>OX465406.1:10390081-16056324 GCA_950005105.1 Lycophotia porphyrea
ATTCTGTTCTGTTCAGTTTAGTTCTGTAATTTATGTACGTCAGGCTGGCCCGGCCCCATGGAATTTAATAATGAGATTGTTATCAATCCAATGTACCCGGGTATACTAATATATGTAACACCTTCATTTTCAATGTAACTCTTTTTAAAAGAAATTACGTGCACTTCTTAGTGGCCGGGCCAGCCTGACGTTTTCAGCCCGGCCACCTTGTTTCCCACTAATCTACAAAAAATACTGGCAATATTGTGCTACAGATGAAATGTACCCTATAATTTATGCATATGTAACACAAAATCGAATCCTAAAATGCAATAGCATACGAAATATTAGCGGTTGCAGGTGGCCGGGCTGAAATTATGTCGTTAATATAAAACAGTAAAACTGCAACACCTACCAAAAACTAATACCAGTACATAATGAGATATAGAGATATAGAATACATGTAACGCTTTCATTTTAAATTATAATACATATTTAGAAAGAATAATCACTTGAAATTATATTTCAGCCCGGCCACCTAAAAGCGGTAATATTCCCTAAAATCTTATGCCAATTTGTACAGTAAAACCTGATACAGCTATGAAATGAAAGTTACATTCGTTTCGTTTTAGTCGTATACCTTTAAGCCTTCTGTTTGACTAGATTATCAAAATCTGAGAAACTTGCCGAAGAGTGACTATCATTTATTAACTAATTTCAGGACATTTGGTTTGTTGAGTGAAACAAAATGCGTTACTATGATATTTTTATTAATAAACTAAGTAGTATAAATCACACATAATAATTGTTGGATACATAATACCTAAACCTATATATGAGTTGGTAAATATCAAACGCCAATACGTCCGTGATAAGTAAAACGGAGACAAGACCATATTTTTGTTTATGTCTTCTTTCTGTAGTATTTCCTTGTCTATTACATTTATTATTCCATACGCTAATAATTATTATCCCTGGCAACTTTTAAAGGAGAATGGGCAAAATCGTACGGCACTTGGTCTATCAGCGGCCAGGAACATTTTATTTTTTTTTGGTTTAATATCACCCTACAATAACGGGTTCAAGAAGTTTTATATCTGTAGTGTCATTATTAATGGAACTAAATACATTTTTATTTTAGATATGTAAGCCTGTGATTTAGCGTATTAATTACTAAGATTTAGTCTTAAAAATAAGGAAATAAAATAAAATGACTTGTTTACTTCAATACATTTATTTTACATACATTTACATACATAAACTCACGCCCTTTTCCCATGGGGGTAGGCAGAAACCACAGAACGCCACTTGCTACGATCCTTACATACTCCTTTTGCCTCGTCCACATTCATACATTTAATGTACAATAATAGCACTGAGTTCTGATGCCGGTAATAAAATATCCTCGTCTTGATGTCTAGCCCATGCCAGATACCACACTACACACATAACGTGTGCGCAACAACCGATTGTGCGCCTTCCACTCAAACAACTGCAATAATAATGAGCAATTGCTTCTCTATTTTGTCTTTGTCGGTTAATTACAATATAAGAATAATATATTCTGGACCTTACATGTCTAGATTGTATTCGCACACGTAATAACCAAATATCTTCTTCTTCAATAAAATCTCTGAGCTGACTTATTTGTCGCTCCCGGTATACTTCGATATTGTATAAGCCTTCAATTAAGTGTTCAGCGTAGTAGCTGCGAGCCAACTTGATTTGGTATGTGCCAAGTGCAAACAGAATTAGGTCTTCTTCAGAAAAAACCGGAAAGTCTTCAAAAATAGGTTGGTCGCTGCTGAGTCTTTCAAATGATGCCCTCTGTCTATTTATGTTATGACGGATAACATAGTCCGCTAAGAGGTTCGGTATTTCAAAACGTTCATTAATTATATTTACGAACGATGATGCATGAATACTATCTTGTATTGGTGTTTGGAACGCATTGATGAGTGCCGCTGCGTTTTGAAAGTCCTCAAACATGTGACTTAAGGCGCGATTAAAATATTCTTGCCTAAACAATTTGAAATCTCGCTTGAACCTGCCATTTATAACTTCCACTACCCAGCGGCATAGAGTTACCAGCCTAGTTCTATTGGCCTGTTCAGTAGTAAGCTGGTCTGCACCGCGGTCTTTGGTTTCTGGCATATAGGCACTGTAGTTGCATCGCTCCAAATCGCCACAGACGTCTCTAAACCCACGATCTAAAATGAATATGTCGCCAGCCCGGTAAAACCAGTGAAATGTGCCTTCTTCGTCATTTATAATTCTTTCCAAAATACTGGCATCTGAGTCGGTAGCAGCATAGGGCCCGCAAACATCAATTATATGCCCATCGGAACACACCATTAAGAACGGTTTTAATAGATTTTCGTATTTGTGTAGACTGTAGGTCTGTCGCTGGAACGAAAAGTTGGAGCTCTTCTGTATATAAATATATGTTCCATCCATGATTGTTACTGCCTTCCTTTCTTCTGGAGAAGACTCGGGATTTCCAAATAACGCGTTTGGTACAATAAGATTACGGTCAGCGACCATTCTTCTATTTAAATGGTCGAGTCCCAGGTGTCGTGGCTTAAAATCCAGAGATATAGCATCACGCGCGGTTTTTAAATGCCTTTCTAGAGTCCTTCTACTTATGTTAAAGAGCGTGGCTAATCTCTCGTTGCTATCACCAGTTCGCAACTTCATTAAATAAATGGCTAGTTTTGTTTTGGCGTTTGACTCAGACAAAGAAGGCGTTTGTTCCAAGATTGTATTGAATTGATCTCTGCTAACGCCCAATCGAATATGAATCTCATTAGGATCCATATTTGCAATATCTTCAAAGTCCAGAATATTTTTATTTAAAACAGCTTTTTTAAAAAGCTCTAGTATTTGCACAAAATGAGAGCTGTTAAAATCATGTCTGAGATTTGGACTATCAATGAGCTCTTCCCAATCATTTGATGTTAAATGTGCATCACATATTCTGGCACTGTCTGGTATGAATAAGTTAGAATGTAACATAAGAGTAATCCTTACATTCTCAGGCATTCGACGACGTGAAACACTACGGCATCTGTCAAACATACAGTTTGCCGAGGTGCTAGGCACTCGTGAATATTCTTCCACTTGAAGAACACATTCGTGCGGGGCAGGGTTATTGTTTGGCTGCACAGCCCGTTGAGCTCGTTGCCAACAGGGTCGACAAACGTATTCTCGGCCGTTGTATTCAACCTGAAAAGGAAAATAGTTTATAACATAGTATTTAAAACTCACAGCAGTTTCAGTTAAATCATGTGTTGTATAGTAGAACATGCCGAGCTCTTTTTCAACGTGACGAATGAGTCATGCTCATACGCATTGTTAATGAGTGGTTGGCCTCTATTATATTTCGAAGCTAGATAACGTTGGCTCTGTTTCCATATGCACCATGTGTGTAAAAGAGAGAGAAGATCTGTTTTGACTATAACTTAAGTATTGTTAGAAAAGAACCATACGCTTAAGGAAATAACATAATTCACTAAAAGGACGTACATAAAAATACAATCAAAACTGTAACGTGGACTTTCAATAAAGAGCCCACACTTCACCCAACGATGTGTCGCATATGCACATCGTGACACAATATTATGAGGCCATCACCGCTATAGGGTGCGTACATACGGGTAAAAACAACCAAAAAATAGTCTAAAAATACTTACTTGCTGTGGAGCTATAGCTTCAATAATATATTGAGCATTGGCAGCATTTTCCTCAAAAAGAGCATGGGTTATTTCTAACCTTCTTCTATTAACCACTGATCGATTGCACAAAACACATATAGGTCGATTTTCTGCCATTTTTCAATAATGTTCCGTTGGCGTACACAAGTCCAGAGTCCAAGTACACAAGCACAAACGTACAGAAGTTCAGAGTTAATAGCCAGGTTATCAGGTTAGGAAGAAACACAGTCCAGAGGGTAGCCAGGGTCAAAACGTTTGAAAAAGAATCCGTAGATGAGCGCACAGTACACAACGTCACAAGGGTAAGCGAAGGACTGCGCCGAGTGACGCACACGCACCCCACACCTCGGCTCTTTTGTTTGCACTCGAAGCTGATTGGGCCGTTCGAACTCAGGTAGTCCATGTAGTAAACCCATTGTTGAGCTGAGTCTTGTAAACGGTATGCTGACAACGTTTTGAAATACTTTTGAAGACATAAACTAATGTTAATAAGTATTTTATAAAATGGGTTTGCACATTTTCTTGCACTTATTATCTAAGTATTTTACCTATATGTATTTTTTTTTCTAAATGAGCTGCAATGTTACGTTCATAGTAAAAGTTAGTCCTTAGTAATAGTACTTTCATTTAATACCTATTTCGTTGTTGGCCGCTCATAGACCATTTTGCTCTTTCTCCTTTAAAAATGAAATTTATACAAATGC
Source organism: Lycophotia porphyrea (assembly GCA_950005105.1). Taxonomy (NCBI): domain Eukaryota; kingdom Metazoa; phylum Arthropoda; class Insecta; order Lepidoptera; family Noctuidae; genus Lycophotia; species Lycophotia porphyrea. The sequence goes on from OX465406.1 coordinate 10,394,478, forward strand.
AGTTTTTTTTTACTCTTTATTTTGTTACAAAAAAGTCATTTTATGGTCTATGGTGGACATATTGGCGTTTGATATTTACCAACTCATATATTTTCTCCGTTTTTGGCTTCACAACATAACCATACAAAGATAATAGTTCACAGACGCTACCACCGATTTTTAGACGGCGCCTGTGTCGCGTCCCAACCTAAGTCGTAAGATATTTTCCCCGAGTAGACAGAATAGATGCGCAAGAGCCGTGTAGTTATCAACACTTCTGACATAATATTTTACGTTTTAATATTACTGTGAGTGTAAAATTTGATCAGTTGTTGCAGTGTAGTTGTTTGTGATGTGATGTTTTTAAGGTAAGTCATAGTTTTGATAAATTAAAATATATCGACAAACAATGTTAATGGGTAGCTAAGTAATTATTTAAAAAAATATACAGGTAAAGTAAAGTAAATCTAAACACTCATTTACTTAATAATAAAACTCCATACAATGCCATCAACTAAATATATTTTATCCTTTCGTTTATAGTCAATAGGTAATAATTTTGGTGATTTACTAACAGTAAGTGTTTAGTTTTTGTGAATCTTATTGTTGTGTACCTACCCTATGTATTTACTTATTATTATTGTGTACTTATTTATTTCGTGAAATCAATAATTAATCAGTTTCTTATTAATTACTGTAAGATTTATACACTTGGGAGCAAATAAATCGAGCCACTTCCTTTTTCACGCATTATGGTAATTATTTTTGGTATTAAGGAACGCATCGATTCGAAACATATATCGCCTAAAAGGGTATTTAATAACCTTTACAATGAGGGTAGTTAGTTGTCAAAATTTCATTTTTATTAAAGTTTAAAGGGTAGAATAAAATTATCGCATTTAATTTGCTTATGACATTTTTATTGTACTCTGTTAAGAAAAGATTAAATTTGAGGTTTTTGTTAATCATACCCATATTACTTGTTATTGTTGTCTTTATCTGTGTCTGTGTAATCAAAATAACCTGATAAAATGGATACTACACCGACGGAAGCTGCCCAAGTTGTAGCTTTACTTGAGGTTGGACACGGACAACGTGAAGTGGCACGCAGACTTCATTTGAGTCGTTCAAAGGTACAGCGGGTATACCGCAGGTATCTGGAGACTGGTGCTTTTGTTCGGCGACCTGGAACTGGCCGACCACGGGCAACAACAGAACGTGACGACCGCTTTATTGCAACCAATTCGTTGCGCGACCGTGGACTTAATGCTGTTCAGCTACAGCAAGCGTTACGTGACGTTCGAGGAGTCGCAATCAGTAGGTGGACAGTGAGACGAAGACTAAAAGAACGAAATTTAACATCACACAAACCAGCAACTGGCCCAAAATTGACTGTAGCTCAACGCCGATCTCGCTTGGAGTTTGCTCGAGAACACATTAATTGGACGTTAGAAGACTGGAGGTCAGTTTTGTTTTCTGACGAGTCAAGAATCTGTCTTTTTAGCAATGACGGGAGAAACCGAGTGTATAGACGTCCTGGTGAAAGATTTGCCCAATGTTGCATTCGAGAAACGGTGAGTTTTGGTGGTGGTTCTTGTATGGTGTGGGGAGGAATTTCTCTAGACGGAAAAACGGAACTTGTCTTCGTCGACCCCGCCAACGATGGCAATGGTAGACGTGAATTAACAGCTGACCGATACATAACTGACATTCTTGAAAACCACGTAATGCCGTATGCTGGTTTTGTCGGAGAAAATTTCTTGTTTATGCATGACAATGCGAGACCTCATACCGCGCAGATCGTTACGGATTACTTGTCTGCGATCGGGATTCAACAAATGGTATGGCCAGCACGAAGTCCTGATTTGAACCCGATCGAACACCTATGGGACGAGCTAAAACGGAGAGTCCGAGCCAGGGTTCCCGCTGTTTCATCCATTCCCGAGCTTAAAGTCGCTGTGCTTGAAGAGTGGGAGAACATACCACAATATGTCATCGTAACGCTGATCAGATCGATGACTAATAGGCTACAAGAATGTATCAGGGCCCGGGGGGGTAATACCAGTTATTAAGAATATTTTTTTTGCAATAATTTTGTTTTTTATTGTTTTTATGGACTGTCAAAATTACCATTTTTCTTGCAGAGCCAATAATTTATCATTCAATAAGGTTATTATTCAATAATTTACCCTCATTGTAAAGGTTATTAACTAAACTTTTAGGCGATATATAGTTCGAATTGATACGTTCCATATTACCAAAAATATTTACCATTTTACGTGAAAAAAGGTAGTGGCTCGATTTATTTGCTCCCAAGTGTATATTGGATTTTAGTGAATTATTCATTGTAATCAGGCAACCGTCGACGGTGTTCGTCTGTACCCGCGCTTCTTGTAACTCCCCCTTGTACGGCCTGCCACAGCGATCCACGTCCCTCGCTCACCGCATTCTTTTCCTCGTCCCGCGACACGCGCCCCTCTCCCCATCTCTATTCTATCTTATATATTTCTAATGTCCCAAAAGTTATAAGTTTTGTGAAAGTAAATTTGATTCTTATGAACATTCTTTGCTTTCTTTCTTTCTTTCTTTCCTTAGGTGCTAAAATATTTTTTAATAGATTTATGTATATACTTGATAATGCATGCAAATGTTACTGCATACACTTATCTTTTTAGGGAATTTGTATTTAAATAAATATTAATGTAGTTATTTAGCCTACATGAATACCTATTACGAAAACCATAGTTAAAATGAATATATTTTATTTCAGTTGAGCGTGCCTACACCATGGGAAAACGTAGTGCGTTAGATATTGTGGCTCAAAAACAAATATTTGAGAAACATAAACGCTTGATCACCACGACAAGATATAGTTCTATTATATACAATACCATAGCAAAAGATATAAACTATGTGATGTCACCAAAAGCACTATATCTCAGCTTTAGAAGAAACTTTTTAAACAACCAGAACTCACCTCGGGCAAAAGATGAGTGCTTCATTAAAAGAAATGAAGATAATACCAATAGTATTATAATTTCGTCAACATCATCATCAGGGTCTTCTCCAGTTATTCAACAAGCAAGCTTACTTCATCAAATTAGTTTTAAATTTCCAATTGATGTTCATGAATGGAAGAAAATTGAACCCTTAAGTTATACGTATAAACGACACGATAAAAATAAACCTAGTGCAAGATATCAGACGTACAGAGCTATTCCCAAATTTAAGTGGTCCGGTCTTTTAAGAAAAAAACTCTGGGAGTTTTATAAGTTACCTTGTACTGTAGCATTTAAAAGACATGTTATTCAAGGCGCTAACATTACATTCTACGGACGTTGCACTCAGTGTCAAGCAACAGTGAAAATTCAAAATAAAGATAAGACTGATCATATTATTGATTTTTTATGTGAAATTGATCAACTTCAACCAAATTTTAAGCATAATCCTTTAAAAAAAATACGACTCACTCCGTACTCAAGACGAACATTATCTAAGAAATTAAAATTTGATTCAGCAACAATAGTTAGAAAACAAATAGCGAGTCATGATATGATATTTCAAGATAAGGAACCACCTGTATTGCCATCAGTCGGAGCATTACGCCAAATACGTCATGAAACAAGGAAGCAGAACTGGTACCATACCAATCAAATATTATCTGTTGTCATTATGGCAAATACTTCAACATACTCTTCCGTAATTCAGGAAATTTTAATGAAACCAACTTTTCATATTTACTACTGGTTAGAAGAACAAATAAAATATTACAAACAATATGTTCAAGAGTATGGTCGACCAACCATATCATTAGATGCCACAGGCTCTATAATTAAACCAATTGTGTTACCTAATGGGACTAAATTTACTAAAAGATTATTCTTATATGTTATATTAATAACTGCTGATAGCTTTTTAAAATCTATTCCAATTTCACAAATGCTTAGTGATTCTCACTCTAAAAATAGCATTGCGGATTGGTTGGGTAAATGGGCCAGTAATGGAATTATCCCTCCTGCAGAAATAATCACGGACGATTCCTCAGCTTTGATTGCTGCTACAATCCAATGCTTTACTTCATATAAATCTACAAAAGATTACTTAGAAGCTTCTTACAGTGCATTGGAGGGACATACAAATAGTTTGCCTGTAGTATATATGCGAATAGATACCAGTCACTTTGTCAAAACTATTCATAATCTTTCGTGCTTCAATAATACAACAGAAAATGTAAAATTTTTCTTTGTTCGTTGTATTCTTTACATTAAAACAGCAGAGTGTATCGTAGTCATAAGAGAGATAATTGAAAATATGTTAACTGTTATTTTAACTAAATTTTATTCAAAAATTTGCTTTGATGCCCACTGTAATTTGAAAAGAAGAATTCAAGGTATTACAATTGATAAAAAAGATTCTAACAACGCACACAATTACGTAGATGAAGAAAGATTCCTAAATGAGGAGAATGTTTTAGATGTAAGCAATTTTATGGTATGGTTTGATAATATTGTTGCTTGTAAAAATAAACAAGAAGAGGAATCTTGTGAACGCCCCAACAAATTATATTATCCGCCTCTAATATCTACTCTAAAACGTTTATTGGGAAAATTGCCCATGTGGTCAAACGTTATGGCTCCATTATACAATTCAAAAAACAAAAATCCATCGTCTAGTGCATCAGAGGATTATTTTAAAACAATAAAACATTTATTACTCAAAACTAAAGTAAGAAAATACAGGATTGACGAATTTCTAAACATACATATTAATCATTTAAATGGAGAGCTTAATATCGCTGCTAGTGAACTACAAAATAATGAGGCACCGCCCCTTCAAGAGCGAAAGATTAAAATCAAAAAGAATCGTCAAAAAAGAACACACCAAAAACGGTTATTTCCTCAAGATTCTATTTTCAGTGATATGCCAAGTTTTGTAGAAAATTGGAAAGGACAAGCTGAAGAGCCAGTTACCGTACCGATTTATAAAATGTTAAAATTTATAAAAAATGGAAATATTGTAACTGGTTCCACTTTAACAAATACATGTGGTTTTGATGCTGTTACATATTTAATAGCTTATGGTTATATTGCATTTAATAACTTTAAATTAGAAATAGATCAGACTGAAAATAATAATAATATGTTATGTAATTATATACAATTTATAGGTAACAAAAACATATCTGAAGCCGCAGTATACGAACTAAGAAATACCATATGTAAAAAGTACTACAAACTATTCTCGAAAAATACAATAGATATAAATTGTGAATGCAATGTCGCAAATTTGTTTGAACAAATGATTTTAGAATTATTTTATAGCGCTCTATTTACAAAAACATGTACCGAAGAAAAATGTGCATTTCAACTTCAAAGAACAGTACCATTTTTACCCATTAATATGAACGTAATTAAAACATTTGGAATATCAGCCCTAGAAGACTCAATTTGTATAGACGTTATTTCGAAGGATTGTGAACACGATTGCCCGGGCACTGTTTTGTCCAGCTATAATGTAAAGAATATTATATCTTTTGATTTAAATGGAACAGATCAAATAATATTGAACGATATACCTTTATCTATCAAAGTTAGAACTAATATTTATGTGATTGTAGGTGCTATTGAATATGTAGTATTGGGGGAAAATCTAGGACATTATAAATGCCATTTATTTAATCAAGATCTGTGGATGTGTTATGACGATTTACAGTCTAGTGTTAAAAAAAGTAATTTGGATTTAATATTTTTACATTCCTTGACGTACATTTTAGCTTGATTAAATAACATAATCAAGTGATTAGTACGTTTTTATCGATTCTAATAAGCAATATATTTAAATTTGAATTAGTCAAAATACTTATAGTACAAATGCCAGATATAGGCTAGCAATGATTATTATATTAGCATACGTTTAATTATACAAGTTAACATTGTGATTTTTAGCTGTGATTTTAATATTATGTTAAATTATATATACTACATAGCTATATTTCCATTAGCTGCCACTGAAAGAACTATGGTTCTCTCTTTATTTAAGAATTGTTGTAATAATTATATTAGCATAATTTTAATTGAAAGTTTTCAAAACTTTAAATTCAAAGTTGATGTAAAAATCATTATGAAAATCTGTGATTTTTTACCAAGGTATAATAAGTATTTAACCAAAAATTATCTTCTAATATTCTGAATGAATGAATGTTCGATGTTAAGGTAATATTGATATTACTATAATTTTTTGATAACTGTGTTATTATCAATGTGTAACCTTTTTTTACATTATTTATAATTAACAATTGTTATAGTACCTAATTAATATAAGTACAAATGTTGTCTAACTAATTTCAAAAATGATTATTAAAAAAATATGACAATTACCAATTTTGTTTCACTCAACAAACCAAATGTCCTGAAATTAGTTAATAAATGATAGTCACTCTTCGGAAAGTTTCTCAGATTTTGATAATCTAGTCAAACAGAAGGCTTAAAGGTATACGACTAAAACAAAACGAATGTAACTTTCATTTCATAGCTGTATCAGGTTTTACTGTACAAATTAGCATAAGATTTTAGGGAATATTACCGCTTTTAGGTGGCCGGGCTGAAATATAATTTCAAGTGATTATTCTTTCTAAATATGTATTATAATTTAAAATGAAAGCGTTACATGTATTCTATATCTCTATATCTCATTATGTACTGGTATTAGTTTTTGGTAGGTGTTGCAGTTTTACTGTTTTATATTAACGACATAATTTCAGCCCGGCCACCTGCAACCGCTAATATTTCGTATGCTATTGCATTTTAGGATTCGATTTTGTGTTACATATGCATAAATTATAGGGTACATTTCATCTGTAGCACAATATTGCCAGTATTTGTTGTAGATTAGTGGGAAACAAGGTGGCCGGGCTGAAAACGTCAGGCTGGCCCGGCCACTAAGAAGTGCACGTAATTTCTTTTAAAAAGAGTTACATTGAAAATGAAGGTGTTACATATATTAGTATACCCGGGTACATTGGATTGATAACAATCTCATTATTAAATTCCATGGGGCCGGGCCAGCCTGATGTACGTGCTTACTGTACTATTTATTTGCAGGTACTTGTCTACGGGAATGTCATTCAAAGCACTAGCTTTTTCCTTCCGATTAGGAGCAACTACTGTTGCCAAAATCATATACGCTACATGTGACGCAATCTGGGATCAGTTAGTACATATACACATGCCTCAACCTACAATGGAACAATTGAAGAAAATAGCAAATGACTATAATGAAAAATGGCAATTTCCGAACTGCATCGGGTCAGTGGACGGAAAGCACTGTCGTATAAAGAAACCTAAGCATTCGGGATCTGAATACTTTAACTATCGAAAGTTTTTTTCTTTAGTGCTTCAAGCAGTTGCTGATGCTGATAAAAAGTTCATTGTAGTTGAAGTTGGTGGTCGAGGCAAACAGAGTGATGGTGGTACGTTTCACTACTCAAGATTAAATAAACAACTAGAAAATAACAGGTTCAATATGCCACCTCCTCAAGCTCTTCCAGGCACCAACAAGCAGCTACCCTTTGTCTTGATTGGCGATGAAGCTTACCCATTAAAAGAATACCTCATGCGTCCATATCCTCAAAGAAATCTCGACCACAACAAAGAAGTATTTAACAAGAGGTTATCAAGGGCCAGAAAGTGCATTGAATGTGCATTCGGAATTTTGTGTGCCAAATGGCGAATTCTCAATAAATCCATAGAAACAAATGTAAAACATGCACGTCTAATAATAAAAACTGCTTGTTTGCTTCATAATATCACTATGAGTAAAGATGTTTACGCCGAACGCCATATTCATTTAATTAACCCTTTGACCGCCACGCTCAATCTTAAAAACCTGACCACCAGCGCCATGCCTATTTTTGCTATAATTTCTCGCATGATACTGTAGTGATGTGACCCCTTCTAACGATAAAATTATTGCTAAACGTAATATATTGAGTTTATTTATGATTATACTATACATTATGTTAAATCGATGAATTAAAAACGTATAACAATATAACAGACAGCTAATTGTGCCATGAAATTAAGACTGAACACAATACAATATCAATTTTTGCTTATCAAATATAATAAACAATTCAGAAATTTGACGCAACTAGTCGACGCCCTAAGACGTCAACGGCGACACCAAATGGTAGTTTCAACACATTTTCATTAAATTAATAGTGTTGTTCGTAACTGTTATCGATATTATAATTTAATAATAATGTTTTATGTTGTAGGAATAAAATAACTTTCAATTTTGCTAATGAATTTATTGAATTACTTACTTAACAATGTTCATAAGTAATAGGATTATACATAATCACTATATTGATACAGGTTATAGGTACATGACGGTAAATTGTAACTGTAAGGTAACTTCAAAAATATCGAAAACTGACTTAAAAACTTGTATTATTTTTTATTTTCATGATAAGGGCGGAAGCAGGTTACGCAAAGTGGTATTTTGCACTCTTCACACCAAAATCGCGAGTCACGCCTTTTACGATACACATGAGCGCATAATTTGCAGCGTAGTTTTTTTTGCTGTGGAAGATATGCTGGCATATGTTTAGCAGTATTGTCACCTAATAAACGAGCCGGATTTTCAAATGCACGGTTAGTCATGGGAAGTGACCTGCCACCCGCGTATTTGACAACGATCTGTTTAATTACTGATAACTGAAAATTGTGGTAGTGTAATGAACTGTTATTTTTTAACACCTTGCAATAGTAGAAGGAATTGAGCAAATGCATGTCGATTATGTGAAAAAAAAGCTTTTTATACCACTTCACTGTTTTTCTCATGCAGTTAATTGAACTTAGCATCATATCGTTCGTGTCGACTATACCCATATTTTTGTTATAGTCTAAAATGCATTCAGGTTTCATTACTGGTAAACTGGTTGACCTGTCGATTTTTTCACTTGGCCCTAATCTATCCTCATGGAATGTAGTCAACATATGCACATCTTTTTTATCATGCCATTTTAAAGCCATTATATTGGAAGTATATTTTGCGTCTCTTTCTCCTTTTTTCAATTTTTTAAACACTGGCATTGCTTTTCTATTTTTTCTCACTGTTCCACAAGCACCTATACCGTGACACTTCAAATAATTAAATAATTTAGGACTGCTATACCAGTTATCCATATAGATGTTTCTGTTAGTAAAGTAGTATCGTTGTATTAAAGTAGTAACAACCGATCCACTTATGCCTAAATCAGTATTTCGCACTATTTCAGTCTCATTACCCGTGTAAATTATAAAATCTAAAATAAGTTTAGTGCTGACATCACATAAAACGAAAAGCTTTATTCCGAAACGATTTCTTTTATTTGGAAGGTACTGTTTAATTGATAACCTTCCTTTGAATGGAACCATGCTTTCGTCAATACATAATTTTTGATACGGTATAAAGTAATCTTGAAATTTACATCGCGCATCATCAACTATGCCTTTTATTTTATGTAAGATGCTATCCCTCGGTTGCTGTGGCCCTGGTTCGGAAAAATGTAGCATGCCCAACAAAGTAGTGTATCGATTTCTACTCATAAGAGTTGTGAAAATAGGTGAGTTTAATAATGGATTAGTCGACCAATGTTCTTCGATACTTATACGGCTATTCCTAGACATTAACATTGTAACAGCCAGAAATATATAAATATCTGATATCGTAACATCTTGCCACGCCTGTAACCTTGAGTGATTTCTTAAATCAGTATTTAAAACAAAGTGTCGATGATATCGATTTGTATAATAAACAATTTTAGAAACTAATAATTCATCCACGAATTTCTCAAAATATTCAAGTTCGCTTGATGATGGTGACAATTGTAACGATGGTAAAATACCACTACTAAAGTCGTTAAATGCCTGATTATCCATTGTGTTCGGAAGTCCCGTCCACTGGAACTGAGTTTCAGAGCTCGAACTACCCTGACTTTCTTCTGTAACTTCCTCCTAAAATACAAAAAAGTAATAACTGTCACGGTGCTTGTCTACCATTATTTCAGCCTTTACACATTTTTTATTAAATAGGAAATAAATATGTTACCTCTCTCTCACTTTCTGTTTCGCAGTCAGATGAATTTATGTACACGACCTCGTTGTCGTCTACGCCTTCCAAAATGCGAATAAGTTCTTCAGTGTCCATTTTATATTATAAAATAGTGAAAAAAAATCGTGCGGATGCCAATTAGCAACTGGTACGTCGAAAAGAAACTTGTGTTGGAAAGCGGACATGTCGGTAGACTTGAATAAAATTTACCTTAAATTAATAATAACTAAACATTATAATTTCCTTTGAAGGTAGATTTTATTTTACTCTACCGACATGTCCCCACATTAATAAGAACGAGCCAAGCGTTTATGACGTCACTGGCGGACAACTTAAAGCGTCTTTGGCGTTCGCGATATGGATAAGTGTGCGTGAAATAGTGAGGTACGGTAGATATATCGATGTTTATTTTCATTTACCCACATTCTTGTAATATGTCATTTCAAATACCTACTACACTTGTTTTATAAATAAGTTTATGGTTTGTGATTATATATTTGGTTTAGTTTTTTGTTTCATTTTATTTATTTATTTGGGAAGTTAAGTAGTTCTTAAAAGAAAATAACATACAAATTTGACTCGTTTTTTTTATTTTGTACCGTGACAAACAAATACACAAAATCTATTATTTTTGTGTATTTATATCTATTTCATGACAGTGATTATGTTTAGCTTCATTTAAAAAATTTAAATTTTTAATAAAACAACTGGTACGTATGCAAGGTTGTATATAGCTAAATTCTTCACGTAATAATAGAGAAAAATGCTCATTCCGGTTGTCGTTTGAATTGTATGTTTCACAATCATTACATTTAGAATTTTTTGTTGCCGCCTGCTTAGTTGCAGCAGATGCTTCATAAAGATCTTGAGTATCGGCCTCAAGAATATTTGGCGAGGCCGTCCATGCCCTCGGTCTTTTCAAATCTGAAAAAAAAGAATCTCTTCAAAAGATGGCCCATTCTAACTCAAGATAGAAAGAAGTGCAAAGGGATAAAATACTGCACTTGGGTGATACCGGCTCCATAAGTAAAAAAATGTTCTTGATTATTTTTATCTATTAGACAATTACGTACTTAGGTATATCTAAAATATGATTAAAACAACTTACCTCTATTTTTTTCCATATTTAACAATGCACACACGCACCAATTCAATTAGGAAGTTAACAGTTGCTTGTGGAAACATTCAAGAAATGAGATGGAGATCTTTACCTTCTATTTATTATTTACGGGTCTGGTAGAATATTCGAGTTGTTTGGTGGGGATTTTTATTTTAGATCTACCTCCTATATCTTTATTTTTGTACAAATGGCCACATCACTACATGACGATTTAAGTCGTCAATGGCGTTCAGTGTAATGCTTTAAAACTCAAATTGTAGTCTTTTGTTTTTCATGTATTTTTTTGATTAAAATAGGTTTTTTTGTAGACTTTTATGCATTGAGAATAAAGGCCTAGTCTATGCTTAAGCGTGATGTGTTGCTAAAACTATGCAAAGTAGTGTTCATTACTGTGTATTTTAATGTCAAACATAAGGCTAATAACTGACGCTTTAAAGAGTCATCGGCGTCTGAAGTTAAATCGTAATTAACGCTTTAAAGCGTCAATGGCGGTCAAAGGGTTAATCAAATATCTTCAACAAACACGGCATCAAGTTCTAGACAAAACAATAGCTCTTCAGTGAGAGCCAGAGCAGTACGAAGTGACTTTACTGATTACTTTATTAATAATAACAATTAAAATAACAAATAAAAGTTACTTACCATCAGAATCTCCACTTATTATTTTTATTTCTTCCCATAGTTTTTTAATTACTTGTCGATTCGAATGATCTGAATCACTAGAATTCCACAGAGGTGGCCGAGCCAGTACGGCACTTATTAAATCTTCAGTCGTCAGCGGCATGTCCGAACAGATCGAGCGGAAAACGCAAACTGACTTGCGTCCACCCGCCCCGCTCGGGACGCCCGCTTGTCCCGCTGCGTTTTCCGCTCACCCACCCGCCCGCACTTGGTGCACCTTAGTCAAAAACTATGTGTTTGCGTTACCCGCCACCCGCTCCCGCTGCCCGCCCCGCTGCCACTGTAATTTCACACTGATGGTGGCTCTGCCAGAGTCAGTGACACGCCGCTGCGCGTGGCATGCCCAGTACATTTCCATACATTTGATTCATTCGCAAGACGCGCCGCCGGTCGCGCCGCGCGAATTTTCGCTATAGCGAATTGTCCGTGGCCAGTGTGTAAGTATTTTATACTTGGTTACCATATACACCTTGGGAGAATAACTTTACCTTAGTGTGGTATCTTTTTAATGCGGTTACAATGGAGTTTTACATTTATTGTAGACAATTTGTTTAACAGAATTCTACTTAAGTTTATACATAACTTAACGACTATAATATTACATGGGGTAGGCAGGGAATAAGGGTGTATGAGTTAGTTTTTTCATATAATTTAATGTTCTTATTCTAAGACTAGGTACGTGTTTCGTACGTTAATGAGATAAAATTATAAACTAGACATTATGTACATGCATGAAGTACTAAATTATGTGGCGGGGTTTCCGCTTGCGTGGTGCTGTGGTGCACAATATCCATGGCTTCGAATACACCCAAAAAAATTCTCTAGGGGGTCCTGGTTGAAATGTCTCATCCATAAAGACGTCAAGTTATACTGTTTAGCTAAAACATTGACAAGATATTCAATATTTTCGATTGTCTGCAACCAATTGGTAATTGTTGGTACAACACCAACTTTGTCTTTACTGCAAAATTTCATTGAGCTGATAATTTTCTTTGCTTCAGCCCACACTTTTTTATGTGTTGAATTTGGAGTTACTGGTCCAAGCAGAGGCTTCCCAGCCCTTTTTTTGGAATTCTCGTAGCTGCCATTAACAGAGTCGAACCAGTTGTCGAAAAATAAAAGCAAATCTGCTGTTTCTTGGCATTCCTTTGGCAGAATTCCCATACCTGGAAAAGAAATATAAATTTATTATCATCAAATTAATCAATCAATTTGTTAAATTATAGCATATATATATATAATTATAATTAACATTTATAAACTAATTACTGTGAAATATAATTATGAATTACACTGTGAATCTAAATGACTATATTTTATTTTTTAATTTCAGTTAAAATTTGTCAAGTAGGAATCATGTAAAGTATCGTTTTTTTTAATTCACTAATAAGAAATATCAATTTAATTGTTCTCTACTTACTTGCGAGGTATCCCATATTTGCTGCAACAGAGCGACTGAAAACCTGCGTGGCACATTTTACTTTCATTTTTTAAATTTTATTTGGGACAACATGTCTATCAGTCAATTTAGGCATCAGCCGTATTCCCTTGTAAGCAGGATTTTCATTATACAGTTCCATTACATGACCCCATTTAGCAGTCTTTTCTTGACCATCTATTTTAAATTTTAAATTTTTAGTAATTAAATTGTTCCTTATTCCTTTGATAAGGTGAGGAGGATCATAAAGTGGTATTACTTCTTCTCCGTCTACCTCAAATGTTTTATTCTTTTGCACTTTTTCTTCTCTTAGATGTCCTTCCATTGTGTCTCTGATAAGCAAATTAATTGCACTTACATTTGTAGCACCTTGGTCACATACAGTTGCTATAACTCTTAGCCCAGCTTTATTTGTGAAGCCAATTCCAAAGCTGGTGTGGTGCTTGCACAAAATGTGTATGAAATTGGTTGTTTGTAGTTCTTTTGCACACCTCTCACCATAAACACCAGGGCGTGGTCTGCAATTTTTTCTGATGTTGTAGTGCCATTATTCACGAAACCACTCACGTAATCCGTTCTTTTATTGTAATCAAAGTGTGGGGTAAGTGCAACTTCATCAAAAAGTAATATGCATAACTTTTCTAATGATTTCATTTTTCTCACTTTTTTTTCTAAATGTTTAAACAAGTTTTCATTGATCCCTGGATGCAATGAAGCTCGTGCTATCATTCTGGTTAGTGTTAATGGAGAAGGCAGTACAAAAAATTTTCTTAGCCACCGGTATGCTCTAGGTCCCTGCTTATAGAGGGCTAAAGCCATAATTTTTTCACTTTTCGTGAATCTGCAACCTAATTTATGTTTCCCTGCCTCTCGAAATTGTAGCATAGTAAATATATTTGCTGCTGACGAAAATTTGCTGACTGCTTTCTTAAATGTCTCATTTTCTGACAGTTTTAAGGCTTTCTTTAGTCTTGTCATTGCAGAATCTTTTTGCCCTTGCAATTTTTTTATTTTATTCTTCAGCATTATTGTGTCCGAATCAAAACTTCTAAAAATTGTTCTCTTGACATCTTGTTTGCCTGCAAGTACAAATTATGACTTGATTTTAGTATAAATAATAATTGCGTTTAGTGAAACTAAATAGTACTGATGGTAGAGTAAAATAATGATATGTGCCCGGTTTGTGGCAATAGGCTTGCCACATGGGACTCAAACATAATGGGCAAAATGTAGGTGTACTATTGTACACCTCTGTCTAACCCTGCGGGGATTACAGGCGTGATATTTAGTATTTAATCTTTTTTTGCATGAATATGACATATTTTTTTCCATTTCACTATTTTTGTTAGTGTGATTTAGAATTTAATCTTTTTTTGCATGAATATGACATATTTTTTTCCATTTCACTATTTTTGTTAGTGTGCTACAAGCAGCAACGAAATAATTCTAATGTGTACCTTTAGACGTTGATGGGGCAGGTTGCTCAAATACTGATGGAGCAGGCTGATTTGGAGATATAACAGCTGGTTGTAACACTTGTTCACATCTCTGACCCGAAAAGATAGTTTGTCTTGTTCTTGTTATATTGGTTACATTTTGTAAAGGCAAGGATGAGCGGATACCTGAAATAGAATTGAATATATTTGTTAATACATATTATGTCACAATTATTTCAAGTGATGATCACCAACTGCTAACATAACTGCTACAGTAAATAAACTAGTGAATTATGCCATAATTACAACACACCAACATGTTCATCAATAATTTTATACAAGTAGTAGCCTATTTGGTAGGTCTTATGGATTTATTATGGAGATTAAAATTACAGAGCAATTTAAGTTTTAAACCATTATCGGGTGTCTACACCTGTTATTAGTAATTCTAGAAATGCCTCGTCCTCGTAGTGCATAAATTGATTAACATACCTGATAAAAACAATGATGGAACTGCATTTTTGCTAAGTCTTCTGCTTGCAGTACTGAATTTAGGTTCAAAATGTGAGTGACAGACTCTTCCATTCTTGAAGACAGACTTGGGGTCTATCACTAATACATTTCCTCCAATTGCATAAATCCACATATTGAATCTATCCAACTCCTTTTCTGGATCAGGGAACTTATGCAGAATAATATCTGGACCTGAAAATAGGCCAAGGATTATATTTTCTCAAGGCACATAGATTTAAAAACTAAAGATATGGTCCAAAAATTTGCCTGATGAAGAAATCTACAGTTTAAATAAAAATGTTTTGCATATCTTTATTGACAAAATAGTTTAGTGAAGTAATTTTAAGTAGCAGGATAAGTTCTCTTATAAAATAAGTAATGTAGTTAGTAGTGTTTTTAAGTTTATACTTTAATGCTGCTTCTCTTTTATAAAACTTAGATTATTTGTTTAAGAAACCCAGTATGTAACATTTTGTCGTGGCCCCACTATGTTCAATACAAACAATAACATGCAACACTGAACATAGAGAACTGTATTTTGTCTGTGGTTTCTACTAATTCCACGACGCTAGAAAATAAGTCTTTAGTCTTTGGATTAACATGAAAATGTAACGATCTGCGTTGTTATCCGAGCTCAAATAAATTAATTTCTAAATAGAAAAAACTTTTTACAGAAGAAAGAGTTTTTTTGTAGAATTAGTAGAAACCACAGACAAAATACAGTTCTCTATGTTCAGTGTTGCATGTTATTGTTTGTATTGAACATAGTGGGGCCACGACAAAATGTTACATACTGGGTTTCTTAAACAAATAATCTAAGTTTTATAAAAGAGAAGCAGCATTAAAGTATAAACTTAAAAACACTACTAACTACATTACTTATTTTATAAGAGAACTTATCCTGCTACTTAAAATTACTTCACTAAACTATTTTGTCAATAAAGATATGCAAAACATTTTTATTTAAGCTTACCATTACAATACATGAGCTTAATACTAATTATTATCAATAGGCAGAGGGCACACCTTCATTATGCTTGTTGTTATAATAAAACCTTTCGCAGTTCTTACATCCAAGGCTCGCACCTTGCCGTCATTGCCTGGCTTTACATTAACTATTCTGCCCATAGGCCATTGTAACGGGGATACATTGTCCTTTTTAATTAACACCATAGTTCCTATTTGTAGGTTTGGTTGGACGCCCTTCCATTTGGGTCTGCTTTGCAACATTACCAAATACTGTTTGTGCCATTGATGCCAAAATGTTTGTTGCATTTGCACACACTGCTTCCAAAAGGAAAGCTTTCCAACATTTTCTCCAACCAGATTTAGTTCTGGATAGGAAGTTAAAGTAGAGCCTGTTAAGAAGTGTGCGGGTGATAGGTAAGACATATCATCAGGATCTGCTGACATAGGCGTCAGAGGCCTAGAGTTCAAGATTCCCTCGATTTGAACCAAGACAGTATTCAATTCTTCATAGGTTAGAACAGCCTGACCAATCACACGCTTTATATGGTACTTAACGCTCTTAATTCCAGCCTCCCACAAGCCGCCAAATACTGGGGAATACGACGGAATAAAGTGAAATGAAATCCTTTCCGTATTGCAAAAGTCATGTACTGCATCCTGATGGCTTGTGGAATTCTGCAATTTATACAAATCATTTAGAATATTATTTGCTCCTTTGTAATAAGCAGCATTATCACAGTAGATTTTACTTGGTTTATTCCTGCGAAATATAAATCTTTTTAGGCAAGCTAAGAATGAGTTTGTTGTCATATCAGAAACTAATTCAATGTGTATTGCCTTAGTGACAAAACACACAAATATAACAATATATGCCTTTGTAATTACTGGCTTTCTAATTCTAGACTGTTTTACATTAAAAGGTCCTCCATAATCTGTGCCAATTATTTGGAATGGTCGTGTAACATTCACACGATCTAATGGGAGGGAACCCATAAGCTGAGTTGTAGCCTTGGCCTTAAGCTTGAAACAAATTATGCATTTGTGTATGACTGACTTTACCTCTCTATTTGCATTTATAATCCAATATTGTTCATTTAAGCTGCAAAGTATTAACTTCTGTCCTGCATGCTTTAAACGCAAATGCTCCTTTCGAATAATTAATTTTGTGATATGAGACGCTTTGGGCAAAATAATCGGGTGTCTTTGAGCAAACGACAGATTGGCGTTCTGCAATCGCCCCCCGATGCGCAGTAATGAACTGGAATCAAGAAATGGACTCAAATTACTCAAGCTTGTTTTTATATTAGACAAATTAGAATGTTCTTTTAATTGTTTTATCTCAGCATGAAAATGTCTTTCCTGGTCAAGTCTAATAATAGCATGCAAGGCGGAGGTCAATTCTTCAGGGCACACCTTACCTTGTTTTTTAATATTGTCTTTTTTACAATTGTTAATGAATCTATTTACATACGAAATTATTCGTGTAAGTTTTTCTATATTTGAATATTTATCTAGTACAGAAAATAGTGAATTTACCTTGTTACAAGTATTACATGTTTGCGTCACAGGTTTCAATTCAGGTATATTATTCACCTCGGTTTTATCTAGCTTTTTTGGATGTGTATACCGTGCGCCTTGTAAATACTCAGGTCCGTGAAACCATAACCTTCCTACATTTGTCTCCAGTAATTTTGGGGACATTCCACGCGACAAGCAATCCGCTGGATTTTCACTAGATTTAACATAGTTCCATATAAATTGGTTTGACATTTCATTTATTTTTTCTACTCTATTTGCTACATAGACACTGAGTCTTACAGGAGCAATATTCAGCCAAGAAAGAACAATTTGTGAATCCAGGTATAAAAACACTTTAACAACATATTTTAAGGACAGGGTGTCATGCACCTTTTTGGATAGCATGGCCAATAATAATGCGCTGTTGAGTTCAAGGCGTGGTGTAGTTAGTTTTTTATTTTTAGGATTTATACGTGATTTAGAACACAGGAGATTCACCTTGACTTCATTGTCGCCGCTGATAGACCTCAAATATAGACAACAGCCATACGCAATATTTGAGGCATCTGCATAACCCACAAGTTCTAATAAGTTGGACGATTCTGCATTGATATTTCTAGGAATGGATACACATGACATGCGCACCAATTCCTTTGCAAATTCTACCCACTGCTTATTGAGTTCATCAGGCAGTACATCATCCCATTTTAATTCAGTAAACCACACTTGTTGCATTAGATATTTAGCATGAACTAACAATGGACCAACAAGACCTAACGGGTCAAAGAATTTGCTTATGAAACTCAGCATTTGTCTCTTAGTGTACACATTCATCACATGTGTTTCAGGACATTTCATATTTAACGTATCGCAAGCTACATCATAAGTGAGCCCTAACGTTTTTATATACTTACTAGTTTTATCAAAATCTACACTGTCAAAACATTGCAAATTCGAAGGAATATCCTTTAAAATTTCACTATTATTCGAACTCCATTTATGTAGTGAAAAACTGGCTTCTTGCATTATTGCAATTAATTCTAATTTTGTTGCCTCCAATTCAGATAAATCATTACTACCACAATGTATATCATCAACGTAAGTTGAGTGCTTCAAAACAGCTGCAGCTAGTGGATATTTATTCTGATAGATCTGAGCAAGCTCTATTAAACAGCGAGTAGCAAGAAAAGCTGAACTTTTGACTCCATATGTAACGGTTTGCAATTGTAAGCATTTTACAGAATCATGTGTTGAATCACGCCACAGTATGTTTTGTAAACAGCAAAAGTTGTTTTCTACCAATACTCCTCTATACATAGATTTAATGTCGCATAGTAGGACGAATTTATATGTTCGAAAAAGCGTTAATATATCAAACAGTTCACCCTGTACGACAGGACCATTGAGTAACACGTCATTTAAGCAAACACCGTTTTTTGTTTTCATGCTCGCATCAAAGACCGCGCGCACCGGTGTAGTTTTACTATTAGGGTTAAAAACCGGGTGATGCGGAAGAAAGTATACTTGACCAGCATCCAAATCATAGTTTTGTATATCAAAAACCTTTGCGTGATCTTGGTTAATATAATCCTGAATAAATTCTTTATATTTTATAGACAATACCTCATCTCTAGCGAATCGCTTTTCAAGATTATAAAACCTTTGTAATGCAGAGGAAAAAGAATCCCCCAGCTGCACGTTTTGTAACTCCATCTTTAGAGGTAAGCCAACAGAGAACTTTCTATTTTTTAACTGAACTGAGGATTGAAAATACTGCTCAGCTAACTGATGCTCACTATTGCCCTCTTTATAAATGGTGGGTACCTTTTCACATTCCCATAATTTGGAAATGGTGTCATTAATTTCATGCAGCTGAGTATCTTGAGATTTCATGATAGGTGGCAAATTATTAACTTCGTTACCTTTGACATGTAGGCATAAATTAGTAGCAAAAACCTTGCCTGCTGAGACAGGCAGGCTCCCCGCGACAACATAGCCAAGAGTGGTGTTAACTAAATATGGGCCGCAAGGCGTGATGGGCAGCGACTCACGCTGCAAGACCTGGAAAAATATATCACACCCCAATAGAATATCAATTTCACCAACCTTATTAAAATTCTTGTCCGCTAATTGGATGTGAGGAGGAATATTAAATTTTGTTATGTCAAAGCTTCGCTGAGGTAAGTTACAGGTTATATTATTTACCACACAGCATGAAATCTCAGTGGAGTAATCATTCACAGAAGAATGAATAGTAATTTTTGTTTGTTTACAAACCTTGTGAGTGCTATCTATGATACCTAAAATTTGTTGATTTGCATCATAGACACTACACACAATACTGTTAACCATTTTTTCAGCTATAAATGAGATCTGTGAACCACTATCTAGCAACACCCTAGCATTTATAAACGTACCATTTTTACCTTTTATTCGGACCACCGCTGTTGGCAATAGGACATCCTTAGCGCATGCAGTATTTGTCATGCTGACCACAGAACGGTCTGTACCAATACCATCATTGGAAACTGCCACATGCACTGCTTCATTTTCACTGGAGTGCAAAAGCGTGTTATGGCATTTTTGGCACACAGCACATTTAAGGCGAAGCATACATTTACCACGGTGCTCATTTAAGCATATAGTGCATAAGTTTTTATTTTTGACAAATTCAGACCTGTCTTTTTCAGAAGCTAATTTAAACTTTGCACATTCATACAATTTATGAGTATTATTGCAAAACTTACATGTTGCATTGGATGTTGCTACTCCGCTGACTGCTCTGGTAGACTTTTGAGCCTTTGTTGACTGTGATGAAGTATTCACCGCATGCTCCTCCTCTCCAGTATTTTCTTGAGCAATTGCTCTCTTTTCTAGAAAGGCAATGAAGTCAGCTAATGTTGGAACCTCCTTAGAATTTCTTTCAAGATGAAATCCTCTGTTTGTATAATTGTCAACCTTTTTTGCTAAAATGTTGATAAGCAGAGAATCCCAATATTGCACAGGTTGCTCGAGATTCTTAAGTGCCGCTAAGTGCATGCTAACATTACTTATTATAAATCGCAAGTTTTGCGCTGTGCATTTTGTGAAAGTAGGCAATTCCAGCATGCTATTAATATGAAAATTCACCATTTTAGAAGTATTAGCATACCTGTTTTCTAGAAGCTTAAGCACCTCATCATAGCTTACATCAGTGAGAGGTAAATTTTTTATAATGTCTAATGCCTCCCCCCCAAGCAGCGAGCGAAGATAGTACAGCTTTTCACATGCGCTCAGTTTTTTGTCAGAATGGATAACTGACCTAAATAAATTAATGAATGGATAATAATCCACAATATTCTTACCATCAAAACTTTGAATGGATATTTTAGGTAATCTTTTAAACTCACCAGCAGTAGGAGCAAGTGTATTCTTGAGTTCTGCCGTTCCTGTTGTTTGACGTGTCTTCAACTGATAGTCCAGCATCGCTATACTTTTATAATACATATCCTCGTATTCCGAGTAATCTTCCGTATCACCCGGATCAATCAGGAGAATAGCTTTATTTTGCACTTCATAATCGTTAAAAGCAGCAACAAACCGCTTACGTTTTTCTTGCAAAAGCTCGTAAGAGCATGATTTTACGTCATCTGAATCACAAAATTTCGAGAGCCGCGTAATGGCTCCCTAGATGTATCCGCGATTTGCTATCAATGCCTTTAATTCAGCCATTGTGCTGAACGTGAACCTAAAAGACAGATGCCGAAAACAGAGTTTTAAATTAACACAGCCTAGGAAATACCAGCCAGAACTCAACTGCGACACGCGCTATTTTATCACTTGTTTTTTCCCTTACCTGCTAATATAGAGAAATACTGTTATAATAATTAGCAATACACAATACACTGCCCTTAAGATAGTTACAATATACCGTGTATTCAGTTTACTATAGGATTATCTAGTTACAACTTTCAGACAAGTATTTTTTCTCTTTACAACATACAACAAGATGGCGATTTGCTAGACGAAAATTAAAATAAAATAACTCAACAAAAATCAAAGAGATGGAACGTGATTGTTCAATAACTTCAACTTCAGATCGATCCGAATTGCCGCTTCGTGATTGGCTGAAGCGCTGCCGAGTAGATCATTGTCTCTGCCGACCGCGTTCGGATACACTATGTTACCGCCAAATGGGCTTACGTTCCAGGATCTTTTCTTGAGGTTGTATCGCCGTCTTCTTCTTTCTTACAGAGTAAAATTCGCCGCGTCGCTCGCACACTCAGGAATGCGTAAAAGATGCTTGCTGTATGATGACTAAAATGCCACGTGGAAAATAAAATTATTTTTCACTTTCTTGATGTTTTCTTGACTTAATCACAGCTTCACCTGGGTAGTAACACACCATAAAATTCCCGAAGTACCGCATACGTGGGATAGCCCCCTCACGTCACCGTAATATTTCTTCAGGTAGCAATGCACTTCCAAGTAAATAATTTTCTTGATTTGACCGCGGCTTCCTCTGGGTAGGTATAACACACCATAAAATGCCCGAAGTACCGCGAACGTGGGATAGCCCCCTCACGCCACAGTAATATTTCTTCAGGTAGGAAAGACTTCACGACCGGTACACTTCTTCACTGAAGCTTTATACTCTTCTTAAACTCGAAGAGAAGAGAAGCTCGAAGGACCAATTTCTTCTGTACAATACAGAAGAAAGAGTTTTTTCTATTTAGAAATTAATTTATTTGAGCTCGGATAACAACGCAGATCGTTACATTTTCATGTTAATCCAAAGACTAAAGACTTATTTTCTAGCGTCGTGGAATTAGTATAAACCACAGACAAAATACAGTTCTCTATGTTCAGTGTTGCATGTTATTGTTTGTATTGAACAGCTATCAACGACTAAACTATTATTTAACTCGCAAGTTATTTCTTGTACACGCACAGATTGATTAACAGTGTAATTATTTGTACTTACGAGTTTTTTTGCAGTTCAGCACACAACACTTGCTTGCATTCATCTTACAAACAGTCCAAATTTTCGTGCACGGGTCAATCAAATAGAGCGATGTCGTCGGTATCCTATACTTTTCCAGGTCAATGTTTAGAAGCAGAATCGTCAATGTCCATACAAGCCAAGTCGTCAAGAAAACTCCACAAATTAATCGGAGCGCATCCATTCACTCGAAATGAGAAAAACGGAATAAATTGTTTTTGAAACTTTGAAAGTTTGACAACTTATTTTGTTTTTTGTTTATATTATTGGCATAGCTTCTGGGCCTTTGATCCTTCAAATTATTTTGACATTTACGAGAACTACGTTCCTTTTTCACCGTTTAAAAAATAGTTTCAATCATTAGGGTTTAATTACTGGGTGGTTTTATCCATCTAAACAAACGTTATATGATAACACAATAAATTGTAAAGCTGTCTCAAGTCTAGAAATATTTTTATTTAGAATAAAAAATAATTGTTATTTTAAGAAAATCTGAGTAAAATGGAGCATAAGTTTAGACTAAACTCTTGAAAATGTTGAGTACCGCGCCATCTATCAATAAGTAAATTAAACTTTTGAAATTACTACACGACTAAATTAAAAATCTAATGAACTGTGTAGTGTATCTCCAAAAGTAGAAGCTTACTCTAACTGGTGGGATATGATTCCCTTACTTTTGTTCTAAGCTATAGCACCGTGCAGTGCGCCCCCAAACACGATCGACAGCACCAAATTCAATATGGTAATTCAAAATCTCGAGCAAAATTACGCCAAGGAAGTACGCGACATAATCCTGCACCTACCCGCAACCGGGAAATATGACAAGGTAAAAGCAGAATTAATAAAACGGTTATCTATGTCACGCGATCAGGGCATACAACAGGCTCTGTACTTAGAAGAATTAGGGGACCGTAAGCCCTCACAATTTCTACGTGCGCTACGATTGCTCGCAGGGGCGGACGTGCAAGATGAATTCTTATTAAGCGTATGGTCGGGCCGTCTACCTACACAAGTAAAAGCCATTTTAGCTGCTCAGAGGAGCTTGAACTTGGATGAAGCGGCTGACATGGCCGATAAAATTTGTGAAGTGATGTCGATTAACACGCAACAAATAGTTAGTACCAGTAAGAATAACGCTCCAAATACAAACAACTTTGACGACATGTTACAGAAGCTGGAAGAACGCGTCACGGCGCGCTTACAAAATGGCGTCGTGCAACAGTTGGCGGCACTGAGCATGGAGCAGCAGCAGACACGTGGTCGCACGCAACAAAGACGTGGTAACAATCTTAGATCCCGGAGCCGCAGATCGTACTCACAGAGCCGGACTCCAGGTATTTGTTGGTACCATGATAATTTTGGCGGGAAAGCGCGCAAATGTATCGCGCCATGCACTTTTAAAGCGGGAAATGCTCCCGACAGTCAATAGAAGCGGCGTCTGACTGTCTGCTACCCACCAGCCGCCTATATGTTTCTGACAGAAAAACCAAGGTTCAATTTTTAATAGATACCGGTTCGGATCTTTGCGTATTACCTAGGAAATACATGTCGCCGCAAACGGCACTATCATACGAACGTACGGTTGTTTAAAGTTGCACCTGGACTTGGGACTCCGCCGCGACTTTGCCTGGAATTTCGTGGTTGCGGACGTGGACAAGCCAATAATAGGCGCCGACTTTATGTCATTCTATAACTTACTCGTTGATTGCAGAAATAAGCGGTTGCTGGACGGAGTGACTGACCTCTCGACACCCGGAGTGCCAACAACGGCTAAATGTCACAGCATCAAAGCTATAACTGGCACCACTGAATACCACAGGCTGCTCTCACGGTACCCAACTTTGACTAAACCTGCTGGAGTGCTGAAAGAGGTAAAGCATTCAACCATTCATTACATCCGCACTTCACCAGGACCGCCTGTGTTCTGTAGGCCACGTCGGCTCGCACCTGACCGTTTGAAAATAGCTAAACAACAATTTGAGGAAATGATTTGTGATGGTACTGCTCACAGATCTGATTCACCTTGGGCTTCAGCGCTGCACCTAGCTCCAAAAAAGGATGGATGGAGACCTTGTGGGGATTACCGAGCACTGAATGCTCGCACAATTCCAGATCGGTACCCCATCAGACACATAGAAGATTATTCCTTGATGTTAGAGGGTAGCTCCATATATTCAACTCTCGATTTAGTCAAGGCCTACAATCAGATCCCGGTTTACCAGGAAGATATACAGAAAACTGCCATTACAACTTCTTTCAGCCTGTTTGATTTTCCATATTATATGTCATTTGGTTTAAGGAATGCAGCCCAAACTTTTCAACGTTTCCTCGATGAGGTACTTCGGGGTCTAGACTTCTGCTTTTCATATCGCACCTCCGATCAAATACAGTTATAACTTGAAAAATCCAATAATTATCCATTCATAATAACTAATATCGTCATTTCATATTTTATACACTCAAAAAGCGTTATAACTGTAACTTCAGTAATTCGTTACTAGATGGCAGTTAGCACAGTATTGTATTACCTTGACGAAGTACGCGCGGCGCGAGGAAGCGATGACAGTTAGTGTGACATTACATGTTGTGACAGGTAGCCGTGCTTTGGGTTGTTAAAATAGTGTAATAAAACGAAATAATACTGTTCAAGTTATCTGGTAAGTACATTTTTGTTGTTAATTTTCTGTCGAATACTGTGTTAACTTGAAATATTACTGTATATGACATATTTTCAATGAATTATATTACCAAAATGAATATAAATACGGTAATAACTTAAGATGTAACGGTATTTTAGACACACTGCAATAGTAACACTATTCTTAGTTATAATATTAGAGAGTCTTAAGTTAATTTGTTACTGTGTATGATTTATTGAAATGTAGTTTTTATGTGAGTGATTAGATATGTTTCATTATATCACGAAGTATGACTGTATATTAGAAAAAACCTACAACGCTTATTATATTGCAATTCTCAAACACAGTAATAAATTGAAACATTACTATATATGGCATTTTGATGAAAATAGTTTCTCAAATTGTTTATTTATTATAGGTATGATTTCAAGATATAACGCTTTTTGATAGGTTTGGCAGTATGTTTAATTGTTTTAATTTAAGTTATAACCGTGTAATATATTAATAATAGGCTATATTAACAATTACAACATGATTTAATTTATTTCTTGTTCATAGTTTTTGGTCATTTAGATAAAGAAAATTTAAATGAGCTTTGGTAATAACACAACGCAATAACAAAGTATGTAAAAAATAAAAAGTTCTTCATTTTTACGCAGGTTTTCAAATAAAATGAAGCGAAGCGAGGCTATCTTACGATTAGTCTTAAAAGATGATAATGCTTCTAATAGAGAAAGTATAACTGGTAAGTGATGAGTCTGTAAAAAAATAAGAATTATAAGTTAATGTACCTATTCAGCTCATTTATCTGTTTTGTTTGTTTTTTTTTACAGAAGATCCGTGTACTTCTAATTACAATTATAAAGAATTAGATAATGCAAATACAAAAATTCTTGAAACCGACAAAGGTACTTGTTAATAGATTTGATCGCATTTTCAATGTTTAGATTAAATAAAATCCAAGTCTTTTAACTTAATTTTATCATTATTACAGAGAATTTCCGAGCCTCAAATAATACACCACTATCCATCAACGAGCAAATTGAAACACTCGAACCTATAAACGTATCTGAATCATGTGAAGTGTTAGCAGAAAACGTAAATAATATAACTCATGTCTCATCTTCCAACTCCAATTCTTCTTCCTCAACTGATTCGAATTCTTCCGCTTCTTCAAGTGATGAAGATTCCGGAGAAGATAGCGATGATTCTGTGCGAGACCCCAATTTTGTCGAAGAACAGTTTCAACGTCAAGATTCTACTGATGAGTCTGATTTAAACGGCAATGAACCAAACGTTCCACTTGGACATGAATCGGCTGTATCAACCTCAACAGCAACAACTGCAAATTTGCCCGACACGTCCAATTCAACATCTAGAAAACGGTTAGCTAAACCATCAGAATGGAAACAAAACAAATCCAAAATTCTGCGAAACTCTGGCACCGCCTATGTTACTGTAAAAAATGTACAAATGAGACAAAAATGTATTAAACCACCATGTGGAAACAAATGTAGGCTGAAATGAAATGAAAAAATAACAACGAAGAACGACTACACATATTTCAAGAATATTGGGGGCTAAAAGACATTACTCGTCAAAGAGAATTTATAAATCAAAGTATGGTTTCAATAACTAGAAAATATAGGTATACGACAACTGAAAAAGGAAGACTGCCAAATAATGCTTTTTATTTCAACATAATGGGACAGAAGATAAAAGTTTGCAAAACATATTACATGAACACTTTAGATATTAATAGTAGGGTAATCAATACAGTTATTACCAAAAGGACTTCACTAAATATTATTGAAGAAGATAAGAGAGGAAAACATCAAAACCATCACAATTTGCCTGCAAGTGTCAAAGATTCAGTTCGTAATCATATTAATTCTATACCCCGTATCGAAAGCCACTATTTACGAAATCAAACCAGCAGAGAATTTATTGAGGGTGGGAAGACCATATCAGATTTACATCGTGACTATAAAGAAGACCGTGTTAAAAATAATGAACCTTATGCTAATTACGTTATGTATGCGAAAATATTTAATACTGAGTTTAATTTAGGATTTTTTACACCCAAAAAAGATCGCTGTGAACTGTGTGTTGCCTAAGAGAATGCAAAAGATGATGAGAAGCTCAAATTAGAAGAAAAATATCTTCACCACCAACAACAAAAAGTTATGTCCCGTCAAGAAAAGCAACTAGACAAAGATAATGACTCTAACAAGGATATAGTGGCTGTGTATGATTTACAAGCCGTGTTACCAGTACCAAAAGGGGATGTTTCCGTATTCTACTATAAGAGCAAGTTGAACTGTCTCAACTTCACTATAACTGACTTAAAAAACAAAAAAACCGAAAGCTATTTTTGGCACGAAGGTGCGGGTAATCGGGGATCTGATGAGATAGGGAGCTGTTTATTGAAATACATAGAAAAAATTGATTGTTCACGTAATGAAGATGGCAATTATAACTTAACATTTTATTCAGATAATTGTACAGGGCAAAATAAAAATAAATTTATAGTAGCTGTTTATGTATACTGTGTCTTAAAGTTTAAAAATCTTGATTCAATCACACACAAATATTTAATATCTGGCCATACCCAAAATGAGGGGGACTCGGTCCACTCAGTTATTGAAAAAAGCGTTAAACGGAACCTTAAATCGGGCCCTATCTATGTACCGTCCCAATACGCACAAATAATAAAATCAGCGAAAAAAACTGGCGAGCAATACAACGTAAATGAACTTTCATTTAATGATTTTATATCTTTGAAAGATTTGATGAGTAACATGCGAATGACTGTTGGCAGTATGAAAATTAATGAAGTAAAAGTTTTGAAATATTCTAAACAAACACCGGATATACTTTACTACAAAAAATCTTATGGTGATGATACATTTTTGGAGACTAAGCTTTGGCGTAAGTCCCCGCAAACATTACCTGACTTGAAGGCTGCTTATGTCGGACCTATACCACTAAATGAAAGAAAAAGAAATGATTTGTTAAGTTTGGTAAACAATAATCACGTACCCCAGTTTTATTCACCATTTTATCAACATGTTTGTCAAGTACCCTAAAACAATAGTGATTAAATAATTCAAATTGAAACGGCAGGGTAACACTATGTTATTTAACATAAGGATAGGTGCGTTATTTTTTTGTTAATTTAATTTTAGTTGACAGTTAGGTCTATATGAATAGTAGACGTCTAAGTAGTGATTACGAGACTGATAAATAACCAAATTATATTTTTATAGATATTAATCTACACGATGAGTAATTTTTGTTTTGTTTTGAATTCATACTAGCTTATTTTGATAAAGGAAACCCCGACAGTGGGTCGTCTTAGGGGCGGACCCCTTTTGTAATGTTGATTGTTACCAATTAAAGTTGATTTCATAGTTGATTGTGATATATTTTGGTAAAAATAAAGAATGTTACAATATGAACACAATATTTCATTTCGTATACCTTTATAATCTTCGATAAAATAGAGTTACAAGTAAAAAAATATATAAAAAAAATCGATGATTTTTAATAATTAATTATGCCATCAAATAACACTTTTTACAAGCTTTACATAGATATATAACATGAATGCAATATTTTCAAACAATGATTAAAAAATCGACTTCCAAAAAATAACTTGAATGTTTTTATTTATCCTGAACATTTAAAAATGTCGAGTTGTGACAGTATTTTATCGGAGGTGCGATATATTGACGACATACTGGTTTTCTCCAGAAGCAGAGCAGAGCACTTAGTCCTGCAAAAACTTTTTGAACGTTTAAATCAATATGGAATACTTTTAAATGAAAATAAGTGTTCTTTTGGTCAGGACGAGGTCACATTCCTTGGATACACCGTGTCTGCGAAAGGTACGCGCCCCCTGGTCGACAAGATCAAAGCAATTCAGGACTTTCCACTCCCAAAAACTGCAAAAGGCCTACGTCGTTTCCTAGGCATGATTAACTTCTACAGGCGTTTCATGCCACACGCTGCTGAAGCTCAAGCGCCATTGCACGATATGTTGTCTGGCCCAAACGTCAAAGGCTCAACAGCTCATTTGGGAACTGCAAAACTCAACTTTGCAACGCAACTCTGCTTTCGCACCCAGCTCATGATGCACCGCTCGCTTTGACTACTGATGCTTCTAACACTGCTATAGGTGCTGTCTTGCAGCAAGAAAGAAACGGTGAATGGCAACCACTTGCTTTCTTTTCGCAAAAGCTATCCAAATCGCAAATAAAGTATAGCGCTTACGATAGGGAGTTACTTGCAATATATGAAAGTGTAAAACACTTTAAATACATGCTTGAAGGCCGACATTTTGTTATATTTACAGACCACAAACCCATCACTTACGCATTTCAACAGAAGGACTGAAAATGTACTCCCCGCCAGTTTAATCACCTAGATTTCATTTCACAATTTACTACAGATATCCGGCACATCGCAGGCCAAGACAACCTGACTGCCGATACCCTTTCCAGAATAGAAGCCATCACTACGCTCGACCTGTCTACGCTGGTGCAAGCACAGAAAAAGTACCAGGAGCTGAAGGACATTTTATCAGGCAGTGGTACTTCTTTAAACCTACGTCTGGTTCCGATCCCAGGTACGAATTTTGAACTTTTTTGTGATGACACACAAACCAAGCCACGACCTTTTGTCACTAAAGATCATCGAAGAACCATTTTTGACCAACTACACGGTTTGAGCCATCCTGGGGCAGCCGCTACAACAAAACTGGTCACTGAGAGGTTCGTCTGGCCCTCCGTGCGGAAAGACTGCCGTACCTGGGTTCGAACCTGCGAGGACTGAACGTAGCAAAGTCCAGCGCCATACATCTGCACCACTTGGGAAATTTAATCTCATTGGTACTAGGTTTTCTCATGTCCACATTGATCTAGTGGGACCACTCCCACCTTCTGCAGGCTACAAGTACTGTTTAACGGCTATTGACAGGTACACCAGATGGCCAGAAGTTACACCGCTTGAAAACATCACAGCTGAGACTGTCGCCAAAGCATTCTATGAGACCTGGATTACTCGGTTTGGTTGCCCAGAAACAATAACAACTGATCAAGGGCGGCAATTCACTTCCCAGATCTTCAAGGCGCTAAGTGAGCTGTGTGGGGCCCAAATGCGCCACACGACGGCTTACCACCCGCAGGCCAACGGTATGGTGGAAAGGCTGCACCGAACGTTGAAGGCTGCTATCATGACACACAACACTCCCCACTGGTCTGACGTGCTACCTAACGTCTTACTTGGCATGAGGGCGGCATGGAAAGAAGACCTACAGTGCTCGGCCGCTGAACTAGTGTATGGTGAGACCTTGAGGATGCCTGGTGAGTTCTTTCATTCTAAATCTAACACTGGAGTACCACCAGCAGACTTTATACACGACCTCAGACAACACATCTCTCGCATCAGGCCTACACCTGCGTCTAGGCATGGAACTAAGGCAACTTTCGTTCACAAAGACCTCAAAGCCTCTGAGTTTGTTTTCCTACGAAAAGATGCCCTTCGTGGAGCTCTACAGGCCCACACAAAGTCACAGCAAGATCAGACAAAACAATAACAATACTGTTAGACAGAGGAGCCGTGACTGTTTCCATCGACAGAGTGAAACCAGAAAGAGATCTCGGCAAATATTTCTCGGCTTTGACCTTCTAGAGGATTGTGGGACTCCAGGATTAGGGAATATTAATTAAAACACCGAGCGGGCGTGTGGTTATGACCGAGATTCGAGAGTCTATCTTTTTTTAATAAAAACCACAGATAATCTTACATAAGGCAACACTGAATTTGTTAGTTGACATAAATTTGACATTGACTAATTATGACATGACTTGGCATTGACGTTAATGACACTTGACATTGCTATTAGACAAATTAAATACTTAACCTTAAAAATTGAATTATATTGACATTGACTCATTAAATTGACGTAATAAATTTACATTCATTTTTATAAATCTAGTCTTTTTCTTGACTTCAATAATCTCCCTCTGGATGAGTATCTTAACTCCGGTGTATTTGAACTTATACTTATATCTAACATTTCAGGTAAGTCTTGACTACCACACTGTGACTGACTTAACATTTCATTTTCTGACAAATATTCATTACTTTGTACATCATCATTAACTTCTACAAATATAGGGGACTGTATCCTACTTTTATTCATTACATTTGACTTGACAGACTTATCCAATTGTATTGGATTCTCATCATTAGATGACTGACTTGACTCGGCAGATGCATAAGAATCGTCTAAATTTACAATTTGTTCCTCATTACTTTCTCGTTTACGATATAGATACTCAGGAATATAATAATGATGCATCTCTGTATCCTCCTTTTCTATCAGTCTTGACTTGTATGATTTTTGATACGATTTATTATAAGACTTGGACGACTTGTGACCAGTATGATTAGCATTATCATTGTTATTTTCCAATGTGTTTTTGGAATTTTCCTTTGACTGTGACGATTTATAACTATTTTGTGACCTTGACTGTGACAGATTTGACTTAAATAGCTTAATATGATGTGTGTTTCTTCTATAGGCTGTCCCATTACTATCTTTGACTAAGTACGATCTTGGAAAGTTAGTTTTTGATAAAATAACACCTTTAGACCATGTTGCATCCTTGGGATTTCTCTTGAAAAATATTATGTCATTTGACTGAAATTGTTGAGGAGATACAGCATTTCTATCATAATATAATTTTCTATTTTCCAAATTTTGTGACTATTTTTTAAATGACTTGAAAATTGAACAACTTTTGGCTTTAAATTACTTGTTGTAGGCAATTTTGTTCTCAGTTTTCTTGACATAAGTAATTCTGAAGGTGATTTAAGATTACCTCTTGGGGTATTTCTGTATTGTAACAGACCAATATAAAAGTCTGTACCTGACTGTTCACATTTTCTGAGAATATTTTTGTCAATTTTTACAGATACTTCCGCAAGACCGTTTGATCGAGGCAAGTGAGGACTTGACATGATATGTTGAATATCCCAGTCTTTTGTGAAATTTTGAAATTCATGAGAGTTGAATGGAGGGCCACCATCACTTACTAATTGTAATGGAATACCGTTTCGTGAAAAAATTGACTTGATTTGATTAATGACTGTATAACTTCTAGAATCTTGATTTAATTGTGCTATTTCAATGTAATTTGAATAATAATCGACAACTATTAAATATTTTTTGATTTTGTAATCAAATAAATCTGTAGCTACTTTTTGCCATGGTAGAGAAGGTTGTTCATGAGATAATAAAGTTTCCTTTGTTTTATTTGAACTAAATGTCATGCAAGTTTCACATTGTTTTATTTTCATTTCAATATCATGATAAATGTTAGGCCAAAAAACAGTTCCACGGGCATGATTTTTAGTTTTTTCCTTCATGTAAAATTGAGAGAATTTCATAACGTAGAGATTTAGGTATAATGACAGACTGATTCTTGAAAACTAGATCATTTACAACATGAATCTCATCTCTAATGTTCCAATAGGGTAAAACAATTGAATCACATTTTTGCTTGCAATTAGGCCATCCCGACAAAGTATTCTTTTAGTTTTTTGAGTGACATATCAGATTTTGTGAGACATGATTTTTTCTTGTTTTTCTTTAGTAATTGCCAAATTAGAAGTTAGTAAATTTACTTGACAAACTATATTACTATCCAACTCATCAAAATTAAATTTTTCTATATTAGTTTTTGATATGGGTGCACAAGACAAAGTATCGGAGACATACATTTCAGTACCTTTTGTATATGAAACGTTAAGATCATATGACTGTATAGCTATCATCATTCTTTGAAGACGAGGCGGGACATCAGAAAGTGTTTTTTTGAACAAAGTTACAAGAGGTTGATGATGATTGATGAAATTTCTTGCAACCAAAAACTATAGCATACAATTCTTTTTCTATTTGGGCATAGTTTTCCTGAGACTTATTTGAAGTTTTAGATGCATATGCAATAGGATTTTGTCCATGAAAAATTACTGCTCCAACTGCATTTTTTGAAGCATCTACCGACAATCGTACAGGTTTGTTTACATCATAATGTACTAGGACAGGTGATTGACAAATAAGAGATTTTAATTTAGTAAATTGTTTTTTGTGATTAGGAGTCGACTGCCACATAGGTATTTTGTTTTTTAAGGAGTTCTCTAAGTAAAGTAGTTTCATGAGCTAAGTTAGGTACATATGAACCAAGGTAATTTATCATACCAAGAAATCGTTGAAGATCTTTTATGTTTTCTGGTCTTGGCATTTTCATTATAGCTTCGATTTTTGACGTATCTGGTGAAATACCGTCAACTGCCCTGACTTTGCCCGGATTTTGATATTTTTGGCTTTTAAAGTGAAATAAAAATTAAAATATACCCCATTTTCATGTTGTGTACACATTTGATCATCATATAAAAAACTCAAGAATTCTGTAATTTTAATTTGTTTTAGTCAATTTTCGTATGTAATAAAAGTTTTTGAGGTATTTTAAAAATTAGGCAAAGTAATGTCTCATGTCTCTGACATTGCCTAATGCATTTACTCCAAAATAAACAATTCGATTTTTATGCTAGCATGGCGTAAAATGTAGTTTAATGCATAGAGAATACAATCCAGTTTTGAATGACAGATTTTGGGAGCATTTTAGTAGGTAAAATTACTTAGGCAATGTCTGGACACCATTTTATACAATCTTCATGCATTGACAAATAATGGGTAGGGTTGTGTCATAAGAAAATGAAACAAAATATGTTTTTGTTTTTATTTTTAAAGTATTATTAGGAACAACCAGAGAGAGACGCCTCCTGACTTTAGTGTTGCTGGCAACACTAAAGTCAACACGTCGGTGAAATCTAATTCTGAAATTTTCCGCTTTTTACATCGTAAAGTTATATTTTAATCAGTTTCATACCACCTCTCCACCACCGTAAATATAATAGTAATAACATTTAACAAAATCAGCTAAATGGACCCATATTTTTATCATTTTATTTTTACTAGAAGAAAAATCTCAAATGACATGTGTCAAAATGTAAAAACCGAAAACCAACAATAAAATGAAACGATAATGTTGACAAGATCAGCAGCAGCTCGTGCACGCCTACTACCTCCGGACCCGTCGCTCAACTCCGCCTCGCCGCCGCCGGAATCCAGCCCCATCGTGAGTGCTGCGACACCGGCCGTGGCAGTTGCGTCGAGCTCGAGCGACGAGTATTTCTCTCCGCCAACGACGCCACTACCTGCTCGTCGACGGGGAGGACGCCGGCCACCGGACGGCTTAGGACCTCGAGGCCCACCGGCCTCTGATAGGGTCCCAGCTCCCGGCGGAAGTGTGCAGCGCATGCGATGGACGCAATCCATTAATGAAAACGTCATGCGCGCATACTATGGGGCTACAGAGGGGGGAAACAATCTGACCGCGTACCGTGTTCGGATGCTCTCTCTGTTTCAGGTGCTTGAGCCAGCTGTCAACGTGTCGGCACAACGACTATCGGATCAGGTGCGAGTCATCCAGCGTAATCGTATGTTGGATGACACCGTGCTTGATCGCTTGCGGATTGAAATGCAGAGTAGCCATGTCATTGCCACGCCGTCGCAGGGTGTGGTCCCACTACCATCTACCACCACAATTCGAAATCGCGATAACGACGTGAGTAATGACATGGTTACTAATGTAAGTACCCAGTGCAGTGAGGATATGAGGAGTGCTTTGGAGGGTGCGATTCGAGAATATAGGTTCATGACACCCGAACTTAGACCACGCTTACCTCGTTTGCCCATGCATAATAAAAATAGGATGCTGGTGGCTGTTCTGGATTCGCAGTTGTCAAACTATTTTGATAACTGCGAAAACCTCACTGATGCTCATTCAATCCTGTATTGTGCGGCTGTTGCGGCATGTCGTTTAGCTCAAGTCAAATTTCCAGATGACAGAGCTAAACGACCGAAACCAGCCGTACCAGCTTGGCAGTACAGGATTGAACGACGTATTGGTGGGGCCAGAGCGCTCATCGGCAAACTAATCTGCTTCAGGGGAGGCAACACTCGCCCTCGAGTTATGCGCTTTGTGAAGCGGGCATTTGCGGGGACTGAAATCAGTCCTCAAGACTATATGTCCCGTATCACAGAGCGCATCGACTTCCTGAAGCAGAAAGTGTATGCATGGGCAAACCGTATTCGTAGGTATAAGCGGCGGGTGGAACGATACACTCAGAATCGCACATTCCAAAGCGATGAAAGGTGGGTTTATAGAGCATGGGAGCGACCGGACCAAGGTGTGTCTGACACGTGTCTACCGGATGATGACGCCATGTGCTCTTTCTGGCGCAGCATCTGGTCGGTGCCTGTCAGTCATACCGAGGGTGAATGGACTCGGGAGGTCGAGCGAGCGTGCGATTCAATACCAGAAATGGGGGCGATCACAATTAGCCCCCAAGATGTAGCTCGTGCAGTCCGTCCGTTACCCAATTGGAAATCTCCAGGACCGGACGGGCTGCATAACTTCTGGATTAAATGGATCCAGAGGTCGCACGCTCGCTTGGCAGCCCTATTTCAGTCAGCCTTAGAGTCAGGGTCGCTTCCCGAGTTCCTGACGACTGGAATAACCCACCTGCTCCACAAATCAGGTAGCACTGCGGAACCCAAAAACTATAGACCTATTACGTGTCTCCCGACGGTCTATAAAGTTCTTACCTCCATTTTGAGAGCTAAAATCACTAAACATATTGACGAAAATTCTGTTATGTGTGCTTCTCAAAATGGATGTAGGAACGGGTCCCGCGGTACTAAGGAGCTACTCCTCATTGATATGGCCATTAGTCAACAGGTTCGCCGTTCACGAAAGGATCTGTCGACATGTTGGATAGACTATAAGAAGGCCTATGACTCGGTGCCACATACATGGCTCATGAGGGTGCTAGAGTTGTATAAAGTTGATGCAACTCTGCGCACCTTCCTGATATCATGTATGGGGCAATGGAGGACAGTTCTTCGCTATCCAGGATGTCGGCAAATCCAGAGGAATAGCGAACCGATAAATATAGAGCGAGGAATATTTCAGGGCGATAGTTTGAGTCCGCTTTGGTTCTGCTTGGCCTTGAATCCTCTAAGCACACTGCTGGAGGATTCAGGGCTAGGCTATCGGTTGAAGAGAGGTGGTCAAGTTATATCTCACCTCCTTTACATGGATGACCTGAAACTCTTTGCCCCCAACGATTTGCAACTGATGGAGCTACTGAAGGTAACTGAAACTTTCAGTAGTGCCATCAGGATGGAATTTGGTGTGGACAAATGTGCGGTCATGCATGTAAAGCGAGGGGAGATTGTGGAATCTGTGGGAACCAAGCTCACGGATTCCATAAATCTTAGATCCCTCTCAGAAACCGAAACCTATAAGTATTTGGGTATGTCAGAAGCGCTGGGCATCAATGTTGCTGACATGAAGCAATCGTTGAAGGAGCGCTTCTTTGGCCGCCTGAAAAAAGTATTTAATAGTCTTTTGTCAGGCGGAAATAAGGTGCGTGCCTTCAACGGTTGGGTCATGCCGGTTTTGATGTACTCTTTTGGCATACTCAAATGGACTCAAACAGAACTAGACGCCTTGGATGTGAAGGTCCGCAAATTGCTGACGGCATTTCGAATGCATCACCCACGTTCTTCGGTTATGAGACTGTATATCCCGCGGAAGTGTGGGGGTCGAGGCTTTTTAAATGCTAAGACTCTTCACAATCGCGAGATATGCAGTCTCAGGGAATATTTCCTAGAAGCCGACGTGGGGATGCATCGAGATGTGGTCGCGGTGGACAAGGGCCTCACCCCGCTCTCCTTGGCTAAAGAGAACTGGCGCAAACCTGTAGTACTTGACACTAACGACCGCAGGGGAGTATGGCAGAGTAAGGAGCTCCACGGACGCTTTTTCCGGGCCCTGCATGGGCCCGATGTAGACCTATCAGCGTCCGTAGCCTGGCTACGTTCCGGGGACCTCTTTGGAGAAACCGAAGGTTTTGTCTGTGCAATTATGGATGAAGTTATGATGACGAATAACTACCGGAGATTTATTGTGAAGGACGGCACGGTTGACATATGTCGGGCATGCCACCGTCCAGGCGAATCAATCCGTCACATTATCTCCGGGTGTTCTCGTCTGGCTAACGGAGAGTACTTGCATAGACACAACCTTGTAGCCAGGATTATCCATCAGCAACTTGCTCTAAAATACAGCCTTGTGGAATCGGAAGTGCCGTACTATAGGTAGGTGCCCGATCCAGTTCTCGATAATGGCAATATCACACTGTACTGGGATCGATCCATCATCACTGACAGGACTATTGTAGCCAATAAGCCTGATATAGTGGTGGTGGATCGATCGGAGCGGCGCGCAATGATTGTTGACATTACGGTCCCGCATGACGAGAACCTCGTGAAAGCCGAGAAAGATAAACAAATCAAGTATCTTGACTTAGCTCGCGAGGTTGTCGACATGTGGGATGTGGACTCAGCGATCATTGTGC
Source organism: Lycophotia porphyrea (assembly GCA_950005105.1). NCBI lineage: Eukaryota > Metazoa > Arthropoda > Insecta > Lepidoptera > Noctuidae > Lycophotia > Lycophotia porphyrea. The sequence continues at coordinate 10,432,405 of OX465406.1, forward strand.
CGGTAGTCGTATCAGCCCATGGCTTAATTGCCAAGAGCCTCGACCAACACCTGAGGAGGCTCTCGTTAGGCAGCTGGATCAAGGGCTTGATTCAGAAAGCGGTACTCCTGGACACGGCTCGTATTGTTAGGAGGTTCCTCTCTGGAGCCCTGACCGCCGGTAGCTTGGACCCTATTCCCGATACCGGTGGGCTACTATTTTTTATATTTTTAAATGTTTTTTTTTATGTCGTTTAATATTTAAATATTTGAAAATGTAAAAAATATGCATATAAATAAATAAAGGAAATTTAATAATTTATATAACATAAGATTAACTTTTCATTATCCCTATATTAAGCTTCCATTTAGCAATAAATTCAACATCACAACTTAATAAAAAACTATCGTGCAGCAACTAATGAATGATTAATTATTATCGCTTATTGCACATATTTAACTTAACAATAAATCACAGGATCACTTAGGTAACTATATTGCCAAATATCAAAATTAAAGTAAATATAAAAATAAATAAAAAAACAAAAAATCAACATAATTATTTTAAAAACAAATATTCTTCTAAAAGTTTTAACCCTTAATTGGGCATGGCGTGTGTGCGTTCTACTCGGTTTTATAAACCTAGTGGGAATTTTTTATTTAGGAATAAGATTAAAATTCATTTTTTTGTTTTTATTTTTTTTTATTATTTAAATAAAAAAACAACGTGGGAAATATACTCCTACTGCAAGTGTAGGGCTAAATGAAGGGAGCTCTATGTGGGAAATAATCTACATGTTGGAGAGTGCTGGTGTAGAATGATAATTCTCAAAGCATGGAGCAGCACATAAGGATACCAAACATATGGAACAAGAATATTTTGTCCTCTGCTCTTTTGCCCGGGTGCTACAGAATCGACACCTTCTATATTTACTAATGCGTGGCACATGTAGTCCAACATTTGATAAACGGGTCTCATCTGGCACACCATAACAGCCTCCTTTTTTCGTTTTGAATACTGCAGCCTGCTTCTTTCTGCTACTAAAATTATCAATAAGTGCACGTGCAAGTCGTAAACGGAATTCTTTATGGGTGTTTCTTCGTATTGAATGAGTAGTCATATATACTATATATGAATTTATAATGGCAGCTTCCAGTAAAAACCAGAATATTCGGTGCCAATTTTTTCTGGATTTTCGACCTACAGGATAGGAAGATCTGTAATGGTCAAAAAGGTCAACTCCACCCATGAACTCTGTATATTTTTTTATGGCCAACGGACAAAACATATTTTTCTTTGAACCATCTTTTTGAGTCCTCTTTATTTCAATAATATCTTTGGGATTGAAAGCAGTTGTACACACAAATACATCTTTCGTGTCTCTCCATTTGATAACTGAAAGCGGCGCCGAATATTGGTAAATAAATTCACCAGGTTTTAGTGTTGTCTCTCTAGATTTCTTGGTAATCAATTCTGGTAAGCCCTTTCTGTTTATGCGAACAGTGCCAATTGAAAATATTTTTTTTTCAAACAAAGCTGTCATTAGCCCCAAACTCGTAAAAAAATTGTCAAATACCAAGAGAGTATTTTCTGGCACATCATCTGCAAGATCTTATACCACCCGGTAACCTAAGTTTTCTTCAGATGCATTACCAACTTTACCTGTGTAAAATTGGAACTGGAACAGATAGCCGCTTTTGGAGTCGCACCTGGCCCAACACTTGTACCCCCTTTTTATGGGTTTTTTGGGCATATATTGCTTCATGGTACTCTTACCTTTAAATTTGATCATAGATTCATCTATGGACTGTGTTTGAGATGATGTGCAAGCTTCAGCAAAGGTCTGATTTAGTTTTTGAATGAGTGGTTGTATTTTACACAGTTTGTCATAGTTGGGGGATGTTTTCGATAATTCTGTTCTTATGTCAGATATATGAAAATTTTCAGTGATTTTTTTGAACCGTCTTAGGGTCATGACACTAGAAATAACTGGGTTTTTATAAAACACATCTGTGGACCAATATAGCTGGCTATCAGAAATTGGATTGATTGACATCAGTATCATCATACCTAAATATGCAGAGATCTCTTCCTTTGTGACATCTTGCCATCCATGTGATCTTTTTTCATTTGCATATATGTTTGTATTTTCTACAATTATGTTTAGCATAGACTCCGGAAACATGTCCAAAAAGTAATCTTTTGGGGTACTCCTATTAGTATATATTGTTCTTACTTGCAATGGCTTGTCAAATGAAGGGATATTCAAGTCTCCAACAAATGTGGTCCATAAACGTTCTCTATTTTGCATATCAGAATAACTTGGTCTCGGAGTATTTGATGGAACATTTCTACTTTCAGGAGGCATATTCAACACAGGCTCCTGCTGATTGGACTGTGTATCTGTTATGTCCATTGCTTCATTGTTTATTTGATTTTGTTGAAATACAGTATCTATATCTAAGCTCCTGGTAGAAAACTGTTCATCAAGAGGCTGAATAACTATTTGAGAGCTTGCACTGGAAACAGGCATTCCATCAGGAAAGTAATCACGTGGGGTACATTCAGGCCTGTTGACAAGTACTTGTTCATCTGCATATTGCACAGTTTCAGCTGCGTCTGTATTTATTTCACCTGGAAAAATAAAGGTACTATAAAACTAAGCACTGAAAAAATTCTATTCTTACCTAATTGTTCAATAAATATCTACTTACCACTCAAAATAGCAATCAAGTCGTCTTGAGAAAATGATTTTTGAATTTGGTCTAACATTGTATTCATATGTGATACATCATCTACTATGGGATGTTCATCTTCACTAAGATGGTCAGATTCGTCGTCTTCTGAAGACATCAATATTGACAGTGCCCTTTCCACATTTTCTCCCTTTGAGAGATCTAGTATTTTTCTCTGAAACACATAATTATGTTAGTTGTATATTTTCGTATTAGCTAAAATTAGAGTCAGTTGTGGTCTAAAGTATTATAATTCCCACAAGTTTTGAAGCACAATAATTACACTGATATTGAAACAATCACAAAAAATAACATTGATATCCATAAAACAACTCAAAACCTACAAATAATACTAAATAAAATAAACTTACCACATTTTTCCGCGACATTATAATTTTTTTTTGTATTTGCACTACAATTTTTAGTTCACAACTCAACGAAAACAAACAGCCGGTTTTTTGACTGCCCACAGATAAAAAAATCTGTTACGTTCCGTTTCAACTTCGACGTTAGGGTGAAGACACATTGTTTGTTCGTATAATAATTGACATATTGTGGGATTCATGTAACTTTTGACGGCATAGAGACACTTAAAATGATGTGGGAAGTATTCTCCTTTAGTCCAATTAAGGGTTAATTATTATGTACTTACTGTATATTCAGCACTAAAATTAAGAAATTCTTCGTTATATTTTTTATTCAAAACGGTCACTTTTTTGTAGCACGTGGTATGATAACCTACAAATTGAAGAGACGCACTGGGTAGCTCAACAAAATTGTATTTAAAGTGTTTTTTTTTACGAAAAGCTAACTTTAATACACAGTTTTTAAAAGTTTCATCATTAAAATCAATTATTTCACCATCCGATCCACACAAAAAACACTTTTTTGCCATTTTTTCCAACAATAAATAGTAGCACGTTTTTTCAATTGTATTTATAGCGACACTCTACTCCAAAATGATGCATAGTATATACGAGTCTATCGCTATCCTTTTCTTTTCCAAGCCCAAATAGCATGCGCACTCTCTTTCTTTAAATGGGCGGACTTTAAACAGCTGCTATGCTGTGTCCTCTTCTATCGCATGGGTTGGTCGGTTGGGACCTCTCAGTCGCACACATTCACTCGGAACAATATTTTACTTTTTAAAATTCGACAACCGCAATTCTGGACTGATTTTTCGCAAGCAACCCTATACCACCGTGTTCAGAATAAAATAATCTTTAATTTCATTTAAATTTCATTCAATAAACAGACCGTTGCAAAATGCTAGTACAGATTTACCTGTTTATACCTGGCAACCCGGTAGTTGTGACCGGAAAAGAATAGGCAACCTAACGTTTGCATATTCTATGGGCTTTATACTTTCGATTGGTATAGAATTTATCTAATAATGATACCGGTGAAATGTTTAAAAAAAATAAGTTTTTTTAATTATTAATTAAACATACTCTGGACTGAAATTTGCTAGGCAACCCATATACATTATATTTATTGACATATAAAATTAAATATAAAATACGTTTCATTAAATAAGCATCTCGGTGAAGGTCGTTTTATATCGGGATCTTATACTATATAGACAGTGTATAAAAAGAAAACTCCGTGCTAGTTTTGTATGTCCAAACTAGGTGGGAAATAATTTCCCTATATCCATTTCGGTAATTACTAAGTGGGAAATTAATTCCCTATATCCCTTTCGCGTTCATTGTTTTATCAATATATATAAAATGTTGATTCTGTCTTTTTGTTCAATTTTTTTATTTTAAAATAAAAATAATAACAAAGAATATTGAAATCATTATTGTTATTTTTAGGAACGTAAAGAGTTTCAAAATGTTGCAATCTAAAATAAAAAGAAAGAAGATAATAAATGTTTCCGAAACAGAAAAAATACAGAAAATAGTAGATAATTTGTCAGATTTATCAGACATTGATACCGAGTCTGAGGATGAGGTTATGAGCGGATCATCTTCTTACTTGAAAGATTCTGAAAATAATACATATGATGAAATTGAGAAGCGATTAGAACATTTATTTGGGATACCGCCTATAGAGGATGAAGACTTTGAACTGAATGAACCAACATCGACGAGTACACTCTTGAACACATTAGAAGAACAAAATATTTCGGCGTCACATACTAAAACACCTGAATCTCTGGTACCAAACACACTAGCTAGAATAGTCCAACTTGAACAGCCATCCACACCACCTCAAATAGACTTAACTTTCTCGGAAGTATCAATTACAACTACAGGATCAGAAATAACTTCAGCTGTGCCTCCCTCAATTTCAAAACCAATATCTGTACCTGTTCAATCTACGTCATCCTCTGTATCCACACCACCTCAAATAGACTTACCTTTCTCGGAAGTATCAACTACAACTACAGAATCAGAAATAACTTCAGCTGTGCCTCCCTCAATTTCAAAACCAATATCTGTACCTGTTCAATCTACGTCATCCTCTGTAAAAATATTATCATCTATAAATCTACCATACAGACACACCGCAGTTCATTCAGCATCGGGGTCACAATCATCTGTACTTACAGCAACTAGCAACTCAAAAATAACCAATATTTCTTCAATACTACCATTGCCAAACCGTACCAAATTATCATCATCAATAACTACAACTATAGACCAGACCCAAGTTTACAGTTTTCCAACCGAAAGAGGGCCAGCACTGATGTCTACTACATCTAGTTTACCTACATCTCACCCTAAATCATCTGATATTCCTTCTATATCTACAGCATCCAATTTAATATTTTCTCAGTCACCAGTGTATCCTAGTACTTCAAACGATGCGTTTACTAGTTCTGATTTCACGCAACGTACGAGGCCTTTAATATCTTCTAATAGATCAAGAAACTCACCGCCCAGGGAATGGAAAATCGTTCGGAAACTTCACACGGTACCCAATTTCGACAAAAAAATTGTGCCTCAATCTATATACACACATAAAACGCAGCCTATAAATATATTTTACAACTTTTTTCCTGAGAGCATCATAGAATCCATAGTAGTAGAAACTAATAGATATGCTGCACAGAAACAATCAAAAAATTGGAAAGATGTAACATCTCAAGAGATAAAAGCGTATTTTGGAGTATTAATAATGATGGGCCTGAACCCCCTTCCCGATATGGAACTATATTGGTCCAGTGATAGATTTTATAATAATCAAGAGATTAGCGACGTTTTCCCGATTATAAGATTTAAAAAGCTTACAGAAAATTTACATCTCAGAAACAACGCAGAAGAACCATCAAGATCTTCACCCAACCATGATAAGTTGTACAAATTGCGAACTCTTATTAACACCTTGAATGACGTGTTTCAAAAACAAACATCAAATTCCAGTAGACAGTCTATTGATGAATGCATGGTGAAATTTAAGGGACGAAGTTGTCTTAAACAATACATGCCGAAGAAACCGGTGAAAAGAGGTTTTAAAATCTGGGCCCGTTGTGATGCAGTAACTGGGTATCTGTATCAATTTGAGGTGTATGCTGGTAAAGGAGATTCTACTGAAAATGAAGGTCTTGGTTATAATGTGGTATGGAGACTATGCCAAAATGTACCACCAAATACGTTAATTGCATTTGATAATTTTTTTACCGGATGCAATTTAATGGATGATTTGTTTAATAATGGCATTTATGCAGTGGGAACAGTGAGACTCAATAGAGTCGACCTGCCTGATGCTATTACGAAGAATGACCGCGCTCACAAACTTAATAAAAACGAATTTGCAGCACTGACCGCAGGACCAATATCTGCAATAAAATGGGTCGACTCACGTGTAGTTACTGCGAGTGTGATCAATGCTTACATTACATATACAACAATACATCCAGCTACGGTTCACTTGCATAGGAATTTTCGGCTGAAGTTGACCCGTGCCTTGATAGATGGTTATACGACCAAAACACGCACATCGGTTCAGTTTAAAAACAAAAAAGGAGGTAATTTTGGCGTACCGGACGAAATCCGCCTTAGGAACGTAGGTGAACACTTACCAACAAAAGATAATTCTTATAAAAGATGTCGCTTTTGTAGCACAAAAGCTAAAGAAAAGAGAACGAATATTAAATGCTGCAAATGCATTATGTGCTCAAGAGTGCTTTAAAAAATTTCATCTTATTGAAACTCGCCATGTAACCAATGTATGATTCTCCTGTTTTGTTTCCATTATGTGATTATTACTTTTTGTGCAATAATAAATAACCTAATTTCTATGATTTTGCTTTTTTCTTAATTATTCAAAAACCAAGTAAAGTCAAAGGCAACAACTAGTCATGCAGCACAACTAGGCATTGCAGTAAAGGATATAATAGGGAAATAATTTTCCACCATTGAAACAAAACATATCCTAACCAAACATAGGGAAATAATTTCCCACCAGAAAAAAACATATATACTATGTTTTTTTTTATTTTTAATTTATCATACATTAAAACTATTGCTAAATGTAAGCTAAATCCATTTTAACATCTTTGATAAGTCTTACACAGCGCCGCATTTGTTTAAGGGTTAACAAATAATTATTTAGGCCTAAAATCAGAGGAATATCCTCATCAATTTCAGTATTCACTTCCACTGAATATATTCCAGACTGACGAACATGTTCTCCGAAGTAAGATCTGGCCTGTTTTAATTGATATGTACCTAGAGCAAACCGCTTAAGGTCAGTAATTGTGAGTCGTGGGAATCTATCCAAATGAGGATGATTGCCATCAATTGTTTGGAAGCTAGCTCTCCTTCTGTTTAGATTTTCTTGCTCTACATATGTTGCCAGATGGTTTACTAGAAAAAGTCTACTTTTAGCTATTGTAACATATTCCAAAGCCTCCGGTGGGTCATCTATGGCAACATGAAACTTATTTAATAAGGCACAACAAATCCTATAATCATCATTGAGGTGCATAGCAGCTCTATTATTGAATACATGACGGAATAGTCTATAGTCTCTTTTTATCCTACCATTGACTATTTCTACAACCCAGCGACACATGGTTACTAGACGAGACCGATTTGCCTGCTGGGTTGTTAATTGGTGTTCATTTTCGAGGAGAGACTCTGGCATGTGGGTGACAAAACCGTGTTCTTGGAGTTCATTTATAACATCTCGAAATCCTCTATCAAGCAAAAAAATATCACCTCTTCTAAAAAATGATCTTATACAAGATCCCTCATTATTTAAGTTTAAACTTGTGATTGTAGCATCATTAAGAGTGGCTTTGTATGGACCAAGACATTCCACAATTTGGCCATCGCAACACACAATCAAAAATGGTTTAACTAGGTTGTCTAGTTTTTGTAAACTGTAGGTTTGTTTCTGAAACAAATAATTTGAACTACTTTGCATAAAAACATAGGTAGCATCACATATAACTATTGCAGGTTTAACATCTGGTGGCAAATCAGGATTACTAAACAGTCCTTCTGGTATAATCTTATTTCGAGAAGCAACATCTTGTACAGTAAGATGATTAAATCCTAAGTGCAAGGGGACAAAATCACTCATTAAACAATTTCTTGCTTTTGACATCCACCGTTCTAAAGTGGTTCGAGGTTTATTAAAAAGAGTAGCCAACCTTTAATTACTGTCACCAGTTCTTACCTTAACTAAATATATGCACAAGGCTATAGAAGCATTTGGTACCTGTTCTGCTAGATTTGGGATACTGTTAAGTAAATCATAAAACTGGTCAGCATTGAATCCAAGCCAATAATGACATAAATATGGAGGCATCATCCTAATATTTGAAAAAATCAAATCTGTTATTAGCTGCTCGCTGCATCATAGTCATAATATTATCAAATTGACTACCAGTAAAATCCCTCAATTGGGAGGTTAATTCATTCCAAGAACCGTGATCTAAGTGGTGACGACAAATACGTGCACCAGATGGTACATAGAATTTATAATGATACAATAATAAATCTTTTATAGCACATGGTACAAGTAGACGTTCATTTTCAAAACAATTAACAAATATGCAGTGGCCAGATGTGTTTGCAGCACGTCTATATAAAGATGATGTGATTTTTGGTGCCGCTAATTGAGCTGCTACTGGTCTTGAAGATGGAAGAGGAGGTGGCTCAGGAATATTGAAATCATCACTTGACACAGCATGTGCTACAGTAGGACGATTTGAATCATGCTGCTGTTGCCTCTGTACTTCTCTCGTAGCTGATCTCCAACATGCAGCACATACACGTTCCATTCTGGAAACCTAAAAAAAATAAGGTGCTTAAATATTTTTTCTGTTAGCCCAAGTAGACAGATTCTGTATTAGACACTCCATATTCTCAATAAGATACTAATAAATATTTACCAAGTGCAGTGGAACCAGTCTCATTAAAATGTTTCTTTCTTGTCGATCATTTCGCACAGGGTATGTTCTTGGTGCTCGTAAAATAGAATTTCCACAAGGAAAGCAGATGCTTCTATGTCCAAGAGCAGGCAAAGGCATAGCACTTCCTTCGCTCATTGTGTTAACTCGATTTTGAAGCAGTCCAAAACACTCGGAACAAATTATACTTCCTGGAGACAGCTGCAATCAAAAAAATATATTTGAAATGAAATATAAAACAAAGGTCATTAGAATATAGTATAATAGAATGAGCAAAGGAATGTCACAATCACCGACTTCAAGCCTAACTGAATGGGCCGCACAACATAATTATATTTTGTGCTTACAGCACGGAGTGCTTCCAATTTCAGCATTGTGATATTGATTTTATGCTATCATTTGTCTATAGTTTTTAATATGTGATTTATAAAAAGCAAAAATTAAAATATAAAAACGAGAGAATGACTGGGTAGGTTTAAACTGTCTGAGAAATCAAGAAATAGACTGATAGGTATGTAAACAATAGAATGTGCTTACCTGAGTAGGGTTACCATATCTCAGGATTTGTCCTGAGATTTCAGGATTATTCGACTCTTCTCAGGATTCCGGCCGGATTTAGCAAATCTAGTGATAGCTCAGGATTTTTAATAAAAAACAGTTTACATTTTAAAGATCTCTCTTATTAAACTACTAAAAATAATCTTCTTTTGGTAACAATTGCAGTTAAAATCAATACTTATGTATTAATTTAAAACAAACTTAAAATAATCTTCTTTTGGTAACAATTGCAGTTAAAATCAATACTTATTTATCGAAGTAAAACGAACTAAAAACAATCTTCTTTTGGTAACAATTGCAGCTGCAGTTAAAATCAATCCTTATTTATCAAAGTAAAACAAACTAAAAATAATCATCTTCAATAATCATCTTTAAAAATAATGTTACCAACATTTGCAGGTAAAATCAATACTTATTTATCCAAATAGGTACTTAATTAATTTTGTCGTATTTAATATTTGAAGAAACCTTTTTAAGTAAATTCTTTTCTTTGATTATTGATTTATAAAATGCCTCACAAGTTAAACTCTTCAAGTTATATTGAACTAAAAGTAGAGCTCGAACTGAAGACACGTTTAGTCGGTTTCTTTCTTTCGACCATTGAGCTCCCATGATAGAAAAAACTCTTTCTACGTTTGCATTTTGAGCTGTTATTGCAAATATATATTGACAAATACGCAGTATCTCTGGCAATCGTGAAATACCTATTGTCTTGAAAATGTTTGCCCACAACGCATGAAGCATTACGTCAAAAAATGCTTCTTCCTGTTTTGTCAAAAAACTATTCAGAGATGCAATTTCATCGAATAACTTCACATCATCTATGTGTATTCCTTTTCCATTTAGATAATGAATTGATAAAGCAATCTGATCAAAGTCGATCATTTGGCCCTTTTTCAGCATCAACCAATTAAAGACTTTGAAATCATCTAAAGGCGTCATCCACTTGATCAGATATTCTACGCAAGTCTTATACATATTTTTAAGGTCGTGCTTGAAAACTTCTTGGTTTTCCGCAGTGCACTTAGCCAGCAACTCTCGCACTTTAAGTGGCATGAAGTTTGCGTTCGCTCGTGCAACTAAAATTTCATGTGTGGATTCGAGGATTCTTTTAATATCTAAAACAGAATTGTTTTCTTTTTCGATGTCTTCAATTTTCGTCTGAAATATTGAGATTAATGAGTGAGCAAGAAATAAATAAACTTCGCTGAGTTCATTTTCAAAAAAGTTCTTCAAAGTAATTGGTACACCAGGAGTAGATAAAAAGTACTGCTTCAACGGTTCATACATCTTCAATATTCTTTCGATCGCTGGAAACAGACTAAGCCATCGGGTCTTGCTATGAAACAATAGTTTCTGATAATTGACGTCTATATATTCGCTGATATCCTTCAACGCCTCCGTGCGTACGGTGTATACGGAAAAATAATTAAACAGCTTCATTACTACAGATTCTATATCAATATGCAGATTATCAGTGCCATGTTGAATACAATTGTGTAGTATGTGCGCTGGGCACCCAACTCCTACGATATCTTTGTCCAGAAAGTTTTTTAAATTAGTCCAAACATTTTGTCCCGGTTGCCGATTTACTCCGCCAAAATTAACATTAGCGTTGTCTGCTGTAAATGATACACATTTCATCAACAAGTCGTACTTTTGCAAGCTTGTTTTAATTATCTCTGTTATAGTGTCAGCATTTTCATTGGGTGTGCTCAGCACATCCAGCAGTTTTGTTTTAATTCCTTCTTGCCAGTCGAAGAATTGTATCATAATTGGAAATATTTTTTCAGCACCGTGATTACTTGCATCTGTGGAAACGCCCAAGAAGTTGACATTTTGTAATGAGACTTGTACCTGTTCAATTACCCACGGAGATATCACGCCCGTTACAATGGCCTCAGTCTTCGTTCGTGCACAAGAAATACTCTTCGCAGTGTTGGAATCAGCAAATATAGCCTTAACCAGTTGGCTGGTGCAATCCATAGATTTAAATGACTGGTGATGTTTCACTGTGTGGAAAGCTAAAGTGGCTTCAGCGGCGGATATTTGGTCTGTCAGTCCAGAACTTTGTGGTTGAAATAAAGAGTCGATTTTGGTGTTACTTGAAACAGTCAGACTATTTTTTTTATGTTTTTCCGTTAGGATATGTTTTTCAATATCAGCAGCTCCCTTGAACTTAATTGAAAAATGATTGTTACATATTGAACAAAACACTTCGGTAGGTTCTCTTCCATCTTTCATAATCGGAAATTTTTGTTTTAAAGTATCTGTGAATGTACACACGTATCGTGGTCGTTTGGTACTTGAAGACATTTTAAACTCGTATCAACAGATAAATCCAACAGATGGAGCGTAGTCCAACCCTCGCAATGGCGCAAGACGAACTGACTGAGTGAGCGAGCGAGCGGCAACCGCGCTGCGGGGCGACGGGCGCATCCCTCCTCCCTCCGCCCCGCTGTTTTGAGTGCGATGTACATACAAGCTTGTAACGCGTCGCGTAAAACGCGTGCGCAAGATCCGCAGTGTATACAACGAAAATAATACGTTTTTGAGAGAAAATTCTCATCTGTAGAAAATCTCAGGACTTTTCCATGGAAATCAGGCCTTTTCTCCGGACTTTTGATTTTTTCATCTGGTAACCCTATACCTGAGTAGGAGTTATCCATGACTGTAACACATTGATCATCTGAGTAGTAGCTTGTTCCAAAGAATACCTGCGTTGGTTTCTTAGGATTGCAAAAAAACAGTTGATACACCGGTTTCGCCGGTCGATTGTTCTTGTTGTCGGTACCTCACGCGAAGTGGTCGACATTTTCAGTAGTCGCTAAGTAGTACAGTACAGTACAACAAAATACGAATCACACACAAACTTCAAACAAAGTGAAAACTTCCTGGCGTAAAAACGTCCTGGCGTAAGATTCACAATTTCACATTAAAGTTAGCGATAGTGATTGAAAACAAGAAATAAACAAATAGTTACAATGAATATCACAATTACTGTGGAGGGTAGGACTCGATCAACACAAAAAAAACTGTAATATTTAAATCGCAATGAACAATCATAGCATGCCCACGCGCAATTGACATTGGACTTTTTGACAATGACAATTCAATTTGAGACACCAACACCAATGTTGCCACTTTAGATTTTAAATGAAAATCGATTACTCGAATAAATACACTCGACACATAATTATTTCAAATGACTGATTTAGTTCTATAATCATTTGTTTATTAAAAAGGTTCGATTTATATCAAACCGAAGCAAGATAATTAAAAAAAAATCTATGAATCATTCGTAATTATGTATCGTTAGCCAACAAAGTGAAATTGCTTTAAAAAGTTTTGAAAGTAAAATAATACGACTACTGTGTGCGTGAAATACTAATTATTTCTCACCACAGTAGTATCATCTCGCTTTATTATTTATAAAAACCCCGCGATTTACCTTTCCAATGACTTTACATTTATATTAATTTGTAATCGTATACAAAAAAAATCGATTAGAGTTGTCAATATATTTACTTATTTTGATTATGGCAACACTTTACCGTAAGAATAGCCGGCAGTAGGTAATTCATTTTATCAAAACAATTTCATAACTTATTAAGTTTACAAAATAAACCCCTATACAAAATTAGCATTCTAATTGCAGAATGACTTCAAAAATAAAGAAAATAATTGTAATATAATTTTTATCTTGATGCATGAGAAAAACCAGTACCGTGGATGGTCATGATCCTTTGGCACATTCGTTAAGAAGACTACATAGACCTATAATATACAAGAATATTAAATTATCATACGGGACGAATTAATTACTTCCTTTTTTTGAAGCCGGTTAAAAACGTTTTTGTAAAATATGTACCTACTAAGTACCTACTTATAATACTACCCTCCAAAGTTTGTCGGATTAATTTTGTTAACCCTCAGAGTAAATATCTTACCAAAGCCACTTTAGTATTAATGCAATATCGGTGGCAATGAACTTACCACCGAAACCACCGATATTGCACCACCGAAATTAGAAATATGAACAAAAAATTAAATAAAAACAAAACTATTTATTCTTTCGTCACTTAAAATGTATGATTGCTAAGGGTACCTAATAACATATAACATACTCGCGAAACGTAACGTAAAAAAACAACATTCATTCGTACAGTAACCCACCGAGATTGCATAATTTCGTATTCCCTCTTAGATTCAAAAAAGTACTTACGTATTGGCGCGAAAACTCAGCAGATCGGACACGTCACTACTGCGAGCACGCAAGAGCACGACTGGACCTCCGTGTGCGTAAGGAGATAGTTCGGTAAAATAGACGTGTTTACGTTATAGATCGATTTTAATAAAACGCACCGAAATTTCACTTTTGGCGCGGACGTTCCTTATCACACTGATCTTGATGTCTGCATGATAACAGAAGTAACGGAAGTATTAAATATGGTTGCTTTATGTATTGACCAACATAATAATGTTTAATTTAAGTACTAAACTTGCTATCGCAACTTATTTAAAGAGGTAAATGCGCTTCAAAGTTAATCACGGACATGCCACCGTTATTGAGAAACAGACATATTTCTTTTTTTTTTTCAATTTATACATATTTAAGAGAAATATATTTATACAAGTGCCTTCATATGAGCTAGTTTTCTTATTACACGAAAAAATAAAGAATGGTCATAGATAACATTATAGATAACATTTTACATAGTGATTTCACGCGAAGAACCTCTAAAAACGCTGTCGGTGAAACCACCCAGTTCCGTAAATGTAGGTATCGACTTTTGATCACGTCTTTCTTCGAATAACTTACGCGTATGAGGGTCAAGTCTTTGTAATGCCAAATGACACAATAAGAAATCATCTAAGTTCTTTATATTTTATGCTTGAATCGCTTTAAGTGAATGATCAAAGGTTTCTATCAATGAAGTTAAGTTCGACGTAGTATCTTTATTTAACGGTGAAAAGTTCAACATTTTATCGAAATACCTACATGCTAGCGTTCTGTGGTAGTGATATTTGTCGACTAAACTTTGCCAAACTAATTTGTAATTAGCGGCCGTGATAGGTAGATTTTTAACCATATTTAAAGCAGAACCTTTAACGCATGAAAGTAAATAATGGTATTTATCGATATCTGAGAAATTCCTTTTGTGAACTAATGATGAGATCGTGTCATAAAAGGTTATCCAACTTCACCGTCAAATTGAAATAATATTAACTTCGGTAACGCGGGTTGAACTACTAAATCATTTTTGTCCAACGCAGTAAAGAATTCGGAATCTGTTTTAGAATGCTTTCTAGCGATTAACTGGCATGCAATAAACATTTCGTCAAATGTTTCGAGTTCACTAATCGACATTTTAGCAGTCGGTTTAATTTGCATTTCTATTAAGTACAAATAAAAACTGGTGGATTCAAACTTAGTACGGACACTTTCCATTTCCAACAATAAAACCGTAAACAATTGCAATTTATCGGGTTCTGTTCCCAACTTTTTTGAATAGTCATAAAGCTTTTGTATTTTAGTAAATAAATATTCTTTTCTAACTATTAAGATTTTTCGCTTCGTTTCTAAAACTTCCGACATTTTGGACGCGTAGTTTTAGCGAAGTCAAATGAAAAATTCGGCCTGGAATAAGAATCGGGCTCGAATGGACCAGAATGTGGAATAGAAAAATGGACTGTATTAATTTGCTTTGCTGTAGTGGTAAAATAGGAAGTTCTGTATGAACGGAGTTCTACCCGTTCGCCCAATCAAGGAACAATCAACCAGAAAATTCGAGTACGACTCACCTTTTCTTAGCTGCGGCCGCTTCTTGATATTTTCTTTCGCTTGAAGATGATCACATAGTTCAGCACGTTGTACAAGACACGGTAGTGTACAAATTGTCCTTGAATTACAATTTTCACTCACGGAGCTTTTAAATTAGATGCTGTTCGAACGAGCTGACAGCGAGAACTCGCGTTCCTTTTTTTCTATGCGTTCTACGCAACTGGCGCGCAGATCGCACTGTTGCAGTGACATGTAGCACGGTGCAACCAATAGCGTGCCGGTATGGTGAGCGCAACAAGAACATTCAAAGTTTAAATTGTCCAATCATGGGCTATATACAGAACACTTACTTACAGGAGGTAATTTTCAAAAGTGGTCAAATCCAAATCCATAGATTTTAAAGTAAGAACACAAGATTTTTCTTTACAGAATTCTTCATTGCCTTATAACATTCATAACTAGCCAAATCCAGCCTAAAGCCCTTAAAAATAAGAAATAAAGCCCTTAAAAAATTAGCCTATTCCAGACCAGCTTACTTTCAAACAGTCAAATCCGCATGAGCCAATCACGTCGCTCCAAACCCCAACCGCCATCTTGCAGTTTCCATACATTGAGGCGACGCGTGGGCACCTAACGTTTCTTTTTTGTGTCGTGTTAATTAGTGATTTTCTATTAGAAAAACCGAATAGATACGTGAATAAAACGGAGAAAAGTGTTGAGGAAGTGCCTAGCCATCAGGCCAAGAAGAGAAAATCTGTCGCAGGACCAAATAGTCGCGGAGAAAAGAAGAAGAAGTCAGTAATTTCTTGAACATTTTGTTTGTTTACCGAAGGTAGGGTTGTGCAACGTTTTTACTCGTATCTAATGTTAATATTTTTTCAAGCAAAAGAAATTGTTTGTAATGTAGGCTTTTTTTCTTTTTCAGGTATTCGCGTTTCAATTTGCCTTCGAGATACCCGTGTAGACATAACAGTGAGGCATACAGATGTATTAATATATCAATGTAAGATATCAAACGATTTCATGATCAGTTCTACGCTCACTCTGATAAACGGTATCAAGATGATTTTATTATAAAATCCTGCAAAACTGTTATCCCTGTCCGTAAAAGATTAGTAAATGGAAGAGGAAATGCGAAACATATGAGCATTGTTTACAAGATAAGAGATTCTAAGGGGGTGATGATACCAGTGAGCCGTAATTTTTTTTGAATGCTCTATCGATTAAAAAGGGTCGAGTGAGAGGAGTGTTAATGAGACACCAAGATAACGGTTTGATGGCTGTAGAAAGACGCGGTGGGGATAGAAAGTCGATGAAAAACGTGGGATTGAGAGATGCAATTATCTCATTTATAAAGAAATTTAAGGGTGTTGAATAGCACTACTGCCGATCTAAAAGTCGGCGTACCTATATGCCATCGGAGTTAAGCATTGCATCAATGTTCAAAATGTTCATTGAAGAAAATGCACATCGCAAAGGGTCATATTTTAGAAGAATTTTTAACACGAAATTTAACATAAGTTTCAGTCATCCAAGAACTGATATGTGTTCGACATGCATAGAATTGAAGGAAAAAATCAAAATTGAGAAGGACGATTCAACCAAGGCCCAAATCCAAGTTGAACTGACAATTCACGAAAAAAGAAGCAAATCATTTTTCACATTCCTTCCTTCCTCAAGTGGCCGCCACGGACGCAGTGCCCAACTCAATTGCCGAAAAATTGTCGAAAGAGATAGCAGAGCTCAGTCGGCAAGTGAAAGCCCTCTCAACAAGAGACTCTAGATCCAGGTCGAGGAACAGGAGTCAACGAGGAAGGAGCAACACGCGTTCCCAGTCAAATTATAAAAAGTACCCAACCTGTATTTTCCACCACAGATATGGAGACAAGGCACGAAGATGCCTAAAACTTTGTGATTATCCATCAGGGTCGGGAAAAGCCAAGGGCAGTCATTAGTAGCGACACATGATTGCCATAGCTCAACCACCGGTCGCTTTTACATAACGGACAGAAAGACAAAAATGCAGTTCTTAGACGACACCGGGAGCGACATCTGCGTTTTTCCTCGCTCCGCCCTGAAACAAAGGCGACCACGTACTACAGAGCTCAACGTCTTCGCAGCGAATGGAACACCAATTGCCATATACGGTGCCCAGCAAATGGAACTTGACCTAGGGCTGCGCCGTGCATTTTCCTGGCAATTCGTAATTGCTGACGTCACAAAGGCAATTATCGGAGCCGATTTTTAAACGCATTACGACTTAGTCGTAGACTGTCGTAACAAACGCCTAATCGACAAAAAGACCGGCCTGTCAGCAAACGCAAACCTAGTTCCTGCATCAGATGTCATAACTTCAGTGAAAACGATAAGAGGCGAGTCTAAGTACTTGCACCTTCTTCAAGATTTTCCCGAAATAACTCGGCCAGTAGGTACACATCGGGTCATACGTCACAGTACGGTTCACCACATACGAACCACTGCCGGACCGCCCGTATATTGCACTCCAAGAAGACTTGCCCCGGACAAACTGAAGATCGCGAAAAAGGGGTTCGATGAAATGCTTTAATAAAAGCATATAATCAGATACCGGTAAACCCCGAGGATATTCCCAAAACGGCCATAACCACACCCTTCGGAATGTTCGCGTTCCCTTTTATGACGTTTGGTCTCAGAAACGCGGGACAAACGTTTCAAAGATTCGTGGACGAAATGACTCGTAACCTGGACTTCTGCTACACGTATCTGGACGATTTTTTGATATCCTCCCCCGACGAAGAGGCCTATTACCGTCACTTACGCCTCCTCTTCGAACGATTAAAAGAATATGGAATGGTCATAAACACTTCCAAATGTATTTTCGGGGCAGAAGAAGTAACTTTCCTCGGCTGCAGCGTATCTCGTGCAGGCATTCAACCACTGGATAGCAAGATCCAAGCCATAAAGGACTACCACATCCCGAAAACCGGCAAAGAACTCAGGAGATTCCTTGGGATGATAAATTTCTATCGTCGCTTTATAAAAGACGCTGCCTCATCCCAAACGCCATTGCATAACCTGCTTACAGGATCGATAAAAGAAAACCATCCCATAAACATCAGCGGAGAAGCACTACAAGCATTTGAAGACTGCAAGAAGAGCGTATGCCAAGCAACTCTCCTCGCGCACCCAGACATGGACGCCAAACTAGCGTTAGTCACGGACGCATCAGACGTCGCAATCGGAGGAGTCCTACAGCAGGAAAAAGACAGAATGGCAACCCCTTGCCTTTTTCAGCCGTAAATTGAGTCCATCACAAAAGAAATACTCGCCGTACGACCGAGAACTCCTCGCGATTTACGAATCAGTGAAGCATTTCCGACACTTGGTGGAAGCAAGACACTTCACAGTATTTACAGACCACAAACCCATCTGCTTCGCATTCCAAGGTCATAAAGAAAAATGTTCACCACGACAGTTTCGACATTAAGATTAAATAGGACAATTCACAACAGACATACAACACATATCGGGAAAGGACAACATAGTTGCCAATACTCTCTCAAGAATAGAGGAAATCATACAGCCTGTCGAGTCGAAGAGCTTGGCCATAGCACAGCGTAACGACCCAGAACTAAGGCAACTCTTAGAAGGTGGAACTTCGCTTAACCTTGTCAAAGTAACTGTACCTGGAACAAAACTGGAACTTTACTGCGACGACAGCACTCAGAACCCACGACCTTACGTCCCAAAAGAGCTCAGAAAGCAAGTCTACGAAAGCCTACACTCACTTAACCATCCCGGCGCTAAAGCCACCACCAAATTAGTGGCTCAGCGTTACGTATGGCCAGAAATAAACAAAGACTGTCGCGATTGGACCAAACTTTGTCACGCGTGCCAAAGTTCAAAGGTCACTAGGCACGTAACTCCACCGGTGGGCACCTTTAAGCTACCGAACGGTAGATTCACCTACGTGCACATCAATAAAGTGGGACCCTTACCTCTCTCAGACGGCTACCGGTATTGTCTCACCGCCGTGGATAGATTCACTCGATGGGCCGAGGCGAGGCAATCCCCATGCAAGACATAACCGCTGAAACAGTCTCCAAAGCTCTCGTTCGTAACTGGATATCAAGTTACGGTTGCCCCACAGAAGTCGTGACAGATCGCGGGAAGCAGTTTGAGTCCGCACTGTTGAAACAGCTCTCAGAACTTGCCGGATTTCAATGCAACAGAACCACTGCGTATCATCCTGCAAGCAACGGAATGGTAGAACGGATGCACAGACAGCTTAAGGCCGCTATAATGTGCCATGGAACCCTAAAATGGACGGAAAGCTGCTAGGAATGAGAAGCGCCTTCAAAGAGGATATTCAAGCGTCACCCGCCGAACTCCTTTACGGTGAACCCCTCAGACTGCCCGGAGAGTTTCTGCAGCCAACTACCGACCAGCACATAACCAGCGACCTCACCGAGTACTTAGCACGACTACATTCCATTATGAACAATATTCGCCCTCAGCCAGTAGCAAGACACAGCAGACGCAACATCTTCGTGTTCCGAGACTTACCTTCTGCTACTCACGTTTACGTCCGAGATGACACCGTGAGAGGATCTCTCCAGCCGGCGTACACTGGACCATACCATGTCCTGCAACGAGACACAAAAGTCTATAAGCTGCTTATCAAAGGCAAAGAACAGACAGTATCAATAGAGAGATTGAAACCAGCCTATACAGGGTGAAATTGAGTAGATGCGACAAATTTAAATATACAATAATACGTGTTGTAAAGAAAATTTAGAACATATCAAATGTAAAATTAATAAATTTTTATCAGTGTTACGAAAAACGTTAAAATAATTAAAGTATCAAAGAATTTCGCGTAGATACTACCGTTTTCGTGTAGTAGGCACGATTTGTGTGCCTACATTCTCGCTATGAATGAATTGCGCCGCCCCCGTCCGCCCAGCCCCCCGCGCACGATAAATAAGAATTTTGTGAAACCAAATTTCCCTTCATACTTTTGTCGGCTTAGGACGATCAAAAATACAATAAAAGTAAATAGTAAAACAATGTTTTAATAAGAGGTATAACCTGAATAATGTTTGTTACAACAAAAAATCAATTATTGTATTTTTGGCATATTTAAAAAGTTGGAATCACGGTATTTACAATAATTATTAAGTATTTACAATATATCAAATCGGTACACGTGGTCTTACGTGTATTTTAACAATTGTTCAAAATGTCCACCTCCGTTTTGTAAACACAATTGAGCACGGCGCCGCAAATTGTCTTTAAGTTTTATTAATACTAAAGTTTGTGATTTTACAGTTTCGAATGCACTCCTGATTTTGTTTTTTAGATCGTCTAAAGTTTCGGACTCGCGTTCGTAAACGAGTCTTTTTATTTCTCCCCACAAAATAAAAGTCTAACGGTGGTCAACGGTCAGGTGACCGTGCCGGCCATGCTACGGGTCCGCCGCGACCTATCCACCTATCACCGTATTCATTTCGGAGGTAATCCCGCACTTCACTGAAATAATGAGCTGGAGCTCCGTCCTGATGGAAGTGTTGGTAACACCAACAAAGTTTATTTTATATTTAGTATAGTTGCAAACTTTGCGAACTATCTGTCACTTGTGTCAAAATTTTGTAAATGGAATACGTGAGTTGCTTGTCCTGCATAAATTATAATACTGTGATTTGAAACTACGAGTTTGCATTCCCAGTCACCACACACCTTTCCAACAACGCTGAAAAGCCCGAGCCTGCAAAAAATACAGTCCACACAGTAAGATCCCAACATTTGGTCCATCTCACCGGATTGGCGTGATTGGCAAAAAGTACGTCAAGGCGTGTGTGAGCAACGTGTGCCAATTCCAAGAAAGGACTACGAGCAACATACAGCGACAGCTGCAACTTGCAAGCGTTTAAAGTTCTAGCTGCAAAATAAAGCACGCAAGTCATCATAACACGTGAGTTTTGAGTCGTCATCAAGACAGGAAGTTCATATTTCCGTCCGCCATTGGACATTGGAGCCATTTTAGATGCACGAATTATCTAATTTCGAATTGGCTAAAGAGCAGAGCGAAGCTAGCTGCAGGACGGCGAATTCCACTGTTGACAACCTAACCACACAAGACAAGCAGTCGAACGAGCGCCGAGCGTGACCGCGAGTGAAGTGCAATATCTTCGATCTCACTCGCACTTGAACAAACCCTCTATAGAAGATTCGGAAGTTGGCAGCACTGTGAAGCAGAGACATTTATTGTGCGCGTGATTCGATTGGTTCGTTTTTGTTTTTGTAGTAACTCGTTGACAACTTTATAGCGAAGCGTTGTTCTGTGAACAAGCATTACGAATTCCGACATATTTAACTGTATTAATTTTAATTAAACTAGTTGTTATGTGCTACATTGTGTTACCTAAAATTTAATAATAATTGCGTGTTAAGAGTTCAACATGGCAGACCTCAAAAGTTTGGTAGCGTCCAGAGGCTACGTAAAAGGAAATATAACTAGGCTTTCAGTGCAAAGATTTAGGGACGATACCTACCAAGTTCTGCTAACAAAAAAAGAAGCGCTTGGTAAAAGCGTTTGCAAACTATGAAGCCTATAATATGTCAATATTAGCGTTGGATCCCCAAGATAAAGAGGATTGTGCAGACGTAGAGGATAAATATTACAGTACTCTCGCTTCAGTTAACGCGGAAATTGATAGGTCTAGTGCCACTCATGCTCATGTGCCCAAGAAGGCTGAAACTCAACCTGCAAATTCTAAAATGCGTTTAACAGCCATACAAATTCCGCCTTTTACTGGTAAGTACAGTGAATATACACCCTTTGTAAAATTATTCAACGTTATCAAGATTGCTGTCCTTGTTTATTACAAAACAAGGACAGCAATCTTGATAACGTTGCAAAATTATATTATTTGAGAACATTTTTAGAGAACGAACCTTTGGATTTAATAAAGAATCTTCCACTTAATAGTGATAGCTACATAGAAGCATTAAGGCTACTAGACGAACGTTACAATAACAGATATAGAATAGTTAGTGATCATATTTATTCCTTGTTAGATATCAGTGTTCTGTCAAAATCAACTCCACAGAACATTCGTGATTTTGTGTCTAAAATAAAACAAGTGCTAGCAGCATTAAAGAATTTAGGTACCAAAGTTGATGCTTGGGATGACATTGGACATTGTGTTGTGTATTTTTTTGCGTAAACTAGATAGCTACACTGCACGGGCCTACCAGTTAGATCGAAGCGCCGAGACAGCACCATCCGTCCAGCAGTTTTTGGAGTTTCTCGAGAAGCGAGCATTGGCTCTGGAAAGCTCTGAGCCTGCAGCTCCAGCAAAAAAGGCAGTGGTCAATGTAGCATCCACGTCATCAGGTAATAAAGCATGTACTTATTGCAAAGCGAATGAGCACAAGATTTATAATTGTTAAACTTTTAAACTTTTGCCATCTAAAGAACGAGTTTGTTCAGGAAAAGAAATTATGTCCAATATGTTTAAATCAACATGAAAAGAAATGTCGATACCATTTCAAGTGCAATGAGTGCAAAAAGCAACATAACTCACTCATTCACTACGAGCCATTACCATCGCCGGTGACTTTGATGTCCGGCAAAAATTTAAATGAAGTTTTACTGCCCACAGCAAGGGTCAAACTTGTGGGTAAAGACAACCTTGAAGTTCATGTGAAGGCTATTCTGGATTCAGCATCACAGACCTCCATGATCACAACTAGGGTTGTCAAGCGATTAATAATGGCACCTGTGCAGAATAATTTGAATATCATAGGGGTCACAAATTCTAAACATTTTTCCAGTTTTTCTGTTCCTGTGGATATTCATTCACTGACATCAAATTATAAAACCTCAATAAATTGTCAGGTTATGGAACAAATAACATGTAAACTCCCCCATACTAAGGTGGATACATCTAAAATAAAAATACCACCAAACATTGTGTTGGCAGATGAGCAGTACCATACGCCATCTGAAATAGATGTCGCTCACCTAGTAATATATTGGCACATCTACGTTTTTCATATTTTACAGAAATGAAGATCAAAGATTTTATTAATGTTTAAAATTAATTAGTTACAAGTTATTACTTAATTATAATTATTTTTTAATAAACTTATAAAATCTGGAAAAAAAATTAAAATGAAACCATAAATTAATTTTAAACATTTATAAAATCTTTGATTTTCGTTTCCGTAAAATATAAAAAACGTAGATGTGCCAATATATTACTATGTGAGCGATGTATTGATTGGTGCGGATGTATTCTTTCAGATCCTGCTGCCACCTAAGGAGCCTAGCAGCTATCAACCACATATAATAAATACAAGGTTTGGACACATTATAGTAGGGACATTGCCTACACAGCCTGCATTTAAAAACAAGGTTACCTCTTTGCTTTGCTTAACATGTAATTCTAATGTTAATGAAACATTAACACGATTTTGGAAAGCTGAACATGTTCCGGAAACATTTAATGAAAACTTAACTGAGCATGAGCTCGCTGAAAGTATTTTTCAAAAGTCCGTTAAAATTGTAAACAATACATTTTATGTTGACATACCATTAAAGGTCTTTTGATTCAGCATATCATAGATTTCTCAATTTAGAAAAAAAGTTACTGAAAAATCCTAAGTTACAGGGTGAATATATAAGATTTATTGATGAGTTTATTACATTAGATCATGCTGAATATGTAGAGCTCAAACCTTACAATTTAAATACAGATTCAGTATACTTTTTGCCACATCATGCTGTAATTAATGAAAATAGTAAAACCACAAAGGTTAGAGCAGTATTTGATGCATCTATGAAAACAAAAAATAAAATTTCACTTAATGATTTGATGTTAAATGGTCCTCCGGTTCAAAAAGAACTTTTCGATGTCGTTCTTTTATTTCGGTTTGGTGATTACACATTTTCAACCGATTTGCAGAAAATTTATAGATGTATAAGGGTTAACCCACAGTTTACACCGCTTCAAAATATTCTTTTCCGCAATGACCCAAATGAAGAAATAAAATGCTTACGCTTGAAGACTGTCACATATGGTTTGAAAAGTTCGGCTTACCTAGCTACTCGTTGCCTGAATGAGCTTACTCAGCAATTTGGTACCATGTTCCCTCTAGGAGCTGTTATGTTGATGATGTAATATATGCGGATTCTAGCTTACAAAATATGCTAAGTGCGAGAAAGCAGTTACAACAGTTGCTTAGTTTGGGAAACTTCACGACTCATAAATGGGCGTCAAATTCACCCATTTAATATTAGAAGATATTCCAATACTCTCAAAGACAGTTTGCTGAGCTTGAATTACAAAATCAAGAGTGTAACATGAAAGCTTTAGGGTTAACAATTAATATGGAAAAACATTGCCAGTGGCGTAGCTAGGGGGCCAAGGGCCCTGGTGCATAGGGAAAGAATCGGGCCCTCCTCCTCCCCTCTTTCCGCGTAGTTTGAACTTATATTGGCCTTCAAAATTATTGATAAGAATAAGAATAGAAAACAGAAAGTGAACTTATCCCTAGTAGGCTAAATCCATACGTCGTCTCTATTAGAATCTCCATGTGTTTAATAGAAGAAAAAGGGAATAAATAAACAACGACGCACATGACAATATAGAATATTTATTATACAGATGAGATTAATTAATGGAAAAAACGATTTTTAACAGAATTCCCCGCCCAATTCACAATCTCTTGCGCGCTTTAATTTTTGCGAATTCGTCTATAATTTCACTCAAATCCAAGTTTGATGCCGCCTCATTTTCTATTGCAATTAACGATAAATGTCGGAGGCGATCTTGTCGAATGCTGTTTCTTAAATATTTTTTTATAATCTTCAGTTTACTGAAAGATCTTTCTGCTGCCGCGGAAGTAACAGGAATTGTATGAAACAGTAGCATCGCTGTATACACTTCCGTAAGGTCACATTCGAGCACGCCAAATTTTGTTATAATTTCTTTGCAAAGCTGGCGAATAGACCACGTCTCCATCAATTGAGGGAGGATCAGATGATATACATTAAGAAATTGGAGCGAAAAATTGGGTCCAATTATATCGCAATATTTCTTCTGAAACCGATCACATTTCTCGAGTAAAATCGTTTCATTCCAGCTAAGCAAGTTTTTTGGCATCAGGAAGTCGAACGATTTACAAACTGCACTCATACCAATAAAACGCGCATCTAACTGATTGATTATTATGTCGAGTACATTGTTGAAAATAGTTACTCTAAAGACTTCTTCCTGGTTTTCGAATCGGTGATCAGAAGCCAATTCATCGAAATGCTTTTTAGTTTTTCTTCGTCGCTTTTCTGGAAAGGTAGGATCGATATCGTATTTTCTCGCGGTTTCGGTGGCCTTGAATTTGAAGGACTCGAAGTCATTTCTATACTTTTTCAATTTATCCGTTGTTTCGTCCAAAGCCTTACTCGCTTCATCCAAAACGATATCACGTTTTTGCAAAACTTTGGAAACATAATTGATGTTGTTCAATACGCTGTGCATGAATTCACAAAGAAATACAAACTCAAAATTCAGCATTTTTGATTTTATAACCTCTGCTTCACTACGTTCGTCTTTACTGGAACTCTTCAGCGTTATTTCGGACAATGCTTTAATGATATCGAAAAAACCAAGTTTGACTGCAGTTATTGAGTTAACCCTGCTGGACCATCTTGTCGGATTCAATTTTTTCAAAGTAATTTCTGATTCACCGGTGAATTTCGATAAAAGGTCCCAGCGCTTAATGCTGTTTCCAAAGAAGTTAAACAGGTCTTGAATTGTTGCAAAAAAATTCTGAATTTCGACGGAACCTCGAACGGCATCATTAACTACCAAATTTAAATTATGACTGGCGCAATGTACGTACTCTGCGTTTGGCTGAATATCTTTAACTTGTTTTTGTACTCCATTATACGCACCACTCATTACACTGGCCCCATCGTAACCTTGCCCAACACACTTTTTAAAATCAAGACCCTTTTCGGAGAACAACGTGGTAACTTGATTTACCAAATCCGCGGCGCTGTGTTTAGTGACTGCGTGGAAACCTAGAAATACCTCTCTTACTTCAATATCGATTGCTTGTCCATTTTCCGATCTTGATATCACTGCATATCTTACGACAATGCTTAGTTGATCCACTTTTGATATGTCCTGCGTGGTATCCATGATGATGGTAAAAAACGGTGACGCCCTAATTTGATCCAATAAATGATTGTCGAGTTTGGTGCCCAAACACTCGATCATTTCATTTTGAATCGTTGCACTGAGGTATCTTGTTGATCCTAAAAACATGGGGAATATAAGAAAACATTAGATTATGATAACATAAATTATAAACTCAGTAAACGAGATAAATTCTTACCTTTGGGCATATCCAAAACTTGACGCAAGATGTGGTCGTATCTAGCAACGAGTTGGACAATTGAGAGAAAATTTCCGTGGTTTCCTCCCTCACTCAGATCCTCTCGATGTCCTCTCAAAGCCAAAGAACTCTTCGCAAGAGTAATTATGATATCGAATAATCTCCGAAGAACTTGTCTCCAAAATCACGCTTCTTTGCGAATTTCATCTTCAAGTTCTCTGTCGATGGTAGAACTTTTTTGCCACGCTTCATATACAGCGCACGCCTCCGTGTGTGCTTTCGAGGAACCATGTTTCTTAACTCTATCTGATAAATGCCTCCAGTCCCGGATGCCTGTGCACCATGCATTTATTTGCGAAGCAAACAACCAACACGGTTGGCAGTAGGCAGCATCCAGAATTTTCGAATAGCATATCCAAAAACGATCCACTGGACCGTATTGTGACGTAGAAACGTAATACGTTTCTGAAAAGCTCCTGTTATCTTGGTGGGGGTCTTTCGGAAAAGGTCCCGGAGGTTTCAAAGGTCCTTTGTCAAGAATCAGCCGTTTTTCGTTATCGTTCAATTTCTTGTTCGTGTACTTCCCAAGTCATTTGAAATTTCAAGAACTTTTGAAGATGAAGAAATGGATGATTCTTCTAATGTAGGTTGCACGGAAGCGTCGCGGTAGTCATTTTCAGCAGTGGTATTGTCGGTAGTTATTGGATCCTGATATTCCTGATCTACTCGAGTCACTTTATTAATTAACACAGCTGTGTCCACGTTATCAATAATTGAACACTCGTCACTTTTGACCGATATTCCAGCTGTTGAAGGAACTGTAGCAGAAAGCGGTTTCGTAAAAAAGCTGTCTAGCTTGGTCAATATTTTTTTACTTTCTTCCCTTTCTTGACGTTGTTTCCGCTTTGCGGCACTGCTACGTTCCTTTTTTCTTTCCATAATTTTTAATTACATGGAAAACAAGAAACAGTTTAAAATACAGTGGTACACGGTTTTTATTGGTCTCGAAGCGATTGCAAAGCGATATTTACTGAAACCACAGAAATCTTGATAATAAGGCAATAGAAGTCGCATAGACGCGTGACCTTGTCGCCGGCCGCCGCGCTTATGTGTTGGAGTACACAAGTGCACGCGGAGCGTTTGTTGCGGTTTCTTGTGTTATTTGAGACGCGGAGAGGTAAACATGGTGTTTTGCAGCATATCCAACTGCGGAAACTCGTCCAAAACTTGTAACTTAACAAATAAAGGAATAACATTTCATATGTAAGTACTTAATTTTTGAAATATTGTCATTTTTTAGCAAATATAGACAAATCAAATATTTTCACTATCACTACTACGATTTATCACAAAAAACGATTTTTTTGTGAAATCAATAACCATTAACGCTTAAGCTTATTCATGTCTACTATTACTACTGCTAAAAGCAGCAATGAAATTATAGTCATACGCAATAAACAAAAATCGCCGTTTGCGTAAATTCTAGGAACAAGCCGCATGAGTTGGCCGCAATTTAGTGACGTGCTACTACTATTCTGTATCGATAATTATTTACGTTCAGCTTAATACTTCGTTTTACCAAATTGGAATGTATCATGTTTCTTTTTACCTATTTTCTTGTGTTCTTTGCTAATGAGTTCCCGGTATAGTTAGTTTTTAACACTGCGCGCTGTTCCAAGCGCTATTGTTATTTTTTTAAAGTCGACACCCGGTTGGATTTTAAAGTAAATACCTACGCAATTAGGCACTTCTTTTTTTCTGTTGAAACATTGCAGGGATAAGGCTTTTTTAGTGCTGTTTGTGTGTAAATAATAATAAGCTAACAATTATTGTAGGAAAGCATATAAGTAGCCTATTGAGTAATAATGTGAAAATAAACAATAGCTACTTTCGATCCAGAAAAAAAAAACAGTTTACTTTTGGCTTCAGCGGTGGCATGAAAGCGGAACCATCGAAGCGCAACATCGCCAACTTTACGCGAGAGCCACGACGGCAGCAAACGTTGGCTATCGTCTCTGCACACTCTGCTGATCCGTTTTTAAGCACAAGAGTGTTCCCAACTGCATACAATGTGAGTCCATGTATACATTTTTTTATAGTCATAGTTTTACGCGCACCGCGTGGCCTGGACGTTCTAGCAATACCTAATAATAAGCAGCAAAACGTATTGGACTCAGTGAATGACATTACTATTAGATAAAGCTTCAGTTCTTTAGCACCTATCTCAACAAAGGTGGAAGTTCTCAATTCGACGGATTGTCTATTTATGTATATGTTTATATTTAAAGGAATAATTTGAAACTGTCCCATATTCATATATAGTGTGACTGGTAATTAGTGACCAATACTTATACGCGTGATTGCTCATGATAACAAACAACTTTCCCAAAGAAACATTTGCTTTAACTTTTATCACAATAACACAACAGCCTTATGAAATTCGCGCGCACGAGCCTGTGACGTATCAGCTGTTAGGCAGAGCACCCGCGCGGCTAGCTAGCCCGCTCCGTAATGTGTGTGATAAAAGCAAATCAGTATAAAAAAATATATATAGAAAGTTGTTTGTTATCATTAATCACGTGTTTAAGTATCGCTCACTATTACCAGTCACCCTATAGTTAAATAGACCCGTACAATTGGTCATAATTAAGAATCGGTAAGTATTGAAATTGACAACATTTTCTTTGTTTTAGATTTCAATGGACACCGTTACAAGGCGCCTAAAGGACGCCGGAAAAAATGCTGTCGCCCTGCCAAGAAAATATTAATGAAACAGGCGCATAAGGAGGCAAGAGTAAATTTTTGCCTGGAATATTATAATTTTGACTGGGCAAACAATATAGTCATTTTTGTAGATGAAGAGGCGTAACAGACAGACAAAGTAACTTTCGCATATATAATATTAGTATGGATAATTCTTCCAATAATGCTAAAGCGGTTATAAAAAAATATTAACTTCTTTTCGCACCATTGTTTTATTCTTGATAATGTTTTCTTTGCTATTGTTGGTGACACTTTAAGTTACGGCCGTCGCCTATTCGCCGCACAGGCCAGCAAGGGATTTTAGTAAACGCAAATGATTTGAGTTCTTATGTTATCATGCGTAGCGTTCACGTTCGGGCTGCCCCGGCAAGCTAGAACGTGCCGAAGTATACCAAAGCAGGCTGTGCCGTAGGTAAAATGAAATGTGAGTGTCTACAGTATTAGATAAGATTCGAAATCATCTGTAAGTATTATAAAAATCCCTTGTCATGCCGTGCCGCCAATGGGTGCCGGGCCTTATACAGCCCAGTCAAGTTATACTCAGCCAGGTTAAAACTTACTTTTGTTTGGCGGCAGCATTGGCTCCCAAGCAGAATTAATAGTGTAGATGTAACTGTATAATAACATAACATAACATCACGCCTGTAATCCCCGTAGGGTTAGGCAGAGGTGTACCTAATAGTACACCCACATTTCGCCAGTTATGTTTTAAGTCCCATGTAATAGGGGGCGAGCCTATTGCCATCAACCGGGCACAAATCCGGACTCCGTGGCTGCTACTGAGAAATTCCTGATGGAAAAACCCCACAACACTTTGCCCGACCTGGGAATCGAACCCAGGACCTCATGCTCAGCAGTCGCGTTTGCGACCACTCGACCAACGAGGTAGTAACTGTATAATAAATCTGTAATAAATATAAATGAAAATAGAAGCATGTAAAATATAAATATGATCCAGTTGTTTTTAATGTATGGTCAGTTTAGTTTTATATTTTCTGTTGTTTGTATAGTTTATAGTTTTATACCTATTTGTTGTTTGTATGGTTTAGTTTTATATTTTAATTTAGAGTATTTTTGTTTCTCAGTATTGTATTATAGTAATATTAATGTTTAAAAATAAAAGGTTAAAGATTGTTATGTCGCATTTTATTTTGATACTACCCTGCTAAAGGTAGTGAACTTTCTTAGAAGTGGTTCGTGGATGAAACAATCATCCACGAACCACTTCTGTGATACAAGCCGCCTATATTTCACATCAAAACCAGTGGCATAGAGAAGGCATCATGGCATGATGCCCTCTCTATGCCACGCCAAATCAACCTTTTCCCATTAAAATAAAGTTCATTTTTGATTTCAGATTACGGAATGTATTTTTTTTCTGCCCTAAAGCAAAATAAATCTTAAGAGAATTAAGCATAATTCACAGATTCTAAATTTTAAAATAACTTTATAATTAACTGTTTTTTTTTTTTTTTTTAGTTGCGACTAAAATTAAAACGACCAATCCAACCAATTATTTGTAGTGCCTATCCTATTCCTTTCACGCAAGTAATGAGGTGCATGTTCATGGGTAATTTAGAATATTATATTATATTGACAAATAACCAACGTTTCTGCTACAGTCTGTTAATACAATGTTACATACCTACTTCAGTTATCATTAGTATTATTTTTAATACCGTCCAATACACCTTCCTAACACCACAGGCACTATCTATTACAGAAATCATGTAAGATACGCCAAATAATATCCCGTATCTCAACAAAATCAGATTCAAATAGTAGTAAGTAGGTGGTATAATTTTATAATAATTTCACGCGTACGAAGTTCCCGAGTATCAGCTAGTGAATATAATGAATAAATTATATGAAAAACATTTAATCCCATCGGTATCGGGAACTGGGTTCGAGCTAGCGATAGTCAGGGCTCTTGAAAAAGAAACCACTAGTATAATATTATTATTATCATAAAAGTAAAAATAAATTGATTTAATTAAACGCAAACACGAAAAGAAACCCATTTTTTTCATTATTTTACTCCATATTTCGTCATTACCTATGAATACGTTTCGTCGCGTATAGTATAAGATCCCGATATAAAACGACCTTCACCGAGATGCTTATTTAATGAAACGTATTTTATATTTAATTTAATATGTCAATAAATATAATGTATATGGGTTGCCTAGCAAATTTCAGTCCAGAGTATGTTTAATTAATAATTAAAAAAACTTATTTTTTTAAACATTTCACCGGTATCATTATTAGATAAATTCTATACCAATCGAAAGTATAAAACCCATAGAATATGCAAACGTTAGGTTGCCTATTCTTTTCCGGTCACAACTACCGGGTTGCCAGGTATAAACAGGTAAATCTGTACTAGCATTTTGCAACGGTCTGTTTATTGAATGAAATTTAAATGAAATTAAAGATTATTTTATTCTGAACACGGTGGTATAGGGTTGCTTGCGAAAAATCAGTCCAGAATTGCGGTTGTCGAATTTTAAAAAGTAAAATATTGTTCCGAGTGAATGTGTGCGACTGAGAGGTCCCAACCGACCATCCCATGCGATAGAAGAGGACACAGCATAGCAGCTGTTTAAAGTCCGCCCATTTAAAGAAAGAGAGTGCGCATGCTATTTGGGCTTGGAAAAGAAAAGGATAGCGATAGACTCGTATATACTATGCATCATTTTGGAGTAGTTTATTATTTAAATAGAGAAATAGTTATTTAATTTTTTTTTTTAATCAATTAATTATTTATGTGTATATTTTTTATGTGACACTAAAGTATATATACATCTTTAGTAAAAAAGAAGGATATAGTGATACATATATAATACTACCCTGATTAAAAATATTGATTGAAAAATATTTAAAAAATTTACTACATGCAAATTATAAATCTATAAATGTAAACAGAGAAATTGAAATCAATTGAAACTATTGGAAAAAATTCAAAACCCATAAAAGTGAATATTTTTAATCAGGGTAATCTTGCAAATTTTATTTTTATTATAAGAAGACAAAATAAAAAAACAACAATTAAAAAATTACTTCTATTTATTGTAAAAAAATAAAAATACAAACATTTTTTTAAATTATTCAGAATCCGAGTCATCGGACATAAAACTACGATCTTCAACTTCTGAATCTTCTTCGTCATCACTATCTGTTTCACTTTTTTCGACAATGTTTTCTATCTTTAAAGGTGTATGATCCCCAATGAATCCTACTGGTTTTAAATATTCATCTAAGAACCATCCGCAGTTCTCAGGCTCAAGTTTCACGCATATTGGATCCGTTGCATTAAGCCACATGGAATTTACGAAAATAGTTCGTAAAATTTTCTGAGTTAATGATATCCAGCATGGTGGTATGGAGTTGGAGTCGAAGCATTTTATTTTTTTTTAAAAGTGCTCGCTGTCTTCTTTTGCAGAGTAATTTTTCATAAAAATACGATGTCTCGCATCATTCACACTGGTGCTGTTCCTGATACCATACATACTAGCCGTAAATTCTTGAACGGTCTTCATTTTTTCATCAATGAAAATATCAGCAGCATCTGTTAATGATGCAAAAACTGTTTGATATTTTTCATTTTTCGAAAATTGCTGAAAAGGTTTCACTTTCCCTTTGTTGTAAAAGGCTGCCGTTTAATCGCAACCTGTAAATGCATGGAAGGCGGGAAGACTTTGGCATAATTTAATTCCCAACTTCAACGCTAAATCGGTGCAATTAATGCAATCAACAGTTTGATTATTAGTCTTTCTAGTTGCTGAACAGGCAAGCCAAATTTCTGATTCGATAAGTTTGTGCATATTTCCTAACAAAATTATCAAAACGTCAGTATCAGAGGCTTTAATTAAAATCCTTGAGCCTGGTTCCGCTTTAGAAGCATGAAAAATAATCCTTGTATCTGCCTCTTCGTGATGACATTCATAATTAGTTTCTTCAGTTTTTTTTACGGAATTTTCCTGAACTTGATAAGAGTAGCAGTGATGGTCGACGGTTAAAAAGATTTTTTTGTTTTGGATTATTGATACCAAATGGTCATTTTCCCAATGATCAGCCAGAAACAGCACCAGAGCTTCCTTAAAGCGATAATTTTTAAGGCTTTGCAAAAAATTTTTTTTTTTTGGAACAATATTTTACTTTTTAAAATTCGACAACCGCAATTCTGGACTGATTTTTCGCAAGCAACCCTATACCACCGTGTTCAGAATAAAACAATCTTTAATTTCATTTAAATTTCATTCAATAAACAGACCGTTGCAAAATGCTAGTACAGATTTACCTGTTTATACCTGGCAACCCGGTAGTTGTGACCGGAAAAGAATAGGCAACCTAACGTTTGCATATTCTATGGGCTTTATACTTTCGATTGGTATAGAATTTATCTAATAATGATACCGGTGAAATGTTTAAAAAAATAAGTTTTTTTAATTATTAATTAAACATACTCTGGACTGAAATTTGCTAGGCAACCCATATACATTATATTTATTGACATATTAAATTAAATATAAAATACGTTTCATTAAATAAGCATCTCGGTGAAGGTCGTTTTATATCGGGATCTTAGACTAGTATGGTCAAACTCGCAATCAGTCAAATTCATGAAAATCGCAATCCGTCAAAATTGCAAAGCGTCAATATTGAACAAAAAAATCTTATTAGTCCGTCAGTCATAAAAAAGAAATTAAGACGATACAGTGTGTCGAAAACTCGTGTGACGTAACATTTGGGAACACTTTTTACCGGAAAGTGACATCACAACCCCACTCGTGATCTTTGATGCATTTAATATCTTCATAAGTTTTTATTGATTTGATAAAACACAAAATACGTATCCAATATTTTTCGATAATCTAAGTGACAGACAAAATATAGGTAGGTAATCATATTTTTACTCAGGAATAATCCCTTTTCTAATATTACATAGATATTTCACAAGCGCCGGGCGTACCGTAACCGCCAACTTATTTTTACTACCATGCCATTACTTCGATTCCATTCAAGTATGCGATCCGCCAAACTAGTATTTTGGCATAGCAAGTATCTTATTCTACACAACGACGCGCATACGCACACAGCCTAACGCACGCACTGCAGCACGAAACATTACAAGCAAAACAGAGAACAGACAAAAAGATATTTATCTCTTTCGCACGATTCTCGCTGTTGTTGCTTATAAGGCGCTCAAGGTCACAGTGGGGTAGCTTGATGTGCTGGCGATTGTACCTACAATCGGTGTTCCCGCCAAAACCACCATGTTTTTTCTCAAAATGCTAAATTAATTCCCTTATGAGTCTTCACGAGAGGTTGACCAGGGAAAAGCAATGAGCATAATGCTATAGGTACCTACCTATTTATCGTAGAGTCTTCACGAGAGGTTGACCTTGGAAAAATAATTAGCATAATGCTATACCTACCTATGTATCCTAGAGTCTTCACGAGAGGTTGACCATGGAGTACTTACAGGTTGCTATATGATATGTTCTTCTTTGTAGAACATGGGACTCCTGTTACAAATGAAGAAAACTCAATACAGAGCGAGACAGTTTTAGTGGACCCAGTAGTAGAGGACCCAGTATTGGAGGACCCTGCCGAGTTGATTATGGAAAACCCATTAAAAGAAGAGCCAGTCCTGGATGACTCTATTATTGACCTACTAGGAGAAGAAGGGCATGAAAAAGAAAACAAGACAATGCTACATAGTGAATTAAAAAAGAGATGGCAAACTATTCTCAGGGATGGGCTAGGCAAAGAAGCCCAGGAAACATTATTAAAAAAGTATGAAATTCCCAAAAACTGTACTGAATTAATGCCTCCTTCATTAAATGACATAATAAAAGCAGTATTAAATGACGGCGGCTTGAATAGAGATAAAAGAATAGCAGAGAAGCAGAAGAAACTCGGCTTAGCCATTTCAGCTCTGTGAACAGTTTTGTCTAAACTATTAGACTTTAACTGTAATGAAAATAAAGATGGCTTATGGCTTCAATGGTGATTGAAGCCATAAGTGATGCCTGCAGAATGCTTTGTGATATTTTCCATGCTGACTCCTTAACAAGAAGATCCCTCATTATACCAGGCCTTAACAAAGACATGAAAGAGCTTATAAATAATGCTCAAATAATGGAGTATCTCTTTGGTGATGATCTACAGGAGAAAGTAAAAGCTTGCAAACTGGAATTTTGCAATTTTGACGGATTGCGATTTTCATGAATTTGACTGATTGCGAGTTTGACCATACACGACGAAACGTATTCATAGGTAATGACGAAATATAAAAAAGAAAACGAATGTCAGTGTCAAGTTAGAGAAAAACAAAAAGTGTTAGTCTTGTCATGTTGTGAAAAAATAATATATTTGTGTTAAATAACGTGTGTGCCAACCAAACTAAAAACTTGGACCATCCCACTACTCTGTACAGTTGTAAGTAATTAACATCATTACAAAAGACTGTATAAAACCAATACATTTAGCAGCCTACTTTTTAGATTTAGCCGTTTAATGTCAATCCTTGTGTATTGGGGAATACACAAGGATTGACATTAAACGAAAATGAAGATCTGGACGCAATGGAATTTATTAAACTATTGGCTCAAAATCACAATTTTGATGTAGTTACAGATTTAGCTAATTACAAAGCCAGGGATGGATTTAGGAGGAAGCGCTTCATTTGGGAAAAACTTGAAGATATAAGTCCCGTAACATGGTGGAAGGGACTTTGCTCGTCTAAAAACCTGAGCAAAGTAGCAGTACGGATTTTAACTGCCCCATGCACATCTGCAGCAACAGAGCGATCGTTCAGCAAGCATGGCCACATACATTCAAAAAAACGAAACCGTCTTATAACTGGGATCTACTCCACAAGTTCAATCAAATTGTAGGATCTGAAGATAGTGAATCTCCTGAAGATGAAATGACTCCAGATCGTGTTCAAAACATTGAACAGTCTGAAGAAAACCAATCTAGTGAAAATGAAAGTCAGGATGATAATTGAAATAACCTCACTACAGAAGAAAATATCTTAGTAAGAAAATCACCAGGGCATGGTATAGAATTTTTTGACTGTGGTAGTAACAGTAGCAGTAACGAGGACTGATATTAATATGACCTGACTGAAATTAATATTAAAAGTATTAAAACACGACTGCGAATTTATACTATAAATTATAATTTTTGTTTTGTATAACATTGAGGACTAAAACTAATCACACACAGTGCCATAAGTACCTACCAAATTAAAAGAAAAGTTTATTCAATTTTAGTATTGTAGTGTTGATTATAATTTAGTGGAGTTTGGTATTTTAATGATGATACAACATCTCATCATCGTCGTCGTCGTTGGTGTTAAGTAAGGTAATCAAAAGAGTTTAGACATGTGATTTTGATGTGTTGTTATTACTAAAATTATGAAAGACTAATAATTATGATTAGTTTATTATTTAAGACTAAATATTAAACTATAATATTTAAGACTAAATAATAAACTAATTGTGCAATTTTAATATTTTTGATTTGGTTATTATTTTTTTATCATTATAATTATTATATTATAATCATTATAATTAAAAATAATTAATCTAAGTAATTGTTACTCATTGATTTGTTTTGAAATATATTGTATACTTATGCTATCTATATATTCTTAAAAGAAGTGTGCAGCATTTCGTTAACTTTAAAACATGTGTAATCAGTACAATATTCTATGTTTGTTTTTATTGTAATCCGATTATTTTATTTGAAAATTTATGTTGATTAAAGTTTTAAAAGATATATAACTTCGTTTAATTTCAAATCAATACTTTATCTTCAATGGTCAAGATCAAAATTAACATGGTAGATCGTATTATTGATGACAAAGCCAATTAAATAATATTATGACAGTATTCATTTCATGACGGAGCCATTTAAGTAATATAAAGACAGTACTTTTTTTTACCCGGTATTTTTTATTAATACCCGGTAAAAAAGGTATTTATTCTATTTTATTTTATTTTATTTTGCCCGAATACTGAAGAACCCGACCATCCATTTTCCCAGAGACGGTGGGACGAGCCGCTCTGCAGAGTAGTTCAGAGCAATCTGCTGAACACATCTGCTACTACTGCTGAGCGTGCGCGCCTGCGGGCTGTGGGTGAGTGGGAGTCGGGTCTTTGGCTTCACGCACTACCGTCGTCGAGCATAGGCACATTGTTCGACGACACAACCTTCCGCCTCGCTGTTTCTTTACGCCTTGGTGCCGCTTGCTGTTCTCCTCATCGCTGTCACTGCGGTGAAGCTGTCAACAACCTCGGTCACCACGGCCTGTCATGCAGCCGAAGTGCGGGCCGTTTTGCACGGCACGCAAATATAAACGACATTATCCGACGAGCTCTTGTCACCGTCGGCGTCCCAGCTGTTTTAGAACCCAATGGCTTGGCACGCGACGATGGCAAGAGACCGGACGGCATGTCTTTGTTTCCTTGGAAGATGGGTAGGCCTTTAGTGTGGGACGCAACATGCGTCGATACTCTTGCGCCATCCCATCTTCCAAGCTCATCGTGCTGTGCTGGTGCTGCCGCTGCGGCTGCAGAGAACCTCAAGCGGCGTAAATATAGAAACCTGTGTGGTAACTATATTTTCGAGCCTTTTGGGGTTGAAACTCTAGGGCCGTGGGGTCCGAGTGCTCATAGCCTATTTAAGGAAATTTCGAAACGCCTAGTTGACGCTTCCCATGACCCAAGGGCTGGCTTTTACTTTGGCCAGAGGCTAAGTGTTGCCATACAACGTGGCAACGCCGCCAGTCTCTTGGGCACATTACCATCTGACAGCGTTGAGGAGGAGTTTTTCGATGCCCTTTTATAGTTTGTTGTTAGTTTATCTATTTTAGTTTAATAGTTTTTAATTATCAATGTATATAGTTAATATAATTGATCCATTAATCAATAAATTGATTCCCCTTATACGATTATTCAGTATGATGTCATAGGATTAAAATATTATTTGGACAGCACAATATCAATACATGGCAGCTTTTTAACGGGACAAGTAAGAGACAAGCCGGCCAGAAAACAAACGACTAGAGTAAGGTATACAGATAACACAATTTGTCAATGTAATGCATAGACTATAAAATCTTAATTTCTAACAAATATCTTAACACGTTCGAGGACAGAACGAGATTATACGTCATCGTTTGATATGGCACAACGTAAAATGACGTCCAAATATTTTTTTTACTTTACGACAGAACGTACATATCCGATGAACGTTCAAGTTAAAATCCTATTGAATGTATCTTGTGTCACAACATTTAAAATACCCAAAGCTTTACTGTCACGTAGAGTAAGTTTTAAACTATTTCAAATAAGTGCCGTTGACAGTGGGCGGGAACGGTACTCACACACGCATTCAGTGCGGCTGCGTCACTGCGGGGTGCGCTCGCGTTCGCTAAACATTTCGTGGCGTATCGTAATATTTCCGCGACAAAACATCGTAAGTATTTAGTTTATTTGATTTATGTATTATTCCTTAGCCAGACAGTATACTATTTTACTATGAATTAATAATTTTACTCTGTGAAATTGATGTTTAATGGGTTATTTTATGTGTTTTAGATGGATAAGCGCAAATCAAGACTGATGAGCATTTTCGATGATTCTGACAACTCTACCGAGGCGGATCCTTACCAAGACGATGATGGAGAATATGGTTCGGATAAAGATTTTGACCCACAAGGCAATACATCAGGTAGTGAAAGTTCTTTTTCTATAAATTACCGATGGAAATCGTCGAAAACTACTACTAAGGGTCAATCAAATTTGGTCGGTACTTCAACTCAGAAACCTGTTACTTCTGAACCTAGTAGCGATGAAGACGATATAAAATCTGTTGGGAGTGATCATACACTGTGCACTGTTAACACACCGTCGCCTCTAACTCCTACCTCATCACGTTTTCAAGAGGAGGGTTATGATTCGAATTCCTCAGAAGAAATTTTTCCTCTAGCCAAACGGTTAAAGTTGATTAAATCTCCAACTACGACCGTGCCTACTGTAAATCCAAGTTCAAATGAGGTAACTGAACTGGAACCTGAAACTATTGTCCCTCAATATGTGGCTTCATTTACAAATCTGGATAACCAAGCTTCTCACAACACCTCTCAAAATGAGATATTGGGTTCGTCGACTTTATCACTAATTTCTAATGTCTTGGCTGAAAACTGTGATAATACAGGTGAGTTTAGACTTGACAAACTACCACCTTTATTCCACGAATCTCAAAATGAGTTGGCTTTAGAAAATTTGACATCTGTCGTTTCTGAAAACAGCCAAAACGAGATAGTCCAGGAACAGCAGATGTGTTCCGGCCAACCATCTAATGATCCGCAGATATAACTACAACTATAGAAGATTGGACAGAAACTACAGCGCCTATACCAGAGTTCAATTTTGATACTGATACTGTGGGAGTAAAATTCACTATAGATAATAACACAACCGTGTTTGATATATTTAACCGTTTGTTTCCACCTCTTATTTTAGATTATCTCATCGAATGCACTAATGCATACGGGACAAATATGTGTCAAACTAATCGAGCGAAAGCTAGGCACAGTCGATCTTACACATTTAAATTGACAAACAGAAATGAGATGTTGAGGTTTTTAGGACTGTGCTTGCTTGGTGGCCAAGTCAATATACCCCAAAAGCGAAAACTTTCTATCTTGTCAGACAGTTTATATTACCACCCTGTGTTTGTCTCAACGATGTCAGGACGACGTTATGAACAATTGTTAAGGTGCCTATGCACAGGACCTTTAGGAGCCAAGGGGAAAGACAAAATAATGGAATTCATGGACGCTATTACAAGGAATTTCCGAGCGTGCTACTCACCTGAGAAAGAACTTTCTTTAGATGAGTCACTCCTATTATTTAGGGGGCGTTTATCATTCAGACAGTACATAAAATCAAAAAAGGCAAAATAC
Source organism: Lycophotia porphyrea (assembly GCA_950005105.1). Taxonomy (NCBI): domain Eukaryota; kingdom Metazoa; phylum Arthropoda; class Insecta; order Lepidoptera; family Noctuidae; genus Lycophotia; species Lycophotia porphyrea. The sequence goes on from OX465406.1 coordinate 10,472,964, forward strand.
GAAATAAAATTCTATGAATTAACGGAAGCAAACGGCTATGTTTTAAATATATTGATGTATACTGGCAAAGATGACTCGACTGACTCGGAACAAGGAAAAAAAACTGATAAAACTGTCATGAGACTTATGAAACCATATGTTTTAAAAGGCCACGAATTGTTTATGGACAATTATTATAATTCGTACGGTTTGTCTCAAAAATTACTTGATCTCAAAACTCATACTGTCGGAACCCTTAGAACAAACCGCAAAGAAAACCCGAAGAATGTTGTGAACCAGAAGTTAAAGAAAAGTGAACATGTATGGGTACGTAAAAATAATGTATATATCTCAAAGTGGGTTGATAAGCGAGCCGTAACCATGATCACTACAAAGGATCATCCAAAGATGATTAATGTTACAAATAAGCGCGGACAATTAAAAAGAAAACCTTTAGAAGTGGCGACTTACAATGCATTTATGTCTGGTATTGACCACGCTGATCAGATGGTTTCATATCATTCGTCTCCACGAAAATGTTAGAGATGGTATAAAAAGGTATTTTTTCAATTAAGTACTTGATTTAACTGTATAGAACAGTTTTTATTTGTATAGAAAATACAAAATGAATAACAGTAAGAAATATGAATTTTTACATTTTAGAGAAGATTTAATCCGCAATTTAATTGGTCTTTCTCATTAGCCTTTCTCAAAAACCCGAACTTTTAGTGAAGCATTCCAAGAACGACAACAGAAGAGTTAATCGGTGAACATTGGCCTGAACAAATTCCACTTCCTCCTGGTTCTAAAAAAAGTAACAACTACCTAAAATGCAAAATGTGTGCAAAGAATAAACGCCGCAAGGAAACTGGATTGAGATGTAAGGGGTGCAAAGATAAACCCGCACTTTGTGCATTGTGCTTTGAGGAATGGCACAAGACTGAAAATGAGACTGAAAACTAGTTCCTAATTTTTTATTACTTGTTTTAGATTTTTATTGTTCTGTTAATAACATTTTATTTTTATGCAGAGGTTGCTTTTTTGTGATAAATATAGGTAATTATGCAAGTTAATGGTTGTGATTAAGTAAAAAGGTTTCTACCTAATAATGTTACGAGTTCCTATACGAAAGACTTAATTTTTATATTACTTATTTTAGATTTTGATTATTCTATTGATTTTATTTTATTTTTATGTAGAGGTTGCTTTTTTGTGATGAATAGATGTAAGTAATTATGCAAGTACGAATGGTTGTGATTAAAAGTTAGAGAAGAAAGAGAGAAAGAAGAAACGTTTCTACCTATGATTGAAATATGTTTCTTACATAAATAAACAGTCGATTTTCGTATTTTGATTTAAATTTATTTATTTACACATGCATTATCATAAAACGTTTAGATACCTTGAACGTACACTGACGTTGTGACACAGGCATAATTTGCCATCTCAGTATGATACGACAAAACGTATTGAAACGATGGTCGGCATAGTACGTTGTGACCTAATGATGTGGTTGTCTTAAGATTAAAAGTGACAGAACATTATTTCACGGTCGACATATATATACGTTGTGATGGCACTGCTTGTTACCGACGTACCTATGATGTGCCAGAACGTATATATACGTTAGACGTTATTACACGTTTTGTCCGTTCACGTCTAGTTGACGTATTTATACGATAACGTGATAAAACGGTTGTGTCATGATGTCTTTAAAATAATATATTTTCATGGGAGGCTACGTACTCATACGTCGTATAATTTGTATGGACATTTACTGTGTCATTTTGGTACACAGTCTCAAGTGGTAGCGTCCTCGAACGTGTTAAGATGTCAGAATCTTGAACTAAAGGTCGGTAAAAATATGCTTAAATGTCTCAGTGAGACATTGAAATTTAGGCACTTTGGTTGCGTTTTCCAAATATTCGATTTTTGAACCGGACAGAAGAGCATATTTTTCACATGAAACAAAATTTATCTCTATTTTGATTTTTTTTAAAGCTATCTCACTGTTGAACTAGGGCAGCGATGTTATCCCTGTCCTTTATATACGTATTAATGGACCATGTATATCTGAAATGAAAAACGATAGGTGTACACCAAATATGGGTTTATGTAAAGTATCTTGATGACGAAAACTATTGCATAAATAAACAATGCTCATATTCGATGCGAGTAAAACCGATGGTACGAAGACAATAATAGGTTGCATAAATTCTTTTTAGGCCTACATTGATAAATAATACATGTTCACAAAAGCAATAGACACAAAGATATAGCCATATTTATCTAGAAAACCCCTCATAAACAGAGTAGTTTTTATCGATTGATCTATAACGATTTATTAATAGATTATAAAAAATTGATCTGGCAACATTTACTTGCGCATGTCACTTCACAGCAGCGTTGCCAGATGTACGATTTAAATCGTATTCATACGATTTTTTACATTTATTTTGCATGTATGATCCAAGGGCAGAAATCGTACGTAAACATACGACTTTTTTAGATTTCATACAACCAAAGTACTAATACCAATATAGCACGTCACTATTTATTCTTTTACTAACTAAGTACCAACCCTTCACATCACTAGTTAGTTAGATGTGTTTATGGTTAGGGGATTTCCCTTACATCCCAATGATACACGTTACGTTACTCGGAAATCGGAAGTATTTCATTCGTTCAATATTTAGTTATTTAAAGTTAAAGTGTGAAAGTTTTTAATCATGGAGAAATAAGATTCAACATCTAATCCAGGCCCAAGTCGCCCTTGTCCTGGAACTCCAAAAAAGACTCTGGCGAGACGGAATGAGTTATCCAAGGATCAAAAAGAAAAACACAGAGCTCAGAAATACCGCTCCGATTGGGAAAATCTTGAAGTTTTCAAGCATTGGCTGAAACCCGGCAAAAGTGAATACAAAGCAAAATGTATTGTATGTGATTGTGAATTATTATCCGAGTATAGTGTATTCAAAATCCATTCCACTAGACAGAAACACCTTAAAGCTCTGTCTAATGCTAAAATTGCAAACAAGCAACGTAATTTGATGACAAATTTTGTCACAGAAAATCCTGTTGGAAAAAATAAATTGGAATCTAAAATAGAACTAAAGCTATCAGCTTATATCGCCGAACACAATATTTCTTACAATTCTATCGATCATCTGACTGATATTATCAATGATATATTGCATGACTTTGATGCCAAACATAAAATTTTTCTGAAGAGAACGAAGGCAACTGCAGTGACAACGGAAGTCCCGATGACTTCCGTTGTCACTGCAGTTGCCTTCGTTCTCTAAGCAGAAAAGTCAATGTTGACTAGTGTTTTGACTACACAAAAGTTCAGTACCATATCCGATGAACCGATTCAGTGCGATGGTAGTTTTTCCAAACTATATAGCGCCTGGCGGCGAACAAATTTTTCGTGGCTCCTCTGAGGCGCCAAGCGCCAGGGACTTTCATGGCTCCTCTCGTGCGCCACCCGCCATGAAGTGTAACTTATCGCTTTTTCGTCGCATTCCACTTGTTATTGTTGTAGTCGCAACCCAACAGCGAACGTGCGCAGTTTTATAAGTTCGTTTCAAGTGTTTACATTTGACTACATACGTGTATAAACCGAAATGGAAGGTAAGTGACTTAATTAATCAGGTGTCGTAAACCTTTTGGTATGTTTAGCTCGATTGACTCATCCATTATTTTTGTTTATTAAAGAACAGGATATTACCATGCTAGTCGTGTAAAACGCAAATATTCCTATTTTATAGTATTTCATAAACAAATAAACGTTAGTTAATTGTAAATATATTTTTTTACATAAAAAATAATTCGGTTGCCGTATTATCATAATGAATGATTTTTATAATGAAAAGGTTTAAAACTCCTGAAGTATGCATTTTCATGCAATATCCCGAAGTTAACACTGGAATCGTAATCTGCGTGACAAATAAGGACACTTTCATTTACGGATAACCACTGAAAAATGGTGTTTTATCCGAGTTTTACAGGTAAACATTTTGGCTCCTCTCGGGCGCCACACGCCATTCACAGAAAATACCCATGGCGCCTCTACGGCGCCATCCGCACGGAATCGGTGAATCAACGGAACGCAAATCGTTAGTAAAATGTGGGAACTGTGCAAGGTATTTGACTCAGAAAACCCTGATATGGTCAACCAAGGTGCTACAGGTGAGAATTTGTACAGAGTTATGATTCAGTCTTTTTTGGATAAGAACATCCCACTAGATAATATGATTGGATTTGCCGCCGATGGCTGTAATGTGATGATGGGTGAAAATAACAGTGTTGCCAGCAGGCTGAAGGAAAATTTACCGGGTATCTTCATATTAAAATGTGTATGTCATTCGGCTCACCTGTGCGCATCTGAAGCATGCAAAGAACTTCCTCGTAGGTGCGAAGACTTGGCACGAGAAATTTATAATCATTTCAAGTTTAGTGCATAAAGACAATGCCAATATATAGAATTTCAGAAGTTTCTATATGTAGTACCACACAAAATTCTACATCCATCTCAAACAAGATGGTTGTCCCTTATTGCCGTTGTTGAACGCATCTTGAAACAGTGGGAACCACTGAAATTATTTTTTACAAGTACGTGGTTACAAGAAAAATTAATTTCAACGGAGATAATCTTTCAGAACTTGAATGACAATTTCATGAAATTATATAACAAGTTTCTGGCGTGGATTTTGCCCAAGTTCACTGCAGTTAATAAATTATTCCAATCAGATAGTGCTGTAATAATCAATCTTAATGAGAAAGTTCGGGACATGTACCGCGACATTTTGTTATGTTTTATGGAGAGAGAATATATTAACAGAACTGAACTTTCTTCTGTTGATATAGATTACCAAGAAAAATATCTTGCCGACCGCCAAATGTATTTGGGTATAAAAGTAATGAACGATGTAACAAGTGAGGTTCACTGGCCACCCACAAAGTGCACAGTTTTTCCACCGTTGCCGCAAGTTTTTAATAACAAGTGCTCGTGAAATAAAAAATCGGTACAACTTGAATGATCCTGTATTATCAAAATTGGAGGCTATCCAGGATGGATAGCCTCCAACGCTATGTCAGAATTGTACAGAAACAAAGTAAGTACTTTGTTACCTCTAATGAACATTGTGCCTCGGATTGTGAGCGGTGAAATAATGCAAAATGTGGATGACGAATGGAGAAAATTGCCCACGCTTATAAACCAAGTTGATATGACTCTTCCACCAGACGAATTTTGGGCAGGAATTTGCGCTTTTGAAGATTTAAAAAATATGCTCTGGACTTATTATGCCTTCCGCACTCTGTGAACGCAGATTGTGAACGCTGCTTCAGTTCAGTCAATCTTATAAAAACTTATCCGAAACAGGCTGAGCAATGAAACATTAAATGGCACACTTTTAGCCAAACAGCAAATTAAGCGTTATGGGTGTTGTGTGGATTTTTCTCCAACACGAGAAATGTTAAATAACATGAATAGTAAAACCCTTTACGGGGATAAATAAAGACTTAAAAGTGTGTGTTTAAATTGATTATTTGCTTTATTAATATAAGAAAACAAAGGTTTTGAAAACGTACTATTTTTTTTGTAGCCTTCTTAGGGAATACGACTTTTTATTTACCCATCGTACGATCGCCCATTCAAAACGTCTGGCAACACTGCTTCACAGACTTCTGTGATTCGTTACGTGCATGATTGCTTTGTTTAGATACGTTGAGTTTAGAATTCCGTAATCTTTTACTTAGTTATTCATTACGATACGTGCTTTTTCTGCTACTACCGAGTTGAGTTAATAAGTTCCTCGAGTGCATTACGTTTTGTGAGATATTTGACTCTTATTAGTGCTATACTTTGTGAGATATTTGACTCTTAGTGCTATCCTTGGTGAGATATTGGACTCCCGAACCGCTAAGCGGGGAATTCACTAGACGGGCATGTCCGCGGGCAAGCCTGCAGGCAAGTCCGACGGGCTTCGCTACTATCATGTCTGTGCTTTATCAGTCAGTGTAGTACTGCCGCGGGCGGTCTGGCAGACTGCCCGTTGGAAGTCCGCGCGATCTCATTTTGTCTGCACAGGCACCGACACGTCCGAGCGTGTATGCTTAGTCCAGGCGGCCTGTGGACAGACCTGGCAGTGACAGCAACCCAAACAGACGTCCGCTTATTATCATTCGACGAGTTGTGGAGTATTTTTAATGTAAAATGAGTTTTAATGAGAATAAAATATTCTGGGAAGAATTTATAGCTGAATACAAAACTTATCCATGTTTATGGAAGGTAAAAAGCAAGGAATTTATGAATAGTGAAATGCGTAATACCGCCTACCAACATTTGATTGAAAAATGTAAAGAAATTTATCCCGGAGCTGATTTAGCGTATGTCAAAAAGAAAATAGAATCCCTAAGGAATTCCTACAGGCGTGAATTGCGCAAAATACGTCAATCAACTAAAACGGGTTCATCAACAGACGAGGTACCTTCTCTTTGGTACTTCAATCTGCTCCAATTCACTTCTGATCAAGAGGAAGCCCGCGCTGGAATATCTTCCTTAAACTCTCTACCTGATTCTTTGACAGATGAGTCATTGGTAAGTATCGTACCGACATACCTACTTAATATTTTTAGATACATATTTAATAATAGTTAGGTATTTCAATGAAACACATTATGAGTATTTCTCAAAATACATGTACATCTTTGAAAAAAAAAGTGTGCTTTGAAACAGTTCAAAAGTTTTATATTTATAAATCATCACACAAAAAAAACACACACTCAATTTTGTAGGATGAATATTAATCTTTAAGATAACGAAGAATTATAGCTATAATCATACTTATTATCAAATATTTCGATATTTTAAAAATAGCTTTTTTTACCTTTCATACAAAAACCTGTTTGCCACTCTACCTTTTTCATGTGTTTTTGTTTCATAAAATGCGATACGTAACTAAATTATTGTAAATTTCTTTGTATCATCGTTCTACAGTAATCGCAGTTTCTGTATCAAATTGATTTTCTATGGGGTGTCATAGTGAATTGGCAATTTAAAGCAAAAAAACAAAATGAGTCGCTCTCATTTACTATTTAGTTATTACTCTTTAGTTACGATTTATTTCTACTTTCCCATGATTTCTGAACGATTCCGTAATTTTTTTACACGGACAACACTAGCTTCACTCTGATTGGCTATTGGTTTGACGTCTCCGCCATTACATCTATCGTGAAAATCAGTGAGAACGTGTGTGTTTTGTGGGGTTACTTTTTCGAGACAGGAAGTAAAATCAGCGATTTTTCATAGAACGGTAAGTCTTCATTTACCCATTTTTTGTAATACGTGTTGTACGAATATTTAATAAGCTTTTATATTTGCTGTAACAGCTTTTATCAATAAATATATTTTTTCTGACCTCAATTTGTCTAATATTTCGTAACGTTTTTTACGAATTTCGTTACGTAACGAAAAAGTACAACATAAAGCTGAGTGTATACTGTTATAACCTGACTAAGCATAGTAATATTCACTACTTAATTTATGAAAAAAAAATATATAGAGCGTCAATAACTAAAGGATTGGATATTATCTGCTATATAGAAGTGCCACCAGCAAAAAATAATGAAATAATTTAAATTACGTTTTTATGTGATTTAACAACTTTTTACCCCTGATATTACTTACATGAAGTTCTATTGAGAACTTCCTCCTTTTCGTCGGTTAAAAAACCTCGCGGCTTTGTTTCAATTCGCTTGAGAATAGAATTATACCGATTGTTACAAATACTTAACTCTTGCTAATGACACTTCTGTAGAGATGCCCACTATACTTGTTGGTTTGACTTATCAAATTGGTTATTACTTACAACTGCTTATATACAACTGCATTACTTCTTTTGTTTTTTAAGGAATGCCGCCAAAAACCAATGCCGAAAGGCAAAAAGCTTACAGAGAACGACTCAAAAAGGATAAACCAAATAAATATGAGGAAATCCGTGTCAAACATTTGGAAAAAGTTAAAGAAAATATCAAAAAGAAAAAAGAAATTCTTACAGAAGAAGAAAAACAAGAGCTACGAGCAAAGTGGAGACAAGCCAATGCTATAAGAGCTGAAAGAAAAAAAAAGGCCTACTCTACGACAAAACAAAACAACACATTGGAAGTAAGAAAAAATGCTAAAAATAATACAAATATCCTAAAGGAGAGACTACAAAAGCTTACTGAAGAAAATACTCAATTAAAACGACGAAATAAAAATTTAAGACAGGCCTGCAATCGGATGAAAAAGCGAGTGGAAATTCTGAAAAAACGACTACCCCAACAAATTAGGCCTGATAATGATGCTATTTCCATTGAAACTCGTCAGTGTGATGACACACCGTTAACAAAATCGAATAGTTTTTTAGAAGAAACTTTACCAAATGTGTCCGTGACGGAAAAAGAAAAGGTAAAAAAGAAGTTAATTTTGCTTAACACAATTACAGATTCTTTAAAAACAGTGTTTAATAAAGCAGATACCAAAGAGAAGAAAGTACTAAAAAAAGTTGCTACCAACGATATTGCAAATAAATACAAATTAAAAACAGCTATTTCTAATGTTCTTGGTCTGAAAGGAAGAATAAGAAAGACGAAATCAATAAACGAAATGAATAAGAAATTCATGAAAGATATACAAGATTTCTTTGAAAGAGAAGATGTAAGTAGACCTAGTGCGGGAAAAAACGAGTGCATAACGAGAAACAAAGAAAAAGTGCAAAAGAGATATTTAATGGAACCAATATACAAGCTCTATAGAAAATACAGGTTAGAGGGTGGTAAAGCGTCTTTGCAAACTTTTTATCGTTTTCGACCGTTCTCCGTTGTGAAACCAAGACTTCAAGATAGGAATACTTGTGCTTGCATAAAGCATAGTAATTTATCTTTCAAGGCAATATCGTTGAAGAAGCTAGGTTTGCTTCAGACATCTGACATTGACGAACTTATGAAAAATGTCACTTGCAGTAAATGTTTTAAATGCATGTACTCTGAGTGTTCTGAATGCAAAAATAAGAAACTAGCTGTTGATATGACAATAAATGAAGACAGCCCTGTGGAGTGGCTTCAATGGAAAATAGGCACACACACTTATATTAAAATTGACAAAAAGAAATGCGTAGAAAAACAGACGAAAAAGTATTCAAAACAGGTAGTGAAAGGGACAGTGAATGCATTGATAAAAGAATTTCAAAATGATGTTCAAAAATTTAAAACTCACTACTACAATGTTCAACATCAGTACTTGGCGTGGAAAAAGTGTATTGAAAACCTTGATGAAGACGAAGCTGCATTGATTTGCGATTTTTCAGAAAACTTTTCGTGCAAGCAGTCTGAAGAAATTCAGGCGATACACTTCGGAGGGTCTAGAAATCAAGTCACATTGCACACTTGCGTCCTTTACAGAAAAAATGTGAAACCCCAATCGATATGCTCCATATCCCCAAATAATGAACATGGTCCTGGAGCAATCTGGGCCCATTTGGATCCAATAATGAAACTGTGCCAACACTTTACCATTAAAAAGATTCATATATTTTCTGATAGCCCTACAACTCAGTACCGCCAAAAACATAATTTTTTCTTGTTCCAACATAATATAAAAGAATACGGATTTGAATATGCAACTTGGAATTTTTTTGAAGCCTCTCACGGCAAAGGGCCAGCTGACGGGGTTGGTGGGGCATTAAAGCGCCAACTTGACAATCATATTTCACATGGCAATGACATAACCAACGCAAAAGAAGCATATGACTATTTAATGGTTAACAGTAAAGTAAAAATGTTTTATGTTAATGAAAACGACATTCAGAAGATGACCAAAAATATCCCTGAAAATATTATTCCCATAAAAGGAACAATGAAGCTGCATCAGATTGTAACGGATGGCAACACGACAATTAAATATAAATTGCTGAGCTGCTTTGATTGCCAGAAAAACATCTGCTGTGATTGCTACTACACTAAAGAACATGAACTTCTATCCAACACCCTATCAGAACCAAAAGCATCATGCAGTTACAAACCGCAAGCCTTGAAAAAACAAAAACCAGCAGCGAAAAGATTCAAAAGAATAAATAGTTCTACTACGACGGAGAGTGATGTCAGTATAAGTTATCATAGTGATTCAGATCTGATAGATGCGGATTTTTGGAGTGAGGACAATGATTTACCCAGGATAGATGACAGAGAGAGTGATCAAGACTTAGAGGTGAATGTCCATTTGAGAGCAAATATAAAAGAGATTTATTTATGATTTTTGACGTATTTTAGGGTCAAACACAAATAAAAAACTAATAAATACCTTTCAAAATCAATCATAAAAAAAAATATATTTTTAAATACACTTTGATGTCATGTTTTTAATTTTCAGGACACATCAAAGGAGGAAAATGTTAAACGGCAACCCCCAGAACAAGTAACATTGTTATCTTCGTCAAGATTTATGTCTGCAAACCATGCTTTCTATGATACTGAAGTAAAATGCCTCAAGGCAGACGAAACACAACAAGGCAAAGAAAACTTTAAGAATAAAGGAAAAGGAACAGGGAAGAAAACAGCAAAGCAACAAAAAGATATGGAAGAAGACAAATATCCAATTGATATAATGAATGTATTAAAACAAAAAGGTGAAACAGACAAACCAAGTAAAGAAATAAAAAGTCATGAGGAAGAAGGATCAACAACTGATATCAATACAAAGCCAATAATTCTCGAGGATTTAATAAGTGACGAAGCTGTAACTACGGATGAAAAATATATGAGTGATGCAATGTCATTTAATGAACCGGAGTTTAATTTCAATGATTTGGACAATGTAGATGTTATAATACAAAATAATAATGCAACAAAAAATAACACTGAATATGAAAATAATGAAAATGTACCAATTGAAGGCACTCACAAAGTCAAAGGCGAAACATGTGGACTGACTATTCTTAACGACGAAATACTGGAAAATATACACACAAATAAGAAAGTGGTTTATAAAGGACTTAAACCTCTATCGCTTAATAATTATCTTCACGCGCCAAAGCGATGTGATCCAAAGATTAAAAAACGGATTGTCAAACCAAATGTGTTTCGGAAAGAATTCAATTATTATAAAGATAAGGAAGAAATTTATAAAGCGCTAATGGATAGTGATTCTAATTAAGTTTTTTTATGTTTAAAATAACGTCAGGTTTTCATTTTTAAAAGATTGGGAAAAAAAAATAATTTGATTAAAATAGTATGAATGATTACTCCCTTATTTTATTTCTAACCCCTTAAGTATTTGGGTACATACTTACAAATATTTCGTATTGAATAAATGAAGAGCATTCACAATATTTCGCCAATGTGTAACCAGCCTTATGGTTACTATTTAGTTACATCTAAGGACTATTTCGTAACAATATTTCGTTACTACCATTTCGTTACGTACATTTATTTTGAGAAATACTCACAGTTGAATTTATATTATATTTAGTTGAACATAATGTATAATTGTATGTATTATATAAACTGACTTTGAAATGCCACTTGACCTTCGTTATTATAATACTCTGTAAACAGTTTTCATATAACTTTAGCTCTCTCTTCAAAATTGCGTCCCCTGTTCAACAAGCCATGTAGCTGATGTGATTGCTCTTGTCGCCATTCTCCAGGAGTAACTGTGTGATTATGATTTTCGTGATCTATTCATTGAATTGTCATATAGTTAAAAGATTTGCGTCTCAAAAAATTGTGCAGAGTACAACAAGCCATTACAACATAATCAATATTATTCACGTTTTCTAGACTTATAGTGGATAGTAAAACTCTAAACCTACAAGCTGTTATACCAGAGGCGTTTTCAACAGTTCGCCGTGCCCTGCACAAACGATAGTTAAAAATTCTTTCATTTCTCGGAGTATTAATATCTTTGCGGTATGGTTTCATTACGTGATCAGACAATTGAAACGCATCATCTCCTATAAAAACATATGGGGCAACAATTTGAGAGTTTCTAAGGATACTCGGGGGTGGTAAATTAAACAGTCCGTTTTGTAATTTGTCATAAAAATCTGTTTCCTGTATTACGCCTCCATCAGATACTCTACCGTTTGTGCCAGTGTGAATATATAAATATTCATAATTAGCATTAACAACTGCAAATAATACAATGCTGTAATATGATTTGTAATTGAAGTAGTAAGAACCACTATGTGGAGGTTGTTTAATAGCGATGTGTTTGCCATCCATCGCTCCTAAGCAATGTTTGAAATTCCATGTATTTGCGAAACCACTTGCAACATCCAACCAATCCTCAGTAGTTGACGGAAACTGCAACAAAGAAAGTTAAATAGTTATTGAGATAAGTACATATCTTTATTTTCAGATGACTGAGCCTCCTAGTCCAAGTAATTCATCGGATGCGCCATCTCAGAAATCAACATCCACCGTAAAAAATAAAAAAAAGAACTACAACCCTTGCTCAAAAAAAAGCTAAATTTTTAGATATCGCCAGCAACGAACTCCAACACCGTTATACGAGTAAAGAGCAAGCGTTTGGGGACAGCGTAGCCCATGATCTCGAGAAAATGGAAGAGCTACAAGGCATCATCGCGAAAAAATTGATTTCCGAAATTTTATTTAATGGAAGAATGGGCCTTTTAAATGTCGGTTCATCGATAACTGTTCAACCCGTAGTCGTTGTCGTCGAATGTCGGTTCATACCTCAAAATATATCGTCGTATTCAGGCCCACAACCCGTTCCAAGATACCAACCAACTGCTATGCAGCCACCAAATATGATTACGTTGTATCCACGAGATCGTCAACCATATGTAAACCAAGGAGAATTATCTGAGCAAGTGTCTCTTCCTAACATAAATATAATTGAAGATGTTACAATAAATGATATTGATAATTTAAATAAATATCTCAAATTCAATAGTAACAAATAACAGGTATAATAACAATTGTTCAGTTTTACTGTACGTAAGTATTTTATAATAATAAATAACTTACCTTAATAAAGTTATCTTTTAATGCTATAAATAATTCCTTACAGGTTTCCGGTATAATTTGACCTAGTAGTTATGGTGATATAGCACACGTGAATTTCATATCTGCATAAGTTCTACCTGTAGCTAAATATCTCAGCGTAGCAATTAATCGTTCTCTTGCAGTCACTGACTGTCTCATCCTGGTATTTTGTTTTGTATTTTTGGGTTCGATAAGTTGTAGTAAAAATTCAAATGACGCTATATCCATCCGTAAGTAGTTGTATAGGTCTGCTGGTTCTTCAATTTCAATTTCATTGAGCAAATTGATATGGCTGTACTTATTTCTATATTTATACCATTTTTTGCACCAAATTCTCTTCCTTTTCTTTTTATCTAAGAATATTAACGCAGCACCGGTAACTATTGCAATTTTTCGCCTTTGCATTGCCATCTTGCAACACAACTAATAGCGAAGCCGTTCTAAAACAAACTGAAGAGCCTGTGAAGTGTATTGCGTCGCCAGGCATGCCCGGACAGACTGCCCGCGGACATGCCCGTCTAGTGAATTCCCCGCTTTATTGTCAGAGCCATGTCTGCCCCAGTTAAAAGTCGGACACAGCGTGTGCGTGCCCGACGCTGTATTAACTGTTCGATTTTATTATCACCTAATTTACGCCGGTATACAGTTGAGGAGTTGAACGAGCAAATGACAGTTCTTTTACGAACCTGGACTACACCTACACCTGTAATAAGTCTTGTTATTTATCGTGTGCTTAAACAATTGTTGTGGACTTTAATAATTTAGTGCAATAAAAATGTAAGTAACTACATTTTGCTAATTCAAAATAACATTTTATTAGAGTAAACAAAACACGAGAGTTTCTTTTAGGTACTTAAATACAATTTTTGCATGTCTTTTTCAGTCAAAACGTAATTAAAAAAACACGCCGATATATCAAATTAACACAACATGCACTAAGTTATGTTTAAATAATAATTATTTCATCAGTGTTAAAAGTAAAACTATACACCTTATGAATAAATGGACTATACACCTGCCTGTTACAATACTTAAACATCAGTGAAAAAGTTATAAGAAGAGTAATGATTTTATAATCTTTTTCAGGTAGCGTTGGATGATATCCTCTGTACTGAATGTTATTTGCTGTTGCAAGAACGTACTTTATCAAATATAACTGGATACCACGAGGATATGTCACTTGCATATGGCCACTTGAACATTTGTTATGGATGTGGTATCTCTATTGCAAGTCGGAGAACTCTTAGAGTTGAGTTAGACTGCCCACAACGGGGCATGATTTTAAGATGGACTCTAGCACACCTGGTTAGTATTTTTTGTAATATCAACATAGCATCACGCTTGTAATCCCTGAAGGGTGAGGCACAGGTGTACCTAATAATACAACCACATTTTGCCAGTTATGTTTTAAGTCCCATGTAATAGGGGGTGAGCCTATTGCCATCAACCGGGCCCAAATCCAGACACTGTGGCTGCTACTAAAAAAATCCTAATGGAAAAATCCAGTAACACTACCCGTACCAAGAATCAAACCTGGGACATCATGCTCAGTAGTCGCGCTTGTGACCACTAGACCAAGAAGAATTTATAAGGCTCTGTCCATATTTTGGACACCATGATATTTAATTTTTGGCGGCTGAATGAAACGTCACGCGAATTGAACGTTTTTACTCTGTGATTTGACAGTTTGTTAGCAAAAACAAAACGCAGTAAAAAAACAATATCTATGGACGTCATTTGTCAGGTGTTCGGGTAACTGCCAAAATTCAGTGATTTTTGAGTGCTCTGTGTTAATCCAACCTAATCTTCGTAAAAAATGAATAGAAAGGTAAGTTTTATTTTACAAGATGTTCTAAATATAGTAAATATCGGATCCATGCATTGATTTTTGTCATAAGGGTCACATTTTCTAACTGGACTTCGAAAAATTATGACGTCCATATATTGGACAGAGCCCGTTGGCGTGTCCGGCAATTGCGCATTTGAATACTGTTTTTTTTTTCTGTTGCAGGTAATACCATACGATAAACTTGAGGAAACATTAGAAGAACTTTTTGGCTTATCCGATGGTGAGCATTCGGAAGACGGTTATGAAAGCGAGAGGGAAAATGAGGCGGTTTTCACGGGTATGAGTCAAGACGAAATCGAAAACATTTTGGATTCTCCGTCGTCTTCTCGAAGCCAAGTTGCTGTCAATTCACAGGTACCTTCTGGAAGTGGAGTTCCTGAAATTCTAAATGTCAGCGAATCAGCAGTAGGTGATCAAAATAATAGTATTATTGTTAGAAGCAATAGTCAGGAGCCTGAAACAATTTCAAACACTGAAGAAGACGACGATGATGATTGGAATAAAGTGTTATTTCCTCAAACGGCGCCTATTGAAAAGTTTGATGACATTCCAGTACAACCAAAGCGGAATTTTCCAAATAGAAGTGGTCCTCTTACATATTTTAGATTATAGTGGAGCAAACTAATCTCTATGCAGCTCAAAACAAGCAGAAGAATTGGGTTGATGTTTCTGATGTAGAAATCCAGGCGTTTCTTGGATTATTGATACTAATGGGTATACATCCTCTTGCTAATCTAGATCTTTATTGGGCAACGGATCCACTTTTTTGCGTCCCGGAAATTGCAAATGTAATGACATCCAAAAGATTCAAAATGATACCAAGAAATTTACACCTAAATGATAACCAAAAAATGCCCAAGAGGGGTGAACCAGAATTTGATAAACTGTATAAGATTCGGCCGATAGTTGACTTCATGAATACTGCATTTAAAAATGGGGCAAGGAACTCTTCATCACAAAGTATAGATGAGTGTATGGTGAAATTCAAAGGGCGCAGTACTTTGAAACAATATATGCCCAATAAGCCCGTAAAGAGGGGTTTCAAAATATGGGCGCGTTGTGATAGTAACTCTGGCTATCTTTATGAATATGAAATATATACTGGCAAAAAGGACAACGAAACAGAGTTTGGATTGGGAGCCAGTGTAGTAAATAGTCTCTGCAAAGCACTGGTGGAAGAAAAGATAGAAAATATTCATGTTGCTTTCGACAATTTCTTTTCTTCTACTGAGCTAATGCAGAGGTTATTTGAACAAAACATATATTCAACAGCGACAGTTCGGTCTAACAGAACGAATTTGCCCCTGACACTGAAAAAGCAGACTGCCAAAACAAATCGCCCAAAACTTAAACTTACAAAGGGGCAGTATAAGTGGAGGGTAAACAAAAATGTTAGTTTTTTTTGTTGGATGGATACCAAGATCGTCAATATTCTCAGTACTGCCTACCATCCAAAACAAATGGTGTCCTGCAAAAGGACACAAAAAGATGGCAGCAAGCCTTGCCCACTGGGAGTAGTTGAATAGACGAAGAGGATGGGGGGAGTGGACCGCTTCGACCAAAAGCGTGGCACATATCATGTGGCTAGGCGAAGTCGAAGATGGTGGATGAGGATATTTTATTTTATAATAGATGCTGCCATCACCAACGCATATATTTTATATTCTCAAAGAATGCGATACCCTATGAATAGTTTGCAGTTCCGCACAATGCTGGGAAGAAATCTGATCGGTTCTTTCAGCAGTAGGAAGAAGCGAGTATCTGACTTGCCATCATTTATATGTAAAAAACCAAAACTTGATAGCCGACGGAAGGCTAAGTATGGGGCCTCCCAGACGATCTGCGGCTTACAGATGTAGGATCTCATCTCCCTGGTCCACTGGAAAGTTACAGAAGATGCAGAGCTTGCAGCAGCAAAGAAAATAGCAAAAAATCAAAGATTCAATGCATACGCTGTGAAGTTGCCTTGTGTGTTGTCCCATGTTTTTCCGAATTCCATAAACCCTAATAAGGCTCTGTCCAAATAATGGACACCATGTAAACAAGTAAATAACAAAATATATATATATATGTTACGGCTAAAGGTCGGTGTGAACGTAAACTTAAGATTAGCCGGCTAAACTTAGGTTTATCTTCGAGAAGCAGCTAAAGTTCGATAACATGTTAGTTTGCGTCGTGATATTCCATCTTTAGCCGGTTAATGTGCACATTAACCGAAACGAAACGGCTAAAAATGTATTCGATAGGCGCGCCGGGCCGGCGGAAGGCTTGAGGGGGCGCGGGCGGTGGGGAGACAACACGCGTGCACGTGGCAATGTTTTGGTTTAGTATTGCGTCATTTTTCTATGCAGTTGGTTGCGCGTATTTGCAATGTCGGCGTTGCAAAATCTCGTAACGCTTAAAACGAAGTTTAACAGTAAGTTTCGTGAGTTACTAACATCAAAACGAACTGATAATAGTTTTTATTTGAGTGACGAACAATACGATAATGTAATTCAAGAAGTCAGGTCAGCAAAACTCGCCGCTAAGCGTTCAACATTGCAGTATCGACGATTAAAAAGATTTGATATTTGCACTATTGGCGGCATAGAAAAGCTAATAGCACCAGTGGCAGGACAAGGCAATAGTATCTTGTATTATGTGAAAAATTCAGACCTGTTTGATGTGTTGCATACCATTCACATTGATACGGGTCATGGTGGGCGGAATCGCATGATAAATGAATCAAAAAAGAAGTACAAGAATGTGACACAAGAAGGAATATTATTGTATTTAAGTTTATGTGAATCCTGTCAAATGAAACTAAAAACTAACAAGAAAGGAATAGTCGTCAAACCAATAATATCATCCGAAATGAACAGCAGGTGTCAAGTTGATTTAATTGACATGCAGAGCAGTCCAGATGGTGAATTTAAATTTATTTTAGTTTACCAGGATCATTTAACTAAATTTGTTCAAATTCGCCCTCTACGTACAAAAACGGCAGTGGAGGTGTCAAACGTGCTTCTTGACATATTTTGCATATTTGGCGCACCATCAATTCTACAATCTGATAATGGGCGCGAGTTTGCGAACAGCGTTATAGCAGAATTATGCAGTAAGTGGTCAGGCTTGAAGATGGTACACGGCAAACCTCGACATAGCCAATCGCAAGGCAGTGTCGAACGGGCCAACCAAGACATTCAAAACATCTTGATGACGTGGATGAGTGATGAAAAATCCTCAAAATGGTCGGAGGGTCTTAAATTTGTACAATTAAAGAAAAATTCCGCCTATCACGACGGTATCAAGAGGACACCCTACAAAGCGATGTTTGGAAGTGAAATAAAAGTGGGTTTGAAGTCATCGTCTTTGCCTCATGAAGTAACAAACCAACTAACAACGGAAGAAGACCTACAAGAAGTGATAGATAACTTTAAGGAAAATGACTTGAACGATGAACAACAGACCTCCGAACTTCATACCTCAGAAAATACCTGCCACCTTTGTGAAGAACATGGCATTTTGATTGACGACATGACATGCCCTCTTTGTTCAAAAGAAACAGATATTGAACATAATCGTTCAGAAGCGAAATTAAATTTAGAGTACCAAGCCATTAAAATGAAACAAAATTCAGCTGCAAAGTTTCCAGAATGTCATATAGGCGATACAGTAAGAGTAAAGATACCGGAAGTAGATCGAGGCCGAGGCGATTTTAGGAACATTCTATTGACAGTCTTAGATAAAAATGAAGGCGGACTTTATAAATTGGGCAACGAAAACGGTACAATCGAACAGCTTTTTTCACGAAATCAGTTTACAGTTTGTGAACAAAAATTCGTAGATTTGGAAAAAGTGTCATCAGTGAAAATGACTATTCGCCAGCTTGCTAATAAACAGTCAACATCAGGTGGACAAGGCTTTCAAAGATGTCATTGCAAGACAAAATGTGGTACACGCAAATGCCGTTGCCGAATAAATAATGTTCTTTGTAATTCGAAATGCCATTCTAGTTTATCATGTTCCAACAAATAGCCTCATATTATTTAACTATTGTGACTAGATATTGTTTTAAGTAATTTACATTGAAGAAGATTTATTTTGTAATTTTGTTTTATTTTGAAATTTTAAATACCTACAGAAAATTCTGTAATGACCAAATAGTTACTTTTTATTTTATTTTAATGATTAGGTTGATATTGTTTTAAGTAATTAAGAAGAAGTTTATTTTGTAATTTTAAATACCTACAGAAGATTCTGTAATGACCAAATGGTTCCTTATTATTTTATTTTAATGATTAGGTTAATATTGTTTTAACGACGACACGTTTGGTCTAGTGGTTAGTAACGCTAGTCACAAGACCAAGCGGTCGCGGGTTCGAATCCCGCTAGGGGCAGATGTTTGTGTGATGAGCACGAATATTTGTACCCGAGTCATGGATGTTCAAAAAAAAAAAAAAAACTAATTAAAATTTTGTAATTGTAATAATTGTTACTTTGAATACCTACATAGTACATAAAAGTATGTGTAATGAAAGTGATTATTTTTTAATAAAGTTTTCGTGTCAAAATAGTAAACATTATTACATTGTTTCCTTTTCCATTTCCTTCTACATTTTTAGCCAAGGACCTGCAGCTACACCTAAGTTAAAGCCGGCTAAAGATAGAACAAACTAACATTAACATTTCGTCGAAGATAAACCTAGGTTTAGCCGGCTAATCTTAAGTTTAGGTTCACACCTACCTTTAGCCGTAACATATATAAATTTAATAAAGACGTCCTAGTTTTCTTATTTATCTATTTTTATTTCCAAATCCTTAGCAGTTTCCTCTGCCTTATAAAGGGTTAAAATAGATTTTCTAAATATCGTATTATAGAAAAACTTGTTCTGTTTTTTGTTCTAAATGATAGCCTTTTTTTTCACATTTCACATTCTTGCAATAACATTATAGCAATCACTTGCCGAACTTCTGTGTACAAAATCTCAGTTTGGTGTCTGACATTCACTAATAACAACTATATTTCATTTTAGGCTTCACATTTAGAAAGAGTGTGCATTCCTTGCTGGTTAGCAGCAACTCGGGAAACACGACGATTGGAGGTTCAAGATACATACAGACCTGACAAGTGTCATAGATGCAGCTTCACCTTCTTTAGAAGATACTGGGATGCCTGAACCACCTCCAATACCAGCTCCAACACACCAATCACAACAAGTACCACGACAACAATCTGAAGTTAATTCACCAAAGTATAAACGAGTTGCCGCAGCTTCTCGTTACTGCATGTTTGAAAATAATGACCGTCTTTTAGTACCTATGACTATAAAGGAATTGTTGTTATTGCAGTATAATATATATATACCCTTAAATGCTAGAATCTGCCATCACCACTTAAATAGTAATCAGTGGGATGAACTGTATGCTTAGTGCGAGTTTCATACTCACATTCGAGTAACGTCTCGATCGCGTAAATCGAGTTAACGTCAAACGTCTACGACCATCGTTAAACTGTGAGTGCGAGTTACCAAACTTCTAACCATTCGCTTCGCGTTAGTTCACCGCGAGAAGTGACGAATGGTGAACGAATGAAACGAACAAACCGAACCAACGTTGGTAACCGGCCAAAATAAATTGACATTCTTATTTTGTGTTCATAATAGAAGCGACTGCTTATTCAAATAGTGGTGGTTATACGACGAAGTTAGATGTTTATTTTGTGTTTAGAAAAGTTCGTTTAGTTGTGTTTGCAGTTTTAAATATATTTCTTAAATAAAAATGAAGACTAGTCCGTCCCAATTTGAAATGCTGATGACATAATATATGGAGGAGTAAGTGTAATTTATAATAATTTGGTGTGTAGTGAACTAGATGCAATCAGTGAACTTTGTATAACTAAGTTTGTTACTTTTTAGGCATGGAGATTTAAGTAAATTATCTGCTGATGCTCGAGGCAGGATAACAAGCTTACGGAAATGGGAGGAATTAACTGCATTGTTGAACAGTGATGGTGCTAGTGATACTCAAACCACTGAGAAATGGAAGAAGGTTAGTCAAAAGGTTTATTGCTAACCCATTTTGGTTTAAACTTGGTGTGGTGGTGTGGAATAAAGTGTTGGCTTCTTTGTATGGTTAAAGGTGTGGAGTCACTTCAAAAATAATACTAAAAATAAAGCTGCACGTTTGCATCGAGGCGCTAGTGGTACTGGTGGCGGGCCCGCAGTTTTTGCCAAATTATCAGATTTAGAGCAGAGAGTTCTAAATCTGATGGGTTTGCAAGAAGCTACGGGTTTAGCAGTGGAGGTATATTTTAAATTCTTATACCTATATTACATACATGACTATTAAATTGCGGTACCTGCAATTGGTGTCTTATATATTGTATTCTTTTACAGGAAGTTCACATTCAGCCCAGTGCTGACAATAATAATGAATCAGGTATACTAACTCTGCATCAGTTTGAAGAATGTAAGTTACCTGGAACCATGTTCTTAATAAATTGGTAACATGGTTGCTAATAAAACATACATAATTATGTATTTTCTGCTTCAGATTCTCAGAATGTCAACCAAGCTGCGTCGTCAGATCAATCCCCATCCCTCTTGCGGGCTATATCGTCTCCCCCTCGTATGTTTGTGGAGCAAGAAGTTGAAAGTAAGATATACACCATTTTTTCTAGATAAGCATGAATTAAGTTTTACTTAAAAATAAGTCTATTTGTTATCAGCTGAAACCCCTTTATTTTTTTTATATTTTAGTTTCTCAGCCTGGGCCATCAAGATTATCAATTGCCCCAGCACTTTCACCACCTGAAGAAAGACCTACCACGGCAGCATCACATACATTAGTGGGACCACAAGTGGAAGGTAAGATTAACTTGAAAGAGAGAATTCTAAAGCTTTTTGACAACAATTATTATTGAGAATATACCTATAACTAATTACTTTTATTATACTTTTATAGAGACGGGCTTGCTCTCCCCAACTAGGCCGTCAACTGAAGTTCGAGTTGGGCACAGGATTGCTCCATCTGTGCAAACCACTCCTCACCGTACAAGGAGAACTCGAGGTTCACCTCGTAGACGAGCAAGGCCAGCACACACTGAGCAGGCAACTCAACACTTTCTCCAAGCTGATTCTTTTTGGAGAAATTTCAAAGAACAGCAGCACAAAGATAACTTTGAGTTGACAAGAGAGCAGAACCGTATAAGGGAATTGGAGGTACAGGCTCAGAGGGACTGGCAAGAAATAGGCAGAAGACTTGTGAATGTTTTAGAAAAACTAGCTGATAAATGGACGTAGTTCCTGAAAAACGTTCCAACCCACAATCAGATCAAAACTTACTTTATAATACCAAATAAGTCATGTGATTGCTATTTACCAGACACTGTCAAAATTTGGTGGCTGTACTATTATTTTATTAATAAAATCATGATCTAGTAACCCAACCCACTTGTATAAAGAACACAAATAAATATTAAACTAAAAAAGCCCAAGCTGTGTGGAACAACCCAAATATAAGACAGAGTCATATTTTTTTTTCTGAAATGTGATCTAAGATGTTTGAAACGTTTTTGATTTTTAAAAATCTGATTGACCTTGTTAAAATAGATGTTTTACTAAAACGTTCCAAGCCATCTGAAACGTTTTTGTTTAAACATAGTACGTGCACTCTCCGGAGAATAGATATTGCGCTAAAATGTTCCATACCATTTGAAACGTTTTTGATTTAAATAAATGTTACCCATGTCGGCAAAATATAATTTTCATTAAAAAGTTCCAAGTCAATTGGAATATTTTTGATTTAAAAAAAAAACATCTTTAGGTAAGTTAACATAATGATTTAATGACAAGAAGAAAAGAAAGTTTATATTTTAATATTAATAACTTTATTTCCTATTTCTCTCACATTTAGGTACAATTATTTATTAAATGAATACGAACTATGCAAGTGATTCAGTGCTTCTGTCAATACTTATCCACGGGTGCAAGCGAGACAGACTATTTGCTTCCTGTCATTGTGAATCTTGACTTATCAGTACGTAGGACGCAAGCATCGTTGAAGGAGTACGTATTGTCGCCGTGTCGTGTTTTGTTTCGTTATCGTTGTGTTTTGTAAAGTACTAAGTGATCTGTGTAAGTTTATTAATTTGTAGTGTCAGGTGTTAATTTTATTTTACTATGGAAGCCGAGGAAAACGTAAGTATTCATTAAAATACCAATTTATTGTGAAAGATATTTGTTGATTGATTCGCTAATATAAGTTTAACTTCTTACATAATCGTTATGATTTATTACAGACTCTGTCATTAGAAAAGTTATTGGCTAAAAGACGGAAATTAATGGACCTCCGAAAAAAAATAACCTCTCAAAAGCAAGGTGAAGTTGAAACCACTGGTCTGGTGGAAACTTTGAAGGAAATGAATCCTGACCAGATATTAAACCAGTATGAAACAAATGCTTCTGAAGGTATAGTATCTAGTTAGCTAGTCATGATTTGTTTATTACATTTTTAATAGTGATTTTCCTTTGTTTTATTAAAGTAACATGATTAAAAATACAGCTTTCGAGACATTCTTGAGTGATTTTCGTTGTTTTATTAAGACCGCACGTTATCTATACCTATATACCTTATTAAAAGGATGTGCAGGGATGGTGTGGACAAATAAATATTTTCATTTCAGTTTAGAACAAACTAAAGGTTCTGATAATAGAGGTAGCCAAACAATATTACCAACCACTAACCAAACCATATACTATGTATATTATACGCATATTTTTTACAGATGTGATCAATCTCAAGACTATACCAGCCCTAGAAATAGTCCTACCTTCAACTAGTACTTCTATAACATATCAAGATACCAATCTCTCCAATACAGATAATATAGCGAGTGTAGAAAGTAAGAACTACTCCCTTACAGTTGCCACAACATAGAGTTTTGAAAGTTATTAAATTGTTGTTATACCTTTATATTGAACATGTCAGGATTGTAGTAACTAGTACTATGGTAGAAACTCGTAGTTGCAGCCTACCCCTCTGGGAAGCAGGTAAGGTTAATATTTGGTAAGATTTATGAAATGTTTGCTTTTTTTTCAGGTTACATTTCTCTGGATCCTCCCTCTTATTCGCCAATCACACCTCGAAATACTAACAATGAAGATATATTGAGAATACAGAGTATGCATACTGGGGCATCACAAAACCCAGATTTACAGAATGAACCTCAAGAGATTGTACAAAATTATTCTGAAAATGGTTTTCAAAGTTAGTCATCGATTTCTATTTAATTATTTATTAGTAGACTCATCCATTTCAAAATAGTATTTACCATAATAATGTATTGTGCATGTTCCATTTCAACAAATACGCATTTTGCTACATAATATTATATTTTTTAAGGAATTGAAGATTCTCCAGTAAGACCAATGTCACCAGCTACACTAGATCTGTTAAATACACTTTTAAGTGGCAGTGACGATGATAGTGTCAAAGATCCGAACTACGTAGTTTCCGAGAGTTCGGAAATTTCAGATGCGAACAGCGAATCAATTTTACTACCTAGAAGTATTACACAAGAACAGAACATGGAGGAAGTATGTAGTAATAATTTACATGAAGATCTCAGAGAAGGAATAAGCCATAGCACGTGTGAAGACGAAAATTCTGTAGCAAATAATATCAATGGTGAAGAAGAAACTACTGAAAAAAGACCAAGTCGGCCAAAAAGGGGGCGAAAAAGAAAATTCAAAGACTATACGTTAGCTCAAAGAAAATGTCGCAAATATGCTAATTTGCCGTACAGAGGAAAAAATAGAGAAGTACGCGCAAAAACGTTTGAAAGTTACGCATGCGTTTGCAAAAAACAGTGTCATTTGAACGTAACAGAAGAAGAAAGAAGAAAAGAATTTAATAAATTTATCACACTTGGGTCGTACGAAGCTCAGCTACTGTACATTTGCTCGAACGTTACGGAAACACGTAAAAAACGGTCGTATATATCTGAAAATACTTCATCTCAGGTCAAAAAGCCACGAACCTTCTCCAGAACGTATAGAATTTCAAATATTCCTGTGTGCCGTGACATGTTTTTAAACACATTTCAAGTAACCACACAAAAAATCACAATTAGTTTAAAAAAACAACGCAATGGTGATAACTTACGGGATTGTAGAGGATTTTCATCTGGTGGGTGGAATAAAACTGCGCAAGAACAAATAGATTTTGTTTGTAATATTATAAATAACTTACCAAAATATGAGTCCCACTATAGAAGATCTCAAATTGGTGATGCACTATATCTGCAGGATTGACTATGCAAAAGATATATGATTTATATGTTGACGAATTTAGACTCATTCATGGCAACGACAGCAAAAAATATGTATCATTAGCCATTTTCAGAAAGATTTTCCTGAAAGAATTTAACTTAAGGTTCAAAAGTCTTAAAAAAGACACGTGCAATAGATGTGACACATTTGCAGCAAAACTAAAAGTCCCGAACGATTTGTCAATAGAAGACAGAAACCAATTGATTTCCGAAAAAGAAAAGCATTTAAAATTAGCTGAGTCCTTACGAAGTCAAATGAATTGCCAGATTGAAAGGGCAAAAGTAGATGAGACATTTGAGTGTTTAACATTTGACATGGAGAAGACGTTGCCTTTACCACGTATTCCAACAAACGTGGTATTTTATAAAAGACAACTCTGGTTTTATAACTGCGGCGTTCATGTGTCTTCTACAAATAAAGGATATTGTTTTGTTTGGGTTGAGGGTCAAGCTGGCAGAGGTGCCCAAGAAGTTGGTTCCTGTTTGAAAAAATTTATAAACGAAGTAATGCGTCCTAATGTTGAATATCTATCATTGTGGAGCGACAGTTGCGGGGGCCAAAATCGGAACATAAAAATGGTCCTCATTCTTAAAGTGATTTTATCCAGCCATCCTACCTTAAAGGTTATAGATTTAAATTTCCTAGAAAGTGGACATACATTTTTGCCAAATGACACTGACTTTGGTAAAATAGAAAGTCATTTAAAAAATTTTCAGAGACTATACACTGCAGAAGATTACGTGAATGTGATAAAGACTTGCACAAAAAAGACCCCTCTAGTACCTATAAAGATGGAAAAAGAAGACTTCGTGAGCACTGAGAAATTAGAAAAAAATATAACAAATCGAAAGATGTTCATTAATAAGGTTAAAGTTAATTGGCTAAAGACCAAACATATCCAAATAAGAAAGGATAATGTACACTCTGTCTTCATGAGTTCAGATAATAATGAGGAATATCAAGAGTTATATATAGGGCGAAAATTTAAAGGAAGCGCGCTTCCTTTATGCTCAGAACTCCTTATTCCTCTTTGGCCAGACGGAAAACCTATTACCCAGGCTAAATTAGATGACCTAAAGTCAATGTTCAGTCTAATTCCTGAGGATTGCCTGTCCTTTTATAAAAACCTGCAGGGTATAGAAGGACCCGATTATATTGAAGGATTTGCTGGTGAACAAGACTTTGAATTCGAAGAAGAACGTATATCGTAGATATTTTTAATTACAAAATATACTTTTTTTTCTATTTAATCTTGTTTTATTATTATTTTCTTTGTCGTACATGTCGTTTGGAACGTTTTGCGCAAATTAAAATTTTAAATGTACCATGAATATTGCAATAAACCGAAAACGTTCCACAGCAATATTTTTATGAATATTAAGAAAAGCATTAACATTAGAAGTCTAAAATAGGGTCACATTAAAACTCGATCATGTCATCTATAGCATACAAAAGTATGAGTAGAAAAAAAATAAAAATTTCATTAAGTAATACGAGATTGAACTTTAATCGCAATTATCTCAAAATGTCAAGTTAGTGGGTTGGAACGTTTTTCAGGAACTACGTCCAAATATTGTAAAGATTAATTACAAAAATTTATCTTTACAGTATTTATCAGCTAGGTTCCTGTTAATAGAGAAATAATATAATAGAAGCCTTTGCCCAGCTGTAGGACAGTTACAGGCTGGTATTATTATTATTTTATTTAAAATAGCTTTATTATACACTCGGTGACAAGGCGACAAAATCGCGCTTACCTTGTATATTCTACTCATGATAACAAAAACTTTAAGTGTTTCCAATAATTGTTTCTTATGAGAGGGGTACAAAAAAGTTTACATTTTAGTCCAAGAGGGCAATTCATTATGTTTGAGTGCACTATGGAGTCACTTTATTTTTTTTGTGGAAATGTGTCACTCGAGCTATTCCATTTTGTTATTCCACTTGATGCAATTTACATTCTACAGATTGGAGTGTTTTCCTATTTAACTGTTTATGTTAAATTTAAATGCTGAAAGTATGACGAAGTCCAAACTCCTCTGTGAATTGTCATGAACGTATTTTCGGACTTAATCTGGATCTTATGTTTTGTTTTGTTTTGTTGTACACATGGTAAATGATGCAAAATATTCTAAGTTGAACCTCCCAAATGACTGATTATATCCTGCGTAACTAACAGTTTATGTTGTGTATTTTACTTTTGACTTTTGATTTTTTTTTTTTTTTCTTTTGTTAAATGAAATTCTGACATTTAGGTTTTCATAATATTTTGTGTTTGTATTTTTGTCTTTTAAATGGGTCTCGGACCTGAAATAATAAAATTTATTATTTTTTATAAAGCAGGTGCTGTGTGTTGAAATATTATTATTGTTTCTCACGTCTGTAACTATAAACTTGAGAAGTGTTGTACAAAAATATATAAATAAAGTTCCTGGTTTGAACCGTAATTTTAAGAATCATGTTAGTATTTGGTATTTTAATATTATTCCTCTATTATTAAAGTAGTTTAGCTTCATTTTACAATGACCTCACTAGGTATTTATTCTTGCAATTCTAAACTTCTAGTATTATTAATTTTAGTTAGTATGCAGTGTGTAATGTTACACAGGCAGTTGCTTCATTTATAAGTACCAAAGGTATTCAGCAGCATCAAGTTAGATTGGAAGCCCAACCAACATAACTGGGCAAGCCTTAAGGTCTGATTTTGGTTAGGAAAATAAGATTATATTGTTATACAAGTGTTTCATAATTTATTCTAGTCCAATTAGTCACTATTACAATGCCTTAACTTATATAGAAATCTAATCTAAGAAACTAAATAAGAGCAAAAACATCTCAACCATTTTAGGCAAGATACAAATATCTAATAGTAAAATAGATTAAATATATTGTAGTTGTTACAAAATAAAGGTGGTACAATAAACAAATATTTCTATTCTAGTATATAGTATACAGGTGTAGAAAACTAAAATGTACAACTATTTGCATAAACATGATTAATAAAGTGTTTTAAAACTAAATGTGTTCAAGTCTTTTAACCAATTGTTCTCTTAGTACCCTTCCTCTGATTAGGTCAGACGTTGAAGTTGACGTTCTTCATGTTCCAATCCTAAAAACAATAAATAATTTAATTTTCAATACTCATTTGTGCCATTGATTACTTCGATTTATTAATTCATTCATACCAGTCATGTCCTCGTCTTCTACAACATTAAGATCGATGCCAATATTATGTAAAAGGCTGCAGGCTTGTATAATTCTTGCACATTTCAGTGGTTTGTAGTGGAGCAGTTGGAGCACTCTATCTTTGCTTAGACATCGCCATCGATTCTTCAACCGCCCAAACGTATTTTCTATGACGACTCT
The DNA here is from genome assembly GCA_950005105.1 of Lycophotia porphyrea. NCBI lineage: Eukaryota > Metazoa > Arthropoda > Insecta > Lepidoptera > Noctuidae > Lycophotia > Lycophotia porphyrea. Next base: position 10,501,524 of record OX465406.1, read on the forward strand.
GGCAGCCACATGCTTATGGTTGTAATTGGCTTGCAGGGTGTTCGGAGCAGCATCTAAAATCGGAGTCATCAGCCATGGTCGTTGTGGATAACCAGAGTCCCCTGCAATGATGATCAAGTATTAGTTTATTTACTTTAATGCACAATGTTATTTAAACAATATTTTTTTGCGTAGAGCTTACCTAAAAGCCATACTATCTCCCCATTTTGGTGCAAGGACTGCATATAATGGTTGATTTCACTGTTCTCCCATATAAAAGAATCGTGATTTGCACCTCGAAATTTGGCATTTACATTTAAAATTATATATTGGTCATCACTTATCTGTAAAATAAAATTACAGTTAAGAAAAATAAATCAGTAATATACTATTCCTGAAGGTCTATTTGGAGATAGTAGAATGGCTTCAGATACTAACACCCAGTTTCTGAAACGCGCGTCATCGAAAAAATTACGTAATAAGTTGTTAATCTATAGTTAAACGCAGTTTGGGTTTCTGAACGAACCAAAGTGACAGTTTGTCAGTGATTTGTCATTGCAAGTGTCAAATCTCGAATTATGGTAATCTTCGGTTTCCGGAAGGCTTTTTCTCATGTTAACTTCGCGTCAATGTCTAGTTATTAATTGACAGTTAATTAGCGAAAATCGATCAATTAACAGAGTGTCAAATCAAATTATACGTATTACTTCAATATTTCAGTGAATTTTAACAGGTGCCCAATAAAAATGTTGTCCGATTTATCTGATGATGATATATCCTTATCTAGTGAAGAGGAAGATCTGGTGCAAACTCGCCTGTTTCGAGAGCGAATGCATCCAGTAAACCATTACAATGATAAAGAATTTAAGGACCGATACAGAATTTCAAAACCTGTTTTCTTTGAATTGATGGAGTCACTGATGCACCTGGAACCCATGACCCAGCGTAATCACGCCATCAGCGCTGCGGAGCAAGTTTTGTTGGCTATTAATTTTTATGCCTCTGGAGGATTCCAAATATCTGTGGCAGATAATGTTAGAGTACATAAATCAACAGCTTGCCGCATAATTAAGAAGGTGTCGACTGAAATTGCTAAATTAAGGCCCCAATTTATTAAAATGCCACTAACTAGTGCAGAACAGGCTAGGGTCCGGAATGGATTTTATGCCATCAGTGGGTTTCCCAATGTGATCGGAGCTGTTGACTGTACACATATAAAAATTCAGTCTCCTGGCGGGCCATCTGCAGAACTGTTCCGCAATAGAAAAGGTTATTTTTCACTTAATGTTCAGGCGGTTTGTGATGCAGAATTATACATCATGGACATAATATGTAGGTGGCCGGGATCTGTACATGATACCACCATTTTTAATGATTCGCACATCTGTGCTGATTTTGAGATGGGAGTGTATGGCAACAATGTCTTACTGGGAGACAGTGGTTACCCCTGTCGTAAATACCTGTTGACCCCATTTATACAGCCAGGAACAGCGGGTGAAGGAGCATATAATCATGCACAAATTGCAACAAGAAACCCTATAGAAAGGTGTTTTGGAGTATTAAAGAGACGCTTCCCCTGTCTGTCTATGGGGTTACGCGTAAAACTAGACACCTCTATGTCTATTGTGGTTGCCTGTGCTGTCCTGCATAACATTGCCCTACGCCACAATGATGTTATTGAAGACCTGGCAGATATGGATTTACCTACAGAAGTGGTACCAATTCTTCTCCAATCTAGAGGAGGAAATGAAATTTTTTCAGTTCGATCTGCTTTACTTATAACTCACTTCAACCAGTAAGTACATAGGGGTCTCCTTTATTTAGATTAATTAAAAACAGTTACATTAAAAGACATTTGTAGTTTATATTCAGTTTCTCATTATTACATACTATTTGTTTTAGAACTATATTCTAATTCTTTAATTTTAATTTCTAAATCAATTAGTTTTTCTTTTTTCATTGATATTTTATAATTTATTAATTGGGTTCTTTTCTCTAATAATGCACATTCGAGTTTTTTCTGATAAAATTTTCGTTTGATGGAGGTAGTGGTCTCTGTTTTTCTTTTTTTCCAGATGAATATTACGGCTGTGCGAAGAACATGGTCTTGATGATAAAGAATTAATTTTCTTTTCTGCAATTTTGGTGGTCTTTTTTCCTCCACTGGTGGTTCTTCGGTTATTTCAATTTCCTCCAGTGGCAGCTCCATGGAAACATCATTTTTATGATTATCTGAAATAAATGTATTGTCCATCCATTATATGTGCCTTTTTTAATATTTTCATTATTTATGAACCATCAATAACCTGTAGAAATACTGGACTTCATAGGAAAATATTTGAAAAATCATAATAAATAGCCGATATGTAAACTATGAGAACGCTTTAAAAAGAGATGAAATGTATCTAATTTGTAAATTATTTGGAAATTTTGGTTGATAGATATTACTGTTTAAGTATGAAATTAGCACTGTCTTATAATCCATTTACACAATGCCTCTATACAGGACAGTAATTCCATGGTTAACTGTACTAAAGGAAAATATCTTATTTCCATAGTCCGGTTGAGCAGACAACTAGCACTAGCAATGAGTTGGGATGGCTTTATTCGTAACGGGGAACCATACATATTTAAAAAAGAATATATACAGAAAGTTACTCACCAAACTCTTGTATTATGTCAATTATAATGTCCTTGTTATTTTCATTACAATTTTCATCAATTGCAGTTTTATTTTCGTCCTTGTCGCAAAAGTAATTAGTTGCACTGTCACAGTTGTTGGACAGCGGTCTCAACTGATCTCCCATCAATGCCAACATTTGTGCACCAACTTCACTCAATTGCGGTATAAAAGTTCCTCCGCCAGTAGCCATTATTGCTTTCTGAAAATATTTATTAATTCCATAAAATACCTCACTATTGTCAAAATAGTCTGCCCCACAAAACTACAATTTTACAATTACAAGGGGAATGTGATGTTTAATGTGTAGTCAATTGAGTATGTTTATGTACTATTTCTTGACTACATATTGCCTGCGTCATGTACATGTTGCAGTCATGCTATGGCAACTTAGAACAAAACTAAAATTCCATTTTTTTTATTGAAAACAGCGCCATCTATAAAAAAGTTAAGGGAAACAAAATTGTGGTGTTGCTACAGTTAAATATACTATTTTATGCTGGGAGTTACTTTATAACATTAATCAAGAAAAAAAAAAGAAAAAACTTAATCTTCTTATAATTATAAATATAAGAATAAATAAATTAGTACATAAATAGGTTTTTGTTATCAGCTTAATTCAAGAAGTTATATTTTGGTTTTTAAACGAGCAAAAGTTGGTTTTTGTATAGCCACACTTTAATTGCAAATGGCTGCGTGAGAGTGTACTGTGTAACTACTCGTGCGCATTTATTTTCCTTTTGCAAATTAAGTTCTTGTTGTTTCGCTAGTGCATCTGCATGTTGAGTTGAGCTTTCGTTCCTCCATGTTATTAAGCTGCGTTACAATCCTTTCGTGTTGAGTTGTGTATGCTCATCATCGAGATCTTGTGAAGTTACTGTGCGACGTCCCCCGCGAATAATCCGGTAATGACCTATTACAGGGTTTTTCATGTTATGCGTTTTTCGGCATCTAGAAGTTAATTTTTTTTTTAGAATTTTTCTATCTTTATTTACGAAGATATGAAAAATTACGCGTATATTCCATAAAAATTCATTAAAATATATTTTAAACGAATAATATGGTTTTAGATCTTTACGAAAAATAATATCAATATGATTTGACAGTAAACATTGTTACGATATTATTCGGGTAAATAGTTTTCTACCTTATTTAAGTAAGTGCTAGTACAGGCTTATTCGGGGTTTTGTTAAGAAAACGATTTCCAGCTACATTCATTATCGAGTAGCTCCTTACACAACCCTTTTCTATATTGATATTACGATATTATTCGTGTAAGTTATAATATATCATCTAAACATAAATGACTAATACCAAAACACTGCGCTCGTTTTCTTAACCTGTTAGGACATGTACCGTCTTCGGTTATGCCTATTGCAACGGCAAGAGCTATTGCTCCGCCCACTTCGGTCGGTCGTCCTATAATGTTTGTTTACTTAATATTAGTCACAAAGAGTCCGTTCGAGTGAAAGGTACTGCAAGTAATTATTTGATTGTTACGAAGTGAATTAGTGTCTTAAATACATTTGAACTAACCTATACTTTGTGAAGTGAATATTATATGACAATATTGTAATATTATTAAGTAATTATGTTGCCGCGTCAGTTAAAATCATATAGTACATCCAGAAGAAAATTATTGTTCAACTTTGTCAAGGAACAAGCAGATCTTGGCAGAAAAGGTGAGTGTCTTTATGTACTGTGATTACAGAAAAGGGTAATTAGATAGGTACTTCCTACCTACTAAATTTTTTTTTCCGGTATGCGTGTTTATTTAAATGTTAGTTATGTTATGTACATATATTAAAGCATAACCTAAGTGTATGGCATAAAAAATGTAAAACGTAACTAGTGTAATAGTAGTAGGTAGGTACTCAAATTAACGCTGGCGTTCTTATCTATAAAGATAAATTATCCCAGCAACAGCTGTTTTCAAATTATTAAAATAATTATAAGTAGGTCGAACGAGTTTGTTATTGTAGGTAGTAAAAATATTATAATTTAAAATTATAATTTACTGACATAGGAAAATACATTTAATTCAAGAAGTACAGATAATAGCTACGAAAATGTGGTCCTTTACTAATTAAATTGTAATCATTTCAGATTCTATTCAATCAGACTCAGAATCATCTACTGCTGATGCTGCTAAACCAAAAGTGTACAAGTTGAGAGGTATGTTCCTTATATTTATTGTCGTTTTCATCATTAAGTACTTACCTATTTAACCGTAATAATTAAAGTAAAAAATAAATAAATAAATAAATCGTTTTAAATATTACCTGCTTAAATATTTTAAGATTTATTTTAAAACAAGGCTTCTTATTGTTGTAGAACCATCAAATATAAAATACTTTGACGACGAGAATGACACAGAGGATTTCTCTCCTGATTGTTCTGAATACATTCCAAGTCCAGAGCGTCAATTACCTGACAGCCGAAGACAAGACACGGATAACAACGACAACAACAACAACAATAACAATGACAAGATACGGATATTATTAAAAGTTCCTCTAGTACCACACATTTGCAAGAAAATGATACTTCTAGTCTCGGAGGTGATTCGCTAGTTATAGATAATTTGCTCCGTGTTGAAAACATCACGCGATCTCCATCTACGGTTTCGAATTTATCTCTAATGCTGGGTGAAACTGCTTTCGTGGCGTCTCCTACTGTCATTTATAAAACGAACTTTTTTTGTTCTCCGAAAAAGCAAGATAATACACCTTTCAAACTTCTAGATATTACACTTACACCAGTGAATGAACACGGACAATTTCCTATACATAACCTTGCTGAGATAACCCTTCAGTCAACAAGTGACGACCTAGAAAAAACACTAACACCAACTAAACCTACTAGCGCTGATTGTAATATAACTAACTCTGAATTAATGCAGAAAGTACAAGAAACCACAGAAAATTCCGATGAAAAAACGAACTATGTTTTGCAGACATACAAAATTGAAATAACAATTGAACCGGAATCTCCTGATACTGACAGTATTACTGTTGATAAAGCTATAGAGATAAACACCGATTCAAACAATCTATCAGATGAAGAGAAAAATGAACGACAAAACGATGACGAAAATAGTTTAATAAATGACTGTGAAATAGACACAAATTTGCAAAATGTTATAAGCTATAATGAAGAGAAAAACAACAAAAAAAAATCCAAAGACCATAAACCAAACACTTAGCGAAGCCGATCAAGAGAAATTAGACGTAGAAGGAATATTTTTAGAGGATTCTGAAGAAAATTTGGTAGAACACGACATTAACATTAGTATGAACTTAGACCCTTTGGATTTAATTGATCAACCAAGTCTGAATTCTATTGACGAGGAACCTGACAGACTTGGCCAATCTGGAACACCCATACAAGTTATCCCTGTAGAAGTGCCTGCTGTCAATGATATAAACGAACTAACGAACCAAGTATCTGAATCCGAAAATCAAAATCAACTCCAACCAAAAAAGCTGAGTAGAAAACGTAAAGGAGAGCCAAGTGAATGGAGAGATAATAAGAACAAGAAACTTAAAAATTCAGGCCAAGCATATGAAGGTGCTCGTAATAAAAAACATCATGAGAAAAAGAATATTTTAAGTAATTGTGCCTGTAAAAAAGGTTGCGGGTTAAAATTCAATACAGAAGACAGGTTAGCCCTACATAATAATTTTTATAAACTTGCCAATCGAGAATTTCAATGGCAATACATTACACGACATGTTAAATCCAATGATGTTAAAAAGGTAACCGTAAATAGAAAAAATAACCGATCTCAAACATTAAAATATTATTTTCCCCTCAAAGATGAAGAAATCCAAGTATGCAAGGTATTTTTTTTAAACACTCTTTCTATTACTGAGCAAATGATTTACACGGCCTTCGAAAAAATTAAAAGAGATGAAGGTTTGATCGATAAACGAGGCAGGCATCAGAATAGACCACATCAAATGAAGCTAGAAATCATATTGATTTATTTCCCAAAGTAGAATCGCATTACACGAGAAAAGAGTCTAAACGAGAATATTTGTCTTTCTACTTTACAAGTCATGGTTTGCAAATCAGAACTATCCAGATATTGTTGAGATGGCTTCAAAACGACAGTATGAAAGAGTGTTCAATACTAACTGCAACTTTTCCTTTTTTAAGCCTAAAAAGGATCAGTGTACTTTATGTTCACAATATCAGCAAGCTGACTCCGTTGAAAAGGCGTCTTTAGAAGAAAATTACAGGAAACATTTGAGAATGAAAGAAAGAGTTCGTGAAATTAAAAAAGAAGAAAAAGAAACACTAAATAAAGATGACACCGTTGTGGCTATTTTTGATTTAGAAAAAGTTTTGAATGTACCACAGTCTGAAGTGTCAATTTTCCACTACAAACGTAAATACCCGATTTATAATTTTACAGTTTTTGACGCTCTAAACAAACTAGGGTTCTGTTACGTTTGGCAAGCTCAAATCGAAAAAAAAGGGTGCATCGAAATAGGGAGTTGCTTGTTTCAATTTGTCAAGACCGTACACGAAAAAGGTATACGCAAAATTATATTTTACTCTGATGGTTGTTATGGCCAGAATAAAAACAGATACATTTTTGCGTTGTATCTTTACATTGCAATGACTCTTCAAATTGACATTACCCATCGGTTTTTTGTTGGTGGGCATAGCCAAAATGAAGGCGACTCCATGCACGCATGTATTGAAAGAGCTCTGAAAAACAAAGTTTTGTACACACCGGACCAAGTATATAGTATCATCATGAACGCTAAAGTCTCCGGAGACAAATATATCCTAAAAGAAATGCAACAATCTGAAATCCTCAACATAAAAGAACTTGTTGAACCCAAAAGATGGCTTCAAGATAAGACAGGAGAAAAGGTACGATGGTCCGATGTGATGGAGGTTAGTGTGTCATACAGTAAACCTAACTGTTTTCTTTTCAAATATGATTTTGATCAGAATTATATTGAATTGGATTACGATGCAGGCAGAAGTAGACAGCGTCGGCAGAAACAGGTGTCCAAAACAATTGAAAGTATTCAATTAAAGCCAGCATACGACAAGCCCCTCCCTATTAAAAAAGCTTTGTATAATGATCTTTTAAGCCTGTGTAACTCCCAAGCAATTCCCCACCATTATCAACCATTTTATAGGAACTTAAGCTTTTGTGATACTGAATTAGGTCACGATGAGGATTCTGATTAAGATTTTTAACTAATATGACCTTATTATAATTTTTATGATTGTGTAATCATGTGTAATAGTCGTGTTTTCAGTGCAGTGTCTATTTTTTTATGATAATAATAACTATCGTGTTTTGTCAAACTAACTAAAGTTGTTTCATTTACTAGAATGTCCTTTATTTCATAAAATATACTATAATAATAATCAAATAATACTTAAGTAAACTATTCGAATAAACAGTAATAGTCATAACAATAAAATGTACGTTACTGTTAAACAATCGAATAACCTAATATTGTTTTTTACAAATGTTCAGTATACAAAACAAATTACACGAATAATAGCGCAACACCATTTTACCGTTGCCGGCGAAAATATAAATTTACACGAATAATATCGCAACAAGATTTTACTGTTGCCGTCGAAAATATAAATTTACACGAACAATATCGTAAGTGACATTACTGACCAGAGCTTGACCTACACTAATATAGTAAAATGCATCCAGCTAAATTATAACGAAGCCCTTGGGACTACTTAAATTTTGTTGAAATAATCAGATAGCTGAAAAAATTAGCTTTCATATGCGGTATAAAAAGTCTCTGATACTTGTTGTTTAATGGAGTTATTAAGGAAAAATGGTTTTTTATTTTTCCTGAACATTTACACTTTTACGATTACCGGATTATTCGCGGGGGGCGTCGTGTGGACTTGCATAGGCACTCATAGGAGTTTGGACCTTTAATTGCAAACAGTGAACTTAACCATGTCTCAACATTCTTGCTGTGTACCTGGATGTGCTGTGGTTAAGAAAGACGGTAAGTAAAGTGGTTCTTACATTTTTTTATAGGAGCTGGCATAGCACCCCATCACCATTTTGATCACCTAAATCCTCATTCCACCTAACACCCCTATTGTAATAGCTGCAGAATGTATGATGTAGTAAATCGAAGTCATTAGGAATGTTTTTGCACAAGTTTGAAACAGTTTATAATACAAAACAGTTTGTACAATGTACTTAGGAAGACCCACTGACTTGTATTGCACCTAATAGTTTAATCATTGTTTTCAGGTGTGCCTCTACACCGTTTCCTGAATCCAGAGAGGAGTGGAGAGAAATTTACAACTTGGATCTTAAATATCGGTGGTGAAATAGCAATAATGGATCATCAAGATATATATGACAACAGACGGGTCTGTCATAGACATTTTGAAGATATTCATAAGTATCCAAGTGGTAGACTGTCTAAATTGGCAATTCCAACAATGCATATCTCGGGTAATACTAATATTTATTAGCAATATAATATTAAAATTTATCAATGAATTTATTTTGTTGAAACAAATAATATATACATACAATATTTTATATTATTCTAGATCTGCAAGCACAATCACTTGGTGAAGCAATGGTTACTTCAGAGTCTGATATATCCCAAATAAGTCAGTTACAAAAATGTGGATTTAACACATCAGGTATGTATATTTTATTACAAAAATATATGTGCTTAAATTTTTATAATTGGTCATGGAGACAAACATTCAAGAAACTCCATGATTACTCTATAAATGTTAAAAATGTTGTATTGCAATATCAAAGAACTCAAGGATCTGTTGGTTCAGGTTTCTTATTTTTGTTCAATCAATCAATTCAGTCTTCTTTACAAAATTTATTTATTTAATTCCTAGCTTTATCTACATATTGCACAAAATGTAGACAAAGGTGGTGCATGATTACCTTTTCGGCCTTAATTGAATAAAGATATTTTCTCATTTTTCAGAAATAGAACTCATTGACGCTTTAAGCACACCGACCTTAGCTTCAACATCAAATATTGAAACTATAATCAGCAAGCCAGCACTTGCTTCACCAAACGTTGGGGCTATAATCAGCAATCTGCCCCTATCTTCCACATCTAATGTGACACAGTCAAATATTTCAGGTTTGTATTACTTTTACCTGCATATACTTAAATTTATTGATTAAAGCTTTATGCACATGTAAAAAATACTGAACAAAGGCGGACTTAATGCCTTAGGCATTTTCTACCAGTCTAACTTAGGGTGGTGCAGAAACAACATGGAAGGTGCAACTCAAAGGAGAAATAAAAAGAAGAGTTTGTTTGTTTGCTTGAATGTGCTAATCTCAGGAACTACTGGTCAGATTTGAAAAATTCGCTCAGTGTTAGATAACCCGTATATCGAGAAGGCTATATTATCACGCTAAGACCAATAAGACCATGTTAACATAATAAGCAATTAGACAATAACTATGAATATTTAATTTACAGGACCTATTATACAACCTGGCCAAAGTCAATGCAGAGTGCGGAAAATTAAGACAACTAAAACAAAAAGTATGTACCTATGTAGTATTGTTTAACATAAGTAAAACACTGAATTAGTTAATTGTATAATTAAACTATAGACCAGTAGTAATGGAGCTTTGACCTCCATTACTACTGGTCTAAAGTTTAATTCATAACAAATTAGTTAGTTTAATTCATAATAATCATAACATCTAGATCTCATAAACCAAAAAGATATACATATACTGGAATAACAGAAAAACATATTTTCCAGGTTCTCATGTAACTTTGGCGCAACATAAGGAATTTAAATCGGTCTTAAAGAAATTACAAAAATACGAGAGCGATAAGAAAAATTTCAAGAGAAAATACATGTTGGCCAAAAAAATGAAAAAAACAACTGCATTCAATATTGTCTGTAAGAATATGCCACATTCTACAAAGTTATTTTGCCAAATGCAAGCCTCTCAAAGTGGCAAGAAAAGAAAAGGAAGGAGATTCACAATTGATGAAAAAATTTTGGCATTGTCCTTATACAAGCCATCTCCTAAGGCATAACGCTTGCTTAGCAAAATATGCGTTTTGCCAAGCAGAAGAACTCTGCAAGATTTACTGCACAAGGTTAATGTTAAAGCTGGAATCAATGAATTGATATTTGAGAATTTAAAAACTCGAGTGAGCAAAATGCCAGATAATTATAAATACTGCTGTTTAGCATTCGATGAGATGGCCATTGGAGCAGGCATTTCATATGATAGAAAAAATGACAAAATATCAGGATTTGTAGACAATGGTGATATAAGAGAAAAAGAATTCTGTGATCACGTTTTAGTTTTCATGATAAGAGGTATTGTGAAAAAATACAAGCAGCCTTTGGCTTTTTACTATTGTACTGGAAGCACCAAAACAATTGATTTGAAAAAACAGATAAAGACAGTAATAAAAAAAGTGCAAGAAACGGGACTGAAAGTTGTGGCTACAGTATGCGACCAAGGCACCTCCAATGTGGCAGCTATAAATGCATTGTTAAAAGAAACGAGAGAAAATTTTCTACGCAATGGAAAGGAAATTAAAGATGGTTTTTTCATCATAAACAAGGAGCAGATTTTCCCTATATACGATCCACCTCACTTAATAAAGGGGATTAGAAATAATTTGATAAGTAAAAACCTTAAATTTACCATGAAAGGCAAACAATGCATTGCGAAATGGGACCACATTTTAAAACTATATAACAGGTGCCCTGGTTATAAAGGCGTAAAGCTAGTGCCTAAACTTACAGCACATCATGTGTTGCCTGAACTTATCCCAAAAATGAGGGTTAAACACTGCACCCAGGTGTTCAGTCAATCAGTTGGAGTAGCTCTTGGATTTATGGCAGGTAAGCAGTTTATTATTTATTCAGAAATAATTAATAGGGAATGTGCATGAATTTTTGTTTTTGTTTCTATAGAGTTTATCCGTAAATACACAATAATACAACACTAACAGTGGAAGTAGAATCAAAATTAATCGTAAAACAAGCCAGATATAACTATTTTAAACAAATATATGTGTCCCTCTCGCGAAACCGCTTTTTTCTATGGCAGTTATAATTATGGGCGGCATAGTATTTGACATCACATAACATCATTATCTTCTCTTTCTAATGTGAACTTTGAAGCTTTATAACTTCGTCGCTGATGAATGTATTTTAAAAATTGTCATGATTGTTTACTAGAGCTTATAAATATCTCATTTTGCAAATAAATAAAAAATGCATGCATATTCCCTATTGTTAATTTTAGGGTTTTAAACCTCTGTATGAAAAAATCCCTAATAGGATCACTCAGTTGTCTGTCTGTCATAGCCAATTTTCTCCTAATTTTTACCAATTAATATTTAATACACATTATGTACTTCATTGACCCAAAAATGAATGGTTCACAAAAATAAATAAATCATAATGAAGAGATAAAAAAGTTTTTCAACTGTATCATAAGAACAATCAAATCAAAGGCTCATTTAAAGAATCTCAGAAGTATTTTTTTCATTACAAGAAATAGTACAGAAGACATGTAAGAAATTAGACGAAAAATGACTCCATAACAATAGTTAATATATTTTTTCTCATTTGCAGGATGTGGAGTTTTAGAAAAGGATAGTACGGACACAGCTGATCTGCTTATGTTTTTTGACGACTTATTCGACAGCGTCAATGGAAGTTTCAGTGCGATAAGAGGAGGAAAAATTTGTAGGACTGCAGTGACCCCTAGCTCACCCCATCACAAATTGTGGAATCATAGCCTACCCATTCTAAAATCAATGAAATTTTGTAATGCCAATAACCAAGGAGTAGTGCCTTCATTGTCTAGTTGGATCAAAACCATACAAGGTTTTAAATTAATTGTATCATATTTAAATTCCAAAGGAGTTAACTCTTTATTGCTGCGCAATTTCAATCAAGACGCATTAGAAAACTTTTTTGGGGCAATAAGAGCTCATGGTTGTAGCAATATCATGCCTACGTCGTATGCATTTGAAGGCGCCTTCAAAACGTTATTAATTAATAATATTTCGTCTTCACATTCAGTTGGGTCAAATTGTGAGAAAGATGATGGGGTTTGTCTCCAATCCCTTAAATATTTTTTAATAAATCCAGTAAACACAAACCCAACTGAATGTGAAAATGAAATTGACAGTGATCACTTGAATATAACTATGATAAATACAGACGACCTAATACAGAGCCAAACTCCAATTTTTATTGAAAGAAGCGCAGCAATAGGGTATTGCAGTGGCTGGATAGCACAACTTGCCAAAAAGAATGTCTATAAAAATTGTGTGGCCTGCAGAAACTCAATGGAAGCAGAAGAATCACAAAGTTTCCATGATTATATAAAAAAGAAAGAATTTGGCAACAAGAAGTGGTTGTGCTATCCTACAAGAGCATTATTTGATTTCTTTGCCCAAGTCGAAAATATATGCATAGAAATTTTAAAAGAGCACTGCAATAACAAAATATTTCAGAATATATTAAATTAATTATAAATATAAATGTAAATATGACATTTATAAGCTGTGCAGATCACGCAGAGAATTTGCGAAAATATTTAGTAAATAAAAGCACAATGTTTTTTATTAAAACTGGTGCAAAGATGTAAATAATGTTCTCATTGGCAAAATAACCTTTTGGGATGTTAACGATCCAATGAAAGAAAAAGCTAATCGGCACTACCTAAATCATAAAGGAAGAAAAAGGCGAACACAAAATTTTATTGTAAATGTGTGATGTGATGTGCTAATAAAAATGTTTTATTATACAATTCTGTAGTTTTTTTTTCGTTAATATAGTACGTATGCATGTTGCATACAGCGGACACACTAATCTCTCATACAATTTAATTATCTTACGCTCGTTTTCAATAATCTATCTGCAGATTTGCCTACTAGAAATGGGATTATCACAGTCATGTCAAACTCCTAACTAGTAGGCAAATAAACAGATAGATTATTGAAACTGAACGAAAGGGATCGTATATCCGACTGTACTTACACACCTAGCTATACATCTAGGTATATAAATTAGTTCCCATACCTAAAAACTAGATGGCGCTAAGTTCACCAACTTCATAATACAGTAGAGTTGCCTGTCTATACCCAGTATACTATAGTAGTCTTTGGTTGCAGTTTTGGTGTAAACTACATTCCATACATTATCAACTTTGAATACAAAAGTGGAGTAAGCCACCTTTTGTTATCAAACAACAGATGGCGCTAAAACATAGTTTTTGCACAGAACATAATCTATCATTTCGATACCTTTGGGTAGAAAGGTCGTATAAACCATTTTGGCCAAATTGAGTTATATATACCATTTTTCTCAGAATTTTTTTCTCTATCGATCTGTATATACGAAATGCAGAAATTCGCACGAAAATGGTTAATACGACCCAGAAATTTTCGGACATAGCCTCTTAAAAAAAGTATATTTTCAATGTAAAAACCGAAAGTTTTTTTTTTGTAGTTTTCTTGTGATGTAATGACCATAATTTATATTAACTCAGGGCGTAAAATAGTCGTTAATTGTAAATGGTTTATACGCCCTAACGTGTTAAATGCATTACTTAACACGTTCATCGCCGACTATTATTTTACAAAATCATAAAAAAATGTCATTGGTTTTTATGATTATTTATAGGTTTATTTGTTCATATATAAAAGTTTTACAGTGATATTTGTTTATTTTGGCTTTATTTTAGGGTTTTTTTAAGTGCCGGTCATTACGACCCGGCGCGGCCTAAACGGAATAATTATTACATTCAGGCCTTGCCGGTCACAATGCCGGTCAGCGTACTTACAAACGTTATAGACACGTCTACTACGCACGGGTACCGCGCGCCTAATGGATGCTAGCGCGGGAGTACACCGTGCGTGCGGTTGTTGTTCCCGCCTCCCTTCACCCCTTTCACCTCTCCCTATGACTCAAGCCAATCACGGATTGTTTTCGTTAGTTCGCATTTGTTTTGGTCATCAAATGCACGCTAAGATTTTGTTTAGCAGAAAAAATAGTTTTATTGTTAAAATGGACACTTTTTTTGACTTTGAGTTTACACAAGAACAATTACATGTAATTGACAGTTTAGAGAGGTCACATTGCAGTACTGACCATGTCATAAGTGAGGGTGATGAAGTGATAAATATTCCACGTACCAGAAAACGTCGAGTTATTTTGTCGGACAGTGAAGAAGATGACCGTGACTTATCTCCAGCTTTGTCCGGCCATACACCTGAATGTGAGTGGTACCAGCCACGTGGTAAGCAGCCTCGTTTAATTCCTTTTACCGAAATACCGGGACTGAAACCTTACTCACTTCGAAATCAACTAGCCAATGCTACACCTGTTGATTTCTATTCCCTCTTAGTCACTGACCAGTTATTTGAAAATATAGCACATCAGACGAATATATTTGCCCAACAAAGTATCGATAAAGGTGGCATTAAAGATAAGTCGAGACTACGGCTCTGGACGCCAACCGACAAAGAAGAAATAAAACGATTTTTAGGCGTGATTATTTGGATGGGTATAGTGAAGTTACCAAAAATCGTAGACTATTGGTCTAATGATGAAATGTTGGGTCAATCTTTTGCAAAAAAGACTATGAGTCGCAACCGCTTCGAAGTTTTGCTTAGAATGCTCCACTTTTCCAACAACGAAGAAGTTCCAAAAAATGACCGGCTGGGTAAAATACGAAGATTGGTTGAAATATTGAACCAAACATTTTCAATTCATTATACTCCCGATGAATGTTTATGCGTCGATGAAAGTATGATACCATTTCGTGGGCGTATCATTTTCCGTCAATATAATAAGTCGAAAAGACATAAATATGGCATCAAGCTATTTAAATTGTGTACTACTCCTGGCTATACGACAAAGGTGGAGGTATATGGAGGAAAGACATTAGATTCACAGGATAATACTCCAACCAACGTTGTCTTGAATTTAGCACGTAACTACTTTGGAAAAGGTCATACCATGTTCGTAGATAATTGGTATACAAGCTTAGATCTAGCTGAGAAGTTAGTTCAACACGATACTCATTTAGTAGGGACCCTACGAAAAAACAGGAAGAACTTACCAAAGGACGTCATGACTGGAAATCTGAAACCGGGTGAGTTTATGGCAAAAGAAAACAAAAACGGAGTCACGGTTATGAAGTGGAAGGATAAGAGGGACGTGTGTTTGTTGTCAACCAAACATTCAATTGGTTTTACAAAAAAAAAGAACAAAAGAGGGGTTGAAACAATTAAACCGAAAATTGTGATTGATTATAATAAAGCCAAAGCAGCCGTTGACTTGTCTGACCAAATGAGTGCTTATTCGAGTCCATTGCGAAAGACGTTAAAGTGGTATAAGAAGCTCGGTATCGAATTATTACTCAATACTGCTGTAGTAAATGCAAGAGTACTATATGAAAGTACAACGAAGAAGAAGATATCTGTCGTCGATTTTAGGCGACTGTTGGCAAAGCAGTTGATTGAGGGTAGTCAAGAAAATACGGGATTGACCACACCACGACCCAGAAGACAAAAACACGAGCTTAAGAAAAAAGAAGGTGCAGCAGTATCAACAAGAAAATTTTGTCGTGATTGTTACAAATCAAATGTTGAGTTGCATGGAAGAAATGTGGCCAAGAACAAAACAAAGAAGGTTTCTTGGTTTTGCACTATTTGTCCCGGCAATCCCCATTTATGTCGTCAATGTTTTGACAAATGCCACTAAAATGTTTGAATATCCATTTAGAGTTGAATTAATCTTTAGTTTGATTGTTGTTCGTATGACGATTTGTAATTGTGGTTTGATAAAAAACGTTCCTAATATTTTTTGTTCTATTGTCTTTCTTTTTTTCTTAAATTTTGATAAAAACATGCCTAAAATTAATAATATTCTGTTGTCTTTTCATTTTTATGCATAAATGCAACTTATAACAGAAATAAAAATATATGATTCGAAATCCTATGTTTTTTCATTAACTTTTTTCTCTAAGTCCTAAAAACAGGTATGCCATCAAAAAATCAAAAAACCAAGTAGTTACAGGTGTTCATTGGGGCCGCGCCGGTCACATTGTATGGTTGAATACACAGCTTTTGCATTCTGCGGCGCGAACGGGCTTCGCAAAGGTAGGTCTGGCGTGCCGGTCATTTTGACCCCCCATGGCCCAAATGGCTAGATCAAGTGCCGGTCATTTTGACCCACCATGGCGATGAACGTGCTAAATATAGCTTAAATTCGACGTCGTAAATCCAAAGGCAGTTCGCGACGTTGGTGTATAAACCATGTTCATTGCAAGAAGCACTTTACGACCAACACACAAGGCTCGTATTTGGCGCGCAGCAACCAGCAGAAGAGCGAGCGGGATAGACAGATACCGGCGCATTTGTTTATTTGGATGCGAGTTCGCGCACTGAGCGCTTCGCCACAAGTTTCGTTTACTAGTTTTATTGTTATTACAACAAATGAATAATATAGTGACTAAATAATTCAGTAAAATGGAGAGAGATACTAAAAAAGGAACCCTGGATGCTTTACTTCGACGGAGGCAAGTGCTTAGTGCAATATACGAAAGTCGACGGTTAAAACCTGTGAAAACGTGAGTACCTACACACTTAATTTAATACTGTTAGCTTATTTTATAACAATTATTGTAGATGAATTCGTGTTATCAATAGGTAAATAATGAATTATGACTTAGTATAGATTTAAGATGTAAATTTACAGTACCTAATTGATAATTTACATTTGCTATTGATACCTATTATTTATAATGGACTAGGATATACGACCTAGAATTGATTTGAAAAGTTCGTTCGTTTCGTTTGGAGTTTGTTTACACTTCCTTGCCTTTAAAATATTTTCTTTCATTCCTTCAATTTGACATGTAACTTTTGCTGGATCCGCATGACTCAACGATTTTATAGGAAATGGTTTATACACCCTTCAAATTATGATACTTTATAATAGACTAGCAAGTACGAAGTAACAAAAATTATAAACTATCTTCGTCATCTTGCAGGAAATGGTTTTTACGACCTTCCTCGCTTAAAATATTTTCTTTTATTCCCTCAAATGACATGCCACTAATATTAGACGTGCATTTACAACTAACATTTTTTTTAGGGATGGCTTAAAAACCCTTTAATCGCAAAATAAAATTGTGGCCTGAGCACATAGTAAAACAACGTGTATTGTCATAAAAATAAGGTTCAATATTGTATTGCATAAAGTTTCGGCTCTACTACGGTGATGATAACGATAAAAATTTTAAAATGTAGCCAGATAGATAGTGTTTTAATTTTACTTAAGCTTAATTTAAAATAATACAATAAACATTTTTAAGGACTCGACACTAAAAAAAATATTGCAAAACGATTTAAACCTTTATAGTAACCGTAATTTTTGTCTAAGCTATTTTCCTATACCTATTGTTTGTGACCTTATTTCTTATTTTCAGTTCAACCCAACAAATAGAGCCCGCAGTTAATATGCCACACAGTATATCACAACATTCGCAACAGAGTATTTTATCGGATAGTGACGTTATAGAAGACAGTGACTCTGAACGACCTGCAAAACGTGCCAAGAAACCACAAACAATAATTATGGATTCAACCACCAGTAATAGTGACAATACTTTTAGCACGTCTATGAATAAATCTTCACTATCCCATCCTTATCATGACAACGATGCTATACCGATTAATAGTCCTGTAACGGCTGACACAAATAAAAAAATTAACATAATTTCAAACATAATTGTTAAAAAGTCAAGTACAAAACGTAACAAAGAAAATGTATTATCTTCATCATCTATAACTATTGTAAATAATTCCCCGGATAAAAATGTCACCTTATCTACGAGCACTGTGGATGAAAACAATGCCCCAGTAGATGTCGATACTGACCTTAATGCCGTTATACCTTCGATGTACGTTGTCAGCGACACAGAACCAAATACACTAGCTCCAGTAATTGTGTCTGACCATAATGTTGCGATACCTTTGGCATACTATGTTGATGCTGCAGACCCAGATTTGTCTACTCCAGCTTATCTAGATACTCACCTGGATACTTCTTTGTACAATGTTGATGCTGCAAGTTCCGGCTTATCTCCTACAGTTGACATTAATACTGACCTAAGTCCGATGAACCAAACTGATCCCGTTTTACCTGCTCTTGATGCACATAACGTCCTTAACGTTGCAAGTACTTCAGGTTACAATGCCGCTGCAGACCCTGTTTCACCTTCTGCAGATAATAATCTACAAATAAACCTGTATACTGATACTTCTTCGATAAAGAACGCTAACGCTGCAAGTCCATGTTTGTCTGCTAAAAAAGCTAAAAAGCGTCCAGTACATGCCATGCATAAAAATATTTTAGATTTCTTGTCTGATGACGATACTGGTGACTATTCTGCAGGGAGTTCAGACGATTGGGCTCAAGAAAATACAAGTGAATCAAGTGATGACGACACTTCTAAAACTAAGAAAAAAAAGTAGAAGAAATTTAAAAAAAAGAAACAGATTTAATTAAAAGGAAAAAAATATTAAAAGTCAACAAAAGAAAGTTAGGAAAAATTAAAAAGGAAAAGGGAAAAGAATATGAAACTGAAAAAGGAAAGATTGTACAGGAGAAAAAGATGCAAAGTAACCCTTGTAATTCCAACAAATGCAAAAGAGGTTGCTATAATATAACGGAGGAGAGACGAGCTACTTTGTTCAATTTCTACTGGAATTTGGACTCGCAACGTCGAAAGGATTGGTTGGTACGAAGTTCACACGTTGTGCCTTGTGCAAGAAAAAGAACTGATTCAATTTTAAGCAGAAGAACCCTTACTTATGAGTATTACGTCAATAACGGTGATGACCACCAAAAAGTATGCCAAAAGTTTCTGATCATCACCTTAGATATAACTCAGAAGTTTTTGTTGTATACTCTAAATAAGCAAATGAAGTGGCTCAAAAAGACCGTCGCCAACGGAACACTTCAAATAAGTATTCTGACTTTGCAAAGACTCAAGCTAAACAGTTTATTGAAAAATTGCCTGCCGTCCCATCTCACTATAATAGAAAGAGAACAAATAGGGTTTACCTTCCACAAGAATTAAAAAATGTGTCTAATCTTTATAGACTGTATTTAAAAGAATGTCAAAGTTCAAATATTGAATTTGTAAGTGAATCTCTATTTAGAGGTATATTTCAAAATGAGTATAATATATCATTCCATGTTCCTAAAAAGGATAAGTGTATACTATGTGTCAAAGCAGAAAATAACCAAGATCTTAGTGAAAGTGACCAAAATTCTCTTCAGGAACATTTAAACGAAAAACAGGCTAGTTATAAAAGATTTGAACAGCATCAAAGGTTGCCATCATTAAAAAGTGACACTATAGTATGCACTTTTGACTTGCAAAAAGTCTTAAATACTCCTTATGGTGATAGTGTAGTATTATATTACTCTAGAAAGTATGCATTATTCAATTTTACTTTATACGAAAGTATTACACAAGAAGTATTTTGCTATTTGTGGGGGGAGTGCGATGCAAAACGTGGAGCAAATGAAATCGCTACATGCCTATATTCCTATTTAAAGTCTGTAGATGAAAGAGGCTTTAAAAATATTTTATTTTATTGTGACTCCTGTCCGGGTCAGAATAAAAATAAGACTATCATAGCTGTTCTGAACTACTTCTTAATGAAATCAACGCATTTAGAAGTGATTCAGATAAATTATCTTTTACCAGGGCACACTTACATGCCTGTGGACTCTGTTCATGCAACTATCGAACGTGAAGTTAAAAAAATTACTGTCTGGAGTCCAACACAATGGCCATCATACATTGAGGCTGCGAGAAAAAATCCTAGGCCTTATAATGTTAATGTAATGGAGTATTCTGATTTTCTCAATTGGAATGAAATAACTGCTGAGACATTTACAAAAGAAACTTCTAAAACCCTGAAATTGCGAAACATTCGAATTATTACGCTGAAGAAAAAGAATCCAAATGAAATGTACATTAAATATTCTATGAAAGAAGAGACGTCACCTGATAAAGTAATATTATTTAAAAAAAACTGGCAATAAAGGAAAAGGTAAAGGTAGAGGTAAAGGAAGATCGCAAAGCCGTGCGATATTACCCGAACAAGGTGTAAGCAATGATACACTTGAAAAGGTGATCATTATGTCCCCAACTGCACTTTATAAAAACAAATTGCAAATATCGGATTTAAAATACAGAGATTTAAAACGTCTATGTGATAATGGCATTATACCAAAAAGGTACCACCATGATTATATTAACTTACCCCATGGAAATGTGGCTGACTCTCTTACGCTAACCGACGAAGAAGACGAGGAAGAGCTGATTGAATAATACAATTATTATTATAAAAGAATAAACTTTTCGTATTTACGTAATTTCACATTTCGTTCGTTAGCAAAATATTATTTAGTAAAAAAACAAGACTATGTTAAATGATTATATAATATTCTTTGTTACCTTTTACTTTTTGAAAATGTGTTTCTCAATTGATAATTCGTTTTAAAATTATTATTTAAAATTTATAATAATAATTAAAATAATTTATAGTAACAATCCATAAATAATTTTAAACTAATTATGAATACAAATTTATATCATAATTAAGTTATTTTTTAGTACATAAGTTAGTTACGTTTAGTACTTGATGGTTTTTTTTTTATTTATAGTACAAAAGGCTTAATTCATTAATTTATTGAATTAAGTATATTTAAATATTTACAAAAAAATAAAAAAAAAACGATCAAATCATAATTTTAATTGATTAAATGCCTGATTACTTTAATTTAGAAGAAGTTTGAATAATTTTTAAGTAGATTTTTTTATTTCACTTTTCAGTTTAAGTTGTTATTATTTTTTCAATTTAAAAATGTTAATAATAGTAAATGTCAATTAGAAGGTATATATACTTAATAAATGTTGATTTCGTATTTCAGGTAGTTTTATTTTATTTGAATCGACCATTATTGGTTATTAGAATAATAATAATTGAAAGTAGTACTAATTCTGAGAGTATATAATTGTTTATTAGTCAGAATTCAATTGATCTATGATTATAAATGGTTTTTAATACAAAAAAAAACTACATATGTAGGTTTTTACGACAGTAAATGTGACCATAAGCTTGCCGAAAATGGATATACGACCTATACAGTTTTTTTAAAGTACATTTTCATGGGGTGTATTAACCAAGAATTGATTTTTACTTAGACGTAAATCCAAGCTAACTTTAAAACTAAAGAAGATAGATAGGTTTTGATAATTTAACCTTTTTCATTAGCAAATTGTAAGAACCTTTCTCATAGATCATTTTTTTATAACTTCTAATACAAAAAAGTTATGAATTTTTATGTAAAAAAAAAATTGTTTTTCTGCTCTCCTGAAAAGTCAGGTTTTGGTTTATACGACCTTTCTACCCAAAGGTATCGATTTTATTAGAGCAAAACTGGTGTAAGCTGAATACACCACTTTTGCTCTATGGCAAAACAGGTTTGTCTGTGGCTTACGTCGCGCCCGTACTAATGTCATTCGTCAGTGTCAACTGTCAAAACGTTAAAATTGAGACAAAATAAACTGAATTTCATTGAAATTTAGAATATCTTACTGAATAACATTATTTTTGCAATTAACCATGGACGGAGAAGATGATATTACTTCAGGTAAGTAACAAAAATAGTCTGATTGACTGCAAATTATAAGCAAACTTGTCACGTTGTATTTTTCATATTGTTAACCTAGTTAATGTTTTGGTTACAGTTGGAGACCTAGACTTTGAAGATTCTGGTTCTGAATATCTCCCATCACCTACGCCCTCATCATGCAATGACGACTCGGAAGAAGTCCCACAACGTAGTACTAGTTCAGCCATAACAAATTTACCACAGCCCTCGCCAACCACATCTGGGTCGATACCAACAGCAGAGCTTCAATTAAGCTTGTCTGAACAAGTATCAGCTGAAACCACCAATGACACCCCTGTCCTCAAAAGCAAGAAACGTGTTAAAAAGCCTGAGACTTGGCAGCGAAATGTGCTTAAATTAAAACGAGCAAAAGGCGAAGAATACGAAAATCACAAAAATAACGTTATTCCTGCGAAGACACCCAAAACAGGGGAATGTCTAGGTCCAAAAAAATGTCATCTAAAGATAAATGAAGAACGCCAGCTGCAAATATTCCAAAGCTTTTATGAATTAGCTAATTTCGATATACAAAATGCATTACTGTTCTCGTTAGTTAGAGTGACAAATAAATGCAGAAGCTACACAGGTAGAGAGGAGTCAAGAAGACAGAAAACATATATCTATCATTTACTGAATAAAGATGGTGTTGAAGTTCTGGTGTGTAAAAAATTTTTCCTGAGAACTTTTCAAGTTTCTGACGGACGTGTAACCAGGGTAATGAAGCGAAAAAGTATACACAATGTCCCACCTATTGATCAGAGAGGTCGACAAAGCTCTGTAAACAAAACACCAGATAATAAGATAGCAGAATTAAAAGAATTCATTGCCAAGTTTCCTGCTTATGAGTCTCATTACACCAGACATAAAAGTGAGAATAGGAGATTTCTATCACCAGATCTAAGTCTTGGACGAATGTATTCTCTCTATAAAGAAAGTGTACTCGAACCTTTATCATCCTTCATGTTCAGTAAAATATTTAATGAATGTTTTAACCTACGTTTCCATGCACCCATCAGTGATTCTTGTAAAAGATGTGATCTTTTCCATAACAAAATTAAATGCGCTGAGAGTGAACAGCTAAAACAAGTGTTACAACGTGAACAAGAATTACATCAGAGGAAAGCAGACAGTGCCAGACAAGGGCTACAGAATGATACGGTTTTAGCAAAATCATCTACTGACATTACTGTTATTACCTTTGATTTAATGAAAACCCTACCTACGCCTGTGCTGACAACTGGAATAGTGTATTACAAGAGGCAGCTTTGGACTATTTGCTTTGGCATTCACAACATGGGGACAGATGATGCCTACATGTTTGTTTGGGATGAGGCTGATGCTTCGAGAGGACCTCAAGAAATTGGTTCTTGCCTGCTTTATTTTTTTAAACATTATGTGAAAACTAAAAAAGTTATCATGTATTCTGACCAATGTGGTGGACAGAATAGAAACATAAAATTGTCATTGTTCTGTCAGTATATTGTATGTCATCCGGATTTTACTATTGAAGAAATAGACCATAAATTTTTAGTCAGTGGGCATTCATATTTGCCATGTGACCAAGATTTTGGTCTAATAGAAAAAAATAAAAAATTCTACAAAGAGATTTACATACCGGATAATTGGCTCGAAGTAATTAAAACGGCACGAAAAAGGCAAGCTTTCAAGATTGTAAGAATGACAGCAAGTGATTTTGTATCAAGTAAATCCTTGGAAAAAAAATATAACAAACAGAAAAATATCAGTGAGTAGCAGCAAGGTGGAGTGGCTAAAAATTCAATGGCTAAAATTCCATAAACTCCACCCTTTTTCAATTTTTTACAAATATTCCAACAATGAGGAATCCCTCTTTGATGAAGTCAGTGTTAAAAAAAGGCAGTCAGTAACCATAACACAACTAGATGCATTGGAAAAACCAATTATTTCAGAAAAAAAGAAAAAAGACCTTCTTGAACTTTTGCAGTTTATCCCACCAGTTCATCACACTTTTTATAATTCTCTAAAAAGTTCCAACACTGTCCCGGATGAAGCTTATTATGATGAAACGGATGAAGATTAACCCATTACTGTTGTTATCTTTAATAAACTTGCTCTGAAATGGTGTAACCTGTTTATTATTTTTAATTTTACCAGAACATCTAAATGCAGAAGTGGTGTAACCCACATTTTTTTCATAATTATAAGTTTAATTAATACAAAAATATACTACAATTATAGATTTAGAAGTTCTTTTTATAAATTAAAAACAAAACAATAAAAAAATATTAAAATAAAAAAAATAAAAACAAATCAATTTTAGCAAATTTTAAATCCTTCTATTTTTCCTAAGTGCAGTGTCGGGGGTTACACCGCTTTTGCGCTGATAGCCTCAATTGTAAAATTGTGGTTTTGTGAAAAGGACCCCAACAGACAAATTGATACCATTTAATAAACATTACTAATTTTATACACACCTTGTCTTCAGCTTTAGCCTTTTTTAAGCTTTTTAAATCACATTGGCTTTTTTTTTCCATATAATTCTGCTTCTACAATATTAGATACAAATAATATTAATAGACAAGTATGTAAAAGAAAACTGGAAGTCTTTCACAGAGATGTTATGTAAAGAAGACTTCCCTCAATAATATTTGTTTGCACAGCGATCTAAAGTTAACTATGAAAAGTAAAGTATAATAGTATGTAATAGTCAATAAAAATTTAGGTACACACATTATCTTCAGCTGTTTTTTGTCTTGTTAGGCGTTTTAAATTCTGATAAGCAGTGTTCAGTTGCTTCGCTGTTCGTGGATTCTCAGCAGATGAGTTATATTCTTGAGCAATTTTTTCCCACGCCTCATTTTTCTTTTCGATTGTCACTGCATTGGTGCTCTTATTTTCTATTATTGTTTTGTACCTAAACAGATTATAAAATTAGAAGCTATCCATTTCAAACAAATTTAATAGTACATTATTGTCGAGGTGCGGAAAGTAAGGCATTGCCTGACGAAACGAGATTGACAGCCGAGCAGAGCGAGGCTGGCAGTTAGCCGAGTTCAGGCAATATCTGTTTCCGCTGAGGCAGGTATAGTGCTTTTCTCAAGTAATGCGCGGAAATAATAGCAGCGTGTTAAAAAAATTGTTTAATTACCATTTATCTCCATATTCTTTTATTCAACAAGGTGGACAGATGACCTCATAAAGGTGGTGGGAAGCCGCTGGATGCAGGCCGCCTCCAACCGGTCCCTCTGGTTGATTCTGATTTACTCACATAATTGGAAAGTGTTTCGTGTTCAAATTTCAAACATAATAAGATCTTTTCCGAGCATGTTTGAGAAAAACACATTTGTATAGATTGAAATGTTATATTTGAACAAAAGGTACTTACTTATCCACTATTGTTAAGAGCTCTTTCTTTTCTCTCTCCGTATAGTTTTTTCGTGACATATTATCGAAAATTTGGTGAGTGTGAACTTTTATACCGAGTTTTATAACAACAAACAGACCACAATATCAGAGACCAATAAATACGAAAATATTTTAGATAAAATAGATAACCTGTAAATTTGAATTTGACATTTGGTGTCAAAAGGTAGAGACAAAGCTATGCGCTAGACAGAAACAAAATATAAATGAGTGAATGAAGTTGACTGATTTTAGCAAGGGTGGCCAGACAAAAACATAAATCACCTGTTAACAGTTGATTCGCTAATTTTACAGTAAATGGCTTTTCAGAAACCCGTAGTTGTTTAACAGATTGTTAATTTTGACAATCTGTTAACTAACTGATTATTTGACGTACGTTTCAGAAACCGGGCGTAAACCTGTCATTGTCATATGTGATGGTACATATGTTTATGTACAGAGTAACTGTAACTACAAATACCAGAAACAGACATATAGTCTCCATAAATATGTCAATTTGGTTAAGCCATTTTTAATCACATGCTGTGACGGATATATTTTAGATTGCATTGGACCTTACGAAGCAACAAAAAATGACTCAACAATCATGAGTGATTTATTTAGTAATGAAAGTGGTCCAATGCGCTCATTATTCAAACAGGGGGACGTATTTATATT
Source organism: Lycophotia porphyrea (assembly GCA_950005105.1). Classification (NCBI taxonomy): domain Eukaryota; kingdom Metazoa; phylum Arthropoda; class Insecta; order Lepidoptera; family Noctuidae; genus Lycophotia; species Lycophotia porphyrea. Next base: position 10,528,006 of record OX465406.1, read on the forward strand.
GGATAGGGGGTTTAGAGATGTGATCCCTGAATTGGAAACCTATAATTATAAAACATACATGCCCGAGTCATTATTGGAAAATGAATATCAATCGACAACTGACCAAGCAAATAGATCCAGATGTGTGACTATGTGTAGATGGGTAGTCGAAGTAGTAAATGGTCAGCTTAAAAGAGACTACAAACTCTTACTCTTACAAGAATATTTTAACAGAGCATCAACACACCTTATGGATGATTTTAAAATTGCTTGTGCCCTTTGGAATAAATTCCACCCAAAAATTGAAGACAGACCTGATGCTGTGGAGTATTTTCATATTGCTCAGGCGAGATTAAATACTAGGAATTATTTGGGGGAATTTATTCAAAGAGAAAACATCAATAGGAGACGTACGGTTTTCCAAAACATAGACAGCAGTGCTCCTCATTTAGACCATTTTCCTAGATTAACTTTAGATGATTTAAGAAGATTTGCATTGGGATCCTACCAATTAAAACAGGCGAGATCCTATTATGGGGAGCATATAAGAACTCATGGTACTTATAATATTGAAGTAAGCAGTGATATTTTAAGATAAAAATCGGGCAAATAGTTTAGATAGTATCATTGGTTATTATTGTAACTGTCTAGTGGGTAACCGTACAGTAGGGTGTTGTGCTCTTACTATGACAGTATTGCGGTATCTGAGCTGCGGCCGCTTCAACGATGTCACTTACATCGTTGAGCCAGCTCAATTCTTGGATGATGTATTTTATAAAGAATAAATGGTTTATTCAAGTTTTGATTTGTTTTATTTCCTTTGATACTTAGACAAGAACTGCCTATCAATAATGATTATTATTATAGTCCAGTGGTGAAGCTTTTAACTTAATACATTTTTTATCATATTTAAACGTCAATTTTACTCCATCTATGAGCACCTATCTACTTTTTATTGAGCTCCTATTACATATACATAAAGTAATAGAGACGTAATCCAATCCCCATAGTGATGTATAGTAGATAATTGGTAGAATTAGGTACTTAACCTAAATAGAATAAGCAGAAAATATCAATGTCATCTTATTATAACCTAGATTTGTACAACAGAAAAACAATGATATCTCTTGAACCAGGGTAAATAAATGAAAAATGGTTTCCGATTATGAAAATACAATGTTTTTACTATTATGTAAAATAAAAATCTTCAGGGCACAACAATTTTCCACTGGGACCCAACCTCCCTTACAAATCGGGCAATCTCCTTTATCCCGATCTTTTGAGCCGTTCTGGCGTGATTGAGTAACAAACATCCATCTATCCAAACTTTCGCATTTATAAATAATAGTTTATTATGTAAGATAACGGGGTGGAAAGGACAACGACGCGAAAATGGTTACTATGTGTTCAGTATATCAGTTGGAGCCCCCACATAGAATTTTTTTCATCGGTAATTTAAAAAAAACACGCCCTGCTCGCCCTACGCAACATGCGCGCCAAACTGTGTCAAACGACCAAGAGAATACTATACGTTTCACAGAAAATGTAACCCCCCCTCATTTTACCCTCTTAGGACGAGAATTTCGAAAAACTCTTTCTTAGTGGATACCTACTCTTCACAAAAAATACACCCTTCAATCAAGTCTTTAGGACCAACGGCTTAGGCTGTGCGTCAATATATAAGTCAGGGGATGATTTTGGAAAAACTGTTATACTCGGTTTTCATAATTTTAGCAGAAGAGTTTGTACCCTAGTTTTAGAGTCAATCAACCTAGGGAGTAAAATTTTCACAGAAACCATTCACCCCATTTAACCTCCTTAGGGTGGGAATTTCGTAAAACCCTTTCTTAGTGGATACCATCTCTTCACAAAGAATACATCCTCTAAATTTCATATCTTTAGGACCAACGGTTTGGGCTGTGCGTTGATATAATCAGTCAGGGGATAATTTTGGAAAAACTGTGATACACGTTTTTCATAATTTTAATAGATGAGTTTGTACACTAATTTTCAAGTCAATCAACCCCGAGAATAAAATGTTTCACAGAAAATGTAACACCTCATTTCACCTTCTTAGGGGTGGAATTTCGTAAAACCCTTTCTTAGTGGACTCTTCACAAAGAATACACCCTCCTCACGTCTTTAGGACCAGCGGTTTAGGCTCTGCATTCAACACCCTATTTCACCCTCTTTGGGGTGGTATTTCGAAAAACCATTTCTTAGTGGATACCTACTCTTTACAAAGAATACAGCAGTTTTCAGTTTTCTACTTTTGGACACAATGGCGTTTTAATTGCACTGTAAAAATTATAATCTATTTAGTTCCTACCTTGATACTAAAATAGTTCACTTTTTAAATTCATTTTTTGTTATGTCATGCGTGTTTTTATTATTATTTTATAATCATAATTTTATATAGACCATTATTATGAAGTTTAGTAAAGTTTCAGTCAATGCTACTGAACAGAGAAAGAATAGATAGTTTAACAAATGTTCGACGTGAGTCTTTAAATTGGCATAACTTTTTTATTTATGAACCGATTGACATAAAACAAACACTAAATGTTAAGTGAAGCTTACCAAAATATATTAGCGACAACCACATTCAAATTGGATAAGCCGTTTCTACAGACAAAAATTCTAACAATCATTGTTTTGGGTCCTATTTGTGTTGATAATGGTCCCAATAATATTTTTTCTCATATATCTTCCATGTACAGACAGCGATCCGTTACATTTTTACTATATGGATAGATGTAAATAGGTATCTGCTTTATGTTTTATGTATTCCATTTTCCCTTTTTCTTTAACACACTTTGTCTACAACTCTTTTTTTAGTATCTCCTTTCGCAGGCATGCTGGAAGAGATTTCTTTAGAAATAATCATCACCTTTGTACTATTTTCTGTTCCTTTCTTCTTTTATTTATTTAGTGAGTACATAAATGGTTAAATAAATAAATAAAATAGACACCGTCTGTCCACCCAGTTGGGCGGTGTACGTGTGAAAATCGTCTTAATAATAATGTTATAACCACCCCAACCCCGTATGTCAATCACATTGGTTATATCGTCGAAAATTGGAAAACCACTAAGTGAAAAATTATAAACCAGTTCTTTGACTATGACGTCTGTCAGCGGCGTCAACACAAAAATGAAAAATTTCGAAAACAATGAATGAGATTATAACCAAATGATTACGAGGGCTGCTTCCTGACGCGCAAGCCTACCATCCCCGGACTCGTCGCTCAGCTCCACCTCGCCGCCGCCGGATCCCGGATCACCAGTGTCACCGTGCGACGAATATTTCTCTACGCCGACGTCGCCAACACCTGTCGTCGGCAGGGGAGAGGCCGGCCACCGAGGAGCTTGGGACTTAGCGGCCATCCGGTCCCAAACCGGGTCCCAACTGCCGGTGGCTGTGTGCAGCGCATGAGATGGAATCAGTCAATAAATGAGAACGTCATGCGCGCATACTATGGGTCTACAGAGGAGGGAACTAACTCGATACGGCTCGCAGTGTGAGGAGGTTCCTGTCTCTGGAGCCCTAACCACCAGTAGCTTGGACCCTGCTCCCGACACCGGCGGACCGAAATTTTTATATATATAATACAAACCTAGACACTTCAAACACAACGAGTTGCAATTACACGTGTTTACCACAAACAGTTAAGAAACAGCACTCACTTTCAAAAAATATGGCACAAGTTTCTGGGCACCATTCTCCTTTCCACGGCACCATGTATTGGGAAGCCGCTTGAGTGGTTTTTCCACAGCTTCCACTTAGCAGTTTAAGTTCATACCGACCGTTGGGCAGAACTTTAGTTACCCTGTACGGTCCTCGCATCCCAGAATCTAGTTTGCCCGTTGATTGCGAGTACTTTATTACAAAAGTTAGGTCATCAACCTTGTATTCACGTGGCGAGCGCCTGGACCGATTAGCCGAGGCATCCTGCTGACCTTGATTCGTTTTCAAGAGTTCACTAGCGCGACTTCGACGAACCTCCCGCAAAGCTTCTTTGTTGGTTTCCGGAGTGCTTGCGGCTAGTTCACGCACCAGCGACCGTATGGCTGGAGTAGAAGCGTCAGTACCAATCATTAAGTTGATGGCTGAGGTTTGAATGGTCTTCTGCTTACTGATATTCAATACCAGCTGTATTTTCCAAAGCGTAGTTGACCAGGACGCATTCTTGTCCTACTTCGATGCGAAGCATGTTGAGCACAGTTCTTATGTAGCGCTCCACTTGACCATTCGAGTTGTGCATTTCAGGAGTGATATAGTGTATGTCGGAGCCAAGTTCAGATACCCACTGAACAAAATTCGTCAACTCAAACATTCTACTCCTGTCAGTAACTAGTAATTTGGGAACTCCAAACAGCGAAACGGCCTGAGACATTACTCGTTTTAACTCACTTGTGTCTTGACGGTAAATAGGGTACAGAAGACAAAATTTTGTAAAGGCGTCAACCAGTACTAGGACAAATTTGTAACCCTCTGACTCAGGTAATGGTCCCAGAGCATCGACGTGAACAGTATCAAAAGGCGTGTTAGGTTTTGGCCAAGATGAAATATTCTGTAGCGGGGCTCGTGGCAGTCGGTTTTTAGAAATACAGATAAGGCAATGCGAAATATACTTGGAGACAAATTGGCGAAGACCAGGGAACCAAAAATGTTTTAGGATAAGGTGCAAAGTTTTATCGGCACCAATATGCTCATGCTCATCATGAAAGATTCGTAGGAGACTGAGCCGATGGCCCTTGGGTATAAAGCAAAGAAAGCGTGCTTCCTCACCAACTGGCGTGTATTTGTAGTACAGTAGATCATTTTTTAAGACGTAGCGGTTGGAATCAAGTTGTCCCTCCGAGAGTTTTTCTATTAATTCTCTCGTTTCACGATCTGCATTTTGAGCTATTTGTGCCCAGTTACGAGGTTTCGAAATTTGATTGACTGAGACGACGGGATTTCGACTAAGATAGTCGACATGCGGAAGCATTACTCCTTTTCTGTACTCGATAGAAAAAATTAAAGTCTTGTAAATAAATCCACCATCGAGCGACGCGAGGGAGCAGATCTTTCTTGCGTTCAGTAAATTTGAGTGCGTTGCAGTCTGTGACGACCTTGAATTGCAAGCCCACCAAATAATGACGGAAATGTTGCAAAGCCTTCACGACCGCTAACGTCTCCAACTCGTAACTATGGTATTTGCTCTCTGCTGCCTGCGTAACCTTACTGAAGTATGCTACCACATGCTTTCCACCATCAACGTGTGTCTGTAGAAGCACTGCCCCGTAACCGGCGGAGCTTGCGTCCGTGTGAACCTCAGTGGGGATTTCAGGCCTAAATATTGTAAGACGAGGCTCGCTAGTTAAGCATCGTATTAAATCTTGACGAACCAGTTCCTGTTCCTGACCCCAACGATACTCTACCCCCTTTCTAGTTAAGTGGGCAATGCACGCGGTTTTGGTTGCATAGTTTTTGATGTATTTGCGGAAATATCCAGCAAGTCCTAATAATTGTCGAACCAGACCTTGACATTTTCAGGAACTGGAGAGTTTTTTAAAGCCACTATTTTCCTTGGGCTTGGCCGCACCTGACCAAAGTTTATTATTTTGCCTAAATATTCGACTTCGGTTGTCAAAAATGAGCATTTCTTTAAATTTATTGAAAAGCCTGATTTTGTGAGTGTTTGTAGGACTTTTTGGAGTAAAACTATGCCGTCCTCTATGGTATTGCTTAAAAGAAGGACATCATCTATATAAACAAGGGCGTTTCCAGCGTCAATAAATTCGCGAAGCGTTTGGTTGATGATTCGTTGGTAAACGATCGGGGAGTTCCAAACCAAATGGCATTTTAAGATATTCGTAGTGCCCTTCTGGTGTGACGAATCCCGTCACGTGAACGGAGCCTTCTTTAATCAGTATTTGGTGAAAACCGGTAGCCATGTCTAAACTGGTAAAGAGGGTGTAACAACCCAACCGATCAATGTGGTCGTCTATCAAGGGCAGAGAATATCTCTCTTTTATAGTGATACGGTTAAGTGCCCTGTAATCAACGCACATTCGGTCGGTTCTTCGTCTTTTTTCTTCACCAATATTATGGGACTGGCGTATTCTGATCGTGATTCTCTGATGATGCTTTTGCCTAGTAAATCTTTAATTATTTCGCGTACTTTAAGTTTTTCATCATAAGATAACTTGTATGGACGGTATACAATAGGAGAGGTGCTAGTTAACTTAATTTCCATTTCACCGGTTGTTACTGTGCTTGTCGCAGTTCCAGAAATAAGAAATTCTGAAAAATTATTAATTACGGACATCAAAGAGTCACGCAAAATGCCCTGTAACGGAGTGTTAATAAGTAACGGTTGATCAAAGCTTTGAACTTCGTTAACGTGAATGTGATTGTCATTGGATCGAGTGATGTACTGCTTATCTTTGGTGCGTACGTAAGTTACGCCGTCGCGGTTAAGAATGTCAGTTCCGATCACAATAGAAGTGTTCATGCAAGACTTTGGTACTACAACTAAGTCCGTTTCTATAGAAATGTCGCTAAGCTCGATAGTAACTGTTATGAACGATGAAGATATGATTTCCCGTTCGCTTATGCCCTTCAGAACACAGTATGTCGGTTTAATTTGGCAAGAGAGATGCTTCAAAACATCAGAGGAAATCAGTGAGATGTTTTGAGCCCCGCTATCTATGAGCGCGTCCATGGGGATACCTTGAACAACTGCTGTGACAACGTCTGTTTTGTTATTTGTGTAATCGGTGCATAAATTAACGTTTCGCTGATTTCTAGACACCGGTTCTTAGCAAAACACGTCTCTTCCGTGTTTTCTTGCAAAATGAGCACTGTGCTCTGAATTTGGTAACAGTAGCACCTTGAGCTAGACCCACGGTCCCGGACTTGTCAGCGGATGCATCAAACGGCTCCCTACGATGCTTTTTAGATTGGGACGAATTTCCCCGATCGAAGAAGCAACTTACTATATTAAAGTTGCGACGTTTTAAGCTACCGGACAACATGGAGCAAACGAACTCTGGCGCCAAGAAGGGCAAATCAAAAAGGGAAACGAAACGGTCCGGAAACTTCCGAGAAAAGAAAGGCCAAGAATTTCAAGCCAGCCGCGAAATTTACATCAGGGAACAGCTGTTTCTTGGTTGTTCAAATGCTGAAGGCGCTTTACCCTCTGTCGGTGAAGTAGTTGCTAAGGAAGCAATTGCTATGCCGATTTCCACTAGGGGGGTTGGGACTGGAGCTGTACATCTAGCTAAAACAGTCAGCAAGTTGACACCATCTATTGACGTCGACGTCAGAAGCGTTTATCGAGCAGGCCTTGGGCTTGTTGAGGCTAGGCTGGCCCGTCAACAAGGACTATTCAATAAAACAAATCCTTTATCAAGCTATTCTCACGACGATGTTGATGTTTCGAACCCATTGATCCAGACAATTCGACATATTCCAATGGTCCCAGAGCCATTTTATCGGCTGGTTAACTGCATAGGCGTTCTTAAACACCAGGGAGACGTTTATCTTCCCGTTCTCCCAAAAGAGAAGAGTTTGAGGGGACACTATATGCCAAGAAGCCATTCTGTATTGCTATCTAATCTACGAAGGACTGTTGTAGCGCTAAATGATCCTCGCACACCTAGAATCATTAGAGAGGAGTTTTATCTGAACTCTCCAATCCCAGGGGCCAGATGGGATGGACGACGGCTCCTTAATCCAGATGATGTAATACCTCGCGACTACGACAATAATGCTTTCAAGAGAGACTTGGACCATCTCAACGATATAGCGATTTACCTGGAACGGAACCTGCCGAAAATGGCTGGCGGTCCAGTGGATTTAACAACTCCGGGAAATCAGGCTCAACTTTTAAGTAATAGCCTTGAAAATTTAAGAGTACCGGACTATAATCATGATACTATAATGCAGTACGCCCGGAGAGCAGAGGTACAAGGTAATGTCACCTCGTTTTGGAGCCAGGCTGAGGTCGACGGCCCTTTTAGAATTCTTGGAGCGCTTTGTCTATTGGGTGAAACACCCGAATATTTAACAGAGTGTTTCCCTCTGTACCTACGACGGATGGAAGAGAGCAGTCAATGCCGGTACAAAATCGATACTGCAGGAGTAACCAAATGCATTTATATCCACTGAACCCGCCGCGTGTTTTAGAAGGAAAACTATAGAACCCGTCCGGTTACAATAGACGTTAAACTTGAACATCCTGGTCTGAGTCACTAATTGTTGGTTTTGACGACCCAACACCAGAAAATTAAACAAACTAAATAACACACCACCGAATACAAACCTAGACTCTTCAAACACAACGAGTTGCAATTACACGTGTTTACATTATAAACTATCACGAAAAGTAAACAAATTAATTATTAAAAATCCTACAGCCCTTTTGAGCGATGTTCCGTCATGAGTGCCGCCCGACCAGCGACCACCATCAGCTGTCACTCCCTTCCATAGAGTTCTCGACGTGCTGCGTGCAACCTCATTCCTAACAATATATATATTTTTTACATGGTGTTTTTTTAAGAAATATTTAATTTAAATAATAAACGGAATGAAATAAAAATATGATATAAAGGGTGTAAACAGACTCTTAACGAAGTCGAAAGGCACTTGTTCTCCCCATCATTGCGATATTTTTTTTGTTTTAGACCATACCTGGGAACCTTCTAGTTACGGACATATTGGGGGTCCAAGTTCTAACTTTTTCACAAGTTTTTTTTTAAATACATGTTTTCAATGTAAGATTTTACTTTGAACACCTCCAGAACCCCCTTACTATTCTATCTATCCCTCAGCACAATGTTTTGAGTGCGTTACATTGAGTCCTACTGTAAAACGTGATTTTTCAGCCGAAAAAAAAAGTCGTTTCCCAGCACTAATTTTTGCGTAAAGTTACTTAGTTTGATGTCCCTAATGCTTGGTTAACGATTTCGTGAAGAGTCTGTATACACCCTGTATATTTTCATTTATTTAGAAGATGAGAGTAAATTTTTAAAGGAGTCTTCGCACACTTGTGTGCCGGTTTTTAATAAAAACTTGCTAGAGTAGAGCTGTATGCACAAAAAATATCGGCACAGCAGACGTTCCTTCTCTGCTGACAGTCTTTTAATAACACAATTTCGGACATTAAAGACTTGGGTCGCGACTAGGTAATGGTGCTTCCTACTTTTGTAAGCAAGAAAAGTTTTTTATCCAGTCACAGAAATTACAGTTTTGGCGTAGATGATTGTTTTCAATGACGTCAAAAATATTGAAAATCCGCATTTTGAACGTTTTTTTACTCGCAGACTACTGCGATAGAGACCGTGAATTATCGCCTAATTCGCTTCAAATGAGGCAACGGATAAAATGGCGACTTAAAACACTTTTTCGGTGATGGCACTTTCAAAAGTTGTCCAACATAATAAAAAATAAATGATCCATGCTGATTTTGGGAGCAACAATAAGCACTGCACTAACTCTCTTCACGAAGCCGTCAACCAAGCGTTATGTACAGGCGCCAGCAGGTCAAGCTACCCGAAACTGTCAGATTTTCCCAATCAACCTTGAAAACCTTATACTATAGCAATAAAGTCGAAAATCAATTAACGAAATCTGACAGATTGTAGTAGCTTGATGTGCTGGCGTCTGTACATCAAACTAACGGCCCGTTCACACATGGGAGTCCGTTTTACTGGTAAGTTTTTAACGAATACGTCATAAATTTATGCTCTGTTCACACATAGGCACAGTATAAACGTTCAACGGATCCGTCATTACTGGATGCGATGTGTGAACAGAAAACTCGCAGTATACCGCCGCTATTCTACAACGATGGACGCTGTCGTGTTGTATTTATTGGTACTATCGTCGGAGAAGGAAGATTCGACGTTATTGGCAGCATCCACTCATGGCCCAAAGATCTAGAGAGGGTGCTTACAGTTTACTTATGAGTCAGTTACGAGGTGATGAATCGAAATTTTTCAATTACTTTCGTATGTCAATGTCTACTTTTGATGAACTTCTTAAACTATTGGAAAAGGATTTAAAAAAGCAACATCCTCGTTGGAGGAAAAGTATCTGCCCAGAAGAAAAACTAGCGATATTTTTAAGGTACTTACTTTTATTTTTAAAACTCAGACAGATCTAACGTAGCATCACTGTATACAGGTTGTACTGGCGATAGTGCACTATCAGTAGGCTGTGGTCTGCTAAAATAGCCCTGGGATTGATAGTGACTAGCACCAGATATTTGTGTATAGGCTAACCAGTCATAAGTTGACTGGCCAACTCTCCTATGTTTGATATTTTGTAATAGGTTTAACACCCCTGACTGGAATTCCAAAGTTTGGTCATCATCAAGCAAAGCCAAGGACGGTAAAATACCTTTGAAGAACGATAGATTGCGATCATCCTGCTCAATTTTGGCACCAATTTCATTAAAATTTTGGCTTTTGGCTGGTGCTCTGCGTTTTGGCGGGGGGCTAGATTTTGTTTGTCCTTTTGACTGTCATTATCAAGTTGTGTCATTGAAGTCACACTGTCATCTTCGTTTGTAGGTTCATTCGATGTCGTGGTGTCATCTTCGGTGTGTTCTTTAGTTTGTTTAGCAGAGACGCTTTCGTGCGTTTCACCAGCAGCAACTACTTTTTTCAAAAACAGAAGCTGATTATGGTATTTGTAGGGCTTCGTGTTTGAGACAGCGGAACCAGACGTCTTGCAATTCTTTTTTTCTTTTAGTGTTCTCACCCAGGCGTCTTTCATCTGTCTCCACTTTTTCATAACAAGTTTTCCTAAAACAATTACTAAAACAATTAATTTTATTTTCAGGTATGCAGCATCCGGGTGTTCATTTAAAGATCTTCATTACACCTATCGCGTTGGTGTATCGACTGTTAGCAACATTATTAAAGAAGTTTCAAGATGCATATGGAACAATTTAAGTGAAAATTTTCTGCGACTTCCTACATCAGTTGACGAATGGGGACAGATAGCAAGTGGATTTAACAAAAAAGCTCCGACTATCGCTTTGTTTGTGTGTCAGTGTCGGATCTTATGGAAAAGAATGTGATTCATCAATATTCAAGGAGACATAATTTTGGAAAATTATGCTAGACTGCTTTCTACAAATACCAGCACCATGCCCATTAAACAAGAGACTCAGAAACGCGAGTTCCTTATTTGGTTCCTTGGAGACGAAGGTTTCGGATTACACGAAAATTTACTAAGGCCGTTTGGCGGGACGCATCTGGACAAAAATAAGCGAATATTCAACTATCGTTTGACTAGAGCTAGGAGATACGTTTAATGTGCCTTCGGTATCTTAGCTAATAAGTGGAGAATATTCCATCTGTTGGGATCTTGCTGTGTGGACTGTATTTTTGTAGGCTCGGGCTTTTTGGCGTTGTTGGAAAGGTGTGTGGTGACTGGGAATGCAAACTCGTAGTTTCAAATCAAAGTATTATAATTTTTGCAGGACGAGCAACTCGCGTGTTCCATTTACAAAATTTTGACACAAGTGACAGATAGTTAGCAATGTTTGCCACTTTACTAAATATAAAATAAACTTTGTTGGTGTTACCAACATGCTGCGCAACCACAAAAGAAAATATTTTGTATCTGCTGAGAACGAAATAAGTAAAGAAGAAAACTACAAGTACTCTGTTTACATAAGAATAACCTACCCTACTTATCGTAAACAATGTTTCTAAATTGTCTTAGAAAATGTAACTAAATCTAGCATCTTAAAAATAAATTTTATGTCTGAAAACCTACAACAACTCTGTTTACATGAGAATAACCACAAGTTATCATAAACAATATTCTAAGTTATCTCAGAAATTGTAACTAAATTTAACATCTTAAAAATAAATCTTATGTCTAATTACACATTGGTTATAGCTATTACACTTAAACATTATTATCCTTTATGGGTAAAACACAAATACTTGACAAAGAACGAGTATAGACCTTACCATTTGGAACTTTAACTTTTACGACTCTGACTTTGCCGTCTTTACCAGGAAATATCTGTACTACTCTTGCCATTGGCCAGAACAAGCGAGGGGCGTTTGGCTCTCTTAAAATAACTAACATACCTTCAGTTATATTAGGCAAATCATCCCGCCACTTTGGTCTGCATTGCAAGGTATTTAAATAATATTTGTGCCATACATTCCAAAATTGTTGTGTTAATTTATTGCACATTTGCCAATACTTAAGTCCAACAATGGAAGCATCAGTAATATTAGGTTCTGGATAAGCAACTAGAGAATTTCCTATTAAAAAATGACCTGGAGTGAGATAACTAAAGTCTGCACTATCAGAAGACATAGGCATTAATGGCCTAGAGTTTAACACAGCTTCGATTTGTGTTAAAACAGTGTTTAATTGTTCGTAAGTTAATACTGCTTTTAAAACAATTCTTTTTAAATGAAATTTCATACTTTTTACGGCTGCTTCTGCAAGTCCAGCAAACACAGGCGAATAACTCGGCACAAAATGAAATTTTATGCCTTGTTGAGCCGCATAGTTTTGCACCAATGTTTGATGACTCGCAGAGGCGTTTAGCTTATACAATTCAGCTAACTGGTTACCTGCCCCTCTAAAACACCCGCCATTATCGCAAAAGACTTCGCTGGGCAGCCCTCGGCGAGAGATAAATCTTTTAAAGCAAGCTAAAAATGTGTCAGTTGTCAAGTCTGATGTAAGCTCTAAATGAATAGCCTTTGTAACAAAACAAACAAAAACACAAACGTAACCTTTAGAAACTATGGTTCGCCGTAATCTTGAATTTTTTACATCTACGGGGCCAGCAAAGTCTATGCCAATCTTTGCAAAGGGTCGGCTGGCAGTTATTCGTTGTCGGGGCAGGGAACCCATCAACTGCTTAGCGGTGCTGGCCTTCAATCTGAAACACGTTATACATTTATGTGTTATCTTCTTAATTTCTCTTACACCATTTACAATCCAATATTGTTGATTTAAATGAGCTAGCATCAATCTTGGTGCTGCATGTAATAGTCTTAAGTGTTCGTGGCGAATTATAAGTTCCGTTATATAAGACCTTTTAGGTAATATAATGGGATGCTTTTGAGCGTAAGAAAAATCTGTATTATGAAGTCGACCCCCTACTCTAACTAAACCCTGGCTATCTAAAAAGGGATGTAACGGTTTTAAAGGGCCGTTGACCTTTATACTACATTGTAATGCATTTATTTCCTCTTTGAAGTGAATAGCTTGTTCATTTTTAATAATTAACATTAATGCTTGTTTCAACTCAAAACTATATAGAAAAGTACCCTGAACTTTATTGTTGCTTGGTTTGACATTGCGTATGAACCTTAGCACGTACGCCATTATCCTGATAATTTTATTTAGATTAGAATTTTTACATAGAGCTTGGAAACAGTCAGGCTCTCTTTGAATGCTCAAAGAAACCGCTGCCTCAGAGGGAGGTAACCTCACTCTCAGCTCCGGCAAATCGGCAGGTAATTCAACATTCGCATCAGGCGCGAATGTGTACCTACTAGAATGTAAAAATGATGGGCCGCTCCACCATAAGGAACACGAGGACAGTTCACGTGCATCTACTCCTTTACTAATTAAATCAGCAGGGTTTTCTAGTGACTTAACATACTGCCATTTCCAATTTACTGTTCTTTCTTTGATTATTTTTACTCTGTTTGCAACATATGATAACAATCTAGTTAATTCAGTTTTAAGCCAAGCTAAAACGATCGTCGAATCTGAATATAATATAATATCATCAATTTTAATTTTCTCCTTTAATGTATTAAAAACTCTTTCTATTAATAAGGAAAGTAAAAGAGCAGCATTTAGTTCTAGACGCGGTACGGTAAGTTTTTTATTTATAGGATTGATTCGCGACTTTGAGCAGATTAAAGAAACTGTAACTTTACCTGCTTCATCAACTACGCGTAGGTATATACAGCACCCATAGCCGACGGTGCTGGAGGCATCAGCGAAACCAATCAACTGCACTGCAATAGCAGACTCTGGAACTGGAATGTTTCTAGCCAATTCAATTGGATGCATTTTAGACACACCTTCAAGGAATTTAAGCCATTCAACCTTTATGCTTTCAGGTGCAGCGTCATGCCAGCCTAACTTTTTTGACCATAGCTGTTGCATAATTGCCTTAGCCTTAATTATTATAGGACTGATAAACCCCATGGGATCATAGAAACTTGCTATAAAACTTAAAATATCCCTTTTAGTTGGGCATTTATTACCAGAGTTATTAGGACATTTAATTATGAAGCAATCTTTTTCCATATTAATTGTTAACCCTAAAGCTTTCATGTTACACTCTTGATTTTGTAATTCAAGCTCAGCAAGCTGTCTTTGAGACATTGGAATATCTTCTAATATTAAAGGTGAATTTGACGCCCATTTATGAGTCGTGAAGTTTCCCAAACTAAGCAACTGTTGTAACTGCTTTCTCGCACTTAGCATATTTTGTAAGCTAGAATCCGCATATAATACATCATCAACATAACAGTTATTATTTAATATAACAGCTCCTAGAGGGAACATGGTACCAAATTGCTGAGTAAGCTCATTCAGGCAACGAGTAGCTAGGTAAGCCGAACTTTTCAAGCCATATGTGACAGTCTTCAAGCGTAAGCATTTTATTTCTTCATTTGGGTCATTGCGGAAAAGAATATTTTGAAGCGGTGTAAACTGTGGGTTAACCCTTATACATCTATACATTTTTTGCAAATCGGTTGAAAATGTGTAATCACCAAACCGAAATAAAAGAACGACATCGAAAAGTTCTTTTTGAACCGGAGGACCATTTAACATCAAATCATTAAGTGAAATTTTATTTTTTGTTTTCATAGATGCATCAAATACTGCTCGAACCTTTGTGGTTTTACTATTTTCATTAATTACAGCATGATGTGGCAAAAAGTATACTGAATCTTTATTCAAATTGTAAGATTTGAGCTCTACATATTCAGCATGATCTAATGTAATAAACTCATTAATAAATCTTATATATTCACCCTGTAACTTAGGATTTTTCAGTAACTTTTTTTCTAAATTGAGAAATCTATGATATGCTGAATCAAAAGAGTTACCAAGGGTATTATTTACCTCTTCAATTGGCACCTTTAATGGTATGTCAACATAAAATGTATTGTTTACAATTTTAACAGACTTTTGAAAAATACTTTCAGCGAGCTCATGCTCAGTTAAGTTTTCATTAAATGTTTCCGGAACATGTTCAGCTTTCCAAAATCGTGTTAATGTTTCATTAACATTAGAATTACATGTTAAGCAAAGCAAAGAGGTAACCTTGTTTTTAAATGCAGGCTGTGTAGGCAATGTCCCGGCTATAATGTGTCCAAATCTTGTATTTATTATATGTGGTTGATAGCTGCTAGGCTCCTCAGGCGGCAGCAGGATCTGAAAGAATACATCCGCACCAATCAATACATCTATTTCAGATGGCGTATGGTACTGCTCATCTGCCAACACAATGTTTGGTGGTATTTTTATTTTAGATGTATCCACCTTAGTATGGGGGAGTTTACATGTTATTTGTTCCATAACCTGACAATTTATTGAGGTTTTATAATTTGATGTCAATGAATGAACATCCACAGGAACAGAAAAACTGGAAAAATGTTTAGAATTTGTGACCCCTATGATATTCAAATTATTCTGCACAGGTGCCATTTTTAATCGCTTGACAACCCTAGTTGTAATCATGGAGGTCTGTGATGCTGAATCCAGAATAGCCTTCACATGAACTTCAAGGTTGTCTTTACCCACAAGTTTGACCCTTGCTGTGGGCAGTAAAACTTCATTTAAATTGTTGCCGGACATCAAAGTCACCGGCGATGGTAATGGCTCGTAGTGAATGAGTGAGTTATGTTGCTTTTTGCACTCATTGCACTTGAAATGGTATCGACATTTCTTTTCATGTTGATTTAAACATATTGGACATAATTTCTTTTCCTGAACAAACTCATAACGTTCTTTAGATGGCAAAAGTTTAAAAGTTTTACAATTATAAATCTTGTGCTCATTCGCTTTGCAATAAGTACATGCTTTATTACCTGATGACATGGATGCTACATTGACCACTGCCTTTTTTGCTGGAGCTGCAGGCTCAGAGCTTTCCAGAGCCAAAGCTCGCTTCTCGAGAAACTCCAAAAACTGCTGGACGGATGGATCTGTCTCGGCGCTTCGATCTAACTGGTAGGCCCGTGCAGTGTAGCTATCTAGTTTACGCAATAAAATACACAACACAATGTCATCCCAAGCATCAACTTTGGTACCTAAATTCTTTAATGCTGCTAGCCCTTGTTTTATTTTAGACACAAAATCACGAATGTTCTGTGGAGTTGATTTTGACAGAACACTGATATCTAACAAGGAATAAATATGATCACTAACTATTCTATATCTGTTATTGTAACGTTCGTCTAGTAGCCTTAATGCTTCTATGTAGCTGTCACTACTAAGTGGAAGATTCTTTATTAAATCCAAAGGTTCGTTCTTTAAAAATGTTCTCAAATAATATAATTTTGCAACGTTATCAAGATTGCTGTCCTTGTTTATTACAGACTTGAATAAATTTACAAAGGGTGTATATTCACTATACTTACCAGTAAAAGGCGGAATTTGTATGGCTGGTAAACGCATTTTAGAATTTGCAGGTTGAGTTTCAGCCTTCTCGGGCACATGAGCCTGAGTGGCACTAGACCTATCAATCTCCGCGTTAATTGAAGCGAGAGTACTGTAATATTTATCCTCTACGTCTCCATAATCCTCTTTATCTTGGGGATCCAACGCTAATATTGACATATTATAGGCTTCATAGTCTGCAAACGCTTTTACTAAGCGCTCCTTTTTGGTTAGCAGAGCTTGGTAGGTATCGTCCCTAAATCTTTGCACTGAAAGCCTAGTTATATTTCCTTTTACGTAACCTCTGGACGCTACCAAACTTTTGAGGTCTGCCATGTTGAACACTTAAACCTTTACACGCAATTATTATTAAATTTTAGGTAACACAATGTAGCACATAACAACTAGTTTAATTAATACTAATACAGTTAAATATGTCGGAATCGTGATGCTTGTTCACAGAACAACGCTTCGCTATAAAGTTGTCAACGAGTTACTACAAAAACAAAAAACGAACCAATCGAATCACGCGCACAATAAATGTCTCTGCTTCACAGTGCTGCCAACTTCCGAATCTTCTATAGAGGGTTTGTTCAAGTGCGAGTGAGATCGAAGATATTGCACTTCACTCGCGGTCGCGCTCGGCCACGCTCGGCGCTCGTTCGACTGCTTGTCTTGTGTGGTTAGGTTGTCAACAGTGGAATCCGCCGTCCTGCAGCTAGCTCCGCTCTGCTCTTTAGCCAATACGAAATTAGATAATTCTTGCAGCTAAAATGGCTCCAATGTCCAATGGCGGACGGAATTATGAACTTCCTGTCTTGATGACGACTCAAAACTCACGTGTAATGATGACTTGCGTGCTTTATTTTGCAGCTAGAACTTTAAACGCTTGCAAGTTGCAGCTGTCGCTGTATGTTGCTCGTAGTCCTTTCTTGGAATTCGCACACGTTGCTCACACACGCCTTGACGTACTTTTTGCCAAACACGCCAATCCGGCTCGAAGGACCAAATGTTGGGATCTTGCTGTGTGGACTGTATTTTTGTAGGCTCGGGCTTTTTGGCGTTGTTGGAAAGGTGTGTGGTGACTGGGAATGCAAACTCGTAGTTTCAAATCAAAGTATTATAATTTTTGCAGGACGAGCAACTCGCGTGTTCCATTTACAAAATTTTGACACAAGTGACAGATAGTTAGCAATGTTTGCCACTTTACTAAATATAAAATAAACTTTGTTGGTGTTACCAACACCATCGGCCTCTAGACATCGATAAAACAACAGCTGTATGGACTGTTAAGGCATGTACACAACTTTACTGTATTCTACTCAACTTTATAAGGGACAAGGAGGGCTCAAACAGTGATAATAACGTATCTGAAGAATTTAGTTACGAAAACCTACCCCATGTAGTAAGAACACGAGGTGGTAATACTGCTAATTTAGTTCGAACAGAATTCGTGAACTATTTCATGTCCGAAGCTGGATCAGTTCCATCGCAGGATGAAGCTATTTAGAATGTAATTAAATAATAAAACAGACACTTACCAAACTCTTGTCTTTGTTCCATAGCCTCAAAATCCTCCATTAGAATAATGCATATTTCGCGCCAACCTGCAATACTTGCAGTATTGTCTTAGTATTTATCAAGCGTCTTGTCCCAAAGGACTGGCCTATCTTCCACCAAACTAATTAACATTTCCTTGTCTATTAACTTTTCCCACTCCTTGGTTGACATGTTTGATCAGTGATTATAATAATATACGGCCACGTGCAAACTCGTTGAACTAATTCTTGACGGTGGCCATCGATGGAGAAGAGTCACCGTACACAGCATCCAAGCGCTCTTTGATTTCGATGCGTGTTTTCCCTTCCAAAAATAGGAATCGAATCACCGAACGATATTGCTCTTTTTCCATTTTTGTAAAACCGATCGACACGTTCGCTTCCATAAGTTGTCAAATTATAACTAATGAAGGGATTAGAATGAAAATTTGAAAAAATAATTAAAAAAGAATGTGCTACACTGTGGTAAGACTCTTTTGAAACTACAGCGCCCTCTGGCGATGAGGCTAGGTACTTATTGAATGCACCTCGTATGTTGAAAAATAAATTGCCACTTTTCTAAAATTTTCGTTTACTTTTTGTAGGCTAAGTATTTATTGAATGACCCTCGTAAGAGGGTCCTGGAGGTGTTTAAAGTAAAAAAATACATTAAAAACATGTATTTAAAAAAAAAAAAACTTGTGAAAAAATTGAAACTTAGGTGTGGTCTAGAAAAAATAAAATGATCGCAATGACGGGGAGAACAAGTAAGTGCCTTTCGGCTTCGTTAAGAGTCTGTTTACACCCTTTATAGTTTAATGACAAACAGAAAGACAAACACAGGCCTCCTCTCTATGAGAGGGAATCTCTCCATGGTTGTTATTTCCACTAAAATAAAGCAGTATGTAAGAAAGGTCGGGAATTGGTTAATTTGGACTTGCAAAGAGTAAGAACTTGCGTCGCCAAGTTGCTCTTAGTGCAGTGCTTCCATTGTTGCGCGAAGATCGTGTTCCTGAAGGGCGGTTTTATATTGCTGACGAGAGCCCAGATGACAGCCAAATTGTTGAATGATGACCTTCTTAGTGCAGTCACTATTTGATTTGTGATTTTAGATTCTATACTACTGTCGTAGTTAAGTTGAATTTAGAATGACTTTTGTATTTGTCAATGTGACCGCTTGATGGCTGTGCTCATGTATTTTTTATTTTAAGTAACTTTATATTAGAATATATCTGGTGTATGAGTTTTTCAAATCTTTGATTACATCCACGGAAAAACCCTCTACAACAAGTTAAGAGGGTTATGGGCCCAGAGTGCGTAAAGAAGTGGATCTTTTCTGAGATATAATGAGCAAATAAGACCTGGCAAGCAGACCTGTCTGCAGGAAGCGGAAGCGTAAGTGGGCTTTGTATTAAGAAACTGAAAGGTCGAGACAATTACCTCCTCTGGAAGATCAATATGAGAAACCTGCTGTTCCATGACGACCTTTGGTGTTCTATAGACGGGTATCTGGAGGGCGATAAGTCCGGAGCTGAAACGGCGTAAGGATGAAAAGGGCGTTGGCTAAGATCTGCCTGTCAGTGGACGCTTCATGCGTGTCCCACGTGATGACTGCGAAGTCCAGTCCACGTGATACTTGGGTGAGCCTGGAGAAGGCATATGACGATAAGGACATAGGCAGGAGATTCAAACTTTTGCGGATGTTGTGCTCGGTAGAGTTAGACGACTTCGGTGATGATATGGACAAATATGTCGGTGAATGTATATCGTTGTAGCAACAGTAGGCGGCTGTAAATAACACGATTGACGATGAGTTCCTGGCGGCGATTATTCTTCAGGGATTACCTCTTAAGTTTGAACCAATGAGCATGGCCTTGGAGAGTAGTGTGAGAGACCTAACCAGTGAGTTCGTGAAGGCTAAACTGCTACAGAATACGAAGTGGTCTGATAATTACAAAGGTGGACATTTGTCATGTCTACTAATTCCGAACAAATGGTAAAAAGCAGACTGTACGATTAAATTTAATTAGTAAAATAAGGGAGGTTAAAAAATACAGCTCTTATAGAAAACAGACCTACCTACTCGCACTAAAGACTCGGGTGGTAAGAGGAGATTGTTTGAGGATACTTGTTTTTTCCGAAGGGTGGACGGTTGGAGCACCTGGTTCTGCTGGCTCCTCAGAACAGGCGTCAGGTCAGTCCTGGCTGTTCTGGTGACAGGCAGTCTCAGCAGCTTGGAGAGGAGTTCCCAGGCGAGTCCGTTTAGCGGAGCCCCGGAATGAAGTTGCGACTTCTGGGAAAAAATGAAGCTCTTATAGAAAACAGACCTACCTACTCGCACTAAAGACTCGGGTGGTAAGAGGAGATTGTTTGAGGATACTTGTTTTTTCCGAAGGGTGGACGGTTGGAGCACCTGGTTCTGCTGGCTCCTCAGAACAGGCGTCAGGTCAGTCCTGGCTGTTCTGGTGACAGGCAGTCTCAGCAGCTTGGAGAGGAGTTCCCAGGCGAGTCCGTTTAGCGGAGCCCCGGAATGAAGTTGCGACTTCTGGGTAAAGGGACGCGTCAGTCCGTCGGCGCCTTACCACTTGTCACGGCACTTGTCCACCTTTAGTGGAGTGGACTTCACCGTACTAGTTACTCGCTACTGAAATTCCGTCGTAAACGTCAGCAACTCCTTTTATAGGGAACTTTTCAGCGTTCTAGAGCTGTCTGTTTTGTTTTACGATTATACTTGTTGAAGCCAATAATCGTCGGACCTGCCAGGTGTAGTCGGGCAAGGCATATAAAACCTCACAACCAGAAAGTGCGTTAAGTAGTTTATAATTATCATTTAGTATTCCATTAATCAGAAGACAAACGCAATTCAATATAAAAACTAGATTTAAACTAACCAAAACGATATAAATTATTTTTTAGTAATACATCCTAATGCAACCTTCATTGAACAGGCTGGTACAGAAAATCGAAGAGACAGAATAAATAAGCTTGACCGCTTGACGTTAATTGTCATTTCTGGAAAATATTATATAACATTTCATAAACTATTCAAACCAACGAAATTACATTGTTTACGACGATAATATGGATGGAGATGTAATTGCCGTGATTTATATCCAAAATCTGTTATCACAGATGGTATATTTATGATGAAAATTAAAGAAATTATGAAAAGGAAATTAAGATTGCCGTTCAAGAAATCTGGTCGTGACGTAGCGACTAAGCGGTTAGATCTGATGCATACAGACTCGTGTTCAATTCCTGTTGCGTCCCACTCAGGTAACGCGTTACATTTTAACTTTTCTAGATCACTCGCGGAAAGCATTTTTTGTACTTCTTGAAAAATAAGAGCGAAGTAGCTAGCGTGAACTTTATTAGGCTCGTGGAAAACCAATGCGAATCCAAGGTAAAGGCAATACGCAGTGATAACGTTACGGAGTACGTAAATAAAGAGCTGAGCGCATTCTTCAGATTGAAGGATATTGTGCATCAGGTCACTGTTCCGTATTCGCCCCAAATGAATGGTACGGCGTAGAGGTTGTGCCAAATGGGTTAATAAATGTACAAAGGTCTGAACTTCTTTCATTTAACATTTACATCATTAACGTTATAACGTAATACAAACAAAAATAAACTTCCCTTCATACTTCATTCAGGCTTAGGACTGACTGCATCGAATGATTTAATAAAATGAAAGTTATGCAGGCGTATTTAGAAGTTCATTTGATTGTATAAGTGTATATACAATGATTTAAAATATTTACAATTAGATATTCTTTTTGCAATTTTAGTTTTTTTTTCTCTATTTACATTATTTCAATAGTCTAACACTATTATATTAAGTTTTTTTATGTACTTACACTATTTCAATATTTTAACACTATTTCGTTTTTTTTCGCTATTTACTCTATTACAATATTTTAACACTAGGTTAGTCTTAGTTAGTTTTTCATCTATTTACACTTTGTACAAAGTCACGGTATAACTTTTACTAAGTAGGTAGGTAATCAGTTTTCATATTTTGTCAAATCTTTTTGGATCAAGATTTACGTTTAGGTACGTTAATTGGGCTACTTTTTTTGTTTTAAGTTGTGTGCGGCGGTTAGTAATAGTAAGACCTGTCTTACTAAATATTCGCTCGCACGGGACTGAAGTTGCCATTATGTTACCGTAACGTCGCAGAAGTATGGCAATATTGGGGTAAATGTGGCGGTTTAGTTACCACCATTCCAGAGGGCAGTTAAATTTGCCGTTTTCGTTAAACATCGGCAAAACATCATCTTTGATGTATGAATCCACTTCTTTGATCCTACGGGACAGAGGTGTGCCTACTTCTTGCTGCGTACCCACAATACTATTTAAAATAGACCAAGGTGAAAATTTGTCCCGCTCTGGTATGGCAGTCGAAGCTGGATTGCTGCGCTTCATTTTCTGCACGTCGCTTTCTAATAATAGCCGCGACTAACTCTTCTACGGTTTTCTTTGCTTTTACAGCTTCATTTGTATCCGAGAATACATTCATTTTGTACCTTGGGTCTAAAATGGTACATAAAGAAAATGTGCCGCTTCTCTCGACACCTTCTAATCTTCTGTCTAAACCTGTCCGAAGTTCTATAATTACGTTATTGGCTATATCTATAAAGCCCTCCAGGAGCAGTTGGTCGCAAGAATCCTTAAGACAGCGTGTCATAACAATGATGGTACTGGCGGTCATATAATTTTCACCACTCATGGCTTTGGTTGCTTCTTCAAAAGGCTTTAAAACCTTGCACAGTTCGTTACACATAGAGATGGGATTTTACCCGGTAAAAACCCAAAAGTGGGTAAATTCTACGGAAAATACCCGGGAAAATACCCGATTGGGAAAATATTAGGGTGTTTTAAAATTTAGCTTATTTAATGTTTAGTACAAATAGTACATAGTTTTTAAAGTTTATTACTTCATTCACTCCCCCCCGCGGCGCGCACGCGAACATTAGCTCCGTATCTTTTTTTGTTGTATTAAATCAAAGCGGCATTATTTTATAGTGAAAAAAGGACTAAAGTTATCATAAGTCATCCAGGAAACAGTGCAAATGGGGACAAAGTCGAACTTGTGAAGTGAAAGCTAAAAACTTAACTTTTTTTAAACAGTGCCTAGAAAGTGTCTAGTTGGACGAAAACACTGCTTATAAAGTATAATCCGGCAAAAACTCGCAGAATAAGTATTTGTAATAAATAAAACCTTACTCTGAAATCTATTGAACAGTGTATATTAAGTAAATAAAACTAAAAAGTGTATATTTCTAAAGGAACAAACATGTGGCATGTGATTGTCAATTAAACAAAGAATTGACCTTTGGACCCTGCGAAAAAACGTCACACATCCACTTGAACAAGTACACGAACGTTGCTCGCAAGTGCGCCATTATTTCACACTTGTAAGTTAAGTACCGGCTGGTCTCGTGTGAAATACCTCAACTGAGACGTACTGTGGCGGTGGTTCGAGCCTTGGTTCCCGCAGCACTTTTTGTGAATCTTTAAATTGTTCATTCTGGTTTTCTATCAGTTTAAGAATACCAAAATGGACCAGCAGCGGACACCTCCAAACTTTAGCGAATTAAATAAGTCACAATCATATTCGGACTCGGCATTGAATCTCCCCGACAATGTTGAAGAAGAGGAGAATGTTACTAGAAGATTCAAACGAAGACACGATCACGAACATTCCGAATGTATCAACAATCTTACATCACAAATGAAGTTAATGTTTACTTAATTTCAAGAACAACAGAACCAGAAATTTGATCTTCTGTATCAGTCACTACACGTGATCAAAGAATTGCACTATGAACTAAAGCAGTCAGTTGAATTTGTGAATGCAAAATACGATGAATCATTAATGAAGATTGAGCAACTCCAACAAGAAAACAAAACCTCAAAAAAACAAATTTCTTTCTTGGAACAAAAATTAGAATATTATGAAAAGGCCTCTAAAGCGACGACCCTCGAAATACGAAATATTCCTAGGACGGAATCGGAAACAAAGCAACAACTTATGGGGATGGTTGTGGAACTTGGAGCGGCGATTTCACTTAATTTAAATGTAAACACAACGGAAATACGTGACATATCGCACCTTCGGTGCAACAAAGTCACAAATAGCCAAATCTGCAAAATCTGTGTTTTATTAGGATTTTTTTGGTATTGAAATATAAGATTTTTATGTAAAACTATAGCCAACTAAATAAACATTTTATTTTATAAATATTTTGAACCTACTACAAATAGTAATCCAGAAATGAGGCATTACATGCGAAAAATATATTAAAAGTCTTCTCCTGTAAAATTACAAAATGGGCTGTTGTGACTTTGTTGCACCGAAGGTGCGATATATAGAACAAAAGGTAAAACTGAAGCGGTTGTAGTTGACTTTACAACTGTTGCAAGAAAGTCTGATATTATTGGTGCGGTGATCAAATACAATAAATCACAAAAATTAAAAAAAGGGCTGCCATTAAATACTAATGACATTAAGATTAAAGGAGTCCCCAAAAACATTTATGTATCTGATTCTCTGACAGCAAAGACACAACAGCTGTTCTACTTATCCAGACAACTTACTAAAAGAGAAGGTTTTCATGGGTGCTGGATTTCTTTTGGAAGAATTTACATACGGAGGAACGAAGGTGACTCACCTATTCAAATTAAAAATTCTGAGGATTTAGATAAGATTATATGACTGTTCATGTTCTCGGATAAACTGTTTGCTATTGTTTTTAGATTTTGTATAAGAAAACATAATTGTAGATTTTGTATAAGGAAACACGTTTATAGATTTTTTATATTTTGTGTAAGAAAACATGTTTTTAGTTTTTGTATAAGGAAACATGTTTTTAGATTTTGTATAAGAAAACATGTCAACACACTGCACATAATACACTCCACATCTTTTTGCCTATTCTTAACATCACACTTAAACAAGCAACACACACACACACACACATTCTTACAAAAAATCAGGTTATGGTTCCCTGGGGATAAATCAATATTACACATGTGCCATGTCTGCACGCCAGGCTGGCTGAATCCTTGTTCAGGCATGCTGTATTCGTGCCCTATTTTTGATTTCTGCATCTTAATCTTAATAGTATACAATGTGTACAGTAATCTTAAACTTCCTATGTCCTTCTCAAATTGTCCTACGAGTGTTATAAATAACAACATTCGCTGCGGTAAATGACTTATTAAATAACTTGGACCAATTTAATGCTTCTGTCTCTCTTAGTTGTGAGCCAGAACAGTGCTCCAAATACATACCAACAGCTAGCAACTATATCAAAATTTTACAACAAAATATAAGAAGTATCAATCGGAATTTCGATGAATTTTCAGTGCTTTTGTCTAGATTGAGCTTCAAATGCGACGTTATAGTATTTTCGGAGTGCTGGCTCCGTCAGGTATCTAATCTTCCTGTTATAAACGGATATAACTCCTATAAAACGAGCCGAACTTTGAATCAGAATGATGGAGTGGTAGTCATGGTCCGTAATGAACATTATTACACAATAGAAGAACCACTTCTTTGTGAATGCAACTGTATGTTAGTTAAATTTGGGACTAACACAGTTGTTGTAGCAATCTACAGGCCACCGTCTTTTAGATGTTTAGATTCCTTTCTGCAATCCTTCCACAACATTCTTGAGCAGGTAAAATCATTTCAAAATATAATCGTAGTAGGTGACATTAATATAAATATATTAAATGCGGACTCCAATGCCTCGTCATATCTAGATATTGCCTTATTTCACGGTCTACTTCCGGCGCATTACTCACCTACTAGAGGTTATAGTTGCCTGGATCATGTTTTGGTTAAGAGCAAGTTACAGTCCTACACATTTAATCTTCAAACTTCGATTACTGACCATGACGCTGTTCTATTTTGTCTCAAGCATGGGGCCTCAAAAAAACCCATAAATGGCAGAGAAGTAAGAAAATTAGACTGGACCGGGATCATCACTGACTGCTCAAAATTGGATTTTAGTCAAGTTTATGCTGAAAACGACTTAAACCTGGCAACCGATAAATTCATCGAATTATTATTTAATTTAACACTACAAAATATGTCGATCATTAGGATGCCACGAAATAAAACTAATTTAAAACCCTGGATTACGCCGGGGCTACTAAAATGTATTAAAAATAGGGACAACATGCATATTAAAACTAAAAAAGAACCAAGTAATGAAATACTAAATATAACATATAAACGATATAGAAACTATTGCAACAATCTCCTTAAAAAATTAAAACGACAGTATGAAGAAAACCAACTGAAAGTGGCTAAAGGTAACTCCAAATTGCTATGGGACGCTATTAAATCTATAACGAATTCTAATAAATGTCATAAACCTCCTGAAGAACTATTACACACACATCACAGCCCTCAATCATCTATCAATCATGTTAATACCTTCTTTTCTACTGTTGGTAAGATATTGGCACAACGCATACCCTCGAATGTTCCACGTTTCAATAACACCTCCGTAGTTAAAGCTTCCTCCCCTAGCAACTCATTCGCACTACTCAAAGTGGATACTGAAGAAGTTAAAACTGTAATCCTGAATTTAAAGAGAGAATGCTCACCTGGATGGGATACAATCTCATCTACGCTACTACAACATGTTGTGGAGTTGGTAGCTCCTGTTATCACTTATCTCATAAATCGTTGCTTTGACACAGGTGTGTTTCCTAAAGCACTAAAAAAATCAATCGTTATCCCCATATATAAGGCTGGGGATACAGGCTGTGTCAACAACTATAGGCCCATCTCTATCCTTTCTTCACTATCGAAAGTTTTCGAGCGTACTATTAATCATAGGCTAATAAATTTCTTAGAAACAAATAAAATCCTTGCAGAAACACAATACGGATTTCGAGCCCGCAAGTCCACGGATGAGGCCGTTCATACTTTTACTGACTTCGTGGTAAGAAACATGGACAATAACAAAAAATGCTTAACAATCTTTCTCGATCTTGCCAAAGCTTTTGACACAGTCTCTATCCCCACCCTAATTCGGAAACTAGCTAACATGGGAATACGGGGAAATGAATTGAATTTAATGTCCAATTATTTGTCAGATCGTACACAGCGCGTTAAAATCGGGAACCATTTGAGTGATAAACTTCCTATTGAGCACGGAGTGCCACAGGGCAGTATTCTTGGCCCTACTCTGTTTCTATGTTATATAAATGAGCTATGTCAACTTAAACTAAAAAATTGCAAAATAATATCATACGCAGACGACACAACTCTTACTTTCATTGGCGATTCTTGGGAGGAGGTATTTTCACTAGCTCAATTAGGTCTAAATACGGTTTGCCACTGGCTCGCTGCAAACTCGCTCACACTTAATGCTGATAAAACAAAATATATTCCATTTTCAATCAGGAGCACTAAAAACTTCTTCCAAAATAAACCCCCTCTAATTGTGCATCGGTGTTGCTTTCCTCCCTTGAATCAATGCAGCTGCTCGAATGTACAGCCGACACAGAGTATTCGTTATCTGGGTATTGTCATTGATAGAAGATTATCTTTTGATGAGCACATTCACAACTTAATTAAAAGAGTGCGGAAGCTTACTTATATTTTTAAACAGCTTAGACAGGTTGCAAATGGTAAAACACTTAAAATGGTATACTTCGCACTTGTTCAATCCATACTGTCATATTGTGTAACAACTTGGGGAGGTGCCGGTAAAACAAAAATGTTGGAAATAGAAAGAGCTCAAAGATTGATTCTGAAAGTAGGCCTCTCAAAACCACGGCTCTTCCCCACTGCCGCATTGTATCAGGAAGCCGAGGTTTTATCAGTACGACAAATATACATCCTCTCCACTACTCTGAGACAACATTCGGATTCAACTTCTTTTGATCTCTCAAAATTAACAACGAGAAGGCAGTATGCAATATGTAATACCATTAAAATGAAATCACGTTTTGCCCAAAAATTTTATATTTTCCGAGGCCCTGAGCTGTACAATAAGTTAAACAAAGAAACAGGTATTTTTAATTACAGTAAATCCAAATGTAAACGGGTACTAACAAACTGGCTACTAAAATTGAACTACACTAAAACAGAAGAGTTACTAGTCATAAAAATTTAACAGAAATCAAAAAGAAATATCCATCATATACCATACATCTAGTTAGACAATGATCCCACTCACACTATAACCTCTCATCCTAACTATACTTTATCACACACACCAATGCAGATAAACAGATACACGCACACAGACATACAGACAAATACACCAGGCACACACACACACACACAAACAAGATACAGACAAACCTATTAAACGCACCTACATCCCACACGTCCCTACATTCTCCACAGCTTGTCTCCACTACACTTCACACAAATTTAAGGTTCTATTATTATTTTGCTATTAAAATATAATGTTTTGTTCTTTCCATCAAATATCCATATCTGTATACCTATAATACAATAACTAGACACCAGTATACCTAGTTATTTTAATAACCAATGAAGAATGTATATTTTGCCTGTAGGGGGGAGTCCCTGGTGTCCTGAAATACAAGTTTAGGCTTAGTTTAGGCACCAGTCTCCCACAAATAAGCATAGTGATCATTTTCAATCAATTTGCATGTGTTAGTTTATAAGTATTATTTGTGGAAGAAAAAAAAAAAAATAAACATTATTATATTATTATTACTATTAGTTAGAGCTTGTATAAGTTGGAATGACGCACTCCATTACCACATTTTACGTAAACAAGCTTTAAATAATGGATAATTAAGTAGTGAGTCACGTTATTTCCACTTAGATAAGCAAGTTTAACTTTTCTTAGAACCTGTAACATTTATACCTAGCTATTGGCGACCAATAAGCCGCTCAAAACTACCTGCCCCACCCCGGGAGCAGGTACTTTCGAACCGCACAATAGCCTTTCACAAGTTGTTTTGGCTTCATACCGTGCGCACTTGTGTTAGTTTCTTTGATTTATTGACGACCTGGATTTTGGTTTGTGGACTTTTGATAGTGATTAAATACGTGTCATACTTTGGATTGATAACTACTGCATCCCATCAACATAAATAAACCGGTAAGTTTGAGCTTATATGTATTAGAAATGTAGAATACTTGAAAACATCTGTTTGCTTCTGTTCTTAAAATTGTTTTTTTTTTTCTTTTTGCATTAGATCACACCATGCCCAGAAAGAAAAATAACGATGTATGGGAAAACTATTTCCATTCCGCAACCAGTAAAACGGTTAAGTGCAAACACTGCGAAAAAGTTTACATGTTTGACAATGTCAACAAGATGGGGCTATCTTGTTGGCCCGTCATCTGTTGAAATGTTTTAAATGTCCAACTGTTATCAAGAACAAACTAAACAAAACATCTGACGTTAGTGCAACTGCAACAAATCTGCCTTTACAAGATGAAGCGCAGCATGAAATGTTACAAGATAACAGTTTGACAGATACAAATTCTAGTACTTCAACTTCAGCAGAAAAGAAACTTTATCTAGATCAGCTTTTGTCAAAAGCAGTATTTGTTTCCGGTTCTCCTTTGTCCATTGTTGAACATTCGCTGTGGGCACGATTTTTTGATGAGTTGAAACAACTTTATAAATTACCATCCAGAAAAGCAATCTCAACTACACATCTATTTATAAAGAAATGGTAGAAGAAATTACAGCCGAACTGAAATCTATAAATGATTTGCATCTGCAGTGTGATGGCTCAATCGCGCCGACAGCTTTCTCATGCCGAGTTCCTCGTGAAGAATATGATGCACTGTTCCTTCTGAAATGCCTAGTCTCAGCTAGCTCCCGAACCTTCAATCGGCGATCTGCCAATACGAGATCATGGATTTTTTTAATGTTTTCCTCTGTAGCAGCTGTTTTCAGTGCACCTGGACGTGGTTCATCAAAAACCGACGTACGGCCACGTGCAAACTCGTTGAACCAATTCTTGACGGTGGCCATCGATGGTGAAGAGTCACCGTACACAGCATCCAAGCGCTCTTTGCTTCGATGCGCGTTTTCCCTTCCAAAAATAGGAATCGAATCACCGAACGATATTGCTCTTTTTCCATTTTTGTAAAACCGATCGACACGTTCGCTTCCATAAGTTGTCAAATTATAACTAATGAAGGGATTGGAATGAAAATTTGAAAAAATAATTAAAAAAGAATGTGCTACACTGTGGTAAAACTCTTTTGAAACTACAGCGCCCTCTGGCGATGAGGCTAGGTACTTATTGAATGCACCTCGTAACTGTCTATAAATAACTCGGCAAGGTCACTATCAATTAGTCAATTACCCTTTTTTTTGTGATTTTTTTTTGGCAGTCCCGTAACTATCGATGCGCTGTTGCTTAGGGCGGTGCATGGGTATAGCACCTATACCTAAATTCACTGAACTTTGATGTGTGGTGGACGTAGTGGCTAACGCAAGATCTGAGCTGGACGAAGAAGGGCCAGGTTGGACATCGCTTGAGGTTCCTTGTTGACTTGCTTCTTGAGTCCTTGTTGCACTTGATTGCACTGTAGAAACACTTTCGTATGCATCGAGATGTTTCCTCTTCAAATGCGTTTTTAAATTGGCGGTTCAGGATTTGAAGCTATATAATTCACCACACCTTTGCCACCTAGCTTTTTTCTCGTTTGGTAGTTTTTGGAAAAACTCCCACAGGACACTCGAATTGCATCGAGACATGACGAGGACAATATTCACCAACGAACTAAACAAGTTTTACTTGTCAAAGTAAACAAACAAATACTAATACAATTTCAAATTTGTGTTCGTACGCCGCCCGTCGAAGGTTAAAAATAATGACCAATCTAAATTAATCTCTAAATACTAAGTAATACGTATGAAAATTATACGCATCATTTTAGTAGTTGGCGACTTGGTGTGCATGTTCGGATTTCATCGTGTCATCACGTAATCTACGCGCTTTAAAGTCGTTAAGCGAACTCACAGTCAATTGGGATACCTTAATTATTTCAAACTAGATTCTTCCACGGAACGGGAGTGGGAGAACCACATTGGGGCCATGTGTTTAGGGTCACGCGAAAAGCTTAAACTCAACGATTTGATAGCATTCCTCAGAAGCCGCGCGGACACTATAAGAAATGATCAGCGCAAACCACGCTAAAGCGAAGGAGTTGCCGCATACAGACACCAAAACGTAAACGATTAGCGTAGTTCACACCGCGTGCACAGCTATTCTTCGATCAAGACAACGCGCAATAACAATAACCGTCATATAAATTTCAGAAGAAATTCACCCAAGTGCGTTTTTTACACGTGCATAACCTTTCTTAACATGTCCGTTAAAGATCGAATCCGATTAGTTGATGATAAGGTGTGTGCAAATTGCCTGCGAACCGGTCACGCGTTAAACGAATGCAATTTTAGGCCGTGTAAGCAATGCCAGCGCAAACACAACAGTTTACTACAAATTTAGAGGAACGAAGTAACAGCGCATGTGTGCGTAGCGAGTCGCGCGGAGAGGCTGGCGAAACACACAGCCTAACAACTGCGTTACATTCCAATAACTCAAATAATACTGTTGTGTGTGCCCCCGCGTCGTATCGGATACTGGCTAAGCAGCGTATATTGTTTGTGTTGACTTTGTTAACGAAACCGCACAAGCGACTTATAACATAAGGACTATCCCTACTAGGGATTTCGCCTAGGATCTTTAAATTGTGACTTAGAATCAGTCAATATTTTTATAAATAAACCTTTGTTATTGTCTGTATTACGCGTTTAGTTTATCTCCTCACACATTACCCCCTACAATAGTGATTTATTATGGAATTATTTGTGAACAGGACGATGATACCTGGAAGTCATGGACTCCGAAAAATTTAAAAACACCAGTATCATTTCAACTTAAAGTAACCAGACAAAACGAAGAAGACTGGTTAAAAAGAAGAAGACCTAAAATTGATAACTCAAGTGACGAATAGTTGAAAGAAAAAATTAAATTAATAAAAAAAATATAAGAAAATGCTGAGAAGGAATCCCTAATTAGATTAGCTATTCTGGAACAACAGTATTTTTTTTTAAGAACATGTAGATATAATTAAAATAAGCAGCGTATGTTGTTTGTTGCTTGACTTCGTTAACGAAACCGCACAAGTGACTAAACATACGACGCTATTAGGGATTTACTAACGGATTTTATTCAAGTAATTAATTAAATATCGTAACAAATTGTCCTAATTACTTTGATACAAATCAGCGATACGAAATTTTAGGGTACGAGAGTATGGAGAAAAACAAAAGAAAAGGTGATAAGGTATGGACTAGAAAAAGTGGGTGTGGTCAAGCGGCTTCCCGTAAAGAAGAGAATTAGGGACCAACACATAGTTTGCATGCCGGCAATAAGATTGTGATGACAAGTGAGCCTTCGACCTCAGTTGCAGTATCGAATGTCGAGACCGGGTCGGTGGTGCCGCTGGCTGTTTCATGCCTTCGTCTACCGAGCCTACATATAGCCTAGAACCGACCAGCAGCAGCCTCAGCTCCCCTGTTACGTCATCTTTTCATTCTGTAGCTAAATTGGATGTTGGTTTTTACGCGAATCAGGACAAAATCGAGGATGAACATTTAAAGACCCAAATTTTTAAAAAGCCTTGGACCCCACCTAACGATTATAAGTTTCCCATTTCTATAAAACGGAATTTACGTTTCCAAATGAAATGGATGGAAAGATGAATGCAAACTAATAGACAACCACTTCGAACAATGGAAACTACTAGCAGCAAGAACACCAATGTCAACAGGCGTCAAAATACAAAGCCATCCAAAGAAGTAGTAGACTAGGACTAGATTGCAAGCAACTCTCCATAGGAACATATGTCAGCGTGCCCGAAGCAGACAGTGCAATTGAAGCAAGTACGACGAAATTCACATTCGCAGAACGAACAGAATACTTCAAACTTAACCCATACATATGGGAAAAGATACGGAGAAACAGAAACCCAAATGCTCGCAACGGACCTCAACAACAGATATTCGGAATACGATTAAGACATGTAAATAACACAATTAAGACTAACCACGGTAAAAAATAAAGACAGAAAACGGACGGCTTTGCGGTCAGTTCTGAAATTGAAGAGGCAATTTGTATGTATTCGGCAGTGCTGCCCGAAAAAAGTACATCTGTCATCAAAGCAAAACTTGGAGTGTGGAAAGCAGCTATGACTATCACCTCCCCTATACCAAAATATACTTTGGAATGCTTAGATAAGTGCGATCAAAAACTGTACCCAAATATTTTTTTTATTGTTTCGACTGCTACCCTAGAAATAACTTTTTAAGCCTTAGGCCGGTTTTAGTGCTCGACCGACCGTCGGTGCGTACATCGGTCGCGCTTCTTATTTGTATGAAAATTCACAAGTCGTCACAGTGCTCGACCGACCGTACGCACGCGTATATTGCTACGCACTGCGTACGAGGACCGTCGGTCGAGCGCGTCCGCATGCGTGCCGTCGGTCGACCGACGCGCTATGGAAACATATGAACGCGTTCAGTGCTGCACCGACCGGTGGACCGACCGCACGGATGTGCGTATCATCGTCGACGAAAAATTATTTCGTAGGTACTCAAAATGAACAAATTTATCGACACCGAACGATTAATCACCGAAGTTCGGCTTCGTGAACCACTCTGGAACATAAGCCACGTTTTGTATAAAGACCGTGATGCAAAGTTAAAGGCTTGGCAAGAAGTGTGTGAAGCATTGTTTCCTAATTTCGATGAAATGACTCCTACTGAACAAAAAGATATAGGTAAGTAAAGAACAAACTATCTTCATCTTTATTTATTTATTTCGAGACATACAAATAATTTAAAAAATACTATTATTTTGCCAAGACACAGCACCTTCTGGAGATATAAAATAATTAGCAAACTTTTCTCTCAACATGTCCCCTGATCTGATATTATGTCTTTGACTGTCACTGCCGTGGGTAAGCGGTTCAAATCCTGCAATTGTTAATGTATCCTCTATTTTGTAACCATCTCGTTCTCTGATGTAATTATGTAAAATACAACAAGCTTTGATGATTGTAATTGTGTTTTCCAAGGAAGTGTTCATAGGTCTGTGGAATATTCTGAATTTGTTACTCATTATGCCGAATGTAGACTCGATATATCTCCTTGCACGACTAAGTATGTAGTTTAATATTTTCTTTTTGTAAGTCATGTTACTACGTGCATAAGGTCGTAACACTTGTTTTGAAATACCGAATGCCGCATCCCCGACAATAACGTATGGCAGTGGTTCGGTCGTATGGGGCAATGGTTTGGGGGGAGGAAAACACATTTCTTCGTTTTGTAGTTTTTGAAACAAATTACTGTTTTTGAATATGGTAGAATCAGAGTCGGTTCCACATGAACCGACGTTAATGTATATAAAACGATAGTTACAATCACATATAGCAAGTAAAACAACTGAAAAAAATTTCTTGTAATTGGAATAAATACTTCCACTGTGTTCAGGATTGATTATTCTCACATGTTTGCCATCTATACATCCAACACAATTTGGAAAGTTTGCTATTTCGTTAAATTCATTGATGATATGAAGCCACCCCTCAGGCGATGTTGGCAATGTAAGACATTCTTCATGAAGAATCTCCCAAATTGTTTTGCACACCTCCTTAACGATAAAACTGATTGTTGACACCCCAAGACTATAACTGTAATGCAAGTCTGTGAATGTATGACCAGTAGCTAAGTACCTGAAAGAAAGAAATAAGCTTAGTTACTTTTATGTTACAGGTAAAACTATACAACAGAGATGGAGAACAGCTCGGGATGCGTATACAAGGTCTAAAGCTGCAATTTTTAATACGAAGTCCGGATCTGGCGGCGGAGCGATAAAAAAAAAGTATATATATTACGATCACATGAGATTTCTCGACAAGAAACACACAGTCCAAGTAGAGGACTCCCTAATAGCAGATGATTCCCAGACAAATATTTCGGTGCCCGACTTTGAGCCTGAGCCCGAGCCCCAGCCCGAGCCACAACCTTCGACAAGCACTATTTTCGACACTAGAGTTTTCGAACAAAAAAATACTGAGCCTGCATCCCAGACAAGTCAAAATAAAAAAAATAGACGAATTACAAAATCTAAAAGGTCTATAAATAAAGAAGAATTTGAGTTTGACAAACAGATGCTGCAAATGTTTAAAGAGAATAGTACAATACTACAAAATGATGACATGGCATTTTTCACATCGCTGTTACCAATTACTAACTCATTTTCTATTAGTCAAAAGTTGACTTTTCGTTCTGAAGTACTAAAAATAGCTACGAAGATTCATGATGGTGACAATGCTCTTAGTCGTCCCCAGTCCCAGTCTTCCAGTACGACATACTTCGTCACGTCACCAGAGTCCTATTCATCTCATTCACAAACATCAAACAATATTACTGCACAAGAATCGGAACAGCTTCTCACAAATATTTATCCTAACATGCTGCCTGTTATGGTTTCCAATTCCAACGTAGAGCAAACAGATTTTTCTGACCTTGTTGTATTTAAACAAAACTGAATTTTTATTTTTAAATAATAATAGTTAAACAAGAAACTGTGATTTTATTGTAATTAAGGTATTTTAAAATCATGATTATTTTAAACATTATTTTGTCATTGAGTCCCATATATCTCTATCATACTAGTGGGATGGGATTAATAGGGTTAGTAATTAGTGGAATGGGATTAATATATTTAAATTGATATCTACATTTATGTAATCTGTAATATAGACATAGTTACATACCTTAAAGTGACTGCAAGTCTTTCCACCGGTGATACAGGAGCTCGAAATAAGTTTACATGTTTTAAGTAGTCTTGTAACTTCGCTGATAATTCATCAAAACTTTTGATCGACATTCTGAAGTAATTAAAAAACTTTTCTTCATCTTCGCGCAATAATGAATATATAGTAGTGAATTCCCCTTGTAATTGTCTTTGGGCGACGATAGGGTGTACATGATATCTACGTCTTCTTCTATTCTTAAAACGTCTACGAAGATAATAAGCAGCAATTAAACATATCGTAAACGGTTCCATTGCGTGCGACTGTACCAGTCCGGTCAGTTTGTTGGTCAGGAGAGCACTGAATGATAGAAACTGACGGTCGGTTCAAGCGTATCGTCAGGACGGACCGTACGTACTGACGGTCGGTCGAGCACTAAAACCGGCCTTAGTATATTTAAAAACTACTTGCGGAACACAACAAGTGAAAACAGACTGAATGGCTTGGCTCTCATGAATATTCAGTATGGGATAGAAATTGATGCGAATAAAGTAGTGGATATAATTTAAAAAAAAAAAAAAACAAAAGATTAGTTTAGTAATGCGTATGTAATCAAATGAACCATCTTTCATGTTTTTTCATTTATATATTACGGTTTATTTCATGCACTTTAGTCGTTTTATTTTCTTGAACCCCCGCCCCCATACTGAAACCTGGCAACACCCGTGATGCGTGGTGACCGCATAGAGGTATGGCGGAGCAAGCGCGGGCCCGTTCAGTGCCATCAGTGCTAAGAATTCCGTCACAGCTCGTACCAATACCACCGCCCGCTCGCCTTCGTGGGATGCGGCGAGGAACACGCCGCGATTGCCCGCGCCTAAGGACGGAGGCGGCCACCTGCGCCAACTGCGCGGGTGATCACTCGGCGTGCAGCAACGGCTACCCAGTGTTCTGGAAGGAGGCTTGGAACAAGCGAGTGGGCCACTACCACTAAGCAGGCGACTGTCGCCATCACCACCCGTCAGCGCCGGCCCAAGGAGGAGCCATCCGCCTCCACAGTCGACGACCACGAAGCCCTAGGCGCGTCTTTGATGGCGGCAGCATACAGGCCCACACAAAAGGATGTCCCTGCCTCAAGGCGGAGCAAGAGGGCTCGCGGGGTAAGGGGGGAATATTAATGAGTCAGTACTTGTCAGATATTATTATTTATAAAATATGAAGAAATATACTTTACTATCATTTTTTTTTTAAACATGACCCCACAGCGCAGCGCCTTACCTTTATAACGACCAAAAGAAAAGATATTGATAAAGTTCCAAAGACATTAATAGTAGGGACGCAACGATACCGATGCCGATAATCGTAATTTTTGATGATCATCCGTATCGTAAGAGTATTACTATTAATCGTTATAAATTAACGATTCTTTAAACTAGTTTTATGTATTTTTTTTTTGTGAAAAGGATACTAACTATTCTAGATAATGGAGAAAAAATACTGTACTTTCTTAACTTGAAAAAATTTGGCCTATAAGTAATGTCCATCAAATCTATAAGTATTTGTCCTTCAGAGTTCAGAAATTAGCTATTCCTGTATAATAAGGTTTTATCTTCAAGATGACATTGTTAAAGAAACAGGTTAAGTGCAAAAACAAACTTTAAAAAATATTTTTAGAAATGATTATAATATAGGGTCAGAAAGCTGTCCTTAAAATCGACATTAGTTAATGAGTCATTATCGCTAATTAGTTCATTAGATTTAAAGGCGTTGCACAAAACTGTTATGGGTCCATTAAATGGCCCTTTAACTAAAGACCCTTTAAAGACGACATTAAATAGTGTTGCAACTTAAACACACATTTTGAATGAAGTGATTGAATGGTTGCGTTTAATTACTGCGTTCTGTCATGTCAATATGAATGCATTTGCAAAAATAAAACGTAACTTAACATCAAAATGATCTAATGTCAAAGTCATTTTTCAAATAAACCGACGGCAATATACGTGTGTGTTGTATTTGTATTTTCTGTTTATTCCCGAGAATAAATAAATTTATAATTAATATGTCACAACAGCAACCGCGAAAACGAGGGGAAAATTATACACAAGAAGAAAAATCATTACTACTAGCTCTTGTCATGCAGTGAGTATTAAATTACCATGTGTATTATTATTCTGTGTTACTGCTTTACTTTAAGCTATTGACCTAAAACATTATCATGTTACAGATATAAAGATATTATAGAATGTAAAAGAACTGGAGGCAAGTTCATTGAGAAGAAGAGGGAAGCATGGAATGCTTGTAGATGGGATTTTCATTCCTACCTGCCCCATCACATTTTAATATGAATTTCATAAAAGAGTTATGACTATTTCTATTTAGGTGTGTTTAATAATAAATGAAACAATGTTGTAACATTTTGATTTTTTACTAATAACAATAACAATTATGAGAAAACACTATTGACTATTGCTGTTCGGACAGACGTCTGAACAGACTGTAAACTGGCGTGGGAGAAATGATCATCATCACCATCAATAACTAAATCATCAGGAGGTTCCACCTCATCAAGTTCTATACACATATTATGTAACACCACACATGCAACTATAACCTGCAGGACTGTTGATGTTTTGTTGAGTGTGATACCTTTTTCCAGACATGGGCATCTGCGTTTTAGCACACCAAAGCATCTTTCTATAGTATTGCGGGTTGCAATGTGGCTTTTGTTATACGCTTCCTCTGAATTGTTGTGAGGACGCAGAAAAGG
This sequence comes from Lycophotia porphyrea, assembly GCA_950005105.1. Classification (NCBI taxonomy): domain Eukaryota; kingdom Metazoa; phylum Arthropoda; class Insecta; order Lepidoptera; family Noctuidae; genus Lycophotia; species Lycophotia porphyrea. The sequence continues at coordinate 10,566,757 of OX465406.1, forward strand.
TGTCAGCAGATAATTTTTGTTGTAATAACCGCTGTCTCCTAATAAGCAGTATGTGCCATATTTCCCTGTTTCAAAATCTGCACATATGTGCGAGTTATTAAAAATCGTTGAGTCATGGAACGACCCAGGCCAACGGGCTATGAGGTCTCTTATTTTAAGAGTGGAGTCACAAACGGCTTGCACGTCAATGGAAAAGAATCCCTTCCTACAACGATACAGTTCAGGTAATGACCCTCCTCTGCTAACTATCTTGACATGGGTGCAATCAAGGGCTCCTGCCACCCGTGGAAAGCCATCAATTTGGTAAAATCCTTCAGCAACTTTACGTAGCTCATTCCTGCCTAACGGCATTTTAATATAAACTGAGCTTAGACTTGCCAGCTTGCGGGTTACTTTTTGTACAATTCGACATACAGTAGATTTGTGCACATTAACCAAATCGCCTAACACTTGCTGGAAAGATCCTGTAGCGAAGAACCTCAAACAAATTAATAGCTGTGTGAGGCCATCAATGGCTTTATTTCTTCGAGTTTCAGGTTCTAAATTGAGTATTTTTCACAAATGCGTATAGCAACTTCTTTAGAAATCCTGTATCTCACACGAAAATCTTCTCCGTCATGTTTTTCAAATAAATTTATTCTGTCTGGAATTACACGACGTCGTCGTGAAACATAATATTGCTCGTGATCGGATAAAGACGAAAGGCTTGATAAGGACATTGGAAAACACTAAAATCGTAAAAATACTGAAATGAAGGCTAGAAATCACTATTCACAAAACATGAAAACAGTTCACAGTACACAGATTTAAAGACAAGTTTATTTAATAGACGCTCAAGCGTCTAAAGGCATTAAAAATTATAACGTCAAACTGTCAAATTAATGATCCTTTAGCGCTAATGACGTTTTGTGCAACGTAAAAATAAGCTAAAGTCCCGATTTGACGTTAGGATAATTAAAGTTAAGCCGGGTTGACACGATAAGAGTCAGCTCGGACCGAGTGGACTCGGATTACTACTCGGACGCTACTCGTATCGTGTAAACATGTAATCCGAGCGCACTCGTACGAGTGTACTATGACAGAGCGGACTAGGACACTGCTCTATATTTTCTGTCACTCGGATATGAGCTCGGACAATTTTAATTAAAAATAATGGCGGCGTCAAGGAAAAAGTGGTCGGAACGTGATACTGTCAGGTTCGTGGAACTGTATGAAGAAGAAGAAGTGCTGTGGAACGTGAGACTTAAAGAGTATAAAATCAAAGATGCCCGAAATACCGCTATTGAGCGCATTATACATAACCTCAACATGGATATTACAATTAAAGATGTGAACACGAAAATAAATAACATTCGCAGCACATACAACCAGGAAAAACTAAAAATTAAAAAATCTACCGGGACCGGATCAGGAGCTAATGATGTTTATGTTCCTTCGTTGGCTTGGTACGAAATCGCCGACAGATTTTTATCTGGGGTCATAAAAAGCAGGAAAACTTATCAGAATGTGGTAAGTTTATTTATCTATACTAATATTATAAGATTTTTATGTTTGTGTGTCTGTTTAAAACGAATAAACTCAAAAACTACTGGACCGATTTCAAAAAATCTTTCACCGTTAGAAAGCTACGTTCATCCTGCCTGAGTAACATAGGTCGCGGAAAAGTAGGTACACTATTCCCACGGGAAAACTTATTAAACAGCGGGCTGACAGAAAGCTAGTATTAATAAAACATTTAAACATTTGTATTTAAATTTATTAGCTGTTGTTTTATAATGTCACAGATATTCTTAAAATATTCAAACTTAACACAGAATTCTTAAAATATTCTGCTACTTTGCCATGGGACGGAGCCTTCTCCGATGAAGTAATTTTTTTAATTGGTTCTTCGTTGCTCTGCCAACCGAGATGGATGATTACTACCTTGATTCACAAGATCTGCAATATAATTTGAACCAGGTTCCTGTCTCCACGAACCAGGTCTGTCATCTGTGTCCATTGTTCCCGCCGGTGCATAATAGTGCAAGGCTGTCTTCATGAGCCAGTTGTGAAGTGCGCAAGTTGCTTTGACAATATTGTCAACTTTATCTGGACACAAGTATATTGGAGTCCGGTATATTCTAAATTTTGACACCATAATGCCAAATGCATTTTCTACTATCCTTCGGGCCCGTGAAAGACGATAGTTAAAAATTTTCTCTTCGGCTGTCAATCTTAATCTTCGAGAATATGGTTTCATTAAATACTGTTTAAGTGGAAAGGCTTCGTCTCCTAAAATGACACCCCAAGAAGGAAAATTCAGAGTCCCATCTTCCAATTTCTTTTTAAGTATTGATTTACTGAATATTGAAGCATCGTTTAATCTACCCTGGCTGCCTACATCAATATAGGTAAAACAGTAGTTGCCGTCTACCAGAGCCAAAAGTACAGTACTAAAGTAACCTTTATAATTAAAAAAGTCACTTCCACTGTCGATTGGTTGTTGTATATTGACGTGCTTGCCATCTAGGGCTCCACAACATCCAGGAAAGTTCCAACGGTTACCAAACACTCTTGAAATATTTGTCCATTCTTCACTTGTCTTCAGGATCTGAAAAAAAAACAAAGCATGTTTTTAATTTTCTGTTATTGTTTTGTTCCAGGAGAATTCAGATAACAGCTCTTCAGATCCAGACATTCCAGCCGCACCTTCACCAGACGTTCCAGCCGCACCTTCACCAGACGTTACAAATAGTAAAACGGAAAAGAATAAATGGAATGCAATTGGAAAACAATTCTGCTACATCGGATGAATATTATACAAAGGTAATACCAGAAGATTTATTCGACAATCTTGAGTCTCAGATGCATATTCAACGTGACGAAACAAGGCAAGAATCATCACAACTTCTTGTAGAAAATGATGCATTACAAGAGGAAGGCATCGAAGTTCAGATCCAACGTGACGCAACAAGGCAAGAATCATCACAACTTGTTGTAGAAAATGATGTATTACAAGAGCAAGGCATCGAAGTTCAGATCCAACGTGACGATGTTGTAGCAGATGATCCATTACTATAATAGCAGATGATCCATAATTATAGAAGCAATTCGAAGCATTGGTGGGATTTAAGATAGTGAGAATTATCGATATTTAGCTGGACAATAATTAAGATTACTTTCACTGATTATTTAATTAAGATTACTTTAAAACTTGATATTAAATAAAAAAATCACTATAATTTCTTATTACTCACCTTTATGTACTCCTCCAATCCTTCATATATTCCATCTAGGACTTCTGGAAGAAACTTGGATATGGTGCTCTTTGGAACTCGAAAAGAACTTTCTAAACTTGGAAAACTATCTCCAGTAGCTAAATAACGCATAGTTATTTGTAGCTTTATTTTTGCAGGTACAGCAGCTCTCATTACTGTATCAGCTCTCTGTATTTTCGACGTTACTTTTTCTAACAGATAGTCAAATTGTTGACCGTTCAGCCTCAAATGATTCTTGTAAGTGGCCTTGTCTTCCAAGCGTACTTCTCGGAGAAAATTATCTGATGCTCCCTGCTTTTCACGCCTTAATATCCATTCGCGGGTCCAAATTGATCTCTTCTTTCGTTCCTTCTTTCTTCTTACATTGCTTGTTTCTTTGCTTATATTGTTCAACTCTTTTATTAGTATATCTGCAACAACTGTGACACCTTGCAACAGCAGATCAGTCTGTTCCATGTTGAGCAGATCGGTGTTTTCCGAGAGTTGACACAAAATTGAATGAGCTTTGATAAGAGTACACTATGAACGTGTAAACCACTATAGGAGTACACTCGTATGACGCTGACTCGTACGAGTGTACTCCGACGTGACTCGGTCCGAGCTGTCTCGTAACGTGTCAACCCGGCTTTAATGGGGTATTAAAATAAGGGACAAATGCTATTTTGTGCAACACTTTAAAGACTCATTAATATTTAAGGTCGCTTTAAAAATTTAAAGAGCGTTTCTGCAACTGACTGAACGCAGTGTTCCATCATACAGTCTTGGCCAAAAGTATTGAGCACCTTACAAATTTCGCTCGTTCACGGTAAGTATGGGAGAAAAATAAATCTACTGTTGAAGTATTCTTTTGTCAGTCATCTACAAACATTTAAAAACTATGACCCACACCGCAGCTAGCAATAAAACACCTAGGTGCAATAAAATGTGGTCTTTTACCATTTTTGTATTTATTTATCAGTTCGCTACCATCGCTCGTTGTGAACACATCCAGTGATCTAGTGCGCCTTTGGTATTTTATTTCAAAGTTTTAAGTGTTATCGTTGCAATATGCCAAAAAGAAACGAACTTTCTTTAGAAAGACGTGTGCAGATACAGCTTCTGCATGAGCAAGGGAAATTACAAGTAGAGTTTTCCAAAACTGTGAAATGTTCGCGCCGATGCGTGCAATATCGTCGTTGATAGTCCAATAACGCGTAACTAACATTGTTCAAATCCGCGTATCTGCATAAAAAGCAAAAACGAGATTTCGCGGCAGTAGGTAACTGATTGTGATTGGCGTCGACCTGTGCGACAAATTTTTGAATTGACCAATAGGAAGAGGAGTAAATCAAAAATAACAATACCGCGGATCTTTGGACGAACAAGTTTTGACACGAAAACCGCGTATTCGCACCAGTTTGTTTAGGAACGTGCAGTTTTTGTGTGACGCTCCAGTTAAAAATTGTTTTTACACAGAATAACTGGATTAATTTAAAGGTAAGTATATCACACGTATTCTATACGTTATGCTAATTAAAATTGGGATATTTTTTATTCTAAAATTGTGTTATTTGAAGTGTTAAAGTTCATCTAATAGTTACGTGTTTGTTACGCGGTTTTGATAAAATCCCTTTTAATTTTGTTTAGTACTTCCGCGGTTTCATTATGCTTAATTTATTTTATTTTTGTGTGACTGATTGTGCGTACTTTACAAGATTCCTAGTGCAGACGTTTGTTTAATAACGTACTAAGATGTTTTTGTTGTTTTTTTTTAAACTTAGTGAAAAACTGGTATATTTTCCTTTGCAGTAACAACTAAGATTCACAATGAATGAAGACGAAAACTCAAAACAAGATGGTTCTGCGGATTATTTGGAGGGTGCTGATATTGATGATAACGTCACGACATTACAAAAACTTAAACAGCGACGGCAGAAACTACTTTTGAAGAAAAAACAAATATTAGAAAATCAGAGACCTGATTTCATTGAACTCACCCCAGTCCAGCCGGCTGTATGTTCCGCTCCTTTTGGTGATACTGTAAGTACAGCTGATTTCACTACAGTAGGAATCGATAGCCAATATGATGAAACTGTAATGGGAAACACTACTACCAGCGCTACACCTACGGTGAATGTAAATCTCGACATTAGCCTCCCAGATGAAAGTTTTAATTTTGGGTCTGACGATTCTGTGGCAGACCCAACTTATGTTCCCCTTTCCGATATCACCAACGTGCAACCCTTAGATAACCTTGATATCGGTTGGTTTCCTGAAAGGGCTATTGAGCCGGAAGTTTCAAGTGCATCCAGAACCCGAAAACGTAAAGCTGACCGTCAGAATTGGATTAAAATTAAAAACCGAAAAAATAGGATGTTAGGAAAAGAGTATGTAGGATATAAAAAAAATGATAATATGAAGTACGTCCAAGATGCTCCAAAACCTAAAAGGACTTTAGGTCCAAAATGTAATTCACCATTCTGTCTGCGTAGTAAAACTCTGTTTTGCGCACAAATCAGTGAGGAAGAGAGACAGGAAATATTTCAAACTTTTTGGTCTAGATCATGGAAAGAGAAAAAACTAGTTGTATGTTCTATGATAGACGTAAAGACAACTCAGAGAAAAATGACGGCAGGTACATCTCGGCGTCTCCATAGCAAGGAGTATCATCTGCAGATACAAGGTGTAAAAAAAAAAGTATGTCTCAAAACCTTTCTCTCTACCCTAGGCATCAAGGAATGGACTGTCCGTTATTGGCTAGGAGATAGAAATCAAAGACAGCTTAATAACGAAGTTACAAATGTTTCGCTTAGCCTTGAGACTAAAAGACTGTCCATAAAAAGTTACCTGAGTAATTTACCTAAATTACCATCACATTACTGTCGTAAATCTAGCACAAAACAATATCTTGAACCTATCATTCAATCGAAATCTGAGCTCTACAGAATGTACGTACAGTATTGTACAGCAATAAACTCCGTGCCGGCTGCATGCCGAAAGCTCTTTAATGATGTCTTTGAAGAAGAGAATATAGGGCTATACAAACCAAAAAAAGACGCTTGTGATTTGTGCACCTCCTACAAAGCTGGTAATGTAGAAGAAGGAGCATATCAACAGCATGTCGAAGCGAAAAATTTAGCTCGAGAAGAAAAGAATAGAGATAAAGAGAAGGCAAAACTGAAATTAATCCACGTTATTACTGCTGACTTGCAGGCGGTGAAGTTATGCCCTTCTTTAAACGCTAGTGCGTTATATTTTAAAACAAAGTTAGCAGTACACAACTTTACAGTTTATGACCTTGGGACAAACCATGTCGATTGTTATTGGTTTGACGAGACAGCGTGTGATCTAAAAGCAGCCACGTATGCATCTTTTTACGCTGATTATATTGAAAAATTGTTAGAGAGAGATCCGAAAGACATTATCATTTGGAGTGATGGATGCACAGCGCAAAATAGAAATAGTGTACTATCAAACACACTTCTCCTTTTAGCAATGGAAAAGAACGTGACTATAACCCAAAAGTATTTAGAAAAAGGCCACACACAGATGGAGGTGGACTCAGTACATTCCGTTATTGAAAGGAAATTAAAAAATGTCGAGATTTTTTTGCCGTCACAGTATGCATCCATAACAAAAGAAGCTAGAAGAAGACCATTTCCTTACACTGTTATCCAACCAGACCACACGTTCTTCAAAGATTACAGCGCTAAGAAGTTCCAAATATACGACTCGATACGACCTGGACGAGGGGTTGGTGATGGCTGTGTTGTTGATCTCCGCGTGTTGAAGTATAATCCTAATGGAACATCATTTTGAAGCAGATTTCACCCCTCTACCTCGGAGGCCTAAAAACATTCCTTCACCTCTATCCACCATTCCTCCTCTTTATTCATCGCAACTACCTATTCAGGAAACAAAATTTGAACACTTGCAACAACTGAAAAATGTCATACCCCGTGATTGCCATGCGTTTTACGATAATTTGCCATTTAAAAAGAAATAGCTTGTGATTTAAGCAATCTTGTGTGATTTAATCAATCTTTATTTTTGTTGGGCATGATTGTAATGCCGGCCATCCACCATCCAATCTATCGTCCAAGCGGCAGGACGCTACCGATTGGATCATGCCGATTGGACCGTGGATGGGAGTGGATTGGCATGACAATTATAACTATCATGCCAATCCACTCCCATCCACGGTCCAATCGGCATGATCCAATCGGTAGCGTCCTGCCGATTGGACGATAGATTGGATGGTGGATGGCCTGCATTAGTTTAACTTTTTAACAGATAATTAATCTCTAAGTTAATTTGTTAAAAATATAGATCATTATTATAGGAGAGAGATGAAAAGATTGTATCTAGTTTTTTTTTAGTTAACTTTATAATTTTGAGACTGTTTGATTATTTAGTTCCTAAATTTATTTTGTTTAATAATTATGTTTGGTTTTTATTTGATAATAATGTTAATAATTGCATTTTAGCAGCATTTATAATCTTAGTAAGTTTATAAGAGAAATAATGTTTCTTATTCATTTCTTCCAATTATGTTTTCATACTCGTTGATTGATATTTGTTTTTTTTTTTAAATATATACCATTTGTGATTGAACTTTATCATTTAAATACTTGATTTTGTTAAATAAATAATTGATTGAGGTTGTGGTATTATTTTTTAGATTTACAATTTCACGTAAGTACTGTCTATAATCCAAAATCGTTTCAATACTGCGTATTCTATACAGCGTAAGTGACTTTGTAATTAAAATATTGATAATATTGACTTCAAAATTAGTACATTATATGAAAGAAAATAAAATGATCCTCTACTCAAGTTCAGTCAAAGATCGGTCGATTAGTCTTTTAGAAAATTAGTTTTTTGTCTATCCTGTAAAATCAGTGAAAGTGTAGTTACGCAGTATTTGACAGTGTTAGTTACGCGTCATTGGACTATCAACGACGATATGCTATTCAGCGATTCTCTGCTACCGGATCACATCAAAATAGACCGAGAACCGGGCACAAACAAATCACCACAGACCGTCAGGATCGTCAGTTACTGAGAGAGTCGTTAAGAAATAGGAAAAAAACATCTTCAGAGCTCGCTGCTGAGTTGTCAGAACAAATTAAGAAATCAATTTCTGCTCGAATTACTTGTAGAAGACTTCAGGAAGCTGGTCTGAAAGGCTGTAAAGCTAGGAAGAAGCCATGGCTCTCCGACAACAACAAAAAAGCTCGGTATAAATGGGCCTTAAAACACCAAACTTTCACCGCTGAAGAGTGGTCAAATGTTGTGTGGTCAGACGAATCAAACTTTGAGGTGAGTAAGTCAATTTAATGCCCTAGTAAAATTATATAAAATGGTTTAAAAACCAAACGCATAGATGAAGTTATTTTTTTTTTGCGGAACTCAATATTTTTCTTTTTATTGCAGATTTTTGGAGCACCTAGTGTGACCTTTGTGCATGGCCGATTGGGCGAAGAATTTAAGCTAGAGTGTGTGATCACAACCGTAAAACACGGCGGCAGCAGCATAATGGTCTGGGGTTGCATGACCGATTCTGGAGTTGGCGAAATGTTCGTGTGAGAGAGCAGCGTTGGCCCAGTGGTAGCGACCCCGACTTACGAACAGTAAGTCGTGGGTTCGAACCCAGGCAGGCGCATTACTTTGTGTAATTTATTTCATCACCACTGCTCTCAAAAACGGTGAAGGAAAACATCGTGAGGAAACCGGCATGTCCTAGTACCAAAAATTCGAAGACATGTGACATCTACCAATCCGCACTGGGCCCGCGTGGTAGATTATAGCCCATTCCCTCTCATAGAGAGGAGGCCTGTGTCCCAGCAGTGGGAACATTAAAAAGGCTGATGATGATGATGATGATGATGAGGGCCGCATGGACTCTACTAAGTACATAAATGTACTAGAAACTGCGTTGCTGCCTTCATTCACGAAACTTTTCGGCGACACGAACATGGATGGTGTTAAATTCCAGCAGGATAACGCGCCATGCCTCAAATCTGCCCGCACTATGACATGGTTTCGGGAACGCCTGGTCACAAAATCACATGTTACGGTTGCAGTGAGCCCGGCGTAGTCCGGAGCAAAGATTTAGATTTGATATAGTAGATTTTATTCAAGATGCAGGCATCGTGCTCAACTTACCGCAGTTATTATTCCATTTCATGGCTGAACCTGGCAAGAAGCACGATCTCTACAACGAGGAAGAAGTTGATGCGAACATGTTCATGATGCAAGCGGAACCGGAGGAAACCGAGTCAGTGATTTCTAGGTTGGCCAAAATCACTTCTCTGGGACCGATACTTAGCCCGTTGCCTACGACACCGACTCCAACTACATACACTCCTGAGGAAGGTAACATGGCAGATTCGTACGGACCACCTCCCTTAATTGAGTTCCATACGCCGCCGCAATCGCCCTCGCGGCCAAATCCCGCGCTGTCTTGCTACGCGCCGAGATTTGTCGGGGCATTATTTCGGGATGCGCAATCAAACATTAATGATGCTGAAGTAACACTCTCCCCACACAGTCAGCAGCTGTTTGGTACTACTATTATTTAGCAATGATCGCTTTAACAGAAGAAAAATATGCAGTTCAAGCAGTTCGCGTTCGGCACGCTCCGAGTGTCGACTCCTCATATCGACTTAGGTCGGTCGTGAACTCGTGATTACCTCGCCTCTTGCTGAGCCCGAGCTAGCGGCGTGAATTGTACGTTTGGCTGTGTTGGCGACGCTAGCGAACCGCACACCACTCATACAGTACACAACGCGTGTAGGGATTCTCTAGATATTTTTTTATTTAGATACCCTAGATAGTTCTGTTATTTAGATTCCCTAGATATTTCTGTTATTTAGTTTCCTTAGTTATTTCTGTTAGTTTCACCTGTTAGTTAGATTCCAACCTTGTTAATAACGTAACGTTTCAGTACCTATTTTTGTTGTGTTAGGCTATTTATTTAACGGTCATCTTATCTCTGTAATTCTGCCACTGTAAGATAATTAAATGATTATTGTTACTTGTCTGCTGAGTTTAAGTTATCTCCTCACACATACCTCGCTTATAATGTACATTTTAGGATGATATTCCAATGATAAAATACGTAAGAAAAACAAAACAAAGAGGTTTGCTTTTTGTCTATCCTAATGTGGACGACATACGAGTATACGAGTTGACACATGTTGCAGATATTATGTCAGTTTTACCGAAACCCAGAACAATACGTCGTGGCCAAATATCCTTTAGTATTAATATCGGTAAAAATTTACAGTAAGTTCTTACTATTTATTATAATAAGAGTTTTAGAGATTTTGTTTCATATTTTTTTGTTTAGTCTTCTAGGTGATAATTAGAATTTGGACCAAAGTTAACAAAGATTTACACGATTTTACTAAGTACATATTTAAGTACCTAGATTACTGACATTGGATTATTTTTTGTTATTTTTGCTTGATTTGAACGTGTCAAGTTGCTTAAATACTTAACCCTAACAAAGGCTGAAATGTTTTTTATTACCATGTAAGTTCTTGCGTGCCATCCACTAGATTACTAAGTATTTGCGTCCCAACCAACCCGCTCGAGTCCGGCTCCAACCACCGCCGCGAACGCCACGTTTTTTGTCCGTCACCGGCTTAAAAAAATCGAAAATGGTGCCGATTCCGAGAGGTGCTGACTAATTTGACAGGACTAAACTAATATTTATCTTCTGTCCTTTTCATAATGAAATAGAAAGATAAAGATGCACTCAATTTAAATTTAGTTTAGTTTGTGAATAAGGGAATCGGCACCAATGTGTCACTTTCAGGCCATTTCAGGCCACAAAAACTTTTGTCGCTGAAACTGCTTTCAGGACATACCTGAAGTGACGCCGAGCCGTAGGTCCAAAACCCCGTCCTTCTACGACGAAAGGATACGAAGTTACGGACGTTTTAATACTACGTTTGACAGTTCGGCGGCCATCTTGTTTACATTCAAACCGCCATAACTCCGGAACCAGAGGTCGTGGGAGATTGCGGTTTTCGGTTATACACTAAGGGACCTACTGTCCTGTGCACCCCACGACTCCAAGCGGTTTGGAGCAAAAAAAATTCAGGACCCTGAAAGTGGTTTCAGCGGACAGTGGAGCTCAAGCCGAGTCGGGAGAGCCTAAACTCGAGTGGTCTGTGACCTTTCCAAGGGCAGTTATCCGTGGTCAATGATCGTCTTCGACATCACCGCGGCCATTTTGTAAAATCTTAAGACTGCTATAACTTTCCAACCGAGAGTCGTAGATGGCCGGGGTTTTCGTTGGGCATAATGATAAGAGTTAGAGTATAAGATAGGATAATTGATAGGATAGTTTTCAAGCAATTTCAAGAAGACATTTTTTTTCGGACTGTTAACCATTTTAGTTGGCAGGTCTCGACGAGCGAAGTTCGAAAAGCCCAAACACCGGGATTTTTGGACCGGTGGTTCCGGAGATATCCACTTGTAACCAATTTTGGTTGCCATTTTGGCAAAAAACCCAAAAACTTCAAGTCATATCTCCACAACCCCTTGGTCTAACTGCACCGAGTTTGGGGTCATCTGAAAGGGCTCGGTGAGTAGAACGACACTACATAGTCTTTTAAAAAAAAAACTTGAAAACTCGACGCTTCCATAGAGGCTGGACCGCTGAAGATTTTAAATCCGAAGCACTTTTGCAATTTTATTTTCATTTATTTTACTTAACTTACTTTTTGCTAACTTTTTATCTTGTATTACATTTTTTGTGTAATACGCAGCGACATATTTTCAGCGGCCCACGCTATTCCCCCATACTTAAATACTAATGCTGTAACATGATAATACTGTAATATCACATGATTTGAAAAGAGTAACCATGGAGTTTCTTGCCGGTTCTTCTTCATACACCCAACATCGTCATCTGGCATGCCAACCTCACCAACGGACACATCCCCTTCACTCCAGCCAACACAAGAAACTCCTCCATCAGAAATGCCAGTATCTGACATAAGTACTCCAACTGTGGAAACCAATGAACCAGCACGTGGGATAAATCAAGACACAATAATATTACCTGATTATCTGAGGCCTTATTAAAACCGAAAGTAGGTGTTTTGTAGAAAGTTGCAATCGGACAGAAAGAAACAGAATTCCCATAGCATATGAGGAGGAGAAATCTGTTGAACTTGCACAATTATTATGTGCCTCAGAATAACCGTCTTTGTGATTACCATTTATATTCAGTAGAATGATTAGATTCCTACATTGGTATATCAAATAATTCTATAAATGCATTTACGGCAAGTCACATTCAAGACATGCTGGCTTTAAAATCTCCCACATCAATAAAATTGAACTTTAAAGATTAAGATAGTATTGAAGACAATGTTTTTAGAAACTAGAAGCGGTGCAGTCATCAACGTTGGGAGATTGTACCGCAGGAAACCACAGTCTCTAAGTGCGAGATTATAGAAGCGGTATAGTAAATACGCATGAACAATAATTCGGACCTCGAAGCCGGGCAGCCTCGCGTAGTAGATTGTATTGTCGTGACAATGTTTTTTGGGTTAGATTAACCAAACATCAATTTCACCAAGTGCTTGATTAAACACCAACATTGGCACATATGTCAAGAGGCTATTTAACTAAACTTCGTCTCGGAGATTCCGATGAAAGATTAGAAAGTTTATTAAAGATCCCATGAGCAACTTTGGAAAGGCTAATGAATAAAGTTAGAGAAATACTAACTATTAATTATTTGCTACAGTATTTAGGCCTTAACCACATAAGCAAAGAAAAAGTGTGAGAACTTGAAGAATTCCCCGTGAATTATTTGGGAATCATAATGGTGAATATAAACCAGTAATTATTTGTGATGGAACGTATATAGGGTCATGGAGGCAACAGTGACTCGGTCGGCTACAGTGGCTCAGTCATGTGTCGACCTGAAGGGATAGGAATATATATTTGTCTCTTTTACCGATTCGAAGGTCTTGGTATCCGAGCACGTTTAAACCAGTTTGCTCGGCGGTCGAGCGCCGTGCGGAAGTGTGAGGGAGTGTTTTTTGTTCTCGCGCCCACTAAATTACTTTTTAAGGTGAGTTTCGATTGTTTTCATATGTTTGTTTGTTGCTATAGGTAATAGCCATTATATTTATCGGATGGTAGGTCTTGTATCAATTGTCTATAACCCATATTAAGACATTTTTGTTTTACAAGTCGGTTGTTTTGATCAAATATTTTCAAAGTGGCGTAGAAGTACACAGTGGCTCATGAGCCACTGTGTACCTTTAAAAATACCTTCTCAATTTCATTGCTTTTGTAGCTTATACGAATTCAATATTTTTCTAACTTTTAAATCAAATTTTGTTATTTTATTTATAGAATGCCACGGAAAAAAACCGACAAAAAAATAGGGAACACTTCGCATGAAAAAATTAAAGAAGGCTTGCAGTTCATAAGGATGGGAGAATCTATAAGAAAAGCATCAACAAGAGTTAATGTACCGTTTGCTACACTTATAAGGTATTATTGGAAGACCAAGAACTGTGAGTCACTTGATGAATTGTTACCCTCTGAGTTAGAACCTAACTATTCGGTCAATAAAATATTCACCGATAGCCAAGAGATTGCACTTAAAAATTATTATTCGCATTGTGCTCTTTTGTTTTATGGATTGACCGCCAAAGAAAGTCGAAAAGTAGCATATCAGTGTGCTAAAATTAATAATATAAAAATGCCTACCTCTTGGGAGACGAAGCAAATGGCTGGCAAGGATTGGTTACTTTCATTTAGACGCAGACATAATATCACATTAAAAAAGCCTGAACCATGCAGCCTCAGTAGGGCAACAGCTTTCAATCAAAGCAATGTCGGGAAATTTTACGACAATTTAGAAGATCTCATTTCACGAAACAGTGCTTTCTCTGATGGAACCAGGATATTTAATCTGGACGAAACATCCACGACGACTGTACAAAAACCACAAAAGTGCTAGCCCCATTAGGTCGAAAAGTAATTGGTAAGGTGACTAGCGGAGAAAGAGGGACATTAGTTACGACTTGCTGTATCGTGAGTGCCAGTGGAAATTTCTTGCCCCCAGTCATGGTCTTTCCTAGAAAGAATTTTAAAGATCACATGATTAAAAATACACCACCGGGAACTCTCGGATTGGCTACACCTACCGGATGGATGAATTCATCGATATTTCCAGAGGTTATAAAACATTTCGTCAAACATACAAATGCTTCGAAAGAAAATCCATGCATTTTAATCATTTGTTGCCAAGAAACGAGCCCTTAAGGCGGAGTTGCCCAAGCCTTCACTTACTCCATCGCAAGGCCTGGATCTCATGTATACTTCCCTACATATAAATATAAGAGACAGAATAAACAAAAAAAATGATCATCATCATCACCAGCCTATAATGTTTCCACTGCTGGGACACAGGCCTCCTCTCTATCAGAGGGATTGGGCTATAATCCACCACGCGGGCCCAGTGCGGATTGATAGATGTCACATGTCTTCGAATTTTTGGTTCTAGGACATGCCGGTTTCCTCACGATGTTTTCCTTCACCGTTTTTGAGAGCAGTGGTGATGAAATAAATTACACAAAGTAATGCGCCTGCCTGGGTTCGAACCCACGACTTACTGTTCGTAAGTCGGGGTCGATACCACTGGGCCACCGCTGCTCAAAAAAAAAAAAAAAAAAATTGAGTAGACTCCAAAAGCACGCTCCCAAAATGGTGGGTGGTCCATTAGACCATAAAATGTCAGGAAGACCTTCATTATTATTAAGTAATGAGTTCAGTTTATTATAGAAGACTAGCTGACCCGCGCAACTTCGTTTGCGTCACATAATGCAACTAAATAATGTTTTGACTACCCTACCCTACCTACCCTACCCTACCCTACCCTACCTACCCTACCCTACCTACCCTACCTACCCTACCTACCCTACCTACTCTACCTACTCTACCTACCCTACCTACCCTACCTACCCTACCTACCCTACCTACCCTACCTACCCTACCTACCCTACCTACCCTACCTACCCTACCTACCCTACCTACCCTACCTACCCTACCTACCCTACCTACCCTACCTACCCTACCTACCCTACCTACCCTACCTACCCTACCTACCCTTTATTATATTAAGTATATTTAGAGATTTTCAAAAAAATCTGAGTTACTCCCTAGTCGCGCCTAAAGAAGTTTTACTTCAAAAACTTTGACTTTGACTTTATTTGCCTGAAATATGGTGTTTTACAGATTTTATAACACAAACATAGTTCTTTCGCCTACTAAAAACGGCATGCAAATAATGCGAGGAAATGAATTAAAATTTTCAAAATCAATGATGCACACAAACAACAATATTTTTTCTCGCGTTGATGAGTTCATTTGTTTTTTTTCAATAAACTGCTTTCTATTGCAAGCCAATTCGATATTTAAATAAAACCTTTGATAAGTTGGCTCCTTGGTTGCCATGCTTTTGAGTATAAGATCGTTCCATTTTTAAATATAACATCTGTTAGAATCATTTGGAGTTAACAGATAATTGTGACTGTCAAATAATAACAGACAAATAATTAGCAATAAATTAAAATTGCGACTATAATTTGAGATTTAAACTATCCTATCTCTCAAGTTGGATCGAACTGCACATGGTGTGCGAATTTTATTATAATCGGTTAAGTGGTTTAGGAGTCCATTGAGGACAAACATTGTGACACGAGATTTATATATATTAAGATGTATTCTTGAAGGCAATGTTACTGAATACTCTTGTAATTCTAAATTAAATGCAGTAGATAGAATTGAGGGCCAGGTAAATTTGTTGGGTGAACAACCAACATTATTGAATTTGATGCGGCCCATTTATTCATTAAGAGATAGCGTCATTCACAGCTATGTGATGAGCGCTGATTTCAAATCTGTCTGTCAAGTAATGTAAAAAAATGATAATGATAAAAAATAATATATATAAAAATTTTATAATAATGTTTGCATTGATTCTAGATTATGTTTATGTTATTGTATTATTTTTTTATTTGTGATAATTAAATATATGATTTTATGTTACCTACCTACATTTGCCTAGGTCGGTCTGTGGATGGGTGACCACCCATTACATACCGAGTTTCCGTAGTCGTTAAGTAGTCAGTGGCCCAAAAAAAGTCTGACAACCAGTCTTATCAAGGGGTATCGTATTTCCCAGTACCAACTGGGTTGTGGAGGTCAGATAGGCAGTCGCTCCATGCAAAATACTGGTATTCAGCTGCATCCGGTTAGACTGGAAGCCGACCCCAACATAGTTGGGAAAAGGCTATCTACATTTTAAATGAATTAATTATGTAATCAATCAATTTTAAATTTTAAACTGTTAGTAATATTTGCACACCATGACAATATGGTAAACATGTTAGCACAACTCCATGTACTTATAATATCTTGCATGCATTGTTATCTTATAATTGTATGTAAACACATGTTTGCGCAAATAAAATTATCTGAATCTGAATACCAAGAGATTATTTTGCGACCTTTGATGAGTTCTTGGCGAAGGTACGACAAATTGAAGAATCAGTCGCTGCACAATCAACATCCAACTCAAGCAACACCTCTGCCACTCCAACACTGAAACGACCCAGGTGTACCTTTTGCCGTGCTTTTGGCCACAAAGAACAGGACTGTCGCAAGAAAACCGACAAAGTCAAGACTGCAGCTGTAGACGGTGCGGTAATTCCAGCTGCATCCAGACCAACGCCTGGTCACAAAATCACCTGTTACGGTTGCAGTGAGCCCGGCGTAGTCCGGAGCAAATTCCCAAAGTGTCACAAAAGCTTTTGTCGCTGAAACTGCTGTCAGGACATACCTGAAGTGACGCCGAGCCGTAGGTCCAAAACCCCGTCCTTCTGCGACGAAAGGATACGAAGTTACGGACGTTTTAATACTACGTTTGACAGTTCGGCGGCCATCTTGTTTACATTCAAACCGCCATAACTCCGGAACCAGAGGTCGTGGGAGATTGCGGTTTTCGGTTATACACTTAGGGACCTACTGTCCTGTGCACCCCACGACTCCAAGCGGTTTGGAGCTAAAAAATTTCAGGACCCTGAAAGTGGTTTCAGCGGACAGTGGAGCTCAAGCCGAGTCGGGAGAGCCTAAACTCGAGTGGTCTGTGACCTTTCCAAGGGCAGTTATCCGTGGTCAATGATCGTCTTCGACATCACCGCGGCCATTTTGTAAAATCTTAAGACTGCTATAACTTTCCAACCGAGAGTCGTAGATGGCCGGGGTTTTTGTTGGGCATAATGATAAGAGTTAAGAGTATAAGATAGGATAGTTTTCAAGCAATTTCAAAAAGACAATTTTTTTCGGACTGATAACCATTTTAGTTGGCAGGTCTCGACGAGCGAAGTTCGAAAAGCCCAAACACCGGGATTTTTGGACCGGTGGTTCCGGAGATATCCACTTGTAACCAATTTTGGTTGCCATTTTGGCAAAAAACCCAAAAACTTCAAGTCATATCTCCACAACCCCTTGGTCTAACTGCACCGAGTTTGGGGTCATCTGAAAGGGCTCGGTGAGTAGAACGACACTACATAGTCTTTAAAAAAAAAAAAACTTGAAAACTCGACGCTTCCATAGACGCTGGACCGCTGAAGATTTTAAATCCGAAGCACTTTTGCGATTTTATTTTCATTTATTTTACTTAACTTACTTTTTGCTAACTTTTTATCTTGTATTACATTTTTTGTGTAATACGCAGCGACATATTTTCAGCGGCCCACGCTGTTCCCCCATACTTAAATACTAATGCTGTAACATGATAATACTGTAATATCACATGATTTGAAAAGAGTAACCATGGAGTTTCTTGCCGGTTCTTCTTCATACACCCAACATCGTCATCTGACATGCCAACCTCACCAACGGACACATCCCCTTCACTCCAGCCAACACAAGAAACTCCTCCATCAGAAATGCCAGTATCTGACATAAGTACTCCAACTGTGGAAACCAATGAACCAGCACGTGGGATAAATCAAGACACAATAATATTACCTGATTATCTGAGGCCTTATTAAAACCGAAAGTAGGTGTTTTGTAGAAAGCTGCAATCGGACAGAAAGAAACAGAATTCCCATAGCATATGAGGAGGAGAAATCTGTTGAACTTGCACAATTATTATGTGCCTCAGAATAACCGTCTTTGTGATTACCATTTATATTCAGTAGAAAGATTAGATTCCTACATTGGTATATCAAATAATTCTATAAATGCATTTACGGCAAGTCACATTCAAGACATGCTGGCTTTAAAATCTCCCACATCAATAAAATTGAACTTTAAAGATTAAGATAGTATTGAAGACAATGTTTTTAGAAACTAGAAGCGGTGCAGTCATCAACGTTGGGAGATTGTACCGCAGGAAACCACAGTCTCTAAGTGCGAGATTATAGAAGCGGTATAGTAAATACGCATGAACAATAATTCGGACCTCGAAGCCGGGCAGCCTCGCGTAGTAGATTGTATTGTCGTGACAATGTTTTTTGGGTTAGCTTAACCAAACATCAATTTCACCAAGTGCTTGATGAAACACCAACATTGGCACATATTTCAAGAGGCTATTTAACTAAACTTCGTCTCGGAGATTCCGATGAAAGATTAGAAAGTTTATTAAAGATCCCATGAGCAACTTTGGAAAGGCTAATGAATAAAGCTAGAGAAATACTAACTATTAATTATTTGCTACAGTATTTAGGCCTTAACCACATAAGCAAAGAAAAAGTGTGCACAAGAACTTGAAGAATTCCCCGTGAATTATTTGGGAATCACAATGGTGAATATAAACCAGTAATTATTTGTGTTGGAACGTATATACGAGGTGCATTCAATAAGTACCTAGCCTCATCGCCAGAGGGCGCTGTAGTTTCAAAAGAGTTTTACCACAGTGTAGCACATTCTTTTTTAATTATTTTTTCAATTTTTCATTCCAATCCCTTCATTAGTTATAATTTGACAACTTATGAAAGCGAACGTGTCGATCGGTTTTACAAAAATGGAAAAAGAGCAATATCGTTCGGTGATTCGATTCAAAAATCAAAGAGCGCTTGGATGCTGTGTACGGTGACTCTTCTCCATCGATGGCCACCGTCTAGAATTGGCTCAACGTTTGCACGTGGCCGTACTTCGGTTTTTGATGAACCACGTCCAGGTGCACCGAAAACAGCTGCTACGGAGGAAAACATTAAAAAAATCCATGATCTCGTATTGGCAGATCGCCGATTGAAGATTCGGGAGCTAGCTGAGACTGTAGGCATTTCAGAAGGAACAGTGCATCATATTCTTCACGAGGAACTCGGCATGAGACAGCTGTCGGCGCTATGGGTGCCGCGTTTACTCACACCGGAAAACAAGCGCAACCGTGAGACCACCTCGGAGACGTGTTTGGCGCTGTTTAAGCGGAATCCAGCGGAGTTTTTGCGTCGTTTTGTGACCGTCGATGAAACCTGGATCCACTGGTACACACCAGAGACCAAGGAGCAATCAAAACAATGAATCCAGACCGGGGAATGTGCTCCAAATGTGGCCACCGTTATCTGGGATTCACAAGGTGTGATCTACATCGATTACCTCGAGAAGGGTAAAACAATTACAGGGCTTTACTATGCCGAGTTATTGGGCCGATTCGACGCCGAATTAAAGAAAAAACGACCCCATCTGGCGAAGAAAAAAGTTCTGTTTCATCATGACAACGCACCGGTTCACACGTCTGCCGTTGCCATGGCCAAATTGGTCGAATTACGCTACGAATTGCTGCCCCATCCACCGTATTCTCCAGATTTGGCCCCTTGTGACTTCTTTCTGTTTCCTAATCTGAAAAAATCACTCGCCGGGAATAGATATGGATCAAATGAGGAGGTCATCGCCGCCACGGAGGCCTATTTTGCAGAGTTTGACAAAAACTATTTTTCGGACGGGTTAAAAAAGTTGGAGCATCGCTGGGCTAAGTGTATCGAACTAAAAGGAGACTATGTTGAAAAATAAATTGCCACTTTTCTAAAATTTTCGTTTACTTTTTGTAGGCTAAGTATTTATTGAATGACCCTCGTAGGTATATATGTACAGAAAAGCACAAATTATATGTACCAAAAAGACACATTATAAGACCTGGAAGAAAAACCGGCGAAGTACAAACTACGCCACACGAGTAAAACAATTTGCCGCAGAGGAGGATAAACACGGCACCCATAAGGGAAACTATAAGCCTTTATGATAGCCCACTAAAAATTGATTCTACTCTATATGCACATAGCTTGTATTTACGACTCAAATAAATAGTGTGTCAAATTTGCCGATAATGTATAATTTTTGCATTATTATTAATGTTATGTGTCACCGTCATTAGAGACGGCTCATGGGCTAAACGTAGCTACCGTACAAATTTTAATTCACTTTAAGTAGTATAATCGGTCACCGAACAAAAAAAATAATGTACATTGGGGTCAAAAATTCATATTGTAGCGTATGTGCTCAAAATAAAAAATCCTAATTTCCGGCACATAATAAGTGTTTTAAAAAATGGTGTGGTACATCTATTGAATTGGAGACATCGGCCATTGTAGATGGATTCAAAGTTAGCATGGAGATGCACAGGCTAATGTATACTATCAGCATGGTAGAAACTTTTATGTGTACCTTTATGTATGCCTCATATACTACAATCTCCTTTTTAGGAAAAATAAAAATTATTATTATTATAAATTATACTAAGGTAATTGGTGATGGAGATAGCGTAATGAACACTCTTATGTGGGTGTGTGTGGTATGCTCTTAGGTGTATGGTCCTAATGTTCACATCACAAAAATAGAATGCAATAATCATTACTGTGAAATTATTCAAATAAACTAAGAAAAATAAGGAAAGAACTCGGAACAAAGTTGGCTTTGTACCTGTGACTTTACGTAAAGCGTTTTTAGACAAAATACGATCCCTAAATAACGCAGTTACTGGGGCAGTAGCAAACGTGCAACAGCTTGAAGTCTTAAGAGCAGACATGATTAGAATCCTTCAAGAAGACTTATAGAATGAGCCATGCCACGTATTTGGATATCATGATTCCTATAAACAATATTATTGTAAAAGATTAGTGAGCGAAGAAAACCACATTCCACAACTTAAATCTAGTGAGATATGAATGATAACTAAAAATCTAAAACAACTTTTCTTTTGGAAGTCTGTGATAAAAGAGTCAATGAAAAAAACAAAGTCTTAAAATACAGGAACTCCATTTTGAATAAAAAAATACTAATAGTTTTGCCGAACTTCAAAAAACCAAGATCACAGTGCTCTCCTGAAGACTAGTTGTGGAGGGAACAACAACCATAAATCCACCCCTAAGACGACCCACTGACCTAAAGTTATTTAACTGAACATAACCAATCTTTAATTGGCATCACACCTACAACTTTTCAAGGCCAAATTAAACAACCACAATGTACCAAGTAAGGAGTTAACAACATGACACATTTTAAATGACAATAAAACTTTCTCTTTCTAGCCTCAGACAAGCGACAATAACTTGCAATATCTGTATTTCACAACAGCATTTTTAATGAAACCACAATATTTAAGATTAACCATCTGCCTATTATCTGCTGCGTTACCTAGACCGTTAACAAAGATCTGAACCTGTTTTTTGTGTTTTGTTAGTAAAACTTCAGTCAGTGCGTCGTCTTAGTTCAAATAATACACAGGTATCGCAAATCTGAAAATTATCAAACTTCCTCCACTGAACGACAGTTTTAACAAGAAAGAAAAGTCCTCTCTGCTCTGGTCGACAAAAGAAAACGAGTGTTATTTTATTTATGACATGTTTGGAGACAACTTCGGAGACAAGTCATCGTCAGCATAGCCTTTTCCCAACTAAACAATGTTGACATGGGCGGGCATCCAACTGAATACCAGAATTTTACGTCGAGCCACGATCTATTCCTTACATCGTACAGTATTTCAATGATTTTGTACCCTGATGAACTGTTGCGAACATCGGGAAAAGCCTAACAACAGTAATGATTATATTATGCGAAAGAAAAAACATGAAAATGAGCAAGTTCATTAGATCGAGCGTAACTACCACAGGTAATTAAATAAAACAGCTTTGGATTCGTAAACTAACACTGACAACTCATGAACTCAAGACATTTTGTTTTTTTTTCTCGCCGCTCTATTCAAGACATTTGTTATTGTTTGACACTGTGACTTTTCATCTCCACTGTAGCAATAGTGTTCGGCCAACGTTTACTGGGCCGCTTTGTATGTATTTGACGTTTGCGGCCAACACTCGCCGACAAGCTGATTTTTGTCGGTATGTCGTGCACAATTAATGGAAAAAATTGGCGCAAGCCACAAACAGCGATCACACTGCGTACGGGAAATCGCGACGCCCCCGTAAGGGGGCGTGGCGAGCGGTATCAGGGCCCTAGGCCCTCTGGCCGCGGTGGCATACCGGGGCCCCGTTAATACGGGACCCGAACTCGCGTTGGCAATATTTGCCGAGGTATTGAGTGCACGTTAATAACGTGCACTCTGTGTGTGGTTGTCGTATGTGTACTGTAGGCACGCCTACAGCGCTGCAGCGCAGCGCTGTTTGTTTCACGACACCTCGGCGGTCTGTCCCCGCCAGGTGAGACCTCCGGTTACCCGGAGGAGGCCCGGCGGGGGACAACCAGCGACAGAGGTGCCGACTCCGACGTACCTACAGTGGGTGAGTGGCTCCCGCCCGTCCCACCACCGGAGCTAGCCAGTGTTGGTCCGGGCTGAGGGGCCGACGTGTGTGTGTGGGCGGCATTGTATGTGTAACACCGCCCATGTATGCGTGGTGTGCGAGCTTGCGCCGCGCGCCACGCGTGTGTCTACATGAATGTAGAGAAGCGCCTGACTGATTTAGCTACGCAACACGCCTATATTAACTTAGAACGCGTCGCGTAGCAGGTGCATGTAGTGTGTGTGGAGTCACTAGTGTACAGGTAAGCTGCGTGTAACCGGTAAACAACTTACCCGAGCGTCAAGTCCGGTTGGGTGGAGTCCATGCCCGCGTCCACGCTCGCGGGCACCGAGTCCTGAGGAAGCGACGGAGGGGGGGGGGGCGACCTACATAGGTCGTGGGTGCACAGCCGGCCGCCCCTGGCGGCCCTGGCGGCCCTGCCTCAGACTGAGGAGGGTGGCCAGGCCGTCAAGGACGACTAGCTCCACGTCCTGTCCCTGCTTGATGGCCTTGATAAGGTCCATCAAGAGCTTAATGGCGCAGGCTGTGAAATCTTGTTCGGCGGCGTCGTCGGTAGTTCGGCCGGCGCTCGTGGTGGCTCTGTTTGCTGGCGGGGCTGGAGGCCGTGCTCGGCTGGGGACAGCCGACGGCTCTCCAGACTGTTGGAGCGGCTGGGTGGGTAGGACAGCCTGCGCCGGGACTAGGTCGCCCCTGAGGTTGTCCTGGGATTCGGTGGGGGGGGGCACGGCAGCGTTCCCTTTACCCCCCTTCTTCTTCCTCCGCTTCCTCCGTCGCTTGGAGGAGGCAGGGGCTTCGCCCCTGTTGGTGGGCCCGTTGGCCGCCGCCATCAGCGACGCGCCTTGGGCCTCGTGGGAGGCCACTTCGGGTTGCCGCGCCGGGGCCGATGTGGCTCGGCGTGAGGCGGCTGTGGCGGCGACTGTGCCCGCTCGCCTGTTCTTTATCTCCCTCTGGAAGGAGGGGCAGCGCACGTTGTTCGCGGGGTGATCACCCCCGCAATTGGCGCAAGTCGCCGGCTCTTCTCGCGGGCGGGGGCAATCACGCGCAGCGTGCGCCTCCCCGCAGCGGACACAGGCGAGCGGCCGGTGACAGTGGTGGGATGAGTGCCGGAATTTCTGGCACCGGTGGCATTGAGCGGGCCCACGCTTACCCCGCCAGGTTTCTATCTGGACACCCCGCATGTATAAAAACACGGAGGTGTCCAGAATCCTGCGTACGTCAGGCGTCCGCTTGAGTACGGCGTGGAATACGCAGCCGGGTCTGTCGCCGCGCGCCTTAATGTGGCGCACGTACTCCGGCTCGTATCCCAACGCACGGAGTTCCTCCTCTATTTCCTCTGGGGAGGTGTCTATGGGCAGCCCCCTGATGGCCACCTTGAAGCTGCGCTCCGCCGGCAGCGAGTAGGCAAACCAACTGATGCCACCCTCCTTTTCCAGGCCAGTCAGGTAGCGCTGGACCACCCTATATTCGTTCTCGCTTTCGGGCGAGAAACGAACCCCAGCGCCGTACGGGCGGGCGTTGGGGGGGTAGCCCAGCACATCCTTGATGGCCCTAAAGTGGGCGGCCCAATTGGGCAGCCTCTCCACCACCAGCGGAGGATACCTCTGCCGCTTGGGCGGCTTCGGCTTCGGCTGGCCGGTGGCCTCAGGGACTGCAGTCTGTGAAGCAGAGGCGGGAATTGAGACACTCACCCCGGTCCCAGGGCTCGGTGTCGTCGGTGTCGGTGATGCCGGAGGTGTGCGACGAGTCGCCTCGGCGAACGTAGGCGATGCGGCGCTGCCCCGTCCCCGCGGTGGCGCGCGGTCGCGCTGCGGGCGCGGTGGGTCGAGGCAGTACCGCTTCGCCTCCTCCTCGGAGTCGTCGGTGCTCCGACGCCGTCGTTGGGGCCGTAGCTCCGGCTGGAGCGCGTAATCACACTCCATGGACGGCGTCGGAGATGCAGGTGGGGTGCGCCGCCTACGAGTGTCCGGCCCTGACCCGTCGGAGTCGACGGAGACCATCGACATGCTCGAGCCGACTCTCGACGAGCATGCCGATCGTCTCGCCGGCGAGTCAAAGGCCGCGGCACGAGGCGGCGCCGGCGAGTCCGGTACGTGCGCCGGTCCGGACAGCAAGCTGCGTCCGGGACCGGCGGGAGTGGTGCGCGAAGCGGTGGTGCGGCTGGAGGCGCCTGCCGCGGACGCAGCCCTGAAGGGCGCGGTCGACGCGGCGGGGCGCACTGCAGCGGCGGGAGGTGGAGAGGGGCGCGCAACACGGTGCGCGGGAGGCGCAGGGGTGCTCGTCAGCGCAGGTGTCCGCGCGGGCGCAGGCGGCGCGGTGCCACGCACCGCAGCAAGCGCGACAGGCGCGGCAGCGCGCGCTGGGAACGCACCGTCGCGCGCGACCGGTGCGACAGCGCGCGCGTGCGGCGCGTCATCACGCTCTGCGGCGCGTGCGGCAGCGCGGGCCTGCGACGCGCGATTGGCGTGCGCGGCGGCAGGTGCCGGGGGCTGGGAGGGCACCGGGTGGAGTGCGGGAGGACGCACGGCTTCGAGCGGCGGTCGGCTCGGCGAGGGCGCCGGCGCAACGCGCGCAGGCGCCAACGTCTTCGACGATCCGCGCGCCGCCGCCGTGCTCGTCCCCGCCTTTTCTTTCCGCTTCTTGGTGGTCGACGTCTTGCCGGGTCTGCTCCTCTCCTCACTGGGTGGAGAGGGGAGTCCAGCCGACGTCGCGCCAAGCGATGCCTCGCCGCCGGTCAGCAGAATTTCCGGCGTCGAGTTTGTCCGGTCCAGGCCCAACCGTCTCATCAGGCTCGGACGGCAGGCTTCATGGCCGGCGCCACGGCTATAGGTGACGCGGGCGCCAGGCTTGGACATCTTCTCTTCTTCTGGTGGTTAAAAGCTTCTCGGTGGGGAGTGGCTCCGCGACCGCGACGGTGCACTGGGCACCGGAGTGCGCAGCGACGGCTTCCCCTGTGCTCGCACCGGTGCTAGGCACTTGTACGAACACAGGGAAAGTGAAGCGAAGTGGCGGTCCGGGCGGAGAAACTTTTGGGCAAGTACCCCCAACTGGCGGCACAAACCCAAAAGTCTCCGAAGAACTCCGGTAGGGGCAGCACTAGCGTGGCACTACAGCGCGACCGGCGTCCTGGACCACTGGCGATCCAGCGATCACACGTTGGCCGAGTGTTCAGTTCATTGTTACGCGTGCGAGTAGACTGTAGTGTCTCGCTTTATAGAATTGTTAAAACTAACGTTGTTTCACTAACGTGGCGTCTTAGACTAATAAGGAAATATTTAGGTTCATGGATGATTATCACAATGAACCAGTTATGGGTGTATGGATGTATGATGCAAAAAATGTATGTATAATGTAAATAAAATTTGAAAGCGCTGTACGAGTATATTGCAGCGGCCGCGATCGCCCTAACGTCCATCTTCATCTAGCGACCAACGCAGAATGAAACACGCCAACGTGTAAACAGCACTACGAAAATCTGCCGAGCGCGATCGCCGAGCATGCTCGGCCAACGTGTACTGGAGCCATTACTAGCTGGCATGAAGAGCGTAGGCCGACGACGACATTTGTGACAGAAAGTTAGGTGTGTAATGTAAAATGCGAGCGTAGCGAGCGCGCGTCATGGAGTCGTCGCAGCTAACAGAATTATTTTTTGAATATATAGATTGTAAAGTCTTTACATTCGACCTCTATTTTTGCATCACTTTCAGAATAATGTTTTTTTTTTATTTCCGTAGAAACAATAATATACTTTTGTATTAAAAAACCGCTCTTTGGCCACATTCAAATGTTTGTTTTGCAATTATACAAACCGCTCTTAATCTCCATCGAATGAATTTTCCCACCCGCACGCAAAAAATGTGCTTGGACGTGGAGTTGCGGACACCAGACCGTTATACAATACAACATAATACTGTCGAATGTGGGCAGATTCGAAATGAAATGTGCACCGCTATCCTTAAGTTCACACACTACTTGCTCATATTGTTTTTGAATCGGTTCATTATTGTTACAAATATGTTTTTTTAAGTCATCAAACCTATTTGAAATTTGGCAATTGGCAAAATTTTGGTGGCAGTCGGGGTTGTGAGGGTTTTCTTTAACAATGGTGTCTTCATGGCTCGTTATACTCCCTTTGCAACTTGATTTGCTGCATAGCCAAAATTTATTGCCATCGACATACGTTTTCCGTACATGGTATTCGCGTCCGTCATGTATCAGTTTCATGCCACCTCTTTTAGTTGGCAAAAAATCCATAGCTTTCTCCATGTTCTTACAAGTGGCCAGTGACTAACAAAGAGGTTTCAAGTATGTGACTCATCCACGTTCATAACATTGGAGGAAATAGGACTTTGTCTCTTCAGTATTCATAACTAACAAAAATCACAACTAGTCACACAACCAACAAAAGAAAAACCTTCTCTTGTAACTGGTTACAAAAAGTTACAGATATGGAAAAATTATTCGCAATATCCGATGGTGTTGACACTAAAAAATTATATAATCTCTAAAATAAGTTACGAACAAAATAGCTTTACATGAATATTTTGCGGCGTGGCCAAATTCTGAACTAACACTGAAATCATGCGATCTGTGAGGACAAAAAAGAAATCAAAATGGTCTGTGGTTAAAAGGTACGGTACGGTAATCACTGCTATTTTCTACAGAAAAAAGTTTTTTTGCCACAGAATTCAGGGTAGCCCGCGAAATTGAAATTTTCTTACGTTTTTTGTAATTTGCAGGTCAGTGTCAGGTTGTATGTTGATGAAAAATAAGTTATGCCCGTAACACAGTATGTAGTTACAGAATTACAATCATGAAAATCATCATTATAACCCTCTAAGTTCATGTAACCCTATTCAATTAATATTTCATGAAAGAGTAATTCAATAGGATTAAATGAACTTACAGGGTTATAATGATGATTTTCATGATTGTCACTGGCATCTAGTTTTTAAAAACATCACGTGTAAAAGCGTTTGGTAAAACCTAATTGCAAAATAAACATCATTTATCATTTAAGCGTTGCAGTATTGAACTTAATAACTATTAGTCCCATGTTATTACTATTTAGTGACAACAATGGAACTAACAACACCTCCTGTCAATAACAGTCAAGAGTATTTCTAAAACGTATAGACGCCAACAGGTCAACCTACCCGAAACTGTCAGATTTTCCCAACCAACCTTGAACATAATGTCGTAGCGATAAAGTTGAAAATGTATTAAAAAAAATTGACAGATTGTAGTAGCTTGATGTGCTGGCGTCTGTACATAAATCTAATCGAAGACATTTTTTTTCAATGTAATGTGGCACTCGACATTACAAATTTACAATTTAAGTTACTCCTAAACTTCGATTACTCCATTTTGACTTCAGCAGCAGTGATAGCTTAGTGGTCCGCTGGACTGCAAAATCATGGGTCTCCAGTTTGAACCCAAGACATTTCATTTTTCGGATTCATGTGCGTATTGTATAATAATCACTCGCTTTGGGGAAAGAAAACATCGTGAGGAAACAGCATGCCTAAGAAATATTTCTCGATGGCATTTTAGTTAGGCACTAACCACACGAAAAAGAAGAAGACTCAATTCTGCAACCGATGGCAGACATGTCGTTTTTGAAAGAGTTGTATTATTTTCTGGATTTTCACAAATAACGAATATGACAATTTTTGAGACGACTATCGAAACTTGACATATTCGCTCGAGTCAATCATCGATTATTGAAGTGAAACTTCTAATGCGACTTCCAACAAGGTCGCGTTAAACGTTTAACGCTACCATGGAGGGGGTATGAAAGCACAGTTGCGTTAAACGTTCGGGGAGTCGGAATAGAAAGAGACGCGCGAGAGCGATAGTGAATGCGTCACATTACGAAGTTTCACTTCTTCCGCGCGGAGGGACTTCACGCTCTATTTTTATTTCGGAGTTTTCTTTGTTACAAATAAATAATATTATGTCCATTTTAAATACCAAAACCACGAATGTGTTGTTTTTTTTTTAATCGACACACAATAGTGGTTGTTTTGGAGATAATTGGCAATGCTCATTACGGACACACACAAACT
Organism: Lycophotia porphyrea; assembly: GCA_950005105.1. Taxonomy (NCBI): domain Eukaryota; kingdom Metazoa; phylum Arthropoda; class Insecta; order Lepidoptera; family Noctuidae; genus Lycophotia; species Lycophotia porphyrea. The sequence continues at coordinate 10,595,863 of OX465406.1, forward strand.
TTAAAATTTATATTATAAATTATTTACTTTTAATTTTTTAATTAATGTTTTTTTTATGTTATTTTATATTTAAATATTTAAAAATGTAATGAGTAGGTATAAAGATAAATAAAGGAAATAATAATCTACTTTAAATTTTAAGAGGATGGCTTTTTTTTTTTCCGAAAAACTGCATATAGATCCATTTATGTGTTTGACAATGCTGAATAACTAATTAATTAGAAAAATGAAATTTTAATGGCAGGAGATCCTTTCAAATAGAATCTGACCATATTTGTGACCTTCTTAATTAAGCCTGGGACTGCCAAGACTGAGACTGGTGGTAGAAAAATACGTAAACATTCGTTGTATTTTCAAGGCTTTAAAATTTGATACTTTCAAAAGCGACGCCACGCTTCACTTTAAATCGAAAACTTTTGGAAAACAGATCCAAAAGGAAGGGCACTAATTTCAATAAATAGTTATTTCATATTTATTTTTTTATTTCATTTTACCATATTTATTACAGGTAATAAACTTGATTTAGACAAAAAACATGTGTAATTTCCTTCTTAATTTTGTAATTTGAAAAAGTTTTATTGGGGTTTTCGTTACATGCATTCATTTCGCCAGTTTAAATATGGATTCAAAATTTCATCAAAATGGAAAAAGAGAGCAGACGAGGAACTTCTCGGCAAAGTATGAAAATACCCGGACTCAAATTATTTTGTTTTCGGCAAGCAAAATTCTCACTATTTTAATGGGAGATTTTCAGAAACTGGTAGCATTATACTCGCACACTAGTGAAGTAGAATGACAGTTCACGAGGGTAAAACTTAGTTATAGTCATGCACTCTAGAACAATTTGAACAATAAAGCTTCCTTTGGTGCTCGTTTGCAAATTGTTGCTGCGTCATAGTGATTTCTTTACTGTGGTATGAGGTGGTGTGCCATAGTTGTTAATTTTCTGTTTTTGGAATCCATCACATCAAAACCTGGGTCCTTTCTGTAGGTCCTTGTTTATAAATCGTAGTGTTCTTTTGCCGAGAAGAGAAGCGACTTCCATTCATGTTGCTAAATCGTTCATGCAGTGAACTCAATACCCATTCTTCGGTCTTGTAATTAACATAACGTACAATATTTATTTTGGTTATCGGTTGTGGTAAACAGTCAAACGTATTTATTGGTTCGTAACACTTGCAGTTAACAATTGCAGAAATCGCTAGGACTTTTTGTTGGGCTAGTTCATAAAAGAAGAGCTCTAAGGGTAAGACGACCCACTGACCAGTTGATTTAGTTATTCTTTTTAATGTGTCACTTTGTTGTTATTTTAAATCCACGTTTTTAATAAAATGAAGTCGCTTTTCGCTGCGTATTTATGCTGATATCATTAGGACTTATCGCTAGGCTCTTTCTAAAAGAAATACAAATGGGTTGATCTTATTATTTTCAAATAGTCTTTCAAACTGGTTTTTGACTTCGTTTATCTATCATTTACAGTCATATCTAGTATTTATGCAAAAGATAGATGTTGAAGTTAGATATTTCTTTAAAGATATCTCAATTGCTTTGAGAGCCCATTTTTTGTGACTACAACCTGTCTCTAATTTAGACAATAGTTGACGGTATTAGTTGGACGTAGTTAAGCGAAAATGATCCACTCCACAACATGGCCAAAATGACTTAAGTGTACTAAATTGATGCTAAATTATATTGATGGTAGTTGTTAGTTGGGAAAAGACTAGGTAGAAGGAGTCAAGTATGTCCAGTGCCATCAATTTGGCCCGTGACAGCTTAACCCCTTTATGCCGCCGGGTGACAATGCGCACTGAAAGCGTTGGGTGCCGCAGATAATGGAACGCATTTCATAACTTACATAGTTTTTTGTTAATGTTATGTATACATAGATACTTGAACTTTATTTAATTACATTTTACAATAAAAAATCATGAGTATTTATTATTTTCTATTTAAAGGGTTTGGTTTCCGCACTTAGTCCCTAAAGGTGGACCATTGTGCGTGAGCCATAGTGGCCGTTACTCCAACCAGCCCACCTCCCTCCAGAAGCAGATTAGATTTCGTGGTCTTCTCAGGGCATCCGCGAGGGATCTCGGTGTACCAAGAGTCTCCTCGCGGATCTGGGTGACACCGGTGCACTCGAGGAGCACATGCGCCACCGTTTCCTCCGCCTCCATGCACGCTCTGCACAGAGGGCTATCCGTGATTCCTAGGGTGTGGAAGTGTTTATTCAGTGAGCAGTGTCCAGTGATGGTCCCCGCCACCAGTCGCAGGCTATCTCTATCCAGGCGCAGAAGGCGCTTGGTCAGCTTTGCATCCAGGGATGGCATAGCCTCCTTGGATTGCCTGCACCCTGGTGTCGAGGTCCACCATATTCCCGCTTGTGTCTTAGTGTGTTCCCTTAGCCAGCCCCTTAACTGCTTAAACGGAAAGGGCACAATGGGTTCGGGTCCGATGGCCTTTGTGCTGGATCCCCTTCTGGCAAGTTCGTCAGCCGCATCGTTTCCGAGTGATCCACTGTGTCCTTTAATCCATTGCAGTGTCACAGTGTTGCGGTTTAGCACCGTAACACGTTCTAGGGCATTGTGACATTCTAGTATTAATTTTGATGTGATTTGGTTTCTCTTTAAGGATTGTAGAACTGAGGCACTGTCTGAAAGTATACGAATATGGGTATCCGTAACTCCCCTAGCTTCTATGGCGTGTGCCGCTTGGATAATGCCTACACACTCTGCTTGATACACAGAGTTGAGCATTCCCAGGGGTCTGGATATTTTGATGTTTAGGTCGTCAGAGAAAACTCCGACACCTGTCCCATCATCAGTCTTTGATCCATCCGTGTAGATCCTTAGCTCGTGTGGACCTGAGTAGTCACACATTTCCGCTGTGAGCTCAATGTTATAGTGTTTTTGAAAATATATTTTATGGCCTTCAGGGTTCTGTCATTGGGTGATGCCATCATAGGCTGTTGTTTGATTGCATCATCCTTTATGCGTGTATGTTTTATTCTGGAGTCGTTACTTAGGGTGCCGGATACTTCTAGCCTGAAGATCCCTAGGGTTGCTTCCTCTCTTACAACGAGGTGTAGAGGTGGCAGCCCCAGCATCACCTGTAGAGCGGCCGTGGGTGCTGTCCTCATGCTTCCAGTGATTGCTACACATGCATATCTCTGTAGCTTCTCGAGTTCTTTCTGGGCGGTGCTCAGGTTGGTCCTGGGCCACCAAACTCAAGAGCCGTATGTGATGATTGGTCGGATGACTGTAGTATATAGCCAGTAGGTGATTTTGGGGCTTAGGCCCCAATTTCTTCCTAGCAGTCTTTTGCATTGCCATAGGGCTATGCTGGCCCTTGTGGTGATGTAATCGGTGTGCTTTGCCCAATTCAGCTGTTTGTCCAAATAGATGCCCAGGTATTTGGCTTCAGTTGACAGGCTTAGGGTGGTCCCAAAGAAGCGTGGCAACTGTAGGGTTGCCAGCTTCCTTTTTCTTGTGAAGAGGACAAGTTCTGTCTTGGTAGGATTCACTGCTAGTTTATATTCCTTGCACCAGTCCTCTACTATCTTCAAGGCTTGGCGCATAAGATTACACAGGGTGTTTTCGTGTATGCCGTTTATTATTATGGTTATATCATCGGCGTAGCCCACCGTGAAGTAACCTTTGTCGTTTAGACGCTTAATAAGGGTGTCTACCACGAGGTTCCATAGCAGTGGCGAGAGGACGCCCCCTTGAGGGCAGCCCTTCGCCACGATGGCTCTGGTGGTTTCGTTTACCGTTATCTGCACGGCTCTCAGCCTGAGCATGTTTGTTATCCATCCTCGCAGGGTCGAGTCCACGCCGTGTTCCTCGAGGGCTGCGTTGATGCTGTGGAAATTGGTTTTGTCAAAAGCTCCTTCTATATCAATAAAAACAGCTAGTGAGGATCCTTTGGAGTCTACTGCACATTCAATCTTTGAGATCACACTGTGTAGTGCGGATTCTGTCGATTTGCCTGTGGAGTAGGCGTGTTGTTGCCTGTGGAGTGGTAACTCTCGGAGAGGTCCGTCCCGAATGTGTCGGTCACAGAGTCTCTCGAGGGTTTTCAGTAGGAAGGAAGTCAGGCTTATTGGTCGGTACGCTTTGGGTTGTGTATAGTCAGATTTGCCCGGTTTGGGGATGAAAATGACTTTCACCTCTCGCCATTGGAGTGGTACATAGTTATGTGCTAAGCAGGCCTGGAAAGTGACAGCCAGCCATGGCGCTAGGGCATCTACACCCCATTGCAAGGCCGGGAAAATGCCATCTAAGCCTGCGGATTTGTATGGTTTGAAGGTTTTGATTGCCCATTTTATTCCTTCTGCGGTTACTACCGTACGGGCTCTGGACCAGTCCAGGCCATTTGGAATGTGCATTGGCTCACTTGTCCATGCTGTATCTTCGGAGAGATTGCAGCCTGGGAAGTGGGTTTCCAGGAGGACTTTGCTAGTTTCGTAGTCTGATTTTGTGTAGGTGTTGTCTGGGTTTTTCAGCGACCCGAGGGTGCGATCCTGATCAGTAGATAGGATCTTCCGTACTCGCGCGGCTTCGCTGTTTGATTCGATGTCCTCACAGAATTTCCGCCAGGCCGCCCTGCTGGCGGTTCTGACTTGTTTCTTGAAGGAGTATTGTGTCTTTTTGTATAGGTCCCAGTCCTCTGGGAGCCTGGAGTTTTTAGCTCTGTTGAATTGTTTGCGCATCGCTTGCCTGAGCTTGCTGAGCTCTGCATTCCACCAAGAGTTCCCCTTACTTTTGGTGTTTGGCTCTGGTAGCTTGCAGCAGGCATGATAGGCTTCTATTATGCATTCTGAGAGTTTTGTTACAGTGTCTTCAAGTTGTTTGGGGTCCGTTAAAACTAGGGGTGTTTGGTGCCGTGTTAGCAGTGTGGCCAGAAGCCGCCTGTAGCCGGGCACGTTGGTGCGGCGCGGATTGCGCCTAGGTTTTGTTTTTTTTGTGTTAGCTTCTATTGAGAAACGAATCCTTCTATGGTCGGAGCAGGAAGGCTCGTTGGATACGTGCCAGTTGGATATAAGTTTTGCCGCGCTTTCTGAAGCCAGCGTTAGATCAATTATCGTTTGTCCGCGAGCTGTGACCCAAGTGGGTTCCGAGCCACGGTTTACGATGTTAAGGTTAGTGGAGAATAAGTATGTGCATAATACCTCACCTCTAGTGTTGGCTTTGTGGCAACCCCAAAGCGGGTGATGGGCGTTCGAGTCTGTGCAGATGACCAGGTCCAGGTTGGCGTCCTCACAGTACCTTACCAGGTCGGCCATCTCTTTTGGTGGGCAGTCTACATCTTCGCCTGGCATATAGACCGAGGCTAGGACGATGTCAGGTGCGTCGCCGTCAGTTTTGAGCCTGACGGCCGTCAGGTCTCTGGAACATAATTGTGTTAGTATTGTGGTAGGTACATCTTTAGGTATATAGGCGCAGGTTCGCGGTTTTTCTGTGCCCTGTGTGTCGAGGATCAGCTTACCTCCAATGTTTCCAAGGCCACATATCCTGTTATTTCGGATCCATGGCTCTTGGATCAGTGCGATGGTTCGGGGTTTCATCTCCAGCGCCCTGCGTAGGCAAGCCGTGGCAGTCTGGCTATGCTGGAGGTTTGTCTGGATGATGTTTAGGGAAGCGGATGTGGGCGTCGGCGGCGGTGGAGTGGAGTTATGAGGAGACGGATCCATCGGATAGGTCTCCCCCGTCCTCCAGCCCATACCGGCCGTCGCTCAGTGTTGGTGAGGAGGCGAACGGGTGCTCTGTCCACCCTGGTGGTGAGGTAGGCATGCTCACGGCGTCGGCATCAGCCATCGCCGCTCTGTCCATCTCCTCCTCCAGTCCGGTCATGGTCAGATCTACCGTCGGTCCCGGTCGTGTCTGTGCAAGGTCTGTGGTCTCGGTCTGGGTGTCAGAGGGTGGGGTGTTGGGGAAAAAGCGCACGTATATCGACCCAAGAAGGTACGATACCCGCCGCTCCCTCCCCAAGACCTTTACGACCTCCTCCGGTGGGATACCCAGGGTCAAAAAAGTCCCATGTTTATCTCCACCGACTGAAGTCGCCCTGTACAGTGACCACCTCCCTATGTCGTACCAAGTATTCTGACGAATCAGAATACTCTGGAGCCGCGCTATGTCCCCATTATATCTGGGCACGAAAAGCGCTGCTCGGACACGGGTCGGTACGTCGGACTGTTTCAGTACGTTTAGGGTCGCGTCTGTGTTAGGCAGTCTAATCTTCGGGACATTCTCAGTAAGCCAGGTCAGGGCGCCGTCGTCCTCGCACCACATCTGAACCGTGCCGTCCGCTACCCGTGGGTAACCGCGGAAGGCCGGGAGCGGCTTGGAGGGGTCGGTGTCCATGACGAGGTCTTCGAGGCTGAGCTTGATATGCTCCGCCTCGTCAGGGGTCATGTCGCGGGATGGAGGCGAGAGGCAGATCGCTACGGCGAGCCGCGCGGGAATATCCTTTGAGGCCCGTGCGTAGGTTCTCTGCTCCCCTTGAGCGGTCTGGATTTTGACCCGCTTGGCGTCCCCCTGGAGCGTGCTCGGCGAAGCCGTGTCGTCCGGGCGCACCCTCTTCGCCTTACCCAGACCGCTTGGTCCTGGTTGTGGCTCCGAGGAGCGTGGCACTGGGTTTTGTGCCAGGGATACCCTGCGTGTCAATCCTGACCGCTTGCCTCGCCTTTGTCTGGGTCGGTGTCGGTCTTTGGTCGACTCGGTGCGGTACTGGTCGCGTCCTCCGGATGGTCCTGGTGCAGGCAGTGACTTTTCGCGCTGGGTTTCCCCTTCGCGTACTGGTCCCTGCCCGCGTGTTTCCGCGTCCGGCTGCTTTTCGCGCTGGGTTTCCCCTTCGCGTACTCGCGGCTGGTCGCGTACTTCTCTTTCAGCAGCCGTCTGCGCATCGCGCTGGCTAGTGCCTTCGCGGATTTTGCACAAACGGCTGCTGAGGACCTTCTCTCTGCTCCGGATTTTTCCGCACTTGCGTTTAAGCGTGCGTACTTCGTCCACAGAGACAAAGTCGGAGCCACTGGATTCCACTTCCTTTCCCGTTCCGTGGCGTCCAGAGTCAATTTCCCTCAGCCTTGCTTCGATCCTCTCGCGCTGGAGCGCCAGCATGCGGAGTTCGTCGTCAAGACTGGAGAGTCGTGCATTGTCGGTGTCATTGTCAGGGTTGTTCGTTTTACTGTTCCGAACGATGCTCTGTTGCCAGGCCCTCGTGGAAGGTAAAACGGGTGTCAGTGTATTGGGCGCGGAAGTCGCAGCCGTCGTGTCGGTTGGCGCAGGGTTCGCAGCCGTCGTGTCAGGTGGCGCAGAGGTCGCAGCCAGGGTAGGGTTTGGTGGCGCGTGAGCCGCAGCCAGAGTTGTTGGCGCTAAAGCAGCCTGCCGCGCGGAAGGCGCGGCACTAGGTGGCAGATTGTTGCCCCCCCCCAGATTACGGTGGAGGCTGACCGACGAATCGGTGTGGGATTCCCCGGCATTGCCGGGACCCACCTGGGGAATTTTCTTTTTCACAGTCTGCATTGGGGTTTGTGGGCTTTTTTAGGAGTTGAGGTTACCCCTCCTCATGGACCGAAGGGAGAAAAGGGAAAAGGAGGGAAGGTGTTGGGCATGGGATCATGGGAGTGGGGTTAGGGTTTCCCTAGGCCTGGGAGTTGGCTTTCGGGAGTTGGGGAAAAAGGGCGCCTGGCGGTTTTTGTTTCGTCTATTTCTTAAGGAATTAGACCAAGAACAGGGCGGCAACCACGTGAAGGAGGAACCACCAGACTTGCCTTGAGGATCTACACGACTGTAGCGCTCCCCCTCAAAGCCCCGCCACCTTACCGCCTCTGAGGGAAGCCTGCATCTATACTACCAAGCAAAGCAGAAGCAAAGCGTGTCGTTGTGCAACCGCAAAAGCACAAATGCAAACCCGCCCCATTAGGTATTAGGTAGTATTTATTATTTTAGAAGGGTTTCTTTCGGCATGAAGAAAATTATAAACAGTTAGAAAAGAATTATATCAAATTTCTTTTTTTATTTACTAAAGCTGATGTAGTATGACACATTACATTTAGAATAAACATGGTTATAGAAAACCATAGTTTCTATTAGTTTTTATAGAAACTGTGGTGAAAGTAGTTATCACTATCAATTAATCAAATGTAGATATACGTTCCGGTGTAAGGACAAATAGCGCATTTGTACTGCGTGTTACTATGGACCCTTTTACCGTGCACACTGCACATCTTGCTACATCGTTCTCACATATTAATGTACCATCTCAACATGAATGATGTAACCAAGGTTTTTGTAAAAATATACTGATTTAAAGGAGTGTCCATGGAGTTTCTTGCCCGTTCTTCTCAATAGAGATCTACGCTAGTGAATGGGCAACTACAGTACTTTTACAGTTTTTATGCTTTGTGACTGGGACTGTAGCTTCATTACATTGTTATCTTGGCGACAATTCGAAAGTGCCTGTAACTGGCCTACTTGAAATAAATGCTTTGATTTTTGATTTTGTACGTTCCGGCCTATACCATATAGGGTGTTTTATTTTTCGTTACTTTATCCACTGTTTATTTTGACTTGACATGACAGACCGCATCTAACGTTGTAGGCATAGGAAATAATATCCTGTTAGAAGATAATGATATATTTATTGTTACACACGATATGCATCAAATAATTTTAGAAAATCATTTATATGTATTATGTTGTGTATACGTAACGTAGAGCGACGGGGACGGAATACTGGAGTTATTAGTCCAGTCCTGCTTCATAATCATATTTTCTGTGTCTACATGAAACATCGCATTCATTTCAGTTTCATGTAGACAGCGCTCTTGTTTATGATAATCACGCCAGCATTTGCCAATACACAAAAACACTCTGCATTTTGAGCACTTTACATTGCTCTCTGTCCGCTTTTTAGAAGAAGACGCCCGGCGAATTTCTTCATGTTCTGGAAAGTGTTCATTTCCATCTAACCTTTCCCTTCTTGAAAATTGTATAGCAGGTCTCGACAAAGCTTTAGCTAGGGCATAGCGATATTCCCGATGTGTCAGTTTGCGCGAGTGATTTTGGGAGTTTGCGCGATATACATATTATGAAATTGTTCAGAATACTAATATTTAGTAGCCTTCTGAAAACCTTAATATACCACTTTATGCCCCTTTTACGTTCCAATACGTAAAAGGGGCATAAAGTGGTATATTACAATGGTCCTTCAAATCGACCCCACCCATGTACTTATTGTAACTATGGACCACAAGCGGCTTATTGTACGCTACATCTGCACGCTGCCCTGGTGCCGTATGAGCATTATGATAAGTAGATATCATAGTCACTAATTTGACATCCTTCCACGATAGGACAGTAATGTTTGAGCAATGTCGAGCTACTATTTCGTACTTCTTTACACGTCGTTCAACTAGAGCTTTTATATCAAGAGGAGTGTCTTTTCGCCGCCGATTTAGCGTACCAAGTACATCAGTACCACGCTGCTCTTTTAAAAATCGAGTAAGAGTCATACTATTATAGAAATTATGCATAACTAGACAGTGTCCTTTATGAAAATACTCATTCATTAGCTGTATAACGATCTTACTTGAGGCTCCTATAAATCCATGTATTGCTTGGTTTTGGTGGCAAAATAATAACTGCCGCTCGGGTCGATCTTTAGGTTAAGCCGTGCTTGCCTAGGTTGGTCTGTGGATGGGTGACCACCCAATACATACCGAGTTTCCTCCGTGCCTCGGAAAGCACGTTAAGCCGTTGGTCTCGGCTGTCATTTGCACATCTTTGACAGTCGTTACAGGTAGTCAGTGGCCAAAAAAAGTCTGACAACCAGTCTTACCAAGAGGTATCGTATTACCCAGTACTAACTGGGTTGTGGAGGTTAGATAGGCAGTCGCTCCATGTAAAATACTGGTATTCATCTGCATCCGGTTAGACTGGAAGCCGACCCCAACATAGTTGGGAAAAGGCTAGGCAGATGATGATGATGATGCTTGGTTTTCTGAGTTTGTACCTTTCTCTCCGGTATAAATAGCCGTTGTCAATAAATATCCTGTCCTAGTTTCACAGAGCTGGTAGCTCTTGATGCTAAATCGTGCTGCTTTAGAACGGATACATTGAATTCAGCTTAGCAGCCTCCCTTTCCAAAGCAGCAGCGATTCATCAAGACTTCAGTGCTGCTCAGGAACATTCATCTCCTTAAATTTGCGGTTGCAATGGTCAAGAATAGGAGCTATTTTATATGTTTTACGATCATGTCCATCTAAATTCAAATCTAAATTATAATTATCTTAGAAATGCAAAAAACGTAGTATGAGTAAGAAATGATTTTTTGGCATAATCAGGCGAAATTGGGGCATTTCTAACGTATCCGTAGTCCAGTATTCGTCTATTCGTCCTCTCTGACACAAGCCCATGTAAATGAAAATGGAGAAAAATTTGTAGAGCTCCTCCACGGTTACTTCTACCCAGTTGTTAAATCTAGATTCTGGTTTTATCCCAACTTCAGTAAGTTGTGTCTGCCACGCGTACTCGTTGGTTTCGCGTACAATTAATTCCATAATATGTTGGTCCCAGACAAAAGCGAAAAGTTCGAAAGGATCAGTTATCATTATTGTTGGTCCTGGTTGTTCGGTGTAAATTTCTTGGACACCTGTAAAAGTTTGAAAATCACATGACCAACAGACACCATCTGCCAATGCTGGAGGAACTTCTTCTTCTTCAGTGTCATCGTCATTTGACTCCAAAATTTGACGAATAGTTTCTTCAGAGTACTCTTCATCGTCGCTTTCCTCGCTACCCGAATCAATAGCTAATGCTTCAGCAAAATCTGCGCGTAAAATATCAGCGAAAAGACACGTTATTAACCCAAAAAATATAAATAAGTACATTATAAATAATATCATAATGTAGGCAAAATACATGTTTACCAGTATATTAGTGAAACCTACAGACGAGCTAGATGGAGCAGATTCTAATATAGAATTATCTTCATCAATACTTCGACTGGGCTCATGGACCATTTCATGCTCAATCATTGGTGGTGGAAAATAAATGTTGCCCTGAACATCATCCTGAAAAGAAAAAGAAATATTACAAATTGTCGAGATTCTTGTTATTGTTGCAATCTGCCTTAGGAGTTGGCTACATTGGTCATTGTGTACATCATCAGTGTCAGGCTCAGGCATTGGAAAATTCCGAGCATTGGGGATGTTGTGTATAACGATACATGCATTCCCTGTCTTGACTGCTGTCATTGGGTCATAGTGAAGTACTCTGTGTGCTAACAAACACCGCCAACGTGCTTTCAGAACTCCAATGCACCGCTCGACAGTGTTTCTAACTTAACAATGAAGTTCCGTATAAAATTCTTCTGGTTCCTGGTCCTTAAAGGTGGACCACTATTTACGCCACACCTTGTATGTATAATTTCAACAATCTTTTGTGAAATGGGCAGTCTCCCGTGCCATTTCAAAAGAGATTCGTCAACGACTATCTCTTTCGATGGATAGTATAAACTGGAAAACTTTTTGTTAAAGTAGTCAGTCACTGGGTCTATTTTCAAGAGTTTGGTCGTTTTGACAGCCGTGGCGTGGTTGGCGAAATGCATCATAGTCTTAAGGAAGAGGAATCTGTAAATAGTCCGAACATATGGTACAGTGCCGTAACCGTTAAATTTGAAATATAGTTCTTTTTCAGGGAGGAGATATAGAAGATAAGGGTAGCAAGGAAACTATACATTTCGACTCTGTCAGTCGGTGTCCACTGGCGTAGGCGGGAGTTGGGAGTCAGTTTATTCTGAGTCTTAAGTAAGTCAATCCTCTGTCGTGCATAGAGATTTGTCTCCATGCACATCATATCAATAAACTCTTCGTCAACCATTTGATGGAAGACGTCGAGTATTGATGTCTGGTCGGTCATGTCCAAAGTCGGTCCGGGAGTGCCAATGAACGTCTCTGGTCGTCCCTGGAAAATAAACTCGTCTTTGTGCCATTTGAAGTCGTGACGTTGTCGAGGACAATAGTCGGCAAGGCACTGTCATTTATTGCGTCCTCGTCGTCTAAAATCTGTAGTTGTGAGCCACTTTAGTCAGTCCCTGAGGTAGGCTCAGCCGACGCGTTACGTCAGTGTTGGGTCATGGTCTGTCTCGACGTCACAATTTAATTCATCGTCGTCACTGTCAATTTGTCAAAATCCTGTAAAAATAAATTAATATAAACGTTTTTGTAGGCTAATTGTTAAATATTATATAGTATAAAATTTACCAATCATAGTGCATCGTTGTTGCCTGACAGGTGTACTGTGAATCTGCACCTCGGCGCCATCTGCAATCTTCAATACTGTATCAGTATATTTATCTTAGTTTTTGTGCATGTTTAGGGGTGAGGTGGGTGTGTATGCATGCGCGTGTGTGTGTCATGTGTTCACAGACTCCAAAAATGAGGGGTTTTTCTATCAATGAAATCTCTCCAGGTATGGTTTACTCATCCTCTGAAGAAATTTTACTGCCAACAAAACCCCTCTTTTTTGGAGTCTGTGAAGCCGCTTCAAGATTTAGTCTAGTGGAAAAGCGGCCAGGTCACTATCCAGGGAGCTGGGGGCGGTATCGTCACTCGGCATACCCCGGCCACCATCACTGCCAAGGCAATCATCAGCAACTGAAAGAAAACACATTTATTTGAGAGACGCACAGAGCCTGAAAATAGCAGAAAGGAAGGGTGGCCTATAACCAGCGGTGGATAACTATATTACCGTATTCCAAGAAGTCTGCGTCAGCAGCTGCTTCTGGAAAAGCTAATACAGCAAAAAATCGAATACAGGTAGTGAAAAATATACATATCTGCTGGCTGCCTCGGTCCCGCTTGGGGTGCTTCTGATGGTCCTTGGTCCTCCTTGGGGCATCCAAGACCTTCAGGCAGGACCTTCTTGGGAACCGCAAGCAGGTCCTGCCCAGGGCTCCATAGAAGGACCTGCTGCTGTAGACGGCCCTGCTCCGGCCGTCAAAGACGGGCCTGCTTCGGCCGCCGAAGACGGCCCTGCGTCGGCCGCCGACGACGGCTGCTCCACGAACCGGCAGGGTTGACATTCCGGAGATGGCTTTCTAAATAACATTTTAACATTACATCGAACACATAGAACAAACGAAAAAGAAGTATTAAATAAACTGACTGGGTGTGGCGTTTCCGGGGAGGAGCATCTGGAAGAAGAAACCTATGCGTCTCCAAGGCTCTCTTCTTCCGGTGCAACTCTTGCTTGGTGGCCGGCGACAACGCCGCAACCAATCATATGCACTTATCGTAGTCGGCAGTGTTCTAGCTCTTTAGCCTATATTATTCCATTGCTGGGTAAAGGCCTCCCCCATAGCCTTCTACTCTTCTCTCTGTGCGGTTTTCTCGGGTCAATCTCGCACAAACGAATTTAATTTGTCACGCCAATATTTTCTAGGCTTCCCTCGGCGACGACGCCCGTCTTCTGGCACCTACTGCGTAACGACTCTGGCCCATCGGTCCTTATAAATTCTACAGACATAGCCCACCCAATTCCACTTCAATCCAGCGTCCAGTGTTGGCGTTGACAATACATGGGTTATTTTATGTCAGCAATAGGTTTTCTAGACAATCGGTCTTTCAATTAAATTAAAAACATAATTTATAGATAATGTTTATTTTCGGAAAGAAAAAAGTGCATTACTTTTCCTCTAAGTCTACATTAATAGCTACTTTTACATACAAATAAAATAAAAATTTAACTCAAATATATTTATTGTAACATAGCTGACGAAACACACAATCTATGTTTGTTATGAAAAATTTCCAAGCTCTGCTCTCCAGGGTTAATATATCAGCAGATGGGAATTAACTACAATGTCATACTTAACAGAAACAGCCTTACGGGCCATATCGTCGTAGCACTCCCATCCAGAATTTCGCCGTAGACAGTTAGTATTATAATGACCAATACCCCCGGAATTTGAAATAAATTCAAGTACAGCTGCCGATTCGAATATTTTGTCGCAGAGCAGCCATTTCTTTTGGAATGTCACATAGATGCATAGTCAAATCTACTTAAAAAAAAAAAACTGTAATTACATATTCCGTGCATGAATTTTTTTTTTCTATTTTCCTTATAAATCTGAAATCTGCCAAATGCACGTAATATAGGCCAGTTCAGTAAATAGGTAAGATTATTGTTCTTACTACATACAGCCCTGGCCAAAAGTATTGAGCACCCATGACATCTTTCAGTTTTATGCGGAGTATCAAATAGAAACAAAACAAAACGTTTTATATAGGTTTCTTTTACTATTTATTAACCCTTTAACCGCTTGGCTAAATATCAATTGTCGTGCCCCTAGCGCGAGGCTACAAATCGACAAAATAATACCTACAATAAATAAGGAGGGGCAATCGTTGTATCGATAAAAAAAAGTCAAAGAATTTTTTATGTTTTTATTTTAAATCAGCCTTATGGCTTCTACAAACAGGCGCGACACAAAGAAACCGCTCATGTTTTTGTGTCGCGTGTCGCGCCTGTTTGTAGGACCTTTAAATTAACCACCCTAATCACTTTCTTCGTATCACAATCGTTCATCTTTAAGCTAATAAGTAAATGTTTTTAACAGTTACTAATTGTTTAACCTTACTAAATTCGAATTGTTTACATCACAATAATCTCTTATTAATCGACTAGGTACTTTTTTTCTTTTCTTATAAATCTACCTACAACAGCAATGGCTAAATCTTTGTATCACAATTGTTTAATCTTACTATCTAAATTTTAATTACTTACATCAAAATAATCTCTTATTATTCGACTTTTTCCTTTTCAAATCAAACTAAGTATAATAAATCTTTGAATCACAATTGTTTTTTTTGTTTTTGCTTACCAGTTACTATACTCCATTTGTTTAGGTAATTAAGTAAAGGTAAACAAAAAAACCACGTGACTTAGTTAGCCGACTAAACGTAATATCACTCACTTCACTTGTCATGCTATGTCACAGTTGTACTCTTCAATTTAGCAACATTATTAACGAATTATAACGTTGCTAAATTGAAGAGTACAACTGTGACGTAGCATGACAACTGAATAGACTGGTATTACGTTTAGTTGGATAACCACGGCACGTGGTTTTTTTGTTTACCTTTATTTAATTACCTAAACAAATGGAGTATAATACTTTACATCACATTCATTTACACATATTCCTCAGTATACTATAAAATACCTAATAAGTTTTGATTACCTATTAGATCAAATGCAATGATTTACGCATTTATAATAAGTAAGTTATAGTTGTTACAATTCACGAGCGCACTTTTCATTTAGATGTGTGTTGAACTGTTACCTATTTGTAACTACCTATGAATGACGTCCGCGCGCAACTGTTCGCTTCGTCGGGCACACACACAAGTGCAATGTGTACCTACGTGACGTGTACGTACACGAAACCTACACGCAAAGGCTTGAGTGCGCTCGTGAATTGCAACAACTATAATTAGAATTACGCAGTCATAAGCTAAAAACAAAAAAAAGGACAATTAATCAGTCAAACAGTAGGTAACAAGTAGTAGGTACATGATTCATAAAATTATTCGTTGTCTGTTTTTATCAGACGTATTATAGATGTCACAAAATGTGTGTACGTTTCTATAAATTTATTCGTGCGAGTCACATTAGTACCGAAATGTTTTTCGGCTAATATTTTTGCCGTTTTTGAAATTAGGTCAGTGCTGATCGCTTCGTATTGTGTGCCTACACTTGATATTTTTGTTAGAGTTTGTGTTCCTCTTGATACAAATAAATCAGGCGTACTATCTGTACTTCGTAAGTCACCGTCATGTGGTACATAGTAACATAACTGGGATTGTGCTACCGACGAAGGCAAACATACATCTTCTACATCTTCAAGATTCATTTCGTCTTGACTATCGCTAGTTGGATCCAAAATTGATTGACTACATTCCTGAGACTCGTCATACTTTCCTTAAAAGCAATTAAATATAAATAAGTACCTATAAAAATGGCTACAGGATGTGTATAATCAAAGGCTACAAGTATCAATTTGGCACAATTTACTTACTTGTCGATGTCATTTCGTTTTCTATCAAATTTAAATTTAATGCTCAACAAAACTGTGACGTTCAAGGTGTATAATATAACTAGGGTTCAATTCGCATAACACTTGCACTGAACCGTAAAAAAAGACGTGGGCTCGGTGTGTTTGACATGGACAAAGTGAAGTTGAACACAGACTAAATAGAGCAACGCAAGAAAAGAAATTAGTGACAGGATGATCTACCTACTTACTTAAACTATCGATATTTAGTCGATAGCTTCTATCTATGGTATTCCGCAGCACATGTGTCAACGCAAAGATAAACATTACACGTTTTACACATATACCGTGTGTGTGATCTTTTATTCTTAGTCGCGCATACTTTACAACGCTGACTTTTGCCACTGGGAATTCGTACAGGAAAATGTGCCAAAGCATCGATATGTAGACTGCGAGGAGGATTGGACTGAGTACCAGAAGTGAACGCTGGGCTAGTA
Organism: Lycophotia porphyrea; assembly: GCA_950005105.1. Lineage (NCBI taxonomy): Eukaryota > Metazoa > Arthropoda > Insecta > Lepidoptera > Noctuidae > Lycophotia > Lycophotia porphyrea. The sequence continues at coordinate 10,612,419 of OX465406.1, forward strand.
TTTGCAATTAATCTTTTATTTTTTTCTAAAAGTTGCCGTATCACATTTAATTGAAAATCTGCAAAACTATGTTTTTTGTTATTTTTTAAGACTCTGAACAAATAAAAAGCATTAAGCATAAACAAATCGATGATGTGGAAGCCTAATTTTTTATACCACTTCCTAGTTTTCCTTATACAACCTATGCTACTCATCATCATGTCGGTGATGTCCACCGAACCCATATTTTTATTGTAATCTATTACACATTGCGGCTTTAATTTAGGCAGACCAGAAAAATGATCCAAATTGTCTGACGGAACAATTTTGTCATCATGTATGGTAGACAGCATGGTAACAGCTTTTTTGTCTTGCCATTTTAACGCTAAAAGAGGAGGAGATGAAAATGCTTCTATTTCTCCACGCTTAAGTTTTTTGAATTTTGGCATATGTTTCCTATTACTTTTGACCGTACCGCATGCATAAATGCCTCTTTGTTTTAAATAAAGAAAAAGTCGCGGACTAGAATACCAATTGTCGACATATAGCTCTCGATTACTATGATAATAACCTTGTACCAGTTCAGTGACTACTGATCCTGTAATACCTAAATTTGGTACATGCTCTATTTGTGTTTGTGAACCACAGTAAACAATGAAATCAATTATAAACCCTGATTCGACATCACACAAAACAAAAAGTTTTATTCCAAATCTGTTTCGCTTTTTTGGCAAATATTTTATTTTAGATATATTTAGATTACCAGACGACCTTTGAAAGGCACAATGCTTTCATCAATGCATAGTTTGCCTCCGGGGACCAATGTGTGTCGAAATTTTTGTCGTGCGTGGTCAATCATCATTTCAATTTTATATAATCTTGATAAATTACTTACATCGTGTACTTCAGAAAATGAAAGCATTGCCAGTATTGCGCAATATCTATCTCTACACATAATACTATGAAATATGGGACTATTTAAAAGGGGGTCTACAGACCAATGTTCTTCAATAGTGAGCCTTTTATTCCTTGTAAAGAGCATCGTAAGGGCTAAAAAGATATAAATGTCATGAACAGTCACATCTTGCCACCTTTTTAAACGAGCGTACACCCTTAGATCCGTATGCCTGACATAGAATTGGTGATATTTGTTAGTAAAATAACATATTTTTTCTACTAAATCATTGCCACAAAAATGTTCAAAAATATCCAGTTCCGAGGAGTCGCTGCTCAAAGGTACTGAAGGTGATACCCCCGAAATAAATTCGTCAAAGTTTTCTTTATCAGGTACAGTTATGTCTAACGTCCAATTAATGCCTTCATTGTCGTCATGATCCTGAAATGACAAATTAAAATTTATTACGTAAGTATATTATTTTTTATATTCATTAGGTAGGTATATAACTTTAACAAAAAGGAACCTAGTTAGCGTTCCTGCACACGATGCCGTCACCGCGCCGTCGCACAGTGGAACGAATGTATGGGAGCGGTTGGACGTAGACATGTCCAAAAAAAAAGAGTAAAATTATGCCAAACTAATGATGCCATCTTATTCGATTACTTAATGCCTTCATAACTTGTGGTGATGAATTTCTTCATAACTCCCATATTTCGGGAGTAATTTGAGAAAATGTGAAATTTTACTATGAAAATGAGTGTATCGAGCTCTCTCCCTCCTGATTCCTCCTGTTTCAAGTAGCGGTCTCTAATATCATAATGCTAATACTAAGAGCTATATTTAATACTAAGACACATAGTGCGCCAAATGTGCACTTTCTGGGATAAAGAGTGATGTTTATTTTATAACACAATTTTTTTATTTTTTGTTTATTTTGTTGATTAAAACCGTTTTTCTAAAGGTTTACCTTATTACAATAACATTTCTGAGCAGCCAATTAGAGAAGATATAAGCTAATTAGGATATATAATTAGGGACTTAAGGTTTACATATAAAACTGATGCACTAATGATTACTGATAAGAACATTGCTATTATTTAATTACTAAATGGCTCTTAATACACTAATTTAGCATGCATCATTTACTAATTATCACAATAACTAATTACCTTGCAATATTTAACAAAGGATACCTGGGATACCTGGATTTTATATAAATAGGTCACTATTAGTAACTTTAAAATCAGTGTTGATTTACACCTCGTTGTATCCAAGCTAATCTCGCAATGTATTTTCCAAATTTTAATACAAATCTTGATATTCACGTTGCTTTATGCGCACGCGCACATAAAGATTTACGCGACTTTAACTATTTGTTCAGTGTTTTAAAAGATAACAGTTGTGTTCAGTTATGTGAAAGTGCTGAAACAAGTTTAAAAGACTGGTGTCGTCGATTTTGCTACCGCATTTATGCAAAATGGACACAGTCTGGAAGAAGCACAGATAAGTTTCGGAAGAAACATGAGATTTGGCTACAGGCTGCAATTCAATGGCCGGAATTACAGAATGAAAATATGGAACCTTCTACAGAAAATATAAGTGACGTCATCGAGCCCATAATTTCTCCTGCTAAATCTGATGCTTCAACTTGTACACATCCTAGTCCTCGTAAATCTTTTGAGGACCTTAGTAACCGGCAAAAAAGAAGACGCACTGAAGATAGTCTTTCATGCAGCAGTAGCAGCGCTGAAATTATGTTTTCGGCCGAAAGGGCGCTTCAAAAGGCAAGACAAAGCGATACAGCTTATGTTATGAAATACTTGACGGAGAATCCAGAAGAGGCCTCAAAAATCAAAGCCTTCATTGAAGGTAAATCAATTCAGGTACGGGAAATATCCCCTTTGAAGGCATTGGCTCTTTATGTATCGATGAACTTATCGAAATGGCGCTATAACACTCTTCGGGATTTCAACACTCAAGAAGGAGCTCTTCAATACCCGAGTTACTACATGTTGGTTAAAGAAAAAATTAAGTGCTATCCGGCCAAAGAAGATCTCACAGTTACAGAGAGCTCTGCAAAAATCAAATTACAAGCCTTGATGGATTTAACCTCAAGAAGACTTATTAGGTCGTTAGAAACCCCTGTTGATCCCAATCAACAGCTCGTATTGACCAGCAAATGGGGTTTTGACGGATCATCTAGCCAAAGCATTTATCATCAAAGGACGAGTGAAGATGAGCAAATCGATCTTGCTAGTAATTTTATGATTAGTCTTGTACCACTGCGGCTCGTCTCAAAAGGTGTAACAATTTGGGAAAACGAGCGACCATCTTCCACTTCATTTTGCCGGTCAATATTGTTTAAGTTTATAAAGGAAACCAAAGAAAATGTGCAGAGAGAGATGGCTGAAATCGAAGCAGAGATTGAAGCCTTAACTCCATCCACCATCACTGATGGAATTAGTGTCAAACACCAACTGCTGTTGACAATGATTGATGGTAAAATTCATTCCATTATATCCGATACAGCAGCTTCAGTGTGTGACATATGCAAGGCTTGTCCTAAAGAAATGAATAATTTAGAGTTAATCAAAGATAAACACGCAAACGAGGACATGTATAAATATAGCTTAAGCACCCTTCACGCTTGGATTCGCTCAATGGAATGCTTATTACACATTTCCTACAAATTAGACATAAAATCATGGCAAGTAAGGGGTGATATAGCAAAAAGGCAAGTTGATGACAGGAAGAAAAGAGTTCAAGAGGCTGTAAGAAGAGAAACGGGCTTACTTCTCGATGTTGTGAAACAAGGCAGTGGATCCACCAACAATGGCAACTCGGCAAGGAGATTTTTTGAAAACTACACTAAATCTGCTGAACTGACCGGAATAGATGCTATGCTTTTAAGAAAAATCTGTGTGATCTTGCAGTGTATTTCATCAGGAGAGAAGATCAACGTAACTAAATTCCGAGAGTTCTGCTTTGATACTGCTAAGCTTTACGTGGAGTTATACCCATGGTATTATATGCCTTCTTCACTTCATAAAATTTTAATGCATGGGCCAGACATAGTTCAGAACATGTCAATTGTGCCCATTGGTTTTCTATCCGAAGAGGCATCTGAGGCTAGAAATAAAGATTTTAGAAAATATAGAGAGGGGCATTCTCGAAAGCATAGCAGTATCTCATGCAATGAAGATATTATGCACAATCTTTTACTGTCTTCTGATCCACTTGTTACAAGTATCCGTCCAAAAGGAAATAAGTTTGTAAAAAAATCTTCTTTTAAGGAATTTTATGAGCTTACGGATTCTGAGAAAAGTGATATCGAATTTGTTAACATAAATGATTTAGCGGACATCGATTCTGAATTTGAATTAATTGATGATGATGATGATGACGAAGATAATTAAATGATGTTATTGTTTTAAAATGTGTAACTTAGTAAATTAGAGCTTACATCTTAATTATTTATTGTACTTTTAATGAAACTAGGTAATTTATTATCAACTTACTTAAAAGTCATACTCTCATCAGTTCTTGTGAATATTTTTGTTAATATATATTTCTGTATATATATAATATATTTATAGACCTCTTAATAAGTCTGTCTGCGGTTTAAAGTAAATACAAATGGGGAAAAAACGTTTTTTTTTTTAAATTTCATTTCCTTTTATCCCAGAAAGTGCACATTTGGCGCACTATGTGTCTTAGTATTAAATATAGCTCTTAGTAATAGCATTACGATATTAGAGACCGGTACTTGAAACAAGCCCGGAATCAGGAGGGAGAGAGCTCGATACACTCATTTTCATAGTAAAATTTCACATTTTCTCAAATTACTCCCGAAATATGGGAGTTATGAAGAAATTCATCACCACAATTTATGAAGGCATTAAGTAATCGAATAAGATGGCATCATTAGTTTGTCATAATTTTACTCTTATTTTTCGGACATGTCTACGTCCAACCGCTCCCATACATTCGTTCCACTGTGCGTCGCCGCGCCGACGCCCGCCGCACAGTTACACTGTAGAATACGAGTCGCGCGAAGCCCGCCACCGCGCCGCCACCGCGCGCGTTCCCGTCCCTGTCTCGTTTGATTCATTCGCGGCGACGGCGCGGTGACGGCATCGTGTGCAGAACGCTTATTAAAGTTATCTTTTTTTTAAAGATAACTCATGCACTAGGAATAATTCCTGTGTAGCTTGGGACTTCACAAACACACAAGTCACGGACACAAAACAGCTACACCCAAACTCGAATAATGATTTATGAAAGAGAGAGAGAGAGAGAGAAAAAGAGACAAACGCGAGTGCGAGTGCCTGTCCGGCTTGGTGACTGTCACAGTACCTTAATAATGGTAAGGACAACATACAACACGGTTCCAAATTTGAACAATCAATAGGATATGTAGGTAGTTAAGTAGGTAATATAGGTAATAACAGAATTACATCACAATATTTAAAATACTATTTCGATTCATCAAGGAGTTACCTAAACCCAACGAAAGTCTTATTTATACCTATACCTACTGAATAATGTGCAAATAACCTAAGAAGAAATTGAAATAGGTACTTACCTCTCCATCACTTCTAAATTCTATCGAATCGGATAATTTCAATTCGTCGTCACACTCGTCGTCGTCACCTTCTAATATTCTTAATAATTCCTCAGTAGTCGTCATTATTGAAAATTGAAATGTGACTATTTTATCGACAATGCACAAATACCAACGAACAACATTAATGGAACTTTCCATTCGTTTGATCCGCTTGTGACGTAGGCAGTGGTCGTATTAATGTGACAGCCGCGCTAGACTAACTAGAGAAATATGTTGCAAGCATAGGAGTCAAGGGATGGGAACTAACGTCAAATGTTGGCATTATACAAAGATCGTGAGGGATATTTTTCTTATGAATAATAAGGAAAAGAATTAATAACACAAGGCAATATGTTAAATTTAACTTTATTTGGTATGACACCGTTTATTTTATGCTGAATGATGCATTATACCTGATTATTTAACTGTTTGTTATTTCGTTTTTAAAATGCGCATTGCATTGTATCCCATCCCTATGGTCATATTTATGCGACGCGCGCGATAGACGCCGAAGAAAATTTCAAGCTGCCAATTACTTATTTTTGTTTAAGTTTTTTGAATGCTTAGAGTTATGACACATAATTTTAAGTAATTGTTGTAAATAATAGCTCTATTTAATAATAGTTTTAGTTGTACCACGCAATTAATAGGACGAAAATAGAACGAAAAAATCATGCATGTTCTCTGTCGCAGAAATACGACACGCGCGGTAGGGACACGGAAATATTTGTCGCATATATGCGACACGCGCGGTTAAAGGGTTAAAAAGGTAAAAGTGTGAAATACAGGTGGAATTGAATCCACGATTGCTCAGTGATCAGTGCAGTGAATGTGTCAGCCAAAGGTACCTAGTGAGTTCGAATCTCGCTATTAATTATTATTACTACTAGCTGACCCGGCGAACTTTGTTCCGCCTTAATGGCAATAAATAAGCAGTTTTTTTTTTATTTTATTCGAAAAAATACAAAAAAAAAATTAAATAACTACATTAATCATTCATTATTATTTCTGTATTTTAGTACATAGGTTGCTCTTCACTTAAGCACCTTGTGATACACGACATTTTTTGTTTTATTATCAGGCGCAAAAACAAACAACGCAGATGGTCTTCCGACCCGTGAACATGCCACGTATAATTGACCATGGGAAAAACATGAATGTTCTAGATTTAAACCACAAACTTTTAAGGATTGGCCTTGTGATTTGTTGATTGTCATGGCAAATGCAAGACGTATCGGAAATTGAAGTCTTTTAAATTCAAACGGCATATCGGTTGGGATCATCGGGATCCTCGGAATGAGAACTTCCTCACCTTTGAATTTTCCTATCATTATCGTAGCGTAAATTACATTGTTCATCAATTTACTAACCACCAAACGCGTACCGTTGCACAGTTTTGGTTGGTTTATGTTTCGAAGCATGATTACTACGGAGCCAACCTTTAGGCGTAAATTGTGCGGTGGTAAGCCAGGCACGTCCAAAGAGTTTAAAAATTCAATTGGATAGTTGGTGGCTTCATCTTCATTTGTGACGCAGTCAATAGATTTGAATGAATGCATTGTTCCAATGATCTTATTTTGAATTATGTAGTTCAGGTCATCTACATCTTTATTCTTAGCCGCTAAAATTGCTCGCTCACTCAACCATTCATTATTTTTGTAGTTAGAAATAATATTTGGAAATACATTGTTGATAAGTTCGTCTTTTGATGAGACAAAATTACAGAAATTATTTGGAAATGATATTAATCCGCTCGATTCATCGACAGGTACTTGACCATTACCGATAGTCAGCAATTGCTCCGAGAAATCTTCAGCAGATGTATCATTAAGCAATGTAACTCTCATGTTTGTTGTCAGCTGCAGTTTCTTCACATAGCGCCATAGATTTGACGATTTGAGGCAAGCGTTTATTTCGTCGGCAGCCGTAGATCTTGGAATTACTGGCAGTATTTGGCGGAAATCGCCAGACAGTAAAATCATTGCTCCTCCAAAACATCTCGAGTCATTGCGTAAATCTTTTAATGTTCGGTTAAGTGCTTCTAATGCACGTTTATGCGCCATTGTGCATTCGTCCCAGATGATGATTTTCGATGTCGCTAAAACTTTGGCCATTGCTGAGTGTTTTGCAATATTACACGTTGGTTCTTCAATAGTTTGAAGATTTAACGGTAATTTGAATGCTGAATGAGCCGTACGGCATCCTTCTAACAATGTGGCTGCTATTCCAGAAGAAGCAACTGCAACCGCTATGTTGGATCTCGCCCGAACAGTTGCTAAAACTAATGACATAAGGAATGTCTTGCCAGTTCCACCAGGGGCATCTAGGAAATATAAACCACCATTTTCATCAGCGATTGCCTTCATTAAAGTATCATAAACTTCCTTTTGTTGGTAATTCAACAGGGGTACATTCCTTTGAACTACTAAATCTAATTCCTGGTGATCATATTCACGTTCCCGTTCCAATTCTCGATTAAATGCGTCATTCATTTCACGATTTGGCGCTGGCATTCCTAACCTGATTAATAAATTACCGCACATGAGGTAACACATATCTTCGATCAAGAGTAAAGCACGATTATGTATCTCCTCATTCATCTCAATATCGTGATTTCTGGAACTGACACGACTTTGATGTAAAATATCTTCTGACATACTATCCTTGTATTTGTGCCACAGGTTACATGGGTTTGATGGAAAACATGTCGAAATTATGATAGCGAATAATGTGCGTATCTGACTTGGAGATGCAGAGATAATGGCTTCAGCGATTGTCGTATCCCAATGGGTATCGTTTTCTAATAATTTCAATTCTTCACATGCAGCACGATATGTTGGGAATATTACACCATTAACAGTTCGTAGTGTCTCAAATGAAGTTGGCCCACGCACATTTACCAGCAACAACCGCAAATAGAAACATTCATCATTCTTTGGATGAACTGTATACATACGACCAAGAGCATCAGTAGAACGCACATCTGGATACCCAGGAACCGCATCACCTTGCTTCCGTCTTTGAAAATTCTTGGATGAAGCATTCCAAGTATAATAACGTGGCATCTCCGAGTAAAGCAAAGTTCGTGCAAACTGATCGCTTTGGCAGATTGCAAAAAAACTGGTCAATGTAGTTGCTGGAGGTGTTTCAGCACGTTGCGTAGCATTCGAAGCCGTGAAATATACTCGTTGACCATTCTCCAGATGCACCGCCAAATGTATAACAGTAGGATGACGTTCGTGAATGGGAAATGTGAATATACGCCAAATCGCTTCATTACAGTTCACATAACGACCAACTTGATAGCGTGAAATTTCATCGTTGGTATTCGAGGATTGCAATCCAAAAACCGCCATATCACTGCCTTTCGTGACATATTTGCAAATATATTTTATGGACTTAACTGAATTGCAATATTCAACGTTGCAATGTGTCTTGAACGTTTTAGAAATAAGTGGCGAATATGGAACAATCCAACTGTTGTCGACAACGAAATCCATTCTTTTCACTTTCGTTGTGACAGTTCGACCGTTGTCATCTGGTGATCGACGCCGATACAGCGGATACCCATCGTTGCCAGTGACAGTCTCCGCCGTTAATTTCCGTGGATATCGTTTAGAGCACTTTCCATCGACCATGCAAGGTGATTGGGGGTTGATGGAACCACACGGTCCATGAATCATATTAGTAGTAACAACATCATGTAGGTCTGGATCGACTTCATGATCAGGAATCTCGGCACATATGATATCATCTATTTGGTCAGGCTGAATTCTTTCCACTAACCAAATAAGAATGTGTGCGTGCGGCAGGCCTCGCTTTTGCCATTCGATTGAATACATCCAGCATCGAGTATCTCCAAAGACGCGTTGTTTAACAATAAAGTTCATCAGGGACCGAATTTTTTGCCTGAATATACGTGCTGTGATGTCGTGTCTATCATTTGATGTTTGTCCGGGAAGCAGCAATTGAGTAATTTCTATCCATTTTGGATTACAGGTAAAAGTAATAAAGAGATCTGGCCGGCCGTAATGACGAACATATGTCATTGCATCTTGTGCATATTCATGCATATGACGTGGGCTACCAATGTACGTCGCCGGCAGAATAGTTAATCGACCAATATTAGCTGCATTTCCTTCAGTACTAACTGCATCACGTAAATGGATGTACTCCTCAGAACGCAGTTTGGCTTGGTTCAACCTAATAAATGTTAAACGTTCCGTTTCTATTTTTACATACATGTCAACGCAATACTGCTGAAACAATCGACGAAACCGCAGCAAATAGTTGTCAGCATTTTGACGAATCATCAAACGATATGCATAATAATTCATTGAGCTAACTTTCTTTGTAGTTTCTTCACCTGAAATTAAAAATTTGATAATTAACCATTTCAAAGGCAAATAATACAGACATTAACCATTATTAAGATACTGATACTTTACCATTCAATGGATTTATCATTTTAATATCAAAATAATATCCATCTTCTCCTTGCCAAAACATCAGTGGGTATTGCAATGCGTCATATGATCGATGAGTTTCCGATATTTGTTGCAGTTGCCCAGTATCGCGACGTGTGAGCACAATATCGCGTTTTTCCAATTGTTCACCAACAATCAGGATGGCAACTTCGTCTACTGTTGGAGCATTAAATGTGCGTTCGTGTGTTCCAGATGGTCGTTTATCTGCTTTGATGACAACTTTATAGTCATCATTTGGCATGCGCTCTAAAGCACTCTTAAACAACCTGACCAACGCATGATGTTCATGAAGCAGACACTGCAAGTCTTGAAGAATTGCTCGCTTCATTCCTGCATTGATCCCTAGGCGTCGATCAAGTTGTTCTTCCATGTTGCCCATGAAATATATTTGTAAAAATTTATTCTGTGTATCTTCGAAAGGTAGTAATGATCCAATTCGATGGTGAATCTGTCCTTGTATCTACAAAATAAAAACCAGACAGTATTAACTGGGTTATAAACACTTTTTCTGTGGGAGAGTAGTATAATACATACCAATAGATAAAGTAAGTTATTCTTTAACTACATTCTATGTAAGTACAAAAATAAATACCTTAAATGTCGGATTAAAACCTCCTTCTTCGATAATGTCTGCCCCAAATGACGTCATTTGGAAACAACTATTGTATTTTCGAGTATTTGCAAGAAAGTGGCGTGATTCTTGTGTTTCGCCGCAAAGCAATGAATACAATGGCTCATGTGGCGGAGTCAACACTGGCAATTTCACTTTACCATTAACGCAGCATAATCCAGGCGTTTCTCCGGAAAACTTTAATGCACCACAATACTCGCAAACAACGTCCATTTGCCCAATGCAAACGCTAGGATGCAAGCTGTAATCATTGCTGCAATCGTATCGAAACGCAGCTCGATTCAAATCAGCTAAATATCTTGTTCTGCGTCGCAAATTATCTATTTGTTGACTACTGTTGTTCGCTCGACGATTCTGCATTGCCAACCGAGCTGTTTCACGGGCTGCTTCACTTTGCTCTCGTGATTGAGAAGCACGAAGTCGAGCCATACTATTGCGGCGCTGTTCACGTGCAATTTCTTGTTCTTCTTCAGTCCTTTCATTTGCAGTATTTTGTATTCTTCTTGCATTACGGCTTTGTCGGGAAAGATTCGATCGTCTTGGTCGCGGCATTATTAATTAAACTTCACTTCACTTCAATCCACTTGTTAATTATTTATTTAATAGAAATAGTTTTAATATTGATTTCTTACAAATATCAAATTGTCATCCATACGTCATTACATAGCTGTCATTTTACGTCAATTACATAGCTGTCATTTGCGTTTTGTTATTCCAAGTCTGATTCTTTTTTGTTATACCACGTTTTATAGTGACTGACGTTTCATGTCAAGTCACACAGGAACGCTGTCGAACGGGATAAAAAGTATCCTATGTCCGTCTCCTGGCTCTAAGCTACCTCCCTACCAATTTTCAGCCAAATCTGTTCTGCCGTTCTTGAGTTATAAGTGGTGTAACTAACACGACTTTCTTTTATATATATAGATTTTCAGCTTTTAATTAACAAACAATATTACTTAGGTACAATACTTACAGTATCAATTGTTCTAGTAGGCACATTTTTATTGCGCAGAAAATGTAATGGTTTGTAGGCAAACCATTTACTTTCATATATTTCCTCGGTACCCGCTCCGGATTTATTTGAACTGTCACATTTTTTCTTTGTGTCCGTTACCTCAGCCAGATGTGGTCGAAAATGGTCATTTGAATCTTATAGATAATTAGTTTTGCGGCTTCTGTAATTGTTGCGCACATTTTTAAATTTGTTGCGCTTATAGTTTTTTAATTATTTCACAAAAACATTTCCTGCTGAGGTAACGTTACCCCAGCCAGACCTTTTTCTTTCTAATGGGAATATTTAAATAAATACTAGCTATAAAATTAGTTGTCTAGATGAAGTAAATGTTGTGCCTTATTTTGTATTTGTTCTTTCTTCGGTTGCGAAGTTATTCGAGATTTTGCTGGGGTATCGTTTTTGGTTTTGCTAGATCTTTGAAACGGTTAAGCGGATTCTTATCATATTTTGTACAAGACTTTTTTGGAATTAGTTTAAATTTGTTCTGCAATAAAAATACCAAAATAATACATAGCTTAAAGGTTATTTCATTAAATAGAAAAACACTTCAATTGGTCCCAGCACTCTCAATAAGAGGTCTAAAGACTTACTTTAAACATTATTGTGAAGCTTGTAACTGCCTTCAAATGTATGTGAAGTTTCATTAGTATCATGTAAGTATTTAACAAGTTATGATGATATTCAGTTCTTCACGAGCACGGTCATGATGCGCGCGGTGTTATTTGGCAACTGATAAGCCTGTATATGGATATATGAACTGAATGTTATGTCAATTATTAGTTGTGTAGTTCAGTTGTATAACAGTAAAATTTCAACGTAGTACATTGGATAATTAATGAGATAATACGATTAAAGTCATTAGGAAGTGAATGACCGTGGTAACCCGACCAAGTTTAGGTGGTTACGAAAAAGCGAAAACGTAGAACATTATGCTACCTTCTAAAATACACACACCGGCAAAATTAGAGGAACGCAAAAAAAAGGTGCCTCTTTTTTTAAACCTATAGGTATTTCGACAAGTGGTCCGGTATATTGGAATGATTACCCTTTTTCAACATAGCATAATGGGCCATTTTGACATTTTTCAACCCTCTTACAAAAATTGTACCCTCTTAAGTGTTTGTTTACAATTAACGCTTCTAAGTGTTTTTGATAAGGAAGATGGTTTAAGCAGTCAATGGTGGCCCTAGCTCATTTTATTTGTTTTGCTTGGAGAGTTAACATTGTATCGCATACAGAATGAGTGATTTGCCAGCAACTGAAGTCGCCAGGGCTGTAACAATGATTGAGGAAGGTCACACCTACCGTTCAGTCAGTCGAACGTTGGGTGTATCAGTATCCGTGATCCACCGTAATGTGCAACGATACAGACAGACAGGATCTTACGTGCGCAGGCGAGGGCAAGGCAGAAATCGTGCAACCAGTGCCGTAGACGACCGTTTTATAAGGGTGCAAACTTTAAGAAATCGTCGTCAAACGGCTGTTCAGACCCGAAATGTCTTGGAAGAAGTGCGTAACGTACGTGTTAGTGAACGAACAGTGAGGAGAAGGTTGAATGAAGTTGGTTTGAAGTTATACGTGCCAGCAAAAGCGCCAAAACTTGAAGTGAGCCATCGAGTTGCCAGATTAGCATTCGCCCGTCAATATCAAAATTGGTCCGGTGAGTGGAGTCAAGTTTTATTCTCCGACGAAAGTCGCTACTGTGTAAATTTCATTGACGGAAGGGAGAGGATGTGGAGATATCGAGGAGAACGTTACCATCAAGCAAATTTTTCCGAAACAACGGCTTAAGGTGGAGGGTCGGTAATGGTGTGGGGTGGTATAAGTTTAACGGCACGCACCGCTCTAGTCATCATTGATGGCGGTTCTCTGACTGCACACAGGTACATAACGGAGATCCTAGAACCTCATGTTATCCCTTTTGCTCCATTCATAGGCTCAAATTTTATGTTTATGCACGATAATGCACGCCCCCACACAGCGCGCATAGTGCAGGATTACCTTAATGAGACCGGTATAACGCAGATAGACTGGCCAGCACGATCTCCAGACATGAATCCAATAGAACATGTCTGGGACATGATAGGACGCAGGGTCCGAGAAAGAAATCCACCCCTAGGAATGTCGAAGAACTGAAATTGGTGCTGGTTGAAGAATGGGACATTTTGCCTCAGGAAATGATTGGAGGTGTCATCAGGAGCATGGGTAGACGTATTGAAGCGCTAAGAAGAGCACGTGGAGGTAACACACGCTATTAATTCTGAGTTTTTACTTTTTTTGTTGTAAATTTAGGACTTCAATATTTTTCAGTTACGACCATTTTTATTATTTCTCAATAAATCAATTCTAACTACCCCACATTTTGTTGTTTTCTTTCATAAAATAAACAAACACACTCAAATAAACCGAAAACAATAAATAAAATGCATTAAATCCCAAAAAATAATTCATTTTTTTTATGTTCCTCTAATTTTGCCGGTGTGTGTATTTAGGATAGTGTTACAAATTTAGTACAGACTTAAGATTACACAAGTGTTAAAAAAAACTAAATGTTTATTAACGATTTTTTATTAACAGGTAAAATAATCATTTCAATTGAACTTTTAAAGTATTAATAAACTTATACTTAAAAACAATCACAGATTAAAATTACAGATAGTAATTTTGCTTTTTTGAATTTTCTATTACTTTTTATTTAAATGATAGATTTCAGTAAACACAGTACACAGTTACAGTTTTTATTTAAATAGGTATACACAATATTGGAATGTGTAATGATCACAGACAATAAATAATTATACAACGGTTTTTTTCAGTTAACACTAAACTTACGTATGTCTACTAATACCCACTTATATCAATTAAAATCACAGATCAATGGTAATACTAAATGAAATCACAATGTAGTAAAATGCTCACAGTTAGTCCTACTGTTTTGTTGTCTCATTTCAAATATCACATTTTTTTCCCTAAGTTTATACACATAAAATGAACTTAAACTATTTAAAAATCACAGATCAAAAATAATAAAATTAAGTAATATTAAACTGCAGTCAAATAATTATGTAAGTATTACTTTTAACTAATTACAATCTCAAAAAGTCAACGTGTAAAGGTAAATTCTAAAAGTTTGTTGGTTTTTGTATAAAAAATCACAGATCATCACGTAAAATGAGTATCCAAATACGTAAATAACTTTGTGACACAAAAGTTGTCATAAACAGAGATCTAGTTGCCGCTCTAGAGAGACCATAAGCGTAGGCAGATTTTGTTAATTCTTACGTCAGTCGATCAAATGGTCATGATTTAGGTTCTATACTAAAAAGTGTGAAATATGTGTTCGCCATGTTTAATTTAATAACAAAACACATTGCTTCCGACTGCATAAGATTGGAGACGATTTTTTTATTATTATTATTATCACATCTATAAAAAAATGTGACTAACATTAAAATTCACAATTTTAAAGTAAATACATGTCAAGTGACAATACAAGATCTATAAAATAGTTTTGTATTTTAGATAAATTAGATATTATCAGATTGTAATGTATAAATAATCGCGTGAGGCATTAAATTAATCTGACTCTTCTGAATTTTGCTATACATATCGTCATAACATTGAAAAGTTCTAGTTTGTGTTCGATAGCAATGAGCTTTGTAGTGGCCAACTCCTTCAAAGCTGAGAGGTGGATGAAATTCAATGACTGCCAAGATCACATATAATCTATTATTAATTTCAATATTAATTGGGATATCATTTAGCTGTATATTAATATCATGAAGCTCAAATATTATTAAATGGCTCAAATGATAATTAAATGAAACTGTGCCTATTCTGCAAGAAACACAAAGTGGTGAGAAATCGTTTTTCATTCCTGCTTCTACAGACTCTTGTAAATTTGTAATACTTTTTTGTTTTATGAGATCTATATTCAATGGCAAGTATTTGCATTCAAATGACTCTTTGTTTTTGTGGCTAGTGCAATTTGCGTTTGAGCAAATTCTTTTTCTAGTAGCGGAAAAGTATGAAATACAAATTTCTTCTAATATTTTTGTAATATTACAAGCGCAATTTATAACATTGGACGTAGTTTCGTTATTTGTTTCAAAATTAACACAAAAAATATTACTTAAAAGTACATCTCTTTGGTTGTAGAGTTTTTGGCTGAAGTTCTTTGCAGTAGCAAGATTTGCGATGAACGTCGTAAAAGCGTCATTTTGCATTCTTTTACTGTTGTTGATCTCCTGTCTGAATGTATTTCTTTCTTTGTAGGCTATGGCTAATGCTTGCGAGATTGCGTCAAATGCACAAGTATTAGTGAGAATTATACTTTTATTTCTAGATATGGCTATGTTGCCATTTTGTAATATATATATATAGGTTTTATGCTAACGTTTGTTTTTTTGCGAGAAACAACAAGACCTCGCCAGTTTTCTACTTCAACAGGTTCGTCCTGAAATATAGACTCTAATTCAAAGTCCTCATTGTATTTCACGTTTCGTGTATGAACTGCTGTATTTCTATTTACTTGTAAGTTTTGAACATTTGAATTTTCTAAGTTATATGTAGATGTCTGCGGAATAGGCGCATTTTGTAAAACTACAATTTTACTTTTTGTTTCATGTGTAAAGTCAAAATTATTAGTCATTTTTCGTTTTTGTAAAATGTCTTTATTTAATTTTGTTTTTTCTAAATTTTCAGAAATGTTTAATTTGACAGACCCATTTATAAAACTATAGTGTTGTACTATGAACTCATCAAGTCGAATTCGCTCATCTTTGGTATTATAATATATGGTCTTTAGGTCCTTAAAATGATTTTCATTATTTGAACTACTAGCTACTTCTTTTGCATTGACAAAATAATTGGTCATAACATTACCCCACATAGGTAATTTTCGCAACAGCCTTTTTAAAGTATCGTTTATAGACGGCAAATAATACTCATTTATTTGGTCATGCTTTGGGTCAAGTAATAGCAAATATAACTTTTCCGTTTCCATTATTTTGTTGTAATAATTGATAAGAGGACAAACAGTACCAGTATTCATAGTTACCTCGTCATTTTCATCTAGAAAATGTTTATCTGTTTGATCATCGTTATCGACACCAATCACATTAGTATCATCCTTATAATCAGTCAAACGCTGTAGAGCTTGCTCATATTTACTACATAGCTGACCATCTAAACCAGGACTAACATATTTGTGTAATGATACTGTTACTATATCATTGATAACAGATTTTATTTCCTTATAGCAATGTAGTGTATGAATTTTCTTTATACAGTTAATATAAAAATATTTGCATTTTTCTGATGCTTTGTCAAAACTACTTTGTTTAGGCAGTTTTTTAAAAAAATGCGATTTGTCTAACCGAATGTAACAAACCGGCACACAAACATCTAGCCCTTCTAAGAGCGAAAAACACTGCGATAAATAACCATTTGTATCGGTATGAAAAAAAGTACGACATATAGCTCCTAGTAGTGCAGACGAATCGTCACATACTATTTCTTTGGGTAAAGATCGATTTACTGCCCCTGTACTTAACCAAGTAGCTATAGCTTCAATTGTGTGTGACTGTGATACCATATAACATAAAGGAATACTAGTACTGGTAGTATATGCCATGACAGCATATAGAAAAGTATGTTTAGTGTCTTTAAGACTTACTCCTGGAGGCGCTATCGGTTGAAAAATTGAACCAGTTGCGTCGATGGACAAAACAGTGTGTGTATTTTTTAAAACGTCATCATAATATTTACTTTGTTCATTTGTCCATAAGTAAATAAAAAAAGGGACAAGAGAAAATTTCCGTATAAATGTATCGAATGGGGAACTTTGAGACATTGCATAGATGGATAATATTGTGTTTTTATCAAATTGAAGGGCCCTTTTAACATCATGTCGTATTTTCCTTAAATTACCTAATTTAGGTAGCGTTGGAGGTTCTTTTGGATTATCTATTTTCATGAGTTCATCAGCCAGCAAAGTTCTGACTTTAAGCGCCTTTTCATACTTTAATTGTACAGCAATTTTTTGTTTTCGTGTCGATGTAAGTTTATTTTTAACATTCAAATCGTGGACATGGTCTTTCTTGTAATTATTTATTTGACAAATTACCTCTAAAAAATTTTCAGTTTTAGGAGATATGTCAACAATAATAACTGCGCCACACTGAGTACATTTTCCATTGCATTTAATAGAGTCAAACAGAAAGTTCGTAGGTACGTAATTATTTTTAAAAGCAAACGTACAATTAAGATCTGTCTTTTTCCATATTTGATCTTGCAGCTCATTAGTCCAACTATTCTGTAACAACGTGTGGTTTTTAGGTGCAATACGTTTAAATTCGTGAATATCCATTAGAAACTTTACTTTGAAATCAGAATTACTGTAGCTATCATCAATATTTTCAGAATCACCGTTACTGTCAAAGTAGTTTCTTTTGTTCGTATTGTCTGTTACGTCATCAACCCGTACATCTGTGACACTATCATGGAAAAAATAAAATTTATTACGTCTCACTGACATTTGTATGGCCATTTTAGACATCTTATGTTGAAATATTTCATGCAATTCATTCTGTATACGTTCATATACATCATGAGTAATAGAAGGACACGACTTATTAAATATATATGCATATTTAGAAATAATGCGTTTTTGATCTTGCAATGGTATAGCGCTTTTTCTACCTGCCATTTTGTTTGCCTTGATTGAGTGCACGAGCGTAATCACTGTGGATAACGGGCTAAGAAATTAAATAATTGAGGTACGCAAATATTGGTCGCTGAGAAGATTGCCATGCCATCGTACATCGGCAACATCTATAACAAAACAAAAAAAATAACTGTAAATATAACATAAAGTTTTATTTAGAGCTAAAGGGCTATCGAATTGTAATATGAAAATAGAGGAAAAAGATCAAAGATTCAAAACAATATTGTACACAATAAAAGCCTATTAACTACTAAATAGGGTATATAATAAAATGCATGATTCTATAATACTATGTATGATAATAATATGCATTAAATTCGTTATATCGCGCTCCCGAGGGAACCCTTCAAGATTCCGGGATAAAAGCTATCCTATGTTCTCTCCCGGGTTTCAAACTATCTCCATGCCAAATTTTATCAAAATCGGTTCAGCGGTTTAGCCGTCAAAGCATTACATACATAATATCCGATCACATGATGACCGAAAAAAAAAATATTATTAAATTCCCCACCGACAAACCGATGACGTCATCGGGTCTCGTTTCAACATGTTTGTTTAGGAGAAAGTTAAGAAAAGGAGAGAATTCGTGAAGTTCATTAGGAGTTATACCTTATTATAATATACGCATAAGGCAAAAAGACAAAAAGAATAAGTACATTATCAAGAAACTTATAACACCCCTCTTTTTGCGTCGGGGGTTAAAATTATATGGTGTCGTCGTCACTATCAGCTAACAAAACTGCTTTTCCTGGTATCAAATTAAAAATTTCACCTAAAAAATATATTTAAGCAACACTATTATAACAGCTCGTAACAAAAACTCATAATAACAAAAGGTACAATTTTGTATACGCCCGAGACGTATACGGGGTGCGGGGGGCAAATTTAGAGCATTTTTATTTACGTACACTTTACATTTGTAATAATCTACTTACTATAATGTAGAAAAATCTATTTAAGTCCTGATCCATAGTAATTGCGACAGGTAATAAAGATTGTACAGTGGCCAGCAGGTCGAGCTACCTAAATCGTAGTAGTATATACCTAGCTAGATATAAGTACGTACTCACCGTAGATTGAGAGTTTCTGAATTACAGACGTAGAGAACGTCAAATTATATTTTTTACATCTTCACCACGCAGCCATAGTCGCCACCACACTCATATGCAGGTATTATGTCGCCATCACCGCGTCCATCATCGCGGCCCGTGGCTGTTGCTATGTTGCCATTCTGTTTATGCCTACAATAAAAAGAAAGAGTACATTTTTTTGTCTAAATCCTTAATGGGGTTTCAATTGTAGTTTTGGTACATATTTGAAACTCGAAACGTCATCTATTTGCAAGTTTATATTAACGCGAGTGTCGCAACAAGGTAATTATGGATTTCTTAAAGTCTATGTGTCCAAGGAGTTTGTGGAAATAAATACCTACCTACTGTTGCGGTAGTCCCGACTCCCGACATTGATAACGATAAAAATCGGTCGCCAAGTCATGAATTTCATTAATCAAGTTTCAAGTCTATTACAAACTAGCTTCCGCCCATGGCTTCGCCCGCATAATATGTTGACAATGTACCTATACATAAAAACCTTCCACTTGAATCAGTATATCCATTAAAAAAAACTGCTTCAGATTCCGTTGCGTAGTTTTAAAGATCCAAGCAAACAGGGACAGACAACGGGAAGCGACTTTGTTTTATAGGTACTATGTATCGAAGGATAAATATGTCGTCATAATTGTCGAGAATTCCAGTCCAGGTAATAACTAAGTACGAAAAAAAAGAAAATAATAAGTAAGTTCCTAAATTCAAATATTTAAGCCTTAAAAAAATACAGTTTTAGATAAGTACCTAACAACATGTACATATTAATAATAATTTTGCTACTATTTCTGTAGTTACATTATGCAAGCTTACCTTGTTCGTGAATTCATCAAGCAGCACCCACCATAATTATGATCATCAATAGAAGCACTCCACATTAACAGTAATTTGCCACACTTATTATTATAATAATAGCTCTCACGCACTCGATAAATATTTTCAAAAACAGGAAACGGAACTGCCGAAGCGCACGCGCACTCTACAAGATGAATTATGTAATTATGGAGCATGTTTAGTGCGTTATGCAAACAATGAATTACCCCTTCACCCCACCCCTCCCGCGTCCCGCCGAACGACGTGTTATCGGTGATTTTTGATAAGTATGTGCAACTGGAAGATAATAATAATGTTTTCATAGTACAGATATTATTATATTATTATGTATTTAACAGTGTACGCGTCTGTACCGAAATTGTAAGGTGTATTATACTAAACATTTCAAAAGATAGCATAATGTTCTACGTTTTCGCTTTTTCGTAACCACCTAAACTTGGTCGGGTTACCACGGTCATACGGTCACCACGGTCATTCACTTCCTAATGACTTTAATCGTATTATCTCATTAATTATCCAATGTACTACGTTGAAATTTTACTGTTATACAACTGAACTACACAACTAATAATTGACATAACATTCAGTTCATATATCCATATACAGGCTTATCAGTTGCCAAATAACACCGCGCGCATCATGACCGTGCTCGTGAAGAACTGAATATCATCATAACTTGTTAAATACTTACATGATACTAATGAAACTTCACATACATTTGAAGGCAGTTACAAGCTTCACAATAATGTTTAAAGTAAGTCTTTAGACCTCTTATTGAGAGTGCTGGGACCAATTGAAGTGTTTTTCTATTTAATGAAATAACCTTTAAGCTATGTATTATTTTGGTATTTTTATTGCAGAACAAATTTAAACTAATTCCAAAAAAGTCTTGTACAAAATATGATAAGAATCCGCTTAACCGTTTCAAAGATCTAGCAAAACCAAAAACGATACCCCAGCAAAATCTCGAATAACTTCGCAACCGAAGAAAGAACAAATACAAAATAAGGCACAACATTTACTTCATCTAGACAACTAATTTTATAGCTAGTATTTATTTAAATATTCCCATTAGAAAGAAAAAGGTCTGGCTGGGGTAACGTTACCTCAGCAGGAAATGTTTTTGTGAAATAATTAAAAAACTATAAGCGCAACAAATTTAAAAATGTGCGCAACAATTACAGAAGCCGCAAAACTAATTATCTATAAGATTCAAATGACCATTTTCGACCACATCTGGCTGAGGTAACGGACACTTTTCTTTTCGCGGTAATAGTGACTAGTTAAATTTTTTATTTTTCTTTCTACTTCAGTAACAGATGTAGACAATTCAGTTGCAATGTCATTAAATGCGTCGAAGCGTTTTGGCCGCAATTTATAGTCACAGTGTTTTGGATCCCATAATAATTGTTTTGAACGATAGAGTTCTATTAGTTTTATCACTTTTTCGTCTTCCCATTCCATATTGTTTTAGTCCTTTGTTCGCAACGAGTCACACTAAATCGTGTCACCGTGTGACTGGTTGAGAAAAATATTCGCATGGAGTAACAGTGTGACTCAATGCGAATTTTTATTCTCATCTAGTAACACTAGTACACGAGTAGTGTTACTCGTTCGGGAAACCAAATCGCATGGAGTAGCAGCGTCATTCGATGCGAATTTTTATTCTCAACTAGTAACATTTTTCAGAATGTCTATTTGACAACGATAAAGTTAAATAAAAATTATAAAATAATGTTTAAATTTCTAACATATTAGTAGGTAGGGACGTAACAGAAAAAAACTGATCAGGTTTTCTACTTATTTATTAAGATTAGTTTAAATCATTTCTTAATCTAAAACAAAGTGTTTTTGTCTAATTGTACTTCGATGTAATAATAAAAAAAACAACCTGGTTACAGTACAAAATGTAAATAATTCTTTTTTACCTACTATTATATAATTTTTCCTATAAAATCAGCCTTCTTTATAACACAAAATAATCACATTTATATATTAAGATTAGTTACCAACTAATATCACATTAATAATTTCTCTTTAAAATCAGTCTCTCTTTTATCACAATATAATCAACAGTTATTCAGAAATATTCGCTTTTTGACCATTCGTAAGTTTAGTGTCGTAAAATCTCCAGGAGGGTCCCAATCGTAATAGTACCATTTACGAAATCCATCTGAGCATCTTGTATAAAATTATCATTAAGTATTGACTTTGATAATCGTTTTCTGGATGGTTGTGTATTGTTTTGATGTTGAATGTTGCGAACGGTGTATAATTGGGAATCTTCTTTAAGTATGAGCAACAACTGCATCAAATTTGGGTTCTTCTTACCGACGGCTTTGTTCAATTTATGGTGCCAGCCTTCAATGAAGTTTGTGGTTCGATGAGTCTCCCCAAAAGCACACCAGACTTTTAAAAAATTTTCGTGGAGCCATTGCTTTTTCATATAATTCACAAATTTTTGGATTTGTGGGTCATTATCATCATATCGCGAAATAATATACTCCCATCCGTTCATGATTTCTTCTTGAGGGAACAGTGGTAGAACTGCGCTTAGGCTTACCATGCGTTTCTTCTTTGGGTCTTGAGTATTTGTTATATGCAATTCACGGCCTTTCTTAAAAATTGCCTTATTATAGTGGTAATAGCAGCCCTTGACTGCAATTGAAGGAAAAACTGTAGCAATTGCTCGCATGGCGGCCTTTTCGTAGTCTACTTTAAATATTATTGGATTCCAATTGGGTAACTGCGACTTTATTATAGAGAACAGAATCACGTAGGCTTCTGTGTTTCGGTGACTCATCAAAGCGTAGACTAGAGGTATTATATTCGTGTGATTGATCGTGCTGCCGATATCGCCATGGATTGAATATAGTTGCGTAAATGGAATATGACAACTTTTGAAAGTTCCATCGCCATAAAAGTCTGTTAGCTCGCACAAAGTTTGCCTTGCTTCGGAAGAAGAAAATACTAGTATTCGTGTATCATCACATGTGTACTCCGTTAACAAAAAATCTTGATAACGAGGTGGGACTTCGACTTCCAGCACATTTTTATGTTGTAGTTTTTGTACTTGAGCCGCTGAATTACGTGTTCTATATAACGTGTCTTTAATGGAACTAAATTTAGGTATTGAAGTAATTATGTCTATTCCCGCATCTTTTAGCTTTCCGACCATGGCATTGTATTTTTGAGGAACACTGGGAAATTCCTGCGTAGTTATATCTTTTTTTAAATGTTGGACAGATTTCAGGATTTCGTTGTTCGCAAAATCTGGTGTACATAAATGAGGAGTTTCTTCTAATATACGCTCTTCCTAAAATAGTAAAATGGGATAGAATATTAGTAAAATAAAATATTGGTAAAATATTGACTTAAAACTAAAAAGCCTGTTCTCTTGGTAAAATATTGGTTAATACTAAAAAGCCTGTTCTCTCAATAAGCTAATGTTTATATAAAACTAGTTGTAAAGCTATAAATAAATCAAGACAAAGCTTTAGCACCCAAAATACGTCACTGTGGTTTCAACAAATCTCAAGTGAGCGTGATAAAACAAAATGGCTGCCACTAAAGGACGCGAGGAAAGTTTTTCAAGATGCAGTATTATTATTTATTAAATGATTATATACAATCACTATTTTACATTTTATTTTTTTTACATTTAACATATAAATCAATAATATTATATACAACGAAGCTATGGAATACATTTTGGTAATATAGTTTTCTTACCTTTATTCTTACAAGCCCTTTGCACACCTTTCGTTTTGTACACGCCCACACAATCAATCCACTTTTATGTTTTTTCCTGGCGTAATGGTGCGTACGGATAGCGCGTTCCTGTGTTACGCGTAGTTGGGAAACACTGTCCACGCGTACATTGGATACGCGTACAGCTCCTGTACGGACCGCCGCGAACCTGTACGCGAGGTCAATCGATCCAGAGCGCTCCGCGAGCCCCAGTCATTCGCCATGACTCCGACAAACTTAGCGGTTGCGTGCACCACCACTGCTGCGGCGTTAGTCATTATTCAACACATTTTAAATAAAAAAAAGAGAAACAAACGGAAACCTAGATGGTGGATGAAAAAATTGTTTCGTGAAAGATTACAGTGTGGAAATAGGCTAATGGAAGATATAAATTATGAAGAAAGTGGGGACAAAAATTTTGTGAGAATGAGTTTGCAAGATTTTGAAATAATTCTTGAAAAGGTTGAACCTGAAATAAAAAAAATGAATACTAATTTTCGAGAAGCTATCACAGCCAGAGAAAGGCTATCCGTGACGTTAAGGTTCTTGGCCACCGGGGACTCATATACAAGTTTACAATATCTGTTTCGCATATCTAAACAGTCCATATCTACTATTATTATTGAAGTATGTGATGCAATTATCAAGGCTCTCAAGGATCATGTGAAGGTGAGTTAATGAATAAAAACGTTTATGTTTATCTGCTTATTTATTATGATAATTAAAATTTTAGAAAATTATAATTTAAGTACTTAAAGAAGTTTTATTAAATTATAATTAAGAATTTTCTGAATTATTCTTCTTGTTCTTGAACGTAACGTAATATTTCAGAAATTTCATTTTGATTATCCTCCGCTTCCTTTGGAGTTTCCGCTGTTGATGTAGGTGCAGTTTGTGCTGGAATTGGCGTGTCGCTGTAATTGCTTTGGCGTGAGGTAGAGTTGGTTAAATCCGTTGAATAGGCACCGGTATAATACCCATACTGACCAGGTAATTGGCCCATATCAGCTTGAAATATAACATTATTGATAGCATGTTTTACTAGTGTAAATGTTCGCGAGTCGTATTTTTTCAATTCATACGCAATGTGGGTCCCAAAAGAAGTGTAACAGTCTTCTTCCTTGGATAGATATTGTACACTGTGCTTGAGTAATCCCACTGCTTCTGTTAATGTGGCAGTGTCATCGTTATTACGGCGCCTTTTATTTCTGAATGATGTGTTGTGCTGTTGTTGTGTGGATGAGGCAGAATTCCTGGGTGTTTGTTGTATGGACGATGAAGAATTACTAGGTGCTTGTTGTGTGGATGAAGTCAAATCACTAGGTACTTGTTGCGTGGTTGAGGAAGAATTCCTGGGTGTTTGTTGTATGGACGATGAAGAATTACTAGGTGCTTGTTGTGTGGATGAAGTCAAATCACTAGGTACTTGTTGCGTGGTTGAGGCAGAATCACTGGCTAATTGTTCATCATTTGATATAGATTCATGCACATTCTGTGTGTTGTTGCTGGTAGTTATCTGAAAAATAAAATAAGAAAAACTTTAACTTAGATGAAATAATTTGTTACAGCTACCCGAGACTGAAAATCAATGGATGGCCGTTGCAAAAGAATTTGAAGAAAAGTGGAACTTTCCTCATGCAATAGGCGCAATGGACGGCAAACATGTTTGCCTTCAAGCACCATTAAATAGTGGAACGGAATTTTACAATTATAAACAATATTCTAGCATTGTATTGTTAGCATTAGTTGACGCTGATTACAATTTTATGTACGTAAATGTTGGATGTCAAGGGCGCATATCAGATGGAGGTGTTTTTAAAAACACTTCCTTGTACCGGAACCTTGAAAACAAAAGCCTAAATTTACCGAATCCTGAAATACTACAAACTCCTTACAATGTGAAGGTACCGTATATAATTCTGTGTGATAAAGCATTTGCCCTCAGTGAATATACCATGAAACCCTTTTCGGGTAATCCAGAAAGAGGATCTATTGAAAGAATATTCAATTATCGTCTATCAAGAGCAAGGAGGGTAGTTGAGAATGCATTTGGGATACTGAGTTCGGTGTTTCGAGTACTACGAAAACCAATGCTTTTGGAACCGGAAAAAGCTACAAAAATTGTATTGGCAACTGTTTATTTACACAATTTTTTACGAAAAAGCAGACTATCAAATATTTACGCACATACGAATGCATTTGACTCTGAACAGCGAGGAGAGCTTGTTCCAGGTGCATGGCGACAAGACCAACAGCAATTAACTTCTTTTTTTCCTTTACACAGTGTACCTAGGAGATCGCCCGATACTCCTACTCATATACGTTTACATCTGGCGGAACACTTTGTTAATAATGCCCCCCTTGAGTGGCAAAATAATCACTAAGTTTTAATGTGACATTTATATTATATAAAACGTGTACTAACTACACGGATTAACGTAGGCTAAAATAATATGTATGATGGTGGTGGCGTGGGTTTGTACTCAGTGAAAGACACTACGCTTAGAGTACATAAACAGTTTATTAGCGCACAGTGACTTGTACAACTATTGGAACTATAACTATATTCTAACATACATAAAAAACAAAACTTTTGGCGGGAGCGAGCAAGAGCCGCGGAATCGATTGAAACGTTACTTGCGTGCGGAGCGGGCGCGCGCGACTCAGACTGGCGACTGGCCTCGGGAGTCGGGCGCGGGATCGGAGCGCGAGGGACGCCGCCGGCGGCGTGTGCGCGGAGCGCATGCGCGGCGCTTGCGCGGCGTCTGGCCGATTGTGTGACCGCGCACCGTACCGAGTTTCAAACACTATTTAACGCGCGTAATATATGTATAATAAAATTGAAAAAGCCTCATAAAGCAGCTGGTAAGTATAAATATAATAACGTTAATAACTAATCGTAATTACTTACAGTAGTCTCCGTTGTTGGCATTGGTTTGTCCTTATCATTTAGAAAAGTAAAATATTCAGATGCAAACCACTTCGATATATATATATCGAAGTGGTTTGCATCTGAATATAAAGCTCCTGTAAAAAAAAAAGATAAAAAAGTATATAGGCTATTATAAATATGTCAATTTACAATGCGAAAATACAATGCATAAAATGCGTAAATAAACAATTTAAAAACTTACCTGATCCTGTTACTAAACTTTTTTTTATTTTGCTCCTTTCTTTTCTATTAGTTGCTAATAAAGTTGTCATCTTTTTTTTTAATTCACCTATTGGAATGTTCAGTTCATTTGAAATTGCCTTCCATGCATCTTGGCGTAAATCGTTATTTCGATAATCAGTTAGTGTGCTATCCCACAAGACCCGGTGAAATTCATAAAGTTGAATCAATCTAATAATATTTTCATTATTGAAACTCGAAGAACACGCGTGTTTATTCATTTTGCCGTCCAAATATAGCGTAGCCGGCCGCGTGCGTCCTCTTTGACGCGCGACCAAAAACCGACTGACGGTGGCTCGCGCTGCGAGTTGGCTCGCGCGGTACGCGTACCCCAAGAGTGAACGCGTAGCTGCAGGTATGGACTAGGCGTTCCGGATACGCGTAAACTGAGTACGCGTACCAGGGTACGCGCAATCCGTACGCACCTTAATATTGATGACCAGCTCGAAGAAGAACAGTGCCACCGTTTTTATTAACAAAAACTAAATCAACACTGTTTGACGAACCAGACGTAGCTTCCATTTTGAATGACAGCGGAGCGTGTACTGAACTTGTCACACGCATTGCACGATTCACCATGAAGCAATGTTGCCAGATCGGTGCGTAAAAAATATCAGAAACTCATACATTATTTTATAATTTTTATTTAACTTTATCGTTGTCAAATAGACATTCTGAAAAATGTTACTAGTTGAGAATAAAAATTCGCATCGAATGACGCTGCTACTCCATGCGATTTGGTTTTCCGAACGTGTAACACTACTCGTGTACTAGTGTTACTAGATGAGAATAAAAATTCGCATTGAGTCACACTGTTACTCCCATTTGTTCCCAACGAGTAACACCCTCAAATGTCACACTGTTACTCGATGGGATTTTTTTCTGAAAAAATTCCCAACCGGTCACACTACCAGTCACACTGTTACTCGATGGGAATTTCTTCAGAAAAAAATCCCAACCAGTCACACTGTTACTCGATGGGAACACACTGTTACAGAACTTAATGAAAATAAGAATTAAATCGGTTTTTTAAATTTTTATTAAAATCAACAAAATAACAACATTGGTAAATACAGTTACTTAATTACGGACGTTACACGTTAACATTCGTCATATTGCTAGTAATTCTCATTTTAATGTTTTAGTCATAGTAACAATATCTAAACACAATCGGCCTTATATAATATAACAGAGTAAATCATCACATTTTACAATAATTAACAGTCCTTATTTCTAATATTAATTTGAACCTTTAAAGAAGAATTTTCTAAATATAATCAGCATTATGTTTGTACCTATATGCATGTATCACAGTAAATCATCACATTTTACAATAATTAACAGTCCTTATTTCTAATATTAATTTGAACCTTTAAAGAAGAATTTTCTAAATATAATCAGCCTTATGTTTGTACCTATATGCATGTATCACAGTAAATCATCACATTTTACAACAATTAACAGTTATTAATTCTAATGTTAATTTGAACTTTAAAGAACAATTTTCTAAATATAATCAGCCTTATGTTTGTACCTATATGCATGTATCACAGTAAATCATCACATTTTACAACAATTAACAGTTATTAATTCTAATGTTAATTTGAACTTTAAAGAAGAATTTTCTAAATATAATCAACCTTATGTTTGTACCTATATGTATGTATCACAGTAAATCACCACATTTTACAATAAGTATCAGTTCTTAATTCTAGTGTCGTAAAATCTCCAAAGCATGGCCAACTGAAATAAGACCTTGTGTTAATTCCAGCTGCACTTCCTGAATAAACTCGTCTCTTGATATAGACTTCTTACCCCGTTTTCTTTTTGACGGTTTGCCTTGTTGTTTCAGAACATTTCTGACAGTATTCTGAGAAGGATCTTCTTCAATTGTGTGCAAGAAATGCATAATATTCGGGTGTTTTGTTCCAATGGTCTTATTTAGTTTATTATGCCAAGATTCGAGTGCATTTGTTGTGCGATGGGCGTCACCAAAAACGCACCACACTTTTAAATATTCCTCACGGAGCCACTGTTTTTCCATGTAGTTAATGAATTTTTTTGTGCCTGTACCTTCACTATCTCCGTATCTAGCAATTATGTAAACCCATCCATTAATTATCTCGTTTTCGGGCAATAATGGAAGAATCGCACTAAGTTCAATTATTCGCACCTCCTTCAAATCTTGTGACGTTCGTGAGGTCATATTCAGGCTTTTTCCTTTTTTAAAAATGGCTTTGTTGTAATGATAATAACAACCTTTTATTATGACTGTTGGAAAGACTTTGATAATGGCATTCATTGCAGCCTTTTCATAATCAAGTTTAAATTTTGTTGGATTCCAATCCGGCAACTGCGACTTAATCATTTGAAACAGAATTAAGTAGCTCTGCATTGTTTTGTTGGTCATTAAAGCATATATCACAGGGGTTATATTTGTGTGGTTTATTGTACTACCAGTATCTACATGAATTGTATACAATTGCACGAATGGAGAAGGGCAGCTTCTGAATGTGCCATCGCCATAAAATTCTTTTGAATCACATGTAATTTGCCTTGCTTCCACCGAGGAAAATACTATTATTCGTGTATTATTAGTTTTATTTGAGTAGTCTGCTAACAAAAAGTTATTATATCTTGGTGGCACTTCGACTTCAAGAGCGTTTTTAAATAACATCTTTGAAACTCCAGCTTCTTTGTTCCGTTGTCTATACAGTGTACTTTTAACGCTAGTAAATTTTGGTATGTTGGATACAATATTTATACCGGCATCTTTAAGGTTGCCTATCATGGAATTGTATTTTTGTGGAATGTTAGGAAAGTCCGGTTTGTACAATTCAGTCTTTAATTTATGGATTGATTCATCAATTTCGTTCTTCGCAAAGTCTGGAGCATGGCTATGAGCAGTCTCGTCTAGTATTCGTTGATCCTATAAATAGAAAATAGCAACAATAATAACAGGAGTCAAAGCTGTCGTATTAGTAATATTCGTCATATTGTTTAACCCTGCGTATGATTAAAACAAGTTGTTTTAAAACACGTGTTTATAACAGTTCCAAATAAATCGATTAAGTGTTTATGCCGCGTTTGTGTATGACGCATCTACTACTACTTAGCATACATGTTGAACGTCACTTGTCGCGCGCCTAATGTTGTCTTATAGTGTAAACTCGGCTTTATTAATAATACATTTTGAAACAAGTTTTAAGCAATTTTAAAAGCCTTAAGAAAAAATGTTTTAAGCCGCTTTTAATAATAGCGTATGCTTGGAAGAAATGAAAACGAATAAGTATTTAGGACTTTAAGTAGCTTGAAATAAAACAAATCTATAGTTTTATGAAAATAATGCAAAGCATTCATTCACAAATAAACGTATTGATTAACAAACAAACTATAGGTTTATCAGTAAACTTTATTATATAGGTACTTACTTTTATTCTCAAGATTCCTTTGCAAATGTTTCGTTTTGTGCACGCCCACACTATTAATCCGCTACTATGCTTTCGTCTAGCATAAAATTGATGTCCACTTCGTAGCAAAATTGTCCCACCATTCCTTTTAATTAAATTTAATGGCACTTGACCGGACGAACTAGATGCGGTGGGCTCTGACATTGTCGACAACGTGCACTTTGCTTCGTTGCACTGCTCTGACTAATTCATTTTGCGTCCCTCTCCCCCACTTACGACACGTGGCCGCCGCCGCCGGGGCCGCGGGAAGAGGGATGCAAAAGTATTTTTACATTAAATGTGCATGGAAAATAACCGCCATTACACACTCGCGATAACTGATGTTGCCGGCTTATCATAACTTTATTTTGCTATACATAATTTTAATTGTCACAACATACTTATGGCTAATTATATGGTGTGCGTTCGCGCAGCGGAATGTTGTTGAATTTAAAGATATTAATTATGCAGATATTTAGTGTATGACGTCGTATAATTGTGTATGGTAAAAAAAAAATTGTGTACGCAGCCATTGTGGAGAAATTCACCAAAAACTGATTCCGCTGGGCGAACGTTGTCCTGGCGGAACTTATTTTAATCCATAGACTTTAGAAGAAAAGAGGTGTGTCCAAAAATTAGTGTGTATTTGTGTGTAATTGTGTATGTATGAATAAAATGAGTGCATGCATAAACTTCGGAGAAATTCAAGTTTCCGCTACGCGAACGTTTGGCCATTAGCTAGTTTTCATATAAAGCGCTTACATAGAGAGCTGTAGATTTTTACATACGTTGTTTTGAATTTGTTTATATTTGTTTAAAAAACAGATTTAGAAAAAATCGTAGGGCTTAAAAGATAAAAATATAAACGTAAAATACACTTAATAGGTCTTAGTTCTTAAAGTATGCACTTTGGGGTCTAGATTTTCACGTTTATACAAACCTTGTAAGTATCTGAAACATGTTGCCAAGTATCAATGATGTTCCGTTAGTAATTAAAGAGTTAAAGGACAATTTTACCATGAATAGATCACTGTTTACAAAACAGTCAAATATCACGACGTTCTAAAGGAATTGCATGGTAAAATGTATGCCAAAAATTAGTTTATTCATTCAACTATTCACATGCAAAATTTCATGTCATTAAATTTAGTAATTAAAGAAATCAATTAAAATACTGACGAAGCATCGAAAACCTACATAACCCGACCAAGTTCGGATAGCTACAAAAAAGCGGCCCAGCCATATATCTAAGAGACGTTCTTAACCTTCCAATATAGTATTTACTAATATGGTACAGTTCCGTACACAAGCGTTAGGAAAAAATAAAACAATTGCATTTCTTGAATTAAAAATATTTTTTTAATAATAACCCAACTATCTACGATAAAAACAAATCTTCAATTAACAAGTACTTTTCTATTTAAATATCCGTGTACAAAATTTTTTTTTATTAAGTACATACTTAATTATGTTTCATTACACACTTAAATAAGTAATTATAATAACGTTAACAAACGCTTGCAACGACAGCAATAAACTTAAATGTGTTTTAACTAACATAGGTTTAATAAACGATTATGAATATAAGGGTAAGTAAAATATTTAGAGCTTCAATAATAAAATCACAGATTAACAATCTCAGATCACATAACTAGACTATTCAGTTGTTTAGGTTTGAGAGTCTGCCTAATATAAAAATAAATCAACATTTAAAAAGTACTTATAAAATAAAAAAGGTATTTACAACTCAATACCAATTATTAAATGAGTAGCAAATACAGAAAAAGACCTCAACATTTCTAAGTATAATGTACACTAGCTTAAAAAAAAATCACAGATTAACAATCACAGATCACATAACTAGACTATTCAGTTGTTTAGATTTGATCAACATTAAGAAAGTGCTTATAAACTAAAACATTGGTATAAAAAAGGTATTTTCAAGAAAATATTCTTAAATGAGTAGCAAATACAGTAAATAACCTCAACATTTCTAAGTATAATGTACACTAGCTTAAAAAAAAATCACAGATTAACAATCACAGATCACATAACTAGACTATTCAGTTGTTTAGATTTGATCAACATTAAGAAAGTGCTTATAAACTAAAACATTGGTATAAAAAAGGTATTTTCAAGAAAATATTCTTAAATGAGTAGCAAATACAGTAAATAACCTCAACATTTCTAAGTATAATGTACACTAGCTTAAAAAAAAATCACAGATTAACAATCACAGATCACATAACTAGACTATTCAGTTGTATAAATTATTGCATGAGGCATTATGTTTTTGGAACTATTTTGAATTTTGCTACATAAATCGTCGTAACACTGAAATGATTTATTAGTGTACGGGGGTCTCGAACAATGCGCCTTGTAATGACCAATACCTGGCATTTGTAAAGGTGGAACATATTCAATAATAGCCAATATTAAAAATAGCTTATTATTTATTTCAATATTACGAGGTATGTCCTCTAGATTTATGTACAAATTATGTAGTTCAAAGATAATTAAATCATTTAAATCATATTTAAAATCGACAGTGCCTATTCCACAAAAATTACAAATAGGAGGATTGTCACTCCTCATACCAGATTCTACAGACTCTTGCAATTTGGCAATGCCTTTACACTTAATGATATCAATGTTTAAAGGTAGGTATTTACATTTAAAATTGCTGTCATTTATGGAAACAAGGCATTCTTTATTTGAACAACATTTCTTTCTGTTTCCAGAAAAGTATGGCAAACAGATGTCTTCAATTATTTTTGTGACATTGCATGCACAATCTATAATTTGGCACTGTCTTGCATCAAGTGTATTGTCATTAACATTAAACAATGGATTTAGTAAAATTTCTCGTTTTGCGTATAACGTTTTGCAATAATTCTTTTTCGTATTAGATAATAGGATAAAAAAACGAGTGAATGAATCTTTGCTAATCAAGGAATCTATAAAATTACGGAAAGAGATACGGTCAGTATATGCGACTGCGAAAGCTTGAGCCACTGCGTCAAATGCACAGGTATTAGTCACTACATTTTTGATGTCTTTCGATATTGATACGTTACCATTTTGTAAGATGTAAAGAGGCTTCGACGAGATAGTTTTTGTGTTGGGAATAACTAGACCTCTCCAGTTTTCTATTTCAACAGGATTGTCTTGAAAAATAGATTGCTCCTCGAAATCACCTATAATTTTCGTCTGTTTAACTTGATTTAAAATCATATGTTCATTCTTATTCTTAATTATCTTAGTAGCAGTTTCAGAATATTTAGCTTTATTTAATTTGATCATTCCATTAATGTAAGTGTAATGTTGTATTAAAAATTCGTCTAAACGTATTCGCTCCTGCTTTGTATTGAAATATATGGTCTTTATATCTTTGAAATGATTTTCAACATTTGAGCTACTCCCAACATTTCTAACATTACGAAAATACTTATCCATAACGCCACTCCACATTGGCAACTTTCTCAATAGTCTTTTTAATGTATCATTTATTTCTGGTAGATAATATTCGTTTTTATGTTCGTTCGGGTCAATTAACATTAAATACAATTTTTCGGTTTCTAGAATATTGTCGTAATATTGAATGAGTGGGTTTGTACCTGCATTGTTGGTGTCATTCTTTTCATCGGCTAATACAGAACATAATGCCTCATCATCGTTACAGTTATCTAAATCTTGGATGTCAACCTTATACTCGCTTATATTCGCTAAACACGCTACAGCTTGATCATATTTCTTGCATGAATGCCCATCTAAATCTAGGGTTACATATTCATGTAAAGATACAGTAACGATATCTTTGATTACTGATTTGACTTCGTCATAGGACTTAAGCAAGTGAATTTTTTTTATACAATTTATATAGAAGTATTTACATTTTTCTGTCGCTTTATCGAAACAGCTTTGTTTGTATAATTTTTTGAAAAAATGAGACTTATCCAATCTAATGTAACATGCTGGTATAGAATTATGTTCACCTTCTAATATCGAAAAGCACTGCGCTAAATATTTGTTTGTGTCGGTGTTTAAAAAACTGCGACATATTGCTCCTAATAGGGCAGACGAATCATCACTGATAATTTCATTCGGCGTATTACGGTTACGCGCCCATGTGCTTAACCACGTGGCTATGGTTTCAGTAGTATGGGACTGGGACGCCATATAACATAAAGGTATACTTGTGTTTGCAGTGTATGCCACAACGGCATACAAAAAGGTATGTTTGGGTTCTTTAGTTCTTAAATTATCGTTAACATTTGGCGGTGCAATTACTTGAAAAATCGAACCGGTTGCATCGATGGATAAAACGATGTGTGTATTTTTTAATACTTCATCATAATATTTACCTTGTTCTTGGGTCCAAAAATATAAAAAAAACGGGACTAAACTAAATTTTTGAACAAAAGAATCAAAAGGTGGACTTTGTGACATAGCATAAATGGAGAGAATTGTATTCTTATCGAATTGGAGTGCCCTTTTAATTCGTGTCGTATACGCCTCAAAGTACTTAATTTCGGAAATGTTGGAGGTTCACATGGATCATTTATGCCTATAATTTTGTCTGCCATCTTGGCTCTAACTGCTAATGCCTTATTATGTTTTAACATTACTGCTAATTTTTGTTTTCTTACAGAATTAAGTTTATTCTTTATAGTCGAATCATGGACAAAATCTTTTTTATATCGGCTTAGCAAACAAGTAACATCTATGAAATTACTAGTTATTGGATCAATAGTGACTAAAATATTTGCTCCACATTGGGTACATTTGCCATCACATTTGATATTATTTAGCTTTAAATTTGAAGGAACGTAATTGCTTTTAAATGAAAAAGTGCATTGAATATCCGTTTTTGCCCATATGTGGTCTTGTAGCTCATTCGTCCAATTATTTTTTAACAACTTGTGATTTGTTGGTTCTATATTTCTGTACTCATAATAATCCATTAGAAATTTTACTTGAACTTCATCAGATTCGTCTGTAATATCAACATTGTTTTCATCAGAATCATCAAAATAATGTTTACTGGTGGGTATGTTTTCACAGTGGTCAAAAAAATAATTATAATGGCGTTTAATTGACAATTGTATGGCAGGTTTCTTCATGTGGTAATTAAATAATTCAGCTAACTGCTTTTGTATACTGTCATACACTTCATGGCTAACAGGAGGAACAGATTTAACAAACGTGTCTTTATGTATTCGTACTACTACTTTCATATTATTTAACGGTATAGTACTTTTTCTGCCGGCCATTTTAAATTTTTCCTCCCGTCGGCGTCGGTAGCGCCGCGCGATGCGTTGGATCAATTGGTTTGGTTTGTAGAATTAGGTCGTTGAGGTGTTCGCTTCTAGTGAGATTAAGACGCCATTATAATCTGAAACATTAATAAAAAGTATACATTTACATAGGTACATGGATTACTACATAAAGATAATGAAAAATTGTGATACTTTATTAGTTGCTTTCCTTTTAAGGGGAGTATGTCTTAGTGATATAGAATCATATGCATAATTAATTATTGAAAAACAGCCGTTATTGCCATCTCTACACATAACCCCACAAAAAGAAAGTCAATAATAAACATCTGCCTTATACGTATATGTATTTTGCATATTGGTAATAAATATAAGGTGATTATTCAATAACAATATTTATTTTCAACATTTCGTTACAATCTAGTCGGTCGTTTAGTTAATTCAGTAGTTATTCTGTAATTTTCTATTCAGTAGTTTGTCTTTAACCAGGAAAAACATCTACTTGGTTACGATTTTATTATAATATATTACTACTATTACTATTATACTTTAAGGTACACACACCAAAATAATACATAAATTTTACAATAAAAAAATATAATGTACAAAGGCGAGCTTAACTCATTAATGAGTTCTCTGACAGCAAACCTAGAGCGAAAGAGAGATAGTTCTTAACAGGACAGAAAACAAGTGTACATAGTAAGAAAGGGGGGAAAAAAAAGATAAACTACTCTAATTATAATATTATAGGTACCTACATAAAATAAACTACAGATAGAAACTAAACAAATAACAAATACATAAACATAATATATACTCAAATGATACATACTTATAAATATATACTTAAACTACAGTTTATATTGACAAAAAATGTTCCAAAACTACCAACGAAGGCCTATCGCGTAACGAATGAGTGAGTTCCACAGACGCACAGCACGAACAGTGAAAAAGCCATTATAATATGTCTAGTATAATTTATTATTATGAATTTAAATTCTAAATAGAATTAGATCAATCTGTAGATATTAACTTGGGTTTATGGTGTCTGTCCAATGTTAACGTAACACAATTATTATAATTTATATGCCTCATAAACTACGTAAATGAATAAGTGTATAGTTATTAATTTATTATAAAATCTTACCTTATATCTGTGATCAGCTTCTCACTATCACTGACTCAATATTCCTACTACATAATTACCTATGTTAAGCTTCACTGTTACACTATAACATTAATAACACACTTTGTCAATATTATTATTATCGAGAATTGGCGATGCATAGCAAAACAACAGCGCATACGCACATTGTCCTTGACTGCACATTTGTTTGTGACTGGGGATAAAAAACAAAATCAGGTTCAAGTTCAACAGCAAAAACGAATACGCGCGGGCCGCGGCCAATGAAAACATATTATTGCCCTCTCTTTTCTTCAAGGATGGAAGTACCGTTTCAAGCGGGAAGCCGCGCGCGTCCTGTTCGACTAGCAGTTTGTGGAATATTCCACAGACGTTAAATTACGTGCGTTCACAAGAATATAATTAAATCAAAATATTAACTTTTAAAAAATGTGAATACCTATCGGAACTCCGGAATTATTCCAGTCAATTCTGGAGCTGAAAAATCAGAACAATTGAACAAAAATTTGGTGTACAAAAATAAATGACCTTTAAATTATATCGAAACAACAATTGTGTTATCACCTATACCAATTCAATACCGGTATTATACGGTAAATTTTGGGATGTTACCTAAATATATTGCATGGACGCTTTTTTGTAGCTATCCGAACTTGGTCGGGTTATGTAGGTTTTCGATGCTTCGTCAGTATTTTAATTGATTTCTTTAATTACTAAATTTAATGACATGAAATTTTGCATGTGAATAGTTGAATGAATAAACTAATTTTTGGCATACATTTTACCATGCAATTCCTTTAGAACGTCGTGATATTTGACTGTTTTGTAAACAGTGATCTATTCATGGTAAAATTGTCCTTTAACTCTTTAATTACTAACGGAACATCATTGATACTTGGCAACATGTTTCAGATACTTACAAGGTTTGTATAAACGTGAAAATCTAGACCCCAAAGTGCATACTTTAAGAACTAAGACCTATTAAGTGTATTTTACGTTTATATTTTTATCTTTTAAGCCCTACGATTTTTTCTAAATCTGTTTTTTAAACAAATATAAACAAATTCAAAACAACGTATGTAAAAATCTACAGCTCTCTATGTAAGCGCTTTATATGAAAACTAGCTAATGGCCAAACGTTCGCGTAGCGGAAACTTGAATTTCTCCGAAGTTTATGCATGCACTCATTTTATTCATACATACACAATTACACACAAATACACACTAATTTTTGGACACACCTCTTTTCTTCTAAAGTCTATGGATTAAAATAAGTTCCGCCAGGACAACGTTCGCCCAGCGGAATCAGTTTTTGGTGAATTTCTCCACAATGGCTGCGTACACAATTTTTTTTTTACCATACACAATTATACGACGTCATACACTAAATATCTGCATAATTAATATCTTTAAATTCAACAACATTCCGCTGCGCGAACGCACTCAATTATATGTATTTGGAAAATTGTTTAAAGTTCAAATTAACATTAGAAATTAGAACTGATAATTGTTGTAAAATGTGATGATTTACTCTGATATATTATATAAAGCTGATTGTATTTAGGTACCTCCCCCCCCTTATTACGTGGGACTTAAATATAGATGGCGAGATGTGGGTGTAATATTACACCTCTGCCTACCCCTTCGGGGATACAGGCGTGAGTCTATGTATGTATGTATGTATTTAGGTATTGTAATTTTATTTAATTATTTAAGAATAAAACGTTCAAAGGAGAATCACCAGCAATATGACGAATAAATGTTTTTAACCCTTTGAACGCCAAGCGCAGCTCATAGGAAGTATACTCTCTACGCCAAGCCAATTATTGTCTATTAAAATACCTACAAATGCTAGTGATGGGGTATTCACAACTATCGATAAACCTTTATCACTGCTACTACAATCGATTTTCCATTTAAAAGTGTTAAATTTATCAAATAAATGTTACAATAGTAGCATTAATTAACTTTCATACATGATATAATCAAACTAACAAACTATTTAC
Organism: Lycophotia porphyrea; assembly: GCA_950005105.1. Taxonomy (NCBI): domain Eukaryota; kingdom Metazoa; phylum Arthropoda; class Insecta; order Lepidoptera; family Noctuidae; genus Lycophotia; species Lycophotia porphyrea. Next base: position 10,651,496 of record OX465406.1, read on the forward strand.
ACAATTAAAACTTCACAGAAAAAAGTTTTTATTGAACAAAGCGCATCCCTAAAATGAGATTGACGTCAATACTTGTCGCTTGAAAGCGTCAATGGCGTATGGCTTCAAAGAAAATACGGATATTTCAGGGATGTGGTAAACTCATAATAATAATATGTATATAAAATAAAATAAACACGTTTATAGCAAACTGTTGTATTACGGATCTGTTATAATAGGTTATACGGAAAGTTACGGAAATTCATTTTCGCCACGGCAACTCCTGATCGTATTTATGATCTGCAAATAGACATATGATCTTTCTTCAGGCCTTATTTTTTCTAATTCAAATGCAACCAAACTAGCAAAATATTCGTTTCTAATATCCGAAGGCCTTTCACAGATAAATCTCGGAGGTTGGAGTGCAGCGACATTCACTTCTATTTCGAATTCGGATGTTCTTCTGTAATTGACGAAACATTCTTCACACTGAATTGCCTTTTCAGCAGTTTTCTTTCTTTTTTTCGGCAAGTTGGATAGTAAACTTGGTGACAATGGTTGAGAATCTTCTATAATGTCCTCCTCTTCGAAACTTGGACTTTTCATATTCTCATCGAACCTCTGAGTACAAAATGTTTGAAAATCGTCAGACGAAGACATTTGGCACTATTTAAATTCTATTAATTCAACAAAACGAAATATTAACACGTATCACGGAGTGATCCGATCCTCTATAAACCATAGATACATAAAAATATTCTAGTGTTGTAGAATATTAGAAATTACAATCGATCGATTTGTTTCGTCCTGAAACAAAATCGATCGATTTTATTTTTCCGACTTTTATCCCGAAGCAGTGAGTTAGGCATAGGAATGATAACAAACAAATAATTAAAAAAATTGGATAATCCTGTTTATTTTCCATAACAATTTTGAATTTGTATTACACAAACAAGTAAGCCAAGTAACCTACCATGAACTACACAAGCAATAGGACTGATTGGCCTACAAAGTAAAGTAAGAAAACTAAAATTAAAACAATTTAGAGATATCAGAAAAAAAGCGCAAATGAAATTATAACTCTATCATGTGTACAATTGTTATTTATTATTATTAATTGAAATTATAAAGTAAAAACTTAAGGTATGTACCTACTTATAGTATAAGAAGTAAGTTATATTATTTGAAACTTTGATCTTGGTGATATTTTTTGAAGCATAAAACACACAAATTAACTTTACAGACATTATCTGTGTACATTGTTTCCCTTCTGCGATTATTATGCGCGCAATATTTGCATCGCTGTTTTCGATCATTTTGTGTTGGCATATGATCTGCAGAATTATTAGATAGCAATCGCAATGGATTATTTACATTTGCTTGCCGAACTGTAGGTTTTGAGGATATATGTGGTTTGAATTTCTCAATGATTTGTCTTATAAGATTTAACTGAAAAGTACTAAAACGAAGATCCGCGTTATTTTTTAATATTTTTGCAAAATAAAATGAGTTTAGTATGAGCATATCAACTACATGAAAACTAAACTTTTTATTCCACTTAATACTTTTTCTCATACAATGCAAAGATGACAGCATCATGTCGGCTATATCTACCGTTCCCATATTTATATTGTAATCTACAATACATTCTGGTTTTAAAACTGGTAAACCTGATTCTCTATCTTCCCTTAAACACGGTATGAATGTATGATCGTGCATCGTTGAAAGCATTGTTATAAGCTTTTTATCATACCATTGCAATGCCATCAAGGGTGGACAATATTTGGCACAAATTTCGCCTTTTTTAATTTTTTCAAATTTAGGCATGCCTGACCTATTTTTGCGTACTGTCCCACATGCGACTATTCCCCGCTGATATAAGTATCGGAACAACTGAGGGCTACTGTACCAATTGTCGACATATAATTTTCGATTGGTGTCCAAGTAGTCTTGTAGTAGAGTAACCACAACTGCGCCACTTACACCTAAATTTTGTTGATCTATAATAGGCGTTTCCTTGCCAGCATAAACAATAAAGTCTAGTATGACTTTGGATTTTACGTCACATAGAACAAACATTTTAACCCCAAAGCGATTACGTTTTTTTGGCAAAAATTGTCTTATGATCAATCTTCCCTTAAAAGGCACCACACTTTCGTCTATACATAGGTTGCTATGCGGAATGAATGAATTTTTGAATTTTTTGCGAACATACTCAACGAGAGATCGTATTTTTGACACTTTCGGAGTATCTGAAAATTGGGTATCGTGTGGGCCAAAATGTAACATGCCTAATATCATGAAATATCTATTACGTGACATTAATTTTGAAAAAATCGGAGCATTCAATAAAGGGTCTGTTGACCAGTGCTCCTCCATAGATAAATGTTTATTTCGGTTAAATAACATTGTGACGGCAAAGAATACGTACATTTCCGGAACAGTAACGTCGTACCATTTGTGCAATCTAGAATATACCTTTAAAGTGCGTGTTCGCAAAAAATGTTGGTGGTATCGATTAGTATTAATTACTATTTGATTAATAATGCCTTCGTCAAAAAAATGTAAAAATATATCTAACTCAGAGGAGTCTTCATTAAGCGTCATTAATGTGGCAGAAGAAATTCCAGAACCGAAGTCATCAAAAGTTTGAATAACTGGTCTTGAAGATGTGTTAGACCATATAAAATGCTGACTACCATCCCCTTGCGATGTGTGAGATGATGCCGATTCTGCCACGGGATCTTGCGGTCCTGTCGAAACTTGTTCGGCCCCGTAACGCTGCGATGGTTGGCTTTCATCCTATAACCAAAATACAATAAATACATCAATATACCTAAATCGATCGATTGTACATTATGAACGATGCACAACACTAATTAAGTACTTACGTTTAGGCTCCGGCATGGATACACTACTGACAAAAATGCGCAAAATAATTATGATTGCTTAGTTAGACAATGATACGGGTGGTGGATCATTCTGTGCATCTAAGGGTCATTTACATAAAAAGGGGTTCATTTTAGGGTAGTATGAACAGTACCTACTTACCTCTAAATTGAAATCCGAGTCATGTTCGTATTCGAATTCGTCATTATCACTGTCTAATATGCGTAGCAGTTCATCTCTTGAATAATATTCACTCATTATTAGATAGTTTTCCGAAAAATAAATTCACCACGTCACTATTGACGCCTAAAAGCGACGATGGCGAGGGCACAAATGATGGATAGTTCCAAATTAGTGACGTGACTACTTGATGACCATAGATATATAGATGATTTAAATGTAAGAAGGTTTAAACATAATTAATTTGATTGTTATATCTTGTACGATATATATATTAATTTTATTAATAATAAAGTAACACTAATTCCATGAAAAACGCATTTTTTGTAGTTTTAATCAATGTTTTAGTTCAATTAGCACAATCTTCTTGGAAATTGAAGAAAGTTAAATTGCCCCATCACTAGTGTCGCTTCAAAGCGACAATGGCGTCTGGTGAACGTATATTTTGAGGTCTTTTCTTCGCCTAAAACAAGTTCAAATTTTGAATGAATACTAAAAGATCAAGCTTTACTTTAGTACAATTTTATTTAAGTGACTTACGGAGAAGACTACAAAATTTAAAAAACATAATTCTTTTACCTATTTTCTATAATATTAGATTAAAAAGTAGCACATCTATTTGTCGCTTAAACTCGTCGTTGGCGTCCTAGCGGCCGATTACGTTTGTCGCTTGTAAGCGTCGTTGGCGTTCAAAGGGTTAAAGTAAAAACCGATTTAATTCTTCTTTTCATTAACTACTGTAATATTGTGACTGGTTGGGAAATTACTAATAAGAAGTTCCCATCGAGTAACAGTGTGACTGGTCGGGAAATTAGTAATAAAAAGTTCCCATCGAGTAACAGTGTGACTGGTTGGGAATTTTTTCTTAAAAACATTCCCATCGAGTAACAGTGTGACATTTGAGGGTGTTACTCGTTGGGAACAAATGGTTACTCCATGCGAATATTTTTCTCAACCAGTCACACGGTGACACGATTTACACCTTGGCCACGGGAACCGGCGGCGCGACCGACGGCGCGGCGGGCGGCGCGGCAATTCGCGCGGCGCGGCAAGCACGCCACGGGCAGTTGCGTTCGCCGCCGCGACCAGTGTAGACGAGGAGACGAGATGGCTTTATCAAAGTTAGCTCGACGTTGTTTGGAGAGTAGCAGCTTTTTTGCTCAAGATTTAATGTTTGGAAGATATAGTGGAAATCGTGTTACAGACGGAGAATTCCACCAAAAATATGAAAAATATAGGCAGCACCCAGATTTTTTTTTCCAATACACCAGAATGAGCGTCGAAACATTCGATTATATACTTGGGAGCATTCAATCAGAACTGGAGAAAAAGATGAATTCAAGCAGGGTTTTAAGTGCTGCAGAAAAATTGTTTTTGACGTTAAGGTATTTATTTGTGCGTATATCTATACATACAGGAAAAATTTTTTACCAGTGCGTAAATTTTGCCATAATCAACTTCAACACGTTTTATTAAACACGTATATTTTATTTTGATATGTCTTAGTACTAAAAAAAAAAGTTATCGCTTACGAAACATGTTTACTTAAAAACAATATTTTATTGTCACTCGCCGGGCGATCGGGCGGCGCGCGGCGCGTGCGTAGGTATCAGCTGAGACGGCGCGTGCGTAGGTATCAGCTGAGTCGGCGCTCGCTCGCCGCTGCGACGACGTACCTACGCGGTGCGGTTACTGACCTTTTTTAGTTTGGACTGCGATATGAAGTTACTTGTTAACGTAATTCCAACTTTTCCTTCATACTTTCATGGGCTTACGACCATCAAAATGCATAATAATAAACTTGAATGAAGCACTAAGATAGGTATGCAACATAAACATGAAAACATTTAATTGAAACCATTGCATTATGGCTCACACCGAAGCGACGTGCCGCGTCGTAGGTACTGGCTCTAGGATCCCTCTCAAAAAAATCAAAAATGGTTTCTTCGACTTCGATCGCCAGTCGAGGTCTGCCAGATCCTTGTGCATGATTCGGGGTCGTAAACTGGCCGTGATCAAGCAGCCTCTGATTGGCTGCTAGAATGGTCCTTTCATTAGGGACGGCGGGGTTACGGATCCCCTGGGCTCGCATACGAGGTACGCTCTCCCTCTCATACCTTCTTCGAGCTGCTCGTAGATTCTCGTTGCTTAATAAATACACTCGCACCATTTCGTAGTATTCGCGGTGAGTAAAGTTTGACATCGTGATTGATACGACGCGAGTACGCGGCAACTGCAGGGCGCAGGGGTTGCGCGGGGTAAGAACGCTCGGACGTCAGAACACCAATTGCGCGTGGAACGTACTGACGGCGGGCGGGCGGCGGCCCGGCGCTAGCGCATTCCCCACCCCCTCACCCCAGCCATGCGCCCGGGCGGCGGCCGCGAGTTTTCATTGATAGTATGGCGAATAGATTATGTCCATGTTTTGCTTATTTCAAACTCGGATAAGGATGAATTTTTTTTTTAATTTTTTTTTAAACTAATCACGGAAATGTGTTCTATTACTGACACAGAACTACCAAAAAAAATTTACGCACTGGTTAAAAACTTTTCCTGTATACTGATTCAGTATAGAGCATATCAAGCTTGCATACAAAGGTACAAACGCGCGCTCTTAATCAATGTTATAGATTTGCCATAGAATAAGAAAAAACCATTTTAGTGTCAAGTTTGACGTGCTCTTTACAGTACTAACCCACTTTACTAGAAAAAAAAAACAAACGAAAACAATTTAAAAAATTATTTATTTTAAACTTTTAATTGTAATAACAACTTTTCTCAATTTTAATCAGCCTTTTGTAATCACAGTCAAATTTTTATTTACCCTGAAAATCATTCCAATTTACTTCCCCTTTAATCAGCTAACCACTTACGATCACTATAATTATCTTAATTAAAATTGAATAATAAATCTAATAACAATCAGTCTTCTCAATGATTAAAATTGAATTTTAACAATATTATTATCTACTCATTATTGAAATTATTGTTCAGCTGGTTTGGTTGAGTAGAATATCCATATCTCCCATAAGGTTCGCCATACATAGTCACAGTAATTTCGTCTAAAAGAGCTTGATTAATTTTATTCCTAAGCCTAATTTTCTGCATAGGGGGTAATTTTTCCATCTCAGGTAGAATGCTCATCAAAAAGTGATAATCTTCAGATTTTTTTTCCTGTCTTTCACTGTCATGTTGTTTAGCAGATTCTTTTTCTAAAATTTTTAATTTCTTTTTCTCAATATCTAAGTATTCGGCTCGAATGTCTCTTACACTTTGTCTTTTTCTAGTAGAATCTTGACCACTAGATGTTGAGGGTTCAATTGGTGAAGATGTAAGCGCAGGAGAAAGTGGTGTTGCTGGTGAAGATACCCCACTGAAATCGTCCACGTATATGTCGTCATTTTCATTGACTGTAGGAGCATTTTCATCTAAATTTGATTCGGACGCAAGAGGCATGTACTCATCTTTCAGAAACCCTAAAAGTGTGAAGTACTTCCACGACGGTTCATAATTTGAAGTTGAGGATCCAGATCGGGGCTTAGGAATTCTTTTCAACTCTTTACTGTATGTGTCTCTTAAGTTCTTCCACTTCTTCTTAAGATCGTTGACTGAAAATTAAATTGTTACCTAATTTTACTTATTTATTTAGTTAAGGACGTTCACATGATCATCATGTTACACTTAGTTTAATTATTATCCATAAATTACGTCACACGTTAAGGGGTTACTAAATTTCGTAACGTAAGATGTCGAAAAATAAAGCGAAACTAATTTCGGAAATAGATACTGTTTTAATTTAATAATTTCAGATGTAAATTTTCAAAATATGTGACATAATTTATGGATATCCCCTATAGCTGACTGTATAGTGTATATACTTATAGAAAATATTTTTGTTTCAGGTTTCTCTCAGTTGGGATGACTTTTAAATCTCTGGCTCATTCATACTCTCTAGGCCGAAGTACCGTTGCTAAAACGATTTATCAAACTTTAAAGGCAATATGGAATAAATTCGTCAATCAGCATATGTCACCAAAACTGACCAGTGAAGATTTAACGAGAATTTCTGATAACTTTTTCTTAAGATGGCAGTTTCCTAACTGTATAGGAGCCATTGATGGGAAACATTTTCGAATACAAAAGCCCCCACGAAGCGGAAGCCAATATTATAACTATAAACATTTTTTTTCATTGGTCTTACAAGCAGTTTCCGACGCTGATTACAAATTTTCTGTAATTGAGATCGGTGGAAGGGGAAGACAAAGTGACGGAGGCACGTTCCATTTTTCTAAACTTAACGAGTTGTTTACTAACAATCGATTTAATTTACCACCGCCGAAAACGTTGCCTGGATCAAATATATTATGCCCACACGTCCTGGTTGGTGACGAAGCCTACCCACTGAAACCTTCTCTTATGCGACCCTTCCCATCCAGCAATTTAGATCATTCGAAACGAATTTTTAACAAAAGGTTATCAAGAGCCAGAGTGACAATTGAGTGTGCTTATGGTATTATGACGAATAAATGGCGCATTTTCCTCAAAGCAATCGAGACTGACACAAAACATGCAAAACTTATAATTAAGGTTGGATGTCTGCTACATAATATTGTAAGAGAAAGAGATGGAAATTCTGATCCCGATTTTCGGCGACACATGAGATCGAGAACTAGGTCTAGGAGGATTATAACGTCACGGCGTAATAATAGAGCTTCATTGCAAGCCATAGATATAAGAAATAATTTCAAAGACTACTTTGTAAACTATTGATAAATATTTATTGGTACCTGTTAATAAATTAAATTAAAAATCTAAAAACCCCTTACTCAAAAAAAAACCTCTAAAAAAGTAGAAGTCGTTTTTGCGTCGGGGAATAAAAATAAATACTCACCATCAGAATCTAGAAATTGCTGTTTTATTTCTTCCCACAACTTTTTCACAACATTTTTAAACTTATGTTGCGGGTGGCTAGACTTCCAAATAGCTGGTCTAGCTAGAATTTCTGCAATAAAAGCTTCCGTCTCCATTTTCGCGAAAAAAAAACAAACTATTTTAAATTAAGTTCGCTCCGGCAGTAGTCGCCGCGTCTGCCGCTCGACTCCGTGGCCTGCGCCGTAATAACTCATACATTTGTTTCGATCGCTAGTCGTGCCGCGCGATTCGCTCGGGGAAATTCCCCGGTCGTCTCGCTGGTCGCCGCTGCGCGTGGCATGCCCAGTACATTTCCATACATTTGATTCATTCGCAAGACGCGCCGCCGGTCGCGCCGCGCGAATTTTCGCTATAGCGAATTGTCCGTGGCCAGTGTGTTAGTGTGACTCGTTGCGAACAAAGGGTTTTAGTTGATAAAAAAACACAGTCACGCACGTCACTACTCCTCGAAAGTCGGCGGGCAACTGAGCGGGGGGCGCCGCGCCGGGCGTGCCGCGCGCGGGCGCATGCCGCCGGGGCGGCGGCATGCGCCCGCCGGCCGGTCGTTCAAAATCAGGCCGCCGGCCGTGTCACTGACTCTGGCAGAGCCACCATCAGGGATTTTCATTTTGAAAACACAAAAAAATTGTCGCTAATTAGTCGAAATTTGTCGCCAAATATCAGAATTTGTCGGTCACTGGTTCAAAAGATATAAGGGTTTATAGGTGGCCGATCTGGAGAGAGTCTCCCCAGCAGGGCCACATTTATATCTCAAAAACTAGGGCACCTAGCAAATATCTCTTTTCTCCCATAATTTGTCGCCAATTAGTCGGAATCAGTCGCCAAATATCAGAGTTTGTCGGTCACTGGTTCAAAAGATACAAGGGTTTATAGGTGGCCGATCTGGAGAGAGTCTCCCCAGCAGGGCCACATTTATATCTCAAAAACTAGGACACCTAGCGAAGATGTGTTTTCTCCCATATTTTGTCGCCAATTAGTCGCAATTTGTCGCCAAGTCACAGATTTAATCGGATCTTAGTTTAGGAGATATAATGAGTTCAATTAGTAAGGTATAGTCCAAGAGCTAGGTCGAAGAGTTCACGAAAAATACCAAGAAAAAAATATTTCTATTAATATGTGTAATATACTTCTAGTTTTATCGGTCTAAAGTCTTTAGAAATGTCCGAGAGAGATAAATTCTCAATTTAATTCATGTTTTTATGTTTTAAATTACTAGGTTAGAGTGGCTTAAACTTCTTTGAAAACATTAAACCTTGCTCTTGGTCTATTTGGTGAAAGATGTACAGTCGCATGCAACTGTTTTACCACTTTACAATGTTAAGCTCTAATTAACTTTAGAATAATAAATAAATGTCGTACCTTTAGTAAAATGTTTAAAATACTTAAACGTTGAAAAAGTATTGTCAATTGTAATCAAATTTTATTATATAAAAATGAATTTCCATAAAGTTCGTTTGATGTGTGTTGTGTTGGTGTGTATTTTGAGGTGATTGCGAGTGTTGTGTTGTGGGTATGGACGGGTTGAGTTTTTATTTTATCTTAATTGAGGTTAGAATAATAAAACTTCTGTTGTCGAAATATAAAATGATTTATTACCTTAAAATTATTGTACTTTCAGAAAATGTTACAAATAGGTATTTGTAACATTTATAAGTAGGTACTTATTCAATATTATTAACAGATACAGTTTGTGACTTTGGATGTTAGGGGTAATCTCCGGTAAAACTGATCCGATTTTGAAATTTTTTTCACTTTTAGTCTAGGCTAATAACATTATGACCGATAATATTATGACGTTATGACCAATAGGAGCGGAGCCTCAATGAAAAATGTTGCAAAAACGGGGAAAATTATTTCTTTGGCTCTATATCTCTGTGACGCAGACGAAGTTGCGCGGGTCAGCTAGTTAGGTACCTATATATGGATTATATCTCTCAATAAAAATTTCAATGGGTGTTTCTTCATTGGACGACTCTGCTTGAAACCAATACCTATGCCGATCGATACCTTCCTATCTACTCGACGACACGTCACCGACAGCTACATTCTTCATTTCGCCACCGACACGACCGCGACCGACCCGATACGACGTCATTAGCTGTATCTACTACAAGTACCGTAGAAACTCAATGAAGTCCAATTACGTTGTTTTATATCCACATAATTACATGAAGTTACAGTCATCGTACCTACTATTATTGCTGTATTATTTAGGTAAATTTCTACCAACCCTGATTATTAATTATAATGATTTGCAGGTAACAATTAAATACTATAATTAACAATAATAACAAAAAATAATTTCTACTCTTTGCACTAACCATGCCAACAACATAAACAATATCAAATATATCAATAACAGTACGACATTTTACACATTTTTAGAAAATCCTTACAATTATACATTTATCGTGAAATTCTAATTACAATAGACATTTTAATCACAGTATAAATTTTAATCACAGTATACCTAAATTTTAATCACAGTACTTACTTATACCTAAATTTTAATCACAGTATAAATTTTAATCACAGTATAAATTTTAATCTCTGTATAAATTTTAATCACAGTATAAATTTTAATCACAGTATAAATTTTAATCACAGTATACATTTTAATCACAGTATAAAGGACAATGGCAGCCACCCATACATTAATTTAGCTGAGATAAAATACTGGCGTCTTTAAATGAAAAATATCTTGTTTAACTCGCCGTCAACTTCTGAACTAGTTTGTGCAAGAATTTTGTTTCGAAAAGGCCGAGAATAATAGAAATTCAGTGATGAACTTTTGTAGGTTATGTCTATGGTAATTCCAATTCGAGGAAGTAAAAGGGCAACATTGCATTAGTATTTCTATTTTCCTTACCCAGCCATTACAGCATGCAATGTCTTTTAAAAGGTAGGTAATCCCAGTGGTTATAAATACTCTTTGGCACGCCTTACTATAGGTAGGTACGTATCATGAACAGACCTACACACGGCAGCACATCAAGCTTTACATTTCCAGTATAACGTAGCTTCGCTTTGTATATATTTTCTGTACAATGAGATATCCATAAACTGGTTTTGTATAGCTTGATCAGCCGTCGTGGGTACAACAGGTCCGAGGCTGCCAGTCACCGTCAGCATAGTTTAAATTGAAATAAAATAGAAAAAAGTGATTAAAAGTGTTTTGATTTCCCACAATTTGAAGCAATGGGATTATAATAGTATTTTAGGTTTTATAAATACTTGCTAACTTTCAGAACAATAAGTATTTATAAAATCCTAGAATGTGTGTGAAATACCGAACCAATGTGAGTAAGTTGATAAGAACCAATAAAACAAGTGTTTTTTACATAATATATTTTATTCTTCGTCATCCTCTCTTACAATTATTTCATCCAGAAATTCTGCAGGTGCTGTAATATTTTGCTGATGTCTGGCCCATCCTAAGTACCAGACTAGCGTCATTACATGAGCGCAACATCCAACTGTGCGCCGACCAACTAAACAATTACAGCAGTACTCACTGATTCCTGTCCGTCCAGGAATATCATTTTCTATTAGAATGTACACATAATATTGCTTCCTGCTTACGTGACGTGACTTAATTTTGCCTCTAATTAGTGTTGTCACGCCAGTGCTTCTAAGGTTATATTCAGAGGAATCAATGTGTTCACTGGAAACTTCAATTCTGTATCCACCGTGGAAACGTACATGCTCGCCATAATATGAGCGAGTTTGTTTTATTTGGTACGTTCCCAGGGCGAATAGAATTAAATCTCTATATTCAAGGGTTGGGAAGTATAAAACATTATTGCGATCAGCAGTGATGCTATGAAACTGTGAGGTTCGTCTATTCATATTTAAGGCGTCAACCATACTTGCCAGATTGTTTACTAAGTTCATCCTTTCTCTAATTATTTCAAGTATTTCATTTGCATATACATTATTTTGGAAGCGAACACCAAACTTGTTCAAAAGAGCTGCCGCTATTTGAAAAGTTTGCATCATGTGTGGTAGAGACCGATGAAAGTATTCTTGCCTAAAAAGTTTAAAATCTCGTTTAAAGTGGCCATTCACAGCCTCTACCACCCATCGGCAGATAGTGACACAGCGACTTTTATTGGCTTGAGCTGTAGTTAATTGGTGTTCGCCTTCTAAAAGTGATTCTGGCATACATGGTCTATACCCACATCCCTCTAGTAAACTTATACAGTCCCTAAAACCCCTGTCCAGAATGAACACATCATCTTCTCTGAAATATGATCTTAAAGAACTGCCAGAGGAAAATAGATTAGACATAATTTCAGCATCTGATGTAGTTGCTTTATATGGGCCAAAACAATCAACAATATATCCATCACATGCAACAATCATAAAAGGTTTTAGCAAGTTCCTGTATTTATGTAAGGAATAACTTTGTTTTTGGAACATATAGTTCGAACTCTTATGTATATATATGTAGGTGCCATCACATATTACAATGGCATTGTTACCATTTCCATAAAGACCATTTGGTATTAACAAATTATGTTGTATTAATTGTTCCCGCCTTAACTGATTTATGCCCAGATGCATTGGTACAAAATCCTGAAGGAGGACCTCTCTAACTTTGTCCATCAACGACTCCAAGGTTCGTCGTGGAACTTTAACTAATGTGGCAATTCGTTCATCAGAATCACCATTCCTCATTTTTAATAATAATGCTGCTAAGCCTAAACTTCCTCTTTTTATTTGACTAAGGCGGGATACTTCTTGAAATAAAGTATTAAACTTCTCTTTTGTTAGGCCTATCCAAAATTCGAAAATGTTATCATCCATTTCTTGAACATTCTCAAAATCTAGCGTTGGATGGAATGCATTTACAAAAGAAAATACATGTTGTACCTGCTGAGCAGTGAATGTATCCATGCTGTTGTCAGAATGGAATAGAGTTTCCCATGAATTACTCATTAAATGTTCTGAACAAATTCGAGCTAAGCTTGGCAAGTAATATTTATGAATACCTAAAACAGTTGCACGTAAATTATCCGATATACCATGCAGTGTGGTACTAGTGCAATTTGGATATACACAGTGATGGTTAGCATTAGCTGCTCGTCTGTAATCTGGCAAAACTAAGGTCTGCACGTCCGCTTGACGATTAGGAGTTGGGTCTGATGGATTAGATCCAGAAGGTTGATCATCCTCTTGAGATTCCTCTTGAGCTGGTTGGGAACTACCAGGTAGGGATCTAGTGTCATCAACAACGTTACCACGCCGTGCTTCTCTTTGAGTGCGTAACCAACAAGGATGGCACACACGATCGGATACTGTAATCTGCAAATAAAGAAAAAGAAATTAATAGGCCAGTAATTCCAAGCTCCTATGCAGTTGCTGGTATAGAAACTTGAACTTGGAATTCCCCGATGAAATAATATGAGACCCAAGGCGGTAACCCTATTATTTTTTTTGTGTTTCTAATGTCACATATAATTATTAATGCATATAACTTTTAAACAGGTTGTGGAGAATGTAATTTAGTAGTATACCTGTCGTGGTGCTAATCTGCTTTCTAGAATATTTATCATAGACTGCTGTAGTTCAGAAGGGTTATCTCTCAGTATTCTGTCACTTTGTCTACGTAGAATAGAAGAGCCACATAAAAGACACACATTAGTGTGGCCTTGGTGACTTGGTCCAGCTTGTTGGTTGTCACTGCTTGCAACTTCTTGTTGCAACTCATGATTGACACTAAACATCGCAAGATTTCTGCATTCTTCGCAAACATAGTCATCTTCAGTAATCTGAAATCAATTGAAAATATTGTTATCTGCAATTTGTACCCTATCAGAGCCTTCTAGTAAGTAACACAGAACTTATATTAATGTATCTGTCTTATATTCATAACAATGGCCGGTTCTTAGTGCCAATGTCAACATCTACAATTTGAACAAAATATTATGTGTTGTGGTATCTAAAATGTAAATTAATAATAATAATAAGGTACATAGTCAAGAATAGCTACTTACGATTCGGGGATATACCCAGTTACATAGTAATGTAGTCACTCTAGTATCAAGTTCCAATGCACGATATCGGCGCAGTGTATTGACGCATATACTACAGTTGATACACATAATTCGTGTCGGTCTGCCACGACGACCTTCCATCTTAGCGGTAGCTTATCAAACAACTAGTTCACTAATAACTAATACAAATAATGAGGCAAGATCGGAGTCCAGTTAAGAAAAAGCACAATGTCACACAGGGAAAATCTCGGAGTCCATAAACACGCACAGGGTCACTCAGGGGAATATCAAAGTCCATAAGCAGTCCGGGTCAAGTGAATTATAGAAATAGATAACGGAAAACAATCGAGAAAACACACGAAGCGCAAGCGCACAAGCGTCTGTCTGTGACATAAACGTAATCAACAATTGTCAAACGCAAGTTATTTTTTTTTTTTGATTTGGGATATTAGTCTTTTTACCAGTCATTAATTGAAAGTAATTCATTTATTTTTACAGTATAGTATTTTTACCTCCCTTCAAGGAACACTTCCATTTAGAAATAAACAGTATTGTTACTTAATTTACTCAGTTTAATTACAATAACAAATTAAAACTGAATAAAACACAATAATGCTGAGCTTACTGTCACTAGGCATAATAAATATAAAATGGCAACACTCGACGTCAATGAAAAAATCAATTAACTTTTCATTTAAAACATTTTTTTTATCCGGCCCTAACTAGTTAATGTGATACTTTGAAAAAACGTAGAAAAATAATGGAACCGCCTTCGTATATAAGTCACTTTTAGACGCTCAAAATAAATTCAGCTAAGATTTCGCCATTGTCCTTTTAATCACAGTATACCTAAATTTTAATCACAGTACTTACTTATACCTAAATTTTAATCACAGTATAAATTTTAATCACAGTATACATTTTAATCACAGTATAAATTTTAATCACAATATATAAACACAGTACAAATTAAACCACAGAACTTTCATTATACCTACTTAATGTTAGCACTATTTGGTCCGTTGGTTAGACAACATATTTTTTTTACATTTTTGAACCTTAATTCTACCCCTTCCTGGGAATTAAGACATATTACGTATATATAAATATATCTTTTAATCATTATTATGTGTTTACTTACAACGTGTAAATAAGGTTATGCGGTATTATTTCTGTGGAAGGTAATGAAATTAAATCTTGTAAGTCGTCGTAGCATTCCCATGTTTTTGTAGACTTTCGGTAGCACCAACTTCTGTAATGACCTATAGAACCAGGTATGTACTCAATCACCGCTAAAACAGTAAACTTTTGTTTTTTTACTGTAATATGCAATGGTATGTTAGTTATGTTAATTTTAGAAATACCAGTCATTTCAAGAAATAATATTGTCGTTAAATAGTAATGAAATCTCACTTGCTTTCCGCAATCAGAGCACATCCCTTTGTCTTTTTCAATTGTTAACTTTATTGATTTAGTTAATGCTGAAATACCATCTTTCTTTATTACATCGATACTAATCGGCAAATACTGACATTTCCTTAATAAATTACTCTGACTAGAGCAACGCTCGTTAGTACATTTCTTTTGGCGCATTGTGCTATAAAATAGGGGATAAAGAATGTGATCAATAATTTTAGACGTATTGCATTCGCAGTTAACAAGTTGGTGTATTGTGTCATCCTCTGTCCGAAAGTGCTTTAACAATAATTTAGTTCGGTTTCTATATAAGTCGGTTTTATCTCCACTGTTTTCAACTATTTGTTGAATAATTTGACAAATTTCAGCATCCTTATTCTCTAATATATATTTTTTAACATGGGGTCGATCAACATAAGCTATAGCCATACTTTGAAACATACTATCAAAGGCACAAGTATTAAAGGTGTCAACATTTTGTACATAAGAATTAGCTACAGAGCCATTTTTTAAAATATGGATTGATTTAGGTTTTTTTGATTTGGGTTTCATCTGTCCTCGCCAGTTTTCCATGGTAGATGGAACGTCCAAAAATACAGATTCTTGTTCAAAACTTTTGCGATCATCTGTTTCTAAAGTTATTATGTCTTTTTTGACAGGTGTGTTATCCATATTATGTTGTTTTAAATCGCTGATGGCTAATTTCAGGCAACCTGTTACTTGTGTTATGTGTTGGATTAAAAAATAATCAATTCTTAATCTTTCCCTATTAGAATCCATTAAAAGAGTTTTTATGTCTTTGAAATAACTCTCTACATTTGTACTTGATGGAGTAGGTTTGGATAAATAAAAATATTCAGACATAACTTCACCCCACAAAGGTATTTATTTTTAAAATTCGATATAAATATGTCAAAAAAGTAGGGAAATAGTAAAGGTTTTCGGTATCAAAATTCGGTGTTATGTTTTCATTATATACTGTTTCTCGTCTCTGTACGTTTTTACAAAACCTTATCAAAGGGTTTTCATCGATATCGTCATATTCTTCTATGCATGCAGTAGTTAAATCCCCTTCAGACATTTCACTAGGCACTGTGTCTACAATCGTGATCATTGATTGTAATTTTAATAATGCATTACTGCACCTGGAGACTTTTTTTTGGTCTGTAACAGACCAAAAAAAAGTCTCCAAAAAGTACCACAATATCTGTTGCAGGCGAGTGTTATAATATCATCCAAAATATTTTTTAATTGGCTATAACTTGTAGTTTGTCTAAGTAGTAAGACACATCTAACATATAAGTTTTTTACACGATTATCTACATGTTCAAAGCATGATTGTTTATATAAATTTTTAACTAAATGTGATTTATCGAGACGAATGTAACAAGGTATCCTAATATTGTTGTGATTATCGCCTTCTAATATGTTAAAGCAATTTTGTAAATAGATATTTGTAGAAATAAACCCTGTAAAGTTTGTTACAACAGCACCCAATATTGCAGCAGAATCATCAGAGACACATTCATTTGGTGCGGATTTACCACTCAACCACTGCTTTAAAAACATACTAATATTTTCTTGCGTATTAACTTCAGATAACATATGGCACAACGGAATACTGCTACCTTCTTCACGATAGCACATCAATACGTATAAAAATACGTGTTTTTTCTGCTTGTTAGCGTTTTTTGTAAAAAT
Source organism: Lycophotia porphyrea (assembly GCA_950005105.1). Lineage (NCBI taxonomy): Eukaryota > Metazoa > Arthropoda > Insecta > Lepidoptera > Noctuidae > Lycophotia > Lycophotia porphyrea. The sequence goes on from OX465406.1 coordinate 10,668,592, forward strand.
ATTGACTTCCGGTAATACATTTCTTTTGACAATAGAACCAGTCGCGTCTATTGACACTCTTATATATCTTTCTGATTTAGAAAATAAATTATAAAAAAAATTTTGTTCCCTTGACCAGTACAGAATAAAAAAAGGAAATAAGGAAATTTGTTGTTTGTGTTTAAAATTTCTTCTAATTGTTGCTTATGGTACTTTGTTGCTCTAACTTTTACAGACTTGTTGTGTCAATAATTTTCGTCAATATTTGATATCGAACATTTCATTTCATAAAAATTTTCGGATGATATGCAGTTTTCTGAGTAATAAATATTTATTTTTGCTTTGCATAGTTTGCATTTGCCTTGGCAAAGAATGTGACCATTTGGTTGAACTGTGTTATTTTTAAATATCCAACTACATTCGTTCCTGCTCTGTTTCCAAATTTCTTGTCGAAGAATGGTAGTCCACTTTTGCTTTTGAAATCTTCTTGTGGACTTGTAGCGTGAATTGGGTATTTTAGGATCATTACGGTGATAGAAATATTTAATAGGCTCTATTTCTCGCCACTGATAAGCATCTATAAATATAGAAAATGTAATTCCACTATGATCTACTTGTTTTTCTAAATTATCATTTAGTACATAATTATCTTTGGAAGATGACGTTCTGGATGAAAATTCAGTCTCCGACAAGAGTTCCTGTTGTGTACCACTATACGAAATCGATCGTTTTTCTCTGTCTTCCTCTTCTTCAACATTTGAAACAAAAAAAAGTGCATAATTTCTCTTTAAGCTCATAAATATTGAATCCTTAGACATTTGTTTGTTAAATTTTTTAAACAGGAGATCATAAATTGCGTCATTTCTTTTTGGCTGTATTGGGTAAAGTACATCTTTATGTTCAAGATATACGGTTTTCTGGCTGTCTATGTTAACTTTTAATCGGCGACCGCGTCTTGACATTTTCTATGGTTTCTGAAAGTAAAAAAGGGACTAACTGAGTACCTACGTTATATGTGGGTGAACGATTAGGTACACCTCTGCCTAACCCTTCGGGAATTACAGGCGTGATGTTATGTTATGTACCTATGTTTATTTTACTACATAGGTACAAATCTATTGAATTTTAGTTATAATATACTAAATGGTTCGGCCTGAATGAAAATATCCTCGCGAGGATAAACAACATGTAACTGGAATAATGCACACCCTGCCTGATACACCCCAATTAGAAAATTAAGTTACAATCATAATTTATGCACTGAAACACCTAAGTATTGTTTTTATTTAAATTAGCTATCCTAATAGTAGCTAAATAATATATGGACATCGACGGCTTACTTTAGCAGGTAGCGCCTCGGTATTGGTATCTAAGGACGCACACACAAACACGCTAGTGACGTGAAAAATCAAGGTAACTTACATATTAATCTGCACTCATACGGTGTCCTCTTTTCAAAACACTCTCAAATTGTCCACTAACTTGTTCAATGCACTTAAACACCCGTATTCGTAATTGTTCTTTTAATTTTTCACACAAACAAACCTTCTCGCTGTACTTCCGGTGGATGAGTAAAGAAAAAATCCTTTAGAGCAAGTTTGTTTGTTTACCTATTTTTTTTTAAGTAGCTACTTTGAGCGGCGGGCGCGAACGCCGACGCGCCGCACCCGTGACGTACAGCAGGTGACACCCTCGTTATATCTCGCTCGTTTCTCCGTTTTTGTATTTTCGGAATACCTAGAGATAACAACACTCGAGTTCGTAACTATTCATAATAAGTTCCACTTTAATTAAACTGGCTGACTTCAACTTACGTGACGGGCAACTCGTTCGAAGCAGCTCATCTGTACACGCGCATCTATCTCTTTCTTACTTACCGTAAATGAAACGGAGCGCAGCGATCTATCTGCCAGCGACTAAGTGGTAAGTGCACATTGTGTTAGATAAATAATTACATAATTATATGTATTGTAGATTTGTTTATAGGTAATGAATACAGCTTTCCTATGGTGGGTTGAAATTATAGAATAAGTTTACATTTATTTAATTCGAAACAAACATTCCTCCATAAGACGTCATAGATACTGTCTAGAAACTACATAAAGTATTTTGTACTCGCTTGTACCACTGTATGGGGAAATTGAATTCTTTAATATCTTTTTAATTACACACCGACTAAATCTGTAACTTTGCGACAAATTGCGACTAATTGGCGACAAAATATGGGAGAAAACACATCTTCGCTAGGTGTCCTAGTTTTTGAGATATAAATGTGGCCCTGCTGGGGAGACTCTCTCCAGATCGGCCACCTATAAACTCTTGTATCTTTTGAACCAGTGACCGACAAACTCTGATATTTGGCGACTGATTCCGACTAATTGGCGACAAATTATGGGAGAAAAGAGATATTTGCTAGGTGCCCTAGTTTTTGAGATATAAATGTGGCCCTGCTGGGGAGACTCTCTCCAGATCGGCCACCTATAAACCCTTAAGGCGGGTACAGACTGCTGCAACGCAACATGCAATGCAACACGAAACGAGCATTGCATCAGTGTAGACGCGGGGCGCGCACAACGTGCGCACGAACCGCGCATGTACCTACTCACATCTGTTTCCGAGATGCGCGCGAACGGATCGCTCAGTCTGCAAAAGAACACGCAAAGGAATGGATCGTGACGACCAATTGCGGGCTCTGATGATAGTCAGTGCTTCATTATTAATAGTGAATCATGTGATAAAACGCAGAAGACATCGACGTTGGTGGCGTACAGAGTTGTATAGTCAGAGAGCTGGTGCAAAACTAATGGCCGATATGAGATTAACTGGACAATTTCAAAATTTCTTAAGGATGAGTCCAACGACATTTGAAGATCTACTCAGATTAGTCGGACCAAGAATTTTTCGGAATCGCACACAGTTAAGGGCTCCAATTTCAATCCAAGACAGACTGGCAATAACACTTCGTTTTTTAGCTAGTGGTGACTCTTACACAAGTTTACAGTATACCTTCAGAGTATCAAAACAAGCCATAAGTGGCATTATTACAGAAGTATGCTCCGCCATAATTGAGGAATTAAAAGATTATATCAAGGTAAGTTTTATTCTTAATAAGTCAATTAAAGAACAGTATTATCACATCAAATCATTGAAGTCGTCATAGGATTGGTTAGATTCTAGTGACGTTACAGACGATGGCTGTTGGTTCATATATTCTTCGTTCCTTGCCGTGGTATAGCCATAGCGTCCGGCTTGATTTGTATCTGGAGTTTGCGCGGAAGGCGAGGGACGATTAAATCCGGAAGTTCCAGGACGATTAACATATCCGGTCAGATCCACATAATCTTGTCCTTTCTTCTGTGATGCATAATAGGATTCTTGGTATGAACTGGGGTAGTTATCCTGCTGTCGATATGATGATTCATAATAACCTCTGTCAGCCTTCATCAAAATTTCAAAAATTCCATGTTCGACCGAATTCCTGGTTTGAAGGGAATAAGTATTCATTTTAGCTGATATATAGGAAGCGAAAGTTGTAGTTAAATCTGGAGCGCCTGAATTTCCCAACTTATTGGCAGTAGTTTGTAATATGCCCACTACATCGGCCAGTACACTGCTGCTTTCATCTTTTTTTGCTTGTTTAGCTCGCGTAGGTTCATACCGTGTACGTGGAGTAGCAAATTCGTTCTGCAGATTTTCTTCATTAATCGGTTGTTGAACCGCCTCCTGAAAAACATAAAAATAATTTATAACTGTAGGTCCCATCTCTTGATATAAACTACTAGATAGTAGATATAACTCTCCAGGAAGGTAGGTATCGTGGCACCGATGGACAAATGTCGAAACGACTAAATATTTAGTTCGTTTTTTAGTCTAGTTCAATATAGCTAGCAATAAAATCAAGAGATGCTCACTATAATGGCACCTCAAAAATTGTCACCAGCGAGTGTTGGGCTACTAAGTACAATGACTGTCTCGTAGCCATAAATTAAATAAAAGTTTTTTGTTTTAGCTTCCAACGACAGAAGAAACTTGGTTGAACATAAGCAAACAGTTTGAAGAGAAGTGGAATTTTCCACACTGTTTAGGGGCACTGGACGGAAAACATGTTGTGCTTGAGGCACCTATCAAAAGTGGAACTGAATTCTACAACTATAAAAACTTCTTTAGCATCGTTCTTTTTGCTTTGGTTGACGCCGATTATAATTTTCTATTTGTAGATGTGGGATGCCAAGGAAGGATTTCAGATGGTGGCATCTTTAAAGATACAAAACTCTGTGAAATGATAGAAGATCGTACAATAAACCTTCCATCACCTGATTCACTCCCACGGAGACATATTCCAATACCATATTTCTTTGTGGGTGATAGTGCCTTTGCTTTAAGTGAAAATCTGATGAAACCATATGCTGGGGCACATCCAAAAGGCACTTCAAAGAGAGTATTCAACTACAGGCTAAGCAGAGCCAGAAGAACTGTTGAAAATGCATTTGGTATCATATCGTCTGTCTTTAGAGTTCTCAGAAAACCAATGCTTTTACAGCCTGATAAAGCTGAGCTAGTGGTTATGGCAATTGTCCTTTTACATAATTATTTGAGACGTCACTCTAGAAATACATATATGAATGACACTGAAGATGAAGTTACGAATGAAGACACACGTAGGCAAAATAATGAAGATATGAGATCACTACTACCTATGAGAAATATTCCTCGACGATCGCCTGCACATTTGAATGCGTTAAGAGATGAGCTCTCCGATTATTTTATGAAAGAAGGGAAGGTTCATTGGCAAGACAGATGTTCGTAAAAGAATCAATCCAGTTTTACTTACCGTGTTCGTTCTCTTTCTCGGTTTGTTACGGTTGTCCAAGAACTTCAAAGAATCAAAGGCAAACCATCGACTTTTGTATGTCTCCGAGGCACCTGAAAAAATAAAATAATAATCATGAAAAAAATTAAATAAAAAACATAATTCAGTCAGTTTTAAACATAGTTGTTTTTAAGTAAACTTGACTAATAATAATTAATAATATTTAATAATTAATTTGTGATTTCAATCCATTAAAATATTGTAGTTGTTGTCAAAGTTGTCATTTTGTAGAGAAAAAAGCCAATTTCAATATTAGTCGGCTATGCCAATTTACATTTCAATACACAAACATTTTTGCGGTTTCCAACCTACGATTGTACTAAGAATAAAGTATATGAATAAATAATAAATAGTAAATTATTATTATTTATTTACCTTTTCCTGTTCCTTTCGATTTCTTTTCCTTCGCTTTTTCACGACGGTAGGATGATAAAATACTAATCATTTTACTGTAACATTTTTCTTGTGTTGTTTCCATCAAATTAGCAATTTCCATCCATGCATCCTCTTTAAAATGTTTTTTATAAAAATTCTCATGTTGTGGATTCCACAAAATTTCCTTTGATCTGTACACTTCAATTAATTGAAGCACTTTTTCTTCACTCCACGTAAATGTAACCGCCTCCTCCGCCGCAGTAGCGTCGTCTTGTTCCATGTTCGCGCGCGTCTAGCCGTACACACCACACAACCTGTCCACACTGACGCTCCGCGCATACTGCGCGCCTCTTTGTGTTCGGGGAAAAAACCGACAAATTTCGGGTCGCTACGCGCAAGAGTTGCAACAATCTGTTCGTGCGCGTAGTAGACGCGGTTCGTGCGCGCAAGGCGTCTAGACTATGGGAATTCTGTTACTTTACATGATACATTGCAGCAATGTGGACGTCAAATTCTTGCATTGCATGTTGCATTACATGTTACATTGCACCAATGTGTACCCGGCTTCATATCTTTTGAACCAGTGACCGACAAATTCTGATATTTGGCGACAAATTTCATGTACGTTTGCCCAGCACGGCCCCTCAGAATTTGCATTTATGGTGTACACCATTGCAATGTACTCGCCTCTAGCAGTATATGTACCGATTTCTTTTTCAATGTACCTCTATACTTTTGAAGAAATATGCAAAAAAAGGTGGCCGTGCCAGCCAAACGCTTTCAGCACGGCCCCCCATGTAACTTGAATAATACATACCGTATTAACAAATGTCTATAACTCAAGAAATGTACTCTATTAATACGTTATATGTGCCGCAACAGTTATTGTGAATTCATAATAACAAATAATATATAGATGTGGATAAGGGGCCGTGCTGGAAAAAATCATTTTAAGAAATATCTAAAAAAGACAAAACATACTTAGCCAAAAACTATTAAAAAATAATTGATGTTTAGCAAGTAACATATGTACCGCATTGATTTCTCATACAACTTGTTATATTGTGAAAAATAAATCTATTTTAGTTCATTCAGCACGGCCCTCTATAGTTGCCTATATCTTTTTAAATAAGCCGTGTATGTTTACAAAATTCGACTTCCTGAATAATATATAGGAGTACATTCCTTTCAACTAAATTGCAATTCTGCTGTATCAATACTTTAGAAGATAAATTCAATCTAAAATATACATACATTAAAACTGATGGGGTGACCATGATTCTACATGAAAATAGGATAAAAAATACTGCTTAAATTGAGTAAATCTTTAATAAAATAAACAAATCAACAATATGGTAAACTATATAAACGATAACTAGGTACTTATACATAATAGGTCGATAATCGTACAAGTGTCAAGTTAGTGTCGCTAAGACTACATAGCTCAAAGTCTTAAAAATCATACATTACAATAAAATCACAGATTCATTACATTTCACAGATTAGTTCGTTTACATGGAATAACAACCTATGTCTCAATAACACTACAGAGCTTAAAAATCTTAAAAAATCACAGATACGCGTTCAATAAATCATATTGATTGAACCTTACATTACACTAATATTAATTTGCATGAATCGCTTTAATTATTTGGTATAATCACAGGCAATTAATTAAATCCACGTAATCACAGATGTTTTTCAACGACTATAACAATTAGAATATTGTTCGTTTATGTTACTAATATTATGTTACCTATGGAATAATCATAGAAAAACTAGTACATAAATTAACTTATTAAAAGTAATCACAGATGACATTACAACAGTATTGACTTCTTATTAAACAGTTCACAGTTTCATATGCATATTTTTAGCAACTAGTCTTTACCAGATTCTTAAATAGTGTAAAATTAACTTTAAATTATTACAAAATACATGTATTTAAAAACCATGGCTCAAAAACATATTCTGGTTTCACTGTAATTACCAGAGCCGTCACTCATAGGATCATATTCAGCAAACCCTGAGCTCCGCTCCGACGTGAAAGCGGAATATTCGTAAAAGTTATTATTTTTAGTTGTATAAAATATCACATATCACTCACTAAAACGTAAGTAAGAGTGTGTAAAAATATCGACTCCACTGTACTGTTGTTAATTTTCAAGGCCAAATCATCATAACATAGCCACAGATCATGGCTAAGCGTATGGCACTTATAATGGCCCAGAGTTCCCTCTGAATTCCCTACATATTCAATGGCACCAACGACACCATAAATTTGATTTTGAATATTAATAGTGACCGGGATATTACACAAAACTATTGCATCTGTTCCATTTAAATCAAAGGTTATAATCCTTTGTAATTTATAACTTGAAATGACAGTTCCACCGCAATTATTTTTACAAATTTGAGAAGTAGTTTCGATAGCAAGTGATTCTTCTAATGCCAAAATACCAAACGTGTTAATTATGTTAATATTCAAAGCTATAAAAGGTCTTATGATTTCTACATAATATTGACATTCTTCTTTTGTGCAAACTTTTATAAACTGAGCACTGTAAAATAAATTGGTAAACATTTGCTCATACAAATTAGCGATATTGCATTCACAATCTGTTATTATCTTTACATGCGCTGGCCGGTCAAAATATTCATGACAAACGCAATTTCTCATTTCATACACAGTACCTTTGTCAACATTTTCATTTAACATGAGATTTATATAGTCTCGAAGTTTATTATCTTTTGACTCAATTTCCATTTTGAAATTAGAAAACGACTGAAAGCCAAATGCAATCAAAAACATTATTGCATCAAAACCGCATGTGTTAACGACTGTTGAATTTTTAATCATGTTACCATTTTTTATAAATTTTATACCGGTATGTGGCTTTACATTAACGGCCTTGTCTGCTTGACCTCCCCAATTTTCTACAAATGTTGGTTGATCGCTAAATATTGAGTCTTGAACAAATTGTCGTTTCGGTTTTTGTTGTTTTTTACTTATGGGTTTTGTCGTCTTGCGATTTGTTTTTTTTACAGTGTTAGGTTCTATATGAAATTTACTCGCTGCAATATTTAACTCTCCTTTTAAATAATTAATATGTCTTTGCAGGAAAACGTCAATTCTATGTTTTGTTATTTTAGATTTCAGCAGCAAGTGTTTTAAAGTTTTAAAATGATCCTCTGATGCACTGGACGAAGGATTTTTATTATCTGATTTATATAATGGCATCATGACATTCGACCACAGGGGCAATTTTCGCAGTAGTCGTTTTATTGTCGTTAATAAGGGCGGATAATAAAAATCATTTAGAGGGCCAGTTACACAAACTTCTTCTTTATGATGTGTAACAGTTTCCTCAAACCACTTCGCGAAATTCAGCTCATTAAACGTTGTATCAACATGAACGTCATCATGTAAACAGTAACGGTCATCACTTGATAAAGAGTCATCTTCAGTTATATTATCATGTATTTCCTTAATATTTACATTTTGAAGTACACTTCTCAGGTAATATTGGGCTTCAGTACAATCCTTGGAATGATATTTAGACAGGATTATAGCTAGCAGTTTATCGATGATGTTTTTGATGACATTAATATTTTCTGCTTTTTTAATGTAAAGAATACACTGAACAAATAAGAAATTCACTTTTTTTGGTGCGTTTTCTAAAGAAATTTTACGAATAGATTTAATAAAATGGCTCGTATCAATTCTCATATATAAATTAGGTACAATGAAGTTGCCTTCTAATGCTTTAAAAGAAGCCTCTAAATAATCCTTGGTTGAGTTAAATTTTGTAAAACAATTAATTACAGCCGCAATCAAAGCCGATGAGTCGTCAGTTATAACTTCTGCGGGCGAAGTGATATTCTTTGCCCATTTAGATAACCAATCCGCAATAGTTTCTTTGGTATGGGAATTGCTAACCATTTGGGCGACGGGTACAGATTTCAAGCTATTATTAGCAGTTAACATTACTACGTATAAAAATAATTTCTTGGTTAGGTTGTTAGTTTTATAAATAGAACCAGTAGCATCTAGGGAAATAGTTATTCTGTCAACTACTTTAGAATAGTGTCTATAATAATTGAGTTGTTCTTCTAACCAATAGTGTACATGAAATGTTGGTTTTATAAGTATTTCTTGAATTATATTAGAGAACTCGACGCTCTCAGCTAAAATTATCAAAGACATTAATTCATTTTTGTGATACCAATGTTGACTATTAGATTCATAACGGATTATCCTGAGTGCTCCAAGAGATGGCAATGTAGGTGGTTCTGTATCTCCGAATGTCATTGTGCGACGTGCCAGATCTTTATGAACAATGGCTGCTGGCTTTTCTTTTAAATTATCTGATAATTTTCGTCTCAAGTACGGAGTACAACGAACTTTCTTTCGTGGGTCATGCTTAAAGTTATTATCTAAGTTGATAATTTCACAAAGAAATTCGACGACCTTGTCTGTCTTCTCGGTGTCATGAATACGCACTTTTGCGTTGCACTGAGTACATTTTCCGTGGAAGGTAATTCCATTGCTATTAATGTTATAATTTTTAAAAGATATTGTACATGGCAATTTAAAATGTTTCCAAAGCTTTTGCCTCAAAAGGCAGGACCATTTATACTTAGGAATGGTTTTGTATGTTTCATATCTCAGGTATGGCTTCTTTTTATCGTTTCGTCGAAAAGTGCTGCGTATTGGCTGTATTTTTTTCCACTCGTGAATATCCACAGGAAATTTAAAAATAACTCTATTTCTATCTTCGTTTTTACTATGTTCGGATGATTCAGGCAAAGGTGTCGATTTCTTAGACGAATTCAAAGGTGTCGTTCCAACACTAATGTTTCCTAGTTTGTCATCAATTTTTGTTGGCTCCGGTGTGAGGTCATTAGTGCCCAGAAAATTTCTTTTATAACTTAGGTACAATGCTTTCGGAGACATAGCATAATTAAGCTCTTCAGCTAGTTTCTGGTACACATTTCTATCATATTTCGGTCCTTTGAGCTGATGTCGATTTTTCATAAATAGTTGTTTGTGTACATCTAATGCTACATCACTTTTCTTGCCCATCCTCACCATTAATTGTATCAATCTGAAGAAAAAAAAATCTGTACAAATATTTATAGTGAATTACGTAACTTCTTTTTAGATTTATATATAATTTTGCTACCTATTTATTTACTAAATATATTAATAAATAACGGTTAATATAAAGTGATAATTATTTTTGATACCCTAATTATTCAACATTTTTTATAATTACTGCTCAGTATGATTACACCAATTCTTAAGTGAAAAATGCTGAATGAATGAACGATGCTGCCAACGGGCCGCTTTAAGTTTAAAATAGCGTCCGAAAATTGTATATCTCAACTTTTGCGTGTCACATTTACGTACTCTATATATGTATAGTGGGTAAAGTAGGTATATTTCCACTATATTGAAGAGTTCCTTAAAATTTTAAAAGATGGTAGGTAAATTTCTATGGATTCTGGGCGTAAAATCAACAGAAATGTAACTCCTAATAATTGTAAAGGCTTAATACTACTAGATACACAAGTATTTTCTTTTATATAACTACGAAGCACTCTTGGGTTTTGCTTGTAAATGAACAGAACACAATTAAACAAAAACTATGATTAATTATGTAAGGTAACATAATAATCGTAGGCTCATTACACAGTTTGCTATCATATATTATGGTTAGCAAAATAAATTTAATGTAAGAAATAATTAATAATAGAACTACTCATTAGACATGGATATGCACTGCGGTTGATATCACAAAGTACATATTCACTGAGCAGTGTATACATTCACTCGCATTGCCCGAGATATCGAGATATGTACTATACACCGCATTGACTATGGCATCGCATTCATTCGTATCACACGGGCAATGAGTGAGAGAAAGAGTGCATGTAATATGTATGGCTCGCCAACTCTGACGTGAAACGCATTACCCGCGACAGCTAATACAAATTATAATGAGAGTGAATGAGACCGAAGCATAGCTTAGCCACAACAAGTTAAAATGAACCCTATTCCATTGCGTTACAGTTTATATCTCAAGAAGTGATGTTCTGCATAGTGTATACACATGTCTGTAAGTGACATGGGTATGCCCTATGTACTATTAATCGCAGTATATATTATATACTGCGGTTGCTATTATCAACCGCAGTGCATAGTGTATAAATCGTATTTATCGACCGCCCTCATGGCCGGTTGATATGTACTAAAGTGCATATCAAAAGTTGATGTACTTTGGAACCGGTGCATATCATATGGCATTGACTTTCGATGCACTGTTATGCGCATGTCTACTACTCATGCAAAGATTTGTAAAAAAAGAAAATTTGCAAAGATTTGTGTCGTAAGCTGGTGCTTCATACATTTTGGTATTTTTAAATAACATTAAATAAATCTAGCATACTGATTTAATGTGCTTTGCATTATCTTATGTGCATACAACGTGTAACTTTAATATTTACGCAATCTTCTTTAGGGTCAAGTTCAATTCCTACATGCACTTACCTAGATATACTTACATCAAATCTATTTTTTAAATACAAATAAATTATATTATAACTTAAAACTTACTTACCCGTTTATTTTAACAATCCATTTTCGTCCTTGAAATAGAATTCACTGCACAAACACACGACCCATGAATATTCATATTATTTGAGCAGTATTTATATTTACTACTGTCTGTTATGCGCGTAGAGATGTGACTGTCAATAAACACTCAAGCGCAACATGAAGTAACCGCGACACCAGCGCCACATTAAAAATTACGGTAGCGTCAGTGAACTAATAGCGATCGCACACGACAAAATTAACTGATGATATATTATTATACTTAATGATTATTTTTTAAGATGTAATGAATAAACACATAATTATTTAAATAAATTACCCAATAGCGGACAAATTTTAAACTTTGAGAAACATTGAATATTTTGTTTTTTTTTAGCATTTCTCATTCTGAATAACATTTATTTAAACATATTATAAGTTGTGTTTTTTCTAGGGGAAGGTTATAAGCACGCTTTATATATTTTTTATTTCTACCACGCGAGCCGAACCGTAAGTTAAAGCTAGTCCACTTAGAAATTCGTTTATTTAATATATTATCCCACTAGATAGGCTTTGAGGAAAAGAAAACGATTAATTACCTACTTGACGCCAAGAATCAGTTATTTTTATATACCTACCCTGTGTCATTCTCACAATTAAGACGAATCTAACGACATCTCTCAAGTTGAAATTAATAAAGCCGTTTAGACTACAAAGCGTGCCAAAGAAATGAAGGTTGCTACATATCTACATTCATTCACTCGAAAAACCTTACCGTCCTTCTGGTACAGTCGGGTAAAAAGAATGTTTATTTCAATGTAGTCACATAATTTAATTAATATAAGTACATAAATATAGAACATTTATGTACCTACCTACCAAATATATGAAATCATGGTCACCCCATCAGTTTTAATGTATGTATATTTTAGATTGAATTTATCTTCTAAAGTATTGATACAGCAGAATTGCAATTTAGTTGAAAGGAATGTACTCCTATATATTATTCAGGAAGTCGAATTTTGTAAACATACACGGCTTATTTAAAAAGATATAGGCAACTATAGAGGGCCGTGCTGAATGAACTAAAATAGATTTATTTTTCACAATATAACAAGTTGTATGAGAAATCAATGCGGTACATATGTTACTTGCTAAACATCAATTATTTTTTAATAGTTTTTGGCTAAGTATGTTTTGTCTTTTTTAGATATTTCTTAAAATGATTTTTTCCAGCACGGCCCCTTATCCACATCTATATATTATTTGTTATTATGAATTCACAATAACTGTTGCGGCACATATAACGTATTAATAGAGTACATTTCTTGAGTTATAGACATTTGGACGTAGTTCCTGAAAAACGTTCCAACCCACTAACTTGACATTTTGAGATAATTGCGATTAAAGTTCAATCTCGTATTACTTAATGAAATTTTTATTTTTTTTCTACTCATACTTTTGTATGCTATAGATGACATGATCGAGTTTTAATGTGACCCTATTTTAGACTTCTAATGTTAATGCTTTTCTTAATATTCATAAAAATATTGCTGTGGAACGTTTTCGGTTTATTGCAATATTCATGGTACATTTAAAATTTTAATTTGCGCAAAACGTTCCAAACGACATGTACGACAAAGAAAATAATAATAAAACAAGATTAAATAGAAAAAAAAGTATATTTTGTAATTAAAAATATCTACGATATACGTTCTTCTTCGAAATCAAAGTCTTGTTCACCAGCAAATCCTTCAATATAATCGGGTCCTTCTATACCCTGCAGGTTTTTATAAAAGGACAGGCAATCCTCAGGAATTAGACTGAACATTGACTTTAGGTCATCTAATTTAGCCTGGGTAATAGGTTTTCCGTCTGGCCAAAGAGGAATAAGGAGTTCTGAGCATAAAGGAAGCGCGCTTCCTTTAAATTTTCGCCCTATATATAACTCTTGATATTCCTCATTATTATCTGAACTCATGAAGACAGAGTGTACATTATCCTTTCTTATTTGGATATGTTTGGTCTTTAGCCAATTAACTTTAACCTTATTAATGAACATCTTTCGATTTGTTATATTTTTTTCTAATTTCTCAGTGCTCACGAAGTCTTCTTTTTCCATCTTTATAGGTACTAGAGGGGTCTTTTTTGTGCAAGTCTTTATCACATTCACGTAATCTTCTGCAGTGTATAGTCTCTGAAAATTTTTTAAATGACTTTCTATTTTACCAAAGTCAGTGTCATTTGGCAAAAATGTATGTCCACTTTCTAGGAAATTTAAATCTATAACCTTTAAGGTAGGATGGCTGGATAAAATCACTTTAAGAATGAGGACCATTTTTATGTTCCGATTTTGGCCCCCGCAACTGTCGCTCCACAATGATAGATATTCAACATTAGGACGCATTACTTCGTTTATAAATTTTTTCAAACAGGAACCAACTTCTTGGGCACCTCTGCCAGCTTGACCCTCAACCCAAACAAAACAATATCCTTTATTTGTAGAAGACACATGAACGCCGCAGTTATAAAACCAGAGTTGTCTTTTATAAAATACCACGTTTGTTGGAATACGTGGTAAAGGCAACGTCTTCTCCATGTCAAATGTTAAACACTCAAATGTCTCATCTACTTTTGCCCTTTCAATCTGGCAATTCATTTGACTTCGTAAGGACTCAGCTAATTTTAAATGCTTTTCTTTTTCGGAAATCAATTGGTTTCTGTCTTCTATTGACAAATCGTTCGGGACTTTTAGTTTTGCTGCAAATGTGTCACATCTATTGCACGTGTCTTTTTTAAGACTTTTGAACCTTAAGTTAAATTCTTTCAGGAAAATCTTTCTGAAAATGGCTAATGATACATATTTTTTGCTGTCGTTGCCATGAATGAGTCTAAATTCGTCAACATATAAATCATATATCTTTTGCATAGTCAATCCTGGTTGCAGATATAGTGCATCACCAATTTGAGATCTTCTATAGTGGGACTCATATTTTGGTAAGTTATTTATAATATTACAAACAAAATCTATTTGTTCTTGCGCAGTTTTATTCCACCCACCAGATGAAAATCCTCTACAATCCCGTAAGTTATCACCATTGCGTTGTTTTTTTAAACTAATTGTGATTTTTTGTGTGGTTACTTGAAATATGTTTAAAAACATGTCACGGCACACAGGAATATTTGAAATTCTATACGTTCTGGAGAAGGTTCGTGGCTTTTTGACCTGAGATGAAGTATTTTCAGATATATACGACCGTTTTTTACGTGTTTCCGTAACGTTCGAGCAAATGTACAGTAGCTGAGCTTCGTACGACCCAAGTGTGATAAATTTATTAAATTCTTTTCTTCTTTCTTCTTCTGTTACGTTCAAATGACACTGTTTTTTGCAAACGCATGCGTAACTTTCAAACGTTTTTGCGCGTACTTCTCTATTTTTTCCTCTGTACGGCAAATTAGCATATTTGCGACATTTTCTTTGAGCTAACGTATAGTCTTTGAATTTTCTTTTTCGCCCCCTTTTTGGCCGACTTGGTCTTTTTTCAGTAGTTTCTTCTTCACCATTGATATTATTTGCTACAGAATTTTCGTCTTCACACGTGCTATGGCTTATTCCTTCTCTGAGATCTTCATGTAAATTATTACTACATACTTCCTCCATGTTCTGTTCTTGTGTAATACTTCTAGGTAGTAAAATTGATTCGCTGTTCGCATCTGAAATTTCCGAACTCTCGGAAACTACGTAGTTCGGATCTTTGACACTATCATCGTCACTGCCACTTAAAAGTGTATTTAACAGATCTAGTGTAGCTGGTGACATTGGTCTTACTGGAGAATCTTCAATTCCTTAAAAAATATAATATTATGTAGCAAAATGCGTATTTGTTGAAATGGAACATGCACAATACATTATTATGGTAAATACTATTTTGAAATGGATGAGTCTACTAATAAATAATTAAATAGAAATCGATGACTAACTTTGAAAACCATTTTCAGAATAATTTTGTACAATCTCTTGAGGTTCATTCTGTAAATCTGGGTTTTGTGATGCCCCAGTATGCATACTCTGTATTCTCAATATATCTTCATTGTTAGTATTTCGAGGTGTGATTGGCGAATAAGAGGGAGGATCCAGAGAAATGTAACCTGAAAAAAAAGCAAACATTTCATAAATCTTACCAAATATTAACCTTACCTGCTTCCCAGAGGGGTAGGCTGCAACTACGAGTTTCTACCATAGTACTAGTTACTACAATCCTGACATGTTCAATATAAAGGTATAACAACAATTTAATAACTTTCAAAACTCTATGTTGTGGCAACTGTAAGGGAGTAGTTCTTACTTTCTACACTCGCTATATTATCTGTATTGGAGAGATTGGTATCTTGATATGTTATAGAAGTACTAGTTGAAGGTAGGACTATTTCTAGGGCTGGTATAGTCTTGAGATTGATCACATCTGTAAAAAATATGCGTATAATATACATAGTATATGGTTTGGTTAGTGGTTGGTAATATTGTTTGGCTACCTCTATTATCAGAACCTTTAGTTTGTTCTAAACTGAAATGAAAATATTTATTTGTCCACACCATCCCTGCACATCCTTTTAATAAGGTATATAGGTATAGATAACGTGCGGTCTTAATAAAACAACGAAAATCACTCAAGAATGTCTCGAAAGCTGTATTTTTAATCATGTTACTTTAATAAAACAAAGGAAAATCACTATTAAAAATGTAATAAACTAATCATGACTAGCTAACTAGATACTATACCTTCAGAAGCATTTGTTTCATACTGGTTTAATATCTGGTCAGGATTCATTTCCTTCAAAGTTTCCACCAGACCAGTGGTTTCAACTTCACCTTGCTTTTGAGAGGTTATTTTTTTTCGGAGGTCCATTAATTTCCGTCTTTTAGCCAATAACTTTTCTAATGACAGAGTCTGTAATAAATCATAACGATTATGTAAGAAGTTAAACTTATATTAGCGAATCAATCAACAAATATCTTTCACAATAAATTGGTATTTTAATGAATACTTACGTTTTCCTCGGCTTCCATAGTAAAATAAAATTAACACCTGACACTACAAATTAATAAACTTACACAGATCACTTAGTACTTTACAAAACACAACGATAACGAAACAAAACACGACACGGCGACAATACGTACTCCTTCAACGATGCTTGCGTCCTACGTACTGATAAGTCAAGATTCACAATGACAGGAAGCAAATAGTCTGTCTCGCTTGCACCCGTGGATAAGTATTGACAGAAGCACTGAATCACTTGCATAGTTCGTATTCATTTAATAAATAATTGTACCTAAATGTGAGAGAAATAGGAAATAAAGTTATTAATATTAAAATATAAACTTTCTTTTCTTCTTGTCATTAAATCATTATGTTAACTTACCTAAAGATGTTTTTTTTTTAAATCAAAAATATTCCAATTGACTTGGAACTTTTTAATGAAAATTATATTTTGCCGACATGGGTAACATTTATTTAAATCAAAAACGTTTCAAATGGTATGGAACATTTTAGCGCAATATCTATTCTCCGGAGAGTGCACGTACTATGTTTAAACAAAAACGTTTCAGATGGCTTGGAACGTTTTAGTAAAACATCTATTTTAACAAGGTCAATCAGATTTTTAAAAATCAAAAACGTTTCAAACATCTTAGATCACATTTCAGAAAAAAAAATATGACTCTGTCTTATATTTGGGTTGTTCCACACAGCTTGGGCTTTTTTAGTTTAATATTTATTTGTGTTCTTTATACAAGTGGGTTGGGTTACATGTCCGTTTCAACCGCGCGGCCACCTCATAGTATTTGATGAAACTTTGCCAGGAATTAGTGTTAATTTGTTACTTTACACACTTCTTTTCGTGAATTTGTTACAAAAAAAACTAAGACGCTATGACAAAAAATAGTTGGCCGCTAGAACCGCCACTTGCCGTAATCATCGCCCGTGATTACACAGAAACTATATAATGCAGATAGACGAATGATGGATCAAAAGAAAGGCCATAATTTGTTCAATTTGTTACAAAAATAAAAAACGTCAAAACGTAAATAAACAAAAAGTTATGCAATATTTAGTTTTCAGGTTATGAGTAGGTAGTTATGTCACCATAAATATCAAATTAATAGAGGCTAATGTGTATGGACAATTAGTTACTAATTTGTTACAGCGAATAAACAGAAAAAATATATTAGAAAGTAGGTTCAATAATTTGTTAGAGTCGATTTTAGTTGGCCGCTCGGACGGCAATATGCCTAAAATACAATGGCGTTTATCTCGTTATTAAAAGTAGGTTTAAGCTTAGTTAAAGTACTAAGCGACGGGTAACGTAACCTAGTTTGGATAAATACGGCGAATATAACTGCAGCATTCATATTTTAAAAGATATTTACAAAAAACAGTAGTATGAAACCGTATGAGAGTAGGGTGACCATGATCACATTAGTACAAAGGCATGTTTTTAATGTTGTACTCTGTTTGAACGAATATGCGGTACGTTTTGCGGCCATATTGATGTCTATTGTTCTTAATTCTTTGAAGTATTTACTGATAAGATTTTCGTTTCATTGACTTTCCGCAGGTGTTTTATGATGGGAACGATTCCAGAAAAAGGATCTCTTTTGTTCCCAAACTATTGTTAAAAATATTTGTCGCACGGGGTTTAAAAAGCCATAATTTTTTGTTGTGAATATTGTCATTACTGTGCTGAATTTTGAAGTGTGTGCTCGTACGTATTTAATTCCCGTGATTTTCATACTACTAAGTTACTGAGACAATTAAAACTAAATTCAGAAGTGTCTAAAACTGCTTAGCTATGAGTTGTGCCCACTTATATATTGGATTTGTTAATGTAGAACTCACCACCAAAAAGTGTATTGCAGACTCAGAGGGATCGAAATCGACTGCGGTAAGTTTAATTTTTACAATTTTATGATGAGTTGAATAAAGTAATGAACTGTAGTACGTATCATAATATCTTCGGAAATAATTATTAAGTATCTATAAAAAGACATGAAATTCGTCTCTGCCACATTTTAATGTGATTTCACTTCACTTTACGCGTGGTCATATCGAAGAAGTCTTAAAAATATTCTTAGCTTAATAACTTACATTAATTTACCTGTATAATATAATTGTGGTAACCACACTCCTTTCGTTATTTAAAAAGTAATATTCGGCGCCAATTTCAAATCGGATAATATAGAACAGGATAAATCACGGCTTTTAAGTATTCTTTTTTTTAAACCAATGGCAGAGCTCTATTTAAAGGGCTCTTAAGTTCTGTCCAATCGCAAGCCTGCTTTTATATATGCGTTTCCCGCCAATTGTCTAGGTATAGTAAAAGAGTGACAATTCAGCCCACCCACGTTTCGTGTTTTCAAACAGTGAATACGTAAAATTTAAATTAACAAACTTATTAACTGCTATAGTGATTCCCTAGGGAAGAATTAACTGATAATTCACTTAACTGTGAACATTCTGTGTGAAAGTGCATCAACGTGCATCTTGAATCTTGAGACCTAGATCCAGGCAACCCCTAGTGACGAGCGTAATATCCAATGTAAGGATTTCTGTCTTAGGGACAGATTCTTAAGCGCTATAACTGGTCTCTACAATCCGGTGGCTGCTCCCAAATGAAAAAAATCTCCTTTTAAAAATTTTATTAATGTATTGTCGCTGTTAAATGACTATGGGGAATAAAAAAAAATGATATCGTTAATATTTACAAACATCAAAGAAATCTTTTTAAAATAACTCGCTGCATCAGTAACGTCGACTTTTCTTAATTATAGAAAGTTCTTGCCCTTAGTATGTACTTACATAGCAGTAATTGGTAGTACCTATGTATATTTTGTGTGTGATGCAGTCAACGGATGTTTGACCTTTGTATTCATATTATCAATTGTTTTATTGCAGCAAAAATGGGTAAAGCTGGACGAAAACCTATTGTTGAGAAATCAAAACAGAGAGAAGTTTTTATGAAATATGCCGACAAACTACTGGATGTTAAATTGAGAGACCCTATATTTGATACAATTGCAAGTGATTTGGATAATCTTATGACACCGGCAGCCCTTTACATGTCACTGAAAAGGAATTTCAGGGAGTTTCTAAACACTGAATGTAAGCAGCAAACTGTATGTCTGTCCTCGTCATCTTTATCATCATCCTCAAGCAATAGCCCGAGAACCTCATCCAAAATATCACATTCTCATGTCGAGTCCAACCAGCATCATAGTGAAAACGACACAAAGAACTTCAAGTTTGAATTAGATATCTATGACTGGAAAAAACTGCAACCATTAAATGTCTTGTATAAAAGAAATGACTTGAGAACATGTACTCCATTTAAAAAATATAAAATACTGCCTAAGTACAAATGGGTGGATATTTTAAGAGAAAAGATTTGGCTTATTTCTAGATTACCATGCACATGGAATTTCAAAAGTTACAAAGTGGAATCTGAGCATCATATTTTAGTAAAAGGTCAATGCAGTCAATGTAGCGCTTTTACAAAAATAGCGTGTCAAAAAATAACAGATAATATTATTGAAGGACAATGCCAAATCACAGTCGGAGAAAAAAATAAAAAACATGATCCGAGAAAAAAATATAGAATGAATGCATTGGTCAGACGAAAATTAGCTAAAAAGCTCAAACACGATTCAGCTTCTTTGGTTCATAAACAACTGGCAGCAAAAATGTCTAAACAAGGAATTACAGATACAGCACCAGTAATCCCAACACTCAATGCATTGCGAAAAATTAAGTACGAAGAACGAAAAAGAATGTGGTTACACAATAACGTTATTCTGAGCATTCTTACGATGGCTGTGACCAAACCAATTTTTTTACGTGATATACACTTTTTTCCTCGAATTCACATTTATTACTGGACTGATGAACAACAACAATACTGCCGTGAATATCAATCTTGTTTTCAAAGATTAACTATCACATTGGATGCTACAGGTTCAATCTTTCAACCTCTTAAATTACCAAATGGTTATGAATTGAGTAAGAGACTTTTCTTATACGTAATAATATTAATAAATCAATTCGATGTGTGTGTACCTTTATGTCAGATGATAACCGATTCACATGACACTGCGTCTGTTTCTGCATGGTTATTACAGTGGTTGAAAAATGTTCGTTGTCATCCTGACGAAGTTATAACAGACGATTCTTCTGCGTTAGTAGCAGCAAATGTTAGAACATTCAGTGATTTTACATGTGTGAAAGACTATTTACTTCGTTGTTTTAGTATTTTGAATGGAAATAAAGAAGAACTACCAAAAACATTTATTAGATTAGATACCAGTCATTTTATAAAGACTCTGTATAATTTGAATTGCTTCGAAAATGTTGACACAAAAATTAAAATGTATTATATTCATTGTATCCGCTACATTAAAGAATGTCAAGACTTTGCACTTGTAAAGGAAATCATTACAAAAATGATAAAACTTTGCCTACATCAAAATGATTTTGAAAACGATGATTCAGGTTTGAAGGAGAGCAAGCAAAACCTTGACAATTTGTTAATCAGTCATAAGTATGCTGATTTTAAAAATGTGGATCAAAATGAAGAATTTGAATATGATCAAATTGTCATTGATGATGCCGGCGTTCGAGACATTGTCGCATGGTTCGATCTGTTGGTAGATAATGAAAAAAAAAGTAACCCTGCAAATTCCTATGTTGGTAAAAGTAGTTCATATTATTTACCACTTTTCATCCCTACTTTAAAAAGATTATTTATAAAACTTCCTTTGTGGAGCAACGTAATGTGCTCTTATTTCAAATCGGAAACCTTAAACGCATCGTCTTCATGTGTAGAAAGCTATTTTCGCACTTTAAAACAGTTAGTTTTTAAAACAAAAATAGCGAGACAACGAATTGACGAATATTTGCAGCATCATTACGATTATATCAAAGGAGAATTGCATTTAGCATTAAATCAATTAAAAAACTTAGGTTCCACTACTTTACTAAAATCTAAATCACGCCGAACTAGGCGTGCCATGACTAAAAATATTTCGCACCTTCGGTGCAACAAAGTCACAAATAGCCAAATCTGCAAAATCGAACTAAGTATGCCAAATTGTTTCTGAATCATGCCTTTACTTGGGGCAACAAAAACATCCGCGGAGGTATCTCAAAATTCTACTAGATGGCGCGAGTGCCTTTGTGGTTATTGGCGGTTTTTCCATGCGCTTTGGGCCGACAACGTTTCATTGGACAGTAGTGCCCCCGCGCCCGCGAGTGTTTGACGTACGTTGGAGCTACAGCCACACAAAGGTATTTATGACCTTTTTTATTCTCACTTATTGGAGCGACAAAAACGTATTTGTTTTTAAGACCTCATTTTTGTTAAATATATTACAAAACTTTTGGAGCTACAAAGGCATTTTCTCATAAAGCGTTTTTGTAGATCCAAAGTTTTGATATATTTACTACATAATTGGAACTACAAAGTCACTAACTAAAAAGTGTTTTTATAGGTCCATTAATAGAATTTTTTCAACTAATCTGTTGGATTTACAAAGTCTTAAACTATGAAAGTGCTATATAGGTTCAAAATTAGTATTAAGAATGTGATAACAAAAAGACTTATGACTTTTTAATTCCATTTTTTGTATCATAGGTACCCGCTGTTTAGTTCATAAACAAAATTGTGACTTTGTTACCCCATAATCATTTACTTATTCATTTTTTTTGTCAAAGTTGCACCTAAATGTATGATAATCAATATTGTTTTTATTTAACCTTTTGAACGCCAGAGCGTAAACACATCGGCGCCCCTTCTACGCCAAGCCACAAATTCAGTACAAAAACCTACAAAAAAAAATAGTGATTCCAACATCTTAACGAAAAGTTATCGATAACCAATGAATCCGTGCTTTTCGTTCTATATTTTTTAAATAAATATTATTCGTTGCATTGGTCTTTTATTTAACTTGACCCTATTTGGTATCATACTATCATTAAACAGCAGTTACTAAGTTCTAAGCAACCTAAAAGCAAACATTAGAACTACAAACGAATAAATCAATAATAAGGTACATCACTAATCTGGTTCGTGACGTCATCCGCCGACGTGAAGACACGTCTCTGGCGTGGCTGGCACGACTTTTGACAACTTTCTCGCATGCGAGTAGGGATGTGATCATGTGATATTGTGGTACATAAAAAATAATAATATTTTATTATTTAAAACAATTTAATCATTTTACATATAATTATTAGTCGGATTCTTCGAAACTTGGCAAACTTATGTCATCCAAGTCCTTTTGCTGTCTTACTTTTCTTATTACGTTCAGTATATTGACATATGTGACTGACCGTTTTTCTTCTGGCACTCGATCCAATTCAAAAGCGACCAGTCTTGCGAACGCCGCATTTCGTGGGTCGCTAGGTCCTGGTTGGGCAAAATCCAACGGAGGTAAATTAGAAACGTCACACCTTAATTCATTTGCGTCCCATACGCTCCGTTGATAAGTGTTTGCACTCGTTATATCTTCTGCAGAAACTTGTATTTTTATAGTTTTCTTTGTCGTTTCTTCATTTGAAGATGCCTTCCTTTTGCGACTTAGGTCACTTATTATGCTTGGTGAGGAAGGTCCAGCTATATCCTCAGGAGAAGACATAATAATATCACTTTTATAAACTTAACAAACTTTTTAACTTGTCGTAACTTGTAATTACGGCAACTACCTACTTTATGATTACTCTATGATCAAAACTTTTCTAGTATTCTATCTTTTTTAGTGTTGCCAACCAAAATGAAAAAAATATAATGAACGAATGAAATCACTACATAATATAATTTATGGAAAGGATCTGCTGCAGATGTAAGCTAGTATGCAATAAGTTTCATTCAATTAAGATTTTCCTGAATCTGAAATTAAACTAGTTAGTAAACGAAAAAAAAAAATACAAGTAAATAATCAGTCTTTTAATTGTGTTATTCTCGGAATTACTAATAATATTATTTAAAAAAATAAAGCATCAGTAGTGAGTGCTAATCTCTATGGATACTGTTTTGTGCCAGCACGACCTCAGCGTCGAAACTAGTCACAGGTAATCAAAACACTTAAGGTGATAACGTCAGGGTAACCCGCGAAATTCAAATTTTCTTTGTTTTTTTGTAATTTGCCGGTCAGTGTTAGGATATAATATATTAACCAAAATATGATTCGCGATCGTAACACGTATGCCTTTATATGATTATAACATTAGAATCTTCAAAACAACCTTCTTAACCCAATGATGGTCCGATTCATAATATTTTCATGAATCGGACTATCATTGGGCTTAAGAACTAGGAGGGTTGTATTTATGATATAAGTTACCTTACCTACCCATCACTAGCTGACGTGTCTTGACGTCTGTGGCGTGGGGAAATACACAATTTTACGGATTTCGATTAGCAATATTTGACGATTGTTTTTTCTTGTGAATTCAAATAATGAATATATCTTTGTGTCAATTTACAATATTTCACTAAAGTAGTTTGAAATAATAGGAAAAAGAAACACAGAAAACTTAATTTAGTATATTTATTTTGTATTTAAAAAATGTCGTTTTCTTGACGTCTATAGACGTCGGTGGCGTGTTTGGCACGATTTCGTTAGACGTCTATAAACGTCCGTGGCGTTCAAAAGGTTAAATGCTGCTTCGATGACGACAGCGATAGTCAACAATGTTATTTTCTAAAAGACTGTATGACGATCTCGTCGGCGAAACTAGTATAGCGTCAATAAATTTTCAACTTTATGCTCCAGAACATAAAGTTGAAAATCCATTGACGCTCGACGTCGAGGACCTAATCATTTTCTTCTTAAATTTTAGTTAATCAAATTCATGAACCTTTCGTTATTGCTCTTCTGTTGTTTCTCAGTTCAGGCCTTTGCATAATAAAAAATAAATAAAAAAATATAATAATAATAGTATAAAATAACAATAATTGTAAATCTGATTTATTAATATTTTTATTTCAGAGAGCAATGGGTTCCCGAAGTAAAAAAATTCTTTCTATGGTTCCCATTCCCGACAATAATTTAAAGAAAAACAATACATTCGTTGAAAACTGGTTAGCGAACTGTCATCCGGAAGATCAGGACAATGATCATGATTCCAAGTTAGAATCCTCTCGTTTTTCCGTAAATAATATCACCAGTACTTCCTGCGAAACAAAAAATGAACTGTCAGCTACTGACAGGAGCACAGTATGTGATAATGCCGTGGATACAGTAATTCAAGAAGTAAATGCTGATTTAATTTTACTAAATACCGTAACAGAGAATGTCACATCGAAAGATATTGAAAACGCAGTCATTACTACAGATAGCAAAACATTTAACCTTTCTGATGATGAAGAAATAGTTTCATCCAATGTTGTTATCGCAGATGTAGTGCCAGAAACCACATTAGCAAAAAGTATGCTAAGGCCAGATACTGTCTCGAATGCAAATGAAATGAACTCAGATAACAATGAAGATTTTTCCGTAAGTGATGGATCTGAATATGAACCACCGCAAAAAAAGGCACAAAAAAAAGTTTTTCAGCCAATTCGTAGAACATCCAGCTCTAGCAGTGATTCCTCTACCTCTAGCAGTGACTCTTCCAGCTCAAGTACCGGATCATCTAGCTCAAGTTCATCTAGCTCTGGCAGTCGTTCCAAGCACTCTAAATCTACATCTCGCTCCAAACATCCTTCTAATGTGTCAATTGTACATCATAATGCAGCTTCTGAGAATATTCAACCAAGCATTGAACAAGCAAGTATTGTAACAAAGTCTAAAAAAAGAACCAGAAACCCAAGTCAGGGGCAAAAGAACCAGAGAAAGCAATTAAAAAACACTGGTCAAGCATACACATCATCTAGAGGTAACTAGTAATAAGTGGTATTACTAATAATGAAATATCTTTTTAATTTTTATTCTATTATATAGAATCTTAGTCCTTCCGACAACACAGACAGATGTGTTGCTGGTGAGTTTGTTCTTCGCCTATTCTTCTCATCAGCTATAACACCTAGGAACTGGCGAAAGGGGGGCGCTTTGGTGGCTGTCTAATGTAATTATTGACTTTCAAAAAGTGCTGATCTTCAGCCTAGTTTGAATAAACGTATTTTCTTTCTTTCTTTTTTCAGGTAAATCCATGCCGGAAAAAAGTATTCGACCACCTTGTACGAGTACCTGCCGATTGTCTTGTTCAAATAAGTTCACCACAGAAGATAGGGATGTAATATTTAAGACATACTGGGGCCTTAATTATTTTCAAAGACAGCGTGACTTCCTTGCTTCTTGTGTAAAGCAAGTTGAACCTGAATTCCGTACCATCAAGATTCGAAAAGGTGGCGACGTGAATAGAAAATGTAGAAAACCAAACACATCGTACTTTCTAGTAAATAGAGGTAGTGAAATAAGGGTTTGTAAAACGTTCCTATTGAATACATTAGCTATAAGTAATAAACCACTACGCACTGTAACTGAAAATAAATTTGCAAGCACAAGTGTAATTCCAACGGATAAACGCGGTAAGCACGGAAAACAGTCAAAGTTGGATGCTGAAACAATACAATCTGTACGTGACCACATTAACCCTTTCCCTGCCAGATTTTGCTACAGTAATCGTGCCCCCAGGGCCAGACATGTTTAGGTATAATTTCGAACAGTGTTGGGAAATCTGAATAATTGTTATCGATATTATGTAAGTACTAGCTCTTGCTTGCGACATCGTGTTTAAAACCTTAAGGTAGAGCCGTAGGTATATAGATTAATGCAAAATAAAACACTAATATGTTATTGACAAGCAATCTTTAATAAAAGGTAGTTATAATTAACACACAAATCAATTTCTCACTCATAATCTAATCAGCCATAATTTATTAATTCAATATTCCGGAGATGAACACGGTCGGATTTCTTCTTGAACTTCTTCTGTTGAATCTCCACGGGCGTGGTATATTAGATTAATAATTTTCATATATAATACCGATCGCATATCTGGTCGAACGGTCTCCATTTCGAATGCTATTAGGGAAGCAAAATATTCATTACGAGGGTCTTTCGGTCTTTGGTTAAAAAAATTGGCATCAGACAAGTTAATAACAGCCGTAAGATCATATTCACTTTCTCCTGGTTTTATATAGTGCACGAAGTTTGGCTCTGTCTGCGTAGATTTATCAGTTTTAAGTATTCTTCTCCTTTTCTTTGGATAGAGAAGAGATGGAGATAGTGGCTGTGATTCTTCAGAGGTTGACATGACGCACGTCCACTCTGTCTAAAGGTCGAAATAATACTAACAAGTATTTGTTAAGTTGTCTACGGTTTAGACGACTAAAATAGGGACGTTCTGCACATCATCGATAAATAATAAATTGATCAGCTATTAATTCAAACTAAAACTCTTTATACTTGTGATAGATTTTAAAGCACGGATTGGTACATAAGGTTACTCCGCACACTTTACACATAAACCGGGATTCTCTGCGACACCTTTTTCTCAATTTCGTATGTTGACAAACAAAACAAACTCTGGATTTTTTCCCTTCCGTGTATTCCGGCATATGGTCAGCAAGATGGTATGCCGACAACCGCAGAGCATTTATTGAGCGGGATGTGGTTGGAGTGGAATACTCTAGCTCTATTAGTTTATATCTTTCAATCAATTGTCTAATGACACCTAATTGGAATTCAGCCAAGCTTTTTTTAGTTCCTTGAATGTTTTGATAAAGCGCGTGAGCGTTTAACATGCACAAATCAATCAGATGAAGACCGAGCTTTTTTTGCCACTTTTTATTTTTTCTTATGCATTGTATCGAATGCAACATCATGTCCGTGTTGTCAATTGTCCCTTTTTTTTTGTTATAATCAATAATAATTTCTGGTTTCATTTTCGGCAATCCTGTTTCTCTACAGTATTTATTCGTAGGGCCAAAAGCTGTATTGTGAAACGTTGAAAGCATATGGATTTCTCTTTTGTCTTTGTATTTTACAGCAATCAGGGGTTTGTTATATTTTGCATCGATTTCCCCTTTCTTGAGAGGTTTGAATTCTCCAATATTAGTTTTCTTCAACCGGTTGACCCTTACTGTACCACATGCAAATGTTTGACGATTGTACAAATAATTATAAAGTTTCGGGCTGCTGTACCAATTATCCATATATACGCGCCTGTTCGCTTGCATTAAATCCTGTAGCAGTGTCGTTACCACACCACCAGTGACTCCTAAATTTTCGGGATCTACGATAATTTGAGTTCGAGCTCCACAGTAGATTATGAAATCAATTATGTATCTGGTTTTTACATCGCACAATATAAAAAGTTTTATTCCAAATCTATTTCTTTTATTAGGAATATACTGCTTTATTGAAACATATCCTTTGAAAGGCATAATGCTTTCATCTACGCAAAGATCTCGATAAGGCGCGAATGAGCCTTTGAAAGTCTTCTTAACGTGTTTTAGAATTGGCAATAAGTCTTTTAAAATGTTGGAAGACACGGTATTCGGTGCAGAAAAACTGAGCAAGCCAAGTATAGTTGTGTACCGATTACGAGACATAGTTTTCGAAAATATTGGGGACTGTAACAATGGATCTGTCGACCAATGTTCCTGCATGTCCAAATGTTTATTTCGAGTAAATAGGAATGTAACGGCCAGAAATATATACATTTCGGCAGCGGATACTTCTCGCCAGTTTTGCAGTCTTGAATGTACTCGTATATCACATTCACGAACAAATTTCTGGTGATTAGCATTAGTAAATTCTGCCAATTGGCTAACTATTTCTTCACATAGAAAATGTTGGAAAAAATCAGATTCCAATGATTTAGTATCAAGAGTATTACATGTAATGCCAGCTGCATATTCATCGAATTCACAAATTTCAGGTTCGAAAGGTCTTGAACTCCAAGAGTTATAAGATACTTCCTGTTCCTGAAACAAACATGAACTATAAATTACATAAAAAAATAGGTTAGGTACGTTGAACACTTGGGACCTATTTAATAAATAGATACAAATTTATTATGAACAAATACACCAACAATACGTTACTTTAAAAAACAAAAAAAGCTATATTCCCACATTTTCCCCTGTAAAATAAATACAACTAATTCGCCGCAATTTGGTGACTCCCCCATAAATACATAAGACGAATAGGTACTACTAAAAAAATACCCAAAATATTTTTTTAAATGTTCCACAAAATGTTAAACGTAGAAATAAATGGTTTCAAGCAGCGCGAAGACCTAATCCCAAAACATAATTTTTTCTTGTTGTGAAGATCATTTTGATTATAAGTATTCCATAGGTTCGTAGAACAAAAACATAAAAAATTATGTTTGTCTAAATTTTCACTATAGGTACCTAATTCTTAATTTTCTCCTAAACGCGTGGACCGATTTACACGATTCAAACGGATAAAATGGTTTTAGACCTAGACCTTTTCATTTGACACCAACATCGTTAAGATATCTCAATAAACAAAAAACACATTTTCAAGTTGCTCTCGTAATAATTATCCAACATACAACATAATGAAACGCGTAAGTACATAGCATTTGAATATCGTTTGGAATGTAAAATTGTCAACTTTATGTTGTCCAGCTTTGCTTTCATTTTATTATATTTTATCAAGTCTAAAATTATGGGAACACTAACTTACCGATTCTTCATCGCTTGTACTACTCGAACTGGAACTGCCAATGTTGATATCTCCTTCTAAAATATTCAATAATTCGTCGTCTTCCAACATAATGTTTCTCAACACTAGGCATCCGAAGCGTACGTGTTATCACGGGGACGGCGCTGCGGCTACTGATGTTTACCAACAAATATGGCGTCCGTGTCGCTTGCGCCGCACGGAAAATCACGGTGATGGCGGCCAGTGTCCGTCAGGCTGTAACTGCATTAGTGACGCCCCAAAATAATATCGACACCAAGAATATTTTTTTTTTGATTTCGTAATTTTCTACAGATTCTCTTCAATTGTTGTCCATTATTCAAATGACAATTAAAAAAAAAAGCCATTAAAGTTTTAATTTATAGTCTAGACATGGATTAACAAGATAATTAATAATTTAAAACCATTGCTTTTTTATTATTTAGATTTTACTAGCGCATCACTAGCCCACGTAAAATTACGGGTTCGGCGCAGTGTGTCAGGGTTGTAAAAACACCTCATTTGATTACTGCATTTAGATTTCATTGCTAAGTATCAAAATGATGAGTCTGAGTTTTAAAAGTTTTACTGTTGTAAAGTACACACCCTGAAGTATTATAAATAATATCAAATTTCTTCCGTTTTTTTTAATGTAGTTAAGAATTGGATATCGAAAAAATAGAACGTAATATTACGGGATTAGCGCCACGGGCATCAGAATCGAAACACGGAATATTACGGTGACGGCAGGGAAAGGGTTAATTCAATTCCTAGAATGGAAAGCCATTACATCAGAGCTAATTCATCAAGAGAGTATATAGATGGAGGTTTGACTGTAGCCGAACTTCACCGTAACTATAGTCAAAAACGTATAGCTGACAACAAGGCACCAGCAAATTACGACGCATACCATCGGATTTTCAATACCGAATTTAATATCAGCTTTTTTATTCCGCGTAAAGACCAATGTGACGTGTGTGAGGCCTTTAAGAATGCTGTAGATAAAGAACCGTTGATGTCCAGCTATAATCTACATCAAGAGGAAAAGAGTCTTAGTAGAATAGAAAAAAAACAAGATATAGACGAGTGTAAAAAGCCTGATAGCAATAGCATTGTGGCTATATTTGATCTTCAAGCCGTATTGCCTTGTCCTATAGGTCAATCGTCGGCATTTTTTTATAAAAGTAAACTTAATTGCTATAATTTCACAGTATCAGATATTAAGATTAATAAAACATTCTGTTTCTTTTGGCATGAGGGTCTGGGTAAACGAGGAGCCAATGAAATAGGTTCTTGTTTGTACAATTTTTTAAAAGAATGTTCTTCGACTAAACCAAATTCAGACATAACTTTTTTCTCGGATAACTGTTGTGGCCAACAAAAAAACAAATTTATTCTTAGTTTGTATTATTATGCCGTTTCAACCTTGCCAATTAAATCCATTACACACAAGTTTCTAATTCGTGGACACACGCAGAACGAAGCTGATAGCGTCCACTCTGTAATAGAGAAAAATATTCGTCGAGCAAAAAAATCAGGGCCAATTTACACCCCAGATCAATATGTGGCTCTAATTCGTAATGCTAAAAAAACCGGTAACAGTTTTACTGTTAATGAAATGAGTTTTGATAGTTTCTACGATTTAAAGTTACTTTCTAACGATATTAACTTGAACACGGGCAAGAATATTGACGGCGAAACAATCAGGATTTCTGATGTCAAAGTCGTGAAATTCATTAAAGATTCTGATACCTATTTGTACAAAACCACGTATAAAAGTGAACGTTGGAAAGAAGCTAAAATTAAAATTAGTCGTGCAGGCAAAAAAAATATCTCAGATATTCAATTGTGTGCGGCATACAGCTCTAAGTTACCAATTGCGAACAATAAAAAGCAAGATATTCAACAACTAATAACTGCTAATATAGTTCCAAAATATTATGAAAACACATTTAATAGTTTATTTGAATAATAACATCTTTTTGATATTTATATTATAATAAAAAATATAAATAACTTTTAATAATAGGAACCAACAATGTTCTTAATAGTATTCATTCATTGTTAATTATTTCTTAATAAGTATCGTTTGCTGTCTACTGTAATGACAACAAAAAGTAATGTTGATTTTGATGTAGGTACCTACCTTTTTTGATAAAAAGCTTTCTATTGTTTTTATTTTTCTAAGAATTTTATTGTTTATAATTTTGAAGAGTATTATGAAACCATTAAGACTTATTATGAGACTGCTCGTGAATTCCTAAGTGTAAAAGACTGTTTATTATGTAAGTCTGCATTTTATACAATTTGATTGTAACTCAAAGTATGAAAATGATGCCAATTAATGTTGTAGTTATAAGAATTTAATTGTTTTTCGTTACCTTTTTGTTAGTAGTTGATTTTTAGAGAGGAAAATATAGAATTATGTTTGATTATGACACTTTATTTCATTTAAAACCCTATGTAAAAAACCTTGCTTAAGTCATAAAACTAAATAACTTCTGGTGCAACAAAGTCACAATTCAGGACACTTTTTATTGTTATGTGTTTTATTAGGATTTTTTTGGTAATGAAATATAAGATTTTTATGTAAAACTATAGCCAACTAAATAAACATTTTATTTTATAAATATTTTGAACCTACTACAAATAGTAATCCAGAAATGAGGCATTACATGCGAAAAATATATTAAAAGTCTTCTCCTGTAAAATTACAAAATGGGCTGTTGTGACTTTGTTGCACCGAAGGTGCGATTTATAAAAAAGAAAAGGTAAATCCTAAAAAACAAATCCAACAAAAACAAAAAGAATTATATTTTTCCAGTGATTCTATATTTAGTGATAGACCATCCTATTTGGAGAACTGGCGAGGAGAATCGAATACACATAATCGCCTGAAAAAAGATGATGAAATAGTAATTATAAGAAACGGGAATTTAGCTTTGAAGGAAAGCTCGGGTTATTTCAATACATGTGCCTTCGATTCGGCATTTTATTTAATAGGTCAAGCCTGTATTAGAAGTTCTGCTTTCAAAAGCTTTTTGAGTGAATTAAAAGGAGATTGTGTTATTAATTACATTTTTATGCTTTTGAACGGAGCACATGATATAGAGCAAATTTACAATTGTAGATCAGAAATAACAAAAACTTTTTTCCAAAATAAAGACTGCAGTTGCAATGTGGCTTACATATTTGAAAAAATATTTATAAAATATTTTACAAGTGCTCAATACTTGAAAACCTGTACAAATTGTAATTACATACAATTGAAAAGAGACCATGTATTTATTTTAATTAACCTTGATATTTTGAAGTTATTTGGAATATCAAGTTTAGAAGAAGCAATTTGTTTCGATGAAAAAATTAACACAATGTGTCAGAAATGTGACACACAGTTGAAAGGAGAACTTAAGTTAGGCGAGATCATAACATTTGATTTAAACGGAGCTGCAGACTCAGTCTTACTCACTGAGCTGCCGATTACTATTAACATTAAGGATAATTACTATTTCTTAGTTGGTACTATAGAATTTATACCAGGCACAAAAATAGGCCACTATAAATGTCATTTTTTAAATAACAATACATATTTTTGTTACGACGACAATTCTTTTAAAATCGACATAAGTACCTCTAAGAAAATTTGTCTACATTCTGTGTCATATATTCGAGTCAGTTAATTTATAAATATTATGTTAGTTTATAAAGTTTTTATATTTATCTTGTTGACTTTAATTACTTGATTGTTTTGCCTTTGTGTTGATTTTGAATAAAGAAATTTTAATCGATAACTGACTTTTACTTTTATGAAGTATGCTACAGGATGCCTTAACTTAAAATGTATTTATATAAGCACTCGCCCTAAAAAAATAAGATATAAATATCGAACATTACAACAGTCACTATTCAGTCTCACTTCATTGTGAAAATGCATGGTCACCCTACTCTCTTAAGGTTTCATACTACTGTTTTTT
The DNA here is from genome assembly GCA_950005105.1 of Lycophotia porphyrea. Classification (NCBI taxonomy): domain Eukaryota; kingdom Metazoa; phylum Arthropoda; class Insecta; order Lepidoptera; family Noctuidae; genus Lycophotia; species Lycophotia porphyrea. The sequence continues at coordinate 10,702,101 of OX465406.1, forward strand.
GTAAATATCTTTTAAAATATGAATGCTGCAGTTATATTCGCCGTATTTATCCAAACTAGGTTACGTTACCCGTCGCTTAGTACTTTAACTAAGCTTAAACCTACTTTTAATAACGAGATAAACGCCATTGTATTTTAGGCATATTGCCGTCCGAGCGGCCAACTAAAATCGACTCTAACAAATTATTGAACCTACTTTCTAATATATTTTTTCTGTTTATTCGCTGTAACAAATTAGTAACTAATTGTCCATACACATTAGCCTCTATTAATTTGATATTTATGGTGACATAACTACCTACTCATAACCTGAAAACTAAATATTGCATAACTTTTTGTTTATTTACGTTTTGACGTTTTTTATTTTTGTAACAAATTGAACAAATTATGGCCTTTCTTTTGATCCATCATTCGTCTATCTGCATTATATAGTTTCTGTGTAATCACGGGCGATGATTACGGCAAGTGGCGGTTCTAGCGGCCAACTATTTTTTGTCATAGCGTCTTAGTTTTTTTTGTAACAAATTCACGAAAAGAAGTGTGTAAAGTAACAAATTAACACTAATTCCTGGCAAAGTTTCATCAAATACTATGAGGTGGCCGCGCGGTTGAAACGGACATTGGGTTACTAGATCATGATTTTATTAATAAAATAATAGTACAGCCACCAAATTTTGACAGTTGGTAAATAGCAATCACATGACTTATTTGGTATTATAAAGTAAGTTTTGATCTGATTGTGGGTTGGAACGTTTTTCAGGAACTACGTCCATTTGTTAATACGGTATGTATTATTCAAGTTAGGCTTCGTTCACACGGCATTGTCCTGCACGTTTTTTTCGTATTCGTTTTTTTAACGTACAATCATCCGGGTCTTCACACGGTAAATTATCATTCGTGTAAAAGACGAATAGCCGCAGTCTTCACACAGTTGTCACAGCGAGTAGACGTCACTGATGGATCCACGCGTGGTTGTACTTTTATATTGGTATCGTAGGCGCCAACGGTCTCGCCGCCGACAAAACAGAAGGTTTTGGGTACATCCTATTAATCAAGAATCTGTGCGAACGATCACATTTGAAAAATTATTCGAAATTCTTAGAAACGATGAAAAAAAGTTTTTTAATTACTTTCGAATGTCTGTTGAAAGTTTTGAAAAGTTATTAACTCGACTGGAAAATTCAAGCCGACCAAAATCAAATACGAATATGCGGAAATGCATTAGTACTAAAATGAAATTAGCCATCTGTTTAAGGTAAGTACACAAATAAAAATACACAGGTTGTGATTATTTAACTTTTATTAATGTTAATTATTATAATTAAAAAAATATAAAAAATTTACCAATTTTACTATGGTATATTCGTGTTTCGTATTAAAAGACATTGTAATCAATATCCGTGTAGTTAGAATAGCAGGATTCGACAGAAGACGGACCTTGAAGAGAAGCTGCTGTAGTTAATTCTACAGAGGCTGGACTTTGAAGAGAAGTCGTTGTAGTCATGTTTGTACTAATAGAATTTGTAGCTTCTTGTATATTACTATTTTGGTATTGTTGTGTAAAATATCCTCTGTGAACTGATGACAGATTGAAAGACGACGATTCACGAATTTGGCGACTGTTTTTAATTTTTTTCATTAACTGTAACACACCCATTTGGAATTCAAGGACTTCATCATCGTCATACTTATCTAATGATGGTAATATCCCATTAAAAATGAAAGATGCCGATTCATTGTTTTAGGTTCGTTATTCGAATAAGAATCCATAAATTTCATCATCTTCGCATCTACAGGATTAATCATATTCTTTGGAGATCTTTTAGGTACACGATTAGGTATTGGGCTCTTTGCCGCCATTGTGTCATGTGTCTCTATAGAGTTTGTTTCCAATGTTTCATTTCCCCCCTCAGAATTTTTTGTCTGGTTTTCGGATTCTGTGTTATTATTGGATTCCGTGTTGTTATTTTCGGTAGTAGCATTATTTACTGTCTTTTTAGGTTCTATTACTTTCTGCAGAAAAGATAACTGTTTACTATATACATAAGGCTTTGCTGTTTTGGCGCCACTTCCTGAGCTTTTCTGATCTTTTATCTTTTTATACGATCGATTATAATTATCTCTTATATGAGTCCACCGTTGAATAATCATTTTAGCTGTAAAAGACAAACAAAAACGGTAAACAAAAAAGTAATACGGTACAGACAATAGCACGTCCCTCTTTACACTTCCATTATAAACTGATCTTGTCAAACCAGTCTGTGTAATGATGCCGCGTGTCAGTTTATATTGGATCTGTATAGAGGGACGTGCTGTTGACTGTACATTTACTTTTTTTTTCAGGTATTTAGCATCGGGGTGCTCCATGAAAGATTTACACTATTCATACAAAGTTGGAGTATCGACTATAAGTGGTATCATCTGGGATGTTTGCTGGACTCTATGGCATGTCCTTCAGGGAGAATATCTTCAAATGCCTTCTACAGAAAGTGAATGGATAAAAATAGTGGAAGGTTTTGAAAGAAAGACTAATTGGACCCAGTTAAGCAGAAAAGATCCAGCCAACGTTTCATTACTTTTGAGTAAATGCAGTTTAAAGTTTGGCAAAGAATAAAAAAATCGTGTGATACTGTACCTATTTGAAAGTTAGTAGTGTAGTAGGCCATATCATACACATTATTTTGAAAGTAGTATATTGTACATTTTCATATGAAGAATATCTGTAATTCCTGAAAAACTATGCGTGGATCTTTTATGCAAAATACAATATTACAATAATAAACATTGGTTTAATGTGTGGTTCATTTTAGAATGAAGGAAATTAAAATCTGAACTTATATAAAAACAGTTTAATGAGAAAAAATAATTCAAATTGTTACTTTGAGATAAAAAAATATATAATAAAAATGAATCGGCAATCACTGGTTGGTTTTCCAATTTATTTAAGCAATATCGCTTTCCTCAGCTTCAAACTCTACCTCAAAATCAGGTTCGACACCAAATCCATCAATGTCGTCTTCTACATTATTGTCGCCCGTTAGATTTTTGTAGAAGGTGTGAGCATCTCGTGGAATTAAATGCATTAGGCTTTTGATATCGCTCAATTTCGCAGCTGCTATAGGTTTACCATTTGGCCAAAGCATATTCATCATATCTCTGGAAATTAAGCGTTGTCTTCCACGTTGACGTTTTTTCAGATCCACCTCTTCATAATCATCCTCTAAACTTTGTCGCATAAACAAGGAATACATTGCTTCCTTTTTCAATAAAATTTCTTTAGTTTTAAGCCAGGATATTTTTTCACCAGTAATAGATTTTTTTCTATTAGTGATTGTATTCTCAAGATTTGCTGATCCAAGAAAATCTTTGGCTTCCATTCTGTGCACTTGAAGAGGTTTATTTTTTTTGCAGGTTCTCATTATGTTCATATAATCTTCAGGTAGGTAAACTCTTTGTTGGTGTTTCAAAGCACATTCTATTTTTCCGAAATCGGTGTCGTTAGGCAAGAAGCTGTGTCCAGACTCTAAAAATCTAATACAAATTTGTTGTAATGTTGGGTGATCATTTAAAAAAGCTTTAAGCATAAGGGTGAGCTTAATGTTCCTATTTTGGCCGCCGCAGGAATCGCTCCACAAAATAAGATTGGTCACTCCTTCTTTCAATCTTTCAGATAGGTGCTTAATAAGACAAGAACCTACTTCTTGGGAGCCTCTCCCAGCTTCACCTTCTACCCAGATGTTACAGTGCCCTTGATTATCTGATCCCGTATGTATCCCCATATTGTACACCCATACCTGCCTCTTATAAAATACAATATTCGTGGGAATGCGTGGAAGTGGCAACGTTTTCTCTAAATCATATGTAATCGTTTCTGTGTAGGGATCAGTTTTTGCGAGAGCCATGTCATTTTTCAGTCGTTTTTTAAGATCTTCTGCGGTTTTAAGATGGGCATTATGTTCCTCTATAATCTTTCTCTTAGCTTCTTCATCCGTAATCAAATTCTTTTTATTTTTGTAAAAGTCGCATTTGTTACAAGTGTCTTTATTTAGGGGTTTGGTGCGAAGATTAAATTTGGTTAAGAAAATCTGTTTTACTTTTGGATATGACAAGATACTAATGCCTGCGGAATGTGCTTCTTCAGTGTAGATCTGGTAAATTTTAGGAAATGTCATATCTGATCTTAAAAATTTCGCAGCTCCTACTTTCTCACGACAGTAATGCGAAATGTACGTAGGGAGCTTTTTAACAATACTTATGAAAAAATTTTCGCTTTCCTCATTAATTTTATTGCGACCTCCATTAATTCCACGTTTGTCCGAAATAGAATCCGACCTCATCTTTTTAAGTGCTGTATCAATCCTTTTTGGAGTTGTGTGAATTGTTTTTACAAACATTTCCCTACATATTGGAATACCTTTCAGGAAATACTGTCGTGAAAATGACCTGTTCTTGGAGTTATTTTGTGATTGTGATACGTAGCGTCGTTTGACTGGAACTTCTTTAACAGCAGCTACTATGAACATATTTTGAGCATGATATGACCCTAATTCATAGAATTTCTCAAATTCAGCTTGCCGGTCTTGCCGTGAAATCTTTTCACTACATTTTTTTATACAATTACAGTTAAAATCAATAAAAATCTTAGGGCTTACTTCTTTTTTCTTATAATTAACGTAAGATAAGTTTTTATACTTTCTTTGTTTCCTTTCTTCTCTAGTCATTTGGCCAAATTTTCTTTTTCTTCCTTTTGATGGCCTCCCATGTGTTTCTTCATTCATAGGCATTTCTTCTTCCAGTCGCCTGGGTTCTTCGCCCATAGCAGTAGCCTGTTCCAAATCTACTCTACTACCTATTTCCGGCTGTACACTGGCATCAAAACCGGTTGATATTGCATGTCCCATTTCGGCATTAGGAGATTCATTGTGGATAATAATTGCTTGTGTCGTAATTATAGACGCTGATATGTTGGAGCTGTCGTCACAAGAACATGCTTCAGCAAAACCATCAATTACATAGTTGAGTATTTCTCAAAATAAATGTACGTAACGAAATGGTAGTAACGAAATATTGTTACGAAATAGTCCTTAGATGTAACTAAATAGTAACCATAAGGCTGGTTACACATTGGCGAAATATTGTGAATGCTCTTCATTTATTCAATACGAAATATTTGTAAGTATGTACCCAAATACTTAAGGGGTTAGAAATAAAATAAGGGAGTAATCATTCATTACTATTTTAATCAAATTATTTTTTTTTCCCAATCTTTTAAAAATGAAAACCTGACGTTATTTTAAACATAAAAAAACTTAATTAGAATCACTATCCATTAGCGCTTTATAAATTTCTTCCTTATCTTTATAATAATTGAATTCTTTCCGAAACACATTTGGTTTGACAATCCGTTTTTTAATCTTTGGATCACATCGCTTTGGCGCGTGAAGATAATTATTAAGCGATAGAGGTTTAAGTCCTTTATAAACCACTTTCTTTTTTGTGTGTATATTTTCCAGTATTTCGTCTTTAAGAATAGTCAGTCCACATGTTTCGCCTTTGACTTTGTGAGTGCCTTCAATTGGTACATTTTCATTATTTTCATATTCAGTGTTATTTTTTGTTGCATTATTATTTTGTATTATAACATCTACATTGTCCAAATCATTGAAATTAAACTCCGGTTCATTAAATGACATTGCATCACTCATATATTTTTCATCCGTAGTTACAGCTTCGTCACTTATTAAATCCTCGAGAATTATTGGCTTTGTATTGATATCAGTTGTTGATCCTTCTTCCTCATGACTTTTTATTTCTTTACTTGGTTTGTCTGTTTCACCTTTTTGTTTTAATACATTCATTATATCAATTGGATATTTGTCTTCTTCCATATCTTTTTGTTGCTTTGCTGTTTTCTTCCCTGTTCCTTTTCCTTTATTCTTAAAGTTTTCTTTGCCTTGTTGTGTTTCGTCTGCCTTGAGGCATTTTACTTCAGTATCATAGAAAGCATGGTTTGCAGACATAAATCTTGACGAAGATAACAATGTTACTTGTTCTGGGGGTTGCCGTTTAACATTTTCCTCCTTTGATGTGTCCTGAAAATTAAAAACATGACATCAAAGTGTATTTAAAAATATTTTTTTTTTTATGATTGATTTTGAAAGGTATTTATTAGTTTTTTATTTGTGTTTGACCCTAAAATACGTCAAAAATCATAAATAAATCTCTTTTATATTTGCTCTCAAATGGACATTCACCTCTAAGTCTTGATCACTCTCTCTGTCATCTATCCTGGGTAAATCATTGTCCTCACTCCAAAAATCCGCATCTATCAGATCTGAATCACTATGATAACTTATACTGACATCACTCTCCGTCGTAGTAGAACTATTTATTCTTTTGAATCTTTTCGCTGCTGGTTTTTGTTTTTTCAAGGCTTGCGGTTTGTTACTGCATGATGCTTTTGGTTCTGATAGGGTGTTGGATAGAAGTTCATGTTCTTTAGTGTAGTAGCAATCACAGCAGATGTTTTTCTGGCAATCAAAGCAGCTCAGCAATTTATATTTAATAGTCGTGTTGCCATCCGTTACAATCTGATGCAGCTTCATTGTTCCTTTTATAATAATATTTTCAGGGATATTTTTGGTCATCTTCTGAATGTCGTTTTCATTAACATAAAACATTTTTACTTTACTGTTAACCATTAAATAGTCATATGCTTCTTTTGCGTTGGTTATGTCATTGCCATGTGAAATATGATTGTCAAGTTGGCGCTTTAATGCCCCACCAACCCCGTCAGCTGGCCCTTTGCCGTGAGAGGCTTCAAAAAAATTCCAAGTTGCATATTCAAATCCGTATTCTTTTATATTATGTTGGAACAAGAAAAAATTATGTTTTTGGCGGTACTGAGTTGTAGGGCTATCAGAAAATCTTTTTAATGGTAAAGTGTTGGCACAGTTTCATTATTGGATCCAAATGGGCCCAGATTGCTCCAGGACCATGTTCATTATTTGGGGATATGGAGCATATCGATTGGGGTTTCACATTTTTTCTGTAAAGGACGCAAGTGTGCAATGTGACTTGATTTCTAGACCCTCCGAAGTGTATCGCCTGAATTTCTTCAGACTGCTTGCACGAAAAGTTTTCTGAAAAATCGCAAATCAATGCAGCTTCGTCTTCATCAAGGTTTTCAATACACTTTTTCCACGCCAAGTACTGATGTTGAACATTGTAGTAGTGAGTTTTAAATTTTTGAACATCATTTTGAAATTCTTTTATCAATGCATTCACTGTCCCTTTCACTACCTGTTTTGAATACTTTTTCGTCTGTTTTTCTACGCATTTCTTTTTGTCAATTTTAATATAAGTGTGTGTGCCTATTTTCCATTGAAGCCACTCCACAGGGCTGTCTTCATTTATTGTCAAATCAACAGCTAGTTTCTTATTTTTGCATTCAGAACACTCAGAGTACATGCATTTAAAACATTTACTGCAAGTGACATTTTTCATAAGTTCGTCAATGTCAGATGTCTGAAGCAAACCTAGCTTCTTCAACGATATTGCCTTGAAAGATAAATTACTATGCTTTATGCAAGCACAAGTATTCCTATCTTGAAGTCTTGGTTTCACAACGGAGAACGGTCGAAAACGATAAAAAGTTTGCAAAGACGCTTTACCACCCTCTAACCTGTATTTTCTATAGAGCTTGTATATTGGTTCCATTAAATATCTCTTTTGCACTTTTTCTTTGTTTCTCGTTATGCACTCGTTTTTTCCCGCACTAGGTCTACTTACATCTTCTCTTTCAAAGAAATCTTGTATATCTTTCATGAATTTCTTTTTCATTTCGTTTATTGATTTCGTCTTTCTTATTCTTCCTTTCAGACCAAGAACATTAGAAATAGCTGTTTTTAATTTGTATTTATTTGCAATATCGTTGGTAGCAACTTTTTTTAGTACTTTCTTCTCTTTGGTATCTGCTTTATTAAACTCTGTTTTTAAAGAATCTGTAATTGTGTTAAGCAAAATTAACTTCTTTTTTACCTTTTCTTTTTCCGTCACGGACACATTTGGTAAAGTTTCTTCTAAAAAAACTATTCGATTTTGTTAACGGTGTGTCATCACACTGACGAGTTTCAATGGAAATAGCATCATTATCAGGCCTAATTTGTTGGGGTAGTCGTTTTTTCAGAATTTCCACTCGCTTTTTCATCCGATTGCAGGCCTGTCTTAAATTTTTATTTCGTCGTTTTAATTGAGTATTTTCTTCAGTAAGCTTTTGTAGTCTCTCCTTTAGGATATTTGTATTATTTTTAGCATTTTTTCTTACTTCCAATGTGTTGTTTTGTTTTGTCGTAGAGTAGGCCTTTTTTTTTCTTTCAGCTCTTATAGCATTGGCTTGTCTCCACTTTGCTCGTAGCTCTTGTTTTTCTTCTTCTGTAAGAATTTCTTTTTTCTTTTTGATATTTTCTTTAACTTTTTCCAAATGTTTGACACGGATTTCCTCATATTTATTTGGTTTATCCTTTTTGAGTCGTTCTCTGTAAGCTTTTTGCCTTTCGGCATTGGTTTTTGGCGGCATTCCTTAAAAAACAAAAGAAGTAATGCAGTTGTATATAAGCAGTTGTAAGTAATAACCAATTTGATAAGTCAAACCAACAAGTATAGTGGGCATCTCTACAGAAGTGTCATTAGCAAGAGTTAAGTATTTGTAACAATCGGTATAATTCTATTCTCAAGCGAATTGAAACAAAGCCGCGAGGTTTTTTAACCGACGAAAAGGAGGAAGTTCTCAATAGAACTTCATGTAAGTAATATCAGGGGTAAAAAGTTGTTAAATCACATAAAAACGTAATTTAAATTATTTCATTATTTTTTGCTGGTGGCACTTCTATATAGCAGATAATATCCAATCCTTTAGTTATTGACGCTCTATATATTTTTTTTTCATAAATTAAGTAGTGAATATTACTATGCTTAGTCAGGTTATAACAGTATACACTCAGCTTTATGTTGTACTTTTTCGTTACGTAACGAAATTCGTAAAAAACGTTACGAAATATTAGACAAATTGAGGTCAGAAAAAATATATTTATTGATAAAAGCTGTTACAGCAAATATAAAAGCTTATTAAATATTCGTACAACACGTATTACAAAAAATGGGTAAATGAAGACTTACCGTTCTATGAAAAATCGCTGATTTTACTTCCTGTCTCGAAAAAGTAACCCCACAAAACACACACGTTCTCACTGATTTTCACGATAGATGTAATGGCGGAGACGTCAAACCAATAGCCAATCAGAGTGAAGCTAGTGTTGTCCGTGTAAAAAAATTACGGAATCGTTCAGAAATCATGGGAAAGTAGAAATAAATCGTAACTAAAGAGTAATAACTAAATAGTAAATGAGAGCGACTCATTTTGTTTTTTTGCTTTAAATTGCCAATTCACTATGACACCCCATAGAAAATCAATTTGATACAGAAACTGCGATTACTGTAGAACGATGATACAAAGAAATTTACAATAATTTAGTTACGTATCGCATTTTATGAAACAAAAACACATGAAAAAGGTAGAGTGGCAAACAGGTTTTTGTATGAAAGGTAAAAAAAGCTATTTTTAAAATATCGAAATATTTGATAATAAGTATGATTATAGCTATAATTCTTCGTTATCTTAAAGATTAATATTCATCCTACAAAATTGAGTGTGTGTTTTTTTTGTGTGATGATTTATAAATATAAAACTTTTGAACTGTTTCAAAGCACACTTTTTTTTTCAAAGATGTACATGTATTTTGAGAAATACTCAGTTAGGGTCTTGCACGGAATCGTCACTGTCAAAATCTTCACATCCTTCTAAAACACTTAATAGTTCTCTAGTTTTTGGAGACATTTGAGGCATTGGTGACGGAAGAGCTGGTATAGTAAATGGAGTTAATGGGGAAAAAGCGGGGGCTTCAATGCTCATCTCCCCTGCCATAAGCGGTGTTGTAGTAGTTATTGAAGAAACCTCCACCACATCATTATTATCATCATTACAGTTAACTATGTTCATGCGCGGTGTTAAAGGGGAATACGGTGGAGCTTCTATGCTCTGGTCACCAACTCCATAGCTGCCCACACTAGACATCTCCGTAGCCGAAAGCGGTTTGCAAGCAACAGGCATCAATGAAGAGTATTCTTTGTTTTGCTGACTTCGAAATAGCAGATTTGATGATTTTTTTGGTGTTGCATTTTGTTGTTTAGCCAAGTGTGTACCTAGGCAAACAAACAAGCTTGTAAGCAAATTATTAACCAAAACGCGGCTCGTCAGTAGTAAAGAATATCATAACGGGGTTAGAAATAAAAACGTGGCAAAGCAGTGACAAGACTTAGTAAAATAGATTGTTATGTAGCCATGCGTAAAACTCGTGCCCTGCACTTAACTAACATTATTTTTTATTAGACTGGCTTCCAGCTGCGACTTCGTCTGTGTGGTATGACGATAATTTTTCGGATTTGGATGATTCCATTTAACCGTGTAGGAGTAACAAACATACTTACACACCGACAGACTTTCGCATCTATACCTAATGAGTAGGATAGTAACAGTAATACAACAGAATTTCAATATAACTACCAAACTTAATAAAGTTTGGTAGACGTACCTGACTTTAGGAATCCAATCGGGCTGCTTTGAGGCGAGTTTTCTATAACATCTGCTGACAAGACGTTATCTGTGTAATATAAAAGTTGATTTAATTTTGTAAAAAAGTTAAAACTAAATACGGCATCCTTTATACCGTACGCAAAATACGTGCCGAGTTGTGGAGTTGCGAACACAAGCCCAGATTACAATACAATACTTACATCCTTTCTAAAGATATAGGAAATGTGTATTTTGAATTTTCAGAAAAATGTGAATAGGTTAGGTAGTTTAACTTCACTCTCGCAACTTCGCTCTGCTCAATCTAGTGAAAAAACACACTTAGCTTTGAACATGCCTCACATTTAGAGATCATATTTTGAGCATTCAGCATTTGAAAAAAGTTTGAAAGTATTATTGAGGTTATAAAACGTAGGAAGTTACTTACTGTCTTTTTTTTCGTTTTGATCGTCGTCATCGGAACTTGTATATCCCAAGTAGGCACCTCTTAAAACATTGTTCGCACGTTCCATATTCGAATATTAAAGCTAGATACCTATGAGCGCCAAACGAACACTACACAGCTACACTACACAGACGTCACGTAGTTAATGGCCGTAGAGCAGGGAATTCTATGAGTGTTACCAAGTAAAAAAAGATTATCAATATCAAGTAAACGGATAAAATAAAGTTATATTTGTTTTATACTGAAAAAAAAACACCATAACATAATAATATCGATTTTTAAAATATTTAAGATTAATCAAAAGTTTACTTTGAATCTTTTATTTAAAATTACAATAAAAAAATATTATTAGCAGAATACATCCAAACATCCTAGATGTGTCAAACAAAGGCAAACGTTACATTTGACATTATCAAATTAGATCCAAAGCATTTGGCTCCTTATGTTTTTGGAATAAAGTGAGGTATCTATTATGCAAAAAGATCCAAACTGCGTGGTATGAAAAGTATACAACAACTATTGAGACTTTTAAAAATTTTAAATAGATCCATGCAACATGAATCTTTTAAAAAATTTAAATCTTATTAATTTCTGTGTCCAAGCAACATGGTACTTTTTGCATTTTTCAAAATTGGTGATTAAGGGATGGTATCTTTGACACAGTATAACTTTTGTTAGGTTAATATGATCAAACTGCCAGGATCTTTTGTGCATATTATATGAAACTTGATGAGTACATTATGGATACGTAGATAACTCGATTTTACAAAAAATGTGGGTTGGATCTTTTCTGCTTAACTGGGTCCAATTCTAAAATCATTTGTTCAAACAAATTTGTGACATTGCATTCACAATTTATATCTATTGTATTTTTCGAGGATAGTTTGTAGTACTTTTTACATATGGTATTTCTTAGTTCGTATACTGCGGCTTCAGATATGTTTTTGTTACCTATAAATTGTATATAATTACATAACATATTATTATTATTTTCAGTCTGATCTATTTCTAATTTAAAGTTATTAAATGCAATATAACCATAAGCTATTAAATATGTAACAGCATCAAAACCACATGTATTTGTTAAAGTGGAACCAGTTACAATATTTCCATTTTTTATAAATTTTAACATTTTATAAATCGGTACGGTAACTGGCTCTTCAGCTTGTCCTTTCCAATTTTCTACAAAACTTGGCATATCACTGAAAATAGAATCTTGAGGAAATAACCGTTTTTGGTGTGTTCTTTTTTGACGATTCTTTTTGATTTTAATCTTTCGCTCTTGAAGGGGCGGTGCCTCATTATTTTGTAGTTCACTAGCAGCGATATTAAGCTCTCCATTTAAATGATTAATATGTATGTTTAGAAATTCGTCAATCCTGTATTTTCTTACTTTAGTTTTGAGTAATAAATGTTTTATTGTTTTAAAATAATCCTCTGATGCACTAGACGATGGAGTTAAAATAACAGTTAACATATTTTCAATTATCTCTCTTATGACTACGATACACTCTGCTGTTTTAATGTAAAGAATACAACGAACAAAGAAAAATTTTACATTTTCTGTTGTATTATTGAAGCACGAAAGATTATGAATAGTTTTGACAAAGTGACTTGTATCTATTCGCATATATACTACAGGCAAACTATTTGTATGTCCCTCCAATGCACTGTAAGAAGCTTCTAAGTAATCTTTTGTAGATTTATATGAAGTAAAGCATTGGATTGTAGCAGCAATCAAAGCTGAGGAATCGTCCGTGATTATTTCTGCAGGAGGGATAATTCCATTACTGGCCCATTTACCCAACCAATCCGCAATGCTATTTTTAGTGTGAGAATCACTAAGCATTTGTGAAATTGGAATAGATTTTAAAAAGCTATCAGCAGTTATTAATATAACATATAAGAATAATCTTTTAGTAAATTTAGTCCCATTAGGTAACACAATTGGTTTAATTATAGAGCCTGTGGCATCTAATGATATGGTTGGTCGACCATACTCTTGAACATATTGTTTGTAATATTTTATTTGTTCTTCTAACCAGTAGTAAATATGAAAAGTTGGTTTCATTAAAATTTCCTGAATTACGGAAGAGTATGTTGAAGTATTTGCCATAATGACAACAGATAATATTTGATTGGTATGGTACCAGTTCTGCTTCCTTGTTTCATGACGTATTTGGCGTAATGCTCCGACTGATGGCAATACAGGTGGTTCCTTATCTTGAAATATCATATCATGACTCGCTATTTGTTTTCTAACTATTGTTGCTGAATCAAATTTTAATTTCTTAGATAATGTTCGTCTTGAGTACGGAGTGAGTCGTATTTTTTTTAAAGGATTATGCTTAAAATTTGGTTGAAGTTGATCAATTTCACATAAAAAATCAATAATATGATCAGTCTTATCTTTATTTTGAATTTTCACTGTTGCTTGACACTGAGTGCAACGTCCGTAGAATGTAATGTTAGCGCCTTGAATAACATGTCTTTTAAATGCTACAGTACAAGGTAACTTATAAAACTCCCAGAGTTTTTTTCTTAAAAGACCGGACCACTTAAATTTGGGAATAGCTCTGTACGTCTGATACCTTGCACTAGGTTTATTTTTATCGTGTCGTTTATACGTATAACTTAAGGGTTCAATTTTCTTCCATTCATGAACATCAATTGGAAATTTAAAACTAATTTGATGAAGTAAGCTTGCTTGTTGAATAACTGGAGAAGACCCTGATGATGATGTTGACGAAATTATAATACTATTGGTATTATCTTCATTTCTTTTAATGAAGCACTCATCTTTTGCCCGAGGTGAGTTCTGGTTGTTTAAAAAGTTTCTTCTAAAGCTGAGATATAGTGCTTTTGGTGACATCACATAGTTTATATCTTTTGCTATGGTATTGTATATAATAGAACTATATCTTGTCGTGGTGATCAAGCGTTTATGTTTCTCAAATATTTGTTTTTGAGCCACAATATCTAACGCACTACGTTTTCCCATGGTGTAGGCACGCTCAACTGAAATAAAATATATTCATTTTAACTATGGTTTTCGTAATAGGTATTCATGTAGGCTAAATAACTACATTAATATTTATTTAAATACAAATTCCCTAAAAAGATAAGTGTATGCAGTAACATTTGCATGCATTATCAAGTATATACATAAATCTATTAAAAAATATTTTAGCACCTAAGGAAAGAAAGAAAGAAAGAAAGCAAAGAATGTTCATAAGAATCAAATTTACTTTCACAAAACTTATAACTTTTGGGACATTAGAAATATATAAGATAGAATAGAGATGGGGAGAGGGGCGCGTGTCGCGGGACGAGGAAAAGAATGCGGTGAGCGAGGGACGTGGATCGCTGTGGCAGGCCGTACAAGGGGGAGTTACAAGAAGCGCGGGTACAGACGAACACCGTCGACGGTTGCCTGATTACAATGAATAATTCACTAAAATCCAATATATAAATCTTACAGTAATTAATAAGAAACTGATTAATTATTGATTTCACGAAATAAATAAGTACACAATAATAATAAGTAAATACATAGGGTAGGTACACAACAATAAGATTCACAAAAACTAAACACTTACTGTTAGTAAATCACCAAAATTATTACCTATTGACTATAAACGAAAGGATAAAATATATTTAGTTGATGGCATTGTATGGAGTTTTATTATTAAGTAAATGAGTGTTTAGATTTACTTTACTTTACCTGTATATTTTTTTAAATAATTACTTAGCTACCCATTAACATTGTTTGTCGATATATTTTAATTTATCAAAACTATGACTTACCTTAAAAACATCACATCACAAACAACTACACTGCAACAACTGATCAAATTTTACACTCACAGTAATATTAAAACGTAAAATATTATGTTAGAAGTGTTGATAACTACACGGCTCTTGCGCATCTATAGCTTCACATGTCTACCTCGAAACATTACTCACAAAGCCAAATAACATTTTTAATATTTATGGTATTCCCTAAAACATGGGGTAAGACACAACCCTGGGAATCCTGGGCAATCAGGACACCCATACAGAACTTGGTTGTTTTTCTTTGTTTTTTTGTAGCATATCCTACACCGTTTTCTACTTACCCTTCCGCCATGGCTTGGGAGTAGTATTGGCAAATGTATTCTTTCATTCGGAGATTGAGCAAGCCCTGGGACATTTGGCAATAAATTTTGTAATATACCCTTTCTAAAATCGTAAAGTTCTATAGTTGAATTGTTAATTTTTCGATATAACAAAAAAGCGTTCACTAAGCATATTTGGATGATATGTATAATAATTTTTTTATACCAGCGCATCGTTTTGTGTTCACACGACTAACTTAAGAGTTGATCGTGCCTGTCAATTGCTCGCATGTATTTGTTGTACTCTACTTGCGGCGCAGGCTTATATTTTACACTGCGTATGCGGCGACTAGTAGTCTTTTTATAATTACCGTCATGTTCAGAGCTCAAAAACAAGATTTCTCGTTTATCCAACCATTTGGTAACAACAATATTTTTTCTATTGTGCATTATACAAGATTCCCCGGCTTTTAATTTATTGTGTATTAAATTAGGATTGCCAGCGCGATTTGCCCGAAGAGTCCCTGTTACATATGTGTTTTTATTTAATAACTCCTCTGCTAATACCACACTCGTATAAAAGTTATCAACATATAGTGAATGTCCCTTATTAATATATTTTTCCAACAATAACATTACCACTTTATTCACGTGGTTTCTGCCACCCACCGTTTGATCCCCAGAACCAGCATAAAGGTGTATTTTTTGTATAATCCCATGCATGTCAGCTAATATATATAATTTAATGCCATAACGATGTCTTTTCCCTTTTACATATTGGCGGAAGGACAGACGACCTTTCCATAATATTAAAGATTCATCAATCGCGATGTTTTTTGCCGGGTAATAAATGGAACACATTGATTGGTTAAATAAATCAATCAAAGGTTTTATTTTAAAAATGCTTTCGGGTCTTTCGTCAGTTTGGACGTTTAGTGCCCTTAAAATTAAATAAAATCTGTCTCTTGACATAAATAAATGTGGGCTAAGCCGCATTAAGTAATTTGTTGACCAATAATCAGCCATTCTGTTTAATTTAACGGTACCCATAAACAATATTACGCCGATAAACACTTTTAATTCAGGTATTGTTAAATCTTTCCATTTAGTAAACCTAGCGCGAGAGGTCTTTGCTTCGGTTTTTAATTTGTTGCCACGCTTATTTGTACTCTCTACAATCAAATTACATAAATTTACGTTAAGAAATAGAAAGAAAAAATCGATATAATTTTTACCATGCATGTTATGAGGCGGTAAAAGGCCTGGTGTACCGCTAAAAGGAATCTTAATCATACTGGTAGGATTACCGGGATACCAGGTATTCGGTGCTTCAGGCGTGTTCTCGAGCGTCTGTGTTGGCAATTCTTCGTCATAGTCGCCTGTTTCGGCTTCAGGGTTTTCATTGACCCATTCGTCAATTATGTTGTCCATATTATCTGCTAAAATCCCGTAGAGATCAGCGTCACTTAGTTCAACATTTAAGCCTGACATATCTTGTAAATCAATGTTTTGGGGAGACATTATGCCAGACAACTCCGCAGACAAGACATCCCAGTTTGACGGCCCAGGTTGAGGAGATGGTGGACTCGCAGCCATTTCCGTTAGGAACTGAAAAATAAATTCCAGAATAAGCTACCAGCACCAAAATTCACCTAAATTGTCAACTCCGATAATTAAAACTGCACAAAAGTTTCTCCCTTTAATTTTTCATCCTAACAATCACACTTTCTAACTAAGTAGGTACTCTATTTCTAATGTAATATAAAATGTACACAATAAATATTTCTAATGTAATAAATAATTTTCCGATTCATTTAACTTCATAATGTCGCAGTAAACGACTTTAATATACATTTTTAAACATACAAATACAAAATATTTACCTATTAAATCACTGTAATATCGTTTCGCTATTTGTTTATTGAACTTATTACTTTTATTTTTCGTTTTATTCTATACCTGCTGTGTGTGGTGTGAGTGAAAATGGTCATAAACCTTGATTATAAACATTGCAAAAGAAAGTTAATACTTATAAAAAATAATATATTTTATTTAGTAAAAATATGTTTTTTTTCGCAATTACTTACGGAAAATAGGTTAAATCAAATAAATAGGTAAAATGTATAAATTATGGGTTTCTGGGGAGCATATTGTCTTTTATTATAAATATAAGATCAAAAACTTACCTTTAATGCACGGTACGTAGCGGAATTTGTGAAAGGCAATCTCAAATCTCGGAGTTCAGGTAAACAGGATACAGTCGTCACATTGTATCAAAGAGTCCATTATCACAAGCCAATGTCGTCACAAATGTATAATTACGGAGTCCAAGTGCACAAGCGAATGTCGTCTATAATATCAGCAGTAAGATCACGTCTGTTTCTGTTTACTAAGGGCAGCAAGACAGAAGTGCGGGATGGAAAAGTTATGCGCCGGCGCAAACAATTATGAACGGTGCGTAGTTTTAAACAATAATCAACCGTATACGCAAGGAAATACGGAACTTCGTAGGCGAAGGGCCGAGGAAAAAATGGGTAAGTCCATTTTTTGTGAAGTCGCCGATCCGCCCCACACTCTTTGTATGTTTTGGGGCAAAAATGAACCTTATGACAAAAGCTTTTGATTTTAGAGAAACATTCCAGAAGGTTGGCTGTTAGAATTATCACTACATAGTATAAAACAAAGTCGATTCTGCTGTCTTCATGTCCCTTTGTTCGCTTAGATCTTTAAAACTACGAAACGGATTTAGATGCGGTTTGTTTTTAATAGATAGAGTGATTCAAGAGGAAGGTTTATAATAACATGCTTAATATGGTTTATAATAACATGCTTAATATATTAGAGAACCACTAATAATTTCAAGATTTCTAATGCGAAGTCGTAAATAAACACATTTTTTTTTGCGCTTACATTGCAAACGCTGGCTGAACTCTACGAGAGAGATCAAAATAATGTACTACAATATTGTATACCTTAAAAAGGTCTAACAAGAAAGTCCGCGATGTTATATGTTTATCTCTTAGGGTTAACCCACAATAACCAATTTTTATCCTACATTTTACGAGAAATAATGGCTTATTTACGAAAGAGATTTCAAGTAATACAGCATTAATCCTTATCTAATTAAGTACCATAAATACATTTTACATTTAATATGGAACAATATAGCCCTTTACAGCATGTAATTTAAATGAATATTTTCGAAGATATTACAGATTTAAAATATAGGGATATCGCGGTTGCGGTCGTGAAAAATGCAAAAAAATAAATAAGCAAAAATGTGGAAGTCTTCACAATGTAGGAAAAGGGGAATTGTTTTACTACGAATTTACGCGTGCGAAGACGCGGGCAAAAGCTAGTAATCAATAATAAAATGTGACTCGGCCCTTGGTTTACAACCCCTGAAGTCTGCAAATTTGCGAAATTACTTGAAACGAACACTGTGGGCATGATATGGGTGACAAATAAAGACACTTTTATTTAGGGAACTCTTTTGACAAATGTCGTTTTAGCCGAGTTTTTTATGTCTTAGTATTGTATCCTCTCGGGCACCATACGCCATACGCAATAGTTTTACATGGTGCCTGTGCGGCATCATCCGCACGGAAACGGTTAAATAAGCAAGTTCATTTCAAAAGTTTAGCAACAGTAAGCAATACTTATATTCTTTATTGTAAACTTATTAAAAATGTAAGCATTTAATAAAAAAATACCTTTAAGGTAGACTTACAGACTAATTACACTACATGCTACCCAGTTAAGGGAGTATGCACACTTATTCAACTCCATTCGCATTTTGCGCTGAAAGTTTTTGGTTACACTTATACAGCTCCGCTTCTATCAGTCGCATACAGAGTCGTAAGAATTTGTCCTCATTTTATACTTGTTTGCCGCGAAAGCTGAATAGAGAGCGGACACATACAGACTCCAGCAGGTTAACCTTCCACTATAGTGATAAGTTTGAAAATCTATTAAACAAATACGAGAAAATTGCATTTGAATTTAGTTAAGTGTATATATTTCATTGCTTGTGACTATACAAGTCCCATTTAGCAATTTAATACATAGACATAATAAGTATAATACATAAAATACATGACAAATTATTTGTAGTAAAAAAAGCAGACATTAAATACACTAATAAAACATACCTACATATTATAAATTTTTATGAGGCATTTAGTTGAAGTGACAGAGAGAGAAAATGCTTCTTAATCACTTTTTTTAAAATACTGATATAGATTGTCCTTGTCACTAAGTAGCAATGCATAAGAACTACTAACTGATCTGACTGTACTAATGGACCATTGTACATTGTATACCAATGTGTCTAATCCACTGTACTAATGGTCTACTGATGTGACTGTGTGGACCATTTCTTTACTTCAAAGTAATGTGATGTCTGTGCCATCAGGTGTTTTTTAAGGAATCATATCTAGTTTCATAAAACCCTCATAGTCTATTTATCAAGAAATAAGATCGTTTTATTTGTAACTTAGGATTATTAATTAATGTAGTAAAATTTTTCTTTTTGATATTTCAGGCACACCAATGCATCGTTTTCCAAATGCTGATAAATTCCCTGAGCGTTTTAAAGCTTGGGTTAGTCTTCTTGGTGGAAAACTGGAAACTGCTTCTGACTACGAGTATTACCAAAAGAAGCTGATCTGTGACATACATTTCACTGCAAGAGACCGAGTCCGGAATAACCGGCTAAGTGCATTGGCAATTCCATCACTTCATCTACATGGTGTGTATACAATCAATCTGGGTTGTTATGAAAATCTTTCTGGTAACTTTAATTGAAAATTAAAAGAAAGAAAAAAGAAAGCTAAAAAGTTTGTTATTGGAGTCTACACACCAAACCCGCCCCCACAGGCTTGGTGTCGGCGACTTTGCTTCAAGAATCATGTCGGCGACTCGTACCCGCGCGTGCAAGTCGGCGGCATGGCCGGCGACTTGCGTACGCGCACGCTCAGTTGCCCGCCGACACTCCAGCGATAGTGACGTGCTTGTGTTTTTTTTGCGATTTTCTGCAATAATGGAATGGGACGAAGAAACCACTCTAAAGTTAATAAATTTGTATCATATAAAGGAATTATTATAGAATCCAAAACACTTGGATCACAAATGTAGACCTAAACGTTTTGATGCACTAAATGAGATGGCAAACGAATTAAATACAAATGTCACAGAAATAGAACGGAAGATAAAAAATTTGACGAGCCAATATTATAGAGAAAGAAAAAAGACGATTGAATCAAAAAAGTCTGGAACCAGCGCAGATTCTGTTCATGAGAGCAAGTGGTTTGCCTTTAAATCTTTGAATTTCTTGCTCAATAAAAATAAACCTACTGGAACAATCGATACGGTATGTAACATTTCAGTGATGTTGTATTATTTTATTTCTAACCTAATTATTAGAGCACACAAGAATAATATGTAAGCTTGGCCCGAGTGAAGAGAGGCGCGCGGTAAATAAAGACATAGGTACTTATTTTATCTGCCTTTGTTGTTGCGCTGCCGCTATTGTTATTGCACCGAAATATTTCTAAACAAATTATTTCTTGGAATGGCATGTGCACAGATATAATAGTCATTGCAAATGTATTTTTTAAAAACTAACAACTCTTTTCTCAACAATCTTTTGATTTCGCCGATTTTCTATTATAAACCGAGAGATTCCGTACCATTTTCTTTTTTTTTCTTTTTAGGTTTGGCGGGTTTAATTATTATTTACATTGATAATTATTATCAATGTAAATAATAATTAATAATAATATTTCTAAAACAATTAGTATTAGGTATGATTTATGACCATTGTCTTTTTTTTCATATATTCCGTGCGGTGTACCTACTCGCGGGTAAAAGCTAGTGTATAATACATTTCATAAGTAAACTGTTGGTGATTCAAATAAAATATTATTTCAGGAGATAACAGCAACTGACAATAATGCCCAACATGCGGACAATGATGCTCAACATGGGGAAAACGATTCACCTCAAACGTCAAACATCATTCCCCAAGCGAATAAACGTTATAAACCTAATCCAAGTAATGAGATGGTGTCGGAAGCATTAAATTTAATGAGAACAGTCAGTCAACGGACAAATCAAAAAATAAAAGATGAGGACGATTTGTTTGGCGAATATATTGCGACACAACTTAGAAAATTTGATAAAACAACAAAGGCAATAATAAAACATCGGATTAACAATATCTTTTTTGAAACCGAAACTGGATATCGTTCAGACATGTTCGAAGCTTCGCCAAGACCTTCTACTTCCCATAGTCATCCAGGATATTATACAATGGATCAATGTGATGTAAATTCCTACTACTCATCATCCAACTCTGCCGTAACAAACCCTGTTTCACCGCCTCTTGGTGAACCTTCAACATCTTCAATTGAACCTTCGTTACGTGTGTCGCTTCAAGAGAGTGGTGATATTGAGAACATATTATCATCTATTGAGTCAGATAAATAGGTTTATTCCACAAATCCCCACCGTATGCACTCTGAGAATAACCCTATCACCTGATGCGAGATAACGTTATGTAGGCACAAGTATTTCGTCTTAATGTTGTTGTCATAGAATCGTCATAGTATACTCAAAATGCATAAAAACATCAGTGGGGATTTCGCGGTGGGGATTTATAGAATAACTCGGTAAATAAAACCACTTATAAATGAACAAAAACAAGTGATTTACGAAGTTTTTAATACAAATTATAATAAAAATACAAGTACTAATACAAGTATGAGTTTCATTAAAACTTACGAGTTAGTCATTGATCATTCTGCCATGGTAATCTCCCGACATCGGAAAGAAAATATTGAACCAATTCTGTCCTTATAACCTCAGGAGATTGTGTCCTTGTAACCTCAAGGGAATGTGTATTGTCTTGTCTAGGCAAGTCAGCAAACAAATTATTTTCACGTGGTTCCCTGCGCCAATCTCCTGGATTGATTTCTCCCCTACTATTTTCAGTATCATATTCATTTTGTTGTATTATACCATGTCGTTTTACATAATTGAACAAATGAATACATGCCAATGTTACAATAGTAACTTTTTGTGGATTTAGCTGGATGGGTTTGTTAAATATCTTAAATTGTTTTGTTAACTGTCCAAATACGTTTTCAACTACTCTTCGACCTCGACACATGCGATAGTTGTACACTCTCTTGGGAGACCCTTTCGCATGATTACCATCATAAGGTTTTAAAATATTGGTTTGTAAAGGAAACGCATCGTCGCCCAAAAAAAAATAGGGTACTGGCATAATTCTTCCAGGTAGAGGTTTTTTATCTGGCAAATTTAAATCATTATTATATAACATTCTGCATAATGAAGAGTTAGCAAATACACCACCATCGGAAATGCGACCCTGGCACCCCACATTAGCGTATAAAAACTTATAATCTGCATCCACTAATGCAAACAGTACAATACTGAAATACATTTTATAATTAAAATAATCGCTTCCACTTCGTGCTGGACATTCAATTCTAATGTGCTTTCCATCCATAGATCCAACACAATTAGGTACATTCCATCTACTCAGATATCCATCTGCAACTTTTGTCCATTCGTTTGATGTTCGTGGAATCTGAAATCGGAAATGTGCTCGGTGATAGGATAGCCATTTGCCTACTTATATAGTAATTTTTCGGAACATAGTTTTTCTGGAAGATTAAAGAAAGTTAAACGCCCATATATGTACATACCTTCACATAATCCGAAAGTCCATCTACGATAGCTTGGCACACTTCTGGAATAATGTAGGAAATAAGTTGAGGAGATACTTTAAAGGTGTCACAAAGACTGTTGAATGAATCTCCCGTAGTCAGGTATTTTAATGTTAATGATAATCTGTCCGTTGGTGAAATTGCACTTCTGTAATTTGTATTTTTTTAACTATTGTGGGTCCAACAATGCTTAGTAAATATTCAAAGTCGGTAAACGTTAACGACATAAATGTCTTAAAATGTAAGGTTCTTTTTACAATCAAATCGTCTGTTCTTAAATCTTGTATTCTGTCACTGTTACTGTAACGACTGCGACTCATTAAGCTTGGTCTAACCCAACACTGTCGTTTTCTCTTCAGGGAGCCAGCTAAAATTATTCCACATGCTGCTATTATTAGATCAGCATCAGTATCCATGTTTATTGTAGGCTGCAATATTCGAGAAAAACAACACGTCACGTTCGTACACACTGCAATCACTAACTAAAAAAGTTGTACTGATTTCTTGCCGCCGACTAACTCACCGACACAGCCCCATGACACATGTTGGCGGGTTGGCGGGTTTGGGTCGCCGACACCAAGGCTGTGTCGGCGGGTCGGCGGGTTTGGTGTGTAGACTCCTTATTATAACATTATAATACTTTTTCACTGTATCTCATTAAAGTTTTAAACTGTCTTATATAAACAATTACAATCACTAAACCATAGTGATTGTAATTGTTACTGCTGAGCATGAGGTGCTGGCTTCAATCCCCAACTTCCCAAATCAGGGAAGTGTTATTGGGTGTTCCCATTAGTTAATTTTTCGTAGCAGAACAGAGTCTAGGATTGTGGCCAGTTAAAGGCTTGTCTCCTATAACAAGGAGCTTCAAACATATCTGTCAATAAATATCGATGTACTATACACCCCTACATCCTCCCTGTGCAATCTTACACAATTTAATTCTTTCTTAATTGTGTTAAAATTAAAGATACTTTACACACCAACTAATTTATGTTGGCTGCATCATGTTAGTATTAAATTAGTTTTAATAAAATTTCAGATAGCTCTGCCAGGGAATCTGCTGTTGCTCATTTAAGCGAACCTTCATCATCACATGCTTCTAAAACAGGTGTGTATGTGTATAATATAAGGATTATAAATACCGAATTTTAAATGTTGCATGAAAGTAGTATGAGTTGAAGCTTATTATTTTATTCTCAATTTCAGAACAATCTGCTGGGTTTATGTTGGAACAAGAACCTCCTTTAATTGCAGCCAATAGTAAACTGAGCCATACTACTGCTTCACATCAAACGGACACAGGTAGAATAAAATTGTATTGCATTAAAGCCATTTGATTTTGAAAATTCGATTTTCTACATTGTCTAGGGATTTCTGCATTGCACCAGTAACATTTACTACCCGACTGCACTGAAAATTAGCGATGCTATACCATACTGACAAAATGTTAGTTAAGGCAGTCACGATTTAAACTGTCTCATTGGTTTAGTGATTGTAATTGTTACTGCTGAGCATGAGGTCCTGGGTTCAATCCCCAGATCAGGGAAGTGTTGTTGGGTGTTCCTAGTAGTGAATTTTTAGTAGCAGAAAGAGTCTGGGATTATGTCCAGTTAATGGGCTTGTCTCCTGTTACAAGGGGCTTCAAACATATCTGGCAATAAATGTCGATGTACTTTACACCCCTACAAACCCCCTGTGCGTACCCTATACAGATGTAAATCTGTATAATTAAAGTTTCTTGATTGATTAAATGATGTACAATCTTTAACAGTTTTATTCAACTCGGCTGAATACATAATAGACACATTTTTTTTTGCATATATTCTTAATGGTGTTAAAATTAAAGATACTTTACACACCAACTAATTTATGTTGGCTGCATCATGTTAGTATTAAATTAGTTTTAATAAAATTTCAGATAGCTCTGCCAGGGAATCTGCTGTTGCTCATTTAAGCGAACCTTCATCATCACATGCTTCTAAAACAGGTGTGTATGTGTATAATATAAGGATTATAAATACCGAATTTTAAATGTTGCATGAAAGTAGTATGAGTTGAAGCTTATTATTTTATTCTCAATTTAAGAACAATCTGCTGGG
This sequence comes from Lycophotia porphyrea, assembly GCA_950005105.1. Lineage (NCBI taxonomy): Eukaryota > Metazoa > Arthropoda > Insecta > Lepidoptera > Noctuidae > Lycophotia > Lycophotia porphyrea. Next base: position 10,727,146 of record OX465406.1, read on the forward strand.
TTTATGTTGGAACAAGAACCTCCTTTAATTGCAGCCAATAGTAAACTGAGCCATACTACTGCTTCACATCAAACGGACACAGGTAGAATAAAATTTTATTGCATTAAAGCCATTTGATTTTGAAAATCCGATTTTCTACATTGTCTAGGGATTTCTGCATTGCACCAGTATAATTTATTACCTGACTGCGACAGGAAAGCTTTTTTTTTCTAATACAAAATCTGTTGAAAATTACTGATGCCATACCATACTGACAAAATGTTAGATAAAGCAGTCACGGTTTTTAATGGGTTTGTCCTCATATTATTTTATTTATAGAAATACTAATTATTATGCATGTATTTGCTTCAGGTGTTTTTCATGGCAGTAATCCATCTGCTGTTCTGTCTGCTGTAATAATGGAGCACAATTACAGCGCAGCTAGTAGATCTACTCGAAAACGATTTGTAAAAGGTATTTATTTATGCACTTAAACACCAGTTTATTTAAAAAAAAATAGTAAATTATGTTAAAAACAAACTGTTATGAATAACATAGAGACCAGACGTGGAGGGAAATATTATAATAGTCAAAAGTCTTGTCAAAAGCAAAAATATTTTTAAGGCAAAAAAGGGCTTTTGTTTCACTTGCATTCAAGATTTTCCCTGGTTCATGTATCTTTAGTAGGTTACAAAAAATGTTTAATGTAGATTTATTTAATGTATTATATTTTGTGGGCCTAATTGATTATTTTTCTAATTTTAAAACAGTTTAAATTACTTGCATATTCCCTATTTCTTTACAAGTTCGGTTTTTTAATTTCTGTCTGTACCAAATATAAGAAAATGTATACTTTCTAAAGTTGATAAATAAAAATAAACTGTCTTAACATTAAATTACTTTTTTAAACATTAGTTACATACTAAAACTTGTGAAATCGAATTAAATGTTATGTGCCTGTGTTGTTTATTGTATGTAAAAAAATGGTTATTAATTAAATCTATTATCTCTTTTTTCAGGTTCTTGGGGTTCACTGACGTGCAATGATGTCCAGTTGAAGCCTTTTGCCGCAAAAGTCAAGAATCTGCAGTCCAAAATAAGCCGTTTGAGAAAGAGAGGACTTTCTTATAAGGCGTGATTAGCAAATGCTGCTAAATTATTTAAGGATACAGCATTCCAGCATGTGATGAAAAACATGCGGAAACCTGCACAATTATTTGTACACATGCAGTTACAGTCTAATAAAAAGCCGAAAGGCCGACGTTTTACTATAGATGAAAAAGTTCTTGCATTGACAATGTACAAGAAAAGTCCGAAGGCATATTCCTTATTATATAAATATTTTACATTGCCATCATCAAAGGCAATGAAACGTCTGTTAAGCCAAATTAAGCTCTACCCTGGTATTAATCCCATTTTATATGAAAAAATTAAAAAAACTGTACTTGAAAAGGATGCGCCTGATAGGTTATGCAGTCTTATATTTGACGAAATGTCTCTGACCCCCAAATATTTTATAATAAGCACAAAGATGCATTTGAGGGATTCGCCAATTCTGGTGATGTAAGGTTTGCAGATCACGCTTTGGTTTTTATGATTAAAGGCTTAAAACAAAGCTTTAAACAGCCAGTCGCCTATTATTTCACAAACTATATCTTTTTACTAGATCTTTTGTGATTCGTGGGATTATTTGCAATACTTATACACCCATTATTATCTTCATAAATAGGAATAGCATTAGGTGTCTCGATGTTTATGCTGTTCAATAACGATTTCTACCATAAAGCCTCTCTAACTGCTTCAAACAAAGCCATGTACTCAGCTTCTGTAGAAGTAAAGGTGCGTGTAAATTAAGCGCGGCAAACCATCGAACATTGGCGCGCGCGGCGGCCGCGCTCTATGTAGACGGGATCGCCGCGCGCGGCGACGCGAACATTGCCGCGCTCGAACGTGCCGCGGGGCGATCCGCTCGTTGTCGGTTTTTGAGACCGCGTCAAAGGAGCTTCAGTCGTTCGCTCGCGCGCAGTGGGGACGGTTGTAGTTTTGGTGATTTGGCTCGCGCGGCGAATACGAAAAATGGACAACGAAAAGTGCCGTTTACTAATACAATTGTATAGCGCCAAAGAATTTTTGTGGAACAGCAAATCCTCCCAATACCACAACAAATCGCTGAGGTATGATGCGTGGGTAGAAATCAGCAAGAAAATGGATATACCTATTCCTGACTTGAAAAAGAAAATGACTACACTCTTGGCGTCTTACAGAAGAGAAAAATCTAGAATAGCTAAAAGTTGTCGTACTGGTTCTGGTAATTTATTTTGCATTTACAACAAAAAATAAAACGCATTTTGTGATTACTTAAATAATTTTTATTTTTATTACAGCCACAAATGAAGTTTACGTTTCCAAATGGTTTGCTTTCGATGACTTTAATTTTCTGAGGGATAAAGATCTACCCAATGAAACATTGGACACAATGTCTGAAAATGTGAGTACAAGTTTTAATATCTATTTTGCCAAGATATTTCACCATTGGTAACAAAGTGATGGGCTAGGTGTGAACGTATTTGTTGTGCAAAATTTCCCGCTCTTCTTGGGATATAGTTAAGAGGCAGTAGTGATGTAGGGGCAGTTTCATTTCTCCAAGTTCCAGGTATAATTTGGCCGTCTCTTCCTTCACTATCTATACATCCTTGCGGCGTGTACTGTGATCTTGTCAGAGTTCTTTTTCTCAAATAATTATGCAAATGTATTGTTGCTAAAACAATTTTAGTAGCAATCTTTGGTTGTAGTAACATAGGTTTGCGTAGAACTCTAAAAACTGAGCTCAGAATCCCGAATGCATTTTCCACACACCTACGTGGTCGAGATAACCTGTAATTAAAGATTCTTTCCTCGGAACCCCTCTCTAGATCTCCTGGAAACGGTTTCATAGTATATTCATTTAAAGCAAAAGCTTTGTCAGCTAGAATCACATATGGTACTTTGAAGGAATAGGGCACTTGAAGAATGGATGGAGGAGGAAGTCTCATAGATTTTTCTTCTAGTTTTTTGTATAAGTTTGTATTTTTGAAAATACCGCCATCAGATAGTCTACCTTGACAGCCCACATTTACATACGTAAAACAATAGTCTGCATCGACTAAAGCTAGTAAAACTAAACTAAAAAACTGTTTATAGTTGAAAAATTCTGTGCCACTGTTTATAGGTGCTTGCAACACTACATGTTTGCCATCCAATGCACCTACTGCATGAGGAAAGTCCCATTTGTTTTCGAAATCGTGTGCTATCTGCATCCATTCTTCTTCTGAGTCCGGTACCTGCAACAATTAATTAAACATTCGTATTTTTTTTTATAGTCGGCAACAACACAAATTGCACAAAATAATGATACAGGACCAATTACACCTGCTATGGAACAAGAAATAGAACCTCTAAGTGACATTATGAACGCTCCAGATACACTGAGAGTAAAGAAAAAGAAAAAGGTAAACGCTGAAGAAGATTCCCCTATGCTGAAAAAAGCATTTCAGGTTCTAACTGAATCCACTGCATCATCTGCTGACCCATATTTTTCTTATGGCCAGCACATTGCTAATGAACTCCGGAAATATGATTCACGCACTTTAATTTACGTCAAGCAAGCGATTAACAATGTGATATTTGAAGCTGACCTAGGAAAATATTCGAATTATGGGTATTGTTCCCAAAATTATTCACAGTCACACTACACCTCAACGCCGTCTCCTCAGGCCTCGACTCCGTCTTCTCAGATTCCAGATACTACTCCTACTGCTGAACGTGAACCAACGCCATCGCCTATGGACGATTTTTTCCCCTAAATAAAAATAAAAATTATATCAATAAATAAATATAATAATAAAAGAAAACCAGATATTTTATTTACTCACCTTTACCCAGTCTTTTAGTGCATCGCAAAGTGCATCGCAAACTTCAGGAACAATTCTTGAAATTGACTGTTTTGATACTCGAAAAAGGTATTGCAAGCTAGTATAGGAGTCTCCAGTTGCCAGAAATCTTAAAGTTATTGCTAATCTTTCAGTAACTGATATTGCCTCTCGAAATTGTGTGTTCATTTTCATAACACGTGGTTCTATTAATGATTTTATTAATTCGAACTCTGTAGTTGACACTCGCGTAAAATTTTTTATAGTGTCTTCAACGGCTTCATATCTTATGTCTTCCAGAAGTTTCACGCCATATAGCGATCTATTTAGATATAATTTTTTCATCCACCAACGCCTTTTTCTTTTATTTTTTTTACAAATAAGATGGTGAATCACAATGAAAGCTGCAGCCGCCCGACCGCGCGCGTCCATACTCGCAGGTTTACAAGAGTGAACTGGTCTGACTATCCGCCGCGGTCTGTTCGTGATGGATCGCCTGCCGCGCGCGGCTGTCACGTCCAACTAAATTTATATCTACATATTGGCTTGCGCGGCAAATGAACGTCGAACATCGGCTCGCGCGGCTGCCGCGCTTAATTTATACGCAGCTTAACCGCCACAGTTAGTTGCTTCTTCGTGTTCCAACATATTGTGATTTGTTTAAATAGTTTAAACAAATAACCCGTAGTACTTTTCCTGTCTACTTCGTCACCTCCCGTCAGAATCAACAAAGCCACATAATATGTCATCATTGTTACAGTTACTTCTTTCATAAGTTAACTTTAAATCAATTGACCCTTTCAAGTAACGTAAGACCCTTTTTAAATATGACCAAAGTGTATGATTGCCTTTGTTAGCAAACCTACTGAGGATGTTTACACTAAAGCTCAAGTCCGGAGGAGTGCATACCATCAAGTACATTAAGGCCTATTGTCCACGTAAACCGCACGCTTTTGTCAATTGACGATTGCAAGACGAATGCTTGCATCTTGCGTAGAAACAATCAAGACTGTGTCCACGGAGCTGCAACGTCGCGTCAACCTCTCGTCATGCGGTCGCCATGCGTAGGCTTGCCAAGTCTCCCGGAATTCCGGGATTCTCCCGGAAAACGAACATAAGATTTTAAAACCACCCGGCTCCAGGAACGCAGCTGAAATCTCCCGGATTTTTGGCCAGCTGGCGGGCAGTGGGCCACTGCCGCCTCTGGCAGTGGACCACTGGACGCACAATCCCCGCGGCCGCCCCGCCCGTACCACTGCCAGTGATACGCGCGGGGCGGCCGCGGGGATTGTGCGCGCGCGGCGCTGCCGTTCGCTTCGCCTGCCCCGCCCCCTCCCTGACCCGCGACGCCGCCGACCGCCCCGCACTTTATTTAGTTGCGTAATAAACAGCCAGAAGACTGGACGCGTTACGCGTTTTGTATTTGTAAACATTGCACGGGAATGCGAGTATTGTTTTTGTTCCTGTGTTATTCTAAATAAAGTGTATCTAATGTCGGATTCGGAAGGCTCAACGGCGCAGACACCGCCGAAGAAGAGAAAAGTTAAATATCATACGAGCTTTGATGTAAACTGGTTGAACGATCCTCTGTTTAGTTCTTGGCTTAAAAAGCGAGATGATTTCTCCGCTGAATGTAAATTATGCAAAACCGATATTTTGGTAAAATACGAAGGCAAAAGAGCTCTGATTGTGCATTCGGAAGGTAAGAAACATAAGTTATTTCTGAAAAATAAGTCTTCAACACCATCCGTTTCCGGTTTTTTTGTGCAAAAGCATTCACAAGAAGAAGATCTTATAACTGCCGCAGAAGTCACATCTGTATATCATGGAGTTAAACACCATCACAGCTACTCAAGTCAAGACTGTAATAATAAGTTGTTTCGAACTTTATTTCCTGATTCAGAAGTTGCAAAGAAAATAGCGTGTGGTCGAACTAAAGCTACAACTATTTGTGAAAATGTTCTAGCCCCGCTGTCGCAAGAAATACTGCTATCTGAATTGCATGATTCAACATATTTTTCTATTGGCACAGATTCTTCTAACAAAGGAAATTTAAAAATGTTTCCAGTAACTGTGCAATGGTTTTCGCTTCAAGATGGCTTGAAACAAGGTTTACTTGACTTTTATCAAGACCCTGCTGAAACTAGTGAAGCTATTAAAACACAGCTCTGTAAAGTTTTACAGGAAAATGGCTTATCCTGGACATCAGTATCTTCTCTATCCGCAGATAATGCTTCAGTCAACTATGGACTTCATAACTCAGTTTTTCAAAAACTTAAAAATGAAAATTCTAATATTTTGAAGGCGAATTGTAAGTGCCACATTTTACACAATTGTAACAAACATGCATTCAAAACTTTACAGTTTGACGTAGAATCTTTGGTATTGAAAGTTTACAGCGAATTTTCTGCGTTTGCCAAGCGAACTGCAAAGCTTAAGGAATTCTTCGATTTCGCTCATTTGGAGTACAAATCTATTCTCCGCCATGTGCCTACACGATGGCTATCATTGCTTCCAGCTTTAGACAGACTTCTTTTGAATTGGCCTGCCTTGAGAGAATATTTTCTAAATGAAGGCGAAGATGAATGTGCAGCAATAATTAGGAGTGCCTTTAAAGATGAGAACTGTCTTCCATTATGCTATTGCTATTTTATTCACAATATTATGCAAATTTTTGATACTGCTATAAAAAAACTGGAAAGTGACTATATTACATGCACTGAACTACACACGATTATGACAGAATTGCAAACTAAAATCACTAACAGAAAGAATGATAAGTTCTACGGACAGTCAGCGACGCAATGTCTAAGGAAGTTGACGGAGAGTGATCAAAATACTTTTAAAGAAGAGGCAGACAAATATTTGGAGCGATGTTTGACTTATTTGGCTAAGTGGTACGAATTCGATGACTCTATTTACAAGAAAATGAACATCTTGACAATGGACGAAGAAATTGACTGGAATGAATTGAAAGATCTGGGTGCTTCTCTGAATGTGCCATTAAATGAGGATAAATTGTATGACGATTATTGTTTACTGCGAGAAGTTCGTGACGTAGTGGCAAACAAAACCAAGAGGGTAGACTTGCGTTGGGTTAATTTTTTTGAAAAATGTAAGGATGAGACTGGCAACGAAATAAAAAAACTTGTTACCTTCACTCTATCGATCCCTATCTCAAACGCCGCCGCTGAACGTGTTTTCAGCGTAGTAAATGAACTGTGGTCGAAAAGTCGAAATCGGCTGAATGAAATGCACGTAAAATCTGAGATACAGGTGTGCACAAATTTCAAATACTCTTGTAAAGAATTTTATGATTTTATCGTTTCTAATCAAAAGGTATTACAAGCTGCTCGCAGTGTAAAAAAATACAACTTTAAATAAAATATGTTTATCCTTTTTTATTTTTATTTTTTTACCTCCCGGATTTCTGATTAACTGAGTTGGCAACCCTAGCCATGCGGTGCGCGCGGCAGCATGTCACTACTCGACCGACTCGCGAGACGCACACTTGTTGTTTTGTATTACAAAATGGCGGGCTCGGCGGTGAATTTTGTTAACATTATAGAACAATATCCATGTTTATATAACAATAAACTGCCGGAATACTCCAGAAAAGATGTAACGGATAGAGCTTGGAGTGAAGTGGCACAAAAAACAAACACTTCCGCTAAGTAATAATAAGTTTTTTATTTATTAATTGAAACACTTCTGATAGATAAGTAACAATATGTTTTCATTTATTCAATCACACAGTAATTCCACTGCCAAGGCAGTGCACAGTCAGGCTTCAAAAGATAATTTGATAAATAGTTACGTAAACCATTTGGTGTGTTAACAAAAGTCATATTAGGTATTAAAATCGGTTTTTGTCTTTGTGTTGCCGATTCACTGAATGTACTGATTGTGTACTGCAATCCTTCTTGTTTACGTATGTAGTTATGTAAAATACATATGCATTTTATTATAGAAATTATAGTGGCATATTTGCGACATACAATGGATTTCAAAAGAACTTGAAATTTTTGTGACATCATTCCGAAAACACATTCAATCGTCTTTCGTCCACGACTCAATCTGTAATTAAATATTCTTTTAACGTTGTCCAAGTTTCTCACAGAGTATGGTCTCATTAAATACTTCTTCAAAGGAAATGCGTTGTCCCCAACAAAGTAATCTGGAAAAATATTTCCAGTAATGTCATCGTTTGGTAAAGGCGATCCTGAATTTGGAATATTTAAGCCATCTCTTTCTAACCACCTTCCCAAAGCCGATGCTTGAAAAACACCACCGTCACTATTTCTTCCGGCAAATCCACATTCTATAGCCGTAAAATAACCGTCTGCATCGCAACATCCCAACAAAATAATAGAATGGTATCCTTTATAGTTATAATTTGCAGATCCTGTGTTAGGATACTTTTGAATTCGTATGTGCTTTCCATCAATAGATCCCAGACAGTTTGGGAGGTTCCAAAGTTCGTAGTATCTGGTTGCAATAGCCTTCCATTCATCTGTAGTTGGCACAGGCATGTAGGTGTCTCTGAGTGCGCTCCATATAACTTCTGCTGTCTCTGCTACAACTCGAGATAAGGTGCATTCTCCTCGAGCAAAGTAAAACTTTAGTGCTCTAAAACTACACCCAGTTGATAGGTACCTAAAAAAAAAAACTTATTATATTATGCTTGTTTGTTTTCAGTGGCTGATTGTCAAACTAAGTGGAGGAATATAAGGAATGGATTTGTCCGCAGCTTGAAACCAACTCCTAGTGGTTCATCCACAAAGCAAAAGAAATTATACTATCTACATGAAGAACTACAGTTTCTTCTTCCTTTTGTAAAATCAATTGTTCACACTAATGAACCGGGGAATATACCTATACCACCAAAAGAGAACACCGATGAATCAAGTTCTACAACTGACGAAGTCCCATGTACTCAAAGACCTACCGATACATTGGAAACGCCATCTTCTAGATCCGATGAATCAAACTCATTTAAGAAGCCAAAAATAAGAAAAGTTACCAACGAGGCTGATAAAGCATTTGTCGATTGGATAAAAAAAAAAGAAAGATGTAGAAAATTTATCTGAAGAGCAAATGAGAAAATTTAGAATTAAGGTGTTATTGTTACTCGAAGAAATTCAGTCAAACCAATCACATCCGCCACAAGTGACACAACAATATGAGAACACCTATTATCCAATACACCAGTCACAAGAATACAGGGACAATAATCATTCACCAATATCTTCTGTAGATTCTAATACAAATTCATCGTTTCCTCCAATATCTCCGATTAATTATTCTGTAAATACAAATGTTTCTGAAGATTTATCACAACTGGAGAACTTTGAAAACTTATAATCGAAACTTTAAAATACGTCTCTTTGAAGTTTTTTCGATATTAAAATACATTTTTAACTATATATTTTTTTAATTTTATTTTGTGCTAAAGGTATCCTAAGTCCCTGGGCTCCCATTACAAAAAAAAACATTAGTTTAATATTATTAGACCATTATGGCTTTTCATTTTTTTTTAATATGAGAGAAACTGATAATTTCAACTCAATAATTAATAGTTAATACTGATAATATTACACGATTTTTTTATGAAACAGGCCCCTGGCTACAATAAGTAGTAAGTAGTACCAACGATTATATGTATATTTAAATTATAACTTACCTCAAAGTTATTAGTATCCTTTCTTCTGGACTGACACATTCTCGCATTGCAGTATTTTGTCTTTGTATCAGTGGTCCAACAATAGAAACTAAATTTTGGTACGTATTTTTAGTCATTCGGTAAAATGATTGAAAAACAGAATCATCTTCTGATAACTCTCTGGCTGCCACAAACAATCTACAATTTATATTTCTTTCGATATATGGACGAATCCAGTACTTTCTTCGCCTGTTTCGTCGTCTTCTAATAAAGTTGTGTGCTATAATCACTTCATCATCATCACTTGACATTTCCACAACAAAAAGACATGCTTTCTCAATGCTAGTTGAAAGAAACCTGAGATGTTTTGTAGCGTGATTGACGATTGCATGACGATTACATGAAGCAGCGTGGACATAGCAAATATGCAAAATACGCCTATCGTCATTTGTAGGTTGCATGCATTCGTCATATGACGCGTCCGTGGACAGTAAGCCTAAGTATCCAATGAGATTTTTACAAGGGGCCTTTGTTGTATCGCTATTGTTCAATGCGGCAAGGTCAACTTTATTTCTTTCACTGGGCCCATAACCTATTAGGTTATTAGACCAATGAAAGACATAAGTTTAATTTATATGAATAATGTTTAATTAAGTTCCTTCAGGAAGGTGTGTGTGTTCTACTGGGCTACACGCTACAGACTAGTACAGACTGCTCAATGAGGTCATGTGTATACGTTTTATTTAAGACAAAGAGCTACTTATTCAAGTAGTAACAATACATTATATGCCTACCAGAAAGACACAGCGTTAGTATGAAGAAGCAGTCTATGATTCTGGTTCTAGGAGCAGATATTGTAAAAACATACCTGATTCTCTTTGGATTTATGTTGTTACCTCTCATTTCCGGCAGGGGGCGCTATCTCTGGTTCCGGCGGCCCGCCGTCAGGTTTTCATAGCGTTTATGGTTTTTGTCGTGTTAGGAGCAAAAGTTTTTAAAAGTTAAAAAAACTGACAAAAATCTTATTAGATACCAATAATTCTTGTTTTCGGTCTGAAAATAGTGTTAGAGTAATTGTACACTAATAATAAACACGTATTCAGTGTTCTAATACAGTGTTGTGTCATCGACGGCGATTCGGTAAGTACCTACTAAATAATGCCACCAAATTATACGACGGACAATTTGCGAGATGATATCGCACTGATGAGTCCCTATCTTAATAAATTGCAGAAACACATCCCAAAGATGGTTGATGGTACAATTGATTTCAAGAGCACCGGGAAACAGTCATCATTCATATGTAACAAGATGTCTGATTTACGTATACCTCCAAGAGAAGCTGGAGAACAACTTCAGGATTATTATCGACGTGCTTATCTTCTAGGCAATATAAAAGACTTCTACTCATATGCGAAACTGCCAGCGGCAGAAAGATTAGAAGGGCAGGTGAATTTGTTAGGCGAGATTCCGAGATTTGACAATCTTGTGTATCCTCGACGGCGATTCGGTAAGTACCTACTTATCATTATGAACTCAGAGGATTCCGTCCCTGAACCTGTAGCTCAAGTCGCTGCTCCGGATGGAGAGCGAAGAGCTGTGAGCTCAAGCTCATCGCAAAGCAAAGCAGCAGGGCTTTGCCTCGCCGCCACCTAATAAAAGGTCTAAGCGGCGCAGGTTCAAACAAGTCGGAACTTGTTCGGATCCTCGCATGGACACTTTAATTAATCAAGTTTCATATTTATCAAACTGTGTAGCTCAAATGCCGCAGATTTTCACGGCTATTAGTACGAATTTAAACAATAATAATGAAAATGCCGCCAACCATTTTAATTCCGTGAATTCTACGAATATTAAGTAAAGCAACTAATAATAATATGTGTTTGGGGGAGTTGAAAATAAGTTATGACGAATCTAAGGTTGTACCTGTTGCGGATCCTGTTAAACTAGCAGAGTTAAATAGTCTTCAACAATTTAACTCACAGGCCTGGAAGGGCATTCGGTATAAGAAGGACTTACAGGCACTTATGGCAACACCAGGTTTTATAGGCTTAAAATTAAACGAGGAACTATGTCACCTTAATAAAGGAATAGATTATTTGGCTAGTACGGAGCAATTGTTAGCGGGATTGTCGAATGCCGGTTTTGGAAAACAGGCAACTTTTAAAAAATGGTTTGCAGGAGGTGGTAAATTGGGCTGCTAGTTCTAACACAGAGCTCAATGCAAGCAATCTCTATGACAAATTGTCTGAAAAATTTGGCCCTTCAAAGAATAAACTTAACTTATTTGCAGTTAAACACCTTTAATAGCTTTCTAGTAGGTATTTTATTCTATAAATTTCTCTTTAATTTAATTTGAAAATAATTTTTAGTTTTTTGATGTAAACAGTGAAAAAAATGTTAAATGATGCTTAGCTAAAAGGCAGTTTGCCGACTCTCGTGCATCGTTCACTCCGGGGGTGAGCGGAGCGCGGCCCCTCCGACGATCTTTTTGTTTTGTTAATTTAAAACTGAAGATATTTGGCAACGATTCTATTATATTTAAATTAAATACTAAGTATACCTATTCACGAGAGATATGGCTATGGTTTTATTCATATTACATATTGGTGAGTTTATGTAGGTAACCTGAAGGAGAAAGCAGAAGGTCCTACTAGAGTCTCCTAGGTTTACCTTTGTTATTAAGTCCTTCTGTTACATGATTCATATAAATCAAAAGAAAAAATGAGGATCAGATATAGTAGTGACTTAGAGAAGGTTATAAATGCTCGAAACATTCAAAGCGGTTATATTTTGTCAGAGAATCACAGCATTCAATCAAATCTTCGCTCCAGTTCGAAAAATTACCACAGATTCTAAACCACTTGCGGCTATTTGGCAAGATGGCATCAAGCCATCAGCAACAAGTCAAAAATAAAATTAGGGTTGCAGCTAACAGGTTACTAGTTCCTACTGAAAGCACCCGTTCACGAGTATGACGCATGGATCAGCACCATTCAGCTCAAACATTTTGAAGGGAATTAAATGACCCAACACACACCACCATCAGCGAGAATTTAAATGACCATGACATTTTCTCAACCGCCCAGTAAATTCTAGTCAATGAAAGATGTAGGTACCCAGTAAATGGTAGCTCTAAAGTACATAGCACTCACACATGCGCTATCTAAACACCTTTTGTTCAGAATTGTTACAGTACTGATGACAATATTTGTGTCACAATCATGTTTAATTTAGTCTTTTTATAATATTTTCATACTTTGTATAGATAGAATTAAAGATTGTTTGTGAAAGTGTGAAATGTGTAGGCCTTGTACATCCTATAAGTGTTTAGACTTTTATTAACCTTTTGTCTTGTTTTACGTTTTTTGGGTAGTAAGCAACGACTTAAATTGTCGAGCCTACGCTGTCCCTTCCATACCTACTTAAGTACTAATGCTGTAACATGATAATATTGTAAAACCAAACTATTTTCAAAGAATAACTATGTAGTTTTTTGCCAGTTCTTCTCCATAGGAAACGACCAACCCGAACCGTGCACCTTTTTATAAGTGCCCATGTAGGCCGATGTGAAATAAAATATTTTGATTTACGACAGAAATGGGGATGGTAACCGCAGATTAGAAGCCAACCTCCCAGTTTCTGGATGAATTAAAAATCTCAATAAACGAGGCTGAGAAAACCTGGAGGGGCCAATCTGACTTTATCTCCTCCTATCAATATACAATTGATAATTGGTTAGTGTATGGGTTTGGGCCATTGGCGCAGTCCACTGCATTGTACCAATTCAGGCATGCAAAATTTACCATTAAAGTAATAGAATTTCATAAATTCCAATTAACACTTTATGTAATAATTAAGATTTTGACTTTCAGTAAAGGGAACTATCAGTCAACTAGGGACCTAATTTGGAGTGCACTTTAATTTTGTGTTCCTCATGTCCAAAAGGTATGAATAATGGACAAGTGGAATCAATGTTTTGTGTGTCACATTTATCACACAAAGTATGTGTTGGGTCCGTTCCAGTTCCATGTTATTTTGTTCCTTGAATGTTTTATACTTTAGTGGGCAATCTAAGTTCTTAATCTAATGTAATACATAACACCCTATACAATGACCCTATAACCAACCCTAAAACCCTATACACTTGAGTTTTCATTCCACCTACCAGCCCTCACTGGGGAATAGCTTGGGAATGGATAATTATAATCATAATCATTTATTAATTTGCGAATATGGGTACAAAAGAAAAGGTATTAAATAAACAATAGCCATATCCTACCATTAAGGCATGCAAATTTACACACATCTTACAAGTTTATCCTGTAAATGTTCAGTGACAGAGTAATACGCTTTTGATATTGCTTTTAAATATATTTATATCATTTACCTCCAGGAATGAGTTTGCTGAATGGTTATATATGCGTGGAGCCATACATAATATACTTTATTGAATAACACTGTTTTATTAATTGGTAAACATATCGCACCCCTAGATAAAAACCCCACTAACTCAAAAAGTACGAGTTTTGAGTTAGTGGCCTTATCGAATTCCTGACTCGAAGACCTATGCATCAATATAACTCGCGTAACGATACCTTCAACCATTGTTAAAAGATGGCGCTAAACGCTGCTTTACTTAAATGACCTTGCCACGACAGGCGCGAGTACTAGTCCGCCATTTTTAGTTGTCTTCGGATTGGCGTAAGTGACACACGTTTGAATAGTGGCAGATTTTGAGTTGCTGGAGTTTACACGAAATTTATTGAGTAAGTTTCTTATTTATTTTGAGTTGATTGAGTTTTGCTGAAATTTCATTGTAAAAAGTAATAGTTAATTTTGATTTACGGGGGTTTTGATGATTTTATGTTGCAATATTTTTTTAAATATTTCGAGTTCCTCAGGTTTACATGAAAGTAAAAGTAAATTTCGATTTACCGTAGTTTTGTTGAATCTAACTTTAACTTTGTTTATTTTTGCCTGTTCAATGAAATTTGTAATTTTTAAAGAGAAAATAGGTTGTTTATGAAAGGTTCAATTTTTTTATTTTATTTGTTATACAGTAACTAAACACAGTACGTGCTTTTGAGGGTTTTTTGAGTTGGTTGACTTTACTTGATTCATTATTGAATTTGAATATTATTTATTTTTAGGATGATGACGGGGCGAGGAAAACTCATGGTACAAATGATTAACGAAGAAAAAGAGGATCCTGAGCAACCAGCAGCAACAGATGATTCAAGACCTATTACATCTCCTGGTATAGTAACGCTCAATAGTATTAACGAGCCTGAGTTGCCAGCTGAAGGAAGGTTAGCTCCATCACCGAGCATTTTAGAATCTTCTTTGAGTCTTAATGAGCCTACAAACGCTGAGGAACGACGACGAGCTCCTAAACGTCAGTATGCTACCTCGCCAGTTCATAGCGGCGATGAAAGCGATTTCGACGATTCCGATGCAGATCCGCACTATCAAGACCCTATTCCCAAAAGAAAAATAATTTTCTCTCCCTTGCGTAACTCGCCTATTTCACAAATGCCACGAACTCGCTCCATTTCGTCTTCGTCTAGCAGTTCGAGTTCATCAGGCTCGAGTAGTAGCTCGAGCAGTAGCTCTAGCAGCAGCAGTAGTAACTCAACGAATGAACATGACGATACTGGCCCTAATTGCGAGATTCAACGCAACGAAAATAACAATGCCGATAATAACTACGAGGATCACAATCTGGGTCAAAATATTAATCCAAGTGATGAGACTCTAGCGCAAGAAGGGCCAAAACAATGTAAAAAGAAACTAAGGCAACCGGAGACATGGAAGGTCAATATAAACAAAACCCTCAAAAATTCAGGCAAATCTTACAAGTCGAGGGGTAAACTAAAAAAAGAAATTCCTGCTCGCAAAATTCGACCACCTTGCGGAGAAAAGTGTCGTTTGAAATGTAGTACCAAGATCACCTTAACAACTCGTCAAAAATGGTTTGAAGCATTTTGGAAACTCGGTGACCTTCAGCGACAGAGGGAGTACATTGTACGACATACCCATGAAATAAAGCCCAAATACCGATACTCAAGTACGGAAAACTTCCGGGCTCTAAATACGGCCTTCTATTTTGAAGAAAATAACTCGCGCATTCGTGTTTGCAAGACCTTTTTTAAGGCCACGCTTGATTTAGGTGATCAAGTAATTAAAACAGCGTTAACCAAAAAGACGGAAGCTGGGTTTATAGAGGGAGAGTACAGAGGAAAACATAAAAATCATCCTACGATAGATCCTGTAGTTAAAGAAAGCGTTGTTCAATTTATCAACTCAATTCCACGGGTTGAATCGCACTATCTTCGAGCTCAGACTACTCGGGAATACATTCAAAGCGAAAGGTCATTAGCAGATATTTACCGGGACTATAAAAGCTTACGCCAAGCTAATGACTTGCCATTTGCTTCCGAATCAACATTTCAACGCATATTCAACTATCAATTCAACATTGGCTTTTTTAGCCCAAAAAAAGACTTGTGCGATTTGTGTGAGAGCTACAAAAATGCGGATGATGAAAAAAAATTGACATTGCAGCAAGCCTACGAACAGCATCTATTTGAGAAAGACCTAGCGCGAAGTGAGAAAGAAAGGGACAAGAAAGAATCAGATGCTATAGTAGTCGTTTATGATCTCCAGGCAGTAATGCCTATTCCTAAAGGGCAAGTGTCTCTTTTCTTTTACAAGTCCAGAATAAATTGTTTTAATTTTACCATAAGTGATTTGTATGCAAAGAATGTGGACTGTTTTTTCTGGGATGAAACTGAAGGAAAGCGTGGTTCAGTAGAAATCGGAAGCTGTGTTTTAGCTTTCATCGAAATGCTGCTCAATAATCATCCCACTGGAGACATAGATCTAATATTTTACTCAGACAACTGTTGCGGGCAACAAAAAAACAAGTACTTATTGTCTGCTTATGCCTATGCTGTGTTCAATATGAGAGTGAAGTCTATCACTCATAAGTTTTTAATTAGAGGCCATTCGCAAAACGAAGGGGATAATGTCCATAGTGTCATTGAGAAGCAGGTAAAAAGGCACATAAAATCAGGCCCTATTTATACACCACAACAATATACAACATTGATCAGGTCTGCCAAAAAATCTGGACCAGCATACAAAGTGCATGAAATGACACATGACCGCTTTTATGACTTAAAAGTGTTGCAAGAAGCTTGGGGTACAAATTTTAATACCGATGAAAGTAACAACCAAGTTAAGTGGCATGATATAAAACTCCTCAAAGTAGAAAAAGAAAGTCCAATGGCCTTTTTCTATAAAACTTCCTTTGCAGAGACTGAATTTAAAAAATGCTGGGTGAACAAGAGAAAGACTAGACGCACAGTAGAGTCAACACCTGGTAATACAATAAATTTGAGTTTGAGTAGAGCATACACAGAAAAAATTCGTTTGTCTGAAGCAAAAAAGAAAGATATTAAAGAACTTGTAGACAAAGATGTGATTCCGAAGCCTTACTATGATAGTTTTTACAAAAATGTTTTGTAATGACGTTGCCATTACAATTTTTATAGTAGAAGTAGGTAGACTAGTTTAAGAATTCTGTGCCATTAACAAATTTAATTGATTAGAGAGTACTGATTAAGAATAATAGACCAATAAATAAACTGTGATTTGCAATTTTAAGACTGTGGTAGGTACTATTACTTAAGTAAGTAAAACTAAGATGAAAATAGAGACTGCCTGAGAATTTTATAAAGACTGGTTGATTTTATAGTTTTTGGCTTTTATTAATGTTTGTTCAGAGGCTGTACTTATTTTAAGATTGTTCTGATAGTGCGTAAAGAGATAAGAATACTCAAATTTATATTTTTTTATGGGAGATAAGATTTTTTTTTAAATAAGGTATTATTGCTGTGATTATTTAAAAACGCATAATTATTCATTATTGTACGTGTACGATCTCAATTTCATGAAAATGTCTAGTATTTAAGTAATAACTGTTATAAAAAGGACTTACCTAATATTTTATAACACTAATTATTGTATTTAGTTTTCTTTGTTATTCATTTAGTACTTAAATAAATAACTTTCTATTTGAGGACACATTTTATTTATTTCAACTATTTTAGATCTATAAAAACTAAAGCTTGCGTTCCTAAGATTAGCACGTTGCAATCACCCGTTCATAGCATAAGTAACTCAAAACCCCCGACAAAAAGTTATCTTATTTTTGGGGTGAAAAGTAACGTAACTCAATTTTATTTCAGATAAAGTAAAGTAACTTGACTTAGTACACAAAAAATTTGCTTACTCCCGCTGCAAAACTAGAGTAACTCAAAAATCCCGTTATTTTCCACGTTTTTAACTAATAAAATACAAATAAGCTAATTAAACAGCTTCAGAAAACGTTACCTTTACGAATCTCTCATTAGATCTTTGATATCTTTCTTATATACCCTAAAAACAGTTTTTCGTCATTTCTGAAAAATGAGGTTTTTTGAGTTGCCGGAGTCTTCATCTAGGGGTGCGATATATTGAATTTGTGTCTTTTACTATGGAACTTATTAAACAGAATTGTATTTTTTTTAATGAACATTATAACCTTTATCAGAAGTGTGAAAGGCACACTTAGGGTTATATTGAAAGTATGAGCACCACACCACACTCAACATTTGTAGTAGAACCTGTGTTAATGATCTGGGAGCCAAAAATTGCCGCTTTAACAGAATCATAATAGGATAATAATATGAATCACATTAAAATTCTTAAAATGATCATGTAGATGCAGTTATATTAGGAAATGTCACTTTGTGACCATTTTACGAATTGCAACATAATTCATATTATAAATCCTATCATGATTCTGCTAAAGCCGCCATTTTAGGCATCCTGTTCTAATGATAAATAGTCAACCAACAAACAAAGGATAAGAGACTCTGATGAACTCAAAAACTGATTTAAAAATAAATAAAACACTGCTGTGATTCCGTTACTGTCTTAGCAAAACAATGTTTTTCAGATGGCAGTCAACTAGGGACCTAATTTGGGGTGCACTTTTATTTTGTATTCCTCATGGCCTTCTTTACCAGTATCTTAATCAGATTCATACCTTTTCTGGTACTAATAAATAGTCAAAAAGTAGAAGTGATGTCTTGTATATCAAGTTTATCACACAAAGCACTCATGTGTTGGGTCCATTGCAGTTCCATGTGCTATTTGCAATTTTAGAGTGGAATTGTTTGGCCATGATTGACAAGTTTAGGTAAGGTTGAGTTCCCTACATGTCTCATTTTACTATGACTACAGCCAAAATATTCATGTCAAAGACTGTGATGAAGGAAGGTAACATCAGCTAATTCAGCTATGCCTATCAAATCACTGAGCCCTTTAGTGGGTTCCATTCATTTTGATACTGGCAGATATTATTTTATAGATAACGCTTTACTCCTACATAGCAGATATAGAAAATAAAATTCAGCACGCATTTGCGAGAGTGAGTAGTCCAACCAAAATAGAGGCCTACACACACAAGTAACTAAAAACTGGAAAAACATTGGTAAAAGCTCCGACAGAACAAACTAACCAAACCTTCTATTAAACAAAATATATGTAGCCTCAATTCCAATTATTTTAAAAACACATGAACTTCAACTTTTTTCAGTAGCCGTTGCGCACCAAACGCACCTAACTTATCACATCTGACTTTTTTGTGTCGATTGACTAACAAACTTCTCAAATTTTGGCCAGATACTACTAACACCGTGGTAGTGGAAGAAACTAAGATGAATAGCAGCAAAGACTGAATGTGGAACCAAAAACCAATTTCATCTACTTGATGGTTATTTGTAAACGATAAATCAATGTTAGATTTATGATGATGGTGCTATGCTGATAAAAACAATGTGTATTATAGAGATGAAGCGTATATACTAGAACAGATCCAGGGATTAGGTATTTAACGAGACTAGGCTGCACCTATTCTAACTTTTAAAATACTTGATCCACCTAGTCTCACTGTGCCTACGCAGTGCACGGCACCCGCGGCCCGCGCGAATCGAAGTACCGACTGTACTAGACTATGCTGCTATCTCGCTTCACCGTGTCGTCGGGGCGCGGTGAAGCGAGATAGTAGCATAGTCCTAGCTCATCCATGTTTGCCAAAATCATTCGTGAGTCAGTCACTTGAATTTGAACCTTAATTCAAAAGGCATAAAAGTAACGCGATGCGCACTCGTATTTACATAGATCATACGTGTGCCAGTCGTATGAATTTGAACCATATCTCAATGGCATAAAAGTTACGCGACGCGCACCGTGTTGTGGAAGAATATATTCTGTCCTTTTTTAACTACACTATTCCGCAGTCTTTCCATCCTTGTCTGTCAATACTCGAGATCGAGACTAGTCGGGACTAGGCACTAGGCAGACTTTATAGAATAAGTAGAATAGATACTTTGACAATACTCGATGCGAATGAAGACTATATGATGCAGTCGAGTATCAAGTACGGACTCGTGCGAATGTGATCTCGATTGACGTATGATACCTACTCGACGTCGCTAACTTCTATCGGACTTATTTAGTGATCGGTTTTCGTAACGAAGTTTTAATATATTGTTAAAGAACTTAGATCTATTTTTAATGATTGTAAATAGGTATGCGATTTAAACAAAAACAAAAGCAATGATTGTACATGGTTACGTCATTAAAAAAAAAAACAACAAAAAGCAATTATTGTATATAGTGTATAACAATGATTGTAAATAATTATGTGATTTAAAAAAAAACAAAAGCAATGATTGTATATAGTTACGTGATTTAAAAAAAAAGGAAAACAAAAAGAAATTATTGTAAATTACATGATTCAAAAAAAAAAAAAAAAGGAAAACAAAACATATTAAGTACTCTGAAAAATGAATTGAAATCATTTAAATACGCTAACAATCTTCAATGTAGATAAATCTATACGTTGACAGTCCTAAGCCTGTGTAAAGTATGAAGGGAAGATTACAATTCATTACTGCGTACGTACGTACTACACGTGCAAAGACTAAGCATCACTATAAAGTATGCGTACTTCATGGACTAGGTGGACTAGATGGACTAGGTGGAACAGGTATTTGGATCGAGTATTTGTACGGACTTGGACTAGGTGCACCTAGTCCAAGATTTGCCTAGTACGACCCATCTCTAGTGTATTAATTATATTTAGAATTTTAGACATTGACAATGACATTGCAGAGTTGTCATAGATAAACAAGTGTTATACTCTTTGGATAGACTTGCTCTGACCATAAACCAGTGTTGCCAGGGGTCTTGAGTCGTAAATTACGTTTCGTTTGCTGAAATATTACATCTTTGCGACAAAATTTACATTACTATTTTTTTTTTTACGTGTTTTTTGGGTCGGAGGTAGGAGGCAAATTGATGGCCGCAAAATGGCGGAATATAAAGGAATCTATGATGTCTATTGGTGTATTTAATCTTATGATAAAACTGTGGATAAAACAGGCTCTAGATTCATTTATTCGCAGCGCCATCTGAAGATGGCGCTGCGAATAAATGCAGTCTTTCCATCCTTGTCTGTCAATACTCGAGATCGAGACTAGTCGGGACTAGGCACTAGGCAGACTTTATAGAATAAGTAGAATAGATACTTTGACAATACTCGATGCGAATGAAGACTATATGATGCAGTCGAGTATCAAGTACGGACTCGTGCGAATGTGATCTCGATTGACGTATGATACCTACTCGACGTCGCTAACTTCTATCGGACTTATTTAGTGATCGGTTTTCGTAACGAAGTTTTAATATATTGTTAAAGAACTTAGATCTATTTTTAATGATTGTAAATAGGTATGCGATTTAAACAAAAACAAAAGCAATGATTGTACATGGTTACGTCATTAAAAAAAAAAACAACAAAAAGCAATTATTGTATATAGTGTATAACAATGATTGTAAATAATTATGTGATTTAAAAAAAAACAAAAGCAATGATTGTATATAGTTACGTGATTTAAAAAAAAAGGAAAACAAAAAGAAATTATTGTAAATTACATGATACAAAAAAAAAAAAAAAAGGAAAACAAAACATATTAAGTACTCTGAAAAATGAATTGAAATCATTTAAATACGCTAACAATCTTCAATGTAGATAAATCTATACGTTGACAGTCCTAAGCCTGTGTAAAGTATGAAGGGAAGATTACAATTCATTACTGCGTACGTACGTACTACACGTGCAAAGACTAAGCATCACTATAAAGTATGCGTACTTCATGGACTAGGTGGACTAGATGGACTAGGTGGAACAGGTATTTGGATCGAGTATTTGTACGGACTTGGACTAGGTGCACCTAGTCCAAGATTTGCCTAGTACGACCCATCTCTAGTGTATTAATTATATTTAGAATTTTAGACATTGACAATGACATTGCAGAGTTGTCATAGATAAACAAGTGTTATACTCTTTGGATAGACTTGCTCTGACCATAAACCAGTGTTGCCAGGGGTCTTGAGTCGTAAATTACGTTTCGTTTGCTGAAATATTACATCTTTGCGACAAAATTTACATTACTATTTTTTTTTTTACGTGTTTTTTGGGTCGGAGGTAGGAGGCAAATTGATGGCCGCAAAATGGCGGAATATAAAGGAATCTATGATGTCTATTGGTGTATTTAATCTTATGATAAAACTGTGGATAAAACAGGCTCTAGATTCATTTATTCGCAGCGCCATCTTCACTGTTGTTACTATCTAGTCTAGCACCTAACTTATTCTATTACTTTGAACCAAAAATAAGAGGCGATGTAACTATTAGTTTTACACTGAACTAACTACTAATATTCGATAAGACAGTATAGAACCCTCTTAAAGTGGAAGCGTACGATACCCCCCCTAAATTCAAATTTTCTTACAATTTTGCAATTTGCATGTCAGTGTCAGGTTGTATGTTGAAAAAAAATGAGTCGCGCCAGTAACACGTGTGTAGTTACAGAATTAAAATAAGGTAAATCATCAATACAACCCTCGTAAGTTTATTTAACCCCATTGAATGAATTTTTCATGAAATATTCATTGAATAGAGTTACATGAACTTTGAGGATTGTGTTGATGATTTTCATGATTTTAATTCTTTAACTTTTGTATGTGTTACTGACGCGACTCATTTTTCATGAACATACAACCTAACACTGACCTGCAAATTGAAAAAAACGTAAGAACATTTGAATTTTACGGGTTACTCGTATGCTTCCACCTTAACGTACTTGTTCTAACAAGTATTCGTAAGAGGGCTCTGTATAAAAAATGCCTGGCAAAAATGCCTCAATGCAAAAGAAACAATAAAGACATCATCGATGATGATTTGTCATCTACTAGCTACGAAACCCAATTCACTGGACATTGGCAGAATAGTTGAAATCGGGTTTAAAATAGAATACGAAACCGCGAACGGCGCTAACTCGCTAAGTAGGAAACGTGCGCGCACACACTCAAACAAAGACAAATTTTATTCCATCCAAAATAAGTTTCATTTTTTCATGGCGCGTTCCATTCAGAGCCATCTCTGAGAGGGATATGGAGCGAAATACTTTCTAGATGCGCCAGTTTTTTGGGCGTTTAATTTGGATGCGTTCGTAAACTAATAAAAATGTAGTATTCCAAATCTCGTTGTTCTCAAAAGTTACGAAATATGCCCTAAATATAAAAAATACTTACTTGTTACGCAAGGGGGTCAAAAGTTACGAAAAATGTAAGACATGTAACCTTCTGGCAACACTGCCATAAACATCTAAAAGAGAATAAAAACTATCTCAATGGCCTGGATTGGCCCCAGACAATCCAAAAGTCAACCAAACTACCAATCAGCTTGTAGTTTGCTGGTCGGTGTTTGTGACCGTTCTGTATAAAAATAATTTAACAGACAACAAAATGTGTGCCTATTACTAAACAATTTTATTGACTAAAATAATAGGTATATTATTTTAACTATCATGATGATTCTTCTAGTTAAGTAAATTTATATTCGTTGCGATCACGCAAATTGCATAAAGTAAGTAAAAAAATAAAAAAAAACATGTGTGCAATTCACACGTGGTGGAAGTGAAACCTTCAAAAATTTTGAAGATAAACACTGTATAATGCTTCGTATCTCGTTTCCTCCCACGTTAAATCTTACACCAGTACATCAAGCTACTACAATCTGTCAACTTTAAAAGATTTTCTACTTTATACCTGAATAATTAGGTTCAAGATTGGTTGGGCAAATCTGACAGTTTCGGGTATAAAGTTAGTGGTACAGACGCCAGCAGGTCCTGCTGGCGTCTGTACCATTAACTTTATAAAAAAAGGTATTTTCTATGCACAGACGCCAGGACATCAAGCTACCTGAAACTGTCAAATTTTCCCAATCAACCTTGATCCAAATGCTTTGTGGCGATAAAGATAAAAATCAAAAAGTATTTGGGGAACCCCGATACCATTTTTAGGAGCTATCACTAAACATCCCTCGCAGTTATAAACGTAGACCTTCATTACCTGTATATAGTGTCACCTCTATTTTTTATTCGCAACTTCACATCATTATTGTATAGCGGTTCCTGCTCTTCACAACTGTTCAGTGCCAACAGTCTCGGAGTCCAATGGCTGTGAAATACGGGCCGGCAGACAGGTAGAGGGACGAAACTATAAGGCTGGTTTTGTGGTAGTGGGAGAGCGGGAGTGCTATCCCACGCGGCAGCATCACATCGACAATGCGTTCGGCAGCATGCTTAGTTTCTCTCTCTAATGGGCTTACCACACGTACAAGCGGTTTGTAACTTTATACACGGAACACCGTGACAGCCGCAACCAACCGCACGCACGGTGTTCCGTGAACAAACCGGCTTGCGCAGGCAGAACTGTGGTGAAGCTTGTACGTGTAACGATAACGATTCTGACGAATAGAAGCATGAAAAATGTGATTCCATGTTGATAGTTGTAATGGAGCATCTGTCCACATGCTGGTGAATTTATGTTTATAGCTTTAATTTTTAATGGGTTTCAGATTCTTTTGAATTTTGGTTGCAAAAAGTAATAAAAAGAAAGTTCAAAATATGTCTTCAGCCTATACACCCAAATATTTTTTAGAAAGAGCTAATAACTATTCCATTCTGACTTTCAGAAACATATTATTGTGAAATTATGTATAAAGCATAATAAATTGTAACGGTGTGAAACTAAACTTAACAATAGCCAACTGAGCTTTAAATGAAAAATATTCAAGTCCTCTTGAAATACGATTGTTATTGGCGATTTCATGAACCAACTTCGACGTATCGCTCGTGAGACCCAACCGATTAGATGATTAGGTTCTTATCTACGTAACATCAGTTTAAATTAATGAATGAAATTACCTCTTCTTCGCAAAAACCATTCAGTACTTATTAATTCCATAAACGTGACAGAGCGTATGGTGTATAATTTGTGGTGCAGAAATGGGATATTTTGGATTTTCCCTTATGTAGGGGAAACTATCGATCCTGTGGAGACATTTTCAGTGAAAATTAAACCTAAGGATAGATATAGATAGAACAATACTAAAAATACGGTAACCGTTTGGTAATCAGGGGATATTTTAGAACCTTATTAGTAATTTGTAATGATAACTTGCCTATAATACGCTGATTGCATTTTATCATACGTGAAAAGGGAAGGATTGCGAATGAACATATTCTGTAATTTTATATCCCTCGTTTGTTTCATTTCTTGTTTGAAAAATAAAATAGGGTAAATGCAGAACGTATCGTTTTGCGGACAAATAAGATTAAATTTGGTCAATTTGGGGAAAATTCAGAAACTCGATCTGGCAACCTTTGTGTGGTGTGATGTAAAATAATATTTTTTGAATGACATACACATACTTGACATTAGTTAGACATACATAGCAAAAGCAAGGCTCGACACTGTTGCGTTTATAATATCTGTGACTAAAGCTAATAGCAGTGATTAGAATAACTTTAATGTATTTGCCTGTTTAATTAGGATGACACTTATTAGTGGACAATATTTTATGAAATTGAGGAAATTGTATTGAAAACACAAAATGGCGCTGGCGTTCATGCCCGCCAGCTCTGTTCTGACTATTGACGTTGGTTGAGTTTACTGTAGTGATATCCACTAAGTCTCAAGTGTCACTCCTTATTTATTGATTTGGAAGTTCAAGGTTGGAAAATGTTTGTAGTTTATTAAAAACGAACGCTTAACCGATAACCGGCAAACTTGCTTGCAATCGCACAAGTTATGTGAAGCGTAAAGGCCCTTTTAATAAATCGATCGTTTGAAATGTTGAATTTGTTCGTAGGTAAATGGTTTCTGCAAGTGTCGAAGTTTGGTAAAGGTTTCATCTGCGGCGGGAATCTTATTTGTTGTGCGCTAGGAAATTCCAGGGGTTGAAGGGAATTTATTCATAAAATTGGTTTTCTTGTAACTAGAAGACATGTTGGTATTGTCATTTCTGCCAGTTAAAATAATTATATTGTCGCACTGTGAATCATCAATATGTTGTACTTTCTTAAAATTGTTCTTAAATATGTTGCAGTCATTTTCATAGTTCTCTACCTTGGTTTGAATTGTAGTGCTGCAGGCTATTTTCAAATTCAAAATTAAAAATGAAACCAAAAGTCAGCCATATTAGGGGCGGAGTTGGTCATAGAGTGTAGTCGATCTCGGCAAAATACCTCCTCATTGTCTTGTTCTTGGCATTGCTGTCCTAGGGTATTGTAAATATTGGAATATCTAACATTTGTCTATGTGAAGTGTTCCAAATATGAAGTAGTTTTTTTATGGTACTGGCTGCATGGTGGCAGAAAAACAAAAGTATAACCTTGATAAAAACAGGTATTATGTGTGTCCAGATGGTATTAGGCTCATGGCAATTCTTATCTGAAACAAATGTAGGAAGTTTTTTTCAAAAAAATTAACCATTATTAATAGATATATTATACCAAGGGGTATCGTATTTCCGAGTAGTAACTGGGTTGTGGAGGTCAGATAGGCAGTCGCTCCATGTAAAATGCTGGTATTCAGCTGCATCCGGTTAGACTGGAAGCCGACTCCAACATAGTTGGGAAAAGGCTAGGCAGATGATGAATAGATTGTGTTCTGACCTGTTCTGAGGTTATACATTGTTTGCTGTCCTAAATAGTTCTTTCTTCTTAACCACAAACACATACCTATACAACCTAACTTCCTAGCTCCAGCAGTAGATTAAAAATAAAATAAAAATAATAACCTAGTGTAATATGATTTTGTGGTTTCTTATGTTAAGCGAGATTGAATGTAAACAAGTGTGAGATTTTACTATGAAAATTGTGTGTGCTCCTAAAACAAAATAAATTAATGTTAAGAGAAGGAAAAAAAAAAATAATTTCGGACGCCGTGGAGCGGCACACTATATTTAAATAATTAAACTAGCCGGATGGATGTGTCGAAGAAATCAGACTTAAATCTGCAGGGGAGTAGCTGAAAACTAAGTCAGTGAAACGCTGAATGTTACCTTGCTCATTTATTAGTGAATTAGCCAGTAGCTCATGATTTTACAAAAAAAGGTTAAAGTACTAATGTTTAGTTAGAAAAATATTATAATTAAAAGTTCTTAAATTGTCATGGTCAGTGGGTCGTCTTAGGGGCGGATTTTAGATTTAATCAGACTTCGGCCATTTTTCTTGCAGCACCTTGTCCATAGAAACCATTTAGGTTTTGAGAAGCATGGTCCTACGACGCACCGTTTCCAAGTTAGTAAGCTCGAATTTTTTCTTTGTTTTACAAAACCCTCTGTATTTCCAAAATGGTAGCACGGATGAAAAACTTTTCGGGAAAGAAATTGTTGCTCTAGTCGAAAACAAAGACATGGTGTGAAAAAATAAACTCAAGAAATATTGAGAATAAAAATATTTAAAAATTTTCTGTCGGTCGATCATTCAGCTTGTGTAACCTTAGGGGCGAGGACTTATAAGAGGTGTAAACAGACTCTTAACGAAGCCGAAAGGTAATTGTTCTCCCCGTCATCGCGATAATTTTTTTGTTCTAGACCATACCTGGGTGGGAACCTTCTAGTTACGGAGATATTGGGGGTCAAAGTTCCAACTTTTTCACAAGTTTTTTTTTTTTTTAAATACATGTTATTAATGCATGATTTTTACTTTAAACACCTCCAGGACCCTCTTCTATTTAATCCATCCATTAGCACTATGTTTTGAGTGCGTTACATTGAGTCCTACAGCAAAACGGGATTTTTCAGCCCAAAAAACAAAGTCGTTTCCCAACACTAATTTTTGCATAAAGTTACTTAGTTTGATGTACATAATGCTTGGTTGACGGCTTCGTGAAGAGTCTGTTTACACCCTGTATTTCCAAAATGGTAGCTCGGTTTACGCTCCTGAGACCCAGACTATCAAATTTTGTCAGATCCATTTGGTTTTTGGTATGGGTGCATAAAAATGGGCGTTTTTACCAAAAATATTTGAAAAAAAAATTTTTGCTTCCCCAGAAGTCTGAAATGGAGGGTATCATAGGTGATACTACGGGTCTTAATGAAACTAAATCATGTTATACTTTACTTCAATTTTTATTAGTATGAAAATCGTAAAAACAGTTTCGGTTGACATTCAAACATAAAAAAATTTCACATGTTGAACATTTAATGAATGTGAGATTGTTGCAGCCACTCAACCGGCATTTCGAACGATTTTTTTTATCATTTTTAACGCACATGGGCAGGTGTTGCGCTTCTTTTAGCCTCTTGGCAATGTGGGGAATAGGCACCACAAGTCTGTGTTTTCTTTGTGATGATGTCGAAGGCGGATCATCTTGTGTTACAGGCAGTACAGGACTTTGGACAAAGCTGTTTCGAGTAAGACGATCAGTGCTGGGGCTAGAACATTGCAGCACTACCGGTGTTTCGCCGCCGAAAATCAAATGTTTTGCTAGGTCCATCTTAAAATCTAGGTACTGCATTATATTTTTTCTTGGCAACCCACGTTTAACGGCTACATTCCGATATTCAATCCAGGCTGCAGCCGCAGCAAAATCGAAGAAGTGAAAGATCGCTCTTACTGTCCACTTGCCAGTTCTTCCACGCATGGCGTATTTTCCGATCACTCTGTCCAAAAGGTCGATTCCTCCCATGTGAGAGTTATATTTTTTTACAGCGACAGGTTGTGGGACATCAATGTACCGCTGGTCTTTTTTGGACCACCATGCACCGGCATGTCCCCAAAGGTTGAATAGCGTCCTCAGTTGATGCCAAGTGGATCGGCTTACTATCTAACCACTTGATGACTGCGAGTTTTTTATCTTGCCGCACTACACAATCGTAGCTACCTCGCCCACTTGCCTGCAACGATCTGTCACTCTTGAGTAAAGTCTTTGGTCTTCTATTTTGTTGGTTGGGGCGTCGGTAATCTGGTACACGGTTTTTCATTAGCGTGCCCGTTCCGTGTAGTTTCCTTTCTGTTAGCGTTTCCAGCAGCACAATATAACTGAAATATCTATCAATATAAATTAAGTTTTTTGTGGCAATGTGTCAGCCAGTTTCAATACAACGCGACCACCTAAGTCAAGTTTTTCAGGCGTTGGATACATAGCTGATTCGATCGAAGAACCTTTAGCTTGATAGAGGTAGAGATCAAGAGGAAGGCCGTTAGGATTAGCTATCAAAAAAATTTTGATACCTTCAGGATTAGGTTTTCCTTTTACTACTTGCTTGAGTTTGCATTTACCAGTAAACGGCATCATTTGTTCGTCGATTGCCACACATTTCTCTCTTTGATTCTCTCTACACCCTTGTTCTATCCCAGATACAATAGGCCGTATTTTCCAGAATCAATCAACTTCTTTCTCAGCGTCAGTAATTAAGTGATCTTTAACAACCTTTATATTCGATCTCAGTTTGAAATACCTATTGCGAGTAATATTTTGAGCAATTAGGTTCACTCTAGTTTCTGCAGACCAAAACATCCTGAACCGTGGAAGACCTAGGACGCTCATTGCCATAGAGCACCCAAAGAACGTTTTAAGCTCTGCTGGAGTCGCATTTAGGGAGTTTCCAGTTCGAGCCACGCTGGAAATGTTGGTGCAATCGGACATTATTTCAAACAAATTGGGTTTGATATACCTGTAAAAGTAATCTTGGGGAGCTCGGAGCTCGGAGTCACATTCCAGAGGGAGCTCTTCATCCATGCTCGAGTTATTAAAATCTTCTGTACGATCCCATCTCAGAGGACGATTGGTAGACAAACGATTGGAAGAACGAGCAACTTCTACAAGAGGCTCATCATCGGAGGAAGCCCAATCCTCTTCAGCTGCGTCAAGAGGTACCAATTCTTCAACAATACCATCCTGCTCTACTTCCAGGTTTTCTGAATCTTCTTCATCTTCTTCCTCGTATTCAGACACGTCCAAATTCAATAATAAGTCTTCAATTGCAGACTCTCCCAAGTCTGTTAAAAAAAGCAAATCTTAGGTCACGAGCGCCTAAAGTATCACCTACGATATTATTCAAAAACCGCAAAAAATAACCGAGAAATTCATTAAATTTCTAGGTTTTTATTACTGAAATTTAAAGATGACATTGAATGCAAATCGAAACAAACTAAAAACTTCGTAATTACTACATAAAAACAATAATTACCTGCACGTGACGTCGCCATGTTGTGATTAACAAAAAATGTTTACTTCAAAAGTGACATTACACTAAAAAATGTATTTTCACGGCAAAGTAATGCCATCTAGCGGAGATAACTAAAAATGCACACTCAAGGAGATAACTAAAAATGGTAAATGTTCTTACAGCCATCTATGGGAATCCCATAGATGGCGCAAAAAAAATATTTTACTGAGGTATCATAGGTGATACCGGGGGTCTCAGGAGGTTACGTAAGTTTTTGCCTAGGACGCAACGTTTTCCAATGACTGTATGGTTTGTGATGTGAGGGTTGGTGTTTGTGGGTGTTGGTAGGACTAGGATTAGGGCCGTCTCTAACATGGGCGAGCACCGTCAATATAGACGCGTATAGGGCTATACTGTGAATATGCAGTACCAGGCTACTTCGGTCAACCTTCGTAGGTATGTTATCGGCGGGGACAAGTGGGCCGACATTGACAATTTCTGATTTGGCTACCATTCCTTCCTAGTCCTGGGTATATTCTATGAATGTCACGCAGCAAACGGCGGAACCTTGCAGTGTCTGTGGGTAGGCTTTTTAAAATATTTTGCCGGTACATGTATTCGCCCATGTACCACTTTAACCGCCGCTGACTCCTACAGGTGCGACATTGGCGTTTTAATTCTAGCCATTGCCGCTCTATGGTATTAGTATGTACTATGCACCGAATATTATTTGTGCCTGGTACTGGGATCCCAGGGCTGGGATCCACAGGGATACTGACAGTCCCTGCCGTAAATTGTCGGCTGTGATTTACACTGGAATGTCCAAGCATACCCAGTCTCAAGTGCACGCCCATGTATGATCGGTGCTGGTCAGACATAATGTAGGAGTCAGGTCTAACATTTTGCTGGATTATTAAATCTAATGTCGCCCTATTTTTGTTCGGTATTAGCTCCACGTGAATTTTTTTAGTGAGTCGGCTTATGCAACCAAAGGACCACGTTTGTCGCTGCAATAATCGGCCCCTGTAGTATTTATTAGTGTATAGGTGGGTTTCGTCAACCTCCACTATGTCGTTGTCTCCGCCGATCATTTCGCGGTCATGAGCTTCGGCCACCTCGCACACCTCGCGTAGGTAGTGAAATACTTGAATGGCCGTTTTGCGTGTCACCCCTACGTCTCTAGCAGCCTGTGACACTTTATCTTTTCTAAAAAGGTGCATCAATAGTCTGAGTGTGTCTAAAATAGACACATTGCTGCGTTCAAAAAAGGTCCCCTTCTTGAATTTTTTTCAGAGCGCTTGGAACTTTGGCCTTGCTTTTCGAATCGCTGGTCATAGGGAGGTGGTTCGAACGACCATTGTGCCACCTGATTCATATCGACGAAATGTCGATATCCTTAGCATCTCGACATCCACGGCGGTTACCACCGGATTGACGTGAGTCATCAAAATTTGGGCGTCTGTCCCCTCTATTCTGTGGAATATTGTTCATCGTATTTCTGCGGCATTAAAACTTTAAAAACGACTTCCCCTTTAAAGGAGACCTAATGACGTTGCAGCCTACCCTTCTGTAACGCCATCTAAACCCCAACTTATAATTATTGTTACGTTCCGCATTCATCGGCCGCCTGCATGATGGGCAGCGCGGTGTCTGCGACGGTATAAGCAGCCACCGTTTCGCCGCTTCAATGGCCCTTTCCTCTGAGGAAATAGCCGCAGCATAATTCCAGATACTAAAATTTCGATCCAATTTACTGTAAAGGGATCCATTTTTGTTGTGAAAAACAAACTTAAACTAGGTACAAACAAAACAAACTTAAAACTAATAAGAAAATAAAAAAACAAAAAGCTTATAAACTAAGAAATAAAACAAATAAAATCTACTAACTAAAAAATAACGAAAAATCAAATCAAAAAATAATTAAAAAAGAAAAAAAATTTGAAGAAACAAAAAACGAACTAACTAATCCAACAAAAAAACAACGAAAAACTTGGATAAGAACTAACAATAACTTTGGATCGCTTTTCAGTATCGAGAATTCCCAATAATTTCGCGTATTTTATGTATTGTTAAGGTGATTGATATTTTCCTCGGGACACATCAGCGTCGAAGACCCCGCTTGTCATTTCACTCCACTCATCTAAGGCCATAGGCAACGCTCTGGAGCCAGTAGTCAGCTTTGGCAGTACATAACCGGAGCGGTTCGGTGCACGTCAGCTGTAACACCAGCTAACGCTAATGTTGGGTGGTTGCCGTATTTAAATGTCGCATACCTTGCGAACAGTTCTTCCGTTACCCGCCCGTACGTTACATTGAAGTCGTAGTGTAGGGTTATCCCACTGCATGAGAGCGTGCAGTGGTATTGGTACATGTGTGGCCCACTCCTCATCGGTGCTGTCCATCCCGTAGTAGTGCTCGAAAGCATGGTTTACGTCGTTGTTTTGCACCACTACCAAATCGTCAAAGTTCCTAGTGGGATGTCTCTGCTTCACAAATTTGTTGGTCCAGTCCGCCACCAGTGCGCTGGTGCTCATGTGGGCACCTGTTCGTCGGCTCCCAACCCAGTCCACACCCGCAAGGAAACATCGTTCTTGAGTAAGGCTGTCGTTAATGCCATAGTTTGCAGGACGCCGTTCATTACGAGTATAGACTGTAGGGCTGCCGGGGTCGTTATATTGAATTGATACTCGTTCTTAATTATACTACGTAAAGTGCAAAAACCACGGCCTATCGGAAGGGGTGTTGTATTCAAACCAATTAATGCACTGGAAGTGAGTTAATTCCCTCGATTGCTTCAAAGATTCATTAGTAATTTTTATAAGTGTCCTGATGTAATTGGTCCGGGCTGTGAGTCTTAGACTTTCAATGCAGTATTCGTCTGCGACCAATGACTCATTTTCTCTGGGACACCAATACTGATGACACTTTTCTTCTCTCTTAACTTTGGCGTTTGTTAACATCACTATCACATAACAACACTGTTGCCACACGAGCATCCAGAAGTCTGCAGTAGTGTTTGCCAGAGGACCTTGAGTGGCGACGAACTTTTTCGGTTCTTGAAACCCATCAATCCAGTTTGCGTGAATGAGCCACCGGTTTTGACATCTAGTACAACTCGTGAATGGTCCCAACACGGGATGTCCTAGTAGCGATGTTTTGCTTCATTCTCTGGCTTGACGAAGTTGGAAATGAGCCGAACCACGATACCGTAGTACTCCTTATTAATGAGCTTAAAATGGTTCGATTCTCGTGCATTTTTCAAAAAGTCTCTAACGGTAACACTTGCAATCCAATGGCTGTCCATTATCGGATGATCTTAGCGTGAACAATGCTTTGACTTGTACGAAACTGATAGTGAAACTGAGAGTTACTATGGTTCATCTAAAGTTTTTGTGTTGTTCAACACCTTGAAAATGATAAATTTAACATTTTTTAGGTTCAACTGAGGTTTATGTTCGCAACTGACTGAAACTTAATGTCTGAAAACTATTTCAAATTAGCTTGTGCTGCCGAGGATATAATTTTATAAAATACTGTTAGACATTCAATATAGCAACGAAACGTGAAGACGGATTTATACTTTCTAAAAATATATTTTATTACTTTTGCATACTTAAATCATTATGAGACTATTTTGAATTTTACAAACAATATGACGCATGTCTTTTACTACATCTTTAAATTCGGTTCCGTGATACAAATCTTACACGTATAATCTTTCACTTAGTCCTGGCTGCTAAATGTTGAGCTTTTAAAAATAATAAATTCTGGGGTAAGTACGTCCGCCCGTTTGAAAGTATACAATGTTATCTGTAACACTTGAGTACTGCGGCGCAATTTCCTCGTTGAAAAGCTCTTTTGATTCTCTTAACATTTTTTTTATATTTCTTTATTATATTCTGGTCTTGTGGGATCGAAATTGTATTCAATCTTCAATTGTTTTCCATTGAAAGACGTGGTTTTGGTATTGTACGTAGACAGTTTCCACAATTTTTCCTCGATAGTGTCTTCTTCGCCGTTCCAGGTTAAGAACACCATAATTACGTGAATTCATCGTGAATTTTCAATTTTCAGCTTTAGT
The DNA here is from genome assembly GCA_950005105.1 of Lycophotia porphyrea. Taxonomy (NCBI): domain Eukaryota; kingdom Metazoa; phylum Arthropoda; class Insecta; order Lepidoptera; family Noctuidae; genus Lycophotia; species Lycophotia porphyrea. The sequence continues at coordinate 10,761,420 of OX465406.1, forward strand.
CACTTTTCAGCTTTCTGATTATTTCTTGGGACCACGGAAAGAACAGAACACGTCCTAAACGTTGAGCTTTTAAAAATAAATACTGTTGCATTGGCTATCCATACCTGCGTAAATGTCCACTGAAGGGTTCTCATACGGTCCTGGGTAGCAGTGAAAGCGTCGACGGGCCGGACATTTGTTCAAGTGAACATGCGTTTTGACAAATTCAAACATCTCCCATACTGGTGCAATTGTTCCCGCCGCTGATGGATCAGGAACGATCTCACCGAAGACCGGTAATAGACTGTCTACGCTGATGAAAACGCGATCCTCTTTTAGTCTCACGGGATCGAAATTGTATTCGATCTCCAATCGTTTTCCATTGAAAAATGTGGCTTCGAACTTGTAAGTCGACAGTTTCCACAATTTTTCCTCGATAGTCTCTTCTTCACCGTTCCAGGTTAAGAACACCATAATTACGTGAATTCATCGTGAATTTTCACTTTTCAGCTTTAGTCACTTTTCAGCTTTCTGATTATTTCTTGGGACCACGGAAAGAACAGAACACGTCCTAAACGTTGAGCTTTTAAAAATAAATACTGTTGCATTGGCTATCCATACCTGCGTAAATGTCCACTGAAGGGTTCTCATACGGTCCTGGGTAGCAGTGAAAGCGTCGACGGGCCGGACATTTGTTCAAGTGAACATGCGTTTTGACAAATTCAAACATCTCCCATACTGGTGCAATTGTTCCCGCCGCTGATGGATCAGGAACGATCTCACCGAAGACCGGTAATAGACTGTCTAACGCTGATGAAAACGCGATCCTCTTTTAGTCTCACGGGATCGAAATTGTATTCGATCTCCAATCGTTTTCCATTGAAAAATGTGGCTTCGAACTTGTAAGTCGACAGTTTCCACAATTTTTCCTCGATAGTCTCTTCTTCGCCGTTCCAGGTTAAGAACACCATAATTACGTGAATTCATCGTGAATTTTCACTTTTCAGCTTTCTGATTATTTCTTGGGACCACGGAAAGAACAGAACATGTCCTAAACGTTGAGCTTTTAAAAATAAATACTGTTGCATTGGCTATCCATACCTGCGTAAATGTCCACTGAAGGGTTCTCATACGGTCCTGGTTAGCAGTGAAAGCGTCGACGGGCCGGACATTTGTTCAAGTGAACATGCGTTTTGACAAATTCAAACATCTCCCATACTGGTGCAATTGTTCCCGCCGTTGATGAATCAGGAACGATCTCACCGAAGACCGGTAATAGACTGTCTACGCTGATGAAAACGCGATCCTCTTTTAGTCTCACGGGATCGAAATTGTATTCGATCTCCAATCGTTTTCCATTGAAAAATGTGGCTTCGAACTTGTAAGTCGACAGTTTCCACAATTTTTCCTCGATAGTCTCTTCTTCGCCGTTCCAGGTTAAAAACACCATAATTACGTGAATTCATCGTGAATTTTCACTTTTCAGCTTTAGTCACTTTTCAGCTTTCTGATTATTTCTTGGGACCACGGAAAGAACAGAACACGTCCTAAACGTTGAGCTTTTAAAAATAAATACTGTTGCATTGGCTATCCATACCTGCGTAAATGTCCACTGAAGGGTTCTCATACGGTCCTGGGTAGCAGTGAAAGCGTCGACGGGCCGGACATTTGTTCAAGTGAACATGCGTTTTGACAAATTCAAACATCTCCCATACTGGTGCAATTGTTCCCGCCGCTGATGGATCAGGAACGATCTCACCGAAGACCGGTAATAGACTGTCTACGCTGATGAAAACGCGATCCTCTTTTAGTCTTGCGGGATCGAAATTGTATTCGATCTCCAATCGTTTTCCATTGAAAAATGTGGCTTCGAACTTGTAAGTCGACAGTTTCCAAAATTTTTCCTCGATAGTCTCTTCTTCGCCGTTCCAGGTTAAGAACACCATAATTACGTGAATTCATCGTGAATTTTCACTTTTCAGCTTTAGTCACTTTTCAGCTTTCTGATTATTTCTTGGGACCACGGAAAGAACAGAACACGTCCTAAATGTTGAGCTTTTGAAAATAATAAATTCTGGGGTAAGTACGTCCGCCCGTTTGAAAGTATACAATGTTATCTGTAACACTTGAGTACTGCGGCGCAATTTCCTCGTTGAAAAGCTCTTTTGATTCTCTTAACATTTTTTTATATTTCTTTATTATATTCTGGTCTTGGGGGATCGAAATTGTATTCAATCTTCAATTGTTTTCCATTGAAAAACGTGGTTTTCGTATTGTACGTAGACAGTTTCCACAATTTTTCCTCGATAGTCTCTTCTTCGCCGTTCCAGGTTAAGAACACCATAATTACGTGAATTCATCGTGAATTTTCAATTTTCAGCTTTATTCACTTTTCAGCTTTCTGATTATTTCTTGGGACCACGGAAAGAACAGAACACGTCCTAAATGTTGAGCTTTTAAAAATAATAAATTCTGGGGTAAGTACGTCCGCCCGTTTGAAAGTATACAATGTTATCTGTAACACTTGAGTACTGCGGCGCAATTTCCTCGTTGAAAAGCTCTTTTGATTCTCTTAACATTTTTTTTATATTTCTTTATTATATTCTGGTCTTGTGGGATCGAAATTGTATTCAATCTTCAATTGTTTTCCATTGAAAAACGTGGTTTTGGTATTGTACGTAGACAGTTTCCACAATTTTTCCTCGATAGTGTCTTCTTCGCCGTTCCAGGTTAAGAACACCATAATTACGTGAATTCATCGTGAATTTTCAATTTTCAGCTTTAGTCACTTTTCAGCTTTCTGATTATTTCTTGGGACCACGGAAAGAACAGAACACGTCCTAAACGTTGAGCTTTTAAAAATAAATACTGTTGCATTGGCTATCCATACCTGCGTAAATGTCCACTGAAGGGTTCTCATACGGTCCTGGGTAGCAGAGAAAGCGTCGACGGGCCGGACATTTGTTCAAGTGAACATGCGTTTTGACAAATTCAAACATCTCCCATACTGGTGCAATTGTTCCCGCCGCTGATGGATCAGGAACGATCTCACCGAAGACCGGTAATAGACTGTCTACGCTGATGAAAACGCGATCCTCTTTTAGTCTCACGGGATCGAAATTGTATTCGATCTCCAATCGTTTTCCATTGAAAAATGTGGCTTCGAACTTGTAAGTCGACAGTTTCCACAATTTTTCCTCGATAGTCTCTTCTTCGCCGTTCCAGGTTAAGAACACCATAATTACGTGAATTCTTCGTGAATTTTCACTTTTCAGCTTTAGTCACTTTTCAGCTTTCTGATTATTTCTTGGGACCACGGAAAGAACAGAACACGTCCTAAACGTTGAGCTTTTAAAAATAAATACTGTTGCATTGGCTATCCATACTTGCGTAAATGTCCACTGAAGGGTTCTCATCGGTCCTGGGTAGCAGTGAAAGCGTCGACGGGCCGGACATTTGTTCAAGTGAACATGCGTTTTGACAAATTCAAACATCTCCCATACTGGTGCAATTGTTCCCGCCGCTGATGGATCAGGAACGATCTCACCGAAGACCGGTAATAGACTGTCTACGCTGATGAAAACGCGATCCTCTTTTAGTCTCACGGGATCGAAATTGTATTCGATCTCCAATCGTTTTCCATTGAAAAATGTGGCTTCGAACTTGTAAGTCGACAGTTTCCACAATTTTTCCTCGATAGTCTCTTCTTCGCCGTTCCAGGTTAAGAACACCATAATTACGTGAATTCATCGTGAATTTTCACTTTTCAGCTTTAGTCACTTTTCAGCTTTCTGATTATTTCTTGGGACCACGGAAAGAACAGAACACGTCCTAAACGTTGAGCTTTTAAAAATAAATACTGTTGCATTGGCTATCCATACTTGCGTAAATGTCCACTGAAGGGTTCTCATACGGTCCTGGGTAGCAGTGAAAGCGTCGACGGGCCGGACATTTGTTCAAGTGAACATGCGTTTTGACAAATTCAAACATCTCCCATACTGGTGCAATTGTTCCCGCCGCTGATGGATCAGGAACGATCTCACCGAAGACCGGTAATAGACTGTCTACGCTGATGAAAACGCGATCCTCTTTTAGTCTCACGGGATCGAAATTGTATTCGATCTCCAATCGTTTTCCATTGAAAAATGTGGCTTCGAACTTGTAAGTCGACAGTTTCCACAATTTTTCCTCGATAGTCTCTTCTTCGCCGTTCCAGGTTAAGAACACCATAATTACGTGAATTCATCGTGAATTTTCACTTTTCAGCTTTCTGATTATTTCTTGGGACCACGGAAAGAACAGAACATGTCCTAAACGTTGAGCTTTTAAAAATAAATACTGTTGCATTGGCTATCCATACCTGCGTAAATGTCCACTGAAGGGTTCTCATACGGTCCTGGTTAGCAGTGAAAGCGTCGACGGGCCGGACATTTGTTCAAGTGAACATGCGTTTTGACAAATTCAAACATCTCCCATACTGGTGCAATTGTTCCCGCCGTTGATGAATCAGGAACGATCTCACCGAAGACCGGTAATAGACTGTCTACGCTGATGAAAACGCGATCCTCTTTTAGTCTCACGGGATCGAAATTGTATTCGATCTCCAATCGTTTTCCATTGAAAAATGTGGCTTCGAACTTGTAAGTCGACAGTTTCCACAATTTTTCCTCGATAGTCTCTTCTTCGCCGTTCCAGGTTAAAAACACCATAATTACGTGAATTCATCGTGAATTTTCACTTTTCAGCTTTAGTCACTTTTCAGCTTTCTGATTATTTCTTGGGACCACGGAAAGAACAGAACACGTCCTAAACGTTGAGCTTTTAAAAATAAATACTGTTGCATTGGCTATCCATACCTGCGTAAATGTCCACTGAAGGGTTCTCATACGGTCCTGGGTAGCAGTGAAAGCGTCGACGGGCCGGACATTTGTTCAAGTGAACATGCGTTTTGACAAATTCAAACATCTCCCATACTGGTGCAATTGTTCCCGCCGCTGATGGATCAGGAACGATCTCACCGAAGACCGGTAATAGACTGTCTACGCTGATGAAAACGCGATCCTCTTTTAGTCTTGCGGGATCGAAATTGTATTCGATCTCCAATCGTTTTCCATTGAAAAATGTGGCTTCGAACTTGTAAGTCGACAGTTTCCAAAATTTTTCCTCGATAGTCTCTTCTTCGCCGTTCCAGGTTAAGATAAGAACACCATAATTACGTGAATTCATCGTGAATTTTCACTTTTCAGCTTTAGTCACTTTTCAGCTTTCTGATTATTTCTTGGGACCACGGAAAGAACAGAACACGTCCTAAATGTTGAGCTTTTGAAAATAATAAATTCTGGGGTAAGTACGTCCGCCCGTTTGAAAGTATACAATGTTATCTGTAACACTTGAGTACTGCGGCGCAATTTCCTCGTTGAAAAGCTCTTTTGATTCTCTTAACATTTTTTTATATTTCTTTATTATATTCTGGTCTTGGGGGATCGAAATTGTATTCAATCTTCAATTGTTTTCCATTGAAAAACGTGGTTTTCGTATTGTACGTAGACAGTTTCCACAATTTTTCCTCGATAGTCTCTTCTTCGCCGTTCCAGGTTAAGAACACCATAATTACGTGAATTCATCGTGAATTTTCAATTTTCAGCTTTATTCACTTTTCAGCTTTCTGATTATTTCTTGGGACCACGGAAAGAACAGAACACGTCCTAAATGTTGAGCTTTTAAAAATAATAAATTCTGGGGTAAGTACGTCCGCCCGTTTGAAAGTATACAATGTTATCTGTAACACTTGAGTACTGCGGCGCAATTTCCTCGTTGAAAAGCTCTTTTGATTCTCTTAACATTTTTTTTATATTTCTTTATTATATTCTGGTCTTGTGGGATCGAAATTGTATTCAATCTTCAATTGTTTTCCATTGAAAAACGTGGTTTTGGTATTGTACGTAGACAGTTTCCACAATTTTTCCTCGATAGTGTCTTCTTCGCCGTTCCAGGTTAAGAACACCATAATTACGTGAATTCATCGTGAATTTTCAATTTTCAGCTTTAGTCACTTTTCAGCTTTCTGATTATATCTTGGGACCACGGAAAGAACAGAACACGTCCTAAACGTTGAGCTTTTAAAAATAAATACTGTTGCATTGGCTATCCATACCTGCGTAAATGTCCACTGAAGGGTTCTCATACGGTCCTGGGTAGCAGAGAAAGCGTCGACGGGCCGGACATTTGTTCAAGTGAACATGCGTTTTGACAAATTCAAACATCTCCCATACTGGTGCAATTGTTCCCGCCGCTGATGGATCAGGAACGATCTCACCGAAGACCGGTAATAGACTGTCTACGCTGATGAAAACGCGATCCTCTTTTAGTCTCACGGGATCGAAATTGTATTCGATCTCCAATCGTTTTCCATTGAAAAATGTGGCTTCGAACTTGTAAGTCGACAGTTTCCACAATTTTTCCTCGATAGTCTCTTCTTCGCCGTTCCAGGTTAAGAACACCATAATTACGTGAATTCATCGTGAATTTTCACTTTTCAGCTTTAGTCACTTTTCAGCTTTCTGATTATTTCTTGGGACCACGGAAAGAACAGAACACGTCCTAAACGTTGAGCTTTTAAAAATAAATACTGTTGCATTGGCTATCCATACTTGCGTAAATGTCCACTGAAGGGTTCTCATACGGTCCTGGGTAGCAGTGAAAGCGTCGACGGGCCGGACATTTGTTCAAGTGAACATGCGTTTTGACAAATTCAAATATCTCCCATACTGGTGCAATTGTTCCCGCCGTTGATGAATCAGGAACGATCTCACCGAAGACCGGTAATAGACTGTCTACGCTGATGAAAACGCGATCCTCTTTTAGTCTCACGGGATCGAAATTGTATTCGATCTCCAATCGTTTTCCATTGAAAAATGTGGCTTCGAACTTGTAAGTCGACAGTTTCCACAATTTTTCCTCGATAGTCTCTTCTTCGCCGTTCCAGGTTAAGAACACCATAATTACGTGAATTCATCGTGAATTTTCACTTTTCAGCTTTAGTCACTTTTCAGCTTTCTGATTATTTCTTGGGACCACGGAAAGAACAGAACACGTCCTAAACGTTGAGCTTTTAAAAATAAATACTGTTGCATTGGCTATCCATACTTGCGTAAATGTCCACTGAAGGGTTCTCATACGGTCCTGGGTAGCAGTGAAAGCGTCGACGGGCCGGACATTTGTTCAAGTGAACATGCGTTTTGACAAATTCAAACATCTCCCATACTGGTGCAATTGTTCCCGCCGCTGATGGATCAGGAACGATCTCACCGAAGACCGGTAATAGACTGTCTACGCTGATGAAAACGCGATCCTCTTTTAGTCTCACGGGATCGAAATTGTATTCGATCTCCAATCGTTTTCCATTGAAAAATGTGGCTTCGAACTTGTAAGTCGACAGTTTCCACAATTTTTCCTCGATAGTCTCTTCTTCGCCGTTCCAGGTTAAGAACACCATAATTACGTGAATTCATCGTGAATTTTCACTTTTCAGCTTTCTGATTATTTCTTGGGACCACGGAAAGAACAGAACATGTCCTAAACGTTGAGCTTTTAAAAATAAATACTGTTGCATTGGCTATCCATACCTGCGTAAATGTCCACTGAAGGGTTTTCATACGGTCCTGGTTAGCAGTGAAAGCGTCGACGGGCCGGACATTTGTTCAAGTGAACATGCGTTTTGACAAATTCAAACATCTCCCATACTGGTGCAATTGTTCCCGCCGTTGATGGATCAGGAACGATCTCACCGAAGACCGGTAATAGACTGTCTACGCTGATGAAAACGCGATCCTCTTTTAGTCTCACGGGATCGAAATTGTATTCGATCTCCAATCGTTTTCCATTGAAAAATGTGGCTTCGAACTTGTAAGTCGACAGTTTCCACAATTTTTCCTCGATAGTCTCTTCTTCGCCGTTCCAGGTTAAAAACACCATAATTACGTGAATTCATCGTGAATTTTCACTTTTCAGCTTTAGTCACTTTTCAGCTTTCTGATTATTTCTTGGGACCACGGAAAGAACAGAACACGTCCTAAACGTTGAGCTTTTAAAAATAAATACTGTTGCATTGGCTATCCATACCTGCGTAAATGTCCACTGAAGGGTTCTCATACGGTCCTGGGTAGCAGTGAAAGCGTCGACGGGCCGGACATTTGTTCAAGTGAACATGCGTTTTGACAAATTCAAACATCTCCCATACTGGTGCAATTGTTCCCGCCGCTGATGGATCAGGAACGATCTCACCGAAGACCGGTAATAGACTGTCTACGCTGATGAAAACGCGATCCTCTTTTAGTCTTGCGGGATCGAAATTGTATTCGATCTCCAATCGTTTTCCATTGAAAAATGTGGCTTCGAACTTGTAAGTCGACAGTTTCCAAAATTTTTCCTCGATAGTCTCTTCTTCGCCGTTCCAGGTTAAGAACACCATAATTACGTGAATTCATCGTGAATTTTCACTTTTCAGCTTTAGTCACATTTCAGCTTTCTGATTATTTCTTGGGACCACGGAAAGAACAGAACACGTCCTAAATGTTGAGCTTTTAAAAATAATAAATTCTGGGGTAAGTACGTCCGCCTGTTTGAAAGTATACAATTTTATCTGTAACACTTGAGTACTGCGGCGCAATTTCCTCGTTGAAAAGCTCTTTTGATTCTCTTAACATTTTTTTTATATTTCTTTATTATGTGTGTTTCTAACACACAGCATCGATTGAAGAGGCATCATAAATAATACCTTTGGACGTCTTATGATAATGCATTTATAACTCTTACCTTGTTCCTTTTTGTGTTACCTCTGTCTTTCACCCTTATGCAGAATGGCGCCCACTTTCGAAACTGGAGCGCATCTGTCACTTGCTTGTCATAGCATCTAAATTTTGCCGCGAAATGGACGCAAAATTTTTTCTCTCTTTAATTTTCCTATAAAATTATAACATCTTTCTGAAAACTTTACAGAAAGTGAATATTGGTGCTCGTGGTAGTGTTTTAGTGTTCACCCTGATTGTGGGTTAACGAGAGGGAGATCGATAGTTTTCTCAGAGATCACGATTCTGAGAGCAAACCAAGTCTACCTAAGTGCTAGAGTGCGATCCTCGGAGGATATGTTTAGAGCACTTCTAGTGTGACTATGGATGTGTTTTTCCCCTCCGCCGAACAAGAGTCTAACCTCTTGTTATCGAGAAGTTTCTTTTACATAAACTACACACAAATAATGTGTGAGTCGCAAGTAAGTGTTGAATCTTTTTACATGACACAACTCGGAAACAGAAACTGCTTCTAACTTATTATAAGTTAGCTAATCAAGTGTTGATATTGCGTCTTTCAGAAGCGCATTGCAGTTTTCCTTAACAACCCTTTTCTTGTCGCAAGAGACAGAAATACTACACAACTATAATATTTCAGTGTAAGATATGATGAATTTAGGGAGTTATTCCTAAAGTAAACTTAGCAGAAATTCTAACATGGAATAGAATCTGTTAGAAACCTGGGGAAACCTTACAGTTAATCTCAGTCTTCCTAGATAGCACACGGTATAGGTAGACGAGTTGTTATAATACTAAACCAAACTATGGACTATTAAACCCTGATGGAGGGATTTTTTTTTGTCTGTGATCTCTAATGTTAGTCCCTATCAGAAAGAGCGGACTGCTAAAGAGCAGCTGAAGGCTATGGCATGCATTGACTTTTTAACCGTGCAACGAACACTTATTTTGAATTTTATTTTGAAAGCAAGCCTGACTAGTCCTGTACAAGAAGTACTTTAGATGGATTGTACATACAATTCAAATCTGTGTACTGAACAATGTGTCTCTGGGTACAATGAGGACATTTGAAATCAGGGTCAATAAATAAATATATTTATTTTAATTAAATTTTATATTCAAAATTACTTATAAATAAAAATGACTAGTTCATTATAACATTAAGGTTATAGAGCTAATTAAAAGAAATTGAACTAACAGGATAATATATTTCTATTGTTTTGGTTTACGAATTGATTACTCTTATAAATATCCCCAAGAAAGGAAAGAAAATAAATGTACAGATTGAGGATAGAATATAAAACAACAACTAATCAGTTTGATACTGAAAATACTAATAAGATCTAGTTATCGAAATAACACCATACATTATTGTTTTTAAGCCACACTAGCGGTTTTTTTTTCAAATGTATTTCTGTAAGGGAAGAGTGCTCTTGTCTGAGATATGAATTTTTCTAGTTTTAGACATGTTTATTGAACATAGCCTGTAATTATAATCATGGAGATTTGTTATAATGTATATGAAACATAGATTATGGTCTTGCATTATATCACTGACAGCGGTGTCCATATAGTGCATGAACAAATCATTTATGGAAATTATCTTTTTTTTTTGTTAGAAAAACCAAAGTTTTTTATAGCAGAATGAGGATCAGGGATTGAAATAACTCTGCCAAGCTTCAGAATTTTTAGGAGGACACCCTAAATAACTAAGAAAAGCTGTAGAATTAATTAATACAAACCTGATTTTGTTAACACTGAAGGTAATGACAGAAAGCTAAACCTCCTTCATAATAGTTTTCTCTTTAAACCATATTAATCCAAGATTATGACAATAGAATCAAAGAGCATATTGTTTACACTCTTAATTACTAAGGAGTAAAACAGAAGCAATGTTATATGCAGTTAATGACATTGGTCACATCAATAACTGCTGAGAAACAACTAAAAGTATGAAAATTGACAGTTCTCTGAATATTTGCAGCAGTAACCAATTGGCAAAGACTTTGCCTGCCTTGAGCTTTGAGCCTGTGGTTTCTGCATTATTGTTTGTTACTTAAGATTATGTTTTGCTGTCCTATGACCACAAGTCATCATAATCCTATGTCTCGGAGACTGGAATTTCTAACAAAGCAAACATGTGAACAGCTGACGTGTAACAAGTTCAGAAGTCCGCCTGTAAGGTTATGGCTATGTTGTCATGAGACAATCAGAATTTGTTTTTGACCAAAAGTAACGAAAGAGGTGGCGCTGTTTTTGCCAAGAGTTTATTTTTTGTTTTTGGTGGTGCCATAAAACTATTGATAGACCACTCAGTTTCCTCTAGACATGGGTGAGGTTAAATCTACTTCCTTGTCCACACAGGCTGTGGGGGAAGGTTAAGATCCCAAGTGAAAAACTCTCATCATCAGGAACTTGTTGACTAAGCCAGATCAGACTGGTATTCTAACTTAAGAGTTGTTTTTTGCCATATACACAGAGTTTGTTTTGCCATCTACTCAGAGTTTGTTTTGCCATCTACACAGAGTTTGTTTGGCCATATATGCAATAATTAGCAGCCAGAGTCAACCTTCCTTGAATATGTGCATATTGTAGTTTCATCATCAGCCCATGGCAGTCTACTGCTAGACATAGGCTCTCCAATAGCACGCCACCCTGCGCGGACACGATCCCTAGCGCTCCATAAGTGAACCCGAAAAGTGTCAAGGCTAGCAGATTAGCTGAATATTACTCTATCAGCGGTTTACCTCCCGGGGAGTTGTTAAATTGATATACCGGCTTAGCCGACCGCTTAACTAGGAACAGACTAGCCAGATTGGCCTCTGTTGCCCCAAACCCCAGGCCTCGGAGGTCATGTTTTTGAAAGTGGGGTGTCCCAACGTGAAATGTTTTTTCATGTCAGTTTAGTCGGCCTGTGAGCGACTGTACGTTACATGGGACTCAAACGACGGCTTGGCAAGCTTCTGCAATGTTTACATTCGGAGATGAAATTATGGACTGGCATGCTTTTCTCTTCCCTATTTAACAACGAGTGCTCAATCACCTAAACTCAGAAGTGGGTACGTACTATGTATAATATGGTTCCCAGCCTTCGAGACGAGAGCTATCAGAGCCAGAGTCCGAACTCCTGATATCTAACAAGCTGCAAAATAGATTCATTCTTAGCTTGTAAAATTTAGGGGGGGGGGGCAGCCATGTTGCAAAGGAAGGTTGTCAGCAGAAGAAAGAGGCTTGTTATATGGTGATTGGAGTAGATCCATAATAACCTAAAGAGTTATCTTCTCTAAGATTTGTCATGGTGTAGATTTCATGACATTCAGCCTAAATAATGGGATCCGAATAGTAATGCTTAAAACACTATCTGTTGACACAGATTTGCAAATTGTACACTTATAGTGCACAATATACGAATTTTATTTTTTGACCTAATGTTAATTTCAAAATTATTGAGGATCTACTTAGTTAAACCACTGCCTGAAAGACCACTTGTTGGGGATACGGAACTACCCCTTGATTTGATTCGCAGAGAATTGAAATGACCAAATATTTGTGTATGTTGAATAACGTAACATTGCAATGTATGGCTCATAGAGCTCGGTAGACAGGGTTGCTTACTTATTTTGTTTACAGGAGCTAGTATGTCTAAGCCTGCTTAAAATTATAATTAGGTATATAAATTAAATATTGTCTCTCTTATGGATGGACTAAATCCATATTCAAATAGACCGAGATTTAGGAGCTTGCCTGCTTGTAGCAGGAAGCGTGTGGTCCGTGCTACTAGCCTTCGGGAGGCTGACTGAAGAATAGACCACTGGTTGAAATTTGATTGGAGGAGCAGAGAGTCTTCCAAGGGTGCTACTAATGTAGGTACAGTCATAAGAGTGAGAACTCTCTCAAGAGAATTTAGATTTGTAAATTTTCTTGTTTTCCACTCTTGGGCCACAGGTCTCTCTGTGAGCGAGAGGATATTTTTTGTCATCAAAACATTATGTGCATTTACAAGATCTCTTGGCGTGTCAATGGCAATCTAGATTGTTTCGGGCCAGAACTGAGCTACTAGTTTGGCGCTTTCGGTAGCGCCCATCAGAAACACAAGGATGCACAGGGTACAAGTAGTAGACTTGAATACCTCATGTTAGATCATTTATATGCATTGCTACCTAATCATATACTTCGTGTTTGAAGTTGATTGCTAATTGAAGTTGTTCTTTATTTAGTATTCCCACACCTTGATATTTTCGAAGGGATTCAAGAATATTTAATCATTCGTGTATATTTCCTAGCTGGTTGTCAGTTAAATACATGTGTGAATTCCTTAAATAACAAGGAGTTTAATATTTTATTTCAGCTTAAGTCTCACTGAATTTCAATTATCAGTTGTTAAAGTATTTTATATTTTATGTGTACCTTATAAATAAGGCATAAGTATATTCATTTGCCATGATATTATTTATAACATGTTATGGAAAACATGTTCATTTTAACATTTTCTAGGATCACTAGATTGAGAACTTTTAATGTTTTATTGTTTTTAGTATCAGCATTTAACAGATATACAACGAAATATTCGTTTATACTATATATAATTCACATAGCATCTAAATCCTTCAGATATTCTTTCACCAGCAGAGAGCAAACAGGTCTTCAATCGATGCTGTGTGTTAGAAACACACATAATAGGTCTGTTTTGCATTAAAACAAAACAGTTATTATGTGTGTGGAGAACACACAGCATCGAAGCAAGGTGCTTGCTGGTGTTTGAAGACTATGACAAGCAAGTGACAGATGCGCTCCAGTTTCGAAAGTGGGCGCCATTCTGCATAAGGGTGAAAGACAGAGGTAACACAAAAAGGAACAAGGTAAGAGTTATAAATGCATTATCATAAGACGTCCAAAGGTATTATTTATGATGCCTCTTCAATCGATGCTGTGTGTTCTCCACACACATAATAACTGTTTTGTTTTAATGCAAAACAGACCTATTATATTCTGGTCTTGTGGGATCGAAATTGTATTCAATCTTCAATTGTTTTCCATTGAAAAACGTGGTTTTGGTATTGTACGTAGACAGTTTCCACAATTTTTCCTCGATAGTGTCTTCTTCGCCGTTCCAGGTTAAGAACACCATAATTACGTGAATTCATCGTGAATTTTCAATTTTCAGCTTTAGTCACTTTTCAGCTTTCTGATTATTTCTTGGGACCACGGAAAGAACAGAACACGTCCTAAACGTTGAGCTTTTAAAAATAAATACTGTTGCATTGGCTATCCATACCTGCGTAAATGTCCACTGAAGGGTTCTCATACGGTCCTGGGTAGCAGTGAAAGCGTCGACGGGCCGGACATTTGTTCAAGTGAACATGCGTTTTGACAAATTCAAACATCTCCCATACTGGTGCAATTGTTCCCGCCGCTGATGGATCAGGAACGATCTCACCGAAGACCGGTAATAGACTGTCTACGCTGATGAAAACGCGATCCTCTTTTAGTCTCACGGGATCGAAATTGTATTCGATCTCCAATCGTTTTCCATTGAAAAATGTGGCTTCGAACTTGTAAGTCGACAGTTTCCACAATTTTTCCTCGATAGTCTCTTCTTCGCCGTTCCAGGTTAAGAACACCATAATTACGTGAATTCATCGTGAATTTTCACTTTTCAGCTTTAGTCACTTTTCAGCTTTCTGATTATTTCTTGGGACCACGGAAAGAACAGAACACGTCCTAAACGTTGAGCTTTTAAAAATAAATACTGTTGCATTGGCTATCCATACCTGCGTAAATGTCCACTGAAGGGTTCTCATACGGTCCTGGGTAGCAGTGAAAGCGTCGACGGGCCGGACATTTGTTCAAGTGAACATGCGTTTTGACAAATTCAAACATCTCCCATACTGGTGCAATTGTTCCCGCCGTTGATGGATCAGGAACGATCTCACCGAAGACCGGTAATAGACTGTCTACGCTGATGAAAACGCGATCCTCTTTTAGTCTCACGGGATCGAAATTGTATTCGATCTCCAATCGTTTTCCATTGAAAAATGTGGCTTCGAACTTGTAAGTCGACAGTTTCCACAATTTTTCCTCGATAGTCTCTTCTTCGCCGTTCCAGGTTAAGAACACCATAATTACGTGAATTCATCGTGAATTTTCACTTTTCAGCTTTAGTCACTTTTCAGCTTTCTGATTATTTCTTGGGACCACGGAAAGAACAGAACACGTCCTAAATGTTGAGCTTTTGAAAATAATAAATTCTGGGGTAAGTACGTCCGCCCGTTTGAAAGTATACAATGTTATCTGTAACACTTGAGTACTGCGGGGCAATTTCCTCGTTGAAAAGCTCTTTTGATTCTCTTAACATTTTTTTATATTTCTTTATTATATTCTGGTCTTGGGGGATCGAAATTGTATTCAATCTTCAATTGTTTTCCATTGAAAAACGTGGTTTTCGTATTGTACGTAGACAGTTTCCACAATTTTTCCTCGATAGTCTCTTCTTCGCCGTTCCAGGTTAAGAACACCATAATTACGTGAATTCATCGTGAATTTTCAATTTTCAGCTTTATTCACTTTTCAGCTTTCTGATTATTTCTTGGGACCACGGAAAGAACAGAACACGTCCTAAATGTTGAGCTTTTAAAAATAATAAATTCTGGGGTAAGTACGTCCGCCCGTTTGAAAGTATACAATGTTATCTGTAACACTTGAGTACTGCGGCGCAATTTCCTCGTTGAAAAGCTCTTTTGATTCTCTTAACATTTTTTTTATATTTCTTTATTATATTCTGGTCTTGTGGGATCGAAATTGTATTCAATCTTCAATTGTTTTCCATTGAAAAACGTGGTTTTGGTATTGTACGTAGACAGTTTCCACAATTTTTCCTCGATAGTGTCTTCTTCGCCGTTCCAGGTTAAGAACACCATAATTACGTGAATTCATCGTGAATTTTCAATTTTCAGCTTTAGTCACTTTTCAGCTTTCTGATTATTTCTTGGGACCACGGAAAGAACAGAACACGTCCTAAACGTTGAGCTTTTAAAAATAAATACTGTTGCATTGGCTATCCATACCTGCGTAAATGTCCACTGAAGGGTTCTCATACGGTCCTGGGTAGCAGAGAAAGCGTCGACGGGCCGGACATTTGTTCAAGTGAACATGCGTTTTGACAAATTCAAACATCTCCCATACTGGTGCAATTGTTCCCGCCGCTGATGGATCAGGAACGATCTCACCGAAGACCGGTAATAGACTGTCTACGCTGATGAAAACGCGATCCTCTTTTAGTCTCACGGGATCGAAATTGTATTCGATCTCCAATCGTTTTCCATTGAAAAATGTGGCTTCGAACTTGTAAGTCGACAGTTTCCACAATTTTTCCTCGATAGTCTCTTCTTCGCCGTTCCAGGTTAAGAACACCATAATTACGTGAATTCATCGTGAATTTTCACTTTTCAGCTTTAGTCACTTTTCAGCTTTCTGATTATTTCTTGGGACCACGGAAAGAACAGAACACGTCCTAAACGTTGAGCTTTTAAAAATAAATACTGTTGCATTGGCTATCCATACTTGCGTAAATGTCCACTGAAGGGTTCTCATCGGTCCTGGGTAGCAGTGAAAGCGTCGACGGGCCGGACATTTGTTCAAGTGAACATGCGTTTTGACAAATTCAAACATCTCCCATACTGGTGCAATTCTTCCCGCCGCTGATGGATCAGGAACGATCTCACCGAAGACCGGTAATAGACTGTCTACGCTGATGAAAACGCGATCCTCTTTTAGTCTCACGGGATCGAAATTGTATTCGATCTCCAATCGTTTTCCATTGAAAAATGTGGCTTCGAACTTGTAAGTCGACAGTTTCCACAATTTTTCCTCGATAGTCTCTTCTTCGCCGTTCCAGGTTAAGAACACCATAATTACGTGAATTCATCGTGAATTTTCACTTTTCAGCTTTAGTCACTTTTCAGCTTTCTGATTATTTCTTGGGACCACGGAAAGAACAGAACACGTCCTAAACGTTGAGCTTTTAAAAATAAATACTGTTGCATTGGCTATCCATACTTGCGTAAATGTCCACTGAAGGGTTCTCATACGGTCCTGGGTAGCAGTGAAAGCGTCGACGGGCCGGACATTTGTTCAAGTGAACATGCGTTTTGACAAATTCAAACATCTCCCATACTGGTGCAATTGTTCCCGCCGCTGATGGATCAGGAACGATCTCACCGAAGACCGGTAATAGACTGTCTACGCTGATGAAAACGCGATCCTCTTTTAGTCTCACGGGATCGAAATTGTATTCGATCTCCAATCGTTTTCCATTGAAAAATGTGGCTTCGAACTTGTAAGTCGACAGTTTCCACAATTTTTCCTCGATAGTCTCTTCTTCGCCGTTCCAGGTTAAGAACACCATAATTACGTGAATTCATCGTGAATTTTCACTTTTCAGCTTTAGTCACTTTTCAGCTTTCTGATTATTTCTTGGGACCACGGAAAGAACAGAACACGTCCTAAACGTTGAGCTTTTAAAAATAAATACTGTTGCATTGGCTATCCATACTTGCGTAAATGTCCACTGAAGGGTTCTCATACGGTCCTGGGTAGCAGTGAAAGCGTCGACGGGCCGGACATTTGTTCAAGTGAACATGCGTTTTGACAAATTCAAACATCTCCCATACTGGTGCAATTGTTCCCGCCGCTGATGGATCAGGAACGATCTCACCGAAGACCGGTAATAGACTGTCTACGCTGATGAAAACGCGATCCTCTTTTAGTCTCACGGGATCGAAATTGTATTCGATCTCCAATCGTTTTCCATTGAAAAATGTGGCTTCGAACTTGTAAGTCGACAGTTTCCACAATTTTTCCTCGATAGTCTCTTCTTCGCCGTTCCAGGTTAAGAACACCATAATTACGTGAATTCATCGTGAATTTTCACTTTTCAGCTTTAGTCACTTTTCAGCTTTCTGATTATTTCTTGGGACCACGGAAAGAACAGAACACGTCCTAAACGTTGAGCTTTTAAAAATAAATACTGTTGCATTGGCTATCCATACTTGCGTAAATGTCCACTGAAGGGTTCTCATACGGTCCTGGGTAGCAGTGAAAGCGTCGACGGGCCGGACATTTGTTCAAGTGAACATGCGTTTTGACAAATTCAAACATCTCCCATACTGGTGCAATTGTTCCCGCCGCTGATGGATCAGGAACGATCTCACCGAAGACCGGTAATAGACTGTCTACGCTGATGAAAACGCGATCCTCTTTTAGTCTCACGGGATCGAAATTGTATTCGATCTCCAATCGTTTTCCATTGAAAAATGTGGCTTCGAACTTGTAAGTCGACAGTTTCCACAATTTTTCCTCGATAGTCTCTTCTTCGCCGTTCCAGGTTAAGAACACCATAATTACGTGAATTCATCGTGAATTTTCACTTTTCAGCTTTCTGATTATTTCTTGGGACCACGGAAAGAACAGAACATGTCCTAAACGTTGAGCTTTTAAAAATAAATACTGTTGCATTGGCTATCCATACCTGCGTAAATGTCCACTGAAGGGTTTTCATACGGTCCTGGTTAGCAGTGAAAGCGTCGACGGGCCGGACATTTGTTCAAGTGAACATGCGTTTTGACAAATTCAAACATCTCCCATACTGGTGCAATTGTTCCCGCCGTTGATGGATCAGGAACGATCTCACCGAAGACCGGTAATAGACTGTCTACGCTGATGAAAACGCGATCCTCTTTTAGTCTCACGGGATCGAAATTGTATTCGATCTCCAATCGTTTTCCATTGAAAAATGTGGCTTCGAACTTGTAAGTCGACAGTTTCCACAATTTTTTCTCGATAGTCTCTTCTTCGCCGTTCCAGGTTAAAAACACCATAATTACGTGAATTCATCGTGAATTTTCACTTTTCAGCTTTAGTCACTTTTCAGCTTTCTGATTATTTCTTGGGACCACGGAAAGAACAGAACACGTCCTAAACGTTGAGCTTTTAAAAATAAATACTGTTGCATTGGCTATCCATACCTGCGTAAATGTCCACTGAAGGGTTCTCATACGGTCCTGGGTAGCAGTGAAAGCGTCGACGGGCCGGACATTTGTTCAAGTGAACATGCGTTTTGACAAATTCAAACATCTCCCATACTGGTGCAATTGTTCCCGCCGCTGATGGATCAGGAACGATCTCACCGAAGACCGGTAATAGACTGTCTACGCTGATGAAAACGCGATCCTCTTTTAGTCTTGCGGGATCGAAATTGTATTCGATCTCCAATCGTTTTCCATTGAAAAATGTGGCTTCGAACTTGTAAGTCGACAGTTTCCAAAATTTTTCCTCGATAGTCTCTTCTTCGCCGTTCCAGGTTAAGAACACCATAATTACGTGAATTCATCGTGAATTTTCACTTTTCAGCTTTAGTCACATTTCAGCTTTCTGATTATTTCTTGGGACCACGGAAAGAACAGAACACGTCCTAAATGTTGAGCTTTTAAAAATAATAAATTCTGGGGTAAGTACGTCCGCCCGTTTGAAAGTATACAATTTTATCTGTAACACTTGAGTACTGCGGCGCAATTTCCTCGTTGAAAAGCTCTTTTGATTCTCTTAACATTTTTTTTATATTTCTTTATTATATTCTGGTCTTGTGGGATCGAAATTGTATTCAATCTTCAATTGTTTTCCATTGAAAAACGTGGTTTTGGTATTGTACGTAGACAGTTTCCACAATTTTTCCTCGATAGTGTCTTCTTCGCCGTTCCAGGTTAAGAACACCATAATTACGTGAATTCATCGTGAATTTTCAATTTTCAGCTTTAGTCACTTTTCAGCTTTCTGATTATTTCTTGGGACCACGGAAAGAACAGAACACGTCCTAAACGTTGAGCTTTTAAAAATAAATACTGTTGCATTGGCTATCCATACCTGCGTAAATGTCCACTGAAGGGTTCTCATACGGTCCTGGGTAGCAGTGAAAGCGTCGACGGGCCGGACATTTGTTCAAGTGAACATGCGTTTTGACAAATTCAAACATCTCCCATACTGGTGCAATTGTTCCCGCCGCTGATGGATCAGGAACGATCTCACCGAAGACCGGTAATAGACTGTCTACGCTGATGAAAACGCGATCCTCTTTTAGTCTCACGGGATCGAAATTGTATTCGATCTCCAATCGTTTTCCATTGAAAAATGTGGCTTCGAACTTGTAAGTCGACAGTTTCCACAATTTTTCCTCGATAGTCTCTTCTTCGCCGTTCCAGGTTAAGAACACCATAATTACGTGAATTCATCGTGAATTTTCACTTTTCAGCTTTAGTCACTTTTCAGCTTTCTGATTATTTCTTGGGACCACGGAAAGAACAGAACACGTCCTAAACGTTGAGCTTTTAAAAATAAATACTGTTGCATTGGCTATCCATACCTGCGTAAATGTCCACTGAAGGGTTCTCATACGGTCCTGGGTAGCAGTGAAAGCGTCGACGGGCCGGACATTTGTTCAGGTGAACATGCGTTTTGACAAATTCAAACATCTCCCATACTGGTGCAATTGTTCCCGCCGCTGATGGATCAGGAACGATCTCACCGAAGACCGGTAATAGACTGTCTACGCTGATGAAAACGCGATCCTCTTTTAGTCTTGCGGGATCGAAATTGTATTCGATCTCCAATCGTTTTCCATTGAAAAATGTGGCTTCGAACTTGTAAGTCGACAGTTTCCAAAATTTTTCCTCGATAGTCTCTTCTTCGCCGTTCCAGGTTAAGAACACCATAATTACGTGAATTCATCGTGAATTTTCACTTTTCAGCTTTAGTCACTTTTCAGCTTTCTGATTATTTCTTGGGACCACGGAAAGAACAGAACACGTCCTAAACGTTGAGCTTTTAAAAATAAATACTGTTGCATTGGCTATCCATACTTGCGTAAATGTCCACTGAAGGGTTCTCATACGGTCCTGGGTAGCAGTGAAAGCGTCGACGGGCCGGACATTTGTTCAAGTGAACATGCGTTTTGACAAATTCAAACATCTCCCATACTGGTGCAATTGTTCCCGCCGCTGATGGATCAGGAACGATCTCACCGAAGACCGGTAATAGACTGTCTACGCTGATGAAAACGCGATCCTCTTTTAGTCTCACGGGATCGAAATTGTATTCGATCTCCAATCGTTTTCCATTGAAAAATGTGGCTTCGAACTTGTAAGTCGACAGTTTCCACAATTTTTCCTCGATAGTCTCTTCTTCGCCGTTCCAGGTTAAGAACACCATAATTACGTGAATTCATCGTGAATTTTCACTTTTCAGCTTTAGTCACTTTTCAGCTTTCTGATTATTTCTTGGGACCACGGAAAGAACAGAACACGTCCTAAACGTTGAGCTTTTAAAAATAAATACTGTTGCATTGGCTATCCATACTTGCGTAAATGTCCACTGAAGGGTTCTCATACGGTCCTGGGTAGCAGTGAAAGCGTCGACGGGCCGGACATTTGTTCAAGTGAACATGCGTTTTGACAAATTCAAACATCTCCCATACTGGTGCAATTGTTCCCGCCGCTGATGGATCAGGAACGATCTCACCGAAGACCGGTAATAGACTGTCTACGCTGATGAAAACGCGATCCTCTTTTAGTCTCACGGGATCGAAATTGTATTCGATCTCCAATCGTTTTCCATTGAAAAATGTGGCTTCGAACTTGTAAGTCGACAGTTTCCACAATTTTTCCTCGATAGTCTCTTCTTCGCCGTTCCAGGTTAAGAACACCATAATTACGTGAATTCATCGTGAATTTTCACTTTTCAGCTTTCTGATTATTTCTTGGGACCACGGAAAGAACAGAACATGTCCTAAACGTTGAGCTTTTAAAAATAAATACTGTTGCATTGGCTATCCATACCTGCGTAAATGTCCACTGAAGGGTTTTCATACGGTCCTGGTTAGCAGTGAAAGCGTCGACGGGCCGGACATTTGTTCAAGTGAACATGCGTTTTGACAAATTCAAACATCTCCCATACTGGTGCAATTGTTCCCGCCGTTGATGGATCAGGAACGATCTCACCGAAGACCGGTAATAGACTGTCTACGCTGATGAAAACGCGATCCTCTTTTAGTCTCACGGGATCGAAATTGTATTCGATCTCCAATCGTTTTCCATTGAAAAATGTGGCTTCGAACTTGTAAGTCGACAGTTTCCACAATTTTTTCTCGATAGTCTCTTCTTCGCCGTTCCAGGTTAAAAACACCATAATTACGTGAATTCATCGTGAATTTTCACTTTTCAGCTTTAGTCACTTTTCAGCTTTCTGATTATTTCTTGGGACCACGGAAAGAACAGAACACGTCCTAAACGTTGAGCTTTTAAAAATAAATACTGTTGCATTGGCTATCCATACCTGCGTAAATGTCCACTGAAGGGTTCTCATACGGTCCTGGGTAGCAGTGAAAGCGTCGACGGGCCGGACATTTGTTCAAGTGAACATGCGTTTTGACAAATTCAAACATCTCCCATACTGGTGCAATTGTTCCCGCCGCTGATGGATCAGGAACGATCTCACCGAAGACCGGTAATAGACTGTCTACGCTGATGAAAACGCGATCCTCTTTTAGTCTTGCGGGATCGAAATTGTATTCGATCTCCAATCGTTTTCCATTGAAAAATGTGGCTTCGAACTTGTAAGTCGACAGTTTCCAAAATTTTTCCTCGATAGTCTCTTCTTCGCCGTTCCAGGTTAAGAACACCATAATTACGTGAATTCATCGTGAATTTTCACTTTTCAGCTTTAGTCACATTTCAGCTTTCTGATTATTTCTTGGGACCACGGAAAGAACAGAACACGTCCTAAATGTTGAGCTTTTAAAAATAATAAATTCTGGGGTAAGTACGTCCGCCCGTTTGAAAGTATACAATTTTATCTGTAACACTTGAGTACTGCGGCGCAATTTCCTCGTTGAAAAGCTCTTTTGATTCTCTTAACATTTTTTTTATATTTCTTTATTATATTCTGGTCTTGTGGGATCGAAATTGTATTCAATCTTCAATTGTTTTCCATTGAAAAACGTGGTTTTGGTATTGTACGTAGACAGTTTCCACAATTTTTCCTCGATAGTGTCTTCTTCGCCGTTCCAGGTTAAGAACACCATAATTACGTGAATTCATCGTGAATTTTCAATTTTCAGCTTTAGTCACTTTTCAGCTTTCTGATTATTTCTTGGGACCACGGAAAGAACAGAACACGTCCTAAACGTTGAGCTTTTAAAAATAAATACTGTTGCATTGGCTATCCATACCTGCGTAAATGTCCACTGAAGGGTTCTCATACGGTCCTGGGTAGCAGTGAAAGCGTCGACGGGCCGGACATTTGTTCAAGTGAACATGCGTTTTGACAAATTCAAACATCTCCCATACTGGTGCAATTGTTCCCGCCGCTGATGGATCAGGAACGATCTCACCGAAGACCGGTAATAGACTGTCTACGCTGATGAAAACGCGATCCTCTTTTAGTCTCACGGGATCGAAATTGTATTCGATCTCCAATCGTTTTCCATTGAAAAATGTGGCTTCGAACTTGTAAGTCGACAGTTTCCACAATTTTTCCTCGATAGTCTCTTCTTCGCCGTTCCAGGTTAAGAACACCATAATTACGTGAATTCATCGTGAATTTTCACTTTTCAGCTTTAGTCACTTTTCAGCTTTCTGATTATTTCTTGGGACCACGGAAAGAACAGAACACGTCCTAAACGTTGAGCTTTTAAAAATAAATACTGTTGCATTGGCTATCCATACTTGCGTAAATGTCCACTGAAGGGTTCTCATACGGTCCTGGGTAGCAGTGAAAGCGTCGACGGGCCGGACATTTGTTCAAGTGAACATGCGTTTTGACAAATTCAAACATCTCCCATACTGGTGCAATTGTTCCCGCCGCTGATGGATCAGGAACGATCTCACCGAAGACCGGTAATAGACTGTCTACGCTGATGAAAACGCGATCCTCTTTTAGTCTCACGGGATCGAAATTGTATTCGATCTCCAATCGTTTTCCATTGAAAAATGTGGCTTCGAACTTGTAAGTCGACAGTTTCCACAATTTTTCCTCGATAGTCTCTTCTTCGCCGTTCCAGGTTAAGAACACCATAATTACGTGAATTCATCGTGAATTTTCACTTTTCAGCTTTCTGATTATTTCTTGGGACCACGGAAAGAACAGAACATGTCCTAAACGTTGAGCTTTTAAAAATAAATACTGTTGCATTGGCTATCCATACCTGCGTAAATGTCCACTGAAGGGTTTTCATACGGTCCTGGTTAGCAGTGAAAGCGTCGACGGGCCGGACATTTGTTCAAGTGAACATGCGTTTTGACAAATTCAAACATCTCCCATACTGGTGCAATTGTTCCCGCCGTTGATGGATCAGGAACGATCTCACCGAAGACCGGTAATAGACTGTCTACGCTGATGAAAACGCGATCCTCTTTTAGTCTCACGGGATCGAAATTGTATTCGATCTCCAATCGTTTTCCATTGAAAAATGTGGCTTCGAACTTGTAAGTCGACAGTTTCCACAATTTTTTCTCGATAGTCTCTTCTTCGCCGTTCCAGGTTAAAAACACCATAATTACGTGAATTCATCGTGAATTTTCACTTTTCAGCTTTAGTCACTTTTCAGCTTTCTGATTATTTCTTGGGACCACGGAAAGAACAGAACACGTCCTAAACGTTGAGCTTTTAAAAATAAATACTGTTGCATTGGCTATCCATACCTGCGTAAATGTCCACTGAAGGGTTCTCATACGGTCCTGGGTAGCAGTGAAAGCGTCGACGGGCCGGACATTTGTTCAAGTGAACATGCGTTTTGACAAATTCAAACATCTCCCATACTGGTGCAATTGTTCCCGCCGCTGATGGATCAGGAACGATCTCACCGAAGACCGGTAATAGACTGTCTACGCTGATGAAAACGCGATCCTCTTTTAGTCTTGCGGGATCGAAATTGTATTCGATCTCCAATCGTTTTCCATTGAAAAATGTGGCTTCGAACTTGTAAGTCGACAGTTTCCAAAATTTTTCCTCGATAGTCTCTTCTTCGCCGTTCCAGGTTAAGAACACCATAATTACGTGAATTCATCGTGAATTTTCACTTTTCAGCTTTAGTCACATTTCAGCTTTCTGATTATTTCTTGGGACCACGGAAAGAACAGAACACGTCCTAAATGTTGAGCTTTTAAAAATAATAAATTCTGGGGTAAGTACGTCCGCCCGTTTGAAAGTATACAATTTTATCTGTAACACTTGAGTACTGCGGCGCAATTTCCTCGTTGAAAAGCTCTTTTGATTCTCTTAACATTTTTTTTATATTTCTTTATTATATTCTGGTCTTGTGGGATCGAAATTGTATTCAATCTTCAATTGTTTTCCATTGAAAAACGTGGTTTTGGTATTGTACGTAGACAGTTTCCACAATTTTTCCTCGATAGTGTCTTCTTCGCCGTTCCAGGTTAAGAACACCATAATTACGTGAATTCATCGTGAATTTTCAATTTTCAGCTTTAGTCACTTTTCAGCTTTCTGATTATTTCTTGGGACCACGGAAAGAACAGAACACGTCCTAAACGTTGAGCTTTTAAAAATAAATACTGTTGCATTGGCTATCCATACCTGCGTAAATGTCCACTGAAGGGTTCTCATACGGTCCTGGGTAGCAGTGAAAGCGTCGACGGGCCGGACATTTGTTCAAGTGAACATGCGTTTTGACAAATTCAAACATCTCCCATACTGGTGCAATTGTTCCCGCCGCTGATGGATCAGGAACGATCTCACCGAAGACCGGTAATAGACTGTCTACGCTGATGAAAACGCGATCCTCTTTTAGTCTCACGGGATCGAAATTGTATTCGATCTCCAATCGTTTTCCATTGAAAAATGTGGCTTCGAACTTGTAAGTCGACAGTTTCCACAATTTTTCCTCGATAGTCTCTTCTTCGCCGTTCCAGGTTAAGAACACCATAATTACGTGAATTCATCGTGAATTTTCACTTTTCAGCTTTAGTCACTTTTCAGCTTTCTGATTATTTCTTGGGACCACGGAAAGAACAGAACACGTCCTAAACGTTGAGCTTTTAAAAATAAATACTGTTGCATTGGCTATCCATACCTGCGTAAATGTCCACTGAAGGGTTCTCATACGGTCCTGGGTAGCAGTGAAAGCGTCGACGGGCCGGACATTTGTTCAGGTGAACATGCGTTTTGACAAATTCAAACATCTCCCATACTGGTGCAATTGTTCCCGCCGCTGATGGATCAGGAACGATCTCACCGAAGACCGGTAATAGACTGTCTACGCTGATGAAAACGCGATCCTCTTTTAGTCTTGCGGGATCGAAATTGTATTCGATCTCCAATCGTTTTCCATTGAAAAATGTGGCTTCGAACTTGTAAGTCGACAGTTTCCAAAATTTTTCCTCGATAGTCTCTTCTTCGCCGTTCCAGGTTAAGAACACCATAATTACGTGAATTCATCGTGAATTTTCACTTTTCAGCTTTAGTCACTTTTCAGCTTTCTGATTATTTCTTGGGACCACGGAAAGAACAGAACACGTCCTAAACGTTGAGCTTTTAAAAATAAATACTGTTGCATTGGCTATCCATACTTGCGTAAATGTCCACTGAAGGGTTCTCATACGGTCCTGGGTAGCAGTGAAAGCGTCGACGGGCCGGACATTTGTTCAAGTGAACATGCGTTTTGACAAATTCAAACATCTCCCATACTGGTGCAATTGTTCCCGCCGCTGATGGATCAGGAACGATCTCACCGAAGACCGGTAATAGACTGTCTACGCTGATGAAAACGCGATCCTCTTTTAGTCTCACGGGATCGAAATTGTATTCGATCTCCAATCGTTTTCCATTGAAAAATGTGGCTTCGAACTTGTAAGTCGACAGTTTCCACAATTTTTCCTCGATAGTCTCTTCTTCGCCGTTCCAGGTTAAGAACACCATAATTACGTGAATTCATCGTGAATTTTCACTTTTCAGCTTTAGTCACTTTTCAGCTTTCTGATTATTTCTTGGGACCACGGAAAGAACAGAACACGTCCTAAACGTTGAGCTTTTAAAAATAAATACTGTTGCATTGGCTATCCATACTTGCGTAAATGTCCACTGAAGGGTTCTCATACGGTCCTGGGTAGCAGTGAAAGCGTCGACGGGCCGGACATTTGTTCAAGTGAACATGCGTTTTGACAAATTCAAACATCTCCCATACTGGTGCAATTGTTCCCGCCGCTGATGGATCAGGAACGATCTCACCGAAGACCGGTAATAGACTGTCTACGCTGATGAAAACGCGATCCTCTTTTAGTCTCACGGGATCGAAATTGTATTCGATCTCCAATCGTTTTCCATTGAAAAATGTGGCTTCGAACTTGTAAGTCGACAGTTTCCACAATTTTTCCTCGATAGTCTCTTCTTCGCCGTTCCAGGTTAAGAACACCATAATTACGTGAATTCATCGTGAATTTTCACTTTTCAGCTTTCTGATTATTTCTTGGGACCACGGAAAGAACAGAACATGTCCTAAACGTTGAGCTTTTAAAAATAAATACTGTTGCATTGGCTATCCATACCTGCGTAAATGTCCACTGAAGGGTTTTCATACGGTCCTGGTTAGCAGTGAAAGCGTCGACGGGCCGGACATTTGTTCAAGTGAACATGCGTTTTGACAAATTCAAACATCTCCCATACTGGTGCAATTGTTCCCGCCGTTGATGGATCAGGAACGATCTCACCGAAGACCGGTAATAGACTGTCTACGCTGATGAAAACGCGATCCTCTTTTAGTCTCACGGGATCGAAATTGTATTCGATCTCCAATCGTTTTCCATTGAAAAATGTGGCTTCGAACTTGTAAGTCGACAGTTTCCACAATTTTTTCTCGATAGTCTCTTCTTCGCCGTTCCAGGTTAAAAACACCATAATTACGTGAATTCATCGTGAATTTTCACTTTTCAGCTTTAGTCACTTTTCAGCTTTCTGATTATTTCTTGGGACCACGGAAAGAACAGAACACGTCCTAAACGTTGAGCTTTTAAAAATAAATACTGTTGCATTGGCTATCCATACCTGCGTAAATGTCCACTGAAGGGTTCTCATACGGTCCTGGGTAGCAGTGAAAGCGTCGACGGGCCGGACATTTGTTCAAGTGAACATGCGTTTTGACAAATTCAAACATCTCCCATACTGGTGCAATTGTTCCCGCCGCTGATGGATCAGGAACGATCTCACCGAAGACCGGTAATAGACTGTCTACGCTGATGAAAACGCGATCCTCTTTTAGTCTTGCGGGATCGAAATTGTATTCGATCTCCAATCGTTTTCCATTGAAAAATGTGGCTTCGAACTTGTAAGTCGACAGTTTCCAAAATTTTTCCTCGATAGTCTCTTCTTCGCCGTTCCAGGTTAAGAACACCATAATTACGTGAATTCATCGTGAATTTTCACTTTTCAGCTTTAGTCACATTTCAGCTTTCTGATTATTTCTTGGGACCACGGAAAGAACAGAACACGTCCTAAATGTTGAGCTTTTAAAAATAATAAATTCTGGGGTAAGTACGTCCGCCCGTTTGAAAGTATACAATTTTATCTGTAACACTTGAGTACTGCGGCGCAATTTCCTCGTTGAAAAGCTCTTTTGATTCTCTTAACATTTTTTTTATATTTCTTTATTATATTCTGGTCTTGTGGGATCGAAATTGTATTCAATCTTCAATTGTTTTCCATTGAAAAACGTGGTTTTGGTATTGTACGTAGACAGTTTCCACAATTTTTCCTCGATAGTGTCTTCTTCGCCGTTCCAGGTTAAGAACACCATAATTACGTGAATTCATCGTGAATTTTCAATTTTCAGCTTTAGTCACTTTTCAGCTTTCTGATTATTTCTTGGGACCACGGAAAGAACAGAACACGTCCTAAACGTTGAGCTTTTAAAAATAAATACTGTTGCATTGGCTATCCATACCTGCGTAAATGTCCACTGAAGGGTTCTCATACGGTCCTGGGTAGCAGTGAAAGCGTCGACGGGCCGGACATTTGTTCAAGTGAACATGCGTTTTGACAAATTCAAACATCTCCCATACTGGTGCAATTGTTCCCGCCGCTGATGGATCAGGAACGATCTCACCGAAGACCGGTAATAGACTGTCTACGCTGATGAAAACGCGATCCTCTTTTAGTCTCACGGGATCGAAATTGTATTCGATCTCCAATCGTTTTCCATTGAAAAATGTGGCTTCGAACTTGTAAGTCGACAGTTTCCACAATTTTTCCTCGATAGTCTCTTCTTCGCCGTTCCAGGTTAAGAACACCATAATTACGTGAATTCATCGTGAATTTTCACTTTTCAGCTTTAGTCACTTTTCAGCTTTCTGATTATTTCTTGGGACCACGGAAAGAACAGAACACGTCCTAAACGTTGAGCTTTTAAAAATAAATACTGTTGCATTGGCTATCCATACCTGCGTAAATGTCCACTGAAGGGTTCTCATACGGTCCTGGGTAGCAGTGAAAGCGTCGACGGGCCGGACATTTGTTCAAGTGAACATGCGTTTTGACAAATTCAAACATCTCCCATACTGGTGCAATTGTTCCCGCCGCTGATGGATCAGGAACGATCTCACCGAAGACCGGTAATAGACTGTCTACGCTGATGAAAACGCGATCCTCTTTTAGTCTTGCGGGATCGAAATTGTATTCGATCTCCAATCGTTTTCCATTGAAAAATGTGGCTTCGAACTTGTAAGTCGACAGTTTCCAAAATTTTTCCTCGATAGTCTCTTCTTCGCCGTTCCAGGTTAAGAACACCATAATTACGTGAATTCATCGTGAATTTTCACTTTTCAGCTTTAGTCACATTTCAGCTTTCTGATTATTTCTTGGGACCACGGAAAGAACAGAACACGTCCTAAATGTTGAGCTTTTAAAAATAATAAATTCTGGGGTAAGTACGTCCGCCCGTTTGAAAGTATACAATTTTATCTGTAACACTTGAGTACTGCGGCGCAATTTCCTCGTTGAAAAGCTCTTTTGATTCTCTTAACATTTTTTTTATATTTCTTTATTATATTCTGGTCTTGTGGGATCGAAATTGTATTCAATCTTCAATTGTTTTCCATTGAAAAACGTGGTTTTGGTATTGTACGTAGACAGTTTCCACAATTTTTCCTCGATAGTGTCTTCTTCGCCGTTCCAGGTTAAGAACACCATAATTACGTGAATTCATCGTGAATTTTCAATTTTCAGCTTTAGTCACTTTTCAGCTTTCTGATTATTTCTTGGGACCACGGAAAGAACAGAACACGTCCTAAACGTTGAGCTTTTAAAAATAAATACTGTTGCATTGGCTATCCATACCTGCGTAAATGTCCACTGAAGGGTTCTCATACGGTCCTGGGTAGCAGTGAAAGCGTCGACGGGCCGGACATTTGTTCAAGTGAACATGCGTTTTGACAAATTCAAACATCTCCCATACTGGTGCAATTGTTCCCGCCGCTGATGGATCAGGAACGATCTCACCGAAGACCGGTAATAGACTGTCTACGCTGATGAAAACGCGATCCTCTTTTAGTCTCACGGGATCGAAATTGTATTCGATCTCCAATCGTTTTCCATTGAAAAATGTGGCTTCGAACTTGTAAGTCGACAGTTTCCACAATTTTTCCTCGATAGTCTCTTCTTCGCCGTTCCAGGTTAAGAACACCATAATTACGTGAATTCATCGTGAATTTTCACTTTTCAGCTTTAGTCACTTTTCAGCTTTCTGATTATTTCTTGGGACCACGGAAAGAACAGAACACGTCCTAAACGTTGAGCTTTTAAAAATAAATACTGTTGCATTGGCTATCCATACCTGCGTAAATGTCCACTGAAGGGTTCTCATACGGTCCTGGTTAGCAGTGAAAGCGTCGACGGGCCGGACATTTGTTCAAGTGAACATGCGTTTTGACAAATTCAAACATCTCCCATACTGGTGCAATTGTTCCCGCCGTTGATGGATCAGGAACGATCTCACCGAAGACCGGTAATAGACTGTCTACGCTGATGAAAACGCGATCCTCTTTTAGTCTCACGGGATCGAAATTGTATTCGATCTCCAATCGTTTTCCATTGAAAAATGTGGCTTCGAACTTGTAAGTCGACAGTTTCCACAATTTTTCCTCGATAGTCTCTTCTTCGCCGTTCCAGGTTAAGAACACCATAATTACGTGAATTCATCGTGAATTTTCACTTTTCAGCTTTAGTCACTTTTCAGCTTTCTGATTATTTCTTGGGACCACGGAAAGAACAGAACACGTCCTAAACGTTGAGCTTTTAAAAATAAATACTGTTGCATTGGCTATCCATACCTGCGTTAATGTCCACTGAAGGGTTCTCATACGGTCCTGGGTAGCAGTGAAAGCGTCGACGGGCCGGACATTTGTTCAAGTGAACATGCGTTTTGACAAATTCAAACATCTCCCATACTGGTGCAATTGTTCCCGCCGTTGATGGATCAGGAACGATCTCACCGAAGACCGGTAATAGACTGTCTACGCTGATGAAAACGCGATCCTCTTTTAGTGTCACGGGATCGAAATTGTATTCGATCTCCAATCGTTTTCCATTGAAAAATGTGGCTTCGAACTTGTA
This sequence comes from Lycophotia porphyrea, assembly GCA_950005105.1. Lineage (NCBI taxonomy): Eukaryota > Metazoa > Arthropoda > Insecta > Lepidoptera > Noctuidae > Lycophotia > Lycophotia porphyrea. Next base: position 10,792,868 of record OX465406.1, read on the forward strand.
AGTCGACAGTTTCCACAATTTTTCCTCGATAGTCTCTTCTTCGCCGTTCCAGGTTAAGAACACCATAATTACGTGAATTCATCGTGAATTTTCACTTTTCAGCTTTAGTCACTTTTCAGCTTTCTGATTATTTCTTGGGACCACGGAAAGAACAGAACACGTCCTAAACGTTGAGCTTTTAAAAATAAATACTGTTGCATTGGCTATCCATACCTGCGTAAATGTCCACTGAAGGGTTCTCATACGGTCCTGGGTAGCAGTGAAAGCGTCGACGGGCCGGACATTTGTTCAAGTGAACATGCGTTTTGACAAATTCAAACATCTCCCATACTGGTGCAATTGTTCCCGCCGCTGATGGATCAGGAACGATCTCACCGAAGACCGGTAATAGACTGTCTACGCTGATGAAAACGCGATCCTCTTTTAGTCTCACGGGATCGAAATTGTATTCGATCTCCAATCGTTTTCCATTGAAAAATGTGGCTTCGAACTTGTAAGTCGACAGTTTCCACAATTTTTCCTCGATAGTCTCTTCTTCGCCGTTCCAGGTTAAGAACACCATAATTACGTGAATTCATCGTGAATTTTCACTTTTCAGCTTTCTGATTATTTCTTGGGACCACGGAAAGAACAGAACACGTCCTAAACGTTGAGCTTTTAAAAATAAATACTGTTGCATTGGCTATCCATACCTGCGTAAATGTCCACTGAAGGGTTCTCATACGGTCCTGGGTAGCAGTGAAAGCGTCGACGGGCCGGACATTTGTTCAAGTGAACATGCGTTTTGACAAATTCAAACATCTCCCATACTGGTGCAATTGTTCCCGCCGTTGATGGATCAGGAACGATCTCACCGAAGACCGGTAATAGACTGTCTACGCTGATGAAAACGCGATCCTCTTTTAGTGTCACGGGATCGAAATTGTATTCGATCTCCAATCGTTTTTCATTGAAAAATGTGGCTTCGAACTTGTAAGTCGACAGTTTCCACAATTTTTCCTCGATAGTCTCTTCTTCGCCGTTCCAGGTTAAGAACACCATAATTACGTGAATTCATCGTGAATTTTCACTTTTCAGCTTTAGTCACTTTTCAGCTTTCTGATTATTTCTTGGGACCACGGAAAGAACAGAACACGTCCTAAACGTTGAGCTTTTAAAAATAAATACTGTTGCATTGGCTATCCATACTTGCGTAAATGTCCACTGAAGGGTTCTCATACGGTCCTGGGTAGCAGTGAAAGCGTCGACGGGCCGGACATTTGTTCAAGTGAACATGCGTTTTGACAAATTCAAACATCTCCCATACTGGTGCAATTGTTCCCGCCGCTGATGGATCAGGAACGATCTCACTGAAGACCGGTAATAGACTGTCTACGCTGATGAAAACGCGATCCTCTTTTAGTCTTGCGGGATCGAAATTGTATTCGATCTCCAATCGTTTTCCATTGAAAAATGTGGCTTCGAACTTGTAAGTCGACAGTTTCCACAATTTTTCCTCGATAGTCTCTTCTTCGCCGTTCCAGGTTAAGAACACCATAATTACGTGAATTCATCGTGAATTTTCACTTTTCAGCTTTAGTCACTTTTAGGGATTGCAAATATTCGATATTTTTGGTATTCGAATGTTCGAATACTTTTTCAGCCTTATTCGAATTATTCGAATAATATTCGAATATTTCAGAAAAAAAAGTATTTATATAATTTCTCACGTTTTATTGCCTTAGAAACTAGTAACATATTTTTCATGTAAGTAGGGCAACATCCCAATCAGACAGAACCAATATTTAAACAAAACTTTTAATCAAATAAAATAATTAACAAATTTTTAATAAAGTTAGATGTAATAGGAACTTCGACTACGAAAATATGAAATAAAAAATATTAATTCTTAAACAATTATAGGAAAACTATTAAGTAGGAAACACAATTAAAATCTCACTAGCAAAATCAAATAACATGTTAATAAACTTTATACAACACAAGTAAAAGTAAGAAACAAAAAAGTATATTATAGATATTGTACTATCAATTTCTTAAGGATAACTAAAAAGAAACGAGATCAAAGTCACAATAAGAATGCACTGCGCGGATAACTAGCATCTAAAGAGATATGCAAATTGCAAGTGCACGCAATCACTAAAATTGAAAATTATGATCCAACGCAGTAAGTAACAATTATAATTAAATAAATGCCATCGTATAGGCAAAGGATACAATTATTCTTATTTACGGATCCTTTGAAAGTGGGACCTTAGAAAACTTAAAGAGTCAATGGAATCATCATTCAATTTACATCTGAGATGATTGCAGATATATTTTGTAGAAGAAAATACCCTTTCGCATTCTACGCTAGTTGGTGGAATGCAAATTAGCACGTCATAGGCCTGACTTAGGTGTATTTGTCTTGGCGTACCTGTATCATATAGAGCCATCTGCATTTTTATTGATGTTTCTAGATCATGATGTTCAAGATTTGCTGTGGATGTGGAAGGCACTGCATACATTTCGTCCTCTATCTTTTTCTGCAGCTGTTCTTTCATTGACATATTTGAGATTCTTGACGCTTCTTCATTTTGATAACGCTGAAGGTCTAATATAGCAATGTTATCTTCGTCATCAGAAACGCCAGTGTTAGTTGTCGCAGGTCTTTGCTTAAAATATTTTTTTTGAATGTCAACTATTACTTTGGTGATAACATCATTTCCTACTTTAGGGAAGATAGAAGAACTCGGCTCCTGGTAGTATTTGTTTGGGTTGTGCAAGTACTTCAGTGTACAAACCAGGTCTGTTTGTCGTCGTTCAGCAATCCTTGTTTTCAGAGCCTGAAGAAGTTTACCACTGATAAACCCATTGGTCTCTCGTAGTTTGGTAACCATGAACTGTAGGGCTGTGTCCGCAGTTAATAAAGTGGCCTTTTCTTGACATATCGCTTCCACAGTAGTTTTGACGATAGTGAGAGACGTAGATAAATCCTGCAAAAGAGCAAGCTCATAGGTGCTGAACATAGTTTTGTCTTTCAAGTCAATCAGTGCTTTTAAAATTGCATCATTCAGTAGCAAGAATCTTGAAACCATGTCCGCCATGCTATTCCACCGCGTTTTACAGTCTAATACCAGGCCTGCGCTTTTGTTTTCTTCAAGAATATATTTGTTCAGGATTTCTGTTCTGGTTGGAGATTTTTTGAAAAATTTCACTACTTTTCTTACTTTGTCAATCAAACCTTTGTACTCGACATTGAGATTGGGTTCACTTCTGGAAACCACATTCTGATCGACTACAAAGCCTTCTCCATCATCATTTTCATCTGTTTCCTCATCTTCTGATTCATCTTTCTTTGTATCATCTGTTTCTACTGGAACTTCTTCTGAGTCTATTTCTTCTAACTGTTCATAAGTTTCACTCTGATTATATCGGTTCTTATATATTGTATCCACTACGGCACATTGAATGCCGTGTGCAAGGCACAATTGATGAAATGATTGCATTTGACGACCCATGCAAGACATGACGCTTGCACCGTCTGTCACCACACCAGTTATATCATCTTCATCAATCCAAGCAGTGCCGATCTATTCAGAAATTTGACGACCACGCGTTAGATGTCGCGTTCGTAATTAACAATATAATGTTGTAACTTTAATAAAATTGCTGTGGTAATATTCGAATGTTCGAATATTTTATAATTTACTATTCGAATACGAATTTCAAATGTATATTCGAATAATTCGAATATTCGAATATTCGATTGCAATCCCTAGTCACTTTTCAGCTTTCTGATTATTTCTTGGGACCACGGAAAGAACAGAACACGTCCTAAACGTTGAGCTTTTAAAAATAAATACTGTTGCATTGGCTATCCATACCTGCGTAAATGTCCACTGAAGGGTTCTCATACGGTCCTGGGTAGCAGTGAAAGCGTCGACGGGCCGGACATTTGTTCAAGTGAACATGCGTTTTGACAAATTCAAACATCTCCCATACTGGTGCAATTGTTCCCGCCGCTGATGGATCAGGAACGATCTCACCGAAGACCGGTAATAGACTGTCTACGCTGATGAAAACGCAATCCTCTTTTAGTCTTGCGGGATCGAAATTGTATTCGATCTCCAATCGTTTTCCATTGAAAAATGTGGCTTCGAACTTGTAAGTCGACAGTTTCCAAAATTTTTCCTCGATAGTCTCTTCTTCGCCGTTCCAGGTTAAGAACACCATAATTACGTGAATTCATCGTGAATTTTCACTTTTCAGCTTTAGTCACTTTTCAGCTTTCTGATTATTTCTTGGGACCACGGAAAGAACAGAACACGTCCTAAATGTTGAGCTTTTGAAAATAATAAATTCTGGGGTAAGTACGTCCGCCCGTTTGAAAGTATACAATGTTATCTGTAACACTTGAGTACTGCGGCGCAATTTCCTCGTTGAAAAGCTCTTTTGATTCTCTTAACATTTTTTTATATTTCTTTATTATATTCTGGTCTTGTGGGATCGAAATTGTATTCAATCTTCAATTGTTTTCCATTGAAAAACGTGGTTTTCGTATTGTACGTAGACAGTTTCCACAATTTTTCCTCGATAGTGTCTTCTTCGCCGTTCCAGGTGAAGAACACCATAATTACGTGAATTCATCGTGAATTTTCAATTTTCAGCTTTAGTCACTTTTCAGCTTTCTGATTATTTCTTGGGACCACGGAAAGAACAGAACACGTCCTAAATGTTGAGCTTTTAAAAATAATAAATTCTGGGGTAAGTACGTCCGCCCGTTTGAAAGTATACAATGTTATCTGTAACACTTGAGTACTGCGGCGCAATTTCCTCGTTGAAAAGCTCTTTTGATTCTCTTAACATTTTTTTTATATTTCTTTATTATATTCCGGTCTTGTGGGATCGAAATTGTATTCAATCTTCAATTGTTTTCCATTGAAAAACGTGGTTTTGGTATTGTACGTAGACAGTTTCCACAATTTTTCCTCGATAGTCTCTTCTTCGCCGTTCCAGGTTAAGAACACCATAATTACGTGAATTCATCGTGAATTTTCAATTTTCAGCTTTAGTCACTTTTCAGCTTTCTGATTATTTCTTGGGACCACGGAAAGAACAGAACACGTCCTAAACGTTGAGCTTTTGAAAATAAATACTGTTGCATTGGCTATCCATACCTGCGTAAATGTCCACTGAAGGGTTCTCATACGGTCCTGGGTAGCAGTGAAAGCGTCGACGCACGGTGGGCTGAAAATCGGCTTTCATAGACTAAGGGATTTCAATTCGCAAGTGCTTGTTTTTATGCCGGATATCGCTTCTATTAGTCATTACTATTGGATTAAATCTTATTTTAATACTAGGCTGTATGCTTTGATGTCTTTGCCTGTTGTAATACTTGACAGCGTTACATTCTTTTTTATCTGTCTGTCATGTGTGATACTTTCTGTGCAATGTATGTGGTCTAACTAATTAAATGTTATATTCAGTTTAAACACAAAGAAGTCTTATTTATTAACCTAATCTCAATAGGTTATGGGCCCAGGTCCACGTAAATTAAGTTGGTGATAAATAAAGAGCAAAGAAAACAGAAAAGTATTTTTGAAATTTTCCGACAGCAGAATCGTATTTTGTTTTTTCCAAAAATGGAGTATGGAAAGATGAACCTAGAAAAATTCAATGGAACGAATTTTAAACAGTGGAAATTCCAAATAAAATGTGCCCTCCGTGCAAAAGGGTTAGATATCAACACGCCAAAACCAGAAGGAAATGCGATTCAATGGAATAAAGATGATGGAATGGCAATGTTTGTATTAACATCTGCTATGGATTTAAATCAAATAGCACTCATCGAAAATTGCGAATCAGCGCTTGAAGTGATGACCAAACTGGAGTCCATTTATGAACAAAAATCTGAGATGACTAAAATGATGATACATGAACGTTTTTATCAATATAAAATGTCATTGGCAGATAGCATTGCTCAGCATATAGCTAAAGTAGAAAGCTTAGCTAAGCAACTGAAAGAAAGTGGAGAGGTTATTAGTGATACTGCGATCATAACAAAGATACTGAGTTCACTACCTCCCAAGTACAGATCTCTACGCCAGGCTTGGATGTCACTTGACACTGAGAAGCAAACTGTAATTAATTTAACAGCTCGTTTGCTAGATGAAGAGGCCAGCTTGAATGTAGAAGAAGATAATGAAACTGCATTATTAGTAGCAAAACAAAATATAAAAAAGAAAAAAGTTCCGGAAACAAAAACAAATGAAGAATTCAATGAAAAGTCACATCGCTTTACATGTTATAACTGTGGGAAACGTGGTCATTATGCAAGAGATTGCCGTGCTCCTAAACAAAATCTGAAACAACAAGGAGAAAAGAATAAAATGTTAGCTTTCAATGTAGCAAATATAGATTGGAAAAATAAGGATGAAAGTCTAACATGGATATTAGACAGCGGTGCCTCAGCTCACATGTGTTATAAACGTGAAAATTTTGCTGAATTGTATGAGTATACAGGATCTCCACTGAAACTAGGAAACCAAGATGCTGTAGAAGTGATTGGCCAAGGAAATATATTGATAGACAAGTGTGTCAATGGACAGTGGGAGACAAGTATCCTGAAAAATGTTCTTTATGTACCAAAATTGAGAAGAAACCTATTTTCTGAAGGAGTAGTGACAAGACAAGGGTATAATATTGTGAAGAAACAAACTGATGCTTTGATATACAAAGACAATATAATAGTGCTGTGTGCATCTCTACAAAGTAACAACTTATATGAGTTAAAAATGAAAACACATCAAAATCCAGTATGTAATGTAGTGCAAAAATTGGATCTTAAAACATGGCATGAACGTTTAGGACATTTGAATGTTAAAGAAATACAGAAAATGTGTAGAAACAATGTGATTACTGGTGTGGACTTATCAGATTGTGACAAGTTTGTATGTGAGGGTTGCGCTTATGGTAAGCATGCTCGTCAACCATTTAAGAAATCAAACAGAGGATCACAGCAACCAGGTGATGTTGTATACAGTGATGTCTGTGGACCATTCAGTGTGCTGTCTGTACAAGGTATGAAATATTTTGTTATTTTTAAAGATGCTGCTACAAGTTTTAGATATGTGTACTTTATAAAGAATAAATGTGATGTGTTAAACTGTTTTAAAAAATATAATTCAATGATGAAAAACAAGTTTTCACATAGTGTACGCATATTACACACTGATAATGGTGGAGAATACACAAGTAAAGAATTTAGAGAATATCTTGACTGCGAGGGTATTTCTCATGAGCTCACTGCCCCTTACACGCCTGAACAGAATGGCCGGGCAGAAAGAGAAATAAGAACAATAGTTGAAAGTGCTCGTTCCATGCTTTATGCCCGTAACATACCACTCAATCTATGGGCAGAAGCAGTAAATTGTGCTGTTTATTTATTAAATCGCACATCTTCAAGTCAGACAGAAAATATTACCCCTATGGAGTTGTGGAGTGGTGTAAAACCTAGTCTGGATTATGTCAGAGTGTTTGGATGCGAAGGTTATGTTCATGTGCCTGATCAGCTGAGAAAGAAGCTTGACTGTAAAAGTCGTAAAATGATGTTAGTTGGGTATGATAATTCTAACTACAAAATGTATGATTCAATAACAAAAAGAATTACAATCTCAAGAAATGTTATTTTCAATGAACAGAAAAGTCCTGAAATAAAACAGAATGAAGCTCAAATTTTTATAGGGGATGATGGTGAACAAAATGTTGAAGAGGTTTTAGATAACACTGAGTTGACTGAAAGTGATGACAGCACACATACTGCCATTGATGAAAGTGATGAGACCTATGAACCTTCACAAGAAATTGATGTAATTGACTTAGGTCGTTCAAATATGACTTTGCGATCACATAGAAACAATATTTTTGAGGCACATTTAATGGAGTTGGATGTACCTGTGAGTTATGATGAAGCGATTAATAGTAAAGATCGTAAGTTATGGCTTGAGGCCATAAATGAAGAATTAGAAGCTCATCATACCAATAACACTTGGAGTTTTGTGAATAATCAAAACCAGAGAACTGTAACATCCAAATGGGTTTTTAATATTAAAAGAACCCAAGATGGTCAAGTAGAAAGATATAAAGCTCGACTTTGTGCCCGTGGTTTCACACAAATTGAAGGGATAGATTATAATGAAATTTTTTCACCTACTACAAGATATGAGTCAATAAGAATATTGTTATCTATCTCTGCTGAATATAATTGGAATTTAAGGCAGTTAGATGTCAAGACAGCTTTCTTATATGGAGAGTTAGAGGAGGATATTTTTATGGTAATTCCAGATGGTGTGAAAGCACCAGAAAATAAAATATGTAAATTGAATAAATCCTTGTATGGCCTAAAACAAGCATCTCGTTGCTGGAATCAAAAATTTACTAACTTTCTATTGAAGTTTGGTTTTGTTCAGTCACAAGCAGACAATTGTGTATTTGTTGGCAACTTTAATGGTATTAAAGCATTATTAATTCTATATGTAGATGATGCTTTAATAATGTCACAATCAAATTCCATATTAGATGAAATTGTGAATTATTTAAAGCAAGGATTTAATATAAGAGAGTTAATTTTAAATCGATTTGTTGGTTTAGAAATTTTAAAAACTGATCATTCTGTTTGTATCAGTCAAAGACAATATATTGAACAGTTAATAAATAAATTCAATATGAGTACTGCACACCCTAGCAGTACACCAGTTGATGTTAATGTTCAGATTACTAAAAATATAGACAATGAGCAGATTAATTTTCCTTACAGGGAAGCTATAGGGTCGTTATTGTTTTTATCTACAGCAACTAGGCCAGATATTTCATATGGTGTTAATCTGTTAAGTAGATATATTAATAATCCAAGTGTACATCATGTTAATCAGCTTAAGAGAATAATTAGATATCTTATTAAAACTAAAAATGTTTGTATTAAGTATCAAGGTCAGGAAAGTTTAATTGGATATTCAGATTCAGATTTTGCTGGGGACTTAGATACAAGAAAATCAACCACTGGTTATATTTTTATGTTAAATGGTGGACCTGTATCTTGGTCTAGTCAAAAACAACCTTGTATTGCCTTATCAACAACTGAAGCTGAATTTGTGGCTGGTTGTGAAGCTGCCAAGAATCTTTTATGGTTAAGACAGTTTTTCAAAGAAATTGATGTCATTCAAAATTGCACAACTCTGTGTATTGATAATCAGAGTGCAATTAAACTTATAAATAATCCTGTTTATCATAAAAAGACAAAACACATTGATGTTAAGTTTAATTTCATTAGAGAAAAAGTTAAAAGAAAGTTAATTGTTATTAAGTATGTGCAAAGCTCAGATCAACTGGCTGATATTTTTACTAAGGCTCTGCCTACTGTTAAATTCGAACGTTTAAGAGATGAAATATTGTCAGTTATGTAAGTTTTGTTTAATAAAAGCAGGCAAATTGAGATTTATGTTTATAAAATTTAGTGGGAGTATTGGATTAAATCTTATTTTAATACTAGGCTGTATGCTTTGATGTCTTTGCCTGTTGTAATACTTGACAGCGTTACATTCTTTTTTATCTGTCTGTCATGTGTGATACTTTCTGTGCAATGTATGTGGTCTAACTAATTAAATGTTATATTCAGTTTAAACACAAAGAAGTCTTATTTATTAACCTAATCTCAATAATTACTATGTACAAAAATGACACCCGAGTTAATTCTACCCAAAAACGAAGGAAATATAATTTTTTTACGAAAAATTTGTATGAAGCTAGTATGAAAAATCGAATTATCTCCTAAACGGCATGTTTAACCGTAATATCCTTGGAGATGGTCATAGTGCTAATTATTTATGATTTTTTGGTTGGCGATTGGACGAAAAATTTAATGCCGTTTTTTTTTAAAAAATCGTCACAATATTTTTATTTATTTTTACATGTAAAACGATCCCTTTTAGTGTCTAAGTTAAAAAGTTCGATATGTTATTAACCCAAATATTAAGAACACACGAAACAAGAAAAATAAAATAAAAAAATTGCTGTTTTTGACACATTTATATTAATTTAAATAAAAAAAGATTTATATTGAAGTAACATATGAAGTTATATTTTATACAAAATAAGTTAATTTAAGGAATTAATACTAAGCATTCGTAAAATAAAGTAAAATAAATAAAAAAAATAAAACATATCATTAAATATTACAAAAAAACCCAAACACACTCAAATACAAATTTACAAATATGTACATATATATCTTTTTTACAAATTTTCCTTATCACTCTCGTTGTCAGACTCCAATTCTGAGTCAGCATCCAGATTGGATATATCCAAAAATTCGAACTCAGTTTCCTGAAATTGAATTAAGTCGAGAGTTTCAGCAAAAAAGCTCTGCTTTTTCTTGGCATCTAACTTAGGCCTTTGTGCACTTAGCAAAGGGTCCGAAGAAACAACAAGCATATTTAAAATGTCTTGATTGGAATCCTGCCTGCTTCTTTTCCGCGAATGATGTTCTCGAAACCTCCTAAAATCTTTGTTTCGAGACTCTGAGGCTTCTTCCGAGAGAGTCCCAATCGGCACAATATTATTTTTCTCGATTATGTCAGCCCCATGGATTAGTATAAGGAAAATTTGTAAAAAAGATATATATGTACATATTTGTAAATTTGTATTTGAGTGTGTTTGGTTTTTTTTGTAATATTTAATGATATGTTTTTTTTTTTTATTTATTTTACTTTATTTTACGAATGCTTAGTATTAATTCCTTAAATTAACTTATTTTGTATAAAATATAACTTCATATGTTACTTCAATATAAATCTTTTTTTATTTAAATTAATATAAATGTGTCAAAAACAGCAATTTTTTTATTTTATTTTTCTTGTTTCGTGTGTTCTTAATATTTGGGTTAATAACATATCGAACTTTTTAACTTAGACACTAAAAGGGATCGTTTTACATGTAAAAATAAATAAAAATATTGTGACGATTTTTTAAAAAAAAACGGCATTAAATTTTTCGTCCAATCGCCAACCAAAAAATCATAAATAATTAGCACTATGACCATCTCCAAGGATATTACGGTTAAACATGCCGTTTAGGAGATAATTCGATTTTTCATACTAGCTTCATACAAATTTTTCGTAAAAAAATTATATTTCCTTCGTTTTTGGGTAGAATTAACTCGGGTGTCATTTTTGTACATAGTAATGACTAATAGAAGCGATATCCGGCATAAAAACAAGCACTTGCAAATTGAAATCCCTAAGTCTATGAAAGCAGATTTTCAGCCCACCGTGCGACGGGCCGGACATTTGTTCAAGTGAACATGCGTTTTGACAAATTCAAACATCTCCCATACTGGTGCAATTGTTCCCGCCGCTGATGGATCAGGAACGATCTCACCGAAGACCGGTAATAGACTGTCTACGCTGATGAAAACGCGATCCTCTTTTAGTCTCACGGGATCGAAATTGTATTCGATCTCCAATCGTTTTCCATTGAAAAATGTGGCTTCGAACTTGTAAGTCGACAGTTTCCACAATTTTTCCTCGATAGTCTCTTCTTCGCCGTTCCAGGTTAAGAACACCATAATTACGTGAATTCATCGTGAATTTTCACTTTTCAGCTTTAGTCACTTTTCAGCTTTCTGATTATTTCTTGGGACCACGGAAAGAACAGAACACGTCCTAAACGTTGAGCTTTTAAAAATAAATACTGTTGCATTGGCTATCCATACCTGCGTAAATGTCCACTGAAGTGTTCTCATACGGTCCTGGGTAGCAGTGAAAGCGTCGACGGGCCGGACATTTGTTCAAGTGAACATGCGTTTTGACAAATTCAAACATCTCCCATACTGGTGCAATTGTTCCCGCCGTTGATGGATCAGGAACGATCTCACCGAAGACCGGTAATAGACTGTCTACGCTGATGAAAACGCGATCCTCTTTTAGTCTCACGGGATCGAAATTGTATTCGATCTCCAATCGTTTTCCATTGAAAAATGTGGCTTCGAACTTGTAAGTCGACAGTTTCCACAATTTTTCCTCGATAGTCTCTTCTTCGCCGTTCCAGGTTAAGAACACCATAATTACGTGAATTCATCGTGAATCTTCACTTTTCAGCTTTAGTCACTTTTCAGCTTTCTGATTATTTCTTGGGACCACGGAAAGAACAGAACACGTCCTAAACGTTGAGCTTTTAAAAATAAATACTGTTGCATTGGCTATCCATACCTGCATGTCCACTGAAGGGTTCTCATACGGTCCTGGGTAGCAGTGAAAGCGTCGACGGGCCGGACATTTGTTCAAGTGAACATGCGTTTTGACAAATTCAAACATCTCCCATACTGGTGCAATTGTTCCCGCCGCTGATGGATCAGGAACGATCTCACCGAAGACCGGTAATAGACTGTCTACGCTGATGAAAACGCGATCCTCTTTTAGTCTCACGGGATCGAAATTGTATTCGATCTCCAATTGTTTTCCATTGAAAAATGTGGCTTCGAACTTGTAAGTCGACAGTTTCCACAATTTTTCCTCGATAGTCTCTTCTTCGCCGTTCCAGGTTAAGAACACCATAATTACGTGAATTCATCGTGAATTTTCACTTTTCAGCTTTAGTCACTTTTCAGCTTTCTGATTATTTCTTGGGACCACGGAAAGAACAGAACACGTCCTAAACGTTGAGCTTTTAAAAATAAATACTGTTGCATTGGCTATCCATACCTGCATGTCCACTGAAGGGTTCTCATACGGTCCTGGGTAGCAGTGAAAGCGTCGACGGGCCGGACATTTGTTCAAGTGAACATGCGTTTTGACAAATTCAAACATCTCCCATACTGGTGCAATTGTTCCCGCCGCTGATGGATCAGGAACGATCTCACCGAAGACCGGTAATAGACTGTCTACGCTGATGAAAACGCGATCCTCTTTTAGTCTTGCGGGATCGAAATTGTATTCGATCTCCAATCGTTTTCCATTGAAAAATGTGGCTTCGAACTTGTAAGTCGACAGTTTCCACAATTTTTCCTCGATAGTCTCTTCTTCGCCGTTCCAGGTTAAGAACACCATAATTACGTGAATTCATCGTGAATTTTCACTTTTCAGCTTTAGTCACTTTTCAGCTTTCTGATTATTTCTTGGGACCACGGAAAGAACAGAACACGTCCTAAACGTTGAGCTTTTAGAAATAAATACTGTTGCATTGGTTATCCATACCTGCGTAAATGTCCACTGAAGGGTTCTCATACGGTCCTGGGTAGCAGTGAAAGCGTCCACGGGCCGGACATTTGTTCAAGTGAACATGCGTTTTGACAAATTCAAACATCTCCCATACTGGTGCAATTGTTCCCGCCGCTGATGGATCAGGAACGATCTCACCGAAGACCGGTAATAGACTGTCTACGCTGATGAAAACGCGATCCTCTTTTAGTGTCACGGGATCGAAATTGTATTCGATCTCCAATCGTTTTCCATTGAAAAATGTGGCTTCGAACTTGTAAGTCGACAGTTTCCACAATTTTTCCTCGATAGTCTCTTCTTCGCCGTTCCAGGTTAAGAACACCATAATTACGTGAATTCATCGTGAATTTTCACTTTTCAGCTTAGGCACTTTTCAGCTTTCTGATTATTTCTTGGGACCACGGAAAGAACAGAACACGTCCTAAACGTTAAGCTTTTAAAAATAAATACTGTTGCATTGGCTATCCATACCTGCATGTCCACTGAAGGGTTCTCATACGGTCCTGGGTAGCAGTGAAAGCGTCGACGGGCCGGACATATGTTCAAGTGAACATGCGTTTTGACAAATTCAAACATCTCCCATACTGGTGCAATTGTTCCCGCCGCTGATGGATCAGGAACGATCTCACCGAAGACCGGTAATAGACTGTCTACGCTCATGAAAACGCGATCCTCTTTTAGTCTTGCGGGATCGAAATTGTATTCGATCTCCAATCGTTTTCCATTGAAAAATGTGGCTTCGAACTTGTAAGTCGACAGTTTCCACAATTTTTCCTCGATAGTCTCTTCTTCGCCGTTCCAGGTTAAGAACACCATAATTACGTGAATTCATCGTGAATTTTCACTTTTCAGCTTTAGTCACTTTTCAGCTTTCTGATTATTTCTTGGGACCACGGAAAGAACAGAACACGTCCTAAACGTTGAGCTTTTAAAAATAAATACTGTTGCATTGGCTATCCATACTTGCGTAAATGTCCACTGAAGGGTTCTCATACGGTCCTGGGTAGCAGTGAAAGCGTCGACGGGCCGGACATTTGTTCAAGTGAACATGCGTTTTGACAAATTCAAACATCTCCCATACTGGTGCAATTGTTCCCGCCGCTGATGGATCAGGAACGATCTCACCGAAGACCGGTAATAGACTGTCTACGCTGATGAAAACGCGATCCTCTTTTAGTCTTGCGGGATCGAAATTGTATTCGATCTCCAATCGTTTTCCATTGAAAAATGTGGCTTCGAACTTGTAAGTCGACAGTTTCCACAATTTTTCCTCGATAGTCTCTTCTTCGCCGTTCCAGGTTAAGAACACCATAATTACGTGAATTCATCGTGAATTTTCAATTTTCAGCTTTCGTCACTTTTCAGCTTTCTGATTATTTCTTGGGACCACGGAAAGAACAGAACACGTCCTAAACGTTGAGCTTTTAAAAATAAATACTGTTACATTGGCTATCCATACCTGCGTAAATGTCCACTGAAGGGTTCTCATACGGTCCTGGGTAGCAGTGAAAGCGTCGACGGGCCGGACATTTGTTCAAGTGAACATGCGTTTTGACAAATTCAAACATCTCCCATACTGGTGCAATTGTTCCCGCCGCTGATGGATCAGGAACGATCTCACCGAAGACCGGTAATAGACAGTCTACGCTGATGAAAACGCGATCCTCTTTTAGTCTTGCGGGATCGAAATTGTATTCGATCTCCAATCGTTTTCCATTGAAAAATGTGGCTTCGAACTTGTAAGTCGACAGTTTCCACAATTTTTCCTCGATAGTCTCTTCTTCGCCGTTCCAGGTTAAGAACACCATAATTACGTGAATTCATCGTGAATTTTCAATTTTCAGCTTTAGTCACTTTTCAGCTTTCTGATTATTTCTTGGGACCACGGAAAGAACAGAACACGTCCTAAACGTTGAGCTTTTAAAAATAAATACTGTTACATTGGCTATCCATACCTGCGTAAATGTCCACTGAAGGGTTCTCATACGGTCCTGGGTAGCAGTGAAAGCGTCGACGGGCCGGACATTTGTTCAAGTGAACATGCGTTTTGACAAATTCAAACATCTCCCATACTGGTGCAATTGTTCCCGCCGCTGATGGATCAGGAACGATCTCACCGAAGACCGGTAATAGACTGTCTACGCTGATGAAAACGCGATCCTCTTTTAGTCTTGCGGGATCGAAATTGTTTTCGATCTCCAATCGTTTTCCATTGAAAAATGTGGCTTCGAACTTGTAAGTCGACAATTTCCACAATTTTTCCTCGATAGTCTCTTCTTCGCCGTTCCAGGTTAAGAACACCATAATTACGTGAATTCATCGTGAATTTTCACTTTTCAGCTTTAGTCACTTTTCAGCTTTCTGATTATTTCTTGGGACCACGGAAAGAACAGAACACGTCCTAAATGTTGAGCTTTTAAAAATAATAAATTCTGGGGTAAGTACGTCCGCCCGTTTGAAAGTATACAATGTTATCTGTAACACTTGAGTACTGCGGCGCAATTTCCTCGTTGAAAAGCTCTTTTGATTCTCTTAACATTTTTTTATATTTCTTTATTATATTCTGGTCTTGTGGGATCGAAGTTGTATTCAATCTTCATTTGTTTTCCATTGAAAAACGTGGTTTTGGTATTGTACGTAGACAGTTTCCACAATTTTTCCTCGATAGTGTCTTCTTCGCCGTTCGAGGTTAAGAACACATGCGAGTTGGCAGTATTCCATAATTACGTGAATTCATCGTGAATTTTCACTTTTCAGCTTTAGTCACTTTTCAGCTTTCTGATTATTTCTTGGGACCACGGAAAGAACAGAACACGTCCTAAACGTTGAGCTTTTAGAAATAAATACTGTTGCATTGGCTATCCATACCTGCGTAAATGTCCACTGAAGGGTTCTCATACGGTCCTGGGTAGCAGTGAAAGCGTCCACGGGCCGGACATTTGTTCAAGTGAACATGCGTTTTGACAAATTCAAACATCTCCCATACTGGTGCAATTGTTCCCGCCGCTGATGGATCACGAACGATCTCACCGAAGACCGGTTATAGACTGTCTACGCTGATGAAAACGCGATCCTCTTTTAGTGTCACGGGATCGAAATTGTATTCGATCTCCAATCGTTTTCCATTGAAAAATGTGGCTTCGAACTTGTAAGTCGACAGTTTCCACAATTTTTCCTCGATAGTCTCTTCTTCGCCGTTCCAGGTTAAGAACACCATAATTACGTGAATTCATCGTGAATTTTCACTTTTCAGCTTAGGCACTTTTCAGCTTTCTGATTATTTCTTGGGACCACGGAAAGAACAGAACACGTCCTAAACGTTGAGCTTTTAAAAATAAATACTGTTGCATTGGCTATCCATACCTGCATGTCCACTGAAGGGTTCTCATACGGTCCTGGGTAGCAGTGAAAGCGTCGACGGGCCGGACATTTGTTCAAGTGAACATGCGTTTTGACAAATTCAAACATCTCCCATACTGGTGCAATTGTTCCCGCCGCTGATGGATCAGGAACGATCTCACCGAAGACCGGTAATAGACTGTCTACGCTGATGAAAACGCGATCCTCTTTTAGTCTTGCGGGATCGAAATTGTATTCGATCTCCAATCGTTTTCCATTGAAAAATGTGGCTTCGAACTTGTAAGTCGACAGTTTCCACAATTTTTCCTCGATAGTCTCTTCTTCGCCGTTCCAGGTTAAGAACACCATAATTACGTGAATTCATCGTGAATTTTCACTTTTCAGCTTTAGTCACTTTTCAGCTTTCTGATTATTTCTTGGGACCACGGAAAGAACAGAACACGTCCTAAACGTTGAGCTTTTAGAAATAAATACTGTTGCATTGGCTATCCATACCTGCGTAAATGTCCACTGAAGGGTTCTCATACGGTCCTGGGTAGCAGTGAAAGCGTCCACGGGCCGGACATTTGTTCAAGTGAACATGCGTTTTGACAAATTCAAACATCTCCCATACTGGTGCAATTGTTCCCGCCGCTGATGGATCAGGAACGATCTCACCGAAGACCGGTAATAGACTGTCTACGCTGATGAAAACGCGATCCTCTTTTAGTGTCACGGGATCGAAATTGTATTCGATCTCCAATCGTTTTCCATTGAAAAATGTGGCTTCGAACTTGTAAGTCGACAGTTTCCACAATTTTTCCTCGATAGTCTCTTCTTCGCCGTTCCAGGTTAAGAACACCATAATTACGTGAATTCATCGTGAATTTTCACTTTTCAGCTTTAGTCACTTTTCAGCTTTCTGATTATTTCTTGGGACCACGGAAAGAACAGAACACGTCCTAAACGTTGAGCTTTTAAAAATAAATACTGTTGCATTGGCTATCCATACCTGCATGTCCTCTGAAGGGTTCTCATACGGTCCTGGGTAGCAGTGAAAGCGTCGACGGGCCGGACATATGTTCAAGTGAACATGCGTTTTGACAAATTCAAACATCTCCCATACTGGTGCAATTGTTCCCGCCGCTGATGGATCAGGAACGATCTCACCGAAGACCGGTAATAGACTGTCTACGCTCATGAAAACGCGATCCTCTTTTAGTCTTGCGGGATCGAAATTGTATTCGATCTCCAATCGTTTTCCATTGAAAAATGTGGCTTCGAACTTGTAAGTCGACAGTTTCCACAATTTTTCCTCGATAGTCTCTTCTTCGCCGCTCCAGGGGGTCTACTCTAATTCAACGAAAAACGAAATTTCGATCGAAACTTCGCTCAATTCCTACTATGGTTCCATTCGTTTCGAAACTTCGTTGAAACGAAATTAGTTCATCGTTCAAATTCTCTAAACCTACTCTATTGCATGAAAGTTACGAACGAAAATTGAAGTTTGACAGATGATTGTTCGTAATTTTAACCTCAAATTGACGAAACCAAAAGTGTTACCTTTTTATTTTTGTTTTGGTCGATTTTGTTAAAAATTAAATTAAAATGGCTACAAGACATCTTTTAATCGCGGCTGCTTTACGTGAAGAACGTTTGGAGCGTAGAAGGAACCGGCGCCGCCTGCGCAATCAATTCAATATCTCAAATATTCCCGATCTAGAGTTTGTCGGAAATTTCAGACTCAGTCGATAGTTATTCGAAGAGTTGTGCCAGGAAATAGTGTCTTTATTGCCTCCAAAGACAAGACGACATGGAATCGAGCCCACACATAAAGTAAGTTTAAATTGTTTATACACTCCTTTCAAAGTAATTTTATTTTAATGTTCATAAGCCTCAACCTGTGTTAATGTATTTCAGATACTTACTGCTTTGAACTTTTATGCCCGAGGAAGTTACCAGGGGTCTGTGGGACAAAATATGGATGGGCCCATGGCACAACAAACAGTGTCCCGTTGTTTACGGGAGGTAACAACTGCACTTAATGCACCCCACATACTACGGAAGCACATAAGATTCCCACAAAATAGGAATGAAAGGAACCTTATTAAGCGGAAGTAAGTACTTACCTTCCTATCTAGATTTGGCTGTTAAACTTAGTAACATGTGAAATACATAGTAAGTAATTAAAATATTTTTCTGTCATTTTCAATGAAAAATTTACATTAAAAATATGTACCAAGACTAGGCAAATAAGTCATGCAAAAACAATTACTTATATAATTTTATTGCACCATTTACTAATGTAATATTGTGTCCTTATTTTAGATTTTATGATAAATATGGGCTACCCGGTGTGGTGGGGTGCATCGATTGTACACATGAAGCCATAGTAAGGCCTTCGGAGCATGAGGAACAATATTTTAATCGGAAACATTTTCATTCAATTAATACTCAAGTTGTAAGTTTATGAACAATATTTTAATAATATTATGACATTCACTATTTTATTACCTACATTTTATTCTATTTTACATTGATTAAAATTCTTTTTTAGATATGTGACAGCGATTTATTAATAACTAATGTTGATGCTTCATATGGTGGCGCAACTCATGATGCAGGAACTCATGATGGAGGTATTTGGAGGGAATGTGAAATAAGAAACCACTTGGAGAGTCTCCAGGATGAAACAGTTTATCTATTAGGCATGTCTTGATTTATGGTTTTGATATTCATATATATAAGAAATGTGGTGATGCAATTTACACTAATATTTCATTTTTAAATTTTTAGGTGATTCTGGATATGCTCTTAGGGAGCATATGATGACACCTGTAGATAATGCTGTCGAAAACTCTCCAGAGGGAAGATACAATTACCTCCAAAAGCGTGCACGCTGCACCATAGAACGCACATTTGGTGTATTAAAGGGTAGATGGAGATGTCTTTTGGCAGCAAGGGAACTCCATTACTGCCCAGAAACAGCAGGTCAAATTATATTAGCCTGCTGTGTATTACACAACATGTGTATAAGGGCAGGTATTGAATGTCCCGAGCTGACTGAAGAGGAACATCAATCGGAGAGAACCAGGCAGGTTCCCTTTGAAACAGCTGCATCTTCGACTCAAGCTCTACAGGCAGGTCGAAGGGCAAGAAATGCATTAATACAAATGCTAGAAAGTAACCGGTAAGATAAACTAAAACCAAATAATTATACAAGTAGAATAAAATAAAGTCAATTACCAAACTTTTTTTTTGTTTTAGGAGATAATCATCATCGATCGAGATGGCGTAGCTTCATTCTTTGACAAGTGCTTGTAACAGCCTAGATTAAAATATTTCTAGAGCATAAAATTGGTTCAGTTTTATTTTTACATCTTACTTACTTATCGTAACCCTACCTACCTAGATGTTTATAAAATGGAAACAAATATTTACTTAATAACCATGACATTGTAGATATTTAGTTACATACAGAGAAAATAATAACTTCTATGATTTTAAATATTTAACAGTATCTTGATATTATATCGAATTATGGCCATGATAGTCAACTATGAGGAAAAATAAAGTTCATAAATTAGCATTCCTAACATGAAAAAAAGATCTTGAGAGCGACTTTTTTTGTGAGCAAAAAAGGGTGACCCGAGGGGTTGTAACATGGCCAAAACGTATTTTTTTTGCCCACCTGTCGTACATGGAATAAGTTAGCGTACTAGTGTTAAGTATTAGTACATAAAAGTTTTGTTACATGAGGGTTCACGGTTGTTTAATGAACAAAGAAAAGAAACAATAGTATTCTAAAATGAATTTAATTAATACATATTACTAAAACTAAAATACTAATGCTATTGCCTATTCCCTATTTTGTCTTAAAAACTCTAAATACTGTCGCCATAATTCAGCCAACTGTTCCAAGGCAGCCCTGATGCCTGCGAGCTCAGTGTTCCTCACTGTCTCTCTCTCTACACGTCCATCTTCATATTGGTACAATCTGCTTCTGACATCGGAGCCAGCAGCAGATCGTGTCCTTCTGAGACGTGCAGATTGTGAGGCTGCAAACAAAATTCCAATATGTTACATTGCAGTAAAAATTTAATCAATGTATTTTTTGTGGCAAACAGTATTTTTCTTGTAATTTTAATCTCGTCTGTAGTTTAGTGATAAGACCTTTATGTATCAAATACATCCATACATACTATGTGTATCAATATATTTTCTGTCATATACAAGTTAGGTACGATTAGATGACATTACTGAAAATCCATAGTAAGAAGAAGTACTCACAACTTCTGGAAGTCAATGTTTCTTGTGACCATGGTGCTTGACTCGCAGGATGACTGGCTGCCTGGCTTTCTTGGCTTGGTTCGACGTACTCCTCATGCAAGTCCAGGCTCTGCTGCTGCAGGTGGCTTCCTTGACTGGAGGTTGATGGTGTGGTTTCATTTGTCTGAAATAAATATATCAGATTTAAGTTTAGGTGAAGTATTAATTTTGAATATCTACCGCAATGCGAATTGTATTGTATTTTTACCTGATGGGTTAAAAAACTTTATATACTACTCACATAAAAAAAAAAAATGTAATAAAAATTATATATCACTAAGATAAATATTTGATTGAATTAAAGTTTAGAAATAGGGCACCCAAAGAATGATGAGGTACTTACTTCAGTGAAAGCTGGCACTCTGGCTCCAGTTCGGCGGTCACCGAAACCATCTCCCATAATGTCCAAGACTTTTAATTCCCATTGGGAGAGTTGGGGTGCCACTGATGGACCACCTCCAGTCATTGAAGCCGACCTCCGGGAATCAGCAGCGGCTTTTTTGGCCAGATGTTTTCTATCAAACCATACCTATTCAAATTAAAAGTAAATATTATAACTTTGTCACTTTCACTGATAAATAGCTTAAATGTTTAATTATATTACTAAGAATTACCTTTTGCCACTGCTGAACTGTCTTTGTGCAACCGCCCATGGAATTGAGCGAATTGCACAATTCATCCCACAGCCTCTTCGCCTGGACTTTTCCTTCTAGACTCCTCAATCTCCCTCGAGCAAGATCCCTATGCTCGTCCAGGAAATTGAGGAGTGTATCAATTTGTTCAGGAGTAGCCGAACCCGTATGTGGAGCCATCTTACACTAAAAAGATGAGATGAAAATAAATAACAGGTAGCAATTATCAAAAAAAAAATGTAAGTATTTTACGTGCAAAACAATTAATATTACTTACACTTTGACACCAAATTAAACCGAATAGAAGTCTTTCTAAGGACGCCCAATTGAAGACTGCGATTTGAAATTGAAACTTTGTCAGGGAATGTATATCGCGTAGGCAAAGAAAAAACCACTTGAAACATTTTATTATCACTTCACTTGTGTGCTCAACACAGGAATTCTCTACCACGTCTTGCACTTTAGCTTGAGAAACAAACTTATAACTATTCAAACTTTCAATCTTCAAAGAATGCAAACAAAAAACCCACAAGTGCTGACTGACAGCATTGCGATAATACGGATAAGTTTGGTTGCTCTATACGATACTATAAACACCGTTTGTTAATAATATACACCTTAACTTAGTCGGTTAACATTCATTGAAAGGGTTCTTTTAGTGTCACTGTGACTTTCATTTCAAAACATGTATATTTATTGCTTATTTATGATTTTCTGAATTAATTTGCATAATAAACCATGATTATTTCAATAAATTCGTAAAATAAATGAAAATAAGTTATAATTATTAACTTAAAATAAAACCGATGTTTTACCGTAAAGGACATCAAAAAGAACCTACCTATCATTGTTCGTTCCATTCGTTCACGAAAATTGTCTATGGATCCGAACTTTGCGTGTTCGTCCGAAAATGATACAGAGTAGGGCCAGACACGAAATTACGTTTAAATTTCGTTCGATAACGAAGTTTCGTTTCGGAGAAAGAGAGTAGACCTCCAGGTTAAGAACACCATAATTACGTGAATTCATCGTGAATTTTCACTTTTCAGCTTTAGTCACTTTTCAGCTTTCTGATTATTTCTTGGGACCACGGAAAGAACAGAACACGTCCTAAACGTTGAGCTTTTAAAAATAAATACTGTTGCATTGGCTATCCATACCTGCGTAAATGTCCACTGAAGGGTTCTCATACGGTCCTGGGTAGCAGTGAAAGCGTCGACGGGCCGGACATTTGTTCAAGTGAACATGCGTTTTGACAAATTCAAACATCTCCCATACTGGTGCAATTGTTCCCGCCGCTGATGGATCAGGAACGATCTCACCGAAGACCGGTAATAGACTGTCTACGCTGATGAAAACGCGATCCTCTTTTAGTCTTATATACCTTAGTTTATGCTATAATAGGAATGTAAAATGATGCGATGAGTACTGGGCTAAATAAATCTTATTTCTAATGTATATTAGGTACTGTCTACATCGATATATATATATTGATAAATATATATTAGTAAATTATGATTTCAACATAGAAATGTATATATATTTTTTTTTTTTGTTTTATGACTTTATGTGTTTTGTATACAGTTTCAAAATTAAGTATAGGTTAAATATTTTAATATGTACTTATTCGTACCCATGAAGGAGTTTTAAGAACTAATGGGTGTTTTTTTTAGAGGTATAGAACTTTGAAATGGAATAAGACAAGGAAAAATTTGTAAAATTTACATGAAATTTACTTTATTCAAAAGATAATCTTATGGCATTATAATTTAAATATGATTTCTGGCATATGACCGCCACGGCTGGATCGGACGTAATCTAATCTGGAGATCCAATTTTCAATCACTTTTTCCAACATTAATTTGTGGCCGTATATCGGCAATTACGCGGCGAATGTTGTCCTCCAAGTGGTCGATCGTTTCGGGCTTATCGGCGTAGACTAGCGACTTCACATATCCCCACAGAAAATAGTCAAGCGGCGTTAAATCGCACGATCTTGGGGGCCAATTCACGGGTTCGGAACGTGAAACAATGCGGTTACCAAACGTTTCCTTCAGTAAATCAATTGTGGCCCGAGCTGTGTGACATGTTGCGCCGTCTTGTTGAAACCACAGCTCCTGCACATCATGGTTGTTCAATTGAGGAACGAAAAAGTCAGTAATCAGGGCTCTATAGCGGTCACCATTGACTGTAACGTTCTGGCCAGCATCATTTTTAAAGAAGTACGGACCAATGATTCCACCAGCCCATATAGCACACCAAACAGTCAGTTTTTCTGGATGTAACGGTGTCTCAACATACACTTGAGGATTATCTTCACTCCAAATACGGCAGTTTTGTTTGTTGACGTAGCCATTCATCCAAAAGTGAGCTTCATCGCTAAACAAAATTCTCTTATGAAAATCGGGATCAACGGCAATCTTGTTTTGGGCCCATTCACCGAATCTACGCCTTGTTAGGTGATCGTGTGGCTTCAACTCTTGCACGAGTTGGATTTTGTAAGCACGCAAACCAAGATCTTTCCGCAAAATCTTCCATAAAGTGGATGGACACATATCCAATTCCTGTGCACGATGGCGGATAGACTGATTCGGGTCTTCCTCTACGCTACGCTTTACAGCAGCAATGGCTTCTTCTATACGCACTGAACGACGTCTCTGTGGATGCGTATTATCATTTAGAGTAAACGTAGTGCGAAAACGGTCCATAGTTAGTCGAATTAATTGCTCTGATGGACGATTATGTTGATCGTAAAATGGGCGTAGCGCGCGATACTACGGTATTTCGAACAGATCCATTATTTTCAAAATAAATTTGCACAATTTGGAAGCGTTGTTCAGGCGTCAGTCTATTCATGTTGAAATGCCAAACCAAACTATACACAAATCACTTGACAGCTGACAAAATAGCCGCCAATTAAAACAGTGTTGCCAACTTAAAGTTCTATACCTCTAAAAAAAACACCCATTACTTAATCATCATCATGAGTAGTAATATCTATACATATTAGGTAGTAAATAAGAAGTTAAAGATTTTATTTGTTATTATTATTTTTTTGATTCTTTTTTTTTTGTTAAAAAAAAAAAAAAACTTTTATTTTTTATGGCTCATTTGTAATATTAGTACATGCAAATTAAGGAACGTCAGTAATTTGAGTATGTAAATTTTATGTATGAAGTGCTGTGTTTTGGTGCGTTTTTGACTTACCTTAGTTGGTACGTCTTTTCTTATGGGGTGTTCTGATATGAGAATACCTTCTTAAAGTTCGGCGTATGCCGTTTCGTTTTTGGACTGGTTGATACCAATGCCATTTCCTTCTTTTCTTACGATCACAATTTTTGTCCTTAATTGAATAAGGAGAGCTGGGTGCCAAGTTGTCGTGGTGCACTAGGTGTTCTGGTTGATTTTGAGGCATAGAATATGGGTGATAACGAAGTCTTTGGTCGTGGAAGTTTGAGGAAGTTGATGGCGATGGATGTTGCAGGTCGAGGGGCGGATGACGTGCAACATCTTCTCTTTCATTGCTCCAGAATACGTCAAGCGAGGTCGTCAAGCAGCTGAGGAAATGAAAATGCTTCTTGTAAGTCGGTAGTGAAAGATTCGAAAGGTTGTTTGTAGTGATCGATGATTGCGTCCCGATAAATTTGTGTACTCTCCCAATGATAGAAATGTCCAACCATCATAAGGTTGATTAATCTGTAGGCACAGTTAGTTGGGTAGCTGCAAGATGGATCAGGTTTTTCAGTTGACCAAGGTGCTTCTCCAAATAGCCGTGGTAAGTCGAGGTTGGAGAGTGGGGGAACGTATTTAGCTCTAATTTTCCTGTACTTGCGTTGTCTTCTTAAGTGACGTTGACTGACCCAGTAGTTTTTTTTCATGACTTGCGTTCTGATATCTTTATTCTGGGCTATGATCCATGCGGCTTGTATTTCAGCGTCGCTAGGCTTGATATTATCGGTGGTTTTTATGAGTAAAGGCCCATAAGGGATGCAAAAATCTGCTTCTAAAGTCCGTGGATTTGGATGATTCTTATATCGGTCACTGCGACGTAGACGTCTTAAGGCCCTCAGGCACATACGTCGATGCCAATGGTCTCGTATTACAATTAAAGAGACGAGGTAGATGAACAGCATATCGACACCAAGGGAGCGACTCCTCGAAGAGTGTCCGTCTGTTGTCTCGTGAGGCATGTTGTTTGTTTTATAAAGGGAAGGATTTTGACTGATGATCTCGTACCCACTGTCTTATGCAGATAGCGTTAGTTAAAGCACAGTAATAATTTTTCTTAAGTCCGTGAGTTGTACAGGTAGTTGATGAGGTGCGGATTACATCAAACTTAGGACACTTATAGTCTTTAATCTCTAAGTTGACTATGTCGCGACTCAGGATCTTTTGTAGATATGTAGCTTCAATTGATCCTCTAGTATAGATTTTTCTCGCGTTTTTAGCGTAACTTTCAAGGATATTTATTACTTCCTGGAGTTGAGTATCACCGTCTTCCCAATTAATACCGTGATGTTTCACGATGATATGATATGATCAAATGACTTCTCCCGCTCTGGGCAGAGCGGAAGTGGGTGTCAGACTCGTACTGTCTAAAACCCATCCATGTTCCTTCCTCGCCTTTTGTGTTCCCGGGCCGTGGTATCTCTTTCGAACAGTCCCGCAGCCAAAACTTTCTGAAAAGCTCATGCACGGCTCTACGCGTGCTGAAAAGCTCTGGATTGGGTTGGATTCTTCAGGACTTATAAAATCGGACAAAACGTAAGGGCTGGAAGCTACTGTGGACGTCATGGAGGTAACGGTGTGGGTGCAGAGAGTGGAGCGGACGGTGCTAGGCTCCGCCTGTCGGCCGCTGGCCGACATTGTGATGGTTTCATTACACTACACGCCCATATTGTACAAAACAATGTCGTGCATTGATGTTAAGTGCATAATTTTTGTTATTATTATACGAAATAATCGTGATAAGGTCTCAGTATAACCGTAATTAGTTAAACTAGACACCCGCATCTAAAATACACGCCTATTCAATGCATTTTGTTCTGGCCGTTGAATAAGAAGTAAACAGAGAATACATACCGATATCAGCACTATAAATACCTCTGGAATCCAACCCACTTCTGAATTATTAGAGTAATATACCAGATTACAGTATTATGCAGGTTTTTAATCAAAATGAATATGGAAAAACTATTATTCACAATAAACGGTAACTCTGTGTCATTCTTTTTCTTTTTTTTCCACAGACTCTCGAATGGCCGTCTCGGGTTGCCACCGCAAAATCTTTTAATTTACCAATTTTTATTTCTCATGTTCAAAATGAATATTAAAATGATTAAAAATAAATGCCTCATTCTCTAAACACTAACAATTTTATGCACGACATCGAATGGAAACTAGCTATTTCAATACTATTAGTCAGTGCCAGTCATTAATAATTTCTAAAATGTGAACATGAAGTCGGTAGCAAGTAAATTATTTACCAGCTAATAAAATAACAATTTTTACTTGGCATCGACTTCAAAATCATATAAAGACTTAATAAATAAATCTTATTCTATTACTCTTGGCACCTTTGAAAACGGTTTTTTGGACCCAATGCAAAAATAATAATTAAAATGCGTTCATAAACAAAAAAGTTATATCCGAGCATTATTTAAAAAGTAGTCGAATTGAAAAACTCCATCTTTTTTTAAATCGATTAACTAAAGTACACCAACTAAATAATATAAACGTAACCTAAACCAACTAATATACCCACAAAAAATGACGTTAAGTTGGGAGAATGTAAAAAAGAAACTGGCAACACTGATAAAATATGGCGTAATTTGGTAATCATAAAAACAAAGCATAAATAAATAGTTTTTTGGTTACTTACCTATGATATGTTTGGTGATGTGTTTGGTATTTTTTACCCTTCCTTTATAATTCCGGCACAGTTTAATAGCACATACCGTCATTTTATCGCTGGTATTTGTTTAATACGTAGTGACACCAAAGCGGCACGATCGGCACTAATCGGCGGGTGAGAACATATAAGCCAACAGTTGGCTGATATTTTTTGACACGTTTGCGCGCATTTGATGCTCTATCTAGACATTATATAATCAAAGCCTGCAAGGTATCCCATAGTAGAAGATACAGTTCTACTGAACACTTGGCTGGCAAAAACCTACATTTTTGTTTTCGTCGGATCAACGTGACTATCAAATAGTTTAGGCACCAATCTGATTCCTTTGTATGCAGGATTTTCTTCATGTAATTGTTTAATGTGATCCCATTTAGCGGTCTTTTCTTTATTATCGGTAGTATACCTTAAAATATTCTCTAAAAGATTATTTCGTATACCTTTTAATAGATGTGGGGAATCA
Source organism: Lycophotia porphyrea (assembly GCA_950005105.1). Classification (NCBI taxonomy): domain Eukaryota; kingdom Metazoa; phylum Arthropoda; class Insecta; order Lepidoptera; family Noctuidae; genus Lycophotia; species Lycophotia porphyrea. The sequence goes on from OX465406.1 coordinate 10,820,792, forward strand.
TATCGCACCTTTAGAATTATAGTGACCTATCTAAAAAAAACAAGTTTTTGGGAAACGTTGAATAAAGGTTCGTCTGTTTTAAGTTTTTTTAGAAAAGGGAGATAATTCGGTTGGACTTTCATTAATTTCGAATTGTTTTAATTGTATATCCTACTTGACTTATTTATCTACACTTTTTTAAATAAAAAAAAATATTATTACAATTAATAATATTTTTTTCTTATTTCACACAAAAATAGTGCTCATTTACGTCTTTGTTTGTCTGAAACCATCGTTTTTTAAAAGACCTTTTATTATTTAGGTCTCTTTGGTTCTGAATCTTCAATCAAAGTCTCGTTTCATTCCTAAATAAGTCACTATATTAATACATTTTTAGATAGTTTTAAGAATACTTTTAGGTTCAGTACACAAAAAAAAAACATCGCAAGGTAATAAAAAAGTTTTATTATAAAAGTAAAACGACAAAAGACTTAAATGCTACTAATTGTACAGCACAGTAGGCCGTAATGAAAACTTTTAACTAAAAAAAATAAAATAAAATGACAATCAAATGCTACTCAGTCTTCTTTGATAGTATTTGTAACAATAAAATCAGATTAAATAAAACTATTCAAATATATATCTATTTTAAAAAAAATGTTTTTGTTTAATAACCATACATTTTGAAAAACGTAATAATTAAAGTATAGAATTATAAAAATCTGCATAATAACCAGGTATTAAGTTTTTATTAACGAGATCGCGTAAGTCTTTTTTCTTATGTTCGCTCAGCTCTAGTCTTTGTAAATATGCTTTGGTTAGCGTTATTTCTTCTGGTCTGACCATTTTCTTTCGTTTATTTCTCATATTGACCATGGTGAACTCATTTTGAGTGTATGAGGTTTTATAGTAAAATGCGAACTGTTCAGCCTTATAAAATTCCAAAACCTTGACATTGGTCCATATCATAGTGTTTTTATGTTCGTCTTCATTGTAATTATAGCCCCACTTTTCTTGTAGAACCTTTAAATCGATGAAAAAGTCGTATGTCAACTCTATCACATTAAAAGGTTTACCATTCTTACGCGAGTTCTTAATTAGGGTAACATATTGGTAGGGTGCGTATATTGGCCCAGACTTTTTATTTCTCTTGATCTCTTTTTCAATAAGGCTATGCACATTATCCCCTTCATTCTGGGTATGACCTTTAATTAGATATTTATGAGTAATTGTGTGAATATTTTCAAAAATAGATACAGCATAAGAATATAATGAGGCAATATATTTATTTTTATTTTGACCACAACAATTATCGGAATAAAATGTGACATGGAGAGCTTTGTTTGGGTTCTGCTCATTTAAACGATGTAAATAATCTAAAATGCATGACCCAATCTCGTTAGCTCCCCTTTTTCCCTGAACTTCGTCCCAGAAATAGCTATATACGTTACCGTATGCCCCTATTTCATTATCATTATCTTCATTTTTTTTACGCTTTTGAACTGTTGCTGTTTTCTTTAACATTTCTACTATTGTAAAATTAAGGCAATTTAGTTTGGATTTATAAAAAAATGATGATGTTTCTCCAGTGGGACACTGCAGAACAGCCTGCAAATCGTAGACTGCGCAAATGTTAGTTTCATTAATATTCTGACGATCTAGACGTTTTTCTTCTCGACACAGAACCTTTTCTTTCAGATGATCATCATATTTTTCTTTAATTTCTATCTTGCGATTCGGATTAGCAAGTTCATAATCTAAGCACAAGTCGCACCTATCTTTTTTTGGTTGAAAAAAACCTATATTAAACACTTTTGTAAAAATTTCGTAGTACAGCCAATAGTCACATGTAGGTTTTTCTTCTTCTTTCTGAGATTTATCGAAGTCTCGCCAAAGGTCCATTATCGTCTTCTCACCACTGATATACTCCCTGGAAGTTGAAGCTCTCAAATAATGAGAGGGTATTCTTGGTATGGAATTTATATGTCCTTTTATACTTTCAATGAGTAGTGGATCTGTAGGTTTTCTTCCAGAGTGCTTACCTCTAATGTCTTTACTTACGAAACCTTGCGGGTCAGTTTTCTTTTTAACGGTTCTGATTTGACGGTCACATATCCCTAGCGTGTTAATAAAGAAGGTCTTACAAACACGAATGTTGATATTATTTATTTTGAAATAGAATGCATTATTTGGTAATCTAGGTTTATCTGCGTTAGTATACTTGTATCTAGGCTTAATTTCCATCATACAAGAGCGTATGTAAGATCTCTGCAGTTCGATGTTGCCAAGAGACCAATATGTTTCAAATAATGTATTTCTATAGGTGCCATTTACATTCACAGAACATTGGAGTCTACATTTACACGCATCTTTAACAATACGGGCAGTTACTTCCTTTTTAGTCGTCATAGAAACGTAAGCTTTTCCAGAATTCCTTAAACTTTTTGCTATATTTTGCTTCCATTTTGAAGGATTCCGAATGCGCTTTCTACATCTTCTAGGAGTTTCCGCGACAGAATTAACAGAACAGGTGTTATTAGATGCTATGGTATTGAAAGTAGTGGTGGACGAAGGCGAAGAACTGGAGCTAGAACTTGGGCGAGTAGCCTTTCTAAGATTGGACCTAGATCTATCTACACTATAGGTTGGGTCTGAGTCACTTAAATCCACATCGCTTGCATCTGAGTTGATAGGTGACTGGTAGTAACTTTTTTTTGCTGCAGATGTAGTTTTGCTTGCAACTTGACCCGTTAACTTAGATGTTGATGGCCCATCTATGAAATGGTCATTCGCTTTACCTTTACAAGAACTGCTGCTGGAACTGGAAGAGGATGTTGATGATGATCTACTCGAATTAGAAGAAGAACTACTGGTACTAGCTGACGAATCACTTGATTTCTTAGACTGTTGCATTTCTAATTCAACTGGCTGAAGAGCTCGCTCAGGAGTTATAGACGCTTCAATCAAGAGATCATCGGTTTTTGATATAGTTTGAACCTGTAATGTAATAGGTATGATTTTTTTTCCAATTGGTTATGAAATAAAATATTAATTACTAAATTAAAGCTAAACAGCTATAACCCACCTCATTGGTGTTCTTATGAAACGTCTTTGGATCATAATAAGGAATGGATCTGTCAGGAGAGTTTTCTATTATTGATGGACTGAATGATTTATTTTCTTTTTGAGGCGTATTCTGAAAGTAAATACTGTAAGTTAGCAAACATATAAGGCAAAAAATATATCGGGATAAAATATGTTAATTAAGGTAGGTAGGTTAAATTGTTATCTAGTAATGAAAATGACAAAATTTTAAGGTATTGTGAATGTATGATTAATTACTTACCTCAATAATAATTCGGTCAATTGAATTTAATAATATTTTTTCTGGAGATGGCCTCGATGGTACAATATTTTCCTTATCGGTGATAATCTGAAAGAAATACTTACGTTATTGTAGATATCAGTAAAAAATATTAAATGGGCATAAATATTTTTAAATGGGCATAAATATTTAATTATTTTTGTAGCCTATCTACCGTAATATCATCACCATCAGCAGATCTTCCTTGCATAATAACATTAGTAGGTGGTTCCTTGATGTGAGCACTACTATTATTTTGATCACTCTCCTGTAAATAAATTTGTTAAGATTATAAAATTTGTTGTTTAAAAAGAATCATAAAAATCTGAATGTGAAATCTGACCTGATTACTACGCAAAGTTTTTTCTAAAATATAATCTGCTCTTTTCTTCATTTTTATATTTTTTGTTAGTATGTAGGTATCTAAAATCTGAAACGCAGAAAAAAATTGGCAAATGTAATAATGACACATTATATCAAAACAATAAAACGTTTTGGTATCTAGGCAGACCCAAGTCTAAAACAGTCTGTGAAAATATAATCATATTTATTACAAGAGGGGCATAATCATAAATCAGCTTTTATCATAAACATTAGTTTCGTAATAACATAGACCAAATGATGATTGCGTCTTTAATTCGTACATTTTTTCAATCAAAGAGTGACTCAATGACAAATAAGTCACCGCTGTATAGAGAAAATTTAGTATGAAATAGACTCAATACCAAATAGGTCTTTACTTTACTAAAAATAGTTACGTCCACATACCTTAATTTTTATTCTTGTAGTGTCCTATTACGGTTTAGGCCTCCACAATTACAAGCAAGTAACGACCTGCGCGTGACACTCGCGGCACATTACTGCTTGCGACTCTCTCGAACTGAAAGGGCGCGGGTAGAGGGGACGGAGTGAAAGAGACCGAAGTATAAGTTTGTGCCTTTCTACGCCATATTAAGTCTCTGTTTTATTAAGATTCGATGAAGATGGTCGAGCAAGGTAATTTTATGTGTCAAAGTTGAAATCTTCAAATTTCGAATTAGGTCTCTATAATTCTAAATGTGCGATATAGTGGAACAATTTTCTTGTCATTAATTATTATTAATTTTGTGTCTTCTCTGACTTCTTGTCCACTTCTCAGTATTTGAATCCTGGTTTCATTTATGAGAAGATTCAAGGCATGTCTGTTATTGCTGCCTTGGTCACATACTGTAGCCACTACATTGAAGCCAGTTTCCTGCAGGTTTTGTATAATTGTTTTAATTTTCAAAGCCAGCTTTGGGCCTTTAGTGGCCGCCTGTGCAAATGTACAGGGTGTCCGGTGGCAATTTTCACATTTCAAAGGTTGATAATAAAATAAATACAAAAGTTTCCTGAATTATTTTTATTATTATTTACGGTACATTAATGTGAGTTTCATTTTTTAAAAATAACGTTTTCTAAATGTCGGCCTTCTTGACGCAAGCACTCTTCCCATCTCACACGCATATTTTCAAAAACACGTTTGCAGAGATCGCTGGAAATCCTCGAAACTTCGGTCCGGATATTTTCTTTCAGTTGAGCAGTGGTGGTCGGCTGGTTTCGGTAAACGATGCTCTTTAAGTAGCCCCATAAAAAAAAGTCACATGGGCTCAAATCGGGCGATCGTGCTGGCCAGGGGATGTCACCGTGCCGAGAGATAATTTTTCCTGGGAACAATTCCCTTACAACATTCATGGACACTCGTGCTGTATGAGCAGTTGCGCCATCTTGTTGAAACCAGCTGTTTCTGTTAGCAATAGAACTGTTGCGTAGTTCTTCTCTTAAAAAACTGTTGATCATCTCACAATATCTTTCTGAATTAACGGTTATTGCCCGACCACGATTGTCCTCAAAAAAATAAGGACTAATAATTCCTTTCCCCGATATAGCGCACCAAACTGTTACCTTATCCATATGCAATGGTTCTTGATGCAATTCTTTTGGATTCTCTGTACTCCAGTAACGGAAATTTTGTTTGTTTACATAACCTCCTAAATGAAAATGTGCTTCATCACTGTAAAAAACGTTCCGCAGTCGTGTTTCCGTAGAAAAAGTTGTTAACATCCGTTCGGCATAAGATAATCTTGCTTGGTAATCATTTTCATTGAGTTTTTGCGTTATTTGAATTTTATACGGATGGAACTTGAGCTTCTTTTTCATTATTTCGTGCAATGTTGATCTAGCGATCCCTAAAGCTGCCGAACGTGCTCTTAGTGACATCCGTGGATTTTGCAAAACTGAATCACTCACACGTCGAATGTTTTCTTCGGTCGATACAGATGCAACTGGACCTTGGTGACGTGTGTTTACAGCTGAGCCTGAAGCACGAAATCTTGCTACCCAATAACGAATTAAAGTTTTTGAAGGCACATCACTTATTCGTGGAAGATTAAAATGATTACGGAATTTTCGCTGCGCCGCAATTAGCGAAAAATTGCTTGTTAAGAATGCCTCGATCACGAAAGCACGCTCCTCTCCTGACCAACGCGGCATGGCGACTAAAAAACTCACGACGCTGACGAAGCTAACCCCCCACCTCGCGCCCCTCTAGCTATTCGCGTTCTTAAGTAACAAAACTTTCAAATGTGAAAATTGCCACCGGACACCCTGTATATGCGACAGGTTGTTTGTATTTACTTATGAGACCCCTGATCATAAAAACCTGTGCATGGTCTGTAAATTTTGGTTTTGTCTCACGTCCATTATTAATAAACCCTATCACCAAATCTTTTCTTTCATTATATGTAATGTTAGCTTTTAGCGACATTTCATCAAACATTAATATGCAGAGTTTGTCTGCTGGCTTCATTTTGTTTGCTCTTGCTTTAAGTTGAGCAAATATATTATCGTTAATACCAGGTTTATATTGACCTGGTTCAAAAATGTTGTTAGTATTTGCTGTTGTTCGCACCGGGACTTCCAGCTTAGTACGGCCGTTATTCCGAATGCGTACGATGTGGCTATGTCTTAGACAATCGAGCCTGGTTCCGACCCTATTGACTATAACCCTAGCCTTACGGTATTACCTAGACCCTAGTTATCCTAGCCCTATAGTAATCACCTAGCACCCTAGTTACCCTAACGCCCTAGCCTACCATACAAACCACACTAAAAGTAGGTTACGTTGGTTTTACGTGAGGGATGTCTGTTACAAGGAGACCTACGGTAACAGACGGAACTTGGGTAGGAATAGGGGTTTGTGTACGTCGTGCAATGTACACAGGAAATGGTTTTCTCACTGCCGATCCCACAGACTCATAGGACCGATGATGGCTAAAGGTGTTTTGGCCACAGTGAGAACAGGTATAGGAGATAAATCACACTCGACTCCAGCTTGATGACTAATTTATTACAGTAATGAACTTAATTATATATACAAATTTGGTGGTAAATACACATTGATAGTTATTTACATGTGTGTTGAATGTGTATTGAGCTGATGAAGCGAAGATCTTAGTAGGCCACATCTTAGCGCTGACGGTGTGTTGGTGTTGCCGGCGCGTAGAGCGAATGTATGTCGCTTTTAACGCTGACGCTGATGTTGGCGCGTGTAATTCTTGCATGTTCATGGTTGAACAGCGAAGGCAAAACTAACATTCTTCGCAGAAAGCCTTTGGGGCTTTGCTTCAGCATTGCCAAAGCCAATATTTTTTCTTCAGTAGAAAATCTTCTGCCTTTTTGTTTCTTTTTATGTTCTCTGAATTGTAACATTGTTAAAACTTTAGCAGCACTTGGCAAATTGTTAACCGTAGCTATGAAGTTGCTAACTCTACATAAAATTTTTGGCTGCTTTTAATTACAATGACTGCTTCTGCGCTCTGTTACGGCATTTTGACAATTTAATTCTTATTTTTCACAATTTTTGGTATAAATTATGCTCCTTTTTTGTCATTTTTATATGTTTCACAACTTTTTTACTTGTGTTTGGACCTGCAAATAAAATTAAGCTATTAGAAAACAAGCTAAGTTAGGAAAGTTAAAAAATAAAACTGTTTCTATGGATTGGCAACCCTGATATGACACTTCTTTTTCGCGCGTTTGCTGGCATCGTATGTAAATTATAGTATATTTTTTGAAATAAAGGACATTTTAGTAAATGAAACAACTTTTGGTTAGGTTGACAAAACACGATAGTTATTATTATCATAAAAAATAGACACTGCACTGAAGACACGACTATTACACATGATTACACAAAACCATTACAACTTAGTGACGTTTATATGACTTTTATCCCACCATTAATCGTATTAGAATCGCGAGAACCACCTTTAAGTGACGATCATACAGGGTTACTTTTTATTCACCATCCAAATTTTAAAATCGAGGACTTTTAATTAATTTATTTTCATATGTGAAACATTATAATCAAATAATAACAAAAACAAAAAAAAACATCCAAAAGAAAATATCCGAAAAGAAACAGAATGTAGAGACACGCAGCAAGGTTATTGACCTCGTTCGCTCGCTGCGACTGATGTAGGTACCTACGCGGTCTTACTTAAAAGGATTGATTCCAATTTTCCCTTCATACTTTACGGGCTTAGGACCGACATAATAAAATAATGAATGTGAAATCACTGGTTTTTATTATGGCGTATTTAAAAAATTGGAATCAACTAGCTATTTACAATAATTAAACTTACCAAATAAACTGGATTAACCTACAAATCACGTGTACTTCAGTAATTGTTCAAAATGGAGTCCGTTTCTCTCAATACACAAACGTGCACGTTTTTCTAAACTATTTTTTAATAAGTTTAAAGTATCTGTTTGATTTTTAATGTCATTAAATGCAATTATTATTTTACTACGGAGTTCCTCAACACTTTGTGCTTCTTCAACGTAAACACGTCTTTTGACTTCACCCCATAAAAAAAAATCAAGTGGCGTTAAATCTGGTGACCTGGCAGGCCATAGGACAGGCCCTCCGCGACCAATCCATCTATCGCCATACTTATTATTTAAAAAGTCACGCACTGCACTTGTGTAATGAGGTGGTGCACCGTCATGCTGATAATAATGATTGTTGTAGTATGAAAGTGGCACCTCGTCTAGTAAGTCTTCAATAACACCAGATAACATGTTTAAATAATTCGTACCCGTCAAGCGTCCTTCAATAAAAATCGGTCCCACGATAACATTTCCGATAATACCTGCCCAAACATTCACACTAAAACGCACTTGATGGTAGTTATTTCTAATAACGTGGGGGTTGCTTAACGCCCAATAATGTTCGTTTCGGCTGTTATAAATTCCGATTCGCGTAAATAATGCTTCATCTGTCCACAAAATGTTACAATTAATGTTTCTTAACAGCCATTCACAAAACTCGATTCTAGCGGGTCCGTCGTTATCGTGAAGAGATTGCACTGGTTGGTAATGGTATGGGTGATAACCAGAAGATTTCAGCAGCTTCCACACGTAATACTGACTGACACCGAAGCGCCGAGCAGCGTCGTTAGTGCTAGCGCAGGGGTCACGTTCGAAAAACTCGAGTTACTCGAGTTTTTCGAAATAACACCAGCAGTCGAAAATTCTGTACTCGAGTCGAGTACAGAATTTTCGACTGCTGGTGTTATTTCGTTATGAGCACCATGACTAGTTGCATGGGCTGGTGTGGTAAACTGCCCATAATCTAACAACCTTTGATTTGCTGCTAAAATGGTTTGTCTATTAGGCACTCGCGAATTAATACCTCGTCTTTGTAAACACGGTAAACTTTCTGCACGGTACATTCTTTGCGCACCATTTAAACTTTCGCCACTTAAAATGTAGCACCTGACCATTTCATAATACTCTGCATTAGAATAAGAAGTCGCCATGTCGTGCGATGATAACCGACCGGAATTCGGAATCGAAAATGCAGCGAGAGCGACAAAAAAATGGCACACGTTCGCACGTAATTAGGTCACGGTCAACTAAACAAAAAGCCGCCGGCGCATGGCCGAGCGGGGGCTGTGCGGGGTGCGGGGTGTGAGGGAGGGGTGCGGGGTGTGAGGGAGGGGGCGCCGAGCGTAGTGCATGCTGTTTGTGTGCGTTCCCGAATTTTGAGGTAAGCGCGCGAAGTTCAACAACCTATTGTTGAACTGTACGTATTCCACACGTTGTGATTTTAGTAGCGGACAATGGTGAAAATCATGTAATTTTTTTTATTTTTTTTTATTTAATTAATTGATTAGGTTACCGATTCTAAATCATTTCTGAAAATTTGGATGGTGTTTGAAAAATAACCCTGTATAAAAGTGATAAATTGCACCCTTGTACGATTTTAAGTCAATTTTATAATTTTTATACTACCGTTAAATTACTGAGTGTTCTATTATAGTGCTTACAAACAGCAAAAAAATAACTATCAAGTTTCGCTTCTTTTAATCAAAATGAATAAAAAAAACCTGGGCAAATGTAAAAAAAAGTGGTGCTTTTAAAAGGAAAGTGATAAAGAACTATACTGCGCTTCTCTCGTTATGTTGTGTTATAACGAATATGTCTACACGTAACGACAATAATGTACTAAGTGGAGTTGGTTCCGTACAAGATTTTATGAATACAAAAGAATTGATTTCGATGCAAAGTAAATCTAAACAAAACGTGTCGAATAATGCTGTAATATAAAATGGATCTATGCTAGTAGATGCAAAAGAAGACGAAGTGGAAGAAAAAAAAGATAATCTGGAATTTAAAAGTGATAGTTCTTATTATGAAAGCGCAAATGAAGATATTAAAAATGATACACTTCGTGATAATTTAAAAAAATGGGCAATCCAACACAATATTACACAAGTCGCGTTGAGAGACCTAAACAAAATCTTAAACAATAGAATTCCTTATCGAGAAGTAGAACTAGTAAATCGACTTGAATATGATTGACCATCAGTACCCAGACGAAAATACGGGAAAAAAAAGGAAAATAAACGTCCCTTGAGGTAAGTAACCTTTTTTTTTTTTTTTTACGGATGGCAAATCATCAAATGACTTCTCCCGCTCTGGGCAGAGCGGAAGGGAGTGTCAGACTTGTACTGACTAAAACCCATCCATGTTCCTTCCTTGCCCTTTGCGTTCCAGGGCCGCGGTATCTCTTTCGAACAGCCCGCAGCCCTGGCAGGCATCGGCCCTTGCGGGCCCCTCCCTATTTGCTGACATCTCTTTGAGGCGCTCGTGGAACACGAACGCGCCGTCAACACGGCCTGTCGTCAAAAGACGGACGGACGGCGAGCTAGCCCATTACTCTCCGTCCACAGGTCCGCGTCTACGGTGGCCGGAAGCCACCACGTGACCCCCGACACCCGAGGCGTCTCCCGCGGCGGCTGGGACGAGAGGTTCTCTCCCTCTCACGGTCCGCCACCTCCTTCGCTAGCATGACTGCTTCGCAGAAGGAGGTGACGGCGTCCCATTCCCTTTCGCTCCGGACCATGGACTGGACCAGGGTCGGACGCGATAGGTCGCCGCCGCCGATCGCCGCTACGAGGACACGGCGGTGCTCCGCCCAAGCGGGGCAGACCTCTACCGTGTGCTCCACCGTATCCTCTGGGCGACCCTCACAGTGGTAACACCCGGGCGTTTCCTCCCGCCCGATTCGGTGCAGGAACCTCCCGAAACAACCGTGTCTGGTGAGGACCTGCGTCAGGCGGAAGGTGAGGGTGCCGTGGCCCCTCTCCAGCCACTCCTCAAAGAGGGGACTTATCGCCACTATTGTGGCGTGCCCTGCACGGGGTTGCGATAGTCGCTCTCTCCATGTCGCCATGAGATCGCGCCGGAAGTCTGTCCGCAGTGCGACAATTTGCCGCGGCAGCGGAGTTTCCCCCCGGCGTAGTGCCTCTACGCGCCACTCGTGTAGGCGCGCGAGGACTATCGCCTCCAGATCCCATGGCGGCAATCCAGCAAGAAGGCTCGCCGCCTCGCCGGAGATCGTGCGGTACCCCCGGACTAGCCTTACGGCTACCACCTTCTGGGGCGCGTTCAGGTAGTGGGCGGCTCGCCGCCTTAAGGAACGCGCCCACACCGGGGCCCCGTAAAGGGCCATGGACCGCACGACCCCCGCGTAGAGCCTCCGGCAGGAGGCGTTTGGAACCCCCAGGTTGGGCAGGAGCCGCCTGAAGGTAGCCCCGGTCCGTTCCAATTTGGGGGCCAAACGTCGGAAATACTCCACGAAGTTCCACCGGCTATCGAGGACGAGCCCTAGGTATTTCAACGTCGACTCGACGCCGATGGGAACCCCTCCCGCCGTTACTATGGATCCCGACGGTGGCGCATTCCGAGGCCCATGAAAGCACATGGCCTCGGACTTGTGCTAAGTCACCTCGAGACCCAATTGCCGGATCCTCTCCACGACTATCGCAACCCCGCGTGTCATAAGTTCGGCCGCCGCCTCGTACGACCTCCCCTGCGCCAGCACCAGCGTGTCGTCAGCGTAACAAACTACGCTGACGCCACCAGGGAGGTCGGCGCGCAGCACCCAGTCGTAACCGATGTTCCACAAGGGCGGCCCTAGAACCGATCCCTGTGGAACACCGCACGACATCTCTCGCCGGTTCCACTGGCCGTCGCGACCGGGGTAGATGACGGCCCTATCCGTTAGGTAGTACCCGACAATACGACGGAGGTAGGTCCGGCACCTGGTGATACCGGAGTGCCTCCCTAATGCAGCTCCAGGGTATGGAGTTGAAGGCATTGGCGATGTCAAGAGACACCGCCAAAACCACCCCACCCCGGGACACCGCATCCCCCGTCGTGAGGGCTCTCACGCGCATGATGGCGTCCACCGTCGAGCGCCTCTTGCGGAAACCAAACTGGTGTTCCGCAAGATCCGGCCCAATCCCCGCAAGGTGCCCGGCGAGGCGGTTTGCAATTACTCTTTCAAAGAGCTTGCCCACCTCGTCGAGCAACACAATGGGCCGGTATGCGGACGGAGAGTCCGCAGGGCGCCCCGGCTTCCGAATGAGGACCAGTTTGCCCGTCTTCCAACGAAGCGGGAACTGGCCTCTTTCCAAGCATGCGCTTAGGAGTCCCTCCAGTCGGGGCCCGAGAGCCTCCGAGGCCAGGACCCAGGCTTTGCCAGGCAAGCCATCGGGTCCCGGGTAGTGTTGCCCAAATGCAAGAACAAGACGAGACTTAGCCAGTCTTGGTCTTGGTCTTGCGCCAATACACCTGGTCTTGGTCTTGGTCTTGCGCTCCCAGTCTTGGTCTTGGTCTTGGTCTTGCAGCAAGAGTCTTGCAAGTCTTGCAATTACCTATTAGTCTATTACTATTTATTAAAGTTTACTTTAAATCTTAGAAAAACGTATTAGAATTGGAACATTGTGAGCTTGAATTAACATAGCCATAGTAAAGATCAAGCAGATTAATAAATAACTGAAGATTTGATAAGAAATTCGAAAAATCAACTGACCTATATGTCGTTTTCCATGGAAGTAACTGTTTCTTAATAAACATTTATGATTTATAAGCTTACATTTGCTAAAACATGTAAAAAAACAAATTAATTACAATAACTTGACTGTATTTTAAAGAACAATACTTATCTGTCTAGAAAGAGATTGAACCCTCAACTTATAAGAAATTTAATAAAAGAGTTTTACGATTTATCATTTATTTGAATAAAAAATAAAATACAACACAAATCAACAGCTTTATCATTAGGTTATGATACTTTATATCAATTTTTTTGACCAAGAATTAATACAAAGTAACCATCTGGCTGACTCATCACTTAACCTATTTCTATGTTTTCTAATTACTAATGATGCTTTAGAAAATAACCTCTCAGCAGGTACTGAAGTTGCAGGTATTGAGAGAAAATCACGGGCCATTTTCGATAAAATCGGATACTCTGTCTCATGCGTCCTCCACCAATCTAAAATGTCTTCCGAGCTGGCAGTTCTTGGTTTTCTCAGGTACTCCTCCAACTCGTCTATCACTAAGCCTTGAAGACAAGATCCAGATGACGTCGAGGGACATTCATAGAGTTTATCAAAGTCTATTACGTCTTCATCTTCATCACATACTTTATTTTCTTTTTCTGGTAATTCCAGAGATTTGTTCAGTGAGTGTAGACTTTTATATTCTTCATAAAGTTCATTGAACTTGCGCAGACTTTCTGTTTTAAGTTGCTTCCCCCACATTGTCAGGTCAAAAGTCTGAGCCTTATGCCTTGGGTCTAAAATTAAAGAAGTACAATAAATCCAGTTGCTCTTCTTGTAATGTTTAAGCATTTCGTCTCGAGCTGCTTGGAAAGCTAGAATGAGCCTTTCATCCACTTCAGATCGATTAGGTTTCTCATCTAACTGTTTTACCATGGATTCAATTTTATCTAGCAAGAGATTGAATGATACAATGACTAGCGGTAATGTAACATATTTGTCTCCACCAAGTTTTGTACTTAAAAGTTTAAAGTTTATTAGAAATTTATGTAATTTTTCGAGTACCTGCCATTCATTAGCTGTGATTTGAAAATCATTTAATTCGGTGACAGAACTGCACAATATGTCAATGCCCGCTCTCACTTTTAAACCAAATCCAATCATATCATGTGTGGAATTCCATCTCGTTGGACAGTCAAGAATGACATTTAGATTTGATGGCACGCCAGCTGCTTCACAAGCAGACTGAAACTTCTTCTTCACTATCTCACTTCTTTTTATTTTACTGGAAATACTGCGTAACTTTGTTACAGATGTACGCGAGTCAGCAATATTTGGTGCAGATTCTTCATCTTCCTCATCCTCAGTTTCGTCTGCATAGTCTTCGTACTGCTGATCTTGCGCGTTAGTGTCAGACTCACAGTGTAATGCTAAGGTCTTTAATAAATCTTGTACACCAAGGTTTAAAATGTGAGCAAAGCACCGGAAATGTTGATTGTCTGAATCAAAGTGTGGCGGCAGCTGTTTGCCCAGTTCATACATAAATTTGGTATTTGCAGTTGCGTTGTCGACCGTGATACCTTGTATTTTATCAATTATGCCATATTCCAATAAACATTCATGGAAAATCGTTGCAATATCTTCCCCAGTATGTCGACCGCGTGATGGTATAAAATCAAGAACTACAGATTGATACTTCCATTCGTTGTCTATATAATGAATAGTAACCCCGTAGTAACTCCTACCAGCAATTGACGTCCACCCATCAATGGTAAAAGACATTTTAGATGATAATTGTTGAAGTCGTTCCTTGAGATTCAATTGGGGCTCTTCAAATCGCTCTTTGACTTTCCTTCTAAGTGTAGACCTTTTAGGAAACACCATATTAGGGCAAATACGTCGAAAATATACTTGTGTAGCTCGAAAAATGAGAAGGGAAGATATTTTTTCACCACCCAATCAACTGTAGCTGTCGTGATGTTGTCACTGCTGTTTTCCGACTGAAACAAAACAATAAATCTTGTGTTATTATTTAAAACATACTAGGTTTGAGCGTATAAGAGGAGGTTTGTTGTTGTTAAATCGAGAAAATCGTTAAATTGATATTTGTTATATTAAGGTTGCACTGTACTGTAATTTACCAAAATAAAGTACTTAGTTGTTACTGGCCGATTAAATGAAAATATGGGTGTTTATAAAAAATATTTAAGACGATAATTACATACTTAATATGTCGCACCCCTAGATGAAAACACCACTAACACGTAAGTTAATGGCGTTTTTGAAAGTATCGCATGAATAGCTACGCGGAGTTAAAATTCTTTTAACTGTTAAAAAAATATTCTTACCTGTCCACTTCTTCCAGCGGTTACTAAAAAGCTTGTGATATCTCCACTTAATTTTGGTTTAACAGGAAGAAATATTTCTGATTCCTTTTTGTGGAAAGATATTAGATGTTTCCTTAAGCCTGAAGTGTTTCTGTTTTTCATTTTTATTTCAATCTTTTTATGTTGGCACAATTTACAGAAGGCAGTTTGGGATGCATGAATTATTTCGAAAAACTCCTCAAATTTGCTTTTGGGTCTTTTAGATCTGTGACTCAAACTCTCGTTACTCGGACTAGAATAATTTGAATCTTCGTCACTCATATTAAATTGTACACGTGATACGTTTTTAGAAAACAACGAGAATTAGTAAAAACAATTATTAAGTTAGACTCGAAGCACAGCTCAATTGGAAATGACTGGAATTAAAATAATTCCTTTATTTATAGTACGTTTCCTTGCTTTCTACCGCGCCGCCTCGCCACGTGCCGGCTCTATGAAAAGGATGCCGCCGCAAATCAAACAATGCCGCGTGCGGCGTACAAACACACACTAAATATTACCTACTTGTACAGACGCGACGCGTGAATAAAATAGAATTAGTGCCAATCACTATTCTTTACATATAAGTGAATGTTTTGGCGTACATCTATACTAATATTATAAAGCTGAAGAGTTCGTTTGTATGTTCGATGACAGAAGTTTTAAAATAAATAAATAAGTCCTGAACGTCACTATACCTCCAAAGTTACTATTCCTCGTGGACGAAGTCGCGGGCACAGCTAGTAAATACTTACTCTCATCATCTCTCTCAGAGATATTCGGGCTGGTAAGTAATACAAAACTCTTATCGCAGGCTTTTTATTTTATTAGTAGGTAAGTACCTACGCTTTTTATATTATTTTATTAGTTTTGTAGATTTTTTTTACACGTTTCAAGTATATTTAAAAGTGGCTACAATATTTATTAAACGGGTGATATTTGAACACTTTTTTGCTATTTTTTCTTGTAAAAACTTAAGAAATATAATGACTAAATGTACAATAATAGTACCTAAGTAATTAGTTTAAAACCATATAAGTAATCAATATTATAATATATACTTACTAGAATGAATTAATATGACATCTACTACCTATCCTTACCATTTTATCCTAATCATAATACTACTTGCGTGATCAGTATAATGTATTCATTTTCATTCTAAGCACTCTGAAACTTATTTATTCTTTGGAACACCTGTAGGTACTCTTAAAAAAATTCGAAATTATTTTGCATGAGTATACCTACGCCCTATGGCGGCAATGAAATAGTGTCACAAATGTTATGATTTCGGCGTGGCGGCAACGATTGTTTTAGATTTCAAAAGAAGCCGCCGGCGCGTGTATCATAACCATGTACTTCCGAAAAGCGGCAAATTTCTTTGAGAAGTAAGTACAAAACCTTTGATGCCGCATTATCAAAGTGCCGATGGTTAAAACATAACTATGCATGCACTCAGTTTGATTTTAATAGATATTTTTTTATTCGCTATGTTTATGGTATTAGTCGTAATGCGCATAGGTCCAGTTTTTCATATTCTTTGATACAGTTTTTTGCATCTCATAGAATTCCTAAGCGTACCTACCTATACACCGAACTGTTACACCTAACTACTCAGTGAAATAGCGCTAAGTCCTAGCTGCAAGACGCAAGAGTCTTGCAGGCTATGTCTTGTTCTTGCTCAAGTCTTGCACGGTCAGTCTTGGTCTTGGTCTTGCTAAAAATACGCGGTCTTGTTCTTGGTCTTGCAAAAACGCAAGAACAAGACCAAGACTGAATTTGGGCAACACTAGTCCCGGGGCGGTATTTTTGGCCTTAAGCCTGCCTACCGCCACTCTCAGGTCTACCCCGGTCACTTCCGGAACGTCGTCTTCGTCCGTTGGGTGGTCCGCTTCTGGCATCGCAAGCGGCGGAGCCATAGGTGGGGGAGGGTGTTCCCCACGCGAGGGGAACAGAGCGCTCACCACATCCTCCACCAGCTCAGGCCGGAGACTCTGCGTCAGCGGGGGGGCCCTGGTGCGGAGTTTGTCCCTCACCATTTTGTAAGGGCGCCCCCACGGATCTGCGTTCAGAGTCTCCAGCATCTCTTCGCGGGCCGCATCCTTGGCCCGCTGGACAGCCTCTAGGAGGGCGGTCTTCGCCACTCTGTATCCCTCATACAGCTCCACCTCAATGGCTGCCGCATCCGGAGGGCGGATGCGGAGCCTGCGATGCCTGGCGTACAGGTGCCGCGCAGCGACGCACGCCTCGCGCAGAGACGTCAGCTCTCGCGACCACCAGTACACCTGACGCCGGGCGCTTTCTGGCCGAACTCGGGGCATTGCCACGTCGCATATATCGGACATGGCCTCATGGAACCAACCCGCCTCATCGTTGATGTCGGCAGGCCTGACCGGTGATGTCACCCAGGCCTGCACTATCGAGGCTTCCAGGAGGAGCTCCCGGTCCAGCTGCTTCAGCGCCCATCGCGGACCACTCGGGGCCTGTAGGACCAGCGCGCTTGAGGTCTGGGCAGAGACATCGAACCGGATATACCGGTGGTCGGAGTATGTCTCCACCCCCTCTATGACGCGCCAGTCAACGACACGCGGTGACAGAGCGGGGCTAGCGAACGAGATGTCCACCACCGAATCACCCCGCATCCGCACACACGTGGGGACAGAACCCCGATTCAGGACGACTAGGCCTGTCTCCAGAGCCCAGTCCTCCACCATCCTACCCCGCACGTCAGTGTAACGAGAACCCCAAGCCAAGTTCTTGGCATTGAAGTCCCCGAGCACAAGCACGGGGAGGGGATAGCTACGGACGACGACACTCAACTCCCTGAGGGAGTTGTGGAACTCGGCGAGAGTTCGGCTCGGGGAGAAGTAGACACCCACCACGACGATCTCCCCGAACCGTGCTGCTACGCACCCCTGATCCTGCCTGACACTCTCCAGGGTCGGGGTACCGGCGGCGGCCGACGAAATGATGGTCACTGAGCCACTAAGGTCCTTCACCCAGTCTTCCCTGGGCAGGACAAAGTAGGGCTCAGCGACCACGGCGACGTTAATCGACCACTGCGCCATGCTCTGGAGCAACAGGTCCTGAGCGCAGGCGCAGTGGTTGATGTTCGCCTGGAGGAGACGTAATGGGGCCGTTATTGGCACTCCATTTCAGTCCCCTCTCGGGCCCCCTGGGGCGGCTCCGCTGCGGAGGCGGCAGTTACGGCGGCGGCGGCAGCGGTGACAGTGGCGGCGGCTGCGGCGGTAGCGACGGTGGGGGTGGTGGCGGAGGGCCTTCCCCTGCCTCTGGCCTGGGCGGGTGGAGCGCAGGTCTTACTCCCTGCCCGGTGATCGGCCGGTTTGCCAGCCGCCGCACATGCAGAGCAGTGCGGCGTGGCGAAACAAACCGCGGCCGCGGCCGACCAAAATGTGACCGGGCTGACCGCAGCGGAAGCAAAGTCCGCTGCGGTCCACCTCCGAAGTGCATTTCACTGACACGTGGTGTCCCACGAGGCAGCGGTAGCACCTCAGAGGTTTGGGCTCCAGCAGCTTCACCTGCGCTGCAACCCAGCCCACCAGGAGCCTTCGCTCCTCCACGATTTTTTTGGCCGCCGTAACAGGGCAGCAAACCGTGACGGTCTGCGTGCCCGTGAGGTCCGGACGTAGGGTGCCTACCCTGACCTGCTCGGCAGGGCACCCCCCGGACTTGATTACGGCAGCCAACACCTCCTCCTTGGTTGTCGAGTCATCCAGGCCCACGATGCGCATGTCTGCACATTTGACGGGCCTGGACACTCGGGCCTCGTCCGCATCTAAGGACGCTCTGAGCTTTTCAGCCAGAGCGTCAGCGGACGAGCCACTGGTTTCACCAGGGATCTCCAGCACTCGAGCCCCTGTCTTAGAGACCTTGAGCCGGAGGCCCCCGAGATCCACCGCCGCTTTCGCTTTTGCGAGTACGTCGCGGTAGGACACGCCCTCTTTTCCGCGTCCGGCTGTAGTGTAATCACTACAGCTGCGGTTTTCGGGGCGCGGAGCCTAGCCGCGACGCTCCGCGCCTTGTGCTGGCGCCTCCGCTTCTCCTTTCGGGCCTTTTTGGCCGCTTTCCGCCCTTTCTTTTTCTCCCCGACCACCTGCCATCCGGCCTCGGCCACGGGAGGCTTAGGGGGTGGGGGGGGCGGTTGCGCCTGCAGGCTGGCTGCTGGCGCTGGCACATTCACCACCGGTGTAGCAGCTTTGCCCTTTTTTGGGGCTGTCGACTTTTTAGCCGGCGGCGGTTTCGCCGGTGCCGGCTTTTTTGGCGCCGGCACTGCCCTGCCGGAGGGCTGGCTGGACGGCCCCGCCTCGGAGGAGGCAGCGGCTGCAGCCGCATATGAGGCCGTCCTCGGGCTCGAGGCCGCCTTGTTTGCCGTCAGGGGGGGGCGCAGGACGATGCCCTCCAGGACGGCGAACCGCGCCTGGAAGGCAGCCAGCTCCTGCCGAACCAGGCTCAGGACCTGGTTTTCCAACGGCACGGGCTGGCTTTGCCGCTGTTGGTCCACATTGCGGGCCGCCTTGCGGGAGCCAGGCTCGCGCAGACCTGCCAGATCTGCTCGGAGCTGCATATTCTCCTTCTGGAGAAGCTCCGTCGCGGCCGTCAGGCGGGCGACCTCCGCCTGACGGCCGCGGCGAGCCCCCTCCCCTTGCCTCGGATCCCACCACGCTTGCTGGTGGAGATCTTGCGAGCCGAGGCCAACTCGCCTTCGGAGGACGATCCGCGATCGCCCTCCGGTCTAGTCCGCTTGCGGAAGGACTTGCTGCTCTCAGCAGCAGCTCCGATCCTCCCGCGCTAGCACCACTCGATACGGCGTCGGACTCCGACCCCGTATCCCTACTCTCTCCTTCGCCTTTATCGGCAGTTTTGTTTTTTGGGTTTTCCATATTAAGTCCCACGAGTATGGGAGAAATAAAAGTCCATCCGGGCAGAGACCCCTGTACCACGGATAAGCCTATGTCATTTATAACCCGCCAGAGGGTCGGCAAGTACTCTGGCGGGGGAAGCACTAACGACTGATTGTTCATATGAACGCCCGTCAGCCATACATGGGGCCAAAACCGGCCAAGTGCGAGTCAGACTCGCGCACCGAGGGTTCCGTACAAACCTGTAGGTATATAAGTAAAAGTTATGGTATTTTTATTGCTAAATGAAATCCATAACATAACAATGTGGAAAGCTGACGGTACCTTGTCAATACATATATGAAAACATTATGTATGTTCGGAAAAATCTTCATCTCTTTAAGAAGAGAAGTGATAGACATAATTTTAATACTAGAAATAGGCACAATTTGGATCAATCTCGGTTTAGATTGGCTAAGGTACGAAATTCTTTTATGGGGAATTGTGTAAAATTTTATAATAAAATACCACTGCGGATTCTATAACTGAACGAGACAAAATTTAAAACATGCATAAAACGCACACTATGTGGACAAGCATATTATAAATTAGAGGATTATATCCTTGATAAAAAAGCTTGGCTTAATGCTGGTCCTGCTCCACAGTCACAGCCACTTGGGTCCACTAATTAGTTTTCTTTTATTTTATATTTGGAAGAGATGCTCTCCCTTTTATTTTTATAAACATGGTTTTTTTTTTTTTTTTTAAATCGTATTTTTTTTTTTTTTGGAGTAAATGTTTAATCTTTTTATTTTTAACTTTTGAAAACTTATAGTATTGTATAACTTCGAAGCATTTTTTATTTATTTTGTAAATATGAGTACCATGTGTAATATAATGTAACTGTTTTTGTTTTTTTTTTTTGACATGAACGAGCATGGCAATTGAGAGTTTGTCATGCTCACTCAAATGTCTCGCTGATGGTGGGACGTGTGTTGGGTCATTCGGTTCCCTTCAATATGGTTGAGCTGAGTAGTGCTGATCCACGCGTCATGTTCGTGAACGGGCGCGATCAGTTGAGACTGGTCATCTCTCAACTGCCACTAGCTTATTTTAATTTTATTGTTAATGTAATTTTTAATTAGCATTGTTCTCATATATTAGAAGTAATAAGACATGTAACCAGAATTTCTGTAATACATAATCATGGTTTAAAAGAGTGTCCATGGAGTTTCTTGCACGTTCTTCTCCATCGAGATCTACTCCTTGGAATGTGCAACTAGCTTCCTTTTTCTGACTGACCGACTTATTGACAATTCAAAAGTGCCTGTAAATGGTTTATTTGAAATAAATGCTTTGAGTTTGAGTTTGAGTTTGAGCTGGAGGAGCATAAAATGTAAGACAAAGGTCTCTCAGTAATCCTTTATTTTGTATTAACATATAGGTATTTATTAATATTTTTTTTTATTATTTTTTAATATAAATGAAATACCTAACACTAGCCTTGTAAAAATTATTTTATCAAAGTTATTTATTTATAAAGTTTTTTAGTCACTATTTAGAAATCTAGTTCAAAAATACTAATAATTAAGTATTAAATTTGAACCAGATCTGTAAATGGTGACTGAAAAAGGTATGAATAGTACCACATTGAACATTGAAGTTCGAAAAAACGTTATCTATAGTTGTACTACTTCGTGTAGTGCTAGTGTTTATTAACGGAAACATGTTTATGGATGAAAAATATGTGGAAATTCCATTTTGGGGATTCATTCTAAAATTGATATTGAAGTCTCCCACAACTATCAAACGAGAACATGAAGTATACCTATTGAGGTTGCTGCCGTATATTGTTGTATTTATGCATTCTATTGCAACATTAATTTGACATTGGGTGACCTATATACAGTTATCACTCTGACATTAAACATTTCAAAATGCAAGCATTCACAATGGCCGTTGGCATCGCCTGGGTTATTTAAATAATATCTTTTACATGATCCATCTGTCACGACATCCTTAAGATTGCGACGTACATACGCGATAGATCCCCAACCTGGATTTGCATTAGATATAGCTGGACCATCTACTCTGCAGACCTCATAAAAACCATCAAGTTCAAAAGTGTCTCTACGACATCCCCAGGTTTCAACAAACAATGCTGCATGGGAGGAATGAATAATCGGATCTACGATGACGTCTGAAAAATGTTTGCGTAATGACTGCACGTTATGAAATACAATTTGAACTGCATTATCTTCAGGTGTTTGCAAAAAATTAAAATATGGAACCAATTTGTTTTGCTCTAGTCGTTTCATTTCTATACTTACAGCACTCGATTCTGATATTTCAGAGGGAGGTTTGAATCCACCTGAATTCACGACTAAAAATAGTCCAGACGATGACGTTGCTCTAGAACAAGCTACATACAACATCGATCTTTTTACATTTTTAGAAATATGAATCACAACTTTTTCTAAGGTTGCACCTTGCGACTTATGAATTGTAATACCTTCTGCTGGTACTAATGGAAACTGAGTACGCTGCACTATAAGATTTGACGATTTCCACCTTTTCACAGTATAAGTGACAGCATTTAATGGCGTCCAATACGAATTGAGATATTGACGATGTTTCCGAGAAGTTACTTGACATTTACTTCTTGTAGCTATTCCCGTACTTTTATCGAACAGAACCCAAATACGTAAAGGCCGCTTTTCACTTGTCTCCTTGTGTCGACCGTAATCTATAGCCTTCAATATTCCGGTAGTACCATTCACAAGGCCATCCGTAGTGTCAATATTCACAGTTATCATATAACGTGCACCTACTCGTAAAAACAAGTTCTTAGGAAGACCATAGGTCTGCATTGTAGCTAGAGCATTTACAGATTGCAAGGCTTTTCTAGCAGCTTGCGGATTTGGTGCTCCAGAAACCACATCAAGTGCTTTAACCGAGGACCCTTCAGTGTTCATTAGAGACAATACTTGATTATTGTATTTGTCGACTTCATTGTTGGTTGCAAATAAGTGTATCGCTCCATGTGCCTCAATAGGTAAAGTATTAATACTGTGACATCTAGAATTTATTAACTCTATATCCATAGAAGTCATCCGACCGACAGCCATATTGTTTAAGGCTATTGCAAATGCCAGATCATCTCTTTGCCGCATTATTTTAGTCATCATAAAGAGACGGAATGGTTCCCACAACGGAGCGCCAGCAAGGGGTGCCAATGGATTTCGACTACTGTTTGGCTGAAAAACCCAGTTGTCTCCTACCGGTGGTAACTGATTGAAGTCCCCGACGCTTATAATAGACATACCAGCAAATAGCGTATCTGTGTGAAATACTTGCTGCAATCTCCTATTAATTTGGTTCAGAGTTCTACTCCCTAGCATAGATATTTCATCCAAAATAATTAATCTTACTTTTGCAAGTTTACATGCTAAGGTATTCGCGGTGCTTGCTGATAATTCGGGCATTGTTTGGCCACACTGGGATACTGGAAGTCCAAACGTACTGTGTACAGTTTGACCACCGATTCCAAAAGCAGCTTTTCCAATGTATGCACAAAGTAAAATTCTAGCATCATCAGGATTTACACCCGGAACTCTATTGAACATAAGCATTAAATATTGATACAAGCCCTTAATTAACAAACTTTTGCCCACGCCAGCTCCACCACTAACAAAATAATAAAAAGGTGGTGGTGATTCTTGAGTGAAAATATGTCCTACATGTAATACAAAATGTCTTTGATCACAATTAAATATTCTAACTAAACTCAATACATCATCTTCACACAATACTGCTGGTTGAGCAATCGCTCCTCCTACTAAATCCGATTGATTTCCATGTAACTGTAGACAATGATCTGGATCACCTTATTGTGTTTCTAATTCATAATCATCTAAAGGACGAGCTTTTTCTTTCTCTGCACTATCCTCATCCTCTTCATCTTTATCTACGTTACGAATTGCATCCAACAATGCCTCAAACTCATCTGGCCCCCCCAAGCGATTAAATTGAAGACTTTCAGAACGGATTTCATCACTAAGTTCAATAAATTTCTGTTTGAGGTTTATAATGTCGTTGACCAATTCAGTAATTTCATCCCTCCAGTTTGTGTATAACATTAGCTGCTCCCTGTAGAAATTATCAGGATCTTGAGCTCTATTATATCTTCGGAAACGTATGACCCTGGGTTTTCTTCTTTTTCGCACATATCCATCGTTATTTAACAACTCAATCCAATTTCCTATACATTCATGGTCAGTGTTTTCACCTTCATGTGTACACGAGATTTTAGTTGAAAAAGTATAATACGCAGCAAAGTAAGCTAAACTCATTGTATCAAACGTTTCATCACGTGGCCGATTTTTATAATGATCCAGTATTTTTTTTTTAAATATGTCTGTGGACGATGGATCCAAGGACTGCAAATCTATTAAAGATTTTAAAATACCCACTCGTTCATTGGGGTGTCCTGTGTTTATGTAAACATCGCTCTCAGAGGCTTGTGACATAGGAAGTCCCGCCAGACAGTAAATTGCCTCTTGGGCAGAAATTTCTGAAGAATTTAGAAATACTTTTGATATAGCGCGTAGAGAGTCTCTTATGCTACTAATAATAATAATAATAATAATAATAAGTTTATTAATGCTTCAGTTTACATAATATTGTGTTTAGTGTTTGGGGCCTCCTTTTAAGCAAATAATGCCTGTGTTAGGAGACCCCGCTCTTCCAAAATTAGCAATATTCACAAGTACTAATGCTAGGATAATTAAAATTACAATTAAAAAACTTAGAACTAAAAGGTAAAAGATAATAATAATGAGGGCGTTGTTGAAAGTATTTCTCGTGTATGTAGTGTGAGTGGGTGTGTGTGTGTGAGGGTGAATGTGAGCGTGAGTGTAAGTGTGAGGGTGAATGTGGGAGTGTAGGTGAGGGTGAATGAGAGCGTGAGTGTGAGTGTGAGAGTGTATGTGGTGTGGTGTTGTATTTGCTAGTGTATATGCTCTAGAAGTGCCTCCGTGTCATCATAAGTGAGTGTCTTAATATACTTGGTTAAGATTTTCTTACATTCGAAACTAGTTTTGTTGTAAAGGTCAATTTTTTTGTTTAATTTATTATAGAGTTTAGCTGACCTTTGACTAAATTGCCTAGTAGCGAATACAGTTTTGGTTTGTGGGATTTGTGCAACTATATCCGCTCTTCTTTTCTGCAACAACACTGTATCAAATGGCATGGATTTGTGTTGTTTTAAGACTGCTTGGACAATGTACAGCTTTCTTACGGAAAGAAGATCACTATCCCTGTACAAGATCTCAGTGGGGTATATCTTCGCTTTAAAGAGCATGATCTTTAACAGTGCGCGTTGGGCTCTTTCAAGATGTATAAAATTTGTTTTCACAGCGCCTCCCCAAATAGGTATGCAGTATAGCAAGACGGACTGAACCAACACGCTGTAAATCTCATTTAGGACATTTCTTGGGGGGTCTCGATTACTGGTGAAGCCTTTTGGTACAATATGTCGAAGTGTTTTAAAAATCCAGCTCAGTCTCCTAACTCTGTTTGCGACTTGTTCAAGATGCTGGAACCACGATAGCCGCTGGTCAACAATTACGCCAAGATATTTTGTTTGAGTTTCTTTTTTAATGTTTGAACAACTACAGTTTCTATTATTGGCATCTCCACATGAGTGTATTTTTAAATTGAGATCCTCACTTGGTTGACCACTTTTGCTAATGCTAAAACAAATATAGTTCGTTTTGGATGTATTTAACGAAAGTAGATTATTATTTAGCCAGTTGGCTACTTGCGCCATTCCCATCTCAGCTTTGACTTTAACATCCTGCCAAGTGTTCCCAGAGAAAACGACAGCGGTATCATCGGCGTATGAGAGAATTTTTGCGTTATTAATGGGCAAGTTGCACAGGTCATTTAGATATACGAGAAATAATGTCGGGCCAAGCACACTGCCCTGGGGAACACCGTACGTGACCTCAGCATCACCACTGATCAGATCTCCCACCTTAACTCTTTGCTTCCTAGATGTAAGATAATCTTCAAGTAACTTCAGTGGAGTATCTCTTATTCCAGCTTTTTCGAGCTTACTGATAAGGACAGGAACAGAGACGGTGTCAAAGGCCTTTTTTAGGTCTAGGAAAACAGTCAGGCATTTATAACCAGAGTCAAGTTTTTCAGTTAGTAGAGAACTCAATGCTGTGACTGCATCCTCAGTTGATAAACCTTTTCTAAACCCAAACTGTGTGTTGGAGAGTACGCTAAATTTTGCAAGGTAATTGGTTAATCTGATGTTAATTAATTTTTCCAGAATTTTTGAAATGGCAGGTAGAAGAGATATAGGCCTGTAGCTGTTCACGTCGTCTCTGTTTCCCCCCTTATAAATAGGGATAATAATAGATTGTTTCAGTACGCTCGGGAAGATACCGGTTTGGAAGCAAAGGTTTGCGAGATGAGTTATTATAGGGACAACTTCCTGTCGTACGTGTTTTAAAAGTTTTGTTGGAATATTGTCCCATCCGGGGGCACTATCAGACTTTAGACCCATAATTATTCGATCAACTTCACTGAGATCAGTATCTAGGAGGACAAAACAGTTACATTGTTGAGTTAGTGTGGTATGATGGATTAAACGATGATTATTATTGGATGTAATATTCTGAGCCAACCGTTTACCAACATTAGCGAAGTGATCGTTTACGTAGTTTACCGATTCGAGAGGAGAAGACTTGAAATTTAGTAGTTCAGAGTTGTTATCGTTAGGTTTGTTGGTATAAGTGATGTTTTTTATATTTTTCCAAAGCATTTTGTTATTATTGACAGAGTTTGCTAAAAGTTCCCTTTCATATTTACGTTTAAGTTTTTTTATTAAATTATTACAGTAATTCCTATATCTGGTGTAAGTTATCTTTAAAATGTCATTATATGGGTCGGATTTATGTTGTTTTTGTAAATTATTGCGATTTCTTATGCAGCGCAGTATTCCTTTGGTAATCCACGGTTTAATAATCTGTTTACTATTTGATAAGTTGCGAGTTGTGGTAGTGTTTTTTAAGGTATCTGTGAGTTTATTTATGAGAAGGTCAATCAGGAGGTTAGGATCGTTGCAGAATAATAGTTCGGCAAGGTTCTTTTGGTTTAAGTCTTTCCGAGCTGCTTCAAAGTCGATGACAGTCGTCGTTTTTTTAGGTTTATGAGTGTATTTTATTTTAGAAAGGGATAAAAATGTAGTAAAATGGTCAGTGATAGAAGTGTGGAGTATTGCAATAAAGGCCGAAATCTTTTTGTTATTAATTCTTAGCATAAAGTGATCTAAACAGTTACTTTCTCTAGTCGGCAGCGTATGTCCAGGAAGAATTCCATGGAAAGATAACATATTCAGATAACTGTTCCTGGTTTTATGGTCATGTGACGACTCCATTTCCTTAGGTCTAATGTTTATATTTAAATCTCCCGCTAGGATTATGCTCTTGTTTGAGTTTAAATTGTGTAAGTGAGTATTTAAGGACTCTATGAAGTTATCAGTGTTTGTGTTGGAGGGGGAGCGGTATATACAAAACACTATGTTATTTAGAACATCAAGTCGAAGACAAGACGCTTGTGACAACGGAATTTCCTCAACCTTAGGTTTCAAGCACTGTTTTACATATACCACTACCCCGTCATTTTGGTTTAGCTGCCGACTAGTAAAGAAGGCCTCATAATTGATTAATTGCGGAATGGGTTTACCAGCACTTAATCTACATTCAGTCAATATAATAATGTCTGTTTCAGTAATAGTTGATAAGTTGAGCATCAAATCGTCAAAATTACGATAAATGCTCCTTATATTTTGTGAAACAATGGTTAGGTCCTTTTTCTTAATACGTATGTGTCTACGAAGGTCTGAGATACCGCATTCGACTGTGTGAGCAATTTCAATATTATCGATTTCAATTACAGCCGATAGTGCGTCATCCATTTAAAGTCTTAGCAAATAGAATAGATGTTTTTTCGAGGTAAGTATTTAGTTTAGTTAGATTGTTATGGGTAAATTGCAATAGGTGACACAGCTTGATGATTGAGCTTAAATATGTATGTGTTAGACTTATATTTGTGAGTGTGTAGTTGTGGTGTGTGACATATGTATGGGGGCGGATGTGTAAGTTGTTCAAGTGAGGATGCATGTGAGTGTTTGTTTGTGAGACAACGTAAATTAAGTTCTGGTATATAGAGATTAAAGTAAACATTAGGCAATAGGGGTATCTTGTAGACAAATTACAACCCAAAAGTATCAAATTAAGAACTAAAAATAGAGTTGAAATCAAAATTAGTAAACCGTAGGAACACGAGATGGAACATATAGTTAGTCATGGTTTCACTAAGAGTTGATGTATCTGTTCTTCCGAAGAAATGACTATAGATTTCGCTTGCTCATCCTTTTTTACATACACTTTTCCATATGCTGTCCAACAGAACTTGTAAGTCCCTGATTTAGTCAGGTCTCGGGCAAGGAAATGTAATCGCGATCCTTTAGGGGTTAAGTGCTCTGACAGAAAGATTAGAGTGTCTTCTTGGGACTTGAATCCAAGGTGTTTACAGCACAGTTTAGTATGGTTTTTTAAGTTGTAAACCTTACCCATTCTCAGAATCTCGGACTTCAATATAGTGGAGGCTGTTTCCACGATAATAGGGCTATTTTGTTGTTCAGGGTTTTTTCCACGCACTCTGTAGATGTCTTTTATATCATATTTATTTATACTGCAACTTAAGTTTTGGGACAGGCACATAATCATTTCTAGGAGGTCCTCTTTGGTTTCGTGACTTTTCCTTGGTACATTTTTAATAACAAAATTCGATTTTCGTCCTCCCATTTGCAAATCCTCAATCTTGTTCTCCAAACTAGCTATAAGCTTCTTGTCTTCTATGGCCTTGTTTTCCAGTTTGCTGATTTTTTTAGTGAGATCGTCATTTTGCGCGGTAAGGTAGGCAATCGAGCTCTGTATATTAATGTTAGACTGCTGTATTTCTTTAAGGGTAGAGTTTATATTTTGTATCTCATTTCCGTGCTTTTCTGAGAAAAGAGACATCATTTTCCTCATTTCCTCTTTAAAATCATTTAATTGTTGTTTGATGGAGTCTTCCATGTCATCTCTGCATCTCTTTGCACGAAAAGAAACGTAGTTGGGTGGTGTTGAGAAACCTTTCCCCACCAAGGAGACATCAGTTTCAGACAGGGATTTATCCATACTGGTTTCCATTAACGAATTACCACGGATTTATAAATGTTAAAAATCTGATGTTCAAGCTGCGCAAACGTCGCTAGTGGTATTTCACTAATCACCGCAGACTGGTAGCCCTTGCAAGCGATAATTGGTTCACACTTCGGAGGGCGTGACCCTAGTTAGCGAATTAGGTCAAGTTACACTAACTCGTTAGCGGTGGGGTGTGGCCACTGTGAGACAAGGAGTTGCGCCCGCGCAGTAATAAGTATTTATTGGCTGCTTACTTGTCCTTGGGAGGAGTCTTCTCAACTTAGCGGTGGCAAGCAGATACCAGGAGCGCACGTCGCATGAGACGGCAGAATACTCTTCTTTGTCATCTAGTGACGTCGGCGCGTCGCAACTATTAGCGTTCGAGAGAGCTCCTCGCGAGTTATGCACTCCTATTATTTTGTTTGAATTAATTTACTTTAATTTACTTTTGGAATTTAGAAATAAAATTTAAAATAGTTCTGAGGCACGTCAACACCTTGCGGAGGTCCGGGGGAAGAGGATACTACTACTACTATTGCCACTTTTGGCCTCTTCCACCGCCGCTCTTAGTAAATTTGACATGCCTCGATCAGCTTTGTTAATATAATCGACAATATAAACGGAACAGGCAAATGGATCTAGTATAAATTGGCAATCCATATTAGCTCGCTGTAATTCCAATACTTTTTTGCAAAATGGATTAACCATGACGTCTTTTGGGCGTCTCTGTAGATATATTTTGGGCCGTTTAAGTGTTGATCTAACTGCGCATATGTATTTTTCGATATTTAATTCTGTCGATGCTAAGTACTCATCAAATGTTAAATGTGGCGGAATATTCACCAAGTCGTCCTTTAACTTTTTAGATATTTCTTTCCATTCTTTTAGTCTTGGATTATCTTCTTCCAGGGGTGTTAGAAGACATGTCTTATCCATTGGAAAAAAGGTATTCCAAACCTACAAGGGCGACTTGGCTTGGGATGACATGAATGTGTGTGTTTGTGAGTTTGTAGCTTAACTAAGTCTTCATCTAATTCTTCACTATTGCAGGATATGATTTGGTCAACAAACATTATAACCCTTTCAGTTGATGATTGATCTCCAGGAATGAAGATAGGCGCATCTTCTATCCACAACATCATATGGGCATGAGGAGAACCTCTGTTTTGGAATTCTATTCGATGGTATTGATGGTTTATTTTACGGTCACCAAAAGGCCCAACGGGAGACAGCCATGTTCTTTTTAATTCTTTATAACGTGTTTCGAAAAAAGTAGCACATATAAATGGGTCGGACTGAATGAGTCGCACTTTTTCTGCGTATGGAATATTTTGTGATTCCTCAACAGAGACTTCCTCTTTGTCAACTGTGCTTTTAAGCTGTTTTATTAAATGAGGCCATTGTGTTTCAGCTGCTGATATCGTCATAAACAATGTGGGGACACCGAACTGCCGAATCATTGCTAACAATTTTTTCTTTTCTTCTTCCCAGTGTGCTGGGGAATTTCTCACACTACTAAGAATTCTATATCCATCATCATGCTGAATGAGGTTCTGTAGGTAGTCGTTATTAAGAAGGTTGTTTACTAAAATAGGAGCGCCGTTGACGGTTTTCTTTCGAAGACAAGTAGCTATGTGTCCACCTATTTGGGTCATCTGTTGTTTCTTTAATAAAGTAAACAAATAATCTGACCGCATAGCCCTTCTATCATGCCGACTTATTTCGGATTTCATTATCTCAGATGAACTTAGTTTTATTTTAAACTGCCTTTTAATGCCACCATGAACCTTAATGAAAGCTAATTCTTCAAGAAAATCGTCATACAGTAGTGACAGCGGGTACTTACCCTCACCGGGTGCCATTGTTATGATGACATCCTGCTCATTATCAAGTAAAGTTTCAGCATTACCGGGATTTACAGGTTCATCTATTAACTCATCAGGTTCACATGTGCATTCATTGTTATCTATACGATCATCATCAGCGTCAACTTCGTCGTCGTATGCCCAGTTATCATCATATGTAATTTTTAATTCTTTAAATAATTCTGTCTGGACTAAATATTTTGCAGCTTCTCTCACTATTGCAGGACGAATACGCTCTTGACGACCGTGTTTGTAGCACATTTTTCGCTTCAAAACAAGTGTTATTAAATGACTATCAGATGCATGCCTTGGTAACGCTGAGACCATAGTGTTAACATCGACTGGAACGTTCACTGCATTCCCTACCAATCCATGTTGAAAACCGAGACCTTGACCTCGCCTAACTATTTTAAGGAATATATGTCGAGGTGATACAATACGTTCCTCAAGTGGAGTAAGTTGTTGGAGAACATCTGGAATTACAGGATAAGTTAAACCATTATACATGGAAAGCCGTGGTATTTTGCCTTCTTTTAGATATTTTTGACACGTGTAACAAAATGAACCACAGTCACCAGATGTATTGATTAGAAATAAATCATTTAGGTTTTGATCTGAAAATGTTTTAGGCAACTGATCTTTTCTCATAACTCTAAGCGAATTTTTGTGCCACAAACGACCGCAACAGGAACAGACATTCGTGTGACCATCTGCGATATTATCAAAAAAAATTTGACGTATGGCCATCCAATCACGTAGATAAGTATTTTTTCTAAAATTACGCGTCTCTTTCTCACGTTCAACATAATCTGAATCCTGCCTATTTAATTGATGTTCAATTGTATTATGAACTTGCTCTTCATCCCTGTATATTGAATCCTCGCGTAACACACGATGAGCAGCAGTGTCACGAGCTCGTTCATTTTCTCTGTATACAGGGTCCTCGCGTAACACACGATGAGCAGCAGTATCACGAGCTCGTTCATTTTCTCCGTATACAGGGTCCTCGCGTAACACACGATGAGCAGCAGTATCACGAGCTCGTTCATTTTCTCTGTATAGAGAGTCCTTGCGTAAAAAACGATGAGCAGCCGTGTCACGAGCACGTATATTGTCACGTATTCTTGTAGATTTTTGTGACCTTTGTAATCTCTTTGACAGTCTAGGAACAGAAAGATTTTTTTGAGAAACTGTATCACCAGACTTAGAAGCTACTAAAGACTCAGCATGTTTAGGAGTATACGTCATGGATATTGGCGTAAGTGACTTAGATGTATAGGTCATAGAGCACACTGAGGTAGCAGGGATTACGAGTTCGTTATTGACCCGAAGATGCTGGCCTTGAGATTCCTCGAGGTCCATCGCCGTATGATTCGCCACAGCTGGCCTATTAATTTTAGGTTGAGTTTGCTTATGTTTCTGTTTAGCTTCAAGTACTTGTTCTGAGCGGGACTTTTCAGACTTTTTTGGACGACCACCTTTATTACGTCTTGGACGACCAACCTTTGAATCTTTTGTTTTATTTACCAAGCTTTCCTGCGTATTATCGTATGTATTATTTATTAATCCTTCGGACCCTATAGGAATATCGAACCGAACAAAAATCATAATGACCCGATGATAAATTACCTGAAAGAAGTAAACGCTTTATTGCATATCCTTCTCTGCCAAATACACCCCTCAGAATACCCGTATTACGTTCATACACTTCGAA
This sequence comes from Lycophotia porphyrea, assembly GCA_950005105.1. NCBI lineage: Eukaryota > Metazoa > Arthropoda > Insecta > Lepidoptera > Noctuidae > Lycophotia > Lycophotia porphyrea. Next base: position 10,853,579 of record OX465406.1, read on the forward strand.
CTTCGCTGGATACAAAAATCCTGCTGCTTTCACCTCAGCAGTACCGCCATAACTGGTAGATCGGAGCATCGTAGCTTTGTACTCTTGTCGTGAAGAGAAAACCTATTATTGAAGTAACCTATTATTGAATTGGAGTCCAATCAAGCCATGAACGCTGAAGCCAGTCAGTCGTTTAGCAGGTACGTACCTACCCAATCACTTTTACCTAGTATAAATGATGCGAGAGCAGTAGTGTTCCATTACTTTTTTTACTTACGTACTTTTATTCCATTAAGATTCAGGACATTTATTCTGGACCTTTGCTTCTTATAGGAATTTAACTCCAACAAGCACTACAACTGCTGGGTCTCTGATTGTTGAAAATGAAAATAACGACGAAATCGAAGGTCGAACTCTAACCGGACGAAGAATATTTAATATTGAATATTTATTTGAACAATTGTCAACAATAGATCGCAGTCCCTTTAATTGTTGTTTTAAAGATTTTAAATTTGTTAGCGAGAGCCGTCGTGGATTTTATTCATCATTTAAATTTAATTGTAAAATATGTGGCGTCAACATCATCATAAAAACAGATAGATCTGAATGCGAAATAAATCAAGATATTGTGCATGGGATCGTTACTTCAGGAAAACTTCAGGAAATGGATTTGCTCAGCTGGACGAATTTTGTGCACACGTTGACATTCCGTGTATGTCTGATAAGCTTTTTATAAAACAAAACGTTGTGTTTGGCGATATAGTTAAAGATATTGCATTGGAAAGTATGCACCAAGCCGGCATAGAAGAAAGAGAAATAGCTGTAGCAAAAGGTAACGTGGATCCTAACGGGATTCCTTTTATTACTGTAGTTTTAGATGGTTCATGTGCGAAACGGTCCTATAGGACTAATTATAATTCTTTATCGGGAGTGTCCTGTATAATTGGTTTCGAAACCAAAAAGGTATTATTTTTAGGCATTAAAAATGCATATTGTAGCATATGTGCTGTAGCCTAAAATAAAAACATTGACCCAAAACCTGACCGATGCTTTAAAAATTGGTCGAAAAGCTCGACCGCTATGGAAGCAGCTGGCATTGTGGGAGGCTTTAAATGTAGCATCGACATGCATCGAATAAAATATAAAACGCTCATCGGTGATGGTGCGTTACTAACGCTCTAAATGAATCTTTGCCGTACGGCCACTGTACCATCATAAAAAAAATTGAATGTAGCAATCATTTGTTGAGAAACTACTGTTCAAAATTTAAAAAATTAGCAAAAAAGACTGAAAATAAATTCGGATTGGTTTCAGTAAATTTAAGGAAATCACTGTATTTAAATATCTTGAGGCTACGAAAGGCCATTAAAGGCGCTGTCGATTACACTACAAAATTACCAAATATGACAATGGAGCAAAAAATGAATAATTTAAAACAAGACTTGTTAAATCCATGCCATGTCTTCAGTGACCACGAAAAATGTAAACCATATTTTTGCAAAGGAATAAGTAGTTTAGTCCCTGAAAAATGTGGTTTGTGGTATGACATTTTTTCTATTTTGAGTCTGATTATAACAAATGCAGAAAGTCTTTTAATGGCTCAAACAAATAACATAGCAGAACAATTTATTTCAATAATCGCGAAATTTATTGGTGGAAAACGGGTTAATTATTGTCTGCGCGGTGCTTACGAAGCACATTGTTTTGCAGCAGCTGCAAAACAAAACACAGGTAATTAAGTAAATGCGCTGACGAAAAATACCGAAATACCCACAAAATATTTAAAGCGTATTGCTTCTAAAAATAAAAGGAAAGCAGACACAAATAGAAGCGCAAAACGAATAAAAAGAAATGTTGCACATGCAGATGAGCATTATGGAGATATGGAGAAAGAAGCTGACCTCGACAGTGAAGTTTTTCAAAAAAAGAAATACGAACTGTTATTAGAATTAAGCCGAAGTGCGAGTCAGAGGCACGAAATTCAAATTAAAACCATAGGTCAAGGAGCCAACCAAGAATGGCTGAAGTAACGAAAAATGAAGTTAACAGCTTCATTCTTTGGTCAAGTCTGTAAACTAAGAGATACAACGTCTGGCAAAAACATAATAAAACAATTATTATACAGTAAATTTAAAGGCAATGATGCCACAAAATATGGGATTCAAAATGAACCCATCGCACTGAAAGATGCTGAGAAACTTTTAGGGCTTCATATTGAACCATCTGGGTTGTTTATCGACGAAAAACTACATTTTCTCGGAGCAAGCCCAGATGGTTTGATAGGTGATGACGCTATCGACGAAATAAAGTGCCCTGCAAGCGCAGCAAACTTTACGCCAAATGAAGCAATAGATGAAAAAAAAAAACCTTTTGCACTAAGGATCCGACTGATATAAATACAATTAAATTAAAAAGAAATCATAATTATTTTTATCAAATACAGGGACAGCTTCAAATAACAAACCGCAAATACTGTATTTTTATCGTGTGGACGCCAAAAGGACTAGCATACGAAAAAATAGAAAAAGACGATGAATTCTGGGATTTTATCATATTCAAATTAGAAGAATTTTATTTTAAATGCATATTGAAATAATAGATCCCCGTTTGCCTAGAAATCTGCCTATCAGGGATAGAATATAAATAATTATTTTATTATTTCACGGCCCAGGGTCCTATTTCACCAAGCTGACAAGTGCGACAGTTGTCAAAAAAAGATTATGCGAGTACTTAATTATCATCATGAATGCAAACAAAAATACGGAAAATAAAGCAGTAATAAATGTAATTTTCAAAAATTTAATCAACCTTTTCACAAGAGAAAATGATACTTCTCTAAAATTTTATACAATTTGTCGTTCACTAAATTACTATAATTTTATTGTAATGTTTTAGCTGACATAGCTTTCAAAATAATAAATTTTTACAACTGCGTAAAATCAGGTATGTATTATTTTTCACAATCATTTAGCAAATATACCATCACAAAAAAAAATCGAAACGTGATTCTAATCCAATCGTGTGGCGATTGGATTAGAATCACGTTTCGATATATTTTTTTAAATCAATGTCAATCTTTATTACTTACCTATGTATGAATAACAAAATAAATGTGTACCTTTGGAAATCCTTGTTTTTTATTTTTATCATTCCTAGCCGAGAATGCTGTTATTTAGGTAGTACTTAGATTTCACATTTTCAGGTGAACCGTATACTTATTCGTTACATTAGTCCAGAAAAAGTAGGTAAGTAACCCAGTTTTTTTTCTACAAAGCCTAGATTTTGAGATATTCTAACATATGAGATAAAAACATCGTAGACAAATTTCCTAAAAACGCATTACTATTCTGCACATACAGTAGCGATTGCCCGAAGTAAGTAACAAAAATAAAGCAAATATTAAACATGATAATTACTAAAAAGAAATGCATTTGTCGATATGAATGAACACTATTCACACACGCTCACGCGCGGCTTCACATCGCGCCGGTAAGTGTGTAACAGAGATAACAATATTTCGATGGATAGCCTTCGCTTCGAATTGCAGTTGCGAGTGGCCTCCGCCGCGCTCTTAATGGTTTTTGAAAATGCCTTAAAGCAATGTTTTGGTTCTCCTTTTGTACCCCCTCCCCAGGAACAGTGCGTCATAAATGTTCGATCAAACATAGCGTCCACTAATGCGTAGGCGTTATTGTAACCAGTTTTCTTCTGACTGAAAATTATAGATAATGAATCAAAATATTTCGTTTCCATTGATGAATCTGTTAATTGTTTTTCAAAGTCTATAAGCTGTAGGCGGCGCGACTAAGTGGTACCTGTTGGGATTCGCTACGCTACTCAGTTAAACACTCAAATGAGTTTATTAACCCATTCACTGCCCAGTACTTCGCGAAAACTTCGCGAAATTCGTTCGCGTGCCCACAACCCGTATCCGAGTCGTCGTTATAATAAGCTATAGATGACTTGTATCCATACCCAGAACCCGACTAGCGTGTCCATAGCTACAATTACGGGTTGTGCGAACGAACGAATTTATTGTTCGACCCGTGTGTCGGGTGCTGGGCACTGAAAGGGTTAAGGTAACGTTTAGGCTAAGCTATCGCTAAAATGATGGAAACGAATGCACCCGGTCGCTGTCCGTTATGCACTGAGCTCACGGGGCACTTAGTGCGGCCGTATCGTATTGCTAGGTAAGCAAAACGTGGTCGATTGCAATTATTGCATCGAACATAAGCTATATATTCGAGATAATTTTTAAACTTGATAAATTCTCTTGTTGCACCTGTTGGAACGGCCCCTGTGATCTAACGAGGAATTCTTCGAATTTAGTATCTGCTAGAGCAAGGTTTTTAAGAATTTTTTGTTGATTAACGAAAATATTTTTTTGGTTTTCTTGAATAGTTCATAAAAAATCTATAATCAATCCAGTTTGTTGTGATACAGGTTCAGTAATGGTAACTTGAGTATCTGCAGGTTGAACTAGGAGACGTAGATCCGAATTCGACAGATGAAGCAAATTCTCTCTGGCGTGTAACATATTATCCTGAAAATAAAAGCAATATTTCAGATCAGATGAAGTGAATATAATACAAACTAACAAAAGTAGACTTTCTTATACAGATAATAGAATATAATATGTAGTGGGTATACATTTACAAGCTTAATTAACCAACCTGTGATAGGTCTTGTATTATGATTAACATAGCTGAAGATGTGCCCACATCCGCTAACATCGGGGATGATTCTTCTGTTATTGTAGTTTTCTGAAAAAGTTCAATATTATGATAAAGGGTGTAAACAGACTCTTAACAAAGCCGAAAAGCACTTGTTCTCCCTGTCATTGCGATAATTTTTTTGTTCTAGACCATACCTGGGAACCTTCTAGTTACGGAGATATTGGGGGTCAAAGTTCCAACTTTTTCACAAGTTTTTTTTTAAAGACATGTTTTTAATGTAAGATTTTTGCTTTAAACAGCTCCAGGACCCCCTTACTGTTCAATCCATCCACTAGCACAATGTTTTGAGTGCGTTACATTGGGTCCTACAGTTAAACGTGATTTTTCAGCCCAAAAAAAAAAGTCGTTTCCCAGCGCTAATTTTTGCGTAAAGTTACTTAGTCTGATGTACATCAGACTAAGTAACTTTACGCAAAAATTAGCGCTGAGCACGATTTTTCTGGCCGGTTTTCTATGGTGGAGCCCCGCTCTATGTAAAGTACGACGAACTGTGCGCAATGACACGTCGTACTCTTCGGCGAACACTCTCGTTGGCGTGAACGAGTTCTCTTGCTCATAGGTGTTCACCATACGTTGGAGGTTTTCATCTGATATCAGATATGGACGTGGTGCCCGCGGTCTATCCTCTATGATACCCTCTTCTTCATGGCGTCTGATCCACAGCCGGACAGTGTTTCTCTACAAACAATAAACAACCTCATATTAGTCACAGTTTACCTACACATAGCCTGAAATTATTTATCAGAACAAAATAACCACTTTGCCTTTTATTTACACCTACTTAATTCTCAATACTGTTATTTGTGTAGATAATAAAATTGCGGCTTGGGCCCGATTTTTTGTCATATTAGAGATATTATAGAACAACGCATGTTTTTACTTCGGCGTGCAATTTGAAACAAAGAAAATAGTTAACTACTGTTTCAAATCGAGAGAAGTTAAAGAAAAACATGTGGATGGCCCGCTCTTTGTTTGCATTTTTTGGCAAGGGATTAAAACCATAAAGACGCGCAACAAGACGCGACACAAAAGACGCGATGCGGTTTGTTAACACTTTTTAAACTTCATCTAGCTAGTCGTTTCCTGGGTGCCTAAAATGGCCGCTGTAGCAGAATCATAATAGGTTAATAATATAAATTACGTTACAATTCGTAAAATGGTCACTAAGTGACAATTCATGATATTAACTGCGTTTGTGACTGTTTTGAGAATTTTAACGTGATTCATATTAGTATCCTATTATGATTCTGCTAAAGCGGCTATTTTAAGGCCCCTGGTTCTGAGCATAAAATCATCTATAGCTACTTATAACGACGATGAGGCAAGTTGTTAGCTCACGAACGAATGATTGTTTGACCAATATGCTAGAGATTATCTATATTAAAAAATACTTTTTAAGATACACAACGGCAAAGATTGTTCCTTTAAAACCAACAACAGTAATTGAAACAGATAGTTAGTTAGGGAAGTTTTTTATTTGTTTAAACTGGTAAACCATTTTAAGTTGATTCTAAGGTAGGTGGACCATGGAAGGCCACTCTAACGAGTAAACACTTTTTATTCGTTTATTTACTGGATAAATTAAGGAAACCAATTATTAAGTAATATTTTGTTTTATTGCGCACCATATAATTGACTTTCTTTTTACCTAACTTTAACCACTATTTATTAAATTTAAGTTTTATAAAGCTCTTCCAAATGGCCTTGCAAGGAACACGGCTCCAAACAAGGCCAATATTATACATCAGTCGTTAAACTTAAAAATAGAGTGGTAACAATATATATATCTGCTTTTACAAAAACTACATAATAAGCTCCATCATTTAAGCGAAACATTAAATGCTCAATGTATTTTAATCATCTATAAAAAACTTAATGAACATTACTTGAACACCATCGTGTAACTAAGAATATATTAATGGAAGTTATTTAAAAATAGTATTATTAAGTATCATATTAGCAACAAAGAACTTGCCAACGTGTTTTATAATAAAATTAAAAACTTTTATTTTTATCCAAAATGGCCTTCTACAAAGAACGGACCCATAGGTCCGTTCTTTGTAAGGCCACAATGTTCCTAAGAAGGCCAAGCTAACAATAAAGTGTGACAATGACTTTTTTATATTAATTACTACAATAAAATAATAGAAACTACAGACTACTGTAATTATAAAAAACTTATCATGGCACATAGTCAGTCTTGTAGTTAGGAATATTTAAAATCAACTAAGTATTCTTAAGATTAAAAGACGAAAATAATTATAACAAAATCAAGATTAATTTCGAAAACTAATTTAGAAACTAAAAAGATATTAACTTTGGATAGATTAATCACAATTTGGGCATATAAATATGAGATCTTTTTTAGTGAGACCCATACACTCCTCGTGATACCACTTTTGACATTGGGTACATTGCCTCATGTCTCTAATTTTACACTCACCACATCCATGACAGTACCACTCCTTCTCTTCATCTTCTGCACTTTTCTTCTTCTCTATTTTCGATCTTTTATTGTTTTGTTTTGGTACTATTCTTTTAAGCCGTTTTACAGGATCATTTTTATTTTTGGTGTTCTTTTTTTGACCTTTTTTAATTGTAGACTTTCCATTTTTCTTACTCGTCGTTTGCTTCATCTTATTCTCTTTATCTCCAGTTTTAAATAAATCTTTTACTATTCGTTGTCCCTTATAGTTAATAGCTTTTTGCCGTGGACGTGAAGACTTTATCGTAGCGTAATTTGGAGTAGGCAAAAAAGTATGAAACGATTCTTCTTTATCCTTTATTAGCTTAATTAACGGCTCGTCATCATCTGAAGATATGGTCTCATGACTTGAAGTTTAGACATGTAGTTTTTTTTTATAAATGATTCACCAAGATTAAAATCAAGATCAGATTCAGAGCTAGAACAGACGATATTTTGTTGCATGCCAGACGTGCTCGGAAGAGGATTATCGTACAGAGATCGTTGAGGGTCATGTTTCGTATCTGCATCGGTTTCAACGTGTACTGAACTTACGTGGTGGCACTGATCATTTCCCATAATACCTAATTCTAAGTCTGAATCATCACTTGAAAAACTGTAAGAAACAAGAACTGGTTTACTTTTTTGTGTTGCAGCTGCAGATTTTGGCGACAATTCTGACACTTTCTTAACTTCAGACATAAGAGGCGAGACTTGAACAGATATAAGTGGTTGGTCCATCTGGTGTTGTAACATTTCCGATAAAGGTCTTTCAGTTACAATGGAAGGAGCATAAGCATCTTCGGGTATGACATCGGGATCAAAGGGGTATAAACCAGTGGCTTTAAATCCATTCGTTACATTGGTTTGAGTCATACACTTTGGCCATGTTCGGGAGAAAATTTTGTTAAATGCAGCTTTGTTTAAAGTTCTCTCTTGAGAATTGCACAGGTAGTTTAGAACTTCCTCATCCCAGTGATGTTCGAAGGACCGATTCACTGATTTATCTAGAGGTTGGAGTTCGTGCGTCGTGTTTGAAGGTAAGCAGTATAGTACTATATTATTATTATCTGCTACTTCCAGAGCCTCATATGATAAATGACACTTTGCGCCATCAAAGATAAGTAGACACTTACCGGATACTTTATGTTGTGCTAAATGTTCAATGAACTCTACGAATAAGCTACTGGTCATGCTGCCTTTGGGTGCCATGCTTACCTTTGTTCCAGGTGGCAAATTCTCTGCTAATTCTGATCTGTGCCTAATCCCTTTAAAAATAATCATAGGCGGTATAGCAGTACCCACAGCATTTACGCACATTGCTATTGTTACGTTCTCGGCGTGTTCCGGAGCAACAAGATGTACTATCGAGGACACACCCGCCTGACCACCACTAAGCTCATTTTTGCTTGCACTCAAAACATTGAAGCGCTCTCTAGCCCCGCCCCGTTGACTTTGAATAGAAATAATGAATGAAAGACATTACCAACTGGCCGGCCGAGCGCATTGACGACGCCCGCCGAACGAGATTTATTGTTGTTTTCAAACTACTATTATAAAAAAAAATCTTAGTTAAAACTGGCTTACGTTACTAATGATGTGTGTGTTAGTAATTGTAAATTAAAAATTCAAAGATTTCTGTAATACATTTTTAATTTATTATAAAATTCTATACTATTAACAGACAATAGGTATCTGAAATCGCGTTCTCTAAATCGAACTAAAAATTTGAACTAATGGGGCTTTAGGAGGTGAAAAGTTGATCTAGCTAGATCTCATCTCTGGGAAAATTCGTTGACAGTTAATATTTGTTCTGAGCGGAGGTCGGTCAGCCACATAACCCACATAATTATAATATTTATTCTAACTGGAACTTGGATTTGTTAAATTTTAATGAACGCACGCATGATTATGCGATTTATGCGTGACTAATGCGCGCATTTAACTATTTTTTTTTTAAATCATTATTTCGCGGTTATTTGTGTGGGTTACACGTCGTTTATTTAGTTCAAAACTTATTCTGTCATATTTTTTGTAATGTGTAACTGTTAAATGTCCCAATAAAGTAAAATAAAATATATTAAATAAAAAGTAAATAAAATACTACAGGTTTATCAATTTTATTACATTTATTAATTTATTTATTGGAGTAAATAAAAGAAACAGAGTTATTCTAAAATATTTATTGGGTCCAATATAGGAATTGGATACCTACAGTAAATGGGTTACACATAAAATCAAAAAAACAAGTAATAGAATCAACTTAAAATGGTTTACCAGTTTAAACAAATAAAAAACTTCCCTAACTAACTATCTGTTTCAATTACTGTTGTTGGTTTTAAAGGAACAATCTTTGCCGCTGTGTATCTTAAAAAGTATTTTATTGGTTAATATAGATAATCTCTAGCATATTGGTCAAACAATCATTCGTTCGTGAGCTAACAACTTGCCTCATCGTCGTTATAAGTAGCTATAGATGATTTTATGCTCAGAACCAGGGGCCTTAAAATAGCCGCTTTAGCAGAATCATAATAGGATACTAATATGAATCACGTTAAAATTCTCAAAATAGTCATAAACGCAGTTATTATCATGAATTGTCACTTAGTGAACATTTTACGAATTGTAACGTAATTTATATTATTAACCTATTATGATTCTGCTACAGCGGCCATTTTAGGCACCCAGGAAACGACTAGCTAGATCAAACAAACAAATTGTATGAAAAGTCTCTTTTTAATTTTAATAGAAACGTCATCTCTTTCGTTTACAAAAAGATCATTGATCGTGTCTTGAATATCGAGTGAGCTTCAGATTATTTTGAATGCAAAACGATATAATAACAACTTAGACAAACCGAAAATCCTATTTCGTAGTTACCTCAGTAGTTATAACAAAGCAGTTAGTAGAAACAACAGAAGGCATCAAATAATTTTTTAATCCTTTGCCGACGAAGTTTAAAAAGTGTTAACAAAGCGCATCGCGTCTTTTGTGTCGCGTCTTGTCGCGCGTCTTTATGGTTTTAATCCCTTGCCAAAAAATGCAAACAAAGAGCGGGCATCCACATGTTTTTCTTTAACTTCTCTCGATTTGAAACAGTAGTTAACTATTTTCTTTGTTTCAAATTGCACGCCGAAGTAAAAATATGCTTTGTTCTATAATATCTCTAATATGACAAAAAATCGGGCCCAAGCCGCAATTTTATTATCTACACAAATAACAGTATTGAGAATTAAGTAGGTGTAAATAAAAGGCAGAGTGGTTATTTTGTTCTGATAAATAATTTCAGGTTATGTGTAGGTAAACTGTGACTAATATGAGGTTGTTTATTGTTTGTAGAGAAACACTGTCCGGCTGTGGATCAGACGCCATGAAGAAGAGGGTATCATAGAGGATAGACCGCAGGCACCACGTCCATATCTGATATCAGATGAAAACCTTATTACATTAATTTATTTATTTATTTGAGTAAATAAAAGAAACAGAGATATTCATAAAATATTTATTGGATCCAATATAAGAATTGGATACCTACAGTTAAAAGGTTACACATAAAATCAAACAAACAAGTAATAGAATCAACTTAAAATGGTTTACCAGTTTAAACAAATAAAAAACTTCCCTTACCTACTGTGGATATATTACTATAAAAAACTGTTTTTTTTTAAAACAATAGTTATTCCATTTTTTACAAAACTACGATCTACTGTCGGTGGTAGATTTAAATACAAAGCAATAAAATTTGAAAAAATTAAGTAAAACTGTTAATAAAGTTTTTATTAAAAAAAAAGTATTTTTTAAATAATCAAAAATATCTACAGACGAAAGCAGCCACAAATGACAGTTCTTTTATTTAAACATTTACAGCAATATATGCAAAAACATCAAAATTATCTGTAAGTAAACATAAAAAAACTATAATAAAAAAAGACAATAAAGACAAGAAAAATAAAAATTTCCCTAGAATTAAATTTACAGTCGGTTAATAATGTTTTCTCTATTGCTTATGAAATATTAAAAACAAGGTTTTGATATAATCAGTCCCTTGACTACGATTATATGTATATTTTTTTAAAAGTTAACAGTGATATTTACACAGTCGCAAGCATTGTTTCTTTAAAACCAACCTAAGAAATGTAAACAAATAGTGTGTGAGTAAGCGAGAAAGTATTCGAGTTTGCCCGTAACAACAAAACGATAATATCCGTGCACTGATTTTTTTTAAATAAAAAAGGCATAATTAACAAAATCTTCTCTAAAATTAAATCAGCAGTTTGTAAATAACACTTTTTGTTGCTTATTAAATACAAAGTTATATGATATAATCAGTCTAGAAACTGTCTCTAACTCACTAATTCTCATCAACCTGTCTTCAATTATATACTATCATGTATTGAAAAAAAAAGTAAATACTGTTAAGCAACCAACAAACCTAAGAAATTGCAACAAATAATGCGTAAGAGCAATAAAGGATTCGAGTTCGCCCGTAACAAAAAAAACAATTGTTGCAATTTTAAAATGATTCAATAAATAAAATAAAAAAACAGTAGGTAATAAAACTCAATAAACAAAAACTTCCCTAGAATTAATTTAACAGTCGGTAAATAATAATATTGTTTTGCCATTCCTTATTAACTACAAGGTTATCACAATAATCACTCACTGACTACTCAATCTTAATACACTAATCGATACCCTGTTCCCAATACCGTTGGGCTACAATTTCTTTATAAGTAATTAAAAATGTTTTTTAAACACAATAAACAAAATCTTCCCTAGAATTAACTTAACAGTCGGTAAATAAAAATATTGATTTGCCATTCCTTATTAACTACAAAGTTATCACAATAATCACTCACTCACTAATCAATCTTAGGGCCAAGTTCATCGACAAGATAACGGTCTGATTATCTGAAAACAGCTGTTTAGCATGAATTTTCGTATTGACAAAAGCAAATCAACTGATTAAACACAGTATGGTAAACAGCTGTTTTCAGATAATCAGACCGTTATCTTGTCGGTGAACTTGGCCCTTAATACACTAATCGATACCCTGTTCCCGATACCGCTGGGCTACAATATTTATAATTTAAAATGTTTTAGAGATGAAAAAAGAAATAAATAAAAGAAAAACACTAATATTTAGTCATCGCGCCTCCTGCGTCAATAACAGCGTCGCATCTCGTTCTTAGTGATTGTACGAGAACTTCACACAAGTTGGAACTCCTTAGCGACTCCCAAACTTCATCGCAATGAGCAAGAAGTTCCTCTCCCGTTCTTTCCCGTCGGTGGTCCCATCTCTGGACCATTATACCCCACAAATTTTCGATGGGGTTTAGGTCAGGAGATCGGGATGGCCAGTGTAATGTTTTAATTTCTGGTTGTTGGTTTAACCAAGACTGCACAATGCGAGCTTGATGGATAGGGCAATTGTCATGGACAAAAATAAATTCCGGAAGCTCTGCTCTTGGATAAACTGTGCGCACAGTAGGCACCATCACAGTTTCTAAGAGTTCGCGGTAAGCTGCGCCATTTGCTCGCCCTGGGAAATGGACAAGTTCTCCAGGACCAGCAGCACTCATCCAGCCCCACATGTTGGCGCATATCCTTCCAGAATCGTTATTCGGAATAACATTTCTCTCTTCATATCGTGTATTCATCACGCGCCACAAATGTCGACGACCATGTTGGCTCGACTTGAAACACTTCTCATCTGAGAAGATAGCGCTTGAGAAATTCATGTCTCTATAGTTTCTTGCGAACCTCACTCTCGCCGCTTTTTGTTGCTCGGTGAGCACGATTTTTCTGGCCGGTTTTCTATGGTGGAGCCCCGCTCTATGTAAAGTACGACGAACTGTGCGCAATGACACGTCGTACTCTTCGGCGAACACTCTCGTTGGCGTGAACGAGTTCTCTTGCTCATAGGTGTTCACCATACGTTGGAGGTTTTCATCTGATATCAGATATGGACGTGGTGCCCGCGGTCTATCCTCTATGATACCCTCTTCTTCATGGCGTCTGATCCACAGCCGGACAGTGTTTCTCTACAAACAATAAACAACCTCATATTAGTCACAGTTTACCTACACATAACCTGAAATTATTTATCAGAACAAAATAACCACTCTGCCTTTTATTTACACCTACTTAATTCTCAATACTGTTATTTGTGTAGATAATAAAATTGCGGCTTGGGCCCGATTTTTTGTCATATTAGAGATATTATAGAACAAAGCATGTTTTTACTTCGGCGTGCAATTTGAAACAAAGAAAATAGTTAACTACTGTTTCAAATCGAGAGAAGTTAAAGAAAAACATGTGGATGCCCGCTCTTTGTTTGCATTTTTTGGCAAGGGATTAAAACCATAAAGACGCGCGACAAGACGCGACACAAAAGACGCGATGCGCTTTGTTAACACTTTTTAAACTTCGTCGGCAAAGGATTAAAAAATTATTTGATGCCTTCTGTTGTTTCTACTAACTGCTTTGTTATAACTACTGAGGTAACTACGAAATAGGATTTTCGGTTTGTCTAAGTTGTTATTATATCGTTTTGCATTCAAAATAATCTGAAGCTCACTCGATATTCAAGACACGATCAATGATCTTTTTGTAAACGAAAGAGATGACGTTTCTATTAAAATTAAAAAGAGACTTTTCATACAATTTGTTTGTTTGATCTAGCTAGTCGTTTCCTGGGTGCCTAAAATGGCCGCTGTAGCAGAATCATAATAGGTTAATAATATAAATTACGTTACAATTCGTAAAATGGTCACTAAGTGACAATTCATGATATTAACTGCGTTTGTGACTGTTTTGAGAATTTTAACGTGATTCATATTAGTATCCTATTATGATTCTGCTAAAGCGGCTATTTTAAGGCCCCTGGTTCTGAGCATAAAATCATCTATAGCTACTTATAACGACGATGAGGCAAGTTGTTAGCTCACGAACGAATGATTGTTTGACCAATATGCTAGAGATTATCTATATTAAAAAATACTTTTTAAGATACACAGCGGCAAAGATTGTTCCTTTAAAACCAACAACAGAAATTGAAACAGATAGTGCGTGTGTGAGCGAGAAAATAGAAAATATCCGAGTTCGCGCAGCAATACATAATTGTTTTATCAAGTTTAAAAACTGAATATTTTTCTGCTTGCTTCTAGTTTTATTATATTAAAAACTTTTACTGTTGTAAAACAAGCTAAAAAGTATTAAATTATTAAAACAAGATAACATTTGCACGATACACTTTGCACTTTGAATCGTTAATAAAGTTTTATTTATATAAATTAAGGTATTTGAAAATAACAAAATTTATCATAATAATAATTAAAATAATTTACTACTTACGCTCATATGCAGCTGCTCAGCGATTTGACTGATATTAAATCCTTGACCATGCAAAATTATAATTTCACTTCGTTCTTCTCGTATAAGATTTCTGGAAGACATTATGCACAAAAATGTTCCAGCACAGGTTTTCAAGGGTCCAATATTCTCGCACGGGTTAACGTTTAGGAAATCAAGGGTCAGGTAAACAGAGCAATGGTCAATATTCAAAGGGTCCGGTAAGCGCGCCAAGGTTCGTCCGTAATATTCGCAAAAGGTGTAGGTGTAAATACGTCACTAAGCTGCGCAGTGCAGATTGCAACTAATTGCGTAAACGCTTCCCTAATAGGCCTAAACTTTCAGGGGGCGTGGCTCGGCGTCTCCGCATGGTTTAGACGAAAAATTTTTTAACTGGTCAGGCGGAAAAGGCCGCGATAGTACTGTTTTATTTCCCCTTTCAGCCAAAACTACATTTTGTTTGTGGACCGTAATGCGACACCCTTTTTCATCCATGTTGTACAGACGTTCTGGATGTGCAATAATATCTAACTCTTCATAGAGTTTCTTCACTTCTTCAAAGTGGTGTTTAAGAATAGGCTTATTCATTTTCTGAGCTCTAGCTGGATTCATTAACTGGGGTTTTCTTTTTGATATTGATGGGTTTCGAGATAAAAACATTTAAAGCCATTTGCGTCCAGCCATTCTAGTTGACATATTGAACGAGTGTTTGATTTTAAACCTCTCACAAAATAAAAAGGCTTGTTTTCTGATAAATTTAGGCGTAAGTGGTATACCCAGTTTTGCAAACCGTATGATTCGCTGCGATAAATCTTGTTCTAATTGTTTTGTGAGAATAGTCGTCTTCCCAATAATTTTAGCACTGTTACCGCTCAATATATGGTTTCTAAGGGTGCGTCTTGGAATATTGAACTTTATCGCTGCAGCATTTGTATTAAGTTTATTATTTTGTACTGCTTCCATGGCACGTCTTAAACTGTCTTCATCCCATGTACTACCTCTTTTTTTTCTAGGTTTTGACTCCGACATTTTTAAAATCTGAAATATTCGCATAAATTTTAATCATCTGTTCAATTACCCACTTAATAAAATAATTATGAAAAAAAATGTTATTCAATCCGAGTTGAAAAAGTTATAAACGCTTAAAAGTAAAAATGTTATAATATAAAACACTGTTTTAACTGTAACGGTACGTACTTATTTATAACTAAAAAGTAAATGTTCATATGTTCATGGTTTGTGAATGGTTCTTGTAAGGCCCATGTACCATAGCAAGGCCAACGGTCAAATTTTCGATTGGCCTTATAAGGAACCACCGGCCATCCTAGGAACACTGCCAATATTTAAACTTAAATCGAGTTAAAACCATGTTTTTATTCTTTAGAAACCATAAACATAACCTTATACAACAATATACAGTAAAAATATGAGATAATAATAGGTTATTGACTAAAAACTTACGTTTTGCTAAGCGCGCGAATAACAACTGCAACGTCGACGACCGAAGTCTACGAAACGTGAGCTCGCACTGCCACAATAATGGCGCGGTCGTCAAGCCGCCGCGTTTGTGGCCTTGAGTTTGATGGAGCTTAGTATTTAGTAAAAGGGATGTGTCTTTACATGTCGATAACTACGACTTTTTAATAGTTGGCCTTCAAAGGAGCGTGGCCTTCCATGGTCCACCTACCTTAGTATAGTATGCCTAGACTTTATACGCCCCCTTAATAAATAGGGCGTATTTCCACCTATATATAGGACCATCTCCTGGGAATGATCCAGTTCTGGACACACTTTCATTTCATTTATTTTTCACCAAACAGTTTACACTGTGTTTGAATTTTTACAAAATAATTACATTTCTAACCATAACAAAAGCAATAATAAAATATACAGGAATTAAAAAAAAGAATATTACTAAACTATAAAAAGCATAAAAATAACCATGTCCATTACATTTTACTTTAAATAACTGTCAATTAAATTGCTGTTTATATGTCCAACCATAAAAAGCTCAAACACAACCATGTCCATCCAATGCTAGGTAATGGGGGGTTTACACGGGTCGATTTTCGCCGTGCGGCGAGTCGCTTCACTAATAGCCTCACCAAGCCGCATCGCTAGCCCATTTACACTGGTTACTAAAATCGCATGCGGCTCTGTCATTTCCATCGAAAATGTTGAGCAGAATAGCCGTTTGTGCCGGAATTGAAATAATTAATGATTCAATTATTCAACAAATGCTTAAAGAACAAAGAGTGAAGAAAAAACAAAAGGAAAGAAGAAAACGTAATGTTTGGGTACGTGGATGGATTTCTCGACGTAAGGACTTGGGTGCTTCGGATACTTTATTGGTTGAGTGGAGTTTAGAAGATCCTGATTATTTTAAAAAACGATTAAGAATGACTACTGATCAGTTTAATACTTTACTACATAAGGTTACTCCGCTTATACAAAAATGCGATACCAATATGCGAGTAACACTTTCTCCGAAAATTAAATTAGAAATAACCCTGAAGTTCTTGGCTACCGGTGATAACTATTCAAGTCTTGCAGAGTCATTTAGAGTTCCAGAATGCACAATTTCCTTGTTTTTGAAGGATGTTTTGGATGCTATATACAATGTTTTACAGGAGTTCATTATGGTAAGTGAAACTAGTAATTAATTATAAACGATTTATTTATAAATTTTCCATTGTGTTTTCATCTAAGCATGACCTAACTGCTTGAGATAGAATATCGTCGTTCACTCCGTATTGTTGCCCAGTATTTTCTTGTGTAAGTAAACAGCTGGCAAAATAGTCTTCTTCATAATCGAGGTGCCTTCTAGAAGTGGAAGCTTCGGGAGTCGAAGTTTCACGCTGGTTTTGAAAAGCTTGGTTTCGGGAAGTAGTAGCTTCGGCTTCTGGAGTCGAAGTATAGCGTGTATACTCTGAGAGTGAACTCGTAGGTCTAGCAATTGGAAAATGTGTATTTAAGGTTTTCAGTCTTTCTTGTGACAAATAATTATTGATGAAATTTTGACAAACAATAGCATTTCTTAATGGCAAACTACGTAATTGGCTTGCCACATGTACTCTGAATGTATCAAATTCATCTTGACGGATAGTTTGAGCCAAAGTTTCTAATCTATTGACTGCTTGTAAAACAGGTGGGTCCATTTTAGGTGCGTCCATTAGAGCACGCTCCGCCGTTTTCTTTGGAGACAATTTTTTTTTCTTTTGTCAGGACGCAATATTATCTTCTTGTTCCAATTCATCAAAATATGAAGACGCGTCGCTGTTTGTGTTCACCGCTGAATCTTTCCCTGTAACCATATACCAATATAAGTTTATTTCTTTTAGGTGCCATCCACCACAGATCAATGGAAGAAAATACAAAAGGATTTTTTAGATCGCTGGCAATTTCCTTTTTGCTGTGGGGCTATTGACGGGAAACACGTATTAATCGAAAATCCACCACACGGAGCATCAGACTATTATAATTACAAAGGCACTTATAGTGTGGTGTTGTTTGCTATAGTGGATGCACATTACCGTTTCATATATATAGATTTCGGAACTAATGGACGCATGAATGATTCGCATATTTGGAAAAAAACAAAGTTCTATAGTGCTCTTGAAAGAAATAATTTAAAACTACCTAATAAGGCAGTTTTCGTTGGTGATGATGCTTTCCCGTTGGCAACCTATTTAATGAAACCGTATTTAAGACATGAAGGTTTGGAACACAAACAAAAAATCTTTAATTACAGACTATCAAGAGCACGCCGAATGGCCAGGACTGGTCCAGAGCCCGTACGGTAGTAACCGCAGAAGGAATAAAATGGGCAATCAAAACCTTCAAACCAGACAAATCCGCAGGCTTAGATGACATTTTCCCGGCCTTGCTGCAATGGGGTGTAGACGCCCTAGTGCCATGGCTGGCTGTCACTTTCCAGGCCTGCTTAGCACATAACTATGTACCACTCCAATGGCGAGAGGTGAAAGTCATTTTCATCCCCAAACCAGGCAAATCTGACTATACACAACCCAAAGCGTACCGACCAATAAGCCTGACATCCTTCCTACTGAAAACCCTCGAGAGACTCTGTGACTCTGTGTGTTTTTATTGACATAGAAGGAGCTTTTGACAAAACCAATTTCCACAGCATCAACGCAGCCCTCGAGGAACACGGCGTGGACTCGACCCTGCGAGGATGGATAACAAACATGCTCAGGAGGGGGCGTCCTCTCGCCACTGCTATGGAACCTCGTGGTAGACACCCTTATTAAGCGTCTAAACGACAAAGGTTACTTCACGGTGGGCTACGCCGATGATATAACCATAATAATAAACGGCATACACGAAAACACACTGTGTAATCTTATGCGCCAAGCCTTGAAGATAGTAGAGGACTGGTGCAAGGAATATAAACTAGCAGTGAATCCTACCAAGACAGAACTTGTCCTCTTCACAAGAAAAAGGAAGCTGGCAACCCTACAGTTGCCACGCTTCTTTGGGACCACCCTAAGCCTGTCAACTGAAGCCAAATACCTGGGCATCTATTTGGACAAACAGCTGAATTGGGCAAAGCACACCGATTACATCACCACAAGGGCCAGCATAGCCCTATGGCAATGCAAAAGACTGCTAGGAAGAAATTGGGGCCTAAGCCCCAAAATCACTTACTGGCTATATACTACAGTCATCCGACCAATCATCACATACGGTTCTTTAGTTTGGTGGCCCAGGACCAACCTGAGCACCGCCCAGAAAGAACTCGAGAAGCTACAGAGATATGCATGTGTAGCAATCACTGGAAGCATGAGGACAGCACCCACGGCCGCTCTACAGGTGATGCTGGGGCTGCCACCTCTACACCTCGTTGTAAGAGAGGAAGCAACCCTAGGGATCTTCAGGCTAGAAGTATCCGGCACCCTAAGTAACAACTCCAGAATAAAACATACACGCATAAAGGATGATGCAATCAAACAACAGCCTATGATGGCATCACCCAATGACAGAACCCTGAAGGCCCACTATTTTCAAAAACACTATAACATTGAGCTCACAGCGGAAAAAGTCACGCATAAATCGCATAATCATGCGTGCGTTCATTAAAATTTAACAAATCCAAGTTCCAGTTAGAATAAATATTATAATTATGTGGCTTATGTGGCTGACCGACCTCCGCTCAGAACAAATATTAACTGTCAACGAATTTTCCCAGAGATGAGATCTAGCTAGATCAAATTTTCACCTCCTAAAGCCCCATTAGTTCAAATTTTTAGTTCGATTTAGAGAACGCGATTTCAGATACCTATTGTCTGTTAATAGAAAAATTAGAAAATTAGAATTTTATAATAAATTAAAAATTTATTACAGAAATCTTTGAATTTTTAATTTACAATTACTAACACACACATCATTAGTATCGTAAGCCAGTTTAAACTAAGATTTTTTTTTTATAATAGCAGTTTGAAAACAACAATAAATCTCGTTCGGCGGGCGTCGTCAATGCGCCCCGCCGGCCAGTTGGTAATGTCTTTCATTCATTATTTCTATTCAAAGTCAACGGGGCGGGGCTAGAGAGCACTTCAATGTTTTGAGTGCAAGCAAAAATGAGCTTAGTGGTGGTCAGGCGGGTGTGTCCTCGATAGTACATAATGCTTGGTTGACGGCTTCGTGAAGAGTCTGTTTACACCCTGTATAGAATCAGTTTTATGCTATTGTGGGCAAGGCTAAATGTATTTTAAAGGATAATATCACTCAAAATGCCAGCGGTTAAAGTCGAACTTCTAATTTCATAAAATTACCCACAATTTCATTGCCTCAATTCGACGGTTCATACGATCAATGGCTCGACTTTCGCGATACGTACTTATCTATGATACACAATAGTGAAAATCTAGACAGCGTTCAGAAATTCCATTACTTACGATCAGTTGATGCGCTACGAGTAGTTAAGGCGCTTTAGTTTTCTTCTGACAACTATTTAATTGCTTGGAGCCTAAATCGCCAGTCTTCTTTTTCACAGTCTCATAAGATTGTCCAGAATATCTTAGAATTTTATTTAAGTTTTGTTTCCCTTTTTTCAGGGTTACTTGTGCGCTTTCTACCTTTCTTCTTAATAATCTCTATTTCTTCTTCTATGTTGAGTTCGTTCATTTCAGAGTTTTCAATTTCACTTGTTTCTTGTCCGTTTGTTGGCTGTCCATTAGCTGTAGTATCTGTTATCTAGATGAGGAACTGCTGGAACTGCTAGAGCTGCTTGAATTGGAGGATGAGGAGCTGCTGGAGCTGCTTGAATTGGAGGATGAGGAGCTGCTGGAGCTAGATGATGATCGACGTGATGAAGGATGTACTGGTTCTATTTTCTCTCTTTTTATTTGACTATCATAGGTTGGATCGTCATTGTCGCTGATATCTGCACTGATTTCACCAGAATGTACGGGTGAAACATTGTAGTCAATTTGGTCTCTTTTACGGCTAGAATATTCATGATGATGAGTGAGCTCGCTTTCAAAAAAGTCCGTAGCATTGTAATAACGCTGGTTTTCAGATTTAATAATGAGAGTTTGCTTGTCTAGACAAAGTCACAAAAGTACCCTCCCGAAAATTTTGCCAATTAGGCCTTTAACCACTCAACCGTTCAAGCAGCGCGGCGATTTTCCGCCCCACCTGTCCGCGCATGAAATGTCACTTTCATTTTTACGACCGCGCGCGACTCTCTTAACAAAAACTATTACTACTGAAAAACTGCTATAGCTACATTCGAATAAAAAATACTCACGGAAAGCTCAAAGAATCCAGAATTTAATTTAATTACAAGTAAATTACTCTAAGTAATAATAAACGATGAAAATAAAGTTTAAAGCTGGGGAAATAAAAAAAATATCGTTTTTATTTTTTATTTCGAGTCTTACAAGAAAAGTATAATAGTTACTAGCAATTATTTTTTTTATTATAATAGTACATGATATCCCCTTTAAAATGACACCAAATTTGATAAATATTTACCTAGTTTTCTGTCATGAAAAAATAAACAAAGCCAAGTACTTCTCAAAAGGTCCCCGGGCCTCGGGCGACCTAAAAATATCACATAGGCATTAAACACAGCAGTGTTCAGCAACCTGCAGAAGACCTTCTTATACCATATCTTGTTTCTAAGTCGTTCCACGGGCTGAGCAGATAAAAACTGATCTTTTCTATCCACTCCGCCCATGGACATATTGTAATCAATTACAATTTTAGGTTTATAAGTGAGTCGGTTGTATTTATTCTGAATCCCCGCTTGTAAGTGATGGTATGTGGAGATCATGCTAACCAAATTAGCGTCTCGCCATACCATCACACACAAGTCTGAAGTGTAGCTGGCCACTACCTCACCCTGTCGTAGGTCAGTCTTGGTTAGAGTCTTGAGCGAGTCGGGCACGAATTCACGATTCAAACGTAATGTTCCAAAACAGTCAGTCTTGTGTCTTTTGAATCGCTATAATAATGGGCTGTTGTAGAAATTATCCATTATTACTGTGTGTCCTCGGTCAAGTAGTGGCTCTATCAAGTCAAATACAATTTTAGCGGTAGCGTTGGTGGGACGTGCAAAATTGTCATTTGGTCGGTCAACAGTCTCGTCCTGTGGTTGGTCAAGAGTCTCGTTTTCAGGCCGGTCATGCAATATGTCATTGGGCTGGTCAATTGTCTCGTCTTCGGGTCTAACAACAATCTCGTCATCGGGTTCGTCAACCGTCTCGTCATGGGGTTGGTCAATAGTCTCGTCCTCAGTAGGTAGATTATTGGTCGGGGCAGCCTGAGTATTTTTTCCAACATACACAAAAAACTTCCAGAGATACCCAGTGCGAGACTCGCATAGCTCGTATGTTTTTACGCCAACTTGGGCGGCTTTAGTGGCAATTTTTTGAGCAAAGCTCAATCGCCCGTGCCACTTGAGAAGAGACTCGTCAATGGCTATCTCTTGGCCAGGCATGTATAAAGTGGAAAATTTTTCATTTAGGTAGTCAAGCACTGGTTGTATTTTACACAGTTTTGTCTTGTCAGTCAAAGTCTCATTGTCAACGAAATGATATAACGATTTTAGCAGTGAGAAACGATTAAAAGACATGATGCGTGAAAAATACGGCATGGTCCCAAACCCGTTAAAAGAGAAGTATTTTTCCTCCTCTGGTAACGGATGCAGGCCTTGCAGAATCAACACTGCTAAAAACGTAATCATCTCGTTGCAGTCAGTCGGAGTCCATCTATGCAGACGCGATGTTGGAAGCAGCTTGTTCTCCGCTTTTAAGCGAGCTATCTTCTGCTCTGCATAGCGGTTAGTCTCTGTGCAAAGTCGGTCAATAAAATTAGTGTCAAACATTTTGTAAAAAATGTCAACAGGAGTCTTGTCTGATATGTCAAAAGTCGTTCCCGGTGATCCTGTGAAAGTCTCTCGTCGTCCAGTAAAGGTCGCCCTGTCCTTCTTCCAGTCAAAACTGTAGTAGTCGTTGTTGGGCACTATGTCGCGTAAAAGTCGGTCATTTAATTCGTCTTCAGCCTGTAACACTTCAGTCTCTAGTTCAGTCATGTCAGCGTCACATGCTGGTTCAGTCGCTGCGTTACGCATGACCGGAAGAAAACAACAGTCGTCGTTGTCGTCGAAGTTAAGGTCTAAGTCAACGTCACTGTCATCATCTAGTAGCCAGTTGCCTAGGGTATTTTCAAAATTTTTGTCTGCTACATCTGAAACAAATAAAATACGTATTACTTAATCCGAACAAACGGGAACGAGATTTATGTGGGTAACACCATGGGGTGCATTTAGTACTTACTAGTTGAAGTTCTGTGTGAGGTGCTCGGTTGGGTCTCCACTTCGACTTCTCCCAGGATGATGCCATCTATTAGAAAAGAATAAGACGTATTATAACAAGCGTAAGTGAGCCGCATGAGATTATGTAAGTAAACCTAATTGTGTGTGAGTTACTTATTCGGATGATGATAGAGAATGATATCGCCTCTTTTTAGGTGTCCGTGAAGCCCACTCTAAACTTAGCGCCGTTGAGAGTCGACTAGGTGAACTATAGGGGCAATTCGGGACAGTATCTGCTTCTGGTGTACCCATATGTTCGTAGTCAGGGATAGCCTCGAGCTCAGGTTCGGGATCGAGTTCAGGCTCAGGCTCGGGTACGGGCTCGTTTTCTGCTGCAGAGAGTTCATCTGCTGCAGTAGGAGCGTTTGGTTCCTCCACTAAAGGACAAACCTCACGCTCTGGGGATGGCCTCCTGCAAGATACTTTTATTATATAAATATGAAACATGGTAACTGAACAAGAATATCGAAAGCATTGATATCATTATGAAGTAATTACCGTGTTTGTTTTTTTCGCGGAGGCGCATTAGGCAGGAGAACCCGCTGAAGTTCAGCTTGTCGCTTGCGACATGCGAACTCCTTTCGAACTTCAGCGGACATGGCGTTCTATCGGCGCTTAGTTAGCGCTTTCTCCGCCCTCACATTAATTAACTCTAGACTGCAAAAATGAAATAACCTACTATATAGACCCAATCTAGACACAAACACATCTTCATTTACATTTACTGCTCTTGTTGAACTAAGATAAAAACAATAAATACTGTGTTACCAGTAATGTAACATAAAATGAAACTTTAAAAAGCACAATTATATTTACGGCAGGGGCTCCTCCGGCCTATTAGACCCACGTCCGCGTCCGCGTCCGCGTCCACGTCCCCGTCCTCTAGCGCGTCCATTTCCTCCACTTGTCGAACTAAAATCAATATTTGAAATGTATTCCGTTCCAATATATTGTATTTAATGGTAAATGTTGCTTTAAAAAGCGCAATTATTATATTTACGCCAGAGGCTCCTCCGGCCTATTGGACCCTAGTCCGCGTCCGCGTCCACGTCCCCGTCCTCTAGCGCGTCCATTTCCTCGACTCAATAATGGAGGTGAAAGTAAATAAAACAGTAAATACTATGTGTACTCACGGCTGCGGCTCTACTTCGTCTATTTGGTCACTGTAATATAAATCATCATCATGTCATTACACATACTTGATATACTTTACATACCTACATAATAACACACACCAAAAAAATCTTTTCACCCTCATGCCCCGAGTTATAAGGTTCAAAAGTGTTAGTACACTAGCAGTAGCAAATAAAGCAGATTACAAAAAAAAAGATGCAGTAATTAATGAAACGAGTGCGTTTTGAGCGAAATTTTATTATTAGTATTGGTATTCCTATTTTTCGTTCGTCTTTCAATATTATTATAATAAATTATTATTATTATTGTTTCAACATAAAAGTAAATAAACCTTTAATCTAAAATATATTAATTCTATGTATTTTTTAATCTTTGATATTGAAAAACGAAAACATATTAAATAAACACCACAACTATAGTACATATATAAACAAAGCCAAAAAACCACAAAACATTCCCAAACTTATCATCAAACGCTTAGTGTGAACAAACCATTATTTACGTTGTAAGTTGAGCTGTCCATGGGGACTCCACTCACCAACACTAAAATCATGAATAATGCGTTACATTTTAATCATTTCTAGACCCCATCTCAATATATTTCGTTTGTAAATGGCTATTAACGTGCCATTAATGAAGAATTATCTTTTATTTAGCATTTATTTAACACAAACAACCAATTACAATAAATTGTAAACAATATGGAATCATCAAACGATGTTCGCGAAGTGAACATATAACTTTTCCAGCTAAATTATTCCATGTAAACGTTTTGAAATTGTCGTAGTAATGCATATTTCGTAAAGGAAATTTCTTTACGTTTAATTTGATGTACAATAACAATAGAAATAAGGTATAAAAACAGAAAACTTACCACATTTTGCTTGGAGCTCCACACACAATAATTGCACAATAACAAGCAAAGAGTAAAGTAAGTATAAGGGTAATAACCCTTTACCGCATGGATTTTTTAAATTCGTCAATATTAATTTATGATACGTCATACCCCACAAAATACACTAGATAAATAAAAAAAAAATAAAAACACATGGAAATCGTATAAAATTATAGAAAACCCCCCTGTTCCATATTTGGCACAGCATGCATTTAATAGCTAAAGCAGAAGCTAACTCTTAAAAGCCATTGAATAACCTGTTGTATCATTTTCAGAAAATAAAAAAGTCAAAGCTATCCTACTGGCTTACTTAATTGCTTCTTACATTAAGTGTTTTAGAAATGAAAGGAAATAGCAAAAGGATATCAAGTCAAATAAGTCATTAAAGATCTTACAATCGTTTATTCATCAATACATTTAAATTTGTACTGAACATTTTATATTATGTATTACTCTGTTTATAATTATAGCAACAACTAGCCAAAATGCTAAATTATGTATGTAAATAATGGTTCGTGGTCATTATTCTATCCAACATAAAACATAATAGCAATCAAACATAATAACAATAGTAAAACAACAAACATTTGAAAATAAAAATCATAACATAATAATATAACAGCAATAAAATAACTTAACTTTTACCTGTAGGCTGGAGCTCCGTTCTGGTAGATGTCTCAAACAAGAATGTGCTCTGCCATTTTTTTTTTTTTTTTTTTTTTTTTTTTTTTATATGACCACTCGCAGTTCAGCCTAGAGAGGCTGTCGACTGCTTAACCGGACAATCCTGTGGTGGCCAAAAATTACTTTAAGGCCCCCAGCCAGGGCTTACAAACTAAGGATTTCAGTTAAATGACCGATCACTGAGGGCACCCCCTGTGGGGTTCGGACCTAGGCTCAGTGCGTCATTGAGGGGAGGGCAGCAAGGGTTGGCTGGGTCTATATTATTTAAAGGGGAATTTAAAGCTACTTGCTCAGCGTCGCGGGCTGGCTTGTCGAGCAAGGGACGGACGTTAACAGAGGATCGCGTTGGGCCTCGACGGCGGGGCCGTGTACGGAATCGCGGTTTGTATTTGTTTTTACGTACTGTGCTGGTTTCCCTACTGGCTTCCTGAAGGAGAGTGATAGGGTCGTCAGGTTCGTCAAGTGTCTGTCTAGGTCGTCTGATTCTAGAGATCTGAGAGGGGACGTATCGGGCGGCCGATGAGATGAGGGGGTTGGGGTGCTTCTCGGCCGAGTCCATGTAGCGCTTGGTGAGGCGCTTCATGCACTGCTTGATGGTGGGGATTTTAAAGTCTAGGTGGAGGCGTTCGTTCCTAACAAACCAAGGAGCACCCGAGGCGTTGCGGAGAAATCGGTTCTGGAGAATCTGCATCCTATGGATAAGGTGGGGTTTGGCGTGTGCGAACACGGGACAAGCGTAAGTCATGATTGGCCGAATGCACGCTGTGAAAATACGCAACTTGCACTTGAGTGACAACTTGCTGCGCGCATTCAGCACGGAGTGTAGCCTACCGAGAGCGAAAGCGGCCCGCGAACGGACCGTCTTTATGTGCTCACTGAAGGAGAGACGTCGGTCGAGGGTGACTCCCAGATATTTAGCTTGCTTCACCCAAGGGATCGGCTTGCCAAACATGGTGATCGGTCTGGGTGCTCTGCCACTCGGAGCTCCCCCTCTTATAGTCGTGAACAGATAACTGACGTTTCTATTTACCGTCATTCAAAATATCAACGACATAAAAGGTGGATATCCGTTTGGAATATTTTCTATGTTTTGCTACATTATTCCTTAATATTTTAACTAACCTACTCTTACAAACATACTGAAATAATGAAAGAGTTATTGAGTAATGTAAATAAGGTATTACATACTTGTTACAAGTTCTAGGTTATGCAAAACAATACTATTTTATCAAGTATTAGCAGAAAAAAGAACACATGATATTAATAACAATACCAATAATTAGGATAATCTATTACATTCATGGTAATTTCGTAAACCGATCCATATTTGGAACAACATGAAGCTACGGTAAAAAAGGGCCATATCTATTTATATATTTTTATTTAGGGTTTAAATAAATAAGATGGTTTACCAGTCACTATTACATAAATTAGGTTAGGGTATGAGTAAGGATTTTAAATCAGGCATCCGTTGTTTAGCTATAGGTTTATTCATTTGAAACATGAAAACTCTTAAAACAATTTCTATCTTTGTTTATGCAGAAGTAACAATCGCATTTACTGCAGCATACGTGAGACTTTTGTCCGCAGTTTTTACAACGCTGCCGATCATCTCTCCAACTAGGCCAATGCCCAATACAATCTTCAACCACTTCCCGAGGAGGCAGATCTAAACGCCGTCTTTTTGGTTTTTTTATATTTTCTATGTTTTGGTCCAAAACGGGTCTCCCTCTTCTACGCGTGGTTGGCGTGAAAACGCCTGTCGTTTCTCTCATGAGCACGTCTGCAATATATAATTTGAAGTCAAGAAGGGGCATATAGGTTGCAATGCCTTTTTGTTTATTTCGTCGTCGAAATAACAACCAGCTGTTTACACGTACTAAATCGAGCATGTGAAAGAAAATACGGTGATACCACTTCTTGCTTCTTATTTTGATTCTGTAAAATCCGAGCATGGAATCTAAAATATCCACGCCTCCCATATATTTATTGTAAATTTCAACTGCTTTCGGCCGAGAAACATCGATTCTAGCCTTTTTTTGTTTTGAATACCTCTTAACGGTTGATTCAGGATTCTTTCCAACGTATGAAGAGCATAGATTGACCACCTTGTTATCCACCCACGTAGTGACACTAATCTTCACGTCTTCGAATTCGGTGCATTTTTCCATACAGTAACCTCTGCCACGTTTTAAAAGCTCTTTCGTGCTTGGCAAATTTATATCTTTGGCTCTGTTCAGCTGAATAGTTCCTAATGGTAGAACCCCATTCTTATGCAAAAATGCCATTAGAGGAAGACTTGTATACCAATTATCTATAAAAAGTTTATGGTTCAAATTTTTTGGCACTGTATCTATCAGTCTAGTAACCACATTACCGGTAGCCCCAAGGTCAGGGCAGTTTTCTGCCAAATCTGTTCTGTGTTTTCCCGTAAATAAATCAAAATCGTAACTGAATCCTGATGCTCCGCTCAGTACAAAATTTAGATACCCCCACTTAATGAGGTTTTTTCGAATTATACTGACGCATACCAGATGTTTTGGACTTAGTGGGTATCATTTGTTCATCGACGGCTAAATGCTCTTCTTTGGGGATTCTTATTAATTGATTTCTCAAAATATCAAGGAGTGGTCTAATTTTTTGAAGTCTATCAAAATTTGGATCAGTTTGCTTAAGTTCACTTGTTTTATCGAAAAAATGCAAGAATCTTTTTACTTCTTCGAATTTGTTACAAGTCAAAGTGGAAGCTACTTTATCAATATACGTACCTTCTCTCCAATAATGTCGTGTAGAAGGTAGTTGTACCACAGACATATAAATTACAGTACCTATAAATTTACTGATATCATCCCTAGTCAGAGAATATGCCTTTTCGGGCTCGATTTGTTCCGCATACAAGTTACTTTGTTCGTAAATGAGGTTTAACGCTTCTGTCGGAAATAGATACTTGAAAAAATTCATCGGCGTCTCCAATTGTAAAATTTCTTCTGGGAGATCTTCACAACCTAAAAATGTTATATCCTGGTTCTCGTATTCAATAAAATCTTCAGTCCATGATAATTTTGCTCGCTTTTGTACCTTTGCAGGTTTAGCTTTAGTTACACCTTCTTTTTCGTATTCCGACTCCTGTCCCAACATTTCATCGATGTCTTCCATCTCCTCTGTATTTTCCGGTTCTATTTCTTGCAGATATATTATTTCATTTTCCAGTACTTCAGAATCAGATTCAGAATCGGTTTCTTCAATCGTTCTCGTTGGTAACTGGTACTCATCGTCATCTGACAAGTTTTCATCGTCAGATTCGTCGGGAAGACCCAAAACACGATTGGGCATTTTTTTACCTGTAAGTTATAAAATGAAATAAGCACAAAGCGAACGTTACAAAATAATACGTATTGTAGTTACTTAAAAAAAATAGGTAGTATTATGCTGACCCATGTTGCATACTGTTCCATATTTGCCAAACGTTCAATAGAACCCATAGTTCATAGTGTTCCATATTTGTCCGAATGATATAGTTCTTAGTGCATAGTGTTCCAAATTAGGAACAAAGTTTATGGCTATTTTTAATTAATTTGCAGTAAATTTAACTTACGTGATAAGCCATAGAATTTTTTGGGATCCATTTTTCTTACTTATAAAAGTTAAATTATATTTTAATTTCCACAAAAACGCATTAAAATCGGCGACACGAACAACACAACCAAACGTTTTACAGAAAATGGACGCCAGACGAGTCCTGACATTGAAATATGGAAGGATTGATAGCATAGAGGTTTGCCATAGACTTTTTACGTTCGGATACACACTAGTTTACAATTTATACTTACTAGCAAAGCAGTCAGATGTCGCTGGTTGTATATTTCAACGAGTTTATAGAGTGGTCCAAATTTGGAACGATATGCGGTAAAGGGTTAACAAGAAAGACGCACTGTCACTTTAATTTTTTTTTTCGAAATGATTGTTGCCATTACACAGAATAAAATTCACTGCCTCGGATGACAAATTTCATATAGCGCCATCTAGTTATTTTCTAACGTACGAATAACACCTGTCTTTAGCGCTGTACACGTATAAACTGAACGACGTCGTTCGGTGACTGTACTCCCCATGGACAATTTAAGCAAGATTTTTTTTGGGGACTTCACTCACCTTGGACGTGTAAGTGGTTAAGCAAACAACAATCAGGAGACACTCACACAAAGAAACAGTCGGTCACAAAATCACACAGTCATGTGGTCATGTTATTACACGCAAAGATAACAACAACATAAAATCATCACCACGTTGCAAATGCGCTCAGTGCGATTCAAATCACCCGCGCGCTTATTACGTGTGAAACAGCGATCAGCAAAAATTGCGCAACTATCGCGCAGTCATCGCGCGATCGATCGCTAATTGCTTAAAAAATCGGTATTATCTAAAAACCGATTGCTAATCGTTCGCCATTTGTTAGTATGCATTTATCGCAACGATACTAGCGCCAAAAACCATTTAGTAGCAATCACTGGTACTAATCAAATGTCAAACAGATATGACAACAAAAGTTTTGTTTACGTTGAAAAAACTTAATATCCACTTGAAATTTACCAAAAATAGCTTGGCGTCGGTTTTAAGATGGTTTCAAGTGCACGAAATCAGTGTTTATTTGTGTACCAAGCGTTATTCGGCTGTCGTCTTCTCAAAAACGAGTAAGTCTAAATGCGATATACTTAGTGCATACAAGTAAAAGTTTTACAATAGCAGTTCACAATAAAACATTCTGTTTCAGTATAAAATGGCAAATAGAGTGTCCAATGATCAACTGGAAGCACTCCTCGAGTTTCTAGCAGAGCATCCTAGTTTAGCCAAAGGCATTGGCCTTGGCGCTAGATCTAAAGAAACTGTCGACAAACTGTGGAATGACCTTGCCTTGAGGCTCAATGCTTTTGGGTCTGGATCAACGAAGACGGGTGAACGGTGGAAAAAGGTAAATAGGGTGTTTCATTTTTATGATTTTAAACGGTTTCCAATAACTTGCTTTAAAAGCTTTTATTGAAAAATGTACTAAATGTATTTTTTTTTTACAGTACTGGGCTTATTTAAAATTTAAAACCAAAACCAGACTATCTCAACAGAGGCAGGATGCTATAGCTACTGGTGGTGGTCCCAGTAGCCAAGAGGATCTGTCCGAGATCGAAAAAAAACTCTTGGATATCATCGATGAACAAGCGATGTATGGTGACAGTGAACATAGAGTTCCTGTATTTGTAAGTTTCTTACTGAAGTGTAAATATATATATATATATATAATAGTCTGAATGCATATATATACCTACTAACAATTATTGTTTTTTAGAACATTCAACCTGAAGTGCCTGCTAGTGCTCCAGTGCAACACAAGAACATTGTGGTGTCAGAAGAAGTCATCATATCAGGTAAGTTATTAAAATCTATTTATCATTTAAATGCATAATTTTAATTCAGGCACTAGTTATAATGCACAAATAGCACTACTAACAATATACTTGTGTATACATAGATTAGATTAAAATGTTTAACCATACCATACTTGACTTTATTTTTTACATATTTACAGACACTGCAGAACTTCCTGTGCCTGTCAGTCCAGAACCTTTTTTTGAAATACAAGCACAAGAAGTGCCGGAGAGAAATCAGACAGGTAAAAATAGCTACAATACCCCAATGAATAAGTGAACATTCAATTAGATATATTACATAATAACATAACATAACATCACGCCTGTAATCCCCCTAGGGTTAGGCAGAGGTGTACCTAATAGTACACCCACATTTCGCCAGTTATGTTTTAAGTCCCATGTAATAGGGGGCGAGCCTATTGCCATCAACCGGGCACAAATCCAGACTCCGTGGCTGCTACTGAGAAATTCCTGATGGAAAAACCCAATAACGCTTTGCCCGACCTGGGAATCGAACCCAGGACCTCATGCTCAGCAGTCGCGTTTGCGACCACTCGACCAACGAGGCAGACTATTAGATATATTAATTTCTATAAATCAATGTTCTACAAAATGAATCAGTTTTTAATGTAAAAGTTATTATAATTATGTTTATTGCCTCATTGGTCTTCAATATCAATCAATCTCAAAAGGTCCTAGGTTGGACAGAATGTTATTGGGCTATTTAACCAGGGAATTTAAGTTGCAGCCCAGTGTAGCTCTACAGTTATGACCAGTAAATGGTAATAAGCTCGCCCTTTATTATATGGGGGGAACTATAAACATATAACTATACAAATGTACAACTCTGCTATCCATTTGATATTGATGATGATAATACTTATTACAGGATCACAAACCAGAGTCGACCCAGATTGGGTCATGGAATTAGAACGAAACAGAGTGCAGGCTGAGAACAAGATGGCGAATGCTGCTCTCATAATAGCAGAGGCAGCTAACAAGATTGCTGAGGCGTCTCTTATAAATGCTGAGACGTCTCGAAAGCAGTTAGAGGTGCTCAATACCATGGTGGAGGTTGTGCGTCAGCTGAGCAGTGGACTGGCAGCTAGGGCAGATTGAAACAAATTCAATAAAAAAAAACATTATTTATGTTGCTTTTACTGTTGTTGTAAACAACCTTCATTTTAGGATATTAATAAAACACCTTAACATCAAAAAATATCTACACTGTACTCATTACTTATTTGCTAACTTATTGTCTATCACTTCATTTATACACATAGAGTCAAGCACATGCCGTGCTGTTTACAACAGTGCGATGATGTAGCGCCGTCACACATGTATAATTGTTTATGACACACCCAACACAGTAAATAATTCAACACAGTAAATAATTAAAGCCTCCTAGCTGACCACAATCTTTGGACAATGCGATCTCTTTGCTGTCGGCCTCTAGCTAGGAGCTCTTGCTCAACACCAGCACCTACATCCTGCTGGGGTTGTGATGTTACTTGATTGCTGAGATCAGGGACCGAAACCGGTACGATCAATACCGGTATTTTTCGGTTACAACCTTTATTTTTTTTACAGGTATTTTCAAAGGTTACCTTAATTCTTAAATACTGAATACAACCTGTATTAATACCGGTTACCGAAATAAAAATTACCTCTATCTTATGTACACGTGCCGTCGTCGGCATTAGTCAAAGGGCGCGCATCGCCTGTGTGTGTCAAAGAGTCGAGTCTACCCGCGCGCGCGTCGGCTAACGACGACCAATGACAGCCCTGGCTGGCACGTGGCAGGGCGCGGCGACCGCGACGTGTCTCTCAGTTTGCTTGCTAGCGAGTGTTGGTCGTGTCTCGTGTTGGATTATTTTGTTGGCTTGGTAAATTATAGATATAAATAACATTATTATTATACTTAGAAATGGGACAAAAGCGAAAAAATCATGTTTATGCATATTTTACCTACCAAAGGGAAACAAATACCTCTAGATGTGATATAGAAAATTGCAATAAAGTTATAAAGGTAAGTACTTAAATGTATATTTTTTCTTTAGTATTTAGGTGAAATAAAATATCTGGGCGAAGATTTTACTTATCAAATAATGTGCGATAATGTGAAACCTACGTCTAAATCTGTTTATCACTACAATATGTCGTCATTACTGTGGCTAACAGGTTTTTTTTGTTGCAATTTATGCTTTCGGGCAAGTGAAGGTAGTCAAACAGGACACAGAGCGTGGCTAACAATACCTAATTGTGCATCTGTCGTGGCCAGATCTTAGAATTGATCATTTTATAGGTGTTCGACCATTTCATGAAATAGAACATCGAACGCTCGTGATGTGGTTTTAGACGCACGATACTTCATGATGTGATAAGCATTCGTGATCATAATTATCGTAAAATAGTTAGATTATTCGCCGGTAGAGGCGTTGATGTCGCTTTGCTTTTGTTGTGCATCATGGCGGCGGCATACAACAAATCGAACAAAGTAGGGTGACCACGCAAACGGGCGAACGAATATTTTATTCAATTGAAAACTCGCGCGTCTATTAGAAAAAAATCCACCTGAACTGGTTGGGCCGATTACGTCATCGCCGCGCGGTGGGTGGTCGCCGGCCGCGTCGTAAACAATCGAGATTTATGGCTTTGTTTGTTCGAAGGGTCGGCAAGTGTTTATTATCACTGGAGAGCTGTTCTTTGCCGCTAAATACTTAACTGTACTGTATTTAAATGGAACTAGTGTAAATAAATGCATTTAAATGATAAACATAAACTTATGGAATATTATACTACGATTTCAAATAAATGGTTGTAGTTAAAAAAAACAAGCGATGACCTATATGTTTTATGGTTTAAAATGCATGGTGTGAATATTCTTAACATAAAAAAAAATACAAAACCACATTGCATAGTACAATATTTAGTATTTACAACCATACGAAGTTGGTGAGACAACATTGTTGACGCGCGCGCCGTTTGGACCCCGGACTAACAATTTTTTCCAAATTTTATCGTATACGTAGAAATTTTGAAGTATATCTTATTTTTTTTACCAATTAACACACTATTCATATAAATAATAACATTTAACTGATTAAAACAAGAATCTAATAAGATTCTTATTAGAATGAGTCATCACGCGAAACAATAACAAACCATTACCGAGACGTACCTACGGAAGTAACAATCAAAAATAAAGTACTTGGAGCACTTACCCACTTCAATCCTGCAGTAATCCTTTATGCCTATAATATTGTTAACACTCACAAACAGTTTTTTATCCGGTTTTCAAGAAGAAATCACTAAAATACAATAAAAACACTTGAATGACTCACGCACGCACGCCGCCGCACTAACGTAAACAACTGACAGTGAAAAAATATTTTTTTTAATCATAGACGATAAATGCTTTTGGGGTTGTCATATATCGAAATGTGGGGAATTTCATACCCAAATAGTCGAATAACATGCCCTGTGTGTATTCGGCATAATACCGAAGCCACAGAGTCAAATATCCAACTTCCCGCGCAAATTTTAGCTTGGGACTCAGGTAACCCTGCGCACGGTACTACTTTTTTTTTTGGGATTAAAAGTTCCCGTGCGCGAGTTAGCGGTTGGAAAAAATAATACCTACTTGATTGGTAATGGAAATAAACATAGAAATTTTATGGTTATAATAAACTTTTCTTATAGCCATAAAAAAATTATTGAAACCAAAAACCCATACTACGACAAAAACGACAACTAAAAAGGTTTAAACAAGACATCGTAACAAAATAACGTCGGTTTTCGTATAACTGGTCACACGTAATCTGTACGATGTATGCCTTAGTGATGGGTGACTCCGGTTATACAAAACCGATGTTATTTTGTTAAGATGTCTTGTTTATACTATTCAGTTGGCGTTTGTGTTGTACGTAGTTGAGTTTTAGTTTTCAACTTTCTTTTTTAATTCAATTATTTCAGGGTAAAGGATCATTGAGATTTGATATGATTTGTCAAGCAGCCTACGTTACATCTTAGAAGGATATTTAGTGTTATTGAAAACAGTCATGAGTGAAAAATAATTTCACAATTTTTTTACAGGGTAACCATGGAACTAATTTGCTCCATCATCTTTCTTCGAAACACGTTACAGAATATAATATGGTCATGAAATACAATAAGCTAGCCAACGACGATGAAAACAAAGAAAACTGTGGTGAAGGAACATCAGGTATGAAGTCTACAAAATCGTGCGCACTACAAGAGTGCGTTGACCTCGTAACAGTGCATGGTCGTCCATTCGAACTACTAGACGACACCGCCTTTCGAAATATAATAAAACTAATCCCTATGACTGGAAGGGAGCATCAATCTTTTAATTCACATAAGATAAAATCAATGGTGGAAGAAAAAGCCGATGCTGTTCGTTCCTCTATACGTCAAGAGCTAAAAAACCAACTGATTTCTTTGAAAGTAGATTGTGCGAAACGTCTTGACAGATCATTTTTTGGAATCAACATACAATTTGTTAGACATGCCAGAATTATTATTAGGAACCTAGGAGTTGTAGAAATGCACACTCGCAGCACCGCTGAATTTTTGGAAGAAAAACTCTTATGGGTGCTTCGCAAATACCATATCGAAACAAAACAATTGTATAGTATCACAACTGACAATGGATCAAACATGATGAAGTTAATAAGACTTATCAACGATCATTTATTACAACCAAATGCAAATTTGTCAGTACAAGATGAAACTGACAGTGGTGATGAAGTCGATTGGACAGATTTGAGTCCAACAATTTCATCTTTATCTACCGAAGAGGGTCTACCATACTCAGTACTACCAGTTAGATGTGCCGCTCACACTTTACAATTAGCGATAAATGATGCTTTAAATAACGAAAGTGCCTCTTTAGGTATCATCAGAGATGCACATGCAGTTGTTCGAACTCTGAGAACTCCAACATTCCTTAATATTCTTCGTACGACACAAAAAAGAAAACCTGTTTTAGACTGCAACACCCGCTGGCACTCAACCGTTGACATGCTGGAAAGCCTTCTTAATTTAAAAGAGTGTTGCTCTACTGATCCTAACGACATTCTATACTTAAGTGAAGCAACTTGGTCATCAATCCAAGATATTGTAAAGTCTTTGTTTCCGGCTCGAATACTCGCCAAGCGCTTATAGCAAGAACAACTTACATTCACAGATTTTTACTGTGTATGGATGAAATGTACTATAGAGATCGAAAAAATTTCAACACCTTTGGCTGCCCATTTAACAATTACCATGAAGACAAGGCAACAAAGTTTATTAAATGAAAAATCATTTCTTATGGCTATGTATTTGGATGGACGTGTAAATGTAGTGCTTTCTTCGGCCGAAATTGAAGCAGCTATACAGCACCTAAAGGATTTGTGGACACACATACAAAGCGTATGTGTAAGTGAAATTGATGAGACCGATAGTAATGCATCTGTAAGTCAAATTCAAGAGGAGGAGGAGGAGGTGGAGAGAGGATGTGATGAATTTGAAGCTATGTTGATAAACACTAGTATTGTTAAACAAAGATTGATTCAACAGAACGAAAATGGAGATATTGAAAGTCTTTTAAGAGCATTTATTACGGAACCTCGTATTCCATCTTCACATAATATTTTGGAATATTGGGAGAGCCAAAAAATAAATCGTCCTAAATTATATGCTTTAGCTAAAGTAGCTCTAGCAGTTCCTGCTACACAAGTAAGTGTGGAAAGATTATTTTCCTCACTAAGATTTGTCCTGGAAAGACTTCGATATAATCTAAATGATACCACTGTCGAAAATATTTTAGTTATACGAAATAATAATAAGAAATAATAGCCACTCCACTCTACATTCTTATGGGTTTATTGGGTAAAGGCTCTTAAATTTGAAACAAAACTATCGCTCAACAAATTTTAAAATACATTTTACAGCGAGACTTACTAAATAACTAAACAGCCGGTCTATTCTGTAAAAATATCGAACCGCGAAAACATAGGAGATGTGAGTTTCAAGTGAGCTGTCATTCCACTTGATGCTAGGGATAGAGTCTATTGACAGCTCACTTCACCTAAGTTTTCACTGTGAGATTTTTACAGAATAAATCAGCAGTTATTCAGTAAGTTTCGCTTTGTCTTAAATAAATTTATGACTGGTGACTCCTGATTTGTGATTAATCTAAATTAAAGAAAAGACGATGATTAATAAAACATTGTTTCTATTATATTTCTATTTATAATACAACTTTCTTAAAGTGTTACTGCTAGAGGCGTGGAAGGTAGAGTGTATACAATGGTTCTTCAATTAATGTGATACTTACAATAATTATAATTGTATAATGATTATGTTGTTGATCTCACTAGATAATAATTAATAAGTAAATTAGAATGTTACTGCAGTATTTATGCGTTCATTATTTAAATTTTGTCAAACGAAAGAAAAATTAAACCTATTACAGAAATTATATAGTACTTTTTATTTAGTTTTGTCAAGCTTTGGCACCTAATGTCTAAATATTAAAACGCTACTCAATTATAAGTTAAGTCTCGTGTTGTCTCTATCACTTTATATCAAAGTGACTGTTACACCACGAGACTTAAGCCCTATTTACACGTTGCAAGTTTATTGCCTGTAGCAATAAATATCGTGTACATAGGGCTTCAACGGCATCTTAAAATCCAAAATCTTAAAATATACAGGATGAAAAATTGAATTCATGGGCATCCTCTTATGGGGTAATTGTACTCATCATTATGAAAAACTTTCACTATGGGAGCAACCCCGATATCGCGAAAACAAAATCAGCTGCTCCTTACATTTTGACGAGTGATATGTTCACGTATTGTAGAGAACATCTGAGTACAATGACCCCTTAAAAGGATGCCCATGAATCCAATTTCACCCTGTATACAGGGTTATTTTGCAACCATCATCCAAATTTTTACAGGGTGTTCTACCCATGAATATGAACAACTTTCACTATGGGACCAACTCTGAAATCACGAAAAAAAATCAGCTGTTTAATACTAAAGTTCAATACCTACTTGACCAAAATTTATGAAACAGCTGATTTTTTTTTGTGATATCAGAGTTGGTCCCGTAGTGAAAGTTGTTTATATTCATGGGTAGAACACCCTGTAAAAATTTGGATGGTGGTTGCAAAATAACCCTGTATAAATAAGTACTACTTACATATATATTTTAATATGTGTACATTACGGGTGTTGGTATTGAGCTTGAGCTTGTTGTTCCTGAGCGCTATCCATGATAATGTGAACTATTTTATGCATACATTCATAGCGTCTTTTGTTGTCTAATTTGCACAAAGGTTTCGCCATTGACATTAAAAAAGAATAACATTCATGAATCTTGTCATCTTCCATACTTTGTACTGAGTTTGGCAGGTTTCCGTTTTCATTCATTACTTTTGATGAATTATCAAAAGATAAATCTGGGGCAGAGCAATTTGAATCTAATTCTGGAGTAGATGCATCTGGATCCAAAGTAGTAGATACCTGTATCAGTGGTTTATTTGAAGTTTCCATACTCTTTACTTCATCAGCAGAATGGATTGATTCATTTTCCTCACTGCTTCCGTCACTCTCCGGTATGATAAAACAATGTCCTGAAAAAATATAGAAAAGAAAAAGTGCCGTAATATTTCTATTTTTTAAGTAGTGCTAACAAACTACTCAGCAAACATTAATTTTAAGATAACGGCGGAAATAAAAGTTAAAAACTAAAACCCAATTACGACAAAACGCCAACTAAAAAGGTATAAACAAGACATCGTAACAAAATAACATCAGTTTTCGTATAACCGCTGTCACACGTAATTTAATAATAAATAATATTCATGCCTTTTTAGTTGGCGTTTTTTGACAACCGTCCTCGTAGTTCAGACCATTCACTATAACTTGTCCCTTGCCGTCATGTTGGCACCATAGCTTGCCAAGCTTAGGCAGAGTACAGACGAGCAGCACTTTGCTGTTGACAGAGCGAACTTCTGCTGTCGACAGAGGCAACTGCAGCTGCCGCCATTGGTCGGCGTTTGGCGATGACACGTCGACAGCAAACGCCGACCAATGGCGGCAGCTGCAGTTGCCTCTGTCGACAGCTGAAGTTGGCTCTGTCGACAGTAAAAACAATGCTGTCAGCATGGTGGCGCCGTGAAATGCAATTATGCAACATAACACTTACTAAAATAAGTTTAAAAAAAAAAATCACGCCCCTTGTGGCACCCCGACCAAATGGGTTACGTTAGAGGTGTGACCACCCGCGGGCGAGAGGAGCGTATGCTACTTCCAAGTTGGTCGAAATCTAATAAAAGTCCATCGACATTTTTGCGTGGTCACCCTACTTTGTTTGATTTACGTTTTATACCGCCGCTATGATGCACAACAAAACAATTAGGGTGCCTGTGCTGACTGCTGACCACAGCATGATACAACCATTTCATGAAATGGTCGAACACTTCATGACAGTGTTTTAATATAGGTACTTAAAAAAGTGTAGGTGGGTAACGCGCTCGAAAAAATTGCAAGCAAAAATGTTATGGGCTTTGTTTACGAGTAGTGCCCTCTAATACAAAAAAGGGCGTGTAAGTTTGTCCGCAAGTTAAATAAACAAACTACCGAGTTAATTTCTATGATGAGGGAAAAAGATAAACAAATGGTATTTTACCAATTTACAATGTAGGTAGGTACTTAATATTATCTTACTTACCTTTGTTCATTTCCTTTTTTTTACTTCAACTCAAATACCTACTCCGCAAAAAGGCGCACTAAAAACACGTAAACAGTACTGGTAGGTACAGCACGCATGACGGTCTCCCTGCTAATGTATTTTCTAATGCCAACAAATTGCCGGCATTGCGATATTCTGTTTCTTTCTCGTAATCAAG
The DNA here is from genome assembly GCA_950005105.1 of Lycophotia porphyrea. NCBI lineage: Eukaryota > Metazoa > Arthropoda > Insecta > Lepidoptera > Noctuidae > Lycophotia > Lycophotia porphyrea. The sequence continues at coordinate 10,894,012 of OX465406.1, forward strand.
GTCATTTTTAGGTAACCGGTATTAAAACGGTAACTTAAATAAAGGTAACATGTTTCTTCCCAGATAGCGGTTACCCTAACCGTAGAGGTAACCAAAATTCTTCGATACCTGTACCGTAATTCATAAAGGTTTTCGGTCCCTGGCTGAGATCTCCTTCAGTATCTGCATTTGGCAACTGTGGTACTGGCAGCCGATGTTTGTTGCAGATGTTATGCAATACAGCACAGGCATTTATGATCATAGCCACCATATGATGATCATAATGGAAGACTCTATGTGCCAGTAAACATCGCCGACGTGCTTTTAAAACCCCTATGCAGCGTTCTACAGTGTTTCTGGTGAGACAATTAACATTTGTATAATGCTCATTTGCACTACCAGGTTCAGCGTTAACTATTGGAGTTAAAAGCCATGGTCTCAGCGGATATCCAGAATCACCTGAAATATTAAAATTGCACAGTAAATGGGCATTTTCACAAAAATGTATCCACCATGTTTTCATAAATGGGAATACTGTAAAAATATTAGAACACGATGGAAAGTCTGGCAAATTTATATCAGTTGTGTGACTATATTCAGTAGCTAGAAAAACAGTGTAAATTATAAGAATTTTTAGATATTGTTTATTTAATAACTTTTAAATGGTTATTTTTTATTTTTTAAACACTCACCATTCCCAACTTTTGGATCTATGCTTATTAACCCTATACTTGGCAGAGATTTTTTTTTCAATTTTTTTGAAAAAAAATGACATTATTGTGTTCCTAGGTGATCACTGGAAGGGCAAAAAATAATAAAAAAATATATAATTGTTTAGTTTACGTTTTATTGTATGTATCACATTAGGCACATTACCATGTTCATAACAATCAATAGAAAAAATACGATGTATCATATTTGACACATTGTCAAGAAAAGGAAAAATAAAAATAATACAAACTCTTTTTCTTAATCAACAAGCATAATAGAAAACTTCTAAAAATCAACATAATTATCGGTCTCAACAATCAGCCTTTAAGTCTTACCTAATTAGTGAGTCTTATTTATCAATAAAATGAGATCAATTTTATAAATTATTACTTATTACGTACGTATACATATCAGTCTCAAGAGATTCTTTTTAATAGTAATTACTAATTTTTACTTCTTAGTGTGGTACTCTAAAAAACAATTACGATCGGGCAATAAACACAACCGTATTTCACATTTTTGACAAAAGAATTTCGTCTGTCCTTTTGTGCAGTACATACACCTTCCCCTGGTAATTATTATTTTGGGATAGTGACCAATCTGGTCATATCGCACAGCATCTGGGGGTCTTTCCGCTACTGGTTTCTGTATCGTAGCTATTGAGCTGGAAGAGAGTCTACCGATATCGCTCGTCTTGGTTCGCTCAAATTTGCGTAGGCTTTCTAATATTTCTATGGTAAATGTTTTTAGTGACTTCTGTTTTTTGGTATCATGTCTAGCTTTCATACGAGTATCACGCCGATATAAAAGCCAGGCATTATTTACGCAGATATCTAGCATTTGTGAGAAGATTGGCAAATACCAGCGATGGCCTCGGAACGGCGTACGATACAGAGCAACCAGCATATCTGCTAGGTCTACTCCACCCATATTAGTGTTGTATTGTTTGATTAGGTTTGGGCAAGTCACAGGAATTTTTCTTCCTTGGTCTTTGTTGTAACGAGACACAGTCTGAATAGGATGAGCGTCTACAAATGTGCTAGCAGCTGTAACACATTTGTTATCATACCATTTAATAACAGCAATCTTATTTTTATTGCAAACTACTTGTGCGTGAGATCCTCTGCCTTTCTTTTTTAAATTTTTATCAGTAGGTAGTTTTTTCTCCGCTCCTCGAAGCCTGTTTGCTCGTATTGTTCCCAAGGCAAATACGCCGTACTCCTCACGCAAATATTGCAGGAGCTCAATAGAAGTGAAGAAGTTGTCGAAGCATAAGATTTTGCATGCAGGTTGGTGAATAGACTTTGTCAAAGCTAGCACAACTTTCGATCCTAGGCCCATACTATGTTCTTCATCAGTGAATTCGTGAAACCTAAATGTGTCATCTCCTCCGTAAATTAAAAAGTCGTACACTATTCCTGAGACACCAGCACGCACAAATATTTTGTAGCCCCATTTCTTTGGCTTATTTTTTACATATTGTTTACGGGAACCCGCTCTAGTTCCTTTATGTGGCACCATCATTTCGTCAATGCTGAAACGCGTTTCTTCTTCTACCTGTAGACAATTCTCGCGAATTCTTTGAAGAATTGGCCTCACTTTATAATACCTATCACCATCGTCTTTTAGGTTATCATTAAAATGTAAATAGCGTCTGAGTAATTGGAATTTTTTTAGAGTCATTATGTCAGCTACTTTATTGTATCGTAGAGTTTTAGACCAATAATCTGTATATGCGCACATTTTAACGACTCCCATATTCAAAAGGATTGCCAAAAAGTCTTTGACATCATCTTCTGTAATATTTATAGATGAACCATTTGTCTGTGTGCTATAGATATTTGTTTGTTCCGTTATGTGAGAGACGATATCGTCTGAGAAGAACAGCTTGAAGTATTCAATAGCACTCTTTTCCTCACGAGGCTCAAATGAAATATCTTCTACTTCTGCAGAACCAGTAAATTTACAGCAACGCCAATTTGGTACTAATCTTTTCGGTGGTATTATTCTTCGCCGTCCCGTGGCAACTCTAGGTCTACTTGAGCGGGTAGCTGGGGATAATGGAGACTGCAGCTGGTTCCGACGCAGCAAGTTATTGACGAGTGGTGCCGGAACTTGTGGCGCCATTGCTAGTGGAGATGGTAAATTTACTTGACATGATGTCGATGGCACTGGAGACAATGGTGTGGTCTCAAAAGAATGCAGCTGTCTACTTGCAGACACGTATGGCGATAAAATTGATGGCGAACAAGGATTGGTTATCGGCAACGATTGTTGGTATGGCACCAAAGACGTTGACGCGGCAATATCATTTATCTCAGTATCATCATCTGATAATAGATGGAGGTTTTCTATCGAAGATGGTAATGAGAGCGGTGATGAACTCCTGTCGGAGTTCGCTGGGCCTGCGTAATACTGGAGTTCATCTCCCGATGATTCACTTTCATCCAAATCAGATTTTGCTCCCGGCTTCGGTACAAGAGCCACAAGTTGTCGAGCTCTGTTTTGTTGCTGCTTAGTTAGTTGACCAACTACCTGCAATGATAAAATATAAATACTAATTCACACCTCTGGCGATGTCATATATCAGATACATAGTTAAAAATATCTATAATATTGGTTATCTGGCAATGTATCACATCTGATACACTCGAAAAAACCAGTGAATAAAATATATTTACAATCGATTTTGATCAGTCAAAATAGAATACCGACTAGTAAAATATTCTAAGCTACTCAAATTATGTCACTTACGGTTAATATTATTGCAAAATACAATTTAAAATGATTTTTTCTTACCTTGCGATGTGCAGACGCGTTCGCTCTGTTCGCCATCTTGGGTTCTACTGCTTTCTCAGTGTTGCTAATAGTGAAACAACATGTTTGGTAGAAATTTGATAATATTTTGCTTCCCCACAAATGATAAAAGTTTTAAAAATATTTCTAAGTTTGTGCCTAGATTTTTTAAAAGAACAACGTATCAAATTGTATAGGTACAGTGCAAAGAATAGGGTTAAAAATACAATAGTATATTCAGTATTGTGATTTTGGTACTTCAACTGTCATTATTATCTTTACTTTTAAAATTTTAGATACTTTTTTAGAGAAAAGGCAACAAATATTATACTTAAGTATAATTTTCCATTTGAGGGACTGATTTGAAGGTCATTAAATGTAAAATCTACTCAAATAATTAAGAAATTCAGCTCCGTAATATAGGGACAGTCACACAACCGAATACCTAAAAAGGGAAAGGGTGCGTTTACATGGCGAAAAAAAAGTACGCAGTAGTACACATAATAAATATAATAGATAACATTAACTTCAAACTAAATTATCACAATCAGTTCCGGCTTAAGGCATCACATTATTATTATTATTTATCTAAAGGGTAAATTACTATCAAGAATAAGTCTTTTTTATGTTTTATATTGGCACTTATATATCAGTCTTCGTGATTTGTTTATTATTAACATTAAATAATAGCAAACATTTTTAAGGGATGATTCCGAACAACGCAGCACGCGGCAGTGCTGCCACTTCACTACTGGTCCCCATAAATTTTCTATAGGTTTATATGAGATTACATTCCGAGCACGGCAGCAATGCTGCTGCTGCGTCACATTGCTACTGTGCTCGGAATGTAATCTTATATAAACCTATAGAAAATGCATGGCAACCAGTCCCTCCCGACCCTTGCTCGAGCCAGCCCGAGCCGCTGAGCCTGTAGCTTTAAATTCCCCTCAAATAATATAGATCAGATCCAGCCTGTCCCCTTGCTGTCCTCTCCCAGCGACGCCCTAAGCCGAGGCCCTTAGCGTGTTGTGGCTTTGTAGCGTGTAGTTTATCCCTTTATAAGGCAGACAAAACTAGAGGTAGTACAGAAATGAAATTTTGGTATGTTAATGTGGGTATTTTTATTTGATTTTTAAGATTTTTTTTAAATCGGAAAACTGTAGGGAAATGTGTGGAAAATTTGGTGGCAGTATATGTGCCACTGCCCATACTATGAGGGTAATATTTCTGTAAATTAAGTAAATTCCATTTTTTTTTCAAGCTGTACATTTTATGAAATTAGAAATAAAACCATGTAATAATTATCCACACAAAAAGATTTATTTTTAGACGCTTTTTCTTTATAAAAATATGCTTAGGTCTAACTAGTGAACATTTGAGATCTTTTGAAACTTTGGTTCTTTACATTTAGTATTTATGCTCATCAGTCAATATTTCTTATAAAATAACACACATAAGAGCTAATTCAATCTTCAATTCTTTTGGTGAAATTGAGTAAAACAAGGGAAAGCACAAAGAAATACTTTACAAGTCGTACATGACAACTTGGTTCTTACGTTATTTGTCTTTGTACTACACAAACGGCATCTGCGCGGTGTGTCAGACTTGTCTATCAAATGTTTTCCAACATCTTGGAAACGAATGTCGTCATGCACTCCTACGACTTTCTGGTAGTTGGTACTGCCTGTAGCTCTCTTCTTCTTTGCAATAAAATTGGGTTCGCTAGACAGGCTCCTCTTTCTAGATGTGTAGTTTCCGATAAGCGATCTAGCAATCGAGATGCGAAACTGTAGATTCGATGAGGGTCCATGATTTCGCGGTGAAACAGATTGTAATATGAAAGCATTTGTGATAGCTAGATCGATTAGGAAATAAAAAAATCGGCACCACCAACGCCTATTCCGTCGTCCAACCTCATATGTGCCTCTTTTTTGATCGAACCTATCGACTCCTCCCATCCTCTTGGTGTATTCAGTGATAGCCAAAGGGCAAGGAAAACTCTTCTTTGTGCCATCCTTCATCGTTCGTATACAAAAAGTTTTTTCCATAGGATGGAAAGCTGTACTCAACACTGTGACGTTTTTTGTATCCTTCCAAATCATGAATCCAACATTATTCTTCACTCTCCATTTGTAGTTTCCTCGGTCAAGCTTTACTTTCCCTTTTTTCCCTTTTACGAATTTCGGTAAGTCTGCTCTATTTACATTTACGGTGGCAGTGGAGTAAATACCATGTTCATAAAGGTATTCCATCAAAGGATATGAGGAAAAAAAATTGTCGAAAGCAACATGAGCTTGAACTTTCTCGTCAATCAGAGATTTTGTCAGGGCTTTGACAACATTGGCACCCAAACCTAACTCCGGTGTATTATTGTCATTTTTACCGGTGTAAACTTGAAATTCATATACATAACCAGTTACACTATCTGCGCGAACCCAAACCTTGAATCCCCTTTTTATGGGTTTAGCTGGCATGTACTGTTTTAGAGATGATACGCCTTTGAACCGTATCATAGCTTCATCGATGCTCTGAGAAGTAGTTTGTTTCGCTTCTCTTTGGCATGCACAATTCAATAATTCCAAGACAGGGCGAACTTTGTATAATTTGTCATATTCCTGACTTGTTCTTGCAGGAGTCTTGGAATTATCATTCAGATGAAGATTTTCTAAAATTTTTTTGAACCTTTTACATGTCATTACTTGCGCAATTTCGTCCACTCTAAAAAATGGGTCACTAGACCAATATAGGTCTATAGATGGTAAAACATGTATACCCATCAGTATGATGATTCCCAAAAACGCATCAATATCCGATTTTCTAACAGGTTCCCAATTTTGGGTCTGTTTTTGAGAGGCATACAAATTAGTTTGCTCAACTATGTGATCAATTACTTCTTCAGAAAAATACCTTGAAAAATAAGCCACTGGAGAAGTCCTGCTCGGAAAGAAAACTTTAGGCCTCAAGGTGGCTTCGTCAAATTTATCAGCACTTGGCCTGTCCGACCACATACCTTTTTTCCAGTCATTGTCGTCCTCATCTTCTGAGGAAGAGTCTGCAGAAGATTCCGGAGAAGACTCCAAAATATGCCGAGAGCGCAGATTCGATACTCGTGAAGGCCTGACTGGTCGCAATATTTCTTCGTCTTCGCTATTTGCAATATTAGGTACTCCTATGTTAGGATCAATATTTTCTACTTCACCTGCATTAGTAGAAAGCAAACCCACATCTTCTGAACTCCGTCTTGATGGTCCAGGTGTTGGACTTCCTTGACTTTGAACAATATCTTGGTCCTCTAACATCGCACGAATATCAAAATTGGTTTCTATACCATCTTCGCCCTCGTACTCATCTTCCGAGTTGTCAGGATCTTCAGGAAGTCCAAACATCTGCTCAAGTTCATTTTCAATATCTTCATCACGCAAGTATGCCTACAATACAAACAGGCAATGGCATTTATACTGCCACCAAAACATGTCAGCGAGCAGGCAGTGGCATAGATACGGCCACCAATAAAATTTACAATAAAACAAATTTCAACACATTCATAGCCAAAATTACACGTAAAACGTAATAAATAAAAACAAATGAATAAAATAAATTACTTTTCTTACCATTTTAGCCAAAATCTTAGAAGATGCAACTGGATGAAAAATTCTAACCGAAAATCACAACTTTCAAGCGATAATGGACGATTTCAAATTGACAGTTGTCAAGCATTTGTCAAAAGGACGCTCATTTTTGACGTAAAAATTATTGATGTTGCCATCAATAAAAAATAAAATCACATTGAACGATACAGTCGAGAATAAAAAAATATTTTTTTTGGTGGCATGTATACTGCCTCTACCTTGAAAAGGGTTATAATTTAGTTTTAAGCTCTGGTTGGAGGCCTTAATTGCTCTTACGGCCACCACAAGACCCACAGGAAAGTTTGGTTAAGCAGTAGACAACCTCATAGGTTGAACAGCGAGATGTGAGAAAAAAAAAATATGGCACCTGTAGTGACGCGACAGCACTACCGCGTGCAAGATTGTTCGGAATCATAGCTTTAACCTTTTAACCGCCCGACTTCAGAACAGTTGGCGTGTCCCTAGCGCCCGGCACAGTGAATCGAAAATTAAATACCTAAAAGATAGAGAGATGTGCAATACTTAACTTTGCGATGTCGATATTTCGTTTTAATAACGACATTTGCATTTGCGAGCGTGGTTAACTAACAACTACATCTCACCAAGCTAAGTTTGCACCTCGCGTCGTTTACGTCACACTGAGGCTTAGGTACGGGCTGTAAAAAAGGATTCGTTATGACTTTAAAAAAGTAAACAAATGTTTGTTAGATTTTACTTTGTATTTGTTGTTTTTAACATTATATTATACGTAGGTACACGGGTACACGCCGCATTCCAGCGAGGTGTAAACTTAGCTTGGTGGAGATATAGGTACCTACCTACTTGAATACTACTTAGGTACCTTACGAAATTATACGACATTTTTCGCAAGCCAGTAAAACAAAAAGTGTTTAAAAATTTGAACGATTTATTAATTATTACTTAAACTATTCACAATAAAATCAGTCCAGAGAAGAGTTTGGCGAGTTATACGAACATAAATGTAGGGAACAGCAGATTTTTTTTTTCACGATTTTAGGTTTGGTCCCATAGTTTACTATTTAGAGGTTGTTAATGATTTACCAATAACCCTGTAGATAGTTCAACTCATCTGTGCGCGCGGCGCTATGTGTGGGTAAAGTGATAAGGACACGTTTTGCTCGGACGACGACTGCCGCTTACGCTGCCACACAAATGAAAGCTGTATAAATAAGCGCACGCACACATGGCGCTTCGTGCACAGATGAATTGAACTATCTGTAACGATATTTATCACAATCACAATAATTTGTATCACACTAATTAACAACAAACATAAAAATAAAAATTTTACTTGACAATGTCATTATCAGTTTACCTATTGACTTAGATGTAACGATATATCACAATCACAATAAAATTTGTATAACACTAATTTCAATAAAATCAGTCAAATAATCACAGATATAATTTCTTATTACTAAAATCAGTCTAACAATCAGAGGTAATATTTTTCATTAATAGTATGATCCGTCGAAAAATTATTTATGCTCGCTATCGACGAGGCGAATTATTGACGAGACCACATTTGTGTAACATTCGATAAACTTATTTTTACGAGTTTCATCGCCAACAAAATAACTGTCCGCTAAAATTTTGGCACTTTCTTTGATTGGATTATCAATTTGCTCGTATTGTGTACTTGCATTTGTTGTTTTGACTAAAGTTTGTGTCGCCGTAGATCTATATAAATCTGGCGTACTATCAGAACTTCTTAAATGCCTGACCCTCATTTAAATAAACCATATACTCGTCGTTGGTCAGCGTTGATGGAAAGTTAACATCTTGGCTACAGTCTATGTCTACTTCATCTTGGCTATAGTCAAAGGGAGCCAAAATTGACTGGCTCTCTTCAAATTTCCCTATAAAACAAATCAAACATGAGTTTTTGTAATGATATCACCATTTACATGCAATACGTTTCGAAGACCACTTACTTTTGGACCCCATCTTGATATTAAAAAATTGTGAAATGTTCACTTGATTTTACAAACGTCGTGCCACTAACAGTCGTCACTGTCGAATACGGAATAATGGATATTGTCGAGTATCGACAACGTCTAGCTGACCATAGACATAATAGACTAAACGCAAAAATAGTGATGTGGGATTACGATACCGATTGTTTTGTAGAATTGTGGTACTCAACAGCACATGGATCTATGCACAGATAAACTTCGCATTTTTGGCACATAAAACGAGTCTCAGACCGTTTTCTTTTTGCTGCGCACATTTTGCATCGCTGACTTTTGCCGGTTAGTATTCTAACAGGAAAGTGCTCTAAGGCACTATTATGTAAAAAACGGTTAGGGTCAAGGACGCCGCGCGAAGTTGACTGTTGAGTTAAAGAACATTGTTTGTATTTTTCTATTATTTGTCTGATAACGTTTAATTGGAAATCAGCTAAACTATAATTTTGTTTATTTTTAATCACTTTAATCAAATAGAATGCATTAAGTAAAAACATGTCAAATATGTGAAACCCAAGCTTTTTATGCCATTTTTTTGATTTTCTTATACAGCCCAATGTGCTAGTCATCATATCAGAAGTGTCAACCGACCCCATATTTTTTGTGTAGTCTACCACACACTGTGGTTTCATTTTGGGTAGCCCAGTTGAGTAGTCTACATTGTCTGATGGTATTATTTTGTCATCGTGCATTGTAGACAACATTACGACCGGTTTCTTATCTTGCCATTTTAGGGCTAAGAGGGGAGGAGACGAGTAAGCGGCTATTTGTCCACGTTTCAGTTTTTGGAATTTCGGCATCCCTTTCCTATTTGATCTTACGGTACCACATGCATAAGTCGCCCTTTCTTTTAAATATATAAAAAGCTGAGGACTGGAATACCAGTTATCTACATACAACTCTCGGTTGCAAAAATAGTAGTCTTTCAAAAGTTCAGTCACAACTGATCCAGTTAAGCCTAAATTTGGTACGGTCTCTATTTCTGTTTCCGATCCACAGTACACTATAAAATCCACGATATAACCGGTTTCGACATCACATAAAACAAATAACTTAATGCCAAATCTATTACGTTTTTTAGGTAAATATTGTTTTATAATTAGACGACCTTTAAAAGGCACAATACTTTCATCAATGCACATTTTTTTACCCGGGATAAATGTTGTTTTGAAAGTTTCACGAGCGTGGTCAATCATCATTTTTATTTTGTGCAATCTCGGTACACTACTTGTCCCTGCAGGTGCTTCACAAAAAGATAACATTGCAAGAATTGAGCAATATCTATTTCGAAACATAGTATTACTGAACACCGTACTATGTAATAACGGGTCTGTAGACCAGTGTTCTTCAATTGTTATTCTTTTGTTTCTAGTGAAAAGCATTGTTACTGCTAGGAAAATGTACAGGTCGTCAATAGTCACGTCGCGCCATTGTTGCAGTCTTGAATATATTCTGAGATCAGTATGTCTTACGAAGTGTTGATGATATTTATTCGTACAATTGGCTATTTTCTGTAACAAGTCTTTGCTACAAAAATGTTCGAAAAATTCGAATTCAGTGGAGGTATCATCTAATTTGACAGCAGGCGACAGTCCACAAACAAAGTCGTCGAATTCTTCTAACATTGGGGTAGCAATTTGCGTTGTCCAATTAGTGGTTGTGACATTGTTTCCTTGAATCTGAAATAATACAAAAAAATAATTGTAGAGTAATAAAAATACATCGGTCTCCAAGGTAGGAAATTTGAATAGCCTACAAAAGCAAAATTAGCAGTGCGATTCAGTGCGGTGTGTGGCAGCGCGGCGGCACGCACAAAATAAACTCTACCTATGTAGGTATCTACGAGCGAGTCAGCGCGCCCACACGTGACTCGCGCTCCAACCAATCAGAATCACCGTTCCAGAGTGGCCGCGCGCGCATTCTCATCGCACGGCGCGCTCTCGCCATCTCACTCACTCTAAGTTTAAAATTTCCTTTCAAACATCACCACCATACTACACAATAAATTAAAATACATTTATCTAGATATGTAATAAAAAAAATAATTACCTCTACATCAATGTCAAACTCTTCGTCTGCTAAAAATTCTTCATTTTCATCGCCTTCTAGAATTCGTATTAACTCTTCAGTAGTCGTCATGATACATTTCTATCATGTACATTTATCGACATACGAACGTAAAACTTCATGCACAAGCACAACACTGATGGAAAATTCCAGAAGTCGGCACTCGTTTATGACGTAAGAAGCGGTCGTCTTTATCCGACCGTAGCGCAGGACGTACTAACAAAGTAAGTTTCGGAACATGTAGGCTAGGGATGGGAACCATCAATTCAATCGCTGACATTTCATATGTAAATTTACTTAATTTTAAAGGAATTAAATGAAATACTCACAAACATTTGTAAAAAAATGTTTTATTAACAATTGCTGTATTTGTTTTAAAGTTAATTAGTCAGTATAACGAGAAATATTTTGATTTATGTTTATTTTTGTATCGGTAAATCTTGGCATATGTCCCGTCCCTCATGTCGGATTTTGTCGTCATGGGCGTTGCACATCAATACAATTTTCTAAAAATTATGTTAGTAATTCATCTAACTTTGGACATTATTTTTAGGACTTCTAATTAAGAGACTAAAGTGTATTAAACTGTAAATGATTACTTAGTTAACTATTTACCTAATATAAACATATTTTTGATAGAATACAGCGTAATTAAATAAAAAAGCTGATTAAACGAGCAGTGATATTTTGGTCGTAAATATACGACTCTGGCGAAATGGGCCGAAAATATTTGTCGGATTAATCCGACGTAGGCGGTTAAAAGGTTAAACAAACAACCAATTCCGGTCCCTACTCCATAACAACTATAGGGCGTTTGTTTTAGAGGTATAGAACTTTGAAATGGAATAAAACAAGGAAAAATTTGTAAAATTTACATGAAATTTACTTTATTCAAAAGATAATCTTATGGCATTATAATTTAAATATGATTTCTGGCATATGACCGCCACGGCTGGATCGGACGTAATCTAATCTGGAGATCCAATTTTCAATCACTTTTTCCAACATTTGTGGCCGTATATCGGCAATTACGCGGCGAATGTTGTCCTCCAAGTGGTCGATCGTTTCGGGCTTATCGGCGTAGACTAGCGACTTCACATATCCCCACAGAAAATAGTCAAGCGGCGTTAAATCGCACGATCTTGGGGGCCAATTCACGGGTCCGGAACGTGAAACAATGCGGTTACCAAACGTTTCCTTCAGTAAATCAATTGTGGCCCGAGCTGTGTGACATGTTGCGCCGTCTTGTTGAAACCACAGCTCCTGCACATCATGGTTGTTCAATTGAGGAACGAAAAAGTCAGTAATCAGGGCTCTATAGCGGTCACCATTGACTGTAACGTTCTGGCCAGCGTCATTTTTAAAGAAGTACGGACCAATGATTCCACCAGCCCATAAAGCACACTAAACAGTCAGTTTTTCTGGATGTAACGGTGTCTCAACATACACTTGAGGATTATCTTCACTCCAAATACGGCAGTTTTGTTTGTTGACGTAGCCATTCATCCAAAAGTGAGCTTCATCGCTAAACAAAATTCTCTTATGAAAATCGGGATCAACGGCAATCTTGTTTTGGGCCCATTCACCGAATCTACGCCTTGTTAGGTGATCGTGTGGCTTCAACTCTTCCACGAGTTGGATTTTGTAAGCACGCAAACCAAGATCTTTCCGCAAAATCTTCCATAAAGTGGATGGACACATATCCAATTCCTGTGCACGATGGCGGATAGACTGATTCGGGTCTTCCTCTACGCTACGCTTTACAGCAGCAATGGCTTCTTCTATACGCACTGTACGACGTCTCTGTGGATGCGTATTATCATTTAGAGTAAACGTAGTGCGAAAACGGTCCATAGTTAGTCGAATTAATTGCTCTGATGGACGATTATGTTGATCGTAAAATGGGCGTAGCGCGCGATACGTATTTCGAACAGATCCATTATTTTCAAAATAAAGGAGAATGATCACGACAATATGGACCACGGTACAGAGTTGCGTCAATTCCAAAGTTGTTTTAGATGGTTTATAAATTAACCAAATAACCATCTACAATTGCCATTTTGGAATCAAAACCCGCATTTCCAAGTTTTTTTAGAAAACGTAACTTAACCTCAAAATAGAAATATCCGTCGTATAGAGGTAAGTTAATAGGTCGTAGTTTGGAGAGCAGATTAATTAGCATATCTGATAGGGATACAGACTTAAATAAATCAGTACCTTGCCTTTATATTTCCTGTTAAAACAGTTACAAATACAAAAAAAGGAGAGCTGTAAAAAAAAACAATAGAATTCAAAGAGATCTTTAATTTGATCCAGTGACACTGGTAGCACTTTAAACATGTAGGTAGGTAGGTATATAATCAATCATAGTATATCTAACCCTTACAGTAAGTAGGTAGGTACCTATACATAATATAGGAACAGCGAATGACTTCATTCATCATTTTCATTAAAAAAAATCATCTAAATAAGATGCTGGAGCAGTGATATCATTGTATCGAGCCCAACTCAAAAACCATACCACTGTCATTATGTGAGCACAGCAGCCAACAGTTTGCTTACCAACAAGGCAGTTGCAACAATAACCTACTATGGCTTGTAATGTATTTACTACAGCATCGTCTCTGCTTATTAATAAATACGTGTAATATGTACGACTGTTCACATGCCTGGATTTAATCCTACCTCTTAACAAATAATTATTTAGGCCTAAAATCAGAGGAATATCCTCATCAATTTCAGTATTCACTTCCATGAAATATATTCCAGACTGACGAACATGTTCCCCGAAGTAAGATCTGGCCTGTTTTAATTGATATGTACCTAGAGCAAACCGCTTAAGGTCAGTAATTGTGAGTCGTGGGAATCTATCCAAATGAGGATGATTGCCATCAATTGTTTGGAAGCTAGCTCTCCTTCTGTAAAGATTTTCTTGCTCTACATATGTTGCCAGATGGTTTACTAGAAAAAGTCTACTTTTAGCTATTGTAACATATTCCAAAGCCTCCGGTGGGTCATCTATGGCAACATGAAACTTATTTAATAAGGCACAACAAATCCTAAAATCATCATTGAGGTGCATAGCAGCTCTTTTATTGAATACATGACGGAATAGTCTATAGTCTCTTTTTATCCTACCATTGACTATTTCTACAACCCAGCGACACATGGTTACTAGACGAGACCGATTTGCCTGCTGGGTTGTTAATTGGTGTTCATTTTCGAGGAGAGACTCTGGCATGTGGGTGACAAAACCGTGTTCTTGGAGTTCATTTATAACATCTCGAAATCCTCTATCAAGCAAAAAAATATCACCTCTTCTAAAAAATGATCTTATACAAGATCCCTCATTATTTAAGTTTAAACTTGTGATTGTAGCATCATTAAGAGTGGCTTTGTATGGACCAAGACATTTCACAATGTGGCCATCGCAACACACAATCAAAAATGGTTTAACTAGGTTGTCTAGTTTTTGTAAACTGTAGGTTTGTTTCTGAAACAAATAATTTGAACTACTTTGCACAAAAACATAGGTAGCATCACATATAACTATTGCAGGTTTAACATCTGGTGGCAAATCAGGATTACTAAACAGTCCTTCTGGTATAATCTTATTTCGAGAAGCAACATCTTGTACAGTAAGATGATTAAATCCTAAGTGCAAGGGGACAAAATCACTCATTAAACAATTTCTTGCTTTTGACATCCACCGTTCTAAAGTGGTTCGAGGTTTATTAAAAAGAGTAGCCAAGCTTTCATTACTGTCACCAGTTCTTACCTTAACTAAATATATGCACAAGGCTATAGAAGCATTTGGTACCTGTTCTGCTAGATTTGGGATACTGTTAAGTAAATCATAAAACTGGTCAGCATTGAATCCAAGCCAATAATGACATAAATATGGAGGCATCATCCTAATATTTGTAAAATCAAATCTGTTATTAGCTGCTCGCTGCATCATAGTCATAATATTATCAAATTGACTACCAGTAAAATCCCTCAATTGGGAGGTTAATTCATTCCAAGAACCGTGATCTAAGTGGTGACGACAAATACGTGCACCAGATGGTACATAGAATTTATAATGATACAATAATAAATCTTTTATAGCACATGGTACAAGTAGACGTTCATTTTCAAAACAATTAACAAATATGCAGTGGCCAGATGTGTTTGCAGCACGTCTATATAAAGATGATGTGATTTTTGGTGCCGCTAATTGAGCTGCTACTGGTCTTGAAGATGGAAGAGGAGCACATACATGTTCCATTCTGGAAACCTAAAAAAAATCAGGTGCATAAATATTTTTTCTGTTAGCCCAAGTAGACAGATTCTGTATTAGACACTCCATATTCTCAATAAGATAATAATAAATATTTACCAAGTGCAGTGGAACCAGTCTCATTAAAATGTTTCTTTCTTGTCGATCATTTCGCACAGGGTATGTTCTTGGTGCTCGTAAAATAGAATTTCCACAAGGAAAGCAGATGCTTCTATGTCCAAGAGCAGGCAAAGGCATAGCACTTCCTTCGCTCATTGTGTTAACTCGATTTTGAAGCAGTCCAAAACACTCGGAACAAATTATACTTCCTGGAGACAGCTGCAATCATAAAAATATATTTGAAATGAAATATAAAAAAAAGGTCATTAGAATATAGTATAATAGAATGAGCAAAGGAATGTCACAATCACCGACTTCAAGCCTAACTGAATGGGCCGCACAACATAATTATATTATGTGCTTACAGCACGGAGTGCTTCCAATTTCAGCATTGTGATATTGATTTTATGCTATCATTTGTCTTTAGTTTTTAATATGTGATTTATAAAAAGCAAAAATTAAAATATAAAAACGAGAGAATGACTGGGTAGGTTTAAACTGTGAGAAATCAAGAAATAGACTGATAGGTATGAAAACGTAAGGTATGTAAACAATAGAATGTGCTTACCTGAGTAGGAGTTATCCATGACTGTAACACATTGATCATCTGAGTAGTAGCTTGTTCCAAAGAATACCTGCGTTGGTTTCTTAGGATTGCAAAAAAACAGTTGATACACCGGTTTCGCCGGTCGATTGTTCTTGTTGTCGGTACCTCACGCGAAGTGGTCGACATTTTCAGTAGTCGCTAAGTAGTACAGTACAGTACAACAAAATACGAATCACACACAAACTTCAAACAAAGTGAAAACTTCCTGGCGTAAAAACGTCCTGGCGTAAGATTCACAATTTCACATTAAAGTTAGCGATAGTGATTGAAAACAAGAAATAAACAAATAGTTACAATGAATATCACAATTACTGTGGAGAGTAGGACTCGATCAACACAAAAAAAACTGTAATATTTAAATCGCAATGAACAAACATAGCATGCCCACGCGCAATTGACATTGGACTTTTTGACAATGACAATTCAATTTGAGACACCAACACCAATGTTGCCACTTTAGATTTTAAATGAAAATCGATTACTCGAATAAATACACTCGACATATAATTATTTCAAATGACTGATTTAGTTCTATAATCATTTGTTTATTAAAAAGGTTCGATTTATATCAAACCGAAGTAAGATAATTAAAAAAAAATCTATGAATCATTCGTAATTATGTATCGTTAGCAAACAAAGTGAAATTGCTTTAAAAAGTTTTGAAAGTAAAATAATACGACTACTGTGTGCGTGAAATACTAATTATTTCTCACCACAGTAGTATCATCTCGCTTTATTCTTTATAAAAACCCCGCGATTTACCTTTCCAATGACTTTACATTTATATTCATTTGTAATCGTATACAAAAAAAATCGATTAGAGTTGTCAATATATTTACTTATTTTGATTATGGCAACACTTTAACGTAAGAATAGCCGGCAGTAGGTAATTCATTTTATCAAAACAATTTCATAACTTATTAAGTTTACAAAATAAACCCCTATACAAAATTAGCATTCTAATTGCAGAATGACTTCAAAAATAAAGAAAATAATTGTAATATAATTTTTATCTTGATGCATGAGAAAAACCAGTACCGTGGATGGTCATGATCCTTTGCACAATTTGGAAGCGTTGTTCAGGCGTCAGTCTATTCATGTTGAAATGCCAAACCAAATTATACACAAATCACTTGACAGCTGACAAAATAGCCGCCAATTAAAACAGTGTTGCCAACTTAAACCTCTAAAAAAAACACCCATTATTAGCTATAAATATATACAGTATATAGTTACAGTTACTGAGATCTGTAGTGTAGCTTTAAAATATAATTCTTATTTTAATTATAACAATGGATACATTCATCAATCCGATAATGATCATAAACACTTGTGGAACAAAAATTACACCAGAACAAAGAACTTTTCATAAAAGCCCATATATGTGGACGACGCATATTAAGGATTATAAAATGCAGAGGTCTATTAGCTATATCATTATTTTTCCCACATCTGGAACAGTTCTTGGAGAAGACAAAATGCGTCTCCACCCAAGGCCACTCCAAATCATACTTATAGAACCTGACGAAGTCTTCGTAAGTAAGTAATTTGTCAATATCGATTTGAACATGCAAGACATTTAGCTTTTTTTCCTAAAATAGAGCATGTGCATTTGTGGCATTCAAGAAAGCAATTAGGTTTTTTGGTTACTTTTTGCAAGGTTTTGTAGGATTTAACATTTTCGATAATCGCTACAGATTTTAGTACTTCAACGCTTTTTGAGTCGTCATTAGGAATAAATGTCATCGGTCATGTAGCATCATTTTTAGGATAATTTAATCGTTCGTAGTCGTCAAATTCAATCAGAGTATTGCCTTCGCCTTCGAAGTCCAACGTATTAAAAGACTCAATTCCTTGCGAAAGATCTTCTAAGTCTTGAGAGTAAGGTATCGGTGGAACGGTATCAATATTTGTCATCTCAAAATCTTGACGTGATGTTGTTGGTCTTATTTTCTTTGGAACTTGAAGGAACAGAGTAGTCATGTTTTTGTTTCTTAGACGGTGGTTTGGTATATATGTTACGGCTAAAGGTAGGTGTGAACCTAAACTTAAGATTAGCCGGCTAAACCTAGGTTTATCTTCGACGAAATGTTAATGTTAGTTTGTTCTATCTTTAGCCGGCTAAACTTAGGTGTAGCTGCAGGTCCTTGGCTAAAAATGTAGAAGGAAATGGAAAAGGAAACAATGTAATAATGTTTACTATTTTGACACGAAAACTTTATTAAAAAATAATCACTTTCATTACACATACTTTTATGTACTATGTAGGTATTCAAAGTAACAATTATTACAATTACAAAATTTTAATTAGTTTTTTTTTTTTTTTGAACATCCATGACTCGGGTACAAATATTCGTGCTCATCACACAAACATCTGCCCCTAGCGGGATTCGAACCCGCGACCGCTTGGTCTTGTGACTAGCGTTACTAACCACTAGACCAAACGTGTCGTCGTTAAAACAATATTAACCTAATCATTAAAATAAAATAATAAGGAACCATTTGGTCATTACAGAATCTTCTGTAGGTATTTAAAATTACAAAATAAACTTCTTCTTAATTACTTAAAACAATATCAACCTAATCATTAAAATAAAATAAAAAGTAACTATTTGGTCATTACAGAATTTTCTGTAGGTATTTAAAATTTCAAAATAAAACAAAATTACAAAATAAATCTTCTTCAATGTAAATTACTTAAAACAATATCTAGTCACAATAGTTAAATAATATGAGGCTATTTGTTGGAACATGATAAACTAGAATGGCATTTCGAATTACAAAGAACATTATTTATTCGGCAACGGCATTTGCGTGTACCACATTTTGTCTTGCAATGACATCTTTGAAAGCCTTGTCCACCTGATGTTGACTGTTTATTAGCAAGCTGGCGAATAGTCATTTTCACTGATGACACTTTTTCCAAATCTACGAATTTTTGTTCACAAACTGTAAACTGATTTCGTGAAAAAAGCTGTTCGATTGTACCGTTTTCGGTATTATAAAGTCCGTCTTCATTTTTATCTAAGACTGTCAATAGAATGTTCCTAAAATCGCCTCGGCCTCGATCTACTTCCGGTATCTTTACTCTTACTGTATCGCCTATATGACATTCTGGAAACTTTGCAGCTGAATTTTGTTTCATTTTAATGGCTTGGTACTCTAAATTTAATTTCGCTTCTGAACGATTATGTTCAATATCTGTTTCTTTTGAACAAAGAGGGCATGTCATGTCGTCAATCAAAATGCCATGTTCTTCACAAAGGTGGCAGGTATTTTCTGAGGTATGAAGTTCGGAGGTCTGTTGTTCATCGTTCAAGTCATTTTCCTTAAAGTTATCTATCACTTCTTGTAGGTCTTCTTCCGTTGTTAGTTGGTTTGTTACTTCATGAGGCAAAGACGATGACTTCAAACCCACTTTTATTTCACTTCCAAACATCGCTTTGTAGGGTGTCCTCTTGATACCGTCGTGATAGGCGGAATTTTTCTTTAATTGTACAAATTTAAGACCCTCCGACCATTTTGAGGATTTTTCATCACTCATCCACGTCATCAAGATGTTTTGAATGTCTTGGTTGGCCCGTTCGACACTGCCTTGCGATTGGCTATGTCGAGGTTTGCCGTGTACCATCTTCAAGCCTGACCACTTACTGCATAATTCTGCTATAACGCTGTTCGCAAACTCGCGCCCATTATCAGATTGTAGAATTGATGGTGCGCCAAATATGCAAAATATGTCAAGAAGCACGTTTGACACCTCCACTGCCGTTTTTGTACGTAGAGGGCGAATTTGAACAAATTTAGTTAAATGATCCTGGTAAACTAAAATAAATTTAAATTCACCATCTGGACTGCTCTGCATGTCAATTAAATCAACTTGACACCTGCTGTTCATTTCGGATGATATTATTGGTTTGACGACTATTCCTTTCTTGTTAGTTTTTAGTTTCATTTGACAGGATTCACATAAACTTAAATACAATAATATTCCTTCTTGTGTCACATTCTTGTACTTCTTTTTTGATTCATTTATCATGCGATTCCGCCCACCATGACCCGTATCAATGTGAATGGTATGCAACACATCAAACAGGTCTGAATTTTTCACATAATACAAGATACTATTGCCTTGTCCTGCCACTGGTGCTATTAGCTTTTCTATGCCGCCAATAGTGCAAATATCAAATCTTTTTAATCGTCGATACTGCAATGTTGAACGCTTAGCGGCGAGTTTTGCTGACCTGACTTCTTGAATTACATTATCGTATTGTTCGTCACTCAAATAAAAACTATTATCAGTTCGTTTTGATGTTAGTAACTCACGAAACTTACTGTTAAACTTCGTTTTAAGCGTTACGAGATTTTGCAACGCCGACATTGCAAATACGCGCAACCAACTGCATAGAAAAATGACGCAATACTAAACCAAAACATTGCCACGTGCACGCGTGTTGTCTCCCCACCGCCCGCGCCCCCTCAAGCCTTCCGCCGGCCCGGCGCGCCTATCGAATACATTTTTAGCCGTTTCGTTTCGGTTAATGTGCACATTAACCGGCTAAAGATGGAATATCACGACGCAAACTAACATGTTATCGAACTTTAGCTGCTTCTCGAAGATAAACCTAAGTTTAGCCGGCTAATCTTAAGTTTACGTTCACACCGACCTTTAGCCGTAACATATATATTAGACATTTTAAAATCTGTACGTAATGTTTCAGAGTTTTTGCGGGATGGTACGGAAACGTTCTTTCTTTTGTTTTTGATCTGAGTTCGAGTTTAAATATGGCCTGGGACCACATGATGGATTTGCGGGGAAAAACAATCGCATTGTCCGGGAACTGTTCCACAGAAACAACTTACATCCCTGAATTTGATAGAATTTTCGTCTCTTGTGATAATTTGATGTACCAGAAGAGTGCCTTTTAATGGCTGCACATTTGACGGCAATATTTTACTGATATCGCTGATGGAACTGTCTGGAATCAGGAAAACTTTGATTCTTTTAAGACTATTCCTGAGAATTTCGTAGGCATCTTTTGCATCAACTACGTCCATTTCTTGGCAGACTTTTCTATCTAATGTACGTTTCACGCAGCCACCTATGCCATCTGCCACGCTTCGAAATACGACCAGGTTGCATAATTCAATCCAAGGTATTTTGTAAAATGTGCCAGCAAATAAAAGTTGTTTTTTTGCCGGTATTGAGACGATGGTCCATCTGAGAAAAAGTGAACTAACAACGTTTGGAGATTCTTCTTTGAAGAGGTTTAATAATGGCGTCAAATGAGCCCAAATAGCGGGTGGTTGATGATTGTTCAGTTCTGATATGGTACAGAAGGACTGTGATTTATTGGCCCAATAAATCATTCCGGTATGAAGGGTTATTTGGTTTTAAGAAGCACCAAAGTGCATGGCTTGTATCTCCTCACCCAACTTAGCCTCGTAGTTTTCTGAGAAGTCGCAAACTAAAACAACTTCATTGTCTTTCAATTGTCAAACAGCCATTTGATACTGGTTATGTTGGCGTTGCATATTAAAATAATGTCTTTTAAATTCTTTCAAGTCTTGTTCAAACTCGTCTTTTAAATTTTCTAAACTTCCTGTTTTTATCACCTTTTCTGTTTTTTTTTTGTTTTAATTTCATTCGTTTCATCTCCTTTTTTTGTATATGTATGATCTTTTCTTTCCCAACGTAACCATGAAACATTCTTATCATTATCATCTACTCCATTTTCTAATATGCAATAAAGTGGTTTTCGATCTTTGCAATTTTCGCAATTACTGTACATGCAGGAGTAATTTTTAGTATCGCAGGAAATTTCATTCAAAATTTCTCTAACTCCATTTTTAAGTAATCCGTGTTTTTTTAATGATGTGTGTTGGAACTCCACGTTACTATGTCTAATACACAGACATGTATCTCTTGCATTCATGTGCGGTGTTAAAACATAAAAAGGCTTATGCTTGTAGAATGTTGTGAAGCCATAGCGCCCACCTTCACTTCTGTACTTTGTGTAAAGATGTGTGAGAGTGTCTATCAAATATCGTATTTGTTTTCTTGTTTTAGCTTGTTTGTTTCCTGCAGTATCTCTACTCACATCATCACTTAAATAGAACTTTGTTATCTCTTCAATTTCGAATCTTACTATCTTCTTTTTTTTCTATCTTTTGCTTTTAAGCCCATCATTTTGCGTACATATTTTTTTTTTTTTTTTTTTTTTACGGATGGGAAATCATCAAATGACTTCTCCCACTCTGGGCAGAGCGGAAGGGAGTGTCAGACTTGTACTGACTAAAACCCATCCATGTTCCTTCCTTGCCCTTTGTGTTCCAGGGCCGCGGTATCTCTTTCGAACAGCCCGCAGCCCTGGCAGGCATCGGCCCTTGCGGGCCCCTCCCTATTTGCTGACATCTCTTTGAGGCGCGCGTGGAACACGAACGCGCCGTCAACACGGCCTGTCGTCAAAAGACGGACGGACGGCGAGCTAGCCCATTACTCTCCGTCCACAGGTCCGCGTCTACGGTGGCCGGAAGCCACCACGTGACCCCCGACGCCCGAGGCGTCTCCCGCGGCGGCTGGGACGAGAGGTTCTCTCCCTCTCACGCTCCGCCACCTCCTTCGCTAGCATGACTGCTTCGCAGAAGGAGGTGACGGCGTCCCATTCCCTTTCGCTCCGGACCATGGACTGGACCAGGGCCGGACGCGATAGGTCGCCGCCGCCGATCGCCGCTACGAGGACACGGCGGTGCTCCGCCCGAGCGGGGCAGACCTCTACCGTGTGCTCCACCGTATCCTCTGGGCGGCCCTCACAGTGGTAACACCCGGGCGTTTCCTCCCGCCCGATTCGGTGCAGGAACCTCCCGAAACAACCGTGTCCGGTGAGGACCTGCGTCAGGCGGAAGGTGAGGGTGCCGTGGCCCCTCTCCATCCACTCCTCAAAGAGGGGACTTATCGCCACTGCTGTGGCGTGCCCTGCACGGGGTTGCGATAGTCGCTCTCTCCATGTCGCCATGAGATCGCGCCGGAAGTCTGTCCGCAGTGCGACAATTTGCCGCGGCAGCGGAGTTTCCCCCCGGCGTAGTGCCTCTACGCGCCACTCATGTAGGCGCGCGAGGACTATCGCCTCCAGATCCCATGGCGGCAATCCAGCAAGGAGGCTCGCCGCCTCGCCGGAGATCGTGCGGTACCCCCGGACTAGCCTTACGGCTACCACCTTCTGGGGCGCGTTCAGGTAGTGGGCGGCTCGCCGCCTCAAGGAACGCGCCCACACCGGGGCCCCGTAAAGGGCCATGGACCGCACGACCCCCGCGTAGAGCCTCCGGCAGGAGGCGTTTGGACCCCCCAGGTTGGTTTGTAAGCCTCTCTTTGAGTCTGAACTTTTTTAACCTGCGTCAACAAATTTCTGCATTTTCTTAGTAATTGTTAACATTTTTTCCTGATTTTTGTTTCATTATTATCTTTCGAAGTTATACAAGGCACATTGTTTATATATCTTAGTTCTGCTGGCTTAGTTTTCTTTCTTTTTATGCATATTGCTTCTTTTTTTTCCTCTTTCCATATTTTGCGTTGCTTTTCTGCTTCCTCTGGCGTCATTTCTGATATTTTCTTTTTTTTGCTTTTCATTCTTTCTAAATTTTTTTTTACATTGAGCTTTATATTCTTCCGGGCGATCTCGTTTTAGTTTCTCCCTATAACGTCTAGTTTTTTCAGCACCGGTAAGAGGCATTTTGATGTAAGTTCTTATTCCTAAAATAAAATTTGGTACTACTAAAATGAAACCTTGTACAAATATACGAAAATAATAATATACACCCATACAAGCAACATTAAAATTTAACACACAATCGTATAACAAACAACGCCAAATTGTTTCAAGTTGTTTTTCAATTATGATTATTTTGAAATCTACATTTTGCCGTAGTTTGGTACTCAGTCAAAAAGGTCTTAGAAAAATATTTTTATAGCTCAAGAAAATCACCATGTAAACTTTACTTTATGTGTTCAGGCATGTTGTGACTTTTCGTGCAGCGTATATGTGACCGCACAAATAGTCACACAGCGGAAGTCACATTTGATAATCCTCTAGTAATAAAAACGGTTTAAAATATAACGACAACACTTATATTCATCAAATTTTTGATCAACTTACATATAAAAACATTTAAAACTAATTAACTAAATACTACAAGATAAATAGATAGAAATAAGCCAAAATATGGTCACATACCTGAGCTAACACTTTGTTCCCTGCGGCTTGCAAACACGCGTGCACTCCTTCTAAGCAGTTTTTTGACACTGACGGCTTCTAACCTGACAAGTTGCATAGCGTTAGCTATGGTGTTGCCAGTAATGCAAAACTATTTGAAATACGGTAATTTTTTTTTTTAGAAAATCGGTGACAAAACTGAATGTTCCGGGAAGGACAATTTTTTTGATTTACTTTTTTATTATTTTATTTTTGTAATTCGGTTATTATATTTTAACTATTACCACAGTAATTGATTATCCTGGACCAAATAAAACCTTAAAAGATGGTATCTTTCTTACAAAAAAGTTAAGAAATAATTTAATAAACGCGTAAGAGTAAGCAGAATCACCCATTTTTCAATTGTTATTTATAATTAACTTAAATTTATTTGAGATTATGTTACAGTTTTTGTTAAAACAACAACAAACAACAAATACCATAATTGAATGTACTACATATAAAATTAACTTTACAGTTATTTATAGTTTGTATATATTATAGCTAAGATCTGTATTTAAAGACAGTCTTGTGAACACTTTAAATAAAAATTGCAAATAAGGTATTGTATATTGAACAAGTAAAAAAAATAACTTTTTTAGGTTACCTAGCAACCAGATAGTCTCTCCTCTATTTTGTAGCTGTTGGAGATGCTCCTGTATCTCACAGTTTCTCCAAATGTAGGCATCATGTGTAGCTCCACCAAATGATGCATCAATATTGATTATATTTAAATCACTATCACATATCTAAAAATATAAACATTATGGTATTAATGTTGCACTGGATATTACTTTTCAAATAAGAAAGAAACAACAAATAAGAATCTTTGTTGGACTTACTATTTGTACATTCCTGGAATGGTAATGTTTTCTATTAAAAAACCTTTCTGCATGTTCTGTGGGCTGAATTAAAGCTACATGAGTGCAATCAATGCAACCTATGCAACCAGGAAATCCAAATTTGTTTGAAAACCTAAAAAAGAATAAATAAACATTAAAATACAAACAATCACAAATACATACACATAACATGCAATCATTCACCTTGGATTATATAATGTAATCAAAGTCACTCACTTATATACTTTAACTACTTTTATTTAAATAGGTAGGTCATCTCTTACCCATTTAATTTATGATTGTGTTTCTTTCTTGTTGTGTTTGAGGGAACCTTATATACTTTGTTAAAATACTCAGTGAATTCAAAGCAATGGTCACCTCTTTTACAGCTATGGATACACTGGCTTGACTGAGCCCATGCATATAGCTCATGCCCATAGGCTTTTGGTATGACCCCGTAGCATAGAATGAAAGTGCTGTTAAAACCTGTAATATCACAATATTCTTAATATACCTACGTTACTAGTTAAGGCACAGCGGTACAGTAAAAACAATGTTTGTTTATGTACTTACTTTACATTCTACACTAACTTTTGTTCTCCTCTTTTGCACCATGAATGGTCTAATCTCATTGCACAAACCCTGAAACAGCTCTTTCGTGAATCGGTAGTGAGCTTTGAACTCGGCATCAGTTAAGTTCAAAGCATTGGCTTTATCCCGAAGGCTTCGCCGCAACCGTGCTGTGTTCTTCTGGCTTCAACCTCAAATGCTTCAAGCAAGAGAACAGCACGAGCCATCCCCAATCAATCGTCACGATCACAATGAAAACAGTATTTTTTTATATTATATTTTAGTAAATGTTTGGTAAAATACTAATTTATTGGACTAATTTAAGAAAATACATGTCTGAAGCAATCAGAGAGTGATAGGCAATCGATCAACATCTAGGGAAAAGGTTAATGCAATCAGACAGGCAAAGGGAAATGCCGATTTTAGGCCTTGAATTGCACAAGGGATTGGTTTCACTAAAAAAATATGTTAATATTTTTCTCATGTATTCCACGTATTCATTAGTCTGTGCAAGTTGGTTAGTATTTAAAAAAATAATTAAATATTAAAATGACTAAAATAATGGAACCTCAATAAAAATAATTTCAAAATGTTGCCTTTACAAAAAAAATGTTGGCACGTAATTAATCGGAACAATAAAAATCGTTTATTATTGTTTATTATTGTTTATTAATGAGTTCATTTTCTTCTAAAAGAAAATGAACGAATGAATGTAATGTAATGTAAACCACAGAAACCTTTTGATAATTGTTATTATTCTATTTTTGAACTTAATAGTGATATTTATAAAACAAAAAATATCTATAATCGATCTAAGTATCGATTTTTTTGCACTTTTTCTACATATCTACTTGTCAGCTGCCGGAATACGTAAATGTCAAAATCATTGCTTGTTTTGCAACTCAATTGCTTACTGGCGACTTGTGTTTATTGCTTTCTATTGACTACTTTTGCCCGTGAATACTGACTCTGACGATTCTCCCCTAACTGACAACCACGGCTTGATTATGGATTCTGCTCCTGCTACTCATGACGACACTGTCGACCATTTGGATTTGATATTAGACGCTTCGACCGACGAACCCGGCATTAACTCTGGACCTAGTTGTTCACAACAGTCATCATCTACTGTTGTAACTGCCAGTTACAACAGTAGATGATGACTACTATTAAATAAAGATTTCTAATAAATACGTATATTATTTATTATTTACCTGGCCAATCCATCGTTGTATAAGATTTCGAACTTCAGCGATTTCCAAGTATGTCTTCGCATTCTGGATACATTCAAACCGCAGTTTACACAACGTAGATCACCAGTTACTAACTGGTGATCTCTGATCTGATCAGGTAAATAATAATATACGTATTTATTAGAAATCTTTATTTAATAGTACTATTTTAGACTATTTTAAGTGCTGAGTTTATAACTTCTCTCATCTTTTCTTGTAGGTACAAGTTTCTAGTTATAGTCTAGTGTGCCATGCATGTTGGACCAATGCTTGGGATGAGATATGACATCCAACAAGATCTGAGCCAATTGTTGGTCATGTAAATGTATGTATCAGCTGTGGCACATCACTTTTAAGGAAACGATCACATACACTGAATACAAACACTCCACGTGAAGCTGCTATTAGAAATATGGTTGCCCAACAGATAGCACCTCGTCAGGTATGGAATTTTTGTGTTGTGTCTTTTGATTATAATACTAATGTAATTCATTTGATCTTAAAGAATTGTATATGTATAATTATGTCTACTAAAAACATAAAATAATTTAGTATAATATTGCATTACATGAGCCGTTTGTTTTTTATTGCAGTTGACAAGAACAACACTTCTCTGTCATACCTGTTGGCGAAGGATTGACAGAGCAGCATCACGTTCTGCTATAGAACGAGAGCCTGAAGCAACAATGCATAGTCCTTCTCTTGAAGTTAGGCTGACTCTGTGGCTCCTACACAAGCAGAAGAAAGGGATGCAGATATACCTGATAACAACCAGATACTACTGCCAAACTATATACGGGCACCAAGTACACAACGGCAATGTTTTTTCCCTGGTTGCAATGGTATTGACATTGAAAGACTTTTAGTCCCAGTATCACTACGCGTAAGTTTACTTTGTGATTATAGTTACTATGTGCCTTCAGACTGTAGGATCTGCTCATATCACTTGACCAGTAATTCATGGGATTTATTGTTGCAATCAATATTAAATCCTATTAGAACATTTAGCTCAGAGCAAATGGAAGAACTACTTTCTTTACTGAAAGATAATATGGTGATGCATTTAGACTCAGGCTTCTTACAACCAGATAATCTCATCCATAACTCGGAAGGAATTAAATCCTAATGCCATTATAACTGTACTTGTGGGTAACAGTTCGAATGTTAAAATTGATGATATAACTGACAATGTCACTCAACTGTTAAAACTAAATTGTAAGAAAATAATTCTTTGTGCCTTTCCATACTTTGAGAAGTTGTCAAGCAGGCAAAATCATTTTATCCATAATTTAAACGATCGCATGCAATTATTAGCGAGTCACTATAGTGACAAGTTGTCATTTTTCGACACCAACAGTTTCGTTCAGAAATTGAAATCAACTAGGAATAATGCGTACCTGCCTATTAGTTTTAGACGTCAAATAGCTCGGCTATTAGCTTTTATTATAAACTCAGACATAAGTGGTATGTCACCGTTTTTTGTAAATAGTTCTACTTTAATTAGTAATTATACTAATTGTATTTATACAAATATTACCTTAGATTTAAACTAGTCAATAAGACAATAGAAGGTACGAGTGGCAACTTAGTTAAACTTATCAACAACGATGTACCTTCTTGCTCTAGTTGCTCTCAAATAGCTAAATGTAAAAAAGGGGCTAAGCAGAATTCTATGCAGTTATTTCACCAAAATATTCAAGGTTTCTCCTCAAAGCAACTAGAGATTGAATTGTTTTTAGAAAAAACAAAGTTTGAAATTGTTTGTTTTACTGAACATTGGTTAAAAGACTATGAAATGTTAATTAATTACGCAAATTACAGTGTGGGAAGTTGCTTTAACCGAAAAACTAAGATTCGTGGGGGTTCATTAATCTTAGTTAAAAATTGTATTAAATTTAAGACTCGTAGTGATATTGTTGATCTATCGGTTGAACATAATATTGAGCTGTCTTGTGTTGAGCTCGATAAGCATGTAATAGTGTGCGTTTACAGACCCCCAAATTATCAAAACTACTCTATATTTGAGTCAGTAATGGAAGATGCTTTAGCAAAACTTGCAATTGGTAACAAATCACTAGTTATCTGTGGTGATTTTAATGTTAATATTTTAGACAAAAATTCAGATAGCAGTAGATTCTTACATCTTTTTAAATCATTTAATTTGTTAAACGTGTTTTCGAAACCAACTCGAGTTACTACAAATACTGCTACATGTATTGATAATGTATTTTGTTGCTGCGACTACTTAGATAAATCCATTGTAAATTACCTGCCTTCTGATCACAGTGGTCAGACCGTTATTTTTGAGTCCTACACGCCATTACAAAAAATTCAGATAAAATCTAGACAAGTAACACCCAGCAATTTGAATAAATTTAATGATAACCTAGTTAGTAATTTAGGCATTCCGGGCCATATTATTGAAAATGTTAATCAATTTTATGAGGAATTCTTTTCGGTAGTTAACACAGAGTTCAATAATACACTAAAAATGAAAAGTAAAACTATTTGCCCCAAGTTTATCTTCAGTGACTGGGCAACTAAGGGTATTAAGAAAAGTAGGGAGCGATTGTTTGAGCTGTACGGCCTTAAGCCTTACATCAACTCGGAAACTTTTAATAAATATGTTGCAACTTACTCAAAAAATTTTAAAATCACTTGTAAGGTAGCTAAAGCCTTATTCATTAGCAACAAGATTAAATCCGCCGATAATAAAATAAAGACGGTTTGGAAAATTATCAATAGTGAGACTAATAGAAATAAAAAATATAATAATGATATCACACTAGAGACTTCTCGTGGTCTTCTAAGCACTAAAAACGAAGTTGCTCAAGAATTTGTAGACTTCTTCACTAGTATCCCACTTAAAACTACTGAAACCTTAAATTCCTCACCCTTGCTTTCTATTGAGTTATTAAGAGCGAACGTTCCGGCCTGTCCGGTTGAGTTTCAATTTAAGCATGTAAACCCCATAGCAGTCATTAAAGCTTTTAAGGAATTCAAAATCAAATTAACCGAGGATCTATGGGGAATGTCGGTTAAAGTTTGTCAAGCTATTATTGAGACTATTGCACCGTACTTAGCCTTAATATTTAATTTGTGTGTGGACCAAGTAGTCTTCCCGGACCTTATGAAATACAGTAAAGTAATACCACTTTTCAAATCCGGGGACAGAAAAGACACCAATAACTATAGACCCGTATCCGTGTTGCCGGTTTTCAGCAAGGTCTTTGAAAAGGTTATGCTTAATCAAATGCTCAACCACTTTAACACCAATAAAATCTTACATGAGAAGCAGTATGGTTTCACCAAAGGACGTTGTACGACTGACGCCGGTGTTACCTTATTAAAACACATATTTACTGCGTGGGAAGAGGCACAAGATGCCATAGGAATCTTTTGTGACCTCTCGAAAGCATTTGATTGCGTAAACCACGAAACCCTACTCTTTAAACTCGAACATTACGGTTTAGGGAAACTTGCGATTAGGTTAGTGAAATTGTATTTGAACGATAGACATCAGCAAGTACACATAAATGGTGTCAATTCAATGGGTTTAAAAGTAAGTATGGGTGTACCGCAAGGTTCAATATTAGGTCCTTTCCTCTTTTTAGTTTATATAAATGATCTACCCCATTTATTTAAAAACCAACCACAAATGGTGTTGATTGCTGACGATACCTCTTTAATATTTAAGATAAACAGACCACAAATCTTGACGACGTAAATAACGCCCTACTGCAGGTCCATGATTGGTTCACCGCGAATAATTTAGTATTAAATGGGAAAATAACGAAATGCATAAGATTTGCTCTACCGAATGTCAAAAGTATTGTTAGTGACATAGTATTGAATCAAGAGAAACTAGAATTCGTCGAAGATACTGTTTTTCTGGGGATCACGCTCGACTCAAGGCTACAATGGGGTCCGCATATAACATCTCTTGCAGGACGGCTGAGTTCAGCAGCATATGCTGTTAGAAAAATCCGTCAATTTACTGATGTAGATACCGCGAGGCTAGTCTATTTTAGTTATTTTCATAGTATTATGTCATACGGTATTTTACTATGGGGACGGGCTGCAGACATCGAGTCTATATTTATTCTGCAGAAAAGAGCTATCAGAGCCTTATATCATCTACGTAGGCGTGATTCTCTAAGAGAACTGTTCAAAGAAATTAACATCATGACAGTACCTTGTCAATACATCTATGGAAACATCATGTACGTTAGGAAAAATCTGCATTTATTTAGTAAAAGAGGTGACAGGCACCACTATAGTACTAGAAACAGGGACCAACTAGTACAGCCAGGTTTTAGGCTAGCTAAAGTAGACTCATCTTTTATGGGGTACTGTTTAAGATGTTACAATAAAATACCTCCCCACATTCTAAAACTAAATGAGACGAAATTTAAATCTTGTATAAAACGCACACTATGTAGGCAAGCATATTATAAGTTGGGGGAATACATTGATGATAAAAATGCTTGGCTCAATGCTGGTCCTGCTCCACAACCATAGGGGCAAACTAATTGATTACCATGTGAAGTTATTGTGGAAGCTGCAGAAGATTGTAATAATATCTTTGCATTGTATAGACTCAATATCTTAATATTATATAATTGCATAGCACATGTGTGAGTACTATGTACTGTAAAGCTACCATTTACATTTGGTTATCTTTCATTGACTTGAATTTACCCTGGTGGGTGAGAGAATGTCACTAAAATGTCTCGCTGATGGTGGCGGGTGTGTCGGGTCATTTAGCTTCCTTCAATATGGTTGAGCTGAATGGGGCTGATTCATGCGTCATGCTCGTGAACGGGCGCTGTCGGTTGGGACTGGTCATCTCAAAGCTGCCACGGTTTATTTTAACTACTTACTTTGTTTTTAAATTGTTGATATAATATTTTACTCTGGACGCTCTTAACACGTTGAACGCCCAAAAAAAAATACGCCTTCGCCCTATGGGCCATGGCAGACACCGTATGGCTGACAATGAGCCGGGTCCATCGGGCCGCGGCAGACACGGTTTGACTGCCAGTACGATCTGCGTTAAAATGTCTTTACTGGGCTGGCAGACATAAATAAGTTTGTGAACGCTATTCGCAGTGACCCGCGGGGCGCTGTAGAACAAACCTCGCGCCTTAGCGCGGCAAAAATCTTACAAGTCTTTGAGATATTTGGGACCTGACGGACCCGACACATTTTTTCTCTGACATTTCTGGTTTAACATTTATACGGATGACTTTTAGTTAAATAAATTGTGTCATACAGTTATGATTTTAATTATTTACATCATTGGGGTATAAAATTAAGCATGCCAAATATTAGAAAAATACCTTTATTATAAAATAAAAAATACAGTACTCTACGCTATGACTTAAAATTGGAGATCAAACAAATTAAATGACTTCTTTCTTAATTATACATAATAAAAATGAAAAAAAAAAACAATCAAAACACATGGACGGCTTATAAGGGCAGGTTTCACAAAATATACTGACTTTCTTGGTTTTATTTCTAGCATATTGTCGGCCCATGAAATAGACATAAGTTCTAAACTTTATGTAATCTATTAAAACAATCAAAACACATGAACGGCTTACAAGGGCAGGTTTCACAAAATGTGTTGACTTTCTTGGTTTTATTTCTAGCATATTGTCGGCCCATGAAATAGACATAAGTTCTAAACTTTATGTAATCTATTAAAACAATCAAAACACATGAACGGCTTACAAGGGCAGGTTTCACAAAATGTGTTGACTTTCTTGGTTTTATTTCTAGCATATTGTCGGCCCATCAAAATGACATTTTGCTTATAGCATCCAGAGCACAAACGTCGGGTACTTTTAGATTTGCCATCTTTTTTAGACAATTGATGCTTCAACCGTTTAGGCACCTCACGAAGTCGATACTCCTCGCTCTCTGTTTGGCAGAATTGTTGTACAATTTCCTTTCTAAAATCTACTATTTGAATAGTTTTCTTTGTGACTGACTGATACAAAATTAGAGCATTTATCACTGTAGTGTTTAGTAGTAAATTAATGGCAAGCTTCTTATACCATTTGACAGATTTTCGTAGTGGAGTCGAATAAGACGCTAATTGATCAGAGAGGTCTACCGCACCCTTTGCCATATTGTAATCAACAATTATTTTTGGCTTCCGTATAGTTTTCCCACGCTGTTGAATATTAACAAATCGATCAGTATGTTTAGTGGATAGAACATACACATCCCTCTTGTCCTTCCATTTTAAACACGTTATTCCGTCGTTACTCTCTGCAGCTTTATACTCTCCACGCTTAAGTTTGGCATCAATGACCTCTTTTGGTAAACCTTTACGATTTTTTCTTACGGTGCCGACGAGATGCATTTCTCTTTGTAATAATTGTCTGGCTAATGTAATGCTTGTGTACCAGTTGTCCGTAAATAATGTATGCCCTCTTTCAAAACGATCTTCACATAAAGACATCACAACATTTGTGGGTGTGTTATGAACATCATCATTTTTCCCCGCGTATACTTTTACTTTATAAGTATAGCCCGGTATGGTACATAGTTTAAATTCTTTAATCCCGTATTTATGCCTCTTTTGTTTATTGTATTGTCTGAAAATAATTCTCCCACGGAAAGGGACCATGCTTTCGTCTATACACAGGTTTTCTGTTGGCGAAAAGTTTTCCTGAAATACTTTATTTACTTCATCATACAGCTTGCGGACACGATGCAGTCGGTCTGATTTATGTTCATTGTCATTTTCTGAAAAGTGTAACATTTGCAGCAACAGCTCGAAACGATTACGAGACATAATGGTCTTTGGAAATGGATGGCTAATCATGTCGTCCTTACACCAATAATCAGCTAATTTAGGTAGCCTCACCAAGCCCATAAATAAAATCAAGCCAAAAAAACATTTCAACTCAGCAGGGTTAGTGGGTGTCCATCTACGAACCCGTGCAAATTTAGAAGCTTCAGGTAATTGTGTTATTTCTTTAATTGCATATTCATTAGTGGCATCGACTATTAGTTGCAATATGTTATCAGTCAAAAAAAGCGAAAAACATTGCGCAGGAGTCATTCCATGCATACACTTTATATGGGGTGCGGGACCAGAAATGTCTGTAAACGGAATAATACGGCGTTGATTACCTTGAACCTCTGTCCAGATGTTCGAAGGGCTTGTATTATTACTGGGGCAGGGCGGAACGTTTTCGGCATCGCTGTCTTCGCTAGTTGATAATATAATTCGGCGGCACTTTCGTCTTAGGGGTTGAATTATATCACTACACTCGTCATCTGAACTCGGCATTATAAAACTATTATTTAGTAATGATATTTCAATATTGTCCAGTTGCATCAGATGTTCAGCGGTTATATCAAAATCCAAGTCTTCCATGTTTATTAGTAATAGTAGGAGTATTAGTAACGAATACTGAATACGTATGTAGGTATAATTACAAATTACAGAGCGCGCGAAACGGTCCGCACTTTAGCGTACGACTTTTGCCACTGAGTAGTAGCGAGAGCAAGCGCAGCGCTTACGCGCGGGTGCGGGGGGTGGTTGACAAGGTGACCCGCGTGGCCCCCTCCACTGAAATAACGAATAGTGCTTTGGCTGGGCCATGGCAGATAATGGTGACTGCCAGCTATTTTTTCTCTATATTTACTATTTTTCGCTATTGTATTTATTTCATATTAGATTATACCCATTTTTCATACAATTAAACCGGAAAAATATGTTAACAAATTTTGACTGTTTTTTAATATTTCATGAAGCCCACTGAGAATACACACTGGCAGATAAATGGTGTCTGCCATGGCGTTCAACGTGTTAACGTGCACGTATTTCTACATCGTTCTCACATATATGTATAATCTCAATATGAATGATGTAACCAAGATTTTGTAACAATATTTTGATTGAAAAGAGTGTCCATGGAGTTTCTTGCCCATTCTTCTCCATAGAGATCTACACTTTGGAATGGCCAACTACAGTACTTTCACAAGTTATTATGCCTTGTGTCTGTGACTGTAGCTTAGCCTAATTTGTTTTTCTGACATTCAAAAGTGCCTGTAATGGTCTAATTGAAATAAATGCTTTTGAGTTTGAGTTTTAGTTTGAAAAGATTTTGATAATATTCAGACTATGCCAGATCATATTATTCATTAGGCTTTTACAAACAACAATTTGAGCAAATTCTTGTCCCAAGATTATCAGGCAGACATAGAGGAGCTTTTGCACTTGCAGCCTATTTAATGAAACTAAGAACAGGGGATAGTAATGAACGTATTGCAGCTTTATTGCGAGTGCCCAGAAGTACACTAGAAACATTAATGAATACAGCACGTGAAATATTGCACCAAGACTTTGTTCCCAGAAACCTTGGTTTAAGCCATATTTCAAGAGAAGATATCTCTCGAAGGAATCTAATAATCCCTAATGGTCTTTTTGGAGGTGCAGATAGAACACCAATTGTAATTGCTGATGGTACATATTATCTACATTGAGAAAAGCTCCAATTACTGGTATCAAAAAAAAACCTACTCTTTACATAAATACCGTAACTTAGTGAAACCATTTTTGTTTGTATGCAGCGATGGTTATAGTATCGATATATTTGGTCCATATCCTGCAACAACGACTGATGCTGATATCATTAATAAAGAATTTTCAAATGAAAATAGCCCTTGCCGACAATTTTTCCAACCGGGGGAAGTATTTATTTTGGACAGAGGCTTTAGGGATTCATTATTATTATTATTAGAGAGTTGTGGTTATGATGCGCATGTGCCCTTGTCTCTGGAAGAGGGTGAGACACAACTTTCCACTAGGGATGCTAACAAGACAAGAGCAGTCACATTATGTAGATGGGTGGTGGAAGCAGTAAACGGCATTTTTAAAACTAAGTTTAAAATATTTAGGCAAGCATTTTTCAACAGGGCTTCTAAGCATATTATGATTGATTTCTCTGTGGCTGCTGCTCTTATCAACAAGTATTATTTGAGAGTACAAGACAGAGAAGATGCTGCTCAAATACTGCAAATAGTAAACCAAAATATGTATAAAAATAATGATTTTGCTGATTATGTACGGGTTCACAACCTTAATAAAAGTAGGGCAGATTTTCAAAACATTACTGTCAGTAATGATAATGTAAGAGAATTCCCTGCATTAAATATAAACGATTTAATATTGATTGCATGTGGGACTTACCAACTTAAACAAGCTCGCTCATATTATGGCGAGCACATACGATTTAATGGGATGTATCGTATTGAAGTTTGCACTAATTCAAGAAATAGAATTATCGATGGCAATATATTTGGACAGAACTGTTCACTGTTGAGGGCCAGAATCGCAAGTCGTCATGTTAGTCGCAAATTCTACTTCGTGTATATTTTAGTCAGCACTGTTAACACAGGCCGCGCAGCAATACAGCAGTACTGCTGTAACTGTATTGTCGGCCGCCGTACTGTAGGATGCTGTGCCCACGTCATGACCGTGATATGGTACTTAGGATGGGCACGGCATCAGAATAATATTTTTCCACCGGCACAATTTTTGGATGATGTTTTAGTGATATATCGTCGTATCCTACGAATAGTGCCCTAACGAACATAAGGGCTTTCTTTTTTTATTGCATAATTCAATTCTGCTCGTCATACCACAGATAACCAGTTTAACAAAACAATTAAAAACCGCACAGGTTATCAAATAATTAGGTTTTCTAAAAAGCCACAATTTTAAGCACTACGTTTTCAACGAAGAAAAAAGCCACAACCGCCGTCGCGCCTTCGTTCTACGCGAGTAGTGGGGGTGCGGAGACGCGGCGCGTGCGTCTTAGCGCCGCTCGGCTAGTATTCGGCGGAACGCGGAGATTGTTAGTTGCGGCGAGCGTAAACTAATTTTTAAATAAAAAACTTTTATGCTTGTATTACTAAAGTTTAGTAATAATTATTAAATATACCGTAGTATTTCATAATAAATAATGAAACGCCGAGGACGAAAGTTGGTGAAATTAGTTGGAAAGGAGGATTGTAGAAATGAAAGGAAACATACGAAGATTATAGCGAGTAAGTAAATTTAATATGTGTCGAAATACGTCTGAGCGATGGAACAACTCTTGCCTCATCACCAGTCTCTGTAAACAGGGGAGTCCCGCAAGGCTCCATACTTGGCCCCATAATTTTTATTTTATATTGCGCGGACATAATAAAAACCCTACAGTGTTGCAAATACCACATCTACGCGGATGATATACAAGTATATATCTCGTTCAAGCCTGACGAATATGAGGGAGCCTTAAAGGATCTGAATGAGGACCTTGGGAGGATAGCATGCTGGGCCGAAAGTAATGGTTTAGTACTTAATCCGACTAAAACTAAATACATGCTACTCGGAACCAAGCACCAAGTAAATGGTTTGCCTCCAGACCTCAAAGTTACTCTACTGGGTGAGTCGGTCAGCCGAGTCAGTGAGGCACGAAATCTGGGTCTGTTTATGGATGTTGAGCTGAGGTACGAAGGTCACGTGGAAGAGTCGGTGCGCAACTGCTTTTATAGGCTCAAGGTCCTGTACAACATAAGGCCGTATCTGTCGGAAGAGCTGCGTATTCGACTAGTTGAGTCACTAGTACTCTCAAACCTGAACTACGGAGATACCGTTTTTGGTCCTCGACTACTGGCAAGGACTGAGCGACTGATCCAGAGAGTGCAGAACGCTTGTGCGCGATTTTGCTTCTCAGTTCCGCCTAGAACCCATATAACACCTTTTTTAAACCAACACTCCATTCTTAAAATGAAGTCACGCCGTAAATTACACTTAGCATGTCTATTGTTTGGGGTTATTAAGCACAAGGAGCCGGCTTATCTTTACAAAAAGCTGAGCTGGATCGCTAGTAGAAGAGAATGCACGATCAGACAGTGCTCTCAGCAACTCACTACAGAAGTGCACAAGACGGCAGCCTTCAGAGGCAGTTTCAGGTACGCCGCGTCCAAATGCTGGAACAACATTCCCCCGCCGATAAGGAATTTAAAAACACTCGGTACCTTTAGGAGTCGATTGCGGCAGTATCTGATTGACGCTCAGAAGAAACTGGGCCTGACCGTCACCAACACTTCCATAATATAGAGGGTTTTCTGGTCCTAACGGCTCACTTTGTCCTATTAACAACAGACAATAACTGTGAAAAATGAAACTCATACACGAAACACATTACAATACACGTTACACAATACACAAAACACATTACAACTATACTCACCGTACATTATGATAAAAAACTGAAACATAATGATACCTACACGAACAAGTAAACTCGTACAAACACAATTAGACACACTCCATACAACTTAAATTACAGTTATCATTACACATATTACCTATACTGTGATAATCAAGTTTAATAATATTTTTAGTATTTAAATTCAAAATCTTTCGTACTGACAACTTACCTACATAATATTCGCCGCACATTTTCTCGACATCCGTGTGTCACTAGCAGGATTCAGCAGAATACCAGCGTCAGGTAATCTACCTGGCATTATGCTGAGCTGGACTCCTTTTTGGTGCAATTTTGAGACACACACCGCCCGCCATTTTTTTGCGCCGTTTTTATTTTATGTGTGCCTTTTTTTTCTGTTTTGTATTTTTTTTTTAATATTAATTCTTGTATTGTGTCCTTTGTTGCATCAAATAAATGATTTATCTATCTATCTATCTTATCTAATATATTTTACACTTCAAGGGATTTTAAGATAAAAATTATTTATATATATAAGTTATCTTAATTTGTACTGTATTGATTTAGTTCAAATAACATAATATCAACGAGTTTGTGCTTAATTAAGTCATTTTAATTACTTATTCATTTTCAATATAGGATACATAGAAAAAAACCCTCATGGTGATTGTGGCCGTTTTCTATGGAATGGCTAAATTGCGTACGTATAGTAGAGACGAAGCCCTAATTACGTTTGTGTCTTTCTTCTACGTTCAAATTATGTTTTTGTCTTTTATTATTTCTTTGGTGCATTTAAAATATTCACATTGCTATTTTAGGTACAATATTTTTTACGCTAACATGAACTTAACCCTTTTTTACAAATTTAAACACTGAGTACACAATTAAATGCTTTTTCTGGTTTGGGGCTTAAATACATTTAGGTCTTTTTTCTTTTGCTTTAAAATTGTTATGAAAGCATTTGTGGCCGCATTAAGTATTAGCATTCCGCACGAAAATTACAATTACGCTTATTTAATTATTTTACAAGTTTAAAAAAAAATCATATGTTTCGGTTATTAATACATGCATATTTGTTCGATCAAATTAATATTATATGTGCTTAACGGGATACCGGCAGTTTTCTTTGACAACAGTTTAAAATTTCATTTTGTTTCAGCCAACGCTATCGAAAGTTGCTTTGATGAAAGGGATCGCATCGAGTCTCCGGTGCCACGAGGTTGTGAAAAAGAGATACAATATTTAATCCAAGAAAATGTTACCTCTGAGCTTAACAGCGTAAGTGGTTTTTTGATAATTTTATTCCATTTGATGCCCTTCCCCGACATTGTATTCCATTCAAAGTTTAGTTCATAATTTTAGTTGAAATATCAATGATATTAATTCAATTTTTATCTACAATACTGTACAACTATTTAAGTATGATAATTTTATGATTAAAAATCTCCTTTCCTACTTTCAGGATGTTGAAAACAACATGAACAAGCCTAACGAAAGTGCAAGTGAGATTGTAATCTTGTCTGAAATGCAAAATTTGGAACTAAAGAATGGCGACCCTCTAGAACCTCCGTCCAAATCCCAATTTGTAAGTGACAATATAATTATAGAATTTATTGAAGAGTCCGACCAAACAAGTATTTGCCAGTTAGAAACGGGACAAAATGAAATTACACTTCAATCTGAAAATCTATCTATTTCAATGGCTGATATCGTTTTAGATAGTCCGACTTCAAGTTTTACAATTCCCACTCCGCTATCGTCAGCTGTTAATTCCCCTGTAGGTTCTCCTTCTACTCGCAGATGTACAAAAAAACGAGGTCCAGGTAAAATACGGACAAGAAATCCTACAGAATGGAAAGATTTGAAACGAAAAGCACTGAAAAATTCCGGCAAAGCATTTATTAATAAGAAGGGAGAAACAGTTCCTGAAAAAAAAATTAAACCTTGCAGTTGTCCAAAAAAATGCTTTGAAAAGTTGGATGAAAATGATAGGCAACACATTTTTAATTGTTTTTGGGAGATAGGGAGTCACGAAAAGAAGTGGGAATATATTTTAAAATTCGTAAAGAGCCACAAACCGAAGAGAATTAAAGCCGAAGGTCCTAATAGATCACAGACAAGAGTCTATAGTTTACCAATCAATAATGAAAGCGTCTTAGTATGTCGTAAAATGTTTTTAAATACGTTATCGATCAGCGAAAAAATTATAAGAAGTTCATTTAAAAAACGGGATACTGCGACCAATGAGCACATTTTACTGGATTTAAGGGGAAAACACCATAATCGACCAAAGAAGATAAAAGAAATAATTGTAGACAGTGTGAAAAATCATATTCTTTCTCTTGCACCTGTAGAATCGCACTACTGTAGAAAAAGTAGTACGAAGAAATACCTTGACGGACAACTTTCTTACAAGCGACTCCATGAATTGTATACTGAGTGGTTTGATCCACAAACTTATAGCTCTCAAATGGCTACATTGCGTCAATATCAAGATATTGTCAACACTAATTTTAATATTGCCTTTTATACTCCCAAAAAAGACCAATGCGACAAATGCCATGCATTTAATAATACCAGAGAGCCAACTGAAACTCAAAAGAATGAGCAAGATCAGCACATGCAACGTAAAAACTTGGCGAGGACTATTAAGGCGGCTGATAAAACCGAAGCTGAAGGAGACCTCAGTGTGATAACCGCCACTTTCGATATGCAAAAAATATTAACTTGTCCTTTTGGAAACGTGAGTATATTTTATTACAAGAGGAAACTTAACATTTATGATTTTACAGTTTTTGACGTAGCCCGAAAAAGTGGATTTTGTTACATGTGGACAGAGGTGATCGGTAAAAAGGGAGCCAATGAGATAAGTAGCGGTTTAAACTTGTTTATTAAATCAAAGATTGACGAAGGTGCAAAAACATTTAAATTTTGGTCCGATAACTGTTCCGGGCAGAACCGTAACCGTATAGTTTTCGCTTTTTATCAACACATCGTAGGAAAATTTGACATTGAATCTATTACCCATAGGTTTCTCGAAGTCGGTCATACACAGAATGAAGGTGACAGTGTCCATTCTGTTATAGAAGGAGCTGCCAGCAAAAAAACTATTTAAACTCCAGATCAATGGATCAACCTAATCAGATGGGCAAAAACAACAGGAGAAACTTATAGGGTAAAAGAAATGACCTTGGCTGATATTTATAATTATCGTAAATTGCTTGATGGCAAGAATTGGTTAAAGAATGACGATGGTGAAAAAGTTGTATGGAACAAAATCAAAGAGGTCCATGTTAGCAAGGACAACATAAACGTTCTTAAATATAAATATGAACTGGATGAGGATTACAAAAAAATCACTACATTAAGAAAGGGTACTAGAGGAAAAAAAATGTAGTTTCGGAAGTCACGCCAGTAAATGAATTACCATTAAAAGTAAATTATGTGTACACATGTGTGTTATGTGTTTAATTGTATGTACACACATGTTTGAGCAAATAAAGTTATCTTATCTTATCTTATCTTATCTTATGATAAATATAAAGACCTTATGTCAATGTGTGAGGCTAAAATTATTCCGGAGGAATACCACACATTCTTCAGAACATTGCCTCATGAGCAAGCTGGTGATGCCAATATTTCTGGCAGTTCTGACGAAGAGGGCGACTAAATTTGAATTTCACTGATGTCGTTTACGGTTTATTTGATTTTGTTATAATTTTGACAACGTGCAATTTGATTTTTAGAACTGATTTTGGTTATTTGCAATATTATTTTAAGCAGGGACCGATTGTGATTCTGTGCAATTTTTTTTTTAAGACTGATTTTGATTATGTTTAATTTGATTGTAAGGACTGATTGTGATTATAATTATTAAGCTCTGATTGTTAAAAGATAAAGGTTTCTTTACAAAAATATTTTTTTTTTACATGA
Organism: Lycophotia porphyrea; assembly: GCA_950005105.1. Classification (NCBI taxonomy): domain Eukaryota; kingdom Metazoa; phylum Arthropoda; class Insecta; order Lepidoptera; family Noctuidae; genus Lycophotia; species Lycophotia porphyrea. The sequence continues at coordinate 10,936,239 of OX465406.1, forward strand.
TTGTTGTTTTAATGTTTACCAAAGCAAATACGTTAGCAAAATTCAGATTTTGTTTTGAATTAATTATTGTAATTCTATAATTATTTTCTTTTATAACATTCACATGTTCCTAGTACTGTTAAAATAGTTATGATACACAAATTCCTATGCCATAAAAATAAAAACCCGCATGAAAAAAACATATACAGGGCATTAAGGCGGTTGTGGCTTCGACATTTCCGCAGATAAAAGGCATAATGTAACTTATTTCTCAAGTTTAGACGTACTAAGCCTTAACACAACGGAGAAAAAGGATTTAAGGGACAAAATGCGTATAAACTATAAAGATAATTTATTGAAAATAATGCTAACCAAACCATATAATACCAATACACATTATATTAAACCACCAATACATATTTTGTCACATTTAATTTAATTAAACAAAAAAAAGTGTCTCCTGAAAAGTAGCTATTATGCAGTTACGCCCCTATTCGTAGGATACGACGATATGATGATGAATAAAGATGTAAAACTACAATGTGTTTTGTGTTATTGGACTCCCAGTTAACCATGCTCATTAATAAATTAAAATAATGTATTGTGATATTTAACATTACTAATATTCCTGCCCTTGTCCTGTCATCTGAAACTGAACTGTCATCTGGCCTGACCCACGCCTGTCAAATGGCCCGAAGGGCCAGCTAGTTGTCGTCTTAGTTTTTGACTTAAATTGATGATGTAACTTGTTCCTATCTCGCTCAAACTTGCACAGACTCTAGTCGAAAGAAAAAGAAAGACATACGACGCTTCAAACTGACCAAATCAAACCGCCCCGCCGGCCCCCGCAGTCGAGATTTTGCGCGCGCGGCGACACCACGTCGCATAATAAAAAGGTGGCAATTAACGGTGTTTTACGTAAAGTGTGTGTACTGTGTACTAGTTTAACATGCCTGGGTAAGTAGTTATCATTTTTTATTATAGAAATAGAAGATTTTGACCAGGAATAGTCATTTCAACGAACAAAAACCGTTGCAAGAAATGCCTACACATTTGGCGGTATTTTGGCACTAATTATTGATAGAAATGCTATTCTAAGGCTATTACATGTGTTTTTATGTATCTTACTATAGTTATACATATTCTGTTAGCTAATTTAATAACGATTCCAATTATAGTATTGGTAGCGAGCTAACTAACGTAGTTTCGGAGATATCGTCGTTTTAATCAGACGCGCCGAAATCGCACGCGGGTGCGTATTTTTATATTTTATTTTTGTAAATAATTTCTTTTACTAATTGATTATTGGAATTGCCCCCCACTATTATCATGAATTTTTATATGTGTGCACCGTGGGCCTAAATTACTATGGCGACTTGGCATGCCCCTTTGTCCGCCGATCGCTATCGCTTTGCTATCAAAAACCATACGTAATACGAAATAATCGCTAATCAGTAGAGATCCATGCATTTTTAGTTTACCTATTGCTCTATAGAGGCAGCACCATCGCTGGTTTGCTATCGTGTTGTTATCTCTGGTACATAATACAGATTTGCGATTAAAGAGCAATTATTGCGCAATTTTTGCTATCGCTACGCTTCTGCAAGATACGTAATAAGCCCGCCGGTCTAATCGTGTGAACAATTCCTTAACAACTTCATTGAAGTAAAAAAGTTATGTCGTAATTGTTTACGATCAGTGGGCTAATTCATGTAACTAAAGAAGTGCTGTTGCAGTGCAGTTTCGATGAAAACAACTGTACGCGCCTCCGACCACTCGGCAATCTTCGGCTGCTGTCGTAGGACAGCGGAAGGCGGCACAAGCGCGGATCCACCATTGTGGGCACGATGGGCATGCCCACAACCCTAATTGAGGTCAATAGTATATGGTTAGTGTATGGTTTCTGGTTGTTATAATTATGTATGCTAGTCTGTAAGGTATTTATGTTATGGGTCTTTGTTACCTGAAATAAATGATATATTATTATTATTCCGTTTATTCATATATATACATATTTTTTAACATTTTTAAATATTTCTTAAAACAAACCATATAAAAACATTTAAAAATATAAAAAAATAGCGGTCCGCCGGTGTCGGGAACAGGGTCCAAGCTACCGGTGGTTAGGGCTCCAGAGACAGGAACCTCCTCACAATGCGAGCCGTATCGAGGAGTACTGCCTTCTGAATCAGGCCCTTGATCCAACCGCCTAAGGCGAGCTTCGAGAGATGGTCGTCGAGGCTCTTAGCCATAAGGCCATTGGCCGTCACGACAATCGGCACAATGATAGCCGAGTTCACATTCCACATGTCGACAACCTCGTGTGCCAAGTCGAGATATTTTATTTGTTTCTCTTTCTCAGCTTTCACGAGGTTCTCGTCATGCGGGATGGTGACATCGATTATCATTACGCGGCGCGCTGATCGGTCTATTACCACTATGTCAGGCTTATTGGCTACAATAGTCCTGTCAGTAATGATAGACCGATCCCAGTACAGCGTGACATGGTCTTTCTCGAGAACTGGATCGGGCACATACTTGTAGTACGGTACCTCAGATTCCACAAGTTTATATTTCAAGGCAAGTTGCTGGTGAATAATCCTGGCTACTTGGTTGTGCCTGTGCAAGTACTCGCCGTTAGCCAGACGAGAACAACCAGAAATAATATGTCTAATGGACTCACCCGGACGGTGGCATGCCCGACACACGTCAACCGTCCCGTCCTTCATAATATATTTCCGGTAGTTGTTCGTCAGCATAACTTCGTCCATAATCGCACAGACAAAACCTTCAGTTTCCCCAAAGAGGTCGCCGAAACGTAGCCAGGACACGGACGCTAGAAAATCTACATCGGGCCCATGAAGAGCCCGGTAGAAGCGCCCGTGAAGCTCCTTGCCTTGCCATACTTCCTTGCGGTCATCGGTAGTAAGTACTACAGGTTTGCGCCAGTTCTCTTTAGCCATGGATAGCGGGGTCAGTCCCTTGTCCACTGCGACCACATCTCGGTGCATACCCACATCGGTTTCTAAAAAATAATCTCTGAGACTGCACACCTCGCGGTTGTGGAGGGTCTTCGCATTTAAAAAGCCTCGACCTCCGCACTTCCGCGGGATGTACAGTCTCATCACTGATGATCGTGGGTGATGCATCCGGTTTGCCGTCAGCAGTGTACGGACTCTCCTGTCCAGGGTATCGAGTTCCGTCTGAGTCCATTTGAGTATGCCGAAAGAGTACATTAAAACCGGCATGACCCAACCGTTGAAGGCGCGCACCTTGTTCCCTCCTGAAAGAAGGCTATTTAATACCTTCTTCAGGCGTCCAAAGAAGCGCTCCCTCAACGATTGCTTCATGTCAGTCACATTAATGCCCAACGCTTCCGACATACCCAAATACTTATAATTTTCGGCTGAGGAGAGGGATCTCAGGTGTATGGAATCCGAGAGCTGAATTCCCTCGGATGCCATAATCTCCCCTCGCTTTACATACATGACTGCACATTTGTCCACACCAAATTCCATCCTGATGGCGCTACTAAAAGTTTCAGTTACTCTCAGTAACTCCATCAGGCGCAATTTGTTGGGGGCAAAGAGTTTCAGATCATCCATGTAAAGCAGGTGAGATATGACCTGACCATCTCTTCTCAACCGGTAGCCTAGACCTGAATCCTCCAGCAATGTGCTTAGAGGATTCAGGGCTAGACAGAACCAAAGTGGACTCAGACTGTCGCCCTGGAATATTCCCCGTTTAATCCATACAGGCTCATCGTTCCCCTGGATCTGTCGACATCCTGGATATCGAAGGACCGTCCTCCATTGCCCCATACACGACTCAAGGAAGGCGCGTAGAGTTGCATCTATCTTGTACAACTCCAGCACCCTCATGAGCCATGTATGTGGCACCGAGTCGTAGGCCTTCTTGTAATCTATCCAACATGTCGCTAGATCCTTGCGAGAGCGACGAACCTGTTGGCTAATGGCCATGTCGATGAGGAGTAGCTCCTTAGTACCGCGGGATTCTTTCCTGCATCCATTTTGAGAGGCAGACATAATGGAGTTTTTGTCAATGTGTGTATTAATTTTCGCTCTCAAAATGGATGTCAGAAGTTTATAGACCGTCGACAAACACGTGATCGGCCTATAATTCTTGGGTTCCGCGGGACTACCTGACTTATGGAGCAGGTGGGTAACGCCTGTTGTTAAAAACTGTGGCAGGGACCGAGACTCTAAGGATGACTGGAATTGGGATGCCAAGCAAGCGTGTGAACTACTAAGCCATTTTAGCCAGAAGTTGTGCAGTCCGTCCGGTCCTGGTGACTTCCAGTTCGGTAACGGACGAACTGCTCTGGCTATATCTAACGGTGTAATATAAATTGGTTCCATTTCTGGAATAGGTTCACACGCTTGCTCGACATCACGCATCCAGTCAGCCTCAGTATGATAGACGGGCACCGACCAGATGCTGCGCCAGAAAGAACTCGTGGCGGCATCATCTGGGCGGCACACGTCTGTCATATTTTGCTCAGGTCGCTCCCAAGCTCTGTACACCCACCTCTCATCGCTCTGGAACATGCGATTCTGTGAGTACCGATCAACCCGCCGCTTATACCGCCGAATACGGTTCGCCCATGCATAAACTTTCTGCTTCAGGAAGTCAATGCGCTCTGTGACACGGGACATGTATTCTTGAGGGCTGACTCCAGTCCCCGCGAATGCCCGCCTCACAAAGCGCATCACACGTGGTCGAGTATTGCCCTCCCTGAAGCAGTATAGTTTACCGATGAGTACCCTGGCCCCGTCGACACGGCGCTCGATCCTGCGCTGCCAGGCTGGTACGGCTGGTTTTGGTCGAGTAGCTACGTCACAATTTGGAAATTTGACATTAGCTAAACGACATGCCGCAACAGCCCCACAGTACAGGATCGAGTGCGTATCAACGAGGTCCTCACTACTCTCGAATATACTCTTGAGTTGCGAGTCCAAGGCACACACCAGCGCCCTATTTTTGTTATGCATGGGTAACCGTGGTAATCGGGGCCTAATTTCGGCAGCAGTGGATCGATATTCGCGAAGCGCATCTTCCAGAGCGCTCCTCAATCGGTCGTTGCACTGGCTACTTACCGTGGCAACCCTATCATCTTGCTCTTCGACTACAGGACCAAAACGCGGTGAGATTGTACTAGCTGACGCTGCAAGCGTTGGTGGTTGAGTCAAGATGATACGGTTGCTCAGTATCTCTGAGCGCAGCCCATCAAGTGCGGCATCGTCCAACATGTGATTGCGTTGGATGACCCGCACCTGATCCGACAGTCGTTGGGCCGAGACGTTGACGGTTGGTTCCAGATCCTGAAACATAGACAGCATCCTAACACGGTACGCAGTGAGGTTAGTTCCCCCCTCTGTAGACCCATAGTATGCGCGCATGACGTTCTCGTTTATAGACTGAGTCCATCTCATGCGCTGCACACAACCACCGGCAGCGGGGACCCGGCTCGGGGCCGGATGGCCCCTAAGTCCCAAGCTTTTCGGTGGCCGGCCTCTCCCCTGCCGACGTACAGGTGTTGGCGACGTCGGCGGAGAGAAATATTCGTCGCTAGAGCTCGACGCAACTGCCGCTGCCGGTGACACTGGTGATCCGGGGTCCGGCGGCGGCGAGGCGGAGCTGAGCGGCGAGTCCGGGGTTGGTAGTCGTGCATTATTATTATTATTATTATTATAGTCTGATGTTCTACACAAATAGTGTTACAAATCTGCTAAAATTTTCAAGCTCGCTGCCCTTGCTGCTGAATTCTAAAGTCTGTTGATTATTCTGAAAATCTAACATATCAGGGGCGGGTGCAAAAAAATCGAGCATAATATTAATTCCTTCTTGTAAAATTCATCATTAAACTACTACCATTCCACGAAGATTTTCCCCTTTTTTTGTTTCGAAGGCTTTTTGCCGATTTTAGAGCGGCCGTGACCACAACCTATTTTGAGAGCTGGATCCGCGCCTGCGGCGGCGAGCAGCGAGCGGCGGCAGAAGGTGCAGCGTGCGATCGATCTCAACCAACGACACACGCGCGTCTTATATGTTATACTCTGTACATATTGTTTGGATATACGTTCAGGTCTAGAGCATATTGGAGGTGTGGTGGCAAAGACTGGAGAACGTGAAAGTAAGTAGGACCAAAACCGAATACTTCTATTGTGATTTCGGCGGTCTCTCCAGTTCAGTGCCCATAACTCTTACCGCAACACCCATACCGATCAGTTCCAATTTTTGGTACCTCGGGTCAGGGAAAAATTGAAAGGAAGTCGTTTGTCTTGGTATGGACATGTAATGAGGAGGGATGAAACACATGTGACTAAAAGAGTGATGGACATGAATGTTGATGGATGGAGAGGGAGAGGCAGGCCAAAGAAAAAATGGATGGAGTGTGTGAAGACTGATATGAAAGAGAAAGGAGTAAACGATGCCGTGACGTCTGACAGGGGAGAATGAAGGAAGAAAACATGTTGCGCCGACCCCAAATAGAATGGGATAAGGACAGGAAGATGATGATGTTGTCAGTTTTTACAGTCTACTGCTTTTATTTCAATGTCCAAGTCAAGACCGTAACAACAACGCTTTTCGTATTCTCTACCGCTGTCCGACACGCTCGCGTCAATTTCGCGTCACGCGAGCGCAATAACGGCATTCTACTGTTGCGCGTCTTTGGTGCGTGACTTGGAACGCAACATGATCGGTACTCTACTATTCGTTTGACGTCTCAAAATGGCAGCTTATAAGTTTCAATTCGATCAACGTGCAGTTTCGGTATTATTGTAATACTATTATAACGTGAAATGTAATGGATTCTATTCGATTATTTAGTGAGTAATATTTTTTGGTTGTCGTACAGTTGACGTGCAATTCACGCGCTACTTACGCGCAGTTGAAAGATTACATGAATACCGTATAAAACTCGAACTTGAACTTAACTGCAACTGCACTACAACTTCATCGGCGCGTCATAAAATTACGTGAATTAGCCTTCATATCACGCAGTAAACGAGTGCTCAAATCACGCAAATAGTTCCACAGTCCGGACGCGCTCGCGCACCTGCGCACTGACTACGGCGTGCAAAAGCCCGCGTACAGGATACTGCGCGAGGTATTCACGCATGAACAAAATGAGTGTGAACGTGCCGAAGTGTATAATATCGAAGGTACGATCTAACGATCCATAATAGTTAAATTACCCTACGTTGTGCCGAACGTAATGATAGTAGATAATTTGTGTACGGCTTATTACATCGTCGAATACGTAAACGTGTCTCGCGAGACACTATTAGCGATATTGATCATTTGTTAGAGAGAGCGAGACTAGTGGAAGATTCGATAACGGAATTAAAAAACTCGATCGTTTCTGCGAACCCAAATATACCTAACGCTCGCGACCGCGACCGGGGTACTACGAGTCCGAGCGCAACTGCAGGTTCCAAAGTCACCTCTAACTCGAACGAAAGCTCGAAACGTAATCGTATTAGATGTTCTTTTTGCAAAGCGTTCGGTCACGCGGCTAACGAATGTCGTTACGCCAATAAGGTCGATAATCACAATTCAACTAATACAGGAGGTACTAGCGATAGTAAAGGAAGTAATTCGACACGTTGTTATGGGTGCGGCCAACCAGGGGTAGTCAAGTCAAAGTGTGAAACTTGCTCGATTAAACCCGCGCCCGCTAAACCATCCGATTTTAATATTAAAAAAAGTTATTAGAGGTCCCAGACTATAACGCGGTTTAGGTACGAAACTCGGTACGATGCGGCTCTCGTTCGCTCCCGCCAAAAGTTTGTGAGAATAGTTTTATATACAGTCTACAAGTTGTGTATTATGATTTTGCGTAGGTGGTGAGCTTCAAACTGGCCTCGCCTAGCCACCCAGAAGCGAGCAATGGAAATGCTGCTTTGCAAGGTAACTATAGCTTGACATCGTCTATAGAAAAATTAGAAGGAGTATTAAACTTTTGGAGGTATGGGTCGTACTTTGAGACCCACTCTCCAGAATAAAACTCGTGGATACGGCAACCAAGTTTAAAGTGAAGTTTAATGTTCACTATAACTCTTAATATTAGTAATTAAGAATAGAGCGACACGCACCGTGTCGAGTCGTGAGAGCTAGTGTCGTGTGTCAATACGGCGGCAGCCGGAAGGGGATATCTTGTGTTATGATTTTATTGGCAACACTTATAAAATAGTGTTGTGACACAATACGCCACAAACTGTTTGAATTGGAAAAGACAATGAGCAGAAGTGGTCCAAATTTCCACCACTGTTGAGGGCTATGTAAGCTTAAAGTCGACTAAATACCATACAATTTTGATTACTAGGTGAAAAAAATATATTCAATCAGAAAAAAGTTATGACTGTTTTAAAAATACGTATTTTTTGTTATTTAACCGTTAATTTTTTTCGCACATAGCCACATTTCAAGCAGTAAAAACATGGTAGCAATGATGACGCATTCCCCCTGTTCTGTAATGCGCTCAAATCGTCTGCAAAGTATACAATGATAACCTTAGCGCACCTACCCATATAAAAATGTAATCGGAACGGTTCGCAATCGTGCTAAAAGTATTTTTTAATATTTTTGCATTTCGGAACCCGGGGATTGCTAGCGTCGACTCGTAGATGGAGATAGCATTAGTTTTGTCCCTTTCGCACTTAGGAAGCAATACGGTATACGCTGCGCCGACGACGTTGAAAGAAAACTGGTTTTTACCTAACTACCTGACCCAATCAACACATGTGTCCCACGCAGTCAATCGTTTGCTTGCTTTCGGTGCGTACTGTGCATCTTCTGGTTATATTTTCCCTACGACTTTTGTGTACTTGATTTCTTCTGATTCTCTACTTTCGACCACGGCTATATCTCATCGGACTTTTTGTTATTGCTTTGTGTATCTGTGACAATGGAAGCGGAAAGAAGAAACTGCATATGTTGCAATTATTCATTGTTTCAAAGAAGAAACTATCAGTTGCTTCAACCGTTTCTGGATAATCACCCAGGAACTGCAGAGCTTATTCAAGGACTTTTAGCACCTCGACAGGTTAGTACATGCATATGTGTATTTTATTTCAAATGCCGTGCCCCGACTCCATTTGAGATTGTCGGAAGACGTGAACAATAAGATTACTTGTAACGAAAGATCCCTAGAAAACCTTTTTGAAGCGAAATATTTTGGACGTTTTCAGTCTTGATCCATTTTTGTTACGATTGTTTGTCAATTATTCAATATTTTAGTATCGGTAGTAACGTCATGTTTTAATCATCATTACCGTTTTTTGTTTTGAATACATAAGTACATAACATAGATAATATATCCAGACGTGGGATGGCGTGAACAAAAAGATTAACTTGTTACACTTGTAACACTTTTGTTAAGTTAGTTAATCAATATTTTACATCGGTAGTAACGTCATGTTTTAATCATTCTTACCGTTTCTTGGTTTTTTGTTGTTTTGAATACATACTTATATAGATAATATACCCAGACTCACAGAATCAACACTAGCTTATTGCCGGAGAGCCTGTATGCGGAAGGAATCGAACCTAGGATCTCTCTTAGCGAGTAGACATGTTAGCTAACACACGCAGTTAGACAGAACGTCATGAATAAAGGTGTTGTATTTGTTGCAGTTAATACTGGATGGCGAGCAATATATCTGCCGCAATTGTTGGTTGCGGGTAAGGTATGCAGTTGACCAGTCAAAACCAAGCTGACCAGCCGCCTCCTCGTGTCGGAAGACCATCTGGAGGAATCTTCGAAACCAATGAATTCAAAAGAGCACCAAATACATCTAACACATGCATTTATCATGAATGTGGCAATGCAAGTAGATGCCGTATTCCGGCGTCTATCAAACTAGAACTGTTGGTACACTCGAATTTATACATACCTCCAAACGCAAGAGTATGTCAACAACATTTGGATGAAAATCAATGGGGTCACTTAATTGACGCTCCAAACTTATCCCACGATTTTACCGGAGAAATGTTCGTAGACATTACGAAAATCTTACAAACAGCCGTTCTTAATAGTTCCAACACAATGGACTTTGAAAATATACAAACTATGGATCCAAAAATATTGCATCATCGTGTGGGCATCACTCATAACGCATTTGAGCAAGTGATACGAGAAACCCCTTCATTGCAGCAAGAAGTAACCGACTCCAATACTGCAATTGCTATTTTTTTGATGAAGCTTCGGACGGGTGAGTCGAACGAAAGACTCAGCGTACTTTTCAGAATGAGTCGCCGTACGCTCGAAAGGAAAATGAATACTGTGCACAAATGTTTGGTACAAGATTTCGTACCAAGGCACCTGGGCCTGGGTCATATTTCAAGAAATGAAGTAGTTGCGAAAAATCTGACTGTGCCTAATGGTTTTTTTGGAAACCCAGATGCACCCTTACAAGAAAGGAAAGCTATTCTGGTGATAGATGGAACCTACGTCTATACTCAGAAGTCTTCCAACTTCCTTTTCCAGCGAAAAACATACAGTTTGCACAAATACACGAATCTGTTAAAACCATTTCTCATGTTTGTTGTGATGGCTACATATTAGATGTTACTGGGCCTCACGCAGCAACAACATCGGATGCCGTTATAATGAAAGGTCTTATTAACGAAAGAGAAGACAATCCATTCCATTACTTTTTTGAAGCTAACGATGTTTTTATCTGCGACCGCGGCTTTAGAGACGTTATTGGTGACATGGAATCGTGTGGTTATGTGGCACGTATGCCAATTAGCAAACGGCGTGGAGAAGACCAGTTAACCACGTTAGAAGCCAATAAAAATAGGGAAGTGATGATATGCCGCTGGGTCGTCGAGGTCGTAAACGGACGTTTTAAGCGCGATTTTCGCCTATTCAGGCAAGAATTTTTTAATCGTGCTATGAGCCACATGATGGATGATTTCCGGGTGGCTGCTGCGCTTATTAACGCTTTTCATCTTTTAATCGAAGATAACGCGCATGCGGAAGAATATTTAAGAATCATTAGAGAGAGATTGCATGTACCAAATCAATTGGGAGCATATGTTACAAAGAAGCCGACGCCATAGGAACAGATGAATTTCCTGTTCTGACTCAAGAAGACTTGACATTGTTTGCACTTGGTTCTTATCACATAAAACTTGCGCGTAGCTACTATAGCGAACACGTACGCAATGGCGTGTATCAGATTGAAGTAGCAAGAGATGGAGCATTTAGTGAAATAGTTGATTTTGGCATTGAACCTGAAAACGCTATGTTGCTACGCGCAAGAATACAATCCCGACACGCACGTGCAAGACAATACTACACGTATGTAGTGATCCATAATCGAGAAACCATTTCGAACTACTACTGTTCTTGTCTTTCTGGAATGCGAACTGTGGGTTGCTGTGCCCACGTCATGGTTATTATTTGGTATTTTGGATGGGCGAGACACCAACCCACAATTCTACTTCCAGCTGCGAATCTGGACAATGTTATTGTGGATGAAGACATATGAGATGTATTCTTTAAAGGACAGACTCCACACTGTGAGACAGGAATAAATAAAACTTGTGTGAAATTTTTTGTGTTTACATTCTTCCCAGTATTACAAATATTTTAAAATAAATATAAGCATTGTAAAGATAGCTATAAGTCCTTTCATTTGATTTGATACCCCACATGATAGGGTTTGATTTTTTTGACGTAGCGAGGTACCTACCGCGACCGCCATATTGTTTATATTTTCGCTCATACAGCTTATATCAACCAGAATAACGTATGAATTACAACGAAATGTCATACACCTAAATCAATCGAGTAGTTTAAAAGATATAGTGAAATAATGAAGCGTAAAAAGGTTTTTAAATTGCAAGTTTTCATGGGGTCATAACTTTTTACTGAGTAAATATTTTTGGTTGCGGTCTTCTTATAATGATTCAGAACGCAGTGTTCCATCATATGTCATATAGTTCTTATTGATGGTGGAAATTTGGACCAAGCTCCATATATTTTTGCCCATTCTTCTTTGCAATCAGAATGCTGCTTACCATGGATGGCTTGTGGAATGCAATCGAAGGTACGGAGATTGATCCGATGAAGGATCAGCGTGTTTTGGCGCGTATAGCTTTGAGCATTAAGCCGGCATTTTATCAATTTATCAATAATAATAATAATAATAATAATATTTATTTATCCAAAAACATACAGAGTTTGAAAAACAGCTTAATATTAGGTTTAGAAGATACATTTATAGTTTATGTTGCAAATTCTGTACAAAAATAATACTCTACCTCTTAAGCTAGGGTATACCTGTATTATAAGAGGTAGTTTACGGTCAAAAATCAACAAAAACTTATATCACAAATGGACTGTGTCATTCTACTGTATGGTATACAAGAGTAGAATTGTATTTTGTGTGTGTGAGTGGTGTGTGTGTGTAGGTGTGATTGTATGTGTGTGTGAGTGTAGGTGAGTGTATGTGTGGGTGTGGGTGTTTGTGAGTGTGTGTGACTGTTTTATACAAGGAAGGTAAGTAAAGACTCCGTGTAAGAGTAATCCTTAAGGAGCAGCCACTCTGTTACTTTAGATTTTAGTGCATGTGAGTTTAGTTTTGTAATGTTGAGATGTTTGTTAATGTTTTTATAGATATGAGTACTTAGTATATAATATTGATGCTTGGCGAAGGAGGTCTTGTGTTGTATATTTGGTAGAACGTACGTGCGTTTGTTTGTAATAAGAGGAGGGAGGCCTGCGTGCTTTCTAAGGGTGGATTTAAGCACATAAAGCTGACGAACCGTAAGTAGTTTACAGTCAGAGATCAGTTCAGTTGTTGGATACCGGTAGGGCTTTTTCGTCATGACTTTAAGTATAGCTCGCTGTGCTCTTTCCACCCTCAGAAATCTAGTCTTAGCAGCACCGCCCCACGCAACTATGCAATAACCAATCACTGATTGACATAGTGCAAGGTACACCATCTTAAGTGTTTTTAGGTCTGCGGATACTCTAAGAGACTTAAATATATGTATAAGACGTAAAGTTCTGGTGGTGACGGCGTCAATTTGTTGGTCCCATCTCAGTCCGTCGTCTATGTGTACTCCGAGGTATTTAACGCTTTCGGATCTGGCAAGTGGAGGACAAGTGCAGGGGGTGGACGAGTTTGTGCAGGAATGAGGAGTTATACTAAAAGAAGAAGGTGGTTTAGCGTTACGTCGTATAGCGAAGGGAATATAGGTAGTTTTTTGTAGGTTTAATGTAAGAAGGTTCGAGTTTAACCACAACATAACTTTAGCCATGGCCACCTCCGCATTTGCTTTCACAATGTCCCAGGTGATTCCGTCTACAAGAATTGCAGTGTCATCCGCGTAAGCGTAAATTCTACCATTTGGGAGACTCAGTCTGCAGAGGTCATTTACGTAGATCTGGAATAAAGTTGGGGAAAGGATCCCTCCCTGGGGAACACCATAGGACACGAGAAACTCATCACTTAGGAGAGCATCAATTTTAATGCATTGCCTACGGTTTTTTAGGTAATCCTTAAATATTTCTAGCGGTATTCCACGCACACCGATGCTTTCCAGCTTCATGATCAGTTTGGGAACAGAGACCGTGTCAAAAGCCTTCGAAAGGTCCAGGAATATACCTAGGCATTTCGATTTTTTATCTAGGTTTGAGGCAACCTGTTGCGTGAAGTCCAGTACTGCATCATCTGTAGATAGGTTTGTCCGAAAACCGTATTGGTTATTAGCAATGAGTTGGTGTTTGTCGAGAAATTTTCGTAGAGAGTTATTGAGGATTTTCTCGAGAACTTTAGAGAGTGCAGGTAGGACCGATATCGGTCTGTAGTTATTAACACAGTCTCTGTTCCCTCCCTTGTATATTGGATGGACCACAGCTTTTTTAAAGGCGTCCGGAAAGACACCCTCCCGTAGGCAACGATTAAAAAGGTAAGTAACTGGTGGAACCAGTATATGACGACAGGTTTTCAATATGAGCGATGATATGCCGTCCCAGCCGACTGCACAGTCAGAACGTAGTTGTAGGATTAGGGACTCAACATCAGCTTCGTCTACTTCCAAGATGGTAAGGGAGTTCACAGGTGAGTTTCGGGTGTCCGTAGGTAAGGGTGAGGGATGGCCTCCAGCCGGTGATGATGCAATGTCATTCATTATTTTTGAGGCCAAGTCTTTGCCAATGTTGGCAAAAAATTGGCCTACCCCATTAATTGCTGATTTTGGGCTGTCCCGTATTGTGAGTAGCTCCACTGGGCTAATTTTTGTTTTATGGGTATTAGTTATTTGTTTAATGGTTTTCCATAGGGCTTTGGGATTATTTTTGGCTTTTTCAAGCTGGCCGGTTTCATAAGACTTTTTTAGTTTCTTAAGTAAGGTATTGCAAAAATTTCGATATCTACAGTATGTAGTTTTTAGAGTAATATTATCTGGTGATTTTTTAGATTTTATGTGCATTTTATCTCTATTCTTTATACATTTTAAAAGGCCAGGGGTAATCCAGGGTTTAATTATTCTCTTTTTTCTTGGGATTTTAACTTGTTTTGAATGATTCGATATTACTGCTTTAATAATACTGATGAATTTATTCATTGCCTCATTTATGTTCTCAACCTGATATATTACAGTAAAATCCACAACTTCTAACTCCTCCACAATAGCTTTGTGGTTTAGGGTGGTAGTTGCATATACTTTGTGGGAGGGATTGGCATTTTTCAAACTTAACAGTAGTGGTTTGTGGTCCGTTACGTGTGCCTCTAAAACTAGTGTAGTAGTAGTTAGATTAGATTTCAAAAATATATGATCCAAACAGTTCTCATCTCGAGTGGGCAATAAATGTGTTGGCATAAGACCATGGGATGCATTTAGCGAGAGATAGTCCAAGGTTCTTTCATTCATATTATTTTGTTTTATGTCTATGTTTAGGTCACCTACAAGCGCGATATTTGGGCATATAGATTTAATATTGTCGTAAACATTTATCAGGCTAGTTGAGAAATTGTCAAAATTCTCCCTCGAGTTTAATGAGGGCGAGCGATAGATCGCTACTACCGATAGTCTTTTGTCTAGGTGACACACTAAACAATTTCCACCTGCAAAGTCTGGCTCCGATACTGTAGTTTGTAAGCTTGATTTTGTATAAATAATTATTCCGTCGTTTTGGTTACAGTTTGTATTTGTGAAATGTGACTCAAAACCATCCAAAAATGGTACATTGTTTATTTTAATGAGCCAGCACTCGGTTAAGACAATAATATCAATATCCACATTTAACCGATTTAGCAGTACTTGTAGGTGTGGGAAATTTTTGTTTACACTACGTATGTTTATATGCAATAGATTTATATTATTTCCAGATGTATCTATATAGTTTAGACATTCTTCTGGACTGCATACAAAGGATTGTCCCTGGGTTATTTGATCAAGGTCATTATTGACGTTAATTAAGTTAGCCATTAAGAGAAGAAAAATAAACAATAGAAATAATTTGCAAGAACCGGTAAGAGTCCGGGGGTAGAAGAGTCCCAATGGGTTTTAAATAATAAAATAAGGGGATAATAGCCTTTAGGTGGTTGCACGTGTATGTGTGAGCAATTATAGGAGTGTGTGATATGTTATTGCAGACAGTGTTTTGATGTGTGTTATTGTTTTGTAAAAGGTAAACGTAAGTGTGTGTAATTAAGTAAATAACTAATTGTAAAAATTGTAAAGAATATTCTTGTTTAAGTGGCATAAATTTCATGCATTTTTGTAGTCAGATATTCAGTTTAGGTATGTTGGTATTGAGGTCTTGAATACATTTTTCTGAGCTGATCAGAATTTGCTTGTCACCTCCTTGCTTTCGGAGAAAAATATTTCCGTTGCTGGTCCAGCAAAAACTATATTGGTTATCCTTTGCAAATTGTCGCGCCAAGTAGAACAGCTTCTTCGAACTGGCGGACAGTCGTTCTTCGATATAGACAGCCTGGCGTTTGCCTGGGACACCAATCAATTCCGTGTTGAGTTTGTCTTCTTTTGAAGTTTTAGTTTTGTTGTATGATCGGATAGCCATCAATAGGTTTTGCTTGGTATGTACCGTTGTAAACTCTGCTACGACAGGACGTGATGTTTGGCTGGGTTTTCCGGGCTGACGATACACATCACGGATTTCGGATTGAGATAAAGGTACTCCAACAAGCTGGCTGATGTTGCAAATAGTGTTTGATAACTTGCCTGTTGTTTCATTTTCTAGTTGAGGAATATTTCTTATTTCGACACATGATGAGCGTGTCTTATACTGCAGATCTTTTATTTTATTCTCGAGTGTTTCTATGTAGCTTCTCTGTTCCTTCCTCTCTTTCTTTAAGTCTTCTACCTCTTTTTTCATTTCTTCAAACATTTCGTTGAAGTGCTGCATCGACCTTTCGATCTCGGCATTTGTCTTACGAATCTGGGTGTTTGACTTTTGGATATCAGCATTTTGCGCTTTAATCTCAATTACGTCCTCCATTAATTTTTGTATTAAAGTCGTTTGTGACTCCAGCATCTTAGTCACACGGGTGTCCTGATCATTTCTCCATAAACTGAGCAGATCAGTTAGTTCCTGTTTATTTAAAGCAGGCTCAATTTTTTGGGAATTCTCTCTTCTTGCTCGTTTGCCTCTATTTGTAACATATTCACTCATGTCGATTGCCGCATTTATGTCAGGTTCAGATTGAGTCTGACATTGGCTTTGCAATTTTGATGGCGAAGTGCTCTGAACGCCTGCCATTTCGCAACGAGTATTCAACGTAGATGTATTTTGGAGTTACTTGCAGAGTCTGCTAAACTATTAAAGGTAGTTAAACAGTTAAACACTTGCCGGTGTAATACTTCGGTGTCGTAGCCGATAACAATCCGTAGCTTTACTCGTAGCACGTTCGTAGCACGTTCGTAGCACTGGTCGCAGGCAGTCGCCGCTGTAGTTGGCCCGATGACGTCAGCCTCGTGTAGCACACAGGTATTTCGACGTTCGCTGCTACTTGCTCGATGGCGCAGTGGTCAGGCGCACGGGTCGGGTCGCCCCACCGTGCGATGTCGCAGGTTCAAATCTCACCAATCAGTACCACTTTTTCAAATGGTGTTGGAGACGGCAATGTCATATAGCTATTTATCTCTTTCAAGGACCGCCCAATGGGCGTGAACTCTGGGTTAAAACAGTTAAAGAGTGACAAGGAATTGCAAAAAACTTAGCGCGGCCAATCACAGACTTTAGCGACACAATTTCTAAGCGATAATTGACACACGTCCACTCGTCACAACGTTCGTCGACCGTCGACCTCTATCAGGAATGCTACTACAGCAATAATAGGCCTTGATACGGCGTGTGCTACTTTTGAGACAGCTGCATCATCATATCAGCTGCACGATATTGGCCGTAAGACCGATGATGCTAAAGTCGCAGAGATTTTATTGAGTGGTCTACCTCAGGAATTCGAATGGTTTCTAATCTTGAAACAGTATGTTTAACCAATAATCTCACCAGCGAGATTGTGCGAACTCGACTTTTACAAGAAGAGCTGCGTAGAAGCAATGGTGCATCGAACAATAGCAACAAAGCTTTAATTTCGAAGAACTCTTCTGAGAAGAAGACTATGGTCTGTCATTACTGCAATAAGCCTGGACCTATCAAGGCCAATTGGCGGCACAGTGGCGCACTGGCTGAGCGATTGACTGCTGTGCTGCGTGTCGCGGGTTCGATACCCGCTCGGAACAAATATTTCTATGGCCTACAGATAGTTGTTCCGGGTCTGGCTGTTTGTGTATCTGAGTTTAAATGTTTGTGAAAGCACCCACGATACAGGAGAAATTAAAAACCGAGCGAAACCTAGTGTGGGGCAACTTTATTTTTTTTTTTTAATAAAAAGAAGTGCTACAAGATAAAGAATGACGAGAAGAATGAGTCTACAAGCTTCGCTTCATTTTTGTTTGTTAATCAAAGTAGTGCATGGTTCATCGACTCCGTTTTTACATCTTATATGACCAATTGTAAAGACAATATGGTGAATTATAAAGACTTAAATTGTAATCAAAAACACACTACAGTTGCTGTAGCAAATAATGAACAATTAAGATGTAGTGGTGCAGGAGATTTAATGGTTAATTTTGGGAATAAGGTAAGACAACTTAAAAATGTTTTGTATGTGCCACAGATAGCCACTAACTTAATGTCAGTAAGTAAATTCATAGAAAGTGGGCTTACTGCTGAATTTGCAACACTTATGATGGTAAAATCTCTGGCAACCGTATAACTATTGTGGGATGTGAGAATGGAATTTATAAACTAAATTGTCACATTGTAAAGCCTTTGCACAATAAGGTGTATTTTTCCAAACTTTTGAGTAGCGTGCAAAAGACAGAGTACCGCAGGAGCTGTGTCTACTGAGCTACGGCATCGCAGGTTGGGACATTTAGGTCTGAGAACTATGAGTACTCTGAAAGATCATGTGTCTGGAGTAATGTTTCAGGATAATACCCAGGACAGTTTGAAAGACTGCATTGCCCTGCCTTGAGGGGAAACTGTCAACACAGCCGTTTCCCAAAGGAGAGGGCAAGCGTGCCGAGCGACCATTGGAGTTGGTACATTCGGAAGTCTGCGGACCAATGCGTCACTACACCTGGCGGGGTGCAAAGTATTTTTTTTATTTTATTTCCGAAGAGTTACCAGATTCTTCTCCACAGTTGAAACTGAAGCTACTAGTAAATTACTTAGCGCCAACAGTTTTCGCAGTAATAAAATATTGTACAAATTATGTACAGGTTATTAAGACATTAACGGAAACCTATGGGGTGCAAAGTATTTTTTTTATTTTATTTCCCAAGAGGTACCAGATTCTTCTCCACAGTTGAAACTGAAGCTACTAGTAAATTACTTCGCGCCAACAGTTTTCGCACTAATAAAACATTGTACAAATTATGAACAGGCTATTAAGACATTAACGGAAACCTATGAAAAACAAAATAACCGTATCTTGGCACATCATATTCTATCTACCAGACTTTAAAAACCAGATGAATCTACAACGTGTAACGTTAAATGCGCAAAACCTCAGACACCCCAAATGATTTTTAATTCAATTGACCTAATACTGAGAGAAAAAAAAAATTAAAGGTTTTATGTGTTGTTTTAGTTTTACTGCCAATTCTGATAGATTTTTGCGTCTGCGACGACGCTCTGTCGAGGGAAGGGTCGGTAGGTAGGTATATCACTGGGCCGCTGCGCCCTATGAATAAATAGACAGGGCAATTCTTTCATGAAGATTTTTTAAAACTGTGACCTATATTATAAAGTGGTTCAATTGATTCTGCTCGTTATTCCGATCAAACTACACTCGGTTCCAAAAATTACGGGTCAGTCACAAAAATTGAAATACCTCCAGGACTGTAAAAGTTAGATTAATGAAATAAAAAAAAGAATAAAGACTTTTTAGTTGCGCTTCTAATAGCATATTATTTAAACTGGTTGATGAAAAAAAACTTCATTAGAAAAACAAAATTTAAAACAATGACTATTTTTAAAAACAAAATTTTTGTTTCATGTCATTATGGATGCTTTCCATTTCTATTCTGTCACAAAAAAAAAATATCGTGAACGTCTTCCACGTGCATAATTATTATTCTGTGAGGTGAAGCATGGCTGGCACTCACGCTAGAGGAAAGTACCAGAATCCTAACTTTTTTGGAACTTGGGCGGAGCCAGCGTGAAACAGCCAGAAACATTGGTGTATCTTTGTCGACTGTGCCTTGTAGTCCAGCGGTACCAAGAGACCGGATCACACCTTAGAAGACCAGGAAATGGCAGACCAAGATGCACAACGGCCAGGGAAGACAGACAACTGGTGGCTACAATGCTCCGAAATCGTTTTCAAACTGCTGTTGGTCTAAAAACTCACTTTATTCGTTTTGGAGGTGGCAATTTAAGCGCTCAAACAGTAAGAAGACGTCTTTTTTTTTTTTTTTTTTTTTTACGGATGGGAAATCATCAAATGACTTCTCCCGCTCTAGGCAGAGCGGAAGGGAGTGTCAGACTTGTACTGACTAAAACCCATCCATGTTCCTTCCTTGCCCTTTGTGTTCCAGGGCCGCGGTATCTCTTTCGAACAGCCCGCAGCCCTGGCAGGCATCGGCCCTTGCGGGCCCCTCCCTATTTGCTGACATCTCTTTGAGGCGCGCGTGGAACATGAACGCGCCGTCAACACGGCCTGTCGTCAAAAGACGGACGGACGGCGAGCTACCCCATTACTATCCGTCCACAGGTCCGCGTCTACGGTGACATTGACTTTTTGTCAGATGAGGATAAAGCAGACTACTCATCAGGTAGTTCAGACCTTTGGTCATGTGATGAATCAGAGTCGATTGATGGTGATCAATTAAAAAAGAAAAAAAATAAGAAGAAGAAAAAGAAGATAATTAAAATTAATAATACAGTAATAAGAAAAAAAGAGAAACTGATAAACAATCGCAAAGTAAACAAAAAAGCAAAAGATAAAGGAAAATCGTATGAAAATAGAAAAGGAGAAGTTATACCCGAAAAAAACATAAAAGTAAATCCTTGTGTCCCTGGTAAGTGTGCCCGAGGATGCTATAACATTCCTGAAGAAAGACGAATTTCACTATTTCAATACTATTGGAATCTGGACTCGCAGCGCAGAAAAGATTGGATAGTTCGTTGTGCTCATCGCACTCCGATTAAGAGAAAAAAAAAACGAAAAATGATTACAGCCGAAGAAATATTACTTATGAGTATTTTATCAACGACGGTGAAGGTCACAAGCAAGTATGCCAGAAATTCTTGATCGATACTTTGGATATTACTCAAAAATTTATTATTTACACCTTAGAACATGCCAAAGAGGACATGGCCCAAGAAGATTTTCGAAAACCTAACGTACTCCAAAAATATACCGAAGAAACTAAAGTGTTTGCAAAGAACTTTATTGAAAAGCTGCCAGCAGTCCCATCGCACTACAATAGAAAAAATACTAATAGAACTTATCTTCCTCAGGAAATGAAAAATATAAGTAACTTATATCAAATGTATTTAAAATATTGTACTGAACAGGAAAAGCAGGCATTAAGTGAGAACGCATTTCGAACAATTTTTAAAGAGTATAATATAAGCTTTCACGTACCTAAAAAAGATAAATGTCTAACTTGCGTCAAAGCAGATAATAATAAAGACGAAATGAACGACAAGGACAAAGAGCTGCTGAACTCCCATCTCAAAGAGAAGACATTTACTTATAAGAGATTTAAAATTCACCAAACCCTTAATTCACCCAACAATGAAACGATCACCTGCAGCTTTGACCTACAAAAAGTGTCAACACGCCACATGGACAGAGTATGATATTATACTATTCCAGAAAATATTCGGTGTTTAATTTCACCATTTATGAAAGTCACACAGGATGTTAATTGTTATACATGGGGGGAATGTGATGGCAAAAGAGGGAGTAATGAAATTGCAACTTGCTTAACGAAATATCTTGAGGAAAAGGATAAAATGGGCGTAAAACATCTGTTGATGTACTGTGATTCGTGTTGTGGTCAAAACAAAAATAAAATTGCATTGGCTGCCATAAATCAATTTTTGAAATCAGCAATTAATTTGGAGGTCATTCAAATTAACTATTTACTCCCGGGCCATACATACATGCCCATCGATACAGTTCATGCAGTTATAGAAAGGGAAGTGCGAAAACTTATTGTATGGAGTCCCTCACAGTGGCCCACATATTTTGAATCGGCCCGCAAAAGACCAAGACCTTACAAAGTCAATGTCATGGAATATACTGACTTTTTAAATTTTGATCAGTTAGCTCTAAATACATTCACGCCAAAGACATTAAAAATTTAAAAACATCAGAGTCGCCACATTCAAAAAAAAGCATAACGACAAAATGTTCGTCAAATACTCTATGGAAGATAAAGCAGAGACTCATACTATAACATTATTTGAGAAATCCTCAGATAAAGGAAAGGGGAAGGGAAAGTACAAAGGGTATAAAAGCCAGATTAACAATGAATCAGTGATTGCTATGGATGCAGTGAAACAGCTATATAACCGTAGATTACCAATAGCCGCTGCTAAGTATAAAGATCTCACGAACCTCTGTAAAAATGGGACTATACCTAAAAGGTTTCACAAAGAATACAGGGAACTTCCATGCGATTCCGAGCTACGTGAGACTTTAAACGAAACGGACGAAGAGGATGATGAAAATTATATTGAAGATGAGTAAATAAATCATCAGAATGATGATGACTTATTTACTCATTATTTCTCATCTTCTAATCAAACTGATTGAGATTATACAAATAAAGTTGATTAAAGAAGAAAAACAAATCAGAAGAGCAAAGAAGGGAGTGGAGAAAAGGACTTGTAAGGAAAACGACGTTAATTACATAATTATTATTTCAAAGATAATTATTATAAAAGCTTTGTGTTTACTTATAGAAAATAATAAACGATCTCAATTTGATTACGAAAATGTACGTTTTATTTGTATGATTATGTTATTTCATGATTAATAAAGAAAATATAGTAGTATACACATAAATATATTTAAAAATTACGTGATCCATTTAATAATTAAGTTTAATTATCAATTAATCCTTTTAGAATACCTTAGCGGGTGATCCTTTAGAACCTAAAAAATATTGCACTTGTCCATTATTTCCTTACTTTGATTAATTTTGCACAGTAAAGTAGATTTACGCCCTAAGCTAAAATCATAAGATGAAAATTTTAGGGGGGTAAAGGACATTTATTTTTAAATTTGTGGTCGTAAAGGAAATCTATCTCGATAAATAAAGCATTAGGGTAAAATTGTAATACTGCCCAAGAGAGTACTATGAATTCTAAGCACTTTTCCAAAGTTTCATTTAAATAGCTCAAGAAGCAAAAAAGTTAGAGTAAAAATACGATTTTTTTTTTCGTTTTTTGCTTCTCCTGAAAAGTTGCATTTTGTCCTTTACGACCTTTGAGCCCAGAGGTGTCGTATGTGTGTGTTTGTTTTTTATATATATATGTTGTGTGTGGTAATAATGTGTGTGTGTGAGAGTGTAAATGCAGTGATTAATAGCGACGTTTTACCTGAAATTAAAACGTTTATTAAACATACTTACCTTATTCGAAGCCAATATACATAGAGAGATAGCGTTCGTTTCCGTTTACAAATCATGCACTTCTGGTCGCGTGGTCTGCCCTCGCCTCAGCCAATTAGCGTCCTTCCCTCCGGCAGGCAAGGCAATTGGTTTGTAAAACCAAATTTTTCTTCATTGTGTTTCTATGCTACCAGGCAGGATTAAAAAATATAAGGCTTCGAATAAGGTAAGTATGTTTAATAAACGTTTTAATTTCAGGTAAAACGTCGGTATTAAACGGTACTGTAGCGTTATTTGAAGCTTAATATACATAGTGTTTATTATCGCCTGGTGGCGCAGAGTTGAAGCTAGAGACGCCAATGTGAGTAATAAATAGAGCAACTGTTTGGAATTACAACAACCCCACTATGAACAAGGCTTCACCACCATATTATTTATCTAAACAAGCAAATAATAAAAAGGAAAAACAAAATTGCACACAGAGAAATGATTTTTATTGCTTTCTATTAAAGAAATAATTTATCATAGGTACATAAGTACATAGTGAATAATATCTAAACAGCATTATGCATTTTGCTTATAAGTAATTTTAAATCAACAAGCGATATATTTATTTGTTAACCACTCAAGTTTTATAATAAGTTAAGATTCGAAAGTAAAGTCAGATCTAATAATTGATTTGACGAAGTTGTTCTAGGTGAGGTCAGTCATCAATAGGAGTGAACAATGATGTAATTGTAGTTGAACTGGTTGAAGAATTAATTATTTCTCTTTGGTAGAATTTTCTAAAATTATTTGCCGATTTCCAGTTGCCTCTGGCTAGTATATCATCCAACTGAAAGTTATCAATCCAGTTTTTGATGCAACTGCTGACCTCACACTACCCGCGGTGGCTTCAATGCCCGCCTCCCGGAGTAATTTCTTTATCCACCCTGCGATGATGGTACGAGATGCAGGCCTGAGGTTTCCCGTCAGAGCTAGGAATAAGTTGTCAGATTTTGCTACGTTTCTTCGTGGTTCCGACAGGTGGATCAAGTTTTTTATCCAATGTACTGGACACAGGGCTATGTTCTCCGTGTTTGATGTCAGTTTCCAGTTACACTGCCGATGATTTTGCGAATCTGTTTTTGATCCAAATGCTGGTTTTAAAATAACGTGGTTGTCTCCTATCACACAGTATTCTGGTGATATCTTCAGCAACGTCAAATCGTGAGCTCGTCTGCCTGAACATAGTAGAAGCAACGTGGCTGTGTATATGCTAGTCTCAAACAAACTTGTGGTATTTGGATTTTTGCGGCTCAATGTATTCGTTAACACAGCTGGGTCCCATATAGGAGCTTTATCTATTTTTGGCTTAGCTAAAGCTATAGATTTAAGGACTTGTTTCACTAAAACGTGCGAGCTTAATGTGCCTTGTTTGCCGGGGTTGGAAAATGTGGCCACGACAGACTTATGCAACAAGATTGTGCTTAGTGACAGACCTTCTTGTTGATGTAAATCAGCAAAGAATTTGGCAAGATCAGATCCAGTTGGATTGAAACAATCGATCTTCCTTATTTTTGCCCAATTTGCCCATTTCTTCCAAGTTGGTTTGTACGTGTTGAGGGTTGATTTACGCCAGCCTGAACACAACAAAGCTTTTTATTCTTCGCTCCAGTCAGTTAAATATTGATTCCACCCCCACATTTCCATATTTCTAGGGTCATTTCCTGAACATTGGGTGGTGGGCGACCAACTGTTGTCGTATCTACCAGAACCTCTGCTAGGTTCCTCACCGTGAACGGGGGGGCCAGCGCTCTGGACTTCAAGTCTGGTCTCCAAAATACGTTCTCCCACCGTGGTACTACCACTAGGAAGGTCCCCGACGAGTTGTTCAGATGAGCTAGAACTCTGGGAATGAGGTATGGCGGAGGGAACACCCATGCCAGCGGGAAGTTCCAAGTCAAACTCATGGCGTCGAAGGAGCAGTACGTTTGAACTACATGGGCTCGTTGTGAAGCAAACAGGTCCATCGTTAGTACGCCCCATTTGCGAAATACTAATTTTGTTACTTTCCTGAGGAGGTGCCATTCCGGAGGAGCTTTTTAACGGGACAGGTGGTCCGCATGACAATTGTAGTTGCCGGGAATGTGATAAATATATATCTGAATATTGTGGCGATCTAGAAGTTGGTAAACCTTCATAGTCAGGTTCGTAAGAGCGGCAGATTTTGTGCCCTTTTCGTTCCGTAGGTACTCGTATGCAACAACAGATTTGCTGTCGCTCTGTATTAGAAGAGACTGAGAGTGCAGGGAGTGACCCTGATATTGTAAGACGTTTATGATAGCAATCATCTCCTTTTGGTTGGAGTGTAGGTTTTGCTGCATGTCTGACCATGTTCCTTCGAGACTTTGACTGTCTAGTTTGGCTCCCCAACCTAGATTGCTCGCGTCCGTAGTGAGGTAGTGCGTTGGAAACGGGGAGAGGATCTGGGAGCTCTGTCGACAATTGCGTTGCCACCAGATTAGTTCGTGTCTCATTCTCGCAGTGAGATAAACTTTTGCAATTGGCTCCCTTAGCATTTTGTTTGCTTGCGCCTGTAATGCTCGATAATGCAGGCGTCCCCGCTGTATTACAAAGCTCGCGAAGTTCATACTGCCAATGATGGTTTGTAACTCTACTAGATTTGTTTTTTCTTTTGCGAGCATGTTTCGAGTTTGCGACTCTAACTTGGCAGCCAGTCTATCTGGAAGGGACTTCTGATTTGTCCAGGGATTCCATATTATTGCGAGGAATTCTAGAATTCTCTGCGGTGTTAGGACAGACTTCTTTATGTTTATTGTCCAGCCCAAGTATTTCAGCAGGTCTAGTGTGATAGCAATGTGATGACGCAATGTGGCTGGCTTTTGGTTTACCAGGAAGAAGTCGTCCAGGTAGACGAGTATGCGTACACCGCGATCCCTCAGGCATTGAGCTACCCAGTTCGTGAGAGACGCGAACGCGTGGCAAACACTTCGTGTAATTCAGGTCAATTCTTTTATGTCCCCTAGTGGTGAACACATTGCGAGCAGGCGTGCGATCTTTATCCGAAGTGTTAGGAACCAGATAAGTATAACTCGAGCATATCCATTTACAATATTAATCGGAAATGGCAGGAATGTTCGGTAAAGATATGCAAACAAAGTGGTAATCAAGTTACATCTCATGCAAGTAATAGACTGGTCGTTCCCGATGGCGGTGACGTAGCCATGTCGATAAATTCACAAGCAGAAGAGCAACAATGCTAAGTATGCGGCAGTTTGTTTATCAAGATTTTTTCTAACTTGACATAGAATAGGTAGGAACACAAGTGACGTCACAACGAACCTGCTGCTAACGAAATTTCCAGTATGCTGAATTAACTCGTCGAACATGTGTTACGACATGGGTATTAATGGAATACTACTTTTGAATAAAATTCAAATTATATAGCTTTTTTAATGTGTAATTAAAATCGTGAACAAATTTATCATAGACAATAATAAACAATATATTAGCGACTAAATAAAAGTAAGTTATAAGATTAAAAACACTAGGTATACAAATACACTTATCCTAATAACTAATGTTTAATAACATTCTACTAAAATTACATTATGCACATCACATAACTGTATTTTACCTAATAAGCCGTTGACATAACAAACTGAAGCACTGTAAAATAGCAGATTATGTACTGCTTAGATAATGAGAGGCAATTGTTTCTCTGCTTACGAAGATCACGCACTGTTGTTGACAACGGTATAATTGCACTTTCAATGTATTTAGTTAATACAGATTAGCGAGTAGTAGCACTTTCAATGTATTTAGTTAATACAGATTAGAGAGCCAGCGTTTTGTGCGGTGGATCACCGCACAAAACGCTGGCGCCCGGTCCAGACCTGCGCTGGATCGCACCAAGGTAAGTCAATTATTCACACGGTTATCACTGGACACCTGAACTCCTGAGTCCGCACACCTCACTGCCAAGACGAACTTCAGGAAGTTCTTCACATCTGAAGGAACGCCAACCTCAGGCCAGTCGTTGTAAGCGAAATGCTTGATGTCAAATACTGTTCCACTATTAGTATAACTGAGCTGCGATGTTTTCACCTTATAGTTGCGGAAGCTCCGAACGTCACGGTAAATCCTTCGTAAGGAATCCAATATGGGTAGCATTTTTGATTGCTATCTTCATAGGTCTTCGTGAGCATAACGATAACACAAATGCAGTCTTGATACACAGCTTGCCAGAAGTCGTGGGTCGTTTCTTTCAACGGACCCTGGGCCCAGATAAATCTTCTCTTGATTTGTGTCCCTCGATGTAGCTAGCATTGATGTAGTCGTCAAGACCCTTCCGAACTAGAAGGACCACGTGGTTGTAATCGAAGCAGGGCGCATCACGATATCTGTTCTTCCTCATATTCTTATTTTCCAGAGAGATGCTGCAGGAAAACGACACTATCCAATCCATTGCATTATTAGTTTATGTTCTCGTCTCAAAATTTCACGGACGTTACTCTTCTAAATAGCAGTAAAAAAGTTTTCTTGGGATCGTTTTTTAGAATAATGTGAACCCATTTTAAATATGCATTAATGGGATTCTCGTTTAATTGCGATTGTTATTTTATAAGATTTTCAAGTGTTCACACCTGTGGCATCGTACGCCATTCATCACGCACTTCCGGCGAACAGTTATCGAGCCGTTGACCTATATAAGGTCTAACTATTCATACACGAAATAATAATTAAAGAATAACTTCTATAAGTCGTAAAGATGCCATAGCAAAGAAAAAAATAATTTTATCCGTGTTTTATTATTTTCCTTTATTTATTTATATACATACTAATTACATTTTTCAACGAGCTACCGGTGGTCAGGGCTCTTGAGAGAGGAACCTCCTAACGATACGCGCCGTGTCCAGAAGTACTGCTTTCTGGATCAAGCCCTTGATCCAGAAACAAGTTCTTCTGTATTTAATTAGTGTTTTTATTTTTACAAAATTATTATAATTCTAAAATTTCTTGTGACATTTTGCACAAAACCTTTACTCCCTATTTTATTAATGCTACGCGCCCCCCCCTGCCTGCCGTGCCGCACCTACGTGGCGACGCGGCGACCGGGAGGTGCGGCGTGGCGCCTTGTTTATTTACGGAATAGATAAAAAAAGGTTGAAATGGTAATGTGGGCGGGGCAAGTGCGGCACAGTTACACAGTTTTTAACTCGATCGATTCATTCCTACGCCGCGTTAAGTGCGCGTCGGACTAGTTTGGAGAACAGAGCTATGCTTAATAATGCCGTGTTGTGCAATTATAACGTGTATGACAAAATGTCAGACTTCAAGTATAGAGCGAAGAGGTATATCTCTCCATCGGTAAGTCCAAAATAACATTTAATTACAATATTTTTTGCAAAAAACCTAAAAATATACTGATCATTATGAAATAAAAAACATTATTGCAACAAGTTACAAAAAATATACATTTCCCGCTGTGTACTCGCTCAATTAACGCAATGACCAAGTCCGCGCACAATGTCCTGTAAGCATTGCGTCCTTTACACTTCCACCATTGACGTTTCGTTCGTCCTTTGCCCTGAATGGCCGTGATGCACGGCGCATGTTTACCGATAGTGAGGTAACCATGTGGTTAAATCAAATCATCCATAGAATTCTCGACTATATTTGTAAACATCAGAATGACTGGCCAAAATGTCCTAGCAGCCTTAAAATATTACTAAAATCTAATACCTAATTTCTACTATTTGATACCTTTGTTTCAATAATTGGTTACTAATTAAAAACTGAGAAAATGAATTTAAAAATAAATAGAATCTAAAGGAAGAAATTTTGGAGCCCCACGGCTCCAAAATTTCAATTCGCCTTCACAAAAATTTAGTATTTATTTGATACCTAAACATATATTTTGTCTAGATTTTTAGGGCAAAAAATAAATATTTTTTTTAGTATGTTAAATAATATAGAAAGTCAAGTGTTTTTTTTTCAATTCTCTGCAATTAAGTTCAATTTACATGATTATTAATAATACTACTAATCAATAACAATTTCCGACTGCAAGATACTGATAAAAGCTAACATGTGGGTAGAACTATTTAATTTTATATATCGTTGTCATCGATAATTGTTAATTTTGTTGCTCTATTGAAATAAATAAATGCTTTTGAGTTAAAAGTACCTACGTACGAAACTGTAATTCAGTTTATATCACTTTCACCATTCTGCATGAAGTGGTCTTAGATGATTCATCGGCTTTGATCGGAGCTGCAGTGAAATCTCAGTGGTTGAAATCTCTCGAGTTGAGTAGAACGTCGTAATTAGCTGAAGTATACATCATGAGTCAGAGCGACACCCCTCGTAGACTCATAATCTTGAAAACGATGTACCATTTTAAGGAAAGTGGGATGAAACACGTATACGTGACATCCTACAAAACGGACCCAAAAGGAGAAGAGTACTTCGGAGGTTCCAGAGCGATGGATGGCTTTGATTTGGATAACTTATTTTGTAACCGAATTATGACCATGTCCGGCTCTGGGACGCATATCCCATTAATCAATTCCCGGATAATGTTAGATAAACAAACGCTTCAGGTCGATATTTTGCGTACGATCAACCCATACCCGCCCACTCAGGACTACAACAGCCCTTACAAAGGCAACAACGATCGTAAGGTCAAAAGTGGTAGATTGAGCGTTGGATCTTGCAATTTGATCAACTTCACTCCAGAACTACGAGAAGCGATAAACATTGATCAAGATACATTATCTTCAATCTATCATGGAGGTTTGCAGCTGGCTCCTCGCAGAGAGGTGGCTGCGAATCCCAAAGTAGTGAAGAAGGAAGCGACGACGAAAACGGATCATGCTCCCGCAAAGCAGAAAGAATCCCAAGCTTCAAACAGCTCAGCAGCAAAAAAGAAAAATATCGCTCCGGTTCAGCCCGTCAGTGGGCCTTCCACTTCCAAATCTGAAGAAACTGTTCCATTGCCCAAATTTGAATGGAGCACTGAGACGCAACCCGCCAGTGACAGTGACGAATTCACTACGCAGAAAAGCATTGCATTGAGACAAATGATATCTATTTGCACACAGCATAATGTGGCTTACAGTCAGTCCACATTCGCCAATATTGAATCCGCAGAAATGGCCGAAGAGCGCTTTACCACAGCATTTACGAAGTGCAATTCAACAAAAGAATATGTAAATGAGTTTTATAGTAAATTGGAAACTAATCAGCAAACGCCTCATCAATGCTATATTCGAATAGACACAAGTCATTTTATTAAGATAATAAATTTATTATGTTTTAAGCATATTGATCAGAGAACTAAATTCGATAACATCAAATATCTCTTAGAAGTAAAACGCTGCGACGATTATAACAAAGTAAAGCAAATTATCTGTGACATGATTACAGTTTGTCTAAATACATACGATGGGCTAGATATTCAAGGCAAACAATTGTTTTTTGTATTTATGGATTATATTTTTATTCACAGGTACAAGAACGGACAAATTACCACCAAATATCCCATTATTGCAGCCTTTTCCTTGGATGAAATGGTTATTTGCCGTCG
Organism: Lycophotia porphyrea; assembly: GCA_950005105.1. Taxonomy (NCBI): domain Eukaryota; kingdom Metazoa; phylum Arthropoda; class Insecta; order Lepidoptera; family Noctuidae; genus Lycophotia; species Lycophotia porphyrea. Next base: position 10,966,954 of record OX465406.1, read on the forward strand.
TATAGAATGGGACGGAAAAAAAAACATGTAAGAATAGCCAAAGAAGCTCTGGGGTTTCTAGTGAAAGCCATAAATTGTTATTTTAAGGTTCCCGTTGCAAATTTCTTAGTTACCTTCAAATGAAGGAGAACTTAATTTAGCAAACAAGCTGCATTACAATCATGTTAATTTTCAAAATAATAAGATGAAAGTTAAGCAAGTAACGCAGTTACACATAGACTATACATAGACTTTTGTCGTGACCAATTAAATCTGACTTCATTCAAAAATAGTGAAAGCACTAATTTTTTTCAGGATTATTAATTTATTAATAACATGATTGACATTTTGAATTCCCGAAACACATGAATAAAACTACAAAAAAGCTCTAACAGAAGCCAACTCTGCAATGTTGCTTAGTTACCTTAGCATGGCGACGACATACCTATCTGAGTTGAAAACACAAGAGGGAACTCTTTTGACAAAAAGTTTACGTAAGACTGGTTTCAATGGTTTTATTGGATGTGCTGTAGCTGTTAAACATTTTTATGAAACATTAATACGTCCCGGAGTTCTGATTTTTATTTCATTTTACAAAGTGGGCCAGGATCAATTGAAATGCTCTTTGGTAATATAAGGACACATGGTGGAGCCAACAGCCCGCCAGTTTAAAGCTGCATACAAAAACATTTAGTTCGTATTGAGTTTAAGACTCTCGATAGTGGACATTGTACTGCGCTTGAACAGATTTCAATTGTTGATTGTGCATCATCTCGTGTAGCAGAGATTAATAGATCCATTCGAAGGATTGCGGTTGAAGATGATGATAATAACGAAAAGGATATTAACGCATTTTTCAATACCATCTCTGATTTTAGCAATCTAATCATTAGCGATATTGCACGCACAACGGACCAAGTGGGAGTCTAAGTGCGGATTAAGAAGTCTCTACTCTAGCCATATTGCAGGGTACATAGCGCATAATTTTAATTAAGAAAATAGATTGCGATATCTGCATTTGGAGCGAGTTGCTTATTTTCAAGGAGGAGTTAAATAGATTAGAAAGTTTAGGATAAAGATCCAGCAGAGGTAATGGAACTACTCTAGGTGATGACTGGACATATGGAAGTGGGTTGGAGATCAATTTAATGGTAAAAGTATCCTTAAACACACCTAAACTATTAAATATATTGGGAAACTCTTTTTCTACATTTATGTCACCTTCACTAACATGATAATATGTGTTATACAATCTTAATATATTCATTTTTATAATTATAATGGCTGGATTCCCTAAAGTAGGTTCCTGTAAATTTTTGAATACAAATGCTAAAGCTCTGTATACACTACTATTATGATATAATTGTATCCAAATAAAGCCTACTACATCTAATGGAATACCTTCAGGTCCCTTAATAATACCTGAACAAGCAAATATATTACTGGTATTCTTTAACTTATTTTCAGGTATAGCCTTGTGTCAGCGACTGTATCTACAAAAAAATCTTATTTTTTTTTGTTTCAACATCCACTTCCAACTCGAAGTCCTCCTTTTCCATGTCCATGCATTGATCTTTCGCTCTCTGCAGCATTTAGCAAAATCGCCCCGACGCTTGCATTTATGACGAATTTCTTTCGGAGCTGGACATTCCTCTTTATTATGTGTTTCCCTTTTTCCACAACATTTTCTATTTAATAATCTTGCCCATTCTATTTACTATCACTTCCTCTTCCCGACTCCACATAACTTTAACCTTCTCTTGCGCCATGTTGACTGCTTCTTATAACGTCAATTTTGCCTTTAACAGGATTTTTTCACAGACATTCTTGTCCCTTAACCCATCTACGAACTATCTCTTATAAGCTCTTCACATAGACTTTCTAAATCAGATGTCTCCGCCTGCGTGGTCGAGGCTCCTAAAAAATCAATCACTGACATACCTTCCTTTTGTTCAAGCAAATTAAATCTCTTATATACAACTTTTTTCTTAGGATTGAAATGACCATCTAAAGCCAATACTACATATTTTTTTTCGTCAATGTTCAATATCTTGATAACTTCTTCCACCTTCCCATGCTGTACAACTGTAGTGTGTAATCTACCTTATTGTATGTAACCAGCCTTATTTCGTATAAAAGTAATCCTTTTAATCGTTTAATTATCATATTAAAGACAGTATTGATTCAGCTCTCGGTGTTTCAATATCTCCTCGAGATCCCGCCTTACATGGCGACCCTGCCAAAGCGCAATGGCAGTGGCTTGATTCGTTGAGTGGTAATTAGTACAAAATGTTAGTTTGTAATAATTTGTAATGCGTGCTGCCAAATTTCTACTCTCTTACTTCGGTTGTACGAGTTATAATTATCATTGTGATTATCATTGGTGATCCTTGCCCAGAACGCCGCTGGGGGCAATAACCAGGCTTCAATAGAAGAGTTAAGGACACATATCGGAGTCACGAACATAATCTTGCTGCTGATCCTTACTTTGGTATTTTTATTTTTATTTTATTTATTCGGGAAAATAAACAGTTATACATTAAAATCTTGCGCTAAGTTATAAATATACAAGGTTTATAAATGTATAACCTACGACATTTTCCACAACATATTAAAAGTTAAATCAAACAGTGCGCTATTCTAACATTTTAAAGCAGAAAAGTAGTTAAAAGTGAACTTAAACATAGACAGGCATGCAAACAACAGAGAAACAGAGAGAGAATGAGCAAATATTAAAGTAACTAACTAAACTAACTATTATATTCTAAAAGTATTTTGTTGGTAAGATTTTTAAATTTTTGAGCAGAGACGAAGAAGAAGTCGATGTCTTCAAAGATATCATTTTACTGGCTGGTAAGTCGGCGTAGGGGTGCTCGCAAGCCCGCGTTTGTGCGACAGGAACTTACTGCAAATAGAGGTCTTGCGCGCACCCCACGGCATATCGTTGTTCTGGGTACTACGTAGCTGATTTTGTTGCGAATGTCAATACAATCATAAGTATTACACAGATCAAACAAGAACATTGTTTCCAACATAATTCGTCTAGACTTTAAACTTTGCAGGTTATACTTCTGCAATAGGTCCTTGTAGGATGCATAGATACGATGGCAACGATAATGCATGGCCTTTAAAAATTTTCTCTGTACTTTTTCGATCATATCGGAATATTTACCATAGTGGGGATTCCATACCGAAACAGCATACTCTAGCTGAGAGCGAACTAATGACCGATACAAATACAAATAGGTAGAGGAGCGGGTAAATACTGTAGCCGTTCTCATGATAAAACCGAACATACGGAAGGCATTATTAACAATTTTGTTAATATGGGAATCTAAATGGAGTTTGTCGTCCAACAGAACTCCAAGATCACGGACCAGGGTTTCTCTTTTTAAATTTTCGTTTTTTAAGGTGTAGGGATGTAATAAGATGTTTTTATTTTTGGTGAAACTAATGACATAACACTTGGATACACTAAGTTGAAGTTTATTGCGTGTACAGTATGCCGAAAACGCATCTAAGTCTTCCTGCAAGAGAGAGCAATCACGGTGGCTTTTAATAGACCTAAATATTTTAATGTCGTCAGCGTACAACAGTAATTTTGAATTTGTAAAACATTTATCGACGTCATTGATGAATAAAATGAAAAGGAGAGGTCCCAAAATGGAACCCTGCGGCACTCCAGAAGTAACATCTACAGTGGTAGAGCAGAAGCCATTTATTACAACCCTCTGAGTTCTGTTACAAACATATGAATAAAACCATCTCAGCAGGTCCCCACGTATCCCATTAAACGCAATTTTCTGCAAAAGCAGTTCATGGTCAACCTTGTCAAAGGCTTTCTTGAAATCAGTATATATGGTATCAGTTTGAACATGGGCATCCAAGTTGTTAAATAAATAATCTGCGAAAGTCACCAGGTTCGTCGCGGTTGATCTTCTTTTGACAAAACCATGTTGCTGTGGTAATAAAACACTGTGTAGTAGAGGGTACACTTTATCATGTACTAATCTCTCGAAAACCTTTGACAAAGCTGACAATATAGAAATTGGCCGATAGTTCTCAACGTCATGCTTAGATCCAGACTTGTAGACAGGTGATATGTTTGCGAGTTTCCAAGCTTGTGGAAATATCCCCTTTGAAATGGATAAATTAAAAATGGTATGCAATGGTGTACAGAGATTAGTGGCAGTCTTCTTAATAAAGATTACTGGCAAACCATCTGGTCCAGGACCTTTTGAAGGGTCTAATGACTCGAGCCCTCTCAGTACATCAGCCACTGAAAATTCAATGTCACTTATAAGCGAGCAGGTAGGGGAGCAGTTGGTAAGCGGGGACGGTACACTTGTTAAGGTAGATGGTTCATATACCGAATGAAAAAAGTCAGAAAAAATATTGCAAATGTCTTCGGGGTTATTAGAAGGCTGATTTTTATATTTCATGGTGGAAGGCATTCCAGTAGTGGATTTTTGTTTGGAAATGAACGTCCAGAAGTATTTAATGTTGTCTCGAATACCATCCTCTACAGAATTAATGTATTTTCTATATGATTCTTTGGTATCGCTGGCGTCTGTCTATGCCGTCTACAGAATTATAGAAGATGTCACCTTCAGTGGATTGACCAGCAGATTCAACAGCACACTATGCAACTGTAGCTTCCGTATGGCTCCACCTTGAAACCTTGAAAGTGTCGCGTGCTGAGTCGGTGTCGGTCGTTCGATGTCCGTCCGTCACGAAGTGCTATTTCCCTAACGCAGCGGTGTTTAAGTCGCGAATCGGGGTCGAGGTCGTAGGTAGCGTGCGTAACACGCATGACATCATTTAAAAGTGAAGCTATCTTTTACTATAATAAAATTTGGAAATGTCCGGAAAGTATTTTGTTTTTGTAGAGAGAGTATTTGTTGGTGTCCGTATTAGTTATGCTTGTGCTTTCACTAAGTTCGTATCACCACTTCGTACCTATACCGCTTTGAATTTTACATATTATAATAAGTAAAACGCGGTTTAGGCGCCAAACTCGGTAGGTACGGTGCGCGGTCGCAGAGTTGACCAATACAATACCCTTTTGGTAAGGCTTGTCTGACTTTCAGGATTTCGGATAGTTCTTTGACATTCGTATCGGGAAGCCGCGGACAGGCACGGACGGGGTGGTGAGCGTCGCGCCGCCGTGTTAAATTGAACGCGCTGTTGCCAAATGTCGAACCGCGACTTGCTTACCTTTGTCCAGTATTAGCTATTCCACATGTGATAAATCAGGCTAAAGTAGTGGTGATAAAAGAAAAAACAGCGACAACAGCGCAGTTTGAAAAAGACTCGGCCACTTACTCGCACCGGGTGGCGGAGATATTTAGTTATTTAGTTTACACATTATTGGCGAGTAATTATAAAAAAAACATACTCATTTTTATTATAAGTGTAGTAACGCACTGAAAACATTGTGCTGATGGATGGATTGAATAGTAAGGGGGTCCTGGAGGTGTCTGAAGTAAAAAAAAAATACATTAAAAACATGTATTTACATACGTTTCCTTCACTACAGCCGAAGAACATTTACACCAAAAGCCTCACAATATTTCCTGAGATGGTGAGCTGAGTGTATAGCTTTTAAACGTGCATTAAATAGGTACGAGACGACACATAATTGAGTAGTTATTTATTTATTTATTTGCACTCATATACATCACACATTTTACATATTACTGTCGGTTTTTGTACATGAACCCTGTCAGGGCACTGCAAAGCACAATGCTGGTTTGTTATTGAGTACATTCGAATATTATAACAATGTAGTTAGAAAAATAATACAAAAATAACGTCATATTTTAAGTCAGATAGTTAGATAAGAGGTAAAAGAAGAATAAAGTAATAACAATAATACGGAATAGCTAATAATTACAACCATGTCATGTGTATGTATCGTAAGTGGTTAAATCGAATTATGGTATGTCATTTTACAATATAAAATAAAAATGAAACAGCTAATAATTACAACCATGTCATGTGTATGTATCGTAAGTGGTTAAATCGAATTATGGTATGTCATTTTACAATATAAAATAAAAATGAAACAGCTAATAATTACAACCATGTCATGTGTATGTATCGTAAGTGGTTAAATCGAATTATGGTATGTCATTTTACAATATAAAATAAAAATGACACAGCTAATAATTACAACCATGTCATGTGTATGTATCGTAAGTGGTTAAATCGAATTATGGTTTGTCATTTTAGAATATAAAATAAAAATGACACAGCTAATAATTACAACCATGTCATGTCAATATCGTAAGTGGTTAAATCGAATTATGGTATGTTATTTTACAATATAAAATAAAAATGACACAGCTAATAATTACAACCATGTCATGTGTATGTATCGTATGACACTTTAATCAACAAAATTTATGTTTTTGAGTTACTGAAAATATAGGTTAATTAATTACTACAAATAGTTTTTTTTATTCATACCTCCCATTGATTTATGTAAAAAAAAGGATTTAAATCAGATAGTGGATATTTTGGGAACACATATAGTTCCATGTGTTGTTGGAAAATGGGCACGGAGCCCATACAGTTTTGCCTATAGTCCTTTTTCACCACTATTAGATTTCCGCTACTTTCTCAACGAAGGAAACATTTGCTGTCTATAATTTGATCAAGTGTCAAGTCTATCTCAAGTATCAAAATAAAGATGAAAGTCGCGAAAACGCTATGTTCATACAACAATAACTCTTAAAGTATAGACATACAGTTGTGAATTTTATGTTGTATTGTAGCTTAGCTCAAAAACTGTCGATCTAGTATAAAAAATAAAAAAGTTCTCGGGGTTGTTTTTGTAGTAATTAACAATTATTGGTTGAATTGCATAATTTATTGTTTTTTTTTTCGACTTTCACATTTTTTTTTCAAAAGTTATGGAATTGTGAACACATTGCTTTGTAATGCAGACGGTAGACAATATTAGATATTGCCTTTCGAATAAGTTACCTATTTTTATCGCAGTATGACTAAAACTTTGAGATATATGAATTTTTTTGTACTCGCGTAGAGCATATTTCAACAAAAAAAAACAAAATGGCTGCCACATAGCGGGGAAGTGTATTGGACCCAAGCCTATAGTGTAATTGTACTTTAAAATAGCTTATATTTAAGTATTTAGAATATCGCTAGTCCATGTCCGGACACACTGTTTAGATCGTGGACTCCACAAATCGGTGCGTACAGGAAATTTTAAATATAACGACAGCACCTCAAGCAAGAATTCGCAGGTGAAAACCCTTAACCATCGAAAATCTAATAATATTTTTGGGCATATTGTTCCACATGGGACACATAAAAGTAAACCGATATTCGGAATACTGGAGACAAAATTATTTATTTTATTTATTCCCAGGACAATTGATGTCAAAAAATACGTCTTTGTTAATTTTTAGATGTTTACGGTTTGGTCAGCATAATTTCCATTCATTGATTGCCTATTTCAATAAAATAATGGTGGAAATATATAATCCCAGCGAAGAACTTTAAATAGATGAGTCCATAATTCAAGTGGCAAGTAGTCGCTAACCATCCATGTATGCGATGAACTGTTCTCCATATCAACAGCTCCCGATATTGAACATGCGTGTGGCTTCATGGAATCGTGCACTACACATCCGAAGGATTGGTCCTGCAGAGTTGCTGGACACCCCATAGATTGTTTTCATTGCATAAAGAGACAGCACATCGCGAGGTTTAAAGAAAATTACAACACCATACAACAATCACATGGGATTTTAAAAGAAGATGAAGGAGGAAGAAGTGGCGATAGAAATAAGAAGACAAAAGCAAATGAGGTAATAGTTCTATTGTCAAGTATTTTGGGATTAATATTTTCAGTCATCCTTTTTATACGTATACATAAAGGTGGTGCCGTCAAACCAGTTGTACCTTGCCTAATCCTATTTACTGTTTCTATAATATCTGCAACAAATATGACAGTTGATCTATTGGCATGAAAATTAGACGCGAGAGTTTCATTATATTTAGAGCTCCAAGTAATTGTTTGTACCATTTAATTTAATTTAATTCTTAGCCGTGGACATAGCGGAATCCGCCAATATATAAAAGGCAAGCGCCACAAATATGGCATCAAACTCTACAATATGCTGGCCACACCAAGTGGCCTTTCCATCAAAATCCATGTCTATAGAGGCAAGCAAGACCAAGATGTTGGAGGGAAAGGCCATACAGAAAAGGTGGTGACAAAACTGCCAGAAGACCATTTCAGCACAGGGTGCCATGTGTACATGGACAATTATGACATACTATCCAGCAGTTCATGAAACGCCTCGCCAAGCGCTTCTTCGATTCTGCTATTAGGCATCGTAACCCCCTGATCGCATCGGCCGCCCGATACGAGCCCTCGCGTATTAGTCAGATCCGCCGCCCGAGGCACACTCTCGTTGACCCCGACGACGACATCACCCTCCTCCAGGAGAGCAGTAGGGAAACCAGCACGCTCACAAAACACAGACGCCGTTATCCGTCATTCCGTCCTCGCCGACGAGGCCCGTCGCGAAACCCCGGTTCACTCCCTCCCCGACCCTTGCTCGAACCAGCCCGCGCAGCTGAGCCTGTAGACTTAAACCAGCCCCTAAATAATATCACTCAGATCCAGCCCGTCCCTTTGCTGTCCTCTCCCAGCGACGCCCTGAGCCGAGGTCCGTACCCCGCAGGGGGTGCCCTTAGTGCGTAGTCGCTTAGTTTGTAGTTTAGTTTGTAAGTTGCTCTGGCTGGAGGCCTTAATTTCGAGGCATCCACAGAAAAGCCCGGTTAAGCAGTCGACAACCTCCCTAGGTTGAACTGCGAGATGCCCTTCATAAAAAAAAATAAAAAAAATATCAGTCTGCTTTCACACGTTGACCGGTACACATCTCCGCTACTTCTGACCCTTGAACTTGGAAGACAATGGATACTACACCTACAGAAGCAGCACAAATCGTCGCCCTATTGCAAGAAGGGCTCAGCCAGCGGGCTGTCGCACGTCAGCTCCACATAAGCCAGTCCTGTGTTTCGAAAGTTTATAAACGCTTTCGGGAGACTGGTGGCTTTATCCCGAGACCAAGATCTGGACGGCGCCGGTGCACATCGGAGAGGGATGACCGTTTTATCGTGTCAACCTCTCTCCGAAATCGACATTTGACTGGTGTCGACGTCCAACAGGAGCTCCGAAATGTTCGTGGGGTAGCTGCCACGGAGTGGACAGTTCGTCGAAGACTTAACCTTTCGTATGCCAGAACGTAGATCTGCGCGATATTAACTGTACTCGAAAAATGATTGAATTACAATAAGTAAAGGGCCTATAATAGCGTGAAAGTGCCGGAAAAATCGAGTGAACTAATCAAACAATATAAAACAGCCGTTAAAAACTTTCATTCAACGTCAAAATAGTAAAATAAAATTGAACAAAGATTCAACTTGTTCGTACCTGTGCCGCGTAATTTGCTCTGTGTTTTTTGTGTGATATTTAGTGAATAAAAAGAGAAATCGTGAGTATATCTTTGTTTTTTCGATAATTTGATAAGTGTTTGATGAAATTGTAATATAAACTGCCAACGGTAGCAAGATTTCGACATGTTTGATAGGTTTACAAAAGTTGGTTACAAGCATGATGATGGATCCATAGTTTTCAACTTCGATTTATCTTATTGTTCGATATTTTCACATGTGCTTTGCTTATGCCATTTAGAAATACATTTTCTGTGTAACATATCTGCATATCAGTAGAGTAAAAATGCTATTTCTGTTAGTCATGGTAGTAGGTAGTTACGATGCGTTCACAGGATGTTCAAGTTTATTTTGATGTACTAGGAACCGGAACGCATATCTGCGCATTCAATCATATTTGTATTTAGTAGGTACACGCATTTCTATAATAATGGAAAAAGGAGAGTAATGGTTTCTTGTATGTAAGTAGGTATGTACGAGTACCTACATAACCATTTTTATTTGATGTGACCTTAGATTTTGTGTCGGAGTCGAAGTGGTATACTATATGGGATAGGTATAGTTTTTTTTTTCGAATAGGTAGGGTGAACTCATCTAATTCTGTGACTCGCCTAATTCGGTGATATTTGGTTTGAGCGCTATCATAGGGCTATACGAGTGAAATCAATGGTTTGAAATACAACCTTAAGCCTCTGTGATAAAGTTCAAATTCGTCTGTAAAGTTAGGGGATGCTCGAGTGAGCGAGATAGAAACAGCTAACGGTTTTGTCAGTTCGCGCGCGAATCTCGCCGGTTTCGGCAGTGTTTGTGAATTGGTGGCGAACTTTGCTGTATTTATGTAAGTATTTAACCGATTTTTTAGCTTCTTTCTAATAAAATGAATTGTAATTGATATTCCCTTGATGTGGCAGTAAAAAAATCGTCATAGTTCTGCGTCTTTTTCGTGTTAGAGCTTATTTTGTTCGTCAAAAATATTAGCGTTTTAGCGGTTGAGTGGTTTCTGTGCTATCACAGAATTATAGTAGTTATGTACAAATATTTGTGGTTTTAACTGAAATTATTGACTTATTTTGAGTGTAGTAGACAAGATTGATGTCATTTTATTACTTTTATCTGGTCTTAATTAAAATGACGACTTTGAGCCAATATTATATTTTGCTATCACGGAATTGGGTGATTTTTTTTGGACTTGTCACGTAATTGCGTGAGTAATTTACCAAATTTCGCAGCTTTTTTTTATTAATATGAGCTCAAATTTGGGCAGACGCTAAAATCTAAGCAGGTAGGTACGTATTTATTATTTTAATTTGCTTGTTTACTTTCAGATATATCATGGATGACCCCAGAGAGAGCAGCGGTGGCCCAGTGGTAGCGACCCCGACTTACGAACAGTATGTCGTGGGTTCGAACCCAGGCAGGCGCATTACTTTGTGTAATTTATTTCATCACCACTGCTCTCAAAAACGGTGAAGGAAAACATCGTGAGGAAACCGGCATGTCCTAGGACAAAAAATTCGAAGAAATGTGACATCTACCAATCCGCACTGGGCCCGCGTGGTGGATTATAGCCCATTCCCTCTCAAAGAGAGGAGGCCTGTCCCAGCAGTGGGAACATGAATAGGCTGATGATGATGATGATGATGGATGACCCCAACAAGAAGAACAGAAAATACTCGGAGACCGATCTCAAAACCGCTGTTGAAAATGTTTTGAGTTCAACAATGACAGTTTACAGAGCTTCGAAGAAGTTTAAGATTCCATGGTCGACATTAAAAGAGAATGTGACGAAGTACAAAACTCTACGAGAGGGTAATCAAGATGCACAGATCGTAATGTCCAAGATAGGAAGGCCGTTTGCGTTACCTGTTGAAATAGAACAAAAGTTACTGGCCTATATTATTGAGATGCAAGAACGTGGTTTTGGTCTTACAGTTACCAAAATAAAGCAAATAGCATTATCTTTAGCAAAAGCTGCGAACATTTGCTGCACATTCAATGACAAAAAGGGATCTGCAGGTTGGAATTGGTGGGTGAAGTATAAAGAACGCTACGGGTTGTCTTTGCGAACACCGGAAAATCTTTCAGCAGGTAGAGCGATTTGTTCAAACCCGGTTATTTTAGAAGATTTTTATGAAAAATTAGAAAAACAGTTAAATGAACATGACATTCCACCCGAAAGAATATGGAACTGCGATGAAACTGGTCTGATGTTTCTGTATTTTAGGAATTTCTGATTCCACATCATCTTCCGTTACCAGCCTCTAAAATTTGCCGGATAGACTCTTCCGTATAATAATCATCTTCATCATCGATCTCGCTTCCTGAATCGACTTCCAATGCTGATGCAAGAGATAATGGCAAGATACCCATGCCTATTTGTTCTTCAATAGGCGAGCCAGGATTAGCAATTTCTTCATGATATGTAATATCGAACTGCTCACGTTGCAAAGGCTGCAAGTTTCCCGATGAAGTTTGTTCTAAAATAACTTGATCATTGGTTGGTACGCGCAATGTTCCGCTGTTCGTAACAACCATGAATAAAAATAACACCATACAGTTTTTGAAATGCTATGAAATGCATCCATGCTTATGGAACCCAAGAGAACAAGATTACAGGAACAATAATGTACGTTTAGCGGCTCTTAAATCTATTATTCAAGAAATGCGTTTGTCCATAACAGTTGAAGAGCTTAAATTGAAGATAAAAAATATACGAACCACGTATAATAGTCCAGTAAGGTAGCAAAGTCAAAGAAGAGTGGCGCGGGAAAGGATGATATATACAGACCTCAATTAATTTGGTTTTCTGTAGCTGACCACTTTTTAAAGCCAGTGATAGAAGGAAGAAACAGTAAAGATAACATGGTAAGTCTTATTATTATTTATTAAATAGTAATTCTTGTTCGCATATTATAAATTATAATAGGTAAATCGTGAACAGAGCCATTTTTATAATATTACTTAAATAAACATACAATATTTACGCAATCATTCTATCTTGCCATGAAACTTTTCCTGGTCCGACAAAATAGTCAGCATATCTATCGCGCAGATCTTTTGCATTTCGTGAATAGTTGACAGACCTCAATTAATTTGGTTTTCTGTAGCTGACCGCTTTTTAAAGCCAGTGATAGAAGGAAGAAACAGTAAAGATAACATGGTAAGTCTTATTATTATTTATTAAATAGTAATTCTTGTTCGCATATTATAAATTATAATAGGTAAATCGTGAACAGAGCCATTTTTATAATATTACTTAAATAAACATACAATATTTACGCAATCATTCTATCTTGCCATGAAACTTTTCCTGGTCCGACAAAATAGTCAGCATATCTATCGCGCAGATCTTTTGCATTTCGTGAATAGTTGTTAGAAGATAGCGGTGTCATTAATTCGTCTACTCCTGCCGTAGGAATGCTTCTCCAACTTCCGTTTCTGATTGTCCCTGAGATTAGTCCGAAGCCAGTTATGCAGCGCACAGGTCGCTTTAATAATAGAATCAGTTTTATCCAATGAAACAGATATAGGTTTTCTGTATACTCTGAATCGTGAAGCCATTATGCCGAAGGCATTCTCTACGATTCGGCGTGCTCTTGATAGTCTGTAATTAAAGATTTTTTGTTTGTGTTCCAAACCTTCATGTCTTGAATACGGTTTCATTAAATAGGTTGCCAAAGGGAAAGCATCATCACCAACGAAAACTGCCTTATTAGGTAGTTTTAAATTATTTCTTTCAAGAGCACTATAGAACTTTGTTTTTTTCCAAATATGCGAATCATTCATGCGTCCATTAGTTCCGAAATCTATATATATGAAACGGTAATGTGCATCCACTATAGCAAACAACACCACACTATAAGTGCCTTTGTAATTATAATAGTCTGATGCTCCGTGTGGTGGATTTTCGATTAATACGTGTTTCCCGTCAATAGCCCCACAGCAAAAAGGAAATTGCCAGCGATCTAAAAAATCCTTTTGTATTTTCTTCCATTGATCTGTGGTGGATGGCACCTAAAAGAAATAAACTTATATTGGTATATGGTTACAGGGAAAAGATTCAGCGGTGAACACAAACAGCGACGCGTCTTCATATTTTGATGAATTGGAACAAGAAGATAATATTGCGTCCTTACAAAATAAAAAAAAATTGTCTCCAAAGAAAAAGGCGGAGCGTGCTCTAATGGACGCACCTAAAATGGACCCACCTGTTTTACAAGCAGTCAATAGATTAGAAACTTTGGCCAGGGCTCGGAACCGGTTTAAAAAGAGCGGTTAATTTCGATTAAATACCGGTAAATATATCGTTCCTTTATTTACCGGTTAAACAAGTGAACTGTTTTTATGTAACCCAAATGGTAAAGGTTACCGGTAACATAAGCACAAATGGTTTTGACACCCAAATTAACCGGTTAATTTCATAATTCGTACCTAATTTGTTTTCGTCTATTTTTTTAACACTTTCTAGAAGTTATAGTTACATTACCCCAGAAAATATTATGAAAAAAATAAATGGTTCATCTGAGGACGACAAAACAACCGAAGAACTTAAATGTTGCGGGTAGATTCATGTTTCGACTTGCTTAGTTGCGCACCCGCAATCGTCGAGCATACCTACGCCAGTCGTCACCCACTCCTCGTTCATTGCGTTTGGATTTTGGACAATTCGTAAACTCACAACGGAGATATAATTATTTTTATTCTTGTGGTGAATGTGACAGACCAGTATTTATTATGGGGAGAAAAAAAGTGAATAGAATCTATTCCATGTTTACGTACGACGAAGAAACCAAAAAATCCAAGTGTCTAATGGAAGGCTGTAATGCAACTATCAAAGTAAGTCGTTTTCTCTATTCTAATCTTTATTATCATGATTGCTGCGTACCTATTTTGTTATACTTTATGTTACATATTTACACAGCTATGGTAAACGAATAGTCATAAACCAAGTACCTAATTAAGTACTTTTTGACTGGCCACGGACCTACCGATTTCGAACCGAACCGACAGAAAAGAATTGAAATCGGATGTCTAGAATGTACACAAAATCCGTCACATGCCTACCGATCCGACGGTAGGTATGAGGACGGTATCGTATCGGTAGGTATGTAACGTATGGTAGGTACATTTTGTATTGCATTCTAACCTTCCGATTTCTCGGGCCTAGGGTCAGTGGCCAGTCGAAACGAAAATACCTACTCATTGTTAATTTTTTTTTAATGCGATTTCAATCCTATGCAAATCCTATGAAATTTCATATTAATTGACAATCGCGTAGGTACCTACAGTACGACACAACTTAGATGTAGCATGGGCAAAATTAAAAAAAAAAACGTAAAACTAATCACATCCGTACTGAGTGCGCCTTCAAAATCACTAATCTTTAGGTAAGTAGGTAGGTACTATTGCTTTAGAAGAAAATGATCTTTATGCAAACTCAATATCTTGTAAAGTTGTTGTAGTGTAAGTTGTTTATTTTTGTTCGAATTGTTGTACACCGATGCTACATCTAAGTTGTGTCGTACTGTAATTGGACGTGAAAAAAACATTATAATATTAATGCGCATTTTGTTCATAGTGTTTATGTTTGTAGGGAAACCATGGTGCAAACTTGTTGCGACATTTTTATTCTCAACATAGAGCAAAATACGAGGAAATTCACAATATAAATTTGGCAGCTAAAGAAAACATGCCGCCGCAACCGTCTAAAGCCACCAAAAGTGTAATGCAGTGCTGCTCGAGACTTGTAACAGATCATGGACGTCCATTTAGCTTAATTGAAGACAAAGCATTCAAAGACCTTCTTATGTAAATACCAGGGGTGACACAAAATCAGCAGCAAGCAATTAATATAAAAAATGTACGATCCAGTATACAAGATATGGCTCACGAAATTCGTGGAAAGATTTGTAACGAAATCAAAAATAATCTACTTGCACTTAAAGTAGACGTTGCATCTATTAAGTTGCGAAGATTTCTGGGACTAAATATACAGTATGTTGTGGGTAGGTATGATTTTCAGATCTTTTTGCTTTTTTTAAAAACGTCGCCCCACTAGCAATTTCTCCTGTATCGTGGGTGCGTTTCAAAAACATGAAATATCACATACACATACACAAACACCCAGGCTCGGGACAAACATCTGTTGAGAACACTTTTTTTGTCTCGTGCGGGAATCGAACCCGCATAACCCGTAGTTAGTCCAATTGCTTAGCCACTGTGCTAATCAGGTCGTCAACTACTAATTAAAATATTTTTTTTCAGATGGAAAGATTGTCCTTCGAAATATAAGTATCATAGAATTGCACGATAGAAATACAGGACAGTATTTAAAGGACAATGTAGCCGATTGTCTTAGCAGGTACGGCATAGATCTAAACCAAATACAAACTATCACTACTGACAATGGAGCAAATATGATAAGTATGACTAACCAAATAAACGAGGCAGCCAGGGAGTCAATAAGCCAGTCACTAACTGAATCATTTAGTGAATCGGACATCGAAATGGACGGCGAATACAACGAGGAGGACTCTGCTTTTTTTCAACAGAGTGACTTAGAGATTGGTTCAGGTAGCACATCTGGTACAGTTCGCACGGTTACAAGCGTACGATGTGCTGTGCACTGTCTAAAGCTCGCCATCAAAGATGCCTGCCAAGAAATAGAGGAATTTCTTGGGCATTGCCGAAGAATCGCTCGTAATTTACGTACGCCAAAGCGTTTAAAATTACTAAAACTGCAAAATGCAGTGATTGATACTCCCATTCGATGGGATTCTACCGCAGATATGCTAGAAAGACTGCATAAACTAAAAGATTTTTGCATCGCTAACTTAAATTCCGAACCAGAAGTCATTTGGGATTCTATTGAAAATTATTTAAACGTCTTACGGCCGTGCAGGGTTTTATCAAAAAAATTGCAAAAGGAACAACTAACTTTTGGCGATTTCTACATTGCTTGGATGAAGTGTCGTCTCGAAGTCGAACAACTACATAGCTCTTTTGCCCGGCGTTTGCTGTCCTGTTTAAGAAGTCGTCAAGAAGTGCTTTTCAGCAATAAATACTTTCTCGCAGCTATTTACCTCGACCCGAGAGTAAATGCTACACTTACGACTACACAACAAAACTGCGCAAGGGCTGTGTTAGTTGAAACATATAAAAGGTTGACTAACTTAAAAAGAAGAACGACTGCAGAAGCGACTTCAGAACCTTCCATTCCAGGAGTTAACGATAGCGTTGTTCCAGGAACTTCTGCAGAACTTGATTCATTCAATGAAGATATAAATTTTGACAGCTACCTTCGCCAACATTTTGTTACCAACAGAGATATAAATATAGATCAACAAAATTTACAATCATTAGAAAGAGAAATTAATTTTAAGTTAGTTGCTTTTTTACAAGAACCAGTATTACCGTCGAAAAACAGCATTTTAGAGTATTGGGAGCAGAAGAAAATGACGGATCCATATTTATACAACCTGGCAAAAGTAGTTTTGGCGACACCACCGACAAGTGTTAGTGTTGAGAGGCTCTTTTCGTCTTTGAAATTTGTCCTTAACAATTTACGTATGTCATTGAATGACTTAATAATTGATGATGTTTTGGTAGTCAGAAATAATCATTTATTTTCGTTGGAGTAATATTTTAATAGTATGTCAAAATGTTGGACCTCCCTTACTAATTTTGATCAGCTGATGATAACTTTATATGGTAAGGCCAATTTTTTTCTTGGGAATAGACTATAACTTTCTTGGAAAAAGTTGTTCATTTCTATTGGCAGAAGCAGTAGGTATTTCAAAGCAAATCTCATGGGTCTTATCGTATCCATCCTGTATATAAATAATAATACAGGCTCTGCCTAAATATTAGGCCGTGTGTGAGTTGTACCAAAATATTGTTATTTTTATTTTCTTGATTGTGAATCGTTGGTAATTCAAATTCAATAAAAGTTTTTTTTTTCATCTCTAAAAATTACATTTTTGTGTACAAAATGAATAGTACCTACCTAACCTAGTAATAAGTGGGAGATCTGTGATTTGTGGAGTCTAAACTAATCCTAGGCCTAGGCCCTCCCTATAACATCAAGATTATTATGAGTAGGTACTTACGGAATTATTTATTGATCATTATTTTTTTGTTATAAAAAAATCTTGAAAAATACTATTTTCAGTGTGATTTATATTAAGCAGATAATAAGAAGTTGTTGCATTGTTTACTAATTGAGTACAGAAATAAAACAATTTTATTAATTATTATATATTTTATTTATAACAAAAACCCTATTGACTTAATTTTTTTCCGTATCAGTCACTTCAATTTCGTCTGTATGATGACCTTTTACAATGTTTAAAAAGTTTAATATTTTTACGTAACACCTTGTACGCATACACGGTGAGATATGCTTTAATTCCTCTTTAAGGAGGTCTGCAAAATGGTCATTCCTTTTGTCTTCTTCTATTCTTGAATGTTGTGAACAAGACAAACATATTTTATTTAAGTTTGGCTCGTTTACTTCTACTTTTTTTTTTTTCGACGTCATGTTTGATTTTAACAAAGACGGAGACGAAGGGCCCAAATCGTCATCTGAGTCAAGAGGATGTGAAGATTTGCTCCGCTTTAATCCTGGTAAGAATAAATTTAATAAATTAACTTAAGACGGAAGCTAGTTAAAATGAAGTCAACATAATTAATTCGAATAAAACTCACCTCTATTATTCATTCTTCGTTGCCTATTAGTATTTAAAGTCTTGTATCGTGTGGCGGCGACGTTGCGAACGTGCATGCGACTTGATACGACTAAAATTTTGTAAGTAAATGACATCGCAACTTCCAGAACGTGCGAGCGAGAGTGGCGGAGGCCGGGGGCCCTATCAAACTTGGTTTTAACCGGTTAATTTTCAGTATCAAAACCAAAATTCATGGAAAACCGATAAATCGCATAAACCGGTAAAAACCGGTAAAGTGCAACCTTTAACCTAAATCGATTTCGGTTTGGGGTCAATGACCGTTACCGGTTAAGAATTTCAACCGGTTTCCGAGCCCTGCAATTGTCATACTATGAGTCACTAATTTACTGACTGAGCAGCTCAGTGACTAACCGTTGTCCCTGAAACAATCAGGAGGATAATCAACGCTGTTGGCTATCTCAAATATGAAGAGAAAGTGTACGTACCAGCGGTTGCTGCTGATCCTGTTGACCGACATGGAGCAGTTATCCCTAGACCAGAGAATGTCGCACTTATTACACTTCGATGAACAGTTGAGTTCTTATCTAATCCACAGACTGCGCAGAATGTGAGACGAAGTTTCACGAGAATAGCCCTTTGCCAGGAGCCATCTGGGATAATGATGTTTTACAAAATCCCGATGAAATAATGCCTCGTAACTACAATATCTATGAGGATTTCCGTCGTGAGTCGATGCTAATAGCACCATTCCTTGCTTCGTTACAGAAGTATGTGCCAAAGTTGGTGGGAGGCACGTTAGACTTTAAATCGACTGGCCGAAACTCTTTGCTTATAAGCAATGAAATGCAGAATCTCAAAGCCGTTGACCGGCAAGCTGGCGAAGATCTGCAAGAGTATTATCGTCGTTGCGTCCCAGAAGGGAACGTCCGCAACTATAATGCCCTAGTCCGGCTAACACCTGCCGAAAGAGTAGAAGGGCAAGTTAACCTTTTAGGTGAATATCCATCCCCCGTTAACTTACGGTACCCCATATATCATATGCGGGATGAGGTTGCCGCCGCATACGACGTGACCAGTGATTACGCAGGCATATGTCAAATCATGTATGCCATGTAACGTGCTAAGAGTAAACTTTAAATCCGTCCGGTGTATAAAATGACGTTAAATCTAATACAATTTTTTTTCCCTTGTTTTAGTGCATTTATTTATCCTTAATTGTTTTAGGTCATACTGTTGCGAAAACTTGGCACGATACCACTGTTACGTCATCACGCCAAGCATTTCTGGAAGGTCTGTCGAGTGGCGCTAAAAATCCAACAGGGAAGGCCAGCAGACTCATTGTTGTTCATATTGGCAATGAAAATGGCTTTTTAGACGATTGTCAATGGGTCTTCGTTTGTAAAAAGACTGGTGATTATCACGAAGCCATGGATGCCGTTCATTTTGAAGAATGGTTCGTAAAAGTTTTAAATAAGCTGCAACCTAATGACGTTATTGATAAGGATAACGCAAGCTATCATTCCAGGTACGTCACATCACATCACATCATCAGCCGATAATGTTCCCACTGCTGGGACACAGACCTCCTTTCTAGGAGAGGGAATGGGCTATAACCAGGAACCTACAACTTACCTAAAGAGCAATTTTTTTGTTGTTGTTTTTGACGTGATAACGTCTTATAAATCGATGTACACCGCCCGGCTGCATGCACGAAAAAGTGTCACACCGTTCCGCGCGCCAGTCACATTCCGCCTGACTAGACCTACAAAACTAAAATTTTGCAGTGGTTTCCTTTCTAATGTAGACAAGGAATAAGGATTTTTGAAGGGATTTTTCGAAATTCAACCTCTAACGGAGTTAAGTAGGAGATGAAAGTTTGTATGAAAGTCTGTCAGTTTTAAAGTTAGGATCTTAAAATTTTGTGTTTAGGCTGACGATTGCAAATAATTCATTCGAAAAGGTTAAAAAAGGGCACGAAGTTGTGTATGGAAAGTCCTTAATTGTCGAAGTTGTTGTTTTCTTATGACGTTATCGCGTAAAATTATCGTCCGTAAACCGACTTTACAGTCAACCATTTTTTTTTTTTGTTTTAGCTATTCTAAATTTTATACATTGACTTTCAGACGATTGGAAAAAATACCCACGTCATCTTGGAGAAAGCAACAAATAATGGACTGATTGCAAAATAAAGAAATCGTCTTCGACCAACAGGACTCAAAAGCCCATTTGATGGTCAAAGTCCAATCGGTGAAAAGATTTTATCAAAAATACGCAGTTGATGAAATGGCGAAAGAGAAAGGCGTAATAGTATTACGGTTACCGCCTTATCATTGCGAGCTTAAACCAATTGAGCTCGTATGGGCCGGACACCAAAAATTATGTTGCTCGACACAATACAAAATTTAAATTATTAGATGTTAAAAAAATATTTAGTGATGCCTTAAATTAGGTAACACCTGAAAAATAGAAAAATTGTGTCGAGCACGTCAAAAAGAAAGAAGTAAAGATGGAGGGACTCGATCATCAGATCGATAAAACAGCCGATCGCTTTATTATACATTTATCAGAAAGTTCAGAAACTGAAAGTTCCATGAGTGAACAGATTCTATTAAGCACAGCTCTGTTCTTTGAACTTCGGAGAACAGAGCTCTGCTTAGTAATGCCGGACTACTACTTCGGATTACAACTTAGGATCTTATTTGTAAGTACGTGGAGGTAGAATGAATTTTAAATGTTTCATGCTTGTTAATGTTAGGGAAAATATTTGTAAATATGTATCTGAAGTTTACACTATGTTGATATACGAAATTAATTAAACTTTTTATGAAGTTATTTCTACTTTAAAGTATAAAATAGAATTAATTACAGAACCTTACTCGACAGTAGCGCCATCTGGTGAGCCTAAAAACGATTGCCCCCATTGACTATCTGTATTAACTAAATACAGTGAAAGTAAAATTATACCGTTGTCAACAACAGTGCGTGATCTTCGTAAGCAGAGAAACAATTACCTCTCATTATCTAAGCAGTACATATTCTGCTATTTTACAGTGCTTCAGTTTGTTATGTCGACGGCTTGTTAGATAAAATGCATAATGTAATTTTAGTAGATTGTAATTAAACATTATTTATTAGGATAAGTGTATTTGCATACCTAGTGTGTTTAATCTTATAACTTACTTTTATTTAGAATAGGTCGCTAATATATTGTTTATATTGTCTATGATAAATTTGATCACGATTTTAATTACACATTAAAAAAGCTATATAATTTGAATTTTATTCAAAAGTAGTATTTCATTATAACCCATGTCGTAACACATATTATGTACGAGTATGTTCCACGAGTTAATTCAGCATACCGAAAATTTCGTTAGCAGCAGGTTCGTTGTGACGTCATTTGTGTTCCTACCTATTCTAAGACAAGTTAGAAAAAATCTTGATAAACAAACTGCCGCATACTTAGCATTATTGCTCTTCTGCTTGTGAATTATCGACATGGCTAGTGGCTACGTCACCGCCATGGGGAACGACCAGTCTATTACTTGCATGAGATGTAACTTGACTATCACTTTGTTTGCATATCTTTACCGAACATTTCTGCCGTTTCCGCCCAATATTGTAAATGGATATGCCCGAGTTGTACTAATCTGGTTCCTAACACTTCGGATAAAGATTGCACGCCTGCTGCGGTGTGTTCACCACTTGAGGTAATAAAAGAATTGCCCTGTTTAGGTCTTGGCTTAACTGCCCGGACCGCGAGGTAGAAAACCTCTATAAAAACCCCGTAATATACCTGTTACCCCGAATCTCAAGCGGCGCGGCGGCGCGCCGTGAGGGGATGTATGGCTGCAGGGTGTTCCTATGGAACAATCAGTAGTTAGTGCTACCACTGCCAAGGTACCAGCTGACCCTCTGGCGGGTTATAAATGTTAAAGGCTTATCCGGTGTACAGAGGGCACTGTCCGGATGGACTATTTATATCCCCCACACTCGTGGTAATGAAGTAAAAATAAAGATGTAGTTGAGAAGGCGGACGCAGTGTCGGACTCTCGCGCTGCGTCACTGAGGACGCGCAGTGGCTCCAGTGGAACTATGCGTGGTTCTGGAGTATGTTGTCGGAGGTCGACGGCACACCGCAAGCAGTTGCGGCCGCGCCCTCCAAAGTTTGGGGGAAGGGGCCGCGTGGGTCTTCAAGCGAAAAGAACGTGCCGGCTGTCAAGGTGCCAACAGCCAGGAGGGGCAGAGGTCACGGAACAGCTTCCGGAGCAAACACTCTGGCAGCGTTACGCGACACCTCTTCCTAAAGCACCCCGATACGCCGTTGGCCAGGGGAGCGAGTGACTCCGATCGTGTCTCATCCGCGGTCTCGATCGACGAACTGGGAGGGGTCACCGTCTCTCTTGTGGGCACAAAGGCGGAGGCCAACGCCGCGAAGCGTGCGCATAGCAGAGCGATTGCGGCTGATGAGGTCACCGAAATGACCCGTCAGGCCCGAGAGCTGCGGTCTCCTCAGGCGGCTAATGGAGAGAGCCTAAAGGCAGAGCCTGTCAACCGCCAGGTGATGGATGGCGTGGACGTTGTCCTGAAGGGAGGCACCAAGTTCGGCAACCTGAAGCGCTCGGTTACGCGAGCCCTTAAAATGTGGTGTATAGAGAGGTTTTACAATAATAGCAACATCATAGGCATTTTCTGTTTGTTTTGTGTATAGAAATAGTTTGCGTTAAACATCATTAAATTTTAAAGTACTTCATATCTTCATAACCACGCGGTCGAAGACGCGGGCAATAGCTAGTGTGCTTTTACATAGTTGGTGTCGTTCAATAAACCGGATTTTGTCTGGCAAAATCACATACCATGGTGAGAATGAAACTAAAACAACAGCGCAAGCTTATAAAAATAAACACAAGACTAAATAAGACAATAAATAAGTAATTCTCAAACACTTTCACCCGAAGTGTGGCTGATCTGTCGAAAAAGCAGGACTCAAAGACACTGGAGCTTTCGCGCCCGCGTCCTGTGAAGAATCTCACAGGAGAACAGTTCCGTTTCCACGGCGTGTATTGTTCAAAGAGGATAAATGAGAATTTAGAAGAAAGAAACATTTTATATTAAATTGTTCTATGTGTCAGTCAATATCTGTCTGTACTTCACAAGAAACTTTGTATAAAGCACTTCGTATAAATCTATATTAATAAAATGTACGTATGGATCTCTGATTCCTACTTATTTTTATTTCTAACGCCATTCAAGTTAGCAGAGATGACCAAATCAACTTGTCCAGACTTGAGGGATCGAGCCCAATCTTGATTCGAGCTTAAGTCCAGAGCGGGATTTGATGACTTCCTATCCTAAAAAAAAAGTAGGGCTAATACAAGGAGAAGGGTAACACTTGACAGATGCAGTTGAAGTTGTCAATGGGAGATTTAAAAGGGATTTTAAATTATTCAGGCAACGGTTTTTTAATCTAGCTGCTACTTATTTAATGATTGATTTTCAAAAAGCAGCAACTATTTTAAATATATTTCATCTTTGACTCACAGATAGTCCAAATTGTGAACAAATTATTCAAAAGGCGTTACGGTTCATGAATGTGCCAAATCATCTGGGGCAATTTGTGAATGAATTTAATTAAAAAAAGAAGAGTTACGTGCACAAGAATTGACGGTAATCTACCGCAACTGGAGATGTTTCTAATATTTACATACAATCGGTTGTTGTTATTCGCATTAGGGCCATATCAAGTTAAACAGGCACGATCATATTAAACACATAAGACAAAATGGTGTTTATGAGGTGGAAGTATTAAAAATATAATGGTGCCTAAATTAATCATAGCAAAGCATTGTTCACGTTATCAAGCAGTAGAGTTATATAATAAGTTACCTACTGATTTAAAAACTTTGGTCTATAATAGAAACTTATTTAAGACAAAATTGAAAGCCTTTCTATTAGAAAAATGTTTATACTCTGTATCCGATTTGATGTTGAATGATTCCAGATAATTTGTGTATGAATTATTTGATATGGTTTTGCCATTTAATTTATTAGACATTTAATTGATATGACATTTAATTTGTATGACAATTAATTTATTTGACGTTTAATTTATTTAACATTTAATTTAATTGACATTTCTTTTAGATAATTATGTAAATGCATTAATGTAATTTTTTGGCATTTAATGTTCTTTTAATTAAATTTAGTTCACATTGAATTCTCATTAAGTTTTATGAGGGGTTTACACGGGTGACTAAAGCCGCACGATTTTTGCCGCGCGGCGTAAATCGACCATGTAAATGGCAATCCGGCTAAGTTGCAAGTGACTAAAGCCGCAAGCCCCGAAGTTGGGTAGCATCCGACTTTGGCCGCGCGGCAACCGGCCACATGCGACTGGTGACTAAAATCGACCGTGTAAACGATCAGTTGCAGGCGATCGCCCGCCGCATGAAGGTGTTTCGCGCACGCACGTGTATTTATTTACTACAGCGTTTCTGTGTACATGTATCGTAACAACCATGAATAAAAATAACACCATACAGTTTTTGGAATGCTATGAAATGCATACATGCTTATGGAACCCAAGAGAACAAGATTACAGGAACAATAATGTACGTTTAGCGGCTCTTAAATCTATTATTCAAGAAATGCGTTTGTCCATAACAGTTGAAGAGCTTAAATTGAAGATAAAAATATACGAACCACGTATAATAGAGAGGCCAGTAAGGTAGCAAAGTCAAAGAAGAGTGGCGCGGGAAAGGATGATATATACAGACCTCAATTAATTTGGTTTTCTGTAGCTGACCGCTTTTTAAAGCCAGTGATAGAAGGAAGAAACAGTAAAGATAACATGGTAAGTCTTATTATTATTTATTAAATAGTTATTCTTGTTCGCATATTATAAATTATAATAGGTAAATCGTGAACAGAGCCATTTTTATAATATTACTTAAATAAACATACAATATTTACGCAATCATTCTATCTTGCCATGAAACTTTTCCTGGTCCGACAAAATAGTCAGCATATCTATCGCGCAGATCTTTTGCATTTCGTGAATAGTTGTTAGAAGATAGCGGTGTCATTAATTCGTCTACTCCTGCCGTAGGAATGCTTCTCCAACTTCCGTTTCTGATTGTCCCTGAACTGAAGTCTTCTCCGTCTACTAATTCGGGAGTATTCATGTATATGAGATTAGTCCGAAGCCAGTTATGCAGCGCACAGGTCGCTTTAATAATAGAATCAGTTTTATCCAATGAAACAGATATAGGTTTTCTGTATACTCTGAATCGTGAAGCCATTATGCCAAAGGCATTCTCTACGATTCGGCGTGCTCTTGATAGTCTGTAATTAAAGATTTTTTGTTTGTGTTCCAAACCTTCATGTCTTGAATACGGCTTCATTAAATAGGTTGCCAAAGGGACATCACACCAACCACAAGCCACATCATCACCAACGAAAACTGCCTTATTAGGTAGTTTTAAATTATTTCTTTCAAGAGCACTATAGAACTTTGTTTTTTTTCCAAATATGCGAATCATTCATGCGTCCATTAGTTCCGAAATCTATATATATGAAACGGTAATGTGCATCCACTATAGCAAACAACACCACACTATAAGTGCCTTTGTAATTATAATAGTCTGATGCTCCGTGTGGTGGATTTTCGATTAATACGTCGCTCATTTGGAGCGACAGTGTCATAACTGCAAAAAAATGCGAAACTGACCTATCACACCAAAATAATCTCCATAATCATCTACGTTAGGAGTGAAAACGTCGTATTTGTTAGTTCAAAAAACGCCGGCTAGAGGGCAAAAAGTCATTGTTGAAATATTTCATTTTGGCGCGCTAATATGTGACGACAACGGCCGAACAGTCAGTTGCGCGGGGCGCCCCGCCGAGTGTGTACGTGTCAGGGGACTACATCGACGCAAAGGTAAATATGACAAATATTGCTATTAAATATCGGTGCAACAACGACGCAATTGTATTTTGTGACATTTTTTAATTAAAATGGACACAGCTTCGAGGATAAAATGACGCATTTTACAATTGCGCCGTTGTTTCACCAAACATTAGGTATTTTTTTTAGATCTAAATGTAATTACGCCAATATTGTTCTAAAATGCTTTATAAACAATTACAATTATGACTAAATTGTAATAATTTGATAACGAATATAACCCACTACTTATAATATTATTATTTCTTCAAAATTTTAAGCTATTACAATGGGAAGCCGAGCACGAATGTTAGTCAAACTTTGTGAGCAAGAATATTCAAATAATGACACTATTGAGGACCAATCTCTTGCTTCAAAAACAGTTATTTCTACTAGTGCAAATGGTAAATAATTGAACATTTTTGTTTTTTAGATTTTTGTGATTATGGTTTTGTAGCTTTATTCGGATTTATTATTGAATTTCAATTATTGTCTATTTATTTTAGCATCGACAGTGACAGAAAATATTACTTCTTCTGTAATTAACACGGATCCGCCACCAATCCTTCTCGCAAACGACGACGTAAACGACAGTGAAGACGAAGGTAAAGACTTTTCTGCAGATGATAGTGGTGACGAATATAAACCACAGAAATCCATACAACGTAAGCGTAATAACTCAACGTCATCTAGCTCATCGTCGAGCTCTTCATCCTCTACTTCATCGTCTAGTTCATCTGATACTACTTCTAGCTCGTCATCAACATCGCCTCCTCATGGTTCTGTCAGTATTTCCAATTTAGATACCAGCCAAGGTTTAGCGCTATCTACAGAGACTACAGTTGCCAAGAAAGGCAAAAAGAGAGTTCGTAATGAATCCGCATGGATAAAAAATGTACGAAAACGTCAACGAAACTCTGGAAAACAATACGTATCTAGAACTGGCAAAACTGTTGCAGAAAAATCTATTAAACCACCTTGCACAGATAAATGTAGGTTCAGATGTCGTTATAAAATAACGGAAGAACAAAGACAGGAGATATTTGAATGTTATTGGGGCTTGGGGGCGCTACAAAGACAGCGTGACTTTTTAAACTCCTGCTTAACAACATTAAAAGTTCCTTATCGTCGAGTAAAAGAAGGAGCTGCCAAAAATAGAAACCAAAACTGTGTTTTTAATTTCATGGTGAACGGCGAAGGTGTGCGGACGTGCAAATTTTTTTTTATAAATACTTTGGGTATATCTGAAAGAACATTGCGAACGGTTATTGAAAGTAGAAATAGTAGTAGTACAGGTGTGATCCCTGAGGACAAACGTGGCAAACATGCTCATCATAACCAAGTCAATCCGGAAATCATACAATCGGTTCGCGATCACATTAACTCCGTCCCTAGAATTGAGAGCCACTATACTCGAGCTAACACCACTCGTGAATTCATTGATGGCGGTCTTACTGTTAAAGAATTGCATCGAAATTACTTATCTCATAGAGGAACGATGCCATCAGCAAGTTTTGATATGTATTACCGAATTTTCAACACTGAATTTAATTTATCATTTTTTGTACCAAAGAAAGATTTATGTGATCTCTGCGAGTCTTATAAAAATGCTACCGGAGAAAACCAGCTCAAATTAAAAGAACCTTACGAAGAGCATCTAAGGCAAAAAGATTTAAGTAGGAAAGAGAAAGCTAAAGACATAGAGTTATCAAAAGAAAATGGCGAAACTCTAGTTGCAATTTACGATTTACAGGCAGTTATGCCTGTACCTATTGGTAATAGTTCAGCTTTTTTTTACAAATCAAAGTTGAATTGCTTCAATTTTACGGTAAGTATTTTACCTACTGCAGATTTTTGAGTTACTTAAAAGAAAATTCTAATGTTTATTTTTTTTTACAGGTTACAAATTTAAAAGATAACGTTACCAATTGCTATTTCTGGCACGAGGGTCTTGGCAATAGAGGAGCTGTAGAAATTGGTTCTTGTGTATTGAAATTTCTGAAAGAGACTGCAGAGCGTCGCCCCGGCAGCGATATCATATTTTACTCTGACAACTGCTGTGGTCAGCAGAAAAATAGGTACATTTATTGTCATTATTTTTTCATTAAGAATTTAAATAACATTATTTCTGTGGTTACGTCTATTATATAAGTTATATTTTACTTTTCCAGATTCTTGATTGGCATGTATTACTATGCCGTTGAAACTCTTCCAATAAAATCAATAACCCATAAATTTTTGATACGTGGCCACACTCAAAATGAGGGCGACAATGCTCATTCGCTCATTGAAAAGTCGATCAAAAGAGCAAAAAAGTCTGGTCCTGTCTACATTCCCTACCAGTACGTTCAACTTATACGAAACGCCAAGAAAACTGGAAATGCTTTTGTTGTCAACGAGCTGAACTATGACGATTTTTATGATTTAAAAAAGCTATTTGAGGATATTACATTAAATGTTAACAAAGATCTGCAAGGTAACCTAATCAAAGTATCTGAAATAAAAGCTATACGATTTGTTAAAAATAGTGAGACTTACGATCTAAAATATTCTTACGGCGGCGAATGGGTAACTGTTAAATCAAAAACAACTATTAATACGCGTAAAACTCGATCAGATAATAATTTAAATATTACTGAATTACGTTTGAGGGCAGCTTATAGTTCAAAACTTACGATTTCTGATCAAAAAAAGCAAGATTTGCGTACTTTATTAGAAAAAAACATTGTTCCTAGATGCTATTCAGGGTTTTACGAAACCTTGTTTTAAGTTTTTTTTGTTGTCATTAAGTTTATTTTTTTTATTTTTTTAATACTATGTTACGTAAGTCTCTTGAGTACATACTTAAAAATTAATATAAGACTGAATTAAAATTGTTCTAACAGTTCATTGTTTACTTAGGTATAAGCATAAAGTCTGATTTATAAGGGTCGAGCCCAAGACGAATCGCAGACTGCAGCTGTAGGCGGCAGTGTCGCTTTACTCGGAATCATTTTCATAGGAACCAGTAGTATCACGTGCAGTGTGCGGCTTCAGTCTGCAGCCTGCAGTCCGTCTTGAATGGTTATTGATTTTAAGAATATTTTAGTAAGCATCTGTGATTTGACTGTGCCATTCTTAATTAATAAGAGAGATAAAAGACCAAATAATTTTGTATCGATTTTTTTATTAAATTTAGTGCTGAATAATTATAATTAAACTGTAATTAAGATAATGATAATAAATGCCGTAGGCCATAACTACGTCACGACTGGCTGTCACTGTTAATTATTATTATTGAAATAAAACAAATTGTGCTGATTGAATGAAATTGGTTTCATTTTCTAAGAGACAACAAAGTCATAACTACACGAACTTTCTATTTTAAGGGTAACAACGACGCAACTGTTAAGTCATAAAACAAAAAAAAAATATTTTCACATTGTTATGGATTGAGTAATAAAAAATACCTGTGTCTATTTTGAAGCCTAGGGTTCAAACTACATTACTATAATATAGCAATAGTCATTAGCTGTAAGAAAAGCAAATAATCTTCAGCAGTGTTATAAAAAAAAACTTAAAACTGGCGTAGTGTAAAATTTACAAATTTGCACTTATGTCACTGTCGCTCCAAATGAGCGACGTGTTTCCCGTCAATAGCCCCACAGCAAAAAGGAAATTGCCAGCGATCTAAAAAATCCTTTTGTATTTTCGATACTTTAAAACGTCACTGTCGTCGTCTAGTTTGAATTTATAATTTTGTTTGTTGACGTTGTGTCACAGAGCTACGTTGTGGTTTAAAAGTTAACTTTACAATTAGATTCAAAGTATTCAAACAGTTTATTTTATACAATGAGGACCAGTGTCTCACAGTTTCAATTGTTGGTGGAGTTCATGGAAAGGTATGTTTCAATTTTCTATTCAATTTATTGTATGTATTGATATACCTATAAAATAAATAAATTAATAATGTACGTTTTTATTATTACTTAAAAAAAAAGAAAATATAATAAAATTATAAATTAATTTAAAAGTTTGTAAAGATGGATGTTTGTTATTCTTTGACGCAAAAACTACTGAACGGATTAAGATGACTTACTTGAATTTACTTTCTAATAAATTATTTAAAACGTAAAGTTACAAAATTCCCAAATAGTTGCCCCTCAACTCAGGTAGATATGCCAAGCCACTTGAAACTTTGAAAGTGTATTAGGTCAGCTTATCAGCTAAGTTCAAGTGTCTAAAATAAAGACGTGAGGAATGCAACAAATGTAAACAAAAAATATAGTTATGAATATGATTTGACTAAATTTAACTTGAAGGCACAGCTTGTTACTATTTAAAATAGAAACAATATAGTCTAGGTAAAATGTCTAAAACATATCATATCGTCGGTAACAAAATGCATATTTTTCAGGCACGGTGATCTTAGCAAACCCACCGAAGGTCCGCAAGGAAGGATGCACAACATGCAATGTTGGGCTCAACTATCAGAAATGTTGAATGCCGATTCAACTGGCGATACAAAATCAGCTGAAAAATGGAGAAAGGTGTGTATCAATATAATGAGTTTTGGTATGTTTTGCTCACCTTAATTTAATTTGGTTTTGTAGTGTTTAAATTGTTTTTTTGTTTTAATTTCATGCAATTTAATTGGCATTTGCAACTTTGGTGATGGTCTATGCTTGGTGTTGGTGTGCAGGTGTGGAGTGACCTCAAAAATAATACCAAAAGGAAATATGCTCGCATACACAAAGATGCTACTGGAACTGGTGGTGGTCCTGCTAGTAAAGTTAAATTAACCGATTTGGAGGAAAGAGTCCTAAATATTGTAGGCTATCAAGCAGCTACTGGAATACCTGAAATTATTGAAGCTGGATTGTCTCAGGTTATCTATTTTCTTAAATTTAAATATTAATTTATTGATCAGCATTATCCTAATGCTAACCCTAACTAATATTATAAATGAGAAAGTGACTGTTGCACATGGGTAGACCATGACTTGGAGAAGGACATGGCATATCTTTTATTCTGATATTCCAGTGGAACCGAAGAGCGCAGCTAGTATTTATAGTTATTATATTTAGTTTTGATAATATGCTAGTATTGTTAAAACCTGAATAATATAATAAGTATGTGTATTTACATCTTCATCATTTTGTAGGTCCAGCATAACAGAATTGTTAGTAATTATTTTTATACTTCTAACTTTATTTAATAATAAAATTACAGGAGGACATTCAGCAAATTTCTGCACCAATACAGGTGCACTCTGAAGTTTCAGAAGCTACAGAAAATAGTAAGTTTCAAGTATTACCTACTCCACATAACACTTGAAAATAAACATATTAACATAATGGAGCTAGGCAAAGGTGTGTTCCACCCACATATCAACATGTTATTAGGTGCCATGGAGGCATAGAAGTCTTTGCATGGAGGCGATCATATTGCTATTTACTGGGAAAGCTTAAAATCTGACCTGCAAACGAGAGTTTATAAAAATCCTAACAACACTGCCTTGGGAATTGAACCTGAGATCTCATGATTGACAGTTGAATTCGATGTAGGTAGTTACTTTTTCAACCACCAACGATGTAGTCGGTTTTTTTATTGTAAACAATGTTGCATTGGTATTCTGTTTCATTTCAGCTTTGGCTATGTGGAGTCTACCAGGGATTAGTGCCAGTGCTCAACCATCCCAGCAGCCTGAGGACGAGATAGAACCGCCACCACCTATGCCCAGTAGTAGCAGAAGTGCGCAGTGCTTGACTGAACGTCAGGTTCCCAATACGCCGCCCATCCCTGAAGCGGCTCAAATATCGACTCCTCTGCCTGCAACTCCACGACGAAGGCGCCGTTTGCTGCAGACCTTGCCCTCACCAACCCGTAGGAGAACTCGCACTCAGACTCAGTCAGAATTGGCAAGACAGGCGTTTGTTAATTCTGACAATGAGTGGCGGGTTTTTCAACAGAAATGTGAGGAGGAACGGTTAAGATTAAGGGAGAGAGAACTAAACCAACAAGAGCGGTGGTTGGATCTATTGGCTCAATTTATCGGTTTAGGAAATAGAATAGTTGATATATATAGAAATTAATTGAAAGTTAGTGTAGTTAGCTAGTATCTGATTTTTGTCAAATGTGTATTATTGTTGTGTGCCTTATCTTATTATATTTTTAGTTATTAATTTAAAATGCTGACTGATTAGTTATAATTTTAATTGTTAAAATTTAAATTAGACCTGTAAGTTTTCTATTATAAAAACGTTTTAATATTTTTTTTTTAAAGGTGTATTTTATTTGATTAAAGATTAAATAAACGAAATAAATAAAAGGGCTGGTTAACAAAACATGTTTAATTAGAATTTAAGTTAAGCCTCCTAGCTAGCTGATCACGTAATGCCCTGCCCATTAGTAAATCGCTAGAAGTTTCATTTTCTTGTAATACTTCCATTTGCTCGTAAGCTGTAAAAAAATAATTTTGAATCAGTTAGGGGAGCTGTCTTTTTTTTACCATGCAACATACATTTTTATGTAGGTACACAGAATGAATTATTTTAATACTTTTTAGATCTATGTTAGAAATTACCTCCAGTTTGTAGGGAAATCCCATCCGGGTCAGGAACATTATATTTGATAGCAATGTTATGTAAAACACAACATGCTGTAATTATTTGTGCGCATTTCTCTGGCCTGTAATGCAATGTTCTGTCTTTACTTAAACAACGCCAACGATTTTTAAGCCTACCAAAAGTATTCTCAATAACGACCCGGGCTGATATATGAGCCTTATTAAAATTATCCTCTACAGAATTGGGCACTGGATCTGAGTATGGTGTCATCAACCATGGCCTCTGAGGGTATCCGGAGTCACCTTAAAATAGGAAAATCAAATTATTATCCTTTACCTACCATACAAATGTTCTATTATTTACGTAGGTATTATATCAACTTACCCAAAAGCCACACAATCTCATTATTTCTATGTAAATTCTGCATGAAGTCATTAACATAACTGTTTTGCCAAATAAATGCATCATGGGTTGCTCCTCCAAATTTTGGATTTAGGGACAAAATTCTACAGTCAGAGTCGCATACCTACAATAATAAATATTTTTATGTACCTAGGAATACTTATTTACAATTGTTATCAAAACAATAATAGTCATTATAATATATTTACCATTTGAACATTCAATGAGTGATTATGTTTTCTGCAGAAATATAGGTGTTCTTCTTCTTTGATTGGAGTAAATATTTTAAAGTGGCTACCATCTACACATCCTATTATCCCAGGGACTTTGTATTTACTGTAAAATCTGAAAAAAGTAAGTACCTAAGTTGTAGTTACTTCTAATAATTCATTAATTATTACCAGTAATACCTTTAAACATTACCTTTGCTTTATAATATCCCTTTCTTGTTGAGTTGTTGGAAACTTTATATATTTGTTCAAAACTGTAGGATGATTCAGTGCTGTAGTCACTTCTTCTATGTATACACTAATTGCTTCTTGAGACAAATGATTTGCTTCTCCAACAACTCTTTGGTAGTCACCATTGGCAAAAAATAACAAAGCACATAAAACCTGTAAGTGAGAAAATTCACACAAAATGAAAAGTATTTTGTTTTGTTTTGAGATAGCTGCATACATACCATAACAACTTACCTTGAGTTCTAAAGAAACTCGTTGTGTTGACTTCAAATCCGTAACATTCTTCAAAAATATGCACAAATCTTCAAATGATTCTTTAGAGAGTCTGTAAAGCTTAATAAACTTTCTTTCACTTATATTTTCCAATTGGTATCCAACATGACTTCTCATTTTGGCTTGAAATTCACGTTGTTCACGTCGTTGGTCTTCAATTTCAGCGGCCACTAACATATTCCATGCTAAATAAGCTCTTGCAGACATTATTTTCACTGTATTAGACTCAAAAACGTATTATAATTTTAATGTAAACATAAGTTTCACACGTCAAAATGCTAGTGAGCTACGTAACCACTATCGTAAGCGTATTATTCGATAGCTTCAGTGAAATTAGTGACTCATGGTACCGTTTTATAAGGTGACAGCTGAAAAACGTTAGTGACTATCGAATAGAATACGTTAGGTTTTTAACCTATCGTAATCTATAGTGCTAATGGTACGAATTTTAATTCTTTCTGTGACCGCTAGGGGCGCTGTACAATATTTCATACAAATAATTTACGGAGACGCTAGCGAGTTTTGGCTGTGTAAACTCATGGTAGAGGTACAGTAGTCATTCTTAATCGTTTTTTTAAATAATCAGGATCTTCTAAACTCCACTCAACCAATAAAGTATCCGAAGCACCCAAGTCCTTACGTCGAGAAATCCATCCACGTACCCAAACATTACGTTTTCTTCTTTCCTTTTGTTTTTTCTTCACTCTTTGTTCTTTAAGCAATTGTTGAATAATTGAATAATTAATTATTTCAATTCCGGCACAAACGGCTATTCTGCTCAACATTTTCGATGGAAATGACAGAGCCGCATGCGATTTTAGTAACCAGTGTAAATGGGCTAGCGATGCGGCTTGGTGAGGCAATTAGTGAAGCGACTCGCCGCACGGCGAAAATCGACCCGTGTAAACCCCCCATTACCTAGCTAGCATTGGATGGACATGGTTGTGTTTGAGCTTTTTATGGTTGGACATAGAAACAGCAATTTAATTGACAGTTATTTTAAGTAAAATGGAATGGACATGGTTATTTTTATGCTTTTTATAGTTTAGTAATATTCTTTTTTTTAATTCCTGTATATTTGATTATTGCTTTTGTTATGGTTAGAAATGTAATTATTTTGTAAAAATTCAAACACAGTGTAAACTGTTTGGTGAAAAATAAATGAAATGAAAGTGTGTCCAGAACTGGATCATTCCCAGGAGATGGTCCTACATATAGGTGGAAATACGCCCTATTTATTAAGGGGGCGTATAAAGTCTAGGCATACTATACTAGTTAAGAATACAGGAAGATTTTTTTATCATGTTCCAAATTTTTTCTAGGAATTAGGTATCTTTCAAAGACACCATTTTTGAAAAAAAAAATAGGTATGAATTTTTTTCAAAATAAAATATTATTCTACCCGGAATTTCAATTTTGCATGGTGTCCTAGTAACCCGTAGGTAAACAAAACGAGCGGGTGGTGCGGCACTGCGAAAGGTGCGGCTACCCCTTCCCTTTCACTAAAGAGTCTTTAGTCAGTCTCGCGCCCTTACGCGACGCAAGTGCATTACTTACGTGTTCCGTGTTCCTGTGAGCCGCGCCGCCGCGATGCCGCCGCCGCCGTCCGCGCCCCGCACATTAGTTTTGTTCCGTATTCCCGAGAGCTGCGCCGCCGCCCGCGCGCAATTTGTGTTTGTTTACATTCTAAACTTTACAATGTATTCAAATCGCGAGTATTATGAAATGGTGCGAAGTTACATATTAAGTGGCGAAAGTTTAAACGGAGCCCAGAGACTATACGAGGCAGAAAGTATACCTCGCCTTCGTCAACAGCGACTTGCAAACGCAAGAACACCAAGCCGTCGAGTGATATTGGCAGCCAATCAAAGATTATTAGACCATGGCCAATTCACAACACCATCTCACGCCCAAGGACGTGGTAGGCCCAGGCTGGCAGAAGAAATCGAAGAGGAAAATTTGGATTTCTTTGAGCGAAGCCCGAGGTCGAGTACGCGTGATGCAGCACGACGTTTCGGCATAAGTCAATACGCAGTTTGGAAACTACTTCATACCGAGGGAATGCGCCCGTACCATTTCCAAAAAGTACAGACTTTAAATGAAGCAGACACCGTGCCGCGTCGAGCCTTCTGTGAGTGGCTGATTGCTCACCCCGATGCCAATATCTTATGGACTGACGAAGGTCTGTTCACTCGTGTAGGGCTTCAACACAACGAGCATTGGTGGTCGTTCCGAAACCCGCACATGATAAGGGAAACCTATCACCAAGTTCGCTTTAGCGCCAATGTGTGTAGGTAACCAAATACTGGGGCCATACTTTATTGAGGGGCGACTGACCGGAGGCTCGTATTTGGACATGTTACGTAGTGTCATTTCCGATCTAATGGACTATGAGCCGATAATTTATCACAGAGATTTTTATTATCAGCAAGATGGTGCACCGCCTCTTTATGCCTTAGCCGTTCGCGAATATTTAAATACCGAACACGGTAATCGCTGGATCGGTCGTGGAGGTCCCGTCCCGTGGCCACCCAGGTCACCTGACCTCACACCTTGTGACTTTTTTCTGTGGGGTGAAATAAAAAGACGTGTGTATGTGGAAGAGGCCCAAAGCTTCGCTGACTTAAAATTACAAATAGAACGCGCATTTAATGAAGTGAGAAATGACACTGTAGTGCTCGACAAATTAAAAAACAATGTACAAAAACGTGCAAGACTCTGCTTAGAGAGAAATGGTGGACATTTAAAAGTGAAAAATGGATTAATTGGATTTTTGAGTAAGTTGACTTTAGTTTAATTATTGTACATAAGTTGATTCATTTTTTTTTAATGTAAAGGTATGATCTGTTTTTGTTTTTAAAAAGTTCTTACGGTAGATACTGGTATTAATTTGTATTCGATTAATTACGGATTACTTTTGAATCACAGCACTACATGCCTTTCCCATTTGATGGTCCTAAGCCCGTGAAAGTATGAAGGGAAAATTTGCAACTTATGTTTTGATTGTTATCTATGTTTGGGGGCGGGACCAGGCGCGCGAGTCGGGCGGTCAGTGTCCGACGCGGCGCATGGTGTTCACAAACATTTACTTTTTTTGGACAACTATGTGATGCTATATCTTAATATTTTAGTACTGAGTGATACTAAAAGAAAAAACACGTATTTTATGATTTTCAATAAAGATCATAATATTAAAATTTGGAACGTGATAAAAAATTCTTCCGGTATATTATACATATATTTTGTTTGATGTTGAGCACAGTAGCAACTGCCCAGTAGAATCTATTTTGGTTTAATATTGCAACTGCTTGGTCGGTAATAGTACGGTACGGTTTGTTGACTGGGTGCTTTTGTCAGCATTCCTCCTCGTGTGCCTGGTGGCTGCTGGTCCCTCTAGATGCGTTTGAAGGGAACAGCAGCTGCTGGGCCGGTGCACCCTGGGCTCGGACAGTGTTCTTCCCCGAGGAATGGGAAGAGATTCTTATTCTTCGGGGAATGTTACTGTCCGTGGCTAATATTCTGACATGGGAGGGGTCCAACCTGGACCGACGGGGCGTTGTTCCAAGTGACCCCCCAGCAGAGGGCACAGTGGAACAGCAAGGGCGGGCTCGGTGTGCACTCTCCCTGCCTCCGAGCAGACAGTGGATGACTGCGTCCTTCACTGTTCTGTCTGTTCACTGTTCATCTGTTTACCTAAACGTGGATATTGTTTTCCGTATGTGTGCGTATATTCCTGCCTGTACTGTTCCGGACCCTTTTCAATTTATTTTTACCCAACTGCTTACGAAGCTTTATTTAATTCAATTTTTAGGCCCGAATTCCTCTGTCGCTGATGTCGGTCGCGCGTACGAATGTACGTTGTGTTCTATGAAGCACCACACTGTGACGCTGACATCAGCGGCGCGCGAGTTGCTACGCGCCGCTGATGGCGCGCGTCGGTCTCGCTCGTCAGCGCCGCGTTCGTCGGTCGACTGACGCGCTATAGAACGCTATGAGCGTCCTCACTCTGTTCCCGACCGTCGGCACGCGCGCGTACAGTCACCCGCCACCATGAACATTGATACCGAACGTGTGATTGCCGAGGTGCGCCTACGTCCTGCATTGTGGGATTTATCGAATGAACTTTACAAAGATCGCGATGCCAGAGCAAAATTTTGGTTACAAGTTTGTGAAGCACTTTTTCCCGAATTCAATAATGAGGGCGATGATAAAAAAAAGGAGTTCGGTAAGTAAAAGATAATTGTGTTTATAATAATTTTAAAATAATCTATCTGTTATTATAATCTATGTGTTTAAAATAATCTAGTCTAATGGAATAACATGCTGTCAATTTCAGAACAAAGCATGGCATATTATAAACCTAAGTGCATCGGATTTCCAGGAAATTGGTCCCGCTGTTTTGATACCAAAATGACGGGACCACTATTCAGTTACCATAAAGTATATTCTATTCTATTCTAAGATTAAGAACTGTATTACCTATGATGCACTTCAAGTCGAATGTACTTTCGTGGAGCAACGCGGGGATCTTGCGGGGGGTTGGGCGACGCGATAGATAATTACGAGAGCAACTTGAAAATGTGATTTTTTGTTTGTGGAGATATCTTAACGATTTTGGTGTCAAATGAAAGGTCTAGGTCTAAAACCATTTTATCCGTTTGAATCATGTAAATTGGTTCACGCGTTTAGGAGATAATAATATTAGTACCTACCTAGGTATTAGTAAAATATAAACAACCAGAATGTTTGATGATTTAGTTCTACGAAGTTTTTATTTAATGCTAAATAACATTAAACAAAGAGGTAGATTGTTGTTCTCATTATATGGTCAGGATGATGATGAGATGATGAGTGTTGCACATACCTAGTTTATGTTTATTAATTATTGGATGGTGATGAAAAATACACACAAACACTAATTGTACCTACACGTTTAATAATGTCCATACACAAAAGTTTTATGTAGAAACGACAATTTAAAACAAGAGACCACACGAATTACAATAAAATCAGTCGTTGTCCGTTCCGCGGCGTTCCGTTGGCGGGAATGCGCAATTAGCGTGGGATGTGTAGATGCTATTTCTTAGTAAATATACTCGTTTTGCCATGGCAAAGAACCTTCCGGTGAAATAAAGTAGTTAGCGAATAAGTCTCTTAAAGTATCGCCTGTCCGATTCATAATGTTATAGCTGTTTAGAGGAACATTTTCTAAACCAACAATTGACATAGTATCAATAACATCATATCCATCACGAACTCTTATAAAGTTATGTAATACACAACATGCTTTGACTATTTTGATGCTGTTAATCAATGAAGTCCTCATAGGCCTGTGAAATACTTCAAATTTATTAGACATAATACCAAAAGTAGATTCTATGTAGCGTCTTGCCCTACTAAGACGGTAGTTGAATATTTTTTTCTTGTGAGTCATATTACTACGAGCGTATGGTCTTAAAATATGACGTGATATTCCAAACGCTGCATCCCCTACAATCATGTAAGGAAACGGTGTCCGGCTGTTATCTACTTGTCTTGGTTCTGGTAGGTTTATTTCGCCGCTTTGTAATTTTGCATACAAGTTACTGTCCCTAAATATTATTGAGTCAGAATCTGTTCCACAAGCACCCACATTAATATACTTAAAACAGTAATTAGCGTCACACATAGCCAAAAGAACGATTGAATAATATTTTTTATAATTACTGAATAAACTTCCACTGAATGCAGGGCAAATAATACGGACGTGCTTGCCATCTATCGCTCCAACACAATTCGGAAAACTTGCTCGTGATTCGAAACCCTCAGCGATTCTCAGCCAATCTTCATGTGACGAAGGCAGTCTTAAAGTTTCGTCGTGCAGAACATCCCAAATTTTTGTACACACTTCTTTAACGATTTTGCCAATAGTTGATTCTCCAAGCCGATAGTGGTAATGTAGATCTATGTAGGTATTGCCGGTCGCAAGGAATCTGTAAAGTGTAATAATATGTATTAAATTTACTCTTTTTTCTTATTCTTTATTGTTTCAGAAAAAAATGTGCAGCAACGATGGAAGACTGCAAGAGATGCATATATGCGTTGCAAAAATGTCTTAAAAAATACTCCCTCCGGATCAGGAGGAAGTAAAAAA
Source organism: Lycophotia porphyrea (assembly GCA_950005105.1). NCBI lineage: Eukaryota > Metazoa > Arthropoda > Insecta > Lepidoptera > Noctuidae > Lycophotia > Lycophotia porphyrea. The sequence continues at coordinate 11,006,874 of OX465406.1, forward strand.
AAGGTGTACATATATTTTGAAGATATGAAATTTCTTGATAAAAAACACCAAGCTGAAGTTGAGGACTCCATCGAAAGTAATCAGGCTACACCGAGCGCAATTAATCAGGATATCCCAAGCATATCTAATCAAGACGTGCCAAGTACGTCCAGTCAGGACATACCAAGGAGCACAGGACTTGAAGTAAATACAGAATTACAGAAAAGTGTTGCTCAAGAAAATTCTACAGACTCTAATTTTCGTAATAAACATTCTAATAAAAATCAGCGAAAAAGAAAACAGACGGATACTGATGAATTCGATAAAGAGATGCTAAAGATGTTCAAAGATAATGCAAAACTTTTTAAAAATGATGACATGAATTTTTTCATGTCTCTCCTGCCAATAACAGAAAAGTTTACAACACATCAAAAACTGATTTTCCGTACAGAAATGCTCAAAAAAGCAATGGAAATTAGTAAAATGCACAATCCATATGAAATAACCAGTAGACCGAATTCTTCAGATTCTTATTTTTCTCAACAGTCTGAATCGATTTTACGCAGTCAAGATCCGATCAACGTACATGAATATGAAACTTTCCCTGATATGTCAAATACCGTTTCACAAGAATGTGTGATGTATGAAGTACGTCCCACTACTTCTTATACATTAAACTCCTAAAATGTGTCCTTCAACTAAATAAATAACTATTTTATTCTTTTTTGCAAAAAATAATAAAAAACTAATATAAAAATGTATTGTTTTCTTTCTTATTATTATGTTCCAATAATAGATTGATATTATGTAACTCACCTCAATGTAACAGCAAGTCGTTCCACTGGAGGTATAATTTCTCGATACATGGAGCAGTGTTTCAGGTGATTTTCTAACTTTGATAACAGTTCATCAAAAGTTTTTACTTTCATTCTAAAATAATTAAAAAACTTTTCCTCGTTCTGACGTAGCTTTTCAAATAAAGTAGAAAATTCACCATTCGTCACCCTATCAGCAACAATTGGGTGAATGTGATATCTTTTTTTTCTATATTGACGCCGTCTCCGCTTGCGTAAGTATGCTGCAGCAACTAAACAATTTATAAACGGGTTCATAATAATATCCCAAATTCAAACTCCGCTTCACAAATCCACAACAAATCCACTTGGAGACGCCTGTACCGTGGAGCGGTCAGTATCGCACTACGGATGTTTTCATTGGCGCTGATGGTCAGCGCGCTACGCGACTGACGGTACGCGACCGACGTCAGCGACAGAGGAATCCGGGCCTTAAAGCTATTTTTTATCATATGTCAAACGTATACGTAAACGTATACGTACGTAACCTAGTTCTATTTATTGTTTTTCCGACCTGCGAATAGAACCCTCACGCTCGGCAGCCGCGCTATTGACCACCAGACCAACGAGGCAACCCAATGAGTCTGGATGACCCGGGTATCGAAAACAAGTCCCAACGCTAAGCAGTCGCGTTTTGTAAAGTCATAAAGAAAAGAGCTCTGGAAAGGTGATGAGTCCGATGAGTGGTAAAAAGAAAAAGATTCTAAAGAATTCGTTCTTGAAAGAGCAAAAATCAAACAAAAAGCTTCTTACTTAACAACTAGAACTAGTAATTTTCAAAAAAGAAACGAGAAGACTGAGAGTCCATCTTCCGACATTGACGTCCAATCAGATCTTCAGCTCCCGGTTCATATAATACAATATTATGCTGAAGAATGTGTTTTAGTTCAGTATCACTTTAAAAACAAATGGAATTATTATGTACGCGTAATTGAAAACATCACAATAAAAAAATGATGTCATATTACTGTATCAGATTTTATAAAACAATAAAAAAACCGAGTGTGATATTTAAAATGCCAAAAAAAGTTGATCGCTGATGAAGTTCCTGAAATTTTGATTGTTAAAATAATTAAATTAATACACGCACCGTCAAAACAAAAAACATAGTGACTTCTTATTCAGTTTATGAAATATATTTTAAATTGGTCGAATATTGGAGGAGGACATAGTCGAGAGCCAAACCACGACTTATGATTTTCATCGCGTCTATTAGAAAAGAGTCGTTTTGTTCCTCTATAAGCGGGCAAAGTAGCTCTTTTCTCCATTAGACTTTTTAGCGGGCAGTAATGAGCAGGGTTCGAGGATATAAATAATAATAATATAGTCTGGTTAAAAGATTGCGCAAATTAATATATGTATTTAAAAAAATACGAAATTTTGCAGATTCAAAACTAATAACGCAAGTTTATTTCGCCCTATGTCAATCAATAATTCATTACTGTATCATTTCATGGGGTGGTGCATCAAAAACTATCTTGCTTCCCTTGAAAGAGCTCAAAGAGCAATTTTAATGGTAGCTCTATAAATCCTGACTGTGCGTCAGCTTTTCATTATGCACTTAGTTTAATACTAAGTGCATAATGAAAAGCTGACGAACAGCACACCATGCTCACGTACAATGCTGACAATACTAACAAGAGACGGAATGATATAGTATGCGTTTCTATTGCAACCTCCAAACATGTCTTTGTCGAAAGATTCTTTTCATTTTTAGGCCCATTTCTGTACAATAGATTAAATAGAAAACTAAGGGCGGCTTGCACCAATTTCTGTTTAAAATAAGCGTAATCGAAATTAGTTAAATACGTTTTGCATCGTAAACACGATTAACATAAACTTATTTAACTTCGTCTTGTACCATAGAATTTCTGGGTGAAATTAACTAAACACGATTAGTGGTTTCCCCAAAAATAAAATGTCTATGCCTTGGGCGTTCCGTTTCACGATTTGAGCACTGTCATGACATTTTGCTTGATGTCGAGGTTTTTTGATAATTATTTTAGATAATCTTTGCGTGAATAGAGTTTTATTTGTCAAAAGTGTCAAATGAGCGGGATTGTCAATTGTGTTTGTGTCTGTTGTCTTGTCAGCGTTGTGTTAAGGCGTGTTATTTATTACGGTGTTTTGCGTGTTGTATTTTTGTAATTTTAGACAAAAATACGTTTACAAAATTATCATGAGTGATAAAAGTTGTTCTCGTTCTCGCGCTCCTAATTTTAGCAAGGAGGAGCAGTTGCTATTGTGCTCAATCACAGAAAGGCATACCGATATTATAGAAAGTAAAAAGACTGATGGAGTAAAACATGCTCAAAAACAAGAAGCTTGGCGAAAAATTCAAGAAGAATTTAACTCCAACACCAAAGGTGTACCACGCACTGTGGACAATCTATTGGCATGTTACAGAAACTTGAAAAGTAAAATAAAGAAACAGCATTCCGAAGCTAAAATGATATTAAAAGGTTTGGAATATGTACCTTGATAATAACATAAATTTGTCTGTAAGTCGCTATGGAAACATGGTACCTATCTGCCATCTTTTTTTTTTACCTTTCGTTGTACCTAAGAAATTGATGATATGATTATACTATGATTTCCAGTCAAGCAGTAAAGCCAGGTATGAATATAATGCTTACAATTTTATTAACATTTTACAGAACCAACAAAGAAAGAAGATTTTTTAACTGCTCTGGAGGAAAATGGCCGTGATTGGGATACAGTGTCCCAAATTATTGAGCAACCGGTAGAAGTGTGCCAAAAAAGCTACAAAGAACTTCAGAAAGAGTTAAAGAGAAAAGAAACTAAACACAAGAAATTAGTTTTGGGCACTAGTGAGTATTTCAGTGGGTATTTTAGCATTTCAGTACTTTTAGCATTTTAATACTTTTACATTTCAGTAATCACAGTAAGATGTTACTGATACATAGGCAGATGCTGCTGCCTATCTCTTAGTTGTATGTATAATATAGACTTGACCTCTGTAACTTGTGGAGAGAAAACCTAGGTTGAATTTTTTGTGCCACTGTAGTTTCATTTTATATTCTAATTTAAGGTGGTGGTCCCGAGCCTCGTGACGATGATGATGATGCAATAGAAAGAACCCTTTTCTTGACGGAGTGCACTGTAAGATACAGTCAATTTTGAAAAATCACACCAAGAAAAATATTATTGCTTGAAACGGAAAGTTCCTACTGTTTGAGAAAGTAACTGTTTCTGAACGCATTTACGTCATGTCATGTCAGTTTGACATGACCGTTTTTCATTCACAATCAAAATGATGAACCGACTCAAAGCCATCCCGCCGAAAAAGGTAAGAAAATTGATATTTCATGTTGTTTTTACTCAATAATGTAATAATTGTGCATATCACGATAAAGTTCATTAGTGTTTACGTCTAAATTGAGTGAATTTTGATGCTAAACTGTATTTGGTTTAGTAAACTAGAGCCAAATTGTTATGTATCTCGCAGTGCACACTGCCATGTTTACTGGTTTTTTATGTTTTAGTGTAATGTATCTCTCTGTGCACACTGCCATGTTCACTGGTTTTTTGTATTTTGGTGTTATGTATCTCGCAGTGCACACTGCCATGTTGACTGCTTTTTTATGTTCTGGTGTAATGTATGATTTAGTGCACGTGCACGCGTGCATGTGTTTTTATTTTTATTGTTTTGTGCGATTGCTTTGATGGTGGCGTAGTGGTGATGGTGTTAAGCTAAAGCATAAAAAGTTTTGGGTTCGATTCCCGGCCGAGACAAAATTTTTTTACATGGCTACAGGTAGGTAGGTATACTGTATGCTCTGGTCTTTAAAATCTGGTTGTTGGTTTCTGGTCTTTTTATGGAATGTGTGTTCGTTTTGATTTTCGCTTTGCATGGAGGGTTAATTAAGTTTGTTTATCTTAGGGCGGAGTACAGCCATCCTTCGCAAGAGGTAGAAAGCTTTGTGCGCTTATCCCAAAATCGGGCAGTTTCCAATTCGACAAAGGGCAGACGAAGACTCATCACCAGTGCCTTCACTGCCATCGTCGATGGAAAATCTCAACCTATTATCCGACGATGAAATAGTTGATGTCCAAGAAGCGGTCACTGCGTCACCATTGCTAGCGTCTCCACTCACTCCACTAGCTGCGCAAAGTTTGACACAATCTGTACCGACTCCACAGCAGGCTCCGGCTCCGACGGCTCCGATAGCTCCACAGTCTTCCGCGACTCCTGTAACATCAACACGCTCTAGAGCAATTAGACCAAGATTTGTTATAGCACGACGTCCTCAGCTGGCGAGAGTAAAAGTGAAACCTCTCCATTTTCGATGAACTGGACATCAATTTCGTCATCGAGCAGAAATAGCCAGAAATGATTTTCAAGAAGAGGCATGTCTCAAGGATCCGTTTCAATATTTTTCCAGCTTTTTTACTGACGACATTTTAAACTACATAAAGGAACAAACCAACTTATATTCTACTCAACAAACTAATAGATCGTTGAATTTTACAGTCGAAGACATAAAAGACTTTGTTGCAATAAATCTTCTAATGGGGATAATTGATATGCCTTCGTATACAGACTATTGGTCCCGAGAATTTAGATACAGTCAAATAGCATATATCATGCCTCTCAAAAAATTTCAAAAATTACGTCGTTATATTCATTTTAATAATAATTTGCTTGATGATGGGGATCGCTACTACAAGATCAGACCTTTGGCAGATATGCTACGTGCCAACTTTTTGAAAGTACCTCATGAAAAGAAATTCAGCATAGATGAAATGATGGTGCCTTATAAAGGGAAAAAAGCTGGTAATCGAAAGCAATATGTCAAAAATAAACCTAAAAAATGGGGTTACAAGATTTTTGTTAGAGCTGGTGTAACTGGCTTTGTTTACGATTTTCTCATTTATGGTGGTGAAGATACTTTTAGATCAATAAATTTTTCACCAGTAGAATCTTCTCTCGGAATGGGCGCTAAAGTTGTGATAGCATTATGTAAAACTATACCAGATCCAGCTTGTTCTGTAGTGTACTTTGATAACTTTTTCACAAGTCTCGAATTGATTCACTACTTGCGAGAAGAGATGGGTATATTTTCACTTGGAACTATAAGGGCAAACAGATTACGCGGAGCTGAGAAGAAGCTCATCACCGATAAAGCACTGAAGAAGAAACCGAGGGGTTCTTATTCGCAAGTCGTGTGCAATAATAAGAAAGTGTGTGTCGTCAAGTGGTACGACAATAAATGTGTCACTACCGCAAGCAGTTATGTAGATGTCCACCCTATATCTACGATCCAAAGGTACGACAAGGAGAAAAAGATGAGGTCAGCCGTGCCATGTCCCGAAATTATAAAACATTACAACGCCCATATGGGCGGTGTTGATTAAGCTGATATGCTAATAGCTCTCTATAGAACTGAGCTAAAGGGGCACCGCTGGTACCTACCATTGGTATCACAGCTGTTAGATATTTGTGTTACAAATAGTTGGATATTGTACCGGAGAAATATCGGTAATGGAAAAATAATGAGTTTGAAAAAATTCAGGTACAACATTGCCAAAAACTTATTATCACACCACAGAACCACTATGAAACATACGGAAAATGTGAAGGGTCCAACCCAATCAAAATTAATAAAGGCGCCGGTTGCTCCAAGACCAACAACGGAAATTCGTACTGACCAACTTGGCTATTTCGCGACTTTTGGGACAAAAGGCAGGTGCAAACTATGTACCAAAGGTCAAACCACTGTGTCATGTACTAAGTGTGGAGTCAGATTATGCTTAGTACCTGGTAGAAATTGTTTTTATAGTTTTCACCACCAGTAATTTCTTGTTTAGTACAAATATGTGATCTCTCTAATTAAAAATAATTATTTTATATACCATTTGTATTATTACCTCTTTTTGGCAGTGTACCTCGTGAGATACATTCGCCTGAGATAAGCATTCCTTACGAACATGGCAGTGTATCTCACGGGATACGGTAGGTATCTCTGGAAACAAAACTCTATGATTTTTTAAATTATTTTTCCCTGCATTCTATGTTCATATACAAAGAGATTTTTTGGAAAAAAAAAACAGTAATTTGAGATTTTTTTTGCCAAAAAAGGGTTAAAAAAAATTATAGAACCACAACTAGATGGGTTGTACACCATTATGATGCAGATGCGTTATTAATGAAAAATTTTCAAGAAAGCCAACCAGAGGAGGGCCAAAAATTGCCAATCGAATTTAAAGGTGAAAGAAGGGTTATGTTATGAAGTAGTTTCTCATAATTAGATAATTCTATCATAACAATGTTACTTTTTTATCACAACAAAAAAAATATATATACACCCCATATATTATCAATGGTGATAAAAAAGTAATGTTGTATTGTGTTTTTTGTTTTTAGATTTACCAGTAATAGTTGATGGTGCTAGTAAAACTCCTAAAAGTAATGAAGAGAATAGCACATGTAAGTAGTAACACTACTTGTACCAATTTTCAACACTTTGCTACAAGTCGATTTATACTTATTTTGGTTTGTTTGTTCCAGTTGCAGTTGAAGTTGACATGCATGCCACACCTAAGTTGCGAGGCAGTATAAGACCAGTGATTAATAGAACAGAGATCTTGAAGAAGAGAAAGGATTCAGCTCTAGTTGTGGATGGTAAATAAATATTATTTGTCTCATTTGTAGTGTTAGGATTTAATGTTCTTTTATGATGTGTGATGATGATAATGTCGTATTTTTTAGACAAAGCTGAAGAATCCACCAGCAAGAAGAAGAAAAATGTCAATGAAAGTTTTCTACATCTATCAGAAACAAAACAGGAGTTGGTAGCATTGCAGAAAATGTCTTTGGAGCTGGATATCAGTCACAAAAAGAAAATTCAAGCATTGGAACTGGAAAATCTAATTTTGGAAAATGAACATAGAAAACAAATGAGACAAAAAGAGCTTTTATTGATAGAAATTAAAATTAAAAATGAAAGTAGAATGCAATGAAAATAATACATCATAACAATAAGTTCGGTGATAGCATTTTTCTTGTCAGCATCTTCAGCTCAGTCTCCTTACAATCTGAAAAAATAGTATAATTTAATTAAAATGTTTTTGATTTAAATAATACTTATGAAAAATAAAATCTATTTTTTTAAATCTCATGAATTATTTCAAAGTATCTAGTGCCTAAATACACTAACATAATGTAAATGGACAAATTATTAATACCTAGCAAAATGTTGCTCAATAAGAAGTCTCCGCTCAATATTTCGAATTCCTCGTTGATGTGTGGGTGGTTGATATCTATTGGGCATAGACATATCTACTTCGAGGACTGGGTACTCCGGATCTTCCTCTGGGACAGCATCTCTTTGTTGAATAGCTATGTTATGCAACACAGCAGTTGCAACAATAATTCCTAGAAAAAAATTAATTTCCCTTAAACAATATACTATAAAACTATATTTTCTGTTGGCCTTTTTGTCATTATCCTTAACTACTATAGCACTGAGTGAAAGTAAAGTAACACTACATAATGTTTAACTTCATTGCACCACAGAAGGCTATTCGTGCACTGTGTTTAGTTGCATCACAAGCGTTCTGCATTGAAAATTATGGTTTGATCTGCAGTATATGTAAGTACCGGGTACTCTTCGTAGATTTACACTAATTCCACGAGATAATATGGGGAATCTTCTTTTCCAAATACCAAATGTCCTTTCCACTACATTTCTTGTTTTAATCTGTGACTCCTGGTACAGTGCCTCTGCTCTTGTTTGCACACTACCATCGGACAGGGGGGTCATCATATAACTTGTTTGAGAGTATCCACTATCCCCTAATAGATGTTTATTGGGATATTTGCCCCTAAGGAAATCTCTCTTCAGCTTACAATTATCCCATATATTAGAGCCATGTGCTGAGCCATGCCAACGTGCCACTACATCTAGAAATGTAAGATCTGCTGCAGCCACACATTGGGTGTTAATGGAAAAGTATCCCTTCCTGTTTCTATAAATCTCTGCATTGTCACCCCCTGTAACAAGTTTATAAAAAAAAATATATTTATGTAATAACATAGAAGTCATTACATGAAAATAGGAAAAGATATACATTTTTACCTGGAGATAATAATCGTACATGAGTGCAGTCAATTGCCCCTATGACTCGAGGGAATTTTGCAATCTTATAAAATTCGGTTGCAGATTTTTGTTGTTCTTCCATAGTGCTGGGAAATTTAATGAATCTATGATACATTGACGCAATGCAATGTGTTACCCGGTGTACTATACGGCAAGCTGTAGATTCATCAACACCAATGACATCACCACAAGTGATTAATTGACTGCCTGTTGCATAGAATCTTAGGGCACATAGCAATTGATTCATGGGAGTCACAGCATTATTCCTGTAAGAAGAATGAGCATGAGATTGTATTTATTTAATTAGGTAGGTCCATAACAGAAATTTAAAAAAAGTTACTTACTTATTGGTATTGAACATCAACTGTGATTCAATCAATTGCAGTAGCATCATGGTTGTATCTTTCGATAATCGAAATCTTCTTTTGAACTTTTGATCGGTCAAAGTAACAAACAAATTAGTTCTTTTTATAACTTCTCTTGTTGTAATGGGCCTGCTCAAAAACTCCACAATTTCTTCGTCATCATCTGAATAATACTCCCAGATATCCATGTTATTTTCTCACGATTCCGATACGAATACAATAACAAACCAAAACCTCCAACCAAATAAATTATAAGATAAAATACGCGCGTTTATTACGTATGTACTCTCTCTGACCAAACTTTCAAACCACAGAATATAAAATAGTCATAAACGTAATTAGTGAAGTTAAATAGCGATCTTTGGCTATTTAACTTTGACATCTCAATAAACACGTTTAGTGATTGGTGCAAGACGCAATTCGACTTAAATAAGAAAAAGTGTTTAAATATTTACGTAAATACAATTAAGCCCCGTGGTGCAAGCCGCCCTTAGAAAGAGAGTTTAGTTTTTTATGTATGATAGAATGTTATCGTAAATGGTAGTCGAAACACACTGATATGAACTTTCGGGCTATAAAGTAAAGTCTAATTTAGCGTACAAAAATGGTTGTAAACTGTGACAAAAATACGTTTATGAAAGATTATTATTATTTACTATTTTAGTAAGTACGTCGAAGGATCGGCATCTCTCTCATTACCATTGCTATTGCAATCAAAACTGAGCTTTTTGCGTTGGAGATAAAGCGCATTAATGTTCGCTAAAATTTATTGTTTACGTTTAGCCTTGGCCTTGAAAATTTGAATTTCTTATTCGCATAATTTCGGTGATAGTTTGTTTTGAGGTCGAGGTCATGACGGAATGCACTTGTGCGTTACGTCAATTGTAGCTAATAGTAAATGAATACTTATAATTGTGTTTTAAAGGTGTAAATATGTAATGTAAATATTCGATTAAGTACTTATAAAAACTAAAAGTGGCATAATTAGGTAGAAAGAAAAGTGCTGTGTGGTGGAGCTATTTTACGGAAAACGGACCTAAAAAGAGACGAATTCGTACTCTCACTGTTCTAGTACCTATGTGTTTTGTGTAAATTATCTACTTAGATTTAAAAAATGGAGACTGTAAATAGAAAGAGAAGTGCTGTATGGAATCATTTTATGGAAACCGGACCTAAAAAGGCAAAATGTTCTTATTGTTCTAGTGAATTATCTGTGTCTGGTGGTAATGTAGGAAACCTTAACAGGCACTTAAAAACAAAGCACCCCACTATAAAGTTGGTTGAAGAGAGGCAACAGCCTACTGGTTCTGCAGACCCAGAGCCCCACATAAGTCCAGTTGTCAGTGTTGAAACTCAAGATCTACCTCGGGCGACTTCTTCTAGTCAGCCATCAATAAAAATTTATGCACAAAGCACGAAGCCGATACCACCACGGCGTGCCCAACAAATCGACGAGCAGCTTATAAAAATGATTGCTAAAGGGCACTACCCCTTCCGCATGGTCGAAGATATCGAATTTAAAAATTTAATTTCTCTGCTTAACCCACAGTACGCACTCCCAACACGGAAAACCATATCGGAAAGTATTTTGCCCAAACTTTATAATGTGTGCATAGAACAGGTCAAAAGTGAGATCCAAGAGGGACAAGCTTTCTGTTTGACAACAGACGGTTGGACCTCTATTAACAATGATAGTTTTATAGCCCTGACTGTACATTATATTAGCGCCACAACGGATGCTACTAAATTGAAGTCCAATTTAATCGGATTTATTGAATATAATGAACGACACACAAGCGACAATTTAACAGCCTTTCTACGTGACAAAATGGCAGAATGGAATATAGCAGACTATACGACAGCTATTGCGAGTGACAATGCAGCCAATATTACTGCTGCAATAAGAGATACTGGTCGATGGCATATTCCATGCTTTGCGCATTCAATTAACTTGTGTGTGCAAGCCGCTCTGACGCCTCTATCAGAAACGTTGGTGAAAGTAAAAAGTATCGTCGAATTTTTTAAAAGAAGCTCTCACGCTCAACAAAAGCTAAGAGATATGCAAAAACAGCTGAACCTTGCCCAACTAAAGTTAAAGCAAGATGTTCCAACAAGGTGGAATTCTACGTATGACATGCTGCAGCGGCTGTTATCAGCCAAGGATGCCGTAATTGCTACGATCGCTATAATGCGTCATGAACTGGCGCTAAATAACGAGGATTGGGACGTTATAGAAAACGCGGCGCCCATTTTAAAATTGTTTTACGACATCACAGTCGAAATTAGTGCCGAGAAAAACGTTTCGCTGGCTAAAGTCATCCCCCTGTGTGGCATCATGAAGAACCACGTCAAAACGCACATAAACAATAACACGCTTCCGACGTAAGTGCTGTTAGCAATAAATACGCTCGATAAACAGCTGGAAAAGCGTTTGGTCTATGATCATTTGTGTGTTGTACTTCATTTAAAGCTATCTACTAATCCTCGTTGTAAAATAAACCTGTTGAAGGTTATATTTGGCTTGATAAATTACAACCCATGCCCAAAGTCAGTCTGTATTTAGTTCCATCTCAGTTTGTATTAAAAGGCCTTTGTCCAGCAAGTTGACGGCACGATCGGCGCTGTGATGAAGTGATTGGCTAATACGCTGCGTGTCATGGTTTCAATTCCCGAGTTTTAATGCTTGTGAACACGATGTAGGAGAAATTCCTAGTGTGAAGAATATTTTTTTAAAACAAAGATTTCAGAAAAAGTGGGGAGAGTAGCTCATTTATTAGTTAATTTTATTAACTGTGCTAAGTGCTGACCTCCCACCCTACATACCTTGAAGTTTTCGTTTGTGAATCAGCATATCATGGCCGACTTTTTTTAATTCATTTGATTAATCCATATTCGCGTTTGCCACTTTATGATGAACCACTCGAATCTATGTTATACTAGCTGTGCCCGCGGTTTTACCAGCGTATTTTCCGTTCAAGTAGGATTTTTGGGATAAAAACTATCCTTAACCCTAACTTATGTCCTTTCTCAGGCTATGAACTATCTCTGTACCAAAATTTATTTTAATTGGTTCAGTAGTTTTAGCGTGAAAGCGAGACAAACAGAGTTACTTTCTAATTTATAATATTAGTATGGATTTAAGTAAAACTAACTTTATATTTCCGCAGATTTAATGGCCCCACTACGCACAAAAATCAAGCAGTTCTGGACGGAAATATCGCGCTTGCGCAAGAAAGAAAAGTCCTTCAAGGCCAGGCTGAAAAATGCGGAGGATTTCTCTAAAAATGATCTCTTCGAACATTTCGCCAAGAATTTGAAAAAACCGGCTCAATTATTTTTAAGTATGCAAATGCAGGCCTCAAAAAGTCCTAAAGGGCGACGTTTTACTTTTGAAGAGAAGGTGCTGTCATTGTCGCTTTACAAAAAAAGTCCCAAGTGCTATGGCCTTTTAAGTAAACTGTTTACGCTGCCGTCAAATAAGGCAATGAAGCGATTGTTAAACACTGTAAAAATCCAGCCAGGAATAAATACAATAATATTCGAAAGAATAAAAAAAACAATTCAAGATAGAAATGTAGATGACCGCTTGTGCAGTCTTATTTTCGACGAAATGTCTTTGACACCGCAAATTCATTTCAACGCACAAAAGGATGTTTTTCATGGTTTTGCAACCAATAAAAACACCAAATTTGCAGACCATGTTTTGGTTTTTATGGTGAAAGGTGTAAAAGTTAATTTTAAACAACCCATAGCTTATTATTTTACGGCTGGGCTTAACAAAGTGGAACTGAAAAATTTAATAAAGGAAGTAGTAAAGTATGCTCAAGAGTCTGGCATGATAATATTAAACACAGTATGCGACCAAAGCACAGTAAATGTTGGTGCTGTAACCGATTTGGTTAATGAAGCCAACGCCAAATGTTTGAGGCTAGGGAAAGAATGGCGTTATGACCACATTGTCATTAATAGAAAAAAAATTATTCCTATTTTCGATGTACCACACTTAATTAAGGGCATCCGAAACAATTTGATTACAAAAGATTTGGTGTATAAAATTAATAACGTAGAAAAGGTCGTGAAATGGGAATACTACCAAAAAGTATATGCTGCTGATAAATCATATGGGGAATTAAGATTGTTAAATAAAATTACTGAAGACCATATTAACCCTGAAAGAATAAGTAAAATGAGGGTGAAATCTGCAACGCAACTATTTAGTCATAGTGTTGCTGTAGCCACTGAACATTTAACAGCTAGGGGAGATCTTCCACAAGACTGCAAACAGCTAATAGAAATAACAATACTCTTAGACAATTTGTTTGACAGTTTAAATGTATCAACTTTCCATATTCCAAACGGAAAAAAATATAAAGGTCCTATAAAAAAAAACTCACCGCATCATAAGTTATGGACAGATGCAAAATTAGTTTTAAGAACTATAAAATTTAGATACGTCAAAAAAATTGGAAACAAAACTCGATTGGTCGAAACAATCATACCATCGTTAACAAATTTAATTAAGACAATTGAAGGTATGGAAGCCATTTGGAAAATCGTGTCCCAGAGATTTGGTTTTGATGCACTTTTGACAAGAAATTTTAACCAAGACCCAGTAGAAAACTTCTTTGGGAACATCAGAAGTTATGGGGCGAGGAATAATTCACCAAATGCAAATGCGTTTGAAGGTGCATTCAAAGCATTATTACTCAATAATTATAACTCGCCCCATTCAGGTAGAGCTAACTGTGAAGAAGATTCAAATAAATGTCTCCAAACCCTTGAATTCTTCTTCACAGATAAATTAAATTCAAAACCTGATACTTCAGATGTTCCTATGGAAGAAGAAATTCTGTGTAATGAAGAAGTGTTTATTGTAAATAGGGAAACTGATGCAGGTCAGAGAAACTATGTATGTGGCTGGGTCTTGACAAAATGTCTAAAAAATATTGTAAAGACGTGTGAAACGTGTAGACAAAACCTTATCGACAGGTCAGACAAAAATAGTAATAATTTCATAAAAGCCAAAGAATATTCTAATAAAAAATGGCTCTGTTATCCTAACGAAGATTTAGAAAAATGCTTCCATGACCTGCAGAATATAACAACGGCTTTTCTAAAAAGAAATGTTCCGAAAAAAAATATTAGAAAAAATATTTTATCCATAGCAAATTACGATAGTTGATTACCCATTTAACTGCACCAGACATAAAGAAAAACTTTTGCAATATTTTAATAATTTAACTGTTAATGTTCTTATATATAGCTGGTGCAGATCGATCAACCGAATTTTGTGCGGAAAATTGACGTATGTAGGAGACGATGAAACTAAAATAGCTGCTCAACAATATTATAATAAAATGATAAATTATAAAAATAAAAAATGATAATTTATACAAATAGTATTTTTATTTGTTACCCTTCCCTTTTCTTCATTTCAGTTATTTTTACTTAGTAGGTCGTATGTTGTGGCAAAACCAATCCAACACTATTTATTGTAAAATCTATTTACAATAGATTTTACAATAAATTGTGTTGGGTTGGTTTTGCTACAACATATAGAAGCCGCTATAGTACTATCTAGGTATAGGTAGGTATATATACTATGATTAGTTTCGTACCCAAAATCCAGATGGAGCTCGTGTTCAAACAGGATTGCCTTAGAAAGCCTGAAGAGGGCTCTCTTTACCGTTATTATTATTATACTCTTTGGACCAAACTTTCAAACCACAGAATATAAAATAGTCCTAAACGTAATTAGTGAAGTTAAATAGCGATCTTTGGCTATTAAGGGCGGCTTGCGCAACATTTGGTCTAAACAGAATTTAGTTAAATGCGTTTATCTTGCTAAATATGTTTAGCCTAAATACAATTACACAAAACAAAGGTCTTGCTCACGTCCGTTTGGATGGTAATTTAACTAATCGTAGTTAGGGAGTCGGTAAAGCAGTTTCTTGCGTTCCTTTTTAAGTTTTCGTGCGTTGTACACTTGACTTAGAGCAAAATGGTTGCATTTCTTAGAAAAAAAATTCGTGAAATGGACGACGAGCTTTCAACTGTCACATCAAGTCAACCGAGCTGTCAAGTCACACAAAGTTTTGTTATGATTTGTTTGTGAAGTGTTCTCGTGCTATTTCTCGTGGTAATTTTTATTGTTAAATAGTTGTTTTAGTTGAGTTCAGTGATAATTACCATGGCAAACAAAAGTGTTTCTTCTAGGGCTCGGGGGCCTAATTTTACAAAAGAAGAACAGATATTGCTGATTGCAGCGATGGAACCATACACCCATATTATTGAGTGCAAAAAGACCGACCAAATCAAACAGACTGAAAAGCAAAATGCCTGGGTCAAAATCACTCATGTTTTTAATGCCAACACAAAAGGTGTTTCAAGAAGTGCCGAAAACCTTTTAAGTTGTTATAGAAACATTAAAAGCAAATTGAAAAAAAAAGCATTCAGAATCAAAAATGTTGTTGAAAGGTTAGTAACATGATGAACTTATTTTTCTGGACACAGACTACCATACCCTTGTATATACTGCTCAGTAATGTCTTTTATTAACCGTAGTACCGCTGGTATTTGCTATTTATAACACAGATGTCTATTTATGTTACAGATCCTGATCAAAAACAGGCTTTTCTAAGTGCCTTAGAGGAAAATGGCAAAGACTGGGAAAGCAATCGCCTCCACAATAAATAGGCCTATTGAGGTTTGCCAGGAAAGCTTCAAAAACCGAGTTCTTCAATGTCCCTCTCACCGCACTGACTTCATTCACCGATCTTTCTTCGTCCAGTCTATTTCTCTGTGGAATTCGCTTCCCCAGGAAATCAGGATGGCCACCAATCGTCTATCTTTTAAATTTAAAGTTCGTGAGTACATTCGAAAGAAGCTGGCAGTTTCGTCACAACGTTAATGGATTCTCCATTGTTTGTCTTTTTATTTTAGTATACCCGTGTAATTGTCTATCTACATATAGATATACTTTGATATACATTTATAGTATTTTAATATATATTTATAGTATTTTATATATCCTTGTAGTCTATCTTAGTATAAAATTTAAAAATATTTTCTAATTTATACACCTACCACTGTTTGTCTCTCCATCACCCAAAGGTTGACTGGTAGAAAATGCCTATGGCATTAAGTCCGCCTCTGTACTTTGTGCTTGAAGTGTTAAATAAATAAATAAATAAATAAAGCTTCGACAGTTTGCAAGTAGAATTGAAAAAAGAAGAAGCCAAGTATAAGAAGGTTGTGATGGGAACAGGTACATATAAAATATCATAGTAGTGTTGTGTTTTTTAATTTATGGGTGTTTCATAAGCTGCCTATCAATACTGATTAAAATCATAAGTTCATGACATTAATTCTTTCGGAGAGTGAGATTCACATTCTCGTCCAAAAGAGACAATTGTAAACAAGTTAAACTTATTATTTTTAGGTGGAGGCCCTCCTCCTTCAGATGATGACAACCCACTTAATGCAGTTAGAAAGTTAATAGAGCCACAAATGGATGGACTTTATAGTATGTATGATGGAGATGCCACACTCATGAAGCAATTTCAAGAGAGCCTTCCTGAAGAACAACGAATTGCACCCATTGAAGAAGATTACTTAAAAGTCTTGAAAACATAACTACATTTGTGGTTGATTGTAATACTGGTAGGTAACTAAATAGTACACAAAAATACTTTTTGATGCTTTTAAAAACCAATCATGTAACATAATGTACATTTATTAAATACCTATATTACTCATATATTTATTTTTAGTTATTACTGAGAATGATGGTGGTTCTACTCCAAGCACACCATTGCAATCTCGAGCTGGAGATAAATTTAGTAAGATGGAGATAGTACGAAAGAAAGGAACTGTGCTGACAAACAAGGGTAATTAATTATCACCATAATTAATAATTATATATATTTATAGCAGTTTTTTAATTATATTTTTTGTTTTAGATTTAACTGACAATGACCATGGACCTTCTACGAGTGGCATTCATACCACACCGTTATCACAATCTCAAGTCAGAGAAAATTTAAGCAGGATAGACATTTTAAGAAAAAGGAAGGCATCTGCTCTCTTTAACACATTTAGGTACCTTTACCTAAATTATTATTTCAAGTAATTCAGTTTCATATCTTTTTGCGAATTCACAATTGGCTTATAGTAATATTATATTAAACTACTTTTCTCTATTCCAGAAAATAACACTACTGAAGAACTAGCGACTAAGAAAAGTAAGACAGCAAATGAGAGCTTCAAAATATTGTCAGAAGAGAAGTTGGAGCTGGTTAGATTACAAAAACTGTCATTGGAAATGGAAATAGAACATAAACAAAAAATATATGAAATAGAGTTGGATAATTTAATGAAAAAAAAGGAATTTCATGAACAAATGTACAAAAAAGAACTCTTACTTAAGGATTTAGAAATAAAAAAGAAACAATCAGAGCTATAATATTTTTGTTTTTATTTTTTTTACAATGATGCAAAATATCCCTCTATTAGTAATCTTCGTTGCAAATTAGCACTTCCTCTTCCATACCGTTCTGGTGCAACATCATCAT
Source organism: Lycophotia porphyrea (assembly GCA_950005105.1). Classification (NCBI taxonomy): domain Eukaryota; kingdom Metazoa; phylum Arthropoda; class Insecta; order Lepidoptera; family Noctuidae; genus Lycophotia; species Lycophotia porphyrea. The sequence continues at coordinate 11,024,768 of OX465406.1, forward strand.
CCCTAACTTCCATAATAACAGGAAACTCTTGGTCTTCAGGGGGTATGTTTTCCTTTCGTAATATAGCTAAATTATGAAGAACAGCTGTTGCTATGATTATGCCAGGTACTCTATGAAGGTGAATACTTATGCCCCTGGATAATATAGGGAATCTCCTCTTCCATATACCAAATGCCCGTTCAACCACATTCCTCGTCTTTATTTGTGACTCTTGGTAAAGTGTCTCTCCTCGTGTATTCACATTATTTTCTGACAGAGGTGTCATCATTAAGTTAGTTTGGGCATAGCCACTGTCACCTAGCAACAATTTATCATATATTTGCCCTGCAAAAAATTGCGTTTTAATGCACAGTTATCCCAAATGTTGGAATCATGTGCTGATCCATGCCACCTTGCCACAACGTCTAAAAACATAAGGTTTGCAGCAGCTACACATTGGGTGTTTATTGAAAAATATCCTTTCCTATTTCTATATATTTCAGCGTTATCACCACCTGGAGATAATATTCTCACATGAGTGCAATCTAACGCACCAATTACTCTAGGGAACTTTGCAATTCTATAAAAATCAAACACTGTTTTATTTTGCTCTTCTGTTGTGCTTGGAAATTTTATATACATCTTATACAATAATGCAATGGCATGAGTAACACGATGCAGGAGGAATTAAGAATTTAATTTTTACTATTAAATTAAACTCCAATACACCCCAATAGAACATTATTTACTCATTTACATTAAAAATTATGGTTATTGTTCAAACTCTCTTTTTAACCTTTGTTTTTTACTGTCAGGATAAATTTTCCGGTGTTCTTGTACGCAACGTAATAAAAATTGGTTTTGTTTCTCCTCAACTGTGTTTAATCCATGAAAGTCTTGCATCAACTTAACCGCTCTTTCGGCTACATCGTTTACTACCCTCAGTGCCGAAACTTTCTTTCTAGCTTCTTGAATTAATGTCAAGAATGTCAATAATGTAATGTATGATGATGTGTTGTGTGTTGTAATGTGTGTGTGTGTGTAGTGTCTGTATGTGTGTGTGTGTATGTGTGTGTTAATGTAGAAAACCGTCTTCAATTTTAAGGCTATTGAACAAGGACTTGCTTTTTACTGAAATGAAGTCATAGATGTTTTTTTCTGAAACAAAATAAGAAAAGAGTTTTCAAAAAATATACTATTACAGAAAACGAAGGTAAAAACTTCCATAACTACATATTAATGCCAATGTTCTTAAATAAACTTACCATACAATGATCCGCAAAGTTATTCTTTCGAGGGTATGTATCGTTTTCCATGAGTTATTTCCTCTTTGGTTAAATTATCAACTATTTAATCTTTAGTTTCTTGGTCCACATCATCGTCAAACAGTGATAACATAAAAACTTCGTCAGTTAAATACCACAAATGCCGAGCTATCTTCTGCAAGGCTGCTTTTGAGATCGTTTTATCAGTTTTCTCGTAAGAATTCATTGATTTCAAAAAGCACAAATCTTAGTAAGATGCTTTTATTGCTGAAGTGCATTGGAGCCATGGTTTAATGTAGGATGTTACAATGAACAAGCAAACGTCAATCAATTCTGCCTTGTCTTTGCTAGTGATCTTGAATTGAGCACTAAGTAACGATATTTTTAGGGAATAAATTGCTTGCATAGAGCTTGGTGCATGGCACCTGGAGGTCGGAATTTCAGTCATTCGGTCTTAATTCCACTGACATGTTAACTGAAAACAATGCGTGTTCTATAACCAAATAACAAGAAATCACCACCACATCGACACGTTAGGTCGCGGCAGCCTTAGAGAGCAAGTACTGACCTTTATCAATGTAAGTCGGCACGGGTTACCGTGGCTTACCTTCTTAAAATTAATTTTATAAATGTTTTGACTTAAAAGTAAAAAATTTAGATGGTATGCGTAAAAAAAAAAAACGACTTTGATTTTTTTGGGACACCCTATTATATATATATCAAAGGATATATATCGAATATATATCCGATATATATCAAACTTGATATACAGGGTGATTGGAAGATGGGTGCAAAGCTTTAAGGCGAAGATAGTACAGACAATTTAGAACCATTTAAGCCATGGTTGTCTTAGACGAAGTCTTACCAAATATTTTTAACCAAATTTTTAAGTTTTTTTTCGGAAATTCTCAAAATTTAATGTAAACTGCATAATTATGGCCAAATTGAATGATAAATGAATTCATTTTTTATTTATTTAATTAAAGTAATGTGTAAGCAATCAAGCAAAACATGTTTTAGGCTTCTGTGTCATTAGACATTTTTTTTACAGACATTTAAAGATCAGAAAAAATAAAAAAATTGTACAATACGTCTTTTAAACCTTATTCAAAAAAAAAACGGAGGGTGCTTTTTTTGTTCAAACCTTTTTGAAGACATGCTTGATAATCGCTCTTTCTTTTGAGGTATCATTTATGCGGATATCTTACAAATTATTGAAATTAGGGCCTACAAACCAATTTGAGGGAGAATTTTTTTTATTTTAGGCAGACTAATTAAAACAACATTTGAATTAAAATTATTTATTTTTCATGTTTCACACCTTCCATTGAGAAATGTTTAAATTTCGAGCTACTGCTCTAGTACTGGTAGTAGGTTCCGCTTGAAATGCTGCTAAAATGTCTTCGTCGACGGCAGTTTCGTGTCTGCCCGGGTTGACTCCAGGTTCCACGCGGTGAAACCCATCTTGGGCAAGACGACGAAACGTGTTGTAAAACACTCGGACATTCGGTATCCTGCGATTCGGATAGCGCTCTTGATACATCCGTCGCGCCAAAGATCCATTGCCGTCTGCTCTACCGTACATAAATACGATATCCGCATATTCTTGATTGGAAAAAGTAGCCATAGTCACTTAACAATTAAGAAAAACGGCGTAGGAGCGCACTAAACGTCAACTCAACACAATTAAGTCAAAAATCAACACGTGCAGGAGCGCGAGGCTACGACTGGACACGGTGAAACAAAAAAGTTCAAAACTAACGCAAACAACACGTGCAGGAACGCAAAGGGCTACAACTGAACACGGTAAATTGTGAATCAACACGACAACGTCCACTCACAAGGGCAGTAGTTTGACTAATAAGTAAAAGATGTAACGGCTTCATCACAGACCGACTGACCCTGACTAAAGAAAAACGACTTTGTTGCCTCAGTAACTAAGACCATTTTGCTGTAAAAACCAACTCTTTATCGCTTTTTGCTATTCATTGGGCGTTCTACCTGGAAATGCCGTCGCACCGCGCTCGGTGGCCATTGTTTAGAGAATCCCCTCAATGGGTTCCCCTCAATTGGTTCCTGCATGTGCCAAAAATTCTTAGAATTGAACAATGTTATCATTTCGAGCACATAAAGTATTCTTTTAAGCAAAAATTTTGTGTTTTGTTAGACTGCCTAAAATTTAAAATTTCTCCCTCGATTTGGTTTATAGGTCCTAATTTCAATAATTTGTAAGATATCCGCATAAATGATACCTCAAAAGAAAGAGCGATTATCAAGCATGTCTTCAAAAAGGTTTGAACAAAAAAAGCACCCTCCGTTTTTTTTTTAAATAAGGTTTAAAAGACGTATTGTACAAATTTTTTATTTTTTCTGAGCTTTAAATATCTGTAAAAAAAATGTCTAATGACACAGAAGCCTAAAACATGTTTTGGTTGGTTGCTTACACATTACTTTAATTAAATAAATAAAAAATGAATTCATTTATCATTCAATTTGGCCATAATTATGCAGTTTACATTAAATTTTGAGAATTTCCGAAAAAAAACTTAAAAATTTGTTTAAAAAAATTTGGTAAGACTTCGTCTAAGACAACCATGGCTTAAATGGTCCTAAATTGTCTATACTATCTTCACCTTAAAGCTTTGCACCCATCTTCCAATCACCCTGTATATCAGATATAATAATATATCCGATTGACTGATTAGAATTTATAAAAAAAAAGGTTTTATGCTTTTTAGTTGATTGTGCCTGATCTAAAAGAAGATTTTGTTTTATTTTTCATTTGTCTGATTTTAAGTGCCCAAAGGAGAGATAATCTTTTTCCACAACATGTACAATGCTTACCACATAATAACCTCCGTGAACGTGAAACAACTACTGCCGCAAGATGAATGACTCCGAGAGACACCATTCCGAAGAAATTATGGACGAGTGGCAAGACACCTCGTACACATACACTCCCGACGGAGCAGAGGGAGAGTCCGACAACAATACCTTTAACGCAGACTCAGATGCAAGACGAAGACGATTCTATCATCATGATCGAGACAGACGACATGACGATCTCTCCGAAGCGTCTCATAACGCCACCGCCGGAACCAGCCGAACCCATGAAAAAGCGTCAAACGACGCAATGGAACTTACCGCAGCCGCCATCCAAGAAGCAACAATTAGAAACGAAAATCAACAATTCGAAAGCCTCCCCGAAGAGATCACACCAGATGACACATTGGATTGCACAGTGGGCGAAAGACAACATTACACCAACCGAAATAAACTGTCTCCTTGGAAAGTCATCGCTCGCCATACTGGAACACGAAGAACGCATTACCACATCATTTACATCTCCACCGCAAATAACTGGGGGCATAACTCAAAGCTTGGCTCAAAATTATACGATCCAGAGAGCTCAAATGTACTACGATTGCATGTATTCAGTGCCTTCTGCAGTACATTACTACCGGCGCTGATCGTGCAACACTTAAACAAATTCTCACCGACCATGATAAAAAGATTGCAATGTGCGTCGCTCATTCGCTGGGACTTGATCCTAAACAGGCAAACGCCAACACTTCAGGTACCCAAAGGAGAGATAATCTTTTTCCACGCGAAAGCTCAGAACGAGCCCCAATTTCGGGACCAGTGGATGATGACCTAAAAACACGTGGTTCTAACCTCAAACCTCCACGAGTGTTTATAATATCGCCAAACACACACGAGGAAAAACCTCACAGCCGTCAGATCGGACCTACCTGAAGCCTTCGAAGCCGACCCGAGGGCTTTGCCTTGCAGCGCTGAGGACCACATCTCAAGACGTCAGGTAACCTCTAGGGAACTCCACATCCCGTAGTCCTAGAACCCAAACACCCGTGTTTGGGTTCGCCTTAACCGGGAAACAAAGGCCTTTCCCCTACCCCGTTCAAAATCAAACCTTCCCTGACCCCCCCCACCCCTCCCACGAAACCCCCTCGACCCCTTGGAATCCTAAGGGATATTCGTACCCGTTGACTTGGGACACCCGTGTTTGTACTCTTCTGAATCGGGAAACCAAGTCCTCCCCACCACGCCCCATTAAGAACTACCTAAGCCCACAACCCCTGCACTTCCCCCCCCCCTTACCTACCCCTCTCCCTTTACATATCCCACCTCCATAAATAAGCCCCACTCGAGAACCCCCTCCCCCCTCTTGGTTACCTCACCCCCCCCGAAGCCTATCTCTGGAACCGTTAGAGATAACCATATCGAGATTAGGCTCATTCGATTCGGAAGAGAAATCTGAAGAATCTGGCCCCGGCAGAATTGAGAGGTGAAGCTTAGCGAGGGAGGTACTGCCCCGAGAATCTATCAGGATCGACTTAGGTCACTGCACTGCAACAAAACAAAAGGAAAAGGCACATCTGTGTCTTTTGCGCAGCGGCGTGTACTCCGGATACAACACAGACGCAGTCCATCAAGCGTCAGGACGCCAAAACATCGCGTCAAGAGCATTTAGAGGACAGCATCATCACTGCGTACAAAGCTGTCAAAACTTATTTAGGGTAAGTCCATCACACAAGTAGAAAAAAAAAAAAAAATACTAATCATACATTTGTTAATTTTGTAATTTAGTTATAATAGTATAGTGTTACTTTTAAGTTTAATATCTAAAGATGTCTTCCGTTCCCACAACCCGCAAGTCAGCTGCGGAGGTCGCACCGAAGGCACGAACGTTGTGGACGAAAGTTCTTAGAAATGTAGCAAAGTCCACTACGTCGGAGAGACTTGCCCAACAGTCCTCTCTACGGGATCTGCCTGAACTGTCAAAAGCAGCATCGGAACCAGCTGCCGGGGAGGGTAGCCTAGCGTCGTCAGTCGAAAACCTCTCCCTGCAAGGGGGGTGCAACGCGGCGGAAATGGCGGAGTCAAGAGTAGTCAACTGGGAGCAACTCGGCATATCTCCACCGCACCGCATCCTGTCAGACGAGGAGAGTTCGGTCGCATCCTCTGTTACCGACCATCAGGCACAAAAAAGGGCCAGTCTCCTCTATAGTACACCGAGAAGAGGGACTGGCGTAGAAATGGACATGGCGACGAGAGAAGCCAACTCTCTACTGCAAAATGCACATGGGTGCATTGGAGGCATCGGGAAATATGAAGAAGGAGTACAGGACGACTTGCCACGATAGCCTGCAAGGGCTTTACGAGATCGTTCTGTCCCTGTCCGACTCTCGAGCGAGGCACAAATACAACCTCGAGAAGGAGCGCTCTCGACACGCCCGAGAACTAGTAAGAGTGGAGCGTTCCCACAGAGAAGAGGTGATGAAATACCAACAAAAAATCATCACCGAGCTAGGCCTCGCTCGGAACGACATTTCCGGTACCCTGAAGGAGGCAAAAGATATCCGAAACTGGCTCGGGTACGAGACGGAACAGCCGTTCAGGGAAATTAAGGAAGTCAGGAAGTCGATCGAGTCGATGACACTCCTAATAAAGACTAGGCACATGAAAGTCAAGGATCTGGACGCGCCCGTAAACGAGGACCCAAAATGGGATACTGTAGCGGCGGGCCTAACAAAGCTTGGAAACCACATTGCGAGCGTATCAAACCAGCTGGATACGCTTCGACAAGCAGTAGAAAAGATCCGGCAGGAGCTCCAAGCACCCGCGGAGCCCTTAGTTGCCCCTGTTCTACTTCCCGAGGCCTCCATGGAACCCAAATTAAATAAACTGGCCGAAGAAATGCAAAACATGATGGAAATGACCAGAACCCTACTAGAGAAGCCTGAAATTCCCCCCGCCCAACAAATACCACCGTTGGATCTTAAAACACACCTCCAGCCCTTGTCGGAGAGACTGGACATCGTGTCCTCCGAACTTAGAGTACTGAGGGATAAGGAGCCCCAGTTTCCGACCCAACCAGGACCGAGCCTAGACACGGAGTTCGCGGTAGAGGAAGTGAAGAGGACTCTTGCCTCCATTGAGAAGGGTGTATCAGAGCTGAAGCAGCCAGAAAACGTGCAACAGGGCCCCAAGACCTTTGCCCAGGCAGCCAAAACCCCCAAACGGCCGAACCATACTCTGATTATCTCCTCAACAGATCCCCAACACACGGGAGAAAATGTGATAGAGAGAATGAGAGCAGCTCTTGACCTCAAAAATACCGGGGCAAGGGTCGATAAGGTGAGGAAAGCGCGCAACCAAAAAATCGTGGTGAGCTGTGCAAGTAAAGAAGACCTCAGCCTTGTCAAAAGTCGGGTCCAGACCACCAGTGGGCTTAAGGTCCAGGAGCCCCTGCCAAGCAACCCACTGGTCGTCGTTAAAGGGGTGCTCTCTTCTTACACCAACGAAGAGATGGTGGATCTCCTTCAGGCCCAAAATCAACACCTTTGGAAAGATCTGGACCCGGCTGGCCTTGTTGTCAAACTGAGATTCCGAAGACGCGCGAGGAATCCCCACGAATGCCACCCGGTCTTTGAACTCTCCCCAGAGCTTTGGAAGCGGCTCACGCAGGCAGAAAAGGTACACCTCGGTATCCAGAGGTGCCCAGTAGAAGACCAGTCTCCTCTAGTGCAGTGCACTAAGTGCCTAGGATACGGCCACGGCAGAAATCTCTGCAAGGTGGAAAAAGAAAGCTGTGGCTATTGTGGCGGGGCACACACTGGGAGAGACTGCTCAGTCAGGGCAAACGGTGGTCCTCCTGCCTGTGTGAACTGCATCAAAGTAGGGAGAGAGGGAAAAGACACGGTTCATCCGGCTTTCAGCTCTGAATGTCAAGAGAGACAGAAATGGGACAACATAGCGAGATCACGTGTTTCCTATTGCTGAGGACAACGACGGGAACAATGAGTCAATCACCCAGCAAAGCACAAAGGGATCAGCGGGTAGGCTTAAGTGCATCCAGGCCAACCTGCAACGCTCCAAGTTAGCAACAGCAGAACTCCACCATGCGGCCGAAGAGATGGGAATCTCAATCGCACTTGTCCAAGAACCCTATGTTGGGAGAACAGGTGTGATGAAACAAAACCCCGGCACACAAGTCATCCAGTGCACTCTCAATCGGCAAAAACCAGTAAAGGCGGCAATCGTCGTTTTCGGAAACAACCTGGAGGTCATTCACGACCCCCAGATTGTCACCGAAAACGTTGCAGCCGTCCTGTTGAAGGTAGGTCAGCTTAAGCTTGGAGTCATATCAGTCTACTTTGAGGGTGACCAAGATATAGACCCATACCTCGTGAAAACCAAGGAGGCAACCACAAAGTTACGCACATCAAATATACTGGTGGGGGGAGACGTTAACGCATGGAGCCAGTGGTGGGGAAGCAACTGTGAAGATCACCGAGGGGCGGCGTACAACGCCTTCCTATCTGAACAAGACCTTCAGATACTCAACACGGGCCAGACCCCAACCTTCGAATGCTACAGGGGAGACAGGCTATACCAAAGCATAGTTGACGTTACCACATGCAGTGTGTCGTTGTTGGGCAGAGTTGAAAATTGGCGTGTAGACAGGAACGTTACGACATCAGACCACAACGCGATAACATTCTCATTACGCCTAGAAAAACCGTTAGAGCCTCTTACACCAGTCTCTACACGCATATATAACACCAAAAAGGCAAAGTGGTCGGACTTCAGCACGCGCCTCAAGGCGTACCTGTCAGAATACAGCATCACACCAGCCACAGTATCGGAAGTCTCGGATACTGAACAGCTGGATGCTCTGGTCTCAAAATACGTCGACCTAATACACCGCTCGGCCAAAAAAACGATACCGAAACTGGGAAATAAGAAAACTGACTCGAGACCGCCGTGGTGGACTGATTCTCTTGAACAGTTAAAGCAAGGAACACTGACCAAGAAAAGGAGAATCAGAAATGCGGCCCTTGTCGAAGGAACCCTGTCGTCGACGAGTACTCAAAGGCCAAACTAGAGTACCTAACTAGAGCAGCAGAAGCAGCAACAGAAAATTGGAAGCAGTTCTGCTCCACTCAGGACCGGGAGAGCATGTGGGACGGCATTTACAGGGTCTTAAGGAAGACTGCCAGAAGACAGGAAGACACGCTCCTGAGAAACACCGCAGGCGAAACACTAAGCCCAGAGCAATCAGCGGATCTCCTGGCCAAAACGTTCTACCCAGACGACTCAGTGGACGCCGAACAACAACACCACGCGTCTGTCCGGAGACTTGCGGAGGAACGTTCCCCAAATGAAACCGAGGGCCTATCGACCGATGATCCACCATTTACACCCGCGGAGCTGGAAATGGTCCTTCAGCGACAAAACCCCAAGAAAGCTCCGGGACCGGATGGGTTAACGGCCGATATTTGCACAGCCGCTATAAATTGTAACAGGGAGGTATTCCTGGCGCTGGCCAACAAGTGCCTTTCGTTACCACACTTCCCAAGGCAATGGAAAATAGCTCACGTGTGCATACTCCGTAAGCCGGGCAAGGACTACACCCACCCAAAGTCATACAGACCAATTGGACTACTCTCGGTCTTGGGCAAAATCGTCGAGAAGCTCTTTGTGGGCAGACTGCAGCACCACTTCCTCCCGACACTAAACACACACCAATACGGGTTCATGCCGCAGCGGGGAACCGAGGACGCCCTCTATGTCCTAATGGAGCACATACGGGCAGAAGTCAAAGCCAAAAAGGTAGTGCTTTTAGTATCACTGGACATAGAGGGGGCCTTCGACAACGCGTGGTGGCCTGCCCTCAAAATGCAGATGCTACACAAAAAATGCCCCAAGAACCTCTTCGCTCTCGTATCTTCATACCTGGAGGACCGGTACATCAGGGTCAACTACGCCAGGGCGACTAGCGAGAAGGGCACCACAAAAGGATGCGTCCAGGGCTCAATAGCGGGTCCGACGTTCTGGAACCTTATCCTAGACTCGCTCTTGGAGGAACTGACAACAATGGGGGTATATTGTCAAGCGTTCGCGGATGATGTGGTCCTCATTTTCTCGTCTCACGAAGTCAGCTCTCTGCAGCTATCAGCTCAAAGAACGCTGCAGACAGTGTCAGACTGGGGTGAACGAAACAAGCTTCGCTTCGCCGCTCACAAGACCAACGCAATGGTGATTACGAAGAAGCTCAAGTACGATATCCCCGTAATCCACATGTCTGGCATTCAGCTGAACCTTGTCGAAGAGATCAAGCTGTTGGGACTCATCATAGACCACAAACTCACCTTTAATGCGCACGTGACTGCAACATGCAAAAAAGCTGCAGACATCTACAAACAACTAGCGTGCGCGGCCAAGGTGACATGGGGCCTAAACAGTGAGATAATCAGGACCATATACGTGTCGGTGATAGAGCCAATCGTGCTGTACGCAGCGAGCGCGTGGGCCCCGGCAGCAGAAAAACTGATGACGAGAAATCAGTTAGACTCGCTGCAAAGAGGCTTCACGCAGAAGATCTGCAAAGCGTACCGCACGGTGTCTCTAACATCGGCTCTCATCCTTTCGGGCCAACTGCCCCTGGACCTCCGGGTCACCGAAGCATCTGCCCTATTCAAGATCAAAAAGGGTCACTCCCAAGAGTACCTACCGCCGGGAAGAGAGGTCGAGCGCAAGGCCGGGCCCCTACAGATCCCCCATCCATCGCGACTCATAATAACCGAGTATGAGTGCCTCGGGAACATGGATCCTAAAACCCTGAGTGACCACCAAGTAACCGGACCGCATATTTACACCGACGGCAGCAAAATAGAAGGGAAAGTCGGTGCGGCCTTTACCTTGTGGAACGAAGGCAGGAATCCAAGTACTCAACCTTCCGCCTGGAGCCGCATAACACTGTCTTTCAATCGGAAATGTACGCATTATATCGAGCAGTCAAGACGGTGAGAACGTCTAGGATGGCCTCCGCCAACATATTTGGTCGCGAGCGAATGGACCTAGAAACTGAAATCCAGATTTCAGTTGTTCAGTCCACACTCCATTCTATCATGGAGAGAAATTCCACAAGAACACCATTCTTGGAATTCGCGAGTAGGATTGTTCAAGTCGTAGCAAAGGCCAATGGTTCAACACTGTTCACCCCACATACACACAGCAGTACACCTACACCCACACTCACACAAACACAGCATACCGTCAGCACAGCCGTCACCACGGACACGCCCAGCCCCAGCAGTTTCCAGCCGAGCCTTCGCACCTTAGCTTTACGCCGGTTACTTACATGCGGAGAAAATGGGCAACCAGGTATAAGAACCCGTAGCGTGGCACTCATTATGAATAAGAACGCCGAGAGACTCGGAATAAGCTTCTGCCGCGTGGAAAGGGAAAACAGTGTCACCATATCACCGGGCCTAGCAGCTTTGATCCACGGAAGCACCTCAAAAGCGAGCATGAAACGCACGAAATTCAACGCGTTACCCGAAGCGGAAGTTGCCGAGCACCGATACCGTCTCGTGCGATCACAAAACAAAACGATTGCACTATTCGAGTGGTGTGAGGAAACTCCGTTTGCACAAGCATGCTCCCTGCTAACCGAAATCGGAGAAGCTGGCCGGTCAGCGAGCGGGTGCCCTCGAATAATCAGCGTGGACGCAATGGCGATTGGCTACGATAGGGGGAGAGTTGCCGATCGGTACGGATGCATCAAAGCCGCACAAGATCATGAGGTGGTAGTCTACGAGGACAGGGGGGAAGACCTAAGTTTTCTTAAATGTACTCGTAACGATGCCGAAAATACTACGACTGACCGCCAGGTGTCCTCCATGTCAGCCCCAACCACGCCTTGCGGCTCAGAAAGACTACAGCAGAAGCTTGCCGCGGAGAAAGCCGCTTCAGACAAGAAAAGCAGCAGTTCCAAAGAGAAGGCAAAATCCAAGGGTCGACTAAAGACCATGTCCAACTTCCTGAGTAGGCTACTAGGCGTGAACAGTGCGAAGCCAGGAAACTCCCATCAAAACAGCCAGGCGGCCGCATTACGGGAGTTCAACAGGGTAGCCCCGAAACCTCCTAACGAGCAGCGGCCAGTTCCAACAAGGGCCGACAAAGGAGAGGTCAGTCCACCGAAGCTCAAGACGGCAATGGAGCCCACAGACCATATAGCGAACGCCTTTCTTGAGTTTCAAGCCATCATCAAAGCAACAAAAGCAGTCAGTCTCATGACTTGCCAGAAAATCATGCAGTCATACCAGCTGGAGATTGAAGGTCTGCTTAAAGTGAGACTCGAAGAGGCCAAAGCAGCCATCTACAATAACACCACCTCCCAAGTCATCAAAGGAGAAATGACTGGCACGTACATGACTGCGTACAACGCTACATACGGCTTCGTGCCGTTGGACGAGACGGCAACGTCACAGACTGGGCACATAACCTTCGTGACACCCGAAAGTGACCCAATAGTGGTAGTGGCTCGATGCACTAAAATCATGCTGGACGACAAAATCCTCGAACAGGCGGAAGCAATCTCGAGAAGCATAACTCAAAGCGAAGGTTGGGTATTTCCGAAAATAAAGTGGGTAAACGGCGTACCAGGAGGCGGCAAGACGACCTGGGTGATTAATAATTTCGATAGGGATCACGACGTTATCGTCACTACGACAACCGAGGCTGCGAAAGATCTGCGGCAAAAACTGGCACACCGAATTGGGGAAGACAACAGAACCAAGGTGCGCACACTGGCCTCAATATTATCGAACGGGTTCAAAGGGCCACACAAATGCAGGCGCATTTTTGTGGACGAGGCTCTCATGAACCACTTTGGGGCCATAGTGATGGCAGTTCGATTGTCGAGTACGACTGAAGTGGTCCTTATCGGAGATATTAACCAACTGCCCTATCTGGATAGGGAAAACCTATTTCCCCTTAGATACGCCCGCCCGAACTCTGTGGCGACCATCAGCCAAAAGTTGTCCTGTACACATCGGAACCCGATGGATGTTGCGTATGCCCCCGCCCTGGCAGAAGTCTATCCCGGCATTTACTCGTCGAAGAACCAGGTCCACTCCCTGCAGCTGAAAAGGTTCACAGGCGCTGATATACCAAGCACACTCTCCAACACACTGTTCCTAGTCTACACGCAGGAGGAAAAAAAGTCCCTCATTGATCAAGGTTACGGTGTTGGAACTGGATCAAGCGTTCTGACCATCCACGAAGCTCAGGGACTCACATGCGAGACCGTCTTCATCCTGAAGACAAAGTCCAAACCTATTGTGATCCACAGCAGCGTCCCCCATGCGGTAGTGGCCGTATCAAGACACACAGCCAGCTGTGTATACTACGCTGACAACGCAGATGACGCTATTGGACGATTTGTGAGACGAGCACAGGAAGCCTCAACAAATGACATCATAAACACCAACATGATGAAGGCTATGCGACATCGGGACATGAAAGTCGTCGAGGCGCTGATACGCCTCCAAAAGCAATGACCGACTGATGCCTTCTTATTCCAAAACTTCATATTTCTCATTGACCTAGTAGGCCGGCTGCAGCAGCCGTTCCACGGTGCGAAACTTGCAGCTGACGAGAAACCCAAAGACCATCCTTACCTTACCTAATTTCTATTTTAATAATTAATACGTTAAGAATAGTTTGTAAAGGAGGTGGGGCACAGCTGGCATCATGAACCTTGTCATACTCACTCAAACGACCCGCTGGTGGTGGCGTGAGTGTTGGATCGTTTGACTCCCTCAAATATGGTTGAGTAAGACGGTGCCAATGCAAGCGTCAGTTTTCGTGAACGAACGCTATCAGTAGAGTCCGGTCAGGTTCCAGTTGCCAGTTGTGCAAGAAAGCCGTGTGTGTAATATGTAAGTATTTAAAATATGTATTTGTATTAAGCATAATTAGGAAAAAAAAAAAAAAAAAAAAAAAAAATATAAAAAAAAAAAAAAAAGATTATATATATTATGTGTGATGGACTAATCAGTAGTAAGTTAAGTTAGAAGTAAGTTGTACTCCGGAGTCACCACTTGTACGTGGAGCTCAGAGTCCTAAAGAAAACTGTAATTAAACAAAGGCACGGACGTTTATGTCTGTGGATATTATTGTAAGGCAGGAGGTGGTTTTAGCCGGTTGGAGCCCGGCACTACTCAGACTGGCTCGTCTGTGAGGCAGCTTGAGTGTCCGACCGGATTTCCCCTCCTGCCACAAAAAAAAAAAAAAAAAAAAAATACCTAGGACCGGGCAATGACTTAGACTCGTTTCCCTTTCACGGGCCTACGGGCCCTGTCGCACAATAAGACTGGCGACAGGTTTACAAGTTTAGGGCACACCCGACAGGGAGGCTACTCACCCCCGGGCCTGTCCACCCGGGGTGTTAGGATTTAGCGGCCCTTCTGGCTAAACAGACAGCTGTGTAGCTGGCGAGTTTGTTTGGAACTTTCTTCTCGCCAGTGCAACACTAGGAAAGTTCACGGGTTTGGGCTCTTTGTGGGTGCTGTCTGCCCGGGGTTTCACGTTCACGTGTCTCCTCGGGACTTAGGGTTTGTTTTTTTTTTTTTTTTTTTTTTTTTTTTTTTTTTTTTTGTTTTGGCAGGAGTGGGAAGTCCCCACGGACACCTCGACTGCCTCACAGGTTATGAGACAGTCGAGGTAGTGCCGGACTCGAACCGGCTAAAAACCACTCCTGCCCAGCCAGTGTCCCTCTGACATGGAGATCAGAGCCCTTTATGTCTGTCTTTCTGGCTTATCTGCGTTAGGTGGCCGGAGAGACCACATGATGTGCATTTTAGATTTTCGTGTTATTATTACCTATCATTAAAACATCCTGGAATTTACTTTATTTATGATTTAAAACGATATGCTATATTTTACTGTTTCATTGTCTTATTAATATGTATTAGCTATTTTACTACTATAAATTTTACTGTGTTTTTTATAATTATTTCTTATTTTTATACCTGTGACTAACCCATATATATTTTGTGACTTATTTTTATTTATTTTATATGATATCTAAAATATATACTTAATATATAATTACATATCACTTATTTTTCAACAAAGTTACTATTTATATCAGCCACTGTACCAATTTTTCCAGATCTTTCAAATAATAGATTGACACTCGTAACCTTAACACCAAGTTCGAGACAGTTAAACGTATCCACTAGAGTTGGCAACCGTTCCAGGATAACCTGAGCCGGTTTCTCATGAAGCAAACTCAAGTTACGATTTTGCATGTTGCCAACGCCAGCGGTATCCTCAACGCGCCTGTTTTTTTGTCTGGCCGACCTGGCTTTACGTCTGTGCCCGGAAATGGTCGCATCGCCAACATTAGCAGTATGCTATCGAAGCTCTTGCGAATGCGTCCCATTTCCTTCGCACAGGGCACTCGTTGCTGAATGCGTTGTGCTCGGTGGCCCCCTGTTTTGCTCTGGTGCAGTTCACGCAAGCCGCTGCTTTGCCGATCTGTATGTCCGGGCAGTCTGCCCTGAAATGTGGCCCACCACAGTGGCTACACAGATCGGCTGGCTCGGTGCATAGGCGTTTCCCATGCCCATATGCCAGGCAGCGGGTGCACTGCACCAGAAGCGTCTGGTCTTCGACGCGAACTCTTTGGAGGTCGATGCGGAGTTTTCGCCCCTCAATCGCCCTCCTCCAGACCGTAGGGGACACACTAAGCACAACGTGATTCGCATGAGGGTTGCGTGTTTTTCGTCGGTATTTCACGACCACCCTCTGTTCCCCGTCGTCGAGCCAGTGAAATAACTCCCGGTTCTGATTCCTAAGGGCTCTGAGCACTTCCTCGTCACTGTGCATCAGAAGCACGTCCCTTAGAATCAGAAGCGGGTCCCGATTTTTCACGTCCTCGACGACGAGGTTCTCTCCGGCCGTCTCCAGTCTAGTTTTTAGTTTGTGCCTCTCCTCCTTCGTCGCGCACCCCATTATGACCTTTTGGTCTTTGGCCTTTCTTACTCTTTCCACACGCACCCAGCCCTCCTTCGCGTCCACTGCCTTCCTGACCCGTTCGAGGATCTCCTCCCCCGTATCCATCTCCTGCGCCGAGGAGACGACCACCGAGTGCAGCGTCGCTCGCCCCAGGGCCTGTCCCCCGGTGTGACGGTTACTCGCGGCCGCTGCACTGGCGTAGGTCCTCTCCTCGACTTTTTCCCAGCCATCCAGACTGTCTCGGAGCTGGTCCACTTTCTCGGTGTTCTCTTTGACAATCGAGATGTGCTCCTTAAAGTGGTAATGAGCTCAGTCTGGCTAGCGAGGCTCTCGGAAACGGACAGGAGGCAGCAGTTGGCAGTGGATACGGGTGTCGGTACGGCTTGGGTTGCGGCGGGGGCCTTGTCGCGCTCAGATTCCTTAACAAGCTCAAAAAGCCGGTTTATGGCCTCGAGCACCGCAGTCTTTATATCAGTCCTGAGGTTGCGAGAGTTGCCCAGGTTCAGCTTGGCCTTGCTCAGGCAAGCTCTCGCCTCCGCAGTGCGACTGGGGTACCGGGCCTCCGGCTTCTTGAGCTGTATGGAGACATTCGTAGCGGCTCGGCGCGTCCCCGGAGTGGCGGGGCCCTCCTGAGAGGCGGAAGGAGTGTCGTCTCCGAAGGAGATTCTCCTCCTCGCATCAGGCGAAGGCCCCGCTTTTTCCGCCGATCGCGGCGAGCCACTAGGAACTTGCGACCTCACAGTGCTGGATGGGGTGCGGAACATGTTAAAATTTGGGAGCAGATACTATCAGAACGAACTCCTGTAAAGAGGGAGTCAGAACAATAATATCTACTCGGGAGGAGAGTCTTTAAGAGGACACTGGATACTTCTGTGATCCTGTAAAGGGGGAACACAGTAAGTAGTAGACTAGAAAAATCAATTAAAATAAATACAAAAATGTTATATAATTATAGTCGCTCGTTTACCAACGACTGTCGCACTAAATAATTACAAAATAAAATATAAATTCAAAACAATTAAAATTTAAAATGCGTTAAAAATTTAAAAATTGTCAGGATGGTTTAAAAATCGTGCTTACCCCTACAAAACTCTTCCGCAGTTAAAAAAAAATAAAATAAAAGAAAAATAGAGTAAAAAGTAAAAAGAGATAAAAAGTAATAAATATAATTTTACCGAAAACCCCACGTCTACCTTCCTATAGAGTGGGCAAAATTTTATTTGAGCTAGACGCACGTGCGATACGTCCAGAGACGCGTCTCCGCGCGGGCTAGCGAACTGTGAAATAAAACGGGATGAGTGCCGAAGAAAATTCTGGAATTATGGTCAAAAAACCAGTTTTTGAACCAAAAAATTTAGGTTATCAGCCTCCAACTGGGACGCCGGCTCACGGAACGCGGACCGGGACACAGGGATGAAGGGTGAGTACTATTGAAACTATAATTTGGAAAAACAATTAATTTAGAGGATTTTCTTGAAAAATGTATTAAAAAACTAGGGGTAGGTCGTAAATAATTTATCCAGGGGTGCAGGTGAGTGCGGGGTGGTCAATACGTAGGCGGACGCCTAGTTATGTCAATTTGAGCTGAAAACAGCGTCAAAATCGCGCGTCTGGAAGCGAAGATATCAACGTTTTTATATTTCTCTTAACCCCTTACGTGGATTTTGGTACTAGCAGAAACTACTTGAAAATGACAATTTTAAAAAATATTTATGTTTTATTTGAGCTAGACGCACGTGCGATACGTCCAGAGACGCGTCTCCGCGCGGGCTAGCGATCGGTGAAATAAAACGTGGTAGGTGCCAAAGAAAATTCTGGAATTATGGTCAAAAAACCAGTTTTTGAACCAAAAAATTTAGGTTATCAGCCTCCAACCGGGACGCCGGCTCACGGAACGCGGACCGGGACACAGGGATGAAGGGTGAGTACTATTGAAACTATAATTTGGTGTTAGATTGCAAAGAAAATTTGGAAAAACAATTAATTTAGAGGATTTTCTTGAAAAATGTATTAAAAAACTAGGGGTAGGTCGTAAATAATTTATCCAGGGGTGCAGGTGAGTGCGGGGTGGTCAATACGTAGGCGGACGCCTAGTTATGTCAATTTGAGCTGAAAACAGCGTCAAAATCGCGCGTCTGGAAGCGAAGATATCAACGTTTTTATATTTCTCTTAACCCCTTACGTGGATTTTGGTACTAGCAGAAACTACTTGAAAATGACAATTTTAAAAAATATTTATGTTTTATTTGAGCTAGACGCACGTGCGATACGTCCAGAGACGCGTCTCCGCGCGGGCTAGCGATCTGTGAAATAAAACGTGGTAGGTGCCAAAGAAAATTCTGGAATTATGGTCAAAAAACCAGTTTTTGAACCAAAAAATTTAGGTTATCAGCCTCCAACCGGGACGCCGGCTCACGGAACGCGGACCGGGACACAGGGATGAAGGGTGAGTACTATTGAAACTATAATTTGGTGTTAGATTGCAAAGAAAATTTGGAAAAACAATTAATTTAGAGGATTTTCTTGAAAAATGTATTAAAAAACTAGGGGTAGGTCGTAAATAATTTATCCAGGGGTGCAGGTGAGTGCGGGGTGGTCAATACGTAGGCGGACGCCTAGTTATGTCAATTTGAGCTGAAAACAGCGTCAAAATCGCGCGTCTGGAAGCGAAGATATCAACGTTTTTATATTTCTCTTAACCCCTTAGCTGGATTTTGGTACTAGCAGAAACTACTTGAAATTGACAATTTTGAAGAAATATTTATGTTTTATTTGAGCTAGACGCACGTGCGATACGTCCAGAGACGCGTCTCCGCGCGGGCTAGCGATCTGCGAAATAAAACGTGGTAGGTGCCAAAGAAAATTCTGGAGTTATGGTCAAAAAACCAGTTTTTGAACCAAAAAATTTAGGTTATCAGCCTCCAACCGGGGCGCCGGCTCACGGAACGCGGACCGGGACACAGGGATGAAGGGTGAGTACTATTGAAACTATAATTTGATGTTAGATTGCAAAGAAAATTTGGAAAAACAATTAATTTAGACGATTTACTTGAAAAATGTATTAAAAAACTAGGGGTAGGTCGTAAATATTTTATCCAGGGGTGCAGGTCGGTGCGGGGTGGTCAATACGTAGGCGGACGCCTAGTTATGTCAATTTGAGCTGAAAACAGCGTCAAAATCGCGCGTCTGGAAGCGAAGATATCAACCCGGGACTTAGGGTTAGGAGCTAGTTCCCCCCCCCTCGCCCCCCATTTGAACCCTGGACCTATAATGGCCACCCCTCCCCATTTCTCCAGCTTCTGGAGAAACTAGTGCAGGATAAGAAAGAACCCATACCTCCGACAGACGTATGGGTTAGACCTTGACCTCATCAGGGCCCCCAATGTGACCGCCTTAAGCGAGTCACAAGCCATCACTGACTTCAGCGATGCGCTCGAAACCCCAATTACCCCGACCCCAGTCCCCTCTGTCCCAACTATGACTACAGAAATGGATACCTCCAACTCGGAAGCAGAGTCAGAGACATAATCTGCCTCTGAAAACTCACCCAATTCCGAGCACGACTACCAAGTCGTCGGAAAAGGGAAACGGGAGAAGGGCAAGTCCTCTTCTTCCGCCACCAAGTCCAAAAACCCCGTAAAGGCAAGAGCCTCCCCCACCCCCTCAACGTCCACCTCGGTTCCGCGCCCCCGCTCTCAATTGAGCCGCCCTTCAAGTCCTATGGACTTAGCCACCCCGGCTGACGCCTCTCAATCTTCCCCTCGCCCAGCCACCCCGGCTAACGGCGAACAGGCCCCGCTGCCCAAGAAACTTCGCCCACCTCCCTTGTTCATCCATGACAAGAGGAAGTAGACCGATATCTCCAAAGCGTGCAATAAGGCACGCATCAACTATACCAATGCCCGAGCTGTCCAGCTGGGCATTAAGGTCACGGTCCCCACGGCCAACGATTACCGGGAGCTCAACAAGCTCCTCAGGTCTAGGAACATCCCGTTCCACACCTACTCCCTACAGGAGGACAAACCCACTAGGGTTGTTATCAAAAACGTCCCCGTAGAGATCACCACTGCTGAGATCCTCAGCGATCTCGAATCCCAACAGATTCCCGTAGCCGAGGTGCACAGAATGCACCGCAAAAACGGTGGGGAATCCTACAACATGGTTCTTGTGGTCTGTGACCACAGAGAAGGATACCACCCCGTTTTCGGCGTCAAGAGGATCTGTGGGTTGTCTGGCATCTGCATAGAAAAACCCCACGTGAGCGGCAGCATCTCACAGTGCCACCGTTGCCAGTTGTACGGGCATGCCCAGAAGAACTGCTTCGGTAAGCCCAGATGCGTCTCAAGTGTCTAGACGACCACGCCACTACGGACTGCCCTCGTCCCAAAGACCGCACTCAATGCACGGAGCCTCCCAGCTGCGTGCTGTGCGGCGAGGCCGGACACCCCGCCAACTACCGCGGGTGCCCCCTAAAGCCCCCAAATCCTCGGCCCCCAAGTTGGCCAAAAGGAACGCCGAGAGACAGGTGAGAGTGCCCAACCCTCTCAGAAAAACTACCCACGTCTCTCAGTCCGCAGCGCCCCAGTCCTTAGAACGCGCTCAACCACCAGACCCATTTCCCGGCCTTAGGTGCCAAACCCTCGCGGTCACAGAAGACCGCCCCATCCATCCCCCCTCTGATGGACAGACCCATTTCCCCCCCACGGATCCCGGGCTAAATAGGCCAACCCCTAAAGCGGCCGCGCCTTCAGCGCCTCTTCCCCCCCAAGCTCCCTCAGTGCCGCTTCCCCAGCACCAACCCCAAGTGGCCAAGACGCCGCAAACCCTTGCATACCAGGCCCCACCGCAGCCCGTAGCGACCGGCCCCCAAATCCCACAGCAGCCGGTCATAAATATTTGCGACCCCGCCAGAGTCATCTCTAGCACCTTCGGAGTATTTTTCTCCCCTAGAGCCGACAGACGGAAACTTCTAGGTTTCTGAGGGACGGGGGGTCCATAGGGATGCAGTACAGGGCAGATCTATAATAAATAAGAGTACCTCCCTTGTGGCATCGCGTCCTATCATTGCGAACTAACCGGTAGTTGGCAATTTTAGGATCGCGATTATGTGGCTTCAAGAAGGTCTCTTGGACTAAGAGGATGTCTAGGTGATGGTCGCGGAGGAAAGTAGCGATCTTATCACGTTGGCCAATCAGACCATCGGCGTTAAAGGTTCCTACTCTCAAGGATTTCGGTTTTAACCTACATGGGGGGGCTCTATCCATGGCGTTGGAAGTGGGGGAGGTTTCGTATGGCCTGTGCAACGTCCGCGTATGCCTCGATGACCAGGGCAATTTGCACCAAATCGCCACCGGTGGCGATTAGATCGTTCGACAATGCTCTGCCCCTGCCGACGTATTGATACGCTGAAACACACTTCGGCATTTTAGTCTTGAGCAACGCTTTGGTGCGTTGTACTTTTCTTCGGAGCCCGACGAGGGTAAGACAAACGAATCACCTTGAAAGTCCACACTCAACAACACCTCAGTGGAATAACACCTTCGCCATCTCCATGTGTAGCTCGAACAAAACATGGAACACTTCAAGCACACCACTTCAAGCACAACCGAGGCGACCGACGTCCTCATCCTCTTCGAGACCGCTGTGTTCGCCTGGTTGGCCTCACAGGGATTGTCCCGGTATAAGATCTCAGGCGTTATGGAACACACTGGACCAGGACCATTCCTTAAGTACACAGCTAGCCTCATTCCTGATAGGCCTGACGATTCACAACCCGAGCAGCCAGAAACGTTCATCCAGATACTGCGGGGCACCAACCCCGAGGGGTTTGTGCTCACCGGCCTCACTACGGGCCGTTTCAAGAACAACATCAACGTCCCACCTCCCCACTGGCGCATACAGCTCGAGTTTTGTAGAACTGTACAATCGGATACACTACCCCATCCGCGGATCACCCGCATACAAACGGATGTTCCTAGCCTGGGCCAACCGACACACTAAACCAATCCGGGCACTTCCCCCGACCGTTTACCATATGTCAAGGTTGGAAATGAACAGAATAGCACACACACTCAACGGGAATATCCTGAGCATCATAGCATTTAAAGCGATGCTCATATACATCTTAGCCATAGCGAGGACTGCAATACACGACCAAGAAAATCAGATAACTGGGATAACCTCTAAATACTATCGCGTTCCAAACGCCATGTATTCCTGGGAGACCACCATGACATTGCCGTACCATGTCTACACCGCCAAGATCATCGACAACGGTACTGATAGAACGCTGTTAGTCGACACTCCCATTGGAGTCGACGTCTGCCAGATGTTGCAATTTGTCTCCCCTAGTATGAAATGTGGGGGCGAGATAGTATACACCCAAGACCTGAAAAACCATATGGACATGTCATTTATAAAAACCGGATTCAAGGTTAACGTCCTGGACTTGACAAAGAATGCATCGTTATACAACTTCGTCTTGTCGAACCGCATAGACTGGCGATATTTGGTAGAGAGTACCCCGACCTGGCTCGTGAACCTAACACACCCAATAGAATTCCACACAATATGCGCAGGTTGTAGAACAGATCCCGACTGGGGTGGATTCTTCGGGCGCGGAACACTTGACACCGTGTTCAATGTTGGAGGATACGCAGGAACTAAATACGCAATGGCCACCTACAAGTCATACATTGAAGCACTTACGGGACGTATCGCAGGGGGAGGACCTCTGGTTGTAGAAACCGTTGGACCTGCAACGGCTGCCACTCTCCAAGCCGCAGAAGTCAACGCAGTGGCTGCTGCCGACGCACTCAGACTCCCAGTCGAGACATTACTGGACGTCGAAACACCCCAACTAGCTGGCGACGTCTTTGACTTGGCACCATTAACAGCTGTGGAGGTATCACCAGGTGCTATAATCGCGCCCGGTCTGGGGACAACTATACAAGCCGCGTCTGTCACCGCTAGTGCCACACTACCACTAAGTGCACACCTACCCGCAACATCCGCATTAACCGCCTTTAGGATACCTCCAGGGGGGGCTCGATCCCTTTTAGACAGCGCAAAAGGCGCCTATTTGAGGATAGTACAGGCAGCGACACGAGTGCGGGCGGAAAACAGCCAAGCCATGGCCGACCGTACGATACACTACTTAAAGCGTGGCAGACCTGAGTGGAGCGTGTTCTCCCCCACAGTAGTGGAAGCAGCTCAAAACAACCCGGCACAGATACACCAGACGCTATTTTCCCGTACAAATGCAGCACTACCTGCAGCTGCTATGTCGTCGCTACCAGTGGTTGCTGAGACCGCCGCACAGACCATCCCTGCCCTAGAAACCGCTGCCAATATACTATCGATAATGCCCAAAGTACGAAGACGCAGGGGCATAGTGGATAAGAAGGTGACAAAACCAGCCAAACCCAAGCACGCTGTTAAAGGGACAGCCGCGAACACAACACTGAAAATAGAAAAACTACCACCTACAACAACAGCGAAGCCAATAAAGACGACCAGTGCTTCCAAAACCCCCGCTCCCCGCAACTAGAGAACGCGTTGGCAAAGACGCACCGAGTCTTGGGCATGGCAGGCATACTTAAACGCCAGACACCTAATCGAGTCAAACGTGGAATTGGTGCTGTTGGAGCGGCTATTTGGGCTGGAGTGCGTAAGATACCATCTTGGACCTACCCCACCGTGGGTGTGGGCTTGGGTTGGGGCGTGGCAAGTACACACCTGGTGACTGCTTCGCGAGAGTACAGAGTGTTGCACCCCATTACGTTAATATCACGCACCGAGAGATACTACATTGCAGTCACGAGTTTGTTGTTAAACTCATGTTTTCATAGCCTGGACCCAGAAACTAAAGCATGGATAAACAAGGATGAACCAAGAATTGAAATAGGTGGAAAAGTGTATCACAATAGTGACATCGTGTTTGATTTCAACACCATGAGGGGTGGCCCAACACTCCACTCTTGCAGCCCACTCTTCAAAATGCCGTTTGAAGGCATGCCCAGAGAAGACATGAAAATGAGCATATTCACGCTGTTCAATTCGGAACATATGGTGAATGACGTACTGTATTACAACGGCCCCCCCCCCCATATCCAAGCCAACTACCAAGCATATTATTCGCAAGTATTTCCAACATACGACGTATATGGAACTGGTACCGTAGCTGCGAACATGACCGACAACATCACGGATTTCATAACCTTGGAAACGTGGGGTATTAAAACCTTGACTAATGACCGAGTCCGGCGCGACGCTGACGGTGATGCGATCACCGAGCTCACCACCACGGGAGAGGGCGAAGACTCCGACGAGACTGAAGAGTCTGGTGTCGAAAAACCAAAATCTTTGTTTGAACATGATGTTATTATAAACAAAACATCCCATTTGCCAGGTGGTGGAGTGTACGTAGACCCCGGGTCCGGAAAAACAACCATAGGGCATGCCACTTACATCCGGCTACCCAAAGAATACCCAACTAACAAGTGGACGGGGAGCATAGACTTTATAAACTCGTTGGACTAATTAATGACCGACCCCTCATTCACATAATATGAACTCGACATAATACAAGCGGCGGCGTACAACAGCTCCGCTTCATATTACAGAAACCTGAGATACTTCATGGAAACCGCAAAACTGCAACAGCCAGTGATCATAAACCACAACATGTACGCCGTACCTAAAGGATTAGGGCTACGTGACCTCCTTAGGTCTCTAAACCCCTTCGATATGTCCTTTCCAAGGTTACACATAATAAGGGAGTTGTTAAACGGGTACAAGCCGACGAGACACCTACAAAGAGTAGCAGACAGGGCGGTAGCCTACAATATGAACCTGAAGTTCACAAACTTAACAACCATGATATCACTGTTCTACTCTGCACCCTCAGAAACCTAGAAGTTTCCGTCTGTCGGCTAGGCTTAACGGGCCATCAGCCCATCACGATAGTTTCCGCGTATTTCCCCCCTACCAACCCCGGCGATTCCAACGCCACCTTACTCCGTCCTCGTGGCGGAGGATCTTAACGCTAAACACCCCTCTTGGAATTGTCACATGACAAACTCAAGAGGCAGGGTCCTGTTTGACCTATGTAGCTCCCTCAATTTTGATGTCGTCGCACCGATGCATCCCACCCACTTTCCCCACGACCCGAATCAGCGCCCTGATGTGCTAGACGTCGCGCTTCTAAAGAATGTAAACTTACGATTACATTCTATAGAAGCGATCGACGAACTCAACTGTGACCACAGACCAGTCATCCTGGAACTAGTCCCCGGTACCGGTCCCCCTGACCCCTCACAACCCCCCACTCCCAAAATTATCACAGATTGGGCGAAAGTAAGCGAATTGCTGAAATCCACCGAATCCCCTCATTTGGATAGAATCCCGAACACCATCGAGACTGTAGCCGACACGGAAGCCGCGATCAGCTTGCTCACAGAACACGTGCAATCCGTCCTGAACATTTGTTCAAAGGAAGCCCCAGCGGAAGACCGCTGGAAGCTTCCTGACGATGTGCGTGATCTCGTGACCGAGAAGAACGCGGCTATCCGTGCTTACAGATCTTTCCCTTGCGCCAGCAACAAAGCTTTTATGCGTTACTTACAACGTTAAGTAAGCAATCGCGTCAAAGAGCTGCGTGATGAGCAATGGGGCAAGATGCTCGATGAGCTGGAACCAAACCACCAGGCCTTCTGGGATCTTTAGAGGAGATTACGCTCCCCTTGGAGCGTAATCGCCCTCCATGCCCCCCCTCATCCGCCCAGACAACAGCGTCGCATTCGACGACGTTGATAAAGCTGAACGCCTGGCCGACAGTCTAGAATCACAATGTTCCCCCAGCACCCAGCCAGTAGACATAGCTCACCTCGCTGAGGTGGATGCTGAAGTCGAACGCCGGGTTTCACTACCCCCCGTAGAGGACCCGGATAATCCCCTCCCCCCCGTCACTCCAGACGAGGTGGACGGGATTATCAAGGAACTCAAACATCAGAAGGCCCCTGGCTCCGACGGAATCACCAATAAGGTGTGCAAACTCTTCCCTCCCGCGTTCATAGTGCTATTAACCGTCGTCTTCAATAGCGCTCTGGCTAACAACATATTCCCACAAAAGTGGAAACAAGCCACAGTAATCGGTATCCCCAAACCAGGCAAGCCCAAGTCTTCCCCCAGTAGTTACCGTCCCATTAGTCTACTCAATGTCCTCGGTAAAATCTACGAGAGGCTTATTTATAAGCGTCTCAAAGATTACCTACAAAAATATGAAGTGAATTCTTCTCTTATCTGTTTGGCGTGCACGGCTGACTTACGTGGTATGTTTGGAACATCCTGAATTGCATTATAACAACTGTTGTAGTTTCGCCAAGATCCAGGTGTTATTAGTTGGCCATTTCCATCAATTACATCAAAAGTTCCTGGAGGGGTATATCTTTCTGGGGAGGTTTTCCTTAGGAAGTTATGTATTAGCACACAGGTCATTGTAATGTGTGATACAGTACTCGGATCTAAATCAATTGGACGACGATAAATTCGAAATACTGATGTTAAAACTCCAAATGTATTTTCTACTACCACCCGAGCTTTCGATAAGTTTTGATTAAATATTCTTTTTGGTGAACCGACGTTATGCTGTCCTGGGTAGGGTTTCATAACATGCTCACTTAATGCAAAAGCGCCGTCGCCTATGAAAACGTACGGCACATCAATGTTCGATCCAGGAAGTGGGCATGGTGTAGGAAAATCAATTTCGTTTCTGGAGATCTTTTGCCATAGTAACGAATTATTAAAAACGCCACCATCACTGATTCTCCCTTGGCATCCTATATCTGCAAATATAAATTTGTAATTGGCATCAACTAACGCCAAAAGAACGATGCTAAAGGTTTTCTTATAGTTAAAATACTCCGTTCCGCTATGAGGTGGATTTTCTACAACAATATGTTTGCCATCTATGGAACCCAGGCAGTGCGGAAATTTTCTTCTATATCCTTTTTCAATATTCATCCAAGCATCTTTCGTTGATGGCATCTGAAATAAAAATTGAAACAATGTGAGATACAACGTTAATAAACTAAACTAATAATAACATTTTCTTATTTTTTAGGAAGTGCCATCACAAGAAATGCTGAATGAAAGTGCAGCTTTAGCGGAAGAACGAGAAGACGTAGATGGTAGTGATTCAGGGCACTCGTCAACTTTGCAAACACCAAAACCACCAACTTCCCGTCGTCGTCCTGCTAAAGATATAGCGGAACGGCAGATGTCTTCAGCTTTTGGGCAATTAACCAATATGTTAGCCAAAAGGCAAAAAGAACCTCAACCGCCACTAAAGGAAGAAGATGACTGCGAACTATATGGAAAATTGTTAACGCAAAAGTTGCGAGAACTGCCTTCTGATGACAGAAAACTGATGATGTATGACATAGATACCTTATTTGTTAATAGAATTAAGGAGAAACAGAGGTGTCAAACCATATCTTCTTATCACTCAGTCCCATACCAAATGCGCATTACTTCACCAATGCCAAACCGGCCGTCAACCTCCCAAACATCCTATTCCGAACCTTTTCCGAATACATCCCCTTATCTAAACCGTCCATCGCCTTCCCCAACGTCGTACTCTGAACCAACGATTTCATACCAACCATCCACTTTCCAAATGTCACATTGTGAAACCTTACCAGTTAAATCGCCAGCAGAAAACGAACCATCGAGTTCTCAAAGCATTCAATCCCATTATATCTCCCAACCGGACTTAACTCCTACCATTCAGATTATATCCAACGAATTAATTTCACCACACACAGGACAAAATATTATTAATAAAGCATTTCTTAAAGCTTACGAAGACTTTGATAACTGTAAAAAATGAATAATACTAAATATTATTCATTTTTAAGTTACCGTAGTTCCCGTTTTAATTTTTCACACTTATCGCCTACGTAAAAATATAAATAAATAAATTACAAAAATGTATGGTCTTTTAATAAACTGAAACAAAAAATGCCTTACCTTTATTTCGTCTCTCAGAACTTGGTTAATAGCATTGCAGACTTCAGGTATGATTTTTGATATTATTTGGGGGGATACTTTGAATAAATAGTGTAAACTTTTATAACTGTCACCACTTGCGATGAATCTTAATGTTATTGCTAGACGATATTTAGCTGGTATGGCGTATCTGAAGTCAGTATCTTGCTTCGAAATTAGAGGTGAAATTTTGTTTAGCAAATATTCAAAATCTGCAAAACTCATACGACAAAAGTTGTGAAACTGTCCTGATGGTTCATAAAGCAGCTCACTAAATTTTTCTTCTATAAATTCTCTAAAACAAAAAAAAAACGTGAATTAGAATTAAATAATACCTACACTGAAAATATACCCTATTTGTATTATACTACGTTTACTTACCTTGTGCGATTTTTGTGAATTTTTATCATCCACCATCGCCTTCGTCTTCTTCTTTTGAGTTCATTTTGTTTATATTTAAAATAAAAATAAGTCAAACCGAAAGTGATAGCTGCCACAAGCTCGTCGTCCGCCATATTTGCCGATTCACAAAATACTAACACGTTCGTAAGCGTGAGGACGACTGTTTGTGTTTGATGATTGTGGTCGATGTTTGGAACTTTGTTTGTGTTTGTGGCATACACCAAGCGTATGGACGGGGCTTTAAGATCAAGGCCAAGTGAAGTGAAGTGAGTTCCGAGAACCCAAGTGATATTGCTCTATGGTAGTAGGGTAGTGACGATGAATTGTGCCTTGTTATAATTTATATCGACTCATTAAATTTAGCTGAATTTGCGCTCTACAAGAATAGTTTATAGTTTATTTCAGCCATAAATGCAATGTAAATGCATAATTTTGTACGTTTTAATATTTACAAGATTTATTTGAGATGAGAATGAAAAAGCTAGGCTGAACGCAGTGTCGCCTTTGCTTCATGTCCGTGTATTAAAAAAAGGTATTCACTCGCTCGCGTCATATGTCAAATGCCAATCGTCTGTAAACAATTTTTTTGTGTACAAACAAGCAGTTTATTAAATTATTTTTATTTCCCCGCGATTTTTCAGTGAAGTGTTTAACAAAATGAAGTAAGTACGATTTCTGTGCTAATTAGTTAGTGCCGGTATCGATATATTCATATTTAATTGTTAATTCTCTACTTCAGTGCCGAGCGTACTTTCCATCCATCTGCTGCCCAAGTGGAGACGCTAATAGATTTTTTAGAGAGGAAGCCTAGCTTGGCTAAAGGATTTTCCAAAAATCAAAGCGCTAAACAGGCAGCTAATAAGGAGTGGGGTCGTATCACCCTAAAATTAAATAGTATGGGTGAAGGTACAGTGAAGACGGCAAACAAATGGATTAAGGTGAGTTGGTCATTTAGTTAACGTTTATACAAAGTATACTTAGTTAATTTTTTTGTGCGTATGTTATTTGCGCCTCTTGCCTATCATGCATTGTAAAATAATAATTATTTCTGTATTTCCCATTATAGTATTGGTCTGACAAAAAAAGCGCAGTAAAATAAAAAGCCGCTACACGCGCCGCTTTTAGAAGTACCACAGGCTTAGGAATGGTAGATGGTGGCATGCCAGAGCTTACAAATATAGAAGAGCCTATAGTGGTGTTAATGGGTGGTGAAGGTTTTGCTACAGGCGACACACATTTACAGATACAACCATTTAATGTATGTTATTTTTTTATGTATGTTATTTGTTTCATAGCTTACTCATTTAAAGGTATATAATTTATAAAATTGATTTTATAGGAATCTTCACAGGAAAATAGTCCGTCTATACTGGTACCAGTGGCACAGTGCAGTGGTACCTGCACAAATATGCAAGTAAGTGATTTGAATATTAGTATTATAAAAAATATTCTTCTTCATTCCACTGTCAAGATCTGACCTCAATGAAAATGTCTTCGAGCTTATTTCACCGTGCTGCCTCACTGTGGCTAAGCAGAGGCCAGTGTTATCAAGCCGGCTGGAGGCCGCTGATTTGGCTTAATTACTGTCATTGTATAACAACAGCTGAGATCAAAGACATATATATGTACATACACTCCCATGCATGAAGGAGCTTCAGAGTTTCAGATAATGTAGATGCTGTCAAATTTTTTTAAACTGGCATATTCAATTAAAATGAGTAATGCAACATTAGTGACTTATACAGGCTGTTAGTGTAAACACCGTTATCCTTAAAACCAGTGGTTTGGTTTCACTTATAGAACGTAAATTCAATGAAAAAAAATGACATTATTATTTAAGGATGTTAAATAAAATACAATGTAGTAAACTTCATTCTGTTTATTTAAAACGTTTTAAATTATGTATATACATGATTGGGATCGAGGAGCTCGTGGCTAAACAATAACAGCCGCTCGGGTCGATCTTTAGGTTAAGCCGTGCTTGCCTAGGTTGGTCTGTGGATGGGTGACCACCCATTACATACCGAGTTTCCTCCGTGCCTCGGAAAGCACGTTAAGCCGTTGGTCCCGGCTGTCATTTGAAGATCTTTGACAGTCGTTAACGTAGTCAGTGGCCCAAAAAGTCTGACAACCAGTCTTACCAAGGGGTATCGTATTTCCCAGTAGTAACTGGGTTGTGGAGGTCAGATAGGCAGTCGCTCCATGTAAAATACTGGTATTCAGCTGCATCCGGTTAGACTGGAAGCCGACCCCAACATAGTTGGGAAAAGGCTAGGCAGATGATGATGACATGATTGGGAACTTAATGTGTATAGATTGTAGACATTTTATTGATATTAGGATAGGTAAGTTACAAATTAAATTATAAAGGACCATAACCTTGATTAAATACACAATCTCTACACAATGAACACTTTTTTAACTGGCCATTTTAACCCTCAAGAGAAGCACTGGGTATGGGATACCCAGGTGTAAATTAAAAATATTTCTCCTTCAGAAATGGTTACAATGAGAAGGTGACTTTGCCTAGGGGAAAAATCTCTACTATCCCCACTACAGATTCCCCACCATAGTTATCTTGAGATGTGAATACGGACTAAAATATAGGCGGCCGTAGTCAGTCTATGGGTATGCGCTACCCAGTGCTGTTGTAGCGTCAGTATTTTGTTATTTTATCTGACTCAACATTTTGCATAAAATTGTGTTTTTCAGTTCTTTTTTTGTATTTATATAATTAGAATTCTAAAATATCTATTTTAAAAGAATTCTGATCGATATTTTATATCATCAGTCAGTTTTATTATATATATTGCTTAAAATGTGATATTCCAATGTGTAAGGAACATACAGCCAAAATTTGTGAAAAATGTAGCTTGAAGTTATATTCTTAATTTTTTGTAGCAGCAATCCATTTAAAATATAAATTTTATAAAGTAATTTAAATGTTTGTATTAATAAAAGAATAATGAATCCTTATTTTTTAATTAAGTAATATCATTCTAAAAACACTGAACTTTACCTAACTAAATAAATATCTTTTATCAATTACAGTTAAATGACGAAATAACTATCTAAAAGTACATTTAATTCCCTTTCAAATGCCGTCGGGAAAATTTTTTTATCTATAAATTCTGCCTAGATATGGTAATTTGAATAAAACACCTCATTTTAAGGGTTTATGTTGATTTTTTTCTATATTATTCAAGATATTTTTTTCTTTATGACAATTCTATGGATATATTCTTAATCTACACTGTCTAAGCTTTAAAATGAAAAAAAAAAAAATCTATATCGGACAATTTGATCGAAAGATATTATTAATCAAAGACACGCGGGTATGGCATACCCAGTGCTTCTGGATCGCGCAGCAGCGATAGTGCTTCTCTTGAGGGTTAAAAGCTTTTATAATTTTCAATTACTAGGTAAGTATTTATCGCATAAAATGTTATATTACTGAACTGTGGAAAACGATAATATTATTCAATTATCGGATTTCACAGTTCAGTAGTACACAATTTAGTTTACAGACACTGGGGACGATTGGGGGGAAGGAAAAATCATTACTTAAACTTTCCTATACCATGGATCATAAATAATTCTTGACCGAGTGGATGGAATTCCTAGCACTGAAATTTTACATCGTTTTTTACTGATATTTGCCTTATTTCTTTTTATTAATTTAGGGCATTTACAATGTTCATAATGAACATTACTGGAGCCGGGTAAATGAACACTGCGTACGGCAAAACAGTTATCAGCATCGTTTTTCCGTAAACGTGTGGGTGGGAATTCTGGATGGAAACCTTTTCGGACCCTATTTTATTGACGGCCATTTAAATGCACAGTCGTACATGGCTATTTTAAGACACGTGTTCGACAGGATGTTGGAAAATGTGCCTCTTCGTTCCCTGAGAAACCTTTATTACCAACATGACGGTGCCCCTGCACATTTTCAGCTGCAAGTTAGGGCTATGCTAGATGAAGAGTTTCCTGGGCGATGGATTGGCCGTGGAGGGCCAGTGGAATGGCCCGCGCGCTCGCCAGATCTTACACCTCTGGACTTTTATCTGTGGGGAGAAATGAAGCGCCGGGTGTATGCCACTGAGTTCCGTAATACGTCGGAACTCAAAATGCGGATTCGTAGTGCGTTTAGAGACCTAAAAAATGACTCTGTTGTGCTTCCTAGAGTGCGAAACAATTTAAGAAAACGTGCGGAGGCATGCGTGGCCGTAAATGGATCCCATTTTGAACAGCTTTTGAGATTAATGTAGGTAAGTGTACAGTGTACTTGTAAATTCAATCAGTGTAAATAAAACCAGTAATTTTTAATGAAACTGTAGATAAAAATGTGATTAACTTTTAAATACGCCAAAAATACCTACCCAGTTGTTTGTATTTTTTTTAATTTTCTTTGTTGTTAAATCTAACTAACATCTGGACTCGTCAAGCAACACAAGGTATTGTATATATATATAATTGTGTACTTCCCTTCATACTTTTCCTGGCTTACAGGAAAAGTATGAAGGGAAGTTACATCACAGGTTACGTGTGTTGTGTTTTTATTACAATGATGTAATTCGTTAAAACTTATGTAGGTAGTTATAACGGACGGCCAGTGCAGCAGGTCAACGCCCTTTGTAGTGATTACGTTACTCGGGCGCATAGTATCCATGAGTTTACGGACGGACTCGGACAGAAACTTTTTTGAATTTATGAAAGAAAAAATTATAAATATTTTTAAATTCAGATTAACATCTTTATAATTAAATCAACTACTTATGGTTTTAGTGACAACGGTGTTTACCCTTACAGCCTGTATATATATATTTTTTTATATTTTTTACATTAAAAATGTAATGTTTCAGGATATTGATGAATGTCTATTTGCGGTACCAGGCACATCAGCGCTTGTTGATCAAGTGATTGTATGAAATATTCTATATTTTCCTTATTTAACATAATTTGTAGTATTATCTTGTATTAATAGTTATAATACTTGTTAAACAGAACACAGCTGACGTGGACTTTAGTTTGGGTCATAGAGCCCAATCAGAATTAATGGTGTGTTTTTATCATTATTATTCAATAAAATTCTTATTTTTTACATACATACTTTACATACATACATGTATATTCCTTTAAAAAATCCACATAAAAAACATTTAAAAATATAATTGAAATATTTTCTAGAACAATCTTCTGGGCCCAGAAACGGAAGTTGTCACCACCACCAGTCCCACCAGGCGTAATGAAAGTTTTACGCCTGCTATTCGGAACCAGCAGCAGCAGTCTGAGCCTGCTAGGAGCACCACCGACCAGCACTTGCCTCCTACTACAAGACCTTCATCATCTAGGCTTACAAGTAAATTACTTTGCTACTTTATCCACTCAGAGCAATATTTACAAAAGCAACAAACTACGCAAACAAGTAAAGGTTTGACTGACGTAAAGCTGCTGCAAGAGTTTGCTAATCAGCAGGGTGCACCACGTGCAGGCTGCTTTCTTTTGTATACCTTATGTTCAGTGCAATTACTACACCAATTGCGGTGCTTCTAAGTAAATGTGGCTTTGCCGTACCTACTCGTTTGTTAATTGGTGGGGTGCACCACGTCTAGGTTTGGTGACATCTAAGGTAACGGTAAACCACACACTGAAACTTGTTTTGTTTTAGGTCCAAGACGACCGCGTCGCAGGATTTTGCAGGCAACAAGAAGAAGTGCCCAGGCGTCACCACCATCTCAGCGACGGAGCAATTTCATGGGCGTGGCTGATAAATTTTTGCAGATGGAGCAGCAGCGTTTGGATTTAGATAGCCGAATGCTTGCTCTCATGGAACGCAACAGTGAGAGGGATCATTTGCTGGTGGAGGCTACTAAAGCTATGGGAGAAGGCTTAAAAGCTCTGGCGGAAGCAATCAAGCGCTAATATGGCTATGACTACTTCTGCACATGTGGCAAACGTCTATTGACTGATCCAGTATTTTGGATTGTTTAGTATTTTTTTAATTATGAATTAATTTTTTTCTTTTTATAACATTGTTTTTGTTTATTATTTAGACCACAGCCACCTTAACTTCATTAGTGATTTATTATTGTTAACATGTTACTCTGGTTTTTTTTTTATTTAGCTTCTTTTCTATGATATGAGTGTGGTACTCCTGCCCGATTACATAAGTTGTGTAATACACAACATGCATCTATAATTTTGGCGACCATGTCTGGATGATAGTGTAGCACTCTGTGCACCAAAAGACATCGGAACCGCCCCTTCAGTATACCAATAGCCCTTTCAACACTATTACGTGCAGTAGCGTGAAGCTTAGTGTAATATGCCTCTGGAGAAGTTTTTTCTGCATTTACGACTCGTGTCATTAAATATGGACGCTGTGCATATCCCGAATCTACTGAAGAGAATTGCTTTACCTTACTTAATAGTAAGGTAAAGCAATCGGACAAAATTGGAAAGAAGACACTGAAACTGGACAATTTGAATTATCATTGATTCATCTTAAATCTTTCCGAGTCTTATAAGTAACTAGCTTTTGCCCGCGACTTCGTACGCGCATATCCCGTTTTTTCCCGTTCCCGTCGACAAATGGGATATCTAACATTGAAAGAATTTTTCAAATCGGACCAGTAGTTCCTGAGATTAGCGCGTTGAAGCAAACAAACAAACAAACTCTTCAGCTTTATATATTTAGTATAGATATCTGAGTATGTAACATATGGTGCAAGGGAACAAAACATTGTTTACTTCGTAGGGTGGTTGTTACCAGAACTTCAGGCTAGCATGTTGTCTGTCACTAGTCGTGGCGTTAGATTTGGTACAACGCATTTAACTTATGTAGCTACACAATATTCTGATAACATAAGGATCCCTAACATATATTCACAATATAGAGCTTATCTTGCCTTGTTTGAAGCTAAAGTGATGGACTTAATTCTACACTATCCGATACTTCCGCGATTTATGGATGATGTTAATCAGCATGAGGGTTTGAATGCTGAATTTCTTAAAATTATAAAAACGTTCACTTTTGTTCCAACACCTATTAAGAAGTTAATTGATGCAGTTGGCATCTTGAAATATGAAGAAAAGATATACATACCTGTGGTTGAGTTCTGGCTAGATGATGTTACACTGTTCTACAATGACAATACATTTGACAAAGAGTGTATTTTATTGGTTGTGTCTAGCCTTGTTTTGAGCCAGTATACTTCGAACCAACAATCTTAAGAAATATATAGAATTAATAACAATGCCCAATATATTTACCTAATAAATATATGACTTCACCTGCATTAGACACTTCTTCTAAATGGCTTTTAATTTGGGAATTCTTAAAGACAAAACTATCATGAGATGCTCCACCATACGAAGCATCCACATGTATTATATTTAAATCTGTAATCTGCAATCAAAGTAAATAAATATATACATACAATACATTGGTTAGTTATGGATTATACTTACATTTAAAGTAAAATAACAAATTGGTATTTTGGTGCTGGTATCATAATATTAATAACAAAGATGATATATTTTTTTAAATGTACCATTTGTTATAAGGACCTACTGTTTGACAACCAAATAAATAAAAAAATCAAGTATTTATTTCTTTGACTGAACTTACCAATAAAACATTTCTTGCATGATACCCTTTGCGACAGAAATATCTTTCTTCATTCTCCTAAGGTCTTATCATAGCTACCAATGCGCTATCTATACATCCTATGACACCTGGTATGTTATTTTTTTCATAAAACCTAAAATAGTGTTTTAAATAAGTACAAGTACATCTAAATAACGGCTAAGAAAAATCATTTTTTTTTTCTAGTTTACTTGTGAAGGGAACAGTTAATATACATATGAAGTTCACCAACTGATACCGGGTTAGCACAATAGCCCATACATACTTCTCAGAGAGGGTGCTCTAAAAGTGGTGACCTATTACTAGGCTGCCTATAATCTGAGAAGAATCTAAAAGCACATTTTAAACATACTTACTGTTCTTTTAACGCTTGTCTTTCAGCTGCATTTTGTGGAAATCGAATGTATTTCTTTACTATTGTAGGATGGTTTAATGCATTAACAATTTGATGTAGGCTGGGTGATATTGAGGCTTGAGACAGAAAAGTATTTATATTTTTACCCAATATTTTTTGATAGCTTCCATTGGCCAGAAACGACAGAGTAGAGAGCAGCTGAAAAAAATACCTTTTTTGAAACACACCAATTACTCACATGTAGTTTAAAAAAATATCAAAAGGTACCTATGATAATAGATAGGGCTATAGCATAATAGGAATATAAGTAAAACTTGACACATATGTTGATAGAAAACATCTGCATAAAAATCTAAAGTATAAAACAAAATATCTACCTTAATTCTATTGGCCAGAGCTCTTCCTTTTTGTAACGTCCCCTCTCAGATCTCTAGAATCAGACGACATAGACAGACACTTGACGAACCTGACGACCCTATCACTCTCCTTCAGGAAGCCAGTAGGGAAACCAGTATATTACGTAAATACAAATCGGGACTCCGTACCCGGCGTCGCCGCCGAGGCCCACCGTGAC
Source organism: Lycophotia porphyrea (assembly GCA_950005105.1). Lineage (NCBI taxonomy): Eukaryota > Metazoa > Arthropoda > Insecta > Lepidoptera > Noctuidae > Lycophotia > Lycophotia porphyrea. The sequence continues at coordinate 11,061,877 of OX465406.1, forward strand.
CCTCTTGTAACGCCCGTCCCTTGCTCGACAAGCCAGCCCGCGACGCTATTGCTTAAAATTCCCCTTTAAATAATATAGACCCAGTCAACCCTTGCTGCCCTCCCCTCAATGACGCACTGAGCCTAGGTCCGAACCCCACAGGGGGTGCCCTCAGTGACCGGTCATTTAATATGAATCCTTAGTTTGTAAGCCCTGGCTGGGGGCCTTAAAGTAATTTTTGGCCACCACAGGATTGTCCGGTTAAGCAGATGACAGAATCTAGGCTGAACTGCGAGTGGTCATATAAAAAAAAACGACTTAGCACAAGAACAAGACAACGACTACAAAACAACACAAGACGAATACAAAACTGGACTTAGTGAAGGAAAAGACGAAAAAATTCTCAAAAAAACGCAACAACACAAATCAAAGAAGCAGACGAAAAATTCCTAATGTCCGATTTCCCCATAAAAAGCAGCCTATGCACATATCACACAACCTTTTTTTTTTTTTTTTTTGTCGTCGTCGAATTCTCGTCCCAGAAGGTGAGAAGAAGGTTAGAGTTGTGTGGGGTTATCCCACTACAGTTTCCTTTATGGAAGCGTGTTTCGCGCTACCATTGATCGGTGCCTATAAGAAGGCTTCTTCTCCCATTGCGTACGGTTTTGAAACTGCGCGTGGAGGGTGTAGGAAGATATTTCAAAGGATGGCTAAATATAAGAACTTTATCGTCGTTGATAGTCCAATAACGCGTAACTAACATTGTTCAAATCCGCGTATCTGCAAAAAAAGCAAAAACGAGATTTCGCGGCAGTAGGTAACTGATTGTGATTGGCGTCGACCTGTGCGACAAATTTTTGAATTGACCAATAGGAAGAGGAGTAAATCAAAAATAACAATACCGCGGATCTTTGGACGAACAAGTTTTGACACGAAAACCGCGTATTCGCACCAGTTTGTTTAGGAACGTGCAGTTTTTGTGTGACGCTCCAGTTAAAAATTGTTTTTACACAGAATAACTGGATTAATCACATATAATGCCGTACTAACAAATGAACTAACCTTTTTTTTTTTTTTTGTAAAATAAGTTCGTGGAATGTGAGAAATGTCTTATTTCACTATTTTCGTCACATTTTACATTATTATAATAAATAAATAAATAATTGTGGCTGCCATATATGGCTGACGCGGCGCCACTGTAATAAAATTCTCAATGGGGCCGCGTCAACCATTTTGTCAGCCATTTGATTTCAAAAGCGCGCGAAACGAGCGCGTCGCTCGCCGCCGCCATTTTGATTTTATAGTGTCGTGTGTTTGCCCCCCGCGCGTCATTTGTCGCTGTGCATCGAAGGAGACTGCAGTAAATAGTTGTTCAGTTAGTGATTTAGCAAGTTATACGTTACTGATTTGTGATTTTCAACAAAAAATGGAAGATTTTGATGATGATTTGGACTACGAACTATCGCAATTAGATTTATCAGAGTATAATCAAGAATGTAACACATTATCGAATAGTGATACTCCACAAGTATTTGACGTTGATCTCGATGATACAGTATCAATCGCACGGACCAAAAATCATCATCGATGGCAGATTTTATCTGACAGTGAAGATGATCAGATTCCTGTATTACCGACCTTACGAAATACAGAAGTATGGTTCAATCCGTTGGGTAAGCAACCAAGCATTATTCCATATACTGAATGTCCTGGGCTTAAGCCATTTTCATTGCGATCCAGCATGAGTTCAGCTAAACCAGCAGAATTTTATTCATTGTTAGTACCTGATAGTATATTCAAGTACATAGCCGAAGAAACAAATCGCTTTGCTTTACAAACCTTGAACAAAAGTGCAACAAAATCATACCGAATGCAGAAATGGATGCCTACAGATTGCAACGAAATTAAACGCTTCTTTGGCGTTTTGATTTGGATGGGGATAGTGAAACTACCCCAACTATCTTTGTACTGGAGCACTAACAAATGTTTTGAACAACAATTTGTTAAGTCCATTATGAGCCGAAATCGATTTGAACTCTTATTGAGGATGTTGCACTTTGCCAATAACGAAATAAATCACAATAAGGACGACCGATTGTTTAAAGTTAGACAGTTATTAGACATGCTGAATGCTAATTTTAAATGTCATTATACACCTAATCAAGAAATGTGTGTTGACGAAAGTCTAATCCCATTTCGTGGCCGCGTTATTTTTAGGCAATACAATAAAAATAAGCGACACAAATATGGAATAAAACTTTTCAAGCTGTGCTCAAACCCAGGATACACTGTAAAAGTGCAAGTTTATGCTGGCAAAAACTATGATAATGTGAATACTACACCGACTAATGTTGTCCTTGCCTTATGTGACGATTATCTAAATAAAGGACATACGATTTACACTGATAATTGGTATACCAGTTTGGATCTGGCACGAAAACTATTAGCAGGACAAACTCACCTCATAGGCACACTTAGAAAAAATAGACGAGGTTTACCTCAAACAGTTGTCCAAACCAAACTGAAGACAGGAGAATTCTCAGCTCAAGAAAATGACGACGGAATAACAATTATGAAGTGGAAGGACAAGCGGGATATACTGCTGCTGTCTACTAAGCACTCCGTAAGTTTCAGAAGAATAACTAAAAAAGGAAAAGAAAAAATAAAACCGAAGATTGTGCTAGATTATAATCATGCGAAATCAGCAGTTGATCTGTCAGACCAAATGTCCTCTTACACGACCCCTCTTCGGAAGACAACGAAATGGCCCAAGAGATTGGCGATGGAGCTATTATTGAATACAGCGATTGTAAATTCATATATTTTATATAAATTAACAACCAACAAGAAGCTGTCTGTCGTCCAGTTTAGAACCGCGTTGGTTGAATACCTCGTGAATACAGGAGTCCCGGAAACTAGTGCCTCCGCTAGACCTAGGCGAGTAAAGCATGAATTGAAGAAAAGGCAAGGGTTGGCCTCTGCCTGTCGTAAATATTGTGTTAGGTGTTATAAAGAAAACTGTGCCCAATTCGGAAGAGTTCATGCTCGAAATAAAACCAAAAGAGTGGTAACATACTGCGAAGATTGCCCGAATGAGCCACACTATTGTATCAACTGTTTCAATTTAGACCATAGATATGTTTGAGTTAAACGTGTTTGAACATGATGATTGATGTAGATTTGATTTATTACGTTGCCAATGCCAATTTAAATATGAATAAAAGCAATTAAAACCTTTACCCATACGTTTCATTTGCAAAAAACTAACTATTTTTCTTATCACTCATTTGTTTTCGAAACTTCTACTTACAAACTTAATATTTCTCAAAATGTAAGTAAAAGTATCGATGCCATCACTATAGTTATAATTTACCAGGCCTTGTCAACCATACTACATACAGTTTAACATGAAAAACGTGGCTGACGACGAATAATCGCACTTTCAAAACATGCATATTCCGTCAGCCACATATGGCTGACATGGCTTAATTGGTTTGGAAAGTGTCAGCCATATGTGGCTGACGAGGCATTATATGTGTTAAAGGTAAGTATATCACACGTATTCTATACGTTATGCTAATTAAAATTGGGATATTTTTTATTCTAAAATTGTGTTATTTGAAGTGTTAAAGTTCATCTAATAGTTACGTGTTTGTTACGCGGTTTTGATAAAATCCCTTTTAATTTTGTTTAGTACTTCCGCGGTTTCATTATGCTTAATTTATTTTATTTTTGTGTGACTGATTGTGCGTACTTTACAAGATTCCTTTCCAAGATGTTTTTGTTGTTTTTTTTTAAACTTAGTGAAAAACTGGTATATTTTCCTTTGCAGTAACAACTAAGATTCACAATGAATGAAGACGAAAACTCAAAACAAGATGGTTCTGCGGATTATTTGGAGGGTGCTGATATTGATGATAACGTCACGACATTACAAAAACTTAAACAGCGACGGCAGAAACTACTTTTGAAGAAAAAACAAATATTAGAAAATCAAAGACCTGATTTCATTGAACTCACCCCAGTCCAGCCGGCTGTATGTTCCGCTCCTTTTGGTGATACTGTAAGTACAGCTGATTTCAGTAGGAATCGATAGCCAATATGATGAAACTGTAATGGGAAACACTACTACCAGCGCTACTCTCGGTGAATGTAAATCTCGACATTAGCCTCCCAGATGAAAGTTTTAATTTTGGGTCTGACGATTCTGTGGCAGACCCAACTTATGTTCCCCTTTCCGATATCACCAACGTGCAACCCTTAGATAACCTTGATATCGGTTGGTTTCCTGAAAGGGCTATTGAGCCGGAAGTTTCAAGTGCATCCAGAACCCGAAAACGTAAAGCTGACCGTCAGAATTGGATTAAAATTAAAAACCAAAAAAATAGGATGTTAGGAAAAGAGTATGTAGGATATAAAAAAAATGATAATATGAAGTACGTCCAAGATGCTCCAAAACCTAAAAGGACTTTAGGTCCAAAATGTAATTCACCATTCTGTCTGCGTAGTAAAACTCTGTTTTGCGCACAAATCAGTGAGGAAGAGAGACAGGAAATATTTCAAACTTTTTGGTCTAGATCATGGAAAGAGAAAAAACTAGTTGTATGTTCTATGATAGACATAAAGACAACTCAGAGAAAAAGACGGCAGGTACAGATCGCGCGGCGAGAGTTTGGCTTTGACCGTTATTGCGCAGAAATCAGAAATTGGGTATCAACGGGCAATTAGCGGGGTGCGGGGCGGGTGTGTAGGCGCATGCGGTGCTCTGATTGGCGCTCCAATCGTTCCCTGCCTCTCGCATCGATACGACGTACCGCGCACTCCTGTTGTACAATCACGTTCACAAGTGAAATGCTATTTTCGTTAATTGTTTATTGTTGTCGATTGTTATTATTTGTTGAGTTTGTTTGTTTAAGTTTGTCAGTTAAGTTTTTTTTGTTAAATATTAAAAAGTGATTTGAAAATGCATAAAAAAAACATTGTTTTAAAAAGGCAAGCACGGAAAATGATATATGACGTGAATTGCTTTTTAAAGAAAGAAGCTGACGAATTTATCGATTCATTGAAGCAAATTCGAAGTCAGATTGAGGAAGTTGCTTCTTTACTCAGTCAGTCGGAGAATAACCAAACTATACAGACTATGCAGGTAATGAAAACGGAAACTGTTTCTAAATTAAATTGTGTAGTCAGTAAATTAGCTAAAATTCAAAAACGGACATCGGAGGCAACTAAGACTTCAATTGGCACTGTAAAAAATATCGCAAATCAAGCCAAGAGTTCCGATTTGCTAATTATGTTCAGAACACCTGGAAAAAAACGTCCCAGAGCTAAACCAGTTACGAATATTGATAATTTTGACCAAGGTGTTATAAAAAGATGTATACACAATTTTCACAAGACTAATAATGAACTTCCCACCATTGGGAAACTAAAGAAGAAACTTGAGGAAGATATAAACTTTAAAGGGTCAGAAACAAGTCTTCGTGTAATTGTAAAGGAGTTAGGATTTCGCTGGAAAAAAACAGAAAACAACCGTAAATTACTAATAGAAACATCGAATATCCGATTACAACGCATTGAATATTTAAGAAAAATAAGAAAATATCGACAAGAAGGAAGACCCATTGTTTACACAGATGAATCCTACGTAGATTCATCGCACTCAACAACCAAAGCCTGGAGCGATGGCCCTACGGAAGGACTAAAAAAACCCATTTCTAAAGGACAACGAGTCGTGATAGTCCACGCAGGATCTGAAGCTGGGTTTATACCAAATGCTTTATTAACTTTTAAAGCCGGCACCAAAACAGGGGACTATCACGACAACATGAATTACGAGAATTATGAAAAATGGCTTAGGACACAATTAATTCCCAATCTACCACCCAATTCTGTAGTGGTTGTCGACAACGCCTCATACCACAATAAACAATGGGATTTAGCACCGTCCTCCAATACCAAAAAAGCCGATATGCAGAATTGGCTAACTGATAAAGGCATACAATATGATTCAACAATGCTCAAGCCACAATTGTACAACTTGATAAAAGCTAATAAAGAAAGATTTAAAACTTTTTCAATAGATCAAATTTTAGCAGAAGCAAACCATAGCATATTGAGATTACCGCCTTACCATCCAGACCTCAACCCCATAGAAATGGCATGGGCTACTATTAAACAATATGTAGCTAGCAAAAATGTTAAATGGAATTTACAAGAATGTACCAAACTTATCAAAGAAAAAGTATCCTTAATGGGTGCCCAGGAATGGGAAAAAATATGTAAAAAGGTAAAAGATATAGAAGAAGAGTACGCCAAGAGTGACCATGTAGTTGATTTACTTACCGAGCAATTTATAATTCGCGTCGATGATAGTTCCGAAGACGATTATTCTGATGATGGTTATGAAGATGATGATGATGACAACTGCGACCGAGGAAGCCCTGAACCCGGACCCTCAACAAGCAAAAGACGTTGCACAATTTCGTGTCGCGGCAGCACCACTGGACCATGCGGTGATTTCATAGAAGGCGTTAAACCTTTAACTGATTCAGAATCTGAATAGCACTGCGGCTAGGACTTTTTTTATGTCAACTTTTGTATTTAATAATTATTTTAAGTTTTCTTTTGTTTGTATGTATCAATTTTACTTGGAATAAATAATTTTATTAAAAAACAATTATTTCGAATTTTCATCGCTGTCTCTGTAAACTTTAAAAGGAAATAAACATTTTATATAAGTAAAATAACTATCAATAGTTTTAATAAATGAAGAAGTTTATCTATTTCGTATTATTTTTTCTAGCATTATTACCACTGTACATGAATTTTGACCCACTCAAATATCCAACCTGGTACATAAAAAAGGAAAAGTATTGTGTGCGTGACAGTACCCATGCGCAGTAATCCCCTCCACCCGAAGGTCAAAGCCAAACTCTCGCCGCGCGATCTGTACATCTCGGCGTCTCCATAGCAAGGAGTATCATCTGCAGATACAAGGTGTAAAAAAAAAAGTATGTCTCAAAACCTTTCTCTCTACCCTAGGCATCAAGGAATGGACTGTCCGTTATTGGCTAGGAGATAGAAATCAAAGACAGCTTAGGCGCGGTACACACCAATGTGGCGCCTGGCAAGGGCATGGCGCGGACATTATTTCGTTTCATATAAATCTCGTACTTAATAGCACAGTAATTAGGTACATTGTTGAATACATCCTACGGCGTAACCGTCGGGCGGTCGTTTCGGCGCCCGCGTCCGATCACCGCCTGATTGCAGTCAGTTCGGCGTCAGTTCGCAAGCAGTACGCACGCATGTCTACTAGGGTCAGAAAATTAAATAAAATGCGTGACGATATTGAGTTTAATATTACATTCTGTGAAATAGTCGAGAAAAATCCATCTATATATGATCATACTCGCCATGATTATTGTAATATTAACGTACAGGACAAAATTTGGCAAGAAATTGGACGAGAATTAAAAGAATCAGGTAAGATTTTTTATCGTGTTTTATTTAAAGTTTGTAAAGAAATTCTACAGGACCTCGTAATTCTACTAAATAAGCTACAAGTACGTACGCAAGTAAGTAAATATTTTGTCCGAGCGAACTTGAACATCAATCATCGGAGGGAGATAGCAATATTTAGTTTATTCCCGCTGTCCCCGTACACCGTGTCCCCGTTCTACGGGGACAGCGGTACTTCAATTAAATATTTAAAAATACTTCCCGTTGTCCCCGTACACTGTCCCCGTCCTACGGGGACAGCGGTACTTCAATTAAATATTTAAAAATACTTCCCGTTGTCCCCTCCCCGTACACTGTCCCCGTTAATATAGTTGAATAAAATAAGTAAAAATTATTGCCCACAGTCCCCGTTTTTTCATTTTTCTGTAGTATTATGAATGTGTGCGTTGGCATCTTTTACCCAACAAACAAAGTGTATGGAAATATTGGTAGATTGGTCTTGGTACGCGGTAGATTAATATTAGGGATTTAGACCTTGTTTTCAAGTAGTATTTTTTTATAAAAATAATCGATTTAATTACATGTTTATTGTTTTAAATGTATCGTACATTCCAAATTAAGTTTTCTAGTAACTATGATAAACGGAGCGACCTTGAAAAGGATGCGCCGGCGGCGGCGCGCGGCGTCGCGCGCGCCCTTGCAGCTGCGGAACAAAAGCGCAGATAACATTGTTTTTGTCGAGCTCTCATTGGCTCATGCAAAATCCCACTCCAGAATTCGACAAAGGGATCTACTTAGTTATTGTAGTTGCTTGTGAACTTCATATTGAGAACTGGTGATGTGTGATAGTGTAAATGGGAGCACATGTAAGTAGTTTATTTTTAATATCTAACTAAAACAATAATATTTTATGTACAGCATTTATAGGATGTTTAGAATGTTAAAAAATAATTAAGTATGTACTTGCAGAAAAACTAATAACCATTAGGGTAGAGAGAAAAAAATGTTTGGAAGTCATCAATTTAATGTTTCGTTTTTTCCAATAGTGATCAACAATGTCCGGAAACTCTCAGCCAGGTCCTTCAGGAAGTAGTGATTTAAAACAAATACACAGAAAGGGAGGCACAATACTTCTACATGCTGGACACCAATTTACAAAAAAGTCTACGTGTAAAAGTGGAGCAGAAGTGTGGGAATGTCACTTGAGAAAGAAAAATAAGTGCCCTGGAACCATAAAGATTAAAGTAAGTAATTTCAAAAAGTACTTCAGAATATCGATTTAACTTCTAAGTTACAATCAGGAGGTACTTAATCAATAGCAACCACTTAGATCAAATCAGAAATGAAATCATCTGTCCTAAAAAACAAAACTCGTTCCTATTGATTGCGAGCAACCCCGAAGTATCGTATCTAGAAGTAGATTTTTATTTGTCGCATTAATGTATATCTTTATACAAATACTATACATTTTTTTAAATTCTTTGCTAGCATTATCATTTTCGATGTTCGATGGTTAAAATTATGTTTTTTTTTATATTTATAGGATAGTCAGGTTTTAAGGGAGACTTCCCACGCTTGCACTCCAAATTTTAATAAAAACCTACTTGATTGTTATATGGAAGACTGCAAGAAAAAAATCATCTCAGCTGATGTACCTGCCATACCCACAGCTTTCAGTGAAACAATAACAGAAATTAAGGACTTAGGACTAGACAAGGTAATTTCAATTCCTACATTTGAAAGTAAGAAAAGTTCTTTGTATCGTCACAGAAATTCATCTTTTAATACTCAATACTCAATACTCAAACTTTATTTGCATTCCACAATGTGTACTTAGGTGGTAAATTAAAAAAATTAGATCATTATGGACCCTGTCGGGCACAGCAAAAGGCAAAGATATAGGTAGTAGGAGAGAGGAAGCTTTAAAAACACATTAAACTATATCTAAATAAATCCAATAATACCATAATAGGAATTCTTTACAAACATAGAATTTTTATACATTATTTATATTTTATCATTTAAATATTCATTTATACTGTAATAGCATTTTTCTGTTAAAAATTGTTTTAGTTTTTTTATAAATATGTTAAATTTTTCTTCTTTTTTTATTATGTCAGGTAGTCTGTTATATATTTTTATAGTCATTACATAGGGGCTTGTTGAATGTATTTTTAGTCGAGATTGCGGAATGTTTAATCTTGATTTGTGTCGGAGTGTGTAGCGTGATTGTATGTCTTCGCGCTTTGTGTAAAACTCTTGATATTTACGAACAAATTTGCAAGTTTCTAATATGTAAATACTGGGGAGAGTAAGAATGTTATATTTTTGGAAGTGAGGTTTGCAGCTGTCAGTCTGATCTATATTTGCCAGGATTCTAACTAACTTTTTCTGAAGGACAAAGAGTGAGGGCGCATCCGTACTATTTCCCCAAAGGATAACGCCGTAGCTCAGCCATGCATAAGCATATGCATAGTAGGTGGTGAGCGCTGTTTGAAGATTGGTTGTTTTCTTTATTTCACGTAAAGCATATGAAAATCTTGAAAGTTTTGATCTAAGTTTTTGAATGTGGGATTTCCAATTTATATGAGTATCCAAATTGATACCAAGTAGCGTAAACTCTTTGACAATTTCTATTTTTGAGTTATTAAAAGTAAAATCTATATTTAATGGGGTTTTTTGGTGGGGATGAAAGGTAATAAGTTTAGTTTTGGAATAATTTATTTCGAGGTTGTGTGCGTTCATCCAAGTGATGGTTTTAGTGAGTATTGAATTTAGTTCTTCGTTTAGATTTAAATTGTTTTTACATGAGACTAATAGAGATATGTCATCCGCGAATAATACACATGGTCCTTCTATGATTTTGGGTAAGTCGTTAATATAAATAAGAAACAAGAGACATCCTATTACGCTTCCTTGGGGTATTGAAGCACTAATTGATTTGCTGTTAGATCGAACTTTTTCTATTTCTTTTGACGTGTGATTAAAATATTCAATTTCTACTGTTTGCTCTCTGTGCTTTAAGTAAGATACAAGCCAATCGTGAGCTTTTCCACGAATGCCTATTCCATACAGTTTATCAAGCAATATATTAAATTGGACCTTATCGTAGGCTTTGGTCATGTCTAGTAACAAACCTACGGCATATTTATTTTTATTAATTATATTAAGAGCTTCTTGAACAAATTTGTATACTGCCAAAGTTGTTGAGCGGTTTTTGCGAAAACCATTTTGGCATTCGTCAAATATTTTATATTTCTCGCAATATTTGTATATTCGGTCACACATGGCTTTTTCAAAGATCTTTGAGGCTGCGGGTAAAAGAGCTATTGGCCGGTAATTGTTTGGATCTGATTTTGAATTTTTTTTGTGGATCGGTTTGATTAGTGACTTTTTTAATAGATCGGGGAAAGCACCCTGTTCAAAAGATTGGTTTAGAAGAATGTGGAACGGTAGGGTCAGTTCGTCTGCGCATTGCCTTAATAAGATTGGTGGGATTTCGTCTATCCCATGGCTGCTTTTGTTCTTTAACTGTTTTATTAAACGGTTTACTTCCCAGGGGTCTACAGGGCTAAGAAACATGCTATTTTCCGCGGGTTCCAGCACGGACGTGCCGTCAGACTTCTGGCAGCCAGGTGGTCTAACGCCGCTCTCACCTATTGATGCAAAGAAGTCATTAAAAATCTCGGCTACTTGTTTAGGTTCAGATGTTTTTTTGTCGTTTGTTTGCAATTGTATGTTACTTTTTTCGTTTTTTGATTTCTTATTCGCTCTTTCATTTATGATGCTCCACATTGTTTTGACTTTATTAGTAGATTTTTTTATTTTATTTATGTATTCAGTCTTTTTTGCTGCTGTAACCAATTTTTTTAATATTTTTTCATATTTTTTATAATATTGTTTAATTACTGGATTTTCCGATTTTAGTGTTAGTATTTTTAACAATCTTTTGTTATTGCTGGAGATTTTAATGCCTGTTGTCAGCCAGTATTTTTTAAATTTAGTTTTAAGTTTAATTTTACGCAAAGGAATAGCTTGATTTAGAATTGTTATTATTGTATCGTTGAATATTTTGTAGTTTTCATTTATATCTTTTTCTGGTAGCAACAGATCATTCCAGTTCTGTTTACTTACTAAAGATTTGAATTTTAGTATATTTTTAGGGTCGAATATTCTTTTTTTAGTGTACCAAATTGTTTGTTTTAATTGTTGCGGCAAATGTAAGTGCATAATGGTTGCGCTATGGTCTGAGAATCCTAATTCCTCCACGGTGGTAAGCATTTTTTTATTGGTAAAATTTGTAAAAATTAGGTCTAAGCAGGTTGAGGTGGTTTGTGTGATTCTGGTTGGAGATTTTATATGTTGTGAGAAGTTGAATTCCGACATCTGTTCAAGGAAAGTATTCGTTTTTAGGGTTTTATCGAAAATATTGATATTGAAATCTCCTCCTATAATTATATTGGACTTGTTATATTTATTATTTAAATAAGTTAAAATAAGTTTCAGTTGACTATTAAAAACGTCTTCCTCCCTTCTATTCCAATACATAATTACTAATACTAGGTTCTCTTTAGGTAGTTCAATTGCACACATTTCCAATACATATTCGATTGACATATCTGCGATGTCCCTTATCTCTATGCAATTTATATCTTCTTGTAAGAGAATGCAGACACCTCCGCCTCCTCTAACTTTACGGCAATATGATGCAGCAATTTTGAAGCCATTGAATTGCATAAGGGCCATTTTTTCTTGGGATAACCATGTCTCGGATATACATATAGCTTTGTATGTAGGGTTTTCGGCAATGAATGTTTCTATAATATGTTGCTTATTGTTAATGCTTTGGATGTTCTGAAAAAGTATTTTAAATTGTAGGTCGGTGCTTTCGAAAGGAATAATTTCCAGTATGATCTTCCTTCGTGTTTGATTGGTAGTTGTTTTGGTTTAACTGGGTATAGTTGTAGTTGTCTTGTGTGATTCGCTCTATTTCTTTTGTGTTGTTGTTGTTTTGCTGGATTCTATTAGTTTCATGTTTTATAGTAATCCTTTGTCCCTCAACAAATAATTGGTTATTTCTGATAATCGCAAACAATCCGTTTCTTCGTGCCTTAAGCATTTCTTCTCGCATTAAATGTCTTTCTTTACGTGCATTGTCATCTAAGTATTCGGAAACAAACAAGTGGGTACCCTGGAGACAGTTACTATTTTCTATGACATACTTAGCCATCCTCTTACTTATTAACTCAATAACAAGTGGCCGATTATTGTTGCTGTTTCTGCCTATTCTGTACGTGTCTTCTATATATCCAGTCAGGTCCACACCCATTGTGTCGTAGAATAGTTCGACCAGTCTGCTGTGGAGGATGCATTCTGGTTCTTTGTGAAATTCGGCGAATCCGTAGAGAACTATTTTCTTGAGGTTGGTTTCAGTGCAAGTGATACTGGGGGAATTATTCCTAGTTAACAGCTCTTTTATTTCTTTCTTTAATTTTTCATTTTCTTTTTCTATATTTTCTATTTTTTTATTTATTTTTCCTATGTCTTCTATTCTTTGGTCGTTTAATTTCAATAAGGCGTCGGTTTTTTGTTCAATGTCTACTTTTAGGTTTGTTATTGCTTTCTTGATTTCGCTCTGTATTGTATGTTTGAGTTCCGTTATAATTGAGTTATTATTTTCCTTCAGCCGCAAATATTATAATTTCGCTCAAATTTTCCAGCGTTAATTGCGGTTGGACGTTTAATTCTTGAGTGTGAAGTGTATCACCTAGTAGGCTCAAGTCCTCGGAATCTGTCGTGAAATTTTGAGAATGTGTGGTTCTTTTCCTAATGGTGATATTATTTTCTGAAGGTGTTCGCGTCTGCTGGGATAGCTGACGCTCGTCTAGCCGTAATGGTGTATTTGTGTTACCTGTTTTGGGTCTTTTACATAAGCAAGCTTGGCAATGCCATGCATTTTTAAGTTGTGGTGACTTATTGAATCGATCAATAGACACATTTGCACACTCCAAGTCATATTGGCTTTTACAGAGTACACAGGTAAGGTTTTCAGTTGCTTGTAGTACTTGATTACATCCTGCGCATAGAGAATCCATTTGTAACGTTGTTTATTTTTACGTTACACTAGCAATTTTGTAGCCAGTGACGCCCTCTAGGTAGGCTTTGTGAAGATAGTTCTGTCGATCGAAGGGCCGGTTGAAGTTAGTTTCTCCAGTTTTATACAGATGGCGTTGTTCTCAGCTGTAGCTTAGATGAAGTTGCAATTTTTGAATAATTTCAACAACAAATTTTAGGTTTTAGGATTACAGATCTTTCAGTCCTACCTTTTTGAGGTCGAAGGCTTCAGTTTCTAATAGCTTTTCGTTGCTGAGGCTTCGTTCTTGTTTGGCAGTTTCAACAAATAACTTCGAGTTTGAAAACAGGTATTCGTTAAAAAGTTTTGCACTGTTTTTGTTAACTTTTCACTGGAATTTCTTGAGTACTGCAACGTTCATCACTGTTATTTGTTTAATACTCCAACTTTATGCACTTATATTCACAGTTTAAGCGTTTTAACTATTTTTAAGGAATTAAGATACACGGAGCTAATGTTTATTTACGCACAGTAGCGCCCTCTCCCTAGCGTTGATAAAACTGTTTTTGACGAGGTGAAAAATGTTAAAATACCTCCAAAAGGAGAAAGAGCAAAATGGTGTATGAGCGGCCAACAACGAAATAGGTATTAAATGAAAGTACTATTACTAAGGACTAACTTTTACTATGAACGTAACATTGCAGCTCATTTAGAAAAAAAAATACATATAGGTAAAATACTTAGATAATAAGTGCAAGAAAATGTGCAAACCCATTTTATAAAATACTTATTAACATTAGTTTATGTCTTCAAAAGTATTTCAAAACGTTGTCAGCATACCGTTTACAAGACTCAGCTCAACAATGGGTTTACTACATGGACTACCTGAGTTCGAACGGCCCAATCAGCTTCGAGTGCAAACAAAAGAGCCGAGGTGTGGGGTGCGTGTGCGTCACTCGGCGCAGTCCTTCGCTTACCCTTGTGACGTTGTGTACTGTGCGCTCATCTACGGATTCTTTTTCAAACGTTTTGACCCTGGCTACCCTCTGGACTGTGTTTCTTCCTAACCTGATAACCTGGCTATTAACTCTGAACTTCTGTACGTTTGTGCTTGTGTACTTGGACTCTGGACTTGTGTACGCCAACGGAACATTATTGAAAAATGGCAGAAAATCGACCTATATGTGTTTTGTGCAATCGATCAGTGGTTAATAGAAGAAGGTTAGAAATAACCCATGCTCTTTTTGAGGAAAATGCTGCCAATGCTCAATATATTATTGAAGCTATAGCTCCACAGCAAGTAAGTATTTTTAGACTATTTTTTGGTTGTTTTTACCCGTATGTACGCACCCTATAGCGGTGATGGCCTCATAATATTGTGTCACGATGTGCATATGCGACACATCGTTGGGTGAAGTGTGGGCTCTTTATTGAAAGTCCACGTTACAGTTTTGATTGTATTTTTATGTACGTCCTTTTAGTGAATTATGTTATTTCCTTAAGCGTATGGTTCTTTTCTAACAATACTTAAGTTATAGTCAAAACAGATCTTCTCTCTCTTTTACACACATGGTGCATATGGAAACAGAGCCAACGTTATCTAGCTTCGAAATATAATAGAGGCCAACCACTCATTAACAATGCGTATGAGCATGACTCATTCGTCACGTTGAAAAAGAGCTCGGCATGTTCTACTATACAACACATGATTTAACTGAAACTGCTGTGAGTTTTAAATACTATGTTATAAACTATTTTCCTTTTCAGGTTGAATACAACGGCCGAGAATACGTTTGTCGACCCTGTTGGCAACGAGCTCAACGGGCTGTGCAGCCAAACAATAACCCTGCCCCGCACGAATGTGTTCTTCAAGTGGAAGAATATTCACGAGTGCCTAGCACCTCGGCAAACTGTATGTTTGACAGATGCCGTAGTGTTTCACGTCGTCGAATGCCTGAGAATGTAAGGATTACTCTTATGTTACATTCTAACTTATTCATACCAGACAGTGCCAGAATATGTGATGCACATTTAACATCAAATGATTGGGAAGAGCTCATTGATAGTCCAAATCTCAGACATGATTTTAACAGCTCTCATTTTGTGCAAATACTAGAGCTTTTTAAAAAAGCTGTTTTAAATAAAAATATTCTGGACTTTGAAGATATTGCAAATATGGATCCTAATGAGATTCATATTCGATTGGGCGTTAGCAGAGATCAATTCAATACAATCTTGGAACAAACGCCTTCTTTGTCTGAGTCAAACGCCAAAACAAAACTAGCCATTTATTTAATGAAGTTGCGAACTGGTGATAGCAACGAGAGATTAGCCACGCTCTTTAACATAAGTAGAAGGACTCTAGAAAGGCATTTAAAAACCGCGCGTGATGCTATATCTCTGGATTTTAAGCCACGACACCTGGGACTCGACCATTTAAATAGAAGAATGGTCGCTGACCGTAATCTTATTGTACCAAACGCGTTATTTGGAAATCCCGAGTCTTCTCCAGAAGAAAGGAAGGCAGTAACAATCATGGATGGAACATATATTTATATACAGAAGAGCTCCAACTTTTCGTTCCAGCGACAGACCTACAGTCTACACAAATACGAAAATCTATTAAAACCGTTCTTAATGGTGTGTTCCGATGGGCATATAATTGATGTTTGCGGGCCCTATGCTGCTACCGACTCAGATGCCAGTATTTTGGAAAGAATTATAAATGACGAAGAAGGCACATTTCACTGGTTTTACCGGGCTGGCGACATATTCATTTTAGATCGTGGGTTTAGAGACGTCTGTGGCGATTTGGAGCGATGCAACTACAGTGCCTATATGCCAGAAACCAAAGACCGCGGTGCAGACCAGCTTACTACTGAACAGGCCAATAGAACTAGGCTGGTAACTCTATGCCGCTGGGTAGTGGAAGTTATAAATGGCAGGTTCAAGCGAGATTTCAAATTGTTTAGGCAAGAATATTTTAATCGCGCCTTAAGTCACATGTTTGAGGACTTTCAAAACGCAGCGGCACTCATCAATGCGTTCCAAACACCAATACAAGATAGTATTCATGCATCATCGTTCGTAAATATAATTAATGAACGTTTTGAAATACCGAACCTCTTAGCGGACTATGTTATCCGTCATAACATAAATAGACAGAGGGCATCATTTGAAAGACTCAGCAGCGACCAACCTATTTTTGAAGACTTTCCGTTTTTTTCTGAAGAAGACCTAATTCTGTTTGCACTTGGCACATACCAAATCAAGTTGGCTCGCAGCTACTACGCTGAACACTTAATTGAAGGCTTATACAATATCGAAGTATACCGGGAGCGACAAATAAGTCAGCTCAGAGATTTTATTGAAGAAGAAGATATTTGGTTATTACGTGTGCGAATACAATCTAGACATGTAAGGTCCAGAATATATTATTCTTATATTGTAATTAACCGACAAAGACCAAATAGAGAAGCAATTGCTCATTATTATTGCAGTTGTTTGAGTGGAAGGCGCACAATCGGTTGTTGCGCACACGTTATGTGTGTAGTGTGGTATCTGGCATGGGCTAGACATCAAGACGAGGATATTTTATTACCGGCATCAGAACTCAGTGCTATTATTGTACATTAAATGTATGAATGTGGACGAGGCAAAAGGAGTATGTAAGGATCGTAGCAAGTGGCGTTCTGTGGTTTCTGCCTACCCCCATGGGAAAAGGGCGTGAGTTTATGTATGTAAATGTATGTAAAATAAATGTATTGAAGTAAACAAGTCATTTTATTTTATTTCCTTATTTTTAAGACTAAATCTTAGTAATTAATACGCTAAATCACAGGCTTACATATCTAAAATAAAAATGTATTTAGTTCCATTAATAATGACACTACAGATATAAAACTTCTTGAACCCGTTATTGTAGGGTGATATTAAACCAAAAAAAAATAAAATGTTCCTGGCCGCTGATAGACCAAGTGCCGTACGATTTTGCCCATTCTCCTTTGAAAAATTTGTGCTGGCGGACTATTGTGAGGGTAATAGACGAATTATCCTATTTTGTTCCGAAGAGGCAAGAAATAAAATGACAGTTTTTAAGGATTATTTTGGTGATGGAACCTTCAAAAGTTGTCCAAATTTATTTAGCCAGATTTTTACAATCCATGCCGATTTAGGAAGCAATATTAACAGCACTGCACTAACTCCCTTAGTGTATGCCTTAATGACAGACAGAAAAAAAGAGAGCTATGAAATTCTTTACAGTCTAATTAAGTCTCAAATTCCCGACTGGAATCCATCTTCTTTCACTTGTGATTTTGAAGAAGCAACCATGTCTGCAATAATGGAAGTTTTTCCAGAGGTAGATCTCCATGGTTGTTATTACCACTTTAATAAAGCTGTATGGAGGAAGGGACGTGATTTAGGCCTTACTAAATCTAAAATCCTGCGCCGTCAGGTCGCCCTTAGTGCAGTACTTCCGTTACTGCCCGAGAACAAAATAATTGAAGGGTGGTTTTATATTGGCGATCAAAGTCCTGATGACAGTAAAAGTGCTCAATTTAAGAAATACATGCTGTCATAATGGCTTCGACCGAAGTTTATTAAAGTATGGTGCAGTTTTGGCAAACGTCACCGAACTAACAACTTCGCAGAAGGTTGGCACCATAAATTAAATAGCGCAGTAGGCAGAAAAAACCCCACCATATTGAAACTCCTTACAGTTTTACATCAAGATGCCAATTTATTCAGCGTTAAAGCTGACCAGCCATCAAAACGCCGCACCCAAAATTCGATTGAGATCGACGATTTTATTAGGGAGTGCCAAATGAAACTTACTAACGGCGAAATTACTGTAGGACATTTTCTTGAAACAATGCGCTAATAAATTCTTCAATTATTTGTTTAAAAGTACCATGTTGATTATATTGGAGTATAATATAAGTAAATTTTTGTAACGTAGTTTGGAGGTATGAAACTATTTACTGTGTTGATTATTTTTTAGACAAGTGATTGTGATATTTTTTGTAGTAAGATGTATGTAGCTACTTACCATGTTGATTTTTTTTAGGCAAAGACAAAAAAGCTATTTACTATGATTATTATTTTTAAGCAAATGATTGTGATATTTTTTGTAATTACATATGTATCTATTTACTATGATTTTTATTTTTAGGCAAATGATTGTGATATTTTTTGTAGTAAGATGTATGTAGCTACTTACCATGTTGATTTTTTTTAGGCAAAGACAAAAAAGCTATTTACTATGATTATTATTTTTAAGCAAATGATTGTGATATTTTTTGTAATTACATATGTATCTATTTACTATGATTTTTATTTTTAGGCAAATGATTGTGATATTTTTTGTAGTAAGATGTATGTAGCTACTTACCATGTTGATTTTTTTAGGCAAAGGCAAAAAAGCTATTTACTATGATTATTATTTTTAAGCAAATGATTGTGATATTTTTTGTAATTACATATGTATCTATTTACTATGATTTTTATTTTTAGGCAAGTGATTGTGATATTTTTGTTGATTTTTTTTTTGTAGTAGTAGTAACTACTACTATATTTATAATGCTCAAGTTGTGTTATTTGTGTAAATTTAATAATTGTTTTTTTTTACCTCAAATTAAAATTCGAATACAAATAAATAAATTTTGTTTTATTCCCCTTTTCTTTTTCCCATGCTAAAAAACTAAGCTTAAACAATGCAGATTTAAGAGGACAACGACTCGTGAAAAGTTTACTTCCCGTTGTCCCCGTTAGCCGAATGTACGTTACGGGGACAATTGGAAATAAATTTAATCACGTCCCGCTGTCCCCGTGACGGGGATATGGCATACGGGGACAACGGGAATAAACGCAATATTTATTTCTTGGAACTCATGCGCTTAACGGCGTTCACGCACCTCACGCTCTCGCTCTTAAGTAGGAATCTATTGTGTGTGTTAGGGATGGACAAAGCTATAGTCGATAAACAGGGTTCATATCGATAACGAGTCCGCGCGCGCCGCGTGCGCCTATCACTAGAATACCTAACAAACTTAATGATTTATGACCAAGTTCGCACGGACAAAATAATTTTACTATAATGTCTAGGAAAATCACACAGCAAATCTATTTTGAAATGGAATTGGTGATCGAAATTCAAAGTATCTTGTTAGATATTCTCTAACGTTATTAGCATATGCCGCGTTATTCTGTATTTGTGTGTCAATGATTGGCTCCATTAAGATATTATTGAATTTAGGTACCGCAAATTTTCCGTCCCATCTTCTAACAACATTATGTAATACACACATTGCTTGAATAATAGTATCAATTTTGTCCGGGTGGCAGGTAATAGGCTTGCTCAAACCCTCAAATTTTGCCCTGAGCATTCCGAAAGCACACTCAACTGATTTTCGCCCCCTTGAAAGTCTATTGTTGAATATTTTTCGAGAATTAGTCAACTGCTCCCGGCCATAAGGTTTCATAATGTTTTCTTTAAGAGGAAACGCTTCGTCTCCAACAAAGTAATATGGCACGTTTTGTGTTTGCCCAGGCAATGGTGAAGGCGCAGGTAAATTAAGTTCTCCTTGTTGTAAGGCTCGTCCAAAATTACTTTCTTGTAATGCACGTGCGTCACCATTTCGTCCATATTCTCCAACATCTATGGTTAGGAATAAACCGTCGGCATCGACCACTGCCAATAAGATAATAGAAAAAAAACTTTTATAGTTAATATAACTAGAGCCGGAATTCGGTGCTGCTCTTATTCTTATGTGTTTCCCATCAAGACTTCCTACACAATTTGGTAGATTCCATAGTGTGTGAAAACGTTGAGAAACTTCTAACCACATTTCTTCTGTAAGTGTCGGCATGTATTCGGGCTGTAGATGTATCCAAAGTACCGTACAAGTTTCATGAACAATTTTACGAACTGTGCTTTGTCCTCTCATGAAATATAGCGCAAGTGACTTGAAAGAACATCCATCTGCAAAGTACCTAAAAAGTAAAAATAATAATATGTAGTCTATCTGTCATCGCACCAAAGCGGCAAACTGTAGGTTCGGTACCAGCCAGAAACAATAACAATTTTTTTAGCCCCAGTTTGTCATTTAGCAAGTATAACCCATCCATACGCCTCGCCCCTAATACACGTTGTATTTATTTATACAGGATGTTTTGTGACGATGAAATAGTAATATCCGATTCGTGATAGGAGAGAGGTATTTTAAGGTGCAACATCAGTGAGCGTTCCGAACTACACTTTTTTTAAAACTATTTTTTATTTACTTTACTATTTTTTAAACAGCCGGCAATAATAGATTATTTTCTAAATTTTTATAGATATTTCTACAACGAAAACAACCTATTATTGCCGGCTGTTTAAAATCACACGTCTAAATAACATAGTTTTTCCAAAAATTAAAAAATAGTGTAAAAAAAAGTGTAGTTCGGAACGCTTATGCACCCATGGTTGCACCTTAAGTAAGGACTCCATATGGATACTAGCGCCGTTGGAACTAACAATTTTTATGAGAAGTCGAAAAAAACGTGTGATAAAATATTATTTCATAGTCATGTAACACCTGTATACTTTAAAGTAAAAAAAAAAAAACTCATTAAAGTGGCCATCCTTAGATCTTATAGCCTATCTGATGCATCTTTAGAGAAAAGAAATGTTATGTTTTTGTTTTTTCTTTTACAGCAAAAGACTGCAAACAGCGTTGGCAGAATATTCGAGGCAGATACTCTAAGTTTAAAAAAGCACAATCTCTTCCATCCGGTTCAGAAGCGAAAATTACCAAAGAGTATTATCTGGCGCCCCATTTGCGTTTTTTGGATGGTTTTCTTAAGTCGCGAAAACCTAAAGACAATATTCAGAAAAATAATGACTCGGATTCAGAGTCCGAACGGTCAGTGTACTCTTCAAATACTACAGCATCCCCGATGGGATCTGAGTTATCAGGATCTGCTAAACCCCAGAAAAGGACATTAAATGACGTTAATGATGTGGCCTATGAATATTTCAATCGGAAAAATAAATATTCCTCTACAGTGTCTACACTTGCAAGCTCTGAGAACCCAATAGATCCTGATTTACAATTTCTACAAAGTGTTCTTCCGGACATGAAGTTAATG
Source organism: Lycophotia porphyrea (assembly GCA_950005105.1). NCBI lineage: Eukaryota > Metazoa > Arthropoda > Insecta > Lepidoptera > Noctuidae > Lycophotia > Lycophotia porphyrea. The sequence continues at coordinate 11,083,526 of OX465406.1, forward strand.
ACATTTAACCAGAAAAGAAATTTTAAAATTGGTATACTAAATCTATGTAACAAAATTCTTAACGAAAAATCATACGATACACAACAAACTAATCAACCTTATCATCAAGTAAATCCCCAAAAAACAAATGAAGGTAATATTCCGCCGTTCTCTCCAAACAGCCCTGCAACTCCGGGACAATCTCCATTGAACAGACAGCTGCCGCGATACGATACACAGGAGCTGTATGCACAACAAACTGATCTAGAATTTCAGAACCGACAGGATAATGAACAGCAGTACACACGGGTGCAGTATGCACAACAAACTGATCAACCTAATTATCAAGTAAATCCCCAAAAAACAAATGAAGGTAATATTCCACCGTTCTCTCCAATCAGCCCTGCAACTCCAGGACAATCTCCATTGAACAGAGTGACACATATTATGTTGAACAATTTCTATGAAGACTCCTAAACAACTTTTCATCACCACCAATATTCATCGTAAAATTATACACTTTTGATAATAAATGATTATTTGATTATAATACTGTTTTTTTCAACATACCTTAACGTTATTAACAGTCTTTCTTCTGGACAAACGGGTTCCCTGTAGTTTGTAAATTTCTTCTGAAGGTGCCGTTTAGTCCTTTGCAGTAGAAAATGGAAACATCGTGGAGACATTTTGTATACATCACAAAAACGATCAGGATAATTTGTTACGTCTCGCATAGATAGGTAAAGTCTTGAATTTTGTCCCCGTCGCCACACAGGATGAACCCAGTACCGTCGAGGCACCTGCATCTGTATATTTATTAATTGTACGAGAGCGAGAGCGTCCTCGTCTTCGGACGACGACATGGCTCAATATCTAGCAATCGACTAAACGTGCCTACCCTATGTGCCTGCCAGCGCCGTATCTGCGCCAGGTCCGAGCCATGTCCTAGCCAGGCGCCAGATTGGTGTGCTTCGCGCCTTAATAACAAAGTTACAAATGTTTCGCTTAGCCTTGAGACTAAAAGACTGTCCATAAAAAGTTACCTGAGTAATTTACCTAAATTACCATCACATTACTGTCGTAAATCTAGCACAAAACAATATCTTGAACCTATCATTCAATCGAAATCTGAGCTCTACAGAATGTACGTACAGTATTGTACAGCAACAAACTCCGTGCCGGCTGCATGCCGAAAGCTCTTTAATGATGTCTTTGAAGAAGAGAATATAGGGCTATACAAACCAAAAAAAGACGCTTGTGATTTGTGCACCTCCTACAAAGCTGGTAATGTAGAAGAAGGAGCATATCAACAGCATGTCGAAGCGAAAAATTTAGCTCGAGAAGAAAAGAATAGAGATAAAGAGAAGGCAAAACTGAAATTAATCCACGTTATTACTGCTGACTTGCAGGCGGTGAAGTTATGCCGTTCTTTAAACGCTAGTGCGTTATATTTTAAAACAAAGTTAGCAGTACACAACTTTACAGTTTATGACCTTGGGACAAACCATGTCGATTGTTATTGGTTTGACGAGACAGCGTGTGATCTAAAAGCAGCCACGTATGCATCTTTTTACGCTGATTATATTGAAAAATTGTTAGAGAGAGATCCGAAAGACATTATCATTTGGAGTGATGGATGCACAGCGCAAAATAGAAATAGTGTACTATCAAACACACTTCTCCTTTTAGCAATGGAAAAGAACGTGACTATAACCCAAAAGTATTTAGAAAAAGGCCACACACAGATGGAGGTGGACTCAGTACATTCCGTTATTGAAAGGAAATTAAAAAATGACGAGATTTTTTTGCCGTCACAGTATGCATCCATAACAAAAGAAGCTAGAAGAAGACCATTTCCTTACACTGTTATCCAACCAGACCACACGTTCTTCAAAGATTACAGCGCTAAGAAGTTCCAAATATACGACTCGATACGACCTGGACGAGGGGTTGGTGATGGCTGTGTTGTTGATCTCCGCGTGTTGAAGTATAATCCTAATGGAACAATCGAATACAAAAATCATTTTGAAGCAGATTTCACCCCTCTACCTCGGAGGCCTAAAAACATTCCTTCACCTCTATCCACCATTCCTCCTCTTTATTCATCGCAACTACCTATTCAGGAAACAAAATATGAACACTTGCAACAACTGAAAAATGTCATACCCCGTGATTGCCATGCGTTTTACGATAATTTGCCATTTAAAAAGAAATAGCTTGTGATTTAAGCTATATTTTGTGATTTAAACAATCTTGTGTGATTTAATCAATCTTTATTTTTGTTGGGCATGATTGTAATGCCGGCCATCCACCATCCAATCTATCGTCCAATCGGCAGGACGCTACCGATTGGATCATGCCGATTGGACCGTGGATGGGAGTGGATTGGCATGACAATTATAACTATCATGCCAATCCACTCCCATCCACGGTCCAATCGGCATGATCCAATCGGTAGCGTCCTGCCGATTGGACGATAGATTGGATGGTGGATGGCCTGCATTAGTTTAACTTTTTAACAGATAATTAATCTCTAAGTTAATTTCACGTAAGTACTGTCTATAATCCAAAATCGTTTCAATACTGCGTATTCTATACAGCGTAAGTGACTTTGTAATTAAAATATTGATAATATTGACTTCAAAATTAGTACATTATATGAAAGAAAATAAAATGATCCTCTACTCAAGTTCAGTCAAAGATCGGTCGATTAGTCTTTTAGAAAATTAGTTTTTTGTCTCTCCTGTAAAATCAGTGAAAGTGTAGTTACGCAGTATTTGACAGTGTTAGTTACGCGTCATTGGACTATCAACGACGTTATGTCATCTGACTATTCTCGCTTCGATAAGACTGTTCCTGCATGGCTTATTCGCATCGCGTTTGACATCTTACTTGCCAACATCGACCTGACTAGATACCAAGATGAGGGCATCCCTGATACTGAGAAACTCTACCGTGCCTGGAAGAAAATTGTCGCATACTTCATTAACATATCACACAACCTAACCTAACCTAACACTTAGGTCGACCTAATTTAACCAAGTCGAACCTAACCTACGGTTAGGTTTACCCAGTCTGGAATGAGCCGACTTTGCCTACCGCATTCCTGTTCTTTTCCCCCTTTCTCCTCCTTTGTCGTTAACGGGGCCAGTTCATTACTCCGTCTAAGTCGAGCTCGACGCGTACCAGTGTCCATTACGCGTGTACTGCGTAATGAACACTGGCAGTGAATAGTTACCTTAACTCAGTGAACCTAAGTATACCATTTGGTACTATCCGACGGCGAGCCGTCGTAGGGGGGGCCTCCCACACCTTAACACCTAACCTAACCAAAACCTGACCATATTGGACGGGTGGAGTGCGTGCGTGACATTTACAGTTCGTTGCCCTTTAGAATGCGTCGGCCGAGTGAAGGATGTGCCGTTTCCACCGGTACTTGGCAACCGCCTGCGACTGAGGAACCGGTTACGATGCCGCCGCCTGCTCGTCGCCGAAGGTCATCGCCCTCTTACTCGCCGGTCCAGCTTGGCGAGATTCGCAATCTGGTTTCGCCGCTTGTCTCAATGTGAGTTAAGATCAGTTAATGTTTAATCTCAGTGCAGTGTGGTGTGGTGTTTTGTGTGCTGTGTGTTTGGGATTGTTGCATTAAAACTCCATGTAAGTTTAATTTGTTTTATTAAAATATTCATAAGACATGCTTGTTTTATTAATTATGTATGTTCCGTCCGCTGTAACTTGTTCCTGAAGCAGCTGGTCTCCGCACCTGTTGCCCGCTACCCTGTGGCTGTGGTTGTGTCGGTGTTTGTGTCTGAGGTATTTTTGTTAGTTTTGCCTCGATGGTTTTAATTGCGTTCAAAGCTGTTTCGGCCTTTCTTTTTAAATCTCCTATAGCGGTTTTAATCCTCCTCTACCTCTTCTCCAGGTGAGAAGATAGAGAAAAAGACCAGCTCCGTCAGTTCCGACTCGCTAGAGTATCTGCGAGAAAGTCTAAGGAATGAAATTGCCAAACGCTTTAAGACCAATCCTATACAAATTGATCCCGTCGAGCATGCGTTGACTCTAGTGACTAGCAATAAGAAAATTTTTTATGAAATCCTAATAAAGGAGCTCGATGACGATTCACATAAAGAATTAATTAACGGGAATCATGCTTTCGCCATGATGCAAAACCAAAGACAGTTCATGCGAGACTGATTTATTATTCGTGTACCCCACATCACAATATATTACAGTGATAAGCTGATTTTGAAAGATTTCAAGGTTTTGTCTGAAACTAATAATTTCCGAGTGAGAGAGATAAAGAATACTAACCAAAGAAATGTCAAATATGAGAAACTAAAATAAGATATTCAATTTTTTTTTGAACGTGACGATGTTTCAAGAGCGACATCAGGCAAAAAAGAATTTATAACACAGAAGAAAGAAAGAAAGCAAAAGAGGTATTTTTTAGATACTATGAAAAACTTTCACAAAATTTCTTCAACGTATAACAAAACAGGTAGAACAGATGTCGAACAATGACCATGTAGAACAATGACCGAGTAGTCAGTGGTCAAGAGGACAGTATGAGTGCAATAGAATTTCTGACTTTTATGGATTATCCGGGGTCACTCACCAGCATCATCGACGAATATTACACCATCGTACCTCAACAAGAAGAGAAAGCACTCAGTTCCTCCAACCACAACATTGAACGAAGAGCAAGACAAAAACTGCTGCATGCGGAGTGAAGCTCAATGACAACCGGAATGCCTTGAATACTAACTATGTTGACGGATATGAACATAAGCGGAAGTATATTTTCACCAAAAGCCTCAAAGCTCGGGAAAGTAGAAAATTCATCAGGGACTGAACAAGCGGATACTAGCTTGTTGGGAACCCGAAAGATAACAAGAGGAGCAAGCCCTCTACAAAGGGCATGGGGAGAAGTTGCATCCCACCACGTATCCATAAGCAACCATGTCGACCAGCGCTGGGAGACTGGTACCACGGGGGGCCTTTCCAAGCCCACTTCGACTTGAAGTCTCTTTATTTCCTGAGATGGTAGTAGTGTTTGGCCCAGAGGTTGGAAACGTGGTGGCTGATATACCACGCGCAATGACGAATTTCGATTATCCCTCTAAAATAATGAATGCGTATTACAAACCGAAAATATAAAAACTCAAACGCAGTAATGAAAGGGCTAGTTTCGAAAGCACTACTCGTAGCGGGTGGCAGTGTCTCTTACGAATAATGAATTTGATTCATTTAGAAAAAAAAAAATAGAAGATTGGCTTCGAGTGACAGTGGGTCGGTGGATTTGACACTACCCAATGCTTCTCGGTTGGGTTGCCCTTATTTTGTAATGTGAATTTTTATATTGATTTTGTGTCTTTAAAGATAATTTACCGTGTATAATAATGCCCATCGAAGGTAAGAGAATGAGAATAATGGATTTCATCAATTTTATACTAATGCCAGACTTACTAGGCTGCATCATTCAAGAATATCGTGCGATGGTGACCTCAGCAGGAAGGCGGGGCATCAAATTCTTCTAATCAAGTCGTGAATAAGACGCAGGACGACAATAATCTCCTACCACTCATTCGTTTACTATGTAGCCGCGTGAATCTCCGTAATAATGAGAAGGTCTTGAGTGCAAGGCTTGTTGACGGATATAAATATAAGCGGAAGTACATCGGCAATCTCCATTCGCAGAGACGGATAATTTGGACCGATTCACGAGTTAAAATGAAAATATAAATCCGGCAGTTGTTAACACTCATATAATCCAACCAGTTCTGTCTCTGAATGTAATTTTTAAATCCGCAATACGTTTTCTTTTTTTAGAAAAATAATTTTCTAAAATAAAATTTAAAAATTAATTCAAGTAAAACATTTAAAAAATGAAGACTTAATGGATATTAATAGCTGTAATCATCATGGTGGAGCCTAACCCCTTTTAAATTGTTTTCTAAGTTATAAGAATTTCTAAATTGGTTCGTTGAACGTCAGAAGAAAGTACGTCACAAGATTGAAGCTATGGCAACATCTATTAATAACTATTTTTTCCTTCCTCCTCTCCTTCCAACGAAAATCGGAAGAGGTTTGAAGCTTCGAACTTTCTAAGCTTTATGAGAAGAGCAAACTTTATCGCTAAAGTCTTGCGACAGCGTACTCCAATAATCAAATTGTTTCGATACAATGTTAAAGTTTTTTAGATTAGCAACACTCTCGAAACTAGTATCTATGATTGTTCTACTTTTTTGTCTATGTCTGTGCTCTGAAAAATACTCTGTAGACGCCATCTTCGTGTTACAACTTTATACAGTATTATTTGCTAAAAAAACCTACTAAAACAGACTAATTGTGCTTCTCAATTACCCCCCTGTCTACACGAATAATCAAAAATTGACAATTACACTTTGATCTATAGAACAATAGGGTCTTTCCGTGGTTTTGTGCAAAAAGCAATTCCAGACGAATTTACCCATGAATTTATTAGAAAAAGTGAACTGATTTTTGCTTAGAGAATAAAGACATAATAACTTTAAAAGTAGTATCGCTAATATTACATTTTTTTTTATTATATATAAAAAAAAATGTAAAACTGTCTGAAAAATCATTCCTCTCTGTTTCCAAATTGGGACTACGGTAGATCTTTCGATGTTTATTTTTTTATATTTGTGATTATGACTTTAACTAATACGCAATATTAAAGCTAAAGGCCTGATCTACAATTTATGTATTTTTATTTTCAATTTATTGCAATCTATTTATGTAAAAAGCTTCTTTTTCGAAATGTCACAAAAAAAAATCATTACCATCCATACACAGAAACTTCTTAATTTAAGAGAATACGAGACGGTCTCCGATACGATTCCCGTCAAAACAGGTTTATACTGGTCAGTGCCGGCCCTGGCAACAGAGAGTCGAGTGGACGTGCGCGTGTTGTGGATAAAATTATTTACGATCTTCGAATTGTTACCAGTGTTTCGTCTATAAATCAGCTCATCACCTTCCTTCGATTTCACAAGGTACCGTAATAATTAAATTATTATAAATACGTAATATGTCTATCTCTTAAAGCCATATTCGTCCTGTTTTAAAATCAAATTTTAAATGTATTCTACAACGAAGTTATTAATATAAATTGTGAATTTTTTCATTCATCTCCTCTGCATTACCTTCCGTTCCGTCCATTTTTTTGCGGGAAGGCTATGAACAGTTTTGGAAGGCAATGAAAAATTCTTATTTTTATTTAAAAATAATTGTGTTCCAGTATGTATAGTGTCTGTGTGTATTATTTACATGAGTCATGTTTTTTCGTATAATTTACTAAGTATTAATTTTATAAATTTCAGCATAAATATGGGTAAAACTCGTAAAAAGTTGACAACAGAAGAAAAATTAGCTAAAGATCGGATACGTAAACGAGAAAAATATGCTCAAATAAAAAACAATCCTGAATTGTATTCCCTACAGAAAGAAAAAGAAAGAAACAGGTACTTAGTAAGAAAAGAGAAGAATAAGATCTGTAGCATTAAAGACATGACTCCTAGAGCACAAAGGGAACAACGAAGGCGTTGGCGGAAAAATTCCCAAAACTATCTAAAAAATAAGGAAAAAGCAAAGACATTAGAGAGAATATTGGTGGAAAACTCACCACCCCAGAGTGAGTCAAATTTTTGTGTTAATGCGGAACCCCAAATACCAGATCCTTTGACGGTAGCTGAACCAGGACCAAGTACAATCAAGCATAGTAAGTCTACACAATTATCTAAGTTTAATAATATTTTAAGACGTATACGTTATATTCATATGAAGACAGTAAAGATATTGAACGGTAGGATTAAAAAACTAGAAAGAGAAAAAGATGTATTACGTAAAAGAAGTAATATAACTCAAAAAGTCTGTGATACTATAGAAAAAAAGGTAGATGAAGTATTGACAGAAATTCGACCAGATAAGAAGGAAGCAGTAAAAAAACAACTGCTTTTCAGTGAAACTATATCCCAAAATTTGCAAAATACCTATAAAACATTGACTAAAAAAGACAAAAGAAATTTTGTAGACACGGTTATCAAAGATGATACAAAATTAAGGAAATATAAGTTACTTCATAAATTGCCATTTTCCCGAAGAAAGAAGAAAACAGCTACTGTGGAAAATAAACAAATATTGTTAAATAAAATCCACTCCTTCTTTGAAGAAGATACAAACAGTAGAGTTGCAGCGGGGAAAAAGGAATTTATAAAAAAGAAAGGAGTGAAAAAACAGAAGCGTTACCTGAATGATAATTTAAAGAACTTGCATGAAAAATTTTTAAAGGAACAATGTAGTGTAAGCTATTCGTCCTTCTGTAAGTATAGACCCTATTGGGTAGTCTTTCCTAAAGTAGACCGAGACACTTGTCAATGCAAATTACATTCTAATGTTAATCTTTTAATTAGGGCTCTTAAAAATGCCCAAATTATCTCTGAAAGTTCGGGAACTCATGTTATAAATAGTCTCTGTTGTGATGTAAAGCAAAAATGTCTCGAACGTTCATGTGAATTTTGCGCAAATAAAGTTTTGAACTATCATGAATTTAAAAATGAAAAAAAAATTATATTCCATCAGTGGGTTGTAGAGAAAAAACCGTATACAGGAAAAGATGGAAAACAAAAGATTAAAATAGTGTCTATAAAACAAAGGTTTGAAGACTATCCGCGAAACGTTATTTACAAATTAGAGTCATCGTTAGATACATTTCTTAAGCACAATTTAAACATAACATTACAGTATCAAGTTATCAAGCAACTAAAACAAAATTTGAAAGACCATGAGATACTAGTGCACGTAGATTTTAGTGAGAATTATTGTTTAAAATATAATGAGGAGATACAATCTTTCCACTTTGGAGGAAGTAGAGAACAAGTTTCTTTACACACCGGGGTTCTTTATTACAAAGATAATGACGCAGGTGTATTTCGGACCAAGTCGTTTTGCACAATTAGCGATTGCTTAAAACATGACGCTAAAGCCATATGGGCACACTTATGTCCCATTTTAAAGATGGCGCAAACTGCAGTGCCTTATGAAATAGTACATTTTTTATCTGATTCACCATCCAGCCAATATAGGAATAAAACAATATTTTATATAATAACTAAATTAGAAGATATTAACCCAAATATACGTCGAGTGACATGGAATTATCAAGAGTCCGGTCACGGAAAAGGGGCTCCAGATGGTATAGGAGCAGTGGTTAAACGCACTGCTGATAATTTTGTCAAATATGGTGGAGATGTTGGTACTTATGAAGACTTCTGCGCTTTAGTTACCAAAAATATACCAAACGTATACTTTGATATGATAACTGAACGCGATATTGAAAATAAAATAATTCCGCCAAATATACCAGGTTTTAAAGGCACAATGAAAGTTCATCAAATAATATGGACTGCTGATAATAAAAAAACTATAACTTTGCGCAGTCTTAGTTGTTTTGAATGTCAAGATTGCTTTATCCCTTGCCAACATAATAAACATTTAGGCTATCTCAATTCAGATTACTACGGTGAAACAGAATGTGGTCAATCTCGTGATCAGTGTAGTGAAAACGAAGTCACTTGTTTCAAAGACAACCAATCCATATGTAGCATAGATACGTCTACAATTTTAAATAATTTAAATTTAGATGAATCAGACGTTTTGAAAAATTTAAAACCTTTAGAGGGTCCTATCGATTTACAGCTCTCACCTATACCTAATATATCTACATCTTCAACTGTAACCAGATCTCCTAAAATTAAGATTTTATCTGATGTTCGTATAAGTTGGGAAAACCGCAAATTTTATAAGATGGCAAAGAAAAATCTTGCCCCTAAAAAACTAGTAGAAGAAGTATTTATTTCTAAACACCAACGAGAATTCGAGACTTTTATTCAATCAAACGTACCAGAAGAAAAAGAGTTAGACAGCAATAATTATGAAAAATCAGATAACAGTGACGAATTAAACATTTTTTAGGATTTTGTGATTTGTGTGATATGTTTGTGATTTTATATTTCTATTTTCCTACTACTGTATTTTTAAGAGAAATTTCAATAATCTTGGTATTGTATTTTGTTTCCGATAGAAGAATCGGTTAGTTTTAAGATTTTTTAATATTGTATAGATTATTTTATAATAACAATATTTGACTGTTTTTCTTATTGTATGCGATTGAGGTTTTGACTCAAAAACCAAAAGATTAGTTACCTGTTATAGTTTTGTAATGCCTATTGTAGAGCAGGTTATTCTGTTTATTTGTTAGCTTTTAGAAGTATATTTTTTACGCTATTTCTGTGATTTTGTGTCTGAGACCAAAAATTCTAGCTTCTCTATTACTATTAGTAAATAGTAGAATTGTATTCAATATTGATCGTTATACGAGTCAGTCTAATGTTGTTTGGCTACTGTTTGAGAGTTTATAGCCATTAATTACCTACCTAATTAAGAACTGTGATTAAGCTTTCTTCCACATAGTGTTTTTTTTAAACAGAACTGAATTAAAAGTCTGATTAGAAATAAAAGATATTAATTATGTTGATTACCGTAAATCATTGTTTCATTTTTCTTTATAAAATTACTGTCTATTATGGTTCATTCCTATCCTAGCCCTTTTATTACCTTCCCGAGTTAGTCATTACCATCTCACCCTAGTTCATTACAATCCATACAGTTTTCATCACCATCCTGTTGTTTATTTTCAGCTAGCCATATCTCAATTAGTAAATAATATAAAAAAGTGCCTTCCACTTTTTATGAATGTGATGACGATTTTAACTCGAATAATAAAAAAAAATGTTAAATCTAACATTTTTTTTTGATTCCGCTGATCGTCGCAATTTGCACGAAACGACGGAATCACCCAATAACACGTTTTAGTTTCACTACAATAACTGTTCCCAAGTGATATTAAACGTGAGTTAAGAAGTCAAAGGTTTATTATTATGGGTTTTAAGCATGATTAGAGATACACTTAATGTTCCAATTAGCTTAATTACAGGCCATGCGTATTCCAAGACTAAGACCAAATGGTATATAAGGCTAAAAAATGTAGCGGGAAAGTTAGTTAAGTAAACACAACACTAGTGTCAAGAGTTGACCGTAAGTCTCACAATCGTTGTCTGTTTGATTTCGGGTCGAGTTACCTGTGCACGTTCAGTAATAGTAAATAAGTGGGTTACCTATTAGAAATTACTAACTGTATATCAGCTAGATCGGTTAAAGTGATTTAGTTCTTCAACGTATAACAAAACAGGTAGAACAGATGTCGAACAATGACCATGTAGAACAATGACCGGGTGGTCAGTGGTCAAGAGGACACTATGAGTGCAATAGAATTTCTGACTTTTATGGATTATCCGGGGTCACTCACCAGCATCATCGACGAATATTACACCATCGTACCTCAACAAGAAGAGAAAGCACTCAGTTCCTCCAACCACAACATTGAACGAAGAGCAAGACAAAAACTGCTGCATGCGGAGTGAAGCTCAATGACAACCGGAATGCCTTGAATACTAACTATGTTGACGGATATGAACATAAGCGGAAGTATATTTTCACCAAAAGCCTCACAAGCTCGGGAAAGTAGAAAATTCATCAGGGACTGAACAAGCGGACACTAGCTTGTTGGGAACCCGAAAGATAACAAGAGGAGCAAGCCCTCTACAAAGGGTATGGGGAGAAGATGCATCCCACCACGTATCCATAAGCAACCATGTCGACCAGCGCTGGGAGACTGGTACCACGGGGGGTCTTTCCAAGCCCACTTCGACTTGAGTCTCTTTATTTCCTGAGATGGTAGTAGTGTTTGGCCCAGAGGTTGGAAACGTGGTGGCTGATATACCACGCGCAATGAAGAATTTCGATTATCCCTCTAAAATAATGAATGCGTATTACAAATCGAAAATATAAAAACTCAAACGCAGTAATGAAAGGGCTAGTTTCGAAAGCACTACTCGTAGCGGGTGGCAGTGTCTCTTACGAATAATGAATTTGATTCATTTAGAAAAAAAAAAAAATAGAAGATTGGCTTCGAGTGACAGTGGGTCGGTGGATTTGACACTACCCAATGCTTCTCGGTTGGGTTGCCCTTATTTTGTAATGTAAATTTTTATATTGATTTTGTGTCTTTAAAGATAATTTACCGTGTATAATAATGCCCATCGAAGGTAAGAGAATGAGAATAATGGATTTCATCAATTTTATACTAATGCCAGACTTACTAGGCTGCATCATTCAAGAATATCGTGCGATGGTGACCTCAGCAGGAAGGCGGGGCATCAAATTCTTCTAATCAAGTCGTGAATAAGACGCAGGACGACAATAATCTCCTACCACTCATTCGTTTACTATGTAGCCGCGTGAATCTCCGTAGTAATGAGAAGGTCTTGAGTGCAAGGCTTGTTGACGGATATAAATATAAGCGGAAGTACATCGGCAATCTCCATTCGCAGAGACGGATAATTTGGACCGATTCACGAGTTAAAATGAAAATATAAATCCGGCAGTTGTTAACACTCATAATTATACTCCAACCAGTTCTGTCTCTGAATGTAATTTTTAAATCCGCAATACGTTTTCTTTTTTTAGAAAAATTATTTTCTAAAATAAAATTTGCAAATTAATTCAAGTAAAACATTTAAAAAATGAAGACTTCATGGATATTAATAGCTGCAATTATCATGGTGGAGCCTAACCCATTTTAAATTGTTTTCTAAGTTATAAGAATTTCTAAATTGGTTCGTTGAACGTCAGAAGAAAGTACATCACAAGATTGAAGCTATGGCAACATCTATTAATAACTATTTTTTCCTTCCTGATGAAATAAGTAGACCACCGTCAAGACATTTCCGGTATGGATAAATTGATACCAAGAACTGCAGCAATGACTTCAAAGGACCATGGGCGGAATCGTCCCCACCCATCAACAAAAATATATATTAATCAAGTAAGACTAATTACGGCAATAAGTTACTACCACTCATATTACAAGGTAATGCACTTTAGAAAAGCCTAGGCTTCATGCTTCAAGGCATAGGTACATAAAGTAGCCTGAAAATTTGGTATTCCGTCACACGCCAACAGGCAACCGACCACACATCCAGATCAAATAGTTTCTAACAAATAAATTCAGGGATAAGCTCCAGACAGGTAAGTCCCTGAACAAGGCGCGACCGATCTGAAGATCTCTACCCTGTAAGTCAACGAACGTCAGAGTAGGGCGGCGGTCAGCACAATATTTATAAAGTCTCGAAGAAGCTCAAATCTCTTTACTTTAGTCTTCGAAAGCTAGTCTAGAACGGATTATGTTTGATTTTTAAATTGTCCCGTGCTCTCAGTGAAATTCGAATTTCAAAAATGGACATGAAATCTCAACGATGAAACAACGAAAATCGGAAGAGGATTAAAGCTTCGAACTTTCTAAGCTTTATGAGAAGAGCAAACTTTATCGCTAAAGTCTTGCGACAGCGTACTCCAATAATCAAATTGTTTCGATACAATGTTAAAGTTTTTTAGATTAGCAACACTCTCGAAACTAGTATCTATGATTGTTCTACTTTTTTGTCTATGTCTGTGCTCTGAAAAATACTCTGTAGACGCCATCTTCGTGTTACAACTTTATACAGTATTATTCGCTAAAAAACCCTACTAAAACAGACTAATTGTGCTTCTCAATTACTGCCCGTCTACACGAATAATCAAAAATTGACAATTACACTTTGATCTATAGAACAATAAAACGTTTTAGTTTCTCTACAATAACTATTCCCAAGTGATATTAAACGTGAGTTAAGAAGTCAAAGGTTTATTATTATGGGTTTTAAGCATGATTAGAGATACACTTAATGTTCCAATTAGCTTAATTACAGGCCATACGTATTCCAAGACTAAGACCAAATGGTATATAAGGCTAAAAAATGTAGCGGGAAAGTTAGTTAAGTAAACACAACACTAGTGTCAAGAGTTGACCGTAAGTCTCACAATCGTTGTCTGTTTGATTTCGGGTCGAGTTACCTGTGCACGTTCAGTAATAGTAAATAAATGGGTTACCTATTAGAAATTACTAACTGTATATCAGCTAGATCGGTTAAAGTGATTTAGTTCTTCAACGTATAACAAAACAGGTAGAACAGATGTCGAACAATGACCATGTAGAACAATGACCGGGTGGTCAGTGGTCAAGAGGACACTATGAGTGCAATAGAATTTCTGACTTTTATGGATTATCCGGGGTCACTCACCAGCATCATCGACGAATATTACACCATCGTACCTCAACAAGAAGAGAAAGCACTCAGTTCTTCCAACCACAACATTGAACGAAGAGCAAGACAAAAACTGCTGCATGCGGAGTGAAGCTCAATGACAACCGGAATGCCTTGAATATTAACCATGTTGACGGATATGAACATAAGCGGAAGTATATTTTCACCAAAAGCCTCAAAGCTCGGGAAAGTAGAAAATTCATCAGGGACTGAACAAGCGGATACTAGCTTGTTGGGAACCCGAAAGATAACAAGAGGAGCAAGCCCTCTACAAAGGGTATGGGGAGAAGATGCATCCCACCACGTATCCATAAGCAACCATGTCGACCAGCGCTGGGAGACTGGTACCACGGGGGGCCTTTCCAAGCCCACTTCGACTTGAGTCTCTTTATTTCCTGAGATGGTAGTAGTGTTTGGCCCACAGAGGTTGGAAACGTGGCGGCTGATATACCACGCGCAATGAAGAATTTCGATTATCCCTCTAAAATAATGAATGCGTATTACAAACCGAAAATATAAAAACTCAAACGCAGTAATGAAAGGGCTAGTTTCGAAAGCACTACTCGTAGCGGGTGGCAGTGTCTCTTACGAATAATGAATTTGATTCATTTAGAAAAAAAAAAAATAGAAGATTGGCTTCGAGTGACAGTGGGTCGGTGGATTTGACACTACCCAATGCTTCTCGGTTGGGTTGCCCTTATTTTGTAATGTGAATTTTTATATTGATTTTGTGTCTTTAAAGATAATTTACCGTGTATAATAATGCCCATCGAAGGTAAGAGAATGAGAATAATGGATTTCATCAATTTTATACTAATGCCAGACTTACTAGGCTGCATCATTCAAGAATATCGTGCGATGGTGACCTCAGCAGGAAGGCGGGGCATCAAATTCTTCTAATCAAGTCGTGAATAAGACGCAGGACGACAATAATCTCCTACCACTCATTCGTTTACTATGTAGCCGCGTGAATCTCCGTAGTAATGAGAAGGTCTTGAGTGCAAGGCTTGTTGACGGATATAAATATAAGCGGAAGTACATCGGCAATCTCCATTCGCAGAGACGGATAATTTGGACCGATTCACGAGTTAAAATGAAAATATAAATCCGGCAGTTGTTAACACTCATAATTATACTCCAACCAGTTCTGTCTCTGAATGTAATTTTTAAATCCGCAATACGTTATTTTCTAAAATAAAATTTGCAAATTAATTCAAGTAAAACATTTAAAAAATGAAGACTTCATGGATATTAATAGCTGCAATTATCATGGTGGAGCCTAACCCATTTTAAATTGTTTTCTAAGTTATAAGAATTTCTAAATTGGTTCGTTGAACGTCAGAAGAAAGTACATCACAAGATTGAAGCTATGGCAACATCTATTAATAACTATTTTTTCCTTCCTGATGAAATAAGTAGACCACCGTCAAGACATTTCCGGTATGGATAAATTGATACCAAGAACTGCAGCAATGACTTCAAAGGACCATGGGCGGAATCGTCCCCACCCATCAACAAAAATATATATTAATCAAGTAAGACTAATTACGGCAATAAGTTACTACCACTCATATTACAAGGTAATGCACTTTAGAAAAGCCTAGGCTTCATGCTTCAAGGCATAGGTACATAAAGTAGCCTGAAAATTTGGTATTCCGTCACACGCCAACAGGCAACCGACCACACATCCAGATCAAATAGTTTCTAACAAATAAATTCAGGGATAAGCTCCAGACAGGTAAGTCCCTGAACAAGGCGCGACCGATCTGAAGATCTCTACCCTGTAAGTCAACGAACGTCAGAGTAGGGCGGCGGTCAGCACAATATTTATAAAGTCTCGAAGAAGCTCAAATCTCTTTACTTTAGTCTTCGAAAGCTAGTCTAGAACGGATTATGTTTGATTTTTAAATTGTCCCGTGCTCTCAGTGAAATTCGAATTTCAAAAATGGACATGAAATCTCAACGATGACCAACGAAAATCGGAAGAGGATTGAAGCTTCGAACTTTCTAAGCTTTATGAGAAGAGCAAACTTTATCGCTAAAGTCTTGCGACAGCGTACTCCAATAATCAAATTGTTTCGATACAATGTTAAAGTTTTTTAGATTAGCAACACTCTCGAAACTAGTATCTATGATTGTTCTACTTTTTTGTCTATGTCTGTGCTCTGAAAAATACTCTGTAGACGCCATCTTCGTGTTACAACTTTATACAGTATTATTCGCTAAAAAACCCTACTAAAACAGACTAATTGTGCTTCTCAATTACTGCCCGTCTACACGAATAATCAAAAATTGACAATTACACTTTGATCTATAGAACAATAAAACGTTTTAGTTTCTCTACAATAACTATTCCCAAGTGATATTAAACGTGAGTTAAGAAGTCAAAGGTTTATTATTATGGGTTTTAAGCATGATTAGAGATACACTTAATGTTCCAATTAGCTTAATTACAGGCCATGCGTATTCCAAGACTAAGACCAAATGGTATATAAGGCTAAAAAATGTAGCGGGAAAGTTAGTTAAGTAAACACAACACTAGTGTCAAGAGTTGACCGTAAGTCTCACAATCGTTGTCTGTTTGATTTCGGGTCGAGTTACCTGTGCACGTTCAGTAATAGTAAATAAGTGGGTTACCTATTAGAAATTACTAACTGTATATCAGCTAGATCGGTTAAAGTGATTTAGTTCTTCAACGTATAACAAAACAGGTAGAACAGATGTCGAACAATGACCATGTAGAACAATGACCGGGTGGTCAGTGGTCAAGAGGACACTATGAGTGCAATAGAATTTCTGACTTTTATGGATTATCCGGGGTCACTCACCAGCATCATCGACGAATATTACACCATCGTACCTCAACAAGAAGAGAAAGCACTCAGTTCCTCCAACCACAACATTGAACGAAGAGCAAGACAAAAACTGCTGCATGCGGAGTGAAGCTCAATGACAACCGGAATGCCTTGAATACTAACTATGTTGACGGATATGAACATAAGCGGAAGTATATTTTCACCAAAAGCCTCAAAGCTCGGGAAAGTAGAAAATTCATCAGGGACTGAACAAGCGGATACTAGCTTGTTGGGAACCCGAAAGATAACAAGAGGAGCAAGCCCTCTACAAAGGGTATGGGGAGAAGATGCATCCCACCACGTATCCATAAGCAACCATGTCGACCAGCGCTGGGAGACTGGTACCACGGGGGGCCTTTCCAAGCCCACTTCGACTTGAGTCTCTTTATTTCCTGAGATGGTAGTAGTGTTTGGCCCACAGAGGTTGGAAACGTGGCGGCTGATATACCACGCGCAATGAAGAATTTCGATTATCCCTCTAAAATAATGAATGCGTATTACAAACCGAAATTATAAAAACTCAAACGCAGTAATGAAAGGGCTAGTTTCGAAAGCACTACTCGTAGCGGGTGGCAGTGTCTCTTACGAATAATGAATTTGATTCATTTAGAAAAAAAAAAAAATAGAAGATTGGCTTCGAGTGACAGTGGGTCGGTGGATTTGACACTACCCAATGCTTCTCGGTTGGGTTGCCCTTAATAATAATAATAATAATAATAATTTATTTATTTGTATAGAATGCAGGTGTTACAGTTATGGTGTTAGTTTCAGATATATTCCCAGTACATTCTGCCTGTTGGCATACAAAAATATAGTGGTTAACTTACAAATAATTTAGAAACTAAGTACTTAAATTCAAAATGAGATCATGGATCAGCTAAGACTAAAATTATTGACATAATATATGAGATAATGTGAAGCAAATATTACAATTCATCATTTATAAAATCGGTAACAGAGTAATAACATTTCTCTGTCAGCAACGACGACAGAAGTTTTTTGAATTTTATTAAGGGCTGATCCTTAATACAATTTGGCAATTTATTAAATATATAAGGTGCCATACCAATAATGTTTTTTTTAAGCAAAGCAGTATTATATCTACCAGTACACAATAGACTCTGATATTTTGATCTCATGGCAGTAGTTCGTATCCTCGTATCATTTAATGCAGGAAATAGATGTTTGTTAGTTTTAACGAAAATAGCTATTTCGAGAATGTATATACTAGGAAAAGTTAGTATTTTGTGTTTCTTGAAAAAAGGAACGCAACTATCTGTAACCTTGAGATTAAAAATGGATCTTATGCACCGTTTTTGGGCTTTAAATATAGACTCCCTTTCGGAACAATTACCCCAGAATACTACACCAAACCTTAGAACAGAGACCACCAAACCGTGATAAGCAACCATTAATGTATCAATGTTAACTTTCTTAGACAGATTGTAGAGAGCATACGCAGACGTGCTTAATCTTTTGCAAACTTCTTCAGCCTGTGGTTTCCAAGTTAATTGACTGTCAATCAATATACCTAGAAATTTAGCCACATTAACGCTATCAATAGTTTGTCCTTTATAATTAATTTTTAGGTTTAAAGGGAGAATTTTTTGATAGAAATGCATGATGTTTGTTTTATTGAGGTTTATGATAAGATTATTATCGTTGAGCCAGTTTATTATTAATTTTAGAGAATTATTTATTTCATCTTCATAAAGCTCTTTATTGAGGCAGTCTATTAGGATCGTACTGTCATCGGCAAATAACACACAAGGGTATGGGATATGTCGGGGTAGATCATTTATATACAGCAGGAATAATAATGGCCCTAGAACGCTGCCCTGCGGGACGCCATATTTAATTTCCCTAGGACTAGATAAATATTTAACCTCACGTTTTGATTTGACGCATATTTTAGAGATTTCTGTATATTGCAGACGCCCACTTAGATACGATTTTATTAGACGTAGAGCATTCCCTCGTATACCGTAAGCATCAAGTTTGACCAAAAGCGTTTCATGGTTCACGTGATCAAAAGCTTTGGTCATATCGGTAAAAATGGCACAAATTGGTATTTTTTTATCCACATTAACCATTATTTTATTTATTAGATCGTATATGGCCATATTTATATTTTTATTTTTACGGAAACCTTTTTGTTCCTCACATAATATATTATATTTTGACAGAAAAGAATGAAATGACTCATAAATTACTTTTTCAATGATTTTGGAGAATACAGGGATTAAAGCTATTGGTTTAAAGTTAGCCATGTCTTCTTTATTGTTCTTCTTATGGAGTGGTTTAACTATTGTGGTTTTAAGGCTATCGGGGAATGTTCCAGCAGATATGCTTGCGAAAAAAATGTGGCTTAGAGGGTTAGCTATAGTAGAACAGACAAATTTTATAACGTTTGTTGAAATACCGTCATACCCATAACTCTTCTTGTTCTTTAAAGATTTGATCACTCTTGTAATGTCTTGAGGGACAACAGGAGCCATAAAAATAGAATGAGGGTTATACGGTAATCTTCCAGTATTTTTAGTTGTGTTCAGGGGTGCATCTGAGATCTGATCAATAAAGAAATCGTTAAATGATTGAGCTATTTCATTAGGGTTAGTTAATATTAAATCATGTTTTTTTATTCTTGTTATAGGTTCACTTATAGATTTTGTACTATTTATTATTTGCCAGGATGTTTTAGATTTATTTTTGGAATTATTAATTAGAAAGTTGTTCTGTGCTTTCTGGGTCAGTTTGATATTTTTTTTTAATTTTTTTGAGTACTCTTTAAATATTGTTTTATTTTTACTATTAGGATTAAGTCTTTGCTTCCAGAGTAATTGGCGTTGTTTTTTGCTGCAGATTCTAATACCTCTAGATACCCATTTGATCTTCTTTTCAGATCTTAATGTGACTGTTTTGAAGGGGAAGCATAAATCATACAGGAGTTTAAATATTTCTAAAAAGTTATCATAGGCTTCATTTGGATCCTCTGTGCTATATATATCTGAAAACGATAAGTTTTGGAGATGATTTCTAAAGATAATTAAATTTTTTTCAGATATGTCTCGTCTTGATGTTTTCCATGTTTTAATTTGACTAAACTTACTAACTTTTATTGTAAATATTTGAGCCGTATGATCGGATAATCCGAAATCTATTATTTCACTTTGACAGCTTTGTTTTGAGTTGTGTGCAAAATTATCTAAGCAAGTTTTACTATGAGGTCTGGTCGGTTTATTTATTTCTAGCTTCAAATCAAAGTTCATCAAAAAATATTCAAAATCCATGCTAATTCTGTTTTTTTTCAAAATATCTATATTAAAATCTCCACACATAATTATTTTTTTGTTTGGTTTGGAAATCTTTTTAAGTATAATATCTAGGTTTTCATAGAATTGGTGTAGATTAGTGATTTTTGGTGGTCTGTACACACATAGGATTGTAAGTTTTTGTAAGGGTAATTCAATTGCGCTACATTCTATAATTCCTGTTACCGAATGTCTCACAATGTCAGGCAGGTCTTTATATTCGATGCCTTTTTTAACTAAAATGCAGGCTCCACCGCGCTTAATGTTTTGTCTAGCATAACATGATGCTAGCTTATAATTTGGTATATGTAAAAGTTTCTCTTGGCCAGACATTATGAAATGTTCGGTTATACATATAACATCTAAATTAATTTGTTTACTTAACAATTCCTGTATATAAATAACCAGTAAGTCGGACTTGCTTAGGAGACCGGCAATATTTTGATGCATTATATTTATATGATGACTAAAGAAAAAAATCGCATCGTGGAGATAGTATGCTTGTTTGGTTGTTAATAGTACTAGTTGAGGCAAAGTTGTCATGAGTCTCGATATTTGTGATTGGCAAAACTTCTTGAGAACCGAATAATCGGTAGTCAGACCTTATTCTGGACATAATCTGATCAAATATGTTTCTCCATCCATTTTTGTTTATTTTCCCAGTATTGTAGGAGAACATTTCGTGCGATAGGGTAGCATTGGTATCGAAAAAGTATGCATATTCATTATTTTGTATGTCTGACAAGAGGAGGTTATTGAAAAACTCCACTTTATAATTATGTATTAATGCACCTTTTACGTAGATCGGGGTGCAGATAACAATATTAGTGTGGATTACATTTTTCAGCGAGCCGTTTAGGATGTGAAGTATATTTGCATAGTCACCATTTTGCAGATCTTTTTCTCCAATGAAGATCAGGCAGTAGTCATTCATTGAGAAGTCTTTCAATTTGTATTGAACAGTCCTTAAGAAATCTGTTGAGATGAGGTTAGGTACTAAATAATTACAATACTCAAACTGATTAGAGAAGACTTCTTCGATTAAGGGCAGGGTTCCCCTTGTACAATTGCTGCTGATAATTGCAAGTCTATTTTTATGATTCACGCCTGCAATATTTTTGCAAGCAAAGTTATTCACTTGTGCCGCAGTTTCACAAATTTGTAGTTTCGCAGTTTCACAGGAATTAATACGCTCTGTTAGTAATGCGATCTCCTGTTCTGCGATCTGTAATTTCTTTTGAATTATTAGTATTTCCTGTTCCAGGCAAAGTACGTAGTCGCTGGTCTCAACTTTCAATGAAGATGACGGTAAAGAACTCAAGTTGTGTTGCTGTAACAGGGCTTGTTTCTTTTTCTTTGTAACTGAATCCGGATTTTGAAAAATGGTAGAAGATTGGCACAGGGACTTTAAAGTGTTGATTTCCGTGGATAATTTGTTTATATGTTTATGTAGATCAGTGTTTTCTAACAATACATTTTCTAGTTCATTTTCCGTACTTTCCAGTTTGAGTGTGAGTTGAGCGATTGTCTCTTTCATCTCTGAGGTAGTTATTAAATCATTTACAGTTCTGTCAACACTCCTTGATAATCTATTGGGAGTTATATATGACTCCTCAGATGTTTCGCAGTCAGTAAGTATGTGAGAGTCACATAACATTGTGCTATTTGACTGTATTTTTGGTACTGGTGATGGGGTCTTCAAAACAGTTTGCTTTTTTCGTAGAGTAACGCCGGATGAAATGTCGGTTTTAGCATAATTTTTGTTTCTGATACACATCTTACATCTCCATTTTTGTTTTGCTTCTAGATCCTTGAGCCGATATGTGTGTTCTGGGTATCCATCGCAATCAAGTTCATATCTGTTGTCACAAGCAGAACACAGGGCTGTACTTTTTATGTCTACCTTCTTTTTACATTTATAACATGTTACTAGCGGTGTTATTTTACGACCGTTACTGCCATTGTTTGATGTACTGATTGGTGACATTGCGTTACGTAAGATGATGAATACGTTCCAGAGAATTATTGTAAATTACAAATATGATTTTTTGTTTTTCCCAAAAGTGAATGTTGGTACTGGGGTTTGAACTCGCGACCACATGAACGACGCAAGTTAATAGGCAAAAGTAGCAGTCCTTCGCCACTGGGCCATCTGAGTAATAGCTACTAGGTCGAATTTTTTGACTAGTTGCGGCAGATTAAGTTACTTTGCCGAAGTTTGGTTTAAGGTTCAATATCGCTTTTTTTTTGTCGATGTTACGACGGTTAATGTTCAAAAACAACTGAATCACTTTTTCACTTTTATTTGTCTTTGTTGTTATTGTTTGTTATAATGCACTTTATTAGGTAATTATTTGGGTCACAGAATGTTTTATAGGTTGCACATTAGTTGTTTATTCCAAATTAGCACTTAATTGTTATTGTTTTTGTTATGATTGTTATTGGGACGGATTATGATGTATTGTTTTGGACATAACTTTACTGTTTGTGTATAAAACTCGTTGAAAACACTGTCACCAAGTTATTGCTTCCAGTTTTATCGGTACACTTATTTTTATACACTTCTATACACTAATAGTATTTTTTAAATATTTTTAAAACAGAGCGTTTATTTTAACGTCAGGCTAGACTCAGCGCCACCTAGCGACTCTTATTACTTATTTTGTAATGTGAATTTTTATATTGATTTTGTGTCTTTAAAGATAATTTACCGTGTATAATAATGCCCATCGAAGGTAAGAGAATGAGAATAATGGATTTCATCAATTTTATACTAATGCCAGACTTACTAGGCTGCATCATTCAAGAATATCGTGCGATGGTGACCTCAGCAGGAAGGCGGGGCATCAAATTCTTCTAATCAAGTCGTGAATAAGACGCAGGACGACAATAATCTCCTACCACTCATTCGTTTACTATGTAGCCGCGTGAATCTCCGTAGTAATGAGAAGGTCTTGAGTGCAAGGCTTGTTGACGGATATAAATATAAGCGGAAGTACATCGGCAATCTCCATTCGCAGAGACGGATAATTTGGACCGATTCACGAGTTAAAATGAAAATATAAATCCGGCAGTTGTTAACACTCATAATTATACTCCAACCAGTTCTGTCTCCGAATGTTATTTTTAAATCCGCAATACGTTTTCTTTTTTTAGAAAAATAATTTTCTAAAATAAAATTTGCAAATTAATTCAAGTAAAACATTTAAAAAATGAAGACTTCATGGATATTAATAGCTGCAATTATCATGGTGGATTCTAACCCATTTTAAATTGTTTTCTAAGTTATAAGAATTTCTAAATTGGTTCGTTGAACGTCAGAAGAAAGTACATCACAAGATTGAAGCTATGGCAACATCTATTAATAACTATTTTTTCCTTCCTGATGAAATAAGTAGACCACCGTCAAGACATTTCCGGTATGGATAAATTGATACCAAGAACTGCAGCAATGACTTCAAAGGACCATGGGCGGAATCGTCCCCACCCATCAACAAAAATATATATTAATCAAGTAAGACTAATTACGGCAATAAGTTACTACCACTCATATTACAAGGTGCACTTTAGAAAAGCCTAGGCTTCATGCTTCAAGGCATAGGTACATAAAGTAGCCTGAAAATTTGGTATTCCGTCACACGCCAACAGGCAACCGACCACACATCCAGATCAAATAGTTTCTAACAAATAAATTCAGGGATAAGCTCCAGACAGGTAAGTCCCTGAACAAGGCGCGACCGATCTGAAGATCTCTACCCTGTAAGTCAACGAACGTCAGAGTAGGGCGGCGGTCAGCACAATATTTATAAAGTCTCGAAGAAGCTCAAATCTCTTTACTTTAGTCTTCGAAAGCTAGTCTAGAACGGATTATGTTTGATTTTTAAATTGTCCCGTGCTCTCAGTGAAATTCGAATTTCAAAAATGGACATGAAATCTCAACGATGAAACAACGAAAATCGGAAGAGGATTGAAGCTTCGAACTTTCTAAGCTTTATGAGAAGAGCAAACTTTATCGCTAAAGTCTTGCGACAGCGTACTCAAATAATCAAATTGTTTCGATACAATGTTAAAGTTTTTTAGATTAGCAACACTCTCGAAACTAGTATCTATGATTGTTCTACTTTTTTGTCTATGTCTGTGCTCTGAAAAATACTCTGTAGACGCCATCTTCGTGTTACAACTTTATACAGTATTATTTGCTAAAAAACCCTACTAAAACAGACTAATTGTGCTTCTCAATTACTGCCCCTGTCTACACGAATAATCAAAAATTGACAATTACACTTTGATCTATAGAACAATAAAACGGTTTAGTTTCTCTACAATAACTATTCCCAAGTGATATTAAACGTGAGTTAAGAAGTCAAAGGTTTATTATTATGGGTTTTAAGCATGATTAGAGATACACTTAATGTTCCAATTAGCTTAATTACAGGCCATGCGTATTCCAAGACTAAGACCAAATGGTATATAAGGCTAAAAAATGTAGCGGGAAAGTTAGTTAAGTAAACACAACACTAGTCTCAAGAGTTGACCGTAAGTCTCACAATCGTTGTCTGTTTGATTTCGGGTCGAGTTACCTGTGCACGTTCAGTAATAGTAAATAAGTGGGTTACCTATTAGAAATTACTAACTGTGTATCAGCTAGATCGGTTAAAGTGATTTAGTTCTTCAACGTATAACAAAACAGGTAGAACAGATGTCGAACAATGACCATGTAGAACAATGACCGGGTGGTCAGTGGTCAAGAGGACACTATGAGTGCAATAGAATTTCTGACTTTTATGGATTATCCGGGGTCACTCACCAGCGTCATCGACGAATATTACACCATCGTACCTCAACAAGAAGAGAAAGCACTCAGTTCCTCCAACCACAACATTGAACGAAGAGCAAGACAAAAACTGCTGCATGCGGAGTGAAGCTCAATGACAACCGGAATGCCTTGAATACTAACTATGTTGACGGATATGAACATAAGCGGAAGTATATTTTCACCAAAAGCCTCACAAGCTCGGGAAAGTAGAAAATTCATCAGGGACTGAACAAGCGGATACTAGCTTGTTGGGAACCCGAAAGATAACAAGAGGAGCAAGCCCTCTACAAAGGGTATGGGGAGAAGTTGCATCCCACCACGTATCCATAAGCAACCATGTCGACCAGCGCTGGGAGACTGGTACCACGGGGGGCCTTTCCAAGCCCACTTCGACTTGAGTCTCTTTATTTCCTGAGATGGTAGTAGTGTTTGGCCCACAGAGGTTGGAAACGTGGTGGCTGATATACCACGCGCAATGAAGAATTTCGATTATCCCTCTAAAATAATGAATGCGTATTGCAAACCGAAAATATAAAAACTCAAACGCAGTAATAAAAGGGCTAGTTTCGAAAGCACTACTCGTAGCGGGTGGCAGTGTCTATTACGAATAATGAATCTGATTCATTTAGAAGAAAAAAAAAATAGAAGATTGGCTTCGAGTGACAGTGGGTCGGTGGATTTGACACTACCCAATGCTTCTCGGTTGGGTTGCCCTTATTTTGTAATGTGAATTTTTATATTGATTTTGTGTCTTTAAAGATAATTTACCGTGTATAATAATGCCCATCGAAGGTAAGAGAATGAGAATAATGGATTTCATCAATTTTATACTAATGCCAGACTTACTAGGCTGCATCATTCAAGAATATCGTGCGATGGTGACCACAGCAGGAAGGCGGGGCATCAAATTCTTCTAATCAAGTCGTGAATAAGACGCAGGACGACAATAATCTCCTACCACTCATTCGTTTACTATGTAGCCGCGTGAATCTCCGTAGTAATGAGAAGGTCTTGAGTGCAAGGCTTGTTGACGGATATAAATATAAGCGGAAGTACATCGGCAATACACTCATGTGAAAAAAATGACATCTCCATTCGCAGAGACGGATAATTTGGACCGATTCACGAGTTAAAATGAAAATATAAATCCGGCAGTTGTTAACACTCATATACTCCAACCAGTTCTGTCTCTGAATGTTATGTTTAAATCCGCAATACGTTTTCTTTTTTTAGAAAAATAATTTTCTAAAATAAAATTTAAAAATTAATTCAAGTAAAACATTTAAAAAATGAAGACTTAATGGATATTAATAGCTGTAATCATCATGGTGGAGCCTAACCCCTTTTAAATTGTTTTCTAAGTTATAAGAATTTCTAAATTGGTTCGTTGAACGTCAGAAGAAAGTACGTCACAAGATTGAAGCTATGGCAACATCTATTAATAACTATTTTTTCCTTCCTGATGAAATAAGTAGACCACCGTCAAGACATTTCCGGTATAGATAAATTGATACCAAGAACTGCAGCAATGACTTCAAAGGAACATGGGCGGAATCGTCCCCACCCATCAACAAAAATATATTAATCAACTATGACTAATTCCTGCAATAAGTTACTACCACTCATATTACAAGGTAATGCACTTTAGAAAAGCCTAGGCTTCATGCTTCAAGGCATAGGTGTGGGGGGTGGTATTAGTTTAACGGCACGCACCGCTCTAGTCATCATTAATGGCGGTTCTCTGACTGCACACAGGTACATAACGGAGATCCTAGAACCTCATGTTATCCCTTTTGCTCCATTCATAGGCTCAAATTTTATGTTTATGCACGATAATGCACGCCCCCACACTGCGCGCATAGTGCGAGTTTACCTTAATGAGACCGGTATAACGCAGATGGACTGGCCGGCACGATCTACAGACATGAATCCGATAGAACATGTCTGGGACATGATAGGACGCAGGGTCCGAGAAAGAAATCCAGCCCCTAGGAATGTCGAAGAATTGAAATTGGCGCTGGTTGAAGAACGGGACATTTTGCCTTAGGAAACGATTGGAGGTGTCATCAGGAGCATGGGTAGACGTATTGAAGCGCTAAGAAGAGCACGTGGAGGTAACACACGCTATTAATTCTGAGTTTTTACTTTTTTTTGTTGTAAATTTAGGATTTCAATATTTTTCAGTTACGACCAATTTAAAATTTTTAATAAATCAATTCAACTACCCCACATTTTGTTGTTTTTTTTTCATAAAATAAACAAACACTCAAATAAACCGAAAACAATAAATAAGATGCATTAAATCCCAAAAGATAATTCAATTTTTATATGTTCCTCTAATTTTTCCGGTGTGTGTATTATTTCACACAACCAACGAAATACACACATCAACACGGTCTATGGATATTTCATACTCAATTAAATAACTCGAAAAGTACTGGCCACATTGGAATCTTTAATACACCGATTTGTTTGTAATTTATCTCAGACTAATTCCAAATTCAATTTTTTGAAAATTCTTTTGTTTCGGTGGCATAAAAATGTCTTGATGTATAGGATAGGGAATTTTCATTTGTGCGAAATTTAAAAAACAATACGAATTACGTTTAGTTACAGTTTTTTTTCATTTTTAAACGAAAGATAAAGTTAAAATTGAGCTATTGTAGCCATGCAACGCCGACATTTGACGAGGGCGGAGATGTTACGAGCTGTGGGAATGCTGGATGCTGGATCTGTTCAGCGTAATGTTGCTGAGGCCATAGGGACCCATCAAAATGTAACTTCAAGATTGTGGACACGTTATCGTGCCACAGGTGAAGTAGCGGAGAGGCACCGGGAGCCAAGTCGCATCACTATCCCCAGACAAGACCGATTTTTGCAAATTACTGCGCGAGCTCAACCAAATGCAACGGCGCCTCAATTGGTCCAAAGGCTGCGAGTGGAACACCAAGTGCTTGTGAGTGACCAAACTGTAAGAAGGCGACTGCATGAAAGCAATCTACGCTCTCGTAGACCACTCCGGGTCCCACCTTTACGGAGAGGCAATCGTGGACGACGATTAGAATGGGTTCGGAACCACGTGGACTGGGGCCGTGAGCACTGTTCACGGATGAATCCAGGTTCGGCTTCCATCCAGATTCACGAAGGACGCGTGTTTGGCGAGTTCCTGGACGATGGAGCCGTCTCCAGAACCCTCAGGAAGTTCACCCATACCAAGGAGGAACAATTATGGTTTGGGCAGGAATTCGTCTTGGAGGACGGACGGATCTCGTTTGGGTGCGGGGCAATATGACGGCAGAACGATACGTCCAACAGGTGCTGGGGCCCGTAATCTTGCCCCACAGAACACAAATGGGGCAAGATTTCCTGCTCATGCACGACAATGCCCGGGCACACACGGCGAGAACGGTAGCAGCTTGGTTACATACACATAATGTTAGGGCCTTAGACTGGCCTGCTCAATCGCCAGATCTAAATCCCATTGAGCATGCGTGGGATATGCTGCAAAGAAGAGCTCTGAAGGAAGTTCCTGAAAATTTGGCTACAGAAGATCAACTTTTTGCGCACCTCAGAAGGACATGGGACAATATTCCGCAGCAAGACATTGACAACCTTGTTCTGAGCATACCGAATCGTCGCCGATGTGTTATGAACATCATGGGCGCTTTCTCAGACTACTAACTTCAAGTTTATAAACACAAATTAAATGATTTTTCTATTTTTTTCAGTTTTTACTCACAAATTAAAAGTTAATTCATATACGGTTTCCGTCTATGCTTCATTTTTTTTTCCATAAAATCCTGAAATTTTAATCAGTACCTTAACCATTATTAAAAAATGGTAGAATATTAAATAACGTATATTTTAAATATCACATTGATAGTAATTCGCTTTTTTTTAAAATATCCTTAGACCGTGTTGATGTGTGTACTTCAAAATAAACCCATTCATATGGGAAGCATTTTGGAATATATACGCAAGCGAAGAAATGACAACCTCTTTAGACAAAGCAGTAATAAAAATGTAACATAGAATAAGCAACCGTGTAATCATAGCATTAAGGATTTATTTGTTGTATAAATAAAGGACACAAAAATACAACTAAAATACAACATCCCCAACGCACACAAACAGGCACAAGGCAGAATTAAATGCTCTTTTATTTAACGTTTTTCATAATACACTCTCGAAAATTGCAGCTCATAAAACATAAAGATTTTACTTGCTATTGGCAAGCTCCCTATCTTTTATTACTGTGAAAAAAACAATCTACAACAACCTCGGGCGAAATCCCAACCTCGGGGAACATCACAGCCTCGAGTCAATTCCCAACGTCGAGGAAGATCACAACCTCGAAGAAGTTCGTTATATCGGGAAAGATCGACACCTCGACAAAGATCAAGACAAATGGGCTATATCGCAACATCAAGCTCAATCGGAACTCTTGAACGAAGCCAACAATCAACGATCGTCAACGTCGTTTCGGAAATGAAAGAACGACTTGCAAATAACCCCCCTCATTTTTGGTCGGGAGTTCTTGAAGCTCCACGATCAGATGTTACGATATCACGAAGGGATGTGCAGGGAAATTCTCAACCTCGTGCAAGATCCCAACTTCGGGTAAAATCCCAACGTTGGGTAACATCACAGCCTCGAAGCAATTCGCAAGGTCGGGAAGATCCCAATGTCTGGTGAAATAAACCCCAAACTCGGGCAAAATCCCAATTTCGGGCAAATCTCTAACGCCGGGGAACGTCACAACCTCAAGGCAATTCCCAACTTCAGGGAAGATCACAACCTGGAAGAAGTTCGTTATATCGGGAAAGATCGACACCTCGGCAAAGATCAAGACAACGGGCTATATCGCAACATCAAGCTCAATCGGAACTCTTGAACGAAGCCAACAATCAACGATCGTCAACGTCGTTTCGGAAATGAAAGAACGACTTGCAAATAACCCCCCTCATTTTTGGTCGGGAGTTCTTGAAGCTCCACGATCAGATGTTGCGATATCACGAAGGGATGTGCAGAGAAATTCTCAACCTCGTGAAAGATCCCAACTTCGGGTAAAATCCCAACGTCGGGGAACATCACAGCCTCAAGGCAAATCCCGACGTCGGGGAAGATCACAACCTCGAAGAAGTTCGTTATATCGGGAAAGATCGACACCTCGACAAAGATCAAGACAACGGGCTATATCGCAACATCAAGCTCAATCGGAACTCTTGAACGAAGCCCACAATCAACCATCGCCAACGTCGTTTCGGAAATGAAAGACAGACTTTCAAATAACACCCCTCACTTTTGGTCGGGAGTTCTTGAAGCACCACGATCAGATGTTGCGATATCACGAAGGGATATGCAGGGAAATTCTCAAACTCGTGCAAGATCACAACTTCGGGTAAAATCCCAACGTCGGGGAACATCACATCCTCGAAGCAATTCGCTAGGTCGGGAAGATCCCAATGTCGGGCGAAATAAATCCCAACCTCGGGCAAAATCCCAATCTCGGGCAAATCCCAACGTCGGGGAACATCACAGCCTCAAGGCCATTCCCGACGTCGGGGAAGATCACAACCTCGAAGAAGTTCGTTATATCGGGAAAGATCGACACCTCGACAAAGATCAAGACAACGGGCTTTATCGCAACATCAAGCTCAATCAGAACTCTTGAACGAAGCCCACAATCAACGATCGTCAACGTCGTTTCGGAAATGAAAGAAAGACTTGCAAATAACACCCCTCATTTTTGGTCGGGAGTTCTTGAAGCTCCACGATGAGATGTTGCGATATCACGAAAGGATGTGCCGGGAAATTCTCAACCTCGTGCAAGATCCCAACTTCGGGTAAAATCCCAACATCGGGGAACATCACAGCCTCGAAGCAATTCGCAAGGTCGGGGAAGATCACAACCTCGAAGAAGTTCGTTATATCGGGAAACATTGACACCTCGACAAAGATCAAGACAACGGGCTATATCGCAATATCAAGCTCAATCGGAACTCTTGAACGAAGCCCATAATCAACGATCGTCAACGTCGTTTCGGAAATGAAAGAAAGACTTGCACATAACACCCCTCATTTTTGGTCGGGAGTTCTTGAAGCTCTACGATCAGATGTTGCGATCCCAACTTCGGGTAAAATCCCAACGTCGGGGAACACAAGTTTGATTGAGAGTTAAAACTCGCAGTATTTTTGGCGAGTATTTTGTAAGAACAAAAAATATGTATGTTTGTGAACAATAAATAAAAAAAAAATAAAAAAAATCGAATATTGGATAGGCCTGAGAAAAGAGAAGTTCAATACTTTCTTTCAGCAGATATCCCACCTTAGTCAAATGGAAATTTAGGTTTAGCAGCATTATTATTAAAAATGAGAACCAGTGATTCAGATGAAATAATTGCCACATTACTTAAAGTTCCACGGCGAGCCTTTGCGAGTCGTTGATGGACAAAGTTAGAGGTATTTAGGATTTTGTACCAGTGTATAAATCAGTTAAGGCGGGAACAGTTATATCAATATAATTTGTTAATACCGAATGGACTCTACGGACATGGTAACAATGCGATTGTAATATGTGATGGCACATACATCTATATAAATAAGAGTTCAAACTATAATGTTCCAAAAACAAATTTATTCCCTACTTAAATACAGGAACTTGCTAAAACCTTTTTTTATGGTTGGTTGCATGTGATAGATATACAGGGTGTTTGGCGCATGGACCGACACAATTTTTCCAGGGATTTGGGAGGTCATTAGCGAGGTTTTACCCATATGCGGGCTACACCACCACCACCACCTTCAGTTTTAACTGTACAGTCGAACTGCACAGTTAAATCGTTAGGTGTGTAGAACAAACAGTTACTGTACTGTTTTAACTGAATCTAATCAAAATATGAATAGATAAATCTGTACAGATATAACTGTACAGTTAAAACTGAGAGTGTGTAGTCGAAACTGCGCAGTTTTGTCAGTTTTGTCACAGCGAGCGTGAAGTGAACACGTATCGACCTTGCTATCTGCCTTTGCGAAAACTTATCGAGCATGGCTCAACGCGAATGGCTGGAAGAGTTTATACTACTATACCAATCGGAGCCTTCGTTATGGAAAATCAAGAGCAAGGATTATCATAATAGAGTAATAAAAGATTCAGCTTATGAAAAGCTTATTTTAAAACTACGTGAAATAGATTCTAAAAGTAATAAAGAGGCTGTTATAAAGAAAATGAATAACCTACGCTGTACGTATAACAAGGAACATAAAAAGTCATGGCCTCAAAATCCGGATCAGGCGCTGAAGATATTTATGAGCCAAAGTTATGGTATTACCCACTATTACGTTTCTTAGACGATCAAAATATACCAAGGCCTAGTCGGTCGAATTTGGATGAAGAAGATGAGGTGAGTAAATGAAACTTATAGGTATCTTTGTTAAATAAGTATAATTTTATTAAATCAAATAAAATTATTTTGCCAAGGGACTTGACCTTCATTGTTAAAATAGAAATAAAAAAAAAAAAAAAAAAAAAAGGTTATAAATTCTTCTCTTATCATTTTGGGTGTCCGACTTATGTTTCCCACATTTCTTCTTTCTAAAAGTTCCATAGTCGAAATATCTGTTGTACATCCTGGTATGATGGTTCCGGTATCATAGTCTTCTCGATCAAAGCAATCTGGATTTGTATAAGAATTTTGCAGTTTTCTAATTAGATAATTATGTAATGCACCACATGCCATAACGACGGACTCAATTTTATTTGGATGTAAATTTATAGCCGTATGGAAGATTCTAAAACGTGAAGCCAGAATGCCAAAGGCATTTTCCACAATTCGTCGTGCGCGCGAAACACGATTATAATTCACTATACGGTTGCAGAGAATAGCCAAGTCTCAACTTTAAAATCACTTTACTAATACCGATTACACTTCTCTGTATAACTTTTAAAATCACTTTATTAATACTAAATACACGATTACACTGTTCCGAGTACGTCTTCACTCGACGAATGCTCCAACCCAACTGTCATGCTCCCATGTGAACATAGATAAGTAATCTACCGTTTGACAGCTGATTGCTGTCAACCGGCAAAATCAGTTTAACAACTAAATAACTATTATTCATTGTTATTTCACCTGGGCACATGGCAACCTTACAAAATAAAATATGAAACAAATACACGACTAATAAAATAAATAATATTGAGAGCATTGCTTAACACAATTAAACAAAATAATGACAATAGCTAACAAAATGAATAATTATTAAAATGATTAAAAATAAATGCCTCATTCTCTAAACGCTAACAGTCGGCCGTCCTTTAAACGGAATGACTCTATTCCGACTCGGCCATTCGGGTGATTTGTATGATTCTATACAAAACAATGGTAAATTATGATTTTGAAACACAAGAAAAAGGCAAACCAAAATAAGATTAAACAAATTCACGATAATAGTAATAAAGATAAAATTAAGACTAATCAATCCTGAATTCCTGGTTAATGATGTGCCAGTCATGCCTTCTTAGCAGATATAAGTTCCATGTCCGATTGGGTTGGGATGCCTGTGGATAAAACGTTCATTATTACCTAAGGCTTGTGAGCACTGAAGGCTCTTTCATTTAAAGTGATCACCACAATAACATGGCATGTTTCACTTTAAATATGACCCTTAAATAGGTTGAAGTGATCACCACAGTATGTAGTATGTTTCACTTTCAATACATCTCTAAAATGGTTAAAGTGAGCACTACAGGTAAGCAGCATGTTTCACTTTTATTACATCTCTAAATAAGTTGAAGTTAACGCCACAGGTAAGTAGCATGTTTCACTTTTATTATATCTCTTAATAGGTTGAAGTGAGCACCACAGGTAAGTAGCATGTTTCACTTTTATAATGTCTCTTATTAGGTTGAAGTGAGCACCACAGGTAAGTAGCATGTTTCACTTTTATTATATCTCTTAATAGGTTGAAGTGAGCACCACAGGTAAGTGGCATGTTTCACTTTTATAATGTCTCTTATTAAGTTGAAGTGAGCACCACAGGTAAGTGGCATGTTTCACTTTCATAATGTCTCTTATTAGGTTGAAGTGAGCACCACAGGTAAGTAGCATGTTTCACTTTTATAATGTCTCTTATTAGGTTGAAGTGAGCACCACAGGTAAGTAGCATGTTTCACTTTTATAATGTCTCTTATTAAGTTGAAGTGAGCACCACAGGTAAGTGGCATGTTTCACTTTCATAATGTCTCTTATTAGGTTGAAGTGAGCACCACAGGTAAGTAGCATGTTTCACTTTCATAATGTCTCTTATTAGGTTGAAGTGAGCACCACAGGTAAGTAGCATGTTTCACTTTTATTATATCTCTTAATAGGTTGGTGGCATGTTTCACTTTCATAATGTCTCTTATTAGGTTGAAGTGAGCACCACAGATAAGTAGCATGTTTCACTTTCATTATATCTCTTAATAGGTTGAAGTGAGCACCACAGGTAAGTGGCATGTTTCACTTTTATAATGTCTCTTATTAAGTTGAAGTGAGCACCACAGGTAAGTAGCATGTTTCAAGTAGGCCAGTTACAAGCACTTTTGAATTGTCGACAAGATAACAATGTAATGAAGCTACAGTCCCAGTCACAAGGCATAAAAACTGTGAAAGTATTGTAGTAAAATAATTTAATCAATTCAAATTTATTCTAATTTAATTTATGTTATTTATTTTAATTTAATTAAGTGTAATCAATTTCATTTTTCATAGTTTTTGTTTTCCAAACTGTATATTTCATGTTTTAATTAATTATTGAATTGTGTAATTATCTGCGCATAACGTTGTGCATGCTGTGCTTCTCTGTAAGTGACGAGGCGCTAAGACTAATGTTTGCAATGTACAAAGTATAATGTAACAGTGTACTCAGTGTTAAGAAGCCTTATAAATAAATAAATATAATCAGACCTCTAAAATATATGGATTCGGAATAAGACAATATTCTAGCTATATTTCACAAAAGAAAATCATTAATTATGTGCAGAATTATGTGTATAAATGAGTTATCCATTTCATTATCCGCATTATTATTTTTTTAGTCATAAGATTTGTTATTCCGTTTACTTAATAAATTAAAAAAAGAAGTAAAGAATACTTGATTTCATTTCTTTATTTACTATTTATTTAGGTATATGTGTATATTGTGCGTACGAGATCTTGTGTAAACAAATCTTGAATACTATGCATCAATTCTGCGTGTCAACAAAATAACTTTTAAATACCAACATTACCAACTAATAGTTGGTATGCACTACAAGCAAAATGGGTCTTATACGCAAGCAGTGATAGGTTTTATTAAAGGCACAGCCGAGTATTTGGAGACATTGTGATGGTTTCATTACACTACACGCCCATGTTGTACAAAACAATGTCGTGCATTGATGTTAAGTGCATAATTTTTGTTATTATTATACGAAATAATCGTGATAAGGTCTCAGTATAACCGTAATTAGTTAAACTAGACACCCGCATCTAAAATACACGCCTATTCAATGCATTTTGTTCTGGCCGTTGAATAAGAAGCAAACAGAGAATACATACCGATATCAGCACTATAAATACCTCTGGATTCATCACACTTCTTAATTATTAGAGTAATATACCGATTTCAGTATTATGCAGGTTTTTAGTCAAAATGAATATGGAAAAACTATTATTCACAATAAACGGTAACTCTGTGTTTTATTCGTTAAAACAAAATCTTAGGGTAATATAATAATTACGGAGATAAATCATCAGTATAAAATTACCAATTAAGTAGGCTCAATAAATATTAAAGCATCAACTTAATTAAAAACGTTTTCGTTTAAAATTCCATTCATAAGGTATTTCCATTTCATAAGGTACAAAAAAAATGAGGAGCTCGTGGCTAAACAATAACACCCGCTCGGGTCGATCTTTAGGTTAAGCCGTGCTTGCCTAGGTTGGTCTGTGGATGGGTGACCACCCATTACATACCGAGTTTCCTCCGTGCCTCGGAAAGCACGTTAAGCCGTTGGTCCCGGCTGTCATTTGAAGATCTTTGACAGTCGTTAAAGTAGTCAGTGGCCCAAAAAGTCTGACAACCAGTCTTACCAAGGGGTATCGTATTTCCCAGTAGTAACTGGGTTGTGGAGGTCAGATAGGCAGTCGCTCCATGTAAAATACTGGTATTCAGCTGCATCCGGTTAGACTGGAAGCCGACCCCAACATAGTTGGGAAAAGGCTAGGCAGATGATGAAGGTACAAAAAAAATATTATGAGGGTTACAAAATGTATCTAAATTACTAATGATTAAATCCATGAAAAGAAAAAAAGGAACTGTACTTTAGTATTGCACTTTTACCAGGGCGTTCGGTAACACTGAGATACCAAAATATTCTTAGTGTTATCCCACTTTCTGAACTATAATTCACTATACGGTTGCAGAGAATAGCCAAGTCTTAACTTTAAAATCACTTTACTAATACCGATTACACTTCTCTGTATAACTTTTAAAATCACTTTATTAATACTAAATACACGATTACACTGTTCCGAGTACGTCTTCACTCGACGAATGCTCCAACCCAACTGCCATGCTCCCATGTGAACATAGACAAGTAATCTACCGTTTGACAGCTGATTGCTGTCAACCGGCAAAATCAGTTTAACAACTAAATAACTATTATTCATTGTTATTTCACCTGGGCACATGGCAACCTTACAAAATAAAATATGAAACAAATACACGACTAATAAAATAAATAATATTGAGAGCATTGCTTAACACAATTAAACAAAATAATGACAATAGCTAACAAAATGAATAATTATTAAAATGATTAAAAATAAATGCCTCATTCTCTAAACGCTAACACGATAATTATAGATTTTTTTATCTGTTGAAGTCAATTCTGCTTGTCTGAAAGGTTTCATCATATCAGGTCTCAACGGAAATGCGTCATCAGAAACAAAAACGTATGGCATACGTCTCTGAGTATTTCTTACTGCTTCTTCGCTTGAAATTTCCAATTGGTTATTTCGGAGCATTTCAAAAAATTTCGTATTTTGTAATACGCCTCCATCTGAAACTCGCCCGTTTGTACCGAAATCACATAATAAAAACTGATATTGAGCGTCAACAATAGCCATAAGTACCATGCTGTGGTGTCTTTTATAATTGTAAAATTCCGATCCACATCCTTTAGGTGGAGTAATAGCAATATGTTTACCATCTATTGCGCTAAGTAGATGTGGAAAGTTCCATCTTTCTTCAAATAATGCACTAATTGCTTTCCATTCACTGCAACTTTGTGGAAACTGAAACAAAGAAAATGTTACAGATTAACGTAATGGAATCATCGGGTGCAACATCAGTGTCTGAAAATGAAGCAGCGCATTCAGAGTTAGATGTTACTGAAAATCTTTCTGCTCAGAGTCCTGCGGCTTTCACCTCAATTACTGCTTTAACTTCGTCTGCGGAAAAATAATGAAGATTTAACAAAAGACGTTTTGCAATCCGTTCAGGACCACTTTAAACGGCCGACATATCAAGGCGATCGCTACGACATTATCGGAAAAATGGTAGCATTGAAACTTCGAGACTTTAAAAATAAACAGCAACAGCTGTTGGCTGAAAAAATAATAAATGAAACTTTATTCGAAGCTGAGATGGGAAATCTTACAATGTCACATAGAGTAATGGCTCCAAAAACAATGATACTAAATAATTTTCGATTACGGTCAAGTAGTTCAACTTCTATACCATCACCATCTCATAGCTCTTTGCCATCATCGTCTCATAACTCTATGCCATCACCATTACAATATACAGGTACTTCAAATCAGTCACCCATGCATCAACCTCAGTACTATCAAGCAGGCACACTAGCACCTCAGATGACAAATATAGTATCATTAACAAATACATCTTCATATTTTATGGTCAAGAAATTCAAGAGACACAAGCAATAAATGCTATGGGTGATACTACGGTCCAACTATCAATCCCGGACTGGACAGACGAAACAGCGGGGTCATATGTATCGCGATTTACAAAATTAAAATTTGAATAAAAAATAAATAAATAAAACATGAGTCTTTTTATTTTTACCTGTAAGTAGTCCTTGTGTAAAACCTTATAAATTGCTTCACAGGTTTCTGGTATGATGGCGGAAAGTGCTTGTGGCGATATTATTGTAGAAAATTTTAAACATTCATAAGATCTCCCTGTAGCTAAAAATCTTAAAGTTGCCGTTAATCTTTCATGAGGTGTTATAGCATTTCTCAATATGGTGTCTTGCCTTTTTATTAATGGTGTCACTAATGAAAGCAGATGCAAATATGTATCTTCATTCATTCTCAGATAATTATTGAAATCTTTTGGAGTAATTCTCAATTCATTTATCAAAGATGTGTGTGAATACTATTTTCTCAACAGAAGCCAGTGTTTACACCACAATTCACGTTTTTTTCGTTTTCTTCTATTTTCTTTTAACAAATACATTAGCCCTACGATCGCTAAAGCGTCGTCTATGGAGGCCGTGATGATAAAAACTGAAAGATCATATATTTTTACTTGAACGTGTGTAGGCTGTATGGACCTACGTTTTAACTGTACAGTTAAATCGCACAGTTAAAACTGAAGGTGTGTAGCCCGCAATACACCCTTTGTCCCAAATGTCACGGTTAGTTACATATGATTTAAAAAAAAAAATGAAAAAAAATCCCAAAATGTTTCCTTTAATTCGAAATAACTTTTTTGTTTGTGGGTGTAGTGGCACAAAACAAATTTTGTTGTTCATTCTCCAAAGTCTTTTAAATCTAAAAACATCTTTGTCTTAGACAACTGGTTTCAAGAAAATTCCTTACAAGCTTCCAAAGTTAAATTTTTTTTTAAAAAAATGAAATTTTACAACTTCTAAATTAATTATAAAAAAAACTAAAAGCCATTTTGAACTTAGCTTTATTTTAAAAAGTTCTTTAGTTGATACCCTTTCTAACGGTATGCTACATGTCATAGAAATGATTCATTATGTTGCAAAAATAAGGGATACTACTATGCCACGGCCGAACCGCACACAACAATGGAACCAGTTTGAACGATACCGTCAATTAAGCGCAGGTAAAAAGTTTGTCTTTCTTGCACATGTAAAATGATATTGGGTTGGACGTTCGGTGACAGGTACGGTACAGTCAGTTGAGGTCTGACTATCTCTGCTGTTGGAAGTGCCCGTGTTTTTCACATTCTTCTCTTTTTTTTCGTTGAGTTTTGTTTGTTAAATCTTGTTATTGTTATTTCCGCATTCAAACTGTTTTATTGTTGTGTTTATCTTCGGTGTTGATAGGAAAATGCCTACCTTGAGTAACGAAGAGTATGCCGACATGCTACTCGCGTATGGCAGGGCTAACTGCAATGCGCGCTTTATCAGGAGCGATATCCTTATCGACGTAAACCACACCACGAAACCTTCTCTACAACCTATCGACGTTTGAGAGAGACAGGAAACCTACATCATCAAGAACCTCGAGAGAGTGCCGTGCAACATAATGTAGCCGTAGATGAAATGATTCTTCAAGCTTTTGATGAGGAACCTACAACAAGCATACGAACTGTTGCTGCAAGACTTAACTTAACAGTATGGAAAGTCTGGGCGGTTCTTCGGGCAGATGGGAGGCATGCATTTCATTACACCCCTGTTCAAGGTAAATAACAACACACCAGCCCTTTTTTTATTGTAACAAAAAACCCGTTTTAACCTATTTCAATATTCAATGACTAGTTATTTCGTCAAGTAAAGATACTTAATAATTTTTTTGTCGTTTGATTTTCTTTGTTTCACAAGTTATTTGTTCATGTTTGAATTTCTTTTAAGTTATTTCCAGAAAAACAAAAATCTTTTGTGGTATTGTTAGTATCTCAAGGATTTTTTTTTGTTTTAGGGCTCGAAGATGGTGATAATGCTAGACGGCTGGATTTCTGCAGATTTATACTGCATACAGACGTCGAAGATGGTGAATTTTGTGGACCGATGAATCAAATTTTAGCCGTGAGGGAATAGTGCATCTCCACAATCTTCACCACTGGAGTCACAAAGACGAAAATCCTCGCGTTAAAAGGCAGAGTTCTTTTCAAAGAAAGTTCAGTGTCCACTAGGGAAGTTCTGATTGAACGAATAACCGGCGCGTTCCAAACTATGAAAGAAGAAATGCGACTACGTACAACAACAGTTGAAATAAGAAACAGATGTCGTGCATGCATACGAAATGAAGGAGGTCAATTTGAACAAGATTTATAACTTTTTTTTTATCTAGCCTATTCTGTCCCACTGCTGGGCAAAGGCCTCCCCCATTACTTTCCACCTCTCCCGGTGTTTTGCCTCCTTTTTTATAACTTAAGTTTTATAAAAACAAAATAACCTTAAAAAGTCTTTTCTTAACCCCGACTCTCCTAACTAGTATTTTGACTACATAATGAATAATTTCTATGACATGTAGCATACCGTTAGAAAGGGTATCAACTAAAGAACTTTTTAAAATAAAGCTAAGTTCAAAATGACTTATAGTTTTTTTTTATAATTAATTTAGAAGTTGTAAAATTTCATTCATTAAATAAAAA
Source organism: Lycophotia porphyrea (assembly GCA_950005105.1). NCBI lineage: Eukaryota > Metazoa > Arthropoda > Insecta > Lepidoptera > Noctuidae > Lycophotia > Lycophotia porphyrea. The sequence goes on from OX465406.1 coordinate 11,124,390, forward strand.
AAATAACTTTGGAAGCTTGTAAGGAATTTTCTTGAAACCAGTTGTATGAAACAAAGATGTTTTTAGATTTAAAAGACTTTGGAGAATGCAACAAATTGTTTTGTGCCACTTCACCCACAAACAAAAAAGTTATTTCGAATTAAAGGAAACATTTTGGGCATTTAAAAAAAAAACATATGTAACCAACCATGACATTTGGGACAAAGGGTGTATGGGTAGAACCTAGCTAATGACCTCCCAAATCCCTGGAAAAATTGTGTCGGTCCATGCGCCAAACATCCTGTATTGTTGTTTGTTTTGGCCCATATAAAGCAACTATATCAGAAGACGCTGAAATGATGACCGGTGCAGTTCTTTAAGATAATATTTCAGAGAATATGATTAGTCATTCTGGACAGGGGTTTTATGGACTGTATAAGTTTACTAGAGGGATGTGGCTTTAGAACATTTAAGCCGGAATCACACCAATTAACTACAGCATTATTGAAATCTTTTGGAGTAATTCTCAATTCATTTATCAAAGATGTGTGTGAATACTATTTTCTCAACAGAAGCCAGTGTTTACACCACAATTCACGTTTTTTTCGTTTTCTTCTATTTTCTTTTAACAAATACATTAGCCCTACGATCGCTAAAGCGTCGTCTATGGAGGCCGTGATGATAAAAACTGAAAGATCATATATTTTTACTTGAACGTGTGTAGGCTGTATGGACCTACGTTTTAACTGTACAGTTAAATCGCACAGTTAAAACTGAAGGTGTGTAGCCCGCAATACACCCTTTGTCCCAAATGTCACGGTTAGTTACATATGATTTAAAAAAAAAAATGAAAAAAAATCCCAAAATGTTTCCTTTAATTCGAAATAACTTTTTTGTTTGTGGGTGTAGTGGCACAAAACAAATTTTGTTGTTCATTCTCCAAAGTCTTTTAAATCTAAAAACATCTTTGTCTTAGACAACTGGTTTCAAGAAAATTCCTTACAAGCTTCCAAAGTTAAATTTTTTTTTTAAAAAATGAAATTTTACAACTTCTAAATTAATTATAAAAAAAACTAAAAGCCATTTTGAACTTAGCTTTATTTTAAAAAGTTCTTTAGTTGATACCCTTTCTAACGGTATGCTACATGTCATAGAAATGATTCATTATGTTGCAAAAATAAGGGATACTACTATGCCACGGCCGAACCGCACACAACAATGGAACCAGTTTGAACGATACCGTCAATTAAGCGCAGGTAAAAAGTTTGTCTTTCTTGCACATGTAAAATGGTATTGGGTTGGACGTTCGGTGACAGGTACGGTACAGTCAGTTGAGGTCTGACTATCTCTGCTGTTGGAAGTGCCCGTGTTTTTCACATTCTTCTCTTTTTTTTCGTTGAGTTTTGTTTGTTAAATCTTGTTATTGTTATTTCCGCATTCAAACTGTTTTATTGTTGTGTTTATCTTCGGTGTTGATAGGAAAATGCCTACCTTGAGTAACGAAGAGTATGCCGACATGCTACTCGCGTATGGCAGGGCTAACTGCAATGCGCGCTTTATCAGGAGCGATATCCTTATCGACGTAAACCACACCACGAAACCTTCTCTACAACCTATCGACGTTTGAGAGAGACAGGAAACCTACATCATCAAGAACCTCGAGAGAGTGCCGTGCAACATAATGTAGCCGTAGATGAAATGATTCTTCAAGCTTTTGATGAGGAACCTACAACAAGCATACGAACTGTTGCTGCAAGACTTAACTTAACAGTATGGAAAGTCTGGGCGGTTCTTCGGGCAGATGGGAGGCATGCATTTCATTACACCCCTGTTCAAGGTAAATAACAACACACCAGCCCTTTTTTTATTGTAACAAAAAACCCGTTTTAACCTATTTCAATATTCAATGACTAGTTATTTCGTCAAGTAAAGATACTTAATAATTTTTTTGTCGTTTGATTTTCTTTGTTTCACAAGTTATTTGTTCATGTTTGAATTTCTTTTAAGTTATTTCCAGAAAAACAAAAATCTTTTGTGGTATTGTTAGTATCTCAAGGATTTTTTTTTGTTTTAGGGCTCGAAGATGGTGATAATGCTAGACGGCTGGATTTCTGCAGATTTATACTGCATACAGACGTCGAAGATGGTGAATTTTGTGGACCGATGAATCAAATTTTAGCCGTGAGGGAATAGTGCATCTCCACAATCTTCACCACTGGAGTCACAAAGACGAAAATCCTCGCGTTAAAAGGCAGAGTTCTTTTCAAAGAAAGTTCAGTGTCCACTAGGGAAGTTCTGATTGAACGAATAACCGGCGCGTTCCAAACTATGAAAGAAGAAATGCGACTACGTACAACAACAGTTGAAATAAGAAACAGATGTCGTGCATGCATACGAAATGAAGGAGGTCAATTTGAACAAGATTTATAACTTTTTTTTTATCTAGCCTATTCTGTCCCACTGCTGGGCAAAGGCCTCCCCCATTACTTTCCACCTCTCCCGGTGTTTTGCCTCCTTTTTTATAACTTAAGTTTTATAAAAACAAAATAACCTTAAAAAGTCTTTTCTTAACCCCGACTCTCCTAACTAGTATTTTGACTACATAATGAATAATTTCTATGACATGTAGCATACCGTTAGAAAGGGTATCAACTAAAGAACTTTTTAAAATAAAGCTAAGTTCAAAATGACTTATAGTTTTTTTTTATAATTAATTTAGAAGTTGTAAAATTTCATTCATTAAATAAAAAAAATAACTTTGGAAGCTTGTAAGGAATTTTCTTGAAACCAGTTGTATGAAACAAAGATGTTTTTAGATTTAAAAGACTTTGGAGAATGCAACAAATTGTTTTGTGCCACTACACCCACAAACAAAAAAGTTATTTCGAATTAAAGGAAACATTTTGGGCATTTAAAAAAAAAACATATGTAACCAACCATGACATTTGGGACAAAGGGTGTATGGGTAGAACCTAGCTAATGACCTCCCAAATCCCTGGAAAAATTGTGTCGGTCCATGCGCCAAACATCCTGTATTGTTGTTTGTTTTGGCCCATATAAAGCAACTATATCAGAAGACGCTGAAATTATGACCGGTGCAGTTCTTTAAGATAATATTTCAGAGAATATGATTAGTCATTCTGGACAGGGGTTTTATGGACTGTATAAGTTTACTAGAGGGATGTGGCTTTAGAACATTTAAGCCGGAATCACACCAATTAACTACAGCACAAGCAAACCGAAGTCACTGTGTCACTATCTGCCGATGGGAGGTAGAGGCTGTGAATAGCCACTTTAAACAAGATTTTAACTTTTTAAGCATGAATACTTTCATCAGTTTCTACCACACGTGATGCAAACATTTCAAATGGCGGCAGCTCTTTTGATGAAATTTTATATTGACTACTAGCAGCGTAAAATGTAGTTCCGTTTTAGATCGTAAGACAGGAGGCTGAGTGGTTAATCTGTATGTCTCCCGTCAGAAGCCGTACATCGCCAAACGTAAGTTTGGTGTTGACTTTCAAAATAATGATTATGCAAATGAAATACTTGAATTAATTAGAGAAAGTTTTGATATTTAGTCGATTTTAATCGTGCAAAAATTAATCGTTAATTTTCTTTGTAGCAGTTGTGAATGTTATAAAAGCAACGGTTGCCTTTAGTCGTTCTCTTACTTCTATCCGCACTGTGCTAGGAGACAGATATTATAATCCTTATGAATATTTTTTAAATTTAATAATAAACGAGTTGACGTATTTAAATTCAAATCGCTGCCGTTTTTCTTCACGCCCATATTCTATAGAAAGGATGAACTACGCCCATATCCTATAGAAAGGATGAACTTATCAAACAATCTGGCAAATATGGTTGACGCTTAAAATATTAATAGACGAACCTCACAATTTCATAGTATCACTGCTCATCGCAATAATGTTTTATAATTCCCCCAACCCTTCAAAATAGAGATTTAATTCTCTTCGCCCTGGGGACGTACCAAAAAGACAAGCTCGCTCATATTATGGCGAGCATGTAAAAATTCTCGGCTAAAAACACAGATGTCGCTTCTGCAAGTAAATGAGGCCGAAAAACGCCATTAAAAATGTCAGAAATGAAAAACTATGTGTCACCAGCTTACCTGATTTTTAAAAATGTTGGTAAAAATAGTGCATAAATCCAAGTGTTCTGTAGTAGCATCCTATGAATATTGACTTTTAAGTAATTATATCAATTTAACGTAAACCAATCGATTTTCTAAAACACATGTTACGAAACAAAAGTTAACCTAGAAACTACGAGCTGGAGAAAGACAATCAGTTTGTCGTGGGCAAGACAAACGTATGTTAGTCTTTCCCCAAGTCAGAAGTAATGACCACTTTTTTAGTGAATAATTTTTCTTCAGTCTAAAGTTCGTTTTTTGATAGCAAAGCAATTAAGATTTGGAATTGTATTGTATATTTTAATCGCCAACGTCGGGGCTGATCCCAACCTCAGGCAAAATCCCAACGTCGGGGAAAATCCCAACCGTAAGCAAAATCCCAACGTCGAGGAACATCACAGCCTCGAGGCAATTTGCAACGTCGAGGAAGATCACCTCGGGAAAGTTCGCTTTATCGGGAAAGATCGACACCCCAACAAAGATCAAGACAACGGGCTATATCGCAATATCAAGATCAATTCGACACCTGCAATGAACAACATCGTAACTCAGTTTTAGGCAATTTTGAGTTACAATCATTTTTTGTTGTACAAAAAATGCTGATTTTTGTGCACTCATCCCTGCGTCTAAATTCCTTCACGTAAAGATTTTTATAGTATGAAAACATTGTAACTGAGAATCAACTGTAGATTAATAAAAGGGTATATTTAGTTACACATCATCATCATCATTGTTTATGCTCGCCATTATTAGTATCACATTGTAATACAAGATACACTCTTGTTCATTGAAATTATTATTACTGATTAAATAAACTTTCATCGTAATCGTAAATACAACTATTTCATAATTCATTCTTGGATAGTGAATAAAAATTCAGTCCAATCATTGTAACATAAGTTACGATTATTTTCTCCGCAATAATTTGTTAGTTAGGTTGACAGTATGATATTTACATCGACTTACGATGAAAGTAATTTTATTGTTTACATTCCGCCGACCGCCTCCCGCGCGCGCTGTACTGTAATCGAGTTACGACATGTTCATTTGCGTTAGTTTACATTGAAAATTGTGTGATTTGGACTAGTTTAGTGTGAAAACAGTGATTAATGTAATTCTGTGTATTTAAAATGAGTCGACGTAGTAAAATAATCGAATTAGCTTTAGCTAAAAGTGAAGTAACGGAAACCAATGCAGGTAAGACATGATAATACTTATTTTGTTCAGTGGTTTTACATGAGAATAGGATTATCCAATTCTCATGTAACCATAAACCAACCATGTAACCATAGTATAGTATAGTATCCAGCACCGTTTTGTTATGTCACAGCACTCATGACTATCACTAGGAACGAATTTCTCTTGGTTACTGTTCCTATACTTTTGGTGGTGCTAGTAGCTATCAAAGGTAATTCGCGATCCTATTCCTACTTGAAAAACATTTTGCCACGTTCAATCATTTTGTTGTAAGTATTATTTTAAGCACACATTTGCCCGGTATATCATTTAATTTTGTCAATTTTGTTTTCAGGAGAAGGAAATTTAATTAACCGTAACGATGACTATAATATGCCAATCGAAGGAAGAATGCCAGCAGCTTTTTTAGAGACGGGTGCGTAAATAATATGAAATAAGTAATAATACTAGCCTATTATTGTCCCACTGCAGGCTAAGGCCTCTTCTCGTACAGAGAAGGCATGAGCTGTTGATCACCACGCTTGCTCAAGGTGGATTAGCCATTTCAGACATATTTTTACTTTAAGTCCTGGTTTCCTCACCTCACGATGTTTTTCGTTACATAATTATGTCGATGATAGCATATTTAATATTATAGGTAGGTACTTACCTACACGTAATTTTATTTGAATTAATATTATCGTTTGATTTCTAGGAAATGATTTATTAGACTTTAAATATAATCTCCGACAACGCACTCCGGTAAAAATACAGGGTTAGTAGTCGATTCGCACGAAAATTATTCGCACGATCGTGCGAATCGTCCCCTTTCAATAAAAATATTTTTTTAGTAGGCGATTCGCACGGAAGTATTTAAATTGCGTGCGAATCGACCCCTTCAAGAATTAGTAGTATGCGATTCGCACACTTAACAAAATGTGCGAATAATAAATCTAAGTACAGCAGTCATGTACAATAGGTATTCTAGAATATTAATATTAAAATTCAATAATTCTCTATTCGCATCGCAGTCAGGCACAAAATACTAGTTAAGAGGTAAGATGAAAAGTTTTGTCAGTATTTAATATGAAAACTTATAATATGAACACCATAAATGAGAGATTTAATAAATTGCCGGTGTATTTTTATACAAATAATACTAACTGTTAAAGATAACAAAGAAACTAATAACAAGAAACGCCCTTAAGTACTCACAATAGCAGATCCCAAAAATAATGAAGAAATATTTTTTATTAGCTCCAGGGGATTAATTTTTATTGCGGCTTGCCGAGTAGCCCTTTGTTTTGTATTTTACTTACCACAAATATTGCCGGTACATGGCGCTTGAGCACTTGCACAAAGAAGTAGTTAAGCAATAAATCAGTAGTGGTAGGATTTGCCAAAAATATATTTTATCTTTCTGCGTATTTTAATCCTTTTAGAGTAGATAATAAATAAACCCAAGTCAAAACAATAGTACCTATATTTAATCCTACCCCGTAAAAAGCACCGGCATTTGCCTTATACCGAATCTACAGATAACCATAATACTTACGTACAGATGCCCCATCCCATACAAAGAAACGGGAACATCGTTTATTAATCAGGTATAATATAAACAGGGTATTCGCAATTATTTATTATTTAAATGTTCTATAGTTCAAATGTGTTACGATAACTTTGATACAGTGTATAAGATCTAGACGCCTTCATAAGCTGGAGCACAATAGAAAATCAGTTCTGACTCTGAGCCAACCGGGCAACCCTACCTCACTAAGTTGTTGTAGTTGTAAGGTTACGGTTGTACCTATGAACCATTCATTTCATGAGATTGTTTCCGTCGATTTCTTCCCTGTTTTGGTGACAGCGCCATCTATTGGTAGAACCTAGAGCCACAGATTTTGAGAGATCATAGAAATTGGAATTATGGACCCATTATTAGATTTTTCGTACAAGAGAGACTTTTTTAACAATTACATACAATATCCATATCATTTCTTTTACAATTGATATACGCACTATAAAATACAATCGATACAAGTAACGCCATCTATTAGAATTAATTAGAACAAAATATCGATTGTTCGCGTTGGGACCCCGTGCCGAAACTAAGATTATTATTCTGTTTTCTCATTTCACACTGTTCTGAAGTGCGGTCTGTGCTGTACCTACTGCATATTTTTACAGTTACAGTTTAGTGATTTGTTCAGTGATAGTGGATAGCACCATATCCACCGACGACATTGCACATGAGCTTCGCGATATCTTAGGAGATTCCGATGCGTAAGTAATTTAATTTACTATCTACTTATTAATTATGTATTAGTTATTTAGCACACTTAAGTAGACTTATTTAGGGTATTTTATTAGGTTTTCTATTTCAAAATGTATTTCAGCTATAAAATTTACAACGTTTAGCTGGTTCAGCTAACAGAATGAACAAATAGATTCAATGTCTTTAAATACCTTTATGTATAGGGATGAAGAGGTTTATAATACTTCATCTTCTTCTTCTTATAAATAGCATTACTATATGAAAAATTATTACTCACAATTCTGTTATTTTAAGAAACATAGCCTACTAAATAAAACTAAAAACAATATTATTTTTATCAGAAGTTTTAGTGAAGACATTTATTTCTTCCAGATGACTTTGGCATCAACATCATTTGATTTTGAAAAAATATAATGGAAGGGCCATCAACGAGTCAAGGTGGAAAAGGCCAATTCGAATTTATTCAATCAGAGAGGGGCCAAGTAATCTTACTGAGGCACGGTTATAAGCATAACCAACATCGAAAAATAAAAATGGCATTACAGTGTGGCGATGCGTTAATAGAAAACAATGTAAAGCATTTTTAACAACAAATAGTCAACATGAGATTGTCAAAGAAGATCATCATTTATGTAAACCTAATCATATAGATAATGAGGTCAAGCGTCATATAGACACATGCATTAAACGTGCACAGAATGAAACTACGAGCATGCCTCAGATTTATTCTGATGCGGTAATAAAACTTAAAGATGCTGGATACGATTTAGTCCAGAATATTCCTGACTACAAAAATTTGAAAAGAAGGCTATATCTACATAGAAACAAGGCACTGAAAGTTAGTAAAATAGTAGTTCGTAAAGCTAAAGATATGACTATCCCTCCGTGTTTCGAAGAATTGGTCTTTGCAGATTATAAATGTAAGCAAACCAGACTTATACTCTTCGCAAACAAGGAAGTTTTGCCATTTTTAAATAATGCTGAGACCGTTTTTTGTGATGGGACTTTCAAGAGCTGTGTACCACCATTTTTACAGCTGTATACTTTACACATCGATGTTGGCAGTACTTCAACACACACTAACATTTTACCCGCCATTTATGCATTACTTCCTAATAAAAAAGAAAAATCATATGAACTATTTTTTAGGCTCATAAAAAGTCGTATACCTCAATTTGCCCCTACTGTAATTACCATGGATTTTGAGAAAAGTGCAATGTTAGCAATTCAAACAGTATTTGGTCCTCACACCAGGATACAGGGCTGCTTATTTCACTTTAAAAGATGTATTTATAGAAAATTAAAACAGTTAGGGATGAATAAATTCTTGATTTATAAAATACACGCATTACGATGTATAGCTCTCGCATATCTTCCTCAAGAATACCGATCAGATGGTTGGCTGTACATTGAAGCAGAAAATGAAAATGAACCAAAATTAACACAATTCAACAATTATTTTGTTAATACATGGCTAAAAGAGAGTGCCTACTATTCCGACAAGTGGACATTTTTTGATGTCATTCACAAAACTAATAATGCAATAGAAGCTTGGAACGCCCGATTTAATAAAATGGTAAAACCTAAACCGAATATTGTGATGCTCTTGAAGGTTCTGCAAAAAGATTCTCAACATTATTTAACAATGTTTCATAGAAACCATTACATCTCAGTAAAGTCATGTGAACGAATAAGACTGCAGAAAAGAATTGAAGACATTGTTAATCAATTCCTTCATGGTCACATAGATCTCCAACTTTGTATAGAAAAATTAAGCCATTAGGTCATGACTAAAAAAAAGACTGAAACTGATTATTTTTTATAAGAACTTTAAAAAAAACAGTTTTAAAATGCTACATAAATAAATAATAATGTTACATTTTTAAGAACTTTGTACCTATTAATACTACAGATTACTCTGTTTAACAAACTGTGATTTTGTGATTGTTTTAACTTCCAGTGATGCCAATGCTCCTATCATCGTAAAATTTTTGTGTTAAGAAATATTTATAATATTGTTGATTAGTTAAGTGTTACATTTTTAAGAACTTTGTACCTATTAATACAACAGATGACTCTGTTTAACTGTGATTTTGTGATTGTTTTAACTTTCAGTGATGCTAATGTTCCTATCATCGTAAAATTATTGTGTTAAGAAATATTTATAATATTGTTGATTAGTTAAGTGTTACATTTTTAAGAACTTTGTACCTATTAATACAACAGATGACTCTGTTTAACTGTGATTTTGTGATTGTTTTAACTTTCAGTGATGATAATGCTCCTATCATCGTAAAATTTTTGTGTTAAGAAATATTTATATTATTATTGATTAGTTGATTGTTATTTTTTACCTATTAGAGCAAAATATTGTTGTTATAGTAACTGTGATTTTGTGACTGTTATTTTATTACATTTACTATAATACTCCAAAATTGTACTAGTTAATACTTAATAGAGAAAAAATATTTTGTTTTTGTTTATTTAATTGCCACATTTAAAACCATACCTTAGCTAATTAAAACGATTTTTATATTGTTATTACGAATATTTAAAAAGATTTATATATTTATAGTTTCGTTATATTTTTCGTTGTTTTTAAAATTAGCTTTTAGACCATTATAACGTTAATTATTTAATTTTGACTTACCTTTTTTAAACAACATTATTTTTAACAAGACTCAGGGGTTCATAAAAAGTTGATTTCGGTAAAAACTCTAATAAGTAGTAATTTGTGATGATTTAAGGTAAATGCAAGTGTACGGAAAAAGAGTACTTACTTGTAAAAATGCAAAACCAAATATTTGATTATAAATCGTACCTACTAACTGTGATTTTATTTGTAATCTTGGTTATAATTATGGTTTTAAGTTATTTAAACTGTGAATGATGTAAAATCACTTTCTGATAGATACAAAGTAAAATATAAAAACTTGATTTCCTTAAAAATCGTTTTATTTGTGTCCTGTATTAAAAGAAAGCATTTTGTACGTGATAGTACTTTTTTCTTGAAACTTTTCGATAAAGTATAGGTGTGTGCGAATCGCATACTACTAATTCTTGAAGGGGTCGATTCGCACGCAATTTAAATACTTCCGTGCGAATCGCCTACTAAAAAAATATTTTTATTGAAAGGGGACGATTCGCACGATCGTGCGAATAATTTTCGTGCGAATCGACTACTAACCCAAAATACAGAATGAACAAATCTCAGTCTCCAAGGAAACCGAAGAGATTTACTCACCAGTAGTTTCGGAGTATTTACCGCCTGAAGACCACGGTACCTATGTTTTTGTTATTCATACTTTCTTACGTAAATCTAACTTTTATTTAACTTTCAATGTTCGTATGTCATTGTCATTTTTTTTGTCAATTACGACAAACTACCTTCTATTTGTATACAAAGTAATATTTTTCAGTTCCTTCGGTTGTAACACCCGATGCCGATACAGAATCAATTAAAGATCACGTCGTAGATAATTATAATAATCAACAAATACAGGATATCTTGCATGAAATTGGTAAGTTTGTCAACTTGATTGAAATAACGAAAAAAACGATGCTTTTAAAAATAAAGTGCAATTCAATAAATTCTGTTGTATATTTTAGTGCAAAATCAAGAACTAAGTGACGTAATAGAAGCTGGAAGACAAACCGATGAAGAACAGCCTACAACTCAAGAACAAAGTGACGTAATAGTAATAGCGACTGGAATTGAAACTAACGAGGAAGAGCCGACAACTTCATCCGATTTTAATACGAATAAAAAAAAGAAATATCCCAAGAAAGTTAATCCAGGTAGGAAGAGACTATTGAATAAAGAAAACTGGAAAAATTCAATATGTAAAAGGAAGAAAAATTTTGGTGAGGAATTTATAAATAAAAAAGGGCAATTAATTCCGAAAAAATACATGAAGCCGGACTGTGGTGCTAAATGTTCACGTAACTGTCGAGAAGCAATTACAGAAAACCAAAGAAATTTAATATTTAAAAACTTCTGGGAATTAGGGGATCATAATAAACAAATGGAGTACATTAGCCGATTTGTTAAAAGAGTCACAAAAAAACAAATTATTGCCAGCTCCGCCTCGACAAGTCGGCGTCAGTGGACATTCGAGTATTATTTGTTTATAGGTGGTCAAGAAATACGGACGTGTAAGACAATGTTTTTAAACACCCTCTCTATAACCGACATGTGGTTGCAGACTCTATTTAAAAAAATAGATAAGTCTGCCACGGGTACTATCTCTAATGATAAAAGAGGTAGTCACAGCACGCGCAAAAATGCTGTTCCTGATCAAGTTAAACAATCCGTTCGAGACCATATTTTACAAATTCCATTAGTAGACTCACACTACGTGCGAAATAGGTCATCTCTGAACCTCTTCAAAGATTACCTGGCAAATAGAAAACAGAGAGTTAAAATAGGTGCTTATACCAGTGACGAGGCAGATGTATCTTTTGGCGTTCCGCAGGGAAGCATTTTAGGTCCTACATTATTTCTGACGTATATAAATGATCTGTGTAACCTTAAAGTCGATAATGCTAACATCTTTTCTTACGCCGATGATACAGCTGTGGTTTTCTCTGGAAATGATTGGTGTGACGCGAAACTTAAAGCCGAGTTGGGTATGGCCCAAATTGCCGACTGGCTTAATGATAATGTACTAACACTAAACACAAAGAAAACAAACTATATATGTTTTACAATCTCGAACCAGTCACAACCAGATGATAATTTTTATATTAAAATACATTCTTGTGAAGGAACCGAATTAGTTTGTACATGTCCCATAATCAATAAAGTACCCCAAACAAAATATTTAGGCGTAATAATTGACCAAAGGTTGACTTGGTACTCTCACCTCGAGCACGTAACCGATAGAGTACGAAAATTAGGCTGGATGTTCAAAACTTTGAGACATGTGGTCCCGACAACATATGTTGCTAAACCAGGAGGCCCAAACAGGAATCTGTTAAATGAAATTTATACTGCCATTGCACAATCGGTTATAGTTTACTGTATACCTGTTTGGGGCGGGGCGGCAAAATCAAAATTTATAGATGTGGAACGAGGCCAAAGGGCTCTCATAAAAATAATGTATTTTAAAAGATGTAGATTTCCAACTAAAACTCTTTACGAGATCAGTGGCCTGCTTAGTGTTAGAAAGTTATATATCACTGCCACACTCCTAAAAAAACACAGGACACTTATTTTTGATAAAGATATAATAGTAAAAAGACGAAAAGATATTATTGCACAAATCCCGCAAACAAGAACAAAATTTGCAGCCATGCAGTATAACATACGCTCAGCTCAGCTTTACAACAGAGTTAACAGAAACATATACATATACACCAAACAACTACATGATTGTAAAAAAATTATACTAGAATGGATAAAACCACTTTCGTATGAAGACACCGAAGCACTCTTGTAACATGATAACGTACACACATCAAACACGTGCAGTTTAACACCCACACACACACACACACCCACACACACACACACACACACACACACACACACACACCCTCACACACACACACACATATACACATACACAAATCATCATCCATTATACACCACTCAACTTTTACCATTATCCTCTCATACATTCATAACATATTAGGAGAATATTAGGATTATATTGTTAAGAAAATAAAATAGAATTATGGAAGAGCGGTGTCTCCTACTACAGGCATTACTTGCTTAAAAGGAGACTCCAATCATCAACTAACGTAAGAAATATTGTTTTACGGAAATAAATATTTTTGTATTTTGTATTTTGTATTTTTGCATCTAAACAATATTTAGATGAACAACTTAACTTACCAATCCTTTACAAGCTTTATTTAGAATGGATGAATGAAAAATATTCTGATCAAGTAGTTGCGACCTTAAGACAGTACAGGGAGATATTTAAGACAGAATTTAATATAGATTTCAATAAACCTAAAAAAGACCAATGTCCGCGGTGTGACTTATTTAAAAATGGAACTGAGACTGACAAAACTAAGCTAGAATATGAGCACGCTTTACATGTTGCCAATAAAAATGTGGTTAGGACTTTAAAAGATAGCGACAAACAGCGAGCCGAGCACTCTGGTTCCGTTGTAGCAGTTTGTTACGATTTACAGAAAATTTTGAACACTCCGCAGTCAGAAGTGTCAGTCTTTTATTACAAAAGAAAACTCGCTTGTTATAACTTCACGATGTATGATTTGGGTAAACGTAAAGGATATTGCTACTTGTGGGACGAGACAATCGGACGCAAAGGATCAAACGAAATAAGTAGTTTTGTATTTGACTTCATTAAAACCAAGGTTCAGGAAGGGTACAAGGAGTTTATTTTTTATTCTGATAGCTGCGGCGGTCAGAATAAAAATAGAACAGTATTCGCAATGTATGCTTATGCTAGCACAATATTCAATATAAACATAAATCACCACTTTTTCGAAGTTGGACATTCGCAGTCAGAGGGCGATGCAATGCATGCACTTATTGAGCGGAGAAAAAAGAATAAAATTATTTACGTTCCTCAGCAATGGGTTACTTTGATTAGATGTGCGAAATCTAATGGTGAGCCTTATGTAGTCAAGGAAGTTAATCAAGACACCATATTGGATTTTAAACAGCTTTTGCCGTGTTACAATAATTGGGAATACGATACCAACAATATGAAAGTCTCCTGGAGCAAAATTATGCACATCCGTTATATCAGTGACTTACCAAACATGATTAAGTTTCAATATGATTCTCTGAGTGACAGTGAAATGGCTATAGATATAGCTCAACATAGGGCAGTTTCACTTCGGGCAGTTACTCGTCGTGCGGCTAAGGGACCTCAAAATATTGAACAAGAGTTACCGATCAACATTTTGAAGGCTTATAATGCGCCTTTGCCTTTAACTACAGCAAAGTTCAAAGACTTAATGACCTTGTGCAAAAGCAATGCTATTCCAACAATCTATCATGATTATTACATACATTTACCACATCTTAATTCAACTCAGCCAAATAATGCATCTGATTCCGATTAAAAACCCAATTAATTAATGTTTACAAAGACTGACTTAGACCTGCTGTGATTCTTTAAAGTTATGTTTGTTTCGTAAGATTTTTTTTTCATTTTAGTTGTGTTAAGTAATTGAATTTCAGGACCTGATTGTATGAATAGGTACCTACACTGTTACTTTCTTTATGATTAGATAGGTATCTACATTGAAAAGTTTTCCAAAAAAAATTGTGAATGAGGGTTAGTAATTGTTGACTAATACAGTGTTACTTTTCATTTATTTCAATAATTAGCACGTTTTGATTGTTTGTTTTTCATGTGCATTTACTGTCATTTTACATTGTTATGGCATAGTTGATTAAATATGTGTACCAGTTATAAAAACGAAGTAGTTGATGACCAAAACATTCGTTGTGTGGGTTTAACTAATTTGTTTATGTTATGGCTGCTATAATAAAATAACAATAAAGGCTTTTCAATAAAAAAATCCCTACATTTTTTATTTGTTTGTTAATTCAAAAACTCATAAAACTACATTTTATAAATTGTATCTCATACTTACAATTTTTTGATTTTATGAAGTATCTATTATCGTACTTTATGCGAGTGTATGTCTGAGTTACAATGTCATTTTAAAGAGTATATGTTTTGGAATGTCATTGTAACTCACAAAAATAGTTAAAATACACATATATATAATAATGAAATCATACACAAGTGTAGCTATTCCCTCGTTGATATACAATTTGAAAGTTGGTTGGCATTACGACTTAAATGAAAGCTGTGAGATTTTTTTTAAACTTTGACGCGCTCTCCTCTAAAGTTCCTAAATATTAGTTACAATGTTACTCCTTGCAGGTGTCGGTTATTGGAACTCTTAAACGAAGCCAAAAAAATTGAAGAGAAGATACACAAGGAGAAATTCGATCGCCAACAAAAGCTCTGTCGAACCAGAAATTCAGAGACCTTGAGAAATTGTTTGGCGATGTACGTCTTCTGACGGGAGACTACCAGATTAACCATTCTGCCTCCTGTCTAGTCATGACCACGGCCATCACATGGGGAAACTCCAGTTCGTTGTGTTCGACAAGGTGAATTATATTATAGGTAGATGTTGCGATATCTCGAAGGGATATACAAATATCAGAACACTAACGTCGCCATCGGGAGCCGTCGGGAGACATCCAGATTAACCATTCTGCCTCCTGTCTGGTCATATTTAATGTATTTTAGTTATAGTTTATTTACAAGTACTAATTATATACCATGGTATGTTAATAATACTAACTATTGCGCCTAAATGTACACTTTTTGTTGTAATACTTTCTTTAAATAAATTATTCTTATTCATGACCACGGGCATCACATGGGGAAAGGGTACTTCTCTGATTTTGTGCAAATCACATGTCCGTGAATAGTTTGGCGAATCTAAACATCCTTAAAGCCTACCAATATTTTTTATCTATAATTGGGTAGCCTAACTTTTAATGCCAAGAAGAATTAAAATTAATCATGACGAGTTAATGACTCAAAATAATATTTTAGTAGCTTAAATTTCATCACCCTCAGTGTCTTTGATGCGACGAGTTAGGAAATCATTTTTATTAAATTATACGTAGAGGTTTATGCTGCGAGTTATTGCTTGAGGAACCTCAAGTACATCATAAGGAAATGAATTATGATTTTGCAAGATATAATATTGTTATTATTTTAATACATTGTGATAAAAACAATTTGTCGTAGAAAAATATTACATTACCTTCAGCCTATCTTGAAATATCAAACATCGTGCTGTATTACATCGTCCCTGGATCGAGCACCCCCTCCCGCCTCCGCACTTGCCGGTCAGTCGGCCAGCAACAACAAACAGGGCAGGACGCGGGCCATTTTTTTCGCGACCGTTAAAAAAGTTCGACAACTACGCGCTTCAACCAATTTCGGTTTCATTACATTCAGCGGATTTTTGACGTAAGTAGTTGTGTTTTTTTTCATACTTCTAGTCTTAAGGCAATTGTTATAATGTATGTTCATGTTTATTATTATCATTATGTACCGTAATCGATTAATTGTAGAGTAAAATAAAAACAGTTTGAAAAATTCATTACCCTCACTTTCATCGATCATCCATCGACCATCGATTACCTTCAGCTTTGAAGTTGAGGGTAATGAGACTAAAATGAAGGTAATGAATTTTTCATATTATTCTATGTGATATACTATTCAAATACTGTCAAATTCTAAGCGGACACCGGTGCCCGCTTAGAATTTTACAGTTTAATATAAGATTTCATTATACGGTTTCTAACAAATATTATCCATTTCAGGAAACAAGTATGGCTAAAACTAAAAAAACTCGCGAAGAAAAGCTTGCTCAAGCAAGGTTGCATAAAAGGAAAAAGTACGAGAAAATTAAAAACGATCCCCAGAAATATGCAATTCAGAAGGAAAAAGAGAGACAGATACTTGAAACGAAAAGAACAAAATAAAATAAAATCTGCTGCTAAAATGACACCAAGGGAAAAAAGACTTCAAAGAAAAAAATGGAACGAAAATAGTAAGCGTTATTTAGAGAAAAAGAAAAAGGAAAGGGTAATACAGCAGATGCTGATTGATAATTCACCTCCAACAAGTGATAGAGAAGACAATGTAGCTGAACAAGACCCATTAGAAGGGCCATCACGCCAATCAGTAGAGGTGTCTAACATGAACTGTAAACGGTGTCAAAAGAAGGATAAGTTAATAAGAAGACCTCGTTATAGTTACAAGAAAGAGATTGGTAAACTAAAACAGGAAAAAGAAAAGTTATTAAAGAAAAGGATGCAATGACAAAAATGTTGATAAGGCAAATAAATAAACAACGAAGAATACAAGCAAACCAACAACAGCCATCAATAGGCGGATAATTTGATAAAATCAATAGACGAAGACAAACGAGAAGAAGTAAAGAAAAAAATATCATTTGGAGAAATCATATCGAACAATTTAAGAGATGGATTTAAAGTTTTAAGAAAGAAAGAAAAACGAGAGTTTAGCGATATAGTCATGAGGGACAAAGACCGTTTCATGAAGCACAAGGTTTTAGGTAAAGCGTCGAAATTTACAGTGCGAGACAAAAATAAAATAATATGTCACAGCAATGAATCAAACATGGATACAGAGAGTAAAATTAAACAAGACGTAGATGATTTTTTCGAAGATGACAGCAATACTAAAATTTCTCCTGATAAAAAATAATTTATCACACGTAATGGACAAAGAAAACAAAAACGATATTTATCGGACACATTAACCAACCTCCACAAAAAGTTTATGCATGTTCAAAACAGTAATATTGGATATTCTACGTTCTGTAAATATCGACCATTTTGGGTTCTCTACCCTAAAGAATCTGATCGTAATACATGTGCTTGTAAAATACACGTAAATTTTGATTTGTTAGTCAAAAGCCTTAACAAGAAAAAAATCACTAAAGAGGCAAATGGAACTGCTATATTGGAAAGCTTGTGCTGTGATATACACAATGAAGAATGCTTAAATCGAACATGTGAGGTATGTCGAAACAGAGTAATTAATTATGAAGAATTTAGCAATAAAGAGAAAATAAACTATTATCAGTGGTGCGCAAAAAATGAAATCTACAATGTCAAAGGACAAGATAAAACAAAAATTGTTACCGTAAAAACTCGATTACAAGATTACCCACGAAACGTTATCAAAAAATTAGAAGATTCTATAAATTCATGCTTTATGAAACATTGTACTAACATCGTTGTCCAGTACAAGAGCATTAAATCTCTGAAAGCGACAATGACTACCAAGGAGGTAATGTTACACATTGATTTTTCCGAAAATTACTCTGTCAAATTTAATGAGGAGATACAAAGCTATCATTTCGGTGGCAGTCGATCGCAAATAACGTTGCATACTTAATTGATCCAGAAACTGGAATCATGAAGTCCTACAGCGTTTGCAGTATCAGCGAATGTAATAGACATGACGCAAGTGCTATATGGGCACATCTCATACCACTATTAGGTTATGTAAGAGAAATATCACCTCAGATAGATACAGTACATTTCGTTTCAAGTCAATATAGGAATCGCTACATTTTCTTCGTTATTACTCAACTGCAACAGGATTTTCCAGTTAAACTTTATAACCTGGAACTATTTAGAGGCTGGACACGGCAAAGGAGCACCAGATGGGGTTGGTGCTGTCCTGAAGAGAACCGCAGATAAAATCGTACAATTTGGTAATGATATTGGCACAATGAAAGACTTTTGGGAGCTCATTCAAGTCAAGGTAAAGAATATCAAACTTCTATCCGTCTCAGAGCAAGACATTGAAGACAGAAAATTTCCCTCGTCGGTTCAAGGATTTCGTGGAACGATGTCTGTGCATCAAGTGCTTTGGTCATCTAACAGGCTTCAAATAACCTTCCGAAAACTAAGTTGTTTCTTGTGTGAAAGCGGTGAAATATGTTCACATAACTACCATCTTGGATTTATGAACTTACCTTGTCTTTATGAAAATGTCGATTCTGAACATCTACAAGATTTCTTAAACGAAAACACGACGAACGAAGTCCTTCGAGAAGTGACAAATTCTCAAACACCTACCCCTACTAATCAATTCCTGAATAGATTAACCACTGAAGCACCACAAAATATGGAAAATTCATCAAATAGAGCCCAAAATAATTACAAAATCACCATACTATCTGACGTAAAAGTACATCGGACCAACACTTCTTTTATTGGCAATGAAATGAAGAAAACAGATAATACCAATTTTCAACTTGATTTTCAAGTTTGTTTCTGGAAAAGTCACGGTAAAAGAACAAGGAAAAAGCAAAATAATCCCGATGATATTTCAGAAAGTGACAATGCAAGAAAATTATTCAAAAAGGATAGAAAAGTGAAGAAATTTTTTTTTGACCAGTCAGATGATAGTAGCGGTGGAGGAAACATAAGTGAAGAAGTCAGAATTGTAAAAAAAAATCACGCATTACCTCATTTTTTGATGATTCTGATGATGAATTAAATATTTTTTAATTTACCAAACCCAAAGAATTGACATTGTTAGGAATGTAGAACTAAGAAGTTTTTTTTTTTGAGAATACTTGTGGCTTTTTTTTTTGTTCAATATTTTTTTATTTTGTATTCATAAGAGAGATTATCTGCCCTGTTTTAAAAATAATGTTTTTGGCGATATGACATAACTGCAATAAAAAACAATATAATTGTTTTTCAATATGTTTCGACAAGAAACAAGAGCTTGCTATAACTTTAGTGATTTTGAATAAGTATGTTATTAAGCAGATATTATTAGGCAGGATAGTTATGTTTCATAATTTATATAATTACGTTACATTAAGTAATTATAAATTTGTATTTAATTGAACTCGTAGCTTCTTAAGTAAGACATGACTGATTAGATAACGAAACTTATTTGATTTGAGATAGGAGACTGAATATTTTTTTCTGTTATGTTTTAAAGAATAAACTCTGATTGTGAAAAACTTACGAGATTTTATTTACTTCATTTAATGATATAATCCAGCATTTTTTATTAATTTATCTTAGACTCATTTCATTACCAGCCATTTTTTTCATTACCTTTGTCTCCAGTTTCATTACCAGTATTTTTTTTTCCATTACCTTAGTCCCCAATTTCATGACCAACTCCACTGTTTTCATTACCATCAGCAGTACAGAATTTCATCGGTCAATATCTACTTATGTAATGGGTATAATGATGTATAAATTACATAAATAGTTTATAATCTTGATACCATTTCATTACCAACTCCACTGTTTTCATTACCATCAGCAGTACAGAATTTCATCGGTCAATATCTACTTATGTAATGCGTATAATGATGTATAAATTACATAAATAGTTAAATAGTAATCTTGATACCAATTCTCGTGAAAGTTGAAAATAAGGAATTGAAAATTTTCTCACGTTTCTGTCAGAATTGCACTAAATCATAGAAATACCCGAAACTCCAGTTCGTTGTGTTCGACAAGATGAATTATATTAATAATACCTTAGAATTAAAATAATAATAAATAATTAAATAAAATGATTTATTAAAATTTGCCTGCTGTAGGTGTCCCTCTAATGGCGACGGACCAGCCTAGGAGGTGGTTTGATTTCGAATGGAAAGAGTTTCCGAATCCCCCGATTCCACATGAATTGAGGGGGGAAACGTTTTCCCAAATTAATGTAGGTTCGACTCCTCCACGGGCCGACCCATATGACGTTTTTATCAATATTTAGGATCGTCCAATTATGGAATACATAGCCTCGGAGACTAACAAATATGCTCTGCAGATAGCCGACGAGGACGACAACCGCCGTCCCAGTAGTCATTGACCATGCCACCGAATGGGACAAAATTTTTAAACTTATTCGACGTTGAAAATTTGTTGCAAAACCACGTGCATTTCACAAGTGTCAACGTGGAGTGCACACAACCTCCCAGAATAAATGCGAGGCCCGATCAGCAATGTCGCTTATGGGGGATTTGTGCCCATACAATCACTTTCACCATTATTGTCCGAAACATGTTAGTGCGTGGTTCAAATATTATTTACGCACTGTGATTTTGTTACGAGAAGGGCGACTATATTACAACCAGCACTTCAAACATCTGCCATTGCGGAGCCTGCAGACCAGGATCCTTCACAATTTTGGCTACATGTCGCTCAGCAGAAATGCTGGTGCGATCCACGTGGCCGTTGTTGTTCTCTAGCGTCAATGGGGAAGAAGATGGGACCTTTCAAGATCGAGTGTGGCAACTATCAACTGTCAACTAAAATTCAAGTCACTTTCCTTAACTTGCGAGAAATCGAACTGGAGTATAACCACGAACCGAAGAGATATCCACACAGTAGTATTCTTATAATTGTAGATGACTTCTTACCAGAATTCGGTGGGACCATGTCACCATATGGCAGATTTTTTTAGATTTATTCGACGTTGAAAATTTGTTGCAAAACCACGTGCATTTACACAAGTGTCAACGTGGAGTGCACACAACCTCCCAGAATAACTGCGAGGCCCGATCAGCAATGTCGCTGATGGGGGATTTGTGCCCATACAATCACTTTCACCATTATTGTCCGAAACATGTTAATGCGTGGTTCAAATATTATTTACGCACTGTGATTTTGTTACGAGAAGGGCGACTATATTACAACCAGCACTTCAAACATCTGCCATTACGGAGCCTGCAGACCAGGATCCTTCACAATTTTGGCTACATGTCGCTCAGCAGAAATGCTGGTGCGATCCACGTGGCCGTTGTTATTCTCTAGCGTCAATGGGGAAGAAGATGGGACCTTTCAAGATCGAGTGTGGCAACTATCAACTGTCAACTAAAATTCAAGTCACTTTCCTTAACTTGCGAGAAATCGAAGTGGAGTATAACCACGACCCGAAGAGATATCCACACAGTAGTATTCTTATAAATGTAGATGACTTCTTACCAGAATTCGGTGGGACCATGCCACCAAATGGCAGATTTTTTTAGATTTATTCGACGTTGAAAATTTGTTGCAAAACCACGTGCATTTACACAAGTGTCAACGTGGAGTGCACACGACCTCCCAGAATAACTGCGAGGCCCGATCAGCAATGTCGCTGATGGGGGATTTGTGCCCATACAATCACTTTCACCATTATTGTCCGAAACATGTTAATGCGTGGTTCAAATATTATTTACGCACTGTGATTTTGTTACGAGAAGGGCGACTATATTACAACCAGCACTTCAAACATTTGCCATTACGGAGCCTGCAGACCAGGATCCTTCACAATTTTGGCTACATGTCACTCAGCAGAAATGCTGGTGCGATCCACGTAGCCGTTGTTGTTCTTTAGCGTCAATGGGGAAGGAGATGGGACCTTCCAAGATCGAGTGTGGCAACTATCAACTGTCAAATAAAATTCAAGTCACTTTCCTTAACTTGCGAGAAATCGAACTGGAGTATAACCACGACCCGAAGAGATATCCACACAGTAGTATTCTTATAATTGTAGATGACTTCTTACCAGAATTCGGTGGGACCATGTCACCAAATGGCAGATTTTTTTTAGATTTATTCGACGTTGAAAATTTGTTGCAAAACCACGTGTATTTACACAAGTGTCAACGTGGAGTGCACACAACCTCCCAGAATAACTGCGAGGCCCGATCAGCAATGTCGCTGATGGGGGATTTGTGCCCATACAATCACTTTCACCATTATTGTCCGAAACATGTTAATGCGTGGTTCAAATAAGACCAGGATCCTTCACAATTTTGGCTTCATGTCGCTCAGCAGAAATGCTGGTGCGATTCACGTGGCCGTTGTTGTTCTCTAGCGTCAATGGGGAAGAAGATGGGACCTTTCAAGATCGAGTGTGGCAACTCTCAACTGTCAACTAAAATTCAAGTCACTTTCCTTAACTTGCGAGAAATCAAAGTGGAGTATAACCACGACCCGAAGAGATATCCACACAGTAGTATTCTTATAATTGTAGATGACTTCTTACCAGAATTCGGTGGGACCATGTCACCAAATGGCAGATATTTTTTAGATTTATTCGACGTTGAAAATTTGTTGCAAAACCACACGCGTGCATTTACACAAGTGTCAACGTGGAGTGCACACAACCTCCCAGAATAACTGCGAGGCCCGATCAGCAATGTCGCTGATGGGGGATTTGTGCCCATACAATCACTTTCACCATTATTGTCCGAAACATGTTAATGCGTGGTTCAAATATTATTTACGCACTGTGATTTTGTTACGAGAAGGGCGACTATATTACAACCAGCACTTCAAACATTTGCCATTACGGAGCCTGCAGACCAGGATCCTTCACAATTTTGGCTACATGTCACTCAGCAGAAATGCTGGTGCGATCCACGTAGCCGTTGTTGTTCTTTAGCGTCAATGGGGAAGGAGATGGGACCTTCCAAGATCGAGTGTGGCAACTATCAACTGTCAACTAAAATTCAAGTCACTTTCCTTAACTTGCGAGAAATCGAAGTGGAGTATAACCACGACCCGAAGAGATATCACCACAGTAGTATTCTTATAATTGTAGATGACTTCTTACCAGAATTCGGTGGGATCATGTCACCAAATGGCAGATTTTTTTTAGATTTATTCGACGTTGAAAATTTGTTGCAAAACCACGTGCATTTACACAAGTGTCAACGTGGAGTGCACACAACCTCCCAGAATAACTGCGAGGCCCGATCAGCAATGTCGCTGATGGGGGATTTGTGCCCATACAATCACTTTCACCATTATTGTCCGAAACATGTTAATGCGTGGTTCAAATATTATTTACGCACTGTGATTTTGTTACGAGAAGGGCGACTATATTACAACCAGCACTTCAAACATTTGCCATTACGGAGCCTGCAGACCAGGATCCTTCACAATTTTGGCTACATGTCACTCAGCAGAAATGCTGGTGCGATCCACGTAGCCGTTGTTGTTCTTTAGCGTCAATGGGGAAGGAGATGGGACCTTCCAAGATCGAGTGTGGCAACTATCAACTGTCAACTAAAATTCAAGTCACTTTCCTTAACTTGCGAGAAATCGAAGTGGAGTATAACCACGACCCGAAGAGATATCACCACAGTAGTATTCTTATAATTGTAGATGACTTCTTACCAGAATTCGGTGGGATCATGTCACCAAATGGCAGATTTTTTTTAGATTTATTCGACGTTGAAAATTTGTTGCAAAACCACGTGCATTTACACAAGTGTCAACGTGGAGTGCACACAACCTCCCAGAATAACTGCGAGGCCCGATCAGCAATGTCGCTGATGGGGGATTTGTGCCCATACAATCACTTTCACCATTATTGTCCGAAACATGTTAATGCGTGGTTCAAATATTATTTACGCACTGTGATTTTGTTACGAGAAGGGCGACTATATTACAACCAGCACTTCAAACATTTGCCATTACGGAGCCTGCAGACCAGGATCCTTCACAATTTTGGCTACATGTCACTCAGCAGAAATGCTGGTGCGATCCACGTAGCCGTTGTTGTTCTTTAGCGTCAATGGGGAAGGAGATGGGACCTTCCAAGATCGAGTGTGGCAACTATTAACTGTCAACTAAAATTCAAGTCACTTTCCTTAACTTGCGAGAAATCGAAGTGGAGTATAACCACGACCCGAAGAGATATCACCACAGTAGTATTCTTATAATTGTAGATGACTTCTTACCAGAATTCGGTGGGATCATGTCACCAAATGGCAGATTTTTTTTAGATTTATTCGACGTTGAAAATTTGTTGCAAAACCACGTGCATTTACACAAGTGTCAACGTGGAGTGCACACAACCTCCCAGAATAACTGCGAGGCCCGATCAGCAATGTCGCTGATGGGGGATTTGTGCCCATACAATCACTTTCACCATTATTGACCGAAACATGTTAATGCGTGGTTCAAATATTATTTACGCACTGTGATTTTGTTACGAGAAGGGCGACTATATTACAACCAGCACTTCAAACATTTGCCATTACGGAGCCTGCAGACCAGGATCCTTCACAATTTTGGCTACATGTCACTCAGCAGAAATGCTGGTGCGATCCACGTAGCCGTTGTTGTTCTTTAGCGTCAATGGGGAAGGAGATGGGACCTTCCAAGATCGAGTGTGGCAACTATCAACTGTCAACTAAAATTCAAGTCACTTTCCTTAACTTGCGAGAAATCGAAGTGGAGTATAACCACGACCCGAAGAGATATCACCACAGTAGTATTCTTATAATTGTAGATGACTTCTTACCAGAATTCGGTGGGATCATGTCACCAAATGGCAGATTTTTTTTAGATTTATTCGACGTTGAAAATTTGTTGCAAAACCACGTGCATTTACACAAGTGTCAACGTGGAGTGCACACAACCTCCCAGAATAACTGCGAGGCCCGATCAGCAATGTCGCTGATGGGGGATTTGTGCCCATACAATCACTTTCACCATTATTGTCCGAAACATGTTAATGCGTGGTTCAAATATTATTTACGCACTGTGATTTTGTTACGAGAAGGGCGACTATATTACAACCAGCACTTCAAACATCTGCCATTACGAAAGCCTGCAGACCAGGATCCTTCACAATTTTGGCTACATGTCACTCAGCAGAAATGCTGGTGCGATCCACGTAGCCGTTGTTGTTCTTTAGCGTCAATGGGGAAGAAGATGGGACCTTTCAAGATCGAGTGTGGCAACTATCAACTGTCAATTAAAATTCAAGTCACTTTCCTTAACTTGCGAGAAATCGAACTGGAGTATAACCACGACCCGAAGAGATATCCACACAGTAGTATTCTTATAATTGTAGATGACTTTTACCAAAATTCGGTGGGACCATGTCACCAAATGGCAGATTTTTTTTAGATTTATTCCACGTTGAAAATTTGTTGCAAAACCACGTGTATTTACACATACAAGTGTCAACTTGGAGTGCACACAACCTCCCAGAATAACTGCGAGGCCCGATCAGCAATGTCGCTGATGGGGGATTTGTGCCCATACAATCACTTTCACCATTATTGTCCGAAACATGTTGATGCGTGGTTCAAATATTTAATGCGTGGTTCAAATATTATTTACGCACTGTGATTTTGTTACGAGAAGGGCGACTATATTACAACCAGCACTTCAAACATCTGCCATTACGGAGCCTGCAGACCAGGATCCTTCACAATTTTGGCTACATGTCGCTCAGCAGAAATGCTGGTGCGATCCACGTGGCCGTTGTTGTTCTTTAGCGTCAATGGGGAAGGAGATGGGACCTTTCAAGATCGACTGTGGCAACTATCAACTGTCAACTAAAATTCAAGTCACTTTCCTTAACTTGCGAGAAATTGAAGTGGAGTATAACCACGACCCGAAGAGATATCCACACAGTAGTATTCTTATAAATGTAGAAGACTTCTTACCAGTATTTGGTAGGACCATGCCACCGAATGGGAGAATTTTTTTAGACTTATTTGACGTTGAAAATTTGTTGCAAAACCACGTGCATTTCACAAGTGTCAACGTGGAGTGCACACAACCTCCCAGAATAACTGCGGGGCCCGATCAGCAATGTCGCTTATGGGGGATTTGTTCCCATACAATCACTTTCACCATTATTGTCCGAAACATGTTAATGCGTGGTTCAAATATTTAATGCGTGGAACATGTTAATGCGTGGTTCAAATATTATTTACGGGCGACAATATTACTTAGTATAGGACTTCGAACATCTGCCATTACGAAAGCCTGCAGACCAGGATCCTTCACAATTTGGCTACATGTCACTCAGCAAAAATGCTGGTGCGATCCACGTGGCCGTTGTTGTTCTCTAGCGTCAATGGGGAAGGAGATGGGAGCATTCAAGATCGAGTGTGGCAACTATCAACTGTCAACTAAAATTCAAGTCACTTTCCTTAACTTGCGAGAAATCGAAGTGGAGTATAACCACGACCCGAAGAGATATCCACACAGTAGTATTCTTATAATTGTAGATGACTTCTTACCAGAATTCGGTGGGACCATGTCACCAAATGGCAGATTTTTTTTAGATTTATTCGACGTTGAAAATTTGTTGCAAAACCACGTGCATTTACACAAGTGTCAACGTGGAGTGCACACAACCTCCCAGAATAACTGCGAGGCCCGATCAGCAATGTCGCTGATGGGGGATTTGTGCCCATACAATCACTTTCACCATTATTGTCCGAAACATGTTAATGCGTGGTTCAAATATTATTTACGCACTGTGATTGTGTTACCAGAAGGGCGACAAAAGTACAACCAGAACTTCGAACATCTGCCATTATGGGAGTCTTGAGACCAGGATCCTTGACAATTTTCGCTGTATGTTGCTCAGCAGAAATGCTGGTGGGATCCACGTAGCCGTTGTTTTTCCCTAGCGTCGGAATGGACGGTATAAAATGTGTGAACCATGTGTATGATGGAGTCATGTAAGTATATGTATTCACCTAGTTCGTGCCACACGAGGAGGTATGGTAAAGAACAAGTATAGGTGTGAGTATAGGAGTTATAACACAGTTAATACTGTGACGGGCTGTTTTTTGTCGTAAATAAATTAAAAACTTACGCGTATAAGGTAGCTTCGTGTGGTGTCATTTAGAGGAGGACGTTCTTTTTTCCCAACAATTTACCTGTGGTTATGATACAAGCGACCTCAGCTATTACATTTTGACTCACGATAAGTTTTTATCGTTGTAAGTCCCCTTGAACGTTAATTGTCCCATTTTAGGTTAGTATCAATTTCCGGCGTACGTGCTGCGTCCCACTGAGGGACTCGTTGTCACTTTCGTTATTTTCGACGTAATTTGCTTATTAAAACTATATCTATCTTGCTCAAACTGAGAAAGAACAAGAAGGATATATTGCCTCAGTGCAAGTATTTGAAATGAACGAACGACGCGTTCTGACTTCACCAACCCGCCGCTCCGCACCGGTCCGCCATCCCTTTTTATGTATCCCAGTGATCTAAAAGAAGGCGAAAAGCAATGAATGCAACACAATCGGAACCCACGCGCGCAAATGACGCACCACCTCCAGTTACTTCGAAGAAGAAGAAGTCCTTCCCACGACCTCGGCCACAGCTTACAGCTGACAGATCCTTACCAAAACCAGCACGATTATCAACTACATCAACACCTTTTACAAACGATCCACTCTGGTTGGATAGTCTAGTGCTAGAGGGGGAAAAGGGCCTTTCATCGGAGGAGTCTACCGGTCCGCCAGTCGAATTTTCGCTCGCGCGCCGTCGCTGTAGCATAAACCAGTGAATTTAGTGATATTTCGTCATGCTTCGGTTAAAACATTTTTGATTACTTCTGCAGTGTAATTGATAAAAAATTCGGGCAGAAATAGTCTGTCAACGAACATCCAAAACCGTTGAAGCGTCATCGACGAACTTTACGCAGTATTTTGGCGGTATTACTATTAATAGAAATAACTATGGCTATTACATATGTTTCTATGTATCGTAATATTGCTAAGTTATATAGGTAAAAAGTTATAAAAGTTTGTTTCACGGCTTGTTGCCGGCGTACCTTGGTACCGAGTCAACCAAACAAGAAAAACCGTCAGTAATATCTTGCTATGGGTTACGTACATGTACTTAAATTTGTGAAAGATTCAAGTGTGATGTATGTCAGCGTAGTTTTAGTCAGAAGACAGAGTTCATTAACTTCAACATAATTATTGAACACGTAACCGTTCAGTTAGCATATAACAGTTGTTTAAATAAATCGCATTTTTTTTGTCGAGTTCATCATTTATTTCCTAGTAACGGTTGGTTATACATACGAGTATAACCAAACATTTTTGAACGAGTGAATCGAATATGACCGAATAATCGAATGGTACGAATATTATTTTGTGTTAACGTCAATCAATTTTCAGTCAAACTCTGTGATAAAACTCAAAAGTTTCTTTTTAATATACTTAATCAGTGAATTTGGGTAAAAACAGAAACGGACTGCAAATTTTACTAATGACTAGAAATCAGTATTTACGGCACTCGTAATAAATTACTTAGACATTATATAAAAATCGGTAGAATGGTCAGCTTTATTGAGTAAAGAAAATAAAGCTTAGAAAAAATATACAGGGTGTGGCGTAAATAGTGGTCCATCGTTATGCCCGGGATACACGAGGCTAGTTTTTCAAGCTAGGATAGCAAGCTAGTGTCAGTAAGCTAGCAAACTAGTACTTCTGGCTTCGTGTAGACAAAACTAGCTTCATTTATAAGCTAGTAAACTAGTAAGCTAGTTGACAAGCCAGGACAGTTTTAAATAGGATGGAGTTCTATTTTTTAGGCTAGTAGCGCCCCCCACCACTGATTTTACTATCCTGGCTTGTGTACTAGCTTCATGTGGCCGGCGAAGCTAGTTGTCAGTTGACTCGTAAGCAGTAACCACGTGTTTTGTTTGTTTTTCTCCGCGACGTGTTTTTGAGATTTTAAGATGCCCAAACTAAGTACGGAGATTAATTTAAAGTTCGTACAACTATACCGTGAACATGAATGTTTGTGGAACGCCACCCTTCCAAGTTATAAAGAAAAGTGTAAACGGGATTCAGCGCTACAAAAAATGTGTGACGAGTTAAAGACAATGGGTATTGATATGACTACCAAAGAGGTAAAAAGTAAAATTAAAAATTTAAGAGCAACATATTCTCAAGAACTGACTAAAATTGATAAATCAACCCGGTCTGGAGCAGGTTCTCAAGAAGAATATAAGTCGAAGCTGCATTGGTTCCAGGAAATGCACAGTTTTATTAAAAATGTACCTATGAAGAGAAAAACAACGGTAAGATATTTGCAATAGTTTATTGTTTAGTTTTAAGTTTCGAATATATTTCGAATATTTCGGGTGCGTGTGTGTGTGTGTGTGTGTGTGTGTGTGTGTGTGTGTGTGTGGGTGGGTGCGTGTGTGTGTGGGTTTGTCTATTATCCGTCAGTCTGTTTGTCCGTTCAAAGTATAAAATTGATGTTTAATACATTTGTACTGAGATCCGAACGTTCAGAAGACTTGCAGTAATCATGAAATCATTCTCGATTGCCAAGACACAGCACCTTCATTGTTAAAGTAGTTCTTAAGGGTTTCTCGTTTTTGGATTGCTGAAACCGAAGAATGGTTACTTCCTTGGTGACATAAACTTTGTAAACTTTGTCTAGTTTCTGTTCTCCAGGAACCAGAATAGACATTTCCTGTTTCGATATCTTCATGGTCTATATCAGAGCTAGTTATATAAGTTTTTCGATTTTCACTTCTCAACCAATTGTGCAAAGCACATGTTGCTAATACAACTTTATCCACTGTATTTACATTAGCTGCTATTGGTTTTTGAAATACGCGAAATCGGCTAGCCAATATCCCAACGGCATTCTCCACTACACGTCTGGCTCTAGATAGTCGGTAATTGAAGACTTTCTGTGACCATTCTAAATTGTCACCTGGATAAGGTTTTAAAAGGTACGGTTTCAAAGGAAATGCGGCATCAGCAACAATGACTCCGCCATGTGGTAAAAGGTTATTTTCCAGTTTATCATATATGGAGCAATTTCTAAATACACTTCCATCTGATGACATTCCACAAGCTCCGACATCTATGTATCGAAAGCAATAGTCGTCATCTACTAATTGCCATAAGCACAATACTGAACACTTTTTTATAATTGAAATACATAGTTCCACTGTTATCAGGTGCTACAACTTGAATGTGCTTGCCATCAATGGCACCGTAGCAATTTGGAAAGTTCCATCTGTTTTTAAATCCATTTTCTATTTTCCTCCAGTCTTCATCATTAGTTGGGACCTGTAAAAATAAACAAATAATTAAAAAATAAAAATAAATAAATAAAAATATGTTGTTTATATAATTAGTAAAATGATTGTTATTTTCTTTTAGGACAGTCAAGAATCAGAAGAACAAACCAATACTGAAAATACCGATGATATTATTGACAACAGTAAAGACAATATTGATAATGTAAACAATAATGACAATGTTGCAAATTCTGATTTGTCAACACAACCATCTACGACTACTACATCAAATGATATGATGCAACGCTACGAGTCCGAGGCAATATCCGCAAAAACTACAGCACCATCGGCAAAACTGTCCACCGAAAAGTCTAGTGTACCAGCTTCAAAAAAGAAAAAGATTACCCAGGTAGCAACATTGGTCAACGAAATTCGGTCGATCAAGAATGATTTAAATAGTACACCCACATGTGGTTCAGTGTCACAACAAAATGAGAATGATATTTTTGGAGCATTTGTAGCTAGCCAAATTAAAATATTATCACCTCTACAGGCTATTATTGCTCGGGACGGAATCAATAGTGTATTATCTCGTTGTCGAATGGCAGATTTAAATTTGAGTAATACAACATTTTCTTACCAGACACCTAGTCACGACGACTCTTCAAACACGACAATCGGTAGTAGTATAGAAATAGTTCAAAATGACACGAATTTTACAACAACCGAATATGACGCACAACAAGCTTCTGCGGATGAATTTGATATGATTACCGCAGCATTCAAAAATGCTTAATGATGCCGATTGGCCTCGTTGTATAAGAATTTTAATTTTACTTACGTGTTACTTGTCTAATGATGATGCTTGATTTTATAATAAACGTAATACAAACCTCAATGTATTTTTTCAATGCCTTGTAGATTTCAACACAGACTTCTGGTATAAATTTTGATATGGAACATCTTGCAACTCGATAAAAATGACTGAGCCTCCTGTAACTAATGCCGGACGAAAGAAAATCTAGTGTGATCTCCAGTTTTAGTTTTGCTGGTAGCGCCTGTCTCATAATTGTATCAATTCGTTGTATTTTTGGCGTCACAAGACTCAACAGAATATCAAACAAAACAGGCGTCATTCGCAAAATACTCTTATATTCGCCTAAATCTTCGTTGCGAAATTCTTCCAAAAGTAAAGCAGATGTTCCACGTTCATCTCTTCTTAAAATCCAGGGTCTTGTCCACAACCGTTTCTGTAATTCTTCTTCTAGTTCGTCTAGTGCGAATTGGCACAGTTTTTGAAGTAACTGTTTCAGTCGAATAGTGTTTTTTTTCGCGTGCAGTTCATTTTGGACGTGTGGTCACCTCGGTCACAGCAATAATACTAGCTTAAAATAATATAGCCTCATGTAAACAGAACTAGCATATTCCAAGCCAGGTCAGCTAGCCAAGACAGTTTCAAAGAGAACTAGCTTGCTATCCTAGCTTGAAAAACTAGCCTCGTGTATCCCGGGCATTACTGTGCTACCTACTTTCTGCTTCGCTATAAAGATGGGAAACTTCAGTGAAGTGAGCACCAGTGTTTTCTTTTCCGCACCCATGGAAGAGAATATGGAACTATTCAACAGTGAATTCGATCAGGAGCTGTCTAAAGTTTGCGATGAAATGGAGAAGTGTGATGTTCGATTCATCGTATAATGATGAGTTGTATAATCACTGTGCGATGGTAGTATGTATAGTATTAGAAGTACAAACCCAATAAGAAATATTGTTGTAGTGTTTTATTTTAAGATTTTCTAATAATGTTCTTTCTTTTTTGTTACAGTCAACCACAACTTGGAAGAGGTATCAAACGAGGTATCATTACTGACGAAAATAAGGTTACCAAGAAAGCAAAATTTGATGAAGGAGCTTCTACATCATCGATTGAAACCAATAACGTGGACAACAATAAGGTGGAATGTGACATATGTCATGTTTTTATTAATAAAAGGTATCTAAATAACCATTTAAAAAGCAATGCTCATAAAAATAATATTTTAAAATCACATAATTCACTAACAAATGTTAGTTGTTCAAACCGCTTTTGGTAACCGAATTTTAACAATAGAATTAATAGTAAAACAATTCAATCGAGGCAATATTTTGAAACACCGGAATCGTTTTTAAATTCGTTAAAAATTGATATGTTATTTTTAATAAATGAATGTATTCAACAACATACCATTTTTAAAATAAACTTCATATTACATGCTGATTCCATACAACAAACTAAAGATATTAAAAATACGTTTGATTTTCAAACATTTAACTATATAATTTGTCAGGGTGATGACTTATTTTTTTTTCATCATCATATCATTAATAGACACTGTAGTCGGTAAAATTTATCAATTTGAAAAAAAAGATAGTGGTTGGAGTCTTAAGCAAATTAATTACATAGATATGAATGTTAACAAATTCAACCCCCTACGTGATAGTTCATATATCGACCTTCCTCAAGATATCAAATCAAAAAAAGCTGTAATCAATGTTAAAAATAATGATAATATGTGTTTCAAATGGGCATTACTCTCTGGTTTATATCCTATATGTAAAAGTGTAGATCGGGTAACATCTTACGCAATTCATGGAAATAAACTAAAGTTTACTGGTATTTCTTTCCCAGTTAAAATTGCAGACATATCAAGAGTAGAGGAAAATAAACAATATTATTTATTTTCCTCTACTCTTGATATTATTATAACAATATTAAACGGAAGTTACTGAAGCCAGACAACGGGTGTCAACCTCGAAATATCGCAGTAGCTGAATATTACAATGTTAAAAAAAAATTTTTAGAGAGTAAATTTGAATATATTAAGTTACAAAATGAAAAATTAAGATTAGAGATAAGGTACCGTCACGCTGTCAGCTTTATGTTATTTGTAATATTTTTTATTCCAGTCATCGTTTAGTTCACATAGTGCGAGCGTGTTTCTGCTGTGATGCAAAACGAGCAGATGAGAAATGCAAATGGCACTGCTTAGTAAATGCACAGGTAAAAGTATCAAGTATTAATACTTTCACATGGTAATCGATTAACTGGAATGTTTTGTTGCAGGAGGCATAATTTGATAGCACAAAGTCCTCTTGCGGCCGGACCCCAGCGGCTCAGCAGTCGCGAAATAAACTGGTTCGTAACCTCAAATCTCATGTCGTCATCCAGTTTATGTGGTGGCGGCTGCCAACCAGGAGGTGGCACTATCTTACAAATACCAAATCTAACTGCTTCCGGCCACATCTTTTCGTAGAATTTAACGGGATCCTTAAAAAAATGTATTACATCATACATAATTTTGTCCTGAAATAATCTTGTCAGAAAATTGGTTCTGAATTTTTGAAGCTCGAGAAGTGACTACTCCTTTAAACATACTTACAGCAAATTCCTCCAATGTAGGGTGGTACACAGGCGCATCTACTAGCACTCCGGCTTCCGCTTGCCCTAGGCCGCTGGTGCCAGGCTGAGCAAAATCTTCATTTGCAACATTATCTTGGTTCATGCTCTTGGCGTCCCTTTCATTTTCAAGAGCCCTCGCCATACCGTCGACTTCGGCAATCATACTGCGATCAGCCTCCATCTCTGCTAGCAACTTTTCTTTCATCTCCCTTTTAAGTCGAGCAAACTCTTTATCTTTCTCCTTCTGCATCAAAGTAAACCTCTCTTAGTAGCGGAATATCTCCGCCTCACAACTATTTTTCTCAGCCATAATCCGAGCTATTTCAGCTTGTTTTTGCTCTTCGAGCGCTGCTATCTCTTTTTGTTTTTCTTCTCTGATGCGGTCTCGCATCATTTTCGCTCTAGCTAACCGTCTTTTAGCAGTTATCATTTTCTGTTGCTGTACGCGGTTTGTTGTTTCTTGTTCGGGAGTAATGCTACTATCGCTCAATTCGCTGTCGGATGACATACTAATCCTTCGATTCTCAGAACTGACGTTCCGGCACACTGTACTGTCGTTTCGATCCTCTGGAAGTTCGGGCTTACACACTTTGCAGCAGGAGTTCAATAGTTCATTAGATGCATTTATAACATCCCGGTCTGTTC
This sequence comes from Lycophotia porphyrea, assembly GCA_950005105.1. NCBI lineage: Eukaryota > Metazoa > Arthropoda > Insecta > Lepidoptera > Noctuidae > Lycophotia > Lycophotia porphyrea. The sequence goes on from OX465406.1 coordinate 11,159,400, forward strand.
GCAACGATGCCCCAACACAAGTCTTCTTCTGGAGCTTTCGGTTACGCTCAAGCTCAAAATTCAGAGCTGTTTTATGAAAAACTTCTTTCAAATATTGCTCAGGTATGTTATTACCTAAGTAAAGGAGAAAGAGCAAAATGGTCTATGAGCGGCCAACAACGAAATAGGTATTAAATGAAAGTACTATTACTAAGGACTAACTTTTACTATGAACGTAACATTGCAGCTCATTTAGAAAAAAAAATACATATAGGTAAAATACTTAGATAATAAGTGCAAGAAAATGTGCAAACCCATTTTATAAAATACTTATTAACATTAGTTTATGTCTTCAAAAGTATTTCAAAACGTTGTCAGCATACCGTTTACAAGACTCAGCTCAACAATGGGTTTACTACATGGACTACCTGAGTTCGAACGGCCCAATCAGCTTCGAGTGCAAACAAAAGAGCCGAGGTGTGGGGTGCGTGTGCGTCACTCGGCGCAGTCCTTCGCTTACCCTTGTGACGTTGTGTACTGTGCGCTCATCTACGGATTCTTTTTCAAACGTTTTGACCCTGGCTACCCTCTGGACTGTGTTTCTTCCTAACCTGATAACCTGGCTATTAACTCTGAACTTCTGTACGTTTGTGCTTGTGTACTTGGACTCTGGACTTGTGTACGCCAACGGAACATTATTGAAAAATGGCAGAAAATCGACCTATATGTGTTTTGTGCAATCGATCAGTGGTTAATAGAAGAAGGTTAGAAATAACCCATGCTCTTTTTGAGGAAAATGCTGCCAATGCTCAATATATTATTGAAGCTATAGCTCCACAGCAAGTAAGTATTTTTAGACTATTTTTTGGTTGTTTTTACCCGTATGTACGCACCCTATAGCGGTGATGGCCTCATAATATTGTGTCACGATGTGCATATGCGACACATCGTTGGGTGAAGTGTGGGCTCTTTATTGAAAGTCCACGTTACAGTTTTGATTGTATTTTTATGTACGTCCTTTTAGTGAATTATGTTATTTCCTTAAGCGTATGGTTCTTTTCTAACAATACTTAAGTTATAGTCAAAACAGATCTTCTCTCTCTTTTACACACATGGTGCATATGGAAACAGAGCCAACGTTATCTAGCTTCGAAATATAATAGAGGCCAACCACTCATTAACAATGCGTATGAGCATGACTCATTCGTCACGTTGAAAAAGAGCTCGGCATGTTCTACTATACAACACATGATTTAACTGAAACTGCTGTGAGTTTTAAATACTATGTTATAAACTATTTTCCTTTTCAGGTTGAATACAACGGCCGAGAATACGTTTGTCGACCCTGTTGGCAACGAGCTCAACGGGCTGTGCAGCCAAACAATAACCCTGCCCCGCACGAATGTGTTCTTCAAGTGGAAGAATATTCACGAGTGCCTAGCACCTCGGCAAACTGTATGTTTGACAGATGCCGTAGTGTTTCACGTCGTCGAATGCCTGAGAATGTAAGGATTACTCTTATGTTACATTCTAACTTATTCATACCAGACAGTGCCAGCATATGTGATGCACATTTAACATCAAATGATTGGGAAGAGCTCATTGATAGTCCAAATCTCAGACATGATTTTAACGGGTTATTCCCGCTCGGTAACACCCTTTCGTCAACACTGTTGACGATCGGGAAAAAAAAGTTTCGTTCGTTCACAGTGTTGACGAACGCTACTTATTATTCCCGTTCGGTAACACCTTTCGTTCCTGTCGTCAACACTGTTGACGATCGGGAAAAAAAAGTTTCGTTCGTTCGCAGTGTCCATGAATGCTGGTTTTTATTTTTAAAATATGGAAATAAAAATAAAACATGTCATGGATTTTCAAATGTTTAATTACGACGAAAGTCTAGTTTAATTGATAAAATATGTTGGATGTTGTTCCATTTGTAGAATTTAAGTTAGTAGATTGCAAACTTCCCTTTGCAGCAGGCAGGTATAGCGATGCCGCGCCGGTAGCCGGTAACAGTAGATAAAATAAACAATAGATTCGCACACTACCCCCGACCGGCCTATTCTAGTACGTTATTCACCATGACCTTGAATTAGCCAATCAGAGCACTGCAATAATAAGTATCGTTCATTTTGGGTAGCTAATCCTGATTTATGCATTGTACATACAGTACATTATTAGTTCTAAATTCGGACATGTCGGAACAAGATTTAGCAGGTAGTTCTAGTGGAAAATCCGTGTTAGTGCGTATAAAAAGAAAACATGGGACTGTTTTACTACATGGCGGTCGCCAATATTACACAAGAAGGGCGCATAAAAGTGGTTTAGTTATTTGGAGTTGCTCTCAACGTAAATTAAAGTGCAGTGGAGTTTGGAGAATTAAGGTAAGTGAATTACCATAGCAATTTACGTAAACGTCTAAACTCACTTTAGCTTTATAAAAGTCCTATTATCGCTTTTTTTCACAATGATTTGTATGATGTTATGCATGATTTATATACCTACCTAGCCTGGTGTGGTATTTCTTGGCTTGGCATTGTTTAAAATACGATAACCAAAAATATCAACATATTTTGACATACCTACCTACTCACTCTTTTTTTAATTATGCTGTGTTTGAAATATGCAAATCGTTTGTGTTTATTTTTAAGTTATGGCTTAATTGTAATGCATAATTCAGTTTCCAGATTTTATTAGCTTTGTTATATAAAAACATATTATGTTATGTTTGTTTACATTGTCGGATAAATAAGATAAATGTAGTAGAAACGAGTAGTTAACTAGTAGTAGTAGTAATAATATTAATAAGGTATAAAACGATTATCTGAAATAGTTTATTTTTACTGTTTTTAATTAGGTTTATTTTAATTTTAGGTACTTAATATAAAAATATTAAGGTTTATGGTTATAGTTTCGTTATTTAATTAGTGTAAATTAGATGATTATCTGTGATACATAATACTGTACTTAGTTTTCATTAGTCACTTTCTCAACTATATTTGATTATGTTAAATCAGTGTCACAATTTTATTACTTATCAAAGTGTAAAATGGTTATTATGCACATGATAAGGCCATTTTTTTATTTTCTAGTTAATTGTGTTTTAAAAGATCGAACATAATCCATTAAAACATTTTAAAAATCCATGACATATTTTATTTTTATTTCCATATTTTCAAAATAAAAACCAGCATTCATGGACACTGCGAACGAACGAAACTTTTTTTTCCCGATCGTCAACAGTGTTGACGACAGGAACGAAAGGTGTTACCGAACGGGAATAATAAGTAGCGTTCGTCAACACTGTGAACGAACGAAACTTTTTTTTCCCGATCGTCAACAGTGTTGACGAAAGGGTGTTACCAAGCGGGAATAACCCATTTTAACAGCTCTCATTTTGTGCAAATACTAGAGCTTTTTAAAAAAGCTGTTTTAAATAAAAATATTCTGGACTTTGAAGATATTGCAAATATGGATCCTAATGAGATTCATATTCGATTGGGCGTTAGCAGAGATCAATTCAATACAATCTTGGAACAAACGCCTTCTTTGTCTGAGTCAAACGCCAAAACAAAACTAGCCATTTATTTAATGAAGTTGCGAACTGGTGATAGCAACGAGAGATTAGCCACGCTCTTTAACATAAGTAGAAGAACTCTAGAAAGGCATTTAAAAACCGCGCGTGATGCTATATCTCTGGATTTTAAGCCACGACACCTGGGACTCGACCATTTAAATAGAAGAATGGTCGCTGACCGTAATCTTATTTTACCAAACGCGTTATTTGGAAATCCCGAGTCTTCTCCAGAAGAAAGGAAGGCAGTAACAATCATGGATGGAACATATATTTATATACAGAAGAGCTCCAACTTTTCGTTCCAGCGACAGACCTACAGTCTACACAAATACAAAAATCTATTAAAACCGTTCTTAATGGTGTGTTCCGATGGGCATATAATTGATGTTTGCGGGCCCTATGCTGCTACCGACTCAGATGCCAGTATTTTGGAAAGAATTATAAATGACGAAGAAGGCACATTTCACTGGTTTTACCGGGCTGGCGACATATTCATTTTAGATCGTGGGTTTAGAGACGTCTGTGGCGATTTGGAGCGATGCAACTACAGTGCCTATATGCCAGAAACCAAAGACCGCGGTGCAGACCAGCTTACTACTGAACAGGCCAATAGAACTAGGCTGGTAACTCTATGCCGCTGGGTAGTGGAAGTTATAAATGGCAGGTTCAAGCGAGATTTCAAATTGTTTAGGCAAGAATATTTTAATCGCGCCTTAAGTCACATGTTTGAGGACTTTCAAAACGCAGCGGCACTCATCAATGCGTTCCAAACACCAATACAAGATAGTATTCATGCATCATCGTTCGTAAATATAATTAATGAACGTTTTGAAATACCGAACCTCTTAGCGGACTATGTTATCCGTCATAACATAAATAGACAGAGGGCATCATTTGAAAGACTCAGCAGCGACCAACCTATTTTTGAAGACTTTCCGGTTTTTTCTGAAGAAGACCTAATTCTGTTTGCACTTGGCACATACCAAATCAAGTTGGCTCGCAGCTACTACGCTGAACACTTAATTGAAGGCTTATACAATATCGAAGTATACCGGGAGCGACAAATAAGTCAGCTCAGAGATTTTATTGAAGAAGAAGATATTTGGTTATTACGTGTGCGAATACAATCTAGACATGTAAGGTCCAGAATATATTATTCTTATATTGTAATTAACCGACAAAGACAAAATAGAGAAGCAATTGCTCATTATTATTGCAGTTGTTTGAGTGGAAGGCGCACAATCGGTTGTTGCGCACACGTTATGTGTGTAGTGTGGTATCTGGCATGGGCTAGACATCAAGACGAGGATATTTTATTACCGGCATCAGAACTCAGTGCTATTATTGTACATTAAATGTATGAATGTGGACGAGGCAAAAGGAGTATGTAAGGATCGTAGCAAGTGGCGTTCTGTGGTTTCTGCCTACCCCCATGGGAAAAGGGCGTGAGTTTATGTATGTAAATGTATGTAAAATAAATGTATTGAAGTAAACAAGTCATTTTATTTTATTTCCTTATTTTTAAGACTAAATCTTAGTAATTAATACGCTAAATCACAGGCTTACATATCTAAAATAAAAATGTATTTAGTTCCATTAATAATGACACTACAGATATAAAACTTCTTGAACCCGTTATTGTAGGGTGATATTAAACCAAAAAAAAATAAAATGTTCCTGGCCGCTGATAGACCAAGTGCCGTACGATTTTGCCCATTCTCCTTTTCGTATTACTGTAGTAGTCTTCTTGTTCTTCAGTATCTGAATCGTATGCGCTGAATTGGTACTGCATGCCACTTGGTCCAGGTTCTAAAACGAGGTGAATGAAAATTAAGAAAGTGGATACAGAAAATGGTGACGAGGCTGACGAGACTTTTTTCAAAAGTCAGATAAGTAGTTTGTGTAGAATTTTAACAAAAGCTGTAAAAGAGATGTAAAACTATCCGAAATTAGTGCTTGGAAACGTCTTCTTTTTTTGAGGTGAAAAATCACGTTTTACAGTAGGACTCAATGTAACGCACTCAAAACATTGTGCTGATGGATAGATTGAATAGTAAGGGAGACCCCCTTACTATTCAATGCCTGGAGGTGCCTTATGTAAAAAAAAAATACATTGAAAACATGTATTTAAAAAAAACCTTGTGAAAAAGTTAGAACTTGACCCCCAATATCTCCGTAACTAGAAAGTTCCCAGGTATGGACTAGAGCAAAAAAATGATCGCAATGACGAGGAGAACAAGTGCCTTTCAGCTTCGTTAAGAGGCTGTTTACACCCTTTAAACGTACATATTTCAAATTTCATGCAATTCTAAGGCTGGAAAGGTTTTGCTGCTTTTTCTGTAGTTTTTTGTTAGCAATATTACGGTACTTTCTCGCCGGTCGCCTTTATTATCCATCTTTTAAATTATAATTCATACTGTCGTATGCAGAAGTGTATGCACCCTAGGAAAAACTATGACCATAACAGAAATTATACTAATACATACTACTAACCTGGAGGAACCACACGTATCACGGGGAGGTCCTTAATGGCATTCTCAAGAATCACATCACTAGTGACGACCGAGTCACAAAGGTTTAACCGAGCCCTCCAAAAATTCCGATGTGTCCCAGGTGTTCCAGGCCCCTATCATCAACCTTGACCATCACCGCCGGTTCATCTTCGGAATCATCGTCAAATCGTAACCTAATTAAGTCATCTTCTATTGGTTCATCGTCATTCAAAGACGGAATAACCGCCTCATCTGCGATCCCACCATCTATGTCGAGCGTGGTCTCAGTGGCGAGAATGCCATCAATAGCGACCTCGTTTTCGTTGGCGAGAATGCTCTCTTTGGCTTCCGTTTCATCTCGTTCGCCCTCTGTTGCGAGCATTCCATGTAAAGCGAGGTCGTCCTCCTTGGTGGGCATGCCTTCTTTGGCAATCGTGTCTTCCAGTGCGAGCTCGTCCTTTGTAGTGAGCATGACATCAAAGGTGCGCGCATCCTCTGTGGCAATCATATCATCGATGTCGAGCGTGCTGTCAGTGGCAAGAATGCCATCAATGTCGACATCGTTCTTGTTGGCGAGAATGCCCTATCTGGCTACCGTTTCATCTAGTGCGAGTTCACCCTCTGTGGCGAGCATTCCATCTATGGCGCGGTCGTCCTCTTTGGCAATCGAGTCTTCCAGTGCGAGCTCGTCCTTTGTAGTGAGCATGACATCAAAGGTGCGCGCATCCTCTGTGGCAATCATATCATCGATGTCGAGCGTGCTGTCAGTTGCAAGAATGCCATCAATGTCGACATCGTTCTTGTTGGCGAGTATGCCCTCTCTGGCTACCGTTTCATCTAGTGCGAGTTCACCCTCTGTGGCGAGCATTCCATCTATGGCGCGGTCGTCCTCTTTGGCAATCGAGTCTTCTAGTGGGAGTTCGTCCTCTGTGGTGAGCATGACATCTGAGGCGCGCGCGTCATCTGTGGCAGGATTACCACAGAGGGCGCGCGCGTCTTCTATGTCAAGCGTGCTCTCAGTGGCTAGAATGCCATCAATAGCGAGCGCGCCCTCTTTGGCAACCATATTATCTACGAGAAGCACGTCCGTTTGAGCGAGGGTGGCATCTGTGTCGAATCATCATCTGGGACTTCCGGGATAATCCAGTCATCTCAGGTGACCCGGTTCGCGGCAGAAATCACATCGAGCTCTACCCTATCATTTATCTTCTGGGCTAGTTTCTTCTTTAGAGGTTTCTCGGGAGAGCTCTGTTCAGGTGTACTTTTTCGTGTAAGCTTCGTCTTTAGAGATTTCTCGGGCGGGCATGTTCTGTTGCTTTTTTTTGCAGCTTGAGCTTTGTTCAAGAGTGCTCACCTTGGCAGCGTTATAGTATTCTGCTATAAAGCAGATACGATAAAAAACAATTATACGTACAATTTACAGACCATGTGTCCTTCGTCTCATTTTTATCATAAATATGCCTTCTGTGGTAGCAGAAAGTAGGTATAAATCACGGCATCCATTATCCATTCAATTTCATCCATTTATTTCCAGTTTAACATTGTAATTTGAGCACTTTTATAAACTTTTAATAATATTTTTCACTAATGACAAGCAACGTCAATCTGTCAAGCTTACTATTGTTTCTTAATATTTTTCTATAAAGGCCTGTTAAATGAAGGTTGTACTAGATTTTATTGCTAAAAATAATTAAAAATGTTTTGGCTAGTTTAAATCTAGTTTTGATATTGTATTACGTTTGTATACTGACTAATAGAATACTAAATGTTAATTTTAAAATTCATAACGCACTCTTGGATTGTGAGGTTTTATACGTCTTGGCCAACTATACCTGGCTGGTCAGACGAATTGTGGCTACAACAAATATAATCGTAAAGCGAGGCAAATAGTTCTGGAACACTGAAAGAGTTCCTTATAAAAGACGCCGCTTACGAACTAAAACTAGTTTACGACGAGATTTCAGTAGCGACCAGTACAGTGCAGTCCACCCCACTAAAAGTGGACTAGTGAAAGTGTCAAGTGGTAGGGCGCCGACGCTCTGACGTGTCCCTCCACCAAGCGGAAGTCGCAACTCCATCCCGGGGCTCCCCTAAACGGAGTTTGGCCCGGGACTCCTGTTCTCTTCAAGCTTCCCGGGGCTCCGCTAAACGGACTCGCCCGGGAACTCCACTCCTAGTTCTGCGATCGCCTGCCACCGAAACAGCCAGGACTGACCTGACGCCTGTTCGGTGGAGCCGCAGGACCAGGCGCTCCAAGGGTCTACCCCCTTCGGAAAACAGCAAGTACTTTCTCCACCTATTACCCCAGTTCTCGAGTGCGTGTAGATAGGTGTGTGTTTTTTTAGCAGACTTGTATTTCATATCCTCCCCTTTTTATCTTATTAAATTTAATTGTACTGTCTACCTCCTATTTTTATTTATTTGGAACAGTAGACATGACAGTTTGGCGCCTAACGTAAATCAAAATAAATTGAGCTCAATTATTTTCAAAATTCAGAAAAATTACTATTACTAGTATAACGATTTATTTTGACTCACTTATTTGGCTTAGATTCTCTTTATAATTACTCCTTACTTATTATTCTTGATCACTAGCTTATTTTGTCTTTGTTTTTTTATGGAAACATTAAGTACTACGGTGTAAGCCACAGGTATTTTACTGGGTGGGATGTTTCGGAACTATTCGTCCGAGAATTTTTTTATGGAAACATAAAGTACTAAGGTGCAAGCCACTGGTATTTTACCTGGTGGGATTTTTCGGAACTACTCGACCGAGAATTTTTTTATGGAAACATAAAGTACTAAGGTGTAAGCCACTGGTATTTTACCTGGTGGGATTTTTCGGAACTATTCGTCCGAGATTTTTTTTTTTGTGCGTTTTTTTTTTTGGAATTACTCGACTGAAAAATAAAGGAGGTAACAGCAAACTTAATTTAGCCCTCCATCGGTTAAATAACTAATCGTGGACCTCTTTCAACTAATTATTTTTTTAAAGAAAATACGTGTTCTTCTCACGCGTCCCTCTTATAACTAAAATACCCTCTTCAACACTCTGACTCTCTTGAGTCCTGCTTCTAATTACTTTCCTTGAACGCAATGTTTACTCTCTTTTGCTATCATTTATATTATTTTTTAGTCATGGATAGAATTATTCACGACATTTATAATTCGCCTTCGTATTTCCATCTCTACCTCCTTTAATTATTTTAGGAGTTCACTTTTGGAAAATGTTTAATCTCGTTCCACACATACTCTCTTCGGCTTTTAAGCCAAATACTAAATGTTTAGTGGTAACTGAAACTACTAAACAAGTACTACCTTTTAATAATCTCTCATTAAAGCAAACAACTATTGCTAATGACATGATTTAACGTTTTAAAACTATATCCTTCGAAAGCAGAGGAGTACTAGGCCGCACTCATCTTATTAGCCACCATATTGATACTGGTGATACTCCACCAATCAAACAACGGTGTTATCGTCTTTCTCCTGAAAAACAAAAAGTTAGTTAGTTTGATTCTAATGGTATCAAGCTAAATAGTATATAAAGATTTTAAAATATAATGTATATAATTATGTAAATAAATTCATCCTACGTCATTTTATTCATGATTCATCTCTATCTTATTTCTTTCTTCTAACTATAGAGTTCTTTTCGGTCTATTGAAACTCTATTTGTTTTTTATTTTCATTTGGTTCTTAAACCATTAAAGAAGATTATTTATTAATCTTTCTTTTTATATCTGTTCTTAACCTTCGTATAAACTAACTGTAAAAGTTAGTTTAATCTCTCCAGATACTCTATGAAGTGCTTTTAGGTACAAGTTACCTAACCTTCGTATAAACTAACTCTACAAGTTAGTTTAATCTCTCTTCTAAGAAGTGTTCTTGGGTACAAGTTACTTAACCTTCTTATATACTAACTCTACAAGTTAGTATAACTAATTATCAACTACTGAGGTTGATTGAAGCGGTTAATAACTTCATTAAAAATAAGCCATTGTTAAAAAATCTTTATATTTTTCATCTAATTATGGGTTTTCGACGCGAGCGGTTGACAACTCCGAAAATAAGCCTACAGTTATTGATATCAGGTTGCGTAGAGATCATTGAATGTGAATCCTACCTGACCTAACTTCGTAAGATGTCGGTGTGATTGAATGAAGTATGTAAGTTATGTGAAAGTTGTTATACTTTAACTGTTACAAAATTTTTGTTCAAGACCAAAAATTTTCTCGGGGTCGATGGGGAAATATAGTATTCTGCTATAAAGCAGATACGATAAAAAACAATTATACGTACAATTTACAGACCATGTGTCCTTCGTCTCATTTTTATCATAAATATGCCTTCTGTGGTAGCAGAAAGTAGGTATAAATCACGGCATCCATTATCCATTCAATTTCATCCATTTATTTCCAGTTTAACATTGTAATTTGAGCACTTTTATAAACTTTTAATAATATTTTTCACTAATGACAAGCAACGTCAATCTGTCAAGCTTACTATTGTTTCTTAATATTTTTCTATAAAGGCCTGTTAAATGAAGGTTGTACTAGATTTTATTGCTAAAAATAATTAAAAATGTTTTGGCTAGTTTAAATCTAGTTTTGATATTGTATTACGTTTGTATACTGACTAATAGAATACTAAATGTTAATTTTAAAATTCATAACGCACTCTTGGATTGTGAGGTTTTATACGTCTTGGCCAACTATACCTGGCTGGTCAGACGAATTGTGGCTACAACAAATATAATCGTAAAGCGAGGCAAATAGTTCTGGAACACTGAAAGAGTTCCTTATAAAAGACGCCGCTTACGAACTAAAACTAGTTTACGACGAGATTTCAGTAGCGACCAGTACAGTGCAGTCCACCCCACTAAAAGTGGACTAGTGAAAGTGTCAAGTGGTAGGGCGCCGACGCTCTGACGTGTCCCTCCACCAAGCGGAAGTCGCAACTCCATCCCGGGGCTCCCCTAAACGGAGTTTGGCCCGGGACTCCTGTTCTCTTCAAGCTTCCCGGGGCTCCGCTAAACGGACTCGCCCGGGAACTCCACTCCTAGTTCTGCGATCGCCTGCCACCGAAACAGCCAGGACTGACCTGACGCCTGTTCGGTGGAGCCGCAGGACCAGGCGCTCCAAGGGTCTACCCCCTTCGGAAAACAGCAAGTACTTTCTCCACCTATTACCCCAGTTCTCGAGTGCGTGTAGATAGGTGTGTGTTTTTTTAGCAGACTTGTATTTCATATCCTCCCCTTTTTATCTTATTAAATTTAATTGTACTGTCTACCTCCTATTTTTATTTATTTGGAACAGTAGACATGACAGCGTTTTGTTTAGGAGTGGTGGCCACCATGGGAGGACTATGCTTAAGAATCCCCACTAAAGGAACACTCTCCCTGGCAGCAGTCCGTTTCAGTGAATGTTTCGTTTGCAAACCTTTCTTGTTTTTATTTTTTTGGTATTGTGGTGTGATGTCAGCACGTCACGTACAGCACGTAGTATAATATGCTAAGGTAGATAGTATGTGAATACGTGATTGTAGATTATCGACATAACATCACGTCGTAACTATGTATATAATGTTGCTAATTAAAGGTGGAAGAGTAATCGACTCTTGGAGTAGTAACTAGCATGTAGTTTACTTTGACCCCTCCATCCCCTCGCATCGCATGGCGACCCTGCCAGTCGGCTGGACGGCGTTATAGTTGCCCGACCAGGAGCTAGTCACGGTTCGTGGTTGGCGGTTTGATTGTCTTCATTGAGTATCACGTCAGTCGCGTCACGTCGCAGGCCATGGGGAGCACGACGTCCAAGGAAGAGCTGATTATCGCCCAGGCGTCTACGAGTGGTGCAAATACCGCAACGGCTACTCGGGAGCAGCTGGCGGCTATCAAGACCGTGTTGCTGTTTGTGGCTGTGTGTATGGCAGTTGTCATCATAGGGTTGGCGGTTCGCATGTATCGGAGATGTCACCACGACTGGATTGAAGAAAAGATGAGACAGCGGGAAGTCCAGAAGGCTGTACAGATGGTTTGACCAGGAGCCGTCGGAGGAACGAAGTAAGTGTTTCTTAAGTGGGAGTGAATAAGTGTGTTTCGGTGCTTGTGTTCATCGTTAAATTTAGAGACATTAATTTAAATGGAAGTGGAGTTAACGTCGCTATTTGTACAACTTAAGTTATTAAGGGAATCTATTGTCAAGTTAGGCCCTAGTAGGCGGAGAGGCAGAAATTTTGATAGTAAGATTAGTGAGGTGAAAGCGCTTTATCGTAAATTTAAGTGTATAGTTTCAGAATCTAGTAAGTTCTCAGAAGAATTGGCTCAGTTAGTATGTAAGATAGAAGCATTATACGTCGACACTATTAAGTTTGAGAGCGAAACCGAAATGGAACAAAACATGGCGGCGGAAAAGTTTTCTTTGAGAACGGCAGTTGGCCTACTCCCAAAGATGAGTGGTGATGAACAAGTTACGCAAGACTTAATTGATGCCATAGGATTATATAGTTCCATGTTAGTGGAAGCAGATAATGCACTTTTAATTAAATTTGTTTTGACTACGCGACTTACCCAGGGTGCTAGGATTCGGTTGTCCTCTAGTTACGCAACGGTAGATTGTCTGTTAGCTGATATGAAGAAGCATTTGTTAACAGTAGAGTCAGACGTAGCTGTGCAAGCGAAACTTGCTCGCGCTAGGCAGAATGATAGGTCGGTCGCGGATTTTGGGGCTGAGATAGAGAAGTTAATGGTTAATTTGACTATTTCTCAAACCGGGGAAAGTTCGGAAGCATATGAGATTTTGCGGCCGTTGAACGAAAAGTACGCGATCAGGAAGTTTGCTGACGGGCTTCGCAATCAGCGTTTGGGTACGATCATTACGGCGCGGAATTTGACTTGTTTGAAGGATGCGGTCAGGGTAGCAGAAGACGAAGGTTGTGCATCGTCGGCACAGGTTATGGCGTATCAGCGTTGGCCCGCAAGGGGTGGTTTTGATAATAGAGGTCGCGGAAATGGTTATAGGCGGTCTACAGTAGGAAGTGGATACGCGCAACATAAAACAGCTGTTGAGCGTACGCGCAAAAATGCCACCGTATGGCATAATCGTGGAATGCGGGGTCGTAGCAATAATGCTCATCGTGGTCATTCGACTCAACAAGGTCGGAGGCGTGTAGCGTATTTCGAGCATGCGCGTAGTGATGCTGACTCAGGCGGAACGTCAATGTCACGACGTAATGAAGCAGCTGACCACCAGTTGCAGTTTTTTTCGAGGCTAAGCGTATTTTAGCTTGCGATAGTATTAATTGGGTTAATTTTCTAGTGAATAATGTAGATGCGGAATGGTTAGTGGATACGGGCGCGTCGATATCGGCTGTAAAGAGTGGGTTCTTGTTGAACAATGCTTTGTGCTGTAAGGTAGTTAAGGAAGAATTAGTGATTAATGGTGTAGGAGGTAGTTTGAGGGCTATAGGTTATGTATATTTAACGTTGGAATATGGACGATTTTCTTTCGCGCATAAGTTTTATATATTTGATGATTTGCCATGTAAGTCGGTTGGTATATTAGGTCAGGATTTCTTGCAGAAGTATGGTGGTATTGTAGATTTTTCGGCGGATAGGTTCTCTCTTAGGGATCGTGAACGGCGGGTGGTTTCGATGCCACTTAAGTCCTATGATTACTTGTTGACTATTCCGGCACGTTGTGAGGTGGTTAGGTATTACCCCGTTAACAGAGCGGAAGATTGTGTGGTAGTAAGGCAGGAATTGCGGGAAGGCGTTTTCTTGGCTAATGTGATAGTAAGGCCTAGAAACGGGATGGTACCCGTTAGGATTTTAAATACGAACTCCGAGGAAGTTGTGTGTAGTATGTCCGGTGTGGAAGTTTGTCCGTTGAGTGATTTTGATTGTTGTAATTTCGTGAAGCCAGGGACGGACGTTGGGCGTGTAAAAGGGGTACTTTCTTTACTTAAACTCGACTATTTGAACGCCGAGGAGCGGTTGTCGATTGAGCAAGTGTGTGCAAAGTTTTCGGATGTTTTTCATCTCCCGGGTGATAAATTAGATGTCACTAACGTGTATGAGCAGTCTATACGCTTGAAAGAGAATGCTACTCCGGTGTACAAGAGGCAGTATAGGATACCTTATGCACAGAAGAAGGAGGTTGATAGGCAAGTGCAGGAGATGCTGGAGAGTAATATCATTGAGGAGGCGGTTAGTGAGTGGTCTAGTCCTGTTTTGGTGGTCCCCAAAAAGGCGGATCGTAGTGGAGAGAAGAAATGGCGTGTGGTTATAGATTATAGGCAGTTGAATGAAAAGATACAGGATGATAAGTTTCCATTGCCGAATATAACTGAGATTTTGGATTCGATGTCAGGCGCAGTTTACTTTAGTCACTGTGATTTGTCACAATCTTATTATCAGTGCGCTTTGGAGGAGAGTAGTAGGAAGTACACTGCATTCACAACAGGCAAGGGGCAGTATCAAATGTGTAGGTTGCCGATGGGGTTGAAGATAAGTCCGAGTTCGTTTAGTAGATTAATGACTGTGGCCATGTCTGGATTGAGTTACGATGGGTGTCTGATTTATTTGGATGATCTCATTATTTTTGGACGGAATTTAGATGAACATAATCGAAACCTAATGTCAGTATTTTCACGCTTGAGGGAAGTAAATCTAAAGTTGAATCCGTCTAAATGTGAATTTTTGAAGAAGCAAGTGCTTTATTTGGGGCATGTAATATCGGCGGAAGGTATTTCACCAGATCCGGAGAAGGTAGAAGTTATTAGAGGTTATCCGCGTCCATCGACGGTTGATGAGGTGAAGCGATTTGTAGCGTTTGCGAATTATTATAGGAAATTCATACCACAGTTTGCTGATATAGTGGTACCTATGGATAGGCTGTGTAAGAGAGGTGTTGTATTTAGTTGGTCCGATGAGTGCGAGAAGTCGTTTTTGTTGCTTAAGGAAGCGTTAATGAATCCACCGGTGTTGGATTATCCTGATTTTTCTGATAGCAATACTTTTATATTGCAAACCGATAGTTCTGGATATGCTATAGGGAGTGTGTTGTGTAATGGGAACGGAAAACCCATCGCATATGCTAGTAGGTCGTTAGGGAAGAGTGAGTTAAATTATCCGATAATAGAGAAGGAGTTGTTGGCAATAGTTTGGTCAGTTAAATATTTTAGACCGTATTTGTACGGACGGAGGTTCGTTGTAAAGACGGATCACCGGCCATTACTGTATTTGTTTAACATGACAGATCCATCCAGTAGGTTGACTAAGTTTCGTTTGTGTTTAGAGGAGTATGATTTCGAGGTTGAATATATTAGGGGCAAAGAGAATGTTCTAGCGGATGCACTTTCTAGAATAGTGATAACGAGTGAGGATTTGAAATTGATACGGGAAAAGACGATATCCGTGATGACGAGGGCGCAGTACAAGCAGTTGGGAAAGCCAAATGTTTGTGATAGGGACTCCGTGGTATCTGGGACTGATCACCCTAGGATCGTGGAAGTACTTAAGAAACAAGGAAATGACATTGAGATTTGTTTAGATGATTGGGAGAAAATGTTACGTAACAATAATAATAACAACAATAATAAAAATGGTTGTAGGAAGATATTTTCAAAGTCGCGCAATTTAGTGTATATGCCAGAAAACTCGAGTATTTATGTAAACTATGAATCTTTATCGGGAACTTCGCGAGACGAGTTATCGAAAGACATAGTCAGTTTTTGTATTGAAGAAGGCATTAAAGAAGTAATAATTATGAAAAATCATTATAACATTGATTTTATTACAAGAATGGCAAAATATTTGAAGGAAAATAGAAGTTCGATTTGTGGGGATTTTAAACTGTGTGTAGTGAAGGATTTACGGAGAATAGAAGGGAAAGATGAGAAGAAGGTTATTTTGAATGATTTCCATATTTTACCCACGAGTGGTCATGCAGGAATACGTAGGATGGTGAATAATATAAAGAAGTATTATTATTGGCCTTCTATAGAGAAAGACGTAGTGGAGTACGTTGGTAAATGTGATAAATATTGTAAGCAAAAGTATTCTAGGAATACTAGGGAACCCATGACGATTACGACTACTGCATCAACATCGTTTGAGAAGGTTTATTTAGACATAGTGGGACCCTTAGATAGAGACGAAAGGGGCAATGTTTACATATTAACTCTTCAATGTGAACTTACGAAGTTTGTAGAGGCTTATCCGTTAAAGAATAAATCCGCAAATGAGGTAGCAAAAGCTTTGGCAGAGAATTTTGTTTTGAGATATGGAAAACCAGAAACAATAACTACGGATAGGGGTAGTGAATTCGTTTCGAAAGTAATGATAGAGCTATGTGATATCTTGAACATCAATAAAGTCATGTCGACGTCGTATCATCATGAGAGTATAGGTTCATTGGAGAATGTACATAAAACATTAGGTGCATATTTGAGGATACAGACGAATAATAACCCATCATCATGGAGTACTTGGATTCCATTTTGGTGTTTTTCTTATAATACGACAGTTAATACTGTTACCAAATATACACCTTATGAATTAGTGTTTGGAAGAATATGCAGATTACCAAGTAGTCTTCAAGGAGAAAGTGTTGAACCATTGTATAATTTTGATGATTATCCTTTAGAATTTAAGTACAGATTGCAAAGGGCACAAAATGATGCAAGGGAGAATTTAATAGCGAGTAAATTAGCTAGAAAACATTGTTATGATAAGAATCTTAATTCTGTAACCTATAAGGAAGGTGATTTAGTTTTGATTAAGAATGAAACTGGCAACAAATTGGAATGTATTTATAATGGACCTTTTGAAGTTGTAAAAGACGAGTCACCAAATGTTGTGATTAAGTATAAAAATAAAATAGATATAGTGCATAAGAATAGAACAAAATTGTATTGTAAGAGTTAGAGTGATAGTTAGTAATGAGGAAAAAAAACCTTGTAATTTAGTTTTTTTTATTTATTTAAGGGGGGTGATGTGGTGTGATGTCAGCACGTCACGTACAGCACGTAGTATAATATGCTAAGGTAGATAGTATGTGAATACGTGATTGTAGATTATCGACATAACATCACGTCGTAACTATGTATATAATGTTGCTAATTAAAGGTGGAAGAGTAATCGACTCTTGGAGTAGTAACTAGCATGTAGTTTACTTTGACCCCTCCATCCCCTCGCATCGCAGTATATGAGGGGTTCATCTTCGTCAGAAGAGTTCCTTTTCCTCTTAAAAGTAACCTTTCTCAGAGGAGTACCACTTTCGGCGATAATTTTTAGTTCAAGCTGGCTAAGGCGCCGTGAACGCAACGACATGGCGTGTACCCGTTTGTACTCTTTCGCTTTTTTTAGCTGTTTGTAGTTTTGGTCCCTCAACAGGGGTCGTCGACACCCTCGCATCTTGAAATTCCTATAACTAATACATACATACGTTTTATGGCATTTCATTATGTAGTTGTGAAGAAGATTAATCATATTTATGTATATGGGAAAAAAAAACAGCTTAGATTAAAAAAAGATATTTTGAGGATCGGAAAACCTTTGCCCAGCAGTGGGATGAAGCAAGCTAACAGTAATATTGAAGATACCTGCATAAATAACAAATATAACCTACCTTCGAAAAATAATCCCCGTAAATGTCACGGGAAACACAGTGCTTACGTAATACTTGAACAGTCCCTTAGATGGACAAAAATAAAGCAAGAAATGAACAAAATTACAAAATGGAAATAAAAGCACACATCTCTGACACTGAGCTGGTGTGACCCTTTTTTTTTTTTTACGTATGGGAAATCATCAAATGACTTCTCCCGCTCTGGGCAGAGCGGAAGGGAGTGTCAGACTTGTACTGACTAAAACCCATCCATGTGTCCTTGCCCTTTGTGTTCCAGGGCCGCGGTATCTCTTTCGATCAGCCCGCAGCCCTGGCAGGCATCGGCCCTTGCGGGCCCCTCCCGGTTTGCTGACATCTCTTTGAGGCGCGCGTGGAACACGAACGCGCCGTCTACACGGCCTGTCGTCAAAAGACGGTGTAACATTTAAAATATAAGTAGTGATTGTGTGGACGGGTAGCGCCCTCTATTGAAAATAGCGTAAGTGCTAGCTGCAATGAACAGCTGAAGTAGTACGGTGAAGTCAACTGGATGGCGTCAGCGAGTAATATATTTATTTTCTTAACAAAGTAAATCCCAAATAAAATATGTAAAATACATAAACAAAATTCTAATAATTAGCCATGATGACTTTTCGTTAAATTACAATTAATTATATAACTTGGTGTTTGACGGGATAAAAGACTCCTGTCTAAACCTGGCAGAATAGTTCCAGAAGCAATGACGTGTCAGCTTTCTTTGACTTAGAAATCTTTGCGTGGAAGATATTAGTTTGCTCACCAACTAACCAATACTTTAAATAAAAAGCCGATGACGCGGACGAGGCGTGGAATAGCTGCTAAAATATAAACCCGTGCATAATAGGAACCACGAATGTGTATGTATTCTGAATTATTGCTACTTTGTGAGAATTACATAGCGTCATTCGCTGTGTGTTGAAGTGCTCATAGATTTCCTTCTCGTATTGTATTCAGGGTTCCATCCATTATTTTAACTAAATTTCAGAAAACGAGTCTTCTCAAGGACCTGTAGGCGCAAAAAGGCCACTTTAATATGAAGTAAACTTTGGGGCAAGCTCTGGTTCCAAACAGCCACGTGTAATACTCTTCAGACCACACGGACTGCGATTACCGTCTGCGTAGCATATCCATGGTTGAACCTAAACAATCATCTGGTAGTGTATGCTCTACCCAAAGTAAGTGTAACTTCATAATTTAACGTCTTAAGCGAATCTTGGCAAGAGCCATAACCATGTATTGATGCCTGTACCTGCAACGATTAAATAATTGAGAAGACTGCAGAAAGCCTTTGATTTCAATCATACCTCATGCGCTCAGAACCCATTAGTCTCATGGCAATCTCCGCTGGCAGCTGGTGGTAAGAGACGCAAGGATCTTTTTTTTGATTTGACACACCATGAGCCTTCGAAGCGCATGGTTATCTTTTGTGACAGTCAAAATATGGTTATCTTTCAAGGGTTAACGTTTCGAATCGCTCATCGCGATACACCGAGGTGTATAGCCACAGATCTCTAAAACTGTCCCTCTTGAAGCAAAGATACTACTCTTGCAGCGGTTTCCATGTCCATGTCGGCGAGAACCAGGCATAATGATCACAACTAACACACGAACCAAACAAAGCAGTTAAACACGAGAGTGCTCCGCAACAGCGTTTAGTGTAGACTGAAAACTTAAGTGACTGAGAATTTGTGCATTCGATGTTTTTTTCGAGTACTTCACTTTTTTAGCTACCCTCTTGAAACCAATATAAATGTTGTCGGAATAAACATTGATAAGGGCTCCTAAACATGTCAGCTTGACGGTTCAATGCATAACTTTGTCAACAACTACTTAGATAACTTTATTTAGACCAAAATAGTGACTGATTCGAGGTGGGCCCTATTTTGTTTTGAGTAGTTTATAATAAGCCCCGACACCTCGGTCGCTCCATCTGTGAACACAGCTTCAGTGTTGCAGTAAAAATATTTTTTAAACCATAAATCTTACGCATATCTGTCCATGTGCGTGCTAGATTTTATAAAGACTTAACTACCTTTAAAACTGTTTACAGATTCTTCAAAAATAAGCGATTACCAACCCCTGACTTCGGAAATCAAAGTATCAAGAACACTGCCGTCGGGAGGTATACGAAACGTAATCGTATTTTTGGTGCAAGATGCGATCAACTGTCATCGATCAGGACAAAAGTTCGTCATGACCGTAGGGGACGTGTCGGCGGTGATTACCGATAACGGAACCAGGCCGGGGTATGTTTTCAAAAAGATATAAGAAATATAAGAATCTTTTATTTTCACTTGTGTACGTACAAGATGAAAAGTTAGGGTATATAAAATAAATAGACAGCCACTTATTCCAAAATGACAATGGTACAAAATCTCTGAGAAGATTAGAACATTCAACGGTGAAGCAGGACGGACATTTTTGCCTCGGATAGAATGTACATATTTTTTAAGCGAAACAGATTGGCCAATCTAATTTGAAAATAGTAGATTTTAGAGGCAGTTTCCGCTTATGTAAGACCTTGCCTACACCATTCGAACATTAAGACGTTAACTATCCTTTCTTCGTTTTCAGAGATGATGAAGACGCTTACAGAATAGATTTAAGAACACCGGTGTTAATTTCGATACTGAAACGTAAACCTGGCGGCCCTGATCACAGAGAAGAGGGTAAGCATTTATCTGTTGTCCAAGTGCAGATATTTCCATCTTTTAATTGAGTAAAAAGATTTCTTCCATTCATTTAAAACTGTTTCTACAGGATTTTCCTAGCTAAAAGGCATCACAGGCTGGAAGATGTACGAGTATACTTTCCGAACAACTTACAGAGTTCACAACATCAAGCGGATCGATGATAGAGTGTAACTGTGACCATTGTTAATGAAGATAATCGGTCCACACGAGCTGCTAGAAAATTTAAATGCAGAAAGATATTTAAGTTTTTGCGGATTGACTTGCCCTTGCTTCTGGAAAGTGTCGCACCTGAGTGGTTGACCTGAATTAATTTCTAAAGATATTTTTTTCGAATAGTGCAATAATATTTGTATTGCTGCACCTGTTCCTTTGTTAATTCATTTCTATAGATGTTTTTTTTTTCAATTTCTATAAGTACATTTATTTTATCGAGGCCACATCTGTTTCTTTGTTAACTTGTTTTTCACTCATATGATTAATGCACATGTGTTCATTGTTATTGTTGGTTTTCTTGGTATATAACACCCGCTTTTTCTTTATATATCATAGTCGCCTTTCGGAATCAACATGTCAGACATCCCTATTCGTGATTGCCTGGTTTTCGAGGAAGACGTCGTTCTATAGAAATTAGACACCGTCCAGCCTACCGTCGACCTCCGCGCCGAAGAAATGTTGCCGCCTTCGTCTCCGGCTACCTATCTTCCCTCGCGGCCTGTCGCCGACGTGCCTGTGGTTCCGCCGCACGTGTACATCTTCACGTCGGATTTGACCGACGCGCAGCGGAAGCCGTATGAAGACGACCGGCAAATTAGTCTCGTTATAGATTTTTACGAGCGTATCCGACCCGCGGGTACGTATTGGGTCCGCATCAGGGTGAAATCCCTTCACGTCTGCGCGCAGTGTCGTGATACATTCTTCAATTCGTATACCACTTATACGTATTAAGATTATGTGTCATGGCACACCGACTGCTATCGCGAGAGGTACTTTTGTAGTTTTTGCGATTGTTGTCTGTTTGACATTGTTTTTTAGTTAGTTTTAGTTAATAAATATTATTTTTGTGTAAATTGTTTGTGTTTTATTTTATTTATAAGTCGCTCTCGAAAGGTTCGTATCTACTCGGATCGGCTCTTCTTTCGGTCGTGTCCTCGGAGACGCCACCAACTGTATAAATGTATAACGTGTGTTAGTGAAATAAAACATTTTTGATATTTGATTTGATTTTTTTGAAGTCCAAGAAGACATGTGGCTGCAGAACGATGGCTGTCCCGCTCACTATGCTGTTAGAGTACGATAACACCTTAATACAGCTTATCCAAATAGGTGGATAGGGCGCTTAGGCCCAATATTATGGCCACCGTGCTCGCCAGATCTAAATCCCCTAAATTTCTTTTATTGGGGTTGCCTAAAACAAGAAGTCTACAAGGCACAAATCACAAGTATTGACTATTTGAGGACGACAATCCAGACAGCAGCTAGGGAAATCAGCGAAAGCGAGTTTGCCCGACGGCAAAAACTTAATTCGACGTTGCAGAGTGTGTATAGCTGCGAATTGGGGCCATTTTGAGCATTTTGTTTAATTTTAATGTTTGTAATCATGTCAAAGATCATTAATAAATGATAAATATAGTAATTTGTTTATTTTTAGTGCTTTGCTCAAATACTTAAGTAACAAGTTTAGTAGTATTCGCTATCGCGATGCGCAACTATTTGATACTTTGTATGACTTACTACAATATTAAGGTTTCCCATAGTTGTATTAATATTATTGAATTGCGTAACAGTAGCCCCTAATGCAGTTAGGCATTTATATGCAATTATAAGTGAGTGAAAATGACTACCAAATTTGAAGACCTATGTGCCTATTGACTTCTTACTTCTTATGGACAATCTGGACTTGCTTGAACTCATCCGTCTAGAACACTAAATTATTGAGCAGCACCGGAGAAGTTGCGAGGAGTCTGATGATGAACCTGACAACAAAGAGTGCCGAAAGTTGCAGCACCGATTTCTTTGCTGCATGAAAGGGTTCCCTAATGCTAATTAGTTTAATTATTAAATATATAATATATAAAATTAATATAGACGGTTATGACGCGTACGACGGACAGCCAAAGTATATTTGCGTAAGCGACCCGAAAGCAGAAGACACGAGAAATTTTTGAATAAGTCTGATGCTGTGAGGTAACTACGATCGCGAATATATCCCAAAGAAGGGAGAAAGAAAGCTATCGGCATTTTTCAGTGAAGGAAGTCAGATAGAGTGTGGAGGGTTTAGAGTTAAGACTGAAAGTTACCAAGAGAACGCGTTTCATGTCAGCACGGTTGCGCTTGTCGGACCGCGGGAACCACGCACATAAGATTTAGCACTATCATTATACTGCTTGATCTATTAATAATAATGCAAATGTGCCTGAACGACACGTATAATATTTCAAAGAAAAATCAACGGGCTGGAAGGAAGCCGGGGGCAGTTCTCGTTCATTGCAACGATGCTACCAGTAGCTCGGCGATATATTGTATCCTTGACATTTGTGTTACCCAGTTCAAATACACAAGTACACTTTTAGTCTTCAGGAAATGCGACGACAAGAGCACAGCTGCTTGGATTATAACGCAGATGACTGTACTTTGTGCTATCAAGCCATTCATACGAGTATGTATGTGTTAGGGGAAACGGGGATGGGCAGCGGGACTGTTCGAAAGAGATACCGCGGCCCTGGAACACAAAGAGCAAGGAAGGAACATGGATGGGTTTCAGTCAATACAATTCTGACACTCCCTTCCGCTCTGCCCGGAGCGGGGGAAGTCATTTGATTATTTCCCATCCGTAAAAAAAAGGGGAAACGGGGATGCGCCATTTGTTATCTAAGTTTTATATCACTTAATTGATTGAAGAGCTAATACTACTTGCTTGTATTCAAAATGACGTCATAAGCACTATGCACTACCGATTGTTCAGAAACTCGAAATTAAAATGTGTAAGTATTGTTATTTGTAATTGAATATTTAGATTTCACATTGAGGTTTGGTGGAAATACAGGGTGTCCGGTGGCAATTTTCACATTTGAAAGTTTTGTTACTTAAGAACGCGAATAGCTAGAGGGGCGCGAGGTGGGGGGTTAGCTTCGTCAGCGTCGTGAGTTTTTTAGTCGCCATGCCGCGTTGGTCAGGAGAGGAGCGTGCTTTCGTGATCGAGGCATTCTTAACAAGCAATTTTTCGCTAATTGCGGCGCAGCGAAAATTCCGTAATCATTTTAATCTTCCACGAATAAGTGATGTGCCTTCAAAAACTTTAATTCGTTATTGGGTAGCAAGATTTCGTGCTTCAGGCTCAGCTGTAAACACACGTCACCAAGGTCCAGTTGCATCTGTATCGACCGAAGAAAACATTCGACGTGTGAGTGATTCAGTTTTGCAAAATCCACGGATGTCACTAAGAGCACGTTCGGCAGCTTTAGGGATCGCTAGATCAACATTGCACGAAATAATGAAAAAGAAGCTCAAGTTCCATCCGTATAAAATTCAAATAACGCAAAAACTCAATGAAAATGATTACCAAGCAAGATTATCTTATGCCGAACGGATGTTAACAACTTTTTCTACGGAAACACGACTGCGGAACGTTTTTTACAGTGATGAAGCACATTTTCATTTAGGAGGTTATGTAAACAAACAAAATTTCCGTTACTGGAGTACAGAGAATCCAAAAGAATTGCATCAAGAACCATTGCATATGGATAAGGTAACAGTTTGGTGCGCTATATCGGGGAAAGGAATTATTAGTCCTTATTTTTTTGAGGACAATCGTGGTCGGGCAATAACCGTTAATTCAGAAAGATATTGTGAGATGATCAACAGTTTTTTAAGAGAAGAACTACGCAACAGTTCTATTGCTAACAGAAACAGCTGGTTTCAACAAGATGGCGCAACTGCTCATACAGCACGAGTGTCCATGAATGTTGTAAGGGAATTGTTCCCAGGAAAAATTATCTCTCGGCACGGTGACATCCCCTGGCCAGCACGATCGCCCGATTTGAGCCCATGTGACTTTTTTTTATGGGGCTACTTAAAGAGCATCGTTTACCGAAACCAGCCGACCACCACTGCTCAACTGAAAGAAAATATCCGGACCGAAGTTTCGAGGATTTCCAGCGATCTCTGCAAACGTGTTTTTGAAAATATGCGTGTGAGATGGGAAGAGTGCTTGCGTCAAGAAGGCCGACATTTAGAAAACGTTATTTTTAAAAAATGAAACTCACATTAATGTACCGTAAATAATAATAAAAATAATTCAGGAAACTTTTGTATTTATTTTATTATCAACCTTTGAAATGTGAAAATTGCCACCGGACACCCTGTATTTTCATGCGCACATACTTCGTTCTATGCTAACGTATTTGTTAAGTACCACACTTGTTTCCGAACGCAGTTTTTTGTGACGTTTCATTTTCAGCTGTCACTGTCAGTTAGTTGTCTTTTGGCTTTGGTTAAAAACGGCTATTGAAAAAAAAGTATTTTTGAATTTGGTTGAGAAGATTAAAAATCCCTTTGAATCTGGGTTGCTCTCGGAGTTTTTTGTTATAATTGGGTTTATTTGGTTGAGTGTAAAATACAGGACTAGTTTAGCGATTGTGATAAACACGCGCCGACGACGGCTGCCAATTGTTTTACGCGTGTGTAACGGAATATTTGATTTGAACCTTTGATGAAAGTGTGAACGACCGGAATCAGACCCTGAGCCGCTTGGGATTAAATTACAGTTCGGACCCGATGCAGCTGCAATACGCTCTAAAGAAGATTAAAGATTCTTTGGTTGAAGACAAAGATTCAGATAAAGTTCTTAAAGGATGGGAAATGTATAATGGTGTGGAATGGGTAGAGAGCAATTTTGTACCTGTGGAGGGAAACATCAAATTCTTTGGTATTAACGCTTAGATTTAATTTTTATTATTATCATTGTTATTTTTCTTTATACACATTGTTTGATTTTAGTTAAGTATAATTGTAATTTAAAATTGAACAATTGTTGTGGTGCATTCCACGCTGTTACGCGCTGGGCAGATCAGCGTCCTTTGGGAACAACGTGGGATCTGACACCAACTTTTCACACATCACACACACACAAGGACACTTACATACCTACACAGAACCACCTTGGCCCGACGAAGGAAACCATCACCAGCGCTGGGTAAGTGAACTAACGGCAAGAATATTGTTGGTTGGCTCCTCGAAACGTGGACGCTCGACGGACCAGAACTTGCCCTGGTTAGACGTCGAACAGTATTACCGCCAAAACCCTCTAAAAGTGCTACGGCCCCCCACCATTCGAAATTATTCCCTGATGCGCGTTTGGGATGCGCTATAGAAAAAATAAGTTTCCACAGACATTTAAAACTTGCACGAAATCCTACGGTTCTGATTCGTCATTCGAAGCTCAGGATAAGAGAATATCCGCTCACCTTTAACGAATGCATCCTGTAACCTTTAGAGAGCGAGCACCTTTAGTAGGAACACCTTTAGATGACTTCTAGAGTTAAGCCGTTCTAACGCGTTTGTGAAAAGTTAATCTAAATGCTGATAAATTTATTTCGCTAATCTAAATACGCACAATATGTTTGAAGAAGATTTCAAATACGCGTATGTTGATAAATAATATCGTACTCGCAGTTAACGCGTTTGACAGTGTATCGGCACTGATTAGTTGTACTTCTTAGCGTCTTGTTAGACTGTGACGACACATAGATAAATTAGATTCAAAGACCAAGAGTCTTATCGATAAAGTTATTTTGATGTGGATGATAACTAATAACAATTAATCAAGTCACTACTAATTAAAGCTCACAATTGTTGATTGTCAAACTGAATACTCTCGCTCTCCGAACGAAATAGTTAGTGTAACAAAATCACTTCCACTGAAATTTTAATCCAAAACTTTTGAATTTGCTTACACGACAATGACTGCCATTTTCACATCTTTTTATGGAGTTAGTGATTATGTGGGTCGTGCAAAATACCCGAGATACTTAGAAATTATTCATCAAACATTCAAACATCATCAACATACCGATTGTCGATACCTGCATCAACTTTCAGCCACCCCACAACAAGAACAAAAACCGATATCCAGACTATCCATGTTGGGATATTTCTCGGGCGGTTCTTAGATCTAACTCACTATTGATACACAGACTATAAATACTGTCGCGTTACTCTGCGATCGAATATTACTATGTTCACGGAACTCCGTTCCCATTTGACGAAGAGTGATGTAGATATAATGTTTAAATTTGGAAGGAAGCCAATGACGTAAGCTTGAGGAATAAAATTATTCATAGTTTTTATCGGTGTTATCTATTTTAAACTATCCCTTAACAATCATGAGTCACATCTTTGAAATGTTGTTTTTTCCTCAAACTATTCAGACATTTATTTCGGGAACAAACTTCTGAGAAAACATACAGTAGCATTTATCTTTTTAATATGTTGGGTCATAAATTTGAATTATGAGTGTAACTAAATACTTTTGTGGATAAGTGGCCGTATATTTATACAATCATTTCGTTATTTTCGTCGCGGAGAAATCCAATGGTTAAACAAACCGTTTTCCGTGAAATAATATAAATAAGATGCCAACAAAGCTTTGTACATAGACCATGAAGTGGTCCATGCTCAGTTTAATACTGTCAGTGATCGTGATAACAATTGATCGAGCAATTTTGAAGAACATGAAAACAGAGAGCATCCAGGAATTACAGAAGCGGGGAGACTATGTCAACTTTTCGGAACTTATGGAAAGTAAAAATTGGTTAGTCAGCTGCATATCCATGGAGGATGAATATCTACCGAAGGAAGGGGCTGGAGAATGGGACCGCAATTCGATCGTCGGGAACGTCGGGTTCGATATATTTTCAACGAACTAAGTCGATGGATTCAACATCTCAGGGTCCGAAGTCGATTCCTACAATTTTTGGAGCTTCATACGGGAAAGTGGTTTAGCCCAGTCATATTAGGTAAAAAAAGGGGTCAACCTCGGAATGAAAGATAATAAGCTGCAAATTGGTATGAACCTTTGTTTTGTCATTCTAAATGTTGTCTCAAAAGTCACAATCGTTATCGTGTCCGCGTCTTAAGATATTCAAGGTCAAAGGTCACAAAAATCGGTTTTTCGCGAATATCTGGCTTCCTATCGGTTGAATGAGATTTGCATTTATTATAAAAGTTGTAGGCTATAAAATTCCCTACAACTTTTGTTTAAACTTTTTTTTCATACGACCAACCGTTTTGAAGGTAGAGCGCGAAGTGCACATCGTACAGTCATATACGGCCTAATGCAAGGTCAAGCGTGGTTATCAGTACGTTATAAAGTCAATTATTTACTTGGAAATTATAATTATTAAACAATGCCTATTATTTATGTACTAACTATTAATTATTTATATTTAATTAAAGTAAGTAACTTGATTATTTATATATAATTATTCATATTTAAGTATAAAATATTATTAATTCTGGATTATATATTTTAGTTTTATTTTAAGTTAACACGACATTATATATCTTTTCTTTAAAACGCGTAAATTTCTCAATACTTATATACCTGGAAATACTTGTCCCTACCCTATGCCCTTTTCTATTCATTGCCGGGACAGATGTTCTATAGTATTCAAGGCCACTCTCTCCACTTTGTATGAGTCAAGATTATTCGTTAGTTTGAAATTGTACCGTTGCAACTACGGACGTACGGTTTTAAGAGCTATGGCTGATTTGTGTTTTATATGTGATAAGAAACTTTCAGAAGGTGTTTCTGTGAATGTCGTACGTGGTTTACAAACTTTAAAAACTGCAAGTATTGAAAGAAATGATGGACATATAGACTATTTAAATACTTTAAGTTCTGTAAATGTGCATTCCGAGTGTCGAAAAGTGTACACGAGTAAAAATGTTATTATTGCATCAAAACGACGCACAGATGAGAGTGAACCTTCAACGTCAAGTGCACCTCGTAAAAAACGAAATGAAGTCTTTGATTTTGGAAAGTTGTGCTTATTTTGTGGCCAAGAAGCTGATGAAATAGCAGAAAAGAAAAAAAAATTAAAGTATAGACGGACAATAAGTAATGTAAGTACTCTTGCATTCAAAGACAACGTAATTAAGAGAGCAGAAGAACGAAACGATTCCTTAGGAGAATTAGTAAAGTATACAGGGTGACTGGAAATTAGTGGCGGAGCCGTTAATGGGAGGTAGTCAAGGGTTATTCCGACAGATATCACTCTGAGACCTACCGTCCTTACTTAACCCTTTCCAAGATATTCCTACTTAAAGAGTGTAACCCAAAAATTCGTACAAAAAAATTTCAAATAGTAATAAATCCTAAAAAAAAGTGATTTTGGCCTACTTTTTTTTTGTTTTGCAACAAAGATATTCTAGATAAGTAATATTAATTGTTAAATTTCCGCAACTGTCATTATTTTATGCAAAAACTGCTAAACAAAAACGGAAAATGTAAAAAAAATACTTTGATGGCTGATAAAACATCAATTTTCTTTAAAAAGTCACCCTTTATTATTACGTACAAAATAATTAAAAAACTTCACGTTTCGTTCCCTTTCGAATGAGATATTAAAGTCCAAAATCGGTTAAGGAATTATGAAGATATGGTCAATGGAAAAAACCCGTAGAGCCCGACCGAGTCCTTTGTTCCGAGAACAAAGGACTCGGTCGACGCGCACGAGTCGAGCTTGCCCCTCCCTCTTGCTCAGCTCAGTCCGCTCTTACGGTTTACTGTGTTCGGATGTGCTTACTTTCTCTCAGTTTTGATTTTTCTAACGACTTGGCTTTTTCCTGGACTTTTGTATTTGATTCTCTTCCCGACAACTTGGACTGTGCCCTGTTTTCTGTGACTCCTTACGATTTGGCTGTGTGGTTTATCGGACCAATAATGGCAGGAAGAACATCGTTTAGTAACGAAGAATACGCAGATATTCTTTTTTATTACGGAGCTGCCAGAGGAAACGCTGAACGAGCTCGTCGTGAATATGGCGAAGTATTCCCTAATCGTCGACTGCCTGATGCCCGCGTATTCTCCCGAACCTTCCGGCGGGTGCGAGAGCGCGGAACCATCGTAAGATACCAAGGTAAGAGAAAGTTATTATTCTTAAAGCATGTTCAAACCAGAGATTTCTCCATACAAAATGTAGTTCCTTCCTGTACAGGCCGCTCTACATTACTGCGCCGCCGCTAGTTTCCATACATGCGCTATAAAAATGATTTGTTCTAGCGCTTTCGATATTTGTCCAGCTATAAAAATAAACCTTTCCTATTCACTCTTATTAACGTGCCCTTTAAATTGCAAGATTGCAAAACAAATGTCGCTGTCCAAATTAGTCAGCAGTGGGGTGCCATAAATCATACAAGTAAGATAACGGATATCACTTCCTCTCTCGCACTTACGCGACTTATGGGTGACGTCACCAAGTTGCAGTGAAGCGCGCTATTATTGTTTACTATTTTTTTGTCGAAGTCGATGGATTTTGGTAGAGCTTTTGTAAGAATTTTTATTGTGCTGTCATTGTTGACGCTCATTGCACTGTGTCGACAGACGCATTCCAACAAGAGAAGTGATTTATGTTATGGTCCAACCGACGTGAGTCTATGTGCGGAGCCACACCAACCTAAACTAGCCATGGTAGTAACACTTAATTAAAAAAACTTTTTTGTTTTTAGGTGACGCAGGTAGACCTCGACTGGATGTCGGGGACAACGAAGAGGAAATTTTAAATTATTTCCAAAGAGACCCTACGCTGTCTACACGAATGATAGCTCGCCGTATGGGACTCTCTCAATGGAAGGTGTGGTACACTCTTCGCGAAAATGACCTCCATCCTTACCATTACACACCTGTTCAGGCCATAGAAGAAGGGGACCCTTTAAGAAGAATGCAGTTTTGCAGATTTTTAATAAATGCGGACGTTGAAGATAGAAATTATCTCAGAAGAATTTTATGGACTGACGAGTCCAAGTTTGACAAGGACGGCATTACAAATTACCATAATGCGCATTACTGGAGTGAACGAGCCATGGGTAATCCACACCTAAAAAGACAAAAAGGTTCACAGAGAAGGTTTAATCTAAATGTGTGGATGGGTATTATTAATAACCGCTTGATTGGACCACATTTCCTACCGCAAAACCTCGATGGGGTTGAATATGAAAATTTTCTGAGGAATGTGTTTTTTGAATTACTGGAAGATGTGCCGCTAGAAACGAGGCAAAACATGATATTCATGCATGATGGCTGTCCGGCGCATTTTAGGCTAGCTGTGAGAAGTTGGCTAGACCAACAGTTCCCCGACCGATGGATAGGTAGAGGTGGTCCAATACCATGGCCGGCACGTAGCCCCGACCTCACACCCATGGACTTCTTCGTGTGGGGTCGAATGAAAACTTTGGTTTATGCCACTGACGTCCCTGTACCAAACGTTGAAGACTTGCGCACCAGAATAATCAACGCAGCGCAAGAAATACAAAGGGAGCTTACAGACTCAGGGGTTGTAAAAACGGGTGTCGTAAGAAGAGCACGAGCTTGTATTAGAAATAATGGTGGGCACTTCGAAAATGAACTGTAGACAGTTTTTTATTCAATAAATTTTTATTCTTCAGTGGTTTGGTTTTTTCTTTCATTTTTATTATTAGTCTTATCTTGATGGTTTCTTAACCGATTTTGGACTTTAATATCTCATTCGAAAGGGAACGAAACGTAGAAGTTTTTTAATTATTTTGTACGTAATAATAAAGGGTGACTTTTTAAAGAAAATTGATGTTTTATCAGCCATCAAAGTATTTTTTTTACATTTTCCGTTTTTGTTTAGCAGTTTTTGCATAAAATAATGACAGTTGCGGAAATTTAACAATTAATATTACTTATCTAGAATATCTTTGTTGCAAAACAAAAAAAAAGTAGGCCAAAATCACTTTTTTTTTAGGATTTATTACTATTTGAAAATTTTTTGTACGAATTTTTGGGTTACTTATCCAGCATCCCCAAAAAGGTTAACCAAACTCTCACCGGTCATTTCTGTTTGGAACACTGGATTACATCCGTCTAAACCCTATTTTGGTTTTCAAGGTACCGATGTTTAGAGCTTATATTTTTTTTTTGCAGAAATGGACTCCCCCGGCCTGCACCAGCAGCACAAGCCCCGGAGCCACTGCGCAGCGTGTGGCAAATTTGGTTGTGGGAGCGTGTTGATTATGGGGAGCCCTGGTGCTAGATCTTGACAGTGACTCGCCAGGGCTCCCCCAATAAACTATGAACTTTTATAAGTATTTTTTTATTTCATTGCCATTACCCTGTCTATCTAATTCCCATCACTCACACATCATCATCTGCCTAGCCTTTTTCTATTGGAATTAAAATACTTTCAATAGGTAAGTCATATTAGAGGATATTGAATTAAATTTGTAGGTACTAGACCTCAATATATGCGTGTAAAGCAAGTTTTCTTCATTTCTTTCTTACAAGGAAGTATCCTAATTATATTGGTTGGTCCTAAATACACACCACTTAGGAGTTAGGACTATTTTTTTTATAATATATTTTTGGCATTGATACAGAAGCCTGTGCCAATTTTTTCGTAGTTTTCATAAACAGATTTTATCCAAACCACAGAACTCAGTTCGACATTTTGCCTACGTCCCTATTCAGTAGGTACGGCCGACTTATCTCGGCGGTAACTGTTTGACTGCGCGATGGATGTATATTTTAGGAAGGAAACTTTCTACTGTATTATTTTACAAATATCAAATTACGTCGGAGATTCGCAGAATATTAACACTACTACTAGAACTAGGCAGTATGGTGCGATGACTATAGCCTGATATTGACTAGCCATAAACTAAAAAAATAATTCATTGTCGATTTCAATTTAGCCGTTAGCTTAATTTTATTGAAGTTTTGTTTGTCGTTTCGTTCGTGGTTTTCATTATGGAAGAAGGATTTTTGTAAGTACCTACTAATTTTAACTATAATACTTTTAGCTGTTTATTATGTATAAAAGTAGTTTGTTTCAAGTTATTATTGCCATAAAAATTAAGAACTATTAGGTTTCATCACATCTTTATAACTTTTTGTCAGGCAAAACGAAGACCGAACGAGGTCGAGCGAGTGGGTGCCGACGGAGTCGCTGCCTCCGACTGCCGCTGACTACGGTGGGCCCGGAGAAAGCGGCGCCGTGGCCAGCGGGCAGCCTGGGAGCAGCGGCTTGGCGGAATTACTGGAGGCGGCGAAGCGGGCTGTGCTAATCAAAGAGCAGCCCGCCAAACGGCCATTCCCAAAAACCGAAACACCCACGCCAAAAGGGAAAGGCGTGGGTAAAAAAACAAAAAAATAATAAAATGATAAAATTAGAGCTTGTGTTTTTATTACACACTCCCAAACCATTGCCAATAAAGCTACATAAAACCACGACTCGGACACGAGTTGTGGCAGGTAGGTAACACGAACGAATATTATTCCACCCTGATACTTCTAAGTAGTTCTAAAATATTACTTGTGTTACAGCAGTGTGTAGAAACCCTTATTTTACATGTTTTCGAAACAATAGATATGAACAATGGACGCACAGGTGCGGTGCGCCGCACTCGAACAAAGTTACGTAAATTGTAAAGACGCACATACGCGTCGCGCGCACTTGGTAGAAATCCGTAAAACGCACAGGTGCGTCGGCCGCACTATAATATTAATCAATATTCAAAATTGATTTCATGAACAGCCTAGCGGAAATGACCAACATGCATGCCCAAATTTTAATTTCTAGGCCACTGAAGCCAAATAGCCGTATGGCAAAGTGG
Source organism: Lycophotia porphyrea (assembly GCA_950005105.1). NCBI lineage: Eukaryota > Metazoa > Arthropoda > Insecta > Lepidoptera > Noctuidae > Lycophotia > Lycophotia porphyrea. The sequence continues at coordinate 11,192,647 of OX465406.1, forward strand.
AAACCTACTCATATAGGCGAATTGTGGACGTTTTTAGGAATCCTTTTTTTTATCGGCACCGCTAGGCTGAGTAGAATAGCTGACTACTGGAAAAAAAGTTACTTAGTCAAATTTAACGTAAATAAATATATGTCCAGGGACAGATTTCTTATCATTTTAAGGTGTTTATTTTTCAATGGTACTTATGAGCCTAGGTTAAATTACACAAAAATTGATTATTTATTAAATTATTTTAATGATGTGATGAGAGATTTAGTATATCCAGAAAGGGAACTAAGTATAGATGAATCCATGGTTGGATTTAGAGGGCGTGTAATGTTTCGCCAGTATATAAAAAATAAAAGGCACAAATATGGCATTAAATTATATGTTTTGGCCGATCCTAACGGACTAGTCCATAGGATTCATATGTACAAAGGTTCCCAAGACAATGAAGTTGGTGGTAAAGGACATGTCGATAAAGTTGTTTTTACACTTTTAAAAGATTACTTAAATAAAGGCCATTCCATTTACATGGACAATTTTTACAACAGTGTTCAGTTAGCAGAAAAGTTGTTGTTAAAAAAAACATACTGCACGGGAACTCTAGCTGGCAAAAGAAAGCGTAATCCGAAGGCCGTAGTAATAAAAAAACTTTTAAAAGGTGGTAGTATTTATAGATACAACGGAAAAGGTGTGTGTGTCTGTAAATGGAAAGACAAGAGAGATGTGCTCACTATTTCCACTGAGCATTCACCCCACTTGATGCCAGTGGAAAATAGGCGTGGTCGTTTGGTCAACAAACCAAATATAGTAATAAATTATAACAAATTTATGAAAGGTGTTGACCGACACGACCAAATGTTAGCTTATTATCCGAGTGAGCACAAATCGATGAGGTGGTACAAGAAAATTGGCATTCATATATTACAAATGTTGCTTCTAAATTCCTTTTTCATATATAAAAAAGGTACAAGCAGTACTTTTTCCTTAGACACATATAGGGAAAAAGTACTGCTTGAACTTCTTCCCCCAACAGCTGACACATTTGCGCCTCAAAAAGCAAGACACATGCCCAAAGAATTGACAAGAGGTGAAAATGGGTGTCTTAAAAGGCGTAAATGTGTTAGGTGCTGGGTAAAAGAAAAAAAAAGGAAAGACACCAAATTAGAATGCCCAGATTGTGACGTAGGTCTTTGTATTCCATGTTACGGACCACACCACGACGAAATGCCTGGACCATCAACACTTGTCTAAAAAAATTGTAGTGCGGTTTAGGCTTGCTCCGCTAACTTGCACAACAAAAAAAATGCCAAATAAATTGAACGGAATTTGTTAAAACCGAAAGGTTCAAACCAAAAATTTGTCAAAGGCGTGTCTGAGAAGAGAATGCTAAGAGGGATGTGTGGTGTTACGCGAATGGATAAAGTAAGAAACGAGTACATAAGAGGAAGTCTGAAAGTAGTGCCGGTGACTGAAAAGTTGTGTGGTAATCGGTTGGTTTAGTAAAAAAGGTGGATGAACAACGATTGCATGTAGCGGAGATGAGAATGTTGAGATGGATGTGTGGAGTGACAAGAATGGATAAAGTAAGGAATGAGTATATTAGAGGAAGTTTGAAAGTTGCGCCTGTTACAGAAAAAATGAAAGGGACTCGTTTGTCTTGGTATGGACATGTAATGAGGAGGGATGAAGCACATGTGACTAAAAGAGTGATGGATCTGAATGTTTATGGACGGAGAGCGTGAGGAAGGCCCACAGAGTAGGGGAGAGTGGGGCAAGACGGGGTGCGGGGCAAGACGGGGTGACCGATCTTGAGCGCAAACGAATTAGCCAATCAGGATCGTTTTAGCAGCTGACGTCGCGCCGCCATTACGGCAATCAGTCATCGAAGTGAGCGGACAAATACTCCACGCGTTTTACTTATTTTCTGGAAAAAACTTTTTTTGACAAATAGCTTGTGATTTTTCTATACTATATAGGGCGTGTAATTTCCGTAAATAATAACACCTCGGAATTGATTTAAATGGTATCAAATGTGACAATAACTACACTAACAGGTAAGAACTTGTTTTTCTCTGTGCTGCGTATTGGTTTCATTATTATTTTTTTTTAATTTGATTCGGCATGCGGGGGCAAGATGGGGTAGGTGTTAAGGGGCAAGATGGGGTACCTACCCCATCTTGCCCCTTAGCCTTTGCAAGCGGCGTATAAATGTCTAATTTTACTGTGTATTTTGTTCTAGAATGGTGAGAAATTATAAAAAAAAAACAAGTAGAGGGGATTGGTCAGAAGAAAGTATGAAAGATGCTGTGAAAAATGTGGTTGAAGGAAAAATGGGCTACAAGGTTGCAGCAAAATCATTTTCTGTCCCACAGACAACTTTAGAAAGAAAAGTGAAGCTTGCTCGAGAAAGTTTAGATAAGAATGATCCAATGACTGTTAAATTTAAGGTACCGTTAGGCCCAAAAGAGCAAGTTTTCACTGATAATGAAGAGGAAGAGCTATGTAAATACATAATAGATATGGAGAGCAGGCTTTATGGACTGACAATGAAAGACTTAAGAGGTTTAGTCTATAGACTAGCGGTAAAAAATAACAAACGTCATCCTTTTAACAATGAAAAAGAAGAAGCCGGGAAAGACTGGGCATTAGGATTTTTAAAAAGGCACCCAGAACTGTCTATTAGACAGCCTGAAAGTACCTCAGCTGCACGTGCTGCTGGTTTCAATAAACAGGTGGTAGACCAGTTTTTCAATTTTTTGGGCAATGTTTACGATGAACATCATCTAACACCTGATCGTATATACAACTGCGATGAAACTGGTATTTCAGTTGTGCCCAAAACCAAATCAAAAATTATCGCAAGAAAGGGCAGAAAGCAAGTGGGAGCCATAACATCTGCTGAACGAGGTACGACCATTACAGTAGAAATCTGTTTTAGTGCTAGTGGTAATTTTATGCCACCCATGATGGTATATCCTAGAAAAAGAATGGATCCGCAACTTATGATTAATGCTGCCCCCGGAGCTTGGGGAGTTTGCAGTGATTCGGGCTGGATGACTTCAGAGCTTTTCCTAGATTGGTTTAAAAAGTTCGTCGAATTTAGCGGAGCAACACCTGAGCGTCCGGTTTTGTTATTATTGGATGGACATAGTACTCATACGAAGAACATTGATCTCATAAATGAAGCACGCACTCACGGCGTTATCATTTTATGTTTCCCACCACATACTACTCACCGTCTTCAGGTTGCAGACGTTGCTTACATGAGACCGTTAAGTACCTACTACGATCATCAAATCACGGCCTGGCTTCGCAGCAACCCAGGAACGACTGTCACTGTCCGACAAGTAGCTGAAATTTTTGGAAAGGCGTTCATACAAGCGTCTACGATGTCAACAGCTGTCAATGGTTTTAAGAAATGTGGGATTTGGCCATATGATCCAACAGTATTCTCTGAGACCGACTTTGCTCCGTCTTTGATGACAGATATTCAGCTTAATGTATGCGACGCACCTGCAAGCGATAATAGTTCGCTGATAATGGAATCGTCATCCACAGAACCAGCAACAAATAATCAGAATGCGCCAATTATATCTGAAGCCATTTCTGTTGCGGAAACTTTGACGGACGCAGCAGTGACGCCAGTGACAGTGGAAACAGAAACATTGTCGAGACTTGATACTGCCGCTAGTATTTCTGCGACTACGTCACTATCCACTAATCTGGTTACTGCACCTACTGTGCTACCTAATACAATGTCAACCCCTGAACCAGGATGTTCTCACTGGCTCGATAACTCCGATCTACTCGAAAGATCACGAACTCCGCAGCAATCAATATTTGGTGTTGTAAGTCCGCAGCAAATAATGCCCTTTCCAGCAACTACAAAAACATCTCGCTCATCTAGAAAACGAGGAAAAACCGCGGTGATCACATCTTCGCCGTATAAGAATGAGTTAGAAGAAACGATTAAGAAAAAGAAACAAGCGGAAGAGGATAAACAGAGAAAAAAAGAGTTGAGGGAACTTAAAAAATCTGAAAAAGACCCGGCAACTAAGAAGAAAAGAGTAACAAAGAAGAAACAAGGGGCTAAGAATAGATCATTAAACGAAAATAGTGACAGCGATATTGAAAATACACCTTGTTTGTATTGTAAAGGCCTATATTTGGACTCAAATGAAGGCTGGGCTGCTTGTTCAGCATGCGGCAAATGGGCTCACTGCAGCTGTGCAGGTGTGGACGACGAAGATGCAGATACCGTGTTCACTTGTGAACATTGTGAACAGTCCTAAATGGTCGTTTGCTGCGTACCCCATCTTACCCACGGGGTACCCCATCTTACCCTAGGGGTGGGGCATGATGGGGATGAGGGTGTATTTCTACTTTTTGATTTTTTTAAATTTTATTATGTTGATAAGACTGCCAAATACTCGTTAACAATGAAGACTGATTATCTAAGAAGATTATAAGAATAAAACAAATTAATAAAACTCTTTACGGTCAATTTTATTTACCATCAAACCTTAAGGACCCCGTCTTACCCCACTCTCCCCTACATTATTAGGCCAAAGAAAAAATGGATGGATTGTGTAAGGAATGATATGAAGGAGAAAGGAGTGAATGATGCCGTGACGTCTGATAGGGGAGAATGGAAGAAGAAAACGTGTTGCGCCGATCCCAAATAGAATAGGACAAGGGCAGAAAAATGATGAGTAGAAGAGGAGGGCTAAAGAAACGATGCCGATGGATGGACTGTGTGAAAGATGATATGGCAAGAAAGGAGGTGTCCGATGAAATGACGAATAATAGAGGAGTATGGAAGAAGACATACGGCGCCGATCTCAAATAACTAGGGATAAGGGCAGGAGAATGATGATGATGAATTTGTAATTTGAAAAATTGTTGGTTAATACCTCTCGATTTTGACTAATTCGCCAATTTATTTGGCTTTTTTTTCGTTTGGACAACTTGGCTGTGCAATCGTAACGCACACGTTGGCCGCGCGATTGTAACCTGGATGATTGCACGGCCATGGACAGCTCAGAAATTACTTAGGTTACAGATGTCATTCCTTTGTCGATTGAAGACTGAATTTGTCAACAATTGTCGGAAAAGAATTCTAATCTCTAAATCATCATTTTACTGAATACTCACTTTGGAAGTAACGACTAACGATTACGCGGCCATACCTTCCAAGGTGAATACTTCGTTAAAAATTGATCTATAGCTAATAATTCTTTTTTTTACCATTGCTGACAAATTTCGTCTTCAATTAACAAAAAGAATCAGATCCCTAACCCAAGTAATTTCCGAAATCCCCATGGTTGCTCAATCCTCAGCGTTACGTTCGCGCTGTCAACATAAACTATGAATTGATTTTAGTATGTTTTCGATTTATGTCGATTTATTCTACCCAGACAACTTTCGGAGCGATTGTAACGCACACGCACAGGAATAACTGTACCTACAATATATATATAATAAATGATTTGATTTTAAATATTTATTAGTTTTATTTTATTACTTACCTACCTCCAAATACAATCAAATAGTAAGTCTAAGTTTGATATTATTGTAAGACAAATAATTTTAGTAAAAATCATGCATATTTCTTATTCATTCACTTCACTCATTTATTTAATGGCGTTTGTGGAAGGAGACACCACAATTTTGCCAATATCACGTAGGTCTATGGTAGACAATTTTATTTCATAATCATATAATCGTTTACTACTACATGGCAGCACTCGGTGTTCAATTCCATTCATTCATTCATTCACTCTTACGCAAAGTATCGAATATGTTATGAGTAAATACAAATTCAAAAGAGAAAAAAAATAACAGGTAGCGCTTGATCCGTGGGGTTACGTTACGGTCTAGTATGAAACAACCTTTACATGTACAGTAATTGTTTTATGACTACCATAAAACTCGAAAATTTTCAAACGCACATAAGCGCCGTGCCGCACTCGGACAAAGTATTCGACGCCGCACTAATGCGTCCAGCCGCACTGCGTAGACTTTGTTCAACCGCACATATGCGTTCGTAGCACTACACGAAAGATTTGTTCTTACTATCATTTTAACTTAAAATAAAACTAAAATATATAATCCAGAATTAATAATATTTTATACTTAAATAGTTAAATATGAATAATTATATATAAATAATCAAGTTACTTACTTTAATTAAATATAAATAATTAATAGTTAGTACATAAATAATAGGCATTGTTTAATAATTATAATTTCCAAGTAAATAATTGACTTTATAACGTACTGATAACCATAACTCACGCTTGACCTTGCATTAGGCCGTATATGACTGTACGATGTGCACTTCGCGCTCTACCTTCAAAACGGTTGGTCGTATGAAAAAAAAGTTTAAACAAAAGTTGTAGGGAATTTTATAGCCTACAACTTTTATAATAAATGCAAATCTCATTTAACCGATAGGAAGCCAGATATTCGCGAAAAACCTATTTTTGTGACCTTTGACCTTGAATATCTTGAGACGCGGACACGATAACGATTGTGACTTTTGAGACAACATTTAGAATGACAAAACAAAGGTTCATACCAATTTGCAGCTTATTATCTTTCATTCCGAGGTGAAAGCCCTAATATGACTGGGCTAGTTGTAAAGTGAATGTGAAATTCGAAAGGACATCGAAAAGGCGTCATTGGCTGAATAACTTTCGAATATTGCTTCCGTCGGTTTTACGCATCTTATATTTTTCTTGAAGATGGTCAACAAAAAACAAGGCAGCTACCTCACAACAGGAATGAAAGGCACGGGAAGTACATGTCGTCTTATTGTGATATTATAGTGTTGGCTGTTTCGAAAGAGCAGTGTCTATCTATGTGCTGGATATCATATTGTTTGAGAACATTGTTTATGTTTGCTGTAAGTTTCCCGAATATAATAAAATATCTGTTTTGACCAGTTGATGGAGAGTAACTCAGTGTCAGTGCCCAAGGTTATCCTTAATATCAAAAGCCAGGTGTCCTTTGAATCCTTCAGCTTGGACGAATAGTTTTATTAATAAGACCTTGCGTAGTATACGCGTGTTAAATTTCGAAGAGGGAAATTCCAAAGATTGTTATCCCGAAAGTGTGTCTTTCAAAAGTCGGAAACACTGTGTGGCCTTGAACCAGCGTTTGTTTTTTAAGTACGCAGTGGTAGATACGGGGTTGGTGTTATTAGTTAATGAGGATGCATGTCGAGGTGTGTACATAATATATGTAATAGAAAGTTCAAGTAAAGATTGATAGTTTTTATCAACAAATATCAGTTATCTTTCGCAATACAGGATATCTAATTAGTTACAAAAGAATGCGTCTCGAATAGCCTAATTAATTTTAGATCGAAATCATTTGTTATCTCACATGAATGGCTGGTATTTAGCTAGAACGAATCTGAAAGATTAAGCTTCTAGTTCAAGGCAAGTTTTCGTGTGACGAATTTTTTTCAAACCATCGAGTTTTGTTGGATTGCGATTTCTATATTTCGACATCGAACAGGGCCCTAGTGAGGGGCATTCTATCGCGCTAAGTGGTGGTGATACGATACTTTTCGGTGCTCAATGATGATCTGTCGCGAGATTCGTGTTCAATGATTTTAGAGTAATCGATTTTTGGACCTCGATTTCTTTGTGAATCCATTCATCAGGTTGCGATTCGAATCGATTTAAAAAACGATCTTTTTCGAAAAAAATCGCCGTCCTTATAATATACCGTCATAATCTAGAGATCACTACGCCCTTTTGGCTCCTAAAATAGGATATTATGACTCCATCTCATGTACTAAATAGCAGTTTTAATTCAGTATAAATCCCAATAAGAACCCTCTCCTGGAGGGGAACCGCTACGAATACAGCTACAATTGTGGCTTTTCTGGAACCAGAGGAGTTTCGACTGTTCGAAAGAGATAACGCGGCCCTGGAACACAAACGCAAGGAAGGAACATAGATGGGTTCTAGTCAGTACAAGTCTGATGCTCCCTTCCGCTCTGCCCAGAGCGGGAGAAGTCATTTGATAATGTCCCATCCGAAAAAAAAAAAAGGTGTATGATACAGTCCACTTGCTGCACAGTATGCCTCGGACTACGGTCCAAAGTATTGTAAGTGTTTGCAATTTTATTGTTTATTCAGACCGATGACTGACGACCGATGGCCAATGACCGAAGACACTGGGTGGGGACCCAGCCAGTGTCTTTGGAAGGGGCAGTCCAGTCTGCAGCAGTTAGGAGGCCGCTTACTATCGCATGATGGCATGGAAGCCATCTGTGCACCATTCCCAACGCACTAGAGCCATGGCAGTCCCAACAGCATCCTGAAGGCGTTACTAAATTGAACACGCAGGACATTATAGGCCCATCATGAATATGACACCCACTGGCCACTCGAGTAGAATGATTGACACAACGCCTTAAAGAGGGTTACTTCGACATCTGTAGTAACAATGACCAAACCTGCAGGCAAGCATATTGCTTCTTACAGACAATGCCTTTATGTTTCACATATTAGTAATACTATAACGACACAATTAAACCAATTACAGTGCTTCGCTTAATTGAAGACTGCGGCTTAGGTTAGCTTTTGTTCAAAAAAATGAGCACAGCCAGCTGCTCAGGACAACCTCTGAGTCTATGACCTATTACCGGCAACTGTACAATATGCTTAATCAAAACGTCTTGGTTGCATTATACAACACAAAACAGACTTATCATACAACCTAAGGCGACACTCTGACCCAAACTTTAAAGACTTGTACAATGATAGTATTTTTTTTTAAATATATTAAATAATATTATATAATTAAGCAACTTTATGACAGGACTAGGCCAAGAACCAAACAACAAACTATCAATGAGTTAGATAACTTTAACAGGTATATTTAAATATGCTGCATCATACATGTGGTAATTGATTTTTATTTATAGATAGAAGATAGATATAGGTATATATGTATTATAAATTAATATTGGAACAAAGACAAGACCATGACTAGAAAATTTCAGAATCTTTTAACCCACCAACAGAACTAGCAAATTGGACATTCAAAAGCAGACTGAACAAATACTACTTCACAGAACCGCAGATCCGATTTTATGAGTACGCATTAGCAATGAAATTAACATTTTGAATATTTCACAGGCAGGCGTCGCATTTAGGTGACACGATCGTCTGAAAGCAAAGCAATCGAGTTGTTACGAATGTTATCGATCGCATAATACCACCATCTTGGAACATGAAGAAGACCAGATTGACACCAAAAATAATGATAATGTAGGAATTTCACCATTTTTGTTAGACTTCGATGCAGAACGACCACCAGGTAATGATTAAATGGAAAAATAAAATAATGTTGACTGGTTTCAATGAAAACCTAACCAAGAACGATTTCAACACATCCGATTTTTTGCAGAAACCGCAAGTAGTTGAAGCAGTCACAGACTTTAAACGACCAAGCTATACTTTAAAAACCACACCTCACTCACAAAATGGTTAAATTACAACAATTTTGTGTGAGGCCGACACGACACACTTATTCTGCTCCTGAACCAACTAATAATAATAAATCAACTGAACTGACGATTTCAGTGAAGATAGGGTATTGTTTCATGTACTCTGTGGCTGTGGGCAAGATCAAGAATGAATGAATCGAACTGTTGTGAGAATGCAAGTGATGTGCGTCATGCGTGATGCGTTTGCACCAAAGACAAGCGACGACACTCGAGACACGACCCCCGAATCGACTAAATAAAATACAGAAAACTGAAAATAAATTATAGTTTCGGAAATCTTTCGTTCGTTTTACTCTACTTTTGTATGTTTCATTCATTTTTATGCCATCTAATTCTGTAATTGAAGTTATTTTGGATATTTTAGCCTGTATTTTTTTAAATAGTTTTTTTTTAGTTCTCGTTTTGGTTATAGTATGAACACCGACCACACCTCACGAATTCCTAAAATGAATTAAACACTGTAGTCAATGATGTGTATTAAATATTAAAAAAAAAACTGTACTATACATAATAAAGCATCAGAAAGAAAACGGTGGATGGCCATGGCTAAAGATGTTATGACACGCCTCCAGAACATTTGGGAAAATCGTGACATAAGCTATAAAATGAAGGCCCGATTGGTCAGACCACTAGTTTTCCCGATTGTCCTCTACGGAGTTGAAACGTGGGCAATCCGAGCAAGAGAAAGACACAGGATAGACGCATTCGAAATGTGATGCTGGAGGTGGATGCTCAGAATTCCATGGACAGCCAAACCCACAAATGTGTCTATCCTTTCCCAGCTCAATATCAAGACTAGACTGTCTACAGTTTCTCTACAGCGCATTCTGACCCATTTGCGAAGAGGAGATAGCAGCCTTGAAAAGCTGGTCAGTATTGTAGTAAAGGCAAGAGAGCACGAACGCCAAAACGATGATCCGACCAAGTAAAAGAGGTTATGTCTTCAAGCAAATTTCAGCTACACAAAAGTTCGTTCTTAAGTTGTTAAACTTAAGAACGAATTTTTGTGAATCGTACAACAACAGTAAAACTATCTATACAATATGTATTCTTACTTCATACACTTCTAAAATTAGATGAAAGTGCTTTTCCGTATTATTCGTCTGCACTTCCGACAGCTTTTGGCTGTCGGCTGAATTCATGTCTCACAATCGAACTGAAATGTCAAAATTGTTCGGTTACGGTTTAGTGAATAGCGTTTTTCGATAATACGCTCGTTCGAATCGATATGCAATCGAATCGATTGGTTCTGAATACCTATACTGGTTTCTTCCCATCGACGCGTGATAAGCCATTGGGTTCTAACACAGCTTTCACTCTGGTAGCAAGAGCATGATATGGAGAATGATATCATTAATGCTAGTGTGCCAGTACCACGCAATCTGATACTCTTACTGCAGGAAAAGCCATGGTGTCCGAGGAAGTTGACTGCTTCACCAAATTGACAGCGATGTGGAGCCCTTGTGAAGCTTCCAAAGTTGTATTATTTATTCTTAAACAGATAGTAGCTTAGCTTAGCTTAGTAGCTAACAGATAGTAGTTTAGTTTTGATCAAAAAGTGTAAAGTATGTTTTGATAATATAATTGAAATTTCGTGTAATTCGACTAAATAGGGTACTTATTATTAAAAAAAAACTGGTATCGTCTATATCCATTGACTGTCATTACAAGTCAATTTATTTTCTTGTCACATTTTCAGTTATCTGTCAAAAAATCCAGCTGAGTTTCATACTACACAAAATAAAATAAATACTACAAAATTTACCCATACGCCGTCTATCTTTGGGCATAGAAGCACACAAACAGTACGTTCTAAGTCGTCTTGTTAAATTGTTCTCGAGGTATTCGCTGATAAACTTGTTTATTTTGTTTTATCAAAATGTCGCAAGCTCGTTTCGCATCTTGTGTTCCACTTCCGATAGAGAATAAAAACTTGGTGAACGTGATAGAGAAGGCTAAGGACTGGGCCTTAATGCATGGAGTCGCCATGAGAGATAAGAATCACTTCAGCAAAGATGTTATTCAGGTATTTTTTGTATTTTTTTTTGTTTTAGTCCCTACGTACCTATGCCGTAGTTCCTTAGAGTTTTACTCGCAAAATAGTAGGAATAACCTGTCTGAATATTTAACAAATAGTAAATCTTATTCTTCACCAGATACAAACAACCCATATTTCATTAATTTACTTACATTCTTGCTCTGGAATAACATCCGATTATTATAACCAAGAAATGTTACCATCTCAATATGTGGTCATGTTATAATTGTACTTTTAACAAAATCAAATCATTTTTGTGGGTTTGTCTTTCTGTCTGTTTGTGCCGGCTAATCTCCAAAACAGCTGGACCGATTTTGACGGGACTTTTACTGACAGATAGCTGCTGTTATAAGGTCTATAATAGGCTACTTTTATTTTAGAATAAGAGTTAAGGTTCTGTGCTAAAAAATTAGCCCTTGAAATTGGTAACAAAAATTCAATACGATAATGAAAAGTCAAATTTTTATAATAATTTTACGCTTCCAAAGGTCGTGAGTAACAGCTAATGCAATCATAAAAATAGAAAGTCAGTCTGTATGACAAGGGGGTTTATTGACTTACAAAATTTTGAATATTTCTTAGATATTCTAATTTTAATTGAATTGCTCCTTACTGTCACAGCTGTAATGTTTTATTATGGGGCGATTCTACAAAAGTTGAGCCACTTTTGGCCTCATTTGTCATGGATATTTAATAGTATTTTCATTTTCATATTTATAAGTACTTGTATATTATCTCAGACAGGGCTAGTCACTTTTTCAAATAGTTTCTGAGATATCTTGGTTTTTCGAATGCCAGTGAACTATTAACCATGGTACTGATTAAATACACCATTTATTACAAACTAGCGGAGGTCACACGGTTTCACCTGCATAGTTCCGGTTCCTGTGGGAGTACAGAGATAAAATATAGCCTATGTTACTTGCTGATAATGTAGCTATCGCTGAAAGAATTTTTCAAATCGGTCTAGTAGTTTTTAAATTTATTTGTTACATAAAAAAATACAAATCTTTCCTCTTTGTAATATTATTAGTATAGACTACAAGATTTATTGCAACTTTGACTTGGCAAATATTATTATCATCTTCCTGCCTTTGTCCCATTCTATTTGGGGTCAGCATAACATGTTTTTTTTAACATGTTTTTTTCTTCCTTTTCCCCCTGTCAGACGTCACAGCATCATTTACTCCTTTTTCTTTCATATCATTCCTCACTATTCATCCATCTTTTCTCTGGCCTTCCTCTCCCTATCCATCCTTACTCTCAACTCAGCAAATATCTTATAATGACTCAAATTCCTAATTCAAACATATTATTATTAGAAATTATTAAGAATATCTAAAACAAGCTGTTAATGTGTGTTTGCACCTGTATAACTCACCAAAGATATATAATATACTAGGTGTCCCGCGCAACTTCGTCTGCGTCAAACCTAGATAACGACTGCAGCGCCATCTGTCGGGCTAATTTCTGAATCTGAACCATCCAGGGTGCCACCCAAATGCATACAAAAAAAATCATTCAAATCGGTTCAGCCGTTTAGGAGGAGTTCAGTGACATACACACGCACAGTAGAATTATATATATAAAAGATAATTCTTAATAATCGTGTTTACTAACATAGTTTTAAGCAATTGTTTGTACTAACACTATAAGGAAATGAATGATTAATTCTAAAAATAAATGATTTAATAATAATACACCAACTTTTCATACTTTATGGCATAGGAAGTTTTTTTAACAATTATGATTACATTTAATTTTTTTTATCATCAACACTAGAAATGGGATATTTCAGATATTTACCATGATTACTGTTTGTTTGGTAAATATCCCATTTCTAGTGTTAATGATAATATTTTTGACAATGATAGTACAAACTTATATTTAAAAAATTATAAAAAATACTAAATTAGGAAATATTTAAGAAAAACATTTCTATTATTATTTTCTGTTTTTTTAATTAATTCTTCATTAGTTAATTTTCTTTTCTACGGTACCATGGGTTTGTAACCTGAAATAAGAAAAACAAATATGTACCTACAACAATGATAGGTATGAATTACAATAAATGGACTGTTGCAGGAACCCAGTAATTTTTTGTTAGGCACAGCTCTCGTTTACTTCAATAGTAAATTGTATCTGACCGAAGCCAGGCAGGTCGCTAGTTAAATACAAGGTGAATGGGACAAAAACACTAAAATGATTACCAAATATTCAGTAGGTATATCATTCTGAACCAGCCCATATAGTACTCATCTGTAATTTAAAAAATATACTGTTTCATACATCTTGTCCATGTATAATAAGAATAAGAATCATTTATTTGCATAAAATACAGGTGTTACCAATTGTTATTATTGGTGGTTTAGGCTCAAACCATATTTTGCCTTTTTAGGGCATGCAAATATGAGTATACATTAATATGTAATGCATATCTAAGTGAATTATTACTAATATTTCCATAAGCTAATAAAGTTAATAGGTAAAATAATAATAAGAAAATAAAAAAAAACCTTTACACATATTGCACATAAAACTATACATCTTAAAATTAAATTTTGTGTTGCAGAAATTCTTGTAAACTGTAAAAACAATTTTCTGTCAACCATTTACGCAATTTATTCCTAAAATATTTAAATGAGAGTTCTCTTATATTTCTAGGTAATTTATTAAATATAGAAATACACATATAAAACACATTGTTTTTAATCAATGTTGTGTCGCAAAATGGTATCATAATTTTTGTCATCTGTTGTATTGCAGTTTGGAGGAAACAGATGTTTTTTTTTTTAATAACAACGATAAACTTTTATTTAGAAGAAGATGAAGTTTTTCATCAATTATTAACCACCCTGTATATCTAATATTTTCTGTACAATAGTCTGCTCACTATTGTGCCAAAGGTATCATGGGCCCTGACTTAAAGTATAAAAGACTTGACTTTACATATGTATAGATAATTATAATCAACAAAGATTTTCTTTTCAGGTTGCACCATTTGTGTTACTGCCCTCACCGTTTCCCAGGGCTGAATTCGAGAAAGCCGTGGAGCTACAACCAATATTAAATGAATTGATGCATAAGGTTAGTCTCATATTTATGATCCTCCTTATTCGTAAATATTAATTAAAGTTATGTAAACCAAGAAATATAATTGCGACGACTGTACGAATAAAAATCATAAAATAAAGTTCCATGTTTTTTTTTTTCTGGGTTGCACGGTTTGGGCATTTAGCCAATGTCATGTTATTATGTAGTGTAGGAAACAAAGGTAGGGAAACTGGAATTTATTATTATTATTTAAAACGGAATTTAAAGGATCAGTAGGAACATAACTAACTATAGCAATAATGAATGGTGAGATACAGTAATAGACGAAAAATTATATTACAATTTAATATTATAGTACAGGCTCTGCCTAGTTTGGGATCAGATGGCAGTGTGTTGGTTGTCCCAAGATATTATTATTTCCTTTATTTATTTATATACATATTTTTTACATTTTCAAACTATTAAATATAAAACGACATAAAAAAAACATTTAAAAATATAAAAAATAGTAGCCCACCGGTATCGGGAATAGGGTCCAAGCTGCCGGCGGTAAACTATTACTGAGAAAGGAAGAACTGGTCATATAGAGGACAGGAGAAAAGAATGTGGTTCAAGTCGCCCACATCTATTTACTTTAGTGTGCGAAAGAGATAAAGCTAGATGTCCTGTATAGCTCCATCCGTTTTTCGCACCACACATAATACACTATATAATATAAGATTTTCGATTTTTGAAGTGATATTGAAGTAATACCGTAAAATTGCTATTAGAGTTGGTGAACTTGTAACCTGACCTAATTTCTATTATTTATACTGAAATCTATAAGCGTATCTTGACTTTACTCCATTTGAAACGAAAATTAACCTTAACCGTTTATCAATTTGCATATCCCTGTTAACCGAGTGTGGTCAAGTGATTCATACAACTATAAAGTTAAATTTTGCTCGCATAAGGCTCATTTTCGTTAAAATGCTAATGTATCTTGCCAGCTAAATAAGCCCTGTAAGATCCCAGTCTTAAATGTTATGGTCTTTCACACAGGTGGCGCATAACAATGAATTTTTGGAGCATACGCTGCAGAATGCATTGCAAGTTGATGAGTTCACAAAGAGTCTCTATGACATTTGGGTTACAATTCGAAACGAGGGGATCACACAGGTACTCATCACTATCAATATTTAACGAACAGAATGCGGGTGTGGCTAACACGGCTTCTTATTGCTGTTTAGAAAACATTTACAAGTAACCTCACACTATTTAAAAATAGAATTGGTGCGTAAATTATTGTGTTGCACTATTTAAAATAAATTTACACAATTAGTAATGCAACAATCAATTTTATGTGAATACAGCATTAGATACTTAGCATTTTAAATGCAATCTACTTTCAATACCTGTTCAGTTCTAACGAATTAAGTTTTAATTTATTTTATTAATCAGTTGAAATCCACGCATCGGCACAAGCATTATTATGTGTACCGCACACACATTCTGTTCTTTTTTTACTACATACAAAAACGATTACCTAATCAAAGACAATAGACATTCGAAAAAAAATCAAAAGTTTTTTTTTATCGTTTTTGCATGTGACATAAGTTTATCGCATCTCATTCTCATGCTAACTGACGGCGTTCGAATATCATGTAAAATGTGCTATGTGGCGTAGCCGATATCACTAGGAATGCTGCGTTCGGACATCATGTTGGAATCACGCTGCCCACATACCGAGAACCAGTGTACTAAACACTCGCCATACTGCTCATGGAAGCAGGTGGAAATCAACAGCATCGCGTCAGGATTCGGACACCTTGGACCGGTTTCCAGAGAAATACAGAGGTAGAGGATTGTAGAGGTCGTTCTTATAGAAGCCGCATTCACACATTTCAAATTGTAGCGATTCATGAGCCATGCTAAGACGTGTTTGAACCTTACACACCGAAGCCGCCATGTCAACTGAACCAGCGTGAGAGGGATGGAGCTATAAAGTACTAATAGCGCTATCCTTTTTCCAAAACGCAAAAAGACGGCTTTAACACGTCATAGTATGTCTTCAATAAAGTACAAAAAATGTTCAGCCGATTCGCTGAAAAATTCTTTCCTATTTTAGCTCAAAAATGTATAGTTTACCTACCTATTTTGAATTTTTGTATGAGTATTGGTCCATTTGCACCTCTAGCGTAGGCTTGAGTCTTCTTGATGCCATCATAATATTTATATTTTTCACCGTATGATTGTGAACATCGTTAGTTTATAATCTACCTCTTGAGATTACAGAAAAATTGGGAACTGGTATAATATTTGCATGCGACGGAACACACCTTGCACGCTGATTGAATTCGCTGAATGAATGAGTTAAGGTGGTTGCGTCAGGGTAGCCCGCGAAATTCAAATTTTCTTACGTTTTTTGCGATTTGCAGGTCATTGTCAGGTTGTATGTTAATGAAAAATTAGTCGCGCCAGTAACACTCACACTTTTTCAAGAAATATTCATTAATAGGATTACATGAACTTAGAGGGTTGTATTGATGTTTTTCATGATTGTAATTCTGTAACTACATACGTGTACTGGCGCGACTCATTTTTCTTCAACGTACAAACTGACAATGACCTGCAAATTGCAAAAAACGTAAGAAAATCTGAATTTCGCGGGCTACCCTGACGCAACCACCTTAAGTTTATAAAAGTTACACACATCACAGACATTCGGTGTTCACAATCTTACGGAGAAGACATCCATCCCGTCCCATTTATATGACCACGGCAGTTTTTGCTTTGCGAGCTATAATCCTGCTCAGCTTAACAGTTGACTTCGCCAGTTTACCATTTTGGTGTACCTCATCATGTATCGTTCTAGTAAATCATCATAGCTAATAGCTATACAAAACATAATCATTTACTCCTTTACCTTCTATTCTTGTGAATGTGTTTTCCACTGATTTATTATATTTTTTTCCTTTCTTCCGTTTCGTCCTTCCTCAAGGACATTACAATTATTTCTTTGTACACATAGCAATAAATCTCACTTATTGAAAACGATTCGTTTTGTTATTAGATACAGCTGTTCTTGTACCTATACAAAAAAAAAACATTGTACATGTACTATACACATACCTTATGTCCTGACCTACTATAGGAGATCACCTGGCTAAAATAAAAGAAAGTCTTATTTATTATTTTATACGGTTATTTTTCGAATGTGTGAGTGAGGCTATTGAACTACTTCTGCTTGAATAACTCAGCGGGCGATGCGTTCAATTGTGCCTGTCATTTTATGTTTAATACATACTTTACTAGAACTTGTTGAATACTGAATTGGGCAGCCTTTTGCTAGTGAAATCTACAAGTCCACAATCAAGGAAATTTTGCGCTCGAAATGAAACTAGCTGCGATGCAGTGAATTTACGCGCACAAAATTTGTCGCGAACTATAGGACTGGATAAGTCCTGAATATTTTGTGCTGGTGGGCGCCACATAGTTGAGTCAGCAGCTTTCTAGCTGGCATGGTAACTGGGCATTGCTTTCTACCATAGAAGCCGTTCAATAAAATGTAAAATTGTCGAATAGTTCGGTCAAAATAGACATAAAAATAGGGTTACCCCCTCCCAAGAAGCTGAAAATTTACATGAACGTTAAGGATACCATTATATTGAAAAGTCCGCATCGCTGCCATGTGTGCAAAAAAAAAATGCGTGGTCAAAATTTGCAAAAATGGATTTTTTGGATTATTTTGCGGAAACGGTTAGTTTTAAGAAAAAAATAGACATTTGTAGATCATTTAATTATCTACAAAAAATATCCTTAAACTTTTTCTCTTTTCCTTCTTTTTTCTCTTAGCTTACTTTTACATAGACGATTTCCTGATATTCTTGAATGTTTTTTTTCTTTATTAAGGAAAACACAACTTTAGTAAAGTTTAGAATCGCTTTTTCTTAGAAATTGTGAATCGTAGGGAAAAAACGAAGGACAATTTTTATAGATAGTTAAATGATCTACAAGTTTTGTCAGAGCTATTTTTCTCATAGAACTAACCGTTTCGCAAAAAAAAACATTTTTGCGAACTTTGACCTCGCATATTTTTTAAGCACATATGGGATTGATGGGGATTTTTCACAATTTCATTATAATGGTATCCTTAACGTTTATGTAAATTTTCAGCTTCTTTGGAATTAATGCATCTATTTTGACCGGGCTAGAAGGATCGTAGCAGACACGATATCGGCGACCGGCGGTTTTTTCTACATATCGAGCGCAAATATCTACATCACCGATTCTAGAAATATCGGGTCTTTAGTAGCGCATTTAAATTTTCCCGTTTTAACAGCGACTGCAATTGAATAATTAGCTAGTTAGTTCAATAGTGGATACCCTTTCAGTTTGTCTTTGAAACACTTAAAATAAGCCGCAGGCTCGATTGAGCAATATAATCACTGACTGAAGGCTGTCCAAAGTATAACAATTTCTAGTGAAGTAATTTTTTGTGACTAACATTCTAACTGCCTCGCACAAGTTCTATTTTTAAAACTTAAATATTATAAGCTTTTAGAACTTTAATAAAAATAGGTTTCTGTATCCAATGTCCATTTTCTCTTCTTTTTAGTTTATTGTAAAGTCAATTAAGTATAATAAAGAAGACGACGAGTCGTTATTCTCATTTAGTTTTTAAAATGTGAAATATTGGGTACAAGCCTTTGTCGATAAGGAATGAAAACATCTTAATTTGACTTTTTATGTCAATTAACATTGTGCTAATGTATAACTTGAGTTTCTTTGCCATTGTATTTTCAACATGGCAACACTGAAAATAAAGAAATAAAGTATTATAAATTAAAAAGGGATTTTCCAGTGTTGGCATGCAAAAATGGAACGTAACATTTTTAAATTAAAATGTGTATCGTAATTGCATGTTAAATCTTTGTATATTACGGACAACTGAACGTGTTGCCCGCATAAATAAAACGAATAATGCATTTTTTAATTTACAAATAGATTTTAAAATGCGCCTACTTAAATGGGCGCAAACATGTTATCAGGTGTTAAAAAAATTAACTTTAAGAATTTTGTGTGGGCATTGTACTTATCATTATCAACAACTTTTACCATGGGACGAACGCGGAAATCGCGAAAAATAAAATCAGCTGACCCGTACATTTTATTGAGTTACGTGTGCATAAATGCATGGAACAGCTGATTTTTTTTCGTATAGTAAAAATTGTTGATAATGATGAGTACAATGCCCTCACGAAATTCTTGCAGTTGCTTTTTTAACACTTTATACATATATTTTAAGGCTGCTCATACAAAGTAATGGTTACATAAAAAAACATATGATTAATTGTTACATTTATGATGGTTGCAAAAACAAGACTGTAATATTATTCGTAAACACATGACTTGCATTGTTCGTTACTGTAGGATAGATATAATTACCAGTAGCAAACAAAGGCCAGTTATTTGAAATGAAAAATGATTACAATTTAGACTAATATTTATTAAACAACCCTGTTCTATCAAGAGGACAATGAACAGTATTAACAGACATTGAAGCTTTATTTTATACAACCAGCTGTCGGGATAGAACCTTTTCACACTAAGTAAGTCGTATGCTTGAAATATCATAAATGTTATGATTAAATAAGTAACAATATTGTTATTTCTACGATTCTTAATTTGGAAAGGTCACCCCGAACTAAGGCTGAAGCAGACCAAAAGCGTGCGCTCGGTTGTAAAATGTATGAAACTCTTTGGATGATGGACTGGGTAACATTTTATACAATACGAAAAAACCTCTTTTAAATATCGAACGATCGTTTACTTAGAAACAGGTTGAAGGTTCGTTTACATTAAAAATTGGTTGTCTGTAAAGTTGGTTTACGGACGATAGTTTAACGTGACAATGTCATAAAATCGAGTGGAAGAGAGATAGATGCGGCGCAAGCGTACAATGAGCGTAACGGGACACATTTTCGTGCATGCAGCCGGCGTGCATCGATTTATTAGACGTTGTCACGTCAAAAAAAAGTGCTTCTACTAACTTTGCATTGCTGATAAAATGCAGTGATCGTGATTCGTAACAATACGGGACCTCACGCACTACATGGCTACGGCCTCGACTTTTGGCCGCAGCGGCTTCGACCAGGACAACAAATTTGGTAGCACAACCGTGTGGCTGACCAGTTTTGTTTAAGATAGCGGTCGTTCATACGACAAGTCGTAACCGTATGTCGTAGCCGTGTAGTGTGTGTGGTCCCTAAGGTTCACAGAAAAGATCAGTTGACAGTTTTCTTACATTACACCCGGAGCTTGCACGAAGAGGCTTCGCATACCCCATGCGCACATTTGCTCTGCTCCGGCCTATATGTGACGCTTTAAAAGAACTAATCAGAAAAAAAAAAATACTTAAATTGCACACCTTTTTTTTTCAAATAACCGGCCGTAGTTAGACTGTAGTTGATACATTGTATTTGTAAAACCAGCTGTATATAGTGTACATAATTTTACGTCGCGAAGCTAAACAACTGTCGTGTATATTTGACGTACATCCACGTTACAATGTTGTCAATATTTCTCCTTTCTCTACCAACATTCAGCTATTGTCTTCGAAACAACGGAAACAATGAATCTTAAATTGTGGCTTAGCTGCCATACTCGACTTTTTAAGGTGGAAGCGTCAGGGTAGCGGAATTCAAATTTTCTTAGTATTTTTTTTTGCAATTTGTAGGTCAGTGTCAGGTTGTATCTTGATGAAAATATAAATCGCGCCAGTAACGTGTATGTAGTTACAGAATAATAGTCATAAAAAACTTGGAGGGTTGAGGCTCTAAGTTCATTTAACCCCTATGAATAACTTTTTCATTAAATAATTATCGAATGGGGTTAATAAAATAATTATAAAATAACTACATACGTGTTACTGGTGCGACTCATTTTTCATCAACATACAACCTGACACTGACCTGCAAATTGCAAAAAACGTAAGAAAATCTGCATTTTACGGGCTACACCTTAAACAAAAATTTGGAAATTGTAGGGAAATCAACTTCACGATGGGCAAAAAATCGTCGTCTCAATTTAGTGAAACATGATTCTACAGACCGTTGATCAGAAAAGTGTGGTCATATCAATCAAATGAACAAATTTTCCCGTGGAACCCATCATCTTAAAGGCGAAAAAAAAGCAGCTGTCACACACTCGACCCAAATGTATGGGACAGCTGCTGTCCCATACATTTGGGTCGAGTGTTGAAATTTTCATGGTCCCATGGAGAAAGTTGTTCGATTTGATGGCACCACCACACCCTTGAAATTAAATATTTATACACTTTTCTTATACACATTGTATAGTTTGGTAAAAACAAAGTACATATTTATTATTTTATAAGTAAGGTTTACGTATTTGCCAAACATGACCAAGAAGAGGGGAATTACAATGTCGATAGCTTCACATGGCAGAATTGGTATGAATAACACAATTCATATGATGAATGGGATTTACACACATTCATCAATTGATTCACTATGATTTTGTTATGAAATAAAACCCATATTGTTGCGGTTGATTCATGACATTCTATTGTTATATGGTCAATAAGGAATAATATTTACTAGGTATAGTTTTTTGTTTCGCAAACATGTAATTAATCGTTATAAAAACAGGATGTTTTAGAGGAAATATGAGCGACTCAAATGTATTGTGGTTTCCGCATTAGACACTCATGGGAAATTGTACCTTATTATGAATGAAGTCGGCGATGAGTAGGTATATAGGTGTGTATGGGGAAAATATTAATTTGTAGGCACGCCAGTCATACAATAATGACAAAACACGGCCATATGGTCAAGGTTTTTTGTATCGTTTTTTTTTCTATACGTAAAATGTTGTAAAAGATCAAAATTAATAATCAAACGAAACTAAAGATGTTAAGGGTAAATATTCATACAATCGTAAAAAAAAGAAAAATAATAATAATGATTTTCATCTTTACATTCATAAAATGGTAAAAACTCCCACTCTTACATAACCCGTCTGCCTTCAAAGCAAGAGTAAACAAGCATCTTCTGGGCACGCTCGTTCCATCATAGACCTCATGCATCGCTTTCCATCAGGCGTGATCGAGGTCAAGAGCGAGCCCATCTTGTAAAAAAAAAACGATGATTTTTTGGGACAATGACCGCAGACGGTCTAGTAAGAAAAAAAAGTATTTATTAGACCTCACACGGGACAAAACCATAAAACTAAATTATTAAGGGTGAAAGGGACACCGATGCTAAAACGGTAACTACGTATTCAGTATTTCATTCTTAACCCCTCCCCCCAAATAGTTATATTTCATCGGTAATTTAAAAAAAACAACAGCTGTTTTATACATTTTGACCGTGTGGGTACTGCAGATGTATAGGAAACGGCTATTTTTTTTTGCAACCGACGAACAATTTATACAGGGTGTAAACGGACTCTTCACGAAGCGGGGGAGGGGTTCAGTACTGAATATGTGGTAACCGTTTCGGCGTATGTGGGGGGAGGGGGTTCAGTACTGAATATGTGGTAACCGTTTCGGCGTTGGTGTCCTTTCCAGTCTATATAAAAGGGAAAAAAAGAAAATAAATTAAACTAAATTGGCTCTGTGCAAGGCCACAGGTTATTTTACTTTCAAGTATGAGTTTAGAAAATCCCTTTATTTTTGTTTTGTCGTGCTTTTAGATATCATCAAATCGTCCATCACTTCTATGATTTTTAAACTGATATTTTAAGTAAATGCGTCTCTTATTAAAAAATATATCATTAAATTAAGCATTATTTGTTGAAATGTTTTACTTGCTTAGAGACCGAAACCCATCATGTTGAGTTTCGCTAGTTAATTTATAATGACACACTGTATTAGTAGTTGCGTCCAACATTTTACTTTTAAGCACTTTAAGATAGGCTTTTTTACTATAGGTAAATCTTTGTGTTGCCAAACACGACTAAATCCAATCATCCGGCAAGATTTGCTCAATCCCTTTAACAGAATTCGACAGACCGTATCTTATTATTACTGCATAGTAGCAACCGTTAGCTTTCTAATTATACAGGCCGTTTGGTAAATCTAGGGATATTTTTTTAAGAAATCAACATTTTTTTTTATGCAATTCCGAGGAATGAATAAAATGCTTTTTAGTGTTTTTTTTTGGAAGTCGGGTATTTTTTTGCAAAAAAGTTATAATTTATATGATAATCGCTCTGCTCGATCATAGTGTTCAAAACAGAAAATTTGTTTAGATTTTCTGTTTTGAACACTATGATCGAGCTGAGCGATTATCATATAAATTATAACTTTTTTGCAAAAAAATACCCGACTTCCAAAAAAAAAAACACTAAAAAGTGGAAAATAACTTTACTTTTGGAAGTCAAAGTTAAATACTCATTCACTTTTATCTCAATAACACAGCAGCCGTATGAAAATGTTTAGTTTTTGCTAAATTAAAAGTATAAAAAAAGTTTTCTTTGGGAAAGTTGTTTGTTATCATGAGTACCATCACGTGAATAAGTGTCTGTCACTAAATACCAGTCACCCTATATTTAGAGTAAATATTCGTAAGAAACCACAAGTTGATCTTATACGATTTTCAATCAAGTTCCGAAATGTAGGTATTTTTAAATGCAACATCTCAAGTTTTTGTATTCTATTAGGTACTGTAAATTTTCTAATAAAGTACAGACGCCAGCATATAAACTACTACAATCTGTCAAATTTCTTTAATAGATTATCAACTTTATCGCTGAAGCATTAGGTTTCAAGGTTGATTGGGAAAATTTGACAGTTTCAGGTAGCTTGATGTGCTGTCGTTTGTACAAAAATATTAAAAGATAAAGAATGATTATGATGTACGGTTTTCGGAAGTCGTACACACGGTTGAATTTAATTAACTGGAAAGCATCACGTGACGTTTTACCGTCTAATTTTTACCCTTTACAAGATACAATTGAGGTGTAAAGTTACCTACCTACCACGATCTTTATTAGATGTATGTATTTATACTTAGGAAATATTGTTAAGATTGTTAAGATAAGATGTTTCATGAGCATAGAACAAAAAGTATTTATATTACATACAGGGTGTAAACAGACTCTTCACGAAGCCGCCAACCAACCATTATGTACATCAAACTAAGTAACTTTACGCATAAATGAGTGCTGGGAAACGCCTTTTTTTGGGCTGAAAAATCATGTTTTACAGTAGGACTCAATGTAACGCACTCAAAATATTGTGCTGATGGATGGATTGAATAGTAAGGGGGTCCTGGAGGTGTTTAAAGTAAAAATCTTACATTTAAAACATGTATTTAAAAAAAAAAACTAGTGAAAAAGTTAGAACTTTGACCCCCAATATCTCCGTAACTAGAAGGTTCCCAGGTATGGTATAGAACAAAAAAAATATCGCAATGACGGGTAGAACAAGTGCCTTTCGGCTTCGTTATGAGTCTGTTTACACCCTTTATAGCTCGAAGGAAAACTGAAATATTCTTGCAAAATATTTTTCTTACAATGCAGACAATTTTGTATTTTTTTTTTGTAAATAATAGATAGAAGGTGGCGGTACAAATGGCGGCCCAAGGCATCAACATCACCTATTCATAAAACAAGTGACAGATTGGACAGAATTTCACAGAATTAAATTTTACAGTCGGTCAGCCTCGGACTCTTCCGCTCCGATTACCTGATGCACGTCGAGGAGAGAAATAATATCAAGCAAGTGGAGTTTAACACGGTAGCCTCAAGTTTTGGAGCCATCACGTCGTATCTACCTGCAATGTCTCGGTACCGACACCCCTGTACGGTGCGTATACGATACCTGGACACTTAATCAAACTAATGAATAATCACGTAAATCTTTCGCAGTAAGAATCCTTAGAGTGTCCAAGGTATCTATCCGCACCGATCAGATTAACATCTCTCATGTGGCTGCTATTCTTCCAATCTGTTTGCACGCTGCATCTATCTCCTATCCTCGTTTAGCTTCGTGTATCTTCGTATTTCTTCGTAATTTTCCATTGTTTCTTGCACTGTTCGCTTTGCTTCACACTATTCAGGTGGCAGTACCTGTTTCCAGGCATGGTATATAGAAAATTTCCGCTTCCTAGTCTAGTTAAGTTTTGTATGATGCATTTGAATTGATTTCCAGATTTGTTATCGTACCGTTAGATTTAGGTAAGCAGTATTTTATTTTAGTTTATTTTAATCACGTGCATGTACTGGTATTTATTTTGAAGTAAGCTTGAGATCGCTTTGTCCTGGCACGTTCGCTTGAGAGATGTTACCTGTCCACGCCTGCATTGTCGGTTCAGTAACAGTTCCGTTTATTTTCCAAATTTGTTACGGATATTAAAAGATAACGGTGTTTTTAGTATATTATTGAAATGTGTATTTCTGTCCAATCTTTGCTGGGTATGGCTTAGGGTACACATCTTTCAAAAAGTTATTTGGCGCTTGTGTCTCATTCATACACACATGCACAGATTTTCACTCAGTACATCATTTCAACTGCGTTTTCCAAG
The DNA here is from genome assembly GCA_950005105.1 of Lycophotia porphyrea. Taxonomy (NCBI): domain Eukaryota; kingdom Metazoa; phylum Arthropoda; class Insecta; order Lepidoptera; family Noctuidae; genus Lycophotia; species Lycophotia porphyrea. Next base: position 11,218,784 of record OX465406.1, read on the forward strand.
ATGTCGTCGTGAGCTTTGTGTCTTTAGAAATGTGTGGTCTAACATAATATTCTATAGCCAATGTAAACCCTAGAACGTAAGATCACGGTATTTTGTTCATTGTCATCACTTACGCTTAGCTTTGATGTTGCAAGAATCATGTTTTCACACGACGCTGCTGTATGATCTGTTCAAATCCGCGAAATTACACGAGTTCCTAAAAACAGCTGATTATAGGGCCAACGCCCTCATGTCGCTCTTAGTTTTTAAAATGATAAAATCGTTGTTTTGTGTTTATTATTTCTATTGTTGTGTCGTGTCATCACATGTATGAAGTTTCGTCAACTAATTTAAAACACCCTGTAGACAGGGTTCGTATGAAAACTTCACCGGAACCTATAAATCAGGCTATTTGAGGCAGTAAAATGGGATATTAATTAAATGCATTTGATAATTGGCAACTTTGCAAATACCAATGAAAACACGCGTTAAAACTGAAGGCAAAATCAAATGTAGAAATGTCGCAAATACGTTTTGTTATCGTCTAGATTATGACTTTTGCGGAATATTTGAACTTGTTCATTGCTCATTCTTTCTCCTAGCTCGCAGAATAATGCGTGTTATTTTTACATACCGCGTTTAAAAGCGAAATCGCCAGAGTAGTCCGCGAAATTCAAAGTCTCTTACGTTTTTTGCAATTTGCAGGTCAGTTTCAGGTTGTAAGTTAAACAAAATATCATTTACGACCGTAATACGTATGTAGTTACACAATTATAATATAATTATGAATATAAGACTTTCTTTTTTACGGATGGGAAATCATCAAATGACTTCTCCCGCTCCGGGCAGAGCGGAAGGGAGTGTCAAATTTGTACTGACTAAAACCCATCCATGTTCCTTCCTTGCCCTTTGTGTTCCAGGGCCGCGGTATCTCTTTCGAACAGCCTGCAGCCCTGAATAAATATAAGACTCTAATTTCATTTAATAACCATTTCATGTAAGGTCATTCAATGGGGTTAAATTAACTTAGGTTGTTTTAATAATTATAACTCTGTTGCCATAAGCCATATTGTTGTCGCGGTCGCAAATGGAATACACACCCAGAAACTGACCTGAAAATTGCAAAAAAACATAAGAAAATTTGAATTTATACAGGTTGCCACGCAAATGTAAAATCGTGCCATGTGATTTCCAACTCTAGGCCCTAAACCGAGCGTTTAAAATGTATGTGTGCTTAATTAAGCAAACGTCTAAGTATTGTCTTAAGGTTTAAAACCATGAATCAAAAGTGGTAAAAAAATATACATTTTTTCTTTGTGTCACCATAATAACCATTATTTTGGTTGTATATTATTATACTATCTTGTTAAAGTTGATATCAAACGCTTCACTCGAGTGAACGGTCCACTCACGTGACTTGTTCATTTTTGTTTCATCCCGTGCTCACACGACACGCGCAAAACATGAGCATTGAGCGTTTAATTTGCTTTTTTCATTTAATTTTCGATTATTCGGCAGGCGAGTGAAAGACACTAAGCATCAACGACGCTCCGAACACCGTTGATCGAGTTTCACTAATTCATTCATTTTTCACTTTTAATTCATTTTTCACTTTTAATTCACTTTTCACTTTTAATTCATTTTATGTTCCGACTTCTCAAAAATGAACAAAAGTTGGACGAGTTGACATCGGTTTAATAGTAAGGCATGGTATGGTCAGCAAGGTTGATTATCACTGTCACATTTAAATATCATCTTATAAGGCCTAAAATTATTTGAGGTACTGATTTTCAGCATTTCATGATTGTAAAGAGTTTGTTTTAATTTTACTTCCTTTTTTATGTTCGCAAGTTCTTTAACTATGATCGCAAAAAAAGTGTTAAGTGTTAACTTCGCTGAGTGTACGTATACACGGTGACACAGCAAGCTATACATTTCCAGTATAACATGGCTTCGCTTCGTATAGGTTTCACGTCCAATGAGAGATCTGCATAAACTGTAGTATAGCCTGATTGATCGTCGTGCGTGCATGTCTTGCATGCAACTATGACGTCACAATTGCGTACAAGTTGCTTGCGTTAAAAACATGTTTTCAAGAGTGTTGCAAGTGGAGATGTTCAACAATTGAGTAGGATACGTCACTCGTTCGCAATTCGAAACGTCCAACTAACGTTTATGCGTTCAATTTGCACGTCACTTGAATAAAAAATGTACAGACGCCAGCCTGCAGGTCAAGCTACCCGAAACTTAGATTCCCAACCAACCTTGAAACTAATGCTCTAGAGATAAAATTTGAAAATCTATTAAAGAAATTTGACAGATTGTAGTAGCTTGATGTGCTGGCGTCTGTACAAGTTGAAACTACGTCATACAAGTTGTAGCTTGTATGCAGGATTGTTCAAATTGTATGCAATTTGCAGCTTGCATACAAGTAACTTGTCTAATGGAATCACGCCTTTAGGCACCACGCACTACACGATAACGACTTGGCCGCAGAAGTTTCCACCACGAAGAAGGTTTGGTTGCACAACTAGTCGCCCTACCAGTTATCGTTCCAGGTTTAGTTCAAATTTTTCGCTCGTAGAAGGAGTTTTCAGGAATATTAAGAATTGTCATCTTAATGGGCCCAAAACGACTCTCAATAAATACATAGGGTTGAAGAGAGAACTACGCATTCATTACATCATTCTGAACTACGTACGGAACCGGGTTTCGGTCCCATAGTAAAACCAGTTTTTCCCGGGTTTTTTTCCAAACCCACATACATTTTTTTCTCCGGTTATTAAAAAAAAGGAGCTATTTCCTACAAAAACTGCAATACCTACACGGTCAAAATGTTTGTAACAGTTTTTTTTTAAAATACCGATGAAAATTTACTATGTGGGGGCTCAGAATGACGTAGAAATTCGCCGATTTTGGTGTATAAAGTATGCGTCTCATACGAATATGAACGCAGAGCATTTTATCTTTACCCAACGTAAATTCATACGTAAGTAGCTAGTGGTGCCGCGAAGGGAAATCCCCTTTGATGCCTTGGGTCAATTTCCAAATGTTTCCAAATCTACATCTTGCTACCACTAGCTACGCATGAATTTACGTTAAGGGCCAGCCATAAATTACGTCAAACTTTAAGGGGATGGGGCGGTTGACGACGTTTGTCAGTGTGGGTGGGAAGGGTCCTAAATTTTGTGACGTCACATTTCAAAAACTAATATTTTTAAGTATTAAAACACGAAAGGAGATGTTTCAAAATGGGCCCAGTATATGTACAATACCTCGAAAAATCCGTGGAGTTCGGGAAAAATACAGATAAATTGCATAAATGCATATTTTTCTTGTAATAATTTGATATTTATCATGTATTTTTATTGACTTTCAATATGGCGTCTTGCCAATTTTGATACTCTGTGGTTGAAAAAATGACAGTAAACCATAGATCGACCATTGATCATAGATCGTAAACTGTCTACTGTCACTAACTAACGTAATGATTCTCTTTGACAATGTAATATGACAGAAATAAACATGTCAAACGTCAATAATCAATCAACATGACAGCTTACTGCCATGACGGGTTTTTGTTGTGTGTTGCAATTTCAAGTGTACATTCACGGCTTTACTACCAAACAAAGCCAATGTAAAGTAATTGGATGATTGAAAACTGCTTTAATTGTGTTTCCCCATTTTTTAGTATGGTGTACAGAGACCTGGCCGGGGATCTACAGGGTGTAAACAGACTCTTCACGAAGCCGTCAACCAAGCATTATGTACATCAAACTAAGTAACTTTACGCAAAAATTAGTGCTGGGAAACAACTTTTTTTTTTGAGCTGAAATATCAAGTTTTACAGTAGGACTCAATGTAACGCACTCAAAACATTGTGCTGATGGATGGATTGAATAGTAAGGGGGTCCTGGAGGTTTTTAAAGTAAAAATCCTACATTAAAAACATGGATAAAAAAAAAATCTTGTGAAAAAGTTGGAAGTTTGGCCCCCAATATCTCCGTATCTAGAAGGTTCCCAGGTATGGTCTAGAACCCAAAAATGATCGCAATGGCGGGGAGAACGAGTGCCTTTCGGCTTCGTTAAGAGTCTGTTTACATCCTTTATACATTTTAAAGCATCTCCTTTGAACTATTAAAAAAACTTTAAAATATATCCAACTCTCGATAGGAGTATGTAAATTGCGAAATATGTGACGGCACACTTGGGAGGGGGGAGTCTCCCAAAAATTTACTGACAAAACGGGGGTCAACCGGGGGAAAAAATCATGAAGTTCGTATGAAGTAATTTATGGATGGCCTCTTAGGTATTCATTGGACTTTCATAAGTGTGAATATCTTAAAACGTGACACTCATATACTTAGGCCACATGGAAAAATGCATGCTAGACAAAGCAAAGCTTCATTTTCACTGGTTTAGCTATTAAAATAGATTACGTAAGTATACGATTTTTCTACAATAAAATTGTTCAATCTACAAATCGACCAAAATTATACATTATAAGATTACTGACTGACGTATTGGAACCTTTTTTTTGTTAAAAACAAATACCGTGATTTCTCACAAAAAAAAAAACGCTAAGCGTAGAGGTGATACCGTTCAATAATTTCTTCATTTTTCATACAAAAACTGGCATGCAATCATTGACTTAATAATTGGTGTCCTTTTTCTTCTCATAGTATTTGTATTCAGCATTAGTAGGCCACCTACAAACGATCAACCATAATTTATTATAGTTATAATTAATAAATAGTTTGCATGAGCTGTTATTTTAGAAATAGTTGCCTGTTTGTGTATGTATATTGTCTATGTCTATTTGTTATATATTTAGCTTATTTAGTACTTAGCTACATTGCTTGTTGTTTATAGATTTTAAGAGAAGATCAACATTTTACAGACATTTGAGTTCCATATAAATCGATTTTCATTGGCTCTTTGTCATTTTTTGCTTTATGTGCTGTCTCAAATGCTTGTAAAATATAGTTCATTGTAAGGCGATAATCACAAGAACATTTTTCTGCTATCTCTGATTTATATGTTTTGTTGAAAATGCGCGAAAGGGTTGATTAAATTGTTCGTCTGATGACCGCCTTACACATCTTTGACATAAACAGAAATATTAAAAATATTTTTTTTCTTAATGTTTCCCGCTTACGTCAAAGATGTGTGTTATTTAGATTAGACAGCATGATTTTTAGATTTAGAAGTATTGTTCTCATCACATTTCAAACATGTTCAATGTTGTTAACTGCCATGATGATGTCATTTTTGTATTAAATAAAAACTCATCTAAGACCACTCAATCTAAACCAATTTGCACCACAAATCATTTAAACGAATTTGAAAACTCGTTCTTTGTCTTCTCTTTTGAGAGAGACCGATGTTTTAAATACGTTTAGCACTGGAGTCGTTTCACAATTATTTGGCCTCTGATTTTGTCAAAATTACAGTGAACTTAAAAGTCGTAAAAATAAGGCTGCTATCAAAATAACAGTGATCTGTGAAAGAAACAGAGATTTGCAGTGCAAATGGCCCCAATGATTGATTATTTCAGTATTCAATGTTTCGTATTAAACTGTTCATTTTGTGATGATCGATATGACACATTCAAATAATTCGAAGGTTTGTTATTCGATTGATAAATGCTTTAGAGAACTATTGATTGTTGACATCTTAGGATACTGACTTTCTGTCATACCAACCATCATAAAATGCACACAGCGCAATATGAGCAATCGATCTTGAAAATTGATTGCGAAATTAATTTATGAGTAAATCTTAGGGGGCTACACATGTTCGAGTACAGACATCAAGCTACTACAATCTGTTTAATAAGATTTCAACTTTATCGCATTACGTTTAAGGTTGATTGGGAAAATTTGACAGTTTCAGGTAGCTTGATGTCAATTCAGCAGTATTTTTTTAACAATAAAGCTGACTCAGCAATTGCTACAAACTAATTCAAGCTTAATTCAGTTCGTGATGATCGGCAAACCGACTTCGGTATGTACCTTCAATTCGAGCGGCGTTTTCCGAGGATATAATATGAACATATTAAATATTATTGATTTTCCCGGCCCGGTATACCGAACTGAAGATGTGTGTGTACCCCTGAGGACTCATATCATAGACTACTAAAAAAGTTTATTAAATGACGTCATCTAGCAGTTTTTAAAGAACTAAAACTGACAATGTTTTTTTTTTTTTTTCAGCTACATTCTGCGACAATTAGGACAACCAGATTTGATCAAAAATGTAAGTAATTAACTATTTCGATATAGAGACGCACTTCACATTATTAAGGGTTTAATGGGGCCTGTATTAATCAAGATTATGAACAACATATTTTCATTTTATTTGAAAAAAGGAGATTGGCAAACAATCATAGTAAAGGTGCATCCAGATTAAGTAAAATTTTACGTCTAATTAATACAACATTGCTAATCTCTCTATTTAATCATGTTAAACAACCATGTTTTATAACCTGATATGTTATTAGTGTGGACACACCCTAAGACAGGCCCAGTTCGGGTAAGATCGGCGTTTCGTTAATTACTACTAACTGTTTGCACACTGTTATGTATTTTATGAAAAACTAGCTGACCCGCGCAACTTCGTTTGCGTCACATAATGCAATTAAATAATATTTCAACTACCCTACCCTACCTACCCTTCCCTACCCTACTCTACCTACCCTACCTACCCTACCCTACCCTACCCTACCCTACCCTACCCTACTCTACCTACCCTACCTACCCTACCCTACTCTACCTACCCTACCTACCCTACCCTACTCTACCTACCTTACCCTACCCTACCTACCCTACCCTACTCTACCTACCCTACATACCCATTAACCATCTACTAAATAGTCCGAACAAAGCCTAAACATTTGGTTTGGATAGGTGAGCCCGTTCTTGAGTTATAAAATTACAACGAAAAGTGGCATTGATTTTTATATATTGATGAACCCTTTCCTTTAATATTTTCCGTATGTCTTTATTTCCCAGAATTTGATCCTTATTAGCAAGACTATCAGATGGCGTAATAATACAGTGTGTTTTTTATCCGAAATCATTCGTTTCGATTCCTGGGTAGAAATATTGATTTTTCAACAATCGAATGATACAGTTTTAGTTTTCATCAACCTCCTTTCAGTATTTTTCGCAATTCCTCATAGTTTCTGATATAGCCATCCACGCCCACTTGATAAATTCACCCCGGATATTTTATTTCAGTCTGTTATGGACCTATTTTCGCCAATGTCCTTTATGAAAGTCTCTTTTTTGCTGTTTAGTGATTTGAAGAGCTAGGCAAACTCACACTCTAAGTACTAGCGCTGATAGAAAAGTATTGCATCAACAGCAACCAAAAAACACTAACTTTTACACACGGTATTTGCTTTGAAATTGGTAGCCACTTGGTTATGCTGTCTAGTCTAAGAACGAATCAACCATCAAAATAATAAGTTAGTCGTATGTGTTTAAAACCACAGCGTATAAAATGGGCTTCATGTAAACGTTTTCACGTATAAACACTTATTTAAAAAGTCAATACATATTCTTGTAGCGATTTTCTGATTTGTAGTTACAATTTTTCATCTTTCCTTACTAGCAGATACGAAAACGGGATTCGTACCCTGTTGATGGCAATAGGGTCGCCCCCTATTAATAACTGGCGAAATGAGGGGTGTACGTATTACGTTCACCTTCGAGAATTACAAGCGTTATGTTGTTATGTTATGTTAGTAAAAAAAATAGGCAGTCCTATGATTACGGTATTCTGTTATTTTCAGATGCCTGAAAACAAAGCCCTGTCAGGGTTATGTGCGGGCATTACTGATGCTTACGACCTCTTTGGTGTACCTAATGCCATCATTCTGTTCGTCGTAGAAGAGGTCTCATACAATATCTGTGACCAAAGATTCCATGAGTTTGAAATTGCTGAGAAGAGACCCGATATTATGGTAACTTTAATTCTAATTTTCTATCATCATGTTTATCATTATCTGCCTAGCCTTTTCCCATCCATGTTGGGGTCGGATTCCAGTCTAACCGGATGCAGCTGAATACCAGGCGGTCTAAAGTAATGTGGCACTTAGACTTAAGTTTGAAACGTTTTACTATATAAAGGTTGTAAAAAGACTGTTAACGAAGCCGAAAGGCACTTGTTCTCCCCGTCATTGCGATCTTTTTTTTTTCTAGACCATACCATAACATTCTAGTTACGGAGATAGTGGGGGTCAAAATTCCAACTATTTCACGAGTTTTTTTTTAATACATGTTTTTAATGTATTTTTTTACATAAGACACCTTCACGACCCCCGTACTATTCTTCTTCTATATCCATCCATCAGCACAATGTTTTGAATGCGTTACATTGAGTCCTACCGTAAAACGTGATTTTTCACCAAAAAAAGTCGTTTCCCAGCAATAATTTTTGCTTAAAGTTGATTATAGAAAGCTTGGTTGGCGGCTTCGTGAAGAGTCTGTTTACACCCTGTATGTAATAGTGTACTCATTCTTGAAGAATCAAATAAAATAAATAAATAAAAAGTATGATTCTATTAAAGCACCCATTTTAGACCCCCATTATTTTTACATGGCGCGACTGCCTATGTGATCTCCACGACCTAGTTAGTACTAGGTAATACAGTACCCCTTGGTTAGACTGGTTGTCAGACTTTCAGGCCACTGACCTGTAATGACCGGTATCGGGACCAAAGGCTTAACATGCTCTCCGAGGCACGGAGGAAACCCGGTATGTCATGAGTGTCACCCATCTACAGACCGACCAAGGCAAGCGCGGCTTTACCTTGAAAATCGACTTGTGCGGCTGTTATTATTTAGCCACGAGGTCCTCTCTATCATCATGTTTGATTATTCTCGGGCTAAATTATAACAGCCGCATGGATCGATCTTTAAGGTTAAGCAACGGTTGCCGAGGTCGGTCGTAGATGGATGACACTCATGACATACCGGGTTTCCTCGGTGCCTCGGAGCGCACATTAAGCCGTTGGTCCCGGTCGTCATTTTAGATCTTTGACAGTCATTACAGGTCAGTAGCCTGAAAGTCTGACAACCAGTCTAACCAAGGGGTGCCGTATTACCTAGTACTAACTGGGTTGTGGAGATCACATAGGCAGTCGCGCCAGTAAAAATACTGGGGATCTAAAGTTCTATCATGATAGTCTGTATCATGAGATACAGACTATCATCATAATCTGACTGCCCTTGTCCCATTCAATAAGGTCGGTGTAACATGTTTTCTTCTTCCATTCTCCCCTGTCGGACGTCACGGCATCATTTACTCCTTTCTCTTTCATATCATTCCATTATTTGGAACCCACTATCAAATTAATAAAATTTCTCGAAAACAAAACCGACTGTCCCATACATTTGGGTTGAGTAGGTATTGAAATTGTGTATGGAGCAGTTGATCACTTTTTCACGCGATTTTGTGAGATTTTTTTTCACTTTGACTAGTTTGCACCTGAGCTGTAAATATGACCACAGCTTCACCAATACGTGCCGTATAAGAATGATATTTAATTATTTTTCAGATTCTTAGAAAAACATTGAACGAGATTTATGAAGAGACGATCCTTAATGACAAGAAGCAACTACTACTGTAAGTAGCTACTCTTTCATTATACAAGGTTACAATCCTGGTTCCGATTCTCTGACAAAGCGTTATTGATTTTTTCCATTATAAGCTCAGTAGCAGGCTGGAGCATGAATCTTTCGGACGGTAATAATCCCACAGGGACGTGGACGTGGACATTACCGGGATAATAAGCTACACCTGCTCATGTTACGGTCTCATCATCATCCGAAAGACGCCCACTGCTGGACATAGGCCTCCCCCAAGTGTCGCCACATTGACCGGCCTCGTGCGACTCGCATCTAACGGATCCCCGCAACCTTCACCAGGTCATCGGTCACGGTCTACTGAGTGTCAAATTCTAAAACTAATCCATAGGTATATCCTCTTCGCCTCCACGTCTCTATGGCGTAAGAGCTATACAAGGTGTAACATAATAAACGCAAGACCTCCCGTGTGGTCTCACGGACCAAGAAACTGTTTAACTTTTGTTCTACGAGTTATTGAAATTCGTAAAAAAAATTGGACTTTGTGTAATAACTGACGCGATCAGCTGATCAACATGTATGGTAAAACTAAAAAAAAAAGTAATGAATTTCAAAAGTCATAGAACAAAACTTGTTCGGTTTCATGGTCTGAGACACCACACGAGAGGTCTTGCGTTTATTATGTTACACCTTGTATAGCTCTTACGCCATAGAGACGTGGAGGCGAAGAGGATATACCTATGGATTAGCTTTAGAATTTGACACACAGTAGACCGTGACCGATGACCTGGTGAAGGTTGCGGGGATCCGTTGGATGCGAGTCGCACGGGACCGGTCAATGTGGCGACACTTGGGGGAGGCCTATGTCCAGCAGTGGACGTCTTTCTGCTGAAATGATGATGATGAGACCGTAACATGAGCAGGTGTAGCTTATTATCCCGGTAATGTCCACGTCCACGACCCTGTGGGATTATTACCGACCAAGAGATTCATGATCCGGCCTGCTCCACTTTGTCGCTCAAGGAATCAGAACCAGGACCTCACCGTTGCGACCGCTAGAGCGACGAGGCAGTCTACACACGTGAACTTTATTGTATTAATATATTTTTTTGTAAATGTGCGAATCCGATATACTAATGCTAGTGGCCGACCAAAGATCGCTATCTAGCCGAAACCGATTAATCGGCAATCGGTATACCCTTCGGTTGGAGCCGAAGCCAAAAGTTGAATGCGCCCTAAGAAATTCAGTTCAAAATTGGCTAGAAGTGAATAATATAACGTTTTTTTTTACTTTAAAATTAAATGTTTACGCTCAACTTAAGAGGAAATGTAGGTGTGTCTTTTTTCCATACAAACGCTCTCGCCTGTGTTCTTTCTGGTTTATGAATTTAAAGCTATGATTCTTTACAGTTATATAAATATCAACCTGTTCTATGTACATGTTTCCCTTTTTGATGTTACTGAAAAAAATTAACTGTACAAGCACTAGAACCTTTACAAAATTTTAATGCTTTGACAACTATTAATGAAAAACGAATATATCCTTCTTATTTGGTTTATGAAATATCTTAAATTGGTCGAATATTGGAGGGGGAAATAGTCGAGAGCCAAACCTCGAATTATGACTTTTTACTATAGTTGTCCTTATCGCACCAATGTCGAAATCACGTTCGCAGAGCAACAGCGATAGTCTTTTCAAATACCTACCATGTTTCCTCTTAATTCACACTTTATTTAAATGACCTTGCAACTTGAAAAAAGTTGACTCTTCGTGCTACCCCCTCCCCTCCCCTTTCCGCAGCGCCCGCGGGAGCGCGTAACAGTTCGTTCAATTTCGGCGCTTCTTAAAAAGCTACGGTTTCGGCGAAATATTCTGCCCATTCTGGCAGAATGGGCAGAATGTTTCGCCGAAACCAAAGCTCCAGTCGGACACAAACTATTAGGTACATCTCTGCCTAACTCTTCGAAGATTACAGTCATGATGGATGTTGTTATTTCAGCGACGGATGTCCTGTGGCGGTAGTCTACTATCGCTCCGGGTACGAGCCAACGCAGTACCCCACCCCGAGGGAATGGGACGCCCGACTGAGAGTCGAGAGGTCCACGTGAGTACCTTTATATTTCTTTTTTTTTTCAGGATGCTGTGCCGCATAGCCTGCAACATTCAAAAGACGTAGAACCTTTTTTTTAGACGTTGCCAACTAACACTAGGATTTTTTCCTGTATCGTGGGTGCGTTCATAAATATTTAAACTCACAGACATGACACAAATAGAACAACAAACTGTAGGCCGTACAAATATATTTTCATGCAAAAATTAGAAAGTGGCGTTTTGGGGGCTGTCTCTGGTAAATTTACGTTAAAATAATGCAATAGTGGTGCCGATTCCCTTGTTCACAAACTAAACAAATTTAAGTCGAGTGCATATTTTTCTTTCTATTTCATTATGAAAAGGACAGAAGATAAATATTAGTTTAGTCCTGTCAAATTACTCAGCACCTAACGTAATTTGATGTAATTTTAGTAGTCAACTTTTTAATCACGTCTAAACTTGTGTCAAGCGCTGGTTAATTTGACAGGATTGAACTAAAAATTATATTCTGTCCTTTTCTTAATGAATCGGCACCAGTATCAGCTTAATTTAACTAAATGACTTTTGTTTTTACAACTTATTCCAGAGCTATAAAGTGCCCATCGATTCACTACCAGCTGGCTGGTACAAAGAAGGTGCAGCAAGCGCTGGCCGCGCCCGGCATCCTGGAGACGTTCATGGGGTCGGGGACCACCACCAGTCGGGTCAGGGATATCTTCACTGGATTGTATTCCCTTGATTTTGATGAGAGCGGCGAGAGGGCTGTCGAGATGGGGTTGAAGGATGCTGAGAAGTAAGTGTTCTATTAATATTGATCTTTGCAAGTTTCCACAAGATATCATTATATTCCTTGACTGCCTCGATGGTCCATGAGGTCTTGGGTTCGATTCCCGAGTCGGGCAAATTGTTATTGGGTTTTTCCACCAGAATTTCTCAGTAGCACCCACGGTGTCTGGATTTGTGCCCGGTTGATGGCGATAGGCTCGCCCCTTATTACATGGGACTTAAAACATAACTGGCGAAATGTGGGTGTACTATTAGGTACACACCTCTGCCTAACCCTTCGCAGATTACAGGCGTGATGTTATGTATCATTTTGTTATCTTGATGATACGGTAGGTACAGTCATAACTATAGGTCAGGTTTCATGTAACCCCATTCAGTAACTATTTCAAGAGAGAATTCGTTGGGGTTAAATGAACTTAGATAAGAATAAGAATAAGAATAATTTATTTAAAGAAAGTATTCAAGCAAAAAGTGTACATTTAGGCGCAGTAGTATTATTAATATACAATGGTATAATTATCTAGTACTTATATATAAACTAGAACTAAAATATATTAAATATATTCCACATTAGTGATAATCTTCAATAAATGTTTGATTTGATAGATGGTTGCATTGATGATTTTAATTCTGTAACTACAAACGTTTTACTGGCGCGACACATTTTTCTTTAACATACAACCTGACACTGACCTGCAAATTGCAAAAAACTTAAGAAAAATTGGATTTCGCGGGCTACCCTGACGCTTCCACCTTAATCATTTTTTTTTTGTTTTGTCCTGTGCGGACTAATAAATACTTTTCTTTCTTTCTAGGTACGTACTGAAGCCTCAGCGTGAAGGCGGCGGAAACAACGTGTACGGCGCAGACATCCGCGAGGCTCTGCAGCGCATGCGCCACAGTCGCGAGAGATCTGCCTACATACTCATGGAGAGAATCGTACCGCCGCTTGTAAGTGTACCGCGTCTTGTATTGTGTTGTACAAAAAACTTGTAAACAGACTCTTCACGAAGCCGTCAACCAAGCATTATGTACATCAAACTAAGTAAATTGACGCAAAAATTAGTGCTGGGAAACGACTTTTTTTTTGGGCTGATAAATCACGTTTTACAGTAGGACTCAATGTAACGCTCTCAAAACATTGTGCTGTGGATGGATTGAATAGTAAGAGGGTCCAGGAGGTGCTTAAAGTAAAAATTTTACATAACAAATATGTTTTTTTTTTTTTAACTTGTGAAAAAGTTGGAACTTTGACCCCTCATATCTCCGTAACTAGAAGGTTCCCAGGTATGGTCTAGAACAAAAAAATGATCGCAATGACGGGGAGAACAAGTGCCTTTCGGCTTCGTTAAGAGTCTGTTTACACCCTTTATACAATTAACCCCAAAAAAATGTAAACACCGGCAAAAATTCAATTGACTGTCTAAAATTTGTGTTCCATATATTATATTAATGTTTAGCTACAATTAAGTACCTAATGTGTAGTATGTTTTGTAGCTAGATAATTATTTATATAAAATAATGGCACAAAGATTGTTTTTAGTGAAATGTATTTTTGTCGATGTACACATATTTTTGAGGTTGACTGTACCATAAAAGTGTGATTATGGTTAATCGTGTGATACAGGTCATCGAACTGAACAGGATTCTCGATGGAACCAAAATCGTGATCTCGAAAAAATAAAAATCAAGTGTCCCATACAAAATTTCAATACCTACTCAACCCAAATGTATGGGACAGCAGTTTTTTTTCGCATTGGTGCCACAGAGGAAATTGTCTGGTTTGATGGTCTATACAACCTTCTTAAATATGACCCTACCTTACTGATACATTCCATAACAGGAACTCCACGTTCAAATGTTTAAACATAACATCGGAATTAATTTTTTAGTAGGCAACTCAGACCAAATAAAAACCAAGACATAGCACTGCGAACAATACAGTGAAGCATGCGCAAAACCACGCCTCGCTCTGTGCATACACGCTCACACGCACACATTTACACCAAACTACAATTAAACTACGCTCAAAAACTAAGCTCACAGTGCACACATGTTTACAAAACCGGCTTCACGTCACTGTTGACAGTGCTGTGTCTTAGTTTTTTATTTGGTCTGAGATAGGCAAGTGGAATATTAATGTGAACAACGTTGTAACGTCACAGGTAGCAGGGTACGTGGTCCGGCCGGGCGCGACGGTCCCGCCCCCTGTGGTGGACCTGGTCTCCGAACTTGGTATCTTCGGCGTCATCATCGGGTGAGGACCTGACCTTCTTGTTCCATATCTTAATATATATAAATTACGTGTCACAGCTGCTAGGTTGAAGTGGAACTGGGCTGGTCACGTTTGCCGCATGTCGGAGGAGCAATGGGCAAAAATTACCACTCAGTGGATACCAAATAGCAGGAAACGACAACGCGGCAAGCCTAGAAGGAGATGGCGGGATGAGCTGGACTCTTCCGCAAAGGATTGGCCTGCAATCGCGAAATGTGGAAGGAGGGAAGGGAGGCCTTTGCCCTGCAGTGGGACAACATAGGCTTATAATAACAAGACGTGTCACGTTGTTTGTCCGCGGTGGACTCCTAAAATACATAACCGATTTTAATCAAATTTGTACACCGTGTGTAGTTTGATCCAACTTGAAAGATAGGATAACCTACATCTCAATTTATAGTCGTAATATTATTTAATTGCATTATGTGACGCAGACCGAATTGCGCGGGTCAGCTAGTACTTATGTATACTTTGAGGGGGTTTATACATAATGGATGTAAACGTACCTTTCACGAAGCCGCTAACCAAGCATTATGTACATCAAACTAAGTAACTCTGCCCAAAAAATATTGCTGAAAAACGACCTTTTTGTTTGGTCAAAAATCATGGTTTACCTGAAACCATTTTAATTTTATCGCACTCAAAGTATTGTGCTGATTGATGCATTGAATTGTACAGGCATCATGGAGATATTTAAAGTAATTACATTTCAATTTTTTTTCTTAAAAAAAAAAACTTTACAAACCTTTTCCTGCCAATGGCATTTTTAAAACAACAAAAAAAAAAAACAAATCAGTTGAGCCGTTCTCATGTGATGTTACTTACTCATAAATGCAGAAATTTATTTTTATTCATATTTATTTGTTCATTAAAGTATTGTATTTTTTTATATTATTATATTATACAGGTTGATCCTGATGCACAAACGCTTACCTCGTATTCAGTACATCGTTCTGAGCCCCACAGAAATGTTTCATCGGTAATTTAACAAAAAACAGTTGTTTCCTATAAAAGTGCAATACCTACACGTATTTTGACGTGTGACGTGTGGAGATTTATCATCGGTTATTTAAAAAAAGCTCAGTTTTTTTTTTTTTTTTAATAAACGTTGCTCCACACTAGGAATTTCTCCTGTATCGTGGGTGCGTTTACAAACATTTAAACTCACATACACAAACAGCCAGACCCGGAACAACTATCTATAGGCCATACAAATATACTAATCACTCATAATGACTTACTGAATACGTGTTAACCGTTTTAGCGTCGGGGTCCCTTCCACCTCGCATTTAAAGGGTGTAAACAGACTCTTAACGAAGCCGAAAGGCGCTTGTTCTCCCCGTCATTGCGATCATTTTTTTGTTCTAGACCATACCTGGGAAACTTCTAGTTACGGAGATATTGGGGGCCAAAGTGCCAACTTTTTCGCAAGTTTTTTTTTTAAATACATGTATTTAATGTAAGATTTTTACTTTGAGCACTTCCACGACCCCCTTACTATTCAATCCAAGTATCAGCACAATGTTTTGAGTGCGTCACATTGATTCCTTCTGTACTGTTTTCAGCCCAAAAAAAAAAGTCGTTTCCCAGCACTAATTTTTGCGTAAAGTTACTTAGTTTGATGTACATAATGCTTAGTTGACGGCTTCGTGAAGAGTCTGTTTACACCCTGTATTTATAATGCATCAGTATATAATTTCATGATTTCTTTTACAGAACAAAAGAGAAAGTGTACCACAATCGTCAGGTAGGCCATATGCTCCGCACGAAGTTAGCAGACGCGAACGAAGGCGGCGTCGCAGCCGGACTTGGAGCCCTAGACTCGCCCTACTTGGTAGACTAATATTATTCACAAGCATTTTGGACTACTTATAAACACAACTGAAGCCCTAGGTCGCACTAAGTCAACTTAGCGTAGATACGTACGATTTTCGTATAAAAAATACAACCATTTTAACATTTTGAAGGCCACACGCTCGCTTGTCACATATACGTGACAAGCTAGCGCATGCCCTGCACGCCAAACGACAGAAATATGTGACAAAGTGGTAGGTGAAATTGTGGCTGCGTGGAGGGCATGCGGCATGCGTTTATGCTCTGGCTTTCATAAGGACAAAACTCAAACTCTAAACATTTATTTCAATTAAACCGTTGACAGACACTTTTCAATATTCAAAGTAAGTTCTAGTCAAAAAGTTGAAGATATATAGATATGAAAAGCAGGTGAAAGAAGCAGTATTCTCAATTTTAAAATCGTTTGTGTTTACGTTATGTGTACTTCGCGCGTTCAAGTTAGGTCCACTGAAGATATCATCCAAAAATCGTTTTTATAAAACCTTATACGCTATAAACAAAAAGGAAAACTATTCCAACCCCTGTGAGTTTTATTTAAGGTTGAAGCGTACGGGTAGCCCGCGAAATTCAACTTTTCTTACATTTTTGCAATTTGCAGGTCAGCGTGTGTGGAAATGAATATTTCATGAAAAAGCCATTCAATGGGGTTTAATGATGTTGTATTGATGATTTTCATTATTGTAATTCTGTAACTACATATGTGTTACTGGCGCGACTCATTTTTCATCTACATACAACCTGACACAGACCTGCAAATTGCAAAAAACTTAAGAAAATTTGAATTTCGCGGGTTACCCGGACTCTTCCACTTTAAGGGTCGACAATTAGACATAATATACAGGATGATTCTAAATAGTTGTAACTAAAAAGTAACAGTATAATATGTATTCCCATTTATTTATGTTTTTAAACAAGACATTTTCATTTCTTTCTTATTTAAATTTGTTACCTTCGATTAACTAACTTATAGGGGTGTAAACAGACTCTTCACGAAGCCGTCAACCAAGCATTATGTACATCAAACTATGTAACTTTACGCAAAAATTAGTGCTGGGAAACGAGTTTCTTTATGGGCTGAAAAATTACGTTTTACAGTAGGACTCAATGTAACGCACTAAAAACATTGTGCTAATGGATAGATTGGATAGTAAGGGGGTCCTGGAGGTGTTTAAAGTAAAAATCTAACATTAAAAACATGTATTAAAAAAAAAACTTGTGAAAGAGTTGGAACTTTGACCCCCAATATCTCTGTAACTAGAAGGTTCCCAGGTATGGTCTAGAACAAAAAAATGATCGCAATGACGGGGAGAACAAGTGCCTTTCGGCTTCGTTAGGAGTCTGTTTACACCCTTTATTAATAATAAAACTATAAAATATTTCCATATATCTTTTGACTTATAAATTGTCAATAACATCTAATAATGAGGCATTCTTTCTCTAGATGTACTGTCACGACCACTGATATGTATATACATAACAATTTTTAACATTTTGAATGCCAGAACATAAACGCACGCGCGTGCCCTCCACGCCAAGCCACAATTTCACCGCAAATACCTACGAAAAGAACTTCTATTTCGTGTTATCCTGCACCGCATTTTTTGTCACATAATAATGTGTCGTTGGCGTACAGAGCACGCGCTTGCTTGTCACATATATGTGACAATGGCATTCAAAATGTTAAAGGTATTTTTTTCTATTTTATTGATTGCTTTTCTATGCTGCTACGAATTTTGTATTTTGGAAATCATGCTCTTACGACAAAGGTCTTACATCTCAGAGTTGTTATCATAATTTTAAAATAAAAACTCTTGAATTTTTGGTTACTGTATATGCCATATGTGTACTCGTGACTGTACAGTCCTTCCATAGTCAATTTACCTGTGATTAAGTGATAACATATCACCGTCAAACTCAATGTGATCTTTATTAACATTAATCTAACTGTGAGGTAAATTAAGTGTGAAAGGACTTTAATAGGATAATGTTACCATACCTAAATAAATGGTGAATAATTTTATCATAAATAATTACTTATAATTTTAATATTTAGGCATATTTGTTAAAGAATGCACACAATTCAATGTTTGGTATCATAGGAATAAATTGTAAAAAGTAAAAAATAAGACTACATGTGATATCACTTAGGCTACGTAATTTTGATACTGTAATAATATACATACGAATTAACACTTAACATTAATAAAATTATGACTTTTTACTGCTATTTTTAATTAATATTCAAAAAATAATTCTTATTTGTGAATCTTTAAAAAGGGAAATTCCGGAAAAGCAATTATCTTAATGTAACAACCTTATCAAGAATCCATCATTGATTTTTTTGTCAAATTAACAGCATAAGAAATGAATTCTTTTATCGAAATAGTTATAAAATGGTAATAAAATTGAAAGTATCATTTAGCATCAGTCCTGCTATACAACATAAATACTAACGCCTTTTCCCATAGAGGTAGATAGTGACCACAGAACGCCCCCTGTAAGGATCACATTTTGCTGCGTTCACGTTCATACATCGCACGCCGGTTGCGAGTACTCCTGGACTTTCTGAAGTACCTCACCAAAAAGTTCAGTGTATGTCCTTCTAGGGCGTTCCCTCCCTGGATTTCTACTCATCCGCTTTATGCCTTTAGATAGTCACCCTTCATGACCTCTCACCATACCTAAACCATCTAAGTATCGTTCCAATACCAATTCATTTGGGGTCGGCGCAGCATATCTTCTCCAATACCTCTCTATTACTTGTCATCTTAGACACCTCCTTTTTTTTACGGATGGGAAATCATCAAATGACTTCTCCCGCTCTAGGCAGAGCGGAAGGGAGTGTCAGACTTGTACTGACTAAAACCCATCCATGTTCCTTCCTTGCCCTTTGTGTTCCAGGGCCGCGGTATATCTTTCAAACAGCCTGCAGCCCTGGCATCTTAGCCACCTCCTTCCTTGCCATATCAGCCAGAGGTCGGAATTAGGTAGAGTTATTTATATACTTGCATCGAAATGTTGATATTAATATGGACCTTCCCGGGATTTATAATACAATCCCGTGTGGCCAACAATATTATAAATAAATAATAATAAAAACCTCAGAGATAGATAAAACAAAGATAATTAACATTACTACTATTCTTTCATTAGTACTTACATTAATTCACAATATTTTTTTTTTATTTACGTTGCTCCACACTAGGATTTTTTCCTGTAACGTGGATGCGTTTACAAAGATTTAAACTCACACATACACAAATATAAATCACGGGATTTTTCTGCTCTTTAAAATTAATCTAGGGATTTGAGGCATATCCACTTTATTCTTTCGCTGTATGAAAGCAGTGTAAGTAAATAAATAACTCTACCTAATTCCGACCTCTCCATATCACCCATAAGCATGTTCTTTTTAAAATTTGTTACTACATCTTTTGAACACCAGCATTGTCGCATCAAATCATTCGCAAATGTATCATCATCGTCAATTTCAAGCTCTTTTCCCATTCTACCTGGAATCATTAGAAGTTAAACAGTGGGTTTGGTTTTTAAACACAATAATATTTTTGTAAATAATAACGTTAATTAAAGTAATATTTTGTGTAATAAAATTAAACTCACACTGATCTTTGTTTAATTTAAAATATAAATGAAAAAAATAATTGAATTATAAATTATTTTATATTTTTGACAAAAACAACATGTTCGGGAATCGGGATAATTATTAGGTATTCATTTTGCCATATTTTTGTTGATTAAGTATTATTTTATTATGACATTCCGTTACTTTTTTGTACTGTTGGCCTAGTGGTAATATGATTTGAATAAAATCGCTTTATGTATTTATGCAACTAAACTAAAAAACGAAAATATTTGCAAATCATACGGTTATCCGATTAAATAAAAAAATATCAAAGTTGAAGCGATTTCGTTCGAAGTAAGGCAATAAAATCAATTTTTAGGTAAGACTGAAAGACGATAGTATATTTGCAACAAACCGGAGAACTTTTTAAAATAAACGTCCCTTTTAATTAAAATATGAAGAATATTCTGAACTAGCGACCCGCCCTGGCTTCGTACGGGTGCAATGTAGTTACTAATGTGGGTATACACGTACATACAAAACTTCCTCTTGAATCACTATCTATTGCTGAAAACTGCATTAAAATCCATTGTGTAGTTTAAAAGATCTAAGCGCACAAACAGTGGGAGCGACTTTATTTAATACTATGTCAAGATTAGCCCTAATTGTACTATACATTTACCTAAGTAAACAAACATACTAACCAACCTATGTCTTATCTACGAATATGTAAGTACATAAGTTATTATTTTTAGAAGTCATACTATACACAATTTTGTAATGAAATTGCAATCCAGTTCTATTTCAAAAATATACAAGGTGTAAACAGACTCTTCACAAAACCGTCAACCAAGCATTATGTACAGTCAACAAAACAGATAGGTATGCAGGGTCGAAAGATATAATTGTTTTTTTCTTAAAAACCGATCGATGTTTTCGAATGAAATTAAAATTAAATGAAGAAAATTAATCAATTGGTTAAATTAATTCAAATTTCATTTGAAGATGTGCAACAATTTCTAAAAAAACTAAAACTATATCTTTCGACCCTGCATACCTATCTGTTTTGTTGACTGTACATCAAACTAAGTAACTTTACGCAAAAAATATTGCTGGGAAACAACTTTTTTTTTTGGGCTGAAGAAACACGTTTTACAGTAGGACTCAATATAACGCACTCAAACATTGTGCTGATGGATGGATTGGATAGTAAGGGGGTCTTGGAGGAGTTTAAAGTAAAAATCTTACTTAAAAACATGTATTTAAAAAAAAAAACTTGTGAAAAAGTTGGAACTTTGACCCCCAATATCTCCGTAACTAGAAGGTTCCCAGGTATGGTCTAGAACAAAAAAAATATCGCAATGACGGGGAGAACAAGTGCCTTTCGGCTTCGTTAAGAGTCTGTTTACACCCTTTATTTTCGGCTTGTTGCAAATATTTGTCGATCCGTGGTGCTGCGCTAAATGGCTAGTTGTAATACTTTGTTTTTAATAACTTACATAAAATATAATCAGATGACTTTATTTGTTGTAGTTTTCTTTACAAACCTTGTCCTGAAAATTACGAAAACAACAAAAAGAAAACAGCCCCAGTAGTTTTGTAGTCACTGTAGTTAACTACAATTGTAAATGGCTTGTTTGACCAACCAGCAGATTTAGTAAAATGTAACGGCAAAAAAAAACACTTGATTGCCAAAAAATAGTAAATGATCACCAAAATTAGATCCCCATTTTAGCGTGAAATTAGACCCAAAAATAGTTAATGACCAACAGAAATTGAACTGTTTTATACTCTTGCATCAGAGTCGAGGCCCGGTCGACGAAGCCCCGCTTCGTTGGGCTCCTACTTCTGAATGGTTTTTAAAAAAATAACCACGAAGGGTATGGCGGGGTCTATTCGCTCCCTTCGCCCGTTCATTCGACCCCGCCATACCCTTCTAACCTAATCCATCCGTATAGGGGTGCCCAAAGTCGGCCTAGGCAAAACTAGGTTGTCATCAACCACCTCATTAAAATTTGGTGCTCATTTACTAAAGGTGATCAATTGATTAGGTGAAAGATGTTTGTGGTCACAAAGTTATTTTTGGTGGTCATTATATTTATCCCCATTGAAAATGCCTCGGCAATTGCTGACCGTTTCTGTCGTAATTGCTCTTCGGGCTGTGAGTGGTTTGTTTCAGATATTCCTTAGAATTTTTTATACACTTTTATCAAAACTTTTGGAGCAGATCTTACAACAAGATCTTAATTTAGTACACAAATGAAATAACCGCATATTATTATGTTTTAAATAATTTTGTATATATATAATATTAAATAAACAATCTACAGACTCAGGTAACATTTACAAATATTCTGTGTATTTGGTCATTCTGGACCTTATCAGATTACCGCCTTCGTTGTATCCATCCATGTACTTGAACTTGGGATGCTCTTCAATGACCTGAAAATAGAAGGAATCATTACGATTGGAGAACAAAATCAGGTATATAAAAGAGGGATTATTTCACTTTGAAAGTAGCTGGATGATATGGCTAGAGAGAGATGAGATGACAGCTAATAGAGAAGTATGAAAAAAGACATATTGCGCGGATCCCAATTAAATTGGAATAAGAGTAGGAGAATTATGTTATTCTACAGTCTGTGAATCTTGCGAATAAGTCAGAGACAACGCTCTATAAACCCAAACTTATTCACAAACTCGATGTTCCTTAATACGACGGCATACTGTAATACTTATGTACATATTACGCACGTAAGAAGTTATACTTCTTTGACGTATACAACTAACATGTTGACTAGCTAACTTCAGGGTGTCGGTTTTTCGTGACGGTGTGCGCGCGCATCGTTAAAATTTACTCTCATCATTTTTCCCTAACGCGCAATAACTGAAAACTAAACTAACATATATCGTCATCAACTGAATAGCGTTTACTGAGACCAGTTATAAAAAGTCAGCTGAAGAATATCAGCTTTCCTTAGGCTGGTTACCAATTTCTAAAACGCCGTGAAAAGGTGCACAGTTCGAGTTGGTCGTTTCGTATGGAGAAGAACCCGCAAGGTCCATGGTTACTCCTTTAAAAATTATTTGGTTTTACAATGTTTTTATGTTACAGCGTTAGTACTTAGATGAGAGTTGCCGTGTATCGAGCTGTGTGGCGTGAATCCTAAGTAATTACATATAAACATATTAAGTTGAAATTCGGCTCACAGAGTACCCCTACCCGTGATCTTGTTTAAGACATAAGATACTTTATATCCCGGTAGTACGGCCCCACGGGATTCCCGATCCCCGCGCTGCGAACAAGAGTACCTACACAATAAATCACTTACTTTAATGCGATCATAAGCATCTTCGGCGCTGGTAATAAGTTCTGGGACGTCCAACTTGGGTATACCGAAGAGGTTCATCAGGAAGAACTTCTGGTTGGTGTAAAGCATACGCTGGTCTGCCCATTCCATCTCGCGAGGAAGACGCCAGTCCTTCATCTTGGGGTTCTGGCGTTCTGTGTACTGGTCGAAGTTCAGACGCTCTATGTCTTCCACGACCTGGAAAGAATAAAGTAGTGATTAATTATTTCTAGTGATTGTTAACATTAGTCTAACACTGGTATTACGACTAAGGGACTACGCACACTTATTCAGCTCTATTCAGCTTATGCCCACAGATTTTGAGAACGATTTTGTATGGAGACGCGTACGCATCCGTTCAGCTTTCCGCTGCGTACGCGTCTCCATACAAAATCGTTGTTTTCTATGGGCATAAGCTGAATAGAGCTGAATAAGTGTGCGTAGTCCCTAAGGGCGCTCTTTCACCGGGAGCATTCGTTTGAGGTTCTTAAGCGGTTGATGGCAATAGGCTCACCCTAACAACGATTCATTGCGGCACCCAGTTTCGAAAACTTCTTGCTGTAGCGGAAAACAATAATTTCATGACACGACTGGCGTACCTAACGCCATATAAAACGATGGCACGCCTAGTGTGCCATCAGCTTTGTGGATAAAAAATATAGTTTCTTTGGTTTTTTCACTGATTCTGACTTGATTGAAAGATCAAACCAAGGAAGTGAAGTGCAGGATAAGTTTTAAGCGGTTTTCGAGTGGCTAACCTACGTGTTTTCCTTGAAATGGATGGGAGGTGACTTTATAATTTAGATGACACCTTTTGTAATATTTCATTTATTCTTTTATAAAGTGGTAGGTAAACCTCGTTAATTAAACAAAATTGCTGTTTGAATTAGACGTAACGTTAACGCAGAATAACAGTCTGCAGCCACTTTGTAAGCGTTTCGTGTAGGTAACTCAATTTTTATAAAATAAAGGGTCCGAAAATTGTTGTATGGAGCGTGGCATAGTCCCCATCCGCCATTTATTTTTTAAGCTATTGCATAGCGTCTATCGCGGGCCTTGAGCGTGGGGACCGAATCCAGAAATTCCGTAACGAAAATAACCTAACACCTAGTGCCTAACACGTACTACGAAAGTGAATAAATAATTATAATTACATAAGTTGATAAATTAATTGCGTCGCATTGTGTTACCACTATGTATAGTGTATAATTCGATTGCAGTACTACTTTTATTAATTTTTAGAATTAAATCGAAAACACATACATTACCGAAAGAGAGATATTTTTAAATACATAATAATGCTTAAAGTATGTTAAAGTGGTCAAAATAATGCAACTTGAAAAAGTTGTTATGTTAACCACTGTTTTTTTTTTTAATCTAAACAATAGACAGAAGCGAAGGCTACAGGCTTTTTCTACATGAAAAACATTGATAATTTTGCTCTGGGCAAACCCTTCTGAAACTAAATTTGAAGGAGCTTTAATCGATTTAAAATGGCACGCCTCTCGTGTCACCACCACACCACAGGTTAAAAAAATTGATGGCACGGCTGTCGTGCCATCCGCAACGAATCGGTTTAAACATAACTGGCGAAATGTAGGTGTACTAAGTCTAACCGGTTAAAGGCGTAATGTTATGCAGTATGTAGCCACCTGCACAGCTCTGCCGTTGGCTTAGAATGATGTATACAGAGTACTGACCACTTCCACCTCTCCGCCACCGCTCCAGTCGTACACCAGCAGTTCAGCGTGAGTAGCGATGTCGCGGAGGTATATGTTTTTGTACTGGCGCTCCATCTCACAGAGGAACCCGTCCGTCATGGCCTTGCCGTCCACTTCATGCTCCAGACGGCGCCTCCTTATGGCTTCTTTAACCTGCAAAGAACATTTACATAGAACAAATGAGATTACATTTAAATCTATTTTGTATGAAAGTTTTGAGTTTGATGTGGATTGCTATATAATAAGAGACGAGGAAGACCAAAGGAACAATGGATGGACTGTGTGGAGGATGATATGGCAAGAAAGTAGGTAGGTAGACTACCTCGTTGGTCGAGTGGTCGCAAGCGAGAATGCTGAGCATGAGGTCCTGGGTTCGAATCCCAGGTCGGGCAAAGTGCTATTGAGTTTTTCCATCAGGAATTTCTCAGTAGCAGCCACGGAGTCTGGATTTGTGCCCGGTTGACGGCAATAGGCTCGCCCCCTATTACACGGGACTTAAACATAACTGGCGAAATGTGGGTGTACTATTTGGTACACTTCTGCCTAGTCCTACGGAGATTACAGGCGTGATCTTATGATACAAATAATATGCTGCCTCTAATAAATTGGGAAAAGTGCACGAGAATGATGATGACATTTGAATCTATCATCATCATCATCAGCTTAGATTTTCCATTTTCTATGTAGAGGTTGGCTTCCAGTCTAACTGGATGCAACTAAATACCAGTATTTTACATGGAACAACTGCCTATCTGACCTCCTCAACCCAGTTAATACTGGGTAATGCGATACCTCTTGGTAAGAGATAAACATGAAGACTCTTGTTCACAACGTCTTTAAGTTCAACAGACTTGAAATATATTTCAAATCATAGCTCATAAGTTCTCTAATTCATAGCATTGCGACATGTACCAAAGTCACCGGAGTCCAGTTCAAGGTCTATTGAAAATGTTGTTGTTTCATATATTTTCCCCAGGTTAGACTAAAGCTAAGCACACAGTAATTGATCCAACCTAGGCCGTTGAGTTCCTGGATCAACTAAGGATTGTAGAGTCTGTGTTATGAAACCGTTTCACTGCCATAGTCACATATACGTGACAAGCAAGTGTGTGCTCTGTACACCACATGACACAAATATGTGACAAAATGGTAGGTCAGATTGTGGCTTGGCGTGGCACATGCGTTTATACTCTGGCAGTCAAAAGTTTAAAATAGGTTTATTTTTTGTCTGAATAATCAGTGAAATTTTTGGCAAAATACAGTAAAAGGTGACATATTTCGAGTGTCTCCATTTCTATACGCCGGCAACTAAGGTACTGGACGTTTTTTAATTAATTGAAGTCATAATTATTATTTATATTTTTTACTAAACATTTACCTACTATGAAAGAGAAGTGGGAATCTTCAGAGATGCAGGTTGATTTTATTTAAGTTTATAGTAGCCAACGTGTTTATAGTTTAAACCAGTAACTTTTAGTTTCAGTACAACTGTAATTAAAAGCTTGCGCAGAAGAATAGATGAACAACCAAATTGCATAGTAAAAAGGTTTCAAGTAAGTACACCTTTCTACAGTATTTTTTTACTTGTGTTTTATAATAAATAAACAACTAGAAAATAGCAAAATTAGTACTTAAAAATCCTATTTTACCTTGTCCACAGTATTATCCAAGTAGATGACAAGATGGGGACGCATCAGCTCCTCAAGAGTGTTGGCTCTTAGCTCATAGTACACCGACCTCACCGCCCTGCTGATATACTTCTGAGAGTACATCGCCTCCAGGAACACAAAGTCAGAGTACGGAGACCTCTCCAACACCACTCCTTGACCAGTGTTCAACAAATGGACCAAAGCATCAATGTATTGGCTGTATCTAGCAACATACTGCATGATCTGGAAGTTACCTGCCAGACGGTGGTTCGGTGTCAGGTTAAAGTTGACATGGTCGAAAGTGCGGGTATCCTCAGGTATCTGTTTATCAAATATGCGGAGATCAACACCATTTGGCCTAACATAGTGGATATCCATGTTGGCTTCAGGGAAATGCTTCATGCCCAGGTCCGCGGCGAGGGCGGACGCGAACTGGGTCTTGCCAACTGCCACTGGGCCTTCGACCACGACGACTTTCGTGTTGTCATCGAACCTGTGAGTGGTGCGGTCAAAGAGACTCCTAAACCAAGTATAGTCCTTGTTCACATAGTCGAATGGTGCTGGTTTCTGGGGAGGACAGGGCAGCGAGTCTCTCAGCGCCTTACCAGCGATGTGACGGTTCTGCACGAACGTACAAGCCACTATTTTACAGCCCTGACCAGAACCGACGACTTTTCCAACACCAAGTTTTAGTAACGTCGACATTTTGACTCAAGGTATCTTCTGTTGTAAAATACCTGAAATAAGAGTTTTTTTAGCTCCCTAAGATTTTAATCATGAACACAAGTGCACAATGCTGCAATTCTTACCTCAAATCAATTCATAACAAAAATTAGCACTGTGACATAACCATTCACAAGACAAAATAAGAACGTTCGAAATTGAATTTTATAATTTTTTCTTTCTAAATTTAACCAATATTCGAACGCACCTCTTGTAGTGATGTTGTATGTAAAAGTTACTAAACAAAGACAAATCGACTATACGACGACACGAATCACAAATACTAGGTGGGGGCACTCGAACCCCATGGCCCTAGTGTTTCAACCCTAAACGCCTCAAACCCATAACTAATTAAATTAATGTATTTGCGCCTCTGAATAAGGAATCCTATGGAACTGCCATACCTACGAAAAAAACGTGCATACCTACGGTAACTAAACATGGCCGCCTAGTGCTGTACTAGTCATAGCTTTTCATCAAAAGATATCGATAAAACGTACATATCGAAAAAAAAATCTCGATTACTTTTGCGCACCATTGTACTTAATCCATTTCATAGTCCACTTATCCGTTAGGGTTTTTTTGACCTTTGTGAGATGAAGAAGGGCGAAAGAGAACGGGAGAAGAGAATTGTCGAATAAATGCACAAATTAAAATATTTTTTGTCCACCTATCGAAAACCAATGGAATGATCGGTATCATGTAGTCGCCAGCAGGTCAACCTACCCGAAACTGTCAATTTTCCCAACCAACCTTGAACCTAATGCTTCAGAGATAAAGTTGAAAATCTATTAAAGAAAAATTTGACAGATTGTAGTAGCTAGATGTCCTGGCGTCTGTACATACACATCTTTTATTAACGAATCAAACCAGCAATCGCTCAAAAAAAATCAGCTGATCCATAAATCTGTGTTCACGAAATTTGATAAAACTTATGGATCAGCTGACTTTATTATCAATTTCAGGATTGGTCCCTAGTAAAACTTGTACATAATTATGAATTCAATGACCCATTTCGGGATTTTGTTAGGTTAATTGGATTGCACTGTGTATAGGGAAACATAATGAAAAAATCAAATAATATTTCAAACATTTATTACACACTATAAAATAACCACGTATAAAGGGCACAATCTGTTGACCGTTAGATTGTTGGGCAATAATTTATGATAGAAATTCAAGTCGAGAATTAGCCTTACCAAAATAGAATTTTGTTGACTGCCCGAAGGCTCATTTAGTTCTATTGGTGTCAAAGCTGGACTTTCGGCAAGGGTTGATAACTGCTGAAAATAAAAATAATGGGTATGTCACTTGAGGACTTCTATTTCAAAACGTGGGTACTAAATTGATTATAATAACATCATCTTAAAGTTCACGGGTCATGTTCAAAATGTACTAAACTTAGTTTACATGTGTAAGAAAACATCCTAAATAATTGTAGCGGAACTTGGAATGAACTAACTATTATATAACTATTTGGTACTTATCCATATGAAATAAAGGTTACCTGTTTATACAGTGATGATACTGCATCGTCTCTCAATCTTATAACGTCAAGTGTTCTGTTGAATGAATTTTCTTGAAAATGTAAGGAACAGATAAATATTTCTTTGGTTTGACTTATAAAATTTTCATTTCCAATGGCTTCTAAATCCTTTTCTTTGTTTCATTTCTAGGTAGCCTGAGTGTAAAAAAAAATACAAAGTCAGTCGTGATTAAAAAAAAACTATCGATAACTCTTAAAGCTTCTAGCACATCACATCACTATAAACAAAATAAAAACAATGTTCAAAAACCCAAAACATCAGTTTAAGCTAAATATTGAGCTAAAATTACACGCGGATTGATTATACAGAACAATTTTATATCAATTTAATAACAGACTACCATAATTTCATGTATTTCCAGGCTTTTTTAAATATTTTAAATAAATTTTAGGTTACTCACCTGTGAAACGACAAATTTGGCCGATTTTGGCTTTTAGACGCACCACAACCGACAACAGCGCACTTAGGAGACATCGCAATTTAGTGTATTTTCACTTTTTTAAATAATATAAGCACAATTTCCATTAAATTGAGAAAAAAATAGTTAACACAGCGAAAGTAAACAAAGGCAAACTCAACGTAATGTACTCTGTGACAGTAACTAAACATGGCGGATTGGCACGCAGTTACATTCTAGTGACGTCACAGACTAAATGTTGCCAAAATGAGTAAAAACAAATATATTGTCGTCCTGCTTTCCTTATGCGAGACAATATAAGTTAGAAAGAAAAAACAATATTTTTAGTATTGCTGCATCGATTTCACTAACAAATGTATAGGCAATTGTATGTATAGTAAATTATGCCCACTCCATAGTATTCCTACCTCCATGATTTGCGCCGTTTGAGGTTTTCAGCATTTGAGTTGATTTGAGTGTCATCCATCTGACGTTCGTTGACATTTGTTGTTGAATTTCTTTTTAATCTGTGCTTGTCTTTAAAGCCATGTGTGATTTTATTTTGCAACAAAATATCTTGAATTATTCGTGATAAATAAACAAAACGACATGAGTGACAAAAAAGAATTAGAGATGGACACAGCGAATATAAGTGTGGACGAGTTTTTGCCTGCCAAAAAGACGGTGAAGCTAAAAAACATAAAGCGAAGGGCTGTATCAGAATCGGGCGATGGGATGGAAATTGAAGAACACAATGGTATCCAAGGGAAAGCTAAACACAGTCGGTCGAAGGCAAAGAAGAAGAAGAGTGCGGAGCCAAACGAATCTAAAGAAAATATGAGAAAGATCGCAGTCCCCGCTCACAGGTAACCTCAAAATTAAAATAATAAAATAAAATAGTTTTGTACTAGAAACTAATACTTGCAGACCGCAGATTGCGATAATACTATTTATTATTTCACCCTATTCTCTCTTTAAATTAATGTATTTTGTTAAGCAATAATGAGTGTGCAAGAGCAATAATGAGTACCTAAGTTATCCATCTATTTGTCCCAAAGACAATGTCAGTGTGGAGCCCCTCTGCAAGATATGCCCCACCTCCTTTCTTCCTCATCCTGCACAGGCACCTGCACCTTCCAGGATTTAAATGAAACCAATGACAAAGCTGTGCAGGTGGCAATATACTGGTTGGGTATTATTTGAGTCTATCGACGGCAAAGAAGAAAAATCCATCTATGCCGAATTATAAATATGATGATAAAACTTTTTTATGCCTTAATTAATGGCTGAATGAATTTTGCATACAGGTAGACGATGACCGGTATTAGAACTAAAAGTACTTTTTTCTTTGTCTCTCACACTAGTGAAGCCTCAAGCAATAACTTGTCTAATTTAAATAAACATACTACACATAATACTCATTGCATTACAGATACACGCCGCTCAAAGAGAACTGGTTGAAGATCTTCACTCCGATTGTGGAACATCTACTACTGCAAGTCAGATTCAACACTAAGACAAGGAATGTTGAGATCAAGGTCGGACCAGAAACAAAAGACATAGCCAATGTACAGAAAGCTGCTGATTTTGTTAAGGTAAATAAGTTTACTCAACTAGAGATTGACAGAATAAAAAAAAGAGACTAAGTCAAACACAGCGAAAAGTTTGGCGGGATGAGCTGGATAAAACCATACAACCAGTGTTCTACATTAACCTTGGATCGGAAGAATTGTTGATTTTATTAGAGTATTTATATTGAATAGTTTATGTAGTTATACAGGTGAATTTTTCAAGTGAGTTGGCAGTGGCACCAATAGTGATTTTGTTTTATGTTGTTGATTACTACAAACTGTTTCCATAGTGTCATGTATTTAATAAAAATTGAACTCTTTCCTTTAGTTTGCCGTATGTCATTACTTCCCAGAATTTGATCCTTATTAGCGACACTATCAAATGGTGTAATAATACAGTGGATTTTTTTTTCGAAATCAAATCAATCCGGTTACTATTCTTGGCTAGGAATATTGATTTTACAGAAATATAATGATGCAGTTTTCAAAATCAGGCTTGAGACTCCTTTGAGTATTTTTCGCTATTACTCATAGTATCGTAATTGACCATGCACATCCACTTGAAAAATTCACTCTGTATATTGCAGAAATCTTGATGTTTCAACATGACACCATATACAACAGGCATTAAGCAGGTTGCTAGTTGTAATAAAAAAAAAACTCTCACCTTAAGTGGGCCAGCCTTAGCTCGAAAGATATCATTATCCTGCCCTTATCCCAATTTGTTGTCATGTCTTCTTCACTTCTCTATTACTCGTCATTGCAACAGTCACCTCCTTTCTAGCCATATCATCCTTCACATTTTCCATCCATCTTTTCTTTGGTTTTCCTCTACTCTTATAGACATCCATAATCTACTCGAAACTTTTCCCACATTTTACTAATACCACTTCCCTCAACCATATTTTCTTGTATCATAAAATATATTCTCTATTTTCAGGCTTTCATCTACGGCTTCGATGTTGACGACGCTCTCGCCCTACTCCGACTAGACGACTTGTTTGTTGAATCATTCGAAGTCAAGGACGTCAAGACTTTAAACGGCGACCATCTAAGTCGCGCTATTGGCCGACTGGCGGGAAAAGCTGGCAGAACAAAATTCACCATAGAGAATGTCACCAAAACCAGAATAGTGTTGGCAGACTCAAAAATTCACATCCTTGGCAGTTATCAGAACATAGCGCTGGCAAGAAGAGCGATATGCAACCTTATTATGGGCTCCCCTCCTTCCAAAGTGTACGGAAACCTCAGAAATGTTGCCAATAGAGTTGCAGAGAGATTTTAGTTGTTAATAAAAGTTATATTTATGAATAACATATTTTTATTTTACCTTACATGTTTAAAATATAGCACAAATCGGCGTTGAAATGTTCAATGCCGTAAGGGAAATTCAGCGCGTTGTTGGATTCAACTATCAGTTGTGTTGTGTGCCGAAAGTTCCACACCCAATAACAAACTCCCTAACAGCGTTTATAATTTCCAATGCCGAAACGTTTATTGGAATGTGAATTGGTTATTCATTATCTAAATTAATTATAAACATTACCAAGATAAGATTCTATGAAAGCATGATCTAATATTACATACTGAAATCAATTCATTGATTACAATAGTATCTTATACTTAAAATGCCGGGGCACTCTTGAGAGCACGAGCCTGGCGTCGTAGCTCAGCGAGGCGAAGGTCCAGGGCTCCGCGGCGCTCCACTCTGCGCAGTACACGGAGTCTTCATGCTGCTCGTACGACTGGAGCACCCCATCTTCCAGACTGGAAAAGGCAGCCAAGGGGAGAGAATAGCTACAATACATTGTACCCACATTTAGCCAGTTACCCGAACCGCCGCGGTTAATGGCATTAGGCTCGCTCCCTAGTTCGAATCTTTACTCCGACCCAGGCTAACTCAGTTCCTGTTGGAAATACTCAATAGCACTGCTCGACCCGGGAATCGAACCCAGGACTTCACGCTCAGCAGTTTCGCTCGCGACCACCAATCCAACAAGGTACTCCATAACATCACGCATGTCATGATGGCAGAGGTGTACCTGGTACACCTCGATTTTACCAGTTATGTTTGAGTCTCATGAATAAAGGGGGTGACTCTATGGCCATCAACCGCGCCAAAACCTGAGAAAAGAAATTCCTGATGGAAATACCCAATAACGCTGACCGACCAAGGAATCGAACCCAGGACCTTATGCTCAGCAGTCGTGCTTGCGACTACCAGTTGAACGAGGCAGTCCAGAAAGAAAAATTAACCTTGAGCTATGGTAGGTAAGGTAGACATTTGATTGTAAAAAAAAGGCCGTAAGGGTGTGTCCAGCGCGTTCTGGTTCCACGCGCGCCTCAAAGAGATGTCAGCAAAATGGGAGGGGCCCGCAAGAGCCGATGCCTGCCAGGGCTGCGGGACTGTTCGAAAGAGATGCCGTGGCCCTGGAACACAAAGGGCAAGGAAGGAACATGGATGGGTTTTAGTCAGTACAAGTCTGACACTCCCTTCCGTTCTGCCCAGAGCGGGAAAAGTAGTTTGATAACTTCCCATGCGAAAAAAAAAAAATTGTGCTCCGCGCGGAAGAAGTAGCGCGGTAGAACTTCGTAATTTGGAAATGAAAACAGGTATACTACGCGCATGCGTTCGAGTCCCACGCATTCACTCTCGCTCTGTCTCTTTCTGTTCCCATTCCCAGGAGCGTTGAACGTTTAACGCAAGTGCTTTCATACCCCCTCCATGGTAGCGTTAAACGTTTAACGCAACCCTGTTGGAAGTCGCATTAGAAGTTTGAGTTCAAAAAGGGTGTGTCCCCACTCACAGTTGCGTGACCCGCTTGCCGTCGTCGTCGAGGTCGGCGCACACGCCGGCGGCGGCGGTGAGCAGAGCGCGCGCGTCCGAGCTGCCCGTCAGGAGCAGCTGCTCGTGGTATGTGTTGTACCTTACTGTCCATACCCTGGAACATTACGTCATTTTATTAGAGTGTCTAGCTTTTGCTCGCGGCTTCGACCACGTGGAGTTCACCAACTGTCCCATTCAAAAAAAAATCCCATTTAAAAAGTATCCTACGTGTTAATCCATCTAGGACTCTAGGTTATCTATGTGCCAAATTTCATCAAAATCGATTCAGTAATTACTTCGTGAAAGAGTAACAAACAGCCATCCGTTCTCTCTCCTTTTCTTTTAGATGCAGCTGAAATACCAGTATTTTACATGGAGCAATCTGACATCCACAACTCAGTTAATACTGGGTAATACGATACCTCTGGGTAAGACTGGTTGTCAGACTTTTTTGGGCCACTGACTACCTGTAACGACTGTCAAAGATGTACAAATGACAGCCGGGACCAACGGCTTAACGTGCTTTCCGAGGCACAGAGGAAACTCGGTATGTAATGGGTGGTCATCCATCCACAGACCAACCTAGGCAAGCACGGCTTAACCTAAAGATCGACAGGAGCAGCTTTTATTATTTTGCCACGAGCTCCTCACAAACTATCCCATTTATAATAGTAAAATCAAAATATTTCACATAGGCCCAGATAGGCACTTATAAAACGTCGACAAAAGGTGTACGGATCGATTTGGTCGCTTCCTATAGAGAAAAACCGGCAAGGAACTCCATGGTTACTATTTTCAAATCATTTGGTATTAAAATATTATCAGCATGAGTAAATAGCAATAAGTCGCTGCTTATTCCACAAAAAATCTAAGTAATACAAGATAAAAAGTTAACAAGCAGCCTGAAATTACATAATTTTATTAGAGTGTTAGGTTTTGGCCTGTGTCCCAGCAATGGGAACATTATAGGCTTATTATGTTAGTTATATTGACCTGTTTAGCCATGTTGTTCAGGCATTGAGTCTGCAATACATTGCCAGCAATAGGTGCTTGTTTCCACATGCAGGAATCGACCAATCTCATTCGGATTGGTCGAATCTTGCATGTCTATTATATAGGATGGTAACTGACCAATGAGAATGATCCGTCCTGCTGAATATAGGCTCTTTCCCGTTCCTGTAGTCCCATATATTGAGAGCGGCGTCGTCACCTGCGCTCGCCAAGTGAAACTGCCTGCAATCAAATAACCGACATATTATATACGACTAGCTGTGCCCGGCGACTTTCGTCTGCGTGAAATTATTATAAAAATATTACTTCCCTATTTGGATAGATAACGATTTCAAGGGTTTTAATTTCTTTTGCACGGATCCCTAATCGGTTTTCTAAAACAAACGTTGAGTTATTCCTTATAACAATAGCTATCTGCCAGTAAAAGTCCCGTCAAAATCGGTTCAGCCGTTTCGGAGATTAGCCGGAACAAACAAATTTTGATCGGAGGTTAGGACAAAAAAAAAATACAATGACGGAGAGAACAAGTGCCTTTCGGCTTCGTTAAGGGTCTGTTTACCCCGGTTATATTCTAGATATAGTACCCAAGATATACCTGTTAGGGTTGAAGTCCAAGTCTCTAGCCAGTTGGGTGTGCGCGTTGTCTATGCTCCATGAAGGTTTGGTGCAATCCGAACGAGTGTCGTAGCATTTAATATGCATATCTTGTAGAACTGCGAACTATGGATAAAAAAAAACATAAATGACACCTGAAATGGTCTTCGAATTTTTGGTTTTAGGACATGCCGGTTTCATGTTTTTCTTCACCGTTTTGAGAGCAGTGGTGATGAAATAAATGATACAAATTAATGCGCCTGTCTCGGTTTGAAGCCATACAACTCGTCAGTCAGGCCCGATACTACTGGGATCAGGGACCACCAGTCAACTCGATTCCTGACAACTCTCATCTAATTGCTACCAGCTATCCTGCGAAGATCGTCGCTCCAACTATCAGAGGGCGTTCCACCTCACGTTTGCCGAATTATCAGTCTCCACTCCAGAAGACGTCTAACCCAACGGTCATTGGTTCTACGGCTAATATGGCTGGCCCATTGCCACTTCAGCTTACTTATTATGCGAGCTCTGTCGTCAACTTTGGTTCAGTATCTCTACGGCGAGTACAGAATTCCAAATTGTCATTGTCGAAATCTGATTTTATTGTGCGATTTACCTGAGTATGTCCCTGGTGCGGGTTCCACTTGCCGGCGGTGAACTTCAGGCGCGCGGAAGCGGAGGCACGTGAAAGCGCGGCGCCGGACGTGACGTCATGCACGCGTACACCCGTCTCGCACACCACGCCCACACGTGCGCTGTCCGTAGGGTGCCATTCTGCGCACCGAATATCTTCTTCCGGCTTCTAAAAGTACAAAAATGACATTTATGAAAAATAACATTATAAAAATTAAATTAATATTTCGAATAAGCCCACCACTTGTGGTTAAAAAACCCAAACTCCACAGATTTATTTGAAAAAAATAGACCAGTTACAGGCACTTTTGAATAGTCTTTATGGAGAAGAATAGGCAAGAACTCCACATTTTTAAATAAAAATAAAACAAAACCATTTCTTTTTTGTTTGTCATAGATTAATAATATTTAAAATATAGATACTCATCACATGGGACTGAATTTCACTTTATAATCTAATTCAAGACCCTGTTTGAAACACAAAATATCTTATGGTAACTTTTACACCCAGGAAAGGGGGATAATTTGAACTAGGGCGGGCAGCTACCTTAACCATTGTGGCTACAGTAAAACGTTTTTTGGTGACCATACAACACGGAACTAACATAGTCATCTTCTTTTCGGTGATGGCAACAAAGCTAAAATGTTTGCCCTAAAATTCAGCTCACCAACTCTGCTCACTAAGGCCATTTGCACGAAAAACTTAAATCAGGGTTAAATGCTAACATGTCGTTAAATCGACAATATTGTGTGATAAACTGTCAATTTAACCTCATATTAGCTCTGAGTTAAGTTTTTCGTGCAAATGGGCCTAATGCAGTCATAAGGTCATCAAGTGCGCAGATGCCAGGGTATAGTCATCTAAATTCAGTTTTAATATATTTAGAAATAACAAACAAACCTTACCTCTGGCTTGATAGTCAGGAGAAGTTCCATGTCCTCCGCATTCCTGCCTTGTATTGCACTCAAATCATCCAGGTCCTTAGGTATCACCTGCAAGTTATAAATTATGACTTTAGGGTTGAAATTCTGAAGTCTCTTCGCCCTTATCAACCGTAGTCCTTTCCTAAATATGTTGGGGTCGGCTTCCAGTCTAACTGGATGCAATACCAGCATTTTGCATAGACTAACTGCGTATCAAACTTCTACTATACAGTTCCTGGGTAACACCAAACACAATACCCTTGGTAAGATTGAATGTCTGAGTTTCTGGCCTTTGACTTCCCATACTCCAACTAACTTGTACGTCTTCGATGACCTCCCATCCATGGAGCAGTCTTGGCAAATATTGCTTTACCACGAGTACACAACTCAGCTTATAGTAAGCTGAGTCAAGGCTACTCACTGTGAACGAAGTGGGCCAGGATACACTTTATTGCCTTACCTCAACTGTAGGTAACTTGAATATAGACACTCCCATGGTACACTGTGATGTTGCAGGGTCATAGGAGTTGTGGGTAGTGAGGAGTGTTGCTGCATCATGCGGGGAGCAGCGCAGGTGCCACACCTCACCGATGTCATGCTTGAACACCTGAATCAATAATAGCACAGCTGACGTATTATTAATAACTTAAGACCCATGTACCTAACGGGGGTAGGCCTATTGCCATCAACCAGGCACAAATACAGATACCATTGCTGCTATTGAGAAAATGCTGATGTAAAAACCCAATAATACTTTGCCTGACCTAGGAATCGAACCCAGGACCGAATGCTCAGCAGTCGCACTTGCGCCCACTAGAAAGGCAGTCATACTAATAACAGATGGACTGTATTTTGACTGGGAATGGTGGGAATCATCATAATGAATTCTAAGCATGTGTAAGTTGGGGCAATTGTTTTTTGAAAAAGTTTTGCATTGTAGAATGCCATCAGTGTTTGTCTACAAGAAAACCGGAAAATATTTATGTCTTGAAAAATGATTTTTCTTACTTTAGTATGTAAAGCCCCTGTGTCTTCTTCTAACTCCACAACATGTATCTGATTGGAGTTTGGCTTCAAGCTTTGGGTACCTATAAGGAATCTGATCGCATCACTCTCTCCATACTGTGGGGATAGTGCTCTGGTCTGTAAATGAACAAAAATTAAATTTACATAACACCACATTTATTTTATCCAAAGGATTGTATCGTATAACGGGCTGGCGTCCGCTTCTTCACATCTAAAGCGCGTATTTTCCGTAAAGGTAGGAAAATCGATCATTTGATCCGTGGTTCCTCAAGAAAAGCCAACAACGCCTTGGTGTTACTGACGATCTGGTAAGTGGGTCGTCTTAGAGACGGATTTTCTTGCGGAGAAAGACGCGATGGGTGGATACTGTGCAGAAGACATGCTATACCGACCCAAATAAATTGGGGGGACAGGATAAGGTGGTTCTTATAGCGGGAAGCGTACTAAGCAATTTAGAGTACTCGGTGTTGTGGCCGACTGCGGTTGACTGATAGAAGTTTATCAGAACTATACGAGAATCGTGCCCACCGTGCACTCCCAAAAACGAATGAAATAAACTGTTACACTCGAGCAGTAATTAAATGACAATATCGTCGCCGTAGACAATTTTATACACAGTACCTGGTGCTCTAAGCCGTATATTATTGAATTTCCTTCTTCCATTCTAGCTTTTCTTTTAATAAAATGTTTGTTTACATCAGCACTGCATAAATTCCATTTTGCTGAAATGTATCTGTATCATATCATAATCAACAAAATAAAATACAATGAGGTCTTCTATCTCTTTTGGACTTAACTAATTAATAGTTTGAAAAAAAAGTTTTTTACGCTATAAATTCCAAACACGAAAGAAATGAAATGTTTACATATCAAGTTGTCACTTTTTGACAGTAATGACAGTAAGTTTTTTTTTTAATTTAGTCATAAATTAGTTAGTAGTCTTTTATATGTCGACGCAAGGCTAATATAAACTTTAAAAATATTAACTTTAAGTTCAAATTTAGCAGTTAAATATGACTGGATAGGTTAAAATTAGTTTAGATTTGATTATTGTAGTCAGTTTGCTACTTATCAATATAAAAAGCCGTGTTATGATTTGCTGTTACTATAACAGCAAACCATAACTGAAGGTTTATTTAAACTTAGATTTAAAAACAGGTTATCTATTGCTAAATTCATTTCTTAATTAATAAGCGATATGCGTTAGTTTAAAAATAATTTCTGTTTCATTATTGTTTAACAAATAGTTGATTGAACTACTGTGTCAAGCGGAAAATATGGCGCGCGCGTTTATAATGTTTAGGCAAATGTTTTAAACTGTAGAGAATTATTTCAATGTTAAAATCGAATGCTAAAAATAGTAATACTAATTAACAAATCATAGTTTCTTACTTCAACCAATGTTATCTGCAATTTGTAAAAAAGAGGTGTAATGACTTCGCAACGACGACGCCATGTTTGATATTGAAACGGCGAGCCGTTGCGAGGCCAGATTCGAAAAGAGAATTTGGTGAAGACAAGTTGTGTCCTGACAATATCTTGTGAGTACAATTTCTATTAATAATTTAGATTAGGCGTTAATGCTTTTTTAAAATTGTGTATTGCTTGAAAGTTGTGTCCTGACAAGAGTATCTTGTGAGTACGATTTTTATTATTAATTTAGATTGTAAAGCTGTTTTAAATTGTGTATTGCTAATAATAAGATTAAAACGTGAGTAGATAAATTGTGTGTATTCATTTTTGCAATGAGTGAGCCTAGCGGTGGAGATGGTGACGTCAGCTCTGCTGACGTCACGATTTCTAAAAATCCGAATGGTCCCGGTTCCCCGTTATCAGAAGTGGGATTGCACCCCACTTCTGCCCGTCCATCTGACTTGAATAATGAAAATTTAACCGCTTCTGTTAATGGGGTGCCAACCGAGTTTTTCACTCAAATGTTGCAAATGATGAAGCACATGTCCGATCGCATCACGACACAACCAGATCCGCCCAAAGTCAAAATAAATGATGTATTTTTGCCGTCATACGATCCGGACACCAATATTGGGGTTAGAGAGTGGTGTCAACATGTGACCACAGCCATGGAAACTTATGGCTTGAGCGATTATGAAGTGAGAATGAAAGCTGGTAGTCTGCTCAAAGGTCGCGCGAGGCTATGGGTTGACAATTGGCTTGTGTCTACCACCACGTGGCAGGAATTGCGTGATGTTCTGATAACGACTTTTGAACCGGAGAATCGATACTCCCGGGATATTGTGCGCTTTAGGGAACATAATTATGATAATTCCAAAGACATCGCGCAGTTCTTGTCACAAGCTTGGGTATTATGGAGACGTATTACTAGGGATAAGTTATCAAATGATGACGCGGTTGAGGCAGTTATCGGTTGCATTGGAGATGAACGGTTGAGAATCGAACTGTTGAATGCCAGGGCCACGTCAGTACCCGAACTTATTTCGGTTGCATCTTCTATACGAAGCGTTAAGCGCCCTCAGTCGGGTACGTCGGGTGCACATCCGGGTCCCGCTAAACGATCACGTTTTGATAAACCCTCGTTGTTTTGTCAAATCTGCAAGAAGCCCGGTCATGATGCACGTGACTGTCGTTACCGTGACAAAAATGATAATTCTCAACCGCGCCAACAGGATAATAAAAACGCATCTCAAAATAATAAAACTGCATCTCAAAATAATAAACCTACGTGCACGTTCTGCTCAAGGACAGGTCATACTTATGAAACGTGTTATAAGCGAGAGCGCGCAGTGGTTTCCAATGTCAACTGTGTAGGTACATCTAAATTGAATTCAATGCTAGTGGTAGCTGGGAACTTAAACATACTCGCGATTTTTGACAGTGGAGCCGAATGTTCAGTAATACGCGAGTCTATAGCTGCTAAACTGCCCGGGAAACGAGTTGATCGAGTAAGTTACTTGAAGGGATTAGGTCAATTTACGGTGATATCTCTATCGACATTGACGACTATTTGTGTCATCGATAGTTTACGAATAGAACTTGAATTTCACGTAGTGCCGGACTACGAAGTGTGCTCAGACATTCTGATAGGTATAAATCTTGTGGAGAAAAACAACTTAAGCGTGCTAGTGAACTCTCAGGGTACAACTTTGGTTCATCAACCGGTTGTTTACCACGTGCGATCTCAAAGTGAAAAGTTTGATAACCTAGATTGTGACTTGACTAATGACGATCAAATCAATGAATTGAAAATTTTGTTGAACAAGTTCGAACACTTATTTATTCACGGTTACCCTCACTCACGCGTTAATACCGGTGAGCTTGAAATACGGTTAAAGGATGATAACAAGTGTGTTGAACGCAGGCCTTACCGATTGAGCCCGGTTGAACGCGAAAAAGTTCGGGAAATAATCAAAGAATTACTCGATCATAAAATTATTCGTGAAAGTAAATCACCTTTTTCAAGCCCAATCATATTAGTCAAAAAGAAAAATGGAAAGGACCGCATGTGCGTGGACTACCGCGAACTAAACAGGAACACTCTGAGGGACCACTATCCGCTACCGATCATTTCAGATCAAATAGATCAACTGGCGGGGGGTTATTATTTCTCGACATTAGACATGGCAGCTGGGTTCCATCAGATACCGATCTCAGAGGCCTCGATTGAGAAAACAGCGTTTGTTACACCGGATGGTCTTTATGAATATTTGACCATGCCGTTCGGACTCAGTAACGCGGTGTCAGTCTATCAACGTTGTATAAATAGGGCCCTAGCTCACCTCTTGAGCTCGGTAGACCAGGTTTGCCAGGTCTATGTTGATGACGTTTTATCAAAATGTAGGGTATTTGCTGAGGGCCTAGCCCATATGGAACGCATTTTGATCGCCCTCCAAGAGGCCGGTTTTTCGATTAATGTTGATAAAACTGCCTTCTTTAAACGCTCTATCGAGTATTTGGGCAATATCATTGCAGACGGACAAGTCAGTCCTAGCCCAAGAAAGGTGGAGGCTTTAACGAAGGCACCGATCCCGAAAACTGTTAAACAAGTTAGGCAGTTTAACGGATTGGCGGGATATTTTAGACGCTTCATTCCCAATTTCTCGCGTGTGATGGTTCCTCTCTATGAACTTACCAAGAACAATGCAAAGTGGGAATGGAACGAAAGGCATGATGAGGCTCGAAACCATATTATACAACACCTGTCTACTGCGCCTACCCTTACACTATTTCAGGAAGACGCACCGATCGAGCTCTACACGGACGCCAGCAGCATCGGCTACGGGGCGGTGCTCGTGCAGACCATCGGCGGTCGCCAGCATCCAGTCGCGTACATGAGCCAGCGCACCACCGACGCTGAGAGCCGCTACCACTCGTACGAGCTCGAGACCTTGGCGGTGGTAAGGGCAGTCAAGCATTTTCGGCATTACATATACGGCCGAAAATTTAAGGTAATAACAGATTGTAACGCCTTAAAAGCGTCCAAGAACAAAAAGGATCTCCTTCCTCGAATCCATAGGTGGTGGGCCTTCCTGCAGAATTACGAGTTCGAGGTCGAGTACAGAAAAGGTGAGCGATTACAGCACGCGGATTTTTTCAGTAGGAATCCATCCACTGAAATATCCGTCAACTTCATGACCAGAGACACTGAGTGGCTGCAGATCGAGCAGCGCCGCGACGAGGAGCTGCGCCCGCTTATAGACACCATGAGTGGCGACAGCCCGGCCGAAGGCTACGTCCTGGAAGAAGGCGTGCTTAAGAAGACTCTCACAGATTCTGTACTCGGTATACATAAACCAATTGTAGTTCCTAGGTCATTCCAGTGGAGCCTGATAAACTCTTTCCATGTCGCTCTGCAACACCCTGGATGGGAGAAAACCTTACAGAAGCTGAGGGAAACGTACTGGTTCCACAAAATGAGTACGACCGTCAGGAGGTTTGTAGACAATTGTGTTGTATGTAGGACCTCGAAAGGACCGTCGGGTGCTATCCAAGCCCAGCTTCATCCGATTCAGAAGCCCACTGCAGCGTTCCAGGTCGTCCACATGGATATTACGGGCAAGCTGGGTACGAGAAATGCTGAAGGAAGAGATGAGTATGTAATTGTTACGATTGACGCATTCACCAAATACATCCTACTTAGCTACTCAAATGACAAGAGCCCAAGCAGCAGCCTCGCAGCTTTGAAACGTGTCGTGCACCTGTTCGGAACTCCAGTGCAAGTCGTGGTGGATGGAGGTCGAGAGTTCCTTGGTGAGTTCAAAGTGTACTCGGACCGTTTCGGTATAGACATACATTCCATTGCGCCAGGAGTAAGCCGAGCAAACGGACAGGTCGAACGAATTATGGGCACTTTGAAAAACGCTTTAACCATGATCAGAAACTATGACACTGAAGAATGGCAGACGGCGTTAGAAGCTTTACAACTCGCATTTAACTGCACTCCACATAGAATAACAGGGGTCGCACCACTTACACTACTGACCCGCCGCCAACATAGTGTACCACCAGAATTACTAAGGTTGGTAAATATTAATAACGAATGCATAGACTTTGACTTGCTTGAGCAGCACGTACAAGAGAAAATGGCAGCTGCGGGACAATATGACAAGCAGCGATTTGACAGGAGTAAGGCGAAAATGCGTCCGTTTCAGCGTGGAGATTA
The DNA here is from genome assembly GCA_950005105.1 of Lycophotia porphyrea. Lineage (NCBI taxonomy): Eukaryota > Metazoa > Arthropoda > Insecta > Lepidoptera > Noctuidae > Lycophotia > Lycophotia porphyrea. The sequence continues at coordinate 11,262,557 of OX465406.1, forward strand.
CGTACTCGTCAAGAACAATCCCCGAAACCAGACGTCTTTAGATTTAAAATACAGCGAGCCATACGAGGTATATAGGATCCTGGACAACGACCGATACATAGTGAAGCGTGTGACCGGCAGAGGGCGTCCACGTAAGGTTGCTCACGACCAGCTGCGCCGAGCACCACGGCCAGGCGAGCAGGAAACCGTGTCGACGAATAACGAAGATGACCCTCAGCAAGTGGCCGCCCGGTTGGCTGATGATACATCGACGAACTTGGTCGATGACACACTACAACAGACGACATCTCAAACCATCAGTACGCCGCCGTCGAAGGAGCCACAGCCGTCTACCTCCCAAGCTGCCCAGCTGCTGGACCCATAAACAAAGTGAGTTTCTTCCTTCTTACTGTTATCTTGATACTAGCTGTGAATTTGAGTCTGAATGATTTATAAGACAGCAACGACAGTAAGGAGACCCGTTATTGGCTTTTGTCTTTGTTGACGGGCTGATACCATCACAAGCTACAAAATAGTAAGACTGTACAATCTGTATTCCCCGTTTCCCTCCTACACTCTTTTCAGAACCTCTGTGGACCACGGTCAAAATAATATGGCCTAGGCCACAGCATCGTCCTTTCCCAATCCTTTAGAACCTGTGTGGACCACGGCGTACAAGACCGCTCAGCACCGCACCATCATAACCGTGAGTTTTTATCAACAAAGTCGCAATATAAGTTTTCAGAGCCCCTGTGGACCATGTTCAAAATAAGGCCTAGGCCACAGCATCGTTCTTCCCAAATCCCTTAGAGCCCCTGTGGACCACGGCGTACGAGACCGCTCAGCACCACAGCATCAAACCCTAACAAGCTGTATCAACAGCTACGTAAGAACTTTATTTCTATTTTCATTTCTTTTAGAGCCTCTGAGGACCACGGTCATAAATATAAGGCCTAGGCCTCAGCACCACCCTAGTACCCTTTTCCTTTAGAGCCTCTGTGGACCACGGCGTACAAGACCGCCCAGCACCACAGCATCATCCCTGTCTACGAGAAATCAAATCATGCAAGTATGCGTGGAGCATTTGCATTGACATAACTAAATAAACGTGTGAGTAAGCGTGTAGCGTTACAAGCACTTCAACATCTTCACTCACTTCCCTATTTACAGCAAATCCTATTTATTTACTTTTCATAATTATGAACTTTATTCTTTCCATATCTACTTCGATACCTTCGAACTTAGAATACCTAACGAAGTAAACCTATGTTTAAGATTACCAAGGTATAAAATAATTGGCTGATAACTTGATTGTTGGAATCGGTTATCATTGAAAAGATCAGGCTACATTATGCTAAGTAAGGTATAGAACTTTTTGAACTCATTTTTGAAACGACAACATCTCCGACCACAAACAAGTTGTCAGTTAGTGTACCTATGAATGGATACCTAGCTCAGAAAAATTTATATTCATTTTCAGAACCGCGACTGGTGCAGGGCACGCACACCGTCTCGCAGAATGGCCGTGTCGACGCAAGGCTAATATAAACTTTAAAAATATTAACTTTAAGTTCAAATTTAGCAGTTAAATATGACTGGATAGGTTAAAATTAGTTTAGATTTGATTATTGTAGTCAGTTTGCTACTTATCAATATAAAAAGCCGTGTTATGATTTGCTGTTACTATAACAGCAAACCATAACTGAAGGTTTATTTAAACTTAGATTTAAAAACAGGTTATCTATTGCTAAATTCATTTCTTAATTAATAAGCGATATGCGTTAGTTTAAAAATAATTTCTGTTTCATTATTGTTTAACAAATAGTTGATTGAACTACTGTGTCAAGCGGAAAATATGGCGCGCGCGTTTATAATGTTTAGGCAAATGTTTTAAACTGTAGAGAATTATTTCAATGTTAAAATCGAATGCTAAAAATAGTAATACTAATTAACAAATCATAGTTTCTTACTTCAACCAATGTTATCTGCAATTTGTAAAAAAGAGGTGTAATGACTTCGCAACGACGACGCCATGTTTGATATTGAAACGGCGAGCCGTTGCGAGGCCAGATTCGAAAAGAGAATTTGGTGAAGACAAGTTGTGTCCTGACAATATCTTGTGAGTACAATTTCTATTAATAATTTAGATTAGGCGTTAATGCTTTTTTAAAATTGTGTATTGCTTGAAAGTTGTGTCCTGACAAGAGTATCTTGTGAGTACGATTTTTATTATTAATTTAGATTGTAAAGCTGTTTTAAATTGTGTATTGCTAATAATAAGATTAAAACGTGAGTAGATAAATTGTGTGTATTCATTTTTGCAATGAGTGAGCCTAGCGGTGGAGATGGTGACGTCAGCTCTGCTGACGTCACGATTTCTAAAAATCCGAATGGTCCCGGTTCCCCGTTATATACTATAATGATATTATGCCTATAGTTTGAATAAAATAAAATACATAATAATAATGATTACTAAAACTACTAGGACTATTGTTGCCAATAAGCCTGACATTGTAGTGATAGATCGATTGGAGCGTCGCGCAATGATTGTTGATATAACAGTCCCCCATGACGAGAACCTCGTGAAAGCAGAGAAAGATAAACAATTCAAGTATCTGGCTCGCGAGGTTGTCGACATGTGGGACGTGAGTACAGCAGTCATTGTGCCGATAGTCGCGTCAACCAATGGCTCAATAGCCAAGAGCCTCGACCAACATCTGAGGAGGCTCTCGCTTGGCAGCTGGATCAAGGGCTTGATTCAGAAAGCAGTTCTTCTGGACACGGCGCGTATTGTCAGGAGGTTCCTCTCTCAACAGCCCTGACCACTGGTAACTCGGATCCTGTTCCCAATGCTGGTGGGCTTTTTTTTATATTTTTAAATGTTTTTTATATTGTTTTTTATTTAAATAAGTAAAAATGTAGTTGGTCGAGTAGTTGCTGGTAATGGGTGTTCACCCATCCACAGAGCACAGACTAACCTAGGCAAGCGCCGCTTAATCTAAAGATCGACCCGAGCGGCAGTTAATATTTCCAACCGTTAAGGTATATAGGTATGCATACCTACATATCTTACATTCTACGAGCAGCAAGTATTATTTGTCTCCGGTATAAAGGTGTTTCTTGAGGCGAGGGACCCTTCCACCCTTTTTACCCTGTAGGACGGTACCAGGGTAAAAAGTTCATAGGGTGGAAGGGTCACTGACCGACGCATTAAACGCTTACCAAGTATTCGGTGCCTACTTCATTAAGCGTCTGTGCTGTGCGCCGTTGTCCCTTCCACCCTAAATATCCTAACTCAAGTCATGGATATGGCCATTATCCTCATATCCGAAGCTATGCCTAATTTCACCGTTTGTAAAGATGTGGCAAACCAACAAACAAATAACAAGCAAACTCATTTTCACTTTTTTTTTATTGAATTGCATTATCTGACCAACAGTAAAATTCTGACCAAGTGCGAGTCGGACTCGCGCACGAAGGGTTCCATACCATCCAGGGCTGCGGGACTGTTCAAAAGAGATACCGCGGCCCTGGAACACAAAGGGCAAGGAAGGAACATGGATGGGTTTTAGTCAGTACAAGTCTGACACTCCCTTCCGCTCTGCCCGGAGCGGGAGAAGTCATTTGATGATTTCCTCTCCGTAAAAAAAAGGGTTCTATACCATAAACCGAAAAAACACGTTTCTGGTATAGGAGCCCCTTTATTTATTAAATAATTTTTATTATTTGCTGCTAAAGTGGCAACAGAAATAAGTACATCATCTGTGTAAATTTCAACTGTCTAGCTATCACGGTTCATGGGATACAGCCTGGTGAAAGAAAGCAAGACAGACAGACAGACGGACAGTGGAGTCTTAGTAATAGGGTCCCGTTTTTACCCTTTGTGTATGGAACCCTAAAATATAAAATAATAAACATTGTATGGAGGTAGGTAGATGTGTGTACTCGTTACTTATCCGATATGCATTGTTTCCGTGTACAGTTTCGGCCTTCTCCGCCTGATCATTTAAAAAAAAATCGCTTGAATCATTCGGAGGCGCTCCGCCCGGCTGCTAGAGAGCGCTTCATGTTGTGAGTGCAAGCAAAACTGAGCTTAGTGGTGATCAGGAAAGGGAGTGTCCTCGATTGTACCTAAGCAGAACCTGCTTAGAACCGCTGAAGTTTGCATGCTTATCCAAATTGAGTATAATAATTATTTTGAAGATGCATTTTAACACGTTCAAATAAATGCAGTTAACATTTTTTACTACTTAAGCACGACATCACTACATGTTATAAAACAAAGTCCTCCGCCGCATCTGTTCGCGATAAACTCAAAAACTACTGCACCGATTTTTATACTTTTTTCACCCATGGATAGAGTGGTTCTCGAGGAAGGTTTTAGTATATAATTTGTCAAGTTTTTGTTGCGGGAACGAGATCAAAATTGGATGTCATCATGATCACTTTTGATCGCGATAACCGACTTCCACACGGGCGAAGCCACGAACATCTGCTAGTATGTATCTAATAGTTTTCAAAAGTCGTGTTTCTCTGCCTGGTTTGACAAAAGGGACGGCTCTAGAACTGTGCTGTGGTGGCCAGGTCCAGACATCCATTGGTAATGGCTCCGACTTACGAGTTGTCCGTCGTAAGTTCGAACCCAGGCAGTTGCATTACTTTGTGTAATTTATTTTATCACCACTGCTCTCAAAACGTTGAAGGAAATCATCGTAGGGAAACCGGCATGTTCTAGAACCAAAAAATCGTAGGACATGTGACATCTACCAAACTGCACTGGGCCAATCCTTCTCATAGAGAGAGGTCATGTCTCCCAGCAGTGTGGGGGGCGGGAGGGGACATTATCAGGCTGATTCTGATGATATGGCGGTTTTATTTAAAATCCAACCTCAGGATAATTAGCAAAGAAGCTGATGAGTCACACGGGGTGGGCATGGGGCGGAAATGGCGGATATGGCGCATGTACTGACCGGAACTCGCCACGATAGGCGTGGGAACATCCTCGTTACGACGAGCGGCGATTAGAGAAAAAACTAACTCATTAGGTTACAACTTTACGAGTCCGACTCTTATCTATATTAATGTAATAAAGCTGAAGAACTTGTTTATAATTATGTTTGAACGCGCCAATCTCTGGGGCAACCCGTCAGATTTGAAAAAATATTTTTAAGTTTGTTGTTGTTTTGGAACCTAGCCAAAAAATAAAACAAGGTGGGTGAAATCGCGGGGCACAGTAGCACTGGCTATGTCAGGGTTCTATATAGTAATGAAGTCATCATCTGCCTAGCCTTTTCCGAACTATGTTGAGGTCGGCTTCCAGTCTAACCGGATGCAGCTGAATACCAGTATTTTACTTGGAGCGACTGCCTGTTTGACCTCCACAACCTAGTTAGTACTGGGTAATACGATACACATTTTTTTTTTTTTTCGTTTGGGTAGTCATCAAATGACTTCTCCCGCTCTGGGCGGAGCGGAAGAGAGTGTCAGACTTGTACTGACTAAAATCAATACATGTTCCATCCATGCCCTTTGTGTTCCAGGGTCGCTGTATCTCTTTCGAACAGTCCCGCAGCCCTGGCTAATACGATACCCCTTGGTATTGATTGATGGATTTCGACGTTTGGATCTCAGTCTCTACTAGTGTTATCCCAAGCATGCAACGCATCATGGATCTTTGCACAATCATTATAGTTCAGGTCAAAATATCTAGCGCTAAAATATAACTTAAGTATCATAATTATATTATCATTCTGTTTGTTCGTCGCCGTTAAAAATATGTTTGTTTTAACTGGAGTTTAGCGGAGGAATTTGAAGAATGTAACGTGCGTATGATGAATGGTTTTTTATGGTTTCTATAAACGAAAGTCACGAGACGACGTCAAATCTCGTTTGCACACTGTCCATCGATGGCAGGGCAACTACAACGTGAGTATTTTGCACCCTGACTTCTACTAGTTCTTCTGTAACCTTCATTAATTTTCGTGGAAAGGATGCTATGAAAATTTTACCACCAGCTTTGATAGTATGGAGGCTGGTAGTCATCCCTTTAGAACTTACTACCGGCATAAAAATTATGCTATGCCTTATTTATGCTCATAGTCATGGTGACAGACTTGCGTGCGATAGATGGTAATATCTATACAAATAAAAAAAATTGAAATGTCTGTTTGTATTATCAAATAACAGCTTTTTAATGAATGCATAGCAAAATATATACGTCACTTATAACAAAAACACTATTTTTTTTTTGTCTCTCTGTTTGTTACGGTTAATAAAAACATAATACCCCATTTTTTATAATAATTTCACGCGAACGGCTGGACCAGCCGTTTCGGATATTACTCGGAACTAAAAGAGTCAAAAAAAAATTGTAATAAATAACGTACTATACATATAATTAAATACTTTCATATATGCATTCAGTAAAAACCTGTTATTTTGAAATTACAAATAGACACTTCACACACACAAATATTTTATTTATTTGTACTTATAGATTCGTTTCTAGTATATAGGAACCGGATAGAACAGAGGCCAGCACATCAAGCTACTACAATCTGTCTTTCTTTGATAGATTTTCAACTTTATCGCTGAAGCATTAGGTTAAATGTTGAATGGGAAAATCTGACAGTTTCAGGTAGCTTGACCTGCTGGCGTCTGTACCTAACTTCATAACCCGCATCACGTGTAGGAAAGCGGTGTTATTGTCTATTATGGCGTCACTAGCAATGTGATAAAACTGATAAACATTAGACATTAGTCATAGCTCTTTGTTACATGTTGTTATTATTGGTCAGATGTCGCGACATTTGCGCATAAAGGATGATTTCCACCAAACGGCTCGCATCGCATCGGATACGAACGGATGCGGCGACAGCCGATTGCGCCCGGCAGGATGTCGACGCATACGATCGGCTCCGTACCGTCGCTTGAGAACGTATCCGATTCTGCGCTTAATCAAATAGTTTCATTTCTACCGTGTCGGATACGACGACAGACGAACTAAGTCGATCGCGGGTCGTAGTATACTTTCGGCTACGATCGCGTGTCGCGGAAGACGCCCACGGTCAAGCTGCTGGGCGCGGCTTGGTAATATAGACTTTAAATACTGTGTAAACGATTCAATATCGTTTAAAGAGTGTAAAATCCATTCCGATCCGATGCGATGCGATGCGAGCCCTTTGGTGGAAATCAACCTTAATTATTGTTGATTAATTATGCACTTTGTTATGAAACTGATTAGGTTGCTAGTACCGCTGCGTGTGGAGGGTGGGGCTCCCCCACTCTTGCGGAACACAGTCATCATCATCTGCTTAGCCTTTCTCTTCTATGTTGGGGTTGGTATTCAGTCTATATCCGGGTGTAGCTGAATACCAGTATTTTACAAGGAGCGACTGCCTATCTGACCTCCACAACCCGGTTAGTACCGGGTAATACGATACCCCTTGGTAAGACTGGTTGTCAGACTGTTTGGGGCACTGACTACCTGTAACGACTGTTACCAATTAGTACTGGGTAATGGGATAATTCGGTGAGAGTGCACATAAAGATATGAATAATTATGAGACAGGCAAAGCCTTATCTACAAATGACTGCAGGGAATCAATGGCAAACCTATTATATTAATGGCAATTTATTTAGTAACTAGCGACCCGCCCCGGCTTCGCACGGGTGCAATGTAAATACTAATGTGAAACTAATGTACATGATTATAAACCTTTCTCTTGAATCACTCTATCTATTGCTGAAAACTGCAATGAAATCCGTTGCGTAGTTTAGAAGATCTAAGCGTACAAACTGCGGGAGCGATTTTGTTTTATATTATTTAAGATAGTAATATTTATTATAAAGAGATTTTAAAAGAATATAAGTTTGGATGTGGGGGGTAATCTCCGGAACTATTGATCCGATTTAAGTAGCTTTCAATCAGTGAAAGAATGGTCTTTTACTGATTGAAAGCTACATTAATGCGAGTGGCATAGGATATGTTTTGAAATACATAGGAATTCCAAGCGTACGACTACGAAGTCGTAAGCACAAACTTATCGCATATCACTAGATAAAGCGTCGTTTTTGCTGTAGCCTCTAAGGGAGGCCCTTTCGTCGCGGAGTCTGGGATATCGTATTCTCCAGGATGCTGCTATCTTGACATTCTCGACATCTTCCGAAGCATTTAGCTACGCGCTCAACTATCAATTTCCCATGCTGAAAATAGGCTTGTATCGAGCTCCACGTCCAGCACCATCGGCGAGGTGACACTCCGAAGGTGGTGGCCTGCTGGATGACTTTGCAGCGGAGATGTCAGTAATCTGCTGAGATTCTCCTTTGGCTGAATAATCTCGATTCACTGACAATCACGTCGAGGCGTATTTCCTGGTCTCTATATTCAAAACGGATTATTCTTATGAACATTACTAGATTTCTGAAACGGTTTACCTGTGGGCCTAGCCCGGACGCGCAGACACGAAACGTAAATTTGAACAATTTTTTGTACTGGCACAAATTCGCACACAGCTAAGTACTTGGTTGTATTTTCGATGGAAAAATCCTTCGAATTTACGTTACATTTACGTCATGAGTTCGTGCTATAGGGCTTCCAGTTTCATGGTGAGAGTAAAAATAATTTGAAGCCACTGCAACTTACGCACATTGTTAGAAAAATATTTCAGCTCCAATTTCATAATAATGTTTCGCATTTTATAATGTACAGACGCCAGCACATCAAACTACTTCAATCTGTCAGATTTCTTTAATAGATTTTCAACTATATCTCTAAAGCATTAAGTTCAAAGTTGGTTCAAAGCTTGACCTGCTGGCGTTTGTACAGTCACGAGCACTAATAAGTAGGTAAACTTATACTTACGCTTAGCAAAATTCTACCTTATAATTAGACAGGACCTATCGCGTCCGGCCCTGGTCCAAGCCATGGTCCGGAGCGAGAGGGAATGGGACGCCGTCACCTCCTTTTGCGAAGCAGTCATGCTAGCGAAGGAGGTGGCGGAGCGTGAGAGGGGTGGCGTCGGGGGTCACGTGGTGGCTTCCGGCCACCGTAGACGCGGACCTGTGGACGGTGAGTAATGGGCTAGCTCGCCGTCCGTCCGTCTTTTGACTACAGACCGTGTAGACGGCGCGTTCGTGTTCCACACGCGCCTCAAAGAGATGTCAGTAAACAGGGAGGGGCCTGCAAGGGCCGATGCCTGCCAGGACTGCGGGCTGTTCGAAAGAGATACTACGGCTCTGGAACACAAAGGGCAAGGAAGAAACATGGATGGGTTTTAGTCAGTACAAGTCTGACACTCCCTTCCGTTCTGCCCAAAGCGGGAGAAGTCATTTGATGATTTCCCATGCGTAAAAAAAAAGGTACTTATTTAAAAAAATGGATTTTAACATATTTCGTAACAACATAAAATTACAAGTAATTCAGTGGAAAAAAAACACTTTTGTTTACTGTTCATTTTTTCTAATTTTGTATGCACGTCATGTCTCTGCGACAAATAAATATATTTGTCGCAGAGAAGTGTGTGTGAAAAGTGTTTTTTTTGAAAGAAAAATTATTATTTTTCTTTCTTTGTTTTGAAAGTTGCTTAGTGTACTATGAAGGAAATAATTTAAAATTACCCTAAACGAAGCCGAAAGGCAAAGTGTTCTCCTCGTCATTGCGATCATTTTTTTGTTTTAGACCATACCTGGGAACCTTCTAGTTACGGAGATATTGGGGGTCAAAGTTCTAATTTTTCTCAATTTTTTTTTTTTTTATATATGGTTTTAATGTATTTTTTTACCTAAGACACTTTTACGGCCCTCGTACATTTTAATCCATCCATCAGCGCAATGTTTTGAATGCGTTACATTAAGTTCTACCGTAAAACGTGATTTTTCACCCCAAAAAAAAAAGTTTCCCAGCAATAATTTTTGCGTAAAGTTACTTAGTTTGATGAATGCGTGGTTAACGGCTTCGTGAAGAGTCTGTTTACACCCCGTATACATCTTATCGCTCATGACTGTACGAGGCTTAAGTAGTTTACGCACGATCACCCACGACGGAATACCGATAAAATCCGAGATAATCACTAACATACTATTGCAAAATCTATTCACGGCTAACTTCTCAATATAAGCCCCCGCAAATCGATCAAATTCTATTTTTAAAACAAAAAAAATATTTTTCACGTAAAAATTTTACGTAGGATGACGCAATTTTCATAGTTTTGTATGTACAAAAACAACTACGTAGCGAATAAAAGATCTAAAAATAGTTTTTAATTTTGACGCCGGATTTATAAAAAATCTTATAGTATTTTCGTCCGCAGATTATACAGGCTGTAAAGTTAAACGAGTACCTAGTATTTAATTGTTGGTACTGTAAGATACCAGTCTACGAGCTGGTACTTGAAATAAAAAGGCTTTCAACGACTTTAGTTCTATATTTTAGAAAATAGACCACACTTTTACAATCCGCTGACATGACAAAAATCTGGCCTTTTCTTAAATTGCATTTATTTCAAAATCCTTTAAGAATCCCAATGCAGTCTGGTTGGTTGGTATTTTAGGTTGGTTGTAAGCCATAAAACCTTACAGTACTAACTCATTAAAAAAAAATTGGCTTCAAGATAAACACTGTATAATGCTTCCTATCTCATTTTGTCCCACGTTAAATCATATGAATTTATGTGTCTGTCTCTTTTTATTTTCGTTTTTTCGTTTCATCGACTTTCAAATCACAACGATGCCAAAGAAGTTTTCACTTCAAAAAACTATTACTCTACAAACCACAGAAAAAAAATCTGCTACTTCATGCATACAAGTCCACAGGACTCCGTAAAATAATAAATGTAAAGGAAACAACAGTTATTTTTAATATTTCAAAGTAGGTCCCATAGTAAAAGGTGTTCACTCTGGCAACTTCACTCTCTTATCGTATGACCCTCTTATAACCTAACACCCTGTATAAAGCAGGCACCAAAAAGTTAGCATCAAAGAGTTCTCGCCGTAAAAAATAAAAACAAAACCGGAGTTAGCAACAGACTGGCCACTGAGATCGTTAAAAAAACGAGCTAAGGGTCAACGTGTATTGGGAACGACAAAACTAGACAAAATTTAAAATGTCTTTAGTTTGAATGGAACCTCCGTGTGATTGGTCTAAAGAAACCTTTTGATAAAAGCAAGTTTATTTAAACCAAAAATCTTAATTAACCGAATTTAGTTTTGATTTTGACGCAGAATTTTGGAATGGCAAAACGAGATAATATTGAAAAAGGCTGGGGGAATGTTCGATTAGCAAAAGGTTCTATTCGGACAACGTAAGACTAGAAAAATGCTAATTTGATTCAAAATATACGGGGTGTAAACAGATTCTTCACGAAGCCGTTAAACAAGCTTTACGTACATCAAATTAAGTAACTTTACGCAAAAATTATTGCTGGGAAACGACTTTTTTTTTTGGGGTGAAAAATCACGTTTTACGGTAGGAGTCAATGTAACGCATTCGAAACATTGTGCTGATGGATGCATTGAAATAGTTCGGGAGTGATGAAGGTGTCTTAAGTAAAAAAAATACATTGAAACAAACAAAAAACATTTGGAAAAAGTAGGAACTTTGACCCCCAATATCTCCGTAACTAGAAGGTTCCTAGGTATGGTCTAGTGCAACAAATGTTGTTGTTTGACACACATTTTGTCTCACGCACTGTTATCAATTCAAATCGTATTCAATTTAGAGTCGAAATTACCAGCAAACATACTTTTCATCTAATTCGTCATGCATGACAAAATCGAGTAACCACATCATCTGCCTAGCGTATTCCCAACTATACACTATGGGCTCGGTTTCTAATCTTACCAGATGCAGCTGAATTCCAGTATTTCCTCAACCCACTTATTGGGTAATACAATACCCCTTTGTAAGACGAAAACCTAGGGCGGCAAAATGTAGGGGGCGGCAAAATTTGGTCGTTTTCTAATCGAATAATCGTTCACAGTTGCTACGGTCTTTGGATTGTGAGGATTTCATAAACAAATTCGCTGCTCAGAAAGCCAGGCAAAAGACAATTTGTGAATAACGATTCATTGTTACTCACAAATAGAAATGGTAAGAATCAGTATCTGAAATACTGAATGAGATAATTAAATCATTTACTGACTATCGTTTTTTTCCCATTTTAATTTAATTTCCTACAGATTATTTAATTGTTCACGCTTTACAGCACATAGGGGGGCGGCAATCTTTCGTAGGCCTAGGGCAGCCAATGTATTGATACATTGGCTACCCTAAGCAGGGGCGGATGTATCAATGTATTGATACATCCGCCCCTGCTTAAAGATGGATCCGCCAGGCTGTTATTATGTAGCCACTAGCCACTACAGACCTAACCTACCTACTTAACCTAGGTATTAAAATAGAAACTAATTTACTAAGAGCCACAGCACAGCACGTATGCTCATATTTGCGTGAATAGTGATGAATATTTAAAGTGTCGTACGTTTCATAGCCGAGTCAATAGTTATTGAAAGTAGTGTGTACCTAACTAGCAGTTAGTAGGATCCGTTTGTAACTATGTTAAAGAAAGCTTTCGTTCTACAAAGCAGAGTTTAAAACTATATTTATATGCTGCTTTGTCAAGTACTTTGGCATTCTTAGCAATATAAAGAGTGTAAAAAGACGCTTAACGAAGCCCAAAGGCACTTGCTCTCCCCGTCATTGCGATATTTTTTTTTGTTCTAGCTAGACCATACCTGGGAACCTTCTAGTTACAGAGATATTAGGGGTCAAAGTTCCAACTTTTTCACAAGTTTTTTTAGTACATGTTTCTAATGTATTTTTTTTATTTAAGACACCTTCACCCGTAGGTACTATTTAATCCATCCATCAGCACAATGTTTTGAATGCGTTACATTGAGTCCTACCGTAAAACGTGATTTTTCACCCCAATAAAAAAAGTCGTTTCCCAGCAATATTTTTTGCGTAAAGTTACTTAGTTTGATGTACAGAATGCTTGGTTGACGGCTTATTGAAGAGTCTGTTTACACCCTGTAGATTCCAAATTAAATTCCGCAATATATTCTATACAAATGAATAATATTGAAGTGACTGTTAGTAATTTCAAAACAACAGCTTTTTGTTGAATGCATATGAAAGTTACGGTACTCATTCTATTTATTTTTGCCTGTCTGTCTGTTTGTTCCGGATGGATGGCTGTTTGTTATTCTGTCACGTAAAAACTACTGAACGTATTTCTATGAAAATTTAGCACCCAGATAGTTTATATCCTACATCCTGTGGGATAATTACCCCCGATGTAATGTATGTGTTGAATTTGGCTTATATTTAACCAACCTCCAGATTTAGTCAAATTTAACGGCAAAAAAATCATTTTGGATTGCCAAAATTAGTAAATGGTCACCAAAATTAAATCCCCATTTTAGCGTGAAATTAGAACCAAAAATAGAATGACCACCAGAAATGGAACTGTTATGCTCTTGCATCCGAGTCGAGGGAGATCCGGTCGACGGAGCCCCGCTTCGCGGGTCTCCTACTTCTGAATGGTTTATGAAAAAATAGTCGGGGTGCCCCAAGTCGGCCTAGCCAAAACTTGTTTGTCATCAACCACCTCATTAAAATTTGGTGCTCATTTACTAAATTTGGTGATCAATTCATAATTTAGGTGATAGATGTTAGTGGTCACAAAGTTATTTTTGGTGGTCATTATATTTATCCCCGTTGAATTTAGTGCCTGAGTATCCAAACATTTTGAGAATCTGACTTTTTGCTAAATAGACGTTCGGCTATACAGACCATCTCACGAGGATAGATAGGTGGACGTTTTGCTATTTTATTAAGTATTAGACTTACTGCCCAATAGACGTTTCGCGCTGTTGGACATTTAGCTACATATGTAGACCTGCTGATCAAGAGGACAATTATCGAACTCCACGAAGGCGAAGCCGCAGACATAAACTAGTACAATATATACAGCCCGACTTCCCATTACCATAAATAGAAAAGCGATATGTTTTAGCATTTTCTATTGAAATAATACATTGAATTTCTTCTGTCTTTGAGCTTTGCCATATCAATAAATATAGAAAATGTTTTGAAGATATTACTGAATTCTTATTTCCTCATATTTCAAACCTCGCTATCACGTTCTGCTATCCGACCGCCTTAAGAGCATCGGAAAATGCGAATTCTAAATTTAAACGCAACATACCAAAGAGAACAAGACTTTGTAGTCGTAAAAAGACCATAAAGTTATAGCGGAGCCTTTGACGCGGGTCCGGTATGCGAACGGGCAGATTTTGTGATAGGCTGGCGGAGGCATTTCGCTGATACCTTTGCCTCTTATTTGAATGTTTTAAAAAGCTTTTACTCCATATCCAATATGGCGGGCATTAGGAATTTAGATGTTAGATTTATGGTAATGTTTGTTTTGTCATTCAGTTTAACCTTTAAACGTTTGTTTTTATTTTATAAAGGAGCACACTTTATAATTTGTATATAGGTACAGTCATTATCTGCCTAGCCTTTTCCCAACTATGTTGGGGTCGGCTTCTAGTCTAACCGGATGCAGCTGAATACCAGTATTTTACATGGAGCGACTGCCTATCTGACCTCCACAACCCAGTTAGTACTGGGTAATACGATACCCCTTGGTTAGATTGGTTATCAGACTTTTTTGGGCCACTGACTACCTAACGACTGTTAAAGATCTTCAAATGACAGCCGGGACCAACGGCTTAACGTGCTTTCCGAGGCACGGAGGAAACTCGGTATGTAATGGGTGGTCACCCATCCACAGACCAACCTAGGCAAGCACGGCTTAACCTAAAGATCGACCCGACCGGCTGTTATTATTTAGCCACGAGCTTGTATATAGGTACAGTATATTGGGAAAAAAAAATTGTAAGTAATTCTTCTTTCTTTATTGTGTGGTTAGTGCTTATCAGTAGCGAAGGGTCAATTGTTTTTAAGAGGCAAGCCGGAGCCTGATCTTTAATGTGATTATATTATTTGTCTATAGAATACTCACTGTGCCATTTTTCTAAGAGAAGCCGGTAGGAATCGAGTTCTATAGAACCTTCGCCACTGGTGCATATATAGATTATACAGGTTATACATGCATGCGACTGCTGAGCATGACGTCCTGGGTTCGATTCCCTGGTCGGGAAAACTGTTATTGAGTTGTACCATCAAGAATTTCTCAGTCTGGATGTGCGCCCGGTTGTTGGCTCGCCCCCTATTTACATAGGCCTTTAATGTAACTGGCGAAATATTGGTGTACTTGCAAGTTACACCTCTGCCTAACCCTTCGGGGATTACAAGGCGTGATGTTATGTTATATGCGGTGAAGTCTGAAAGTGGTAACGGTGACTAAATGTTGTGGGGAAATAGGTTGTCATAGTACTTATGGACATGTGGTGCGAAGAAATAAGGAAAATGTTGGTTGTGGTTATAAAAGTAGGTAAAAACCAACAAACTATAGGTTTTTCTTTTACTTTTTTTAAACGTTGCCCCACACTAGGAATTTCTCCTGTATCGTGGGTGTGTTCACAAACATTTAAACTCACATACACAAACAGGCAGACCAGGAACAATGAGATGTGTGATATATGGCTAGAATAATAGAGAAGTATCGAAGAAGAAGACTATTTTAAAACTAGAAACGATGGATGGATTGTGTGAAGTTTTTTCTTTTATTCTCCTCCGTCAAACGCCACGCTATCATAAAAAAACGTGTTGCAACGCAAGCAACATAAGACTATCAAACTCAAACTCAAAGCATTAATTTAAATTAGACAACAACAGGCACTTTTGAAAGTCAGAAAAACAACAAAAACAAAAAGGCGAAGCTACAGTCACAGACAAAAGGCATAATGACTTCTGAAAGTCCTGCGACAACTTCAAACTAATTGGGATAAAGGCAAGAGAGTGATGAATCAAATCAAATCAAAGCATTTATTTCAAGTAGGCCAGTTACAGGCACTTTTGAATTGTCGACAATATGGATGACTTTAACACGAGACGTGAGCTAAAGAAACTTTGGAAGGACTGAGTGATTCCATAGTATATGACAAAGTTGCTCCCGCTGTCTGTGCGCTTGAATCTTCTAAAATACGCAACGGATTTTAATGCAATTTTCAGCAATAGATAGAGTGATTCAAGAGGAAGATTTATAAAGGGTGTAAAAAGACTCTTAACGAAGCCGAAAGGCGCTTGTTCTCCCCGTCATTGCGAGATTTTTTTTGTTCTAGACCATGCCTGGGAACCTTCTATGTAGTTACAGAGAAAAAAGAGAAAAAGTTGTTTTTCACAAGTTTCATATTTTTAATGTATTTTTCTATACAATCCATCCACCAGCACAAAGTTTTAAATGCGATACATTGAGTCCTACCGTAAAACGTGATATTTCACCCCAAAAAGAAAAGTCGTTTCCCAGCAATAATTTTTGCGTAAAGTAACTCAGTTTGATGTTCAGAATGCTTGGTTGACAGCTTCGTGAAGAGTCCATTTACAACCTGTAACTACTTTGCACCCGTGCGAAGCCAGGGCGGGTCGCTAGTTAATAATATAAAACGTTACGCTTATCTTACTCTACAACTGCAAGATAGAAATTGGATCATTAGCGCGTAAGGAAGAAAAACACGTGCTTTGCCACTCAAATAAATTGGGATGACGACAGTTAAGGATAGATGGGTCAAAATAACCACTTTCTGGAGCCTTGACACAGCCAGAAGGCGTCGCGGTAGACCTCGTAGAAGTTGGCGGGACGAGCTGGACAAAATCAACGACCAGTGGTCAACATTAGCCCAGGTTCGAAACAACTGGAAGCCATGGAGAGAGGCCTTTGCTCAGCTATGGGTTGCCTCAGGCTAACAGTATCAGTAAGGATTGATGGATAAGAGAAGAAAGAAAGAACTAAAATGGTTGCGAAGATGTTCTTTTGAGGCTTGATCGCAAACTCCTTGCGGTACTATTTTTGTTTTCATTTCGAATAGCTTTTATTAAAAAAATACATGTGTGCAGTTGTGTAACCTGTGCTTTCAGTTTATAACTATAGGATAGGTTTCATTTTTCATCGTTATTTACAGGTAGCAGGTACTAGTTAAAAGTAATAAATATAATAAGGCTCAAGACTTTGTTTGTTTGAACACGTTAATCTCTGGAACTATCAGTCGGGTTAGAATATATTTTTCCATTAAATAGCCCAGTTCTTGAGTAAGATTATATTAGAATACTTTTAACACCATTAGCTTAGGAGCCTAGTGGTGGGACCACAGGGCACATCTAGGGCTTCATACAGCCAAAACCTGGGTGGCATGATATTGATAATAAGAGCTTTACTTTTAACAAACGCATCACACTGAAAATGATTCTAGATCTAATAAAGATCAGAGCCCGAATCTCAATAAACAACACTAATAAACGAGAAAACAATAACAGAAATACTTATGATGTAATACAAAATACGTAATTCCGTAATCAACAACTAAATAATAACGTATCGGACTCCGAACGAATCGACAAGGTTTTATCAGAGTGGTGAGCCGGAGACCCAAACTACACACGCACGTAATCACAAAATGCAACTAATCACTATATTTCGATGAATACACAAACTATAACTTTATCATCAGACACGACTATTTACCAAGAGGTCAGGGGAGCGAGCCTGCGCCCGCGCCGGTCAAACAACGGACCACTTCAATTCACAAACTCTACCGTATTTAGAACCTATTAAAAATAATCACAATTATAGATAATAATGCAAAGCTAACTTTGCTGATGATGAAAAAACGTTGGTCTTAGTATCGCCCTTATACAGAGGATGTAACGAGGGGTGGGGCGAAATTATTCATAAATCGAACAGTAAATTTAATGTTGCGCAGGAGTATATCATTTGAATTGTACGCGAAGGAATATCAGTTGTATCTTGGAGTCGGCGGGAGGCGGTCGCGTGTCCGGCGGATAATTACATTTAGTGTTGTGTCTAATAGTGCGATGAAGTGCTCGATATTTGCTTGTTTGGTCCTGTGCTTGGCGAGGTACTGCGACGGCTTGGGTAGGTGCAACCCTCTATTTATTTACCAAAAAATTCAAAAGCGCTTTTTCAATTTACAAAATAAACTTTTTTAGATCCCCATTTCTAGTGTTTATCTTTCTTTATTTGATTACAAATGGTTTTAATTGTGGTCCGAGTCATAGGCCGTGTCAAAGGGTACGAAATCGCTGTTCTTAATTTACTGTGAACTTGCACACTTCATTAATTTCCGTGCTAAACTTGAAATATTTCGGCCTTCATGATAGTTTATTGGCAATGAATATTCTCAATAAGTATGCATAATTATATAGAGCTCCTCTCTGGAGCGTTATATTGTCACCTACAATATCTGTCTATGATCGGGTCACTTCAGGAACAGTCGTTGTTTTTGTATAATTACTCATATATACAATTATACCCTGTAAACAGTCGTGTAAATAAATCATCCCATTCAATTATAGTCGTAAGATACGAGAATCCAATGCCGATAGGACCGCTTTAGTTCCGATAAAAACTGCGATATCGCGGTGTCAGTGGAATTCCGGGCTTATTCATTGTTTTTCGGACTATTGTGTAAAATGAAACCGCTATTTTAATAAACATAACGAAAACATTACTACTGTTTTGTCCCACGGGTTCCACGAATTGTCACCATTCTCCTGCGCGTATAGCAATTTATTTGGGATCGACGCAGCATGTCTTCTTCTTCCGTATTTTACACTTTCCTGTTATTTTTAAGTCCCTTGTTGGGAGGTGAACTATATTTTTTCTACGGAATTGGTCATTGCTATCAACCGAGCACATCCAGTCTCCCGGATGCTACTGGGAACTGTCTGGTGGGAAAATCCAACAAAACTTTAGAGGGCGCTTTCGCGCTTTAGCGTTTGTGATTTATTTTAATAACATAAGAATTTATTCACTGGCCAAGCACAACCTAAATCGTTGGGTACAAAAGGTCATACTACTGGGATTAAAAGTATACTATGGGCAGGTTATAAACTATCTGTTTCCAAAATTTCATTTAAATCCGTTCAGTAGTTTTTGCGTGAAAAAGTAAGAAACATTCATCCTCACAAACTTTCGCATTTATAATGTTAGTACTCATGTGTTACCATGACATTACTAAAACAAGATATGCAAATGTTTACTTAAACATCGGCTATTTTTATCATCTATAATTATTTAGTGGTTTTCCCTCCTAAAGATAAAAATATGACTTCTTAGAAGCTTTTGTCCAAAATATTGATAAAATAGAGAAGTCTGAAGCAGATATGGTTTTATTAGATTGTTTGTTATTGTAAGTATAATATTGGCATGTGAGTAACTTAAGGAAACATGACATCATCACAAACATGCGCCTATTCTGAAAGTAGTAATTAACTAAGGAAAGGTAACAGTTTATATTCTACTCAATATTGCACGTTTTCATTAACACTTAGTTAAATAATACCTAAATATCACTACATATTATAAAACAAAGTCCTCCGCCGTCTGTCTGTCTGTTCGCTATAAACTCAAAAACTACTGCACCAATTTTTATGCTGTTTTCACCGATGAATAAAGTGGTTCTCGATATAATTTGTTAAGTTTTTGTTGCGTGAACCGGATCAATTTTTTTTGTAAGATTTCTTTTGATCGCGATAACCGATATCCACGCGGGCGAAGCCGCGGGTATCAGTTAGTTGTCTATAAAAAGTGATCTTTAAAGTGTGGAAATCCGAATCGATAAGAGATACCGGGGAAGAGGTTGAAATTTTTGATTTGTTGAAATGTCAAAATAAAATAAAATGGCGGAAGTTACCGACATTTTATTTTATTTTCTACTAGCTGATGCCCGCGGCTTTGCCCGCGTGGATGTCGGTCATCGGGCCCAAAAGTAATCATTAAATTTTAATCCCGTTCCCGCAACAAAAACTTCACAAATTATATACTAAAACCTTCCTCGTCCATTGGTTAAAACAGCATAAAAATCGGTGCAATAGTTTTTGAGTTTATCGCGAACAGACAGACAGACGCGGCAGAGGACTTTGTTTTATAATATTTAGAGATAGTGAAGTTAGGTTTACCTATATCTCGGGACGCATTAGAGGATTTTGTAGCAATACTTGTTAGTATTGATTAATACAAGTTTTCTAAGTGGAAGCTATTTTAAAAAAATATGACGTTAGTTAGGCAGGCCAGCCTTTAAACATGGATAAATCTTCCAACCCCTTTCCTAAGAAACTTCATCATCAGCCTAGCCTTTTCCCAACTATGTTGGGTTCGGCTTTCAGTCTAACCGGATGCAGCTGAATACCAGTATTTTACATGGAGCAACTGGCTAACTGACCCCCACAACCCAGTTAGTACTGGATAATACGATACCCCTTGGTATGACTGGTTGTCACACTTTTCGGGCTTTTCGGGCCACTGACTATCTGTAACGACAGTCAAAGATCTACAAATGACAGCCAGGACCAACGGCTTAACGTGCTTTCCGAGGCTCGAAGGAAACTCGGTATGTAATGGGTGGTAACCCATCCACAGACCAACCTAGGCAAGCACGGCTTAACCTAAAAATCGACCCGAGCGGCTGTTATTATATCATTCGAAACTTAATCTCGTTTTTTTATGACAAAAAAGGGTTTTAATATTTTTAACAGGAGTATCGAAGCTCTTGTGCCCATACACATGGAAACCTGTTTAACTACACTAGATTGACAAAAACACTATTATTGGTCAAACTAAAGGTTAAGTGCTAATTCATGTTTGCTTATTTTTTCGGCTAAAAAATAACAAATTTAAATTAGAACTAAAGTTCTCATTTAAGTCTGCTTATTTTTATTTTACTTGTTTAATAAATAAAACAAGTTTAAAATAGCCAGAACTTAAATCTCTATCTGTGTAGAAATATTTTTTATTTCTAAAGATTTTCCATGTGAGTATTTCTGCACCCTCTCATAGAGAGGAGGCCTGTGTCCCAGCAGTGGGAACATTATAGGCTGATGATGATGATGCTGATTTTTGCAAGTGTAGCATTTACAACGTATAAATAGGATTTGTTTTTCCTAAAAAATAAGAAACCGCATTAGATAGGAACTTACAAGAAAAAAAATCAGCTATCGAAAATACACTAAAAATGCGGCAATTTATTATTTTAGGTCAAAATAAAATCACTTTAATCAGTGTTTTTTTTGCTTCGATATCTTTGGTTAGATGTACTGAACGCTGTGTTAAAATTTAGCCATGTATTTTAATAGGACCTTATATCAATGATCCCCATACAATAAACATGTTATTTTAATTTAAAAAATCCTTTTAATTTTAAACTTTAGTAGGAACTTAAGACTTCAAAGTGGATCTTTTGTTAAAATAATAATAATAATAGACTTTTATTTCGGACCATAGAATCCATAGAGTTAGTAAAATTAACAAAAAGCTTATCACCTAGTGTTACTAGTTAAAGCTAGAACTACTGCTGTTAATTCGTCAACCATCAACTACAGGCTTCAGACTGCAACCTTACAACCAAAGTTACGGCCATATCCCCTATATCTGAAGAATCTATAGAGCTTTCTTTTTCGGATTGGAAATCATCAAATGCCTTCTCCCGCTCTGGGCAGAGCGGAAGGGAGTGTCAGACTTGTAGTGACTAAAACCCATCCATGTTCCTTCCTTGCCCTTTTTGTTCCAGGGCCGCGGTATCGCTTTTGAACAGTCCCGCAGCCCAGGCAGGCATCGGCCCTTGTGGGCCCCTCCTTGTTTTCTGACATCTCTTTGAGGCGCGCGTGGAACGCGCCGTCTACACGGCCTGCCGTCAAAAGACGGACGGTCGGCGAGCTAGCCCATTACTCACCGTCCACAGGTCCGCGTCTACGGTGACCGGAAGCCATCACGTAACCCCCGACGCCCAGGGCGTCTCCCGCGGCGGCTGGGACGAGAGGTTCTCTCCCTCTCACGCTCCGCCACCTCCTTCGCTAGCATGACTGCTTCGCAGAAGGAGGTGACGACGTCCCATTCCCTCTCGCTCCGGACCATGGATTGAACCAGGGCCGGACGCGATAGGTCGCCGCCGCCGATCGCCGCTACGAGGACACGGCGGTGCTCCGCCCAAGAATCTATAGAGCTCAACGTGAAAGAGTTATTTCCACGTGATTAACATAACATATGTCTGTAATCCCCGTTAGGTTAGGAGAAGTGTACTTAATAGTACACCCACATTGTGCCAGTTATGCTTATGGCCCATGCAATACAAGGCAGGGCAATTGACATCAGGCGGGCAAATCCATTTCATTAACTCTTGTAAACGACAATATTTGATGTATTGTGTAAAATCGCAATCAAAAATCCTTTATGATCACTTGTTGAGTGTTAAAACTACGGACCCAAAAGTATAGGCTTGGAAGAAGATTTGTGGCGGTACAAACTCCCCAGCAACATCCGAGTTACCCAGTTTCTGGGTTTTGAAGGTAAGCTGCATCCAGATGGAACCTGACGCAAACATGGTCGGAAAAAGGCTAGGCACGATGATGAATCTCTTTGCGGACAATGCCTTCGGTAAATTCATGTCTGGCGCCAACCAATTCCAGTCCAATACAAAGTCCGCAACAATTTAGTTGTAGACGTAAAAAAAACAGTTCTCAGTAAAACTATTGATGTTCATATAAGTGATTGGTGGTCGCTTGACGCAAATCGAAGCTCGATTGGATCCAATTGGGCGTGATTGAGCTGATTAGTAAGGCGCCAAACTCGTGCTGCTTTCGACATTGGTTCTATTTTTAGTGTTATCAGTAATCAGAACTTTTTTCTGGGATGTCACCTTGTCGATGGGTCAGTCGCACTTGCCTAGGTTGGTCCTTAGATGGTCGACCGCCTATTACAAACCGAGTTTCCATCGGGCCTCGGAAAGCACGTAAGGTTGTTGGTCCCGGCTGTGATTTATAGAACTTCGATAGTCTTTACAGGTAGTCAGTGACCCGAAAGTCTTACTCGTACCAAGGAGTATCGTATTATCCAGTACTAACTGGGTTGTGGAGGTCAAATAGGCAGTCGCTTTTGTAAAATACTGATATTCAGCTGCATGTGGATGTGGTTAGACTGGAAGCCGACCCCAACATAGTTGGGAAAAGGCTAGGCTGATGATGATGTGACCTTGCAGATGTCACCTCTTTCCGCCATTAAGCAAAGAGGTTTTGTTCCGGTTTGATTGGTATGGCTCCCGAAGGGTGTCATACAAGTGGATGCTGATTTTGAATTTCCCTGACGGTCCATAACACTGTTATTACGGAAGTAACTGTGTATC
The DNA here is from genome assembly GCA_950005105.1 of Lycophotia porphyrea. Classification (NCBI taxonomy): domain Eukaryota; kingdom Metazoa; phylum Arthropoda; class Insecta; order Lepidoptera; family Noctuidae; genus Lycophotia; species Lycophotia porphyrea. The sequence continues at coordinate 11,285,852 of OX465406.1, forward strand.
CGTTTATCATCAGGAGGGATTGTTTACCGGGTACAAATCCGGACGGGCAGACTTGGGGTTGCTACTGAGAATTGGACAAGTAACCCAATAACCCTCTGCCCAACCCGTCTCGTGGATCTATATCCTAAAATAACTAGACTTATATCTAGCTGGAGCTGCGTGGACAGCTTTTCTCAAATTATAGCCACTTGCGGGCTACCAGTCAAACATTTGATTATTATCGCCGCTGGTAAAGCCTTGTCCAAAATCGAATAAGGCTTAGAATTAACACCTCTTAAACGCCTAAAGAGTAGCAGCGTTTTTGAGCAGCGGTAGCCTAGTGGCGGTTGCCCTGAGTTACGAGCAGTAAGTCGTGGGTTCGAACCCAGGCAGGCACATTACTTTGTATAATTTATTTCATCACCACTGCTCTCAAAACGGTGAAGGAATAAAATCGTGAGGAAATCGGCGTGTCCTAGAACCAAAAACTCGAAGACATGTGACATCTACCAATCCGCACTGGGACCGCGTGGTGGATTATAGCCCATTCCCTTTCATAGAGAGGAGGCCGTGTGACCTAGCAGTGGGAAAATTATAAGCTGATTATGCTAAACGCCAAAAATATCAAAGACAGTTTCCCAAAACGCCTACCCATCATCATGTTTTAGCCGGAGGAGAAGAACAAACTTCCCAGTAAAACATCTTTCTGTTAGGTTAGCCCCACAATGCACACATCAATGCGTCTAGTTTAAATGCACTATTATACTAACATAACCAGCCCACGACCTTCACAAGCTGCAGCATCAACATCATGCAATGTAACGATGTCAAATAATATAATTAGACACACAATAGCGTGATTGCGCTGTGTGAGAACGGTTTTCCTTGAGGCTGAGACCTCACAAGATGCTACGATTATAATACCAGGATATAATTTATAGTAGACGCTAATATTTTACTGATAATTGTGCCTCTGGAACAACTGGACAGATTCTGAGCTGGACAGTTTTGCAGCTGGACAGATTACCAACTGGACAGAGTACAGTCATGAAAAAGTGTACTGTCATAACTATTGATTGTGTTATTGGAAAGTAATACAGTGTCGTGATTTGGTTACAGACAGATAATAACAGCCGCTAGGGTCGATCTTTAGAATAAGCCGCGCTTGCTTAGGTTGGTCCGTGGATGGGTGACCACCCACCTACCGAGTTTCTTCCGTACCTTGGAAAACACGTTGAGCCGTTGGTCCCGGTTGTCATTTATAGATCTTGGACAGTCGTTACAGTCAGTGGCCCGAAAGTCTGACAACCAGTCTTACCAAGGGGTATCGTATTACCCAGTACTAACTGGGTTGTGGAAGTCAGATAGGCAGTCGCTCCATGTACAATACTGGTATTCAGCTGCAGCATCCGGTCAGACTTGAAGCCGATGCCAACTTACCCATAAAAAAATCCCTTTCGTACTTGCATCAAAATTGTCTACTGCTGTATGGGAATTTGACTGTTTGTGTATGTGAGCTTAAAGTTTGTAGACGCACCCACGTCACAGGAGAAATTCCTAGTGTGAGGCAACTATTTAATTTTTTATAGTATAAAAAAGTTTTTTTTCAATAATTATAATCGTCTCAGTTTCTTTGGAAAAGTGGTTAAAAAAACATTTATTTCAGGCAAGATACGATAAGATAAGAGAGATAAAACATCGCATGAACTATGATCGCCACCCATTGAAAACTAAAATTGCATATAATTTATTAATATTAGAAAAATCTTTGTGGAATCAAGTAGGTAAGCAAGCAGTCGTGGCGTAGTGGGTAACGGCCGCGAATACTATGTTGTACCACAGTCACTTTATATTTTACCTAAGGGTAACTGTTATATCACCGCTGTTCTCAAATCTGTAAAGGAGAACATCGTTATGAAATTAACATGTGCCATGGGCAGGATATTATGTCCTAGAACCAAAAATTCGAAGACATGTGACATCTACCAATCCGCACTGGGCCTGCATGGTGGATTATAGCCCCATCCCTTTCACAGAGAGGAGGCCTGTGTCCCAGCAGTGGGAACGTTATAGGCTGATGATGATGATGGGCAGGAGAATGATTATGATGATAATTTTGCATTAAAATGCTTTTTTGTGATGGCCAGAAATATTGTAAAAATATTTCCCGTTTAGACGCACCATAAGGAAATTAGTCTTTAATCCTAAGCACTTATTGCGCAGAATATCTTCTCTGCATGCAACAAAGTAAGAAGTTTTGCAAAAACGATCTTATTGTTCAAGTTTTTTATGATGTTATTTCCTTGAAGGAAGGTAGGTTTAGGTTTTATGCATGTGATGTTAGCAGATATCTTATACCTTTAAACGAGCAATTCTTGTATATATGTACTTATATATATTTTCTGAATGTCAGAAACGGCTCCAACGGTTTTCATGAAATTTAGTATGCAAGGGGTTTCGAGGGCGATAAATGGATCTAGCTAGGTTTCATTTTTAGAAAACGTCAAAACAAAAAACGAGCAAGGCTCGGTCATCCAGGTACTTTGTTTAATCGTAGCATTGGCAAACGATGGGAAAACTTGTCATTATTGAATTATTGACATACATTGACACTAAATTAGGATGTTTTCCTTCACCGCTTTGAGAGCAATAGTGATGAAATACATTACACGCATTAATAGGCCTGCCTGCATTCGAATGCATGGCGTATAGACGTCAAGTCAAATTTCTTTAACAGAGGAGATTTTCAACAAAGCGTTAGGTTCAAGGTTGATTGGGAAAAATCTATAGTTTCAGGAAACTTGATGTGCTAGTGTGTAATTACAGCACTTAAGTCCAAGTCAAGACTGTTAGCATTGAGCCGCCACTGCTCTCCTGTGCAGGATAGTCTATCAAAGTTTACAATTATTGCTCTTTAAAGTTATTGCATTGGCAATCTCCGTGTGTGCCTAAACAGCACGTTTGGCGGCGGTAATTCCTTTACAAGTCAGGCTACCATCACCGACCTACAAATTAAAAACTCTCCGCTCCGTCTCCCAAGCCCACAAATGTACATTATCAATAAGCGAAGTCTACGGAGGCGACGTCACAGCCTTATCTGAGGTCGGGGGTCGCATCCGACGCGACGCGTTCATTCATAATATGGACGCGGCCCGACGCTATCTGATGATGACGTCAGAAACCACGCGCCGTCCGCGCAGCCGAATTTTGTTAAGTTTAATACGCTAATGACAATATTTACTATTATTATAAGAGTTATTATTGCTTGTGAGTAACGATTATGTGTTTGCCGTGTAAGACTTCTTTCGTACATTAAAATGTTGGTCTTGGATGTCTTACAAATTTTCCGAGTTCTAAAAAGATGGAGAAAGAATGGAAGAATGTATGGTGAAAGATGGATGGATGATTCTAACCTAACTGCGAAAGGACTGGATTTTACCTTGGCCAGAGGCTAAGTGCTGCCATACAATGTGGTAACGCCGCCAGTCTCTTGGGCACATTACCAGCTAACAGCGTTGAGGAGGAGTTTTTCGCCCTTTTACAGTTTGTTGTTAGTTTATTTATTTTAGTTTTTAATTATTAATGTTTATAGATACTTTATTAAAATTAAATTGAATTTAAATTCATTTATTGAGACTAAATATCCATATTTTTGAAAATGTTTTATTTTGTTTCTCGTTCTTATAAAACTTATTGTATTTTAACTCACGTAGCATAACTTTTAATCATAAGCTAGTGATCAGTGGATAATGGTGTTGGTAGTGCAATAAGTGCTATTATTTTAAGTTTATAGTGTATAACATGTTTTTGTACTGCTGTTTGTATCCCTCAATAAATAAATAAATATTTTGTTAGTAACAAATTCATTAACTTAAGACTATGTTAGTAGCAATTTTCCAAATGAATAGGAATTAAAATAAAATAAAATTGATTGATAATAAATTAAATTGAAACAATTAATGCAACTAAATAATAAATTAAATTGAATTGCAACAAATGATGTCAAGTGATATTGAAACAAAATATAAATAAAACTTTAACAAATAGAATAAAAATAATTAAATTAAACAAACGTACAACCAAATTCAACAAAATACATGTAACCATGGGCCTTCCCACCACTGGCGATACTGGTCGATCCGCAATCATCCTCAGGATTCCATTGCTCGAGTTCTGCGAATTAGTGAGGCTGAGTTTATCCATAATGAAATAAATTATCTATGAAAAAAAAAACTGTGAAAGTAAAGAGAAGAGAAACGTCAAAAATTTATCGCAGATAACTTATAGTATGACCACTTTAAGTATGCAGTTCAAGATGGCGTTGGTTGTCAAGAAAATTCGCATTGATATGTCAATCTTGGTATATTTTTTTTTTGGTTCTGTGGTTTCCCTTCTGCACGGATAAGTTGATTTAAGTGTACCAAAAACTGATGTCAATCCTGTTTTAAGACAACTGCCTAACCCTTCGGGGATTGCAGGCGTTATGTTTTATTATGTGATATAATATGTTTTCTTCTTTGGTGCTGATTCGCGATCGCCACACCAGAACTTTCAACCCCATAGGCCATCCGTTTTGCGAGCAATGTGCCCTGCCCACTGCCACTTTAGCGAACCGGAAGACGTTGCGTTGGGAGTCCTCCCACTAGGTGGATCGATGACCTGGTGAAGGTTGCGGGGATCCGCTGGATGCGAGTCGCACGGGACTGGTCAATGTGGCGACACTTGGGGGAGGCCTATGTCCAGCAGTGGACGTCTTTCGGCTGAAATGATGATGACGATGATGATGATGCTGATTCCTGGGTCACATCACATTGCTTTAAAGAAATGGCAGCTATTGCTAAGCCAGTCCGACTGGTATTCAGGTTAAAAAACCTGAATTTTAAATGCAAATTGCAATATGGTATAATTATGTGGACATCCTTATATTTTCCAGTACATTTTGCCTTAATACGTTCATTTAGGATGAATGATAGCATGGGTGGACTGTGTGAAAGATGATATGGCTAGAAAGGATTAGATCACTGAGATGTCGCGAGTAATAGAGAAGTATGGAAGAAGAAGTCATGCTGTGCCGACTCCAAATTTTTTTAACACGTTAACTGCCACGTCAGGCACCGGTGCCTGACAGACTCACTATCTGTTCAAGCCATGTCAAGCACCGGTGACTGACACCGAAGCATCAAATTCAACTGACCGCAGTGCGCGACCGGCCACGTAGTTTTGTTTACCGTTTTTTTATCCAAATAAAGAAAAAGGAACACTTTTTTATACATAACTATTCAATATAAACCAAGAATCAATACGTAAGAAATGAAATTTGGATGGTACAGAAAATATACCTTGGCAGTTAACGTGTTAACTTATGACACCTTCACGACCGCCTTACTATTCAATCCATCCGTCAGCACAATGTTTTGAATGTGTTTCATTGAGTCCTACCATAAAACGTAATTTTTCATTTTTGCGATAAGTTAAGTTTGATGTACAGAATGCTTGGTCATCGGCTTCGTGAAGAGTCCGTTCTTCTCGAGAACTCACATAACATAACTGCACGCCTGTTATCTCCAAAGGGTTAGGCAGAGGTGTACCCAATAGTACAGCCACATTTCGCCAGTTATGTGTCCGTCCTATGTATCTAATAAGAGGTGAGCCTATTGGCATCAAGCGGGGATAAATCCAGACTCCGTGGCTGCTACTGAGAAAATTAAAAGAGGACTAGTAAAATGAAAACATCCCGCCAACCTTCAATAAATTAAGACGAGGGAAGAAGGTCATGATGAATTAAGAGTCAAATAATGATGTGGATATTCCGTACTATAAATCCAAACGCAAAACTGTCATCCAATTTACATAACCGATCAAAAAACGGTACAAAAATTAATTTGACACAAAATGTAAACAACGAAATGTATTATTCGAAGTAAACAAAATGTATAACCGGATTTTGTATAAATTTGCAATCATTATGAGGTTTTATCGGCCGATAGCGAAGTACCGTTAAGTTGGTCGGTCTCTTGTTGCTTAGCGCATGTCCCGCATAAAGTAGTCCTGAGTACACTGCAGGCGAGGTTTAACAACCCAGCTTTGCAAAGAGACAGTTTTTTTTAAATATTAAGTATTGCCGGGTAAAACGGACAGACTAGGGCTGCAGGGGTGAATAGAGACAAACTTTGAAAGCGATTTTTACGTTGAATTGATATGATTTGTTACCAAAGAGAACTCTATTTTATTTACTTAGTTATACTTAATTATTTAGAGACCTTGTTGGTAACATATCCTACCAATTCAACGTATAAATCCCTTTTAACCCTTTCAGACCTGAATTCTTTTTTTTTCTCCAATCAATCTAAAAAAATCTCTGTAACTAGACTAGGGTAGAAGAACTAAGGAAAAAATAAAGAAAAAAATCCTGCCTGTCAACTTTTCAAGAAAATATAGTTTTCCTTTTTGTGTACAAATGTGCACATCCGTCCTATGTAATGACAAAACTAGTGAATAAGGATGTTTCTCTGAAATCATGAAACGTTTTATTTAGCATTTATTTATCAGGAAATTTTAATTGTATTTATAAAAATAACAAAACCATAATATTATCACTAAGAAAATTAAAAAAAAATAGATTTCTTCTTTGGGATGGGTGAATAATTGGAACATAAATGCGTCATTCATATAATATAAAATCAAAGTGCGTGTTTCATAAGATTACATATGAAATGCTAAGAAACCATTCTTAACTTTAGTTAGGCTTATGTGGACTTTGCATTTTATACATTTGTACCGGGTTCTTGCCTTACATCTCACCATTTTGCACCATGTTCCAAGTCCCTCATCATGTGCAGGAAAATGCCCAACACGTCAGTCTCGAGCTATTTCAGTTACAGGGCAAACCTCTCCTGGTCTTCTAGGTCTCCACTGCCACTGAACCGTCCTCTCTTACCAATGGAAATGTTATTTTGCAACACCAGACTTTCAGCCAGCCGACGACGAAAGTGAAGCAGCGCGAGTTGCTTATTTTTTGGTACGCCTAGCAAATCGATGTCAATTTGGTACTCTAGGTATGCCTGAACCACTGCTAAGATCTGCTAATATCATACGAAGAGTACATTTTTTAGTTTTTTGGAAAGTTCTGTAGTAGCTCATGAGTTGATCTAATAAGATTATACTTCCTGACAACTTCGGGGTGTTCGACTTCAATAAATATGTTTTCTTTTTTACACCACCTCCTAATTAAATATTTTTCTCCAATACCAACAAAATTAAAAGCTAGATGCGTAACATTCCGTAGAATATTTTCATTAGAAGTGTCTACTTCTGTGGCCGGTGGTACTTCGAGTACTACTTCATTGGTGTCATTCTGATCCAGGATGAGCTAGGTCCTTCATCATCGTCCGAGTCAGGTGGGAATACTTCTCGTTGATTGTGGTTTATAACATCTGCACCAACTCGGACAGACCGCAATTCCCTTTTAGACGCAAATCCAATACTTTTCTTCGTCATTTAGTGCTTTCAAGGCTGCCTGTGAAAACATACCGGTGTTTTTTTTTTGTCTGTAGATGTAAACTAATGTCTTACCCCTTATTTATAGCATCAACAACATCAAAATAATATCTTCAAATAACATTTATAAATGATTTTGAAACACTTGAACAAATCGTGAAAACATCGTTCACGCCTGATGTGTACATTTGTGTACAAATATAAAAATTGAGTTATTTGGTGCAAAAATTGAAAAAAAAAACAATATGTATGTTATCGATGACTCCAGTAATATACCATATTAATTCGTATTTTTGCAGTGCGTATATATCGGTATTTCCTATTTTTTTTTAAATAAAATAATAAGCTTACCTACACAGCTCCAACTTTGGTCAGCCACTGGTCGCAATTTGTCAATAAAATGACAAAATATGCTAAGAGGTGGTGTTAGAAGAATCGTTTTTTGTAGTTTATAATGTGAACTTATGAACACCACCGTTCTTAATTGCACTTGATTCGAAATTAATACCTAAATATATTTTTATATTTAATGTGTACATTTGTGTACGCCAGGTCTGAAAGGGTTAAAGTTAGTCTCTATTCACCGTTTTACGTATAAATGTGAAAAAGTAAAGTAATAGTGTAACATTACCCTTAACGAAGCCGAAAGACACTTGTTCTCCCCGTCATTGCGACCAGTTTTTTGTTCTGGACCACACCTGGGGAACCTTCTAGTTACGGAGATATTGGAGGACAAAGTTCCAGTTAAATACGAGTTTTTAAGGTTATAGGTTACTTTAAATAGACCCACGATCCCCGTACTATTCAATTCTTCCATCAGCACAATGTTTTGAGTGCGTTACATTGAGTCTTACCGTAAAACAGTATTTTTCACCCCAAAAAAAGTTGTTTCACAAGAATAATTTTTGCGTAGAGTTACTTAGTTTGATGTACATAATGCTTGGTTGACGGATTCGTGAAAGTATTTTGAAAAGTAGGTATTGAAAGCAAACACAGAAGAAGAAGCCATCAATTTGGAGTCAGAGTTTTTGCAACAATTAATAAAACGAGCACAAATGTGCACCGTTTAACCGGTATCTTGTTTTGACTGAATGACATCAATTTCACACGTGGAAACAAAATCCACTTTTTTTTCTAATATAAAGAAAATGGCGCCAATTACCATGACATTACTTTTGCCCCACGTTGTAGAAAAGATGATGTTCGTTACGTCTTCTTCCTTCGCCGTATTGAGGGTAGTGGTGATGAAATTCAATACAGAAATTAAATCATCAGTGACTATCGTAATTTTAATATCTCCTAAAATATATAAATATCTTCTCACGAGACTGGTCTAGATAACTTCCTCATAATTTATTGCCTCCGTTCTGTAGTTACGAGTTTAAGTTCACAAATGTCATTAACACAGGACTAAAAATAGATCGTACCTTAGTCTGATATTAAGCAGTAAGCAGACGATGTATTATTTGTCCGCTGGACAGATACGGACAATTTGCAATAACCATCATCATCTGTCTAGCTATTCCCTAACTTTGTAACCGGTTGCAGCTTAGTAGGTATTTTACATGGCCTGTCTATCTGACCTCCACAACCTAGTTATAGAGTGATACGAAACCCCTTGGTAAGACTATTTGTTAGACTATCGGGCCACTGACTAACTGTTACGACTGTCAAATAACTACAAATGACAGCTGAAGCCAACGACTTAACGTAGTTTCCTGAGCACGAAGGGATCTTGGTATGTAATGGATGCAGGTTATCCATCCAGAGACCGGCCTTGGCAAGCGCTTCTTAACCTTTAAGATCGATACATGCGGCTGTTATTATTTTGCCACGACCTCCTCACACAATTACCAACAACCCATGAACGTCAACCAATGGACGAAAAAAAATAAAGCGGCCACCAATGGAGAGGTTACTTTTCAGCGGTCATACTGTCCATCGGACAAATAGTGCTTGTCTGCTCAGGGCTTTATGGTCTATATTTGCGGAGTTTCCTTGCGGCTGGCTATAAATACGCACAAAGATAACATTACCTTACGAGCTTTACTCAAAGTTCTATTTTGAGCTTTAAGATAACAATGATTTAATGTTCTGTGATTTAATAGAGATAGTTGTGTGTGTTTATCATGTTTGAATAATTATGCTAATGATTGCTGTGTGAACGTTAATTATGTTTAACATGTAAATTTATAGTAGACTAGCTGCTGCCCGTGACCTTCGTTTGCATGAAATTATTATAAAAAAGTATTACATCTCTTTTTGACTTGGATTTTTTCAACAATTTCAAGATTTTTATTTTTTTGCACGGAACTCTAATTTGTTTTCTTAAATAAAAGTAGCCTATGTTAGACCTCATAAAATCAGCTATCTGCCAGTAAAAGTCTCGTTAAAATCGGTCCAGCTGTTTCGGAGATTAGCCGGAACAAACAGACAACAATTGAAAAAAAAATGTTTTAGTTATACCGTATATTCTTTCATATGAATTCAGTAAAAAGCTGTAATATTGATATTATAAACAGACACTTCAATTTTATTTATTTGTATAGATAATACCGGTGAATTTGGTGCTGACATTTTTATGCTCAGGATACTGCCAGTTAATTATTTATGCCATGCCCCATTTCTTTAGGTAAAACTATTATTATAATCAAGAACAATATATTTTATTTATTTCGTAAATAAGTATTATAAAACAATACTAAACTAAAATAACCTAAAGTAAATAAGGAAGCACTCGTTAGGCAGCTGGATCAAGGGCTAGATTCAGAAAGCAGTACTCATGGATACGGCTCGTATTGTTACGAGGCTCTTCTCTCTGGAGTCCTGACCTATAGCTTGGACCCTGTTCCCGATACCGGTGGGCTGCAATATTTTTTTAATATTTTTTAATGTTTTTTTTATACTTATGTTTTTTTTTTTAATATTTAAAAATGTAATTACTAAGTTAGAAAAATGAATAAAGGAGATAATAACTGAATAAAAAACGCTGTCGCCAAAGACATTTAAATCGTGCATTAAACGAAGGTGTTTGTAATTTCGGCGTCAAGTGTAATACCTGTAAGTAGGCGAGCCGGTCGAGGGCATTAGCCGCCGATGTCCCCTAAGAATCATAACACCATATAATACATACGTTCCCATACTATACCTATCTAAGTATCTACTTACTACGTGATCTAGAGGTAAAGTTACTAATGCGCTGGCTTTGAACTTGAGCGGCCAGTTCATGTGCAATGTTATCATATTTAAAGATGTTTAATGACTCGGGACTCGGAGCTTTGCCATTAACTATAATGTGTTTACATAAGGTGTGTTTTTATGTGAGTTTGTAAAATTATCACTTGCTTTCGGTGAAGGAAAATATCGTGAGTTAACCAGCTTGCCTGAGAGATATTTCTCGACAGCATGTAAAGCCAAGTCAGAGGAGCACGTGGCTAAATAATAACAGCCGCTAGGGTCGATCTTTAGGTTAAGCCGTGCTTGCCTAGGTTGGTCTGTGGATCGGTGTCCACTCATTACATACTGAGTTTCCTCCGTGCCTCGAAAAGCAGGTTAAGCTGTTGGTCCCGGATGTCATTTGTAGATCTTTGACAGTCGTACGGTAGTCAGTGGCCCAAAAAGTCTGACAACCAGTTTTACCAAGGGGTAATCGTATCGTATCCCGTAACTAACTGGGTTGTGGAGGTCAGATAGGCAGGTGCTTCATATAAAATACTGGTATTCAGCTGCATCCGGTTAGACTGGAAGCCAACCCCAACATAGTTGGCAAAAGGCAAGGCAGATGATGATGATAAAGCCAAGTCAGAGGCGAACTTCTGTTCCCGTTCCGCGTCATGAGTTCGAACTGGAGACCTATGATTTAGAAGTCTGACGATCACACCACTAGGCTGTCACTGCTTCTTAAGGCAGGTTGCTTTGTGAGTTTAAAAATCGAAAAACATTTTTATCTCACTTTTTCAGTCCGCGGCGCCAAGGTTTGGTCACTAATGATGACCGGAGGCGCCAAAGGCATAGTTCCGGCCAGTACTCATTAGCCTGCGTCGCTGACATGCGATAACTTTTGCTAATGAATTCATCGGAATTTCATTAATAAGCTCATTTTTTGGCGTTATCATGGCCTTGCAAAATAATGCCTGAACTTCAAAAGTTAGCTAGCAACAAAAAAAAAATTATAAAGCTTTTTACGAGTAACATACACTGTCTAACCTTTTGAATGCTTTTGTCACAAATACGTGACAGGCAAGCGCTTGTCCTGTACACCAAACGACACAAATATGTTACAAAATGGCTCGAAGCCGTGGACAGGGCGTTAGGCTGGAAATTATGTCCTCTTTGATAATTTTTCCTCACGATTGTTACGGTATGTAGGTACAAATAATAAATAATACAGAAATTTATTTTAAATACATAACATAACATAAACTCACGCCCTTTTCCCATGGGGGTAGGCAGAAACTACAGAACGCCACCTGCTACGATTCTTACATACTCCTTTTCCCTCGTCCACGTTCATACATCTGGTCATACACGCACGCCGGTTGCGAGTACTACGCACCTGACCTTTCTGAAGAACCTCACCAATGAGGTCAGCGTATGTTCTCCTAGGGCGTCCGTCCCGGCGTTGCCACTCACATCTGCCTTGTAAATACCTTTTGTTAGTCGTCTTTCACTCATCCTCTCCACATGACCAAACCATCTAAGCATACTTTTTTCAATTTTTGTCACTACATCTTTTTTTAAGCCGCAACCATGCCGCATTTATTTTAAATATTTAAAGGAAAACGATGCAAACCCATTTATTTACGTCTCATAAAAATAGTGTCGGTGGGAATTCTTAGAAAACGTGCTATGTTACAATAAAAGTACTTGTCATGTTTTTTTTTTTTAATTTAGTCGTCGCGTCGGGGCTATCGCGCATGAATTCGCCGCTAGAGGCGTTTGTGTAGAGTAACGCCTTCCGAAATGTCAGATGTCATAAGAGTTTTCGGGCGTTGCGTGCTTTTTTATCACGTATTTTAACTAATATTCATGATTCTGGTCTAGATTTAGCCATTCCCGATTAATTATGGCTTGAAGATTTTAAGTAGCAACTTAGGATCTTCGGAGGTAGAATGATTTTTAAAAGTTTCATGCTTGTTAATGTTAGGGAGAATATTTGTAAATATGTACCTGAAGTTTACACTATGTTGATATACGAAGTGAAATAAACTTTTTATGAAGTTATTTGTATTTTAAAGTATAAAATAGGATTACTGACAGGATCTTATTCGACAGTGGTGCTATCTGGTGAGCTTAAATACGATAGGCCTCATTCGGGTCGCGCATAGGGTTACCATGTCGTCTAAAAAGTAGTCATAAAAACCCATTAGCAAAACAGTAATTTACCTTTTTCGTTTTTAGTAAAACATAAAGGTCGTAAAGGTACCCTTAGTGAAGCCGAAACGTTTTTAATGATATAGCATTACTTAAAATCCCACCACGACTTACGTCACGTAGGTACTATCCAATCCATCCATCAGCACAATGTTTTGAGTGCGTTACATTGAGTCCTACCGTAAAACGTGATTTTTCACCCCAAAAAAGTCGTTTCCCAGTAATATTTTTTGCGTAAAGTTAGTTAGTTGGATATACTGAATGCTTGGTGGACGGCATCGTGAAGAGTCCGTTTACTTGCTGTATATAATATAACTTCACGCCTTTTCACGAATTCAGACGCCATTGCTGCTCCTGAGAAATTCTAATAACACTTTGAAACACAATAACACTGAAAATACAATAACACTTTGAAAACACAATAACACCTTGAAAACACAATAACACTTTGAAAACACAATAACACTGAAAATACAATAACACTTTGAAAACACAATAACACCTTGAAAACACAATAACACTTTGAAAACACAATAACACTGAAAATACAATAACACTTTGAAAACACAATAACACCTTGAAAACACAATAACACCTTGAAAACACAATAACACCTTGAAAACACAATAACACTTTGTAAACACAATAACACCTTGAAAACACAATAACACTTTGAAAACACAATAACACTTTAAAAACACAATAACACTTTGAAAACACAATAACACTTTGAAACACAATAACACTTTGAAAACACAATAACACTTTGAAAACACAATAACACTTTGAAAACACAATAACACTTTGAAAACACAATAACACTTTGAAAACACAATAACACTTTGAAAACACAAAACCACTGCGCGACCCGTACTTGCGGCCACTAGCCCAACGAGGCAGTCGTAAGTTTTTAGTAAAAGTCGATTGAAAAATCCGTACAAATGACAAGGCCATACGTCGTCGGTTAATAACCGTGCCGCGCTGTCTCATGTTTTCTTCCTCTTCCAATAATCCAGTAATCAAAACACAAATATTTACAAACCACAGTACAAATATTTATTTCATACGGGGATCCCCTTTATCGCAAAAACTACGTAAATACGGATGATATGTTTGCAAATACGTAACGGTCACAAAATAAAAAGCTTGTTCCGCGCGAGGATTCTTTGCTAACCCGATCCAAACTATTCCTTGCTGTTCTCCCTCAGGGACGCCCAAATATACCGTTAGTTACAAGGTTAACTTCAAGGTTACCGACGTAGCCCGAAGAATTGCCAGACTTAAGTGGCAGGGCACATTGCTCGCAGAATAGATGGCCGATGGGGCCGTAAAGTTCTGGAGTGGCGACCGCGAAACGGAAGACGTTGCGTTGGAAGGCCTACAACTAGGTGGACCGATGACCTGGTGAAGGTTGAGGGGATCCGCTGGATGCGAGTCGCACGGGACTGGTCAATGTGGCGACACTTGGGGGAGGCCTATGTCCAGCAGTGGACGTCTTTCGGCTGAAATGATGATGATGATTATGATGATGATGTACCGTTAGTGAGTAGTCGTTCAGTTTTTCATTTTTTTGTCCTGGCAGGAAGCCTACTGTCAATGGACCCATAGCCCGGTTAAACAGCCAAGAACCTCCCAGGTGGACCTACAAGTGGTGGCGGTACTTTCAACTTAGTACTCTTCCTGATGTGTAAGGCTTTTTGAATAGTCTGCTTGCCTCCAGGTCTCTAGGCACACCACTAGAGCTGACAGCAAGGCGCCTTTTACAAAAAAGTGGATTGTGCTGCTCTTATTCTATTGGAACTGTGTACCACGCTAGGCCAACTCACGATCAAAGTGTTGCCACAAAAATTATTGCTGGGAAACAATTTTTTTTTTTGAGGTGAAAAATCGGGTTTTACGGTAGGACTCAATGTAACGCATTCAAAACATTGTGCTGATGGATGGATTGAAAAATACGGGTGTCGTGAAGGCGTCTTAAGTAAATAAATACATTAAAAACATGTATTTAAAAAAAAGTTGGAACTTTGAACCCCAATATCTCCGTTCCCAGGTATGGTCTAGAACAAAAAATTTATCGCAATGACGGAGAGAACAAGTGCCTTTCGGCTTCGTTAAGAGTATTTTTACAACCCTTTGTATAAAGTGATTTCCACAAGTCTAGATCCCCAGGGCAGGAGCCTGCTCAGAAGCGGGAGTGGCGACCTAGACCAATAAAACAGTCAATTCAAAGAAAGTCAGGGTTATCTTTGTTCCAGTTAAACGTTATCGCTTACTACGAAGTCTTAAGTACACTATTGTACTACAGATGTTATCTTTAAAGAGGAAATAGTGTCATATGTAATTAATTACGGTTCTAGGAACTGATCTAGTGGTGAGGAAAATGATAATTAGGTTAATAGTGTTGTTCCTGGTTTTCATCAGAGCTGAGATGTGCGGTAATCGACACATTGCAGCATTGGTTGAAATCTACATTGCGTCTCTCCTTTCATTGGTCGTATAATGCACAACGCTTATACACATACTCTCGTCTCCCCTTTTTGGAAACAGGGTGTTATACACAGTGTAACAAATGCGAAAACTTGGATGAATGGATGTTTGTTACTCAATGACACCAGAACGGCTGATCGAATTTGAAAGGGATAAGGGCAAAAGTGGGGGGCGATGGGATAAGAGAGAAAGACGATGATGACCTATTTATAATATTTGTAAGCGCGCCACAGTTAAGCCTTGTTTGAACTTTCAAGTGTCACTGTTATGTCATTGTCAATAATGTCAATTTAAGGAACCCGGGGCCTCGAGTACCCAATGGCGGTTAAGTGTTTTTATTGCCGGGTCCCGCAGTACCTGAATATAAGTATTGGATATTAGGGGTAATTTCTCAAAACTACTGATCAGATTTCAAACATTCCTACACTGATGGAAAGCTAAGCTATTGCCGTCTGTCATCGGATATGTTGTTAGTTACCGTGTTATGTTCATATCTCAAATGCGCTCCATTATAACTATGACCTGCTGGTGATTCACTGGTGTTGCATTTAAAGGAATTATTAATTAGTCTAGCTAGTGTTTTAATGATTCTGACACACTGCAAAGACTTAGCCAACGTTACTCCGGATTCGGCAGTATTTATGCCGTTCCTATGTATGTGACACCAGATTAGGCGCTAACCACACGATAAAGAAGAAATAATGTATGAATATCATAGTAAGAATACCCAAGCCTGATGATTCTCCTGCCTTCATGCCAATTTATTTAGGTTCGGTAAAGCACGTGCTCTTCTTATTCGGGTGTAAACAGACTTTTCATGAAGCCGTCAACCAAGCATTATACAATGTACATCAAATTAAGTATCTTTACGCAAAAAATATTGCTGGGAAACGACTTTTTTTAGGGGTGAAAAATCACGTTTTATGGTAGGACTCAATGTAACGCAATCAAAACTTGCGGTGATGGATGGATTGAATAGTACGGAGGTCGTGGAGGTATTTAAAGTAAAAATCTTAAATTATAAACGTGTATTTAAAAAAAAAATAACTGAAAAGTCGGAACTTTGACCCCCAATATCTACGAAACTAGAAGGTTCCCAGGTATGGTCTGGAACAAAAAAATGATCGCAATGATGGGGAGAACCAGTGGTTTTTGGCTTCGTTAAGGTCCTTGTTACAACCTTTATTTATGTCTGTTAGTCGACATCTCAGTTGGAGGAGCAGGTCGCAATAGGGTCGTCTGAAGAACTCGTGGCTAAATAATAACAGCCGCTCGGGTCGATCTTTCGGTTAAACCGTGCTTGCCTTAGGTTGGTCCTTGGATGTGTCAGCTTTACCTACCAAGTTTTTCCGAGCCTCAGAAAGCTCGTTGGTCGCGGCTATTATTTGAAGATCTTTGACAGTCGTTACAGGTCACAGGTCAGATCAGTGGCTTGAAAGCCTGACAACCAGTCTTACCAAGGGGTATCGTTTTACCCAGTATTAACTCGGTTATAGAGGTCAGGTAGGCAGTAGCTCCATGTAAAATATTGGTATTCAGCTGCATCCGGTTAGACTGGTAGTCGACTCCAACATAGTTGGGAAAAGGCTAGGCAGGTGATGATTAGACTACACAGCTAGGTGTTAGTTTTCTAGTAGAGTTCACCGAAATAATTTTTTTAGTTCCTTACGGGAACCAAGCTGTTGCTATACCTATAAAGCACGCTACCTATTGTCTATATCTTGTAGATTTGTTTCGCGTGGTCATCAAAATCTTCCTGACCATGTCCCATGTTACTTGGGGTCGGCGCAACACGTTTTGTTCTTCCATTCTCCTCTGTCAACCGTAACGCAATCATTCATACCTTTTTCCTTCATATCGCTCCTCACACAATCCATCCATCGTTTCCTTGGTCTTCCTCTCCCTCTCCATCCATCAACATAACACAAATTTAGATAGTCTGCATGCAGCTTCTTGCTTGTTGGATTTTCGTTCTTTTTTTTCAACTGCCTGTACATTGTCCCACTGCTGGGCAAAGGCCTCCCTCAATTCCTTCCACATGCTCTTTTTACGTGCCTCCTCGAACCAGCCCTCGCGGTACGGTATCGTCTCGCCACCTTTTTCTGGGCCGGCCTCGCCGGCGCCGTCCGTCTTCCGGCAACCATCGTGTGGAGACTTTTGCCCAGCTGTCATCGTGCATGCGGCTGACGTGACCTCGTTCTTTTATTTATTTATTTATTTTAATATTTATGTACACACAGTACACAGCACAGGATGATAACATTATAATATAAGAGTACAAAGGTACAGGTGAGGTAAAGGTTCTTCTTCTTCTTCATTTAAGATTCAAGTAAGATTAGCTTTCTCCAGAACTCTGCCACTTCGACGGCGGTTAGACACATATCTGGGTTATGGAGGTCAGCTAGGCAGTCGCCCCATGTAAAATATTGGTATTCAGCTGTATTCATCACACCTGCGGAGAAAATACAAAAATAGGATAAAAAATCTTTCTTTTTCTTCAGCTGATAATTTCGTAATATCCGAGCATCAAAGATGATCGTCGGCATGTAATTATTGAAACCAATTGTTGTCGCTATTAATAGAACTGCAATAATTGTGAAGGTTAAAGGGCAACTCGAGGACCAACCGGGCGCGCTCCGGCCGAAACGTGGCACGTGACATTTCGCCGCCATTTTTAGAATTTATGGCGCGAAATGAAATGTCAAATCACTCAATGTTCACATGCGGCCTAAAATGGCGCGAACGCGAACATAGTTGTAAAAGGCGCATAGCTTGAAACGAAACATTTTTTTTTGCTTTTTTCATTGCAATTCCCTATTTAAAAAAAAGTCTCCAAAGCTCACCAACAGTGCACCCAGTCAATGGAATGGCATTTACTCGTCAAAAGGTTTCTGTTGCAGAAGGATAACTTAATAAACTTTCAAATATTGAAGATCTAGAATTCTAGATAATTGAAGTTCTATAAGGATATATCTACTTCAAAATATTTCATTCATTTTGTCCTTACAACAAACGTGGAACGACCAAAGAATGACCATCTACAATGTGACATTTGCCAATTAAGTAATTATAAATCCAGTGCGTCTTCGACTCAGTGTTTTGACGCATGTTCAGTCACACTTGCAAGTCATTATAATTACTTTTTCATATTATTATCGTATTTTTCTCAGAATATTTCCTCAACTTTGTCCATTTACAAGAGAAAAACACCGAAAGGCAAAGCTCCCCGTAGTTGAATCTATGAACATAATATGGTGGTGTTTAGTTGTCCCTTATTCATCTTTTTCTTTGTCCTGTGGTTAATTGTTAGTAGTTACCTGGTGTCAGAGTTTTTATGCCGCCCAAAGGCCTCTGACTTGGCTTTACTTGCCGTCGAGAAATATCTCTAAGGCGCTGGTTTCCTCACGATGTTTTCCTTCACCGAAGCAAGTGATAATTAAACAATACGCATACTCGAGACCTACGACTTGGCTGTCCGACGGTCACCAAAAAATATGTTAAGTTCTTCAAAAACTCTTCTTGGGTTGAATTTAATATAAAACATCGTATTTAGATATCTTTGTCAATATATGTATCTGGCATTTCAATCTTTTTCAAATTTCTTTAGAAGCAAGAATGTCCCTTAATTGGAAGCTTATAAGTTTGTTAAACTTGGCAGCTATTACTCTTCTACACTTTGAAGAACGGGTTGTTAATATTCTGCTTTTCTATTTCAGCAATAAAATGTCTGCCAGGAACGGAATCTTCATGCACAGCAGAGAGAAAACAATTCAATATACCTGGTAAGTTCCCTCTGTGAATGTTTAAGTTTCTTTTTACATTATTAATTTCTTTCTTCGTTATTTGTTGAGACACTTCAAGAACCTCTTGATTGACTGCCAACGAGACTGATTTCCTCGTTGGTCTAGTGGTCGCAAGCGGCTGCTGAGCATTCGATTCCCGAGTCGGGCAAATCATTATTGGGTTTTTCCATTACGAATTTCCCAAAAGCAGCCTGGAGCTTGGATTTGTCGATAGTTGCTGGGATGTCCGGCTGATGGCAGTAGGCTTGCCCCCTATTACATGCGACTTAAACATAATTGGTGAAATGTGGGTGTTCTGTTAAGTACACCACTGCTTAATCCTTCGGGAATTACTGCGGTGATTTTATGTTACGTTGTCCCACTTTAATATACTTTCAAAGTTTTCTTCCCTGGCCTGATCTAAAATAAAAGCTTTCATGTACGCAAGATCAATTTCTTCCTATTTCACGGCGATAACGATATCTAGTTTGTTGTTTTTTAAGCATATACAATCTCACTGCTGGAAAAAGTCCTTTTAAAAAGAAAATTCTTTTTATACGCCATGACGTGACCCATATGACTATCTTCAAATCATCACCGTTGTAGCGCTGATGGCGAATGTCAACTGTCTCCAACATACAAACACTACCCAAAAATGAAAGTAAAATGTGACTGCTGAAAATTTCAGAGCCAAACCAACCGCCGGGTGAGTCAGCAGAGGTGCAGTGCCTGGCGGGCAGTGAATGGGAGAGCAACTGCCACTACTGCCGCTGTTCCTACGAGGGCCAAGCTGTATGCATAAAACAATCCAACGACTGTGATACAGGGGTCTTTGGTAAGTGACAATATATCAGCGATGTTCTGTTGCCAATTTGCTTAAAATTATATGGGGGTCTTTATTAGCAGCATATAGCAACGCAATGCGAGGTCGAGTACGGACGTGTTTGCGCTGCTCGATACGAATATTATATTCACGTGTTGCGCGGCTTTAGCCGTTGCCCGGTTTACGTCGTTATGAGTTCACAACCGCTCATAGCTAACGAGGTTTTGGCATTTATCAAACATGCCATTGACTACATGGACGAAGTCAGCATCTTGCAGATCTGCAAGTCCAGTTTCAAGGAGGAGGAGGTCAGCAGTGCCAAGCTGCTGCTGTTCCAGTCGCTCGGCAAAGTCGAGCAGATGCAGTCCCGCCGGAGGGATGGTGGCCCGAAGTGTGTGCAGGACATCATCACGTTGATGAAGAGCACCGACCCGGACGACGTGCCCGCTTTTGTGGCGAAGGAGCTTCATAAGCTGCCCTCAGTCTCCTTTGACCACGTCGACGTCACCAGATTGCTGAAGGACATCACAAATCTCAAGGCAAGCCTGGCCGAGGTACAGTCCAAGTTGGAGGTGTCGAATAACACCATTGGTGAGCTACGTGCCGAAGTGGAGTTGTTACGCAACGCTATTACCGTAAATAGGTCGCCTGATGCCTTCAACGTGAGCACATGTCGCGGAGCGAGAAACGCTACCGTCAGCAGTTTTGAGTCGCCGAGCTCCAGTGCGTCACCCGCTGCTGATACTGCACGCGTTGCATCTTGCGCCGCCGCCGTCGCTGACTCGATGCCGGTCGATCTAGTGACTCGAGTGGGTACGTTGACCCCTAAACGTGCCTACGCTGCAATCGTCGCCACGAACAAACTTGTGTTACAGACTAAGAAGGGGGATAAGAAGAGCTGTTATGAACCTGCCAACAGGGGTACGAAACAGCAAGGCCCAGCTACGGGCACGTGTGACAAGCAGGGCTTCGTGATGGTGGAGAGGAAGAAGAGGAAGAAGCCCCCTAGTCGGAACCAGTGCGGGACCGCGCTGGCAGGACCCAATGTGCTGCGTCCGGCAATTCCAACGACGCAGCTTTATGTGTCCCGGCTACATCACACCACGAAGGTTGAGGAGTTCGTGGAGTATCTCCGAGCGAAGACCAGCTGGACCTTGAGGGTTGAGGAGTTGCGTTCGCGCCACAACACGAATTTCAAGTCGTTCGTGGTGCGAGTTCCGACTGTTCATATTGAGACCTTCCTCAAGGAAGAGTTTTGGCCGAAGGGTGTCATGTATCGGCGTTTCCGCGGAAGGCTACGCGACACCACGCAGTGCAACACGACACCGTCACTTCGTGTACAATAGTTTATAATTTCTGGTTGTTATAATTATGTATGCTAGTCTGTAAGGTATTTATGTTATGGGTCTTTGTTACCTGAAATAAATGATATATTATTATTATTATTATTATTATTTATTAGAACAACAGAAGCCAAAACTATAGTTTTTAGAATTTTTGTCTGTATGTTTGTACGCGCATCACGCAAAAACTACTGAATTGTTTTGAACGCGGTTTGCATCGCTCTACTGGTAAATGCTTAACTTAAAATATAGGCTCCATTTTATCACAAAAAGTGAGCAAAAATTAATTAAAGGTACGAGATTCTAAGTATAACGCGCACGAAGTCGCTTTTCAGGTGGTCGCCACCGCTGGGGAAAGACCGGTGGGGGTAGACGGGAATAAAGAGTTGATTCTGGCTTTCAGGAATTGCAGTGGTTTGGGAATAGTGTGGTGGGCTGGTTCATTTGAAACCTGATTAAAACGCCCGCACATAAAAGAAAACAAACTTGCTGATAATTTAAATGATTTCTGGTTTCGAAGATTATCCTAAATCGCAAGGTTAAAAGGAAAGAGAATATTGCGAAGTCGTAAGGGTTTTATGGATGCTTCCCATCCATGGGCCGACGTCAGTAAACTACCTTACCTTCACAATCAACCCGAGCACCAGCTTTTATATTACCATAAGCCCCTCACCTTTATTGACATTAAACATTTATGTTTCCAGCGGAGCCAGCCTTATGCAAGCCGAACACAACTTTCAAGAGGGATTGCAACACCTGCATTTGCCTCGAGAATGGGCTGGGACTCTGCACCTTGGAGTTTTGCAGGAGTTCTGGTACGGTTCACAAACATATCTTACGATATCTTACGTGTATGATAAGAAGATGACGTTTAACACTACCGTTATCGTAATGTATCTCTTGCAACTGAAAGTGCTAAATTTGTCGCCGCATCTAACCCGCGACACGCAGCGCAGCATTCAATCGGTCAGCCACTGCGCCAAGCTCGCCGTCAAATATTGAATTATGCTGGCTGAATATGAAGCCAGCATAATTCTATAGGATTATCGTTATCGGTATTTTGTGTAATACTAACCAACATAAAACCACACCTATAACATAACGAAAGGTTAGGCAGAGGTGTACCCTTATCACCTACATTTCGCCATCATCATCATTTCAACCGAAAGACGTCCACTACTGGACATAGGCCTCCCCCAAGTGTCGCCACATTGATCGGTCCCGTGCGACTTGCATCCAGTGGATCCCCGCAACCCTCACCAGGTCATCGGTCCACCTAATGGGAGGCCTTCCAACGCAACGTCTTCCGGTTCGCGGTCGCCACTCCAGAACTTTTCGGCCCCATCGGCCATCTGCTGCCCACTGCCACTTAAGTTTGGCAATTCTTTGGGCTACGTCGGTAACTTTGGTTCTCAACATTTCGCCAGTTATATTTAAATTCCCATGTAATAGGGGACTAGCATATGCCATCAACTGGGCACTAATAGGGACCATGGCTGCTACTGAGAAATTCCTGATGGGAAAACCAAATTAACACTTTGTCCGAGTTGAATTTCGAACCCGGGTTCTCATGTCCAGCAGTCACGCTTGCGACTACTAGACCCACAAATACTCACTATCTATCTGCATTTTTTTCCAGATGTCCTGAGCAGCATTCCAGAGATACTGCTAGCCACGGTACACAGTGAAACAGACAACAAAGATGAACCTTTTGTAAAGTCGGGCAAAACGAATGTTGTAACACCGGTAAGTCTTTTTTTAATTGTTCATTAAACATTTCATTTGGGGTACTCGTTCATAATATAGAAGTAAAAATCATTGTGTGATCATTACCTTGCGTCCTTATATAAGGAATCGGTCTGACGTATACGCAAGCGTCGCGTTCATTTTTCAATCATTTGTTCGAAAATGTTAAAGCTATCGGGTTCGCCAAAAAATATTAACGCAACGGCCGCGTGTTCGCGCACCGATCGCTTTGATTAGGACGCTTTAGATTTAAAATCTGCGCATATCTAAAACTGGTGATTTTCACACTATGCATAGTTTGTAGTACACGGTGTTTTTTGAAAACCAAGAAGTGCCTTAATATGTACTGAGGCAAGCTAATGAAGTGACGTTTTAAAAAAAAAAGTTAACAAACTCAGTATGTGAGAAATAAACTGTGAAATTAAACAATTAATATGAAATAGGACAAAATATAGTGCATAATCATATCATATCATACTTCAATCCTTGATAATTACTTTCGAGAAAACAATTGTATAATTTCTTAAAGTCATTCTTAAACAACAAATTCACAAATCAATGTTCTATACAGACATTGAGAAAATTGATCTAAATGTATGTGAAATTTTGAACTGCACTTTTGGTGAATGGGATGCACAATTCATTATTGATGAGGTAAGTACACAGTTTGCAATAACTAATTTGGTGACTAAATTATAATAAGAACATTACTGCCTAACGAAACTTATTCACTACTATTGGTACCACGAACCAACGGTGTAGTACAATCAGTAAGCTTTAGGATTCGAACTGAAAATTCCTAAGGCTTTGGATTTCACCCGAAGGGAGTCAACGGATTGTTTTAGGTAAAAGATACTCCAAGGCTTGACGGATTTATGCAGTTGGTAGGAAACATATAATATCTAGCGAATAATCCAATGTCTCATTACAATCTTTAGAATCAAGACCATTACGACATAGAGAACCTTGTAAATTTGGACCACGACATTATAATCTTGAAGAGATCGACCATTTGCAATCCACTGGAAGAATTTATGAGAGACTGCAATCCTTGCAAATGTGCGAGCGATGGACTGAGCTATTCTTGCACCCACAATGAATGCTTGGAGACTGAAATGGATAAAGACAAGGAAGTTGAAGTCTTCATGCAAAGCGAGGTTGGTATTTTCTCTATGTATGGTAAATGTATAGGGAAGCAACCTACATTTTTTGTTTTTGTGTCAATGTTAACTGCACTTGTTTTAGCCTCTAATTTTGATGTGAAACATCTATAGCCGCGGTTAAAACCGATTGTTGACGTGATGACGCGTCGCCACGCTATGCCCTGGTATATATATATACACAGTACTGTTACTGTGTTCTGTTCTTTTATGCATATTACTTGTACAAAATAATTTCGATGTCTCACATCTGCCAGGCATCCCGTGACGGTTCAAATTTTTTTTTTTATTAATCTGCTTGGTCTATTTTAAATGAGTTCGGTTAAGACACAATGTTTTGATAAACGACGATCTTTCTTTCTTTTTCGTGTAGTTAGAGCCTAACCTGGAGTCAGAGTTTTTATGCCGTCCATGGGCCTCTGACTTAGCTTTACATGCCGTCGAAATGTATCTCTCAGGTATGCTGGTTTCTTAACAGAAGCAAGTGATAATTATTGTATAATACGCAGATGAATCTGAAAAATCAGAGGACAATTATAGATCAGCTTCAGAAGCTCAGTGTTGAATTTTTTAACCACGACTGAACGTTAAGTAACCCGAACGAAATGCAGCATTGATGCAGTTCCAGAATCATCGATGGCAAAAGAGTCTTGCTTGCTATGCCCTTATTCTTGAACATTAAAAAATCCAAATTATAAAGCTATACTGCTAGCTACTACTGTCTTTACCGAAAGTCTAACCTCTTTTCCCTCAACTATTTCTATTAGGGCCAGGATCACATAGAGCGTACCTCCGTGTACCGTGCTAGCAACACGTTCTACATCGGTTGCAACACTTGTCGCTGTAACTCTCTGGGGACCGACTACTCTTGTACCAACAAGCCGTGTCCTTTGCCTGCTGACGTTGAGTTGTTCCATGAACTTAAGGTATCAAATTTAAGAGTCCTTTTTCATTTGTCGTAGTTCACCAACTCCGGTAGAGCTATGATGTAAGTTGGAGATACAAAATGTAACATGGTGACGCCTATAATCCCCAAAGTGCTAAACTGAAGTTTTACATATTTCCCCAGTTGAGTTTAAGTTATAGGGGGGCAGCCTTTTGCCATCAATTAGACTCCCGGCTAGTACTGTTAAAATAACTCAATAACACTTTGCCTAACTTGGGAATCGAACCCAAGACCTCATGCTCAGCAGTAGCGTTTGCGTTATTACAACAAGGCAGAGATAATTTCAGAGAATTTTGAGCCTTTTTGAGCCCAGCATGGCTTGGCAGTTGGTGCTAATCCGGGATTGAATATATCTTTTTGGAGAGCTAAATAATTAATATTCATTCATATTTCAGGAAGTAAAACCAGCTGTCCCGTACTCAGGCGAATCGGATCACAAATTGAGGGCCTCCAAATTATAATCTGAGTATTCATTGCTTTTATTACTAAAGCTACAGAAAATAGTGTTTTTTTTTTACATTATTTTATTAAAACCAAAGTTGATAATGTCTAGTTTTATTAACTACACCATCTTTTCAATTTCAGGCACTATTAACTATTTTTGCACAGGTGTTTTTCTATCCGTATACAATGTTGGTTTTGTAGGAGACTTTTTCTCTCTTTGAACTGGGACACCCGACGCAAGGAAACGTCCGCATGGTTATTTTTTTACTACAAGTCAAAATATTCATTCACCATGTATGATGTTCAGATATTTCAATACATCAGTGACTAACATTATGATTGGTATCAATTATCAAAATTAAGATTTGTGTTGTGAATGGATTTACACTAGAATTAACTACGCACGATTTAACATTGCATTAGCACCCATATATAAAACTTTAACTCATCACTCATTTCATTCCAACATCTCTAGACGACGACATCGTCCAAGAATACAACAAAATCGCCAGTCTGCGAAGCAAAGCGCATGTTCATCAAAGATTGCAACACTTGCTGGTGTAACGACGATGGTACCAGCTACTACTGCACCAGGAGAGTATGTGTGCCTCTCCTGCCCGAAGACCTGCCTGATATCGGAGGGATCCCTTCTGAAGTATGACCTGACTTTGTTTTTTTCTATGGCAAATCATGAAATGACCGCGCCCGCTCTGGGTGGAGCGGAAGGGAGTGTAAGACTTGTGCTGACTAAAACCCATCCATGTTCCTTCCTTGCCCTTTGTTTCCAGGGCCGCGGTATCTTTAAACAGTCCTGCAGCCCCGACAGGTACCTGATGAAACGCTGTGGCTATATCTATGTTGACGTCATTTTGAACGGAGCTGTGAACTTTTATGCTTTTTGCTTGAATCTATTGCTTTGATATAATTGCTACATTTACCAATTTCAAATTAAATTAACTAGTGAAACTTTATATACATGATGGAAATGATCTATTGATGCATTATGTGTTGTTTTCTTAATTATTGTTTGTATCTTTTAACTAACCAGAATATATATAATGAGCAGAATCTTCGCTTGGTAAAGAAACACTGTCGACCTAATGAAGTTTTCGAACTGGACTGCAATATGTGTCGGTGCAATCCTGATGGGAAGTCCTACGCTTGCACTAGAAGAGCTTGTGAAGATCAACATGAAGATAAAAAGGTTTCCCTTTCCACCATTTGGTTAAAATCACTAGTTATGTTCTCGTCTCTTTCT
Source organism: Lycophotia porphyrea (assembly GCA_950005105.1). Taxonomy (NCBI): domain Eukaryota; kingdom Metazoa; phylum Arthropoda; class Insecta; order Lepidoptera; family Noctuidae; genus Lycophotia; species Lycophotia porphyrea. The sequence continues at coordinate 11,312,690 of OX465406.1, forward strand.
TGCACTTGTAATTTGTCAGCTGTACGACAATGACAGGAGTATATAATACAAATTTTTAGCCTAAGCACGAGATAATTACAGTTATTTTACCTCTGACAGCTGCATTTCAACAACAACCTTATGGACTCGGAAATAAGGATCACTATAATGTTGACAGACTTGTTAGTGACAGAAATGTAACAACATCCTTATTGCTTATTGCAGTTTTTGACAGCGATGCAATGGTGGAGATAAGATAACTGAGAATAGAGTCTATTTAACTCAATCATTCTGTGAGCTGGTATCTATTTCAGAGATTAAAATTTTCGGTGGAGGATTTTTAATACAAACTACATCAATGTATTGTAAGCACACACGGCGAAATATCAGCTACACATAACCAGTGCCCATGTTTTGTATGAGTTTCCCTTACGATGAGAGATCAGCTTAATTTGGTTTTGCATAGCTTGGTGGGTCGTCATGGGTGCCAGTTTATTAATGTCTTGTCTTGTGGTGGTTTGGTTTCTTTTCTTTTTAGGTTTATATACTTTCATGTGGTGAAGGATGCTTTTAATAAAGACTGGTTCAGTCTCTGTGTTTTATTTTCGTTTATATAAGGTGTTTAAAAATTAACTTTAAGAATTTCGTGGGGACATTGTACTCATCATTATCAACAACTTTTACTATGTGACGAACGCTGAAATCGCGAAAAAAAAAATCTAATGTGCCATACATTTATACACACGTAACCCAATAATGAGAGCAGCGGTGGCCCAGTGGTAGCGACCCCGACTTACGAACAGTAAGTCGTGGGTTCGAACCCAGGCAGGCGCATTACTTTGTGTAATTTATTTCATCACCACTGCTCTCAAAAAACGGTGAAGGAAAACATCGTGAGGAAACCGGCATGTCCTAGAACCAAAAATTCGAAGACAAGTGACATCTACCAATCCGCACTGGGCCCGCGTGGTAGATTATAGCCCATTCCCTCTCATAGAGAGGAGGCCTGTGTCCCAGCAGTGGGAACATTAAAAAGGCTGATGATGATGAACCCAATAAAATGAGGCCAGCCTAGAAAAAGGTGGCGAGACGATCTGGACACGTACCGCGAGGGCTGGTTCGAGGAGGTACGTGAAAAGAGCACGTGGAAGGAATTGGGGGAGGCTTTTGCCCAGCAGTGGGACAGTACAGAATGCTGAAAAAAAAATGATGAGTACAATGCCCACACGAAATTATTAAAATTATTTTTTTAATACCTTATATTAAAATGTGTTTTTTAACTCTTTTTACTGTAATACATGGATGTTGGTCTGGTGGATTTAATAACCATGGTTATCTTTTGTTTCCCTTTTTCTTTCATGAAAATTTCTTACTTCCTTTATGTATCTCGGCCATTGATATATAAAAACCTTTTTTTTTATATATCAATGATCTCGGCTAACAAAATGTTATACCAATTACTACTATTGCAATAAAACAAATAATTTATTATATTTTTCAGAATGTCACCCTGTCGAGAAAAGTGCGGGCGTTCACTACGGTAATATTTTTACTACTTATTTCTTAAAGTCAAATGTGGTTTCAATTAAAAGGCATAAAATTCTTAAATAATTTAACAATTTAGGACTTAGTCTAAATCAACGAAAACCCTTATTATATTTGTTTTTTTAGTATTGACTCGTCCAAGACCCCTTATTAATAAACGCGAGATAAAGGTTATGTAAACTAATTGTTTGATGAAATGCGGGGGGCATTTCATCAAACAATTAGTTTACATAAACTATTTCATGAAAAAGTCATTCAATGGGGTATAATTCTGTAACTATTCAATGATGAATAATGTTACTTGCGCGAATCACATTTTCACCAACATAGAATTTGAAACAAACCTGTAAATTGCAAGAAAAAGCGTATGAAAATTTTAATTTTTATGGCTACCCTGATGTGAGTTATACTATACGCGTGTATTAAAATGTGGTTTACACTATCGGCTAAGTAACAAATAATAACGGACTCCGTGTATCTAGTAGGAGCCGCCGAAAGCCTGCCAGCCAGGCCAAGAGTTCCGCATGGACTGCAACAAATGCCTTTGCGACAATAAGGGCCAAGACTTCTCCTGCACGAGGATTGACTGCAACGCCTTGAATAACAATCATGCTGGTTCGTTAAGGAGTAAAAGAGGTATGTATTCTTTTTTGGTATTGCCGTTCACTCGGTGTCTAAAATGCTGATGAACTAACATGCTGTTTATCTTACTTATCTATATCTATACTAATATTATAAAGAGGAAAGATTTGTATTTTTCTATGTAAAGAATAATCTTAAAAAATACTGGACCGATTTGAAAAATTCATTCAGCAATGGATAGGTACATTAACAGCGAGTAACATAAGCTATATTTTATCCCCGTACTCCCACGGGAACGGGAACTACGCGGGTGAAGCTCAGTTTGTTACTCTTTCACGCAAAAACTACTAAACGGATTTGGATGAAATCTAGCACACAGATAGTTCATAACCTGGATTAACACAAAGGATACATTTTATCCCGGTAGTATGATCCCGTGGGACAGTTATCATACTACACGCGGGCGAAGCCGCGGGTATAAGCTAGTTAATACAAATAATAAAGATTTACAGCACATGGCACATGCATACAATGTAAAAAAAACTTTTGAACGCCAGAGCATAAACGCACGCGCGTGCCCTCCACGCGAAGCCACAATTTCACCTACCATTCTGTCATATATTTGTGTCGTTTGTCGTACAGGGCACGCACTTGCTTGTCACGTACGTGACAATGACGTTCAAAAAGTTAAGTTAGTAATTGCAGTTGGATTTCGACATAGACTAGTATTTTCAAAAAGAAGTAATAACAAATAAAAACCAAAAAAAAATTGTTTCAATTGACTAGTAGACGTATCACCGCCAGCTTAATTGGCTGGACTCCTCTTATTAGGTTCAAAATGCTTGCGAAAATCAAGGAGTGAGGTTCACTACTTCCGTCAAATCCTGAATGTTAAACAGAGCTTTATGTACGTGTATTTGAAAAGCACGCAACATTGGACCCAATATAGTACCTTGGGAAACGACTATTTTATGGTTACGCACAGTATAATAAAATTTAGGGGAAACCCTATTATCATAAGGTTGTCACTAAGTTATATTGTATTGCGCGTTGTTCAAGTATTGCACAAAAGATTTAAAAAAAATATTCGTACAAAACACCTTAGTTTTAACTATATCTAGGTCGTGCTCTACACAATTCAAGGCCTTCCACAGATTTAAAACAAGCTTCACAATTTTTTTTTTCAGACACATCTGAGCAGGTATCAATGCAGTGCGTTCCGGGCAGTGTCTTTGATCGCGATTGTAATGTCTGTCGGTGCGGTGAAAATGGGCAGTCTGCGACCTGCACCCTCAAAAGATGCAAGGACAATAAAGTTGAAACGGTAAAAGCACCTGGTAGGTAAGAGTTGTATGAAGTACTAACCTACCTAGCATAAGACATCATCTGCCTGTGCCTAGCGTCTTCCCACCTATGCTGGAGTCCAGTCTTCCGGTCTTACCAGATGAAGCAGTTATTTTACCGGTATTTTACATGAGTAACCAGTAATTGCCTTCCTGGTCTACAAAATCCAAGTACCATTTTGACTTGACTAATCTTGAAAATTTGTAAAAAGGTTATTTTTAAATCTTTTGAAACATCAGTGTCGGCTTAAAAATCTAGATTGGATAAATGTTTATTATATCGCAAGCTAGGTTTTTGAAAATAAGAGGTTATTTAAATTGTGGGAACAATATATTATGTCTTAGCATAATCCTTTTTTGTTCAGAAACGGATCAGGGCTTTCGCTGCAACCCTGGAGAACAATTTAGACGCGACTGCAACGACTGCACCTGCTCTGCAGACGGGAGAAGCGTCTTCTGCACACTGCGCTTGTGCGACCAAGACCTAGCATCCGATATTTAATCGCACATCTTCTCTTATCTTGACATGCACACGAAAAATTCATGTCATCTCGTTTTCATTTTAATTATGGTCTGAGGAATTTCTCCAGTTAATCATTTTTTTGACGTTGAATATTACTTAATACATAATCATGCATTTAACTTAATAATTTCAAATCCATAATGTTACAGAACACCAGTGAACAATAAATATAATTGATGAGTTTTTAGTTAAAAATATGTTCTGTACATTTTTTCATATTTACTTTCGGAGAATGAATTAATTCGTTTAAGTAATAAGAAATTGTCATTATCCTTTGAAATAGAGATGGTAGCTAAAAATAGAAGTAGATTAAATATTATGTCAGTATGTCTATTATAGTACTTGAAGAGATTTAGACAACGCGAACAAAATCATTACCTACTTGCAAGAACCAACTGATTGCTGTCGCTTTTTAAGCGTCACTGAAACACGGGTTCATGTTTTTCTTATAGCCATTCTCATCATCTGCGTAGCCTTTCCCCGTTAACATGAAGATTGATCCGAGCGTCTGTTATTATTTAGCCACGGGCCGCTTATAGCCGCGGTATTATTATTTTTTCTTTGATAGCCTACATTCTGTCCCACTACTGGGCAAATACCTCCCCTTTCTCCCTCCAAACCTCTCTGTTCTATGCAATTTCTGGCCATAACCGCGGTATAGCATCTTAAATCTCTTTCCTAATGGTTTTGCAAAGATTATCGGTTTTGGTTTCTGTGAGAGTGTGCTCCAAGTATTAGGAAGGGGAGCCAGTGTTATTCACTCGCATTTTAAACTTCTAAGTGCTTTGTCTCACTCTAGTTCGTTTTCTCTCCTCCTTTCGTGTCATTTCAAGATAAGTTTTGTTCCTTTTAAAAGCAGCTGCGCAGTCGATCAAATTGACTTCTATAATCGATTTAATGTTCGAGTAATTGTGTGCTTTAGTATCATTTCAATGTTTTGTGTTTTTTTTAAGTATTTTGTGACTAATTTTACTTAGTATGTAATATGAATGAACGAGTTGTTACTATTTCATTTTAATTGTACAATACTTGCAGAAAACTTTAGTGAAAATGGAATAATTTGAGATTTATCGACTAATTCACTTTGTTAAATCGACTATTCGCCGGTTCACTCGTTTGACAACTGAAGTCTGACTTTTCACGTTACAGTTATTATAAAATCGACTAAGGGCGTATTTAAGATCATAATTTTAATGGAATATTGACACTGACAATACTTGAACGCCGTGTAAATGTGCGGATCATGTTAATTTATGTTGATGTAATCCTCTGTAAAATTGAAAAGTCGATGAATCCTATGTTTTGTTAAATAATAAAAGTATGTATTACAACTATTCGTGTCCGATGCATTGTATTTAGTTTACGTATTTGTGAACTAACTTATTCTATTAGTAGAGCCTATTTTCATTTTGATGTGTGTGTTACGTTCTCATCTGCATTTTCAACTTAGTTGGCTGACATACGATTTTCGTATGTAAGTGCATTATTTTTCATGTCATTTTTCATTGTTTTAGCTGTTATGTTGCGTGGGCCGAGCTTGTAGCCAGACCGTTGACCTCCTCTTTTATATTTCTTTAACTATCGCGTTACAAGTGAAGACACTGAGAAGTGAAATTAGAGAAAAACAATAAATAAAATCTTTGATACAAACCTTGTCCAGACAATATTATTAATATTAAAAAAAAAATTGCGAACACGACCAACAAATACACAGCTAATATGGTCGTGCGGTTCTCAAGTGATGAGCCTTCACACATAGGACAATTTAATTTAATTTACATAGATTTCGACTATTCTTTTGAACAGAACTCAAATGCAAACCTTTCTATTTATAATATATATATATATATATAACTATGGCATTTACTTAATTAGTCTCGTTTCCATATCTTTGCAAACATCTACGTAGAAACTTAGTTGAGAAACTAAGAAACTTTTAATATTTTAGTCGATTTTGTAACGCCCAACCCTGGCTATTCGCTCGGCGTCAAATAGTATCGCTCGAATGTTTAGTAATTAGTGAATTAATAGTACAACACTTTCACAGTTATTGTACCTCTGACTGGCAACCAAACAGCTACCTTATAGTAAGAAAAATAAAGGTCTTTGTATTGCAAAAGCGGAGTTAAAATAACTGTGATCGGACTGTAATACGTGGCTTAACTTAGAAAGTACGTACCATCATGTATTAGACGATACGTAATTAAAACTTAAGTAATTTTGACGTTTGAGTTAAGATAATCACGAAACGAATAAACGAGTTAATTTTATTATTGTGTTTTAGTTTGGCTTTTCAATACATATTATATATTTTTTTGATGTTCCACTGCTGGGCAAACGCCTGCCCATATCCTTCCAGGTACCAACTCTTCTGTTGCACCGCCTCGAATCAGCCTTCATGATGCGTGTCTAAATCATCTAGCCACCTTATTCTAGGTCGCCCTCGGCCTATTTAATAAATAAAGGGTGTAAAAAGACTCTTAACAAAACCGAAAGGCACTGGTTCTCCCCGTCATTGCGATATTTTTTTTTGCCCTAGACATACCTGGGAACCTTCTAGTTACGGAGACATAAGGGGACAAAGTTCCAACTTTTTCACAAGTTTTTTTTTAAATACATGTTTTAATATGTTTTTTTACTTAAGACTTCACGACCCCCGTTCTATTAAATCCACCATCAGCACAATGTTTTGAATGCGTTACATTGAGTACTGTATGGTGTCGGACGTAAAGAATAGCACCATCCCATATCTTCTCGTGGGTGTCGTAAGAGGCGACTAAGGGACTTACCAGAGAATGGGCAGCAGCGTTCTCTGTGCCTTTGTAACAACCATACTGCGATCGCCAACCCGCCTGCCAAGCGTGGCGATTATGGCAAAACCCCCTTGTGTTAACCATTATTGGTGCATGTTGTGTTAGCCTGTAAGTAATTGTTGCACTTATAAACGTACTATTAAGCAAGTATAATTATAATATTTGGTGTAAACAATTGTTGGCTAACCTAAATAAATAAATAAACATGAATAGTGCAACACAAAAATGGCCCCTAGTACCCGGCAGCCCGTCTACCCTCGACTATGGTAGCGGTCGAGGTCACGGCGTGGCAAGGGGTACGGGACCAGTCAATGTGGCGACACTTGGGGGAGGCCTACGTCCAACAGTGGACGTCTTTCAGCTGAAATGACGATGATGATGATGATAACATTGAGTCCTACCGTAAAATGTGATTTTTCACCCCAAAAAAAAATCATTTCCCAGCAATCATTTTTGCGTAAAGATACTTAATTTGATGTACATACATAATGCTTGGTTAACGGCTTCGTGAAGAGTCTGTTTACACCCTGTAATAATTATTTATTGTGAATAATAAATGTAGGTATCTTATCCCAGTTGTAAACGTCCATTTGTGCCTGTTGACCTTGTTTTGTTCTGTCTCCTATAAATATGGAGGGAAATAAAAATTATGTTTTTCCACCGCTATTCTTGTCTGATTAATTTCGTTGCGGGATCTAAGACAGTTAAATTGTTTCTCTGGGAATTCGTCGAGCGTCATTGTTTCGGCGTTTCTCTGGTGGTTGCCACTGTAGATTCTGGCTTTCAAGAGTTGCAGTGGTTTGGGAAGCGTGTGGCTTGTCCCAATAAAAAAAGTGTGTGTGTACTTATGTACACGCGTTTGAAGTTATAGTTCTTTGGCGTTACAAGATAAAAAGCTTTTTAAAAATGTTATGTTTCGCCTTATCCTACATTTGTAGAAACAAGGTCTAATATCAATTACCCATACAACCTAACCTCCTAGCTCCAGCAGTAGATTAAAAATGTGAACCTAGGCTTGTCAATATCTGACACTAAGCTAACTTCAGGGTGTATGTTGACTAGCTAACTTCAGGGTGTCGGTTTTTCGTGACGGTGTGCGCGCGCATCATAAAAATTTACTCTCATAATTTTTCCCTAATGCGCCAAAAGAAGTATAATTCTTCAAAAGTACTCACTTACCTTCTGTACATAACTTTGGAGCCAACAGGCTGTACCTACCTACGTTGTTGTATGTTAGTGAATTAATGAATTTAATAATTTTAATAAGTAGGTACTTTGATTTAATCTTAATCCAACATCGTCACCTCTAAGGAGAAATCTAATCCAAAGCCATGTAAAGTTAAAACTAAATTAATCCAAAGCCATGTAAAGTTAATTAAATCTTGTATTTGATAACATTAGATGGATTGTGATTCTAATAGTTCTTATGTAGTTTATCGTCTACCTTGGGCTTTAAAAGGTGAGTTTATTCCTTAGAAGATTAGCACACAAGCCAACACCACAGACCATTGCTTTGATTTGACCCAATTTTTATTTGGTATGGATACATTTTTATTATTAATTACGGATTGTTATAATAATTATCTGCCTTTTTGACGTGTCGGAAATGAAACCCCCTCGAAGTTGTAACTTGTGTAACCGTTCAGGTACTACAGCTCTTTCCAACCAAGTTGTCCCCCCTGCGGGACCCCCAAAAAGACTGATTGATTGATTTCTCAAGAAATTATAATTTTGACATTCCACTTTGTTTCATTGGTGGGATGACTTGGTTGGACTGAGCGAAATACGCTAGCCCCCCAAGCAATGACACAAAGCAGATAAACTTAAAAAGCAGTTGTATAAGCTCGTAACCCACGCTAGTAAAGTTTGACTTCCTGCATAATTTCATTTGATCCTGTGTAATCATAGCTCTCATAGGCCGAGATATATAAACGTTACTTAGCCTACTTTTGCTACAAGTTATTTCTGTCGCCGTCGCACAACTATCAAACTACAAGTGTAGTGTAGTTCACTTACAATTTCATACTTCAAAGGTGTCTGGGGAGTGTTTTCCATCAGACAAAGTGCAGGAGGTGGAACATCAGGAGTGGAGGAGGTGAGTGGTGGAGGTGGTTATCAGAAAATCACGGTTCCGTACCTCAAAAGAAAGAACCTCTAAAGGTGATCCTTGTTATCCGTCTGTCCGTCTGTCAAGACACTTTATCTCGGGAACGCGTGGAGGTATCGAGTTGAAATTAAAACCATATACTCAAGTCTACAATCCCTTGAAGCTGTGAAAAAATCAAACTTCTAAGTTAACGTTAGAAAAAGATACGGCCGTTTATGCCGCAAAAAACGTATATTTCGACACTTCCAAGGGAATCAAAATTTATAGGGCAGGTACTTCCCGTTGACCTAAAATCATTAAATTTGGCAAAAAAGCAATGTCTTACAGCACATGTAAAGGAAAAAAATCTGATAACCGTAAATATGTAAGTAGTTTAATAACAAAATACCTACAAGTTTATGCGGAACCCTCGGTGCGCGAATCCAACTTGCAAAACTATGTTACCTGATCATATTTGCCAAAGCCACCACGATCAACTTTTCATAATATCCAATTATTCTTACTTATCGTACACGTAGTGTTATATTATCTGTGCCGATTGTAAGGTACTTCCACAGAAAAAAAAAACAACTTTATTAAAACCATCCTCATCAAGTCATCAAATCTCCCTTTATTAAATCTCAAAAAGGGATTTCACAGATGAAACTAAACGCTGCGGCTAAACAACTCGGCAGTATCAATATTCCTTGGCACTTATGTCACTGACATGAACGCGGTTTAGGTGGGCTGATCGCGATCACGTTCTCTTTAAGTCACAAGGTCGACCAATCAAAAATATTAATCTTTTGCTAATTAGCCATTCATTTATTAATTTCTTTGCCTTTTATAGCTAATAAAAAGTTTATCGAGCGTAGAAGAATGAGTACTTCGAGGTCCTCTAACTTCTAAGTTTCAGTATGCGTTGATTAATCAGAAAATTGCAGCATGTTGATCAGCTTGCTTGCATTCATTGCAACTTTAGTACTTTTGAAGGGGGCAGAATCTAGTTTATGTAAGTATTATTTTTTAATTGTATTTTTGTGCTTCTCTACTTTTTCTTATTTGTTCTAGTTCAACATTATTGTACAATTAGAAAGACAAAACAATGAAATATGATATTGTAATCATAAAACAAGTTAGAACTGCCCACTCTTGGGTAATTCTACTTTCAATTTCTCTCGATGCTGTCCTAGGGTTTTATATTACTTATTACAATATATTGTTTACTACACATAATTCTTATTTTTTATATTTTTAAATGTTTTTTTTTTAATTAAAAAAGACCTTAAAAAGTATAAAAAGTAGGTTTCCGCCGGTGTCAGGAGTCAAATCTTCCGGTGGTAAGGGCTCCAGAGAGGGGAACCTCCTCATAATACGAGCCGTATTGAAGAGTACTGCCTTCTGAATCAGACCATAAAATATTTTATTATTAAAAATGTCGGCATTAAAATATTTGTTCGCTGTAAATTACGCTTTTATATCGTAATACCTCTAGTTTTATATTTTCTTTTAATAGTGAAATTCTCCCCCTATGACAGAACATTCATCTATCCACAAAGTTACAAATTATTAGACAATTATATGTAATCCAGTATTTTTTAATCAGATACCTTGACTGATCTATGTGGCATCGTCTCTCTCAGTATGGAAATGTTTACATACATACCATACATAAACTCACGCCCTTTTCCCATGGGGGTAGGCAGAAACCACAGAACGCCACCTCCTACGATCCTTACATACTCCTTTTGCCTCGTCCACGTTCATACATCTGGTCATACACGCACGCCGGTTGCGAGTACTACGCACCTGACCTTTCTGAAGAACCTTACCAATGAGGTCAGCGTATGTTCTTCTAGGGTGTCCCCCCCCGGCGTTGCCACTCACATCTGCCTTGTAAATACCTTTTGTTAGTCGCCTTTCACTCATCCTCTCCACATGACCAAACCATCTAAGCATACTTTTTTCAATTTTCGTCACTACATCTTCTTTTAAGCCGCAACGTTTCCGTATAACCTCATTCCTCACTTTATCATTAAGAGTTACACCACACATGCTTCGCAAGGAACGCATTTCCACAGCATTAATTCTACTTTCATGCCTCGTTTGCCATACCCAACACTCACTTCCATACATAAGTGTAGGCACCAGCACACCATTGTGAACAGCCAGACGAGCCTTATTTGACATCGACTGGTTGGTCACAATCGTATGTATAGCACCATTCACTTTATTTCCCGCATTTACTCTCCTTTCCACGTCTCAAACACCATAACCTTGGTCTTATTCACATTTACATTCATCCCTTTTCTCTTAAATGCTTCACTCATTACAGTTACCATATCTTGCAACTGTTCCGCTGACGATGCAAGAATAACTTGATCATCTGCGTACAGAAGGTATTTGACAGGCAACTCATTCATCCTCAATCTACACTCACTTTCTCTTAAATCTGTCAAACAACTATCCATGTATAGGTTGAACAGCCAAGGAGACGCTACACAGCCCTGTCTAACACCTCTTGAGATGCAGAACCAGTCAGTGTATGCCCCATTCATCCTAACACAAGCAATAGAATCCTTGTATAAAGATTTCAGTGCTCGTACCAAGCAACTGTTCACACCATACATGAGAGAGAGAGAGAGAGACGACCACATAGAGCCGACCACAGCTTTTCCCTCCACACACTGTCATAGGCCTTCTCCAAGTCTACGAAAGCACAGCTGTAGACGTTCTTGATCTTTGCCAGATGTTTTTCAGCTATGCACCTTAAGGAGAAGATCTGATCCATACAACCCATTCCCTCTCTAAATCCTGCTTGCACATCCCAAATTTTCTCATCTGTCATTCTTATCACCCTGTTAATCAACACCTTTGCATACAGTTTGCTAACAACGCTCAAAATGAATGTTTAGTTTCGTAAAAAAAGGTTGGTGGGGTGTTCCAGAAAATCATTTTGAACATCATCGAATCAAAGATATTGTCTTCTGGCACGCAGTCGGAGTCAGAAGGGTTAGCATAGCGGTGAAAAAATAGAGGTCACAAAAAAAGAAAATCAGTGCTTATATATGTATTTAATTTTAACTGCACCTCTATTTAGAAATTTAAGCAAACAAAATTTCTCCACTAATAACCTACTGCGTAAAACAAAAATACTGATTTGCACACAAATTATTCAATATTACAACTGAATTGGTCACCAAATTTTTGTCGAGTTTCGGACTGCAAGTCGAAGTCGCGGTGTTGAACGATCTGTGACGATAGGGAACTTAGGGCACCCCGAGATTAGGTTAGTTAGGTTCCTTTAAACCCTTTAGACAGAAATAGAGTGTTGTTGAGATTTTAGTTAACAGATAGTCATTCAGTAAAACAGTTAAGCTTTAAAGATCTAACAGTATAGTATAATTGATTTATTTGATGAGCAAATTTAGTGTGCAATTCAGTATTTTTGGTGGTAATTTCGAATATTTTGATTGAAAAAAGGGGATTTACAGTTAAAGTATTAAATACCACCCGTATTTAAGTACCTACATATACCGGGAAACCTTTTTTTTTATCACATCTTTTGTGAATCAGTATTTGTAATAGAAAAAAACAAATAATGTGGTATAAAAACATAAAATTCCGAATACTTCAACCATTATATTTTTTGATACAAAATTATAATAGGTATTGATGGGTAAATACTTCTTTGTAGTTAATTTAAAACTAATAAAAACACACAAACAACGTGTGTAGGCGGCATATATAATCAAAGCTTCAGTCGAAAGTTACTTGTAAAACAGGTACCAGAACAAGGTACTAGTTAGACCCCCAACGTAGCTTTCAAACGTGTGAGTGCAGGGCTAGTTATTTTTAATTGGGACAAGCCCGCTATCTATGCCCAAACCACTGCTACTCCTGAAACTCAGAATCAACAGTGGCGCACAGAAAAGCGCCGAGACAATGAAACTCGATGAAGTCTCAGAGAAACAATTGAACTGTCTTAGATCCCGCAACGAAATTAAGTAGAAAAGAATAACGGAGAAATAGGAAAAACATAATTCCCACTTCCCTCCATATCAGCAGGAGACAGAACAAAACAAGGTCAATAGGCACAAAGGGAGGTTTACAACTGGGATAAGCCCAGTTGTCTAGCACCACGGATAATATTACCATGGCTCCTAAATTGTGAACTGTTATATTTGATTCCAATAATAGCTATGGCAAAAACGCTTCAACTCACGGAATTTTTTTTCCCAGCTTCTATTAGCCGTATAGTAAATATCTCCGGATGTACCTGTACACCCGGCGGCATATCAAGGTTTGCATTTCCAGTATAACGTGGACTCGCTTTGTATATATTTTCTGTACAATAAGAGATCCACATAAACTGGTTTTGTATAGCTTGATCAGCCGTCGTGCGTACACACCAAACATTAATTGCGTTCATTCTGCACAAGACTAGGGCTCGTTGTATAAAATATTATTTAAATTGAATAGGCAGGTATCTATATTTAACAATATTTGGGATTTTAACAAAGTAGCATTCTCTTAGCGAAATCTCCATGATGGAAAATTAAAAATGCAATGGATTGATATTTAATAATCGTTGCGAAATACGAAGCGCGATTAGCACTGGCATATTCCTCTGATCAATCAAATGTACCTAACACACAGAAAACGAAATAATCAGCGACAAAATCTAGTCAGCACACAACTTTCGTCCCTACCCCTAAGTAGATACAGTTAAAGTTACTTTATGCCCGGCCTAGTGGAGCCGTTGAAGCAATGCGTGCCAACCGCCACAGTTCGAGGGCCGTGTCACGTGTGCGTTTGTTCCCATGAGGGGGAGTTTCATTGCCGGCCCCAGAAGTGTGAAGAAGATATTGAGGGTAAGTCACGCAGCAATATTTACGAATGAGTCAACGACTGCCAACAACGATTTTTTTTTTGGAATGACCACTTAGCCACTTACTATCCCAGAACCAACTCTGCAGTCGTTCCATCACAGATCACATCGATTTTCCATCAGAAGGGATCGAGAGGTGGCTGAGGTTAAGCCAAAGAAACTAGGGCCGTCCTAAAGCACGTTGGATTGATGATATCGTCAATGTCGCGGGAACCACCTGGATGAGAGTCGCATATGACTGGGAAATGTGGCAGAAAAAAGGGGAGGCCTATACCCAGCTATATGGGTGATTCGGGGCTGAGATGAAGATAAGATCGAGGTCCCATTAATTACTTTAAATTTATAATCCTATGCCATCATACATCCATGGCGCTAATTTAGAGATGATGATCGGAAATAAACGACGCTGTTTTATGGTAGAATTAAGTGTAGCGTAGGTAGCATTCAGCAGACGAAATATCTTATTGAGATTCTACTTCCACTACTTCCCTGGATGAAAAAGATGGTGGAGGTGATTTAAAACTATTAACTCAATTATAATAATGTTATTTTCAGAGAGAAACAAACCTAAATTAGACTGCATACCAAACAACTTGTTCAGACATGAAAACACATTCTGCAGATGTAGCGACAAAGGTCTTTGGATGTCAGACAACTGCGAAACATCATACCGTTATATCTATCCAACAACCACCGTCCATGATCAGACCTTAAGGACGAAAATCCCGTGTACCGCTAACAATCTGTACCTCATTGACTGCAACATTTGTCGGTGTTCAGAGAAAGGCGTTATCGACGTTACTTTGTGTACCAGTAGGAGGTGTGTTCCAGGACATAAAGCCGAAGCCTGTTCCTACGGAGACATCCTCCGCTTTGACAACCAACTTTGCTTCTGCAGCGACATCAACTACTACATCGATCGTCTCTGCGTCCAAATCTTAGATGTTTCTATGCAACCACTTAAAGCAGAAAATATTGCAGCACTAGACGGAATTGATAGGTCATTGAGACGGCTAAGAACTCTAGCAAGCGATTGTTCTCCGACAATCAGTTACAAAGTTGATTGTAACCAGTGCACCTGTGTTACAGACTCTTCATCATCATCAGGTCGCCTTGTTTGCACCGAGAATGTCTGTCGAAAGCCGGAATCGAAGAGACCAAAAAGAGTGAGACAAAAGAGAGTGAATGAGGTTGATTTCCTTCCTGAGTTAAATAGTCTCGCGGATACTTGTGAACCTGGCCAGGAGTATCGCTATGAATGCAACGTCTGCATTTGTGCTCAGGATGGCATTCCCTCTTGCACCACTATGATTTGCTTGCAAAATTACGAGTTAGATTTAAAGGCACTTAGAAGTGTATTGTTATCTGGTTGAGATTTGTATTTTTAAATGTTGTATTATAGTTATGTTTAACCTTGATTGAATTCAAATCTTTTGTTTGTAATTATTTTACCATAATATTACATTCGGTTAGAGTTTAATATTAATGTAGGTGTTTGATTAAGTTGCATTTTCTAAAATCACACGAGTCAATACAATTTTTATTTATGTACACACAAAATACGTCAGGACATTACATTAAAATAGAAGAGCATAAAGAAATAATTTAACTTTAGCAAATAATAATAAATATAGCATGTTTTAACCACTCTAGTTACATTCACCCTTAACAACACTAATAAAGCAGTATCTTACACTTCTAACAGCCAATGTGACGAGAGATGGAGCGAAGCTCCCGGAAATAAGATATGGAGAAAAATGCATTTACGGGCAAAAATATAGGATGGATTGCAACATTTGCCACTGTGGTCGCAAAAACAATTTGATATGCACCAAGGCAGCATGCTTGAATCTAATGCAACCACCACCAGAAGCAATCGCATACAAGGGACCTCCCCGCTCTGCGGAGGGGTCGGGCCTACATACAAGATTGCGAGAAGAAAGTATTGTAAAAAAGAAGAAAAAGGGTGGGAGACAGAGGAGAGAGGAGAACGAACCTCCAAAACCGGTAAAACCAACCTTCCCAAATTTGCCACCTGGTCTTTGCACGCCTGGGAGAATTTACCAGGAGGGCTGCGAGAGATGTTATTGCAAGGCTAACAAAAAGCCAATATGTTCTACTAAAGATGCCTGTACGAACGAACCCATAGGTAAGACCAAACGCTTTTGTAAATTCTGTTATTAGTCCTCCTATCTGACCAGGTTTGGGTCCTGGCGGTCAGTCTCAGTATCCATCGATGACATAGGAGATATCTTATATTGCATATATGTGTGTGCATAGAACGGCCATTTGTCACTACCAGAGGGTGATCAAGCGCAGGTCCATCGGCTTAACTCGCTTTAAAGAATCATTCTAGTACAGGAGATAGAGTTATTTATGCTTTTGACCACATTGGGAGTCACGAAAATACTTTGGTCCACCTCGGTCCAGTTTTAATAGACTTGGACGTTATCTTTAAACTCAGCCTATCGTAGTCCACAGCTGGACATAAGGTATTGGACGCTTTTAGTCTACGTTATTTCTGTACAAGAAGCTTTGTCTATCTTAGTTCGTCTGACGAACATGTTCTTTAATTCTCTTCCCTTCCACTTATACAGGGTGATTGGTTCATTCCTTGAAATGGGTGATACTAGACCTACTAGAAACAACCCAGTTTGGACCAAACTGGGTTGTTTTCCGCCTCTCCACCCTAAACTACTCCACACTAACCTAACCTAACCTTTCATCATCATCATCATCTTCCTGCCCTTATCCCATTCTGTTTGGGGTCGGCGCAACATGTTTTCTTCTTCCATTCTCCCCTGTCAGACGTAACGGCATCGTTGACTCCTTTCTCTTTCATATCAGTCTTCACACAATCCATCCATCTTTTCTTTGGCCTGCCTCTCCCTCTCCATCCATCAACATTCATGTCCATCACTCTTTTAGTCACATGCGTTTCATCCCTCCTCATTACATGTCCATACCAAGACAAACGACTTCCTTTCAATTTTTCTGTAACAGGCGCCACTTTCAAACTTCCTCTAATATACTCATTTCTTACTTTATCCATTCTTGTCACTCCACACATCCATCTCAACATTCTCATCTCCGCTACATGCAATCGTTTTTCATCCTTCTTCTTCACAGCCCAGCATTCTGACCCATACAGTACGACAGGTCTAATCACGGACTTGTATATTTTCCCCTTTAGCTTGAGGGGCATCCGTGGGTCGCAAGTTGTTCCAGTGACCTGTCGCCATTTTATCCATCCTGAGTTGATCCGGTGCGTTACTTTATCCGGTGCGTTGTTTATCCGGTATTTCAGAACCTTTATGGCGCTTAATTTCCAGAGGAAGATGTACTTTTTTGACAGAAAATGTTAAAGATACAAGCATCATTTTTAATGGAACCTTTCGTTCTAGTAGCATTAAGCCGATTTTTAATAGGTACTAATATTGTTCTTCTCCCCAGTTTGGTATTACCCATTAACGTTGGTGGAGGTCACAAATATAGTTGCTCTCACTAAATATTCGCCAAGTAAATATTCAGCTGCATCCGGTTAGACTGGAAGTCAGGCAGGTGATGATGATCATAACTGTTCTTCTCCCCCAGTCAGGCAACATTTGCGAGCATTGGACGTACGATCTCCTATCAAGGACAAGGAGTTCAATAGTCTAGAAGTACTGCCTCACGCCGCCTCGCCTTGTGAGCCAGGCAACACTTACAGGGTCGACTGCAATGCCTGCGTCTGCGATGAATTCAAGAACCTTCTCTGCGATAAGTTGTTATGCATCAGTTACTCTGACATGCATAGGGCTGAAGCTTTGAAAAGATCTGGTAAGAGAATGTACAAAATGTAAGATAATAAACGCACAGTAACCTCTTGTGTGGTGACTGACACCATGATACTGAACCACTTTTGCTCTATGACTTTTGGAAATTAATAAGTTTTTTTTTGTTTTATCATACATTAGCGGCCCGTCTCGGTTTTGCACGGGTGTTACTCAAGGATAATGTAGCATTCTAATGGTGAAAGAATTTTTTAAATCGGTCCTGTAGATTTTGAGTTTATTCGTTATAAAAATACAAATCTTTCCTCTTTATAATATTATAAAATAAATAATAATAATATAGATAGATTCTAGATAGTATAGATGTTGATCAGCTGAGATTCTATATAGCATAGATGTTGATCAGCTGATCGCGTCACTTGTAAAGAAAGTCCAACATTGTTTTTGCAAATTCCAAGAACTCGTAGAACGATAGTTGCTTAGTTTCAGAAACGTTGTGCGTTTATTATGTTACACACCTTGCATAGAGGACAACAATGGATAAAATAAGAAATGTGTACATAAGAGGAAGTCTGAAAGTGGCGCCGGTGGCTGAAAAGTTGTGTGGTTGCCTTGGTATGGGCATGTGGAAAATGTCGTAAGGAAAGTTTTGAACATGAATGTGGATAGCTAAGAGTTAAGGCTAAGAGTAGAGAAAGACCAAAGAATCGATGGTAGGACTACGTGAAGGATGATATGGCAAGAAAGGAGGTGTCTGATGAGATGACGAGTAATAGAGAAGAATGGAAGAAGGAGAAATGCTGCAAGTTAAATGGAATAGGAGAATCATGACATCTATGAAATATTCGCCAGCTGATTTAACCTTGACGCAGTGTAAACTTCAATACTCGGCCCAAATGTAAGGGACAGCAGATTTTTTCCGTGATTATGATGGAGAAAGTCCAGTTTGATTGTCTATACCATCCATCAATATGACCACATTATTCTGATAAATTATGTATTTTGAGGATCTCACAATACTTTTTCTTTCAACCCCATCAGGTTTACAATGCAACAGCAAAAATTTTGTGGAGAACGAGGTTATTCAATCAAAATGTGTGAAGTGCACCTGTAATGGTGTCACTCACTGCAAAGCTGTGGAAGAATGCGAGGAGGAAGAGGAGCTGGCGATGAGGACCAGTTCCAAGAGGAATGGCGCCGCTCTGGCGTACGACTACACTGTGGAGAAATGTTTACCTAACCATATTTATAAGTAAGAACTATTTTGTTTTCCCTAGCGTGTACTGTCCGTCTTCGAGGTAAAAGCCACCACCAAGTGTCTTTTTTAAAGCTTACTTAAATAAATACCCTCAATGTCATGCCGTCTGCACGTTACAGAAACTGATGAACGCTACCATACTCGTCGCCGAATTGTAGGCCGATTTAATTTGGATTGCCTTCGAATCGCTGAGAAGCAGGGTATCAGGATTCGCGCAAATGTCCGTTCGGACAAAAGTCCATTCGCGCAGGTGTCCATGCGCGCAAAAGTCCAATCGCGCAAAAGTCCATGCGCGCAAGTGTGTTCGCGCAAGTGCCCTTCGCGCAAATGTCCTTCACGCAAATTTCCTAGATCCGAGAAGCAGAGGTTCTAGACAAAGTTGCATTCTGTCTTCTTCTCTTCTTTCTTCTACTTTATCAACATTGACAAAGCTACCGAAAAGATTATATTAATCCTGGCGATTGAAGTTGCAGAAATACGTAACGCTTTATAAACCTTCTTTTTCCCTGCCTAAGTCGGGTAAAAACTGATTGCTGCTAGTCTAGGCACTCAGCCTATAAAGGCCAGCACAAAACGGGCGCAGCGCGGCAGGTTACTTTATCTTTAATCAACGTAAATTCATGCAATAGTCGTAACAAAATACAGATTCCAATGTTCAATGCCGCGAAGGGAAATCCTCTTTGATGCCTTGGGATCGATCTCTAAGCATTGGTATTTATATCTTATTACTACTAGCTACGTATGAATTTATACACGTACACCGCCCGACCGAGTTGCGTAACCCCGTATAAATCTTACTGCCTCCGCGCGATCACGCCGACGAGCCGCGTCGGATGACCTCTGCTCATAATGATTAACAATGATCTTCTCTGAATCCCCAGGGACAACTGCAACAAATGCTACTGCCAGCAGGACCAGACCTTGCGCTGCACGCAGAAGACTTGCCTCAACTACAACCAAGCAGTAATCCTGGATAAACAGCAGAAGTACTTGATTGAACATGGACTGTGATGATGACTACTGCCTATCTTCTTAATAGACACTAGCTTGCTGTAACGGACCGATTATTATTATTTGATTCTTTGTTCTCATTATTATTAATAAGGGTTTGTGGAACAATGAATAAATGTATTCAGTAAAGGTTTGTGTTTAATTACTGTTATTGTGTCATCCCACTGCTGGCCAAAGGCTTCTCCCCATGACTTCCAAATTCTTCGATCTAGGGCCAATGTGGACCACTGGTCGTTGGTTTTGTCCAGGTCGTCCCGCCATCTCCTGCGATGTCTACTGTGTCGTCTTCTGACTGTGTCAGGTCTCCACATCGTGGTTGTTTTGGCCAATAGCTCGTCAGGCTTACGGCAGACATGGCGAGTTCAGTCCACTTTAGCTTAAATTAAATACATACATACATACATACATAAACTCACGCCCTTTTCCCATGGGGGTAGGCAGAAACCACAGAACGCCACCTGCTACGATCCTTACATACTCCTTCTGCCTCGTCCACGTTCATACATCTGGTCATACACGCACGCCGGTTGCGAGTACTACGCACCTGACCTTTCTGAAGAACCTCACCAATGAGGTCAGCGTATGTTCTTCTAGGGCATCCCCTCCCGGCGTTGCCACTCACATCTGCCTTGTAAATACCTTTTGTTAGTCGCCTTTCACTCATCCTCTCCACATGACCAAACCATCTAAGCATACTTTTTTCAATTTTTGTCACTACATCTTCTTTTAAGCCGCAACGTTTCCGTATAACCTCATTCCTCACTTTATCATTCAGAGTTACACCACACATGCTTCGCAAGGAACGCATTTCCACAGCATTAATTCTACTTTCATGCCTCGTCTGCCATACCCAACACTCACTTCCATACATAAGTGTAGGCACCAGCACACCATTGTGAACAGCCAGACGAGCCTTATTTGACATCGACTGATTGGTCACAATCGTATGTATAGCACCATTCACTTTATTAAAATCAAATATCTTAAATTAAATATCTGTCAAAATGGGAAGAATGCACCTGTCCATGATTTCACTTACTCATCAACATCCATCACAAACAATTGGACCTAGAAAGGAGTTTGATCAGAGATACTCCTTATAAATCGAGGAATAAGACCAGACCAAACTTATATTCTTATCAGGTCCATACTTCTATCTGACTTTCCAGAGAGAGCGTTTCTCATTCCAAATTTTTGCAAATTGTTGTCAGTTTTATGATAACTTTGTCTTCTGAGTGATCATTTCAGAACAGTGGGAATGAACTGAACTACAAAGTAAAGTGCATATATCTACCTACCTTCTGCAACAATAGTTGCAGTGATTTCCAAAATAGTAATAGGTATTCAGTACGTGAAATTCATATTTCTGGACATAAATAATCGCGTATAAAAAAACAGTAAAACTTCGCAGTAAAATGTGTTATGTAACGTGAGACCAACTCAAGTAAAAGAAAATAAATAAATGGAATAAAAAGGCAAACAATGCGTTCCATTTAAATTTTTCATAGTTTTGAGTATCGAATGGTATATTTTGGGTCGTAGCCAAAAGTGTTTTCTGTCAAAGAATTAGTTCTTGAAAAAGTCACCGTTCGGTCATGGTGTCGCTAGCATAGTAAGTCTTAATTCATGGTACGTAGTTGGTAAAATCTATCTTTAAGGAATTTTAACCAATAAGATACTTTTCAAAACTCATCATCTTAACATCAGGCCTGATATCCCCGAAGATTTTCGGTCATTTTTAAACAAAAACAGCGAAAAATAGCATTCAAGTAAGAATTTGTAGAAACTAAACTTGGATAGCATGATCTGAGGCACGACTCGAACTATTAACAAGGTAAAAGTATCAGAAAATACTACGAAGAAATCAGACACTAAAAAAACCTGCGATCACATAAATCTTTTAAAGCCAATTAACTTTCGGTTAACCAAATATCATAAAACAAAACAGTCGTTACATTTTACGAGTTTTCCATTTCAAATATCAATAGTTTTCTAGTAATAACAAAGTTAATGAACCTGAAAGATTAAGTTATTTAATTAAGAAATCGTAATTTTATTTTTATTTTTGTGCAGGGAACAAAAATACTCATTTTCCTTAAAATATGTTTATGACTGTAACATTTGTAACCTTGCTAACAACAATACCCATTGGGGCAACCATATTCCGTAAGTATTGTCATTTTAACTAAATTATTTTTGCTTGCATTGTATTGCCTAACCTTTGAAAACTTCACGAGACGTTTTTGATCCTTCGGAATTGTCTTTTTTGCTGTTTATAACGTTGATGATTCCTTCCTCAAAATTTTCTTTTTTTCTATAGCCATTGTTGTTGTATTTTCCATTTATTTATTCTAGAATCACATTATAAACTTCACTGAAATATATTAGTCACAAAAATAAATGTTTTTCACATTTTATTTCGACGAAAACTTTAGCTTGATTTTTACTTACATCAAATTTTGAAGTAGACCTTCTCAAATAGTGCTACATTTTTATTCATTTCTACAGGCACGTGTGTCCCAAACACCCAGTTCCTACTGAATGGCCGGCTATGCTACTGCAACAGTATGGGCCGTTGGAGCGAGGACACGTGTCAGATGATAGGGCGCCGACAAACTTGCTTGCCGGGCCAGATTATATGGGAAGAGTGCAGCCAATGCATATGCCAAGAAAACGGGAAACTCATGTGCACCAACACAGAATGCGCTGAAGAAGAAACGAGGAATAATGTTACCAAACAAGAAGTTGGACCCGAACTATGGTGCACTCCTTTCAGGTCTTATTATATGAACTGCAGCCTTTGCGTATGCCCCGCATCAGGGAAGATGTCCGAAGCCCGCTGTGCCACTGACTCGTCCTGTTCCCTCAAAGGTCCTTATTTATCCTTGGACTTAATCACGCAGAGCGTCTGCATACCGAAGGTCATGTACTTATTTAATTGTCTTCACTGCTTATGTTCAGACGACGGGGTTTTCGTCCAAAGTAAATGTGTGGAAACATGCCATAAAGCACCTGAATCAGCAAAGAGGTGCATCCCTAGAACATTTTACAGAGTAGATTGTAATGTGTATCGCTGCCCTGAAAATGGTGTACCTGATGAAGATATGAGGAGCAAATCGAATTGTTTTAATCAACGGGATCCACTCAAGTCTTTAGTCAGTTTGAGGAATATGACAACCGCATGCACACCCAATAAATACACGAAGCCAAAATGTATTTACTGCGAATGTAGTTCTCAAGGTGTGGTGAACGAAAGCAGTTGTTTAGAACAAGAATGTTTAAAAGTTAAAAACTTCAATTACGATTCTGTTAAAAGCACGTGCAGCCCTGGAGAGCTGGTGCCTACGTGCATGGAATGTTTCTGTCTGCGATATGGTTTTACTTTAGAAAAATATTGCACCAGAGTTTGTTCGTTACAGAATAAGCTTATCATGCTAGAACGAGTGTTGAAAGAAACTATCAGTCAGATTGAAAGAAGTGTTATCAAAGACATACACGCCAGTGAATCGTGCGAGCCTAGCACAGTTTTCATCGATCGAGGAAGATACTGCCTGTGTCCAGATAACGGGAATACAAATTTCAAGCTTTGTACATCCGTCACAGATAATTCCGGACCAAAGAAAACTCAAAGGTTCATAGTAGATAAAGCCAACGTTATAGACTATAACATAACTTGTGAACCCAATACTTTCGTTGAATTCAGTTGTAATACTTGCTACTGTACAAAAGACGGAAAGGTTGAAGAGAAATGGTGCACTAACGATGACTGTGAAGCTAAAAAAACGATTCAGGAGTCTCATAAATATCCCATTGCGCCTAAACATACTAGTACAGAATCGATAGCCACATGTGTACCTGGATCCATTACGAGGGTCGACTGCAATTTTTGTATATGCAGTGCAAGTGGGCTTGTAAAGGAAAGGGCATGTACGAACAACACTTGCAGTGGGCAATCCAAGCCAATGGCCAACGAGTTTGCTTGTGAGCCTTCCGCTTACTACACAGTTGACTGCAACACTTGCTTCTGCGGGACAGACGGTATTAAAAACGTAGACAAATGTACAAAGAATCAATGCGAGAGTAATTTCTTGCGGTCAGAATCATGTACTGCCGGCGAGTTGTTCAGCGATGACTGCAACATCTGTGTATGTCCTCCAAACGGCGATAAAAGTGACAAAGCTTGTACAAACCGAACCTGCGCTGAAATAGACACACCGTGGAAGAAGATCTTCCAACTATCCCAGACCTTGCTAGGTAACCAAGTGGAGGACGATACGGTAAGAAATTTGGAAGTCTGCTTTCCTGGTGAAGAATTTGAATCTGGTTGTAAACTCTGTGTGTGTCCAGAAATGGGGTTAAAAGAGTATGCGTCGTGTACTCCTGTTTTATGCAATAACGATAAGCTTATGAGTACTGCCGCAAATGACTCAAAACAGAAAAGCATGTTTGACTCTGCGGAGGAGACTAAGGTTGGGTTTGGTTTGTTTATGTAATGATCTATTTCATAAGTGTGGTAAAAACAGTACACAAACTACCCTGAATATTTTGACTGACGAGGCGGGGTCTTTGGGCATACTAATAATCGACAATTGCATTTTACCTTATGTGATCCGTACTGCGAAGGAAATATAGATGATCGTGAAGCATTTTCTAAAATGAAATTTAAAAAGCATTTTAAGCCTCTTCACAATACTTTAGAGCTTGCTTTTCCTACAGACTCGTAATTTTTCTTTTGTTTTCAGAACTGTAGTAGGAGCTCTATATCGTCATTTTTTAATTATTATTGCTCTTGACCTCGCTCCCACCTGATGGAAAGTGATGGATGGGGTCTATAGTGGAACTAGCGTACCCAGAACTTGCTTTACAAAATGATATGTAGAAATTGATACGAAATACGTAAAACACTATCGTGAAATGCAAAACCATCAACGTCAACATGATAGATATTTTTTTTTTGTTTCGTAACATTTATAATAAATGTATAGTAGTGAATATGATTATTATACTGTATGGACTTATTGCCAGTCGCACGGGACCGGTCAATTTGGCGACATTTGGAAAAAGCCAGCTATGTCCAGCAGTACGATGGACTTATTTTGCTGATTTTTATACTTCGATAAATGAACTATGTATCTGGTTTGTTTTGGTCAAGAAAACAGCATCTATCTGTGTGAGACCAACTGATTAAAGCTGTCATCCGTATCCAGTATTTACAATTACAAGTTCAAGCAGACTGCGTGGTGAATACAAATTAACGATAAGTCATAGATGATGTAATTAATTATAAATAAAAAAAACATCTGTATTTTCGTTTACCTATGTTCTACTTATATTGGAGTTTGAAGCTTTTAATTTTAAATAATATTTCAAACAAGCTTTCTACATTCTTGCTAGAATTAGCAGTTTTGATGACGTGACCTCAGATAGTAGTTCTTCCGAATCGTACACGACGTACCTTTTGATAGCCACCAGGATTGCTATTACATCAAATATCAGGACAGCTGATGTGCAAGGCAAGTCAAGATGACAGACCATAATCGCTTACCATCGCTTTTGTCCCACTGTCCAGTACATTAATACCTTCTTGTCTATAAGGCAACTTCCCAAGATGGTTATAGTTATATTTGTATTGTAGACAAAAGGTGTAGGAAAAACCGGCTACGATAGCGAAGATATATTTGAAAAAGACTTGGTCGGTGGCGATGATGATAGTAGTGATGAAATACCAGACGAATTAGGTGATCTTGCTGGAACGGATAGAGCAGCTGATGAATTTGAGAACCTTACCATCATAGATTCACGGAGAAAGAGTTGTCAAACTTACAATTTCACAGGCCAATCTGAACGAGAGCATTGTACTCCTGGATCGGAGTATATTATAAGGTAATCTAAATAAATAGAAACAATAATTAGTAACCCTTTGCGGTTATATAGTAGCCATTGCTGCCTTAGAAAATCAAGGGTAGATTTGTAGGCGAAGAGGGAGTCCACCTGTATATGCGCACACACTTGTGCACACATTTCTCGCTTCGACAGATAGTCACAATTGTGATCACAGAAATCCTCTATGGCAGAAAATCTGTCTGGAGGCCTATATATTCTTATTTTATTTCTTGTACACCAATGATCTAGTCTTATCTTGGCCACACAGCGTGTTTGTTTCCCGACTGCCCCAGAAGCAAGGTATTCTTTTGCCCTTACCCCTATTCATTTGGGATCGGCGCAGCATATCTTCTTCTTCCATACTTCTTTATTACTTGTCATCTCAACAGGCACCTCTTTTCTTGCCATATCAGCCCTCACAAAGTCCATTCATCGTTTCTTTGGTCTTCCTCTACTCTTATTTTATTCACTCTCAACTAGACTATTTCTAATCCTGCGATGTGTAATAGAACAATTATTACCTGTTTTAGGTGCCGTATTTGTATTTGCCCTTATATGGGGAACATTAATAACTTTTGCCGGCCCATGCCACCCGAACAATACTGCGAACAAGCCTTCCCGAATTACAACTATTATTCAATGGGCAGAAGGACACGTAACTATTATTTTTATACCTATACTATCAATACTATGTGCAATGCTGGCAGTTTCTTCGGCATATTAACGGTTGTCAGCGTTGAGGAGGAATTATTTAATGCTTTATTTTAGTTTCTTTTTAACTTAGATATATTCTCCTATAGTTTGCTAGGTTAGTTTCTCCTATATTTATATGGTTTCGTTAGTGGCCGCGAAAAAATAAAATTCACCATTGCTCTATACATTTTCGCTCATTTTCTGCTGCAACGACAGATCGGCAGACGAGCTACTGATCACGATTCAATTAAGAATGTTCGTCATTTATGTACACTTTTTCTTATGTTTAAGGCCGTTATCAACATCAACCGAGCATAGATCCAGACTACTGTCAAGAAACACTTAATTAATAAGAAATTACTTTTAACAGAAAACGGGACAACGATGAACTCGACAGAAATTCAATATCCGATCCTACTGAAGCTACCACACAACCACACGATGTACAACTGTGAGAAGCCAGGGAATCTAACCGACGACTGCTTCATTTGTGAATGTGAACCCGAAAGAATTCTGGTAGAGGAACACTGTTATAAAAGTGACAGTGATGCTTGCACTGATGCCACCCCCACTTTCATCAAAGCCGCTGATCTGCCTATAGCATTCAAAATTTTTTAAGTTGAGATTCTTTTAATATCGTTACTGTACTACTTTAATTAGTGAATAAAAACTTATTAATGTATGTTTGTGGTTTTATTTATGAACGTTGCGATGGTAAGGTTACAGCGAATAATGGAACGGTGAAAGAGAAATCCTTCGCCCTGCAGAGGGACACAATGGCCTCATATAAAATTAAACTTTTTCTCAAAAAAAAAACATATATATATATTTTAAGACGTATGACACAGTCAGGTTTATCTATCAACATTGAACGCGTATACAAAGTTTTGTGTCCGTGCAATTAACCGTTGAGGAGTTCCCTAGTAAGGAGGCAATCCTGGCCGCAGGATCTGATCATGTCTGTCATAAAAATAGATTTTCATCAGAACTAAAGATGTGGGCAAAATTTCAGCTCAATCGGTTAGAGGGAACTGGTTTGAAATTCAGTTACAAGATTTGACTAAAACAAAAAAACTAACAAGGTATTTTGATACATAAAGATGATTTCTGTCATGACCTCATTCTGCAAACTTCATAGTTATTATGAATAACTTTCCTAATAATCCTACTAGATAATATGCTTTGTAAACTCCAAAAATTAGTGTAATCTACGTAATCATAATTGTGTACAAATCAAATTCATAATATCTATTGTAAATATATCTTATAAAAATCTTGCAATCTGTTTCAGAGGCTTTGCATAGTAGATTAATTAAAAATATAGCTAATAGTTAGTTGTTAAAATGAGACTGCTGCAGCCCATCTCCTCATTCTTTACCAAATTCACTAAGCGATGTTGGCGCTTTTACATCCACTAATCTTAAATTACTAAAAAATAACCTTATCTTAGTAACGATGGTCTGATTACCCAAAAATTAGGTCGTATTCGAAATATTGGCTATTACTAGTGCAATAATCCCACAATCATAATTAAAACTCTCATAAAAATCGGTTAAGTGTTCCAATTTGCGCACTGAAGTTGACTAAATCATTTAATCTATCACGAAACGCAGAATGTGGTTGCTATCTACTTTTGTATTGTATCTTTCTGTTGTCGGTATTGTTAAATCGACAGTTGGTAAGTGTATATTAATTACTTAGATATTGTTTATTTTATGTTATCATTATATCCTCAATCATTCCCGTCGGTGTCCCTTCCACGTCTTCCACCTTCATTATCATCTTCCTGCCCTTGTCCTATTATATTTAGGGTCGGCGTAACACGTTTTCTTCTTCCATTCTCCCCTGTCAGACTACACGGCATTATTAACTCCTTTCTCTTTCATATTATTCTTCACACAATCCATCTATCCTACATATGCTTAACTTATAGCACTGCAATAGGCTAAGTCATCAATCGCATACTACATCTTGCCATATGCCGCGAAAAATGAATGCCCGATGCAAAAGTAATGCTGTGGCGTCTATGAAACTCTTACTGTCTCCGAGAAAAATATTCCGTGGTGTTGGTTTACACTGACAACTGATTTAGGTTCTACAATAAAATTTCCTATACAATATAATAACCTACCAAATTAATACAGGATACCGTTTTTTTATAGATTATCTGCAGCACCCTGTAAAATCTTGTCACGTAGGAGATGTGGTGGAAAACGAATGCAACAAATGTTTATGTACCTCGAAGGCCGTGTTTGAATGTACATCCATCAACTGCAGTAACCAATCAAGTAAGTACTTATATTCTAACACCCGTATCTATAAAAAAGTCAAAGTGATTATTTGAGTAAAACTTATAACTTAAGACACGATTTTTAATCTTTAGTTAAGTAATTGCTTGAAGTTTGAACTGTCAAAATTTAGAATTCGTAGCTTTACTTTCTTTGACGGTTCTTACTTCGTTCAAATTCTTGTCTATTACATAAAAATGGTTGCATAAGTAATAACTTAAATTCAATTAATTACTTTAACGGGCCTATAGATTCCAGGGTAAGTAATTTACAAGAGGCTGGCACTTTCCCTGTGTCTTATTTTTGCATGACGTCATTATCTTGACATGTTTTCAATTACAGGTAATAAAGAACTCGAAGAAACTGAACCTCTTTGTTTCCCAAACCAGCTTTACGTAAAAAACTTAATAACATGCATTTGTACGAAGGACGGAAGATGGCCGCACAAGAGCTGCCATGAAACCTTTCAATCATTGCCTCCTAGAATCGTCATCACACATAAATGTGAACCGAACACCTACATTCCCATTGATTGCAACGTATGTAGATGTGGGCCCGACGGCGAAATCCTCAACGACCGATGTACAAGAAACGCTTGTGAGGACGAGGTCCGCCGTAGATCTTCCGCCACCAATACTCTCTTCAGCAAATGTGAAGAAAAATACTGGTACTCCTTAGCCCCCTGCCAATTCTGTTTCTGTGCCCACCAAAACAAACTTGTATGTAATACTGGTAACTACTACAACAGAAATCTGGATCTAGGCTCCTACAAATTAAACGTATGTGGAAGAGACTTGATAAAAGAAGCTATTGAGCTCATACCTGATAACCTAAGAACGTTGAGGATGACGCCAGACGTAACTGATACGTCCACAGCAATAAAAGCGACAAAAAACCATTCTGCGAACAACGTCATGGAAATTAAGTTGAACAAAGAAAATAAAACTCCTGGAAGCAATACATCTAAAGAATATTATGTTGAAGAATCGGAAGCAAAGCAACAAATTGCCACAACACTGGCCCCTACAACAGGCCCTAACTTTATGTCCTCTACTGATTCTGTTCGGAGTACACAGATCCCAACTGAAGACTCCGATATGACAGTTGAAAGTGAAGATATAACTTTGGAAAATCTCAAACTTAACACTATGGAACAACTAGATGATGATTCTGTAGAATTAGGGGTGCAGTTTGATCAGAAAGCTACAACTCAACAAACTCTTCGGGTCCAGAACGACAAGAATATTGTGAAGTCGAAAATTTACAAGTATGATGGCCATACTTTAAATATCGATGTGCCCAGAGCATTGAAAAAAGTCTTTCAAGTAGCTCTGAGAAAATCCATGGTTTCTTTGACAAAATCAACGGGATGCACACCAGGTGCCACTACTGTGCGCGAGTGTAACATGTGCTTTTGCTTAAAAAATAGTAAATTATTGTGTACTACCGATAAATGTGATGGAAGGAATAAAGCTTAAATAAATGGTTTTTGTGTTGTTTTTTTGGCAGAAATATGGAAGTGTTGATGAAAACGTACATTAGAAATATTTCTTTTCTACATTTCTAGTATCGCCATGCTTACGATAAATATAATAAATCTTTCTACAATCTGTCATTTTGTCGATTCTTCCGTCGTCGCCAAACCCGTTTCCACGGTGATCATGCTATCGAAGTGCTTTGCACTTTTTGCTTTGCATTTTATGGTTGTCGACGTCAAATAAAACAAAGATAATCATGCGAAACAATGTTTATTTCTAAAACACGTAACGTTTAGTTTACAATACATAGTTATATTAAATACATCTCACTAGGAGAAACATTTCCTTTTATTTTCATACGTGACACATACACTTAAAATTAAAGCACACTATAGGGATTTTACCATATTTTTTAAATCATAATTTTCAGTCAAAACCTTGGTAAAAAACTCTTGAATTACATTTTTTGTAATTTAAAATTTAATTAATACAGCTTTAATATTTTAAAGTCACTCAAAGGGCAATGGTGAGGGCTATGGTCGGATATGGGACACATATGGGTAAGTTAGAGAAGTTTTACTTCGTGTGGTCTAAAGCACACTAGTTTTTTTTTAATATTTGAAGTTAATTGCCAATTAGTAAGAGGGCGCTGGAACGATGTATACTAGGAGTCAAAATTTCTGACCGTATACGGAACAGTATAGTTCGATCCAAGACCCAAATCGCAAACCTTTGCAACACTGCCGCCAAATTAAAATGGAACTGAGCAGAACACATCTGCCGCATGTCGCATCAAAATTGGGCCAAAGTGGCAACAGATTGGGTTCTGAACGCGGTAGGCCCAGAAGGAGATGACGTGACGAGGTGGACTCTTATCGAAAGGATTGGGCCTAAATAGCCAAAGACAGAGATAAATGGAAAGAGGGAAGGGAGGCCTTTGCCCTGTACACCTCAGGCTCATAATAAAGAGGACACTGACTTCCTCAGCTGCTTTGAGCGTACATTCAATTACGACGATCACTATTACACCACATAAACTAAAGTCCTTAATTCATGTGTGGCAGTGCCATCATGGTTAGAAAATACTGTCAGCTTTTGAACGCGGTTTAGATGAGCTGATTGCGTTCAGCTCCAGTACATTCAGAAACTCAAGCCTTTATCCCATGGGGAAAGGCAGAAACCACAGAACGCCATCTGCTACGATCCTTACATACTCCTTTTGCCTCGTCCACGTTCATACATCTGGTCATACAAGCACGCCGGTTGCGAGTACCACGCACCTGACCTTTTTGAAGAATCTCACCAATAAGATTAGTGTATATCCTTCTGTATGATGGCAGGTGAAGTAAAGCTGTGACCGAGTGGCGTCCAAGGAACGGAAAGAGAACTGTTGGTCGTCTGGCGGCTAGATGGGCAGACGATATTTTTGCCATTGCGGGAATATTCTGGATGAGGTTAGCACAAGAGAGTGCAGCTTGGCACAAGCAACGAGCGGCTAATGTTTCTATTAAGTTCCGAAAGAAGTCACGTAACCCACATGTGAACAGCATTGTGCTGAGTGTTTCTCCAGCAATCTGGAGGAGGGCACTCGAAGGAGGCAAGCTTCGTACTGGTGCAGTGCACCCGCTGCTTGTCGTACGGCCATGGCAAGCGCCAATGTACGGAGTCGACCGACCTGTGCAGCCACTGTGGCGGTCCACATTTTAGGGTCGACTGCCCAGAAAAGCACACAGGCGAAGCAGCGGTGTGCATTAACTGTACCAGACCCAAGCTGGAGGAACACTCGCACAATGCGTTCAGTGATTTGTGCCCGGTGCGAAGGAAGTGGGACGCATTCGCGCGGGCAACCATAGCGTATTGCTAAGGTTGTCAGTGCGCCCACTTCCAAGTACACAGTGCCGACCAGATTGACACAGCCTGATTGCAGATGCATTGAGCGAACCGCTGGGGTTGGCTTAATGAAGAACGATAATTGGAGTTACTTTCATAAGAAACTGACTAGAATTAGGCGGGACCGGAAGTCAGCTCTAGTGGGGACGTCAGGTTGTGTCAAGCTGGGTGGAGAGCTCTGCCGTCGTTTTAGAAATGCAGAAGCACATTTCTGTAAACAAATAACGCGTTATTTAGGCCTCAAAACTACTCGGAAAAAAGACATAGTATCGAATTATGTAATAAGTATATGGTGCAGATAAGATATTATAAAAATCGAAACAAAATCTTACTAACGAAGCAAATGTCGTACGCGCAGAGTTCTTTTTAGGAAAGGGCACAAATATAAAGGTAAATGAAAGACACAGAATAGTTATTATAATTAAAGGATAAAGAAAGTATACAAAGAGGAAGCGATAGAAATAGTTAATAATTTTGAAAACGATAAAATAAACATTATAATTATTAGTAAAAACCACATCAATCATTTTGTTACAATAGTAGTTCAGTTTAGTAAAAATTGCGTAAATAATAAAAAGTAATGAAAACATATAAAATATAATATAGATACATAGAAGTTATATAAAAAAATAAAACTAGAGCATGGAACATGATCTCTTCGGCCGGCCGACTATGTGTGCGTCCACACTGCGAGCCTAGCGCGGTTGCGACGACGGGCGCGAAGTATCAAACATATGAAACGCGCCTTTGCGTCCATACTGTAGTGACTAAGGCGGAAGCCTAGTGCGACGGGACTGAGCGAGACAGCGCGCGTAGTTTTCAAACGCCAAATCAGTCGGTCAACAAACCAATCAGTCGCAAACAAGAGTAAAAACTCGCTAAAAAGGTCTCTGATCCTCATGTCAGAGGGACACTGGCGGAGCAGGAGTGTGGTTTTAGCCGGTTCGAGTCCGGCACTACCGACTGTCTCACAGTCTGTGGGGTAGTCGAGGTGTCCGTGGGGATTTTCCACTACTGCCAAAAAAAAAAACGAGAGGCTAATGCTGCTGGGCATTGGCCTTTGGATGAAGTCGGGCTGTGGATGATGATGATGACTTTTTATTAGTCGCCTTTCACTCATCCTCTCCACATGACCAAACCATCTAATCATAGTGTTTTTTTTCAATTTTTTTGATGCGAAACATCTACAGCCCCGGTAAAACCGATTGTTGGCGTGGCGACGCATGCAGTGGCAATGCGTCGCCACGCTATGCGATAGTGAATATTAAAATAATTCTCATACAGTTGGAAGCTACGATTTTATTTCTAAAATTCAATTTAAATCTTACATTAGAAATATCGTGGCTGCCCATAAAATAGAAACCAATCGTGAAATTCTATATTCATCGAAATTTGCAAGAATTATTTCTTTAAGCAATGACTGTGAAAATCGAATGATTGAATTTAAGATGAAGTTCGGATCATTATTACTATTGTCTTTTAATGTGCCATTAGTCCTGATGTTGAATTTTGAAGCATGTGAGTATCTGATCTCTCCTTTCAAATATTTAGGCATATAAAGTCACTTAGCTACTAAAAGGTGGGTATTACGGTGTTATTTCGGGAGCAGATACTTTTGCAGACCGTTCAGATCATTTAAAGATATAGAATCATAGCATCATCAAGCCTGAGTTGACCCTCATCATAATCATTAGCCTACAACAGTCCAGGATTCTCGGCAACTTTCATCCAGCTACCAGCCACCCTGCAAAGATCGATACTCCACCCGCAAGTTGCAGCAAGTTAAGCCTTCTTAAGCGCATCGCTTATCACTTTTACCAAATGACAATTGAAAGTAACTTTTACTATCACCACGCTGCGGTCTAAAACAGGGATCTTAGATTTGTTGTCAGAAAGACTGCCAGACTAAAATTGGGTTGGGTAGGTCAAGTATGCCGTGGGCATAGTGCTCATTGGACACGGCCAACAGTCTCCGCACGGTGCAGACGTGAGAATAGATCGCGCCGAGGCTTCCCCAGAAGAGTTTAGGGCGGTTTTTGGGCGAGATACTCGTACCAAGCAAGGGCTGCCGAAAGAGCTGTTTCAGGAAAAGAATAAGGAGTCATGGTAAAGTAGTGGAAAGCGTCAGCTTAAAAGATTGGACAATAATAAAGGTAGCATTCGTTACCCTGCTATAGCTAAGTTTTTCATAATTCCCAGAGTTTAATCCTTAGTGACAGATTAGCGACTCTGTGGAATGGTGTAATAATTTGGTTCGATTTCTGGCTAGGAATATTAATTTTTCAATAATCTAATGACGCAGTTTTAGTTTTCTTCAAAATCGGGTTCACTATTTCTTATGGTTTTGGATTTGGCCATTGAAAAATTGTAAATTTTACCCTGTATATTTATATACCAAAACAATTAACGCACGCGCGTGTTTCTTAATGCAAGTTGCATCGCCTGCGTTCGTGAAACGACCGTAATAATTGTGATCTGTTTCAGCGGTCCCCGAGAAGCTCTGGACTGAGCGCTGCTCTAAAAACATGATTGCGCTGAACGACTGCAATTGGTGCCACTGCAATGCAAGGAGTACGTACACTTGCAATGCGCGAGCTTGTAGAGAAGTGGACATGTTCGGGCACTTTAATGGTAACTTATTTACTAGTACTATGAACTAACTGCTCCGTTGGTCTCGCGGCCGCAAGCACAGCTGCTGAGCGTCAAGGCCTGGATTCAATTTCAAGTGCAGGCAATCTTTAGAATTTCTTGTTAGTATTTCGGCGTTTGGAAGTTAGCACGTTTTCGAGGTATGATACCGCACATACCTCAGAAAGAACGTTCAACAGTTGGTCCTGCATCTGATCTCTATCTAGTCGTGTCGGATTCATATAGTTACTCTTACCGCGATAAAAAATTGGTATTTAAGTTCACATAGCTAGTCGATTCGACCTTTATCTTTTACTCCGTTTAGTTCATGAACAAACATTTTTCAGATGCAATCAGAGAGATAGACGTAGGTATGGAGGGCCGCGGCGTATGGCGTTCAGATGACGGAGCCTGCGAGCCAGGAGTGCATTACCGAAAGGACGATCTTCTCTGTGTATGCAACGAAGACGGCAAGTGGCCCAACCCCGTCTGTCGGGACATCTTCCAAATCCTCCACTCCGTTGTCACGACAGAACACAAGGAACCGGTAGAAAACAAAAGCTGTAGCGCCACAAAACTCTACCTCTTCGGCTGTAATGTTTGCTTCTGCCCTGCTTCCGGAGAAATAGACCCTAAACTATGCACTAACCAAACATGTGAAGATGAGGTTGTCGGACAAACGCACTCGGAGAATCAAGCTCCTGCCGAAGAAGTTTATGCTACGTGCATTCCCAACCAGTCATACAAATTAGCCTGCCACACATGCATGTGTCTTAGAAACAACCGTCTCATTTGTGACAACTGCACTGCCCAAGTTGATCACAAGAGGTTAACTGGACACAAAACGGAGTGCCACTTAAAAAAACCTGGTGTCGTCTTCAAAAAAGATTGCAATTTCTGCCACTGTGATAAAAACGAAACAATATATTGTACTGCAAAAAATTGCTTGGAGTATCACAAAGAAATCTCTTTGCCAAAGGGCAAATATGCGCATGCGGGAAAGATTGAAAACGAACAGAACTGTGTGCCAAATTCTAAGTTCAAAAAAGATTGTAATATATGTCATTGTTTCGTGGAAGGCGGAGTGAAGTACGTTGGATGTTCGTTAAAATCTTGTAAGTTGATTACTAATATTAGCTTCGATACGTCATGCGTTGAAGGAACATCATATCAACTCAACTGTATGATCTGCCACTGCGTATTAGATGAGGGCGTAAAGCGGGAGTATTGTACTGTTGATGATACTTGTGAAGACAAGACCACACTACCTCGCAAGCTTTCTTCTATGCATGGCTACTGTGAGCCAATGCATGTTTACGAGCAAGACTGCAATCAGTGTAGGTGCTTAGCCGATGGTAAGACCGTGGCGTGTACTTCAAAGATATGTCCCAAAAGAAAAGAAAAAAAGAAAAATAGCCTTTTAGAGGAATTTAGAGCAGAAATGGAAGCTAATATAGATAAGGAACCTCCTACTGATGGCAACGGATTAGTAATGGAATTCATCCCCT
Organism: Lycophotia porphyrea; assembly: GCA_950005105.1. Taxonomy (NCBI): domain Eukaryota; kingdom Metazoa; phylum Arthropoda; class Insecta; order Lepidoptera; family Noctuidae; genus Lycophotia; species Lycophotia porphyrea. Next base: position 11,348,862 of record OX465406.1, read on the forward strand.
TCGTTCAAAGAGGTTACATTTGTCCAAAAGGGCAGTCGTATATGGTGGACTGTAATATTTGTTATTGTATGAATACTGGTAACGCGGTTTGTACAACAAAGAAATGTTGAAGTAAAGATTTTGTATTCGTAAAAGCTGTTATTTTATTAGGCGCTGGGGATCCCAAAACATCGACCTTCGCGAAAAGAAAGAATTACTTCCTTCTTTTTTTGCTGGAAGCTTTTCCTTTCTTTCTGACGAATGACTTTTTTATGATGGGTGTAGAAGTACCCTTAGATAACGAAGCCCAAAGCTCTAGCCGTATTTTTCTTGTTCCAAACCATTCCTGGGAACCTTCTAGTTACGGAGATATTAGGGTCGAAGTTTCAACTTTGTCACAAGTTTTTAACGTTATAACTTTACTTTGCCCACACAAAACTGCGAATTCGCAACGCATCGCAAGTATCTGCGAGCTTCTGCCTGCAAGTTCCTGTGATATCGCATTGTATCGCATCGCATCGCGGTTTTGTGTGGGCGCCCTAATGCCTCCATGATTCGCTTTTTATTCAATGCATCCATTAGCACAATATTTTGAGTGCGTGACATTGAGTTTTACCGTAAAACGTATATAAACACCCCAGGAATCGAAGCCTTTTCCTAGCAACATTTTTTGCGTAGGGTTATTACTTAGTTTGATGTACTGAATGCTTGGTTGACGGCTTCGTGAAGGATCAGTTTCCACCTTGTATACCTTGCTCCTACTACCTACTAAGGCGTAGCCTCAAATTGTGCCTCAAAAGTTAGAATTAAGAATAAATAACGATTTTAACTAAATAGAGAATTAATAAAATAACGTACTTATTATTATTACATTTGAAAAGTTGTAAAATTTTCTTTACGGAAACAATGTTTTTAAATTTTTTCTAGATTTTTTTGGGTATATCTTGGCGTATTTGAATAAATTTTTTAAAGCAATAATTAAACATAAAATTAAATTTAATTATAAAAGCATTTAACATATAGGCATCAGTTTTGGCCGATTGGTTCGGAAAATATAGCAATTTACATTTTAGTGGCCAGGGGAATCAAATAAATTACGCCAGGGGAATCAACAGAATACGCCGAATTTCAAGATTCACCCATTTCTTTCTTTAATGTTTATTTTTATAAAAATAGTTCATTTCAGAATACCATGGCAATTAATCTTACAATCATCTTCGAATGCATGACGCGAGCCATTGACCAAACACAATTGTGTTATGACAATTACCCTATATACAGGACATGTAGCTCCCTTTCTTTCGCACGCTGAAGTAATTATAAAATAACACCGCTATAAGAGGTCGCGGTAGGCCCCCAGAAGTCAGGTAATAACACATCGTTAAGCATAAAATTTAAAAGTTTTAATTTTAGCTAATAAACAAAAAAACATTTTTCTTAATTTGTGCACTTTATTTTGTACAATATTCATTCCAGACCAGCTCATTTGTGATTAACTAAAATAGCAATCAGCCATCTTAAATCTAAAGTGTCGGTCAGAACTGCAGCAATTGCTTAGGTAACACACTTTCAATCGTAATCCAAAGGGAATTTGAAGGAAATTCGCAATACATTGCTTTTTTTGTTTGAAAACTTCATCTGGTCGACAGCGTAAAAGCGCAATGTAAGTTGTTGATTTGTCAAATTGAAAAGATTTTGGGATTGTGAGTGTGTTACGGCAATATCCCGAAGGTTCCTCCTAATCTGTATGAATATATATGTATAACAAAACTGTGTTCGTATTCAGGGCGTATTTTTTACCACATGTGATACAAATGTAACATATATGACATATAATAACATAAAATTTTAAAGTTTGTGGTACGCACGACAACCAAGCAAGCTATACAAAACCAGTTAATGTGAATCTCTAATTGTTCGGGAAATCTATACAAAGCCAGGCCATGTTATACTGGAAATGAAAAATAATCTGCTGACCCAAACGAAATTTAAATATCTACTCGACCCAAATATATGGCACAGCTGAATTATCCATCCTGTAACACGCCCTTTAATATATAACCACGCTTTTTTGATACACACTGTATCCCTCCAATGACACTAAATTATCTTTTTAGTATGTACACAAGACAAGCTATAAATATCCAGCATAACCTGACCCCGCTTTATACGAGCTTCCCGTACATTGAGATATCAGCTTAATTTGGTTTTGCATAGCTTGATCGGTCGTCCTGCGTACATGTCAAGTCGTTTGCCAGCAACCGTATAACAGATCGTCGGTTAAATAGAAAAATGACGTTATTCAGAAAGTATTAATTTTACAGTACTTGGCATTTGAAGATTTTAATTTCATTAAAATTGTTTTTTCTATATAAGTGTTATATTTACATATAAGTGTCGTATATCATCAACTTTTAAAAATAAAATAATCTTGATAGTAGATTCGTTTTGTGTAATAATCTTATTTTCGTTTTTTTTTGAAAAATGTCATTTTTCATTTAATCTGCGATGTATAATTATCTAAAATTGAACTATTACTTCTATTCACAAGCTATTTCTTTTGATCATGTATTCTATCTAAGAGATTTTTAGCACCAGCGAAATTGATTTTGACTAAGCTATTTAATATTAAAATTTGTGTGATTCGAGTGTAGTTTTGCACGATTTTTGTAAAACTATCTTACAAGTTACAACCGAACGATGGCAACGTGGCTTTTAAACAGTATTTTATGTTAAGGTGGAAGCGCCGCGATTTCCAAATTTTCTTAGGTTTTTTTTTATTTGCAGGTCAGTGACAGGTTGTATGCTAAACAAAATATTATTCGCGACCGTAACACGTATTTGGTTACAGAATTATAATAATAAAAAACATCAAGACTACCAACTTTTTTTTTTTTTGATTTGAAATCATTAAATGACTCCTCCGCCCTGGGCGGAGCGGAAGGGAGCAGACTTGTACTGACTAAAACCCATCCATGTTCCTTCCTTGCCCTTTGTGTTCCAGGGCCGCGGTGTCTCTTTCGAACAGCCCCGCAGCCCTGTCAAGATCAATCCTACCGCTTAAGTTCATTAAATCCTATTTAATGACCATTCATGAAGATGTGATTCAACAGGGTTTAATGAACTTAGAGGCTTGTATTGATGATTTTAATGATAATAACTCTGTATCGCCATATTTGTTCCTGTCACCAATCAAGATTATATCAACATACATCCTGACACTGCCCTGCAAATTAAAAAAAAACAAATACATTTTGAATCCCGTAGGCTACCTTAATAACTCTTATTAACCGCGAACAAGAGCTGTCAATATTCCACAAAAAATATGACACTGAAAGCTTCGAGCACAGTTTGGAAATACTGAACACGTTTAGTTTCATTAGTCAAATTCTTCGTTACTACTCATTTTTGGATAGCTAAATTATTGATAATCGTGCAAGACTACTTAGGCTTGTACAGAAGCCAGTACATCAAGCTACCCGAACCTGTCAAATTTTCCCAATCAACCTTGAACTTAATGCTTTAACAATTAAGTTGAAAATCTATTAAAGAAATTTGACAGATTGTGATGATGTGCTGGCATTTGTTCTCTGATTGGAGACCCGAAGTCTCCAAAAAGGCAACGAATCTTATTAAAATGTAACTTTAATGATATTCTCACATCAGTCTTGCTGAATATGAGGTCACTGTGGTTGAGAAATATTTAAAAAACTTTTTTGCATATCTAGCATGATTTTCAGCGATTGAATAGGCGATATGATGATGGTTTACACATTTAAGCGGTTTATTCCCGATCGTCCCCACCTATTCGTCCCCACTGGGTACGAATGGGAAAAAAAAGTATCGTTCCTCCCCAGTGGTGATGATTGGAACATTTTATTTCGCACTCGTTCCGCTATAGACCGAGAGTCAAAATGCAGTAATAGGGATTTCAATAACAGATTTCACGGATTGTTAAAATGTTTTAATTACGACTTTCTGACCAAGAGTGAACAACGTTTTTGATTAAAATAATTTTAAAAGACTGAAGCACAGGTAATCAACGAATTTACAATAATTTTCTCAATTGACTCTCGGTCTATAGCGGAACGAGTGGGAAATAAAATGTTCCAATCGTAACCACTGGGGAGGAACGAAACTTTTTTTTCCCATTCGTACCCAGTGGGGCGACGAGGTGGGGACGACCGGGAATAAACCATTTAAGTTCATTCATGAGACATGAAAAGTATCCTTGACTCAGGTTATGGATGATAAAAGATACTTAAATTAAATGAATGTGTCTCTTCACAAAATTTCTTCGGCTTACATATTTTTATTAGAACATTTTGTAATAGTACAAGCACTGCACCAGATCAGCATCAACTCACCTCTGCTTTAAAAAATTCAAACTAAGATCATTTATTTCAAATATACCATAATAAACAAAATGATACAGCTACAGTCTAGCCCGTGGCATAATAACTATGAAAGTACTCTAGTTGCCCATTCCAAAGCGTAGATCACTATAAAGAAGAATGGCCAATAAACTCCATCGACACTCTCTTAAAAAATCTTCTGAGGATCAGAGACTATGCCGTAACTGCATGCATGTGTTCTGCATGCTTTGCCAGGCGCGGTCCCAGGGGCCATGAGTCATGACCCCCCTCCCCTCCCAAAATCCAAAAATCATACACGCCAAATTGACACTCCTCCGTCTCTACCAAATTCTTGGCTACGGCCTTGTGATCAATGTTTTAGGCTGGGACCGCGCCTGTGCGTTGCTGTATGTGTTGCACCTGCAATATAGAGAGAAGGTTCACAGACAGAAACCCGAACGGCTCCAGTTGAAGTGATGCTAATCCGTTGCATTGCCTTTTTTATGTGCGTTGACTTTCACACGTACGTAGTTTCACATTCAAACAGATCTTATGTAAGCTAGCAGAGAAAAGTCCTTAATAGTAAAAATGACATAACATTGTATTATCTAACTTTATTTAAATAAGAAGTTATTTACTTCAGAAAGTGGCTTGGCTCACAAGACTATTAGGGCCAAAGGACAGCGACATTGACAGTAAGTGGCCTCGAAAGAAAGCAACTATTATGACAAAATTGGCCTGCCTGTGAGATAATAAAAAGGCTTATATTTTGTATAATATTATATCCCACCAACTTCACGCGGACCTTAGAAAAGCAACTACCAAGACAAGGCCTCCTGAAGAAATTGAAAAAAAGCCCTAATTTTTTATCGTTGTTTCCTGCCAATGTCCTTTAGACCTAAGATTACATCAACACATTTCACATTAGACTCCACATAACTTAACATAGTACTTAATATTATAGTAAAATTCTACTATCTAGTAAGGTTTTACTATAATAGTAATATATACTATCCCACAAAACTCACTATCCTACAAAGATCTGACTATGACAATCAGATACTGCAATCCGATTATCATAGCAAGATCTGATTAACATAAAGATCTGTTTATCCAATTTATCTACTTAAGAGAAGCTGTCATTGACTTGTCTGCAGCACCTGATGAAAGTGGCTCTTCGGGGCAGTTCCCGAAGATGGGCAGCTCCTACGTAGGTGCAGGCTGACCTTAGTCCTCCTAGGATGTCTTTGACCGTGACGGCCACGTCGCCTCGGTATTCTACTTCTACCGTTTTACCTGAAAAAGGTGGAACAGCAGTTTTAAGAAATGTTTATGAACGTGATAGTACTGTCAGTGCCCAGTATTGGGCTGCGGGCTGTTCGAAAGAGATACCACGGCCCTGGAACACAAAGGGCAAGAAAGGAACATGGATGGGTTTTAGTCAGTACAAGTCTGACACTCCCTTCCGCTCTGCCCAGAGCGGGAGAAGTCATTTGATGATTTCCCATCCGCCAAAAAAAAAAAAAGTGCCCAGTATTACCTGACCCTTTATTTCCCATTCTTCTTTCAGAGAGAGAGAGATGAAGTAATGCAGGTTACTATCTGTACTCATCATCTGCCGAGCAGTTTACTAGCTATGTTACTGTCAGCTTCGGATGTATCTAAATACCAATCTATCTTCTAAATAAATAAAAGCGAAAATCACTCACTTATCACGAAATATCAAAATCCGCTTGACTTATAAAGATGAAATTTGGCAGGGAGGTAGTTTATAGTTAGTAGATATCCGCTAATAACGGATTTTGCGACAGGGTTTGTATGAAAGTCTTTAACTTTTTGTGCTGCAAACTTGAAATTTGGCCGGAAGGTAGCCACGCGGACAAAGTCGCGAGCAACAGCTAGTATTTTATATAGAGCGACTGCCAAACTGACATCCACAACAGAACCCGGTGACTGAGTAGAACGTAGAACGATACTTTTTGGTAAGAGTTGTCAGACTTTCGGGGTACTCTGGCGCTTCTCCCTTAGACCATTTCTTATGGAGCGCATTAGAGAAAGACTACATTTAGACACGGAATCGGCTTGAAGTCCATCAGGAAAAACTTTATATCTAAAAGCAAAAAAGACGTCATTTGTTTCGTTCAGGCGCAAAAGACGCGACTTGACTTTGGTGATACACGATCGGCTCAAACCGATTCCGCGTTAAAGTGTAGTCAATCCTTTAGTGTTCTAGGATATCTTGAGACCGCATTGATACGTAGGCAGGGACATCCATGCCTATACAATCTTTAGCCTAAAACTCACCTTCCGAAGACCTATACTCCGCCATGCCACCGGAATGTTTCTGCATCGCGGTGGACGAAGACATGCCGTAGAACAGCTTGACCTTCCGGCCATCAGCAGTGGTGACCACGTCGCCCCCACACTGGTCGTGGCCAGCAAACATACCGCCGGCCATCACGAAGTCTGCGCCAGCACCAAATGCTTTCGCTACGTCACCAGGGCACGTGCAGCCACCGTCCTTGAAAGGAATAGGGATTTTTGAATTATTCTGCAATTTTATTTTGCAATGTTTTTTTTGCGTGATTTTCGTTAAAGTTATAGTAGAACCCACATCAGTGGCAATTAGGAAAACCTGTCACACAGATTACCAGCCCCCCCCTCCCCCCAAAAAGAAACATTGTTTGAGTATTAAATCTTAAGTAAACGATAACAAATTATTTAACCTTTGGTAGAAGAACACATTAAACAAAAACAAAGGGACAAAAAAATCAAAATTTTTATTATTATTGAGAATGTATTAGTGAAGTATGTAAAGATGTGGTGTGGATTAGCTCTGATCTATACAGGGTGTAAACAGATTCTTCACGAAGCCGTAAACCAAGCATTATGTACATCAAACTAAGTAACTTTACGCAAAAATTAGTGTAAAATTAGTGTGCACTCGAATGTAACGCACTCAAAACATTGTGCTGATGGATGGATTGAATAGTAAGGGGGTCCTGGAGGTGTTTAAAGTAAAAACCTTACATTAAAAACATGTGTTTAACAGAAAACTTGGGAAAAAGTTGGAACTTCGACCCCCAATATCTCCGTAACTAGAAGGTTCCCAGGTATGGTCTAGAACAAAAAAATGATCGCAATGACGGGGAGAACAAGTGCCTTTCAGCTTCGTTAAGAGTCTGTTTACACCCTTTAGATAATAATCTACTGCATACTTTCACTCAATGATCAATTAAATTTTTCGCCTTTTTTATAATGCATCCATATTGACTTTGGCGAAATAACCACATCATGAATGTCACCAAAAGCGAAATGTTCAGCGAGAGTTTGCAAACGAACAACACCGTATTATAATAACCGTCGGGCGAGTTCTCTGATGAGGAGACGATCCTGGCTGCAAGATCTAGTCTGTCATAAAAAAAAAACTGTCACCAGAAACCAAAGGTGTTTAGGTAAACAAGTAAAAAAAAAAATATATAAAGAAAACTTACCGATATGATATGCCCCTTGAGGCCGTGGGCGGCGTCTGCGCACTCAATGACGGCTGACAGCTGCGGATAACCGACTCCCGTCTTAATGCGCGTGGTACATACCGAGCCGGGGCCTATCCCGACCTGCAAGAAGGTAAGAAGAGAATTAAGATAAATCATATTTTTATTAATGCGCCTGACCACCTCTGACGATATCCGAAGCGCGACCACCTAAAAACGAATTGTTTTTTTGACAGGGTGCACGTCAGTCAGCGATCAACTAGTATCATATTCTTTTTACTGACACAGGCCCTCCTGTACGTTTCTAGAGCATGAAAATAGAAAATAGAGAGTCGTTTTATTTTTTAATTAGCAATGTTTTTTATGTCCATCAATATCAGCATTAAGCCTAAAGACATCCACCGCTGGATAAAGGCCTCTCCGAAATATTGCTATGATATACGTGCTTTCCGAGGCACAGGAAAGAATCCCGAGCGGGTCGAGACACGGACAACTTACAAGCTGTACTGGGCTGCTACTTCCCGAATAGAATTTCCCGAAATACCTTATTCTCGTGAACTAGCCTGATTAGCCCCATCACAAAAGGTTCTAGGTTACGTTACTTTATGTGTGTGCGTGTTATTATATAATAGGGACGTGCGGATTATTATAAAACGTGCCTTAAAGGTCAACAAGGTAATAGTGCGTCATCCGACTGAAAGGGTATTATTTGCTTGCGTCAATAAGTCCCAAATGTTAAATCAGGCGTTTTCCACTTATGGCGACCCGCCGCAGTTCAATGGGCTCGTTAGTCAGCGACATTTTTATTTGACATACACTCCTGACATACTTAGGAGCGGAAATCCAACATTTTCATATTTTTAAAAGGCAGAATAAATCTTACACATATCTGCAAAAATCTGATGATCAGATCAAATGTCGATAGCCCAGGCACAGGTATTGTGAATAACATTGTTAAGAAAAAAACCGTCTATCTTGGTATGGACTTGTAATGAAGAGGGATGAAACGCATGTTACTAAAAAAGTGATGGATATTAATGTTGATAGATGGAGAGGGAGAGGGAGGCCAAAGAAAAGATGGATGGATTGCGTGAGGTCAGTCGTGCGTCTGACAGGGGAGAATGGAAGAAAAAAACGTGTTGCGCCGACCTCAAATAGAATGGAACAACGTCTGGAATATGATGATGATGTTAAGAAATAATAACGTACCTTAATGATATCTGCTCCAGACAAAATGAGTTCCTCCACCATCTCACCAGTAACCACATTACCTGCCTGAAAAGAAAACATTGCGATTTATTAGAAAACAAAAGACGTACAAATTAAGAAACACCCAACCGATTCGTGGAAGTCCTGATTCCAAGAATCTGATAAGTTCTTCTAAACTTAAAGAGACAAATGTGTTGCTGAGGAGTTCGTTCCGTTAGTTCTTGTCCCCGGCTAAACGCTATGAAGCGGTGAAGACCGAGCGTTCTGGAGGACTTTCTTACGTCAATTTAGGACCACCGGCTTAATGTGCTTTCCGATGCACGAAGGTAACATACCGCCAACTTTCAGACCTCGGGCTGCTACTTCTTCTTAGCGTATTGATGGCAAAAAGTTCAGATGCAAAAAGTAGTTTAGCCCAAAACTCAGCCACGCGAACCCCGCTCACTGATGCAGTGATTAGGTCATCAGGTAGGCAGGTGATAGGGCATGGAGTGCAAGATGGAAGGTGGGCTATTGTCTGTGGGGAGACGCCGTATACGCACTTGAGGTCTGAGCTGTCCGTGAACCCTCATCTGCAGAGATTGTCTTTACTCTGGGCTGCTATTAAGAAATTCCTAATGAAAAAAATCCAATAACACTTTTTGCCCGACCCGGGAATCGAACCCAGCATTCCATGTTCAGCAGTCGCGCTTGCAGCCCCGAAACCAACGGAGCATTTAAAGCTCAAAATAGAAAGCAATGGAAAGGAGATAGGGAAGCATTTGCCTTGCATTGGGACGGAATAAGCTGAAAATAAAATAAATTGTACTTACAATGATAGTATGTGTGGGGAAGGCAGCCCTGACTCTTCGGACATACTCCACGAAATGCTGAGAGTAGCCGTTTGCAACGTCCAGACATATAAACTTCAGGTCTTTCACGTTGTTCAGGATCTCTGCCAGACGCTCGAAGTCTGCTTCTGCTGTGCCTGAGCTGGCAGCTAGAAAAGTAACAAAAACCATAGACTATTAGAGGTGTGCTCCTAGTGTTACGTAAATATCAAACAATCCGTGCTTTTTGTTTTATATGCTTGTTTGTATGAATCGTGTAATTAAATGTTTTTTTACTGTTTCTAGGCCAAAGGATTTGACCTGGATGATGAACCGCCAGTCAGAGAGGAAATGAGGAGTAGAACTTTCCGGCTGTTTTCTTTTATAATGGATGTAAAAATACCTTTAACGAAGCCGAAAGGTACTTGTCCTCCCCGTCATTATAATAAAAAAAAATACCGCACCATACCTGGGAACACTGGAAATATTTATTGGAGGTCGAAGTTCCAACTATTTCACAAGTTTTAGAATACAAGTTTTTAATTTTTTAACTTTACTTTAAAGACCTTCATGATCCCTGCACTATTTAATGCATCCATCAGCATAATGTTTTGAGTGCTATACATCGAGTTCTACCATAAATCGAGATTTCTAACCCCAAAAATAAGTCATGTCCCAGCAATCATTTTTCCGTTCTTAGTTTGATGTACAGAATGCTTGGTTGACGGCTTCGTGAAGTGTCCGTTTACACCTTGTATTATAGTAGTATTGATGATAGATTCCTGACCTGCATTAGGACATAGCCATGCTCATGGTGTACATACATAGACTTACCCATTTGTTCTAAGCATGCTGGATGCTCCGTGGCGAATTTCTTCCACTCGTCAACGGTGTAGTACTTGTGAATGCATGTGAAGAGTCCATGCTGGAACAAGAAAAATAATCATTAATAGGGCAAAAGTATCTTGTAATAAGCGATAAGGTAGGGAACGAGTATATTAGAGGAAGTTTAAAAGTTGCGCCAGTTACAGAAAATGCGAAAGTAAGTGTGTTTGTTTGTTACTTTTTCACGCCTAAATCACTGAACCGATCATCCTGAAATTTTGCATAAACGTTGTCAGGTGTACTGAAACGGACATTGAGTAACTTTTATCGCGAATTAAAACTGTTCCCGAGAAAAACAACAATAACGTTCCATAACCATGATTGAATTATATTATTACAAGCAGAGTATAAACCCGAATTGATTATTAACAAATTCTAAAGGAACGCGAGCGAATCCGCGGGCAAAAGTTAGTACATAATAAATTGTAATCGGATTCATTAAATGTTTGTTTTATATCCGGTATGCCATTCATCATATTTCGAGCGCGTATACATGAAACAATGACTAGTCTATAGTACTAAGTATTATTATTAATTACTGAACGCTTCGACTTTGAACTTATACTTAGCTAAATAATACCCTCGCCCTTGTTAAAACAAAATCATTTATTTCAGGCTGCAATGGCCCATAGATGTATACCTTATAAACTAACATAAAGTAGTAAATACAAAAACTGTTTAATTTCAATTGAGGGTATTTTTTCCCGCAAATTTTTATTTAATCAGGACGCCTAATTACTTCCAATCATTATGGAGTTTGTTTCATCCCGACAGATCATTAAGTTTCAAAGTTATACCGTTATATTTACATCGGCGTCACAGTAGCGACAAAATAAAAAAAAAATTAAAGCAATTTTACTTAGATATTTTTTAAATATTTTTTGCGTCAATAAAATCAAGCATAGACAGACTCCTTCATTTCGATAGGTGCACATTATAAAGACTTACAATGTATGACAATTTACATTACACACGCTCATATTAACATATATAAACATAAAAGACATTAATATTTAAATTGCTTTATCATCGGCATCACACTAAAGGTGCGACCACAACAATTTCTGAGTTGAGCGATTTTAATAAGTCCGATTTTGTTACGTTCTTCTTTACATAACAGTGATAGCCTAGTCGTGTGACCGTCGGACTGCAAAGTAATAAGTGTCGAGTTCGAAAACAAAAAACGCACCTCTGATTTTTCGGATTCATGTGCTTATTCACTTGTGTCGGTGAAGAATACATCGTGAGGAAACCAGCATACCTGAGAGATATTTCTTGACAGCATCTAAGACCAAGTCAGAGGCCCATGGGCGACATACACAAAATTCTGACACCATGTTAGGCGCTAACCACACGATAAAGAAGAAGAATAAGTCATTCAACATGGCAGGTCATGTTTAAAGTACTTTTTTTTTTTTCGTATGGGAAATCATCAAATGACTTCTCCCGCTCTGGGCAGAGCGGAAGGGAGTGTCAGACTTGTACTGACTAAAACCCATCTATGTTCCTTGCTGCGGTATCTCTTTCGAACAGTCTCGCAGCCCTGGGTGTTCACAGTACTCAAACCGGTTCCTATAAGTATGCCAGATCAGTTGCTTTGCCGGTTCTGCCAAAAGATCGATCTAGCATAGTGGGAACCCGGTTTTTGTAGATGACCAGGTTTTTACCCGACCCAACGCCGGCCCGTATTATGTATTTATAAAGCACATGCAAAGGCTTGTTCTGTGTTCACGATTCCGGACGTGAGCATGACGGCTATCTAACCACTTTGTTCTATAGATAACACAATGCGGGCTGAACTAGTGCAGAGTTAACGTCTATTAGTAGGTTAAGAAGGAGTAGCACTGGACTTGTGTGAAGGACGCTCTAGCTATATGTGAAATACTTTTTCAGCTGCATCAGGTTAAACTGAAAGCCGAGCCCAACATAGTTAGGAAAAGGCTAGGCAGTTGATGACATGGCATGAAGTCGCATGAGCGTCGCTTGACGCAAATCGGATCGCCGCAATCGTGGACAAGGCCGTACTAGTAATCAGACGGCGTTAGTATTCCTAGAAGACTGGTTATCTTGGCACGTGTTTGACTTGTCATGACAACTCTGTTATATACTGTGATGTAGAACTAGGGATGTACTTGCATTTGTGTCGAAACTTTCATCATCCACCGCCTGAATTCACCCACTGCTGTTTATAGGCCTTTATTTTTTTTTATGCCAATCTCCAATTCTATGCCACCACGTTTTTCCCGCTCTGACGACAATACTCTGGATCCAAGTACATATTACAAATGCAAGTATCGTAGCGTACTTGATAATGCCTCTAAGATTCTAGACAACATTCCAGGAATTCTTTTGTAGTAATTTGTGACAAGTTTGTACTTAAAAAAAATGTCGAATCACTCCTTTTGGGGCACTTTGGCCTTGTACAGGACCAATTTCCATTACTTCATCTTTTTTTATGTTTAATTCAACCATTTTTTTCTCCTGCGCGAGTCTAACTTATGGTTTTTGTTTCTTTCTATCAATTTATGACAATGTGATACTAACAATCCATTCTCGATATCAATACTTTTTTATCGATTCAAAATATCGAAGTATTGCATCATGTTGTATCGGTACTTTATAGTTGGGATCAGATTGCGCGTCACTATGTATAACACAATACGAATTGTGACAGGCCATTGTTTACGATTTTATGACTACATACATACAACGGTGAAAGTTTGTAATGTCGTAAGCGACATTGGTATAATATTGCTACGTACAACTACACACAACCGAAAGCTCAAAATCGAATAGCACGCCAAAGTCTTTTATATAATTTCCTAAATCCACCGTCGCGTATCTTTACTAAGCAGAGATTATTTGCGAAAAAACTGAAGATAAAGTCATGATATGGTGCCGATTCGTTTATTGTACTGAATTAACCGGACTTTGGCTTCACGAAATCCACCAATTAGATTAGTTAGTAGTACTACGGACTTTTCTTAGGGCCGTTTCACACCGGGAAATCAGCGGCCGGCAGCAGCGCCGGCGCGGTGATCACTTTCAGTGTCAAATAATTTTAAACCCTATCTACATAATTAAAAGACCAATATCGCTTGAAAACCTCGAAAACGTCGCGCGCCCACGCGCGTCTTGTCAGCGGTACTGCATCAGTACAACCCTGTAAGTACCTACATAATTTAACCCCATTGAATGACATTTTCATGAAGTAGTTTCAGAATAGGGTTTAATGAGCTTAGAAGTTTGTATTGATGATTTTAATAATTACAATTCTGTAACTACATACGTGTTACTGGCGCGACTCATTTTTCATCTACACACAACTTGACACTACCGTCCAAATTGCAAAAAACGTAAGAAAATTTGAATTTCGCGGGCTACCCTGAAGCTTCCACCTTTTTTTTTAATAACGGTATTTTAAATGGACCGACATGACACAAGGATCATTTGCACAAAGTAAAAAGCTATTATTTTTATATTTTGAAATGGCAAGCAGATACTTCAATTTTATTTATTTGTATTGTATAGATTACATGTTAGTAGTGTAGAGGTAAGTATTATATTATATTATGTAATTTTTATCAAAATCGAACAGTTCCGCTACATTATCTAGCCATAAAGATGAAAACAATATCAGTTGGTTACTGCAAGTAAGATTACGATGTTGTACGCTTTGTCCCGTCTCTCGTAATTTATTTAAACGAATAAAAGTATTCCTTTGAAAATCACTATCACTACATATTATAAAACAAAGTCCTCCGCCGCGTCTGTCTGTCTGTTCGCGATAAACTCAAAAACTACTGCACCGATTTTTATGCTGTTTTCACCAATGGATAGAGTGGTGCTCGAGGAAGGTTTTCGTAAATAATTTGTGAAGTTTTTGTTGCGGGAACGGGATCAAAATTTCAAGATTACTTTTGGTCGCGATAACCAACATCCACGTGGGCGTAGCCGCGGGCATCAGTTAGTAAACAATAAATGCTTACCTTGGACAGTTCCCTGGCCATTTCGAAGGTCCCTACGGTGTCCATGTTGCTGGCCATGACTGGGACGCCCTTGTACGACTGCCCAGAGTTACGGAATGTGATCTCCCGGTACAAATCAACCTGAAAAAAATAGAAATACAAGATATTAATTGTCTGAAAAAATAATGGTTTCAGGCTCATTCCAACTTGCTAGGTCCATCCGTTCTTGAGAAAATCGGTGGTGACACACGGACAGACGGACAGACGGACAAGAGAGTGATCTGAAAAGGGTTCCTTTTTTACCTTTTGAGGTACGGAGAGCAGCGGTGGCCCAGTGGTAGCGACCCCGACTTACGAACAGTAAGTCGTGGGTTCGAATCCAGGCAGGCGCATTACTTTGTGTAATTTATTTCATCACCACTGCTCTCAAAAACGGTGAAGGAAAACATCGTGAGGAAACCGGCATGTCCTAGAACCAAAAATTCGAAGACATGTGACATCTACCAATCCGCACTGGGCCCGCGTGGTGGATTATAGCCCATTCCCTCTCATAGAGAGGAGGCCTGTGTCCCAGCAGTGGGAACATTAAAAAGGCTGATGATGATGATGATGATGAGGTACGGAACCCTAAAAACTGAGTTAACAGCCGTTTACTCTAACCATAGCAACAAATATGTTCAACACTAAATAAAAACGCTAACAGTGGGTTGAACTTTTCTACGACGATTTTCAACGGTTAGAACAATGGCGCAATTATATTTCTATTTAATGATGTTAGTTAAAATAGGCATTCATTTTAATAAACTGCGGAACTAAAACAGTGATTGCGATAAGGTTGAAATTTACTTAAATCTTTGTAACTTCTTAATAAGATTACTGAATAGTGAAACTGTAGGTAACCAAGATCTAAAAATATAGCAGCTCAAACAAAATACCGAACAAATTAACTTACGAAACTTTACTATTTGTTTAAACGACCATAACTTAAAAACTCTTGCACAGATTTTGATGATATTTCTACCAAATTTTAGCTTTTTTAACCACGCGTATTTCCATATAAATATTATATCGATTTTCTCTAAGGGGATTAAACAGAACAGTATTATGTAAAATGAAATTGAGAGTAATTTCCACATTTTCTTTATGACGTAGTTTCAGTATAGGCGTAGTGCCAAAACTGACGCGTAACAATATGCTCGAGAGAGAATTCTTGCAGATTTCTGTCAAGGACACAGAGTATTACATATTCCATTTAACGTGTTACCGGATAACAGTGAGGAGCTCGTGGCTAAATAATATCAGCAGCACGGGTCGCACTTTAAGGTTAAGCAGCGCTTGCCGAGGTCAGTACGTGGATGGGTGACCATCATTATATACAGAGTTCCATCTGTGCCTCGGTAAGAACGTTACGTCATTGGGCACGGCTATCATTTGTAAATCTTTGACGGCTGGTACAAATAGTCACTGGCTTCAAAGTCTTTCTTTTTACTTAAAAAAAAAAACGTTGCCCCACACAAGGAATTTCTCCTGTATCGTGGGTGCGTTTACAAACATTTACACTCACATACACAAACAGCTAGACCCGGAAAAACCTACTTGTAGGCCATATTAATATTTGCTCCGTGCGGGAATCGATCCCGCAACACGCAGCGCAGCAGTCGATCACTCAGCCACTGCGCCAATCGCGTCGTCATAGTCTGACGATCGGTCTAGCAAAGAGGCATCGTATTACTCAATATTACTGGGTTGTGGAGGTCAAATAGGCAGTCGCTCCGTGTAAAGTACTGGTGATCAGTTGGATCCGGGTCTGAAAGGCGACCACAACATAATTGGGAAAACGCTCGGCAGAATTGATAACAGTCCGTCTGTCGGCAATTCGGCATTCGAAATAAGGCACTCATGTTTGATTGATATGATAACATGAGCGTCCCTAATCTTTGACAATAACGTCATGGGATTTTTTAATCAAAATGCTTTATTGGATAAAATACAGCATAACATCACATCCTGTCCGTTTTCCCCGAAGAGATAGGCAGAAGGTGAACCTCTTGAACATCAAGAGTCCTCCGTAGTCTCTTTCTTAAAGTGGACTTTTCTTCGAGCGGTCTAGAATCACTTGAGACAACCTTAAGTTTTTAGAAGTCGTCAAAGATTTAATTACCAGTGGCGGTACTTTGATACAAGTATTTTTTTTTTGTTATGGATATGGCATCGCAGGTCAACCTATGAGGCTGTTTTCTGCACACCAGACTATCCGTGAATGCCTTGAGTGTAAGGCCTCCAGCCAGGGGACAAGCCTAAATGTTTGGCTTGCTCCTACAACCTACTATTCTTCATGATGTAAGGGTTTCAGTACAAGGGAGGGGCCCGAAAGGGCCGATGCCTGCCAGGGCTGCAGGACTGTTCGAAAGAGATACCGAGGCCCTGGAACACAAAGAACAAGGAGAGAACATGGATGGGTTTTAGTCAGTACAAGTCTGACACTCCCTTCCGCTCTGCCCAGAGCGGCAGAAGTCATATTATGATTTCCCACCCAGCCAGTTTCAGAACAGCCTCCTTGGCCTTATGGGCTTGCCCTAGTGTTGGCTTCAAGGCACGCCATCAATCAATGTATGTACTTACTGAGCCACCCAAAGACCCCTTGCATACCAACAGCTACGCGGTTACCCGCGTGCGTCATATCTTTCGGTCGCATTTAATACTGACGCGTCACGGTGAGTCGGGGCAAGCTCTAAGCAATTTCTTTAAGAGGGAACAGGGGCTGTAATTCTCTATACAAATGTATTTCCCTTTTTTATTCCTGAATAATGCCTCTAGAGAAATCATTTTTTTTTTCATAAAATCAAGGTCTACTTTAGACACACGTCCCTATTATTTCCTTTTTTCAGCAACTAATAAGTAAAGAAAATATTACGTTCGAAAAATGCCCCAATCTTATGACCGTGATTAGACACGAAAAGTGTTTAACATGAAAGAAATTGACAAGAACATATTCTTTTTTAAAAATTATAATGCCAAAAAGAATTGAATCTGTTAAGTTTTCGAGGAACAAAACTGAGAATACGAAACGTCAATCTCGTCAAAATTGTTTAATCGGTAATTGTGATATAATCGGTGTGAGCTGTAGCTGTCCCTATCGCACTCTACGGAGGAAGGCTTGACGCAGCGCGACGGCAATAGTTTCTTCAAATACCTACCTCGCAGGTCCTGTTCCCTCTTAATTTGTTACCCCACTGTTGCTGTCGGCAACACGCGTCCCGCTTGCGTGTAGATTGATGCCGAGTGCTCACACGTCTTACAATTTATGTCTAGGTACCTACCTAATTCTAATAAATAAAATCCCGTGTAGTAATACAAATCACTACCCACACGTCCCACTCACGTCGACTTGTTATGTTTGAAGTAGTTTTTGTTGTTTTTTGATAAAATCGATGACTATCACCGCTCGCAGACATGACCTGTGACCATATTTATCAAGAACCATTTCGGTGTCTCTTCTTGAGTAAATATTGCAAAAATTCAAATGCAAATAAAAATATAAAACCGGCTAAGTGCGAGTAGGACGCGTGCCAAAGGGTTCCGTACCATTATCTCTTAAATTTTTATTTTACTTGAATTTTTTTTTTAAATTTTTAAGGTGATTATACAACTAAATATTCTGTCAATATTTCAAGCGTCTACCTGTCGCCGTTATTAATATCGAGTAAAAACGGGAAGAAATCACGTTTGTTGTATGGGAGCCCCCCTTAAATATTTATTTTATTCTGTTTTTAGTATTTTTTGTTATAGCGGCAACAGCAATATATCATCTGTGAAAATTTCAACTGTCTATATATCACGGTTCATGAGATACAGCCTGATGATAGACGGGCAGTCAGACAGACAAACAGGCAGACGGACGCACAGCAGTCTTAGTAATACAGTCCCGTTTTGCCCTTTGGGTACGGAACCCTACAAAAATATTCCATAATCTTTAGACCGACGTATCAGACATTAGTCCAGACGGTATTACGATAGCTCCGACAAAAGATAAAGAAATCGGTGCAAAGCAGATATTTTCGGTCGAGTCTGTTCCGGCGGTTATCGAGGCCAAGGCAATGAGACACTGGTTTAGGAAACCAAGTGTGCAGTTTTTACTAAATAATCGGGAAGCGGAGCGAGACCAACTCGCGCATGAAGGGTTTCATACCATCGTAGTAGGGGAGCCCCCTTTAATTTATTTTTTGTTATTACAGCGGCAACAGAAAAACACATTCTGTGATTTATTTTTAAATTCAATAGTCTATTTATTACCTATCATGAGATACAGCCCGCTGACAGACAAACGGACAGACAGCAGAGGTTTAGTAATAGGGTCCCGTTGGTTACCTTTCGGGTACAGAAACAGAACCCTAAAAACCATAAATAGATCGATTCTAGCACTCTTATTTATTGTTTACTTACAATTTCTGCACCCAAGATTTACAAAATACAAGTCTGCGCACAGTTGCTGCTTTTTTTACTCGAAATGAAAGCGATGTAAACCCAACTAATATAAGAAGTGCTACTAATATTTATAAATAACACTTGAGTTGACAAGATAATTGCACAAAACAGAAATCGATAAGGTACCAAGTTCCCTCGTACTACGGTTACATAAGTATGCTCTTGGCCTTCGTCCAATGGTACCAGTACAACCGCAAATACCATAATTGCAGCAGCCTTGAAAGCTTTTGCAATAAATATAATAAGGGAGTGAACTTGTAATACTATATTACAAGTTACCGACACCAAAATAGAATAAAAAGAAATACATCATCGAAGTTTTATTGCTTTTGTCCAGCTTTAAAAATAGCCATTGTCATTAAGTGTCGTGCGATGAGTTTATCAGATGGCTTAAAGTCACCTAAAGGGTAATGGAGAGGGCTATGCTCGGAGTATCCTTGCGTGATCGAATCAGAAATGAGGACATCCGCAAGAGAAACAAGGTTACCGACGTAGCCCGAAGAATTGCCAAGCTTAAGTGGCATTGGGCAGGGCACATTGCTCGCAGAACGGATGGCCGATGCGGCCGTAAAGTTCTGGAGTGGCGACCGCGAACCGGAAGACGTTGCGTTGGAAGGCCTCCCACTAGGTGGACTGGTGAAGGTTGCGGGGATCCACTGGATGCGAGTCGCACGGGATCGGTCATTGTGGCGACATTAGGGGGAGGCCTATGTCCAGCAGTGGACGTCTTTCGGCTGAAATGATGATGATGATGAGTGTCCTTTGAATCCAATAGAAGAAACTTCGAGGAGTATCATAACCAGACTTAACTTTAACACTGCTGAAACTCAGGACTACCTCTGAGAGGCATCAATCATTCTCCTGCCCTTATCCTAATTACATTTGGGGTCGGCGCAGTATGTCTTCTTCGTCCATACTTCTCTATTACTCGCCATGTCATCAGGCACTTCCTTTCTTGCCATATCATCCTTCACACAGTCCATCCCAGTCCATCCATTATTTCTTTGGTTTTCCTCTAGTCTTATATCCATCCACATTCATACTCAAATTCTATGAGGTAGTTGGCTGTAAATCCATAATCCACTACGCAAGCTCAAAGCAGATTAGTGGAAGTCACATGTTTGATTCTAGGATATTCCAATGCCCTCACACTGTTTTGCCCGCAAGCCTGGCTTGCTCCCTGAGTTTGGACCTATGACCTACGAATTGTAAGTCACAACCGATACAACTGGGTCACCATTCCTGCCACGGTTTACACTACATATTATAAAACAAAGTCCTCCGCCGCGTCTGTCTGTCTGTTCGCGATAAACTCAAAAACTACAACACCGATTTTCTGTTTTCACCAATGGATAGAGTGGTTCTCGAGGAAGGTTTAAATATATAATTTGTCAAGTTTTTGTATACATTGGCTAAAATATAATGATATTTCCCATGGGTTGCGGGAACGGGATCAAAATTTCATGATTGCGGGCATCAGCTAGTAGACTAATAAATTGATAAACTTAATCCATCGACTCTACAGATATTACAGTTTATATTTCTATTTCATGGCTTCTATACGAAACTAGCGAGTATGCTTTATCGCTTAATCAGAGCATAACAATAGCAATTGCCTTTTGTTTACCAACATGACTCATCTCTCGAGTTTGGACACTTGACATAACTGACATAAACAGGAACGGGAAACTTTGGCAATGTTTCAAATGGGCGTTGCATAATGTGAATCTAGGGCATTAAACAACAAGTCTTGATATCTACATCTTTAGTTAAGGTGGAAACGTCATTGTAGCTAATAATATAACTATCTAAGTTAATGTAACCCTATTCAGCAACTATTTCATGAAAAAGCCATTCAATGAATGACTTTTAATATAAAACACATTTAATATAAAACAAAGTCTCAGTCAAAACTTTTCGCGATAAACTCAAAAACTACTGGACCGATTTTTATACTGTTTTCAACAATGGATAGAGTGGCTCTCGAAGAAGGTTTTTTGTATATAAATTGTCAAGTTTTTGCATATATTGGCTAAAATATAATTATATTTGTTGGAGGTGTCGGAAAAAAATAAGCCGTCTGGGAGCTTTCAACGAAAACGCTGCTTAACCGTTTAAGCTATAACAAAATGATGTATGGTGGAATCCCTGGAATAGGTTCCTATGGGTTACGGGAACCGGATCAAAATTTCATGATTACTTTTGGTCGCGATAACCGACATCCACGCGGGCGAAGCCGCGATCATCAGCTAGTGTAACTACATAATTATGTGTTACTGGCGCGACTCATTTTTCATCAACACACAACCTGACACTAACCTGCAAATGGCAAAAAACATAAGAAAATTTAAACTTCGCGGGCTCCCTGGCGATTTCAACTTAATTCTCTAGGAGCGAGGTAAGCTGCAGGGAGTCCACAATAATTATTGTGGCTATCGACGCGAAACTGTTTCAACACATTTTGTTCAGCGCGTTCGAGTCGCGTGGTCCGAACAAGTAAAGGAGATATTTTTTGCCTCTATGGGCAAGCTTGCAAATCTTTTTCTGACTGGTTCAAGTCGATTCTGCAAAATATGATTGGGTCACACCTCATGTCATTCATGTTTCATCCTAACCTAATCTTCGGCAAAGCGTAACGTTGAGGTCCGCGAGTCTATGGAATTCAGTGCCGGCCAAAAGCAAGCCGATTTAGTGTAAAAAAAAAACTGGCCAAGTGCGAGTCGGACTCGCGCACGCAGGGTTCCGTACCTATTATCTATACAACATTAGACAAAAACGGCAAAAAAATTACGTTTGTTGTTATTTATTTTATTTTAATTTAATAATTTATTTTTAAAGTGAATATACAACTAAATATTCCATGAATATTTTAATATTCTGTGAATCGAGTAAAAAAACGTTCAGTAAAATCACGTTTGTTGTATGGGAGCCCCCCTCAAATATCTATTTTATTCTGTTTTTAGTATTTCTTGTTATAGCGGCAATAGTAATACATCATCTGTGAAAGATTTCAACTGTCTAACCATCATGGTTCATGAGATACAGCCTGGTGACAGACGGACAGACAGTGGAGTCTTAGTAATAGGGTCCCGTTTTACCCTTTCGGTACGGAACCCTAAAAACAAAAAAAATCCCATACTTTATCCAGCTATTTCGTGGTTGACTTCCAGTCCAACGGGGTACAGCTGAATACCATTACTTTCCAGCGAGAAACTGCTTATCTGATCTCCATATTAGTTTTTGGGTAACGCAATACCCCTTGGTAAGGCTGGTTATCACACTTTCGGGATTCTGACTATCATCAACATACATACAAATAAACTCACTCCTTTTTCCCAGGGGGGTAGGCAGAAACCACCTGCTACGATCCTTTTTTTTTCGTATGGGAAGTCATCAAATGACTTCTTCCGCTCTGGGCAGAGCGATAGGGAGTGTCAGACTTGTACTGACTAAAACCCATCCATGTTCCTTCCTTGCCCTTTGTGTTCCAAGGCCGCGGTATCTCTTTCGAACAGTCCCGCAGCCTTGGCAGGAATATGATACCCCTTGGTTAGACTGGTTGTCAGACTTTCCTGCTACGATCCTTAGATAATCCATACGTCTCGTCAACGTTCATACACCTGGTCATACTGGTTGCGAGTACTACCTACGCACCAGAACTTTCTGAAGAAATCTACCTCTGCAAAAAATAAATTAACTAACGATTTGTCAACCGTCGAGTGAGAGGTTGACTCAAAAGAGGTACACGGGTTGGTGACCACGAAAGCTTTCTATGTCCCATTTTATTTTTAACCTAAATCGAAAAACAAGTAGCAGACCTAACCTAGCTACGTACATGTAGGTACTACCCCAGGTAGGTATAAACCCAGTCTACAGAGAAATCGATCCCGAAAATGAAATCTAATTTTAGATATTCGTTACGTAAGTATACAAGGTGTAAACGGACTCTTTACGAAGCCGCCAAGTATTTCGTACATCAAACTAAGTAACCCTACGCAAAAAATGTTGCTAGGAAAAGGCTTCCTTTCTTGGGGTGTTTATACGTTTTACGGTAAAACTCAATGTAACGCACTTAAAATATTGTGTGGTGGATGCATTGAATTATAAACGAATCACGGACGCATTTAAAATAAAGTTATAACATTAAAAAGTTGTATTTAAAAAAAACTTGTGAAAAAGTTTATACTTCGACCTTAATATCTTCGTTACTAGTAGAGTAACTACCCAAAAATAATGGGATACGATCGACGATATTTTCATTTCATTCGATTGCGATCGTCACTGTGATATTTCCTTGTTCTGGATCATACCTTCTAGTTACGAAGATATTAAAGGTAAATTCAACTTTTTCGAACGTGTTTTTTATACATGACATACTTTAGAGTCCTCCATGGCCCCTGTTCTATTCAATACATCCATCAGCACAATCTTTGAGTGCGTTACTTTGAGTCCAACTGTGATTATTTCCCAGCAATAATTTTTGCGAAGAGTTATTTAGTTTGTTGTACAGAATGCAGGGTCGACGGCTTCGTGTAGGAATTTTAAAGAAATTACACTAAAAGGTAGGTTATATATCTTCGAATGAAAATGTTACGACTTTAAAAAGTCTGAACCCAATAACCCATGGTAATGCGTTGAGGATGATTTATTACGGCTTGTCACGATATGATGACGTAAACACTGGTTGCCCGTTTTATTGTTTTTGATTTATGTTTTCGGGGAATCTTTTATATTATGGGTGATGTTTGGTAGGCAGTTATCATAGGCTTAAATAAACCTATCGATTTGGGGTATGTAAACAGTAATAGCTTTGCCTTTAATGAAAGAGAAAGGAGTAAATGATGCCGTGACGTCTGACAGGGGAGAATGGAAGAAGAAAGCATGTTGCGCCGACCCCAAATAGAATGGGATAAGGGCAGGAAGATGATGATGAAACAGTAATAGCTTTGCCTTTTCTGAGTACGTTATTAAAATAAAACTTCTTTACGGGGAATAAGCTGGTGAATGCGTTACGTTACGAGGCAAACGGAAGTTGAAGTTAGTGAAGATAGAAAGAAAGAGAGTTACGTTTTTGAAATTGACAGACGATTGTTCGGCATTTGTTTAAGTTTTACTTCAGTCGTGTGGTCTAGAGCACACTCGTTTTTGAAGCGAAAACTTCTTTAACATCGTTGTGATTTGAAAGTCGATGAAACGAAAAACTAGGTGGACAGACGATCTCATCAAAGTGGCCAGAAGAAACTGGATAGCCATGTCACAAAACCGCCAAAAGTGGAGACATTTGGAAGAGACGTACTCTCAGTATTGGGTGGCCAAGGGTTGAAGAAGAGGAAGAGAGAGAGAAGAGAAACAAAAAAGCGACAGTAAAAAGAGACAGACATTTATATGTCTGTCTCTTTTTACTGTCGCTTTTTTTCTCCCACGTTAAATCTTATGAATTTATATTCATAAGATTTAACGTGGGAGAAAATGAGATAGAAAGCATTATACGGTGTTTATCTTGAAGCCAAAATTTCTGAAGGTTTCACTTCTGCCACGTGTGAATTGCACACATGTTTTTTTTTATTAATTACTTCTAGGTTAAGCAGTGATAGCGTAGTAGTGTGACCGTTGGACTGCCAAGTCATAGGTCTCAATTTCCTCTGATTTTTCGCATTCATGTGCGTATTGTATAATTATCACTTGCTTCGGTGAAGGAAAACATCCTGAGGAAATAAGCATGCCTGAGAGATATTTCTCGACGGCGTGTAACGCTAAGTCAGTCAGTCGATCTTTAGGTTAAACCGTGCTTGCCTAGGTTGGCGTTTGGATGCGTGACCACCCATTACAAACAGAGTTTTCTCCGTGCCTCAAAAAGCACGCTAAGCCGTTGGTCCCGGCTGTCATTTGAAGATCTTTGACAGTCGTTAGGTAGTCAGTGGCCAAAAAACTGTGACAACCAGTCTTACAAAGGGGTATCGTATTACCCAGTACTAACCAGTTAGTACTGGGTAATACTGGGTTGTGGAAGTCAGATACGCAGTCGCTCCTTGTAAAATACTGGTATTCAGCAGCATCCGGTTAGACTGGAAGCCGACCCCAACATAGTTGGGAAAAGGCTAAGCAGATGATGATGAACCTAGTTCTTCGGGGATAGCGTAAAAGAACATCACACGCACACCTGTGTGAGGAATACTACCACTACGCTCACTCACTCTTTAAATGATACTTATAAGGAACACTCAATTCCAACCATGAGTCCCTAAAAACTGCCGGTAGTAGGAACATCCTAATCGAGGCTGTCATGAACCAATGAAATAAAAATACAAGGTTAACGATATTGGGTCACGTCAATAAGACTTGGAAAGACGTCATGGAAGTTTATAGATAGGATATATCAGTCTGTACGGGTATTAGATGGACCAACTGGCGTGTCAATGGAAAGATACAACATAGACCTATACTCCGTATACTATACAGGGTGTAAACAGACTCTTCACGAAGCCGTCAACCAAGCATTATGTACATCAAACTAAGTAACTTTACGCAAAAATTAGTGCTAGGAAACGACTTTTTTTTTGGGCTGAGAATTCACGCTTTACGGTAGGACTCAATGTAACGCACTCAAAACATTGTGCTGATGGATGGATTGAATAGTAAGGGGGTCGTGGAGATGTTTAAAGTAAAAATCTTACATTAAAATCATGTATTTAAAAAACTTGTGAAAAAGTTGGAACTTTGACCCCCAATATCTCCGTAACTAGAAGGTTCCCAGGCATGGTCTAGAACAAAAAAATGATCGCAATGATGGGGAGAACAAGTGCCTTTCGGTTTCGTTAAGAGTCTGTTTACACCCTTTAGGTATAGTTTTATTGGAGAATTTATGTAGAACTAGCTTTTGGCCACGGCTTCGCGCGCGTTGATTTAGAACTTGACAATCAATTCGGGTGCTTGTAATAATATATTTCAATCACGATTCGAAAGTTACGTGGCGCCATCTATTAACATAAGACCGTTATCGTTGTTTTCCTCGGGAACAGTACTTTGTATTAGGATGAAAGATACCCCATTTCCGTTTCTGTACACCTGACAACGTATATGCAACATTTCAGGATGATCGGTTCAGTGATTTAGGCGTGAAAAGGTAACAAACTTACCTATGCATTTGCTCCTATGTTATTCAACTTAGGCTAAATTAATTTTATTTACCTACAAAAAAACAACAAAGTTCCGCGCAAAATAAAAACACCAATAAAAGTTATATTTTTTATATTAATTTCACGCGAACGAAGGTCGCAGGCAACAGCTAATATCGTATATAATATAGTATTTTATATATTCTTATAGTATATTATATCTTAGTATTAAATTAAAATTATTTTCAGATATACACCTACGACTTTTTGTGCATCACCCAAAGGTGGTGGAAAATGCATATGGCATTAAGTCCCCCACTGTAGTATGTGCTTAAAGTGTTAAATAAATAAATAAACCTCACGCAGACCTGCCTCCGAGAGATATTAGTGGAAAAATTGGAATTGGAGCTTATCGTAGCAACTATAGTCAAAGTTACTCGTAATTTTGCCAAAATGTTATTCACTGAAAAAAAATGCACGCCAATCAAGTGAATTTTTAGCTTGATTGACGATATCTTGTTAAGATTAATCAAAATCTTAGTTAAGTTGATCATCACGACATGATTGCAGCAATACTAATTCAAATGATTGAACGCTCAAACAATTTTCTTGATTACCCTTAACATGACATCATTGTAGAAGACTTAAAAATAAAAACGAGAAAAAAGTAATCAAATGCTTGATTGACACAACTAACTTACTTTTGACTTGATTGCTGCAAATAGGTTTTGTGATAACACCAAATAAGATCCCGTTTCAAATCTCAATCAAATAAAAGTAGTAGCTGTGATCATTGTACGTGATAGGTTCAGATGCAAACAAGTGACTTAGTCATTCTAAACAAAATCTTGATTATGGCAACTACTTTTTTTTTCAATGAATTTCTAAAAATACCGCAGTACAGATGCACGCATCACGCATATAGATCTTATCTCACATATTGCAGTCAAATATAAAGGTAAACGTACCCTTCCCAAAACCGTTAACCAAGCATTCTGATATATCAAACCAAGTGACACTGGGAAACGATTTTTTGGAGGTGAATAATCACGTTTTACGGTAGCACTCAATGTAACGCACTCAAAACATTGTGCTGATGGATGCATTGAATATTACAGGGGTCATGGAGCTATTTGAAGTAAAGCTATAGTATTTAAATCTTGAATTTGACCTTCAATATCTCCGCAACTAGAAGGGTCCCAGGAAAAACAAGTACCTCTCGGCTTCGTTAAATATTCGGTCGCTGAACAACAACTCGACAAATAGCTGAAGTTATTAGGTAGTTCGATATTTCCCCGAACGAACTATTTTACAGGAAGCTGTAGCAGTGTGATATACCTAACTTATGTTTAGTGACGTTAGTCATGATCTAATAGTGTGAATAAAATAGCAAACATAATAATTAAGAATGTATCCTACTATAACATAGGGATAAATATAATGACCACCAAAAATAACTTTGTGACCACTAACGTCTATCACCTAAAATATCAATTGATCATCAAATTTAGTAAATGAGCACCAAATTTTAATGAGGTGGTTGATGACAAACTAGTTTTGCCTAGACCGACTTGGGGCACTCCGACACGGATAAATTAGTTTAGAAGGGTATTGCTACTGTACTTAAGGGTAAGGGTAAAACTACTGAATGGATTTAGACGAAATTGGCACACAGATAGCTTATACCCTGGATTAACATATAGGAAACTTTTTATCCCGGTGTGATCCTGTGGGACAGTTACAACTACACGTGGGCGAAGCCGGGGGCATTAGCAAATCCAATAGTAAATTTAAAAAATCTAATATCTTCACAATCAAGTAAGTGAAGACGTTCCAACGCGGACTCTGCAGTCATTATACCAATTATAGTTGTTACGGTTAATGGACCGACAGCTAGACCCTCGACTCTCGTTGAGCGGCTGGCTGGCTCCTGGATACGTCAAGCATAGTGAGGAGTTTCCTGTTTCTGGAGCTTTAATTCCCGGCAGCCCGGAACTTGTTCCTGGTACCGGTGGGCTACAATTTTTTTTTGTTTTTTAAAATATTAAATATCATTCACTACTAACCCATATGGACTCTTGTTCGAATTAAAGTTTTTTGATTTGATTTGATAATTCTCCTGCCCTTATCCCAATTCATTTGGGGTCGGCACAGCACGTCTTCTTCTTCCACACTTCTCTATTACTCGTCATCTCATCAGACACCTCCTTTCTGGCCATATCATTCTTTACACAGTCTATCCATCGCTTCCTTGGTCTTCCTTACCATACCTCGACAACTGATTACCACGCCACTTCCAGACTGCCTCTTATAGGTATAGGTACTCATTACTTACTTTATCCATTCGCGTAACACCACACATTCCCCTTAGCATTCTCATCTCAGCCACATGCAAATGCCTTTCATTCATACCTTTTATAGGCCAACATTCTGATCCATTCAAGACAGCAGTTCTAACCATTGTTTTATAAATCTTCCCCTTGAGTTTAAGGGGAATGCGGGGGTCGCAAATTGTTCCCGTAACCTGCCGCCATTTCGTCCATCCCGTTTACACTACAGTCTATTTCGCCATCGCTTTGCACGAGTGAACCGACATACCGAAAATCGGAGCAGACAGAAAGAAACGCGCCATCTAGCGCTTTGGCGGATTTAATAGTATGCACAGAAAATAAATAAATGAGAATAACAAAGTATCAAGAAAACTGTGTGAACGCGCAACGCAAACATGACAGCTCGAATGACCGGCTTTTAACGTCCTTTCTGCTAATAACAACAGTGGCCCATATGGAAGGCACTCAATCGATTGTGGCAACAAGCAATGTCTTACCGCACACGGTAGAGTAAAAAAATCTAAATAGGTCATACAGAAACATCGGTGCGCGAGTCCAACTTGCACTTGGCCGGTCTTTTAATGCATCAAATAATATAAATGTATCAAATGAAAAGGCTTGCTGAGAGGCATACGAAAAATTATATGACGTCACTCTAAAGCGTGTTTTTTTTTTAACTACAAGGTGTAAGCAGACTCTTCACGAAGCCGTCAACCAAGCATTATGTACATCAAACTAAGTAACTTTACGCAAAAATTAGTGCTGGGAAACGACTTCTATTTTTGGGCTGATTAATCACGTTTTACGGTAGGACTCAATGTAACGCACTCAAAACCTTGTACTGATGGATGGATTGAATAGTAACGGGGTCGTGGAGGTGTTTAAAGTAAAAATCTTACATTAAAAACATGTATTTAAAAAAAAACTTGTGAAAAAGTTGGAACGTTGGTTGACCCCCATTATCTCCGTAACTAGAAGGTTCCCAAGTATGGTCTAGAACAAAAAAATGATCGCAAACACGTGGAGAACAAGTGCCTTTTGGCTTCATTAAGAGTCTTTTTACAACCTCGGGTGTCGTTACATTTACTTCGCACACTCCGCTAGCCTACTAAAAACAGTGCACAATGCTGAATAGTAAATTCAGCAGTGGCTCCGCCTACTCACAACTAAATATACACTAATGAATTACTGTTAACTCGCTAAATAAACATTACGCCTGGATTCACCGAAGGGATATGCAGAGGCGTTTAATACACCAACATTTTGCCAGCTTTGTTCATTCATTACATCACGCCTGTAATCCCCGAAGGGTTAGGCAGAGGTAACAGTATTTACACCCGGATTTATCCAGATATTTTTTTTAAGTGCCATGTATATAGGGCGTGAGGCTATTGCCATCAACCTGGCACAAATAATGACTCCCAAAAGTAAAATCTCAATAACGCTTTGTCCGAACTGGTAATTGAACCCAGGACCATGTTCAGAAGTCGCGCTCGCAACCACTCGGCCAACGAGGCAGTCTTGTCCAGCTTTTTTTTGTAGTCCATGTAATTGCAACCGGTCCTGATGGCATAATACATCCTAAAGAATTCCTTTTGGAAAAACCTAATAACGTCCCTGACCGAGCTAAAGATCGAATTCAGTACCCCTCGCTCAGCAGTCGCGTTTGTTATCACCAAACCAATAAGGCAAGGTATTAAGGACCGGTTTTTTTAGACTGATAAGTGTCCCACCGCTGGACAAAGACCTGTTCGCCACGGATCAAGACCAGATCGTCACACCACCTTCGCCGCGGTCTACCTCGACGGCGATTTCCTCCATCAGGCATCCACTGAGTGTCAGTTTGCATACCTCTCCGTGAATTCGTGAAAGATTAACAGTGTTTATGAGGCATTTATAGAGGGTGTAAACAGACTCTTAACGAAGCCGAAAGGCACTTGTTCTCCCCGTCATTGCGATCATTTCTTTTGTTCTAGACCATACCTGGGAATCTTCCAGTTACGGAGATATTGGGGGTCAATGTTCCAACTTTTTCACAAGTTTTTTTTTAAATACATGTTTTTAATGTAAGATTTTTACTTTAAACACCTCCAGGACCCCCTTACTATTCAATCCATCCATCAGCACAATGTTTTGAGTCCTACTGTAAAACGTGATTTATCAGCCCAAAAAAAAAGTCGTTTCCCAGCACTAATTTTTGCGTAAAGTTACTTAATTTGATGTACATAATAATACTTGGTTGACGGCTTCGTGAAGAGTCAGTATACACCCTGTATACCTGCACTGCAGTCTGCAAATAAAGTCTTATTCAGTGTATCAGTAATTAAATAAATACGTTAGGTACTAAAAACTTTAGCAGTCTGCAATAGAAAGTATTTTTTTCTAATCTTGCTACGTCATGTCAATCTGTAAGGAGTATTTAGTCAAGGTTATAAAAACTTGTACTGAAATAGACACCTGAAGTGCTGAATCGATGCGTTTTGGTTTACGTTACCTACTTGAAAATAATCAACACACTACAATCATTTGCTTAGGTAATTAATATTACTAGAATAGAATAAACCGTGCTTAAATATAAAAATTCTGAATATTTTCATGAATACCTAGGCATTTTCCACAAAACCTTGATCATCTAATGTTTCAGAAAATTAAAAAGTAAAAGTGTCACTTACGTCATTTCTGCTCCGCAAAGTGCTTCGTTTGGGTCGCAACAACACATCTTTGAAGTCCAATTTTACTTCGTTTATTATATTAGGCATTTTCACTGAACTCGAATCTGATTTAAATTCGTAAAATGTATTTACTAAGCGCTGTATACGGCCGCGCGTTCAATCCCGCGCTCTGTATCGACTGCCCGATGCGAACGGTGTTGCTAGAGTATTAAAAAGACTTTCCCCACGCGGAAAATGTGGAGCTGTCATTTCTGACATACGAAAGTCGATCAATGAACTTTAGTCAACCAAGGTATTTTCTTTACACATATTTATATTAGTAGATAATTTGCTATAGTATATTAGTTAATAATTAATGAAGTAGATAGACTAGGATCATTAATCTCCTATTTCATGGTTTAGAACCTTATCAGAGCTCATTAGAATTAAATTAATTAATTATTTATTTATAATATCGTTTGGCAAAAACAAACGTAAATTGATAACAAGTCCTTGAAAGATTGTCGCAATAACACGGAACACTGAGTAAATATGCTATCTTGAAACGAGCCTATGCCTATATATTTACTATATATGTACTATGTACGTACTTTATATTTATAGATTCTTATTTCTACCATAATTTTTCAGTTTAATCGTTTACCGATTGCTGAATAGTTTTTGTTTTAAAAAGAAGTTTTTAAGTTATTTCCAAATTTATTTCATGAATAAAACACTTTCTTTGTAGTTTTGAGACAACTTTCCTCGACAAATAGCTTACAGCTGAATCTTAAAATAGACACGTAGATAAAGAAAGAAATTCTATGGCAATCGAATCATCTTCCAAAGTTCCCGCTGCCCTTGCATCGCTGTCAAAGTTACAGCGATCTTTTGCTCCTAGTAATATGCTTGTTGTTACGTTGCTATCACTGACAACTTTGCTAAAATTATAGTGATCTGTATTTTTGGAACAATAAAGTTGCTGCAACTGTCAGAGGTAATATAGTAATATACTACGACTGTTTATGGACTATTAGTATTTCGGTAAGTAAAGCAACGTTTCCGTGATTTATCGCTTTCAACACTGAAATAAGCTCTATTTCTATGTATGACTGCCTCGTTGGCCTAGTGGTCGCAAGCGCGACTGCTGAGCATGCGGTCCTGGGTTCGATTCCCGGATCGAGCAAAGTGCTATTGGGTTTTTCCGTCAGGAATTTCTCAATAGCAGCTACGGAGTCTGGATTTGGACCCAGTTGATGGCAATAGGCTCGCCCCTATTACATGGGACTTAAAAACATAACTGGTGAAATGTGGGTGTACTATAAGGTACACTTCTGCCTAACCCTTCGGGGATTACAGGCGTGATGTTATGTTTATGTTATGTGTTCTATGTATGTAATATGGAGTTTATTATTGTATTAATCATATACATTGATAATTAAAAACTATTAAACTAAAATAGATAAACTAACAACAAACTATAAAAGGGCATCGAAAAACTCCTCCTCAACGCTGTCAGATGGTAATGTGCCCAAGAGACTGGCGGCGTTGCCACGTTGTATGGCAACACTTAGCCTCTGGCCAAAGTAAAAGCCAGCCCTTGGGTCACGGGAAGCGTCAACTAGGCGTTTCGAAATTTCCTTAAATAGGCTATGAGCACTCGGACCCCACGGCCCTAGAGTTGCAACCCCAAACGGCTCGAAAATATAGTTATGTTAGTTATGTATGAGTTTAAAAATATGATATCTTAACTGCATAAAATTACAATCAATACAGTAGGACAAACACAACTTTAAATGTTTTTACGTATATAAAACATATTTCTCGTGACTGTACAATATGTCTTTTAGACTGAACCCTGTAAATAGTAGGTACAGCTAACCTGAAACCGCGCAATTTTCCCGTACTGGCAACACTACTCCACAAGCGTGACACAAAACGTCACGAGGGCGCCCAGAAATACTCGCTTTCAGCCGCTAGGTGAAGGTTATTTAATGACCGACGTTACCCTATAAAAAACCTAACAATTTCCCCTTACAAAATACCGTCTTTCCCTCACATTTGACTAGGTTCTTTTTCACTTCATATTTGAAGAAAATCGTTGATGTTATTGATATAACAGAATCAGCTGTTGTCCGGGCATGCGCAACGCGGAAGATAATCTTGCCAAATGAAAATGACATTGAGTCTGTGGTCGAGGACGGGTTGCGTGACCATCTCATTTTGCGCGCGTAACCTTAGGTTTTAAATGTCAGATAGGTACTTAGACTTAGCTATTGGTGATAGATAAAATGAGAGGAATGCTCTAAAAACAATTTATATTTATTATCTTTGGCCAAGCCTTGTCTCAACTATGTTGGGGACGGCTTCTAGTCTGACTAAATGCAGCTGAATATTTCACATAGAACGACTGCCTGTCACAACTCGGACCTCCACATTCCAGTTACTGGAAAGAATTACAATTTATTGGGTACCCAAACGAAAAATGATTTATATTTGGAATGGGCAACTTACGTCTTCTTCTACTTCAATCAGTCCCTCATTACTGAGGATCGTGGTCATTGGACCCCTTTAAACGGACAACCTGCCTCCACCAACTACAGCAATTCACAGTTATTATGCTGTGACTGGGACTGTAGCTTCATTTTATTTTTGTCTTTGTTTCGACAATTCAAAAGTGCCTGTAAGCCTATATGCCTGTGTTGCCTACTTGAAGTAAATGCATAGATTTTGATTCATTGGTGCCGATTCCCGTGTTTACAAACTAAACCAAATTTAAGTTCAGAGCATCGTTTTCTTTCTATTTCATTAAGAAAAGGACAGAAGATAAATTTTAGTTTAGTCCTGTCAAATTAACCAGCGCCTGACACAAGTTAACCCATTCACTGCCCAGTACTTCGCGAAAACTTCGTGAATTTCGTTCGCGTGCCCACAACCCGTATCCGAGTCGTCGTTATAATGAACTATAGGTGACTTGTATTCATGCCCAGAACCCGACTAGCGAGTCCATAGCTACAGATACGGATTGTGCGAACAAACAAATTATTGTTCGACTCATATGCTGGGTTCTGGGCACTGAATGGGTTAAGCACGATTAAAAAGTTGACTACTAAAATTACATCAAATTCAGGTGCTGACTAATTTGACAGGACTAGACTAATATTTATCTTCTGTCCTTTTCATAATGAAATAGAAAGAAAAAGATGCCCTCAACTTAAATTTAGTTTAGTTTGTGAACAAGGGAATCGGCACCATTATGTTATTAAATTAAGATTTTATTTATAACAATACACTTAATTTTGACAAACACCTCTCTGTGAACCTCTCTTTTTTATAAGCCGGCAAAATGCGGCTTAAAAAAAAGAGAGCTTCACAATTCATCCGGATTTTTTTATCAGTTTGAGGAAAAGTATTTTTGATTACTTTCTTTTACTCCTTCGTGTCGATGATTCCCTGAATTGGAGTCAAGTTTTATTCCTCCAGAAATCTGCCACCTCGACGGCGCCGCGGCTTCGGTGGTGGCTTCGGAAGTTCGTACAGGTCCCTCAAGAACTGGACTTGATTCAGTGGTATTGGGTTTTTCAGTAGCAACCACGTAGTTTGGATTTGTGCCCGGTTGATAGCAATATGCTCGCCCCCTATTACATGGGGCTTAGACATTACTGGAGAAATGTGGGTGTACTATTCTGCCGTCTTAAAGAAACAGGGCACAATTTAATTTTTTTTCCGAAATTGAGTTGAAAAATCTGGCTGATGTGCCTTTTTTTCTGTTTCCGAATAATTATGTATAACTCAATTTTGAATTGGAAAAAATGTTAGCTGTGCTCTTTTTCCTTATGACGGCATTAGGTGCGCCTCTACCCTACATCTTTAAGGATAACAAGCGCTTTTTATGTTAAAAGAATTTAGAAAAAGCATTATTAGATTTCTCGTTAGTATTGTCTCGCCTTCATTTACTCTGTGAATTGATTTAAAATTATTGGAATTGGAATTTATCAAAATCTAAGTTATTTTCCAATCAGTTTTTAATTAAAAAACGACTTTATGTTTGTCGGTTTAAAATACATAATAAGAGCTCGTGGATAAATAATAACAGCGGCACGGATCGATATTCAAGGTTAAGCAGCGCTTGCCTAGGTCGGTCCGAGGATGGGTGACACCAGCAGGTTAAGCCATTGGTTTAGGCATTGCCTGCTGTCATTTGTAGATCAACAGTCATTACGGGAGTCGGTGGCCCGAACGTCTAACAACCAGTCTTACCAAGGGGTGTTACCGTAATGAGGTCAGACAGGCAGACAGTCGCTCTATGTAATATAATGGTATTCAGCTGCATCTGGTTAGGCTGGAAGCCGACCCCAATCTATTCAAATGATAGTTTAAGAAACT
Source organism: Lycophotia porphyrea (assembly GCA_950005105.1). Taxonomy (NCBI): domain Eukaryota; kingdom Metazoa; phylum Arthropoda; class Insecta; order Lepidoptera; family Noctuidae; genus Lycophotia; species Lycophotia porphyrea. The sequence continues at coordinate 11,384,528 of OX465406.1, forward strand.
TAAAGTACATACTGTTCGTAATGTTTGGCATAATTACTTATGGTTTTTGAAGACACTTTCTGTAATCCGAAATAATAATGGTAGATTTTCCACGTCCATTTAACCTAAGGGATTTTACTTCCAAGTCATGGAATCTTAGCTTTTCTTTTATAAGCAGGAAAACAATGAAAATTATATCAAAATGACACCAATAAATCAAAAACCAAAGCAAAAGATATGGACTCGTGATGGATTCGAACCACCGACCACCTTTGCCATTCGTAAACGTAGGCGTTCTGACCACTGAACTAACGAGTCCTATATATTGTAGCTGAAATACGCCATCCCCTTCATCGTTGTGACGTCACAGATCGATAGGGGTTGTTGTGCTATATCTATACGTAGGGCGCTTTGCGTGCCGTCGCGTCATTGCGAACTCTACAGGGAGTAAACAGACTCTTCACGAAGCCATCAATTAAGCATTATCTAAGAAACTACGCAAAAATTTGTGCTGGCAAACGACTTTTTTTTGGGCTGACAAATCACGTTTTACAGTAGGACTCAATGTAACGCACTCAAAACATTGTGCTGATGGATGTATTGAATAGTAAGCGGGTCCTGGAGGTTTTTAAAGTAAAAATCTTTCATTAAAAACACTCAATTAAAAAAAAACTTGTGTAAAAATTGGAACTTTGACCCCCAATATCTCCGTAACTAGAAGGTTCTCAGTTATGGTCTAGAGCAATAACATGATCGCAATGACGGGGAGAACAAGTGCCTGTCGGCTTCGTTAAGAGTCTGTTTACACCCTTTATATAGTCTACGATCGTTTTAGAGTGTATCTAATTTCTAGTGTTCTAGTTCAATTCGATGTATCCCTAGCTACCGTAGGTTTCTGAAACAACTTCATTTAGACCTTCAACTAAGATAATACAGGGTGGGATGACATTGACGCACAAAGGAATACCACACGTACCTATTCAGTAAACATTCCAAAGATTTTACCGGTAATTCAAAAATAAAACAACTGTTTTGATAATTTTGACCGTGTTGTAGTTATTGCACTTTTGTAGGAAACAACAAACATCAGAATAGTTACAGCACTGAAAATATCTTGTTCGGAAGAATGTAATCCTAACTACATAATCTTCTTTCTAATATATAAAATTCTCGTGTCGCGGTGTTAATTACCAAACTCCTCCGAAACAACGGAACCGATGGATATTTGTATGAAATTTTGTGTGCATATCGGGTAGGTCTGAGAATCGGCCAACATCTATTTTTTATACCCCTGAATGATAAGGGTGACCCACCCCTAAATATTTTTTTTTATTTAGTAGGTAGGTAGGTAGTAGTACTAAAGTAACCGTGAAATTTTGATCCCATCCCAGCAACAAAAACTTGACAAATTATATATTTAAACCTTCCTCGAGAACCAATCTATCCATTGGTGAAAACAGCATAAAAATCGGAGCAGTAGTTTTTGAGTTTATCGCGAACAGACAGACAGATGCGGCAGAGGACTTTGTTCTATAATTTGTAGTGAAGTAATAAATAAATAAAAACAAACTTGTTTATAGATAAAGAAGCGTTTAATGACCTAGGTCGATTTCCATTGCTATTCCACTATCAGATGACTGCGGACTGCTATGTGGGTAACCCGTCGGCCTGAAGGGAGGCTCCTCGCGAGCGCCGGTTGTGGATATCGGCATGTTACCTATTATAAAGAAATAAATAATAAATTTCATTTATTTCAGGTCCGAGACCCATATAAAACAATGACAGATAAAAACGCAAATTATTGCACATAAAATAATAATACATAATTATTACTAAACATTATTATTGCTATTATACACAGAGAAATACTATCAAAATCTTTACAGTCCGCAATTATTTAAGAGGGAACAGAGCTCAACAGGGGCTGCGATCCTCCATACAATTAATGTATTCCCCTTTTTTGTTGCTAAATAATGCTCTAATTTTTTTTTTTTTTTCAGAAAATCAAAGTCTGCTGTAGACACGTCTTGTCGTTTCCTTTTTTCAGCAACTAATAAGTAAAGAAAATATGATCCTCAAAAAATTACAAAAAATACCTCTTTTTTACGGCCTTGATAAGAGAACTACCAAACAAATTCGAAAAGCTTTGACCATAAAATAAATTGATAGGAACCTAGACATAGTCTTTCTTAAAAAAATAATTTCAAAAGTATTCTCCCTCGTTAAATCTTATGAATTTATGTGTCTGTCTCTTTTTCGTTTCATCGACTTTCAAATCACAACGATGCTAAAGAAGTTTTCACTTCAAAAAAGAAAATACGAAACGTCGATCTCGTCAATATTTTTGTAATATATGAGCTGCAGCTGTCCCTAAGGCCTACGGGGGGCAGATTTGACGCAACGCAACTTCAATAGTTTCTTCAAATACCTATTTTTTTCAAATTCCACGCAGGCCCTGTTCCCTCTTAACCACTCATTTTACATTCCTTTCAATATCAATCTGATCTTTATTCCAGTTACAATAAGGCTGTGCCGTTTATTAAGGCCAACACACAGCACGGCAGAGAATTTTATCTTTATCCAACTTAAATTCATAGCTAGTGGTAACAGAGGCATCAAAGGAGATTTCTCTACGCTGCATTGAAATCTGTATCTTTGTTTGGTTGACGTTAACCATAAACGTGGGAACACACCAGGGCGTACCCTTCGGGGATTTCGCGTGTGGGTGTCCATGTGGGTTAGCAGAAACTACAAAACGCGACCTGCTACGATCGTTACATATTCCTTTCGCCTAGTCCTCATTCAAACATCTAGTCATACTGCACGCTGCACGCCGTACGTACGTTGATATTGGTTCGCTCCTACGTTCTCAGTGGCTGGACTGGGTGATGTGTTCATCTCATCAGAATTGGTAGTAAACATGGCATCCTTGTAGTTGCCGTAACCGTCACACTCAACATCGGACCCCGTGCGACATCGCTCGCGCGCACAATCTGCGAAGAGGAGGATGAAATGAAACGAGCAAAGAAATATTAGATATCTTACTTTTATAAGCTTGATAATCTTGGCTATGGATGATTATAAATTGGCTATACCTAAATATAAATTGGTATAGATCAATATAAATTGGCTATACATAAATATAAATTTATATAATTATGTATGCATTCTGAAAGTTGACAACGTCGCAAATAACTGTCAAATATTTTGCTATTGTGATTATTAAACAATATTACTGCATTTAATGATGTTTTATTGCTCTGTTCCACTACAGGTTTGGTTGGGAATTTCATTGAAACCACTGAATTGGGTGTTGTTATAATTGTAGGGGTAAAAAAGGCATCTAAATTACACAGGGTAAAAAGCAGGAAGCGGGTAGGAGAATTGGAGAAATACCATACTAACCACAGTTCATATTGGAGACCTCAACTCGCGGTACTTTGATACCTATGATGAAGCTGCCATCCTCAAGCGCACAGTAACACACGAAACGACGGCACTGCACATAGAGAAAAGTAGGTACTCTTATTTAGATTGCCATCGACACGCTAAGAAGTAGTTAGTATACAAGGTGTAAACAAAACCTTCACGAAGCCGTCAACCAAGCATTCTGCACATCAAACTAAGTAACTCTAAGTACTTTTTTTTTGCTGGGAAATAACTTCATTTGGGGTGAAAAATCACGCTATGACTCAATGTCCAGCACTCAAAACATTGTGCTGATGTAAGCGTTGATTGAATAGTAAACAGGTCATGGGGGTATTTAAAGTAAACTTATTGACGTTAAATATTTCAGTAACTAGAAGGTCCATGGAGGATAGATTGTCCGTTAAAAGGGGTCCAGTGACCACGATCCTCAGTAATGAGGGACCGATTGAAGAAGAAGAAGACGGTCTCCAGGTATGCTCCAGAACAAAGAAACATCGCAATGATGGGGAAAACAAGTGCCTCTCGACCTCGTTAAGGACATTTATACATCCATTAGAGGTAGTAGACGAGCTCTTTCAAAAAGAACTTGTACTGCAGGGTGTAAACAGACTTTTCACGAAGCCGTCAAACTAAGTAACTTTCCGCAAAAATTAGTGCCGGGAAACGACTTTTTTTTTGGGCTGAAAAATCACTACACTAAGACTCAATGTAACGCACTCAAAACATTGTGCTGATGGATGGATTGGATAGTAAGGGGGTCCTGGAGGTGTTTAAATTAGCTATCTTACATTAAAAACATGTCTTTAAAAATAAACTTGTGAAAAAGTTGGAACTTTGTCCCCCCAATATCTCCTTAACTAGAAGGTTCCCACGTATGCTCTTGAACAAAAAATGATCGCAATGATGGGAAGAACAAATGCCTTTCGGCTTCGTTAAGAGTCTGTTTACACCCTTTATGTACATATCACTCATCATACATACCTGCACAGGAGCATATAGCCACAACGGGGTACACTGAGGGGCATTGAAATGTAAATGACCATCAGGACCATACTTCTTTTTGAAATATTTCAGCTCACGCTTGCACGGCTCTGGTGATTAAAGAAAAATATATATGACCTGCAGACGTCACGCAGTTTCACCCGCGTATTTCTCGTTCCCGTGAGATTACGGGGATAAAATATAGCCTATGTTACTCGCTGATAATGTAGCTATCCATTGATGAAAGAAGTTTTGTAATCGGTCCAGTAGTTATTAAGTTTATTCGTTATATACAAAAATACAAATCTTTCCTCTTATATATTAGTATAGATTTTGAATTAGTGATCGCAGGAGAACCACAATCGTACTGAAGACGAAAGGATCAACATGTCATCTTCTAAGAAAGCTAAAGTCTTCACGAGGACCTTTCCTCTGCTACTGTCGGCTATAAAAAAACTTGAAAGTCACTTCTACAAAAGCTGGATCAATAACATAAGATAACATCACGCCAGTAATCTCCAAAGGGTTTAGGCAGAGGTGTACACCCATATTCCGCCAGTTACGTTTAAGTCCCATGTAATAGCGGGAGAGCCTATTGCCATCAGAAGACCACAAATCCAGACTCCATGGCTACTACTGAGAAATTCCTACTAGAAAAACCCAACAAAACTTCGCCCGACCTGGGAATTGAACCCAGGAGCTCATGCTTAGCAGTCTGCGACCATTAGACTACAAAAGGACTCGAAAAATCGAGGAAGATAATGAGTTGTTAATACCATTAGCTAACTCTTCCACCTCGTCCCTCTTCCGTCGGGTGCTGACGGCAGGCAGTACCACGTGTATGTCCTCACAGCGACCTTGTCTGCAGACCAGCCCGTCATCACAGCCAGGCTCCAGGAACTCCTCTTCTACCTGAACATTTAAAACATTATGAGGCTCTTCTTCTTAGCATGTCGATGGCAATGAACTGACCTCAGAATTTTGCACCTTCAGCAGAGTCCATCAGGTTCTGTTATGTATTAACAAGGCTGGACACGATATTAAGAGCCCCCACATATTGAGCTACTAGTGGCGACCACATTAGAACGACTAGTGGCCGCTATAAGTTGCGGACGCGTTTCTCCATCCATTTTGCATAGCATCGGCGCACACCGAGCGTTTGAGTGGCCGCGTCCGAACCACAAGCTGCGGGAGTCGACCGCGCTCGCTACTTGTGGCCGCGTTTTGCCGTTCGACTCGCGCGCACGCACGGCCACAGTCGTCGTCCGCCTCTGTCGAGTACCACTTGAACAGCTGCCGCAAGTGGCAGCCACTGAAGGCCGCATCGAGCCACCAGTGGCTGCCACTGGTGGCGGCGTGTAGTGGTCTGACTGAACCACTGGTGTTCGCGTTTAGTAGCGACGACTGGTGGCCATAATGTGCGGGGGCTCTAAGTTCCCCATTGACTTTGTATATGGAGTCATACCTCAATCTCGACAGTCCCATTGACGGTCTTCAATGTCTTCTTGAATTCTGCACACTTTTCGTTTAATTCTGCAAAGATTTAAGTACAATTATAATGTCACCGAAAATAAATTCAACGAGGAATGCGTTAAAATCTTCGAAAATGACACTATCTTCAGAATTTTCAAATACTGAAAATAAAATGACATTTTCACTTTGCCGGATTTTCTAACTCCCAGTTTGGGCAGTGTTCAGTATCATTATTACCCTCATCCTAATTTATTTGTGGTTGGTGCACCACTTTCTCTTCTTCCATACTTCTCGCTTGCCCGCAGTTTTATTAGATTTTTTATGGCAATGGGATCGTCCTATATTACATGGAACATAAATCCCACCAGACAGAGGTGTAACTGTGCCTAACCCTTTAGAGAAACTGGGCGTGATGTTGTATTTAGAAGGTTGTAGGTAACTGCAATAATAAAGCTAAAAACCAGCAGCGTTATCTAATTTACATTATCTCTTTCCCTCATACCACCGAGACTGGAACCATATGAGCCAGACAGAGACAAACAGGGGGGTGACTATGACATCTTAAAGCAGGGGCAATTCCAGTGTGGGAGACAGAGCTATACAGGTCGTCTAGCGCTATCTCTTTCTCACACTGGCATTAAGTCATCATGGTAGGCCCCCAGAACTTACGTTGATACACACTGCAACGCCCACAGCAGTTACACTGGTTCTTGTCAGGTAGGAACCCCCCAAGAGGGCAGTCTTTCTCTAGTACGGCTTTCATGCAGGTGTAACCAAGGCAGGACACTGGACAGTCCTCGTTCGTAGCAGGCTCGTACCGGAAGCTACGATCCCTACGGGGAAGCGAAGCACTTATTTTAAACTAGCTTTTGCCCGCGACTTCGCTTGCGCTGATTTAGAATTTGACAGTCAATTCGGATTGAGATAATCCGAATTGACTGTCAAATTCTTCTTAAAATATAATTCAATCATGATTCGAAAGCCACGTGACGCCATCTATTATCATCATAACTTTATTGTGCCACCTCGCAGCGAAACACGACGCTGTCAACATTACGTGTATGTCATAGTTTTATAAGGTTTTCATTATGTATTAGTTTATTATAGTATAAGATTATTCTCTGTATTCTATTTATGGGCCTTAGATGCCTGATAATAAAATGATTATTATTATTATTCCGTTTATTCATTTATATACATATTTTTTAACATTTTTAAATATTTCTTAAAACAAACGATATAAAAACATTTAAAAATATAAAAAAATAGCGGTCCGCCGGTGTCGGGAACAGGGTCCAAGCTACCGGTGGTTAGGGCTCCAGAGACAGGAACCTCCTCACAATGCGAGCCGTATCGAGGAGTACTGCCTTCTGAATCAGGCCCTTGATCCAACTGCCTAAGGAGAGCCTCGAAAGATGGTCGTCGAGGCTCTTAGCCATAAGGCCGTTGGCCGTTACGACAATCGGCACAATGATAGCCGAGCTCACATTCCACATGTCGACAACCTTGTGTGCCAAGTCGAGATATTTTATTTGTTTCTCTTTCTCAGCTTTCACGAGGTTCTCGTCATGCGGGATGGTGACATCGATTATCATTACGCGGCGCGCTGATCGGTCTATTACCACTATGTCAGGCTTATTGGCTACAATTATTATTATTATTATTGTTGTTTTCCTCGGGAACAGTACTTTTATTCGGGATAAAAGGTACCCTATTTCCGTTTCAGTATACCTGACAACGTATATACAAAATTTCAGGGTGATCGGTTCAGTGGTTTGGGCGTGAAAAGGTAACAAAGAAACAAACAAACTTACTTTCGCATTTATAATATTATAATATAAGTATAGTTTAAAAAGACATGTATAGTAAGTATAGTATTAGTAAGTAAAGGACTAACTGTGCCCCGGAACCGTTTGTCCCGGCTGTAATTTATAAATTTTAGTTAAGAGCCCAAAAGTCTGAAAACCAGTATTAACAAGGGGTATCGTGTACCCAGTAACTGAGTTGTACAAGTCAGATAGGTAGTCGCTTAATCTATACTAATACTAGCTAACCCGACAGACGTTGTCCTGGCAACTATGAATATTGAATTCGAATTGACTTACTACCTACCTGCTAATAAAATAAAATAAAAAATGTCAAAAATATTCAGGGGTGGGTCACCCTTATCATTTAGGGAATGAAATTTTGGTATGAAAAATAGATGTTGGCCGATTCTCAGATCTACCCGATATGCACACAAAATTTCGGCCGTTTCGGAGGAGTTTTGGTAACAAACAAGACACGAGAATTTTATATATTAGAAGAAGAAGAAAGATATCATCATCTTCCTGCCCTTCTCCCATTCTATTTGGGGTCGGCGCAACACGTTTCCTTCTTCCATTCTCCCCTGTGAGACGTCACGGCATCGTTTACTCCTTTCTCTTTCATATCAGTTTTCACACAATCCATCCATCTTTTCTTTGGCCTGCCTCTCCCTCTCCATCCATCAACATTCATGTCCATCAGTCTTTTAGTCACATGCGTTTCATCCCTCCTCATTACATGTCCATACCAAGACAAACGACTTCTTTTCAATTTTTCTGTAACAGGCGCCACTTTCAAACTTCCTCTAATATACTAGTTTCTTACTTTATCCATTCTTGTCACTCCACACATGCATCTCAACATTCTCATCTCCGCCAAGTGCAATCGTTTTTCATCCTTCTTCTTCACAGCCCAGCATTCTGACCCATACACTAGTACGACAGGCCTAATCACGGACTTGTATATTTTCCCCTTTAGCTTGAGGGGCATCCGTGGATCGCAAGTTGTTCCAGTGACCTGTCGCCATTTCATTCATCCTGAGTTGATCCGGTGCGTTACGTCCCGGTCTACTTCTCCATCCCCTTGCACAAGCGACCCGAGGTACCGAAAATCAGAACAGATCGGTATGGGCGTTCCGGTAAGAGTTATGGGCACTGAACTGGAGAGACCGCCGAAATCACAAAAGAAGTATTCGGTTTTGGTCCTACTTACTTTCAGGCCAACGTTCTCCAGTCTTTGCCACCACACCTCCAATCTGCTCTCATAAAAGATATAAAGAGGTAAAATTTGTTTATAAGTTTGTGTGTAATCTTCAGTACTACAAATCCGATTCCGAAAATTATTTCAATAACGGATATCTACATTATCCCTAAGTGCCATAGGTTGCATTTATAACGTCCCATCTGTGGGTTAATTTCCGTACATAATACGAGCGAAGCCGCGACCAAAAGCTAGTCTACAACAAACTAATTAGTTACACATACTTCCTTATTTTGTGTGCACGAATGAATTATTAGGAATAAAGGTGGAAACCCATTGCAGCGCACGCTATGCACGGCCACGCGGCGCATTTTACCTTCGTGGATTCATTTGTTTGACAACGTGGGTCTACGTTTCCACTGCAGTACACGCTATGCACGTACAACTATGTACAACTGTAGCGTGCGTGGCCCACCGCGGCATAGTCGTGGGTTAATATTCGGGTACAGCGTGTACCGCGTGCACAGCATGCATGGCTTTGACAGCGTTGACCTATGTGAGCGCCTTATTCGAACAAGCCACACGTGTACTTATGACGTCAATTGATGCATAGCGTGGCCGTGGTTTACAGTGGAAACAATCACATACATTTTCTTGCAAAGCGAAACTTAACACACGTGCGTAGCCTATCCGTGCGCCGCCGTGGGTATGCACCTTTATAGAACAAACTAACTTTATAAAGCTATTATACTGAAAAGTTTAAAAAAATTCTAACAGGTGTATTAAAAGAAAACCCCAGTAAAAAGCTAATATTCGCTAGGTATAATAAAATCTTTGTAAAAATACTGTAACAACTTACAACTTAGTTATTGAGCCAGGACTTAATTGTGGAACAGTAACAGGAACACCTGAGAAATTATAAAAATAAAGTTTAAGATGTTTATTTTTATGTCATCACCACTGCTCTCAAAACGGTAATGAAACACACCGTGAGGAAACCTTACATACCCTAGAACCAAAAATTCGAAGACATGTGACATCTACCAACCCGCACTGGCAACACGTTGTAATAATGCCCACTCCTAATAGAGAGGAGGCGTGTGTCCCAGCAGTGGGAACATTATACACTGATGGTACGACTGTGGTTCAACTGCACGCTTGTCTAAAAGTTACCTGGAGGCCTAATATGGCCCGGGGCTGCAGCACTGTTCAAAAGAGGTACCGCGGCCCTGGAACACAAAGGGCTGAGAAGGAACATGGATGGGTTTTAGTCAGTACAAGTCTAACACTCCTTTCCGCCCCGCCCAGAGCGGGAGATAAAAAGGACATTTGATGATTTCCCATTCGAAAAAAAAGGCCTAATACGGCCCCTTTAGCAGAATCCTAATAGGCTAACAATATGAATTACGTTACAATTCGTAAAATGGTCACTAAGTAATAACTCATAATATTGACTGAGTCTGTGGCCATTTTAAGAATCTTAACGAGATTTATATTATGATTCGGTTAAAGCGGAAATTTTAGGTCTCGTGGTTTAAAAGGTACCTACCTCAGTTATTATATTTTGTGCTTACAAGTTTTTGCGCATTGCATACGTATTCCGTCGAAATTAGAATCGTAGTTTGGAAATAAATAAGTAATAAATCTTAAAGAAAAGGTAGGTGGAGGTCTATAAGTGACGACGGTGACTTCATAAGTAGTTAGTAGTGTGGAAACCGTTTACCATGTCACAAAACTGCCAAAAGTGGAGAGAATTGGAAGAAACCTACACTCAGCATTGAGTGGCCAAGGGTTTAAGAAGAAGAAGAAACCGTTTGTGACCATAGCGTCCATAGATCTACTGTGTGAAAGACATTAGATGATTTGGCTACAAATGGAAATAATATTGAGTTGGACTTATAGAGATTTGAAGTTTTGAAGAAGAAATCATGCTGCACCAACCGAAAATGACTGTCGTTTCTCAAATTCGGGAAACTTTATCCGATGTTGGGGAGGGATTGCCGAAATGAATGGTGGGATAATAAAGGTATAGATGCTGAAAAAAAAAGTGATGTATGGGCTAGAATAATATTGACAGAGTGATACCCCAGGAGGCCAGAGATGGTAAAAGAAGTAAGTCGACAAATGAAACGCTGGGAATATGATCTCAAAAGAGTTGCCGATCCAGAATTGATCAGAATTGCAAGAGACAACGATGGAAATCTTTGGAGGAGACCTTTGTCGAAGGACAAGCTAGTATTGAAAAAACGACCGTCAATTTACAAGTGTAATAATTGTAAAACAGCACTTTAGGCTTACATAGAATGACCTGTTGGTCTAATGGTTAGTGAGCCTGACTGCTAGGACGGAGGTCGTGGGTTCGATTCCCACACAGGACAAATCTTTGTGCGATGAGTACGATTATTTGTTCTGTTTCTGGGTGTGTAATTTATCTTTAATATGTATGTATTTAGAAATATATAAGTATGTTTATCAGTTGTCTGGTGGCCATAGTACAGGCTCTGCCTAGTTTGGGATCAGATGGCGGTGTGTTGGTTGTCCCAAGATATTATTATTAAGATATTATTATTATTACAAGCTTTTATTCAGTTTCACTTGTACCGTTATCTGTTTGTATCAAATCTTGCATGTTAAATTTGACACACTCTCCGGTTTCCGATTGAGCTGAACTTTTGCACGCATATGTATATCGCAATATTATTTTATTATTAAAGGTACTTTATAACTTACATCGCCGCAATATCTTGTCGCATCTCAAAGCTCTGAACTCTTGCTCCGGGTGACCCCAATATTGGTTGCAACCGGCCCTGAAATCTGGAGCATATTACTTACAACTTTAACCTAGTATCAGATCCCTTGGGTCGTTGCCAGGAAAAGATTTTAGCTTAGAGATTGGCTCTCATATTTCATGACGTAAGTCTGTCTTTAACTTTAACCTTTTCATAAGGAAGGTCAGAAGTGTAATTTTAGATATTAAAACAAGGGTTGGAAATTTATCTACATTATTTATGAAAGGGTTGGATTTAAATTAAAACGTGTTTTCTTTTAATATCATCACTTTGATTGGAAAACTCTAAAATTCAAATTACCTAAAAATGTCTAAATTACGTTTTTGCACCAACTACCAATTTATTTATGTATTTTGTTAACAAAATGGTATATTTGTCTTAATTAATTTTTTGGTAGGTACTCTATTACACTGCTGTCCTATTTGATCCAAAAGTTGACTAGAAGAAAATGTATTGTGGCATTAAGACCGCCTATGAACCACTCTTGTACAAACGCAAGCAGATCAAGCTACCCGAAACTGTCAGATTTTCCCAACCAACCTTGAACCACTTACCAACTTTAGAGATAAAGTTGAAAATCAGTAAAAGATATTTGACAGATTGAAATACCTTGATGTGCACGTCATTCAAATAAATAAAACTACGTGCAATTTAAGCAATGACTACGAAATTTCTACGCGGCATATACGCAGCGTCAACCAATGCCTGATGCAAAGGTACCCTAGATCTACAACATACCAACCTATTGAAGTTGTCGGTAAGAACTCTTCTGTGACCAAACTGTACTCATCTTCGACACAAGACTGATCCAGTTCTGCAATATTAGAATGATTTTTACCTATATTATATTTGGAGAATAAAGGAAGACGGAAGAAAAGCTATTGGATTCTTTCAAAAGGATTCTCTCAGTTGTAGCCCCGGAGTCCGAATTCTTGCCCGGCTGATGCTAATAAGCTCGCCTTGTGAATGTAGTTTAGATACTCCTCTGTTAACCTTTTGAATACAGATGTGATGTAATGTTTTATATAGGATGACTGTTAATTAGTGACCGATACTTAAACACGTGATTTAACTCATGATAACAAACAACTTTCTCAGATAAACATTTTTTTTTATACACAATCTTTCTACACAACAACACAACAACCGTATGAAATTTCATAATAAGGCTGTATTGTTGAGATAAAAGTTCGTGTAAAAAGTTTCTTTAGGAAAGTTGTTTGTTATCACGTGTTTAAGTATCGGTCACTAATTACCAGTCACCCTTTACAAAGGGTACTTCGTATTCATAACTAAAGGCGCTGATTGATCAGTCAAATGACTTATTCGGCTTAGTAAGACCTTTCAGTGTGTGCGTCCAAACACGTACTTTGCACCCTGACGGCATTATCATCCTCCACAACCCGACTTCACCCACTATATAAAGACCTCTCTTTTATAGTGCGAATACCCTGCCTGCTACGATTTCATTAGCTAGCTTGGTTTCTAGGAACCCCGTCCTAATCTGTTTGGGTTGCAAAACCTTATGCTAAAGTCTTCAGATTTATCCACAGCCTAAATCCTCCTAATGCTAAGTAGATGCCTCTTTTTGTGCCAAGTTTCTGTACCACACTCATCCAGGTTTTACCGCCGATGGCAATAATATCGTCTGCCCATCTCGCTGCCAGACGGCCAACTATTTTTCCAAGTCCTAGGACGTCACTCGGTCATAGTTTTAATCCACCTGTTACCACCGTGCCTTGTTAGGAGTCCAGCCCAAATCCATTTAAGTTCCATAACCCGATTTCCTACACCTTTGTAAGTCTTTGAATTTCGACGTAAGGAATTTGGTCTACCAGCTTTATGATGAGCATGGAACTAAAGTCCTACCTCTATAGAATATACATTCATCACAGCATCGGCACTGCGAGTAGTCAGAGGGCACAAACATGGCTCGCCATTTGCCGTACTTTCGGTCACAGTAGTGTCGATATTCAGATGGCTGCACTCTGCGTTCTCTGGGAATGGTCGAAGGGTGTCACATCAATGATGAATGAATTTGCGTTTGAATCCATAGGCTTTACTAGTGTTACTGTTAGCCTGCATCCCACAGCTGGGCAAAGGCCCCATGACTTCAAGTTCTTTAAATCCAGAGCTAATGTGAACCCTTCGCGAACTATCTTCTACGAAGCTTATTTATTCTTTTTAAATTCTGTCAGTGCTTGTATAGTAGGACGCAAATCTGTATGTAATATAAAACTAGTGTAAGATTATATAAAATGACCTCTTATTACGCTAGGCCAGATCAACGTCAAACTGTTGGGTACTACCATACCAACATACGGTCGACTGTAGCTGTATTACAAAATACTTAGCGATCTGCATAGCTATTCACAAACGCTTTAGTCAGACAAGTCGTATGTCTGTCATTTTTGGCATTACGAAAGCGAGCGAGATAGACATACGACTTTCCAAATCGAAAACGAAACGAAGCGTTTGTGAATAGCTATGCTGATCCGGTAACTAATACCACTTCCAAGCATTCTAGCTGGACAGAAAAAGTGACAGAACAAACTCCCCAGCAAATGTCTGAAAAAAGAAAAAATATTTTACTTGCAAGAATCTCGAAACAACTCGCATTCCGTGTGGTTATTGAAATGGGGACACTGGGGACACAGCTGGTAATCTACAAGAAATGAGAATTGCTACTTTTATATTAGTTTGTGTTTAGGTCACAGCACACATATCAACTCGGAAATGGATCGTCACCGTATCGCCTTTCGCCTCACCGTCAAACAGGCGTCAACCTACCGTAAGCACGTAACCAAAACGGATCGGCTACGGTTAGGCGACGCCGCGCTTACGGCTCACGGTGCTCGCGGTTGGCACCAGATCAGTTTGAATTTGAAATGTATCGCAAGGTTCTGTCCCGGTTCACAATACGCGAGATGGCTATCATAGCCATAGCTCTGGACGGAGAGGCAAAAGAACGTAGAAGTGACGTAAGCGCGGGGACCACGAGCCGTAAGCGCGGACTGCAAGTTGACCACACAACGCACCGCGGTTCTTGAGCTTTTCCCGAGGCGAGGTGATTACGTTACGATTCCGACTAGAGTGCGTTGCAGTAGGGAATTACATAGAAAGAATTCTGAACGGCTCGAGTTGATACGGTGACGATCCCTTTCCCAGTTGATATGTATGCTTATGTATGTTGTGCTTGCTTTACTCAAGAAACAGCTTGTCATAGAAAGAATTCTGAACGGCTCGAGTTGATACGGTGACGATCCCTTTCCCAGTTGATATGTATGCTTATGTATGTTGTGCTTGCTTTACTCAAGAAACAGCTTGATGGAGTTATTTTACTACTTAAAAGTGTAAATGAGAGGTTCATATTTGAATGACGATGTCTTCTTCAGTCTTTCTTAGACAGCTTTTCCTAAACCTAGGATACGTTTCCACTAAGGCCCTGAACAAAACATACGTTGATGCGCCTTGAGACATCCGCCCTAGTCGATTGTTTCCTTCGTATGAGTGCCGTCGCTATGCAATTCGTTGCGATGACTTGTGGACTTATGGTGGGGTATAAACCTTTCTCTCTTCCGCCGATGCTGTCACAAGATACGTATAGCTTGTGGCCGACAGGTAAGGCTCAGTCTACACCAAAGCGGAGACGACTGGAGTGGAGACATACTAGATCAAATCTCGCCATCACAAGAGAGACGAGAGACGCGGTTTGGATATCAACCATTTTGATGGTCGACTCCTGTTAGTCTCCTGTCTATGCTTTAGTGCAAACGTATCCTTAAGAATGAATCATATAAAAAAAAGATACGGCATGTAAAAACCTATAAAAATAATCAAAAATACTATCGAGATCGTCATCCGGATTTTTCGTAGACAACATTCTCCGTGCACTTAGATTCTTTCGCATCTTGGAACCCTTGGGGTTTTTCATGATTTCGAAACGTCTTCTGGTCAAACATGGACACTTATGGTTATGAACATAAGTCCTATTCTTGACTTGGAATGTTTCCGGACGATATTGGTCGCAAGAACATGGCTCAATATAACTACGACGCTGTGGGAGCAACTCTGTATACAAAAGTGGTTTATGAAAAAAAGCTGTGGAAAGTTTCTCTAAAAGAAGGTTTCATGGCAGTTTGAATTTATTGCGTATGATTTATTGGTTTTAAGAATATCAGTAATTTACGCAATAAATACAATAATAATACACAGTGAAAGTGACATTGTGACGCAAAGTTTTACGAAAATGATTCCATGCATTTTAGCCGTGGTTTGGAAAAGCTGTTTTTTAAGTAACCAGCAAATTTTCAACTCTTGGTTCCTGGATTCAGAAGACGCTCATCACAATGCTCAAGCGGTATGATGATATTCAGTACAGGCGGGTGGCATAAAAAATCTATACCTAGTAATATAATTATCTAGTTTGTTCTTGTTGGAAGGTGCTAAACTTAAAAATTCTTTGCATGTGATAACCAAATATATAATATTATAGTAACTCAATTTGTTACCTTTCAAAGATGGCGCACGGATGATCTAGCTTAAGACAGAGCATAATTTATATCCCGGTAATACCGTTCCATGTGATAATTTTCGAACTCCAAGAGACCAAAATCTAGTCAGTGTACAGGTACACCCACTTTAGTGACTAAACTTCCTGATACATCTCTACCTCATCTTCTACCTTGTATTTTCTTCGTGAACAACCCCATTCTAAGATGACTTAACACTTACCAATTCTGTTCCTACAAATCGGCCTTAGGGTCCTGTGACTGTTAATATACACCACGCTGTTTTCTTGAGTGATCTGTTCGCATCTGTCATAGTCTATCCCAAGTGCGTTGGCCCTCACTAGGGAAAGGATTTCTGTTTCTCTCCAGAATTCGCTCGTATCTGCGTCCTTGTCTATCAGATTCATGAAGGTAAGGTACTGGAAGAGAGAGTGAGAGAAGAATAGACGTGAAATGTGTGGAAACTTGCGTAAGAATAATCAGCCTATAATGTTCGGAAGACAGGCTTATTGAGAGAGAATGGGCTGTTATCCACCACGCTTGCCTGCAGGTTGATAGATCACACATTGTCTTCGAATGTATGCATCTTGGAAATCCCGGTTTCATCACGATGTTTTCCTTCACCGTTCAGTGGTGATGAAATAAATTACACAAAGGAATGCGCTTGGCTGGATTCGGACCTAACCTAAAACTGGTACCACTGGGACACCACTAATCTTTCGGAAGATAAATATAGTTAGTATGTTACATTACCATCGCTAGTCATAAGAAACGGACCGCCTTTGAACCCAATTGGGAAGATGTTACTCTAACCTCGTAAAATGAGGCATCCTCGACGGCTCGACGGAATGGCAGCGGGTTTTCTATGTCGAGCTGTATCGAGAACCTTTTACCTCCTATCCTGCCCTCTGAGCCCCAAAACATGGAGCCAGAGTGAACTCTACGCTACTACCCACGACGCCGTTGTAGTGGCCAAGTTTGGGCCAATTTTAAAATTGTTATTAAGTTAAAAGTCTTTTAAGTTTTATCATCACGAATTTTCCTGTAGCAACCACGAAGTCTGGATTTTCGGCGTCTGGCTCGCCCCTTATTACATGGGACTTCGGCCGTGCCAGCCAGCGTCAGGAAGAAGAATCATACCGAAATGTCTTTGATATACGCGAAAAATTTACCTTTAGCTTCCCAAGTGTCTTGTTTTCAACTGTGTCTTCCATACTAAGTACGGGGACCATACTCCTACACAAGCCATGACTGATATTGATTAACAAACAAATATAATAAAACAGGTTCGCGTTAATATATTTCATTATAATGATTTTTGCAATTTTTTTTTAGTCTATGTAAAGTTTTACAAAATGTGGACATGCTTTGACAACTCTTTGACGTTGCAGAAAAGTTATCTCACTGACAGAGGAAGATTTTATTCGTGGCCAGACACTCTGCTGCTTTCAAAGAATCTGTATCGACCTCAGATAACGATTTTTTTTCTACGCCTAACGTACAATTAGTACCTAGCAGTGGCGAAGGTTCAATAGAACACGATTCCTACCGGCTTTCCTTTGAAAAATGGCACAGTCAGTGTTCTATAGACAAATAATATGACATTAAAGATACATTTACAAAAGTGGAGAGATTTGGAAGACACCTACATTCAGCATTGGGTGGCCAAGGGTTGAAGAAGAAGAAGAAGAAAGATACATACTCCGGCTTACCTCTCAAAATTTGACCCTACGCTACTGGTACCTAGGATTCAGGGCGTAGTTGCTGCAGCCACTTCACTGCCGTCTTATTGCCGGCAGCATTTGTGTGGTGCACCAGCGGCGCGGTAGCGTCCATAGAGAAGTCTATGGTACTATCCCGTCCACACGTTTACGCTATGCCGTGAGCGAGCGCGAGCTTTTAAGGGCGTCCACTAACACAAGTAAGGGTACGGGCGCGATACACGTTCACATGTCTGTATTGAAAAATAGCTGAAAGGCGTGCGGGTGCAACGGCTTTCCTAATGAGATTTTGATAACGGGCACCAGCTCCGTGCAATCGCGCGTGTTGTAACGGACGTCCTTAGTCTTGTAGCGGCACTACGAAAAGTACTAAGCATCATAGACATAGAACAAAAAGTACTACAGCGCTACCCACCCGTAAGCTCGTAGACTGCCGTTTACTGGCCTATTCCATGGCGAGGCGAGGCGATGCCGTAAGATAGAAGAGAAGCCGTTAATTGCGCGTTACTATTTATTTTCATCGAAAGAATAGTGAACGGTTTGGGGTATTACAGATCCAATTCAGCGCATATATTTATGTGCTACACCAGACATACATAACATCACGCCTGTAATCCCCGTAGGGTTAGGCAGAGGTGTACCTAATAGTACACCCACATTTCGCCAGTTATGTTTAAGTCCCATGTAATAGGGGGCGAGCCTATTGCCATCAACCGGGCACAAATCCAGACTTCGTGGCTGCTACTGAGAAATTCCTGATGGAAAAACCCAATAGCACTTTGCCCGACCTGGGAATCGAACCCAGGACCTCATGTTCAGCAGTCGCGCTTGCGACCACTCGACCAACGAGGCAGTCCAGACCAGACACCCTGGTATTAATAGATATACCAGGGTGTAGCTTATAGAGTACTGTGTGGGTTCACTTGTAGGGGCTTTTCTCTGCAAGCCAGAAAGCACTAATTGCAAATTAACTTGCCCCATCATCATCATCATCATCAGCCTTTTAATGTTCCCACTGCTGGGACACAGGCCTCCTCTCTATGAGAGGGAATGGGCTATAATCCACCACGCGGGCCCAGTGCGGATTGGTAGACGTCACATGTCTTCGAATTTTTGGTTCTAGGACATGCCGGTTTCCTCACGATGTTTTCCTTCACCGTTTTAACTTGCCCCAATGTGGATGAACTGTAGTCACGAGCAACGATATGTAAACACTTAACAACTTTTAAAAGTGTTTCTCTCCTCATCATCATCATCTTCCTGCCCTTATCCCATTCTACTCGGGGTCGGCGCAACACGTTTTCTTCTTCCATTCTCCCCTGTCAGACGTCACGGCATCATTTACTCTTTTCTCTATCATATCAGTCTTCACACAATCCATCCAAAAGTGTTTCTCTTCTACTGTTCTGATTAAAATTTCATGTTGTTAAGAACTTAGTAAGTATTTTGGAACTCATATTTTTATGAAAAAGATCTTTTCTCCCATTATTTCTCGCGTAAATTGCTTTTAAATTAAGGAAAGTGTATGCATATTGGTGCTCGGGAGTGCACATGTAACAGCGCGCTCACTGACGGTCTACCGACAGAGAACTCAGTAATCATTTCAGTTCTTTTGCCTATCAGCAGCAACGAACAGTAACCTTATCGGAATGAGACATCACTGTAATTTGACAGATTTGTCATTGACAACAAGCCAACATTTATACCTTATTTTAAATGCAATAAAGATCAGATTTTAACAGCGATGCTAATTCTAAGGTAAAATAACTCCACTGTACTCAGCCTCCTTTGTGAGCGTCTTGTGTCAACGTCACAGAGGGCAGATGTTTGATCTGCCCTCTGTGACGTTGACACAAGACTGTTTTTTAGTCGGTAACTGGTTCTTATAGAAGCACTATTCAGACATTGTGAATAGCTCGAAGAGTCAGTTCCGGCAGAACATAAAAATGCGGGAGTAATTTACTGGCTGCATTGAAAATAGGACCGTATTGCCGTCCTGTCTGAACCTACCCTTAGAGCGTTTTCAGATTATCCGATCCGATATCGGTGTATCTAGGACCCCAATAGCTGATATCCAAATATCCAACACCGTGTGCTGTTATTACATATTTCCGACAAATCTTTCCGATACGGCCATTTGCTCGATAGCTTTAGTGCGGGCAAGTCATCATGGCAGATAATAGAAAACTTTATTTGCCGTATCTATTATATTCGAGACGCAAAAAAGATCTGTCCACAGGCAGTATTGGATACAACCCATTGTGGAAGAGACAATTTAAATACACGTATAGCACACATACAAACTTTATCGTCCGACAGCCCACGGGTGTCCGACAGCCGTCAACGTATCGGTGTTGGAATCCGATATCAGAGCGTGTTATGTGAAAGACAGGTACATGTTTCTTACATTTTACTTGCCCCGATATCGTATCGGTGTCCGATACCGATATCGGATCGGATAATCTGAAAACGTTCTTAGGGTGTATTTTTACTAAAAATAAAAACCATGTCATCATATACCATCGTTTATTCGTTATGTAAAATACGTTACAAAAGAGTCCATACCAACCAAGATAGGAATTGCGTCTAGACCTTACAGTAATACATGGATCATTTGACACTCGAATGACGTTTGTTTTACAGATGGCGCTGTTGGTGTACATTTGTGTCATTTTTGTGAAATTTATTGAAAAAAAAAACCAAAACTACCATGTACCACTATATGGACATAGATCAATCATATTATTTTAAATATTCCTGCACACACAACTTAAAACAACTACTAGGGTAATAAGAGCCTTATTTAATGGAAATTACCCTTCCAGTTTTGAGGGTAAAAAAAGATATCTTATCTTCTTACCCTCAATGTTAGTTATTTTATGATTTTCTGCTCTTCTTTTCATGCTATTAATTAATTTAAATAAACTAAAAATTAAAACAGCTTTTGCAAAACTTAGAATTAAATTGGGATAGTTAATTATTCACCTGGGATGTGCAGGAAATTTAAAATAAAATAATTCGGTTTCACACAATCCAATACCGAATATTATTATTCGATTATTATTTTAGTATTATTATTACTTACAAAGATTTAAATCGCTCAAATCACTGTGACGTCAAAAAAGTACAGTGTTCCTATTTCGTTGACATTTATTGAGTGCCTCGCTCACACATACTGAAAATCGTATCTACTGTTCCGTGTGGTATGTGTGAGCTCACTCTTCTAACTGTATATGTTATCGGCCTAACCTTATTTCAGGCCGAACTAGTTTGTCCTAAGCCAAACAAACCCCTTATCAGGTCAAACTAGGGCTCATCACAAAAGGACAATCATGGGCCCCGCGCCTAAATGGGTCAAGTTAGGACTGTGACCAATTAGGCGTGAGACGAGCGAGCGAAGCAAGCGGTACCTCGGCAGCGGCCGACGAGCGATACATCGAAATTGTTGGGTTAGTATATCCTGAAACAATAAACCAGTAATTCGGTTTGGCCTAGGACAAAGTAGTTCGGCCTATTATCGGCCGGTAACATCTTCAGTTTTTATAAAGTACGGTAAGGAAACATTTAACGATTAAAATCTTTGCCTACTTACTTTAAAATAACCGAAGAATTTACATTACATTTCTTGAGCTAACATTTCTATGTTTAATATCAAACTCAGTAGTTTTCTTCATTTGATTACAAATAAGGTCACTTGGTCTGTAACTTTATTTTCTAAATATCTGAGCAATTATGTTTTAATTAGTTGAATTTATAAACTAAACTATATTAATTTCTATTAATTTAAATGGGCGTTTCCTTGCAAAGGAAAAGATTTATTTTATATAACTGTCCTAGTCACTGTGTATACTTTACTGGTGAGGTACTTACCTATTATCATCTACATTTTGTATATTGGTTTTTTTTTTATGGAAATTATAGGACACCTTGCATAATGAATATAACTAGAATTTTCTATCTATTTGTCTTTTTGCACATATTTTACGGCAGTGTAATTTAAAGTCATATTGTCTAAATAGTGTATGAAATAACAATTTAATGGAAATATAGGTTACAGATAATTTGTTTTAAGGTACTGGGTAAGATTTAATTTATAATATCGCAAACAAACACTCTTTCAATTTCATACAACAACAAGTCTCGTTTTAGCCTAAAATACTAACTAAAATTTTTAATACTTAAATCAATTCGGCCATACGCCAAAGAATTTATCGTCAGATCAATATTAACCTATACCGTTCCTAAGACAATCAACACACACAACAACAAGTCACACCACAAGTCTAACAACCAGCCTTACCAAGGGTTATCGTATTACCCAGTACCCATGCTAGCTCCATGTAAAATAATGCTTTTCAGGTGCATCCGGTTCGACTGCCGACCTCAACATAGTTGGAAAAAGGCGAGGCCGATGAGATAACCCACACCTAGTGTAATTTCAAGAAAGATTTGTCAGGATGTTTTTTCTTTACTATAAACCTGATGATGCAGCCAAGGGGTATCGTATCACCTAGCAACTGGATTGTAAAGTTCGGAGTAGGTTATCGATCTACATTAAATTATTCAGCCTTCAGGGTGATACGTATGATGATGACCATAATTCTGACGATATATACTTAGGCGTAAGACCCCTTTGAAGTATTGTCTTCAAAATGGACGGAACTAGACATTTCATTCAAAATAAACTCAACTTTTCAACAAATAACCAAAAATATTGACTAGAAATGATAACACAGACATTAAAGAAATGAACGTTGACGCAAACCGTACGTGCTTCGAGGAGCGAATAAAATTAATCTTTTCGCTTTAAAGACAGGGTAAGTTGCAAAGTTTTTTTTCTTTGGTAGAATCACAAAACCATATTAAAAAGCCGTATTATGCAGTATTTAAAACCACAATATTATTTCTTGATATTACCCTAAACATATCGAAGGGTAAAATTAAGAAGTGTAGGGTAAGGGTAAACATGGTTAAACGACCGAGTTCAAAGCGAAAAGTATTTTAACTTTTTAACATAATAAAAGAGTTTAAGTCTAGAAAAACTTAGTAGAAAAAGGGCGAACCTAACAGATAGTCTCACAAACTTATCTAGGGCGGTGGCGGTGGCGCTGTCGGTGAAGATAAAAATAAAAAATCTTATTTTTCTTTGTAATTTTTGTTAGTTCTACTTAAAACCGCCAGTCAGATAAATTTGTGACACTAGACAATATTAATCTTTCGACGAATATACATCTTTCGTCACAGTCTCGTAAAATTACGAACACAATGCTAATTACTCGACTATGGAAGAAAAAGTTAAGTTAATATTTAATTTACGCGCGTATTTTAAAGACCAAGATGGTTGAAGAATACATGCTGCTGGTGGCAATGGAATTGGAACTTTGTCTAGTATGAAATTAAGTTTAAGGTTGTAAAACTTGATAATCCTTTAAGATTCAGAATTCATGATATGGTATGGAGTCTAACATTCGTATCTATAAACAAGTTAAAGTGATTACTTGAGTTACAATAGTTATTAATAACCATTTTTATTCTGTAGTTTAGTAATTTTTTGAAGTTAGAACTGTCAAAAGTAAGAATTCGTAGCTTTGCTTTCCTTGACGGTTCTTACTTCGTTCAAATTCTTATATATTGCATAAAAATGTGTGCTTAAATAATTAATTAAACTCATATGATTACTTTAACTTGACTATAGATACAGGTGTAGATATATAAATATGTAAAGGGCCTTTACACTCCATAGTCGAGCATTAGTCATAAAAAGAGATTCGCAAACCTAACGCCTAGATCGCGTTTACCTACCGTATGCTAGTTCTCAGGTCCATTAAGGCACTGGCCGTTATAACCCCATGTCTTTGTTTACCCAAACAACTCCCATAGTCCGCATCCCCACCTATAGTAACCGTCGAAAAAGAGGTTGAATTCCTTCTAGTTTGAAGCGTAGACTTTTTACCACCGCTCATAAAACCAGACTCTGTGGGAGTCTGCCTTGTGACTGGCTGGAAATAATCTCCGTGACAGTTCGTATTATCGGCCCATTCGTGTCTATGCTCGAAGAGTTTTGTCGCTCGAAGAGGTTTTGCTGCACTCTGGTCTGGTCTACGTTCTCTCAAGGGACGTTCTAAGTGCGGTCTGACTTTTGGTCGAGACTTCACGTCGGCTGATGCTGATACACTCAAATGTTTTGTCTTTGCGTAAGATTTTATTGGATCCGTTTCTTGGAAACTCTTGCTGCTTTTGGTTGTCGTGGTTGGTAGAGGGTGCGTCTTGTTGCTGTAAGGAATTTTAACTAAAGTTGTATTCTGATTAGTAAAAAAGGTAAACGGTCGACTATCTGACGAAGAATTTGACCTTAGACAAACTTACTTATAGGTAAAAAATTACGCTATTGTACAAGATCTTCCAAGCTTCAGTTCAATTTGTATATCACAGTGACAGGAAAAGGGCTCTTGTCCAGCAGAATAACTAAAATAATAGATGTTATGTCCATCTGCACTTGAACTGGTTTAACCAGAACTTGACAAAGATGTATTTTAATAAAGCCAGTCCTAAATATCAAATACATTGAATGCAATTTTTTATGAACGCTAAGTAATACCTAAATGAATGCCTGATATTATTACTAGAGATCGGATAATATGCGTCCGAATATTATTCGGATGCATATTTATCTAAAGTTAGAGTGTTGGCTAGTATGGAGCGCGCGTCAGTACGGGAAAAGTCCCGGTTTATTTAAATACAACATATGTAGAATTTTTTTTTTATTGTTAAGTTCAAATTAATAATGCCCAGTCATATTTAACATTTAGACCTATTCGACATTGCACTAAATTTTAATCCAAATAGTTGTAGTATTTTTTAAATTATTAAAAAAAACTTGCCTGGCTTAAATAGGTTACAAATATTTATTGTGCTTTTGAGTACTACATTTTATACACAGTAAAGAATTCTGACATTCCGCGATCCCATGAAAAAAATGGCATATAACGAGGTACTTTAGGTAAATATGCATCCGTGTATCCGATCTCTAAATTTATTATACTGTTGGAATTTCGAGTCTCGACGCTGCTGAGAGTCGAGCATTTACAAGTTCAACAAACCGCTTTTACTCAGGCATTTATTTAGCCCCACCTAATGTTAGTCAAACCAAGCATAAATGCGTCTTAGGTCAACATCTATAAACTATTTTGACTAAGATATAACCCAGCCTCGATCTTGCACTTGTAGTTTGCCAGAGGTAGGAATAATGCATAGCCTTTTTTTTCTGATGGGAAATCATCAAATGACTTCTCCCGCTCTGGGCGGAGCGGAAGGGAGTGTCAGACTTGTACTGACAAAAACTCATCCATGTTCCTTCCTTGCCCTTTGTGTTCCAGGGCCGCGGTATCTCTTTCGAACAGTCTCGCAGTCCTGGCAGGATAAAGCATAGCCTTAAATACACAAGGCGACATCAAGCTATACAAAACCAGTTTATGCGGATCTCTCATTGTATTGGAAATCTATACAAAACGAGCCCATGTTATACTGGATATGTATACCCTGATATGAGGCCATGTGCACGTGCTAAGTTACGTTTATAGATGTGCGTTTTAGTCATTGCCAAAGATTAGCGCAGAGACGTTTAAATTTGTAATATTTGCTGGCCACCTACCTAGAATGGGATTTCCTAGGTGGTCCGTTGTATGGCTGGTTGCCCTTAGCCATGATGCTGTACAATTTGTTCCTGTAGTCGTCCACGGATAGCTGCTTGTCATCTCTCAGCGGAAGCAGGACATCAGATAGTAATATTGGTTCGTCACGTTCACGGTGGAATCTAGAATATACAAACAACATAACATCACGCCTGTAATCCCCGAAGGGTTAGGCAGAAGTGTACCTAATAGTACACCCACATTTCGCCAGTTATGTTTTTAAGCCCAATGTAATAGGGGGCGAGCCTATTGCCATCAACCGGGCACAAATCCAGACTCCGTAGCTGCTATAGAGAAATTCCTGATGGAAAAACCCAATAGCACTACAAAAGAAATATCAAAAAAATTGAATTAAAAAAAAGAAGAATCTAGAATAGAACCAGGGACCAGGGGGGGTCTTTGGTCTTTCCTAGAATATAAATATGGGAAATGTTCCAACAATATAAACGGAGTAAACCATAGACTGTACTCCAAATTTTCATTAAGGCGCTACCTCGAAACCTCGCACAGGGCGACTGATCTATAAAACGAGCGAAAGTGATGCAATTACTTTTGAAACGAAAATAAGAAAAAACGACTTATGTGTATTTTTTAACAAAATAAATGAATTAAACTTAAAAATACTTTGAGTAAATTTTGATATGATAATTCTCTATGTTTTAAAGTAAATTCCATTAAATAACTCTCAAGCGTTACGCCGTGATGTCGAAAAAAGTAAAAAGATAGATATAACTTTGCATTTTTTTATATCGAGGAAAATCATTGAATCGTGTATTCCTTTTACATGATACTAGAGCAAAGAGTCAAAAAACATATACCAAAATGTCCCTATTCCACATACTTAGCAAGTTACACGAAACCACATTTTTTTCAATATTGCCTTGCTAAAAATTCGAACCCTTTTTTTTTTTTTTTTTTTTTTTTACGGATGGGAAATCATCAAATGACTTCTCCCGCTCTGGGCAGAGCGGAAGGGAGTGTCAGACTTGTACTGACTAAAACCCATCCATGTTCCTTCCTTGCCCTTTGTGTTCCAGGGCCGCGGTATCTCTTTCGAACAGCCCGCAGCCCTGGCAGGCATCGGCCCTTGCGGGCCCCTCCCTATTTGCTGACATCTCTTTGAGGCGCGCGTGGAACACGAACGCGCCGTCAACACGGCCTGTCGTCAAAAGACGGACGGACGGCGAGCTAGCCCATTACTCTCCGTCCACAGGTCCGCGTCTACGGTGGCCGGAAGCCACCACGTGACCCCCGACGCCCGAGGCGTCTCCCGCGGCGGCTGGGACGAGAGGTTCTCTCCCTCTCACGCTCCGCCACCTCCTTCGCTAGCATGACTGCTTCGCAGAAGGAGGTGACGGCGTCCCATTCCCTTTCGCTCCGGACCATGGACTGGACCAGGGCCGGACGCGATAGGTCGCCGCCGCCAATCGCCGCTACGAGGACACGGCGGTGCTCCGCCCAAGCGGGGCAGACCTCTACCGTGTGCTCCACCGTATCCTCTGGGCGGCCCTCACAGTGGTAACACCCGGGCGTTTCCTCCCGCCCGATTCGGTGCAGGAACCTCCCGAAACAACCGTGTCCGGTGAGGACCTGCGTCAGGCGGAAGGTGAGGGTGCCGTGGCCCCTCTCCAGCCACTCCTCAAAGAGGGGACTTATCGCCACTATTGTGGCGTGCCCTGCACGGGGTTGCGATAGTCGCTCTCTCCATGTCGCCATGAGATCGCGCCGGAAGTCTGTCCGCAGTGCGACAATTTGCCGCGGCAGCGGAGTTTCCCCCCGGCGTAGTGCCTCTACGCGCCACTCATGTAGGCGCGCGAGGACTATCGCCTCCAGATCCCATGGCGGCAATCCAGCAAGGAGGCTCGCCGCCTCGCCGGAGATCGTGCGGTACCCCCGGACTAGCCTTACGGCTACCACCTTCTGGGGCGCGTTCAGGTAGTGGGTGGTTCGAACCCTTAAAGTGCTATTGGATTTTTTCATCAGGAAAATAATTACATCTGACTCTTCAATCATCACAGACCTGTCCTTTTAAAATTTAAAAAAAAAAAAACCTCAAACACTCACTTGCCGACATACTCATGGTCCAGCGCCCGTTCAGCGCTGAGCCTCTTCGCCGGGTTGAAGACCAGGAGCCTCTGTACCAAGTCAGCGGCGTCACGCGGCGCACAGGACAATAGGTTGGTTAACGTCGCGCCACCGTTCGGGTTGCCGGCTTGCTCCCGTATCAACGAGGAACCGTAGCCGCTGCATACTATCGCTATGTCTAGAATTTGTTGTATGGGAGGCTTTAGTATATCAACTGCAGGGGCGTAGCTACCGCCGTATCAATGATACGGGGCCCCCGAGAAACAAAAAAAATTTGGGCCCTTTCAAATTTTTTCAAAGATCTCTCGTTTTTCGATGAAGACTTGTCCTATGGCTATAGGATCTTCTTACATTCTCTTAGTAAAATCAATTACAGCTTATGCAATGCTCGTCAGGATGCTATTTTATTACAAAAATCATAATTTCATAATCCTCTTTTTGGATTTTGCCACACATTGGAAGGGCCCTTATAAATTTCGATACAGGGCCCTATTACTAGCTACGTATAATATTATCAAGCGTATAATATTAGCACTGGTGGGACACAGGCCTTCTCTTTAAGAGAGGGAGTGGGCCTCGCAGTCCTGTGCGGGTTGATGGAGTGCGGTTTGATGGATGGATGACTTAGTAGACTGACAAGAGAATGGTTGGAAATCGCCGCTTAACAAGCAGAGGGGTGTCGCTTTATGTTATACTATCATTTGCCCGCGACTTCGTTCACGTTAATTTAGAATTTGACTATCAATTCGTGTTCTACTCTGCTTGTAATAATTAAATCATGATTCGAAAGACACGTAGCGCCATCTATTATCATAAGATTTTGTTGTTTTCCTCGAGAACAGTACTTTTTTTGAGGATGAAAGGTAACACATGTCCATTTCTGTACACCAGACAACGTATATGCAAAATTTCAGGATGATCGGTTCAGTGGTGTAGGCATGAAAAGGTAACAAACAAACAAACATACTTTCGCATATCTAATATAAGTTAGGATTATGCCATTCTAGGAGCCATACCAACAATGCACTTAATTTACACAGAAATACGTAGAAGATTCATTTCAAAAATGGACAAAAACAAAATGCAGTAAACATTTTTAAAACTGTCATGCAGAACAAACTTTAAATTCTATTACAATCTTAATGAACACTAAAACATAACTTACAATAAATATCGACACCTACAGTTGAGGAAGTGTTAATTTTATGGACCTAAATAATTTAAGAATTCAAGGTTACTTACCCTCAGGAGAAGGCCTGGGTAACGCAGACATGATTTTCTCCACCTGGTTGACCGTCGAGGTACCCGGGAACAGTGGCTTCCCGGTCAGCATCTCACCCAAGATACAGCCAAGAGACCACATGTCTATGCCTTTCGTGTAACTAAACAAAAAAGGGAAGAGGTATTTAAAAAAAAAAACCTAGACACCTAATAGTACACCCTATAAGTTGGGGTCGAGCCTTTTGCCATCAACCTGGTACAAACCCTGACTCCGAGCAGTTACTGAGAAACTCATAGTGAAAAATCGAATAAATAAAACTCTGCCTGACCTGGGAATCGAACCCATGACATGCTCAGCACTAGCGCTTACGTCCACTAAACCCACAAGGATCAATGTAAATACAGGGTGTAAAGAGACTCTTCAGGAAGCCGTCAAACAAGCATTATGTACATCAAACTGAGTAACTTTACGCAAAAATTAGTGCTGGGAAACGACTTTTTTTTGGGCTGCAAAATCACCTTTTACAGTAGAACTCAATGTAACGCACTCAAAACATTGTGGTGATGGATGGATTGAATAGTTAGGGGGTCCTGGAGGTGTTTAAAAATCTTACATGTGTTTAAAAAAGAACTTGTGAAAAAATACCTCCCCCAATATCTCCTTAACCAGAAGTTTGCCAAAACAAAAAAATGATCGCAATGACGGGGAGAACAAGTGCCTTTCGGCTTCGTTAAGAGTCTGTTTACACCCTTTATAAGTTATAGATTTTTACTTTCTTCTTAAGTTTGAAAGTGGCGCCTGTTACAGAAAAATTGAAAGGAAGTCGTTTGTCTTGGTATGGACATGTAATGAGGAGGGATGAAACGCATGTGACTAAAAGAGTGATGGACATGAATGTTGATGGATGGAGAGGGAGAGGCAGGCCAAAGAAAAGATGGATGGATTGTGTGAAGACTGATATGAAAGAGAAAGGAGTAAACGATGCCGTGACGTCTGACATGGGAGAATGGAAGAAGAAAACATGTTGCGCCGACCCCGAGTAGAATGGGATAAGGGCAGGAAGATGATGATGATGACTTACTTCTTGCTAGCGATAAGTATCTCAGGTGCGCGGTACCAGCGTGTAGCGACGTAATCAGTGAGGCATGGGTCCGCGCCTTCTTCCCCGCCAGAGTATAGACTCGACACGGACCGGGCGAGACCGAAGTCCGCTATCTTCACCCTGTTGAACAAAAAAATTTGGAAGGTATTTCATTAACATTTGTGAATTTCTAGTATGTTTGCGAGGTTAACAACAACCTCTTTAGTAGGCACTGTTAGAGCCCCCGCTCATTGAGCACTAGTGACGACCACATTAGAACGACTAGTAGCCGCCACAAGTTGCGTTTCTCCATACATTTTGTATAGCATCGGCGCACACCGAGCGTTTGAGTGGCCGCTTCCAAGCCACAAGCTGTGGAAGTAGACCGCGCTCGCTACTTGTGGCCGCGTTTTGTCGTACAACTCGCGCGCATACACGGCCACAGTCGTCGTCCGCCTCTGTCGAGTACCACTTGAACAACTGCCGTAAGTGGCAGCCATTGAAGGCCGCATCGAGCCACCAGTGGCTGCCACTAGTGGCGGCGTGTAGTGGTCTGACTGAACCACTGGTGTTCGCGTTTAGTAGCGGCGACTGGTGGCCATAATATGCTCTTAGTCGCAAGCGTTTCGCAAAAGACCAATTATTTATGCTTGATATTTATTATGATAAGGTCAGTTGCTCCTGGCCTCAGAAAGCAAGCCGTATCTCGAAGCTGTCATTTCGCTATCCGAAGTCCAAAAGTCGGACAAGCAGTCTGAGGTTACCTCGTAATTGGGATGTGGAGGTAGGCAGTTCCATCCGGTAAGAGGGGTCTGTCAGACTAAAAACCACCCTGGTGTCCCCTTCCCACACCTGCACTGGGGATCATGGGAACTAGTGCGCCTTCCACGATCCCCGGCTAGTAGATGCCTGCCCCAACATTTTTGGAAAAAGGCTAGGCCGATGATGATGTCTTTCTAGGCCCTAGGGTGGACTTACCTGCAAGCACTGTCAATCAGCACATTGCTGGGCTTCTGGTCCCTATGTATAACGTTCCCAGAATGTATATACTTAGTCGCCTTTAGCATCTGGTACATAATGTATCGCTTATGTATATCCTTGAGTATGTTGCCGCGTTTGATCACGTTGTGCAGGTCCGTCTCCATGTACTCGAAGCCGAGGTAGATATCGCGGTTGTTTAGAGCTCTGGGGAAAGGGTAATATGAAGAAGGGTAAATTGAAGGGTTAAGACTGCTTTTGTAAATTACCCTTTGGATTTTGCAGTGTGGTTAGTCGTTTTATAGGTTAACTAGCGACCCGCCCCTGCTTCGCAAGGCGCCACCTCTTGGGTCCAAAAACCATCCTATCTTTCAAGCTAGAACCAACCATACACATTCACAAAATTTCATTGAAATTGGTTGGCTGGTTTCAGAGATTAGAGTGTACAATTTACAAATATAGTGAGACCTGATTTTTGAACGGGTTGAAGGAACGTCGTCGTTAAAACGGTTACCACGTATTCAGTCCTACATCATTCTGAACACACATAGAAATTTTGTAAAAAAAAAACATCTGTTTCCTACAAAACTGCAATAGTAAATAATATAAATTTCTATGATGGGTGCAGAATGATGTGTACTGGTACATGATATTGTGTCCCTACCACCTTAATTAAAATTAATTTTAACTAAGAGAAGACTGATCCACCACTAACAACCAAGACACGTAATAACTGGATAGAATGTGGAATGCAGCCTACAATACAGCCTGCAATCACTCACAGCTCACACAGCTGAAGTAAAATTGGGAAACAAGAATTTAACACTTATTTAATTACAAAAAAATAATCAATAAATACTTCCCACTGCAGGGACACATGCTTCCTATCTGTGGCTAGAAATTGGTGGATTATGGAAACCTTCAATTCCTTTGTCAATTCTATATGTTTACCTATCAGAGGTTTGAATAAGTAACTTAAGCTATTAGTGAATATTTAACTTATCTATCTATTTAGGCCCATATGGCAATGAACTTATAACTTATTTTATTTTACTTGGTATCAGGGACGGATTTAGAGGTCTGGAGGCCTCGGGGCAACAAAGGAGTGGGGCCTATATTATTTTCCAAATAAAAAGAAAAAAAAAATCAGTCGAGTTTTTCAATAACTAATTTATTGTGAAACCAAGTAAATTCTTTTAGTATAATTTAACAAACATAAATAAATATAATCGGAAACAAGGATTATCTGAAATTATTTTTTAGCGTTAACGAAGGGATCATTCCGAGCTTTTTTCGCCGAAAAATCGTTGATGTTTTCGGTGAAATCCAGTTCCCGAAGTTTCATTTCGATTTCTTTTTTAAGTAAATATTCCTAAGTAAAGTTTTCTGTCTGTTATTTATCAGTGTTTTTTTTTTGTTCATATTTTTATTAGTATCATTTTTCCGTTTATTCATGTATATACATATTTTTTAACATTTTTAAATATTTCTTAAAACAAACCATATTTTTATTAGTATCATTATTATTCCTTTATTTATTTTTATCCTTATTATTTACATTTTTAAATATTTTACTTTATACAAAAACATTTAAAAATATAAAAAATAGTAGCCCACCGGTATCATAATTATTAGCATGCACTATTTGGGTTTGAATACGTCCCTCGTTTAAACTAACATACTGTATACATATGATTTCTGTTAATATTTAAGAACAATATAATCATGTTTGTATTTGTATAATGTACTGTAGGTAAAGATAAAACAGCGAAAAAAAATATCATTGGAAAAGTTGTTTATTAGTGTCTACTAGTCGGAATTTGTTTTTTTTTTCCAAAGTCTATTGTGAGGGCCCCTTTTTTGTGGAGGCCCTGGGGCTGGCCCCAGTTGTCCTCCCCTAAATCCGGCTCTGCTTGGTATCACGAATAGATTAACTAAATTACAATAATTAGTTTGGGTGGCAAATACCCATAACACATTTTTAGATAACGACAATCATGTGAAGCTACTTGGAAATTTTTACATGAAAATTTAAGTAACTAATTACACTTCTAAGGGTACTTAGTTATTTAAATGTCAGTTCTGTGTCTGATAAAAACATATTCAGAAGTTACTGCTGCATGCTGGTAGGCACCACCTACCAGTTTGCAGCATACCATTGCTGGGGAGAGGCCTTCCCCATGCATAATCAACCTATAAGATTTCCACTGCTGGGACACAGTCCTCCTGTCTGGGAGTCAGTGGGCTATAATCCACCACATAGGCCTAGTGCGGGATGAGTCTGTGGGATCTCACAGTTACAGCTTTTTAAGTTAGTCCAGGGCTAATATGAACCATGCACACAGAAAACCACAGACAACATGATAATTATTCATAATGCTATTAATACTTTCTTTTTTTTTAACACTTGGACCTCCTTGCAACTCAAATCACAGGAGTGTAAAATTGTAAATCTAATTTTTTTTTTTAACTAATTCTGTCGAATTATTTGAAGATTACTGAATGAGACATAATAGTGTTTTAAACAATAATTTTTAGCGTTGAAAACATTAAGTGTTTTTTTAAGCAAGAGTAATAAAAACTATTTACCTGTGTATACTATGTAACTTCACAATATTAGGGTGGTTTCGAAAGGACTGGAGGAAAATAATTTCTCTAAACGTCCGTTGTGCATCTGTCTGATTCCGGAAGGCATCAAATATTTTCTTAATCGCCACCACATCCTTGGTCTTTTTATCCGCAGCTTTCCAGACAATACCATAAGCGCCTTTACCAAGCCTTTTCTTTATATCAAACCTTTTAAGAATATGCTCATCAATTTCGGACATATTTTTATCGGGAGTTTTCTTCTGAACAGGTTTTTGGCCCGCATCTCTCTTCCGGTCATCTTTCTTTATTTGATTCTGAGACATCAGCACTTCTTTTCAACGCAAATAACTAGTTACGCGGGGACTGTAAAATCAAATTCTGAAATCGTAGCCAATTAAAATTCATATATTCGCAATTCTCATGTTTTGTTGTCAAATGCCTCTATAAAATGTAAATTCGAAGGGTATCGTGAGCTTATTTGAATATCAGAAAAGCGTGACTACCATCATTGTCAAAATATTGATTATTTACGCTAAGCAACGAGAAATATGTCGATAGCAAACTAATGATTGGAAAAGCATCTCAATTTTAAAATTTAACAATTTTAAACTTTACTCACCTAAAAAACAGCAGTGATTCTTCACAAATCCCATTATACGTTTGCTATTTTATATTCAAATCTGGGTTTTTTTGCCAATATTACTAGATGGACATCGGCACATTTGAATTCTGCCAGTCGAGTTTCATTTGTTTACGGCCGCCCAAACAACCTGTCAGTTGCCATGGTAACGAAAGATGTCAACTATAGTAATGCGGGGCTAAAATGTATAATCGATATTATGGAAATAAAATAATGTCAGTCGATTTTTTCTACCAATTAAATTATTTTTGTTAAAACTTCATTAGATAGTTGAGAATTTTTAATAAATGCATATAACTGTAAACAGAGTCTCAAGATGACGAGTAATGTAGTAGAAGACATGCTGCAGCGACCCTAACCCCAAATAAATTGTGATAAGGGCATTGTGATAACAACTTCATGTGTGTTTTCTGGTTACAAAAAAACGACATCCCATTTTTCACAAACTTTATTTAAATTTAACAATAGTACAGGAATTCCGACGGTAAATACTCTAATACAGTGAGGAATTATATCTATTAATTGTCTTATAATACTTCGACGTTTTTACTTAGTCGGTAATTTATTAAATGCATAATACTTTTCTAAGGAATGATATTTTGTAGCAAATAGTTGCATATTATTTTTATATGTTGTAAATTATTGTTTTTATCCTTATAATAAATATGCCAAATATGTACGTACCGAGTACACTATAAACGCATTAAAACCAAGTTTACCTATAGTAATGAGGTCATAAGTATCTAAGTATAAATATAAAGAAAAAGTTGACTGGTATTAAAACGAGCGAATGTTAACTCAGATTATGTATATAAAAAAACACTGGATATAGCTTATTGAAATACTAAGTGGGCGAATAACTGTGAGTGACTTCGTGAAGACGATGGAAACACAGTTTAGTATTACAATATGCCATAATTAGTCGCCAGTTTTATCGTTTATTCGCCCGATTTATAATATACCAAAATAATAAAATCCAAAAAAATGTACAACCAAAATATTATACCTAGTAAAATTTATATCAAAAATTTAAATAACGTAACCTAATAATTTTGAATTATAAGTTATTAACAAAATGTATATATAATTATAAACAATATATATATATAATATAAAAAACGTCTTTACCGTTATTGTGGAATTGGCGTTGGCGAAGTGTATTTTTGAAAGCTGTGAGGTAGCTAGCTATCATGCTTGTTACTTCTTTGTTTGAGAAGATATTTCTACCGACTTTTAACGGACTGTTTTCGCTACCATCGCTTCGGTATGATTTCTTTAGTATCTAAAAAAATTAAGTACCTATCTTTCTAGGTTGTAAGTACTGTGCATTAGCGCAAGTACGGATAATCCAATATCGCAGAAGAATGTTTATCAACTGGAATCTCATTAAAAGTATGGAAGAAGAAGAAATGCTGCGCCAATCCCCAATACGTTGTGATAAGGGCAGCAGAATGATAACGATAATGACTCCCATTAAAACCAGTAAAGTTTAAAATCCGAAAAGACCGACAGGCC
This sequence comes from Lycophotia porphyrea, assembly GCA_950005105.1. Taxonomy (NCBI): domain Eukaryota; kingdom Metazoa; phylum Arthropoda; class Insecta; order Lepidoptera; family Noctuidae; genus Lycophotia; species Lycophotia porphyrea. The sequence continues at coordinate 11,420,218 of OX465406.1, forward strand.
CATTAACTTGCAAATTTCTAAATAGTAACTAGTACCACATTTTGAGATCCATACAAGAAGTTTTTCATTAGATTAAATCACTGTTAAATAGTTACGATTACGACTCTGATCCTAATAATGATATACCTGAAATTCAAAATAGATTAATCGTAAAATTCGATGAACGTTCGAAGTTTAGAATATAACTACATTGTATTTTAGGTTTGTTATACATAGAAGTGCCTCTAAAATCTAGCTGTCTCTAAAACCGCATTTACCTTAGATGTAAATTTCTCAGGTAATAAAATTTAACGACTGGCAGTCAGGTGAACAGGTTGACATTGACTGAAATGAGAGCACTTAACTTATATATATAAGAGTACCTACTCCACTTTACTGCGCACCGCATCTTTACTGGACATTTGCGGACCGGCTGGTCACCGGACACTAAGAGATACTTCATTACCATATCCATTAGATACCGGTGTCAAATGGTTCGTAACTCCGAAACGGTTTGACTGAACTTTAACCAAAAAGGGTTCGGTGCTGTGTTATTTCTCTAGAGAGACATTCAGGAAAGTTTGACCTTTAGAGGGCCGTAATAACATGTTAAGTGGTACTTATAATTAGTTTCTGTGGCAGTAAAACATTAATATTTGTTTAGGACTAGAGGAATGTTGACCTTGAGTAGGTTTTTGGAGTTAAGGGTCGCACGATATAATTGGTCTATATCTACAAACTGTTTCTGCCCTAACAGAAAACAGAAGTGATAACCTAGGTCTCGCTGTATCTACTGCTTTTCATCAAGCGAGATAAGGTAAGAGAAGTTCCATTGGTCCATAAAATAAAATCAAAAATAAATTTCACCTAAGATAATGCGGCCTATTGAAAAGACGAAGGTCTACACTACCCGCTATTTTGATCTACGTTGCGGTGAAGGCACACGTCATTATTGAGCGCTTTTAGTTTACATCAGGGGTGGATGGATTTTCTTCTTTTCTTCGACGTCTAAGCGTCCGAGATCAATGGAAGACGGTGTGGGAAGACCGCATGGCCATTCGAGGGAGTCCGCTTCATGTGTCATTATATGTTCAGCTTCCACTGTAACGTATTTTGGTCTATTAGTTTCATTTATGCAAGTAGAAAAATGAGTATTCGTGTTTTTTTGTAAATTCGTTAGGGATTAAGATTGTCTTCTGCAACATCTAACCCTTCCATCAAATGTTATAATGCGCATTTTAATATTTATTTACATAATACTAAACCGAAATATGAATAAAACAAAGATTTTGATAACCCGAACAACGTTCAACCTTTTTTCTGTGAAGTGATTCATAATAAATGAACTAACATGTATCAATGCTACTGTTGGAGAATTATTAAAAGTTTGGCTAGAATCGAAACCCGAAAAGGGTAATATAGCAATGCACTCTAATTGAAGTAGGTGTTTGTTAATTTTCGTAAAAAAAATTAGCTTTCAAAGTGATTATGATGACTCATGCATGCGCCGATTTAATTGCGTTAGTTGTATCATTGTTTTAATAAGCTGCCCCTTTATTTTAACATAATTTCATCATACTACTTACTTCTGATTCTGTGAATTTTGTTTCCGTATGCAAGGTCCCAATAGTACAGAGTCACAAAACTGAGAGGAATCAAAGGCATCAGCAGATATGGCCTTTTCGTTCTTCTGAAACTGTGATAAATACATTTAAATTAAGCAGTCTTTCGCATTAAACTTCTATACATCAAATTGAAGTGTCTGATTGTAGTATCAAAATATGTAACAACAACAACAACTTTTAACAACAACTTTTTACTGAATGCATATATGAAAATATATGCATTCAGTAAAAAGCTTATAACAAAAACATCTTTTTTTCAATGTTTTTCGGTCAGTCTGTTTGTTCCGGTTAATTTCCAAAACGGATGGACCGATTTTGACGGAACTTCTACTGACAGATAGCTGATGTTTTAAGGTTTAACATCGACTACTTTTATTTTAGAAAATAATTAGGGTTCCATGCAAAAAAATTAAAACCCTTGAAATTGATAAAAAAATTCGATTAAAAAATGGATGTACCATTAATAATGGGGATAATTTTATAATAATTTCAACTCTACAATTTTAAATAAACAAAAAATTACCCAGTAAAGAGGCCCGTTGCTGCAGTAACATAAAACGCAGTAAACCAAAGACAGGTGTCCCGACTTTTCGCTATCTGCAACGCCATTTGTCGTTCTTGCATTTGATATTGAAGTTGAATTTGTCTCTCCATCTTAAACAAACTTTAAGCTGTTAATATTTACCTACTGAGCAATGAAATAAGAATCTTAAACATGTTTGATTTTACCTTTATTTTATTGATACATTGTATGAATTCTTGATTATTTTTGAAGTTTTCTTCCATGTTCACGGTAAAGTAGTTTCCCATGTTGAAGATTTATTATTTTGTTTAATTAAACAAAAATTACAACAAAACACGATCGATGCCCTGCCCTGACTGTATCAAAGAGTGACTGTATATTGTGTAATGCCATCAGCTGTTTGTTGTCAAAACATTTTTTTCAACGAAGGCGTAGTAGCGTTTTGTTACTGCATTCTTATCTTACTGTAACAATACGTTAAATGCGAATAAAGTCATTACATTAAAAATAAATCTTTTTTATTATTATATCTAATTCCATAACATTCAAAAAATAATATTATTTTGGAAATCTTGATTCATCGAAGCCCATAATCAATATTTTGTAGTAATGCGCACAACACTATTTTTGTTGACATTTGTTGCCATTTTGACATCTCGTCTTCATTACATTCCCGCCAAATTTATCAAGCGTGAAAACGTTGGATAGATGCAAATTATCTTTTGTGTAGCTGCATTTCTGATACAACGGCAAGATGGGTATTCTAGGCTTATCAAAGTTAATTGCAGATATTGCACCACATGCTATCAAAGAAATGGAGATAAAAAACTACTTTGGTGAGTTCCTTACTGTATGAATCAATATTTTAACCTCTACGAATGTAAACTTTACTGTTTATTTAAAATTTTCAGGACGAAAAATTGCTATTGACGCGTATATGAGCTTGTATCAGTTCCTCATAGCCGTAAGAACTGAAGGTAAGTGATTATGATATTTTATCTGCTGAAATATGTACCTACTGATATTTTGTTGCTTTTTTGTTGTCTTCGAGAATTACATTACAATTGAATGAATGATTCATGGCTAAAGGCAATGGATAATTATTGTGTCACTGTCTCCCTCTGTACCTACCAGCCACCCTGAGAGGTTAAAAATATAATAGAATTAGAGTGAAACATGTGACAGAAACTAATTTTACTTACAACAAAATTATATTGTTGTCAATTAAGGGAACGATACATGTATTTGCTCAGCTGTGGAAATACTTTTGCCCAGCTTTGGGATAAAAGAGGTTTCCAATATAAAAGTTATTTAATTATTAATTATTCTTGCTTTATCTAGAGACTGCACTATATGCCACTAAATCATAAATATTCGTAACAATATTTCGATGTTTATTGCATGTTAAGCAACAAAAGTGCCAAAATATGCAACTAAAAAAACATGCCAAATGCTGAATAATAAGCCAATAAAATTAAATAATACTTATAAGCCGATTTGAGCTAAGATAATGCAATAATAAAAAAAAATGCACATACCAACATGCATTAAATGCAGTAATCCAGTCTCTTATTATTATCCTAATCTGTAGCATTCCAGAGCTAAACTTATCCAATCTTCTTTAATTCAATTTAAATGTTACCCACAGGTTCTCAACTGGTCTCTGTAGATGGAGAGACTACATCTCACTTGATGGGAACATTCTACCGGACCATAAGACTGGTAGAGAATGGCATCAAGCCAGTGTATGTGTTTGATGGAAAGCCGCCTGATATGAAGTCTCATCAGCTGAATAAGAGAGCAGAGAGGAGGGAGGAAGCCGAGAAAGAGCTGCAGAAGGCTACAGAAGCTGGTGAGATAGAAATGTTTTATGAAACTAATCTCCAGAGCTTTTTTTTCGGATGGAAAATCATCAAATGACTCCTCCCGCTCTGGGCAGAGCGGAAGGGAGTGTCAGACTTGTACTGACTAAAACCAATCCATGTTCCTTCCTTGCCCTTTGTGTTCCAGGGCCACAGTATCTCTTTCGAACAGTCCCGCAGCCAATCTCTAGAGCTACTGCTTGCATGAGATCCTGGGTTTGATTTCCAGCTTGGGCAGTGTTCAATCATTAGAATCATCAGTATATCTTAAGTTATTGGCCACAAATGTTATAATTTCATTAAATGGTCATTCAATAGGGTAATTTGAACTGAGAGAGAAATTTAATAGTTAGATGAACAGGGTCAATCTTTTTGCAACAACCTCAAAAAATTGCTTAATAGATTTGAAAACAAACTTTTCCTTGAAAACCTCTTTTACAGGTGATCAAGAGTCAATAGAGAAGTTCAACCGTCGGCTGGTAAAGGTGACTAAGGTTCACAATGAGGAGGCCAGACAACTGCTCAAGCTGATGGGTATACCTGTGGTGGAGGCGCCGTGCGAGGCTGAGGCTCAATGTGCTGCCCTAGTACGTTATATGCCTAGCCTTTTCCTTTAGTTTTTTTTTGACAGTCTAATGTGATTTTCACACGACATCGCTTGTCTGCGCGGTCAGGCGAAGATGTGTAACTCACATCATCATGCCTGTAATCCCGAAGAGTTAGGCAGAAGTGTGCCTAATATTACACCCACATTTCACCAGTTATGTTTAAGTCCCATGTAATAGGGATCGAGCCTATTGCCAACAACTAGGCTTAAATTCAGACTCCGTGGCTGCTACTGAAAAATTCCTGATGGAAAAACCCAATATCACATTGCCCGACCCGGGAATCGAACCCAGTACCTCATACTCAGCAGTCGCGCTTGCGACCACTAGACCAACGAGGCGGAGATGTACGTTGGTTCCTATCAACTGGTTTCATACTAGCCAATGTGACGTGAGATCCGTGTCACTGTCCGACCGCGAGGACGAGCGATGTCGTGGGAGAGTCGCTAATTCTATGCAGCTGGCAGTAGTGAAGGGTAAATTTTAGGTAAGCCGGAGTACATAATATGTACTATCTTTAATGTGCGTGCGTGCGTGTATGACCAGATGTATGAACGTGGACGAGGCAAAAGGAGTATGTAAGGATCGTAGCAGGTGGCGTTCTGTGGTTTCTGCCTACCCCCATGGGAAAAGGGCGTGAGTTTATGTATGTATGTATCTTTAATGTCATTACAATATTTGTCTATAGAAGACTGACTGTGCCATTTTTCGAAGGGAAGCCGGTAGGAATCGAGTTGTATGAAACCTTCGCCACTGGCAGCTGGACACCTATCTTATGCCTATCAACTGATTTAGAAACTTTATTGTTTGGATAATAGTTTATATCTTCCCAATGCCATCTGTTATCGTCATCGGCTATCCGTGGTAAATCACGACATTTAAACAACCGATCTCGGCATTTTGACCCTGGCAACTGGATTTGCACAACTCAACCCCGACATCTTGTGCCTTTTTGGAGCAAAGGTGAAGGTGCCTTTACCACCCATGAAAAATGCCAATATGCCGTCAGAAGCGGCTTCGTTTGTTATCGAAGCGGCTTCCTTTGATATTCGCCTCGCGGTCGTTTTTCAAAGTGCGCTACTATTTTAACCGATGGTTTACCTATTTCCGATGATATTATCTTTCAGAACCTGGGTGGGTTCTGAATGATCCCTCTTAAGTTTAAAATAAATAATATCTTTAACAATTGTCTTCAGGTTAAAGCTGGCAAGGTATTCGCCTCAGCGACCGAGGACATGGACGCTCTGACGTTCGGCACCAACGTGTTGCTGCGTCACCTGACGTTCTCTGAAGCGCGCAAGATGCCCGTCCAGGAGTTCCATCTTGATGATGTGCTTAAAGGACTGGAGTTGGACCAAAAAGAGGTAAGGAAATTAGTGTGTTTAGGTTATTGTGTATCTTAGGATAAAAAATAAGGAATTCTTTTGAATAACAAGAATTTGTGTGAAAACAAAAAACCAACTAAAAAACCCGACTACTGAAAAATCACGCTCTATCTAATTTGGGGGTTTAAAAGGTAAAATCGACTCCTCTTATTGTTGAAGTTGGTAAAAATGTAGCCTATGTTACCTGGGCTATAATAACGAATTGATTGACACCTTATTCATCAAAATCGGATGAATAGTTTAGTATTGAAGGAACAAACGTACGTACGAAGGAACGAAGGAAAATACATACATACATAGAGTGCTAAAATCATAACCCTTCCTTGTGGCTTCGCCACAATCGGGTAAAAAAGTATAAGCATCAATTTTACATTTTATGAGGTTATCACAGATTGAAATAGCGAATAATGGTGCCGATTCCCTTGTTCACAAACTAAACTAAATTTAAGTTGCATCTTTTTCTTTCTATTTCATTATGAAAAGGACTGAAGATAAATATTAGTTGAGTCCTGTCAAATTAACCAGCGCCTGACACAAGTTTAGACGTGATTAAAAACTGACTAAAAATTTACTACTAAAATTAATGAAATAGAAAGAAAAAGATGCACTGAACTTAAATTTAGTTTAGTTTGTAAACAAGGGAATCAGCACCATTGTACTTAAACATTATATTCTAACCTAAGATGTGTTGCTGGGGAGTTTTCGCCACTTCTTCCTTCCAGCTAAAATACAAGGAAGCGGCGAAGGGCGCTTTTTGTCTCTTGTAAACTTTGACATTCAAAAATTGCTGATTATCAGCCTAATTTGAATAAATGACTTTTTATTTTGACCAGAATGGGTGAGGATTATTAAAAGTAATCAAGTGTTTTGGTCTTTATCCAGTACAATCAGTACTTACATCACTATCACCAAATTTAAAAATAATTTAGCTTTCAAAATCCAATTTAGTTTTAACGAGAATACACTAAATCTTTCTCATATCCTAGTTTATTGATTGATAAATTATCATAATTTACTATCTCAAAGAGGGTGAAGGAAAACTTGAGGAAACCGGCGTGTCCTAGAACCAAAAATTCGAAGACATGTGACAACAACTACCAATCCACACTGGGCCCTCGTGGTGGATTATAGCCCATTCCCTCTCATAGAGAGGAGGCCTGTGTCCCAGCAGTGGGAACATTATAGGCTGATGATGATGATGATTATCTTACCTCATACTCCTACTAATATTATAAAGGCAACACTCTCTTTCTCTTATACAAAAACTCCTGATCAAATTTGAATGAAATTTGGCACACAGATAGTTAATAACCTGGATTAACACCTAAGATACTTTTTTTCCGGTATGCAATCCCGTGGGACAATTAGCAAAATCCACGCGGGCGATGCCGCGGCATAAGCTAGTAAATAATAGGTTAAGTTAAGTAAGGCACATAAACGCATTATTCTTGTCCTTTTCTCACACACTTTGTCTATGTTTCTTTTTCATTTCTCCTTTTGCAGGTCTGCTGGCAGAAATTTCTTAAGAAATAAGCAGTACCTTTGTACTCATATTTTATAATGTTATTCTCCTGTGTTGTCTACTGTGTGTACATAAATAGTAAAATAAATAAAATTATCTTTCCAGTTCATCGACCTCTGCATCCTGCTAGGCTGTGACTACTGCGGCTCTATCCGAGGCATAGGCCCCAAGCGTGCCATAGAGCTCATCCGTCAACACCGCTCCCTAGAGCAGGTGCTGCAGAACATAGACACGGACAAATACCAGCCGCCCGAGAACTGGGACTATGAGAGGGCGAGGGAGCTGTTCATGGAGCCAGAGGTCACTGATCCGAAGGAGATTGAGGTTGGTTACAAGGCTCATTTGTCTAGTGTTGGTTAGCGCGACTGCTGAGCCTGTGTTCGATTCCCAGTTCGGTCAAAGAGTTATTGGGTTTTTCCAATATCATACATAACTAGCAAAATGTGGGGTGTAAATTAGGTTGACTACTGACTAACCCTTCGGGGATTACAGGCGTGATGTTATGTTTTATGTTACTAGACAAGGTCAACAATTTGTTAGCAAAACTCTGCAGATATGACGCGTACCGATATTTACAGAGGTAAAAAAAAAGTTAAAGTATGGTCACTTTCTTATTTACCATTTGGATAATCTCTTAATTTGTTAAATTTAGTCTACTCAACGAAATTTCCGTTCTCACATAATACTAAATACAAGTATTTCACATGAATTGACTGCCTAGTCAGACTTTCAGGCTTCGACTGCCTGTTACTACTGCAAAACATCAGCTACAAACAAATGACGGCCGGGACCAATCCAAATTCTTTAGCCGTCCTTCACAGAGATCTATCACCACTGACAGGACTATTGTTGCCAATACGCCTGACATTGTGGTGATAGATCGATTGGAGCGCCGCGAAATGATTGTCGATATAACAGTCCCGCATGACGAGAGCCTCGTGAAAGCAGAAAAAGACAAGCAGTTAACATATGGCTCGCGAGGTTGTCGACATGTGGGACGTGAGTACAGCAGTCATTGTGCCGATAGTTGTGTCAACCAATGGCTTAGTAGCCAGTAGCCTCGACCAACATCTGAGGAGGCTCTCGCTTGGCAGCTGGATCAAGGGCTTGATTCAGAAAGCAGTACTTCTGGACACGGCGCGTATTGTCAGGAGGTTCCTCTCTCTGGAGCCCTGACCACCGGTAGCTCGGACCCTGTGCCCAATGCTGGTGGGCTACTATCTTTTTCATTGTTTTAGTCTTCCTCTACTTTTATAGCAATCCACATTCATACTCAAAAATTTCCCCACAACACCTTCCTCATTCATGCATCATAGGCCCATTCGTCATAATTCAAAGTGAACTCTTCGTTTTCCAGTTGAAATGGTCAGATCCTGACGAGGAAGGCCTAGTAAAGTTCTTGTGTGGCGACAAGCAGTTCAATGAGGAGCGCGTTCGCAACGGAGCCAAGAAACTGTTGAAGGCGCGCAGCGGATCCACGCAAGGACGACTTGATGGATTCTTTACGGTAAGTATTCATTTTCAACCAAAAATCTATACATACAAATAAATAAAATTGGAGTGTCTGTTTGTAATATCAAAATAACCGCTTTTTATAAGTGCATATGGATATACACGGTACATATACCCAAACTACATTTTTGTCTGTCTGTTTGTTCCGGCTAATCTCTGAAATGGCTGGACCGATTTTGACGGGACTTTCACAGGCAGATAGCTGATGTAACAAGGAGTAACTTAGGCTACTTTTATGTTAGATAAATAATTATGTATCCGTGCCAAAAAAATAAAACCCTTGAAATTGGTAACAGAATTCGATTCAAATAGGGAATTGCTTATTATAATGGGGATTTTTTAATAATAATTTCACGCGAACGAAGGTCGCAGGCAACGGCTAGTACACAATAAACGACTAAAATCAAAACCTTACTTTTGGCTTAGCTGTAGTCGGATAAAACCATCAACCCCTGGTCTGTAATATGTCAATACATCATTTAAGTAAAAACGGCCACGTTAGTCAAGTGGCTGCAAGAGCTTTGACTGAACAAAAGGTCTTGGGGTCGATTCCCAAGTTGGGTTATGTAGTATTGGGTAATTTCAACATGAATTTTGCAGTAACAGTCGCGATTCTAGATTAGTCCCCGGTTAGTGTCATACCCTTTAGCGGCATACGATTATACAATATGTTGTGTAAAAAATGCTTGTCGGATCTATGAAGGTATTATTAGGTATCAAGATTCAATTCTACATAATATTTAATCCTATATAGATAATAAGTAAAAAAGTACCCTGATAAAAATTGGATCAAATAATAAGGAAACTGAGTTCAGGTCACACAGTGTTTTTTAACAAATTGTATACATAAAGCTAAAGTGAATAAATTTTCCTAATACTATGAAAACAATTTCAAATATATCGAACAAAGCGTACACACGACCAGCAGCAACACTTAATAAGTAACTTTCTTTTTTATTGATGATCTATACTAATATTATAAAGAGGTAAAATTTGTTTGTTTGTTAAGTAGTGGGTAATCTCCAGAACTAATGAACCAATTCTAAAAATTGATTCCCTAGCAGAAAGCTACATTATTCGTGTGTACTATAGGCTATATATTATATACATATCATGCATATTAGTCGGGTTGTCACAATTTTTGTTGACGTTGAATTTTTGTTGTATATTCAATATGTTCGTTTTAGATATCAACCACACCTAACCCAAAGCGCAAGGCGGAGGAAGACAAAAAGAACGCGGCCAAGAAAAAGGCAAAGACAGGGGGCGGCGGCAGGGGACGTAAACCTAAGTAGACGATAATACTGCACCTGTATAGACTGTTAGGTATATTTTATGTGAACTCAAGTATCATCATCATCATTTCTGCCGAAAGACGTCCACTGTTGGACATAGCCCTCCCCCCAGTGTCCCGGTCCCGTGCGACTCGCATCCAGCGGATCCCCGCAACCTTCACCAGGTCATCGGTCTAATAGCAATATTGTTATAAGGTGCAAGCGCCAGAGTAGCCCGCGAAATTAAAATATTTTTACGTTTTTTGCAATTTGCAGGTTAGTGTCAGGTTGTATGTTGATGGAAAATTAATCGCGCGAGTAACACGTATGTAGTTATAGAATTATGATCATTTAAGTTCATCTAACCCTATTGAATGACTTTTTCATAAAATTGTTATTGAATAGGATTAAGTTGCTTAACACGTTAACTGCCAAGGTATATTTTCTGTACCATCCAAATTTCCTTTCTTACGTATTGATACTTGGTTTATATTGAATAGTTATGTATAAAAAAGGGTTCCCTTTTCTTTATTTGGATAAAAAACGATAAAAAAAAACTACGTGCCAGGTGGCGCACTGCGTTTAGTTGAATTTGATGTGTCGGTGTCAGTCACCGGTGCCTGACATGGCCAGAACGGATAGTGAATCTGTGGGGCACCGGTGCCTGACATGGCCTGAACAGATTGTGAATCTGCCAGGCACCGGTGCCGGACATGGCAGTTAACGTGTTAAATTGCAAAAAACGCAAGAATATTTGAATTTCGCGGGCTACCCTGGCGCTTCCATCTTAATCTTAGTTCATAGTACTAATGTATGAATGATATGAAACTAGACGTTCTATAAAGCTCCGTCTCTTTCCTACAACGAAATGATACACCCTCATGGCACAGCCATTACTCGAGTTCTCATTTTGTATTAGATTGCTTTAAGTTTGTTTTTGTTATAGGAAATTGTGGACCTCTGCCTCCCTCTTCCGGGAATACAGGCTCGATATTAAATATAAAAATTGCATTCAATTACGACGATTGCTTTCTTGATAATAATTTGTTGTGTGTTTAATGAAGATGTATGTAAAATGTTATTATGTGTTAATGAATGACGTGAATATGTTTCAATATAGGCCGCGTTGACACCAAACGTACTCTTTCCACAGTTTACATATGAATTTATATTGCTGTCAAAACCACGATCATCTTGATTGAAGTGAAAACTTCTTTAGCGGCGTTGTACACTTTTTGGGATGGGTAAAAACTTTTAAACTCGCGTCAGATCGAGTCAGCGGCGCAGGGCGCTTGCGCGAGTGTGGGTGTAGTTTAAGCTAGATTGCGTTGTTTCAAGTTTTCACTTAGCTGGCACTCCCGGAGTGCTACCCGTTTTTTTTATTACCATTAGGTTGATGTTGATTTGTTGCAACACAACGCTGCCAAAACCAAAGTGATCTCTATTCAAAAAGGATAATGTGTCAACCGTAAGCATAGAGTTCAAAATGTATGAAAGGAACAACATTCGCCACTAACTATGTTGCTTTTCATAAATTCTTGCAGTCGACGACAGACTAGATACGTTTGGTGTGAACACGATCTAATAGCAATTACATAGCTCGAATTTTACTATCCTTTTATTTGTTAGAGAAAAACAGAGCAATCAATGTATTATTCTGATAAAAGTAATAGGCTCTTGGAGACAAAATAATCTCTTTAACTTTTTGACATATATGTGACAAGCAGTGCGTGCCCTGTACGCCAAACGACACAAATATGTGACAAAATGGTAGGTGAAATTGTAGCTTGGCGTGGAGGGCACGCGCGTGCGTTTATGCTCTATCGGTTAAAAGGTTAAGCCCAACGCAAACGTTATAACTGCATATTTCAACGCAATCCGATGCGATGCTGTAACGATGCTTCACGTATAAGCGTACCGCCTCAGATTGGGATCAGGGGGCCTAAAATAGACAATTTAACAGAATCTAGTGTGATCTTATTTATGGCGTTACAATTCGTAAAAAGTGGTCACAAAGTGTCAATTCATAATAACTACGTCTGCAACCATTTTAAGAAATTAAGCGTGATTCATATGTTTCTGCTAAAGCGGGTATTTTAGACCCCCTGCTAGTAAAATGAGGTGTTGCCATACGGTGAAGTTTTAATCTTTTGCGCTGGATCGCAACCGATTTTGCAACTGTCACAATCTTTAAAAAATATAATGTTTATGATTTTTTCTGTTTGATAAGAACTACGATGTAAAAACTACCTTAAATAAACTGTTTAAGAAATCATTTCGTTGTTTTATTTCGTCTCTAAAATTATACAAGGTGTAAACGGCGGGAATATCCTGGACGAGGCTGGCACAAGAACATGGAGATGGGGGGGGGGGGGCTGTGGATGATGATGATAAAACGGAGCCTTCACGAAACCAAACATTCTGTACATCAAACTAAGTCATCATCATTTCAGTCCAAACACGTCCACTGCTGGACATAGGCCTCCCCCAAGTGTCGCCACATTGACCGGTCCCGTGCGACTCGCATCCAGCGGATCCGCACAACCTTCACCAGGTTATCGGTCCACCTAGTGGGAGGACTTCCAACGCAAAAAGTCTTCCGGTTCGCGGTCGCCACTCCAGAACTTTTCGTCCCCACCGGCCATGCGTTCTGCGAGCAATGTGCCCTGCCCACTACCGCTTAAGTTTGGCAATTCTTCGAGCTACGTCGGTAACCTTGGTTCTCTTGCGCAAGGAAACTCCGAACATAGCCCTCTCCATTTCCCTTTGGGTGACTTTATGCCTTCTGATGAGGCCCATTGTGAGCGACCACGTTTCGGTCCCGTATGTAATCACTGGCAACGCACACTGGTTATAGACTTTCATCTTGAGACACTGCGGTAAGTTGGACGAGAAGATACCACGCAACTTCCCGAACGCTGCCCAGCCGAGTCGGATTCGACGATTGACTTCTCGAAGTTAGACCTACCTAACTGGACCGTTTGTCCCAGGTAGACATAATCGTTTACAACTTCGAGTGTAGTCTCCGATCTTGATAGGAGTGTGTGTTTTGATTATCTAGATATTCATGGATGACCGCCTCGTTGGTCGATATATCGGAAGCGCGACTGCTGCTGATCATGACGGGTTCGGATATCGGAATGTTTAACTTCTTATAATATTGTCGACGTTAAATAAAATAAAAGGAATCGTGCGAAACAATGTTTTATTTCTAAAACACGTAACGTTTTCAATACATAGTTATATTAAATACATCTCACTCGGAGTATCATTTCATAATATTTTGATATATAACGCATACACTTAAAATAAAGCACACTATATTGTTATTATATTGTCAATGAGAATTTCAATACTCAACACCTTGGTAAAAATTCTTGAATTACGATTTTTGTAAATTATTTCAAATTTATTTATTTAATAAATACAGGTTCAACATTTTAAAGTCGCGAGTATGTTTATATATATATTTATGTATCGTTTATAGTGTGCTACACAAAAAAAGCATACACACTCATTTGTTCGAATTCCACCTCCATTTTAACCATCCTAGCAGTTTCAACTGCGTATTATGTTTATTTTAAATACAATTTAAATATACATACTACCAAAGATAGAAAAAGCAAATGTGTATATTTAAGCCGTTTGTTAGTTACGTTCTTGATTCTATATATTTAAAAAATATATATATAACTTAATTTAGTAAAAATCCGAAGACAAAAACGAGTATTCGATATAGAATTTTAGTTCGATATCACTCTTATTTATCAAATAATTTAATAACTTAAAATAATAACAATTTTGTTTATAACGAGATTTTTGTGGTCCACTCTTCTAAAATAATTTTTAACATAAAAATATTACAAAATGAATAATTTATAGAAAACAATCAAAAAACACTATAGTCACATTACATCTTTACATAGTACATATACAACAAAGTCGTTCCCACTGTCTGTGCAGTTAGAAACTACGTAACGGATTTTAATGCAGTTTTCAGCAATAGATATAGTGATTCAAGAGGAAGGTTTTAGGGCGGGTCGCTAGTTAAGTATAACATAGTAAAGTATATTTTTTAATATTTTATGAACATCGACATTTTTTTGATTTTTCTTTACAATTATGCCGATTTCAAAAAACTCATCACATACATTCAAAAATAATAAGAACATTACTCAAACGGCTTCAAAATTTTCTCCTAAAAGTTAGCTTTCAAGAAGTTGATAAGGCCGTTGGTGGATCCATCGTGGCTGGTCACAGGAGTTTTGTCCTGGAGCTCAGGTTCTATCGCCTTGGCCAGCTGCTTACCGAGCTCAACACCCCATTGGTCGAAGGAGTTGATGTCCCAGATCACGCCTTGGGTGAAGATTTTGTGTTCGTAGAGGGCTGTGGATAAGGATTTATTGATGAAACTAGCTTTTGCCCGCGACTTCGCTCACGTTAACTTAGAATTTGACTATCAATCGGGTTGTATTCTGCTTGTAATAATATAATTCAATCATGATGCGAAAGACACGTGGCACCATATATTATAATAAGAATGGTATTGTTGTTTTTCTCGGGATAAAAGGTACCCTATGTTCGTGTCTGTACACCTACAAAATTGTAGAATGATCGGTTCAGTGGTATAAGCGTGAAAAGGTAACAAGCTAGCTTACTTTCGCATTTATAATCTAAATATATAAATATAAAAATCAATGCCACTTTTCGTTGTAATTTTATAACTCAAGAACGGGCTCACCTATCCAAATCAAATGTTTAGGCTTTGTTCGGACTATTTAGTAGATGGTTTATGGGTATGTAGGGTAGGTAAGGTAGGGTAGGGTAGTCGAAATATAATTTAATTGCATTATGTGACGCAATCGAAGTTGCGCAGGTCAGCTAGTATTATATAAATAATTAATAACTAGCTGACCCGACAGACGATGACCTACAACCTACCTAATAAATAAATACATAATAAAATATAATAAAATTTAAAAAAAAAAAAATGACAAAAAAATTAAAAAGAATATTTAGGGGTGGGTCACGCTTATCATTTATCTTGTCTATGTGTGGTTGCATTTGTGTCCAGTGCTCGCCGGCGCAATGACATAGCTAGGCTTGCTTCACGCGACCCGGACACCTGGCGGTGAGACCTCCGGTTACCCGCAACAGGCGAGGGCGTGACTACCGAGGGTGGCAGGCCGACGCGCCCAGGTCTAGCTGAGCACGCTACAGACTAAGGGGCCGTGTGTGTGTGTGTGTGAGCGGCAATGTACTTTGTATGATATTCCTATCACATTCGAACTATGTACGCACCAATTAGAGCTCCTAGCGTGAAGGGCGTGACTTTCTTGACGACGATGGAGTTGGTGGGGCGGTTGCCCTTGAACACCTTGTGCGGCAGGATCTTAGCCACTGCCTCCGCCGCCATGCCTGACTTTTCCAGCTCTGCTTTAGCCTGGAAATAGACCAAGTTATTGAATAATAGCTGTTGCCTGCGACCTCCGTTCTCGTATCCTCTAACGAAAATAGTGTAGGTACTGAATTTTGCGAAGATTTTTTTTTCTCTTCGCGTTTTTGTAATCAACCCCAAGACTACGAGCAAATTCGTTTTGCGATCCTGAATTTTGCGAAGTTAAAATTTATTTAATTTATAGAAATATACAGGAATATTTAATTATTTTTATAGGTTCTTGTTAAACTTTTACACATATATGTAACATTTAAGTATTTCTGAACCTCTAATGATCAAGAGGAAGTCCATTCAACAAAATAGTATTTTTTTAAACATTGATTTCTATTTAGGTCTAAAATATCGAATTTCACAATACATTTCCACACGAGTTATTTTTAAACAAGTCAAAGTGATTACTTGAGTAATAGTCACTATTTATGATACGATTTTTATCCTGTAGCTTAGTCATTGCTTCAAGTTAAACTGTCAAAAGCTGGAATTACCGGCTCTCTTTACCGGTTCTTACTTCGTTTAAATTCTTGTCTATTGCATTAAGTAGGTAATTACTTTAATAACTTGACTATACTAGATACGGGTGTTAAACTCGTACCGACACGACGTAACACTCACCTCGTCAGAAGACTTGCCCTTCATGAGCGCTTCAGTCTGCGCCAGGAAGTTGGCGAGTAAGATCTTGTGGTGCACGCCGTTTGAGATGGGGTTGTGTGTCTGCGCAGGGGCGATGAAGTCGCACGGGATCAGTCTGGGGGGTAAACAAAATATGTTATTGGATGGCAAAAAAAAACCTGACTGACTTTCATTTGTATTAGTTAAATAGCGAGTAAGTTTTTCATGAATCTGATATGATTTTCATTGGGAAAGTTGGCCCCGTAGACTCATTTCTTTGGAAGGATGCAGGTGACTAAATCGCCATCCTGTATAGTACTCAAACGTCAGGACGTGGTGACGGCAGGAAGAGACAAGCCCTTTTTTTTCGGATGTTAAATCATCAAATGACTTCTCCCGCTCTGGGCAGAGCGGAAGGGAGTGCCAGTCTTGTACTGACTAAAACCCATCCATGTTCCTTCCTTGCCCTTTGTGTTCCAGGGCCGCGGTATCTCTTTCGAACAGTCCCGCAGCCCTGGCAGAGGTAGAGATAAGCCATCACTGATTGGAAAATAGTGGAAGAAGTCTTGGTAGACCAACAGCCAGATAGGGTGTACGACTTTCAGAAAATTGCGGGTGAGACCTGGTTTAGAATCGCGCAGACCAGCGAAGCTTGTCACAAGAGAAAGGAGGTCTATTAGTCGGCAGTGGAAGAAACAAGTAATAGTATGTATAGGAATTTGGTATAGAACTATTCAACACAGTCTTTCCCGCCTTCCTTGGTTTGTGGGTGCAGATATGCAACAAAGACATTGTTACTGGTTTCAGACTGCGTTCGGGACATGTCCCGTTGAATAGCTTTGCCTTTTTAATGAGAGTGATTCACCCAATTGTTCTGAGTGTGATAAAATAGAGGATACCACCCATATTTTAGCGGTATGTGTCCGGAACGAGGTTGACAGGAGTAACTTTTTCGTAGAAAATTGTTTTAAATCTTTGGATATTGGCACTATTTTGGGGGCCTTCTTGTCCAGGACAGCCAAAAAACTATACAAAAATTGTAAACATAGGTATTAGGTGCGTAGATAGACTTAGAATGCCCCTATGAGGGTGACATGGTCATTATGACCAAACCCTCTATAAACCAATAAAGAAAAAAAAAAGACTGGCAAAGCTGATGATTATGGCTCACCTGGTGCCCTGGTGTATCAGCTGGTAGAAGGCGTGCTGTCCGTTGGTCCCGGGTTCTCCCCACACGATGGGCCCGGTGCTGTAGTCCACTTGGGCCCCAGAGCGGGTGACGTATTTGCCGTTGCTCTCCATGTCGCCTTGTTGGAAGTAAGCCGCGAATCTGCGGAAAAAAAAATAGTTCAATGAAAAATTATTGGATTTTTTGCAACAGTTTAAGACTATTGAGGTAATTTGGAGCTTCTTAAAGCTGCATTCTGTTTGATTGGCTGGAGAGGTCATATTATATATTCATCAATGTTTCGTAATCCTACTTCAAAAGAAAGAAAAGAAAAATTCCTTTTTGAAATTTTTTTTTCTATCGATTTCAGAAATAATACAGGTTTTACATTTGAAAGGCTTTTATGAACGAAACATTCTATTAATTTAGATTTTTGTGACTTTCATTATGAATCAATCAAGATTCAAAAACTGTTATTATTCCTTGATTTATATTTTTTATTCATTTTTAAATATTCCTATAAAAAAAAACAGTATAAAAAACATTTAAAAATATAAAACAAATATACCTTGATTTATTCTGGAAATTATTATTTATTAAAAAAAAAAACATTAAAATGTTTAGTCCGCTACCAAAAAATACGGCAGCCAATTGCATATGAAATGCATTATTTATTACCTGTGTAAATACTGGTCATAGGGCAACAGTGCGTGCGTTTCAGCGCCGTAGAAGTTAGAGTACCACACGCCAAGCAACGCGAGGATGACGGGGGCCTGTGGGTAGGAACATCTGTCAGCTAAACACTCATTTCGACAGACATAACAGCCTTCGCAAAACTCAAAAACAACAACTTTTTATTATCATCTATAATGTTCCCACTGCTGGGACACAGGCCTCCTCTCTATGAGAGGGAATGGGCTATAAACTACCACGCGGGCCCAGTGCGGATTGGTAGATGTCACATGTCTTCGAATTTTTGGTTCTAGGACATGCCGGTTTCCTCACGATGTTTTCCTTCACCGTTTTTGAGAGCAGTGGTGATGAAATTAATTACACAAAGTAATGCGCCTGCCTGGGTTCGAACCCACGACTTACAGTTCGTAAGTCGGGGTCGCTACCACTGGGCCACCGCTACTTTTTTACCTACCTAGAAGAAACCGATCACTCGAACTTTGAAGAGATCATGTCGGGGTCATGACCCCTGTGACCGGTCCTGAGGAGGGGTCCCCAGGACCGTGCCTGCAGGCGCACAATAATTGTGGAAGCATAGCTTCGTTCGGGTCCGTGGGACTTCAACCATAAAGGGTGTAAAAAGACTCTTAACGAAGCCGAAAGGCACTTGTTCTCCCCGTCATTAGGATATTTTTTTTGTTATTTTTATCTCGACCATACCTGGGAACCTTCTAGTTACGGTGATATTGGGACTCAAAGTTCCAACTTTTTCAAAAGTTTTTTTTTTAATACATGTTTTTAATGTATTTTTTTTACTTAAGAAACCTTCACGACCCCTGTACAACGTGATTTTACACCCGAAAAAAAAAGTCGTTTCCCAGTCATAATTTTTGCGTAAAGTTACTTAGTTAGGTGTACATAATGCTTGGTTAACGGCTTCGTGAAGAGTCTGTTTACACCCCGTATAAAGGTGACGCTTCGCCGTAACTCTACTCGTGCAACGATTTAATGGAGATGGGGGAATTGTATTGTGTAATTCCTACGCATACTCTCCGAAATGTAATCCTTGAAGAGCTATGCAAAGGTAACCTAACAGTACACCAACATTTCGCCAATTACTTTTAAGTAAGCATCACTGCTCCTTACTAAGAAAAAAATGATATCCTAACACTCCTGATTGGCGAGAATAATCACACAGTGGGTGACTAAAGTCGGGCGTTGTAACAAAAGCAGGCCCAAGAAACGCGGGCGTGATGATTTGGAGACGTTCCTAACTAAATGGCCGGAGAAGGCAAAACAAGATTAAAAGGTCTTCGGGCCTTTGTCCAGCAGTGGGACAAAATCAGAGAACATCATCTGACATCTGCCTAGCCTTTTCCCAACTATGTTGGGGTCGGCTTCCAGTCTAACCGGATGCAGCTGAATACCAGTATTTTACATGGAGCGACTGCCTATCTGACCTCCACAACCCAGTTACTACTGGGAAATACGATACCCCTTGGTAAGACTGGTTGTCAGACTTTTTGGGCCACTGACTACTTTAACGACTGTCAAAGATCTTCAAATGACAGCCGGGACCAACGGCTTAACGTGCTTTCCGAGGCACGGAGGACACTTGGTATGTAATGGGTGGTCACCCATCCACAGACCAACCTAGGCAAGCACGGCTTAACCTAAAGATCGATCCGAGCGGCTGTTATTGTTTAGCCACGAGCTCCTCGAGGGACAAAATCAGAGAACAAGGTCACATTAATAAAGCTGCTCAGGCACACTCCTCCACGCTATACTTTTAGCACTGTATTGTATTGTATAGCTTTTAAATTGTAAATCCGTAATTGGCTGTAAGGTTAGGTTATATGTATAGTTTATGATAAAAGAGCTGTGGATTTTGTAATAATACATTAATAATTGGAAAATTATAAAAATAAACCCCAACGATCTTCAAACGGCTGAACAGATTTTCTTGAAACATAGCTAAGAACTCTATCGATCAAATCACCTTTCAAACAAAACAAAAAAAAAACGAAATCAAAATCAGTTCGTCCGTTTAGGAGGTCTCTTTTTTTTGGGGGGTCATAAAACCTCTTCTCACTAAGATATTTTGGGGTAAGCCTTTATTTTAAAAAAGAAAAAGTCTTACGTTCTTCTCAAGCGGCGCGGTGGTGTAGTGCTGGTCCATGAAGCTGGCTCCCTCCAGAAGTTTCTCGAAGTTATCGTAGCCGATGTACAGCGAGATGGACAGGCCGATGGCTGACCACAGGGAGTACCTAAAGAAAGTTATGAATTAATTTAATAATTATAGGAATCGTTATTAATTTGGCCACTCTTCTTCAGTTCACTTTGAAAATTTTATAGTATTTTTGAAACATATATTAAGAAAGAACCACTTGAAAAATCGCTAAATGCTTTTTACTCTAAACGTATTTTTTAATGTATGTATTATTAAACATGTTTAGCGCGATGAGATCTCTTAGTGGCAGAAAGTTTCTGGCCACAAGATGTGGTGTTCCACCGCTACCGCGATCAAGTGCCAATATTTATACTAAGTTGATATGCCGAGGTCTTACCTGCCTCCCACCCAGTCCCAGAACCCGAACATGTTGTTGGGATCAATACCGAATGCTGTCACCTTCTCCGCGTTCGTTGACAGAGCCACGAAGTGCTTCGCGACCGCTGACGGCTAGAACAATATTACTCGATAAATCAAAATGTGAAACATACATATACAGAAATCAAATGCGCTCCGTCAATCTTCGTGTTTCCGAATTGGCATGAACGCAATGAACACCCTAATCGGGACAAAAAAGCGCTGTCCCATTTTTGGGTTAAGTAGGTATTGAAATTTTGTATGGGACAACTGATTTTTTCGCTTACGGTGACCAATCGAGAAAGTTGTTAAATAGAAGGGAAAAGTATGTGCTTCGGGAATCATCGTCTATCTTCGTAAAAACGAACTCAAAATGATAAAAATAATGAAACAGTACAACCATGAAATAAAGTTTTTCAGCTGGATGGTTTATACCAGGGTTGTTGCAAACATCAGCATCAGCGACCGCTGAACTTCGGCATCATTTTCAACAGCAGCATCAGCATTGATCGATGCTAGTTCGAGCCGTGACACGACTGCAGGGGGCGGGCCTTATATCACGCCTAGTTTTTGCTTTCCAAATCAAAGGGTCGACCGCGGGGATTGCGATCGCAAACAAACACAAACTTGTCTCATTACGTTATAATTCGTCATTGCGCGTGAAAGTCAAGGAAAACTATGCAACTTTTAGATGTATATTTACAATAGTAACTATTTTTTCCCTGTTTTTTTAAGAAAATAATTAGAATCAGCATCAGCATTCGCTGATGTGAAAAAATATGCATCTGCAACAACCGCTTTTTGTTTTTTTGGATGGTAAATCATCAAATTACTTCTCTCGCTTCAGAGCGGAAGGAATTGTCAGACTTGTACTGACTAAAGGTTCCAGGGCCGCGGTATCTCTTTCGAACAGACCCGCAGCCCATCAGCAACAACCCTGGTTTATACCACATGCTTGAATATGACCACACCTATCTGATACATGCAGTCTTTAAATCACACTGTCAAAATCAATTAATATGACTTACATCTTTAGCAGCCTCCAAGAACCAGGTCTTGGCTGATGTGGCGTTGGTGATGGTCTCCTGCGTGGTAAAGGTCTTGGACGCGATGATGAAGAGCGCTGTCTCCGGGTTCAGGCGCTTCAGGACCTCGGCCAAGTGGGTGCCGTCGATGTTGGATACGAAGTGTACCTGGGGTAAATATTGATTGATGAGTGGATTTGACTTTATTTTTTTGTAAAATTCTAACTCGAAGTACCTTTTTTGAGTTTGAAAATCCTCATAGATACCCTCCATCTGGGGGGGAGCAGAGGGTTAGGTGGGACTCTGACTCGACTAAAAACTCACTGTACCTACTACTACCGTGTGTTGGGGGCCCGCGACATATAAGTACATTCGCGCGCACCCCCAACTGATCCCGTCATCAGCTGTGGGTAAATACTTTAAATTATGATGCGACATTTTAATTATCATTACATATCAGTAGCGGTACCCTCACTTTTTTTGTTTGTTTTTTTCGTATGAGAAATCATCAAATGGCCCTCTCCTGCTCTGGGCGGAGTGGAAGGGAGTGACAGACTTTTACTGACTAAAACCCATCCATGTTCCTTCTTAGCCTTTTGTGTTCCAGGGCCGCGGAATCTGTTTCGAACATTCCGCAGCCCTGGCAGGCTTCCGCCCTTGCGAACCCCTTCCATTAGCTGACATCTCTTCGAGGCGCGCGTGAAACACGATCGCGCCGTCGATACGGCCTGTCGTCATATGACGTCCACAGGCCCGCACCCTTCAAGAGTGTTTAATTTAAACTTGTTTAGGCTTCCTTCTAAGAACAATGGAATAGAAGTGAATCGATTACTTACCTTCAGTTGGTTGGCATAAGGTTTGAGCGCCTCGGTGACCATCAGAGGTCCGAGGTCTGAGCCACCGATACCGATGTTGATCACATCCGTGATTGACTTGCCGGTGTACCTGAACAATATAAGACAAAAAATTCATTTTTAAATACATTACACAAGGTGTAAACAGACTCTGAACGAAGCCAAGCATTATGTATAAACTCTCAGCAAAAAATATTGCTGGCTTAAAACGACTTCATCATTTGGGGTGAAAAAATACTGTTTACGGCAGGACTCAATGTAATGCACTCAAAACTTGTGCTAATAGACGCACTGAATAGCCCAAGGCTCATGGACGAATTCCTAGTCAAGTTATAACATTAAAAACTTGTGAAAAAAAATGGAACTTTGACCCCCAATATCTCCGTAACTAAAAGGTTCCCAGGTATGGTCTTGAACAAAAAAAATATCGCAATGACGCGGAGAGCAAACTTTCGGCTTCGTGAAGGGTACTTTTACACCCATTATACGCCATTTGTCTCATTGCAGAACAAAGGCCTTCATTCCCTCCTTCCAGTTATCCTTATCCAAGCGAAGATTGTAGCCATACTTTGAAAAAAAAACTGTACAGTTCGTCCTGCCATCACCGCGTTGCGGTTTGCCACTGATAAGGACCCACTGTGCGGTTATTTAAACCAATAGCAACCAGAAAACTTGTATTACGGTGGCTCAAGATCGTTTAGTCGCCATACTCGCAATATCATGGTGCGAGCGAGTGAATAGATTTGGAAGAAAGTATCGGTCGCGTAGTTCGTCGCCCGCTCGGTGCGTAAAATACCTAAATTGGCGTAACGCCGGGCTCTCAAAGGCTGATTCTGCTTACCCCTTCCATTGCCCGCTGATTATCTGACCAGAGAACTCCTTCATATGCGCGAGGACCGCGTTGACATCAGGAGTGACGTCCTTCCCGCCGACCAGGATGGGACGGTTCTGACGGTTGCGCAGGGCGATGTGTAAGACTGCTCGGTCCTCGGTAAAGTTTATCTTTTCACCTGGTGAGAGAAATGATGAGGGTGAGTTGGCTCCTTGAATGGGGAGGATTCTCCGACCAGGGTGTTGGCTGGTCAGCTACTGCCCGACGATGATTGTTGGACAAAACTAACTTTGACCGTTTAGTACTACATAACACATAATATCACGCCTGTACTCCCCGGAGGGTTAGGCAGAGTTGTAGCTAATAGTACTTCTACATTTCGCCACTTATGTTTAAGTCCCATGTAATAGAGGGTAAACCTTTTGCCATCAATTGGGCACAAATCCAAACTTCGTGGCTACTACCGAGAAATAGGGATGTTACCTGAGTAAAAAAAAATGATACTATTTATTCCGTCAGTTAGACTAACGAAAAATATTGGATACGTATTTTTTGTTTTAGCAAATCAATAAAAACTGAAGAAGATAAAACTCATCAAAGATCATAAGTGGGGCTTGTGACGTCACTTCGCCGGTAAAAATGTACTGACATAGTATTTGCTTTTAAAAAACTTATAGCGATTTGACCATTTTTGATTTCCGCACCCAATAATGTCGGTCATTGCGCGCTGTTGCTGTCGAAAGATAAGTAAGGGACGCGCGGGGAATAGGATTGCACAAAATCTCCTCTCTTCAGTGGATAATTCTATTGGTTAATATTTCTCTGTTTCTCCGCTCCGCAGCCTCCCTCCGCTCCGGTGGACAGGCAGCCTAAAGGTAGCCATACACGCTAGGGTATACCTGACAGCTTTGCCTGTACAGTTCAACTGTACAGGCAAACCTGTCAGGTACACCCTAGCGTGTAGCTACATTTACTGAGGTATAACGTCTTTTACGTATTTATTTATTAAATTGGGTCTTATTAAACATTTTGTAAAGGCTCTTAATCATGAGTCCGAAGCTTTCAATTTTTTTTTTCAAAGTTTTCAGAGGCGAAAATTAAAGCTGGAATCTTTTTAGGAGGCTCAAATAAAATAAAAAAATAATTGTGATATTTTCCCGCGGTTACTTAGCAATGAAGAGAAAAAAACCTGGAACAGTTTTAAGGCAGGAAATCATAGAGCTGAAAATTATGACGAGTTGATTACTGACATGATTTCGATTTTTTGCATCATCAGATGTAGAATGCCTCTAAAGATGAACATGTTACATTCTCATTTGGATAAATTAAAGGATACATGGGAGCTTATTCGGAAGAGCAAGGGGAACGGTTCCATAAAGACATAATGGAATTTGAGAGACGCTACGAATGCTTTACATGCTTTCAGTGTACTGGCCAGTACACTGAAAGCATGATGGGGTATTATATTTAGGGGCTGATCAGTGAAACTTCTGTTGAACATGACAGGAAAAGCAAAACAGTTCATGTTTAAACATTTTGACCCTACTTTAAGATAAATAAATCATAAATGGACGTTCATTATCTTTTAATAAATCATTTCTGTGTAAAAATGTTCCATATTTTGGTTTTTTTTTTTTTTTTGTAAAAATCACGTTTGTTGTATACAACAAACGTGATTTTTTTGCCGTTTTTGTCTTATGTTAGGGAACCCTTCGTGCGCGAGTCCGACAAGCACTTGGACAGTTTTTTGGCACAATGCGACGTCGATACCGCGACTGCTCGACAACAGGCAAATAGAGGAGTAATACTGTTTTATAATTTCACGTAGACGAAGTCGCCGGCAACAGCTAGTATGCATTATAATGTTGCAAAGTAGATGCACATAACCACCAGCTGCACATAATTAGACGAATGACACAAAAACATATTAACTGCACATATTTTTGTCACAGAACAGAAGTAGGCAGAAGCAACAAAATGTAACTAAAAATCCTTACAGATGCAAAAAAAACTCCGCAATATAATGTTTAGGAATAGGTATCTAAACAAAATCTATTAATAAAAGGTTTCGAAATGAAGGTATGAATGAACTATGAGAATGTGCGGTGTACTAACCTGAGAACATAGCATCTCTAGCCTTCTCCACATTCCTACTCTTAGCAAGGTTGAGGAGCAGGCCCCACAGCTGTTCATTGATGCGGTTCTTGGAGTAGTCCAGCAGGATCTCTCCGTCATTCGGAGTTGGGATGCGGAGGCTGGATATAAGAACAATGATTAATTATTTGAGAGCTTTATTTTTAAAAGCTGATGCCACATTTGTTTAAAAAGTATATTGAGCGGGTATAGGTTGCTATAGTTAAAAACCCAAAAAGAAATAAAACCTTTTTGGATGTAGCTATCCACAGTATTGTTTCAGAATTAAAATTCTGTTATTTATGATTCATGGTAAAAGAAATCACATATTTTTGCAGTCAGTAGGTATAATGACTAAAGTTTATGAATAATTAAAGAAGAAAAAGCAAAAAAACACCAAAACATTTTTTTTTTTAGTATCTGGAGACTGTATGCTTAATCATGAAATGATTACTTTAGATGATGACTGTAACTACATCTGAATATTAAAACAACCCATGATAAATTACAAAGAAAAAAAACAGCATGGTAACATTTTAAAATATTAATAGAACATAATACTTTTGTAGCAACATTTCTCATGGAATATTTTTTAATAGATTATTGATTTGGTTTAGCTACATAAATCCAATTTTTTTTTTGTAATAATCATAATGTAAACACTATTGAGTTTAATAATATAAATGACATTGCTATCAAATTAAAATACTTCATGTAAAAAATAAAATGACAACTGTACATGCGCGACCTTTCCAATAACTTTTAAGTCAATGATATAACTTTATGAAACTAATCGAAACACACGACAATAACTAGATTAATCAATTAAATATTAATAGGGCTATTTAATTACATAAAAACCGACACGTTTTTATTTATATTAGCAATAGAAAACATAAAAAAGCCACAAACCTGAATTTGTTGAACCGATCAGCATCTTGTTGGAATAGTTGCTGAATATTTATTTTGTCGGCGTTAGCATCGTAGAACTTCTGGATTTCTACGTATGCAGGGTCTTGTTTCAGGTTAACTTTTGGGTCCATGATTTTCAGTGTAATTGAACAGGTTTTGCGAGAGCGGTCGCCGAATAACTGTATTGTTCTTGATAACAAACGTCTTTTTGACATTTCAATGTTATTTGAAGGTTATTCGCGTTTTGTTTTTAGTGTTGCATTATCAAACTTTCAGTTGTTTTCTTGAGTAATACATGGAAACGTTATTAATAAAATTACTATTGTTAATTATTATCATTTAATTGACTGATAAAGTACCATTATATCCAAACAGGGTTTCACATTAAATTAAGGTGAAGGCGCCAGGGTAGCTAGCAAGTAAAATTCAAATTCTCTTCCATTTTTTGCAATTTGCAGATTGGAATAGTGGTTGCCACCACACATCCAATCGCTCTGTACCTCTAGGCCACTCTCAGCAACCAACACAATGCCGTCGTCAAACAGCATACACCAGGGAGCCTCTTCTTGGATGTCCGACGTAAGGACGTCCATTTTCATCAGGACGAGGTACGTACGGGCTTAGACCCGACCCTTGGTGCAAGCCGACAGCCACATTGAAGCTGCCGGTAGTGCCCGCTGTAGACCAGACTTGGGTACTGCATCGACTGAACACCGCTCGGATCAACTGCACATACTTCTCAGGCATACCTTTCTCTTTAGGGGCCCACCACAAAATCTCACCAGGTACCCCCTCGTATGCCTTTTCGAGGTCGATGACAACAACAGAAAGTTATCACAACTCACAACAATTACTTTCATTTGTCGTTCACCATATGATTTAAGATTTCAAGTACTTATTGTACATAAAAATAAAAATAAGGACATAAGTGTTGCCAATCGAAATAAAACAATAATTTAAACTTAACTTTTTATTATAATCACGTGAAGTTTATAATCTTTGAAACTTGACAAAAAATAATCGATCCTATTTATTTGTTCGACCCATTTAATAATTATAAGACACTAATAATTCCTTCCTTCTCTCTTTATATTTTTCGTCAAGTTTTTATAATATATTAAGTTAGTGTAATAATGATATTGTTGAACTAGGATCTAAATACAAAACTGACGAGTTCTCATTTAAACATTTCATTGCTAAGTAGTCCTGACAAAAAATACGAGCGCGCGAAATACAACTTTAAAATAATCAAAATAAGGTGTAATTAATTGCAATCATTGTGACACGCTCAGCGTGCAATGTATCAACTTTATCATACTCTAATATCAAAGATTATTTAAGAAAATAATGATCATGACGTCATTTTTTATACGTGGTTCTAAGAAATGACTACTATATTATATACAGGGTGTTTAGAGTGGTGTGAGGGTGGTCGAAAGATCAACATAATATTTTGATTGATTGGGGGTTTCATAAAGGAAATAATATCTCAATTACCGTGACATTTGAGACATGGTTAAATTTAGGAGTCCCCATTTCCCTAAGAAAACTGTGTTGGTTCATTTTCTAAACACCCTATATAAAAGCGAGATTCTGATGAAACTGCCATATCAGTTATTATTAGAAATGCTTTCATGAAATAAATATGAATAATAACCATTAAAATAAAAATTGGAGAAACAAAAAATAAAAATGATGAATAGTTTCTTTTTCTATATGGCAATCCAACCTCGCGTCTAAACAAAAAACAGGCTTCCATTTTTAAAGTCGATTATATACTAAAGCTAATATTTTAATTAATAATTATACATTTCTATACAGTACAAGTTATTAATAATGCGCAAACAAAAGTAGAAATTAAACAAAAATTATAAAAATACAATTTATATTTTTTTATTATTGCTATTCAAACGTTATATCATAATTCATTTTTACCCTCCAGCTAAATTAAATGATTTAGGAATATTTACTTCAAAAATTACCGTCATTTAAAATTTTGAGCAAAAACGCTTATATTTGTCTTTCAATTATTAAATTTTTTAAATTATTTTTTTCTACTCATTCAACGTAAACTCTTTCTAACTTGACGGAACTGCAAACTATGTTGTACACACGGCGGCACATCAAACCTTACATTTCCAGTATAACGTGGCCTCGCTTTGTATATATTTTCTGTACAATGAGAGATCCGCATAAACTGGTTTTGTATAGCTTGATCAGCCGTCGTGCATCCCCTCCTATTTTCCAATCCCATTACTTCCTGCGGAGCCTCATCGCAGATGATGACCCACCTCCTGTCCTGCCTGCCTGTGCATCTCCACCTGTACCTTGAAGCACCTGCCAAAGCCACTACCAACGCGATGGAGGTGGCAGAGTACTGGTCGAAGTTTTTGAACGAAGAATTATCGACACCACGAAGAAGAGTTACTTCCTGATGACGCCCCGGCAGGGGCAAAGTTTTGGGCTTTTATCTTGCGAAGTCATGTGAAGAGGAACGCAATATCATTCACTATTTGTTAATTATACCATCTAGGCTTCGGTTGCCAACTACAACTCATATTATATTAGTTATTTGGGAAATTATTTAGTTCTAAAGGTGCATCCACACCGCGAGCATTCATCAGCGAACGTTCGTACGTTGATCTTCAAGTGACGACCGTTGCAAGTGATCGCGATAATACTTATTTTAGTGAACGAATGTTCGGGATGGGATGCACCTTGTATGGTGTTTTTTATATTATGAAGTTTAACAAAAAAGGCAAATAAAATGGCGGTGTTCTAGTCCGATTCGAAAATTTTGAAAAATACATTTAACGTTTTAAGTCAATTTTAAGGACTTTAATTTGGCATTTTCAACAAGTAAACACCCTTTCAATAATATTAATCCAATTCATTCAGTCCTATCTTACCATACTAAAAAGGACCTTAAAACACTATAGTAAGGATACCATTTACATAATTCTCGCTTTAAAAGATGTTCGAAATCACAATTCAATTGTTTTTTTACTCCGGTCAGCCAACCTCAATTGCACCTTACTACAGTGTACCAGCTATACCAAATTAGACCTTATTACAGGGTGATGAAGACGCGTCTCCTGTGCAGTGCCACGCCGACGGCGAGCCATATTAACATGGCGGCAGCGTGTGTGGCCAGGAGTTGAGCGTGGGTGGGAGAGGGTAGTGCCCAATGGAAGGGGAAGTTGCGTTTGAGGAGCTCACTTCCTACGTAGAGGAAGAGGGCGTTTTGTCCTGTAGAGAGAAAAAAATAATATAAACAATATTTTCACAAAACCCCTAATTAGGACCCTAATGGCATTAAGCACTGTTTTAAGCTTTCACGGTTTACAACTTATCTTGTATTGTCACTTACGGGATTTTTTCCGTGATTTTTATTTAATTTACGCTCCCGATATTTCCATCCACCCGTATCACCAGTCAACACGCGATCATGCTCCCCCTTTAATTATTAAATAATTTTTATAATTTGTTGTTATAGCAGCAACCGAAATGCATCATCTGTGAAAATTTCAACTGTGTAGCTATCACAGTCCATGAGATACAGCCTGGTGACAGACAGCCAGCCGGACAGCGGAATCTTAGTAATAGGTTCCCGTTTGAACCCTAAAAATCATAGGGGATATCCGTAAGTGACAATATTAGTCTGATGGCAGTCGTCAGAGACGTTGATTAAGGACTTTAGATTTAAGTACCGAAAGCCCCAAACTTATGGCCAATTACAGACAGTGCTCCTTGAGTAGGAGCTATCCTACCCAGGTAAAACTTACAACCCTAATTCTGGTCCGTGCTTCAAATAAGGGATGGATAACCCCTTACTCTGGACAAAAAGAAACAAGTAGGTAAACTAAATAACTCAAATAAGGGACCAAACTCCCCAAATGAGGGCCAAAATGAACCCCAAATTTCCCCCCTTTGCACCAAATTAAGGCCGCTCTTGGTCTTGAAGTCCACAATGAAGTAAGTGCCCAAAATCAAAGGTTTGCTCCAAATTAAAGACAGATTGCCCCAAATTAAAGATAAAATTCCCCAAATTAGGGATACAATTTCCCAATTAGGGACACACTACCCCCAAACTATTGACAAATTGCCCTGAATTAGGTACAGACTGCCTTAAATTATGGGCAGTTTGTCCCAAATTAGGGATCAAAAATAACTCGCATAATCCACCGGCACGCCACCTCTACCCACAATAAAGACATCGCACTCCGAATTAGGGACATAGTGCCCCAAAATAGGGTCATAATACCCTAAACTAGGGTCATAATGAACAGGCATCTTCTGGGCACGCTCGTTTCATCATAGACCTTATCCATCGCTTTCCATCAGGCGGGATCGAGGTCAAGAGCAATCCCATCTTGCAATAAAAAAATAACACCCAAAACAAGCTACTTACCAGCATAATACAACGGCCTGCCTCCCCACTTGGTCTTGAGGTCCACAATGAAGTACAGAGCGGCTTGCAAGAACAGCGCCATCGATGACGTCACCAGGCAGTACGACACCGACCACAGGTTCTTGTTGACGGGTATGGGACCTCCGTTCTTTGAGAACATGGACAGAGCTCCGCCGGTGATGCCGAAGATCAAGGACCAGAATACCCAACGCATTATGCGGGCCCTTGGAACAAAGATGTGACATGATATTAGTATTGTGTTTAGAAATATGGTGGGCTTTATCATAAACACATAATATCACTAGAGTTATTTATACCACTTATTCAGTACATCATTCTGATGGCAGGAATTTTAATTAAAAAAAAAAATCTGCTGTTCCATACATTTGACCGTATCGAAATTTTGTAACCGATGAAAAATTTATATGTAGAGGGGAGAATGATGTTCTAATTACGTGGTAACCGTTTTAGCATTGGTGTCCTTCCATCCTGTTGTACTTAACTTGCAGAGAACTCTAATATCTCGACGCAGGATCTTTAGTTCTTAATTTACGTCATAGATGACACTTCTTTCTTTTTGTCAATTTTATTACGTCCACTACACATGGTACATTACCTTTTTTTTTGTTACGGATGGGAAATTATCAAGTGACTTCTCCCGCTCTGGGCAGAGCGGAAGGGAGTGTCAGACTTGTACTGACTAAAACCCATCCATGTTCCTTCCTTGCCCTTTGTGTTCCAGGGCCGCGGTATCTCTTTCGAACAGCCTGCAGCCCTGGCAGGCATCGGCCATCGGCCCTTGCGGTCCCTCTATGGTACATTACCTGGCGTGGTTATAGGCCAGCATGATCCTGGTGGCGTGTGCGCCGGCCTGCACGACCAGCACTCCGGACAGGACGCCCAGGATGCCCTCCGGGTCGTGGCGGACGGTCGTGTGGTACATGTCGTGGAACGTGCCCCGTCTGTGCAAATGGGTTTCGCCTAGAACCAATCTGTAATAGAAATATAAGTGTTAAGAACTTTTAAATCGCAAAAAACTTGATGGGAATGCTATTGCAAGCAGTTGAACATACCAGTACTTTACGTGGAGCGATTCTCGACTCACTGTTTTTCGATCTGATCTCCACAACCCAGACTACCACTGATAATAACTGTACTGACAGCCTCATTGGTCGTGGTCGAAAGCGCGGCAGAGCATAATTCAGGTCGAGCAGCGTTATTGTTAGAATTTTTTTTTTTTTGGGCGAAAAATCACGATTTACGGTAGAACTCAATGTAACGCACTCAAAACATTGTGCTGATGGATGGACAGTGGTCGTGGAGGCATTTAAAGTAAAGTTATAACGTTCAAATCAAATGTACTTTTAAAAAAAATATGAAAAAGTTGCAACTTTGACAACCAATATCTCCGTAACTAGAACGTACCCAGGAATGGTCAAGAACAAAAAAACTGATAGCAATGACGGGGAGAACAAGCCTTGCCTTTCGGTATTTTTACACCCATTATAGCTATTCTTTTAGGTCCACCTCTGCCTACCCTTCGGGGTTTACAGGCGTGGAGTTATACATGTATATACCTGTCTATGTAGCCAGCGATGCCTGCAGTGCAGTTCTTTAGCGACACATTGCTGACAGCCGACATGTGCAACCCGCCGGGACCCATGTAGCCGCGAGGGCAGCCCGGTGCCGGGACCAACAGGGTTATGCACACCTGCGAATAAAATTGATAATATTATCAAAAATAATAAAGTTGTGGCTTCTCAGACATCCCCTTGCGACACATTATGTCGAAGTTGCAGAAAGGCTCCCAGCGGGACACCTGCTGCCATGGCCCACCTGGGAGACCCTAAACCGATTGCGAAGCCAGGTATAACTTGGTCGGGCTGCGGGACTGTAAAGAGATGCCCCGGCCCTGGAACACAAAGGGCAAGGAAGGAACATGGATGAGTTTTAGTCAGTACAAGTCTGACACTCCCTTCCGCTCCGCCCAGAGCGGGAGATTTGATGATTTCCAATACGAAAAAAAAAAGGTCCTGTTGGGAGTATTCAGATGAACCGGTGTGTGACTGCGTTGCCTCAACGCAAATTATAGCTCACCTCTTATCGTGCACTATATGCGGTTCCACCTGGACTTTGAGGGACCTGTCCGAGACCACCACCAACGCCATCAGATTGGCAGAGTTCTGGTTAAAACTGATTTGATTACAAAAAAGGGAATCATGGACATGACGAAGAAGAATACAGTAAACTTCTTCTACTTAGTGTGTCGATGACAATCTAGACTGAGTTAGCCCAAAATTTGAAGACGAGTTGGGCACTTTCAGTAGCATCCATCAGCTTCTGTGATGTTCAAACAACAGGACCTGCAGGTCACGATATCAACATAAAGTGTCCTATCGTTTGTGGAACC
This sequence comes from Lycophotia porphyrea, assembly GCA_950005105.1. Lineage (NCBI taxonomy): Eukaryota > Metazoa > Arthropoda > Insecta > Lepidoptera > Noctuidae > Lycophotia > Lycophotia porphyrea. The sequence goes on from OX465406.1 coordinate 11,453,576, forward strand.
ACACCATAGTAGACTCTATTCATACACCACACTGCACTGTAGCAGTGGGGTGTAGTTGTGGAACTGTGACGCAAACTATGCTCCATCTCATATATCATATATAAAACATGCAGCCGAAGTGACCTCTGCGCTGCCGACGACGCGGTGGAAGTGGCGAAGTTTTGGGCTAACTATATATAAATTTGTTGTGCGATACGAATAAGAAGACAACGCCAGTGTGGACTCTGTCCTGCACCTGATCTCTCCCCGGTCGTATGGGATTGTCGGACTGTCTTGACATGCTTGAAAAAAATATTTCCCGAATCGATGGCTAATTTCCGCAGAAAATTGGCCGCTACGACCGATAACGGTCAGGACTTCGTATATTACTGTTATTGTTTACTCATCCGGCCGAACGTGGAGAGCAACATACCCGCGGGGCAGTAGCACCGTGCCGGCCGGACGTGGAGAGCAACATACCCGCGGGGCAGTAGCACCGTGCCGGCCGGACGTGGAGAGCAACATACCCGCGGGGCAGTAGCACCGTGCCGGCCGGACGTGGAGAGCAACATACCCGCGGGGCAGTAGCACCGTGCCGGCCGGACGTGGAGAGCAACATACCCGCGGGGCAGTAGCACCGTGCCGGCCGGACGTGGAGAGCAACATACCCGCGGGGCAGTAGCACCGTGCCGGCCGGACGTGGAGAGCAACATACCCGCGGGGCAGTAGCACCGTGCCGGCCGGACGTGGAGAGCAACATACCCGCGGGGCAGTAGCACCGTGCCGGCCGGACGTGGAGAGCAACATACCCGCCGCGGGGCAGTAGCACCGTGCCGGCCGGACGTGGAGAGCAACATGCCGCGGGGCAGTAGCACCGTGCCGGCCGGACGTGGAGAGCAACATACCCGCGGGGCAGTAGCACCGTGCCGGCCGGACGTGGAGAGCAACATACCCGCGGGGCAGTAGCACCGTGCCGGCCGGACGTGGAGAGCAACATACCCGCGGGGCAGTAGCACCGTGCCGGCCGGACGTGGAGAGCAACATACCCGCCGCGGGGCAGTAGCACCGTGCCGGCCGGACGTGGAGAGCAACATACCCGCGGGGCAGTAGCACCGTGCCGGCCGGACGTGGAGAGCAACATACCCGCGGGGCAGTAGCACCGTGCCGGCCGGACGTGGAGAGCAACATTCCCGCGGGGCAGTAGCACCGTGCCGGCCGGACGTGGAGAGCAACATACCCGCGGGGCAGTAGCACCGTGCCGGCCGGACGTGGAGAGCAACATACCCGCGGGGCAGTAGCACCGTGCCGGCCGGACGTGGAGAGCAACATACCCGCCGCGGGGCAGTAGCACCGTGCCGGCCGGACGTGGAGAGCAACATACCCGCGGGGCAGTAGCACCGTGCCGGCCGGACGTGGAGAGCAACATACCCGCGGGGCAGTAGCACCGTGCCGGCCGGACGTGGAGAGCAACATACCCGCGGGGCAGTAGCACCGTGCCGGCCGGACGTGGAGAGCAACATACCCGCGGGGCAGTAGCACCGTGCCGGCCGGACGTGGAGAGCAACATACCCGCCGCGGGGCAGTAGCACCGTGCCGGCCGGACGTGGAGAGCAACATACCCGCCGCGGGGCAGTAGCACCGTGCCGGCCGGACGTGGAGAGCAACATACCCGCCGCGGGGCAGTAGCACCGTGCCGGCCGGACGTGGAGAGCAACATACCCGCCGCGGGGCAGTAGCACCGTGCCGGCCGGACGTGGAGAGCAACATACCCGCCGCGGGGCAGTAGCACCGTGCCGGCCGGACGTGGAGAGCAACATACCCGCCGCGGGGCAGTAGCACCGTGCCGGCCGGACGTGGAGAGCAACATACCCGCCGCGGGGCAGTAGCACCGTGCCGGCCGGACGTGGAGAGCAACATACCCGCGGGGCAGTAGCACCGTGCCGGCCGGACGTGGAGAGCAACATACCCGCGGGGCAGTAGCACCGTGCCGGCCGGACGTGGAGAGCAACAAACCCGCGGGGCAGTAGCACCGTGCCGGCCGGACGTGGAGAGCAACATACCCGCGGGGCAGTAGCACCGTGCCGGCCGGACGTGGAGAGCAACATACCCGCGGGGCAGTAGCACCGTGCCGGCCGGACGTGGAGAGCAACATACCCGCGGGGCAGTAGCACCGTGCCGGCCGGACGTGGAGAGCAACATACCCGCGGGGCAGTAGCACCGTGCCGGCCGGACGTGGAGAGCAACATACCCGCGGGGCAGTAGCACCGTGCCGGCCGGACGTGGAGAGCAACATACCCGCGGGGCAGTAGCACCGTGCCGGCCGGACGTGGAGAGCAACATACCCGCGGGGCAGTAGCACCGTGCCGGCCGGACGTGGAGAGCAACATACCCGCGGGGCAGTAGCACCGTGCCGGCCGGACGTGGAGAGCAACATACCCGCGGGGCAGTAGCACCGTGCCGGCCGGACGTGGAGAGCAACATACCCGCGGGGCAGTAGCACCGTGCCGGCCGGACGTGGAGAGCAACATACCCGCGGGGCAGTAGCACCGTGCCGGCCGGACGTGGAGAGCAACATACCCGCGGGGCAGTAGCACCGTGCCGGCCGGACGTGGAGAGCAACATACCCGCGGGGCAGTAGCACCGTGCCGGCCGGACGTGGAGAGCAACATACCCGCCGCGGGGCAGTAGCACCGTGCCGGCCGGACGTGGAGAGCAACATACCCGCGGGGCAGTAGCACCGTGCCGGCCGGACGTGGAGAGCAACATACCCGCGGGGCAGTAGCACCGTGCCGGCCGGACGTGGAGAGCAACATACCCGCCGCGGGGCAGTAGCACCGTGCCGGCCGGACGTGGAGAGCAACATACCCGCGGGGCAGTAGCACCGTGCCGGCCGGACGTGGAGAGCAACATACCCGCGGGGCAGTAGCACCGTGCCGGCCGGACGTGGAGAGCAACATACCCGCCGCGGGGCAGTAGCACCGTGCCGGCCGGACGTGGAGAGCAACATACCCGCGGGGCAGTAGCACCGTGCCGGCCGGACGTGGAGAGCAACATACCCGCGGGGCAGTAGCACCGTGCCGGCCGGACGTGGAGAGCAACATACCCGCGGGGCAGTAGCACCGTGCCGGCCGGACGTGGAGAGCAACATACCCGCGGGGCAGTAGCACCGTGCCGGCCGGACGTGGAGAGCAACATACCCGCGGGGCAGTAGCACCGTGCCGGCCGGACGTGGAGAGCAACATACCCGCGGGGCAGTAGCACCGTGCCGGCCGGACGTGGAGAGCAACATACCCGCCGCGGGGCAGTAGCACCGTGCCGGCCGGACGTGGAGAGCAACATACCCGCGGGGCAGTAGCACCGTGCCGGCCGGACGTGGAGAGCAACATACCCGCGGGGCAGTAGCACCGTGCCGGCCGGACGTGGAGAGCAACATACCCGCGGGGCAGTAGCACCGTGCCGGCCGTGTCGCCCGACCGAGAGCGGTGCGCACACACGTTACTTACTTACGCGTATTCATTGTTGTAACTGATCTAAATATACAGGATTTAAACAGACTCTTCACGCAGCCTTTAACCAAGCATTATGTACCTACATCAAACTAAGTAACTTTACGCAAAAATTATGGCTGGGAAACGACTTTTTTTTTGGGTGAAAAAAAACGCGTTTTACGGTAGGACTCAATGTAACGCATGCTGATGGATGGATTGAATAGTACGGGGGTCGTGAAGGTGTCTTAAGTAAAAAAAAAAGTGTGTGTGTGTACTTATTTACACGCGTTAGAAGTTATACTTCTTTTTAAAAAAAATATCTGTCGCCTTATCTCAGCCAGCAGTAGATTAAAAATAAAAAATCTAGGCTTGTCAATATCTGACACTAAGCTAACTTCAGGGTGTATGTTGACTAGCTAACTTCATGCTGTTAATTTTGTGTCACAGATGCGCGCGCATCTTAAAATTTCACTCTCATCATTTTTTCATAACGCGCCTAAAGAAGTATAACTTCAAAAATTACATTAAAAAATGTATTTAAAAAAAATCTTGTGAAAAAGTTGAAACTTTGATCCCTAATATCTCCGTAACTAGAAGGTTCCCTGTTATGGTCTAAAACAAAAAAATGATCGCAATGATGGGCAGAACAAGTACCTTTCGGTTTCGGTAAGAGTCTTTTTACACCCTTTATGTATTAAATTAGTAACCAATAAAAGTGTCATAATTGAAGAGCTCCCGAAGACGTCACATATACACATTATCACCAACAATTGAAGAGCTCCCGAAGACGTCACATATACACATTATCACCAACAATTGAAGAGCTCCCGAAGACGTCACATATACACATTATCTCCAACAATTGAAGAGCTCCCGAAGACGTCACATATACACATTATCACCAACAATTACAGATATAGCAATACAAAAACAGCATGATTTTTGCGCTATTATCGTACCTGTATGGCAACGAGGACGAGCGTGGCAAGCCATTGTTGCCAACCGGCGCTGATGTCACGGAATAGCGAACGACCTGGGAGACAAACATTACAATCATTTATTTAAGGTAAAGTAGTTTTAGAGGCATAAAATCTTCACGCCTGTAATCCCCGAAGGGTTCGGCAGAGGTAAACTTAATAGTGCACCCACATTTCCCCAGTTACGTTTACGTCCCATGTAATTGGGGTGAGCTTATTGCCACCAAACGGGCACAAATCCAGCCTCCGTTACTGATGCTGAGAAATTCCTGATGGAAAAACCCAACAACGCTTTGCCCGACCCAGGAATCGAACCATGGACCTCATGCTCAGCATTCGCGCTTGCGACCACTAGACCAACGAGACGCAGTGAAAGGGCCCGAGTTGTTGACCATTACGCAAACCCAAAAAATCGGAGACATGTTACATCCATCAATGTCACCAATGTCTTCGATTCTTTTGGTTCTAACACATGGCAGATTCCAATGTTTTCATTAACAGTTCTAGAGCAGTGCTGATGTACCGGTCTATGAAGCGAGGCTTATGTCCAACAGTGGACGATTTTCAGCTAAATAATATACCCAAGGTCTTACCTGGCGTGATATCCTGGCTGGTCCTCATGAAGACGCACTCCAAGGCACCCACAATGAAGTACATGGCTGCCAGTCGTTGCAAGACCCCCGGGAGGCGCACGTCTCCCCACGAGGAGTTTGATGAGCTCAAGACTATGCCGATTAGGGATAGCATCAGAGAACGTGTTGCGACCTGAAAAGGATATATAATATCATGCACTGCAAGGAGAAATTAGCTTGCTTGACTTGAGGAAATTCAGGAATTTCTCCATACCATCAACATGGCACAACTCCAGAATCCAGGCTGCTAATGCGAAATTGATAAAATTATCAAAATACTCGTAGTAGATCTTCCTCCGTAATCACAAACTCTTCGATTCGATTCGACAAGTCGTATGTCTATCTTTTTTAGCAAAAGGAGTATAAAGGGATCGTAGCAGGTAGCGACGCGTGTTTTTATCTATTTATGTCTGTGTTAAATTATCTGTTGCAACGCCTCCAGGTTTTGCAACAGATAACTTATTATTAATAATATATAGATAATTTATTAATAAATTTAGATAATTTGGGCAAGGTACTGAACTGGGGTTGACCTCTTGCTCAACGCTCGGTTTAGGACCTCTGCGTTGCCGTTAAGCTATTGGTCCCAGCTGTAATTTGTACATCTTTGACGGTTATTAAGAATAGTCAGAAGCTCGAATATCTGACAACCAATTTTACCAAAGAGTACCGTAATACCCGCAGACCAGATAGGCAGTCGCTCCATATAAGGCATTCAGCTGCATCCGATTAGACTCGAAGCCAATCCCAACATAGTTGGAAAAAGGCTAGGCAGATGATGATGAACTAAATCAACATCTTACCTGCTGCAGCGCCTGTATCCTGGGCAGCGAGGTCCTGAGCCGGGCGTTGAGCGAGAGGACCAGAGCCTCTCCCATGGCGAAGGCGAACCAAGGAAACACGACATCTGCCACCGTGAGGCCGTTCCAGACGCTGTGAGAGAACAAGCCGTAGCCACCGCCGCCAGCGTTCACGAAGATCTGAGAAGTTTTACACAAATAAATTATCTTATCCACAAAAGAAAAAAAAACTGGCCAATGCGAGTCGGACTCGCGCACGAAGGGTTCCGTACCATAATCCGAAAAAAAAAACACGTTTCTAGCTATCTGTCACCAGGCTATTAGTAGCTCATGAACAGTAATAGCTATACAGTTGAGATTTTCACAAATATTTATTTTTCTAAAATATAAATTATTTTATAGTTAAAAGGAGCTCCCATACAAGAAACCCATACCATAAACCGAAAAAAACACGTTTTTTGTATGGTTATTTGTTATTATAGCAGCAACAGAAATACATCATATGTGAAAATTTCAAATGTCTAGCTATCACGATTCATGAGATACAGCCTGATGACAGACAGCCACACGGACAGCAGTCTTAGTACTAGGGTTCAGTTTTTACCCTTTGGGTACGGAACCCTAAAAAGAGTAAATAAAAAACAATTTAATAGATCTAATTAAATTAACTAGCGAAACTCTGCAGACGTTCGAAAAGAAATTGAGTTTCTGTAACTCATTTTATTTCACCGTGTATATAAACGGACTGTAATGTCACATAAGAGTTTTAGGTCAATTTTGTTGAAGATATATCACCTGCATGTAGTACATCATGCCAAAAGTAAGCACATTGATATTAGACATTTCTTTATAAGGGATGTGCTACGTGAGAATAAAGCTATTACGTTGGAATATTTGTCGACTGATAAGATGTTGGCAGATGTTCTCATCAAACCTTTGCCTCGCGTAAGACACGAGTTACTAACAAGTGCGTTAGGATTGTGTGCGCGAAAGTAAAGATAGTTTTACATATCGTACATGAGTTGAGGTGGTGTGTTGAAGATATATCACCTGCATGTACTAGCACTGGCTAGATAGAAACTGTCTCTAGTTTGTGACATATGATTTTGTATTTTATTGTTTTTTGTCACGTTGTTCAGAGATTACTCTTTATGCGTTTCCAAATATATACTTAACAGTATTTCCTGTTGTTTCGCTCTACAGACCTCCCCAACAAATTTAAATAAATTGGCCGAAATAAAACATTGAAGATATTGATAAAACGCCTTCCGTATAATACTTATGATGGAGGTAGAATGTAACCTTTTCAGTACCTAATATTCCTCAATAAAACTAGAGGACAAAGATAAGAGAAATAACAAAACGTTTAATAATTATCCTTTTTAAGTTTTAATAATTAGACTTATCATACAATACCACAACAAATGATTTTTATTTTTTTACATTTGGTATTTTTTTTTTTCGCTCGCACGGCGCTTGGAAAATAAAAATAATTGAACTTACATAATATATGTGACGATAATAATTATAATAGGTTTAACATATTATTTGTTAGTTTTTAGAGATTATTTTTTGTGTTGGCCCCCCAACAATTTTTTAAATTTTTTGTTTTATTTTTTAAATGTGAGCAATGCACGTCATGTCGTTTCTAATTCAATTTCGGAAAAACAATGGCTGGCACAAGCAGTGAAAAAACGTTCGCGAAAAAAGTGCGTTCGTATCTTGGATTTTTTTTGTAGTATAAAGCAATCTGACACATAGTTGGTCACTTGTCAAGAGTGTCAGGAGTGTCTCCTGTGTCCTGTGTTTCATCTGACATTTCGTCCTAACATTATGCGATACGGTTGTAAAATAATCTTTTAAATAAATTAGTTACATAAAGTGAATTGCCCTTGTTGTTGTTTCATCTTGTATATCGATGGGTGACCCCCTCTTCCTCTATATACTAGCTGACCCGCGCAACTTCTGCGTCACATAATGCAATTAAATAATATTGCGACTATAAATTGAGATGAGAGAGACACCGGTGTGCAAATTTGATTAAAATCGTTTAAGTAGTTTAGGAGTTCATCGCGGACAAACAGCGTGACGCGTAATTAATATATATTAAGATTTCGTTAAAATCGCACATTGACTTTACAAAAATTAAAATTAGCATGTAGTTTCAAGCCAAAAAAAAAATTGTTACGATGTGTATTTTGCTAGCTCACCATAAGAGCAATGGAAAATCCTCTGAAGATGTCAAGGGAGCGCAGTCGGGACCTGGTCGGAGATCGTGGGATGCTGGCCTCGGTAGTCAGGACACGGGTCTCGGAACCCAGCTCATTGTCTTCCCTGAAATCATTTAAAGATAATGAAACATACATTTCAACACTATTTCTACGACTCCTACCAAAAGAAAAAAAAAAACATCATATCACAGAAGACACTACGAGGAAGTCGTGGCTAGATAATAATAGCAGCTTGAGATCGATCTTCGGGTTAAGCCGCGCTTGCCTAGGTTACCCTGTGGATGGGTGGGGTTATCACCCATTACCTACCGAGTTTCCCGTTTACCGTTTGACCCGGCTGTCATTTGTAGATCTTTGACAATCGTTACAGGTAGTCAGTAACTCGAAAGTCTGGCAACTAGTCTTACCGAGGGGTATCGTATTACCCAGTACTAAGTGGGCTGTGGAGGTCAGATAGGCAGTCGGTCCATGTAAACTACTGGTATTTATTTGCATTCGGTTAGACCGGAAGCCGACCCCAACAGTTGGTAAAGGCTAGGCAGATTTTCTAATACAACTTCTACTTATGGCAGTTTTATACTTATTGTATAATTTGGTGGTAGGCAACGCATAATCAGCCTATAATGTTCCCACTGCTGGGACACAGGCCTCCTCTCTATGAGAGGGAGTGGGTTATATGCACCACGCGGGCCCAGTGAGGGTTGGTAGATTTTTGAAGGTTCTAGGGCATGCTGGCTCCTTCACCGTTTTGAGAGCACTGGTGAAGAAATAAATTACACAAAGTAATGCGCCTGCCTGGGTTCGGACCTCCGTCTTTCTGCTCGCAAGTCGGGGCCGCCACCACTGGGCCACCGCAACTTTGGTTGGGTCAATGATAAACATTTTGTTTTGTTTTGTCACGTCTGAATTTCTCGTGACTAGAGGTGCATAGTACACCCACTTTTCGAATATTTTAAGGTTCTTGGTACTATTGAGAACTTCCTAATCGTCAGTCGAACCAAGAAAAGGTCACTGTCAGCAGTCGTGCCAGATAAAAACAGCAATGAAACTGAAACGTTGGCTGCATGTCTGCATCAATGGTGTCGAAATTAGATAATATTTACAACAGTTTTCTCAAAATACTAACCTAGCAAAATATCTAGCATACACCCTTCCTGCGACCACCCTCTTCCCGATACCCTTGACTATATACCACAAAGTCGCCATAGACAACAGAATGACTACCGCCGTTAGTATCGGCAGGTAAGCCGCATCCGGTTCCGCTGTCATTTTTGGAATACATGGGTCTGATGTCACTTCGCTGATGTTGAGGCTATACTGGCCATATTCACCGAACTGGTAGAGGCCTGTAAAAAAAAGAACAAGTGATTTGAATTTCGAATGTTGTGCGGGAGATTGGAAAATCTCCTTTGACAGAATAGTGAAGGGGATTTTCAAATGACATGGAATAATCAACGTTGTTTAGGTGACATAAAGTGCAAATACGATTGAGCGAGTACTGCTCGAAAATTTCTGAAGTCCGTTTTATTTTCGAACTTACTAGTAGCATACTACTAGCATACTATTTTGATTTGGATTTTGATTCGCCAGTTATTTTTAAGCCCCATGATAGGGGGCGAGCCTATTACCGTCAACTGGGCACAATTCCAGACTCTGTGGCTGCTACTGAGAAATTCCTGATGGAAAATATTAATACACTTTGCACAACCTGCGAATCGAACCCAGGACCCCATTCTCAGCAGTCGCGACAACCAGACTACTAATTTTATAGATGCGAAAGTAAATTTAACTTTTCTCTCTCGCTTAAGAACTAAATCAATTAAAAACTGAGAGGGACATAAACTTTGCATCCTGGATCCACTTGGGATATGATATGACAATAAATGCAGCTGTAGTTTGAAGCAAATGCTATTTTTATAAATGTTAAAATAACTGTTTTGCGGTTCATTTTCACACCCTGTGGTCTGAACAGATTTTGATACGTTTTTTAAAATTTTCCGCCACTCTTGGAATTTCTCCTGTACCGTGGGTGCGTTACAAAACATTTAAGCTCACATTCGCAAAGAGCCAGACCCGGAACAACTACCTGTAGGTCATACAAATATTTGTCCCTGCGGAGATTAAACCCTTGACACTCAGCGCAGCAGCCAATCGGTTAGCCACCACCGTGCTGTCTGAGATATTTGCACACTGCTAAGCCATGACTTCTGTGTGGGTACACATTATAATACTAGTTTTATTAAAATCAGCTGATATTTAATTAAAATAAGCTGAATTTTGGGCCAAACATATTTAGGAAAAATTTGCCATCAACACGCTAAGAAGAACATTAAAATCTTTAGCCTGCAAGGAGGTTTTAGTCAGCTATCATTCTTTGACTAAAACCTTCACAGTGCATAACAAACCTCTGTGTATTTATATACTTCAAGGAGTATGAATCACATGAGTGAACCTAGATAATAGGGTTATGTGTGTACATTATTGGATTACTTAGCTTCCTTATGTACTAGAGTTTAATGACACTTTAAAATGAACTTTGCAACGAAAAGTTAAGTTTCAAAATTGATTGTGCATTGTTTGATTATATTAGATTTTATGACTTTTGTATAAGTACCAATACCAACCAAAGAGCAATTAATCCTTCTGTCAAGAATTAAATGTAGAAAGTTTAGCCATTTACTTAGGAAGTTGGCTGACATGGCAGCATTTTCAGAACTTGAAATAAAAAGTTCAAAAGACGGTTTGAATAAAAAATCTGTCAAAATTTGTGTCAACAATTTGAGTAGCAAAATCCCTAAAGCCTGTAAATTTGTACAAAAATAAAGAATAGGAGGAAAACGGACACTAATCATTAATTAGGGGATTCCTTAATTAGCAAGACTTGAAGGCATGACTAGAACCTTGTGAAAGCTAAAAGATAAGCGAATCAAGCATCTTGACTTGGCTCATGAGGTTGTTGATATGTGAACTAAGCAATCATTGTGCAGATAGTTGTTTCAGCCAATGGCTTAATTGCCAAGAAGACTGGCCATTACCTGAGGAGGCTCTCGTTAGGTAGCTGGATCGAGGAGGCCTGGCGGCTGGTAGCTTGAACCCTGTGTCCGATGCCGATAGGCTACTAATTTTTATGTTTTTTTCAGATTGTATTTTAAAGGAATATTTATAAAAATGTATTAAATGTGTATGAAAATGAATAAAGGGGAATAAGTTACAAAGGCAAAGCAATTAAAATAAAGACACGGGTAGGTAAAAAAAACTGTTATCTAAAATTCTAAATTCAAGTGTTTCCCATTTTTTCCTGTAACTCTGGTTTTTCTAATAATTATTTTATGTTTTTTTTGTATTGGTGATTTGGTGTAATCATATGTCAACATTAAAAAACGAAATTTACTATGTGGGTACATCGTAAGAAAATTGGTTTCACCAGATATTGGATAAAAGCCTGAATATTTGTATTTATGGTAAATCACAAATTGATAAAACATGTTATTTACTTTATTCTAAAATATAATACCTGTTATGTTTGGCCTTAATAGATTTAAATGGAAATGGATGCAATAAAATTGTAATGCAGCAAACTTGTTCAAAAGTCATTGAGATATTAATGGAATGGCAAAGATATTACTCATCATGCCAATACCTAAACTTACATACAACCTAAGCAAAAATCATGTCTATTAGACCAAGATATCTTTGAATACAACCAAAGCAGTTATGAAATACTACTTTTACTGAAACTTTCACTATGCAACAGAAATGGGCAGCTGTGTGTGACTCATTCGATTAAAAACTATTATCAAATCCAATACCTTGTCAGTGGCGTAGCGTGCCTTGGCGGGGCCCCGTATAAAAATTTGTTTGGGGGGCCTTATGAAAGGTAAAGATTTCTCACAAAAGAAAAAAAAAGTTTGCATAAAATTAAAAGAAATATTTATTCATCATAAATATCTATCTGCCGCTTTTTCCAATTTTTTTACAAACAATTCAAATTAAATATACACTATTTTTGCCTTTTTTTGACATTTGTCATTTCTGAAATAAAAAAAAAATTGGAAAGTTTTTATTAATTTTTGTTTACGCACGTCGGGGGCCCCCGTGGCTCGGGGGCCCCGTATAATTGATACGGCAGATACGGCGGTAGCTACGCCCCTGTACCTTGTGTAAATGAGTAAAATCTTTTTAGTTTCATGTTTTACATTGTAAAGGAGCAGTCTTTTGTAGTCTCAGAACGCATCATTCTAATTTTAAAATATCATCAAGCGTGTTGTTTACTACTATGGAACAAAGACAAAAGGTGGCGGAAATGTAACATTTTAGCAAATAATGTGTCATATTACACAAATCTGTACTCACCAGTGCATATTTTTCCATTGGTATTTCGCACCGCAAATTTTATAGTGCTCCTTGCATCCAAGATCAGGGCACGAGTCTCGGGTATTGTCGCTCTCTCCAGCAAAGGACATCCCTCGCATTCTTCATACTGACTCAAAAAACTTACTGGTTTGTCCGTGATAATTTGTAAACAAGCTTGGTCGAATCGCAGTGTCGAGCCATTGCAATCCCGAGTAAATGACCCAACGTTCTCAAAACTACCGAACGACATTTTTTTGGGATATCCTACATCCGCTTCGCGAAAACAACTTTATTATTCAATTTAAAAACAATGCAATTGCACAGTCACAAAAAATAATCTGCGATTTGCGAATGAAATTTATTAAAACGTCAAAGTTGTGATTCATCAATATTTATCATTGAACGAATGACAAAACAGCTTTTTTTGTAATTTTAGATACGAGGCTTTTGAATTACCAACTATCGAGCTAGTTGTGGTGATATAGAAACTCATTGGAGTTTCTATGATTTTAAAATAAAACTGTTGATTTGATATTTGTCATTCTGTCAATACGACTGTAATCTTTTCTTTGTATTTTGCTCATTAAAACCATTTATTCTAAAGGTTTTATCTTATTTATCAATTTAATCAGCAAACTGTTCTAAATAAAATGGAGAGATTATTACGTCCCGAAAAACTAGACATTGATCCGTCTGACAGCTCCGCCTCAAAGGATTGGGAACACTGGAAGAGGACATTCGAAAGTTTTTTGTCACATTGCGAAAAAGATTCGAAAGGTAGTAAAATTATCCTAGACTTACTCATAAATCATGTATCCGCTCGAATTTACTCGTTTATCAGTGATTGCACCACTTATGAAATAGGTATTAACACACTCAATAAACTTTTTATCAAACAAAAAAATATAATTTACGCTAGACATATGCTAGCAACAAGAAAGCAACAGAGTGAAGAAAATATCAAAGCATACATTCAGGTACTACAATTAATGGCAAAAGATTATAGTACACACATTTAGATGCATACCCACTTCCAAACATAAAAGAATTGGTGTCACAAATTTCAAAATATCGTATGTTTAGCGCTATAGACTTACGAAGCGCATATCATCAAGTCCCGATTCTGCCAAAAGAGCGTCTCTTTACTGCTTTTGAAGCACTTGGAAATCTTTACCAATTTCGGCGTATTCTATTTGGTGTCACTAACGGAGTGTCATGTTTCCAAAGAACCATAGACTGGGTTATTCTCAAAGAAGAACTTAAAGGAACGTATGCGTATTTAGACGACATCACGATATGTGGTATAAATCAGGAGGAACATGATGAAAACCTTAAGAGTTTTTTAGCAGCAGCTCAAAAATATGGCTTAACTCTCAATAAAGAAAAGAGTAAGTTTTCCCAAAAATCTATTAATATTTTGGGATACAATGTAGAGACCCACATTATTAAGCCCGATGAGGAACGCTTAAGGCCACTATTGAGTTTGCCACCACCATGTGACGTGCCATCACTGAGAAGAACAACAGGAATGTTTGCATATTACAGCAAATGGATCCCAAATTTCTCAGAAAGAGTTCATGCTCTCGCTCATACTCAAATATTTCCATTGAAAAATGAATTAGTTCAAAGTTTTGAAAGACTAAAATCTGATATTGCAAAATCAGTTGTTCACGCTATCGATCACAATGCACCATTCACTGTGGAAACAGATGCATCCAATCATTCCATCGCAGCAACTTTGTCACAATGCAATCGACCGCTTGCATTTTTTCTAGAATGCTAAATAATAAGAACTTAACCACTCAGCTATAGAAAAAGAAGCTTACGCTATAGTGGAATCGCTATGGAAATGGCGTCATTTTCTCATTGGCAAATCATTTCGTCTCATTACTGACCAACGATCTGTATCATTCATGTTTGATAATAAACTGACAAGCAAAATTAAGAATGAGAAAATTCAGCGATGGCGCTTGGACTTAGCACCTTTCAAGTACGACATAGTGTACCGTCCCGGAAAGCCGAATGATGTGGCAGACGCACTTTCGCGAGTTTGTGCTTCAGTACCGGTACGAACTGAGAAACTAATTTCATTGCATGAAGCTTTGTGTCACCCAGGAATAATGCGCATGAATCACTGGGTAAAATCTAAAAATTTGCGTTATTCTACTGAAGAAATTGGGAATATGACTAATTCCTGCCGGATATGTTCCGAAATAAAACCGAAATTCTATAGATCTGACTTAGCAGATCCAATTTTAATAAAAGCAACTTCACCTATGGAAAGATTAAGCATTGACTTTAAAGGTCCTGTACCATCTAACACAAGAAATAAATATATATTGATTGTAATCGATGAATATTCACGTTTCCCGTTTCCGTTTCCGTGCGCTGATATGAGTTTTACATCGGTTATAAAACATTTGAATGAGATATTTATGTTGTTAGGTATGCCATCTTACCTTCATTCGGATCGAGGAACATCATTCGTATCGGCAGAGGTAAAGAATTTCTTGAATTTACGAGGCATTGCTTCTAGTAGAACCACTCCGTACAATCCAAGAGGAAATGGTCAAGTAGAACGTTTTAATGGAACTCTATGGAAATCAATACAATTGGCTCTACGTTCACGCAATCTAGCAATAGAAAATTGGGAACAAGTTCTTCCTCAAGCTTTACTTTCGATACGGTCTTTGCTGTGTACAGCTACTCATTGTACGCCACATGAACGGATGTTTACGCATACTAGGCGGTCATCGAATGGAGTCTCTATACTACATGCTCAGACTGAGAGCCGTACAGGTTACGGTAAACGACACCACCAGAGCCATCGTGGCGAAGGGTTGCCCCCAAGGGGGCGTCCTCTCGCCACTGCTATGGAACCTCGTGGTGGACACCCTTATTAGGCGTCTAAACGACAAAGGTTACTTCACGGTGGGCTACGCCGATGATATAACCATAATAATAAACGGCATACACGAAAATACACTGTGTAATCTTATGCGCCAAGCCTTGAAGATAGTAGAGGACTGGTGCAAGGAATATAAACTAGCAGTGAATCCTACCAAGACAGAACTTGTCCTCTTCACAAAAAAAAGGAAGCTGGCAACCCTACAGCTGCCACGTTTCTTTGGGACCACCCTAAGCCTGTCAACTGAAGCCAAATACCTGGGCATCTATTTGGACAAACAGCTGAACTGGGCAAAGCACACCGATTACATCACCACAAGGGCCAGCATAGCCCTATGGCAATGTAAAAGACTGCTCGGTAGAAATTGGGGCCTAAGCCCCAAAATCACCTACTGGCTTTATACTACAGTCATCCGACCAATCATCACATACGGCTCTTTAGTTTGGTGGCCCAGGACCAACCTGAGCACCGCCCAGAAAGAACTCGAGAAGCTACAGAGATATGCATGTGTAGCAATCACTGGAAGCATGAGGACATCACCTACTGCCGCTCTACAGGTGATGCTGGGACTGCCACCTCTACACCTCGTCGTAAGAGAGGAAGCAACCCTAGGGATCTTCAGGCTTGAAGTATCCGGCACCCTAAGTAACGACTCCAGAATAAAACATACACGCATAAAGGATGATGCAATCAAACGACAGCCTATGATGGCATCACCCAATGACAGAACCCTGAAGGCCCACTATTTTCAAAAACACTATAATATTGAGCTCACAGCGGAAATGTGTGACTACTCAGGTCCACACGAGCTAAGGATCTACACGGATGGATCAAAGACTGACGATGGGACAGGTGTCGGAGTTTTCTCTGACGACCTAAACATCAAAATATCCAGACCCCTGGGAATGCTCAACTCTGTGTATCAAGCAGAGTGTGTAGGCATTATCCAAGCGGCACACGCCATAGAAGCCAGGGGAGTTACGGATACCCATATTCGTATACTTTCAGACAGTGCCTCAGTTCTACAATCCTTAAAGAGAAACCAAATCACATCAAAATTAATACTAGAATGTCACAATGCCCTAGAACGTGTTACGGTGCTAAACCGCAACACTGTGACACTGCAATGGATCAAAGGACACAGTGGATCACTCGGAAACGATGCGGCTGATGAGCTTGCCAGAAGGGGATCCAGCACAAAGGCCATCGGACCCGAACCCATTGTGCCCTTTCCGTTTAAGCAGCTAAGGGGCTGGCTAAAGGAGCACACTAAGACACAAGCGGAAAAATGGTGGACCTCGACACCAGGGTGCAGGCAATCCAAGGAAGCTATGCCATCCCTGGATGCAAAGCTGACCAAGCGCCTTCTGCGCCTGGATAGAGATAGCCTGCGACTGGTGTCGGGGACCATCACTGGACACTGCTCACTGAATAAACACTTCCACACCCTAGGAATCACGGATAGCCCTCTGTGCAGAGCGTGCATGGAGGCGGAGGAAACGGTGGCGCATGTGCTCCTCGAGTGCACCGGTGTCACCCAGATCCGCGAGGAGACTCTTGGTACACCAAGATCCCTCGCGGATGCCCTGAGAAGACCACGAAATATAATCTGCTTCTGGAGGGAGGTGGGCTGGTTGGAGTAACGGCCACCATGGCTCACGCACAATGGTCCACCTTTAGGGACTAAGTGCGGAAACCAAACCCTTTAGATAGATAGATAGACCTACTTGGTTGACTGAATCACAATATGTGCTAATGCGAAAATTTAACCGTAATAATAAATATCAACCAGTCGTTGAGGAAGTGGCTTTACTTCATGTAAATCCGAATTATTCCTATGTGCGTCTTGCAGATGGTCGAGAATCAACTACCTCTAATCGACACTTAGCACCATTAGGACAAGATAGTGAGATAATCCAGGAAACGCTTGAAGTACTAAATGAGACTCACTGGACCTTTTTCAGTGCTAAATCCACTCACCATTGGTGTGCTTGCCTCCTTACATTCATTCATATTGTATTTCTCTAACAAACTATCAATAAATTTCTTCTGTGATAATTTTATTGTGTTTTGTCTATGCCCAAAAATGTTGAGACGTTTCCTAAATCTTTGGCTTTAAATTCTTGTTTCACAAAATTGTACTGTTTCTTCTATATTTCCCAAGTTTCCAAATAGTAAAATGTCATCGACAAATAGTATAAGCCATAAATTCTCTCTTGTATATAAACACACATCATACTTTGACCTTTTCATTTGTATTGATTCGCAAAAGTTATTAATTCTCTCATTCCAACATCGAGGAGATTCTTTCAATCCATACAGAGACTTCTGTAGTTTCAATACTTTTTCATTATCTTTTACTTTTACACCTTTAGGTATTTTAATGTATACTTCTGATTCTAAATGACCATTTAGAAAGGCTGAGGGTATATCTAACTGTCTGATACTCAAATTGCGGTTTAGTGCGTGTGACAGACCTAATCTTATTGTAGATATCTTTGCGACTGGTGAGTATACATTATCATAAGTCTCTTGTTGAAAACCTCGGGCAACTAATCTTGCTTTTCTGGTACCGTCAGATTTTGTTTTAAAAACCCACTTTGTACTAATGGCATTCTTTCCTTCTGGAAGTTTAGTTTCAGTCCATGTATTTTGATCCTCTAATGACTTTATTTCCTTTCTAATTGCATCTTTCTATTCCTGATCTTTCTCTATAGCTTCTTCATAATTATGTAATTGGATCTTCGTCTTAGATAAGTGCGTATGCTAAAAACAACTCATAATCATTAAACTTTGCTGGTAGTTTTCTGTTCCTTTTATTCACTTCTACATTCTCATTTTGAATACTTTCTTTTTCTTGTGCATTTTTCTGAATAATAGATCTTTCTGGTTCTTTCTGTGTATCTGTTACTTCTTGTTCTTGAGTGTTTTCATCTTCTGTATCATACAGTATGATCTCCTTTAAAGTATCTGTAGATATCACTTCTTCATACTTATACTTTGACTCGTCAAATTTTACATCCCTTGATATCACAATCTCATTACTATGTAATCCACAATCTGTAACCATTTCCGCTATTACCAACCATCCTTGCCTCTGTAGCTCTTGGCTCTAATTTTTCTTGTTTAGGTAGATTTGTGTACCATACCTTACTACCAAACACTTTCAAATTTTTGAAATTAGTTTTGCCTAGAAATATGCTGGCTGGTACGGGAAGTACCAGCCAGCATATTTCTCTTAAGGCTTGAGTTGGTGATCTGTTCAAAGCATAAGTAGCACATCTAAGTGCCTCATGCCACAAGTATTTTGGCAAATTACTCTGTATAAGGATAATAATATAAGGCTCTGACTCTATCACATAGTGTTCAGTTCATGCGCTCCGCTACACCATTCTGTTGTGGTGCGTAGGGACATGTAAATCCTTGACTTATTCCTTCTTTTTCACAGAATTCTTTCAGCTCTCTGTCTACAAATTCACCACCATTGTCTGTTCTTATCTTTTGTATATTTATTCCTCTATTTCTTATTCTATTGACATAATTAATAACATACTTCTTCGCTTCACTTTTGTACTTTAATATGTAGACTTCTGTAAAATGTGAGAAGTCATCAATTATAGTAAGGTAATATCTCTCTCCATTTGCTGTCAACGGTGTTATGGGGCCTCCAATGTCACAGTAAATGAGATCTCCAATTTCTTTAGACTTACGGTGACATACTTCACTAAATGGGCTTCTTATGCCTTTGGCTCTATGACAAATATCACACTTTTCGTTACTGATAGGAAGTCCCAATATTCTCATGCCTGCATAGTTCAAGTGAGCCATTCTCTGAAGTTACTGTTTTCAGCTGTCATAGCATTTCCTTGTATGATACTAAGATCAATAGTAAACAGGCTTCCATTACATTTACCTTGAATCTGCCCACTGGGTGTATTTATTGTTACTATATTTTTCTTAAAAGTTACTATACCTCCTGCTGTATTCAGTTTACGCACTGAAATTAAATTGTGTGACAAATTATTTCCAATTAAGCATTCAATTGTTACTGTCATTCCTTCATTTGTTTTTAAAGTCAATTTTCCTTTTTTATTTATGTGCATAGTATTTCCATTTGCAACTCTAATATGTATTACTTCAATTGTTTGAATATCTTTCATAAATTTACTGTATCTTTCATCAATCATGTTATATGTTGAGCCTGAGTCAACCACAAAAGTTTATCATCTCATTATCTTCTGTAGAGCTTGATGCATATGCAATGAATGAAAATTTTTCTGTCTTTTCATAGGTTATATTGCTTTCTGGCCTTCTTTGAAAATTATTTGTACCACGGGCACGTCTTCCACGAGTTATGCCTCTATGGTTCCTTCCTCGACAGTTGCGAGCAAAATGACCAGTTTTACCACATGAGTAACATTTTACTGCCTCGCCTGTGAATGAACAGTTTCCTGAACTTGGAAACGCTGTCTCATCTGTCATCTTTAATTCAGCATCCAGAAGTTTACTTTTTGTATAGTCTAAAGTTAGCTCTAAGTATATTTTTTGTTTCTAGTGCAGTAATAGTTGGTTGATAACAGTCTTCCATGCTAATTCGTAGGTGACACACTTTGTCCGCTTCATCAAACTTCTTTCCTGAGGTCTCAAGATCTCTAATAATCTTGTCGAATTTGTTAAAATGTTCTAGTTTCTCTCCTTTTTAACATTTTAATTGAATTAGCTGCTTTCTTAGGTAAAGACTCGACAGGACACTCTTACGCTCAAATATTTTTTTTTTATTTTCTATCATTTCATTTGCTGTCCGTGCCTCTCAAATATATTCTAAATGCTTGTCTTGTAAAGACTGAATTATTAAATTTCTAGCTTTAGAATCGGCTTTCAAAAAGGTAATTCATCTCTAAAATATTTAACTGCTTCATCTTTTGGTAAACTTACGGTTTCTCTGCACTGATGCTCGTCCATTGCAGCAAGTACTCTATATAACCAATTTCCAAAATTACTTCCTTCCAATATCGGTATTCTAATCCGCATATTTTTCTCGGACACCGCCATGTTTAATATGTTTAAATTTCTGTATTTAAAACTGCCCTAAACTACGTTAATCTGACTGAATTGGACTTCTGCGCCCATAACCTGATAAAAATAGCTATATTACAGCTACTTTAAGTTATAGATTGAAAGGATTTTTATCAATTAGAGACTTTACATTTTGGTATCACATTTTATATTTCAACCGTACAAATTACACAGTGTTGACATTAAACCACAGACAATAAAAACTACTTCTCTAACAGTTATTACCACAGACATATAAATAGTATTATAATAGTACTATTTAAATGTCTGTGGTTATTACACTTATCAAATAACTTTGTCCAATGTATGTATGTATGTACATTTCATCAAAGAAATTGGATGACTTCATAAAATGTTTTGAATGGGATTCTATTGTGTATCTGTCATTTATATTATGGGACAAAGAAATTGGACCTAGATATTTGACAAGTATAATACCAACTTAACCCCGTCTTCGCCCGCGAGTAAAAAAAAAATTGGTTGTCTGTAAAGCAAAGAGTATAGTAATTTATATGCTGTAAAGTTGGTTTACGGACGATAGTTTAACGTGACAACGTCAAAATTACTGGAAATTACCTATACAACCTGACCTCCTAGCTCCAGCAGTAGATTAAAAATAATAACCCAGGCTTGTCAATATCTGCCGCGGCAAATTGTCGCACTGCGGACAGACTTCCGGCGCGATCTCATGGCGACATGAAGAGAGCGACTATCGCAACCCCGTGCAGGGCACGCCACAATAGTGGCGATAAGTCCCCTCTTTGAGGAGTGGCTGGAGAGGGGCCACGGCACCCTCACCTTCCGCCTGACGCAGGTCCTCACCGGACACAGTTGTTTCGGGAGGTTCCGGCACCGAATCGGGCGGGAGGAAACGCCCGGGTGTTACCACTGTGAGGGTCGCCCAGAGGATACGGTGGAGCACACGGTAGAGGTCTGCCCCGCTTGGGCGGAGCACCGCCGTGTCCTCGTAGCGGCGATCGGCGGCGGCGACCTATCGCGTCCGGCCCTGGTCCAGTCCATGGTCCGGAGCGAAAGGGAATGGGACGCCGTCACCTCCTTCTGCGAAGCAGTCATGCTAGCGAAGGAGGTGGCGGAGCGTGAGAGGGAGAGAACCTTTCGTCCCAGCCGCCGCGGAAGACGCCTCGGGCGTCGGGGGTCACGTGGTGGCTTCCGGCCACCGTAGACGCGGACCTGTGGACGGAGAGTAATGGGCTAGCTCGCCGTCCGTCCGTCTTTTGACGACAGGCCGTGTTGACGGCGCGTTCGTGTTCCACGCGCGCCTCAAAGAGATGTCAGCAAATAGGGAGGGGCCCGCAAGGGCCGATGCCTGCCAGGGCTGCGGGCTGTTCGAAAGAGATACCGCGGCCCTGGAACACAAAAGGCAAGGAAGGAACATGTTTTAGTCAGTACAAATCTGACACTCCCTTCCGCTCTGCCCAGAGCGGGAGAAGTCATTTGATGATTTCCCATCCGTAAAAAAAAAAGGCTTGTCAATATCTGACATTACGACAGTGGCGCATGCGTACAATGAGCGTAACGCAAAGAGTATAGTAATGCGTAACGGGACGGGCCACTTTTTCGTGCATGCAGTTCATCGATGTATTAGACGTTTTCACGTCAAAAACACAAGCTTCTGCTCTAAGATACCGTGTTATCATTAAACCTACCTCCTGTGACAAGCGTAAACAAATATTAAATCACCATTATTTTCTTGTATTTGAGTGTTTAACTCGAGTTTTGATGTGTGATTATGGTTTGTATATGGCCACAAAATTAAAAAAAAAATGCCCGAGAAAGTTTGTTTCTTTTTCTCAGGAATGTTTTAAATAAATATTTCAATTTGTTTACGTACATGAATAAAAACCTTGTCTCTGCAAAGGATGTTTCATAAAATTCTACTTTTGGGCATCTTTGATGCTTTGTTACATAAAAGATGTAAACATATTATATTATATGAAAATTTCCATGGTACAATTGAGTGTTGTACTTTGGAATGCTTAATTCACTTTTTTATGTTCCATACAGAAATACACCAAAAAAAATCCGTAAAACATAGAGATACTGACCTTTTTTCGTCCGAAATGGTATTTTTTATCTATGAAGATATAATCCAAATTCAAAGAAATAATATTTAATAAGTAAGGTTACTAGTATCTTACCTTGCTTGAAAAAAATAATTAGACCATTTAAAAGTAAAATTCTAGTTTAAAACAATTGTTTTATGCAATGCTAAAAATCAATATAAATCTCGAAACGGGCGGTCCTTAGCTTGTTTGGTCATGTTGGTTTGTTCCTGGTATCCGAGGCATAGCTGTTTGCATGTGTGCGTAGTATACTTCGCTAGACGCACACGTGCGCATCCACTGCCGCATGCCGTCTAATTTACCTAAACTGAATTCTTTAATTTTGTGTTAGCCCTCTTAAAGATAATAATATAACTATATACTACATAATACGTAACTATCTTATATTATAACAGATCGTTCCAAAAAATACAAAAATAATTCCTTCGAGCCGGATTTGAACCAGCGACCTATGGATAACAATTAATACCAGCTACAGTCCACCGCTCTACCAACTGAGCTATCGAAGGTTCTAGAAGTGGAATGAAATGGTTATGCGTATTCTGTAGAAAAAGTAAACCTACTCGTGAGTGAATGTTCTCTACATTTTTTATTTTGTAAGTAAAACAACAATATGTATTTTCGATTGTTACATCAACCTATTCTATAGAAGATTGTGCCAATTTGGCCAAGGTAAGCAAAAAAAAAAAAAACGCAAATAATTACTTAGTCTTTAAGTGAAGGTTCTATGTAGTGAAAGAACTCATCTAATTACGCCGTATTTGGCAACCTTAATTTCGGAGCCAGACATTTATCCCCACTCAAGGTTAAAACCCACAATGGAGCTCCTCGATTAACAAATTCACCCGGAATACCCGGAAAGGCTCTCTAACGGCAGAATGCACGTAATTTTCTTCATATTTATATTTATGCAGACACGTGAATAAATACGACCATTTACAGTTTTAATTCGGAAAATTTGTGTCGGTACCTTTTATGGCTTTGTGTCTGGCCCACAGTTTTTTTAAAGCTTGTAGATAGGTTGTTCTTAATTAAAAAGCAGTTCAAAATTTAAAAAATATCAATTTATTAAAATTAATGTAATGTGTTGTGTTTTTAATTAATGTATTTATAGTCCTCTCAATAACATGAGTAAGATCAGTTTATTATTACATAATTAATTAATTATAATAATCATAAGCACAAATAAACATTTACCAATGAAAATAACTGCATGCCATTTTCGCTCTAATTTTCGTAACTTTCTGTAGTTATAAAACCGTTTTTTTTTTAAAAGTCTTATTTATTTATTTGGCATATTAAGGCTGATCTTAGTATCATAAAAAAGGTTTATACACTAACAAAATACGTTGCGGACTATATTTTTATAATAATTTAATATTGTACTGGTGATCATGTTGATAAAATATATTTACAAATAGAAAAAATGACGAGTTTTACTTCTCAAAGAATGTCTGACTTTACATTGACATGATAATGCAAAATACCCAGTCAGTGAACTAAAAAGTAAAAAAGCCACAACTTAAACGTATTTCTAGGTATAAAGGTTAACAATGTGCAAAGTAGCTTGGAGTTTGCCTACAAGTTGTAAAGGACAATACCTAAAGCTTGAACCAGTTTGTCAAATGGTGCAGTAAATACATATTTTATAGTTTATACCATGATGTTAACGCTAGGTAAGTAATGGCTTGGTAATATCGCCATTTGTTGTGTTGAGCATTCTCCTTTTTACGCAATAAACAAAAACACTTAAAACTCATTCTTCCCTCCATAATACTTGCACAAAGTAAGCCTGGCATAATTTTTATGGAATGTAGAAATAGAAAATAGTATTTTATGTTGTAGCAAATAAGTACAGTAATGCCTTGGCAAACTGTATGATCTCTGAGCCTCCTAGCTTCGATTCGCCGTAGACGCGATCCACGAATGTGATTGGCACTTCTCCGATAGTGTACTCCAATTGTCTTGCCCTGGAAAGGAAAAGGTTTGAATTAGTAAGAAACATTTAGCAATTTCTTTGAACATATGTAAAAGATGACGGAAACAGAGCACATTGTCATTTACTGTTTTAAGCTTTCACGGTTTCAAAAGAAACAAAATAATGAATAATCACGGAAGATATCCCATAAGTGACAGTATAAGTTTTAATTGTCATTTATTTTCCCTTTACAGTGACGATTTTTAACGAAAAACCCCCAGGTTTTTAAAGCGATAGTGCACTGAATTGTGAAAGGGCTTCTTAGAGAGGAGCGAGGATAGTTGAGAAAATAAATAAGTACGCTTTTATCACGTGCTGTGATGCGCTCTATTACATTCTGAATGCTCACCTCGAAAACCAGGGTTGAAATCCAGTGTGCGATAGATAGTTGATTTTGAGTGAGACATTGGGTCAAAGTTTGGCATTTACAGATTTGCTTACGTACACCGATAACTAACTAACTAACTAGCTGCAAGAGTGCTCTGCCTACCCACTGTCACAGTATAAATATGATCAGTATTGTGACTCGGCCCTGGCCTTGAAATAACTACCTACAGACGGGCGGTACGTACGCACGCGATAGGGCTGCCGCACTACACTATTTTAATTTCATCTACTTAGTTGAGTTTGTTTCTAGTTTTGTGATTGTAAATATATATTTTTTTATTAAAGAAAAATGAAATATGTTGCGAATGAAATAGGAAGTGTTCAATAAAAATACAAGTTGTGTGTTGATTTACTAATCAATTTTACTAATCAATCAATTTTCGATTTGTTTGTGATTGTCGTATGTCCTCCACATTAAAATGTTTTTCACATATCCGGTATGAAGCAAACTTAGGTTTGTTTTCTAAATCATTTCGACAAATTAATTTCAGCCATTCTAGGCGTCTGAAAAAAAAATAGATTTCCCTTTATTCTGGTCCCGAAGGTTACCAAACTCCAATCCTTACGAACAACACCTACCTACTAAACCAAAATGCAAGAAACAGCTGACGAGTAATTAAAATAATAACATCTTTTTTCATCTCAGCTTATTAACGTCCCCATTATCTACAACACGGAGCAACTCGTTTTCCGCGGTTCGACATCGGATGGGTGACCAAACAACATTTGTAAGATCCGATGTCGAACCGCGGCAAACGTTACTTAATATCAACCATCTCATCGCGTGTGCGCTACCTACAGCAATCAAAACGTCTATCGACCTACGAGAAAATCTTACTTGAAAAGTACCTAAATAGGGTATGTGACAGGAAGTCAAAATAGTTACTTTTTTATGAACTGTCAAAACGCAAAATGTTTACCTACGTGATTTGTATGAAATAGCACGTTGTGACGTCATACTTATTTGGGATCAAATGTAATACTTATTATCAGTAAATCCAATATTACAATTATATTGTCCCCCAGTATTTAATTTCTGTACGGTGATGGTAGTTTTTAAGATGAGTGGCCTTATTTCTACGTATTTTTATATTTTATTTTTGACCTTGTCAACTAGCCTATTATAATGTAGGTAAATCTCACTAGGTAGATACCTACCATTTACTCTCATTATCATTTCATAAAGATATTTTGTCTAATTCAATCATATATGTAAGTAGCTAAGTACATGAGTACCTAAGTAGATAGTCTAGCCTAGGAAACTACCTATTAGTTTTCACCCTATCCATTTATTAATTAATGAATTCAGGTATTTTACTCGATGCAAAAAGCGAAATACATACCTATTAAAAAATAAACAAATTACGTATTACTAGTAGGTAAGTACACAAATTATTTTACAGTCTTACCTTTCGGAGTTTCTAGGTAATTTAAAAAATAATATCTCTGGATGCATTGTTGAATAATTCAAGCAACCAAAGACAGCACAATATACTCTATTATAACTCTTTGGCATATTTAATAAATACTTGTACCTACTTTTATTTCAAATCGCACACTTTCTGCTTTAAAAACAAACACAACGTTCGTTCGTCAGTGCGGTGCATTCGCGACTGTTGCCTCCCAACTGAACAAGCGCGTGTAGTAGTACTCGCGTTCCGACCGTTTGTATGAAGATACAATACTGCAGATATTATTACCGTGCCACTGTTGCACGGTACGATAGTAACGATAGGTCACAGGCGAGCAAATGCGAATTTCATACGGCCACTGTGTTATTGTGATAAAAGCAAATGAGTATTTAAAAAAAATATTTCTTTGGGAAAGTTGGTTGTTATCATGAGTACAATCGCGTGTTTAATTATCGGTCACTAATTACCAGTTACCCTATATTTGTGCACTTGGACTTGAACAAAACATCTACTTGCAAGACAAAAAATAAAATAGTTTTTGAATCCATATTGTCTGAAGATATTATTGTTAGAATAAAAGGTCTTACCTAATAATCATTTCCATTTGGAAGACATAACCTTTGGAGACACAGCTGTCTATCAACTTCTGTAGCACATCTTTTTTGTATAACCTGAAATACAAACATTAATTATTTTATTTAAAACTTCAGAGGTCAAAGAAAAACCTGCAGTGGGCAAGCTCCTTTCATAATAAACTTATTACCAAGATACCTGAATAAATAATTATGTAAAACTTAGGTGTGGTAGGTTATTTCAACATATTTTTAATTCTAAACGAAAATCTGGAATGATTTATGATAAGAACAGTCAGGATGACAGTAGATAATAAATAAAAAGCCTATTATATCTAATCATTACATATTATTATAAAACAAAGTCCTCCACCGCATGTCTGTCTGTTCCCGATAAACCCAAAAACTACTGCACCGATTTTCGCCCTGTTTTCACTAATGGATAGAGTGGTTCTCAAGGAAGGTTTTAGTATATAATTTGTCAAGCTTTTGTATACATTAAATAAAATATAATGATATTTTCCATGGGTTGCGGAAATGGGATCAAAATTTCATGATTACTTTGATCGCGATGATCGGCCATCACATAGTTTCAGATAATTTACAAACCTTTAACACTAAGTACTTTATATTAATAATTAAATGTTAATTGATTCTTTGACTTATCCTCCTTAGTAATGTTAGTTCTTATTAAGAGTTGGAGATGTAGCCCCATTACAGATATAGGCCTCTTCCATTGACCACATGACACTAGAAATCAGACAAAAATGTTTTGGAGGAAATAAACTGCTTTCCTTTTCAGACAGAGCCTGACCCAAATGGATATGACAAGCTAACTAAACCGAATTCATCCTACCTAAAAGACCCAGTAAGGTCTGAAGCGCCAGGCCTCAGCAGCAACTGCGTGACAAAGTTGGCTCCCCGTGATATCAGCTTCCGTTTGAAGTCCCATCCGTACACACCACCTCCATCCTGGTAGCGAGTACCTGATACCACATCATAATCGTGCTCCCGTTGTAGTTCTATGAACTTAGGGATGAACTTTGGCTGTAATTATAAAAAAAATATGTTTGAATAGACTAGTATATAGTAGTTACATTTCTGTATCTTTGAAATAATAACCCCAAATAGAATGGGACAGCGGCAGGAAGATGATGATGATGATTTTGTTGCTGTTCCTGCAATTCATCATCAATAACATCATGACCTTGTTATTTGGGGTTAACATATTCTGTTCTCACATTCTCCCCTGACAACCATCACGCATCATAATTATTAATTAGCAATCTTAATTTTTATTCCGTTTGAAATCTGATTTCAGCATTTTGGAAAGTTTTAGAACATTTTACAAATCTTATGTCTAATGTACAAAATTGATTGATATGTTACTTACATGGGAGTAATAGAAGAAGTATGAAAGAAGACATGCTGCGCCAACCACAAATAAATTGGGATAAGGGCAAGAGAATGATGATGATGATACTTACATGGTGGCTTAGATCAGCGTCCATAATGATGATAAAGTTACCGGTCGCATGTTTGATACCATGCATATACGCGGTTCCTAAGCCCAGTTTTTTCTCTCTCGGGCGAAGCACTATCTTATTCGATCCGTATAACTTCTGCAGTTGTTTGGCAATGTCCTGAGTACCATCAGGACTTCCATCATCAATTATAATCACCTCATAATCGTATCCGCTGCAAAGGTACGCGAGATTTTAGGTAAATATACGTGTAAAAACACCGACCTTTGTTTTCAAATAAAGTGGGGAATAAAGAAGAAGGAACCTTACCTGTTATCCAGAAATTTGACTATTAGCCATATTATGATGGGTAAGTTCTCTCTTTCATTGTAAGTGGGTAATAAAATGGAATATTTATCACTTTTTGTGATCTCCGAATCTGAAGCCGTGGCCGCCATGCTGTCAAAATGTCATTCATTGATTGAAATGTCAAAACAAATAGAGACATACGACGTAAGTGTCGCGCCGTAAACATTTACAGCATAAACAGCCGCCAAATTGGGAGGATACCTACTGTTTCGGTTACAAGTTATACCCAGTTATAATTTATCAGAGATGCAAAAATGATCAAAACCAGATGATAATTAGAAGAAGCTTAGAAATTTTCATGTACTTTTACATGTAATACTAATATGATTGTATTCCGTGCTTTTACTCAGTTGTGGTTCCTGTAAAAGGTAGGAAGATGGCTAAATAATACTGGCACTGCCTATAAAATCGAATTAAATATATTTTCCGGACCAAAGGTTTAGTAGGAGTAGGAGTATAAAGGAGCGAGGGAGCACACCATGAGCACACGCCACACGCGATGACCGCTAATCGTGGACATTTAAAGTTCTCCGTGTCGTGTTAACTGAATACTCGACTATCATACATACAGCTGGAAGCATATTTTCAGAATATTTACTGTTTGATTGAATAATGATTTATTGCAATAATATGAATAAGGTAAGTATTAAAATAATAATATTTCATCTAGTAATCTTCAGCAAGATAATTAACTCTATTATTTTATATTCTAGTATGTTATTTTTGTCTGCTTAGAATGAAACACGATAAAATAAAACTGACACTGACGGATGATAGAGACATTGACAAGAAAATTGTCAACAAAGCAGTAGTGAAAGTGGAGCTTACGAAATTATGAATAGAAAGAAAATTCAATACTTTAAATGAGTTTACAACCAATTCATTCTATTTCAAGTACTTACATAGTGGAAGATACTTTATTGACTTTCATATTATCCTATAGTTAACCTTCATAAAAAGTATTGCTTCAAAATCCTTCACAATGTTTCGAAAGTGAAATCCACGCTAAAACAAAGTAAACTCCAAGGAAAATGGGGAAAACAAGCAAAGTCGTCATATGTGGAATGAAAGGGGTAGGCAAAACTGCAGTATTAGAACAACTTATATACGGAAATGTGAATCTAAAGTCATGTTTTTACCCAACAATTGAGGATATCTATGTGGCCAATATAGAGACGGATAGAGGGACGAAAGAGAGAGTTTGTTTCTATGATACGGCGGGACTGGAGCCCCCGCTTACAGGCGAGTTCAAAGGTTTAGTCTAGTTTGATTTGTTTTTGCTTGAGTGCTTGTACAGGCTGGTTAGCAGTGCTTGGAAATTGGCGTTTTATTTCTTAATGCTTGTCTATGGGTAAGATGCTGGAATTTGTTCCTTTTTTAAACATTGTGTACATAAATAAAAAAGGAAGCATTTCAACTTCTTTGATCACAAGATTTTTGTTTTGTACAAGTTCTTATGTTACTTTCTGTTCCATTTTTTTCCAGTAGTGCATTATTCATGTTAAATTAGCAAGGTCACTTAGCTATTACTTAAATAGCGATTACGTCATTTCCACTGTGTTTTTACTACACAACTGTTAAACAAAGAATTCAAAACTCCATACCCCAAAATAAAATGTTCCTGAACTGAATTCTAAAACAGAATTATTACTTGGATTTGCTATTAAATAAGGGAAAGTGTATTCAACTCACTTTCAGAGTGAAGAAACAATTTTTACCCCAATATAATTTTTATTTGTTCCAAGTTGCTATTCAAAATTAACATTGCACAAGAGCTTTAACAAGCACAGCAAAAATTGCACCTAATTTTAAGAATTTGAATATGAAACATCAACATCAGAAGACAGTCTCTTCATGTAAATATTGGAACAGTCAGACTGAAACACGTCTAGGTTAAAGATAAACTGATATGGCAATCTGCCTCGTTAGAGTAGTGATTGCAAGCCCAACTGCTGAGCATGAGGTCCTGGGTTTGATGCCCGGTTTGGGCAAAGTGTTTTTGGGTTTTTCCATCAGGAATTTGTATTTGTGCCCGGTTGCTGGCAATAGGCTCACCTCCTATTATGGGAGTATTATAAGGCACACTTCTGCCTAACCTTTTGGGGATTATAGACATGATTTTATGTTAAATGTAGTATAGTATAATGGGCTGGTGTCTGTAACTCCATGTCCATGCGCATATTTTTCGTGAGGGGATGTCCACATTATTGATATCATTTAGATTATGAAGATTTCTCTTGGTCCTATAGAAATATATGACACATAAATTATTGCCTACACGTTTTTGTAGGCGAGGGCCTATCTATAATTAAATACCAGCTACACGGCTGCACCATGTATCTGGTGTTCAGCTGCATCCAGTTAGACATTCAGTTATTTATTGTTTTTTTTTTGGAAGTTATTTACATGTACCTAATGTAAGAAACACTTTGTATCCTTTCTATATCCCCCCAGATTTAGAAAGTTTCCGAATTTTATATATTTTCCCTCCTACTTTTTACATGAATTTGACCAGGTACCTGTCGGTACCGGTTGGACCTGGGCAGATCATGATGATAAATAAACAGCCGACTTGCTCATCACAGCAATCCAATACAAAACATGGATTCATTGGACTCAAACAGTAAAATTCTCTAAAGCCTTTCCATCTGATATGGTGACATATTATACAACCTATTTAATAATACTAGCCTATTACTGTCCAACTGCTGGACAAAGACCTCTTCTCATCCCTGGTTCAATCCATGGTCCGGAGCGAGAGGGTATGGGATGCCGTCACCACCTTCTACGAAGTAGTCATGCTAGCAAAGGAGGTGGCGGACCGTGAGAGGGAGAGAACCGCTCGTCCCAGCCGCCGCAGGAGACGCCCTGGGCGTCGGGGGTCAAGTTGTGGCTTCCGGCCGTAGAAGCGGACCTGTGGACAGACGTCCGTCCGTCTTATGACGACAGGCCGTGTTGACGGCGCGTTCGTGTTCCGCGCGCGCCTCAAAGAGATGTCAGCAAACAGGGAGGGGCCCGCAAGAACGGATGCCTGCCAGGGCTGCGGGACTGTTCGAAAGATATACCGCGGCCCTGGAACACAAAGGACACGGAACGAACATGGATGGGATTTAGTTAGTACAAGTCTGACACTCCCTTCCGCTCCGCCTAAAGCTGGAGGAGTCATTTGATGATTTCCCATCCGGAAAAAAAAGCACTAGATAGAGTGATTCAAGAGGAAGGATTATAACCACATTGCACTCGTGCAAACTCGTCGTTAGTTAATTATTAGTCCAGGTTTCGTCCCGATGTTTTCCTTCACCTTTATCTGTGATGTCCAAGATAAACTTCGAAAGCACCAATGAATTGAAAAAGTCATATTGGTACTTGCCTGCTCCATGTAAAATACTGGTATTCAGCTGCATGAGCTGCATCCCGTTAGACTGGAAGCCCACCCCAACATAGTTGGGAAATGTCTAGGCAGATGATGATGGTACTTGCCAGGACTTAAACCCACAACCTCGTGCGTCAGTGGCAAGGCCTTAGCCTCTGGTCCATCACGACAGCCTATTTGACCTCGATCGATCTAAGCCCCTCCTCATTCACAGGGCCGCCACAGTCCCCCACGATGCAGCTGACAGCCAACCAGGTGCTTCAACGTCACTACCTCGGCTTTGCTGAAGGGTTCGTTATGGTCTACGATACCACCAGACCAGAGTCACTGGACGTGCTGATGTATTTGAAGAAGGATATTGATAGGAATAAGGATAAGAAAGAGGTACGTTTTTGATTATTTTATTATGTACTAACTTATACCCAGTTGTTTCGATCCAGGGATAATGTGGGCCACTGGTCGTTGGTTTTATCCAGCTCGTCCCGCCATCTTCTACGAGGTCTACCGCGACGCCTTCTGACTGTGTCAGGGCTCCAGAAAGTGGTTATTTTGGCCCACAGCTCATTGGGCATGCGGCAGAGGGAGAGGCCTTTGCCCAGCAGTGGGATGACGCAGGCTAACAGTATCAGTAACTTATACCCGCGACTTCGTTCGCGTCGAAGAAATTTTTCGTGGTATGACGGAAGAAACATCGACATTGTAATATCTCCCTCGATAAAAAAAAACCAAAACCAAATGACGTATTATTTATAAAACTAACACGAATTTTTAATTACTAGGAAAAGCAATTATCTAATCTATTAAATGGCTGATGAAATGCTCAACAAATATTAAAAACAGAGCATTGGCCCTGTGGTAACGGTTGTGGATTGCAAGTGGTAATGTGTTTGTAGGCACAGGTACAGGTTCTGAAAACGGTGGAGAAAAATGTCGTCAGAAAATCAGCATGCATTAGTTTATGTCTGGAACAATTGTTTTCTTGTTTATATGGTCGTTGATAGTTGCGACACAGTTATAAACTTTTGTAGCTACCATCGTTTTCTTTGTATTTGTGTCAACTGTCTATGTTCGAAAATTAAAACTTTTTACTTTTAAATCCCAGTCAAGCCGCACTGATTACAGCCCACTCCTTTTCATAGAGAGGAGGCCAGTATTTGTTTCCCAGCGGTGGGAATATTACAGGCTAGTTAGCCTGTGCTGTCCCACTATTGGGCTAAGGCCTAATTCCTAATTTTTTTTTTATCGTAACCTAATGAGGAAAGAGTGATAATCGATAGTTCTTGTGAGAAAACGGCACTAACGATTTCTATGAAAGTTGCAATTCGGTTTACGGGGGCGAAAAATCGATCTAGCTAGGTCTCATATCTGGGAAAATTCGTTTTCTCATTTACATCCGAGCAGAACTCGGTTGCCCAGATGCTTATAATAGTTTAAAAAAGTATGTATTTACCTATTCATCATAATTATGCTGGCCAGACAGGTACAATGTTACATCAGACGTCCCCTGTGGCCGTGACCATGAGCGCACAAAACGCTGAATGTTAGTGAAACATGCGAAATATTTAATTAGAGGAATAACTTAATCGAAGGAATGGGAATGGGAGACTTTCATTGCGGTCATGGTTTATTTTAATCGAAACGGCGGGGTGCTTAATTTATAGCCTCCTCGTCTGGCGACATTTACAACGCGCTCAGTGGACCCTAGACGGTCAATATTATATTGCGACGTTACGCTTATATCATATAGTACGTGCTGACACCATTCTTCTGTAACTGTAGCTGTACCACATTTAGCATAAACAAAATCGGCTGGAGCTGGTCAGAAATTACATGCAGTTACAGAGAATATAATATCGTCGCGGTGTCCGTCTTTTATGCTTTTATTGCAGAGCAGAGTTTTGTCTTTGTTTTATTTAGCTAAAGCCAATAAATTAGACTTCGATAACTGAGGCCACTCCTTAAGATTATCTTTACTTTTATCAGCCGGCCAAGCAATCTTTGTAACAAAGTTCTTTTATTTTTCAGGTAGTAATGCTAGTCATTGGAAACCGCACAGGGCCCGATGACGTCAACAGTTTAGAAAACACATGCTCCAAAGCCTCAAACTGGTGCGCCAGGGAAAAAATCCGCCATTTTGAAGTTTCTGCCATGGACCGCCCTTCTTTATATGAACCTTTTATTTTTATGACTTCGAAACTCAACCCAGTTCAAAACAAAACTGCTTTCCCACAATTAAGTACGCTTAGCAAGCTGACCCAGAAAAATAATAAAAGCGAAGCCATGTAACGGTACGTTTTTAGTCTATGCCCTTTTTGCTATCAACCGTGAAAGTTGGTTGGTTGTCTGTGGTCGGAAGTGAGCTGTCAAAATTTTGGCGCGTAATTTAATGGTGCTTGTAGTGTTTTTGGAATCGTTCTATTTGAAATAGTAGCTGTTTGTACTTTTCTAGACGATTCATCATCATTATAGAGTTTCTGAGGCCAAAAATTATGGCTTTTCATTGGCAATCGTGTACTAAAAAAGCTTTATGCAAGCTTGTTGGATAACATATTTCTAAATTGTATTATAAAATTTTACTAGATTATAAGAAATATGGATTTACTGCTCTCTTCCTCTCTCTCTATTCAATTTAGGCTAATTGGCTTGCTTATGATATTACCTAATTTTCCTACTTATTATGAAAATTATTATAAAAATCTAAGGACAAATGATTTAAAAATGCCTAATTTTGACAGCTTACGAACGAAAATTTGGCAAATTACGTGGAAATGCTCTTTGAATATCTAATTATAATAATATTTTAAATTCATGAATATTGGAAATAATTTGGCACCTTTTTTTTGCCGCGTCGAATCAGTTTCCTGTTTAATTATTATAAAAGCACGCATTTTTTCCACAGAGGTGGGTAGAAACTACGAGTAGCTACATACTCTGTTACGATCTTTAAACTCTTTGCTATTCCACGTTCACACAGTCATCTGGTAGCACTTGATCTGTCCGTAATGCAAATACTTTAATAATTGATTTGATTTTTTTAAATTAATATAATGACAAATTATTTGTAGGCCGTACCTACAAATAATTTGAATTTTGATTTCGCATTCGAATATTTATTTCAAAAGTTAGATAAATGTTTAAATAAACTTGAAAGATAGAAATTATTGTGTGAATTAATGTTTTAGAAATTATTGCCGAAACAGATCTCAGGATATTCATAGAGTGTTTCACTGGCTCATCGATTCATTGGATAGTATTTAATTTGAATGTGTTTTGTAAACTTTTGTTTTAATATAACAATAAAATACTAATAGGTTGATAATAACCACTAGAGTCCTTTCACAAATACAGTGTCGAAGGGACATCGAAATTCAAAATATAGAAATATTTCATCGGTATTTTTTTTTATCGGTCTTCCGAACACTGACCGTGCAAGTATTACACTTTTGTAAAAATACCGATCAGAAATTTCTAAGTGAGGGGGTTCGGAATGGTGTGCTGAATACGTGGTAATCGCTAAAGCGTCGATGTCCCTCCACCTTGTATTTATTATCTCTGACTTTGCATCACCGTCAAATTCACAATATGTTTGCGGCAGTGTTGCTCCAGTAGGAGCAACAGGCGTAACACACAGGAGTGACAGGGTAATCAGTAGATTACCCTGTCAAAATCAGTGATCTATATTTTTCACATCTTGCGGGTTGTTTGCTGCTGTCAAAGGTAAAATAAATGTGAACGGACTGTAATTCAGTATTATTACCCAGTACATGACTCATCATCTGCCTAGCCTTTTCCCAACTATGTTGGGGTCGGCTTCCAGTCTAACCGGATGCAGCTGAATATCAGTATTTTACATGGAGCGACTGCCTATCTGACCTCCACAACCCAGTTACTACTGGGAAATACGATACCCCTTGGTAAGACTGGTTGTCAGACTTTTTGGGTCACTGACTACTTTAACGACTGTCAAAGATCTTCAAATGACAGCCGGGACCAACGGCTTAACGTGCTTTCCGAGGCACGGAGGAAACTCGGTATGTAATGGGTGGTCACCCATCCACAGACCAACCTAGGCAAGCACGGCTTAACCTAAAGATCGACCCGAGCGGCTGTTATTGTTTTAGCCACGAGCTCCTCACCCAGTACATGACTATCGCAAATATTTTTTTTTTCATTAGCCTGTTCTGTCCCACTGCTGGGCAAAGGCCTCCCCCGTTCTCTTCCAACTCTCCCGGTGTTTTGCCTCCTCTGGCCAATCAGTCAGGAACGAGTCTAAATCGTCACGCCAGCGTTTCTTGGGCATCGCAAATATAGCACAGATAATTCCGGTAGTTTGACTAAAAGACGTACATCTGATAGAAGTAGCCAAAATAGTGGTTATATTAATAGGTCAATTTATTGTACTTATTACAACTTTATGTATTATAAAAGAAATCTCATTAGTTTTAACTTAAGTTTTAAATTATTTTAACTTTAAAATACACGGTCTTAATTCGTGTCAAAGCGCATTGATTTAAGGGTAAATATAATTATATAAAATGGCCGCCGCTGTCGGCTCTCTTAGCAGAGTCTGAATGAGATGATAACTTATTAAATGCATTTTTTGTGCTAGAAAAGCTAGATCAGACTTTATTCTAAAATTTAGTTATTATAAATACTAATTAACTAAACAATATTATACATTATTTTAGCCAAAATTTTTATCTCTTGACTTTGACTTTCAAGCCAGAAATCTCTAGTACAACTAAACTAGGCTTCTGCCCCAATTTAAATTATTTTTTATGTACTTAAATAAAATTTTATATCATAAATATCATGTCATTGGAATGAACTTAGATAGGGGGCATAGATTTTATATATAAAAACGATTAAATTAACAAATAAGCTAGGTACTAAGTATCGAAATATTAGATTTTAAGAATTTAGTGCAATATTTTTCTCATTGAAATGTCAAAAATGAAATTACCTACACTTTTTAAATGGTCAAAGGACTTCTCAATATCGTCAGAGCATTTTTCAAATTGTATATTTTAAAACTATATTACCTATTGCATATTTATTAATGGAATAAAAATATTTTATCAAGTGATTTTTTATAAAAATACATTGTATTATTATTTGTATTTTATCTGACATATCTCATAAATTGTAAAAAAAATATAAAATGTACTTATTTTGTAATAGAACTTATGTATTAAGAAGCTTTCCAGTTACATGTATTAATGATCTATTGTAAAATGTTAAAAATCTAAATTATTACAAAAATATATTTAGGCTAAAAACTTCTTGTAAAATAAATAAACTTAAACCTTTTAGTCTATAAAATTTAATTGAACTAGAATTAATTGAATTACACTGCTTTATTTTATGAAAAATCCAAAATTATCAAAAAACTTACTTTTACTATATTTTCTTAGTTATTTTTTTCCTATTAAAGTACTTAAATAAACAAAAAAAATGTGTGTGTACCAGAGTACACAGGTAAGAAGGGAAACTTCTTTACGACATATAATTTTTCTACTATTTGCAACTTCACGAAAATGGGGTAGATAAGGCTTAAGCCTTAAGAAAAACATTTTTTTCTGTATTAAATTAAAGCTCATTAATTGTATGCATGTCTATAATAATAAAATTATTATTATAGACATGCATACAATTAATGAGTAATTTATTTTATCATTGTTCTTATTATAATATCATTGCTATTGTTGTATTTCATCAATAATGATACATTATATTCTTTACGTCACTATACTAAACTTTGATAAAAAAAGCAACATGGCGCGTAACCGAAAAACGTGACGATACGTCAAAAAAAATTCTCCCATACGTCGATAAAGAAGTTTTACTTCAAAAAGTTATACAATAATTGAATGTTTAATATTGATTGATGAATGTTCAGTCATTTGCCAGTATTTATTTACTTATTTAAGTAATATTATGTCACTCTTTGCTTTAAGCTTTCATCCCTGCTTTTACGCTTAAGTTTGTATTAATGTGTACTTATTAAAAAAAAATGACAAATTAATGTATACTATGACTTAGGGAAAATCACTAATGAAACTCAACCGCGTTTAAGAGCTGTCAGTGTGTGTTGTGGCTTTTCTTGAACGCGGTTTAGATATCCTGATCGCGTTCAATTTCTTTGGTGAAATTCGCTCGTATTGAGTTTTTGCTTGACCGCAGCATATTTTAGTATTTGTAGTTATGACAAATTGACAACCTACCGAATTTGTATTTTCGTGTTGAATATTGTTGATACCAGGGGCCGATTAATCGGGTTTAAAGGTCCTATAGCACAAATGTTTGAATACCAATTATCCGGGTTAACCCTTATGATATATGGGTTAACCCTTAAAATGATTGAATAACCATTTAAATACCTATTGCTATTTGACTAGAATGAAAGACACAAAGCACTGAACGCTTTCTTGCATATTTTTGTGGACAAAAATTAACACTGCATTAACCGGTTGTTAGAGGCTGATTAACCCTGTAATACGGGTTACCCTTTACTTGACTAAGTACTTCTTGTTTGCACAAGCCTGATATGACCGGGCGAATTAAAAAAAAACAGAAATCATGAAATGTTTAAATTAAAATGTATTGAACAAGAGTAAAATATTCTACAGTTTTTAATAAGTTAATAAACTTAAATAGTTTTCGTTGATTCCTTTTTTATTTACTAAAGAAAATCCCTTTTACCTACCCTTATAAAGTTATTATAAAACAGTTCCATAGCCGAAACAACAGAAAATGAACAAAAAAAGAAATCACTTAGTTTGTGTTTATTTGACACAGACACAGGAGCTCACATAATTATTTACATTTTAAATTAAAAAAAACATTAAGCTCCTTTGGGCACCGTCACAGGCAGGTAAGAAACGAGAGCTTAGAAAGATTCTCAATATTTATGGGTGTCGTTAGTGGCTGCTACTTATACGGAAACCGCCCTTACAGCTTCGTACTAAAATCGCATAATCATCAACGACAAACACTGCCACTGTGGAGTACTTTTGCAGGATATAACCATCTCCTTTCCTGCTAATCCTTCAGCTCCTTCCAGGTTTTAAACGAACTAACCAACGATAGAACCGAGTTGGTTGGTTACATACTGATCAGACATAAGTAAAAATGATACGCAAAAAATAATATCGACACCAAATAGAAGTCAGCGTAAAGGTCAGTTAGTGACTGAACGAGTTAATAAATATACCTATCCTAAGCCCACTCCATCAAATAATTTCTGTAAAAATAGTGTTGGAGCAATTTTCCGAAAGTCTGGCAACCAGTCTTACCGAGGGTATCGTGTTACGGTGTTACCCAGTACTAACTAGGTTGTGGAGGTAAGATGGCAGTCGCTACAGGTCAGTGCTAGTTAGATGATGCTACCTCCCACAGAGAATAGGCCAGCTATGCTAAAAGGTTATAGGTCTTATTCATTGATCAGGCTTCAGTACTCCGATAATTTCTACGTAAGGAGATTCCTCTTCTGGACCGGGTCTTGAAATGCTGTCTGGTCGATCGTTACGAAGCAAGTCAAGGTCTACGTACAACACCTTAGAATCCTGAAAAATATTAAAAAACCACTGTTTACACAAGTATTTTTATGCGATTTTTAAAAACAAGAGACGCTCACGTCAAAAAAAAAAATCGCATAAAAAAAAAGTGGGCTAGCCTGCCAGGGATGCGGGACTGTTCGAAAGAGATACCGCGGCCTTGGAGCACAAAGGGCAAGGAAGGAACATGGATGGGTTTTAGTCAGTACAAGTCTGACACTCCCTTCCGCTCTGCCCAGAGTAGGAGAAGTCATTTGATGATTTACCATCCGAAAAAAAAAAAATGCATGCTCTATGTAATTTGTAACTGGAATGTCTTTGTAACAAAGGGTTTATGTTATAGGTAAATATTTTAAAACCATTTAATAGATAAAGACAGCACTTATGCATCAGGTTTTCTCTGCAGTGAGTAGGTAGAAAAGTCAACGGACTCTTGACTCAGGTTATCCGAAGCAAAGAAAATTAACTCAGATGTAAATGAAGGTCCACAAACGATGGGATACTTCGACAATATTGTGTCTTGCATGTCCTGCTGTTTCCTGGGTATAGGAATTGATGACCACTACTAGGCCTTTTATTTCCATCTAGATATTCCTGTAATCACCGCAGGAGTCGCAGGACGAAAGGGGTTCCCTACTTGAAATCGAATGACTAGAGATCACACTTGCTCGAAAACGTTAACTCGATAGTACTTGAAATTGATAAATTACGAGCGCGACAGTTCACTACCTCGATGCATCAAAATCTCGAATAACTATAAGCGCGAAGGCTCATTATCTTGAAACATCATTTCTCGACCGACCATTTAATCGATTTACAGAATAGTTTTAAAGATTTTTATTTGAGTACCTACATTACAATGAAACAATATATGCGTAGAAATTTATATCAACTTTAATTATAAATATAAGAAAATATCATAATAAATAATATCATTAGCTTCTCGATACAAACACTACGTGTTATACTGTTGCCGTTATGGTAAAATATTTTTTTTTGGTAATTATGACTAGGTATTTGTAATGTTATTTTATTACCATCATTATTTTTCATGATTATAGTTAATTTATATACCTAATCACTTTACCAAATATTTTTTTTGTCAAAAATAAAGAGGTTTTAACTATAAAGGGTGTAAATGGATTCTTTACGAAGCCGAAAGGCACTTGTGCTCCCCGTCATTGCGATCATTTTTTTGTTCTAGACCATACCTGGGAACCTTCTAGTTACGGAGATACTTGGGGTCAAAGTTCCAACTTTTACACAAGTTTTTTTTTTAAATACATGCTTTTAATGTAAGATTTTTACTTAAACACCTCCAGGACCCCCTTACTATTCAATCCATCCATCAGCACAATGTTTTGAGTGCGTTATATTGAGTCCTTCTGTAAAACGTGATTTTTCAGCCCAAAAAAAAAAGTCGTTTCCCAGCACAATTTTTTGCGTAAAGTTACTTAGTTTGATGTACATAATGCTTGGTTGAAGGCTTCGTGAAGAGTCTGTTTACACCCTGTATTGTCAACAGTTTATCACGTAGTATTTGTATCGAGAAGTTAGGTACTCAAATAAATATCCTTAAAACTATTCTGTATATCGATTAGATGGTCGGTCGAGAAATGATGTTTCAAGATAATGAGCCTTCGCGCTTATAGTTATTCGAGATTTTGATGCATCGAGGTAGTGAACTGTCGCGCTCGTAATTTATCGATTTTAAGTACTATCGAGTTAACGTTTTCGAGCAAGTGTTATTCGATCTCACGCCACTCGATTTCAAGTAGGGAACCCCACCAAAGCGTAGATAGTGTAGGTACATATTGGGACAGCTGATTATTTTGGTCCTATGGAGAAAGTTGGTCAGTTTAATGGTACTAGAGATGTTATAGAGGTTCGATTCCGATTTCGAAAGTTCGGAACTTCCGATTAATTTTGCACCTTCGATTACGATTTCGGTTCCGATAAGTTTTAATCGGATTGACTTTAAATTCGATTGTTCTTATTTTCAACACCCAGGTACCTGTATTATTTTGTGAACTGTTAATAAGAATATAACTGATGGACACACATCTCTCTATGATTCCGGTTCTGGTTCCGACAAACCTTGAAAACTTCGCTTCCGAATTCGGTACCTATATAACCACTTCCGTAACATCCCTGTTACCAAAACAAAGTAGGTAGGTAGGTTAGGTAAGTATAAATTAAACTTACCGACATCGGTTTTTTACGGCACCGTTTTTTACAAATGACGATAATGACTAGCAGTATTAATATTCCTGCGACACACATAACAACAGCTATGTATATTGCAGTGGTGTGGTTGCCTACCTGACCTGTCTCAGTATTAGTACTGGTCATTTCTGGAAACAAAAGACACCAGAAACTAGATACATAGTTTTTTAGTCGTGCAGCGTGCTAAGTACTCGCAACATGTTGTGGTCGGCGTGATTCTGCCCAGTCGAAAATAAATATTCGGTTTTGTCGTCCGACCTGTTCCCCAGTGCCGAGTGGGGTCGACCTAAACATGTGTGGTTATTGATTGACAGTAAGGCAATATCTGCTACTCGTCTAGCTACGGCTTAGCTCGCGCGTTGTACTGCTCATCAGCATTTCAGCCGAAAGACGTCCACTGCTGGACATAAGCCTCCCCCAAGTGTCGCCACATTGACCGGTCCCGTGCGACTCGCATCCAGCGGATCCCCGCAACCTTCACGAGGTCATCGGTCTACCTAGTGGGAGGCCTTCCAACGCAACGTCTTCCGGTTCGCGGTCGCCACTCCAGAACTTTTTGGCCCCATCGGCCATGTGATGCCAGCAATCTGCCCTGCCCACTGCCGCTTAAGTTTGGCAATTCTTCGGGCTACGTCGGTAACGGCGCGTGGTACTACTATTTCGTGAAAATAGATTTCGTCTGTGTGTTACATTACAGAGCGATCTTTAATCTTTTGAACGCCATTGACAAATATACGTGCCAAGCAAGCGCGTGCCCTGTTCGACACAAATATGTGACAAAATGGTTGGTGAAATTGTGGCTTTGCGTGTAGGGGACGCGCTTGAGTTTATGCTCAGGCGGTCAAAAGGTTGAGGGGGAAGCGCCAGGTTTGCCCACGAAATTCAAATTTTCTTACGTATTTTTGCATTTTGTAGGTCAGTGTGTATGTTAATTAAAATAATTATGATTCTGACTATTTCATGACAAAGCGATTTAATGGGATTCAATGAACTTAGAAGGCTGTATTGATGATTATAACTCTGTAAAGCCATATTTGATACGGTAGCGAATCATATTTCGTTCAACATTTACAACGTACAAAATTTGAATTCGCTGGCAATCCTGGCACTTTCCCCTTCAGGCGGCAACTCACAGTATTTTAAAGTAAATTCTAGTCTCATAATTTCCCTCCCATTACTTGTCACACAATGTCACACGTTCGTCGACCCCCCCTCCTCGTAATTTATGGATGGCTCCTAAGTACATACCTACATAATTAAAACAAAAACCTCACCTTTGTCTTCCAAACTATCCGGTCGAATAGAATCATCGTAAACAAATAAAGTTTTCTTGGCTACATGTCGGGTGATCCGCTTTTCATCAGCTGTTCCGTTCACATCATAATGAACGCAACATAGAATTGTGCCATTGTGCGTTATGTTGAATCTTGCGTGCGCCGAAATCTTTTGGTATGTTTTAATCATGTTAGAAGTCGTGTTTATTAAACCTATGAAGGTATCTGTAAAAATATAGTAAGAATTTTCAGAGTCCCACGTGTTCTATTGAATAAGGAGGAACATATAAAAGGAGATTAAACTAATACCTGCCTCTTTGGTCTAGTGGTCACAAGCGCGACTGCTGAGTATAAGGGAGATGTCGGGTTTTTCTATTAAGAATTTATCAGTAGTAGCCGGAGTTTGGAAGTTAACGGTATGATACCCCCGGGCCTCGGAGACCACGTTAAGCCGTTGGTGGGAATGGGACGCCGTCACTTCTTTCTGCGAAGCAATCATGCTAGCGAAGGAGGTGGCGGAACGTGAGAGGGAGAGAACCCCACGTCCCAGCCGCCGCGGGAAACGCCGCGGGTGTCAGGCAACCGTTAAGCGTGGACCTGTGGACGGTAAGTAATGGGCTAGCTCGCCGT
Source organism: Lycophotia porphyrea (assembly GCA_950005105.1). Lineage (NCBI taxonomy): Eukaryota > Metazoa > Arthropoda > Insecta > Lepidoptera > Noctuidae > Lycophotia > Lycophotia porphyrea. The sequence goes on from OX465406.1 coordinate 11,497,344, forward strand.
CCGTCCGTCTTATGACAACTGGCCGTGTCGACGGCGTGTTCGTGTTCCACGCGCGCCTCAAAGAGATGTCAGCAAACAAGGGGGATTCCGTACAGGCTGATCCTTGCTGGGGCTGCGGGACTGTTCGAAAGAGGTACCGCGCCTTGGAACACAAAGGGTAAGGAAGGAACATGGACGGGTTTTAGTCAGTACAAGTCTGACACTCCCTTCCGCCCGCTCAGGGACGTTTGATGAATTCCCATCCGAACAAAAAAAAAACCGTTGGTCCTGCGTTTGAACTATCTCTGGTCGTGACGGACGGCCGTCACATCAGACTATGAGAGTAAAGGAACAGAGAGTCCTGTGCCTGCGCACACAGTTGTGCTTTTCCCAACTATGTTGGTGTCGGCTACCAGTCTAACCGGATGCAGCTGAATACCAGTATTTTACATGCGACTGCCTAACTGATCTCCACGATCCAGTTAGTACTTGGTGATACGATACCCCTTGGTAAGACTTGTTATCAGACTTTCGGGCCACTGACTCCTTGTAACGACTGTCAAAGATATACAAATGACAGGCGGGACCATCTATAATCCTATTATTGACCGAAGGGCGGGACCAACGGCTTAACGTGCTTTCCGAGGCACCCATCACACAACCCCTCCACGGACCAGCCTTGGCATGCCCGGCTTAATCTGAAGATCGCTTGAGCCGCTGTTACTATTTAGCCACGAGCTCCTTCATTTGCGAAATTGTCTTTCGAAATTACATTGAAAAAACAGGATTGGTATAGCTAGTCTACTCTTTGATGGCGACGGTGTTATTTCTGACTATGGCCATGGGTACTCGCCATAGGAACCATGCAGCACCGTAACACCCTCTTTCTTTGAAGTCAGTAAAAAGGACTTACAGTTTTTTTCTTTGGCGTATTCTTCACAGCTAAACGAAGTGTTTTCTTTCTCAGAATATGGAAGTGTTTTAAGTCCTTCGATTTTTGGCGCTGAAATCATAATCATAAATAAATCAGTTTAAAATTTAATCTAATCGGGTAAAGTGTTATTAGGGTCTTACCATCATGCATTTCTCAGTTGTAGCCACGGAGTCCGAATTTGTGCCCGGTTAATGGCAATAGGCTCACCCCCTATTACATGGCACTTACAGACATAACTGGAGAAATGCCCCTCCTACACATATCTGCCTTATTCTTCGGCGATAACTGGCGTGATGTAATGTTATGTTATGTATATGCAGTAAATACTCACGTGCTTTATCGTCCAAAAGTTGTATTCTAGTCTTGAAATACTTTATTACGAAAGGTTTTTTTGATCCGTCATGACTCGTACCATAGTCTTCATTCGTGTACTCATTGTCGTTCAAACAATATATAACTGTGTTATCATCAAATTTTTCCACCGTTAAAATGTAGCGAGTTTTTTTCACTCCCTTCTGTAGCGGTATGTTTCCTATTGCTACTTGATTTTTGCTTGTACCTGAAGTAAGAATATACGATAATTTACAAATACGTAAACTCACGCGTATCTATGATAGGACACTTCGTTTATATCGTCCATGTTCAATATTCATTCATCTGGTCAAGCCAGGGACCGATTGATCGAGCTAAAAGGTTAACTGTTTAGACCTATAATCCATATGTTTGATTAACCATTATTTGGGTTAACCTTTATATTTATTTATTTAGCAGAGTAGAAAAAAATGAAGGATATGTTAAATGGGTTAAACATTTAAATATTGTCGTTTAACCAGAATGAAAGGGGCAGCACCGAGCGCGGGCTAACTCCGTCAGTTTCCTGCATATTTTTATTTGAATACAGAAATGAACTCTGTGCGTTCGGCTTTTCGTTATTTTAAGTTTGGTAAATCAGTCCTTATCCTTCCTTACTATATAAGTAAGTTTGTTTGTTACATTTTCACGCCTAAACCACTGAACCGATCATCCTGAAATTTTTCATATACGTTGTCAGGTGTACAGAAACGGACATAGGGTACCTTTCATCCCGAAAAAAAAGTACTGTTCCCGAGGAAAACAACAATAACGTTCTTATGATAATAGATGGCGCCACGTGCCTTTCGAATCATAACTGAATTATATTATTACAAGCACAGTACAACCCGAATTGATTGTCAATTTCAAAATGAACGCGAGCCAAGCTGCGGGCAAAAGCTAGTAAAAAATAAAAATACACATTACTATTTTGATAGCCTTGAAACCATTGATGATAAAGTTTTGTAGATTTACAATATATATTTGCCTCAGTCCCCTCGGAACGGTTTGTGAATACAGGTTTCTCTGAAAACAAACAAATAATAATGATGGGTGTAAAAAGCTACTTAACGACGTCACGAGGCACATGTTCTGCCCCGCCTGTCCTTGCGATAATTTTATATACCTGACACCTGGGAACATTTTATGGGTATAGCCTTTTTGAAAGGCTAGTTGCAAAAGCGAGCGGAGCGAGCTCGAAAATTTTAGTATCCTGCGGTCCTGCCTGGGATAAGTTAAGTTTCTTTTGACAGCCTCTAGCTTTATGAGTTACAGGAACTTGGGGCCTCATTGGATCGTCGGGCCCTAGTCACGTGCCCAATGGAAAAGATTGCCCTGGGTATAGCTAAGGGGTTACGCAGCTATTCCAACTTTTCACTAAACGAACGTACATTATAACTTTATAGAGTTATTATGAGATTATCATCATAGGCCACGAACTGCGAACGAATCGAAGTCACACACACACACATCCGCACCGAAAGAATTGACCACGCCGAACAATCGTTTCGTAGAAGTAGTACTTGCGCGTTGCTCCGTCGTACGCAACTGATACAATGCGAGCGCATCGGTCGAGTCGACCGCATCAGCCGCGCCTAATCTGATGACGTCATCCGAGTTCGTCTAGGATTTCTGGGGTTCTTCCAGATTCGGAAGATTCGACGCGGGCAAGTGTGCGAGATTTCATAATTTTATGTAAGGAATTCTAAAATTCATTTCGTTCGACTCTTTCGACGCGTTCAGCTCGGATAAGTGTGCATTCACCTTAAAATGGACAATCTACAAAACGAATTTGCAATTGGCGGTTTTGATGGCTCTTTGATGATCACGAACGACAAATTGTTCACTTGATCAACACTTTGCATTGCATTACACAAATTGCATTTATAATTAAACATTAGGTACCTAATTAATACTATAGGTTTATATCCTTGTACTCGTATGTCATGTGCATACATTAACAATATAAATGTGGATCATCTAAAGTGTTGACTTTTGAACCGTTTGTTTTAAGCTAACTTTATTCTGATTTAGGCTGCTCGCCCACGTCAGACTTTTTGTAGGACAGATAATCGGGCCGATTTTTCCTCCGATTCTTAGGACCGATTTTGTATGCGCCGATTTTATTTCTGACCTACTTTTTGTAGGACGTGTGCGTTGCACTATTGCTATCAGTGTGTTCTGCTTTTCTCCTACAAAAAATTGGTCACCGATTATCGGACGTGGGCGGGCAATTATAAATTAAACTGTTGAATAAATGGTGTTGATATTTTGATTGTTGATGTTTTTGTTTTTTAGTTGAGTATCCCACCCCTAACTGAACGACTAAATAGAATTATATATTTTTTACTCAGGAAACATCCCTATTGGGATACAGGATGGACAAAAGATAAGTAGGACTTACCCGTCGTAGGTGTATTCTCTTGAACGGGTGGCTTAGGTTTAGCAGGATCTGTAAAAAGTTAATGACTTAATTACCAAAGTGAATTAAATCCACTTTGGTTAAATTCAAGCCGATGTAGATACCATGGATAAAATACTTAGCAGGGTGAATTCTGAAAGTTGGCAACGTCGCACGTATCTTTCAAATATTTCAATGTTTTGATAAATAAAGAAATATTACTTTCGTAAAATTCAGGCCGATGAAGGTACATACGGCGGCACATCAAGCTTTACATTTCCAGTATAATATGGCCTCGCTTTGTATAAATTTTCTATACAGTGAGAGATCCGACTTTGTATAGCTTGATCAGCTGTTGTGCGTACATAGTAGGCAATATTTAACAAGTATATGTTTAATAACTAAGACTCCATTCCGTGCCTGCCAGGGCTGCGGGCTGTTCGAAAGAGATACTTACCACGGCTCTGGAACACAAAGGGCAAGGAAGGAACATGGATGGGTTTTAGTCAGTACAAGTCTGACACTTCCTTCCGCTCTGCCCAGAGCGGGAGAAGTCATTTGATGATTTCCCATCCGTAAAAAAAAAAAAAATACTCCGTTCCGTAAATTTCGCCATCTAAAAGTTTTATCAACGTCTCACTCGCGATCTTCTGAATGATATTATTTTTGACAATATTTTTTATTAGCCGCTTTTTCTAGTTACATTGTACGCACGGCGGCTGATCAAGCCGAGGCCAAGAGGCCACCTTATACTGGAAATGTAAAGCTTGATGTGCCGTCGTGTGTACATAGGCCTACTATTCCCTACCTTAGCGTGTTGTCAACCTTTTGAACGCCAGAGTTTAAACGCACGCGCGTGCCCTCCACGTCAAGCCAGAATTTCACCGCAAATACCCACAAAAAGCATAGGGATTCCAAAACTATATAATTGTTTATTTCTTGTTATAGTGCACCGCATTTCTTGTCAAATATCTGTGTCGGTGGCCTACAGGGCACGCGCTTACTTGTCACGTATTCAGGGTGTAAATAGACTCTTCACGAAGCCGTCAACCAAGCATTATGTACGGTGGGCTGCATCAATCGGGTACCCCAGTTGGGAACGTAGTGCGTTCAAAAGGGGTACCCACATCGTGACGCTGACTGTACATTAAACTAAGTAACTTTACGCAAAAATTAGTGCTGGGAAACGACTTTTTTTTGGGCTGAAAAATCACGTTTTACTGTAGGACTCAATGTACCGCACTCAAGACATTGTGCTAATGGCTGCATTGAATAGTTAGAGGGTCCTGAAGGTCTTTAAAGTAAAAATCTAACATTAAAAACAATTACTAAAAACTTGTGAAAAAGTTGGAAATTTGACCCCCAATATCTCCGTAACTAGAAGCTTCCTAGGTATGGTCTAGAACAAAAAAAATATCGCATTAACGGGGAGAACAAATGCCTTTCGGCTTCGTTAAGAGTCTGTTTACACCCTTTATGTTACAATGGCGGGCAAAGCTGACTTGTTAAGCTGATTTGAATAGATAATAAACACTTAATAAAACAGTATGCAACTTACTGCAAATTAAACCAGCTACATTTTCCAAACACAAAAACAATAAAGTCATTACATAAACACTTGAATTCATTGTTCCAAGTTAAATTACATTATTAGATCGTCATATTGAACACAATAAAACAAAAGATTTCATTTGTTAATTATTTGAAAATTTGTTTTTGGTTCTCACTTAAACATTGTACCTAAATAAAGTGATATTAATTTTTAAACTGACATTAAAACTGAAAACAGGATACCAATACATGTGTGTCAAATATCGGGACACAACACAAAACAAACACTAGATTTGGTTAATAACCCGTTTTCAGTTTTAATGCTAAATAAAATGACTTATTTTTAGTCCACACTATACAGAAAATATTTTAAAATTTAAATAAAATAATAATTAAATTTTGTCTTTAAAACTGGACACTTGTAGGTAACTATAACCACAATGGCTGTGGTAAAACTATTTATGACTAGCTCGCCATGAACAATTTTAAACATAAATATACCTATTGTGTTCATTTATCCTGTTTAGTACTGCATTATTAATATCTATAAATTACGTCACACAATTTTCATTATTTTATGTTCCCCCCCCCCCCCGTCCTTGTCACAGCTGGTCACATTTGTGAGACCGAAACGATTGTTCCCTTGAAATTAAATCCTTATTTTCTCCTCGATGAGTTTTATGGAAAATAGTGTGAACATTTTGTCCATGTCCTCTCCCCGCCCAAATGTGACATCACAAATTTTGTAAATATTACATATTCATACAGATGAAGTTGGAAACATTCTTAAGATTTTTGTTGATAGTTCAAAGCGGTTTGAAGATGCCATCAGTAAATGAATTTTAACTTTGATAGCTCTTATCTCGAAAACGTGACACTAGAACATTTTATCTCAAACAAAATTGGTATAGGTTTTAAGCGTGGCTGCAACTTCGAAAAACAGTAAAAATGGCGGAAGTTAAGCCGGCCAGGCTTCATACAAATATCTTTCAAGCCCTTTCGTGTTTTAATACACTACATTATGAAATGTGACGTCACAAAATTTAAAAGCCCACCCACCCTTGTCACACAATGTCACATTTCGTCGACCCCTCCCCTCCTCTAACGTGTGACGTACTTTATGGATGATCTCATATATCAGCATTAGGTAGTCAGTGGCACGAAAATCTAACAACCTGTCATACCAAGGGGTATCGTATGACCCAGTACTAACTGGGCTGTGGAGGTCAGATAGGCAGTCGCTCCATGTAAAATACTGATATTCAGCTGCATCCGGTTAGACTGGAAACCGACCCCAACATAGTTGGGAAAGGGCTAGATAGATGATGCATAATCAGCCTATAATGTTCCCACTGCTGGGACACAGGCCTCCTAATAAATTAATTCCAATTTAATTTCCTCCTAATTATAATCCACCACGCGGGCCCAGTGCGGATTGGTAGATGTCACATGTCTTCGAATTTTTGGTTCTAGGACACGCCGGTTTCCTCACGATGTTTTCCTTCACCGTTTTGAGAGCGCCTGGGTTTGAACCCACGTCTTACTGTGCGTAAGTCGGGGCCGCCACTACTGGGCCACCACTGCTGACAGATAATGAATAAAGTATTAATATAGTAGGTACGTAAAAGGATCGTTGGTGTAATTACGATAAGCTGTCATGCGGAAAAACGTGTACGCAGTACAAAGGTTCTTTGTGATGAGTGTGTAAATAGCACACTCATGTAGCTATCGGGTCTTAATACTAGAACTTACTTATGACCGGGATAAAAAGTCCTATGTGTTAATTCAGGTTATATACTATCTGAGTTCCAAATTTCATCCAAATCCGTTCAGTAGTTTTTGTGTGAAAGAGTAAAAAACCATCCATCCATCCCCACAAACTTTCGCATTTATAATATTATTATTATACAGGGAATTACGTTTGCTGCGATCGGAGGATCGAAAAAAAACCGAAATGATTTTAAATTAATTTAATTACTGAATTAATATTACAAAATCAATCCTATGAATGATGATTCCTAATAGGCTAGCTCGCCGTCCGTCCGTCTTTTGACGACAGGCCGTGTAGACGGCGCGTTCGTGTTCCACGCGCGCCTCAAAGAGATGTCAGCAAACAGGGAGGGGCCCGCAAGGGCCGATGCCTGCCAGGGCTGCGGGCTGTTCGCAAGAGATACCGCGGTCCTGGAACACGAAGGGCAAGGAAGGAACATGGATGGGTTTTAGTCAGTACAAGTCTGACACTCTCTTCCTCTCTGCCCAGAGCGGGAGAATTCATTTGATGATATGCCATAATTAAAAAAAAAAAATGATTCCGAGTCGAAGTTGGACAATAGAATAATCATTCTTACAATTTACTGAACAAACAACAGTTTGCGAAATCAATTGACGTCATAGATGCATCGGCAATAATAAGTACCGGCGCGGATGCAATATCAGTGATCTTCATATAGTCGCGCTATGTAATTAGGGTGTAAACAGACTCTTTACGAAGCCGTCAACCAAACATTATGTACATCAATCTAAGTTTTTACTTTAAACACCTCCACGACCCCCTTACTATTCAATCCATCCATCAGCACAATGTTTTGAGTGCGTTACATTGAGTCTTACCGTAAAATGTGATTTTTCAGTCCAAAAAATAATCGTTTCCCAGCACAATTTTTTGCGTAAAGTTACTTAGTTTGATGGACAGAATGCTGGGTGACGGCTTCGTGATGAGTCTGTTTATACCCTGTATATCTACATATAGCACTCCCGCTCTGTTTGATAGATGTGCTTTCTTGTTTTTTAATAAATTTTCACATATATTACCAACAGGGCTCTCCTGATAATATAATTTTAGTGCCATAATAATCATGCAGCCTACATTAAAGCGAATGTTTCTACAGTCTTTCGGCAACCGTAGTTTAGACGACGAGGCATAGCCTTAGGAACTGAGAATGTGAAAATAAAAACAAAAAAAATTGTAAACTTATTTAATAACATAACATTCATTGATTTTCAGATAAATTTAGCCCATAGATACATAAATAACTTACAGACTAACATACATAAGATAAAATAATAATAAAACACAACACAATACAAAATTATTTAGGTATGGTAGTGGTTGTAATTTAGGTTTGGGTGTGGTATTTAGGTTGGTTTAGGAGTTTATTAGGTTTGCTGTAAAAAAACCCAATTCTGGGTTAAGCTCGCCATTGTTCATAAGTTATACCACTGTAATTTGTATGTATATTTGTAATTGGTATGCAATAATGTAAAAGAATAAGAAATGCCGGTAGTCGTATCAGCCCATGACTTAATTGCCAAGAGCCTCGACCTACACCTGAGGAGGCTCTCGTTAGGCAGCTGGATCAAGGGCTTGATTCAGAAAACGGTACTCTTAGACACGGCTCGTATTGGTTAGTAGGAGGTTCCTCTCTCTGGAGCCCTGACCGCCGGTAGCTTGGACCCTCTTCCCGAAACCGGTGGGCTACTATTTTTATATTCTTAAATGTTTTTTTTAATTTTTAATATTTTACTTAAATATTTAAAAATATAAATAATAAGGTATAAAAATGAATAAAGGAAAGAATAAGAATTTTATTATAATTTAATATTGACAAAAGTGCACAATCATTATTTAAAAAAAATAGTTGTTTGCAAAGAGTAATTGAATATTGTCAGAGTATTTGAAGTGATGAAGAAAAATGCGATCAATAACAAATTGTCGTCAACACACATTCGTTATCCCCGTCAGTGTAAATGCAGACAGCTTATTTTTAACGCCTTTATTTCACGGTGTAAATAATTCATTTAATTTAATTCATAATTTAAATTCATATTTTAAAAATGGTATGGGGAGAGTGATAGTGGGGATAATGATGATATATATATTTATAATATATTATTTTTTATTATTTATTTACCACTAATTATAACAACATTACAGATCAAGTCGATGCTATAAGACATAAAAATAAAACAATATAAGATAATTAACTTAGTAAAGAAATCAAATAATAAAAAATAATATATTATAAATATATATATCATCATTATCCCCACTATCACTCTCCCCATACCATTTTTATTGCCGATAAAAAAAATCTATGTGGTGGGTTCGGAATGTTGTACTGAATACAACTATATTATACTATTATTTTATATCATATTTTAAGATAAATAAAATATTAAAGTTTATGTTTATTGAGGCCTTATTTGTCCGATAATTTCGGCGTAAGGAGACTCTTCTTCTGGCGCTTGTCTTGGCAAGCTTTCTGGTTCATTTCGACGAAGAAATTCAAGGTCTGAGTATAACACCTGGGTGTCCACCTCCACTTTCTGAAAAGGGATAGAAATCATAGATTATAATATAAGTATTAGCTTTTGCCCATTCACAATTACAAGTTATGATCCAATCACTAAACGTGGCTAGTATTCTTACTATAGGTTAGGTGCGAGGTTCATCTCTAGTCCCCTTCACGTCACCTTCTGGTGGGACTAGAGATGAACCCCGCAAAGTCGATGTTAATGACGGACACGGAAGAATTGAAATACACGAACAAATATGTTTACCTGGGAAAACAAATCAGCTTCGACAAAGATAGTAACTACTCAGAAATCGATAGGAGAATTCAGCTTACTTAGAACTAATATTGGAGCCTAAAAGAAATTTTCAAAAGCAATATGCCAGTAGAACTAAAAACTAAAGCCATGTCGAGCTGTCTTTTACCATGCCTAACTTATGCCTGCCAGACTTGGAAATACACAGAAACTATAAGAAGAAAAATTACAACTTGTCAACGGGGCTTAGAACGGTGCATCCTCAAAATCAAAAGAATCAATAAAATAAGACACTCAAAGATAAGAAGCGTAACCAAAGCCACCGATGCTCTGAACTATTCAAAAAAGCTGAAATGGAAATGGGCGGGGCATGTTGCAAAACTTTCAGATGAGCGATGGACCATAAGGGTGACTCCGTGGAGAGGCCCAAGTGGGAAACGATACAGAGGAAGGTTACAAGATGGGCGGACGATATTATAAAAACTGTTGGTTCTAGATGGATGTAAACAGCCCAAGCTAGAGAAAACTGGGGTTCCTTGGAGGAGGCCTTCACCTGCGGAGGGGTTCTTGCAAATTCATGATATATTTGTACTAAAATTAGGATTAAGTTAGTTTCAATCACTTTGTTTATTTTTTTGTTTGCAAGAAATAAAAGGCTTTTTTTAAATTTTATTTATTAGCTTTTACCCGCTACTTTGTACGCGTGGTCCTTAGAATCTAGAATCTATAATTTATTTTTGTAAATATAGCCTAAATTTTAAGTTAAGCATCTATCAGTAGAGCGATGAAAACTGCGTTCAAATCCATGCAGTAGTTTTTGCGTGATGCGCGTACAAACATACAGACACACAGACAAAAATTCTAAAAACTGTTGTTTAGGCTTCTATTGCTCTAATAAAGACCTCCCATATATATTTTTTTCAATATCTTTAATGTACAGGCTGAATGTATGGCCTGTTACAACTGGGTTCGATTCCCAAGTGGGGTAATGTGTTTATTGGGTTTTCCCATTAGAAATATCATTGTACCAGCCCGGGGTACTTATTGGATGAATAATAGACATCTCCATAGATAAGAATACATTCTTAAAATTATGAATTATATGCAGTTCTTAGGTACAATAGTACAATAGTGACGCATTATTTTACTTACCGGCTTTTTACGGCAACGTTTAAAATAAATGACGGAAACGACTAGCAATATGATTACTACCGCCACAGCTGATACTATGTATATTATAGTGGCTGGATTGCTTGGATCAGAATCTTGGTTGCCATGATTAGCATCTTGGTTGCCTTGATTAGCATCTTGGTTGCTTATATCAACATTTGGACTTTTATCTTTTTCACCTGAACTGTTACTGGAATTAAAATCTGAAACTAAAAATATATTTATTTATGTACACACAAAATACTCAACACGACAATTACATTAACATAGAAGAGCACAAAGGTACTGCTTATTTCATTAGATATTTCTTCCAGCAGACCTTCGAGAGGAAAGTTGGATTAGAAATGTAGACACAGGGTGTAGAAAAGATAAAACAAGAAAATTTCAATTAGAACTTAAAAGAAAAATTTTGCTACTTATATAAAATAAAAATACACACAAATATATACAAAATAAATACTAGTATTATAAATATATACTATCCAGAATATTACAATATAGAGGAGAGATAATGCTCTATGACTTGCTTTTTGAAGACAAATATAGTTTTAGAATCTCTAATGTTAGGCGGAAGTGAGTTCCACAAACGTGCTGCGTGAACTGAGAAGGAGTAAGAATAGAATCAGAATAGATTCAGTTCTATGGGATGGGAAATTAAGATGATGCCTGAGGTGGAATCTGCACAGAGCATCAGAAGGACGGGTAAACGAAAAACGATCGCGCAGGTAGCTGGGATATGCAGGGTTATGAAGGATGTTGTAGAGGAGACATAATATCCGAGTGTTCCTGTGTTCCACTTCAGTTCCTTGCGGAAGTGAGAAACATGGTCATATTTTCTCAGACCAAACACAAAACGAATGCAAAGATTTTGCAAACGCTCAAGCTTATTCAACAGTTCTTCAGTGGCATCCAAATAGCACGCATCAGCGTAATCAATGATCGTCTGAATCAGAACTTGAGCTAAGTAAATTTTGGTTTTAAAAGGCAAGAAGCTCTGTAAGGATTTAAGCGGGTGGAAAGAAAAGTGCACCTTACGACTCTTGCACTTGACCTCGTCAAGAAAGATTGCTGTCCATTAAGACACCAAGGTCCTTAGCTGTTTCAGCATAGGTAATGGTCGAGCAGCCCAGAGATAATGGAGACAAAGTTAATGTTGGCGCCAGAAGAGACTTAAATATGCCGTGCATTTCTACGCCATAATTCGAAAGCGATGCGCTTCTCTCCGGCTAAGAACATGAAGTACTCAACAACTCTCATCCAAACTCACAAACATCTACTCTTTATGATATTAGCACAGAACAGAATCCTCACCTTTGTCTGCCGAACTGTCCGGTCGATCAGTAACAGGATCAGTTACAGTCTCATCGTAAACTAATAAAGTTTTTTCAGCAACATGTCGGGTGATCCAACCTTTACTTTCTTTTGGGCTCACCTCATAATAAATACAACATAGAATTGTTCCATTTTGCGATTTGTTGAATATTGTGTCCGGAAAAGTCTTATTATATGTTTGTATCATGTTAGAAGTTGTATTTATGACGCCTATAACAAGATCTGTGAATAACAAAGGACGTAAGTTAATGCGAGTCTCACACGACACCGCTCGTCCGCGCGGTCGTGCGGATGCGGCGAAGCAAATATATTGGCAGTGCGCCGCGGGACTGGCAGACTAATCTCGACTTATCCTACTTAAATCATTATGTTAGAAGAACTCCTGTGACAGTTTTTTTGTAGTCAGTTGTTTCTAATTTTTGTGGAACGTAGGTCAAAATTAAAATCAATATAAGTTTACTATTCAATAGTAAAAAACAGTTGTGTCATATAATCAGTTATCCACAAACTAAGCATCGCTTTGTGGCTTGGGAGTGGGATTTTTTTCAAATTTAGAGTTTACATTAAACTGAGGACATAATAATATAATAATAAACATTAAAATGAAACAGGTATAGAATTAAAACGTTGGAGAGTAGTAAATTAAAATAAAACAGTGTTTGCATTCGTTGGGCTTGTGAGTGTGTGTGTGTTCTTGTGAGTGTCTGTGTGTTCTTGTGCGTGTGCGTGGGTGTATGGGTGTGTGAGTGAACGTGGGTCTATGGGTGTGTGAGTGTGTGTGTGTGACTGTTGTGCACATGCATTAAGGCTTCGGTGTTGTCGTATGACAATTTCATAAGGGCTAATCTTAGTATTTTTTTACAGGTCGTGGTTGAGCGGTCTCGAAGCTCGCAAATGTTACTAACTTTATTATAAGTGTTTGGATAAGAGAAATTTGTACAGCGTCTAGCGAGTTCCGATTTGGTATAGGTATAGCCTGCTTGTCGCAGTTTCTGCTGGTGGTGGTTAGCATTGAGTTTTTCAAGTGTTAAGTTTTAATTTCACATTGCTCTGGCTACATGATCTTAAGTAATGCTTCAGTAGAGTTTGAATAATTCTTTTTTCAAACTCTCAAATCAGAAAGTGAACGTTAGAAATAGTTTCGCTTTCAGAAGAGAGAAGTCAAATGTTTCCTTCTTTTTTGAAATCCTAGGACTTACTTGTTTTATCGATGTATTCCTGACATTTAAACAAAACTTCTTGTTTCTCATTATATTTAAGAACGGCAGGTTGCTCGCTGTCTTTAACTGTAATGATAAAAAGGTTGAATAATTGTAGATCCTTTCTTTTTGTGTCACCTGTCCGGAACTCCCGACGTAGAAGCGACTATAGCTATCGACTATTTTCTCGCTCAAGAAACGTACAGGAGATCGTGGGTGCTGTAGGGATCTAACTACGATGAGTGTGTATTTTGGAGTGTTTATATAACACAAATAAAACGTGATAAGATTATTATATTGGCGTTATTATTAGAAAAGAATTCTATTTTTACAGCTTTTCTGATTTATCTATAATTACATAATTAGCATTTATCTGGTTTTCTTTCTTTTCCTTCTAAGATAACCATGGAGGTTTAGATTTCTACAGTAACATGTCACTAACAGAGATTACAAATATTAATAGGTACCTATTTATTTTTATTTTTTTTCGGATGGGAAATCATCAAATGACTTCTCCCGCTCCGGGCAGAGAGGAAGGGAGTGTCAGAGTTGTACTGACTTAAACCCATCCATGTTCTTTCCTTGCCCTTTGTGTTCCAGGGCCGCGGTATCTCTCACGCTCCACCACCTCCTTCGCTAGCATGACTGCTTCGCAGAAGGAGGTGACGGCGTCCCATTCCGTCTCGCTCCGGACAATGGATTGAACCAAGGCCGGACGCGATAGGTCGCCGCCGCCGATCGCCGCTACGAGGACACGGTGGTGCTCCGCCCAAGCGGGGCAGACCTCCACCGTGTCCCTTGGCGATCCTCACAGTGATATCACCTGGGAATAGGTACCTATTTACGCCACGAAGTACTCGAGTACTCTGTCGAAGAAAAAACTCGTGTTTAGCTAACTTTACACGCTTCTCGGTATTCGGTGGCGGAGGACAGGGGTCCTCGGAAATGAAAGATACTAATAGTAGGTACGGGAGCTAGCAACGTTTAAAAATTAAGAATTACTTTTTTTTTTTGCTGGCCTGGTTGAGTGTCCCACTGCTGGGCAAAGGCCTCCCCTTTCTCCTTTCAAACCTCTCTGTCCTGCGCGATATCCGGCCACGTGCGTCCCGTAAACAAGATCAGAACGACCTCCTATACTATAATAAATTAATAATTATTCAAGTAGACGCAACGTGAATAGTGTAGTGCCCGTCACTTTTTAAAAGTGCCAGCGACCGGCAATTTTTAATTAGATAAATGAATGCAGACAATACTCACCGATTTCATTTTTTTCTATTAGTTTTATTTCATAACAATATGAGGAGTCTGTTCCAGAGAATAAATAATCAAAAGGATGACGATACCAGTCCGTTGCGTCACGGTAGACACCGCATAGTATTTTTGTATTATTATCAAAAGTTTCCAATTTTATATTGAATTGAGTGGTGTTGACACTTATTTTTGTGGGTATGTAGCCTATGTATGTTAGTTGTTGCCAATTGTCTGTAAAGTTAAAAGAACCGTTAGTTTAATTTAATTCAGAATCACATGTTTGGTAGGGGAGTGATATGAAACTTCGAATGACGTTATTGCGACGCACTACGATTATTGCGACGCATTAAAACGGGGAGGGTAAAGACAACTAGCTCAGTATCAGTTTTATCATCGTAGCTAGTTCTTGGTAATCACTGGGTCGCGAGTTCGATTCGCACACAAATCCAGATTGGAATACGCTATTCACAACAGTAGATTTCGATAACAAGACTTTCGTACTAGCGTACCATTCTAACAGTTTTTCGAAACAGCGTGTTCGCAACAACGTCATTCGATATAGCGGTTTTCGACTTAATGAGTTTTCGAAATGGCGTACCACTCGTAAAGTTTTTCGAAATAGCGTGCGTCGCAATAATGTCATTCGAAGTTTCATATCACTCCCGTTTGGTAGTTGTAGGTAGGTAGTAGACACGTACGTACATAGTAAATTAACAACTTTTACTATAAGGACTACTTTAAAAAATGAAAATTATAACACAATAGTACATTATGATATAAGTGCGGTAAGTTGAAAATTGCAGCCGAGGTGATATTGCTAGAATGCTAACCCGAGCAGTAGGCGAGGGCTACAAGAAAGCAGAGGCTGTAATTATCAAAGCGCACGTGTGTCATACGACGTTTTATAACATATTTGCGAGGAAATAAATAAAACTCGAACTTTCTTAAACGAAATTTGGGTATGCTTGTAAGTACCTATCGGTCGATTTTTCGGGCAAGAGGCTTAGAGTAGGCTTTTTCGCTGCCTCTGAGACTTCAGGCGGTGTCGAATTAATAAATTCATCACTACTTAACGACATTTTCAAATAAAAACAATTCAGCGAAAAGAAAAAGCGCGCGGAGTATTTTAACTTATTCACAAATTAGCGAGGCGCGCGCATCAGCGCTTTTTTTAAGGCAAAGGCACAAAAAACAGCCAGTATTACTAATACAGTAAACATTTTTTTGTTACAGATAAATGGTTGTAATTTATTGTCAAAATTAATTAAATTAAAGAATTAAATGTTTAATTATTATATATTATCTCCCATTTATTTACATTACCGCACAAATACGTAATGAGATACAATACGATATTGAAATTGGTGCAATAAGAGACCTATTACGAGCAAATGTGTTATAAATAAACCTTACCGTCTGTGTAGACATGATACCATTGATGAATACGATTTTTTTTAGAAACGCAAGTGAAAATCTGGTCCCTTACTGAAGGGTTGACGATTTCAATATTTTCTGAAACACAAAAAAAAATATAGCAGATATTTAAAATATTTGACTGCCTCGTTGGTCTAGTGGTTGCGAGCGCGACTGCTGAGCATGAGGTCCTGGGTTCGATTCCTAGGTCGGGCAAAATGTTATTGGGTTTTTCCATCAGGATTTTCTCAGTAGCAGCCACGGAGTCTGGATTTGTGTCCGGTTGATGGCAATAGGCTCGCCCCCTATTACATGGGACTTAAAACATAACCGGCGATATGTGGGTGTACTATTAGGTACACCTCTGCCCAACCGTTCAGGGTTTACAGGCGTGATGTTATGTTTTATGTTATGTTATTTAAAATATTAAGCATCTAAACCATCAGGTAAGCTTGCTTAACCTGGTATCAGGCCGTGCTGTTTTTTATTTCGTAAAGTATAAAGGGTGTAAACAGACTCTTAACGAAGCCGAAAGGCACTTGTTCTCCCCGTTATTGCCATCATTTTTTTGTTCTAGATCATACCTGGGAACTTTCTAGTTACGGAGATATTGGGGGTCAAAGTTCCAACGTTTTCACAATTTTTTTTTTAATACATGTTTTTAATGTATTTTTTTTACTTTTAACACCTCCAGGACCCCCCTTACTATTCAATCCATCTATCAGCACAATGCTTTGAGTGCGTTACTTTGAGTCCTACTGTAAAACGTGATTTTTCAGCTCAAAAAAAGAATTCGTTTCCCAGCCCTAATTTTTGTGTAAAGTTACTTAGTTTGAAGTACAGAATGCTTGGTGGACGGCTTCGTGAAGAATCTATTTACACCCTGTATTTTACGAGTGCGTCGTTGGTTTAATGGCCGCATGCGCTGCTAATGAGCATGAGATCCCGAATTCGATTCCCGGGCAGTTTTATTGGATATTTCCACCAGGAATTCGTTAATAGCATAGCAGCCTGATGTGCACGATGGATTTGTAGCTGGTTCATGGCATTAGGCTCACATCCCGTAACATAGAACTTTAACATAACTGTAAAATGTGAGTATAGCCTTCCCCTTTGAGGAATATAACCGCCATGCGTGATTTTATATTTTGATATAATCACAAATTGAACTTACTTGGTGCATCGGGTACCGCAGGTTCCCGAGGTAGTTCTGTAAATGATTAGAACTTATTTATTTATTTATTTAAACTGCATGTACAGTCGCCAGCACATCAAGCTACCACACTGTGACCTTGAGCGCCTTATAAGCAACAACAGCGAGAATCGTGCGAAAGAGATAAATATCTTTTTGTCTGTTCTTGCTTGTAATGTTTCGTGCTGCAGTGCGTGCGTTAGGCTGTGTGCGTATGCGCGTCGTTGTGTAGAATAAGATACTTGCTATGCCAAAATACTAGTTTGGCGGATCGCATACTTGAATGGAATCGAAGTAATGGCATGGTAGTAAAAATAAGTTGGCGGTTACGGTACGCCCGGCGCTTGTGAAATATCTAGTATTAGAAAAGGGATTTTTCCTGAGTAAAAAATATGATTGCCTACCTATATTTTGTCTGTCACTTAGATTATCGAAAAATATTGGATACGTATTTTGTGTTTTATCAAATCAATAAAAACTTATGAAGATATTAAATGCATCAAAGATCACGAGTGGGGTTGTGATGTCACTTTCCGGTAAAAAGTGTTCCGAAATGTGACGTCACACGAGTTTTCGACACACTGTAGCATCTTCATTTCTTTTTTATGACTGACGGACTAATAAGATTTTTTTGATCAATATTGACGCTTTGCAATTTTGACGGATTGCGATTTTCATGAATTTGACTGATTACGAGTTTGATCATACGCGACGAAACGTATTCATAGGTAAAATAATGAAAAAAAATGGGTTTCTTTTCGTGTTTGCGTTTAATTAAATCAATTTATTTTTACTTTTATGATAATAATAATATTATATTAGTGGTTTCTTTTACAAGAGCCCTGACTATCGCTAGCTCGGACCCAGTTCCCGATACCGATGGGATTAAATGTTTTTCATATAATTTATTCATTATATTCACTAGCTGATACTCGGGAACTTCGTACGCGTGAAATTATTATAAAAATATACCACCTACTTACTACTATTTGAATCTGATTTTTTTGAGCTACGGGATATTATTTGACGTATCTTACATGATTTCTGTAATAGATAGTGCCTGTGGTGTTAGGAAGGTGTATTGGACGGTATTAAAAAAAATACTGTGGCGGCTTAGGCTAATGATAACTGAAGTAGGTATGTAACATTGTAATCACCTTAACATTGTATTAACAGACTGTAGCAGGAACGTTGATTATTTGTCAATATAATATAATATTCTAAATTACCCATGAACATGCAGCTCATTACTTGCGTGAAAGGAATAGGATAGGCACTACAAATAATTGGTTGGATTGGTCGTTTTAATTTTAGTCGCAACTAGCATAATTCACAGATTCTACATTTTAAAATAACTATACCTATACCTTCGTTCTCTAAAGATTTATTTTGCTTTAGGGCAGAAAAAAAATACATTTCGTAATCTGAAATAAAAAATGAACTTTATTTTAATGGGAAAAGGTTGATTTGGCGTGGCATAGAGAGGGCATCATGCCATGACAGCGTCCTGTTTTTGATGTAAAATATAGGCGGCCTGTATCACAGAAGTGGTTCGTGGATGATTGTTTCATCCACGAACCACTTCTAAGAAAGTTCAACTACCTTTAGAATTGTTTTATAGGTGCCTAAGAACCACTCTCTCTAACTCTCTCGGTTATGTGACGCAGACGAAGTTGCGCAGCAGGGTAGTATCAAAATAAAATGCGACATAACAATCTTTAACCTTTTATTTTTAAACATTAATATTACTATAATACAATACTGAGAAACAAAAATACTCTAAATTAAAATATAAAACTAAACCATACAAACAACAAATAGGTATAAAACTATAAACTATACAAACAACAGAAAATATAAAACTAAACTGACCATACATTAAAAACAACTGGATCATATTTATATTTTAAAGCCGTAACTTAAAGTGTCACCAACAATAGCAAAGAAAACATTATCAAAAATGTAACAATGGTGCGAAAAGAAGTTAATATTTTTTTTATTACCGCTTTAGCATTATTGGAAGAATTATCCATACTAATATTATAAATGCGAAAGTTACTTTGTCTGTCTGTTACGCCTCTTCATCTACAAAAATGACTATATTGTTTGCCCAGTCAAAATTATAATATTCCAGGCAAAAATTTACTCTTGCCTCCTTATGCGCCTGGTTCATTAATATTTTCTTGGCAGGGCGGCAGCATTTTTTCCGGCGTCCTTTAGGCGCCTTGTAACGGTGTCCATTGAAATCTAAAACAAAGAAAATTTTGTCAATTTCAATACTTACCGATTCTTAATTATGACCAATTGTACGGGTCAATTTAACTATAGGGTGACTGGTAATAGTGACCGATACTTAAACACGTGATTCATGATACTAACAAACAATTTTCTATATTTTTTTTTTTTATACTGATTCGCTTTTATCACACACATTACGGAGCGGGCTAGCTAGCCGCGCGGGTGCTCTGCCTAACAGCTGATAGGTCACAGGCTCGTGCGCGCGAATTTCATAAGGCTGTTGTGTTATTGTAATAAAAGTGAAAGCAAATGTTTCTTCGGGAAAGTTGTTTGTTATCATGAGCAATCACGTGTATAAGTATTGGTCACTAATTACCAGTCACACTATATATGAGTATGGGACAGTTTCAAATTATTCCTTTAAATATAAACATATACATAAATAGACAATCCGTCGAATTGAGAACTTCCACCTTTGTTGAGATAGGTGCTAAAGAACTGAAGCTTTATCTAATAGTAATGTCATTCACTGAGTCCAATACGTTTTGCTGCTGTAGCTTGCGCAATTATTAGGTATTGCTAGAACGTCCAGGCCACGCGGTGCGCGTAAAACTATGACTATAAAAAAATATATACATGGACTCACATTGTATGCAGTTGAGAACACTCTTGTGCTTAAAAACGGATCAGCAGAGTGTGCAGAGACGATAGCCAACGTCTGCTGCCGTCGTGGCTCTCGCGTAAAGTTGGCGATGTTGCGCTTTGATGGTTCCGCTTAGCCAAAAGTAAACTGTTTTTTTTTTCCTGGAACGAAACAAGTAGCTATTGTTTATTTGCACATTATTACTCAATTGACTACTTATATGCTTTCCTACGATAATTGCTAGCTTATTATTATTTACACACAAACAGCACTAAAAAAGCCTTATCCCTGCAATGTTTCAACAGACAAAAAGAAGTGTCTAATTGCGTAGGTATTTACTTTAAAATCCAACCGGGTGCCGACTTTAAAAAAATAACAATAGCGCTTGGGACAGCGCGCAGTGTTAAAAACTTACTATACCGGGAACTCATTAGCAAAGAACACAAGAAAATAGGTAGGTAAAGACATTTATGGGTGTTTCTCGTATTTCGTGCACATTCCATAATATTTATTTTCATAAGTTTAAATTACCTACTTACAACATTTATGAATTAAAATTTCATTATATTAAGTACTGAGTTATTGTTTTATTTTTTATTTTAGGTGTAAAAGCTGTATTTTTTAATGTAGTTTTTTTTATTATGGTTACTGTGTTTAATTTCAGCATGGATATTTTTTTATAAAAAGCAAATGTTTGGGACATTACTAAATAGACTTCGAAGGAAATGACAATTAGTTAAGTTTTCATATAATTTAACTAGCGACCCGCCCCAGCTTCGCACGGATGCAATGTAGATACTAATGTGGGGCAGTGTGGAGTGATTTATATAGGTATATATAAACCTTCCTCTTGAGTTATCTATAGCTGAAAACAGCATTAATAAATCCGTTGCGTAGATAAAAAGATCTAAGCGTACAGACAGCGAGAGCGACTTCATTAATATTTCTATAATAAAGGAGAGTTTATAAAAATATTACATAAGAACTTTGCCCCACAAAACCGTTTTCTCGGTTTATCTGTGGGAACGGAATAATAAGTATTAAAAATAAGGTTTACTAGTGCTGACACTTAATTTCCACTTTTTTGACTTATAAAGTAAGTAATAAATAAACAATAATATCTAATCTATGTATGGACAGTAAATAAAGGAAATTTGTTTTATACTATGCAATAAAGAAAATAATTGTATTATTTTGACTTATAATGTTCCATGCATGTAAGCACAACTTGATTTGGTTTGGCTTTCTTTATGGGAATATAAATATTTAATGAACTATTCAAGGTTTTTGATCTGGACGAGTAATATGCACGAAAAATGAGAAACACCCTTATTCGGAAGATACGGTAGGCACAAAGTTGTTTAAATATTATGGTTTAGGGCCATCCGCCGATAGCATATATATATAGCATACGAAAATTAAATTAAATTGGTAACAGTTTTCCAAATAATGTAACACTTTAATGTAATTATCTCACAAATAACATTAGCTCGTATCTATTTTGAAAGTTCTATAGAAAAACACCATTGACACATTTTTTCAATATTAGCTTTTGCTTATTTTAACTTAAAAATTATAACTACAAAAAATATTACTCACCGTAATGCCCGTCTGTCGACAAATATCTATTATACGGCATCCACTCAATCGGAGCGCTATAATGCGCCCCCTTTCAATTCTCGTTAACTGAGGCGCCATAATTAATCATTTAAAAAATATAAAAAGTTCGCCACACACTTCCACTAAGTAGCTACAAGCCGAACCAACTTGCTCCGCGAATTTTTAATGACTAGCGTTATGGACTAAGGGATGAATAAACGTGGCCGGTCGGTTGCGTAGGAGCAAGGAGGTGTGGCCTATTCCCCGTGAGGCATGAATTATTGGCTGCTAATTGTTAGTGTGCGCAACCATTGGGCAACTTTGGAAACGTTGAAAAATCCACCAATCACGCCAAGGATACTTTCTTTCTAACACAGCAGTAGCTGTTGTAGTTATAGATATGTATAGGGTTTACCTTGATGTGCTGGCGTCTGTACAAGAGTGGTACATAGGCGGACTTAATACCACAAGACATGCTCTACCAGTCAACCTTTGGGTCAAATAGGATAGCATTGTGGTAGAATACAAAAACAACAAATAAGGAAATTACCATTTTGCAAACTTGTAGTGATACACATAAACGGGTTCATACGGGTATTTATCTATATGGATAATCAAATCAAATAATTTGTTCCCATAATATGGGTAGATAGATTGTACATAAATGTTACATTACATAACATAACAATAAGAATCCTCATATTAACCACTAGCTGTTGCCCGCGACGTTCGTTTACATAAAATTATTATAAAAAAATATTACTTCCCTTTTTGGATTGGATTTTCTAACAATTTCAAGGGTTTCATAACTCCGCTTTTCAATTAATAGCGATGTATCACGAACTCAAATTGTTGCTAAATTAATAATATTTTGAGGTATGTAGTGATGCTGCTTTATGTTACTTTCTTGTTTATCTATTTTTGTTTTGTTACTCATAACCCTCTATTTATAAATTATAAGTAAAAATAATTTCTATGATTTCATTAACTACATACAATTTAATTTAAATATTATATATTGCTGTGCCCTAACAGGGTCCATAATACTGTTCTTTTTGTAACATTTTGGTACGCAATAAAATGAATATGAATATGAATATTTTGCTGTGCAATCAGTATTTCTGATTAGCATTGGGATTTTTTTAATGTAAATAATAAATATTTTATGATTTACAGTTAAAAACAAGCTATATTTAAATGTCATTTTATATTAAAAATAATGTTACATTTTTGGTGGTCATTTACTATTTTTGGATTAAACAATCATAATTTGGAGTTGGTTGTTTAAGTAGGATCTCAAGTTGTAAAATTTTTGGTTCTCATTTTAATGCTAAAATGGGGATTAATTTTGGTGATTATTTACTAATTTTGGTGATTATTTACTAATTTTGGTGATCATTTACTAATTTTGGCAATACAAAGTGTTTTTTTTCCGTTTCTTTTTACTATATCTGGTGGTTAGCCGTTAAACATAAGCCAATTAAAAACAGTAACTATGCAACTCACCGCATGTATTACCGGTTGCATTTCCCAAGCACAAATATATCAAAGTCACAGAACAATTGATAAAATTCATTTTTACTAATAATATTATGTAAACAAATACACAAGTACACGTCACTTTTGCACAATAAAATATCAATAACTGGCTCTTGTAAAACAGGAACTCCTAGTATAGGAGCCAGGGCTACACTGATGTCTAAGCAATCACTTATCAATAAATATTTTTATTTATTATTTTATAATAAGTTCGTTTAACGATTCAAAAAGTTCTTTGTGGTAACTGAATTATTACAAAATATAATGATGTATTCATTTCACATTTTAATACACGATAATTTCGAAAGTACACCAAACACTAATTTTACTTCGTTGTAACCAGTGTATTGACATCAAAAACAAATGTTAAACTGTTCATGGTGAGCTCATTTTGATTTATTACGTCAATTTATCCTGTTCTATTCAGCTGAGTCAACATTCCGTATAATTATATAAAAGTAATTAGGTACTCTGTGGTTCGGACACACATAGAAATTTTACATCGCCAATAAAAATAAATTAGCTGTTGCTACGCTGTAATATATAAGTCAATGGCTGTTGCACACATTTTGACCGTGTAAGTATTCGACTTTTTACAGCAGTTTTTTTTAAATGCTTTTTGTTAAAGTTGCTTATTCCCGTGTTTACAAACTAAACCAAATTTAAGTTCAGTGCATCTTTTTCTTTCTATTCCATTACGAAAAGGACAGAAGATAAATTTTAGTTTAGTCCTGTCAAATTAACCAGCGCCTGACACAAGTTTAGACGTGATTAAAAAGTTGACTACTAATCAAATTACGTCAGGTGCTGACTAATTTGACAGGACTAAACTAATATTTATCTTCTGTTCTTTTCAAAATGAAATAGAAAGAAAAAGATGCCCTCAACTTAAATTTAGTTTAGTTTGTGAACAAGGGAATCGGCACCATTGTCGAAGAAAAATTTATATATGCGCGGATTCGGAACGATGTACTGAATACGTATTCGTTTACTCTCCACTCCCGACTTCGCACGGGTGCAATGAAGATATAAACCTTCCACTTGATTCACTATCACTGAAACACACGTGCATTGCTGAAAACTGTATGAAAATCCCCTGCTTAGTTTAAAAGATCTAAGCGTACAGACAGCGGAAGCGACTTTGTTTAGTGTTTAGTATACTATCTTAGAATAATAACTTATAATAAAAAATACTATGTAAAGATATAAGATTTAAAGTATTAATAATAAATAATGATAATTATTTTATTATCAGGCATTTAAGGCCTATAAATAGAATACACAACATAATAATCTTATTCTTTAATAAACTAAAACATTAAAAACGTTATAAAACTATGACTATTCACGCAATGTTGACGGCGCAGCGTCGTGTTTCGCTGCGAGGAGTCCCATAACCGTCCTCGAAAACGTCGATATATACGACACCTTTCGGCCAAAACTCCTCATTCAGACAGGTCTGTAGATGATGGGTTGGAACACGTACCACGAATGACTTAAAATTGATGTTGTGGCACTTGTGGCGCGATTCCAACCGTTCAACCCTCAGAGTCCAGTTGCTCTTCACTCTGACATACTGCACGACATCCTCAGTTGTAGTGGAGTGATGCAGACGTGAAAGGAACAGCTGCGTCGTAGGCACAGCAGGGCGCAGCAGTATGTTGGGCCCACTCGGTGCGGTACCGCACAGTTTACGAGAACAGGGCTTCTTCTTCTTCCTTTCTACTTTCGTGAAGCCCTCCTTATCAACTTGGCTGCAGATTCTTGGCAAGGAGCTCCGTATCGCAGTCAGGGCAGGTTGAGCACCTTCTTTCTGTTTTTCCTCTTTTCTGGTTTGTCGCTTAGGCTGCGACGCATCAGATTAAAAGTATTCGTAGTAGTAGTTTGTGTTAGTATTGTAGTTAGTGTTTTCGTATTAAAGTTTATGTTCATTGAGGCCTTAATTCTCCGATAATTTGTGCGTAAGGGGACTCTTCTTCTGGCCCTTGTCTTGACAAGCTTTCTGGTTCATTTTGACGAAGAAAGTCAAGGTCTGCGTATAACACCTGGGTGTTCACCTCCACTTTCTGAAAAGGGATAGAATTCATAGATTTTATTAGTATTTCGTAGCGGCCTCTTTGGTCTTCTGGTCGCAAGCGCTTATGCTGAACATGAGATCCTGGGTTCCATTCCCATGTCGGGTAATGTGTAATTGGGTTTTTCCATTAGAAATTTCATTTTGCCAGCCCGGGGTCTAGTTTTGTGCCCGGCAATAGCCACAGTTTATAGGATGAACAATAGACATCTCCATAGATATGATATCGTAGAATGATATTGTAGTAGCAGATCTTATGTACAATAGTGCAATAGTGACGCACTTTTTTACTTACTGGTTTTTTACGGCAACGTTTAAAATAAATGACGGGAACGACTAGCAATATGAATACTACCGCCACAGCTGATACTATGTATATTATAGTGGCGTGATTGCTTGAACCAGAATCTTGGTTGTCTGAATCAACACCTGGCTTGCTTGAATCAGCACCTTGCTTGCCTGAATCAGGGTCTTGCTTGCCTGGATCAGCTCCTTGCTTGCCTGGATTAGCATCTTGGTTGCTTATATCAAAATATGGACTTTTATCATCTTCACCGGAACTGTTACTAGAATTAAAATCTGAAACTAAAAATATAAGTTAATAAAATAAATGGTTTCTATGTAAGATGCAGATAAGCTGGGCTGCGGGCTGTTCGAAAGAGATACCGCGGCCCTGGAACACAAAGGGCATGGAAGGAACATGGATGGGTTTTAGTCAGTACAAGTCTGACACTCCCTTCCGCTCTGCCCAGAGCGGGAGAATTTATTTGATGACTTCCCATGCGAAAAAAATAAAATAAAAGGCGTAAGATAAGCTATACGTTAGCTCGGGAGATAGAGAAGAAGAGCTCGTAGAAGAGAGAGTTTTATTATGAATTAACGTTATGAAGCAACTAAAGTTGGCAATGTCCCTAACATTGCCAACTTTAGTTGCTTCATAATGTAATCTTTAGTAGGAATGGACAACTCGAACTCGCGTATGTAAGTACTGGGGTCGAAGTTCACGCACACTAGAAAACATGAATTAGAATATTTTGTAACTGGCTTCCCAAGAGGCATAGTGCGCTAGGTGAAGCGCGATGACCCTCGAAATCGCGGTCAGAAAAAAACATTTTTGCAAAAAAAATAACCGACTTCTAACTAACTTTGACTAGAACATCATCCATAGACGTTTCTTACTTTATTAACTTTGCTTGGATCCTTTATGAGTTATCCTCTAAAACATCGAGATATGGGAGCACCGCACGAGTTTCTTTTACCAAATAAAAAAATCACTTAAGCCCCTTCGCACACGGGTCGTAAGCGTAGTCGTATCGTAAATCCTAAGCGTATCGTTAGGACGCTACGCGTACGATGCCTGCAGTGTTGCACAAACGAATCGTCGCGTCGCGTAGACGTATCGTTTTGGATCTAGACACGCGGTAGCGTGTCAAGCCAAGTTCAAGCTAACAGAAATGGCGAGCAGCACCGTGTGTAATATTACACGAACCATTTGGAGCCACTTTTGACCCCCTCATAACTCAAAAACTATTTCACATAAACATGTCAAATTTCGCTCATATATTGAGACATGCGAGATACATATGTGTTCCAAATTTCATAAACACATCTCAAGCGGTTATTTAAATATTAACGCCCAAAAATCTTCATTTTTATCACTGACTGACCTATAGATCAAAACTCTAACCCAGTTCCAGCTGACCTAGAAAGTTCAAATTTGGCATCCAGATAGGTTGTTGGATGAATACAAAGGAATAAATCAGAAACTAGTAATTTTTTATCATTTTATTATAATTTTTCAATTAATTGATTCTATTAGGCATACTTACTTAGAGTGCCTGTAATGTATGAATCAGCAATCAAAATTGATGACAGCCGGTCTTTATGTAGATTTTAAGGTCTTCACGTGAATATATAACAAATGGAATAACCCCTTAATTTTTTTTTTTTTTAGAAAATAATACATAAAATACATTTATACTCCGTAAACGTAGGAAAAAACAGTAGATTGACAAAAACCATTTGGTATTAATTTTAATACGAATAAGAATAATAATTTCTGTACAAAAAGTAATGATATCCCATCAAAAACATACATGTGAAATGAGAGCTATGTTCAACGACAAAAGAAGTGAGTTGTAAATGGGTGCCAAGTTCTATGGTCAGTCCTGAAATTTATTTATAACAACATAAAATATTATATAACAACTTATAATATCATTTCTTCTTATAACTTAGGATAATATATTGAAGCTCAAGGTCTGACTTGGCTAGTTTATGAAAACTAGCCAAGTCAGACCTTGAACTTCAACAACAATTCGTATATGAATACGAATTGTATTATAGCCTTCGCAAGTTCTAAAGCTGTAAGTTCTTATTTTATTTTTCCGAAAATATGGCTTGCTGGTAGAAACTAGCCATCGAACACAGGTCTGTTCCATGACTAGACTTAATAATAATTCGTATATGAGAACTAGCCAAGTCAGACCTTAAGCTGTGACACTTAGGTGTGAGTTAGTTGTTTTTAATGTTGGTACCAGAACTGACTTAATGTACCATGCATTTCTACGCCATAATTCGAAAGCGATGCGTTTCGAACGTTATGTTTGTTCTACTGGAACAAAAATCGTTTTCTGACTTCAGTTTTCTCCCTGGACAAATATCTCTCAGTATCTAAAACTTGCTTCTACCCACGGACTTCGCCATCGTGAATAACATATTCTATGGCTCTCCGCAATAGTGTAGCTTCCAGTGAAAGAAATTCGGATAAGTAATTTCATAGATTACCTCCTACATCCAAACTCACAAACATCTACTCTTTATATTATTAGCATATAAAAGAATCCTCACCTTTGTCTGCCGAACTGTCCGGTCGATCAGTATCAGTATCAGTTACAGTCTCATCGTAAACTAATACAGTTTTCTTGGCAACATGTCGGGTGATCAAACTTTTACTTCCTTTTGTGCTCACCTCATAATAAATACAACATAGAATTGTTCCATTTTGCGATTTGTTGAATATTGTGTCCGGAAAAGTCTTATTATATGTTTGTATCATGTTAGAAGTTGTATTTATGACGCCTATAACAAGATCTGTGAATAACAAAGGACGTAAGTTAATGCGAGTCTCACACGACACCGCTCGTCCGTGCGGTCGTGTGGCTGTGCGGCGAAGCAAATGAATTGGCAGTGCGCCGCGGGACTGGTGTGTGTTAGTATTATATAATAAAACTAATCTCGTTTAGTATCCCACTTAAATCATGATGTTAGAAGAACTCCAGTGACAGTATTTTTGTAGTCAGTTGTTTCTAATTTTTGTGCAATGTAGGTATAGCCTTCTTGTCGCAGTGTGTGCTGGTTAAGCATTGAGTGTTTCAAGTGTTAAGGCTCCTACACACAGTGCCGGCGGGTTTTTGCCGAGCAGCCATGCCGCCGGCATATGCAAGCCGCACATGCCGTATAAAATAAACAAGAAATATAGGAAACATGCCATGTCGGCGGCTCGTGTGTGCGGCAGACCGGCGGCTCGAATACCCGCCGGTCTGCCGGCGGCAGTGCCGGCGGCCCGGCCGCCGTATTGCCGCCGGCATTGTGTGTAGGAGCCTTTAAATTCTACATCTCTACTCTGGCTACATCACCTTAAGTAATGCTTCAGTAGAGTTTGACTAATTCTTTTTTCAAACTCTCAAATCAGAAAGTGAACGTTAGAAATAGTTTCGCTTTCAGAAGAGAGACGTCAAATTTTTATTCTCCTTCTTTTTTGAAGTCGGTTAAAGGACTTACTTGTTTTAGATTTGTATTCTTGACATGTAAACGAAACTTCTTGTCTCTCATTATATTTAAGAACGGCAGGTTCCTCGCTGTCTTTAACTGTAAGTAGGAAACTAGGTTGAATAGTTATAGATCCATTATTTTTGTGCCACCTGTCCGAAACTCCCGACGTAGAAGCGACTATAGCTATCGACTTCTTTCTCGTTCATGAGACGAACAACAGATCGTACGTAGGTGCAGTAGGGCGCGGTGTCAAATGTATAAGTCGCTGAGGACATGCTAAAACGAGTCGATTCCGACCCAACATTCATGAAACGCATTGTCACTGGTGACGAGACGTAGGTTTACGAATTTGGCATGCGCACTAGTTAATAAGCTTCAGAGTGGCAGCTTCCAACTGAACCGAAACCGAAAAAATCACGCCAGAGTTGATCAATGTACACTCGAAATTCTTGCCGGAAGATCAAACAGTAAATAAAGGACATTATTTGAGCGTTATGCGGCGTTTAGTTTGGTTTAGAGCAAATTCGACGAAAAAGCCCAGATTTGTGGGAAGAAAATTATAGGATTTTGCACCACGATAATGAGCTTTCACACAAGGCCATCATGGTGAACGAATTTTTGACCAAAAACTCAACACAAATACCATCGAACAACCACCTTTTTCAGCAGATAAGTCTCCAGCCGACTTCTTTCTTTTTTCCAAACTCAAATTACCACTTCGGGGTAACCGTTTTCATTCAGTAGAACACATAAAGGAGAATTCGCGGCGAGAACTGAACTCAATTCCGGAAAAAGCATTTAAAAATGTTTCGATGATTGGATTAGTGTCAAGGAAACAACTCGTTTTAGTAAATTATACTCGATTCTCGGTATTCGGCGGCGGATGTCAGAGGCCTCAGAAATACACAAACTTGGTGTATTCCCGCTGACCCCACTGCCAACGGGAAAAATCAAAACCGTCGTTTCGTTGACCCCACTACCCTGCCCCACTACCTCTCACACCTTTTTCCCATGGGGGTAGGCAGACATCTGGTCATACACGCACGCCGGTTGCGCTACGCACCTGACCTTTCTGAAAAACTTCACCAATAAGGTCAGTGTAGGTATGTATCCTTCTAGGGCGTCCCCTCCCGGTGTTGCCACTCACATTTGCTCATCCTCTCCACATGACCAAACCATCTTAGTATACTTTTTTCAATTTTTGTCACTAGGTACATCTTCTTCTAAATTAAAGATACTAATGAATTAATAATCAAGTAGTCGCAGCGTGCCTATGCTTTTTAAAAATTGACAGCGACCTAGATTTACACTAGACAAAGCATCCAGATTTCTTTGAACCGTTAGGGGGTGTTTACAGACTCTTCACGAAGCTGTCAACCAAGCATTATGTAAATCAAACTAAGTAACTTTACGCAAAAATTTGTGCTGGGAAACGAGGGCAAAAAAATCACGTTTTACAGTAGGACTCAATGTAACGCACTCAAAACATTGAGCTGATGGATGGATTGAATAGTAAGGGGTCCTGGAGTATTTAAAGTAAAAATGTTCCATTAAAAACATGTATTTAAAAAAAAAACTTGTGAAAAGTTGGAACTTTGACCCCCAATATCTCCGTAACTAGGAGGTTCCCAGGTATGGTCTAGAACAAAAATATGATCGCGATGACGGGGAGAACAAGTGCCTTTCGGCTTCGTTAAGAGTCTGTTTACACCCTTTATTTTATTAGATAAATAAATGAATTCAAACAATACTCACTGATTTCAGAGGAATTTATTCGTATTAAAAAAATGTAGGACTGATAAGCAGGTTCAGAATTTAGAGGTTTTTCAGGTAAATTTTCAACATTCACAATCATTTTTACTTTTACATTACAGCCGCAATTGAAAAATATTTCTGTATCATTATCAAAAGTTTCCAATTTTATGATGAAATGAGTGGTTTTGACGCTTGTTTTGGTTTTGGGTATGTTGCCTATGGATGTTGGTTGTTTCCAATTGTCTGTAAAGTTAAAAGAATCGTTAGTTTACTTGTTAATTCAGATCCACGTATTCGTTTGAAATAATGTTATGTTTGGTAAAGCAGGTACATTACTTCAAATGGTAACACTCTCTTAAGCCAGACATAGCATATAAGGTGGGGTCACATAATCGGATGGGGTCATATAACCCGGCGGGATCATAACCGGGTGGGGTCAAGTCACATACCTTTCGTTTTATCAGGGTGACCGCGCTCTGCGTCCAGGAAATCAGTTGAGTTCGGTAAAACTGTAAGTACATCACATTTACATTCACAAAACTAGGAATTTTCGAAAGTTTAATACGAGGGCAGATCAGATTAGCTAGCGAATCATTACAGATATTCGACATATAATAACGATAAATTTAATAATTTTCTACACTCATCAAGTAAATAAACTACCAGTGGTTGTCAAACTGATTTTAAACTACTTAAAAAAGAGGAGCTTCGCCATCTAATTCAATTGACCTGGTACTATAAAATTATCTAAATCCGATCGAAATCAACATGATTGTACAGGAAAACGAGCATAAATGGAAAATAACCAGTTCAACCAAGTTTTACCTACCTACTTTTTGGGACCACTTTATAAAAGGAAAAATAAATCAAAAATAAACCTTACCCTTTGGGTACACCTGAGACCATTGATGTTTATGTTTTATTTTAGAAACGCAAGTAAAATTAATTTGATTCCTTACTGAACTGTAGATGTATTCAACTTTTTCTGAAACACAAAAAAAAGTGTTTTAATAAGTATCTAAAACCACCAAGTAAGCACGCTTAAGGTTGCGTCAGGGTAGCCCGCGAAATTAAAATTTTCTTACGTTTTTTGCAATTTTCAGGTCATTGTTAGGTTGTATGTTGCTGAAAAATGAGTCGCGCCAGTAACACGTATGTAGTTACAGAATCACAAACATGAAAATCATCAATATAACCCTGTAAGTCCATTTAACCCTATTGAATGACTTTTTCATTCATTGAATAGGATTACATGAACTTAGAGGGTTGTATTGATTAACAGTTACTCTTAAACTTTGGTAGGTTGAGAAGTTAAATCATTTATTTCAATTGGACCAATAAGAGGCACTTTTGAAAGTTAAACCGACCCCAGTTCCCCCACACACTCACGTCGGGGGTGTTAAGGGTGAATGTGACTTGTGCTGTTCCAGTAAGAACGTTTATTTCATCTACTTCTTCTTCTTCGACGTGTCGATGATTCCGTTTTGTTAGTTGGGTGACTCTTGAAATTCGGCGTGTTCTGTTGATTTTTAATATGCGATAAATTGCGCCAGGGGTGGCGCATTTTATTTGATTCCCCCCTGCCCACAAAAATGTAAATTGCTATATTTTCGGAACCAATCGGCCAAAAGTGATTCCTATACGTTAAATGTGTTTACAATTAAGTTAAATTTTATGTTTAATTATTGCTTTAAAAAATCTATTCAAATAAATTGCGCCAGGGGAATCAACAGAATTCGCCAAGATTCACCCAGTTGAGCTTTGACTAGATTTATGCCACATCGACGGCGGGATTAGTGGCTTCGAACAGATACCTCAAAGTGCCGGTGGAGTTGCACAAACAGCAGTAGGAGGGACATTGTTTGTGCGGCTCCGCAGTCACAGTTTTTCCTAGGAATACCTAAATTACCCTAACAATTTAATTGGCCATGTTATTCTCATCATCATCAGCATCATTTCAGCCGAAAGACGTCGACTCCTGGACATAGAGCTCCCCAAAAGGGAGGTTTTGCCATAATCGCCACGCTTGACTGGCGGATTGGCGATCGCAGTACGGTTGTTACAAAGGCACAGAGAACGCTGCTGCCCATTCTCTGGTAAGTCCCTTAGTCTCCTCTTACGACACCCACGGGAAGATATGGGATGGTAATATTTTTTTAAGTCCGATACCACACAGTACCCACGTTATTGTGGTTTCGTAAAAATATTTTGCGAGTGCCTCGTTATTTTAAATTTTCATACGTTTTTTGCAATTTGCAGGTCAGTGTCAGGTTGTATGTTGATGAAAAATGAGTCGCGCCAGTAACACATATGTAGTTATAGAATTACAATCATGAAAATCATCAATACAACCCTCTAAGTTCATGTAAACCTACTCAATGAATATTACATGAGAAAGTCATCAATATACAACCTGACACCGACCTGCAAATTGCAAAAACCATAAGAAAATTTGAATTTTCCAGGTTACCCTTTCGGTTCCACCTTAAAGACCATAAGTGAAACCATAGTCAGATGTTAGTCAAGTGTTTCCTAGTCTCATTGAAAAACCGGGCATTACATCCTTAGGTACCTACTTTGGTAAATTCAAGCCATTAAGATAACAATAATTTAATTGGTAGATATGTGTTTGAGCCGTTTGGGGTTGTAACACTAGGCCATGGGGTCCGAGTGCCCACTTAGTATTTCGGGAAATCGCCAAGCGGTTGGTCGACTCTTCACGTGACCAGAGGGCAGGCCTATTTTTTGGCCAAAGAATCAGCATTGCCATCCAACGTGGCAATGCTGCCAGCCTTCTGGGCACTTTTCCCATTGACAGTGATGTGGACAAATTTTTTGACGCCCTGTAACCCTTTTGATACTTGTACATATTTTTATTACTATTATAGATTTGTAGTTTGTAAATAATGTACATATCAATAGAATAATAATTAAGATAACATGGATACAATTAATAATAACAGTTTAAAAACAGGAAGTTTGTCACTAAATGCAAATTATTCTGTACCCTGTTTTGTTTGACTCTCGGTAACTAAGGAAATATAAATAATAGTTGAGTTACATCATAACTGAACTAATGTATGAAAATCACGAATTGAAAATTTTAAATTGAAGTTAAGAACTTGTCAGCGTCCATTTAACGCAAGGGAAAGTAAGGTGTATAAAAACTTATTTGTTAAGAATAATCCGACTTTCAAAATATTTATTTATTTACCACTAATTATAGCAACATTACAGAACAAGTCCAATACGATGCTATAAGACATACAAAAATTAAAATATAAAATAA
The DNA here is from genome assembly GCA_950005105.1 of Lycophotia porphyrea. Taxonomy (NCBI): domain Eukaryota; kingdom Metazoa; phylum Arthropoda; class Insecta; order Lepidoptera; family Noctuidae; genus Lycophotia; species Lycophotia porphyrea. The sequence goes on from OX465406.1 coordinate 11,531,576, forward strand.
GTACAATTACTTTGATTCTCAAAAAAAGTGTCAAATTGACAGCACGTATTTTTATCTTCTCGAATTTCAATTTATTAATAATATTTTATTTTGGTTTTCATGTCAGTGGATTGCCGGTGTGTTTGAAGTTCCACGCTGAGCACACGACGCGCGACGCTTGGTTCCTCCTCACCTGCAGCCGTTGCAGGGGCTGTGCTGCAAATTCTAATTTATTTATAATATTTATTTTGGTTTACATGTCAGTGGATTTTTGGTGTGTTTGAAGTTCCACGCTGAGCACACGACGCGCGACGCTTGGCTCCTCCTCACCTGCAGCCGTTGCAGGGGCAGTGCTGCAATGTTTTCATTGGCGGCCCGCTCTGAACCCTCAACCTGACAACGCTTTTTGTATTTTTTTTATTTTTTTGTTTTTCCAAATTGTGTTTCTGTGTCTGTAATCTTTGTTTTATATTAATTTAGTTAAATATATTTATTTTGTTTAGCTTTATGTCTAATAGTAGCAGCGATGTGGTGGGTGATAGTGCATGTCAATCTTCAACATCGTTGACGACCCTAGAGAGATGCCCGCTTTGTACCCAAGCACGATTTTTTAAAGGTAAGCGGGGTCTGAATGTGCATATTGGAAAAGTACATAAAGTACAAAACGCACCAACTTCAGACCCTGTTATAACACCCTCACCTATAGCACAGGCAATATCCTCTATTGACCCACTTTGGAAAACCCGTTCAAAATCCAAAAACTCCGTTCCTGTATTAAAGCGAGTTCCCCGAGGCGCTAGACCGCTTGTAGCACAAAACTTAGCAAGTTGCGTGCGCTTTGCCGTCCGGGAAAACTCGCTAAGTGCTTGGGAACAACTGTTCACCTTCCCTTACCGAATTCTTCAAGTGCAAAAGAATTTGGCAACCAAAAAATCTTTAACATCACAAATTAAAGAAAATTGTAATATTTCGGCTCAAGTTTTAGACACAAAATTATCGGCACAGAGATATACGCCCTCAAGAGGTATATCCCACCTGGTGGAAACGAAGTTAGGGGAAGGTGACATTAGCGGAGCAGCCAGGATTCTCTTTAGCAGCGATGTGGTGGCACCGTGCTCTCCAGAAACACTGGCGGCTCTGGAGTCCAAACACCCCGCCCCAGCGGATGGCCTTTCCTTTCCCGACCCTCCTGATTCGGACTTGCATTCCCTCACCATTACAGGTCGAGAGTTGGTCATAGCCGTTTGCTCCTTCCGGAGTGGCTCCGCAGGTGGCCTCGACGGCCTAAGTCCTCAGCATCTAAAGGACTTAATATGTTCAGGCTGGGCTGCTCAGGGAGGCTGGTGAGTTGCTCTTGAAGGAGCTTACGGCTCTTATTAACCTTATGCTCTCCGGCAAGGTAAACGAGTCCGTCATCGACGTTCTGTACGGGGCCAATCTATGTGCCCTGCGCAAAAAGGATGGCGGAATTCGTCCCATTGCCGTGGGAACTACATACCGTCGTATGGCAGCCAAGATTTGCTGTAAATTTTATGGTGAGGCTGTTTCGAAAAATTTCAGCCCCTGCAGCTTGGATACGGCTCTAAAGGGGGCTGCGAGGCTGCGGTACACGCTTTGTCGACCTACCTAAATTCTGGCAAAGGTGAGGTCATCCTGAAGGTTGACATAAAGAACGCCTTCAATTCAGTGAATAGGGACACCTTGTTAACAGAAACTAAAAAAGAATTACCCCAAATTTATAGTTTTCTTTGGCAATGTTACAGACACCCATCTAAATTACTGTACCGGGACAACCTTTTGGAATCTGCTGTTGGCTGTCAACAAGGTGACCCCCTCGGGCCAGTGATTTTTAGTTTAGCTATTCACCCAATTGTTCGACAGCTAAATTCCAAATTTAACGTTTGGTATCTAGATGATGGAACCTTGGGGGGCGATGTAGATTCTGTTTTAAAAGATCTAAATTTCCTAAAAAATGAACTTCATTCCATTGGCCTCGACCTCAACCTTTCAAAATGTGAAATTTATGTAGCGGACAGTACCGACAGACAACAGACTCTATCAAAATTTAACGCCATATCCCCCGGCATCAAAATTACAGAAAAAAGCTCTCTTCGTCTCCTTGGGTCTCCCATCTTTGAAAATTCTTTTCCCGATTTTATCGAGGAAAAAATTCAAAATTTCAATGATGTTTCGGAAAGATTGCTCGAAATTAACATCCATTCGGCCATCACAATAATTCGTTACTGCTGTTTCAGTCCAAAATTAACGTATTTCCTTCGTGCTTCCCCTTTATGGAAGCACACTCCCCTTTTGGACAAAATGGATGAAATTATCAGACATACTCTAACGTCAATTTTAAATGTGGCTTTAGACGACCGAGCTTGGGCACAAGCTACTCTTCCTATTCGCATGGGAGGACTCGGCGTCCGCAAAATTTCCAGTATTAGTTTACCGGCTTTTATATCCTCGGTCCACGGCACTAAGAAATTAATCAGGAATATCCTGTCTTCCACACTGATTGATTTTGATGTGCCGTGCATGCCCGAGGCTATCGATGCTTGGAAACTCGCTTGCCCGAATACTGAAGAACCCGACCATCCATTTTCCCAGAGACGGTGGGACGAGCCGCTCTGCAGAGTAGTTCAGAGCAATCTGCTGAACACATCTGCTACTACTGCTGAGCGTGCGCGCCTGCGGGCTGTGGGTGAGTGGGAGTCGGGTCTTTGGCTTCACGCACTACCGTCGTCGAGCATAGGCACATTGTTCGACGACACAACCTTCCACCTCGCTGTTTCTTTACGTCTTGGTGCCGCTTGCTGTTCTCCTCATCGCTGTCACTGCGGTGAAGCTGTCAACAACCTCGGTCACCACGGCCTGTCATGCAGCCGAAGTGCGGGCCGTTTTGCACGGCACGCAAATATAAACGACATCATCCGACGAACGGGAAGATACATTAAATAGTTATAATATGTCAAATTTAACTTAACTTTCGGAAGTCAGTGACTTTGTTTCATTGACTTTTTTTGCCACCGACTTCCGAAAGTAAAAAGTACTTTTATTTTAAGTTTATGGGAAATTGTGTTTATTTACTAAAAGATAAAAACAAATTCTTGCCATGGATTAACTTTACATCGTAAGTGGAAGTTATTAATAAAGGATCATCATGTCATAAATTTACGCCAAAGAAAAAATACGTAGGAGATAACTCATAAACTACTTAAGCAAAGTTAATAAAAACAAAATTTCCAGTATTAGTTTACCGGCTTTTATCCTCGGTCCACGGCACTAAGAAATTAATCAGGAATATCCTGTCTTCCACACTGATTGATTTTTATGTGCCGTGCACGCCCGAGGCTATTGATGCTTGGAAACTCGCTTGCCCGGATACTGAAGAACCCGACCATCCATTTTCCCAGAGACGGTGGGACGAGCCGTTCTGCAGCGTAGTTCAGAGCAATCTGCTGAACACATCTGCTACTACTGCTGAGCGTGCGCGCCTGCGGGCTGTGGGTGAGTGGCAGTCGGGTCTTTGGCTTCACGCACTACCGTCGTCCAGCATAGGCACATTGTTCGACGACACAACCTTCCGCCTCGCTGTTTCTTTACGCCTTGGTGCCGCTTGCTGTTCTCCTCATCGCTTTCACTGCGGTGAAGCTGTCAACAACCTCGGTCACCACGGCCTGTCATGCAGCCGAAGTTGCGGGCCGTTTTGCACGGCACGCAAATATAAACGACATCATCCGACGAGCTCTTGTCACCGTCGGCGTCCCAGCTGTTTTAGAACCCAATGGCTTGGCACGCGACGATGGCAAGAGACCGGATGGCATGTCTTTGTTTCCTTGGAAGATGGGTAGGCCTTTAGTGTGGGACGCAACATGCGTCGATACTCTTGCGCCATCCTATCTTCCAAGCTCATCGTGCTGTGCTGGTGCTGCCGCTGCGGCTGCAGAGAACCTCAAGCGGCGTAAATATAGAAACCTTTGTGGTAACTATATTTTCGAGCCGTTTGGGGTTGAAACTCTAGGGCCGTGGGGTCCGAGTGCTCATAGCCTATTTAAGGAAATTACGAAACGCCTAGTTGACGCTTCCCGTGACCCAAGGGCTGGCTTTTACTTTGGCCAGAGGCTAAGTGTTGCCATACAACGTGGCAACGCCGGCAGTCTCTTGGGCACATTACCAGCTGACAGCGTTGAGGAGGAGTTTTTCGATGCCCTTTTATAGTTTGTTGTTAGTTTATCTATTTTAGTTTAATAGTTTTTAATTATTAATGTATGTAGTTAGTTTAACCTAATAAATGGAGTATTATAAAAACTGTATGGAAATTTTGCGGGGGCAGCCTCTACCAAATTAAAAAAGTAAATCACATAAATCGGTTCAGGAATCACGGGTTAATAGGTGCAAATACATGAAAAAAAAAAAGATACTGGTCGGATACATGGAGCGGCCAGCATCCTTTTTAACCAACTGCAAAAAAAGAGAAAGTTCTGTGTTCCACTATATATATATATATTTTTTATGTATGTTCACCGATTACTCGAAGACGCCTGAACCGATTTGGAAAATTCTTTTTTTGGTTGAAAGAGTATAAGTTGTTCCATAGAAATATTTTCATGATCTGAACATGGACTTCGGAGGAAGGGAACTTCATTAATAGCAAATATTTGTATAAGATATCACAACTAAAAAAGAAAAAAAAAAAGAACTGTTATTATATTGCAAAAGAGTTTTATTTCTTCGGTCAGTCAAGTCGGTTAATAGTAAAAGGTTTCCATATTATATCGGTTATACATAAGTACATAGATACAATATACATATTTATTCTTTAACACTTTTTACCAAGATACCCAAAACATTTTGGTGTAACAAATATGAATAAACAATAAGAACTTACCAGAGCATAAATTAAAACCAGCGACATTTCCCAAACACAAATAAATTAAAGTCACGGAACAAACAATAGAATTCATTGTTCCAAATAATATTACATAAGTACACAAGTACACGTACGTCACCTTTTCACAAAAAAATATCAATAAGTTCGTTTAATGCTTCAAAAAGTTAATTCTTGTGGTAACTGAAATATTAACACAAAAATTTATTGACGTATTTATTAGTCCACGGATTTGTAAAGTATCCCACATAATAATTTAATTTCCTCGTAACTAGTGTATTGACATCAAAAACACGACAACTAATGTTAAACTGTTCTGCTCATTTTAATTTATTGCGTCGATTTATCCTGTTTTATTCAGCTAAGTCAACCTCCCCGGAGGTTAGGACACACAAAAATTTTACATCGACAATCATTATCACTATTAATATTATAAAACAAAGACCTCCGCCGCGTCAGTCTGTCTGTTCGCGATAAACTCAAAAACTACTGCACCGATTTTCATGCTGTTTTCACAAATGGATAGAGTAGTTCTCGAGGAAGGTTTTAGTATATAATTTGTCAAGTTTTTTTATGGCTAAATCATAATGATATTTCTTGGAGGTGTGTTTCTTTTTCGGAAAAAAAGGTGTCTGGGAGCTTTCAACGAAAACACTTCCTTAACCCTTTGAAATATAACAAAATGATGTAAAGTGGAATTGTGTATCTTATATAGGTCTACAGAAAAAATTGCGATGGTATATGTCTATCTCTTAAAGATAACATACTATATCCATTTAAATACTTAAAAAAATGGGCAATTATAAAGCGGTAATTGGAAAGCTATTTATACAAATACGGTATTAATCCTTATCATTTTAAATAAGTTAGAGGCTTTAAGATGCACATTATTTCACTCTTTTACACCATATTATTTAAACGAATATCTTAGGAGTACTCGCAAAAAAATTACGGACGCGAGAATAAAATTCAAGCGGCTCACTACGGCGCGTTCGTGTTCCACGCGCGCCTCAAAGATATGTCAGCAAACAGGGAGGGGCCTGCAAGGGCCGATGCCTGCCAGGGCTGCGGGACTGTTCGAAAGAGATACCGCGGCCCTGGAACACAAAGGGCAAGGAAGGAACATGGATGGGTTTTAGTCAGTACAAGTCTGACACTCCCTTCCGCTCTGCCCGGAGCGGGAGAAGTCATTTGATGATTTCCCATCCGTATAAAAAAAAAGCGCCTCACTTCGCTTGATGCAATCGCCGAACCTCCCCCGCATCGTCTTAACTACTGTTTAGCTAAGACATAGTCTACTTTTTGTCCCTTTTGTTCCCATGGATTGGTGACCACCATTATATACCGAGTCTCCTCCGTGCCTCGGAAAGCACGTTAAGCCGTTGGTCCCGGCTGTCATTTGTACATCTTTGACAGTCGTTACAGGTAGTCAGTGGCCCAAAAAGTCTGACAACTAGTCTTACCAAGAGGTATCGTATTACCCAGTATTAATTGGGTTGTGGAGGTCAGATAGGCAGTCGCTCCATGTAAAATACTGGTATTTCAGCTGCATCCGATTAGACTGGAAGCCGACCCCAACATAGTTGGGAAAAGGTTAGGCAGATGATGAATTCCCATGGATTGCGGGAACGGGATCGAAATTTCATGATTATTTTTGGTCGCGATAACCGACATCCACTCGGGCGAAGCCGCTGGCATAAGCTAGTTAAAAAATTAATGAGCTGTTGCACACATTATGACCGTGTAGGTATTCGACTTTTTACAGCAGTTTTTTTTTCTAATTGTCGATAAAAAAATTCTATATGCGGGGATTAGAAACGATGTACTAAATACGTGGTATTCGTTTACTCTCCACTCCCGACTTCGCACGGGTGCAATGGAGGTATAGGAATATTTTTTATTCAGTGCGCAAACTTTGACAAACTAAGCTTAAATGAGTTTTAATCAACATCCATTTTTTATTTTGATAAGGCTTAGTACAAAAAAATAAAGTTATCGTTAATGAAAGATGTTTACTTTGAAATTGATTTTATGGCCACCCTACACGCCGGCGGCGCCGGCGCCGGCGCGGGCGCGTGGCGAAGCGCTAGTAGGTATTTACGTAGGTTACAATGCTGATTTTATCAGGTTCAAACTAGACTTTTTTAAGATTAAGCCGTGAGATGAACTTATTTGAAGAGTAATTTCAAATTTTCCTGCTTACTTTAATTGGCAAGGATCATCAAAATGCAGAAAATAAAGCAAGTTTAAAAAATAATCCTGTATAAACCTTCTTCTATAAGTATTCTTTATTAGGTTAAACTAACTATATACATTGATAATTAAAAACTATTAAACTAAAATAAATAAACTAACAACAAACTATAAAAGGGCATCGAAAAACTCCTCCTCAACCTTCCTCTTGAATCACTATATCACTGAAATACACGTCTATTGCTGAAAACTGCATTAAAATCCGTTGCGTAGTTCAAAAGATCTAAGCGTACAGACGGGAGTCGGGAGCGACTTTGTTAAGTGTTTAGTATACTATGTAAAGATTTTAAGTTAAGCAAAGTATTAAAATTTATGTTTATTGAGGCCTTAATTGTCCGATAATTTCGGCGTAAGGAGACTCTTCTTCTGGCCTTTGTCTTGGCAAGCTTTCTGGTTCATTTCGACGAAGAAAGTCAAGGTCTGCGTATAACACCTGGGTGTTCACCTCCACTTTCTGAAAAGGGTTACAATTCATATATTATATTAGTATTTAGTAACGGCTTCTTTGGTCCTGGGTTCTATTCCCATGTCGGGCAATGTGTCATTGGGTTTTTCCATTAGAAATTTCATTGTACCAGCTAGGGGTCTGGTTTTGTGTCTTGTAACGTCAGCTTATAGCATGAACAATAGACACCTCCGCTTAACTCTTTAGGAATATTAGGCGTCATGTTGTGTGAAAATAATTTTCTTCAAAGCCTACATACTCCACCGTCGACCACAACATTGCTTACCATCAGGTCACAGGTGAGATGGTGACCAAATTCAAGCAAAATTACGCATTGTATGTATGTATAACTTATATAAGCAAGTAGCTTATGTATGTCGTTTTGGAACAGATACTCCATTAGGAATGCTGGCACTAAACAGAGGTCCTAATATGAACGTGCGCCGTAAATCTAACCTGAATTCGAACGATATTGAGTCAAAAAAACAATAATTTTATCAAAAAGGTTTGCGATAAGCATAATTTTGTATCACCAAAATATATGTATAAAGTCCTGAACTAAGTTTGTAGGTACTCAAATAGTATAATTATGTGTGAATCGAGAATTTCTGATTTTCTAAACCATTCGAAATTACGTTAAGGTGAATGCGCCAGGGTAGCCCGCGAAATTCAAATTTTCTTACGTTTTTGCAATTTGCAGGTCAGGGTTATCATGTCTACTTATTCCTAACAAATAAAAGAAAGAAAGTAGCCTACCTATACGCACTCAAGACTCGGGAGGTAAGAGGAGGAATTTTTTAGATTACTTTCTGTTTTTGAAGAGGGTTTAGGCCCTTGGAGCACCCGGTCCTGCGGGCTCCACAGAATAGGCGTCAGGTCAGTCTTGGCAGTACAGACGTCAGGTAGTTCCGCCGTACAGGTGTCAGGCAGTCTCCGCAGCTTGGAGAGGAGTCCCGGGCGAGTCCGTGAGCGGAGCCCCGGGATGTAGTCACGACTCCTAGGTAGTGGAGGGACGCGTCAGAGCGTCGGCGTCCTACCACTGATCACTGGCACTTATCCACTTTTAGTGAAGTGGACTTCACCGTACTAGCTAATTCTCTACTGGAATCCCGTCGTAAACTGATTGAACCACGTCAAAGCCTCCTTTCATAGGGAAAATTTCAGCGTTCCTTAAGCTTCTGTTTCGTTTTACGATTTTAGTTGTTAAAGCCAATAATCATCTGACCTGCCAGGTGTAGTCGGCCAAGACATATGAAACGTCATAACCCTAAAGTGCGTTTAGAAATTTATAATTATAATTTAGTATTCCATTAATCAGTAGACGAACATAATTCAATAAAAAAACTAGATTTAGTATAGCCAAAATATAATACATCCTAATGCCTAAAGGTTTAGGCATTAGGATGTATTATATTTACAGAAAATCTAAGAGAAAAAGAATAAAATAGACATCAGCTTGACGTTAAATGTCATTTCTGGAAAATATTATATTACATTTCGTAAAAATGATAATAACTGATGAAATGATATAATAATAAGAGGATAAACGTAAGTAAAGTGTTATATATACAATATATACTATAGTGTCAGGTTGTATTTTGTGTCAAAATTTAAATTTCACGGGCTGCCCTGCTGCTTTCCCCTTAAGTTTACTCCACGCATTCATGCTAGTTCCACCACAAAAGTTCTTAGGTACGATGGTGCAGTAGTGACACACCACTTTTACTTACCGGCTTTTTACGGCAACGTTTTAAATAAATGACGGGAACGACTAGCAATATGAATACTACCGCCACAGCTGATACTATGTATATTATAGTGGCGTGATTGCCTGAATCAGCATTTTGCGTGCCTGGATTATAATCTTGATTGCCTTTCTCTCTGTTACTGGAATTTAAATCTGAAACTAAAAATATAAGTTAATATAATACATGAGACTGTAGCAATTATAATTTTTCAATGGAGGCTTTATAAAAATTTAAATAAAATATAACAAAATATTAATTTTACGGTTCCTATTTATGAAAACAATTAGTTATTTAACACTGGCGGTTAGATTGTATTGGAATAGGTACCGAACCTTATATTTGCTCTACTGGAGCAAAAATCTGTTTCTGACTTCAGTTTCCTCCCTGGACAAATTTCTCCCAGTGTCTAAAACATGCTTCTACCCGCGGACTTCACCTTCTTGAATAACATATTCTATGGCACTCGGCAGAAAAATTGGAACAGAATCCTCACCTTTGTCATCCAAACTGTCCAGTAGATCAGTTACAGTCTCATCGTAAACTAATAAAGTTTTCTTGGCAACATGTCGCGTGATCCACTTTTGATCTGCTGTTCCGTTCACCTCATAATACATACAACACAGAATTGTTCCATTTTGCGATTTGCTGAATATTGTGTCCGGAAAAGTCTGATTATATGTTTCTATCTTGTTAGAAGTCGTATTTATGACGCCTATAACAAGATCTGTGAATAACAAAGGAAGTAAGTTAATGCGAGCCTCACACGACACCGCTCGTCCGCGCGGTCGTGCGGATGCGGCGAAGCAAATGTATTGGCAGTGCGCCGCGCGGACGAGCGTTGTCGCCTGAGGATCACCTAACACATGAAGATACTAGCACAATATAATCTGCCTGTAACGTTCCCACTGCTGGGCCTGTCTGTGAGAGAACAGGCCACCATGTCTAGTGTCCCGCATAAATCATTATGTTACAAGAACTCCTGTGACAGTTTTTTTGTAGTCAGTTGTTTCAATTTTTTGTGGAATGTAAGGTATAGCCTGCTCATCGCAGTTGTTTGCTGGTTTCTGCATTGAGTGTTTCAAGTGATAAGTTTTAATTTTGCATTACTCTGGCTACATCACCATAACTAATCATCATCATCATCAGCCTATAATGTTCCCACTGCTGGGACGAAGGCCTCCTCTCTATGAGAGTGAATGGGCTGTAATCCACCACGCGGGCCCAGTGCGGTTTGGTAGATGACACATGTCTTCGAATTTTTGGTTCTAGGACATGCCGGTTTCCTCACGATGTTTTCCTTCACCGTTTCTGAGAGCAGTGGTGATGAAATAAATTCGACTTACTGTTCGTAAGTCGGGGTCGCTACCACTGGGCCACCGCTACTCTCTCCATAAGTAATGCTTCAGTAGAATTTGACTGATTCTTCTTTTAAATTCTCAAATTAGAAGGTGAACCTCAGAAAGAGTTTCGCTCCGAGAAGAGAGAAGTCAAATATTTGTCCTCCTCCTTTTTTGAAGTCGGTGAAAAGGACTTACTTGTTTTTTCGATGTATTCTTGACATTTAAACGAAACTGTTTCTGTCTCATTATATTTAAGAACGGCAGGTACCTCGCTGTCTTTAACTGTAATTAGAAATCTTTAGGTTGAATAATCATAGATACATTATTTTCGTGTCACCTGTCCGGAACTACCGACGTAGAAGCGACTATAGCTATCGACTATTTTCTCGCTCAAGAAAGACAAGTAAATTAAGTATATCTTGACTTGGCTCGCGAGGTTGTCGACATGTGGGATGTGGACTCAGCCATCATTGTGCCGATAGTCGTATCAGCCCATGGCTTAAGAGCCAAGAGCCTCGACCAACACCTGAGGAGGCTTTCGTTAGGCAGCTGGATCAAGGGCTTTATTCAGAAAGCGGTACTCCTGGACACGGCGCGTATTGTTAGGAGGTTCCTCTCTCTGGAGCCCTGACCGCCGGTAGCTTGGACCCTGTTCCCGATACCGGTGGGCTAAAAATCTAGTAAACACAGTGCTGCAGTAGGTAAGGTCATCAGTTGTGATATTATAGACCCTGACATACTACAATGCACTAGAATAGCAAAGAAAGACGCACAGAGCACCAGGCCCCGCTCTATTCTCGTCAAATTCAGTAGTCCTCGACTGCGAGACAGTTTCCTTGCCGCTTCAATGAAATATAACAGATGCAACAACCAAGATAAACTTAACACAAGTCACTTGGGTATGGCAGCGGAGAAACCTCAACCCATTTACATCACGGAACACCTATCCAACCAAAACAAAGCAATTCATGCTGCAGCTCGGATCCGCGGAAAAGAACTTGGGTTCAAGTTTGTCTGGGTTCGCGAGGGCAAGGTTTTCATGAAAAAAGACGAGAATTCGCAAAGATTTGTTATTAATAACCTAGATAAGTTAAAATCATTAGTATAGTTTTATTAAGTATGTGATAAGTGGCAAGTTCCTATTGTTTTCATCTAGTCACATTCAATTGTCCACTACATGTGTACTATCAAAATGTACGAGGCTTAAAAACCAAGACTATTAACTTTTTTCATAACATTTCCATTAATAATTACGACATTATAGTGTTAACAGAAACTTGACTGAACAGTGGTGTCTATGATTCTGAGTTGTTTGACGACAGATATATAGTATATAGGCGGAACGTGAGTCAAGTATATATAAAACTCGTAAAGAGGGAGGTGGTGTTTTAATTGACGTCTCAAAAAAACGCCTTAGTATCACCCCTACAAACAATCTTTAATAGATCTTTAAGTGATAGTATTTTTCCAAACCCCTGGAAAGAAGCTCTCGTGATACCTATATTTAAATCCGGGAAAAAGCATTTAGTAACTAATTATAGACCAATCTCAATACTAGATACATTCGGAAAAGTGTTCGAAAAACTTGTTAGTAGACATCTGATGTGGTATCTTAAACAACACATCACTGAATATCAGCATGGTTTCATCAGGTCTAGGTATACAAATCTTTTGTTTTACATCGGCTTTGTCCAAGTGTCTTGACAATCGTATCCCAGTGGACGCAATTTATACAGATTTTAGTAAAGCATTTGATAAGGTAGATCACTGTCTTCTTATAAATAAATTGGCTCAATTGGGTGTGGGCGGGACAATAATAGGGTGGACAAAAGTGGTAGTTAATGGTCATTTTTCTGACAGCTACATAGCAACTTCCGGAATTCCGCAAGGATCACCTATTCTTTTTAACGTTTTCATTAACGATATCACTGAATGCTTCAAACACTCCCGTTTTTATTTGTTTGCTGATGACTTAAAGATAATGAAGCCAATTCAGAGTAACCTAGACTCCATAATGCTTCAAGACGACATCAATAGACTTGCAAACTGGTGTGCACAAAACAACATGCACTTAAACATCAGTAAGTGTCACTACATCCAGTTCACTCGTAACAAAAAGGTGTTAGATAATAAATACTACATAGACGGGGTTGAAGTACAAAAATTGAATAGTGTTCGGGACCTTGGAGTTCACCTCGACCAAACACTGAAGTTCGATGTGCATATTCTAAATATGGTATCTAGGTCCTTTAAGGTGCTGGGATTCGTTTTGCGAAACAGTAAATAATTTAAGAAACCATCTACAAAAATAAAGCTTTTCAATACTCTAGTCCGTCCAATCTTAGAGTATGGTTCAGTGGTATGGAATCCGCAGTACGATGTTTATATCAAGCGATTAGAGAGTGTCCAATTACCAAATGGGTTTTGATTTTAATTTGTTAATTTCTGCTATAACTTTGTTAATTTTTTTTTATTTTTATTTTTCTAATTTTATTATGTGTTTCGATTTTATTTTGTGTTTATGTGTTTCGCTTTTTATTTTAATTTTTTAAATGCTACTAAAACTTTGTTAGCTTAGTGATTAATTTTATTGTGCATGCTGTGGTCTCCTGTAACTGAAGGAGTACACCTACGTGGTACTTTTGTCGCTGATTATTTATTTCTTGTTTTTGTGTACATCCTTTGTTGGAGATCCTAAATAAATAAATAGTCCTCTCTGCGCCATGGCAAAAGCATCGTCCCAGGAATTGCCAATGAAAGTGTGTGCAGTGTCATCAGCAAAGGCCGAGATCTTTCATTCATTTTGGATCATTTTGGAGAAGCAGATTACACAGCTGATTTACGTCCACCAAAATAAGTGTGGGACCGACTACACTTCCCTGTGGAACCCTCAAAGTGACCGAAAGCTCCCTACTCAGGTAATTATAAATTTTTACGCACCGAGTCATATTGCTTACCTAAGTAGTCAACAAAAATTTGGAGTGGAAGACCTCGTATTCCCAGTTCCTCGAGTTTCAACACTAGTTTGGGAATAGAAACTGTGTCGAAAGCTCTTTTTAGATCTAAAAAATTGACACTACTTTCTTTTTTGCATCAATGTTTTTGACAATGTGACCTATTAAGTTTAGAATAGCATCATTCGTCGACCTATTTCGTCGGAACCCAAATTGATTAGGAGATAAAAGGTTTTTTTCCTCAAGGTATTTAATAAGTCTCTTGTTTATAATGCGTTCTAGGATTTTAGATATTGAAGGTAGGACAGCAATGGGACGGTAATTATTAACACAGTTTCTATTTCCACCATTATGTATAGGATGCACAAAGGCTTTTTTAAAGTACAAGGGGAATACGCCGGTGCTGAGGCAGAGATTCAATAAGTATGTCATTGGGGGGACGTTTTAGAAACTTAGTAGAGGCGCTGTCCCATCCAATAGCAGCATCAGTATTTAAAGACATGAGCAGCGTTTCAACCTCATTTTCATCAACGTCGACCATTACAAACGAGTGTAGTGGCACAGGTGTGCCTGTAGTGACATGCTGTGGGCCTCGGATAGCAATATTGTCAGTGAAAACGCTCGCAAGGTTTTTGCCTATGTCGACAAAAAACTCAGTATGTTTCTTCTGCTTCTCCCCAACAGTCGGAGTCCACCGACTGTTGGGGAGAAGCAGTAGAAACAAGTAAATCAGTAGTGGGATTTTTTGGAACTTCCGTGTGTGTGACCCTCTTTATAATTTTCAAAACCTTTTTATTATCATTGGCAGCCTCACTCAAATATTTATGACATTAAAATTTTAAGAAAGACCATGCCTAGGTTCATATCATTTTTTTAAATGTAAAATACTTTTTGAATTTGTTTGGTAGTCCTCTAATCACGGCCGTAAAAATGACGCATTTTTGTAATTTTTGCAGGGTCATATTTTCTTTACTTATTAGATGCGGAAAAAAGGAAATTACATAGACGTGTCTACAGTAGACATGGATTTAAAAAAAAAAAAGAATGATTGTTCTAGAGGTATTATTCAAGAAGAAAAAAGGGGAATACATTTGTATGGAGAATTGCAGCCCGTGTTGCCTCTTAATTATCAATTTTTCGACAAGACAACATATCGAGATGTCTTTGAAATCTTATTTATTATTAGATAAATTAAAGCAAACAATACTCACGGGTTTCATTGGTCCCTATTCGTATTACAAAATGGTAGACATGTGGTGATTCTGGTTCAGGATCCAAACATGCTGAGACTTTTCCAGCGATATAATAATGAAACCAATACCAGACCTTAGTTTCTATCGTACTGCCGGTATAATAATATATTTCTGTATTATTATCGAAAACTTCTAATTTTATGGAGAAATTAGTGTTTTTGACGCTTGTCTGTGCGGGTATGTTGCCTATGTATGTTGGGTGTTGGCGATTGCCTGTAAAGTTAAAATAATCGTTAGTTTATTTGTTAATTCAGATTCATTTATTCGTTTGAAATAATGTTAAATTAATAGACCGAACTTTTCAACCAACTTTCTGAACGAAGCAGGTACAGTCACAAGCACCAATAATATGTAAACACTTAACAACTTTCTGAACGAAGCAAGTACAGTCACAAGCACCAATAAAATGTAAACACTTAACAACTTTCTGAACGAAGCAGGTACAGTCACAAGCACCAATAATATGTAAACACTTAACAACTTTCTGAACGAAGCAGGTACAGTCACAAGCACCAATAATATGTAAACACTTAACAACTTTTAAAAGTGTTTTGCTCCTATTGTTCTGATTAAATGTTATGTTGTAACGAACATAGTATTTTGGAACTCATATTTTTATGAAAAAAAATTCTATCTCCAAGTTACAATCGTTATTTCTCGCGAAAATTGCATTTAAATTTTGGAAAGTAAATACTTTGTACTAAGTATGTGCTCGTGACGGTTCATCGTTAATGAACAACTTTATGGGACCACTTTAAAAAGTGAAAATTAAAACAAAAATAAACCTTACCGTTTCCGTAGACATGATACCAGTGATGAACAATTTTTTCTGGAGAAATGCAAAAGAATCCCAGATTCCTTGGTGAACTGTCGTTGAATCCAAAATGTTCTGGAACACAAAAAACAGGTATTGTAACAAGTATCTAAAACCATCAAGTAAGCCCGCTTATAGCGCAGGCCAAACCGCCAGCAGGCGGACGGGCGAACGGGCGAACGACGCATCGTTTCACCTGTTTTCATACTTTCGCGAACTATCGAAAGATACGAACAAAGTATGAATAGGGCGTAGTTCGCGTCACTCGCCCGGCCGCCAGCTGGAGGTGCTAGCAAGCGAGCGAGCGAGCAAGGCGAGCATTGTTGCACTTGTTTTCATACTTTGGTTCACACCGAGAACTACCGAGCTAAGCTACGTCAGCGATACAAACGATGCGAACGAATTATCCGACGCTATTCGTTCACCTCGCCCGCCTTGCCCGGTGCGAGAGGGAATGAGACGGAACGCTCCCCTCGCTCTCCAGCCCGCCCCCTCGCTCGCCCGTCCGTCCGTAGTATTCGGTGTGAACCCACAACATAGTTTAGCTCGCTTATTTTATATAGTTTCCATAGCCTCGCTTCGCCCGCTTGCTCACTCGCTCGCTCGCTAGCTGGCGTTGTGGTTTGCAATTAACAGTTACCTATTCCAAACCTTGGGTAGGTTAAAATTCAAATCATTTATTTAAATTCAACCAATAAAAGTTACTTTTGACAACTTCGTAGGTTTCAAGGGCGAATGTGACTGGTGCTGTTCCTGAAAGGACGTTTATTTTGTCCTCTTCTACTTCGACGTGTCGATGATTTTGGTTTGTGTTAGATGAGCTACCAGTAAAACAATTGTTTAAATTGGATCATTAGTGCTGGTGATTACCCCCTACATACAAACTTACAAACATACCTCTTTATAATATTAGTATAGATATAGACTAGTATAGAGTACAGAAGTATAGATTACCCGACTGCGGCGAAGCCCAAAAAGAGGGTTATGTGTTTGATTTTAAAAATATATTTTTATTTTAGATATTTTATGCGGTTCAAAGTGAGAGACAAGTCATTTATCAAGAGTACTGTTCCTGGGGAATCTCCTTTAACTGCCTATCAAATGATGTAAGGTTCCCGCGAGGTAGCATGGATGATATTCATAATACCAATTTCAACAAAGCAAGTTTGTCATTTAATTCCAATATATCCTGTAGTATGTTATGTTTATAGGGAGCGGCCACCGGCCACAGGGATTCAGGAAATATGGAACGTTACGTCATTAATTGTAAATAACAGTGTAGCATTGGGCACTTTTAGGTGCCTTATTTGAAAGGCTTATATTTACGGCTTGATTAGAGGATTCCAGACAAATTCGAAAACTTTTTAACATAAAAAAGAAGAAAAGACGAAGACGAAGAAGAGGGAACCTACACATATTTTTTCTTAAAATTTTAATGTGAATATGTGTATGGTGTGAAACGTTTAAAAAAACACTTTTTCACAAGACACCCAAAACATTTTGGCGTAAAATAGATGAATGTTTATTTTATTCAAAACAGTAACAATTAAACTTACCGGCGACATTTCCCATACACAAATAAATTAAAGTCACAGAACGAACAATAGAATTCATTGTTCCAAATAAAATATATACATAAGTACACAACTACACGTCACTTTTTCACCAAACAATATAAATACGTTCGTTTAATGCTTCAAAAAGTTCATTCTTGTAGTAACTAAAATATTAAACTACAATATAATGACGTATTTATTAGTCCATACTTAAATAAACGACCGGATTTGTAAAGTATCTCAAATAATAATTTAATTTCGTCGTAACCAGTGTATTGACATCAAAAACACGAACACTAATGTTAAACTACTCATGGTGAGCTCATTTTTATATATTGCGTCGATTTATCTTGTTCTAGTTCAGAACAGGATAAATCGACAGTTCAGTCGAAATCCGTAGGTTCGGTTCGGACACAGATAGCTTTACATCGGGAATTAAAAATAAATCAGCTATTGCAAACATTTTGACTGATTTTTTTATTCGACTTTTTACAGTAGTTTTTTAAATTGTCGATGTAAAATTTCTACCGTGCTAACTACTGTACTAAATTTCTGATGTACTAAATACGTGGTATTCATTTACTCTCCACTCCCGACTTCGCACGGGTGCAATGGAGATATAAACCTGCCTCTTGAATCACTCTATCACTGAAACACACGTCTATTGCTGAAAAATCCGTTGCGTAGTTTAAAGATCTAAGCGTACAGACAGCGGGAGCGACTTTGTTAAGTGTTTAGTATACTATTTAAAGATTTTCAGATAAGTAAAGTAGTGAAGTTTATGTTCATTGAGGCCTTAATTCTCCGATAATTTGTGCGTAAGGAGACTCTTCTTCTGGCCCTTGTCTTGGCAAGCTTTCTGGTTCATTTCGATGAAGGAAGTCAAGGTCTGCGTATAACACCTTGGTGTCCACTTGCACTTTCTGAAAAGGGTTAGAATTCATAGATTATATTATATTAGTATTTCTTTGGTCCTGGGTTCCATTCCCATTTCGGGGAATGTGTAATAAATAGGGTTTTTCCAAATTTGGACCTTGGAAATTTACTAATGGAAATTTACTCCACGCATTCATGCTAGTTCCACCACAGAAGTTCTTAGGTACGATGGTGCAGTAGTGACACACCACTTTTACTTACCGGCTTTTTACGGCAACGTTTTAAATAAATGACGGAAACGACTAGCAATATGAATACTACTGCCACTGCTGATACTATGTATATTATAGTGGCGTGATTGCCTGAATCAGCATTTTGCGTGCCTGGATTATAATCTTGATTGCCTTTCTCTCCGTTACTGGAATTTAAATCTGAAACTAAAAATATAAGTTAATAAAATACACGAGACTGTAGCAATTATACTTTTTCAATGGAGGCTTTATAATTAATATTGATTTTGGGGTTCCTATTAGTGAAAACAATTAGTTATTTAACACTGGCGGTTAGATTGTATTGGAATAGGTACCGAACCTTATATTTGCTGTACTGGAGCAAAAATCTGTTTCTGACTTCAGTTTCCTCCCTGGACAAATTTCTCCCAGTATCTAAAACATGCTTCTACCCGCGGACTTCACCTTCTACCCGCGGACTTCACCTTCGTGAATAACATATTCTATGGCACTCGGCAGAAAAATTGGACGAGTATTATCAGAGATTACCTCCTAATCTAAACCTACAAACAATTACTCTTCATAATATTACCACAGAACAGAATCCTCACCTTTGTCATCCAAACTGTCCAGTCGATCAGTAACAGTATCAGTTATAGTTTCATCGTAAACTAATAAAGTTTTCTTGGAAACATGTCGGGTGATCCATCTTTCACCTGCTGTTGCGTTCACCTCATAATACATACAACATAAAATTGTTCCATTTTGCGATTTGTTGAATATTGTGTCCGGAAAAATGTTATTATATGTGTCTATTACGTTAGTAGTTGTATTTATTACGCATATAAAAAGATCTGTGAATAAATCGATAAGTAAGTTAATGCGAGCCTCACACAACACCGCTCGTCCGCGTGGTCGTGCGGATGCGGCGAAGCAAATGGCAGTGCGCCGCGCAGAGATCCGTTTGGTCGCCCGATCGCGCGGACCAGTACAGGCGTCGCGTGAGGAACGGCCATGGCATAATTATGAAAATATATATGGCACTTGTAACAAAAACACTTTTGTTCCGGCTAATCTTCGTAACGGCTTGAGCGATTTTGACGGGACTTTTACTGGCACATAGCTAATGTTACAAGATCTAACAAAGGCTACTTTTATTTTAGAATAAGAATTAGGGTTCTGTGCAAAAAAAATAAAACCCTTGAAATTGGGACTACAAAATTCGATTGAAAAAGGGAAGGAATATTTTTTTATAATAATTTCACGCGAACGAAGGTCGTGGTCAGTTATCTTATAAAACTTATCTCATTTAGTGTCCCACTTAAATCATTAGTACCTGGATGACCCGCTTTTTGACGTTTTCTAAAAATGAAACCTAGCTAGATCGATTTATCGCCCCGAAACCCAAAATTTCATGAAAATCGTTGGAGCCGTTTCTGAGATTATGTTTAAAGTTTCGAAAAAGTTGAAATCTACTTAAGATTTAATTTTGCATTGCTCTGGCTACATCACCATAAGTAATGCTTAGTAGAGTTTGACTAATTCTTTATTCAAATGCTCAAATCAGAAAGTAAACGTTAGAAAAGTTCCGCTTTGAAAAGAGAGAAGTCAAATGTTCATCCTCCTTTTTTTTGAAGTCGGTTAAAGGACTTACTTATTTCATTAATTTCGTATCCTTGACATTTAAACGAAACTGGTTGTGTCTCATTATATTTAAGAACGGCCGGTTCTTCGCTGTCTTTAGCTGTAATCAGAAAACTTTAGGTTGAATAATTATACAGGGTGTAAACAGACACATCACGAAGCCGTCAACCAAGCATTATGTACAGACGCCAGGATACATCAAGCTACTACAATCTGTCAAATTTCTTTAATAAATAAAATACGAGTATCTTATATGGTGCCCTGTCTTCAGCGGTGGTGCGGCTATGTCGTTACGGCAGGGCGGTGCCCTATTTTCAGCGTTGAATAAAAATTACGAGTATCTGTACATCTGTACATATACATAAAATTGGAGTGTCTGTTTGTAATATTAAAATAACTGCTTTTTACCAAGTGCATATGGATGTATACACGGTACATATACCGAAACAACATTTTTTACAATTTTTGTCTGTCTGTCTGTTTGTTCCGGTTAATCTCTGGACCGATTTTGACAGGACTTTCACTGGCAGATAGCTGAAGTAACAAGGAGTAACTTAGGCTAAAGTAGCCTAAGTATTTTAGATAGATAATTAGGGTTCCGTGCAAAGAAAAAAAAACCCTTGAAATTAGTAACAAAATTCGATTCAAATAGGTAAGTGCTTATAATAAAGGGGATTTTTTAATAATAATATCACGCGAACGAAGGTCACGGGCAACAGTAAGTAAATAATAAAGATAGAGCACCGGAAGTAGAACTTATTTATTGGAAATTTCCTCCTCTTTAAGGTGGTTGCGTCAGGGTAGCCCGCGAAATTCAAATTTTCTTACTTTTTTTGTAATTTGAAGGTCAGTGTCAAGTTGTACGTTAATTATATTAGATTAAACATCGAGTTTTTTTATAAACCTTATTTTTTATTAAATAAATGAATGCAAATAATACTCACGGATTTCATTGACTATTCTCCGAATATAATGTGATAGGTCTATTCCAGTGAAATAATTAATAAATTGATAATACCAATAGGGAGTGTCTACGGTAGGGCCGTAACGTATTTCTGTATTATTATCAAAAGTTTCCAATTGTATAATAAAATGAGTGGTGTAGACGCTTGTTTGTTTGGGTATGTTGCCTATGTATGTTGGTTGATGCCGATTGTCTGTAAAGTTAAAATAATCGTTAGTTTACTTGTTATTCAGATTCATTTATTCGTTTGAAATAATTTTGGTAAAGTAGGTACTTTACGTAATTCAAATGGTAAGTACCAACTTTAGGTTAAAAAAGACTGTCCTTTTCAACCACCTTTATTTCTTTTTGTTAAAGCAGGTATTTGCATCGTAAATGAACAACTTTTACTTAGGGGACCACTTTAAAAAGTGAAAATTAAACCACAAATAAACCTTACCGTTTGTGTAGACATGATACCATTGATGATCATATTTTTTTGGAGAACTCGAAGTGAAAATCCAATTCGTTATTGAACTGCCGTTGAATTCTATTTTTTCTGAAATACAAAAAAAGGTATTTATAATAAGTATCTAAAACTATCAGGTAAGTCTGCTTAACAGTTACCTATTTCTAACCTTCGATAGGTTGAAAGTCACTTGAAAGTCAAACCAACCGCAGTGTTTCAAGTTCACGCACACACTTACCACACTTACGAGTACTTCGGGGGTGTCAAGGGTGAATGTGACTTGTGCTGTTCTAGAAAGGACGTTTATTTTTTTTTCTCCAAAGTGTCGATGATTCGGCTTTGTTTTAGATGAGCTTCGACGAGATCTCTGCCACATCTGATTTTCGAGTTTCCCCCCGGCGTAGGGCATCCGCGCGCCACTCGTGTAGGCGCGCGAGGACTATTGCCTCCAGATTTCATGGCGGCATTCTGGCAAGGAGGCTCGCCGCCTCGCCGGAGATCGTGCGGTACCCCCAGACTAGCCTTACGGCAACCTCCTTCTGGGGCTCGCCGCCTCAAGGAGCGCACCCACACCGGGGCCCCGTAAAGGGCCCTGGACCGCACGACCCCGCGTAGAGCCTCCGGCAGGAGCCGCCTGAAAGCAGCCCCAGTCCGTTACAGTTTGGGAGCCAAAAGTCGGAAATGCTCCACGAAGTTCCACCGGCTGTCGATGAAGAGCCCTAGGTACTACAGCGTCAACTCGACGCCGATTGGAACCCCTCCCGCCGTTACTATGGATCCCGACGGTGGCGCATTCCGAGGCCCGTGAAAGCATACGGCCTCAGACTTGTGCAAAGCCACCTCGTGATCCAATTGCCGGATCCTCTCCACGACTATCACTACCCTGCGTGTCATCAGTTCTTCCGCCGCCTCGTGTGATCTCCTAAGTGGTAGCACCAGCGTGTTGTAAGCGTAGCAAACCACGCTGACGCCGCTAGGGAGGTCGGCGCGCAGCACCCAGTCGTAACCGATGTTCCACAAGGGCGGCCCAGAACCGGCGGTTCCATTCTCCGTTGTGACTGGGGTAGATGACGGCCCTATCCGTCAGGTAGTCCCCGACCACACGACGGAGGTACCTGATGATACCGGAATGCCTCTCTAATGCAGCTCCAGCATGGAGTTGAATTCGTTGGCGATGTCTAGAGACACCGCCAAAACCACCCCATCCCGCGACACCGCATCCCCAGTCGTGATGACGTCCACCGTCGACCGCCTCTTGCGGAAACCAAACTGGTGTACCGCAAGATCCGGTCCAATCTCCGCAAAGTGCCCGGCGTGGCGGTTTGTAATTACTCTTTCAAAGAGCTTGCCCACCTCGTCGAGCAATATTTATTTTTGACTCCTTCGTTGGCCTAATGGTCGCTAGCGCTACTGCTGAGAAATGAACCAGGGGTACCTTGGTTAAATTCCAGGGTCGCGAAATGTCTTATTGGAATTTCCCAGATTTATGACCATGTTAGTGGAGAAGAAGTTGCTGAAGATTAGAATAGTACTTACATATTAGAATTAAGTCGTTTAACAACTAAATTTTGTGTTTATTTTGTTTTTAGATTTTGTTTTTTGATTATATAGATAGAGATTACATTTACATAAGTTAAAATCTATTGTATTTTGGTCAGCGAATAAAGGCTTTTTATTATTATATAGTGGAGAAGAAACCAACACCTTCGGTGTACCGCAGGGAAGTGTGCTTAGCCCGACTCTTTTCCAGATTTAGATCAATGAGGTTTGCTGCTTACCTCTTACGAACTCCAAAATATTCACCTATGCTGATGACACTGCAGTCATTGTTCATGGAAATGATTAGGAGCATCTGAGGAGAACTACTGCCGAAACGTCACTTAAATCTATTATGGGTTGAGTTCAGCTAAATCTGGACAAGACCTACTTTATCCCGTTCGGGCTACACCCTGGTACTAATAACTAACTCCAACAGGTTTTCTCATTAACGCACACACATACAGGATGTAAAAAGACTCTTAACGAAGCCGAAAGGCACTTGTTCTCCCCGTCATTGCGATTTTAAGCTATTGCATAGCTTCTATCTCGGGCCTTGAACGTGGAGACCGAATCCAGAAATTCCGTAACGAAAAATTCCGTAACGAAAATAACCTAACACCTAGTGCCTAACACGTAGTGTCACGTAGTGTGTCACACGTAGTGTTAAAAATAATAACCTAGGCTTGTCAATATCTGACACTACGAAAGTGAATAAATAATTATAATTACATAAGTTGATAAAAAATGCTATGCAATAGCTTTACCGCGGCAGTCTCCGAGTGCCACACGTCTTTTTTTTTTGTTTGAGACCATGCCTGAGAACCTTCTAGTTACGGAGTTATTGGGGGTCAAAGTTCCAACTTTTTCACAAGTTTTTTTTTTTAACTTGTTTTCAATGTATTTTTTTACTTTATGACACCTTCACGACCCCCATACTATTCAATCCATCTATCAGCACAATGTTTTGAATGCGTTACATTGAGTCCTACGTAAAACGTGATTTTTCACCCCAAAATAAAAAGTCGTTTCCCAGCAATAATTTTTGCGTAAAGTTACTTATGTAGTTTGATGTACATAATGCTCGGTTGACGGCTTCGTGAAGTGTCTGTTTACACCATTTATATTATATTATATCTAATATGAGTGGACGAGAGGATACACCTCTGCCTTACCCTTCGGGGATTACTGGCGTTATGTTATATTATGTTTTAATATTAACTCAAATTTAACTTGCCTATTTTATGATCTGTAATAGGACGCGCACGTTCCCGAGGTAATCCTGTAAACGATTAAATGTTATTTATCTATAGATAGCATGGATGATATTCATAATACCAATTTCAACAAAGCAAGTTTGTCAATTAATTCCAATATATCCTGTAGTATGTTATGTTTATAGGGAGCGGCCACAGGGATTCAGGAAATATGGAACGTTACGTCATTAATTGTAAATAACATTTGTGATCTTGTGCAACTGTGTAGTAGTGTGTAGTTTAGCATTGGGCACTTTTAGGTGCCTTATTTGAAAGGTGGAGGGTTTGAAGGTGGGCTTTTTGATGAAAGTCTTGAAAGAAAGGTAGGAGGAATGGGATCTACGGGGTGGACGGGACACCGACGCGAAAACGGTTACCACTTATTACGTACATCATTCTTCACCCCCCTGTATAGAAATATTTCATCGATTATTAAAAATAAATCAGGGTGATTTATTTTCTCATCGGTGTCCCTTCCACCCCAAATATTATTTTGGACAATATATGTATTCTAATATTATAAGGAGATATTTGTAATTTTTAGGATTGCATCGTGGGGTAATCTTTTAAAAGTTCTTTCACTAACGGGAAGTTAAATTATCTCCGAGTGGCATAGGCTTTAAAACGTTCCGGTGGGTTTATTTCCGTACTAGTTAAGAGGGTATAGGGGCTGCAATTCTCCAAACAAATGTACACCCCTTTTTTCTTTCTGAATAATGCCTGTACGTGTAGTACGTGGGGCTGGGTACGTGGGGCGACGGAGGCGGCTGCCGCTGCTGTGGGTGCCGCCCGCTCGCACCAACCTGCTGCAGCACGCGCCGCTTACGCGCGCGCTGCGCACACTCAATATGGTGTCACAACAGATTGCCTGCTTCAATTGTACACCGAGTGAATTCACACGAGCCGCATTTTGCAAAATAGCTCATTTTGCATAATGCTCTTGATTGTCAAAATAATTAATTATAGTCTTGATAAACTATTGGAGCTCGTGGCTAAATAATAACAGCCGAAATACAAATGACAGTCGGTCCCGGCTGTCATTTATAGATCTTTGACAGTCGTTAAGTAGTCAGTGGCCCAAAAAAAGTCTAACAACCAGTCTTACCAAGGGGTATCGTATTTCCCAGTACCAACTGGGTTGTGGAGGTCAGATAGGCAGTCGCTCCATGCAAAATACTGGTATTCAGCTGCATCCGGTTAGACTGGAAGCCGACCCCAACATAGTTGGGAAAAGGCTAGGCAGATGATGATGAGTCTTGATAAACTATTGTAACTTTAAATATAACTTCGCTATTGTGAAGTACCTAAACTTGTGATAATAGCTGTATGTGTGGTTTAAATAAATAAATAAATTTTTAACAAGATACCCAAAACATTTTGGCGTAAAATAGATGAATATTTATTTAATTTAAAACAGTAACTATGCAACTTACCCCCTAAAAAACCGGCGACATTTCCCAAACACAAATAAATTAAAGTCATGGAACAAACAATAGAATACATTGCTCCAAATAAAATTATACAATAAGTACACAATATGTACACGCCACTTTTTCACAAAAAAAAAAATATCAATAAGTTCGTTTAACACTTCAAAAAGTTCATTCATGTGTTAACTGAAACATTATGCCAAAATATAATGACGTATTTATTAGTCCACATTCAAATAAACGACCATATTTCTACAGTATACCTAATAATAATTTAATTTAGTCCACCCGTGCCTAACCAGTGTATTTGACATCGAAAACACAAAAGCTATTGTAAACTGTTCATGGTGTGCTAATTTTAATTTATTGCGTCGACTTATCCTGTTACATTCAACTGAGTCAACATCTGAGGATACCAGTTGCCCAGTGCAGGGGTGAATCACATGTTGGGTATTTGGGTTCCAAGTTGCATGATAATTTATTAATAAACACACGCAGAAGGTGTGGAAACACCTTCCATCCTAATAAATTCTATCCAACCTTCATATCGCTAGGAACAACAAAACATAGTCCACAGTCCTTGTCCCTTGTTACTTGGTATCGGCGCAATACGTTATTTGATTCCATTCTTCCTTCCCTGTCAACCGCCACGCTATCATTTATTCGCTTTCAATACACTTCATCGAAAACTGGCTCTTATCGCACCACTATTAGGTTCACCATGCAATGTATTTCACATTTGTTTTTTTTAATCAGGTATCATAATGTGTGCGGAAATAGAAAAATCCACAAGCAGTTATTATAGTAGTGATTACATTACGGGACGGAAACGTGGTCGCTCACAATGGGCCTCATCAGAAGGCTTAAAGACACTCAAATGGAGAGCGCATGATCAGAATTTCCTTGCGTGATCGAATCAGAAATGAGGACATCTGCAAGAGAACCAAGGCTACCGACGTAACCCGAAGAATTGCCAAACTTAAGTGGCAGTTGGTAGGGCACATTGCTCGCAGAACGGATGGCTGATGGGGCCGAAAAGTTCTGAAGTGGCGACCGGGAATCGACAAAAATACTTTTCCTTCTATTATTTTATTTCTTCGAAAGTGTATTGAAATACGTCGTTTGATACACGTGGGCACTTGTTACTGCAGTTCTCGGCTCTATAACAACCTCATCTGCGGCTCGGGTGTGATTTCCGGCACGAATGAAAAATAAACTCGAATGAACTATTTCCTTTCATAGCATTCCTCACAAAATCCAGCCAGATAAGAAAAAGAAATAAAACACAGTTTGACAGCAATACTTTATTCTTGCGTTTCAAAACGTTCTTACAATCATTCTTATCTGCTAATATCATTTCTTGCCTACAACTAGAGGGACGGCGTCCCGGATCTACTGACAAACGCAGCTCGCTTGAGCATTTCTCGTTTTCTATCGTTAACACTACTAGGGCTTGTTAAATGCGCTGTTTTTGTGTACTTTTCCTATAACATATCATAAAATCGATGATAAGGAGGAGGAGGAATTCAAATTTTCTTTCGGTTTTTGCAATCTTCAGGTTAGTGTCAGGTTTTATTGATGAATAGGCTTAGTTTTCGAGACGAAAAAAGGGGAACACGAAAAGTCGATCTCGTCAAAATTTTTGTGATATAATCGGTCAAAGCTGTAGTCTAAAGCAACACTTTATTCAAATACCTACTTCGCCGGCCTCTTCCCTCTTAAGCTGGAAGCGTACGGGTAATCCGCGAAATAAAAATTTTCTTACGTTTTTGCAATTTGCAGGTTACTATCAGGTTGTTTGTTGATGAAAATATGATTCGCGTCCGTAAAACGTATGTAGTTATAGAATTATCATCATTAAAATGATCAATACAATTAACCCCTAAGTTCATAATTATAAGTAATCCCATTCAATATCTATTTCATGAAAAAGTCATTCAATGGGATTAAATGAAGTTAGAGACCTGCCAATTGAAAAAAACGTAAGTTTGAATTTAGGGGTCTACCGTGGCGCACTGAAAAAGCTGGTGTTACGGGCCCAGGAGTATGTAAGGATGCTACCCCCATGGCAAAAAGGCGTGTGGTTACCAGTAGCGAAGGGTAAATTTTTGTAAGAAGTAAGCCGGAGTATATATCTTTAATGTGATTATATTATTTGTCTAAAGGATACTGACTGAGCAGAGGTAGGAATCGAGTTGTATGGAACCGTCGCCACTGGAGGTTATATAGGTATATAGATCATTTACCTATAACTCAGTGATGGGGCTGTGGACCTGTGCGCGCCAGATAAGTAGTCGCTCCATATAAAATACTGGTATTAAGGTGCGTCTACCAGCTCGATAGACTTAAGACTTTAAAAAGGTGGTCAAGACCAGGTGTTGTGGCGCGACTTGGTCTTAGGCTATGTCCAGCAGTGGACTGCCATAGACTAACTTCATTGATTTTTAATATTATCTGTATTTTAATGAGTTTTTAAATTGTTTTTGTTTTTAAACATCACAATAACAGCACATATAACTAACCCTGAAAATTCGAAAAGTGA
Organism: Lycophotia porphyrea; assembly: GCA_950005105.1. Lineage (NCBI taxonomy): Eukaryota > Metazoa > Arthropoda > Insecta > Lepidoptera > Noctuidae > Lycophotia > Lycophotia porphyrea. The sequence continues at coordinate 11,559,735 of OX465406.1, forward strand.
TATTCTATCAATATTTTACTACATTTTCAGTAGTTCATCGAAATAATTAATATCTATTTGGAATTAAATATTTTTAATAATTATTATAGTGATGTGTGATGCATAACGACGTGAAATTGTATTTACGGTTTTTACGAATACGTTAGCCGGTTTTTTTAACTGATTTTAGACTGAATTATCTCGTCTCTGATTGGCTAGTGCGTCTTTATTTATTTAATTTTAAATATCTCCTCGCTATCCATCAAACATGAGACATAAAAAATGACAACATAACGATTTTCTTCAAATCTTTGATTAAACTTGAAATACAAAGTGAAAACTTCAAAAACTCTTAATAATTACACTAAAAAGCTTTTCAGCCTGTCTGTAGCTTTCTTTGAGAAAGATAATAAAATTTTGCGTCTAATATAATTTTGCTTAATTTTTTACAGCGAATCTTACATACAAACTAAGGGACAGACTGGTCATATTACACTATTTATATAATATTATACAGGTAACGACTAATCCACTGATTGATCGGGTGAAATAAACACAAAAATAATTTACTTATAAAGAAAAAAAAAAAAATTCAAAAAAATTTACTCATGATCAATATTTTATTAAAATAAATTATGTATGCCTATCAAACAGTCTTAATAAATAATCTTTAAAAACCAATATGGCTGCTTCTTTAAAAAAAAAACATCAATAATCAAAATGTGACAAAACCTTGAATTAACTAGGAACCAAAATGGCTGTCAAAAAATCATAAGAATCCAAAATGGTTGCTTCTGCGAAAAAATCTTGAGATTCAAATCAAAATGACTGCGTCTTTTAACATGTATGAATATAAGCACCCGAAAACCGGTTTAAATATCTACAAATATGCCTAAAGTGCCCAAAATAACGGCCAGTCTGGCCCAAATAACACAGAGCCCAACAGCTGTGCGTCGTACGCGTGAAACTAATATCATAAGTACTACGGGTATTATCTGTGACTAGCATCGGGGTCTTTGTACTTAAAACATCCAGCAAATACCTTGTAAAAACAAAATGATGCCGACTACGCAAAGAGCTAAGACAAAATGGCAATGTGTCAAAGATGACATTAGTTTTACGGTACCTTATGTCATTCTGTTGTATGCTGTATTTTAGTTTTTTTCCCCTATTCAAGATGTTTGCTGGCTATTATAGGTACTTCCAAGGTATCGCATATTATAATCATGATTTTGATTGAATTACAATTGAAATAGTGAAAGTACTGACTGAAAATGAATGTGAAAATTTACCAATATGCTGAAAGATTTACTTATATTTTGGTAGATTTAAAAGAATATGGTTTATTTAACAATATATTGGCACATTTACTAATGTATTGTTAGATTAACCAACGTCTTTGTAGATTTACCAAAGTATTTGTATATTTTGCCGATACATTTGTAAAATAACTGAAATATTAATAGACAGCATATTGAAACCTGTGATTGTTCAATGTTTAATTTGGAACAAGATTGGTTTTGCTTCAAATTGTCAAAAATAAACCAGACTCAAGAGGACCAATTGGTCCTTTTCCCATAAAACAAGATGTCAAACGAAATGCATGAATTCAGTCAGTATTCGCAGCAGTTCAAACACTTGATTAAACGCACCGTCTACAAATGAATAATGTCTTAGATTGAATCTACTTTTTTATAGTGCATGGACACTAGATCGAGATTAACAGTGGTTCATAAAATCGTACTGATCATGGATGAATAAGAGGGGATGAGTAGGTCACAATTTTAAGCAGATTTTAGTTTTACGAAATCAAATGATTTGGGAAGGTAACTAGGTAGATAGAAAATAAGAGTTCATTTGTTTAATTTTGTTGCTAGATCGAAGACAGAATATATATCGCTGCTCCGGGATTTGTCGCGCTTCATCGCCTCGGCACTTTTTTGCTGGTCACCACTTTTGATTCTGCCGCTCAAGAGTTGCAGTGTTTGGGGATATTGTGGCGGGATTATCCCAATAAATTGCATAAACATAAAACATTATCATCATTTCATTTTTTTATTTCATTTTGTTTGTTAGCTTAGTTATTCATTTTATTGTGCATGCTGTGGTCTCCTGTAAGTGAAGGAGTACACCTACGTGGTACTTTTGTCGCTGATTATTTATTTCTTGTGTTTGTGTACATCCTTTGTTGGAGATCCTAAATAAATAAATAAATATTGAAAACCGGGTACTCTTTTGGGTATTTGTTACAATTTAAACCCAAGTTTGACAGAAACTAGTGTCTGGTTTCGATGTTGTAGGACCCAAGTTTTGGTTTCGCAAAACTCATTGTCAAAAAATGCAATGGTTCTTGTCTTAGACAATTTTTACTGAATCTTATACCAACTCCTGATACATCCACGATCTCTAGTCAAGTTTTACTTCCTCAACATTCCTTTTTAACCCTTACCTACCAATATCTTAATAATCCAGTTTAATTTTGGTAAACTTGCCAATATTTAAAGCCATCCTACTTACGAACACATCCAAGTATTTTATCTAATTTTTTCTTACTTTAATTCACTTCCATAAATACTGCTATTATGACTATTTCTCTGATCTTTTAATTCAAAGCTCTTTCAGTATTTTGTATCTCGATTCCACTATTTTTCAAAGAATCCAATAATATTATCAATCTTTGTTTAAGTTTGATTGATAGATTGACAGTTATAGATCTGTTTTCTTGAATATATACTTAAATATATATCGTTCGTCGTGATTGTAATAATAGGTGTAAAATACCCTTAAGGAAGCCGAAAGGCATTTGTTCTCCCCATCAGTCAAAGCGATCATTTTTTTTGTTCCGAATTATACCTAGAAACTTTCTAGTTGCGAAGATAGTAATAAATAACTTGACCCCAAGTTGTAGTTCCAAGTTTTTTTTTAAATTCATGTTTGATGTTTGTTGACGACTTCGTAAAAGACGCCTTGTATATTATAACATATATTATATATTTTACATTGATACGTCATGCTATATAATTTTGACTCCTTATTTAAATGTTGAACCATAATCTCGATCTTGCTGAATTTAGTGACGATTTTTTAAACCTAGTTTTACCTAAAGTAAAGGCTACACGAAGACCGCAAGATGACATTATTTTTATTAAAAAGTCTGTGTGCATGAAATTTTAACAATTTGATAAATATCGTCAACAATTTTAATTAATCATACAGGGCCGGGGTAATGAAGGGTAAATTTATATCGAAGGGTAAACATGATACTGCGTTTACCCTTGCAATGATAATAATGATTTGTCCTAAGTGTACTGGTAATACATATTTTAAATCAAGTACATCATACATAGCAATTTGAACTACTATTTGATTTGGTATGGATGGGTCAATCGAGTCTTATATTATATTATTTTATAATAATATTATGTAAGTTACAATATTTGACATCAGTGATTTAACGACTATTTACAAAATATCTATTTCGGGTTCCGTTTTCTGCGAAAGAATAGTTTTTTTACATAATTTATGCTTGTAATGTCTTAAGATTTCCTTTAAGATACCGGCCCTGCCTTAAATCTAAATAATTGGAAAACATCGACCAGACTGTATTTATTATGCTACACATGAAAATATAGTGGTAATAGATATTGATATTGTCTGGGCAATGACGTTTTTTTTTTTTTAAATATATTTAGTTTAGATTTAATACAATAAATTAACCGCCCAACACTTATATTATTACTGCAATACAATCAACAAGAACTTTGGCGGTTTCAAATTATCTAGTAGAAAACAAAAGAATATTTCAAAAGTAACGGTCATTCGTCGACTACATCCATTTTGAAAGTGGTCGGCTTTCGACCAATGGGTTTCATCGCTAGTCTACGAACGGTTGCTTTTGTGCAATTTGTATTTAGAATTTCCTCGTCACTACTGCTTGAGTCGTCGAAGCGGCCGGTCGTGCGTATGTTGTCGTCTGACTCCGAGGACTGTAAATATTTAAGAAGGTGAGTTATTTGTATGCATTTCTAACTTGGAAAGTAATAATTATGAATTAAAAATTCTAGTGAATATTTTTCAAATGTGCTTCTAATATAGTTTGATGAAAACTGGTGTGTATATGCTATGTTAATTAATGATAAGATGTGTGCTTTTGTGAAATACGGTAATGTGACGAACAATCTAGGTACCTATAAATACATGATAAATGATGCGATCTTCAAAATATAATAATTACATATACAGTTTTATTACAAACTACGTTGCGTACTTTAAAAGTAATATATAAACAAAAAAATCATCCTTTAATGAACACCTCGGTATAATTAATTTAAAATAAATGCACATGGACATATTTACCAAACATAAAATTGAAAACAGAGGTTGAAAATGAAGACAAAATACTGTTAAAGGGCCTTAGATAGACACTATTGTTTGTTACGTAATAACAGATGCATAAATCAATAACAATAACATATTTGCTGTAAAGCCTTTTTAAATAAGTGTTGAAGAACCAATCATGCAAAGCGGATGACCAATTCACCAGACAGATCTATCGTCAGATACATATTTGGTTACCAAGTTAAAAAAAAACTAGGTATGAAGACGAGTTCTGCTAAAATATAACAACTCACAATCTCTGATTAATCATCTGCCTAGGGCCTAGCCTTTTCCCAACTATGTTGGGGTCGGCTTCCAGTCTAACTCGATGCAGCTGAATACCAGTATTTTACTAGGAGCGACTGCCTATCTGACCTCGAAAATCCAGTTAGTACTGGGTAATACGTAAGATTCAAAAACTCAAACTCAAAAGCATTTATTTGAATTAGACCATTACATGCACTTTTGAATGTCAGAAAAACAAAGAAGGCTAAGCTACAGTCACAGACACAAGGCATAATAACTTGTGAAAGTACTGTAGTTGCCCATTCCTTGATTCCTTCCTTCGAGATTGGTTGTCAGACTTTTGGGCCACTGTCTTGCTGTGACGACTGTCAAAGATCTATAAATGACAGCTAGGACCAACTTATCTAAGTTGGTTGAAGTTTATCGTGTTTTCTGTTAAACGCTGTATATCCTAAATTGTTAAACAATTACTTCGAATTTTTAATGTATACTAATATTATAAAGAGGAAAGATTTTTTTTTGTTTGTTTGTACCGAATGAACTCCAAAACTACTGGACCGATTCTAACCATTTTTACCAATAGAAAGCTAAATTATCAGGAAGTAACATAGGCTGTAAATTATATTTATATCACCTAAATTGTTCGAGATATCACAATTTTTGTGAACGAAGTCGCGGGCGAATTGCTAGTATGATATATTTTGGCAGAACTAAGATCTTAGTGGCAGTTTTTATAGATTTATCTGACGATACATCAAGATTAAGCTGAAGCGAGTTAGAAAAGACACGAACATTTATTTCTTGGGGCGGCCGCGTGCGATCACCTCAGGCAGGCGCTTGTTGGGCCTCTCATCGCTGCTGTCCACGCTCTAGAGTTGGATTGAACATATTTACATACACATCAAATTAGTACTGCGTGATGAGGTTAATTTCGAATAAGAACTACGTAAGAAGAAGACTGGAGAAGATTAATTGGGCCTATACAAAAAATAATTGATCTGAAATCGGTTTAAACGAATTTGGTATTTTTTTGTCTAATGGACCAAGGTGGATTTCACATCTATAAATTCTAATAAAGTCATCATCATCTGCCTAGCCTTTTCCCAACTATGTTGGGGTCGGCTTCCAGTCTAACCGGATGCAGCTGAATACCAGTATTTTACATGGAGCGACTGCCTATCTGACCTCCACAACCCAGTTACTACTGGGAAATACGATACCCCTTGGTAAGACTGGTTGTCAGACTTTTTAGGCCACTGACTACTTTAACGACTGTCAAAGATCTTCAAATGACAGCCGGGACCAACGGCTTAACGTGCTTTCCGAGGCACGGAGGAAGCTCGGTATGTAATGGGTGGTCACCCATCCACAGACCAACCTAGGCAAGCACGGCTTAACCTAAAGATCGACCCGAGCGGCTGTTATTGTTTTAGCCACGAGCTCCTCCATAAATTCTAATAAAGTGAACGTAGATAATTCTCCACCTTCAGTGCTCTTTCTCAAACATAAATACTCTCAACTAAGAAAATACCAAACATATTGCTGAGAATCGAGTTGAGTGGCGTGCTATAAAGGAAACATCTATCCAGCAGTGGACTCCTGTAAGCTGATGATGTAGAAAATACATTTCTTGAAAACACAAATTGAACTGACTTTTACCAGATGAATTATTTTGAAGGTCATTTGTTTTTTTTTAATGGCCGTCTTTTTGTTTGATAAACACTCATTTATCCTAAAACTTACATAAAATGTAGTCTAAAACAAAATAATGTTCATTTAAATACTTACACTTCTAAACTTATTTTTAAAATTAAATCCCAAACCAAATGAAACAGTAAGTTAGGCTCAAAGACTGGCTGTTGTATAGTAATTAATTATATGATCTATACTAATATTACAAAGAGGTCGAGTTTGTATGTTTAAATGTAGGTGGTAATCTACGGAACTATTCAACCAATTCCGGAAATTATCTCACAAATGACAATAGATTTAAAACGTTACCGTGAGATAATTTAAGACTATGAAAAGGTTTTAAAAATAAGTAATCATAAGTACAAGATGGAACGGACACCGATGTCAAAAAGGTTACCACGTATTCTTTAGATCATTCTGAATCCCACCACATGGAATTTTTTCATCGGTAATTTAAAAATATACATTTTGACCGTGTAGGTCAATTGTAGTTTTGTATTAATAACCGACGAAAAAATTCTATGTAGGTACGTCGTAATTGCATCGATGTGCCTCCCACCCTGTATACTTCAAACTGGGCTATTTCTTTGCTATATAACTTGGAAATACTTGCAGTTTTTTTGTGATTACCCTTCTACATTAACAAGCCCCTTTGAATCATAAACTCTTACAACAAAAAACATCTAACCAGACCAGTCTCAGAACCTTTTAAGCCACAATGATCTTACATCAAAGTCTCCGATAGTGAACCGGGTGCCGGCCGCTTCAGCCACCAGCTGCGCGGGCGCAGGCGGGGCGTTCTCGGGAGACAGCACCTTACACGCGCGACACCATTACACATGAATGTATGTACATTAGCACGATTGTGTTACGATGGTACAAGCAAGGCAAACATTTTATGTATATTAGTTTTATTCGAATACATATAAATATCGATATACAACTTTCAGCCCAGTGGAGAAAGTTGACAATCCAACAGTTAGGTTTGCGCGTCATTTAGGAGTACCGAATCGCATTTTTACAAGCTCCTATCGTTTTCTCTCGCTGAGAATCGTCATTTTAAACCGTCCACCGATCGGGACTGCTATCGCACGCGGCAGCATCGACGATGTGGTCTCGGCAGCACGCTTTGTTTCTCGCTCTTGCAAATGACAGTTCTCAGCGACAGAAAAGGATAGATACGATTCCGTGCTGCTAGATGAGGCACAGCCCTTATTTGCTTGTTGTCCCTTACGACATTGCCATCGTCGTTAATATGAGTTACTTTCGATATGTGGGTGTTGGCAGAAACTGTATGCCACCATTTAAATAAATAGTTTAACAGAAAATGGCTCTCGAAATCCGTTAAATGTTTACGAACATATTTTTGCCATTGGCTATAAGTAGGTATGGCATAGTCAAGATTAGACGCAGGAAAGGATACGAGGGTAAGAGGACCAGTATGGAAATGATTACCCCCTAAATGGATTAGCTGTTCATTGTTGAACAACAGTTATAGGATCAATATAAGGTAAAGGATTAAAATTATGGAAAAAATTGTACAAAGTGGTAACATTAAGGAAGAACAAATTAATTATTGACATTACCTTGAACTAAATTATATGATTTTCAAAATTATAAGGGTAATTTGAATACTAGGGTAAAATAAGAGGAACGGTAAATATGATACTGAAAAGGTAATACGGTAAAGGTGGGACCTTTCCAGACTACGCCTAAACAAGTTTAAAAAATAGATATTGCCACATCAATATATCTTTTTGAACTATTATTTATATGTAAGCAAATGATTGGATGTCATCTAGCTTGTATGAATGAATACTAACCATAATATTAACTTTTACCCCATTTTAATCAATTGATTGCTATGTTAAATCATGGATTGAAAACTAAGTTTGATGGTATACAAGCAATGTTCTAGCCAATTCACCTTAGTAATAGAAAACACATGACAACCGTGCATAAACGCCAGGGTTAGATTTTTAAACGTGATAATATAATTCGTAAGTCCAAATCCAAGCTGTCGCATAAACTGACAAAATACAAAATTGAAATACAAAATTGAAACCCTCGGGCCGTGGGGTCCGGTTGCACAATCTTTTAAAGAAAATATTCAAACGTTTAGTTTAAGCTTCCCGGGACCCAAGGGCCTGACTTTTACCTTGGCCAAGGGCTAAGTATTGTCATACAGGCGTGACAATGCCGCCCGTGTCTTGTTAACATTACTGGCTGACAGCGTTGAGGAGGACATTTTTGATGCTATGATATTTAAAGTTGTTGTAAGTTTTAATGTAATTGGTACCATAAACGTTCGTGGCTAGCGATATGGACGGCTTGCTAAGGTGAGATCTAGCTCACAAATAATTTAGTTTTCATTGTATTTCTTTTAAGATTAATGGCTTCCGTCCTCAGCGAAGGTTTTTGTGCACAGTTGTCATTATTGAAGTAGGGAGGGTGAAATTAAGAATCCAGTCAAATATACCATGGCCTTCATTTTGAACTTAGACGTAATAGTATACTTTTCGTTTTAAAGCTTTAATTGATTTGATGTATCAATAATGAAAATATTCAAACGTCAGTCTTTTTAATTAACTACAAAAGGTGCTAGGAACTACAAAGGCTTTTTGTGCAATAACTAGATTCTTAATTAACAATCCTCTCAATAAATTAATCATTGATTTCTCTATGAACCCTTCACCCAAATGATCTTAAATTATCTATCCAAACCAGACCCAAAAAAAACAAATATATTGTCTGCCCTTTTGTTTTATCATACTTCAGTTGCGAAAGAAATGGAGCTAGACGTCCTGAATAGCTTCGTCTCTTCCCCACACTGAAGTGCTTAAAAAAAGTGCCCAAATTAACGCCAAAAATAAAAACCACTTACATCCTGGTCACTCATCATCTCCTTAGTCGATACAGTGGTCTCGATCCTCCTGATGGAGCCCTGGTGGATGTCCACATCGAAGGCGAGGCACTGGAAGCGGCGCAAAAGCAGTACAGCAGGGATCGGGAGTACGCCAGCCATTATCATCATCACAGCGATCACCAGGACCCAGTTTGGGTATTGGGTCTTGATTACGCGGCCCTGCAAGGGAAAAAATTGATGTTAAATTATGCTTTCTTCCCTCTCTCTTCATCAACCTATGGTTACCCAATGATGAGTGTAAGTATGTCAAAATCAAAATCAAAGCATTTTTTTCAAATAGGCCAGTTAAAGGCACTTTTGAATTGTCGACAAGATAACAATGTAATGAAGCTGCAGTCCCAGTCACAAGGCATAAAACTGTGAAAGTACTGTAGTTGCCCATTCCCTAGCGTAGATCTCTATGGAGAAGAACGGGCAAGAAACTCCATGGACACTCTTTTAAATCAGTACATATTTACAAAACCTTGGTTCATTATGTGAGAACGATGTAGCAAGATGTGCAGTGAGTACGTTAAAAGTGTCCATAGTAAAAACAAAAAAAATTAACAATTCAAAAATAAATAAATTAATTCAAATAAGCCGTGGCAACCAAGAAATGACCAGTCACAACTGACAGCGCCCGTTCACGAACATGACGCATGTATCAGCACCATTCAACTCAACCATTTTGAAGGGAACTAAATGATCCGACACACGCACCACTATCAGCGAGACCTTTGAGTGAGCATGACATACTCCTAACCGCCAGGGCACATTCAAGTTAAACCTCTCCACTTTTGGCGCTTTTATATCAGGGCTATCCAGTATCGTCTGTCCACTTTATGTCGTATACTGATTTTATTTGCTACTAGCTGTTGCCAGCAGCTATTTCCGCGTAGTAGGACTTGTCAATAAAATAGAAATAAAGATATCGTTGCCATGTTTGTCATTATTTATTGTTATTTACTATACAAATATCAAACAAACAAAAACAATCTGCTTATCGTTAATTTATTTATTATTATCTACAATAAATAAAAACAATCAATGTAAGTGTTTATCTAAAGCAAATGTTTATGTTATTGTTGATTCATGGGATACCAAGATTAGTAATATCAAGAAGCTTTCGTCGCAAGCGCAACTGCTGAGCATGAGGACCCGAGTTCGATTCCCGGGTCGGTCAAATTGCTTTTGGGTTTTGCCTTTAGGTATTTCTCAGTTTCTCACGGAGTCTGGATTTGTGACCGGTTGATGGCAATAGGCTCGCCTCCTATTACTTAAACATAACTGGTGAAATGTCGGTGTACTAGGTACACCTCTGCCTAACCCTACGGGGATTACAGGCGTGATGTTATGTAATGTCAAGAAGATGTATCTCATCATCTGCCTGCCTCTTCCCAACTATGTTAGGGTCGGCTTCCAGTCTAACCGGATGCAGCTGAACACCAGTATTTTACATGGGGTAACTGCCTATCGGACCTCTACAACCAGGTTAAGGGTAATACGATACTCCTTGGTAAGAGTGGCAGTCAGACTTTCGGGCCACGGACTACCTGTAATGACAGTCTATAAATCAGATCTATATGACAGCCGGGAACAACGGCATAACGTGCTTCCCGAGGTACGGATGAAACTCGGTATGTAATGTGTGGTCACCCATCCACGGGCCAGCCTAGGCAAGCACGGCTTCACCTAAAGATCGTCCCGAGTGGCTGTTATTATTAAGCCATGAGCTCTTGTCCATGTTCCTTCTGTACAAAATACATAAGTAATTATTTTTGGTAAATTTTGCAAAACAAAAGGCAAATTGATCAAATGACTAAAATGTAGCCCACAGCATAACAAGTTGAGTCATACGTAAAAAACAACATGAACGCGCAGTGACATAGTGCACAAGTGAAGTGTTACTAACACAGTTTTAAGGTTTTATTTACTAATACTATTTGTATTATATCATATGTATGTTAGTCTGTAAGGTATATATCTATGGGCCAAAGTACCCTGATAATAAATGTATGTTGTTGTTGTAAAATGACTTGAGAAATTGCATATTAATATTTTCCAGAACTAATACGCGGTATTTATCATACACTAGCTGTTGCCCGCGTCCTTCGTTCGCGTGAAATAATTATTAAAAAATCCCCATTATTATAAGCACTTCCGTATTTGATTCGAATTTTGTTACCAATAAATTTCAAGGGTTAGTTTTTTGCACGGAAGCCTAATTATTTATCTAAAATAAAAGTAGCCTAAGTTACTCTTTGTTACATCAGCTATCTGCCAGTAAAAGTTCCGTCAAAATCGGTCCAGCCATTTCAGAGATTAGCCGGAACAAACAGACAGACAAGAATAGTAAAAAAAAAAATGTTCTCTACTATGACTAATTCTTATGGAAAAAACCTAAAATTGTCTCAGTTGAACCAGGAGAATCGGATCTCAGGTTCTAACTGCATTCCAGAACTGGGTATTAAAAATCTGGAACCACATACGGCTCTGCTGCATGCAATAATTACCTATTAAATTAGACCGCTTTGCGCTCCTTCCCATATAGAGGAGGTCTGCGTCGAGTGGCGTGCAGTGGTTCTCCCCGGAGGGCAGTCAATATGCATAACAACCCAAAAAAAAAATTACGAGTATGAGATGTATTAACATATTTTTTTGGGTTGATTCTCGTAATTCGGGTACACATAAACCTTTAGACACAACTTGAATCTTATCAGTAAACGATAATTACGAAAACTTACTGCTTTTAACTTCTAATAAACACATATCATTAACAGCGCAAACTTCACAACAAAACACCATTTTTAAGTAAATAAACAAATAACAAACAACAAATCCAACACAATAAACAGATATTTTGGATATAATTTATTCTCACACATCACACAATGCGAAGGTTATAACTCAGTAAGATATAAAAATCCAATCCAAGTCAATAAATTGCTTGTCACATGAAACAATATAGTTTCTCTATATGAAAAGTTGAATTTCTAATTTGTCAATAAAAAAACACTACCAAATAAAATGGCATCATTGATATACCGTGACTGCGTCCCAGGCAAAGACTAATTATGCTATTATATTTATTGTGGCATACAGGTACAATTGTTTGTCGACGCACACAATATTATCGAAGGAACACTCATGCATGTGACGCACAGATGAAGTCTCGTTGAGGAAAACTGTGTCATAATGAACGAATGGTTCCGTCTCACAAATAGAATATTTTAAACGTATTGTAATATTTAAGCATGTTGATTATTTTTATGAATAGATCTACCGACCCGTATTTGGCTCATCATAGCCCACTCTTTCTCATAGACGGCTGTGTCCCAGCTGTGGGAACATTATGGATGGAAAATTTTAATGTGGAAGCGCGAGAAAATACAGCCTGACACCGTTAAATTGCAAAAAAACGTAAGAAAATTTGAATATCGCGGGATACCTTAACCGCATTTTCATTAAAGAGTTTCTAACATAGATCGTGGCTACGATTGGGAGGTTTATGCCCAGCAGTGGACGGCTTTTGGGTGAAATGATAACGATGATGATAAGGCGATTTGCTGAAGCAAAACTGTTCGTCGTAGTTTAAGAATATGTGCTATTTTAAATTGCTTGCTCTAAATACTCAATTGCTGCTTTAAATTGAATCTAGCTCAAAATGTACACGCGCACATTGCCAATTACCAAACAAATATAAATATTCATATAACATAACATCACGCCTGTATTCCACGTAGGGTTAGGCAGAGGTGTACCTAATAGTACACCCGCATTTCGCTAGTTATATTTAAGTCCTATGTAATAGGGGGCGAGCCCATTGCCATCAACCGGGCACAACTTCAGACACCGTAGCTGCTACTGAGAAATTCCTGACGGAAAAACCCAATAGCACTTTGAATCGAACCCAGTATTTCATTCTCAGCAGTCGCGCTTGCTACCACTCGACCAACGAGGCAGTCAAAGTATATAAATATTACTAAACAATAAACCCGCGATTACTGATGATTGTTACCGGAAAACCACCAAATATACCTACTGAGAATAGTTAGCAATAAAAAATCATGACGTGTCAGGCGTTACCCACAGAGGGTACCTACGTACAATGTAGCTAAGTACAGTCACGGATAATATACAGGGTGGAAGGGACACAGTTTTTCATCTGTAATTAAAAAAAAACCAGCTGTGTCCTACAAAACTGCACCGCCTACTCGGTCAGAATGTATGGAATAGCAGATTTTTCAGAATGATGTAGACTTGATTATGGTACTTAGAAAAAAAAAAAAAACATTTTAGTTTGTCTGGCTATTTATTTGTTCCGACTTATCTCCGAAACGACTGGACTGATTTTGACGGGACTTTTACTGGCAAATAACTGATATTATAAGTGAGTAACTTAAGTACTACTTTACTTAACTACTACATTTATTTTAGAAAAACGATTAGGGTTCCGTGCAATAAAATTAAAACCCTTCAAATAGTTCACAAAATCCAATTCAAATAGGAAGTCGTATTTTTATAATAATTTCATGCGGACGGAGGTCGCGGGGCACAGCTATTATACATAAAACGGCTCGTCACTATACAATTAATACAATCTGTTCGGGAAAAACCAAATTCTCATAAACATTCAAGGAACCCTACTCATCGGTGTTTACTGTAATAGTATTTATATACGCGCCAATCTTCGCGTCCATCTTCAGTCTGTGTACACATTCTTACTAGGATGGTCAACTTGATATTGTTGTTGTGTTTGTGCGCTGCCCACTGTTGGGCAGAACCTGTAATGGTAGCTACTAGGAAAGGTGTGATTGTGGGACAAAAACGTGATGGTTATAACACGTTTTTTGGTGTGCCGTACGCTTTGGTTAACGAGGAAAATCCTTTTGGAGTAAGTGTTGTTTAAATGCTACATTGTATTAGTGTTAGGTGATAAGAGGTCCAAGTGCGCGGTGTAAAAAGTGACGTCAATACGTCGATTTTCAACTCGAAAAACAATTATCCTTATAGCATTTAAGTTAAATTGTTTGCAGCAACCACAATCAGTTTACCATAATATGAATAAACTAGTTGTTACCCGCGAACGAGTTTGCGTGAAAATATATAAAAAAATAATATAAATTCCGGATCGGATTTGTTACCTATTTTTAAGGTTTTTAATTTTTTTGCCCGGAACTGTAATTATCTTTCTAAAATAAAAGTAGCCTATGTTAGACCTTATGACATCAGCTATCTGCCTGTAAAAGTCCGTCAAAATCGATCCAGCCGTTTCGGAGTTTAGCCGGAACAAACAGACAGACAGAAAAAATTGAAACAATGTATTTTTGTTACAAGTACAAGTGATGATGGTGATGATGAAGTTACTAACTTTTGCCAGCGGCTCTGCTCGTGTTAATTCAGAATTTGGCAATCAATTCGGGTTGTACTCTGCTATAGTATAGTAATAATATAATTCAACAATAATTAATCGAACGACTCGTGGCGCCATCTATCTATTATCATAAGAATGGTATTGTTGTTTTCCTTGGGAACGTTACTTTTTTTTCGGGATGAAAGGTCCAATGTCCTTTCTGTACACCTGACATACCCTGGCGCTTATACCTTAACCGGATTATCCCGTGGCCTGATTGGCCTTCGTCCAGGGGTTAGTTTATAGATCTGAATGTTTGGCTTTTATAGTTGATATCAATTGACTTCTCAGCTTAGAAAAAAACTCCCGTCAAATTGAAACTTCACTAAGGGGCCATCCATAAATTACGTCACACGGTAAGGTGGTCGACGAAGTGTTACATTGAGTGACAAGGGGTGGGAGGGATCCTAAATTTCGTGACGACGCATTTCAAAATCCAATATAATATACAAGTATTAAAACGCGAAAGTTGAACTAATCACGGAAAACTTAAATATTTCCAACTCTCAATGTGATCATGTAAAATTGAAAAACTTGCGGCGTCACACTAGGGAGGAGGAGTCTCAGAAATGTAGCTGTAAAGAAGGAGGGGGCTAAAAATGCCTATCCGTAATTTATGGATGACCCCTAAGTTTGAGTGATACTTCTATCAGTCACATTGATATAAAGCAAAAATAGATCTTATCGTTTTACGACCTGCAAGTAACATTCAATCTTGGGCAGATAATAACAAGTTCAACTATACATAGATATAAGAGTACCTATTTTCCTTAACATTCACTAAACAAATTATTCAAAGTTTATAATAATGAGGTATTTACTATTTATATCAAATACACGATTCAAATGTAAGTATGATGCATGACAAATAAACAATAATATTATTGAAATACCATAGATTATTATTTATTTGATTTGATTTGATTTGATTCATCTTGACGAGTACTTTGTCACAAGATGGTAACCTGGATTTGATGATGGAGCTGTAAGGTGGCCATAGGATCTCCGTGATAAAACCACGTAACCGCATCGAGTTTGGGCTCGTTTGATTCGTCTTAATGAGTAGTTTGTCTTTAGACGGTATCCAGGGTCTGATGATGGAACTGGAAGGTGGTAGAGTCTCTGATCTTGATGGGAGTGGGTGTCATATGGGCATACAACATGACCTTGGTTTTGTCCATGCAAATTTTTTAGTACATTTTATATATTTTTTACCGGGGCATTTTATTCATTTTTTTTTTAAGTCCGTTTTTTTTTAATTGCAAAAAAGCTTTTATTTTGTGTCTTTTTTAAAGTCGGCTTTTTTTTCAGAATGACAGTGAATACGTGGTTACCGATTTCGCGTCGGTATCCCTTCCACCCCGTATATTTATACCGTGGTCATTAAATTAAATTTGTGTAGATTTGTGATTACAAAATAAAAATACCTGTTCTATTTTTGTTACAGGCTACTCTGGACTTTCCAAAATTCCACACATTCATCGCCAACGACTCTTCAATATTATGTCCTCAAGTATATTTCAACGAAAAAGGAATAATACAGTGTCTTCGCCTCAACATATACGTGCCACAGAATGCCACCACCAAACTACTGCCAATACTGGTCTGGTTCCATGGAGGAGGGTTCGCCTTTGGCAGCGCCGGCGAATATGACGGCAAATACTTGGTCAAAAAACACATTCTTGTCATAACAGTTAACTACAGATTAGGGCCTTATGGATTCATGTGTCTGAACGAACCTAGTGTCACAGGCAACCATGGCATGAAGGACCAGATTGAAGCTTTGAGGTGGATTCAGAGACATATAGCTAATTTTGGAGGAGATGCTAACCAGGTCACTATTGCTGGTGAAAGCTACGGCGGAGGTGGTGTAGACCTTCATCTGTACTCACCATACGAACATTTATTTAACAAAGTTATCATCCAAAGTGGTTCTATATATGTTACCGAAGGAATTTTCGTGGACCCAGATCATAAAGCTGCACTGAAACTGGCAAAACATTTAGGAAGTAATGTTGGTACGACGAGGGAAGCTCTCAAATTTCTTGCTAAAGCAAATCCTATCGAAGTAAACGCGGCAACCAGGCACTTGAAGATGATTCTAACACTCTGCAAGGAGGAGAAGTTTAAAGGCGTTTCGAACTTCGTGATAGAAGACCCTTTCCATTTGAGAGTCCAAGAAAGAATGAAACATACAAAAATAATGATCGGTTACACCAGCCAAGAGATGTTGTACGAATTTGCGAACAAACCACTGGCGTATTACAATGAATCTGGCAATCCATTCCTCACACAACTTAGAAATACATTCGCTTTATCGAAACATGAGCTCGAATTACTTAGTGGTATAGTACAGAATTTCTATTTGGGAGGAAAGGAGATAGGTCCTGAGGTACAATTGGAACTGAGTAACTTTTTATCAGATTTTGCCATAAATTATGGTGTTGAATGGTCAGTTAACAGGTATATAGAACAAGGCGCTCAAGTTTATAAGTATATATTTTCGTATATTGGTGGTAGTGAGTACCAGAATGTCTTGGGTTCAGGGGCAACGCATACGGAGGAGCTGAAGTATCTCTTCGACTGGGTTTGGGCGAAACCATTGACCACTAAAGAGCAGTTGATGATGAGGGATAGAATGACGACAATGTGGGCCAATTTTGTGAAATTTGGGTATGTTGATAACAAATACTTTTTTTAATGGTTATAGGCTCGCCACTTATAACACGGGGGTTTAATATGACTGTCGAGATGCAGGTGTATTACAAGGTACACTTCTGCCTAACCTTTCGGGGATTACAATCGTGTTTTTATAATATTGTATCTGCAGTTTTTGAAATAGTAGTCGATTTATCTGCTATCAAACATGTTTTTTTTAGTTAAGCTACTATCTTAGCTCAGGATTCTTTTTTTTTACTTTTTTTTTGCAATAGACGCAGTATTGGCTGATAAAAACGTTTTAGACGTTTGTAACGATTATTCATTTATTTTGTGATACATAGGTATGGTTATAGATAATATATTGTCTAGAATATGTGTACTATGTTTTGCCAATATATGGCGCACATATCAATAGATTATATTAAGAAAAATAATAATTCAATTTAAAATATGTCATTAATGTAAGTCATTACAATTTTTAGTAAATAAACAGATTCATACTTAATCAATAATTAAAAACATGGCCATAATAAGTATGAGCATTTAAATCATACAATCAATTCTTACAATCAGTATCAACAGATTTGATTAAATAAAAATCCTCATTTGAATGACTTATTCATGAAAACATGACATTTGAAATGAATTCTTCATTGTGAGGAACATATTTTATACTTCATCTTCATTTTAGCGCCTTATACTGATTTAATTTGGAATTGGCTGAAGAAGAAGAATTGATTTATTGACTCTGTTCTTATATCCAACCATATTCGTACTCAAAACTTTCCTCACGACATTTTTCTCATTCTGCCCATACCATGACAAACGATTACCACACACGTTATCAGTATCCGCGTCACCGCAACAGTTCAAGCCAAATTCACAAAAAAAAAAAATGCATTTCTATTTTCAGGAACCCAACGCCTGAAGAAACGACCCTTCTCCCAGTGAAGTGGACCCGGGTCTTAGGCCCCACCAGACCGTATATGGACATTGATGTGGACATGAAAATGAAAGACCGCGCATACAGACACAGAATGGCTTTCTGGGAACTTTTCTGGCATGACCATCTTAAGCATCATATTCTTTTGAATTAGGGAGAAGAAAGACAAAGAAAGATAGTGATGTTAAGATAAATGAGAAAAGACTGAACGGGAGACTAATTTGTGGGCTAAATATAAGGCTTTTTTATTATACGTGTTACTGTTATAATGTTTTTTATTTATTGATTGCCCATTAATTATGTGAGGAGCTCGTGGGTAAATAATAACAGCCGCTTGGGTCGATCTTTAGGTTAAGCCGTGCTTGCCTAGGTTGGTCTGTGGATGGATGACCACCCATTACATACCGAGTTTTCTCCGTGCCTCGGAAAGCACGTTAAGCCGTTGGTCCCGGCTGTCATTTGTAGATCTTTGACAGTAGTTAGGTAGTCAGTGTACTAAAAAGTCTGACAACCAGTTCTACCAAGTGATATCGTACTACCCAGTACTAACCGGGTTGTGGAGGTCAGATAGGCAGTCGCTCCATGTAAAATACTGATATTCAGCTGCACCCGGTTAGACTGGAAGCCGACCCCAACATAGTTGGGAAAAGGCTAGGCAGATGATGACCCATTAATTATGTACGATTATAGAATCGAAAAACAAAAGACGTGTCAAAATATTTAAAAAACTAAAAAAAACTAGGTAAGTTTTGCTTACCTAGTTTTTTTTTAAATATTTTGACACCTCTCATCTCGCGACAGTTCAACTACTAACACCAAAATATTGCATAACAGCAAAAACTAAACGTATACAAGTAGAAATGCCATGTTCCGAAGAATACGCTAACTTCAGTTCCACCGTCCCCGGTACTGCGTTTAGATATTGCAAATAATGCGTTTACATAATATAAATGTTAATGGATGGAGAGGGAGAGGAAGACCAAGGAAACGATGCGTGGATTGTATGAGGAACGATATTCAAGAAAAAGGAGTAAATGATAGCGTGACGAATGAGAGAGAAGGCTGGAAGATAAAAACGTGTTGCGCCGTCTCCAAGTAACATGGGACAGAACAGGAAGATGATGATGATGACTTAAATAAATATTTATTCCGCTTTTTAAAAAGCCTAATATACATAACAAAAAGCTAAGGTTTACAAAGAAAAGCCCTGTAATAGGGATGTTTCCTGAGTAAAAAATAAATAAAATTCTATTTAGTCCGTCAGTTAGATTATCGAAAAATATTGGATACGTGTTTTTTGTTTTATGAAATCAATAAAAAATAACAAAGATAAAACGCATCAAAGTTCATGAATGGGGGCTTGTGACGTCACTTTCCGCTAAAAAGTGTACCGGACTGTAACGTTACACGAGTTTTTGACGCACTGCATCGTCCTCATTTTTAGTTTACGAGAAAAAAAAATACGTGTCCAATATTTTTTGGAAATCTATCTGACGGACTAATTCGATTTTTTGGTCAACTACCCTATTGCTTCATATAATGTACAATGTACATTCATGAACACCTCTGAAATTAAGAGGTGTCTGTGTTGCCATCCTTTTTGCTACAAGCAGAATTAGTATTAATGCACGGCACCGCGAGCATTCGCCTGCTATGCTACTATCCAGGATTCGATTTTGAACAGAAACAAGAGAATCTGAACTGTTAACTACATTACAGGCGAAATGCTGCCGGTAAGGGAGAGCTTGTACCCATACCAATAAATATAAATAAAGTATTAAAACTAAGACTCACGAAGGTCTTCGATATTAGAAATCGCGTTAAAGAACTTAAATCGAGTTGGGCACGACACCTAGCAAGGCGTGGTGATGGCAGGTGGTGTAAAGCTGGTACCAAGTGGCGTCCAAGGAATGGAAAAAGAAGTGTTGGTCGTCCGGGGGTGAGATGGGCAGATGACATTGTTACTAGCCTGGATGAGGCTGGCACAAAAGCGTGGAGCTTGGCCCAAGCAACGGGAGGCCTATACCCAGCAGTGGGTGAGGTCGGCCTGTGGATGGTGATATGCTGATTAAAACTAAGTTATTAAGTCAAATTCACGTTCCGCATTCTGCGTGATCGTGCTGAACCCATTGGTTGCAAATGTGTATTCTTTAACCTTCTGTCTAACAATGAATATTATTATTATGGTAAAAAGAATAAGTACTTACTCATCGACGCTGTCGTAACCGCTATTCAGTTGTTATAATACAATGATATCACAAAAAAATACACTGACCTCATAAAAGAAATGAATACATTATTGTTAAGGTTCTTGAGAAAGATCTGGTGGGTAGTAACTAGTAGGCCTGCGTACATATATGACCGGATGTATAAATGTGGATGAGGCAAAAGGAGTATGTAATGATCGTTCTGTGGTTTCCGCCTAACCCCTGCCTGCCTGATTATGTAACACTGTATCTCATATACTCACACATACATGCGCACACTTGCAATCAATCGGTCAGGCATAATAACGCAGTTGCGGGCTGTTTGAAAGAGATACCGCGGCCCTGGAACACAAAGGGCAAGGAAGGAACATGGATGGGTTTTAGTCAGTACAAGTCTGACACTCCCTTCCGCTCTGCCCAGAGCGGGAGAAGTCATTTGAGGATTTCCCATCCGAAAAGAAAAGGCATAATCACGCAGAATAAAGTTTTTTTTTTTTTAATTCAAATAACGCAAATCGTTTGGCTGCAACTTGTTTGATGTGAAGCGATGATCGGCCTAAGGTGGAGCACGCTTCCCTAGAAGAAACAAATTCACTCAAACTTTGAATGGATCCAGATTATAATAATCAGGAATCAGAGAGAACAATGACGTGGTAAAATGTATTCCTCGTATATTCAGCGTGTAACGACTTTAGCTACGACGACTCCATGGCGCGCTCGCTGCGCTCGCAATAACAATAAAACACCCACTTTCGGTCACAAATGTCGTCGTAAGTCACGCCTTCGGCCTACGTTCCTCACGCCAGCTAGCAAGACTTTTAGGATAATTTTTGGGTTAATTGCTAATTACCCATACGTTGCGGTAAGCATCCCCTATGCGGGGGCAGAAATATAACAACTAAATCAAAAGAGATAGAAAAAATATCAGCGTTTAATGTCCAATGCACCTTTTATGAAAAACTATAACATAATGCATACTCATAATAAGAATAATAATCTAACTGCCCATTCCATCATTTTTACTGGCCATTTATTTATTAGTCTGCTTACGTATTTTTAGTACTGACAATTTAAGACGAAATAACCGGCCTATTGTTTTTTTATTACAGTCTATGTTTTACTGTTGCACAAATTGACCAACCGCCGTTAAAAATAATAATTGCCCATTATTTTTTTTAACTGATCATAAGAACCTCTCGAATGTTTAAATAATAGTTCAAAAAATTAGTTCCCCTTTGTTAATAACATCACAGATGCAAATAAACGGGAAGGTAGGGAGCTCCAACAAGTTGTTGACGTGACGTAACCTACACAATTATGTCTATAACTCATCATGATTCTCCTTATATCAATTTATTTGGCATCGGCACAGTATGTCTTTTTCTTCCATATTTCTCTATAAAGCGGTTTTAATGCGACACCGCTCGTCCGCGCGGTCGGGCCGGTGAAGTGGATCTCACGTCGCATTGATTTGTATGAAATCAGTTGATGCCTAATCAGTTGATAGTGCGTAGGTACCAGTGGCGAAGGGTCAAAATTGAGTCAGGGGAAGCCGAAGAAAAAAAATGAGAATTGTTTTTTTTTTCTATGTTTAATTTGACCTCATTTTCGTTATCAGAGACTCCAAAAACTACGAAATTGACACCCATAAAGAAGAAACAGAAAATTTTATTCTGCGCCATCTTGGATTTTCATTTTGACCTTATTCGACCCTAAAAACAACGAAAATGACACCCATGACAAAAATCAAAAATTTTCTTCAATTTTCTGCCCCTGTCGTAACTCGATAATCTTTGGCTTACCGAGCTCTCTACAAAACGGTACTGCCAGTCGCGAAGTCACGTGTGCGCGTCCATACGATTTTAGTTCTACATTCTGACACCCGAGCACCGGTTTATTTCGCGCCACCTGTTGCTTTATTTGTTGACATAAAAATGTTGTAATTTTTTAATGTTTTCAATCTTATGATGTATTAAATGGCTGTAATTTGATGTGATACCCACAGAAGTGTATGTAATATACTATTTCTTTTATGTTTTTTTTTTATTACAAGTTGGGCTTGCTCTTGACCTCCATCCCGCCTGATGCAAAGTGATGGAAGAGGTCTATGATGGAACGAGTGTGCCCAGAAGATGCCTGACTACAGTCTACATCTAGACACTACGTAAAGTGCCTTGTTCTCGAAGGGACGTCAGCAGGAATCAGCTTCTTAGGTGCCTTCGGCCCTGGTAGGTACCCTAACACACATACCGACCGCGCGAACGACGAGCGCTCACTGCCTCTCCCCGCGCCGCACCGCCACAAAATCCGCATCACCGCCTGCACTTGACCGCGCGGACAGCGGTGTCATGTGAGAATTGCCGTAGCTGTTATCTCATGAGTCACTTCCTCTCTAGCCATGTGATTTTTCTACAATAGGATCTACAACTACTATATTATTATAACAATCTCTCCCCGGCCGGATTACCATACCATCTGACATTGTTTCAAGATCTTGTTTCACACTTAATTGGCTTGTGTTTGACCGGAACGCGCCTGATGTTGCTATGATGCGGCCTAGGATGGAGCGCGCTTGGTTTGAAGAAACCGATTCACTCGAATTTTGAAGAGATCCAGATTATAATGATCGGGAATCAGTTATGCCGAGTACGGAAAGAGCAAGTGCACCCGTGCACACACTTGTGCTCTGTCATTTCACCCACGTCACTGTAAGTCTCTGACGAGACAGGCCGCCATTACTTAAAGTCGTTCAGGAGGGCAATAGTATTACAGTATTGTATAGGTACTTAGTGTAAATATTATAAGGTATCAAGTGTCATTGTATTACTTTTCAATACAAGTCAAAGGTGTGCTTGCTTACAAAACGTTGTTACACTTTTCACGTGGTAGTAAATTATATAAGTATCACTAAGTGTGATCATTCATTAATGAAAACATGCACTGGATAAGATGGCATTTGGTTCCGTAGATATTTTACTTGTAAAAACTCCTACCACTTCATCTACAGAGGGCCTAGAATAGGGTCAATCTCTTTTAAGGCGTTGAGCATTTGTACAACGACATTCACCGGAATTGCTTAGCATAATTATTGATAAGTTTTCCGGGTTCATAGGTCAAACCGAGACTTTTTAACACACCGTTATCGCTAGCTCGCTGGTCTAAGCATGCGGTCCTGGGTTCGACTCCCAGGTCGGGTAAAGTAGGAATTTCTCAGTAGCAGCCCGTTAGTCTGGATTTGTGCCCAGTTGATGGCAATAAGGTCGCCTCCAGTTACATGGGACTGAAACATAACTGGCGAAATGTGTGTGTACTATTAGGTACACCCCTACCTAACTCGGGGATTACAGGCGTGATGTCATGTTATCGCTGCTAAAATGTAATTTAGTCTATCCCCCTGTGTTCGTAAGTCTTCTAAGTACAACTAGGTTTGTTAAAAGAGACCTTCATCTTATCTATAAACAAATTAAATCTACTTTAATCAATTAACTACGGCCACAATTGCAGACAGAAAGAAATCAGACGGTTCACGCGGTGTAAGGGTCAAATTGGCGAGACTAGCTTTTCAGTTACTGTCGATTATAAGAAAAATCACCCGTTCCATACAAAAGTTCAATACCTGCACTGCAAAATACGTGAAGGAAGGGACACTGACGCGAAAATGGTTACCACGTATTCAGGACATCATTCTGAGCCTTATCTTTTCCCCCACAAAAAACGGCTGTTCCATACATTTTGACCGTGTAGCTATTCCAATTTTGTAGTAAACAGCTATTTTTTTTCTGTGTCCCTTCCACCCGTAACAGCAGATTTTCTGATTCAATTGTCAGATCACTGGTAGATTTACCAAAGCACAAAAACAGCAAATTTTCCGTTCAGAGAAAACCCGATGTACAAAACATCCAATGCAAATTACAAATATGATGTATGCAGGTTCGGGGAGTCCCTAGATTTACAAGAAGAACCGCGGAACCCTGATTCACTGCACTCAGCCCAGTGCTCAACGTTATAAATAAGAGTTACCTTTCACATCTTAGTTCAATATAGATCGGAACGTCTCAGTGTAATATGTTCCAAATTTTAATAACATGGTTATTTTTTCTCGGGAGCGCGAAAGCCGGGACCGAAAAAGTAACGGTCACGACAAATAAAGGAAATATTATAGGCTTCAAAAATATTGGGTATAACACGTTTTTTGGTGTTCCGTACGCGCAAGTGAATGAGAATAATCCTTTCGGAGTAAGTAACATATATATTGTATTTTCCGTAGTTTCTAAATTGTTACTTTAAGTACCGATTAAATCAGGTTGGATAGAAACGATTTTGACGTTGAATTCATTATGATATATTACCATCATGCACTTTATTTTATCGTCGGAATGCCAAATCATAGGTCTCGAGTTCGAACCCAAGTCACACATCTCTGATTTTTCGGATTCATGTGCGTATTGTATGATTATCGCTTCCTTCAGTGGAGGAAAACATCGTGAGGAAACCAGCATTCCTGAGAGATATTTCTCGACGGCATGTAAAGTCAAATCAGAGCCCCATGGGGGGCACCTCTGACACCAGGTTAGGCACTAACCACACGTAGAAGAAAGATGACTTTATTTTATTAACTTAATAATTATACTTAATTATTTAGAGACCTCGTTGTCAATATACTATGTTAATTCAACGTTAAAATCCCTGTGAAACTTGACCAGCCCTGCGCTTCTATTCACCCGTCTGACTTTCCACCACTGTCTGTCAAAATCACAGTACTTATTCTTGTTCCAATATGGATTCTGTTGGGTTTCTGCCACTGACATTTCTGCTATTATAACAGTGATCTTTACGGTCGCTGTAATAAGGTTCATCTTGCGTTGCTGGTATCAAAGGTAAAATAACTGTGAGATGACTGTAGTTCCACTCTGTAGGCTCACTTCAGTTAAGTGACCGCATTTACTATATCTTCAACAAAATATTAGTTACGCTCGAGAATTGTAGGGCCCATTTAACATCTATGTTTTTTTTTCTATTTCAGAGCAACTTACCCCACCCATACTTCCGAAAACCGTTTATTGCTAATGACTCCTCCATAATGTGCCCTCAAGTTGTCGCCAAACGTGGTGGAACACTCCAGTGTCTTACCCTAAACATATACGTGCCGCAAACGGCCAACTCACGCCACAGGGTGGCAATATTGGTCTGGTTCTACGGAGGAGGGTTCGTTTTCGGCAGTGCCAAAGACTACGGTGGCCAATATTTGGTCAAACACGATATTATAGTCATCACCGTCAATTACCGCCTTGGCCCTTACGGCTTTCTGTGTTTGAACGACGAGTCCGTACCGGGAAACCAAGGCCTTAAGGACCAGATAGCAGCGTTGAGGTGGATCAAGAAGAATATAAAGGGTTTTGGCGGAGATCCGAATAAGATTACCATTGCTGGTGAAAGCTATGGTGGTGGAGCGGTAGACCTACATCTTTATTCAAGGTATGAGACGTTATTCGATAAAGCCATTATCCAAAGCGGTTCTCTTCATACGCCAGGCTTCTATGGAAATCGAGATTATGAAGCTCCTGTAAAACTTTCTGCTCACCTAGGACATAAAGTAACAAATACCAGAGAAGCATTGAAACATCTGGCTAAGCAGAACCCCATTTCTGTGATGGCAGCAGCGAGAAATCTCTCCATGAGGCTCACACCTTGCAAAGAAATGCGCTTCAGAGGGTCGCAACACTTTGTAACCAAATGCATCAATCATTTAAGCAACCCTGATAGAGTCGAACGTGTAAAAATCATGATTGGTTACAACAGTAAAGAAGATTTTGGTGCTTACGTGAACCAACAGAAAGATTTCTACCACAGATTGGGTGACATATTCTACAGGAATTTGAAGACCAATTTTGTTTTAAGGAATTGCGAATTGGATAAACTGAGTGATATTGTGAAGACCTTTTACTTGGGGAGCAAAAATATTGGTGTTGAATCTATGTTGGAGTTGAGTGATTATTCGTCTGATTTCAAACTGAATTATGCCGTGGAGAAATCTGTATCGAAGTATATGGAGCAGGGTGGGACGACATATAAGTATATGTTCTCATATATAGGTGGTAGTTCTTATCAGAATGTGACGGGAGCCGGGGCGATACATAGAGAGGAGCTGAAGTATTTGTTTGAAACCACTGCTGTGCTGAGCTCTGATGAGCAGAAGATGATGAGAGACAGGATGACCACGTTGTGGGCTAACTTTGTTAAATTCGGGTGAGTTTTTGCGTTTGCTATTTCTTCCCCCTTCCCTTTTTCTTCCCTTTATATGGATCCGTACCCAAAGGGTGTCAGCGATGCACCTGGGTTTAGTAGATATTGACGCTGTATTAACATATCCAATGTCTTTCCAGAAACCCGACGCCTCAAAACACCACCCTCCTCCCCGTTATTTGGGAACCTGTCACCGGGAACTCCAGACCATACATGGACATAAATGTCAACATGACCATGAAGGACCATGCCTACAGGGAGAGGATGGCCTTCTGGGACCTCTTCATGCAGAAGTATGAAAGGAAGAATTGATGGAAGAACATGAAGATTTAAGCTATTTCTTTTACGTCATTTGAATTGCGAATAAACGTATTTTCATTCTCTTTTTATTTTAAGACTGGCTGACCCGCGCAACTTCATCTGCGTCACTTAAGAGAGACAGAGGGTTAGGCTCCGCGCAATCAGGCCACCAACCGCAGCCACCGGTGGTTGTCCCGCGCCACGTCCTTTGGTACCGCGCAAACAAAGGTGGTCAGTGGCTGCCACGAGTGTTCGGTATTTATTTATTCGCCACCGGTGGCGTGTCGCGGCAGACACTGAGTCGCGAGTGGCCGCCACCGGTGGTAGCGTGTCGCGGACACTGAATGGCGAGTAGTCGCCACTCGCTACACGTGTGTGGGGATTCCATACAAAACGTTTAAAAAATCATGTAAACAGCTTGTCGTCAGTCACCGGTGGCTGTAGGAAGTGGCCCGTTTACGCAGATCTTTGGAGAGAGTGTGAGTTAACCTCAAAAGATAGACATATGCTACCCGCAAACGTTCTTTTTTAGAACTTTTTAAGGGGAACGATTACTGTTGTTCCTGAAATTAGCGCGTTCAACCAACCAAACAAACTAACTCTTCTAGCTTTAAAATATTAGTTTAGAAGTAGGTAATAATTTAATTTCTCAGAAATAATTGAGATCACTGATTCATCTTTAAAACGCACTTACTACAAAATCATTTCGTTAGAAAGACCATTTTTAACTGTACACAATAAAATACTAAGCACAAAAACGGAGATATTTTTTTTTTCACGTGAGGCACCCAGGCTAACGACATACCTTAAGTGATGTACTCAGCGCCCCTTAGATTTTTGTAACACCAAGTCGTTTACAAATGCGTTGCTATTAGCATAGTTTAACGTTAAAATATCATTATGCAGTGTAATTTTATATTAGCCGGTAACTGAGTTGTAGAGGTCAGATAGGCAGTCGCTACTTGCAAATTACTGCATCCGATTAGACTCGTAGCTGAGCCCTGATCTGATCTCCACAGCCCAGTTTGTACTGGGTAATACGATGCCCTTTGGTGAGACCTGTAACGACTGTCAGAGATCTACAAATGGCAGCTGTGACCAACAGCTTAGCGTGATTTCCAAGGCACGAAGGAAACTCGGTGATGAATGGTCACCCATCCACGAACCGAAAGAAGTAAGCGCGCCTTAACTTTGAAGATCGCTCCATGCGGCATATTTTAGACCTAAATCCATACTGGTTACTCGCAATAAGATTATATTTTTTTAGAATACTCTGTAGTTTTAGTTGTGAACGGGTATTTAAAACTTAATTCAGTCGGAAGACTCATATTAATGTTATGGCACACACTAGGATATAAATCTAAAGGTGCGCCATTTTCGAAATTGATAAGACTTCTTCTCTTCTCCAATCGGTAACTCAGATTTTGTCTGAATGCGTTCGACCTGGATAGCTTTATCTTGAGCGTATGGGAGATGGGTAGGAGAACTAAATACAAAAGAATCACTATCAAAACTCACCTCTTCAGCATTCCAAGCGCCATAGGTCGGTGGGTTGATGAGCATGAAGACCAGCGAAGATAGCAGGATGCAGGTGACGATGAAGGGGCCGACGTAGCGCCAGGTCACCTGCCAGTAGATGCCCGGCCGGTAGCCCGTCATCTCGTATATGTCGTTGGTGAATCTGGAAGGGAGGGTTGGATTGGTATCCGGTTCGAAGGACGAACAATTTTTAGGCATTTTTTTTTTAATAGGCATGTTTTTAACTATGTTGTCAAACAATGAAATTAAAAAAAACAGCGTGTTGATATATAGCCTTACAAAGGACCAAAAGTTTAAAAAGAAGGCCTTTCAGATAAAAGGCATAGAAAATTTTTAATTAAAGGTCAGCCAGTTAACTTAACCACACGTCAGAGTTAAATAGTTAAACTACGAAAAAAGCGTGATTCTCGTAGTTTGCTACGACATAAAAGCGGCATCAATGTCTAAAGGATGATTTTCACCTAACTGCTCACATCGCATCGAATCGGAAAGGATACGGATGCGGCGATAACCGAATCGCGTACGGCAGGATATCGACGCATGCGATCGGCTCCGAACCGTCGCTTAAGAACATATCCGTTTCTGCGCTTACTCAAAAAGTTTCATTCCTACCGAGTCGGATATGATGACAGGCGAACGGAGCCAATCGTACGTCGCAGCATACTTTCGGCTACGATTGCGTGTCGCGGAAGGCGCCCGCGCTTAAGCTGCTGTATGCGGCTTGGTAATATAGACTCAAAATACTGCGTACCTACAGGATTTAATATCGTTTAAAGATTGTAAAATCCGTTCCGATCCGATGCGATGTGAGCCGTTTGGTGGAAATCCATCCATTGTGGCAAATATTAAGATTTAATAAAAATCTAGGTTTTAAATGTTAACATTACATCTATATTATTTAAACTTGAAATAAACAAAAACGGCATAGACCACAAAGTCTACCTTTCACTCATCATCATTATACTCTTGCCCTTATTCCAATTTATATGTATATTTAGGGTTGGCGTACCACGTCTTCAACTTCCGCCCTTCTCTGAAAATTTTCATCTCAGCAGTTATCCCCTTTCTTGGGTACAAAAAAGATGACGGGTCTATCATCTATCACACACTTCATTCATCGATTCTTTGGTCGCCTCCCACTTTTACAGCCATCTACATGAAGTCTACGTACCTCTCATGGCCATATATGTAAACGACAGAAACCATCTCGAGCAGAGCGACGACCACGAGTCCGATGGTACCGGCGAACGAGTCGAACATCTTGAGCCAGTACTCTCCCGCACCTGTTGTGAAGATCAGGCCCACGAAGAAACAGAACGCGCATACGCAACCTGGGGGAGAAAATGTTTTAGGGTTTGAACTTGTCATTTGTCATAATTATGCCTATGTTGGGGTCGGCTTCCAGTATTACTGGATGCAACTGAATATCGAGTGACTTCCTATCAGACCTCCACAGCCTAGTTAGCGTGGTTTACACGATACTCATTGGTAAGACTGATTGTCAACTTTCGGGCCACTGACTACCTGTAACGACTGTCAAAGAACTACAAATGACAGCTGAGACCAACGGCTTAGCGTGATTTCTAAGACACGAAGGAAACTCGGTGATGGATGATCACCCATCCACGAACCGACCGAGGTAAGCGCGTCTTAACCTTGAAGATCGATCCATGCGGCTGTTATTATTAAGCCATCCTAATATAAATTAGCCAGTAATTATATCCGGGAAATTACATCTTTATACTATTCATTCAATATACCATGAAGTAAAGCTCATTGATTAGAGCAGGGGTCTCCAAACTACGGCTCGCGGGCCAAATAGGCCCACCAGTGATAACAATCCGGCCCGCGACAACACACAATAGTAGTTGAAATGCAAAAAAAGCGTATGTTTGCTTAGGTCGTGCATTTTGAGATTAGTCTAGAAAAATAGTTAAGGACAGAAAAATTAAAACTGTTTTGACCCTTGGAACATACTGAAAAAATCATTATGGCCCTAAGGCATCAAAGTTTGGAGACCCTTTGACTAGAGTTTCCATACGAAAGTCTTCACTAAAACTAGTTTATCTTAATTTCCTCCTATAATTCTTCGATAATCAGCTAATCGTGTGTAGACCCTCACTTTAACCTACAGCTCAGCAGTAAGCTTACTGAGCTACTTGTAGAACTTGATGTAGAATATAAGCAGTCAGATTGAAATCATGGAATAAAATTGCTCTTCAGAATATTTCCACCATGTTGTCGAGCCCTGACAGTAGTATCATGCAGAAGACAATGGACCATTTTGTGGTGATATGCGTTCTTAACTGATTTTATTCAGTCGAGTCAAATCCTCACGAAAGACCATTCGATTCTCGCAGAAAATTAATCAGAATAGTCACTGTTCTTCGTCTTCTGAATTCTCCCTTTCTCCTTATGAAATAAACCATCATTTTAGACCACTTACCAGTAATAACAGGCTTGCTAAGCCGCTTGAAGAACTCGATGTCGAAGATTGTGCAGAGCATGCCTTCCATGATGCCGATCTGACTACCTAGCCCCAGCGATAGCAGCATCAGGAAGAAGATAATGGACCAGAAGGGGGCGGGAGTCAGCTTGAGGATCGCTTGGGTGAAGACAATGAAGGCTAGGCCGGTTCCTTCGGCGGCCTGGCGGGGAAAAAACAAAGAATTACGTATTTAATTTTGTGCATGTAATTTATTTCATCACCAATACTGTCGATGAATAAAAACAAAATCGTAAATTGAAAAGACGGTTTACTCATGATATTTTGCTTCACTAATGTGTAATTTATTTTGGGTCGGCGCAGTCTATGTTATCTTCTTCCTTACTTCTCTATTACTCGCCATCTCAGCAGTCACCTCCTTTCTAGCCATATCATCCTTCACACAGTCTATCATTTCCATGGTCTTCTCCTACCCATACAGCATATATACTCAAAACTTGTCAGCGATATCAAAGATAAACAATATCATGCGTAATATTAATTGAAAAAAAGATTAATACTTGCACGGAATTGAACTGTCGAACCTTGCACATGGCATCCATCCACACTGCTCATCATCAATATCATTCTTCTGCCCTTATCCCAATTTATTTGTGGTCGGCGCATCAAGTCTTCTTCTTCCATACTTGTCTATTACTCGTCATCTCATCAGACAGCTCCTATCTAGCCGTATCATCCTTCACACAGTCCATCCATCATTTCTTTGATCTTCCCCTACTCTTATAGCCATCTACATTCATACTCAAAACACTATTATTTCCAAAACATGTTCCCTCCCACATTTAACCCGTCTCCCTTCAAGGCAAGAGTGAACAGGCATCTTCTGGGCACGCTCATTCCATTATAGACCTTCATCGATCGCTTTCCATCAGGCGTGATCGAGGTAAAGAGCAGGCCCATTTTGTAATAAAAAAATAACATAAGCTCGGACCATGTACCAGGCTAGCAGAAACCAGCAGGTCTATCCTTACCTCCTCAAGCTGTCGGCTCATGAGGCACCCGGTGAGGTTGTACTTCGCCACGATGCTCTCGTTCACGGATTCGAAATGATCGCGGTAGTAGTCGTGGGTCGAGTTGGGAGTGAAGCCGGATTCGTTCAGACCGGCAAGGATCTTGATCTCCCTGGAAAGATGAAGAGGAAAGGTAGAGATAATATATTTTGTCAAGGGGAAGAGTATTAATTTGTGGTATATTAGAGATCCACGAAGAGTATTCACTAAGTAAACTGTTGTCATTTTTTTTGGGCCACCAAGTATATTTAACTATGTTAAAATATTTAGCTTCGCCAGAGTATAATCGGTTATGACTAACAGTACTGCTTGGTAAGACTGGTCGTTTGTCTTTCAGGCCACTAACTACCTGTAACGACTGTCAAAGATCGTTACAGGTAGTCAGTGGCCTGAAAGTCTAACGACCAATCTCACCAAGGTGTATCGTATTACGCAGTACTAACTGGGTTGTGGAGGTCAGATAGGCCGATTTTCGCTTCAATTCCGACCCCAATAAAGTTGGGAAAAGGCTAAGCAGATAATAATGAAAGATGTTTTTATAATATACAATTTGCTTGTATATTTGTCTCTAGTCTACCACTAATGGTGATGTTTCGTTTGATGTGAAAATTAAAGTTCCAATAAAAGGAATTTAGCAAAGTAATTAACTTCAAAGCCCCACAAGGATACCCCTCTATTACCCACATACCCGCATTTTGTATTAATTTAAATTATTCACCCTCTCACCTTGTCCGAGTATTTCGATTCAAGGCCTTTTAGACTATAAATAAAAGCAACGCAATCAATCAATGTTGATTGCGTCTAGATTCAGAGGTAATCAAATAAATTACACTTTGTATAATAACATTGTCACAATCAACGCTAACATTATAAAGCTGAAGAGTTTTATTGATTGATAGGCTAATCTCAGGAACTTCTGATTCGAATTGAAAAATTCTTTTAGTTTTAGATAGCCCATTTATCGCGGAAGGCTATAGGCTATTTCGGGGTGTACAAGAGTAATGTTGTGTATTTTGTTTCTTTCTCGTTTTGTAATCCTGTAATATTCTGGAAGAACCTTCATAGTTTGCAATGGCGAACTGTGGATGTATTTGTTACACCCCTCACCTCTCATGTATTACACCTCTGCCTGACCCTACGGAGGTTAAAGGCATGGTGTTCTTCTTTGTGATATATTTGAAAAGCGTATGAGTGTACTTTGACCTTAATTTGAAAACATAACTTGAGTTATGAAACTCTGAAGACTCCGTGGCTGCTACTGAGAAATTCCTGATGGAAAAACACAATAGCATTTTGCAAACAAACAAAACACAATAGGCACTTACTTAGTCATACAAGTCTCCACCATAGTAAAAGCCTTGAAGCCCAGGATACTGAAGATGACCACAGACGCGTAGATGGCCGTCAGAGCGTTACACACGGACACCAGGAGCACATCCCTCACGCAGTTGTTGTTCGGTGGGTTGTAGGAGCCAAACGCGATCAGCGAGCCGAAGGCAAGGCCGAAAGAGTAGAAGACTTGAGTCGCTGCATCCAGCCAGACGGTCGGGTCTAGGAGTTTCTCGAGCTGCAAATTAAAGATATAGATTTAAGGCTACGGACAAGTCGCCTGCCAGGGCTGCGGGACTGTTCGAAAGAGATACCGCGGCCCTGGAACTCAAAGGGCAAGGAAGGAACATGGATGGGTTTGACACTCCCTTCCGCGCTTCCCAGAGCGGGAGAAGTCATTTGATGATTTCCCATCCGAAAAACAAAAGGCTAAGGATTAGTCTACGTTTAATTTCACAGGAGTAATTTCACTCTAGCGTAACAATGTTTCAAAGAGAAAATTTGAAGTAATAGTATGTTTTTTGAGAACAAAAATATGATTCTATTTAGTCCGTCAGTTAGATTATCGAAAAATATTAGAGAAGTATTTTTTGTTTTATCAAATCAACAAAAACTGACGAAGACTGTTACATGGAGCGACTGCCTATGTGACCTCTACAACCCAATCAGTACTGGGCAATACGATACCTTTTGATAAGACTGGTTGTCAGACTTCGGGCCACTGACTTCCTGTAACAACTGAAAAAGATCTGCAATTGACAGCCGGGGCCAACGGCTTAACCCTTTCAGTGCCCAGCACCCGACACGCGGGTCGAACAATAAATTCGTTCCTTCGCACAACCCGTATCCGTAGCTATGGACACGCTAGTCGGGTTCTGGGTATGGATACACGTCATCTATAGCTTATTATAACGACGACTCGGATACGGGTTGTGGGCACGCGAACGAATTTCGCGAAGTTTTCGCGAAGTACTGGGCAGTGAATGGGTTAACGTGCTTTCCGAGGCACGGAGGAATCTCGGTATGTAATGGGTAGCCACCCATCCACGAACCAACCCAGGCAAGTAGGCTTAACCTGGAGATCGACCCGAGCGGCTGTTATTATTTAGCCACGAGTTCTCATTATTCTCGGAGTATGAGAATAATTTAAAAGATAATTATTTTTAAAT
Source organism: Lycophotia porphyrea (assembly GCA_950005105.1). NCBI lineage: Eukaryota > Metazoa > Arthropoda > Insecta > Lepidoptera > Noctuidae > Lycophotia > Lycophotia porphyrea. The sequence goes on from OX465406.1 coordinate 11,594,254, forward strand.
GAGCAACCGTGGTTCGCTTCTCCAGTTCTTCTCCATAGCAACCAACCACACTGAACCGTTTACCTACCCTCAAAAGTTTCAAAAGAGCAAATGCAGAACAAAATATTTTGAATTTAAAACAGCGAGGTGGAAGGTTGTGTCGTCGAACAATGTGCCTATGCTCGACGACGGTAGTGCGTGAAGCCAAAGACCCGACTCCCACTCACCCACAGCCCGCCGGCGCGCACGCTCAGCAGTAGTAGCAGATGTGTTCAGCAGATTGCTCTGAACTACTCTGCAGAGCGGCTCGTCCCACTGTCTCTGGGAAAATGGATGGTCGGGTTCTTCAGTATTCGGGCAAGCGAGTTTCCAAGCATCGATAGCCTCGGGCATGCACGGCACATCAAAATCAATCAGTGTGGAAGACAGGATATTCCTGATTAATTTCTTAGTGCCGTGGACCGAGGATTTAAAAGCCGGTAAACTAATACTGGAAATTTTGCAGACGCCGAGTCCTCCCATGCGAATAGGAAGAGTAGCTTGTGCCCAAGCTCGGTCGTCCAAAGCCACATTTAAAATTGACGTTAGAGTATGTCTGATAATTTCATCCATTTTGTACAAAAGGGGAGTGTGCTTCCATAAAGGAGAAGCACGAAGGAAATACGTTAATTTTGGACTGAAACAGCAGTAACGAATTATTGTGATGGCCGAATGTATGTTAATTTCGAGCAATCTTTCCGAAACATCATTGAAATTTTGAATTTTTTCCTCGATAAAATCGGGAAAAGAATTTTCAAAGATGGGAGACCCAAGGAGACGAAGAGAGCTTTTTTCTGTAATTTTGATGCCGGGGGCTATGGCGTTACATACTTAAATTCAAAACTGAAACTCGGAAAACCATGGAATTAAATTCAAAACCGCAACAGTAATGAGTACGCACCGCAAAATAACATTTAACCATGTTTTAACCTTACAAAGCGCCGTGATAATACTCCCGGCCTCATTAATTATTTGAATGAACAATGTTTTATTAAGTAGACACTATGCAAATATTCCACGGCAGCGGAAAGTTTTGTAGCGTAAGCACCTTCTACATATTTATATTATTCCAGGTTTGTAAAACCATGCTGAGAGTTATACGGTGTCGCCACCGGTTATATTATTCGGCAGTCGCTTAATGTGAAATACTGGTATTCAGCTGCATAGTTAGACTGGAAGCCAAACCCACCATAGTTGGGAAAAGGCTAGGCAAATGATGATGATATGTATAGAAGAGTAGTGCTCTCATACAAAACATGCATTGGCCAGCCCCTTCTTGAAATATTTCAGGACTTTCCTAAAGAACTTTTTACTCCACACTAGGGATTACTCCTGAATCGTGGGTGCGTTTAAAAACATTTAATCTTACTTACACAAACAGCCAGGCACGGAAAAACTACCTGTAGTCATACAAATATTTGTTCCGTGTGGGATCGAACCCGCGACACACAGCGCAGCAGCCTGTCGCTTAGCCACTACGTCAACCGTGTCGTCGTAGATGTCAAATATTACATTTTTGGTGCTCATAATTTCAGCGACGAAGGTCATACGCCCCCAAGCGACTCGTAAAAGAAAACATACATTTTAGTACCCCTTGCATAACGGATCATCAAAAGAGGTACTATTTTTAGCTTTTGAAGATAGAATGTTCTTGTATAGTCATTAGGCTTCGTGTCAGGTGAAATTGTGGGGCAGAATGTTTAGGCCCATAGTAAGCGTCATACTTCGGAAATTTGGCGACTGCATCAATGCTGCATTTCATTTGGTGACACTGCTTTCGAGGACTTAGAGTCTAGGTGTCGTAAAGGTCATCAGGGTAGCCCGTGAAATTCAAATTTTCTTACGTTTTTTGTAATTTGCAGGTCAGTGTCAGGTTGTACGTTGATGAAAAATGAGTCGCGCCAGTAACGCGTATGTAGTTACAGAATCACAATCATGAAAATCATCAATATAACCCTCTAAGTTTAGGTAACCCTATTCAATGAATATTTCATGAAAAAGTCATTCAATAGGGTTAAATGAACTTACAGGGGATCCATAGACACAGGCGGAAATACAAAAAACGAGGAGTTTCAGCAGTTTTAATTCCTTACCTTCGGCTTATACATGTGGATGATGCCGTCAGCAGAACCAGGCAAGGTGACGCCGCGAACGAAGAAGATCGTCAGCACGATGTACGGGAACAGAGATGTAAAGTATACCACCTGCAACAATGGTTGGAGGTTCAATTTTTTGTGAGCCATGCTGCGTTGGTACCGGTTCCTACACCCACTACAACCCACTACCATTTACTGCGGTGAAACTTAACATCATGAGGAAACCAGCATGCCTGAGAGATATTTCTCCAGGGCATGTAAAACCAAGTTAAAGCGTTCGTGTTCCACGCGCGTCTAAAAGAGATGTCAGCAAACAGAAAGGGGCTCCCAAGGGCTCATGCCTGCCAGGGCTGCGGGACTGTTCGAAAGAGATACCGCGGCCCTGGAAACAAAGGGTAAGGAAGGAACATGGATGGGTTTTAGTCAGTACAAGTCTGACACTTCCTTCCGCTCCGCCCAGAGCGGGAGAAGTCATATGATGATTTCCCATCCGAAAAAAAGGCTCATGGGCGGCATAAAAACCTTGACACCAGGTTAGGCTCTAATCACACGAAAAAGAAGACCGGATCCCATACCAACGGCTTTACGGTCTTTCTGAGGAGGTGTCACACCGAACTTCAGGCTGCTAAAGAGAAATTCTTAATGAAAAACCCATCATACCAGTCCAGGGAATTGAACCCAGGACCAAAGCTCAGTAGCCGCGCTTGCAGTTACACCCAAGACCAGCGGGGCAGTTCTGATTCCCGTAGACTTATGTGGCTTATGTCTATTTTCTCAGTTCCAATAAAAAATTACGAAACGTTTAAGTAACGAATGGCCATTCTCCAACTTTTCTTAAATTGGGCCTCAGAACAGGCTTATTGTTGACGAAAAATCTTGTTTTTCTTTTTTCCGATGTTTACGTAAAACTGATGTCGCAAGGGAAGCTACTTAAAAGCCCTGGGGGTAAACTTTTCCTTACGTAAAGCTAACGAGGGGGTTACATAATATAAGCTTGTTGTGTTGTTACGGGGTTTTTTTTTCCTCCCCAGTTGAATCCACTAGGAAGTGGTGCTTTTAGGAACTGCCTTGTGTAATATTGATGTTCAAATTCTCAGCCTAATTGGTCTTTGTAGATTCTGTTTTAGCTTTGAAGAAAAAGCCCTATATTTAAGGAACCTACCTTCCCACTGCTCTGAATCCCCTTCATCACAATAAAGAAGACAATTATCCAGGCCAGAAGCAGGTACAGCACGATCCACCACCTCGGCACTCCAGGCTCATCAATGCTGGGAGACGCGTCCAGTGCCTCCCGGTACCAGAAGTAGACCGTTGATGATGCCTTGTTGCATTCAGCTTCGCGGGTGCCGTTGTCGACGGGGCAGTGGGCCCAGGGTAGAGAATCCGCGGAGAGCTGGTGGGCAAAAAAGAGTGTGTTAGGTAATAGGGTATTTTACCAAAAAAACCTAATAAGTCCGTCAGATAGATTTCCTAAAAATATTGGACATGTATTTTTTTTTTTACGTAAACAAAAAATTAAGACACTCTGGTGAAGTCACTATGTCAGTACACTTTTACCGGTGAATTGACGTCACAAGCCCCCATTTTTATTGATTTGATAAAACAAAAAATACGTATCCAATATTTTTCGATAATCTAGCTGACAGACTAACTAGAATCATATCGTTTTTACTCAGGAAACATCCCTGTTGCGGAGGACTTTGCTGTCCACCTGTGGACTGCGGTGGTGTAATTTCATTGGGGTACAGATGTAAAGATTTTATTGAAGTTATACTTCTTTTGGCGCGTTAGGGAAAAAAGATGAGAGTCAATTTTTACGATGCGCGCACACAGCGTCACGAAAAACCGACACCCTGAAGTTAGTTAATAAACATACACCCTGAAGTTAGCTAGTCAACATTTTAGTTTTATACGCCAAAGAAGTATAACTTCTTACGTGCGTAATAAGTAACAACACACTTTTTTTTTAACCAATAAGGTTAAATTGCTACAATCTTTTGTCAAAATTAATAAGATTAGTTTTATGTATGATGGTCTACGCTACGGAACAAGACATTTCTCTTTATAAAACCGTTGGGGGTTTATAATGACGTATTCCTTTTGACAAAACGGTTACGTTTTTGGAAAACACTTGTGAAATGATCTGTAGAAATTGTATTGTAAAAACAAGATGGCGACGTGAGACACGACACCGCTCGTCCGCGCGGTCCGGTGTAGGGGATCTCGCAACGCATTGGTTTGTATTAAGGCCGTTGATGCCTAACACACGTACGAGTGGCGCACCTTCTTCGCCGCCACCAGCCGACCGCGCGGACGAGCGGTGTCGTGGGAGAGTCGTCTAAGGGCACATGTTAATAGATGCACAGATATATAATAAACACGGGCTAGCTCCGTCACTTCTTTGGATTTTTTTTTGTGCGTAAACCGGTTAGTATAGGCTTATAACCCAAATAATAAAGATACCCGATAAAAATCAACCGATTAAAGCCTTTTCGGTCCCTGGTTTAAAATTTATTAAAAAAAGATCTACTTACTCGAATACTATTAAAAAGGTAGAAGAACACCCAAGTGATGATCACATTGTAGTACAGCGCCACGAAGAGAGTCACCATGCAGCTTGAGATCCCAATGCCGCCCAGCCAAGGATGGATGGTGTTCCAGACCCCAAGGGAGCCGAGACGCATCTTCTGACCGATGGCCATCTCGATCAGGAAGAGGGGTATACCTTCCAGTATTAACATGATGAGGAACGGAATGAGGAAGGCACCTGTGGACAGAGAAATGTTCTATATAATGCTGGAGAAAAGTCGGTGTAAGTAGACGCAGTTTTGAGGAATGAAGACTCACACACAAAAGATTTTAGTTAATAAAAATAACAAGCTGTGCCCGCAGTTCTGCTCGTGCGGAGAGGAACATTTGTTATATTATGTATATATGTATTTATTCTTATACGTTTTAGTTATTTTCTTGTCTTTTTTCTGTTATTGCACCTACTGTAAATTGTCTCTGCATCACCCAAGGTAGACCGGTAGAAAATGCCCAAGGCATTAAGTTCGCCATTTTACAGTTTTTTTATACTTGTGCATAAACTATTAATATAAAAAAAAAACATTTTCTTTTTGGGACAAGCCCACCAAGCTATTCCCAAACCACTGAGACTCCTGAAAACCAGAACCAACAGTGGTGACCACCAGAAAAGCGCCGAGACAATGGACCTCCACGAAGTCCCCGAGAAAAAAGTTAACTTTCTCGGATGAATAGTAATTGTTAGAATTCAATGAACTTATGCTGATACAGGTTTGTGATATAGGTTTATCCTTGTTCATAAGATTCCTATTGTATTTTCCCAAGTTATAAAGGATGTAAATAGACTCTTAACGAAGCCGAAAGGCACTGGTTCTCCCCGTCATTGCGATCATTTTTTTGTTCTAGATTATAACTGGGAACCTTCTAGTTACGGAGATATTGGGGATCAAAGTTCCAACTTCCAAATTTTTCACAAGTTTTTTTTTTTAAATACATGTTTTTAATGTAAGATTTTTACTTTAATCACCTCCAGGACCCCCTTACTATTCAATCAATCCATCAGCACAATATTTTGAGTGCGTTAACTGTGCGTTACTTAGTCCTACTGTAAAACGTGACTTTTCAGCCCAAAAAAAAAGTCGTTTCCCAGCACTAATTTTTTCGTAAAGTTACTTAGTTTGATTTACATATGCTTGGTTGACGGCTTCGTGATGAGTCTGTTTACACCCTGTATACGTGTTCAATGTGAATCAAGGAGGAGGAAAGTGATTTATTTTGCTTAATTACTGCTTATGTGCTTATCCAAAACAGTATTTACGTGTTTCTTGTGCATCACACACGGATCCTTATGTCAAGAGCCATGGAAAATAATGATAATGAAAAAGGCTCATCTTCTGAGCCATCTCTTTGCTCAGGTATTTATTTAAATTCTTAGTAATAATAACAGTAGAATTATTTTGATACCCAGTTTCTGTATCGGGTATAAGGCGATATCAATACCTTCAAGGCCGGGTATTGAGTTTTGCAGGTATGTCTCATCATTTTCTTGGCCTTGTCCCAATTTATTTGTGGTTGGCGCAGCTGGTCGGTTCTTCCATACTTCTCTATTATGTACTCGTCATCTCATCAGACACTTACGACCTTCTTTCGTGCCATATCATACTTCACACAGTCCATCGATCGTTTCTTTGGTTTTCTTCTACTCTTATATCCATCCACAGTCATACTCAAAACTTTCCTCACGACATTTTATCATTCCTCCGTATTACATGCCCAAAACACGACAACCGATGAATCAAAATCAAAGATGTTGTGCAATATTTTCAGCAATTTTAAAAAGTGTGGCAGATCACGTCTTGTCTCCTGAAACCGTGGCAGAAATTACGAGGCATAGTCTACCGGCGAATAAATTGACAAACTTACTATGTCACCCTAACGTCGAGTGATTGGAGCAATGCGACGGCGTGGAGCACGACTGCGACAGTATTAAAGAAATGGTGGGTGCTTTCAACCATTTTTTGGCTCACGCATTTTTGATATTGTTTTCGTACACTAGTCCAATCCAATAGTCTGATCCGATTATCGGAAAGAATTTTGATCTCGCCGTATCTATTGTTGTTTTTTTCTATACGGCCAGTTGCCAGTGTTCGAGCAAGAATGGACGGCGCTGCACGCAGCCAGCAACGCCCGCGCACATCACAATTGCGTGAAGTTACTGATACCGCGCAAGATTTACTTTATAAGACTCCACTGGACGTTGGTGGCTGTGCTTATTATTCTGGTCACAAAATTGATGTTAATAAATAAGTCACTTAACTAAAAAGTCATGTGGCATATGTTTTTAAACTGGAGTAAGGAGAAAAGTTATGAATGTAACAATTATTTTCAGTTTTATGGAAACCTACTGAAAGCCAGAGGCCAGCTATAATAGCTTGAGTCGCCTAAGCACACCACTACACACAGCAGTGGAGCTTAGGAACAAGGCGGCCGTGGAACAGATTCGATAGGGTGGTGCGTCTGCCACCGTGTGGAACCGCTGGGGGCTCACTGCCATGCATGTGTGTGTAAACATACAGGATAAAGAACAGTTGCAGGTATTATATGTCTGAACTTAAAACTGAGCATAATGTCGTGCTGTTTTGATATCTTTTGGGTTATCTTAACACACCTGACCTCATCATAATGTTCATATCAGCCGAATGGCAACCAGTGCATAGTGATTAAGTTTTTACAACTAGTGTTCTGTTCTGGACGAATGGTAACGAAACTGAGGTCATAGTTAAAATCCAAGATGGCGCCGAGGAAAATTTTCGGTTTGCTTTTATGGGTGTTGTTTTCGTGACTTTCGGAGTGGTGAACGAGATGAGGTCAAAATTTAGGTATATAGGAACCTCATTTTTGTTGTCAGTGATTCCGAATATCACGAAAATGACCAACACCCTTTAGGAACTTAATAAAAAACTCCTATTAAAATCCGATCACTATGAAGTATTTTTAGGCTACTTGCACTCGGCTATATCTACTGTTATATTTAGAAATTATTATGCTGTTCTAAACTTCAATGCATATCTGTGTTATTTTTCTAGTTGTTAGCCAACCATATAAAAACCATATCGGTAAAAATGACCGATTCTCTAAGGCCCACTTGCACGAAAAACTTAACTCAGAGTTGAAACACGAGCTTAAATGTTGTATAATAAAGTGTCAATTTAACCTCATATTAGCTATTAACTCTGAGTTAAGTTTTTCGTGCAAGTGGGCCTAAATGTAGTAATCACTAATCCTAATCAACGTTTGGTCCGGTTGAAAACTGACGTCGGGCACTAGTTGCCCGATATTTTGTTGAACTGGGCCTATTTGACACAGAAGGCACACAAAATTGTCTTTCTTGTTAAGATTTAACTGCTTTTCTTTGTTTTATAACGTGTCTACTTATAGCATGCGCCAAATAAACGTATTTTCATATTTTTCATTATTTTTTTCTAGTATTGACATGTATGCCTATTATCAAATTAGGATTTTCGAATCACTAAGTTCACCAGCAAAGTTTAAGCGTAAAAACTACCTCTGCTCAATCCTTTTGGATATACCTACAGACGGTTACATACAAAAATTACATCATTATCTGCCTAACCTTTTCCTGTCTGCTGTTTTTGGTTAACGGCATGCAACTGAACACAATTTTTTCAAACACATTTTACGTCGAGCAACTACGTAGGTAGTTTCCTCTTTCCTCCGAAACCCAGATAGTGGGTTTCCAATTACCCGTAACGACTGCCAAATTCTACGAATGACAACGAGCGTGTACAAGTGCTTCCCATCCGCGTATCGACCTCGGAAAGCGTTACTGATAGCTGCAGCAACAGTGATAGTCTAGCGGTGTGACCGTCGCGTCGGACTGCCCAGTCATAGGTCTCAAGTTCGAACCCAAGACACACCTCTGATTTTTCGGACGCATGTGCTAATTATATAATTATCACTTGCTTCGGTGAAGGAAACCAACAATCATTAGGAAACCAGCATGCCTGAGACATATTTCTTAACGGCATGTAAAAGCCAAGGCACTTACCACACAAAAAAAAGAAGAAAAGCGTTGCTGATCCATGAAAATCGACCAGTGTGGCTGTTACGCCAATCCTTGAGCTCCACAATAAAAGTACGCGTGTAACATAATGAAATGCTCTAAAGCTTAAGGTGGTTGCGGCAGGGTAGCCCGCGAAATTCAAATTTTCTTACGTTTTTTGCAATTTGTAGTTCATTGGTTGTATGTTGATGAAAAATGAGTCGCGCCAGTAACACGTTTGTAGTTACACAATCACAATGATGAAAATCATCAATATAACCCTGTAAGTCCATTTAATCCTATTGAATGAGTTTTTCATGAAATATTCATTGAATTAATGAATATTTCATGCAAAAGTTACATGAACTTAGAGGGTTGTATTGATGATTCTCATGATTGTAATTCTTTAACCCATTCAGTGCCCAGAACCCAGCATATGAGTCGAACAATAATTTATTTGTGTAATTTACATGAACATAGAGGGTTGTATTGATGATTTTCACGATTAACTCTGTAACTACATACGTGTTAATGGCGCGACTCATTTTTCATCAACGTACAACCTAACACTGATCTGTAAATTGCAAAAAACTTAAGAAAAATTGAATTTCGCGGGCTACCCTGACGCAACTACCATAAGCACGCCTGACCAATGTTTGCGTATACTCTTTAAGCATCCAACCACATTGCACATTTAAGCCGCTTTTGCGCTGCCACACAGATTCAATATGAAAGTCCGCTGGACGGTGTTTGATCAAGCCGCTTGATTGCCAGGAAATGCCAGGGATGTGTTGCACTCTTTGTTTTATATTACTGCGCACAACTACGTTTTGTTTTCAAGCGGGGATAAAAAGCTTTCAAACTTTTTTACCTAATTATTTTGGTTGGACAACGGTAATAATCGGCTTACCAATCAACACGTAGCGTTTTTGTGAGCAAACATGTCTTACTGCAGGGTAAATCCCGCTTTTTTACGACCTTTCGTATTGTTACGTCTATTGCTTTACGAGAACATTCTGGATATACGTTCAATGTTCCACTTTGGAACTGTCTAGAAGTTTGCGAGTCTAGAATGCAAGAAGATACGTTCTTTTAATCGCGTTGACTTAAACGTTTGATTTTACAGGTCCAAGAGGTACCAAACTTGAGTGTTTGATATTAATTCAGCTTGATATGATACCTCCACGCGTTGTTGAGAAAAACGGTCTTGACAGACGGGCAACAAGGTGGTACGGAATCCTTAAAATGAATCGGACTTGAGAAAATTCTGAATTCTGAGAACTGTCCATACAAGCGTTAACGACATGTATTACGCCGCCTAACAAGATACCCAAAAGTTTAACATGTAAACTTATGACTGACAGTACTCAGACCCTCCCCATTTGCATTTGCAAATTACCAAAAGCCTAAGTAGGGGCACTTTGTCGTTTGATTATTTGCGAAATAAGTTTCTAATTTACAAACTTAGCTGCTGTCTAAAGCATTTTTTTGTTGTAAACCTTTAGATATATAGATTTTTTGCGGTTATTGACTGTTGAGGTTCATTCTTCCAGCGAAAAAAATATTTTTGACCATTTTTTTTTGTTTTGTCCTTTGTCAGGCTAATAAATACTTTTCCCTTTTTTTCTTTATTTTCTAGAAACACATGACATGTTAACCGTGATAGAAACCAGAACCGGACCAGATTAACGCGAACCGGAAGACGTTGCGTTGGAAGGCGTCCCACTAGGTGGACCGATGACCTGGTGAAGGTTGTCGGGATACACTGGATGCGAGGCCGGTGCACGGGACCGGTCAATGTGGGCGATACTTGGGGAAGGCCTTTGTCCAACAGTTAACGTCATTCGGCTGAAATAATGATGATGTAATGTTATGTTATGTAATCTTTTATTAAATGATGACGCGTTTTTACTAAGAAAATAAAATTCTAAATCCAAAACACATGACCTTTAAAAACCTTTTTTAAATACCATAGATATAAAATCAGATATTTACATTCAACCTAATAACACAAACAATCAATTCTATATTTAGCCCTGCCGCCTTGTCTGGCACGAATGATATCGATTTAAAATAGCTACGGCGGCGGTGCTACGAGATTGCGTCGTAGCTCGTAGCTCGTAGACGTGCTACGAGTTACCTTTGCTCTTTGGTACGAATGAGAATGTATGTTGCTACTGTATAATTTCAAGTTGATGTATGTTGATATTATACATATCTTTATTGTGATACCTATTACAAATATATAATGGATGTAATAATACTCTTAACGAAACCGAAAGGCACTTGTTCTCCCCGTCATTGCGACCATTTTTTTTTGTTCTGGGCCATACCTGGGAACCTTCTAGTTACGGAGATATTGCTCCAACTTTTTCACATTTTTTTATATTTTTAACACAAGTTTTTAATGTACTAACTTTACTTTAAATACCTCCACGAACCCTGTACTATCAGCACAATGTTTTGAATGCGTTACATTGAGTCTTACCGTAAAACGTAATTTTTCACCTCAAAAAAAAAGTCGTTTCCCGGCAATAATTTTTGTTGGTAGTTACTTAGTTTGATGTACAGAATGCTTGGATGACGGCTTCGTGAAGCGTTCGTTTACACTGTCGAATTGTGGATATTAGTGATTGTGTTAGTATTACAATTCCTTACATCTGTTAGTAAAATATTTTATAAACACTAGCCTAGGCCCGTGGATTCACCCGCGTGGAGTTCGATAATTGTCCCACGGGATCATACTACCAAGAAAAAAGTATGATATGTATTAATCCAGGTCATACAACTATTTGTGCGCTAAATTTTATCCAAATCATGTTAGTAGTTTTTACGTGAAATATTAACAAACATCCAGACATCCATACATTCTCACAAACTTTCACATTTATAATATTAGTATGATTAAATTAATTTTATTTTGCTACTTACGAATATTAGCGTTGTACCCATTCTGCTTCTCATTGACGCATCTTTATTTATATTATATTTAGCTGAATGGCGTTAGATAAAAATGAAAAAAAAGAACATCCTGAAAATATGCCAAATGAAATTCCTTAGGCATCGAAGGTGCGATGCCATCCTGGAGACAAAGTTGGAATGTCTCATATAGCCCTTAGAGGCCCAAACCTTTCAAACTGGCATATAACAACGGGACAAATACGTACGGAACTTCCGCATACCATATATTCATAAACTCACGCCTCTTCCCATGGGGGTAGGCAGAAACAACAGATCACCATGCTAAGATCCTTACATACTCCTTTTGTACTACTTGAATAGGAGGATAACAACAATACCAAGACTTCTTCACATAAAAGTCCTGGTTTCCCAGGTGATCTTGCTGTTGATGAAGAACATTCACTACTACAGTCCCTGATCAATTATAATCTGAATCTATACAAAGTTAGAGTAAATCGGTTTCTTTTAGACAAGCATGCTCCACCCTAGGCCGCGTCATCGCTTTACGTTAGGCTAGTTGCGGCCAAACGCAAGCCTATTCAGTTTATTAAAAAAAAAAAAACATTTTACCTAAGGCTTAGGCTGTAATTTACCACATTTCGACAATTATGATTTGGTTCCATATAATAGGAACAAGCCTATTGCCATCAAACCCGGCACTAATCCCAATTATGAGCTACTGCTGAGAAATAGTTTAAATCAGTTTAACAAACTCCGCCAATCTGGCGGGAAGGTAGTACCCGTAATTTCCTGTCAAGGAATGAGAGTTAAGAACATAGACAGTTGCGGTTTACATATTAACAGTTACGTAGAAGTATAAATAAAACCTTCATGGAAACCAGTTACGAAACCCCGGTTTCCTTGATGGGCGAAGTTATACCATCATCATCATCATCTTCCTGCCCTTATCCCATTCTATTTGGGGTCTGTGCAACACGTTTTCTTCTCCCCTGTCAGACGTCACGGCATCATTTACTCCTTTCTCTTTCATATCAGTCTTCACACAATCCATCCCAAGTGATACCGTCAATGCATAAAAACTACGACGCTGTTCCAAGTAAGTTCAAGGTGCTCATAGGCTACATACATATTATAGCCGATTCTAAAAGGCTGCGGGCTGCGGGGTGGGTAAGTGCTGTGGGTGTACTATTAGGTACACCTCTGCCTGATTCTACGGGGGATTACAGGCGTGCTGTTATGTTATGTTATGTGTATAAAAGGCTAGTTTAATGATGATGATGTAATTCGGTACAATTAAATTTATTTATAGTGGTGAGCACCCTGTGTTTAACAGGCGTATGAGTCAGGTGGTCATTTGTCAGCATTGTTCTAGTTTTTCAGGCCTTTTAACTCAAAAACTATCAAGAATCGTGGATCATATATGGTTTTCGAATACTCATGGGTATGAGGAATCATTTTTTAGGGATCTGAACTTTTTTTTTCCGGCTTGGAAATCATCAAATGACTTATCCCGCTCTGGGCGGAGCGGAAGGGAGTGTCAGACTTGTACCGACTAAAACCCATCCATATTTCTTCCTTGCCCTTTGTGTTCCAGGGCCGCGGTATCTCTTTCGAACAGTCCCGCAGCCAGGGTTCTGAACCTCAGTCGGTAGAAGTGGAAGTCTTATAGGATCACTTTGTTTTCCGTCTGTCACTACCTTCTTTCTCAAGAACGTGTAGTGGACAAATGAATCTGAAATTAATATCTAATACTTAGGTCTGCAACCCCGCGAGCGGAGCAGTTAAAAATCAAACTTGTAAACCGTTTATGACACATATTTTGCGATTTCACAAGGAATCAAAACCTATAGGGTACTTCCCGTTGACCTAAAATCATGAAATTTGGCAAGAAGCAATGTCTTACAGCGCATGTAAAGGAAAAATGAATATTTTTAATATGTAGTTTAATAACAAAATACCTACAAGTTACACGTAATCCTCGGCGCGAGTCCAAATTGCACTTGTGCGGTTTAATAAATAACGTCTCTATTGCAACCACCTAGAGTATAAAATCAAAACTACAAAACCTTTATTCACTATCCTACCCTCCTTCTCAACTCATCGAGTGCTTATTACAGACCTCTCTACAATAAATCGATGCAGCGACAGACAGAATCTAGACCCGTTCTCATGTATAACACTGCAATATCAATTCTATTCCTTTGCTTACAGGATTCAATGTCACCTGCCCGTTTACCTGGCTAGCTTTGCCCGGGCCGCCACTAGCCATATACATTTTACTTGACAGGTGCAAACTGCGTTTCCCTGGCATCGTGACTGCAGGCTAAATTGTATTTATATGTTATCTTTAATATATAAGTATAAATTACGCGTCACGTTGTTTGTCCGCGTTGGACTCCTAAACTACTTAACCGATTTTAATCAAATTTGCACACCGTGTGTAGTTTGATCCAACTTGAAAGAAGTCCCGTACGGTATATCGAATTACTCTTGAACGATATAACTGTCTACAGAAAGCATGGTTCACCGACGAACGGTAATACGAAGAACTATTAGTCGATAATTATGTCGGCGGCGAACCATGACATCGGCAAATCTTGGTATCGGCCAACCATTCATTCTATGTAGCGTTATTCGGCGAAACGTGCTGTCGCTAAATAATGGTATCGACTAATAGTTCTTCGTATTACCGTTCGTCGGTGAACCATGTTTTCTGTAGACAGTTACATCGTTCAAGGGTAATCCGATATACCGTACGGGACTCACTTGAAAGATAGGATAGCTTACATCTTAATTTATAGTCGCAATATTATTTAATTGCATTATGTGACGTAGACGAAGTTGCACGGGTCAGCTAATAGTTATATAGCCGTAGGTAAGTCATGTTTTGTGGGGCATAGTTCTTAAGTAACATTTTTTATAAGCTTTCTTTTAATAAAGAAATAATAATAAAATAATGGAGTAGGAAGAAATGGAGTGCTAATGTGCGAGTGAATAGTGTTTTCCGACTTGGGTTATCCAAAGTATTTAGATATTGTTACTGATTTATTTAAGCCACTCTTATAGCGCTGTTTTGTCTTTCTGGAATTTACCAATTTTTGACACAACTTATTAAAAAGAAGTGTTATTTTACTTTAACATTTTTTATTGTTATTCTTATCCATCTTCTAATGAATCTTGTCCCCTTTCAAAAATATAGTCAATTACCAATACCATCTACATAAACATGGTTACCTGCTTTTGTTACATGAATGTATACATTCTATAATAAATCATGTATATTATGTATATCATTATATTTATATTTGTGTAAGCTATATGTATTTATGTGTATTGATATGTAGATAATTGGTACACAACAGATCTCTCCCTCTTCCTGTAATCAATTCAAAGCTTGTCTGATAAGACCGCTTTTAGCGATAATAGCCCATTTTATCACCCTATGAGAAATGTTTTCCTCTATTAATGTTACTTGTATAGTGTACATAAAAAAGAATATTCTATTCTATTCTGATATTTTTGTTTTCCTGAAAACATATTCATGTACAGACGCCAGCAGGTCAAGCTACCCGAAACTGACAGATTTTCCCAAACTACCTTGAACCTAATGCATTAGAAATAAAGTCGAAAATCTATTAAAGAAATCTGACAGATTGTAGTAGCTTGATGTGCTAGCGTCTGTACGTCGCACGCGCGTACATTACATAATTCGCTACCTACTTTCCCCACCGAACTTCACAACAAATTAGCATCAGCACTCCATTTTTCATACCTCCACGTTACATGAAACCACGTTATTATATTTGATCCGCAGGGCCAGACAGGCACACACCCGTACAAACCCATATCTACATGAGTATGTTAGTACGTAGGTACCAAAGAGACGCACCCCGTTTTATCTCCCCTCGCATACCACGCAAATTGTTCCGGGAAAACAGTTTTTACGAAGATGTGGTAATTTTTCTCTTTGACTGTGTATACAGGGTGGAAGGGACACCTTCGCGAAAACGGCTACCACGTATTCAGTACGTCATTCTCATAGAAATTTTTAATCGGTAATTAAAAAAAAAAATATCAGCTGTTCCATACATTTTGACCGTGTAGGTATGCAGTTTTGTAGGAAACAGCTGTTTTTTTAAATAACTGATGAGAATTTTTTATGTAGTCACCCCTTATAATGTTTGGTAAATTATCGCTTCTATGCGGAAGTCAGGGGTAGTGAAGTACAGGGACTGTTCAAAAGAGATACCGCGGCCCTGGAACACAAAGAGCAAGAAAGGAACATGTATGGGTTTTATTCAGTACAAGTCTGACACTCCCTTCCGTTCTGCCCAGAGCGGTAGGAGTCATTTGATGATTTCCTATCCGAAAAAAAGGGTAGTGAAGTGTGGCTGTTAAGGTTACTTTAGGTTTGAGGAGAAATATAATATCTAGCCAAGTGAAATAGCTTTTTATATGTGAAGGATCTTCTGTGTGGGTTAGACAGAAATAGAATGGTATTAACAAAGGTTTAGGCTTTTTTACCAAAAAACAGGTTCCATTTATTATTATGCTTGTTTTACTCGTGCCTGAGACTTATTCAACGCCATAGATTATAATTAAAATAAATTAAAATGAAGATGCATTACTTTGTGTAATTTATTTCATCAACACTGCTCTCAACACAACGAAGGAAAACATCGTGAAGAAACTGGCATGTCCTAGAATCAAAAATTCGAAAACATGTGACATCCAAAGCGAACAAGGCCCGCGTGGTAGACAATAGCCCATTCCTTTTCATAGAGAGGCGGCCTGTGTCCCAGCAGTGGGAACATTATAGGATTATGTTTATGCTTATGCTAGCCCATCAGTATGAATAACGACTCCTTTTTAAAAAAGGGACAAAATCCCACCATACTAAAGCAAATAACTCGGTAGAGTAAGTACTATTTGAACGATTAGGGATAGTATGACGCTCAGTCTCTCGGCAGTACTATTAAATCAATACTTTATTACTGCACATATAGAACAGTCTTTTCACAGCTCTTTTACCTTTAAAGGAGGAAGGCCTTTCTAAGCCCAGCTCTTAAGAGCCCTGCGGAGGCCGCGCGGAATTGCAATTCGAAGCGAAGGAAAAAGCCGTCAAAATATTTTTATCTCTGTTTCACACTCCCCGGCGCATTGCGAAGACGCGCGGGAGCATGTGTTTAAGTGTTTATAGCTACTATTCTATAATTATCGTTAATTCATATCACCGCTGAACATTTGTGATTAATTTGAATGTGTGCCGTAATACCGAAAATGATTTAATGAAAACTCAATGCTTATCCATTTTTTTTTATATTGTGTAACTTAAAAATGTAACTCATGTTTCGAAATAAACAAAATTAAAAATATTATCGTTTTTAATATGGAAAAGATGAGACGAAACAGCTTATTTATACTGTAAAAATGTGAGAAATTCAATTTGCTTACATTTCGTTTTAGGTAAATATTTTGCAAAAAAAATCAAATTGAAACCTAGGTAAGCACTGTCTTGTTCCAAATAGCATAATAAGGTCGAAATATACTTAAACTGAAAATGATTTTGGTATTACGTTTGTATGGACAATTCATCGTCCTCCGGCCCCTTAAGAATCTAAAATATGAACCAAAAAATTCGTTATATTTTTCTCAAGCAAATTACAAAATGCAGCTGTACTTAATAATCTAGGAAGCGAGAAAAGAACAATCAAAGTGACAAATGACAGACAGGTACCTTTTCAGTAAAGGTACAAGTAAAAAATCGGCCAAGTGATCCCTACAACCGGTGAAGGGTTCCGTAGTCGAGATGAATATGTAATAATAAGCGACAATCGTGCGTTTTCTTTCGTTTTGCTCATATTGAGGTCGACTTCCAGTCTAACCAGATGCATTTGAATAGTATTTAACATAGAGTGACCGCCTATCTGACATCCACAACCCAATTAATACCGGGTAATTACGATACCTATTAATAAGACTCGTTATCAGACTTTAGGAGCCACTGACTACCCGTAACGACTGTCAAAGATCTACAAATGACAACCAGGACCAACGATTTAACGAGAAAACTCGGTATGTATTAGATGGTCACACATCCAACGACCAACCTAGGCAAGCGCTGTTTAACCTTGAAGATGGATCCGTGCAGCTGTTATTCTTAAGCCAGAAGCTCCTCAGGTTGCTGCCACAGACACGTCTGTCAAAATCACAATGAGCTTTAGTCCTATTATAATATTATAAATGCGAAAGTTTGTAAGGATAGATGGATGGATGTTTGTTAATCTTTCACGCAAAAACGACTAACCGGATTCGGATGAAATTTGGCACACAGATAGATTATTACCTGAATTAACACATATAATACTTTTTACCCCGGTAAGATGATCCTGTGGGATATTACCGAACCCTAAGCGGACGAAACCGCGGGCATACGCTAGTAATGTTGTAATAAGGTGGTATTAGGATGCCGCTGTTAGGCTCTGGGCAAACAGGCCGCCGGTGGCCGCCACCGATGGACGTCGCGCGCCACGTCCTTTGGTAGCGTGCAAACGAAGGTGGTTATTGGCTGCCACGAGTGGTTGGAATTTATTTATTATTCAAGTTCATTTATTTGCAAAAACATGTGTAGATAATGTACATGGTATGGTGCATATTATAGGTGTTACAAAGTATTCTTTGGCTCAACATGTTCGTTTTGTATTCGGATTCGAACTCCGGTGGCGGCCACCAGTGGCCCGTTTGTGCGGAGCCTTTGAGGTTAAAAACCTGTGAACGGACTGTAATACTCAAGTCTTAGTACTTAGTTAGCTAAGCTAGATTAAAAAGTTAAGTATATGGTATAAGGGCTTTAAGGGCGATTAAGTGATTGGACTTAAGTAATCGAAATGATTGGAGTCGTATTGTGAGTTATCGGTGTTTACTTTGTAGATGGATGAAGTTGTATTTTTCTGTACCTATTTGATATTATGTAGTAAGTCCAGAAGATTGATACTTAATCAGTCTATTTTGGAACATCATCATCTGCCTAGCCTTTTCCCAACAATGTTGGGGTCGGCTTCCAGTCTAACCGGATGCAGCCCATAGATAGATAGCCCTTAGCTACGACTGGTTGTCAGACTTTCGAGCCTCTGACTACCTAAGCTATCTGTGTGCTAAATTTCATCCAAATCCTTTCAGTAGTTTTTGCGTGAAAGAGTAACAAATATCCATCCATCCATCACCAACTTTCGCATTTATAATATTAGTAGGAAGTAGAATTTGTGACGTTACGTCGTTGCTAACTTTCAGAATGCAAAGCTTTAAGCTATTAACTTACTAACTTGACGTAATCAGCCTTTATTTATTTATTTAACACTTCAAAAACAAAGTACAGACGCGGAATTAATGACATAGGCATAAAAAATGCCAGAGAAAATAAATGCCATAGTGCCTTTAATGGGTTGCAGTTACTTTGAATCTCAATCGTACGCATAAAATTCAGAATGGTTATACTTAAAGCCTGGTTTTATAGCCTTTATATTGCGACTGGACTCACCGGCGACCAACGCGTTGCAAACGATAAGATTTATTACTGTAATGTGAATCGCGTTTTCTTTGACATTCGCTTAATGAACGGAAAACGTTTTAGAAAATCTTGATTAAATCTATTCTTACCGTACATAAGAAATAACATATAGGTACAGACGCCAGCACATAAAGCTACCCGAAACTGTTAAATTTTCCCAATCAACCTTGAACCTAATACTTTAGCGATAAAGTTGAAAATTTATTAAAGAAATTTGACAGATTGTAGTAGCTTGATCTGTGTGTCTGTATGTAGTAAACCTATTTTTTTCCAAACGTTTGATGTTGACAGATACAGAATCAACGTCATTATTCTCCTGGCCTTATCCTTGGCCATCCTTCTTTCTAATTGGTTAGTTGAAATACTTGGCGGTGTCAGACGGCTACTTAATCGTCGAGTCTGCCACCACTAGTGGAGGATTCCACTAACTTCAGTGTCATCTGCCGCCAGTAGGGCCAGAGGGGGGCAAATGCGACTGAACAGAGGCACCCAGCACTAGTGGTGGTAGACTCAACAAATAGTTGCAACTGCCACCAGTGGGGACAAACCGGAGGGGGAAGATGGGAATAAAGGATTTATTTGGGGTCGGCGCAGCATGTCTTCTTTTTCCATACTTCTATTATTTGTCAGCCAGAACATCTTTCACACAGTCCATCCATCGTTTCAAACAGAGACAGAATAATATTTTAAATTAGCTTTGGTAACTGTAAACGCATCTATTAAGTGGTGGTGCAATCAGACCTTAGTATTTAAAACACGGCAGGGATCAAAAAGGCGACCCTCTCCAACTTTGAACAACCACCTCTTCACTTATTTCTGTTTGAAGCCTTTGGAACTAGTTCAGTGGCTGAAGTACAAAGCGTCGCTTTGTGTGTAAAAAAAGGTAGTACATAATTAGCGGAAACTATTATTTTCTGTAACTGTTCTTATTATTGTACTAGCTTGTGAGTCCGCGGGTGAAACTATTATTAAAAAAATCCCCATTATTATAAGCACTTCCTTATTTGAATCGAATTTTGTTACCAATTTCAAGGTTTTTTTTTGCACGGAACCCTATTTATTTTTCTAAATAAAAGTATTCTATAGTAAGCCTATGTTAGACCTTATAACATCAGCTATCTATCAGTAAAAGTCTCGTCAAAATTGGTCGAGCCGTTTCGTAGTTTAGCCGGAACAAACAGACAGACAGATAGACGAAAATTGAAAAAAATGTGTTTTTGTTATAAGTGCCGTATATATTTTCATATATGCATTCAGTAAAAAGCTGTTATTCTGATATATTCAGACACATCAATTTTATTTATTTGTATAGATGTACAGATATAGATGTATATATTTGTATAGATGTAGAACACGGGTATAATGTTCACCTTCAGTTACATTAAAATTAATCAGCCCTTAAATAATCCCACTCAGATCCAGCTTGTCCCTTTGCTGCATCCCCAGCGACGCCCCAAGCCGAGGCTCGTACACCATATGGAGTGCCCTTAGCGCGTTGTCGCCTAGTTTATATGTTTTTTTTTCTCTGGTTGGAGGCCCTACACTCAAGGCACCCACAGGATAGTCCGCTTAAACAG
The DNA here is from genome assembly GCA_950005105.1 of Lycophotia porphyrea. Classification (NCBI taxonomy): domain Eukaryota; kingdom Metazoa; phylum Arthropoda; class Insecta; order Lepidoptera; family Noctuidae; genus Lycophotia; species Lycophotia porphyrea. The sequence goes on from OX465406.1 coordinate 11,615,023, forward strand.
AAGCTAGCGTCATAGGTAGACCTGCGCCCGGTAAGTGATTCTTAAAACACATGCAAAAACGGATGTCACACATCCACAGATCAGACAAACTGGGCTGCTGGACTGTTCGAAAGAGATACTGCGGCCCGAGAATACAAAGGACAAGGAAGGAACATGGATGGGTTTTAGTCAGTACAAGTCCGACACTCCCTTCCGCTCCGCCCAGAGCCGGAGAAGTCATATGATGATTTCCCATCCGAAAAAAAGGCTCATGGGTGGAATAAAAACTTTGACACCAGGTTAGGCTCTAATCACACGAAAAAGAAAACCGGATCCCACACCAACGGCTTTACGGTCTTTCTGAGGAGGTGTCACACCGAACTTCAGGCTGCTAAAGAGAAATTCAGAGCGGGAGCAGTCATTTGATGATTTCCTATAAGAAAAAAAAAAAAGATGTGACAAACTAACGCACACACTTAGGTACGTAAGAACGTCCGGTCGCATCCCTTTGTCTATGAAAATGCCGCTGGCGATTCCAAAGTAACTCAAAGGAGCGTTCACCGTTGACTTTAGAAAAGGAAAGATCTTCCGACCAGCCAGGTTATTGTGTCTGGTACGTTGCTGCCCGACGATTTTGTCGGGAACGTATACATAAGCTAATCGTGCGGCTAACAGGATGCAGGATTTTTAGTACCTCTGTTGCTCGAAAGATGTCGTTACAAGTTGATAGAGAACTCATTATTTGCCTTGGCTTTTCCCAACTATGTTGGGGTCGGCTTCCAGTCTAACCGGATGTAGCTGAACACCAGTATTTTACATGAAGCAACTGCCTATCTGACCTCCACAACCCAGTTAGTACTGGGTTATACTATACCCCTTGGTAAGACTGGTTGTCAGATTTTCGGGCCACTGACTACCTGTAACGACTGTCAAAGATCTACAATTGATGGCCAGGACCAACGGCTTTACGTGCTTTCCGAGGCACGAAGAAAACTCAGTATGTGATGGGTGGTGACCCATCCACACTCTAACCTAGGCAAGCGCGGCTTAACCTGAATATTAATTCGAGTAGCTGTTATTATTTAGCCACGAGCTGCTCAAAAATCAGTTGATAGGTCAGATGGTGTTTCCCATTTTCATAATCTGATTAATATCATCATCATTCTCCTACCCTAATTCACGCCATTGTCATATATATGTGACAAGCAAGTGCCAAATGTAAGTGCCATGTACGCCAAACGACACAAATATGTGACCAAATGGCAGGTGAAATTGTGGCTTGGCGTGGAGGGCACGCGCGTGCATTTATGCTCTGGCGTTCAAAAGGTTAATCTAGGTTTATATTATAATTTTCTAAATGTAAAACCCTAATCATATCAATTATGGAAAATTATCATAAATTCAAATTCTAAGCAAACTGTATTACAATTGGAAATCACGGTAACCAACAATTATTGATATTGGACACACACCATTTCGGGATATTCAAGTTCAGTGCTGAAAATCGCTTTGTAAAATGTATAAAAAAGTCAAGGTCTTAAAAAATAAAGTTCAGTTGAAATGCAATATTTCACTACAAGGTTGTAGCTTTTCTTGGTAATATTGAAATCGGCCAACCCGTCATAATTTTCATACAAACGCTCATACGTGATTATTCCGTAGTAACACATCTATCTTTGTTTTTTTTTAACTAAAAGGTATTTTGTGCACTATATCTAGGTTTCTATGAAAGCAAAACATAAATATTTAGAGAATCTTCTTGGTAAAAGCCCATCGTGTCTTATATGCACTCAATTAGCTCAATATTAAACCGTAAATAATACCCTTCCCATGCACTGGACGGGTGTATCATAAACAATGTTAAATGCAGTGACGAACTTTTATATTAAATATTAGCATAAAGTTCTTTGACGTCATGTAAGTGACTTTGTGTCTTTTTTGAGAATAAATGTCTTTAATAACCTATTTTAGAGAAATTAAACCTAATTTTACCCAATGATTTTACCCTAAAATATTGAACACTAATATGTTAAACATAATAAAAATCTACGTGAGCACAGCTGCGGGCACAGAACTCTAAGGAGTAGATCAAGTTGTAGTGGTTGAATAATTATTAAAAATTGATGAAAATCACTCACCTCCTCCATTCTGCTGGCATAAATACGGGAACCGCCAGATGTTCCCTAGTCCCACAGAGTATCCAATGATAGACAAGAAGAACTGTAGCTTCCCTGACCATGCAGCACGGTCTTCATCCATAACTTCACGTTGTATGGAACCCCTGGACCCCTGCAGCACGATAGTGACCCCGTGGGGTCGCTCGCTTCCGTCAGCGCGCGCGTTCAAAGGCGCCAACTCATGGCCATTGCGCGGCCCAATCGCTTCGGCTTTTCCCGCCATTTTAGTTGTCAAAATCCCTTTGTTTTTTTTATCTATGGTATATTTTTGTTGATTATTAAGTATACTTTTAATTTTTTAGTCGATTTTAGAATCAATTCGATAGTTCATCTACTTAAAATTATTAATTGTTTTCTTTTTTCACTTTTATGTATTTTTTATTGTCTTTTTAACGTTTAAGTTTAACAAGATTATTAGAATGATTTCCTATGAATATGTTCATAATACGCTAATGATGTATTTCGTAATCGTACGTGAAGTATCGGATAGCGTCTTTTTTTACGAATTCGACTACTTTAAAATACGTTGTTGTTCTCTGCAGTAGTTTTTGACGTAATTTTAGTGAATCTCTGAACAGGTTGTCGGTTTCTCTGTGCATATGAGAAGGTTATTTTGCCGTCAATATGATTACAACATGGCGTTTTTACTACGTTGATGGTCGAAAAAAAATGGTGTTATTTTAAATTAGACATCTTTGAAATGAAGTTATAGCCAATGAAGGAGTCCGGTAATCTGAAACAAAAGAAAGACAATTAATTTTGTGTTCATTTGACTTGAATACAGTTAAACTAAAAAACAAGATGTCATAATTTTATTTTCTCATTTTTAATGCCTAACCTGGTGTCAGAGAGAGAATTTATTACGTTTTTCTTATTAGTCCACGCTTGGCACAAGTTAAAACCCAAAACGGTACCTATGTAAGTAACAAGTTAAACATACGAGCGAAAGAATATTATTAGACATCATTATTATTTATGTAGACAGACAGAGTTGCGAGCTGAAATACAGCCTTTCATTAGAGCGTGCGTGCGAGCCTATATGTGACGTCACAGACGTAGCCCGACGAAATTGGACGACAGCTCTCCTGACAAATGTACCAATTTGATAATCAAGGCTCTGAGGCTTTATGTCTAGAGTACTAAATCATCCGTATAGTACCTGCTACTAGCTTATTATTATTATTTATTTATTTATCTTTTTTTTTATGCCTTTGCCTATTGCCTTTTGTATTTCTTTCATTGTCCCACGGGATCATACTACTGGCATAAAAAAATGGTTGTATGTAAAGTCGGTTTACGGAAGATAATGTTACGTGATAACGTAATAAGAAAACATTGGTGAAAAATTGTATACTTTTATGAATTCAATTATTATCACTGAATTACCATTATTTTGTATAATACATAGATGCGTTACAAGCCGAACGCTTAGGCCGATCGTGCCTCTCTATACTTGTTCCGCGCTCTCGCTTGCACGCTCGGCTCAGGCGGAACGTGACATTTTTACGTGCATGCAGCCGGCGTTTATCGATTTTTAAGACGTTATCACGTCAAAAGTATCCTATGTTATAAACTCTGTGCGAATATACGTCAACCTTGGTGCATTTATTTTAGTTCAGTGCTTTCCCGTTGCACAGACAAGTTGGTTGAAGTGTACTAGACACTAGATTAAACTTAAAAGTTTATAGTAATAATACATGAGGAGCTCGTGGCTAAATAATAACAGCCGCTCGGTTCGATCTGTAGGTTAAGCCGTGCTTGCCTAGGTTGGTCTGTGGATGGGTGACCACCTATTCCATACCAAGTTTCCTCCGTGCCTCGGAAAGCACGTTAAGCCTTTGGTCCCGGCTGTCATTTCAGATCTTTGACAATCGTTAGGTAGTTAGTGGCCCAAAAAAGTCTGACAACCAGTCTAACCAAGGGGTATCGTATTACCCAGTACTAACTGGGTTGTAGAGGTCAGATAGGCAGTTACTTCATGTAAAATACTGGTATTCAGCTGCATCCGGTTAGACTGGGAGCCGACCCCAACATAGTTGGGAACAGGCTATGCAGATGATGAGTAATAATACATGGATATTTTAGTTTAAGTCTACTTCTTTGCGATGAACTCTAGTTATATTCACCAGTATGTAAATATTCCCCCTTTGGATTCCCCCTTTATTAAAAAAAAAACATCAAATGACTTCTCCCGCTCTGGGCACAGCGGAAGGGAGTGTCAGACTTGTACTGACTAAAACCCATCCATGTTCCTTCCTATTAGGTTGCGGACGTGGCTGCGGTGCGGGGAAGCCATATTTGGCTTCCCCCTTAACCTTGAAGATCAACCCGTGCATCTGTTGTTATTTAGCCACTGAAGAAATACAAGAGGAAAAACTGTTTACTTGATATTAGTGTACTCCCATAGTACAGACGCCAGCAAGTCAAGCTACCCGGAACTGTCACATTTTCCCAACCAACCTTGAACCTATGATGCTTTTAAGATAAGTTAATTGGGGCACTTAATATCGTGGGCTGCGGGACTGTTCGAAAGAGATACCGCGGCCCTGGAACACAAAGGGCAAGGAAGGAACATGGACGGGTTTTAGTCAGTACAAGTCTGACACTCCCTTCCGCTCTGCCCAGAGCGGGAGACGTCATTCGATGATTTCCCATACGAAAAAAAAGGGACTTAATATCGTGTCCTGCGTGTCCTGTTGCTTGGTCACTACAGGAACTGATTGACGCTACCGAAAGCGCCAAAGTAGTAGCTCAGTTCTGGGCCGACACAATATAGATTGCCATCGACACGCTAAAAAGAAGAGAGATAAAATTGAAAATGTATTAAAGAAATTTAACAGATTGTAGTAGCTTGATATGCTGGCGTCTGTACATACCGACAGACAAACAATAGCCCGCCGAGCAATAAAGAGAATGGCAATGCCGTAAAATATGATTGCTCTGAATCAATACCGTGATTGTAAGGGGTGAAGAGCGATTACTTGAAACGTGCTGCGTGGGGCCAGCAGAGTCTTATTCCATCTGCACGTGTAAGAAATTGTTAACGAACCGAAGTGACAAAGAAATATAAAGTTGGGTAATTAACAAACTTGTTTGATTCGCTAACGATTGATAAAAATCTAGCCCTACTGCTAAAACCAAAGTAACGTATCATCATCTGCCTAGATTTTTTTTTCTTTTTTTGCCATTTTGTGTTTCTTTGTTAGGGTCGGCTTCCAGTCTTACCGAAATAACGTATCCAGTGCACAGCCACAGTTAAACCTTGTTTGAACTGTCATGTGTCACTTATTACATTGTCAATAATGTCAATTTAAGAAACCCGGGGCCTCGAGTACCCAATGGCGGTTCAGCGTTTTTTATTGCCGGGTACCGCAGTACCCGCTGGCGTTTTAGTGGGTATCAAAAATGTAAACAGACCCTTCACGAAGTCGTCAGCCAAACATTCTTTCTGTACATCAAACTAAGTAACTCTACGCAAATATTATTGCTCGGAAACGACTTTATTGGGGTGAAAATTCACGTTGCACGATAGGACTCAATATTATGCACTCAACACATTGTGCTGATGGATGCATTGCGTCGTGGATTGTATGTACATTAGCCTACATCTAATACGTTGTAATATTTACTGTAATATAAATATAGTACAATAGTTTGTTTTCCCTAAATAAATAAATAGTGCGGTGGTTGTTGCGCAAAAAACCTTGTATTTTCTTTAAAAGTTGTAATTTTGACCCCCAATATCTCCTTATACAAGGTTCCCGTTCCCAGGAATGGTCTAGAACTAGAAATGGGAATTTTGGACCCATAATTATATTGGGCCTACATTACTACCACAAGTTTAAAATAAGAATCTTTTACGTACTTGTTTGTAACGAAGCAAGTATCGAGTGATACTAAAATACAGCCTTTACATAGCTTTAAGAATAAAAACCAGCTTGAAGTATCACTAAGTACTTAACGATTAGAAGGTCAAGGTTTCAATTCCCGGGTCAGGCAAAGTATTATTGATTTTTCCATCAGGAATTTCTCAGTAGCAGCCACGGAGTCTGGATTCGTGCCCGGTTGATGGCATTAGGGTTGCCCCTTATTACATTGGTCTTAAACATAACTGGCAAAATTTGGGTGTAGGAATGTGTACACCTCTGCCTAACCCTCCGGGGATTACAGGCTTCATGTTTATTTATTCAACTTTACCTTTTTTCGTGTTTTTCAGTACCTACTTCTAGAGTAAATTATTAACGAAACCTCAATAACTTTGTACATAATTGATTCCACCAGAGAACACGTGTAGATGGTAGTACCGAAATAAAACAAGTAACACTCAAGCTCAGATTACCGTTACCCACGTAATAACACGGTAATAACAATAACAGCTATGTACTTTGATTGCAATTACCTACACCATACTAAAACATAAACAGAAGTTAATTTTTGAAGTGAAACTTCTTTATCGACGCATGGGAGAATTTTTTTAAAAATCGTCACGTTTTCGGTTACGCGCCATGTTGCTTTTTTTGACGTAAAGAATATAATGTATAATTATTGATGAAATACAACAATAGCAATGATATTATAATAAGAACAATGATAAAATAAATTACTCATTAATTGTATGCATGTCTATAATAATAAAATAGCTTTAATTAATACGGAAAAAATTGTTTTTCTTAAGGCCTTATCTACCCCATTTTCGTGAAGTTGCAAATAGTAGAAAAATGATATGTCGTAAAGAAGTTTCACTTCTTACCTCGGTACTCTGATACACACACATATATTTTTTTTTTCCTCTTCACCACTTCCCAACTTGGTTGAGGTCGATTTTCAATCTAGCCAGATAAGATAGCAGCTAAATAGAAAAATACCACGGGTTGCACTCCGGGAGTGCCAACAAAAGTGAAAACTTGAAACAACGCCATTTAGCTTAAACTACACGCACACTCGCGCAAGCGCCCTGCGCCGCCAATTCAATCTAACGATCTGACGGAAGTTTAACAGTTTTTACCCATCTCAAAAAGTCCACAACGCTGCTAAAGAAGTTTTCACGTCAATAAAAACTAGTAGTTTACACAGAACACTTCCATAATTTTTTCCGAACTTGGTAGAGATCGACTTCCAGTCTAGCCAGAAAAGATACACACAACATACACACAGACATCCACACACAAACATTACACGCGCGTACATTGTACACTTAGTTCACTAGAAACGTTTAGCCTTTGATTTTGATAGCAGCTGAATAAAACACTAGTAGTAATAGCAGAAAGGCTGCTTATCTGCATCCGCAAACCATTTACGGGGAAATATGATCAAAATCGAAAGTAATTTATTTAAATTACGTTGATAATCAGCACTTTTTGAACGTCAAAGTATACAAGAGACAGTCCCACAAAACGCGCCCTTCGCCACTTCCTTGTGTTTTAACTAGGAAGAAAAAGTGGCCGTACAAACTCCCCTGTAACACATCTAACAGGTTAAAAGAACCAGATTTTATACAATAGTGTGTTAATATAAGCAAAGAATCCATTATAATAAACTAGCTGTCTTGCTGTTTTTTTAATCTCGCGGAGGGCGTATGAGAATTTAGATATTTTTGCTCTTATTTTCTGAATGTGTGACTTCCAATTTATATTTGTATCAATGTCCTATGATAATGTGTATAATGTATATAATGTGTGGCCTAGAAGGGTGAATTTATCAACTACTTCTAATTTATTATTTTTAAAGCTAAAGTATATATTTATAGGTATTTTTTGGTGAGGGTGGAATGGAATTATCTTAGTTTTATTGAAGTTAATTTCTAGGTTGTGTTCAGACATCCAATATATTGTAGAATTGATGGCGCGAATTCATTGCTCACAAGTGCATCATCATTATTCTCCTGGCTTTACCCCAGTTTATGTGGGATCGGCGCAGCTTATCCTTCCATACTTCTCTATTAATCGTCATCTCATTAGACACCTCATTTCTAGCCATATCCTTCTCACAGTCCATTATCGTTTCTTTGGTCTTCCTCTGCTATTATACCGATCCACAAGTGCAGTTTGTGCCAATACAAGCATGCTGCTGTGAATGTAGCGTCTGACCAAAAAGTGTGATTCAAAGTGAAACTGCTGCAGTTTCGCTTCACCAGGTTACCGGTTCAATCCAGTTTGATCTGATGAAAGGCAGTCGGAACCGAACTGTGTCAAGGTCCCGCAGAAGGGATGTACCCTCCGTGAAAACCCGTTTGGAAGATGGGAGACGAATTTAAAGGGGTGAACTTTGTAAGGAAACGATTTGCATAGATTTGGTTAATGCGACTTTGGGGAAGGGAATAGTTTTTTAAGCGACGTCTGGGAGTTCTGGGTGTCAAAAAGATACTTAAGAGATCGCCCTGTACGATAAGACCACCCGTTTACACCAGTCTTTCTGGGGACCTAAGTTACCGCATTAGCAGAATCATATACACAGAAGTAGACGCAGTTAATATCACGCACACATAATTAAAACAAAGTCCTCCGCCGCATCTGTCTGTCTGTTCGCGATAAACTCAAAAACTCCTGAACAGATTTTAATGCAGTTTTCACCAATAGATAGTGTGATTCATGAGGAAGGTTTAGGTATAATTTGTCAAGGTTTTATGTAAATTGGTTGAAATATAAAAAGTCAAACCGCTTGGGAGCTTTCATCGAAAACGATACCTCGACAGACAACACATGTAGACATAATATGCTCTACTACTCGTGCAAAGCCGGGGCGGGTCGCTAGTTATTCACTTTGTGACCATTTTACGAACAATAGTCACTTTGTGACCATTTTACGAATAGTAACTTTTACAAATTGATGCCTATTATTATCCTATTATAACTCTTCTAAAGCAACCTTTTTGAGACCCTCAGATACACACGGTATAAATCATGATAACGCCAGTGGGTGGCGAAGACCTGACCTTCACCAGCCAACAGCATTAACTGACAATGGCTAAAGTAGCTTAATTCAAAGCATTACACGAAAGCTTTGACCACAAAAGCTCTACGCTCCACATAAAAGCTTTTATTGATTAAAGTAGGGAGTTCCATTGGAGATAGCATGGTGTACTACTAGGTACACCTCTGCGCCTCTGCCTAACCTTTCGACAATTACAGGCGTGCTGTTATGATATGATACTATACAGACAGTTGGGCTGAGTTAGTGCTTTGAAGTCCTGTGTTCGATTCCTCAGGTCGGGCAAATATTTGTTATTGGGTTTGTCCATCAGGAATCTGTTAGTAACAGCTACAACTACATTTGTGTCCAATTCTGCTGTAAGTCCCCGCAGGGTTAGGCAACTATCAAAAATTATCCCAATACTTCTACCACTTCTGGTTGATGAAACGATACCGGTGATATTCGTCCAATATCATGCTCGAACTAAACGAGTTGGTCTCGAGATTCCCGATCGGTATCTCGATGGATTTGATTCAATCTCGTGCACTATTAATCTTGATATCGCAGCGGTTTCAACGGATATACGCTTTTCAATTTTGTATTTGGAATATTTTATGTGAACCGTTTAAATGTTTGTCAGTTTTGATATGCTGACAAAATACGTTTTGGAGCTGACCAAAACCTATGATAGCCAGTCCAAAATCATTATCATCATCATCTGCCTAGCATTTTATCAACTGTGTTGGGGTTGGCTTCCAGTCTAACCGGATGCAGCTGAATACCAGTATGATACATGGAGCGACTGCCTATCTGACATCCACAACCCAGTTAGTACTGGGCTATACCATACCCTTGGTAAGACCAGTAGTCAGACTTTCGTGGCACTGACTACCTGTAACGACAAAGATCTACAAATGACAGCCGGGACCAACGGCTTCACATGCTTTCCGAGGTACGGAGGAAACTCGGTATATAATGGGTGGTAACGCATCCACGGGATAACCTAGGCAAACGCGGTTTACCCTGATGATTGATCCGAGCGGCTCTTATTATTTAGCCATGAACTCCTCCGTCAGATAGACAGTCCAAAATACGAAATGAAATAAAACAAAAGAAAGAAATATCAGTTTGTTCCAACATAATTTTAAATAATATCGAACTAGAGACACAAAGAGAAATAAAACAAAAGAAAATATCAACGAAACAAAACACCGCCTACCTTACATATTTCCTAACAAAATTGCTCCAACGACAACGACATACCAATTTATTCGTGAATCTTTCAAAGACCCGGCTTGTATCATTGGCTGTGTAGCTATCGATCTGCCGACCCACTGACCGCTATACATGGTGTAAACAGACTCTTCACGAAGCCGTCAACCAAGCATTATGTATATCAAACTAAGTAACTTTACGCAAAATTTTGTGTTGGGAAACGACTTTTTTTGGGCCGAAAAATCACGTTTTACTGTAGGACTCAATATAACGCACTCAATAAATTGTGCTGATGGATAGAAGAGTAAGGGGCTTGTGGAGGTTTTAAAAGTAAAAATCTTCCATTAAAAAAGTATTAAAAAAAAAAAAAAACTTGTGAAAAAGTTGGAACTTTGACCCCCAATATCTCCGTAACTAGAAGGTTCCCAGGTATGGTGTGGAACAAAAAAAATGATCGCAATGACGGGGAGAACAAGTGCCTTTCGGCTTCGTTAAGTCTTTTTACACCCTTTATTGCGTTTGATAGCTGCTTGCCATGCCATGGAAATCGCCGTGGACTGACATGTGTCTAAGGGTCTAAGGCTAGCCAGATAAAGGAGGATTTTATGTAATGATTGGAGAGGGAAGGCTTTCTCATTTTCTTATTGTCATGTTGCTGATTTTGACTTTTTTTTATCTTACCTGGTACTCAATACATGATATTATATATTTTTTTTAACCTTAATAACGTAATGAGTGTAAACTGAGCCGAACCCGAAAGGCACTGTTTTCCCCGTCATTCGATATTTTTTTTATTCTGGCCATACCTGAGAACCTTCTAGCTACGGATATATTATGTATAGGAGGTCAAAGTTCCAACCTTTTCACACACTTTTTTAAATACAATTTTTTTACTTTAAATATGTACCTCCATAACTCCTGTACCTACATATTCAATGCATCCATATGCACAATGCTTTGAGTGCATTACATTGAGTCCCTTTTTTTTTACGGATGGGAAATCATCAAATGACTTCTCCCGCTCTGGGCAGAGCGGAAGAGAGTGCCAGACTTGTGCTGACTAAAACCCATCCATGTTCCTTCCTTGCCCTTTGTGTTCCAGGGCCGGGGTATCTATTTCGAACAATTACATTGCGTCCTACCGTAACATTTCATCCCAAAAAAAATGTAGTTCAATATTTTTTACTTAGACCTACTTAGTTTGATATAGAGAATGTTTGGTTGAAGGCTTCGTGATGGGTTCGTTTACACATTATATAATATTAAACCAGTAATCCCCAACGGGTCAGGCAGAGATGTATAGTGTATCCGTAAAGTACAACCCGCCTTTTTCTATTTATATTTGAGTCGTACCTATGTCGTAGATTTGAGGAATTCCTGATAGAAAAACTTATTAACACTTCGCTCTGGAAATAGTATACAAGACCTTAACACCACATGACCAGAAAAGAGGGTCAGTCACATTCAGAACAGTCGATATTAAATTATACACCAAATTGAATTTGAAACCTACTACTTTTGAATAAAGGGCTAGTTTTAAATAACTGAAAACCCCATGGTACCCACTCTGCCCATTTAAACGTATTTCAATGGGCAGCTGTCCCTTCCTTTCGACTACAATTAATTTATAATTGAAAAGAAACTAGTTTTTACTACGCTTTTAGTTTTTTTGCAAACGAGTTGCCGCATATTGAGAAACCGTGTTTTATACACGGTGAATTGTTATTTTCTCCCTCAATTCTGTTGATTTTAAAACTAGTTTTAGGTCCCAAACGCAAATTATACTCTCTTCTCTTGACGCTTATTAGGTACTCACCGATTAACAGACTTACCGACCTATTTAGATACGGGGAATCCTAAGTATTCTTTGCATAATATATATAGGGTGTCCAGTAAATAGCACGACATACTGCAGTTGGAGCAGTATTGGTTGCAGCTACCAAAAATCGTGCGCAAAAATTTTTTTTTTTTCGATGATTTTTAGAAATCCAAATCGCAAGGCAAACAAAGTCCGGGGTCCAAGGCACAAAACAGTCGTCAGTACGAAACAATAATTTGCGAATACAGAGATGCGTTGCGCACGGCTTAAGGTAGCTGGTAACGGCTGGCTTATGGTAACGGCACGGTATAATAATTCGCGTAAATGAGCAGCTATTACTGATTCTCGTAGTGGTTTTTGACAAAATTACGTTAATTACACTTTCAAGAAAATCAGCTTCTCTGGAACTTAAATAGCAATTTTTTTGTATTTTTTAATGAAAATGCACTAGTATTGTATCTTTTCAAAATCACAATTAAACAGGCTATCTTTAAAGTTTGTTGTACAAAACTGCCGCATACATTTTTTTTTTCACCACTGTAGGTTAAAGTTAAGCGATAAGAAAATTGGTCTGTGAAAATTTAAACAAAAAATGGTATTTCTTGAAAACATTCTTGTTATTGATAGAAAAAAGACTTATCAATGAGTGAAGTAACTATTCACAAATAATTTGATGAAAAAAAAATACAAGAAACGGAATTTTCCATTACGAGATGCTTAAAAATCTGTTGCAAGGTAGAGATTTTTCGATATTTCTAAAAATTTTGTAAAACTGTAAATCCGTAAGATTTTGCTGAACATATATTGTGTTGTTTTGGTAGGTATTGACCCAAGGTATCACCCCCTGCAGTATGTCGTACTATTTACTGGACACCCTGTATATCATTTTTACGACGGTTATTTTTCTGAGATGTACCCAAAGTGGATTCGCCGGCGCATAAACGGTTACCACATCATATTCAGTAAATCATTCTGAACGATGAAAAATTCCTATGTGGGAACATAGGAATTTTAAAATAAATCAGCAATTTCATACATTTTGACCGTGTAGTTATTGCACTTTTCTAGGGAAAAGCTGTTTTTTTTTTAAATTCAGTATTTACATCATTCTGAACTAGCGGCTGTTATTACCAAACAGCCGCTCGGGCCAAACTTTAGGTTAAGCCGTGCTTGCCTAGGTTGGTTTGTGGATGGGTGACCACCCCTACATACCGAGTTTCCTCCGTGCCTCGGAAAGCACGCTAAGCCGTTGGTCCCGGCTATCATTTGAAGATCTTTGACAGTCGTTACAGGTAGTCAGTGGCCCAAAAAGTCTGACAACCAGTCTTACCAAGGGGTATCATGTTAACCAGTACTAACTGGGTTGTGGAGGTCAGGTAGGCAGTCGCTACATGTAAAATACTGGTATTCAGCTGCATTCGGTTAGACTGGAAGCCGACCCCAACATAGTTGGGACAAGGCTAGGCAGATGATGATGTACAGTCAACAAAACAGATAGATATGCAGGGTCGAAAGATACAATTGATTTTTTCTTAAAAACCGATCGATGTTTTCGAATGAAATTAAAATTATATGAAGAAAAATAATCAATTGGTTAAATTAATTCAAATTTCATTTGAAGATGAGCAACAATTTCTAAAAAAACTAAAACTATATCTTTCGACCATGCATACCTATCTGTTTTGTTGACTGTACATCATTCTTAAAAAAGTGGTCACGCACATACAAAGTTATTAGCACATTTATAAAATTAATATGAAAAGACTATCACATTAATAATACATATTAATATAATTGTGAGAAAGACAGCGAACCATCTGACTATATTATTAACTCTTACTAATAATCGCAACAATTTCCTTTACAGACAGAAATAAAAAAACAGGTCTCAGTTCCAAACGCGGACCAACAAAGTTGATACTTTACTACTAAGACCTAAACTTCTTCTATACAAGATCTAGGAAACTTTGCACTTTGCCCTGCGTAAACTTTAGCAATTTTCCCTCGAAGAGACCAGAACGAAGTCGTTAGCCATATTGTCTACAATATAATGGTTTTATCGCGCACTTTCTTGTGAAACTAAGTATTACAAAAAAGAACTTCTGGAACTGATATCTGCAACTCTATAAAGGGTGTAAACAGACTCTTAACGAAGTGGAAAAGCATATGTTCTCCCCGTCGTTGCGATCATTTTTTTGTTCTAGACCATACCTGGGAACCTTCTGGTTACGGAGATATTGGGGGTCAAAGTTCCAACTTTTTCACAACTTTTTTTGAAATACATGCTTTTAATGTAAGATTTTTACTTTTAATACCTCCAGGACCCCTTGACTATTCAATCCACCCATTAGCACAATGTTTTGAATGCGTTTCATTGAGTCCTACTGTAAAACGTGATTTTTCAGCCCAAAAAAAAAAGTCGTTTCCCAGCACTAATTTTTGCGTAAAGTTACTTAGTTTGATGTACAGAATGCTTGGTTAACGGCTTCGTGAAGAGTCTGTTTACACCCTGTATAGAAAGAAAGAAAGAAAATTTGGCAATACTGACTCGTTCGTCTAACTAGCGGGTCGCAATCGCGACTGCTGAAGCGCTGACCATGAGGTCCTAGGTTCGATTCCCGGGTCGGACAACTTGTTATTGGGTTTTTCCATCAGGAATTTCTCAGTAGCAACCACGGAGTCTATGCTATGTATTAATAACTTAATATTACGGCTGTCACCCCCGAAGGTTTAGGCAGAAGTGTACTTAAAGTATAGTGTAGTATCAGCAAATATTACTAGCTCAGAGCACAGGTTTGTAGCATTCTGAGCACTTCTCTAGCACAACTTATTCACAACAATAACATAATATCCACTACATTATTAACATAATATAGAACATAACGTACATCACTATCATATAACATCACTACATATTATAAAACAAGGCCTCCGCCGCGTCTGTCTGTCTGTTCGCGACAAACTCAAAAATTATTGCACCGATTTTCATGTTGTTTTCACAAATGGAAAGAGTGGTGCTCGAGGAAGGTATATAGTTTGCGAAGTTTTTGTATACATTGGTTAAAATATAATTATATTTGTTGGAGGTTCCCATGGGTTGCGGGAACGGGATCATAATTTCATGATTACTTTTGGTTGCGATAACCGACATACACGCGGGCAAAGCCGCGGGCGTCAGCTAGTAACACGTACCCGCGCACGTGTTACATACGTGACATAACGTTTTATTTTTAGCATAATTTTAAGGTTCCAGTTACTACAATATTTTTTTATTTTATCATTATGAATGTTAGACTGTAATGTCTATGGGCCAAAGTTGCCTGAAAATAAATGGATTTTGTTGTTTTTATTCTTTTGTTTATTGAACAACATGCAAATGTCACAACGAAAAAAGAAAAGTGTTCAGGGGAAACCTCTAAAAGCCTGAATATGGAATGCAATAGTCAGACACGCTAAGAACTAGGTGGTACCATCATAACCGGTGGTAGTACCATGTACCAGTTAGAACATTAACTTTGCAACTTTTTCAATATTTTGAGTTGAAAGATATATTTGGCAGTTCTTAAGCTACTTAAGGTAGCTCAAAATTGCGTAATAGGGGGGGGGGGCACTCTAGTCTATCACGTTCTTCAGATGTACAATCGAGGACACTCTTGCCTGATCACCACTAAGCTCATTTTTGCTTGCACTCACGCGCGCAAATCACTCTCTAGCCGGACGGGGCGCTTCCGCATGATTCAAGCGAAACAATTTCTAACTGATCAGGCGGAAAAGGCCGCGACTGTACATAATATCCTTCCATTGCTAATTGTGCACTGTATCTCTATTTGTCTAAAATGTAAATGCCAAATCGCAAGCACCTAACATGTGATGCCATTTGCAAAAAATATAGCACATTCATACAAACTTTGACATTAATTTTGTCCTTGTTTATGGTTCGACGAGACAGGTGGCCTTTTTGTGACATTTGTATCCTGAAACGACAAAATGTGTCACTTTTTCTTTTCCCACGGGTAAAGGTGACGTATTTCATGTATTTATTTAAAGCGTGTAGATTTTAATGTTTCCTAGCTGGGACCCGCGACCTTCGACCGCGTATTTTTTTTATTTTAAAAATATTACCTCCATATTTGGATCGGATTTTGTCAACAATTTCAAGGGTTTTATTTTTTTGCACGGAGCTCTGATCCAATTCTAGAATATAGAAGCTTAAAATACTCCTTATAGCATCAACTATTTGCCAGTAAAAGTCCCGTCAAATTTGTCCAGCCGTTTCAGAGATTAGCCGGAACAAACAGACAGACAATTATTATTTTTATATGTATCTTATATACTTTATACTTTTAAAATTACAAACAGACACTTCAATTTTATTAAAGAACACTTGATCTTTGTTTTTTTTTATTTGTATAGATTTATATACTTGAATATCGACTAAAGTACAATCTATTGAAACTACTTTATTCATTTGAAAAAACCAGAACTTGTGTCAATCGTTTGACCACAGTCTCACAACCGAGAAAGCCATCTCGACGGTAAAAAAAGCCTAATATTATTAAACTCACGATATTTAATAATATTAGGCAGCTGGATCAAGGGCTTGATTCAGAAAGCGGTACTCCTGGATACGGCTGTTTTGTTAAGAGGTTCCTCTCTCTGGGGCCCTGACCGCCGGTAGCTTGGACCCTGTTCCCGATACCGGTGGGCTACTATTTTTTATAGTCTTAAATGTTTTTTTTTTCGAAAAATTTAAAAATATAAAAAATATGTAAAGAATAATGAATAAAGGATTAATAACCACTGAAGATATCCCTAAGTAAGTGACAGTTTAAGTTTAGCTATAAACCGATAAAGCTTAAAACAGACACTTCCGTGTTTATCACTAGTATGTACCAACAATGTTTGTCGTGTCACCGTCTCCACAATAAAGGAGGGCTCAATGCCATGGAAACTTTACGGGTGATGTCACAACTTCTTGCGTCATCAACTCATAGTTTTGGGACACACCCTCGCTTATTTCTATGTATAATTTAATTTGGTAGTTGTTTTAATAGGAAAATATAAGTGTCTAAAACACCTCTGTTTATTGTTTGATTGCCCACTTCATAAAATAAATTGGATTAAGTGTATATTATTCATATCATTTGAAAGTCTTTTTCATTTTCAACGTTAAGTTGAGGAGATCGTTTAAATAAAATTTTAAATCCAGATCGTTTAAAAAATTAAAAAATATATATATTTAAATATATTACGTTAAAATATATTTTTAGCATGTCATTATCATGACAAAAAATAATTATTCCTACTAAAAAATATATTATTCCTACCCTCCGCATTCCTATCCGCAACCCAGGCATCGTCTCTTGCGGGCCCCTCCCTGTTTGCTGACATCTCTTTGAGATTATTCCTACCCTTAACTATGATTTTGTTTATCTGAAAGTCTTAAAAGACGATACAAACGACAAAGTAAAGGGCTATACACTTTCAAAAACGGGACCTTTTACTTCGATACTTTTGAAACTTTCACCTGCTCATTGAAATAAAGGGTGTAAAAAACCCCTAACGTAGCCGAAAGGCACTTGTTCTCCCCGTCATTGCGATCATTTTTTTGTTTTATTCTATACCATACCTGGGAATCTTCTAGTTACGGAGACATTGGGGGTCAAGTTCCAACTTTTTCACAAGTTTTTTTGTAAATACGTGTTTTTAATGTATTTTTCTAAAGACACCTTCACGACCCCCCCTCTATTCAATACATCCAACAGCACAATGTTTTGAATGCGTTACATTGAGTCCTACCGTAAAACGTGATTTTTGACCCCAAAAAAAATGTAGTTACCCAGCAATCATTTTTGCGTAAAGTTACTTAGTTTGATGTACATAATGCTTGGTTGACGGCTTCGTGAAGAGTTCGTTTACACCTTGTAGAACTTAGCCTGCTTCAAGGCTGAAACCTTGACTGCCTGCAGCCGTGCGCTATTTACAATTCAACCACCTTATCTGTGCATGTGAAAAAACACAACTAAAATAAATATACAAACACCAGCACATCAAGCCACCAAAAACCGCCAAATTTTCGTAATCAACCTTGAACCTAATGCTTTAGCGATAAAGTTGAAAATCTATTAAAGAAATTGGACAGATTGTAGTAGCTTGATATGCTGGCGTCTGTTTCAAGTTTGACATATTGATGGATTTTTTCTTGATAAGCGTCACGACCTTCAAATGCACACTGAAAGTGGTCATAATGTATCTAGAGCTGCGATCACACTAGAGGGAAATGATGTGAAAAACAAAAGAAAAATGACTTACTTCAGTACCTATTAGATTGTGACTTTAGCAAAAGACGCATGAATAAACAAAGGAATCTTTGAAAATTCAAAATTTTTACTATTATAAATATAATCTGAATATCTAATATTATAAAGAGCAAAGATTTGATTTTTTGTTTGTTACGATTTAAGTCAAAAACTACTGGACGGATTTCAGAAAATCTTTTATTAATGGAAAGCTACACTATCAGTAAATAATAAGCTATATTTTATCCCTGCATTCTCACGGGAACGGGAACTACGCGGGTGAAACCGCGGGGCTCTGCTATTCTATTATAATATATATACTTAATTGCGTCCTAAATTTTTATTATAAAAATTGATTTTATTCTAAATGTTGAGCTTTTTGTTACTTTCACCAATTTGTATATTTTATTATAGTCATATTGTCATAAACTCATACTAGCTGTTGCCGGAGCTGGGAAATATTTCTGAGGGATCGTAATACCAGGATAAAAAGTATCCTTTATCCTAATCTACATCATGATTTACCTGTGTGCCCAATTATACCGAAATCTTTTCAGCCATAACGGTACTATAAGGTGCTGCGGGACTGTTCGAAAGAGATACCACGGCCCTGGAACACAAAGGGCAAGGAAGGAACATGGGTGGGTTTTAGTCAGTACAAGTCTGACACTCCCTCCCGCTCCGCCCAGAGCGGGAGAAGTCATTTGACGATTTCCCATCCGAAAAAAAAAGGCACGGTAAGGTGCAGATACGGAGGTTACTTTTGCATAAAATATAATATTAGGTACACTGATTGTGTCCCATAAAAACACATTGAAACACATTGTAATGTAGGTACACTATCTGCCTTTTTCCCAACAATGTTGGGGTCGGCTTCCAGACTTACTGGACCTCCACAACCCAGCTAATACGGTAACCCTTTGTAAGACTGGTTGTCAGACTTTCAAGCAACTGACTTCGCGTAACGACTATCAAAGATCTACAAATGACAGCCGGCACCTACGGCTTAACGTCCTTTCCAAGGCACAAAGGAAGCTCGGTATGTAACGGGTGGACACCCATCCACGGACCGACCTTGGCCAGCGTTGCTTAAAGCTCAACCCGGGCTATGATTATTTAGCTATGAGCCCACTGTAATGTACAAAATATAAAAAAGTGTGTGTGTACTTATTACGCACGTAAAAAGTTATACTTCTTTGGCGTATAAAACTAAAATGTTGACTAGCTAACTTCAGGGTGTATGTCGACTAGGTAACTTCAGGGTGTCGGTTTTTCGTGACGGTGTGCGCGCGCATCGCAAAAATTTACCCTCATAATTTTTCCCTAACGCGCCAAAAGAAGTATAATTTCAAAAACATTACATTGAGCACTTAGCCTAAAGTCTCTATTTTTTATACAATCTATCAAATTAATCTTAGGGACGGATCCATCATACACTGTTTGTATATAACTACATATGTGCTGAATACACATCTGTATATACGAGGTATATAGACCGATCCATCATTATGATATCTCGGCGTAGATACTCGTATTCAATAGTTTATTGTAAAAGCTTATCTTGGTAAATAATAAATAAGTAGATGTACGAGTATGTATACAGATAGGTAATGTCCGGACATTGATTTTATATTAAAACCTATACAGGGTGTAAACGGACTCTTCACGAAGTCGTCAACCAAGCATTATGTACATCAAACTAAGTAACTTTACGCAAAAATTATTGCTGATAAATGTTTTTTTTTTGGGGTGAAAAATCACGTTTTGCGGTAGGACTCAATGTAACGCACTCAAAACATAGTGCTGATGGATGGATTGAATAGTACGGGGGTCGTGACGGTGTCTTAAATTTAACATTTTTTTTTTAACTTATGAAATTGCACGTTTAAACAAAAACTTATGAAATAGTTGGAACTTTGACCCCCAATATCTCCGTAACTAGAAGGTTCCCAGGTATGGTGTGGAACAAAAAAATGATCGTAATGACGGGGAGAACAAGTGCTTTTCGGTTTAGATTTTTTTATTAAATTGCCGATGTAAAAAATGTACACACATCATCCCGGACACCCCCACATGTTACTTGTGGTAATGGTTTGTGCATTGATGTCCCTTCCACCCTGTATACAGCGTGTATGAAATGGTGTAGTCATATTATGAAAGGGTGCGCTGCAGACATTTAAACTAGATAAGTTTCTCCATGAGACCAACAACAAATAATTAATCAACTGCCATACATTTGTTTGAAGTAGGCATTGTTGTATTTCATAGAAGGAGGCTGTGGAAGGGTTGAGGTAGTTCGAGACCACTCTCTCGACCTGCAGCAGACGTGGTATTAAAGAAATTTACAAACAATGAAACATAACGCTGACTTGGCAGTCGGGTAAAAAAGAAACGAACATGTTCGCATTACATAAAGAAAAGTCAAAAACGTAGTGCACCCACACCCACACTGGGTGTGTGGGGTGGGTGTGTATACTAACTAGTTCATATTTTACGATATTATTCATAGGCAGTAACATTTGATTGACCGGATCAGATTGCTGCCACCATTTCAGGTTTTATTGGTTTCCTCTGATATTTACGAGCTGAGCGCCATGGGTAGCCTTGACCACGTCACGGCACATGTCCTTGTAATGTCACACTGTGTAGATATATCACAAAATAACATCACGCCTGTAATCCCCGAAGGGTTAGGCAGAGGTGTACCCAATAGTACGGCCGAACAAGTTATTTGGTATATACGCGGAAATATTCACAATCCAATGCCGAAGCGTATACTTTTCCAAATCTGACTCTTAGTGACAAAAGCTTTATAAAATCAAATTGCAAACAATAATTATGGTCAGTGTACTAAGATTGTGAATATTTCTGCGTGTATACCAAATAGCTTGTTCGACCGTACACCCCCATTTCGCCAGTTATATTTGTAATAGCCTATTGCCATCAACCTGGCGCAAATCCAGACTCCGTGGTTGCTACTGCGAAATTTCCGATGGAAAATCCCATTGACACTTTACCCGACCCGGGAATCGAACCCAAGACCTCATGCTCAGCAGTCGTGCTTGCGACCATAAGACCAAACTAGTATTATGCTAAATCGCTAACGGGTTTATAGTGTTAGGATATAAAAACCCAAGCAAAGCAATTACACTGTGGTCTGATCGCCTTTTCGTGATGAACTCGTCTCTGGTAACTTTCGCCTAGGCCTAAACTCGTGCCTAAAATCGGGTAAGGCGGGTAACAGACACATACAACTCATACTAGCCTCACAAAGGGGAGTTACATACACTGTGAACACAGTGTATGTAACTCCCCTTTGTGAGTCAAGTTCGACAGTTCATTATTGTATATTTCATCGTCAACGGCTGATTTTGATTGGAATCGTGTTATGTTTTAATTTTATTCTATAGTTAGTTTTAAGACTGATTGAAGTGTACAATAAAAATAGTGTATTCCGTTGCCATTTATTTGCAGTTGTCTGTGCTCTCCCTTATCGTCTAACATTGTACAAAGATTGCTTTATAGATGATTATTAATATCAGTTACTGAAACATCTATTTTTGTACCTACCAAGTACCAATTAAAAACTTTTAACGACGACGTTAAAAGTCGATAGCTTTCTTTGACCGATGATCGCCATTTTTAACCGACTTCAAAAAGGAAGAGGTTATAATTTAAACAACACTTAAAAAAAAACAATCAAGAGTACCCAAAATGGGTATCTATACTCACAACATGAAATAACATCTCGCCTGTTTATTTGGAGGGTTATACAGAGGAGTACGTCCGAGCCCCTACAACGGGCACGGAGGAAACTCGGTACCTATGTAATGGGTGGTCACCCATCCACGGACCCAAAATTTCAAAACAACCGCCCGTCATCTCATCTTAGTGTTATAACCGGGAGGAAAGAACTCTAGCGAAACGAACTCCTCAGCAACTCATTGATCTGTAAAGATAAACCGGAATGTACACGTCAAAAAAAAAACTTTTTGAAAAAAAAGACCGAAGAAGAAGTCAGTGACTTTGTTTGTTTCATTGCCTTTATTTGCCACAGACTAATCGGAAAGTATATCCTTTCACATAAAAAAGAGTTTTTCAAATCGGTTCATAACCGACGGAGTTATGAGGTAACAAACATAAAAACCCAACCACTCCGTGAGTGCCGACAGAAGTGAAATCCTTGTTTTTTTCCGTCACGAAAAACCGACACCCTGAAGTTAGCTAGTCAACATACACCCTGAAGTTAGCTAGTCAACATTTTAGTTTTATACTCCAAAGAAGTATAACTTCTTACGTGCGTAATAAGTACACACACACTTTTTTTTCAAGACTGGATTATACTTAGAAAATATTTTTCAAGACTGGATTATATTTAGAAAATATTTTCGCTAAAGCCTTTTACTTATACATTTGACTATACTGCACTGTATTTTTTTGGACTTGTATGATGTAGCAATACGGCTAACTGCAACGAAAAAGAGGTCGTTTAACGGTGTCGCGAGTTCAATTGTTTTTCCCCATCTCAAAAATGCCCAACGCGCCTAAAGAAGTTTTCACTTCAAAAAAGAAATAAATACAACCGGATTCACCACCTCCTTTTTTTGAAGTCGGTTAAAAAGGGGAGGCCTTTGAGGTGATTACAGGCTGAAATAATGATAATGATGTAAAAATCAGTCAAAGTTGCAAAGGCCATGTAGCCACGTAAATCAATAAAAAGGTTTTTATTCAGGAAGTACCACGTCATGCGGTTACCGTATATCATGAAATGCATTCAGATCACCACTACAATGGCGCGAACAAAGATTTGCGTACATCAAGGACGATAGACAATGCGCGTATAAATAGCACACTGGTATTATCTTGATTGTATGTAGTAGGCTTATAGGCTCTATTTATAGGTATTTGAATTAGGTACTGCCTTGTTGGTCTAGTGGTCGCAAGTGCGACTGCTGAGATAAGGTCCTGGGTTCAATTCCCAGTTCGGGCATCAGGAATTTCTCATTAGCAGCCACGGAGTCTGGATTTGTGCCCGGTTAATGGCAATAAACTCGCTGACTAATACATGGGACTTAAACATAACTGGCGTACCGTGTAAGCGTGATGTTATGTAGATACAAATTGTTATGCCCAATTTATAAGAAACTTGCAGTTTTCAGTAAACTTGTATATCCTTACTTTATCCATTATAATATTATAAATGCGAAAGTAAGTTTATTTGTTTGTTAACTTTCACGACTAAACCACTGATCTTTGGGCTAATTCACGTAACTAAAGAAGTTCTGTTGCAGTGCAGTTGCTGTTAAGTTTCGATCAAAACAACGCTTTTCGTATTCTCTACCGCTGTCAGACACGCTCGCGCCCCGCGAGCGCAACAACGGCATTCTACTGTTGCACGTCTTTGGTGCGTGCTTCGGAACGGAACATGGTCGGTATTCTACTATTCGTTTGACGTCTCAAAATGACAGTTTACAAATGATAATAACGTCTAATCATTGAAATGTAATCGATGTGATTCGATTATTTAGTGAGTAATATTTTTTCTCTCATGTGGCCACACCATAAGTAAGTTTGGTAGAGTTTGGCTGTCGTGCAGTTGACGTGCAGTTCACGCGCAGTTCAAACATTACAAGAATACCGTTTATCACTCAAACTTGAACTTAACTGCAACTGCACTACAACTTCACCGGCGCGTCATAAAATTACGTGACTTAGCCTCATCCTGAAATATTGCATACACGCTATCAGGTGTACTGAAACGCACCTAAAGGCGCATACCCACGGCGCACGTATAGGCTACGCACGTGTGTTAAGCTTCGCTTTGCAAGAAAATGTATGTGATTGTTTCCACTGCAAACCACGGCCACGCTATGCATCAATTGACTTTATAAGTACACGCGTGGCTTGCTCGAATACGGCGCTCATTTAGCACAACGCTGTCAACGCCATTCACGCTGTGCACGCGGTACGGTGGGCTAATTCACGTAACTAAAGAAGTGCTGTTGCAGTTAAGTTTCGATCAAAACAACGCTTTTCGTATTCTCTACCGCTGTCAGACTTGCGTCAAGTTCCCGTCACGCGAGTGCAATAACGGCATTCTATTGCACGTCTATGTTGCTCGTCTTTGGCAACATGATCAGTATTCTACTATTCGTTTGACGTCTCAAAATGACAGTTTATAAATGATAATAACGTCTAATCATTGAAATGAAATCCATTCTATTCGATTATTTAGTGAGTAATATTTTTCTCTCATGTGGCCACACCATAAGTAAGTTTGGTAGAGTTTGGTTGTCGTTCAGTTGCCGTGCAGTTCACGCGCAGCTTACGCGCAGTTCAAAGATTACGAGAATACCGTTTATCACTTAAACTTAACTGCAACTGCACTACAACTTCTTCGGCGCGTCATAAAATTACTTGAATTAGGGCTCTGAGCGTGTACACGAATAGCCGCGGTGGGCCACGTACGCTACAGTTGTACTTAGTTGTGCGTGCGTAGCGTGTACAGCATCAGCAGTGGAAACGTAGACCCACGTTCTCAAACAAATGAATCCACGCAGCTAAAATGCGCCGCGTGGCCGTGCACAGCGTGCGCTGCAGTGGTGTTGTCAACAATTAAGTTCTTATGATAATAGAGAGGCGCCACGTGTCTTTTGAATCATGATTGAATTAATTATTATTACAAGCAGAGTAAAACTCGAATTGATTGTAAAATTCTAAAATAAGCTATATACCTTGCAAACGTTTCAGGAACTTTTGTTTGTAAGAAACTCTTCTCAAACTTCTCTCTATGTAGAATCGTACCATTTGGATTAGCATGAACAATCCGTACTATACATTATCGCTGTTTGTCTAACGTTTTTACGGCTAAACCACTGAAACAATTGCCATTTAGATAGTCTGGGATTTGGAGAATGAAACCGACTACTATTCGTCCTGATTAGTATTAAAAACCGGCAAAGTGCGAGTTGTACTCGCGCACCGAGGGTTCCATATAAACTTAATAGGTACTTTGTTTTAAAAATACATATTTACGATTTTCAGATTTTTTCCTTTACATGTGCTCTAAGACATTGCTTCTTGTCAAATTTCATGATTCTAGGCCAACGGGAAGTACCCAAGTTTTGATCCCTTGTGAAATCACAAAATATCTTTTGATCGCGTTGACATTCAAGTTTGATTTTTTCAAGACTTGAGTATTTAATATTAATTTGAGCAAGATACCTGCACGCATTCTTGAGAAAAAAGGTATTGACAGACGGACAGACGGGCATCAAAGTGACTATACGGGTTCTATTTTTGCCAACTGAGGTACGAAAACCTGAAGATTAATGAAATACAAAATATGTACATGCAGATAAAGAGGCAACAGCTTCTACAAAATAAGCTTAAGCTTATGTAAAAAGCCGTTATATCTTAAAACTTTATCATCGGTTCTAGAGACAGAAGACTTTAATAAACAGGATTACAAATATCGACACTGGGTTTCCCTCAAGTGTATGATAATACCCGTCGTACTAAATAACTTCACTATGAAACTCCCATATCCGAATGGTAAAATCCTTTTTTTTTTACGGATAGGAAATCATGAAACGACTTCTCCCGCTCTGGGCAGAGCGGAAGGGAGTGTCAGACTTGTACTGACTAAAACCCATCCATGTTCCTTCCTTGCCCTTTGTGTTCCAGGGCCGCGGTATCTCTTTCGAACAGTCCCGCAGCCCTGGATTGGTATAATCCTTACATAATATTTGTAAGTAAGTTTGTTTGTTACCTTTTCATTCCTAAACCGCTAAACCAATCCAGTTATTTTTTTTTAATTTTTATCCCGAAAAAAAGTACTGTTCTCGAGAAAACAACTATAACGTTCTTATAGATGATAGATGGCGCTACGTGTCTTTCGAATCAGGATTAAATTTTATTAATATAGAAACTTTAGTAATGCTTTAAGAGATTACTTGTCAAATTCTAAATTAACGCGAGCAAAGCCGCGGGCGAAAGCTAGTAATATGATATATATAGGCGTCTTGGTTTGTATATAGAGTACTTGTGTTTAGGACACAATTATTTTTTAAAACATCTTATTGTATAATGGACTGGTGTCCGCAATTCTAAGCCCAAACCGCGTATTTTGCGTACGAGCCACCATAAGTACCATTTTATTAGCTAAAAAATACTCAAATCTGAAATTGGTAGTTTTTTTATGAACACCATTTTATATACTGACTGCTCTTGAACGCGGTTTAAATGTGTTAAACACGTTCAGTTTCAGGTTTAAAAAGTTTCAATTCGCTCTAAATTGCCACTATATTATGTATCTAGGTTCTTTTTATCTCCTAAACACTGTCCACGTGCAATATTCACGTGAGGCCTTCTCCCCTGACCTTCCCCATGGCTCCTATGCGCATCCCTAGTACACCTCCCCCCTCCCCCTGCCAGCCGCGCGCAATCAATAAATACACCTTCCAACATGTGGACTTCAGGCCTACTTATTTATATATAACCTCTTTTATGCAGGCTGAATAGAATGTTACCTTTTCTTTTAAATTAAAAAGTGTGGTTTGAAATTATAGAGTTTTTCTTTTTTTTCGGCTTAGGTAAGTAGTTACCTTAGTGCCTGCTTGAGAAAGTTTACATAACACTTGAGGTTTCATATTTTTTTACTTTAATTTCTGGTTTTCGGTTTTTAATTGACCCTGGTCTACATTTTGTGAAGATCAAATTAAACGTCCATTGAAATCCACGATTAAGCTTTTTGGTTGGAAAATTGCAGATTTACCTGCTAATTGGTTTTCGTGGGTAGGCATTTTATTTTTAAATTAAACTGTAGACGAAAGTAATATCAAATTGTAAATATACATCCTAATTAAATTAAACGTACTTACGTGAAATTATGTAAAAAAAAAAGGAGAAACTTACAAAATCCAACTTGAAAACACTGAACAGCGTCTATTCTTTTAAACTGAATCGAATAAATAAATAGAATTACAATTACAGTTTTTTTCGAATATTCCTTTTTTAAATCGGTTCGCGGCGCGCGCACTTATGCGTCGGGCGTGCTCTACTGACTGTCGACATCGACGGTGAACTAGAGGTGGGACATTCTTTTTAGCTTAACATCGATATTAGGAGTTTATAAATTGGACATCGCACCGCATTAATTTATTCTATTTAAAAGATTTTCTTTATGTTCAAAGCAGATTTTACGCTCGTGTAAAAATGGATTATCTGTAAAGGAGCAATAATAAAATTATGCTTGATAATAAAAATATTTTAATTAGGTACAGCTTTGTGATATTGGCGACCTAATTAAAAACAATAGTATAGTAACGTATGTATGAAAGAAAAGAGGATAAAGGACTAGATAATCTTTCGTTCTATGATCGATAGTACACCATCTGTAATTGTCTGAAGTCTACAGTTATACAGTCACATGACGTTTTACTAAACGACTCTTCCTGAATACAGCATAACCGCAGACCCACAGTTAATATATCCATTAACCTTCATGATGATGTGTCGAAGCTTGTTGCATTACGACATAGAACAAAAAAAATACAGAATGCTGCTAATAGATTGAAGTATCTTGCAAATATTTACATAAGACGAAAAATTTGAATTATGCCCAAATTTTTCGACGACATTTTCAATGTTTTTAGTTGAAACTTTAAAGTTTCAGAATGGGTAATTACTGGTCAGAGTGAAAACCAGGTATTATGTGTTTCTGGTACAAAAGTCAATAACGAGGTAAATTCAAATTACTGCGATGAGATCTGATCGGCTTTATTATTACAGTTCGGCCTAACAGTTGACAGGATTAGATATTTTTTGTGCTGCTTTTCACTCCATAAATCTGTCTAAATCTGTAAACCACCCGACCCTTGCTCGATGAGCCAGCCCGCGCCGCTGAGCCTGTAGCTTTAAATTCCCCTAATAATAATGATTCAACCCCTAGCTGCCCTCCCCTCAATGTAGTCCCTAAGCTGAGGTCTGAACCTCACAGGCCGCAAAACAATAAAATGACTAAAATTACCGCTCGCTAAGGGTGCTCCCTTACCGAGGAGTCGTTTAATTGTATATCCTAGTTTCCTTAGAGCCTTAAATTCGTTTGGGGTCACCATAGGATAATTCGGTTAAGCAGTATGTATAGCAACCTTATCGAGTTGAACAGCGAGTGGCCAAATAAAAAAAAAAAACGAAATCTATAAAATGTGAATGACCAGTATATCAAGAATGCATGTGCAGATACCATGCTTGTGATTAATAAACCGAGTGTTCCTTTGATACCGTGACCTTTGACGCTATATCTTAATTACTAATAACTGCTCGTCCCGTGGGACTGACTGAGTTACCTTTTAATTTTCTACTAAATCAAAGTAGCTCGGGATTCTCTAGAATTTAGCCTAATTTGCGAAGTGCGAGTGTTCAAGGCGTCATATGTAATTTTGACATTTAAAAGATGCTGGCACTCAACATAATTTGGGTTTTTATTTCGAAATACTAGTCTTTACATAGTATAAAACAAAGTCGCTCCCGCTGTTTGCACTCTTAGATCTTTTAAACTACGCACCAGATTTTAATGCCGTTTTCAGCAATAGATAGAGTGACTCAAGAGGAAGGATTTTATCTATTTTGCATCCGTGCAAAGCCGAGGCGGCCGGCGCCAGTAAGACTATAAATTCTGTACAGAAGAAGAGATTCGAAATTAAATTCGATATTTAAAATAAAATACCTTCTCTAGCTCATTAATATATTTCTACTGTCTGTCAGACCTGGAGCCAAATTCCCAAAAAAAAAAAAAAAAAAACCGTGATATTCTGACCTAACAACAGACACATAAACAAAATTATCTCATCAATCGAAACTTGGCAAGCGATAAGACTGTTCATATATTATAAAAATAATCAATCTAAGAAGCGCAGCGTATAATTAGCTAATTAAACTGCAATAAAAATGACTGAATGAATGAAACGGCTTCTTGGCTACCAATATAGACTGTACTTATTCGTATTAACAAGCGTTCTTGTTACTGGTTATTAAACCTGTTATTTGATTCTCGCTGTCTTTCCATGACTTTTTCTGCAATTTACTGATGAAAAGTAACCCATTAGTTTTAGCCTATAGCATTTAGCTCGTTGCTCTAGTGATCGCAAGCACGACTGCTAAGCATAAGGTCCTGAGTTCGATTCCCAAGTCGGGCAAAGTGTTATTAGGTTTTCCCATTAGGGATTTGTCAGTAACAGCCACGGAGTCTGGATTTGTGCCCTATTGATGGCAATAATTGCCAATATGTTTTTTTTTTATTTTTGGCAATATTTGTTTTTTTTGGACTTAAAAATAACTGGCGAAATGTGGGTGCACTAGGTACATCTGAGCCTAACCCTTCGGAGATTACAGGCGTGGTGTTCTGTTATGTATGTTAAGCAGCTCATGTCCTTCTTGAAATACCAGGCTCCCATGTCTGTCAAATTCTATAACGATCAGTTCAGTGGTTAGGGCGTTAACACGCAACATACAATTAGAGATAAAATGTTGCTTACTCACGCATTTTTATTATTAATACTGTATGGATTACTGGATATTTACTTTAATATCAGTGTCGTATTTTTCTGACCACGTTCACTCGATAAGATCAATTATTGAGATGGATAACTGAGAGCAATAAGAGTAAGACTTTTGATTAGCCCAAACAAACAAATCCTTTTCTACTCACCTTGCACAAACCAATCCTCAACGTATCACAAGTTTTGTGTTATATCATTATCAGCTTCCTGCCCTTATCCCATTCTATTTGGGGTCGGCGCAACACGTTTTCTTCTTCCATTCTCCCCTGTCAGACGTCACGGCATCATTTACTCCTTTCTCTTTCATATCAGTCTTCACATAATCCATTTATCTTTTATTTGGCCAGCCTCTCCCTCTCCATCCATCAAAATTCATGTCCATCACTCTTTTAGTCAAATGCGTTTCATCCCTCCTCATTACATGTCCATACCAAGACAAACGACAAGAATGGATAAAGTAAGAAATGAATATATTAGAGAAAGTTTAAAAGTGGCGCCTATTACAGAAAAATTGAAAGGAAGTTTTGTGTTATATGAAATCTCTAAATGTTTATTGTAACGTGCACTAAGTATGCACTAGGGCACAATTTTTTATCCATATTATACGAGATACAAAAAGTATCGTGAAATATAAAAACAACAGCTAGGCGAAACTACTGGTACAAAATTACAGCATCTGAGTGTAAGGTTAAATCCAGAAAAAAGATCGTAAATATTACTTGGGTAAGGTTTAATCCCGTATATGTTACTTGGCCTCTAGCCCCACGTTTGTAACTAAAATCAGGTACGCATACCGACCAATCAAACTATACAAAACCAGTTTATGTGGATCTCTCATGGCACGCGAAATCTATACAAAGCAAGGCCATGTTTTACTGGAAATGTATAGCTTCATGTGTCGCTGTGTGTACCATAAACTATATAATATTATTACATTACCTACTTACTCATTTTGGAGGACATAATTGTCTCGCTCCTTGTCATAGGAAGTTATTTTTACGCTCATAACTCTTCACTATCTTAATTATAATGTTTACGAACACGTCATCACGTCACAAAGATGCGTAGGTACTTCAAAATTGATTGCCTATTAGTGAAGATAATGAGTTATGGTATATTATGCGAGTTCATACTCTCACAAGACCTGTGCCTACGGGATTCCTTCCAATAATGATAAACTTCAACTTATGAAATATATACCTATACTATAAACTTACCTCAACCCGATATGGGATGAATTTTCAAAAATCTCTCCGTAGTGCTCATTTTTTGTTCCGCAATGAACGCTTGTGCTGTTAATATCTTCAACATCCAGTAGTTTAGACTGTGCGTTATCGTCAGTGAATTCAAGTACTTTATAAAATGTGAAAACCCACTGACCGACGCTTTAATTTTATAAGGAAGAAGATCCCAGTAGTATACTCAATGCCAAGGTTTGAACAATATCTGTCATCAACTGCATCACATACAATCAAAATCATAAATCTTCATGCAGTTCCCCCTAGCTAGACTAATGTTATGATAGCGCAATTTAAGATGATATCTCCCTGTAAAATGTACACTGATTATAGCATGTAGGATGGTGGATTTGTGGCGTGAGTCATATCTATCATGAAACTGCATAAAAATGTGCAAGATACGTTTAAAAAAGAATTGAAAAACTGATGCCATTTTTCAACAAACGAAACTTTTATAGGTCCTAATACTACTTATAAAACTAATAGTTAGCATTTGTTTTAAAAAATACACTGGTATTTATTCCCTAAGTTATTAAAGTATTCATTTTTGGCAATATTATTTTAAGTACCAGGTGTCAAACCGTATGAGACTAATAATTATGCAAAAGGATAATTATGATTTTATATTCCAGAATCCAGATCCCAAAAATATCGATACCCACAAGGGATGTTGTGCCTACCCCATCCCTATTTCTAACTGACGTCACTTCAGACGAGGGGTGAGCATGCGCGGGAAACACCGCCATCTTGTTCCCGTTCGCGCGATTTCGTGAAGCTTCGGTTATTTTCGTAAGATGAGGTCACATCCATCCATCGGTCGCGACGAAATTGAAAATGTTTATGCAAGGGAATTTGAACTATAGACTGTTACTTTTAAGTTTATTTTGAAGCGTGGTTTCGAGGATTTGGTGCAATGAAAGGTTTTCCATCATTATGGGTTACTGTGAATTTGCGTCATACAATGTCAGCCTGTTATTGCATTGTAGGTGTACGATACAATGCCAAGGTAATTTAGTATACAATGCGGCGTTTATACAGGGTGTAAAGGGACTCTTCACGAAGCCGTCAACCAAGCATTCTGTACATCAAACTAAGTAACTTTACGCAAAAATATTGCTGGGAAACGACGTTTCTTTTTGAGGTGAAAAATCACGTTTTACGGTAGGACTCAATGTAACGCATTGAAAACATTGGGCTGATGGATGGATTGAGTAGGCTCGTGAAGGTGTGATAAGTAAAATAAATACATTAAAAACATGTATTTAAAAAAAAAACGTTGGAACTTTGACCCCCAACATCTCCGTAACTAGAAGGTTCCTAGGTATGGTCTAGAACAAAAAAATGATCACAATGACGGGCAGAACAAGTGCCTTTCGGCTTCGTTAAGAGTCTTTTTACACCCTAAATTATGTAATACTTTCTTTATCCATACGCTCTCTAAGGTTTTAAAATAGACATAAGCATTACTAATGCTTTATTGTTGAGAGTAGGTATTTACCTACATAATATAAGTTGCATTTGCTGCACAAATGAAAGTCAGATATGTGTGGTCATGGATTGTTAGATACCTATATACATAGATAGAAAGTCAATAGCTAATTTTGAATGCAAGCTTTATTCAGAATACATTAATCGTGTTCACAACACGTGTTAGAAGTGAAACCTTCAAAAAATTTGGCTTCAAGATCACTGAATAATGCTTCCTATCTCATTTTCTCCCACGTTAAACCTATGAATTTATGTGTCCTTTTACTAACGCTTTTTCGTTTCATCGACTTTCAAATCAAAACGATGCTAAAGAAGTTTTCACTTCAAAAATAACTACATTTTAGCGATACAAATGGGATAACAATTAAAACTAATGAGTTGAATGGGGAGAAGGTTGAGTCGCTCCTAATATGCTGTCCGAGACGTACTGAAGGTTTCACTTAGGTAATACAAATATTGAAGGCATAGAGCGCAGTGTCGCAATACGCTGACATGCATATTATTTATTGTTCGGTTAAGCCGTTGGGCCCAGCTGTCATTTGAAGATCTTTGACAGTCGTTAGGTAGTCAGTGGCCAAAATGACACTGACAGCCAGTCTAACCAAGGGGTATCGTATTACCCAGTACTAACTGGGTTGTGGAGGTCAAATAGGCAGTCGCTCCATGTAAAATACTGGTATTCAACTGCATCCGGTTAGACTGGAAGCCGACCCCAACATAGTTGGGAAAAGGTTAGGTAGATGATGATGATGATGATGTTGACCCCAACATGCTCCCGGGGGTCAAAAGATGAGGTTAGTAAGAAGGTATAGTTAAATGGGTAATGAAATTAATATTAACAAGGTGAAAATAATATTCAACTAATACTAGAACAGTTATGTTGGGCTGCGGGACTGTTCGAAAGAGATACCGCGGCCCTGGAACACAAAGTGCAAGGAAGGAACATGGATGGGTTTTAGTCAGTACAAGTCTGACACTCCGAGAAGTCATGATGATTTCCCATCCGAAAAAAAAAGGTTAGTTATGTTAAAGGATGTGATGGAAGTAACATTACAAAATAAACAAAATCGCTACAGTGTAAATCAGAAAGAGAAAACACGCGAAAGATCGGTGATGAACCTCTATCTTCCTTTTTTTGTAATAACTCACAAGATAGTGTCGCTTTTTTTTCGGATGGAAAATCATCAAATGAATTCTCCGCTCTGGCTAGAGCAGAAAGGAGTGTCAGACTAGCATGATTGACTCTTCACGAAACTGTCAACCAAGCATTATGTACATCAAACTAAGTAACTTTACGCAAAAATTATTGCTGGGAAACGACTTTTTTTTGAGGTGGAAAACACGTTTTACGGTAGAGCTCAATGTAACGCATTCAAAACATTGTGCTGATAGATGGATTTAATAGTACGGCAATCGTGAAGGTGTCTTAAGCAAAATAAATACACTAAAAACATGTATTTTAAAAAAAAACTACTGAAAACCTTGGAACTTTAACCCCCAATATCTCCGTAACTAGAAGGTTCCCAGGAATGGTCTAGAACAAAAAAATGATTGCAGTGATGGGGAGAGTAAGTGCCTTTTGGTTTCGTCGAGTCTTTTTACACCCTTTATGTCGCAGTATACTAGTGAATGTCGTGGTAGGAGATATTGGTGCTCAAAGGTTCATTCTGCATCATAATCTCAAGACTTCTCTTAATAGCTTCAAATTGCCTGAGGTTGTTCGAGTTATCAGGATTAAGCTCATATGAGATTTTTATAATGTCATTGATTGGTGATATTTCTGGCGAGATAATCTTAGTCGTCGTGTTAATTTGCCCGACGCGGTAATCGAACCCAGGAACTCTTGCTCAGCAGTCGCGCTTCCGACCACGAGGCCAACAGGAATGGGTTACTAATTTATAAAAAAGGTTTTGTAACAAAATCAATATACCGAAGTAAAATAAAAGAAAAGCTATTGATTGGCTGAAAATTGAAAAGCTGTCGATAGTCACTTGTTTTCGAACGATATCAGCCAATATGAACTTGACAGCATCAACAACTCATCAATATGTAAATACAATTCTGCTGTTCATTTCCCTGTGATGGCCAGGCCACTGCAAAGTTAAACGCAGAAGACTTATTTAACATAATAATAAAAAGGACATCTGACAAAATGGATTGGACAAATGGATGGAAAATTGAAGTAGTCCACCAAAGAAAATTATGCATATATTATGTTAGTACATGAATACTTAAACATTTTTTAATATGACGACATTCCTCTAGGTCTGATATCCACAACCTTATGTAGTGACTCAAATATCAGACCTATAGTAACGACGTAATAATAAAAAAAAAGTTTAGGTAGTCATGTAAGATGTATATACTTTTTTTTGGCCGGCTACTTTGGATTTTGCTCCAAAAATGTATGAAGCTTGTCAGGTCTCCTTTGCTAGTTCCGTATTCCACTAACACAAACTTTTTATATTTGTAAACTGATGCGAATGTTGTGTTTGTATGTTTGTATTGTATGTGTGTATGTTTGGTACTCCATCACTCTCAAACACACAACTCCGCACGGAACAAATATTTGTATAGCCTACAGTTGTTCCGGGTCTGGCTGTTTCTGTACATATGTGAGTTTAAATGTTTGAAATGCACCCACGATTCAGGCGAAATTAAAAGTGTGGGGCAACGTTATTTTTTTTAACATAGAAAATATAAATACCTAAAGGAGAAAGTTTTTTGTTTTTAATCTTTTGAACGCCATTGTCATTGTCATATACGCAACAAATAACGCGTGCCCTGTACGCCAAACGACACAAATATGTGACAAAATGGTAGGTAAAATTGTGGCTTGGCGTGGAGGGCACGCGCGTGCTTTTATTGTCTGGCGTTCAAAAGGTTAATGGGCCTTCTGCCCCGATCATTTTAATTTGAGTGTTGTTCTTCAGTTGAGGAACACCTTCCATATTTATGAGGCCGCCCTATACCTGTGGGAGTCCTCATTTAGTTTCATAACATAACCTAATGCCCGTTTCCACTAACTGCTAAGGCGACGTTTAAATAAATGTATCGTTTTAACTACGGCTGTCCACATTGCGCGGTTATGCACGATATTGTTCCTACAATAAAAAGTTGGGATCACCCGTCAATAAAACAATGTTCATACACTTAAAAACAAATGACATATGGAACTGCCATATGCGTGTGAACGGGGGGGGGGTAATTAATCCATGATCACTGACCACCATAATCATCATCAGCCTACAACAGTCCACTACTGGACATAGGCCTCTTCAATCGCACGCCACTCAACTTGATTCTCAGCAACTCTCATCCAGTTGCTACCAGCCATCCTGCGAAGATCGTCACTCCACCGAGCCTGAGGGCGTTTTTTTTTTTTTTTTTACGGATGGGAAATCATCAAATGACTTCTCCCGCTCTGGGCAGAGCGGAAGGGAGTGTCAGACTTGTACTGACTAAAACCCATCCATGTTCCTTCCTTGCCCTTTGTGTTCCAGGGCCGCGGTATCTCTTTCGAACAGCCCGCAGCCCTGGCAAGCATCGGCCCTTGCGGGCCCCTCCCTATTTGATGACATCTCTTTGAGGCGCGCGTGGAACACGAACGCGCCGTCAACACGGCCTGTCGTCAAAAGACGGACGGACGGCAAGCTAGCCCATTACTCTCCGTCCACAGGTCCGCGTCTACGGTGGCCGGAAGCCACCACGTGACCCCCGACGCCCGAGGCGTCTCCCGCGGCGGCTGGGACGAGAGGTTCTCTCCCTCTCACGCTCCGCCACCTCCTTCGCTAGCATGACTGCTTCGCAGAAGGAGGTGACGGCGTCCCATTCCCTTTCGCTCCGAACCATGAACTGGACCAGGGCCGGACGCGATAGGTCGCCGCCGCCGATCGCCGCTACGAGGACACGGCGGTGCTCCGCCCAAGTGGGGCAGCTCTCTACCGTGTGCTCCACCGTATCCTCTGGGCGACCCTCACAGTGGTAACACCCGGGCGTTTCCTCCCGCCCGATTCGGTGCAGGAACCTCCCGAAACAACCGTGTCCGGTGAGGACCTGCGTCAGGCGGAAGGTGAGGGTGCCGTGGCCCCTCTCCAGCCACTCCTCAAAGAGGGGACTTATCGCCACTATTGTGGCGTGCCCTGCACGGGGTAGGGCGTCCCACCTTACGCTTGCCGATTCGCGGTCTTCACTCAAGAACACGTCTACCCCAACGGTTGTCGGTTCTACGGCTAATATGGCCAGACAATTGCCACTTCAGCTTATTCTGTGAGCTATGTCAACAACTCTGGTTCTCTGTCGGATCACCTGACCACCATAATAAATTCATTCATTTCTATGCTGTGACCGACTACACAGCACAAAGCGTGGGCTGTCACTACGATGGGCCAGCGAGGACGTGGCCTATGACTTCATCGCAAAATGCGCAGCTATTCGAGGTGCTCTGTGTGACTCAGACGGTCTAATTCCATTAAGACGACTATCGTTGCTCTAATTATAGTACTATCAGCATTGTATGATATAATTGTTATTTAAAACCGGCAATGTGAGAGTCGGACTCGCGCATCAAGGGTACCGTACCATCGTAGTAGGGGAGCCCCTTTTAATTTTTAATTATTTTTAATTATATTTTGTTGAAGCGGCAACAGAAATATACAATGACGGCACGGTTGGCGCAGTGGCTGAGCGATTGACTGCTGTACTGCGTGTCGCGGGTTCGATCCCCGCACGGAACAAATATTTGTATGGCCTACAGATATTTGTTCCGGGTCTTGCTGTTTGTGTATGTGAGTTTAAATGTTTGTGAACGCACCCACGATACAGGAGAAATTCTTAGTGTGGGGCAACGTTTTTTTAAAACAAAAACAAAATATTTTGTTTTTTGTGTCGGGGATATTTCTTACTTGACTACCAACTTAAATAATCCAAGAGCCCTTATTTGGCAGTTGACATGGCTAAAACTTGGGATATGAACCAAGGCTGTCAATTTGCTTCACATTTTTTTTGCAGTGAAAACTTTTTTAGCGGCGTTGTGCACTTTTTGGGATGGGTAAAAACTGTTAAACTCGCGTCAGATCGAACCGGCGGCGCAGGGCGCTTGCGCGAGTGTGCGTGTAGTTTAAGCTAGATAGCGTTGTTTCAAGTTTTTTTCCACGGCAGCGACATCTTTCGTTCTTGCAGAAAGCTATTGATATTTCTGATATTTAAGCTAGATGGCGTTGTTTCAAGTTTATAGCGGAGTTCTTAAGGCGACCTTACAGCTCCATCATCAGACCCTGGATACTATCTAAAGACAAACTACTCATTAAGACGAATCAAACGAGCCCAAACTGGATGCGGTTACGTCGTTTTATCACTGAGATCCTATGGCCACCTTCAAGCTCCATCATCAGACCCTGGATACTATCTAAAGACAAACAACTTATTTAGACGAATCAAACGAGCCCTAACTCGATGCGTTTATGTCGTTTTATCACGCAGATCCTATGGCCAACTTACAGCTCCATCATCAGACCCTGGATACCATCTATAGATAAACTACTCATTTAGACGAATCAAACGAGCCCAAACTTGATGCGGTTACGTCGTTTTATCATGGAGATCCTATGGCCACCTTCCAGCTTCATCATCAGACCCTGGATAACATCTAGAGACAAAGTACTCGTCAAGACGAATCATACGAGCCCAAACTCGATGGGGTTATGTCGTTTCATAACGGAGTTCCTAAGGCCGCCGTCCAGCTCCATCATCAGATCAGCTCCATGTCATCGATATATTGTACTATCACGCGATATACATAAGCGTGCAAATTTTTAATTCAATCGGAAATCAGGAAGTGTGCCAAATTAAACATGCAAGACTTCAGGCGTCGTCGCGTGATATAGCAATTAACGTGAAAACATACCAAATTACTGAACCGGTTTTGATGAAATTTCTATGGGACCAATCGGGAAGTATATCCTTTCACATAAAAGAAGAATTTTTGAAATCGGTTAAGAAACGACGGAGATATGAGGTACCAAAAACAAAAAAAAAACAAAAAAACATACGAATTGAGAACCTCCTCCTTTTTGAAGAAAGTCGGTTAACAAAGAAGGCTAAGCTACAGTAACAGTCACAAGGCATAATAACTTGTGAAAGTACTGTAGTTGCCCATTCAAAAGCATAGAGCTCTATGGAGAAGAATGGGCAAGAAACTCCATGGCCATCTTTTCAATCAAAATATTATTACAAAATCTTGGTTACATCATTCATGTTGAGATTATACATGTTTGTGAGAACGATGTAAAGAGGCGTGTAAATTAAGAGCATCCAGAGTAAAAGAATAAATCAACAATTTAAAAATAAAGTACTTAATTAAAATAAACCGTGACAGCTAAGAGATGATCAGTCCCAACTGACAGCGCCCATTCACGAACATGATGCATGGATCAGCCATTCAACTCAATCATATTTGTAGCTTTTAAGCTTAGTCATAATAGTCATCTTCTTTCTTTCTTAATATATATAAATTATGCGTCACGTTGTTTGTCCGCGATGGACGCCTAGACTACTTAACCGATTTTAATCAAATTTGCACACCGTGTGTAGTTTGATCCAACTTGAAAGATAGGATAGCTTACATCTCAATTTATAGTCGCAATATTATTTAATTGCATTACCTATGTGTCGCAGATGAAGTTTCGCGGTTCAGCTAGTCCTCTTATAGAACCTACACGGGCTCGAGGAAGTGAAAAAGTGCACTTTATATAAGCTGATAGAAAAAATCAATCATCTGAATGGTTGGTGACTGGCATTAGGCCAATCTTCGAGAGAACTTGAGACGCCAAATCGCATCTAACTTGCATTTTAACAAAATTATTGTGCCTAGCTCAAAGTCAAAGCCAAACCATTAATTCAATTAGGTCATTAAAACAGGCACCGTTGGATTTGAAATTATACAAGAAAATGGAAATTATCCACTTTAATTAACAACAACAACAAACATTTATAACTCCACCCCCACGCCCCCACCTATCCTAACCTTTTTGGAAGGAACCTAGGATAAACTTTACAATCGGCAATCCGTGGAATAATTTTTACGTATTTGGCACCATGTCAAGAAAAATGTTCCATTATGCATTACATAAAATATTAAGAGGATTAATAAATTTTAACTCATTAAATAATTTATTTAATGAGTACCTATTTATTTAATGTCGTCAAGTTTGGCGCACTCCTAAGCGTCCTTTAGTTCCTGACTGTTGCAGAACACGATATTGAGTATGCCATCGTTAGTGGAACACCTATATTTACATTACAAACAAAAACGATTTCACCCAAACATAGCCTACAAGATAAAACCTAAAACTAGGCACTAGGTACTAAAAACAGACAGTTATTCTCCTGACCTTGAGGGAGCAGTACTGGGCTGGCTCGCAGCCAAAAATGGGTAAAATCGATGCTCTGGAGCTTTGCGTGCCAACCCGTATGCCTACGTTATATGCAGCTACTAACACCCAAGAAATGCGATCGATACTGGGATATGGTAGGTTGAGTAAATAAATTGCAGCTTTCTGAGTGGACAGTGCAAAATCAAGGGGCTTTGCTCCTCATCATCATTTCAACACAATCACACCCCGAAGGAGACCGAGGATACCATTCTTCTGCCATACTTTGCAGACTTTGCTTGTATGAGTGTTATTGGATTTAAAAAAAGCTTTCATATCATTGATTTCAAAAGTATATAAGTCAATGGTGCAGAGTTATGAAAAAAATTAATTGTGTTCTCGCTTGGCAGCTGGATCAAGGGCTTGATGCAGAAAGCAGTACTTCTGGACACGGCGCTTATTGTCAGGAGGTTCC
This sequence comes from Lycophotia porphyrea, assembly GCA_950005105.1. NCBI lineage: Eukaryota > Metazoa > Arthropoda > Insecta > Lepidoptera > Noctuidae > Lycophotia > Lycophotia porphyrea. The sequence continues at coordinate 11,655,553 of OX465406.1, forward strand.
TCTCTCAACAGCCCTGACCACCGGTAGCTCGGACCCTGTTCCCAATGCTGGTGGGCTACTATTTTTTATATTTTTAAATGTTTTTTTTTTATGTTTTTATATTTTTAAACATTTAAAAATGTAATGAGTATATGTACAAATGAATAAAGGAAATAATAATAAATTAATAGAATGGTTAACCAATGAAACAAAAAATAATTCAAAGTGGTCCGGACCACGACTTTGTGTTATTAAATGAGGAACAAGAATAGATGCCGTCGACGACAGGCGAGTCATATTAAATGATTTTCATTTACTGCCCACAAGTGGACATGCAGGCGTTAGGCGCATGCTAAATAATATTAAGCGTTACTTCTATTGGCCGAATATGTGCGAGGATGTAAAAAAGTTCGTTCGTTAAGATATGTTATCCCTGTCAGAAGCAAAAACACAGGAACAACCAAACAGGAGAGAGATTACATCCACGGCACAAGGTGCTTTTGACAAGGTATATTTAGATATTGTAGGGCCATTAGAAAAAGATTATCACAACTTTTCACACATATTAACTCTAAAGTGTGAACTGAGTAAATATGTAGAGGCTTAGCACTTTTTTTTTTACGGATGCGAAATCATCGTATGACTTCTCCCGCTCTGGGCAGAGCGGAAGGGAGTGTCACACTGACTAAAACCCATCCATGTTCCTTCATTGCCCTTTATGTTCCAGGGCTGCGGTATCTCTTTCGAACAGCCCGCAGCCCTGGCAGGCAGAGGCTTAGAAACTAAAGATAGTAGTAGTGTAGCTAGAGAATTTGTTAAAAAAAAATATTCTTAGGTATGGAATACCACGCGAAATAGGGAGTGATAAGGGAACAGAGTTCCTATCAAGTACGATGACCGAAGTATGTAAATTGTTAGGGATAAAGCATATTTCGTCAACAGCGCATCACCATGAATCATTAGGATCCTTAGAAAACACTCATAAATCCCTAAATACATTTTTAAGAATTAAAACTGACAATTATTCTAGATATTGGAGTAATTGGTTGCAATACTGGTGTTTTTCCTATAACACAACAGTTCATAGTGAAACAAAGTACAAGTAGTTTGAACTTGTATTTGGAAAAAAGTGTAATTTACCAAGTAACTTAAATACAAATTATGTAGAACCATTATACTATACTGATAATTATCCATTGGAACTAAAATACCGTTTACAAAAATCACAGTGCGATGCAAGACAAAATTTAATGTTTTTGTTCACAGGTAAAGAACTTAGAAAAGGCTTTTTTGATAAATCATCATCAATCATCCTTTTTATAAGTTGTTGGATTTACATAATCCAACAACTTATAAAAAGGATGATTTGATATCAGTTAAGAGTGAGTCCGGTAATAAATTAACAAATCCAGTGTATACAGGTTCATATAAAGTTTTACAAGATTTATCACCAAATGTAAAAATATTGAAAAATGGAAAAGAAGACATTTTACTTAAAAACCGTACGAAATTATACAATTAGCCTACTTAATATATCCTAGCCTTAAGTTGTTTATCTTTTAAGAGCATTATAGAATTGGCTATGTCTAGCCCACTAATTAATCACAAATTATATTATTTATTTTTTTTCTTTATTTTTTTAAATAACGTGCGTAGTGAGTGTTTGTAAGACAACCGCCCTATATAAATTTAATACTTTAAACAAGACGGTTCTTTGATTTGGTCCACGAACAACGAACAGTACAAAAAGCTTACATATCATTGATTTAAAAAGTATATAAGTCAATCAATGACAGCGGGTAAATATGATGTAACCAGAGTTAGTAATTACTATGGCGAGAGGACTTTAAAAAAACACTTTACCTGCTGACATCAGACAAGAGGATAATAAATTAAAATTCGCACGTGAACTTAAAAAATATTTGTTGGATTCTTTGTAAGTGTAGGTATTTTGAATATATAGGTTGTGGATGTACCTGATATTGAGATTAATGTGATAGAGACTCAACGATCTCACAGTAAAACTGCGTAAGCAGTTTTGTGGGGCTATGTATTTAGCTTTAAGGTTTTTTAAGTAAATAAATCATTCATTCATTCAATGTTTCATATATCAGTATTTTTTGCCGGCAGAGTTATGAAAAAAAATATTGTGTTTGACAACTGACGAATTGTTTATTGGTTCCGTAAAAAAAAGCATTTTTAGAAACAACTCTTTATTTAATGCTCTAAAAAGATGTTGCGACAAACTTTCATATCGTATTAATTCTACAGGGTGTAAGGGACCACCCTCCGCAGACTGATGGGGTGAATTCAGTATATCATACTAAGATGACCGTTACAAGAAGACAAGAAATTATTATAATTAATTATTATATTTTGTAACAATATTTTGATTGAAAAGAGTTTCCATGGAGTTTCTTGCCCATTCTTCTCCATAGAGATCTACACTTTGACAAGAGCAACTACAGTACTATCACAAGTTACTAAGCCTTGCGTCTGTAGCTTTTTTCTGACATTCAAAAGTACCTGTTATTGTCTAATTAAAATGAGCTTTGAGTTTTTTTCAGGAATGTTATGGGAATCCAATGATTTGTTTTATGTCCTCATATGCAATGTAACGTCACCGTGCCAATGCTCACGTAGGGAACGGCAAGCGAGACGACGAGTTCGATAAACTCTTTGGTAGGCAGAAATTCACCCCGTATTGTGACGAAATACTAAGTTTTTGTTCCGCAAGTATGCGGCTCGGATGTAGAAAGCAAAAGTGCTGGAATTATAATGCAACTTGCGACCCAAAACTTTCCGTTGTCGCCCCTCCACTGACCTCCAACAAAGATGTTGACTCAGTTGAATATAACAGGATAAATCGAATTAAAATCAGCACACCAAAAACAGTTCGACATTAGTTTTCTTGTTTTCGATGTCATAACGCTGGTTACGACGAAATTAAATAGCGAAAAATTGTGTAATTTTATTTGGAACAATGAACTCTATTGTTTGTTCCGTGACTTTAATTTATTTGTGTTTGGGAAATGTCGCCGGTTTTATAGGGGGTAAGTTTATTGTTGTTCATTGTTACTGTTTTATAATAAATAAATATTCATCTATTTTCCACCAAAATGTTGTCTGTTTCCACCTTGTATATTAAACGAAGCCTTCAACCGAGCATTCTGTACATCAAACTAAGGAACTTTTCGCAAAAATTATTGCTGGGAAATGACTTTTTTTTTTGGAATAAATAATCACGTTTTACAGTTGTGATCAATGTCATGCATATCATATCATTTTGCTGATGGATGCATTGAATATTGCGGGGGTCGTAGAGGTATTTAAAGTAAAGTTACACCATTAAAAACAGTTGGAACTTTCAGCGCCAATATCTCCGTAATTAGAACTTTATCAGGTATTGTCTAGAAAAAAAAAATGATTGCAATGATGGGGATAATAAGTGTTTTTCGGCATCGCTATGGGTATTTTACAACCATTATTGTCCAAAATAATAGAGACCCCTTCCCTCCACCCTTTCTTTCGTGACCATCTTTCTTTAAATTAAATGTCTACTAACGCTAAAACACAGTTTCAAAATGTGGTTTACAATAATTAATGACGTAGCGTTTCATATATCCTGAGTCAATGTGCCGCGCCCTATAAACAAAACATACTACAGGATAAAATGGAATTAATTGACAAAGTTTCTTAATTACGAGGAATTTCAACTGTATCGTGGGTGCGTTCACAAACATCATACACAAACAGCCAGACCTGGAACAACTATTTGTTGGCCATGCAAATATTTATATGAATATCATCCATGCTATAAATGGGAACGAATCGTTTACAGAACCACCTCGGGAACCTGCGACACCTGCTCCACATAATCCACCAGGTAAGTTAAATTTGAGTTAATATCAAAACATAGTATAACATCACGCTAGTAATCCTAAAAAGGTAAGGCAGAGATGTATCCTGTAGTCCACTCAAATTTTGCAATTATGTTTAAGACCCATGTTACGGAGCCTATTGCTATAATCTGAGGAAACTTCAATAAAAAATTTCGTGACCCTGAATTTGAACCCAGGTACCCTGGTGCATTGCTCGCGACCACTAGACCAACGGAGGAGTCACAAATATATTTTTGAATGAAATAAAATACGCATTTATTTGTTATGCTAGGTATGGAGGTTGTTACATACCGTTCTCTATAAGATCTAGATATCTAGATATTACCTACTTTATATCATCAAATGACTTCTCCCGCTCTGGGCAGAGCGGAAGGAAGTGTCAGACTTGTACTGACTAAAACCCATCCATGTTCCTTCCTTGCCCTTTGTGTTCCAGGGCCGCGGTTTCTCTTTCGAACAGTCCCGCAGCCCTGGCAGTCGTCGGCCCTTGCGGGCCCCTCCCTGTTTGCTGACATCTCTTTGAGGCGCGCGTGGAACACGAACGCGCTGTCTGCACGGCCTGTCGTCAAAAGACGGACGGACGGCGAGCTAGCCCGTTACTCACCGTCCACAGGTCTGCGTCTACGGTGGCCGGGAGTCACCACGTGACCCCCGACGCCCGGGGTGTCTCCCGCGGCGGCTGGGACTAGAGCTTCTCTACCTCTCACGCTCCGCCACCTCCTTCGCTAGCATGACTGCTTCGCAGAAGGAGGTGACGGCGTCCCATTCCCTCTCGCTCCGGACCATGGTTTGGATCAGGGCCAGACGCGATAGGTCACTGCCGCCGATCGCCGCTACGAGGACACGGCGGTGCTCCGCCCAAGCGGGGCAGACCTCCACCGTGTGCTCCACTGTGTCCTCTGGGCGATGCTCGTAGTGATAAAGATACTACCTACTGCATTTAGTCTCAGGAAATTTCAAATAGTTTTGTTTTCACCCCACAACCGGTACTCAAGCATTTGTGTGTAGTAAAAAGGATTTGATTTGATTGACTTGTCGGCTTGCCTATCGCCTATTCGCTGAGCAATCCGGTCGAAAAAAGGCGACAGTAGCGCCGCGCTTCCACGTGCATTTTTCACTTGTACTAACTCTCAACTCGTAAAAATAACGTGCTCCGCGCAAGAGATACTTTTTTCTAATAAGAAATGGTCCTACAATGATTTTGTGCTACAACCCCTCCAAGATACGATCAATAACATTAACCAGCACCGGTGGAAATAAATGTGAAGTGAGTTTTAGCTGGATTTAGGACGACTGTACACGACGACCCTTGAGGTGCGCGAGGCAGTGGGCGGGAGTTCGCTAGTAAGTTTTTTCAAATTCACACCCAAACACAGAGGTATTCCTAGAACTGCCTAGTTGGTCTAGTGGTCGCAAGTGCGACTGCTGAGCAAAAGGGCCTGGGTTCTATTTAGGGGTCGGACAAAGTATTGTTGGATATTTCCATCAGGAATTTTCAGTAGCAGCCACGGAGCCTGGATCTGTGCCCGGTTGATGGCAACAGGCTCGCCCCCTATTAAATGGGACTTAAACATAACTGGCGAAATGTGGGTGTAGTTCACCTCTGCCTGACCCTTCGGGGATTACAGGCCTGATGTTATGCTGTGTATTCCTATGAAGAAAAGTGTGACTACGAAGCCACACAAACAATGTCCCACCTACTGCTATTTGTGCAACTCCGCCTGCACTTTGAGGTTTCTGTTCGAAGCCACTGATAACACCGATGTGGCAGAGATCTGGTCGAAGCTCATTCGGTTCATTCATGGTTCGCGGAATGAACCGAAGTATGAAAACAGGTGAAAAGATGCGTCGTTCGCCCGCTCAGCCGTCCGCCTGCTGGCGGTTTGGCCTGCGCTTTAAGCGGGCTTACTTGATGGTTTTAGATACTTACTATCAATACCTGTTTTTTTGTGTTCCAGAACATTTTGGATTCAACGACAGTTCACCAAGGAATCTGAAATTCTTTTGCATTTCTACAAAAATAGGTGTTCATCAATGGTATCATGTCTACAGAAACGGTAAGGTTTATTTTTGTTTTAATTTTCACTTTTTAAAGTGGTCCCATAAAGTTGTTCATTAACGATGAACCGTCACGAGCACATACTTAGTACAAAGTATACACTTTCCAAAATTTAAAAGCAATTTTCGCGAGAAATAACGATTGTAACTTGGAGATAGAATTTTTTTTCTTAAAAATATGAGTTCCAAAATACTATGTTCGTTACAACATAACATTTAATCAGAACAATAGGAGCAAAACACTTTTAAAAGTTGTTAAGTGTTTACATATTATTGGTGCTTGTGACTGTACCTGGTTCGTTCAGAAAGTTGTTAAGTGTTTACATATTATTGGTGCTTGTGACTGTACCTGCTTCGTTCAGAAAGTTGTTAAGTGTTTACATATTATTGGTGCTTGTGACTGTACCTGCTTCGTTCAGAAAGTTGGTTGAAAAGTTCGGTCTATTAATTTAACATTATTTCAAACGAATAAATGAATCTGAATTAACAAATAAACTAACGATTATTTTAACTTTACAGGTAATCGCCAACACCCAACATACATAGGCAACATACCCGCACAGACAAGCGTCAAAGACACTATTTTCACCATAAAATTAGAAGTTTTCGATAATAATACAGAAATATATTACGATACCGGCAGTACGATAGAAACTAAGGTCTGGAATTGGTTGCATTATTATATCGCTGGAAAAGTCTCATCATATTTGGATCTTCATCCATTTGGAATTCATCCAGCCAGCCATCATCTGGATCATCAACCAGAATCACCACATAACTCCCATTTTGTAATACGAATAGGGACCAATGAAACCCGTGAGTATTGTTTGCTTTAATTTATCTAATAATAAATAAGGTTTCAAAGACATCTCGATATGTTGTCTTGTCGAAAAATTGATTATTAAGAGGCAACAGGGGCTGCGATTCTCCATACAAATGTATTCCCCTTTTTTCTTCTTGATTTTTTTTTTCAAAATCCATGTCTACTGTAGACACGTCTATGTAATTTCCTTTTTTTCCGCAACTAATAAGTAAAGAAAATATGACCCTGCAAAAATTACAAAAATGCGTCATTTTTACGGCCGTGATTAGAGGACTACCAAACAAATTCAAAAAGTATTTTACATTTAAAAAAATGATAAGAACCTAGGCATGGTCTTTCTTAAAATTTTAATGTCATAAATATTTGAGTGAGGCTGCCAATGATAATAAAAAGGTTTTGAAAATTATAAAGAGGGTCACACACACGGAAGTTCCAAAAAATCCCACTACTGATTTACCTGTTTCTTCTGCTTCTCCCCAACAGTCGGTGGACTCCGTTAATGAGTTTTTTGTCGACATAGGCAAAAACCTTGCGAGCGTTTTCACTGACAATATTGCTATCCGAGGCCCACCGCATGTCACTACAGGCACACCTGTGCCACTACACCCGTTTGTAATAGTCGACGTTGATGAAATTGAGGTTGAAACGCTACTCATGTCTTTAAATACGGATGCTGCTATTGGATGGGACAGCGCCTCTACTAAGTTTCTAAAACGTCCCCCCAATGACATACTTATTGAATCTCTGCCTCAGCACCGGCGTATTCCCCTTGTACTTTAAAAAAGCCTTTGTGCATCCTATACATAAGGGTGGAAATAGAAACTGTGTTAATAATTACCGCCCCATTGCTGTCCTACCTTCAATATTTAAAATCCTAGAACGCATTATAAACAAGAGACTTATTAAATACCTTGAGGAAAAAAACCTTTTGCTTCCTAATCAATTTGGGTTCCGACGAAATAGGTCGACGAATGATGCTGTTCTAAACTTAATTGGTCACATTGTCAAAAACATTGATGCAAAAAAGAAAGTAGTGTCAATTTTTTTAGATCTAAAAAGAGCTTTCGACACAGTTTCTATTCCCAAACTAGTGTTGAAACTCGAGGAACTGGGATTACGAGGCCTTCCACTCCAAATTTTTGTTGACTACTTAAGCAATATGACTCGGTGCGTAAAAAAATATAATTACCTGAGTAGGGAGCTTTCGGTCACTTTTAGGGATCCACAGGGAAGTGTAGTCGGTCCCACACTTTTTTTGGTGGACGTAAATCATCTGTGTAATCTGCTTCTCCAAAATGGAAACATCTCGGCCTTTGCTGATGACACTGCACTCACTTTCATTGGCGATTCCTGGGACGATGCTTTTGCCGTGGCGCAGAGAGGACTATTTATTTATTTAGGATCTCCAACAAAGGATGTACACAAACAAGAAATAAATAATCAGCGACAAAAGTACCACGTAGCTGTACTCCTTCACTTACAGGAGACCACAGCATGCACAATAAAATTAATAACTAAGCTAACAAAGTTTTAGTAGCATTTAAAAAATTAAAATAAAAATCGAAACACATAATTTTGATACTAATTATGACTTAACATTTGAATTTGACATGTTTTCAACTAAATCAGGTATATTAAATAACGCTGGAATACAATTCATATTTATAAATATAATGAATAGGATTAAAATTGACTTGGAGTTATTCCCTTTCATAACCAGTGACAAAAGTGTACAAAGCTCGCAGTTTTTTCTTTTATAATAATATTCGCATTGTACACCAAAATATTGCAGGTCTTATAAACAAGTCTGAGACTTTGGCAGTACATTTAGAGGAACTGGAAATAAAGAATATACCCATTGACGTAATATGTATTACTGAACATTTTATGACGCCAGGACAGGAGGCTACTATTAATTTACCCAACTTTCGCTTAGCAGCTAGTTTTTAAAGAGACGTAAATAGGGGAGGTGCATATTAACTAGAATTGGACATCAATATATAGTATTAAATAATAAACATTCGTTTAAAGGTATCATAGAATATAGTGCTATAGAACTAACGGAACATAGTCTTATAAATGTTTGTATTTATAGAGTACCGAACTCATGTATTACTGTATTTCATAATATTTTAGAAAAGTTATTACACCAAATTTGTGATAACACTAATAAGAAAATTGTTTTATGCGGAGATTTTAATATCAATATATTAAAAAGGAACCGGCAAACTCTAGACTTCGAAAATGTTCTGGAAAGCCATAACTTGAAACTGGAAATTAAAGATCCAAACGTCTACACTTATCAGTATTACTTGCATTGACAATTTTACTCACAATGCTTTTAGATGCAAAATTGACATAATTGAATTTGGATTATCGGATCATACAGCCCAATTATTACATTTCCCGGTTAAAAAAACATGTGTGATACAATTTTGGCGTATTAAAAGACGTGATTATTGTAAGGAAAACCTCATAAAATTTAAAAACTGTATGAGCAACTTGACCTTTTCTGACATTTATTTGACAAATGAGCCTAACGAAGCTTATAATCGGTTTCTAGAACTGTTTCTATGTTTCTACAATTTGTGTTTTCCTTACAAAGTATTAACAAAAACGTTAAATAAAAAATCTAAATGGATATCTAAAGGTATTAAAATATGTAGCAAAGTAAAAAGAAAGGTACTATGGCAGTATAGGGCCAATCCAACAAAAACAAACAAACATATTTTTAAGCAATACGCTGCTAAGGTTAAAATAATTATATACCTAACACAGAAGTCACAAAATAACCATCACATAAATACTTCACAAAACAAATCAAAAGCCACATGGTCGATTATAAATAATTCTAAATTTAACTTCCCCAAAGAACCTATTGCTGAAATATTAACAGATAAGATAAAAATTAGAGATGCTACATCAATTGCCAATAATTTTATGACTATTTTATCGACCAAGTGTCACAATCGGTAAATTCCGCTAATTCTAAAAATAGTAAACCACCCTCGAATCACAAAATTAACACTATCGTAAATTCAATTTTTCTTACTCCTAAAACGCCAATGGAGGTTGAAAGGGAAATAAAGCAACTAAAAAATACCCAAAGCGTGGGTTATGATGGTATTTGCACCAAAGTCATAAAGCATGTATCGCAGTATATTGCTACTCATCTAAGCTACAATAAATCTATGCATTTCCATTGGAATTTACCCAGAAAAACTTAAAACACCTGTTGTTATTCCACTCCACAAAAAAGATGACAAACAAAATATGGGAAATTATAGACCGATAGCTTTGATCCCTATATTCTCAAAATTATTTGAAAAAGTCATATATAGTCGACTATATATGATTTTTTCTATATACAACTTTTGACTATATACAACTTTTTAGAAAAATATAATATTTTGGTAAGCGAACAAAAAGGATTTCGCAAGGGAAAATCCATTAACATTGCTATTTATGACTTAATCGAAACTGTTTTGACTGGTATCGACAAAAAAAATCCAATATGTGCCATCTTTATGAACATGAGCAAAGCATTTGACTGTGTTGACCACAAAGTATTGCTCCAGAAATTAAATATGTACGGCATAAGAGGTAAAGCGCTCGACCTAATTTCTTCATATCTTTCTAACAGAAAACAAGTCACAGAACAGTCATTACACGAATTTGCCAAAGAACAAGAAATGAGATCAAATATAGATCCCACACTAGAACTATAGAATTTGGAGTCCCACAAGGTACTGTCTTGGGTTCCTTATTCTTCCTAGTATACATCAATGATCTCCCTAGACACGTCAAGCAACCAATGGTACTGTTTGCAGACGATAGCACAGTAATAATAAAATGTGACAAACTAAACGATTATGAAGATGAAATCAATCAAACATTAAGTACAATAATTCAATGGTTAATCAATAATAATCTTAGAATAAATATGGACAAAACAAAAATAATGCATTTTTACCAAAGAACTCAACCTAAAAATGTGAATGTTAATTACGGTGGACAGAGAGTGCAGCCTGTAACCAAATTTCTGGGAATTGACATAGATTACAATTTGTCATGGAAAACACATTTAAATAATCTCTGTAAAAGAATTAATAAATCCTCATTTGCTCTCTACCAACTTTCCAAAATTGTCAACAAAGAAGCTGTATTAACGGCATATCACGGACTTGTTGCACCTATATTAAGATATGGCGTAATATTCTGGGGCAACTCGGTAGACAAGGAACTTGTTCAATTCAAAGCCCAAAAGAAATGCATCAGAGCAATGAGCCATCTAGATAGTACTACAAGCTGTCAACCTTCATTTAAAAATTTAAAAATCCTGACGTTACCTTCCTTGTACACATATGAATTAAATATATTTGTCAAATCGAATCCAAGCTATTATAGGACTGCCTTTAAAAGCTATTATAGACAATTACGAGACAAAAAAAGGTTAGATGTAGAAATACCGTATGGGCAAACGGCACTACTAAATAAAAGTATTATTTGTATGGCATCACTGATTTATAACAAATTGCCCGAGGACATTAAAAAGTTACCTATTCCTGTATTTAAGAATAAATTATACACCTTTCTTATTAAAAAATGTTATTATAATGTAAAAGAGTACTTAGAAGATAAAGATATTGTATTTTAATTATAGAATTTATTTGTGCAATAATTCAATATGATGGATATTATAATCACTATGACCTATGACATTATTAGTTTTCATGACATTATTATTACTTATAACTTACTCTACTACTTAAATTGACATTATTATTATTTATAACTTACTTTACTACTTAAATTGTATGTAATGAAATTGACCATGTATATCCTGACATTATAATTTAATACTTATTGAATATGAATAATACGAATTTAATTTCAAATTTAATTGTCCTAATATATTTGCACAGCTAGTATGGTTATAATACAGCGAACTTTAAGAACGTTATGTAACATCCTCTGAACCTGTGTTATGGAAATAAATGATTTGTATTTGTATTTGTATAATAAAATTAGACAATAAAAAAAAATAACAAAGTTATAGCAGAAATTAACAAATTAAAATCAAAACACATTTGGTAATAAAATTGTAAAATAAAATTGAAACAATTTACAACATTAAAACGATTAACAAATACATAAATTTTTGAAGTATTTTTTATAATTTGCGAGAGATTCACAGATGTCAAAATTAGTGGTCTTAGCTATGGTGTTATAACTTAATTGACAAGACCCTCGACCAATACCTGAGGAGGCTCTCGTTAGGCAGCTGGATCAAGGGTTTGGTTCAGAAAGCGCTACTCCTGAACACGGCGTGCATTGTTAGGAGGTTCCTCTCTCTCGAGCTCTGACTTGGACCCTGTTCCCAATACCGATAGGCTACTAAAAGAAAAAAATATTTAAAAATATAATTTTAAATATTATTTGTTATATTTAAAAATGGTAATCTTATGTATAGAAATTAAAAAAGGGAATAAACTGTCAATTTAATAATCTTCTCGCCTTTTATTTATATAAACACTCCAAAACGCACACGTGATACAACGCAGTTAGATCTCTACAGTACCTACAATCTCTGGTACGTTTCTTAAGCCAGAAAATTGTCGATAGCTATAGTCGCTTCTACGTCGGGAGTTCCGGACAAGTGACGTGAAATGAATGTATCTATGATTTTATTCAACCTAAACTTTTTTAATTACAGTTAAAGACAGCGAGGAACCTGCCGTTCTTATATATAATGGGACAAAAACAGTTTCGTTTAAATGTCAAGAATACATCGATAAAACAAGTAAGTCCGTTTCCCCGACTTCACAAAAGGAGGAGAACAAACATTTGTCTTCTCTCTTCTCAAAGCGATTCTTTCTAACGTTCACATTCTGATTTGAGCATTTTAATTAAGATTTATTTTTTGACAATGAACTTGACCGCTTTTATTACGTATCAATTATTGATAAACTAACTATATACATTAATAATTACTAATAATATATAAAAATGAAAAACTATTCTTTATTAGGTTAAACTAACTATTTTATATACATTGATAATTAAAAACTATTAAACTAAAATAAATACGGGCCCCTCCCAGTTTGCTGACATCTCTTTGAGGCGCGCGTGAAACACGAACGCGCCGTCTACACGGCCTGTCGTCCACAGGTCCGCGTCTACGCGGTGGCCGGAAGCCACCACGTGACCCCCGACGCCCAGGGCGCCTCCCGCGGCGGCTGGGACGAGAAGTTCTCTCCCTCTCACGCTCCACCACCTCCTTCGCTAGCATGACTGCTTCGCAGAAGGAGGTGATGGCGTCCCATTCCCTCTCGCTCCAGACAATGGATTGGACCAGGGCCGGACGCGATAGGTCGCCGCCGCCAATCGCCGCTACGAGGACACGGCGGTGCTCACGCCCAAGCGAGGCAGACCTCCACCGTGTGCTCCACCGTGTCCTCTGGGCGATCCTCGCAATGGTAACACCCGGGCGTTTCCTCCCGCCCGATTTGGTGCAGGAACCTCCCTCGGCGGAAGGTGAGGGTGCCGTGGCGCCTCTCCAGCCACTCCTCAAAGAGGGGACTTATCGCCACTATTGTGGCGTGCCCTGCATGGAAAGAGCGACTGTCGCACAGTCGCTCTTTCCATGTCCCCATGAGATCGCGCTGGAAGTCTGTCCGCTGTGCGACAATTTGCCGCGGGAGCGGAGTTTCCCCCCGGCCTAGTGCCTCCACGCGCCACTCGTGCAGGCGCAAGAGAACTATCACCTCCAGATCCCATGGTGGCAATCCGGCAAGGAGGCTCGCCGCCTCGCCGGAGATCGTGCGGTACCCCCGGACTAGCCTTACGGCTACCACCTTCTGGGGCGCGTTCAGATAGTGGGCGGCTCGCCGCTTCAAAAAAACGCGCCCACGATTGAAGGATCCTCAAATGCCAGCTGGCTTGAATTTATTGCAATGGCGTCTGATCTGTCAAATTTTTCAACTACTTCTTTTTTAGCTTCGAAATTCTCAGTGTAATGCTGAGTGTGTGCGAGGCGGACGTGTCGACGGCTAATACAACAAACCTAACACGTATAGCAAACGTATAACTACTGAAATAAGCACCGTCAATAAAAAGTACCAAAATATGCAATAACGCTATAAAAATAGAATTATATGCAATAATTATATTAGCAAAAGCAAACATGCAAATGCATATAATCCGATGTCTTATAATATCACACAGTTCCCGCGTCGTGCGTCGTGGCCTGTTCTCTCTCGCAGACAGGCCCAGCAGTGGGAATGTTACAGGCTGATTGTGTTCTGTTAGTGTCTCATGTGTTAGATGATCCACAAGCGACACCGCACGTCCGCGCGGTCGGGTGGTATAGCGGATCTCCGCGCAGCGCACTGACAGTACATTTGCTTCGCCGCATCCGCACGACCGCGCGGACAAGCGGTGTCGTGTGAGACGCGCATTTACTTACTTCCTTTGTTATTCACAGATCTTGTTATAGGCGTCATAAATACGACTTCTAACATGATAGAAACATATAATAAGACTTTTCCGGACACAAAATTCAACAAATCGCAAAATGGAACAATTCTATGTTGTATGTATTATGAGGTGAGCGAAACAGCAACTCAGAAGTGGATCACCCGACATGTTGCCAAGAAAACTTTATTAGTTTACGATGAGACTGTAACTGATCCAGTTACTGATCGACCGGACAGTTCGGAAGACAAAGGTGAAGGTTCTTTCCAACGCTAATATTATAAAGAGTAGATGTTTGTAAGTATGATCTCATCCGATTTAGTTTCACTAGAAGCTACACTATTGTCGAGTGCCATATGTTATTAACGAAGGTGAACTCTGTGGGTAGAAGCATGTTTTAGATACTGGTAGAAATTTGTCCAGGGAAGAAACTGAAGTCAGAAACAGATTTTTGCTCCAGTAGAGCAAAACACGGTGCTGCGCGCCAGTTCTGTTAGCTTGAACTTGGCTTGACATGCTACCGCGTGGTTAGATAAGGTTCGGTACCTATTCCAATACAATCTAACCGCCACTGTTAAATAACAAATTCTTAAAAAAATACGAACCCCAAAATCAATATTATTTATGTTTTTATAAACCCTCCATCGAAAAAGTAATATTCCTCTTTTATAGTTTAAGTCTGGAACAATGGTTTTTTTGTTTATATGGGCGTTGATAGTTGCGACACAGTTATAAACTGTTGTAGCTATCATTGTTGTCTTTGTAATTGTGGCAACTGTTTAAAGGGTGTAAACAGACTCTTAACGAAGCCGAAAGGCACTTGTTCTCCCCATCATTGCGATCATTTTTTTGTTCTAGACCATACCTGGGAACCTTCTAGTTACGGAGATATTGGGGGTTAAAATTCCAACTTTTTCACAAGTTTTTTTTGAAATACATGTTTTGAATGTATTTTTTTTACTTAAGACACCTTCACGACTCCCGTACTCTTCAATCCATCCATCAGCTCAAGGTTTTGATTGCGTTACATTGCGTTCTACCGTAAAACGTGATTTTTCACCCCAAAAAAAAAAGTCGTTTCCCAGGAATAATTTTTGCGTAATGTTACTTAGTTTGATGTACATAATGCTTGGTTAACGGCTTCGTGAAGAGTCTGTTTACACCCTGTATGTTCCAAAACAAAAAACTTTTTACTTTTAGGGTTCCGTAGCCAAATGGTAAAAAACGGAACCCTTATGGATTCGTCATGTCTGTCTGTCTGTCCGTCCGTCCGTATGTCACAGCCACTTTTTCCGAAACTATAAGAACTATATTGTTGAAACTATAAGAAAAAACTACTTACTAGATCTCGTTCAAACCAATTTTCGGTGGAAGTTTGCATAGTAATGCATGTTTGCATCACATATTTTTTTTAGTTTTATCATTCTCTTATTTTAGAAGTTACATTTTACCACTTTGGAAGTGTCTCTCGCGCAAACTATTCAGTTTAGAAAAAAATGATATTAGAAACCACAAAAAAAAAATTGAGTTTCAGTTCTAAGTACCCCAAAGGTTCTTGTTTTTTTTTCTATTTTTGTGTGAAAATCTTAATGTGGTTCAGAATACATCTACTAACCAAGTTTCAACAGTATAGTTCTTATAGTTTCCGAAAAAAGTAGCTGTGACATACGGACGGACAGACAGACAGCCATGACGAATCCATAAGGGTTCCGTTTTTCGCCATGCGGCTACGGAACCCTAAAAATGCATATTAAAATTTTCTGACCGAGATTTCGAGGGTCTTCGCTTTCACCTAGCGCACTCAGCCTCTTGAGAAGCCAGTTACAAAATATTATACTTTATGTATTCTAGTGTGCGTTCGAGTTCTCCATTCCTTCTAAAGATTACATTCCCTAACATTGCCAACTTTAGTTGCTTAATAAAGTTACTTAATAATAAAACTCTCTGTTCTACGAGCTCTTCTTCTCTATCTCCCGAGCTAACATATAGCTTACCTAACGCCTAATATAGAAACCTTTTATTTAATTAACTTATATGTTTAGTTTCAGATAAAAAATCCATTAACAGAATAGTTCCTGGTCCAAGCACCCAAGTTCCTGCTCCAAAGAACCAAGATGCTGGTCAAAGCAACCATACCAAAATTATATACCTAGAATACATTTTGGCAGTAGAGTTCATATTGCTAGCCTGTATCGTCATGTATATTGTTAAGCTAAAACGTTCCCGCAACAAAGCCGGTAAGTAAAATGGTGTGTCACTGTTGCACCATCGTACCTAAGAAGTTTTGTGGTGGAACTAGCAGGAATGCGTGAAATAAACTTAACGTACATACATTCGAATGGTTCATAAAATTTAAAATTGTCGATTCCCACAAATGGTAATTGAGTACCTACTTAGTCCTGCCAGGGCTGCGGGACTGTTCGAAAGAGATACCGCGGCCCTGGAACACAAAGGGCAAGGAAGGAACATGGATGGGTTTTAAGTCAGTACAAGTCTGACGCTCCCCTACCGCTCTGCCCAGAGCGGGAGAAGTCATTTGATGATTTCCCATCCGAAAAAAAAAAGTACCTACTTAGTAGATCTAAGATTTATTATGGTGATTCATAAATAATGCTTATTGCAAAACTTTGACCAAATCGAATTTTTGAATTGAAAAAATCAATATACATAGTTGGAATTTAGGTTAGATTTACGTCGCACGCTCATGTTAAGACATGTGGTATTAGCATTCTTAACGGGGTACAAATTTCACAACGGAGAGATAAAAACTATTTGCTTATACATAACATATTACATACATACAATGGTGCCGATTCCCTTGTTCACAAACTAAAATAAATTTAAGTTGAGTGCATATTTTAGATTCACTTTTTGACGCGTATGGCCATTTGAGTTAATGTATAATTCATAATATTATTTTTATTGATTTTTGACTTAAATCCATTGAAATAATTTGTGGGGTTTCTATTTTCATTTTAATTAGTATGTAATACAATAAACACGTCATTTGTTCCACTATAGTGAAGCGACTCCTTTTTCAATTATAATCGATCGATTAAACATTAATATAAATCATAGTACTACAAAATAATCTACATTCGCAACTAAAAAGTATTAAGAGTTGTCATTATTATTGTATTCTTTAAATAAGTTACGATTTTTTTTCGTTAAAAAGCGATTTCTAGGCGAAAGTAAAATTATTAAGATATAATCGATAATGCTACGACGCCGTAGTCTATTGTTGTGTCACAACACTATTCGATGAAATGTCAAACAAAATAGTGTTTTCTGTTTACCGTGTCAACTGAGCTGAGAATATTGTTTTTTATGACACTACCCCTTTTTCGTGTCTCATTTTCATTACTATACTGTGTCAAAAGTTGCGCAACCAAGTGCCATAGTAACTTGCTCAATCTCCTTTGGTTTAGTTTGTAAACAAGGGAATTGGCACCAATGCATAATTTTGCTTGAATTTGGGCACCGTCTCACCCGATGAGCAATTATGTAGTCGAAGGAGGAGCATGCTGGCTTTGAAGAAAATTATTTTCACACAACATGACGCCTGTTATTCATGAAGGTTTAGGCAGAGATGTCTATTGTTCATCCTATAAGCTGAGGCTATTGCTATTAACCGGGCACCATACCAAACCAGACTCCGTGGCTGCTACAGAGAATTTCTGATGTTAAATCCTAATAACACATTGCCCAACATTGGAAATCGAACCCTCATGCTCAGCAATAGCACTTACGACCAGAAGACCAGAGGCAGTTGTGAAATACTAATATAATCTATAAATTCTAACCCTTTTCAGAAAGTGGAGGTGGACAACCAGGTGTTATACGTAGACCTTGACTTTCTTCGTCGAAATGAACCAGAAAGCTTGCCAAGACAAGGGCCAGAAGAAGAGTCTCCTTACGCACAAATTATCGGAACTTGGGCCACAGTGAACATAAACCTACTTATTATATCTTAAAATATGATGTAAAGTCATGTATATAGTTTATACAACTTTTAATTTAAAAAAAACGCCTAATTATACACACAAGTAAATCTCGCGACAAGCTTATCTTCTTTATATTTATTATTATTATATTATATTATATTACATAGTATAAAAAAAATCGCTTCCGCTGTCTGTTCGTCCCTATGTATGCTTAGATGTTTAAAACTACGCAACAGATTTTGATGCGGGTTTTTTTAATAGATAGAATAATTCAAGAGGAAGGTTTATATCTACATTGCACTCGTGCGAAGCCGGGGCGGGTCGCTAGTATTATATAAATTGTATAATATTGTAAATTGATGGGCTTGATTTAGGTAATTTAAAGTTTATTTTCTACTTTTTCGAGCATTTATATAAAGTTTGCTTTTAAATATATTTTTTTAACTATTATTTTTTGCTGGTTTCGTATACTTCTGACCAAACCCCGTTAATTAATACCCATATAATCAGTCAGGATTAATTTAGGCGCATTTACCGCATTGGTTAGCTGTAATGGTAGATGTAGTTGATAAATAAATAAATATATAAATAATGGGGGTGCATAAAAAATACCTAGTCCGTCATATTAGATTTAGAACGATAAGTATCACTTGGATAACCATGTATTATAAATTTGTCATCAAATTCATCTCAGTCGGTTGGAAATAGCTGTAAAATTCAGTTGGAAGATTTGACCTAAACAAACATACATACAAACATCTTATCATCATTCACTTGCCCTTATTCCAATTCAGGGGTCGGCGCAAAGTCATGCTAGCGAAGGAGGTGGCGGAGCGTGAGAGGGAGAGAACCTCTCGTCCCAGCCGCCGCGGGAGACGCCTCGGGCGTCGGGGGTCACGTGGTGGCTTCCGGCCACCGTAGACGCGGACCTGTGGACGGTGAGTAATGGGCTAGCTCGCCGTCCGTCCGTCTTTTGACGACAGGCCGTGTTGACGGCGTGTTCGTGTTCCACGCGCGCCTCAAAGAGATGTCAGCAAATAGGGAGGGGCCCGCAAGGGCCGATGCCTGCCAGGGCTGCGGGCTATTCGAAAGAGATACCGCGGCCCTGGAACACAAAGGGCAAGGAAGGAACATGGATGGGTTTTAGTCAGTACAAGTCTGACACTCCCTTCCGCTCCGCCCAGGGCGGAAGGAGTCATTTGATGATTTCTCATCCGTAAAAAAAAAAAAAAAGGGGTCGGCGCAACATGTGTTCTTCATCGACACTTCTCTACTTATTACTCGTCATCTCATCAGACACCTCCTTTCTTGCTATAAGTATCATTCTTTACACAGTCCATCCATCGCGCTTTACTTTGACCGTCCTCTACTCATATGAGTAAGAATGTTGATGGGTATATACCCATCAACATTCGTACTCAAAACTTTCCTCACGACTGTTTCCTCAAATAAAAGTTTGTAAAAACAACACGAAAGAGCTTTTCAATTTCATGTTTTCGCCAAAACACAAACGTTTTTCAGAAGTAGAAAGCAATTCGTCTCTTTATTTATTTTAACTTTGATTGCGTCGTCGTCGGTGAAGGTAACTGGAAATACTTTCTCACGTGGACTTAGACATCAGCTCGATTTTTTCCGGTTTTAAGGCCTCTTTCGGGCTTTGTGCAGACATGATACTGTTCGGTTATTAAATGTTTTATTAGAAAATAAAAGAGGTTTCGGAGAGTGTTATTGTGTTTTCCATCTGGAATGTCTCTGTAGCAGCCACGGAGCCTGGATTTATACCCGGTTGATGGCAATAGGCTCGCCCCCTATTACATGGAACTAAAATACAACTGCCGAAATATGTGTGTGTGTGCTAGAAGAAGTAAACTCCTAAGTAAAGAAGTAAACCCCAAATAATTACGACAATAAAATTTTAATTTGGAATTCTAGCCTTATTTTGACCGTTTTTCATCGGTAATTAAAAAAAAATTGCTGTTTCTTACATCATATCAGCCGCTGTTTTTTTCTAATAACCTATGAAAAATCTCTATTTCAGAATGATATACTGAATACGTGGTAACCTATTAGCGTCGGTGTATTCCACCCTGTATAAAGGGTGTAAACTGACTCTTAACGAAGCCGAACGGCACTTGTTCTCCCCGTCATTGCGATCAATTTTTTGTTCTAGACCATATCTGGGAACCTTCTAGTTACGGAGATATTGGGGGTCAAAGTTCCAACTTTTTCACAAGTTTTTTTTTTTAATACATGTTTTTAATGTAAGATTTTTACTTTAAACAACTCCAGGACCCCCTTACTATTCAATCCATCCATCAGCACAATGTTTTGAGTGCGTTACATTGAGTCCTACTGTAAAACGTGATTTTTCAACCAAATAAGAAAAGTCATTTCCCAGCACTCATTTTTACGTAAAGTTACTTAGTTTAATGTACATAATGCTTGGTTGACGGCTTCGTGAAGAGTCTGTTTACACCCTGTATTATGCAACTCGCTTTCCACGGGTTCGTGCACGTGAACTTTTAATTTTCCGGGATGGAAAGTTTCGGTATTTTGGAGTGAGGAGTGAGGGGAAGTCGGGGGTGAATCATCTGGACGAAACTTTGAAAGGTTTTTTCACGTTAATTAAATGTTATTGGTAGCGTGAAAATACTCATTTTTTATTAGTTTGCAATTTGTTTTTAGTTACAAATAATTTGTATTCAACGTTGAAATACAGTTCGAAGACCTCGTGGCTAAGTAATAACATAAGCTCGGGGTCGTCATGTCATTTGTAGATCATTGTCAGTCGTTACAAGTAGTCAGTGGCCCGAAAATCGAACAACCAGTCTTACCAAGGGGTATCGTATCACCCAGTACTAATTGGGTTGTAGATCTAAGATAGGCAGTCGCTCCATGTAAAATAATGGTATACAGCTGCATCCGGTTAGACTGGAAGCCGACCCCAACATAGTTGGGAAAAGGCTAGGCAGAGGATGTTGAAATACAGTTCCAAGTGATATCCAGACGCCAGTAGGTCTAACTACCCGAAACTGTCAAATTTTCCCAATCAACCTTGAAACTAATGCTTTAGCGATAAAGTTGAAAATGTATTAAAGAAATCTGACAGATTGTAGTAGCTTGTTGTGCTGGCGTCAGTACTATTGACCCTCGTCTCCTCTTCACCCGTTTTATGATACTTGAATCTTCGGGTAAGTAGGTAGGCAGGTTGAATGTTTCGAAACATTTTTTGTTTTGTATTTAAGGTAGCATCACACCTGTGACCTCAGAGTGTCTAGGCAGCGGTGGATCATATACAACGTTATTACGCCAGTTAACTCCCATGACATAAGGGGTGAATCTAATGCCATTAACTGGGCATACCTACAACCGGACACCGGAACAGACTTTGTATTTAGGTACATACATTACATATTATATTCAACAAAAATCTAACCACCGCGCCCGGTCGCAATCAGTCACGTTTTAACTGTTCTCCCTGTACCTAATATGATTTTCCACATCTGTGAAAATAAACATTTGTGTACCACTTGAGTAATTTGTTGCCTGCACCCACTACAACTTTCTTCGTCCTTGATATTATGCTCAGATAGAAATACGACCGTCCGACTGAGCTGCTACTGACAAAATCCTGATGGAAAAGACAGTAACACTGTCTGACCAGGGGATCGAACCCTGGACTCCATACAAAGCATAAGTGTCTGCGATCACTACTGCGATCAACAAGGCAATTCTTTTATAAAATGTACGAAAGCGTGAGTGTGTCCTTTGTAGGTATTTGTCATCTTCCGATATTGGGTAAATAAATAAAACAAAGTCATACTACTTACAAATCTTATTTAATTTAGATTTATTTATTTAACGACCATCCAGATACAGGAAATAACTGGAACCTTAATTTAAATTACTTACAAAATTCGCCGAAACTTTAATTCGAAATCACTAACTTTTAGAAGAATCGCATCGCAGAGATCAATATAATTAATGGTATAACAATTACTTTATCGTTATTTGACTCAAATAGCAGATTTTAAGAAAGAATGAAATATCAAGAAAAAACATAATCCCACGTTCTAACCAAAGCGATCGTTGCGCTAACAGGCGTCCATCACGTTGATTTAATTTTCCGAGCCAACGCATGGTCGCGCACGCAGAGAGAGCTTTTCGTTTAGTTTATTCAATTATTTAAAAAAGCCGATAGCTTTGGTTAAGACACAACCTACAAGTTTGTGTCCGAATGTTGTTGTCTTTATATTATAAATACAGATTTATAAAATAACAGGTTGAAAATTATTTCGAACTTTTGACGTTGACATAGCACAAAAAAAATTAAGATCTATGTTTTCATAAAATATGGTTTGGTTTGACGGCACCTAGGAACATATCGATGATAATAATATGGCTACCATTCTAATGTACAATTTAATAACGGTATTGATTTATTTAATTATTCAAATACAATGAAAATAATTTAATAGCATAATCGTAGTTCTATATTTTTATTTAAAATCTAGTTTCGTCGTCCGGTGTAAAAACGACTAAAAATGTGTACCTATTGCATTTTACATAATAATAATTATATAAGTAGGTATGTCTATTGTCATCCTTTAATCATACATTACTTTAATTTTAACCGACTGCTCCAAAAGGAAGGTTGTGTATTTTTCTTAAATAGTAAATCTACCGAACAAGACTTAGATCACACACAACTAGCAATCTACCACTAATATTAGAATAGAATAGCAAAATAGATATTTTATTATTAAAAAATATAATTTTAATGGCGCGTAATATAGGTATTCATTATTTACTAATTGACGGAAATTCAAGCGATGTCTGAGAAATACTGAAGAGCCGACCCCGCGTCCTAATTATAGCGATCGGTCGCGCGAGGACGCGACCGTCGTTGCTGTGGTTATGTTATGGCATGAAGGGCTCTTGTACTCTTGTGTCAATGTTGGTCGAGTAGATGACAAAAATAAAGCTGATTTATATAATCAGTTATTTACGGAATATTTCCGAAACTATCCTATACTAATAATTAAGTAAAGTAGTGCAGTACACGCGGGCCTATTAGTGGGGATTTTTATGAAAATATGTTGAACTATACCGAATGTTTTTTGTTAAATTAAATTAGGTAATACAACAAAAAAAAATGCCGAAAAGAGTAGCTATAAATGTTAAATTCAGCCAGAACTAGAACGCTAAAATTGTAATTTTAGATACCTACACGATACATTTGACAACACAATTATATCTACAATAATTTTATTGAACTACAATTTAAACAGTTTGGCAATATTTAAAACTCTGAAACCTGCTCTTTGAAATATTTACAATGATATGTCATGTCATCTACTGAAGAAATTATTCAAATAATTTTTTAATATTCTATTTTGAACTTTTTTGGCGAACTATATTATAAAAATAATCTCCTCGTTACTAAATAGTAGGTCATTATATATATTATTATTTTTTATATTTACATTGCTTTTATTTCGCGTTGCAATATAACTAGCAGCAAGCAGAAACCGCACTACGCGGTGTCCTAACCGAAGCGATCGCGCGAAACCGCGTCATCGCGTTTACAATAATCTGTAATGTAATACATTTGTTTGGGTAACCGGAAGGCGATTGCTTTGGTTAGGATTCAGAGTTATAATGAAAAAAACGTCACAAAAACGACTTTAATATTGTATCTAAATGCATGTTACATCGTTTTTACCTGTCTAATGTTTCCCAGGCCAGTAAAATCTGAGCAAAGCTCATGCGCTGCAAGTCTGCAAGTGCCGAAACCTCTCTATTATCGATCTGTCTGATGTATTGAGTAGGTACGTGGTGACCTTTTGTGTGTCTGTGTCTCTTCCCCACTGTATGTAAAATTCACTAGCACATTAAAAAATAAGTATTCGGTATTTATCCAATCATCGAAGCAATGCCGTATAAGCCAAATAACTTTTTCATGAAATATTCATTGAACAGGGTTACATGAACTTAGAGGGTTCTATTGATGATTGTAATTCTATAACTACATATTATGTGTTACTAGCGCGACTCATTTTTCATCAACATACAACCTGACACTGACCTCCAAATGAAGTAAAGACTCAAAACGTAAGAAAATTTGAATTTCGCGAGCAACCCGTACGCTTCCATGTTAACTCAACACGTTATCTAACTTAAAAGCTTGTAACACACTTCTGAGGGCATAGACAAGAAACAATTCATAGAAAACGTTTACTATGTCAACTTTTCGATAGCTTATGTCAATCGAATACACTTCAACCCACTTATCTGTACAGGTGGGAAAACACAAAACTAACATAAATATACCAAGTTTGACATATCGATTCATATTTTCTTGACAAGCAACGCCACTTTGTGGGGCTGCCATTCTCCATACAAATGTATTCCGCTTCTTTTTTCTGCCTGAATAATGCCTCTAGAGAAATCCTTTTTTTTTTGTTTTTTCAAAAAATCAAGATCTAAAAAACCGCCGTATTTAAAGGACTACCAGCCAAATTCTGAAACTTTTATACATAAAAGAAATTTGTAGGAACCTAGACATACTCTTCTTTACAATTTTAATGTCAAAACTAATTGAATCGACTCAGTTTTCGAGGAGAAAAACAAACATAACTCTATATCACAAACATTTGTACGAAACGTCGATTTCGTACAAATGTTTGCGATTCGATTTCGATTCGACAAGTCGTATGTCTATCTTTTTTTGGCATTACGAAAGCGAGCGAGATAGCCATACGACTTTCCGAATCGAAATCGAATCGAAGCGTTGTGAATAGCTATGCTGAGCTGCAGCTGTCCCTATCGCACTCTACGGGGGCAGGCTTGACGCAGCGCAACGGCAGTTCTGCAAATACCTATTTTTCAAATTCCTTGCAGGACCAGTTCCCTCGTAAAGGCTTCTCCGTCATCTTTAAGGTGGTTGCGTCAGGGTAGCCCGCGAAATTCAAATTTTCTTACGTTTTTTGCAATTTGCAGGTCAGGTTTTACGTTGATGAAAAATGAGTCGCGCCAGTAACACGTATGTAGTTAAAGAATTACAATCATGAGAATCATCAATACAACCCTCTAAGTTCATGTAACTTTTGCATGAAATATTCATTAATTCAATGAATATTTCATGCAAAAGTCATTCTATAGGGTTAAATGGACTTACAGGGTTATATTGATGATTTTCATGTTTGTGATTCTGTGACTACATACGTGTTACGGGCGCGACTCATTTTCATCAAAATACAACCTAACACTGATCTGCAAATTGCAAATAAACGTAAGAAAATTTGAATTTTGCGGGCTACCCTGACGCAACCACCTTAACGCTATTAGATTGCTACTCTATGTCTCTGTAACTGTCTATGCTCTCTGGTAATTATTAGCAGATCTATTCAAGCTTTATGTTTAACATTTAAACTGGCTACAATGTTTACACTAGTAAATATTAAGTAATAAGTCGACTATCCATACTTTTCTTCTATTTTGGCACAGACCACAAACACTTACATCTATTTAATTTATTTTTAAGCGGGGCTGCGTTTTTGTAAGAAATGTTTTTTTACCTTCAAACAGAACCAAAAAGCGCCCAAACGCAAAAATAATGTGTATACCAAACTTGTCTAACATATTGATGAGACTAAAATACTTTAAGTTAACCACATTTTTCATACTTTATTCGAAATAGAAAATCAAATAATATATAGAACAACAATAAATAAACAGAAGCTCCGTCTTCTTGGTGAACGAAAGTTGCACGTTTGTTGCAGCAACTTGTTTTTATGTTGTGGAAACATGTGTGAACATTAACATGTTGTTTGGAACATTTTAGTGCTTCATTTATCACCTATCATGGACACGGAGCATAAAAGCAACGTAAAAAAAAGATTTAGAACTAAAAAAGGATAAGCCAATCAAAATAAAACAAAAAGGGGTTAGGTAATTTATGTTTATTTTATATTTTTATGTATTTCTAAGGGTCTCCGTATAAATCAGGCGAACACCGCTGTTTAATATCACAACTCTCAGCGGATAGGAACGAGCGCCCCGCCTTAGCCATAGCCTCTTCTACTTCCAACTATAATAGTTATTTTAACATACAATTAGTTTCGTGAATAGTTGCTCGTAATATAGGCTTGTGGATGCATTCTTTTCTTAAAAAATGATATTAATGACTTAGAATCTCGTGATGAAAATTATTGGGTATTGAACATGTAACCCCTGGACTGATCCGATTATACCTCTTTTGCGCCAGTATGAAAGCCCATGTATAGTGGCGACACTATTACCATCAACTGGGCACAAACTCGGAGAATTTCCCCATAGCAACCAATAATAACCCCATGCCCGACCCATACATACAATAAATAAAAGTATATCACTGATAGCGAAAACTAAAATCACCACAGTTAACTATTCACAGAACTAACTGTCAATACGTATTATATAGTATTATTGAAAAATAAAAAGGGAATGGATATGAAAAGAATACATAGCTGCACAAGGATCTATTGTTGCGTGGCGGGAATCGGAACTACGCTGTCATTTTGTTTTATCAATACATAATTATTAAATAAATGTTCACCAACAGCGCCCTCTACAGTTGTCTTGCGACCGCCAAAAGATTCTTGCAGCACTGTAGCAGTTTTATTAATATTTTAAGGGCACGACACACTGAGAGCTATAAAACAACTCTGAATAGGACAAAGAAAAAAAACTAAAAAAGTATAACAAACGTCAGTAATTTCAAACAATAATTAGTTTTGGTAACATTATTAAATCTGCTTAGAGAAGAAAGTGCCGTACATGAAAATATCTTACTAAAAAAAATGAATAAATATATCCTTGTTGTGATTAAATTACGCCTGAACTAACTGTCCATACATTTATTTCCAAACGACTGTCCTAATTTTCGCATTTTAACATTAAATTAGTAATTTGGCATAAAGAGAAATAACATAAAAACTTTTACATCGAATTTTTGACTAATAAAAGTTTGATATAAATACAAAATAAATTGTAAGGCAATACTCAATGTGTGGAATAATTATCTTACTCCAAGTTATTGAAGTAGATTAAAATAAAATATAATTTATACAGACAAGTATTTAGTAGATTATTCCGTAAATTCGTTAGTCGAATACTCTAAGCGACTAATTTTTGACAGTAGACCACTTATGTTGGGGGCACTACTATTTTTAACCCTATCAAATTTCCATACAGTTCTCGGGTTCTATTTTCAAGTCACACACGAGTTTTTTTACAGTAACTGGTATTCAAAGAGTTCACGATAAGTTCCAGAAAAAATAAATTACAAGTTCGTAACATTCACTGTATCACATCACTGTTCACTGCGTTTGTACTGACGTATCACCGTTATTGTAACTGTTATTTTTATCGTTATTGCAACAGTAACCGTTGTTTACCGTTATTTTTAAGAGTTTTTTCATCGTTGTTTTTAACAGTTATTTGTTCACTTCGCCTTTGAGCGCTCGTTCGAGGACACATTTCGAGGCTATCTCTACGGTAACTGTATTGCTGATGGTTGACACTTGTCCCTGGTCGGGGTGACCGGTTATTTCTGTCAATGGCTCGGTCAGAATGCGAAGAGATGACACCTTTGCTCTTTGGTAAGCGCTGACTGTGTTCATGCCGAGGAACCTGTAAGTAGAAATGTGTCAGGATTATTAGATACTTTGGCTATGTAAGAATAGGTTTTTCAGATAAATGGTGAGACTCTAACAAAGGAATAAAACAAAGTCTTTTTAAAATAAATATGAAAGATTTTTAAAAACCCGATAAGTAACCATTTAACCTTCCTATACTCACACGTCGTGATAAAACAGTATTTCGTGTTTTTTTTTTATAATCAACGATAGCATTTTGTACTTCCTGTTAGCTATTATTAATAATAATAATAATACCAACACCTGAGGAGGCTCTCGTTAGGCAGCTGGATCAAGGGCTTGATTCAGAAAGCGGTACTCCTGGACACGGCTCGTATTGTTAGGAGGTTCCTCTCTCTGGAGCCCTGACCGCCGGTAGCTTGGACCCTATTCCCGATACCGGTGGGCTACTATTTTTTATATTTTTAAATGTTTTTTTTTGTCGTTTTATATTTAAATATTTGAAAATGTAAAAAATATGTATATAAATAAATAAAGGAAATAATAATAAATCATTTAATTAAGACCAAACATTTTGTACATTTTATGCACCCACCAAACTGCGTAACAGTTTGTCGGCGGGATTAGCGCTCGTCTTAATACATTTTTGGTTTAAATAGTAATAGCACAAAATAATTAGGTAGTAAAAAGTGGCAAATATTGTGGCGCGCATAATTAGTTGCTACGATCATTTCAGGACGAATACTATCTTTGTGCGAATGGCACTTATGGCCGTACTAGGCGAATATCGGTCTGTTAAAACAACGCGTGTATAAGTGTTACAAAATTTCTCTTCTGTGATTTTGTACTGAAATTTAATTTACGAAACTTATGACTAGAATTATTTGTATTTATTATGGTTTATAAGGTGTCTCTTAAAAAATCTTTCTTTGCTAAAATTTTACAACATTTTACAAAAATTTTACTATAGTCCTTGTAGCCTTTTACTGTAGTCTCTGATAAATAGTTATAACTATTTATCAGAGACTACAGTAAAAGGCTATTACTCAGTAAATGATCGGTATATTGTCGCTAAATTATCATTTTTACAATACTTTTTAATACATCTCCAGATAACAAAATATCTCCGTATAAGTTATTTGAAAAAAATACCCCAAAATGGAGGTCTGAACTTTTGGTCTGTCAGACCATACGCGAGTATAGGTGTTATAAAATTTGACGCGAGAATACGAAGGTTAAGGAAAGTAAAAATACTTCAAGCCAAGATGGAGAAGTTTACGGAAAATTAACCAATTCATACAATGTTAACCAAACTCACGGAAAGTTAACCAAACCCACAGACAACCATGACCATCACAATGACCATGTACCACCCTGCCTTACCTGATAGCGACATAGCACACCAATAGCGCAGCCCCGGCAGCTAGGACCCGCGCGACGGGCGACGCCGCCAGCTGCACGCACATCCAGGCGGCCGCGCCCGCGCCGCACATACACGCCACGGCGAGAGCCGTGCGCACCCAGTGTGCTACTGTGAATCCGCGCTCCCATACCACCCTGAAAAAGAAAATGTCGAGTTAGTACCTGACTACAAAGAGTATCGTAATTTTATAAAACTGGGAGAGGTATACTGCTAAACAAATAACCCACTGAATTTTAATGGGTGTAAAAAGAAGTGTATGAGGTATGAAACCCGGAGCAGGAAAGTAAAATATTTCTTATTGATAAACAGGTAAATGAGTTTAGATTGATCGATCACATGTACCTGTTAGTCTCCTGTACTATGTAGGGCGTGTTGCAAACTTTGCACTTCAAACCATCAGGACTGGCCGCGCTCTGTAAATACAAAAATATTGTATTAAAAATAGGTAATCATAATAAATTATTTTGTTCCTACAAAACTCTTTCGTAGTACACTACTACGTCGAAACAGTTTTTCGTAGCAAGTTTCGTAGACCGGTCGTAGCGGTCGCTGCGGACACTCCTTATTCGCGACTTTACACCGTCGGCGTCGACTACGAATGGTATCACGGAATTTCATTCAATTTTAGGGTTCTAAAGCTGGCTTCTCACGGAGCGTGACACTAATACGTCCGTGGAAACGGTTCCTTTAGAGGTGGGGTAACTTATGGTACTGGTATCACAACCCGAAAGAAGTGAGCTATAGCTTTTGTCTTACACTGTTAAGCAATAACACACATTACCTCAACGAGCCAGCGGCTCAGGCAGTCGTGGTGCACAGCGGAAACGTCGCCGGTACAGCGACACGGGCGGATCAGCGGCTCGGAGCGCGCGCTGTCATAGCAGATCCAGCAGTCGCGGGCGGAGCCCACGCTGCCCACCAGCGAGTCGGTTTCCACATTCTGCTGTTAGGAGATTCATATTGGGTGTTCATATTTTTGCTTTTTGGGTTCAAAAAGGTGATACATAAAACTCGTGGGGATTTTGAGATCTACCAAAGAACTTTAATGGTTAAAATCGGTCCCTATCTCGCCTTCTCAAATGGAGACTGACGCGGGTCCAATATACAAACGACGAATGATTTTTAGACGATATAGAACATGAATTAAAAATTAAATTAACAGAATGTGCATCAATATTCTGACTAATAAGTAAATCAAATTTAAACGGAGTTAATGCTAAAAGTCACAGAATATTTAAATATCACTAAATTATACTTGCAAATAATTCAGTCTATATTTATAAAGGTCTATCTATTCATACACGAAAACTCTTAAGCTTTCACTATGGGACCAAACCTAAAATCGCAAAAAAAAACAGCTGTTGCCGAGTTATGCGAACATAAATGAAGGCAACAGCAGATTTCGTGTATGAATAGATAGACCTTATATAACCCTAAAGAAGAATCCCGAGCCGCCTCGATCTATTTTACAATAAAACTCTCAGAGTTACAACTATTTGAATATCATAAGGACACAAACAAATAACCTGAACATCGATAAGACCTCAACTCACCCTTGATTTACTCTGCAAATCCAAGACCGTATCATCATTAATAGGTTTCTCTCCGTCCTCATTTATAGCTAAAGGTGGTCGGAGTACTTTTAGAATAATCTTCGTTATCGCATAGCGCCAATACCAGACTATTTTGAGAACAAACTGAGCCATCTCCATCCAACATTGGCGGTAGATCTGGGTTACAGTCTGGGAATATAAACCATTCAGGTTTAGAAGTGTGACTGGTGATTTTGAAGCCCAACACGTGCGCTTACCGGTGCCATAATGTGTATGGTACATTGATGAAGCAATTTTAGCTGCAGACGACATATATTTGGGATGAACTCGCTTTGGCTCAGTAGATATGGCTTCAGAATACAGATTCAGAGTAGTTTTTTTTTGTGAATTTCAAAACATCTATGAATTTCTTTCTACGGGAGACGGGGGATCAATGGCAAAGGACATCTATCATAGTAAAAATAATAATAAATTCGATACTATAACACAAAAGCGTAAACATATTAAGCTTGAAGACATCTAACCGATACCATAATAATATAGGACAACGGAGTTCGTTTTACACCGAATTTTCCGATACAAAGATATAAACGTGTCACAAAATAGTACTAAAATGTATTAAAGTTTTAGGTGTCGAGAAGGTATGATGACAATCTAAAACAATTTTTAAACCGACCTTACACTTGTATGTAGTATTTCTTAAAAGAAAAACAATGGATATCCTTTCTACTTATAACTAAACAGCCGAAGGTGTTTTTATTCGTGAATGGCCTTTTCTCATAATATAATGTGTTATAAATACACTATTGTTATTTTATCCTGTCACATGCTAATGTCAACGACCGACCGATAAGTTCGCAGTTTATCTCAAGTTATCATGCAATAAAATGTGTTTGTTTATTGTCTGCCTCTGTTTGTTTCTTATTTTAAACTGTTTTGAGGTGTTTTTGTATCGAAATTCCTACTTTTTAGCAGGAGGCAGTTTTTGTGTTGTAAATTAATATAACTTTTTGAAACAAACGTGATACAACTATTATGTATGATCGTTAAAAATAGCTGTTAAAATTTTATCGTTATAAAAATACTAGTTAAAGTAACGGTTTTTTGTGGCGAAAATATCGTTACTTGACTATTAAGTATGCAGAAAGCCAACGTCGAATCGAAGGTAAAATACTGACTACCGATAAAACAAAGTTATTCATACCATTTTGTTTTATCGACAATAAATATCGTGATAAATGGGTCATTTGCAAGGATTCCCACTTAGTTTAACAATGGTTTACTTCCCCACAACTTATTATTTGAAATGATATTTATTTTAATAAAAATCAACCGCGAAAAACAACTACAGAAAATTGATTGATTGTTTGTTTACGCAAATACATACAAGAGCGAATATTATATTTTACTCTATTTAAAATGTCTCTCTTTTCTTTTGTAATTAGTTCAGTTTAAGCTCCACGACACAGGGTATCCTAGTGTGGAGTCCAGGGAATATGTAATAATCTAGCGCTTAAGGGTCATTGTTTTTTTTTTACTAGCTTATTAATATTGTACCTTGTTATGCGAACCGAAAATACTTTATTGTTTTATTGTTTTTCTATGCGAAATTTATCCACAGACTCAGTGGCGTAACTATACCATTTGAGGCCCGTGGCAAATTCATTAGATGGGGCCCCAGTCAAAATCGTCACGTTTTAATTTTAATTTTTATAGATCACTGAAGTAGTTACCCAACACTGGTATTACAAAATAATATTGTGTGCATTTTTTAATAACAATTGGTCGTTTTCTTATGAATGCGTTTGAATTTTTACATGGTTTTAGTTGTGTCTATTTTTAATTGATTTAAAAAAGTAAAAAAAATATATTTTTTACTAAATTTTGTTAAATTGTTTGATTACTTCTGAGCTCACGGCTTCTCGGGTCGGGGGCCCCGTAAGGCCGAGGGCCCGTGGTATTTCGCCAGCCTTGCCACCCTATAGTTTAGCCACTGCACAGACTTAAATATAAATTGAAATAGGCGATCCTGTTATTATACAAGAAAGGTGTTGTACAGACGATCAAACCAAACAAATTTCTTTATGGGGCCGTAATTGCGAAAATATATTCAGCTGTCCCACAAAAATGTATGGGACGGCAATTTTTTTCACTATTACTAATTTGGTGGGAGTGATATAGTTACGTTATCGGTAAAAAATAATCTACTGTACAAAAAATTTGATCAATCATCAGGCGCTCGGGAGCCATGGTTATTGAAGTGAAACTTCTAATGCGACTTACAACGAGGTTGCGTTAAACGTTTAACGCTACCATGGAGGTGGTATGAAAGCACTGTTGCGTTAAACGTTCAACGACCCTGGGGAGGGGGTATAGAAAGAGACAGAGCGAGAGTGAATGCGTGGCGCTCGTACGCATGCGCGTAGTATACCTGTTTTCATTTCCACATTACGAAGCTTCACTTCTTCCGCGCGGAGGGACTTCACGCACTATTTTTTTTCTCTCTCCATCTTTCTTACCTTGGCGTCATGATGGTTCGCTAGCAAGTCCGCGAGTCGCGCGTCGTCGAGCTGACGGGCCAGCAAGCGGCGCGGGTTGAGCAACCACAGGCGCTCGGGAGCCATGGAGTTCCACAGCACGCACGGGAACCATAGCGCTACCCCGATCTCCGCTAGACGGAACACTAGGTCGTGCCAGTTGCGGGACACCACTGGGACTCTGTGAGGGAAAAATGTGGATAAGAGATGTGTTGTGAGCATGAGGTCCTGGGTTCAATTTCCAGGTCGGGCAAAGTGTTATTCGCTTTTTCCATCAGGAAATTCTCAATAGCAGGCACGGAGTCTGGATTTGTGCCCGGTTGATGAAATGTGGGTGTACTTGTTAGGTACACCTCTGTCTAACCCTTCAGGGATCACAAGGCATGATGTTATGTATATTTACCAAATAGTGGCCCACAGGCCCTCAAAGGTACAATCTTCGCCATTAGCACAATTTTAATCACTTCAGCGGCTTCTTTAGGGTGATGCCTCATTAGTGCATAGCGTCGTCGTAGCGTCAACGCTGCGTCGTTTTACATATATTTTTAAGTGACACGACACCTTACAATGCGTTGATCCGTTGCGACGACGCAAAGCAAATTACGCCCATTATATGCGCAGAGACGAATGCACTCTCACATTTTAGATTTATTAAAGTTACTTCAAGGCAAGTCTCCATCATTAACCGACATATCATCACTTATTACAAGCTGAGCAAGTATTCAAACGTGAGCCAATCAATAAACTATAAAAATAATAGTTACGTGTTTATCTGCACGGAGAGGAACCTCCCAGAACTTACTTAACCGCTTCAAATGGACAAAAAACACTTACCCACCTAAAAAGTTTTCTCAACAGAAAAATTTCAAAGCAGACCTAACACACCTAAACGTGCAACTACTTAAAAGAACATCAGAAAGATCAGATAACTGGCAGTGGGCGTGCATGACTCAGAATATTCGCGAAATAACTGTGGTCGTTTGATGGAGCGCTTCCCTTAATTGAGAACTACTACTGCGGCCATAATGATCCATGTTTATGTCTAGCATTAGTCCTTGGCATTGCGCACTTGGCTTGACCTTTAAAAAAAGACTTAGGAAGAAATAAAGGGTGTAAACAGACTCTTAACGAAGCCGAAAGGCTTGTTCAGCCCGTCATTGCGATCATTTTTTTGTTCTAGACCATACCTGGGAACCTTCTAGTTACAGAGATATTGGGGGTCAAAGTTCCAACTTTTTCACTAGTTTTTTTTTTAAATACATGTTTTTAATGTATTTTTTTTTCTTAAGACACCTTCACGACCCCCGTACTTATTAAATCCATCCATCAGCACAATGTTTTGAATGCGTTGTTTTGAGTCCTACCGTAAAACGTGATTTTTCACCCCAAAAAAAAGGCATTTCCCAGCAATAATTTTTGCGTAAAGTTACTTAGTTTGATGTACATAATGCTTGGTTGACGGCTTCGTGAAGAGTCTATTTACACCCTGTATGTACTAATAATAGGCCTTCTGACCTGAATCCTTGGGGCACGGACAATGATGGTCTACTCACTTGGTCTTCCAGAACTCGCTGAGGGTCTCCGAAGCGAGGAAGCCGGCGATGAGGATGAGCATCAGGGCCTGGCTGATGAGGCCGAAGCGGGACTGATGCAGCTGGGAGACGTTCACAGAGCGAGGGTCCACCGTGCCGTCTGACGCTAGATCAGTTTGTATACCCTGTGGACAATAACAATGTTATAAAGAGTATAAAATCAACTTTTAAAGAGCAAAGTTTTGGGGTATAATATATCAAAATACTGTCATGCCAGCCACACCAAGACGAATTAGCTTGTAGTTTTCCTATTGCTGGAATTGGCCTACTCTCTGTGAGAGAGTATTTTAAGTAAAAAAATTACATTCAAAAAATTGTAAAAAAAGAACTTGTGAAAAAGTTGCAAGTTTGACCCCAATATCTCCGTAACTAGAAGGTTCACAGGTATGGTGTTGAAAAAAAAAACCGGCCAAGCGCGAGTCGGACTCGCGCACCGAGAGTTACGTATGAACTTGTAGGTATTTTGTTATTAAACTACATATTTGCAGTTTTCAGATTTTTTCAGATTTGTTAACCTAGAACTGTCAATTTTGGTTAAAAACAAGGTCTTCCAGCACGATTAAAGGGAAAATTCCGAAAATCAAAAAAAAAATGAAAATTAAGGTAGCTTTTGGTACTTAAAAGTATTCGCGAAAATCTAAACTTGCCCATATCTTTTTATCGTGTTGATTCAGGACCTTGATTTTTATACACCTAATAGGGATTATAGGCCTTGTTTCACCTGTATGTTTGTTTGTAACCGACTCCTTTGGGCGTGATTTTTTACCTTTTGAGGTACGGAACTCTAAAAATGATCCCAATGACGAGGAGAACAAGTGCGTTTCGGCTTCGTTAAGAGTCTTTTTACACCCTTTAATTGTTAGGTAGCGAGTGTGTCCAACATGTAAAACACTTCACACAGTAAACCAAAACTTTATTTAGTACACCGTAAAGGTTGGCGATTCCTACACGTATGTCTATTTCGCATGTAAGTTGCACAATGAATAAGTCTTACTATTTGTTGTGACAAGTGAACCTATTGATTGGCCTTGTCAGTCAGAAGTAAGTTCAACGTACGATTGTAAGTAGACCGTACAAGTTGTGCCTTAATCCCTAGGACAGGTAATGATCATACATCGGAGTAAGTAGATTGAATTGGGTCATTGATCCGAAATGTATATAAGGTCCCATTCAAATAGATGGAAAATTTTTAACACAGCGTTCAGTACGTCTAACCAAAGATATCCAAACAAAAACAACACTGATTTAAGTGATTTTATTTTGACCTAAAATAATAAATTGCTGGCATTTTTAGTATATTTTCATTAGCTGATTTTTTTTCTTGTAAGTTACCTATCTAATTTGTTTTTATTATTTTTTTACCATTGTCCTTATTTTGGTGGTCTGAATGATTTCTAAAAGTTTGTCCATCTATTTTAATGGGACCTTATATATTAATATGGACATTCCTCCGGATTTTCGGAATTGGTTGATTATGAAAAAAAAACCGGAACTTAGGTAGTAATTGTATTAAAATGGGCAATATTATACTGTTAATATTTGACACAACCCAACGACCAATCAGAGCAAAGGATCATGGGTGGTGCACTAACCGGTGGTACCTTCCTTTAAATGAATTGAATAGTAATAATATCACTACCAACATTAACAATATTTAGTTGGATCCGGAAATACCGGAATTACTTTCCGGGAAAATGACTTATCCATGTTATTCTTTCTGTGAACATTTATGATACAAGTACCAAAAATCAATCTACCCACTCCGATCACTGGTTATGATAGTCAATTTTACGCAGTAAAAATCATCCAATGCTTGTCAGAACTACATGAAAGTAATCACTGCTGCCCGATGTTAAAGGTTAGGTGATACGAATGATGATGATGATGATGATTAATAGACAGGGTTCATACCACGAGACGTAGTATTATGTAATGAGCAGCGGTAGGCTGAAGATGTGATGAAGGTTGTTCAAAGAACTGGTTGAAATAGGATTTTTTTTACAAAAATATATTATGCCTCGTTAGGCTAGAGGGCACAAGCGTGAATGCTGAGCATGCGGTTCTGGGTTCGATTCCTAGGTCGGGCAAAGTATAAATTGGTTTTGCCGTCAAGAATTTCTCAGTAACAGCCACGGAGTCTGGATTTGTATCTGGTTGATGACAATTGGGTCGCCCTCTATTAGAGACTTAAATAAAACTTTCAGAATTTAGGAGTGCGATTAGGTATACACCTCTGCCTAACCCTTCGGGGATTACAGGCGTAATTTTATATTTTATCTTCGGCGTGAGGTTTTGTCTATGAATGTGGATGACTATAAGTAAAGAGGAAGACCAAAGAAACGATGGATGGACTGCGTGAAGGATGATATGGCTAGAAAGGAGGTGTCGGATGAGATGACGA
The DNA here is from genome assembly GCA_950005105.1 of Lycophotia porphyrea. Taxonomy (NCBI): domain Eukaryota; kingdom Metazoa; phylum Arthropoda; class Insecta; order Lepidoptera; family Noctuidae; genus Lycophotia; species Lycophotia porphyrea. Next base: position 11,692,882 of record OX465406.1, read on the forward strand.
GTAATAGAGAAGTATGGAAGAAGAAGACATGCTGCGCCGACCGCAAATGAATTGGGATAAGGGCAAGAGAATGATGACCTATTGATGCGTGGTGGATCATGGCCCACATCCTCTCACAGAGAGAAGACCTGTGACCCAGCAGCGGACACGTGCAAAAATACTTTTTGGCCCAAATAAATTGGAATATGGTTTTGATAAAACTATAATAAATTCAAATCACATTTTGTTTCTTTGTGTGACACCGCGTTGTTAATCTAAACTGCGCAACAGATTTTCATGCGATTTTTACCAAAATTTAGAGAATTTATGCCGGAAACTTTATGTGAAATATACATTAATTTTATATATATTCTCTCAAATATATGACAAGTTTCTTAATGCCGATTTTTTTGTGAACGTGTAATTCCTATTATGACTAACATGTGGCATTTGTTATCCCCATATTATTAATGTAAGTATATGTAAAATAATTATATGAACATTAAGTTCGACAGATAATTTATGATGTTACTGATTAATAGCTTTACAGTCATTAAGTATACAATATATAATAAATAAAGCCCTTTATCTTTTTCTGGTGTAAAGGCGAGTGCACATCTCTGAGCAAGGCAGTGCCATATTTTGGTCTTATTTACTAGGCGCAAGCTTTAAATAGGTAGAAGCTCGTGGCTATACATAAAGGGTGTAAACAGACTCTTAACGAAGCCGAAAGGCACTTGTTCTCGCTGTCATTGCGATAATTTTTTTGTTCTAGACCATACCTGGGAACCTTCTAGTTACGGAGATATTGGGGGTCAAAGTTCCAACTTTTTCACAAGTTTTTTTTTTAAACACATGTTTTTAATGTAAGATTTTTAATTAAACACCTCCAGGACCCCCTAGCTATTCAATCCATCCATCAGCACAATGTTTTGAGTGCGTGTGCGTTACATTGAGTCCTACTGTAAAACGTGATTTTTCAGCCCAAAAAAAGAAGTCATTTCCCAGCACAAATTTTTGCGTAAAGTTACTTAGTTTGATGTACATAATGCTTGGTTGACCGCTTCGTGAAGAGTCTGTTTACATCCTGTATAATAACAGCAACTCGGGTCAACCTTCAGCTTAAGCCTAGGGTGCCTAGGGTGGTCCGTGGATGTGTGACCACCCGTTACATACCGAGTTTCCTCCATGCCTCGGAAAACACGATAAGCCGTTGGTCTCGGCTATCATTAGTCGACAGCAGTAACAGCCTAGTGATGTGACCATCAAACTGCACGGCACGGGAATCCAAGGCACGCACCTCTGATTTTTCGGATTCATGTGCATATTGTTTAATTACCACATGTGAGGAAACCAGCACACCTGAGAGATATTTCTATGTAAGCATGTAAAGCCAAGTCAAGAGGCCCATGGGCGGCATAAAAAAACTCTGACACTAGGTTAGGCACCAACCACACGATAAATTCAAATTCTTTAATTCGAGCGGAGGCTCATATATGGTAAGTAACATGATGCTTAAAAACTAAGTGTTATTAAAAACACGATACGGTGATACATGTAACTGACAGCAGTGGACCACATAAGGACAGTCCACTCTGCCAGCAACCATTTCCAGAACCCTGTTGGGGCTAGCCATGACGCGAGCCACCAACGATGCTGCGCGCTTTCGCATAATTGTGAAAAAACAATCTACACCCGCCGCCACAAAAATCCCTGACGCACTGCAACGCCATGGCAACCCCATCAGTTTCCGGAACGCATTATTGAATTGAACGAAGAAAAAAACGACGAAGAACGAAAACGAAACGCGATACGATAAAGAAGAAGTGTACATACCTGTCCTAAAACCAAAATTTCGAAGACATGTGACATCTACCAATCTGCAATGGGCCTGCGTGGTGGATTATAGCCCATTCCCTCTCATAGAGAGGAGGCCTGTGTCCCAGCAGTGGGAACATAATAGGCTGATGATGATGATGATGACATACCTGTTTTGTGACAAGGGTGTCCTGAACATCATCGCCATCGTCTGCACTGGACGGCCCCGGACGGGGCGATATGATCGTGCATACTTTGGTCTCCTTCAGGAACTCGCCGCGAAGCTGTGAGGAATACAAACACATATAATATAGCTCTATACTATGTACACACTTGAAAAGTTTGATAACTATTCATTTATATTTGTTTATTCGTTGTATACGTTATTTCACTAGATATTATAAAAATCCTCCGCCGCGTCTGTCTGTCTGTTCGCGATAAACTCACAAACTACTGCACCGATTTTTATGCTGTTTTGACCAATAGATAGAGTGGTTCTCGAGGAAGGTTTTAGTATATAATTTGTCAAGTTTTATATATGTATATTCGTATCTGATCGTCGCATCACTTTGGCCCCTGTCAGAATACCAGCGCTGTGACTTTTTTCAAATGTTACAGCACCATGCTGAGATCGTTTGGCTTCTTACTGAACCAAATTCGTTTATTTTTTTTCCTTATGTTTACCTTTTTTATATACGCGTAATTTTGTTTTATTTTGTTTTGTTTAATTTCTTTCTATTCGGTATAGTTATCATCAAAGAAGTGGAGTGCAGTGTTCCTTGCTTGCTTTTATGGAAAAAAAAGTACAGTCCTGAGATCTGTTTTAGTGGGGTTTTAGTAGGTACGAGTCCGACATAACTATCCGTATTCCCCAGACGAAGGGTATCCAAGAAGATTAAAAACAGAAGAAGAACTGAAGAGTGATATCAGATTTAGCCGCACTACACAAGCGACATTAGCCTACATGTGCCCATGGAGTTTCTTGCCCATTCTTCTCCATAGAGATCTACGCTTTGGAATGGGCAACTACAGTACTTTCACAAGTTATTATGCCTTGTGTATGTGACTGTAGCTTAGACTTCTTTGTTTTTCCGACATTCAAAAGTGCCTGTAAGGGTCTAATTGAAATAAATTCTTTCGAGTTTGAGTTTAAACACCCGTCAGAAAGTCCCCCTTTTCCAACAGAAGATGAGGGTCTTATCTTATGAGGGTGTTCCTAATACAATTCTTAATTAAATATTAGAACAGCATACTCTGAATAACCTGTGCTACTAACTTGCCGACTAGTTAATATTAAACACTGTTTTAAGCTTTCACATTTTGCTCATTATTTCGAGGTTCCGTTATCACGGAAGATATTTGTCATGTTAGTCAATATTATTATTTGTGATGGCCTGAAACACAGGTTCAAACAAACCTAGATCGGGCAGGTCGCTAACAAACATTTGAATTGAACATTATCATTACTTGCAACTGTTGAATACATTTTATTTATAGTTTACATATAAGTACTAATTATACGATTGTATGTTAATAATACCACTGCGCCAAAATGTACACTTTTTGTTGGAATACTTTTTAAATAAATTATTCTTATTCTTATTTTTTCCTATAGTTCAGGTCAGATTTTTGTTTCTTTTTTTTTGTTTAGCCTATACTAAAATTATAATAATACACTGGCTGTTATTAATATAAAAACACATACCGGAACTGTTTGCTCGAACAAATGTTAAATTTAGTTAAATATTCAGTCTTCAACTGCAAACAAGCTAAAATCGAAAGTATTTTTTTAAATACATGTTTTTAATATATTTTTTTACTTAAGACCTTCACAACACCTGTACAATTCAATTCATCAGAACAATGTTATGAATGCGTTACATTGAGTCCTGCCATAAGACGTGATTCATTGATTATTTCTTTCCGACTACCGTTTATTCGAAGCGAGAGATACTCCTTGTTCTAAAACTCGTTATTTTTTTATACAAATCTTTTGCTCTATTCGTTTAAAAAAATAACTTTGTTTAAGTTTTACCAAACCAGTGCAGCTGTAATATCGTAAAACATTGGCAAATGACTTTAAAAACAAAGGTTATAGACATAATAAATTTTAATGGACTGGTATTTTTATGTGTGGTCTAATTTTTAACCGAATACGGCAAGCCAAAAGGAAGGGTTATGATTTTAGCTGTCTGTGTTTACGTATTCCGATTTTGATGAATAAAGTGTCAATCAACTCGTTATTATGGCCCGGGTAACATAGGCTAAGGCTACATTTTAACCGATTTCAATAATAGGAGGAGTTGATTTTACCTTGTAAACCCCGAATTTGGTTAGAGCGTAATTTTTCAGTAGTCGGGTTTTTTAGTTGTAATACCACAACTAAAAAACCCGACTCCGCCGCCACACAAATTCTTGTTTTATAATCTGCCACGTGTATGTATCACATGAATTAACTATTATAATCTAAATTATGTTCCCACTGCTGGGACCCAGGCCTCTCCGTAATTGCGATCATTTTTTTTGTTCTAGCTAGACCATACCTGGGAATCTTCTAGTTAGATATTGGGGATCAAAATTCCAATATTTTCACAAGTTATTTTTTTTAATACATGTTTTGTGAGATTTTTATTTTAAACACCTCCACGACTCCCGTACTTTTCTATGCATCAATCAGCACAATGTTTTCAGTAGCTTACGTTGAGTCCTACCGATTGTGATTTTTCACCCAAAAAAGAACTCCAGCAATATTTTTTCGTAAAAATCGTGAAAAGTCCGTTTACAGCCTGTATTCAATGTAGTTTCGTGTAGGTTCTTATGTACTAAGTAATAAGGTTGAAAAGTGGTCGACTCAGTAGTGCATTATTTTATGGCCGTGTTCATATTTAGACATTAATTGACGAATTACCCATGACACTTTTCAGCCAAAATTTCACAGAATCCGCTCCTACATACTACAAGACCCCATAATTGTACGTAAAACCGTGGGGACAAACATAGCATTGAGGACTGCGACCACATAATCTGCCAACCAGCAAACAATGGCACATTATAGCCACATATGCGAGAATTAAGCACCGCATAGCTAAAACGGGGATGGACAACCTTTTCAGTGGTTTTGCTAATATTTTCCGTAAACATTTTTGTTGGTGACAAAATCATCTTCATCAAAGTTCATGGGCTCTTTGAAGTTACACTTCTTTTGGCACGTTAGGGAAAAATGATGAGAGTAAATTTTTACGCTGCGCGCGCACACCGGTACGAAAAATTGACACCCTGAAGTTAGCTAGTCAACATACACCCTGAAGTTAGCAACATTTTAGTTTTATACGTCACAAGAAGTGTAACTTCTTACGTGCGTAAGTACACACACACTTTTTTTAAGATCGATATGAAAGTGGGGGAAGCGAGGGAAGTATGTAACAATCGTAGCAGGTGGCGTTCCAAAGTTTCTGCCTACCCCCATGTTGAAAAAGCTGTTGTTTGTAAGTTCACTGTAATGACTGGTCAAATAGGATATTGCAGAAGTCACCGTTACTACCATCCTTGCCCAACTAGCAGACGAATAATAATTGGAGATCTAATTTTCTTATATCTACCTCCTGGCCTATGAGCTGTGGGTCCAAATAGCATCTTCGTGGTACCCTGACACAGTCAGAAAGAGTTGCGGTAGATCTCGTAGAAGATGGTGAGACGAGCTGGACCAAACTAATATCGCTTTGTGGGTTTTAGTTGGATCGTAAAAAATTGGAAGTCAAAGGGAGAGACAGAAGGGTTGCGGGACTGTTCGAAAGAGATACCGCGGCCCTGGAACACAAAGGGCAAGAAAGGAACAAGGCTGGGTTTTAGTTAGTACAAGTCTGACACTCCCTACCGCTCTGCCCAGAGCGGGAGAAGTCATTTGATGACTTCCCGTCCGAAAAAAAAATGGGAGAGAGTAGTAGTAGTAAGAATCACCCCGTCTCTTCACCGTGCCTTTTAAGAACACTTAGGTGAAGAAAGCGCCGATTTTATAGGTATGTATTGTATGTGTTACGTATAAAGGGTGTAAAAAGACTCTTAACGAAGCCGAAAGGCACTTGTTCTTCCCGTCATTGCGATCATTTTTTTGTTCTAGACCATACCTGGGAACCTCATAGTTACGGAGATATTGGGGATCAAAGCTCCAGCTTGTTCGCAAGTTTTTTTTTTAATACATAATTTTAATGTACTTTTTTTACTTAAGACACCTTCACGATTCCCGTACTATTCAATCCATCCATCAGCACAATGTTTTGAATGCGTTACATTGTGTCCGACCGTAAAACGTGATTTTTCATGACCCCAAAAAAAAGTCGTTTCCCAGCAATAATTTTTGCGTAAAGTTACTTAGTTTGATGTACAGTATACTGCTTGGTTAACGGCTTTGTGAAGAGTCTAGTTAATAAAATTAATTAATCTAAGTAATAACATGTTCTGATAATGCACATAGGTTTATCTTCTGCAAATTTCGCAATCAAAATTTGGTTTGCTGTAAGAAAACCCAATTGTGGGTTAAGCTCGCCATTGTACATAAGCTAAATATTGTACAAAAGCATATTATTGCAATTTGTATGTATTTTTTTATTTTTGTGTGCAATAAGAATAAAAGCAAGTCACAAGTGCAAAGAGTTACTGTTTTTCCATCGGGAATTTCAACAGCCACGGAGTCTGGACTTGTGCCCGGTTGATGGCAATAGGCTCGCCCCCTATTACATGGAACTTAAAACATAACTGGCGAAAAGTGGGTGTACTATTAGATACACCTCTGCCTAACCCTTCGGGGACTACAGGCGTGGTGTTATGTCATGTAAAGAAGATCTACATTTCGCAAGGAAAACTGAACCATGACAATAAGGAATAGAACATGGTAGCTCGGTAGCGGTCCTTATTAGGATATGCAATTAGGCAAACAATGGATCGTTATCTCGATATGCTTTAACGAGGTGACTAATCTGATAACAGGACGAATTTAATTACAAAGAGTATTTTGCACGGCCATAGAAAAAAACTAAATGCTGATTTGGAGGGTATTATAGACGGGCTGCGGCTTGTCCGAAAGAGATACCGCGGCCCTGGAAAACAAAGGGCAAGGAAGGAACATGGATGGGTTTTAGTTAATACAAGTCTGACACTCCCTTCCGCTCTGCCCAGAGCGGGAGAAGTCATTTGATGATATCCAATCCGAAAAAAAAGGGTACTATAGACTAGTACACACTATTATGGACACTATTCCCAACCTACTCCAATTCCTGGAAGCCAGAATCCAGTGGCGCCCACCAGAAAAGCACCGAGAATTAGGGGTTTTAAGGGACAGAGAAAGTACCTCATCGTCCCAGGAAGAGGAAGGATTCTCCAATCAGACTGGTGTTGCGTTTGGTGGGCTACTATTGTTGTGTTGCCCGACGATTGTTGTCGGTTTTCTGTATAGGTATACAAGCTTATACCCACGGCTTCGCCCCCGTAGAGTTCGGTAATTTCCCACGGTATCGTACTACGAAAAAAACAGTCAGTTCCCAGCAATAATTTTTACGTAAAGCTACTTAGTTTGATGTACAGAATGCTTGGTTGACGGCTTCGTGAAGAGTCCGTTTACACCCTGTATATTATGTATGTCACATGTACAGTACTTGATCACATTTGCCGTACGATTTTATACCTTGGGTTGATCACCCCTGACTCTTATATTCTCTGCAATGGCAACATCATGCCTCCATACAATAATACCTTGACTGTTCAGTAAGTAGGCACTCAAGGTCGGAGATATATCGTTTTCTATTCAAGCCCTTTTGTTGATACAAATCACTCAATGTCATAGAATTGAAAGAGATCATTGTGGTTTTGAAGTGTGAAGTACGTTTTGTATGTCTTGAGGACGCTTCCGGGGTAATTAGTATTAAATAATCAGCGGATAATGTTCCCACAGCTGGGACACAGGCCTCCTCTCTATGAGAAGGAATGGACTGTAATTCACCACGCGGGTCTAGTGTCGAAGTAAATAGCTTCCAGGGTAGCTAATACGTTTACCACAGTTAGTAGGTACTGCTACTGTCAATAGATTGGGCTGCGGGACTGTTCGAAAGAGATACTGCGGCCCTGGAACACAAAGGGCAAGGAAGGAACATGGATGGGTTTTAGTCAGTACAAGTCTGACACTCACAAATGACTTCCAGAAGCCTTATTGGAAAAAAAAATAGTGTCAATCATGCATGAACATCACGGCACTCGAAAACAGCGTAAAACTTATAGGTAGCGAGATACAGAGAAAGAACATTAAATGTGATCTATGGAATTCCAGTTGTTAGAGAGAGATAAATATATTTCTTTAGTTACGTTGCCATTGTATGGTGCATGCTCAGCCGTCGCCTAAAGTAGGCCCCAGGCTTGGCGCCAGCCGCCATTAGAATGCATTGAAAAAAATAAAATAAAATATATTTTTCTTGATACTTACAAATGAAATGATACTTTTTATCTTTATTTATTGCAGAATAATTTTAACATTTTCTAAAAACACAGGATGGCATTTTGTTTTTGGTTTTGACGAAGTTATTCACACAAGTTAATTTAGTATTACGTGCAGCTGCGGCACTGGTTGGTACGCGACTAAAGGGACTCAGGACAATTGTCCGGTATTTATGTTGCTACTACAGAGCGAGCTATCTATAGTTTATATATCATTGGTGTCAATAGATCAAATGAAACCTAAAAATACTTCGACACAATCTAGCAACTTGGATGAAATCGCCTTCGAGGTAGACCGCGACGAAGTTGGTGTGACGATCTGATCTTGTTAGCGGAGCGAAGGAAGGAAGGAGAAAGGCTTTGCCTAGCAACAGGAGACTTGATAAGCTAACAAAAAAATCTAGGCAACTAGCTAGCCAGTCAAGCGTGATCAAAACAACGACTCCACTTCCAACGCACGCGCACTTTGCTAACGGTTGCTTGCAAATACTAATTTTGCACTCAAAAAATGTTTGACTGAACTTTTGTATAAATTTTCAATTATTATCATAATTATGTTTCGTTTTAATTTTGTTAAGTAAACACATAAACAAGACGAATGTAGGAAAAGCTTGATTGGGGCCAAAAAGTTATGCAAAATAAAGTAAGAGCTCTGCAAGAATGTATTGGCCCTGAAATGACGTTTATAGCAGGAACTGTAGCTAAAAGTATTTCCTAAAATAAATCGAGAACAAAAAATGACGTCGTAAGTTTTGATTCAGGCGCCAAAAGACCCTTGTTAAGCTATAATAAAGGTTTACTGGTAGATACTGTCTTGTGGCATGAAGTCCGACTATGTTACAATACTGTACAGACTGAGCAAATCAAGCTACCCAAAACTAACAAATTTTCTCAATCAACCTTGAACGATAAAGTTGAAAATCTAATAAAGAAATTAGACAGATTGTAGTAGCTTGATCTGCTGGCGTCTGTACAAGAAGATTTTAGATTCACACGTGGTAGAAGTGAAACCTTCAAAAATGTTCGCTTCAAGATAAACACTGTATAATGCTTCCTATCTCATTTTCTCCCACGTTAAATCTTATGAATTTATGTGTCTGTCTCTTTTTACTGTCGCTTTTTCGTTTCATCGACTTTCAAATCAGAACGATGCTAAAGAAGTTTTTACGAAGATTTTTTTACCTTGAAATAAACCTCCACACCGTAGATGAGGAAGAATGTGACGACTATGAACAGCAACACTGCGTAGCAACCGTTGAACACGTGCTGGTAAAAACTCTGAAACAAAATAAACATCATCAAGTCTTGTCTCGAGGTCTAGAGTAGGCCCATTTTTTAACCTATATTATGCCTATAATCCCACTGCTGGGACACACGGCCTCCTCTCTATGAGAGAGAATGGGCCACGCGGACCCAATGCGGGTTGTTATATGTCACATGTCTTCGAAGTTTTGGTTCTAGGTCATGCCGATTTCCTCACGATGTTTTCCTTCACCGTTTTGAGAGCAGTGGTGATGAAATAAATTACACAAAGTAATGCGCCTGGGGTAGAACCCACTACTTAGTCTTCGTAAGTCGGGGCCGCCACCAGTGGACCACTGTTCCTCACAGTGACAAATTGATAATTAGCATAACATCACACCTGTAATCCTGTATGTCCATGAATTTTAGATTTTCATTTAGAGAACTATTAATAAACTAGCTGTTGCCGGCGACGTTCCTCCGCGTATAATTATTATAAAAAATATTACTTCCCTATTTGGATAAGATTTTTTTTGACAATTTTAAGCGTCAATTTTTTTGCACGGAGCGACTGCCTATCTGTCTTCTACAACCCAGTTAGTACTGGGTAATACGATACCTCTTGGTAAGACTGGTAATAACGGGTTATATAAATGACATAAAAACTTTTTATGACGTAACACTTATGGAAACTTTGGAGTTGGAAAATTTAGCTTAAAAATAATTGCAGTCCATTAGTGTCACGTCGAGCTTGGGTTGGCACCCGTACTCCGTGCCTTGGAAATCACGTGCAGCCTTTACAGGTAGTCAGTGGCCTGTAAGGTACAACCAGTGTCACCAAAGGGTAGCGTGAATCGTGTTACCCAGTACTAACTGGGTTGTTTAGGACAGATAGACAGTCGCTCAATGTAAAATACTGGTATTCAGCTGCAACTTGTTAGACTGGAAGCCAACCCCAACAGAGCCGAAGGTTCTATTCAACTCGATTCCTACCGGCTTCCGTTTGAAAAATGGCACATTCAGTATTCTATAGACAAATATTATAATCACATTAAAGGTATGTACTCCGGCTTACCTCTTACAAAAATTGACCCTTCGCTACTGAACCCCAATATTGTGGTGAAAAGACAAAGACATTCAAATATTTACGAACGATAGACGGTACAAGATAAAAATCATAATTCAAGTCTTCTTACTACTTTTTACCCGACTGCCAAGGAATGGTTACGTTTTTCGCGCGTATTTTGTAAGTTTTTTGTAAATTTCTTTATTACCTCGTGATCCAAATGGTTATCATTCGATTCGTCTAAAAAACCCACGTGTCCTTAAATAGGTATTTAAAAAAAAAAACAAAATGGCGGATTTATGGCGCTAGTCGTAATTTTTTTTTCAACCAAACCTATTATGTTTTGTAACCAAGAGAAGATGATGACTGCATTGTGGCTTGAAGAGAGTAATAGGGCTCCATTGAAATATATAGTTACAAACCGAGCTCCTCATCAATTTGAAATCAGTATTAAAATATCTTAAGTCGTTAAAACGTTTATACTGTTTTGAAAGTATGTTTTTTTATATTTTTTAATGTTTTTTTTTTATTAATACTTATATTTTAAGAAATATGTAAAAATATAAAAAAGAGTGTGTATAAAATGAATAAACGGAATAATAGTCCTCCTTTTATAAAGCGCAGGCCACACCAGACATCGTTTCACCTCTCTTAATACTTTAATTCACACCGTAAACTACCGAAAGAGCCGTACGAAGTATGAAAAGGGGCTCGCCCGACTCGCTCGCTAGCTGGCGATGTGACCTGTGTTTACCTTTGTACTCTTTATTTACCACAAATACCTAAACTATTTTTGAACAGTTGACAACCCTATCTGGCGCACCCATTCGCATATACATCATATTGTGGAATTATACATTCAAAAGATTTAGACGACATTTTTATTGCAACTGTTGCCACGATCAAAAGTCGCAGTTCTCGTTTTGTTTTCTTTTGGTCAAACTGTAGGTATCAGTCATTTAAGTTTTCCAATCTAGTCCACTGCTGTTACGACTGGAATTTTGGTATCATTAAATTGGACTAAATGTACAGACGCCATCACATCAAGCTACAATCTGTCAAAGAACAATAAAACCTCAATAGTAACATGTGATATACCGTTGGATAGGGTTTTATATCAGCAACATTAGTTACTAATAAAACTATGGTTAAATGAAAATGTAATGTATAATCTTTATGGATATTTATAAGGTAGAATAGTAATAATTCAAGTATTTCACTATAAAAAAGAAAGATTTATTATTCCTCCTGGATATCAATGAGAATTACATTTTTTTTTTGTGACAGTTCAACCTAGTAGGTTTTCGTCTGCTTAGTCTTGATCTTAATCTGGGTAATGTTTATTTTAAAATGAAGTAAACTACGATCATTAATTGCTTAGTTTGGATCACATTTATGCCAGTATAATAGGTAGTATAACTCCGAATGTTAACCTTTGTCGTAATACTAAGTTTTATTCTGCATAAAAATACCTATTCATTCATGAGTATCTTATTTCTATTGAGAGGTGGGCCCACCATTACTCATTGTACTTTATTTATTCGATTTTCAACTTTATCGCTTAGGTTCAAGATTGATTGGGAAAATTTGACAGTTTCGGGTAGCTTGATGTGCTGGCGTCTGTACCACGGAAAGTTTAAAAAAACTAAAACTTTCCTTTGATTTATTCATTTCATGATAGAATTTCAACTGTTTCCATAGGAGGCGACTGAACTAGACATTATAAAAATTTGTCATTTTTTAAAATCAGGACCAATGCGGGGTTTCAGAATGATGTAATGAATACGTAGTAAGCTTTTGTGAGTCGGTGTCCCTTCCACACTGTTTAACGGGCATAAGGAAGAAAGGCAGGAAGATGATGACGGTGCTTCCCCATCAGAATGTTCAAAAACTACTTCAATAAATATGATAACCTTACCTTTTCCTTCGGTGACGTGCCGGCGACATTCGTGGTCACCACCTCAGCTGCCAGAAGCGAGTAGCTGATGATGTTGAAGGTCACAAACGCCAGGAATGACTTCGACAGGAACCTGGGCCTCTCCCAGCGAATGTCTCGTAGATGGAACACCTGGGGACAACAGAAATAGTGGTGTAAGTTGTGGAGATGGTAATAACCAGGGTGGAAAGGTCCATATAACATAACATAAAACATAAACATAAATTATCCCCGAAGGGTTATGCAGAAGTGTACCTAATAGTACACCCACATTTCGCCAGTTCGCCATGTTTAAGTCCCATTTAATAGGGGGCGAGCCTATTGCCATCAACCGGGTACAAATCCAGACTCCGTGGCAGCTACTGAGAAATTCTTAAAGGAAAAACCCAATAACACCAGTTCCACATCGTCAATTGAAAAATAGATGATTTTCCGACCAGACGGGGTTCTGTGTCTGGTGGACTTTTGTTCGACGGTTGAAATCGGGCTGTTGTACAAAATGTACATATATCCCAATCTCGCGGAATATAGAAGCCCAGATTCAGGACTTCTATCGGGTTTATATACCAATAGGTTCGTCTCCATGGTACTTCAACATAGTTAGCGAAATGTGGACTATAATCTCCTTCTAACCCTGCGTGGAATGCAGCCGTGATTTGTTGTGTTCCTAATATAATAGGTTAGCAAACAGACGGTGACCTATATGGCATCAAGCACTTAGGTAATAGTACGTATTAAATATCGCAGTAAACCAGCGTTGCGAGTTGTCGCTAGATACAGGATTTATCTAAAATATTGCGTTTGTTCTATCCTTATATTTGCTAAAGGCAAAAGGAAAGTCTATAAATTCATCACGAAGCTGCCAACCAAGCATGCTGTACATGAAACTAAGTAACTCTACGAAAAAAGTATTGCTAAGAAACTAGTTTTTTTTTGTGGTGAAAAATCACGTTTTAACATAAATCAGTGAAACATAGTGCTCATGGATACATTAAGTAGTGCGGGGTCGTGGAGGTATTTAAAGTAAAGTACACACAGTACATTAAAAACATGTATTTTTTTTTAAAAATGTGTGCAATTCACACGTGGTAGAAGTGACACCTTGAAAAATCCTATATCATTTTCTAGCACGTTAAATCTTATGAATGTATGTGTCCGTCTCTTTTTACTGTCGCTTTTTCGTTTCATCGACTTTCAAATCACAACGATGCTAAAGAAGTTTTCACTTCAAAAAAACTTGTGAGTATGGATCGATATTCTCTTTTACATATTTTTACTATTATTTTAAATCTTTTTGTAGTTTATAAATAACCATCATCATACTGAATTTAAATTAATTTGATTCGATGATAAATAAATTTGTACATTCGCTTTGAAAAAGTTCTAACTTCTCCCCAATATCTCCGTAACTAGAAGGTTCCCAGGTATGGTCTTAAATAAAAAACATATCGCAATGACGGGGAGAACAAGTGCCTTTCGGCTACGTTGCGATATTTTTTTGAAGTGAAACTTCTTTATCGACGTATGGGAGAAATTAAAAAAAAAAATCGTCACGTTTTTCGGTTACGCGCCATGTTGCTTTTTTTATCAAAGTTTAGTATAGTGACGTAAAGAATATAATGTATCATTATTGATGAAATACAACAATAGCAATGATATTATAATAAGAACAATGATAAAATAAATTACTCATTAATTGTATGCATGTCTATAATAATAAAATAGCTTTAATTTAATACGGAAAAAATTGTTTTTCTTAAGGCTTAAGCCTTATCTACCCCATTGTCGTGAAGTTGCAAATAGTAGAAAAATGATATGTCGTAAAGAAGTTTCACTTCTTACCTGTGTACTCTGGTACACACACATATTTTTTTTTGTTCTAGACCATACCTGGGAATCATTTAGTTGCGGAGATATTAGGGGTCAAGTTTCACAGGATTTTTTTAAATACATGTTTTTAATGTAATTTTTTACTCAAGACACCTTCACGACATCCGTACTATTCAATCCATCCATGAGCAAAATATTTTGAATGCGTTTCATTGAGTCCTACCGTAAAACCTGATTTATCACTCAAACAAAAAAGTCATTTCCCAGTCTTTTTTGCGTAAAGTTACTTAGTTTGATGTACATAATGCTTGGTTGACGGCTTCGCGAAGAGTCTGTTTACACCCTGTATTCTGACCTTATTGTTGCTCTGCCGTATGGCCTTTCTATCAGCCATCTGTCACGGTGAAGACCCAAGACTAAAAAGTATCACGTTACGCATACCAATTCCATTGATTATGTAAAAGAGAACATGAATGAACGTATGCGGGACAGGTACTGTTTAACATACAGCCGTAAACAGTTTGTTAGATAATTATGTAATTTGTAAAGCGCGTGGGGATTCTGAATGTTGATGGGGAAGAATTAAGTAATTTTTTTTTTTAAGTGAAAACTTCTTAAGCAACATCGTGATTTGAAAATCGATAAAACGAAAAAGCGACAGTAAAAAGAGACGGACACATAAATTCATAAGATTTAACGTGGGAGAAAATGAGATAGGAAGCATTATACAGTGTTTATCTTGAAGCCACTGCGACAAGCGACTGCTGAGCATGAGGTCATGGGTTCGATTCCCAGGTCGGGCAAAGTGCTATTGGGTTTTTCCATCAGGAATTTCTCAGTAGCAGCCACGGAGTCTGGGTTTGTGCCCGGTTGTTGGCAATAGGCTCGCCCCATATTACATGAGACTTAAAAACATAACTGGCGAAATGTAGGTGTACTATTAGGTACACCTCTGCCTAACCCTACGGGGATTACAGGCGTGATGTTATGTTATGTTATCTTGAAGCCAACATTTTTGAAGGTTTTACTTCTACCACGTGTGAATTGCACACATGTTTTGTTTTCTGTAAATCCTTTTATCTCTCGGTGCTCTTGCGGCTCTTGGCTAAATAATAACAGCCACACAGGAAGACCTGGCTTCAAGGTTAACCTTTTGACCGCCACGGACGTCTATGGACGCCAAATTAAAAAGTGCTCGCGACGCCACGGACGGCATGGCACGTCGAAAATAACACTTTTTTATAGTTGCTTGGCGTAGAGAACACAGATTTACGTTATTGACGTGGCGGTCAAAGCTAAGCAGCGCTTGCCAAGGTCTTTCAGTGGATGGGTGGTCATCCAATACATATCGAGTTTCCTCGTACGTTGGAAAGTAAAGATCATAAATGACAGCCGGAGCCACCGGCTATCATTTATGATCTTTGACAGTCGTTATAGGTAATCAGTGGCCCGAAAGTCTGACAACCAGTCTTCAATTAGTATCGTATTACTCATTACTAACTGGGTTGTAGAGGTCAGATACGCAGTCGCTCCATGTAATACTGGTATTCAGCTGCATACGGTTAGACTAGAGGCCGACGAAGACTCCTGATCCTGAAAGATAGGCGCTTGGCCTATCATTCTATTCTGGTCCTCCGAGCCGAACTCGTTCAGATCCCCTCAGATCTTCACTAAGATACAATTTTAATCACAACCAAGAAAAACGATAATAACAAATAAACAAGCAACCTTAAATTATAATCTATCTAATTAAAACTCTATAAAAAACAATGCATAAACGAATATTAATTTCTACTAATTATTAGCTGTCAGTAAGATGTGACATTAACGTCACAGACAATGACAGGTGTTTAAAAATTGTGATACTTATAATAAATAATACGTTCTATTGTGTGTTAGTAATAATATGATCTGGTCAATTGGTCATCTATTCAATACTATACTTTCAGCAGGATAGTTTCTATTGTGTTGAAAGTATAAAGTGGTTGCCTGAAGACGGTCGCCGTCACCGAGGCAGGCCCAAGAAACGCTGGCTGATTTGGACTCGTTCCTGACTGACTGGCCAGAGGAGGCAAAACACCGGGAGAGTTGGAAATTAATGGGAGAGGCCTTTACCCAGCAGTGGGAAAGGATAGGCTAATTTAAAAAAAAAGGCAGTTTGTTGTGGAATACGGAGTGCCATAATTCATTGGACGATGAATGGACTACGCTATGTGTCACCTGCAAGCCATCCTGCATTTAAACACTGACACTGGTGGTAAAGGGGACGATGGCACTACTTTTCCCATCAGGCCTTTTGAAGAAACAGGGGCAAAGGGGTGGATAGGACCAAGTAGTAGTAGTAGCCTTTTGGCCTCTTACTTTGTTTTTTTTTACTTGTAGTTTTTTGTGAGTCCAATACAATGTTTTTCTTTCTTTCAAGTCGTTAAAACTCGCAAATGGCAAGGCAAGGAATTTACTTTACAGAGGAAGCCCTTTTTTATTTTTTTTCCGATGGAAAATCATCAAATGACTTCTCCCACTCTGGAAGAGAGTGTCAGACTTGTACTGACTAAAACCCATCCATGTTCCTTCCTTGCCCTTTGTGTTCCAGGGCCGCGGTATCTCTTTCGAACAGTCCCGCAGCCCTGGATAGAGGAAGCACTGAATCAGTAATGCACCACGGGACCCCAGTGCGGGTTGGTAAATGTCACATATCTCCGATTTTATGGTTCTACACACATGCTGCGTCGTATCTCAACTGTATATCTCATTAATATCTTTTAATTGAGGAAAATATAATAAATAAATAAATAAAATGTCAAAATCATAATTTTGCAATGGCAAAACGTCTGTCACACAATTTGCACTAGGAAGACCTTCGTATGGCTGCCAATTTATGAACAATCGATCAACCATTTTTATGAACCGCTATTAAAAATGATATTAATACCGTCTGCATACCACACTTGCATACAAACTGCTGTTTTTCAACTTTATCAGACAGACAAACAACTTTAATGAATGTTTAAAGATTAGGGCCACGTGCTAACTAAAACGATCGTGGTGCGAACAAACATATTAGCTTTTCCCTGAAAACTTCAACACTACTCGACCCACATGTATGGATCAAACGATTAATTTTTCGTGATTACGGTGTTGGTCCTGTTCGATGGTCTGTACCACAGTACAGACCATCAAACTGAACAGGACCATATTTAAAGGTGTACCCTTAAATATGATGACACTTTGTCACCCACGCTGTAGATGGGGCCTTTCGTATTTCCAGTGGTTTTTCCAAACAAATGAGAGACGTGATATATATTTGTGCGATCGATCGCTTTGATTAAGACACGGTGTGAATTTCTGTTTTGCGAATACAAACGTGACATTGTTTGCAAAATATTTCTCTGATCTTGAGAATATAAACAGTATTGAAACCGAGTAATAACATTGGCTTTCTATACATTATGTTTTGTCTACAATGGACAATACGTGTAGCAACTTCTGTACTATAATTCCCACGCCTGCGTTGCAGGCATCCTCTATCTGAAAGGGAGGAGCGAGCCATATTATACCACGTGGGCCCGATTATTGAATGGCCATTTCTTCGATCTAGAAACAAGGGATTTTTTTTAATTAAATCCAAAAAGGCTGGTGACTCCCTAACTATTGGTATCCATTTAAACGGGAACATAGCAAAGCTACTGAAACCCTTTGTGAATGACTTCAATATTCGTCGCACATATTAGGAAGTCCGTCCATCTCTTAACCGGCTGACTAGCTAATCATCACCTCATAAGGGTGATTCCCTCATCATCACCATCTGCCTAATCTTTCCGAACCATGTATGGACCGGCTTCCAATCGAACCCAATGCAGCTGAATAAAAGAATTTTAAATGAAACAAACGTGATACAAGGGACCCTCTATGCTAGGGCTGCGGGCTGTTCGAAAGAGATACCGCGGCCCTGAAACACAAAGGGCAAGGAAGGAACATGGATGGGTTTTAGTCAGTACAAGTCTGACAATTCCTTCCGCTCTGCCCAGAACGGGAGAAGTCATTTGATAAAAAGAAGTAAAAAGAAGGACCCTCTATGCTGATATAGTTCTCTGGCATACT
Organism: Lycophotia porphyrea; assembly: GCA_950005105.1. NCBI lineage: Eukaryota > Metazoa > Arthropoda > Insecta > Lepidoptera > Noctuidae > Lycophotia > Lycophotia porphyrea. Next base: position 11,711,334 of record OX465406.1, read on the forward strand.
TGGTTGTTTTTTTTCTTATTTGTGTCAGTATTGTTATAGTCCTGAGTCATCGTACGATATTCATAGGCCATCATGTTGATAATAACAACGTAATGTGAGTTAATACTAGTTTTCCACTGACCCATTCTACATTTTTTTGGTTGGCTGCATCTTGTAACAATAACTTTATTATGGGTACACCTCAATAGCGGCAAAGTGGATTTCCGTTGTAAAATAACGTTTCTTTTTGCAAAAATGTCAACAGCTCGAAAGAAGCTATGGAATACACTCAATAAAATCTTTGCTTAAAGAATAGCCTGTACACACAATTTTCAAGACAACTGTTGTTGATATTTCTCGTGACGGTTGTTAAAAGTGCCCTTTACCCTAATAGAAATATTCTGAATTTCAACCTCTAAAGGAGTTACCCTATAATTACAAAATCAATTTCTTCTTAAATCATAGCAGAAAATTAAGAACATTAACACATGACGTGTTGGCATTTTAACAGCCAATTAAGGAACCGTTCTATAATTATGAAACGATTTCTCTCGACCTTAACGAGATCCGCTAGTTCACTACCTTTACGTAAAGATTGTGTTAGATGGAACCCCAGTAAATATAATCAGAATTGCTACCAAAGAAATAAAAAAATGATTGCTGCACTTGTTTCAAATGGATTCCAGGTACACAAACGCGTTGGGGACTTGGTCGCCTGCAAATAGAAGTGTTGGCTATTTCCACCATTTATGATGATGATGATGCCATTTAGCCGATAAACACATCGACAGCATTCAATGGATGTCTAGGGTAGTTGTCGAGAGCTTTGGTGTGCTGCTCTTTCATGTGCTCTCAAGTGACGACGAGCATATCCAACTTTGACCGAAAAACTTGACGCGCACAAAGCAGACATATCAGGACACCATTGACGACATTGTAAGTTATAGTCACCATTTATAATATATTAGCCAACTACAGGGTTTCCCGCGCTTTGCAGCAGTTCAGGCTTTCATACAACTAAATGCTGGCTTCCTGGTGAAGAAGTGTGCGGGATAAGAAGGATTTAACACGAACCGGAACCACCTTCCCCTGACTAACCCAGTATGTGATCCATGAAATCTAAAACCAGAGTAAGAGGACTATACTCAAAAAGTATTTACTTCATCATATTTCGTCAAAACCCCATTTTACCTGAACCTGTATCCAAACTGTCATGTACAGTTGATTTAGGAAGTAAAAAATGGTGGTCATTACAACAATATATAAATAATTACAGGCCAAATGGAACGTCATAAGTATCTAGGTTGTAAACGAGTTTTTGCTGCACTTTTAAGATGATAAATTACTGAAGTATTTGAGGTCGTCATTATAAAGCTACTAAAAATAGCTTAATCTACTTCAGTTAGAAAGTGCTTAGACTCAGAAAGCTAGACAAGAAGCTCATTAAAGATACTAGCCAGTGTACAAGATGGTGGTGTGGCTGTCTACCAAGAGTGACCCAAAACTCCTCTTAGTCTAATCTTCCTCTTGGTCTAATCTGAATTTATCAGGGTTCGGTGCAATAAGTCTTCTCCTTCCTTCCTTTTTGGTCGCTACCACCGGGCCACCGCTGCACTCTCTGGTTTTATCAATACATTTCCAAAAACGTTTCACTTTTTTTGCACCTCAACGACATGTCATACGCCGAAGAGCTTTTTCTTGTTTACTGCGAAAACATCGACAAAAAAAACATTCAATGAATATCTTAAAATGACTCGAACGTTTATAAGATTTATAGACACTTAATTCACGCTTTTTGAAAAAACAACAATGTAAGTCAAACCTTAAACTTTGTCTAAGGAGCAAGGACATTGATGCAATCTAGCTCCATACATTTTGTCTAGGTCTTATTCATTCATAAATAATTTCAAGTCACGCGTATCATAATTTTCAATGAATATGGTCTTATCCTTGGTGTTATACGATCATTTTGTTTTTAAAAGATAAAGGTAAAGGTCCAAATTGTTCAAATAAAATATCTACTACTTTTTGGATCCCAGATTCAACTGTTTTGCATACTACCCTCCATTAGTTCCTTCCATAGTTTATGAAAACGAAAAATTTATCCTCTTTCTTTAATAGTTTTTTTTTACACTAAATTATATATTAGATAGTTTAATTAAGGACCATGCTGACGCACTAGGAATTCCCTATAATGTAAGTAGTGTTTGTGATAAGTAAATTGGCTTGCGTTGGGCACAACTCGCCTAATGTCAAGCGATGATGCGACCTACGGTAGAGCTATTCGCTCGAACTTTGAAGAGATCCAGGTTATAATGATTGGTAAACAGAGAAGCCGGTGACATCCACAGACTGACGGTTACAATGAAAGAAAAGAGAAAGATGACTACATGCTTCCATAGTAAACTTGTTTTCATTAGTATTGAATACAATGATAAAGAGAATATATTTTGTACGTTGCAAGTTTGCTAAAAAGTAATAATATCAAGAGTCCTTAACCCCGCAAAATATAGAGACTTCGACGTTTTGAAGAATCAACTCTTTCCGTCTCTCAACTGACTACGAAAGTGGAAAAACAAATAAACGGTCATATAAATTGTTTTGTCGTTTCGAACCTTTACCACGACAAAAACCAACAGACAACAAGAAAACTCGTTAATTACGTAAATAAACAAACAGATTTATATGCATAACATTGATGTTAGTTTTAACGTAATAGTACAATGGGCCGCCACTTTGAGTTTTATTACATTATGAGGCCAATTATACTAGATTTGTTTCCAATGATGTGCAGCCTACCGTACCTTAAAAGGTTATCAAAGAGGAAGCCTAAGGGGGAAAGAACTTAAAATCCAGTTACATTAAGTAAGTACGCATTTTGATATTAATTTTGGTAGAATTAATTTCTTCTAAGTGCTGGTTATGTGGGTGTCCTCAGAATTGGTAATGCGAAGATCAATCAATTCAGTAGAAGCCAGACGTTTTCGGTCATGATGTTTTGTTTTTCATTACAATATAAAGACTTGATACCAATTCCAGGGTAGAAGCCAAGGCGCAGAACGTACATGAGGAATGAGGAAAAAAACTAAACAAGCAACTCGTTCATTTACTTTCATTCATTAAATTTCGTCTATCTATTTACAATTTCAACCGCATTGATTAATAAAAAAATGTAAAGACTACTTACGTAGTTACGAGTTAAATTTTTTATCAAAAAAACAATATTCCCTACACCAAAATCCTACAACTCAGCATATTCTCGCAATTAATAATCGCAACTGCCAATATCCGTTCGATCAATAAAAAATAATAATTGAAAACCATGCGCCTCTTATCGCAAAAAATATAAAACTGCAAGGCAACGGTAAAGATTTACAGTAAAGTCGACGTAAGTCGAGTAGACTAAATGGGAGCGAGGAACGACATTTTTCTGTATCGATACGAATGACAGAAATAGTCTGAGACTACAGTTATGTTGGTGGAAATGTAAACTCAAAGTAGTCATGATCAGACATGAAGATCTTGAGTCTACATTTCTGCTAAGCCTTGAACACAAATGATATGAAGAAAACCGTATAATAGACAGGAAGCAAAGCAGAGAAAACTAGAAAGACTGTAGATATCATTGTATTTCAAATGAAAAGGTAGATATCAATGTATTGATACCGGGGTCAAACTCTTAGATATAAAAGATAAAAGGGTTAACTATTGACCATGGACTTACTATAACCATTAGGAATTATCGCTTTTATCTCTAAGCATGGCAGACAGAGTGGTGAACGCAGTATATTTATAACAGACAAAAAGGCGGAGTTTTAACAAATAAATCACTCAATCACCAAAAAACAAAATATCCCAGACACAGAGACAGATGCAAATCCCAGGGCCATAGTTACCAGGAAGTTAGAACATAAAACTAGGTACGCGTACGAACAAGATATTTGCGAGTATGCACTAAGAAGCCAGAAAGTCGGTCACGGTCATTGCCAAACGAAGCACAAAGGTGAGCAAACAAACTGGTTTGCTGTCTAACACAACCAATTAGCTTGACAGATGAGAAGTTTAGATAGGGAAATGAGGAAGTCTGGATTTGTGCATAAAATGCATCATTATCATATTTTTAGAAGCTAAAAATATATCTGAGATAAGAAAACGGAAGTTTGATTACCTATCAAGAATCTTTTGACTGCATCAGGGATCAAGAGTTCGCGAGGTTGTATTTTAGGCCAAACAATGGCTATTAGAAGATGAAACAATGGCTAAATTCAGAGGAAATGGGCATTTAATTGAAAAATAGTCTTTTGGGATAGGCTATTGTACAAGAAAAAGTACAATTTTATTGAAGCTTATTCTAATTTTGCTCAGATTGAGAACAGAGTCGCATAAGCTGTAGGTTTTCTAGTGTATAGTATATTACAAAATAACTATTGTAATCGATAAAAGCGAGTATAAAACCGACAGTAAAATATTTACTACGTTATTGCCTACATAAACAATGGTCAAATATCGCAATATTATTTAGAGTCATAGGTTAGTAGGCAATCGGGGACTTCGTGCCCTCTGTTGACTCGTCAATCTTAATTACTATGATTTAAATAATACCCCATTTGTCTTGGTATACTTCGTAATAGGAAAAGCAATAATAACATTCAACATGTTTCTATCACTTGTCTTTGCATTAAACCACCTCCAAGAACTGAAAAGTAACATCGTCCCATCCTCCCCTATAAATACCGCCGTCAATTGTATAGGGGAGGCTGGCACTACTTTTCCCAATTGACCCTATATAGGGACACAGTCCTACGGACAGATAGAACCAGGTCGATAGGAGACATCGAGATAAGTAGGTTTATATTTACCAAGTCAAGAAATAAGAGAATTGCATGTATATTGTACAATTTCATCTTACATAACCTACATATAGGCTCAGAACAATGGACCTATTAATTTATAAAGCTTTTCACACGCGAACAATGTTGTTTTTAAGCGAAACCACAAGTAATGTAATATGAGGAATAAGTTTTAATTTTATTCAAATAGATGTAATTTGGAGTGCATGTTTGTTTGTTTGTTTTCTGCGATATTGTAGTACATAAATGATAGAAAAGGGAGTGAATAATAGCGTGACGGTTGACAGGGGAGAAAGGGGGGGGAATAGAGGAAGAACACGCCGATCCCTTGTAAAATGGGTCGAGGACAGGAAGCCAATGAAGTAGCATAAACCGCATTACAAGAACTCTCCATATTTGTGAATTACGGTATCTCGAACTAGCAAAAATAAAGAAATCTTCATTTCTGTGAAAGAAAAAACTAAAAAAATGAGTTATAAACTATACTCCTACTCGAAGGACCAAAAGATATCAATTGTGACTCAAAGGACCAAAAGATATGAAACTCTCCAAGTTCTACCAAATCTAGTCAATAGCTTCCGTTGTCATCGAATTACCACACAATAATAGAAAAGTTTATCACACAAAGATCGTAGCAAGACTTAAAGGTCCAATAGGTATGTCAACAGCCCTTTCAAGGTCGGCATTAACAATAGCTCAAGTTATGGGTGAATATGATGGCATTGCGCCAAGCATATATCAATGATTAATGCATAGCTTATTTCCATATTCGATTGCGTAAGCAAGTTTTTAATTTCTTGACATCTTTGTCAGTATCTACCACCCATCTGTATCTAGACCCCGGTTGTACCCGCGAATCAGAATTCTTCTTCTCTAAGTCACTACGACGTATAAAGGGTGTAAACAGACTCTTAACGAAGCCGAAAGGCACTTATTTTCCCCGTCATTGTGATCATTTTTTTGTTCTAGACCATACCTGGGAACCTTCTAGTTACGGAGATATTGGGGGTCAAAGTTCCAACTTTTTCACAACTTTTTTTTTAAATACATGTTTTTAATGTAAGATTTTTACTTTAAACACCTCCAGGACCCCCTTACTATTCAATCCATCCATCAGCACAATATTTTGAGTGCTTTACATTGAGTTCTACTGTAGAACGTGATTTTTCAGCCCAAAAAAAAAGTCGTTTCCCAGTACTAATTTTTGCATAAAGTTACTTAGTTTGATGTACATAATGCTTGGTTGACGGCTTCGTGAAGAGTCTGTTTACACCCTGTATAAGGTCCCATTAAAATAGATGGACAAACTTTTAGAAATCATTCAGACTACCAAAATAAAGACAATGGTAAAAAATAATAATAAGAAAAACACATTAGATAACTTACAAGAAAAAAAATCTGCTAACGAAAATACACTAAAAATAAAATAAAATAAAGCAATTTATTATTTTAGGTCAAAATAAAATCACTTTAATCAGTGTTTTTTTTGCTTGGATATCTTTGGTTAGACGTACTGAAGGCTGTGTTAAAATTTGTCCATCTATTTTAATGGGACCTTATTTATCGAACAATATTGGCATTTTTTTCAGAGAAGCCGCCAAAGGGATACAAAACACGAAAGTTTACAGTAAAATTACCACTTTTTTCCAAAAGACCATCTCCGATACTAATCTGTATGGTCCCCATATAACCTGACCAGGATTATGTCTGGACTTTACTGTGACCTCTGAGCTTGTTTGATTGTTTTTTCTCAGAGTAGTCAGGAAACACTACCCAAATTCAGTATTTAGACATCTAAAAATTTTTCTTTATTTTGCTCCCATTCTTGCATGGCTAACACTAGTTACACTTCAAGAACCTTCTACTAAAAATAGCGAAAACCTTTCCTTGCTAAAACATAATTATATAGGTCGTATTTAGATACATCATTATTAGAATGAATTGTACTAAAAGAGATTTACATACCGGTTGAACTCGAGACATCGTCCAAGGCAAAGACGTCAAATTCTAAGGTCGTCGAGGTTACATGTATTTGGTAACAATTATTGTAACTTCTAGTACGTGACGTGTTCCGTGTTCTATTTTTAAGACAGTGATTGGCTATTCTTAATTATCGAAAAGTGTAGATAATGTCCTTTCTTGCTTCGTAAATTCATCACTACATATTATAAAACAAAGACCTCCGCCGCGTCTGTCTGTCTGTTCGCGATAAACTCAAAGCTACTGCACCGATTTTCATGCTGTTTTCACCAATGGATGATTCTCGAGAAAGGTTTTAGTATACAATTTGTCAAGTTTTTGTATGCATTTTCTAAAATATAATGATATTTGTTGGAGGTGTCGGAAAAAAATAAGCCGTCCTATGACGGCTTATTTTTTTCCGACACCTCCTCCTTTCGTTGAAAGCTCCCTAGCTTTCAACGAAAACGCTGCCTAATCTCTTTGAGATATAATAATGTATGGTGGAATTGTGTATCTTATTTAGGTCTACAAAAAAGTCCGCGATGGCATATACTATATTTTATTATTTTATCCATTTTAATACTTTAAAACCATCATCAAAATTTCATGATTACTTTCGGTTGCGATAACCGACATCCACGCGGGCGAAGCCGCATGCATCAGCTAGTGTTAAAATTTTAAGTATTTTATTGGCTTTACTATTATGTTAGGGGAAGTCCATATCTGATGAGGAGTGATGACAGGTATCATTATATTCATCATCATCGTCCTGACCCCTTCCCATATTGCTTTAGGGATGACACGCATGCGACAAAATATACAGGATGGAAAGGACGCTGACGCTAAAACGGTCCCCACATATTCGGTATATCATCATTCTGGCCCTGAGATGAGATTTTTTTATTGGTTGTATTGGAGCCCGCTTAAATATTTATTTTCTTCAGTTTTTAGTATTTGTCGTTATAGCGGCAACAGAAATACATTTAATAAAAATACACACAGAAATACATACATACACAAAATTTCAACTGCCTAGCTATCACAGTTCATGAGATACAGCCTAATGACAGACGGACGGACAGACAGACAGACATAGAGACAGACAGACAGACAGACGGACGGACATCGGAGTTTTATGGTCCCGTTTTACGCTTTGAGTACGGAACCATAAATAGCTACAGCTATGTAGGGGGGCCTACAGTTTCTTTTTAAATTATCGATAAAAAAAATCTATGTGGGAGGTTCAGAATGATATACTGAATACGTGGGGAGCGTTTTAGCGTAGGTGTCCGTTCCACCTTGTATGTATATAAAGGGAGACGAAGACCAAAGAAGGCATAAATGGATTGTGTGAGGAATTATATGAAAAAAGAAGTGAATGATAGAGTGACGACTGACCGCATCAACAGAAATCTTCTATACATATACAGGTAAATAAAATTGGAGTGTCTGTTTGTAATATTAAAATAACCGCTTTTTACTAGGTGCATATGGATGTATACACGGTACATATACCAAAACAACATTTTTTTCAATTCTTGTCTGTGTGTTTGACGGGACTTTCACTGGCAGATAGCTGATGTAACAAGATTAACAACGAGTAACTTAGGCTACTTTTATTTTTGACAAATAATTAGGGTTCCGTGCAAAAAAAAAATCCCTTGAAATTGGCAACAAAATTCGATTCAAATAGGGAAGTACTTATAAAAATGGGGATTTTTTAATAATAATTTCACACGAACGGAGGTCGCGGGCAACAGCTAGTAATAAATTAAAATATTCATTGTCATTGATCCTAATTGACCCCCGCACCAATTGATAACATACTAATATTTAAATCTGAGAAGCAGAGGTCAAAAACATTCAATATGCCAAGAACAACAGAAACTTGCGAAAACGCTAAAAATGTATGAGATCACATAGTTTTAATAAATTACCGAAAATCTTGAGGATAACGAATCGCACTCAAGAGGAAAAATTTCAATTAACTTTTTAAAACGTGAACCATTGTGTTTTTCAATAGAAAAAATCGCAAAAACAAACATGTTTTAGGTACACTCAGTACATAAGCACCTAATGTTTTTTTTCACCGTTACTTTATTATAGAATCTTTTACAAAAGCAGTTAATATTATGAAAGATATATTATGGAATATACTTGATTGTACACCAACATTATTAAACAGCTAATTTACAATATTGCTAATTCCTTGGCGCATAGCGGTATATCTGAATTCCTTAGGCCTTTCATACGCCTTTGACACTAGTAAGCCACCACAATGACTTCATGTCGCTGATGTTGTATTTGATGTTTTTCCAACATAAAAACCCCCATTCCTCTAACCCATATGGATCAATCAATCATCATCGTTCATCTATAGTTTCTGCTCCATCGAACAGAAACTCGATCACATCCCATTCCGCATTTCACACAGGGTGTAAACAGACTCTTCACGAAGCCGTCAACCAAGCATTATGTACATCAAACTAATTAACTTTACGCAAAAATTTGTGCTGAGAAACGACTTTTTTTTTGGGCTGAAAAATCACGTTTTACAGTAGGACTCAATGTAACGCACTCAAAACATTGTGTTTATCGATGGATAGAATAGTAAGGGGTCCTGGAGCTGTGTAAAGTAAAAATCTTACATTAAAAACCTGTATTAAAAAAATAACTTTTGAAAAAGTTGGAACTTTGACCCCCAATATCTCCGTAACTAGAAGGTTCCCAGGTATGGTTTAGAACAAAAAAATGATTGCAATGACGGGGAGAACAAGTGCCTTTCGGCTTCGTTAAGAGTCTGTTTACACCCTTTATAGGGAAAATAAAACTTTCCCATGGTATTTACCTTCGGCTAAAATTTAATAAAGCATTCATTCTCTCTTTAACCCCTTCAAGGGATGATTTTCAAAAAATCTTTTTTTTAATTCTTTGTTAATTAAAGAACAAAATATAACATAAACTTCAATAGTTCATTCCTTAGTCCTATAGATCTAGTATTTTAGACAGTGGGTTATCTGTCAGTGAATTTAAGATTGTTTTGAAGTATACTACCAGTTTTCGCACGCAGCTTCGCCCGTGTAGTTCGAAAATTATCACACGGAACCATACCTACCACCGGGATAAAAATAACACGTCCTTCTATCCTATGACCCAGGTAGTCTATCTGTGTGCTAAAATTCATCCAAATCCGTTAAGGCGTGAAAGTTCAGCTCCTGAGTGGAGCTACACGATCACTGACAAATGCTTACACTGACTTGACAGGTCCACTCAAATCTGTGTGGTTCTTTCTTTGAAAGACCATAGCAGACACTAATCTGCATGGTCCTCATATGACTTGACGAATAAATGGACATTAAAAGAGACAGCAACCTCTAAGTTTGTTTCGGCTGTTTCTTCTCAAAGTAGTCAGATACGAAACCCCATGTAGTTTGAAAAAATAAATAATATGATTTATGACATACAAAAAAAGTGACAGACAAAGTAACTTGCGTACTTATAATGTTAGTATGGATACAGTAGAAAGTGATCTTATGGAAGGTGCATGACACTCTGAGGTCGGCCGGTTAGACAGGAAGACTTGATGAAAGCGACGACCGGTACTCGAAGGACCGCAGGTTCTCACCACTGACGTACGTACGTACGTACGTACTTTACGTCATTTTATTGACATTTTGCAACAGTTTAATTCATTGTTATAAGAAAAGAAGTTGAGTTGTTGTGAGGATTTATTATTACGTAACCATTTGGTTTATGAAAAATATGTAGTTGGGAGTAAATTTTATTTTTATTTTAGGTACGGATCGAACAGCTCGACAGTGAAGGTTTGATATGGTCGGAAAGGGGGTTTGCTGAGATGACGAGTAATAGAGAAGTATGAAAGAAGAAGACATGCTACGCTGATCTTCCATTATTTGAGATAAGGGCAGGAGATTGATATTGATGATGAGTTCCACAACTCATCGAAGAACCTATATTCTTGATCATTTTTCTCAAACAAAAATGAATATAAATATTTCTGTCCGTCAAGTCAAACCAAAACCTTTGTTGAAAAATAATTGAACTACGTACGTAAGATCATTTACTTAAACCAGCGGTGTTTACCATGAAGCAAAATCTTGGATTGAACAAATATTGACGTATTAATTATTTCATAAAATTCTCTCAACAAATATTATGGTATCAATGAAAATCCAATGTAGATGACCCAATGTTTATTTACTTTCAAAATATCAAGAATATACCCAGGTTTTTGCCGTAAAAAATACCAAAAATAACCATAGAAAACTCGCACACCGTAGTGTCCTTGGCAATGGTAAGCTAAGACCCGTACTAACTCCACGTCAAAGATCGTGACCAACTCTCTCAGACAGAGAGCACGCCTTTGTCCCGGAGAGAGTATGCTAATGTTAAGGTAGAAGCGTGAATCATAAAGGGTGTAAAAAACTCTTAACAAAACCAAAAGGCGCTTGTTCTCCCCGTCATTTCGATATTTTTTTTTTGTTCTAGACCATACCTGACCTAAGGTCAAAGTTTCAAGTATTTTTTTAAGTTTTTTTTTTTAATACATGATTTTAATGGGTGATTTTTACTTTTAACACCTCCACGACCACCGTACTATTCAATCCATCCATCAGCTCAATGTTTTGAGTGCTTTACATTGAGTCCTACAGTAAAACGTGATTTTTAACCCCAAAAACAAAATCGTTTCCCAGCAATAATTTTTGCATAAAGTTATCTTAGTTTGAAGAACAGAATGATTGGTTGACTGCTTCGTGAAGAGTCTTTTTACACCCTATATTTTAATAAACATACAACCCGACACTGAAAGGAAAATTACAAAAAACATAACAAGATTTGAATTTCGCTGGCTAACCTGACGCATCCATCTTTAAGAAACGATTCTCATCAATGTCAATATTGAGAGCGGATAGCATTATATAACATCCTACAACATTTAAGACATGTCAGGCAACCTTTAACCAGCACATAAAGCATAATAAAATCGTTAGAAATTATAATATTTTTGTAGAATGTCGGTCAAGTGCAAGCTTCAAGGCGAGTCAAGGATTTGAAGATAATAAAACGTTTAAAGGCGTGAATTAATTTTGCCGCCAAAATTAATAATTGCTGTGAGGTCTTCAAATTATGATTAACCATCTTGATCATGTGAAGTCCCATCGAACTACTTCGGAATATTTTTGAAGTTATACTTCTTTTGGCGCGTTAAGGAAAAATGATGAGAGTAAATTTTTACGATGCGCGCGCACACCGTCACTAAAAACCGACACCCTGTTAGCTAAACAACATACACCCTGAAGTTAGTTAGTCAACATTTTAGTTTTATAGAAGACGCTTCTTACTAGTACACGCTCTTTTTTTTTCTAATCATGTTTGTATATTCTGCAGACCTCGTAGAAGATCGCGGGACGAGCTAGAAAAAACCGACGACCAGTGGTCCACATTAGCCCTGGATCGAAACAACTGGAAGTCATGTGGAGACCTTTGCCCAGCAGTGGGATGACGCAGGCTAACAGTATCAGTATCGGTTTGTATATAAGCTGTAAACGTACTCTTCACGAAGACGTTTACCAAGCATTATGTAGATCAAACTAAGTAACTTAACGCTTTTAAAAATAATTGCTGGGAAACGACTTTTTTTTTTGGGTTTAAAAATCACGTTTTACGGTAGGACTCAATGTAAAGCACTCAAAACATTGTGGTGATGAATGGATTGAATAGTACGGGGGTCGTGGAGGTGTTAAAAGTCAAAATCTCACATTAAAAAAATGTAGTGAAAAAAACTTGGAACTGTGGGCAAAAATGATTGCTGGGGAAAGTTTTTTTTTAAGTAAAACAATTACATTAAAAACATGGATAAAAAAAATACTTAGAACTTTGACCCCCAATATCTCCGTAACTAGAGGGTCCCAGGTATGGTCTAGAACAAAAATAAAATCGCAATGACGGGCAGAACCAATGGCTTTCGGTTTCGTTAAGAGTATTTTTATACCCTTTATAGGCTGTGTAAGCTGATAATGATATACTATGAGATACGTGGTGTAGAATTGATGAAATTGGAATAAGGGCAACAGTGGCGAAGGTTCCATACAACTCGATTACTTCCCTTTGAAAAATGGCACGGTCAGTATTCTATAGACAACATAACATAATGACATTAAAGAAAATTTACAAAAATTGACCTTTCGCTATTGAAGGACAGGAGATGATATAAGAAACAAGCAAGAGGAAGACCAAAGAAAAGATGGATGTGTTTGAAAAATGATATGGTTTGCAAAAGGATGACTGCTCATAAAGAAGTATGGAATAAGAAGATTCCAATTAATTTGGGATAAGGGCAGGAGAATGATGTGTATACGATAAGAAACAGAGTTGTACAAATCATACTGCACGATATTTTAAATACGATATGATCGAGATATGTTTAATAACAAATGGAGAAGGAAAAGAAAAGGAAAGCCCCCATAGACTAAATAAAAATGCTCGTTGCAAAACAAAGTCCCCATTGAAAAAATGTCTATCGTTCCGCAATAGTGATGCGCATAGCTCAGAGTATAAATATCCGCAACTTGTTTCTGATCGCTGTTTAATCTTCTTTTCAAGACAAAGGATCTTTGAAATAAAACGTTTTATCATCACATCACTTGCTTAAACTTTTCCCACGGTGAGGGGGTCGGCTTCCAGTCTAACCGGACGCAGCAGAATGCTAGTTTTTACATGGAGCAACTGCCTATTTGACCTCCACAACCCAGTTTGTCCTAGGTAATACGGGCCATTGACAACCTGTAACAACTATCAAAGATCTACCATAAGGAATCAAGAATTTAAGATATACATAAATATCCGCTAAATAGTTTCGGAACACTTAGCTTAGCTTCCATTTTGTGTCGATTTTTATTGAGAATACGTAAATTCTCTATAACAATCGATACAAAAGGGAGCCAAATGACCCGTTTATTGAGTGAAAACAAACAAACATAGTTAATGTCATATAATTAGATATAATGTTTTGATAACAGGCGTGTTTACTCTCATTGGAACGCAGTCGGTCTCAGTATCAAGTTCATGTTGGCGCGAAGTTGAAGGTTACTGTCATTGCTTCACTTCTTTTTTTTTGCGTAGGTATTGGTACCTGATGAATGATTTCGTTGGATTGGATTTTTAAGAAATTGAAACCGCATTCAACTGATGATAGGAATAGAGGTAAAAAATTCCAACGTTTTTAATGCTTTGACAAATTACGGGATACCACGCAGACTTACCAGACTAGGCCACAAATAACGCTATTGAAAACTGTTTGTGATGGTTGAACAAATAATAAAATTATTTCTATGCAAATAAAAGCGAAACTTTGAAGCTTTTTAGTTATAAAATATCTACCACGCAGACATGAAACAAAGTCTTTTGTTTACGTAAGAAATTGAACAATTTAAATTGAAATTCAGCATGAAATGAGTTTTAAAAAAGATGTCTATTTCATTCTATGATTCGATAAACATCGGTTACATTACATTTTCAGTAATTAAAAGAATGACTATACAATTTCATTAAACAAAAATGCTTTATGTGTGACATAATACCTATTAAAAACTTAGTTTATTGTCACTCATTAAAAATAAAAATACATTAAATATATCACGCATGTAATAAAAAGGCGTTATTTTATTAAAATTGTTTGCTTCGAATTTTACATACACACTTCGCATAAATTACTCTGAATATTAATTAAATTAACAATTAAGTTAGTTTGAGTTTATAATCAAAAATAATTAATTCATAGTGAATTGAGTTTTTTTTTCTATGTATAAAGTAAAGCACTTATTATATAAGAAATGTGGCTCTTGAAATAATATGTACGAGCAAACGTTTTTCTTTTTTTAGAACAATTGTTTCTAACAAAATTAAAAAAAAAGCCTACGCAAAAAACTTACTGAATAAAAATAGGTACTGTATAATAAAAAGTACCTCTATGACCGAGCTTTACTGGTTTTTTTTTATCACGGATAAAACGACGTTTTCTTAAAATGAAACCTAGCTAGATCGATTTATCGTCACCGAAACCCCAGCAAACTAAATTTCATGAAAATCGTTGGAGGCGTTTCCGAGATTCCGATTGCTCGCTAAAATTGCTCATTTAAAGTATTAGATAGATAGATTTATAGGCACGCGGATAAGATATCAATCACGATTGAATGAGTTAATTTACGTACAATAATTGAACCCAAAGACACTTGAACTTTACACCAATGTCAGTTAACAGTTCATGGTGAATGAAAAAAAAAAGAAAGAACAACAAAAATCTAGTCTTAACAATTTATACTGCCTTCAGAAAAGGAAGTGCATATAAGTTCATTGCACTCACCTTGCAGGACAATTATCCGAAAATACGATTATCACAACACTATTAAAAAAAACTTTCACAAAATAAATCACAAGAATAAAAATACTGTCAATTTAAAAAAAAGTTTTTGAACAAAGAGGTCGCAACTCGCAGTTCGAAAAAAGAACGCGGTTTATATCGCGCGCGCGCACAGTGGAACGAATGTATGGGAGCGGTTGGACGTAGACATGTCCGAAAAATAAGAGTAAAATTATGACAAACTAATGATGCCATCTTATTCGATTACTTAATGCCTTCATAAATTGTGGTGATGAATTTCTTCATAACTCCCATATTTCGGGAGTAATTTGAGAAAATGTGAAATTTTACTATGAAAATGAGTGTATCGAGCTCTCTCCCTCCTGATTCCGGGCTTGTTTCAAGTACCGGTCTCTAATATCGTAATGCTATTACTAAGAGCTATATTTAATACTAAGACACATAGTGCGCCAAATGTGCACTTTCTGGGATAAAAGGAAATGAAAATTTAAAAAAAAAAAACGTTTTTTCCCCATTTGTATTTACTTTAAACCGCAGACAGACTTATTAAGAGGTCTATAAATATATTATATATATACAGAAATATATATTAACAAAAATATTCACAAGAACTGATGAGAGTATGACTTTTAAGTAAGTTGATAATAAATTACCTAGTTTCATTAAAAGTACAATAACTAATTAAGATGTAAGCTCTAATTTACTAAGTTACACATTTTAAAACAATAACATCATTTAATTATCTTCGTCATCATCATCATCATCAATTAATTCAAACTCAGAATCGATGTCCGCTAAATCATTTATGTTAACAAATTCGATATCACTTTTCTCAGAATCCGTAAGCTCATAAAATTCCTTAAAAGAAGATTTTTTTACAAACTTATTTCCTTTTGGACGGATACTTGTAACAAGTGGATCAGAAGACAGTAAAAGATTGTGCATAATATCTTCATTGCATGAGATACTGCTATGCTTTCGAGAATGCCCCTCTCTATATTTTCTAAAATCTTTATTTCTAGCCTCAGATGCCTCTTCGGATAGAAAACCAATGGGCACAATTGACATGTTCTGAACTATGTCTGGCCCATGCATTAAAATTTTATGAAGTGAAGAAGGCATATAATACCATGGGTATAACTCCACGTAAAGCTTAGCAGTATCAAAGCAGAACTCTCGGAATTTAGTTACGTTGATCTTCTCTCCTGATGAAATACACTGCAAGATCACACAGATTTTTCTTAAAAGCATAGCATCTATTCCGGTCAGTTCAGCAGATTTAGTGTAGTTTTCAAAAAATCTCCTTGCCGAGTTGCCATTGTTGGTGGATCCACTGCCTTGTTTCACAACATCGAGAAGTAAGCCCGTTTCTCTTCTTACAGCCTCTTGAACTCTTTTCTTCCTGTCATCAACTTGCCTTTTTGCTATATCACCCCTTACTTGCCATGATTTTATGTCTAATTTGTAGGAAATGTGTAATAAGCATTCCATTGAGCGAATCCAAGCGTGAAGGGTGCTTAAGCTATATTTATACATGTCCTCGTTTGCGTGTTTATCTTTGATTAACTCTAAATTATTCATTTCTTTAGGACAAGCCTTGCATATGTCACACACTGAAGCTGCTGTATCGGATATAATGGAATGAATTTTACCATCAATCATTGTCAACAGCAGTTGGTGTTTGACACTAATTCCATCAGTGATGGTGGATGGAGTTAAGGCTTCAATCTCTGCTTCGATTTCAGCCATCTCTCTCTGCACATTTTCTTTGGTTTCCTTTATAAACTTAAACAATATTGGCCGGCAAAATGAAGTGGAAGATGGTCGCTCGTTTTCCCAAATTGTTACACCTTTTGAGACGAGCCGCAGTGGTACAAGACTAATCATAAAATTACTAGCAAGATCGATTTGCTCATCTTCACTCGTCCTTTGATGATAAATGCTTTGGCTAGATGATCCGTCAAAACCCCATTTGCTGGTCAATACGAGCTGTTGATTGGGATCAACAGGGGTTTCTAACGACCTAATAAGTCTTCTTGAGGTTAAATCCATCAAGGCTTGTAATTTGATTTTTGCAGAGCTCTCTGTAACTGTGAGATCTTCTTTGGCCGGATAGCACTTAATTTTTTCTTTAACCAACATGTAGTAACTCGGGTATTGAAGAGCTCCTTCTTGAGTGTTGAAATCCCGAAGAGTGTTATAGCGCCATTTCGATAAGTTCATCGATACATAAAGAGCCAATGCCTTCAAAGGGGATATTTCCCGTACCTGAATTGATTTACCTTCAATGAAGGCTTTGATTTTTGAGGCCTCTTCTGGATTCTCCGTCAAGTATTTCATAACATAAGCTGTATCGCTTTGTCCTGCCTTTTGAAGCGCCCTTTCGGCCGAAAACATAATTTCAGCGCTGCTACTGCTGCATGAAAGACTATCTTCAGTGCGTCTTCTTTTTTGCCGGTTACTAAGGTCCTCAAAAGATTTACGAGGACTAGGATGTGTACAAGTTGAAGCATCAGATTTAGCAGGAGAAATTATGGGCTCGATGACGTCACTTATATTTTCTGTAGAAGGTTCCATATTTTCATTCTGTAATTCCGGCCATTGAATTGCAGCCTGTAGCCAAATCTCATGTTTCTTCCGAAACTTATCTGTGCTTCTTCCAGACTGTGTCCATTTTGCATAAATGCGGTAGCAAAATCGACGACACCAGTCTTTTAAACTTGTTTCAGCACTTTCACATAACTGAACACAACTGTTATCTTTTAAAACACTGAACAAATAGTTAAAGTCGCGTAAATCTTTATGTGCGCGTGCGCATAAAGCAACGTGAATATCAAGATTTGTATTAAAATTTGGAAAATACATTGCGAGATTAGCTTGGATACAACGAGGTGTAAATCAACACTGATTTTAAAGTTACTAATAGTGACCTATTTATATAAAATCCAGGTATCCCAGGTATCCTTTGTTAAATATTGCAAGGTAATTAGTTATTGTGATAATTAGTAAATGATGCATGCTAAATTAGTGTATTAAGAGCCATTTAGTAATTAAATAATAGCAATGTTCTTATCAGTAATCATTAGTGCATCAGTTTTATATGTAAACCTTAAGTCCCTAATTATATATCCTAATTAGCTTATATCTTCTCTAATTGGCTGCTCAGAAATGTTATTGTAATAAGGTAAACCTTTAGAAAAACGGTTTTAATCAACAAAATAAACAAAAAATAAAAAAATTGTGTTATAAAATAAACATCACTCTTTATCCCAGAAAGTGCACATTTGGCGCACTATGTGTCTTAGTATTAAATATAGCTCCTAGTATTAGCATTATGATATTAGAGACCGCTACTTGAAACAAGCCCGGAATCAGGAGGGAGAGAGCTCGATACACTCATTTTCATAGTAAAATTTCACATTTTCTCAAATTACTCCCGAAATATGGGAGTTATGAAGAAATTCATCACCACAAGTTATGAAGGCATTAAGTAATCGAATAAGATGGCATCATTAGTTTGGCATAATTTTACTCTTTTTTTTCGGACATGTCTACGTCCAACCGCTCCCATACATTCGTTCCACTGTGGCGCGGCGCGTATTCCGTGTAGGGTGTATTGCAACACTGGCAGAATGACCGGCGTGCTTGCTAATAGAACCGCGCGCGATTAAAAAAGCTGAACGGATATACCTAGACTATGGCTAGCCGTTGTCATCGCGGATGCTTATGGCACTGAGATTACATGACATAATAGGATTAATAGGACAGTCTCTGTATATACCGGAAGAGTCTATAACGGAGGCGTATTGTGTTAGTGCCAAAAACGCAATAACCACCCTAAGGTAAACTGGTAGAACGTACCCAAAGCATTAATTTCTTCTTTGTACAGTAAATTTTACTTGTGCATAAAGTTTTATCTAATAAATAATCTTTATTAAATCTAGCTTTTGCCCGCGGCTACGCTCGCGTTCATTCAGAATTTGAATCTATTCGGATTGTACTCTGCTTGTAATTCAATCCTGATTCGAAAGTCACGTGGCGCCATCTATGAGCATTATAACGTTATTGTTGTTTTCCTTGGGAACAGTACTTTTTTTCGGTATGAAAGGTATCCTATGTCCTTTCCTGAACATCTGATAACGTATATACGGGGTGTAAACAGACTCTTCACGAAGCCGTAAACCAAGCATTATGTAGATCAAACTAAGTAACTTTACGCTTTTAAAAATAATTGCTGGGAAACTCCTTTTTTTGGGGTCTAAAATCACGTTTTACTGGAGGACTCAATGTAAGGCATTCAAAGCATTGTACTGATGGATGGATTAAATAGTACAGGGGTCGTGAAGGTGTCTTAAGTAAAAAAAAATACATTAAAAACATGTATTTAAAAAAAAACTTGTGAAAATGTTGGAACTTTGGTCCCCAATATCTCCGTAACTAGAAGGTGACGGGGAAAACAAGTGCCTTTCAGCTTCGTTAAGAGTCTTTTTACACCCTTTATATGCAAAATTTCAGGTTGATCAGTTCAGTAGTTTAGGCGGGAAAAAGTAACAAACAAACTTACTTTCGCATTTACAATATTAAATAATATACATATATAGTAAAGGATAATAAGGATAATGTGTAGCTTTCGTCATTCAATATTACATGCTTTCGATTTTTTTTAGGTACCTGCCAAGATCTTCTAGAATACGCATAGGTAAAGACAGGTTTATTAAAATAGGTTCGAACAACACAATAAAATAGTGATGGCCTAAGATAATATCTGTTTGGGTCATTTTTCATGAATACTTAAATAGATTCTTCTGCAAAAGAAAATTCATCATAAATCTGATTCATGATCAGATTAATCAATATTATTATATTATTCTGAATCAGATTAATGATGAATTTCAACAATATTGAACTAATAATACTTTCTTAATGAAATAACACGATTAGGCGATTTAGAAATTTTTGTAATTTTGTAGAGGTAATAAGCTATTCGTGTCAATCCAAATGACCACCATAATTTAAAGCATTAATTGCTGAACATTTACGTATTTATTACAGTAATATTTAACTCATGATATATTTCAGAAATCTCAATGTTTTGATATGCCACCACCATCAGGAGACTGCACTCGTGTGAACCAGGGGAGGTCTCAGTTCTAACTCAAATGTAAATATGGAGCTGTTCAACAAACGATGGAGCACTTAATATTCTGATTGGCCTGCTGTTCGCTTATTACAGGAACTGATGAACGCTACTGAAGGCGCCGAAGATAGGGCTGCGGGACTGTTCGATAGAGATACCGCGGCCCTGGAACACAAAGGGCAAGGAAGAAACATGGATAGGTTTTAGTCAGTACAAGTCTGACACTCCCTTTCGCTCCACCCATAGCGGGAGAAATCATTAATTTGATGATTACCCATCCGAATAAAAAAAATAGGCGCCGAAGTTATATGTAAGTTCTGGGCTATGAGGGAAATTATGTTTTTCTGACTCCTTCCTCATTCTTTTCTGATTTCGCTGTGGGATCCAACACCGTTAAATTGTTGCTTCGGGACTTCGCCAAACTTCATAGCCTCGGCTCTTTTCTGGCGGTCGCCACTGTTGATTCTGGCTTTGTAAGTTGCAGTGGTTGAGAATAGTGTAGCGGGCTTGTCAAGATCCATTGACACAATACGAGAAAGAAATGTGATGTAAGAGCACGAATGCCTGTCTTGAAACGTCAATTAACTAACTAGAAATTCTTCACCCGCGGAAATAGCAATTACCAATATCGGAGCCAGTAGATGACCACTGATCCAGTTCAATAACAGTAATTGAAATTATCAGCTTGATAGTTCCTTTAATTGGCTTTTCGAGACTAATTAAGTCATAAGGGCTTGAAGTTAAAATTGAAAAGCCTAAATTACCAAGATTTCAGTTACTTCTATTAAGGTGCTTTAATAAATAAATATACATTGTGGAAGGGACACCAACGCTATAGCGGTTACCGAGGAAAACAACAATAACGTTCTTATGATAAAAGATGGCGCCACGTGTCTTTCTACTCATGATTGATTTTATTATTAAAAGCATAGTACAACCTTAATTGACTCTCAAATTTTAAATTAATGCGAGCGAAGCCGCGGGCAAAAGCTAGTTTTCAATAAATTGATCAAATTTGTATGATCTACAGACCTGCGTTGTATGTGATCTGTATCTCTAATGTGAACAAACACGTGGACTCCTTAAATGGGTAATTCATTTATCTAGACGATGTTCTGCTGAATGCGTTATTTTAATCGAAATCGTATCTTATTCAGTTTGTGCATATCAGATTAACTTGAAGAAAAATATAGAATAAGACTAAAATATTATTATTTGAGTGAGTTCAGTAAAATTAAACCGAAAAATATAGTGATCAAAGGAATAATAAAAGCAATAATGAATTGCATCGTATTATGCTTTAGGTAAGTAAAAAGTAATCTAAGTAGGTGAACACGCAAACGCATGCGCCAGTGGCATTAATTATAATAGGTACCTACTATTGTGCCAAATTACAATCGAAAAAAGTATAGAAGCTCATCAAGCTACCCGAAACTGTCAAATTTTCCCAATTAATCTTGAACCTAGTGCTTTAGCGATTAAGTTGAAAATCGAATAAAGAAATTTGACAAATTGTAGTTGCTTGATGTGCAGTCGTTGCGAGTAATCAGAAGCCAAAAGTCTGACGGCCAGTCTTATCACGAAGTATTGAGTTATTTAAAATCTGGGTTGTGGAGGTTTAACAAACTGTCGCTCCATTTATATAAGTTCCCATTAAAATAGATGGCCAAACTTTTAGAAATCATTCTGACCACCAAAATAAGGACAATGGTAAAAAAAAATAAGAAAAACACATTAGATACTTACAAGAAAAAAAAATCAGTTAGCGAAAATACACTAAAAATGACTGCAATTTATTATTTTAGGTCAAAATAAAATCACATAAATCAGTGTTTTTTTTGCTTGGATATCTTTGGTTAGACGTACAGAACGCTGTGTTAAAATTTGGCCATCTATTTTAATGGGACCTTATATACCCAAACCTTACTTCTTTACAAACGGTACAGGCTCTAGATCGTGTGTTTTTTAATAATTGTATTACAAAAAATACAAATCTATAAAAAACAAGCCTAAAAAAAGCGGAAAGCACGATAAACCTTTGGTCCCGGCTGTCATTTGTAGATCTTTGACAGTCGTTACAGGTAGTCAGTGGCCTGAAAGTCTGACAACCAGTCTTACCAAGGGGTATCGTATTACCCAGTACTAACTGGGTTGTGGAGGTCAAATAGGCAGTAACTCCATGTAAATTACTGGTATTCAGCTGCATCCGGTTAGACTGGAAGCTGTCCCCAACACAGTTGGCAAATGCTAAGCAGATAATGATAACAAAAAAATATGTCAAACACAGGCAATCGACTGACTACTGTAATGTTTTTGAAGTAGTGTTGTTAGGGTTCTGGTGTTTCAGCTGCATTCACTTAGACTTGAAGCTAACACCAATTAATATAAGGTTAGACCATTTTAGATTAAGGAAAACGGAGACCGGGACGGGAAGGCAAAGGATTTCATTTTTTTCCAACGGAAATTCAAACGTATTGATATAGAAATACGACATAAATTGCTATACTTTAAAATGATGCCGTGGCATCAAAAGGGATTTCATTGCATGGCATTGAAAGACGCGTTTATGTCGTATTTCTATATCAATACGTTTGAATGTCCATTGGTAAAAGTTTTAATCCCTGCCGTTCCGGTCTGCGTATAGGTATGATTCCGAACCACGGTGCACGCAGCAGTGCTGCCGCGACACTACTGGTCCCCATACAATTTCTATAAGCTTATATGAGATTACATTCCGAGCTAGGCAGCAATCTCGCGGCACAATGTAAGCAAAACAACTTAGTGGCAGCACTACGGCAACAGCACTGCTGCTTGTTGCCGAGTTCAGAATCATACCTTAAGCCTTTATGCTGAGACGTAGCTCCTAACGGTACATCCAGACTATATACTTAAATAAACCTACAACTTCCTATATAAAGCCCTTGAACTACATTCAGGCCAGATCTTTCAAGGTGTAGGACGACATAACGGTACAAAAGCTTGTCAATAATACTAACCTCTTCACAAGGTTATATTTACTTGAAGAATTAGCAACAACTGATCTGTTCGACAAGAACTGCGTATTAAGTATTTTTGTAAGAATAAAAACTATAGAAAATGAACTATACAGAGTGGAATTGACATCGAAGCTATGACGGTTACCACGTATTCAATACATCATTCTTACAGGGTGCAAACAGAGTCTTAACGAAGCCGAAAGGCACTTGTTCTCCCCGACATTGCGATCATTTTTTTGTTCTAGACCATACCTGGGAAGCTTCTAGTTACGGAGATATTGGGGGTCAAAGTTCCATCTTTTTCACAAGATTTTTTTTAAATACATGTTTTTAATGTAAGATTTGTACTTTAAACACCTCTAGGACCCCCTTACTATTCAATCCATCCATCAGCACCATGTTTTGAGTGCGTTACATTAAGGCCTACAGTAAAACGTGATTTATCAGCCCAAAAAAAAGTAGTTTCCCAGCACTAATTTTTGCGTAAAGGTAGTTAGTTTGATGTACATAATGCTTGGTTGACGGCTTCGTGAAGACTCTGTTTACACCCTGTATAAGGCTGATTTTACTATAAACTAAACCGCATCACCCTCTTTGTAAAAGAAGTAGGTCGTTCAATTATAAGCAACTTATACCATCTCAGCTTTTGTATTACCAGTGTTTGAACATTTTTGCATGTATTAAATACAATCATAAAGTCACGCGTTTTTCCCATGGAGGGAGGTAGAAACCACAGAAAGCAACCTGCTACGATCCTTACATACTACTTTTGCCTCGTCCACGTTCATACATCTGATCATACACATGGTATTACTTGGATAATAAACAATAGGGATGTTTCCCGAGTAAAAAAAAATATAATTCTATTGTCCGTCAGTTAAGACTATCGAAAAATATTACATACTTACGTATATTTTGTTTTATCAAATCAATAAAAAAATAACGAAGGTAAAACACATAAAAGTTCGTGAGTGGGGGCTTGTGACGTCACTTTCCGCTAAAAAGTATAACTACTTCGTAGGTACTGTGACGTCACACGACTTTTCGACGCACTGCATTTTCCTCATTTTTAATTTACGAGAAAAAAAAATACGTGTCTAATATTTTTTGGAAATCTATCTGACGGACTAATTAGATTTTTTTGGTCAACTACCCTATTCTCTTTCTATAAGCCACGTGGGAGCTGTGCGGGCTTGTCGTTAGTTGATTGGGGCACGTGTTAAACTCCCTTGCTTAGCGTTCCGTACATTCTAAGAACATGACAACGGCTTTCGCGACTCCTTTGTTAGTTATTGTTGATCAAAGGCATGCGTAAGTTTGTAAGCGGGAAATACCACTACTAAATCTTTACAGGTGAATCATTACCTATACCTCGTCGCTAAATTAAATGATGAATGGCTATAATTATTTAAAAAAAACTTGCAAGGGGGATTTATTTCTAAAATAACGTTAGTGAATGTGAGCCTTTTTTTATTTTTTCGGATGAGAAATCATCAAATGACTTCTTCCGCTCTGGGCAAAGCGGAAGGGAGTGTCAGACTTGTACTGACTTAAAAACCCATCCATGTTCCTTCCTTACCCTTTGTGTTCCAGGGCCGCGGTATCTCTTACGAACAGTCCCGCAGCCCAGGGAATGTGAGCCTTACGACTGGACTAGACTTATCATCCTTATTTTCATTATAGGTTGTTTTTAGGGTTCCGTACCTCAAAAGGTAAAAAAGGGACCATTATAAGATCACTTTCTTGTCCGTCTATCTATCTGTGCGTGTGTCACCGCCGATTTTCTCAGGAACAGGTGGACCCAGCAAGTTGAAATTTATACCAGATACTTAGGTCTATAGTCCCTATATGGTGTATAAAAATCAAGGTCCTGGGTCAACACGATAAAAAGATATGGGCAAATTTTGCTGTATGGGGACCCCCCTTAAATATTTATTTTATTGTTTTTACTATTTGCTGTTATAGCAGCAACAGAAATATATCATCTGTGGAAATTTCAACTGTCTACCTATCACGGTTCATGACATACAGCATGGTGACAGGCAGTCAGACACATAGTGGAGTATTTGTAATAGGGTCCCGTTTTACCCTTTGGGTACGGAACCCTAAAAATCGATACTGCAATCGACAAGGCACATTAACAACGAACTCACGCGCTGCTTAAAGATTACGACCAACTATAATTGAAGGGATATCAACAACATTGCCTTCGTTTTTTATGATGATTAATTTCCCTTAATTTACTTATGAGTAACTGTAACTTGCGCGCACGCAATGTTATTCAATTGATTACATATATTTTATGACATAGTACATTTATCGAAATAGGTTTTACTTATATCGTTGGTTTAGTAGTAAAAATGTGAAAACATTGAGATGAAACCGGCATGCCGGCCGGGAGCTGAGAAATTACTTTTTTAAGTATAAAATCACGTTATTCGGTAGGACTCAATGTAACGCACTCAAAACATTATCCTGATGGATGGATTGAATAGTACAGGAGTCGTGGAGATATTTGAAGTAAAGTTATGACATTCAAAACTTCATCATCTGCCTAGCCTTTTCCCAACTATGTTGGGGTCGGCTTCCAGTCTAACCGGATGCAGCTGAATACCAGTATTTTACATGGAGCGACTGCCTATCTGACCTCCACAACCCAGTTACTACTGGGAAATACGATACCCCTTGGTAAGACTGGTTGTCAGACTTTTTGGGCCACTGACTACTTTAACGACTGTCAAAGATCTTCAAATGACAGCCGGGACCAACGGCTTAACGTGCTTTCCGAGGCACGGAGGAAACTCGGTATGTAATGGGTGGTCACCCATCCACAGACCAACCTAGGCAAGCACGGCTTAACCTAAAGATCGACCCGAGCGGCTGTTATTATTTAGCCACGAGCTCCTCCACATTCAAAACTTGTATTTTGATAAAAAAAAACTTGTGAAAAAGTTGGAACTTTGACCCTTAATATCTCCGTAACTAGAAGGTTCCCAGGTAGGGTCCAGAACAAAAAAAATATCATAATGACGGGGAAAACAAGTGCCTTTCGGCTTCGTTACGAGAACTTTTACACCCATTATATCCAGGCTAGATTGCAAGCCATAAGCCTAATACATAGGAGAGTAATTCTTAGTAATGCATCACAAATAAACAAATGAATGATGATGATGAATGATGAATTAATGATAGAAGTTAATTATGTTAAATATGTCATTAGAAACAAAACACGTATTATACTTCTGGTATGGAATAAATCGTTTGTTATTATGTACAACATAACCAACAACAAATTATAACAACATAAGTCCATTAGACTTATGTTGATATAATTTGTTGTTGGCTCATAAACTATCTCGTTTTATTGTTTACTAGCTTTTGCTCCCAGTTTCGCTCGCGTTCATTTAGAATTTGACATTGAATTCGGGTTGTACTAATTCAATCCTGATTCGAAAAACACGTGGCGCCATCTATGAGCATTATAACATTATTGTTGTATTCCTCGGGAACAGTACTTTTGTTTGGGATGAAAGGTATCCTATGTCCGTTTCTGTACATATTTTTTATAATTTATTTCAGCTAAAGTTACACAAGTGGATATAACAAAAATCTTCTGCCAAACTGCAGGACAGTTTGTCGGCAGACATATGACAATGTATATGCAAAATTTCGGGATGATCGGTTTAGTGGCCGTTTGTGCGTAAAAATCATCCACATATTTTTCTGAAAAAAAAAACACTCGCTCATCTTTTTTTTTGGTTCGTTTTTTTTTTTGAAAAGTATGTGGGGGCGGGGCTTCAACATGATGTACTGAGTACGTGAATCATTTTTGCGTCAGAGTCCCTTCTATTTTGTATAGTCTGTGTGAGAACAAGATATAAAAACAATGATCAATGAGATCACAGCGTCTCATGTGTTCTTAACAGTACTGTAAATATACCTCAGTGACTATCTATACTATGGATATCGGCTGGTCGCACACATAAAATGTGCGACGGTAGAGTACCGTCGTACATTTTATAACTAGTACGGAGAGTTACATAATGTGTTTGTCACAAAACTAGCCAGTAAGTTACAAATACGTAGGTGTTCGTAACATCATCAATTGCAAAATTATTATTTTTCTACCCTAACAAATGTTGTTATACAAGTGTACCCATAGCAACTAACTTTAATGGAAATAAAATAAAGTGTTTTTTTTTATCGTATTGAGCGAAGACAATAAAACATAGAAATAGGATAAAATGATAAATAAGGAAGTTTTGATTTACTCATAACAGAAAACCCCCGTAATTAATGGCAAATTAATAAAAAGCCATCTTACGGTGACACTTAATTAATCAGAGATTTTTGAACATACCTTTTACATACATTTTCCTTATTCCTCCGGCATGTGATGCGGAGGAATGAGGAAAAGGTTGTGAGGAAAGTTTTGAGTATGAATGTGGGTATAAGAATAGAGGAAAACCAAAGAATGAATGAGATGGCAAGAGAGAAGGTGTCTGATGAGATGACGAGTAATAGAGAAGTATGGAAGAAAAAGACTTGATGCGCCGACCTTAAATGAATTGGGATAAGGGCAAGAGAATGATGACCTATTGATGCGTGGTGGATTATGGCCTACATCCTCTCTCAGAGAGAAAACCTGTGACCCAGCAGCGGACACGTGCAAAAATATAAAAGCCGACAGAGCTAACCTTTATTAAAGGACATTAACCTTCATAAATTCTCACATAACAATTAATCATGTTTACCCATTAACATAGAAATGGTACATAACTGTGTATTTAGCATAAACTTATACCTACGCTTAATTATTTCAATGACATTGACAGCTGTCAAACTGCAAATATTTAGTTGGCTTAGCTTTCAACATGTGCGCAGAATGTCAAGATCTGCACGTGACGTCCGATATAATCTTCTACTAACACATACCACAACACTACAAGTGTAATTCTCGAAGTGTAAGGCAGAGGTGTACCTACATCCAAAATTCGCAAGTAATAAAAACCACATGAATTAGGAGGCGAGCCTATTTCTACTAACGAGGCACAAATCCAGACGCCGTGGCTGCTACTGAGGTATTCTTGAAAAAACCCAATGACACTGCCCAACCTGTGAATCGATCCCAGGACCTCCTGCTCGGCAGTCGCGCTTGTGGCCACTAGACCAACGAGGAAGTTCTTAATAAAATCCCACAGACAACTCTGTTTTTGTTGACAAACAATGTTCTTCGCTCATCATTATCATCTGCCTAACCATCTCCCAAATATATTAGGATCGGTTTCCAGTCGATCGGATGCAGCTGAATACCAGTATTTTGCGACCTAAGTAGATGGATAAAGTAAGGAATGAGTAAATTAGTAAAAGTGGCCCCTCTTACAGAAATATTGAAAAGAAGTCGTCTATCTTGGTATGAAGATGTAATGAGGAGGGCTGAAACGCATGTTACTAAAAAAGTGAAGGATATTAATGTTGATGGATCGAGAGAGAAAGGGAGGCCAAAGAAAAGATGGATGCATTGAAAAATGAGAGGAATCCATTTCGAAGAGGATCTCGTGAGTCTGCGGGATTGGCAGTGAGTGTACCCTTCCTGAACCTGGAATTCCTGCCCACGGTCCGTCTGTAACCATAGGTCACATGGTGCAGACATCCTGAACTTATCTATATATTTATTTATTACATACTAGGTCTATGGTAGGTTAGGACTGTAGGGCTTATAGGTCTTAGGGTCTTAGGAACTGTTAGGCTGTTTAGGTCTAAGTAGGTTCTTTAATTTGTCATATATTTTCATGTACAGTCAGACGCTTAACATTCCTGCGACCTTACGTGACGTTTGTTAGGGTGGGGGTAAATTTTAGTCCTTCGAGCCGGATGACACCAAAATTAAACAATTTAAGGAATGATATGAAAGAGAAAGGAGTAAATGATGCCGTGACGTCTGACAGGGGAGAATGGAAGAAGAAAACTTATTGCGGCGACCCCAAGTAGAATGGGACATGGGACACAGGCAGGAAGATGATGATGATAATGTCTGCTTATTTGACCTATAACATCCCAGTTACTAGGAAGATGTTTTCCAACCACCGCTATTCATAAAAACCCTATTAAAACTAATACATTATGTTCTTAGTTTGAGTTCATGACTAACTAAAGAGTTCTCATAAGTTTAAGAAGCATGTCGTTTGTTTTAGATAGGCATGCTGGCTCATTACCTACGCAAATGTTTAGTTTTTGTCGAAAAATAACCTCTACCTTGGAAATCTTTAGAAATAGTATGCCTATGTATTATGAATCTTTGTGGTTTTTTACATTGTATTCACGAAGCCGTCAATTAAGCATTATGAACATCAGACTAAGTAACTTTACGCAAAAATTATTACTGGGAAACGACTTTTTGTGTTTGGGTGAAAAAAAAAATGTCGTTTCAATACAGTCGGTAGGACTCTATGTAACTCACTCAAAACATTGTGCTGATGGATGGATTTGATAGTACGGGGGTCTTCGAGGTGTTTAAAATAAAAATCATACATCAAAAAACGTGATTAAAAAAAAAACTTGTAAAAGGTATGGGTAAGAACAAAAAAATGATCGCATTGACGGGGACAACAAGTGCCTTTCGGCTTCGTTAAGAGTCTTTTTACACCCTTCATACGGGGTGGAGGCGACACTGACGCGAAAACGGTTACCAAGAATTTAGTACATCATTCTGAGCCTTCCCACGTGGTAATTTGTCGTCGGTTATTCAAAAACATCAGCTGTTTCCTAAAAAATTTCAATACCTACACGGTCAAAATAATAATAATAATATCTTGGGACAACCAACACACCGCCATCTGATCCCAAACTAAGCAGAGCCTGTACTATGGCAACCAGACAACTGATAAACATACTTATATATTTCTAAATACATACATATTATAGATAAATTATACACCCAGATACAGAACAAATAATCGTACTCATCGCATAAAGATTTGTCCTGTGTGGGAATCGAACCCACGACGTCCGTCCTAGCAGTCAGGGTCACTAACCACTAGACCAACAGGCCAAATGTAGCTGTTTTATTTAAATAATGTTAACATGTATTAACGTTATTTCAGATAAGTTTTGATTACCAATTGTTAATTAGAACAAATAAAACTAGCCATTAAATTTCAAGAATATTCAAATTTGTTTCTAAAAATACTATGGTTTAACAAAAAAAAAAAGTAAAATACCTGTTTATTATTATTTTCTTGTGTAAGTACAGACGCCAGCAGGTCAAGCTACCCGAAACTGTCAGATTTTCCCAATCAACCTTGAACCTAATACTCAAGCAATAAAGTCGAAAATCTATTAAAGAAATCTGACAGATTGTAGTAGCTTGATGTGCTGGCGTCTGTACTATGCTCATTGTTAAGTTTTTCTCGAGTTTGTTTTCCATTTGTATTAATTACAACTTGTTTAACGCGTAAACGAAACAAGTAAACACAACATGTTTGATACCGTGATTTTCGCGGAGATACGATTATAGTAAGAAAAGAAAATACAAACTTCTAAACAATATTGCCACTACCAAAAACTAATAAATCAGAAGACAGTTCCATGAATAAAATAAGTGAAAAAAAACACCCGGTTCGCGACAGAGACGTCGAGTTAAAAAATAAACAAACATCGATTCGCAGAACATTCGTCCGAAGAATGTAAGTATGCTGTACTAGGGATTATAATCTTAGCATAACATTGACATAGCCAAACGGTCATAGATACCTATAGCTGTACGTGTACAAGGATCAATTGGTGCGTGATCAAAATGGAACTAACGACGCCATCAAGTTTCTGATTTGAATTGCCGTCCTATCGGTCTGTGATTGTGAGAGAAGAGTGCACCTGAGTTGCTCATCATCAGCACAGGTCGGAATTAGGTAGAATATTTATGTACTTACACTGATTTCATACAGCGAAAGAATATAGTGGATATCCCTCAATTCCTGAGATTAATTTTAAAGAGCAGAAAAATCCCCTGATTTATTAAATAAAAAATTTATTTACTTTTACACGATTTAAACCATCCGATATCTTTACTTGATTTTCATTATTATTTATTTGTAAGTAATATTGTTAACCACACGGGATTGTAGTATAATATTAATATAATAAATCTATATACATACATACATACATCATCATCATCATAATCATCAGCCTATAATGTTCCCACTGCTGGGACACAGGCCTCCTCTCTATGAGAGGGAATGGGCTATAATCCACCACGCGGGCCCAGTGCCGATTGGTAGATGTCACATGTCTTCGAATTTTTGGTTCTAGGACATGCCGGTTTCCTCACGATGTTTTCCTTCACCGTTTTTGAGAGCAGCGGTGACGAAATAAATTACACAAAGTAATGTGCCTGCCTGGGTTTGAACCCACGACTTACTGTACGTAAGTCGGAGTTGCTACCACTGGGCCACCGCTGCTCTGCTCATACATACATACATACATACAGATAAATAAAATTGGGGTGTCTGTTTGTAATATTAAAACAACCGCTTTTTACTAAGTGCATATGGATGTATACACGGTACATAATTATACCAATACAAATTTTTTTTACAATTTTGTCTGTCTGTCTGTTTGTTCCGGCTAATCTCTGAAATGGCTGGATTTTGACGGGATTTTCACCGGCAGATAGCTGATGTAACAAGGAGTAACTTAGGCTACTTTTATTTTAGATAAATAATTAGGGTTCCGTGCAAAAAAAATAAAACCCTTGAAATTGGTAACAAAATTCGATTCAAATAGGGAAGTGCTTATAGTAAAGGGGATTTTTTAATAATAATTTCACGCGAACGAAGGTCGCGGGAACAGCTAGTAATAAATAAATATATCGAAGCATGCACAGAACTATAACGCCCATCGCCCTATGTAAAATACTGTATATTCTCCGCATCCTAAGACTGGCAGCCGACCCCAACATAGTTGTGACAAGGCTAGACAGATGATGGCGCACTTAGCTATGCGCCACATAACTAGCTGAATCAGTCCTTCAACCACTTAATTCTCCAACAACACCATCCACATGAACACCTACCATACAATTACTAGGAACAACAGTGACAATAACTGTAAGATATCATCTCAGATGGTCCTGATAACGCTGTAATCACTGAACGTACGATGTTCAGTGTGTAATCGACACGTGTGTGCAAAATGTGCTGTTTTAATTGTTGTTTCGTATGTGGGGACATGTGACAAGTGTGGTACAGGCTGGATAATCATGATTCTAAGGCCCTTACTCCCTACCGCGCGGTGTAAACGTAACATAAAAACGTCGGTTTTTGAATCGAAAATACAATTATCCTATTTATAGCATTTTAGTTAAATTGTTTGCATCAAGCATAATCAGAATCACCCATAAATAATGAATCATTTCTTAAAATTATGAAAATATTGTTCCTCGTGCTACAGCCCTTTATCCCAATTTATTTGGGGTCGGAGCAGCATGCCTCCTTCATCTTACTTCTCTTTCCAATAAATTTTATTATTTTTTATTTCCTTTATTTATTTATATACATATTTTTTACATTTTCAAATATTTAAATATAAAACGACATAAAAAAACATTTATATATCGTCATCTCAAAAGTCATCTCCTCTCATTCCTAGACATATCACTCTTCACACAGTCTACCACTAGTAGTTTCTTTGGTCGTCTGGGGTGGATTGGTGACAAAAAATGTAAAACATATACAGGATGGAAGAGATATTGTCACTAAAATGGTTACCACGTAAACAGCTGTTATATTTTTAATAATAATGACCGAAGCAAATTTCATGACGTACTGAATACAGGGTCAACCGTTTTAGCGTCGGTAGCCCTTCCACCCTGTATAGGCTAAGGTACAGGACGTACAGTACTCATATGCCACAAGTTATGTTTAAGTACGACCTATGTGATACGTAGTACCTAAGCCTATTGCCATCAATTTAGAATTAATTACCCATTAAAAAAAATATTAACATATACATCGATACGTTAAGAATCAAACATTTATACATTCTGGAATTCAAATATCTACACTCTGTATGATATAAAAGCGGTTTCACATTTATAATAACATTGTTGTAACTGCGCTGACGCAAACATGTGAAGTTCATTATAGTTACCGTTGTCAAGATATATAATAAGGGGCTTTATGCGATTATCTGGTGAAATTAGATGCACGAAACGTTTCAGGGGGGTTACAATGTCATGGGCTGCGGGACTGTTCGAA
Source organism: Lycophotia porphyrea (assembly GCA_950005105.1). Taxonomy (NCBI): domain Eukaryota; kingdom Metazoa; phylum Arthropoda; class Insecta; order Lepidoptera; family Noctuidae; genus Lycophotia; species Lycophotia porphyrea. The sequence continues at coordinate 11,744,915 of OX465406.1, forward strand.
AGAGATACCGCGGCCCTGGAACACAAAGGGTAAAATAACAAGGAAGGAACACGGATGGGTTTTAGTCAGTACAAGTCTAACACTGCCTTCCGATCTGCCCAGAGCGGGAGAAGTCATTTGATGAAGACCAATCCGAAAAAAAAAAAGTGGGTTACTATGTCATAGCAGTTGTAATTCTTATGTGGGAAAGAGACAGAGCTAGGTCGTCATGCATCATCTCTTACCACACTGGAATGAATTGCTAGCTTTTTCGTCAAAGATTATGTGGTCCTGTCGTGCTCGTGCCTGCCTACCCTCCTTGTGGAGAACGGCGTAAGTTTATGCGTATGTTATCTTATCAAAAATTGTCTCCGCCCGATGAACTTAATGGAAATACATAAGTGACGGCCATAATGGTCACTACTATTGTAGGTGTTTTTGGAGAGCCTTATCACAAACCATGACCTACCCTACCTCCTATCACTCCCGAACTCGAAGAAGGTGGTCTGATGTGAATTCTTCCCTACCTTAACCTAACTAAACTGTTTCCTTAACTAAATCATCGCAACTAAGAAACCTAAATATTTTAACACACACTGTAGGCGACACCTTTTGCAAAACAATATAACTAATCGCATCTCATCGTAGCTGCGCACGCGCTTCAGCACAACAGCGCCACCTAGCATCAAATAATTAAAGCTTACGTTATATTCTGTATTAGTTTGACATAATTTCCACAGATGTCGCTACATACATAATACATACTTCATACCGTTACTAATAGATGGCGCTGTACTACAATTATAGTCGTTTTCCCATAGCATGAAATAAACATTACATTTGCGCGATTTCATAGAGAAATACAGCTTGACACCCGTTTTGAGTCATGTAAATTAAACGGAATTAATGACTTACCTCCGCCCAAAAGCAGACGATGAGAGATGATCCCGACATTAGAAGTGGGTAGTAGGCAGACAACAGGCTGGTTGCCCATCCCTCTTGGAACGCCGACTAGAAAGACCAAAAATATTAATGAAACAAAAGAAGTGCGTATGTTTGTTTGACAACTGAATCGAGTCAGACAACCGATCAATTTAACTATTCGTGTTTACCAATTCTTGATTTTCGTATTTTGAAAACAGAAATCTTATACACATGTGGCCTCTTTGCTTCGATTTGCTCTTTGCTTTGAAACGATTATTTTTTTAGTGTCAATCTAGGAATTATTACTAACGTACTCGCAATTCATATTATTTCCTATTCTAATTTTGCTAAAGCGGCCATTTTAGACCCCCAGTTCTTTCTTTCACGTATGTATTTAATTTACAGGATTAAGTTCAATCCCATTGAATGACTTTTTCATGAAATAGTAGTTTTCTTATTTTCAGTCAATATCTTTCACAGGACAAATAACCACCACCAATTCACCAAAAACAAGTTTCAGTATCACTCACACTCACCGGAGAGACAAAGTAGGCTCCCCGGATCAAAGAAGCCAGGAAGGCTACTAAGTAGAGCATCTTCTGGGTGGTGACCTTGCATGCTCGGAGGAAGGTGGGTGCCTTGAGGCGTCGGTACTCAGTCACCACGCATATTGTGAGCTGGACAGCACACACGAAGGCTACCAGGAGGAACACGCCGCCTATACCTGGAAAGAAGAGAAAAATGGGTTAAAAATAAGACAAAAGAATATCTAGAGATGTTCATGTTGTATCGATGGTCTCGTTGGAGTACGAGTCCCTTTGAGTACGGAACCCTAAAACATTAAAGTCATCATTAATTATTGTCATGGGATTGGCTAGTGCGCACAAATAACGCCTGTCATTACAATAGAATTTTAATTTGCGTCGCGCATTGACCACAATAACCGATTATTTTGGCGGAAAAAATAAATTGTGGTATTATTCAAGTAATTTTAAATACATAATTACATAGACAGACGAATTATTTGACTAATATGCGCACGAAACAAATAATTCCACGAGCTTGTGCGCTTGTATTATTTGATATATTTACAAAGTTAAATTCACTATATACGGTAAATGAGAAAAATACATGGAAACTATTTCAAGAACGTTTTTTACAGCAGGTGAACTATTCACCTGGCGATTAAAGTAATTCTTTGTTCGACATGTTTTCGATTAAGGTGTCATATGAGAGTTGCACATTACTGAACGCCCTATAGAAGACCAATGTGCACGCTAGAAACGCCACAAACATCAATTTACCAAGGAAGTTTGGCCCAGGACACTGGCCCCGTGGTCGCCTGCGTACCGAACGTGACGGTCATTCACATTCGTCTTCTTTAGCATATCGATGGCAAAAAGTTCAAATGTGTTTAGCCCCTAACTCAGCCACGCGAACCCCGCTCACTGATGCAGATCATCAAGATTCACATTTTCTAAACAAAATGCACGCCTTTGGACCACCGCTTTGAGCTCAATCTGCGCTCAAACCGCAAATGTCCATGTCTGTACGTGCCATTTCTTGATTCTTCAGTCACCGCGTCCACTATCAATATAGCTGGGTAAGCGTAGTACGCTGGTAGCAAAACTTAGCTACTAAATACTCACAGGCATGGTAAGGCATGTTGGGTCCAGCACACTCATCCCCGGCGTAACGGATCTCGCACAAGCACGTGCCGTTCAGACAGTCTCCCCGGCCGCTGCAGTCAAGCGCGCAGCCGGCGCCGCGAACAGCCGCCGACATTACTGCGTCTGCGTAGTACGCTAGCAGCGAACGCATCTTATGGTGAGCGACGGTCACCGTCGCTTATGGGCACTGGAATAGAAGAGAGAGAATTGGTTAGTATAGGGACTTAACTAGATGATCACTCGACATCTCAGCAGTCAAGGGTGATGGCTAGAAAGGAGGTAATGGAAGAACACAAGCTGCGCTAACCCCACAAAAAGTGGGGTTAGGGCAGCCAGTCGAGTCTGACAGATCCCTCCGCCCACCCCAGGGCGGAGGACAGTCATGAGGACTTTCCACCCCAGAACAAAAAATTAATAAATGACTGTCTTTACTGTAAAGTCGGTTTACGGACGATACGTTTACGCGATAAAGTCATAAGAAAACATTGATACAATTGCATACTTTTATGAATTGAATAGAATTATTATCACTGAATTATCATTATTTTGTATAATACATAGATGCCTCACAAGCCCAACGCTTAGGCCGATCGTGCCTCTCTATCGCTTGTTCCGCGCTCTCGCTGCGCTCGCTTGCACGCTCGGTTCAGGCGGAACGTGACACTTTTTCGTGCGTGCAGCCGGCGTTCATCGATTTATAAGACGTTATCACGTCAAAAAAAGGAGAATGAATGATGAGGGTGTTACTTAGATTCCATCATTGTTGAACAGGATTCAAAAATCAAAAGCCATTTTATTCAAATTAGACTGCGATCAGCACTTTTTTCACCACTTTTTCCTCCTACATCAGAAAAATCCCCAAAACGTCCGCCCGCCCAAACGTAGGAACGAGTCAAAGCACCATTTTGCTGATCGTTTTCCTGTCCCTGATGTAGCGCTGAGCCAGGCGTCTTGATGCCCGGAGGACCCTGGCCCTAATATGTGTAAATAGTACCTTATATAAACTTTATTACAGACACGCACGAGAAAAAAGGGCAAGTTGCCCGGGAGAACTGATAACATAGTCAACACAAGAAGGGCCCCAAAAGTGACCGTGAACTTATCGATTCGCCATTCCCTTTGGCCCTTTGGCTGTATCAGACACAATCCGTATCGTGTTATTTCGCAATCTTTGTTATTTATGATCAAAATATTATGATTTGCTGCACGTTTTGGGGTTAGATGTTTGTGATTTATGGGTATTGGATTCCTAACAAACCATTTGGAGTAGTACTTGAGTAGTGTTTTCATACGTAGTTTGGTAGAATAAGCATAATTCTGGGAATGACCCAGGATAATGTTAAAGTTCGAGTTCTAAAATAATTTGATAGAAAGATTCATGATATTTTCCCGGTGAAGACGTTTCGTATGGGGCTTTGAAGACATTAGATTTGCTCCAGATATTTTGAACAGTTGGGACATTATCATTAAAATATCTTTGTAACCTGACGAGTTTTCCATGAGCCTCTAGCAATAAAAGCCTATAATGTTCTCACTCGTGGAACACCTCGCTTACATCTGAGGGAGTGGGTTGTGCTGTTCTTCACCACGTGGGCACAACTTAGGATAGTAGATCTCTCGCACGCCGGATCTTTTCCTTCACCGTTACCTTTACAACCGTCAGTTTGTCATAAAACCCAGCACCTTTCTACAGTAGGTAGGTAGCTATAGGTACTACGCACACCTGACATAAGACCGTGACGTACCACATCTGCGCCCGCGCTTACGCAACACCCACGTGTTGGGAGCGAGGTCGATGCACTGCTGCGCCTCTAAAATTATACCCGGCCTTACAACGAGATGAAAAGTGCGTCCAACAGTGCCTGGTGACGGTTTTGAGAAACAACTCGACATTATTTGAACAACCACGCAACGATAAAGACCGAATGATTTGTATACTTGACAGAATCTAAGAGATATAATTTACAATTTGAAAACCTAAACACAACAAAATATGAATTCTACAACCACATCACGCCTGTAATCCCCGTAGGGTTAGGCAGAGGTGTACCTAATAGTTCACCCACATTTCGCCAGTTATGTTTTAAGTCCCATGTAATAGGGGGCGAGCCTATTGCCATCAACCTGGCACAAATCCAGATTCCGTGGCTGCTACTAAGAAATTCCTGATGGAAAAACCCAATAACACTCACACACACACATGAATCACCACCACTCACTCATGAATTCTACATTCACGAGTAATAAAATTGTGCTCCACCACAGCTTCGACAAATAGGCCCATTATTATTAACTGTGCTTTTAGACAATCTACAAGGTGTAAACAGACTCTTCACGAAGCCCTCAACCAAGCATTATGTACATCAAACTAAGTAACTTTACGCAAAAATTAGTGCTGGGAAACGACTTTTTTTTTGGGCTGAAAAATCACGTTTCACAGTAGGACTCAAAGTAACGCACTCAAAACATTGTGCTGATAGATGGATTTAATAGTAAGGGGGTCCTGAAGGTGTTTAAAGTAAAAATCATACATTAAAAACATGTATTAAAAAAAAAAACACTTGTGAATAAGTTGGAACTTTGACCCCCAATATCGCCGTAACTAGAAGGTTCCCAGGTATGGTCTAGAACAAAAAAATGATCGCAATGACGGGGAGAATAAGTGCCTTTCGGCTTCGTTAAGAGTCTGTTTACACCCTTTATTATGAGTTGTTACGCACTGCGCCAAATCTGACGCAACATACGTATACAGGGTGGAAAGAACACCGACGTTAAAACGTTTACGGTTACCACGTATTCAACGCACATCATTCTGAACCCCACCAACACTGAAATTTTTCGTCGGTTAAAAAAAAACAACTGTTTCCTACAAACTGCAACCTACACGGTCAAAATGTATGGAACAGTTGGTTTTTTTTTTTTAATTACCAGTGAAAAGTTTCTGTGGTTCAGGGTTATATAATTATACTTTTTGGGCCACTGACTACCTGTAACGACTGTCAAAGATGTACAAATGACAGCCGGGACCAACGGCTTAGCGTGCTTTCCGAGGCACGGAGGAAACTCGGTGGGTAATGGGTGGTGGTCACCCATCCACAGACTAACCTAGGCAAGCACGGCTTAACCTAAAGCTACTTAGCCACGAGCACAGTAGAGACAAACAATGTTTAATTCGACCTTTCCTTTAACCTCTGGAATCACAAAATTACAAAAATCTTCTATTTGATAATAAAATTGATAACATAAAATATGGCCGCAATTCCAGATATCAGCGATGAACAAAGGTTTAATTGAAAGCCGGTACGCTTACACCGAATGTACTCAATGTTAATCTACTAGGCATTGACGCAATTTTGGGTAAAACCACGTCAATCAAGTTTTAATAGAAACAGTAACGTACATAGATAATACGAAACATAATTTCACGCTTGGATTCCCCCAAGGGTTAGGCAGAGGGTTGTAAACAGGAAATACGAATAGTTTCTATCTAGATAAATAAAATTGAACTGTTTTACTAAATTATAATGCATTATCACTACATATTATAAAAAAGTCCTCCGCCGCGTCTGTCTGTCTGTTCGCGTGAAACTCAAAAATTACTGCACCGATTTTCATGCTGTTTTCACCAATGAATAGAGTGGTTCTCGAGGAAGGTTTTAGTATATAATTTGTCAAGTTTTTGTATACATTGGCTAAAATATAATGATATTTTTTGGAGGTGTAACAAACTGAAAATTTTGGAGGGAGCCACGCGGGCGAAGTCGCGGGCAACTGCTAGTGAAATTATATACATGTACTTACAACATTTTTATTTTCTTTTCTGCCTGTTTGTTCCGGCTAATCGAAACGGCTGGACCGATTTTGACGGGAATTTTACAGGCAGATAGCTGATGTTATAAGTACTTAAGCTTATTTTATTTTAGAAAAAAGATTACGGTTACGTGAAAAAAAAAAAAAAAACCTTTAAATTGTTAACGAAATTCGATTCAAATAGAGAAGTAATATTTTTATACTAATGTCGCGGGAAACAACTAGTAATATTACACAAGTACTATTAACAAATTGCCACCATGACGCATCATCCTGGAAGTACCCCAATGTTTGAAGGTCGTTTGTAGGAACGACTAAAGCGTAGTATGGAAGCCGTTGGACTTTGTCACGTACGAATGCTATTACGCATTATTATGGTTATGAAATATGTTGGAAGATGGAATAAACGAATAGAGCACAAATTTTTACGATCTTCGTGAGTTATTTTCCGGGTTCAAACTGGAAATTAAAGACAGAAGCCACCCAAAAATTGAGTTGTAAATATCAGTATCTAACAAAAAATTTGGCACCATTGATCAATCAGGTAGATTCGAACTAAAAAAAACGATTTGAGCTAAATTTCAGATAGATGATCTTGATCACCATTTACCTGATTAAGTTAATCTGTAAATAGGACCAATGGACACTTTCTACCTGAAAATCGCAAGATAGTAACATACGATTTTAAAGACTCCTTTTTGAAGTTATACTTCTTTTGGCGCGTTAGGGAAAAACGATGAGAGTACATTTTTACGATGCGCAAGCACACGTCACGAAAAACTGACACCCTGAAGTTAGCTAGTCAACATACACCCTGAAGTTAGCAAGTTAAAATTTTAGTTTTATACGCCAAAGAAGTATAACTTCTTACTTGCGTACATAAGTACACACATACGTTTTATATTATGTATCACTTTGTTTTTAGGCAAACGAAGGCCCATTGATACAATACACAAAATAATCTTATAAATACAATAATAAACTAATACATATTAACATTTTGAATGCCATGGTCACATATGTATACGTGACAAGCAAGCGCGTCTGTACGCAGAACGACACAAATATGTGACAAAATCGTAATTGAAATTTCTGGCTTAGCGTGAAGGGTACGCGCGTGCGTTGATAAGGTTAAAAACATTTACACAAAAGCTAATAACTTCGTCTACTTCCCCGTTATCATCATTTCTTTGTTCCGCAAGTAATGCGAAACCTGAATTGACCGATATGGAACACGATTATCTTGTTTGCTTACAGTCAGTACTCCTATATCAAAGTGCATCGAAGTTATGTCATGAAGCAGATGACGTAAGTCCTCATATGGTGTTTATGCAACGAACGGCTTCCTACTTCTAATCGGCTCATGTATGAACGTGAAAGTAACTGTTCCAGGGCTGCGGGTATGTTCGAAAGTGATTCCGCAGCCCTGGAACACAAAGGCCAAGATGGACCATGGATGGGTTTTAGTCAGTAAAAAAATTCTGACACTCCCTTCCACTCCGCCCAGGGCGGGAGGGGTTGATTTGAATATATCCCATCCGGAAAAAATAACTCTTGTTTGTCTATCGATGTTTGGGACACCGATGGACCATAACCTAGCTCAAAACAGGATGCTTTTTATCCTGGTACTACTACTTTCCCTTGGGATAATTTCCGACCTAGCCGCAGGTATAAGTTGGCTGGCTCATGATATGATTATCATTCTCTGCTAGAATGATTTGCTTCACCTTCAAAAACGTATTTGCGACACAATGATGTCTTGTCGCTGTTAAAAATAATACTGTTAACCACTTCCTGTTGGTGTCTTGAAATATACTAAAGGTTGGTTGCCAAGTAACCACGATGGGACCACGTGAAACGTGATGGATTACTGATGATGCTAATTTTCTCAAACAGATAGAGAGAATGCATCCTTCCTTGCAGTAAGAGAGGCTGAATGTGTAGACTCGAAATCTTCCTGCCTTTGTCCCATGTTACTTCATTATTAATGCTCATCTCGGAAGAGGGAGAGGACGGCAAAAGATGGAGAGATTGTGCGGACAAAACGGAAAGAGAAAGGAGTAAATGATGCCGTGACGTCTGACAGGGGATAATGGAAGAAGAAAACGTGTTGTGCCGACCTCAAATAGAATTGGACAAGGGAAGGAAGATGATTTCCATTCACTTCAATAATTACGCCATTTACAAAATATTTCACAATTATAAACTCATTCATTGTTACTTTGCTCACGTTATCAAGAAGGTAGCTTTTATTCGTGATAAACACATAACAAAAACCGCTATCAAAAACAAGTACAAACCCTATTTTAGGAACATTTATGTAATTATTTTTATTCATTATCATGATTATTATACTGTATTACTGTTAATTTAATTAATTATAATATCCCGGTGTTATTTATGGAACGAATGCATATTTTATACTACCTGTGAAGTATTAAATTTTATATTTTTTTACTTATAAGTAACGTTTTTAAATATTTTTAATAACATAAAAAAGAGCGTAAAAAGACTCTTAATGAAGCTGAAAGGCACTTGTTCTCCCCGTCATTGCGATCATTTTTTTGTTCTACGCCATACCTGGGAACCTTCCAATTACGGAGATATTGGAGGTCAAAGTTCCAACTTCTTCTCAAGTTTATTTTTTAAATACATGTTTTGAATGTTACCCATACTATTCAACCCATCCATCAGCATAATATTTTAAATGCGTTACATTGAATCCTACCGTAAAACGTGATTTTTTACCCCAAAAAAGAAGTCGTTTCCTAGCAATCATTTTTGCGTAAAGTTATTTAGTTTGATGCATAGAATGCTTGGTGCACGGCTTCGTGAAGAGTCTGTTTACACCCCGTATATTGAAAATGCAAAAAAAAAATTGCCTACCAGCATAGCGAACAGGGCCCAAGCTACGGACGGGAGGGAGGAACCTCCTAACAATGCGCGCCATTATTTTATTTCATCATTGATACTCCGAAAATTGTCAAACTACTAAGGACTAGGGAAACCGGTGAGGACAAATTGCAGACGGGCTGCGGACAACGAACACTGAGAGATACTTCAGTAAGTATTTTGATGTCCGGAACCGTGTTCAAAAAGTAGTCTTGGCTGGTATCACCGTTCTCTAACTCATACTCGAATCAAATATTAATCAAAATGCAAGTTGGGACCTCAATTTAAAATCTAGAATCGATTGAGCTTCATCCATTATCCAACCGACCGGTTCATTTTGAGCTAACCTGTTTGTGTTTATTTGTATTTTTGCATCGCTATCAAATGTAACGATAGTGTCAACGTTCTCATTATTGTTTTGTCCTTTGCGCTAAAATTTAATCAGTGTATTGCTACTAGAATGTTGGTCATTGAAGTTATTATAGCTAAGGTTATCTAAAACATAAGCTAGGTGCAGAAGCATAAGGTAAAAGTTCTCTCAAAGCGTCAAAGGACAATGTCATGAGAAAGCTATCGTGTATTAGAAAACAAATGAAAGTTGCGGTCGAATTTGTAAAATGGCTTATGGGTGAAAGAGAACACGAGAGAACACGAGGGAACACGAGATACAGACCTTTAGGCTTAACTTATGGATGCTTCTTAACCAAATTATGTACACGCGTTAGAAGTTATACTTCTTCGGCGCAAAAAGATAAAAATCTTTTTAAAATTATTTTTAATTTTTTTATCTTTCGTCTTATCCTACGTTTGTAGAAACAAGGTCTAATATCAATTACCTATACAACCTAACCTCCTAGCTCCAGCAGTAGATTAAAAATAATAACCTAGGCTTGTCAATATCTGACACTAAGCTAACTTCAGGGTGTATGTTGACTAGCTAACTTCAACCTGTAACTTTTGTGTTACAGTGATGCACGCGCATCTCAAAATTTCACTCTCATCATTTTTCCCTAACGCGCCTAAAGAAGTATAACTTCAAAAATTGATTCCAGCTACATCCACCAGCACGCACAGGGTCGAATTGGTAGATTAGGATTCAGTCTCACAGCGGGCAGACCTGTGCCCTAGCAGGGGCAAAATTAACGCTAAAAAGTTCCGAACATAAGCCACAACATTTGTAGGAAAATCGCGCAAAGATCCCTAAACATTCCGCTAAAACGGCGCCGGTTGCGTAGTACTACGCATTTGATCTTTTTGAAGGACACCCCCAATAAGGTCAAGGTACGTCCTTCACGCAGCCCACACCCCTGGGAATATTCAGCACTGTGAGAAAAATATTAGTAAAAACTTTTTCTTCTTCAATTGTTTGCTCGCAAAAACTGGATAACCTTGGTTGTAAGTTGATGGCACATTTGTAAGTTAACCAGCTTTAGTAAAATGATAGCTTATGCCCGCGGCTTCGCTTGAGTGATGTCGGAAAATATCCTACTAGATTATACGTAGTTATAGGTCAGGCTTTGTTCGGGTAATATCAAGTCCTATGTCCTACCTAGGTCACTCGAGCGTCATCGTTTTCCTCTCAATTTTTAGGAGTCCGTGCAGCAGATCTTCACACCACTTGGTCTATCTAGACAAAGAATATGGTCTACTCTGTCTATCTCAACAAAGAGTCAGTATGTTCTACGAGAGGATCTCCTTTCGTCCATAACCTGATGGAATAAGGAGAAAGGCAATTTGAGAGATATAACTATTTAATACAATTAAAGAAATTCAAACGTAACTGTCAGTGCACAAATATATGGACGAGAGTACGCCTGTATAAAACACGATGACATATATAGACATGCACTTCACATATTGCTATTTTACTTAGCGCAGGCGTCCATACTCTCAACATCCTATATAGACATGCACTTCACATATTGCTATTTTACTTAGCGCAGGCGTCCATACTCTGTTTGTTTTTAATCTAACAAAACCAACACACGGTTGAAATGTCCCATCACCTCGACATCATTAAATAACTCTTGAGTCCTAATAATATAACTTTAAAGTGCCGATAGTAGCTCTTCACTAATTTGTATTCAAGAGGCACTCGACGCCCTCTTCGAATAACTCGATATGTGAGTAATAGTCTGTCATCAAAGCTTACATAAATTGTGATATAATAGCAACGTTTTGTAAAAAAAAAGACATTCGACATAACGTCTCTGTCATCTGCAAAGGATTGACAGCAACAGAACGATGTTTTAAATACGTTAGGAGATTACCATAAATCATTTGTGGTGAAAAATCGCATGAAAAAAGAAAGAAAGAAAAAACAAACTAAATTATTAAAATTAACAATAAAACAAAAAAAATTGAAAAGTAAACATGAAAAGCAAAGCAAACCAATACTCGTCACCCCATTCTCCGTCTCAGGTGAAAGAAGTCTACGTCTGAGGGCTATTAATACCTCCTCAAAGCATCACCCAATCAAAGCCTTCCGTATCCAGCGAATTCTTCCACCCAACTCTGAGCCGAACTTGCAAAGTTAGACTGGATTTTGAACCACCTCGACTGAATTCAAATTCAATTTCAAAATTGAAAATCAATTTCAATTTCAAAAAAATAATAATTCGAGCGGAGGCTCATATAGGGTTAGTAACATAATGCTTAAAAACTAAGTGTTAGTAAACAACACGATACAGTGACACATGTAACTGACAGCAGAGGACCACAAAGGGACAGTCCACCCTGCCAGCAAGCATTCTATCCATCATTGCTATAATGCCATCTATCATTTGCACTATCGTCAAAGGCTATTTATTAACAGCAAATAACAACGGCTTGACTACACATACTGTCGGCATGGCCAACCTTGATCAGAAACAACGTTGACCAAACTTAACATCAACCAACCCAAAACAAAGTATATACTTATCATTGAATAAGTACTTAAACAGACAACAAAGCAAGCCCATGGAGCCAACACTCTATAGAGATCAAACCTCTCAAGGTCACACAAACACCCATACAGCATATACACACACATAGATACACAATACAGGGCGTTTTCCTGCGCATTGCCCTCGTGCCACGGACGTGCGCCGACGCAGAACTGGGTCACAAAACTTGAGATAACTGTGGCAATTAGCACAGCTGCTGTTCTATTTAAGTCTAGCTGTTTATTTGAACGTGGTGATTTTCACTCAATTTGTGATTTTGAAATAGGATTTTAGCGATACAGAAAAGAGCATTTATACATGTATATTAGTGACTTTTAAAGTGTGCTAAAATTGGTTGTCCTTTCCGAAATTATGTTTGAAGTCTTGAACGATCAGAATTTTCACTTGTCACTAAGTATAAAACATACAGCCCACTGACAGACACACAGACAGAAGGACGGATGGACGGGCAGCGAAGGCTTAATAGGGTCCCCTTCAGGTACGGGACAATAAAAACTGGATTAAGGGTGTCCGCACTTCAGCATTTGAATGCAGGAGAGGGTAAACAGGTACATGTCTCGAAGGTCTGATACAAAAGTAATAAAGGACTTCGTTTACCATTAATTAATGAATTGACTGATGATTTTACCACTTACAGTAGTGTAGTTTCTTGTAATATTGTAGCGCTAGCAATTGACATTTTTCGAAGTTCAAAACTCAAGGACAATGGATGATAGAGAAAAAAAACTTCTAAACTAACATTTATGGTCATTTTGCAACTATCAAACAGGTATTGCGGAAAACGACAAATTGTGGTTTGGCATATTTTGTAATGCAAAGTAAACAGCCGGATAAAATAAGGCTGATGAGTCACGAGTGCAGCGGTTATTACATTTACTCAAAACAAATGAGCAATAATAGATGTTTCGTCAATGGAAAACTAATAAGAACCATCACCTGCGTATCAGATCTTCGAGACAGTGACAGTACTTTCATACAAGCCTACAGGCTTAGCTTCTACTCTTCATGATGTTAGGGTTTTTGAAGTCTGTTTGCGTTTTGGGCCTGCCATATTATTGGCCACTAGGCACGGCACAGCTTCGGGACATGTGTTTGGCTTTACAGCATTTTTTTAGGGTGTGGCATCATCACATGGCTCCTCCCGCTCTGGGTGGAGCGGAAGGGAGTGTCAGACTTGTACTGACTAAAACCCATCCATGCGCAAGCGCAAGGAAGGAATCCTTGCGCTTTGGATTCCAGTCGCTTTGGAACAGTCCCGCAGCCTTGGTAGGCATCGGCCCTTGCGGGCCCCTCCCTGTTTGCTGACAACTCTTTGAGGCGCGCATGTACTCTGTAAGCTCGAGAAACTTTCCACGGTTTTTTTGTATCTAGTAAAATCTCATCAAAAATTCCGTTTACTCTGGATTCTAGTGACAAAGCAACTATACATTCAGATGCTCCATCCCAATACCATTTTTATTTTCCACATTTTGAAGTCATAAAAACTACCTCAATAAATTGTACCGTGAGCAGTTCAGAATATGACCCACATGGGTAATTAACCTACATTCCATTGATGCAAACAATGGTATCAAACAAAACTATTGGTTGTAAACAATGGTATCGGCGTCACTATAGCCATTTGATATTGGCTCTTTGGAAATTAGTTGTTTACTACAACGGCTTACTTTTATGACTATAAACTTGTTCGCGTAAAATTATTATAAACAAATATTACTTCCCTTTTTTAATCGGATTTTGTTACTATTTTTTTTGCACAGAACCCTAATTATTTTTCTAAAATATAAGTTATTTTAGCCTATGTTACACCTTATAACATCAGTTAACTGCCAGTTAAAGTCCCGTCAAAATCGGTCCAGCCGTATCTGAGATTAGCCGGAACCAACAGACAGAAAGATAGACAGCCAAAAATTTAAATAAATGTATTTTTTTTATAAGTATCATATATACTTTCAAATGCACTCACTATAAAGCTGTATTTTTATGTTACAAACAAACACATCGATTTTATTTATTTGTATAGATGTATGGGTGTTAACAGACTCTTCACGAAGCCGTCAACAAAGCATTAAGTACATCAAACTAAGTAACTTTACGCAAAAAATTGTGCTGGGAAACAACGTTTTTTTTGGGCTGAAAAATCACGTTTTACAGTAGGATTCAATGTAACACACTGAAAACATTGTGCTGATGAATGGATTGAATAGTAAGGGTTAGGTTATTAGACCAATTAAAGACACAAGTTTAATTTATATGAATAATGTTCAATAAAGTTCCTTCAGGAAGGTGTGTGTGTTCTACTGGGCTACACGCTATAGACTATTCCAGACTACTCAATCTCAATGAGGTCATGTGTATACGTTTTATTTAAGACAAACAGCTACTTATTCAAATAGTATACAATACATTTTTGTTATTCCAACAAGGTGTTTAAAGATAAAAATCTTAAATTAAAAACATGTATATATATATATGCAACATGTAAAACTTGTGAAAAAGTTGGAACTTTGACCCCCAATATCTCCGTAACTAGCAGGTTCCCAGGTATGATCTAGAACGAAAAAATGATCACAATGACGGGGAGAACAAGTGCCTTTCGGCTTCGTTAAGAGTCTGTTTACACCCTTTAGATTCATAGTGGCTACGCATACTAAAAACTCTTATGACGTCAAACCTTTGTTGACTTTCATCTTTTTATCAAGAAATTATCGATTGCATCAAAAACTTCTGGTGGACAAAAAGATAAATAAAATAATCACAAAAAACAAGATATAGCCTGGTAATATCCTTGTTATTATAAATATTACAATCAAATGCCAGATTTAAAAAAAAACCCTTAGGTATACTGGTGCTGATACCTGCCTAGATGTAACAGTAGAAACATCAAATACAAAAACCGCTTAAATGGGAGAAATTATTGAATTAGATGACACGATACGAATACGACATTGCATGTCGTCTCAGCTCAACTCAACTCAAAGCATTTATTTCAATTAGACCATTACAGGCACTTTTGAATGTCAGAAAAACAAAGAAGGCTAAGCTACAGTCACATACACAAGGCATAATAACTTGTGAAAGTACTGTAGTTGCCCATTCCAAAGTGTAGATCTCTATGGAGAAGAATGGGCAATAAACTCCATGGACACTCTTCATGGACGTCTGAAAGACGAAGCGCGTCATAGTCACAGTCGACACGTGTCGGCTGTGCCGGTCGGTCGTCGGCTGCGTCAGCTAACAGATGTCGGCTACGCAGCTGGCCGATGCGGACTGCTTACGAACGACGAATATCGGAAAGAGCTTGAGACCATCATCTACCTAGCCGTTTCCCTACTATGTTGGGGTCGGCTTCTAGTCTAACCGGATGCAGCTGAATACCAGTATTTCACACGGACCGACTGCCTGTCTGACCTCCACAACCCAGTTAGTACTGGGTAATACGATATCCCTTGGCAAGACTGGTTGTCAGACTTTTTGGGCCACTGACTACGTAACGAATCTACAAATGACAGCCGGGACCAACGGCTTAACGTGCTTTCCGAGGCACGGATGAAACTCAGTATTTAATGGGTGGTCACCCATCCACAGACCAATCTAGGCAAGCACGGCTTAACCTAAAGATCGACCCGAGCGGCTGTTATTATTTAGCCAAGCTTGAGACCGATCGAGATTATTCGAGAGGGAGAGTCTAGTTGGCCCTTTAACGACCAACAGAGACTCCATCTCCAACTTAGGCTCGAATGAAGTAGACAGAAGCCACAGAATGTCTTGCAGCGCAGTCAGTCTGCAATGACGTTAGCATACTTTGTCAATTACTCACTGACGATTCCACAATTTGTCATACACAAAGCGGAAACAGAACGCGATGATTAGGACTATCAATATTTTATACTTTTTGGAGATCAGCCAAAGTTTTACTAACCTATGTCCTTACAGTGCATTAAATTAGGTACAAATAAGTGCATGATATAATTATTTAGCTTAAAGTGTCCTCACGTGTGTTAATTAACAGTTAATGATTAGAACAGTAAATTATTATTATGATTCATATTACACGTGCCAATATGTTACATAGATATCTAATGGACTCTTCCTTATAATACATAGGTAAGTACATAATGTACTCTTTGATAAAGGAGATCTGAACAGACATGTTGCAGTCTGATAGGTGTTAGGTCAGAGTTGGTTGATGGTGATGATATATATATCTACTTGTCTATTATGTGTTGTATTCTAGATAGATAGTAAAGTTACTATCTTAAGTAACTTTACTTATTAAATGTTCTTTCTTTGAATTTGGATTATATCTTCATAGATAAAAAATATCATTTCGGACGAAAAAAGGTCAGTATCTTTCTGTTTTACGGATTTTTTTGGAGTGTATTTCTGTATGAAACATAAAAAATTTATTAAATCATTCCAAAGTACAAAACTCAATTGTACCATGGACATTTTTATATAATATAATATTATTATATTTTTTATGTAACATAGCATCAAAGATCCCCAAAAGTAGGATTTTATGAAACATCCTTTGCAGAGACAAGATTTTTACTCATGTACGTAAACAAATTGAAATATTTGTTTAAAACATTCCCGAGAAAAGTAATCAAACTATCTCGGGCATATTTTTTTTTTTAATTTTGTGGCCTTATGTAAACCAAATCACACATCAAAAATTGAGTAAAACGCTCAAATACAAGAAAAAATGTGACAGCCCTTTTAATGAGAAGTTGAAGTTTTTATAGCATGAAAATAGTAGATTAAAATACCGACGAAAGGCAATATTACACGGATCAATCAAAATGGTTGAAAGACGAAGCAAACCAAAGTTAAAAAAAATATCTTCGATCAAAATAATGAAAATCATTTTTATTTTTTTTTCAACAGGAAAATGATACACAACGTCGTAATTATGTTAAACACTCTCAATATTAATTGCGTTATTTACGATTGCGTGCTGGTTAATTTAAACTCAGTATGTGTGCAGAGTCTCACAAATGATACTATTTTGTTTTGGTGCAATCTAAATGTCATGATGGCGTTATCTGCCTTATCGATTCCGAAACACCTGCCTACCTACACCTAATAGCTACCTACCTAACCAACACAGTCACATTTTTGCGCAGTAAATAGTAAAGGAAATGAGGGGCCATCCTTTCCTGCCAAGGCTGCGGGACTGTTCGAAAGAGATACCGCGGCCCTGGAACATAAAGGGCAAGAAAGGAACATGGGGTTTATTCAGTACAAGTCTGACACTCCCTTCTGCCCCGAGCAGTAGAAGTCATTTGATGATTTCCCATCCGAAAAAAAAGGGCCATCCTTTAATCACGTGAGGGTTTTTAGGCCACTTTTATAAACCCCTCCCAATTGGAGATACGTCGTGAGGTTTTAGGCCATCCCTCCTCCTCCCTTTCATTATCACGTGTATTTTTTAGTATTGCAAAAGTATTTGAATTTGTTTTAATAAAATAAAAAAAAACATGTGTGCAATACACACGTGGTAGAAGTAAAACCTTCAAAATGTTGGGTTCAAAATAAACACTGTATAATGCTTCCTATCTCATTTTCTCCCACGTTAAATCTTATGAATTTATGTATCCGTCTCTTTTTACTGTCGATTTTTCGTTTCATCAACTTTCAAATCACAACGATGCTAAAGAAGTTTTCACTTCAAAAACAATGTTTTATCGATTTAGGCACAAACTTGCTTGCTTGGGATTTAATTCATTATTGGTAAAAAAAAATAACGTCTCACATTTTAATCCCACAAAAAATACACGTTATTTTCCCACTATCCCCATCACCCCCACCCCCTGTTCGAACCTCACGTGACGTCGACGACCCTTAAGGAAAAAAACAAATGAAAGCCGCGGACAGTAAACATGACCGTGACACCGGGCTCAAATGAAACACGTTTGAAAGTAGTATAATGTTTATGTATGACTAACTGTTTCAACTGCCCATTGATATCATGACTTGTGTTTATATTTCTGTATACCGGAAGCAAACAATCATAAGTCACATTAAGCTAATAATTCAGTGCACATGTTTTAAGTCTCAATTTGAACACTACTCATTTAAGTAACTTGACTACATAATTGTAAAACTTCTAAGTAAAATTAAAAAAAAAAATTGACTTAAAATAGTATACCATTAAGTAGATGTATCAATGTTTGTTTCAAGGACATTACAAAGTGAATATCGAAAAAAATGGACTTAGGATAGTATACCTCCGGTATACAGATTTATGCTAGATTCGTTACGTAGGATGAGAAGAGCATCATCAATCATATGTTAACTAGCTGTAACGCTTTCAGAGTGATGAAATGTTTTTAGAATGGAAAATTTAGTTGATTTACAAGTGTGCCGCGACCTTCGTCCGGGTTAAATTCTTAACAATTTGAAGAGTTTTAATTTTTTTGCACGGAACCCTTATCCTTTTTCTGAAATAAAAGTAGCCTAAGTCCTTATAACATCAGCTATCTGCCAGTAAAATCCTTGTCAAAATCGGTCCAGCCGTTTCGGAGATAAGCCGGAACAAATACAGACAGACAAAAAATTAAACTATTGTATTTTATAACTGTATTTGTATATATACGCAGTAAAAAGCTGATATTTTAAAAAAACAGACACTTTAATTTTATTTATTCGTATAGAAGAAAGTTTAGTGGTTGGCATGATTTGAGCATTAAATGCGGAAAATATCGTTAGCAAAGTTTTGAATATGAATGTGGATTGCTGAAAGAGATGAGAAATACCTACGAGAAGACGTACGGAGTGTGTGACCGATGATATAGCTCGAAAAGGTGACTGCTGAGATGACGAATAAAAAAAAACAAGTGCGACTTGGACTCGCGCATGAACGTTTCGGTACCATCGTAGTAGGTCTTTTTTGTTATAGCGGTAA
This sequence comes from Lycophotia porphyrea, assembly GCA_950005105.1. Lineage (NCBI taxonomy): Eukaryota > Metazoa > Arthropoda > Insecta > Lepidoptera > Noctuidae > Lycophotia > Lycophotia porphyrea. Next base: position 11,764,048 of record OX465406.1, read on the forward strand.
CAGAAATACATCTTCTGTGAAAATTTCAACTGTCTGTCCATTAGGTTTCATGAAATACAGCTTGGTGACAGACAGCCAGACAGACGGACAGCGAAGGCTTCGTAATAGGGTCCCGTTGGTTTCGCTTCGGGTACGGAACCCTGAAAATAAGTAAGTATTGGTATGAGGGCAGGAGAATAATTATAAGTTCGATGACGAAAATTATTGATAACATACTATTTCGCATATTTTTTTAATATTTGACGTATTTTACTACCAAAAGATCCTCATTAACACTATTAAAACTCCATAACATCGATATTGCCCACAAAATTAATGAGCACCGTACAAAGTTAAGAGTTGTTTTTAATTATAATTAAAAGCGATATCGTTATCTGTATCGACAAACACGTGTCGGCATATTATTTACTGCAGCTGGTTTTTTCGCAGAACATGTTTGTTTTAAACAAAGGGAGTTTTCCTGCTAGAGATAAATTATAAATTGTACACAAAGGTTTAGATTTCTAAATAAAGGGTGTAAACAGACTCTTAACGAACCCGAAAGGCACTTGTTCTCCCCGTCACACAGTGGAACGAATGTATGGGAGCGGTTGGACGTAGACATGTCCGAAAAAAAAGAGTAAAATTATGCCAAACTAATGATGCCATCTTATTCGATTACTTAATGCCTTCATAACTTGTGGTGATGAATTTCTTCATAACTCCCATATTTCGGGAGTAATTTGAGAAAATGTGAAATTTTACTATGAAAATGAGTGTATCGAGCTCCCTCCCTCCTGATTCCGGGCTTGTTTCAAGTAGCGGTCTCTAATATCATAATGCTAATACTAAGAGCTATATTTAATACTAAGACACATAGTGCGCCAAATGTGCACTTTCTGGGATAAAGAGTGATGTTTATTTTATAACACAATTTTTTTATTTTTTGTTTATTTTGTTGATTAAAACCGTTTTTCTAAAGGTTTACCTTATTACAATAACATTTCTGAGCAGCCAATTAGAGAAGATATAAGCTAATTAGGATATATAATTAGGGACTTAAGGTTTACATATAAAACTGATGCACTAATGATTACTGATAAGAACATTGCTATTATTTAATTACTAAATGGCTCTTAATACACTAATTTAGCATGCATCATTTACTAATTATCAAAATAACTAATTACCTTGCAATATTTAACAAAGGATACCTGGGATACCTGGATTTTATATAAATAGGTCACTATTAGTAACTTTAAAATCAGTGTTGATTTACACCTCGTTGTATCCAAGCTAATCTCGCAATGTATTTTCCAAATTTTAATACAAATCTTGATATTCACGTTGCTTTATGCGCACGCGCACATAAAGATTTACGCGACTTTAACTATTTGTTCAGTGTTTTAAAAGATAACAGTTGTGTTCAGTTATGTGAAAGTGCTGAAACAAGTTTAAAAGACTGGTGTCGTCGATTTTGCTACCGCATTTATGCAAAATGGACACAGTCTGGAAGAAGCACAGATAAGTTTCGGAAGAAACATGAGATTTGGCTACAGGCTGCAATTCAATGGCCGGAATTACAGAATGAAAATATGGAACCTTCTACAGAAAATATAAGTGACGTCATCGAGCCCATAATTTCTCCTGCTAAATCTGATGCTTCAACTTGTACACATCCTAGTCCTCGTAAATCTTTTGAGGACCTTAGTAACCGGCAAAAAAGAAGACGCACTGAAGATAGTCTTTCATGCAGCAGTAGCAGCGCTGAAATTATGTTTTCGGCCGAAAGGGCGCTTCAAAAGGCAGGACAAAGCGATACAGCTTATGTTATGAAATACTTGACGGAGAATCCAGAAGAGGCCTCAAAAATCAAAGCCTTCATTGAAGGTAAATCAATTCAGGTACGGGAAATATCCCCTTTGAAGGCATTGGCTCTTTATGTATCGATGAACTTATCGAAATGGCGCTATAACACTCTTCGGGATTTCAACACTCAAGAAGGAGCTCTTCAATACCCGAGTTACTACATGTTGGTTAAAGAAAAAATTAAGTGCTATCCGGCCAAAGAAGATCTCACAGTTACAGAGAGCTCTGCAAAAATCAAATTACAAGCCTTGATGGATTTAACCTCAAGAAGACTTATTAGGTCGTTAGAAACCCCTGTTGATCCCAATCAACAGCTCGTATTGACCAGCAAATGGGGTTTTGACGGATCATCTAGCCAAAGCATTTATCATCAAAGGACGAGTGAAGATGAGCAAATCGATCTTGCTAGTAATTTTATGATTAGTCTTGTACCACTGCGGCTCGTCTCAAAAGGTGTAACAATTTGGGAAAACGAGCGACCATCTTCCACTTCATTTTGCCGGCCAATATTGTTTAAGTTTATAAAGGAAACCAAAGAAAATGTGCAGAGAGAGATGGCTGAAATCGAAGCAGAGATTGAAGCCTTAACTCCATCCACCATCACTGATGGAATTAGTGTCAAACACCAACTGCTGTTGACAATGATTGATGGTAAAATTCATTCCATTATATCCGATACAGCAGCTTCAGTGTGTGACATATGCAAGGCTTGTCCTAAAGAAATGAATAATTTAGAGTTAATCAAAGATAAACACGCAAACGAGGACATGTATAAATATAGCTTAAGCACCCTTCACGCTTGGATTCGCTCAATGGAATGCTTATTACACATTTCCTACAAATTAGACATAAAATCATGGCAAGTAAGGGGTGATATAGCAAAAAGGCAAGTTGATGACAGGAAGAAAAGAGTTCAAGAGGCTGTAAGAAGAGAAACGGGCTTACTTCTCGATGTTGTGAAACAAGGCAGTGGATCCACCAACAATGGCAACTCGGCAAGGAGATTTTTTGAAAACTACACTAAATCTGCTGAACTGACCGGAATAGATGCTATGCTTTTAAGAAAAATCTGTGTGATCTTGCAGTGTATTTCATCAGGAGAGAAGATCAACGTAACTAAATTCCGAGAGTTCTGCTTTGATACTGCTAAGCTTTACGTGGAGTTATACCCATGGTATTATATGCCTTCTTCACTTCATAAAATTTTAATGCATGGGCCAGACATAGTTCAGAACATGTCAATTGTGCCCATTGGTTTTCTATCCGAAGAGGCATCTGAGGCTAGAAATAAAGATTTTAGAAAATATAGAGAGGGGCATTCTCGAAAGCATAGCAGTATCTCATGCAATGAAGATATTATGCACAATCTTTTACTGTCTTCTGATCCACTTGTTACAAGTATCCGTCCAAAAGGAAATAAGTTTGTAAAAAAATCTTCTTTTAAGGAATTTTATGAGCTTACGGATTCTGAGAAAAGTGATATCGAATTTGTTAACATAAATGATTTAGCGGACATCGATTCTGAATTTGAATTAATTGATGATGATGATGATGACGAAGATAATTAAATGATGTTATTGTTTTAAAATGTGTAACTTAGTAAATTAGAGCTTACATCTTAATTATTTATTGTACTTTTAATGAAACTAGGTAATTTATTATCAACTTACTTAAAAGTCATACTCTCATCAGTTCTTGTGAATATTTTTGTTAATATATATTTCTGTATATATATAATATATTTATAGACCTCTTAATAAGTCTGTCTGCGGTTTAAAGTAAATACAAATGGGGAAAAAACGTTTTTTTTTTTAAATTTTCATTTCCTTTTATCCCAGAAAGTGCACATTTGGCGCACTATGTGTCTTAGTATTAAATATAGCTCTTAGTAATAGCATTACGATATTAGAGACCGGTACTTGAAACAAGCCCGGAATCAGGAGGGAGAGAGCTCGATACACTCATTTTCATAGTAAAATTTCACATTTTCTCAAATTACTCCCGAAATATGGGAGTTATGAAGAAATTCATCACCACAATTTATGAAGGCATTAAGTAATCGAATAAGATGGCATCATTAGTTTGTCATAATTTTACTCTTATTTTTCGGACATGTCTACGTCCAACCGCTCCCATACATTCGTTCCACTGTGCGTCATTGCGATCATTTTTTTGTTCTAGACCATACCTGGGAACCTTCTAGTTACGGAGATATTGGGGGTCAAAGTTTCAACTTTTTCACAAGTTTTTTTTTAAATACATGTTTTTAATGTAAGATTTTTACTTAAAACACCTCCAGGACCATTTTACTACTCAATCCATCTATCAGCACGAATGTTTTGAGTGCGCTACATTGAGTCCTACTGTAAAACGTGATTTTTCAGCCCAAAAAAAAAAGTTGTTTCCCAGCACTAATTTTAGCGTAAAGTTACTTAGTTAGTTACCCTGTATGTAGGTACTACAGCAGGGCTAGCATGGGCTGGGATAAAACTTTTGTCCACCGGTTATTTCCACTGACAAGGGACAAAATTATTTTATCCACCTGCCAAAGCACGGCAACAGGGAGAAAGAGAATTATATCACTTTTTGACATTAGACGTGGATACTCACCCCCATATACCCCTATAGCATGGCGACTAGTGGAAGAGAAAAATTACAGATATTTTGACATAACAAAGGGAGAAATTTGTCCTCATCATTAGATGGTGGGTTTAAGTATATCTCTTGGAAAAAATATAATTAGTTGTAATATAAAAATGTCGCGTGCTTACTGTTACTGGAGCTTAGTGTTGTCGTCGGAAAGGGTGAAAATCGAGCGAAAAATACACCGGCGTTCAATTCGCGATTCGAGCAATTCCTTCGTTTTACCCGACACAGAATTCCGCAATTAAATTAACTAATCTAATTAATATCTACATAAATCTACACAACTTATCTCAACTCTCAATATTTTTTTAATTTAAAGAAAATGCGAAAGAAAAATCACGACCGCCAAATTCGACGATTCCCGCGCTTTTTTTCTGGTTTGAGGTTACCCAGAGACATTGACAACAAAACAAAATAAATATCCAGCACAGATGTAATAAAACGAAAAAAGTACTTTGGTTTACGACGATATTCTCGACTATTTTGTAATTGAATAAAAGTTTTCTTATAATGGCAATAATTTCGGGGACAAGCGTTTCCCCTGTTTTGTCCACCGTGAATAGTTTATCCACCCATGTCGCCATGCTCGGAGGGTGGACTAAATTGACAGAGGGGAATAGTATTTTGTCCTCCACCGTGGATAAAATGTCTCCGGCCATGCTAGCCCTGCAGGAAGAAAAAACATTTATTTACAAACGACTTAGACAAAATATATAAAAAACCAGCTGTTTCCTACAAAAGTGCAGTACCTACACGTCATAATGTATAGACCAGTTTTTTTTTAAATTACTGATGAATACTCTCTATGTAGAGCCGGATTCGCGCACGAAGGGTTCCGTACCATAAACCGAAGAACACACGTTTCTGGCTGTCTTTCACCAGGCTGTATCTCATGAACCGTAATAGCTAGACAGTTGAAATTTTTACAAATGATGTATTTCTGTTGCCGCTATAACAACAAATATAGTTTTTTTTTTTAACAATTAAAGGGGGCTCCCATACAAGAAACCCGTAACATAAACCGAAAAAAAAACACGTTTCTTGTATGGGAGCCTCCTTTCAAACGAAAAAAGGAATTTCCCAAATCGGTTCCTATATAAAAAAAATATATGTATATTTCGACGAATTAAGAACCTCTCCTCCTTTTTCGAAGGCGGTTTAAAAAACGTAACCGAACAGAAACAAGATACCGTGACCATCACATCTGTGCAGGCGGTAAAACAGATAACTAAAAAAAATTAAAGAAGCTTGACATTTTTTCTTGAAAAGCAGCCACCTTGTAACTGCAAACTAAAACTGATCGTATTCAACCATCATCATAACAGTAGCGAGGGTCAATTTTTGTAAGAGGTAAGCCGGAGTATATATCTTTAACATAACATACATAACATCACGCCTGTAATCCCCGTAGGGTTAAGCAGAGGTGTACCTAATAGTACACCCACATTTCGCCAGTTCTGTTAAAGTCCCATGTAATAGGGGGCGAGCTTATTGCCATCAACCGGGCACAAATCCAGACTCCGCGGCTACTACTGAGAAATTCCTGACGGAAAAACCCAATAGCACATTGCTCGACTTGGGAATCGAATCCAAGACCTCATGCTCAGCAGTCGCGCTTGCGACCACTCGACCAACGAGGCAGTATTATATTATTAGCAGGATTATATTATATGTCTATAGAATACGGACTGTGACATTTTTCAAAGGGAAGCCGCTAGGAATCGAGTTCTATGGAACCTTCGCCACTGTATCATAATCATAACAGTTTCATAATATTGACGAACAGCCTATGCTAACATTGTCGGCGGGTGTACAGTCGGGCAGTCGCCTTGAATTCCTATCATTTGTCAACAAACTGATTGTTTACGTCACATCTGTGTTGATAGTTCGCTAATCGCTTTTAGACAACATGTACATTTTTAGAGCGCTTTTATAATATCGCATAAACAGAATATGCCACAACTGGGACTAAGGTCCCTATTAATTAGGGGGCCATCCTTTAATCACGTGAAGTTTATCTTACACGTCACACATTCAATACACTTCTTTCATCCCACGAAAAAAAATCACGTGATTGTCACATTATCCCCTCCTCCCCCACCGTGATTAATCGTCTCATTTTTCTGATCCCCTCCCTCCCTTTTCAATCCTCACGTGGTTAAAGGATGACCCCTAGAGGGAGTGGACCGAATATCTAAACGCTTGGCCAGTACGTGTTACTTGCTCTCAATTGGGGCAATGGGAAGTAACTGAAATCATAACTAAATAAAGATCATTTATTTAAAGAACTAGCTTTAGTACAATTCGTTTGAACGTTTCTGCACTAAAACATAGGTCCCGAATTTCACATGTGAGCACCATTTAGAGCCGACTTTCCATAGCCGTTTCTTTAATTTTGAACAGCTCACAAGTCTTGAACTTGAAGTAATTTATTTTCGTAAAAAGGATGTTCTTTAAAGAAAAAAACGGTATTTCAAATAAGAAGCAGTATCAAAAATGTTCATTCAATTCGACATAACCAAACCACGCTCCTATCAAGAGAACTGAAAATACTAACTACCAAAGAATGTCAACAAAACAAACGTAGATATTTAATTTCTTTTCACGTGCTGCATGCTTTGACGAATTACATTACCCAACCATACATTTACATGATTATTCTCAAAGAGCCATGTACAACATCTAAGACACATTGAACGGTGGAGTTGGCTCAAAATATGTCTACATTCTCCGACACTGCAGGTGATTTGGCAAGATCCCACAGAGATCCGAAACTTGGCAGAAAAAGACAGCAATTGTGTGACGAATATACAAGTATCTTGTTCGACTATAAAATTAATTTATGTTCCTGAACATGGCTTACTTGCACACTACTTCGACTAACTATATCAATGTGTCGAGTCTAATTGAATACTGACTTGAATAACGAGGTCACTTACGTGCTGCTCTGTTATGCTGCCTTAGTATCTTATATCATCATCTGCCTAGCTTTTATCCAACTATGTTAGGGTCGGCTCCAAGTCTAACCGGATGCAGCTGAACAGCAGTATTTTACAGGGAGTGACTGCCTATCTAACCTCCAAAACCCAGTTAGTACTGGGCAATGCCCCTAAGTGAGACCAGTTGTCAGACTTTCGGGCCACTGACTACCTGTAACGACTGTCAAAGATCTACAAATGACAGCCAGTACCAAGCACAAAACAAAAAGACCAACGGCTTAACGTGTTTTCCGAGACACATAGGAAACTTGGTATGAGATGGGTAGTCACCCATCCACAGACCAACCTACTCAAGCGCGGCTAAACCTGAAGACTGATCCGAGTGGCTGTTATTATTTAGCTACGACCTCCTCCTCCACCTTAGAACCTCATATGAAAGGAGTTTTATCAACCGCGCAATCGTAAAAAGCTTTACTTCTTATGGCGTCGTCTGTCCAGCCTACATTTGTATTCTGTCTGTGTCTCAGTATCTCGTTCCATCACATTCGGCCATAACACATGGAACTAGCATTTGGAATGGTACTATTTTCTTTTGCCCTTTTATTTACCGGTCTACATCGTACCCCACTGCTGGGCAAAGGCCTCCCTTTCTCCTTCCATACTTCTTCTCTATCCTGTGCAATCTCAGGCCATGTTAGCCCCGCAAACATGAGCCGCCACCTTCGCCGTGGTCGACCTCGACGGCGCTGTCCATACTTATGCCCCTATCCCAATTCATCAGAGGTCGGCGCATATTGTTTGTCTTCTTCTTCCTTACTTGTCTATTACTCGTGATCTTAACAGTCTTAGCCATAACACCTAGCAAACAGTCCATCTATTGTTTGTTGAGAATGGTAACATTCATCATTTTCATCATTTCAGTCGAAAGACGTCCACTGCTGGACATAGGCCTCCCCCAAGTGTTGCCACATTGGCCGGTCCCGTGCGATTCGCATCCAGCGGATCCTTGCATTGGTAACATTATTTCAATTAATTGGAATGTAATTTGTACAGGGGTTTGTAATTACAGAAGCGAATGCAGTAAGTACCTGTTCAGCAGGCGTTGGCAAAACTAAATTGACCGAGTTCGAATTGTGACCCTCAATCTTTATTCTTAAAGATATCATGATTCGAGAACATACGACGCAAGCATATTTCCACAGAATCAACGTTAGTCAATTGTATCACTAAATATATTTCTAGAACTTTATATTGACGGCATGATGTGTTAGTAATAATTTTGTTTTTGGTGTTCTTAATTATAATCAGAGGTGAATGTAAAGGTCAAGCGGCAGTCGTTTTATCATGTTTTATTGACCTGTATGTACTACAAATTACTGGAAAAATAAAACAGACAGCTAAAATCATAACCCTCCCTGTTGCTTAGCCGTAGTCAAGTAAAAACAATGGCGTTCTTGTTTTAATTCTGTGCCTTTCAAACAAATAGATTTTTAGTTAAACTATCCAACATTGCCATGGGCGTTACTTTCGATTTCACCAATGTATAGTTACTTTAACTATGATCGAACTTTGATATAATAGAACATAAAGACTTCTAAACCCAGTATACGAAACAAGTATTATTCAATATTAGGTACCTACTATTGCCATCGTCATTGTCGTAATGAAACTAAACAATTGCTTGCACCAAATGTAGACCGTAATGTATTTAAACAACACATTCAAACGACCAGCATATCTTCAGAGACAACAATACAGTATAGTTGAATTTACTATAAAATCAGATTATAATGTTCCCAATGCTGGGACGCAAGCGAGGAGCCATGGCGTCGTATTGACAGCAGTGGTGATGAATCTACTTATTTCGACAAAATATTCTAGATCTTCGCTTTTGCAAGCAACACAACTATTGACTACGGTCCAAAGTATACTGGACACGTTAAGCTCTCATCAAAGACACACGCTTCAACCAAAATAGAAGTCACACGTGCTTGTCTCTGCTCAAATGTCAGTACAATCATAGATAATGTGATCGTAGAGTTGAATTATTTATGGTTCGGTGTCTTCGGACCACGATGGCAAGAAGTTATGGGCATCGCACGTGATTGTTTAACTAATGTTATTTTTTTGATGCTAGAGAATGAATTAGGGATAGACACACAGCTAGTTGATCTGATATGGCCGATAAATGGATGCCTCTTTTTCGTTCTAACGCTTTTTTTTTGGAGTTGTGCCAGGGACGGTTTGTGTACTTATGCTTAGTTGTGGTTTGACGCAGTTCCGTAAGCTTGCGGTTGACCGCTAGCTATTACATAATTACGGGTAATAGGCGATGATGCACGTTCGCCTAAGCGCAACGTATTAGATACTATAGAAACCCGTTGAATTAGGCAGCAAGGCATTTATATGTAAGAATTAAAGCCACATTTGCGTTTTTACTCAGCAAAAGTGCTATTGAAGTATTTCAAAAACTTACTGAAGCGCCTTTACCAAACCAAATCAAGTACTTATTATCTTGGTTACTTTCAAAATTTGATGAAATGAAGGATGATGAAGAAAAGGATGATCGGAAGATAAGGAGACAGAGTGAGAGAGAGGGAGCAATCGAGAATAATCCCTCAAATGAAACAGAACTCTAAGACGGACTCAAAACAGTCACATATGTAATTACAAACAAAGATTTAATAACAATGTACGAAGCATAAGCAGCTTCCCAACTGCTGCATGTGTTTTATGAAGAAAGCCAAAGGGCTGATTCACACCGGGAAAGCAGCGGCCGCCCGGCCGGTAGCTACTTTCCCGGTGTGAATCGGCCCAACGACAGCATCCATACAATTCATAATCAACTCAGTCTAAAAAAAAACATTTCTTTCTTTCTACTAGAAATACAATCGCCAAATGTCTTCATAATTCATACATTCTGTAAATAAAAGACTGCATTCTTGGCTACGAGCCGGCTAGTTGCCACCATGTTGTGACGTCACTTAAGCCACTTAAGCCACTTATTATGTTGATCGAAGTGTCAAAGGTTAGGTCACTACCTACCTGCCTACTTACCTACCCTACCTACCTACCTCGTTTGAATAAATAACACCTTAAATTTATGCTGACCTAGTACTTTTGGTCGCCAAAAAGACGATTAAATAAGTACATTAGATTTTTTTTACCGACTGTACCTTTATAAAACTTGTAATTTGGGACGAAGCAGGACTTCAATAGTGATATGGGACGAATTAAGATTTTTTTGGAATGTGGGACAAAACTTTAGGACGAACGAAGAATAAATCCAAAAAAAGGTTACTGTTGTTATTTTTACTGCATCATTTAAGTTGTGGGTGGAAAAGCAGTGGGTATGTATAAATAATTAACTAGCGGACGTCACGCGGTTTCACCCGCGTAGTTCCCGTTCCCGTGGGAGTACGGGGATAAAATATAACCTATGTTACTCGCTGATAATGTAGCTATCCATTGCTGAAAGAATTTTTCAAATCGGTCCAGTAGTTTTTAAGTTTTTTTGTTACATACAAAAATACAAAATGTTTATAATATTAGGAAGCAGATTGGATGGGCAAGGCTTATGACCGCAGCATCCAAAATAGCAAGTCTAGTATGAAAGACAGAAGCGAAATAATTTACAATTTTTCATGCCAATTTCTAGAGCCCTATGTCTAATCCCCAATGGCCCAAAACTGAAGTATCTGGTAAAGGCTAAAACCAGGCAAGATATCAAAAAAATAGATCAAGATCCTCAGCACTGTTGGACTGAGAGTATAGAGTAGAAGATATGCAGTGCGGGAGACTACGACCTCAGCGAAAAATTAAAAAAGGGAAGCAGATTCAAAGGCAGAGATTTGATTAAGTGGCATATCAGAAAAGTCAGACAAGCGAAACCACGTCATTGTCTATCGTCACTGAAGTGCGATAAGCCGAATTGAATAATTGACGTCGTATTACCTAGCTACACCTTCCGCCAATGTGTAACAATTGATTGCCCTCCTTAAATTACAGGTGTGAGACACAATTCGGTTTCTTGGCAGTGATTTGTCTGAGAGAGACGGACGTGACACCGCATGACTCCCACCCTAGACACAGTGACGTTTTGACATACGTAACGTCACACGTCATGGTAAACAGAATAATTAGTTTTTCGAGGAATGCTCATAGGAAAGTTTTTGGGAATGCTGGACCCTATAGAAGTGGTAATTCAGTGCCGCAGACGTCTTGATGAACCGTTGGAGTTCGTTCGAGAACTTCTTATTCCCAAATTAAAAGACTAGAAGTGGTGAAGGGCAGGCGTTTTGGGTTTTGGCGGGGACTGCAAATTCTCAACCTTTATTGGAAGTTCAGAACTTCTTTCAGAAAACCTTATTTTACAAAAATTGCCAGTCTAAAGTTGAGAGTAGCGGTGGCTCAGTGGTGGCGGCTCCGACTTACGAACAGTAAGTCGTGGGTTCGAACCCAGGCAGGCGCATTACTTACTTTGTGTAATTTATTTCATCATCACTGCACTCAAAACGGTGAAGGAAAAAATCGTGAGGAAACCGGCATGTCCTAGAAAAATTCGAAGACATGTGACATCTACCAACCCGCACTGGGCCCGCGTGTTGGATTATAGCCCATTCCCTCTCATAGAGATGAGGCCTGTGTCCCAGCAGTGGGAACATTATAGGCTGGTTATGCTTGTGCTGCCAGTCCATGCATACTGTGTTTTTAATAGTTTTAGTGCAAAAAACCGTACTAATTTTATTATCAATACTGTCAACACAAAACCTACTTCCACACGATAAGCTTTGACACATATTACAAACAAAATCATCGGAATTTCCCCAACAAAACATTTTAACTTACATACTAAAACAATGTGCTATTTATATTCAAATGTCAAACAGATAGACAGACTAAACTTCGAACACAACGGCACAAGCATTATGTAACCTTTGACTGATATTTGTAAATATAAACGCGTAATAACTTGTTGATGTCCTACGGTAATTTAAAATAGCGATAAGTATGTTATTTTCAGTTGCAATCAACATTGATTTTATTGGAATGGTAATTGAATGGCTCACGTTTGAATATACAGGAGTTTCGTACTCAACGACAAAACAAACACTTCAAACATTCATGAATAACTTAAGTGTGGGGTATTTTGGCGGAAAATAAAATTAGTTATCTTTGATTCGAATAAGCTCTTACGCCGAAACCGGCTAATCAACCTAATATAATCGTATTTCCATATCATCATCTTCAAAAATACAGCGACTTTCAACCAATGTCAACTAATTTGGTCGAACCGTATAATATTGCCTTTTTTTTCGGATGGGAAGTCATCAAATGACTTCTCCCGCTCTGGGCGGAGCGGGAAGGAGTGTCAGACTTGTACTGACTAAAACCCATCCATGTTCCTTCCTTGCCCTTTGTGTTCCAGGGCCGCGGTATCTCTGTCGAACAGTCCCGCAGCCCTGGTAAGACTTCCACCTCTGCTTTGCTTATTAATCAACATCTATACAATCATGTTTTACCAATCTCTAGAATGACTCACTAATGCCGAAATTTTCACAAAAAAAGAATACTATTTACTTGATTTTTAATTTTAACTTCCCTGTATTCAGATGTGATTTATGTATTTTACTTTTTAGAAACAAATGATCAGTACCTCGCATTGCAAATTACTTGGTTAAAAAACATATTATATACACACCTAGAACTTACTTGATAATTTATGTACATAAATAAGTAAATTATTCACAGTAGTATACACTTGAGTGGTAAATGTTAAGGCAAGTGTACATTGGTTTAATAAGTAGTGGTAGTACTAAATATCATAAGTCTCCTGCCCTGATCTCAATTTATTTGGGGTCGGCGCAGCATGTCTTCTTCTTCCATACTTCTCTATTACTCGTCATCTCAGCTGTCGCCTCCTTTCTTGCCATATCATCCTTTACACAGCCCAACCCTCGTTTCTTTGGTCTTCCTCTACTGTTATAGCCATCAATATAAACCCCCACATATGAGAGGAATACTTCAGACTCATCAATGTCCAGCCCAAACCCATGGACTTGGAAAGCTGAAATTTCGCACAGAGCTTTATTTACCTTTATTATGAGCATAAAAAATAACGTAACATCACGCCTGTAATCCCCAAAGAGTTACATAAATGTATCTAATAGTACACAATTCCAATGTAATAGCAGCGAGCCTATTTCTATCAGCGGGGCACATAGCAACTCCAAGATAAGTCATAAGGATTTCGAGATTCCCACAAGATATCCCAGTATTCGCTTGCAAAGTGCCTCGAACATAGTAGCAAGTAAGAAGCCCATTTAGAACCCCACTTTAAATTGGTAGAGTCACCCCCGGGTATTCAATAGCTCATTGAAATATTTCTGGTTTTAAATCTCATGACAGTATAGAGCACTTTTTGGCTTTATTCGGGTCAGCCAATCACAATCATACATGATCAGAGGTTTACATAATTAACATCTTCCTGTCCCATGGTACTTGGGGTCGGCGCAACACGTTTTTTCTTCTATTCTCCTCTGTCAGCCGTCACGCTATCATTTATTCCTTTGTCTTTCATATCATTCCTCACACAATCTCTCCTTCGGATCCTTGGTCTTCCTCTCCCTCTCTATCCGTCCACATTTATGTGATCAGAGTTTTTATTAGGCTTTCAGTATCCCAGCGAAAAATACCCAGACCAATAAAAGTCTGGTTTACAACCTCGTTAGCGTTATTAAATAATGAGCTAGCTGAATCGCCCATTAACATTTCTTTTGGGTAAGAAATTGCTTTTCAGTCCCGCCCCTCACACGACGTGATCTATGAACGATAAAGATGTAGAAGTCAAAATAATAATAATAATAATAATTGGGCGCTGGTGTGTGCCTTGGACTCGCAACTCAAGAGTATATTCGAGAGTAGCGAGGACCTCGTTGATACACACTCGATCCTGTACTGTGGGGCTGTTGCGGCATGTCGTTTAGCTAATGTCAGGTTTCCAAATTGTGACGTAGCTACTCGACCAAGACCAGCCGTACCAGCCTGGCAGCGCAGGATCGAGCGCCGTATCGACGGGGCCAGGGTACTCATCGGCAAACTATACTGCTTCAGGGAGGGCAATACTCGACCACGTGTGATGCGCTTTGTGAGGCGGGCATTCTCGGGGACTGGACTCAGCCCTCAAGAATACATGTCCCGTGTCACAGAGCGCATTGACTTCCTGAAGCAGAAAGTTTATGCATGGGCGAACCGTATTCGGCGGTATAAGCGGCGGGTTGATCGGTACTCGCAGAATCGCATGTTCCAGAGCGATGAAAGGTGGGTATACAGAGCTTGGGAGCGAACCGAGCAAAATATGACAGACGTGTGCCGCCCAGATGATGCCGCCACGAGTTCTTTCTGGCGCAGCATCTGGTCGGTGCCCGTCTGTCATACTGAGGCTGACTGGATGCGTGATGTCGAGCGAGTGTGTGAACCTATACCAGAAATGGAGCCAGTTTTGGTTACACCATTAGATGTAGCCAGAGCAGTTCGTCCGTTACCGAACTGGAAGTCACCGGGACCGGACGGACTGCATAACTTCTGGCTCAAATGGCTTAGTAGTTCACACACTTGCCTGGCATCCCAATTCCAGTCATCCTTAGAGTCTGGGTTACTACCACAGTTTCTAACAACAGGCGTTACCCACCTGCTCCATAAGTCAGGTAGTCCCGCGGAACCCAAGAATTATAGACCGATCACGTGTTTGTCGACGGTCTATAAACTTCTTACATCCATTTTGAGAGCGAAAATTAATACACACATTGACAAAAACTTCATTATGTCTGCTTCTCAAAATGGATGTAGGAATGGATCCCGCGGTACTAAGGAGCTACTCCTCATCGACATGGCCATTAGCCAACAGGTTCGTCGCTCTCGCAAGGATCTGGCGACATGCTGGATAGATTATAAGAAGGCCTACGACTCGGTGCCACATACATGGCTCATGAGGGTGCTGGAGTTGTACAAGATAGATGCAACTCTACGCGCCTTCCTTGAGTCGTGTATGGGGCAATGGAGGACGGTCCTTCGATATCCAGGATGTCGACAGATCCAGGGGAACGATGAGCCTGTATGGATTAAACGGGGAATATTCCAGGGCGACAGTCTGAGTCCTCTTTGGTTCTGTCTAGCCCTGAATCCTCTAAGCACATTGCTGGAGGATTCAGGTCTAGGCTACCGGTTGAGAAGAGATGGTCAGGTCATATCTCACCTGCTTTACATGGATGATCTGAAACTCTTTGCCCCCAACAAATTGCGTCTGATGGAGTTACTGAGAGTAACTGAAACTTTTAGTAGCGCCATCAGGATGGAATTTGGTGTGGACAAATGTGCAGTTATGTATGTAAAGCGAGGGGAGATTATGGCATCCGAGGGAATTCAGCTCTCGGATTCCATACACCTGAGATCCCTCTCCTCAGCCGAAAGCTATAAGTATTTGGGTATGTCGGAAGCGTTGGGCATTAATGTGACTGACATGAAGCAATCGTTGAGGGAGCGCTTCTTTGGACGCCTGAAGAAGGTATTAAATAGCCTTCTTTCAGGTGGGAACAAGGTGCGCGCCTTCAACGGTTGGGTCATGCCGGTTTTAATGTACTCTTTCGGCATACTCAAATGGACTCAGACGGAACTCGATACCCTGGACAGGAGAGTCCGTACACTGCTGACGGCAAACCGGATGCATCACCCACGATCATCAGTGATGAGACTGTACATCCCGCGGAAGTGCGGAGGTCGAGGCTTTTTAAATGCGAAGACCCTCCACAACCGCGAGGTGTGCAGTCTCAGAGAATATTTTTTAGAAACCGATGTGGGTATGCACCGAGATGTGGTCGCAGTGGACAAGGGACTGACCCCGCTGTCCATGGCTAAAGAGAACTGGCGCAAACCTGTAGTACTTACTACTGATGACCGCAAGGAAGTATGGCAAGGCAAGGAGCTTCACGGGCGCTTCTACCGGGCTCTTCATGGGCCCGATGTAGATTTTCTAGCGTCCGTGTCCTGGCTACGTTTCGGTGACCTCTTTGGGGAAACTGAAGGTTTTGTCTGTGCGATTATGGACGAAGTTATGTTGACGAACAACTACCGGAAATATATTATGAAGGACGGGACGGTTGACGTGTGTCGGGCATGCCACCGTCCGGGTGAGTCCATTAGACATATTATTTCTGGTTGTTCTCGTCTGGCTAACGGCGAGTACTTGCACAGGCACAACCAAGTAGCCAGGATTATTCACCAGCAACTTGCCTTGAAATATAAACTTGTGGAATCTGAGGTACCGTACTACAAGTATGTGCCCGACCCAGTTCTCGAGAAAGACCATGTCACACTGTACTGGGATCGGTCTATCATTACAGACAGGACTATTGTTGCCAATAAACCTGACATAGTGGTGATAGACCGATCAGCGCGCCGCGTAATGATAATCGATGTCACCATCCCGCATGACGAGAACCTCGTGAAAGCTGAGAAAGAGAAACAAATAAAATATCTCGACTTAGCACATGAGGTTGTCGACATGTGGAATGTGAGCTCGGCTATCATTGTGCCGATTGTCGTAACGGCCAATGGCCTTATGGCTAAGAGCCTCGACGACCATCTTTCGAGGCTCTCCTTAGGCAGTTGGATCAAGGGCCTGATTCAGAAGGCAGTACTCCTCGATACGGCTCGCATTGTGAGGAGGTTCCTGTCTCTGGAGCCCTAACCACCGGTAGCTTGGACCCTGTTCCCGACACCGGCGGACCGCTATTTTTTTATATTTTTAAATGTTTTTATATGGATTTTTTAAGAAATATTTAAAAATGTTAAAAAATGTGTATATATAAATGAATAAACGGAATAATAATAAATAATGCTTGGCGTCCCAGTTTCAATCAGCCTTAGAGTCAGGGTCGCTTCCCCAGTTCTTGACGACAGGAATTACCCACCTGCTCCATAAATCAGGTAGTACTTCGGAGCCCAAAAATTATAGACCAATCACTTGTCTACCGACGGTCTATAAAGTTCTTACATCCATTTTGAGAGCTAAAATCAACCAACATATTGAGACTAATTCTATCATGTCTGCCTCTCAGAATGGATGTAGGAACGGGTCCCGTGGTACTAAGGAGCTGCTCCTCATTGATATGGCCATTAGCCAACAGGTTCGCCGCTCCCGAAGGGATCTGTCTACATGTTGGATAGATTATAAGAAGGCCTATGATTCTGTGCCTCATACATGGCTCATGAGGGTGCTGGAGTTGTACAAAGTTGATGCAACTCTGCGTACCTTCCTGATGTCATGTATGGGCCACTGGAGAACGGTCCTTCGCTATCCAGGATGTCGACAGATCCAGAGGAACAGCGAACCGATAAGGATCGAGCGCGGTATATTCCAGGGCGATAGTCTGAGTCCATTGTGGTTTTGTCTAGCCTTGAACCCACTCAGCACACTGCTGGAGGGTTCAGGTCTAGGCTATCGGTTGAGGAGAGATGGTCAGGTCGTATCTCACCTTCTTTACATGGATGATCTGAAACTCTTTGCCCCCAACAACTTGCAACTGATGGAGCTACTGAAGGTAACAGAAACTTTCAGTAGCGCCATCAGGATGGAATTTGGTGTGGATAAATGTGCAGTTATGCATGTAAAGCGAGGGGAGATTATGGAATCCGTGGGAATTCAACTCTCGGAATCCATACACCTTAGATCCCTCTCCTCAACAGAAACTTACAAGTATTTGGGTATGTCGGAAGCATTAGGCATCAACACTACCGACATGAAACAATCGTTGAAGGAGCGCTTCTTTGGCCGCCTGAAAAAAGTATTAAATAGTCTTTTATCAGGCGGAAATAAGGTGCGCGCCTTCAACAGTTGGGTCATGCCGGTTTTGATGTATTCTTTCGGCATACTCAAATGGACTCAGACGGAACTTGATGCCTTGGATAGGAGGGTCCGCGTACTGCTGACCGCAAATCGGATGCATCACCCACGGTCGTCGGTGATGAGACTGTATATCCCACGGAAATGCGGAGGTCGTGGCTTCTTAAACGCTAAGACCCTGCATAACCGTGAGGTATGCAGTCTCAGGGAATACTTCCTAGAAGCCGACGTGGGTATGCACCGAGAAGTGGTCTCAGTGGACAAGGGCCTCACCCCGCTCTCCCTGGCTAACGAGAGCTGGCGCAAACCTAGAGTATTAGATACTAATGACCGCAAGGAGGTATGGCAGGGCAAGGAGCTTCACGGACGCTTTTACCGGGCCCTACATGGGCCCGATGTAGACTTCTTAGCGTCCGTATCTTGGCTGCGCTTCGGTGACCTCTTCGGGGAAACCGAAGGTTTTGTCTGTGCAATAATGGACGAAGTTATGATGACGAATAACTATCGGAAATACATTGTGAAGGATGGCACGGTTGACATATGTCGGGCATGCCACCGGCCGGGAGAATCGATCCGACACATTATTTCTGGGTGTTCTAGTCTAGCTAACGGAGAATACTTGCATAGACACAACCTCGTTGCCAGGATTATCCACCAGCAACTTGCTTTGAAGTATAGCCTTGTGGAATCAGAAGTGCCATACTATAAGTATGCGCCCGACCCAGTTCTCGATAATGGTAATATCACGTTGTATTGGGATCGACCTATCACCACTGACAGGACTATTGTTGCCAATAAGCCTGACATTGTGGTGATAGATCGATTGGAGCGCCGCGCAATGATTGTTGATATAACAGTCCCGCATGACGAGAACCTCGTGAAAGCAGAAAAAGATAAGCAGTTCAAGTATCTAGATCTGGCTCGCGAGGTTGTCGACATGTGGGATGTGAGTACAGCAGTTATTGTGCCGATAGTCGTGTCAGCCAATGGATTAATAGCTAGTAGCCTCGACCAACATTTAAGGAGGCTCTCGCTTGGCAGCTGGATCAAGGGCTTGATTCAGAAAGCAGTACTTCTGGACACGGCGCGTATTGTCAGGAGGTTCCTCTCTCAACAGCCCTGACCACCGGTAGCTCGGACCCTGTTCCCAATGCTGGTGGGCTACTATTTTTTATATTTTTAAATGTTTTTTTAAGTTGTTTTTTATTTAAATATTTAAAAATGAAAAGAATATGTATATAAATAAATAAAGGAAATAATAATAATAATACATACACAAGTAAGTAATAAAATGAATAAGGACAGAAGCTACACTTCAACCAACTTAACTGTGCAGGTGGGAAAACACAGAACTAAAATAAATGTACCAAGTTTGACATATCGATGCATTTTTGCTTGACAAGTAGCGCCACTTTGAACTGCACATTAAAAGTGGTGATACTGTACTTAAATGCGTGCTGCGTTAATGCTGTTGAAAATCCTTTAGATATAGGAGCGCAAAGCTTTAAAAGTGATTTTCGGTTGATTAGACTCTCTCACTACAGTCCTTGTCCAGCACTGTGACATTTTAAGCTATTGCATAGCTTCTATCGCGGGCCTTGAGCGTGGAGACCGAATCCAGAAACTCCGTAACGAAAATAACCTAACGCGTTAGCTTAGTGTCAGATATTGGTGAATAAATATTTATAATTACATAAGTTGATAAAAAATGCTATACAAAAGCTTTACCGCGGCAGTCTCCGAGTGCCACACGTCTTTTTTTTTAATGATACAGTACCATGCTAAGATCTTGGGGATCTTTTTCTTTACTTTTTTATGTTTATTTTCTTTTTATTTAATTTTATTTCATTATTTTGTCTTATGCGAATCAAATAAATTCTTTTTCTATCTTCCTTTCTTTTCTCACAGTTATTTCACCTCTAACTTAGAATCACTGACAAGACCACAGTGATCTTTATCAGCGTTGCCATAAGGCTGTCGTTGGCGTGTACACTTGCAGCTGTCAAAAGTAAAAGTGTACTGTACAGTGAAAGAACTGTACACCAGTGTAAACTTTACCTAATCGCGCATCAAAGTTCAACCATGTCTGTGAATATTTGACAATAACATTAGTCTATACCTACTTCATTTGACGTAGTTTGACTGTGAATGAACATATAAAACTTTAATAGCAGCCTCTGACTAATAGTTACTATGCAAGGCGTCAGTATTTATAAAACAGTTGTGTCTGTATATAATAGAATAACAATATGCATTACGTTAATTCATAATATTAACATTTAAACATTTTTCACAAAGAACTGTAACGTTATTCATTCAGGGTGTAAACAGACTTCACGAAGCCGTCAACCAAGCATTATGTACATCAAACTAAGTGACTACGCAAAAATTAGTGCTGGGAAACGACTTTTTTTTTGGGCTGATATATCACGTTTTACAGTAGGACTCAATGTAACGCACTCAAAACATTGTGCTGATGGATGCATTGAATAGTACGGGTCCTGGAGGTGTTAAAAGTAAAAATCTTACATTAAAAACATGTATTTAAAAAAAAAAACTTGTGAAGAAGTTGGAACTTAGACCCCCAATATCTCCGTAACTAGAAGGTTTCCAAGTATGGTCAAGAGCAAACAAATGATCGCAATGACGCCGAGAACAAGTGCTTTGGCTTCGTTAAGTCTGTTTACACCCTTTATACGATACTAGCTGACCCTCGCAAGTTCGTTTGTGTCACATAAGACAGAGACATTTTTCATTGATGCTCCGCTCCTATTGGTCGTAGCGTGATGTTATATAGCCTGTAAGCCTTTCTCGTTAAATGGGGTATCCAACCAGTAGTTCCTGAGATAAGCGCGTTCAACTAAACAAAAAAACTCTTCAGCTTTATAATATTATATATAAAATACTAGCTGACCCGCGCAACTTCGTTTGCGTCACATAATGCAATTAAATAATATATCGACTACTCTACCATACCTAACCTACCCTGCCCTACCTAGCTACCTACCCTACCCTACCTACCCTACCCTACCTACCCTACCCTACCCTACCTACCCTACACTACCCTACCTACCCTACCCTACCTACCCCACCCTACCTACCCCACCCTACCTACCCTACCCTACCTACCCTACCCTACCTACCCTACCCTACCTACTCTACCTACCCTACATACCCTACATACCCATAAACCATCTACTAAATAGTCCGAACAAAGCCTAAACGTTTAGATAACGACTGCAGCGCCATCTGTCGGGCTGATTTGTGAATCTAAACCATCCAGGGTGCCACCCAAACGCATACAAAAAAATTCATTGAAATCGGTCCAGCCGTTTAGGAGGAGTTCAGTGACATACACACTCACAGAAGAATTATATATATAAAGATATAATATAATTATATTATAGTATAGATAATCCTATTATGATTCTCTTAAAGCGGCCATTTTGCCCAGATGGTGATAGCCTGGTAGGTCAATAGCCATAGTAAACTTATTGCCCTACATACTGTTAGAATGACGTGGCGACCCCACAGGAATACATGTCTTTACGTGACGGAACATCGCGACTATACCTATTCCCATAAGGGGTCGGCAGACGTGAGAAATAGGAACCCTTACTTTTTGTTAGTTATGTATTTGTGCCCGTTTCCACTAACACTCGCCTAAATAAGAGAGATTAGAAATTTCAACAGTAAAGTAACATTTAGGCATTAATTTAAGATTTCTTAGTCTCAGATAAAAGGGGGTGAGTCTATTGCCATAAATCGGGCACGAAAACAGACTCCTAAAAGTAACCTCATAACAATGCCCGGCATGGGAATCAAACGCAGAGCTTAGCAGATGTTCACTAGACCACCACAGGAGTCTAGTCGAAAAATACGTCTCTACATAACGTTTTAGTTTACGTATTTTTCGAAAGCCACATACAACTCAGTACACACTAAGCTATACATTTCCAGTATAACATGACCTCGCTTTCAATACATTTCCCGTACAATGAGAGATCCGCATAAACTGGCTTTGTATAGCTTGATTGGACGTCGGTCGTGAGTACTATGCGTCACTCGTGCGTGCCTGTGGGAGCCATTTATCTCCATCCGAGGGTTTCCCCAAATGAAGACATACTGTTCCTGTATTAAAAGATACGAGTAACATATTTCTTCGGCTTAGGCTGACTTCTGATGGAGATGAAATAGATCAGGAATGTTATGGAGCTCCGTAACCGTAACCGAAACTACCGGATATCCGAAATAAAAATATATCCGTAACCGTAACCGTGTCCGTTTCACAAGTTTTGGATAGTTTCGTATAATCTAAAATTAAATAAAACGACATGTTTCGACAGGTTTTTGTCTCACCGCTCGCGCACCACGTCAATCTTGCAGTTTCTTTGTTACTTCTATTCGTAACATAACCTCTTTCATAACTAGTTAGTTTTTTATTATATCCGTAACCGAAACTATCCGAAACTAACGGATAATCCGAAATAATTACATATCTGTAACCGTATCCGAAACCGATATCATTTTATTCCTATATCCATATCCGTATGCAGATCCGAAATATCATATCCATAACATCTTCTCTGTTCTCCTTCTGTTCTCCTTTGAAACAATTTTAGGATGTATTTCACCATGTATTTTATTTTTATAAGCTATTGTTTAACTTGCCATCAGGCGCGAGACTTTCGGGGGGGGGGGGTCTGGGGTCAGGGCCTGCCATGGCATCCGCTCAGCCCTGAGTGGGAGAAGTCATTGAAGTCAGTAAAAAAAAAAGGGCGTAGCCAAAGAATTTGATAGGGACGGAGGAGTGTCGGAATACTCGGAGTGTCAATTTGGCGTGTATGACTTTTGGATTTGGGGGGGGGGGGTCATTAACATGACTTCTGAGACCCCCCCCCCCTGCTTGCCTTGTTAGTTTGTTTGTAAGTATGTATTGGTCAAATCATGCAACTTTAATTTCAAACCAGTTCCCCCAACCGATTGAGCTGAATTTTGCACACAACTTTAGTTTTGGTGACAATACATTTTCATGACAGCCATGATATAATCCTGCAGCCAGGATCGCCTCCTCACGAGAGAACTCCTCAACGGTTAAGTAAATGTACGAACACGAAACTTTGTTTACGCGTTCAATGTTAATAGTTAAACCTCATCATCGTCATCAGCCTATAGCAGTCTACTGCTGGACATAGGCCTCCTCATTCAATAGATAAACCTATTTTTTTTTTTTTATTGAATAATACTTTCTTTTTTTTACTGTATGGCAACTACTGCCGATGTCAACCATTCTGCCAATGTCAGATGTTATCAAGACTCGTGTAGGTAGTAATTTACCAATTCAATGTAATTGAACGCGATCAACACATCTAAATCGCGTTCAAGAGTCGTCAGTGGCATAATTGGTATTGATTATCGACAGGGACAGCTCCCGCCTATTGATTTGCTGATCGTGTATAGTTAGTTGCATTGGTGATTGGATTGAAACTGTCAAATTTTTCTAATCAACCTTGAACCTAATACTTCAGCGATACAGTTGAAAATCTATTAGAGAAATTTGTCAGATTGTAAAAGCTAGCGTCTGTACATACGTTTTCAGAAAAGACTTGGATCTATGAATTATTTTTCTAAACAGCTTTTAGATTGAGTAATAAAAATATAAACAAAATACAATCGTCTCTTGCCAAGTGCAATTTAATTGCCCAGATTGTATTGTATTGTAATTGTATTGTAACTCTATTATGTAAAACTAGCTGAAATAATTATGTGATAGTACTTTTCAGCTGATTGTGATTGAGAAAATCAACAAATTATTTTTTTGATAACGTCAATATAAAATCAACGGTAGATTTTTATTATCAAAATTGTTTTTATGCAAAGATAAGCCAGTTCACAGTTTTTGATTTGCCCTTCAAAAATAATTTAATCAATGATAAAAACTGCTGACAAAAAAACTTCGTATGTAGTATGAGTATAACTCATAACAATATTATTATAGTTTTTCTTCAACAAAAGTTGTTTAAGTTCTGTCGAAATTCAAAATCACATAAACCAGAGAGAATTCATTATATAAGTATAAAGTACTCACGGTGCGACATTCTTGAGTTATTTCGCTGTAATTCTAAGTACCGTTACCCCTCTGCCAAAATATGACGCCGAAAACAAGGCAACGGACTTCACTTTCCACAAATTATTCCTAAATTCACACTGGCCACTTAAAACACGACAACACTTTAGTCGATTAAAACAATATATATCACCAATCGACTAATCACACGAAAAAAAAACACATACAACTCTTTGGTTAAAAATAAAACAATTTCAAAAATGGAACACGTGCGCTCACAGCGACGGGAAGAACAACACAAACAAAGCTTCGCGCGTGTTCTTGTTACTGAAGTAAATAAAATAATTATCAACTGAATATGATACCGCTTCGGACACTCAACGCGTACTGCGCGCCAATACCAATCGCAAACAATGTTATCCAAATGTGAAACTCGTTGTGAATTTATTTATTCAATGTGTGTACAAACTTCTTTGTTCTTTTTTTTTATATTTAGACCGTTGACTTTTGACACGGCGGGGAAATGAATCAACACGAAAGAGATTTTCATTATTTATGGTGACTTGTATAGTTTTAAATTTTTCAATAAAAGTCTCTTTAAACCTTATGAATCATAGGTAACTTTACTTATTTTTATCGTTATACTAAGTGTTTATTCACATAATAACATCATGGCTGTAATCCCCGAAGGGTTAGGCATTGGTGCACCTAATTAAACTCCCATGCATGCATGCTCCCGTTATGTTTAACTCCCATGTAATAGGGGGCGAGTATGAAAGAAGAAAACATGCTGCGCCGACCCTAAATGAATTAAGATAAGGGCAAAAGAATGATAATGACGTAATAGAGGGCGAGCCTATTGCCATCAATCGGGCATAAATCAAACTCCGTGGCTGCTACTGAAAATTCCTGATGGAAAAACCCAATAACCCTACCCGAGCTGGGAATCGAACCCAGGACCTAACGCTTCGCAGTAGCGCTTATGACCACTAAACCAACGAGGCAATCACGAAACTAATTCATGTTAAGAATATATTAGATAAATGTGGTGTAGACCACACCCACCTAGTTATTTTCGTAAAAAAAAAATTAAACAGTTCAATAATTAAGTTGTTTGTTTTCCTTATTCTCAAACGACAGAGATAAGACTAAAGATTTTTTTATTATTTTGTCAAAAACTCCGTCATTTACATACGTATCATACAATATAAATTTTATGAGTTTCTTTGGAATTTATTCGAGTACAATGTTGGCTGCTCTCCGACCATCTCTAGATTACATTAAATTAAATATGTATTAGATGATCGTAACACCAAGTATGTAATTAACAATCCATATTATTTTCAAATGTATTTACAAAAAACTGCATCCACGTTTTCAGCTAGCAGCCGTATTACTGAAACAGGCTAGACTTATCCTAAAAGAAAAAAAAATGTTTTTTTTTTTATAATTAATTTTTCAGTTTTTCTTTTTATTTCTTTCTCTATCTTCCAATTATGGTTCAATTTTCATTGTCTTTATCTTTGTCAGTCGTTAAATAACGATAACCAGTCTTACCAAGGGGTATCATATTACCCAGTACTAACTGGGTTGTGGCGTCAGATAGGCAGTCCTCCATGTAAAATACTGGTCTTCAGCTGTATCTGGTTAGACCGGAAGCCGACTCCAGCAATTTGGGAAAATGCTAAGCAGATGATGAGTTCAATATAAAGATAGCAAATCAGCCTAAAATTTTCCCACTGCAGGGAGCTGTGAGTGGGGAGGAGGGAGTGGATCGAAATCAACCCGGGCTGAGTTCAGGTTGGTAGATTACCCACGTAAGGAAGGCACTGCCAATCAAATAAATTCAAAAACTTAAGGTGGAAGCGTACGAGTAGCCCGCGAAATTCCAATTTTCTTACGGTTTTGCAATTTGCAGGTCCGTGTCAGGTCGTATGTTAATGAAAAATGAGTCGCGCCAGTAACACGTGTGTAGTTACAGAATCACTTTCATGAAAATCATCAATACAACCCTCTAAGTTCATGTAACCCTATACAATGAATATTTCATGATTGTAATTCTGTAACTACACACGTGTCCCTGGCATGACTCATTTTTCATCAACATACAATCTGACACGCGATGTTATCATTCAGTTTGTATCATCCCAAAGCTGGGCAAAAGTAATCGTGGCAAAAGCGTCATGTTATATTGCATGTATCGTGTAACTATATGCTTAAATTCTACGTGAAATAATTTGCAACGAATAGACAAAGTAATTTTTATGATAAATGAAAGTTCAACAGTCCCAGTGATTGCGCTGAAATGAGTCAACTGAAACGGTTTTGTTTCAATTACAATAATTAATGGAGTCGCTTCTACGAATTAGGACGCCATCTTGTAGTCAGGGGTCTTATTTTGTTAGTTTCCACTGTAACAACTTCACAGAAAGGAAACATAAACATTACATCGCCTGTATTTCCACAAAGGGCTAGGCAGAGGTGTACCTAATAATACAACCACATTTCGCCACTTATGTTTAAGTTCTAATTAATAGGGGGCGAGCCTAATGCCATTAACCGTGCACACATATAAACTACGTGCTGTTGAGAAATTTCTGATGGAAATATCCATTATAATTATGTAACATAAAATATAGCTTAGTAAAATCATTTAGAACAGTAAGTAGAGCAAGGGCACTGCGCTGGCTTTAGCTCAAATCTTGAGTTTTTCCAATGGAGATCTAAATCTAACAATCATCTATCTCCTGCCCTTATCCCAATTTATTTGTGGTCGGTGGAGCACGTCTTCTTCCATACTTCTCTATTACTCGCCATCTCACCAGACTCTTCATTTCTTGACATATAATCTTGCCACAGATCTAAATCTACGAATATGGGACTGAAAAATATCACATTTTCACCTTACAAAGTCTGGCTTCAAACAATTTCAAGGTTTTCAAGAGGTGGTGTTAAATTCTGTTGTTGGAGTTGTCCAACAACAGAACAACAACTCCAACAACAGAATTTATATCAAGCAATAATGGCGACTACCTTACCTTAACATAAGAATTCATCATCATCGTCAACATGTCCACTGCCAGACATAGACCTCCCCCAAGTGTCCCAACATTGACCGGTCCCGTGCGACTTTTATCCAGCGGATCCCCGCAACCTTCACCAGGTCATCGGTCCACCTAGTGGGAGACCTTCCAACGCAACGTCCTCCGGTTCGCGGTCGCCACTCCAGAACTTTACGGCCCCATCGGCCAAACATAAGAATTATTAAAAGTTTATTCATAAACGCTGCTTAAAGTTAAGAGATGTTTAAACGTAGCAAAGTTTCGGTTAAGAGGGAAGCGCCAGGTTGGCCCGCGAAATTCACTATGTTATTTATATTCTTCCAAGGTAATTTATATGCTTCAAGTTTGAAATGAACATGCTCCATCCAATACATACCTGTGAACAAAGAAAAACATTTTATGAGTACGGATTGATAACGAACTTCTAAAATATTAATTCAAAAACAGACCTTGCTCTTGTGTTGAAAGTTGATATATTATCATAACCGAAGTTTTAAGCGGGAACCGCCAGGATAGCCCGCGAAATTCAAATATTACGTTTTTAGCAATTAGCAGGTGTGTTAGGTTGTATATTGATTGGAATATGATTTGCGACCGTAACAAATATGGTTTTACAGAGTTAAAGTCATCAATCTAATCCCTTTAAGTTCATTTAATCCCTTTAAATAATTATTTAATGAAAAATTCTACAACAAGCTAAGAGAGTTTTGAGCATTGATTTTAAAGAGTATAATTACATGCGTATTACGGCCGCAAACCATACATATTTGTTTCAAGTTTTCAACATACAGCCTGTCACTGACCAGCAATTTACAAAAAAACGTAAGAAAATTTGAATTTCGCGGGCTACCCTGGCGCTTCCATCTTAAACAGTTGCTAAACATTAATTATCTTTATAAATCTTAATGGTTTCACACAGGAAGTCGGATGTCAATCCATTGACGCAAATTTATATCGTATTAAAATATGCATATACTTAGATTTATTTAAATACCGTTTGAAACCAGTTTTCTTAGTTCAAGGTCAAGTTAAATTAAGCGAATTCAAGTCGACAGTTGTTTGTTTTGGTAAATTAACTTCACAACTTGAAGGTTGAGATAATTTTGTGTATGTTTTGGCGCATCCGGGTATGCTAGAAGCTTGCTAGACATATACAGGGTGTAAACAGACTCTTCACGAAGCCGTCAACCAAGCATTATGTGCATCAAACTAAGTAACTTTACGCAAAGATTTGTGCTAGGAAACGACTTTTTTTTTTGGGATGAAATTTATGTTTTACAGTAGAACTCAATGTAACGCACTCAAAACATTGTGCTGATGTCTGAATTGAATAGTAAGGGGGTCCTGGAGGTGTTTAAAGTAAAAATCTTACTTTAAAAAAATGTATTTAAAAAAAAACCTTGTGAAAAAGGTTCCCAGGTATGGTCTAGAACAAAAAAATGATGATGGATAGAACAAATGCCTTTCGGCTTCGTTAAGAGTCTGTTTACACCATTTACATATCTGTAAATAATAAACCGGTTTTGTTACTGATATAAAACGAAGCGCGTCTGCATGAGGTCCTGTGTTCGGGCAAACTATTATTGTTTTTTTTCCATCAGAAATTTCTCTGTAGCAGCCACGGAGTCTGGAACTGTGCCCGGTTGATTGCAATAGGCTCGTCCCCTATGACATGGGACTTAAACATAGTCTCTGCCTAAGCCTTCGGGGATTACAGGCGTGATTTTATGTTATTACCTTTAAACCACTACTGGTTTAAAGGTTACCCTAGTTGTGAGACTGTAAGATTAGTAAAGTAAACGCGTGTGTCTTTGGAGTAGACTGATCTAAGAAGCCGCTCTACGTCACATAAATTTCATAGACACTTGTCAACTTGACCTGTCAAAGTATCGTCAAGTTTTCTAATAACGCGAACCTTTCTACCCAAGAAGAGAATGCCAAGTACGGACCTGTAAGAAGAAATTAACAAACTTTTCTGTTGCGGGCTGACTCATGTACTAGCTGTAATGTTTTACTTCGTGCCCAGAAGTCGCACTTCCGTCCACTAGACAAGGGGTCTGCAAACTACAGCCCGCGGGCCAGATCCGGCCCGCCAGTGTCATCAATCCGGCCCGCGACAACACAAAATAGTAATTGAAATGCAAAAAAGTGTATGTTTGCTTAGGTCGCGCACTTTGCAACTAGTCTAAAAATATAGTTAAGGGCAGACATTAAAACTGTTTTGGGACTTGGAACATACTGAAAAATCATTATGGCCCTAAGGCTTCAAAGTTTGGAGACCTCTGCACTAGACCAACGAGCACTTTATTATAATCTATGTTAGTGTATTCCTTGTTTGCTCCTAGAATTGTATTCTTCTGTTAGTTCTTAATAGGACTTGCCTGGTTGAAGTATAAGTCCGTTTGTTACAATAGCCATGTTTCCTCCAAACATGGCCAAAAGGCTATCATGTGTTTTGGGAACCTGTCTCAATGACATCATTACATAGGTCAGTGCAGATACGAACACTTAATCTCTTAATTACGATAGTTAAATATTGAAATACGGAGTAAATGTGCATAATTGATGACATCATCGACAGTATTTCATGTGATGCATGAATCTTTTTATATTTATACATCATCCTTATATCACAAGTATCTTATCAATGTTGGATTAAGGCCCCGCGCAAACGGGCCACTTTCCACAGCCACCAGTGGCGCAACTGGCGACAAGCTGTTTAAAATTATTTTTAAAATGTTTTGTATGGAATCGCCGCACACTTGTAGTGAGTAACGTCTACTCGCGACTCAGTGACCGCGACACGCTACTACCGGAGGAGGCCACTCGTGACTCAGTGTCCGCGACACGCCACCGGTGGCGAATTATACATAAATACCGACCACTCGTGGCAGCCGCTGACCACCTTTGTTTGCGCGGTACCAAAGGACGTTGCGCGCGACAGCCACCGGTGGCTGTGGTCGGTGGCCCGTTTGCGCGGAGCCTAAGACCTCCAATTACCCAAAATGATTCATTTTGTATGAATCATGGGAAGAACTGTGCTCATAATTATGGAGCCTTGTTTTTCGGCTAGCAATATCCGCCTATCAAAGACCTTCACTTTTGTCAATCCTTTTTGGAAAGACTCTATGGACAGGATTGAATACTAATCAGTTTGGCATAGTTTGTTACCATCAAGGCAAAATTCAATCTATTTACATATTGATAGAGTTTAAATAATCAAGCTATTGACGCTCTCCACACCAGCAAAATAGTAACATCTCGTCATTTGGTGTGACGCTGACATCACCAGAAAAGAGAATGTTTTAAATATTGAGGGGCGTGTGGAACCTCATGCCATAACAGAAAAGACGCCAAAAAGAAGACAACAGAAGAATCTTCTTCTTCTTTCATAATTCAGAAGAAGGACAAAGAAGCGAGGACGGACTATGTGGAAGAGATTGACATCTGAACTAACAACTAATTGAAAGTAACCAAGAAGAGACAAGCTGCGCACAATCCGAAATAATAGTGCTATGCGCAGATGAACAATGATGACAGAAATCCACCAGTACCTCCATATTAGTAACAGAGAACCCACAGAAGCCTTAACACGATCTCACAGTTTCACAAACAATGCACTTGCACATCAAGAACTTACGAATGATTTCGGCAGCCATGTTGAATTGGTGGAAGTTGGTAAATAAACTGGTTTGCGGGTCATCGACATCTGGCTCATATACGCACAATATAACGGAATGTAAGCTGTACTTGTTGCATGTACTCGGAGAGATAAAAATGTAATAATATTGGAGCCTTGCGTTCGAGATTTTTTTATTCTCTATGCCATTTGGACATTCAAACGCTTAGACCCGTATTGTAGAACGTCACTCAAAACACAACCATTGCTTAGAATAAAATTAACCAATCAAATGGCTGAAATCTAGTTTTAAGTAATGCTTGAGTCTTGAGCATCAATGAGTCAGAGTATTTATTTCAATGGAACCATTTAAAGGCTATTTTTAACCGACTTCAAAAGGATTCATTGTTGTTCTTTTTGAAATGAAAACTTCTTTAGGCGCGTTGGGCATTTTTGAGATGGGGACAAAAACGATTGAACTCGCGACACCGTTAAACGACAGCCGTTGCAGAGTTAGCCGTATTGCTACAAGCTCAAAAAAATACAGTGTATAGGCAAATGTAAAGGGTGTAACCAGACTCTTAACGAAGCCGAAAGGCACTTTTTCTCCCCATCATTGCGATATTTTTTTTGTTTTAGACCATACCTGGGAACCATCTAGTTACGGAGATATTGGGGGTCAAAGTTCCAACTTTTTCACAAGTTTTTTTTTAAATACATGTTTTTAATGAAAGATTTTTACTTTAAACACCTCCAGGACCCCCTTACTATTCAATCCATCCATCAGCACAATGTTTTGAGTGCGTTACATTGAGTCCCACTGTAAAACGTGATTTTTCAGCCCAAAAAAAAAGTCGTTTCCCATCACTAATTTTTGCGTAAAGTTACTTAGTATGATGTACATAATGCTTGGTTGACGGCTTCGTGAAGAGTCTGTTTACACCCTGTATAAGTAAAAGACTAATTGAGTGAAAGAAAACATCGTGAGGAAACCAACATGCCTGAGAGATACTTTCTTGGCGGGATATAAAACCAAGTCAAAGGCCCATGGGCGGTATAAAACTCTCGACAAAAGGTTAGGCACTAACCACACGATAAAGAAGACTATAAAACAGCTCCTTACAGACTGGGCCACATTTCCAACGAAGCATTCAGAATAGATAGGTGGCGAGTTTACCCCATATTTAAGATAATCATAGTGCAGTCATCAGGCGCGGTCCCAGACTAAGACTTTGAGGGGGGGGGGGGGTCACACAGGGCCGTAGCCAAGAATTTGGTCGGGAATTTGGCGTGTTTGGATTTTGGGTGGGGTCATGGCAGCTATCTTACCCCTTTCTTTCCCACAAACTTTCAAAGTTGTAGAATAACTTCATGAGAATAACGGCACCTTTTGTTAGATTTCTAGATAAACAACAAGTCTAACACTAACCTAACACCTACTATTTACACAATAATGTGTGCAGATGGATATCTTATTTGCAAAGCATGCTCAATGCTTGATTGTATTTAGATCTAGCTTAGATTTACAGCCACTTGTAATGTAAGCTACGTTCCTAGTTTTTCTTTTTACACTTATGCCCTGAGTAATAAGGTTGAAAAGTGGTCGACCGTCCTTGTACGCGGTGGTACATGACACTGCGAGGTTGACTTCCACGCAGACGAAGTTGCGAGTACAAAAGAACATTTACAAATGTTTGTCGTAAAGTCATATTGTTTTTTACAACTGTTTGATCTAAAAATACAAACTACAATGTCCACATGCTAAATATCACTGCAGTATGGTTTTCATAAACAAATTTCAAAGTTTGTCATAAACAAACACAAATTTCTCATACTCAGAACTGAACGAAAATATTTACACTAACCATATTTTGTAGCAACATGAAATAAAAACATACTAATTTTGTAAATGCGGAAGCCGTATTTTCCACACAGAAAGACGATGACCTGGGTTAGGACACACTATAGAAGGTGGAAGGGACCAGTAGTGAAGGGTCAATTTTTGTAAGAGGTAAGCCGGAGTACATATCTTTAATGTGATTATATTATTTGTGTATAGAATACTGACTGTGCCATTTTTCATAGGGAATCCGATAGGAATCGAGTTGTATGGACCCTTCGCTACTGGAAGGAACACCTATACGCAAACGTATTCAGTACATTATTCTGGAACAGCTGTTTCCTACAAAAAGTACCATACATACACGGTGAAAATGTATGAAACAGCTGTTATTTGACGTGTCAACGTCTAATAAATCGATGAACGCCGGCTGCATGTACGAAAAAATGTCCTCTACGCTCATTGTACGCATGCACCGCATCTATCTCTCTTCCACTCGATTTTATGACGTTGTCACGTTAAACTATCGTCCGTAAACCAACTTTACAGACAACCATTTTTTTTTTTAATTAAAATAAAATTTCTATGTGTAACTGGCAACCGTAGTTTTTTCCGGTACACAACATAACATGTCAGTTGTTGACGTCATTAGAAATTATTTGACTGATAATACGTGTCCGATTACTAATACTCGGTAGCGATAACGAAAAAATAATTATTGTAACACGCAAACGAGATAATAAATGTTTGTACCTATGATGTTTGAGATGGTTAAGTAACATAATTAGTCCACAATGTACAGCTGACAATCTTTAGGGTGCTTTTCCACCAGAGATGTGTTATGCAGCTATGCTGCGAGGATGTAACAGCCATGCTATGAAACTATGTGACCGTTTCCACTGAAACTAAGCTAAGTAGCGGTGCGAGTAAGCTGTGCTATGATATGATATGATGTGCTTTTTTGTTGACCATACCTGGGAACCTTCTAGTTACGGAGATATTGGGGGTTAAAGTTCCAATGTTTTCACAAGTTTTTTTTTTATTTATATCTTTAATTTAAGATTTTTACTTTAAACACCTCCAGGACCCCCTTACTATTTAATCCATCCATCAGTGCAATGTTTTGAGTGAGTTACATTGAGTTATACTGTAAAACGTGATTTTTCAGCCCAAAAAAAAAGTCGTTTCCCAGCACTAATTTTTGCGTAAAGTTACTTATTTTTTACATACTGCTTGGTTGTCGGCTTCGTGAAGAGTCTGTTTACACCCTGTATACAGCCTTGGCCAAAAGTATTAGGCACCTTTAAAAAATCAAAAATACATGTTTACTACTTAACCAATAACTGAGTGCTTATCTTAAATGACTTACCGGGATCATAAATAACTTCTTAGAATATGAAGCGGCGCTTTGTTAAGGTCATAAAACACCTGGTGACCGAAAACAAAGGATTCGATTTTCTTTCGGTCTTATCAGTCAATGTTTGGTCACTTGTGTTCTGGACTCTAACAAGTAAACAAGCTTTCATTTCTGTTGATGTGATTAAATTGACATCTAATTTTGTTAAAAATGCCAAAAAGGAGTGAAATTAGTTTAGACGATAGAGTGAAAATACAAATTAACCATGAACAAGGGAAGTCGCAAAAAGAAATTGCTGACCTAGTGAAATGTTCGCGATGCGCTGTGCAATCTGCCATCAAACGGTTTGCTCAGACCGGCACTCACGCAAATAAGCCAAGAACAGGCAGAAAACGCGTTACTACGAAGCGTGAAGATCGAAAATTAATACGTGAATCCATGAAAAATCGGAAAAAAACTTCTTCTGAGCTTGCTGTTGCCTTGTCTGAAGAGGTTGGAAAGTCAATAAGTGCTCGAACAGTCAGAAGGAGACTAGGAGAAGCAGGCCTAAAAGGCTGCAAATCCAGGAAGAAGCCCTGGCTTTCAGAATCCATCAAAAGGAAACGGCTTGAGTGGGCTCTACGGCACCAACATTTCACAGAGGAAGATTGGTCAAATGTGGTGTGGTCCGACGAATCTAACTTTGAGGTAAGTCAATTTTACTGCTATTATTATTAATAAGAATGATGATTTATTTATTTCACTTAAATAAAAAAAGTTAAGGCCTCTTCAAAAAATGTCTTTTTTTTTCTTTCGTACAGGTATTTGGAACACCAGGTGTGACCTTTGTGAGGAGACGTGTGGGCGAAGAATACCATCCGGATTGCGTCGTGCCAACTGTAAAGCACGGAGGAGGCAGTATAATGATCTGGGGCTGCATGGCTGCTGATGGGGTTGGAGAAATGTTTGTTTGTGAAGGTCGTATGAACAGCGAAAAGTACATAGAAGTACTTGAAACTGCACTTATGCCTTCACTAACGAGTATTTACGGCGACACCAACTTAGATGGAGCCATATTCCAACAAGACAATGCACCTTGTCATAAGTCAGCTGCTACGATGCGCTGGTTTAGCGAAAACAACATTGACTTGTTGGATTGGCCTGCGCAGTCACCAGATCTGAACCCAATCGAACATCTTTGGGGCATTTTAAAGCGGAGGATTAAAGAACACAGCATTACATCGAAAACGGTATTAAAAAATGCGTTGTTGCAAGAATGGCATGCCATTACAAGGGAGGATTGTGCTAAGCTTGTACGCAGCATGCCAGCTAGAATTAGTGCAGTTATTAGATCTAAGGGTGGACCGACTAGATTTTAAGTTTTTTGTTTGCTTTTTAGTGTAATTAAGTAATAATAAATCAATACAGAAAGTAAATGGTGTTTTTTTTCTATTGTTTTAAGTAAAAATCAGGGTGCCTAATACTTTTGGCCAAGGCTGTATATATATTTAAAAAAACGTCAAACGATTCCTATAAAAGTGTAACCTACACGGTCAAAATGAATCGGAACAGCTGATTTAAAAAAAAAACTCATTAAAAATTTCTCTGTGGGGTGTCATAATGATGTACTGATATGTGCTCATTGAGCCTTCTCTGCCCTTCACTCTTTTGTAAACCCCACCCTTCACGTCTACTAGTTTTGTGCGTCGGTATCACTTCCACCCTGTATAATAGTAGACCGACAAGCCGACAGTTCAGAAGATTTCCCAAATCTGATTCGAAATTTAAGTGATCTTTATTAAATTGCCGTAAGGAATCCAATCACTGAAAAACATACATAAGAATCAGTAAACATTTCGCAATAAAAACAAGCCCCGAAATCAGTTGCTCACTTGCTCCACATATTTTACAAGGCACTGCCACTTCAAAGAAAAACTTCAACTGGAGCGTAGGTAGATCACGATGAACAGCTCATGACGTCACTTCTCGGGAGCTTTCTACTTCGAGGCAAATTGAGGCTTACTGAAGGGCTTGTCATGTTTACAACAGTTCTTAATTTCAGAAAGTACATATCGTAGGTGGATTAGGAAATGCCTTTGATGTTGTTAATGTGAATAAATAATGTGTATCCTTATCAAAGTGTTACATTTTCCTCTAGAGAGGATAAACCAGTATTTTCGTTCGTTGTGATGAACTTCACATTTTGATGTGTTTTTAGAGAACATTGTATCTTTTTCTACCAAATAGGATATGATTCTGGAGTCACGTATAATTGTCTTCAATAGCTACAAAAATATATGAAAACAAAGAAACGAATGAACTAAAGAACGAGGAAACCCATCAAAGAAAATTGTAGAACTCAGAGAGAATAAATCCAACGAAGGATAAGGCGGCCTGAGATATAAGATCTCATAGCGATAATAAAGCGCAGACCACACCGCCAGCTAGCGAGCTCGCTAGCTGGCGGTGTGGCCTGTGCTTAAAGCTGCACAAATAAGAACACGGAACTCACTCTGAGAAAGCTATGAATGATCATCCCCTTCAAAATAATATTAAATTAACAGGATAACAGAACTGGTGGAGTGGAAACCACGGACGGGACGGAGGAATGAGAGAAAACAACCGACTAGGTGAACAGAAGATCTCATTAAAGTGGCCGGAAGAAACTGGATAGCCATGTCACAAAACCGCCAAAAGTGGAGAAATTTGGAAGAGACCTACACTCAGTATTGGGTGGCCAAGGGTTGAAGAAGATAGAGAGAGAGAGAGAACAGGATAACAAGTACGAACTCAAAACCAGAACATCCAGATGTGCTATGACAATGCACCACATTACGACAAAGGGTTCCTTGTCCTAAAAACGGCACAAGTCTGTTAATATTTCGTGCAGATGGTGTATTGTATTAGTCACTGTTGCCGCCGGATGCGGTTCCACGTCCGTTTGCACTCTACATTGTTTATTACTGCGAACGTTTTGTTGAACCTGACCTCTGTCACGTCATACAGATAGTGTAGCCAGTGGCGCGCCAGTTAAACCTTGTTTGAACTGTCAAGTGTCACAACTGTCAATAATGTAAATTTGGTAGTTAAGCGTTTTTTATTGCTGGGTACGGTAGTACCCACTGGCGATTGAGTAAGTGATGCAGTGTCGTTGGCCTGGTTGTCCATGTGTGGTGGACTTTACGCAATGGCTTGGCGAAGAAAGAGGAAACTAGAGGTAATCTCAGTTTCATCAAAGTCACACCTGAGTAGGGAAGGGAGTCTTTACGTCCTTCCTAATATCTTCCCAAACAAACATCTATACTGATCCGCCATCTTGTACAATACAAGATGGCGGATCAGTATAGATGTTGGTAATATATATATAAATACAAGTTAATGAAACACTCACAAATGTTTAACAACGACGAGATTAAATGGCAAAAGTTTCTTGTTGGACTGTAGACTCATTGTCATCTATGTCATTGTCTTATATTTTTTTGGAGTCGGCGCAGCATGTCTTCTTCTTCCATACTTCTCTATTACTCGTCGTCTCAGCAGTCACTTCCTTTCTAGCCACTTCATCCTTCACACAGCCCATTCATGTTTCACACATTCATACTAAACATTTTCCTCAGTACATTTTCCTCATTCAATTCATTGCCATCTATGACCAACTGACATAATTCTCGTAAAAGCGCCATCACGCAAAAGAACAAAAAAATAAGAGCACGCGCCCAATTACAATGAAACATTTTCTTCAGCACATCACATGAAAATATTCAGCCAATGAACGCTAACGAGGACATACCACACGTTATTGGAATGTATGAGTAGTGTTTACGTTCGCACTGAAAATTATAGCTGGTATACGAAACGAATCAATACAAACATATTCGTTTTATCAAAAACATTATGCATCAGGGCATCATCAGGGGGTCTAAAATTGCCACTTTACCAGAATCATTATTGTCAGTTAACTCATAATACACTACTGGAAATAATTAAGGGATCAAAACAAAAATTTTGGGCAATATTCAACACGCCGTAACTTCGAGAAAAATAGTCGTACAAGAAATAAAAAAAAAGAAAATTGTAGGTCCAAGTGTCTAGTTTTTAGGTTTTACATTTATATCTCGCAACTTACGAACTAAAATCCAGCATCTCGCAAGCAGAGTTACACGCAAGATTACCTACCATATAATCAACACCCCAACAATAACCGTTGTGTAGTAGCCTACTAGACCCTAGGTCTCGTTTCCATGGAAGATGACAAGCTTTACACCCTGTTTTTCATATTTTTAAAGTTAATTTACGTTGCGAGTCGACGTTTTGTGAAAATAAATTGCCACACTGGAAAATTGATTGGTATTGTGGTTGAAGGGTGTGAACGGTAGCATGATGCTGACATAGGGGGAATGAAGAAAACGTGTTGTCCCAACCCTAACTTCGTTTGCACGGCGTTGAAGTATCCCATTCACTGCCCAGTACTTCGCGAAAACTTCGCGAAATTCGTTCGCGAGCCCACAACCCGTATCCGAGTCGTCGTTATAATAAGCTATAGATGACTTGTATCCATACCCAGAACCCGACTAGCGTGTCCATAGCTACGGATACGGGTTGTGCGAACGAACAAATTTATTGTTCGACCCGTGTGTCGGGTGCTGGGCACTGAAAGGGGTATACGATATTTTGCTGTCTAATGTTGGGATCACACGGCACTTTCATACAGCATTTGTTTTTAATCGTATGTGCAGTGTAGGGCATGCGAAACGAGCTTTCGATCTCATAGTAAAACCCGGTTTTTCCCGGATTTTACTATGGGACCGAAAGCTCATTTCGCATGCCCTAGTGCAGTGGGATGTTGACGTGTGATTCCAGCAGTTTACCACAAAATACCATGCAGACTGCTGCGTTGTCATAAGCGCGACTGCTGAGCATGAGGTCCTGGATTCCCATGTCAGGCAAAGTTCCATGGGGTTTTTTCCATTAGGATTAACGCAGTAGCAACCCCGGAGTGTAGATTTGTGCCCGGATGATAGCAATAAGTACGGCCTATTGCATGACACTTAAACATAATGGCATAAATGTGGGTAGGAAAGGTAAGACCGTATGTAATATCGTTCAGTGCAGCGTCATTTTAACGGCCGCTAACATGAAGCGATGGCAGGAAGACGATGATATTTTTTCTCATAAATTACTAAATAATGGTGATAAGCAAGAATTCTATAGCTCTGGCCATCTCTTCAAACACATATAATAACTAAAGGAAGAATCACAAGTGACAGAAGGTACTAAGGTAACCAAGATTGACTTTAGAAGTTCAAATTCAATAAACAACAAATTACCAGAAAACAGAGCAGCGGTGGCCCAGTCCCAACTTACGAGCAGTTAGACCCACGACTTATTGCTCGTACCCAGTCAGGCGCATTACTTTGAGTAATTAATTTCATCGCCACTGCTCTCAAAAACGTTAAAGCAAAACATCGTGAGACATGTGACATGAACCAACCCGCACTGGGCCCGCGTGGTGGATTATAGCCCATTCCCTCTCATAGAGAGGAGGCCTGTGCCTGCCGCAACAGTGGGAACATTATATGATTATGTAAGCATAATGACAGCTACCAGAAAATACAAAATAAGGAAGGAAGACAACAATTCAAAGCTGACGTAGAAGACAAAATAAACGTTAAACAAGAACCAGTTTCTCAAGGAACAGAGGACAAACAGTCGTCACGCGACTGACACAACCACTAATGATGAGACGACAGGTTCTTACAAACTTGTTCGATGCCTGGAGGACCTAATTAAGTGGCGCTAGTCAGAAAGATTGAAAAATTGATCTTCTAAGAAATCTGCTTGATGCTTTGTATTTTGTAGACTGAAGAAACGGAATTCGGGAATTCTAATCAACTTGGATATGAATTGTGGCAGATCTGAAGATAAATAGTGGTGAATATGAATATTGATGGATGGAGAGGGAGAGAAAGGATGAAAAGATGAATAGATTGTGTGAGGAGTGATATCAAGGAAAAAAGAGTAAATGATAGTGTGACGATTGACATGGGAGAATGGAAGAAAAAAACGTGTTCACCGAACCCAAATAACATATCAAGGGCAGCAAGATGATGATAAAGGCTTTGATTAAATTCAGAAGGTGGATGATTAAATGCTTATTTCAAATGGCAGACAGCAGAATTACAGAGAAAGAAGATGCGAGTATTGGTAAACTCAATAGCTTATAATTATGGTTTGTTCCTTAGATTTGTAAGTTGGATATGCTAGCCACTTGAAAGCACATGATAGAGCAGCACACCAAAGCTCTCGACAACCTTCCTAGAAAGCCATTGATTACAGTCGCTGTGGCCGAAAACAGCTAGATGGCACCATCATCATCAAGTTGTTGAAATTATCTTTTCTCGATTTCGAGAGGCCTTTCGGCTTTTACAAAAAGTATCAGTATGTACACACGGAGACGAATCAAGCTATACAAAACAAGTATATGCTAATCTCTCTTTGAATTGGAAATCTACACAAAGCGAGGCCATGTTATATTGGAAATGTATAGCTTGATGTGTACGCATGTTGGGACTCATTAGGCATTACAGTAATCAATTAAAATCAGTCAATCAACTCGGCCTTTCGCAATCTACCGGTCATTGGCCTGTCGCAAGTCGTACGAATTCGCACAAAATCACGATAATTAGCACTTTTTGAACATCAAATTACATAAAACAAACCCCAAAACGCCGACACTTCCTATTGTTTTTGTTCGGGCGCTGACTAGCGAGCATTTTCAAAAATCTAAAACGTGTTACGCCGTCCCCAAATACAATGGGACAAGGGAAGCCCTAACTAGATCGGCAAATTGTCTGGAATCGGAAAGAAGAAAGAAGCTTTTGACTAAATTACAGATATAAAGGTTGTAAAAAGACTCTTAACGAAGCCGAAACGCACTTGTTCTCCCCGTCATTGCGACCATTTCGAAACCATACTCTTTGAGAACCTTCTAGTTACGGAGATATTGGGGGTCAAAGTTCCAACTTCTTCACAAGTTTTTTTAAATACACGTTTTTAATGTATTTTTTTACTGAAGACACCTTTACGACCCCCGTACTATTCAATCCATCCATCAGCACAATGTTTTGAATGCGTTACATTGAGTCATACCGTAAAACGTGATTTTTTACCCCAAAAAAAAGCCGTTTCCCAGCAACAATTTTTCCGTAAAGTTACTTAGTTTGATGTACATAATGCTTGGTTGACGGCTTCGTGAAGGTTCTGTTTACACCCTGTATTGAGTTATCTAGCTCAAGCACAGACGTCTTATTGAATAAAACTTATAAAGCCTACTAAATCCAAGATGGCATAGTTTTCACCCGCCTTCCATTTCACCTAATCGAACAACACAATAGTAATCGTTATAGCAGTAACCAATAAACCAGCCATTCAATCGATTCACACGTCTGCCAAGGCCAAGGTGAAGCGTCACGTGCGCCCTTGGCGATAATGTTGGCCACCAATAATTGCCAATATTGCAGTGCAAACACTCGATTGACATTGGTTAACCTGAGAGCCGCCTTGTTCGGTA
Source organism: Lycophotia porphyrea (assembly GCA_950005105.1). Taxonomy (NCBI): domain Eukaryota; kingdom Metazoa; phylum Arthropoda; class Insecta; order Lepidoptera; family Noctuidae; genus Lycophotia; species Lycophotia porphyrea. The sequence goes on from OX465406.1 coordinate 11,805,875, forward strand.
GCTTGTCAATCCAGAATATGCTCGACTATTCCTCAGATCGTTTTTACCTTCCTTTTATCTCCGATAGAATGGCAATCAATGTAGATTCTTTGAAAAGCATGTCAAGTAATGTTTTGACACAGATAATAAGGATAAAATTTATGCTATGGCAATACTCATGGTTAAGCAGCTATGGATTCCACTCCCCACACAACCACCATGTTGTCAGAACTTTAATTTGATATTGATGAGAAACTATTAACGTTTAATGAATGATGGGTCACCCTGACCACCTGTCTAGACGTCGATATCATTAAAAAGGGATTATGCCATTGATATTTCATTTTTCTTTTCGACTTGTCGGTAACAATATGAATTGAGTCGGTTTTGCTTGGCTACGAGTTCCTTCTTTCCTACGCTTTTATTGACATATTCAAAAGCGACGATTGGAAATCGTATTGATATTGTACCTACTGTTATTATTCGCAAATGAAAAGGTGCTTTAGGGCACCCGCGCAGGGCTGCGGGACTGTTCGAAAGAGATACCGCGGCACTGGAACACAAAGGGCAAGGTAGGAACATGGATGGGTTTTAGTCAGTACAAGTCTGACACTCCCTTCCGCTCTGCCCAGAGCAGGGGAAGTCATTTGATGAATTCCTATCTGAAAAAAAATTAGTTAATTAAAAAAAGGGCACCCGCGCACTAGGCAGCCTGGCTACTGTAACCGAATTATTGAGCTAGCTAGTCGGGGTAGTCTGGATTTGCGCCGAGTTGATAGCAATAGATTCACCCCCTATAACACGGGATTTACATATAACTGACAAAATGTGGTTTGCTATTAGGTATACCTCTGTCTAATCCTTCGGGGATTACAGGTGTGATGTTATATTATTTTGCTAGTTGACGGCTCCGTCAAATAGCTGACAACCTCATATTGTTACAATCAGCGGTTTCGGAACACAAAATACGTTTTTCTGCTCCGGTAATTGCGCGGGGACTGACGGCAGCCACAAACATTCGCTTCGTCTTACTGCATTTCCATCAGAGTTGAGCGAGGATGCGTTGCGAGGGAAGTGTGTGAAACTAACCAATAATATCGCTTCTTCTAATTCTGGCTGCGCGCACACACACAGCCCGACCCTTGCTCGACGAGCCAGACCGCGACGCTGAGCCAGTAACTTCAAATTCCCCAATAAAAAATATAGACCCAGCCAACCCTTGCTGCTCTCCAATGACGCACCACTAATCCTAAGCCCGAACCCCGCAGGCGTGCCCTTAGTGATCGTTAATTTAATGAATATCCTTTTTTTTTCGGATGGGAAATCATCAAGTGACTTCTCCCGCTCTGGGCAGAGCGGAAGAGAGTGTCAGACTTGTACTGGCTAAAACCCATCCATGTTCCTTCCTTGTCCTTTGTGTTCCAGGGCCGCGGTATCTCTTTCGAACAGTCCCGCAGCATTAAATGAATATCCTCAGCCCTTGCTGTAATTTCTGGCCACCAAAGGATAGTCCGGTTAAGCAATAAACAGCCTCTCTAGGCTAAACTGCGAGTGGCCATACAAAAAAACTACTGTGCGCAGTCATTCGGCCGCCGTGCAATCATGAGCGTTGCCGCCAGCCATACATCCTTGGCCGCGTAGTGCGCGGGCTCCAATATACCATCATACATCGAAGTGGCTGCCACAGCCAGGCTGCCTAGTGCGCGGGTACCCTTACTGCATATTGTACTACAAATGTATTATATTCTTCCAGCGTAATTTATATGCTTCAAGTTTGAAATGAACATGCTCCATCCAATACATACCTGTGAACAAAGACAAACATTTTATGAGTACGGATTAATAACGAACTTCTAAAATATTCATTCAAAAACAGACTTTACTGTGTTGAGAGTTGATATATTATCATAACAGAACCTTTAACTTATGTACAGTCAGCGTCTCGATGAGGGTACCCCCCTTGAAAGCCTATGTTCCCAACTGGGGTACCCAATTGATGCAGCCCACCGCACCTATGAAAGGTTACCCACTCAAAAGATGACTAGCTGCGCATACACAACATAAATTGATAGAATAGGAGGATCATGATGAAGCATTAACTTAAACAAGCAATGCTTAAGAACAGTTCAGGGTTTATTCATAATTCGCTTTTATAACTAGGAGCTTAGGACTGCCTCGTTGGTCTAGTGGTCGCAAGCACGACTGCTGAGCTGGGTACTGGGTTCAATTCCCGGGTCGGGCAAAGAGTCATTGCGTTTATCCATCAGTAGTTTCTTAGTAGCAGCCACGGAGTCTGGATTTCTGCCCGGTTGATGGCAATAAGCTCGCCCCCTATTACATGGGACTTAAACATAACTGGCGAAATCTGGGTTTACTATTTAGGTACATCTCTGCCTAACCCTTCGTAGTTTATAGGTATGATGTTATGTCTAGGAGCTTAGAACTGTTTAAAATTTCTCCCCATTGTGTTAAATACTGCATGGTTACGTAAAGTTTTTGTTCGCTAACGTCATAAAGAACTCCAGTTTTTAAAACCATGTTTTGCACTATATAATGATGTAAACTTCTTGGTGTTTCCCGGAACCCTGACATCTGTTAAATTATTTTCACAATATTTTTGTCAGAGCCATCGATAGTTTACGCTATCGGCTATAAATTGCCATGCTTTAGTAAGTGTTGACGGATTTTATATACTGCGTTTAAGGATGTTTTTAAGCAAAATCTATTATAATACTTGTTTTTTGAAGGTCTTCTTTGATAAACAGATCATTAGACGAAGCACAGAGGAAAAAAAAATAGCAAATCATCTGCCAAGACTGAGAGCGATAAAGCGTTGCCACGCGTCCGGATAAAGCCGGACATAGTTAGGCTTTATGATTGCTTGTCCGGATTTTGTTAGGCTTTTTGAGCGAGCGCCGACGAGTCCACTATTTATTTATAGTTATTTTATTTATATTTTATTAGAATTTAACAAGATTTATGGTAAAAAATCAAAAAAGCTTGATTTTACATAATTTTTTTTGTTGTACCTATTAATACTGAGACACAAAATCCTCAATAATGTAGGGTGTCCGGCTTTTTTTCAAAAATTTCCGGCCAAACTGGCTGGTCTGTCCGGCTAATAGGTTTTGCGACCTGGCAACCCTACCAATATCCATAGCATAATGATACATAGAGCTCTGGAACACGGGTTACATGAACTGATCGTGTACAGTTTTGCCACTCAGGTCATTATAGTTAAGTCCTAAGTAGCCTTCAGGTTGAGGGTTTTTTTTATGACTAATTTAGGATAATCTACGACCTGAAACCAGAAGACTAATCAATGAAAGATTAGTTGGCTAACTAATTTCAATAAAAGCATGCATGCATGCCTCATTCATAGTTGTAAAAGGGACACATTTATATACTCTCTCTTTGCCTGGCCCTTTCCCATTTTATTTGGGGTCGGCCCTCCGTATCATGCGTCTCCAGGCAGCTCGGTCCTGGTCGTCTCTTTGTTGACTTAGGTTTCTTTGAGATTCTTATTTACTAAGGACATCCATGTAAGTCGGAGTCTTCCTTGTTCTCGGGGTTCAGTTTCGATATCTAGTACTTTTCTGGTCATGTGGTCGGAGATGGTCGCGTCATAACGTGTCCGTACCACCGCAGACGACTCTCCTGAAGTTTATCTGGGATAGGTCTCACTTTGAAGGTAGCTCTTATGAAGGGTATAAACAGACTCTTAACGAAGTCGAAAGGCACTTGTTCTCGCCGTCATTGCGATCATTTTTTTGTTTTAGACCATACCTGGGTAGCTTCTAGTTACGGAGATATTGGAGGTCAGAGTTCCAACTTTTTCACATTTTTTTTTAAATACATGTTTTCAATGGAAGATTTTTCTTTAAACACCTCCAGGACCCCCTTACTATTCAATTCATCCATCAGCAAAATGTTTTGAGTGTGTTACATTGAGTCCTACTGTAAAACGTGATTTTTCAGCCCAAAAAAAAAATCGTGTCCGAGCACAAATATTTGCGTCAAGTTACTTAGTTTGATGTACGTAATGCTTGGTTGACGACTTCGTGAAGAGTCTGTTTACACTCTATATCTACTGTATGTGTGTTTCTGACATGATCCAGCTTAGTCACACCACCTGCCCACCTAAGCATCTTCGTCTCTGCGCTGTGTAATTACAATTCCAAACAAACAATTAAGAATTTATGTGCTAACTACAGAAAATAAGAAAGTAATAGAAAGATGATCAGCTGTTCCATACATTTTGATTAGGTATTGCAGTTTTGTAGGAAACAATTGTTTTTTTTTTTTTAATAACTGAAGAAAACAATCTGTGCAGAATGTGTCCTGAATACATGGTAACCATATTAGCGTCTGTTCCCCTTCCACCCTGTATATTTTGCAATACTGTAGCAACAAAAGCCCGTCAAAACATCTAGATATTTCCCAGTGAGCTAAAATAGTCAGTATCTTCAAAAAACTAGGAAATAGCGGATTATGCAATCGTCGTCACAACAAATTTTCCGTTTATAGAACATTCCAATTATAATTGTACATGACTAATAACTTTAATTGCCAGCATTGTGTTTAAATATGCTTGTTTCTAATGAACAAATAATCATAATCATTTCAATGAATTTCAGCCAACCACAACTTGGTAAGAGTGTACCTCTGACTGCAGCAAGACTTTGTTGTTATGAGACCAAAGTCCACTGTGACGATTGACATGGAACCTAATAGTACACCCACATTCGCCAGTTATGTTTAAATCCCATGTAGTAGGGGGCGAGCCAAAAAAGAAAAAAACTAAAAATTGAATTTTTAGTTTTTTTCTCACATCAAACAAAAACTCAAAAAAAAATAGAAAATCGAAAAAAAAAAAAACCTATAATTTAGTAATAAAACGGCCTACGGGGGTGTAGTGGCATACGCTCGCTTGTCAGGTAGCATTCGTGTGTCAAAATATAAAATGTTCGGGATCAAATTTTTGTTTGAAAATATTCCCTATGTCCGCTCTATAAGACTTTTAAATCTCTTTGGAAAAATGGAAGAAAAACACGAGTTGCCGACCCCAAGTAACATGGGCAGGAAGATGACGACTAAATATCACTGTGATTTTGACAGTGATGTAAAATTGAATGACATTAGTGTAATAACAATATATTTTATTGGTAATGATAAAATAACACCACGATAAAATGGGGTCGATATGGTCAAATTAAAAGGTTATCTCATTAGAACAGAGGATTTGGTCATTTGCAAACAAGAGTTCTTTAACAACTTTTAAAAGCGATATTCACTTCTCAAGTCCTAATGGCCGCTCTTTCTATCAATAACAAGAAACACTACACTAGAACCAAAACAGAATAAACAATTTACCGTAAAAAAACCTTATCAGCTTTCAAATTGAAACAGGAGTCCATGAACAAACAATGAGTATCATTAATAACGTAAACGCACGAGTTCATATCAGTACGAACGCACTAGATGTACTGAAACACACCGTACTGAAATGAAGGGAAACAATTGAGTAATATTACAGGAGTATCCTCATGTAATAATATTCTTACTTCCTAACTAATTTATTGCTTGTTACCTTTTCATGCCTAAACCACTGCATCGATCATCCTGAAATTTTGCATTTTACGTTGTCAGGTGTACAGAAACGGACATAGGGTACCTTTCATCCCGAAAAAAAGTACTGTTCCCGAGGAAAACAAGAATAACTTCAGCTAGTATAGTCATAATAATAGGCCTTGACTAACAGTGAGGTATGAGTTTGTACCGAACGCCCTTACTGTGCCTAAAACTAACAATGAGCGGGTAATGGTTGACGTGGAGCCGATGAGCGTTTGCTAAGCCAAACAATAAGTAAACTCCAGTGGCTAGGTAACTGAACTCTGTAGAAGAATAAAATAATTTTAAGAGGAAGACGTGTTCTTTAATGGAGACCACAAATCGGTAAATGTAGGGTGGAATGAAATCAGGCTCGTATCACCAGAGGGATGGGACGAGCGGACGGTGGCTGGTAGCAGCTGAATCGACCGAGAAGAGAGTAAAATGGTCTGCGATTGGAGAAGACTTAGTGCTATAGACTGATGATGACGATGAAAACTTGAAAAGACTTGATTCATTTTAACCCAACAGATTTTACCAGCCTATATTTACATCTAGCCACGTTAGCTATAGAGATTGAACAGTTCCACATGAACCCATTCACTGCCCAGTACTTCGCGAAAACTTCGCGAAATTCGTTCGCGAGCCCACAACCCGTATCCGAGTCGTCGTTATAATAAGCTATAGATGACTGGTATCCATACCCAGAACCCGACTAGCGTGTCCATAGCTACTGATACGGGTTGTGCGAACGAACGAATTTATTCTTCGACCCGTGTGTCGGGTGCTGGGCACTGAAAGGGTTAACTGATAAAGATATCGATCCGATACTGATAAGCTTAGTGTTGTTGTATAAAATGAAGCACTTAATCCTTTCACAGAAAACCGCAAATGCGTCGTTGTTAAAAAAACCCTTGAAACCAAAAAACCCGGATTAGTTGTTTGAAACATTTACACAGGGATGACGAAAGACCTGATAAAGACCATGGGAATCCGCTAACTGAGGCAGGCACAGGACCGGTCGTAATGATGAGAGATTCAGGTCCAGCAGCTGATCTCATTCAATTAAATGATAATAATGATGATTCAGAGACAAAACGATAAACATACAAGACTCTAAAGTTTAGAGTCAAATCGATCAAAACTTCTGTTGAAATTGTTTCGACTCCATCAAAACAATTTCATCAGAACTTCAAACAAAAACGTAATACTTTACACAATTATTTTTGATACGAACAATACATAATGGCAGTCTATCCTCATGTGTTGTTTCAAGTGCTACCGCACTCAATGCACCGAACCGTTTCGGTTCGCACTTTGTTCCTACGACGTGGAACAAATGAACAATCGATTAGAACAGTGAGTATAACAAATTTATTGGATGGAAAGCGATAAAAGTGACGAAAACAGAGGTAATGAGGTCATTCATGATAATGAACTACGGTGAAGAATATCTAGAATTTTAAGTAATTTTAATCAAATCATCATGGACAGTGACTATAGCACATTACGATGATGATAGACTGTCTGAAGATCTTTGAAAACTGGCATAAATAGACTGGATGCAAAAGACAGAAAACATGGTGTTGTGGCGCAGAGGAATTGAGAGACCCTATGTCCAGCAGTGTATTGCGAGAATATTCCAGACAAATTGGTGAATGAAGTACGAGGTAAGTATTACAATCAACAATTTGATGCCCACGATTGTGGTGATTGACGATACTGGTGCCCTTAGGATAGTGTTACTTGAAGTATTTTGTTAGCGGCATCAACAAAGCCACAACAGATTACAAGAATGTTATTAAATGCGAGGAATTCTTAAGTTTTTTTTGGACTTAAAAATCTTTCTAACTTATCTAGTTAGTTCCTGAGTAGTAAGTATAGAACACAACAAAAATAAAACGAAATAAAAGTCCTTTCGAAGACGCATCGGTTAAAAAGACGAAGCGAAATTACTTATACCGGGACCACACAAACTTCTGATCATACAATAAACATCGATTTGACCGATGGGTGTTTATTTCCATAATAAAGAGTACAACTACACCGTCTGTGTAAATTTCAGTACGCGTGCACCGAGATTGCACCGAGATTATTGTTTGCACCGAGTGCACTGAAAGCGGACACACAATTGACAATTGGTACCGTTTTATAACATGTGACATCAAGATCAAACACTGAAAGTATTGTTGATGGACGAATGATGATGAATATGATGATACAATACACAAACTCGTGCCTGTTTACCATAAGGGTTGGCAGAAACTAAAGAACCTGCTTCTTCTTTCTTTATCGTGTGGTTAGTAACCACACGAGTCGTGTGGTTACTAACCAAAAACCAAAAAAACTAACACCAGGTTGGTCGTGTGACACGACCAACCTGGTGTCAGTTTTTTTGCCACCCATGGCCTTCTGACTTGGCTTTACATGCCGTCCAGAAATTTCTCTCAGGCATGCTTGGTCCTTGCGCCTCATCCACGTTTATACATCTGGTCTTACACTCACGCCGGTTGCGAGTACAACGCAACTAATCATTCAGAAGACCATCAACAATAAGGTCAGTGTATGTCTTCTAAAGCGAACTCTCCAGGCGTTGCCACTCACATTTGCCCCGTAAATACCCTTTATTAGTGGCCTTTCACATTCAGTATAAGGTTTTCCAAAATATTTCAGACCGACCCAAATTTCTTCCATATGCGTAGGTATTAGGTCATCTATCGTGTAATCTGGTTTTACAACCTTTTTTAGAGGTCGGGGTCAGTGAACGCAAATTGGAGTTTATAGCTGTCCAAAATTACATACTAACATGAACCCGTCTCATAAATGTGGGACAGATCCATGCTCTTCGAGACACGAAGAGTTCCCTACAAGTTGTTCCACCAAGAATCGGCTATACCAAGGCTTCTTAACCTTGTAAAATAAATCGATATTCGCGAAGTATTAGGAATGATCTATCTGAAGGTATTAAAGACATAAATGCTGTTGACAATAGGATTGCAAGTATGGGGCTACGGCAATTTACTTTGATTTCAATTGTTAAGACAAATCACCGCAAAACTACAATGATAAAGACAATTTTATCTATGAACTTAAATCAACCGCAAATAATAACTAAAACCATTTAATCTTTAGACATCAAAACACAATACCAGACATTCATTTCTGTTTACATTGATAAGATCTAGACTGATAACTAGGTGCTTGATGAACCTAGAAATTTGAAGTACATGAAATTCATTCCCTTATAGAAATCCCAGGACCGCTAGACCTACCTCCTTTTATAAACGCTGAAACTTTTTCTGAGAAAGTACCTAATACGTATGAACAATTGGATATTATAAAAAGTCGGTCGTGATGGCTTTGACAGATATCACGTAACAAAGAGGCTAGCACTCCTTTGTTACGTGCTATAATATATTATAACTAATAACTGCAAAGTTACGTCAAACTAGTATGATGATTCACCTACTCCACTGCCAGACATTTTGTGAGCCCCTGTTACTCAATAACTGGGTTTTATAGGTAAGATTAGTCGTCGCTCCATGTGAAATTCTGGTATTCAGCTGCAATTGATAAGTCAGGAAGCCGATGGGAAAGGTTAGGCAGATGATGATACCCTGAAGGAATCCTCTTGCGTAAATGCTTTACATGTAAAATTTTCAAAACATGATAAAATTCTATTATTGCACTTAAGTTTGATACAATCTAGCTAGACTGATTAGATATTAGATCGTACGTGATACACCGTACAAGTATGAATGCACTAACTTTACCCTCAACGTACTGACTGACTTGTCAACGATTTCAGTTTCAAGGCCATCATCATCAAGATTAAGAGTACTGAATGAATTTATTCATTCAGTACTCATAATCTTTGATAAAGGTTTATAAGACTAGCCGATCCGCACCAGCTCCGCCTTGTGACGGATTTTAATACTAATTTTTAACCTCTATTTCAGCCGCTTAGGGGTTGAATTTTCCGAAACTCTTTCTTAGCTAATGCCTACAAATTTCTGAGAGATCCGTCCAGTGGTTTGAGCAGTGCCTTAATAGTCAGTCAGGACAAACGATTTTATAAGCATCAAAGATATAATAGAAGAATCGTCTGCAGTCAATGCACCGGGTAATTTGAAACTCATGCATGTGAAAGTGTGATGAATTAGCATCATTATTCTAACGGTTCTCATTTGTAGGTCTTTTCAAAGTTAGCTCGTTGAACTGTGAAAAGGTAGTCAACCTCGTTTTCTTTCTTTTTTTTTACAAAAATATATACATATTTCGATCTCAGTGCAATCTTAAGGCCTCTACACACAGTGCCGGCGGGTATTCGAGCCGCCGGGCTTGCCGCACAAACGAGTCGCCGGCATGGCATGTTTCCTATATTTCTTGTTTATTTTATACGGCATGTGCGGCTTGCATATGCCGGCGGCATGACCGCTCGGCAAAAACCCGGCGTCACTGCCGCCGGCATTGTGTGTAGGAGCCTTTACAATACTACTATTACAAATGCGAAAGTTTGTGATGATGGATGGATGTTTGTTACTCTTTCACGCAGAAACTACTAAACGAATTTAAATGAAATTTGGCACACAGATCGTTTATAAACTGGATTAACACATAATATACTTTTTATCCGGGTTATATGATCCCGTGGGACTATTATCGAAGCCGCGGGCATAAGTTAGTCAAGGATAATTCTACAACGCCATTACAGTTGTAAATACATATACAGAGTTGATATGACCGAGAGGCATTAAATTACACTACGTATACTATACGTGTTTAGTATTAATTCGATACGGTATAAAATAAATTATAAATAAAAATGAGTTTTTTTTTTTTTCAAACAAACTAAATAGCTTACAAATCAGAGTAAAACGCAAACACCCTTTGTAAATAAATTTAACTGACCTTAGATACCTAGGTATTAAAGCGGCAACGTCGCACGCGCGCGGCGCGCGTGTGTTCTCTCGTATCAAAGCGGTCGGCCGCCGGCGGACGGCGGCTTACGCCTTCGCTCGCGCTGATTACATTAGTTTTTGAAATACGCGCACAACAATCACAACAAAAACACTAAATTTTTAAATTCTCGATGTGTCCTCCATTCACATTAATGCACAAATTATACCGACGGAGAATATTGTTATTTATTTTTCTAATTAAATCACTGTCCGTCGCTAAGCACTTTAATTTGTGAAATGCTAAAATAATCCTATTTTTTAGTGCATTAATTGTATTTACCTCTGAGGCATACACTTCACCCTTAATGTATGTACCCCCACAAAAAGAAATCCATGGGAGTGAGATCTGGAGATCGTAGTGGCCATCGAACAGGTCCGAATCGACCGATCAATTGCTGCCCAAACATTTCTGTGAGCCGCTCCCTGGAAGCCATCACAGAATGTGGAGGCGCTCCGTCCAGCTGGTACCACAACTTGCGATGAACGGCTAAACAATTGTCAGCGCGCGAGTTCGACAAAACAAAAGCGGCGCGGGAGCTTCCGTGTTACGTAACCTAAGTACGTTCCCAAAGGGTTGCGTCGGCGAACTGAAAAAACAAGTTTTTTAGACGCCCCACTTACCGACCGCAAAAATCTAAGATGCAGTAGCAACACAATGACCTATTTCTATTTCTTTTACTCGCAGGATGTTTTGCTATGATTGTCACTCTCGTAATGAAAGTGCAAGTGTGTGTATTTATTGCTTCCTTGTTTGCATTGCCATCTTTTAGCGAAAATATTTGGTTGTACTTGTGACTTGCGTCAGAGCGGCAACAACGCATCGTAGGTTATACTCCGATTTATCGTTTTAAGGTGCATGACCTATGCGTATAGACATAATCAGCTGTTAGGAAAGATACATCGTGTTCAAACGGGGCAAAAACTTAAAAAATCATTTGCGACTAAACTACTGCTCCTATTTAATTGATTTTTGGTACAGAGCTTGAAAATGGTACCTAGTATAGGCAGTTTAAAGGAAAGCCTATCTGTCGTATCAACTTTGTATATATAAAATCGGAACTAACGCCGCCATTTTGCTTTTCAATACAATTTCACAATTGCGAATTGTCGTTGGACCGCGCTGTGGCTATCGTTTTATTTTACTGCTGTTACTATTTAAGAAACAATAGATAACTTTTCATTGCACTTAAAGATTTCCCTAAGGCTTTCGACAGACTAACTGATGAATCGATAAAAGAAAATGTTTCTGGATACTCGACAGCACTAAATAAAGACAACGAAGATAACTAAGATCTCATTGACACTAAAATACATAACAAAAAGCGCATTAAAATAAATGTTACGAAAACAAACGCTATCAAAAACCCCACCTATGACCTTATTGAGCATAATTACATGAATGTTCCAAGAAAAGTGAAACATAAGATAGTGACAGAAGTTAAGATAAAGTTGACAAAGATCACATATGTTTTGGCACACCACTTGTTTTGACAATAATACTTGAGCAATTAGTGACTCAGCAACTAGAGATATAATTCAAAGAATCGCTCGGAGAGTTTCATCAAAATATTTGTATAACTTGAGTCCTTGAGTCGGAATCATAGCGTAGGGGACTTCAAGTTGATTTATTTGTGGAAATGAAGAATAATAGTCCTCCTGACACAGGACTGCCTCATTCGTCGAGTGGTCGCAAGCGCGACTGCCGAGCATAATTATAGTCTTGGGTTCGATTCCCGGGTCGGGCAAAGTTACATTGGGTTTTTCCATCAGGAATTTCTTAGTAGCAGCCACGGAGTCTGGTTATGTGTCTGGTTGATAGGCTCGCCCCCTATTACATAGGACTTAATCGCAAAGAGATCCGGTACAGAACCAACCGACTAGAGAATTAGGCTATGCGAAAAATCAAGTATTGTGATACAATTCGGGAGAGGTTAACATATCTCCAGATTTCATGAAAGAGCAGATTTCAAATACTGACGTAGATAGATAAACCATTTATTCAGTGCACACAAAAGACAGCACAACACACAGAAGCACAGTTAAATGATACATTAAATTAGGTGGTTAAAACCAGGTGCCAATGTACAAAAAGCAAACCATATTTACGAAAAAAAGTATAGTAACACCATGGCATACTTCAAATAAAATTACGAGTATACAAAGTCGTCGGCGGGGTCTCAAAGTTGCACCAAATTGCATCTGCTTAAAGCATACCACATTTTAGAGACTTTCACGATACCCAAGGGGACTGGGGCTTTCCGGAGCACATCTTGAAAAAGATGTAAATATCTTCCAAGTACTAACACTTATCTTCCAAACTACCGGAAAGTGAAATAGTTTCATCAGATAAGTCAATGGAAAACCCCGCCATTACACGGATTCTTATTGTGATTACATTATCAAGTGTGGCTGTCATAAAATGTTATGTTATGACTTTGGTTGCTCTGTTTGCATTGTATCAGATAGCAAAGGAATTGGAGACGGTGAAATTGTTTCGTTTTTAGAACATCTATGGTGGTTAACATTTTAAGGTTTAAATAAATTTGGAGAAATTAAAAAAATAACGTATGTAGCTAGTAAAATATAACTTCGGTAGTAAGAATTATTTTATGTTGGAACCTATCAGGTGGTACTCTGTTGTTTCTGATTACCCCCATGGAAAAAGGCTTAAGCTTATATATGTATGTTTTGATGTAATAGATCATAAACCAAACTAACCGACCATGTACGCAACACCACACTGCGCACCAAAACACAAATTACTGACGTTACTCAAAAAGCCGCTAAGCTGAAGGTAGACTGGACTGGTTACGTCTGCCCAATGAGCTGTGGCCCAAAATAGCCACTTTCTGGAGCCCTGACACAGTCAGACATTGCGGCAGACCTCGTAGATGGCGGGACGAGTTGGATAAAACCAACCACCAGTGGTCCACATTAGCCCTGAATCGAAACAACTGGAAGTCATGGGGAGAGGCTGTTGCCCAGCATTGGGAAGACGCAGGATCAGTATCAGATCATAAAAAAACGAAGACTGATAAACTTAAAAAATAAAGACAACATTAAGTCAAAGATTATACAAACAAATTAGTATAAGGACAAAACATTGAATAAAATCAAAAGCTTCACACAAAAGAAACAAAACAGAGGGAGGGAGGAGGCCAGGGTCACATACAACAGGGGTTGCAGGTGCCATAAAGCGTCCAACTACATTCCGAACACAAGGTGAAGGGAACTCGACTCGACACGACAACACATATGAATAAATAAATATATGTTTATGTATGTGCGAAACACGTATACTACTAACGTAGAAGGTGCAAAGATCGATATAGTAGGCAGACAATACTGAGACATGTTCGATGAATATTTATATCAAGTATGCCATCGGACTTGATGGTCTAAAGTCCAATAGATACTTATTTCGTGAAAAAATTCTGCTGATTATCTACATTTTTTTTTGACGGCGTTATTCTTCATCTGCATTTTCTCGAACTTTTGACCATTTTGAGTTTTACAATTTGACTTATTTTTGCATAATATCGCACTTCACCTTGCTTTCTCTCTCTCACGAATACGTCAAGAAAATTGTGGAGTTTTAACTAAACCTTCTGGATTAAAACGAGATGTAAGGTTCGGCTGCAGTTGAAAAAAGGAATTCGTTCCAAGTAATTTTCAGCCCAATCTCAATTTTCCTATTACAAACACTAATATATTCACATACCGGCCCAACAGCTGCACAGAATCGTTCCAGTAAGGATCAATATTCATACCGTACCCATAGTCACCCCTTCTAAACTAACATAAGCGAGGTCCAAGGCCGACCCACAGCCTTGAGTGCACTTGTTCACTATACCCATCTTATGATAGAACATTATAATTTAGTAAATAAACACTACCTGGTTTCTTGAAGCCGTATAGATTGTTGTAGGCTATCCGGTGTTACATGCTTCATACATTGTTGTAATGAAACATAATATTCTTGTTTATATTTCAAAGTAATCATGATGAAAATGTGCGCAGTCTTGCCAGATACATCAACATCTGCCTCTAATCTTTTCCCAACTATACATTTTGGGATCGGCTTCCAGTTTAACCGAATGTCGCTGAAAAGCAGTATTTGACATGGAGCGACTGCCTATCAGAATTTGGCCACCCAGTAACTGAATAACCCCTTGATATTGTATATTTACATGGTATCATGTTTAGAAGATGTGCAGTCTAGACATTATAAATGGACCTGAGGGGAACAACAAGCAAATCGAAAACCTGAAGACCCTGGTGGGAATAGAACTATACTAGCGTTTCCGACTGTCATTCGACTGTCTGGTAGTTATGAAGTCAGCTAAATCTAACAATAAACCTGAACTTTTTTTTTGATCAAAGCAGAAATCAGAAAACATCAGCTGAATCCAGTAAAGCATTTGTTTACACATCTTCTTTTATCAAGAGTTCTATTTTTAAACCAATGCACAGAACCGAAAGCCTGGCAGTTTTCAGTGCGATGCCATTAGATGCATCTATCAGCAAAATGTGCATAACACACACTACACGCAAACAACCGCTCGTCTACACAATCCCAATGAGTCATTCCCACATTCCTCAGGCCTTCATTGAGATTTACTACATCAGAAAAAGATTCAGACACGTCACCAGCACGTGTGTTTCCACATGCACTATTAGTTATACGAGTAACGAGTTCTACGTCAGTGGTTTGTGCATCCAGTAAAAAGCTGTTCAAACTCAAACTCATATTTCAATTAGACCATAAAAAGCACTTTTGATAGTCAGAAAAACAAAAAAAGAGTTGCCTGTTGCCTAAACAAATGTGTATATTTCTATTACCTTTTTTACTTTAACACTTTTTAGTCGTTTGCAACTTCACCTAGTGTCAGGCGGATTCCACCAGAGTAGAGACGTGAGGGCAGAAGTGGAGATGTGTTGTAAACCACCAATAGAATAGAAACGGTTGAGCAGAGAGGAGGAGATGTCTCGTATTTGTTTAGGCCCATCTCCGCACTCGGTGGTCATGCAGGCAGCAGCATAGAAGACTAGAAGAGATGGGACCGGCGTGCGGTGAGTTGTGAGAAGCGGTCGCTCAACTGGGTGTACACACATCTTTGCTCTGGTCTCACCAGCACGCATCTTCACACAGCTTCCTCTCCTGTTCGCACATCTCCGCACCGTCCAGCCCTCATCGTTGTTGTGGATTTTTAACACTGACAGCTCTAGAACGCAGTTTAGATGTACCGATCGGCTTCAGATTCAATTGGCGTAATTAGCCGTCAGGTTAAAAGTGTCGAACTGTCACATTGACAAACAGATCATGTTGTTCCATGACGTGCAAGTGATACTGAACCTTAGGGTGATATAGCAATTAGGAGGTTATTTATCTCTGTAAGAATTGTTTATGTGGAGAGAGTGTTTGCAAAAATCATAGGTAAATGACCTGTCTGTCATCTTTATTGTAATTAATGAGCTACGTAACGTGTAACTATAAAACTGTAACTATAAATATTACACGCATATTCTTTATCGTGTAGTTACTACCTAAACTGGTGTCAGAGTTTTTATGCCGCCCATGGGCCTGTAACTTGGCTTTACACGCCGTCAAGAAAAATCTCTCTGGCATACTACAAGTGATAATTATACATTTATAATTATTAAATTATACCCTCCGGGGAGTACTGTGGTACTGTATGGGTCAGAATGCTGGGCTGTGAAGAAGATGGATGAAAAACGATTGCATGTAGCGGAGATGAGAATGTTGAGATGCATGTGTGGAGTGACAAGAATGGATAAAGAAAGAAGTGATTATATTAGAGGAAGTTTGAAAGTGGTGCCTGTTATAGAAAAATTGAAAGGAAGTCGTTTGTCCAAGACAAACGACTTCCTTTCAATTTTTCTGTGTTATGGACATGTAATGAGGAGGGATGAAAAGCATGTGACTAAAAGAGTGATGGACATGAATGTTGATGGATGGAGAAGGAGGGGCAGGCCAAACAAAAGATGGATGGATTGTGTGAAGACTGACATGAAAGAGAAAGGAGTAAATGATGCCGTGACGTCTGACAGGGGAGAATGGAAGAAGAAAACGTGGCGCGCCGACCCCAAATAGAATGGGATAAGGGCAGGAAGATGATGATGACCCTCCGGGGATAACAGGTTTGATATTATATTATGTTATGTTACGCACATGAATCCGAAAAATCAGAGGTGAGTGTCTTGGGTTCTAACTCGAGACCTCTGACTTACACGCACATCCGAGACACGCATATCAGAAAGTAAATAATTAATTAACAAAGCCAAAGACATGGGCCAACCCTTCCTTTTTACGAGTATTACGTCATTCTCGAATTATTCGACTGTTTGAATTCCTTAATGGTTAGGCTGTGTTAATATTCTGTGGATACGGGAGGGCGAGGGGGCACAAGCCAACAAGGTCATGGACTGAATCGCGATAAAAGAGGAATTTCCAATTTTAATGTTTAGAGAATAGCGATTTTATCCTGATGCTTATTTTACAGCATTATTTAGTGCAGACCAAGAAGAAAACGTGTAGCACCGACCTCACGTAAAATAAGACAGATGGAACGGATGGATGATGATTAGAGCAGATAAAACAATGACTGGATTGGATTTCCAGTTTTAAGAACAGAAGATAAATAGACAGCATTCAACTGGATGAAACCATTCTAGTTAATGCCAAAAACATCTGTAGATGAAGACGATGATGAAGACACGAAATTCTGCCTATATAATTTTATCTTACATTAATCTTTATTTTTCAACCAATCTCAAGAGAATCAACCAGGGCTTGTTAACGTTACCAACTAACAAAATAATAACCGTTACGTAACGTTAATTCCTATGTGATACCTAATTAACGGTACAAAAATATAACGTTAATTGATAACATTACCAGTAATTTAACATTAATTAACATTAACGTAAAATCAGATAATAACGTTACTTTTATCGTTAATTCAGCCACAACCCGGTCACATTCACGGTTGTGTCATCAGCTCACTGTACTACCAGCACTTCTCACACGTAAGAATCTGGCAACGTTTTGATCGAGCGAGACAACACGATGCGACGGCGCGTAAGGTGCCTCTGCCCCTGCTTCTTCCACCTAAGAAGTAAAACCTTTTAAAAATAACGATTAAATTAACGTTATTAAACAACTACCGATTATAAAATTAAAGATAAAATGTTGCGAAAATAACGTTAAATCTATGAACGTTTTTTTAATATTAACGGTAACTCTGTCAAATGAAGGTAACGTTACGAAATTTTACCGGTATTTCAAGACCTGGAATCAACAGCAGAATTCACCAAGATTCGAGAAATCAGGACACGTATTGTCCACATACTCAAAAAATAATAGCTAAAACATGAAAGAAAGGCACTGAAAAACATCTAGAACAAACTTCTTATCCACATATTAAAATATCGTAGACACAATTTAATCGGCTGAACTATTTAGCTTGTATGTACAGAAACCAGCACATCACGCTATTCGAAACTGTCAAATTTTCCCAATCAATCTTGAACCTAATCCTTTAGCGATAAAGTTGAAAATATATTAAAGAAATTTGACAGATAGTAGTAGCTTGATGTGCTGGCGTCTGTACGTAGATATTAATTGAAAAACGTGTAGACGTGTTGGTCGGTTTCGCATCACGTGAATTAAATTAATTGGATACTCGTGTATAAGCATTGATTAGAGAGAATGGCATAAACGTGTATATTGGTAGACCTGTTTATAAATTAATAGTAATCTTTTCAGGGGATTACCGACTTTATAGAGACCGGCTGTCATTTGTAGATCTGTGACAGTCGTTACAGTTAGTCAGTGGTACGGCATTAGCCAGTAATAACTTGGCTGTGGAGGTCAGATAGGCAGTCGCTCCAAATACACTGGTATTCAGATTTCAGCTGCATCATCCAGTTAGACTGGAAGCCGACCCTAATAAAGTTGGGAAAAGGCTAGGCAGATGACAAATATAAAAACAGTTTGCTTTCCAAAAAAACATCAAAAATTATAGAATAACTAGCTGTTGCCAGCGGCTTCGCCCGCGTGGATGTCGGTTATCGCGACCAAACGTAATAATGAAATTTTGATCCCGTTCCCGCAACCCATGGGAAATATCATTATATTTTAGCCAATGAATACAAAAACTTGACAAATTATATACTAAAACCTTCCTCGAGAACCTCTCTATCCATCGGTGAAAACAGCATGAAAATCGGTGCAGTAATTTTTGAGTTTATCGCGAACAGACAGACAGACGCGGCGGAGGACTTTGTTTTATAATATGTAGTGAAGTATTGAACCATTAATTCTAACCGGATGCAGCTGAATACCAGTATTTTACATGGAGCGACTGCCTATCTAATCTCTACAGCCCAGATACTGAGTACCTAATACAATACCCGTTGGCAACACTGGCAAAAGGTTCGCGTTTGTACAGTTTTAATTTTGTTGTATCTAAAGTTTTCTGATAATTAAACTAAAACAAAGGTTCAACTAAAACTGCCAACAATTCAACACATTTCAGTAGGCAACCGAAGCCAATTAATGTGAAAAACGACTGTAACGTTACAAAACAGCCTTAGCTAGAACAATGAACGTAATTTAATCAACAATACACAATCGAATACCAACCTACTTGCTTACGGAATACCAAACAAAATACCTTGACAGCGGGTTTCATGAAAGTATCTCTCCACACGGAAAAATGTACTGTATTCCTTGTCAGTTAATGTGCGTTTTAGCTTGAAATTCAGTCTTCGTGAGTGCGCTTGCACTCAGTTTGCACTGAGAATCACGTTGAGTGTTGACGCAGAGGTAGAAAAAGTTGGAGGAGGAATAACGTCAACATTAATTGTTAATGGTCACATAATTTATTCGCAGAATAAAACTAAAGGTTTTTTATGTAAGTACGTTTTTTTGCGTACATAGATCAACGTAGGAAAGTCAAAGTTGGCTGAACTTTAAATGGAACTAAAATAATGAGTTTTATAGTTTTTCTCAACTTTGCAATTGTGATGTTTTTGGCTGTGATGCTACCTAAGGAAAGCGCGAGATTAACTTGACAATGAAGAGTTGAATAGGTATAGAGACATTTCAACTATTTAAAGGTTTTGAACTTTTTTCTGTTAGGAGGAGGTTATGCATAGCCAGTTTTTTTCTCCATTTGTGGGCGGGATGAACAAAGAATCGATGGATGGACTGTGTGAAAGAGGATATGGCAAGAAAGGAGGTGTCTGATGAGATGACGAGTAATAGAGAAGTATGGAAAAAGTATACATGTTGCGCCGACCCCAAGTGAATTGGGATAAGGGCAAGAAAATGATGATAATTGTGTGCGGGATGCGTGTGTGCTGAATTGTAGCAATATGTATTGCAAATGATTAATGAGTTCTTCTATGAGATCATGATGATTTTCATGATTGTGATTCTGTAACTACATTACTGGCGCGACTCATTTTTCATAACATACCTGACAATGACCTGCAAATTGCAAAAAACGTAAGAGAATTTAAATTTCGCGCGCTACCCTGACGCGACCACCTTAAATAAGAAGGAGGATTGCAGTGACAGCCTAGTAGTGTGATCATCGGACTGCCAAGTTATTGGTCTCGAGTTCGAACCCAAGGCACGCACCTCTGATTTTTCAGATTCATTTGTATATTGTATAATCATCACTTGCTTCGGAGAAGGAAACCATCGTGAGTAAACCAGCCTGAGAGATATTTCTTGACGGTATCTAAAGCCAAGTCAGAAGTCCATGGGGGCATAAAAACTCTGACACCAGGTTCGGAAATAACCACACAATTAAGAAGAAGGAGGCAGTATTATCCACATGTTAGTTATTTACTTGAAGTTCAGGCAAATAAACTCTCCAGGGCTGCAGGACTGTTTGAAAGAGATACCGTGGCCCTGGAACACAAGGGCAAGGAAGGAATATGGATGGGTTTTAGTGAGTACAAGACTGACAGTCCCTTCCGCTCTGCCCAGAGCGGGAGAAGTCATTTGATGATTTTCCCATCCGCAAAAAAAAAGGCAAATAAACTCTACATATTCCGATCTTTGGCCATAACAAAGTGGTCTCCATTATTTTTTAGTTCCACATACTCAACTCACAATGTATCCACGTCAGGTAATTAATCCTGCGGCCATGATGACATGGATCTAACCATCATTACACTGCATTACATAATGCAAATACCTAGTTAATGAAACTGTAAACACTTTAGTTGATTATGATTACGGAGCAAAATGCTATTTAGATTGCTGGCTTGATAGTGAAAATATTTTTTTTTTTTCATGTATAGTTAAAAGGGTACGAGGTTAATTAATGATCATCTGTCCAGCCTTTTCCCAACTTTGTTGGGGTGGGCTTGTCTCACCGGATGTAGCTGTTTAATTTTCATAAATAGAGATTATATGAAAATTAAATAAAACAGGCAAAATGTGTATAGTACAGTCCATCAAACAGCACATCAAGTTACCACCAACTGCCAAATTGCTCCAAATGATTTTAAACCATAAAATGTTGTTGGTTAAGTTCAAAATCGAATAAGCAAGTTTGACAGTTTGTAGTAACTTTATGCATTGGCAACTGTACTATATACCCCTGCCAAACTATTCAGAGAGACATGTGTGATATTATTACAATTTAATATAATAAAAAAATACTTTATTAAAGACTTCTCCATGTAGATCAGGTATTTATTTTCTAGCTGCATGGTAAAACAAACTCATTGAATACCAAAATACTGCATAAAAATATTTTTACATGCACATAACTTTACAAGCAACACCTTAGGAGGAACTATTTTGTTTTTGGTTTACTTTGACTATTGGAAACATTATGGAATGGATTTAAAAAATTTGAATATCGAGAGAGTGGACTGTTGCATAACATTCCAAAGTAGAGAATGTAAGTACAGTCATTTCAAATACATTATACCTCTGATTTGCATCACTGTCAAAGCCACAGTGATCTTTATCGGCATTGCAATAAGGCTGATGGGACTTGCAGCTGCAAATTTGCATCACTATCAAAATTGTAAAGATCTTTATTCTTATTACAATAAAGCTGACAAGCTACCGAAGCTGACACGTCCATCAAAATGTTGGGTAAGGTTTTAAATCCAGTCACCTTAAAAGGGGGTGGGGGGAGGGGTAGCGACGTCCCCTACCATTCCCCCCACTGGAGGTGTGTGGTATTTTGATATTAAATGTTGAAGTTAAAAAGAAAATGAATTACAGGTGTTATGTTATCTAGATCTATTCAGACTAAGATGATTTTGCAATAACTTTGCAATGATACTTTCCTTATATTATAAAGTATATTTTGCTGGTTTCTGTAACTCCATATCCAAGGTGCAGATTTTTCCTCTATTACATGGGACTTCAATAATGCAATGAGATTGTTATCTGTCTACTTAAAGAGATACAGGCATGATGTTCATAATTTATAAGGTAGCAATTAGTTTGGAATTGAGTTAAAAACATTAAACAGACGAAACTCACAAAAACTGCTTGCAATTACCCCGGTAACCAATTATTATTTATATAATTTAAAATATTGATTTAAAATGAGCATGATTTGTTACTTCTAAGTGTAGGTAACACTTGAGTAAGCACGAAACAATGCGCCACAATAACAGCTTTCATTGTTCGCCTTTTACTTGAGAAAATCACTCTCAATTGTATGCCATGAAAATGCTATTTGCATTACCATGGAAATAAATACGCAAAAGGTGAACAATATATCGAGAGGCTGTGTAAATGGTATTCCATAACTACCTTTGCGTAGGTATTTCGAAGTTAAAAAAAAAACAAAACGTAAACCGTGGCCGTAACGAAATGATACACGAGAAAGTACGACCATAAATTGTCTGATAATCACGTATTTTATTTAGTGATGCAATGCTGGTTTATTTACCGTCTAGGTAATTATTTCTACTACTAAATGCCCATTAGCAACTAAACCTACATTTCATAGCAGTATTATATAAATTCCACTCACCAAATCTTGTTGTTATTGTGATTTCTGCTCAGTCAATCACCAGAAAGTAAGTTCCTCTTTTGGCACAACGAAACACAAAACAAATAACGCACACACAAACCACTGCGATAGACACGGGAGACAGTTCCGAAAATCGTGAAATAATGAAAATCAAATAAGTTTATCACAAAATCAACAAAATCCATTCAGCAATGCACCATCCAGTCCCACAATCTTTTCATTTGACAGATGAAGTGTAGTGCTTGGTACTAGTTTGTAAAATGTTACTAAACACTATATTTATAAGGCGGTCACTGTTATTCATTAAAAAAATTATAGTCCAATAATAAGACTATTTTTTTTTAATTTCTCATATTATGTTGTACGCCAGTAAGCTACTACAAGCTATCAAATTTCCGTAATCGATTTTCAACTTTATTCGCTAAAGCAATAGGTTCAAGGTTGATTGGGAAAATTTGTCAGTTTCGGGTAGCTTGATGTGCTGGCGTCTGTACATTTGAGCTGTATTACCTAAAAATTCAAATTTTAATTTGTTACTGCTTACAATTATGACAAATCAAGTTTTAGTCGATTTTAAAATTTATTTTCAGTCAACGTCAAGTTGATGATCTAAAACTACAGATTATATTTCAGCTACGATTGATTTTTATAGTGTTGTTGAGTTTTGTTGAGTTACGGTTTTCTTTCGACGGAAAATGTCTGCACAAAATGATTCAGAGAAGTAATAACTTACATTGCCAATAATTATTTTGTTTTATGATGATAAGTAATTATCAAATCGAAATTAATGCCTATAAAACTTTTAGTAAAGCTGAATTTTTGAACATGCAACCACTACAAAATTTTATTGATTTTCAGGGTACTTGATTGTTAAAGCAAAATGTCGACTGTTAACATTTTTTTAGGATGTTATATTATTTTGGGTACCTATGGAATACGGAATACGTTTGCTGAGAAAAGTCCGGTGACTTTTACATTCAAGGAATATCAATATAAAGATTCACCAAAAAACGTAGGTTGAACATTCATACATTTGTTTATTTTCACTTAGATACCTATAATTTCAATTTGTTTTGCTTATTGTTTTGAATAACTCATTGTAGTAAGGTTAAAAACAACTAACTTGTTGTTGTTAAATGATGTTAAAATACTCAAATGTTAATACAAACATTTTCAGGAGATGACGTTCAGAGAATTTGAGACGGCGTGCGAACAAAGTGGAGCTTGCAGCCACATTACGGGGCTGCTTAAAACACGCTGCGTGAGGGAATGCGTTTCACCTTCTTGCTACCGGGAACTTTACCTGACCGATGCGGTAATTTAGTATTATTATCTAGAACATGATATTATTATAGACCACTATTATTATAACCAACGACGACACCGTCGAAGTGGCGAAATTTTTAGCTAGCCTATAAGGCTGCCAGCCGGCAGTGCAGTGCTACTTACCGGCAAAACGAAGCAGAAGCCCAAATATTATTTCTCATGTTTGGGATAGTTATAACAAAGATAATTAATGAACAAAATAATTGTAATAATATGTATCTTTTATTAATTTATTTCAGCTCGAGGAGGGGGAAATCGATGTCCGTTTAAACTCCTTCAAGGGATGTTTCATACAAAGAAGTGGGCGAACGAGAAATTGATTTCGTCCAAAAATAGTATCTTTATTGCTACTATGCGCTAATAAGATTATTAAAATCTGACGAAAAGTGCGTTTTATATTACTAGTAAGTACTATCTTCAGTGATAAAAGTGGCTAAAAGGATATTTTGTTACTCAAATGACGTTAACAAGGAAGGAGCGCTGTTGGTAAACATTTCTGACATTGTTGAAATTATATTAAAAAAAATAAAAAGTCGGTCGGTAGTTCCGATTTTAGGAATGCGCCAAAAGATCCTTGTTCAACTGTATCGAGTGCATTTGGTAACATTTTTTTGTTTCCATATCAATTTACATATTCTCAAGATTATAAATCAATTATTTGTTTCAGCTCTTCAAGACCACAGTTACAGAAGAAGGTACATTTTTCAATGGCGTGATACGGAAAATATTTTAACCAATTTTTGTACGAGACTCATTGAAATAACAATCAATGCATTTTGAAGGCATGAAAATATAAATCAATGATACCTTCTCATTTATGCATTCTTTTCGCCACAACTATAATATTTTACAGTAACGCATTGCAGTACATTTAAAATGATTTAGCACTAATGATGAGACTACTTCACTTAGTAACAATAACTTAAAGTGTAGGTGAGACGTAGTAGCCTTTTATCGTGTACCTTTAAAATAAAGTACTAAAGCACGTGCTGAACACACACATAAGTACTAAATAGATACTTTTAGATACAGCTTGGCAAAAAAGAGTTTGTAGTGGTGACAGGTGGTACTAAAATATTTTCTAGAAGTAAGTAGTAGTACACATTAACGTACGAGTCGGGTTGATGTAAATAAAACAATGAAAATAAATTATATTTTTCAAGTCAAAAGTATCGAAACCAGCCGAGTATATGGGGTGGCTATATGACAAGTAGTGGCGCCTTCATTTATTCCACACTCTTTTTTGCCAAGCTGTACTTCTTATTTCTTAAAAATTAATGAAAAGCTACACCAACTACTATAAAAATATTTAAGCATTAGTTTACAACATCTACAATGAAATGAAACGGCTTAAATATTTGATTTTCCTAAATTTTCATACAGGGTGTAAACAGACTCTTCACGAAGCCGTCAACCAAGCATTCTGTACATCAAACTAAGTAACTTTACACAAAAATTAATGCTGGGAAACGACTTTTTTTTTCTGAAAAATCACGTTTTACTGTAGGACTCAAAGAAACGCACTCAAAACATTGTGCTGATAGATGGATTGAATAGTAAGAGGGTCACGGAGGTGTTTAAAGTAAAAATCTTACATTAAAAACATGTATTTAAAAAAAAAACTTGTGAAAAATTTGGAACTTTGACCACCAATATCTCCGTAACTAGAAGGTTCCCAGGTATGTTCTAGAACAAAAAAATGATGGCAATGACGGGGAGAACAAGTGCCTTCCGGCTTCGTTAAGAGTCTGTTTACACCCTTTATATTTAACGGCAACACATAAAATTGGGAAGCAATAAAATATTCATGACATATTTTTCGAGTTTATATTTTACTTTTTACCCGACTGCAGCGAAGCCCAAAAAGAGGGCTATGTGTTTGACCTGTTTAATGTCTGGCTGTTTCTTTGTTCCCCCGTAACGTCTAAACAAAATAAATTATACGTCGTTCAATTTTTCTTGGTGGCGACTGTCAATGATTATACCAAAATGACAAAAAAAAATAGCGGATTTTGATCGTCATACTGTTTGATTCGATTTTTTGGAGAATTTGTCTTCAAGCAACGAAACCTCAGTCTGATAGAAAACCCCTATTTGACTTTTATCCTAAACCACATGAAACATAGTTTCTATTTTAATCACAGATGGTGTTCTGAAACCTACTGAAAAAATGTCTTTCTTTAGAGAATAAACTAGAAAAAGGACCCCGCTCAGTGAAATTTTATTGGAATAAAGTGTATATTCTATTGGAATACAGTTATTTTTAAAAGATAATATTAAAAACAGAATCTATTCACCGAAACTTGCACACATTACCGGTTTACCGGTTGGTTTCTGCCAGTGACGGAAAAATACGATTCTTCCTTTCCCTAACTTGTAAGAAAAAAATTGTTTCACTTGCATTCGTGAAAAGCGGTCTAGTGAGAAATTTGGCACCATGGCATCCTTATGCAGGCAAATTGTTAGAGGAAATGCATTTAAAAGTGTTCTGTTATCCACTGCCCGACGGGGATATGCCGACAAAAGTAAGAAATCATATTATTTTCAGTTCAAGTTTTTCATGAGTATCGCCACCCCTGTCACTAAAGTTACGTAATGTCAAATTTCGTCTCTAAAATTACGTCTGATTTGAATAATTTCTTAGCTTATCCCGAATATAGACGATAAAATTCCTATATTTTCACTAAAAGTAGGAATTTTACTTGGGAAACTTTTTGTCAAGTTGAAAATAAAGACGTCATTTTTTATGTCATGCACGCTTTTATTGACTATTTTTGTTATTGATCATCGATTATGAATTAAAAAGTTACTCATTACTTTTGTACCTCAAAGACTGTTCACTCATTTTACGGATACAATCAATATATTGATTTTCCTTATGCCTGTACATCATAAAATTGATTTGTAGGTTATCTTTCTTATCATTTATAATCTCTGATTATGTGAACCGTAGCTACGGTGTAGTTGATACAAACGGTTCGCTATTCTGTATTGATTTATTTACGTACTACGAAAATTTTAATGTCACAAGGTCATTCTTTCTTTTGACAGTTGCGAAAATCAATAGGCAAATGTCTGACCCTGATTCATCCTATATATCCTAGTTCCTTTCAAAAGTCTATTGTAGAATTACCTATGTTTTTAACATTTAATGCTTTGAAAAGACAAGTTTTATAACATATACTTCGTTTTTAATTTCAATTTTCCTGTATGAATGTTGTATCCAAACAGGTTTATATTCATATTCTGACTTCCTCATTGATATCCTACATCATAGATATTTTGTTAGCTAATATTACAAAATAGAGAAATGCCGATTAAGAGAAGTTTATTTTTTTTAGCAATTATGACACGGAGGTTAAGATTAAGTTTTATTGATTTTATCTAGTTAAGAAAACTGTACTGATTATATTTTCAGAAGTAAAGAAACAATGTTAAACTTTTTTTTTTCAATTTGAAAATGGACTATGTATGTAGTCCATGCGACAACTACGTCGAATTTAGAAGTGTGACCACTGCAGGGTTAATTTTTATACTAAACTAGCTGATGCCTGCAGATTCGCCCGCGTGGATGTCGGTTATCGCGATCATAAGTAATCATGAAATTTTGATCCTGTTCCTGCAACCAATGGGAACCTATTCCAGGGATTCCATCATACATTAACTTGTTATATCTCAAAGGGCTTAGGCAGCATTTTCGTTGAAAGCTCCCAGACGGCTTATTTTTTTCTGGCATCGCCAACAAATATCATTATATTTTAGCCAGTGTATACAAAAACTAGTCAAATTATATACTAAAACATTCCTCGAGAACCACTCTTTCATTGGTAATGAAAATTGATGCAGTAGTTTTTGAGTTTATCACGAACAGACAGTCATACGTGGCGGTGGACTTTGCTTTATAATATGTAGTGATAGTGAAGGCACTCATTTGTGAGAACAAGGATTATTTGCCTGTAATGTAACAGATTCAGATTCCATTATTACATCAGGGAGTTTAGCGAACTGTGTGTTACAGTGAGCAACCTGAAACAATACAATTAGTTACAATCACTTGTTTCTGTACAAAAACAAGTCTTGGATCATTACATTACAGGCAAGTGCCTAAATAAGCAAAATACATTTTCTTAAACCTTCAAGTTTTGTTGAATTCCCGTATTTTGCTTACGGGGGCAGTATACTGTCATAGTACACATTGTGCGCTATAACATAATATGATAATAGGCAAAAATATATTTTGACATCATGATATTTCCCGCCAGTGATGCCCGATCCCCTGGAGCACGCCACTGGCATGGAGAGGAAGGAGCTGATGGCCATGCAAGCCGGCAACGACGATCCCTTCAACATGAAGGTGCTCAAGAAGAGCGCTGGTACCCGTACCAACCCCACTCTAGTGCCCTCTTGCTTCGATGCCCGTATTGTTGGGTGTATATGTAAGTATTGCTTGATCTTCTTTTTAGGTAGGGGCAGTCACTATGGAATTAAAGGCGTTTGATTATTTTTGTAATGGAAATCTACATTGTTTTATGCAAATATAATAATGCAGTTTTTTAACTGAAACAAAATATAAAATTGTTCAGTTTTTAATAAAAGTTTACAGACCTTTTTTACCTTTGGTATAAATAGGATTGTAAGAATCTCTTCATTATTATGTAGCAGCAATGGTGATAAATTAGGTAAATTATGATTTACTATTATTGCAAACTGCTATTCCCTTGGGGATATTTTAGTACAGGTGTGATTGAAAAATGTCACACCACATAAAATGTAATGCTTAGTATAAGTACTTTGCTGATAATAAAACAAACAAATGATTTTCCTGTTAGCACCCTTGACATTCAAGTAAATCATGTAATATAAGGCTAAAGTCTGCATAGCTATTTAAATTCTAAAAGTAATTCAGTTTTTCAACACATCATTCAAAGCCCCACCACTTATAAATATTTCATCAGTAATCTAAAAATCAGCTGCTTCATACATTTTGACCATGTAGGTGTTTTTACTATGTGGGGCATTCGGAATGATGTACAGACGCCAGCAAGTCAACCTACCTGAAACTGTCAGATTTTCCTAACCAACCTTGAACCTAATACTTTAGAGATAAAATTGAAAATTTATTAAAGAAATTTGACAGATTGTAGTAGCTTGATGTGCTGGCGTCTGTACTACATACATGGTAATCGTTTGTGTGTTGATGTCCCTCTCACACCGGTATTCATGAACGTTAGTATGAGGTCCCACAGTGCGCGCGGACGCACAGTGTCCCAAAAACCTATTCATAAACAATACTTGAGGGACGAACGACACTATGCGCTCATTATAATGAACGCACAGATAAAGTAGCTCACTTGCTACTTTACGCAACGCATAGTGCGACAAATCAACACAAATGTCAAACTGGTATCGGGTATTAGGTTATGTTGTAGTGATTACAGCAGCTAAGATGATTTTTATGATTATATCCTTATATTATATCATTATCTTATTATATCATTATAAGCAAGCAACTATTATTCATAATGAAAAGTTTATTTGAAATAATCAACAAAACTTTTAAGGCAGTTGCGTCAGGGTAGCCCGCGAAATTCAATTTTTTTTGCAATTTGCAGGTCAGTGTCAGGTTGTACGTTGATGAAAAATGAGTCTCGCCAGTAACGCGTATATAGTTACAGAATTATAATCGTGAAAATCATCAATACAACCATCTAAGAATTTCGCGAGCTACCCTGACGCAACCACCTTAAAACAGTCTTTGTTTTATAATATCTTGGTTGACGTTTATTCTGTCAGTCAGTCAACCCGAGTGAAGTCGCTTCACAACGTTAACCAATCACAGCGCCCCATTCAATGATATGTGTCCGCACAGCAAAGAGTCCATTAGGTATTGTTTATGAAATGAATGGCCTGCCATGATGAACGCAGTGAGAAATGCCTTACTTAGCATAGTGTTACTGCCATACTTATGCGTTCTTGAATACCAGTGTCAGTCTTCTTTAAAGAATACTTTTCCATATTTTTGTGCTTAGTTACAACTTAAAATAATTCTAGCTATGCCTAAAAGAGAAACATACAATTAATAGTGTCATGAACTCATGACAATTTTGGCAGAGTGCCATATTCATTATTCGGGTTGGATACTTAGATAACTCTAGTGTAATCTGTTAAAACATCCCTATAGACACACTGTATAAGAGCTGAATGGTATAAAGAATACAGTAAACAAGTAAAGCCCGCATTAAACATCTGGATAAGGGAGAGGCACAAGACTGGGCGACACTTGGGGGAGGCCTAAGCAGTGAACGTTTTTCCGACACAAAACATGCTCAGTGTAGCAAAGATAGTAATCCATATGTGTTATAAATAAGTACTTAGGGTGTTATGGCAAGAAATACGAGTAACATTGTGCCACGACTGTCTAAGCGCTTTAGTGGGAGACAATTAAATGAGTTTCAACAGTACAAATTAACAAAAATCAAAAAGTCAAAATGTTCAACTTCCTAAACTAACTAGTATTATTATCATTCATAAAGTTTGGAAGTATACTGTATGCAATGGTACTTATTACACAACACTATTGTAACAATGTTTATAGCAAATGACTTATTGTTTTCAGGTGAAGAGCATGCCACAGCCGTCACTTGGCTCTGGTTACACAAGGTAATTTAACTCACTGTTTTATAAATTCCATTGTATTATGCCTACCTATAATGTTGTGAATATTTGAGCTACTTTTACTGTGAATTTATGGTTAATAGTGCATCTATATCAAAGTTACTGTTTCTGGAGCAATGTTTGCAAGTGTTTGTGGGCAACAAAAGCTAACAATAAATCAAAGCAAAAACCGCAAAAGGTACATAATGCTATCATGCTCTTCAAAAAGTAACTATACACCAAAGAAAGTTGCAAGGGCAGAATTTGTAGAAAGTAGTTCTATCATAAACAAAGAAAGATGTTGGTGATATACATGAAAAGAGGAAAAAAAAGATTTCTTTAAAAATACAAAAAGCCCCATTGTAAAAATTATGTGTTGCCAATTTAGTGCAAAAAATTAATATATTTATTTTTTCATTTTTTTTTTTAGGACCACCCCCGCCGCTGCGAGTGCGGCCATTGGTACAAACTGATCGAGAAGCAGCCCGTCTAAACGCGTCTTTAATATTTTAGTTTCTATAGTAGTGGTGTAACACGCAATAATGCGCATCGCACATCCTCTACGGTCTGTGTTACCATGTGTATAAAATAATAACAATCGAAGATGCGTTAGTTGAACATAATTACCAAAATCGACAAATCATTAAATAATTGTAAGCATACTGAAACACGTTTTTTATTGCCTGCCGTTAGTTGTGTATTTGTTGGATTCACTTTGTCAGTGTGTAGTTAAATAAACAAACTTATATTACGGCGTAGTCAATTTTATTTTTGGTGATGATGACCTATTTGACCTCTGTCCAGACAGGTATTCCAAGGCAGAACCTTAGTCATAGCTAGCTTAGCACCTATATCACCGCCGCCGGCGATTAGCGAAAAACAAGTATATAAGGTCCCATTAAAATAGATGGACAAACAGAAATCATTCAGTCCGCCAAAATAAGGACTGGTAAAAAAAATAAGAACATCGGATAACTTACAAAAAAAAATCAGCTAACGAAAATACACAGAAAATTAATTATTTAAGGTCTAAATAAAATCACTGTAATCAGTATTATCTTTGGTTGGATGTACTGAACGCTGTGTTAAAATTTGTCCATCTATTTTAATGGGACCTTATATAGAGCAATGAAACAAATTCGCCTTGCCATGTTGCATTGCGTAAGTCTGTTACATTTCACGTTACGTTACACCAATGCGTACCCGGTATAACTGAAACAAGTTGATTTCACGCCGGGTCGGTGTAAGGTCTACCATCTAAAGCGCAGGCCACACCGCCAGTTAGCGAGCGAGCCTCTTTTCATACTTCGTTTCGGCTCTTTCGGTAGTTTGCGGTATGAATCAAAGTATGAAAAGAAGTTAAACGATGCCTCGCTCGCTCACTACAATAACTGGCGGTGTGGCCTGCGATTAGGTTCCACACACATCCTCGTTCATCTCTGGTGGAAACGCATCCTAACTATGATTAAATATCTACTTCACCCGACACCTACAATCTTTTGCACGTTTCTAGAGCGAGAAGAAAGTAGCCACTTCCTCTTTGACGGTGGGACAGGGGCATCAGTGGTGGGATGTTTTTCTTGGAGCACCGTATAAAGAAAAATCAAATATGAAAGTCATTAGAAATGCGATTGATGCATATCGCCGCAAACCCCTATGGCGAAACCACTCCACAGTGCAATCAGCATAATAAAACTTATTTAAACGATCGTGACTGTGTGTGTGAATATGGATATGACTCCGCGATTTCAAAACTTTTATGATTTTTGCCTACGGTATTTTAATATTATTTTACCCATCGGAATAGGTCAGATATGTACAGACGCCAGCACTTAAAGCTGTCTCTCATCTGCCAAACTTTAATAGATTTTCAACCTTATCTCCAAAGCATTAGCTTCAAGGTTGTTTGGGAAAATCTGACAGTTTCGGGTAGCTTCACCTGCTGGCGTCTGTACATACATAGTTACATACTATTTACTACCGAATTATCTTAGGTATTCTCATCCCTGCTTCACCAAGGTATACGATAAAGGGTATGCTAAGTCTGAGCCTTGGTCATAAGCATAGCCAAGGTTTAGCTCACACACTCAATATCCTTGTTTCGAGGCTTCTGCTAATACCCTTTCGAATTTCGATTAATGGTTCGACAGGGTCCGAGGGTATGACGCCCAACGGAAGGTGTAAATCAGGTCACAGATTTATATGATCGCTATCTACACTGTTTTTACCGTGATGAACAAGGTAGTAAAGAAACATTCTATTTAACAATGTTCGACTAAAAAGTGTTAGGTAATTGCAATAATCGACTAGATTCTTCAGCGCATTAGTAAGTTTTACATGTGTCCATCTCTAAAGTGTGACATTCGTTTTGCTCGTTCAGAAATCAATCAGCTTTTTATCTCTCTTTTTCCTACTGGATTCGATAATTCTATCTCATTTTAAAACTCGTGCTGAAAGGGAATTTTTAAATTCATATTTGCTTGTCCAATTTCTGTCAAAAATTAAATGAATTAATGTTTGTATTGAAGCGTGTAATTAATTAATTTCGTCAAAGATTATTCAACAAAACGGTAAGTACAGTGGGTCATATGTAAAGCTATGTGAATAATCTTTTATGAGTAAATGTTTGTCAACATTACATACAGACTGAGAAATCCAAACTTTACAGTGCTCTGGTATTCCTATAAGGTATTCTCTGCATTATGCTTTAAATCTGTCAGTCCTAAGAGCGAGCTACACATGTTCGAGTATAAACAGATTTTATAAATGCATCCTTCTTTTTAATACAAGGTTATTTACTTGGCTACCTATCACTGAAAAGGGTTTTAGGGGATCTAAATTCTTCTTTTGTGTGCTCTCTCCTCCACATAAGAAACTCTTGTGCAAAATTTCATTCTCTTAGACCCAGTATGATAGGTGCACAGGTCAGATTAGTTGTTTCCTATGGTGGTGAACCAGAAGGATTCTCCATGGTAACATAAAAAAAAATGTTTTCGGTTTTATCTCTAAATCTTCTACAAGGTCTGCATCGCTGCAGACCCTTCTGGCTGTAGCCATATTACTTAAGAGTAAGTAGATGAGGCTGTATGTTAAGTTAGTAGACATGTACTTTCAAAACTTGGTACTTCATCAGTTAATCAAGAGCACATGAAAAAGCAGCACTCCAAAGCTCTTCAACTACCACCCTAGAAAGCCACATAATGCAGCTGCTGGGGCTGAAACTGGCTAGATAGCATCATCAGCAATTTCAATAGTTTTGTTATGTTTGCAGCCATGTCATACATACAAGGATTTCACATAGCGGATGGCTTCGCAGATGATTGCGATGAGCTCATGCACCGCTGCCTCTTAGCAGGACCCCTCACCTTCGAGATATTCTCTGACATTTGGAAGGATATGCAGCTGTCTTGTATATATCAGTAAGTTTGTTGATCATATAGAACCTACATTGATCATGATGGGATCACACCCCTCATGTATGAAAATATAGAAATAATATTAAGATTAAGTGGAATTGTCTTCCTTGTAGAAGTTGACATAATATGCCGTGTTATACATACCTTGTTAATATACCAAATTCAAATATAAAAATGGCTCTTTAGTAAACTGATCACACACAGGTGAGACCTGCATTTTTGAATTAGTCAAGTGGACCACTTGTACTCAAATTTGAATTTGGATCATAGTTTTTTTTTTTAACTTTAACTGCGGGTCTGATCTATCAAAGAAAATAAAATAAAAATAATCATTTAGTAAACCCATCCCGCGGGTCCCAAATGAGCGGGATCAGTTTACAAAAGAGCCAGAAAAATCACTAAATGGCAACTAATTTAGTCAACAATATTATGCTGTTACAAAATAATATCTTCATTTTAGAGGAAGACATTCAGGCGCAGAATTAGCAGAGTTATCAGAAGAGGTGCTACACATAGCCAAACATTACATGGTGGCTGATACTAGCAATTTTGAGGTAAGCATTTCGAATTAAAAGAGATGATCAAATCACATTTTTTTTAAAGCGATTTTTCATAAAAATTCACACTCGAAAGATATCCCGTTAGCGACGTAAGTAAGTTTGGCTAATATAGTATTAAAAAATTGTTAAAATATTGCTGCTGTTTTCTCTAATGGATAGAGTGGTTCTCGATGAAGGTTTTAATATATAACTTGTAAATTTTTCGTATAAATTGGCTAAAATATAATTATATATTTATTGGAGGTGTCGGAAAAAAATAAGCTCATCCACGCGGGCAAAGCCGTGGGCATCAGCTAGTTTTAATAATAGAAAATACACGCGATGCTGGGAGTGGGGAGGACGGGTAGTCTAAAACCTCATGACGTATCACTAAACCTCACGTGATTAAAGGATGGCTCTTCTTGTAGTTTGCATTTATGGCAACTTGGCCTGTGAATCAAGTAATACTTAATTATTATTCTTTAATTTCCATTAAATAAGCTGTCTTTAGTAGTAAAGCAACGTAAAAATCGTTTTGTGGAATATCACTATCTTCTCAAATAGTTGAGAAACCTGCTGTCACATTAGCCTCAATAGTCTGGGTTACTCAGCTTTGACAAAATCTTTTGAAAAATTAAGGAGGTAGTACATTTTTCAAGGGCGGTTGTCCCCTTCCCGTTGAAAAATGCATCGTAAAACTCATCTATAGTGTAGTGTAGTGTTGTTTTCTAGTTGTAGAAGAGTGGGTTTGTCTAGCTCAGGTATTTTTCATACTTAAAAGGATACCTCTTTGTAAGATTATATATTATAGTAGTTTGTAGTTATCTGAAATAAAATTATTATTTTTCTGTTCTTTATGTTATGTGTTCTTCGCATATAAGCCAGCCTAAGAGACCTTACAATCCGGACAAAACCTTGATAATTATTACTATCCCTCCCCCAGGAATCAGTAGCCGGCCTCTTCCTCGTGTACAGCCTTATGAATCTCCAACCATATGCAGGCTTTGCTTCCCTCCGCATAGTTCAGGAAGACATACCAGCTATAGAACGTATAGAGTTAGTGGCCAGAAGGGATAGGAGGCAAGATGTACTATATGTGCTGGGGTCCGTACTCATACAGGGGCCCGTGCAGTACCATGCTGTGCCCCGGGAGAGGGGCATGGAGTATCCCATCAGGAAGTACTTGGAAGGTATGTAAAACATAATAGCAAGATTTTTATGTTCATAAATTACATAAGTGTAGGCATCAGCACACCATTGTGAAATTCAGTTGAACCTTTTTGGACTGGTAGGCTATGTTACCCACCAGTCCAAACACACAACCACGTTTTATTTTGGAGAATCTCAAACACTTCTAAAAGTTTTAACAATAAATATCTAAGTTTAAAGAAACTATAAATACGCTTTCTCGTATTATTCTCTTTTATTCGATACCCATATCATGAGAATGCATAAAAAATAACTAGTCCGCCATCTTTTGGATTCCGCCATATTGGATTTAGAATTATGTCACTTAGTTAACCATGCTTTGTCGTCCAAACTAACCATGTGTGTGGAAAATTTCAGCTCAATCGGAAACCGTGAAGTAGGTCAAAATAAACTTCTAAGATTTGTTTACATAGTTACAGGTGAAGCGAATAAAAGCGTGTTGAAGTAGTGTATCTATTTCTCTAATTTGTAAGATTACAATGGCAGTTGTTTGACCATTTATTTTAGCCCTTGTTATGGGCCAATCTATATCCAGCCAGCAAACTGACCAAGTGCGAATCGGACTCACACACGAACACGTTTCTGGCTGTCTGTCACCAGGCTAAATAATAAAAATATCATATATATAAAGGGTGTAAACAGACTCTTAACGAAGCCGAAAGGCACTTGTTCTCCCCGTCATTGTGATCATTTTGATCTAGACCATACCTTCTAGTTATGGAGATATTGGGGGTCAAAGTTCCAACTTTTTCACAAGTTTTTTTTTAAATGCGTGTTTTTGATGTAAGATTTTTACTTTAAACACCTCCAGGACCCCCCTTACTATTCAATCCATCGATCAGCACAATGTTTTGAGTGCGTTACATTGAGTCCTACTGTAAAACGTGATTTTTCAGCCCAAAAAAAAAGTCGTTTCCCAGCACTCATTTTTGCGTAAAGTTACTTAGTTTGATGTACAAAATGCTTGGTTGACGGCTTCGTGAAGAGTCTGTTTACACTCTGTATATCTATACATATATATAATATATAGGGGGCTCCCATAGAATAAACCCGTACCATAAACCGAAAAAAAACACGTTTCTTGTATAGGAGCCCCCTTTAATTGTTAAATAATTTATTTGCAACAAAATGACAACATCTGTGTTAAATTCAACTGTCTAGCTATCACGGTTCATGAGATACAGCTTGGTGACAGACAGCCAGACAGACGGACAGCGTAGTCTAAATAATAGGGTCCCGGTTTTTACCCTTTGGGTACGGAACCCTAAAAACTAACATCTGACCTTTTTTGTCTACAGGCTATGATACTATAAATAAAATAGGAGTTCGCCCCAAAGGAGTATTCTACAGACAGAACACAGAACTGGACATCATCAGAGAAATAAAGAACCTCACCGTGCGGTACAAAACGGCAAAAGAGAATATCCCTGGTAAATACAAAATAGCATCCAAACGTAACGCCGGTATTCCTTAAAGGGGGTAGACGGTAGTGTAATGGAACTTTGGTTATTGCATAATATCAGGTTCTTCTAATTTTTATATCTTAAATAATTGACGTACAAAAATGACTGATTTTCCTAATTTATAGATTTAATAGACTCTAAATTATTATAAAGTCAAAACGATTTTGAGATTTCACGCGACAAGTACGACGGGAGCACATCAAAAGATTTAAATCTTTGGTTATAGTGTCTTTGAAGAGCTCGTGGCTAAAAATTAACGTACCTAGTTTCCTTCGTGTCTCGGAAAGCACGTTAAACCTGCTGATCCCGGTTGTCAATTGTAGATCTTTGACAGGTAACAGATACTTAATCAGTAGCCCGAAGAAGTAAGTCTTAACAAGGGGTATCGTATTACCCAGTACTAACTTGGCTGTGGAGGTCAGATAGGCAGTCGCTCCATGTAAAATACTGGTATTCAGCTGTATCCGGTTAGATTGGAAGCCGGCCACAACACGTTCAGAAAAGGCGAGGCAGATGATGGTTGCTATTCTTTCAGGTGTTCCACGTGACGACCGTAACCTGAACTACTTGTGCACGAACTTCGCCAGTCAATTAGACTCGTCGCTGAAGAAGATCATCAACGGGATTATTGATGAGGGCAACAAGGAAGGTGGTAAGAATCAAAACTTATATACTAAAGCTGAAGAGATTTGTTTAACCGCGCCAGTCGCTGGAACTACTAGTACACATACATACATAAACTCACGCCCTTTACCCATGGGGGTAGGCAGAAATCACAGAACGCCACCTGCTACGATCCTTACATACTCCTTTTGCGTCGTCCACATTCATACATCTAGTCTTACACGTACTCCGGTTGTGAGTACTAAGCACCTGACCTTTCAGAACCACCAGTAGGATTAGAAAAATTGTTTTTGCATTTGACAGCCCAATTCTTCAGGAACGTGGTAAGGTATTACACATTTCGCTTAGACCCTTAAGTGCAGAGCGGTGGGTGAGAATGAGATAGA
The DNA here is from genome assembly GCA_950005105.1 of Lycophotia porphyrea. Taxonomy (NCBI): domain Eukaryota; kingdom Metazoa; phylum Arthropoda; class Insecta; order Lepidoptera; family Noctuidae; genus Lycophotia; species Lycophotia porphyrea. The sequence goes on from OX465406.1 coordinate 11,844,086, forward strand.
ATCGAGAGAAGGAATCGAGTTCTATGGAACCTTCGCCACTGCTAACCATTATAAATTCGAAAAAATTTGCTGTTCCTACAAAAGTGCAATACCTACAAGGTCAAAATGTAAGGACCAGCAGTTTTTTTTTCAAATGTCGATGAAAAATTTCTATGTGGGGTTCAGAATGATGTACTGAATACTTTGTGCGTTGGCGTCGCTTTTACCCTGTATATTCGGCTAACACTACGCCCGCGACTTCGTCCGATATTATTGTGATAGCTCGGCTAATATACACGATATAAATATAATTTATAGCCCATGAATAATGTAGCTTTCTGCCAGTGAATAATATTTTAGAATTGGATCATTATTTCTGGATATTACCCCCTACATACAAACTTACAAACAAACAAACAAATTTTACCTCTTAGTATAGATATAGAAGTATAGATTAACTTATTTATTTCATCACCACTGCTCTCAAAAACGGTGAAGGAAACCATCGTGAGGAAACCGGCATGTCCTAGAACCAACAATTCGAAGACATGTGACATCTACCAATCCGCACTGGGCCCGCGTGGTGGATTATAGCCCTTTCCCTCTCATAGAGAGGAGGCCTGTGTCCCAGCAGTGGGAACATTGTAGGCTGATGATAGATTAACTTTTCGGCGGACAGAGTTCCTTCAAGTTTCCAAATATTAGTACCTATGGATAAGATGGCTCAGCAATACTAGAAGCGATAAAGGCATCGCAGAATATAGCAGAAACTGGGAGGTCCCTGTAACCAGATTTTGCAAAAAAAAATAAAGTTTGTTTTTCATATAATTGGCCGGCAGCATCACTTGTGTTTTTACACAGTTTAAATGGATATTTCGAGACTGGGAGCCCCCAATAAAAGAAAAAGATACAAAAAAAAGATTTTTTAATTTTTTTTTATTCCCAGTTTGTACCTATTTCTACAATTTCGTTCACCACTCAATATTTTCCAGGAGATGAGGAGCTTGATGCTATTAAGGACCTCAAGGCCAGAGCGATGAAGGCTCAAGTGAAACCTATAAGGCATCTGATTCCAGTCGCCGATAAGAAGTATGTATTGTTATAAGTTATTAGTAGTTTTATACATTGAAGTAGTTACTTTATAGCATGTTTTTTTTGCCTCATCTCAGGCCGTGATCTCCTGGGTGTAAACGGACTCTTCACGAAGCCGTCAACCAAGCATTATGTACATCAAACTAAGTAACTTTACGCAAAAATTATTGCTGAGAAACGACTTTTTTTTTTGAGGTGCATAATCCCGTTTTACGGTAGGACTTAATGTAACGCATCCAAAACATTGTGCTGATGGATGGATTGAATAGTACAGGGGTACAAGTATTTAAAAAAACTTGAAAAAGTTGGGACTTTGATCCCCAATGTCTCCCAGAGGGTTCCCAGTTATGGTCTAGAACAAAAAATGATCGCAATGACGGGGAGAACAAGTGCCTTTCGGCTTCGTTAAGAGTCTTTTTACACCCTTTATAAACTTAGGTTAAGCCTAATTTTTGTCACTGTTGCATAACTGTCAACAACAAGATATAGACGGGAACAAGTGTAAGTTAAAACACGAGCTAAGTAACGTTTAAAGATCTCGGCCTTGGCTTTGACGGAAGATGCAGTCAAAATATTAATAAAATAATAAAAATAAAAAAATACTTCATGCTGAAATGGAACTGGTCGTAATATACGCCACAGAACTATAATTTAGTTATATAATTTAATAAAAAATAAAAGAGAAATATAATTTCTTTGCTATAAATGCTATAATTTATTTATATAATATTTACAATTTAAACTAAAACAGTCACATATCCCTACCCCACAGATCAGCCCACCCATCAAAGCGCAAAAATAGCAACACTTTTCCCATAGACAAAGCAACGAAAACCAACAAGAGAGGCAAAAAACGTAGACGTTCAGAAGACACTTCAGAAGACAGTTCAGACTTAGATTCTGACATTGCAACGGTAGACGAGCTTTTGAGCGATGAGGAACTGGATTTAACTAGATTCGATCGAGGAAATAACCAAGAGGCTGTCACCGATATGGAGTTTGATGCCTTAGATGCTCTAAGAGACGGCCAGCCTTGTGAAATAGAATTCATTGACAACATGGTACAGCCTTCGACTTCTGGAGCTGATTTATCTGAAGAAGAAACTCCAGATACACATAAAAGGGATTTGAAGAAGACGATATTAAAATCTAGGTTTAAGAGGATGGGTATGCTACCTGTGGCTAATTTTGATGCTAAATGACTTAGGTTAGCCGTATGGTCCAGGATCCCTGGGCTGCCAGACATTACTTATTTTCTGACATTGAGATTTCTGATCTCAGATTTTGAGGTGAAAACGTCTAATAAATCGATGAACGCCGGCTGCATGCACGAAAAAGTGTCCCGTTACGCTCAATGTACGCATACGCCAGTTTCGTAGTGTCAGATATTGACAAGCCTAGGTTATTATTTTTAATCTACTGCTGGAGCTAGGAGGTTAGGTTTTATAGGTAATTTCACTCTTCCACTCGATTTTATGACGTTGTCACGTTAAACTATCGTCCGTAAACCAACTTTACAGACAACCAATTTCTTTCCGTGCTTTAAAGTGTCTGGCAGAAATTTCCGCCGACGGAAAGAATCGGGCATTATTGAAAATTAATTTGTAACAATCTTCTAAACAACATATAAAAAAAGTATTAGTTTTACGCAACTTTAGCACCTGATATTTAAAAATTTGCCGTTGGCACAAGTTACCAAGTATGTATACGTTCACGGTTCAGAAAATAAGTAATTTCTGGCGTCCCTGGGATCTGGCTCTAGTATGTGATAGTTATGTTCAAGAATCATTTACGATTATACAAATGTGAACTTTATAGGTTGTATAATGTATATGTAGCTCAAATTCCTTTATTTCAGTATGTCAATTCTAAAATATGGTGGACACTGGCATAACCGAAAATATGATTATCTTCTTAAAGATTTCTAAATGGGGACAAGGCAAACTACTTCATACATACGAAGTGGAAGAGACCGATGCGAAAACGGTTTTTCCACGCTGTTTCCACCTCGTATAGATTTTCTAAAGACAATGAGTAATAAACTTAATAACAGATGTCATAAAGTGCAAAGTACGCATTTCCTTTTTTTTCTGATCGGAAATCATCAAATGACTTCTCCCACTCTGGGCAGAGCGGAAGGGAGTTTCAGGCTTGTACTGACTAAAACCCATCCATGTTCCTTCCTTGCCCATTGTGTTCCAGGGCCGCGGTATCTCTTTCGAATAGTCCCGCAGCCCTGTACGCCTCATATAAAATTGCAATTTTAGTCACTGACTACAAAGTTTATTTTTCAATGTCATCAGAGGAAATAAAACCTGTTCCCTATATAAACTAAATCATAGTTAAGAGTAATTAAATCCATATCATTTGAAGAAGTTCACTACCTCAAACTGTCTTAGTATTTGCCTTTTACTAATGGCCAAATTCTCAAAAGACTATTGCCAAACGAATCAAGTATCAGTGGTTTCAGTGATATAAACTTCTGACATCAGCAACCTAATATCTATCTTATCCATAAGAGAATAAGGCTCACTGTCATTTTGAGAGTTATTGCACGTCCTCGAAAAAACTGTTGTAACACAAAAAAAAAACACTATTATTGAAAAAACAATATGGCGCCGTTAGTTCCGAATATGGCGGCACGTCAATGGAACCATGCTGCACGTGAATTTAGGTTATTATCTTACTCCATGACCAAGAGTCTTCACGTTATAAGCTGATGGCTTATTTTTTTATTAGTGAGACATATATTATAAGAGCAATTCTAAGTAATGGATAAGACTTAGGACTTTCGAAGGTGAAGAATATTCGTATTTTTAAGGCTAGTTTTTAGTAGGTACATACCGCCAGATAATTTTATATCATACATTCTGCATCATAATAATGTTTGTAATTTAGACATTTATTAGTCCAGGAGCTAGTAATATGTAATTAGAGCGGTTTCAAACTAGCATACTTTTCTGCGCGTTAAGCTCGTATCGGTTTACGCGCTTATACGCGCGCCACGTTTTGCACTTCAAAAAACCGAACGCACGTATATGCGCTCGAACCGGTGCGTTCAGTCAGTATATCAATATATCTCGCAGCTCGCGCTTATACGACTTATAAGCGCGTCAACGTGTGGCAAAAGACGCGCGTATACGCACTCTCATAAACGAACTTTGTCGTGCCGAAAATACGGTAGTCTGAAACTGCCCTTAGGTTACGTTTCACCAGAGATAAGCGCGGATGCGTAGCGAGGGATGAGTATCAAACTAACCAATAATATCGCTTCTTATTCACAGCTTCAGCTATTCTAGCTATGTGAGTGGCCTTCTTTCTTTATCGTGTGGTTAGTGCCTAACCTGGTGTCAGAGTTTTTATGCCGCCCATGGGCGCACAGTGGAACGAATGTATGGGAGCGGTTGGACGTAGACATGTCCGAAAAAAAAGAGTAAAATTATGCCAAACTAATGATGCCATCTTATTCGATTACTTAATGCCTTCATAACTTGTGGTGATGAATTTCTTCATAACTCCCATATTTCGGGAGTAATTTGAGAAAATGTGAAATTTTACTATGAAAATGAGTGTATCGAGCTCTCTCCCTCCTGATTCCGGGCTTGTTTCAAGTAGCGGTCTCTAATATCATAATGCTAATACTAAGAGCTATATTTAATACTAAGACACATAGTGCGCCAAATGTGCACTTTCTGGGATAAAGAGTGATGTTTATTTTATAACACAATTTTTTTATTTTTTGTTTATTTTGTTGATTAAAACCGTTTTTCTAAAGGTTTACCTTATTACAATAACATTTCTGAGCAGCCAATTAGAGAAGATATAAGCTAATTAGGATATATAATTAGGGACTTAAGGTTTACATATAAAACTGATGCACTAATGATTACTGATAAGAACATTGCTATTATTTAATTACTAAATGGCTCTTAATACACTAATTTAGCATGCATCATTTACTAATTATCACAATAACTAATTACCTTGCAATATTTAACAAAGGATACCTGGGATACCTGGATTTTATATAAATAGGTCACTATTAGTAACTTTAAAATCAGTGTTGATTTACACCTCGTTGTATCCAAGCTAATCTCGCAATGTATTTTCCAAATTTTAATACAAATCTTGATATTCACGTTGCTTTATGCGCACGCGCAGATAAAGATTTACGCGACTTTAACTATTTGTTCAGTGTTTTAAAAGATAACAGTTGTGTTCAGTTATGTGAAAGTGCTGAAACAAGTTTAAAAGACTGGTGTCGTCGATTTTGCTACCGCATTTATGCAAAATGGACACAGTCTGGAAGAAGCACAGATAAGTTTCGGAAGAAACATGAGATTTGGCTACAGGCTGCAATTCAATGGCCGGAATTACAGAATGAAAATATGGAACCTTCTACAGAAAATATAAGTGACGTCATCGAGCCCATAATTTCTCCTGCTAAATCTGATGCTTCAACTTGTACACATCCTAGTCCTCGTAAATCTTTTGAGGACCTTAGTAACCGGCAAAAAAGAAGACGCACTGAAGATAGTCTTTCATGCAGCAGTAGCAGCGCTGAAATTATGTTTTCGGCCGAAAGGGCGCTTCAAAAGGCAGGACAAAGCGATACAGCTTATGTTATGAAATACTTGACGGAGAATCCAGAAGAGGCCTCAAAAATCAAAGCCTTCATTGAAGGTAAATCAATTCAGGTACGGGAAATATGCCCTTTGAAGGCATTGGCTCTTTATGTATCGATGAACTTATCGAAATGGCGCTATAACACTCTTCGGGATTTCAACACTCAAGAAGGAGCTCTTCAATACCCGAGTTACTACATGTTGGTTAAAGAAAAAATTAAGTGCTATCCGGCCAAAGAAGATCTCACAGTTACAGAGAGCTCTGCAAAAATCAAATTACAAGCCTTGATGGATTTAACCTCAAGAAGACTTATTAGGTCGTTAGAAACCCCTGTTGATCCCAATCAACAGCTCGTATTGACCAGCAAATGGGGTTTTGACGGATCATCTAGCCAAAGCATTTATCATCAAAGGACGAGTGAAGATGAGCAAATCGATCTTGCTAGTAATTTTATGATTAGTCTTGTACCACTGCGGCTCGTCTCAAAAGGTGTAACAATTTGGGAAAACGAGCGACCATCTTCCACTTCATTTTGCCGGCCAATATTGTTTAAGTTTATAAAGGAAACCAAAGAAAATGTGCAGAGAGAGATGGCTGAAATCGAAGCAGAGATTGAAGCCTTAACTCCATCCACCATCACTGATGGAATTAGTGTCAAACACCAACTGCTGTTGACAATGATTGATGGTAAAATTCATTCCATTATATCCGATACAGCAGCTTCAGTGTGTGACATATGCAAGGCTTGTCCTAAAGAAATGAATAATTTAGAGTTAATCAAAGATAAACACGCAAACGAGGACATGTATAAATATAGCTTAAGCACCCTTCACGCTTGGATTCGCTCAATGGAATGCTTATTACACATTTCCTACAAATTAGACATAAAATCATGGCAAGTAAGGGGTGATATAGCAAAAAGGCAAGTTGATGACAGGAAGAAAAGAGTTCAAGAGGCTGTAAGAAGAGAAACGGGCTTACTTCTCGATGTTGTGAAACAAGGCAGTGGATCCACCAACAATGGCAACTCGGCAAGGAGATTTTTTGAAAACTACACTAAATCTGCTGAACTGACCGGAATAGATGCTATGCTTTTAAGAAAAATCTGTGTGATCTTGCAGTGTATTTCATCAGGAGAGAAGATCAACGTAACTAAATTCCGAGAGTTCTGCTTTGATACTGCTAAGCTTTACGTGGAGTTATACCCATGGTATTATATGCCTTCTTCACTTCATAAAATTTTAATGCATGGGCCAGACATAGTTCAGAACATGTCAATTGTGCCCATTGGTTTTCTATCCGAAGAGGCATCTGAGGCTAGAAATAAAGATTTTAGAAAATATAGAGAGGGGCATTCTCGAAAGCATAGCAGTATCTCATGCAATGAAGATATTATGCACAATCTTTTACTGTCTTCTGATCCACTTGTTACAAGTATCCGTCCAAAAGGAAATAAGTTTGTAAAAAAATCTTCTTTTAAGGAATTTTATGAGCTTACGGATTCTGAGAAAAGTGATATCGAATTTGTTAACATAAATGATTTAGCGGACATCGATTCTGAATTTGAATTAATTGATGATGATGATGATGACGAAGATAATTAAATGATGTTATTGTTTTAAAATGTGTAACTTAGTAAATTAGAGCTTACATCTTAATTATTTATTGTACTTTTAATGAAACTAGGTAATTTATTATCAACTTACTTAAAAGTCATACTCTCATCAGTTCTTGTGAATATTTTTGTTAATATATATTTCTGTATATATATAATATATTTATAGACCTCTTAATAAGTCTGTCTGCGGTTTAAAGTAAATACAAATGGGGAAAAAACGTTTTTTTTTTTAAATTTTCATTTCCTTTTATCCCAGAAAGTGCACATTTGGCGCACTATGTGTCTTAGTATTAAATATAGCTCTTAGTAATAGCATTACGATATTAGAGACCGGTACTTGAAACAAGCCCGGAATCAGGAGGGAGAGAGCTCGATACACTCATTTTCATAGTAAAATTTCACATTTTCTCAAATTACTCCCGAAATATGGGAGTTATGAAGAAATTCATCACCACAATTTATGAAGGCATTAAGTAATCGAATAAGATGGCATCATTAGTTTGTCATAATTTTACTCTTATTTTTCGGACATGTCTACGTCCAACCGCTCCCATACATTCGTTCCACTGTGGGGCGTCTGACATGGCTTTATATGCTGTCAAGAAATATCTCTCAGGCATGCTGGTTTCCTCACGATGTTTTCCTTCACCGAAGCAAGTGATAATTATACAATACGCACATGAATCCGAAAAATCGGAGGTGCGTGCCTTGGGTTCGAACTCGAGACCTATGAGTCCGACGGTCGCACCACTATTGGTTAGCTTCACGCACATCCCTCGCTACGCATTCTCACTTAACTCTGGTGGAAACGCAGCCTAACTGGTCTATGATGTCTTTCCCCAAATAGTAATCGTTACTTTATTTTGTTTCTTTTTGAAGTTATACTTCTTTTGGCGCGTTAGGGGAAAATGTTGGCAGTAAATTTTTACGATACGCGCGCACAACGTCACGAAAAACCGACACCCTGAAGTTAGCTAGTCAACATTTTAGTTTTATACGCCAAAGAAGTATAACTTCTTACGTGCGTAATAACACACACTTTTTTTTTGTAGGTTTTTTTTGAGTGGCAATTTGTTGTGTTCGGCTACTAGAGTTGCAGGGTTCACATTAATTTTATAAATACTATGTGGGCACAGTGATCCAAGGGTGTTTGGCGCTCGAATGAAGTTGGCCGAGGGAACTGGGAATCACACCCAGGACCTCATGCTGAGCAGTCGCGCTTGCGACTACTGGACCAAATTGGTTTTGTGAAAAAAGAAAATTAACGGCGTTAGTTCCTATTTTGTCCACACGCTAAAAGATACGTCCTTACTGTAATTAGTTAACCAATGTTTTGGTATAGGTAAATGAAGCTCTAAACTCATATAATTATTCAAAAAAAAAAAAATCTGTAGCTTCTCACAACTCATTCATGTTTTCTGTGATAATAATTAAGTTTTTTTTTTACTAATTGTAAAACTTGAAGTTTAAAACAGGGTTATTTCGTATATAGGGTTATGTGTAATTAATAAATATTTATAAATAAATTATTGTATTTTCTCTTTTATTACCTCTGAGGGTAGTTTTAAAAGTAGTGGATCTTCGGCTACCCTCAGAAATACGGAGTTTGGTGACTGGGCGCACTATTCCACAAGCTTATTTCACACACCATCTGCCTAGCCTTTTCCCAACAATGTTGGGGTCGGCTTCAAGTCTAGCAGGATGTAGCTGAATACCAGTATTTTACGTGGAGCGACTGCTTATCTGACCTCCACAACCCTTATGTTTAAGTCCCTTGCTTGTAATTTGGGTTGAGCCTATTACCATCAACCGGGCACAAATCCAGACTCCGTGGCTCCTATTGAAAAAATCCTGATGGAAAACCCAATAACACTGACCGAGCCAGGAATCGAACCCAGACCTCATGCTCAGTAGTCGCGCTTGGAACCACTAGACCAACAAGTGGTAAAAAAACAAGAAAACAAAACCCATATTGTTATACACGACATTTCTTTATTGATATCGAATAATTAGGTACACTATAATATTTTCTATACAATTTAATATCGTATTCATCGTAGGACACTTTGTTTGAACTTCATTTCTTAGGCCAATACAAATATAGGTTTCCCGTGTGAATTAATAAAAAATTAATTCACACGGGAGTGAACACACTTATCGACGTGGAATGAGCTCAAATCGATCAGCAACAGCTTTATGTCCATGCAATAAAAGTGAATAATCCGACCCGATGTCGAGTCGTGTCGTCCGAATCAAAACGCATCGTTTTCGCTCTTGTTGCGAAGATCTACGAAACTTTTTGACCCGCTCAGGCAGATTCTTATTCGATAAGTTTGGTTCCTCATTAAAAATTCTGCTTACAATATTTTCAAAATGAATTCCCATTTTAAATTCAAAACTATTAAGCTGATCTTACGGGCAAGTAGAGCAAATAAATAACTTAAAAAAATATACAAAAATACGTTGCGGATTAGGCCTTAAATTATGCATTGTTATTATATTTATAATTTTTTAGTTAAATTAAAGTATTGATATTAAGTAAATTAAGACAATATTTTAATCGGAGAGTTGGGCGTCAGTAACATTATTGTATAAAAATAGAACTTCGATGTTATAGTTATTCAAAAAAATCTAAATAGTGCTGATCCTAGCCCACTCTTAGACAAAGTCTAGAAGAAAAACGTATACACACATATTTTGAATTATTGCAACAGCAGTTAACAGCACTCTTCAAAACAGAATTCGAAAATGTAATATGCACAGTAGTGTTTTTCCACCCTGATATAGTCAAGCATCCGAGGTGTAAATTATCTAAAGTCGTCTTATATTGTAAAACTAGACTATCACATGATCAACAACCACTAAAGTATAATATTAACACCTATCTGATTCTATTCGTCATAATTATAAAAGAGTAATATTAACGACGAAAAGTAAAGGTTCTCGTAGACGGTTTATTCCCGGACTTTTTTTTCGCATTTGCACCCAGTGAGGACGACTGGGTACGAATGGGAAAAAAAGTCTCGTTCTTCCCCAGTGGTGAAGATTGGAACTTTTTATTTCCGACTCGTTCCGCTATAGACCGAGTCAATTGAGAGAATTATTGTAAATTCGTTGATTACCTGTGCTTCAGTCTTTTTAAATTATTTTTAATCAGAAACGTTGTTCACTCTTGGTCAGAAAGTCGTAATTAAAACATTTAAAAAATCCGTGAAATCTGTTATTGAAATCCCTATTACTGCATTTTGACTCTCGGTCTATAGCGGAACGAGTGGGAAATAAAATGTTCCAATCGTACCCAGTGGGGACGACCGGGAATAAACGTCGTAGACGCTCTTAAATATTTTTTTTCTTTGGAATGGCTGTAGACATTTAATCTTATAGTAGAGGATCCGAGCTAGGAACGACCTTCACTGATCTGTTTAATGGATGAAAATTATTTTATATAACGTATAGTATGTTAGAAAATACATCACGAGTGGGTAAAAAAAAATCCTGGCCAAGCTATTATTTACTCGACAACCCTCTTATATAAAATGGTTTTCAACCATTTTAATTTTTTTTTCGGATGTGAAATCATGAAATGACTCCACCCGCTCTGGGCGGAGTGGAAGGGAGTGTCAGACTTGTACTGACTAAAACCCATCCATGTTCCTTCCTTGCCCTTTGTGTTCCAGGGCCGCGGTATCTCTTTCGAACGGCCTGTCGTCAAAAGACGGACAGACGGCGTGCTAGCCCATTACTCACCGTCCACAGGTCCGCGTCTACGGCGGCCGGAAGCCACTACGTGACCCCGACCCCTTGGCGTCTTCCGCGGCGGCTGGGACGTGAGGTTCACTCCCTCTCACGCTCCGCCACCTCCTTCGCTAGCATGACTGCTTCGCAGAAGTATATAAAATAGTTTTCATCCATTAAACAAATTAGTGAAGGTCGTTCTTAACTCGGATCTTGGACTATTAAGACTACTTTGTTAGCCGTCTGTCTGTTTCTGAACCATGTCGAGGTATCAAGTTGAAAATATCAAATATTTAGGTCTATGGTCTGTTGGAGATGTAAACAAACCAACCTACCACGCCATGGGGCGACAGAGAAATACAAGGTGTAACATAATAAACGATACTCAGACTACGATACTAAACAAATTGTGTCCTATGACTTTTTTAAAATCATAACTTTTAATTATGTGGTCTACCATTTACTAAGAATAATAACTTATTTGTGTTTGAACTTTTGAGTCACCCGAATTACAATAATATAATCATTTGTCTCCTAACTAAACATTTAGAAAACTAATAAAATTGATTCAAAAACTAGTTTCCGTTCTCCGTAACCTTTACCTTGCGTCGTTAAATTTCGCATATTGCTAAAACACATAGTATTCGAGCGTACCTACCTATATTAATTTGTATTTTTTTATTACGTTTATTAAATTATTAAGATGATGATGTGTCGAACATTCAATGCTGAAAACGCAATGGAATTACTTTAAATGCATTCAATTACTTTAAACGTTTTTTAAATATTTTTTTACGGGTCTATTCCCTTTCACAGATAAGAACATTATAGGCTGTCTATGAATTGATTTCGTATAACATAATACAACATAATGACGATTTTAACGATTGTCCGAACTATAAATAATCTAGGCCGTCGAGATCGCAATGGTTTCATTTAGATTTACTATTTTATAGACCTACTGTGTATTCAGTTGTTATTGAAGCTGCTTTCAAATACAGAAAACAACGCTATTTTAGCCAAGATCTGTCCCCAAAATCATTAGAGCATCATCAAGTTTCCTTTGCTTGCTAGCTTTCATCAAGAAAACCGTTTTCCCTGTATCAATATAGTCGAAAGTGGATTCGTCCTACTCAAGGATTCAAGATGATTGCGAAACCTACATGAATTAGTGAGATCGCTATTCCAAGTTCATATAAGAAAATAAAATTCTACAATCATATCCACTCACATTCCAGAACCACAAACAACGATATTCAAACACAACCTCTTTCATCTACCTCGAGCTCTAAATCTGAAGAAGAATAAAATTACGTATACCACAAACTATGCCTTCTTTTCTTATTTCAAATTTGACTGAACTTCGTTAGACGTGCGTTTTTGCAACTCAAAGATCACGTAAAAAGCCGTACAAGGTAATTTATTTAACAATTATCATTTCGTTCTACTATCGCTAATTCGTCGTCTTCGCCGGAAGTATTCGTTTTGGCATCAAAATGCAAATTGGCTTCGGAAGACCCATTACTTGATTCGTGGGACCTTGGACTTGCGCTAGTCTTTCTAACGTAAAGTATATTTGAGTCTAGTCTGTTGTGGTCGCTGAAATAAGCGCTGCCGTCGGATATTCTGTTCAATTTGTGTATCTGTTCTCTTAACTCGCACACTTGGCTATACAACTTCTTGTTCTCTCTTAATATTGCTATATTTTCAGTTTCTAGCAATTCTCGCTTGCTCCACTGTATCGTGTTTTCTGATTTCAGCCTCTCAATCTCCATTTTTAGTTCGGCGATCTTTTCTTCTAAGACTTGTTTGGCTGCTATTTCGTCTTGCAGCTCGTTTTGAAGCCTTTCAACTTCGCTATGACTGGAATCTGTAGACCCTAAGGTTCTGTCGCTGTGAGTTACTTCTAGTTTAATGTTGTGTAGTTCTGCGGTTAAGTTCTCGATTTTGGATTGGAGGAATGCTTTCTCGTCCTTCTCGCTTTGTAGGGTCTTACAAGTTTCGTCTAGTCGCATTCTTAATTCGGCTAATTTGTTGGCGAGGACATTGTCTACGTTAGAGAATTTGTGCGAGTCTAAGGAGGCTCTCTGCCGCATGGAAGGTTCATTGGGGGACAAGTATCCTACATTCTTCCGCCTCAATTCTACTCCGTCTTCAGTCGTGAGATCGCCAGCTAGTATCCTGCTCTCTCCTATACTTAAAAGCTTTTCGTTGTCTCTTTTCAGTTCGATTAGCTGTTGTTCTAGGTCGTTCTTTTCTGTTTTGGAAGCGGAAAGCTCCTTGGAAAGTGTGTCAACTTTGTTCTTCAGTTGTTTTGACTCCTCTCTCGCCTTGTTTCGTTCGTTGCGGACTTTGCTCCACTTTTCGCGCCAGTTCGCCGTGCAGTCGGACCACCATCGCATGGTCTTCTCCATCTGCGTGGCCCTAGCTCTGGCTTCGTCGAGTTCTCGTTGGTAAAGGGCCTCTTTGGCCTCCCAGTCCGTGTTTGTATATCGCATGGCTCCTCCATCGTGTTCTCTGCTCCGCCTGTGACTGCCTCCGTGGGAGCTTTGAGCCATTTTTCATTTATGATGATAGGGTCTGAGGAAAAGATGTAGGTTAAAATATTATTATAGAAGAACATCGCTGTCCAGGTCGACCGCGGCGAAGGTGGTGTGACGATCTGATCTGAGTTTGCGGGGCTATGTCAGAGATCGCACAAGAAGTAGAGGATTGGAAGGAGACCCTTGCTCAGCAATGGAACACAACATAGGCTAGCACAGTCGCAGCAAGAGATCCTCATAGCTAACTCTCCCACATTTCTAGCACTATGGCCTGCGAGCTACCACCGTGCCCACCGTGTCCCCCGCCCCCCTACCCGCCCTGCCCGCAGATATGCCCGCCGCCCCCGGAACTACCACCCTGCCGCATCAAGCCCATCATGCGCGGCCTGCATTGGGCGCAGACCAAGCGCACGCTGGCCCAGGCGATCATACTATCTATAGCCGCCGGTACAGCCGTCTTCTGTATGGGGGTGCAAAGAAAATCAGACTACGCGGAATATTATCGGTAAGGATGTTTTTTTACAGCTTTGTGTGAAACATGATAGAAAGGATGGTTTAATTAACAGTTGTTGATTTTTTGTAGTGATAAGTATCAGACACTGGATGTTATCAAGTATGAGTGTCCTTGTTCCATGATATAGGCATATACCATTATTTTCTTCCTTTGTACTCTGTCAACCGTCACTATCATGCTCTCCTTTTTCTTTTATATCATTTGGTCAACTCATAGTTCCCTTGGTTTAATACCAATGAAACATCTGCTTAGCCTTTGGCCAACTATGTTTGGGATGTCTTTCAGTCTAATCCTATTACTGCTGAATATCAGCATTTTATATAGAACGACTGCCAATCAGACCTCCACAAACCCAGTTACTGGGATAACACAATACCCCTTGGCAAGACTATCTATCTTGTAACAAAGAATGAAACAGTCTACTTATCAGATACTTGCAAGTCTAATCATTGTCTTGTTGGATGCAAATTATTTGCATGCTCCTGTAATAAGGCCTGTCCATTCATAGTGACTAATAAATAGTTTTAAAACAGATTTCTGTCAGTTTTGATCTTCAATTGACAGTTGTATTTGCTGGGTATCTATTAAGGTTAATTATTTAACAAAATCTTTTTGGGGAGCTTGTGGCTAAATAATAACAGCCACTCAGGTTGATCTTTAGATCAAGCCGTGCTTGCCTAGGTCGGTCTGTGGATGGGTGACCACCCATAACATACCGAGTTTCGTCCGGGCCTCGGAAAGCACGTTAAGCCGTTGGTCCAGGCTGTCATAGATGTATGTAGATCTTTGACAGTCGTTAGGTTGTCAGTGGGCCAAAAAATTCCGACAACCAGTCTTACCAAGGGGTATCATATTAACCAGTACTAACTGCATTGTGGAAATGAGATAGGCATTCGCTCCATGTAAAATACTGGTATTCTGGTATTCAGCTGCATCCAGTTAGACTGGAAGCCGACCCCAATATAGTTGGGAATAGGCAAGGCAGATGATGAATTAACAAAATATTTATAATGTAAGTTATAAACTATTGCAAATCATAGATTTTGGCTGAAAACTGTCAGGAATTGCTCAAGTATCCATGTCCTTAGAAACAATGTATTTACAGAGATTTCTTATCTAAATTAAGTTTTACAATAAGTACTCAACTAGAATTCAGTGGTCATGATCAGTTTTTCTGGTAAAACCTGCTGTTTGTGTTAAAAGAAAGAATTCTCTTTAAAAAAATATTATAAAGTTTGGTTTTATGATTCACCTTTCTCTGGGAAATGGTTTGTTCTACTTCAGTTTTATATTCAGTAAAATGAGCATGTTACTTAAACATTAATTGGAAGTCTAATTGGTAGACCTAAATTGTAATAAAAGCGGATTAATTGTAAATCTATGCCTTGAAAAAGTTCTATGACTTCTATGAAGCTACTAATGTATGTAGTACAAGATACTTACAATAAGGTGTCATTAATAGTATTTTCATAATTTCAATAAATAAAGCAAAAACCTTTCCTAAAATACTTACATTCATTGACTGCTAGTCAGTTTGTGACTAAGTCAACAAAACACTGGCAGTTTTGTTTGTTTTTTGACGAAAAATAAGTATTGTACTCCGGTACTTAAAGTAGGTATTTAATTGGGTCACCATTTAACACATGTCAATAATTATTTTAAAAGAATATTTTCTAATATTTACTTCAAACATAGGCATCACAATTCACACTACCTACTGATCGTTTAAAATTCTATTCTTCAATCTTCATTCATCTCTATTTTTTTTTCTGTACAGGATTGACAGGGTTGCTAGCTTCGTATAAATCATTTTATTAAAATGGTTGACATTTTATTGAGTAAATTACCAATCGATGACTTCTTACTAAATTAGGTGGTAAGTTTAAATTACATTTTCTTTACATAAACTTAAATTTTTCAGGACTGGCTGTTTTGAAGATTGGGCGGACGAAATGGCTAGAAAAGGACTATTTCAATCAGTCCCAAAAGAGTCTTTGAAAGATTTCCCTTGATAGGAGGATAAAATAAAAAGAAGTTTGCAAAAGGTTCACTTATTTGATTTATATGTTCATAATTATCATTTAATAGAAATATTGTAGAACATTCTCTAATGCCGAGATTTTGATTTAAATAAAAGTTTTTTGGTAAAAAGCACTCTTTTTTTTTTCTAATCACGAAAAACTTGATCTCGTCCTACCGTCGCGCGTCGCTATTATCCGCTATCATGCAGTCTCGGATACAGAACAATCAAGAACTAAACTGAACGAAGGTGATTTCGGAGACGAGATGGTACTAAGGGTAGGAGTATTCTACTTGGAGTTGCGGTCTGGGTGCAATTTGTGACTAAATTTGCAAACCTTTAAACTCTTGCATCATGCATTGGACAGTCAGGCAGGTAGATGAAACCCTGCAAAGACGTGACTCGGCCCCTTGACACAGATGCTTATACGTACTCAGTGGATTTCTAGAAAAGATTTACTCTTGGCTTTGCAAACAATTTGACAGGCAAACAAGAGCAGCAAAGCAAAAGGTATATTATCGAGTAAGATCGAGTATCGCTGCTCTTCCGCTTTAGTCACGCGGGTCATCCAAGTCGTAGTCTAAAAAAATATTTTTGTTACAAAAAAAGAGTTCTAAGATATAAAGCACAGGCAGGAGGGTATTTATTAGTAATGGTTAAAAGTTATAATTTACTCAATAAAAACTATAAATTCCAAAAAAAAAAAAATATATTACATGTACAACAGGAAGTGATTCATTTCATCATTTAACATGGCGGCAGCCAATCAACTTGCTGTGTATTATTATAAAAACATGGAGATAACACCACCAACCAATCAAAGATAGCCTTCAGTGGAGCATGAAAGGCTGATGACATGACTTTGAAACAGCGCAGAAAATTCAAATATAATCAACACAATATTATAATTACACACCAAATTAATGATTTGATAGCTCTGAAACCATTTATGAATTATTTTATTGTGTCCGCAATAAAATGTTTTTTTTTTCATCAATAACTGATTAGGAAAAAATGAGAAAATCATACGCTTGTCTAAAGCTACGTCACGTATGTTTGTCTACTGCGAGTCAGTGCGCATGTCAAGTTGAAAATTGCAAATGGCGGCCGTTGTTATTGTTCGTACCGAATTAACTATTTGTAAAATATATACCAATCTTTTTAGCGATTTTTCTAATGGACTGTTATATTGATGCGATGCTTTAACTTCTCATAATTCGGCGCGACACGTTTTATGTACGTTTTTAAGTGTTTTTAGTGTTTTTTTGCTATTTTATGTGTGTCATGCAAATGGGGTAAGCTGGAATTATCGGATGTCGCTTAGGTTGTTTTGGATAGTTTCAATAAGAAAATGGAGTGAAGTTCTGTGACCTAAAGTGTTAAAATGGAAACTGCATAAAGTTTTTCAACTATCGCTCTAGTATTAGAGTGTAGCAAGAGACGGGAGCGGCTGTAATTTACGAATGTTCCATGCTGTGACTGTTCTCCCCGTACATTTCAAAATGGCTGCTGCTCTTCACGATATATGAGCTTTGCGTCACTGGAATATTATTCAGTGGATTCGATTCGTGATGAAATTGTAGTGATTCTAGTCGTGTGATCGTCTGTCAAAAAGCGAAAAAAAACCCCGGACGGATTCCCGGGTGCACCTGAAGCGGGACATTAGTGGTGTGTCATATGTTTTTGGTGTAGAGTGGACACTGACCATAGGACCGATATTGCTTTGCGTCCGAGCCGGACGGTAATGTTGCGCTTGATTTTCCATCATGATTTGGGACACAAGGGAATAGAAATTGTGTGGAATTGAGCGGAATGTGACATTGTATGAGAGGTGAGTGTATTTTTTAGTTTATTTACATTCCGCGGGGTGTTGGGTTGTGCGATGTTCATTACAAAATGGACACATTGGTGGGTGACAGGACATCGGTCGGCTGGCGAAGACGTGCCCCGCGCGGCGCCCGCCTGAAAGCGGCGATTACAGCCCAAAAAGTTAGCATTAGTGTCACAGTATTAAGTTTTGTGAAGTTGTGTAACATGCCGCCGTGTTGTCGATACGTAGTCGTGTTAGCACGCACGCCGACCGGGATGTTCCACGAAGGATATTCAGCCGTAGGTGTTACCAAACTCGCTGTAGCATTAGTTGTTATTTTCGTCCTTTTACCTGTCTAATGTTTCCAAATAGTGCAATCTGTCAAATATATGTTATAAGGTTATTAGTTCATTATTGCACTCAACAACACAACATCTTTACATACAAGTTTCCAAAGTGATTCTAGACTTCTAAAAGAGTGATATTCTAGCTGCTGAAGGGACAATGAGTGTTAATATTCACAAATTATCAACTGGATAGAACCATAGACAATACACATAACCTATTTGTATAACACATGATGGATTACTGATTAATTGATGGAGATACACAGCCTTCTTCGTTTAAATTTATTACTTTACTAGGAAATATTGGTGTATAAGACTTGTGGTAATTATAAACTGACACATAATTTACCAGGTTTAGTACCTGAAGTACAAAAAAATATTGTAAAAAATAATATTGATATTTTAGATTTTCACAAAAAACTTTTTTGCCCCGTAAAGTTTGTCTAAACTTTCTTTATGACTTACTAAATTAACTTTGAAATTACTTTTTAGCATAGTCGGTAAAGTTCTACACTGCACCTCATCAGAATGACCTAGCATTTAGTATTTACTCATAGTTGTGATTATCTTTGAAAACAATAATACAAAAAAAAAACTTTTGTCTGTAAACAAAAAACAATATTTTAATTATTGTAAAAACTATTCTCATTTACTTGGCCATACTTAGAAACCACATTAAAAAATATCAATTGAATCAATTACAATTTTAATACTTTCAGTTAGATAATAAAATTAACAGGACTAAGGATTTTCATTTAACCACTTCCATAATTTCAGGAAGTTGGGACTATCAATGTTATTTGATAAGGTAAATAACTAAGGAATTACTCATACCTAAACATTGTTGCAATAATGTTGTAATACTTTTTTTTTTTAGTGTCCATAATTGTTTTTTTTTTATCACAAACTCAACTCAAAGCATTCATTTTAAATATACTATAACCTTTCAATTATCAGAAACAAAATGATGAGGATATAGTCCAGCCACAGGGCATAATAACTGAAAGGTCTGTAGTTGCCCATTCCAAAGTGTAGAAAGAACCCTATGGAGAAGAATGAGCAAGAAACCCAATGGACCACTTTTTCCAAAGGTGTACCATGTAATAAGTATAGGATTGAAACTATTTCTTGCAAAAATATAATTCCATGTTTCCCAGTTACCGTTTAGATAAATATCAACTCTATAATAGTGTAAATTAGGTTAATTTAATAGTTGCAGTGCAAACTGAACTTGTGACTTTTAAAGTTATTATTTCAAAAGCACATATATTTGTTTATACTGTTTGGAAATTAAATTGAAAACTCAAACAAACAAATAAGAATAGTTTTTTTCATCATTGACCTCATCAACACGTAATGAAAGAGTTTCTTGCCTGTTCTTTTCAATAGTTATTATGCCCTATTGCCTGGACTGTACCTCCTTTTTTATTTTGTTGTTATAGATATTATAGCTGTATCAAGTATGAATTTACGCTTTAATAGGAAGAAAGATGTCCACATGTACAGATGTACATTTTTCTTTCCATAGTTCTAGTAAAATTGTATTTTCCACCCCAAAACCCTTAAAATATAATATGATAAAATATATTTTTTTTGTTATGTCAATCAATATTGGAAACCAGTGCTGGGCAAAGGTCACCGGCCAATCTACCATCACTGTTTTATGCCTCCAAATCTCTCGCCACAGGGCCGGACTTAGGGGAGGGCAACCGGGGCTACAGCCCTAGGTACTCCACCTTCCTTTGATATTTTTTTCCCTGTTTTACCTTTACCTACTGTACTTTGTACAAACATGATTATATTGTTCTTAAATATTAACAGAAATCATCTATCTATATTTGTTCACTCCAATCAGGCAATCGGTGAAATATCAAAACCTAAATAGCCCTGATAAGCACCTGCAATTTACTACCTATCTTGAGGGAGTATCCCAATGGCTCAATGGCTGAGTGGGGTGGTACTTGCCCGCAACCACGAAGGTTGGGTATTTGATTCTGTGTCTCGACTCTTTTTCCTAGTTATAGACAGTATGTTAGTTAAAACGAGGGACGTATTCAAACCCACAATAGTGACACATAATACTAATATGAACAAAAGAAAAACACTGATAAATAACAGACAGAACCATACCATAATTTGGGGCCTGGAGCACCTGGAGCCCTCCACTACTTTGTTGCCCCGAGGCCTCCAGACCTTTAAATCCGGCCCTGTCTCTCCAACCCAATTTGTGACCATAGACCCGAGTGTTTTATTCAAATAAGGGTTATGTTAGACTGATCAGATAAAGCTGAATAATAGTCATGTTTACTTTTTTTGTATGTAGTTAAATATTGCGCTTTGTGAAAGTTTATTTTCTTCAAATAACTAACTTTTGGTACCGAAAAATTCACTAAAAAGTTAAGTACGAAATAAAAACAAGTAGGTAGTGTTGATTAATATATATTTTAATGTTTATTGGATTAAAGTTTTGCTTATAATTAAATTATTATCACAGGGAAAATATAATTTTTACCTGGTTTTTTGTCCATTTGGGTTGAATCTGGAATCAGTAAAAACTTTGGCAGGCTTTTTTCAATTTCCTGCTATTGTATATTTTTAAATGAATACCATTATTAATTTAATAGGAAAATGATCACTTTATTTACAATTTTTAAGTAATAAATAAGTGTCAAATCTTGTATGTATTTCAATTTTTTTGTAAAATGGTAAGTTCGGATAACCTTGAAAGAAGAAATTAAAACAGCTAAGTTCAAACTCCTGAATGAATGAAGTTAAGAAATTAAAACAGCTAAGTTCAAACTCCTGAATGAATGAAGTTAAATCGAAACTACAGTGATGTAGGATAATAGACCATAACACAATCATAATAATGTACACTATCACAATAATTCCCCATTATTATAATAATAATAAATTCTTATCACTCTATGATGTAGAGTGTGATGTCATTCCCACTTGATTACTAGTTTTAATTGGTTTAAAAATAATAACAGTTTTACTACTACTGTAGATAAGTTCAAAGTGGTTTTTAAGAAAATGCTAGGATACCAAATAATTATATTTTTTTAATATTTCCTGTGGCTGTTTTGTTATCATTACAACTAAGTTTTTAGAATTAAATTGTATCTTATGCACATTTTTAGTAAATTAGGCAGTAGCTAATTGAATGTCTAAAATATAAACATGCAAATATTAAGCAATGTTTGTGCTGAACATATAATATCCTACAGTATGCCTTCATTTACCCTCTCGACATTGGAATTACTATCTCCAGCCATCCCTGTTTTTGTTTTTGGAAAGTAATCAGAAAATGTTCATCATTTTTATTTATTTTTCTATCTGTTGTCATTGGATATTTTTTACTTAAAAAAAAACAGAAAAAGTTTTTTTTTTGTAAGCAATCATTATAGTATTTATCAGTACTAAAATTAATTAATTAGCACTGTCAGTTCTAGAATCGCTATGGAATATTGACTGATATCTCACGTTCAGTTTCATTTCTGAAAAATCCACATTAAATGTAAAATATTGTTAATAACAAAGGAAGTCATGATCAATTAATATTTGTTGATGACTAATCTTTATAATTGATGGAACAGTTAATGGTTGTTTTATAAAAAATATTAACACGGGTGATTGATGAGGTTAATGGCCAAAAAGTTCCTATATGATGAATATGTGGGGGAAAAATACTGTTGCAACTGTGTAAAGAAATAATTTCAGGTGTCAACAAATCCTAAAATTAAACTATACACCTAATTTTGAAAATATTTATTCAGTTATTAGAATAATGCTTTGTTTCAGTTTTGTCAACAGAACTGATACAATCCATTAATAAACTGTGGGTATAATGACACCGGAGGCATTGTTTTGTGGGTGAACTTTGTACACCACTGCCTAACCTCGTAGGGAAAAATAGATGTGATGTTATAAATGTTACACAAGACCACATCTATCTGCACAAACCTGGAATTTAAAAAAAACGTTATGAACGTTGACATTTTTATTTCTGACGCACAGAATGATTTTATTGTTATTGATATTATGTATAATATTATGTAAGTGGCAAAAGAGATATTCTTCTTTTATTTTCAAAAGCTCCTTGTTTCATAAAATGGCAATTTTGTTTGATTTTTTCGGTAGATACCAGTATCTCCTTAAACATAATATCTGAAAATTAGTAAAAGTAACAGTATTTTCAAAAATAATTAAAACCTCATTTTTTTGCAAGTTAATAACGCTTATTTTCACGTACAGACGCCAGCAGGTCAAGCTAACCCGAAACTGTCAGATTTTCCCAACCAACCTTGAACCCTAATGCTTCAGAGATAAAGTTGAAAATCTATTACTGAAATTTGACAGATTGTAGTTAGCTTGATGTGCTGGCGTCTGTACACAAAACGTCATCTAAATATTATTGCTCTGTTCATAAACCAACAGTGCAGTTTTATTTGGGTGTCGCCTGTTATAAAGTGAAAAGAAAAAATCGTAAAAAATGCATAATAGAAAAAAATATCACCTTACCTAAAATGTCAACAAATAAGTTCCCCTATTTGTGGCAAGAGTAACAGGTGGTTAGGGTTAAGTCAGGTGGATTGAGTGATGTACACCTGCATAATAACAACATTGAGCATTTTAAAAGCTTTGTTGTAGAATATCATACAAAAAAATATATTGTAGGGGTTTTAAAATAAAAGAAAGTAATATTTAGTGCTAAGATTTCAATTTCACAATGAGATATCGAGTTGTATGAACTAGAGAAACTGCAGATGTGATATCTATCAATATCTGAATGTGATGAAATAATAAAAAAGAAAATGATTTGGTGGTACTTTTTTGGGGTGACAACGTGTATTTTTTTGACAACATGTATTTTTTTCTTATATTTTGTAGGAGGGCTTAATCAGTAGCTTGACGTACGAGTTTAGAAAATCTGTATTTTTTTTTTTTGTTTTATTCGCTTTAGATATCGATTTACGCACAACGGACCAAATGGGAGTCTAAATGCGGAAAAAGGAGTCCTCACTACTACTCCGCTTTAGATAAATATCGAAACCAAACATTTATGGAGTTTCTTAACCTAATTTAATAAGACTCTGAATATTTAAAATGTTCCATTCCAAGTAAAAATTAAATAATAGTCCTATCCTAACTTAATATAATAAATGCGACAGTAAGTTTGTTTGTTACCATTTCACCTGTTAACCTCTCAACCGATCATCCTAAAATTTTGCATAATATACGTTTTCGGGTGTACAGGAACGGACATAGACCGACCTTTCATCCGAAAAAAACTGTTCCCAAGGAAAGCAATAATAACTTTCTTATGGCAATAGATGGCGCCTCGTGTCTTTCGAATCATGATTGAATTATATTATTACAAGCAGAGTACAACCCAAATGGATTTACAAATTCTAAATTAACGCTAGCGAAGCCGCGGGCAAAAGCTAGTATTAAATAAAATAAAAAGTCATCAATTTTTTTTTTTTTTAATAAATCATTTTCGTCATAAAATCCGCGTATCGGGCGTCCTTTGCGCGCATCGGGTTACGTTACGGCGCGATGTTATATTTTATAGATGTAGTCGCGTTGCACCCGCGCGGGTTATGTTACGCGGTGCAATGTTACGCAACTATGCACGTGCTGCGTTAGTGCGTACCTTTATATTTGCATGTAAATAACCAAATATTCTTGTAGATTGTAAACTTATTGTAACAGTAATTAATAATATCTTTATTTACGTTTAATTATATTAATGTAATGGCTAACAGCTAAGGTAAAATGATGGAACCTAATAGGAAACAGATAATAGTTACAGACCTATTTAAATTATAACCTTATTTATGTTGTTTTTTTTTTCCTTAGCCTGTATTGTCATAATCATTATCATAATGAAAAACATTTAATTAAAAAAAAAACTATTTTTAATTATTATTTATTAAAAATTTGATTTAAATACAATTATCTTGATAATTTTATAAAAATATAGAATTTTATATATTTTTCTTAAGAAATTGAAAGGTGCCTTTCAAAATTTTTTCCTGAAATTCCAGTACCGAATTTCAAGGTTGTGATAATAAATTCGTTTAGTCACGATATTAGTTAAGAAGTTAAATTGAAGTTAATCGTAAAAAGTATGTCATCATCGTCCTCTTGATCTGGAATTCTGGATGAGATGACATATTTCTATGTTCTTGTAATTTTATATATTGAAAAAAAGTCTTCCAGTTCGAACTAATCTGTAAAGCACGAAACTCACGCAAAGTTACATTTTTAGTCATACAACTTTTCACTGCACAATTCTTGTATTTTTTTTCATGAAAAGAATTTCCAGTCAATCTAGAAAATGTATGCGCTTCGGTTTTCATCTTGTCTCCGAATTAGCACGAACGACACGCCACAGAGGCCAAACTTCAAAGCTTTGTATCGCCGCCATTGCACGTTTATTTTTATGAAATGATCTCTACGGGGTTACCCGGTCGCACCTCGTCATCTGTCACTCAAAAATCTGAAATTAATCATAATAGTTTTTTTCCGGTTTTCCCCGCTCACGTGCCGTGGGTTTCTTCAGCGTGACATTTCACGCATGACTAAAAACACCCTATTATCTTAATCCGGCTTTACACCGAACTAACCTCGTGTCACAGTATAAGCAGTCTATAATACTTACGGTTGCCATACGTTCGGAAAATTCCGGACTAGTCAATAATTTCAGCTCAGTAATCGGAAATTCTACGACGACGTCCGAAATTCCTAAAAATGTGAAAATTATGGCTCCTGTTTAAATTCCTAATAAAATAAAATATTTTTTAACAAAATCAACGTAGGAATCAATAGTTTTACTAGCATAGGACATACGCTAATGTAAATAGCGTTTATAATTAAAATGCGAGCAAATGTTCTGCAACAAATCTTTCCCTATTACTATAATTTTGTAAAGAATCGCAGTATAAGATATCCTGCATGCTTTCAAAGAAAGAATGAATGAATGAAATGTCCAGAATTTTCTCTAGAAAACTTTTTTAGATCTGGGAACCCTATTAATACTTAGAGCACTAAGTTCGCAACTTTGATTTCAAACATGAGTTTTGCCAAAAATGTACCCAATTTAATTTAACAAAGATAAATTTGCTGTACAAATTATTGTTTTACTTTTTAATTTTAATAGTGCCTAAAAGAAATATTAAATGATTGTGGCGTACATTGTAGTCTCTGAACATTGGGCGAACTATGCAGCATGAGGCAGATTAACTGCTATCACTGCAATAGAATCTAATCAGTTGATCTTGACGTGTGTAAGTGACGCACAGAATCCCTGTATTCGGATTCAACACAAGGCAATTACAATTAACGGCTTGACGTTCGAACGATGTATTGCGATATCGTGCGATTTTGAAACATTTTGGCACTTCAAATTGTCGTGTTCATGTTGCATCGGTGAAATGCTACGGCTTGTATGTTTTGTTATCAGTCTTTAAAATCACTTTCTAAAAGATCTTTGTAACTTAGAAATTAACTCCCAAAACACTTACCCTTTTCATAGTGTTTAGGCTGGATATAAATGGCGCGACTAACTCCTCGGCAAGATGTATTAATCTGTTCTATTCCTAATCGTATGTATCCGTGGTTTTTCGCGAATAATTTCGACAAAGGATCTCCCACACATGTGAGAACAGACGCGCGAGCGGCACCGCGATTCTTTGTAAACTCGTGATTAGTCGCGAGTGTCGCAACGCGCCTTACGTGCGTGTTAATGCTAGAAGCGTACGCTAAAACTCGCGCTGGTCACACGCTTGCGTCTTTGTATTGAAAACTACAATGAGTAGCACTTACTGGCGGCTAGTTTTTGGCTCCGTGCACTCGCGCGAGTTAGCGTACACCCAAAATGTACTTGGGCTGAATATCGCCAAATCGCGTTTCACCTTTACGACTGGTAATAAACTAATATAAATTCGAAAGATTTAAAAATAAAATAATATCCCACCTATAATCTCCGAAGAGTTAAGCAGAAGTATCTTCTAGTACACACCCATATTTCGCCAGTTTTGATTAAGTCCCATGTATGGGGTCGGGGAAAGTTGTCAAAATGTTCCTAATAATGTGTTCGTCCAACAGCATGGCAGCGGACAGCGATGGGCTAGGCTCGGCGGGCGGCGGCTCGTGCGGCGTGGTGGTGACGTGCGAGGGCGACCTGCGCGACCCCCGCTTCCCCGCGCGGCTGCGCCGTCTGCTACGCGAGCTGCGGGCGCTGCTCGCCGAGCCGCATCCACACACGCTCAAAGTTAACAAGGTATGTAGTCTATTTCTGCTTATCCTTTGATTTTTCAATCATTTTTAGATAAAGAAGGAGGTAGTAGAGAAAAATTGCGTTGAGCTTCAAGACCTAGACCATCTGACTAAAGGGTGTAAACAGAATCTTCTTACTTAGTTTGATCATTTGATGTACATAATGCTTGGTTGACGGCTTCGTGAAGAGTCTGTTTACACCCTGTATAACTCACAATATTTTCAATGGTGCTTAGCATTTTCATTTGGTGCTCTGAGTTTCTCGGCCTATGTTGGGTAATCGCATGAAAGCAGCACACCTAAGCTCTTAGCCCTCCTAGAAGTCTTCAAATGCAGTATTTGTGACCGAAATCGGCTAGATGGCATCATGATTCAAAAATCGAAAGTTATTTATTCAAGTCACCCCAAAAAGCCTCTGCATTCACCGGTTTGTTGTTTTAGCTAGGGAGCAGAAGTTCACAATATTCAAAATTCCATTTGCAGCTAAATGAAGAGTGGTGCAAATATAATTCAAATATGTATTTTATCTTATTTTGTTACAATTTGAAACATGTAGTTGTGTCATGTTCTGTTTAAAAATGTCCTCTCTCTTTATTGACACAAAAGTGTCAATCAGCTAACTTTTCTATAAAGTGTTTAAAAAATTAAGGCTTTTCAAATTAGGTGTAACATGAAAATTTAAACTATTTACGCGTCTGGAGTGAAATAAATAAAAATAAACCTGAATAAGAAATACATGTTTATTTAGGGCTGGCTCATTTTATTCAAATAACACCGTTTAGTTAGGGACATCAGTATGTCTATATTACATTAGAGAAAATTTCGCTTAGTGCTGACGAGCGGTTTGCATGTCTTGCCTTTTAACAAAGATGCACGCAAATCCAATAAAATTATTAAAAAAATATTAAAAATATTTTTTCTGCGCTCTGCTTCCGTTTTTTTTTTATTTTGTTTTCTTTTTTTATTATTGGAAGCGTAAAGCGAGTGACAGGTGACAGCACGTACCCACGTGGAGTAGGTTTGAGCCCGTCAGCCGAGCTTTAGGTTGTAATCTATTACATTACAGATAAATAAAATTGGAGTGTCTGTTTGTAATATTAAAATAACAGCTTTTTACTAAGTGGATGTATACACGGTATATACCAAAACAACATTTTTTACAATTTTTGTCTGTCTGTCTGTTTGTTCCGGCTAATCTCTGAAATGGCTGGACCGATTTTCATGGGACTTTCACTGGCAGATAGCGAATGTAATAAGGAGTAACTTAGGCTACTTTTATTTTAGATAAATAATTAGGGTTCCGTGCAAAAAAAAAACCTTTAAATTGGTAACAAAATTCGATTCAAATAGGGAAGTGCTTATAATAGTGGGGATTTATTTTAATAATAATTTTACGCGAACGAAGGTCGCGGGCAACTGCTAGTATGCAATAAAACCGAATACAGAAGAATCTCACTAATCCGGCACTTCAATAGACCGATACGTCCAATAATCCGGCACCCTTCGGTTTTAATAGTGCCGGATTGGTGAGATTCTACTATAGTTCTAAACGATGTCTAGTCGGGTCGTCTGGACTAAAACGAAACGAATTACGTCTTTTTCGTTTTTATTGAATGGGCGTAAGCTTAAACTCGCGCGTGTGCACGTCCAGTTAAATTATTACTTTGAAAACCAGTCGCATGCGCTCGCGTCAGTTAGCGCTGTGAATTCGGTTTTACGACACACACGCGAGCGTGCACCCGCGCGGTTTTATCCGTTTACCCTATAGGCGGCCACGCTATGTATCAATTGACGCTCGACACACATAGCTCAACGCCATGCACGCGGTACACGCTGTACACGAATATTAACCCACGACTATGCAGCGGTGGGACACGCACGCTACAGTTGTACATAGTTGTGCGTGCGTAGCGTGTACTACAGTGGAAACGTAGATCCACGTTGTCAAACAAATGAATCCACGCAGCTAAAATGCGCCGCGTGGCCGTGCACAGCGTGCGCTGCGGTGGGCTTCCGCCTTAAAGCTCTTTCTGGCCGGCTCAAAAAGTGCGGTCAAATAGTGTCACTGCCTTAAAAATAATTGCCCGCGCTAAGCTGCGTATTGAATAATTGTGTATGCTTCCTAACACACTTCAGCGAGACGACAAACATTTGTACGAGTCAGTTGGCGGCGGTGTAATATAATATGACGGGCTTTTTTTGCGTCAGCCGGCCGGCTGACGCAAAAACGGTGATGGGATGACGTAAACAACGTAGTGACAACGAACATATCTCCCGGGAGTTCCATGGATATGTTCATCGCGTCCATCAATCAACTCATCCTTTTAAGTTCCACTGCTTGACATATGCCACGTCGCTTGTCGATTCTCGGTCTCCTCTCCAGTACTAGGGACCATGTTTCCTTCATCGGCCATCGATCCTTCGTCAGTCAGACACGCTCGACCAGAAATAAAAATAAAGAGAAATTAAAAGATTCGATTTTTTTGTCCTGTGATTGTTTTCGTTTTACGCCTTCATTCATGCACGAGTGAAATTATAAGTCATTTCTTCAAAAAGCTTTTTATAGACAAATCTAGACAGGACATCACACCTAAAAAACCGGCCAAGTGCGAGTTGGACTCGCGCACCGAGGGTTCCGTATAAACTTGTAGGTATTTTGTTATTAAACTACATATTTGCGGTTTTCAGAATTTTTCCTTTACATGTGCTGTAAAACATTGGTTCTTGCCAAATTTTATGATTGTAGGTCAACTGGAACTACCATATAGGTTTCGACCCAAAACCTATTGGGTACTTCCGGTTGACCTATAATTGTCAATTTTGGTTGAAAGCACAAGGGGAAAATTCCGAAAAATTAAAAAAGTTAAATTAAGGTAAATTTTGGTACTTACAAGTTTTCGCGAAAATCTAAATTAGCCCATATCTTTTTGTCGTGTTGACTCAGGTTGTTGATTTTTATACACCTAATAGGGACTATAGACCTCAGTATCTGGTATAAATTTCAACTTGCTAGGTCCACTTGTTCCTGAGAAAATCGGAGGTGACACACGGACATACGTACAAGAGAGTGATCTTATAAGGGTTCCTTTTTTTACCTTTTGAGGTACGGAACCCTAAAAACAAGCATACTTCACAAACTTCTGAGGTCTGTATCTCTTCTGTCCTCTATGTTCATAGACACATTATGACGAGGGACACGCTAAGTGTGTGCCGGCCGTACTCACGTTTCACGTATGACATCACTCTGCGTGGTTCTTCACGGGACGGTAATAACGCCTCGTGCACACTGCGATACGATTTGTGTCGGTCTTTCCTGATGATTGGCATATTTTTTTTTTATAAAATTCAATTTCCAATCTATGGAAAGGCTTTATCTTTCGAAGAGACTTCATTTTAAGCGCCGAAATATCGTTGTTGTTTTCTCCTTTTTTGAGGCGACACATTCGTTCAAGTTCTTTTTTGGGTACAATACTATCTTGTGTACAATTTTATGAAGTATTTTTGCTCATACTTGAACGTCATCATCATGTCTTGTAAGCCAAAAGGAGTCCACTGCTTGACTTGGTTTATTCCCGGTCGTCCCCACTGGGTACGAATGGGAAAAAAAAATATTGTTCCTCCCCAGTGGTGACGATTGGAACTTTTTATTTCCCACTCGTTCCGCTATAGACCGAGAATCAATTGAGAAAATTATTGTAAATTCGTTGATTACCTGTGCTTTTTTCCCATTCGTACCCAGTGGGGACGACGAGGTGGGGACGACCGGGAATAAACCCTTGACTTAGATCTTCCCCAAGAATCGCCTTTATATTGTATACCTTTGAAATAAATCAAGTGTTATGGGATCTATTAGTTTTATTTTTGAGTCATTTTTTTATATAAAGGAAAACCTAAAGGTGTAAGGTTCTTCATCCCCCATAGAAAAGGGTGGATCCTCCGACCAGACGGTTGTTGTATCCGGACGGGTGCAGTTCGACGGTTGTCGGGTTTTTCTGTAAGTCTTAAGTCGCGAATAACTTTGATGGAGCGATTTCCAATTTTGATGTTAGTTCTTAATTTGAGTCATAGATGGCGCTATAATACGTTTTGTAGTGCCGCTAGAGACTTGTTGTGAGTGTTTTTCCAAAGTGTAAAGGTGTTTTCCACCAGAAATGTGCTATGCTATTTTGCTATGGCTACCGCTACATAGCTTAGTATCAGTGGAAACGGTCACATAGTTTCACAGCTTAGCTATTACATCCTCGCAGCATAGCTACATAGCACATCTTTGGTGGAAAAGCACCCTTAGTCGGTTGCGGTATTCGAGTCGTGCTATTAAGTTTTGTATAGCGGAATTAGCGTCTAAGGTGCGAAGCAAGATGTAAAAGCATTTTGAATTAGCTATAATTTCTAATTGCTTGTAATTTTCTGTTGACTATAAAAAACCGGTTTTGTATTTTATGCAAAGCTTTGCTCTTACAACTTTTAATTTTCATAGAGAGGACAATTATGTTTTACTGTAAAACTTAAATTTTGAGGATAAGATTCGTTATGTATAGCCACAAAGGAAGGAATAATAATTTGATATTTTCCATTATTAAAGACACAGAGGTTTTTTAGTAGAAGTTATAAAAATATGAGTGAAACAAATCT
The DNA here is from genome assembly GCA_950005105.1 of Lycophotia porphyrea. Classification (NCBI taxonomy): domain Eukaryota; kingdom Metazoa; phylum Arthropoda; class Insecta; order Lepidoptera; family Noctuidae; genus Lycophotia; species Lycophotia porphyrea. The sequence goes on from OX465406.1 coordinate 11,875,288, forward strand.
TTATAAAAGCAAAACTGCAGCTAAATAAGTTAGAGCGTGCATCAAGTGCCGGTCATCGGAACTTAACCTTTTGAATTAATTCCAATTCAATCTTATTTTATCATTCCAAAGAAATCTGTGGCCACTGTAATATGCCATTGTGATGCCGTTATGATGCTTAAAAGTGTGCGTTTCATAGAAGATAATCTCGTACACATGGCGACATATCATGTTATACATTTCCAGTTTAACGTGGCCTCACTTCGTATATATTTCCAATATGAGATCCGCATAAACTGTTGCTGTTGTTCAACTGTGCGTTGACCTCTAATCTTACTATTTCCATTAACTATATTAACCAATTTTATTACACTATTAAATTGGACCCTGTTGCACAAATTAGATTTTGAATCAAATTACCTTGTCATTAAATAAAATATCGCGTGGAAATTATTCCGCCAAATGGCAAAGTTCGACGCAGCTTAAGTTGAACGCAGTTAATGCAGATTTTAAATTAAAACAAAATAAAAAAATTTTTTCTTGTATAAGGCCATAAATTACAAAGTGGTTTCTTTTTTTGTAGCAAAGGTATTAAATCTATACGTCCTTATTTTAAAGCGGGACACACACGACTTAAACGTCCTATTCACGACAAAAATGGCTTCGAGTTTTGTCGTAAAAGCTAAGTTTGCAAGGCTATTTGGGTGGGTTTTACCAATCCGCTACAAAAATTTTATGAGCCAATATACGTGTTAGTTTCTCCCGGTTCTAACGACACTTCCTAGTTGACTTATGCGTTTCTTTTTATATCGAGTTTAATAGTTTATACGTCTATTGTTATGTTAATTCTTGTTTGAAGAAGCCTTTTGCTGTTGTATTCCTACTGAATATTATAATAGATAGTATTTGTGTAAAATGTTTTATGTTCTTATTTTTAACCACATGGGGAGTTCCAGTGTGCACTATGGAAGTGTGGTGTATGACTTTTCCTCTGTTTGTCTATGTTTGGATCTACCTGTACATATCCTAATGTCAAATACATTCACTACTTTAACTGTCAATGTTTAGAATGTTGTAATGGCTCCTATTTTATGTATTAGACGTTGGAAGTCTGAAGTTCTTGGGATTCTACCACAACCAAACTTATTCACATGTTGAGTAATCGGAGTAGTTATGAACATCATCATCAAAACCGCCATTGTGCTTTTTTTTTTAAATACATTTGAGATTCTGCTGGACATAAGTCTCTCCACTTGCAGTTCCGTACCACGTGAACATTCTGTTTGATGTGGCCTTCTCGCGGTCGTGTGCTGGAATCTAAATGTGCGCGTGTCTCTCTCTTTCTAGGCTTGATTTTGTGCTAACTTGGTACTCTCTTTCTAGGTGGAGCCTTGGAACTCTGTGCGCGTAACGCTGTCGGTGCCGCGCGCAGCGGCCGCTCGGTTGCGCGCACTGGCGGCGGCGGGCGCGCCTCAGCTGCGCGCGCTCGGCATACTGTCGGTGCAGTTGGACGGCGACGCGGCCGTGTCGTTGCGGCTGCAGCATGGCGCCGAGCTGAGGATCAACACCGACCCTGATGGTAAGTGTTCTGAGTATTAGCATCATTCTCTTGCTCCTTCCTCAGTTTATTTAGCGTCACTGCATTACCTGACCACTCTTATATAGAAGAAGAGGGAAACAGGGTCTAGTGATGAAGGACCTCCCAGAATCATTGTTGCTTGTGTACCGGAGCGCTTTTCCGGCTCTCCGGTCACAGCACTCACAGCATCTATTAAGTACAGGCAGTCACATTTCAACTTTCTCTGAAAAGGCTTACGATATAGGCGTCACAGGTAATATTAGAAAAAGGTAAAATGTCAGGACCATGCCATGGCGGACCTGGCGGGAGGTTTTTATGACATGGTTCGACTCATGTCAAAGAGCATTTGAAATGCGTTGTTATACAGGGTGAATTTTTCAAGTGGGCGTGGATGGCCAAATCCGAAACTATGGAATAGCGAAAAATTCTCAAAGGCCTCTCGACCCCGATTTTGATAAAAACTAACACTACATGGTTAGATTTTTGGAAAATCAATTTTCCTGGCCAGGAATCGAACCCATTGATTTTGAAAAAAAAAACATTATTATTACACAATGGATCAAATTCTGGGAAGTAATGACAGGCGGCAAATTTAAGGAAAAGCTTAAATTTTATGTTTTTTCACATTTTAAAATAAATGACCTTGATTGATCATGACCACACCCGCATCTTCACAACATTGTTCTAATTTCAAAATTTTAACTAACTCGTCACGGTTGAAGGCGAAAGTAAAAGAAAAAAAGTAAACTACTACTACTAGCTATTTGCATTCTGTTCCGTTTTTTATCAAAAATTAACAATTTCCTTTAGATTGCCATTATAATTGTTCCCAGAATTTGGTCTTTAATAGCGACACTATCGAATGGTGAAATAATAGTGGTTTTTGGAACGAAGTTCCTTATCGCGCGTTGTGAAAGGGGGCTAGACGGAAAAAATTCTCACGAAAAGTTGTCACGACACTTTTTGCTATAGTAAGCTATTGTAAGCTGTGCGGCGTCGCATGTTTCTCTGTCTGTCTCTCTCTCTCTTATAGAAAGCCAGCCAGATATTTTCATTTCTATTTCGCATTGAACAGTGTGGTGTCGCGACATCTGTCTGTCTATCTGTCTATCTATCTGCCTGCCTGGCTGTCTGTCAGTCTGTCTATCTGGCTGTCTGTCTGACTGTCTTTCTGGCTATCTGTCTGGCTGGCTGTCTAACTGGCTGGCGGTCTGTCTGCCTGTCTGTCTGTCAGTCTGTCTATCGGTCTGGCTGTCTTGGTCTATCTGTCTGTCTATCTGTCTGTCTATCTGTCTGTCTATCTGTCTGTCTATCTGTCTGTCTATCTGTCCGTCTATCTGTCCGTCTATCTGTCTGTCTATCTGTCTGTCTGTCTATCTGTCTGTCTATCTGTCTGTCTATCTGTCTGTCTATCTGTCCGTCTATATATTATAATAACTTAAAAAAAAGGAACTTCGTACCATCCGGGTGTCCCTTGACACCTCTCAAGTATTTTTATTTTCAAAATCAACGGGTTCGATTCTTGACTAGGAATATTGATTTTCCAAAAATCATGCATTTTTAGTTTTCATCAAAATCGGGCTCGAGACTCCTTTGAGTATTTTTCGCTACTCTTCATAGTTTCGGAGTTGGCCATCCACGCCAACTTGGAAAATTCTTTCTTCGCTCTGAGGTCTAATTTTGCCTCCCCTTCCAGACGCTAGTACATCAAGATCGCAACCCAACGCCGAGCTCCTAGCTGGCTTAGGCGGCATCGGTCGCATCATCGCGGAGCCGGACGGCGCCGGCAGCAGCACCGCGGATCCGCCCGCGCCCCCCGCGACCCCGGACAGCTTCAAGTCGCCCAACACCGTGTGCCCTATGGACGGCAAGATACCGCACAATATTCCCACTCACACCGCGGCGGACCGATGCGAGTTCCCCTTTGGAAGTATGACCCAGGCCAGGGTTATACATCGCAAGGAGAATACGATGGGTGAGTTGGAAGGTTATAATTTATTATATCATTGATTTTTTAATCTTAAGTTCAAATCTGGATCATACATCTTAGCTCTACAGAATACGTTGCCGCCGAATTACCGCTGAACTTTCGCCCGACCGAAGTACAGCTGTACGCTATAACGCAACGTAATTTCGGCATAGTGTGTCGTCAGTAATTCAAATAGCATTGCAGGCGTAATCAAAAGCTAGTCTTATAAAATGTGGAAACCACAGGTTCAATGTCAGGTGGCGAAGGTTAAATTGCATTGCAACCAGAATTTATTGAGGTCTAACAAAATCTCGCTTAAATTCAATATGATTGTAGCAATGGTTTGTAATAATCTAAGAAGATGTATTTAAATACTAGCATAGCATCTTTCAAGGGGCGAAAATACTCTTGATAAAGTATATTTTGTTTCACACGGTAATACATATTCTACTAAACCTACTATAATGCATGAAACTGGTAATTTTTGGAAGTTTTGCAGTAAGTCTCATAGTAAAACTTGTTTCCAATGAATGCAACACCAATAAAAACAAGAGTATGATTAAAAGCATTTATTCAATGAAAACTAAAAAGCATTGTCCAGCAGCTCCTCATGAGCCACCTCACATTCCAGGTCTAGCGGGCCCTCCCCCCAACACCCGGCCGCAAGCCGACGGCCCGTTCGCGCGGCCCTCCACGTCCACGTTCCCCGGCCCCCCGCCCCCGTACCCCGCGCCCGCGTCCCCCGCGCCCCCCGCGCCCCCCACCGTGGCCATGTCGTCCCCGCTGCTGGTGAACCTGCTGCAGAACGATGCGCCGGCGCCGACGCCTAGGCCGAAGCCGCCGCAGCATCCCGCGAAGCTTGATAGGCTTGAGGATGGTCAGGTGAGTGTGCGCTAGTTTATTTTGCATATTTTCTTTGTGACTATGTAGTTCTATCTACAAGTCTAAAGTTTGTTCCTCGAAAGTCCACTGTATAAAAAAAATGTGCGTCGTCCATGATTGCAGACGTTCGTACGATAAGTCGTGGTCGCGTACACATTGTGCAGATGTTACGGTGCAAGCTATACGGTGCTGCATGGATCTTTTTGAGCTTGAAAAATCAAAAGTGGCGTTCGATTTTGATTATGACCAAGCGCCAGAAGATCTATATACAACTATACAGCGATACTTGACTAACCCATCTACCTTCGTATCCGCAGGTGGAGCTAGCAGTAGGGCGGGCGCCGTTCGCGGAGTACCTGCGGCCGCGCACGCCGGCGCCGCCGCGCTCCCCGCTGGGCGCCGCGCCGTCCGCGCCGCGCCCGCCCTCCGTACTGCGCAGGCCGCTACCGCCGCAGAGGCCGCAGCCCCCCTCACCGTCTACTTATAGAGTACAGGTATGTACTGTTTTAAATTACATAATAATTGTTTATTTCAGTTATATTAAGATGTGATGCATTTTTTTTAACTTTATACTTCGGCAATAACTCATGAAAAAATAGTCCGGCAAGCGCAGCTAGTCTTATTCTTATGTCGGTGGCTTTAAAATGTTGTAACCGTCGTGTGGTACGCCCAGCAGGCCCCCCCGACGGGCTACGCGTTCAGCGCGCCGCCGCCGCCGCCCTACCGCAGTGCGGCTCGCCCGCCGCGCCCGCCGCACGCGCTGCACCAGAGGGTCACACCCGAGGATCTGCAGGCGTTGTTGCCGCCTCCCACGGCTTCTATGGATCAGAAGACACAGTCTAGTTTCCAGGTGGGTTTGGTTTATAACCTTCATACGGACCCGAACCATATTTGTCGCATAATCTTGATTTATGTAGTAGAACTACACCCGATTTTAAAATAATATCTCTACAATTCAAAATTTCTTACCCGAAGAACACGCGTGCTGCGTCGAAAGAATCGCCTTCTAAAGTAGTGTGGCAAGTTCTCAAATACAAATTCGTAATTTCAGGAATGACGCTTTACTGTATCTGAATTGCGTGTACTGCCAAAATCTGAACCAAATAAAAATTTTCTCAATCACACAAAATATTAAATCTAATCCCCATTATGTCTACTTTTCAGGAATTCCAGAGGTATCAACAGCAATACATAGCCCGTCAGCGCGCCGCGTCACGCGCGACCACGCAGCCCGACTGGAACGAGCCCTACCGGGACCTTGCCCTGCTTGACCTGCCCGACAGTGACCTGGAACACCTCATGCCTACTCTCGGCGACGACCTCAACCTCGACGAGAGTGCCTTCTCCGCCATCTCAGAACTAGACGCCAGTGCGAAACTAGACATGCTCCTCTCAGGGAACAACGCCAACAACAACACCCCTGACTCAGTCCTACAGGACATCACCGGTGACCACTACACCACCAACTATGAGACGAGACACGACGTGCCTTCTAAGTCGGACGCCTACGACGGACCCGACGCGTTCATGCCGCCCCCTCCCGTGCCGCAACACTCCAAGTTCAGGAGACAGGACTCGGAAACTGAACACCAGCAGAATGCGACAACGACGGCGCAACACACGCCACCCGTTCAACATACCCCCACGTCTGTACACACGCCAAATGCTGTACATACGGCGACCACGACACAACACATGCCGAATGCTGTCCATCATATGCCCAACGCAGTGCAACATCAGCAGCATATGCAGCACACGATGAACGCTGTCCAGCACATGCAAAACGCGGCCCAACATCCACCAAACGCTGTTCTGCATTCGCAGAATTCTGCGCAGCATATGCATAATGCAACGCAACACATGCAAAATGCAACGCAACATATGCAAAACGCAACGCAACATATGCAAAATACTACGCAACATCAAAATATTATACAACATCATAATGCAGCGCAACATACGCATAATTCTGTGCTAGCGTTCCGGTCTCCGCCGACAAGTGCAAGCCAAGCGATGCCTCCGCCACTCAAGCTGCCTATACGAGCGACCACATCCGTTGCCACAGCAACAGTTGGCTCGCAAGCCTCGGCACAAGAAATCGAGGAGCAGAGCAAGCAGTACCTCATCAAAACCCTCATGAGGGACGACGATGTACCGCCGCCGAAAGAACAAGAGAAGAAAGTCGAAGAGGTCACTGTCGCCAACTGTGAAGTGAAGGAACCGACCGTAGAAGTCGCGCCCGAAATGTTCGGCATCGCTAAGTCAGCCACCGACGAGGACACGCGGAGAGCAGATGACGAGCTCCGAATGCGGAACAAGCTCGCCAAGAAAGAGCGAGACGACAAACTCGCTCAGAAAGGTGGCAAGCCCCGCACTGTAGGCGCTAAAGAGAAGCCCGCCACGCTCAAAGACAAGATAATCCGTGAGAACAAGTCCACCAAAGTTGCCTTACCACGTCCCCCGCCCCTCAAACTCCCCGCGCCCGCCCTCGACGCGCCCAAGTCACCGCAGACTGAAAAAGAGTCTATTAAACTCAGGTTAAAGCTCGACAAGAACGAGCCCGTCGTCCAAACTGTGTACAAAGCAGACATCAGCTTCGTTAACCAACAGAAAGGCGACAAACCCACAGAAGGCGAGCTTAGGGTCCCTCCTCTGCACATAAGCTTACGAGGACGAAATTCAGCCGTCATAAAAAACTCTAAAAAAGAAAAGAAAAAGTTCGGCCCTGGCGACCTCCACACGAAGAAGATTAAAATCAGGAAATCTTCGGAATCTGACGACAAGTCACATCGGAGGGACTCCGACGAGTCAATAGCCTCAAAATCTAGTGAAAGCACTGAGCACAAGACTGATGACGAGTATTTAAATGTGAAAGGCATAAAGCTCAACAACCATTACGAAGCGGACGGAGTGAAGGCAGAGATAACGGGCGACAACAACGTCGTCTACAGAATGAAAACCATCTCGAAAAACGCTCACATAGTCACAAAGTCACACGACTACAAGTTAAACAACAAAGTCCAGAGCTTAGACCTCAAAATGAAAAAGAAAATCAAAATACTCAGCACTGACAGCAGCAAATCATCAGACAAAGAGCGAGACAAAGAATGGAGGAACGACACGTTAGACAAGGAAGGGAAATACGCGCAAAACGAGGGCTACAGAGAGCCGAACAATCACGAAGCGAAGAAAAAGTTACCTATTCCTAAAACAGAAGTGAAATGTGATAGTGTAAAGTCAGAGGGGAAAACAGTGCAATCAGACGTTGATAGTGACGTTACAAACCAAGTGAATCAGTGTAATTCAGGTGCTAGTGAGTGTGAGAGGTTGGTGAAGTGTCAAAAGGACTTAGAATGGACGCTAAGTGGCGACGTGCCCGAATCGCAGCACTATGCCGAGTCGAGGCGCGTTGCCGAAGATGACAATAAGTTGAAACGGACAATCGCCGAAAGTGCAATTACCTCACCCAATGGACTGCTCGCCTCAGATAAGAAGAGGAAAGTCAGCCATAGTTCCTGTACAGGTGAGTTTCAATATCATGAAAAAACTTAATCAAGTCATTTTTCATATGATGATGAGTAATCAGTACTTTTTTAACATCAAACTTACATAAGATCATCTTCTAAAAGGCTCACCCACCAATATTCCACAAAACAATTTTAACATAACAAAAGTCAAGATGGTTAAAGTAAAAGTAATATCAACATTCTTTGGAGCTGTAAAGGTGGTGGCTTGCAACTTTTAACGATGTAGTAGGAATTTGCGCTAACCATCTACCTGAGTATATGCATTTGTATCGCTGCAAAAAGGCACCCTGTGCCCTCGTAACGTGCGTTGTTGCCCCTTAAATCCTTTCCTTTCTGGGTGGGTTTTGCGCGTATAAATACGAATTGAACGCTTTGTTGCTCCATGTATCTGAACTTACGTGTAATCAAGAAGTAAAGCGTGCGCAGGAGCCTGAAAATTCATCCCCAATATCTACTACTCGCGTAGTTCATCCTTTCCACACATTCGGGCCACTAGATTAAACATTCTCCATTATATAAAAGCAAGTAATAAGTCTTCTTATCCAAAATGCCTGCTGCTTTTTCCCAACTACCAGCTTGAAAGATCATTTCCTCATACGACCATCACAACCTCATTCCAGAACTCGAAAACACATAAATCTGCTTACGTTCCAGAACCTCCGGGCTCGACGAACGTGGGCACGATACCTACCTCGCCGCCCGCCTCCCCGCGCCGCAAGGAGCGGCCCAAGGACAAGTCGTACTGCAAGCTGGTGGCCGAGCGAGCCGCGCGCCCCGACGACAAGTTCGGGAGTCGCTCGCCCGCCAGCCAGGCGCAGGGGGAAGACTCGGGGATTGAGTCTATGGATGCGCTGTCGGAGAAGTCGCCGAACCAGGCCAGTCAGTCGCCGCCTGCAAGGTAAATTACAGAATATTTTGTAAATGATTATTTAATTAAATGCACTCAAATTGGCCTCTAAAAGACCATTTCCTAGACGTTTACTTGCATGGTTCTGTGTTCTCATACGATCTGACCATCAATACTTATCTTCTTGATTTGTTTTGGTGATCTTCCCAAAGTAAAAGAGAATGTTATGATCAAAATTAAATATAATATATGATTGTAGGAAGGAGCGGCTAGATATGCCTCGCTCGACGTCGCCGGCGTCGGTGCAGCGCATCATCGGCGTCGTGGAGGCGCCGCCCGCGTCCGACGAGCTGCTGGAGCGTCTGTCCCGCGCCGGAGCCCCGCGCTACGACCCCGCGCCGCCTGACATCGACGACCTGGGCGACATCGAGGCCGAGCTCGCCAAGATGCATGCCGACCACGTCAACGGCGACGACGCGCCGCGCCGCCCGCCCGCGGACGTGGCCGGGCCTGCCCGCGCGCCCACACCCATCCTGCGCGACACGGCCGACCCGCCGGAGCCCGCGCAGGCCGCGCCCGCGCCCTCCGTCGCGTCGCCCGCCGCCCCCGCCTCGCCCGAGCCGCACCGCGACAAGGTCAAGCTGGAGGACTTCGACCCGCCGCCCAGCCGGGTCTCGCCGCCCCTCTACACCTACTCCAACCAGGAGAAGCTCGGGTCCGTCGACGACGTCAAGGAGGAGCGCCCCGAGCGGACCGAGAACGGCGACGCGAGCGCCGAACGACCTGACACCGACGAAAAGAGGGAACCCAAGCTCGAGAGGTTACCGCTGAAGGCGGACTTCCCGGACAAGAGCCTGCTAGAGCAGCTACTGATCGAGATCCCCACGCCGGACTACGCGGGCAAAAGGCCGGAGTCGCCCTCACCTTCCGCGCTCGAACGTGTAGCGCGCACCTCCGTGCGCACGCGCTCCAGCAGCAAGCTCAGCTCGCCCGCCGACCAGCCGCGCACGCCGCGCCTCTCGCCCGCCAACACCAAGCTCGAGCGCGCCGACTCGCCTGCGCTCGCGCCCAAGAACTGTCTGCGCGGCGAGGACAAGACCAGCCCGCGAGCCGCCCCCGCGCCCGCGCGAGCCGCCCCGCCCGTCAAGCGCCGGCGCCGCGAGTCCGAGAGCTCGGGCGCCTCCACGCTCAGCTGCGACGACGACGCCGCGCGCCCCAAGAAGAAGCCGCGCCGGGACGCCGTGCGCGCGCCCGCGCCGCCCGCGCCCGTGCCGTCCGCCAAGCGCAAGGACTCGGACAGCGACAGCGACGAGCCGCTCATCTGCAAGGTGCGCGGCAAGGTGGGCAAGGCCGTGCGGGGACCCGCGCGAGGCAAGCCGGCTGAGGGCGTGGGCACGCGCCGCTCAGTGCGCCACGGGCCCACGCCCGGGCCCCCGGGCCCAACGCCGCCGGGCCCCGCCGGCCCGCCCGCCGCTGCGCCCGTCCGCAGGAAAACGAGAAGTGCCGGTGAGTCCCGCGTCAATACAGACTGATCCGTTGCCACTTTTCCCCTCTGTCGGGCGGTGCTGACGTAGTATGTTTGGTGTGGGCGCAGTGGGAGAGGGCGCGGGTGCGGCTACGGGCGTGCGGCGCAGGCGCGCGTCCAAGGACAAGTGACGGCGGCGCCGCGCGGAGCCCCGCGAGCCCTTCGTGTCCCGCGAGCCCCGCGAGCCCGGCCAGCTCGGCGAGCCCCGCCAGCCCGGCGAGCCCCGCCTGCTCCAGCAGCCCCTGCCGCCGCGAGCCGAGCTCCCGGCGGACTGACGCCGCGCGGCCGTCGCGTGCGCAGCTCTAGGTAACGCTCGCGGTGTTCGCGTGTCTGATCTCCCGCCCGAGCAGCACGACGTAGCGTGCCGAACGTTATACATTAGTAGAATTTGTAACACTCCGTACGACTACATGAACGCAGAGAACGTTCACTGACCATCATGCAGTCGCGGTCAAGAGTACACTATTTCAAAATTTTGTTTTGTACCAGTTTGGGTCACGTTTATAATATGTATCTAAAATTAACTAAATTGTAATATATGTTGCGAGTTGAAAATTAATCCCAAGTGATTTCCACTAATCCGCGATTGGTAATTGTTCATTTTAATGAATCTCAATTAATTAAATCGATTGTGAATTAACACCTAGTGTGGGGTCTAGTAAAGTTGCAATACTAACGTTTGAGAGATACTGTGTTGATATTTAACATAAAAATTGTGTGTTAATGTGTTTTTATGAATTCGGATGTGTCGTCGGCCGCTCTTTGCTAGAATACTACAAACTGCGACCGCGAACCAAAGTCAAAAAGACCTAAAAAAATTAACTAATCTATAGGGTCGCAATTTTATATATTTTTTACCAAGTTACTAAATAAGTATAAAAACTGGATGAACCAGATATATTTTATTTCACTACACTACTACTACTTTTACTTTTTACTTCTTTTATTTATTTTGTTTTTAATTATTCAACGTTTATCGTAGACATTGTATTCAATACAATATAATGACAGTATAAAATGAATCAAATTGACGATAATAGTAAATATTTACGATCTTTGGTCGCGCGGTCGCCGCTTGTATCTTCCGTCGCCATTGGTCGGGAATAGAAATGGATTTAGCGAAATTGATTTTAGAATAGTTCCATTTTGTTATCAACTTTAGACTTAATTGATAGTCAAGTTTTACCTAGTTAACTTTTAAGATTCCAACCCTGGAACGACTCGATAATATCAATAGTTTTAAGTGCGACTTCACTAGAATTAAAAAGACTAACAAGTAATCACAGCAATAAGAAATGTTCTAAAATATCATTGACATACTTATCATTAATCCATAAAGTACATAATTATGAAACAACGACGAAATCTATTCTAAAATTAATTCTTCCTAAATCCGTCCTGCTAACTTAATCTTTTGATATTCACTATCGATAACGAAACGTTCAATCGATTACGCCGGACCCAATCAAACGCTGGCAGTCATACTGTCGTATAATTTATTTTTAGTGAACAAATGTTACCATTCACTATAAAAACACTCGACTTTTTTGTTCTTTTAAGTGTAAGTTAATTTCTATCGAGTAATTTTAAGAGTGTTTGTCTTTAAGTATGGAAGCAAATGCACTAATTTTAGCATTGCAATTAGGCGATTTATCGATTAAAACAAGTTGTAGTTAATACAGAATTTAGTAACCATAGGTACATAATAGTGATGTTGATATATCGACTAATTGTATTGTTAAAGTTGGCGCGTTTTCAGGGAACTTGAAACGTTGCCACTTGCAAGACTCTGTGGAGTTTGCGCCGTGGAGAGCCTTAGTTTACTAGTGAATAGATGTGTATCATTATTGTACAAAATGCACTCGACATATAGGCACATTGTTATAATAGTATAAATACCCGAGAGATATAAAGAGAATGAAATAAATGCATAAAGTTAAATATTTTCATACGTTTTTGCACGTAACTTCGTGACGTCGATTCGGTGACGTAAACGCAGCGTTGTAGATTTTATAATGTTTTGGCGGGAGGACGGCGTGTTTTATTTGTAATATAATATGAAAGTGGACCAAGATAACATCGGTTTTCATTGGCTGTTCGAAATGGCTGAGTATGATCGATGTTAGGATCCGTTTCCCGGCGGCGTGCTCCCGCACAAAACGCTGGCCGCTATTACGATGTAACGTTAGCGTTTTTATATTTAAGAGAATTCACGACCAATAATTGTAATAATTAAATGTGGAACTTGATAATTTCTTAGTGAATGAGATAATAATCACGACTGAATGTTTTAACAGTTTGTCTGTTCGGGCTTCCAGTAAAACTAAAATTTTATCTTGACGCCCCATTTATTTCGTTTTCCCTCCATTTGTCGACTTATGTTCCCACCATCGATTCAACTAATTTTAATCTGGAGTTTTTACACCAAATCCCTAGACAATGAACCAGTGAGTGTTAGCTTCTATTTCGCACTACGCATAGTCGAGTATCGAATGAATTTAGTTTGCTATTATAGACGCTAGTGTTTTTTATCACGATTGTTAAACACTTGAGAATAGGAACGTCTGAACTCGCTCGCCTTAATGTTCATCATTTACAATAACGATTGGTTGTAACTAAATTGAACCTTGCAATACACTATTTGCGGACAAAATCATAATAAATAATAAAACATTTAATTATTAAATGGTGGACAAGACGACATGGGGTGTCCTACAGATCTATATTTGTAATGGGTAATATTTATCGGTCGATGCGTGGTTGTCTGTGGTAGATCGACACATCTGTAGGCGTCTGTGGTTTGCGTAGACTTGTTTCCTTCCTGTGTAAGGATGCAACCCAAAGCAATAATATTTGGATGTGACATTTTATTTAAAAGCACATTTTTAGACAGCTTTTACACTATTAGCTTAGATTGCCGTACATTACAGTATTGTATAATTTCTCCCGAAGTATATGTTCGTTTGTTCCCTTCCCCCCTGTTTTGATGATGTTCAGTGATAGTGCTACAATACATAACGTGTATAGTACGTACGTAGATATAATGAGAAAATATTTTATTAATTAGTAATGAATTTATTGCCTGAATAAATTGTGCCCTATAACTGTGTGCCGTGGTAATTGTCTGTTAATATTAGTGTATAGATCGAATGCGGCTAGTCTGAGCGCTGGACGGCGGGAAACTGTTTTGTAAACAAACCCTTTGTTTTTTCTTAAATTATTAATTACTAAATCGGTCCGGCCGATGTACAATCTCTTGTAAATTTTTATGTATAGATGGGGATATTAATATATGTTACGTTTTAAGTACTTGTTTTCTTTTTAAAATCATATTTAGTTTGGGGAGTAACGTTTGTAAATAGACGGAGACTAGCGGGTCGCGCCCGACAGGACCGACTCCCGTAGACATGCAAAGCCTTATACTGTAATATAAAAATATGACTTGCTAGCTTGTACCATATAGTTATAGTGAATGAACTCTCAACTAGCTGTGTATATTGGGTGTATAGTTATCATTTTTAGTTTATTTGTTTTGTTTTTATTTTCGACTAATGATAGTAATTTATGCCGATAAATAAATATCTATATTGTACGTTTATATATCTACAATGAAGAAAGAGAAATACAAATAGTTTTAATAACACTTATAAATATAGTTTAGGGGTTACGCCACACGAGAGTAGGTTATAGTTTTGTTTACATTCTATGGAACTTGTAAATACATGCAGAAATAGTAAAATGAAAGAATTGATACAATAAAGTTAACTTTATGTTTTTTGTAATATTTTTTCTAGTTCGTGTTGGGCGGCACGCGCCGCGGGGAATCAATTTAGGACAATGATAAGCAATGCCTGTAATTATTTTTGTTGCTGGCAGTTTTATGAAGTTCACTTTTATATTGTGCATTATTTTCTCTGTAAGTTGCTTTCACTGTCGTTTCTAGATTATTTTTAAAAATCATATAATTATTATATTGATAAAAAGTACGATGAGTCAAGCTGATTTATCATCATATTATAACGATTGAAGAAATTATATTGATAAAAGTACGGTTGAGTCATGCTGATTTATCATATTATTACGAATGAAGAAATAAGGAATATTATTGTTCTGCTATTATTAAATTTGTAAAGTTAGTTTATTAATAAATGAATAAAAAATATTTTGTGGTTTTAATTTTGGAATATTTTTTTGAATTTCCCCAACGCATGTAACTACACACACGCGGAACAAAACGTCTTGCATGCTTTACTCTATGTATTGAGAGCGAAGACAGCTTCATGGTGTGAGTCTATTGATAGACTGCCACGATGGTCTAGCTGGTCGCAATCAAGATTGTTGAGCATGAGTTTGATTCCTGGGTCGGGCAAAATTGACACACCATTTTCTATATTTTTTTTTCACAACTACATACTCAAGTATGTAAATAGTGCAAGACGGTTGACGCAGTGGCTGAGCTATTGGCTGCTGCGCTGCGTGTCGCGGGTTCGATTTCAGCACAGAGCAAATATATTTTGAATGGCCTACCTACGATGTAGAGTGTACACTGTAGGTAGACCATTCAAATATTTGGTCTACACTGTAGACCATTCAAATATTTGTTCTGTGCGGAAATGTTTGCTGTGTGTGGGAGTCTGGCTGTTTGTGTGTGTTTAAATGTTTGTAAACGCACAAAAGAAAATGCATTGTCACCAGAACCAACAAAGGTGTGTGTGAAACTATCTATATCTGTGGTGTGAAACAACTCAATCGGTTGGAGGGAACTAGTTGAAAAATTTGGTTGTAAGATTTGACGATACATAGGTACTAACAAACAGAGTGCCCATTGACAGTTGCCCTAAATCCGCATTCATGGAAACTTCTAGACTACTAGTAAGCTAGCAACACTGGCTACGGATGTTGTTACCATAGATCTCTACAAGGGTTGCCACTACAGCTTTCATCAATCGAAATCGATTGATATTCTTATTTCTTACTTTACTACACAACTGAGTCAGTCGAGAAGTGTGGCAGCACCATAACGTTTGTAGATCCTATAAACATACGAAACAGAGCTGAAGACTACTACATTACATGATTGTTTAACTAAACAATAAAATAAATTCTATGGCTATTCCATCCAAAATTCGAAATGATTACAACGCTTTCATACAGTATTCTCAACGGTACGGTCGGTAGCAATCCGATTGGCTGATTAATTTTGAGTATGTCTCCCGATAGCTACTACATCCACATTTTATTTTGTAATATAGGAACTAGGATTTTGACAATAAACATTCCCATTTTGAATCTCAATCGTTTGTATTATTGTGCCCAAAAATACCGCTGCCAAAGTGTGGAGATACCCCACAGTTTGTATCCACTTATTTTACGTTTAACAAGTTATATTTGTATGCTATTCTATAGTATAACTTCTACATACCAAGATAATAACTTTTTATTCAAGTAGTCACACAAATACAAAATATTATATTATTTTCTAAGTGAAATGGAACGTTGCGGAAAATCGAGGTTTTCGAAAACACACGTGATCATTCAGCCAATCAGAAATCCTTCCTTCGTGATTATTAAGCCTTGTGATTGGTTGATTCGTAACGTTTGGTCTTGGAGCCAATAGGCACGAACACCCGTAATCTCTATGCATTATTTTAATGCAATAGAAAACAGTTGAAAATTACACTTGGCGTTCTCGGTTCTCGTGTGCGTTGCAATTTTTCGTGAAACTAGATAAATAAATGTAAGTATCACAATATATTTTACCTTTTTATGTTTCTACTTGTAATTATAATAGGTTACCATAAGTTTTAACTTGATAATTACGAAAATAAATTTCGTGAAAATGTTATGTAAGAACGTCAATACACTCGTCATGAAAATAGTTTTCCTCATTCCTTCGCTTAATCGTAATAAAATGTTGCTATTTGTGCCATACTATTAAATACATCTACGTCTCACTGATTAGTGAGACGTAGAAGTATCTATCTTAATGATTATTAAGGTAGATAGTTACTTGAATGAAGTTCTAATTTCAATCGCTGTTAACACCTTATCTGATTTGACAGTTGCTACTCTGCAAGAGTGGTTACACTATACGATTGATAGGAATAATCTTTGCGAAAATATTAGGGTTAACTCATGTTTAGAATATTTAGTAAGTAATAATTCTTAAATTAACTCCATAGTGTGAAGATTGCTGAACTTGACTCATGGAAAGTATTTTTAAAGGATGTTTACTGTAATTATTAATAAAACATTGTTAGTCAAGGCCTGAAAACGCCCTAAAGCTAGTTTTATATTATGTACAGATGCCAGCACATCAAGCTACGACAATCTGTCGAATTTCTTCCTTTTTCAAAATATTTTCCACTCCACCTATATCATTAGGTTCAAGGTTGATTGGGAAAATTTGACAATATGGGTAGCTTGATGTGCTGGGGTCTGTACATGAAAGTATGCCTAAAACAAAAAATCTATAATATCAATACTTTCTCATTTGATATCTGTTTTAATTTTTTAACTAAATACAAAATTGATATATCGACGGTTAAGAACCAATAGTGTCTATCTCAGTTTTTTACGTCTTTCACTTTTTAATGCAGGTAGATTTAAAGTTTAATTTGGCTTGGCCTACTGAGGCACTAATCTCAAAATTCACAAAATTGTTGTACGAGGTGCATTCAATAAGTACAACAATTTTGTGAATTTTGAGATTAGTGCCTCAGTAGGCCAAGCCAAATTAAACTTTAAATCTACCTGCATTAAAAAGTGAAAGACGTAAAAAACTGAGATAGACACTATTGGTTCTTAACCGTCGATATGCCTTTGCTAATCTCATTTAAAATAACTTTTCACCTGCGCCTTACTTATTCAGTGTGACTGAATATTATTGTATTTAAAGGTGTTCCCACAACAGAGCACACGCCCATACTGTAACAGTTCAGATTGTGTCTGTTTTAATGCTAAGTAAAGATCTGTCCCTTGTTTTGTTAACTGTCAGTTTCTTCACTTTTAATTCTACAGAGTGAAAGGGACACTGACGCACAAAAGAGTTACCACATAGCCCTTACGTCATTCTGTACCCCCGCCCCCCACCCAGGGAAAAATTGTTCACCTATTATTAAAGAAAAAACAGCCGTTCCGTACATTTTGACCGTGTCAGTTTTGCACTTTTATGGAAAACAACTGATTTTGTTATTTTTATTTGTATATGTACTGAGGACGTGGTAACAGTTTGTGGTCGGTATCCCTTCCTCCTTGTATATTTATTGAAAATACAATTCACAGACTTTATAAGTCCCTTTCCCAAAACAGATGGCAGACAAGGCAGTGTCCACCGCAAGCAAGCCCATGATGAGGGGGCTCCTCAACGCTCAGATCAAGCGCAACCTGATTGTGTCTCTGGTGCTCGCTGGAGTGTCAGCAGTTGCTGTCCAGCAGCTGGTTGGCAAGGAGCGCAAGAGGAAGTATGCTGAGTTCTACAGGTAAGATTTATACTACTTCTATAATGTAGTAAGTATAATGTATAAATAAAATGATAATTCTTTACTACATTATTATTATTACAAGGAGACAGAGGCTGACTTAATGCTTTATTTTTGTGAACTCAAAAACGAATGGTGAAAAATATTTTGGTTGTATGTTAAAACATAGAATCAATGATCTAAAATAGTATTTCCTTAAATATTATAGGTTAAGATTTAAAAAGTTGTGCACACAAAATAGAATAAAAACTAAAGATCATATCTCTGAAATTCTGAATGGATTGGAACCCTCTCGTTGAACAACTTACAATTATTGTATAGTTAAGGACAATGTGTTTATGGCCTGGCATAGTTTGGCCAGACCCTATAGATAAATGTACGATTTCAAATGTGACTCCAGCTAAACCCAATATTGTATTGATTAGCAAAACCGTTATGTGGGCAATCGGACATACCACATAATAAGATCATCATTATCTGCCTAGCCTTTTTTAGCCAGGGTGGACTTTGCTTCCATACTAACTGGATGCAGTACCAGTACCAGACCAGTATTATACAGTGTGGTGTGTGTGTGTGTGGTGTGGTGTGTGTTACTCATGCACAAACTTTTTCAACTTTATGTTTTGGAAACAAACAATAAAAAAAAAACCGATTCAAAATGCAATGGGGGGCGTTTAGAGTGATGTAGTCATTGTAGTGAATATGTGTGGTTACTGTTTGTGCATCGGTGTCCCTTCTACCCTGTATATTTAGCGATTGATCATGTAGTATAATGTATATAGATCGGAGTAGGTAGATTGAATTGGGGTCATTGATCCGAAATGTATTTATTAATCTGGACATTCGTCCGGATTTTCGGAATTGGTTGATTATTTAAAATACTTAGGTAGGCATTGTATTAAAATGAGCAATATTATATTGTTCATAATTTATTTTAATGTTACCCAGTCACGATTTGACAAAACCCAACGATCAATCAGAGCAAAGGATCATGGGTGGTGCATTAACCGGTGGTACCTTCCTTTAAATGAATTGAGTGTTAATAATATCACTACCAACATTAACAATATTTAATTGGATCCGGAAATACCGGAATTACTTTCCGCGAAAAAACATTTATGATACAAGTACCAAAAATCAATCTACCTACTCCGATCACTGATAATGTAATATAATTCACATGCAAATGGTGCAACCCAAAATCCACCATTCTTGAGGATAAAAAAAAGAGAAATTCATCATCGTTCTCTTGCTCTTATCCCACTTTTGTTGGGGTTGGCGCAGCATGTCTTCTTCTTCCATACTTCTCTATTCCTCATCTCATGAGTCAAGATCAGAAAAAAAAAAACTTTTGTTTCCAGGACGTATGACGCTGAGAAGGAGTTCGAGGAGATGAAGAGTAAGGGTCTATTCCAATCCTGCTAAACGTGAACAGTTTATACAGTAGTATTAATTTTATTTGCTGTGAAAATGATTATTATTTAATAAAATTACGTAAAAAACTTAAGTTTATTTTTATTTTTGAAAGACTAGTCTTCACCTTATTGTTTTTTATCTGCCATACTTAATGATGATGATGTTTATAATTACTGCTTTTGGAGAGCAGCGGTGGCCCAGTGCTGGCGGCCCCGACTTATCAGGCAGGTGCATAACTGTGTAAATAATTTCGTCACCACTGCTCTCAAAACGGTGAAAGAAAACATCGTGAGGAAACCGGCATTACCCCATTCCCTCTCTAGAGAGGAGGTCGTGTGTCCCAGCAGAGGGAACATTATAGGTTGAATTGATGTATAATCAGCTCTGCTTTTTGAAAAGCTAAAACTACCATTTGAAGTCACGCCGACTTTGTTTCCGTCATAAAGAGACACAAAGTAAAATATAGTTATAAAAGTTTGGATTTTTAAGGCTTGTGTCTGCGTTATAATCATTCTCCTGCACTCATCCCTACTCATTTGGGGTCGGCGAAGCATGTCTTCTTCCATACTTCTCTATTACTCGTCATCTCGGCAGTCACCTCTTCCAGCCATATCATCCTTCACACACGTTGAGAGTTCAAATTCCAACCGTGCAGTCATAATATGTGTGTCACAACCACAAGTGTCACAAACTGTTGGTGAAAGCGGGAATTAGGCACTGAGTTAGGTGTCACTTTTTAGTGTTTGTGAAAACGGGAATAGGGCATTGTCTCATAAAATCTTTACCTTACACACAGGGAGATCAAGAGCCTCGGTGAATGCTCGTACAGCATTCCTTTCGGAGATGTGTGCTTTAATTTTTCTCGGCCTAAAAACAGGAGACGGCGACGGCGACGGAAGGACCCCAACATGTTTTTAAAATCAATGTAGGTAGGTCAATAAACACAAAGAATAGTAGTAAAAAAAATCTTGTCTAGTTCCGATACGATGTAGACTATTTGAAATTTGTTCTGAAGCAATGACGTATTATAAATAGACGCGTCATGCATGAACATCACGGCACTCAACAGCGTAAAACTTATCGGTAGCTAGATTGCTACTTAGACGCCCGAAGAAAAGGAAAGAAAATTAAATGTCATCTACGGAATTCCTGTTGTTAGAGAAAGATAAATATATTTTTCACTTCTCATGCTCTAAAAGTAAGCCAATATAGCCCTGCGAAGCGGGACTAAAGTGACCACTTTAGTCCGTTTAGGGCATGGAGGTAAGAATACTATGGAGTCGGCATAATTTACTATATATACAATTGCCTATACATTTGTTAGTGAAATCGATGTAGCAATACTAAAAATATTGTTTTTTCTTTCTAACTTACATTGTCTCGCATAAGAAAAGCAGGACGACAATATATTTGTTTTTACTAATTTTGGCAACATTTAACCTGTGACGTCACTACAAAGTACCTGCGTGCCAATCCGCCATGTTTTGTTACGGTCACAGAGTACATTACGTTGAGTTTGCCTTTGTTTACTTTCGCTGTATTAACTATTTTTTCTCAATTTAATTGAAATTGTGCTTGTATTATGTATAAAAGTGAAAAGACTCTAAATTGCGATGCCTCCTAAGTGCGCTGTTGTGGGTTGTGGTGCTTCTAAAAGCCAAAACCGCCCAAATTTGTCATTTCACAAGTGACTAACCTAAAATTTATTAAAAATATTAAAAAAAAAGCCTGTCTTAAATTGTTAATGTCATTAAATTGATATGAAATTGTTCTGTGTATGAAATCCGCGTGTAATTTTAGCTCAATATTTAGCTTAAACTGATGTTTTGGGTTTTTGAACATTGTTTTTATTTTGTTTATAGTGATGTGCTAGAAATCGATAGTTTTTTTTTAATCACGATTGACTTTGTATATTTTTTTAAACTCAGGCTACATAGAAATGAAGCAAAGAAAAGGATATGGTTAGAAGCCATTGGAAATGAAAATTTAATAAGACAAACCAAAGAGATATTTATCTGTTCCTTACATTTTGAAGAAAGTTCATTCAACAGAACACTTGACGTTGTAAGATTGAGAGACGATGCAGTACCAATAAATGTTTTAAATATTGTTTGTTTTTTACATTGTTTCCCTATACAAAGTGCAATCCAATTGACCTTAAAAAAATCCTGAAATGGGATCATTGAACTCATAATTATGTATAAGTTTTACTAGGGACCAACCCTATTTTTTACGGATGGGAAATCATCAAATGACTTCTCCCGCTCTGAGTAGAGCGGAAGGGAGTGTCAGACTTGTACTGACTAAAACCCATCCATGTTCCTTGTTTGCCCTTTGTGTTCCAGGGCCACGGTATCTCTTTCGAACAGCCCGCAGCCCTAGGGACCAACCCAGAAATCGATAATTATTAAAGTCAGCTGATCCATACGTTTTATCAAGTTTCGTGAACACAGATTTATGAATCAGCTGATTTTTTTTTGAACGATTGCTGGTTTGATTCCTTAATAAAATGTGTATGTACAGACGCCAGGACATCTAGCTACTACAATCTGTCAAATTTCTTTAATAAATTTTCAACTTTATCTCTGAAGCATTAGGTTCAAGGTTGGTTGGGAAAATTGACAGTTTCGGGTTGGTTGACCTGCTGGCGTCTATACATAATACCGATCATTCCATTGGTTTTCGATAGGTGGTCAAAAAATATTTTAATTTGTGCATTTATTCGATAATTCTCTTCTCCCGTTCTCTTTCGCCCTTCTTCATCTCACAAAGGTCAAAACAACCCTAACGGTTAAGGGGACTATGAAATGGAATAACTACAATGGTGCGCAAAAGTTATAGAGAAAACTTTTTCGATATGTACGTTTTATCGATATTTTTTGATGAAAAGCTAAGACTAGTACAACACTAGGCGGCCATGTTTGGTTACCGTAGGTATGCACGTATTTTTCGTAGGTATGGCAGTTCCACTAAACGTAAAAAGTAATTAGTTTTTTAATTTCCTTCATGTGACATTGGCAAACTCAAACAGCCAGTAAATATAGTATTATCTGTGGAGTGTGGACCATGTTCATTGCGAAAATGTTGAGAGTTTTAGTTCCATGTTTTTTCCGCAGCAAAGAAAGTGGCGCTATGTGTTTTAAATTGTTAATCTGTGACTGGTTTAGAAGAAAAAACTGACCGCGAAAATTTCAGAATTTTTGTCGAGTGTAAATTTGTTCGGTTTTAAATAAATTTATTAAGAATAGCTGTTGCCCGCGACCTTCGTTCGCGTGAAATTATTATTACAAAATCCCCTTTATTATAAGTACCTACTTCCCTATTTGAATCGAATTTTATTACCAATTTCAAGGGTTTTTTTTCTTTGCACGGAACCCTAATTATTTATCTAAAATAAAAGCCTACGTTACTCCTTGTAACTTCAGCTATCTGCCTCTGGTATATATAATGGCTTCGTTTAGTCCCTCGATATAAAATATACTATAAAAAAAAACCGAACCACTCCGGGAGTGCCGACAGAAGTGAAATTTTTTTTTTTCAAGATTCTGCATTATTTTTAGAAAATATTTTGAAGTTAGTCTTTGTTAGTTAAGTCTTTCTCTTTTACATATACATTTGACTATACACTGTATTTTTTATGGCTTGTAATATGTAGCAATACGGCTAACTATGCAACGAAAAAGAGGTCATTTAACGGCGTCGCGAGTTCAATTGTTTTTCCCCATCTCAAAAATGCCCAATGCGTAGAAGTTTTCACTTCGAAAAAGTTGGTAGCAATAAATAAGGAAACAAGTACTATTTTTCCAATAATTTAATCAGGACATCAAGTAATACGTAACTTTCCAGAATACATAAATAATTTTAACAATTTAATCGATTACACCATTGCCTTATCCATTATATTACATTAGTCGCTTAGAATTTACTTCAAATTGATCGCTACTTTGACTAACATAGAATATCAGTATACAGGGACCAGCCTGTTTCCACTACAAAGTATTATCAATGCTAAAATAAATAATTTTAAAATAACTGTTTACACAGCAATAAAAAAAAATCGTCGAAAAATTGTTCAACATTTTTCGCGCCAATTTTTTATTGGTATGTCAACAGCAAGATGCGTCCCATTGAATTCGCTCGAAACGATGCAGAATATTATAATGATCTCCAGCGAGCGAATATGGAACGCATTTTCAAAATAAGAATGGATATTTTGATTTTTAACTCATTGACCGCCGCCCGCCCGCGACATGACTGAATCAATCATACTATCATTCCATAGATACCATTCAATTATATGAATGACACTTTAGGCTACCACGTGCACCAATTGCGAACGCTACTTGTGGCCAGGGACAGTCACTTTCTATAAAGAAGGACCTTGTCCGTTGCCGTAAACACAACGTGAAGCCTGGAAGTTTGCTACATGTAGGCCTTCGCTAGCGGTCAAATGGTTCAATTAAAAATTAATAACTGCCACGTTTTGTGCGATAGATAACTAGGCAAGCTATACAAAATGTATGCTTGTAGGGTTCCGTAAATACTATCACGAAATTCATTGAGCAAACATACCAGCTTAAAATATTTAAATCCTATGAAATAAACAAAGGTTCGTTAAAGGTATAGGTTTCTATAGAAACAGGAAGCTGTCTTCATGCACCAGGCATTTCGAAATTAATCTTATTTTAGTCTGCGGACGGACAAAATGGACGACAAACAAAAACAAAGAAAGATTTTCGGAACCCTTGAAATTAAAACAATTAGGCTGGCTATACTCGAGGCACTCTTCTCCGAAGACAGCCACGTTTGTGTTTGTGGCTGTAACAAGTGACTCGTGTGTAAGCTGCCTAAATTACTCAGTTATTCCTTTTTTTAAATGGTTCATTTTAAAATTTAAAGAAGTTAAATATGGCAGCGGAAGTTACGTTAAATAAATCACATAAAAGACATTAAGATTCAGTTCAATCACTTTACTCAATTAATTAAGATTTATAATGAGATAAGTAGTCATCGTTCATATTTTATAAATAAATCGCATTTATAATATTAATTTGTGTTTTCTGTTGTTATTTAAAACGCTTTTTTTTTAGTCAAATGAGGTAGGTATTTAATTGGTTTTATTTTTAAATTATTATCAGTAATAACAACCTTTTCAATGTACGTACGTTTTTTAAGGCAAATGTTAATTTTTAACTAAGATATATTTTCTTTAATTTGTTAAAAAGTAAAGTAGAAAAAAAAAACTGATACCCGGTTAAGGTGTGATTCAATGAAGTGTAACAACAGTGATTACTTATCTCACAGCTAGACGATTACAACTAGATTATAGTAGGTATAGATTGCTTTGGTCGTATATATTTTTTATAGCCACCGAAAAAATAAACGGATCTAAATAAATAGCGCTTTAGTCCAGCCAAAACGTCCAACAAATAAAAATAAAAGGCATACGTGCGTTTTGAATAAACGTGTTAGAATTAAACACAGAATGTAAGAGATTTCGGGACACAAACTTTTACTATGGACTCAAGTATGTTATTCTAGACAATAATCAGCTGACCCATACATTTTTACCGAGTTAGGTACTCGGTAAAAATGTATGGGTTAGCTGATTATATAGAACAGTAGGTACTATTGTATGGAACAGTAGTTTTTTTTTGTATCTAGAATCATGTAGGTACTGAATCCTTGAGGAAAGTTTGTGTCCTGCCTTACCCCGTGTTTTCATCAATTGATTTAGTCTAAATTTACCTTTTATCTTCGACAGAAGTACCCAGGTACCCAAACATTAGCACGATTTAATGACGAATTTTGACGAATTGATGTAACATCGACCATTAAATCAATTTAGTTTGCAATTTGCAGCAAGAAATGCATAAATTCATGAATGCGCTAGCTGAATTTCATAGGGTTAACTTTATACACCATAGGTGATTTAGAATTATTTAGGTACCCATAGTTTGGGTCCATAATGCAACCACACATCGATTAATAAGTACATTCTTGACCTGACAATGTAATAATGGCATGGCGATACATTCAGTAACACTAAACATTTAATAAAGGTTTTAATCGTCGATGTTACCTCACGCGCACAAGTAAAACAAAGTGAGTGTATTAGGTAACTATTGTGTGCATCTCTTATTATTATTCGAACATGAATGATTATCCTAATTTAATTTCCTATTTGCTTACAATATAAGAAGTATAAAATGGCAGTAGAAATAAAATGAGGGCATTTACAAGGATATTTTAGTGGAAGTCTAAATTGAAATAAATAAATACGTAGGTATTAACGAAAGTTTTTCATAAAAGGTTATAAAATGCTAAAAGTGATACTAAGCTAGATTTTTATAACCGAATTTGATACAGACTATTGGTAATTTAATGGAATCAAACTTTAAGCAGTGACAGATGTCAAAATTAAATGACGGGTTCTTGCTGTTGGCGCCAAAAACGAATTTTAGAAACTAAACACGATTCAGGCCACGCACACATGGAGCAACCTGCGTAAATATGGCACATGAAATTAGTTTAGTAGAGCATCGACTCTTAGTTTGACAAACCATATTTACCTGGGCACTGTAGTGTAGCTACAACATGGTACACGAAATCAGTAAATTTAAATCATAGCACAAGAACTCCATATGAAGATTACACATGCTTTTACATAAAAAAGTTTACTTATGGTGATGGCCCAAGGATTTCTTTGCGAATTGACTCACTCATACAGTTCCTACTTATGGATAAGTCAATTTGTATTTTCCTACTGATTATGAATGAATGATTACGTTAGGTCGTCGCCATTTCCAAGAAGATATAAAATATAGAATAAAAGCTACAGACAAAATATGAGGGTCAGAAAAAGGGAGTCCAAAAATGAAATAGACTTAATTAAAATCTTAACCTATTTTCACAAAATTACATCTAAACATCAACATTACAGATAAAGAATTCACTTAATACAATTTATTTAATTTAATAAGTAATGTAATTATTAATAAGCGTAATAGATCAAAACATTAATTGTTTTTTTTTATTAATTTCTTTGTTTTTTGTGTCCTCGGCGATACTAAGCCACTGTGATTGCTTGTTTTTTTTTTATTGTGTATTTGTGACTCAAAGATATTTCTGAAGCCTCACGAGTGCTAAACAAAGCGGTTATCGCGCGAACATGTGATTGTCACATTTATTTTGATTGGCGAAGCCGAACGCGTTATCGCTCCAACAAGGCGCCGTTCTCAGAATTTACAAATGACATAAGAACGCAACGATTTCATAATCCCGAGACCGATCGCTTTGGTTAGGACGCAGAGTCAATTTTTTGTTAAAAAAAGGAAAAATTAAACACCAACAAATGAATATGTTTTTCCACAGTTTAGACTTATTGCCTCTTCTATAGTTTTTTGACAAATAGATATCGGATTTCATATTCCTCTATTATCGATTTTATTGTGCCATAACTTTGATGCCCAACGCCAAATTTCGCCGATAATATAACTCTAGCTGGATTTAAGATTCAGAATTTTGCCGTATGCGATCGGACGAGTTCGGAAAGATGGCGGAATGGCTAGGGAACGGACACTGATAGATATTCGTACTTCTAATGAAAAGCATGATACACACAGCAACTTTTAAAAGTGATTTCCTCCTACTGTATAGATTAACGGTTTCACGAACATACTATTTTGGTACTTAAAGTACAAACCGTTATTTCACGAGAAAATCGTTTTTGAATTTGGCTAAGTGTATACATGTCATTGGTCGTGACTGTACATTATCTGTCAGACTCCGGTGTCTAAGCTGCAACCGCAAGTTGTCCGAACCGGTTCAAACGAAACTTAACATAAAATTCAGATCTAATAAAAAAAATTAGGATCATGGTGAAACGAATAGCCTTTAAATAAAGGAGCTTGTTACGGATATCAATATATTTTGTAAATATACTATTTGACTATATAACAGTAGACACCAACCACCAGGAATCGGTTTCTTAGTTGCCTTCAAGCCCGATTTGTTGTATTGTACAGTTGGCCGCGCTTCAAAGGTAATACTTTGACTTTTAACTGGCCCAACGTAGTACAGAATCCGATAAAATGCAAAGCCAGCAAAGCTTTTACTTTTTAATACCCTTGACGTATATCGAATATACCATAAAACGGCAGCAAAATTTTGCGTTAGACATCCCAAAAAAATAACAAAAAAGTGGCTCTCGAAACTTCAAATCCTTCGCTTCCAAACCTTACTTCCGGACCTGCTATGAGTTCTCCAATCCCTTGACATCAAATGTTTTCCCCTCCAAATTCTCATCTCCGTAATCGCGGACATCGAACTCTGAATCTTTGCCGTTCTGGACTGACTCTACGGCGGGGCCGTGGAGCTTCACACATAGGACCTCCTTGTAGTTTTCCAGAGCGAGTGCCAGGACTGAACCGCCGAGGAGAACTTCGCAGGATGTTATTCTTTCTGGTGGTGTGTAGACGGCTATCAGTTTTCCTGGGGAAAAGAAAATGGGTATTTCATTTATTGGGTTCATTATCTACACGGGATTGTATTGTTATAAAATACTGTTAAGGCCAGCCCTACGCAGACTGATGGGGTGAATTCAGTATAACATACTAAGATGACCGGTACAAGAAATTATTTTAGGAACGTTATGTGAATCCAATAATTTTGATTTGTATGATTTCCTCATTCACAATGTATCTTTACCGTGGCAAAAGGCACGTAGCGAACGGCAAGCGCGACGACAAGTTCGATGAACTCAATAGCTTGGTAGGAAGTGAATTGCTTTGAGAGAATGTAAGTTTGAAATAAAGGAACAGTAACTAAAAATAAAAAAAATAATGACAATTTTCGGAAAAATCCGGTAGAATATTAATAATATGATGCAAAATTAGGAGCTGAATGCACCCTGTCAGTTTGCGGAGGGCTGTCCCTTGCACATGGTAGGGTCAACGGGAACAATTTTTAATTATTTTGATTTTAATCAATTCCCGCTGGCCCCACCAGTGGGGGCCAAGGGCGGTGGGGTCAACGGGAATACAGCTGGTATCGAAAAAATCTTGATATAATCTCTGCACATCTTAGTGCCAGCTTCAGAGATATCTATCTCTCTCTCCCTCTGAAGTAGACAATAAGTGTGGTGCTTATATTTTTAATGAAAATCAACATTTGCAATACTGGAGGCATCGTAGAAGCCATTGTCACCCCCAAAAAAAGAGATGGGAAGAGTTTATGCCTGCTTGTGAATTGCAAGGATAGAACTTCTAATCATCCCAAATGTGTTTTTTTACCGCGCCCTGGATTTTCAACGTTCGGTTTATCGCAGAGAGTTAAAAATCCATAACAGTCTGTTTTTGCAGCGCCCTATTAGTGGTCTCATTCGGATGGCTAGTGCTTACCAGTATGTAAATCCCACAGCCTGACGGACAGGTCCTTGCAGGTGTCGTCAGTGGACATCAGCACTCCGCCCGACTTCGCCAGCCGCAGCATAGAGGGTGCTGCCACGTGCCCGCGGAGGGTTAGGCGGCAGTTACCTGGTGTTAGTTCACTCATTAAGGTATCTTTGGTTAAATTAACTTAAGTAGGAGACTTGGCTGTTTGGAACAACATCTATGTTTTGTCGAAATAACCAAGAACATTATTTGTTTACCGACAGGTTAAAATGTGCGAGAAAACTTTTTACAATAACGTTTTGGGCCCAGGTGGACATCAGTGCAGATTAGACGTCGATGTAGAACAAATTATTATACTAGCTTATGCTTAGGTTTCACCCGCGTGAAGGTCGGTAACTGTCCCATGGGATCATACTACCGGGTTAAAAAGTATCCTATATATTATCAAGGTTATAAATTATATAAAGGGTGTAAACAGACTCTTAACGAAGCTGAAAGGCTTGTTCTCCCCGTCATTGCGATCATTTTTATGTTTTAGATCATACCTGGGAACCTTCTAGTTATGGAGATATTGGGGGTCAAAGTTCAAACTTTTTCACAAGTAATTTTTTAAATACATGTTTTGAATGTAAGATTTTTACTTTAAACACCTCCAGGACCCCCTTGCTATTCAATCCATCCATCAGCACAATGTTTTAAGTGCTTAACATTGAGTCCTACTGCAAAACGTGATTTTTCAGCCCAAAAAAAAAAGTCTCCCAGCACTAATTTTTGCGTAAAGTTACTTAGTTTGATGTACATAATGCTTGGTTGACGGCTTCGTGAAGAGTCTGTTTACACCCTATATGTGCCAAATTTTATTCAAATCCGCTCAGTGCTTTTCGCGTGAAAGAGTAACAAACATTCATCCATCGATCCTAACAAACTTGCACAAGTGAATGTGCTAACACAGATACACTCTCTGTCTTCTCTCATTCACATAGTCCAATGGGATGACAGTCCGGCGCCGGAAAGAGATCAGGCGAAGGACTAACGGCATAACCTACTTTCCGAAGCACGGGGGTAAAATACCACAAATAATATTGAATTGACCTGCAACTAAGTCCCCTACCAAAAGCATTGTATAACGGGCTGGTGACCGTAACTCCACGTCCAAGCACGTATTTTGCGTGTGGGTGGGAAAATTCATTCCCAACTCCCCGAGAAAGGCCAGCAACGCCTTGATGTTGCTGACAATCTCGCGGAGGGTACCTGGGTTTCCGAAGTACTTTGCCCTGTATGTTGCAACCACTGGGCAGTTTCGTCTTCCTCCATGAAGGCTCGGCACAGGGGGCTGTCTGTGACTTCTATATCAAAGAGGTCCCCTACCAATATCCTGGTATCAGCGAGACTCGAGACACCCCAGCCAGGCTTCGACTTCTTAAACATTATTCCTGACTGCAAGTTATACACCATGATGAAGTTCGGACTACCCTGTCCAGCTACTGACCTGTAACTAAGTCCCACACCAATATCCTGCAGTCAGCGAGCCCGGAGACCACACACCCGTCTACTGAGGAGATGGCCAGTGCCACGGTGTCGCAGCCTGGCTTCCACTTCTTGAACAGCGTGCCTGACTGCAGGTCGTACACTACGATGAAGTTCGGACTCGGCTCGTCAAGTTCTCGTGAGACTACGCAGACGTAGGAACCTGGGGCATGGAGTAGAATTATTAAGTCCTTAATGGAAAGTACTGATTGGAGTGATATTATACTGGACATGATCTTCGTTATGTGATTACAAGCACAACTTGGCGTGGAGGGTGGGTGGGTCGGTTCTTCTCCTTTTTTAGTTAATGGCATTTTCTAGTTAAGTTGGAATATTGGATTACAGCCTTGAGATAGCTAGACGGAGTCGCGGCAGACATAGAAGAAAATGGCGGGACGCCTTGGATGGCTTCCTCGCGCATTTGCGAGAAGAAGCACACCATCGAGAGAAGTGGAAGGAATGGGGAGGCCTTTGCCCGGGAGTGGGACAATACGGGGTAAATATTTAAAAAGTTGGGTCCAATAGGTGGCCCCGTTAATAGCAGCGCCAGTGGCGTCCAGAGAATGGGTAATGTTTTAGACAGCACCGCACTCGCATTGTATGTCGGGCGGGTCTACAATCCCCCATGTTGCCAAGTTGTATTTTTGGCTAGTGCTCATTCTTGCTTTACTAGTTGCACCGTGTTTATTATTGCAATAAGTTTATCACCAGGAAGGCAGGGGCAGCAACGTACCATGATTTAGAACTTATCTTCCGAACCTCGAGGAATAGTCCCCGAATAGTAGTCTAGTATCCTAATTCCTCCAGATAAAAATGTTGGATTTAAAATCAAAATCGTGTGTTTAACTTACCCTCATAAGTAATAGCCGCCTTGGATGTGACGAAGTCGTGGTGCGGTATCCTCAAGTCGTATAGCAGTTTCCGTGATGTGAGCGACCATACAAGTAGAGGGAATGGCTTCTGAGTCTCATCTCCACATACTAGCACCCTGAAGCATTAGAGAACATGATAAGTTATACTATAATTGTTTCATCAGAAGAAGACTTAAACGTTTCAAGATTTAGGCTCAAAATCGATTTAATAAGTTACATACCTTCCATCCCCTGAGACCAGCAGGGAATTCAGGAACCTATCTTCACCAGCCTTGAACGTAGTCACACAGTCACCTAGTCATAAAAGAAAAATTGAAGGTTTTAAAAGAAAAAAAAAGAAAAAGTGGAAGGGATACCAGTGCAAAAAGTATTACCAAGTATGCAGTACATCATTCTGAACCCCTTTAAAACAGTTGAATTCTACAAAACTTCATTACCTACATGGTTAACGTGTATGCAATAGCTGATAACCGATGAAAAATGTATGTGGGGGGATATTTCAGAATGATGTACTCGATACGTGGTAACCGTTATAGCGTTGGTGTTCTTTCCACCTGGTAGAGTACTCCTTGAATGAGCATCCCTGCAGCAAGGCTGACAGTCCAGGCTGCCGTGGAAGTACATTTAAGCATCACTCTCATGGAGGATATTTATTTTTCATGTATCCATCTATAATGTTGTTTTGCTGGTAGCGTTTGGGAAGCTTCGTCGGGTCTTCTCGTCGCGTATTCCACAGAGCTTGAAGACTAAGGTCTTTAACTAGTGCGTCCTGCCTGTTATGACATACGGGGCCGAAACATGGACACTCACGGTACGGCTGGTCCTTAAATTTAAGGTCGCTCAGCGAGCTATGGAACGGGCTATGCTCGGAGTCTCTCTGAGGGATCGCATCCGAAACGAGGTGATCCGACAGAGAACCAGAGTTGTCGACATAGCTCACAGAATAAGTAAGCTGAAGTGGCAATGGGCCGGTCATATTAGTCGTAGAACCGATAACCGTTGGGGTAGACGTATTCTTGAGTGGAGACCGCGAATCGGCAAACGCAAGGTGGGACGTCCTCAAGCTCGGTGGAGGGACGATTTTCGCAGCGTGGCTGGTAGCAACTGGATGAGACTTGCTGAGAATCGAGTTGAGTGGCGTGCGATTGAAGAGGCCTATGTCCAGCAGTGGACTGCTATAGGCTGATGATGATGTTGCTTTACGGTCCACTTACCAGTCTCAATGTTCATCAGATTGACGTACATCCTGTTTCTGGACAGCGCGACCAGATGGTTGGGGTCGTGCAGTCCGTAGTACGGCATCTTTTGGTTCATCACGCCTTTCAGCGCTACGAGGAATGTACCCTGGATGAAAAGTGGAAACATGAGGACATCAGTTAACTACGTTCGAAGTAAAGGGTCCTACGGTAATTTTCGTGAAGGTTTGGATAGAACGCTGAAAAGCTATTTAATAGGTTTTTTAAGACAGAAAACTACCTATAAGCCAAGATATTCCTGATTAATTTCGTTGCGGGATCCAAGTCAGTTAAATTGTTTCTCTGGGACTTCGTCGAGCTTTATTGTTTCGGCGCTTTTCTGGTGGTCGCCATTGTTGATTCTGGCTCTCAGGAGTGACAGTGGTTTGGGAAAAGTGTGGCAGGGTTGTCTCAAAAAAAAAAAATGTGTGCAATTCACACCTGGTAGAAGTGAAACCTTCAAAAATCTTAGCTTCAAGATAACACTGTATAATGCTTGCTATCTCATTTTCTCCCACGTTAAATCTAATGGACTTATGTGTCAGTCTCTTTTTACTGTCGCTTTTTCGTTTCATCGACTTTCAAATCACAACGATGCTAAAGAAGTTTTCACTTCAAAAAGACTTTGCTACGAACAGAATTGGGCAGTAATTTTTCAGACGGAAACTACCTGGGTTATAAGTAAAACAGAATTGAGCTCACCTGATCTAAGTTATAAACTCTAAGCTCCCTGCGACATAGCACCACACATTTATATTCGTCGATTGGCACCAAGTTTATTGGATGGGTCACCCCCACCATCTTCCTTACCATTTGGCATCTGAAACGGAGGAAAAAAACATTTAAAATTAAGACGGTTTATGTACAGGCAGTATTTTAGATCCAGCTGTTTTAGACAATGCGATCAGTAAAGGTTCGGTCAAACCAAAATATTGCGGACTGGCTCCAGAGGAACACTCACAGTTATTTCAGTAAATTATCTGTCAGAGTGCCATAGTCATAGCCAAAGACATAAGCACAGGCATAGCCATAGGAATAGCTACAGGAATAGCCACAGGCATAGCTACAGGAATAGCCACAGGAATAGCCACAGGCATAGCCACAGGAATAGCCACAGGCATAGCCACAGGTATAGCCACAGGCATAGGCATTGGCATTTCTACCAGTTAACATCATCATCTGCCTAGCCTTTTCCCAACTATGTTGGGGTCGGCTTCCAGTCTAACCGGATGCAGCTGAATACCAGTATTTTACATGGAGCGACTGCCTATCTGACCTCCACAACCCAGTTAGTACTGGGTAATACGATACCCCTTGGTTAGACTGGTTGTCAGATTTTTTTGGGTGGGATTTTCTACCAGTTAACATAGGGTAGTATAGTTTGCCATCTTATGGGACACAGTTTCATACATATCTATTGATTCATAACTTTCATTGTAATAGTTAAAAGAGTGTAAAGATAATTTTAAACTCACTTCAACACATCCCAAACGCATATCTCCTCTCGTTCCGTGGACACAGTCGCCACAAACTTGCCGCGGCTATCAAACCTGACGATCAGGTCATAAGTCTTCGAATCAAATCCATCATGCATTGAGAACTCCCTCTTCTCCTTTGTATCCATTATCTTCCAGAAATCTAGATTCTCAGGGTATAAAGTGGGCACGGGAGGTTCCCTAATTTCCTTCATCCAATCCTGAACGATCTTGCTTTTAATTTGATGTCCATTACGCTGCCTTTTCTCCATAGTCATTCTGAGTAGCCCGTAGAACTGTCGATGGTCATAGTCTAAGGCGTAAGAATGCGTTTCGAAGACGTCTTTTAAGACCTCAAGGTGTTCTGGTAGAGGGTCGATGTGGACCAAGGCTATGTCTTCGAGGAAGTGGCAGCAGTCCGTGGCTGCTAGCTTGTCGTGAACCCAGTCCAGCTGGGTGAAGTATGGCTGGTTAGCGAAGGTCTTTGGATCGTCTTTGTATATGTGGTAGTGTTGGAAGGGCAGCTCGTCGAGTTTTCGGGTGTTGTA
This sequence comes from Lycophotia porphyrea, assembly GCA_950005105.1. Taxonomy (NCBI): domain Eukaryota; kingdom Metazoa; phylum Arthropoda; class Insecta; order Lepidoptera; family Noctuidae; genus Lycophotia; species Lycophotia porphyrea. Next base: position 11,909,545 of record OX465406.1, read on the forward strand.
GCTGTGGAAAGATTTTTTTGGTTATTTATCTTCTGGCGATGATTTATGTGCAGTCAGTAGTTTTCGAAATGAAGTATTAATCTGACTGAAGCTAAGTTGAAGCTGTTACTTACTATTCTTCAGAAAACTTGTTTTCCTGCGATACCAGACGGCCAGCCATCTTGGCATCGTTCTCTGAATACCATTTACCCTGCAAAAAAGAGAGGTCCGTTAAACATGATTCATGCATCAAGGGAAGTTTTCACAGCAACTTTTTTCTCAAGATGTTAAATACTTAAATGTTGTGCCGACTGTCGACTCCAAGTAACATAGACCTAGGACAACAAGATGATGAGGATGGGACATCAAGTTGGCAAGTTTTCACACATTTTCACTATGTATGTCTAATATTTTCATTACTAAATAAGTGACCTGTGATCTATATCAAGGAGGAACTAAGGAGCATCCGAAATAGTCGTACCAACTTTAAAGTCGACAAGACTTCAATGTAGGCTATTTTGAACTTACCAAACGGGAGTATACTCATGGTAATTTGGAAGTCTTAATTTAGTCTTGAATCAGTTGAAGACCTCAACACCTACCAGCCTACTGTTTAATTGAGACGGTGTCTGAAGCAGCTGCACGGTGCGGGAGGAGTTTTGACGCCTGTCAGCGGGCGAGCTGAGCAGTTTAAGCAGTAAGCTTGTAGATATACAAAGTGATAACCACCCAGCACAGCCAGGGGGAGAACAAAGCTGCTACGTCCTTACCTCGTAATAGTCTATGAGCGTCTGTCGCACGGCCGCGTCGCAGTCGGCCAGGTACCTGTCGCTGGCCGCGCTGGCCAGCGCCGCGTCCCGCCAGCGCGCCGCCCCGCGCGCGTCCCAGCGCAGCCAGGGGGACAGGAGCGCCGCCAGCTGCGGCCACACAAGCGACGCAGGGGCCCACGGCACTGGGGGACAGGGGGAACTGTACCTAACACCCATAATCCACCAACTATATTCTTACTAAGACACCATCTGACACCATCAGACGTTGGTGCAGTTATGGAAAAAAACAGCTGGAAATAATTTTAGACCTATCTAAGGCATTCAAAACCGTCTATTAACATTTTGTTCAATAAGATGGAAACCGTTAGTAAATTGGAGTCAGGTGTATTCCACTCGAAATATTCAGGGATAATCTATCCGAACGTAATCAGTCTGTCAAAATTGGAGAACATTTAAACGATGTGGTTAGAACTAGACGTGGTGTCACACTAGGCAGCATTCGTGTTCTAAGTTTGTTCCTGATATGGATTAATGAGTAATGTAAACTCAACATCCCTAACTGCAGTTCTTATACATATGCTGATGACGCCGCCATTTTCATTCAGGGTGATAACTGATCAGAAGCCTATAAGAACGCTGAGACTGCACCCACTATTGTTTCCATAAAACTTCTTCTCCATTAACATATACAGTTTCTTAAAAAATAACAGGAACTTACAATAAGTCTCTTCGCTTCTAAATAGTTCATCATGCGCCAAGATATCCAGAATCTCGGTATCATCAAGTCCCCTCCTGGACGCGGTTAGCAGAGCTAGACAAGTCTTCACCCTGTCGGCTCCCAGCGCTGCCTCTGTGGTAATGAGGATCTGCGTCAGCTGACTTTCCAAGTCCTCACAGATGACCAGCTCTGGAGTGGTTTCAGGTTCCGATAGTTCGGTGAAGGTTTCTGCTGATAGCGAGATTTGCCACGCTAGGATCTAGAAGATGAAAGGTAAATCTTAGTTAACTCTTATGAGGTTGAAAGTTGCCATTAAAAAATCAATTGTAATTTGAAGCAGTAAAGTGTAGTTTTAATGTGACACTCACATTGCCTTAAGTCAAGATCACCATACGCTGGACATATTTAATTTCATTTTAAAAGTCTTGATTTTAGAACATGTTAAAGTCGCGGTAATCAAAAACCACCTTAGCGTACAGCAGAAGGCTACACTTTTGCACAGCCTTTGTGGTAACATCCGGTGATAAGTCCCAGCCTTGCTATACGTTGCGACACGGTTAATTACAAACCAACCTTAGCATAAAGCGGTAGAGTGCACTTTTGCACGGCTTTCACAGCGGACTCCGGCGGCGAGGTGGACCCAGTCTTGCTATAAGTCGCGGCGCAGGCCGTAAGAACGGCCTTGGCTTCATCAGGCCCAACCGGTGGCGCTCTGACGACTTTGGGCCCATCTTCTGATGATAATACCGCCATGATTGCTGAGCTTGAGGGCTCGTCTTTTTCTGATAAAGATTGTAAATAATTAAAATTTGCTACAGGCTAAGAATGAAAGAGCCAAATTGAATTAGCTAGCGAAATTCCACAGAAGTGGTCGAAGCCAAAACAAAATGATTGGATGCTTTTCATTTGTCAACGATCGCAAGGAAAGTAGTTACGCAAAACGGGGTGAATAGAATCAATCTAAGGGTGAATGGAGACAAAACTTTGAAAGGGATTTTAACGCTGAATTAATATTGTATGTTGCCAACAAGGTAGCTAAATAAGTAAGTATATTTAGTTAATAAAACAGGGAACGTGTTGGTAACATGTCGTGATTGTGAATTCATCATTAAAATCCATTTCAAAGTATCACCCCGTTTTACCCGGTATTTACTTTTTCTTTTGTTCCGTTGCAGTGCAAACGAGACGCCAAGAATAACAAACAATGTCGTCTAAGCTAAACTTGAGCGCAAGTTTGTTGTAATATGTCACCAATTTTAAATTCGCCACGTAACTAAGTCGGTGCTCGAGGTAGCTGCACGGTGCGGCAGAGGTGTGGAGGTGTTTCCTGAGAGTTTGCCCATTAGCTTGCTGATGGGTGTCAAAATCTCTACCCCACCGTGTAGGTACCTCAGGTAACATAACATAACATCACACCTGTAATCCTCTAACACCTAGATGTGGGTATACACCTACATTTCGCATATTCCTGATGGAAAAACCAAAAACACTTTGCCCGACCAGGGACTCAAACCCAGGAGCTCTTACTCAGCAGTCGCGCTTGCGACCACTCGACCAACGAAGCAGTCTGCCACAGGTACTGTCTCAATAAAGTATTCTGTAGATATGGACGATTCCCCTTTACCTTCAGTGACCGTGACGATCATCTTGACGTTGTGCGGCAGTCGCTCGGGCAGCCAGCGCGCGGCCCGCAGCGCGTCAGCTCCCACCACGCACAGCAGGGCCCCGCGCGCGCGCCCCACGCCGCCCAGCAGCCCAGGGAGCGCCGCCGAGAGGGAGTACACGTCCTGACCACACATACTCGTATGTTTCAGTTACTGACAAACCGATCATTTTGGACACGATTTGCAAGCAGTTGGAAATACACAAACTGATCCTGGATTGTATTCTCCATTGTTTGTCGTTTTATTCAAGTATACCTGTGTAATTGTCTATTTACATATAGACATACTTTGATATATATTTATAGTATTTTATATATCCTTGTAGTCTATCTTAGTATAAAATTTAAAAAAAAATCCAGATTTATACACCTACCACTGTTTATCTCTCCATCAACCAAAGGTTGACTGGTAGAAAATGCCTATGGCATTAAGTCCGCCTCTGTACTTTGTGCTTGAAGTGTTAAATAAATAATTCTGGACAAAATACGTTTTGTAGTATTCAACAATTCTACACCCAATAACGTTTTATCGTATCCGATTTAAATACGAACGAAATTTCTGATAATTATGGAGACGAACCCATTATTTTGTAGTTTCTGATAAATGTAAACATGTTTTAACTCCCGATAATTCCGGAAACTTGAACATTTTGTAGTATGTGATAATTCAGGACACAGAAAAAATTTGAAGAACTCAAGTACCTGATATCTAAGTTTGGACATGCACGCAATTAGTAAGTTTCGATGACACACAACTTTTTTTTTATCCGATAATTCTAGAAAAAAATAATCGGGTACTCTAAAATGTTTGTGAGAAACATTTTACAAACATTTGACATGCAAATATTTTGTCGGGATAATTTTGGACCAACTAAAAAAAAACTGTTAAAATCGTCTTGATTTCGATCAGTTTACGTAAATATAATATAATACAGTTCACTTACATTACGTCCTCGATACGCCGTCCCAGTCATGAGCACGTGGCACTGATCCACGATGGACTTCAGCAGCATGTGGGAACTGCTCGACGCCGGCGTTAGACCCACGAACCTGCGGACGAAGGTATATTGAAGTTATTGGAAGGAGACAGAACTAGTTCTAGCATTGGTACCTTTTAATAGACAGAAATATTTTTTTTTTGTGTCAAAGCAACCAAAGAAAGGTTAAACCAAGGTTTAACCTTTTGAACATAGCATAAACGCACGCGCGTGTCGTCCACGCCAAGCCACAATTTCACCTACCATTTTGTCACATATTTGTGTCGATTGTTACGTATATGTGACAATGGCGTTCAAAATGGTGCTTTTCGAGCAAAAATTTCAAACAAAAAAAAAACACCCAAAATTCAGAAAAAAAGTGACAACATTAAACCTTTTTTTTTAATACATGTTTTGAATGTATTTTTTTAATTAAGACACCTTCACGACCCCAGTACTATTCAATCCATCCATCAGCACAATGTTTTGAATGCGTTACATTGAGTCCTATCGCAAAACGCGATTTTTCACCCCAAAAGAAAAGTCGTTTCCCAACAATAATTTTTGCGTAAAGTTACTTAGTTTGATGTACATAATGCTTGGTTGACGGCTTCGTGAAGATTCTGTTTACACCGTGTATATCTGTGGTCATGACTCCTGGAGGCTCCTACCCCTTACCTGACTATGACGGCTAGGTCGGGCTGGTAGGTGTGCGCCAGGGTGACGGCGCGCGCCACGAGGGTCGCCTTCCCGCATCCCGCGCCACCGATCAGCGCCAGCGGTACTGTACTGTCACCCGTTATGTATCTGGAATATTGAACAAAAGTTATGGCATCAATTAAATAAAGGGGTTATGAACAGTCGAAACATCATCTACCTTACCCAACTATGTTGGGGTCGGTATCCAGTCTAACCGGACGCAGCTGAATATCAGTAATTTACATGGAGCGACTGCCTATCTGACCTCCTCCACCCAGTTAGTACTGAGTAATACGATACCCCTTGGTTAGACTGGTTGTCAGACTTTTTTGGGCCACTGACTACATAACGACTGTCAAAGATCTTCAAATGACAGCCGGGACCAAGGGTTTAACGTACTTTTCGAGGCACGGAGGAAACTTGGTATGTAATGAGTGGTCAGCCATCCACAGATCAACTTAGAGAAGCACGGCTTAAGTTAAAGATCAACCCGAGTGGCTGTTATTATTTAGCCACGAGCTCCTCCGCCACGAGGTTATGAACAGTCGAAACAAAACGTAAAAAAATAGAGAACATTAGCCGTTAGTCTAACTGGACCTTAGACTGAGAGGCATAATAAAAATGGCATATGGAAAGATTGATAAAACGAGTGAACGGGGCACTGGGGAACGCCATCCAGGATACCGATAGATCCAGGGAAATAGCGAACCGATAACGATCGAGCGTGACATATTCCAGGGTGTTAGTCTGAGTCCATTGTGTTTTTGTTTAGCCTTGGACCTTCTTAGCACACCGCTAGAGGGTTCAGGTCTTGGCTATCGGTTGAGGAGAGATGGTCAGGTCGTGTCTCACCTTCTTTACATGGATGATCTGAAACTCTTTGCCCCTAACAATTTGCAACTTATGAAGCTGAAGCTACTGAAGGTAACAAGCTATTGCGTGGATCGCCCCTCAGACACGGTGGAGGTCTGCCCCGCTTGGGCGGAGCACCGCCGTGTTCTCGTAGCGGCGATCGGCGGCGGCGACCTACCGCGTCCGGCCCTGGTCCAGTCCATGGTCCGGAGCGACAGGGAATGGGACGCCGTCACCTCCTTCTGCGAAGCAGTCATGCTAGCGAAGGAGGTGGCGGAGCGTGAGAGGGAGAGAACCTCTCGTCCCAGCCGCCGCGGGAGACGCCTCGGGCGTCGGGGGTCACGTGGTGGCTTCCGGCCACCGTAGACGCGGACCTGTGGACGGTGAGTAATGGGCTAGCTCGCCGTCCGTCCGTCTTTTGACGACAGGCCGTGTTGACGGCGTGTTCGTGTTCCACGCGCGCCTCAAAGAGATGTCAGCAAACAGGGAGGGCCCCGCAAGGGCCGATGCCTGCCAGGGCTGCGGGCTGTTCGAAAGAGATACCGCGGCCCTGGAACACAAAGGGCAAGGAAGGAACATGGATGGGTTTTAGTCAGTACAAGTCTGACACTCCGTTCCGCTCTGCCCAGAGCGGGAGAAGTCATTTGATGATTTCCCGTCCGTAAAAAAAAAAGGTAACAAGCTATAAGATTCTAAAGAATTTCTGATTGAAATTATTGAAGTTTTTTGTTTATCATTACCGAGTTTAATGGCAGATAGGGTACGTAATACTTACGTTTTGAGTTCGTTCAGTGTAATTTCTCTGTTGGATGTACACTGTGACGCTTTCTGGCAGAATGCAAGATGCTCGTTCACCTCGTCAAACAAGCTGCAATGAGATAATTTCAATGTATATGGCGGACGAGAATTTATCTTTGTGGAGAATTTGCCCTTCAACACAGAACTTCGGTAAAAGATACAAATCTCATAATTTTTATCAAGTGGAGTGTCTATTAGGTTTGCAACCCGTTCTTCTCCATCTATTAGGTTTGCAACCCGTTCTTCTCCATCTATTAGGTTTGCAACCCGTTCTTCTCCATAGAGATCTACGTTTTTGAACGTGCACTTGTCTTTAATTTTCTAAGCAATACCACTCAGTTAAAAATGCGAGCAAATTATTTAATTGAAATCTCAATATGGCACAAATTATTTGAATTCAACATGTACGAGTATGTACGTTATTTACAAACTACACATAGATATGAAATAATAATAAAATATGAACAGGTAACGCCGCCTAGTTCAGAGAGATTCAATTTAGATTGCCAGCGCAGAAGAAGATTGCTTTGTCTTCGAAAATTATTCCCACATACCTAGTAGGTATCCCATTATACCCAGCCGGTACGTCATTGTCGCAGATGAGCGCGTCCAGCAGCGAGTCCAGCCGCTCGCCCAGCGCCGAGCTCACGCCCTCCGTGTACTCGTCCTCACCGCCTGGCGCGGATCGTCCGCGCACGTGAGCGCGGATCACGTTGCGCTCGCTTAGGTGTTGCTGCGGGTAGAAAAAAAATATTATTAAAGGACAAAAAAGGTAGAAGTGTATGAACAAGAATGCCTAGTAATATACGCTTCCCGTGACCCAAGGGCTGGCTTTTACCTTGGCCAGAGGCTAAGTGTTGCCATACAACGTGGCAACGCCGCCAGTCTCTTGGGCACATTACCAGCTGACAGCGTTGAGGAGGAGTTTTTCGAAGCCCTTTTATAATTTGTTGTTAGTTTATTTAATAGTTTTTAATTATTAATTTATCTAGTTAGTTTATCCATAATTAAATAAATAATTCAGTTTAAAAAAATATGTATAAAGGGTGTAAAAAGACTCTTAACGAAGCCGAAAGGCACTTGTTCTCTCCGTCATTGCGATCATTTTTTTGTTCTAGACCATCCCTGGGAACCTTCTAGTTACGGAGATATTGGGGGTCAAAGTTCCAACTTTTCACAAGTTTTTTTTTAATACATGTTTTCAATGTAAGATTTTTACTTAAAACACCTCCAGGACCCCCTTACTATTCAATCCATCCATCAGAACAATGTTCTGAATGCGTTACATTGAGTCCTACTGTAAAACGTGATTTTTCAGCCCAAAAAAAACAGTCGTTTCCCAGCACTATTTTTTGCGTAAAGTTACTTAGTTTGATGTACATAATGCTTGGTTGACGGTTAGTGAAGAGTCTGTTTACACCTTGTATATACAAAATTATGAAAATAAAAAAAAAAAACGTCATATATTCAAATTAGGCTGAAAATTAATCAGCACTTATTGAACGTCAAAATTTACAAGAGAAATTCCCCGAAACGCTGAACCTTCCCCACTTCCTAGTGTTTTGAATTGCATACTTTTTCAGACGAGAGCTCACTTGTATGGGCTTTGACAAGTTTTGGCGTAAGTTAAAAAAAGCATAGATAACTTAACCCATTCACTGCCCAGTACTTCTCGAAAACTTCGTGAATTTCGTTCGCGTGTCCGCAACCCGTATCCGAGTCGTCGTTATAATGAACTATAGATGACTTGTATTCATGCCCAGAACCCGACTAGCGAGTCCATAGCTACAGATACTGATTGTGCGAACGAACAAATTATTGTTCGACTCATATGCTGTGTTCTGGGCACTGAATGGGATAATCTAATTGGTAGATCTCTTTCACTTACATGATCAACCTTGCTGGTCTTAGGCTTCCTCTATGAGAGGAACCGCACTGTAATCTAGTACGTGGGCTTAATGTAGTGGATATGCAGATTTCTTCAGGATGTCTTCTTTAGTCATATTAAGAGCAGTACTGATAAAATGAAGTGCGAAAAGTAAAGTCCATCTCTGCTTTTGTTTCCGCACTCCGAGAACATCCGATGTAGTTTTTAAATTTCATTTGACGCAGTGGCTGAGCGATTGACTGCTGCGCTTCGTGTCGCGGGTTCGATCCCCGCACGGAACATATATTTGTTTGGCCTACAGATAGTTGTTCCGGGTCTGGCTGTTTGTGTATGTGAGTTTAAATGTTTGTGAACGCACCCGCGATACAGGAGAAATTCCTAGTGTGGAGTAACGTTTTAAAAACCAAAAAAAATTAGCTTACTTTTAAGTCCTTCTGCAGGTTGTTGAGGCGGCGCTGCAGCTCGTGGTGGTGCGCGGAGTCGCCGGAGTCCTGGGGCTCCGCCGGCGCCGCGCCCCCCGCCCGGCACACCCACACGCAACGACGGGCCGCTTCCACGCTCATCAGGACGGTGTGCTGTACCTCCTGGGGATAACATTGAGCGTTAGATGATATGTTGAACAGAAAATTACGTCTTGATGAATAATTTGACACCAGTACCAGGTGAAGATGGTGGCTTTCAGAAGTTAATATACAGATGCCAGCATATCAAACTTCTACAATCTGTCAAATTACTTTCAACTTAATCCCTAAAGCATTAGGTTCAAGGTTGATTGGGAAAATTTGACAGTTTCGGGTAGTTTGATGTGGTGGCATCTGTACATTTGAAACCGTAGAGGATTCATCGCTTTCTATTAGGCGGGATTTTCGATGGAAAATTTGTCGTGTATTAATTTAAACTCAAGAATTAAACCTACCTGTTCCACTACAGTGGTGAGGTACGCGTCGCAGGCCTCCTGCGGCAGAGTGCGCACGAGTACGTTGAGCGTCTTGGCCATCTCGCGGCGCCAGCGCGCCGGCGCGCCCCGGACCAGCCGGTAGCATGGCGGCGTTGTGCTCGCGTCTAGTGTGTACCTGGAAGTTAAAGAAGGATACTAGGAGTTAGAAGATTGACTATGGTTCTCTCGAGGGAAACGGTGCGTTGTCGAAGTAAATTAGAATTTAAATAACTTTTGTAGAAAATGATCAGCAAACATTGTGTCAACAGAACGATCGTTTATGTTTACACGATGTTTCCAGAAGACTGCTTAGTTGGTCGACTGCTGAGCATGAGGTCCTGGGTTCGATTCCCGGGTCAGGCAAAATATTACTTGGTTTTTCCATCAGGAATTTCTCTCTTAATAAACACGGAGTTTCGATTTGTGCCCGGTTGGAGGCAAAAGGCTCGCCCCCTATTACATGGGACTTAAAAATAACTGGTGAAATGTGGGTGTACTATTAGGTACTCTGTCTAACCCTTCAGGGATTACAGGCGTGATGTTATGTTATTTTTCAAAAGTTAACTCAGAATTCTACGACTTTACTAAAATAAAAGTTTTAGACCTTCTTCTTACCATTTATTCAACAGCGTCTTATCACTCTCGTCCTCAGCGGTCTCGAGCGCCGCCTTAAAGTCCGCGCACTCCAGCGTGTGAGGCAGCAGTGGGGTGCCCAGCCCTGAGTTCAGGAACAGCACCGGCACCACTGCCCCTAGGTCTGATTGACCTGGAAGGTAATGATAGATCGTAAATAGCTGGTCTCAAAGTGAGTGAAGGTTTGTGGACCACAGACCTTGGGATCGATGGTATGGACTACTGTCGTTTGTGTTGATCAGGACGTTTTTGCTTGTAAAAGTGTGACAGAAATACAGCCAACATTTTGGAGCATTAGAAAGTCAAGCGGTTTCTAGTGCCGGCTTCCAACTTGCCACTTACTATTTCCAGATTTTGAGAAACCCACCTAATACTCAATTTTCTGAAAATTGACCCAAAAGTTACAAATTTTACTGTTGAATCACTGTATAGGTTTATGGTGTATAGAGCATAACTTCCCGGTCGCAACCTCAGGGTCCTCAGGCCACGCGACTTACCTCAACCGACACGCTTGGCGTGTGCGTCACTTGAGTATCCCATCGTAGTAACTTGTGATACGCACTGAGGTATGAAATATCTGTCATTTGTTATCTCCGCAGTCTCTGTGGTGTGTCTAATCGGTGACGGTGACTAGAGACACTCTCTAAAGTCATGAACTTGTAACTGCAAATATTCTCTATATTTCCATTTAGTATTGATACTCATAGGAGACAGCAGGACGAGCTTGACAAAACCAACGACCAGTTATCCACATTGGCCCCGGGTCGAAAGAACTGGAAGTCATGGAAAGAGGTTTTTGCCCAGGCGTGGGATGTTGCAGACTAACAGTAAAATAGACACTTACGAGCCAGCTCAGCAATACAGAGCACTGGGAAGCGATGGTCCCGCTGCTGCTCCAGCGGCGAGCGCCAGTGCAGGTCGGCCACGTGCACGCGCCAGCCGCGGCGCCGGGCGCGCACGCGCAGCCGAGCCGCCGCACCGCACTGTAGCGCGCCTTTCTCTGCGCAACAGTCTGGAAATAGAGGAAAAAGTGAGGTTTAGTAAAGATGTAAAGCAACAACAAACCTTTACCTTATATTGGTTACTAGCTGATGCCCGCGGCTTCGCCCGCGTGGATGTCGGTTTAACGCGACCAAAAGTAATCATTTTCGTTAAAAGCTCCCTGACGGCTTATTTTGATCGACACCTCCGACAAATGTATTTTAGCCAATGTATACAAAAACTTGACAAATAATATACTAAAACCTTCCTCGAGAACCACTCTATACATTGATGAAAATCGGTGCAGTAGTTTTTGAGTTTATCGCGAACAGACAGACAGACGCGGCGGAGGACTTTGTTTTATAATATGTAGTGATAGTGATATGATTATAGTTTCATTTTTTTCAAGAATCTAGCCGTCATCTTTTTAGATCCCACTGTGTTTCAAGCTGCAAGAAGAAAGAAAGAAAGAAGATACCATCAATCACTTACCCTGCGAGTCGGCCGCGCACACGTAGATCAGCATGGCCCTCCGTCTTCTGACCCTCAGGCCTGGCACCTTGCCCAGCAAGCAGCAGCGGTGCTCCTCCGGGAGGGCGCACAGGTTGCTCGGCATGGGAGGGCCCAGCACATCCTCCCGCGGAGACGTGCATGCCACCGGGGAAGACAGGGATATGGAGTCTGCGGAATTGAAGTACAATGGTGAGTGAAGATGTCTTTTTACATAAACATAAGTTCTCCATAACACTATTTAGGATGATATTATTTTGTTGACTACGAATTATAGAATCTGTTACAGCATGGTTCGCTTACGGCCTAGGGGCTTCTAGGCATCATTTAAACCATAGTAAAAAAAGGTATAGAGGAAAAGACTTTCCTTGCCTCGAGACGCAAAGTTTTTGGTGCATTCCACCATTGATCGAGTCCATTTCCAAATTTATTGCGGCCAACTCCAGTGTGGTTTCATTCTAAAGAGTTCGGAAGAATGACTCCTTCTTTATTCTGGTGGATATTTTCATCAGGTTTTCCATAAGAAAAGACATATCCCGAAACCGCTGTTTAATTAACATAACATAACATTACGCCTCGTAGGCAGAGGTGTACCTAGATTTCGCAAGTTATGTTTAAGTCCCATGTGATAAGAGGTCCACCTATTGCCATCAATCAGGCACAAATCCAGACTACGTGGCTGCTACTGAGAAATTCCTGATTAAAAAATCCAATAACGATTTGCCCGACAAGTGAATCCAACCCAAGACCTGTTGAGCAGTCTCAATTGCTACGGATTTTTATATAACAAAAACAGAAACAATTAATACTGGCAACAAAAGAAACAAAATACAAATACCCAGTATGAAACCAATAACTTAACAATTCCATCCAAAAAGGGCAAAAAACTATTTAATCCCACATATGCATCTTTGCCCAAATAAACTACAAAGTTATACCCCACAAGGGGCTTGTGTAAAAAAGAGAAATATCCATATTTTACTAGCCAACACATTCATTACGCAAATGGAACGAAATTCTTCCATTGTTGGGGCCATGCTATTACTGTTATTAGAAATGCTATGACCGTTCCACTAACACTTAGGCATCGCCTAAACAGACGCCTTAACCTTTGAACGCTATTGTCACATATACGTGACAAGCAAGCGCGTCTCCTGTACGCCAACGACACAAATATGTGACAAAAAAATCGCGGTGCGCTATAACACGAAATAATTAATTAAATCGTTTTCGAATCCCTATTCTTTTTGTATGTATTTGCGGTGAAATTGTGGCTTAGCGTGGAGGGCACGCGCGTGCGTTTATGCTCTGGGGTTCAAAAGGTTAAAGAATGTTCGATTCACAGCTGCTCAGCTGCTTTAACAGGCAGTGATAGCCTAGTGGCGTGACTGTCGGACTTCCAAGGTCTCAACTTCGAACCCAAGAGGCGCACGTCTGATTTTTCGGATTCATGTGCGTATTGTATAATTAGCACTTCGGTGAAGGAAAACTTCGTGAGGAAACCAGCAAAGCCAGAGGCCCATGGCCGGCATAAAAACTGACTTCAGGTTCGGCACTAACAAAACTGAAGCGTCCAGCTCAGTTTCGAGAGTTGGAATTCCAACAGCGCCATATTCATTATCTTAGCCTAGCATTTGTCCAACTATGTTTGGGTCGGCTTCCAGTCTAACCTGATGCAGCTGCATACCAGTATTTCACATGGAACCACTGCCTATACGATACCCCTTGCAATGTAAAAACGTACCTATTACGACTGTCAAAGATCTTCAATTCACAGCCGGGACCAACAGCTGAACATGCTTTCCGAGGCATGGGGGAAACCCGGTATGTTATGATGGTCACCCATCCATAGACCGATCTAGGCAAGCGCAGCTTAACCTTGAAGATTGACTCGTCATCCTGTTTAGGCATTACTTTAGGTGTTGTTAAGTGTTGGTGAAACTGAGTTTTAATAATTTTATTAGTACACCTTGTTTATTTGTGTTACTCGTTATTAAGTCATGTTGAATTTCATTATGTTGAGTCAACAATTACTTTATGTAATTGGGTTTGTTGATTAAAAATGTACGAAAGCATGCAAGTTGGGAAAAATGGCTGTTCAAATTCTGGGTGTATTTCTCTCGAAGAATAATGTGACTTGTTTTGCGGAGTTTAAGGTCCAAAGAAAGTAAAACAGTCAAAGCATAATCAGGCTATAATGTTCCCACTGCTGGGACACAGGCCTCCTCTCTATAAGAAGGAATGGGCTACTATCCACCACGCGGGCCCAGTGCGGGTCAGTAGATGTCACATGTCTTCGAATATTTGGTTCTAGGACATGCCGTTATGACAACATCCTCATCATCAGTCTGCCTTTTCCCAACTATGTTTGGGTCGGCGTCCAGTCTAACCGGATGCAGCAGAATACCAGTATTTTACATGGAGCGACTGCCTATCTGACCTCCACAATCCAGTTAGTACTGGGTAATACGATACCCCTTGGTAAGACTGGTTGTCAGACTATGTTTGGGTCGGCTTCCAGTCTAACCTGATGCAGCTGCATACCAGTATTTCACATGGAACCACTGCCTATACGATACCCCTTGCAATGTAAAAACGTACCTGTAACGACTGTCAAAGATCTACAAATGACAGCCGGGGCCAACCGCTGAACGTGCTCACCGAGGCCGATCCACAGACCAACTTAGGTAAGCACGGCTTAACCTAAAGATCGACCCGAGCGCCTGGTATTATTTAGCCACGAGCTCCTTACATGCTTTTATGACAGCATTGGTGTCAAAATAAACTGAAAGTTTGGGTTTGAACTCACGACTTATACAGTCGAAAATCAGAGCCATACCTCAAAACATAGAAATAAGCTAACATAGGTTCTTCATGTCATAAACTGGCTTTGCTTGGTTACTTTGACCCTTATTGACCTTATTGGCTTTGAAAACAATCTTTTCGAGGCGTGACCGACCCACTTGTTGATATTTTGTTACGCTTGATATTATACCCATACTGGAATATGCTCAAGCGAAATTGTTTTCGTATTTATTCAGATTAGGTTTATCAAAGCACTTACTGATGTAGGTATGCGTTTGAGCCGTTTGAGGTTGACACACTCTATGTCCGAGAGCCCACCTCGTATTTCGGGACATCGGCAATGGGTTGGTCAACTCTTCTCGTGAACAGCGCGCTGTTCTATTTCTTTGCCAAAGAATCAGCATTGCCATCTAACGTGGGAATACTGGCAGGGCCTTCGGGGCATTTTCCCCGTTGACTGCGATGCGGATGAACTTTTTGACGCCTTTTAAATCTTTTCTGCTTTTGATACATATTTTTACCATTATTTTATTTTTGTATAGTTAGTAAAAACGTTCCATGTGGTACCTGATAGATCTCTAATGCAGTCCCGGCTTTCATTTGTAGGTCTTTGACAGTCATTACAGGTAGTCAGTTATCTTAAAATCTGTCAACCTATCTTACCAAGCGGTATCGTATTTCCCAGTACTACATGGGTTGTGGAGGTCAGGCAGGCAGTCGCTCCATGTAAGTAAAATACTGGTATTCAGCTGCATCCGGTAAGACTGGAAGCCGATCTCAACATAGTTGAGAAAAGGCTAGGCAGGTGATATTAAACTATGGGTCGAAATGCAGCTAAATTGCCACTAGAATAATACGAAGCATACGCTCAACTGAAATTCAGGTTCGGCGACCAATCTTTTTATTTAAGGTAATTTACCAATTTGAATAACTTTTAATAACACTCCATTAGGTACCTCTTCGACCAAAGAGATTTAAAAGTAATGAATACCCTTTGCCTTCGACAAAAGCATCAGATTTTACAACTGTGAAACGCGATGAGAAAATAAAGAAGTACTAGGCTGTCATACATCTAGGATTGTATTCTGTTCGGGAATTTTTTATCTCGTTCGTCGCCAGTGGTGACGAAGCCGGTGGTGACGACTGGGAATAGACGATAAATTCACCGATATCGAGAAAGTCGGGTCACAGTATCAGTGGATACAACTTGCCATGATCCGTGGCTTATTCTGTCTGATAACGTGATCCGTGATAGACAAACCCCTTAATTGTTATAATTAGGCGCTGAGCAGATAATGGAACATTTGTCCGCTGTTCAGAAATAAGCGCTCCTGTCCTGCTTACCCATTGGGTTTAGTCCTCGCGTTGTTTATTCAACCAATGGTTGTGTGGCATCCGACTAGCGGAGATATACCCCGCCATCTGCCCAGCGCTTTATAGTAAGTTACTATTACAAGTTCAAAAGTCACTCACCCGAAACACTAGACCCAATCGGCCTCGGCCCCTTCAACTGCGGCCGGTTCTCCTTCACCGAAGACGAGGGCTCCAGCAGATGGTGCGCCGGCGCCGCCTGGGGGTCTGCGCTGGCGTCGATGGACGGCTTCGTGACGCGGTACGAAGGGGACCTGCGCGAGCAGCAGTTCGACCTGATGAGAATGAGTGGTGGGCTGGCGTGAGATGGCGTGTGGGATGCAGAGTATGGAGTTATGTTGCAGAGTTTGAAGCACGGTTGCTTGCAAATAGCGCCAGGGTAGCCCGCGAAATTCAATTTTTCTTACTTTTTTTGTAATTTGCAGGGTAGTGTCAGGCTGTATGTAATGCCGTTTTATCGCTCGGATCGAGTGGACTCGGATATCTACTCCGACGTAACTCATATTGTGGCAACCCATACCAACCCACCCGAGTGCGCTCAGGTTCTCGTTTGCTACAATACGAGCTGCGTCCGAATAGGTATCCGAGTCCACTCGGGCCGAGCTTACTCTGATCGTGTCAACGCGGCTTTACAAAATATGATTTGCGCCCGTAACACGTATGTATTTACAGAATTAACCTGACACTGAACGTAAAAAGAAAACGAATTTCGCGAGCTACCTTGGTGCTTCCACCTTAAGTTTATTTGCTGAGTTTTTATTTTGTGAGGTAGTAATGTATACGATTAGGCATCTGTCTGTGCCAACGCGATGGTTAGCGATAGGCGAGTATTGCAACCAAAAGGCGAGGTATTTGTTAGTGTGTAGCACTAATTTGTAAAGAGAGAGGTCTCGTAGGCAGATCTTTGACTGACGCGGAAACTACATCTATTATTATAAGTTCCTTGAGGAAACCAGTCTTACCAAGGGTATCGTAATACCCAGTACTAACTGGGTTGTGGAGGTCTAATAGGCAGTCGCTCCATGTAAAATACTGGTATACAGTTGCATCCGGTTAGACTGGAAGCCAATAAAACCGAGTTGGGAAAAAGCTAGGCCGATCTTGATGAGCGAGCTAAGTCGAGAGATAAAATAGTCACTTTATCGCTATATCGGCTGTGAGACAGATGACTGTATTTACAATGTGCGATTTTTATTGCTAACTGATTGAAATTACTAATGATATTTTTTTTTTAAAGAAACTAGATGCAACTACTGGGCAATTAAAATAGTACAATGTATAATGTCATGTAAGTATCTTCATAATATATGTATTTGAATTAAATAGTGTAACTAGTCAATTAACAACCTTTTTTTTGGCAATATAAAATACAAAATGGTTATGTTAGCACTTGAACAAAAATTTTCCAGAGGGCGCTGTAGGCATTTATTTGTGAAAAAATATCGGTGTTAGTGCACGCGCTAAAATATCAATGTACATTAGTAAAGTTATAATTTACACAAAGTAATATTCCTTTGGTCGATACAATTCATTATACTAGGTATTCCATTAACTTTATTATGTCGAGTCTATTTACATAATAACTAAAATAATATAAGTTGCCCTTGAAAATCGTAGCACCGTAGCGCTACGAGCTACGCTAGGCTCTACGGCGTAGCACCGTTGTAGTATGTAGATTTTTGTAATAATACTAGAATTTTGAATGTTATTACTACAGGTATTAGATATAGTTTTGATAAATATGTGCCTTCGTGAGTTCTAAGTGTATTTATTTATTTATTTAAGGAAAACAAACAGTAGCACAATAACTATTAGTCATAAGATCTTAAATATTACATCCTAAAACAATTATGCTACCCACTACGTTCTCCACAGATTACAATTTAAAGTATTTAAAATTAGCTTAAACATTACGACTATACAATGGTCAACGGTCCCGGAACTAACATCTGGATTTTTTTTAAATACATATCTATTAAATAAAAATAAAATAAAAAGTGATTTTGTGTGCGAATTTAACATTAAGTTATTACAATATAAAAAAATAAAATTTATACAGTAGTTTGATGGTCCTTTAGGGTTGCTTGGATTTGCTTCTTAAACGCATTTTTACTTAGAAAAAGTATGTCGATTGAATGGAACTCATTGTTGTATGTCTCAACCAAACGATGAAGTGGAGAACGTTGGATTTACAGACGCTAGTAGCAAATAGACGTCGAGTGCGTATCTCACGCACATGAACTGTTCGAGTGTAGTTAAGTTAGTCAAACAAAATAAAAATCATTAATTTGAGACAAGAAAGTCCATAAGCAAGGCAAGGTCGTATGTCATTTAGGTAGTTCTGAAATTGGTATACTACAGACGCCAGCACATCCAGCTCTGGGCGCAGCGGAAGGGAGTGTCAGACTTGTACTGACTAAAACCCATCCATGTTCCTTTCTTGCCCTTTGTGTTCCAGGGCCGCGGTATCTCTTTCGAACAGTCCCGCAGCCCATGTAGGCATCGGCCCTTGCGGGCCCCTCCCTGTTTGCTGACATCTCTTTCTCTCTCTCTCTCTCTCTCTTTCTGTCTACACGGCTTTGTATTGGCCCATTGGTGATTGTGATAATCAAAGCCTAATATTGAACAATAACAACACATGTTTATCTTTCAGAGTTTTAAGTTTCTATTGTTTATTATCATCGCCGGCGATTTGTAAGTGTAATTTCTTCTTATAAATACAAAACTTTGGCGGAGAAAAATACAACATCGTCATAACAATAATATTCCTTTCATTTTCTAAGTGACATTAATTAAAAGATAAACAAAGATACGAAAAGACAAATAGAGGGCACATCTTTCCCCCATGTGGGAGTAACCAGAGGCGTAATGTTGCAGTGTTGCACACCTACAGGTCACTAATAGATATTATTATGTCGGCAGTTTTATGAGAAGATTCTAGATTATGTTTGAGTCTAGAATGTATCTATGGAGTTGTTAAGAAGGTTCCAGAAAGTTGTGGAACTTTCTCGAAGGATCAGCCGGCCACTGCTGGGAAATGTCCCCACTTCACTCCTACGCTATTTTTTTCCAATTCTCGAGGAACCATGCTCCAGGCATAGCAATTTATAGTAATACTAGCTGACCCGCGCAACTTCGTCTGCGTCACATGATGCAATTAAATAATATTGCGACTATAAATTGAGATGTAAGCTATCCAATCTTGGCTGCTTGGCTGTTCGAAAGAGATACCGTGGCCCTGGAACACAAAGGGCAAGGAAGGAACATGGATGGGTTTTAGTCAGTACAAGTCTGACACTCCCTTCCGCTCTGCCCAGAGCGGGAGAAGTCATTTGATGATTTCCCATCCGTAAAAAAAAAAAGCTGTCCTATCTTTCAAGTTGGATCAAACTACACACGGTGCGCAAATTTGATTAAAATCGGTTAAGTAGTTTAGGACTCCATCGTGGACAAACAACGTGACACGTATAATTTATATGAATTAAAGATTATAAAGAGGAAAGATTTGTACTTTTGTATGTAACGAATAAACTTAAAAACTACTGGACCGATTTGAAAAATTCTTTCAGCAATAGATAGCTACATTATCAGCGAGTAACATAGGCTATAATATTTTATCCCCGTACTCCTACGAGAACGGGAACTACGCAGGTGAAACCGCGCGACGTCCACTAGTAACATTTAAACTAGTGAACGTTTAGCTGGGATTAGCCACTAAGTCATTCTAATATTTATGTATGTTTTAATGATGTTTTTCGTGATTTCAGATTAACGTTTTTTTGACGAACGTTTAAGAACGTTTTTGAAAATGCGCGTAGGTGCTGGGCCACACATTTAACTCGTACGAGCATTGACGCGCTTATAGCTCGTATAAGCATAAGGAATCAATATGGCAACTGATTCAGTCAGTTGCACCAGTTCAAGCGAGCATACCGAAATAAGCGCTTATACGCGCGATCAAGATATTGAACCACAAAATGTGTAAGCGCGTAAGCCGATACAAGCCTATCATCATCAGCCTACAATGTTCCCATTGCTGGGACACAGGCCTCCTCTCTATGAGAGGGAATGGGCTATAATCCACCACGCGGGCCCAGTGCGGATTGGTAGATGTCACATGTCTTCGAATTGTTGGTTATAAAGGGTGTAAACAGACTCTTAACGAAGCCGAAAGGCACTTGTTCTCCCCATCATTGCCATCATTATTTGTTCTAGACCATACTTGGGAACCTTCTAGTTACGGAGATATTGGGGGTCGAACTTCCAACTTTTTCACACAAGTTTTTTTTTAAATCCTTGTTTTTAATGTAAGATTTTTACTTTAAACACCTCTAGGACCCCCCTACTACGCAATCCATCCATCAGCACAATGTTTTGAGTGCGTTACATTGAGTCCTACTGTAAAACGTGATTTTCCACTCCAAAAAAAAAGTCGTTTCCCAGCACTAATTTTTGCGTAAAGTTACTTAGTTTGATGTACATAATGCTTGGTTGACGGCTTCGTGAAGAGTCTGTTTACACCCTGTATAAGCCTAAATAAAAACGATTGTCTAAAACCTATCTTACGTCTCAGTTTTACCACTACAATCAAGAAAATAAAAACAAAAGGATAAAAACCAATATGGCTGCAACATGTTGATAACTGTCCCCCTAATATCATAAGCTTCTAATTCTCCCCTAACATTGAAAAAGGGTTGGC
Organism: Lycophotia porphyrea; assembly: GCA_950005105.1. Classification (NCBI taxonomy): domain Eukaryota; kingdom Metazoa; phylum Arthropoda; class Insecta; order Lepidoptera; family Noctuidae; genus Lycophotia; species Lycophotia porphyrea. Next base: position 11,929,825 of record OX465406.1, read on the forward strand.
TTACCCTAAGCCAGTGCAGCTTTGAAAGTTATTTTCAAAAGGGGTTTCTTATAACAGTCGAATGAGATGATATAATCACATAACGTAACGTAACATCACGCCTATAATCCCCGAAGGGATAGGCAGAGGTGTACCGAATAGTACACTCACATTTCGTCAGTTATGTTGAAGTCCCATGTAATAGGGGGCGAGCCTATTGCCATAAACCGGGCGTAAATCTAGACTCCGTGGCTGCTACTGAGAAATTTCTGATGGAATAACCCAATAATACTTTGCCCGACTTGGGAATCGAACCCAGGTCCTCATGCTCAGCAGTCGCGCTTGCGACCTCTCGACCAACGAGGCAGTCACTTAGTTTAATGCTTGGTTGACGGCTTCGTGAAGAGTCTGTTTACACCCTGTATAATAAGTAATGCGAGTATACACAAAACGCCTATAATTCGATCTTGGGGTGACCCACCTGAAGGGGGGTGAAAAACGGCTGTAACGCAAACTAGGGGCGCAGTGTTTGCTCTGCTAATATTTAAGGGTGTAGGGGCACTTCAAAACGGGGGTGTGTTCATAAGCATGGCTTGCTTAGGCGCTTGTTTAAAATGACGAGGAATTATTCTGCTTTGTTTTCTTAGTGTGATTGGATTTTTCCATCAGGAACTTCTCTGTAGCAGCCAAGGGGTCGGTTGATGGCAATAGGCTCGCCCCCTATTACATAACTGGCGAAACGTGGGTACACTATGAACCTCTGCCTAACCCTTCCGAGTTTACAGGCTTGATGTTATGTTATGTATTCTGTTTTCTTAACATCATTCTGTCTCTGTATTGAGTTTTCATTACAGTGGTTGAGTCAGCGATATGATTATGCCATCTAGCCGATTTCGGCCAAAGCGACTACATTGGAAGGCTATCTAATGCATAGGGTGGCTGTGTGTGTGGTGTCCCTGAAGAGTTAAGCAGTATACTTCTGCCTAACTCTTCAGGGATTACTGGCGTTATGTTATGTAGTAGTAGTTTTATTAGTGAATTAAAACATGAAACGTAGGTAGCAAACATTCAACGGCATGGTTGGCGCTGTGGCTGAGCTACTGGCTACTGCGATGCGTGTCGAGGGTTCGATCCCAGCATGGAACAAATATTTGTATGGCCTACAGGAGTTGTTCCGGCTCAGGTTGTTTGTATGTGAGTTTAATGTTTGTAAACGCACCCATGATACAGGAAAAAATCCAACGTTTAAAAAAAATATGGTATTCAAGAGCCAAGTGAATTTTAAAATAAAAAGCTTAGTGAAAATTATTACAATCGACATAAAATTATTAAGAATAAGAGACAGTCTTTCATATCCAGTTCATCATTATCTGTCTTATCTGTTCACAACTATGTTGGGGTCGGCTTCCAGTCTAACCGGATGCAGCTGAATACCAGTATTTTACATGGAGCGACTGCCTATCTAACCTCCACAACCCAGTTAGTACTGGGTAATTACGATACCCCATTGGTAAGACTGGTTGTCAGACTTTCAGGCCACTGACTACCGTAACCGTGTAACGACTACAAATGAAAGCCGGGACCAACGGCTTAACGTGCTTTCCGAGGTACGGAGGAAACTCCAGTATCCACGGGCCAACCCAGGCAAGCGTGGTTTAATCATAAAATCGACCCGAGCGGCTGTTATTATTTACCCACGAGTTCTATATTAAGTATATAAATATGGATAAATCATGACGCGTCACTAGTCTTCACCTTAAAATGTATATAAATTCAGTAGAAAATAAATCAGCTGTTAGTAACTTAATCCAGCTGTACCTACGTTCCCAAGGTAAGGGCGTACCGGTTCGACAATATTGACAAACGATATGACGTCAAACGATTTTATTTACCATCGAGAACCTAACTTTTCATTGTTACTGTGAAAACTGAAATCAGTTATTTTAACCCTAGATTGTGTCTACTTGTAACTAACTGCCTTGTATACATGTCTTAGGTTGGGCGAAGTGTTTTTGGGATTTCTTTTAGTCGAAGTTTGGATTTGTGCCCGGTTGATGGCAATAGGCTCGCCTATTTTTACCATGGGACTTAAATATAAGTGGCAAAAGGGTGTACCTACGAATAGGTACACCTCTGCCTAATCCTTCGGGGATTACAGGCGTGATGTTATGTTTATGTAAGTTTTTAAATAAAACCTAGATGTATTTATTATCGCGCTAGATTCCCCAAAAACTTTCCTGTCAAAAACCCCAAAACTGAAAAGCATTTATTTCAATTAGACCATTACAGGCACTTTTGAATGTCGGAAAAACAAAGAAGGCTAAATTACAGTCACAGACACAAGGCATAATAACTTGTGAAAGTACTGTAGTTGCCAATTCCCCAAAACACACCCCCCCACAATTAAAAAAAAACCTCTGAAACCTCGCCATTTCCTCACACACACACAAACACAACACAGCAACTACGCAAGTACGTGCGAGGCGTGGCTGGGGAGGCCGCCTACGTCACGAGGCTACGTCATCGTGACGCGGTGCCGACCTAGTTTCGCGGCACGCGGGCTCTCCAACCAGAGATATTCTGTTGCGTGAATTGATTCGGTGTTTGGGTAGTCACCTTTTTTACAACCGTATAGAATGCATACCTAGCGTGCCTAGGGGCCAACAATACGGTAAGCTTATAAAGCAAGCTGAATGTAACATCATAAAGAATAGTAGGTTATAAGAGTAAGCCAAGCTTTTATGCTTATATGAAAGTATCGTCACTATATAACATAAAATCACACGTGTTATTTGCGAAGGGTCTAGCAGAGGTGTATAATCAAGGACACTCCCGCCTGATCACCACTAAGCTCATTTCGGCTTGCACTTACATCATGAAGCGCTTTCTAGCCGGGCGGGGCGCCTCCGTATGATTCAAGCGAATTTTTTTTTACTGATCAGGCGGAAAAAGCCGCGGCTGTACCTCTAGTACGCCCACATTTCGCCAGTTTTGTCTTAGTAATAGGGGGCGACCCTGTTGACATCAAGTGGGCACAAATCTAAAGCGGGTCATAAAAAACGCGTGTATTACCAAAGCAAATAGTTAAGTTATAGTCCATACAAATTCCATAACAGTATTATTTGCCATTTCAAATATGGAACTGATCGCCGCCGCACGACTCCAGCTAGTGAGCAGCGCGCTGTTGCGAATTAATCGCCGCACGGCGCCAGTCAGTAGGCAGCGCTAGCGCGCTGTTAAAATGGCGGCAGATTGAGTTTATTTAAAATAAAAAAAAAAAAACTGTTTATTCGGTAATTTAAAAACCTGGCTGCATGCTCTAGCGTCTTTGCCAACATTTTCACGCAGCCACGGCAGAAAATAATCCTCGCGCCATTTTTCTCAAATTTTCTTTTCTTTGTACTTGTATTGTGAATATCTAAAAATGACAACTTTCAATAATGAAGATGAGCAATATATTACTTCAACTCCACCGGATATACTAACAGAAGCGCGAACCGCATGCGACAGCTTGCTGCCGTCAATATCCAAGGACAGATACGAGTACATAAGCACGTATGAAAATTTCTTGAAGTGGAAAAACATGAAAAATGCCAAGTAATTTTCCGAGAATGTAGTTTTGGCGTATTATAATGAACTAGCTAGTAAATATAAGCCTAGCTCGTTGGGGACAACATATTCTATGCTGAAAAGTACCCTCAAGATGAAAAATGGTGTCGATATTAATTTATATTCAAATCTCATTGCATTTTTAAAGAGACGCTCTGATGGTTTTATAAAGAAAAAATCTAAGGTACTGTCATCAAATGACGTCGAAAAGTTTCTAAAAGATGCTCCAGATAGCCAGTACCTGGCAACGAAGGTCAGTTTTGCCTCCTTATTTTATGTATTGATATACCTACTGTACATACTCTTTTACATATTTTTTAACGACCGTCTGTAAGCTAAGTACCTATACCTTATCTAACACATTTTTATTTCTCTTCAGGTTGCGTTAATATTTGGTATTCATGGTGCATGTAGACGGCAAGAGCTTCACAATATTACCACAAAAGACATTGAAAATCAAGGCAAAATGCTTTTAGTTAAAATCCCAAACACTAAAAACAAAATACCCCGATCTTTTACTTCGACGGCGACGGCCCATTTTATGACGTGGTCAAAAAATATAAAGCTCTGCGTACGACTAAGACAAAAAATAATCATTTCTTTCAGAATTACCAAAAAGGTAAATGTACTGCGCAACCTATTGGCCTAAATTAATTCGGTGCCATGCCAAAGGAAGTCGCCAAGTTTTTAGGATTGCCGGATGCTGATTGTTATACAGGGCACAGTTTCAGAAGAACGTCAGCTACATTACTTGCTGATTCGGGAGCTGATATATTGACTTTAAAGCGGCATGGCGGGTGGCGTTCTAACGCAGTAGCAGAATCTTATGTAGAAGATTCCATCCAAAACACAGCAAATATAAGTGCCAAAATAACTCAGGCAATAAATTTGGAGCCACAAACGAAGAAGTTTTGCCCTGAGCCGCGCCCCTCTACTTCTACTGATGATACTTTTTTATTTACAACTAATGACGAATTACAATGCTCTTCTGCCGCCTTTCAAGAAGTTTCGTCGTCTCCAACATTTACCCTAACACAAAACAATGACATTATGAATAGTAATAATAATAAGAAAAACATAATTAAAAAACCAACTACAACTACGTATCATTTTAATAATTGTAATTTCACTAACTGTTTCAATAATTAAAAATGAACAAAATATAAAATGTTTTTTTTTTCTGTTTCCTCGCAAATGTGTTAAAAAACGTCGTACGATATACGTACGTGCGTATTGGTTAACATGCTCGGCTCAATTACGCCCTCGCCTTCGGCTCGGGCTGAAATTCCGCCTCGCATGTTATAACCATCTTAACGCACTAATATCGTAATGTACTATTATAAAAAGTGACAGTAAATAAACATAAAACTATTATACTAGCAAAATTTCCTGATGGAAAAATCCAATAATGTACGAGCTGGGAAACTGGGCCCAGGACCTGGTAACCCATCCAAGTACTGACCTCGACCTGTACAGCTGTTATTAGTCAACCACGAGCCCCAATATTTTGGTTAGTAATACCTCATATACCAGCACTGTGACTTTTTTTAAATGTTACAGCACCATGATTAAATATGGGCCTTTTGGCTTCGCACAGGACCAATTTTCGTTTTACTGTTCATTTAACCATTTTTTTTTGTTTTTTTCCTGTGCGGACTAATAAATACTATTTTTTTCTTTCTTTTAAATATCTTGAGAAATGTATAGCGTAATGGCTGTGTCGTAACACAATTAATCCTTCAAGTCTATTAGAAGCGTTCTAAACTAAAACTGTCTGCGGGACGCGTCTTTTTATAGAATCATTGTGCTACTTTAAAATAAGCGCTCGCAATGATCAACAAAATAATTCGTTTGTGATGTAGGAACTGGATTTTGGGATGAGAATAAGCTACAGGAACTTTTGTAGATACTACACTGACCACTGTGGAGAATCAAGTTGAAGTTAAGATAAAAAGCACGTTTTTTACTCGGACCGTACGGTATTCTCTTTACGATACTCCATACTGCAACTCACACTTACTTGTGCTCGCACTTAAGTAAGAAAGAAGTAGTATTTTGATGCATATGTAGCCGAAAGTTGCAGTAAACTTTTTTTTCGTTTTTCAATACACTTTCAAAAAAATCAAATATTAGAACGAAAAAGTATTTATTTGTCTCGCACAGAACAAAACGAAAGGATTAAATTAACTATAAAACAAAATTAAATGTATTTTTTTAATATCGTTTTAGATTAAAATACTTAAAAGTGTGATTAATTTGTTCAAACTAGGCGTCAATCGGCGTCTCCTACCCGATTACTCTGCGAAGACACACCAAAACAAACAGAGGTCTAAATATGGATTAAAAAATAATTACTGAAATGAATAAACGAAATAATAATAATATCTTGGGACAACCAACACACTGCCATCTGATCCCAAACTAGGCAGAGCCTGTACACACCCAGATACAGAACAAATAATCGTACTCATCGCACAAAGATTTGTCCTGTGTGGGAATCGAACCCAAGACCTCCGTCCTAGCAGTCAGGGTCACTAACCACTAGACCAACAGGTCATAATTTCCACTATAACAACTTTGCTAAGCTCCACTGTTTGTTTATTGGCGAGAACAAAGCATGAAGCTTACTTATGGCTTCGGTATTGAACTCAAGGTCACCTGCGAACAAACACGCTGGTAACTCCGCCGACTTGAACAGGGCTTGTTGCTTCAAAGGTGGCTTTGAAAATTGAATGGTTTTATTCTTACTATATGTTGTGAATGCGAAAGTTATGTTTGTTTGCTTTGTATGATTAAATGGCTGAATGGATTTTGATGAAATTTGGCGCAGAGGTAAACCATCAGCTCAATGAGTTTATGGTTGGTTGGTTAGTTTTTGGTTTAATTCTTAGATTTTGAAAAACGTGTTGAACGTAAACAATATAGGTAATGAGTGTGTTAAAGATGTGACAAGACCCTTAACGAAGCCGAAAGGCAGTTGCACTCCCCGTCATTGCGATATTTTTTTTGTTCTGGACCATACCTGGGAACCTTCTAGTTACAAAGATATTGGAGGTCTAAGTTCCAACTTTTTCACAAGAGTTTTTAATTTCAAAGTTTTTAATGTTATAACTTTACTTGAAATACCTCCACGACCCCCGTAACATCCGATGAATCTATCAGCACAATGTATTGAGTGTTACCATAGAACGTGATTTTTCACAAAAAAGTCCCATTTCCCAGGAATAATTTTTGCGTAGAGTTACTTAGTTTGATGTACATAATGCTTGGTTGCTTCGTGAAGGGTTCGTTTACATCTTGTGTAACGCATAGTCGCAATTTAGAGAGCCAAAATCATACATACATACATAAATTCACGTTTATTTTCTATAGGGGTAGGCAGAGTATCCAAATCGACCCATCAATAACGTTTATCAACATTAAGTTCCAAGATACTCCAAGACACTCTTACAAAACACAAAGTAGGAAACGCCAGAAAACTTAAAAACAAAGAAAATGGTGCCGATTCCCTTGTTCACAAACTAAACTAAATTTAAGTTGAGTGTATCTTTTTCTTTCTATTTCATTATGAAAAGGACAGAAGATAAATATTAGTTTAGTCCTGTCAAATTAGTCAGCATCTGACGTAATTTGATGTAATTTTAATAGTCAACTTTTTAATCACGTCTAAACTTGTGTCAGGCGCTGGTTAATTTGACAGGACTAAACTAAAATTTATCTTCTGTCCTTTTCATAATGAAATAGAAAGAAAAAGATGCACTCAACTTAAATTTAGTTTAGTTTGTGAACAAGGGAATCGGCACCAATATACATCAGACACGCTTCCATACATTTCTCATATGTAGAAAAATATTGTTGTACGTTTTTATCATAGTGCTACGAATTGTTTGACCTCGTAGTAAACATTTCGCTTGTAAACTATGCCAAGACGAAATATGCTTCGCCTTGAACTGCTGCAAACGCATGAATACTTGTAAACGAGGTATTTGAACACCAACGGATGAAAAAAGTCGTGAAAAGTGGATGAGTGTAAATATTTAACAAGTGTGATTGATGTTTTTTAAGTGGCTTGCTAATAAGGGGAGTTGGAACTTGCATGAAAGTAGCTGTTAATGGTAACTTGCATGCAAGTAGATAGATTTATTATTAGCATCACATTTTGGCTCTTCCTTGAAGGCTATCATCGATGTTATTATCTAAATTGAGGTAGCTCAGAATTTGACCACGAGTTTAGCACCTTTAGTAGAAGCGATCAATACCTTGTAACGTGTAGACAACTACAGTGGGCCTAAAATGGCCGCTTTAGCAGAATCATAATCGGATAATAATATGAATAACGTTAAAATTCTTAAAATAGTCACAGACGCAGTTAAAATTATGATTTTTTAAATACTATGCATTTTTCAGGACACGCCAAAAACGTTTGTTTTTAAATTCCAGCGCAGAGTTATCTATGAATCGTTTACTAGAGCAAATTTCTCTCGTCCTTCGATCAACCTGGGTCCGGAATCTGTTTCAAGACTTGGTTGGCCAGGTAAATATGGTTTTAAGGCATTCACGATATGGGTCGAAGCCTAGTGGTCAAAAATCTTAAAATAAAACGGTTAAAGCAAAGGATTAACTAAATCAGCAGGGTTCGATTGACAGACCATGTACTAAAGCTCAATTAAACGATGAGTCTAACCCATAATAATAAAATGCCACTAAACAGTTTAAGTCGAAAATGAGATCATAATAAGACATTTCCATGGGAAAAGTTAATGTTTAAAAATGAAAAACTCACATCCTGCCTTTAAAACCTTTTTCTCCTTTTCCAAAACCCCCATGTACCGCACTTGACCGGTTTTTTATCATATTGGATGGACACACAGGAGCTCGTGGCTAAAACAGTAACAGCCGCTCGGGTCGATCTTTAGGTTAAGCCGTGCTTGCCTAGGTTGGTCTGTGGATGGGTGACCACCCATTACATACCGAGTTTCCTCCGTACCTCGGAAAGCACGTTAAGCCGTTGGTCCTGGCTGTCATTTGAAGATCTTTGACAGTCGTTAAAGTAGTGAGTGGCCTAAAAAGTCTGACAACCAGTCTTACCAAGGGGTATCATATTTCCCAGTAATAACTGGGTTGTGGAGGTCAGATAGGCAGTCGCTCCATGTAAAATACTGGTATTCAGCTGCATCCGGTTAGACAGGAAGCCGACCCCAACATAGTTGGGAAAAGGCTAGGCAGATGATGATGGATGGACACAGATACTCCTTTCAGGGGCACAATGGCTCTAATAACTCAATTAATGAGGCAACAGCACTCCAGTTAGGTTATTTAGCACTTCACACTCTACACTGCAAATTGTTAGTTAGTGTTGTTAGCGAAAAAGCACAAGAACTCTTTGTAAAAACCTGTCACGGCCGCCCGATGATATCGTGTACCTGGACGAAATAATAAAGTTATGAACAATGTTTTCAAAGTCATAAAAGTAAGGTACAGTGTCTTTTGAGTATAATCTTTGTTTTAGCTTTGTCTTGATGAAAATTATATCAGCATTGTTTTATTGAAAGACAAAGCCTGTTGTCATAAAGAGAAGACACATTCAAATATCTATTTACATAGGATCAGTCTTTAATCATCACGCTTGCTCAAGGTGAACTGGCGATTTCAAACTTAGATAAAAGTTAGAAATCTTCTAATATTATAAAGCTGAAGAGGTTGTTTGGTTGAACGAGACTCAAACTCAATATCAAAAGCATTTATTTCAATTAGACCATTACAGGCACTTTTGATTGTCAGAAAAACAAGGAAGGCTAAGCTACAGTCACAGACACAAGGCATAATAACTTGTGAAAGTACTGTAGTTGCCCATTCCAAAGCGTAGATCTACGCTTTAGAATGGGCATTCTTTGGGTATTTGCCCATTCTTCTCCATAAAGATGGAGAAGAATGGGCAAGAAACTCTATGGACACTCTTTTTAATCAAAATATTTTTACAAAATCTTGGTTACATCATTCATGTTGAAATTTATAAGTGAGAACGATGTAGAAATACGTGCACGTTAAGAGCGTCGAGTAAAAGATTATATGAACAATTTAAAAACAAAGTTCAAATAAACCGTGGCAGCCTGGAGATGACCAGTCCCAACTGACAGAGCCCGTACATGAACATTACGCATGGATCATGGATCGAAATGAACATTCATTTATGGTTGGATAGCTCATTAATCGAGGAAAGCTATGGGCTATATCATCACGCTACGACCAATAGGAGCGGAGCATCAATGAAAAACGCAAAAACGGTTTTTTTTTTGTTTCGAGAGCTTCCGCTCTAACGCTTTCTCTCTCTAGTTTCAACAATAAATCGAGATTGACAAAAATTACAAAACATGACTTTTGCATAATCGTTAAGGCTATAATAACTTTATGTAGGCCCTTAGAACTAGCTTCTAGAAACTAAGGCTTGGGCTATGCGTTGTCTATCAGTTAATAAAGATGCAGGACGTCAAAATTAGTAGATGCGCGTTGCAGGGCTTTGCCTCCTCTTAAAACTCTTAAAAGAAAAACTTTCAGGATTGAATTGGCTGGCCTCTTCAAAACAATTACAAACACTACAATAATTCCTCTATTGTTTACTCCGCGAGCGATTACGACTGTGCGTGGTTTATATTTAGATATTTTATTTTAACAAACGCCACGCTGTCATCGGCCTAACAGCGCAGCGGGGCCACGAACTTCACGCTCAAGCGAGACGCGTGTTAGAACGGGGACCGCGGAAAAAACAAATGAAAGAAGTTCTTTTTTCTTCTTTTTATGGTGTCAGAGTTTTTACGCCCATGGACTTAGCTTTATATGTCATCGAGAAATATCTCTCAGGCATGCTGGTTTCCTCACGATGTTTTCCTTCAATGAAGCAAGTGAAAATTATACAACACGCACATGAATCCACCTCGGTCACACCACTGGACTATCACTACTATAAGAAGTTGTTCAGAGCGTGTCACGAATCACCGCGACGACGTGACAGAACTCATGCGAAGGAAAGTGACACGCGCGAGTTGCTTGACGTATCACGCGTCGCATTTTGCATTGCGTGAGGTCGTGGACGGGGCGTAGCGCGGAAGGATTATTAAGATGGACTGCTACTTAATTTTATGTGATGTTTCTTTATCGTTCATGTTTTTTTGTCGGGTCAGCCTATTAAAAATATGTTTTTCAGGCGCCTGTATTCATTTGGATAATTAGAACCACAAGACGCTTTATTCGGTAGCTCTCTCTTCTATCAAGCTTTTCCGAAAAGTTTTTCAAGTCAAAGCTACATTTATAAAGTGTTGACGTAAATTATGTTTATAACCAAATAATTTTAAAACCATGCTTTAATATTTCTGTCTGGTGCAAATTACCAGGAATATTTTTGAGGTTATACTTCTTTTGGCGCGTTAGGGAAAAATTATGAGAGTTAATTTTTTCGATGCGCGCGCACACCGTCACGAAAAACCGACACCCTGAAGTTAGCTAGTCAACATACACCCTGAAGTTAGCAAGTTTTACTTACGTTTTGGCTAATATAATGTAGATTTTTATCATACCTTCTCTCCAGGTAATCATCCATTCAGTTACCTGGAGAGAACGGGTTTAACCTCCAGGTAATGATGCCTGGAGGTTAAGCATCCTAGACCTCTGTAATTTGTATTATTCAGGTTGATTCTTGTTTGTTTGTCTATAACTCACAACTCGCACTCTATAACTCCAGTAGCTGATGTTGGAGAAAAAACAGCCAGGCTGAAGTGGGAGAGGGCAGGACACTTGGCACGGACGTACCCAGAGAGATGGGCAAGGATCGTCACACACTGGGCGCCTGAGGAAGGACAGCGCCATCGAGGTCCACCTCGGCGAAGGTGGCGTGACGATCTGCTCATGTTTGCGGGGCTAACATAGCCGGAGATCGCACAGGATAGAGAGGTATGGAAGGAGAAAGGGGAGGCATTTGCCCAGCAGTGGGACACCAAGTAGGCTAGCAAAAAAAATCTGTTTGGCTAGCTTTTGTCTGCCGTTTCACCTGGTGGTAAGCGATAATGCGATCGACGATGGGTGCACGGTTGCCTTACATCAGTAACTTGAACTCATCAAGCACATCTATGACCTGTTATATTTTATAAATACTTTCCACAAAATTATTACGAGTAAAATTATAAATTCAAGAAAGTTATTCCAGTATAAAATTGTCGCTGTTGGCAAATAATATGTGTGAAACAAGTATTTGAGCCGCTCCGTATGAAAATATAATCTGATAATTTATTTGATAGTGTAACGTTACGGTCGATGCTTTTAGACAGAAATAACTGAGAAATTGTGAGACGAATGCTGTACGGAACTGTAGAAGTAGATTAATGTACACACGGTGGCACATGAAGCTTTCATCACCATCATTTCATCCAAAAGACGTCCACTGCTGGACATAGGCCTCCCCCAAGTGTCGCCACAGTGACCGATCCCGTGCGACTCGCATCCAGCGGTCCCCGCAACCTTCACCAGGTCATCGGTCCACCTAATGGGAGGCCTTCCAACGCAACGTCTTCCGGTTTGCGGTCGCCACTCAGAACTTTTCGGCCCCATCGGCCATCCGTTCTGCGAGCAATGTGCCCTGCCCACTGCCACTCATGAAGCTTTACATTTCCAGTATAACGTGACCTCACTTTGTATATATTTTCTGTACTTCTGTGTGTTCTTCGTCATATTTTCTAGTTTAGCCTATTCGAATATTCAGAAACAATATTTCAAAATCAAATAGTTTTATTTTTAACGTTATTATAAACTAATTGTATTTTTTCGTGTTATTCTTGCCTGGTTTAGATATATTTTAAATATTCATTACACTTATGATTACCACATTTATACACACTGTCACATTTATGAAAGACCGCGATACCGGAAAAACATGACATTTTAAAAAGCGGCTTCCATACTTTTGTACGCTATGCAGGGAAAAAACGTACTTTAGGTAAATATGCATACGAATATCCAATCCTATCTATATACTCTATATATATATCTACTAGAGATAGTATATCAAATGTGCTCGGTTATAGCAACACCTGATGAACGAGACGAACTCAATCGTCGGCTGCACTTTGATGTTTTGCCAACCGAGTGATAGGCGTATAGAGGGTAGAGACAGAGGGTTCAGTCGGAATTCGAACCGAGTTTCGTCTCATTGGTGATTTTTCTACGCCTTTTTTTTCCAAAGATCAGCTGATATTCAACAGGATATCACAAGTGATATAGAATCCATTGCTATGTATAATTTCACTACTTATACAAGGTGTAAAAGAACCCTTCATGAAGCTGTTTAACAAGCATTCTGTACATCAAACTAAGTAACGATACGCAAAAATTATTTCTAAGAAACGACTTTTTTTTGCGGTGAAAAATCACGTTTTTCTGACTCAATTTAACGCACTCAAAACATTGTGCTGATAGATGGATTGAATAGTACGGACAGTAGTTAAAAACTCGTACTTATTTAAAAAAAAACTTATAAAAGTTAGAACTATGACCACCAATATCTCCGTAACTAGAAGGTTCCCAGGTATGGTGTGATGTGAGCCAATAGATGGGCGGTTAAGTGCAGTTGCTTCTCAGTTTTACTTTCGACTCCAACTACATACCTAGCATAAGAGCAAATTCATACAGTTATAGGCTGATGATGAACCGGATGCAGCTGAAATACCAGTATTTTACATGTAGCGACTGCCTATCTGACCTCCACAACCCAGTTAATACTGGGTAATACGATACCTCATGGTAAGACTGGTTGTCAGACTTTTTGGGCCACTGACTACCTGTAACGACTGTCAAATATCTACAAATGACGGCAAGGATCAACAGCTTATTGTGCTTTCCGAGGCAAGGAAGAAACTCGGTATGTAACGAGTGGTCACTCATCCACCGATCAACCTAAGCAAGCGCTTAACCTGAAGATCGTCCCGAGCGGCTATTATAAAGGATGTAAATAGACTCTTAACGAAGTCGAAAGGCACTTGTTCTGCCCGTCATTGCGATATTTTTTTTGTTCTAGACCATACCTGGGATCCTCCTAGTTACGGAGATATTGGGGGTCAAAGTTCCAACTTTTTCATAAGTTTTTTTAAAAATACATGTTTTTAATGTAAGATTTTTACTTTATTTTTATTACTTTGAGTGCGTTACATTGAGTCCTACTGCAAAATGTGATTTTTCAGTCCAAAAGAAAAGTCGTTCCCCAGCACTATTTTTTGCGTAAAGCTACTTAGTTTCATGTACATAATGCTTGGTTGACGCTTTCGTGAAGAGTCTGTTTACACCTTGTTCTGCTAGCTCCTCTGCTGTTTTAGGCCTCTTGTATATGTCAGATCCGTTCATTGGTATGGACTTAAAATGAATCGAAGTACGCCGGTGGTGACTTGCAAGTCATACGACCTACTTACCCCACAACGGTGTGCTTTACAGAGCCTTGATGTTTTCGGCTCGACGCTTGGACGACAGTCAGTGTCTGATCGCGGTCGAGTTGAGAACTCTTGAAACTGTACCCGATTCATTGTATCCTGTGTTATTGTGTTAAGTTGTGATCTCAAGTACGTTTTTAGTTTTGCTAGAAACGGTGTATCGCACCCAGTGTGTTTTCATAGCACGAAACCCATCGTCTGCCCACATAATATGCTCGAGCCTAACGGAATAAATCCTGACATTCCCGACATATACTAAACAACAATACATTATGTGTCTATGGCTGGAGCAAAGACTTTAATTTTCAGTTTGGTGGTATGGGACTAGCTGGAGAACCTAGCGAAGTGACAGTCGTTTTCAATGCATAACACAAGCTTCTTGTGTCACATATATTTTACCAGAATGTTAGGGCGAATTTACTGTACCTACGCATAATATTCAAAGGTTGTCTATTTGTTCTGATGAGTCAAAAAAAATACCATCGTTTATCATTTGGCCAATAAATTTTAATGTTCTACGTCAGTTATCTGGTGTGTGCGGCTCTAAATAACATTACTCTCAATTAGTACTTAGTTCTAAATTACGATGTTTTAGCGTACATAATGTGTGTAATTGTGTATGGATATTGCTATATAGGATGGAATTTTTCAACCTCACCTGAAGGGAAAGTACTCCAAATACTGGAGATAGCAATTTTTTTTTTTTCAAAAGAAACATTGCGTTTCTTTAACAAGAAACAATTCTGCATAAAAGATTTCCTAAAATTTTCTCGGAAATCGAACCGACTAAAATTCGGAAAAATAACATCCTAAACTTTTATGATATCAATCGATAGGGTTGATCATATGGATCAAATCTCTCTTACAAACATAATAAATTAACTTAAAGGAAAATCATCACAATCATACCATACGTAAAGGTAAAAGAAAAAAACAAAGAGAAGATACCTGAATTGATATAGGTCTGAAGGTGTCAATCTGCCTTGACGAGAATCAATCACGTTGTCATACCTTCTGTGTATACCAAGAGGCCTTTCACCTGCAGTAAAAAATCAGAACTGCCCTTTTTTTTTTCGGATGGGAAATCATCAATTGAATTGGCGGAAGGGAGTATCAGACTTGTACTGACTAAAACCTATCGATGTTCCTTCCTTGCCCTTTGTGTTCCAGGGCCGCGGTATGTCTTTCGAACAGTCCCGCAGCCCGTCTGAACTGCCCTTCTGTAATAATCTACTAGTGTCGAATGCACCGCGTTACTGACGCGCTCGCCACACCAGTGACCTCACAGCGATCCAACGATTACTATTCTATACTACAATGTACAGTTCCGACCACATCATCATTCTCCTGCCCTTATCTCAATTCATTTGGAGTCGGCGCATCATGTCTTCTTCTTCTATACCTCTCTATTACTCGTCATCTCATCCGACACCTCCTTTCTAGCCATACAATCCTTCACACAGTCCATCCGTCGTTTCTTTGGTCTTCCTCTACTCATATACCCATCCACATTCATACTCAAAACTATCCTCACGACATTTTCTTCAATCTTCCGCATCGCAGTACACTCGCGATCACAAATATATAGATATATAGTTATATATACCTACATTCAAAAGCGTGTAATAAACTCAAAAACTGAAAACTCAAAAGCATTTATTTCAATTAGACCATTTGGGAGGCACTTTAGAATTTCAGAAAAACAAAGAAGGCTAAGCTACACTCACAGACACAAGGCATAATAAATTGTCAAAGTACTGTAGTTGCCCATTACAAAGCGTAGATTTCTATGGAAAAGAATGGGCAAGGAACTCCAAGGACACTCTTTTCAATCATATAATTTTTACAAAATCTTGGTTACATCGTTCCTGTTGAAATTATACATAATATGTGAGAACGATGTAGAAATACGTGCACGTCAAGAGCCTCCAGAGTAAAAGATTATTATCAACAATTTAAAAACAAAGTAAGTAGTTAAAATAAACCGTGGCAGCTTAGAGATGACCAGTCCCAACTGAAAGCGCCCGTCCACGAACATGACGCATGGATCAGCCCCATTCAGCTCAACCATATCAATCAATCAATCAGTTTATTTGTGAAACATAGGTGTTTACATAAATAGGGGTGCGCTATGTTTTGTCATAATTAAGACATACAAATTTATAAGTGACCCATTTGGTGTCATTACATTGTGTCATTAAAAAAAAAACAAAATATATTTTGAATTATTAATACATGAAAAAAAAGGATAAAAAAAAAACATCAAGTACAATAGAATTAATAAATAGTCATTTTAAAGGTAAAAAATAAAAATGTCATATTCTAAAAATGGTCGTTCAAAAATTCGTCTACATTATAATAACATTTGTCAATTAATAATTTGATAAGAGCTTTTTTAAACTTATATAATGTCATATTGAAGGGAGCTAAATGACCCGACACACCCGCCACCATCATCATCATCAGCCTTTTAATGTTCCCACTGCTGGGACACAGGCCTCCTCTCTATGAGAGGGAATGGGCTATAATCCACCACGCGGGCCCAGTGCGGATTGGTAGATGTCACATGTCTTCGATTTTTTGGTTCTAGGACATGCCGGTTTCCTCACGATGTTTTCCTTCACCGTTGTTGAGAGCAGTGGTGATGAAATAAATTACACAAAGTAATGCGCCTGCTTGGGTTCGAACCCACGACTTACTGTTCGTTAGTCGGGGTCGCTACCACTGGGCCACCGCTGCTCTCCGCCACCATCAGTGTGACAATAATGATTGTAACTATGAGATAACACTTCATCATGTGTCATCTAGCTTGCCTTTTCCCAAATATGTTGGAGTCGGCTTCCAGTCTAGCCTGATGCTGTAGAACACCAATATTTTACTTGGAACGGTTACATGTGACGACTGGTTGTCGGATTTTCAGGTTTCTGACTGCCGGTACGACGGTCAAAAGACCTACAGATGACAGCCAAAGGCCTTACAGGCTATCGAGGAACGAATGGAGGTTTCATAATAACAAACTTGCAATCAATTCAAGACAATAGTAATATTTTGGTAATTATGTGTTTAAGCCGTTTGGGGTTGACACACTAGGGCCATGCGGTCCGAATGCCACCTAGTCTTTCGGGACATCGCCAAGCGGTTGGTCGACTCTTCCCGTAACTGGCTGGTCTATTTTTTTGGTCAAAGTATCAGCATTGCCATCCAACGTGGCATTACTGCCAGCCTTCTGGGCACTATTCCTGTTGGCACTGACGTGTTGACGATGTGCTTTTTTATTATTATTTTAAGTTTGTTCAAAGATTATTTTGATGAAAATAAAAAGTAATGTTTAATCAAGACAATCAGTTTTGAAAATTGCTGAGTTTATATACAGATTGGTGGCCGTGACTGTACCGCAAATAAATAATACAAGCGTATACATACATACATGGTATACAGTAAGGCGTCCATCACTCTCCGTTTGATATATTAAATGCTCTGTGATGTCATTACTTTATATTAGTTTCATGAATGAAGCGAGAACTTGGGTACTTTTGAACTTTTTTTATCCAGATTTTTTTTTAGGTTTCCGTACCTCAAAAGGATGAAAACGGAAACCTTATAGGATCACTTTGACGTCCGTCTGCCAGTCTGTCTGTCAAGAACCTTTATCTCGGAAACGCGTAGAGGTATCGAGTTGAAATTAAAACCATATAGAGTGTAAACTGTGACTGCCTCGTTGGTCTTGTGGTTTCAAGCGCGACTGTTGAGCATGAGGTCCTGGGTTCGATTCCCGGGTCGGGCAAACTGCTACTGGGTTTTTCCATCAGGAATTTCTCAATATTTTTACAAAATATTCACAAATTTGCAGTCATCCACCCTGTATGGAGGCTGATTGGTAATTGGGTGCAGTCTTTGAATTGAAAACGTCGATAATTTGAGATTTAAATCTCTTACACACTTTGTTTACCACAGGTAGGGATTTTCGAAAAACATTGCAAAAATCAAATTGCTCAAATTCTTTACTAGAAAACTCTCCCCCTCTCTCTCTCTCTCTCTCTCTCTTTTTCTCTGTTTATTATGCCTACCACTGGATCAAAACCCAATTACCAACAAATCAGAACTAATCAACAATAATTTACTGCAAAGTTTGACGCGCTGCCAGCCTACGTAATTAGACAAAGACAATACAAATCAATCAACGTTCGCGATCAAAGATTGAAGTATTAGACGCCTGTCTCGAAGTTTTCTACAAAACTTCATAAAGAGAAACTTTAGCTCCTCAGCCAAGAGCTGCAAGCTTAAGTGACAGACGTCAGCGACTGTGGAGATAAATTAAAAAATAACTTTAAAAAAAGTGTGTGTGTGTACTTATGTACACGCGTTAGAAGTTATACTTTTCTAGTACATAAACGAGGGTAAAGTAGTTTATAACAAGGTCTAATATCAATTAGCATACAACCTAACCTAGCTCCAGCAGTAGATTCAAAATAATAGCCTAGGCTTGTCAATATCTGACACTACGAAAGAAAACAAACATTGGGAGAAGTAAAGTAAAACTAGCTAACTTCAGGGTGTATGTTGACTAGCTAACTTCAGGGTGTCGGTTTTTCGTGACGGTGTGCGCGCGCATCGTAAAAATTTACTCTCATCATTTTTCTCTAACGCGCCAAAAGAAGTATAACTTCAAAAAAAATGAGCTTTTTTTTAAAATGATCAGATGAAAATTAACTTTAGCTTTACATACAGGGTGTAAACAGACTCTTCACGAAGCCGTCAACCAAGCATTATGTACATCAAACTAAGTAACTTTACGCAAAAATTTGTGCTGGGAAACGACTTTTTTTTTTGGGCTGAAAAATCACGTTTTACAGTAGGACTCAATGTAACGCACTCAAAACATTGTGCTGATGGATGAATTGAATAGTAAGGGGGTCCTGGAGGTGTTTTAAGTGAAAATCTTACATTAAAAACATGTATTTAAAAAAAAAACTTGTGAAAAAGTTGGAACTTTGACCCCCAATATCTCCGTAACTAGAAGGTTCCCAGGTATGGTCTAGAACAAAAAAATGATCACAATGACGGGGAGAACAAGTGCCTTTCGGCTTCGTTAAGAGTCTGTTTACACCCTTTATAGCTAGCATTGAACGCGTGTACAAAGTTTCGTGTCCGTGCTATTCACCGTTGAGGAGTTCTCTCGTGAGGAGGCGATCCTGGCTGTAGGATCAAGTCATGTCTGTCATAGAAAAATGTATTGTCACTAGAACCAAAAAACCCTATTGAATGACTTTTTAATGGAATAGTTATTGAATAGGATTAAAAGAAGTTAGAGGGTTCTGTATTCTCCCCCAGTGCTGCGGGACTGTTCGAAAGAGATACCGCGGCTCTGGAACACAAAGGGCAAGGAAGGAACATGGATGGGTTTTAGTCAGTACAAGTCTGACACTCCCATCCGCTCTGCCCAGAGCGGGAGAAGTCATTTGATGATTTCCCATCCGAAAAAAAAAAGCTTGTGCAATTCACACGTGGTAGAAGTGAAACCTTCAAAACTTTTGCATTCAAGATAAATACTGTATAATGCTTCCTATCTCATTTTCTCCCACGTTAAATCTTATGAATTTATGTGTCTCTCTCTTTTTACTATCGCTATTTCGTGTCATCGACTTTCAAATCACAACGACGCTAAAGAAGTTTTCACTTCAAAAAAAAACAAAAGGGGGTTCTGTATTCCGTAAAAACATATTTGTTACGGTTGCGAATCATATTTGAATCAACATACAACCTGAGACTGACCTGCAGATTGCAAAAAACCCTGGTGCTTCCATCAACGATGCTCGCACGAAGGCAATAACGACTTGACGCTCGCGTGTCGCATCGCCCGAGGTTGTAAAAGGGACTAACCGTTGACTTGAGGATTTTACGCTGTCCTTGCCTTGTCCACAGAAGATTTATTGTATGGACTTCGTAATGGAGTTTATCTTAAAGTTTTAGGTTCTTTTAAGATAGATAGAGGTCTTGTTAATCGAAAGAGGATAGGAAACGAGGGTTTATTGTTGTTTTGTAAATAAAGAAAGATCTTTTTATTTACATTTGCGTCAAGTTTAGCAACGCCTAGTATAGTCCGGTTTAAGCTTATAACCTCTGAATGAAACGGAATAAACTTACATAATAACATAACATCACGCCTGTAATCCCCGTAGGGTTAGGCAGAGGTGTACCTAATAGTACACCCACATTTCGCCAATTATGTTAAGTCCCATGTAAGGCAAGCCTATTGTCATCAACCGGGCTCAAATCCAGACTCCGTGGCTGCTACTGAGAAATTCCTGATGGAAAAACCCAATAGCTCTTTGCCTAACCTGGGAATCGAATCCAGGACCTCATGCTCAGCAGTCGCGCTTGCGACCACTCGACCAACGAGGCAGTCAAAAAGGAATAAAATGAATTTTTAGTCGTACGTTTGAGCGTCCTTAGGTATCCAAGGTCAACTTCTGTTTATCTGTGATCATGGTGCTTGCAACAGCACCAAAATTTTGGGAACTCAAAACAGTTAGTGAACATGGTAAATATCCCGGTTTCGGTTTAATGATAATGTTAGTGACCATATCAGTTTATTAAAAACATAAATCCTAGGTTACAAAACTTTTTTTTCTTGGAATTATCTCTTTTCCTCTACGTCAAATCGTGTTTGCATTTAATATGAAGGTTGTAGGGAATAAAATTCTCTAAAAAATATTAATAAGACAATTTTTTATACTTAACCGTTGGCATGTGACGTGTATTTTCGCTTGTTATCAGCTTTTTACGTCAAAATCTCAGTCTCATAAAATAGCACATCTCCACAGCAAGGCTTGACACGAGAAAAATCACCCGGAGATTGCAGATCAATGCTATTTCCTTTTTGTAAACGAATGAGTAAGTAAGTAAAGAAAGTAAAGTATGCTAAAGTTATGCTAAGTATCCTTAAGTTATGCTAAAGTAGAGCTTGGCAAGTTTTCAACTTCATCAATTCAAAAGCCGAGTGTAAGTCAATTCAATTTAGCGAACAATTTTGATGTAATCCTTAACGTATGCGTTTCTTACAAAGATCAATTTTCACACCTATGTTAAAAAAAACGATTGACTAATGCTGAAACAACCAACGATGCCTGCTAACTATATAATATATAATATCCTTTAAAAATATAACAAATAGATGGCCCATCGGCATCAAAATACGCGCTTAGACGTGGAGTTGCGGACACCAGCCCGTTATACAAATCAGTTTATTTTAGATCAAATTAATACATACAACATAATAATATGACACAAAATCACGCCTATAATCCCCAAAGGGATAAGCAGAGGTGAACCTACCTATTGTACACACACATTTCGCCAGTGTAAAGACATGAAAAAAACACTGCAGTTGGAAACACACGCGCCATACAGTTGATTGAGTTCATAACCTATTTTTCGCCTATTAGCGTTAAAACAAAAGTACGGCGGCGCTTGTTTGAATCATATTAGCGACACACTATGGCTGGACAGATTTCAGGGACTTCCACCCTTGTGTGGCGAGTGGCCACCGATGTATAGTGGGCTAGATATGACCAGGTCTATTTTAATCAAACAAGTGAGAAGTCATGGTTTTGAAAAATGCAACGACATTCAAACTCTATGAAAATGAAAGGGATTGCTATAAAGAGTGTAAACAGACTCTTAACAAAGCCGAAAGGCACTTGTTCTGCCCGTCATTGCGATCATTTTTTTGTTCTAGGCCATACCTGGGAACCTTCTAGTTACGGAGATATTGGGGGTCAAAGTTCCAACTTTTTACAAGTTTTTTTTTTTTAAATACATGTTTTTAATGTAAGATTTTACTTTAAACACCTCCAGGACCGCCTTACTATTCAATCCATCCATCAGCACAATGTTTTGAGTGCGTTACATTGAGTCCTACTGTAAAACGTGATTTTTCAGTCCAAAAATAAAAGTCGTTTCCCAGCACTGATTTTTGCGTAAAGTTACTTAGTTTGATGTACATACAGTCTGCGTCACGATGTGGGTACCCCTCTTGAAAGCACCTACGTTCCCAACTGGGGTACCCAATTGATGCAGCCCACCGTACATAATGCTTGGTTGACGGCTTCGTGAAGAGTCTTTTTACCCCTTGTATGTACTTTTACGTTTGTTGGTGTCTTAATAATTTATAAGTTTCGTTTATTAAACTTCTATGGATGTTGCTTGTTCGAAATAAAAGTTATTTTTATTTTATTTTAATGATTACGCAACTATCCAACAGCATTAAAAATACCCTAGGTAATCTATTTGGTGGTATCAATGGATCGGAATGCGATAAGCTTATCTAAAACTTGTAAGGGACAATATTCAACCAGTTCTTGTTATTTGGTAAACAAGTCTCAGAGCTAGATAAACGGAAGAACTGTCCCAGCAATGTATCGAGCGTCTATTTTAAAATGATATACGTCTATTTATTCTACAAAATGGCGGCGAGGACTTCACGTGCGTCACTTTAAGTACCACTTTAATATCATTCAGATGATTGATGATACCGAGTTATGGGATGATTATATAGTTACTATTATTGTATACTAGTGGATGTTAGTTAGATACGTGATGACTTTTTTATTAAAGTTATACTTCTTTTGGCACGTTAGGGAAAAATTATGAGAGTAAATTTTTACGATGCGCGCGCACACCGTCACGTAAAACCGTCACCCTGAAGTTAGCTAGTCAACATACACGCTGAAGTTAGCTAGTCAACATTTTAGTTTTATACGCCAAAGAAGTATAACTTATTACTTGCGTAATAAGTACACACACGCTATTTTTTTAAGACTAGGGACTTGACCCTACTTTGTACGGTTTTTATGACTTGATCACTGTGCGTGTATGACGAGGTAAAAGGAGTATGTAAGGACCGTAACAGGTGGCGTTCTGTGGTTTCTGCCTACCCCCATAGGAAAAAGGCGTGAGTTTATGTATGTATACAACAACTTCGATATTTCTTTATTATATCTAGTTTAAGTAACGTTTAATTAACCGACTTCTAAAAAGGATGAGTTTCAATTCGGCTTTTTTATTATTGTTTTCTGCTCCGTGATTATTGGTTGTATTACGTGATATTTCTTTTTTAATTTGATAGAAGGAACTCGCGTGGTGGTCCAATATCAATATAGTCTATGGTCTATATACAATATTTTCTTGCCTTTGTATAGATTCTTTTTTACCGATCGTTTGTGAATGTGTGAACACTGTAGGCTTTTTAGATTCCCAGAGGCTTGTAAACTTTTTATCTTTTATTACATTTTTTGTGTAATACGCAACGACTCATTGACTGGCCTACGCTGTTCCTCCATACTTAATTACTAATGCTATAACATGATAATATTGTAACACCAAATGATTTGAAAAGAGTAACCATGGAGTTTCTTGCCGGTTTTTCTCCATAGGAAACGACCAACCTGAACCGTGGACCTTTTTGTCGACGTTTTATGTGCCCATCTGGGCCTATGTGAAATAAAATATTTTGATTTTGATTATGTGAATGATCTGCTATTAACTCTAAGTAACAATGGAGAATTGATACTCGACAACAATGTTGTGTAACATACCATCTTAATACAACTAACAAGGCTATAATAAAAAACGTTTTACAAAAAAAACATATTGACTTCTGCTGTAAAGATTTGTAAGCTGCTTGACGGGGGCCTAACCTAGAGTTATTTACAATTTGCTTCTTATGTTTTTCTTTCGAGTAAATTAAATTGAACGAAATATTTGACCTAATTAAAATTTTTTTGTTGTTACCCTATTTGAGTGTCCCACAGCTGGGCAAAGGCCTCCTCTCTCCTCTTCCAAACCTCTCTATCCAGTTTTGTAAAAAGAAATAATGACCTTTAAAATCTTCTTTACCAAAAAATCTCATATCTTTTTAAAATATTCTTCAAAATCAATTTTTAATCATTTCCACACATACATCACTACTAAATAACCATGAAAAAATGCTAAGAAAAAACCAACATTACGTCCGTAACGAAGTGGTCATTGTGATTCAAAGCCGCTTCCATTCTCTATGGATCCGTGGTGACCTACTTACTCTATGACGCACTTCTGACGTCACGCTTTGTCTATGGTTCTACATTGTGCGCCGTGTAATTGGCGGACGTATGGCGTTTGTTTTATATGGTGTTACGATACTGTCTGGTATGGAAGTTTTTTAGATTTAATAAATTAAAGGGGGCTACCATACAAGAAACGTGTTTTTTTTTCGGTTTATGGTACGGGTTTCTTGTACGGGAGCCCTTTAGTTATGAGATTACACTTTTCATATTTCCTTTAATTATGACATTACAGCCTGGTGACAGATAGCCAAAAACGTGTTTTTTTTTCAGTTTATGCTACGGAACTGTTCGTGCGCGAGTCCGACTCGCACTTGGCCAGTTTTTTTTTTAAATTAAGTGTTGAAGATGGCGGGACGATCTGGACTAGACAAGTGAGTGACCAGTGGTTCACATTGACTTTGGATCGGAGCAACTGAAAGTCATGGGGAGAGGCGTTTGCCCAGCAGTCGGATGATGCAGGCTACCAGTACCAGTATCAGTGATTGAGAGTTTGCATTCTGAATTTTGCCAGAGAGTTTGACAACCATCTTACCAAGAGGTCTGATAGGCAGTCATTCCATGTTTAGACCCGCTCTCAATCTAGAAACAGCTGCAACTTTAAGATATTTTACTTAATAAAGAAACTTTTACCTAGATAGAGAAATCAGAGACCGACGGCAGATTATATTCTGATTGACTCGTTGGTTTAGGGTTCGTAAGCGCGACTTCTGAGCATGGGGTCCTGGGTTCGATTCCTGGGTCACGCAAAGTGTAATTCTGTTTTTCCATAAGGAACTTCTGGATTGGTGCCCGGTTAATTGCAATAGGCTCACCCCCTATTACATGGGACTTAAACACAACTGGCGAAATGTGGGTGTACTATTAGGCTCTGCCTAACCCTTCGGGGATTACAGGTGTGAAGTCCCATGTAATAGTGGGCGAGCCTATTGCAAATAACCGTGCGCAAATCGAGATTCCGTGACTGCTACTGAAAAATTCCCGATGGAAAAACCCAATATCACTTTGCCCGACCTGGGAATCGAACTCAAGACCTCAAACTCAGTCGCACTGGCGGCCACTAGACCAACGAGGCAGTCAACAAGTCACAATATGTAAGACAAGGACACATTTTATATGAAAATTGAAAACTTATCGACATACGCTTTAGTTTTAATTTTTTTTTCCTCGTGTCATTAATACCTAACCTGGTGTCAGAGTATGTTTAGTGCTTATATTTATTCCTTTTATTTGTATTTTTTAGCGTACTTGCTGTTTAGGGATCCTTAAGATTTCTACTACCTTCTCTGTGTCTACCTGTGAGAACCTGTAATTGGCTCTGTGTCACTTGAACTACTGTTACTCATTTATTTTAGTAAATTTTTTGTAAACAAATATAAATTAACTTTTCTTAGACATATTAATAAGTACCTATTTAATTTCCATAAAGACGTGCCATGTCATAATTAATTATTTTCATAAAATTTAGATAATAATAAATTATGAACTGTAAGTATGCCATAGTTGTTATTGTCATTAACAGTTGATGTTAATGACAGTGTTTATGACAGGCAACTTAATAAAATAAGACGTTTTAACATTTAATGTCCTCATTAAATCGATATGGGGACTTGGGGAGCGGCTAAATGTGTAGAATTTTTTGCACCTTTTTTTACGTAAAGCTACATTATTTAAAAAAATCTACAGCATGTACCGGAAAAAGGAAAGGTCTGGTTATAATTAAAAATGCGGTTCACAAGGTGCAACTAAGTCACTCTACGCAAAAAATATTGCTGGGAACGACTTTTTTGGGTGAAAAGTCACTAGGACTCAATGTAACGCAATACATTGTGCTGATGGTGCCGGTGGTCATGGACGTATTTATAGTAAAAACTAAAAAATTGTATTTTCGTGTTTTCCCAGGCACAGAGGAAGCTCGGTATGCAATGAATGATCCACGGACCAACACAAGCAAGCACTGCTTAACCTTAAAGGTCAACTATTGCGGATGTTATTATTTAGCTTATTTAGCCACGAGCTCCTTGATTGTCTATTCTAAGTTCTTAAATAATGATGACCTCACGTTTCCTTTTAGGTAGATGCTGTATATGTACTTGCGCTGTAAGTATGGAATGTAATACGTAGCTGTAAGGGGCGACGTGACGCGACATGAGTTTAAAGGTTTGACCTTTTGTGATGCAAAGGTGTAGGAAATTCCGGAAACTTCCGTTATTTGTTACATTGTGCAACCTGTTATTAAGAAAATACTGAAAATCAAGCGACAATTGAAGTTTTCTTGTTTCGAACTCAAATGAAATGGTTAAGGCGGTTGCGTCAGGGTAGCCCGCGAAATTCTAAATTTGCTTACGTTTTTTGCAATTTGCAGGTTAGTGTCAGGTTGTACGTTGATGAAAAATGAGTCGCGCCAGTAATACGTATGTAGTTACAGAATTACAATCGTGAAAATCAGCAGTATAACCCTGTAAGTCCATTTAATCCTATTGAATGACTTTTTCATGAAATATTCATGGAATAGGTTTACATGAACTTAGAGGGTTGTATTGCTGATTTTATTTTTGACCTGCAAATTGAAAAAAAACGTAAAAAAAATTGAATTTCGCGGGCTACCCTGACGCAACCATCTTAATGTCACAAATCTATGGACTTACGGACATTTAAGAACAGTCATAGATTTTGTTTTTTTTTAATTTTGAGTTTTCTGCATGCTTGAGTTCTTGAGCGGTTGGTAAACTGACTAGGTCATCTTTAACTTTGTCTTTTCGTCCTTCGGCTGTAGGCTGGACGGATTTCAATAGTCCACAGGCAGACGATTGTTTGGGTAAAATTAGGGCCATAGTACAGTTTTTTTATCCCGGAGTCGCAGGCTTAAGCTAGTAAACAATAAACATTAACTAACTAAACCGCAACACAATAACTATTCAACATGCCTATTACAATAGGCAGAAGGAACGAATATCTAGTATTAAATCATTTACGGCCTACGACGTTGGCTTTGGCAACGCGCCAAAATATGACGTGCCGCCATTTTTTTTAAAGTCTTGTTTACACACGCTAAGCATGCAATAGCAGATGATCTTCGCATCAAAATAGTTATTAGAATTAATTGATGCGCTCTAGATTTTATTGGATTGGTTATTTTTTTTTTGAAGTGAGAAGTGCGATTATTTTTACTAAGTAGTTGACTCCGTGCCGAAAGAGAAGTGATGGTCCGGCAGTGAGATGGGCAGACGACATTGTTGCCATTGGTGATAAATCCCGGATGAGACTGGCACAAATAAAGAGAGGCAGGTACCCAGCCAGCAGTCGACGAAGTCAAACGATGCTGATGATGAGATGAAACCCCGCGATCATAAACTATTCATTTTATTTTGAAATGTCAAACTCACATTTGTTTTTTTTTTGTTGGTGTATCTCAGGCCTCGTTTACACCTCGGGTTGAAATACCGTAGGTAGGTACCTACCTCTTAATTTCTTAGACAAATATACATAATTTTCTTGGATTTATTATTATGAAATTAATTTAAATACTAGACGTATTAATTTAAATCTATTGGCCTGGACCTTAACCTCTCAAAGTGCGAAATTTACCTCTCTGACGTTACCGACAGACAATCGACTATAGATAAATTTAATGCAATAGCACAAATCAATATTTTAGAAAAAAGTTCTCTGCACCTCCTAGGTTCCCCTATTTTAGAAGAAAGTTTTTCATCTTTCATTGACGACAAAATCAAACACTTTAATGATATTTCGGATAGACTCTCCAAAATTAATTTACATTCAAAGTCAAAACATCATCATCATCATCATATCAGCCCGGAATCACCCACTGCTGGGTATAGGCCTCCCCTTTATTCTGCCACACTTCCCGGTTCTGACGATGTCGTCAACCCAACGAGCTTTAGGACGGCCCTGGTTTCTATGGCCTAACCTTGGCCACCATTCGGTCAAAAGCCTGCTCCATCGGCCATCTCCACGTCTAGCCAAGTGTCCTGCCCAAGCCCATTTGAGGCGCACCGCCCGGTCCCCGAAATCGTAGACTTTCGACGGCGGATTTCGGTATTGCGCACTCGATCTAAGAGGGTTATGCCGAGCATGGCTCGCTCCATGGCCCTTTGTGCCACTCGTACTCAGTGGACAGTCTCCTTTGTGAGCGTCCAAGTTTCGGCACCTTACGTCATTGTTGGCAGGACACATTGGTTCAAAAGGCGGGTTTTTAGACACTGAGGGACCTTTGTGGACCGAAAAATATGCTCCAGTTTACCAAACGCCGCCCATCCGAGTTGTACTCTCCTAGAAATCTCCTTGTTGGAATGCTCCCTGTCAAAAGATAGAACATGTCCCAGATAAACATAATGGTCAACCATTTCTAGACGCTCGTTTCCCATCATAACAGCTGAAACAGAGTCGTCAGGAATGCCTGACATCACCTTCGTCTTGGACATGTTTATTCTTAAACCAACTTTTAGGGAAGTATCGAAAAATTGTTTCAGCATGCATTGAAGATCTTCCAGGGATTCGGCGAACAACACGAGGTCGTCCGCAAACCGAAGGTGTGACAAGTAGACACCATTAATGTTTACACCACTGTGGTCCCATTTCTGTGTTTCAAAAAGTTTATTGCGAACTAAGTGTACAATGTGGTATCGGTGTGGTGTCGCATGTCGGTGTGGTGTGGTGTGTGTGTGTATTCGGCTTTCACCCTTATCAAATATTGCTGTTTTGGTCCAAATTTTATGTATTTTCTCCGTTCTTCTCCTCTTTGGAAGAAACTAGAACTTTTGGACAAAATTGACCAAATTATTCGCAACACATTAACATCCATTCTTAATGGACGCCCTGGACGACCGAGCGTGGCTGCAAGCCACTCTACCAATTCGTTTTGGTGGCCTCGGCGTCCGCAAAATTTCTAGTGTAAGCTTACGCCCGTTCCTGTCCTCTGTCCACAGCACTGAAAAGTTAACCAGGAAAATTTTAACTCTCTCCCTGGTTGTCTCGGAAGTGCCGTGTTTGACCGACGCCGAGGACGCCTGGAAAGTGGCTTGCCCACATACGGATCGGCCCGAGAACCCGTTTTCCCAGAGATAGTGGGATGAGCCGCTCTGCAGGTTGGTACGGAATAAATAAATTAATACTTCTACCAATGCTGCTGAGCTTGCCCGCCTGCTGGCTGTGGGTGAGTGGGAGTCGGGCCTCTGGCTACAGGCACTACCGTCACCTAAAATAGGCACTATGCTAGGTGACACAACTTTCCGGCTCGCGCTACATGTTTGTGATTGGGCGCTCCTTGTGGGGCTCCACATCGCTGTCAATGTGGTGAAGCAGTCGATTGCCTCGGACACCATGGCCTTTGTGTAGGTCGTATTGCGCGGCAAGCTAACATTCATGATCTCATCCGTCGTGCTCTTGCCACCGCCGGTGTGCCAGCTGTCTTAGAACCCACTGGCTTGGCACGCGTCAATGGGAAGAGACCAGATGGTATGACCATAATGCCATGGAAGTTGGGTAGGCCTTTGGTGTGGGACGCAACTTGCGTCGACACCCTTGCGCCATCCCATCTTCCTAGCACCGTGGGCTGCGCTGGGGCGGCTGCTGCAGGTGCTGAAAACCTCAAACGGCGCAAATACAATAATTTAATAGGTAGTTATGTGTTTGAGCCGTTTGGGGTAGAAACACTAGGGCCATAGGGGTCCGAGTGCCCACTTAGTATTTCAGAAAATCTCCAAGCGGTTAGTTGACTCTACACGTGACCAGAGGGCAGGCCTATTTTTGGGCCAAAGAATCAGCATTGCCATCCACCGTGGCAATGCTACTAGCCTTCTGGGCACTTTTCCTGTTGACAGTGATGTGGACGAATTTTTTGACGCCCTGTAAACCTTTTGATACTCGTACATATTTTTATTACTATTATAGATTTGTAGCTTGTAAATAATGTAAATATTTTTTCAAATTAAATACTAGACGTTGACATTTATATTTGTCACATTAGTACAGATTTAAATATATATAATTAACTAGCTGACCCGCGCAACTTCGTTTGCGTCACATAATGCAATTAAATAATATTGCGACTACCCTACCCTACCTACCCTACTTACCCTACCTAAACTACCTACCCTACTTACCCTACCTATCCAACCTACCCTACCTACCCTACCCTACCCTACCTACCCTACTTACCCTACCTACCCTACTTACCATACCTACCCAACCTACTCTACCTACCCTACCCTACCCTACCCTGCCCTACCTACCCTACCCTACCTACCTCCCTAGTACCTACCTACCCTACCTACCTCCCTAGTAGCTACCTACCCTACCTACCTCCCTAGTACCTACGTACCCTAGCCCCACCTACCTACCCTAGCCCTACCTACCTACCCTAGCCCTACCTACCTACCCTTCCTACCTACATCCCTAGTACCTACCTACCCTTCCTACCTACATTCCTAGTACCTACCTACCCTACCTCCCCTTCCTACCTACATTCCTAGTACCTACCTACCCTACCTCCCTAGTACCTACCTACGTGACGTGGGGTATCAGTTGCGCTAATTTATTTAAAAACGCTTTTATTCATTTTTTTTTCCGTGAATGCGGTCGTCGGGATAAAAAGTCTGCTTTCTATTTGCAAGCCAATTCGATATTTAAATAAAACCTTTGATAAGTTGGCTCCTTGGTTGCCATGCTTTTGAGTATAAGATCGTTCCATTTTTAAATATAGTAAAGGTATCGACATCTGTTAGAATCATTTGGAGTTAACAGATAATTGTGACTGTTAAATAATAACAGACAAATAATTAGCAATAAATTAAAATTGCGACTATAATTTGAGATTTAAACTATCCTATCTCTCAAGTTGGATCGAACTGCACATGGTGTGCGAATTTTATTATAATCGGTTAAGTGGTTTAGGAGTCCATTGAGGACAAACATTGTGACACGAGAAGATAATCTAACGTGCACTACGTCAATTTAGCAGTCGCCATTTTTCATGAAAATAATTTCCCGCCAACTCAAATGTCAAAAAGTTTTTAATAGAAACGTGCCATGGCGTTAATTTGCAGACAGTCTCTAATTTTAGACACTAGTAATCTTGATATGATAAAAGAATTGATCAATTGATGGGACACCACCCTCGTAAGGATTATAATCGTCATCATCATCTGACAAGCCTTTTCCTAACTATTTTGGGGTCAGCTTCCAGTTTAACGGGCTGGATGCTGCTGAATACAACAGTACTTTACATGGAGCGACTGCCTATCTGACCTCCACAACCCAGTTACTAATACGATACCCCTATAGCTGGTTGCTATAATACACTTAAAAATATCTCAACAGTCAGATTTCATAGATTGATAGAGTATTTCGAGCAGACGCTATAGAATCCAGAGCAATACTTCAATGCTGTAATATTCATTAAAACTTTTAACTACATATTACAATGTGGGAATATGTGCAAAAATATATACAAAAAAAAAAACAAAAAACTGAATAAAACTGTATATTATGTTATGGTGATACTTCTTTCGTAAATATGTTTTTCTTTTTGTACGAGTACATTGTCACCTTGTTTTTATATTCATGTAATTTGTTGTGTCATTTAATTTTAATTGTGCTTTTGTGTGTTGTGCTATGTATTTTGTTTGCACTGAATAAATGTTTTATCTATCTCTCTATCAAAACTAAAATGCTTTAGTACCGGGTGGCTCTTCTTAACCTGATTTACACATGCAAGAAAACTTTTGCAAGAAATGTCTTTCGACCGATTGTAACTTGAAAGTAGTCGCAAGCACAAACAAACACTCGCTGCGCAATTTATACTTGGAACCGGGCCGGGATTTTGACGTTTCTCGTAGAAGTATTGTTGCATTAAGAGATCAATCTATCTTTATCTATGGTATCTTTCTAGGGATCTTTTAAACTGTACTTTGATCTTCTGCTAGGTATAATCCATTACTCAACTCTCGAGAAGTCTAAGTACCTCCGGATCCTTATTTTTAGGGAAATATGAGTATTCTTTCTGTTTAAAACTTTTTTGTTTCTTTTATTATTTTTATTGAGATATGCCTTTTTTTCGGATGGGAAATCATCAATTGACTTCTCCCACTCTGGGCAGTGCGGAAGGGAGTGTCAGACTTGTACTGACTAAAACCTATCCATGTTCCTTCTTTGCTCTTTGTGTTCCAGGGCCGCTGTATCTCTTTCGAACAGTCCCGCAGCCATGGCAGGCATCCGCCTTTGCGGGCCCCTCCCTGTTTGCTGACATCTCTTTGAGGAGCGCGTGGAACACGAACGCGCCGTCTACACGGCCTGTCGTCAAAAGACGGACGGACGGCGAGCTAGCCCATTACTCACCGTCCACAGGTCTACGGTGGCCGGAAGCCACCAGGTGACCCCCGACGCCCGGGGCGTCTCCCGCGGCGGCTGGGGCGAGAGGTTCTCTCCCTCATTGAGATAAGCCTGGCACACTATTCCCAAACCACTGCAACTCACCAGAAAAGCGCCGAGACATTTGTACCTCGACGAAGTCCCAGAGAAACAATTTAACTGTTTTGGATCCCATAACGAAATTAATCAGAAAAGAATTGCGGAGGAATAGAAACAACATAATTTCCACTTCCCTCCATATCAGCGGGAGACAGGCAAAACCAGGCTATTAGGCACAAAGGGACACCTACAACTGGGATATGCCTATTTTTTTCTTGTTTATTTAGCTTGACGTATAGAATAAACTCCATCATGAGGGGAGACAGTAATCAATGGCTTATCCCGACGATGAAAAGCTAATTAAGAAGACCAACATTTTTTAAAATCAATAATCCATCTAAGACTTTATTATTAGCCAGTCCTCGTGACGCCCATGCATACTTCGTCACGATTACGTCGAAATGCGTCAGATGGGTCATGCGTCAGAATTTTAACTGAAAAAATTGTAACCAGGCCATTAACTTTGAAGAAAGGCGTCATAGATAATGTGTGCATCAATCAGAACGCTCTATGCTGACGTAGGTAGCTGAAATAAAAGCTCTTTCGTAGTTTTTTTTGTTTCGTAAATGGCTTGGTAACTGACATGGTTATCGGCATCTAGTTTATGCCCGTGACTTCGCCCGCGTGGAGCTCGGTAACAGTCCCACGGGATCGTACTACCGGGACAAAAAGTATCCTTTGTTTTAATCCAGGTTATAAACTATCTGAGTGCTAAATTTTATCAAAATCCGGTCAATAGTTTTTGCGTGGAAGAGTAACAAACATCCAGACATCCTCACAAACTTTGGCATTTATAATAAAAAAGGGTGTAAAAAGACTCTTAACGAAGCCGAAAGGCACTTGTTCTCCCCGTCATTGCGATCATTTTTTTGCTCTAGACCATTATGACGCATTGCGCTATGGAGATATTGGGGGCCAAGTTCCAACTTTTTTAAATACATGTTTGTAATGTATTTTTTTTACTTAAGACACCTTCACGACCTCCGTACTATTCAATCCATCCATCAGCACAATGTTCTGAGTGCGTTACATTGAGTCCTACCGTAAAACGTGATTTTTCACCCCAAAAAAAGTCGTTTCCCAGCAATAATTTTTGCGGAAAGTTCCTTAGTTAGATGTACATAATGCTTGGTTAACGGCTTCGGGATGAGTCTGTTTACACCCTGTAGTAGGATAGGAGGATTAGTAGGGTACTTCTCTATTATTCGTCTTCTCATGAGTCAACCTTTTTCATCATCATCAGCCTATAATGTTCCCACTGCTGCGACACAGGCCTCCTCTCTATGAGAGGGAATGGGCTATAATCCACCACGCGAGCCCAGTGCGGATTGGTAGATGTCACATGTCTTCGAATTTTTGGTTCTAGGACATGCCGGGTTCCTCACGATGTTTTCCTTCACCGTTATTGAGAGCAGTGGTGATGAAATAAATTACACAAAGTAATGCGCCTGCCTGGGTTCGAACCCACGACTTACTGTTCGTAAGTCGGGATCGCTACCACTGGGCCACCTTACTCTTTTTAGCGTTTGTAATTTATTAGATATTTCTAATATATTTTTGCGATAAATAAGGATTATGCGTAAAAGCGTAATTAAAGCTTTTAGAAATAATAGATAAACGTAACTTAATTCATGTTGTAGCTTGACAATTGTCCGGCTTATCGTTGATTAATGGGTCATTGATAACTGATAACAGTGATAAGTTGATAAGATAACACAAATCACGATGTTCATGAAAGTGACGTAGGACAGAGTAGAAGGACTATAGGGGGCAGTAAGAACTTTTAGTGTGTGGTTAATTATTAGGGTGTAAACAGTCTCTTCACCAAGCATTATGTACATCAAACTAAGTAACTTTAAGCTATAATTATTGCTGGGAAACGATTTATTTTTTTGGGGTTAAAAATAACGTTTTACGGTAGGAATCAATGTAACGCATTCAAAACATTGTGTTGATAGATGGATTGAATAGTACAGGGGTCGTGAAGGTGTCTTATGTAAAAAAAAATACATTAAAACATGTATTTAAAAAAAAGCCTGTGAAAAATTTGGAACTTTGACCCTCAATATCTCCGTAACTAGAAGGTTCGCAGGTATGGTCTAGAACCAAAAAATTATCGCAATGATGAGGAGAACAAGTGCCTTTCGGCTTCGTTAAGAGTCTTTTTACACCCTACAACTATGGTAAGATTTGAATCAGTTTTTTTTATGAAATAGTGGGATTCAATGAACTTAGAGGATTGTATCAATGATTGTAATGAGTGTAACACTGGAAAGCCATATCTGTGACGACCGCGAATCACCACTGCCTGCAAATTGCGAAAAAACGTAGGAAAAATTGAATTTCGCGGACTACCCTGTCTCTTCCTTCTTAAGCAATAAAAATGCGTCATCTCCTTGGTTTAGCTTAAGACTTCTCTATCAACTAAGTAGGTTGTGAGTACGAGTAGGATACATAGTTATAAAAACCGTTCAAGTGCGTTGTGGACTCGCGCAAGAAGGGTTCTGTACCGTCATAATAGGGGAGCCTCCTTTAATTTTTAATTTGTTGTTATAGCGGTAACAGAAATACACAATCTGTGACACAGCACAATCTGTGATACAGCCCGCTGACTAACAGACGGACGGACGGACAGCGGAGGTTTAGTAATAGGGTCCCGTTGGATCCCTTTCGGGTACGGAACCCTAAAAGCAATTGGCAACAGGAAATACTACAAGATTCAGTCTTCAAAGTGGATCATATCCGCTTTGTAAAATGAGCGGAAGATAATCAAAAACGGAAGGAAGCTTGAAAATTACATTCAGAGAACAAATATTGGTCCGATCGTTTCAATGTTGCTCTTTGTATCAAAGAGGTTAATGATGGGATGTTCCTAATAGGGTTGAAGAGCCTTAAAGAAGCATACAACTTGAAAGTCGCACAACCCAACGGATAATTCAACAGGAAAACCAATTTGATTCAATGTATTTTAATTTTATGTTGATCTTTTATTTATAATTTATCAATTCACTTATGGTAACATAATTTAATTTTACCTATTTACCAATGTTGTCATTGCCAAAAATGAATTAAACATTTTTATTTTTTATCAATTATCTCATAATTCTGTTTCACTATTTCGAATTTTAATTTAATTTAATTGAATATCTGCGGTTAGTACTTAGTAAGTTAGCTTATTTTATCGTTTTGTGCATGTAGTGTTTACCTAAAACTAATTGTTGCGCTGTAATATAATTTTAAGAATGAATTATGTCGCTGTATCCAGTGTGAAAAATTTTTGGGTTAGGTCTACCTTAATAATAAATAAATAAAAATCCCAAGTTATAAGGAAGCCAATGACGTAAATATGTATAATTTCTCTACTTAAACAAGGTGTAAACGGAGGAGCTCGTGGCTAAATAATAACAGCCGCTCGGGTCGATCTTTAGGTTAAGCCGTGCTTGCCTAGGTCGGTCTGTGGATGGGTGACCACCCATTACATACCGAGTTTCCTCCGTGCCTCGGAAAGCACGTTAAGCCGTTGGTCCCGACTGTCATTTGTAGATCTTTGACAGTCGTTAAGTAGTCAGTGGCCCAAAAAAAAGTCTGACAACCAGTCTTACCAAGGGGTATCGTATTTCCCAGTACCAACTGGGTTGTGGAGGTCAGATAGGCAGTCGCTCCATGCAAAATAGTGGTATTCAGCTGCATCCGGTTAGACTGGAAGCCGACCCCAACATAGTTGGGAAAAGGCTAGGCAGATGATGATGATGAAACAAGGTGTAAACGGACTCATCGCGAAGCCGTCAACCTAACGTAATTCTGTAAGTAGAATTCTGTAGTAACTCTACGCAAAAATGATTCCTAGGAATACATTTTTTTTATGTGAAAACTCACGTTTTACGGTAGGATTCAATGTTACGCACTCAAAACATTATGCTTATAGATGCTTTGATAGTATAGTATGGGGTTCATGAGTACCTAAAGTTATAACATTAAAAACCTGTATTAAAAAAAAAACTTGTAAGTTTAACCCCCAATTTTTCCGTAACGAAGGTTCAAAAATATGCTCTAGAACATTCTAGGACAAAAAAATGATCTCAATGACGAGGAACCCAAAAAATACTACTTTATACGGTACTTTTACAACCATTATAGGTAAATATTGGAAAACCTGCTAATATTAAGAACTTTTTTCTACTTCATAATTTTTATCTTATATCTTACAAAATTTTATCTTATATCTCCAATCCGCACTGGGCCCGCGTGGCAGATTATAGCCCATTCCCTCTCCTAGAGAGGAGGCCTGTGTCCCAGTAGTGGGAACATTATAGGGTGATGATGTGATGTGATGTGTGTGATCTTACAAAAAAAGGCGAGAAATATAACTTTTTAATAAAACAGGCTAGTGGTTTTCAATAGACTAGTTTAATGTCATAAATGTATTTTCTATGGTACATAGATGACGGTACGGTTGTACCTTTTTGTTACTTACTAACACCTCCGCTTAACAAAAACAATACTGAAAACAACTATGAAACAGGTAAAATACCAAGCTTTTTCATAAAGTAATAATGTTTAACAGACCCTAGACTTTTGGTCAAAATATCTGCTGGCATTTCAGCTGTCTCCAAATAAGCTATTTTAACAAAATTATTCGTTACTGCCTCTCTGACGAAATGATACCTTATATCTATATGTTTAGATCTGCGATGAAAAACTGGATTTGAAACCAATTTCTGCGCACTCTGACTATCATTAAATAAAACAATTGGTTCTGAATTTCCTACAATCTCACAATGTAAATTCTTTAAATATATTGCCTCTTTACTTGCTTCTGACATCGAAATGTATTCTGCTTCCGTCGAGGATAAAGCTACATGTCTCTGCTTTCTACATTCAAAAGCAATCACTGTATTTGACAATTTAAAACAAAATCCCGAAAAAGATTTTCTATCATTTACATCAGAACCCCAGTCTGCATCTACAAAACCTTCAATACAAGAATTGTCTTTACAAAATACAAGACCATAGTTTTTGGTTTTTTTTAAATACCTTAACACCCTTTTCGCATGCTTCCAGTGAGTCTCATCATAAGAGTTGTTAAACTGACTAAGAAAACTCACACTGTAAGCAATATCAGGCCTGGTTAAAACCGCTAAATACATTAAGCCTCCTATTAGTTCTCTAAACGGATAATTATCTTTACAACCATTTTGAGACTTTTCTAATTTTAAATTCATCTCCATAGGAGTTCCTGCAGTTTTACAATTTAACATATTAAACCTCTTCAGTAAAGCGTCTACATACTGACCTTGATCAACTGTTATAACGTTTTCGTTAATATTAACTCTTAAGCCTAAACACTTTTTTAACTGACCTAAGTTTTTTATCTTGAATTTACAGCTCAATTCATTTACTAATTGTTCAGTTGCTGCCGTACAATTCGAAAAAACAAAAAAATCATCAACGAAAAGTGCTATAATAAGCTTAACTTTTCCTTCAAATTTTGTGAATAAACATGGCTCGTACTTTGATTTTTTATAACCTAAATCTATCAAGTAATCATTGACTCTCTGATACCAAGCTCTGGAAGACTGCTTAAGACCATATATAGCGCGCTTTAATTTTAACACTTTGTTATCATCCATACTAGATTCATAAGTAACTGGTTTTTTCATATACACAGTTTCTTTCAAAAAACCGTTTAAAAAAGCTGTGGTAACATCAAGATGACTTGAATCTAAATTCAACTTGGCTGCCAGAGCAAATAGTAATCTCAAGGTAGAATACCTAACAACTGGCGCAAAAGTTTCATGAAAATCTACACCTGCTTTCTGACTAAAGCCCTTTGCTACCAATCTTGCGCGGTAACGTACATTATTAGAACTGTCAAACTTCTTTTTAAAAACCCATCTACACTGAACTACTGTACAATCTTTAGGACGATCAACTAGCTCCCACGCGTTATTCTCTTCAAAAGAGTCCAACTCTTCCTTCATGCCTGCTCGCCAAAACTTACTCTCCGCTCCATTTAAGGCCTCTTCGAGAGTGATGTCTCTGTCATTATCATCACACTCTGTGATACATAAATTGTTATAACCATACCGATCAGGTTTCTTCCTCTCTCGTTTTGGTAGAGTTGCTGGTGTACCTTGCTCCAATATAGTTTCTGGGTCTGAAGAAGCATTGGAGAAATTTTCATCGGACGTACTTTCTGTTTCCGTATCCATAACATACGTACTGTCCACCTTTTCTTCTTCTGAATTTGAACTTCCTGACTCTGAAATTTCCTTCTCAGTACTCTCAGAATCATTGGTGCATCCTCCCTCCGCTGAAGACTTACACTCCAAGGATATGTTCACTGTACTCTCAGCTGACTTCTCCATAACAACGATGTCTCTACTTATGCTAACAGATTTAGTTTCTGGGTTATAAACCCTATAGCCTTTCACATTGTCAGAATAGCCGAGGAAAATAAGCTTATTAGCTTTCTTATCCCACTTCAAACGCTTCTCTTTTGGCACGTGCACCATGACTGCACTCCCAAAAATACGTAAATGACTCAAGTTTGGCTTCGACCCTGTCCAAACCTCATATGGAGTCTTGCTATTCAGTCCTGTAACAACAGATCTATTTCTTAAATAAACTGAAGTATGAACCGCCTCTGCCCAGAATTTCTTTTCTAACCCAGCGTCAAAGATCAAACATCTGGCCTTTTCAACTACTGACCTGTTCATCCGTTCACACAAACCATTCTGCTGCGGCGTGTAAGCATTAGTTCTTTGATGAACTATCCCATGCTCCTTCAGATATTTATCAAATTCTTGACTACAGAACTCACCTCCGTTATCTGTCCTTAGAATTTTGATCTTTCTGTCTTTCTGTTTTTCAACCATGGACTTAAAATCTTTGAAATTTGTAAATACCTCATTTTTCACCTTCATAAAATAAACAAACGCCATCTTGCTGTAGTCATCCACGAACAAAACATAGTATCTTGATCTTCCAATTGATAGAGTTTCCATAGGGCCACATACATCTGCGTGAATCACCTCTAGAACATTCTCCGTTTTAGACAAACTCTGCTGAAACGGCAGTCTAGCTTGCTTGCCTTCACAGCAAATAGTACACGATGCCTTATCTATGTTTGCCACTTCTGGGTATGAAATTCCTTCTACAGCGCCGTTTTTCATTTTGGTTAAACTAGTACTGTTGATGTGTCCCAAGCGTCGGTGCCAAATCTCACTCGATGCTATTGCAGTCGCTGCTAATAACTGTTCTCTTTTCGTGTATAATCTGTACACACCCTCAACTAATTCTGCTTCGCCAACTAGGTCTTTCTGTTGATTGTAGATGTAGCAACTATTTTTCTTGAAAATAACGCTGTTGCCATTCTCGATCAACTGACTCACCGAAAGCAAATTTGTTGTTAAGCTCGGTATGCACAATACGTCCGAAACTGTGACATCATACTCTACACCATTCACAACTGTGATGATGTTGACATCACCAGAACATAGAACTGGAACACTTGTCTGGTTTGCAATAATAATTTCTCTCATATCGTGTTGATGGGACGGATTGACGATATTTTCTTGTCTCGCCGTCATGTGTTTGCTAGCCCCACTATCAATATACCAGTTACTTTGACTGAACTTACCACTCAGGAAAATAGCACTGAATGCATTTGTCTGTTTTCTTTTGCTTGATTCTGAGTTGGGACACTGGTTTATATAGTGTCCGGTTTGTTTACATTTATAACACTTGACAACCTTGTCAGGCTTTGACGTTGCTTGCAAATCTTTATGGCCGCTCTTCTTAGAGTTTTCATTTTTCCAATGCTGCCTCCTTTTTGCTAAAAGTGCACTTTCGGAATCGGATACTGAACTAGCCTCAACACACATGTCAATCAACTTGGTTTTTATGACGTCGGCACTTATCTGGATTCCCGAATGTTCAATGGCCATAATCATAGGCGCATACCTTTCGGGTAATCCTGCTAACATTAATGCACCAATCCATTCGTCTGTTAACTTAAAGCCTGTTCCTTGAAGACGTTGAGATGTTTCCACTATCTGGGTCACATACTGCGTCATGGAATCGCAGTTTTCAAGACGAATATTGATGAGATTTCTGAGTAAACTTATCTTTCTTGTAAATCCAGAATCATCAAACATGGTTTTTAATTTGCTCCATAAATCATAAGTTGTCACTGCTTGCTTTATGTGAACATATAACGAGGGGTCTATGGTTAACACAAGTTTTGCCTTAGCTTTGGCGTCGTCTGATTTTTCTTTCGCACTAGCCGTCGCTGGTAGCTTTTCTTCAATGGCGGACGCCATGTTTTCCAGTACCAAAACATTTTGGGCTGCGAAACACCAATCCTCGTAGTTTTCACGGCCGCGCAACTTCGGAACATTAGCAATATAGTTTGCCGTCATTATTATCGCAAAACCACACAGTTATTTACGTTGAGTCTACTAAAAAATATTTTTTATAATGCCTGGGCCCATAACCTAATAAAACAGGCTAGTGGTTTTCAATAGACTAGTTTAATGTCATAAATGTATTTTCTATGGTACATAGATGACGGTACGGTTGTACCTTTTTGTTACTTACTAACACTTTTTAATTCGAACAGGACGCTAGCCCGCGTCACGGCTCTCGGTCGCTCTCAGTACGTCACAGAGTATATTTTAACAACATTATAATTTATTTTTATATCTGACGTGGCCTTCGTACACCTTATAAAGTACTCGTCACACGCCAATGATAGCTATTGGTTAAATCATAGAATAATAAATAGCGTATTTATTGCTATTTAATATTTTACAAACGCGTTTAATGACGATTTTGGCGCGAGTGCGAGCCTAATCGCGAGTGCTTTACGGAATTTGAATTGCGAATTTTCGTGGCTTCTGGCAATGGGTTTTTGATGAGTAAGTTTTAAAATATTGCAGACGATTGTTTCAAATATAGACTCATAATAGGCATTTTAATTTTAGAAAGTGTTGAGAATTAGATCTTCCAAAATGAATCGTTTGTCCTTATGTTTTTTTAACTGTTTAGCAAAGCGGTTTTCTCAAATAATAGAAAATCTATCAAGTTTTTGTGAGTTCCAGCGGCCAAATTAAGCTAGAAACTGGGCATTCTATTTAAACCTTTAGATCAGAAATCCGGCATTGTTTTTTTTGTTTGTTCCATAGCCCTCGCGTTTTAAACAGGACCTGGAATCGTCTAAATCGTTTATAAATTATTGGATTTTACTCATTTTAATTTTTTGTGTTTTTCATAGTGTCGATTGGCAGGGGAGAATGGAAGAAAACAAGTGCGAGTTCGTCTCGCGTGGAGAGGGTTCCGTACGTTAATCATCTAAGTTAACGCAAAAATATTGAATTTTCTGTTACTTTTATACCATAGATTTCATATACTACTTTTTGTATTTTTTTTTAAATTTTCGGCCTTGTAGTTTCCGAGTTACGGGCGAATGGTAAATTTTCGCCTATTTTCTTAAATAACTTCAAATTATTTATCTTAAAATTATAAAAAAATATATATATTTGAAATGCTCACAATGAACCCCTTCATTTGATATGTAACACGATATAGTTTTCATTTTTTTTATTTTTCATTTTTTTTTTTTTTTTCAACTAATTTACCTCACAAAAGTGGCCAACACCCCGTGGGCCATGTTTCAAATTCATCTGAATCGGTCGAGTAGATTCGGAAAAAATCGGCTGTGACAGACGGACCGACAGACAACCGAGTGATCCTATAAAGGTTTCGTTTTTTAAAAAAGGTACGGAACCCTAAAAACGTGTTACGTCAACCCAAATAACATGGGACAAGGGCAGGAAGATTATGAGTCATTCTCAAATTGATAGTGTGCTTACTTACACACTAACAAGTAGACAGACAGAATTCCTGTGGAGGGTGACTTGTGGACGGTGAGTAATGGGCTAGCTCGCCGTCCGTCCGTATTTTGATGACAGGCCGTGTTGACGGCGCGTTCGTGTTCCATGCGCGCCTCAAAGAGATGTCAGCTAACAGGGAGGGGCCCGCAAGGGCCGATGCCTGCCAGGGCTGCGGTACTGTTCAAAAGAGATACCGCGCGCGGCCCTGGAACACAAAGGGCAAGGAAGGAACATGGATGGGTTTTACTCAGTACAAGTCTGACACTCCCTTCCGCTCTGCCCGGGAGAAGTCATTTGAGATACCAATATTCAACAAACCGTTCAATTTAACAAACAAACATTTCCATACAACTACTATAGTTTTTTCAGCGTTATCAATTCCATTAACTCAAGTGCCCATGTATCTATCTGCAATTGTATGTGCGAGTTCATATCATTCCCAACATCTTAATTAATAGGACACAAACAAGTGCATATGTAATTCAACGCTGTTAGGAATTATTGCAGTTTCTAATCTTGCTAGGATAGTGTGGGTGGTGTATAATGAATTATTAACCCGACACATAAAGGGAGAGACAAGACCCTTAACGAAGCTGAAAGGCAATTGTTCTCCCCGTCATTGCGATATATTTTTGCTCTAGACCATACCTGGGAA
Source organism: Lycophotia porphyrea (assembly GCA_950005105.1). Taxonomy (NCBI): domain Eukaryota; kingdom Metazoa; phylum Arthropoda; class Insecta; order Lepidoptera; family Noctuidae; genus Lycophotia; species Lycophotia porphyrea. The sequence continues at coordinate 11,973,023 of OX465406.1, forward strand.
CCTTCTAGTTACGGAGATATTGGGGGTAAACGTTCCAATTTTATTTTAAATACATGTTTTTAATGTAAGATTTTGACTTCACACCTCCACGACCCGTCGATCAGCACAATGTTTTGAGTGCGTTACATTGAGTCCTACCGTAAAACGTCATTTTTCACCCGAAAAAAAAGTCGTTTCCTAGCAATAATTGTTTGTCGTTGACATTTTGTTATATATGTACTATGTCTAGGTACTACGTCTGCGGTGACTCAGACGCGTCAACACGTCCGCTACTCGTCATGTGATTGATCCGTCTGACAGCCAGTCATCCACGCTGCCACAGACACTTGTCGTCGCATCCTAATTGCCACAATTATGAGCATCAGCGTTGATGGTCACTTGGCCGAGAGTGGACGCTAAAACTGAGCGGAGTTTGCGAAAATATTACTGTGGCAAAGTATCTAATTTGATATTTTGGTGTCTGGCTTTCCCACTTATTTAAAACTTATCGTTTCGGTAACGACTAGGATAATCAAGTTAGAGGTTCCGTAGCCAAATGGCAAAAAACGGAACCCTTATGGATTCGTCATGTCTATCTGTCTGTCCGTCCGTATGTCACAGCCACTTTTTTCCGAAACTATAAGAACTATACTATTGAAACTTGGTAAGTAGATGTATTCTGCGAACCGCATTAAGATTTTCACACAAAAATAGAAAAAAAAAACAATACATTTTGGGGGTTCCCCATACTTAGAACCAACTTGAAACTCAACAATTTTTTTTTCATCAATCCCATACGTGTGGGGTATCTATGGATAAGTCTTCAAAAATTATATTGAGGTTTCTAATATTTTTTTTTTCTAAACTGAAAAGTTTGCGCGAGAGACACTTCCAAAGTGGTAAAATGCGTGACCCCACCCCTGTAACTTCTAAAATAAGAGAATGATAAAACTAAAAAAAATATGAGTTGTACATTACCATACAAACTTTCACCGAAAATTGTTTGGACAAGATCTAGTAAGTAGTTTTTAGTTTTTTTTAATACGTCATACATCGTAAACCGGTCTAATGTTGTATTGATAATGGTACGGAACCCTTCGTGCGCGAGTCCGACTCGCACTTGGCCAGTTTTTTGTTGACGATTGATATGATGTTTACAAATAACTTTTAGTCGTTTTTATGATTTCAACGAATACTCATTCTTGAGAGCTTTGATGAAGTAGATTACATTCGATAAGCGAACATATGTTAAAAAGTAAAAAACTATATTGGATTTAAGGTACCGAAAATCTGATTCCGTTAAAGTCGTTCTATAAAACTGCTCTCTTAAAACTGTTTTCACCCCGTCTTCTGGTTTAGACAGGTCAGGTGTCACAAACCCGAAAAGAGAAAGAAGACTTTGTCACATAACATCATATTGTAACACTAGCTGATGCCCACGGCTTCGCCCGCGTGGATTATATACTAAATCCTTTCTCGAGGACCACTATCCATTGGTGAAAACAGCATGAAAATCGGTGTAGTTTTTGAGTTTATCGCGAACAGACAGACGCGGCGGAGGACTTTTGTTTTATAATATGTAGTGATAGTGATCTTTTGAAGTAAACAATAGGTTTAAAATAGCCTATCAATAATAATATGATCGATGACCAGCTGTCTCCGGCTCGCGTGACATCATAGAACTACTTATGATCGCCATTACAAACGCTTAGTATAAAATATTGAACGCGCTATTTTATGCGCTTCTTAGTTATGCACCCCTGACCTTTAGTGCAAGCGATTGTTTTAAGCCTTTGTTATTTATAAGGCAAACTTTTGCTTGTAACTAGTAAAAATATGATAAAGTTTTCTTATTAGGTGAGATTTAGTACTAGCTTGGGACCTACACCTTTGCTAAGCCTGTTCCCAATTATTTTGGGATCCAATCTAACCGGGTGCAGCTGAATACCAGTATTAACATGGAGCGACTGCCTATCGGACCTTCACCACGCAGTCAGTACTGCGTAATACGATACCCCTTGGTAAGACTGGTTGTCAGACTTTCGGGCCACTGACTACCTCCAACGACTGACAAAGATCTAGAAATGATAGCCGGGACCAACGGCTTAACGTGCTTTCCGAGGCACGGAGGAAAGTCGGTATGTAATGGGTGGTCACCCATCTACGGATTAACCTCAGCAAACGCGGCTTAACCTGAAGATCGACCTGAGCGGCTGTTATTATTTAACCACGAGCTCCTCTTGCTTATGCTCGCAGTGAGTAAAAATATGATAAGGTAATCTTGGGCTGCGGGCTGTTCGAAAGAGATACCGCGGCCCTGGAACACAAAGGGCAAGGAAGGAACATGGATGGGTTTTAGTCAGTACAAGTCTGACACTCCCTTCCGCTCTGCCCAGAGCGGGAGTAGTCATTTGATGATTTCCAATCCGTAAAAAAAAAAAATAGGTAATCTTTATAAGATTTAGTATCAGCTTGGAAGTTAATATAAATTAGTTTTTCTTGCAACCTCTTTGCAGTAGTTCGCAATCACTATCGCTGTCAGAGCCTTCTGCAGTTCGTCACAGTTATTTTTGAAGTGAAAACTTCTTTAGCATCGTTGTGATTTGAAAGTCGAGGAAACGAAAAAGCGACAGTAAAAAGAGACAGACAAATAAATTCATAAGATTTAACGTAGGAAAATATGAGATAGGAAGCATTATACAGTGTTTATCTTGAAGCCAAAATTTTTGAAGGTTTCACTTCTACCACGTGTGATTTGTTTCTCTTCTGGGCAAGCTTCCCTTTGACTAACAGAAAGTGTAGACCACCTGCTTAAGAGTAGGAGAGTTCAAGTAACATAACATAACATCACGCCTGTAATCCCCGTAGGGTTAGGCAGAGGTGTACCTAATTGTACACCTACATTTCGCCAATTAGGTTTAAGTCCCATGTGAGCCTATTGCCATCAACCGGGCACAAATCTAGACTCCGTGGCTGCTACTGAGAAAAAAAAGAGTTGAAGTTCTTTACTGATATAAATACAGAAATTCATTCATTGCATGTGGCTTTTAATTCTTTAGCACCTGGCATAGGTTGTGTCACAGCTCCATAACCACACCCCGCTGTTGTTTCATTCCGATATTCCCGTTTCTACCATTTGGGTACGGAACCCTAAATATGATCGTGCCACCGACACAAAAAAGAATAAGAAGAACACCACCTAATAATAATCAGACAAATAAAAGTCGGCCATTCGATAAAGTTCAAGCAAACAGTAAGTTCCCAAAAAGATCAGTTTAACAAAAGCTCGAAAACCTAATAGCCTATTATTAACACAAACAGGGGAGTGTTCACTCTATTTATAGAGTAAAACAAAACGTATTTGTTATTTACCTTACCCTGCTACTCCTGGCCTAGTTGATTTAAAAAGACCCCTTATAATTAAGATAAGATTTCACACAAACAATGGACGTTCTGTACGAAACTTGGACAATGGAATAATTAAATTAAAAGCTTTTTTGACTTATTTGTTTTGTTAAATAATAAGATTTTGGTCAGATAATTTGAATAAAAGACTTGGAAGCTGTGTTGACTGCCTCGATGGACGAGTGGTCGCAAGCGTGACAACTGAGCTTGGGGTTTGGGTTCGATTCCCAGGTCGGGCAAAATACTGTTGGGTTTTTCCATCAGGAATCCGACTCCAACTTGGGTCAAGAGCAAGAAGACGATGTTAGGAAAATATATGGGCTGTACATAATAATGAAAAGACTTAGGTACTAGTTTAAGATTTGTTTAAGCATACCCCTAAAGCCGGACACACCTCCCCAAGATACAGGACTAGCCTAGTTTAGCCAGTGGCGCGCCAGTTAAACCTTGTTTGAACTGTCAAGCGTCACAAATGTCACTTTAAATGTCATTGTCAATAATGACAATTTGGCGGTTAAGCGTTTTTTGTTGCTGGCGGAATGTACAGACGCCAGCACATCAAGCTACTACAATCTGTCAAATTTCTTTAATAGATTTTCAACTTTATCTCTAAAGCATTAGGTTTAAGGTTGATTGGGAAGATTTGACAATTTCGGGTAACTTGATGTGCTGGCTGTACTTTTTGTGGTAATTAATAGTTACTTCACCTAATTACTTGTTTTAGTTCACTTGCTGCGCCCTATAATAGTCATATGCTTATTAGTTAAGGTCTAGCCTATAAATAATTACATAACTGATAATAAATAATAGATAATATATTACTAGCTGATGCCCGCTACTTCGCCCGCGTGGATGTCGGTTATCGCGACCAAAAACGTAATCATGAAATTTTGATCCCGTTCCCGCAATAAAAACTTGACAAATTATACATTAAAACCTTCCTCAAAAACCACTCTATCCATTGGTGAAAACAACATAAAAATCGGTGCAGCAGTTTTTGAGTTTATCGCGAACAGACAGACAGACGCGGCGGAGGACTTAGTTTTATAATATGTAGTGATAGTGATATTAAGTACAGAGAGTTAACAAAAAGTTTTATGAGGATTGTTGAGCTCAAGTTATATGCTGGAATACAATTAGATTACGCAGAATATGACAAACTCATGAGAGAGACGAACATTATCTTCAAGTTGTATCTCAAACAACTGTCTAGTAGCAACAAATAAAGCGAAAGTACTTATTTTCATTTGAAATTCCTCGTGATTTAAAGATGTCTTGTGGTCTTCGTCTTTAAATAGCGGGTGAATCAGACACATTCATCGAGCGTAAAGTATTTTAGTAGAAATACTAAAATATGATTCATTCTATTTTGGTTGGTCGAAGATAAACATAGACCGCTTGACAATTCACGCGAGTTCGCTGAGTCAACTGAAGATCACATCTCTATAGACTCAGGAAACATCCCTATTATGAAAATTAGGATGTTTTCTGAGTAAAAAAAAAGTGTGTGTGTACTTATATACACAAGTAAGAAGTAATACTTCTTTAGCGTATAAAACTAAAATGTTAACTGGCTAACTTCAGGGTGTATGTTGACTAGCTAACTTCAGGGTATCGGTTTTTCGTGGCGGTGTGCGCGCGCTTCGTAAAAATTTACTCTCATCATTTTTCCCTAACGCGCCAAAAGAAGTATAACTTCAAAAATATAATTCTATTTAGTCCATCAGTTAGATTATCGAAAAATATTGGGTACGAATTTTTTGTTTTATCAAATCAATGAAAAATAAAGAAGATAAAACGCATCAAAGTTCATGAGGGCTTGTGAGGTCACTTTCCGCTAAAAAGTGTAACGAAAAGGAGGTCACACGAGTTTTCGATGCACTGCATCGTCCTCATTGTTAGTTTACGTTGACAAGAAAAAAAATAAGTGTCCAATATTTTTGTATTGCTGTGGGCCCGCATATCGCAAAACTCAAGCCCTGAGACAGACGGGGTCGAGGCAGACCACGGAGAAGATAGCGGGACGCCTTGGATGGCTTTCTCGGTAATTGGCAAGAAGAAGCGCATCATCGGGAAAAGTGGAAGGAATGGCGAGAGGCCTTTGCCCAGGAGTGGGACAGTACAGGTTAATTTAAAAAAAAATTTTTTTTCGTAATCTATCTGACGGACTAATTAGATTATTTTGGTCAACTATCTTATTAATATGACATCTTTAAAATTCTGCAGGAATGGGGAAGGTCGGTCAATACTTATTGTGGATGGCGTATCCATAGCTAGGTCTTAATCTAACCAATAAGGTCATTGCTATTTTGAAATATGTACTTATAAGGTCTAAATATACCCTTAACGAAGCCGAAAGACACTTGTTCTCCCGTCATTGCGATCATTTTCTTGTTATCGACCATACCTAGGAACCTTCTAGTTACGGAGATATTAGGGGTCAACTTTCCACAAGTTTTTTATGTTACAACTTTACTTTAAACATCCCCACGACTCACGTACTATTCAATACATCCATCAGCACAATATTTTAATTGCGTTACATTGAGTCCTACCGTAAAAGGTGACTTTTACGGTTTACCCCAAAATTAAAAGTCGTTTCCTAGAAATCATTTTTGCGTAGTTTGATGTACTTGGTGACGCTTCGTGAAGGTTCCAAATACACCTTGTATACACACTGGATGCAAATACATAAATGTTTGTCATTAGTGATTTATTAATTTGTTAACATATATAGTATAGTTGTTATAAAAATTACAAGCGCGCTAGGTTATGCCAGAAGGCGTACAAAATATTCGTAGATTTCATTGATAGCATAATTACATTAATGGAATGCATAAAGTGTTAATTGATGTTCTTAAAAATAATAAACAAAAAAAAATACAAATGTCATAGGAAAAAATATAAAATAATGTCAATAAGTTTACTACGTCAACATTCAAATAATGGTTAAGTAATAACGAAAGAAAATAAGTAAAATAATAATGAAAATAGTCTTCTTAAAGTAGTTCTTTCTAAGTTAGGCAGTCAAGACAGGCACTGCGAGACTGTTCGAAAGAGTTACCGCGGCCCTGGAACACAAAGGGCAAGGAAGGAACATGGATGGGTTTTAGTCAGTACAAGTCTGACACTCCCTTCCGCTCTGCCCGGAACGGGAGAAGTCATTTGATGATATCCCATCCGAATAAAAAGGCAAAGATGCAGTTGCAGACAACAGAAAAAAAAAATGTTATCTATGGTCGACTGATAGCAGAAAGTAGGTAGATAGACATCTAGGTGAAATTAAACTTTTTGAAAACTTCAGAGGCATCAATATTGCTTCGCGAAGATTTGAGCTTGATCTTTAAGTGAGTCTTCATCAAGTTGGGAAAACTATGCTTAGTTTAATGCTTTTATGGATAAGCTTATAGATTGCGATGATTTATCTGATTTTATAGTCACGTTGGTCTAGTGGTTGCAAGCGTCATTGCTGAGCTTGAGGTCCTGGGTTTGATTCCCGGGTCGGGCAAATTTTCATTGGGTTTTCCCTTCAGGAATTTCTCAGTAGCAGTCACGTAGTTTTAAGCTGTGCTCGGTTGATGTTGATAGTAATAGGCTCACCCGATTACATGGCGCTTAAACATAACTGGCGAAATGTGGGTGTAGGGTAGTTAACAAAAACATCTACTAAGTCCGTCAGATAGATTTAAAAAAAACATAGACACGTATTTTTTCTATTTTCACGTAAACAAAATATGAAGACGATACAGTACGTCGAAAACTCGTGTAACGTCATAATGACAGTACCCTTTACAGGTGGAGTGACGTCACAAGCCTCCACTCACGATCTATGATGCGTTTTATCTTCGTTAGTTTTATTGATTTGATAAAACAAAAAATACATATCCAATATTTTTCGATAATCTAACTGACGGACTAAATAGAATCATATTTTTTAGTCGGGAAACATCCCTGGCGTGATTTTATGTTTAATTATAATAATTACTTTTCTACAAAACCAATTGACCATAGACACCATAATAGATACAGAAACTCATTTCCACGTTTTTACAATTGGATCTGAAAAGTTTCCATCAAAACCGTAGTTTTGAGAAAAAAAGAAAAAAAAAACATGTTTGCAATTCACACGTGGTAGAAGTGAAACGTTCAAAAATTTTGGCTTCAAGATAAACACTGTATAATGCATCCTATCTCATTTTCTCCCACGTTAAATCTTATGAATTTATGTGTCTGTCTCTTTTTATTGTCGCTTTTTTGTTTCATCGACTTTCAAATCACAACGATGCTAAAGAAGTTTTCACTTCAACAAGACTAAAGGATACGGTATTGATCTCCGAATCTACCAAGCGACTGCATTACACTCAGCATTATGCAGCTACCATAAAAATACACGTCACGGATAATAAACTTGATTCTAGTTGTAGAAACTATCTAGAGATAGAAAGAGTAGAAAACAGATAACATCTAACATCACACCTGTAATCTCTAAAGGGTTATACAGAGGTGTACCTAATAGTTCACTCACATTTCACCAGTTATGTTTAAGTCCCACGTAATAGGGGGCGAGCCTATTGCCATCAACCGGACACAAACAGACATAGTGGCTGCTACTGAGAAACTCCTTATGGAAAAACCCAACAATACTTAGCCCGACCTGGGAATCGAACCCAGGACCTCATGCCCAGCAGCCGCGCTTCCGACCACTAGACCAACGAGGCAGCAGAAAACAGATATAAGGTTGTAATCACATTTACATGCACAGAACAGCATGTTCTTGTATCTCTTTCTGTCACTTAGAATTGCACTCACTAGAGTGAGAGGTCCAATCGCACGTTTTAAAGTGCTTCCGATGCGAATGAATTCGGATGCTGGCGATCGAACTTCTTGTAAAGCCGAGAGCATTTCATGGAGTGACAATAGAATAAAGAGTCATGTTAAATATTTAAGAGGAAATGCGGTAGGTATTTGAAGAAACTTTTGCTGTCGCTCTGCGAGCGCGATTTCGCATTGGTGCGATAAGGACAACTACAGTAAAAAGTCGTAATTAGAGGTTTAGCTCTCGATTATTTCTTCCTCCAATATTTGACCAATTTAAAAGATATTTCATAAACTGGATGGATAAGAAGGATATATTATACTGTGTCTCTATGTTTTTCAAATTTCATTAATAGTTCTCAAATTTGTACACTAGGCCTCCGTTGGCAGGCTATCTAAATAGGCAATTTTGAGCATTTTGTAAAGTTACAAAATGCTCAAAACAAATGCACTGGAACCCAAGAAACACTTACAAGTGTTTCTTAGGTTCTAGTGCTTAAACAGATTATGTACAGACGCCAGCAAATCAAGCTACTAGATTTTTTACTTTATTGCTGAATTATTAGGTTCAAGGTTGATTGGGAAAATCTGTCAATTTCGGGTAGCTTGACCTGCTGGCGTCAGTACCATTCAAAGGGAAAACTTAGAGACATAGAAGAGGTGGATATTTATTTAACTGTAAAAATCATAGCCTTAAAGTTATAAACCAGAAAGGAAACAGGCGAGAGTGAGAAAAGACCACCCGCCTTTCCTCTGAAGGTGGGAGCGGGTAGCAGGGTAACCCGAAAAATTATATTTTTCTGACGTTTTCTTGCAGTTTGCCTGTCAGTGTCAGCCAGCACACACTACAAACACTTCCAGGTCACCCATAACAACTTATGTCCAGGTTGTAGATTTTGATGAAGATGCACTACCTCTCCACAGCTTTAGTCTTTCACTTCAGAACACTAGCAGCCTTGACATTAGCAGCTCACCTGCTAGAAGAGCCTACATAAGTCATGATCATCATTTTCTTGCCCTTGTCCAATATTACTTGGAGTCGGCGCAACACGATAAAGACATCCTAGACAAACAGTTTTGAAGTTATACCGTGTTAGGAAAAAATTATGAGAGTAATTTTTTACGATGCGCGCGCACACCGTCACGAAAAACCGACACCCTGAAGTTAGCTAGTCAACATACACCCTGAAGTTAGCTAGTCAACATTTTAATTTTATACGCCAAAGAAGTATAACTTCTTACGTGCGTAATAAGTACACACACACTTTTTTTTACTGTCACATGAGCAATTGACACAATATGAAGAAGAACGTTTCTATCACTTGATGGTAAGTGATACGGCGATAGAACACGCTTCATTTTGAATAGATGGGTGGCTTGAATCGGGAAAACGTTTTGCGCTTATCAGCTCTTCCTAAAGTTGTGAATCTGTTGAAGATTTACTCTACGGCAACGCATATTTTCATTAAACATTGGTCTTCGATTTTTTCTATAATTTTTTTCCGCAGATCAACTGAATATTTCCACGTTATTAACCAATGTATAGGTCTTCTACAGTTCTCATCATTATCTGCCCAGCCTTTTCCCAAATATGTTGGGTTAGGTCGGCTTCCAGTCTAACCGGATGCAGCTGAATACCAGTATTTTAAATGGAGCGACTGCCTATCTGATCTCTACAACCCAGTTAGTACTGGGTAATACGGTAGGTACCCTTTGGAAAGACTGGTTGTCAGACTTTCGGGCCACTGACTACCTGTCACTTACAGTTTTAATTTTACTTAAGTAATAAAAATGTTAAATTCACTTACAGGCAACGCACAAGAGTTTCTCCTATACCGGAGGTAAGCAATAAAGACGGATTTTTTAAAATGTATCCCCTATCCGAGTTAAATAGGGCATGCGCAAGTCTGTGTGAAATTTCGTCATATTTTCTGATGAGAAATCTTATTGGTCGCACGGCTTTTATCTCTATAATATATATGTTTTGTGTCCAATAAAGAATTCTACATTTACTATTAAGTGTCAAAACTGTTCAAGGCCACCGAAAATAGAATAATTTTACAAATTCACTAGTATATAAATAACAGAATTAGTTACAAGTTGAACCTGCGAGTATTAATACAGCGGGTTGACCTATTACCCCGCCCTTTCGGGATACGTGCGGACTCGGGACATTGTCACCCCTACTCATGTGTGAGCTCGTTTAACCAACAAGACAATGCTCATCGCTAATAACACCGGTGAAGTTAATTTAAGTCTTTTGAAAAGGAGTTCTTAATTTAAACATTCAAATGTTTACAGCTGGTTGCACATAAACTTTGAACGAAGGAGTTTCGATTACATTTTATCCGTTGTCTTCAAAAAGGTTTTCAGGCTGAAAGTGCGTAAGGCAGAGACAATTTTTCAAATGATGCCTTGCGGTGATATTAACTACGTCCAAAACTCCGAAAGTCCGCCCATTTCAACCGCTCCTTCATACTTTACAGCAATATCTTTTCTTCCTACTTTGAAATAGACATATTTTATTCACGGCTTCAAGCGCTTTATTTGGGAGGATTTAAATGCCTCTTCTATTGGTGCCATGGGTCATATTTCTTTACGGAAATATGGCTAACAGTTGTTCATCTTGATGGAGTCATAATCATACTGAAAACTCTTTGTTTTTTCCGCATTCATTAGAAACTTTATGCTTCAAACGATTTCAACGAAGTTAGGGACAGAAACAAAATAACCCGAAGAAGAGACTGAGGACACCATTTATTCAGTCACATGAAGTAATTGCCCGAGGCTGGGGGTTGAATTCCGGGTAACAGTTAATTTTGCATAGTGGGTGATGATCTGTTTGCATGTTCTTTATTTATTTTTTCCTTTTTACTTTTTGGCATTTGTTCCACAGTACAGACTTGAAGACTTGACACGTGAAGACTTGTAATTGGCTGTCAAATTACCATACTGTAATTTATCACTATTTTATTTAGCTGTAAGTCTTCCAAAGTCTTTAAATAAATAAATAAATAAATAAATAATAAAGTACCACTTTCATGTGACAATTCATGAAACTTCATGATTTCATTAGCTTCTTTCAACAGGGCCTCCTATAGCGCAGAACAATCAAGAATTTCGCGGAAAAATCAAAAACAACAATTCAGAGGTGCAAATAAATGATGGATTGAACAAAAATCTATATAATTTGCAAAAAGATTCCATGTACTCTATTGAAATCAAATCAAGCACTCTGGGAAGTGATTAAATAAAGCATGGAAAGGCTACAAATAAAATGCAAAGGGAAGCCATGCGTGAGTTTGGAAAAAAGTTATTCCGGATATTTGTCGTTAAAAATAGCGTCTTTTTACTGCAGTTACTAGGAATCCACCAAGACTGATTTTGTCGTGGTTTATATATCATCATCTACCAAAGATCGTGGAGTTTTAATAACATAACATCCCGCCTGTTATCATTCTCGTGGCCATATCTCAATTTATTTGTGGTCGGAGCAGTATGTCTTGTTCTTGCCTACATTCCATGGATTCCTGACTCCCACAACCTCTGTAGCTCCAATATTTGTAACACCTCTAAAGGAAAAACGACTCTTAATGAAGCTGAAAGGCACTTGTTCTCCCCGTCATTGTGATCATTTGTTCTAGACCATACCTGGGAACCTTCTAGTTACGGAGATATTGGGGGTCAAAGTTCCAACTTTTTTTAAATACATGTTTTTATTTTTTTTTACTTAAAACGCCTTCACGACCCCCGTACTATTCAATCCATCCATCAGCACAATGTTTTGAATGAGTTACATGAGTCCTACCGTATAACGTGAATTTTCACCCCAAAAAAAAAAGTCGTTACCCAGCAATCATTTTTGAGTAAAGTTACTTAGTTGGATGTACAGAATGCTAGGTTGACGGCTTCGTAAAGAGTCCGTTTACACCCAGTATATTGTAATTATACTTTGTGGGAGAAAATAAATCTTTATTTATTATTTAAATTATTTATTTATATTTCTTTGTTAGTCATAATGTCATGAATCACCTCTTTCTAGCCATAACATGCACGCCTGTGTTTCCCGAATATTTAGGCAGAGGAGCCATTATTGCATCAATATGTCGAAAATTAATTTTAAATCCCATACGATGTAAACTTGCAGGGATTATTAGCTAATAAAATATATATATATATACAAGAATCTGTGGTCTTCAAGCATCTAGTATTAGTTATCTGTAAAGGATACTCTATGCTTAATTCATCTTTGGTTATTGAACTTGGTCACTATGGTCAGTTATGGAGCCCTACTCTGTGGGAACCTTATAGGATGCCTTTTTTTTTTTACGGATGGGAAATCATTAAATGACTTCTCCCGCTCTGGGCAGAGCGGAAGGGAGTGTCAGACTTGTACTGACTAAAACCCATCCATGTTCCTTCCTTGCCCTTTGTGTTCCAGGGCCGCGGTATCTCTTCCGAACAGCCCGCAGCCCTGGCAGGACCTTATATCTCCGATTCCGTTATTAATCATAAACATGATTTTACGTGGATTAAGATTTGTGACGAATGGACTCTTGTGAAGCTGCAGTTTTATTATTTAATCCTTATGGAGCAGATATTGGATGGTTAAGTGCATTTTCACTTTGCATATCAATATTTAATTTGTATTCTTCGTTAATTTCATTGTTTTCTAGATTTTCATTATTGAGGAGTGTTTTATCATTTTGTTTTCGATGTTCACTTCAGTGTTGACCGAAAGGGAGCAGTTATTAAAGATGTGCCTAGTAATATATTTAAATGATTGTAATTATGTATTGGCAGATTGTACCTATTCCTATACTCTACCGTTATAATCATAATTAATGTGTTCATTCATACTACTTATCTGTTTCTGTCTATGTGTGTATGTGCTGGCACAATCGATTCAATGCGCTCAGTATTCATACAAAATTTTGACATTTTCTCAACCATGACCAAGGTTTTTTTGCACATTTTCTTAATTCTCTGGTTTCTTTGCAAATCCAGACAACCTGTAGGCAAGCGCGGTCGATGTATTGATTTATTTTGACGATTTCACAACAGTGCGCTTATCTCGGTGGCTACCGTACAAATATTATACATAAATAACTACGTTGTTTTCTTACAACACATTTAGCTAACGATAGTATTGTGAGCGTGTCGACCTTCACGCGTCAATCCATAGTCCGTCGGTAGTCGGTACTCACTCCTCAGAATGTTGTGATACATTATCCTTGTCCTTGTGTGCTTGCCCCGAGCTGCAAGAGTTCCCCATCTCGTCGCCGGCTCGGCCGCGCCGCCCTTAGCTTGGCATCACCCGCACCCTCACCACATGCACTACACTCAGTCGACACACGTACACACGCCGAACCAACTAATATCTATTTTCTTGTGATAATTTAACATTTCCCGGCGTCGCGATCGTTTCGGGCGGTAAACGCGAGCGTGAGTGCGCGCGTGCAGTCACGACGCGCGCTCGCCGCCGAATAATCGATGCGCAGTCTCCCCCCGCCACACCCGCGCGCGCCTCTCGCGCGCCTGCTCATTATCTACGCTTTTCACGACACATGCCGCGATGAGAGCTTTTCCAAGCGTAGAGGTTTCCCCATTTTCTATATTGGCAATCTTTTAATTCTGCTACGCTCCGTACTGGGTTAAATTCTTACATTTTCTGGTGCAGTAAAATCCACTTAACTTTAAATCGATCACGTCGAGTTCAATTTTCACCGCCTAGTCATCAATAAATTCATAGATTCTCCACTGAAGTTAATGACATCTTGGCAGGAGATCAAAAGATTAGGCACGCTACATCACAAACACTCAAACACTTTTCCTCGCCACTAACACGACACAACACAGCGTTATTTATGATTATGTATGAAAACATTCCTTAGAAAACAAACTTCAACCCCGTCCACAGAGGTTTGATAGGAACTCCAAAAATGTATAAAACCTTCACCGACTGGCAAGCAATGAACGCGCCGCTACATTCGAATTTGGAATATTCTTAAAATAAAAATAAATGTCGTTTGTTTCTGTCTTGCCCTGCAGCAAGTGCTCACAAGTACTATGAACTTCTCATATTTTGATTTATAATTTTAAGTAAAGTGTAGTATAATAATATATTTTTCTACCGTTGGCATCATGCCCAGGTGTTTCATAAACTCTGTGCGACGTCTCAAGAGGAGTTTCATACAGGAATTTGGTGAATTTTCGGTCGAAAGTAAGTCACTTTGTATTCGATGAATTCTTACAAATATTTTTGTATGCTATGTTACCAAGGGGCAGTTTGTGGGCCGACATGATAGGGAATACGTTCTACTACAATGCTTACTGCGTTTCCCGTGATTTTACAGATTTTTCAGCTTCTTTTCCACTATTTTCCAAACTTTATCTTTCGAACCGGACTGACAGTGTCACGATATTTTTTTCAATCAGAATATTTTTATGATTGCCAATTTATATAAAAATGTTACGCGTGAAACCATAATGGTATCATGAATTATGTTTTTTTATTATTTCCGCTAAACCTAGACTGAGAATTTACTGAGAATTCGTTACGGATTTGAAGATCGGTGGAATTTTTACGATTCTCGGCTTTTTGTCGTGCATTGGTCGCGATATTATTTGGGGTGGCGATTGATCTGTAACATATTTCCTACTGACTATTACTACTACTGTAATAGCTACAAATAACTTGTTAAAATGGTCAGTATCAGTACAAACAATTCTGTTCTCATAATGAACACGCTTTGAATGTGACATGGTTTTAAAAACACCTTGTTGGACCTGAGAATCTAACTTAGAGTGTTATTGGACCACGTTCAGTAGACGCGCTTGCGGCCAACCAAAGAGTGTAATAGATACATAAGCGTGGAACGGTCTGTCGGATAAGTAACCCTTCCGTTCCCTGGTGAAACAGGAAACAGATATCGTTGTTGATGACTGGGAACTGCTGATCCCTCAATAGATAGAAGGCGTCATGGATTCGTCGCTATATAACATCGATTTATTATTATAGGTATCTATAGGTTTCACCCTCTGATCCCCATAACTGGAAATTCAGCCCACGAAAATTACGACCCATTACAAAATATTATTGTTACAACTCGTGTGAATTTAAAAGCATTTTTATGAGCAAAACTTTTTAGCTCGATGAAATCTAGATCTGGGAAACCACGAATTACATATTCCATTACTTAGGTACTTCGATATTTTTATTCGCTCAGTTAAATCTTTATTTAAGTGGGGTTTTATAGCTACTTCCACACTTTCAGATGAAATGAAATCGACGAGAGTACCGAAACCACACAATAAACGGCAAAAGCATCTTTTAAAAACCAACGAAACGATATACCATGACAAAGTGCCAATTTCTACGCGATTCTACCTTCAGCTACTAAAAAAAAGTCAATTCTTACAACAATTCCAAGACACCGAACCATACGAATACGCTTCAGAAAACGAAAAACCAGTAAAATCTCCCGATATAACTGTACCTAAAAACAAGATTTTAATAAAAAAGGATAATGAAAAAACGTATAACTTGAGGTCTTCCGAAGCAAAAACTGAACGCAAAACGTATGACAAGACGCATAGAAGGAAACGTAACGGCTGCGACAACGAAACGCAATCCATTTCCGAACTGATACAGGACGTCAATAGGAAACGGAAGCCCAGGAAGGAACCGTTGGCGCCAATTATTGAGGAAATTAAAAGCAGGGAGCCGTTGAAATTCAGTAATAAAGGTTTGTGCATGCGTTTTACTTAGTATATTTTGCGTAGAAGTGTTTTATATTTGATTATCTGGGACGACTAAAGCAAAAAATAAGGTATGTTGCTGTAAGGCATTTATTACTTATGATGTTCAATGTGCTGTAACTGTAGATATTTGAAGAAGTAAACAAGGCGGATACCTTGTATTTTAAAGTTAACTTTTCTATACTTACCTCGAAGTTTTGTTAACAAAATAACTTTGAAACAAAAAGGTTTTACACCAAAAAGTTGTCAGAAAACATGGCCTTTCACATTATGAAACAATACGTTGTCATTGAAACGTCAAGCTAATTTTATTTCCTATGACTTTCCTGTTTGTGCGTTTTTCCATATAATTATTACCCACGGTGTAAGGGATATTGCGATACAAACTTTTGCCACAGTTTCAGTTTATGATTCTAAAACTCCACAGAGATGTAACTTTTCGTCGGTTATTAAAAAAAACTGTTCTTGGACAACTGCTCTTCTGAGGCCCTAGTACGAGCGCGCGGTGTAAACGTTGATTTTTAATAAAAAAACATCCAATTATCTTATAGCAGCTTATACACAATCAGTATCATCCATAGATATGAATAAATTCTTAAAATTATGAAAATAAATGAAACGGGTGTTTTTAATTTCAAAATCGATGTACTTATGTCACGTTCACACCGCGCGCTCGTGCCCTGTTTCATGAAAAGTGTCTACATTTATACATTACCGTATATAACAGGTTTAGAAGTAACTTCACTTCTTAACGTAACGAACTTCTTTACGCACGCTTGACTTGGGGAGTAAGCTGGTGAATGCGCTACGAAAACGTTACGACGCGTTCGGGCGAGGCGAACGCATCATTTGGGAGTAAGCTGGTGAATGCTGCGTTATGAAAAGTTACGTTACGTGGCGAACGGAAAAAAGTTAAAGGAGAAGTTTTACTTCAGTCGTGTGGTCTAAAGCACACTCGTTTTTTTTATAACTGATGGAAAACATTCAGTTCTCGTGGGTTTAGATTTAGTATTATGTGCGGGACCCGTGGTAAAAGTTTGTCACAATCACGATATCCCCATGTACTTATTAGCTTATCACGTAACAGCATCCCTGCCGCCAGGGGGTTCAGAGATCGACAAGATAGCGGAGAAGTTGAAGAGCCTGGTGAAGGCCAGCGCCAATGAGAAGCTGGACAAGGAACTCCTCACGTGCACCGAGTCTTTTGATAAGGACTGCGTCGATGATGTTGACAAAGATGGCGAGGGCAAGGAGAATGGTAAGTGATATGTTTAGGACTAGGCTCCATTTCCGTGAAGGTTCTTTTTGTTCTTTACCGTGTGGTTAGTGCCTAACCTGGAGTCGAGAGTTCTTTAAGCCGCCCATCGGCCTCTGACTTGGTTTTACATGCCGTCGAGAAATATCTCTCAGACATGCTGGTTTCCTCACGATGTCTTCCCTTCACCGAAGCAAGTGACAATTAAACAATACGCACATGAATCCGAAAAAATCAGAGGTGTGTGTTTTAGGTTCGAACTTGAGACCTATGACTTGACAGTACGACGGTTACACCACTAGGCTATCACTGTTTTTTTCCGTGAAAGTGGAGAGAGGTGACTTATGTTTATTCACGAGTGCAAACTATTTTGGATAAAAGTTTTTGAAAGATTTTTTGTCCGAATATTCATTTGTAATCGGTTTTTCTAAGGTATGTGGCTACATAATAACAGCTGCTCGGGTCGATCTTTAGGTTCAGCCGCGCTGACTTAGGTTGGTTCGTGGATAGCTAACCACCCATTACATACCGAGTTTCCTCCGTGCCTTTGAAAGCACGTTAAGCCGTTCGGCCTGACTGTCATTTGTAGTTCTTTGATAGTCGTTACAAGTAGTCAGTGACCCGAATCAGTACTAACTGGGCTGTGCAGGTCAGATAGGCAGTGGCCCCATGTAAAATGCTGGTATTCAGCTGCATCTGGTAGACAAACCCAACATAGTTGGGAAAAGACAGGTAGATTCTGATGTGTAATAACCGGTATCAAGATTTGGTTGTAAAGATCCCTTGAATTTTTAAAACGGTATGTTGATAGGCTCCTAGGAGTTCCACTTTTACAGTCTAACTGACCTCTATGAAAACTTGAATACATTTTATTTTGTAAATCAAATAAAAATAGACAAGTTTTGTCCTCGTAAATTCCCTTGGGATCCTATAGAGAAAAGATATTCGTCCCGCTTGGGACTTGGGAGTTACTGGACAGTAGCAAGAAGTAAATCTGAATAAATAAACGGAAACGGAACTCTAGAATAGAATTTATACTTTCTTGTGACACATAAATCATGTACGCAAATCTATAGAATAAAATGGACGACCGGAGAAGCGTTTCTGCTGCTAGAATTATTTATCCCCTTTTCCTGTGCGGTGTTGCATGGACTTTCCGACAATTTACTGTCGGTTTTCTACGTTGTCATTCGGTTTTATCAGTCATTCTTTCGAAATTTGCTAGGTCCTTTTTCTGGCTATATTTGCGTACATTTATTTCTAGAACGGCAAGCGATTTTTTTTTGTTTTCTAGTAGAAGCTTAAGCTGTGGGTAACGCTAGCTAAAGCTTCAACTAGACTAACATCATCCACAGCCGACTTCACTCATTGCTGGGCAGGGCTAAGGCTGGATAGGGCTCTCTTTGCTTGTGCCAAGCTCCACTTTTTTATGCCAGCCTCATCCTCGTCCAGGATGTCGTCTGCCCCAATGTCGTCTGCCCATCTTGCCACCGGACGTTCTACACTTTGTAGTCCTCAGCTAATTTTGTATAAATTTACTTATTTTCGTTCATGATGATGCGAAAAGTTTCTAAAAGCTAAAACTTTAAGGAAAATGCGTTTACAAGCCGTACGATCGTTTTCACTAACAATCTCAAACTCAAAAGCATTTATTTCAATTAGACCCAGGCACTTTTGAATGTCAGAAAAACAAAGAAGGCTAAGCTACAGCCACAGACACAAGGCATAATAACTTGTGAAAGTACTGTAGTTGCCCATTCCAAAGCGTAGATCTCTATGGAGAAGAATGGGCAAGAAACTCCAATAATCAAGCGACACTCAATTCCCTTGCAGCCGGTGGTATTATATTAAGCCGTTGCTGAATTTTAGTTACACAGGAAACACACAGGGGAAAGCTAGACTTAACGGCGATATTAAATATATCGAGGTTTTCAACCGTCAACGAGATTTGGTTCAAACAGTTTACCCCCATACCTTACCAGCAGAACCCCGCGAGCCCCGCGAGTGGTCAGAGCCCCGGCGTAGCGCGCGCGACACTCACAACTGCTCGTACTGCGGCAAGGGTTTTGACCGTCCCTGGGTTCTGAAGGGACACCTGCGACTCCATACGGGGGAGAGACCCTTTCCCTGTCCTCATCAACATTGCGGCAGGACGTTTGCTGATCGGTAAGTACGGTCATCATACTACTATTATAAATGAGAAAGTTTAGATGAATGGATATTTGTTACTCAATCACGCCGCAAACGGATGAACAGATCTGGATGAAATTTGGTGCAGAGGTAAATTATGGTCTAGGTCTTTTTGTCTCACTCATCTTATACATATCATTTCCACGTGAACGAATTCGCTGCCCACAGCTAGTAGTACAAACGCCAGCACATCAAGCTATTACAATATGTTCGATTTCTGTAATCGATTTTCGACTTTATTGCTAAAGCATTAGTTTCAAGGTTGATTGGGAAAATCTGTCAGTTTCGGGTAGCTTGACCTGCTGGCGTCTGTACATCGTTACCAGTTTGTGCATTACTGTCTCTCTCTTACATTGTGTATTACAAGTGTGAATAAGCTATAGGTTTGTGATGCCAAAATCGCAATCTACCACAGAAGCTCAGTGTCTGGTTAGATAATCGAAGATACAAAAGGTGACAATGCTTTTTCGATTTCCAGATCAAATCTCCGCGCTCACCAGCGCACTCGCGGCCACCACACTTGGCAATGGCGTTGCTCCACCTGCGACAAGGCGTTCAGTCAACGACGCTATCTGGAGCGCCACAGGGACGAAGCCTGCCGCAAATACAAGTAAGTTTGTACCTACACCTGTTTCCACCAAAATTGAGTAGAGAGAAGACGTGTGGGAATCGACCAATCACATTGGTTGAAATCCAAATCTCGCGTCTCCTGTGATTGGCAGTCCCCTTCTCTCCACTCGTTTCTGCTTTGGTGAAAAACTAACTTTGACACTCTTCTTGCGGCCATCAGGTACGCTACTCTAAGGTCCGACTCCATCAAAACTGAGAAGTGCAAAACAGGGAGGGCCCCTCCCTGTTTTGCACTTCTCAGTAAGGGCCGATACCTGCCAGGGCTGCGGGCTGTTCGAAAGAGATACCGCGGCCCTGGAACACAAAAGGCAAGGAAGGAACATGGATGGGTTTTAGTCAGTACAAATCTGACACTCCCTTCCGCTCTGCTCAGAGCGGAAGAAGATGATTTGCCATCCGTAAAAAAAAAAAAAAGTTAGAAGTGCAAAGATATGCAAAGCAGAGAGGATAGGTGATGCTTAGGAGCTAGGGTGCATCCACCCACGCAAAGCTTTCACGCCCAGCTTAGGGCACCGCATGCCGCTTACGTGTCTTTTCGTCTCCTATAGTATGCGCTGGCTTAAACAACATAATATGTCGTCTCTGCTCAACAGTTTCTTTTTAAAGCTAAGCAGAATTGAGAAGTATAAATAACGACATTCGAGTGCTGGTTTACAACACATCTCACCTCGTCTCGTCTGGTGCTTTGAGGGTGTCCGGGCCTAAGACTATTCCTCTGGACATTGTGCCATGACTTCACAGGGTATTACTTTTCATATGCATCGTAGATGGAGAATTTTATCAAATAATCGGATGAAATGTTGCATTTTAACCACTTGTAATGTGCAAGTCAACTTGCACTGCCTGAACATTCAGGCTTTCTGTCGGGGTTGCTGTAATTTTTTGACAAGACTTCCACAATACGGACAATAGAAATTTTGCATCAAGCAGTGTATAGACGCCAGCACATCAAGCTACTACAATCTGTCAAATTTATTTAATAGATTTTCAACTTTATCTCTAAAGCATTAGGTTCAAGGTTAGTTGGGAAAGTCTGACAGTTTCGGGTAACTTGACCTGCTGGCGTCTGTATCTATCAGCACAATTTAACTACTGATGTAGCGTGCATGTTTTTCTGACTCTAATAGGTGTAAAAGTACCCTTAATGAAGCCGAAAGGCACTGGTTCTCCAAGTTATTGCGATATTTTTTTTATTCTAGACCATACCTTCTAGTTACGGAGATATTGGGGGTCAATGTTTCTACTTTTCACAAGTTCTTTTTATGTTACAACTTTACTTTAAACATCCCCATGACCCCCGTCCTATTCAATACATCCATCAGCACAATGTTTTGAGTGCGTTACATTGAGTCCTACCGTAAAACATGATTTCAAACCTAAAAAAAAAAACATTTCCCAGCAATATTTTTGCGTAGAGTTACTTAGTTTGATGTACTGAATACTTAATGGTTATCGGCTTCGTGAAATGTCAGTTTACACACTGTATATTGCTTTAACTCTAGACATTCCGGTCCTAATAATAAACGGAATAGGACTCGGCGATCATTGTGCCGGTAGTCATGTTGTCAGCTCATGGCTTAATTGCCAAGAACCTAGACCAATAACTGAGGAGGCTCTCTTTGGGCAACTGGATGAAGGGCTTGATTCAGAAAGCGGTACTCCTGGATACGGCTCGTATTGTTAGGAGGTTCCTCTCTCTGGAACACTGACCGCCGGTAGCTATGACACTGTTCCCGAAAACGGTGGACAACTATTTTTTATATTTTTAAATATTTTTTTTTTTATTAATTTAGATGGAAATATTTGAAAATGTAATGAATGTGTACAAAAATAAATAAAGGAACGGACTAGAGAAATAACTGCAACTTTTTTGTCCCCAGAATGCACACAAAAAACTCCTCAAAATGCAACACAATAAAGGCTGTAGCCAAAGCAGAAGTAGCAGCGCCAGTTCCAATGTATGGTATTATAAGACACAACCCGGAGTCCAAGCAAGCTGTAGACACAACCAGTGAATGTGAGGGTCCCATGGACCTGTCTATAGGGAAACGCAGGACGGAAGAGTAATAATAGGTTAAGATTATATATGTTTCAGAATAAAAAAAAAATGCGAATTCCTTATTTGATTGTTTTATTTTGGTGTGATTAATATCTCTTGATTCAGAACATCCCATTGGCAGTCTGGTTGGAAGCTCACACACCTACATTTAACATAACATAACGCGCAGAGATACGTCTGATAATAGTACACCCACATTTCACCAGTTATGTAAATCCCATGTAATAGGGGGCGAGCCTATTGCCATCAGCCGGGCACAAATCCTAACTGTGGCTACTGAGAAATTCCTGATTGAAAACCAAACAACACTGCGCGACCTGGGAATTGAACCCAGGACCCTATGGGCAGCAGTCGCTTGCGAACACGATACGGTACAACACACGGTACACCGTAGTCAACACCCACATTTTCCTTGTAAAATATACACATACATACCGTTTGTTAGACACCCTTTCCTCTTTCATCAAGATCACCTGATCATGATGAAAGACAGCTTAATTTGTTTTCAGTTAGTATGTTGTGCAAATTCAAATGCACTGAGGGCTATCGCGCATGAATTCGCCGCTAGAGGCGTTCGTGTAGAGTTAGGTCTTCCGAGATGTCATAGAGTTCTCGCGCGTTGCGTGCTTTTTTATCACATATTTTAACTAACATTCATGATTCTGGTCTTGATTGAGCCATTCCTGATTAATTATGACTTGAGGATTTTAAGTAGCAACTTAGGATCTTATTTGTTAGTACTTGGAGGTAGAATGATTTTTAAATGTTTATGAAGTTATTTGTACTTTATTAAAGTACATACATTTTACTTTGGCCAGAGGCTAAGTGTTGCCATACAACGTGGCAACGCCGCCAGTCTCTTGGGCACATTACCATCTGACAGCGTTGAGGAGTTTTTCGATGCCCTTTTATAGTTTGTTGTTAGTTTATCTATTTTAGTTTAATAGTTTTTAATTATCAATGTATATAATTATATTTCTGTATTGACAAATAAATGTTAAAGTAAAACATTAAAAGTACATATAAAATAGAATTAATGACAGGACCTTACTCGACAGTGGCGTCATCTGGTGAGCTTAAAAACGATAGCCCCCATTAACTTTCCATATTTTCATAATCTAAGTAAAGCTTGCAAGTAGTAATGGATATTTGCTGAAAATAGAAATCAGTAAAAAAAACGAAAATAATAATTGAAATAATGTTTTATTACATTAATAAATAAATACAATTTGTACAACTTAGTTTCACATTGTTGTTACATATAAGCTTTCTTTTGAAGTTAGAACTATGTTTTTAGATTCCCTGAAGCAACTTGCAAGATTTTCCGCACGATGTAAATGTTCATAGCAAGTGGACTTGGGCTGCGGGCTGTTCGAAAGAGATACCGCGGCCCTGGAACACAAAGGGCAAGGAAGGAACATGGATGGGTTTTAGTCAGAACAAGTCTGACACTCCCTTTCGCTCTGCCCAAAGTGGACTTACCAACTTTTTAACTAACAATGTCAAACAGCCAACAAGTAAAACATATTGGAAATACAATATCATTGCCACTGTAAACGGGATATTTACCATATTTACATTACCGGTGTATTCCCGTTGACCTCACCGCCTTTGGCCCCACTGGTGGGGTCAGCGGGAATTGATTAAAATAATTAAAAATTGTTCCCGTTGTCCCCACCATATTTTTGAGTAATAAAATATTACTCAAAAACATTGCATGGGATCGAGTAGTTAATTAATACAACCATCATGAAACCATTTACAATGTTTGTATACCTGGTAAACAATCCATTTTCAGTGTTACTAATAGCGTTAGTGACCATGTCAGTTTAAAAATTTATATAGGAAAAAGCTTGTATGCAAATTAAATACTTGCAAGATTCTTCCTAAGTTATGCCTACCCCCCCAGGGCTGCGGGACTGTTCGAAAGAGATACTGCGGCCCTGGAACGGCAAGGAAGGAACATGGATGGGTTTTTGTCAGTACAAGGCTGACACTCCCTTCCGCTCTGCCCAGAGCGGGAGAAGTCATTTATTGATTTCCCATCCAAAAAAGAGTTATGCCTACCTACCGACTTGCTTGCCAAATGGGGTCTAAATAACATAGTTCTAACCACAAAATTCACATAGCACACAATGAGAGGAGGATATCGTTTACAACATACTTAAGCTTGGAATATTTTCTACATAAGCCAAATCGCTGCTTAAAAATATAGACACAGCACAGTTTAAAAGTATCTTGGCTGCCCTGAAGAAAGGCATAATACAAGACTGTTTTTTTTAAGTAGGCGTGGCCAAATCCGAAACTATGAGAAATATCGAAAAATGCTCAAGAGTCTCGAGCCCGATTTTGATGAAAAATAAGACTGCATTATTCGCTATTAAGAATTGAACATTCTGGGAAGTAATGACCCTGTAGGTACACAGGGGCATTACTTCCCAGGTATACAGGGTGTTTGGTGCATTGTTTGCCAAAATGAAAAGACCAAATGAAGTGGTGGTAGCTTTCTTTTCAGCTTAAATATAATTTATCCTTCGCTTCTCGGGATTTTTAATTTAAATATTTTGGCAAAAAAAAAATGCAAAATTCGACATTAGCTACAAAAGCATAATACGGCAAAGTCATCATTCTTCTTCTAAGCGTGTCAATGACAATTGAGCCAGCCAAAAATTTTGCGACGAGTTTGGCACTTTCAGTAGCGTCCTGGTGCGGGAAAAGGACAGAGTTACACAGTACACTAAAGCTATCTCTCTTCAGCGCTGAGTTCAGAGCAGCCAACGAGTTTTATCGAATTAATGCAGTATGGCGATGATTATTTGCAAATACATTGACTTGTATGCAAAATTAAGACTTAAATATTATCTCTATACTGCTTTGGCACTAACAGTTCATAGTTGACACTTTAATCAAGTATGTTTTAGATTTTATTTCGATTGGAATATAAAAACATATGATAGTACACTTTGCAAATATGCTTTGAACACCATCGGCATATAGGACTTACGATCGACAGTAAATAAGTCATGATTTTGTTTGTGATAATTAATGGTAACAATAAAATATTTTAGGAACTGAATGATTAGTAATGCTCAAAGTGGGTATTAGGTTAATTAGTTGTTCTATGATTTACTACTGATATACTTACTGGTATTTGTAAAAGCAACACAATTTATGTAAATAATATATTATATTCTATGTATGCATGAATTCACAGCAATGACTAGTATGAGATGACAATTTGAAACTAACTACATATAAATAAAAGGTGTTGTTTTTACCCCGCAATCGTACACTGTGATTACGTTTAAATATTCTTGAAATGTCTTGAATAAAACATTTGCGATATATTTCCACCAAATGTATAAGTTACTTTTTAGGTAATGTAGTATAATTCCCATAATTTCTTTATTCTAGTCTGGGTAGTACAAAAACAACACCTGTATACTTTACACATTATGACATATTAAAAAGCAACGCAACAGCAAATATACAAATACGACTAACGCCTACAAATATTTAGAATGTTTTTTCCTTGTCGGCCACAAACTCACCGAATTATTATTTGAAAGGATTATATCCATTTACTTATGGTCTGGGAGAGTCTATTAAAGTTATACATACCAAGAACAATCTTATTGATGTGAAACATCTATAGCCGCGGGTAAAACTGACTGTTGGCGTGGCGACGCGTCGCCACGCTATGCGATGGAATATATGTATAAGGATACATTAAAATAGATGGACAAATTTTAACACGGCATAAATTACGTCTAACCAAAGATATCCAAGCAATAAAAACACTGATCAAAGTGATTTTATTTTTACCAAAAATAATAAATTGCGGGCATTTTTAGTGTATTTTCGTTAGCTCATTTTTTTTCTTGTAAGTATCTAATACTTACGTCTTTCTTATTTTTTTTACCATTGTACTTATTTTGGTGATCAGAATGATTTCGAAAAGTTTTCCCATCTATTTTAATGGGACCTTATATATACACTGTACAGTTACTGTGTACTGTTCTTTTATGCATATTACTTATACAAAATAATTTCAATGTTTCACATCTGTCAGGCGTCACATGACGGCTGGCATTTTTTTTATTCAACTGTGGTAGGTGCCATATTTAGAACCAACAATTTGTAGACATAACGTGACATTCACCGACCCGTACGGGGCTCGCGTGGTGGATGACATCTAATTCTGAGGTCTTTGTCCAAAAATGGATATAGATTTTGCTATGTATGTGTGAATTAAAACCCATTCAGTGCCCAGAACCCAGCATATGAGTCGAACAATGATTTGTTCGTTCGCACAATCTGTATCTGTAGCTATGGACTCGCTAGTCGGGTTCTGGGCATGAATACAAGTCACCTATAGTTCATTATAACGACGACTCGGATACGGGTTGTGGGCAAGCGAACGAAATTCACGAAGTTTTCGCGAAGTACTGGGCAGTGAATGGGTTAAGGAACAATTCCGAAAGCCGCCAAATCGCAGTTAAGACCGGAGTGACATAACTGGGTTTTATGTACACCTATGAAAACGTTTCCATAGATTCTTTCCATGCACTACAATAGAAGGGCTAGCGCAAACCAGCAGTGCCGTGGTGCAGTGGCGCGGGCGCAGAGGTATCCCAGTCCCGGCGCCGGCGTCGGGTCGGCTGCTCATTTCGCACATTATCCTAGCGAGTGACAAGACGCGGACTGCTACCTGCTCGGCAACGCTAGCTTGCGTCTTTTATGGAATTTCTTACAAGGCTTAAGCGTTTGTTTTACACACTGATCATTCCACTTTTGCGCGTTTGATTGAAACGAAGCGTTGCTTTTGGCAGAGCCTGCGGGTGAGATCGCCGCGACGCAAGCGGCGTTCAACGTGGTGGCGCACGCAGACAGCCAGTTCGTTTAGTACTTTGTCCGCGGAGCACGCGGCGTCACACGCACCGCTACACGCACCGCTTCACGCCCCGCGTCTCCGTGAACAACATCGTACATTGTCATTATGTTAGTGTATAAGCGTGTGATAACGCTGCATGCGCCGCCTCTCCGTAAACGGACAAAACAGCACGCCGCACGCGACACCGCGCCTGCGTAAATGAGCCCTTAGAGTCGTTGTGGCCGACTTTACAACGAATATTAAAAGCTACAATAAACCAGACACAAATACAAAGGCACCTCACTATTAATAAACGCACTTCTCTTATTGCTGATTATATATACTTTATATTTATATTATATAACAGATCATAATTACATGGGCATAGTCCGATAAGTATTCACATTAATGATATTAAGGAGAAAGTAAGTCGTTTAGTCATTGGCGCGCCCCACTTAAACCTTGTTTGAACTGTCAGTGTCACTGTTATGTCATTGTCAATTATGTCAATTTCAAAATTACGACATTAAAAAAGGAACCCGGGGCCTCGAGTACCTAATGGCGGTTAAGCGTTTTTGATTGCCGGGTCCCGGTCCGGGTCATCATGCCTGTAATCCCCCGCAAGGGTAAGCAGAGGTATACTCGCACATTTCCCATGTAAAAGGGGCAAGACGATTTACAATAATTTAGTAATCTTGAACACTTACCGCTCTTGACCCATCACAAATTCATACTACACAACAGACAAGCAGAAATAAGCGAAGTCACAGACAAAGCTATACAAATTAACATCGATATGAAGATCATAAGACACTGGACCGTACACAAAGGTTATAAAGTACAAAATTGTGCGATATGCATATAGAATTCATTTTATATTGGAAGTTTTTAAAACAAGGGACTACTTACAGAATTAATGCTATGTTTTACAATCTCCGGAAAGGCGTTTTCAAGTGGAAGAAATTTTTAAATTATCCTGCATTTAATTTAATTTAATCTTATAAAGAGGTAAAACAGGCCATAATTAAAATGAATGAAAATTAGGAATCTATCAGGAACAAACGTTATTTAAAAATCGATTCAATGATTACAACCAATGGAATACACGGGGCGATCACTGTTTTAAGCTTTCACGGTTTAAAACTAAACTAATACTGTCACGTTCGAGATATCTTCCGTCATTGTTCATTATTTTGAGCTCCCGATATTTCGAACCCGCGATCATGGCGCTGGGGCCGTACAGTTCTGGAGTGGCGACCGCGAACCGGAAGACGTTGCGTTGGAAGTCCTCCCACTAGGTGGACCGATGACCTGGTAAAGGTCGCGGGGATCCGTTAGATGCGAGTGGCACGGGACCGGTCAATGTGGCGACACTTGGGGGAGGCCTATGTCCAGCAGTGGACGTCTTTCGGCTGAAATGATGATGATGAAGATGATCATGGCGCTTGCAGCAGTGTCTAAATATCGGGAGCTAAAGACAAGTGACAGTATACTTAGGTTGATGTTTCAAAATGACCTGTCACCAGCTTCCAAGTGATTTAATAAACATCCTGTATAACTATACTTATTAAGGGTTTATTCACATCCTGTATAACTATACTTACTAAGGGTTTATTCATAAACGTTTCTTAAAATAATTAATGATTCAAGTCTGCGTAGCCATTTTTTTTATCCTCTTGATTTTAAGTAACGCTTTTGTATAAACCAGTATACAAGGTGGAAGGGACATCTAAAAATCTACTGTTCCATACATTACACAACTACAAACATGGAAACAACTGTTTTTAGGGTTCCGCACCCAAAGGGTAAAAACGGGACCCTATTACTAAGACTCCACTGTCCGTTGTCTGTCTGTCTATGTGGCTGTCACCAGGCTGTATCTCATGAACCGTGATAGCCAGACAGTTGAAATTTTCACAGATGATGTATTTCTGTTGCCGCTATAACAACAAATAATAAATTAAAAATTAAACTCCCCTACTACGATGGTACGGAACCCTTCATGCGCGAGTCCGACTCGCACTTGGCCAGTTTTTCTTTAATAACCGGCGTAAAATTTCTATGTACCCTACATACAAGGTTGAGACTGATGTACTGAATAGGTGGTAACCATTTTAACGTCGGTGTTCATTCCACCTTGTATATTTGTCAATATTCCTATAAAGTAAGTACTTACAAGTTAAATAGCACAGATTTTGTCCTTGTAAAACGGTACCCATTTAAAAAAGGGCTTACCCTGCGTACTAACCAAGACGCACGAATACGTAAATACGAAAGAGTAGAAGCGAATGTCGCGATTTTACACGACGATCGCTTTAGTTATAGCGACTTCAGACTAGCGTATTTATTTGCACTCTTCAATTTGTATCAGCTTCACTAACACGCACGCCACAATGTTACGCTTCAAAAAACCGAACGCGAGTACACACGGCGACGTATCCAGCTATTCATTTCCAGTATAACATGGACTCATCATCATCGTAATTTCATCCGAAAGACGTCCACTGCTGGACATAGGCCTCCCCCAAGTGTCGCCACATTGACCGGTCCCGTGCGACTCGCATCCAGCGGATCCGCGCAACCTTCACCAGGTCATCGGTCCACCTAGTGGGAGGCCTTCCAACGCAACGTCTTCCGGTTCGCGGTCGCCACTCCAGAACTTTTCGGCCCCATCGGCCATCTGTTCTGCGAGCAATGTGCCCTGCCCACTGCCACTTAAGTTTGGCAATTTTTCGGGCTACGTCGGTAATTTTGGTTCTTTTGCGGATATCCTCATTTCTGATTCGATCACGCAAGGAAACTCCGAGCATAGCCATCTCCATTGCCCTTTGGGTGACTTTAAGCCTTCTGATGAGGCCCATTGTGAGCGACCACGTTTTGGGACCACGTTTTGGAACATGAACTCACTTTGGATATATTTCCCGTACAATGACAGATCCGCTTAAACTGGTTTTGCACAGCTTGATTGGTCGTCAGACAACGTGTTCACGCGGAGTGAGAGGGCGCGCGGGAAGGCGTCTCTTGCGGCTCGCGCTTATAAGCGCGTCAACTCGCGTACGAGTTGCGCGCGAGGCAAAGGCGCGCCTACACGCTCTTAATATACGCGCCGAAAACAAGTTAGTCTGAAACCGCCTTTAAACCGATATCAGACGCTTAATTTTTTATTCAGTTTTGTTTCTTATTCAATTTTTTTTCTGTTCACTCGGGTGAAATGTCTGATATCAGAGACTCGTCCAAAAGTGTTTCAAAAGGTAAAGTTATAAATAAATACACTATTCACTTCATTCAATACGTTGATACAAATCGAAACTCTTACTACACATTTTTCGTATAAAGTCTACCTTACATAGTGACTGCCATAAATCTAGTTTGGTATAAAGTTTATATTTCGAATTCGATCGTAATTTTAACTATTTTTGTATAAAGTCTGAACTTTTGTTCGTTATTAGAGATCCGACCTATAAGAATGATCTACTTATATTTAGCATTTAGTATTTATTTAGCATAAAATTATCAACAAACTATATACGAAACTAACTTTATGCGAAATCGATATAAAGTCGGTTTCGCATAAAGTTGGTTTCATATTAGCTAGGCTAACTTCACGCGACGCAACTTTATGTGAAACGAACTTTAAGCGAATCTAAGTTTATTCGTAACCAACTTTATGCAAAACTAACTTTATACTAACTTTCAAATTTTTAACGAAAATTTAGACTTTATACAAGATAATTTGGGATTGTTACAGAAAGGTATATATTAGCCTATTTATTTACATTATAAGGGCGGCGGTTCACGGATGCCCTCACTGTGTCGCGTGCGGCCTGCCATGTCCAGGATCGCTTTGGCTTCTGGGTTCACGTCCAACACACTTAGTTCTCGTTCATCCTCCTGGAAAAATATTTATATTTAGTATAAGTTTTTTATCTTCTTCTTTGCGTGTCGATAGACTCAATTTTTTTTTTATCAAACACTATGGGCCAATGCTATCTTTTTTTCTGAAGCCCAAACCAACCATACATATCCTGGTCACAGAATACATTCTGAGCCCACCACAAACTGCTGTTTCCTGCAAAAGTGCAATACTACACGATCAAAATGTATGGAACAGCAGATTTATTTTAATTGCCCATGAGAAATTTCTATGTGGAGCGGTTCCCCATCGTCGCGTGCCCCATTGCACCCTGTATAATATAACTGCAGCGGAGTTGAAGTAATCGCCTTGACCGAAATCGGTCGGATCACATCAACATCAATATAACCACACTGTTCTGATACACGCTGTATAATACTTTCTACCACAAAATACTTTTCTTACTTTGTAACTCTACCACAACGACTACTGATTGAAGAATTAATATAAATGGATCTATATGAAAGTATTGATTTTTCTTTTAAACGAACGTTACATCACGCCTTATGCGCCAATGAGTTAAGCAGAGGTGTACCTAATAGTACACCCACTTTCAGTAGGTATCTTTGAATCCAGCATTCAAAATATTCTACATTTAATACAAAATACCTACTAAAATTCAAAAATGAATATTGACTCCTTACTTCAATATATTTTTTAGCCATGTTTGGCCCAAATCGATGTTCAAGATTAGCGCATAAATTCAACAGTATTTTGTCTTTTCTTCACTCATATTTATATCTTTATATACAAGACGTCATGATCTGACTTTCTGACTTCATAGTTTGACTTTCTGAATTTAAGGTCTAATACTATGACGTCATGGTCTAACTTTGTGAACTTGTAATCTGATTTTGGGACTCCCAAATCTGAGTTTTCGACGTCGACGTCACGGTCTAACTTTCTGGCTTCACAGTGTAGCTTTTTGGGTTCACAGTGTAAGTTTCTGGCTTCGCAGTGTAGCTTTCTGGCTTCACAGTGTAACTTTCTGGCTTCACAGTGTAACTTTCTGGCTTCGCAGTGTAGCTTTCTGGTTTTATAGTGTAACTTTCTGGCTTCGCAGTGTAGCTTTCTGGTTTTATAGTGTACCTTTCTGGCTTCGCAGTGTAGCTTTCTGGTGTTACAGTGTAACTTTCTGGCTTCACAGTGTAACTTTCTGGCTTCACAGTGTAACTTTTTGGCTTCGCAGTGTAACTTTCTGGCTTCACAGTGTAACTTTCTGGCTTCACAGTGTAACTTTCTGGCTTCACAGTGTAACTTTCTGGCTTCGCAGTGTAGCTTTCTGGTTTCATAGTGTAACTTTCTGGCTTTGCAGTTTAGCTTTCTGGTGTTATAGTGTAACTTTCTGGCTTCGCAGTGTAGCTTTCTGGTTTTATAGTGTAACTTTCTGGCTTCGCAGTGTAGCTTTCTGGTGTTATAGTGTAACTTACTGGCTTCAGTGTAACTTTCAGACTGCATAGTGAAGATTCCATCACTTTAGGTCTTCTGACGTTACAGTGCAAAAGTTCTGACGTAATTATAACGTCTCTCTAAGGCCCAAGCTTTTTGATGTATTTTTTCCGCATAATTCTAGGAAATTCCGGTCGACTTTATGAGTGTCTAGCACACTGCCTCTGCTACTACTACTTTTGGAATGTAATGACGCGGTCTCACTGACGTTTTCCTAAGGATTAAAAAGGATAGGAAAGGATTAAGGATATCTGAGTCTAGCATGCCTAGCTTTAAAAGTTATTTCACCTCTAAAATAAACCTTATGACGACGTGAATAAAGATCACTACTCCAAATCAGAGGTTAAATAACAGTAAGAAGACACATGCACGCCGGTTGCGAGTATTTCGCACCCAACCTTTACGAAGAACCTCACTAGTAAGTCAGTAAAGTCCATCTAGGGCCTAGATGCCCTAGATTCTAGGACGTCCGCTCACGGCGTTGCTCACATCACAGAAAAAGACAAGGTCGACGAGACACTGACGCACAAACGGTCACATTCAAACCATCTTTCTGACTTCCCCCCCCCCCCCAATTTTCTTAGTTCTGTAACTGTTTCCTTTTATGTGGTTCAGAATGATGTTCTAAATACGTGGTAACCGTTTTTGAGTCGTATCCGTTCCACTTGTATAAAATCAACAGCACAATCACTTACATCCTTGTCCAAGAGCGGCTTGTCTCCGACGCCCCACACCTCCAGGCTCTTGATGTGGAACTTGGGCTCCTTGCTGAGTCGCTTGTAGCCGCGGAAGGTGCTGCAGGACTCCGCCGAGGAGCCCTCCCCGAACGGGTCCGCATCTACCCAGATGCCGCCGAAGTTGAACTGCCCGCCCATTATCTAATGGTTGTGGTGGGTCGTGGTGAGATATCTTGTATTTAACTTAATAAAACCGGTCAAGTGCCAGTCGGACTCATACATAAAGGGTTCCGTAGCACCAGAGCCGTTTTTAACAAATTGTGGGCCCTCAGCACTTGAAAAAATTGGGGCCCTTGTAGGATGCAAGAGCGAGCGATCACAGCTCGACTAGCAGACAAAAACTAATGGGATACAATGGCAAACAATAGTCCAATTGAGCCAATTAAACGGAAATTTAAAACGTTGTTGTGTGTTTGTTTCAATTTAAAGTACTTCGCCACCAAAAAAACATCTTTTGGTTGATTTATGCTATAAACTAGATGCAAAAGCGAGCGGAACGAGCTCGAAAATGTTAGTATCCTACCGTCCTGCCTAGGATAAGTTAAATTTCTTTTGACAGTCTAGCGTTGACGTTACAGGACACGGGGGCCCCCTTGGATCGTGGGGCCCAGGGCACATGCTCAGTGTCCCCAGTGGAAAAGATGGCCCTGCGTAGCACCAAAGAATATTTTTGACGCACATTTACACTCAACAGCAAAACTAAATTTAACAGCCTAGCTTACACCATGAATAAATCATTTATATTCAAGTTAGTTACATAATTATGGTGTTTGCGATTCGAACGAAGTTTCTAGTGGTTGAATTTTCATGGAACTTTTTTATTGAGTTCCTAGAGGAGTGGAGAAGAAAATTAAAAAAAGGCACTCTAGCCCAATGCTGCTCTAACACACGGCAATAGGAAAGCTGCCAATCAGTAAAATATTTTTTTTAATCGTGTAATAGGTAGGTAGTTTTGAAATTCTCCTACATCCAAACTACAAACGTTTTTTGTTAGTCTCTCAAATGACTCCGTGGATGCTACAGAAAACTTCCTGTTGGAAAAATCCATTAAAACTTTGCCCGACCTGGGAATCCAATTTTGACTTAACTACCTCTTATAAAATTACAGTATAGATTTACTCACTATTCCATTAGGTAACGTCTTAGTATGATAATTGATATACTGGAAGTGCTGGTTGAAGCTAGAAGCAGGGTACACCCTCATCTTGGGCGCTAATGTGAACAGGAACGAATCCGCGGTGCCCACGAAGTTGGGGCTGAACGACCACGACACGGAGGCATATCCTCCGAAGATGTAGCCCGAGTTGTCTTCAATGATGAGGAGGGAGGGGCCTTGATCTATGATGCGGCCTGGAATCATAAACATAAAATATTTATTTGTCGGTTCCGGTCATTGGTATGGACTTACAATGAATCGAAGTACGCCTGTGGTGAGGTCACACGACCTACTTACCCACTACGGCGGCATGCTTTACAGAGCCTTGATGTTTTCGGCTCGACGCTTGGACGGCAGTCAGTGTCTGATCGCGGCCGAGTTGAGACCTCTTGGAACTGTACCCGATTCATTGTGTCCCGTGTTATTGTGTTAGTTGTAATCTCGAGTAATTCGTTGGTTTTGATAGAAACAGCCCACATAATGCTTGAGCCTAACGGAATAAATCCTAACATTCCCGACATATTTATCATCTTTGGGAGTCCGCAATATTGAATTTAGAATGACGGCACTTAGCTAACTATGCATTGTCATTCAAACTAAACAAGTATGCAAAATTTCAGATCAATCGGAAACCAGGAAATGGGTCACATTTAACTTCTAAGATTTGTTTACAGAGTTAGTTATAGGTGAAGCTAAAAACAAGTTCAATAGCTGATTCCCTAGCATAACGTAATGAGGCAAATCACATACCTGTCATAGTAGAGAAAGACTCCCCGTGTATGTGCGAAGAGAACAGGAACCTCCACTTCTTCTGGTGGACCTGGGGTATGTGGCTGTTCAGCCACACTATGTGCGACAGGTCAATGAAGGCAGGGTAGTCCGGCATGGCTTCTAGACCTGGCGGGGTAAGATACATACAGGGTGTAAACAGACTCTTCACAAAGCATTATGTACAGTCAACAAAATAGATAAGTATCCATGGTCGTTAGATATAGTTGCAGTTTTTTTTGAAACTGTTGCACATATTCAAATGAAATTGAATTAATTTAACCTATTGTTTATTTTTCTTCATTTAAATTTAATTTCATTCGAAAACATCGATCGGTTTTTAAGAAAAAATCAATTATATCTTTCGACCCTGCATATTTATCTATTTTGTTGACTGTACATCAAACTACGTAACTTTACGCAAAAATTATTACTGGGAAACGACTTTTTTTTTGTGGTGAAAAATCACGTTTTACAGTAAGACTCAATGTAACGCATTCAAAACATTGTGCTGATGGATGGATTGAATAGTACGGGGGTCGTTTAAAAAAAAACTTGTGAAAAAGTTGGAACTTTGACCCCCAATATCTCCGTAAGTAGAAGGTTCCCAGGTATGGTCTAAAACAAAAAAAAATGATCGCAATGACGGGGAGAACAAACGTGCCTTTCGGCTTCGTTAAGAGTCTTTTGACACCCTTTATTTAAGAGGGGTTCAACGTCGCAGATACTGATACTGTTGGCCTGCGTCATCCTATACCTGGGCAAAGGCCTCTCCCCATGACTTCCGGTTATTTCGATCAAGGGCTAATGTGGACCACTGGCCGCTGGTCACGTCGCAAATACCTGTCAAATATGTTGTTGTTGACTGCCTTCTTTGTCGAGTGGTCGCAAGCGCGACTACTGAGCATGAGGTTCTGAGTTCGATTCCCGGGTCGAGTAACGTGTTATTGGGTTTTTCCATTAAGAAATCCTCAGTAGCAGCATGGATTCTGGAATTATGCCCGGTTGATGGCAATAGGCTTGCCCCCTATTACATGTGACTTCAAAACATAACTGGCGAAATGTGGGTGTACTATAGCAGCATGGATTCTGGAATTATGTCCAGTTGATGGCAATAGGCT
Source organism: Lycophotia porphyrea (assembly GCA_950005105.1). Lineage (NCBI taxonomy): Eukaryota > Metazoa > Arthropoda > Insecta > Lepidoptera > Noctuidae > Lycophotia > Lycophotia porphyrea. Next base: position 12,009,134 of record OX465406.1, read on the forward strand.
TGCCCCCTATTACATATGACTTCAAAACATAACTGGCGAAATGTGGGTGTACTATTAGGTAGGTACACCTCTGCCGAACCCTTCGGAGATTACAGCCGTGCGTGGCTTACCATGCGGCATGGGCAGCAAGCTCAAGTCATGGCGCGTCACTGCCACAGGACTGTCGCTCCCAGAGCTTTCGATTCCGTACAAGTTCACGAACACCATCTTCACCATCTGCTGGAACAATGTGCTGAATTGGACCCTGCAGCGGAAGTAATGAAATTAGTCTTCTGGCTCATCCTGGTATGTGGCTGAGATGAGAATGCTAAGGGGAATATGTGGAGTAACGCAAATGGGTAAAATATGGAATGAGAACATAAGAGGAAGTGTTTGAAAGTGGCGCTGGTCGTGAGGTAATCTGTTATCGTGGTATGGGCATGTGATGCGGAGGAATGAGTATGCATGTAAATGAAGACTGTGTGACTTGAATGAATCTGGATGGGTATATGAGTAGAGGAAGACCAAAGAAACGACGGATGGACTGTGTGAAGGATTGTATGGCTAGAAAGGAGGTGTCGGATGAGATGACGAGTAATAGAAAAGTATGGAAGAAGAAGACATGATGCGCCGACCTCAAGTAAATTTGGATAAGGACGATGATGATGATATGAGTCATAAAGAAGCAGACACCAAATGCAGTGTGGATTGGAGAGTGCCACATACATGGTGGAAGCGCACAAAAAAACGTAAAAAAAATCTGCAGTTCCATACAATTTGCACTTTTGTAGGAAACAGCATTTTTTTTTTTAACAGTCTGTACTGTCCTACTGCTGGGCAAATGCCGCCTCAATTCCTTCCACGTGCCTCCTCAAAGCAGCCCTCGCGGTACGCCTCCAAATCGTCTCACCACCTTTTTCTGGGCCGGCCTCGGCGGCGCCGACCGTCTTCCGGCAAGCATCGTATGGAGATTTTTGCCCAGCGGTCATCGTGCATGCGGCTGACGTGACCCGTCCAATTCCATTTTAGCCTAGCAGCCTTCTTGCCAACGTCCACTATGCCCGTTTTGGAACGCAGCAGCAGGTGTTACAAACCGTCTTGTCTTTTGACACCCAGAACGCTGTGTTCCATTGCCCTTTAGCAACTCCAAAATGGACTCTTTTTCATTACCAATGAAAAAAATCTATATATATATATATGGGTATTTGGAATAATGTTCAGAATATGTGGTAAGCGTTTGTGCATCGGTATCTCTTCCACTCTGTATATTGAAATATTTGGATGCCGCCTCATCATCATCTGCTTAGCCTTTTCCCAACTATGTTGGGGTCGGCTTCCAGTCTAACCGGACGCAGCTGAATACCAGTATTTTACATGGAGCGACTGCCAATCTTACCTCCACAACCCAGTTAATACTGGGTAATACGATACCTCTAGGTAAGACTGGTTCTCAGACTTTTTGGGCCACTGACTACCTGTAACGACTGTCAAAGATGTACAAATGACAGCCGGAACCAATGGCTTAACGTAGCACGAAGGAAACTCGGTACAAAATGGATGGTCACCCATCCATAGACCAACCTAGGCAAGCACGAACCTAAGGATTGTCCCGAGCGGCCACGAGCTCCTCGTTGGATACCGCCTATAAGGCGACATATTTGGGGAGACAGTATAGAGGGTACTTACCACTTTTGAATCTGTTGTGATGTGCAGGCGTTGACAGTGTTATCAGCATCCGCCTCCACGGTGGCCGAGATAGCTTCGCCGAGGGCCTGCACGTGCGACGCTCGCCCGCCGAACCCTTTCCTAATCCATGTCTCCGGGTTCCCTGACGTCGACGATTTTAACAGCTTCACGTACGTCGAGGCAATGCTTTCACAGTACTGTATACAAAAGGTTTTTTTTTAACGTTTCCCCACACTAGGATTTTATCCTGTATCGTGGGTGCGTTTACAAACATTTAAACTGACATACACAAACAGCCAGACCCGGAAAAACTACCTGTAGGTCATACAAATATTTGTTTCGTGCGGGGGTTGAACCCGCGACGCGCAGCGCAGCAGCCACTACGCTAACCATGTCGTCGCTGTGGAAGAAAGGTGTGGTCATATTTATTGGTAGACCATTAAACTGAACTACTTTCTCCTAGGGACCAACATTGCAATTGCAAAAAAAATATCAGCTGCTCCAAACATTTGGGACGAGTAGGTATTGAAGTTTTGTATGGGACAGCTAATACAAAACCTCAATACATAATATAGCACATAGCAATTATAGTCTAGTGGTGAGACCGTCGGACTACCAAGTTATTGGTCTCGTTCGAACCCAAGATACGCACCTCTGATTTTTCAGATTCATGTGCGTATTCTATAATTATCACTTGCTTCGGTGAAGAAAACATCGTGAGGAAACCAGCATGCCTGAGAGATATTTCTCGACGGCATGTAAAGCCAAGTCAGGGGCCTATGGGTGGCATAAAAACCCTGACACCAGGTTAGGAGCTAACCACACGATAAAGAATGTGATAGCTAATTATTTTTCGAGATTACGATATTGGCCCCATGGACAAAATTGTTCAGTTCATGGCCTGTATGAACTGACCCTTAAATAAAGGGTGTAAAAAGACTCTTAACGAAGCCGAAAGGCACTTGTTCTCCCTGTCATTGCGATATGTTTTTTGTTCTAGACCATACCTTCTAGTTACGGAGATATTGGGGATCAAACTTTCAACTTTTTTTTTTAATACATGTTTTTAATGTATTTTTTTTACTTAACACATTTCCACGACCCCGTACTATTCAATCCATACGTCAGCACAATGTTTTGAATGCATTACATTGAGTCCTACTGTAAAACGTGATTTTTCACCCCAAAAAAAAAGTCGTTTCCCAGCAATAATTTTTGCGTAAATTTACTAAGTTTGATGTACATAATGCTTGGCTTCGTGAAGAGTCCGTTTACACCCTGCATAAACACACCTTTCTGCTTCATATGGTAAATTAGATCTTATCATCGAGCGTTCGTATTTCCGAAGATAGACGATGATTCCCGATGCACATCGTGTTTGAAGACCTGTAAAGTCATGGCACAATAATCTTAGCATACCTCTCTCAACAGCTGGTAGGGCACCTCCGAAGAATCGTAGGCCATGCCAAGACTGCTGTATACCACCTTCAACCGTTCCTCTGCCGTACCTGCAAGAGAAATTGTGCTAGTGTTACATATATGTGACTCCGTGACTCCTGAAGTCAACCAACACGCATAGCAGTATGAGAAAGCATCCTTTACACACAATGAAATGATAGATTTTTTTTTTTTCGAATTCATACTTCTTTTGGCGCGTCAGGGAAATTTTTGCATATAAGAGATATTTGTAAAACTAAGGAGACTCACCTCTTACATTAAAAACGTACAACTCCGCGAATTTGTTGAAGTCACAGGAAGACGCCTTGGTCGGCCCGAAGCCGAACAGGTAGTTAGTCAGGTACTGAGCTAACCGGGGGTCTATGCGGGGACCCCATAAGCCCTGGAAGTTAACACAAAAATAATTTAAAAAAAAATGTTTAAAAAAAATTCTTCGGCTTTTGCTGCGCTGTAAATTTCGAAACGCAACGTTATTAGGTACTATAGATATGCTAGAAGTATCATATAATTTGATCCCATGTATCAGTGCCGACCAGATAACTGATGTAATTGCCAAGTTGATTAAGGAGCGGATGAACAAAACAGATTGGCATCGGACTGGCTGCAGAATCGGGATTGACAGACAGAGCTTTTTTTTTTTGTTTTCGGATGGGTAATCATCAAATGACTTCTCCCGCTGTGGGCAGAGCGGAAGGGAGAGTCACACTTGTACTGACTAAAACCCATCCATGTGCCTTCCTTGCCCTTTGCGTTCCAGGTCGTATGACATTGTCAGACTGTTTACCCTGTTTTGGTCATAGGTTGTTTATATTATTACGTATCTGGAGTGCGTAGGAGGTTTTGGCTAAATGAATTACATTACTATGTTTTGTAGCTTTACATTGTAAACACAATTGGACGTATTTAAGCAGAAAGGACTCAATCCATACGTGTCAATTACCTAATGTGGATTGAGTCCTTTCTACGTCCAATTATGGAACAAAGGTTGTAGACAACAAAATGGTTCCTTGTCCGCGTTTCCATTTTTTGGGGCTGATTATACTGCCCGTTTTGACTGTCCTTTCCCGAACCAGTGGATGAGGGCAGCCATAGGCATCAGCTAGATTTAGGTACTAAAAATACTAATCATATTTTTAGGTATACAACAATAATACATCATAATCATCTCATCATATCACCACTTTCCCGGGGTAGTACTTGGCTTCGGCCCGTGCTGTTCTATAAATCCGGCAATAAAGCCGAGATACGTAAAAGTATAAAAACAAATAATAATAATAACAAATCAAGTATCTTGACTTAACTCGCGAGGTTGTCGACATGTGGGCTGTGGACTCAGCAATCATTGTGCCGGTAGTCGTATCAGCCCATGGCTTAATTGCCAAGAGCCTCGACCAACACCTGAGAAGGCTCTCGTTAGGCAGCTGGATCAAGGGCTTGATTCAGAAAGCGGTACTCCTAGACACGGCTCGTATTGTTAGGAGGTTCCTCTCTCTGGAGCCCTGACGGTAGCTTGGACTCTGTTCCCGATACCGGTGGGCTACTATTTTTTTATATTTTTAAATGTTTTTTTTTTATATTGTAATTTTTGTTAGTAAAATATTTAAAAATGTAATTAATAAGGATAAAAATGAATAAAGGGATAATATTTATTTATGTTACTAAAACACTAACATTTTATGATTTTTATGTTTAGGTTTTAATGTTTTTTTTTAATGTTTTATTTTAATGTATTTTTTATGGAGATTGAAAGAAATAATACTTGTCTAAGGCTACGAACGCCATGACAGGTGGCTTGCTTAGCGCCTGGAGCCGATCGGGAAGCTGAGCGAAATGAACGTTCAAGACTTTTCGCATCCGGCAGTGCGTGCTACTTAGATACACCCTAGGTACGGCCGGTTGTGAAGATTTCAGAACGTTCGTTTTGCTTCTCGACTCACATGGCGACTCGCTTGGCTCCAGGCGCCCCCTTCCTGCCCTTGTCCCATGTTATTTGGGGTTGGTGTTACAAATTCAACTGAAACCATTCACTACGCTTCGCAATGGACTCCGCATTCTACGCACTATTTATTATTCTATTAGTGAAGCCATCGCTACGATCGTAAATGTTTACAAACAGGGCTATGAAACGTTTAGACAGTTCCTACTTACAGTAAAGTACTGGCCCAAAATAATAGACGTTGACGTAACCATCAATAAAATCGATCGTTAGAGAGAGATTTATCCTTGATTAGCTGTTCCCTGCGACCTTCATCTACGTGAAATTATTATAAAAAATATTACTTCCCTTTTTGAATCAGATTTTGTTAATTTCAAGGGTTTTAATTTTTTTGCACGGAACCCGTCAAACATCAGCTATCTGCCGGTAAAATGTCCATCAAAATCGGTCCAGTCGTTTCGGAGATTAGCCGGAACAAACAGACAAGACAGACAGAAAAAAATAAAAAAAATCATATTTTTTTGGTTTAAGTACCGTATATACTTTCATATGCATTTAGTGAAAAGCTGTTATTTTGAAATTACAAACACTTCAATTATAGTTGTATGGATGAAGGAGTATGTAAGGATCGTAGCAAGTGGCGGTCTGTGGTTTCTGCCTACCCCCATGGGAAAAAGGCGTGAGATCATGTATGTATGTATGTAAATCGATAAGTGTAGAAACGTAGTAGCCCTAGACAGAGGGAAGAGGAAAGAGAGTAGGGAGGCCTATGCTCTGCCGATGCCGTGAGATATAACAGGACCAGGGGGCCTACCATGACGTCTTAAAGCAGGAGTAATTCCAGTGTGAGAAAGACATGGCGCTAGACGACCTGTATAGCTCTGTCTCTTTCCCACACTGGAATTACTCCTGCTTTAAGACGTCGTAGTAACCCCCTGAACTGAATTCCTTTAAAAAAACAGACAAAAAGAGCTGTGAAGGTTTTTGTCCTGAAGTGGGACAAAAGGGGCGTATAAAAATAAAAATAAGATATTCCTAAGAAATCCGCGCCTAGATGAGCAAACCACTGATTAGCCAAATGACGCCAGTCTCCTTCACATTTTTTGGTACATTTTGTGGGTTTTTGCGAGTGTGTCTACTTCCATCGGGACATCCCGATGGAAGTAGACACAAAAGATGCAAAAGTAGACTGGTTTTCGACTAGACTATCTAGCATGATGTGGTTGTTACTAGTAGCGAAGGGTCAATTTTGGTAAGAGGTAAGCCGGAATACCTATCTTTAATGTGATTATAATATTTGTCTATAGAATACTGACTGTGCCATTTTACAAGGGAAGCCGGTAAGAATCGAGTTGTGTGAAACCTTCGCCACTGGTTGTTACGTTATCACTGCTCTGTCCTGGGACACGTTCTCCACTATGAAAGAGAGAGAGAGATAGAGAGCGGGTCGTTTAAATTAGGTTTAGAAGATTATTGGAAATTATTTCACTAAAATCCGCACTAAGTATTTATAAATGTAAAATTATATTTGCATGCCCTAAAAATGCAAACCACCATTTGTTCATCTGGTAACACTTAAATTTAAGACAAATAAATGATTTTAATTCTTGAACTCAAAGTGAATTAGTAGATAGAATGATCAAAGACCAATCATCTATGCTCAAATTGTTTAATTTCATCTTTTACACCAGTCGCGATATTTTAAAACGAAACTGTCTGAGAAATGCGTGTGGGACTGATTTTATAACGTTCCGCCTGAAACCAGCTTTTATTGAAAATAAAATAAACAAAGCTTGAAATAGTTCATTGATGCAGTCAATGTTTGAAACTTTTATTTACATTTTACGTACCCAGTTATTGTCTATTTCATAGTCGAAAACGAATCATACACACATCAAAAAAAGTTTCCGATCACTTTGAAATATCGAAATCTTTTCTGTTCGTCTTTTTCTTTTATCTCTTCGTTGACGAATCGCGAATCAGTACTCATCCAGATAACCGACGTGTCCGTGTCTGGAGAAGACTAGGAGACCGTGAACGACAAAGAACTGCCACTGGAACAGTTCAGCAAGGCGGTTGACTGGCCTGCCGGCTCGCCTGACTTTAACCCAATAGAACACGCGTGGGATGCTCTTAAGCGAGCTGTTTAGAACCGTCAGCCACGTCCTCAGACAGTGCCAGAGCTCAGGGAAGCCGCTATTCAAGAATGGGACAGGTTACCCCAAGAAATGCTGGATAACTTGATTCTCAGCATGCCCAGGAGGATCACCGCATATGTTCGAGCCAGGGGAGGAGTTATATTATTATTATATTGAATATACACCTTTTATTAATAAATTGTTGTTTAAGTTTGGTTTAACAGTCTTTTTTGAAGTGAAACTTCTTTATCGACGTATGGGAGAAATTTTTTAAAAATCGTCACGTTTTTCGGTTACGCGCCATGTTGCTTTTTTTGACGTAAATAATATAATGTATCATTATTGATGAAATACAACAATAGCAATGATATTATAATAAGAACAATGATAAAATAAATTACTCATTAATTGTATGCATGTCTATAATAATAAAATAGCTTTAATTTAATACGGAAAAAATTGTTTTTCTTAAGGCTTAAGCCTTATCTACCCCATTTTCGTGAAGTTGCAAATAGTAGAAAAATGATATGTCGTAAATAAGTTTCACTTCGTACCTGTGTACTCTGGTACACACACATTTTTTTCTTTCTATCAAATTTCTGTCACAATTACATTATGATTAATTACTCAATTTTTACATAAAAAATAAAAAGTAGTATTATTTTTTAATTTCAAACAGGGGTTTTCTATAAAGAAAACACACAACAAATATTTTTTCTTGATAAAGTTAAATTTATAAAATTATATCAGCTTATGCTAGTGACCACAAACTTTTTGTTAATGTGATTTTTTTTTTTCTTACTTTAAGGCTGCGGTTTCCACCAGAGATGTGCGAGGATGTGAAAGAAAGAAAACACATTTATTTGTAGCAGAGACATGACGTGCATACAAAATTAGAATAAAAAAATTATAACAAAACATTTAGAACAACAGAACAGATCAAAAAAAGAAAACTTGGCAGCTTGCACGTCGTGAGTGCGACAAACAGGTTACCACTCAGCATGATGCTGTGCTATGGGGGGCCCTCAGCACAGCGCTGGTTTTCAGTGGTCACCCGTGGAGAAACGTACGGAAGCCAATACAGCATAGATATTTAATTATATTAGTAAGAAAAATCAAACAAACAGCATGCATTGCATGTGCAGCGAGAGATTTGTATAAAACTAACTAATCACATAGCTAGCTTAGCTCATGATTTGAAAAGAAGCTATACTATTTGTTTAGTTTCTCACACATCCTTGGCTACGCATCCTCGTTCATCTTAGGGTGCTTTTCCACCAAAGATGTGCTATGCAGCTATGCTGCGAAGATGAGATAGCTAAGCTGTGAAACTATGTGACCGTTTCTACTGATACTACGCTATGTAGCGGTGCGAGTAAGATGTGCTTTGAAGATGCGCTGCCGCAAAGTAGCTGCGCGAGGAAGATGCGCAGCTCGAGCTATGCGATGTATCGATATTAGGGAAGAGGCGATCATCCATAGCACGCATCCATAGCACACATCCAAAGCACGCATCCTTCCATATAAAAACATATCTTAGTTGAATCCGTTTCCAACAATGCTAAGCTAAGTGCGCCAATGAATATGATTGGTGGATATCAAACGCATCTATAGCAACGTAGCATAGCACATCTCTGGTGGAAAAGCACCCTTATGTGGAAACGCAGCTTTAAGGTGTCTGGCGGTGGGTATACCGCACAAAGTTTCTGGCAGTGCAGGAGGTGAATACACCATACAATCCCTTATGTAATATAAAAAAGACGGGTTGCACTCCGGGAGTGCCGGCAGAAGTGAAAACTTGATTATTAATTAACGTTGAGCATGTTTGATATTTTGGAATGGTTAGGGAATAATTTTGCACCAATTGCTTTATCAGTATAAAAGTACTATCATTTATGTGGTAGAATACAATATTCATTTATTGCGCTATCGTACACAAACATGACAATTTATATTACATTAAAAATTTAACACTTTAAAACTATTACAATTATTTTACATTAAAAAGTTTATCTCTCCGAAAAATCAACTTTCATCCATAATTTCAACGACTTTTTCACCATCATCATTACCAGAACTATCATCGCCAATCTCTAAAACTGATACGATAGGTTTATGGTAGCTGAAGTAAGAAACGAACAGTTTTGAATCAATAAAATTAATAAAATGAATATAATTATATAAACAATAATTTAATATTGTAATTGTATATACATTGATGAAATTTTCGTTAAATTGATTCACCAGTAATTTTAATGCTTAAAACAAAATAAATAAATAATAAATTATTTTGTTGGGATAGCTGTCTACTCTCCATCCGTCTTACGCTTTTTCGATCAGGTCACGTGTCCTGACGCGAGTTTAAGATTTTATACCCATACAGAAAAAGTGCTCAACGCCGCTAAAGAAGTTTTCACTTCAAAAAAATCACGCTTTATAGTATGACGTAACTTAGCAGCTATTCAGCACACCTTTGTTACCTGATACCTGCCACCATAATAGCTCTTATTAATAGCTTTCATAATAGCCAATAGTTCTAAGGTAATAAGGTACTTCCGCACTACATAAGGTCCCATTAAAATAGATGGACAAATTTTTAGAAATCATTCAGACCACCAAAATAAGGAGAGGTAAAAAAAAATAAGAAAAACATTAAATAACTTACAAGAAAAAATAAGCTAGCGAAAATACACTAAAAATGTCGGTAATTTATTATTTTAGGTCATAATAAAAGCACTTTGTGTTTTTTTGCTTGGATATCTTTGGTTAGACGTACTGAACGCTGTGTCAAAATTTGTCCATCTATTTTAATGGGACCTTATATGCCTTTTGACATCTACAGGGTGGAATGGACACCAGGCGCACAAACAGTTACCACAGACATGTTTACTGCACCCCTACCGTTACGTACTGTTCCATACATTTTGACCGTATAGGTACTGCACTTTTGTAGGAAACAGTTTTTTTTTCAATTTGTATGTGGTGGGGGAGTTCGGAATGAAACCGTTTGTATGCCGGTGTCCCTTCCATCCTGTATGTTGGGATCGGATTCCAATCTAACTGAATTTTATGTGCAAAAAGTTTAAATAAATAAATGCACTTCACTTGGGCCTTAACTCAACCGTAATGAAATTTCAATTTTGTGGAAAATTTTGGAACAAGTAATTATTACGTCGACTATACCAATATTCTTCGGTTCAAAGAAACCGATTCCCCTAGATCAACAAAAAAAACGCAAAAATGGATGACATTGAAATAAATTTGACTCCTCTGTTTAGACGATTCCATTTTGGCTGCTTAATTCAAATTGAAAAGCAAACATAGAGCCAGATTTTTCCATCGACGATACTTTCAACAAAACCCGGTGCGAATCGATCAAGCCGTAGCAGACTTGTTAACCAACATAAACACAAAATTCCTCAAACCTCCGCATGTGTGTGAAGGTACATTTTCCTCGTAATCTCGCATGCGAGACATCTAATTACCGAAAGCTATTTCAGTGGAGAAACAAAATAACGTTTTACTGCTGGAGCGGGATTGAAATGTACTCGAGCATTCACCTACGTAACATAAATAATGATTCTTTTATGAAACGAAGGCAACTACTTTCGTTCTTCTACTTCGTGTCACTGGCAACTTTTATATTTTGTTAACTCAAAACTTCGCCACTTCCACCGCGTCGTCGGTGGCAGCGCAAAGGTCACTTTGGCTGCATGTTTTTGGGCGAAGACGGCAGGATAGGAGATGGAGCATAGTTTACCACCCAGCTGCTGTTTCATTGAGCCACACTAAACGAGGTTGGAGTTACATCTTACCAATTCTAAACGTTGAGAAAAAGGAATACCTTACACTTTTTCATTCAGTGCCACTTTTTGATTCAGGGACCAAGGCCAGGGCACACCAGGCAAGGTACGGCAGGACATTTTACCTTTACCCAACATAAATTCATACGTAGCTAGTTGTAACAAGACTCAAATTCTAATGTTTAGAGTTCGACCCAAAGGCATCAAATAAAATCAAGAGGAAGATTTAGCCATCAACATTTTCCTCATTCCTCGGCATCATAAAGGGTGTAAACAGACTCTTAACGAAGCCGAAAGACACTTGTTCTCCCCGTCATTGCGATCATTTTTTTTCTAGACCATACCTGGAAACCTTCTAGTTACGGAGATATTGGGGGTCCTTCACGACCCCCGTACTATTCCATTCATCACAATGTTTTGAATGCGTTACATTGAGTCCTACCGCAAAAACTGATTTTTCACCCCAAAAAAAAAGTCGTTTCCCAGCAATAATTTTTGCGTAAAGTTACTTAGTTTAATGCTTGGTTAACGGCTTCGTGAAAAGTCTATTTACACCCTAAATTTGTTGGAATAAGGGCAAGAGAATAATGATGATGATGCCAACAATGACCCGTATAAATGATAATCCTCCAGTAGCTCGATCGAAAACTATGATGAAAAAGACGCATACAATTTTAACACAATCATAAAACATTATATATCGGCACGGCAGTTCAAGCTTGTTTTCATGTAACATTTGATGTGCTTTTTATTAACATTTGCAAGACAAATATAATTTAATAGTTTGATATTTGAACTATGGAACGGCCTCATGATACATCGACTCTGGAGGCATACATGACCCAAAAGACAGAAGTGATAAATGGTTTTTATTTAGCCTTATTATCCCACTGCTGGGCAAAGGCCTCCTCCATAGGCCTTCCACTCTTCTCTCCGTGTGATTTGCTCCGGCCAATCTCTCATAAACACCGCTAGGTCGTCACGCCTGCTTGTTCTAGGGCTCCCTCGGCGATGACGCCCGTCTTCAGGCACCCACTGCGTGACAACTTAGAATGCAAGCCAAAAATTACACCAATTAATAACTTCAGCAGTTCAGCACTGTTTGTTAGAGAGAAGATCTTGAAGGATCTGACTTGCAAATCTTGCAATTGCAGTAAGCGCTCTGCGCGAAAGGACTAATATCCAGCTGTGGACGGGAAAATTCCGCCCTCATGATATTTTAGCACCAAGCCGTACACATGGTAATTTTTCTACCGTTTTGCTACTAAGCTAACGTATGGTTCATCAAATTAATATTAATAGATGGGCTCTACGTCTCCCCTTTCGGCACCAAAAATAGAAGCCAGTACATTATGTGCAAAAATTCCAAATTTGTTAGCGAAAATAAACCGATCAATCAACGCGTCCATAGATTCTCATTATATTTTTTCTCACAATATTTAAGGTCGGTATCCGATATTTATGGTCTGTGCATGGTTTTCTTCAAGCACAGTCTATGGTTATACTGACCATTGTTTAGATTTGGGGCCACGAAGCCCGCGGCAGTTTGAGTGCGAGCGACCGTGTACCTCAATTGTGTTTGCTAATTAAATTGATGTGTAAAACAGAGTATTGTGGGATGTCATCGCAAATTACATAATTAACTCCGGAACGGACCATCCGTACATGATATGAAAAGTTTTTGATAATGTTCGAACGGAATATAAGTGCGAAAAAACCTCTATTCCGTCTACAACCTATTTAGGTTTCTATGTAAATCTATGAAAAGGGTAAAAGGCGGCAATGTAACCATATATGAAAGTGTTAGAAAAACACCGATGAAAGAAACAAACAGTACAACCGTTGCGATCTGTCATTGTAATAGAGCAGCATTACCGCTGCGGTTACGGTCGAAGGAGCACCATAAATCGCTCCGCTACCCAACCCGCCAACTTCACAGCTCCACAAACATCTACCAGACTCCTCCATATTGTCGGACATATACACACAGATGACGTTCATCGCGGGCAAGCATTCGATCAGTGTCTGCCTATCCGGATTTATCGAAACATCTTGGTACGGGAGCACCAATCACGGCGTATTTAGATTAGTGAGGTTCGCTACATGAGCGAATAATTTGGGAAGACTTATGGAGTGACTTATGGGCTCGTGGCTAGATAATAACAACCACACGACCCGATGTTCTGGGTTAAGCAACACTTGCCGAGGTCGGTTAGTGGATGGGTGACCATACCTAACATACCGAGACCAAGATCCGCCGGTTTTACGTACATTCCTTGCTGCACATTCTCGCATATATATCTGGTAGAACCGCAAAATTAACATGTGAAGATATATAGGGTCCTGGTTTTGATCTTATAACCCCAATACCCCAGGTCAAAGCCACCTAAGTAGAGTTCATTAGGAAATTCTCAAATACAGTCAAGAGTCTAGATTCGAGTACTGTACGGAAACATTATTGCCGAAGCGTTGGCGCACTTAACACCATCCCTGCTAGCCACTTGGTTATTACAGACGAGTTGTTTTGTTTCTACCAGTGGTGAAGGTTCCATACAACTCGATTACTATCGGCTTCCCTTTGAAAAATGGCACAGTCAGTATTCTATAGACAAATATTATAATCACATTAAAGACATGTACTCCGGCTCACATAAACCTCATTTGTGTTGTTGAGGTAGCTACAGTTAGACGATTATATTGTACTTGCTGTTGTGCGAGTCGTGTGTTGAGGAGCTCGTGGCTAAACAATAACAGCCGCTCGGGTCGATCTTTAGGTTAAGCCGTGCTTGCCTAGGTTGGTCTGTGGATGGGTGACCACCCATTACATACCGAGTTTCCTCCGTGCCTCGGAAAGCACGTTAAGCCGTTTGTCCCGGCTGTCATTTGAAGATCTTTGACAGTCGTTAACGTAGTCAGTGGCCCAAAAAGTCTGACAACCAGTCTTACCAAGGGGTATCGTATTTCCCAGTAGTAACTGGGTTGTGGAGGTCAGATAGGCAGTCGCTCCATGTAAAATACTGGTATTCAGCTGCATCCGGTTAGACTGGAAGCCGACCCCAACATAGTTGGGAAAAGGCTAGGCAGATGATTGTACTTGCTGTTGTCTGCAGCTTCGCTTCGAGGATGTAGAACTAGGAATGTACGTAAAACTCTGGGCTGTGCTCTGGGGTCTCGGTATGTTAAGAGGAAATGTGGGTGGTCTTTTTTCCATACAAACGCTCTCGCCTGTTTTCTTTCAGGTTTTTGAAGCTATGATTTTTTTACAGTTCAATAAACAACCACTTCTAAGTCCCTGTTTACATTACAAGATACATAATCTGTATAAGCACTAGAACCTTTACGAAATGCTCAAAATTGCCTATTTAGATCACCTGTCAACAAAGGCCTAGTGTACAAATTTGACAACTATTAATGAATAACGAAAAACATAGGGACACAGTATATATCCTTCTTATTCAGTTAATGAAATATCTTGTAAATTGGTCAAATATTGGAGGAGGAAATAGTCGAGAGCCAAACCTCTAATTATGATATTTTACTATAGTATTTTATATTGTCTTTATCGCACCAAAATGTCGAAATCACGTTCGCATAGAGACAGCGACAGTTTTTTCAAATACCTAACGTGTTTCCTTTTAAGGATCCACTGACCTGCATCGGCAAGCATTGCTTAACCCTGAAGATCGATCAGTGTGGATTTTATTATCTACCAACCCGTGTATTGTATAAAATCAACTTACTCAATAAACGATTAAAAATTTCATCAAGATTCTGGAAAAATCATTTTTTGTTGTTGTTAAAAGCTGTGTTATGATTACGTTTTACGTCGATTGATGCCAGAAAAATATTGCTATTAATAATAATGACTTTCCTGTTTTCCAAATAATTGCATCAGTCCGCTTTGTTAATAGATTCCAGTCATTCAATTAAAAATCGAAATTCGTTTCGACGAATAACATTTCTGGGTAGTGTTTATGGCATTTTCAATAAAAACTTTATCAGAAGCAGTCCAGGATATATGCCATATCATCCATTACATGGGACATAACTGGCAAAATGTGGGGGTACCCATTACAGGGCTACCTAACCTTCCGGGAAAAACCAGCATGATGTTATGTTATGTATGACTAAATTGATCAGTTAGTTATCAGTGTCCAGTATTGTATTGAATTTTACTGAACACAGAAAAAAAGGAAAGCACCACATTTCACATAAGTAAAAAAAAGTGTGTGTACTTATGTACATACACGCGTTAGAAGTTATACTTCTTTGGAGTAACAAGATATTTTTTTTAAATTTTATCTTTCGCCTTATCCTACGTTTGTAGAAACAAGGTCTAATATCAATTACCTATACAACCTAACCTCCTAGCTCTAGCAGTAGATTAAAAATAATAACCTAGGGTTGTCAATATCGGACACTACGAAAGTAAACAAGCATTGGGAGAACACCAGAATCAATAGAAAAACTTTAATAATACAAATTACAGAGGTCTAGGAATGCTTAACCTCCAGGCAATGACCATTCAGTTACCTGGAGAGAACGTATGATAAAAATCTGCATTATATTAGCCAAAACGTAAGTAAAACTAGCTAACTTCAGGTTGTGTGTTGACTAGCTAACTTCAGGGTGTCGGTTTTTCGTGACGGTGTGCGCGCGCAACTTAAAAATTTACTCTCATCATTTTTCCTTAACGCGCCAAAAGAAGTATAACTTAAAAAAATACCTTACATTTCCCATACCCCATTTTCCGTTTCATTACATTGTTTTATACTATACAGGGTGTAAACAGACTCTTCAAGAAGCCGTCAACGAAGCATCCCGTATATCAAACTAAGTAATTTTAATATCGTATTTCAAAAATTAAAAACGGGAAACGACTTTTTTTTTGGGATTTAAAATTACGTTTTACGGTAGGACTCCATGTTACGCACTCAAAACACTGTGCTGATGAATAGGTTGAATAATAAGCTGGTCGAGGAGGTGTTTAAAGTAAAAATCTTACATTAAAAACATGTATTTAAAAAAAAAAAAAACTTGTGGAAAAATCTGAACTTTGACCCCTAATATCTCCGTAACTACAAGGTTCGCAGGTATGGTTTAGAACAAAAAAAATATCGCAGTAACGGGGAGAACAAGTGCCTTTAGGCTTCGTTAAGAGTCTATTTACACCCTTTATAGGCTAAGTTTGGTTGGCCTCAACTCGCCTGATGTCAAGTGATGTTGCGGCCTAAGGTGGAGCACGCTCGCAACTTTGAATAGATCCAGATTATAATGTCAACATAGCTCACAGAATAAGTAAGCTAAAGTGGCAATGGGCCTGTCATATTAGCCGTAGAACCGATGACCGTTGGGGTAGACGTATTCCTGAGTGGAGACCGCGAATCGGCAAACGTAAGGTGGGACGCCTTCAGGCTCGGTGGAGTGACGATCTTCGCAGGGTGGCTGGTAGCAACTGGATGAGAGTTGCTGAGAATCGAGTTGAGTGGCGTGCGATTTAGGAGGCCTATGTCCAGCAGTGGACTGCTATAGGCTGATGATGATGAGTTAATAATGATCAGGGAACAGAGAAGCCAGCAGTAAATTCCACAGACTGGCGGTTCGAATAATATGGAAGCGCTTTTTTCGGGTGGAACTTCAACTATACAACTATGACGCTTCGCCGTAACTCTGCTCGTCCATGATAGAATGGGGATGGGGCCGGGGGATTTAGATTGTGTGATTCCAAGGCAGTGTTCCCCGAAATGTACTCGTAACTAATTAAAATCGATAGGAACTGCCCCGTTGGTCTAGTGGTCGCAAGCGCGATTGCTGAGCAAGAGGTCCTAGGTTCTATTCCAAAGTGTAGGCAAAGTGTTATCAGGAATTTCTCAGTAGCAGCCACGGAGTTTGGATTTGCACCCGGTTGATGACAATAGGCTCGCCCCTTATTAAATTGAACTTAACCATAACTGGCCAAATGTGGGTGTACTATTAGGTACACCTCTGCCTAACCCTTCGGGTATTACAGGCGTGATGTTATGTTATATGTAAAAAAAACCGATAGGCTAGCAATTTTGTGGCGATGTTCAAGGCTTTGGAGCTTGGCTTTAACAAACATACAACCTACCCTAAAACAATCTTCACAGAGCAAAACCTAGCACAATCCACCACTAAACAAACAAGAAAGAAAACCTTTAAAGAAAAACTCCGTACCCTAGGAATCAATATCACAAATTGAAGCGAACACGTGCCGCGCCCCCAGACAGTCGCCGATAAAATACACGGGACAGACAGACAAACAGACTGGTGACGTCAAACCACTCGCCCTACAAACAATCACGCTGTTAATGTCAACAATATATAAAAATCAATGCCACTTTTCGTTGTAATTTTATAACTCAAGAACGGGCTCATCTATCCAAACCAAATGTTTAGGCTTTGTTCGGACTATTTAGTAGATGGTTTATGGGTAGGGTAGGTAGGGTAGGTAGGGTAGGTAGGGAGGGTAGGTAGGGTAAGTAGGGTAGGTAGGGTAGGGTAGGGTAGGGTAGGTAGGGTACGGTAGGTAGGGTAGGTAGGATAGGTAGGGTAGGGTAGGTAGGGTAGGGTAGGTAGGGTAGGGTAGGTAGGTGGGGTAGGGTAGGATAGTCGAAATATTATTTAAATGCATTATGTGACGCAAACGAAGTTGCGCGGGTTAGCTAGTTTAGTATAATAATGTATGTCTAAATATTGTTGGGAAGCCCTGCTACTGAGGTTTTATAATGTACTAGCTTATGCCCGCGGCTTGTTCGGTATGTCCCATGGGATCCAGGGGATAACTACCGGGATAAAAAGTTTGCGCGACCTGGAAGTGGAACCCAGGACCTCATGCTCAACGGTCGCGTTTGCGGCCAACGAGGCAGAAATGTGTTCTATCTTACTATTATTACAAATGCGAATGTTTGTTAGGATGAATAGAAGTTTGTTCCTATTTCTCGCAAAAACGGTAGAACGAATTTGAGTGAAACCCGATACTTCGTAACCTGGATTAACATCATCATCTGCCTAGCCTTTTCCCAACTATGTTGGGGTCGGCTTCCAGTCTAACCGGATGCAGCTGAATACCGGTATTTTACATGGAGCGACTGCCTATCTGACCTCCACAACCCAGTTAGTACTGGTTGTTGATTGTTGTCAGACTTTTTTGGGCCACTGACTACCTAACGACTGTCAAAGATCTGTCAAACCTGGATTAACATCAGGATAGATTTTATCCAGGTAGTAGGATTCCGTAGTATAATGACAAAACTAGGCGTGGGCAAAGATGTAGGCATAAGCTTGTTCTATCAAAAACTGAAGAGGATTTTTGAAAATTGTTAATCCATTGCTTCCCATGATTGAAAAATTCGTCTGCTCAGTGTTAACGTATAAATACCGCAATGTATGTTGTTGAACGGAAATGAAGGGAATTGAAATAGTGTGTTTACGAAAGTACCTCGCTGGATTCGGCAGCGAAACGCTCCATGGCCTTGCCCACGCGGCGACACATAAACCTATACATATCCAGTATAACCTGAACTTGCTTTGTATGAGCTTCCCATACAATGAGAGATCAGTTTAATTTGGTTTTGCATACCTTGATTGGTCGTCTCGTCATGCGTACTGTGTTATTTTTGCAAAGTTCGGGAAAGATGTAGTTGTACGAATTAATTGGCCTAATACGTCCAACAACATACATTTATTTTCAGGCTACTTTGGCCCATAATTTTAGAATCGCTTTTTTCAGAAATTGTGAGTCATAGGCAAAAAAGGGTTCTGACAATTTTTATAGATAATTAAATGATCTATAATTTTTCTGAACTATTTTTATCAAAAAACTAACCGTTTCACAAAAAAATCCAAAAAACCCATTTTTGCGAACTTTGACCCCGCATAAAAAATTTTGCACACATGGGATCGATGGGGGCTTTTCACTATTTCTTTATAATGGTATCCCTAACGTTCATGTAAAGTTTCAGCTTCTTGGGAACTAATGCAAGGGTCAATGTCTATTTTGACCGGGCTATGGTGGCGCGCGACAGTTTACATGAAACGATTTGTGGAATGGAAACCAAGGATTGTTTACTCGTTTACTCATAACGGCGCTCCAAAGTTTACCCAACCTAATTGACTGAAAGCTTGTTCTGTGCGCAAAAAAGTTGAGTTTTAAATATTGATACCAACTACCAAGGCCAAATCACATCGGATCTTTGAAGTACACATCTGAAATTATTGAATATTTTGTTTTGTTTTGTAGCGTTCTGTGGGTTCTGCCTACCCCAATGGGACAAAGACGTGACTTTTACGGCACTTACGCTAAAATTCAAGACCGAATAAACTCAATACCTCTCACGTGGTGACTCAGATCATCAAACTGCAACACTTTAGTTTTGTTTTTACTTGGGTCTACGGGGGACTGTATTGTAGAATTGAGTATTTGATATACGTTTCTACTTGATACCTCTACGTGTTCCTGAGCAAATAGTCTTGACAGACGGACAACAAAGTGATCCTATGAGTGTTCCGTTTTTGCCAACTAAGGTGCGACACCCTTCTTCTCTTCGAATCGATAACTCAGATTTTGTCCGACCAGTACGTAGCAACATGGCAACTCTGTCGTTTACCAAATTCAAGCAAATACGGAACCCTAAAAAAGACATAGCTTAGCCAGACAATTCAAGATTAATCCATTACCGTGTTCAGTGATACACACAGCAAACAAATAAACCAGACCTGGTCCAAGCCTTTCACAAACCATTCAACATGAACACTACATTTTCTATTTCTAACAGTCAACACGTAAACATCGGTTTAGTGAGGTATAAATCATTGCTGAACGTTACCGAACTATAATAAACTTAGTCAAACATGCGTACACTTTCTGAATGTTTATACACTAGTCACAAAAATTAAGGGAAATAAAAAAGGAAATTGTAGCTCCAAGTGTCTAGTTTTCAGATACGACCATGATTTTTTTTTTTAACCATGTTTGGGTCTGTAGAAATCCCAAGGAAAATACCAAAAAAAAAAAATCCAAGTTTTTTCTTGGTCTTAAAAAAGGTCTACGGGTTTCAAAAAAATGTTTTCCATTATTTCACTCAAAAGCTCTTTTAGAAAAATTAATGCCCTTGAATTTGACGTATCCCGAATGCCTGTACAAAGATTTGCGGCGGAGTTATCGTCAGTCAAAGCAAAAAAATACTTTTAACGTTGACAATCAATAACTCTGAAAATAATGATCGTATAGGAAATCGAAGGAGGGTTTTGGAAACTACACAAACTACATTTCATGTCGTATCTAAAAACTAGACAATTGGGGCTACAAATTCCTTTTTTATTTTTTGCTGTACAATCATTTTCCTCGGAGTTGCAGCTTGTTGAATATCACCCAAATTTTTTTATTTTTTTTATATCCTTTAATTTTTATGATATGAAACTGACTAGTGTAGTAAAAATATCTAATTAAGCCTGTTTTGTTAGGAGGATTGTTTTCTTGATTATGTATGGACATGTGATGCCGAGAAATAAGGAAAATGTTGAGTATGAATGCAGATGGCTATAAGAATAGAGGCAGACCAAAGTAACGAAGGATGTTATGGCTAGAAAGGAGGTGACTGCTGATATGACGAGTAATAGAGAAGTATGGAAGAAGAAGAGGGTTAGTACGCACCAGGGCTACGGGACTGTTCGAAAGAGATACCGCGGCCCTGGAACAAGGAAGGAACATGGATGGGTTTTAGTCAGTACAAGTCTGACACTCTCATAGAGAGGAGGCCTGTGTCCCAGCAGTGGGAACATTAAAAGGCTGATGATGATGATGATGATGAAGTCTGACACTCCCTTCCGCTCTGCCCAGAGCAGAAGAAGTCATTTGATGACGTCCCATCCAAAAAAAATGCTGCGCAGACCACAAATAAATTGGGATAAGGACAGGAGAATGATGTTGATTGTTTTCTAGATTGAGATGGTAACCATGGAGTTTCATGGACAAGGGCAGGAAGATGATGCCCAAACTAGAAAGGATCCACCGACTGGATTATTGCCAATTGACGAACATCTAAACAGATCTTCATTTTATAATGTTACACTCTTAAATTCAGCCAAATATGCTGCCATTACACCGGTCCAAACTCATTACGACCGCTCACCAGTCCGAGTTAGCCATTAGGCTATTTAAAATTCTTTGTTTACGTACTATTTCGAATGCTACACGCTTTTGGCTGCGAGAGTAAGTTTACAACTTCGTCATTGATATGGTGTGATGAATTATTAACTACCTAACTACAACGTTTATGTGCTTTTGAACGGGTGTTAACTCGTAACTAAGCCAAGTCAGGCACTTATCGGCGGCATAAAAAAAACCAGTCAAGTGCGAGTTGGACTCGCGAACCGAGGGTTCCGTATAACCTTGTAGGTTTTTTGTTATTATACTACATATTTGCGGTTTTTTCCTTTACATGTGCTGTAAGACATCGCTTCTTGGCAAATTTCGTGATTCTAGGTCAACGAGAACTACCATATAGGTTTTCGATCCAAAACCTATCTTTACTCAGGACCTTGATTTTTATACACCTAATAGGGACTATAGACCTCAGTATCTAGTATAAATTTCAACTAGCTAGGTCCACCCGTTCCTGAGAAAATCGGTGGTGGCACACGGACAGACAGACAGACGGACAAGAGAGGGAAAGATCTTATAAGGGTTCCCTTTTTTACCTTTTGATGTACGGAACCCTAAAAACTACGACACCAAAAAAGAAGAACTCATAATGTTCTTAATATCAATTTGTTTTTAATACGAAGCGCATTTCAACCAGCTTTTCTGTTTCAACTTAGCGCTGATTTAGATACTCTTAGTAATTTTTATCTGATATATAAATATGAAAGTTTGACTTGAGTTCCCATTTAAAAGTTTCGTCGTCAGATAAAAGTTTTCTGACCACTTATAAATTTGCCTACACTACAATTCGATATCAAAACTGAATACTCGTTTAACACTGAATCACATTGTTTTGGGAATTTGGTATTTATTCTGGTGGACTGGCTAATCTTGCCACATCCTAGAACTAAAAACGAAATCGTTGCTTACACTTCGTATTTAAAAGAGGAAGAGGTCTTTCATACTGGCCTGATATTTTTTCTAATTTATATAGTTCCGTACCCAAAGGGTAAAAAAGGGACCCTATTACTAAGACTCTACCGTCCGTCTGTCTGTCTGTCACCAGGCTGTATCTCATGAACCGTGATAGCTAGACAGTTGAAATTTTCACAGATAACAAATATAAATTATTTAATACTTAAAGTGGGCTCACATACAAGAAACGTGTTCTTTTCGGTTTATGTTACGGAACCCTTCGTGCGGGAATCCGACTCGGACTTGGCCAGTTTTTTCTTCCTCCGTGCCTCGGAAAACACGTTAAGCCGCTGGTCCCGGCTGTCATTTTTACATCTTTGACAGTCATTCGCCGAAAGTCTGACAACCAGTCTTACCAAGGGGTATCGTATAACCCAGTACTAACTGGGTTGTGGCGGTAAGATAGGCAGTCGCTCCATGTAAAATACTGGTATTCAGCTGCATCCGGTTAAGCTGGAAGCCGACCCCAACATAGTTGAGAAAAGGCTAAGCAGATGATGATGCTCTTTATTTCTTGGGAATAAATAAAACATACCAGTAAGCTCGTGACTTACAGTTCAAAATATCGATAAAATCTAATGTAAACTAGAAACGCGAAATAAATCAAAACGTGGGGCGTTAGTGTAAATATTACAAAATATTTAATGTTTCCAACTATTATACTAAATGCTGAATGTTCTAGTTTTTGAACTGCATTTATTTATGAAAAGAGAGACTTACATACACTTTGTAAACAGCACATTACTGTTAAGTATCGTGGTCTAACATAGGTAATATCACGCCTGTAATCCCCATAGGTTTAGGCAGAGTTGCGTCGATCTGTCCGGCTGTTTAGAAAACACGTCACGACGCCACGACAGCGCTCGAGACACTGAATACACATAAAGTTGCGCAACTTAATTTCTGCCGCGTAAGTTCGGCACTTATGGTGTGTCATAACAACCGAATACGTCAGAACGTAAAATCTGCCGCGGAACTTCGATCGCGTACCTTCGGCATAGTGTGTTTAGACACTTAAAGAACAGGGGAGTTGGGAGTGTATTGCCATCGCCGGGTACAGACCAGACTCCGTGGGAAATTTCTGTCAGGAATTTCACAATGCCTATTCTGGGAATTTAAACAAAGACCTTACGCTCATCGGTAGCGCTTATCGTAGTTTAAGCACATAAGATTTAATAACCACTCTCTGACGTAAGCCTAAAGTCAATTAAAACACTATTACCAAAACATAACACCCGGCTTACCTCAATTGAGTGACTCACACAAATTGCACTAAGTTGATAACAGAGTAAGTAGGTACATATTATAGTATCAGCTCATATCTTAATGGCTTTTATTATGATTTTTATCTCCAGGTCATGAGACTAGAATGTCTAGATTAAAAATACTACTTGTAAATTAAAAATTAACCGGTACCCTTCATGCACGAGTCCAACTCGCACTTAGCCGGTTTTCAAAATTAAATCGTTGAGAAACTGTTGATGTTTAAAAGTTACTATATCTCGCCCGAAGAAATATAAGTACAAATATCTGTACAACAGTCAAAATTATTGTTTCGCACTATTTCAGCCATAAATTGAGACAGTTTGTTTGTAAAACTGGCTGATAAATTGACGACACTAGCCACCTGCAAGCGGAGTAGTGGGCTAGAATCGGAACACTGCATTGATACGAATCCCTGGGTGCCCGGTAACCGGGTTCGATCCCCGCACGGAACAAATATTTGTATGGCCTACAGATAGTTGTTCCGGGTCTGGGTGTTTGTGTATTTGAGTTTAAATGTTTGTGAACGCACCCACGATACAGGCGAAATTCCTAATGTGGGGAACGCTTTAAATATATAAAGGGTGTAACCCTTTTAACGAAGTCGAAAGGCACTTGTTTTCCCCGTCAGTGCGATCATTTTTTTGCTCCAGACCATACCTGGGAACCTATTGGGGGTTAAAGTTCGAATTTTAGCTTTTTTTTAATTACATGTTTTAATGTAAAATTTTACTTTAAACACCCCCAGGACCCCCTTACTATTCAATCCATCCATCAGCACAATGTTTTGAATGCATTACATTGAGTCCCAAAACAAAACGTGATTTTTCACCCCAAAAAAAAAAGTCGTTTCCCAGCAATATTTTTTGCGTAAAGTTACTTAGTTTGATATACATAATGCTTGGTTAACGGCTTCGTGAAGAGTCTGTTTACACCCCGTATATATATATATGGTGCAGTAAATATTGTTGGTGATTCCGGTAAACAGATTTTACACAAGACATGGTAGCTGTCTGCGCTGGTTAAGACCAATTAGGAATAGATTTAGGTATTTTGACTTTAAACCACAAATTAAAAATTGCACAGCGACAGTAAGGATGGATTTGAGGGACTCACCAATAACTCGCTGAAATGTCCAGATTATGTCAATCTTCGGAGGCTTCCTGTCCACGAATTATAACAATTCACAGCACAATATTGTTCTTCTGTATTTTGGCACAGTAAATTGCACTTATACGTAATTATATTGATTTTGAGAAAAAAAACGATGCGTGCGCGACGAATTCCAGCCGGTAACTGCCTTCCGGGTGAGTAAGGGTGGGGGAACAGAGATAAGGAATAGGTTTGCGCAGTAGTGCGAGGGAGAAGAAACGTCGCTGTGCAAGCCTACCTAATAAAGTTTATTTTTCTTTTCTTTTTAATGTTTTGGATACTAGTAAGATTAGCCTAAACATCCTCCCCGGGTTGACAGGACATAGTCCTTTCAAGAAGATTAATGAATTTATTTAAGTTTATTTATATTTTCCAGTATCCAGGATAAATTCAAGTATAATTAATTAATAGTTATAAGCTAAATGATTAAGTCTAAGTTAAATATCAAAATATTATTATTATTTTTAGTTAGTTAAACGATATTATGGACTGTATATTTTTATTTATTGAGACGGTAGAGGAAAAACCTTCACTACTGGTCTACGGTACAACCCAGATCTTGTCCGCACGTCTACTACGCGTACAACTCCATCTTTACCGGGAAAAGTTTGTTCTATTATGCCTAAAGGCCAATCTAATGGGGCGCTATTATCTGACTTTAATAAGACTACAGTTCCCTTTTCTACAGAGCCGTTGGATTTTACCCATTTACTGCGAACTTGTAAAGAGTTAAGGTATTCTACCTTCCACCGTTTCCAAAAAGACTGGACTAAGTTGTCCACATTACGTTTCCTCTGGAGCAGAGTAACACTCTCATTTGTTAAATCTTCTGCCGGAAGAGACTTTAGTGGTGTCATTACAAGGAAGTGAGCAGGCGTCAGAGCCAAAGGCTCAGTAGGGTCACTGCTCAATACTGAAAGTGGCCGTGAGTTGAGCACAGCTTCCACTTGAGCGAGCACTGTTAGCATCTCTTCAAACGTGAGCAACTGGCTACCTACTAGTTTCGTGAGGTGAGTCTTGACAGACCTGATATTACCCTCCCATAGCCCTCCAAAATGGGGAGCAGAAGCAGGATTGAATTTCCATGTAATCCGATTTTCACGCAATTCATTGGCGAATTTATCTTTGTATTCTTCCGACTCAAGCAATTGGTATACACTGTCTAAGTAAGATTTAGCGCCAATAAAATTGGTACCGCGATCAGAATACATCACCGCAACCGGGCCCCGACGGGATATGAACCGCTTCAGAGCATTCATGAAGGCTTCAGTACTTAAGTCGGTAGCCAACTCAATATGCACTGCCTTGGTAACAAGGCAAATAAATAAGCATATATAAGCTTTCTGACTGTGTACACCTCTACGTCGATACGGAACGATTTGCAAAGGACCTGCATAGTCCACCCCTGTGTGACAGAAAGCCTTTGCTTCTTGCACTCGGCAAGCTGGCAAATCAGCCATAATAGGAAACTCATTCCTAGGGTTTACCTTAAAACAGATGTTACATTTTTGTATACGGTTACGCACTATATTGCGAGCCGACAAAATCCAATATTTTTGCCTCAATAGGGACATTAATAACTGGGGTCCCGTATGAAGATACTTTTGATGATAATAATCAATTAGAAGATCAACGATATGATCCTTTCTAGGAAGCAATATGGGGTGCTGACTGTCATAACTCAAATCTGCATTACTCAACCTACCACCGACTCTGAATAAATCATCTTTTACAAAGGCCTTTAACTTTAGGAAAGATGGGGGTAGATTGCCTCCAGACTGAGCTAACTTAAGCTCACTTGAGAAGTGGATCTGCTGTAGATCTCTAATTACTGCTTCTTCAGCTTGCTCTAAATGGGAGACCTCAAACTTTCTTGGAAGTTTCTTTATGAAGCGCAGAACATACACCACAATCCTTAGCAATTTAGACCAGGAGGACACGCGAGAAGAAAGGTCATAGAAAACGGATGCCGATTGCTTGAGTCGGAAGAATACAAAGATAAATTCGCCAATGAATTGCGTGAAAATCGGATTACATGGAAATTCAATCCTGCTTCTGCTCCCCATTTTGGAGGGCTATGGGAGGGTAATATCAGGTCTGTCAAGACTCACCTCACGAAACTAGTAGGTAGCCAGTTGCTCACGTTTGAAGAGATGCTAACAGTGCTCGCTCAAGTGGAAGCTGTGCTCAACTCACGGCCACTTTCAGTATTGAGCAGTGACCCTACTGAGCCTTTGGCTCTGACGCCTGCTCACTTCCTTGTAATGACACCACTAAAGTCTCTTCCGGCAGAAGATTTAACAAATGAGAGTGTTACTCTGCTCCAGAGGAAACGTAATGTGGACAACTTAGTCCAGTCTTTTTGGAAACGGTGGAAGGTAGAATACCTTAACTCTTTACAAGTTCGCAGTAAATGGGTAAAATCCAACGGCTCTGTAGAAAAGGGAACTGTAGTCTTATTAAAGTCAGATAATAGCGCCCCATTAGATTGGCCTTTAGGCATAATAGAACAAACTTTTCCCGGTAAAGATGGAGTTGTACGCGTAGTAGACGTGCGGACAAGATCTGGGTTGTACCGTAGACCAGTAGTGAAGGTTTTTCCTCTACCGTCTCAATAAATAAAAATATACAGTCCATAATATCGTTTAACTAACTAAAAATAATAATAATATTTTGATATTTAACTTAGACTTAATCATTTAGCTTATAACTATTAATTAATTATACTTGAATTTATCCTGGATACTGGAAAATATAAATAAACTTAAATAAATTCATTAATCTTCTTGAAAGGACTATGTCCTGTCAACCCGGGGAGGATGTTTAGGCTAATCTTACTAGTATCCAAAACATTAAAAAGAAAAGAAAAATAAACTTTATTAGGTAGGCTTGCACAGCGACGTTTCTTCTCCCTCGCACTACTGCGCAAACCTATTCCTTATCTCTGTTCCCCCACCCTTACTCACCCGGAAGGCAGTTACCGGCTGGAATTCGTCGCGCACGCATCGTTTTTTTTCTCAAAATCAATATAATTACGTATAAGTGCAATTTACTGTGCCAAAATACAGAAGAACAATATTGTGCTGTGAATTGTTATAATTCGTGGACAGGAAGCCTCCGAAGATTGACATAATCTGGACATTTCAGCGAGTTATTGGTGAGTCCCTCAAATCCATCCTTACTGTCGCTGTGCAATTTTTAATTTGTGGTTTAAAGTCAAAATACCTAAATCTATTCCTAATTGGTCTTAACCAGCGCAGACAGTAGCTATGCAGCAGCATAGAGGATGTGGATTCAGATACTAGCACAGAGATGAGACTTCTTTAAAACAATTTACATGTTTTTATTACACTCACATTTAAGGCAAAAGATATAAAATAATACGTAAAAGAACTGGAGCTCAAATTGTATTTGCAGAAATGGCAAGCTGAAGTGGCAGTGGCCAACTATACAGATATAGCCAGTCTCAGAACCTATAACGCCTGACGGCTGTTGGATGGAGCAGATGAGTCCTATAAGTGAAAGGTAAAGGGTTGAACCTCATCTGGCAGCACAGAATTGCACTTTCCTATACTATTTTTTTCTGTAGATAAGAACCGTCATTTGTAGTTCATCATCATCATCATCAGGCGATAATGTTCCCACTGCTGGGACACAGGCCTCCTCTCTACGAGAGAGAATGGACTATAATCCACCACGCGGGCCCAGTGCGGATTGGTAGATGTCTTCAATTTTTTGGTTCTAGGACATGCCGGTTTCCTCACGATGTTTTTGAAAGCAGTGGCGATGAAATAAATTACACAAAGTAATGCTGGGTCTGGGTTCGAACCCACGACTTACTGTTCGTAAGTCGGGGTCGCTACCACTGGGCCACCGCTGCTCTCATTCATCATTCACTCGTCATTTGTAGAGAGGATATGTTATCGCACGTCCGCGGCAACATCGACGATGTGATCGGCAGCACGCGTGTAAGCGTTTGTGCGTACCGATTAAGACCTGAAATTTGTGTTACAGCTCGTAAGCTCGGCACGTGAGTTGACCTTGAATACGCAGTAACACATTTTCGGGTCTCAATCCATAATTGTACCTGCGCGAACGTCCGCCATTTTGGTTCAACTTACGTGCTGCGATCTGTATCAGGTTGTATGTTGAATAAAATATGATTCGCGACGGTGAGTTAAGCGCGCTACCCTGGTGCTACCACATTAAGCAACTGGTATTATAACAAGACCAAAATAACCAAACACTTACTAATTCCCTACCTAAATAGTTAGAATGACGTGACTGCAACCACTTAAACACGGTCACCAAACGATAAACAGTAGCACAATCACTCATTACAGTTTTGACAGGTCGCCAGCTCGTTCACTATGGAGTAATGGTTTACCAACGGAATTAGACTGCTCGACTGTACGCTCATGATTATTGGGTAATTCAAAATGTTGAGTACGTGTTGAGTGTGTGCGTATAGTTGAGGAAGGTATTGAAACCACGTTTTGTGCCCGTTTCCGATGTCCACAATAAAAAAAACTCTGAGAACTTAGCGGCAAATCTAAACCTCGTTCAAGAGCTGTTTCTCCAATGACAATGAACTAGTCTGGATCTATTAAAATGACGAGTGAATTGTTTTCTTCTAGGCAAGCGTGCTCCACCCTAGGCCGCATCATCGGTTCACATCAGGCGAGTAGCGGCGTGCGGCCAAACGCAAGCCTATCTATACATCTATATCTATACATTTATACATAGATATACAAATAAATAAAATTAGAGTGTCTGTTTATAATATTAAAATAATCGCTTTTTACTAAGTGCATATGGATGTATACACGGTACATATACCAAAATAACATCTTTTACAATTTTTGTCTGTCTGTTTGTTCCCGCTAATTTCTGAAAAGGCTGTACCGATTTTGACGGGACTTTCACTGGCACATAGCTGATGTAACAAGGAGTAAATTAGGCAATTTTTTTTTAAAATAAATAATTAGGGTTCCGTGCAAAAAAAATCCCTTGAAATTGGTACCAAAATTCAAATTCAAATAGGAAAGTGCTTCGCACTGAAGTCAAGACTAAGTTTCGAAGATATATTTTGTTTAAGATGTCTTAACGGCCTAAAAGGACGAAAAATGGTTCTTAAGGCTTGGTTCTGCAGGTAGCAGACCTAAGTTTTGCATTATCGATGATCATTGTAACATTCGTTATTTTTTATTATCGTCGAGCCGTATCCTACCTCTGACACTTTTCTAAGCAGGATCCTTAATCGCTGTGCCGTATCAATAGGCTAGTTGACACATTTTCAAAGCAGGTTTTTAAGTCTTAAATGGCTCATTATTATTCTATAAAACCGAAGTAATTAAATAGGATAAGAGGTAAGTTTCATGACATAAAAATAGAAAAGACGAAAATCAAACACTGTGCTATGTGCTTAACAAGCAGACAAATTATAGTGTCGAAAAAAGTGCCCAAAATACAAGAATAATTTAAAAACGAACATAAAAAAATTAAAACGTGTTTACCTTTTGAATCCAGAAATGATCAGAGGAAAGGTGCTAGTTAATATAATATAAAATAGATAAGCTTAAAAAGTATATTAAAGTGCTCGAAAAAAGTTTCAAACCGGCAAGGTCAGTTTTCAAAATTAATTATAAAAAAAAAAAACGTTAAATGTTGCTAGTAACAAAATTATACCATCACCACACATAAAAATCAAAAAGCTACTAAAATGGGACAAATAAACGAAATTAAAAACATTGTAATTATAATGAAACAAAATGGGACGAAACTATAACTTATACTTAAATTTTTACTACATACAAGTTACTTTTACATGAAGTATTTGACCAATAATGCAATGTACTCATACAAGGGCTATAAAGAATCAGAGATTTTTAAAACCTAAAATTAATCACGTTACTAGGATGAAACCGAGTCTATATCGAATTAGTATTTATAGTTAATATTTGTTAATCAATTATTATTGGACAAAAATAAAATATTAGACACGATGATTGTCCTGCCTACCGCCAGCTCTATTGGTTCTTTTGGCGCTTGCATGACATTGTCACGAGGCTGTTGGTAAAAAATTGTAAAATTGTCTATGGAAATTGTATCGAAAAATAAGGCCGCCTTTGTTCTGATTATAGCTACGCGACAAGAGAAAACCAGCACTATATCGACGAAGGACAGTTCACTTCAGTAACCTGACTTCCGTTTTTCACACCTGAGTTAAAGCCTAGGTTTTTTGAATATTTTTGGACCGTATGAGTACATTGATGATCTGATTAGATACACTACGGTTGTAATACAAAATACTGCTTATAGATGTTTGTATGAAAACTTTTTACTCATATATTCTTGTATGTAATGAGATGTTTGGTTGGTGATGAGATAAAATCATTTTGAAAATCCCTTTAAAAAGTAAAGAGACCATTTTCTACGATACATAAGTCGTAAGTTCCAAAAACTTTTGGAAGATTGCTAAAGGTAGGTACTTAATGTTATTTTGGGGTCTCCTTTATATTGTCCTATAACCTAAAATCCTTCAGAGTTATAAGTCAACGTTTCGGTATTTTTTATGGTAGTAACCATTGCCATTGCAATGGCAACACCGTCAGTCTAATCACCAATCAAACGGGTACTAAACCAAAAATAATAAAGGAAAATGAACACACTTCTAGCAACACTGCGTCTAATTTTCCACTCACGATGAGGTCCTCCTCTCGTATCTTGTCAGAATTCTTGCTGGCCGCTCGGAAAGTGACAGCCACGTGTTTTTGCTCCTCTTTCGTAAGGAGCGTGCATTTTGCCGCCAACTTTTTGCTTGTGTTGCCCATGCTGAAAAATTATAAATAATGTAATATTGTGCACAAATAATGCAACGTTAGCATGCGAACAATCAGCCTTTAACCTTTTTCTCTATGAGAAGGAATGTGGTATAATCCATCACGCTGTGCCATTGCGGGTTGGTAGATGTCACATGTCTTGGAATTCGTGGATATACTAAGACATGCTGGTTTCCTCGCGATGTATTTCTTTACCGTGAGAGCCCGACGCTCTCAAACCGGTGTAGGAATTCTATTATGATGAAATAAATTACACCAACTAAAACCTGGGTTCGACCGAACCGACGACCGTCGAGACCCTTAGGCCACCACTGCTCTATGCAACCTTTGAGTAACACTTTAATCCTGAGCTGACCTAGCTTAGTAGTAGTACGGAGTTTCAATATACTAAGAGGCCAACTTTTACTGGTTTTGACATCACTGACAGCCGGTGCTCCTGTGAGTGTGTTCCGTGAAAAAATACCCAGATGAAAGGATCAAAATCAAGTCACTTCTCTAAACAATGTATTTGGGCGCCATCCAAAAATTGCACATAATTTGGATCGATATATGGGGCAACAGTACCATTATGTTAAACGGCGATGGGTCAAAGATTTTTAAGTTAAGTTCAAAAAGTGCTGACTCTGCGCCTAATTTGAATAAATGACTGATATTTAACTGGTTATTGTTAGGGTGGAGAGCATCGGTGGAGCAAAACAGCTCTCAAAAACGGTGAAGGAAAACATCGTGAGGAAACCGGCATGTCCTAGAACCAAAAAATCGAAAACATGTTACATCTTCCAATCCGCACTGGGCCTGCGTGGTGGATTATAGCCCATTCCCTTTCATAGAGAGGAGGCCTGTGTCCCAGCAGTGGAAACATCATTGGCTGATGATGATTGTTAAGGTGCGAAATCACGTCACAGCTGTGCAAGACCTCTCCCCGTGACTGCCACTTTCTTTGATTCAGGGCTAATAGGAACACCTGGCCGTTGGTTTAGTCCAGCAAGCCGCTATACATCCTCTACAAAATTTCAAAACTCCACACACGAGGTTTGCCAACGGTAAATGATGCGCACTATTCGAGGCGTCAAGTTAACCGACCATATACGCAACACCATACTCTGCTCCGAAACACAAAACCACCACCAAGGCCGTCGAGATGGCAGAGTTCTGGTCGATGCTCATTAGAATTTAATAAAGGGAATCAACGACACTAAGAAGAAGATAGGTTCGATACAATTTACAAGAGATGCCTTTTTGGCAAGTGCGGTGACAGTTCTTTGCGACGCCGCCGCCGCACAGAGCAACAATGCAGCGCATCGCAGTATTTTTATAATATGGGAGGTGTTTTTCAAACGCTTCGACTGTTTTTAAGAGGAAATACGGTAGGTATTTGAAAAAACTATCGCTGTCTCTCTGCGAGCGTAATTTCGACTATGGTGCGATAAAGACAACTATAGTAAAATGTCATAATTCGAGGTTTGGCTCTCGACTATTTCCTCCTACAATATTCCACCAATTTGAAAGATATTTCATAAACTGAATAAGAAGGATATATACTGTGTCCTTATGTTTTTCGTTAATAGTTGTCAAATTTTTACACTAAGCTTTTATAGACAGGCAATCTAAATAAGCAATTTTGAGCATTTTGTAAAGGTTTTAGTGCTTATACAGATTATGTATCTTCAAAAAGGAAAACATAGGGACATAGAAGAGGTTAAAATTTATTTAACTGTAAAAAATCATAGCTTTAAAGTCATAAACCAGAAAGAAAACAAGGCGAGAGCGTTTGTATAGAAAAAAGACCACCCACATTTCCTCTTAAGCGCTATGACTAAGAAATTCCTGATGGAAACACCCAGAAATACTTTGCCTAACCCTGGAATCGAACCCAGGACATCATAGTCAGCAGATACACTTGCAACCACTAAACCAACATGACAGAGATTAGTATTTATTATCAGTTATCATCACTATCTTTTATTTAGTATTGTCATTAAGTAACATACATATACAGGGTGTAAACAGACTCTTCACGAAGCCGTCAACCAAGCATTATGTACATCAAACTAAGTAACTTTACGCAAAAATTAGTGCTGGGAAACGACTTTTTTTTTTGGGCTGAAGAATCACGTTTTACAGTAGGACTCAATGTAACGCAAAAACGCAAAACATTGTGCTGATAGATGGATTGAATAATTAGGGGGTCCTGGAGCTCTTTAAAGTAAAAATCTTACATTAAAAACATGTATTTAAAAAAAAACTTGTGAAAAAGTTGGAACTTTGACCTCCAATATCTCCGTAACTAGAAGGTTCCCAGGTATGGTCTAGAACAAAATAATGATCGCAATGACGGGTAGAACAAGTGCCTTTCGGCTTCGTTAAGAGTCTGTTTACACCCTTTATACATCATAGTAAACTATAAAGCTCACAATGAGTCACTGTATTTTTTTAAACTAGACAGATTTTGACGAAGTTTGTGCGTAAAATATGTTATCAACCTCAACATTGACATTGGTTAATGTCATTTCAGAGAAGAAACTGTTGCTATGTATTGCTGATAAGATTCATTAATGATTGCAGGGGATATTATATGATATCCTGTAAAAGATTTTGCAGAGCAGGAAGGTAAGAAGCAACCGAATATCCTTCAACAGACCTTGGTACAGTCAAAAGCAAAGTTCAAAAGTGTTTTTTTCGTGGAATCTTGATTGCACGAGTTTGATTATTTTGTATTTATATGGCTTCACTTCCATAATACAATGTTCATAACAACATAAAATTACAATCCATAGAGTAGAAGTGGTCTGACCAATAAAACTTTAGAGAGAGTCTGCCAACTAATAGGTCTCAAGTTCGAAGTTCAGAAGTGCATTCCCAAGACATGCTCCTCTGATTTTTCAGATTCATGTGCATATTGTATAACTGTAACTTGCTTCAATTGGGATGTGGGCAGGAGAATGACGGTGATGCTCATATTGGAGGCACAAAAAAAAAAGTACTTTTTTGTTTTAATCCTCACTTTGTCTCTAGATTTTTATTAATTAATCTGAATTAATTTGTAATTCCCTATGCATACTATTATGTATACTATTCTTTGTTTGTTATTCAGTTTATATTTCCACTGCATCAATAGAAAAAACTAACTAATTCTGTTTTTCTTAACATCACCAAGTATATTTATAGTCATAATTATAGTCATAGATTGGACATTATACTGCACATTTCCCCATTTAAAAACTTTTTCCATTGTAAAAGCTTGCATGGAAAAAAAATTAACATTAGTGATAATATTAGGTATGATCATACTTTACGACATTAGACTATTGATATTAATTCATAACATAATATAAAACTTAATTTGTGTAACTCCCACATGACTATAAAAACAGGATAAAAAAAACTAAACAACTTAAAGAATGAGGATCAATGTTATTTATCTGTCCAAACATATCTCTTGTTGCCTCTAGAATCATGTGATTCTGTTTGTTTTAGCACATCATTAACATGACATAGAGGAAACCTTGTCACACTACTGCTACTACCTTGAATCAACAGGAAGATAACAGACGTAGGTTATCCATTCATTTCTTAATTAGAACATAAGGCTTCAACCTTTTCCTGACACAAAACTTGTATTGCAATGTCATTGTTACAGACCTTACATTAAAAAATATATTTAAAAAAATTGCCACTATTTTAAAGTGAATTTATGTCATAGCTAAAATGATAATATAGCGCAATGGGGAATTTCAACATGGAATTTACAATTCATGTCGTAAACATAACATAAACATTACCTTTTTACCAATAAAAACAATAGTGATTAAGAATACACTGCACACCGAATGAATGTTTGTAACGACTGAAAACTTTTATTACACATAATCTCGAGAACCAATCATATTGTTAAACCAAGTCCCGTGTAGTTACATGTATTTGCTAAAAATATTGAACTTAATAAATCAATATTTTTCCACAAAATTACAAAAACAGGTTACCTGTCAACGTCAATGTCAATTGTTTTTTATGTCTTTCTCAGCCGTACGGGACAGTAGTTTGAAATGCGTTTCGATATCCACGCGCGAAACGACTAGCGCTGTTCGTCGCGTCACAGCGACTGCCTTATCGCGTAATTTTGGTTTGGATACTGGAAATAAACCGCATAGAATACAAATATTATAGATTTATTCCACCTCAACTTTATTGATCCATTAAACATTCTTTTCCGATAGCTATAATTCTATTTTTTTCTAATCTAGTTCGAGTATGTAATTCAGTCTCTGAAAATAATTAACTGTATTGAAAATAGTTAAGAGCCCTGCGGAGGCCGCGTGGAATTACAATTCGAAGCGAAGTAAAAAACCGACAAAATATTGTTATCTCTGTTTCACACTTCACGGGCCCCGGCGCATTGCGAAGCCGCGCGGGAGCATGTGTGGATAGTGTTTACCTAGCTACTATTCTATAATTATCGTTCATTCGTATCACCGCTGAACATTTGTGACAAAATTTGAATGTGTGCCGTAATACCAAAAATGATGAATGAAAACTCAGTTTTTCCAATTTTTTTTATTTTTATTATGTTACTTAACAATATAAATGATGTTTCGAAATAAACAAAATTAATAATATTACCGTTTTTAATATAGAACAGACGAGATGAAAACAGCTTATTTATACTGTAAAAATGTGAGAAATTCAATTTGTTTACAATTCGTTTTAGGTAAATATTTTGCAAAAAAATAAAATTGAAACCTAGGTGTTCCGGATACCAGCATAATAAGGTCGAAATATGCTTAAACTGAAAATTATTTTGGTATTACGTTTGTATGGACAATTCATCGTCCGCCGGCCCCTTAACTGTATACGTTATAGACGTTTGGTTCATTTCATTCATTCATGATCATGACGATCCATTAGCGTGAATCTCTTGAGTAAATAAACTTTTATCACGAGACTTTTACTTGCTTTGATCTGAAAATTTAATTTACGCATTGAGTTTAATTGATAATGGAAATAAGAATAACAAAATCACGAGAATCATCGCTTTATTTTCATAGGTTTATTACAAAATGTTGATATTTCAGATGCAACAAACAATTACTAGTATCGGTTGAACATTGGTTTCATTGTTTTTAAATTCGTGTAGGGTCTATAGAATCCAATGTAAATATTCATTAGTACGTAGGGCAAGACAAGACACATTTCTTCACCATCAATCTATTGTCTTTTGAGAGTAGTTGCTGCCTGTTGTTTATTAGCTAATCACATCAGTAGAGAAAGCAATGTCCATGTAGTCGTAGCTAAAGTGACCACCGTGTAAGCTAGTACAGTTTTATGAACATTTTCATTATCAAAGCGTTGCGACACGTTTCTATGTAAGATTACTAACAAATGAAGCTGAGGTGGTATAGTCAACATGGTTGCCAGACTATTCAGTTTTGAACTTATAAAGGAGGGTACTATAGTACCGATTGTTATAAAGCAAAACAACCCACCACCCAATAATAAAGCTCTGGAGTCGCTGGCTCCATCTGGGCACAATGCAGTGCCAATAATGTAACTCCAATGTGCTAATGCGGCCGTTCGTACAAACCACAATAAATTCAAAACGACTGTACTGAACAAAGTGACGACCAACGTAATTAAGACACACATTTTTTGAAATTTGTTTTGAATCTGTTTGCTGTACTTTCTGCTTTCTATTTACTGTTAGAAGGTATGATGTATGTATACATGATATGATAAAGAACTGTTAAATTTGTACTAGATTGTTAACTCAATCACATGATTATTTTCGGCTTCATCTCCTGATGATAATGTGGCTTTACTATTGTATTTTAATTGAATGTGATTTGAACAAAAATAAAACATACATTTTGATGGCAATCTTACTATGACATGACAGCAGTGTAGTGGCGTCAGTGACGAAAGAAAACAGCTGATAAATTGTGCCACGGTTAGAACCAAACTTGTCTATCGTTATAACAACATAACAACAATCTTTTGGCGTGCGGTGAAAATTGAAAACGACCTACTCTGAAATTAACCACGTTGAACACGATGATAACTTAATTAAAATGTAATTCCAAAAAATATTAATATTTATTTATTTTTTATTTATTTTATTTTACAGAAGGCTTACAGACTAACAAGCAAAAAATGATATAACAAGTGTAGTATTTCCAAATCGCTAATTACAAGCCTCCACACGTAGATAAAAAGAAAATACATATAACGGGGGAAAAAAAAGTACAGATGACAATTCATTACATGCGAGAGAAGCTACTTAATCATCGAAAAAGTTGTGTGCCATTTGTCGTCGCAAGGACGCCACACTAATGCAGAACAAGTCGATATCATGGACCATAGAAAGTTTATTGAAATTACGTGCACTCCTTATTAAGAGGTTATACTATCACTACTATCAGTGCGTCTTAAACAAGCAGCGCTACCCTTTTCGTTGTTTATCGTTTTCTTTCAGATTTCACGAGTCTTTCTATCAACAGATGTCAACAGATACTGGGAATAAAAGTCATACTGTTGTGGTGAAGCGTTAGGGTAGCCCAAATTTTCTTACGCATTTAGCAATTTACCGGTCAGTGTCTGGCTGTGTGTTGAGTAAAATATGATTTGCGGCCATTGTTTGCGGCCGTAATACGTACTTACAGAATTATAATCATTAAAATAATCAATACAACCCTCTAAGTTCTTGCAAAAAAACATAAGAAAAATTGAATTTCGCGGGCTACCCGTCCGCTTCCACCTTATTAAAATATTTGGAACGTGCAATACGTTATCGATGGTTGTCGCATAGATTTTGAACGCATTATAGTCACAGTGTAGCAAGCTTAATAAATTAGTAGTAAATTTGGTAGCTTTTGAAGATGTCATGTTTTCATGAAGTGTAAAAAATAATAAATCAATAAACTACTTAAATTTGTTGATCACTTATAATTTACTTTTTAATTTCTAACATCAGAAAGTAACTGAACAGATAATCTAAAGTTACTGAAAAATATTTTAAGAACATCAATAGTAGATTTTTTTAAATTGAATGTCACACGTCATCGTGACTCGGAAAATTATTGTGCGGTCGAAATTGTTGTGTTGAGTTTGCATCAAATAGTGCTTTTTCTTGAATGTGGCAAAAATAAATCAGTAAAATGACTCTCACTAAAATGGAGGTGGACTCCGGAAAAGGAGAAGGATTCCGGCCGTACTACATAACAAAGATTGAAGAGCTGCAGTTGATTGTCGCCGAGAAATCTCAAAATCTTCGCCGTTTGCAAGCCCAGCGTAATGAGCTCAACGCTAAAGTACGTATGTTGCGCGAGGAGCTCCAACTCTTGCAAGAACAGGGCTCGTACGTGGGCGAGGTCGTCAAACCTATGGATAAGAAGAAAGTCCTAGTCAAGGTGCACCCTGAAGGTAAATTCGTGGTAGACTTGGACAAGAACGTAGACATAAACGATGTGACCGCGAACTGTCGCGTCGCGCTTCGCAACGAGAGCTACACGCTTCACAAAATCCTTCCTAACAAAGTCGATCCTTTGGTGTCACTCATGATGGTGGAAAAAGTTCCTGATTCTACTTACGAAATGGTGGGAGGGCTAGACAAGCAGATCAAGGAGATTAAAGAGGTTATTGAGCTTCCAGTGAAACATCCAGAGCTGTTTGATGCTCTGGGTATAGCTCAACCAAAGGGTGTGTTGTTGTACGGTCCCCCTGGTACTGGTAAAACCCTTCTCGCCCGTGCAGTTGCTCACCACACTGAGTGTACATTCATCCGTGTCTCAGGTTCTGAGTTGGTGCAGAAGTTCATTGGTGAGGGTAGTCGCATGGTCCGAGAACTCTTCGTCATGGCCCGTGAACATGCTCCGTCTATCATTTTCATGGACGAAATTGATTCTATTGGTTCATCTCGTATTGAGTCAGGCAGCGGTGGAGACTCTGAGGTACAGAGAACTATGTTGGAGTTGCTGAATCAGCTTGATGGTTTTGAAGCAACAAAGAACATCAAAGTCATCATGGCGACTAACAGGATTGATATTCTGGACCCTGCCCTACTAAGACCTGGACGTATTGACAGGAAGATTGAGTTTCCCCCACCAAATGAAGAGGCTCGTCTTGACATCTTGAAGATTCACTCTAGGAAAATGAACTTAACCAGAGGCATCAATCTACGTAAGATTGCGGAGCTGATGCCCGGTGCGTCAGGTGCTGAGGTCAAGGGTGTGTGCACTGAGGCTGGTATGTACGCTCTCCGTGAGCGCAGAGTCCATGTCACCCAGGAAGATTTTGAAATGGCCGTAGCTAAGGTTATGCAAAAGGATTCCGAGAAGAATATGTCTATCAAGAAACTTTGGAAGTAATTTTAATATTTTAAACTGTATTTTATGTTTTAGGAAATTAATAACTCTTGTAATTAAAATGTTTGTTTTTTTTCTCATTCATATGAATAAATAAAACCAATAATCTAATTCAATAGTGTGTATTAGATTTTTGCTTTGATTTTTGAGGCCTAGTGGGGCCTGCATTGTGGATAACAGCTGCTCTGCTCACTGAGAGGCGTCCTGTCCCAGCAGTCAGAATGTAATTAATGGCTGACAGTAGAACACCAACTTCACAACAGTAATATAAAATTAAACTTTATTTACCATGTTTTTCGTATGGCTGAAACTGAAATTGTGTTAGACCAGTACCTATGTAGCCGCCTGCACAACTTTGAGATTTGCTGCAACTAAATTAACCAGGTGATTCTGTAGGAATTTGAGACTACCCCTAAGTTGATCTGACCAAAACAAAATAATCAAGTACCTATACAAAATTCTCCAAAGGAAAAGTAAAGGGACTCGACATAAAAGGGCTAATTCAATAATACAACCAATTCCATGTTCAACACTTGTTTTATTTGACTTGTACACTTTAATATTACAATCATAACATCAGTATAATCAAAATAAACATGAATTATGCTTAATCATAATACATATTATCAAATTCAGGTAAAAACAATTGTAATGAATAACAATAGGCATAACAGGCTTTATTCTTTCAAGCCTAAAAAAGAAATAAATTAAATTTATAATTACAATTTGAAATAAATTAGAATCATATCAAGAGTATCTTTTGATATATAATTTCAAATTATTTATCATTTTTATTTCATGTTTCTTGGCAGTGGGGGTCAGATAATATATTACTGGCATTCAGCTGAATTTAGTTGGCCTGGAAGCCAGCCCCATAGTTGAGCAAGGCTAACTAGATGTATGATTAATGGTTGTTACAACTACTTTATAATCCTTTTATTTTCTTTATCATCTAAATCTGACTCTGTGTCGGACAAATCTTGCTGAGGCGGGGACTCTGCCATGGTGAATGGTAACCCTCCAGTATTCTGAAAAAAAAAAACAAAATAACTTTTCTCTCTGGCCAAGTCGTTCTTGATACTGGTTTCTGCGACCATGAACAGGTTGTTGAATCATCTTTCAGCGACTGAACCATTGAGATATAAATTTTCTGCCCTAGATTTTAACCGATTACGGAAGTTAAAGGAATTTTAACATAACATCACGCCTGTAATCCCCGAAAGGTTAGGCAGAGGTGTACCTAATATTACACCACCATTTCGTAAGTTATGTTTCAAATCCCATGTAATGGACAGCGAGCCTATTGCCATCAACCGTGTACAAATCCAGATTCCGTGGCTAATACTGAGATATAAATAAGAATTTTGTCAGCCATATAACTATTATAATCGACAAATTGATCACCAATAATAACACGTTAGTTAGTGTTCATAACGACAACTACCGGTATACATAGTTCTGGCTGCTGCAAGAGAGGTTTTCTGTGTTTAGCCCAAAACTCAGCCACATCTGCAAAGATTGTCTTTACTCCGGCCGACTTGGGTTCGAAGTCTGTTAAGAGTTTTCCAAGTTGGTCACGGCAACTTGTGCCCAGGTGGAAGGTTCTCTGATGGATCGTTGAAATGGTCAGGGGGTTCAAACTGCTCTCGCCAGAGATCGCATCTTGCCGTGGAGACGTTGAAATTGACTATAGTCCTGCGAACTTGAGGAGGCGCGATTGAAGTCAATTAATTACTATAGAAGTTATGATATGACCCTCGCATAATCATGACTCGAGGTGAGAATGCAGTTTGATTTGAACCCAAGTACATTTAGGTATATACAGTTAGGGAAAGTAATTCTTTATCAAAATTACACGACGCCAATTTGCAATGCTATGGCCATTTCATAGAGAAATATGACAGAAGAAGACATGCTGCGCCGACCCCAAATAAGTTGGGATAAGGACAGGAGAATAATTATGATGAAATTCATTTCATGCAATTGAAATAAGGACAGCTCGAGATTTAAATATAAAAACTATTTAAGGTGATACCTACTCAATTTAATAAACGATTGAATTTCCCCTGACTTTTTACCGGCTCATTACCGAGGCATTTCAACTTACGCTAGGTCGCGTGTGCTTCCGGAACGAGCTGTGCCACATACTCCTCACGTACTGCAGCGGGTTCACAAACTCGTGCGACATGTTGCTGAAAAAAAAAACAAACATTAAGTATTAATTTATCCGTTTGGGAGATAAAGAGGAGCTCGTGGCTAAATAATAACAGCCATTATGATTAATTTTCAGGTTAAGCCACGCTTGCTTAGGTTGGTCTGTGGATAGATAACAACCCATTACATAGCGAGTATCCTCCGTGCCTCGGAAATCACGTTAAGCCGTTGGTCCCGGCTGTTATTTGTAGATCTTTGACCGTCGTTACAGGTTGTCAGTGGCCCGAAAGTCTGACAACCAGTCTTACTAAGGGGTATCGTATTACTCAGTACCAACGGGGTTGTGGAGGTCAGATAGGCAATCGCTCCATGTAAAATACTGCTATTGAGCTGCATCCGGTTAGACTGGAAGCCGACCCCAACATAGTTGGGAAAAAGCTAGGTGTATGATGATGGGAGATAAACAGTTCATGGGAAATTTCTAAATGGACGTGGATCGCTACTGTTAGCCCGTATCATCCCATAGCTGGGTAAATGCCTTTTTTTTTGGGATGTGAAAACATCAAATGACTTCTGCCGCTCTGGGCAGAGCGGAAGGGAGTGTCAAACTTGTATTGACTAAAACCCATCCATGTTCCTTTCTTGCCCTTTGTGTTCCAGGGCCGCGGTATCTCTTTCGAACAGTCCCGAAACAGGCAGGGGCCTGACATCTCTTTGAGGCGCGCATGGAACACGAACCTCATGCCTCTCCTCATGATTTCAGTGGATCTTTATCAAAGAAAAATAAAAGGACACTTGCCTTGATGTATTTATCTGAATTGAAGGATTTGCAGGAAAGGGCGAACTGTCCAAAGATGTGTTCTGGAACCGGACTCTGAAAAATACGATACAGGTAACAGGGTAGTTTACCAAAAAAAAAAAAAATACGTCCGTCAGATAGATGTCCAAAAAATATTGGACACATTTTTTTTCTTTTTTTCACGTAAACAAAATGAAGACGATACTGTGCGTCGAAAACTCGAGCGACGTCCCAATGTTAGTACACTTTTACAGGCGAAGTGTCGTCACAATCATGATCTTCGATGCGTTTTATCTTCGTCAGTTTTAATTGATGTGTGAAAATCCAATATTTTTCGATAATCTAACTGACGGACTATATATAATCATATTTTTTTGCTCAGGAAACATCCTTTTTGTGTTAGGGAGGAGTAAATAAATCCTCGGCGGGCATGGCCAATAAAATGAATAGGAAATTATGTTTCTAATGGGAAAAAATTAGTAAATAATGTTGCTGAGAATTTGTCTCAAGGCAAGTGCATCGTGTGTCCAGCAGGCTCCGTGACGGCACGGTTGGCGCAGTGACTGAGCGATTGGCTGCTGCGCTGCGTGTCGTGGGTTCGAACCCCGCACGGAAAGACAAGTTTTATGACCTACAATAGTTGTTCCGGGTCTGACTGTTTGTGTATGTCAGTTTACATGTTTGTAAACGCACCCACGATACAGGAGAAATTTCTAGAGTGCATCGTTTAAAAAAATAATAAAGACAGTCAGTTCCAAAAACAATGCGAAATTATACTCACTCAGTATAAGCAGCAGTCCTATTCTTCTTGGGCACGTAAACAAAGTGGTAATACACGAACACGCACAAGTAGATAACGACCAGCACCAGCACTGCTGTTATCACGATGTACGAAACGTTGTGGGCCGTCGCCAGCTCTTCGTACGACCAGCCGTCGAACAGTGGCAGCTGAGGAGGTGGAGAAGAGAATAAGACCCAGTTTCTACCAACGCGGGGACGATGGGAGAGAGGTGCCCAAAAGTGCAAGCTTCGACCAATCACTGGAGACACAAGCTCTCTGTGCTTGCTGGTCTATTTTCGGAAATTCCCTCTCGGCTCCGGTCGTCTCCGCTTTGGTGAAAACCGAAAAGTTAAACTATGACAGAATAGGTAATTTTGCATGGCACATCTCATCACACCTTTATTCTCAGGAGGGTTACAAGGTGTTTAGTATAGCAGTTAGCACCATCACGTTTCTCTAGTTATGTTTATCTCACTTCTATTCTATGTAAAAGGGGGCGAACGGGTAAGTGTATTACTTATAACAGCACGCATCCAAACAAAAAGAAAATCTACCTAAGTATCTACTCACATCATTTTTATCCACCGTCGGACATTCTCCATTCTTCGCCAACTCCCCATCATCGCACAAACATTTAGGTCCATCTTCGTCCGACGCACAAATATTGGAACAAGTCACTCCCTCGCACTCGTTTACCAAGTCATCTCTTTGGACGCTCTCATGGCGTATGACGAAAGTGTTGGCGTCGAAAACTCTGAAGATGTAGGTCTCACAGTACTTGGGGCCGAAGAGTAAGCAGCGGCTGAGGCGGAAGGAGTTTGCTACTAGATAGTAGATGTGGTCTTCGAAGATAGCGAGCCCGTGGGGGGCTTGCAAGTGGGGGTGGTCTGCTAGGATCTTTTTGC
Organism: Lycophotia porphyrea; assembly: GCA_950005105.1. Classification (NCBI taxonomy): domain Eukaryota; kingdom Metazoa; phylum Arthropoda; class Insecta; order Lepidoptera; family Noctuidae; genus Lycophotia; species Lycophotia porphyrea. The sequence goes on from OX465406.1 coordinate 12,053,524, forward strand.
TGGAAATTAATTATAAAATGATAAAGAAATGTATTCCTGGATAGTGGTAGGTACAATCAGAACCCTGCATTACCTGACCCTGTTAAAAAGATGAATATGGCAATAAGCTGGTCAAGACATTCGGGGCATTGACTACCACGACGCTACTATACCAGGTAAGGGTTGAACCTCATGTGGAAATGATATCGCACGCGGCAGCATCGACGATGCGCTCAGCAGCACGCTCTGTTTCTCGCTCTCTAGTAAATGACAGTTCTGAGCGACAGAAAAGGATAGAAGCATGGAAAAATTCAATCTTTTTTTTTCGGATGGTAAATCATCAAATGATTCCTCTCGCTCTGGGCGGAGCGGAAGGAAGTGTCAGACTTGTACTGACTAAATCCCATCCATGTTCCTTTTCCTTGCCCTTTGTGTTCCAGGAAGCAGTATCTCTTTCGAATAGTCCCACAACCCTGGCAGGCATCGTTCCCTAGTGACCTTTAAATGTAGATCTTGGTAGATGACCTTGTTACCACCATACATGTTCCTGCCCTAAACCAACGTGACCGTATGTTAGGATGTAAATGGAAAAAAAGTGGATTTAATGTATGTATGTATATAACTCACTGTCGCTCCCCTTCATAGTCCATCCTGATGATATGCGCAGGCCCGGTCTCAGCCACATAGAGCTTCTTCTTGAACGGGTCCACGGCTAGTCCGGTGCAGTTGCGGACAGTCGTCAGGTCGGTCACGTGTCTCCCGGCCAGGGTTGCTGACCAGACCACTGACTCTAGCTCCCGGGTCACACAGTAAAACATGCGGCCTGAACTTGGGTCAACTATGAGAGCTGTTATCTGGGGATTGCAGGATTAAACTATTTGTATGGCTTGTTTCTTAAAAGAGTGCTAGGTAGGTACTCGTAGGTATATATAACAAGATCTTTATTATCATGATATCATCCATAACCCGATGTCACCGTCTGATGAACAAAGGCTCCTCTTTCCCTGTGCTATTAGACTAACGAGGCAGCCTAGTTACATAGAGGCAACGACTTCATGGTCATTGAGGTCAATTTTTGAAGTTATACTTCTTATGGCGCGTTAGGGAAAAATGATGAGAGTAATTTTTTATGATGCGCGCGCACACCGACACCTAAATTTAACAGCATGAAGTTAGCTAGTCAACATACACCCTGAAGTTAGCTTAGTGTCAGATATTGACAAGCCTAGGTTTTTTATTTTTAATCTACTGCTGGCTGAGATAAGGCGACAGATATTTTTTTTAAAAAGAAGTATAACTTCTAACGCGTGTACATAAGTACACACACACACCTTTTTTTTTATAGGTACGTCATCTACTCTTTAAAATCTGTTTCTGTACTTTATACATGCTCCAAAAATAACTGAAGGTAAACTATTAAGTCTTTCCCCAAAAGCTCCCAATATCTTCAAATTTGGAAGGCCTTTATTAGCCACATACCTTAGCATCAGAAGGCAGCTTCTGCAGGCTGGCGCAGCGCTTGCTCCTGACGTGGCACACTCGCACACGACAGTTCCGCGGCGTCATATCCACGAAGTACACGTTACCCGTCACCCAGTCTACTGCCACCTGGAAAGAACAGCTTTAGTGCTGGCGTTCACAACAATTAAATACGCGTGTATATTGCTAATTAGATTTGACTAAGATCATAGTAACAACATCAAAAACATCACAACTGTACTCCCCGGAGGATAAAAGAGAGGTGCACCCAAATTTCGCCCATTATGTTTTAGTCCCTTGTAATTAACTGGGGCATGCAATAAGAGCTGCCTATCGACATCAAACTGACATTAAACCAGACTAGCTTCTGTTGAGAAATACCTTGAGGGAAACCCTTTGCATAAGACTTCCTTTGAGCTTAGAGCCGTTTCCAGAACGTACAGCAGCTGCGCTTGCGGCAATGCTGGTCGACTGGTCATTCCATCTATGATCTTCAACTTTTATTTTATTTGAGAAAATCGTCATGGATACCCTCCGTAATGCGGGAACGAGGGAGATAAGGAGAGATAACGGAGTCTTACCGGCTTAAAACACCACAACCTGTTTTCCGCGTTCAATCCGGTACCGCCGTCTTCCGATCATCGATTGGCCAACCTTGCAACTTATGAATAAAGTTCACAATAAGATTTACCCGTGTCGGCCTTCCAATGTTGGTGACTACGACGACGTTTTGCGTGCTGTTCACTTCCACAAGCTTGCCGGCTTCCGCTGATGTCACGTACAACTTCTTTTGTCTGGAGCATATGCAAAGTTTACGAAACACACTGGGTAGGTTATACGGGGTGCAAGGGCCACCGACGCGAAAACGGTTACCGTTTTATACGAGGTAACCATTTTCGCGTGCTGTCCACTCGTATAGACTGTTTTTGTGAAACAAGGACAGTATGGGGAACCTCTAATCCATGAGGGATACTGCAAAGCTGTCTAAGGAACCATTGTCCATTAGATCTTGCTTCAAAACAATTCAAGCTTAATGAACTTTTCTGTTAACTTGTCTGTAAAAACTGAGTCATCATCATTTTAACCGAAAGACGTCCAAAGCTCCGTCCCCAAGTGTCGCCACATTGACCGGTCCAGCGGATCCCCCCAACCTTCACCAGGTCATCGGTCCACCTAGTGGGAGGGCTTCCAACGCAACGTCTTCCGGTTAAACTGAGTAAAAGCGTCCAATTTTTGAATGGTATTTGAGTAATTTTCATGAACCTAAGTCAATATTGCAGCTGGTTCACTTCTTCATAGTTGAAGTTGTAGAATGAGGCGAGCAAAATGTTTAGAACTTTAAGAAAGGCCGATCAAATAAAGTGCATATGTTTAGAACTTTAAGAAAGACCGATCAAATAAAGTGCATAGGTTCTTGTGTTCTTTTCGGGTCCTGCTTAGTAGGTGTTCGCGAGTTACAGAAGTGGAAGCAATTTTAATCGGGTCGCTACCGCAGTTGCTAACAACAGGTGTTACCCACCTGCTCTATAAGTCAGGTAATCCTGCGGAACCCAACAATTACTCTTTTATAACCTCTTTGCTTGCTAACCTGACATCATAATCCATATCGGTGATAGCCGGCTCGTCCGTGTCCGTGTACTCAATAGCGCCGTACCCGTCGGCCGAGATGGACCGCACGGTGTTGCCGGACACGTAAAGGACGGACATGTTGCCGCGCGTCGCCTTGCACGAGCGACGGTCTGACCTGATGGTAGAAGAATAACATAGGGAAATAACTTGAATTTACTGAAATAAAACCAATTATTTACATTGATAAATAAAAAAAAAACAATTAAACTAACATTAAAATAAAAAATGGCATCGAAAACTCCTCCTCAACGCTATAAACTGGTAATGAAGAAGACAGAAGACTGGCGGCATTGCCGCGCTGTATGGCAATGTTTAGCCTCTGGCCAAAATAAAAGCCAGCCTTATAAAACCAAAATCAAAAGTCGAAATATGCTGATAATGTTTTCCTATGTTGTCTATTGTGTAGATACACAAATAACAAAATAAAATTCCTTACCTGAGCGCATATCCATGATGACACGAACACAAGAAAGACCCGCGGACGTTGATGCATCCTTGCGAGCAGACCTCTTGCTGGCACTCGTCGATGTCTTCACACGTGGTCTGGTCTGCTGACAGACGGAAGCCGAAAGGACAGAGGCAGCGTCCTCCCAGAGGAGTGGGCTGGCACAGGAACGAGCATGTGCTGTTGGAGCAGGCAGTTTCTGAGGAGAAGAAGGGAAATTCAATAAAACAAACAATCTTCTTCTTTTTCTTCTTCGTATCACTGGCAGGCAAGGAAATATATATATATCGTTAGCCTAGAACTTAACCGACTCCACGGCGTCGCTGGTGGCAGCGCTGACGTCAAGCGAAACAATCAATGAAACTAAGAAATAACAAAAAAATTACCTGGGAATCCAACTTAGGACCCCAATTTCAACAGTAGTGCCTGCCTGCACCACACCAACGGGGTGGTAGCAAAATACTGTATCCCTGATCTCAACAAACAGAACAGTTAACTTCCTCATGGACAAAAAGGCAGGAGGCATCAAAACTCCAAGCAAAGAACACCATTATCCACATACCACAGAGTCCATTCTCGTCTGTGCCATCAGCGCAGTCGGTCTTCTTGTCACAGAGCTGCTTCCACTCGATGCACTGCCCGTTGCTGCAGAGGTAGCCGTCTTCGCATTCCGAATAGTAGGAATGGACGACAGGGTACAGGTAAGAGGTCCTGTTCACTGAAATAGGGATTTTTTTGTTATTAACTAGTTTTTGCCTGTAAAACTATTTTGCCTATAATCCAACTTCTATCCGAGTGCCATCACCAAATATTATCTAAATCCGTTCAGCAGTTAAGGCGTGAAACGGCAACATACTTGCAGACAGACAGACACCCACGCACATTACTTACGCGTCAATTCATAATATTAGTATGAATGTTATCTCCTCATCATCATACAGTCAAAAGACGACCAGTTCTTACTGGTCAATATGATTCTTCTACCCCAAGCATTGTTTAGTCTGAGGTTTTTGCAGCCAGCCAGCTCCCGTGACTTTCACCAGTAATTATTTCCCTAAACTTGATCTGACTAAGGTCTTGAACTTAAATATAAATGTTTATATTCACCTCTGACACATGCATCAGGCGTCTCGTCAGAGCCATCAACGCAGTCCTGACGTCCATTGCACACTCTGCGCATAGAGATGCAGTTGAGTTGCTGCCGACACGCGAACAAGCCGTGCGGGGAGCAGCGGACGTCGCAGTCGTGCTCGTCGGTCCCGCCGGGGCACTCGACCCTCATGTTGCAGCTGCAACGGAAACATTTAGGCGATGTCCCCGCGGGGGTGGACGCGGTGAAGCGGGAGTATGTTGGCCGCGCGGTGTAAGTGTGTTACAAATCTACGGATTTCATACAAGCCATTTGCGACGCTCCGCTTCACCACCCGACCGCGCGGTCGTGCGGTGTTGTGGTAAACCACCTTACTCCCAAATAGAAACGTGAAAGAACTTTGAAAGTAACATAAGATAAAACGCCCACCCTTCACCACTTACCGAAGCTTCAGAAATGTTTGACATGTAAAACAAAAACAGTAATATTATGTATTTGTACCTTTAACCCGGTTGAAGAAACTCAGCTATTATGAGTGTAATTTGACCAGCTGCAGGTGTGCATAAGTTTGCAAGGAATTTTAAATGTTAATGTCACCACTAGCTAAGATTAAAACAATGGATAGGCTAATGGAACACAAACCAATACAAGGATTTTTGCGGAAGTTTAAATCATAGAGGTTTTTAAACTGACATGGTCACTGACATTCATTAACATTGAAAACATGATATCAAAATAAATAGTATACATGGCAAATACCCCGTTATCAGTATTAATGATAGTTTAAATCATGCTTGAGCCAACTCCCTTTTTTTGGTAGGTGGTTAAAAAGGAAAAAACTGGAAAAGAAAACACATTCACAAATGAATCCGACACTACAGAAACCTGAGTATGGCTCGGTTTCCACCAAAGTGGAGACAAGGCGGAACGGAAAGTCGAAGTGCAAGATTCGAAAACGAGAAACGTAATTTTGATTTCGGTCAATGTGATTGATCGTTTCCCACACGTCTCCTCTCCGCTCCGCTTGTCACCGCTTTCGTGGAAACCAGGTCTATGACTTGTGAGACAGTATCACAATTATAATTATTCCGTCACCAACCAATATCGATTTTCAGCTTCTTGAAGATATTTGCTCTACAAACAACAAGACATTGAGACCCCCATCACCATTAAATAAACTAGAAAGATCCAAGGCGATTCTCATACGACAGGACACCGCTCATCCGCGCGGACGGGCGGAAGCGGCAAAGCGGATGTGTGGGCAGTGCGCCGCGCGGATGCGGAGAGCGCCGCCATAGCCCACGCGTTTGGTACGTGTGCTAGGCATCAACGTATTTCATACAAGCCAAAACGACATGAGATCCGCTTCATCGCCCGACCGCGCGGACGAGTGCTGTCGTGTGATAATCGCCAAGTTGGCAAGCAGTAAGCAATTAGTTCCCCAAAACACTATTCACCGCTATCAAATAGTCGCTAAAAGCTTTTCTAACCGGGCGGTATGCGGCAAGCAAATGCTAGTGTTGTGTTCGCAAGTGTACTCCCAGGGAGCACATCTTTGGGTCCCTTCCTGTGAAATGGTTTAGTTATAGAAGAAAACTGCAGAATAAGAAAATATATATTGAAGGATAAAGTACCAACTTTTTTTTTTAAACTGAATTATGTTATTATGATTTCCCAAAGAGATTTAAAAGATTTCGCTCGTAAATATTTGAATGTCTTTGTGATTACCACACGTTCTGTTTTTAGAAGCGTGCGTGACTAAAAACTTTTTGAATATTTTTGGAGTTTCCTCCTTAAGAAACGATTTGAGTTATAAGGCCCGGTACGGAAATTTTGTGAGGAGTAAAATCAAGTGTAACACGAAAAGTTGAGGCGTTACGTAGAAAGAGACAAGCATATATATATCTGTAGAATTGAACGTGTAAAAGAATGAGATGGAACACATTAGTCAGCTACAGTATTTAAGAATGATATTATAATTCAAAGTGAAAGAAATCAATCATCCTAAAATTGGATTTGTATAAATTGAACACAATTATTATTTTTATTATTATTTATATTATTTTGTAACATACTTTATGTAATACGCTTTATTGAAGTAATATAAATAATCCGAATAATTACAGATATACATATGTTTGTTTCTCATATCATTTTAGCAGATGCGTTCATTTACCCTTTTTTTCTATTCAATATATATCATAATTATCGTTCGTAAGGAGTAAACTCCAATCGTGCGTCGTAGCTAACACACACACACTTTTTTTAATTTAACCAATTGAAACTATTTTCGATTTATAAAATCATATCTCAAAATTTGGCTGGTCTTTGAAAATTGACCCTGCATTGATACCCTTTTATTTCTGAACACGTCTAGAGCTCTTACTAAAAACTCCAAGCACAACCCTTTAGAGAGTTCATAAATAAAGTCACCAGTCTGCACTGAACACTAACCGTGGTCGTCACAATGGGATACTCTTCACAATCTTCCTCATCGGAGAAATCGAAGCAGTCCTGATGGCCATCACATCTTCTCTTCAGCTCCACGCAATCCCTGTTCCTGCATTGATAGAACCCTGGACTGCACGTCATGTTCACTGCAAAGGGTTAGATCCTGATAACGATGGCATTCGAAACTTAACCTTGGGGTTTGAGAAACAAGGTGGATTGTTTCTGGAAAGACAAGGGAGGATCCTCCGGTCAGACGGTTATTGTGACCGCCGGTTGTCACATTTCTGTAATACCTACAATATTGATCGTGTAGATAGTTCTGATACCACGATGTAAGTGAGTGTAGTTCGTATGGGCGGTATGGATCCCGCAAAGAAGGAATAGCCAGGGATTACACATTATGCGAGTTATAACTTTTGATTGGAGATTATAGGCACAATTATTTTTCTGCAAGTTACTTGTAAGTGTATTCTGTTTAATTAAACACTAAGGAATTAACATTTCGAGTATTTAAAAAAAATAACTTTGTACTCTAAGTGCGCGGCCCAGGTGGGACCGGATTTAGATAGATAGATAGAACAAAAACATTTATTCAGTGCACACAAAAGACATAGCACAACACACAGAAGCACAGTTAAAATTAAATGATACAACAAATCTATATAAATAAAAATGAATTGCTGTTCGTTAGTCTGGCTAAAACTCGAGAATGGCTGAACTGATTTGAATAATTCTTTTTTTGTTTTATTTGTCCGAATACAGGGAAGGTTTAAAAACAAAAAAAATAGGTAGGTAGGTAGGTTTGTAGGTAGGTAGTGTAGGGTAAGTAGTGTAGGGTATGTAGGGTAGGTAGTGTAGGGTAAGTAGTGTAGGGTATGTAGGGTAGGGTAGGTAGGGTAGGTAGGGTAGGTAGGGTAGGTAGGGTAGGTAGGGTAGGTAGGGTAGGTAGGGTAGGTAGGGTAGGTAGGGTAGGTAGGGTAGGTAGGGTAGGTAGGATAGGTAGGGTAGGTAGGGTAGGTAGGTTAGGTAGGGTAGGTAGGGTAGGTAGGGTAGGTAGGGTAGGTAGGGTAGGTAGGGTAGGTAGGGTAGGTAGGGTAGGTAGGGTAGGTAGGGTAGGTAGGGTAGGTAGGTTAGGTAGGGTAGGTAGGTAGGTAGGGTAGTGTAGTGTAGGGTAGGTAGTAGGTCAATTGGAATTTAATATTCATGGTTGACAGGACAACGTCTGTCGGGTCAGCTAGTTACATGAATATAAAAACAAGGTGACAATGTACAAAATGAAAAACAAAATTTACGAAAGAATTACCTATAGTAACACTATGACGTAATTTACATAAAGTAACGGATATACAAGGTGCGGTGTGCGTCTCAAGGTTACACCAAATGGGAGTCCAACTCACCATGTGTCATCCATGCACCTGACGCTGATATTCTGCTGGAGATCCCTATCATAAATTCATCAATTGGTGTTGTAATCATAAATTGGTGTTGTGACAAAGTTTTGAATGATTTGGCCAGTCGAGCGGTCAACGCTTGTTTTGTAGGAAATTACGAAGAAGACGACAACGTGCGGATGCGTCCTAATCAAGAGCGGGTGCCGAGCAGCAACGAGCCACGTCTTGATGCGAGCCAGTTTGATGTACAGCTGTGCGCAGCCGGCCCGAGCGCTCCGCCAGCTCCTGGCCCGCGCACTTACTCACATGCATATGTGGAAAAAGAACCACTTACCACAGTCGACTTCATCAGATCCGTCGTTGCAGTCCTCATCGCCGTCGCATACCCACGTCTTCAATATACAGGAGCCTGACGCACACCTGTTCAAAATCACGTGTTATTTATGTTGTAGATCTTTGTCACATAATTTACCAAAACGTTGGGGCCGGTCTAACTGGATGCAGCTGAATACCTGTATTTTACATAGAGCGAGAACCTATCTGACCACCACAACCCAGTAACACTGTACCCCTAGGTAATGTCAGACTTTCCGCTTCCGTCTACTCATAACGACTGTCAAAGATCTACAAATGACAGTCGGGACCAACGGTTTTACGTGCTTTCCGAGGCACGGAGGGAAATCGGAATGTAATGGATGATCACCCATCCATGGACATAGGCAAGCGCGGCTTAACCTTGAATCTCGACTTGTGTAGCTGTTATACCGACGAGCTCGTCAAGTCGTCACCCAGTATGTACCAGTGGCGAAGGTCCCATACAACTCGATTCCTACCTTTGAAAAATGGCACGGTCAGTATTTTCAGACAAAAAATAGAATCACATTAAAGATATGTACTCCGGCTTACCTCTAACAAAAATTGACCGTTCGCTGCTGGTATGTACTCACATAAACTCGGTGTCATAGCAGGACGGTGTGTCGCACACGGCAGCCTGCTCGTCCGCTGCGCCGGGGCAGTCGGCGCGCCCGTCACACAGCTGTGAGCGCGAGATGCAGATCGACGAGTTCACGCACTCGAACTCTGTACCGCTGCATATGTTTGACACAGGGGCTGGTGGGGAAAGAATTTTAGAAAGGTCATTCTGAAGTTCTTCTTGTAGTGCATAAGGTGGCTGGGACAGACTTATTGCAGGAGGTAGGTTGTCATGTCTACTATTCCAATTAAATAAAAGTAGGAGGTAGACAGTACAATTAAATTTAATAAGAGGGAGGCAAGTTAAAAAAAAAAAATATGTGTGTGTACCAGAGTACACAGGTAAGAAGAGAAACTTCTTTACGACATATCATTTTTCTACTATTTGCAACTTCACGAAAATGGGGTAGTTAAGCCTTAAGAAAAACAATTTTTTCCGTATTAAATTAAAGCTATTTTATTATTATAGACATGCATACAAATAATGAGTAATTTATTTTATCATTGTTCTTATTATAATATCATTGCTATTGTTGTATTTCATCAATAATGATACATTATATTCTTTACGTCACTATACTAAACTTTGATAAAAAAAGCAACATGGCGCGCAAACGAAAAACGTGACGATTTTTAAAAAAAATCTCCTATACCTCGATAAAGAAGTTTCACTTCAAATACAAGTCTGCTAAAAACACACACCTAACTACACGCACTCAAGAACTAGGTTAGTAGGTGGAGAAAGTCTACTTGCTGTTTGCTTCATAGCAGAATACTATAAGGTTTCAAGCCGAAGTTTGGTACAGCGCAGGTACTGTTCGATTTTTGTTACTGCGTCTTTTTATACTTAATTAAGTAGTATTTAAATATCATTAATCTCCCAATTCGGAGTCCAAAGTTAAAGCTTACCAGTGTTGTTAAAACAAACGTATAAAAAAGTAATTTACTACCGCGCCAAAACCTTATGATCATTTTTGGGAACAGCTTCAACCCAAAAAATGTCTGTCATCATCAGATAAAGTTTTCAGTTCACAGAATCGAATAACATGTCATTAATAGAAAGGATAAAAAGAAGGAAATCAGCCGTTTTCCATCAAAACAAAGGCTAGATAAAGTTACTACGCTTACCTATATGGTTTGGTTCTTCAGTAGAACACAGTGAAGCTGAAGCTATGTGTTTGTTTAAGCACACACCGTGGCAGAATACCTCTTCGGACGAACATATGTTTGTAGGATCCACTAAAAATATTAAAGGAGAAGCGTTTTTTCAAGTGAAATCAGCGGAATAGAAAAAAAAATGGATTAAAAATTATCAAACTAAGTAACGCCGTAGCAAGTAGCTACGCTGTAGCAAAACGCTACGCCACCGCAGCAGTGAGCTTCGCCGTAGCAAGAAGCTACGCCATAGCAGTGAGCTACGTTGGAGCAAAGAACAAGCAACGCTGTAGCCAAAGCCAGCTTCGCTGTAGTTTGGAAAAACCACGCCGCAGCACCGTCAAGTTACTGAGCTACGCTGTAGTTCTTTAGCAGAGACCAAGCTACGCCGTGGCTCTGATCAAACTACGCTGCGGCATGAGCAAGTTATGCTGCAGCATGAACAAACTACGCTGTCGGGTGACTTTGTATATCACGATACTGTAGTATAACACAAGCTAAGCCGCCGTAGCACAGATTATGCCTGTAATGTAACTATCAAGCTTCGCTACAACACATACAAACTACGGCGCGGCGTAGCGCAGTAGCTGGGACGACGTAGCTCAGACCAGGATACGGCGTAGCGCCGTTGCTGCTACGACGTAGCGCAGACCTGGCTATGTCGTAGCGCAGATTAAGCTACTCTATTAGCATTAGTACGCTACGCCGTAGCATAGGGGCTGCTACGACGTAGCACAGAACTTGTTACATCGTATCAAATCAAATCATTTATTTTGCTTGAACATGGGTACACATAAGGATGAAATATAACAAATTGAGCTCAGAACCATATTCTACCACAACATGTGTGCAAAAATTGTACATATAATAATTAAAAAAAAAAAAAAAAATCATGGGGAACTGGAATGTCAATAATTAAAAACAAAATAACACCTTAAATACAGTAAATTACATTATGATTACAAAATTTAAATGTCATATATTAATTTTAAAAACTTATCGGTCTGAAATTCGTCAATTAAGTATTAACATTTCGTATCGCAGATCAATCTACTCTATCAGCATTAGCAAGCTCCGCCGTAGCGCAGGGGCTGCTACGACGTAGCACAGAACTTGTTACGTCGTATCGCAGATCAAGCTACTCTATTAGCATTAGTAAGCTACGCCGTAGCTTAGGGGCTGCTACGACGTAGCACGGACCTTGTTACGTCGTAGCGCAGTTCAAGCTACTCTATCAGCATTAGTAAGCTACGCCGTAGCGCAGGGGCTGCTACGACGTAGCACAGAAGCTACGCAGAAACAAAGAGCACTGCTTTAATCCAATGAATAATTAATAAAATAAATGTAAACTCACCTAAACAGCCTTCCTCATCTTCAGCCTTCGGACAGTCCACCTTACCGTCACACCTGCCAGATTTTGCCACGCAAATATTGCTCTTATGACAAAGGATCTCATGCACATTGCAGTTCGCCAACTTGGTGCATTGGCCCTCTTTCACCAACAAGCCAGGGGGGCACAAACATTTGTAGCCCATTTGAAAGTGAAGCGGGTTCTCGTGTGGGGTCCCGTGGGGTTCTTGGACGCAGACGTCGGAACATGGGTTCTTTAGACAGGCGTGGTTCATTAGAGGGTCTTTGTGATCAGGAAGGGAGGAAGTCGCTTGGATAAGGAGTTGAGTGTTGTTCGGCAAGAGTGCTGTGAAAAGAGAATAAATAAGCATTAGAACTTATAACATAACATAACACAACATCCCGCCTGTAATCCCCGAAGGGTTAGGCAAGGTTTACCTAATAGTACACATACATTTCGCTCGCCAGTAATGTTTAAGTCCCATGTAATAGGGGCGAGCCTATTGCCATCAACCGGGCGCAAATCCAGACTCCGTGGCTGCTACTGAGAAATTCCTAATAGAAAAACCCAATAAGACATTGCCCGACCTGGGAATCGAACCCAGGACCTCATGCTCAGCAGTCGCACTTGCGACCACTAGACCAACAAGGCAATCACGAGGCAGTAAGAATTTATTAAAGCACACAATTTACTTTACCGATTGAAGTATAGTTGAAATACATTGAGTTCCTTTCAAGTCACAGTAAGCAACGAAAATCACTCAATGAAGGAAATTTTGGTTATTACGACAAGCGCAATTAGTTAGTATCACCCAAAGATCTAAGTCTAAAGTACATGACATCTCTGACGTCATCAGATTGTAAGGTTGGACGGCACGGTTGGAGTAGTGGCTGAGTGATTGACTGCTGCGCTGCGTGTCGATCAGGTTCGATTCCCGCACGGAACAAATATTTGTATGGCCTAAATTTTGTTGTTCCCGGTCTGACTGCTTGTGTATGTGAGTTTAAATGTTTGTAAACGTTCCCACGATTCAGGAGACATTCCTAGTGTGGGGAAACGTCATTAACAAAAAAAAAAAACAAAAATAGAGTGTGTGCTTAAGACCGCACGGCAGAAGTGAAAACATCTTTCACTTCAAAAAAAAAAAGTAAACATTGTGTGAAACGACTTTTTTAATTTTAAAAGCGTCCACATTTACCTTACGTTTAAGGTGTGCGGAATTGCCCCGTATGCAGACACGCAGCGTGAAAGACGCTAGTATACAAATGAATATTAAATTTCCAGGCTAACGCCCCGCGTCCCGCGTGCGTATTCTACGCATTACAATAAATACTTGTATGAAAAGGACATTTGCGGGGGTTACGCGTGCGGGGTGATCCCGCATGCGTGATGAAATCCGCACGGTATTTAAAACACCTTTTACTCCGCGCGTTCAGGATAGGCCTACTTACTGAGATCAATCCTGCGTATCTTGTGCGAGGTCTGGTGGACGTCAGACCAGAAGAGGCGGGAGGTGCGTCTATCAGTCCAGAACACGTAGTTGTCTGCGATGGCCAAGCTCGTTACCGTCGTTGATAGCTCGCGGTAGCTCTCTCGGCCGGTACCTGGAAGAAATGGCAATTAGAATATTAGGCAGTCGCTCCATGTAAAATACTGGTACTCAGCTGCATCCGGTTAGACTGGAAGCCGACCCCAACATAGTTGGGAAAAGGCTAGGCAGATGATGACGATGATATGATTAATCAGCCTATAATAACCGGTACATAAACCGGACCTGGTGACCTTAAAGCTAGGCCACCTACAGCTATACCCTACAATGTCGTCAATGGTGTTCTGATATGTCCGCTTTGTGCTCGGAGTTTTTCGGCCAAAGTTGAATATGCTAACCACTTGAGCACATGATAGAGCAGCACACCAAAGCTCTCGACAACCTCCCTAGAAAGCCGTCGATTGCAGTCGCTGTGGCAATCATCATCAAAAATGTGGGAAATCGGCTAGATGCCATCAACTGGTACATACAAAATATAAAGGAAAGTGACAGCGGGAGCCCGCACTCTGTGCTTTGTCTCATTCTTCCTAGTTTATCAGCAATATTTAGATGGTTAACCATCATCATCATCATCTTCCTGCTCTTATCCCTTTCTATTTGGGGTCGGCGCAACACGTTTTCTTCTTCCATTCTCCCCTGTCAGATGTCAGGGCATCATTTACTCCTTTCTCTTTCATATCAGTCTTCACACCATCTATTCATCTTTTCTTCGGCTTTTCTCTCCCTCTTCATCCATCAACATTCATGTCCATCACTCTTTTAAACAACCATTATTATAACTTTATAAGGGTCAACCCTTATAATGGTTACTCATACATATAGGTAATAGGTCTAACTTTTTAACACGATTTATCAGTCCCTGGATTTCATCAGTTCATATCGATAGGTCCAGTAGGTAGGTGAGAGCAGCGGTGGCCCAGTGGTAGCGACCCTGACTTACGAACAGTAAGTCGTGGATTCGAACCCAGGCAGGCGCATTACTTTGTGTAATCTATTTCATCACCTCTGCTCTCAAAAACGGTGAAGGAAAACATCGTGAGGAAACCGGCATGTCCTAGTACCAAAAATTCAAAGACACAACATCTACCAATCCGCACTGGGCCCGCGTGGTGGATTATAGCTCATTCCCTCTCATAGAGAGGAGGCCTGTGTCCCAGCAGTGGGAACAGTATAGGCTGATGATGATATCGATAGGAGAAAAAGACGAGAGAAAGAAGTGGTCGAAGTTACACAGAATATAGTAAACCCATCAACTTACCTTCAGGATGTATATAGTCGATGACGCCGTTGCTCTCGTCTGATATATAAACTTGGTCCATGTGCTGGACGTAGCGAAGACGCACGTGAGGGCCTGGGGATATTACATGAAAATATTTTTTTTAAATAAAAACATTGATCCGGAAATCTTAATAAAATTTCTGAAATCAAGAACTGCGTGTGCTTGCTAGTTAGTCTAGTTGCCAAACATGTGTTTATGACAACTACAGTGACGGAGGACCAAGTAATTTTTTAAAAGTAGTCAAGTATTTAAATCGACCGTGTAACTTGTCTCCATAAGCCTTGGGTTGAAAGAACTCGAAGCCATGGAGAGAAGTCATTGCCTAGCATTGAGAAGACGCAGGCTAACCAAAGTAAGTCATTTAAATCGAAGAGTGCAGGAACCTGCAGGTCACTTCTTCTTCTTAGCGTGTCGATGGCAATATATATTGTGTCGGCCCAGAACTGAACTACTAGTTTGGCGCTTTCAGTAGCATCCATCAGTTCCTGTAGTGAACAAGTGACAGGACAAGTAGGACACGATATTAAGTGCCCCATCGTTTGTGGAACAGTACCACATTTACACTCCAGGTCAGAGTCATCAATGAATCTCCACCTGAGCAGGTTTTCCTTGCTGCGTCCAACCTGGGTCCGGAGTTTGTTTATAGACTTCCAGGTCAGCCATGGCAACTCATGTCCAGGTGAGAGATTTTCAGCTGGTGGAACGAGTGGGTTAGGTAAGGATGCACCGCCTCGCCACAGCTTTATTCTTTCTGTGGACCGCTCGCCAATGAGTGGGGAGACACACTTCCTAAAGCTGTTTCGGCTTTTCAGTCTTTGCGACACGAGGGTATTTAGCTGTAAACGGTGTCTTGTGTCTGAGACCATTTTGGGTCTTTCGCTAGAGCTTGCCACTATTAGTTCTGAAACGTGAAGTATTATTTATATATTTAAAAAATCATCATAATTATTTAAGATTAATCTATGGGATGTATTTAATATCACTTTAAACACCTCCAGCCTGTGATATAGGATTATCCTAGTACAGGCATCATACATAATTATACCTACATTGTTAGTTTTAGATTCATATTGTATTTTACCTTCTGATATTTTGAATAAAGATTTTTTTATTTATATTTTTTTAGTTTACTTACACTTTAAATTAATGAATGACTATAAATAATGTTTCACACTTTAGTTTAGTTTAGCTTTAAAATTAATTAAATGAACTATAAAAATAATGGTTTGCACTATAACTGTATCGAAAAACTCCGAATCCAGCCTATTGTTGTCTGCAGAGTTTAAATGAACCTACTAACCTAACCTAATCTAACCGAGTCTACATGAGGGTATTTAGATGTAAAGGGTGTCGTGTGTCTGAGACCATTTTGGCGCTTTCACTAGAACTTGCCACTGCAGGTCACTTACTAACCGGTTCAGTTTTGCAATATCATGTTGCACAAAAAGGCGATTACCTTTCAAGTTGTTCATAATGACGTGTCTTCGGTCCGTGCCGTCTAGTCCGATGCTGTCGATATGTATTCTGTTATGCATCTCACTCTCCACCACAGCTACCATCATCCGCCTATATAAGAAAAGACAAGTCATCATCCTCTGAATCGTCAATTCCCCAAAAGATCTCCACGGCTAAAGATAGGGATCTGGGCTTTTCGCATACATACTCGTAATAAGAAGCAAACTAGAGAATAATATAAAAAACAAAGGGTGCTTTTTCAAAAAGCAGCCAATGCCGAGGAAACCGCCAATCTACAAGCCTAGCATAATGGGACGCCCCCAGCTACATGGACTGAACGTCCTCAAAAATGTGGCCGAGACCTGGAACAGACTGGATGCACGCGGTTGAGGACAGGGTATTGTGGCGCAGCATGGGAGCGGTATATGACCAGCAGTGGTCTGTGATAGGGTGAGGTGGAGGCATGAGCACCTCCACCACTGATGATACAGGTGATAACACTGGATGTTGAAATGTCGGCCTTTCAGAAAATTTGTTTTGAATGAATCCCGAGGAAGTATGCTGGAATACCATGGGAATAAAGACAAACGGCAACCGGTGTACTAAATTGCACATACCCATAGTCTGGCAGCACACACAAGCTGATAGGCACCTCCTGGTCCTGGAACCTGTGCACTACGGCGCGCTTCTGAGTCCTGAGAGACACTGCTTCTATGAGTCGACGGCCTGCGTCTACCACGTACAGGTTATCTGTTGCGTAGTCTGTGAAGACGGAGGGGTTAGGTGAGGCATGAAGGGTAGGCAGAGGTCTACCCATATTTTTCCAGAGTGTCATGTTACAGGAGACGAGTCTATTGCCGTTAACTCGTCACACATCTAGTAGACCTCGAGCAGAATTTGAGATTCCAAAATTCAAAAGGAAAACTTATTAAAACTTTACCTGAACAGGGAATCAAAATCATCACACTAATTCCATTCTTATGACCATCCAAAGAATATTGTAGGACATTTGTAATACATTGGTTGAAAAATTCGGCTGCTCGAATAACGCAATCAATATTGTTGAACTGTCAAATTGACACATTCGGATTACACAACTACCCTGCTGGACTGCTCAGCAATCGACCAACGAAGCTGTCTTCGATGCAGGTTTTGATGCTAAAACCTGGTTGTCTCTTACCGTAATCCATGTCGACGACGTTTTCCAACCCGTTGTAGACCAGCACATGAGTGATCCCCAGGGAGAAGTCGGTCATGTTGATGTGGTTTATAGTCCGACGCTGACCATCAAATATGAATAAAGAATCTGTAATTACACAATTATTATTGGAAAATGCCTTGAGCTCGTGGCTAAATAATATCAGCCGCTCGGGTCGATCTTCAGGTTAAGCCACGTTTACAAAGTTTCCTTCGTGCCTCTGAAGCACGTTAAGCCGTTGGTCCCGGCTGTCATTTGTAGAAATTTGACAGTTGTTACAGGCAGTCAGTGGCCCGATAGTCTGACAACCAGTCTTACTAAGGGGTATCGTATTACCCAGTACCGACTGGTATGTGGAGGTCAGATAGGCAGTCGCTCCATGTAAAATACTGGTATTTAGCTGTATCCGGTTAGACTGGAAGCTGACCCCAACAAAGTTGTGGAAAGGCTAAGCAGGTGATGATACCTTAGAATGATTAAGAGGCTGACAACTGATCATAGGAATGGACGAATTCAAGTTAGGTGAGGCTGAGAACAAAATAGCAAAATGATGAAGCATAGTTGAATTTGACGTATCAAATTATATTATATTAGAATCACTCACTATTGCTTAAAGCCCTCTTGTTTTCCTATCGTCTACATGATTTCTTATGTCCGTTGAAGATGTCATCAGCCCAAACCACTTACAATTTTTTTACTGACAGTAATGACCCGTCCCCGGTCTAAGGCTCTATCCCTCCCGCTTTCTAGATGCTACGCTTGTCTCACCCTTTTTTTTTTCGGATGTGAAATCATCAAATGACTTCTCCCGCTCTGGGCAGAGCGGAAGGGAGTGTCAGACTTGTACTGACTAAAACCCATCCATGTTCCTTCCTTGCCCTTTGTGTTCCAGGGCCGCGGTATCTCTTTCGAACAGTCCCGTATGCTTGTCTCTCCCTTACTTACTCTAGAATAATATCCAGGTTTACCTCTAAACTGATCATACGCCATGGCCTGCACGCGTCCTATGTTGAACTGCGTGGCGTGGCACTCCGGATTGCCGAGAGCGTCGTACTGGATCTTCGTGAACAGCTGACCTCCAGCTACCACCAGGTATTTGGCGCGGTAGTCGCCGACATCTGGTGATGATAAGCAAACGTAATCAAAGGGAAAAGGGATATGCGCGATAAGGCGCTATGGCTCCATCTCTTTTTGGTGATGGATAATGATGAGTTTGACTAATCCGTATGAAAAAAAAAAAAAAGTTTATTTCTAAGACTTATGTAAATAACAAACAAATGATAGGAAGTACCTTGTAAGCAAAAAATTGCTTGTATTAGGTACCAATGGATGTACCTAATACAAGCAATTTTTTCAGTATGCAGTTCCTGTTTTTTTAAGAGTTGTTATAATACTGCTTAAAAGTTTTTAGGCAGCTTTCATCTATATCTATCTATACATAGAATAAGACAGTAAAAAAACTGTGTCTATACATTGAATATATTTTTAAAAAAAATTGTGGGGGGTTTAGAAGCAGTAATAGAGCACGAATCCAAAAAAAAAATTCTGTCTGTTTGTCTGTACACGCTAATCTTCGGAACTACTCGACGGATTTGAATGATTTTTTTGTTGTTAAGGTATTAAGTCTGGGCAACATATAGGCTATAATTTATCTTGGAAACTTGAACACCTGATGCAGAACCGCAACAGACCATCTAAACTATAAGAGATACAAAAATGGTACGATAGCAAAAATTTTTCCACGTAATGAGCATTTTCTGCTAAGAGAATAAATTTGAAGATCTGGAACAGCTGATGTGGAACTCCAAGAGCCCAGCCACACTATAACATATATAGGAATGACGTCTTAGCAAAAGTTGTTCAGCCTGATGAGCACTCTCTGTTGACGTATAAAAATTGAAGATGTGGAACACCTGTTGTGGAGCTCCAAGAGCCCAGATACACTATAATATATATATAGGAATGACGTCTTAGCAAAAGTTGTTCAGCCTGATGAGCACTCTCTGTTGACGTATAAAAATTGAAGATCTGGAACACCTGATGTGGAAATTAAAGCTATCACTAATTTCACTGTATTTCTACCAAGGGGTATCGTATTACCCAGAACTAACTGGGTTGTGGTGGGCAGATAGACAGTCGTTCGTACTGGAAGCCGAACCCAACATCACTACATTATAACACAATGTGGGTGAGCAGCGGTCGCCCAGTGGTAGCGACCCCGACTTACGAACAGTAAGTCGTGGGTTCGAACCCAGGCAGGCGTATTACTTTGTGTAATTTATTTCATCACCACTGCTCTCAAAAACGGTGAAGGAAAACATCGTTAGGAACCCGGCATGTCCTAGAACCAAAAATTCGAAGTCATGTGACATCTACCAATCCGCACTCGGCCCTCGTGGTGGATTATAGCCCAATCCCTCTCATAGAGAGGAGGCCTGTGTCCCAGCAGTGGGAACATTATACGCTGATGATGACGTGTCTCCGCCGCGTCATTCTGTCTGTTCGCGATAAACTCAAAAATTACTGTAATGATTTTCATGTTGTTTTCTTAAATAGATAGAGTGGTACTAAAGGAATTTTTTAGTATATAATTTGTCAAGTTTTTGTTTACAGATTGGCTAAAATATAATGATATATGTTGGAGGTGTTGGAAAAAAATAAGCCGTCTGGGGGAGGTTTCAACGAAAACGCTGCCCTTTAAGATATAACAAAATGATTAATGGTAGAATTGTATATATTATATAGGTCTACAGAAAAATCCGCGATGACTTATGTCTATCTCTTAAGGATAATATACTATATCCATTTTAATACTTTGAAAATGGGCAAACTAGGTTCCCATGAGTTGAGAAAATGGGATCATCATGATTACTTTTGGTCGCGATAACCGACATCCACGCAGGCAAAGCCGTGGGCATCAGCTAGTTAGAAATAATTCTAAATAAAGTACGCAAAATATGAATTCACTGTCTGATGTTACAAATGCTGACTGCTGATAAGTTAAGGAATCTAGCGTTATTTAGCGGATAATCATGACAAAAAAATGCAATTTGCATATTTAGTTAACATAACATAACATGACGCCTGTAACCCCCGTAGGGTTAGGCAGAGGTGTACCTAATAGTACACCCACATTTCTCCAGTTATGTCTTAAGTCCCATATAATAGAGAGCGAGCCTATTGCCATTAACCGAGCACAAATCCAGACTCCCTGGCTGCTACTGTGAAATTCCTGATGTAAAAACCCAATAGCAGTTTGCCCGACCGGGGAATCGAACCCAGGACCTCATGCTCAGCAGTCGCGCTTGCTACCACTCGACCAACGAGGCAGTCGCACAGTGGAACGAATGTATGGGAGCGGTTGGACGTAGACATGTCCGAAAAATAAGAGTAAAATTATGACAAACTAATGATGCCATCTTATTCGATTACTTAATGCCTTCATAAATTGTGGTGATGAATTTCTTCATAACTCCCATATTTCGGGAGTAATTTGAGAAAATGTGAAATTTTACTATGAAAATGAGTGTATCGAGCTCTCTCCCTCCTGATTCCGGGCTTGTTTCAAGTACCGGTCTCTAATATCGTAATGCTATTACTAAGAGCTATATTTAATACTAAGACACATAGTGCGCCAAATGTGCACTTTCTGGGATAAAAGGAAATGAAAATTTAAAAAAAAAAACGTTTTTTCCCCATTTGTATTTACTTTAAACCGCAGACAGACTTATTAAGAGGTCTATAAATATATTATATATATACAGAAATATATATTAACAAAAATATTCACAAGAACTGATGAGAGTATGACTTTTAAGTAAGTTGATAATAAATTACCTAGTTTCATTAAAAGTACAATAAATAATTAAGATGTAAGCTCTAATTTACTAAGTTACACATTTTAAAACAATAACATCATTTAATTATCTTCGTCATCATCATCATCATCAATTAATTCAAATTCAGAATCGATGTCCGCTAAATCATTTATGTTAACAAATTCGATATCACTTTTCTCAGAATCCGTAAGCTCATAAAATTCCTTAAAAGAAGATTTTTTTACAAACTTATTTCCTTTTGGACGGATACTTGTAACAAGTGGATCAGAAGACAGTAAAAGATTGTGCATAATATCTTCATTGCATGAGAGCTATGCTTTCGAGAATGCCCCTCTCTATATTTTCTAAAATCTTTATTTCTAGCCTCAGATGCCTCTTCGGATAGAAAACCAATGGGCACAATTGACATGTTCTGAACTATGTCTGGCCCATGCATTAAAATTTTATGAAGTGAAGAAGGCATATAATACCATGGGTATAACTCCACGTAAAGCTTAGCAGTATCAAAGCAGAACTCTCGGAATTTAGTTACGTTGATCTTCTCTCCTGATGAAATACACTGCAAGATCACACAGATTTTTCTTAAAAGCATAGCATCTATTCCGGTCAGTTCAGCAGATTTAGTGTAGTTTTCAAAAAATCTCCTTGCCGAGTTGCCATTGTTGGTGGATCCACTGCCTTGTTTCACAACATCGAGAAGTAAGCCCGTTTCTCTTCTTACAGCCTCTTGAACTCTTTTCTTCCTGTCATCAACTTGCCTTTTTGCTATATCACCCCTTACTTGCCATGATTTTATGTCTAATTTGTAGGAAATGTGTAATAAGCATTCCATTGAGCGAATCCAAGCGTGAAGGGTGCTTAAGCTATATTTATACATGTCCTCGTTTGCGTGTTTATCTTTGATTAACTCTAAATTATTCATTTCTTTAGGACAAGCCTTGCATATGTCACACACTGAAGCTGCTGTATCGGATATAATGGAATGAATTTTACCATCAATCATTGTCAACAGCAGTTGGTGTTTGACACTAATTCCATCAGTGATGGTGGATGGAGTTAAGGCTTCAATCTCTGCTTCGATTTCAGCCATCTCTCTCTGCACATTTTCTTTGGTTTCCTTTATAAACTTAAACAATATTGGCCGGCAAAATGAAGTGGAAGATGGTCGCTCGTTTTCCCAAATTGTTACACCTTTTGAGACGAGCCGCAGTGGTACAAGACTAATCATAAAATTACTAGCAAGATCGATTTGCTCATCTTCACTCGTCCTTTGATGATAAATGCTTTGGCTAGATGATCCGTCAAAACCCCATTTGCTGGTCAATACGAGCTGTTGATTGGGATCAACAGGGGTTTCTAACGACCTAATAAGTCTTCTTGAGGTTAAATCCATCAAGGCTTGTAATTTGATTTTTGCAGAGCTCTCTGTAACTGTGAGATCTTCTTTGGCCGGATAGCACTTAATTTTTTCTTTAACCAACATGTAGTAACTCGGGTATTGAAGAGCTCCTTCTTGAGTGTTGAAATCCCGAAGAGTGTTATAGCGCCATTTCGATAAGTTCATCGATACATAAAGAGCCAATGCCTTCAAAGGGGATATTTCCCGTACCTGAATTGATTTACCTTCAATGAAGGCTTTGATTTTTGAGGCCTCTTCTGGATTCTCCGTCAAGTATTTCATAACATAAGCTGTATCGCTTTGTCCTGCCTTTTGAAGCGCCCTTTCGGCCGAAAACATAATTTCAGCGCTGCTACTGCTGCATGAAAGACTATCTTCAGTGCGTCTTCTTTTTTGCCGGTTACTAAGGTCCTCAAAAGATTTACGAGGACTAGGATGTGTACAAGTTGAAGCATCAGATTTAGCAGGAGAAATTATGGGCTCGATGACGTCACTTATATTTTCTGTAGAAGGTTCCATATTTTCATTCTGTAATTCCGGCCATTGAATTGCAGCCTGTAGCCAAATCTCATGTTTCTTCCGAAACTTATCTGTGCTTCTTCCAGACTGTGTCCATTTTGCATAAATGCGGTAGCAAAATCGACGACACCAGTCTTTTAAACTTGTTTCAGCACTTTCACATAACTGAACACAACTGTTATCTTTTAAAACACTGAACAAATAGTTAAAGTCGCGTAAATCTTTATGTGCGCGTGCGCATAAAGCAACGTGAATATCAAGATTTGTATTAAAATTTGGAAAATACATTGCGAGATTAGCTTGGATACAACGAGGTGTAAATCAACACTGATTTTAAAGTTACTAATAGTGACCTATTTATATAAAATCCAGGTATCCCAGGTATCCTTTGTTAAATATTGCAAGGTAATTAGTTATTGTGATAATTAGTAAATGATGCATGCTAAATTAGTGTATTAAGAGCCATTTAGTAATTAAATAATAGCAATGTTCTTATCAGTAATCATTAGTGCATCAGTTTTATATGTAAACCTTAAGTCCCTAATTATATATCCTAATTAGCTTATATCTTCTCTAATTGGCTGCTCAGAAATGTTATTGTAATAAGGTAAACCTTTAGAAAAACGGTTTTAATCAACAAAATAAACAAAAAATAAAAAAATTGTGTTATAAAATAAACATCACTCTTTATCCCAGAAAGTGCACATTTGGCGCACTATGTGTCTTAGTATTAAATATAGCTCTTAGTATTAGCATTATGATATTAGAGACCGCTACTTGAAACAAGCCCGGAATCAGGAGGGAGAGAGCTCGATACACTCATTTTCATAGTAAAATTTCACATTTTCTCAAATTACTCCCGAAATATGGGAGTTATGAAGAAATTCATCACCACAAGTTATGAAGGCATTAAGTAATCGAATAAGATGGCATCATTAGTTTGGCATAATTTTACTCTTTTTTTTCGGACATGTCTACGTCCAACCGCTCCCATACATTCGTTCCACTGTGAGTCGAGTCGAATATTTATTTTTCGTTTTGTAAGAGTGAGGTATGGACAAGCTTTATTTCAATATAACAAAAAATAATTCAGTGCTTTTTGTATGAGAAGCAAAGATAATACATACGATGACACGCGTTGTTGGCGATATCCATGCCATCGGGGCAGGCACACACGTGGGACACGTTGGAGCTGACGAGGCAGAGGTGCGAGCAGTTGTTGTTGCTGCAGGGGTTGGAGGTCGAGTTCATCAGCACTGGGTGGTACATATGCATGCCTACGATAGAAAAACAACGTATGAATTATAAAAAAATTGGGTGATAGTTCAACAGGCGGGGCAAGTGATGGTAAATGATCATTGCTGCCTCAACGGTTTTCGCTTGACATGTGTCGCGACCAAACCACGATAAACTATCGTTATATCAACACGCTGTGCGGTAAAACTAAGGTGAGATGTGATGAAAAATGAACTAAGAACCACGCAGACCATCGCGGCAGATATAGGCAAAAATGGCGGAATTACTGCATCTTAAGGAATTGACCGTCAGTCTCAAAAGATAGAATTGTATAGAGAAGGGAGAGGGTGGCCTTTGTTTAGCGGTGGGAGAGAACAGGGTAGTTTTATAACTTCTTCTTCTTTGCGTGTCTCTGTCTATAGACTCAAATAATACCCGACCAGTATATTGCCACCTGCACAGCTCTGTCATTGGTTTCATTTAAATCCTGGAAAGTGCAGGTGGCTGTGGGCAGGATGGGCAAGAAAGGAGGTGGGGCATATCCTGCAGAGGGGCTCTACCCTGACATTGTCTTTGAGACGGGTCGATGATACCCCATTTGACCAGATTATTTCTACAGCGGCCAACCCGAGCCCGCAGACGGTTAAGACATTACCATATTGGCCACTGCAGTTCCTGTCCAGGAGGAAGATGTTCTGCTGGATTTTATAACTAAGACTTACCAAACACAGGAGTGTCAAGCGTGATCAGTACGTTCCTCTTCTGCGCGGTACCGTGCAGTTTGTCCGTCGTCTGGATGCTGTTGGAGACCCAGTCGCTCCAGAACACGGTGTTCTCAAACACCGCGATGGAGTATGGGTGGTGGAACGGCTCTTCGAATAGCGACTGTTGGGAAATCAAGACATGGAAGCTAGGAGGAGAGCTTAGACAATCGCACGAAAGTGGTAACATTTTGACTTTGAGCTAACATGTAACATGTGTGGCCGTAAATATGGCACACCGAGTCAAAAAAACATCGTGTTTATTCGTCACTTCTATCCTTCAAGTGTTTACATTACATTACATTTGAATTAAAAAATCATGGTTCACAGAAAATACAATAAGCTATCACGGTATTTAAAACTCATGGTCAGTTACAACTGATCGTGAGTTTTAGTTACTGCAAGTCTCCGGGGTACCTTAAATACTCCAGAGACATGAAGTCATCCTTCAGTATCTTTGGGCTTTGTAAACCCAGGTCTGGCCAGACAGACATCATGAAAGATTTCTTCTACAGATTCTTTTCTATCTTCGCCGAGAAAAGAACGGCAGCAAAGAATCTAAGGACTAACAACTCACAAAAAATACTTTGAAACCGACCGAGCGGACTGGCTGCTGACATCGGAATACTAGAATTTGACAGATATTGTACCCAATATCTGTCAAATTCCGGTAGTCTGATCGGTCCGATCGGTTCGACTGACACCTAAATAGAAAAGAAGAACAAAAAAAAGAATAAAAAAAACTTTGCACTCTGGGACTGTCGGCAGAAGTGAAAACTTGAAACAACGCCATCTAGCTTAAATATCAAAAATTTCAATAGCTTTCTGCAAGAACGAAAGATGTCGCTGCCGCAGAAAAAAACTTGAAACAACGCCATCTAGCTTAAACTACACGCACACTCGCGCAAGCGCCCTGCGCCGCCGGTTCGATCTGACGCGAATTTAACAGCTTTTACCCATCCCAAAAAGTGCACAACGCCGCTAAAGAAGTTTTCACTTCAAAAACTCACATAAACATGCTTCCCATTAATCATGACGACTTTGACGGTTCTATCCACGAAGTAGAGGCGTCCGTTGGGCGCGTCGATGGCCAGGCCAGTCGCGAATACGTCCATGTGGTCCACCAACACATCTGGGCGACTCCCGTCCATGCACGCCGACATTATCACGGCGCGACCGTGCCAGTCTGCCCAGTACATTTTGCTGTGGAAGGAGAATTAGTTTGAGTACTCGAAATTTTTTGAAATCATATTTCGGCCATGACAATTCACAATTTGTGAGATTTTGTCCTAGTAATGAATCCATAAATTCGTTTGCTCCAAGGACCAAGATTATTTTTAAAAAATAGGTAGTTGTCTTGCAAAGTAGTGTTTTTGTAACATGAGATGTATAACAAGCTGGTAAACTTCCGGAATCACGAGATAGAATTGTACACAACACCCTACCTCTCCCTTCGAAATAACCACAATTAGTTGCAAGACATCGGCATAATTGAGGTGGAAGACGTCCACGGCTGCATAGGTTTCCAATTTTATTGCCACAACTAGCACTCCCGCGACATAGTCAGCAAAAATTGTGATAGCTCAGCTAATATAAATATAATTTACAGCCCCCACGAATAATGTTGGCATCAGCCAGTAAAAGAATAATTATTTAGAATTGCATCATTAGTTTTGGAGATTACCCCTAGGTACAAACAAATCCCTCTTTATAATATTAGTACAGATACATTTATAGTAGTAGCTTTAGAAAGAAATCAGGATAACTTACCCTTTCCTGGCATCAAGAGTGACAAATCTGGGATGTTTAGTATCGGTATTGATGGTGGTGCAGATGGAGCCGTCCGGCTTGCACGCGGAGATGATACCACGCTCCGCGTCGCTGAAGTAGATGTTCCCGCCCAGGTAGTCCACTGCTATGTCGCCTGGGTCTTCTAGACCAAGGCCGACTAGCACCTGGGAGAAGATATTACATAAGGCCTTTAATCCCCGAAGAGATAGGTAGAGGTGTGCTTCAATAGCTACACATTTCGTCAGTTATTTTTAAGTCCCATGTAATAGAAGGATTTTCCCTTCATTATTTCAGCCAAAACACATCCACTGCTGGACATAGGCCTCGCCGGAGTGTCGCCACATTGACCGGTCCCGTGCGTCTCGCATCCAGCGGATCCCCGCAACCTTCACCAGGGCATCGGTCGACCTAGTGGGAGGCCTTCCAACGCAACGTCTTCCGTCTTTCTTTTTCCGTTCTGGCTTATTTTATTGGTTCATAAGAAGACGAAGCTCAAAGTGTAAGAATAAAGCATTCACCTGTTTAGTCTCTTTGACGTCATCGAGTTGTGCCTTGTAAATGGACTGGTGGCCCTGTGCTGTCTCCACCCAGTAGATGTAAGTGCCGTCGAATGAAACGCCGTGCGCCTATGAAATATACATATCTTTTATACAGAAATGGTGCCGTCAGTCATCATCACCTGACTAGCCTTTTCCCAATTAAGGAGGGGTCGGCTTCGAGTCTAACCGGATTTAGTTAAGTACCAGTATTTAACGGAGCGACTGTTTATCTGGTCTCAACATCCACAAAGTAAATATACCAAAACCCATGTACTGCATGGTGATAATAATCCTTGGAACTTATTATTCGAGGCATGCAGCGTGTGGTAACCCATCCACGGTGCAAACTCAGCAAGCGCTTCTTTGTTGTTACTTCCCCTCGAACCCATGAGATGCCGTCAAGTCGTAAACCAAAAAAGAAAGAGGGGGAAACTGTATAAAATATCCTACTTACCTTTTTGATGCCAGTCGCAACAGTAACCATCTGCTTGGACTTGATCTTCAAATATCTGATGTCGTTACGGGTACTGAAGAACAGCATTGCTTCGGGTCCTAAAATTAACAAAACATTATGGCCGTGTCATGAAGGGGTAAACAGTAGGAAGGTATACCCACATTTTTAAAATGATTGAAACATCCAAATGCCCAATCCAATTGTCAGAATGCCTTTTCAAAATCCGAAAAAGGGAACTTTTAAACACCACAAAAAAACAAATGTAGAATCTACTCACCGGGAGCATAACAAAGGTACCCAAACTCATCCCTAGTATACCCTTGGTCACATTCGCAAGTAAAGTGTCCATCTGCATTGACACAAGTATGGGAACACTGCGGTCTTTCCATCAGACATTCGTTCACGTCATCGCATTGTTTGGTGACGTAGTTGTACTGACGCATAGAGAGCCAGGGAAGGCAGATGCAGGTCGGACCGTAGCGCTCAGGGGAGCATTGTGTGCCGTTTCCTGAGCAGTTGTAATTTGTGCACATTGTGTGCCCTGTAGAAAAGGGGGGGAACCGTTAGAATTCGTCATTTAATTCAAATGATGTACTGGTTCCAAGTATTTTTCGTAGTAAGTATTGTTACGAGCTGGGTATGGGATAAATTAATTACCACCAATTAAACAACAAATAAATTTAATTAACACAAAACATTTAAAACTCAATTACAAATACACTATTGATCACTAGTCACTTAAATATCGCACTTCTAGTTCACTTCGATTCGCTTCGTTGTGTAGCCAAAATCAGACTGACTGCTTGCGCAAACATGACGGTTATTTATAGGTCGACCGATCCTTCTCGAACCTTCTCACAGTGGCACAATGGAACATCATCCTTCGAGAAACTTCGACATCTTTCTCGAATGTTCTAGACAGTTCCATAGTGAACACTGTCCTTCGAGAAGGTTCCACAACTCTCTCGAATCTTCTAGAAATTTCTATACTAGAACATTCTAGACTCGAGTCGTTTTAGACAGTTCAAAAGTAGATCATTCGAGACTCGCATGTAATCTAGAATGTTCTCGTAAAGTAACCGACGTAACAGTATTATCGGTTTGAGAGGAAGAAGACATAGGCCTCTATCAAGGTCACAACGACTGGCATTTAGCGGCTTCCCGCGGCATTCACCAAAATAGCCATCGGTAATCCATACGGGGGCCTTTCTGCTAACACTAGCTACTTCACGGAAGGACTTGTAGCAGCATAGTACAAAAAGTACTACAGACAGCGCCATCTATGTCGAACTAATATAATTTGAAGACTACTAGCAACCTACCAAGTCTAGAACTAGTATCAAATGAAGACCTAGCATCAAATCCTAAATGGGGATATAAAGTTATCCGCAAGTTATGGCCTTATAGAAGAATCCGACAGCAACTATCGGGCAGTATATTTTAGAGTTTGCGTTATAACTTTTTACACTTATGACATTTACATAAGGATAATGTAAAAGCCTTCCCAATCAGCAGAGAGAAGACAAAACAAAACACAAAACAGAAGAGTAGTTACAAGTTAGCTGCCTATAATCTGTACATCTGTACATATAAATAAAATTGGAGTGTCTGTTTGTAATATTAAAATAACAGCTTTTTATTAAGTGCATATGGATGTATACACGGTACATATACCAATACAACATTTTTTACAATTTTTGTCTGTCTGTCTGTCTGTTTGTTCCGATCTTAATCGTTCGATTCCTAATCTCTGAAATGGCTGGACCGATTTTGACGGGACTTTCACTGGCAGATAGCTGAAGTAACAAGGAGTAACTTAAGCTACTTTTATTTTAGATAAATAATTAGGATTCCGTGCAAAGAAAAAAGAAACCCTTGAAATTGGTAACAAAATTCGATTCAAATAGGGAAGTGCTTATAATAAAGGGGATTTTTTAATAATAATAATTTCACGCGAACGAATATCGCGGGCAACAGCTAGTAACATATATATTCGATTGTAAGTTATCAACGTATGAAAAATACACAGCCTGTACCTCAATGCTTCATTAAAAATGACCAAACACATGATAAAGAAAGAGATCTCACAGTTCTTGCAGAAGTTCCCCTCATCGCTGCCATCGCGGCAGTCCTGAATGCCGTCGCACATCATCCTGCTCGGCAGGCAGTAGGAGGAGTCCAGGCACTTGTAGTTGCGTTCTCCTAGAGTGGGCAGCTCCTGGCAGAAGGAGCTGTCCAGGATCTCGTGCGGGAGGGTGGCGTGTCCTGCAGAAATTATGAAAATTACAATGGCTGATAAATGTGATACAAACATTATATTATCTGTGGCCGCAGTGACTAAACAAATTATTGTCATCACATTTTTAAATGCACCAAAATTCTAATCTACGTACAAAACATGTACGACTGTGACCGTTTTCCTGTTGAAGGTTGGCAGAAACTACAGAAGGCCACATGCTACAATACTTAAATAATACTCCTATTCATCCAAATCAAATCCTCTGGCAAAATGGCGATAAAAGCAAACCAAATTAAAAAGTTTGACAGCACCAATTTTGGTGCAGGCTTAGCAAATCATCTTCTGAGGATCACAGTTTGGTTTCTCGCACAAGAAAAATATTTGTTTGGACGCAGTTCATACGTTCATAGCAGCTGAGATCCGAATATCGAATTTTCTAGCGTGTAACGTGATCTCTGTGTGTCTGTCTCATTCTCACATAGATACGTGTGTATCTATGTGAGAATGAGACAAAAAGCCAATGGGCCGATGTTTACAAGGAACCAGTCCTGAATACGCTAATGTAAAGAGTACTTACGACACAGATCCAATGCGTACTCATCGCTTTTGTCCTCGCAGTCGTACACACCGTCGCACACCCAGAGGATCGAGATACACTTGCCGTCGCCACACGTAAAACCGTTGCAGCTTGACTGATTACAAAGGATTGACTATTATTACCCGACTACGACAAAGCTAAAAGGAAGAGTTATGATTTTAGCAATTTATGATTGTGTGTAGGTTTTAATTGATTCGCTATTATGATGCGAAAATCACTTTGTTAACAATATGAGCGAACAAAATCAATTTAACGGATGTTACATCCAATTTCTTTTTGGTCAAAAGTTTAAGGAAAAAAATTGATCTCCCAAAATGATAATTATGTAATACGGAACAAACAAGCCTCGAACCATCATGGACTGCCTCGTTGGTCTAGTGGTCGCAATCGCGACTGCTGAGCATGAGGTCTTGGGTTCGATTCCCGGGTCGGGCAATTGTTATTGGGTTATTCTATTAGGAACTTCTCAGTATTAGCCCAAGGTCTGGATTAGTGTCCGGTTGATGGCAACAGGCTCTCCCGCTATCACATGGGACTTAAACATAACTGGCGAAATGTGGGTGTACACTTCTGCTTAACACTTCGAGGATTATAGGCGTGATGTTATGTTATATAGTACAAACATGAGAAATAGCTGTGCTCACATTATTAGCAGTCGGCAACGCAGTGCAGTTGGCCTCATCGCTTCCATCATCACAGTCAGTCTCGTTGTTGCATATCCACGTCAACGGGATGCATCTCTTGGTGTCCTGGCAGATGTACTGATGCGTCTCGTTGCAGAACTCCACGTATGGATTGTGGTCTACTGCAGAAGAAAATGGGGAGTTGAATTTTTTGAATGTTAAAAAAAACGCCACAAAATTTTCACTAAGAGCTAAATATAATGCTTAAAATATTGAGCAGAAGCAACTTCACAATCATATGTAGAGTCTACATAACGGTGTCTGCATTATTTGCAAATAATCTCTATTATGGCGATTCTATCACGACACCGCTCGTCCGCGCAGTCGGGCGGAACCGGCGAAGATTTATTTGGTAGTGCGCCGCTAGACCTGGTGGTGTGCGTGTCTTAGGCATCAATGGCTTTGGCAATGAGACGTGAGATCCGCTTCACCGCCCGATCGCGCGGACGAGGGGTGCCGTTTGACAACCGCCTTAGGTACAATTCCGAAGCCGACACCGCAAGCTTTTTTGTGGGGTTACATAAAAAGACCGCTGAGAATTGTGGGCCAAAATAGCCACTTTGTCAAAATAGAAACCCTGGTACAGTCAGAAGACGTCGCGGCGGCAGACCTCGTAGAAGATGCGAGACGAGCTGGACAAAACCAACGACCAGTGGTCCACCATAGCTCTGGACCGAAAAAACTGGAAGTCATGGGGAGAGGCTTTTGCCCAGCATTGGGATGACACAGATTAACAGTATTAGTACAGTCGAACAAGCTATTTAGTATACACGAAGAAATATCGCATACATAGAAAGAATTTAAGGTCGTGGTAAGTCGTGGCCAGTCGTGTCGCGGCAATCTATTATAGCTGTTCGACGGCTTTGCGTTACGGTGGCCTTTGGAATTATACCTCCTCAAAATACAACAAAACTAAAGACGAAGTTTGAAAATTATCTATTTTTTAACTGCCTTCAAAACCAAAGGAAGTTATTTTTTGAGTCGTCATTTGATAACACTCATAAAATTAAATTAGTAGGTAGATAGGTCACAACTTACTGCAAAAGTTCTCATCGGTCCCATCATCGCAGTCCACGATCCCGTCGCAGTACTGCTCCTGAGATATACACCCTCCTCCCATGCACGGGAACTTGTCTTCGCCCATACATTCTTCTTCAAAGTCCTGCATTACATCCGAAAACGCCGCTTTACACCACGCGAGGTATATTACTAATATTATAATTTGGTACTTCATTCTGAGGAAAAGAGATAAATATTGATTCGATTGAGATGGCAGTAGGTGACCTAAAATACAGAACATTGGTACGTTAGAACAGGATCAGCCTACCTCCATGGGAAAAGATGTCAGTTTATGTATGTGTATTACTTAATGAAAAAATACGTTTGGTCTAAGGGTCTGTTCCAAATCCAAACTTATAAAAGAATTAAAAGTTTATTTTAGTTATCTTTTAGTTAAAATTGGCACACAGTCAGTTAGGACGTTGGGACAGTCATATAATATGACATAGGGTAGTTTTATCCCGGTATTAAGAAACCCCAGGATAAGGAGAACGACCAAGTTTGTCCAAATATTATTGAAAAAAAAAACAAGATGTGAATCAGATTTTCCACATAGCTCATTTGAAAGACAGGTTCAAAAGCAGCATTTCATTTTTATTCAACAGCATAAGTCAACCCACAATAGATTCAACCCTGGGGGCAGCTGATTTTTTTTGGACCAGAGCACTAACTTTTTTGGTCATTCTCCTTTCTACGTCCATGCAAATAACGAACAAAAGCTAATCAGGAATAGAACTTGAAAAGCATTTGGGTTCCATAATTTTGGCCGTAACTTCCTTTCAAAAAACACGTGTGACAAAGAAACATTCATTTGAAAAAAGTACTCGAGAAACTCGAGATTTAAAACAATCTAGATATTAAAAGAGAGACGTCATCGTGGTGAAGTGTTGGTATAGGGAAACCCATAACCAGCAGTGAATATCTCTCGATCTTTCGACTCAGAAGAATTATCAAGAATTGAACAGAAAAACATGCAAAAAGAACTTACATAACGGTTTCTATAATTTCTTCATTAAAATAATAAAGGTATAAATTAAATCACTAGGTAAATATAAATAAATTTTGAAAAATAATATTAACGGATTCACGTGGCTGCAAGCAAAGCGGGAGGCCAACAGAACGGAAATTGATGATGAGAATCATGCAGTCGAAAATATTTTTCATCTACCCGCTATTTCATTTCGTGAAAATATAACAAAACGTTGAGGAGATATTTATTTGCAAAAAATGAAATAAAATTTCGAGAAATACTATTTAAACATGTTTCAACTAGTTAATCTTAAGTCAAAAGTAGAGAAACAAACCATTCATTAAATTGAATTTACAAAAATATAATTAAGTATTTGCAATGTTCAGTTTACAACCAGAAGAAAATACAGTAACAAAACGCAACGATGGCAGCCGCGTTTAAAGTTGCCAATTACTTTTCAATTTCTCTGGGAATGGTAAATGTACACCACTTCACATGCCTCGCTTCAATATCTATAGCTGCACCATGTTATCTGCAAGGCTTCTCATCAAATGGGCAGTGTCAAACAGTGGTTTTTTATCTCTATGAGAGCCTCATGTTGACAAAAATTGGAAGAAAAAAAAAACAAAAAAGTAATCTGTCATCTCCTTGAAATATTACTATAAGGAGCAGTGCAATTTATAATTTGATCTTAGCAACCCCATTTTTACTCGGCTGTGGTTGACAGGTCAGAGTCCAACTTTCATATAAGTTTATTTCAAGTTTTAAATTAGATTTTTTTATAGTTTATAATTTACATTAATTGTTTTAGAAGTCTTCGTCGTGTCCAGTGTTAATCGGTATAAGTTTTCCGGCAGCCATGGCATCTCAAATATCAAAATCTTTACTAAAAGTTTCCCACGTCGGTTCCACGGCTAAATTCGGTAGGTTTTGCAGTTCTTCTTTAATTTTATACTTACTACTTTACGACTTTTCTAACCCTAACTAAAGTTTTATTTTCCTTGATAAACCATCTGTAAAGCTGAAAAATATATTTATCAGTTAAATATTTAGTATTTTCCCATAGTTTGTATATGGATGTAAACTTTGGACTTTGTTAGAAATTTTTATTGGCATTTTTGGCAATTAATTTTGTTCAGTTCCGTGCCAAATTATGAATGCAAGGTTCTTATTTTATACTTACAAGAAAATATTCTGTACTCTAAATATATACAGTTCCTACTTTGATATGATTTCAAGGACATTTTGTACATGAAACTATTGTAAATTTGCTTGTAGACACTGCCAGGCGAGCTCTCAGTGTAGGAGCAGCATTACAACAGAAAAAGAAGTCACTGCCAGACCGCACTGGCAAAAATGTGGTCCTTGTTGACGGAGTACGAACACCCTTCTTGGTTTCCTTCACTGATTATGCCAAGATGATGCCTCATGAACTTGCCAGACATGCTTTGTTGTAAGTATTACTGATAACTAGACGTTTTTTTTTTTGGATATTTGCTTAGGAAATACTTCTAAAATTATATTATGTAAACAATCATTTTCATACTGCTGCAATAGTATTAATTTAACATATTTTTTGCATTCTCTACTCAATCATTAGATAATTTTGAGAAAATACTAATGCTTACATATAAGTTATAGAATAATGTGTAGAAAATTATATACATGCTCGCATAATATTATAATATCTCAGCTTTTAATAGCATACATTATATGTATAGGTAAAAGTCAAACTACATAACTGTACAAATGCTTAGTTAGCATCATAGAACATTTTAATAACATCAGATTTCACTGATATGATAATTTGTTCCAGACATTGTTAAGATAAAGATTACCTATCAATGTTTATAAATAAAGTTGACCTTGATATCTTACCTAGTTCATTGTACGCTACCTAGTCTAGCATAAATGCTATCGACAATAACATTAATGTAACTTATGTTACTATACTAGCACGATGATTTTACTGGTTTTTATAGGTACACTAAGCTCATATTTGCTTGCACTCACAACATGAAGGGCTCTCTAGCCGGTCGGGGCGTCTCTGCATGATTTAAGCAAATTTTAACTGATCAGGCGGTAAAGGCCGTATCTGCACTACCCACTTAAATAAGCAAGCAGCTGTGTGTTTAATTACTTTTGTAAAATCAAAATATTTTATTTCACATCACATAGGCCTACACGGGCCCTCATAAAATGTTGACAAAAAGTTGCACGGTTCGGTTGGTTGTCTTATGGAGAAGACCCGGCTACTCCATGGTTACTATTTTCAAGTTATTTAGTTTTACATGAATACCATGTTACAGGATTAGTACTTAATTATGCAGGGACGGCAAAGGCCTGAAAATAAGTCATTGCTTACATCCATATTTTGTAATTCTTCCTCACCCCCTGATTTCTGTTTAAAAGATTTACTGTCTTCAGTAATCCTGATTACTGTTTAAAAAAATTATTGTATGCTGTCGCATCTCAAATGAGATGGCAAACAATGCTTTGAGAAATCATTAGGGTTGATTTAAAAAAAAAAACATTTTCTTATTATGGTTATTTAAAAATGTCTGAATCTTGACTGAGAGAGATGATTTGCTGTGAATGAATGAGTTAAGATAGATGATATAAATAGCACACTCAAACATCTATAATATCTGTATGGTAGCTTTAATTAAATGATCAAAGTCCAACTTGTAAGGAACTTCCTACTCAGGCAAATGATTATACAGGGTGTAAATAGACTCTTCACAAAGCCGTCAACCAAGCATTATGTACATCAAACCAAGTAACTTTACGCAAAAATTAGTGCTGGGAAACGACTTTTTTTTTTGGGCTGAAAAATCTCGTTTTACAGTAGGACTCAATGTAACACACTTAAAACATTGTGCTGATGGATGGATTGAATAGTAAGAGCGTCCTGGAGGTGTTTAAAGTAAAAATCTTACATTAAAACATGTATTTAAAAAAAAACTTGTGAAAAAGTTGGAACTTTGACCCCCAATATCTCCGTAACTAGAAGGTTCCCAGGTATGGTCTAGAACAAAAAAACGATCGCAATTACGGGGACAGCAAGTGTCTTTCAGCTTCGTTAAGAGTCTGTTTACACCCTTTATTTGAGCTATATGACACAGTTTGTAAAGAATAAAATATTGATTTGATCATGAATTTTAATGAAGTGCAATTTACAACGTGTCAAATGTAAGTCTTATATAAACGACTATATATACTTGTATTGACGACGCGGTTGGCGCAGTGACTGAGTGATCGACTGCTGCGCTGCGTGTCGCGGGTTCGATTCCCGCACGGAACAAATATTTGTATGGCCTACAAGGTAGTTGTTCCGGGTCTGGCTGTTTGTGTATTGGCAACGTTTTTTAAAAAAAAAAAAAAGAATACAAAATATTTAAGAAACAATGCATTTTTAACTAAATGTCAAACTAAAATTGTAACGTAATTTATGTTTTTTTTTTATTAAGTGGTACTTTTGTGAACAGAGGAAGTGGCTAAATTACTATTGCCGCTTGGGTCTATCTTCAGGTTAAGCTGCACTTGCCTAAGTCATTCCGTAGATGGATGACCATTGACCACCCATAAATACCGAGTTTCCTCTGTGTCTCGAAAACCAGGTTAAGCCATAGGTCTCTTTAGTGATCTTTGACAGTTGTTAAGTAGTCAGTGGCCTGAAAGTTTTGAAATCGTAACCCAGTATTTACTGGGTTTTGGAGGTCAGATAGGGAGTCACTCCATGCAAATTAGAGTTATTCAGCTGCATCCGGTAAGACTTAAACCCGACTCCAACATACATAGTTGGGAAAATGCTAGGCAGATAATGATAAGTAGCACATTCCGTATATATTTGGATCAATCTATGTAATGTTTCCATTGTCGTCGTAACATTTGATTATTTATATTCATGCCAAATTTTTGTATACCTACGTATTACATTTTAGTAACGTTTTTTGGGACTGGCTGTTACTATGCTTTGTAAATAAACTGCATGCACCATATGTATAACATTTATGAATAAAAATATGTGTGTGTACCAGAGTACACAGGTAAGAAGTGAAACTTCTTTACGACATATCATTTTTCTACTATTTGCAACTTCACGAAAATGGGGTAGATAAGGCTTAAGCCTTAAGAAAAACATTTTTTTCCGTATTAAATTAAAGCTATTTTATTATTATAGACATGCATACAATTAATGAGTAATTTATTTTATATACGTCGATAAAGAAGTTTCACTTCAAAAAGATGGCGCGTAACGGAAAAATGTGACGCGTAACGAAAAAATGTTACACTAAATGTTTTTCCAACCCCGATAAAGAAGTTTCACTTCAAAAATACGTCACAGACCTATGAACATAACATCACGCATTGCATTTTCCGAGGGGAAGCAGACTAGCCGAATTTTACACCTACATCCACTTTTTCTAGTTTACTGAGTAGGTACAGATGTTAGCACATCCAGCTACATAAATACAATCTGTCAAATTTCTTTAATAGAGTTTCAACTTTATAGCTAAAGCATTAGGTTCGAGGTTAAGTGGGATAATTTGACAGTTTCGGGTATCTTGATGTGATTGCGTCTGTAGAATTTCAAACTCCAGACTCAAGAAATTCAATTCTCAAGAATTTTATACTCCTGGGAAGTTGGAACTAAGAGTAGGCTCAACCGCCGCACGTGCGAGTAATCTATTTCAGTTTTATTTATTTTACACATCAATGGCGTAATAATTTTTTACAGTATTATAATAAGAACAGCTACAGTAGTACAAGATTGTAGATGTGCAACTTCAGTACTTTCTCAAGTTATTATGCTTTGTGACTGTGACTTTAGCTTCGCTTTTTGAAGTGAAAACTTCTTTAGGCGGGTTGGGCATTTTTAAGATGGGGAAAAACAATTGAATTCGCGACACTGTTAAACGACCTCTTTTTCGTTGCAGAGTTAGCCGTATTGCTACATATTACTCGCCCAAAAAATACAGTGTATAGTGGAATGTATAAGTAAAAGATTTGTGCAAAAATATTTTCTAAAAATAATCCAGAATCATGAAAAAAAAAACAGTTTTCATTTCTGTCGGCACTCCCGGAGTGGTTGGTTTTTATTAGCATTCAAAAGTGCCTGTAATGGTCTAATTGAAATAAATGCTTTGAGTTTCAGCTTATTTACAAAAGCGAGCCATAATTAACTTGATTTTCTGACAGAAAGTTTCAATGCAATAAATAATTTGTCTAGGGGTCTCCTCCAAAAAACCGGCATATCGAAGGATGTGATCGACTACATCGTATACGGCACGGTTATCCAGGAGGTTAAGACTTCCAACATCGGTCGCGAGGCAGCCCTGGCCGCCGGCTTCAGCGACAAGACGCCCTCGCACACCGTCACCATGGCGTGCATATCGTCCAACCAGGCCATCACCACAGGTAAAGATCTCCCAGGAAAACTACGTGCTTCGGCAAACATCGTCTAGCTTCGGAAATACAAACACACGGTAATGAGCCCTAGCTGCTGACTTCACAAGACACCAGCGCACATCATCACTGACGTGCATATCTTCCAACAAGACGAGTAAGTATGCGCTTCAGCAATCATGGGACACGCGATGATGAGATGTTATACAGGAAAAGTTTTTAACCAGTGCGTAAATTTTTTTTGGTAAGTAGTTCAGTGTCAGTAATAGAACACATTTCCGTGATTAGTTTAAAAAAAAATAAAAAAAAAAATTCATCCTTATCCGAGTTTGAAATAAGCAAAACATGGACATAATCTATTCGCCATACTATCAATGAAAACTCGCGGCCGCCGCCCGGGCGCATGGCTGGGGTGAGGGGGTGGGGAATGCGCGGGAATGCGCTAGCGCCGGGCCGCCGCCCCGCCGCCCGCCCGCCGTCAGTACGTTCCACGCGCAATTGGTGTTCTGACGTCCGAGCGTTCTTACCCCGCGCAACCCCTGCGCCCTGCAGTTGCCGCGTACTCGCGTCGTATCAATCACGATCTCAAACTTTACTCACCGCGAATACTACGAAATGGTGCGAGTGTATTTATTAAGCAACGAGAATCTACGAGCAGCTCGAAGAAGGTATGAGAGGGAGAGCGTACCTCGTATGCGAGCCCAGGGGATCTGTAACCCCGCCGTCCCTAATGAAAGGACCATTCTAGCAGCCAATCAGAGGCTGCTTGATCACGGCCAGTTTACGACCCCGAATCATGCACAAGGATCTGGCAGACCTCGACTGGCGATCGAAGTCTAAGAAACCATTATGTGTGTTTCTAACACACAGCATCGATTGAAGAGGCATCATAAATAATACCTTTGGACGTCTTATGATAATGCATTTATATCTCTTACCTTGTTCCTTTTTGTGTTACCTCTGTCTTTCACCCTTATGCAGAATGGCGCCCACTTTCGAAACTGGAGCGCATCTGTCACTTGCTTGTCATAGCATCTAAATTTTGCCGCGAAATGGACGCAAAATTTTTTCTCTCTTTAATTTTCCTATAAAATTATAACATCTTTCTGAAAACTTTACAGAAAGTGAATATTGGTGCTCGTGGTAGTGTTTTAGTGTTCACCCTGATTGTGGGTTAACGTCTCACCGAGAGGGAGATCGATAGTTTTCTCAGAGATCACGATTCTGAGAGCAAACCAAGTCTACCTAAGTGCTAAAGTGCGATCCTCGGAGGATATGTTTAGAGCACTTCTAGTATGACTATGGATGTGTTTTTCCCCTCCGCCGAACAAGAGTCTAACCTCTTGTTATCGAGAAGTTTCTTTTACATAAACTACACACTAATAATGTGTGAGTCGCAAGTAAGTGTTGAATCTTTTTACATGACACAACTCGGAAACAGAAACTGCTTCTAACTTATTATAAGTTAGTTAATCAAGTGTTGATATTGCGTCTTTCAGAAGCGCATTGCAGTTTTTCCTTAACAACCCTTTTCTTGTCGCAAGAGACAGAAATACTACACAACTATAATATTTCAGTGTAAGATATGATGAATTTAGGGAGTTATTCCTAAAGTAAACTTAGCAGAAATTCTAACATGGAATAGAATCTGTTAGAAACCTGGGGAAACCTTACAGTTAATCTCAGTCTTCCTAGATAGCACACGGTATAGGTAGACGAGTTGTTATAATACTAAACCAAACTATGGACTATTAAACCCTGATGGAGGGATTTTTTTTTGTCTGTGATCTCTAATGTTAGTCCCTATCAGAAAGAGCGGACTGCTAAAGAGCAGCTGAAGGCTATGGCATGCATTGACTTTTTAACCGTGCAACAAACACTTATTTTGAATTTTATTTTGAAAGCAAGCCTGACTAGTCCTGTACAAGAAGTACTTTAGATGGATTGTACATACAATTCAAATCTGTGTACTGAACAATGTGTCTCTGGGTACAATGAGGACATTTGAAATCAGGGTCAATAAATAAATATATTTATTTTAATTAAATTTTATATTCAAAATAATAAAAATGACTAGTTCATTATAACATTAAGGTTATAGAGCTAATTAAAAGAAATTGAACTAACAGGATAATATATTTCTATTGTTTTGGTTTACGAAGATTTTTTACTTTTTATTTTTTTGTAAATATCACCATTGATTACTCTTATAAATATCCCCAAGAAAGGAAAGAAAATAAATGTACAGATTGAGGATAGAATATAAAACAACAACTAATCAGTTTGATACTGAAAATACTAATAAGATCTAGTTATTGAAATAACACCATACATTATTGTTTTTAAGCCACACTAGCGGTTTTTTCAAATGTATTACTTTAAGGGAAGAGTGCTCTTGTCTGAGATATGAATTTTTCTAGTTTTAGACATGTTTATTGAACATAGCCTGTAATTATAATCATGGAGATTTGTTATAAAGTATATGAAACATAGATTATGGTCTTGCATTATATCACTGACAGCGGTGTCCATATAGTGCATGAACAAATCATTTATGGAAATTATCTTTTTTTTTTTGTTAGAAAAACCAAAGCTTTTTATAGCAGAATGAGGATCAGGGATTGAAATAACTCTGCCAAGCTTCAGAATTTTTAGGAGGACACCCTAAATAACTAAGAAAAGCTGTAGAATTAATTAATACAAACCTGATTTTGTTAACACTGAAGGTAATGACAGAAAGCTAAACCTCCTTCATAATAGTTTCTCTTTAAACCATATTAATCCAAGATTATGACAATAGAATCAAAGAGCATATTGTTTACACTCTTAATTACTAAGGAGTTAAACAGAAGCAATGTTATATGCAGTTAATGACATTGGTCACATCAATAACTGCTGAGAAACAACTAAAAGTATGAAAATTGACAGTTCTCTGAATATTTGCAGCAGTAACCAATTGGCAAAGACTTTGCCTGCCTTGAGCTTTGAGCCTGTGGTTTCTGCATTATTGTTTGTTACTTAAGATTATGTTTTGCTGTCCTATGACCACAAGTCATCATAATCCTATGTCTCGGAGACTGGAATTTCTAACAAAGCAAACATGTGAACAGCTGACGTGTAACAAGTTCAGAAGTCCGCCTGTAAGGTTATGCCTATGTTGTCATGAGACAATCAGAATTTGTTTTTGACCAAAAGTAACGGAAGAGGTGGTGCTGGTTTTGCCAAGAGTTTATTTTTTGTTTTTGGTGGTGCCATAAAACTATTGATAGACCACTCAGTTTCCTCTAGACATGGGTGAGGTTAAATCTACTTCCTTGTCCACACAGGCTGTGGGGGAAAGTTAAGATCCCAAGTGAAAAACTCTCATCATCAGGAACTTGTTAACTAAGCCAGATCAGACTGGTATTCTAACTTAAGAGTTGTTTTTTGCCATATACACAGAGTTTGTTTTGCCATCTACTCAGAGTTTGTTTTGCCATCTACACAGAGTTTGTTTGGCCATATATGCAATAATTAGCAGCCAGAGTCAACCTTCCTTGAATATGTGCATATTGTAGTTTCATCATCAGCCCATGGCAGTCTACTGCTGGACATAGGCTCTCCAATAGCACGCCACCCTGCTCGGACACGATCCCTAGCGCTCCATAAGTGAACCCGAAAAGTGTCAAGGCTAGCAGATTAGCTGAATATTACTCTATCAGCGGTTTACCTCCCGGGGAGTTGTTAAATTGATATACCGGCTTAGCCGACCGCTTAACTAGGAACAGACTAGCCAGATTGGCCTCTGTTGCCCCAAACCCCAGGCCTCGGAGGTCATGTTTTTGAAAGTGGGGTGTCCCAACGTGAAATGTTTTTTCATGTCAGTTTAGTCGGCCTGTGAGCGACTGTACGTTACATGGGACTCAAACGACGGCTTGGCAAGCTTCTGCAATGTTTACATTCGGAGATGAAATTATGGACTGGCATGCTTTTCTCTTCCCTATTTAACAACAAGTGCTCAATCACCTAAACTCAGAAGTGGGTACGTACTATGTATAATATGGTTCCCAGCCTTCGAGACGAGAGCTATCAGAGCCAGAGTCCGAATTCCTGATATCTAACAAGCTGCAAAATAGATTCATTCTTAGCTTGTAAAATTTAGGGGGGGGGGGGGGGGCAGCCATGTTGCAAAGGAAGGTTGTCAGCAGAACAAAGAGGCTTGTTATATGGTGATTGGAGTAGATCCATAATAACCTAAAGAGTTTTCTTCTCTAAGATTTGTCATGGTGTAGATTTCATGACATTCAGCCTAAATAATGGGATCCGAATAGTAATGCTTAAAACACTATCTGTTTTGATTTGCAAATTGTACACTTATAGTGCACAATATACGAATTTTATTTTTTGACCTAATGTTAATTTCAAAATTATTGAGGATCTACTTAGTTAAACCACTGCCTGAAAGACCACTTGTTGGGGATACGGAACTACCCCTTGATTTGATTCGCAGAGAATTGAAATGACCAAATTTGTGTATTTGTGTATGTTGAATAACGTAACATTGCAATGCATGGCTCATAGACCTCGGTAGACAGGGTTGCTTACTTATTTTGTTTACAGGAGCTAGTATGTCTAAGCCTGCTTAAAATTATAATTAGGTATATAAATTAAATATTGTCTCTCTTATGGATGGACTAAATCCATATTCAAATAGACCGAGATTTAGGAGCTTGCCTGCTTGTAGCAGGAAGCGTGTGGTCCGTGCTACTAGCCTTCGGGAGGCTGACTGAAGAATAGACCACTGGTTGAAATTTGATTGGAGGAGCAGAGAGTCTTCCAAGGGTGCTACTAATGTAGGTACAGTCATAGGAGTGAGAACTCTCTCAAGAGAATTTAGATTTGTAAATTTTCTTATTTTCCACTCTTGGGCCACAGGTCTCTTCTCTGTGAGCGAGAGGATATTTTTTGTCATCAAAACATTATGTGCATTTACAAGATCTCTTGGCGTGTCAATGGCAATCTAGATTGTTTCGGGCCAGAACTGAGCTACTAGTTTGGCGCTTTCGGTAGCGCCCATCAGAAACACAAGGATGCACAGGGTACAAGTAGTAGACTTGAATACCTCATGTTAGATCATTTATATGCATTGCTACCTAATCATATACTTCGTGTTTGAAGTTGATTGTTAATTGAAGTTGTTCTTTATTTAGTTTTCCCACACCTTGATATTTTCGAAGGGATTCAAGAATATTTAATCATTCGTGTATATTTCCTAGCTGGTTGTCAGTTAAATACATGTGTGAATTCCTTAAATAACAAGGAGTTTAATATTTTATTTCAGCTTAAGTCTCACTGAATTTCAATTATCAGTTGTTAAAGTATTTTATATTTTATGTGTACCTTATAAATAAGGCATAAGTATATTCATTTGCCATGATATTATTTATAACATGTTATGGAAAACATGTTCATTTTAACATTTTCTAGGATCACTAGATTGAGAACTTTTAATGTTTTATTGTTTTTAGTATCAGCATTTAACAGATATACAACGAAATATTCGTTTATACTATATATAATTCACATAGCATCTAAATCCTTCAGATATTCTTTCACCAGCAGAGAGCAAACAGGTCTTCAATCGATGCTGTGTGTTAGAAACACACATAATAGGTCTGTTTTGCATTAAAACAAAACAGTTATTATGTGTGTGGAGAACACACAGCATCGAAGCAAGGTGCTTGCTGGTGTTTGAAGACTATGACAAGCAAGTGACAGATGCGCTCCAGTTTCGAAAGTGGGCGCCATTCTGCATAAGGGTGAAAGACAGAGGTAACACAAAAAGGAACAAGGTAAGAGATATAAATGCATTATCATAAGACGTCCAAAGGTATTATTTATGATGCCTCTTCAATCGATGCTGTGTGTTCTCCACACACATAATAACTGTTTTGTTTTAATGCAAAACAGACCTATTTTTGATTTTT
Source organism: Lycophotia porphyrea (assembly GCA_950005105.1). NCBI lineage: Eukaryota > Metazoa > Arthropoda > Insecta > Lepidoptera > Noctuidae > Lycophotia > Lycophotia porphyrea. The sequence continues at coordinate 12,098,409 of OX465406.1, forward strand.
TTGAGAGGGATCCTAGAGACCTACGACGCGGCACGTCGCTTCGGTGTGAGCCATAATGCAATGGTTTCAATTAAATGTTTTCATGTTTATGTTGCATACCTATCTTAGTGCTTCATTCAAGTTTATTATTAAGCATTTTGATGGTCCTAAGCCCATGAAAGTATGAAGGAAAAGTTGGAATTACGTTAACAAGTAACTTCATATCGCAGTCCAAACTAAAAAAGGTCAGTAACCGCACCGCGTAGGTACGTCGTCGCAGCGGCGAGCGAGCGCCGACTCAGCTGATACCTACGCACGCGCCGTCTCAGCTGATACCTACGCACGCGCCGCGCGCCGCCCGATCGCCCGGCGAGTGACAATAAAATATTGTTTTTAAGTAAACATGTTTCGTAAGCGATAACTTTTTTTTTTAGTACTAAGACATATCAAAATAAAATATACGTGTTTAATAAAACGTGTTGAAGTTGATTATGGCAAAATTTACGCACTGGTTAAAAAATTTTCCTGTATACACCGTGACTTTTTAGTCGTCTGACAACGGCAGCCCACTTCATATATCCAATGACTACTATACATTCATAACAAAAAAAAATGGTATTTAAGAGAAAAAAATATATATTATTCGTTATTATGATGCATAACGTAGTTGAAACATTCTGTTGCGAGCGAAGGTCTATCTACTCGACTCGTGCGATGGTTAGGTATGTTCTACTGTTTGATACGTAAACATTATTAACAGGATGTTTCATAATTGTAATGTATTATTTATTTTTCTTTGCACCTATTATCTTAATTAATGGTTAAAAAACACGCCTAGAGGTATTTTATGTCGGATACATTGAGTGAACCACCTTTTTCAGACGACTAAAAAATCACAGTGTATAACACATCACACACCACAAAAGTAGCCTAGTTTGCATTCCCGTGGTTAATAAATTTAAGATTGACTTCAACTTATGACTGACAAAAATTAAGTCTCCCGACTGAAGCAGAAAAACAATGCTTAACATTATTTCAAGCCTGCTTTATGCCCTCTCCGACTGAAGTTCTAACTGTCTGTCTTTTCACAGGCGTGGGCATGATAGCCGCGGGTGCCTACGACGTAATCGTCGCGGGCGGCGTCGAGTTCATGTCCGACGTGCCCATCCGTCACTCGCGCAAGATGCGCTCTCTATTGCTGCGTCTGAACCGCGCCAAGACCCCGATGCAGCGTCTGTCGCTCATCGCGACCATCAGGCCCGACTTCTTTGCGCCCGAGGTGAGTTGATACGAAAAATTATGGATAGATCTTGCACCGCCTTACTGCTTGGCTTAGAACATGTCGCGCGGCCATTCGGCTTGTCGTTTGACGTAAATCGTAAAACGAAATTAACAAAAAGTAAAGTAAGACATACATTTAACTTACTTATTACCATTATTAACTTACTTATTTATACTGACTCCTAGGTCACTGGGTCTAGTTTAGGAGGCAGGGTTTTTAACTATTTGTACAGCATTTTCCTAAAATTCTATGTACCTATGTGAAATGTATTGGTATTGTATACAAAGGTTTTTGGTGCCAATAAACTTATTTTTTTTTTTTTTTTTAACTAAATCGGTCGTTAAAGACCCCAGCACATCAAGCTACTACAATCCGCCCAATTTCTTTAATAGGTTTTCAACTTTATCGCTGAAGCATTAGGTTCAAGATTGTTTGAGAAAATTTGACAGTTTCGGGTAGCATGATGCGCAGGCGACTGTACAATTAACAGTTCAAAAAAATAATAAAGTAATCCCACTCCTCTCTCCCCCTTTAGTTACCGGCCGTCGCCGAGTTCTCGTCAGGAGAAACCATGGGCCACAGCGCTGACCGTCTCGCCGCTGCCTTCGGGACCTCTCGTCAGGAGCAGGACGACTACTCGCTGAGGTCGCACAAGCTGGCCGCGGAGGCTCAGCAGAAGGGGTACTTCACTGATCTGATTCCTGTTAAAGGTGTGTGTTATTGAAGATTGACTTTGTAAAGCCAGTTTTTCCAGAGTACTAAGCACGAAACCCCACCATAATTATTTTAAACTTATTGAAGAGCTCGTAGCTAACTAATAACAGCCGCTCGGATCGATCTCCAGGTTAAGCCGCGCTTGCCTAGGTTGGGCCGTGGATGGGTAACCAGACACACAAAACGATTTTCCTCCGTGTCTCAGAAAGCACGTTAAGCCGTTGGTCCTGGCTGAGATCTTTGAGAGTCGTTATAGGTAGTCAGTGGCCTGAGTCTGACAACCAGTCTTACTAAGGGGTATCGTATTACCCAGTACAAACTGGGTTGTGGAGGTCAGATAGGCAGTCCCTCCATGTAAAATACTGGTATTCAGCTGCATCCGGTTAGACTGGAAACTGACTCCAACATAGGAAAAGGCAGATGATGAATATACAACATTATTTTTAGTATATGCGAATCCCGAAACACGTGTCTAGTATTTTTATGTAAAGAATCTTATGTACAAAATTTCAAAACTGTATCATGAAAAATCACAAAGTTATAAGGAGAAAGATAAACAAATCAAGTATCTTGACTTAGCTCGCGAGGTTGTCGACATATGGGATGTGGACTCAGCGATCATTGTGCCGGTAGTCGCATCAGCCCATGGATTCATTGCCAAGAGCCTCGACCAACACCTGAGGAGGCTCTCGTTAGGCAGCTGGATCAAGGGCTTGATTCAGAAAGCGGTACTCCTGGATACGGCTCGTATCGTTAGGAGGTTCCTCTCTCTGGAGCCCTGACCGCCGGTAGCTTGGACTCTGTTCCCGATACCCGTGGGCTACTATTTTTTTATATTTCTATGTCGTTTTATATTTAAAAATGCAACAAATATGTATAAAGTATAAAAAGAGTCTGCTCAACCCATCCCAACATCATCTCGTGCGCCCATCTTCACTATTTCAAACCTGGAACCACACTACCATTTCAATCTATTGTCTCTCTCTAACCAATGTGTTCATTACCACAGTTGACGGCAAGGACGGCGTGGTGGACAAGGACAACGGCATCCGTGTGTCCACTCCGGAACAGCTCGCTAAGCTCAAGCCGGCGTTCATCAAGCCGCACGGCACCGTCACCGCCGCTAATGCGTCTTTCTTGGTATGTACAACTCAGAGCAAGCACAGTTTAAACAATATTATAGAAAGAAAAACCATGACGCATAAGAAAAACAAAGCAAAAAAAATTATGCGCCAAATGTTCTCAAAATAACCACCGCTCATCTTATTGCTGTGACACAATGCAAAACAGTGGCACAGCGCTGTCTAAAGGCATTTTTAACAACATAAGGATCCAAGGCTAAGACAAGAGGTGTATCTTTTGTTTAAATGCCATGTAGTAGAGGGCGAGCCTGTTGCCATCAAACGCATCCAACCAGATAGAGAAATCCCAATACCACTTTTTCTGCCCAGGGAATCGAACGCAGAGCTTCATGCTCAGCTATAGTAGCATTTTGCAATCACCTCTAAACCTGTTCACGATATATCGTTCATATTTAATTGCAGGTCTTTCAGATGGAAAAAAGTGAACATTGTCTTACACAAAAACTAATTGTTTCACTTATCCAACAGACTGACGGTGCGTCTGCCTGCCTGGTGATGTCGGAGGCCAAGGCTAAAGAGCTCGGCCTGAAGCCCAAGGCGTATCTGCGTGACTTCACGTATGTCGCTCAGGTAAGGATCAAACTCAAAAGCATTTATTTCAATTAGACCATTACAGGCACTTTTGAATGTCAGAAAAGAAGGCTAAGCTACAGTCAAGGCATAATAACTTGTGAAAGTACTGTAGTTGCCCATTCCAAAGCGTAGATCTCTATGGAGAAGAATGGGCAAGAAACTCCATGGACACTCTTTTCAATCAAAATATTGTTACAAAATCTTGGTTACATCATTCATGTTGAGATTATACATGTGAGAACGATGTAGAAATACGTGCACGTCAAGAGCGTCCAGAGTAAAAGATTTTAAATTAAAAAATTTAAAACAAAGTAAGTAGTTAAAATAAACCGTGGCAGCTTAGAGATGACCAGTCCCAACTGACAGCGCCCGTTCACGAACATGACGCATGGATATTGGGGTCTTCTTAATCCTGAATATTAGATGACTATTCGGATGCTTCTTCTCTATCGTGTGGTAGTACCTAACCTGGTGTCAGAGTTTTTATGCTTGCTGCCCTGCCTTGGCTTTACATGCCGTCAGGAAATATCATAAGAATATAATTTTTATTATATCCGTAACTGAAACTAACGGATAATCCGAAATAATTTCATATCCGTAACCGTATCCGAAACCGATATAATGTTATTCCTATATCCGTATCCTGATCCGAAATATCATATCCATAACATCTCTGCTCTCGACTTGACAACTAGAAGATTAGGTCTGTAAAGCTTCAGTCTAATGATGTAACTATACTGCTGCATCGACAATTTAGCCAGTGGCCTTAATCAGAACTGACGCCGCCATCTTGTTTTTTCAACATAATAGGATCCCGTTGACCAGCTACTGCTTGGACCCACGTACGGCATCCCCAAGATCCTGGACAAAGCCGGCCTCAAGATGAGCGACATCGACACCTGGGAGATCCACGAAGCTTTTGCTGTGAGTATAACAAATTCAGTCTATAATTTTCCCACTGCTAAGACACAGGCCTTTCTTTAAATAGGAGAGTACCCCTTAGAAAATCCTCATCATCCAAAAACTTCGTGATTCGCACGGAAGAAAAATAAAGAGGGTTGTTTTTGCATTTATTGATACATTACCATGAAATACCAATCATTTTAGACGGAAGATATCCAGTTAGGTATGGACACATCAAATTATATAACTTTAATAAACATCAGCAAAAAAAAAAAGTTTTTCTTAGTCTATTATGATTTATGATAAACCACACGCCCGAAAAAACACAATTTTCATCTTTTTCGTTGCGGTAGTTCCGCTTACTATTTATTTTTCGCTAGGCCAACTTAATTTAAAATGCGTTGGATTTTCATGAAATTGTTTATTTTCAGGGACAAATCCTGGCTAACTTGAAGGCCATGGACTCTGACTGGTTCGCGCAGACCTATCTTGGCCGTCAGTCTAAGGTAAGATATTTTTTTTTACTACTGTGTGACGCATATTAAAATTATTCGGAATTCCCACTGATGCACTAAACTAAACATCATGTGACCCATAGATTTATTAACCAATTTTTCGAACTTTGAATAAAGTTAAATAGAGCCTACACGTCATACGAGTTTATAGCACTATAATAGCCTATTGTGTACGGCTGGCTAGTCGAGCAAAATATTAAATATCTACATCAAAATGGCGCCGGGTACAGGCTTTTCCGGCTCGTGTCCTTCGTACATGGTAGTTGTTACCACAATGTTAATTAACATTATCATGATGTACTGTTGTTTACAGGTGGGATCTCCGGATCTTGACAAGTGGAACAAGTGGGGAGGATCGCTCTCTATCGGACATCCCTTCGCCGCTACTGGGGTGAGTCTCGCACATCATTGCTTATCTAAACTCGCATTTGTCTAAATCATTCAATTAATATCATGGTTTAGCATAATACAGTGTTTTTCAACCTTTTTCATGACACGACCCCTATAGTATAAACAAATATTTCGTGACGCCCTACCCTTCGCTTTTTTTTCATGTATATTACCATGTTACAAATATTTAATTCATAGAACATTTTTATGCATTTGCATAACTAGGTTTTTTTTTTTATTTTTTAAATTTAGAACACGATTTAATTCTCAATGTAGCAAAAACTGATCCGCGATGGGATAAATTAGTTAATGAAAAACAAACGCAACCCTCGCATTAAGATGGACGAGTACTCATAGGATTTTATTTTGTTAATTTGTATGCACATACAAATGTTTATAACCTTTAGTTAACATTTTCGTATTTAATCTATCTTTTTTAACTTTATTGTTTTTTTTACTGAGGTAGCTGCCCTGCTATAGAGGCTCCGCGACCCCGGGTCGCGTACCCACAGGTTGAAAAACGCTGCCCTAATGTATAAAATTAACTGTAATATAAAAATCTGTGAATTTATTTAAATAGTTTAATCTTTTTACAATTGCATTTTTGCTACTGAGCATTTTTAGACCTCTAAAATAGTGCAACATTTCTGCCACAACATCATGTTTATAGTACTATTGCTTGTATTCATTATTTCTGCTTTAAAATCCTTGCTTCCCAGGTCCGTCTAGCCATGCACACTGCTCACCGTCTGGTACGTGAAGATGGTCAGTTCGGAGTCATCTCAGCCTGCGCGGCCGGCGGTCAGGGTGTGGCCATGATCCTGGAGAGACACCCCGACGCCACCTGCAACTAAACCATTAAAACAGAGACGTAGCCGGGAATAAGTAGAAGACAGAACAAAATAGCAGCAAAAATCCTGATTTATGGGGGAAAAAAAATGTTTAGTTACACACAAAACTAAAAAAAAATGTCGCGTCATGGCAACACTGAAAACAACTTTATATAAAAACGCGTCGTATACATAATCTACTCCTTTTTAAAAGTCGGTTTAAAATGGTGTTTGCTTTGTGGCAACATTCAAGAAACGTTGAGTCTCTATTTTATTATTAGTCGAAATTCCTTTTTACTGCCAAGAGAGAAATGGCCCTATTATACCCCTGGCTACGTCATAATGTTGATTTACATTTGCATTAGTTAAAAATTGAGTTTGTTTGAAAAGTTCTACATAGTGACGTCAAGTTTCTATTGAGGTAAGGGAAACACGAAAGCGGGGTGCATGAAGAAGTACACAAACTTCAACTCCTTATTTAGATAACATAATCGGCCTCTAATATTCCTACTGCTGGGACACAGGTCTCCTCTAGGAGAGGGAGTGGGCCCACATGGCCCCAGTGCGGGATGGCGAATGGCACCATGTGCGGGATGGTTTTCTCGCTACTTAACTCAGCGCAAATGTAAATTAAGACAAAAAATACTATCAATGCACTGTAAATGTAAGAGAATGTAATCGCGTAAATGGAAGGAAGTATAACCAAAAGAATTAGTAATGTCCGGATTAAATGTATCGTAAATCCCTAAAAATAAGCCAAAATCTATCTTCCAGTAACACTTCTAAATATTCAATGGCAAAATTCAGTGAAAAAATGTAAGTATGTATAAAATTAGTTTTTTTGTAAGCTATTTTTATACAAATTGTACACTTATAAGATCGTACTAAAGATATTTGTATTTTATATACATTTAATTTCTTATCATTTGTCTTGTAATCTGTTAGTTTGATAGCATGTGTGTAAGGTCGATGCCCTGATATTTATTTCATAATTATTAGTTTTAAGAATACATTATATATCTGATGATTAACTGTTGTTATTAAAATTGATTGGAAAATTCTATATATTTTGTTTTTAATTTATCCATATTCCAGTAAAACATTTAAATTGATTACTTCATCTTTCTTTATATTTTCTTGTACTACCTTGTTGATGCAGTTATCGCAAGTGCGACTGCTGATCATGAAGTCCTGGGCCCAATTCCCAAGTCAGGCAAAGTGTTATTGCGTTTTACCATTAGGAATTGCTTAACAGCAGCCAGTCGGGATTTGTGCTTTTGCAATAGGCCCGCTCCCTATAGCATGGCGAAATGTGGCTGCAGGTACTATTAGGCACACACATCTCTGCCTAACCCTTCGGGGATTACAGATGTATCATATAATAAAAGTACTCTGTGGATGTGATGTATGTATCATTTTGATGAATCTTTGCAGTAATTTAATTAAAGCCCTCATCTCATTGCCTATAAGTCCTCATATAATAAGAAAGTGTCGAAAATACTCTTTGGTAGTTCTTTGTATGGACAAGGTATGTACCAAAGATTTTGTATTAGAAGCTAAAGTAAAAAAATACTAGTCTGCTCCAACAAGTCAGCTCATTAGTGGTACAAAGCCTGAAATATGAAATGTCTACGTGCAACTTATAATGGGACTCTAAGATTACGACTATATCAGATATAATTTTGTAGTTGATTGGGTCTTATCTCCAGAGTATTAGGAGCTGAATTTTGAAAAAAATGTTTTTGCACTTAGTAATACCACCACATACACATACAATACATACTGTGTTGATTAGATTGATGTCAGAATAAGTTATCCTCTGATGTGTTATGCTAGATTGTCATGAAATTTTCTTTTGTCCCAATTAAAGAGTCATCGTCTACAGTCCCTTTCAGCCCGGTCAGCCTCAGTTTGAGCATTGATTTCTTCATGGTTTTAAAACAATATCAACAACAATAAAGACCGCATGCAGTTTAAGGTGGAAGCGTCAGGGTAGCCCGCGAAATTAAAATTTTCTTACGTTTCTTGTTTGCAGGTCAGTGTCAGGTTATATGTTGATGAAAAATGAGTCACGCCAGTAACACGTATGTAGTTACTGAATTACAATCATGAAAATCATCAATGCCACCCTCTAAGTTCATGTAACCCTATTGAATTAATATTTCATGAAAAAGTCTTCCAGAAGGGTTAAATGAACTTACAGGGTTATATTGATGATTTTCATGATTTTGATTCTGTAACTACATACGTGTTACTGGCGCGACTCATTTTTCATCAACATACAACCATACAATGATCTACAAATTGCAAAAAACGTAAGAAAATTTAAATTTCGCGGGCTACCCTGAAGCTGCCACCTTAAATAGACAAAACGAACGAAAATAGAATGAACGAAAGAGTCAAAACCATAGACAATTACTGTGGCGTCGTCCGGTGGATATTGTTTATGCTCGACGACGTTTTTCTGAATCTTTTGGAAATTATATAGCGGACGTAATTTTTATCGAAATTTCGTCTATTTGGTGCATGATTTTGTGAAAACTGCCGTGTATTTAATACATTGGCTAAAACTGCTCCAAGACACATTGCAAAGTAACTTATGAAAGTTATGTGTATGCCAGTAAGGCAAAAGTTTTTTTCGCGACCATTATAGCGGGAAATCTACGTTGTGACGCGCACAAACCGTGATTATTCGTCGCGAGCACTGGCGGAGTGTCGTAACAGCCTGGTTATGTGGCCATATATATTTTGACAGTGGACTCGTGATAAAATTTGTTTTATTTGACAATGTCGGAGGAAATGGCGGTGTCTGATAACACAACTGGGGACGAAGCTAAAGTTAACAACGATGAGGCATCGACGGCGACATTGGCGGAGCCCCAGGAGGCGGCGGTGGATACACCAGCCGAGCCTGTAGTTCCTGTTGTCGAAGAGCCCCCAGCTTTGGCGGAAGGTAAAATAAAAACTTTCACATAACCTAAGTGCCAACATCACGACATACTTTTTCGTCAATTGGAGTTTATTTTTTTAGTTTTATTCATGATAAATTGCAGTTGCTAACATAAGTTTGTAGATTGAGGTCAAATAAGCGTACTTCCTCAACTTATTTTGTTAGAACATAAGTTAGTGAACAATTTCATAGCTTGGTAGTTAGTTATCAGTTTGGAATACCAACAGGGCATGATTTAGTGGTAATTAGATAGTAATTAACAGATGCACACACACTATTGTATTTGTAAAGCAGCAGCGAACTCATTTTCACTGATATTATATTGAAATCCATGATCGGCTTTGTATAGGTGAATACAAGATGGTGACATCATAACTTTGCTGCGCTGCATTAAAGGGTATATAATCTATACATAATCTATTTGTTTAAAATAGATGGTTGTTATGCCAATATTTTTTTAATTGTTCTGCTACTGAGTACATGATATAGAAGATGCCACTGAGATTGATTTCCTAACTCGGCAAATATCGGTAAGCATTTTTTTTGTGACAAACATCTTTAGTGCAGACCTGCAGACTTGATATTTATAGTTAACAGTTGACTTAACTCACCTTTTTAAAAATAAAAATTACTGCAGCATTTATTTAGGTCAGCAATGCTTCCGAGATACAAAATGTTTCCCACATTCAATCTTTCCGAGCAGATTGTTGCACTAAACACATGTAGCTATTTGGTTTCAAAGCCATATTATAAGGTTCTTAACATAATATTGCCAAAGATAGACAAACATGTCCAGATTTACATTATAAACATTACAGTTATTGTATAAACTATGTTTTACAACCTATAATTATGTTACCTAAGCTATATATATTACTCGTACTTGTGGGGGGTTGTGCTATGATTGATCTCATGTGAGCCTGCAGTTATCCAGAATGCTAAGAAGACAAATCATAATGTTCTTTTGAAATAGATAAAACATAGAATACAATTTACTTCCATAATTACTGAAGTCGAGTTGATTCAAAACTATTATTTTAAAATACTGTTACTGAAGTTGGTGCATAACCATTTCCCTTAGATGTTTGAGAATGCTGAGACGCTGTATTTGTTACTGCTGCTGTGTGAATCTATCATTCTCCTGCTCTCTTCTCAATTTATTTGTGGTTATTGCAGCATTTCTTCTTTAATATGACAGTCCATCCTAGTTTTCACCCCCTAGTTGTATCACCTTTCACACAATCCATCCATAGTTGGTTTGGTTCTTTCCTTGAGGGCTTCCATTATTATGATATTGAATGTATATGAAATGGTTGCCCTCTTCTTTGTTATGTTGATTATTTGTTTAGGTTAGCATCACCTAGAACTCATTTAAATGATCAGTGGCTTCAGCTGGGTCCTTCAAATGATGCACAAATGCTTTCCATTATTAAGATTATACCCTAAAGCCTGAAGTAACCAATCTCTACATTTCAGAAGACCCTGGCCCAGAAGTAAAACAAAACACTATAGAGAAACTGGAAGTGAAAGAAGAACCACCATCTGATGACATAGAAGTACCTCTAGAGACCCCAGAAGTTGACGTAGCAGTTAAGCACGAGGAAGAACTAGACGTGAAAGATGAAATTGAGACTTTTGAACATAATATTGAGGAGGACCTTAAGAGAGGAATCAAGCGGAGAGCTTCATCTGCTTTCAGTGATGCTGGCGATGAGGAGTTTAAAGGCTTTGATGAGATCAAACTGGAAATAAAAGCTGAGGACTATTCTCGTATTTTGGGTAAGTATTGATGGTGCCCTCTAACCTAAAGATTGTAATTGGTAGGTGATGGTAATTGTCGAGGGCTTTGGTGTGCTCTTCTTTTATGTGCTCTCAAGTGCCTAGCAAGGAAACAAACTTATTTAATAACTTGGTTTAAAATAACCCTGTATACCCATCAAAGGAATAGGCTAAATCCAGGAGTGGAGACTGCTAACATAGGTTGCATGTACTGATGACCTTTACAAAGTAACTGGTTCATCATACTAGATGCAGGCAGTGGGCTGTGATAAACTGACGTGATTGATTGACTAGCTTAATAAACTAATCATATGTTTATGTTCAGATCGACTGGAGGCAGAGGTGACAGCAGCTAGTAAAGACCTGGTGCCACTACGGACTGTGATGGCTACACCCCTCGCACCAGGCAGAGCTTCCAAACGAGCACGTAAGGACACCGGTAAGTACATTTTACAAGGCAGCTCAATTAATACAATACCTACATGTAACAGAAATAGAAAGTTGCCTGGTATGATTGTCAGGGATGACCTTGATGACTACTAAGTAATAAGGGGTTGTAGAGGAAAAGAGCTGGCTTGCAACTTACAATTTCCAGAAGCAAAGACTATAACATTGATGCCGTACAGATTAGAATAGGACAAGTAATAAGAGAAACTTGGATTTCGGTGACATTAAAACACTTTCACAGTTACTAAATAGTTATGTAACTGGTTTCTGTTTCTTTTAAAGTCTTTAAAAGATGTAATCAAATGGTGGATTAAAAAGTTTGACTAGTTAATAATTATCAAAGCAGGTAAAACTCTTTATTTTCATTGATTATTTTCTTCTGAATCTCAAACCCGTTTGCAATAAGTGCATTTTGCCACAGACTACCTTGACTCTCTAATTTCATGCTAACTGCACTAGTGTTGCAAAATCTTCTCTAAACCAAGACTATAATAATTGTTTTATAGTGTTGCGAAACAACTGCAGTTTACTGACAAGTATTTAATCATAGATTACGATTCATGTCATTAACTTTATTATAAGTAAAGAGGTTCTTTATTAGAAAGAACCTGTGTAAATAAACTAGGGTTTTATGCTCAAAAGTTTAGGCATAAACTAGCAGTTGCCATATGATATGATCCTTCAAATTCTACTTCGTTTATATTGTGACAATTACAATGACAATGAACAATGAAGACAGAGAGTGCAATGTGCAATGCAACTATATATAACTCTTTTAGGTTGGCTTGAATATCCTGAAAATGATTTTGTTAAGGACTCAAGGCATAATCCAGGCCGTAATAAGTACAAAAATACCTGTTTCTTATTCCTGAAGGATTAGGAAGTGTTATACCTTAGCACACGCACGTTAAGCCCATGTAATAATGGCCGAATCTATTGTCATCAACTGGACAGAAATCCAGATTCATCGTTGCTACTGCCTCGTCTGTCTACTAGGTCATGAGCGCTACTGCAGATAATTTTTTTTTTATTAGCCTATTCTGTCCCACTGCTGGACTAAAGCTGATCATAAACTATTGTATTTTATAACGGGCTGGTGTCCGCAACCCCACGTCCAAGCGCGTATTTTGCGTGCGGGTGGGAAAATTTATTCGATCCACCCCAACTCCCGGAGAAAGGCCAGCAACGCCTTGATGTTGCTGGCAAACTCGCGGAGGGTACCTGGGTTACCGAAGTACTTTGCCCTGTATGTTGCAACCACTGGGCAGTGCAGAAGCACGTGGGCTGCTGTTTCGTCTTTTTCCATGCAGGCTCGGCACAGTGGGCTGTCTGTGACTCCTATGACAAAGAGGTGTTAGTAGTGCGAAGCTGTAGTTTAGTCAGCCGAAGCACACGTTTGGTGAAGCGACCGTTGATGGTAGGAAGTGCTTCCTTGGCCTGCCTGCACTCGCCATGGTCTAGCCACAGCTTGTGGTGTTGTTCACTAGTTTCCACATCATAAACTAACTGTTATTGGGTTTTTCCATCGGCTTAATAAGTATAGCACTAAAACATAAATTGTTGTTACAGAAGGGTCCAGGCCATCATCAGCATTATCTTCAAGATCTGACGGTGACGGAGCTACTGATGTGAGTTCTTTCATTCTCTTCATAATCACGCTTTTACTAACATTTTCACGTGTCCTCTGTTGAACACGGCCCTTTCTTTAAACAGCTGCAATAGATGCCATTTAATCTTAAAAAGAAATTTAAATATGTATTTAGAGTTTTCAACTTGTGTGTAATTGAGAAAGCACTATTGGAAGCTGTTGTGACACAATATTAACCACATTTACACGTAACTTATGTTCGTAAGTAATGTTCTTTCTATCAGATAGTATCTATTAAAGGGTACGCAATTTATTTGAAAAATCGAATATCAACCCTTAAATATACTAATTAATTATTGAAAAGAATCAATGTTTATTTTGCCGACTTGATCTCTCTTAGTGTGTTAACAATATAATTTGTTAATTCTTAACATCTCTTACATACCAAAGAAAGGGAAGGGCCTATTCATTACAGAGGACTTAAATACCATTCTTTACTCAGTAAAGCCTTGTATACATTGAGAAATAAGGTTGAGCAACTGTTGCCCAACATTGTATCCTAGAACATCAAACCTTCCCAGTGAATACAAGGCTTAAGGTGCCTACAATTTTGCTCGATTTTGTTGATAGATACGTCGATAAACTATTTAGATTGTTTGTGAAATAGCTGTATAGTCTAGTATAAGATTGTAACCTATTTGAATCAATTTTGTCACATTTAAATTAATCACTTCTGATTGGCACAGTAACATGCAAATACTTTTGTAAAGAAATAAGGTATATGTGCGTTCGTGGACTGACTTGAAAGCCTTTGCCCAACTGTGGGACAGTATAGCATCACATTTCCAATGAGACAGACAGAGATAATTATTAGTATCAATTTTAACAAATGAGGATTTTAAAATGGAATACGGGCCCCAATCTAATCTACATAACTTTAGTATTATGAACTATACTTTAGTTAGAATAAAGCTCAAAGTATACATAAACTGACTCGAAAAACTAGAACATATTTGAACTACTATCGACAAAATGCCGAGCAAGTGTTGTAGTCGCTTACTGTATTGTTACTAACACTTTTACACGTATTTTCTTTTTTATCTAGCCAGCATTCCGTATTGAAGTTCAAATCAAACGCAGAAAGGTTAGGACTTCGTCCTATTTTTGTATATTTGATGCATGCTATAAAGTAGGACTTAGCAGGTGGAAGATTGGTGATGATATTTCACAAAATACTCATATTTTACCGAGAATCTCTTAATTGATTTAATATTTTTAGCTGATGTCTGATGGTTCTAGAGTAACTACTGCATGCATTCAGATGAAATGTATTATATCTATGTGATTATTAAGGCTATGGTCTATTTGTGTGTCGAGTTTTATTGAAATCTATACAGCAGGTTATTCGCTATTAAGTGTCTAAACTTTTATGTTAATACAATTAGACAGCAAAGAGCCTAGGATATTACCGTCTGGAGAGTTGTATAAAAAGTATCAGCATGCATGCAACTACGGGAATAATGATTATTTTTTTATCGGTTACAGCTGCATGATATCTTATATGGAATGACATTTAAAGTTAACTTTGTCATTTTAATAGAAACCCAATAAATGTGGCTTTGCTTAAAATTGCTGTTGCTAAAACAACTACCTCCCATTACAATACGCTGGACGCTCTTAACGTGCACGTATTTCTACATCGTTCTCACATATGTTTAATCTCAACATGAATGATGTAACCAAGATTTTGTACAATATTTTGATTGAAAAGAGTGTCCATGGAGTTTCTTGCCCATTCTTCTCCATAGAGATCTACGCTTTGGAATGGGCAACTACAGTACTTTCACAAGTTATTATGCCTTGTGTCTGTGACTGTAGCTTAGCCTTATTTGTTTTTCTGACATTCAAAAGTGCCTGTAATGGTCTAATTGAAATAAATGCTTTTGAGTTTTTTTTTTTAGTTTTAAATTTTTTTTTCGAGTTAACTTAAAATTTCCCAAAGATTTTATCCGACTGTGGCTGAGGTCAAAAGGGTCATTATATTAAAATGCATGCTCTCATTTCAATTTCTCGTCTTTAAAAGTATTTTTATAGTAGTCAAATTATAAATTCATGCTCGACCTATTTATTTCTCAAAACTAATCTTTATTTATCCAACCACAGGCCAGTGCAACATCGTCACCCGCGCAACGTGGAGGTCGCAGAGCAACAACAGAAATGTCTTCACCGTTACTGCGGGTACCTCTGGAGCGAGGCTGGAAGAGAGAATTGGTGTTCCGCGCAGCCCTCGACGCGCACTCGAGGCGCAACGCCGATATCTATTACTATACGCCGTATGGGAAGAAGCTTAGGTCGACTAGAGAGGTATGTTGGTGTCAGATCCTCTCTGTTACTGAAGGTACCTCTAGACTGGGCCTGTAATGCAGAGCTGGCAGCCTTCTGGGCTTCTGGATACTCGTGTAGTGCTTTTCGAGGCACAACAGCCAGCTCTAGACTATACTTAATTTTATAAAGAGGTCAATGTTGTTTGTAAGTTTGTATGCGGACCATAATCTTCGGAACTATTCTTTTACTATTGGGAAGCTACATTATTCCCGAATGTTATAGTTACATTTGCAACTTTCCCATGGGTACATAACGGGAGCGAAACTTCGAGCAAAAGCTAGTTCCTATTGAGTTTGTATTTATCAGTCAAAACAACGCAACACTGAACGGTTATCAGGACACTGTTTGATACATTCAGATGTCATGTGTTTTATGTATCAGTTCAACATGAAGTGCAACTATCAACTGTCGCCCGTGCACTGAAACTGCCCTGCAACATACTGCTAGACCCCTTAACTTTTCAAGTTGCATAATTTTACAGTATATCCGTAATAATACTTGATTTTTTGCAGGTCTCAGAACATCTTGCTGGCACAGGGTTGACGGTAGAAAACTTCTCCTTCTTCAAAGAACCTCTGGGAGTCGACGACCCTGAAAAGGAAATCATAAGGTAAGTTAATGTTCTCCTTCAAACAATTGTCATAAAAACCTAGTAAAGGCGCAGCTAAGAAGCACAGAAGTTTACCTGCTCCGTGACTATTCCTTGCTCAGTCACCATGTCCATATTTCCCGAAGTTTCGACGCTGGAAGTAAAACATGGCCAAAACTCAAGAAAATATACATCGTTCATCAACGACAGAATAATGCTTGTCAGGAAGTTTATTTATATTTTAATTTGTTCACAGAGACGCAAAACTAATCCGTCGCATAGAGTCCCCAATCGCGGCAACAGTAGCGCCTGCGCAAGTGGAGGGCAAGAGGACACCTAAACCCAAGGCCCCTAAAGGAGCCAGTCCTGAGCCTGTCCCTCCTGCCACTGCAGCCGCTGCCAACAAGTCTCCACCTGCGAAAATTAAGGTAAATAATGTGCTGTTAGAGGATATACTATTCATATTAGGAAGATAGACGAATCAGGAAGGTAAGACCCATCCTGTTATCTAATTAAGATCCTAATAATCCTAATCACGTTATTTTCGATTACCAAACTTTTCCTTACAATAATGTGTGTATGTGTATAAAGGGTGTAAACAGACTCTTAACGAAGCCGAAAGGCACTTGTTCTCCCCGTCATTGCGATCATTGTTTGTGCTAGACCATACCTGAGAAACTTCTAGTTACGGTGATATTGGGGGTCAAAGTTCCAACTTTTTCACAAGTTTTTTTTTTTTCACAAATACGTGTTTTTCATGTAAGATTTTTACTTTAAACACCTCCAGGACCCCCTTACTATTCAATTCATTCATCAGCACAATGTTTTGAGTGCGTTACATTGTGTCCTACAGAAAAACGTGATGTTTCAGCCCAAAAAAAATTGTCGTTTCCCAGCACTAATTTTTGCGTAAAGTTAATTAGTTTGATGTACATAATGCTTGGTTGACGGCTTCGTGAAGAGTCTGTTTACACCCTATATGATATGGTGACTTATCATCAGGTAGCCTGTCTTTAATTGAGGTTAATTGCTGTCTTTGATTGCCATAGAAGTAGATGTGTCTTCTTATGACCCAATTTTGACAATACAGTAGTCGATGAAGTACTTCTACTACACAGCACTTCTTCGCACTACTCAGTTATTTAACTTTAAGTTTCTTGAAAGCCTTAAAATATCTCAAAACACCTATATGTTCCCACGCAGGTCAAATCGATGGGTTCCCGACTAAGCAACAGCGCACCACCAGCTGCACCCACGCCGCCCCCGAAACAACAAAAGAAGCCGCCTCCAACTAAAGAGAAAGAACCCGCACCACAACCAAAACAACAGCAACCAGAGCCGCAGCCGCAACCACAACCGCAACCGCCGCCGACTACGGTCAGCAACACCGACAACAACAACTCCGCCGCGTGGAAGAAACCGAGGTACCAAATATATGACATTTATAACAACTTGATAATGAAATGTTGACAAAATTATGTTGGAAAAATTGTACATAAACTTACATAAAAAAGGGCAGAAATTAGAGAGATCTGTTTTCCCTCATTTTTTTACTGAATTATCATGTAAAGCATATTCCTGTCTTTCTTTATCCTGTGGTTAATGCCTAACCTGGTGTCAGAGTTTTTATGCCACCCATGGGCCTCTGACTTGGCTTTACATGCCGTCGAGAAATATCTCTCACACATGCTGGACATTTTCCAGTAAAAAGTTAGAATCACACGTCAAACCATGGAACTGCCATGTGATCCCAGTTTATACTGCAAATAAAGGACAGATGAACTTCGTGTGAACAGACGGTTATATAGTGCGCGTTTCAAGACGTAAATGCGATTATTATGAAATCTACGTATTTAACTATATTTGAAACAGAAATGACGGTCTCGCTCGGAAGAAGTAAAAAAAAATTATATATTTCGCGACAAAAAATAAAAATAAATCAAAATCAACATTTTTTATTTCACATAGGCTCAGATAGGCACTTATAAAATGATGACAAAAAGGTGCACCGTTCGGGTTGTTCGTTTCCTATAGAGAAGAACCGGCAAGAAACTCCAACGTTAATCTTTTCAAATCTTTTGGTATTATCATGTAGGCGTATGATACGCCCAGTTTTTTTTATCTATATGAAGTGCCATTTATTTTTCTACATCAGTAGTAGGTAGTATTTTAAATGTTCCTATGAATATAATAGTAATTCATATAGAATCGTAATTTACCAACATTATTTTGTTAACATTGTTAAAAAAAATACTAAAAAATGGTATGTCATGTTAGTTTATAAGCTCGTTCAATTTCTTACGTCAATTCTGCACGATTCCGAAAAAAACGTTTGATACATTCCTTTACCAAATAAAAAACAAATAAATAAATGTTAGGGTGTTTTTATTTTTGTTATGTATCGTCTTTATGTTATTTTTAGATAAACTCTGATGACTGATTTTGCTATCAGTTTTCAAAGTGGTTTTGCTGTTGTATTATGTGTTTTAATGTGATTTAATCCATGCTGTTTTTCTGCAATTGCGTCTTTCCTAAGCTTATAATTTGAAACTTATGATATTGTATGTCCTTCCGACATAATTTACTACTAATTAGAAATTTCCTTTACGCTGCGGCCACATTAATTTTATATCGGCTAACACCTCTTGAAAATCATGTTTTTTGTAACACCTTAACATTGAAGCCGACTTTAATGCTAGCCCTTTTGTGTGGTTACACTTGCTCAATCCACATCATAACTTCAAATAATCAATATAAAGCATGAGATTACATCACCCGTGTCCCGATGACCGCGGGGGGTTAATTGACTAGCTGCAATTAACCCCCCCTCTGCGGGTACTGAGCGGAGGCCAGTGTAGTGCGTCCCCGGGCAGGCCCCCGCCCACCCCGCCGCCGCCGCGCCCGGCGCCGCCGCCCGCGCCGCAGCCCGAGCCCGTCGCCATTGTGAGTATGAAACACTCTATTATCCACTTATACTTCAGGTTTTTTAAAGCCTGGTATATTATACAGGGTGACCATTTCTGATACTGAGACAGGTGACTAAATCGCCACTCTGTGTATTAATTTTCTGCCAAATCTTAGGTAGCATCACGCCACAAATAGCAACACTGCTTTGCTTGGCGTAATGTTATCTATGCATTTAGAAGATGGCATGAAATCGAATCAAATGCAATTTATCCAAAATAAACTAACCTTTTTTAACGCCATTTCCTAATATTCAATTCTGTACTAAAACGTGACACATTTAATTTTAGCCGCCATTAGGGCACCATGTTTGTTAAAAACACTCAAATCATTTTTACTTAAATTTTGTGTTTTACTGCTACATTGGTCTACCGCAAAAATAAACATAACGTATTTGTACGACCCCTTGCTGCGAATCAGGCTCGAAGGACCATAATGTACGAGCCCTTACTTGCTAATACACTGGATAAGTTTCGATGGAAGAAAAATATTCTTGCTGATTTCTTGATAAAATATTTATTAATGTAACAAATGTGTTTACAATAAAATGGACGAAAGTGTACTCAATTATAATTCGATAGTCACTACAATAAGATCAAAATGTTGTGCGTAATGCGTATTTTCAAAACAATCACTATTGCCAGTAATAAGACCACAAATTCAGACAACGGGCTACGATTGAGAAATAACTGATGGATAAACCCATTACCCTCATCAGTAGCGCTTGCAAATGAACCAACTAACTAACCAACTATATCAATGAAGTTAGTCCTTTAATGAAATTTTTAATCCTATTTGGAGTACCTAAAAGTTGTATCGCATTCGCTCAAAGTTATTCGCAGCGTTATCGCTGTTTTCACATCGAATTTCATTGTAGTTACGATATGACCGGGTAGTCCGCGAAATTCAATTTTTTTGACGTTTTTTGTTGATTAAAATATGATTAGCGGCCGTAACAAATATGGCTTTACTGAGATGCAATCATTAAAACCATCAATACAACATTCGTAAGTTTATTAAAAGATGATTTCATGAAAAAAAACGTAGCATAATTTGAATTTCGCGGGGTACCTTAAAGCCCTAGGTCCTCCACAAACTAACTTCCTCATGCAACGTAGAAGCGCGAGTGCGCGGAGCCCCCCCGGCGGCCGCTGGTGCAGCCGTGCTCCATGTCGTGCGGGCGCGGCGCGGTGCCGTCGCTGTCGTGCGCGGCGTGCCTGTGCCTGTACCACCCCGCCTGCGCCGGGTACCACCTCGCGCCGCCGCCTCACCCTTTCCTTTGCAAGGTAATGTGTACAGTGATAATCTTCTAATCATTTGTATCATGAGCACGTGTACATGTATGTACTTATTTACATGGTTACAGACCGTCCGACTGTCGTGGGGAGTTAGAGATTATAACATAATAAACGCAAGATCTCTAGTGTGGTGTCTCGGACTATGAAACTTAACAAGTTTTATTCTACGAGATTTATTAATTAATTTTGCAAAAAAAAAAATATTGGACTTCCTATGTATAGGAATTAAAACTAAAAAAAAAAACGAGTATGCTTTAGACCACACGACTGAAGTAAAACTAAAAAAATGCCGAACAATCGTCTGTGAAATTCTAAAACGTAACTCTCTCTTTCTATCTTCACTAACTTATATCTCCCTCTCAACTTCAGTTCGCCTCGCTCGCTCATTTTCCGTAACGATCTCGTCACGCATTGACCAGCTTACTCCCCAAGTCAAGCGTGCGTAAAGAAGTTTTAGTTCAAAAAGTTATGAATTGCAAAAAGTCACAGAATAAAACTTGTTCAGTTTCATGGTCTCAGTCACCACACGAGAGTTCTTGTGTTTACTATGTTACACCTTGTATAATTATGTTATGGGTAATACTAGAATAAGAAGTAAGCCTATGTTTACCTGGGTTAGCTTATATATATGTTACACCTAAAACGTTACACCCACTACGGTTACACCTAGTTCTAACCGGCTATACCTAAGCGTACGGCTGGTAGCAGTTGGTTTAACTTAGGTGTATCCTTTTTATTGCTAGGGCACACCAACTGTTGGGTTAGGTTAGGTTAGATGTGAACAAAACACTCATGTGTTTTAATGGGGGCAATCGTTTTTAATCTCACCAGATGGCGCCACTGTCGAGTAAGGTCCTGTCATTAATACTATTTTATACTTTAAAGTACAAATAACTTCATAAAAAGTTTATTTCATTTCATAAATCAACATAGTGTAAACTTCAGATACGTATTTACAAATATTCACCCTAACCATAACAAGCATGAAACATTTAAAAATTATTCTACCTCCAAGTACTAACAAATAAGATCCTAAGTTGCTACTTAAAATCTTCAAGTCATAATTAATCAGGAATGGCTCAATCTAGACCAGAATCATGAATATTAGTTAAAATACGTGATAAAAAAGCACGCAACGCGCGTAAACTCTATGACATCTGAGATTTCGGAAGACCTTACTCTACACGAATGCCTCTAGCGGCGAATTCATGCGCGATAGCCCCCATTGCTTTGTTTGCGTTAGTGTAAGCCTGACACAATAAACCAATAAACTGGTTTGGTCTGAAATCAGGTTGGGTATTATAAATAACAACAACAAGTAACCATATTCTCTCACCTGCAGAACTGCCGCAAATCATCATCACCTCCCACCGACCACAAGTCAATAACGACGACGAGCATACCGGTCCCGATACCAGTCCCGGTGCTGGTCCCGGTAACCGCACCGGTACCGAGACGAATGCCTGGACCTCTACCGGTACCTGTGAAGGTGCCCAAGTTGACGGTCAAGGTAAAACTAAAAGCTTATTGAACTTCTAGTCTATATGTACTTTTTCTGATAACCGCCACTGGTTCCGGCTGTCAAATTACAGTCCGCGCGCGACCTCTGAGGAATCGGTGACTGAGGAAGTAGATGGGTGTGTGCCGCGCCCGACGTCGCTCCATACCCCGCACTCTCCCAGTACTAGTGTCCACCTTGACGCGAGAGCACGCTTATCGAATCGTTTTTAATTTTGCGATAGCAGTGTTATTTATATAATAACATTCCTTATCATTCCTCGGAGCTCGCGTGCGGAATGTAGATGTTTGACAGCTGTCGTTACAGGTAGTCAGTGCCGAAAGTCTGATAACTAGTGTTACCAAAGGGTATCGTATTACCCAGTACTAATTGGGCTGTGGAGGTCTGATAGGCAGTCGCTACATATAAAATACTGGTATTCAGCTGCATCCGGTTAGACTGGAAGCCGACCGCAACATTTCTGATAACTTCTACTTTAAGGTAATTTGTCGATGGAAAAAAATAATTTATTTACTATTTTGGAGGACAGATTTTTTCATCAATATAATTGATGTTTGATAGATTTTTTGTGGCATAACGTATAAAACCGCTATGCTATGCCATTCCTTTGCTTGAATAAAGTCAAAAGACTACTGAAAAATCAGCTCTTAGAGCATTTGTTTATTTGAAATAGAATAAAAAATAAGACTTTTAGTGAATTGACGTATCCGAAATTGTGTCCATACAGTTTTATGGTCGATATAAACAGATGGTTTTATTTTGCGAAAAGTAACTACCAATGAAAACTTCAATAAATGTTTATTCTTCTCGTAGATTAGTGGCTCTGGTTTAAAAACTCACCGTACATTTCCCCCCACAGCACCACAGTACGCCAGACGGCGAGCGAGTGTGGGCGGTCGCGGGCACTCCTCCCGTACTCCCCGCCCCCCCGCCCGCAGCCACCCCCGCACCAACACCGGTCCCGGTGCCAGTACCGGTCCCGGTCCCCGCCGCCGTGGCCGCGCGCGGCCGGGCCCCTCGCCCCGCGCTGCCGCAGGGCCTGGCGATACTCAATGGGAGGCGCTTCGTCGTCGTACCCAGGAACATGGTGCAAGCTGGTGCGGGACACTCAGCTAAATGAGAACTTTCTAATCTTACCTAAAGTTAAAAAAGTGAAAGTGAGTTTGGTTTGTCACGGCTGAACGGATTTTGAACGAAATTGGGCACACGGATAGTGACCCCGGTGGTAAGTTTCCGTGGATTAATTTCAGACTTCCACGAGAGTGAAGCCGTGGGGCAGAACCTAGTTATTCATCGTCAGATGAGTTAAAGAAAGTCAGACGCAAGCAACAGAATGTCATTCACGTTTGTTTTTTTTTTACTATTATTATGGATAGACTCGTTTGTCTATCCCTAGCTTGATAGTCAGCCTGGATGGAGCACGCAAGCTCGACTTGAAGACATTCATAGCCATCAGGGATCATAAATTCCAAGCAAGGAATCTCGCTCCTTTCGCAAAATCAGTGTATTCACAAAAGGATTCCTTTCTTTTGAAATGGCGTTTCAGCCATACGCATGACTGTGGTTTACGACTGAATTGCTTTCGATTCCCTTATTACTATTGAAAAGAGTATAGAACTGATTGTAAGCTGGGCTCACATTCCAACTTAGTCCACAAGAAATATTGGGACAATGTCTTGTCCCAACTGGGCTCACATCCCAACTTGATCCACAAAAAATTTGGGACAAGTCATCTCACCCCCTATTACATAGAACTTAAACATAACTGGCAAAATGTGATTGTAATATTAGGTACACCTCTGCTTAACCCTTCGGGGATTACAAGCGTGATGATGTTATGTAATTTAATTATTGAGAAATTCTTAGTAGTCCCATGTTGAGGTTTTTGTGTTCTTTGGGATGCATTGTGAGCGGTATTCACAACTGCCCCTTTAGAAATATACTCGAGATATCACGTTTTATTCTAGAAACAACCATTTAAAATTTCTTATTAAGAAAAGGTTCATGCATGCATTTATGGCAGGCATTCTTTTACGCTTAAAAGTGCCTACAACTTACACTAACTCACACAGAGGTAGATATAAATTAGCTATAACTACTAACTACGAATGTAATCACAATTAGTTTGTAACTAGTCTAATAGCTACTTATAAGACTGTGAACTAAAAATGAAATAGCTTTATAAAAAGGGTCTGCAGACAGTCGATATTTTTGAAGAAAAGGTTGGCATTGCAATTCAAATTAATAGTTCACTCATGTTCAACTTGGCATAAAAGTATTTGTACACAAACTTGATGAAGTAATTTCTTGTTCTGTGATTGATTCACAGAACAAGAAATTACTTCATCAAGTCTTACAGTACAGTCATAAAAAAGAGGTTACCTGAATAGTTTGACGGTCGTTTTGGAAAAGGGTTAATTTAGTGGATTTCGATGTGCTCTTTCCGAATTTCAACTTTGCCATGTCGTATCTTTGCCGCTCGCGCCTCCATATTGGAAAAATGACGTCTAAAAGCAGCGTTTTGACAATATCTCCTTTCTGATTCATTTTACGACAAAAAAAGCAATATTATATAAAATTTAACAACCAAAACACCACACAATTAACACCAATCAAATGATTTTGACACTAAATTCAACTCAATTTTCAATTCAATTTTTTTTGGTGTTAAAATCAGTTTTTTGGCCAAAACGTGTGTTGAAGTATACCTTGCGGCGCTCGTATCCCAAAACTATTAATTTGACGCAAAAAAAAAAAAGTTACATAAATTCGCGGTAAAATTGAAATTCGGAAAGAGCACATAGAAATCTATAAAATTACCCATTTTCAAAATTCAAAAACAAAACTTCCCAATTACTGTAATATTAGTTTAGTCGGTTGTCTGCGGGTGCCCTGTATAAGAATATTAGGCTTCCACAGAAAAATAAAACAAAACTTTAGTGAAAACAGGTGCTATAATTATGTGTATGTATCGTTACTTTTTTTTCACTTTGCAGATGTTGAACACAATAGATTTTTTTTTAGGCGCTTCTTAGTGCTACTTAGCCGGGCGAATCTCGTAAGGCTGTAGTCAGACACACGCGGCGCCGTCTTGTAGGTATTTGATTCAAAATAATGTTGAGATTCTTTAGATCCTTGGGAGAACATGGGTTGATTAAATGCATATATGACTCCCTCGAAACCAAACAACCGACTTCTCTAAATTTTAACTATTCAAATTCTGCTCTAATGAATGGAATCATAAAAATATATTTATTTATTTAAAAATAAAGTTTTCTAAAGTGATAAGTCACGCCTTGTGGACAACTAAAACCGATTTGATCAGTGCCGGATCTACGATTATTGCCAACTGGGGCAGAAACTTGATAGTGGCTCTCTCAGATAAATTGCTTAAAAAAAATTACAAATATATAATGGTTGGCATTTTTCGAATTAATTTATAATTAAAATAGAGAAATAGTAATGAAATCAGTTCAAATAAAAGGTTCGAAATGATTTTTTGAATAGCTAAGTAATTGTCGTCAATTTCAGTAAAGAGACGTCAATTGACACGGCAAATCTTGTGGTGTGGGCCTGTGTGGCACCTTTTTCTTACATGTCGACGGTGAGCCAACCATGCTTCTGTATACTAGACGTTGTGTGAAGCAAGTTTTCTCGCCGTCCGTCCGTCTTTTGACGACAGGCCGTGTTGACGGCGCGTTCGTGTTCCACGCGCGCCTCAAAGAGATGTCAGCAAATAGGGAGGGGCCCGCAAGGGCCGATGCCTGCCAGGGCTGCGGGCTGTTCGAAAGAGATACCGCGGCCCTGGAACACAAAGGGCAGGGAAGGAACATGGATGGGTTTTAGTCAGTACAAGTCTGACACTCCCTTCCGCTCTGCCCAGAGCGGAAGAAGTCATTTGATGATTTCCCATACGTAAAAAAAAAAAAAACAAGTTTTTAATCATACCTATATTATGATTTGGCGCCCCTTGAAACTGCCGCCCGGGGCGGGCGCCCCGGTTTGGATTTGATAGAAAACGCGCCGCGTGGGTCTGTCTACAGCCTTTACCAACACACAAAGAAGTATTTTTTGTAAATTAAACACAGTGTTATTAGTAAAAATATAATATAAGTAAAAAATATTGTGAAACAGACTGATTTTGTAATATTCCACCAGTTATCTCATCTTAGACTAACAAATTGATTATTTTAATTCAAGTAGTCATATTTAAAACTTGCATTATGTACCAGCCTTGACCAACCTCACATTGCCTGATCATTTATGAAATAATTAAAACCGGTGTTTTGTAAAAAAAAAACCTACAATGTACATAAACATGAAATTACTTTTAATGTCCATTTTTAAAGACCCTATTTTGACCATCACCAGAATATTAACTTAAAAGTAATACGAAAAGTACGTGCTTTGGACGAGCGAGTTGGGGACACAAGCCCTTTTATACTATACAATTCAAAAAATGCTCTGAGTATGGTCATTTTATGGTCAATTATGCTAACCCTGTGTTATTTTTAAATTATTACAGTTTTTAGTAAAGAAACATAATTTGCTTGTCGCCTATTTTTTAACTGACTCCTCAAAGGAGGAGGTGAATTCGACTTATTTTTGTAACCCTATTATTATGAAACTTCGGATGTGTGGAAATTATGTGGATCATTTAAGAAATATCTTTCGTCCTCCAGTCAGACTTCACTTAGACTGTTGCTGTCTCTTTTCCGCAGATATAAGAAGAAAGAGACGGAAGATGTTGTCAAATTATGTTGAACTAGAATCTCCCGCCTTTTCTCATAAGAGTTGAGTAAAGTTTGACAGCGTTCAAATGTCAACTAGTTTGACAGGTCTATTCTTTCCCTGTCTCTTTCTAGCACTGTTTGTTAATAAGAGATAGCAATACTTTAATTTAAGTTTAGTTGGTGACTTAAAGAAATCGGCTCTTTTGGTAACTTTTATTATTAACTACCACATTATATTACTCACCTTAGTTGTGGTCATAATTTTTACCTTACCTCTATTTATTTAAAATAATTATTTCTAATTTATTATAAATAATTATTTATTTTACACAATGTAAAGGAATGTATCAAACCTTAAAAAGAAAGTGCAAAATAAAATAGTCGGAATGCGTTTCACGTTTTGATTTGAACGGTACACCGGAAACAGTTTATTTGCGGAAAAGGTATGTATTTATGACTTTTTTAACTTTCTTTCTTAATTCTTTTTGACGTCTTAATTCTGTCATAGAATATTTGTTTTTTTTTTTTGGAAAATTTATGCATGTTTCCCACTTCTAAATAGTATTTTCTACGCGTATCAAGACGTATCTCGAGTGAATGTGCCAATTTACTCGGAAAATTCACAACGTCGGAGTCGTCTTGAAATAATAAATGTTCTATTAGTACCATACTATGATACTGATTTCGTATTTTAAGTTTGTTAAAGAATGGTTTAGCATCACTTTAAGTTCGCTCACGCAAACCCCTTACATCACGCAATTCCGTAGGCGTGTTAAAAATTTTCAATTACACTAAACGCCAATATCTTGGCAAACACGGTCATAAAACGTGCGAGTATAATACGAATACACAGCAAGGGATTTGTCTCGTGCCATCTCACTCCCACCTTTCATGACCACGACTGCTACATACGCTGACTTTTAGAGTCAAAGTCCCATATACTTGAACCCACGTTTGTCTACAGTGATGACAAGCGAAGAGGTCGCGCAGTCAACGGCGCGGCGTCGCCACCTACTGCGACAATGTCGCCGCGACGTCGCGGGCGACAGCGAGTCGACGACACCGACCACTTCACCGCCTTCTATAACAAGGCGCAGGAGAGCAGCTATAATGTAGTTGTACAGGTAAGGAATAAGCATCACCTAGGCACCTATATTTTTGCAAATCACTACTTTTTATGTTAGTATACAGGGTGTAAATAGACTCATCACGAAGCCGTCAACCAAGCATTCTGTACATCAAACTAAGTAATTATACGCTAAAATTAATAGTAATATTTTTTTTTGGGGTGAAATATCACGTTTTACGGTAGGACTCAATGTAACGCATTCAATACATTGTGCTGATGGATGGATTGAATATTACGGGGGTCGTGAAGGTGTCTTAAGTAAAAAAAAAATATGTATTTAAAAAAAATGTGAAAAAGTTGGGACTTTAACCCCCAATATCTCCGTAACTAGAAGGTGACCACGTATGGTCTAGAAAAAAAATATATCGCAATGACGGGGAGAACAAGTGCCATTCGGCTTCGTTAAGAGTCTTTTTACACCCTTTATAAACTAATTACATTTTATGTAAAAAAAGATATTGCAAAAAAATACAGGCTGCTAATTGCATTTATTTCTGACTCATTTTGTGAATTTTTGTGTAGAGTTACTTAGTTGGATGACAATGCTTGGTTACCGGCTTCGTGAAATCCGTTTACACCTTTTATAAACCTCTTCAAAGTATGTGTATGAAGTTTGTAAGTAAAGGGAACCTTACTTTCTGAATGATGCTCAAGTGTTAACAGTCTGTACCCTGGTTCCAGATCTTCCAATACCTAGGCATGCGTGACCTGGCGCATTGTGCGCGCGTGTGTAAACTGTGGAGACAACTGTCCGCCACGCCTGCGCTCTGGAGGCACGTGAGGATGAAGAATTCACATGTAAGTCCTACTATAATATTATAAATACGAAAGTTTGTAGGGATTTATGGATGTTTGGATGTTTTTTACTCTTTCACGCAAAAAGTTTTGGATGAAAAATTTGGCATTTGTTTTGTATAAAATTAAAAGTTATACAAAACAAGCATAATTTAAAAATGCATATTTACCATCATTAATGTGAATACTTATCGGATTTTCTCCAAATTTACTGATTTTAAGTTCAATTAATTGAAATCCTAGTTTCGGGAGCAAGCCTGCCGGTAAATCTTATTATGACTATATGGAAATATTTGTCCCTTGAACACACAGGTAAGCGACTGGGGAGGACTGTGTGCGGCGCTCAAACGTCACGGCACGAAGAGACTGGACCTGCGCAAGATGTTGCTGCCACAGAACGACACCGTGTTCTGGGAACAGTTCGCCGAACACATATCCACTGTCGACACGTTAGAGAGGTCAGTTTAATGTGCCTAAAAAGGAAATTGAAAAATGATACCAAGAAATGCTTCAAGGAGAGTGCAGTTTTTTTTTTTTACCTTTTTCCTGTTAAAATTGTAAACCCACGTGTTTTATTTTCTTATTTTTGTCATCCCCATGTCATGCTTTCTGCGCCAAACAGGAACTGATGGACGTTACTGAAAGTGCCAAGTTAGCAGCCAATTCAGTTTAGATTTCCATGGAAACGCTGAGATTTATTGATATTTTTGTTAGTGGATGACCTGTGTGCTCAGTCATCTCTAATAATCTTTGAAAATACTCTTATGTTGAGAAGTAAGTGACGCACTGTGTGTTATAGCTCGCTATGATAGTTGTAGTACCACCCGCTCTGTGACCGACCCGTATTCTATGGGTTTTAAAATGTATTGTCTCTCACAGGATAGAGATGTGCCGCTGTCCGGCTCGCGCAGTGGAGTCCGTGTGCCGCGGCCTGCCCGGGCTGCGCGCGCTGTCGGCGCTGGCCATCCGCGACGCCACGCTGGACCCCACGCCGCTGGCCGAGCTGCCCCTGCTGCACGAGCTGCGCCTCAAGAGCATGGCGGGCCTGTCGCTGTCGCACGACCTGCGTCACCTCGCCGCCCTCACCAAGCTGCAGCACCTCTCGCTCACCAGCATCAAGGTATGTGTGATATTGTGCTGAACTGAACTTGCGTAATCGCTTTAATAAAATCAAGATAAGTTTTAAAATAGTATATTGTTAGAGCTCCTGCTGTCTATGATGCAGATTCTAGTACACTGTAAGTATTACAGTGATTTTTAAACCGTGTTAAGGAAGTTAAAAAGACGAAGAATTCTTAAAATATTGGTTTTTGACATATATTTGCCAGGATTTTATATGTAATATTCTGTATTTGTTATTAGGAATTGGGTTGGTGCGCATGCGACGTGATAGGGTCGCTGCCCATGCTGGAGTCGCTGGAGCTGGGCGAGTGCACGTTCCGCGCGGAGTTCGCGGGCGTGCTGGGCCGCCTGGCGCGGCTGCGGCGCCTGCGCCTGGAGCGCGGCACGCCGCACTGCGCCGCGCCCGACATCCTGCGCGCGCTGGCCACGCTGCCGCTGCTCACCCGCCTGGAGCTCGTGAACATCGACGTCAAGCTGGGCTTCGACGACGCGCTGGCGGCCTGCACCAACGTGCGGCGCCTGCTCATCATCCCCACCTACGTGTCGCAGTCCGCCACCACCAACAAGCAGGTCCTGTCGGGCGTGCTGCGCCTGAAGGACTCGCTCACGCACCTCATGTGGGGCGTCACCATCGAGCTGCTGCGCGTCACGGAGCTGTTCATCGACCAGTGCGAGCGGGCGGGCTCCCCGGCGCGGCGCGACGTGGGCGAGTGCATCCCGGTGCTGAAGCCGGTCCCGGGCTGCAGGCCGCCGCCCGGGCCGGCGGGCGCGGGCCCCCCGCAGGTGGAGATCCTGCCGCTGCCGACGCTGCAGCGCCTGCTGAGCCAGCAGCTGCCGCACACCAAGCTCAAGCTGCTCCGCATCCCCTTCCACGCCACGTGGCGCCAGTCGCTCGCTGACTTCCAGTAGTCGCAGGTACTCACACACCCACCGATATGTACACGCTTACCTAAATACAAAAGCGACTTTCTCGTGGAATAACCATTGCAACTTTGAAATGAGACCTATTTTATAAGAATATAGGTTCAAAAAATAATACAAATGAAATTGCAATCGATAAATATAAGAAAATCAATTTTATAAACTGCTAAGTGTATACATATTGGTGCTCGTGACTGTACGAGTGTGTAAAGTACGCTAAACAAGCATTGTAACATTTTCTTACAGAAAACGTCGTGATACACATTGAACTTCACTATCATTAGTTTACGTAAGCGCTTACTTGTCAACTGCCAATGTGAACATATTACATACATGTACATATATCGGTAGAGATTTTAGATATATATTATTATATACGTCAACACGTAGGGTATATAACATAGAGAGAATTAGCTCACCATGATGATTAAGAAAAAATAATAAGAAAACTGGCTCTGATAAATTACTGTGTGGAATTGATAATTGAAATACCGAAAGATTGCCTTAGACAAGCATTTACTTTACCTTTGATCTGTTTCATGTTAAATCGGCTTATCCTTTTGAAACTTGCATTCTAGCACCAAATACCCTGCTCAATGCTAGTTACTGCTTTGTAAAGGGGGTCACACCAGTGCACCAGCACGTGTAGTGCGGTAGGAGCACATTCAGTTCATTCACGCCTAGATTGAGCACGTGTGGATCCTGGCACGCGAGCTGCGCGTTCCTTGCAAAAAAAGTGAACATTTGGTACGTGCTACAACAAAAAAAATAAGTGCACACAACAAAAAAAAACTAAAATAGAAAAAAAAAATGTGTGTCCCACGTGGCCATGGCTGCGCCAAATAGACCTAGTTGCACGCTAACTGTTGCGCGCGTGCGTAGTATGTGACGCGTCCATAGCCATTCGATGCGCGTAAGATGCACGATTCGAGCGCGTGCGCAGGTGTGGACAAGCTGATAGTATCTTACATGAAACAGAAATTAAATTCTTGTCAATTTAACACCAAAACTATGATAAATGAAACCCGTAGCATAAAATATACCCTTGACCATAGTCGCTAGTAATCTTTTATTATTTTATGTAGCAAACAGATACTTTATATAAATATATACCTGTTTTAAGGTCGAACGCAAGCAATAAAACTAACATTCATAGTAGCTTTACAAAAGTTAATAAAAAATATTTAAAATTACAATATTTTGCAAACCCGTAGATATCATAATAGCAAATGTTACGCCTTAACAAAATGTCGTCTTATCAAAAAATTAGAATTAGAGGAGAATTATATTATTATTATATAATGTATATAAATGTGAATATGTAGGGCGGGCCGCTGATCACAGGATATATTCAATACATACTTATAGTAGTATATTATATTTTACTATATATTTGTTTACATAGGTTATAGCATATTTAGTTAATGCGTCGACTTAACTGGTACTCCAGTACCTAGTGAATGGGATGTTATCGAAAAGTTGACAACGTCCATTGAATCTATATCGTCCAAATATTTGACAGCCATTTGCGACGTTGCCAACTTTAAGAATGAACCTTAAACAGCTGTGAATAGGTATAATGCGTTCTTCCTTACATCTCTGATTTAGTAAACAAATGTGGTACGAAAGCTTACACTTCAATCACACACACCCGCTTATATCATAAACACCACCTTACCAGTCGAATCGTGGGTTCAAACCAAGGCAGGCGCATTACTTTGTGTAATTTATTTCATCACCGCTGCTCTCAAAACAGTGAAGGAAAACATCGTGAGGAAACTGGCATGTCCTAAAACCAAATATTCGAAGACATATGACATCTACCGTCCCACTCTGGGCCCACGTGGAGGATTATAGCCCATTCCCTCTCATAGAGAGGAGGCCTGCGTCCCAGCAGTGGGAGCATTATAGGCTGATTATAATGAATTCAAACAATTGACAGAAACATAACGATGTTTTACATTTATATTTGTTTAGCACTAACCGCATTATGAGAGTAGTGATGCAAGCGGGCTTTAAACTTAACTTTGAACATGTGATTCGAGAACTATTCAAACACATCTCACGCCACGTTTGTTTACGAAATAAGTCGAGCTAAGAAAACACGCTTTAGATAAAACAATGACGTTGATACCATAAGGTACTAAAATGTTACAGTGTTATTTCACTAACTAGATAGGTTCAGAAGTCTCCATACAACTTGTGGAAACGGGTGCACTCGTAGACGCGTACGTACGACATCATTTGCCTAGCCTTTTCTCAACTATATTGGGGTTGGCTTAACCTAGCCGGGTGCAGATGAATACCAGTATTTTACATGGAACAACTGTCTATATGACCTGCACAGCTCTGACATTGGGTAGAACGATACCCCTTTGTAAGGCTTGTCGTCAGACTTCTGCAAAAGACGCGCGCGTACGGCGATCTCAAACAAATGCCAGTCGCGAGTGCGCTTGCACTCGCTGTACCTGAAGCGTGTCTATGTGGGGGTAGGCAGAAACCACGAACGCCCCCTGCTATGATCCTTACATACTCCTTTTGCCTCGTCCACGTTCATACATCTGGTCTGGTGGTGGTGGTCTGGTCTGGTCATGTTTATGTGTGCGTCCGTTTTGATTCCTTGCATGCAAGACTTCTGTTTCTGTCTATTATGTGGTAGTGTAGAACATTTACAATAATCGCGGGCCGGGAGACAATTAATTGTTATGTTAACTGACTGCATAGCTTGTTAATAGTGAAATCACAAAAGGTGTACATACTGTGGGTTTAGAAAGTGGGTTACGGGTCAAAAGTTTTGTCCTTTTCATCACTTTTGACCGGTATTTCGATTTTGAAATAAATTAGTATTTTGATTTGAAAATATTACTGATTTTTTTTTACAAAAGGCAATGAAAGAATGAGTCCAAAGATATTTCTTACAGTATTGTTACAAACTTGAGGTAGATTTAAGGTGTCCTCTAACCTCCAAAGCTGTTTTCAAGTCAATATGAACACAAGACAGCAGCAATTAAAGCTTATTTTGCCACAAAATATCGAAATAAATGATCAACTGAAGTGATTTCTAAATCAAACGAAATTAATCAAAATAGTTACACCGCATTCGGAACCCCATATGTTCACCAAGCGATGCAATTCAAAGGTGTCTTATGTCGTAATAACAGTTGCTAATAAATACACAGAGCATATATTTGTGGCATATTTATATACTTTGGTATAATCTAATTCGTAATTGCCTTACCGCTCAAGATCGAATGTCACTTGCACTTTAAGGTCTATCACAGATATAGATTTATCTAAATAACGCAAGAGCACCTATTTCGCGAGCCCGGCTTAAGTATTTAATACTTAAGGTGGTTACGTCAGTGGTAACAGAATTACAATCATGTAAATCATCAATACAACCCTCTAAGTTCAAGTAACCGTATTCAATGAATATTTCATAAAAAAAAGTCATTCAATAGAGTTAAATGAACTTACAGGGTTATATTAATGATTTTCATGATTGTGATTCTGTAACTACATACGTGTTACTGGCGCGACTCATTTTTCATCAACATACAACCTGACAATGTCCTGCGAATGGCAATAAACGTAAGAAAACGTAAAAAAAATTGAATTTCGCGGGCTACCCTGACGCTTTCACTTTAACGTAGCTTCAGTCGCAGCAAGCTAATTTAAAACAAAAACTTTACAACTCAAGAACGTAATTCTAGACTAGTGGTCAATCTTGTGTGGTAACTCGTTTGTCTAATAACTAAAAAGTGCTTATGACGTCATAGTAAAAAAAAACAACGGGTTGCACTCCGGGAGTGCCGGCAGAAGTGAAAACTTGAAACAACGCCATCTTAACTTAAACTACATGCACACTCGCGCAAGCGCCCTGCGCCGCCGATTCGATCTGACGATCTGACGCGAGTTTAACAGTTTTTACCCACCCCAAAAAGTGCACAACGCCGCTAAAGAAGTTTTCACTTCAAAAATGGCACGCTTCGTTTTCATACGGTTCGTGATACTTACGTTATCTAGGTATGTCTATATTTGTGGGGTCTATTTCTCCATGTGACAGTTGAAACCTTAGTAAAGTTTCAAAATCTTGTGAAGCAGTTATGTTAACTTAACTAACATAGATATATTTTTATAACATCCCTTCAATCTTCCACACTACACCAATCGACTTCGGTCTTACAATTGTAAATGAAGTACTAGAATATAATACATAATATTATGATTGAAAAGTTATTAGTTTTATTACGAAAACATAGAAATATTTAATATTATATAAAGAAGTTTTAATGTTAAGACTTGTAAATATTTTCTAAGATAAATTAATTTTTCAGTGCCTATTTTGATTTTTACGTTATCATTATTTACAGGCATGATTAGTTTCAGTGTGTACTTTTATTAAATTTTAGTTTAATTTAGAGTACTTGCATATCTAAAGTTTTTTTGTAAAAAATCTCATACTTGGTTTGTGATAGTTAAATAACACAATTTTGCCACGCAACTGTCATAATCATGGAACTTAAATATAACTAGCGAAATGTGGGCGTTCGCATAACGACCAATCAAGCTATGCAAAACCAAATTAAGATAATCTCTGAAAACCTGTGGTCGACAGGACATCAAGAAAATACAAGATTACGTAATTACTAAGAAACTAAAGTAGCGGTTGTCTATTTTACTACTATCGCGATACAGCATCCTATTTAAAAAAAACATAAGATAGAGATCAGAACGACCCAAAACCGAAACCTACAAAAAAAAACCGAGGGTGCCATTAACAGACTGGGCAAAGTTGTTAATAGACAAATTAAATTATAATGAACTCGGCACAATAACTGCTACTGCAGTAGCAATGATACCTCACTTGTAGAAAAATCCGACAGGAGAAGTAACAGAGGATATAGACAGATCTACCACCACCAAATCACCAACACTGGAAGGTAAACCGTTGACACCAGACTTTGGTACGGCTGCAGTTCTCCGCAAGCGGCTTTGTCAAGCAAAGCATTCATCACGACTGCAGCGACTGGAAATATTGTCAACAACATAGATCAGTCTAAGAGATAAATATGTTCCCATCAGGAACTGGTTATTTTGAGGCATTTAACTTCTCATCGGAGTAAGTGCCCGAGGATTATTTGAAGCCAACTTCTGATGTAAAACCTTAAACAAAATCCCTTGTCTGATGTTATTTTAGTCAGTCGCAGCAGTTTTTTTTTTACACTAATTTGTGTATCAGGTTTAACCTACCAAGTGTTATTTACGCACTCCTCTCGAAAAACGCAAGTGATTCCATATTCCGATTTTCTTATTTTACCAAAAAAATAACAAAACGTAAACGAATGAAAAATGTAAGGAAAAAAGACTGAATCACTAATATAGGCTATAAATTAAGAGTATTAAAGAGCGAAAACGAATACGAGGACATGATTGAGTCGAGTCTTATATACAGAAGGGATGAAACTAGACGCTTACCATTTAATTGAGACGGTGTCTAAAGTAGCTACGCGGGGCGGGAGGGGTGAGGTGAACGTCACGAGAGCTGTCATCGCTCCCCCTTCCCGCATCAAGTAGCTACCTCAGTGCCCGCCTCAGTTAGCGATAGGACTGCAGTTCTTTAGATATGCAAGTAATACTAACATACTGGTTGAAAGCAGGAGAAGTCGCATTATCATGGAGCCAAGATATAGCGATTTCGTCTACTTACAAACTGTTAAGTATCGTTTAGGTTTGAACCAAACACAAATAATTCGGTATTCTAGCAATAAAAGAAACCCAAGCAATACAAGACCCTATTAACAACAAAAAAAACAAGACCAATTTAACAATTATTGTTGTGATCGGTTCAGATATAAACGTAAGTTTTCATTATGCATATAAAATTAGTAGTAAAATTATGTGGCAATGTTTGATTATATTATTTTTTTAGACTTGTATCATGAAGTACAAGGGCTTGAGTGACGGTAGAGGGCGCCTCGGTGTCTCGAACAGATAGACATACATGGAAATGTTGTATGTATTTAATATATTGTTTAAAAATATATTTTAATACTTTACTCCTGGTTTCTGAAAGCTTGAGGCTAGTTGATTGGCTTACAGCAGATTTGAATAGGATACTTCCTCAGATTTTCAGGAACCGGGTCTTATTATTATAGTTAAAAATAAAAGTGTGTGTGTACTTATTACGCACGTAAGAAGTTATATTTCTTTGGCGTATAAAACTAAAATGTTGACTAGCTAACTTCAGGGTGTATGTTGACTAGCTAACTTCAGGGTATGGATTTTTCGTGACGGTGTGACGTCATTTTTCCCTAGCGCGCCAAAAGAAGTATAACTTCAAAAAGGCACCCAAAAAGGCTTTATACATGTTAATAAGTCTTTACAATAATAAGTGAAGATATAGAGCATTTTATTAATAGACTCTTATAGAGTGTGTATCTAAAGGGATTATCATTTTGGTTCGAGCGAGGCGCCAAAGCAGATTGCTCGGATTTCGGGACAATTGTGGTGGGCTATGAAAAAAAACTATTTCTATATTAATTTCGGGATTCATAATAAATATTGTATTCTTCATCTTTCTTAAACATTACGCCTGGGAGCCAAAATCATACGATCTCACAACTTGATAAACTGCAAAATTATTGTCACTCTGGGTCTGAACGGGTGATATTGTTTGATCAAAAATGTTGATTTGAAAAGAAATATAAATTGAATTGGCCTTCAGAACCCGATATGTTTTTAATGTTCTTGTTTCATTCTTCTATATTCGTTTAGTGGCGTTTTAAAATTGTTAATTTTTGGCTTCGAAGCATTCAGTAATGACTTAAAACTTTAACTTATGTATACTTTATTTTGCTTAGCGCCGGTTTTTCAATCGCCAGTTTAGTAGAACTTTTATCCGACGAATAAGTTTGTGAATTTGACAGTTTTTGTATGGACGGACTGTCAATACGTCACATTTACTCTTCAGGTAAATGTTATCTAATGATTGAAAAATCAGCCCTTAGTATAAGTAAATCATCTTCTCTTCCTACTTTATGATTGTCTGTCGTTAATTTGACTATAACAAAGACAACTACAGCGTGAGGGTTGTTATAGAACCAAAAATTGAAGACTTGTGACATTTAACAACTGGGCCATGATATAGAGCCTATTCACAGGGATCCTGTGCCCCAACAATAAGAATATTGCAGGCTTATTATAGCAACTTTAACTAGACCCTATCCCTCTGATAAAATTAAGTAATATGCTTCGAAGCCCAAAATCCAAATATTGACTTATCATTATCTCCATGACTTGTGTTAAAGCATAGCTTTTTAATATAATTTAGACATAACAGTCTATTGTTAATAATCTCTGATGCTTCTTGTATACTAGTTTATATATCTCTGGCGAGTTTCCTTTGTTTATGTAAAAAATGTAAATGATTTGCTTACAATATGTTGTTGTGGGAAGAATTTGGTGTTATCTGGGACGGTACTGCTGTTGAAGCGTGTATTTAAACGAATTAGACGCTTGAGAGCTTGTTTATTTGATTCTGGGTTTAAAATAAAGGGTATAGGGTTTATAATCTATCAATGATTGTAAATTCTAGTTGTGCAGCCTGTTTATTGATACAAATCGATGATTTTAAATTCAAATTTCAGCTGCCAGACAACTCGACAGGCTATATTTCGTTCAGAAACAATGAATATCGTTTAGATAACACAAGGTTGTTTCCAAACGTGTTTGTTGACGGTGTGGAGATGCAGGATCTATTATAATTAGGTTATGTATAGGTTAAAGACAACTTTGCTGGTAAGCAGGGGCGCCTTGTGAATAAATGGTTGCCGAAAAATGTGCTGTTTTATTTTATACTCCTCTTTTTTGTGTGTCCTGTCCCTGGCTAACTTTCATAGAGTACCTACATCCAAGTATCCTATCTCAGTCTTACCAAGAAGTACCGCATTACCCACTAACTGGCTTGCGAAGGTCAGAAGAGCAGTCACTCAGTAAATTTGTAATCATCTGCATCCGGTTAGACTGGAAGCAGACCCCAACATGGTGGTGTAAATCGTAGGCAGAGGATGATGCACCACATAATCATTAGCTTTTCTGCCGAAAGATGGCCACTGCTGAACAACATTGCATCAAAGACTGGACTTGCGCTTCCCGCAGTTCCCGCGACCTCCACTAGCTCATCGACACTATTTGTGAATTCAAACAAGCACAACTTGTATTGTTGTATGTGTTAGCGTCAGGAAGTGAACCTGACGGTCGTTATGCAGAAAACGAAGACTCGACACCACCAAAATCATAATGACATAAAACCTATCCATAATTTCTCAAAAACGGCAATACGACATGTCCAAGAACCCCTTCATGTTTCGACCAGTCATTTTGCTGTATTATCAGCTCAACGCCCAGACTCCACCAAAGGAGAAGAGATGTTTAGGAGCTAGGGTGTTTCCACCGAAGCGGCTAGACTGGAGCAGAGATGTGTGTATATGATAATCAGGCTGCTCGTCGCTCAAATCTCTTCTCGCTAGCAGCGCACAGTGGTGACGCTGCTAGCTGCTTGGCCGCCGATTGCGCAGCCTGGCCTATACAAATATGAGACATCTCTCTACTCGACCGATTCCACTCAAGATAAACAGAAGCGAGAAGTGTAAATAACGATTGCACGGTTGGCGCAGTGGCTGAGCGATTGACTGCTGCACTGCGTGTCGCGGGTTTGATCCCCGCAAGGATCAAATATTTGTATGACCTAGTGGGGCTAGTGCAGATAGTTGTTCCGGGTCTCGCTGTTTTTGTATGTGAGTTTAAATGTTTGTGAACGCACCCACGATACAGAAGAAATTCCTAGTGTGGGGCAAAGACGAATGACGTGGAAATATTTTTAAACAACCGAGAATAAGTGGTTAGAAAACTAACCACCAAACCTGAAAGAGTTAAGGGGGGTCCCATACAAGAAACGTGTTTGTCCGGGCATATAGCAGTCTACTGCTGGACTAATCTGTAGTTATACGCCTACTTAGATACTTACACAGAGAACATCATGACACTTACCCGACTGCATCAAAATATGTCTTAGTGCGAGTTTAATACTGATGATCACTAAGGATCGCCTTTCAAGGGATGGCAAATAAAACCATGATATACTGTAACCGAGGTCCGCGATACCCCTGTATTTCCATAGTTTTAGCATTAACAAGAATCTGTGAAATATCTTCCATTAGCTTGAGCTTTAATTGTTCATTTCCAATGCTTCGCAGTACCGCTCCTACGAACGGCAGGAACTTATCGACGGAGTCGTGGCGTTTCAGTATCAGCGTGGCCGTGGCAATTTCTTCGTTCGTTTCTTCGGACTTGAAAGTAACAGTTAAATCGCGTTGTTGATCGTAACTTGTGTCGACATCCACGGCGTCACCATATTCGGGGTCTTCTCCCTCGTCAGTACCATCTACATCTTCGGGAGAGTCTTCCCACATGCGATGTGTTTCGCTGTAAAGAGATGAGGGGCCTGCAGCGTCAGTTGTCGATGTACACGGCATCACGAGGGATAACACCGGTGAGAGACTCTTGGGTGGACCTTCGCCCTTCTCGTCTGCGTCTAAAGGACCTGCTTCTTCGAACTCCTCGTCCTCTATACCCTCGTCGTCGTCACGTCTCATTCTGTGATCGTTTTCCATTTTTCCGGTAAATCCTAAAAAAGTCACAAAGATTAGTGGTTTGTATTTACAAACTATTTACGAGAAGACCTACCTGAATCAAATCATTACATCGCTTAACCACTAATTGGTTTTTGTAAATAGCTTTGTGTGGTTCATCATTTCAGCTGAAAGACGTCCACCCACCGCTGGAGATAATGTAGGCCTCTCCCAAGTGTCGTTACATTGACCAGTCGCGTGCATGGATCAAGCGGATCCCCGCAATCTTCACCAGATCATCGATCCACCTAGTGGGAGGCCTTCCAACGCAACGTGTTGCGATTCGCGGTCGCCACTTCAGAACTTTTCGGCCCCATCAGTCATCCGTTCTGCGAGCAATGTGCCCTACCCACTGCCACTTAAGTTTGGCAATTTTTCGGGCTACGACGGTAACCTTGGTTCTCTTGCTTGTCTTCATTTCTGATTCGTTCACGCAAGGAAATTCCGAGCCCTCTCCAGTGCCCTTTGGGTGACTTTAAGCTTTTGTGTGATTAAATAAAACCTCAAAATAAGTAAGAATACCTACTGTGGAAGTTTCATGAATACGGTTAAAAGATAAGTATTTATTTCTCAAAATTATAAATCAGTTAACTAAGTAGATAATTTATTCAGGACAATAAATTGACGCATTAAACGTGTAATTAAATAAAGAGTGCGCTTAATGCCTGCTCGTATTTTATTCGCATAATGGATTAACGCTACAGGTGCTGTTTGCCGCACCCAAAGGAGTGTGGCGCGGCGTTGCGAAAGACGCTTGAAGATTGAACACGCAAAAAGCCTATAATAATACAGCGATGCGCAGCGCGTTGCCGCGACCCTTCCGTGACCTCCGTCATACGACCCTCTAACGTCATGGGAGAGATATGTTTCATGTCCGTCGTCAGCGTCCAAATTAATTATATCGTTGAGAGGTACCTTCTCGCACTAGAAAACAAAAAAAACGAATAATGTTCAAAATATCATTGAAGGCTTTTCGTTTAATGAGAGGCAACTTCAACATTAAAGGAAATAAAAATAGTTAAGGGCACCGTGGCCGCGGCATCAGCATCATGGATAAGATTTTGAGAACTTTCCGCTCCGCACCGAGAGAAGAGAATATTTCGCAAAGTCTCCTCCAAATCATCTCTAACGTGTTTCAACTTCCAAACTGCGCAGCTTCACGCATTTTCTTCCCTAAAGCGATCAATAAACGGTCCCACCCCACTGACCCGCCTTCACAATTTGGGGAGAAAGACGAGAAAGTACTTAAGTTATTCACAACTCTTATACGAACAAAAAGTTGACACCAACCACTTGTTACACCTCAGGAATGTTTCCAAAATTTTTCGCGAGAAAAGCGTTACAACGCCCTTATTTGCTTGTAAGTGGCCAAGCGAGCTGTGATTTATGCCCCGTGCGATTGATTACTGCCTACTGTACCTAGTTGCAATATAGTATGCATTTATTTTATACCCCGCCATCCCTTCTGTCGTCCGCTCAGCGCTGCTCATTGGCCGGTGCAGGCAACTGACGGATGTACGGATGTAACTAGGTTGATAAACTATCTTCCTACCTTTATAGGTCATAAATCAGTTTGATAGAGTAAGTTTGCGCTGTCAGCTGTGAAAGTGATGGGGTGGGTGATTGCGTGACGTAATGCCAAAGTTGCGATTGTTCGCATAATCGTATTGTGAGCGAGACAACACTTGTTAGGACCTAATCAAGGAAGCGGGCGTGTCTGAACTGAATCACGTTGCTCTGTTTACAAGCGTCTATGCTTGTGGAACACGTTCGGCCTAGTTTTCGCGATCGATGGCTGACGTTATTTGCGTGACGTTTGCTTGTTTTAAGTCAAAGAGAGCTCGTTGAATGAGAGTTGTTTATTTTATCGTAGGAAACGGGTTGATTACCATAAGGTTTTATGATCTGTGATTGAGATGGGAGGTTAGCAGATTTAAAAAATCGTCCAACCTCTATCAAAATTTCTCCCATTTTCCGAAGTATACTTGTAATGTTTTTGGGCAGTTAACGTTAACCTTTACATAGTATAAAATAAAGTCGCTACCGCTGTTTGTACGCTTAGATCTTTTAAACTCCGCAACGGATTTTAATGAATTCTTCAGGAATAGATAGTGATTCAAGAGGAAGGTTTATATGTACGTTGCACCTGTGCACCGCCGGGGCGGGTCACTAGTTTATTATAAATCTGCTTTAAAAATGTTTTGGGGACTGATTTTACTGGATATTAAATATACCACATTTGGAATATTGGATTAATATGACATGTATGACAGAGTGTGCATTGACCCATTCGCTGCCCAGTACTTCGCGAAAACTTCGTGAATTTCGTTCGCGTGCCCACAACCCGGATCCGAGTGGTCGTTATTATGAACTATAGGTGACTTGTATTCATGCCCAGAACCCGACTAGCGAGTCCATAGCTACACATACGAATTGTGCGAACGAACAAATTATTGTTCGACTCATACGCTGGGTTCTGGGCACTGAATGGGTTGAACGAAGTCTAATTGTCATCTCAACAGTAATTATGAAAAACCTTAAAATAGTCAACTACCAACTTCTAAAAATAAAAATCTGGAATTCAAACACTGATCAGTGCAAAACTACTGGAGCAGATGCATGAAATTGAAATAAGATAAGTATAGCTGGAGTTCCTTGTCCTCAATAATAACGATAGTGAGCAGTCAGGGTTTGTGAAAAGCCCCTAAAGAGTGTAATAGTAGATAACATTTTTCTTTGGAAGTTCGTCAGTTTTGCTCATGGAAAATTTAGCATATGGAATCGAACAAATGACGAACTGGGAAAAGGAAATTAAATTTATGCAAATCGATTTATTGCATTCGATAATAATAATCGTTTTAGTTACAAAACTTCACTATAACCTTCAAAAATTCGTTGCAGTGTTGCCAATTTATTGTTTTTCTACCATAATAGTAGAAAGTTTGAATGATTTTACCTGATAAATAATACAGTTTAACGATCACCAAAAGCTGTATTTGAACGACTAATCAATCTTATTTTAAGGGTAACGAATTTGCAATAATATCACAAACATTACACAAAAGTATATTTATTTATTTTTTGCTACGTCCCCCTTTCTTCCCAGCTTGCGGCTTGCCAAAAGTGTTCGCACCGGGTCTTCCTTTACCAGGTTTACTTGGACCCCCTTTTCCTTTCTTCGGCATCCCCTTATTGCCTTTTTGGGACATCCCTTTGTTGCCTTTTTGGACCTTATTAGCGTCATACCGGAGTCGCTTAGCCGCAGCTCTGGAAGTGTCTGTGAGGTCGCTAGCAAAATTGCTTTGTTTTTTCTTGCTCTTATTGAAATTTTTATTCGGCCTATTTTGTGGTTGGTCATCATTGTCATCGACCGCGCGGATCCTGCGTTGCTTCTTCTTGCGTTTTTCCATTCGAGATTGTAGGAGCGCCACCTGTTGGTTGATTATTTGAATTAGTTTGTGCTCAAGGTTTGTTTGACTTCCCAACTGTAGCTGAAGCTCAACATGAATGATGTAACCAAGATTTTGTACAATATTTTGATTGAAAAGAGTGTTCATGGAGTTTCTTGCCCATTCTTCTCCATAGAGATCTACGCTTTGGAATGGGCACCTACAGTACTTTCACAAGTTATCATGCCTTGTGTCTGTGACTGTAGCTTAGCCTTATTTGTTTTTCTGAGATTCAAAAGTGCCTGTAATGGTCTTATTGAAATAAATGCTTTTGAGTTTGAGTTTGGGTTTGAGCTGATGTACAAATTACTTTATTACATCGTGTTCGATTGTTGCTGACCGAAAATACAGGTTTGTTAGCTACATGGGGTGGAAGATACAAAGACGCGAAAACACCACGTATTCAATACATCATAATGAACCCCACATATATTTTTTTTATCGATTATTAAAAAAAAACACGTTTCCTACAAAAGTGCAATACCTACACGACCAAAATATATGTAACAGTAGTTTTTTTGTTAATACCGATGAAAACGCACCTTTGATTTTTCGAATCCATGTGATCCAAAAAATCAGAGATGCGTCTTGGGTTAGAACTCGCGACCTATGACTTGGCAGTCTAACGATGACACTACTAGACTATTACTGCTTTAAAGAAAAGTGAAATGGTCATTCAATGGTATTATTTGAATTTCGCAGGGTACCCTGGCGCTTCGACCTTCTTTTTTTTTTGAATGGTAAATCATCAAATGACTTCTCCCGCTCTGGTCAGAGCGGAAGGGAGTATCAGACTTGTACTGACTAAAACCCATCCATGTTCCTTCCTTGCCCTTTGTGTTCCAGTGCCGCGGTATCGTCCCGCAGCCCTAGGGGTACCCCTTAAGGGTTGGTTTAGTGTGTACCTTCTCCATCTCCCTATTGACTCGTTCCTCGGGCGTGTCCTTAGGCTTGTGTTTCGTAACGGTTGGCCTTCTCTTCTTCCTGCCGCCACCGTCGTCGCCGGAGTCGTCGTCATTGTCGTGTTTACGCTTCTTACCTCGCCCTCCCTTCTGCTTGTCTGCGGGGTAAATAAGAGCATGTATTAGTATTGTGTGTATAAATAAATAAATAAATAAAAAAAAAAAAACCTTTTATTTCTTCCAGGAAATAGTTCACAAGTTAATTGTGTATATACTAGGCTAGATATTTTCCTAGAATGCCTCGTTGG
The DNA here is from genome assembly GCA_950005105.1 of Lycophotia porphyrea. Classification (NCBI taxonomy): domain Eukaryota; kingdom Metazoa; phylum Arthropoda; class Insecta; order Lepidoptera; family Noctuidae; genus Lycophotia; species Lycophotia porphyrea. Next base: position 12,143,307 of record OX465406.1, read on the forward strand.
TCGAGTGATCGCAAGCGCGACTGCTGAGCATGAGGTCCTGGGTCCGATTCCCAGGTCGGGTAGTGTTATTGGGTTTTCCATCAGGCATTTCCCAGCTACGGAGTCTAGATTATAGCCCGGTTGATGTCAATAGGCTCATCCCCTATTAGATGGGACTTTAACATAACTGGTGATATGTGGGTGCACTATTAGGTACACCTCTGTTGTAGAAGGGTTGGGCCCTTCTGTGATTACAGGCATGGTGTTATGTTATGTTGTGGTGTCCAAGTTAATACTGACGGATGACTTGAATGTCTAGCCAAAAAGCTAGGAAAATTTAAGTAAAAGGACTCTTCTAGCTGACTTTAAAATAACATGGTTGCCCGACTATTATTCAATTCGAACGAGGAAGAGCCGTCTTTATAGTCTATTTTTATCTAATCACGTGACGACGCAGTTTAAATTGGCGTGTCTAGGGGCCAACAATACGGCAAACCCCTAGGGCAAGCAGACTATTTAGAAACCCTAACATCATGAAGACATCATGTATTAACATCATGTCTAACATGAAGTATGAAATAGGTGGTATTTCACTAACAGTACAAATGGTACTAACAGTACAAATTACCATATTAACAGACTTGTTCACTTGCAGATTATACTTTTTTTTTAATTACAGGGCACAGGCTTTAAAAATTGATAGTCCTGTCTCTATAGTTTAAAGTTCAGTGCCAAACTCGTCGCCAAATTTTAGGCTGACTCAATTTAGATTCTCATCGACACGCTAAGAAGAATGTCAAATAGGTACTGTAGAGATTACATTTGAGATTCTTTGCGTCGTACACACGTGAACACTTAATGCTATATTTACCTTTATCCGGATGTTTAGTAAGCGCCAGCCTCTCTTTCTCCTCGCGCTTCTCGCGCGGCGTCTGGAACCAGTCGTGCTGCCTCTTGAGCTCAATCTTGGGCCCCTGCTGCTCGGGCCCTTCCGTCTTGATGGCACCCTCCAGCTTAGCTGTCTGTTTCTCCATCTTGTTCATTTGCTTCTCTGCGTATTCCTCGTCGAGGATTGCGGCTGGAGAAAGAAGTGGGAAAAAGGGTTACAGAATAGGGTCGGGGGACAGAATAGAACTTGGCCTATAAGCAGATGTGCTGCAATATATAAATGTGCTACAGAGTGTTTTGATAATCATCATCTGCCTAGCCTTTTCCCAACTATGTTGGGATCAGCTACCAATCTAACCGGCTACAGCTGAATACCAGTATTTTACATGGAGCGACTGCCTATCTGATCTCCACAACCCAGTTAGTACTGGGTAATATGATACATCTTTGTAAGACTGGTTATCAGACTTTCGGACCACTGCCTACCTGTAACGACTGTCAAAGATCTACAAACGACAGCCGGGACCAACGGCTTAACGTGCTTTCCGAGGCTCGGAGGAATAAATGATTGAAATAAAAGAAATAACCTAACACGCATGTAATCCCCGAAGGGTTAGGTAGAGTTGTACATATAGTAAACCTACATTTCGCCAGTTATGTTAAAGTCCTATGTTATAGAGGGCGAGAATATTGCCATCAACCGGGCATAAATGCAGACTCCGTGACTTCTAATGAGAAATTCCTGATGGAAAAACCCAATAACACTCTACCCGACCCGGGAATCGAACCCAGGACCTCTCAGTAGTAAAAGTAATAAGTTTAAATCTATTCACCTACATCCATTTAGACTGGAAGCTAAGTAAAACAAGTTAGAGAAAAAGTTAGCCAGATGATGACACGAGTCAGCTTTTAATTTGTCTTAGATAACATTGTCTTACCAATTTCCGGCTCCAGCCTGGCCAGCCTGTCGCGGTACTTGCCCACTATGTCGGGCGGCACCTGTCGCGACTTGACGGGCCTCCTCGCGCGCTTCACTATCGCCTTCACCAGCAGACGCTCTGCCTCGCCCGCTAGCGACACCGACACGCCTGCACGACCTGCTCGGGCCGTTCTACCTACCTGTGGAGTAAAACAGGTATTTTTTACATGAGGTGTAACAACAATATAACATTACGCCTTGTAATCCCCGGAGGGTTAGGCAGAGGTGTACCTAACAAATACACCCACATTTTGCCAGTTATGATTAAGTTCCATGAGATAGAGGGCGACCCTATTGCTATCAACTACTGTTGTCCAAAATCGGTCTTGGTTTTGGTCTGGCGAAAATGCAAGAACAAGACCAACACTGCGAGACCAAGACCGATTTTGGGCAACACTATAGGCTATAAATTATATTTAGCTATTACAATTTTTGCGGACTGTATAGCGGGCGAAGTGCTAGTTAAAGATACATATAACCCTACATCGCTACTCACCCTGTGTATGTAATGCTCGAGAGTGGCCGGTAGCGTGAAGTTGAGCACGGTCTTCACGCCGGGTATGTCCAGCCCTCGGGCAGCCACGTCAGTAGCTACTAGGACGTCCACTTGCTCCTCTTTGAAACGTTTGAGGGAATCTAAACGCTGGGGCTGGTTTAATGCACCGTGGAGTTCTGCTACCTGGAAAAGAGAACACAGGGATTTAATAAAAAAAAGCAACGGGTTGCACTCCGGGAGTGCCGGCAGAAGTGAAAACTTGAAACAACGCCATCTAGCTTAAACTACACGCACACTAGCACAAGCGCCCTGCACTTCTTTCCTCCGATCTGACGCGAGTTTAACAGTTTTTACCCATCAAAAAGTGCACAACGCCGCTAAAGAAGTTTTCATTTCAATAATTTGCATGGCTTAGGTACACGTAGCTAAATAATAAGGTTCTCGGGTCGATCTTTAGGTTAAGTCGCGCTTGGATAGGTTGGTGCGTGAATTGGTGACCACCCACATACATACCGAGTTTCCTCCGTGCCTCGGAAAGGCTGTCATTTGTACATCTTTCGTCGTTACAGGTAGTCACTGGCACGAAAGTCTGACAACCAGTCTTACCAAGGGGTACTGTATTACCGAGGACCCACTTACGGTTGTGGAGGTCAGATAAGCAGTCGCTCCATGTAAAATACTGGTATTTAGGTGGTGATATATATATTATAAGTTGGGGGATTACATTGATGATAAAAATGCTTGGCTCAATGCTGGTCCTGCTCCACAACCATAGGGGCAAACTAATTGATTACTACGTTAAGTTATTGTAGAAGCTGCAGAAGATTGTAATAATATCTTTGCATTGTATAGATTCAATCTTTTAGTATTATATAATTGCATAGCACATGTGTGAGTACTATGTACTGTAAAGCTACCATTTACATTTAATTATCTTTCATTGACTTGAATTTACCCTGGTGGCTGAGAGAATGTCATGCTCACTCAAATGTCTCGCTGATGGTGGCGGGTGTGTCGGGTCATTTAGCTCCCTTCAATATGGTTGAGCTGAATGGGGCTGATCCATGCGTCATGTTCGTGGACGGGCGCTGTCGGTTGGGACTGGTCATCTCTAGGCTGCCACGGTTTATTGTAACTACGTACTTTGTTTTTAAATTGTTGATATAATCTTTTACTCTGGACGCTCTTAACGTGCACATATTTCTACATCGTTCTCACATATGTATAATCTGAACATGAATGATGTAACCAAGATTATGTAACAAATATTTGATTGAAAAGAGTGTCCATAGAGTTTCTTGCCCATTCTTCTCCATAAAGATCTACGCTTTGGAATGGGCAACTACAGTACTTTCACAAGTTATTATGCCTTGACTGTAGCTTAGCCTTCTTTGTTTTTCTGACATTCAAAAGTGCCTGTAATGGTCTAATTGAAATAAGTGCTTTTGAGTTTGAGTTTGATACATAAACGTTTGGAAGTCGGTTGAAAATAGTGAGGAAAGGGGAAGAACATACAATGAGCAGATGAACAAAAAACCCCTATTTTTTTTTCTTTTCCGGATTGGATATCATCAAATGACCCCTCCCGTACTACGGCTCTGGGGGCGGAGCGGAAGCGAGTGTCAGACTTGTATTGACTAAAACCCATCCATGTTCCTACCTAGCCCTTTGTGTTCCAAGGCCGCGGTATCTCTTTCGAACAGTCACACAGTCCAACAAAAAAAAACCCCTTACTTTAACTCCCAGCAACCCCAAGGCCACATGTAGCCGATGCGCCTGCTTCTTCGTCTGCACGAAGATAACGGCTCTGTCTCTGAACGTACGACACACTAGCGCCGCCAGCATCGCTTCGCGGTCGCTTTCACGGTCACGGCGGATCCTGAAACATAAGTTATTTTTAAAGCTATAGGACCTACATTAGAATGACACTGAAAGATTTTTCTGTTTCAGTGTGGATGTTGTTGTATATTGCATGCAAATGTGTTATGCAATTTAATATACTTTAAAGGTGTCTGGCGAGGGTTTTCCACCACACAAAGTGTCTGGCAGTGGAGGAGAAAAATCATCATACTATCTCTTAGGAGCCATCCAGAAATTACGTCACACGAATTTCATAATTTTTCGAACCCCGTCCTTGTCACAGCTGGTCACATTTGTGAGACACCCCTTCCCTACATCATATTTTGCTAGATGTTCATACAGATGAAGTTGGAAATATTTTTAAGTTATTCGTTAATAGTTCAAATTTCGTTGTTTAATACTTACATATATTAGATTTTGAGGTGTGACGTCACAAAATTTAGAAGCCCTTCCACGCCTTGTCACACAATGTCACACTTCGTCGACCCCCCCCCCCCCCTTAACGTGTGACGTAATTTATGGATGGTCCGTTATGTAGTATCAAAAAATAAAACACGCAATATAGTATGACGTAACTTAGCAGCTATTCAGCACAACTCTGTTACCTGATACCTGCCAAAGCCACCATGATTTACCAAAACAGCCAATCATTCTTCAAGTAAGGACTTCCGCAGAAACAGTTCTAGCTTTTATAAAATAACAAACAATAAAATATAGCTCACCTCACAAACTCCTGCCTCAAATTGAAAGCCACATCCTTGTTGGAGTCCACGAACAGCTTGACGGGCTTCTTGAGCGAGACGGCGGCGAGGTCCTTCACCTGTTCGCTCATGGTGGCCGAGAACAGCATGGTCTGCCGCTTGGGCGAGCACTGCCGAATGATCTCTTTCATCTGCTCCGCGAAGTACTCGTCCAACATTCTGGTTTATTAAGAAAGTTGCGGTTGAAATTATTTTTCTTCCTCAAACTGTTGAGGGTTCGCGGGAAGAGCGACCCCCGTTAATGGCGGTGCATTCTATAAAGTTGGGATACTTCAAACCATCGCGCTGGTTTTTTTTTTTTTTTACGGATGGGATATCATCAAATGACTTCTCCCGCTCCGGGCAGAGCGGAAGGGTCAGTGTCAAGTGTCTTGTACTGACTAAAACCCATCCATGTTCCTTCCTTGCCCTTTGTGTTCCAAGGCCGCGGTGTCTCTTTCGAACAGTCCCGCTGCCCTGGCAGGATCGCGAAAGCTAGATGCTCTCGTAAAGAAGAAAACTTGTTTTTCGTATGGAATAACTTGAAATTCGACGAATTTATATTGTGGCGTAATAGTGTGACCTGTGTGCATCCATTAAATGCCAACTCGGTCTGGTTTCCTATTTTCTTCATCATCAATCTCGAATTTTAAGAATAAGATGTCTCTGGTCCTATATCTGTATACCGGAAGCAAACAATCATAAGTCACATTAAGCTAATTATTCAGTGCACATGTTTTAAGTCTCAATTTGAACACTACTCATTTAAGTAACTTGACTACATAATTGTGTGAACTTCTAAGTAAAATTTTATTTGTTGTTTAAAAGTAAGTTTCACAATGATGTAGTCAAGTTCCTTAAATTAGTAGTGTTCAAATTGAGACTTAAAACATGTGCACTGAATAATTAGCTTAATGTGACTTATGATTTTTTGCTTCCGGTGTACAGATATGTAACTGATTCTTTTTTTTCAGATGAGCGAGTTTTTTTTTTATTACAAGATGGGCTTGCTCTTGGCCTCGATCCCGCCTGATGGATGAGATCTATGACGGAACGAGCCTGCCCCGTAGATGCCTGTTCACTCTTGCTTTGAAGGCAGCCGAGAGAGAGATGACAGAGCACTATAAACTTCGTTCCACTCATTGGGTACTTTTTATCTGCACTTAGCTATTATTATGACGGCACGGTTGGCGCAGGGGCTGAGCGAATGACTGCTGCGCTGCGTGTCGCGGATACGATCCCCGCACGGAACAAATATTAGTTGTTATTGTTATTATAGTTGTTCCGGGTCTGGATGTTTGGGTTGTTTGTGTATGTGAGTTTAAATGTTTGTAAACGCACCCACGATAAAGGAGAAATTCCTAGTGTGGGGCATCGTTTAAAAAAAAAGTGATGACACCGCTTTCTTCAAAAAAGAAAACTTTATTAAGGAAATGCAGCGTAGTTTGTATTCTCACCTGTCTGCTTCATCCAGCACTAAGACCTCGATGGAGTGTAGGCCGAAAGACGGCGTGTTGCGGATGTGATCGATCAGACGACCCGGTGTCGCTATTACTATATCTGGGTTGCGGCGGAGCATGGTTTCCTAGAACAAAGTTTATTTTTATTTTTTATTACTAGATGGGCTTGATTTTGACCTCGATCCCGCCTGATGGAAAGCGATGTATGAGGTCTATGAGAGACCAGGTTTAACTTATAATAACTATTACTTATATTATAGTTTGAACTTTAAAGTTAACCTAACTATAAAACCCATAAGTACAAGTAAGTATAAGTTACTTATTACGTAAGAATAAGTCATCAACTGCCTAGCCTTTTCCCAACTATGTTGGGGTCGGCTTGCAGTCTAACCGGATACAGCTGAATACCTACTGGTATTCAGCTGTATCCGGTTAGACTAAAGATTAGCCGGAACAGACAAACAGACACAAAAAATACATTTCAAATTTTCTGTCTGTTTTTGTTACAAGTACCGTATATCTTTTCATAAGCATTCATTAAAAGTTGTTATTTCGATATTACAAACACACTTCAGTTATGTTTATTTGTTTCAGAAATCATTTTATACCACTATTAAAATCCGTGGCAAAAACTAATTAAATTCGCCCGCCGCTAAAGAATTCTGAGACGTGCAAGTTTGTAAACATGGATGCATTGTATGAAGTCAGGCATAACATAACACCTAATACTAAACCCACATTTCGTCAGTTATGTTTCAGTCCCATGTAATAGGGCTCGCCCATGTAATAGGGCTCGCCCCTATTGGCATCAAACAGGACACAAATCCTGACTCTGTGGCTGCTACTGAAGAATTCTCGATGGAAAAACCCAATAACACTGTAATCTGAAAATCCTACTGTGTTTATTGTATGTACGGTGGGCTGCATCAATTGGGTACCCCAGTTGGGAACGTAGGTGCTTTCAAGAGGTACCCACATCGTGACGCTGACTGTACGTTAGTGACTAAGTTGTTGGAGAGCCATAAATAAATAAAATAACACTGCTCGATCCGGGAATCGAACCCAGGACCTCAAGATCAGAAGTCGCGCTTGCGACCACTAGACCAAAGAGGAAGTTACTTTGTATGAACACTGACCTGATACTTGACGTCGAGCCCACCGATAGACAAGCCGACGGTGACTGCCGTAAACTGCGACAACTGTCTCGTTACTTGGTGTACCTGAATAGAAAACAACATTAAGTTAAGATGAGCAAGGATACGCAAGGTCGAGGTGGCTGTGAAGCGTTGCTGTACTTAATAACTCATAAGGGTAAGCCCACTATTTTTTTATTGGGATAAAAACCTAATGCAAACGATCTGAAGTACTAAATTAGCTTTTAAAAGTTTTCAGAGCATTTTTTTTCGGATGGGAAATCGTCAAATGACTTCTCCGGCTCTGGGCAGAGCGAAAGGGAGTGTCAGACTTGTACTGACTAAAACCCATCATTCCTTGCCCTTTGTGTTCCAGGGCCGCGGTATCTCTTTCGAACAGTCTCGCAGCCCAAAGTTTTCAGGCCCCGTGTTTCGTTTGTTTTGTTGAATTTATTATGAAAATATTGAAAATACAAAAGCTTCAGAACAAAAAAAATAAACTTCCAACGTTCTGTGGTTGACTGTAATACTAATCTCGCTTAAAATGAATTTAACGAAAATAATACAAAATTAAGTTATTTCTTAAGTTCTATAATTTAAGATGCAAGAGCGTTCGAAGCGAGTTCGGGACTTGGGGCATCCCGACGTCAGGTTAGGTTAGGTTACTTTAAACCCTGCAGACAGAAAAAGGAGGCCCACGCAGCGGGGCTACGTCGACTACGCCTTATTTTTACCTTGACGTTGATTTTATTCCTGTTTTATCTATTTATAAGTTAAACGCAATTTAAGTATTCAGTATTTAATTCGGTCGATTCTTTGTCCTTTCAGCAGTCGCAAGATTCGTTTTTAAAGCAGTGCATTTCATATTTTGAGTATACCCTAATATTATCTATATAATATTAGGGTATAATATTACATCCCTATTTGAATCGAATTTTGTTAAAAATTTCAAAGGTTTTAACTTTTTTACACGAAACCCTTTTTCTAAGATAAAGTAGTCTAAGTTACATCTTATAACATAAATTACGTGCCAGTAAAAGTCCCGTCAAAATCGGTCCAGCCGTTTCGAAAAATACCCGGAACAAACAGACAAAAATTAAATGCATTCAGGAAAAAGCTGTTATTTTGGAATTACAAACAGACACTTTAATTTTAATTATTTGTATAGATGTTGTGAAGCTTCCAGTCAGGCTTATTTCCAGCATAGGTCTACAAAACCAACATACCTGAGCCCCCAACTCCCTGGTAGGCACCAGCACCAGCACGCGAGTGAGCCTCTCCCCGCCGGCTGTCTTGTACAGCAGACGCTCTATTATGGGCAGCATGTAGGCAGCAGTCTTACCGGTGCCTGTTGCTGCGCAGGCACATACGTCCTTGCCTGAGCGGTGGAAGACATGGACGGATATTTTAGAACAGGAAGTGAGGGCAAGTGATTTCATGTCAAGGAGTATCCGAATGTCAAGAAAAAATATCTTTTATCTTTTCAAGGATTGCCAATTCCAACTGTTTTTGTGTCATAGACGTACACAAGGAATTATTGCACATAATTCTTTTTGCTGAAGTGAAACTTCTGATGCGACTTCCAACAAGGTTGCGTTAAACGTTTAACGCTACCATGGAGGGGGTATGAAATCACTGTTGCGTTAAACGTTCAACGCTCCTGGGGAGGGGGAATAGAAAGAGACAGAGCGAGAGTGATTTCGCGGCACTCGAACGCATGCGCGTACTATACCTGTTTTCATTTCCACATTACGAAGTTTTACTTCTTCCGCGACTCCACGCACTATTTTAATGATAAAACTCACCAAGCAAAGCCACAGGTATAGTAGCCGCCTGTATAGGCGTGGGATGTACATAGTTCAGCGCTCCTATAGCCTTCAGCAGTGGTCGGGACAGATTCATCATGTAGAAGGAAGCATTCTCATCGTACGGGGGAGGCTCCTCGAAGAAATCCGAGTCGTATTCTATGCGCGCGCCTTGCTCTACATCTTCTTCCAGTTCCTAGGATACAGAAGAAGACTTTACACATCCATAACATAACGCCAGTTATCCCCGAAAGTTTTGGCAGAAGTATACTAATACTAGTTCACGCCCGCGGCTTTGCCCGCGTGGAGTTCGTAACTGTCCCACGGGTTGGTACTAACGGAATGAAAGGTAACCTATGTGTTAATCCAGGTTATAAACTATCTGTGTGCCAAATTTAATCTAAATCCGTTTAGTAGTTTTTGCGTGATAGAGTAAGAAACATCCTTACAAACTTTCGTATTTATAATATTAAGTAGGATTTATATTTCGCTAGTTATGTTTAAATCCCATGTAATAGGGGGCGAGTCTTTTGCCATCAAGCGGGCACAAACCCGGGGCAAATCCAGACTCCATGGCTGCTACTGAGAAATTCTTGATCGAAAAGCTCAATAACACTGCCCAACCTGGAAATCGAAATCAGGACCTTGTGCTCACCAGCTCCGCTTGCGATCGAGACCAACAAGGCCACAAAAACAATTAAGTTGCAATAAGTGAATTATGAGAAAACAATGTTTTTACTATGGTGGCGTTCTGTGGTTTCTGCCTACCCCCATGGGATAAGGGCGTGAGTTTATGTATGTAATGTTTTTACTATGGTTCTCTCTCTATGCACCAAAGTTTAACGTGATTCCATAAAGAATTGCTGTCATTTGTTTTATTTTAAAAACAATGAAGTATTTCAATGACTCACCTCTTTCAACTTTTGTTTCTTGGTTATTTTTTTAGGTTTTGTCTTGATCTCATCTCTTTTGAGCTCATCGTCTGATATCTCTAGTTCACCAACATCACTGTCTGGAATAATAAAGAAAATGTTACATAATCTTTCACAGCACATTTCTTAGTAGCTGAGAGGATAAGACTTATATTTACTTGGTCGCAAATAATACCCTGATAATGTGGCTTACATTGTTACTTACATATGTAAGTGGATAAATGAATGGAATGATTTGAAAGACAAGGGAGTTAGAGCCCCGCACATTATGGCCACCAGTCGCCGCTACTACACGCGACCACCAGTGGTTCAGTCAGACCACTACACACCGCCACCAGTGGCAGCCACTGGTGGCTGGATGTGGCCTTCAGTGGCTGCCACTTGCGGCAGTTGTTCAAGTGGTACTCGACAGAGGCCAGACTGAGACTGTGGCCGTGTGTGCGCGAGTCGAACGACAAAACGCGGCCACAAGTAGCAAGCGCGGTCGACCCCCGCAGCTTGTGGCTCGGACGCGGCTCGGTGTGCGCCGATGCTACATAAAATGTATGGAGAAACGCGTCCGCAGTTTGTGGCGGCCACTAGTCGTTCTAATATGGTCGCCACTAGTGGCTCAATGTGCGGGGGCTCTAAATGATTGCGTGACAGTTGACAAAGGAGAATGGAAGAAAAAAACGTTTTTCGCCGATCCCAAGTAACAGTAACAAGGGATAAGGGCAGGGAGATGATTATGATGATGTAACTCGATAAACTGTCTCTTTTTACTGCCGCTTTTTTGTTTCATCGACTTTCAAATCACAATGATGCTAAAGAAGTTTTCACTTCAAAAATAGAGGTGATTATTGTGTGTCTCACGCCTGCCCCAAGTATAGTTCAGCTAACTGCCGAGCAGCTAGTGCCTGATGCGGGTTATCAACTGGACTGGAGATAGTGATGTGACGGAAGTAAAACAGTCTACGCAATTGTTATTACCTTTCTTATCAACATCAGAGTCTGTATCAACATCCTCAGCGTTCCCGTGTACTTTCACAGCGGCTCTCCTCCTCTCAATCTTCTCGTCAATAGTCCGCTTTACATTACGTCTCACATACTTCTGGAGATCATCCCATGTGTTCTGGAAAAGAACCAAATTTATAATGAGATTGAATTAAATTTGTTGTGAAAGGTGTTTTCTTTTTAAGTCTTGATGGTTTTAATTCTGGCCGAGCAGTCCCTTTGTTGTTTGCGTCACTCAAGCGCTGGAGGGTGCAGGTAGTTGTGTTCAAGGGGCAGGACAGAAGATGCAGTATAATCTTAACTGAGCTCGGAGCTCCACACTAAAACTGAGATTGGGATGGGTCCCTGATACCACATTTGGTCAGAAAGCAACTATTACCATTTACCAACTTGAGCCAACAGTTTGTTTATATATTTCCATATTGCGCAATGCAGTTATTGATAGTGAATGTGTTAATATATATGTTACCGGAAATGTGTAAAACCACAAAAACAACAAAATAAATATACAATAACAATATATATACAATTACAAGAGCAATATAAAAAAATGAAAAAGAAAATAATAAAAAAAGTAAATTAATTGAATTGATAAATAATTTAATTAAATTATACATATGGAATATATACAATTCCGAGCCTAATTAGGAAATGTATAAAATAATGTTTCAAAGATTCTTTAATACACATATGTCCTAGGAATTGTATACAGTGACAGATTACATACTTTTCCGTTAACATATACATACTCAATAGATATAAACTTTGCACGATAACCAGTTTGGGTTCAGGCCCAAACTGTCCACAGATACTGCTATACTGAGCCTAAAGCATGCTGTCAGATATTACACGGATCGGAGCACGCCTGTTTACGCCTGCTTCCTCGATCTGTCCAGGGCGTTTGACCTGGTTTCGTACAAAGTGCTGTGGAAAAAGTTGCTCGATAGGCAGGTTCCGCCTGAAGTTGTTAAAATCTTCCAGCACTGGTACGGGAACCAGGTTAATAATGTCAAATGGTCGGGAGCTCTGTCGGACTCGTACAGGTTGGAGTGCGGGGTGAGGCAGGGGGGATTGAGCTCACCTACGCTCTTCAATCTGTATATCGATGGACTTGTTGCCGAGCTCAGCAGCCGCCATGTTGGATGCTATGTTGATGATGTTTGCTTTAACAACATCAGCTACGCTGATGATATGGTGCTGCTGAGCGCGTCAATAGGGGGACTCAGAGAGCTATTAAGCATTTGCGAAACGTACGCTCATATGCATGGCCTAAAATATAATGTCAAAAAGAGCGAGCTTATGGTTTTCAGTGCGGGTTCTAAGTGTCCGGCGGAGGTTCCTCCAGTAAGACTATGTGGGGTGCCCTTGGAGCGGGTACATACTTTTAAGTATCTGGGCCATATTGTGACGTCCGACCTGACGGACGACGCTGATATTGAGCGAGAAAGGAGGGCGTTGTCGGTGAGGGCGAATATGATTGCCCGGAGGTTTGCTCGTAGCTCCAAGGAGGTGAAGATCACCTTGTTCCGAGCCTACTGCACATCTTTTTATACGGGTAGTCTTTGGGTGTCATATTTGCAGAAATCCTACAGCGCTCTCCGCGTTCAATATAATAATGCGCTAAGGGCGCTGCTGCGGCTGCCTCGCTTCTGCAGCGCATCGGGAATGTTCACAGGCGTCCGCATTGACTGTTTTTATGCCAGCATGCGCAAGAGGGCGACCTCGATAGTGAGTAGAGTGCGGGGCAGCAGCAACAGTCTTCTTGCTGTTGTCGCCAACAGGTTGGATGGACCTTTCATGCAGCACTGGCAGGTTTTACATGCACCGGTGTATCGTGCCTGGGGCAGGTGAATATGGTAAAAGCACCACAGAATTTAAAAGTTTTATAATTGAATATTGGTTTATTAATTTTTAATGTTGATTATGATAACGTATTTTTATTCTATAATTAATGATTGATTATGTACCTATTGAAAGTAAATCATTTTATTTTAAATTTTATTGCGGACATTATACAATGCATAATTATTTTATTTGACGAAAATTTAATGTATTAATTTAATTTAAATTTAATTTTTGTGTACAACTTAGTTATAATAGTATTGTGTGGTGTGTATTTGTCTCTGATTATTTGATTTCATACTAACATTATTTTTAAGTGTATTTACTAACTAAATTATGGATCATTGTGTCTGAAGCAAATAAATAATAAAATAATAAAAAAATAAAGCTTTTCTATGAGTGGTAGTTAAAGGCAACACATTGTTGTTGACAGTTTGTCGTCTATCTCAAACATTTATATAAAATTGTATGAAAACTCACAAACATACATACATACATGACCCTTTTTTTTGTTTTTTTTTTACGGATGGGAAATCGTCAAATGACTTCTCCCGCTCTGGGCAGAGCGAAAGGGAGTGTCAGTCTTGTACTGACTAAAACCCATCCATGTTCCTTCCTTGCCCTTTGTGTTCCAGGGCCGCGGTATCTTTCGAACAGCCCGCAGCCCTGGCAGACATACATGACCCCTGAAAATATAACACTCTTTCTTCGGTAGTTGTGTAAAAATATAATAATTCTTCCATCCAATGTATTTCTTGTCGTAATTTATTTAAGAGAATGTCTATATTATGATTATTTGCTAGTACCTATTGCATATTGTGAATTTCATAAATATTGTGAGATTGATAATGATTAATAAACCAAGGTACACTATACTAATAAATGGACCAGGAAGGGTTACAAATGTTAAAGTCTTTAAAGTATGTTTATATGAAAATATATTTTTTTTGTAAAATTATCAAACTACCAGTCTACCGGGTGATGGCAATAGGCTCGCCACCTATTACATGGGAGTTAAACATAACTGGCCAAATGTGGGTGTACTATTAGGTACACCTGTGCCTAACTCTCCGTGGTTACAGGTTTGATGTTATGTTATGTGATACAACTATAGTGTTAACACATACCTTGTTGTATTCATCTACAGAACCAACAAATTGGAACTTAGGATTGAAATCTGCCTTCTGCTTGATTTTCTGTTTTGATGGTTGATACTGAAAATAATAAAATCGTCAAATATAAGTAGTTTAAAGCGTATTTGTCTAAAACAATAAAATAATAACCCATTCAGTGCCCAGCACAGCATATGAGTCGAACAATAATATATATTTTATGAATGAATTTATTTACAATTTATCCAGTGCTTTTATTGGAAAAAGACATAAGGTGGTGTGGTTTTAATTATACTTGGCACTTATCTAAGGTGTGATTTTGAAAATAAATTCCAAGTGCGTTTTACCTCAATTTCTTCGTCGGATTCTTCGGAAAAATCTTCAACTTCTTCACCATCGTATATTGTTTTGATAAATTCTGGTACTTGTGTGGACGCCTTCATGATTATTTTAATTATTCACACGACATGCTTACACTATTTATGTAAATAAATGTAATTTTGAGGTTATCCTTCAAAATTGCATGTTGCTTTAACTCTCCGTTTCAAATAACTTCTTAGTTAATTGTCAAAAAAGCAATCCCAAAAACGTACCTTACGTGCAATGGAATTTTTATCCGTTCTGAAACCTTAGGTCCGAGCATCTAATTGTATAAACTGGAAGGAAATAGATATTTGTGTAAATAAAACCTATAATTATTTTTTAGACTTGTGATTTCCACAGCTTATTAGTCGATCTTAAAGTGCCGTTCTGAGTTTTTTTAATTGATTAACGAAGGTCAAATTGGTAGAAACGCTAGCACATCAAGTTCTAAAAGTCACTTTAATAGATTTTCAACTTTTTCACCATAACATAGGGTTAAAGGTTGATTGGGATTTGACAGTTACGGGTAGCTTGATGTGCTGACGTCTGTACATCACTAGTGACATGTCATACATGTCAACTTTTCGCGAGTGTATGGCAGAGAATTTTATTTAATTCGCCGATAAATCATTAAAAATGGCAGATGTGCTAAGTATTCACGATGATATTAAATTGTAAGTAAACTGTACTATCTAAAATGTATGTGAGTAGGTGTACCCGCAATATCATATAAAAAGAGTTTGTTCAAATCATCACCATTCGTATGTCTTGTACTCATGTTTTCCATGAAGCCGTATAAAATTTTGTACAATACGCTGCATGTTTATAAACTATAGTTATAGTTATTTAAGATCATACAAAAATCCATAGTATCATAAAAACCACGACAATTAACATTTTTATTTCAGCTGTTTAATCGCGATCATTAACACATATAAGACATGACTTAAAACAGTTACGCTCTTGAAATCATCCGAGCTGCGGCTAATTATTACGTCACGTGCAATAATTTGATGACTGCACAAATAGTTTTGTAAATTAGTGCCATAATTATATAGTCGATTCATAAGCATAAAAAAAGTCCTACCTGCAAGCTGGGTCATTTTTTAGACTAGAGAATGAAATCTAGTTATATCTTACTTATTCCTCACAAATATCACCAACCTTCATCATCATCATCATCATTTCAGCCCGTTGCTGTCCACTGCTGAACATAGGCCTCCCCAATAGATTACCAACCTTTGCACCATTCAAAATGTTTATGTAAAAAAGGATTTTAATTTTATTAGAAACTAGTGACCTGCACCAGTTACGCACTGGTGCAATATAAGTATAAACCTTCCTCATGAATCACTCTATCTATTGCTGAATCATCATCATCTGCCTAGCCTTTTCCTAACTATCTTGTTGGGGTCGGCTTCCAGTCTTACTGACTGCCTATCTGACCTCCACAACCTAGTTAGTACTGGGTAATGCAATACCCCTAGATAAGACTGGTTGTCACTTTTTGGGCCACTGACTACCTAACTAATCTATTGCTAAAAACTGCATAAAAATCTGTTGCATAGTTTAAAAGATCTAAGTGTACAGACAGAGAGAGCAACTTTGTTTATACTATGTAAAGAAGTCAAGAGCAATAACAATTGAAACCAGTTTGATGTGACAGCTATTTAGTTCTTTTTAATTTGATATTGTTATATTATGTATATGTAGGTATAGTATTATTTTTTTTGTATTTAGAACAACAGAATATGTATTAACAACTTCTTAATTTCCTGGAGATTACTATGGGACCGAAACCAAGCAAAGACAATCTTACAGATTAAAAGGTCTGTTTTATTTAGGATTCTGGTCTGAAAAGTTTGAACCCTACTAATTTTTTTTGATGTTTTTTTTTCAATATCCATATAAGATAGGAATTATATTTTCGGCAGTATGAAACACAGACCTTAAGCAAATACCAAAAAAAAATATCTTCTAGATCAACAATATAAACAGTGATCAAATCAGAAAGAGAACCAAGGTTACCAAAGTAACCCGAAGAATTTCCAAAATTAAGTGGCAGTGGGCAGGGCACATTGCTCGCAGAACGGATGGCCGATGGGGTCGAAAAGTTCTGGAGTGGCGACTGCGAACCGTACGGGACCGGTCAATGTGGCGATACTTGCGGGAGGCCGATGTCCAGCAGTGGACGTCTTTCGGCTGAAATGATGATGATGATGATGAAGAAACGGTCTATAACCTTCCCAGTGTTGGGATACAAACCATTCTAGATTTAGTCCATGAAATTTTGTTTTTATTTTCCCCTCAAACTGTTCAAATCCATAAAAAACACACTTATCACTTGTATATCTTATCTCATTATTCAACTTGCAGATACACAACTTCTGATAAGTTTTACTTCGAGCCCACAATCAACCCCACGGAGGTTCTGATCATAGACCGCAACACTGGGGAGGCTGTTGTTAAAGGTATGCCAATATTTACATTTACACAACACCATGCTGTTTTCCAAAACTGGCATAGTGGACATGGCAGTTCAGGCAAGAAGGCTGCTAGGCTAAATTGAGATCAGGCGGGTCACGTTAGCCGCATGTACAATGAAAATGATGAATGGTTGCCAAATCTCGGCTGACCTGTGAATTGAACCAAAGAATGCATGCTCAGCAATTATGCTTACGACAAGTCTAACAAGGCTGTATTTGAGAATTAACAATAAAAAAAACATGTGTGCACGTGGTAGAAGTGAAACCTTCAATAATTTTGGCTTCAAGATAAACACTGTGTAATGCTTCCTATCTCATTTTCTCCCACGTTAAATAATATGAATTTATGTGTCTGTCTCTTTCTACTGTCGCTTTTTCGTTTCATCGACTTTCAAATCACAACGATGCTAAAGAAGATTTCACTTCAAAAACTGTATTAACTACCCCTTTTTTTCAGAATTTAGTCAAGTGAAAATCCCCATACCTGCAAGTGCATACCGACCAGTATGTGGCTTCCTCGGCTCCATCAAGCTCCTATCTGGATTATATTTAGTGGTGGCCAAATATAGAATTTTGGTGAGTATTTTAGATAATTAAAAGGATAAAAGGAAAAGTCAGTAGCTGATGTAGGTGTATATTATAGTTAGTAGGATGTAGAAATTAGAAGTTATAATTTAAATTGTTACAAACTAGTTACAAAATGAACTTACACTGACACTTGCGGGATATTAGGAGCTCACAATAATTCAAAATCAAAGAAGATGTCCCGTGAGTGACAGGAAGTTTTGTTATGAACTGTGAAAGTCTTTTTTTTTTTTTCTTTTAGTTTTTCTTGTCCCTCTGCTGGGCAAAGGCCTCACCTATAGTCTTCCATTCTTCTCTCCGTGCGATTTTCTCCGGCCAATCCCAAAACAGTGTTAGTTACAAAAATATTTTGTAAACTGACTGATATATTAATTCAATCTTAATTTCGGTAATAAACAACCAGCCTATCAAGGAGGAGGGGAGTGGTGGTCCAGAGGTCGCGGCCTTACGAGCAGTCAGTCGTAGGTTCGGACCAAGGCAGGCGCATTAGTTTGTGTAATTTATTTCATCACCACTGCTCTCAAAACGGTGAAGGAAAACATCGAAAACCGGCATGTCCTAGAACCAAAAATTCGAAGACATGACTGTGACACTTACAAACCCATATTGGGCCCAAGTGGTGGATTATAGCCCATTCCCTCTCATAGAGAGGAGGCCTGTGTCCCAGCTGTGGGAACATCATAGGCTGATTATGCTTATGCTATCAAGCCATGGCATGCCATAACAAATGTTACATTAAACTTGTTAAAATTATAAGTATGCCATATTAAACTTATTCCAATAGGACAACAATGAAATTAGTCTGTTCTAACAAAAACTAATATATTTATTGTATGACTGGTTAAGATGGGCAAGCTGAACGGTCAAGATATATACCAGTTGGCCGGCGCGGACATCATACCGTACGCGCGCTCCAACACACATCTCACCAGCAAACAGGTAGGCATTACTGAGAACCTCTAACTTATCAGCCTTCAAAGCAAACTGTGGGAAAACTGCATGTCTTAGATCCAAAAAATTGGAGACGAGTTACATCATCCTTTCAACGGCAACAGCTTCGTGTCCAGCTTCCTACGGGCCGAAGACAATTTCGACGCTTCGACGCTTCGCCACTGATGTGCTGAGCAATTTGGACGGTCGCGCCG
Organism: Lycophotia porphyrea; assembly: GCA_950005105.1. Taxonomy (NCBI): domain Eukaryota; kingdom Metazoa; phylum Arthropoda; class Insecta; order Lepidoptera; family Noctuidae; genus Lycophotia; species Lycophotia porphyrea. The sequence continues at coordinate 12,162,105 of OX465406.1, forward strand.
TATTACCTTCCCGTGACATCACCGTACAGCACAGCACTGAACTTTGGCCAACTTCTATCTCCGGCCAGCAGCGGCATCTCGTCTGCAGGTACAGCCTACAGGGGAGTACCTATCCCTGCAGGGGTGACAACAGACGTCCGTAACCCACGACACACAAATGTTTGTGTGCCTCCGGCTTTACCAGTTTGGTTTTGTTGTTAATACACTTTTTAAGGTACACACCCTCTTTTTTATTCAGTCGCCAATTATTAGGTGGGAATCGAACGGGTGGAGACTACACTGGCAATCCACGCTGGACCCTTGTTCGTGTATGGCCCACTGCCTCTCCCAGACTGGAGACCTGCCTCAGGCACCATGTTAGATGAACAGCAAGCTTGTAGTCCTCAGAGAAAGTTTTACATAACATAACACCTTGTAATCTCCGAAGGAATACGCAGAGTATTTCGCCAGTTATGTTTAAGTCCCATGTAATAGAGGGCGAGCTTATTCCCATCAAGCGGGTGCGAATACGACTCCGCTACTGAGAAATTACTGATGAAAAAACCCAATAACACTTTGCCGGACCTGGGAATCGAACCCAGGACGTCATGCTCAGCATTCGCAAAGACCAATGAGGCAGTAAGCAGAAACGAACACCACCTGCTACGATCCTTACATACTCCTTTTGCCTCGACCTTTCCAAAGAACCTCACCTATGGAGATTAAGGAGATTTTACATAATTTTTTTTTTTTTCGGATGGGTAATCATCAAATGACTTTTCCCGCTCTGGGCAGAGCGGGAGGGAGTATCAGACTTGTACTAACTAAAACCCATCCATGTTCCTTCCTTGCCCTTTGTGTTCCAGGGCCGCGGTATCTCTTTCGAACAGTTCCGCAGCCCACTGAAATTAACCTGAATTTTATTTGCCAACAGATAGAAGACAACAACACATACGAGCGCATGATCCGCCTCGCGCTCGAGACGCCCGGCATCTACTTCTCCTACAGCTACGACCTCACGCACTGCCTGCAGAGGCTGCACTCTGTCACGCCTGACTTCCATAAGGCAAGACATGAGATATTTGCCAAGGTTTCAAATGGATGTTCATCCATCAAGGACCGACCGGGTTACCAGCTTTTGCTTACCGAATTTTCGCCGTGCCTCGGAAAGCACGTTAAACCGTTGGTCCCGGCTGTCATTTGTAGATTTAAGACAGTCGTTACAGGGTCCGTGGCATGAAAATCTGACAACTAGTCTTACCAAGGGGTATCGTATTACCTAGTACTAACTGGGTTGTGGAGGTGCAGATAGGCAGTTACTCCACATGTAAAATACTGGTAATCAGCTGCATCCGGTTAGACTGGAAGTCAGCCCCAATATACGTGGGGTATATTGGGGTTGGCACCAGGGCTAGGCAGAAGATAATTAATAATGTCTTATTTCCAGATGTCCATCACAAGCCGAGCCGACCCTCGGTTCCTGTGGAATGGGTTCCTTCTGAGAGACTTCTCACATCAACAGTTCTCGAGATTCACGCTGCCAATCATACAAGGATGTATCCTTTTCTACATGACCAGAAACTCGGCGCCAAGTTGTGGCCGACTCAATTTATTATTTGTTTTATTTATTTTCATCGCCATATTAAAATTAATGAACAAAGAATTTTAATTACGTAAGAAATTACAAAGTGAACGGTAGCTGCCTGCCAGGCCTGCGGGACTGTTCGAAAGAGATACCGCATACCGCGGCCCTAGAACACAAAGGGCAAGGCAGGAACATGGATGGGTTTTTAGTCAGTACAAGTCTGACACTCCCTTCCGCTCTGCCCGGAGCGGGAGCAGTCATTTGATGATTTCCCATCCGAAAAAAAAAAAATAACCGGTAGCTGATCGGGAATATGACATTGACGAATCTTCTTCCTACCCTTGTCCTATGTTACTTGGGGACGGCGCAACACGTTTTTTCTTTCCATTCTCCACTGTCAATCGTCACGCTATCATTTACTCCTTTTTTAGGGTTCCGTACCTCAAAAGGTAAAAAAAGGAACCCTTTTAAGATCACTCTCTTGTCCGTCTGTCTGTCCGTGTGTCACCGCCGATTCTCTCAGGAACGGGTGAGCCTAGCAAGTTGAAATTTATACCAGATACTGACGTCTATAGTCCCTATTAGGTGGATAGTAATATCAAGGTCCTGAGTCAACACGATAAAAAGATATGGGCAAATTTAGATTTTCGCGAAAACTTGCAGGTACCAAAATTTACCTTAATTTTCAACTTGTGCTGTAAGACTTTGCTTTTAACCAAAATTGACAATTCTAGGTTAACCGGAAGAACCCTATAGGTTTTGGGTCGAAAACCTATATGGTAGTTCCCGTTGACCTAGATTCACGAAATTTGGCAAAAAGCAATGTCTTACAGCACATGTAAAGGAAAAAAATTGAAAACTGCAAATATTTTTATTTTATTTTATTTATTAGGTCTACCAAAAATTGTTTACACTAATTTACAAACAAAATTAAGACATGCGTATAAACTTTACACAGTGCAACAATTACTTAAAGGTAAACACCCCATGAACAAAAAAAAAACAATAATTAATATGTAGTTTAATAACAAAATACTTACAAGTCTATACGGAACCCTCGGTGCGCGAGTTCAACTCGCACTTGGCCGGATTTCCTTCATATCATTCCTCACACAATCCAACCATCTTTTCTTTGGTCTTCCTCTCCCTCTCGATCCATTTATATTCATTTCTCTTTTAGTCACATGCGATTCACTTGACGTCACATTCTCCTATGAAAAACTAGACATATTTAATTATTTCAATGTGTACAGATGTTATTTAAATAAAAACTTTCCGCGAAAAAAACCGACTTCCAAAAAATCACAAAAAAAAACTAAAATAACTTTTTTTAAATTACTTTCGGAGGTCGGTGACTTTGTTTGTTTCATTGTATTTTTTGTCACCGACTTCCGAAAGTAATTTAAAAAAAGTTATTTTAGTTTTTTTTTTGTGATTTTTTGGAAGTCGGTTTTTTTTACGCAGAATGTTTTTTATTTTACCCTTTTTGGTTGTAGACTTTTTAGCATACCACACAAATTCTAATCATGAATTAATTTTTATATTGTAACCAGAACTTTAAGGAAGTACTCGTCAAGACGAATCAAACGAGTCCAAACTCGATGGGGTTGTCGTTTTATAGCGGAGTTCTTAAGGCGACCTTACAGCTCCATCACCAGACCCTGGATACTATCTAAAGACAAACTACTCATTAAGACGAATCAAACGAGCCCAAACTCGATGCGGTTACGTCGTTTTATCACGGAGATCCTATGGCCACCTTCAAGCTCCATCAACAGACCCTGGATACTATCTAAAGACAAACTACTCATTAAGACGAATCAAACGAGCCCAAACTCGATGCGGTTACGTCGTTTTATCACGGAGATCCTATGGCCACCTTCAAGCTCCATCATCAGACCCTGGATACTATCTAAAGACAAACAACTTATTTAGACGAATCAAACGAGCCCTAAATCGATGCGTTTATGTCGTTTCATAACGGAGTTCCTAAGGCCGCCGTCCAGCTCCATCATCAGATCAGCTCCATGTCATCGATATATTGTACTATCACGCGATATACATAAGTGTGCAAATTTTTAATTCAATCGGAAATCTAGAAGTGTGTCAAATTAAACACGTAAAACTTCAGGCGTCGTCGCGTGATATAGCATTTAACGTGAAAACATACCAAATTACTGAACCGATTTTGATGAAATGAAAAATTCTATGGGACCAATCGGGAAGTATATCCTTTCACATAAAAGAAGAATTTTTGAAATCGGTTAAGAAACGACGGAGATATGAGGTAACAGACACAAAAAACATACAACCGAATTGAGAACCTCCTCCTTTTTGAAGAAAGTCGGTTAAAAAAAACAAACAAAGACATTCAACTAACTAGAATGGAACAAGTCGCTTTGTTTCATCATACACTTCGTACTAATCATTGTGGAAAAGACTACGCTTAACAAGTACTTCTAGGTCAAACTAAATTCGTTAGCAAAACTCATAAAACATGGAGAGCAGCGGTAGCCCAGTGGTGGCGAGCCCGACTTACGAGCAGGAAATCGTGGGTTCGAACACAGGCAGGCGCATTACTTTGTGTAATTTATTTCATCTCTGCTGCTCTCAAAACGGTGAAGGAAAACATCGTGAGGAAACCGGCATGTCGTAGAGGCAAAAAGTGGAAGACATGTGACATCTACCAACCCGCACTCGATATTAGCCGATTCCTTCTTATAGAGAGGAGGCCTGTGGCCCAGCCCTGTGGGAACATTATAGGCTGATTATGCTGTGCTTATGCTACCCATCAGACGTGATAGGTGACGATATAATAAAGGGTGTAAACAGACTCTTAACGAAGCCGAAAGGCACTTGTTCTCCCCATCATTGCGATAATTTTTTTTTTGTTCTAGACCATACCTGGGAACCTTCTAGTTACGGAGATATTGGGGTCAAAGTTCCAACTTTTTCACAAGTTTTTTTTAAATACATGTTTTTAATGTAAGATTCTTACTTTAAACACCTCCAGGACCCCCTTACTATTCAATCCATGTTTTGAGTGAGTTACATGGAGTCCTACTGTAAAACGTGATTTTTTAGCTCAAAAAGAAAAGTCGTTTCCTAGCACTAATTTTTGCGTAAAGTTACTTAGTTTGATGTACATAATGCTTGGTTGACGGCTTCGTGAAGAGTCTGTTTACACCCGGTATACACTTTACGGCTGCTGAGTTTTGTGAGTTCCTCATCATTTTTTTTAACGTCACTGTTAGCGCAGTGGCTGTGCGATTGGCTGTTGTGCTACGTGTCGCGGGTTCGATCCCCGCACTAACAATTATTTGGAAGAATGATGGAAGAAACTCGGTATGTATGGAATGGTCACCCATCCACGGACTATTCTTGGCAAGTGAGGCTTTACCTTGAAAATCGACATATTACGTATATAACCACGAGCTCCTATGTTTCTTTATATTTTTCCTTGATTCCAACACAGTCGTATCCATAAATAAAGTGACAGTGAACGGCCACCAGCTGACTTGGTCGCTGGTGTCGCGGCGCTGCGTCGACAGGGCCGGCACTCGATTCTTTATGAGGGGGGTCGATGCTCAGGTGAGTCACAATAGCCGTATAGCTGTAATGAAAAACAGTATTTGTATGAAATGCGGGCCCCAATCGACACTTAAATACTGAACGATATGTTAAATGTGTCCCTAAAAATATTTCCCTTACGAAGTGGTCACAAAACGTCCGAGCAGGACAGATAGTTTTGTCTTGCTCCAACGTTTTATGACCTGCCCTGTACGTTAATGCTTTGGAAATGCGTTACTTGCGAAGCATGGGTTTACAAGGCAGATGTGAGTGCCAACGCCGGGAGGGGACGCCCTAGAAGGGTACTGACCTTATTGGTGAGGTTCTTCATAAAGGTCAGGTGCGTAGTACTCGCAACCGGCGTGCGTGTATGACCAGATGTATGAACGTGGATGAGGCAAAAGGAGTATGTAAGGATCGTAGAAGGTGGCGTTCTGTGATTTCTGCCTACCCCCATGGGAAAAACCCAACCACTCCGGGAGTGCTGACAAAAGTGAAAACTTTTTTTATTTCAAGATTCTTATACATTTGACTATACACTGTATTTTTTGGGCTTGTAATATTGAGCAATACGGCTTAACCAGCAACGATAAAGAGGTCGTTTAACGTTGCCGCCGGTTCAATTAATTTTCCCCATCTCAAAAATGCCCAACGCGCCTAAAGAAGTTTTCTCTTCAATAGGCGTGATTTCACTATAGCACAAACTCTTCCCCACAGGGCAACGTCGCGAACTTCGTAGAAACAGAACAGATCATCGAACGAGGCGGAGAAAAGTCTTCCTTCCTTCAGACCAGGGGTTCCATCCCGCTGTTCTGGAGCCAGTACCCCAACATCAAGTACAAGCCCGCAATGCAACTGTCACATGAGGACCACGTGACTGCCTACACCAAGCACTTGAGGGACCAGCAGCAGAAATATGGGAACCAGGTGCTGGTGAACTTGGTGAGTGGAACTGTCCAGGATATGGAAACCTGTTGTATACTGAGTACCATTGATAATAACACACTTCAGCACACATCTTCGCTTGTAAGTCGGAAATTATGCCGTGGGAATGTACTGCCTTGATAAAAAGTATGTTGCATTAATTTATTAGTTTGGAAATAGATAATATGAGAAACGCAGACAATACTTTAGATTTTGTTGATACGTAATATTTGTTTGTTTTTTCAAATGGACTTTTACTCATAGATCATCATTATTCTCTCTATCTCTCTTATCCCAACTTATTTGGAGTCGGCGCAGCATGTCTTCTTCTTCCATACTTCTCTATTACTCGTCATCTCATCAGTCACCTCCTTTCTAGCCATATCATCCTTCACAGAGTCCATCCATAGTTTCTTCGGTCTTCCTCAACTCTTAGAGCCTTGTTTTACTTTTACACATAGTTTTCCTAGAAAATAGTTTCAAATACCTATAATGTTACGTTTTGGGGTACAATTAATTGGTGCGAAGTTTGCACACTACACTATACTTGGTACTTTGCCTTCGTGTCTTGGAAAGTCTTCGTATACTGTTGGTTTAAACACTGTTTTAAGCTTTCACGGCTTACAACAATACTTATATAGTTTATTTTGAGTTCCGGATATTTCGACGCTGTTCCAAGCGCCCTGATCACGGGTTGACTGTAATCACGGAAGATATCCCGTAAGTGACAATATAAGTATAATTGTTGGTTAGTCTGAATTGGTTTATACTCAATTCTCAGCTAATAAATTGAAACCTAAACTCTGCTACCGCTGGACAAAGATGTCCCTCATCCTCATTCGCCTGCCCTAATCCCAATTTATTTGGGATCGGCGCAGCATATCTTCTTCCATACTTCTCTATTACTCGTAATTTCAGCAGTCACCTCCTTTTTAGCCATATCATCCTTCACACAGTCCAGTCCTCATTTCTTTGGTCTTCCTCTACATTCATACTCAACATTATTTTCTTTCCCAGATCGACCAACATGGCAAAGAAGAAGCTTTAGAGCGGGGCTTCCGTGCCGCAGTCGCTGCAGCAGCTTTACCGGGCGTCAGATACGAGCCCTTTGACTTCCATGCGGAGTGCCGGTCTATGAGATACTACCGGCTCAATGTGCTCATAGACAGAATTGCGCACGAACAGGTACGAACTTACACGAACAGGTACGAACATTGCCGAAATAACACGAAGCTTAAACTTCCACGTGGAGTGCCGCTCTATGAGATTCTGCCTGCACAACGTGCTCCATATATAGTAACAGTCAGTTTACTTTTTCAATAGGTAATGTAAGTCATTCAATAGGATTTAATGAAGTTGCGAGGGATGTATTGATGATTTTTATGGATACGATTCTGAAATACATGCATATTTTGAAATCGTAATTTGTTCAACATAAAACCTGACACTAACCAGCAAATTGCAAAAAAGTAAAAAAAAAAACGAATGTGCTTTAGACCACACGACTGAAGTAAAACTAAAAAAATGCCGAACAATCGTCTGTCAAATTCAAAACCGTAACTCTCTCTCTTTCGATCTTCACTAATGTATATCTCGCTCTCAACTTCACTTCGCCTCGCTCGCACACTTTCCGTAACGCCCTCGTCACGCATTCACCAGCTTACTCCCCAAGTCAAGCGTGCGTAAAGAAGTTTTACTTCAAAAACTTGAATTTAATGGCTCACCCTGGCGTTTCACCTTAAGGTACCATTCATCATCATCATTTCAGCCAAAAGACGTCCACTGCTGGACATAGGCCTCCCCCAAGTGTCGCCACATTGACCGGTCCCGTGCGACTCGCATCCAGCGGATCCCTGCAACCTTCATCAGGTCATCGGTCCACCTAGTGGGAGGCCTAGGTACCATTATCTTAATCAAATGGTAATAGTAATTCAATGAAAATCCTTTGGCAACAGACAGAATTCGGCTTCTTCCTCTCCCGAGGCGGCACAGTGCTGCTCCGACAGAGCGGTGTCTTCCGCACCAACTGTGTGGACTGCCTCGACAGGACCAACGTGGTGCAGAGCCTCTTCGCGAGGTTGCAGCTCAACGCGGCGCTCAGGCTGCTCGCAGTCACTACTAGTGATGATGAGAAGCATCCTTATCTGGATAAGCTGTTTAATAATGTAAGTACAAGGTGTAAATGGCCTTTATTAAGCCGTAAGCCAAGTACAGTCAACAAAACAGATAGGTATGCAGGGTCGAAAGATATAGTTTTAGTTTTTTTAGAAACTGTTGCACATCTTAAAATGAAATTTGAATTAATTTAACCAATTGATTATTTTTCTTCATTTAATTTTAATTTCATTCGAAAACATCGATCGGTTTTTAAGAAAAAATCAATTATATCTTTCGACCCTGCATACCTATCTGTTTTGTTGACTGTACATCCAATTAATACAGAATTTTACATCAAATTAAGTGACTATGCAAAAAACTATTGCTGGGTTTTCTTTTTTGGGGTGAAAAATCACGTTTTATAGTAGGACTCAATAAAACGCATTCATAAACGTGCTGATAGATGCTTTGAATAGTACGGAGGTCATGAAGGTATTTCAAGTAAAGTAACGTTAAAAACTTGTGTTATAAAAAAAAACTTGTGAAAAAGTGAAAACTTTGACCCCCAATATCTCCGTAACTAAAAGGTTCCCAGGTAAGGTCTAGCTAGACTAAAAAAATGATCGCAATGACGGGAACAAATGCCTTTCGGCTTCGTTAATGGTATTTTAACACCCTTTATATTCGTGATGAAACGTATTCGTCGTCTATCTAACCCGGTCGGTTTGATTTGAAAAAAAAATCAAGCTGTTTTATAATCCCGTTGTTACCCCAGGTATGGGCAGACCACGCGGACATTATATCCACGCAGTACTCGGGCACAGGCGCGCTGAAGACGGACTTCACGCGGACAGGCAAGCGGACACATTTCGGACTGTTGCGAGACGGGATGAACTCGCTCACCAGATACTACAAGAACAACTTCAGTGATGGATTCAGACAGGTTTGTAATTATTCTTTTTAAATTGTCATTTTATGTTAAGTTCACAAACAAAAACCGTTCAAACTTATCTGGGGGGTTAATATGACATCTTAAAGCGGTTGTCATTCCAGGGTGGGAGAGAGATGGCGCTAGACGACCTGTATAGCTTTGTCTCTTTCCCACAATGCTTTAAGGCGGGTATGTCAATACTACCACCAGGTGGCATGGTAGGCCACCTGGTGGTAGTATTGGACTAGTTTCTATGTAAATGATTACCTCTGATAAGAAACTGTGGCGACATCTACAACAATCGTGTGACACTACATACACTTCAACCAACTTGTCTGTACAGGCGGGCACTGAACTAAAATAAATATACTAAGTTTGACATATCGATGAAAATTTTCATGACAAGCAAAGCAACGCCATCTTGAACTGCACACTTAAAGTGGTCATACTGTACATGCTACACTTCTATGGTACACATCTTTTTTTCATCCCAATTATGGTAATATTTCTCATACTTTTATAGAAAAATATACGTATCTTTAAAAGCTAAAAGCTGAAACAAGCGCCGTTGCTGCGGTAGTAAGAAGACCTTTATATCCGTCAGCTTCAGCCAGACTGACGACCTCTGCTGGGTTGCGCCTCATCTAGTAGTACGGAATTGCTTTTGAAGTAAAACTTCTTTACGCACGCTTGACTTGGGACTAAGTTGGTGAATGTGAAACGTTACAAGGCAAACGGAAGTTGAGAGGGAGATATAAGTTAGTGAAGATAGAAAGAGACAGAGTTACGTTTTTGAATTTGGCAGACGGTTGTTCGGCATTGTTTAAGTTTTTCAATGCTTCTGTCCTTTTCTGTTGAGGGCGCAACCCTAAATATTTTAGTTACCTATCAGACCCGCAGGAATCTAAGAAGCCGATTCCTGCCGGCTTCCCTTACAGAACAAGGCACTACGTAGTAGTTACGTATCTACTGTAGTCAAATTGTATATTACATACACATCTGTGGGTATCACATCACAGTACAGTCATTTAATACATTTTTCATGTCAACAAAGAAAGCAACAGGTGGCGCTAAATAGTTCGGTGCTCGGTACCTATAAACTGATGATGATAATGTTTTCTATGTAGGACTCCATCGACCTGTTCCTGGGTAAGTACGTGATATCCGACGGCGAGGGCAACACGCTGCCATGTCCGCTTCGCCGGGACAGAGACTGGAAATACATTACAGTAAGTTTTACTTTTTACAAGCTCTGACTCGTACTCGTACACTATTTAACTTGCACTGACCGTATGTATGTGAGTTGTCAAGCGGACAACTCACATACATACGGACGAACAGTTCCATATTTGCAAACCAATTCTCGATCACATTCAGTTCTAGTGACAATACATTTTTATGACAGACATGATTTGAGCCTGCAGCCAGGATCGCCTCCTCACAAGAGAACTGAGTAGTCAAGCGGACAACTCACATACATACGGACGAACAGTTCCATATTTGCAAACCATTTCTCGATCACATTTAGTTCTAGTGACAATACATTTTTATGACAGACATGATTTGAGCCTGCAGCCAGGATCGCCTCCTCACAAGAGAACTGAGTATTCAAGCGGACAACTCACATACATACGGACGAACAGTTCCATATTTGCAAACCATTTCTCGATCACATTTAGTTCTAGTGACAATACATTTTTATGACAGACATGATTTGAGTCTGCATCCAGGATCGCCTCCTCACAAGAGAACTGAGTAGTCAAGCGGACAACTCACATACATACGGACGAACAGTTCCATATTTGCAAACCATTTCTCGATCACATTTAGTTCTAGTGACAATACATTTTTATGACAGACATGATTTGAGCCTGCAGCCAGGATCGCCTCCTCACAAGAGAACTGAGTAGTCAAGCGGACAACTCACATACATACGGACGAACAGTTCCATATTTGCAAACCATTTCTCGATCACATTCAGTTCTAGTGACAATACATTTTTATGACAGACATGATTTGAGCCTGCAGTCAGGATCGCCTCCTCACAAGAGAACTGAGTAGTCAAGCGGACAACTCACATACATACGGACGAACAGTTCCATATTTGCAAACCATTTCTCGATCACATTTAGTTCTAGTGACAATACATTTTTATGACAGACATGATTTGAGCCTGTAGCCTGGATCGCCTCCTCACAAGAGAACTGAGTAGTCAAGCGGACAACTCACATACATACGGACGAACAGTTCCATATTTGCAAACCATTTCTCGATCACATTCAGTTCTAGTGACAATACATTTTTATGACAGACATGATTTGAGCCTGCAGCCAGGATCGCCTCCTCACAAGAGAACTGAGTAGTCAAGCGGACAACTCACATACATACGGACGAACAGTTCCATATTTGCAAACCATTTCTCGATCACATTTAGTTCTAGTGACAATACATTTTTATGACAGACATGATTTGAGCCTGCAGCCAGGATCGCCTCCTCACAAGAGAACTGAGTAGTCAAGCGGACAACTCACATACATACGGACGAACAGTTCCATATTTGCATACCATTTCTCGATCACATTCAGTTCTAGTGACAATACATTTTTATGACAGACATGATTTGAGCCTGCAGCCAGGATCGCCTCCTCACAAGAGAACTGCGTTGTCAAGCGGACAACTCACATATATACGGACGAACAGTTCCATATTTGCATACCATTTCTCGATCACATTTAGTTCTAGTGACAATACATTTTTATGACAGACATGATTTGAGCCTGCAGCCTGGATCGCCTCCTCACAAGAGAACTGAGTAGTCAAGCGGACAACTCACATACATACGGACGAACAGTTCCATATTTGCAAACCATTTCTCGATCACATTTAGTTCTAGTGACAATACATTTTTATGACAGACATGATTTGAGCCTGCAGCCAGGATCGCCTCCTCACAAGAGAACTGAGTAGTCAAGCGGACAACTCACATACATACGGACGAACAGTTCCATATTTGCATACCATTTCTCGATCACATTCAGTTCTAGTGACAATACATTTTTATGACAGACATGATTTGAGCCTGCAGCCAGGATCGCCTCCTCACAAGAGAACTGCGTTGTCAAGCGGACAACTCACATATATACGGACGAACAGTTCCATATTTGCAAACCATTTCTCGATCACATTTAGTTCTAGTGACAATACATTTTTATGACAGACATGATTTGAGCCTGCAGTCAGGATCGCCTCCTCACAAGAGAACTTCCCAAGGGTTTATAGCATGGATTAAAATTTTGTATACCTACGCCATAAATCATCGAGCCAATGAAACTCGACGAAGTCCGAGAGAAACAGTTTAGTCTTGGATCCCGCAACAAGATGAATCAAAAAAGAATAGGAGTAGAAAAATAATAATTTCCACTTCCCTCCATATCAGCAGGAGACAGAACAAAAACAAGGCCAACAGAAACAAAGAGACGTTTACAACTGGGATAAGCCCAGTTGCCTAGCATCCTAGACTCCATATATTTGTGAAAACATTCATCACTAAAGGCTCTACGAAATGTTATTTTACTTCTAGCTCATTATGTCGTTTGTTCTAGTTCCCATCAGTCCTGCTGGTAGCGATGTCAATGTTCTGCGCGAGCGCTACTCTGCCGCAACGCTACACCAGCGAAGTGTTGCTGTACCTCATGTTCTGGGGTGCCGCCGTCACTGCGACCCTCACCTTTATATTCAGGTAGAATCGTCATATATTACTGTGTCACTTAGTGCCTTCAGTCCTTGTAGCAAGTACTGCTGTACCACAGGTTCTGGGGTGCCGCCGTCACTGCGACCCTCACTTTTATATTCAGGTAGATACGTCACATATTAGTGTATAAATTAGTTTCATCAGTCCTTGTAGTAAAGTACTGCTGGACCTTAAGTTTTGGAGCCCCCTCATTGCGACCCTCACCTTTATATTCAGGTAGATACGTACTACAAACGCTAATACGCCATCGAAGCTGGTTAACTTCCAGTCAAACCAGATGCAGTTGAATACCAGCATTCTACCTACATGGAGCGACTCCCTACCTTACCTTCACAACCTAGTTATTGGTTAATACCTCGATGGCCTAGTTGTCGCAATCGCGACTCCTAAGCCTGAGGTCTTTGGCTCGCTTACCGTGTCGCTCAAATTGTTATTAGGTTTTTCCATCAGGAATTTCTCAGTGGCAGCAACGGAGTCTAGATTTGCGACCGGTTGATGGCAATAGGTTTGCCCCCTATTACATGGGACTTAAAACGTAACTGGCGAAATGTGGGTGTACTATTAGGTACACCTCTGCCTATCCCTACGGGGATTACAGGAACACTAATCGTTTGTCGTTGTTCCAGACACGGCAAGGAGTTCGTGGACTGGCCGCGACTGGACGCGGGCGGGCTGGCGGCCGCGCGCGCCCTGCCGCCGCCGTCGTCTTTATGATCGGGGATCTGCCGCTCGTAGTCGTCGTCTAACTGCTCCTGTATGTCTGTCTCTCTCTTGTGTTGTCGCCACAGCGGTGGTGGACTGAGATGGGTAGAGTAGGTGGTGCGTTCTTATACTGGTGTTGTTTTTGTAGGGGTCTTAAGGTGCGCTAAGGTGGTTCGCGAAATTCAATTTTTTACGTTTTTTGCGATTTGCAGATCAATGTCAGGTTGTAAGTTGATTAAAATACGATTCGCGACCGTTAAAAATAGGGCGTTTCAGAGCTATAATCATTAAAATCATTAATATAACTCTCTAAGTTAATTTAATCCCATCGTATAAATTGAACTGAACATTCATTTTTTTTTTGTGAAATTAATAAATAGTTGATTCATTGAGTTAGCACTTTAGTGACGTCAGAAGTTGCTATTGCCAATTAAAATCTTTGAGAGACTCGCGTTTTGACAGCTTTTAAAAAGTGTATCAATTGTTTGGGGTGTCAACTCCCCTAATACTATGACTGACAAAAAGGCAAGAGAGAGGAATCTATAGCGTACTCTTTCTAACTCATAGGCGGCTTCATAGGAAAAAAAGAGACGAAAGCATTGTATTACTCCTATGTCAGTTATCAGTTTGCAATACTAACGTCTTCCGACAGCCAAATCTGGGCTTAACTATTGGTTGTTAGTGGTTTCGCACAACCAATCAGAAGCTTCCCTCAATTTTTTAAAGTTACTAAAATTAAATATTGTATTCAGAGGCTTCCTTATCGTAAGATGTGTGTTAAAATATATTGGATTGGTATTTGAGTCTAATGTAGTATGTTGTTACTGATATATTGAGAAAGATGTAGTAAAATTATATTTATTATGAAAATATTTATGGTTGAGGTAGCTATGGGAATATCTGAAACAATCACTGTTACAATATAGTTTATTGTAATTAAATATAAATTATTTCTCAAGGGTTCAGCTCTGTTAGGGGCCGTCCTTTAATCACGTTCGGTTTTTTAAGACCAGTATTATAGCCACTCCTCCCCCTTGGTGGTATGTCGTGAGGTTTTAGTCTATCCCTACTCCCATCCCCAGCATCACGTGTATTTATCGTGATTAATCGTCATTTTTTTCTGCCCCTTCCCTCTTGTTCGACCCTCACATGGTTAAAGGATGACCCCTTTTTCCGACCGATATTTAGCTTTTTCTGAAAAAATGGAGAAGAAAATTATAGGACTTGATGGAACTCCAAATCTTTTGATGGCCAAATATAGTATTTGTGTGTCGTTTCTCGGTATAGTACAAAGCATAGGAAATCCAGTAGAAACTGTAACCATACATAAACAACACTAGTATAAAAACGCTCGCCTAAAAACATATGACATACGACCCTTTTCTTCTATTAGGACACATCAATTCAAGTCTACCACAGTTTAAAATCTTACTTTATTCCTTTAACATAGAGTTCATTTTGAGTCTTTAAACAAAGATATCAAATGTCCAATTGTACAAATAATGAAACATATTTAAAGTCATAGGGAGGTTATTTATGTAGTCTGCTAAATAAATAAAAGCCTTCACACAAGCTAAGGACACTAGCCTTTCGTACGAAAACAAACCTTATTTGGATGACGTTAACGTACATATTCATATAAGCGCCTGTGAACAAACGTTTCGTACGAATGAGAGCATTAACTCTAAACAAATAAGATTCATTTTTGTATGAAACGCTTGAGTAAAGTCAAAGTTCGCTGAATAGATTTCAGCCTGAGCATTTGCTATACACATCTGTCGGTTCCCTTCAGGAATACAGGCTTGATGTTTTCTTATTTGTGTTAGTAGTGAACGGCCTGACGATCAATTAATTTATCTGGCTACATAAATAATAAGGTACAATCGCCACCAGATCAATCTACAACAATCTGTCAAATTTCTTTAATAGATTTTCAACTTTATCGCTAAAGTATTAGGTTCAAGGTTGGTTGGGATAATTTACAGTTTCGGTTAGCTTGGTTTGCTGGTGTCGGTACATAAGACAACTCGTTAGACCAAACTTGTTGCTATTTTTGCTTAGTGTGTCAATCAAGATGTATATTAATTAGGTGAGTACTCGAACCTAAGTTAGCCTGAATATTGTGTCTGAATAATTCGGTTTCTTACGAAAGAATTGTGTGATACGATATACCTAGATAAAGCAAGGGCACCTATTTCGCGTGCGAGGCTTAAGCATTTTATTCTTAACGCGGCTACAGTCGCAGCTAGCTAATTTGTTTAAAACAAAAACGTTATAACTCAAGAACCTAATTCTAGAC
Organism: Lycophotia porphyrea; assembly: GCA_950005105.1. Taxonomy (NCBI): domain Eukaryota; kingdom Metazoa; phylum Arthropoda; class Insecta; order Lepidoptera; family Noctuidae; genus Lycophotia; species Lycophotia porphyrea. The sequence continues at coordinate 12,177,943 of OX465406.1, forward strand.
ATTTAAAGAACAAAAACGTAGTCTATTTTATATAGTAACTTGTTTGTATAGTCAACAAATAGTGCTTATGACGTCATAGTATGTAGTCAAAAAATGCCACGTTTGGTTTTCGAACGAATAGGGATACTTACGTTATCTAGGTAGATCAAATCTGTGGTCCCATACAATATTTCAATACCTACTGACCTCAAAATGTTAGCACACTTTTCTTGATATATGCTGTATCTAAAAAAAGATCTTTATTCTAGACACACAAGAATGTCAAGGCTAACTTAGTTTTAAGTATGCGCCTGTATATTTGACGATTGTAAAGTATATATTAGCATTCCATTTATGACTAACGCGCGCGATTTGTCGATTCTGCCAAGAACAAATAGGCTTTTTCGTTAGAATAAGGCTTCGTCCACCTTAGCGGAGGCCAGAACCTTAAGACTCTTTTGAACTCAAGTTTTGTTTTTCATGAGCAAAATATGCAACTACGTTCCCACTGCTGAGCAACTTGCAAGTCTTCCAATTTCCCATTCAGGATTTTCATCTTAGGTAAGACTGCTTGTCAGAATTTTGGGCTTCTATCTACTGTCAAAGATCTACAAATCGCAGCCGTGACAAACGGTTCAACGAGCTTTCCGAGGCACGGAGTGGTCTCGCCACTTAATAACGGTGACCCATCCATGGACTGAACTCGACACGCGTTGCTTAACCTCGAAGACCGACTCGTGCTTTGTCACTAAAGTCTAACAGTTGTATTATAACGAAAATTAAAAGCAATTGAGATCACAAAACCTGTTTTCTGAACATACTCTTGATAACAAAAACTGATTCTTTCCCTAAGTTACAGTACAAAGGTCCGACAAATCGCAGCGACCTGCGCTCGCGGCAGAACAAAACGTATTGGTGAGAAAGTCGCGAGATGTGTAGTTAGCTTCTATAGTTTAAAAAGGTAACGGTTTGTATCTGTGATCCTAAGCCATTGTCTTGGTCAAGGAATTGACTAGTTTTAATGTGTGGTTGCATTGGAGTTTGGGTTTTTGAGAAACAGTGTTATTTTTGCGTCGTTGGTCTAAAAGTCGCAAGCGCGACTGCTGAGCATCAGGTCCTGGGTACGATTCCAGGGGCGGGCAATGTGTTATTGGGTTTTTCAATCAAAAACTTCTCAGTAGCAACCACTGAGTCTGGATTTATGCCTGGTTGATGGTAATAGGTCCGCCCCCTATTATATGGGACTTAAAACATAACTGGCGACTGGCAGGGTAACATTTACCCGACATCGGCGAAGACCAAAAGGAAGGAAGTAAGGGGTTATTGAATTCATTAAACATTTGATACTGCTACTAGCAAGAATTTACTGTACAGTTTTTTGGCTGTCCATGGCCTTTTCGGATTTAATTTTAGTTTTTGGATGTAAAAACTTTCAAGACTATAGCTCCAAAACTAATTACTTTTGTAATTAGTTTTTGTTTCGTTTGTGATTTGCCGCCATAAAACTACTTCTAGGTCGAGATCCATAACGTTACTACCTCATTCTTTCATTTAGCTATGGTCCCGTCTCTATTCTGCATTTGAATTTTGACAGTTGTGTGACAGTGACAGGAAAAAATCTTAACTGAATTACGTGCTAAGAAACATTAATAGATCTCGTTCTGAGACTGTCCATAAGTTCTAGAATCGTACACTAAAATCGTTAATAATTTATTCTTTCAACATCAAGTACAATAATAAAAATCTCACAAAAACAAGTTATTCAGTCGTGACATTGACCCTTGCATTGTTTGCCACTCAGGACAAGGCGGGCCCACGACATTGTCACACAAACAAATGCCTTGATCTGCTTCATTAGAAAAAAACTAATTGTTCAGAGTTGACAGCCAATATTTAAGTGATTTATGTCTACAGATGGTTCCTATGGTTACGTTTGTCTATATTTTTAATAGACTTCAAATGTAGGTATGTGTGTCCGCTGTTTGCTCTAAAACTACTAAACCGATTTTAATAATATTCCTTTCATGGTGGAAATTATAAATTTAGGAATTTCTCAGTAACATAGTTCTCAAAAACCCAAACACTAATGTATAGTTCCGTTTCCAGTACAGATTTTAAACGACGACTCGAGACGGCCGGATACTCCATAACCATAGGAATAACATTGCGAATAGAAATCGTTATAGCATTTAAAGCCTTGCCTCTTTTACTTTGTAAGTCTTTTGATTAGAGATGTATATTATTTGTTATTTTTGTGTTTATATTTTTTTTAGAGGAAGGTTCGACTGCTTGGTTTTGTAATGCGGTAGAAAGTGATCCCATTTGAGATGATAGAGATGGTATTTCGGTTATTATAATTTTTTACTATGTAACTTGTGCTATTTTGGCATATACATGGTTCTTTTGGCGTTTTACTGACTCTGACAGGAGGGCGCTGTTGGCAAATATTTGTCTATGGCAATTTTTTTTTAGGGGACACTTCACTTTGTCCAAATATTCTCGATATTTGGCCATAACAAAGCATACTTTATTTTTAATGCAGTGAAGTCAATTTTGTATTAACGGAATAACGCAAATGTTTGTGTAAATACGCCAAGTGAATTCTCGTCATTAAAAAAGATGGGTGCGAAAGAACCATCCAGCACTAATTACTTAATTTATTGCCTTTCTATCTACCTCTTTAAGAGTCTACCGCTTCCGAAAAATAAGCGGCCAAACGTGAAGAATATATTTTTTATGTCCGCAGTGTTATTTCAAATGGCTTATTGTTGTAATAGTATTGTTATATTTTGTCATCTTGTGTAATTTAATTAATCCTATAATTTTTATGAAGAAGATATTTCAATAAACAATGAATCAAATTTTGGTTTGTTTTGTCTTTACGTCTTATCCTAAGATACAAGAAGGAACGAAATCATGTTGAACGCCATTGTCACATATACGTGACAAGCAAGCGCGACGACACTGACACCCAAAGGACACAAATATGTGACAAAATGGTCGGTGAAATTGTTGAATCGTGCGTTTATGCTCTGGCGTTCAAAAGGTTAATTAACGTAGACCATTCATAGACCCTCTTTTTGGCCACGGGGGTAGGCAGAACTTAAAGAACGTCACCTACTACGATCGTTCCATACATACTGCTTTTGCTTCGTTCATATGTAACGTAATGAGTTAACATTACCCTGATTATAAATAGACCCAGATCAGTATAGCTATTCATAAACGCTTCGATTCGACAAGTCTTATGTCTATAGTTTTTTGGCATTATGAAAGCGAGTGAGATAGACATACGACTTTCCGAAGCGAAGCGTTTGTGAATAGGTATGAAGAACCGGATGAATGACCATGACTTTTATAACGACAAAGTCTACAATGATACATGCAAGTGCTTAAAAAATAAAATTGATGAGTATACAACGTCAATAAACTTTTCAAATCGTAAAAAGGTTGTTCACAATAAAAAATGGAAATGAATGTTTTTTTATTATTCAAATGTATTCGTTTTGAATGCGTCATTACGTGAACGCATTCATATCGATTGCTGTCAGTCAAGCTGTCACCGCTCTGTCTACGACTGTTCAGAAACCAAAACCCAATCACTTTGTAAGCTCTTCCAAAAAAACAGTTAGTTAAAATCTCACTTGAACTCACTCAAAAAATAATAATATTGCAGTAAATTCAGTATATTCTAGTCAATTTAAAAGTTTTTCAAACAAAAGAATAGGAGATACAAACAAAGATGTCAAGAAACGTCACTGATAAATTATCTCGGCAATTCTAGTTTCAGAACGCAAGTTCCGTCGCCAGAAGAATACGCGAACAGAGTCCACCGATATTTATCACCGTATTATCTCGTACGCTAATAAAACACAATAATTCTACGATAGTATATTTTAATATTTATATAGCTTTCTATATTCTGTGACACGGGCGCGAGTTTTGTGTGTAATTCGAGAAAAAATGTGTTAAACCCAGTGAAGGATTTTGCTTGTTATTTTTTTTTGCGATTGTCGGCGCCAGAATGTCTGATGAGCTCGAAGCTCGTATGTGGGATGATGGGGGCTCCCGGTACGAGTCCAGGAGCCGCGGGCCCTACTTTGAGTCGGCTTTCGCCTCCTCAGAACATTTGGACAGAGCCCCTTTGTTGTCTGAGGTAAAATATTTTTTTATGTATTTTTTCCTTTGAGTTATTTTACCGTTTATTGCGCTTATAATATTTTTTACTTTATCTTTTAATATTGTTACGTGTTTGCAATAAGTTTACATTTCCATTTTCATTTTCCAACTCTATTGTTGTATTAGAGTTACCTCAGTATTGTTTTCTAAGATTTAGAAAGTTCCTAATTATTTTATAATACCACTACTATTTATTTAATTGTATTGATTCCTATAACGTCTTTGTTTTTACGGTTTTCACAAATACATTTACTCACTGAGTTTACAATAAGTTAAGAATAAAATTTAATTAGTGTGTAAATTATGAAGATGTAATTAGGTTTTGTGGACCATGCGGGAAACATAAAAAATTGCAAAAATATAAAAAGTCAAGACTACCTGTGCAGTGAAAACTGAATGAAATTAGACGGAGCAAGGGAAGATCTCTCCCTAAAAATTCACATAAGCAGGCATTCCATAATGGTACCCATTATGTACTAAAATTTATCATAATGACTGCACACATATTGCTAAAACAAATAATTGATAATGATAAGATACTAGAACCAAATGTACTACTTATCAAGATATGGTATTTTTTTTTTAAATTATTATCATAAGTCTCATTACATTAATTATCTGTGTACTATGCTTTATTTGTAGTCCATGTTAATCACATAATATTTATTTTCATCAGTTACCAAGCTCCCAAAAACATAAACTGACATAATATTTTAGAAACAGGACAGGAACAAAAGAAAATCAATATTGTCTCAAAACTCAGGCAATGTCATGCCTAGGGGCCAGTAATATGGCAAGCTCATAAGGCAAGCAGGCTGTTCAGAAACCCGAACATCATGAAGAGTGGTGGTTTATAAGAGCAAGCCAAGCTTGTAGGCTTGCATGAAAGTACAACCACTACCTTCCCAGTGCTGAGGGTCGGCCTCCTCCCTTTTATGCTATGCTTCCCTGGTCTGTGTGAATCTTCTGTAGGTCATCCACCGATCTGGCTGCAAGTCAGCCAATGCTCCCGCTGTTGTCTCTGTATCCTTGCAGGCATGAGGCCTACCCAAATATTATGATCCATACTTCATGTACCAAAATCATCAACCACTATGCTCGGAAAATAATGTAGTGGTTAGTGCCCAAATTAGGTTGTTACAATTATCTTAAGTTTATTGGCCATACCTAATCTTAGATTTTTATCAACATTTTATTTTATACTGTTCACAAGGGCACAGACTAGGGTTGCCAACCATACTATCATCATCATCATCATCATCATTTCAGCCGAAAGACGTCCACTGCTGGATATAGGCCTCCCCCAAGTGTCGCCACATTGACCGGGCCCGTGCGACTCGCATCCAGCGAATCCCGTATAATATAATATATTATAACCATACTATAATATATAGTATTGTCCTATATTTCGGGTCTGCATACTATATATACTATATATAATATACTGTTATATATACTGTTTAAGAAATATATAGTACGCAAAGATACTATATTTTCAATACCGAAATCTAACAAACAAATCCTTCATTATAAATGAAGAGCCTTTACTATTATTATTAACTTTTGATTAATGGCATAGCATTGTATCTGAACTCATCTGTCAAAAGTAAAAGATTGTAGTGAGTTTACGCACAAAACTACTGGTCAAAAATGTCCGCATATTAAAAAAACATCCTGAAAACAACTTACCAACATTTAAAGCAATTTAATTCCTGCTCTCTATCTGCGCCACTTCGGCTTCACAGAAAGGATATTAACGGTCATGAATTCGAAATGGCGGGAAGAAAGAAGTAGTATCTCACTAACAAAAAAATAGTTTTTGATTTACATTAAAACAATGCATGTAATAAAACGTTGAAGGAAAACATCACGAGGAAACCGGCATGTCCTAGAAACAAAAATTCGAAGACATGTGACATCTATCAATCCGCACTGGGCCCGCTTGGTGTATTATAACCCAATCCCTCTCATAGAGAGGAGGCCTGTGTCCCAGCAGTGGGAACATTATAGGCTGATGATGATGATGTAATAAAGCATTATTATGACACTTATTTTAGACAAAAAATGCAAGAAGTGCAAGAAAATATAGTTTTTTATAAAAATAATTAATATGTATATCTTTGTAAATTTTTTGCTTCTTTCCTAAAATAATATATTTTTTTAAGTGTACTATATTTTATATAGCTTATTTTGAAAAATACTATATTTCACCGAAAAAATGTTGGCAACCACGGACAGAAGCCAATAATAATTTGTTTTACACACAATTAAATTAGTATACTTAGAGTACTAGATCAAATGTTATCAATGTTTTAGATTTAACAGATAAAATGCAGACATCTTATCAGGGAATGAAATGTTAGTGGCTAAATCTAATCTAAGCCATGTATAACCATGTCTGAACATAGAATAGTCACCTACTCTAAAAAATAAAGAATATTCATTTAATCAAGCTTGTACCGTAAATTAATTATTACTAGCTGATGCCCGCGGCTTCGCCCGCGTAATCATGAAATTTTGATCCCGTTCCTGCGACTCATGGGAACCTGTTCCAGGTATAAAAGTAGCCTATGTCTTATTCCAGGCTATAATCTATCCCTGTGACAAATTTCAGCCAGATCCTTTCATCCGTTAGAGCCTAATTGAATATCAAACATCCAACCACCGACTCCTCAAACAAATATCATTATATTTTGACAAATTACATACTAAACCTTTCTCGAGAACCACTCTATCCATTGCTGAAAACAACATGAAAATCTGTGCAGTCGTTTTTGAGTTTATCGCGAACAGACGGACAGACGTGGCGGAGGACTTTGTTTTATAATATGTAGTGATAGTGATAACACACGTGGATTTCATTAATAAATGAAATGAAATCAGGCGCAAAATAATTACTGAATAAAATGTTTACAAATAAATAAAGACAAACACAGGAAAAGTACACCGTATAAATAAATATGGTAATTAGTCGGGCTATTTTAAACTGGCTTAAAAATAGCTAAGATAGACTAATTAACATAATTACCTCATCTCGTATGAGAATTTTTTGCATTATTTGGGGTTGTGTAAAAAAGAAATACCTACATTTGTGGTAAACAAGAAATAACTACATTAAAGTGCTGCATCGAATCTTGGACTACCCACTGCCAACCTAGCAGACAGATATCACCCCCGATATCAACGTCACATAGTCTGCTGTTATAGCTTTGAATATAACGAAAATCAAAACAACACAAATACAGGATTAAACAGACTCTTCACGAAGCCGTTAACCAAGCATTATGTACATCAAACTAAGTAACTTTACGCTGAAATTATTGCTGGGATACAATTATTTTTTTGGGGGTGTATAATACGTTTTACGGTTGGACTCAATGCAACGCATTTAAAACATTGTGCTGATGTATGGTTTGAATAATACGACGGGCGTGAAGGTGTCTTAAGTAAAAAAAATTACATCAAAAACATGTAACGGGTTTTCCAATAAGAGGTGTTATTTTCAACTCAACTCATTTATTTCAGATATCAATATCCATAAATTTGTTAATAGAACCACTTAAAAATAAAAACAAAACAGAGACAAATAAAGATAAAAATTAAAAATAATAGATATAAATTAACTTAATACAATAGATTTCAAAATTCTAAAAATTTAATTGGCAAAGGGCCATTGGTTATTTTGATATTCAAAGAAAAATGCATTTTTTTAATATAAATGATCGGATGTTTATTTCATTATGAAGAGGTAGGTATGCCGTTAATAGTGGAATATAACATCAGGCAAATGACAACCATGACCACGCTTACAGGACCATACCACCGACAGGACCATTGATCTTTTACGGGAAAAGTTTCCGGATCGTGTTATCTCTCGAAGAGGTGATCACAATTGGCCACCGAGATCTTGTGATTTAACACCTTGCAACTTCTTCCTTTGGGGCCACGTGTAAGAGAAGGTCTACGCCAACAGTCCAGCGTCTATTCAAGACCTCAAAGATGGAATTCGTAAGGCTATCGAGGACATAGGGCAGCCGCTTTGCGATTTGGTTATGGAAAATTTCATGAAAAGGATATGGTCCTGTAAGCGTGGTCGTGGTAGTCATTTGCCTGATGTTATTTTCCACTATTAGCGGCATACCTTCCTCTTTATAATGAAATAAACATCCGATCATTTATATTAAAAAAATGCATTTTTCTTTGATTATCAAAATAACACCTCTTATTGGAAAACCCTGTATTTAAAAAAAAAAAAACTTGTGAAAAAGTTGGAACTTTGACCCCCAATATCTCCGTAACTAGAAGGTTCCCAGGTATGGTCTAAAAAAATGATCGCAATAACAGGGAGAACTAGCGCCTTTCGGCTTCGTTAAATCTTTTTTCACCTTTTATACAGCACGGAACAGCTTCATACTTACATTCAAGATCGTTGAAACTGCAATAAAAATAAAACGTTCTTAGGAGACTCCATAACTCTTGAAGATTTATCGTAAAGAAAAGAGGTCACACAACTTTCATGTTTGTTGCTCAAGTCTTGTATCGACTAAACTACATTGCGTTCGCGATTTAGGTTCTAAACATGCAAACAGATTGTGTTTTTGGAAAAACAACTTTAATACACATGCCTACAGTACAATTTCGCGGTTGCGCTACAATTTCAATCAGTTTTCTGACTTTTTTAATAGTTAAATTAGTCTGATAGTATATAAAGTGTTAATATTCGTCTGTAAATGTAGAAATTACATGGGACTTAAAACATAACTGGAGAAATGTGTGTGAACTATAAGGTACACCTCTGCCTAACACTTCAGGGATTACAGGCGTGCTGTTATGTGTAAATGTTAAAATATTGTACCTAGTATCAATATTGGCAACAACGATTTGAATTGACTTCACCAAAATCTTTCGTAGCAAACTATCCGAGACATCAAGCAAATATGTCCCTAGTCTTTGAAAATGCGAAGATTCCATTACCCTTTTAACAATTACCCGAGGGCAATACCTCCATAGTAATAATCGATTTTGTTGACTGTACAATATAAGTTCTTACATGTTAAGAACTTACAAGATAGGTTAACAACTAGAGACGAGTCAACTTATGAACATAGATTTTTATTATGGATTCATGATATTCTCGAAGCTAGGGATGCGCGATACTTGCATTTGTATCGATACTTTCGATCGATACAAATATCGTATTGTATTATGTATCCCTCTAGAAGTCTAGGCAAAATTCCAGGAATATTCCTTCCATAAGGAGGATGCGATACAGTAGCCCGCGAAATTCAATTTTTCTTACGTTTTTGCAATTTGCAGTCAGTTTAGGTTGTATGTTGATTAAAATATGATTTGCAACCGTAAGAAATGTGGCGTTACAGAGTTATAATCATTAAAATCATGAATACAACCTTCTAAGTTCATTTAATCCCATTGAATTAAAATTTCATGAAATGTCAATTATATTTTGAATTTCGTGGGCTACCCTGGCGAATTTTATATCAATCCAAGCATTTGTATCAAATCAAATTATTTATTTGCATAATACAGGTGGGTGTAAAAAGATGTTACAATTATATATAAAGTGCACTGTATCATTACCTAATTAGATGTGCAAATATTTATCGTATTCATTTGTATCGATCCAAAATATCGGAGTAACGCATCATGTTATAATATCGATACTGTATAGTATCGGATCGGATCTTACATCACTACTCGGAGTTCGGTTTTCGATCTTGTTTGAGATGAGTGATATATTGTCTGCGCAGAATGCGTGTTTTTAGGTCGATTGTCTTTCAAACATGGTACTTATATAAAAGGGTGGTAAGAAAGGGTGTACAGAGCTAGATTGAAGAAAGCCGTATTTGACCGGCTTATAATAAAGGGGGAGGTTATGTTCCACCAGCACCTTTTTTTTTCTGTATTTCACCGATTTCTCCGTGATTGTGATTCAAAATTGATACTGGACCAGGATTTTTATGAGATACCACAACTAAAAAGGGTAAAACTAAAACTTTTTTGCAAAAAAAATTACCGACTTTTAAAAAAACAAAAAAAAAATAGAAAATAACTTTACTTTCGGAAGTCGGTGCTTTTTGTTCCCTTGACTTTTTTTGCCACCGACTGCCGAAAGTTTTTGACCTAGAATCAACCAGAGACTGGCTTGATTTTGCTTCTGCTTCAGATGATTTATTGTCAGACTTCTGTAGTTATGAGCTGTGGCTCACACTTTCGTAGCTAGTTGTCTTCACATCAGCAGAAAGATATCCAAAGAACACGGTACAAAGGTTACTCTAAAAAGCATCGTTAGAACGTCCTGCCTTCTTTTATTTTTACGGATGGGAATTCTTCAAATGACTTCTCCCGCTCTGGGTAGAGCGGAAGGGAGTGTCAGACTTGTACTGACTAAAACCCATCCATGTTCATTCCTTGCCCTTTGTGTTCCAGGGCCGCGGTATCTCTTTCGAACAGCCCGCAGCCCCAGTATATTAGCCTTAGGCAGCCACAGGTAATTTGAAAAAAAAAATTGCCGGTCCATACATGATATTTTTAGGGTTCCGTACCCAAAGGATAAAAAAGGGACCCTATTATTAAGACTCCGTTGTCCGTCTGTCAACAGGCTGCTGTATCTCATGAACCGTGATAGTTAGACAGTTGACATTTTCACAGATGATGTACTTCTGTTGCCGCTATAACAACAAATACTAAAAACAGAATAAAATAAATATTTAAGAGGGGCCCATACAAGAAACGTGATTTTTTTGCCGTTTTTATAATTATTAATGTGGTATAGATAATGGTACGGAACCCTTCGTGCGCGAGTCCGACTCGCACTTGGCCAGTTTTTTATTTTAAAATGTCTGTGTGGCCTCCACGAAGAAATTTTTCATCGGCAATTTATTCGGTTCAGAATGATGTACATAATACGTGGTAACTCTTTGTGCACCCCCCTTCCACGGTTCCACCCTGTATGGGTTTACCCTTCACCCTGTTGGGTTTGGGTTGTTTGTGTATGTGAGTTTAAATGTTTGTAAACGCACCCACGATACTGGAGAAATTCTTAGTATGTGGCAAAGTATAAAAAAAAACCTTTTTTGCTTGATAACATCACGCCTGTTTTTCCCGAAGGGTTAGGCAGAAGTGTACCTAATAGTACCCCCACATTTCGCCAGTTATGTTTTTAAGTCCCATGTAATAGGGGGCGTGCCTTCAACCGGGCATAAATCCAGACTCCGTAGCTGCTATTAAGAAATTCCTGATGGAAAAACCCAATAGCATTTCCCTGACCAGAGAATCGAACCCAGGACGTCATGCTAAGCAGTCGCGCTTGCGACCACTAGACCAACAAGGCAGTTGCTTGCTTGAATTAATGAAAAACCTATGGGGGAGGCCCTTGCCCAATTATGGTGGTGATGCCAAGATGAAGAGTACAATCAAAAACACTATATAGACCGATCGTTTCTATCTATTTCTATTTCGTTAGCCCAGTGAGATGATTTGGCGATATCTTCTGGCGATTGTAACTTTTTTTTTTTTCGGATGGGATTTTATCAGATGACTTCTCCCGCTCCGGGCAGAGCGGAAGGGAGTGTCAGACTTGTACTGACTAAAACCCATCCATGTTCCTTCCTTGCCCTTTGTGTTCCAGGGCCGCGGTATCTCTTTCGAACAGTCCCGCAACCCTGGCAGGTGGAGATTGTACCTGTCCTTCAACTCCTGCCTCACTCACTGGCGATTTGATATTTTGATGTACGATTCAATTAAAAGCACGTTATCCACGTGTCAACTAGAGCGATAAATCGATTCCCACGTTTTAATCTAGGCAGCTGATATTATACAATCGTCGGCTGAATTGAGCTCAATTACCCGTCAGCGTATCGCGAGAGTTCGACATTAGTTCGTACCCAATCGCGTCCGAAGAAAATGAATATAAAATAATGGACCAAGCGAAATTAAACTTGATTCGATTTGGAACTTCGTAATAATGGGTGCAAAAACGTAGAGAATGGAGAAACCTATAAGTTACTCGATTGCTGAGCATGAGGTCCTGGGTTCGATTCCCGGGTCGGGCAAAGTGCTATTGGGTTTTTATCAAGAATAATCAGTAGCAGCCACGGAGTCTGGATTTGTGTCCGGTTGATGACCCAGGAATCGAACTCAAGCCCAGGACTTCATGCTCAGCAGTCGCGATTGCGACCACTAGACCAACGGGGCAGTCAAAACAGACACATGAGCAAAGCCATAAACAGCAATGATGTTCAACTCAATCGCTATAAGGTACAGAGGCCAGCACATCAAGCTACCCCAATCTGTCAAATTTCTTTGTTAGTTTTTCAACTTTATTACAAAAGGATAAGGTTTTTTTTTTAAATCATCAAATGACTCCGCTCTGGGCCGAGAGGAAGGGAGTGTCAGACTTGTACTGACTAAAACCCATCCACAGGCCCGCGTCTACGGTGGCCGGAAGCCACCACGTGATCCCGGACGCGTCTCCCGCGGTGGTGGGGTTCTGTCCCTCCTACGCTCCGCCACCTCCTTCGCTAGCATGACTGCTTCGCAGAAGGAGGTGACGGCATCCCATTCCCTCTCGCTCCGGACCGACTTTGACAGTTTGGAATAGTTTGATGTGCTGCGGTGTGTACCTCTACCTAAATGAAATGTGTAGGACGAATCATGCCTGCTCAGGGACGAATCTTGGGCTGATAATAAACCACCAATATCTTACATTAATACTCGTTTCTTCCCTTTTTTTTCGGATGGGAAATCATCAATTGACTTCTCTCGCTCTGGGCAGAGCGGAAGGGAGTGTCAGACTTGTACTGAGTAAAACCCATCCATGTTCCTTCCTTGCCCCTTGTGTTCCAGGGTCGCGGTATCTCTTTCGAAAAGTCCCGCAGCCCCTCGTTTTTTCCCTCAAAGAATATTTTTAATTAAGAATGGAAATACAGGTTTATTAAACAGAAAAACCTCGTTCAACTTATTTCGCGCAACGTAAATTAAAATGAACGTCAGCAAAATGTAAATCATTGTTTACTTTGGTTTCACGTGATTTTAATTAAAACTGTGTGTGTACTTGTGTAGCAAAGGCAGAGTTATTTGTTAAATGAAAATACTTGAATAAGGCCTTTTTGGGCGCAGTCCAAGTCGAGCCATTTTCGACCCATAGGGTAGGGAGCATGGGGGTGTTACCTACTAGACAATGTGCTTAAGGTAAGGAATTCAATTTATCTTACGTTTTTTGCAGTTTGGAGATCAGTGTCAGGTTGTATGTTAACTAAAATTAGATTCGCGCAAGCAACACTTATGAATACACAAACACATACGGAACAGAATTATAATCATCAGTATAACCATTTCATTAAACCCCATTCAGTAACTATTTCATGAAAAAGTCAGTTGCAGGTCAGTGTCAGGTTGTATGTTGATTAAAATATGAGTAGGTTCCTAGATGACCGAGCTTTACTCGAATTTTTTTTTAGCATTATATAATCGATAGATCGATTTATCGCCCCTGAAACCCTCTGCATAATAAATTTCATGATGATCGTTGGAGCCGTTTCCGAGATTCATATTATATAATTATATACAAGGTATTAGATTCGTGGCCGTAACAAATATGGCATAACTGATACAAACACATTAAAATCATCAAAGTTTATTTAACCTCATTGAATGACTTTCTCTTGAAATACTCATTCGTAGGCTAACGTGCGCTAAACGTGCTTTCCGAGGCACGTAGGAAACTCACACCCGTATTCATGAACGTTACTACGAGGTCCCACAGTGCGCGCAGACGCACAGTGTGCCGAAAACCTATTCATAAACAATACTTGAGGGACGAACGACACTATGCACTCATTATAATGAACGCAAAGATAAAGTAGCTCACTTGCTACTTTACGCAACGCATAGTGCGACAAATTAACACAAATGTCAGACTGGTATCGGGTATTGTTGTAGTGATTACAGCAGCTAAGATGATTTTGATGATTATAGTAGTATTGTAGTATTCACTCGCCAGAAATCTATTATTGGCCCAGGGTATACATTAGATGGTACTTACATAAGTAAAGTAACCAGTATCAAGGATCTTGGTGTGGTACACGATAGCAAGCTTCTCTTTGATGATCATATAGAAACAGTTGTCAACAAGGCGTTCAAAGCCTTAGGTTTCATTATTAGAGCTTGTTCTAGCTTTCGTTCCCTAAAACCATTAAAGGTTCTTTATTGTTCTCTAGTGCGTAGCCACCTTGAGTACGTTTCTCCAGTATGGAACCCTCAATATGAGATCTACAAAGCTCGTATTGAGTCTGTTCAGAGGAAATTTTTACGATACTTGGACTTCAAGGCCGGGCAATTCTCAGTCGACTATGAACACCGTTGTAAGCGATATCATTTCTTACCGTTGGTAGTAAGACGTAATATCAATGATATCTGTTTCTTAGTGAACATCGCAAACGGCTCGGTTGATTGTCCCGAACTACTTAGTAAAATATTTCTTCGCACTAATTTAAACAACCTAAGGAAACGGCCGCTACTTCAGGTACCATTCGCATCGACAAAGTACAGGCGAAACGCCTTCTGCATACGTAGTGTTATAGCTTTCAATAGTTTACCATCACACGTAGAAATCGATTTATTTGGCACCAGCGCACACAAAATTAGAAAGATTTTAAATAAAGAGTATTTTGGTGACAACCATAAATAGCTTTAATTTTGATATTGCACGACTTGACATACTTATGTTTATTATAATCTTATAATCTTTTACTTTTTCAAATCGCTGTAACTGCAGGTCAACGCAAATAACGCATTTAACTAAGTAGATTTATACATGTGGAAGCTTGTAATTAGCAAATGTCCCTACTTATGCATGTTACTTAAGATTGTTATTAGTCTGTAAGCTTTCTTTAAAATTAAATAAATTTAAATTTAATTATATTCTTATAGGCACGCAACTATTATTTATAATAAAAAGTTTATTAGAAATAATGTAAAACCTTTCAAACAGTCAACAAAACTTTTAAGGCGGTTGCGTCAGGGTAGCCCGCGAAATTGAAATTTTCTTACGTTCTTTTGCAATTTGCAGGTCAGTGTCAGGTTGTACGTTGATGAAAAATGAGTCGCGCCAGTAACGCTTATGTAGTTACAGAATTATAATCGTGAAAATCATCAATACAACCCTTTAAGAATTTCGCGGGCTACCCTGGCGCAACCACCTTAAAACAGTCTTTGTTTTTAAATATCTTGGTTGACGTTTATTCTGTCAGTCAGTCAACCCGAGTGAAGTCGCTTCACAACGTTAACCAATCACAACGCCTCATTCAATACTATGTGTCCGCACAGCAAAGAGTCCATAAAGTATGGTTTCTGAAATGAATGGCCTGTCATGACGAACGCAGTGAGAAATGCCTTACTTAGCATAGTGTTGCTGCCATACTTATGTATGTAGCGTTCTTGAATACCAGTGTTAGCAAATAATGGGCTGTCACCCATCCACGGACAAATCTAGGTAACCACTGCTTTACATAAAGATCGACCCGAGTAGCTGTTGTTATTTGGCCACGAGGTCAGTTCTACAGAATTCATGCATTTTAATTTATATCGATGTTACAAAGAATCCATGGCACAATAACTGTATCACACCATGACCTAGTTTCAAACAATAAATTATCTAGCAACGAATCTAAAATTGTGAATTTATCTAACCATGCAAATACCCGCAGAGCAAGCTGTGGAAATACATTGTTGTCGTCATACGTTATCAAAGGTTTTGACGAATATACATGCCTGATAAGAGTGGACTACCTATATATTTTTTTTAGCGGCAGGATTTTTACATCCGTTGCGTAGATATACGTTTTATTTTTAGGTGAGTGTGTTTTATGGTAGGTAACGTAAAGAAATAGGTACAGAAGATTGACTGGAGAATTTTTATAGAATGGATTTTAACAAAAAGATAACCAGAGAATTTATCTATGTATGTATAGAAATAACGAACACGTTAATTGGACAACTGGTTTTCGAGTTATAAGCAAACAAACAGACACAGAGACGAGTTTCATAATTCGTACATAAATTCGAAAGGATGTCATCTATTTGCTTAGGTATTTGCTTACATCTTTTGATATCCTCCATCGATTTCAGACCCCTATTCATAAGCTGAGGCCCAATTAAAAATACTTGTTTCACATATGTAATTAGTATTACTATGACTCCACTGTACGTCTGTCTGTCTGTCACCAGGCTGATGTATTTATTTCTGTTGCTGCTATAACAACAAATAATAAAAATATGAATTACATATTTAATATTGTCTATACAAAATGTATTTAACGCAATGTGTGTTAGCGTTTTTATCGCTATACGCGGGGTTGGCGCACTCCTTCTCTTGGGGTAAGTTGAAGAGTCATTACAGGGGGACTCCCATACAAGAAACGTGTTTTTTTCGGTTTATGGTACGGAACCCTTCTTGCGCGAGTCCAACTCGCGCTTGGCCAGTTTTATTTTATAATTTTAAGAATTTATTAATACCTATGGATGATACTGATTGTGTTTGTTGCAAACAGATTAACTAAAAATACTAAAATTCTATAGGATATTTTTTTTATAATTGTATTTTCGATTAAAAAATCGACGTATTTACGTAACGTTCACACCGAGCGCTCGTGCTAGTGGTCTCCGTTCGGTATTCTTTCTATGAAACTTCACACTTATAAGCATTGTATTAGCATAGCATATTATGTATCTAATACAGTTATTTAATAAAAACACAATGTCTTACAGAAAAGCAATTGAAAACATAATTTGCTCTTAGTATTTTCATTATTTAATTTTATAAGCGTTTTATAAGTAAATAGCAGCTTTTTAAACATCAACACTATAAAAACAATTACGGAAAAGCAAACTGGTTTAACGACCTCTCATTTCAACCTAAATACCCATATTTATATTTATTTTTAAATACCGTCACGGCTCCATTTTCTTCTATTCCCTTCTGTAATTTTCATCCCCAAAAGAGTCTTTAAGCCCGTCTTTTATTTGGCCATATTATATCGACTCTTTTAAACTGATCCCACTCATCCCACACAAGCGGGACCCGCGGGTATAATCGACCTAATACATTTTTGAATAGGGTAGTTGACCAAAAAATCTAATTAGTGCGTCTAATATTGGAAACATATTTTTTTTTCTCGTAAACTAAAAATGAGGACGATGCAGTGCGTCGAAAATTCGTGTGTCGTCACATTCAGGTGATTCAGGTACACTTTTTAGCGGAAACTGACGTCACAAGCCCCCCCTCATGAACTTTGATGCGTTTTATTTTCGTTATTTTTTATTGATTTTTCGATAATCTAACTGACAGACTAAATAGAATTATATTTTTTTTACTCAGGAAACATCCCTATTCAATTTTGTTTTTTTTTTAATCTTCTTAAAAGCTATAGAATATTCTTCAACGGATTCAAGGTCTACTTCGTATTTGAATGTGGCTCAATTTGAATTTATAGGCCGGCTTATTGGACTAGAGTTGGCAATTTGTAAGAGACAAAAAGTTTTATTCGAGAGACTGGAATTTGTATGACCCTTCGCTTTCGTTCCTTGCTTAATCTATCAATCTGATCAAATTAATTAGATGGGCGAGATAAAGAATTAGGACGTTTAAAGTAATTAGTTAAAGCAAATAGAGGTCTAGGTTAGGTCTGTAGTAAAATACTCGTCTCCATTTCTAGTTTAATTATTACAGTTATGACTTTTGTTTTGCATTCCGTATTTTTGTGTAATAAACTAACTGTTGCCCGCGAGTTTCGTTCGTGTGAAATGATAATAAGACTACTACTTCGGAATATTTTAATTGGATTTTTTAACAAATTCAAAGGTTTTAATTTTTTTGCACGGAACCCTAATCTTTTTTCTAAAATATAAGTAACCCAAGTTACTCCTTAAAACATCAGCACTAATAAAAGTTCCGCAAAAATCGGTACAGCCGTTTCATATGTTTTCAATAAAAATCTGTTATTTGAAATTACAGACACTTCAATTTTATTTATTTTTATAGATTAAATATACTATGACGATGAATAAGTGCCGTTTGTAGTGTAAACAGCTATTCCTAATGTTCTTAATTATACAGTTCAACTAAAAAACACAAACACTACAAATTATAGCAATAAGTTTAGCATCATCTTCAATTTACATGCTAAAACAAACTGACTCAAATCCTCTCAAGACCGTCATGCCAAATTATACCGTCTCGTAACTAAAATACAGTCGAAATTACACCACTGAGTTTATGGCATTATGTAAAGGTCGACTACTTATACAATGTATATCTTACGGAATAAGTAAATTAACTAGCTCAAGTGACATAATGCGTCATCTAGTTAATACTTTATTGTGTACTAGCTGATGCCCGCGGTTTTGCCCGCGTGGATGTCGGTTATCGCGACCAAAAGTAATCATGAAATTAAGATTCCGTTCTCGCAACAAAAACTTGACAAATTATAAACTAAAACCTTCCTCGAGAACCACTCTATCCATTGGTGAAAACAGCATAAAAATCGGTGCTGTAGTTTTTGAGTTTATCGCGAACAGACAGACAGACGCGGCGGAGGACTTTGCTTTATAATATGTAGTGAAAGTGACTAGCGACCCGCCCCGGCTTCGCACGGGTGCAATGTAGTTATTGTTCAGCCAGCGTTTGCAATGTAAGCGCAAAAAAATGTGTTTATTTATGACATCACAATATTAGAAACCTCTAAAATTATCACTGTTT
Organism: Lycophotia porphyrea; assembly: GCA_950005105.1. Lineage (NCBI taxonomy): Eukaryota > Metazoa > Arthropoda > Insecta > Lepidoptera > Noctuidae > Lycophotia > Lycophotia porphyrea. Next base: position 12,196,877 of record OX465406.1, read on the forward strand.
CTCTACTATATTATGCATGTTATATACGTATAAACCTTCCTCTTGAATCACTCTATCTATTTAAAAAAACTGCATCAAAATCCGTTGCGAAGAAAGATCCAAGCATACCTAAGGACAGACAGACAGCAGGAAGCGGCTTTGTTTTATACTATGTAGTGATACTGATGTGCTCTAAAATTGTTTACATTGATCACTTTCTCCTTCATTGACACCGTCGTTTCACGTCAGCTTTTCGTGATCATTTTCTTAAGGTGGTTGCGTCAGGGTAGCCCGTCAAATCAAAGTTTCTTACTTTTTTATATTTGCAGCTCATTATCAGGTTGTATGTTGATGAAAAATGAGTCGCGCCAGTAACACGTATGTAGTTACAGAATCACAATCATGAAAATCGTCAATATTACCCTATAAGTTCATTTAACTCTATTGAATGACTTTTTTATGAAATATTCGTTGAATTGGGTTGCATGCTGCTACAATTAACTGCATACGTTTTACAGACGCGACGCATTTTTTCATCGACATACAACCTGACACTGACCTGCAAATTACAAAAAACATAAGAAAATTTGAATTTGGAGAGCTACCCTGACGCAACCACTTGAAGAGCGTTAACGACTTTCGGCATTTCATACAAACTGTCAAGTCTAAAAAGTTGACAGAGGAATTTTCGAAAAATAGTGTTACAGCTAAATTAGATAAATTTCAATTTTTCCATAGAAACAGACTCTATTTATCTTTTTTTTTTTAAAGACTTTCGATAAGTCCTCTGTCAACTTTTCTTCCCGTACTCCACCAAACAAGCTATTCAAAACCAATTTGTACGGGAAATCTATACAAAGCGAGGCCATGTTATACTTGAAATGTATAGCTGGATGTGTCCCCGTGTGTACAATGACCCCTTAGGGAGGTTTAAGATAAACAAAAACAAATCTTATCCCTATATGTATAAGGTAATCTAAAGCTTGCCTTAGATATCAGACAAAATCAATGAGCTACCTCCATTGACCTATGTGTCATCTACAATGTCCTCCAAGGTTGTTTTCATGCCACCACTTTCTACTCCACTGACCCCGCCACCGCGTCGCCTTTCTTCATGAAAGGTTGCGCCGCTGACAAACGGTCGTTAGCACGGGTTTTTGAAGGTCTATGAGGATCTATCGACTACAGATATTTAGCAGAAAATTGGTGCACATGTTAAATGCATGTAGAATAAAATGTGCAATGTGCAATGTGCACTGAAAAATTTCGTCTACGCGTCGCTACCAGCTTTGTGATTCGAGTTCTGTTGACCTCATTCCAGCATTTATTTTAAATATTATTGGCGATTTCTTTTTTGTTAGAGATATTAAAACTTGCCGTGCAGATTGCAATAGACCAATAGTATAGTATGTCCATTTAAGGTGGAAGCGTACCGGTAGCCCGCGAAATTCAAATTTTCTTACGTTTTTTGCAAATGAGTTTTTTTAAATGAGTCGCGCCAGTAACAAAAAAAAAAATCAGCAATACAACCCTCTAAGTTCATTTAACCCCATTGAATTACTTTTTCGTGAAATATTCATTGAATAGGGTTACATGAACTTAGAGGGTTGTAAACGTAAGAAAATTTGAATTTCGCGACTACCCTGACGCTCCCATCTTAATGTGTAAGTCATGGTGGCGTTGCTTGTCATGAAATTTTGCATCGATATGTCAAACTTGGTACATGTATTTTAGTTCTGTGGTTTCCCGCCTGGACAGTTAAGTTGGTTGATAGTGACCTTTCGAAATGTTAACCATAATTCTGCCTTTTGAAATTACTAGGACTATAAAACAACATAGATCATTCAGCATTACTTCCAATACCAGGGTATCATCAAGCAAAAATGGTTAGCATACAACAGGAAAAGTTTTATCAGATTAATTAACCATGCATGAGCCACCAGTTAACTATTAGCTTGTTAACGTAACTAATCGATATCACGCTTCACTGCCTCGATGCGGTAAGCAGTGCAGATAGTCACCCAGGCATTTCATTCACCTTTATTTTTGTATGCTTTGTCAATGAACGATGACCCGTCTGTTATACTACATAACATCAGTCCTGTAATTCCCGAAATGTTAGTCAGATTTGTATCTGGTACACCCACAATACGCCCGTTGTGTTTAAGTTCCATGTAATAGGGGACGAACCTTTAGCCATCAACCGTGGCTGCTACTGACTGAGATATTCCTGATGAAAAACTGTTACACTAGGATCACCAATATGTCTGCATAATACAGAATTAGTGTTTTTGGGAAACCGCTCCTTGTCAGAGGAGGTTGACTCGAATCATTAACATCTTCATACTCCTGACGCGTTGTTCTAGTGATTACGAGTGTGACTACCGAGCAGAAGGCTCCACCAGAGTTGAGCGAGAATGCGTAGCGAGGGATGTGTTTGAAACGGGCAATTATATCTCTTCTAACTCTAAATGTTTTGTTATGCGATGTCATCATCATCATCATTTCAGCCAAAAGACGTCCACTGCTGGACATAGGCCTCCCCCAAGTGTCGCCACAATGACCGGTCCCGTGCGACTCGCATCCAGCTGATTCCCGCAACCTTCACCAGGTCATCGGTCCACCTAGTGGGAGGCCTCCTAACGCAACGTCTTCCGGTTCGCGGTCGCAACTCCAAAACTTTACGGCCCATCGGGCATCCGTTCTGCGAGCAATGCGATGTATGTTTACTGTTTATTTTTACAAATTTTGTATGCACGTCTTATCTCTGCGACAAATAAATATGTTTTCTTTCTTCTCAATTATCAGTAGCAGCTCGTAGATTCGAAGTCTTGCGCCTGATCTCTCTGTGTCAGTTTGCCGTTCCTTCGGACTATGAGAGTTCTGGCAGTAAAAACATCTCTGTTTGCGCACACATTATGCCCTGAAACATTTTCTGAATTTTCAGACTAGCCAAAAGGTCAGGAGGACTGATCTATTGTATTCACCTGATTAGCGGATAACCTTTGTTTGTAAGAGGAGGTTTTCTTTAACCAATAATCAATATATCGTGTCTTTGTCTTTCCAATTTATTTTATGTCAACAGCATTGTGTTTTCTTCAACCTTGGTCTCAGTTTTATTACCCTGCCTAGTCATATTATCTGTTTAATGATTTTACCTAGGAGATTGCTAATAACTGGAAAATATTTAAGATACATAACCCCCGTTTTGTAAACAAATTGTTTATTTAACACGAGAATGCACTGCCTTTAGCCAACAGGTGAAGAGATGGTTGTTTAGAAAAGATTTTTGAAAATTCATCACCTAACGGGGTTAAATAGCGGGGATAAAAGTTGGTATGGAAGTTAGTCCTTACTAAAATTCAATACGACCACTTGGACTTGTGTGTTGGTAGTGATTACATACGGGACCGAAACGTGGTTGCTCACAATGGGCCTCATCAGAAGGCTTAAAGTCATCCAAAAGGCAATGGATAGGGCTATGCTCGGAGTTTCTATTCTCGGAGACCAAGGTTACCGACGTAGCCCGAAAAATTTGCCAAAACTTAAGTGGTAGTGGGCAGCAGGGCACTTTGCTAGCAGAACGGATGGCTGATGGGGCCGAAATGTTCTGGAGTGGCGACCGCGAACCGGAACACGTTGCTTTGGAAGGCCTGCCACTAGGTGGACCGATGACCTGGTGAAGGTTGCGGGAATCCGCTGGATGCGAGTCGCACACGAGACCGGTGAATGTGGTGACACTTGGGGGAGGCCTATGTCCAGTGGACGTCTTTCGGCTGAAATGATGCAGTTGGACCTAAACTTTTAAAAAACTCATCACCTAACGGAGTTAAATGCGTGCATGTTGGTACTTAGACTTCTGTTAGCAAGCAAAAGTTATTTGTCTTTTTTTGGAAGCTCGTTCCCTAAGGTTGCTGAGAATTCTTGAAGTCTTATCGGGCACACGACTTGTAATACAGAACTTCACAAAACATCTTCGCTCGGCCTCAATATCACAAATAGCATGTTCCCCGACCTCTAGATTGACAGGACTCGATAACCAATTCCGCAGTGTGCCAGAGTGATCTAAGAATAATTCTCGGCTGTCTTCCCCATCTGTTCCGTAGATTATTCATAGCCAGCACAATAGCAATCAAACTGACCTATTTGTATAACAATAGGGTCCCGGTTCGTTCCACAGAGTGCAGTTTGTATGTAAGTTAAGAAATGATTGACAATGCAAGCTTGCTGTATTTATTTGAGGTGGGAAGCATTATATTTTAGTTAGTGAATATGTGTGGTGGTTATTTTTTGATGAATAAAAAAACCATATCTGCGATTTGACGATTTCTGAAAAAAATACAAAGGCCTACCATGACGTCTTAAAGTAGTTGTCATTCGAGTGTAGGAAAGAGATGGCGCTAGACGACCTGTCTAGCTCTGTCTCTTTCCCACACTGGAATTACAACAGCTGTTTTTTTTCACGTCATCTTCACCAGTCTTACGAAGAGATATCGTATTACCCACTACTAACTGGGTTGTGGAGGTCAGATAGGCAGTCGCTCTATGTAAAATACTGATATGTAGCTGCATCCGGTTAGACTGGAAGCCGACTCCAACATAGTTGGGAAAGGCTAGGGAAATGATAATGACTCCGTTGATTAGTGTGGTCAATTTCAACAACTTGTTTTTTTTTTTAAACTTTTCCCTTCTCTGGGAAGTTCTTTTATAGTGGGTGCGTTTACAAACATTTAAACTCACATACATAAACATCATTATTCTGAAGCGCCATATTTAAAACTAGTCTTCAGCCATTATCCATTATATGTGTACCTACTATAATTTATCAATAACCATGAATACCCTCTTTGTCTATTAATCAAGTTACTGTAACGCTAGGGCCACATTGGCGGTATTCGGTGTGCGAAAGAGATAGGAATCTACAGGACGTCTAGCTCCATCTCATTCCCACACTGCAAACATTCGCCGAATCCCGCCAATGTGGACCTAGCATAGCAGTTAGGGCCGGTTTTTTGATCCGTAGTCAAACACCGTATAACAATTTGTTAGATTAACCATGGTCAACTGGACAACTAATGGTTAAAGGGCTATTACGTTTTTCGATGTCTATTTTAACTATAGTCAAACTTGACCATTGGTTATTATATTGCCAGTGTAATGAGAAATATTTTCCTAAAAATTGCTATGGTTTTTTGGGGGTAACGTTTTTTTATGTGGCAACACTAGCTTTAATGATTGAATGAAACCAAGAGAAACGTCTGTTTTGACAGTTCAAATGTCAAAGACAGACTGCGCTAAAAATCAAACAGTTTATTACCACGATCCGAGAAACAACATCACAACAAGCTATATTTTTCACTCCGTGTTATTTATTGAATAGTTTTTGAATGAGTGCCGTGACTGCCAAGCATCTTTTGGCTTCATAAATATGTCAGGATACAGCCAACAATCAAACAAGTAAGTATTTTCGTATGTTTATATTGAGATTTAGCGCTGAAATCATCAAGAGTTACCTAGCTCGTGTTTTATTTACTTGTACGTAACAATTTTTTTTTAATTCTAGGGACCGCAGCTCTAATTTCTGTAAAGAAGAAACAAAAAAGCTAATGTTGCTAATACAGGATTACCCAGCGATAACAAATAAAAAAACTGATCACTCCAGCAACCAGCAAAAAGAAGCAGCTTGGAAATTTTGCGGCATTTCAATAAAGTTATTTAATTTAGTACAAATAGTTTTCGAGACCGCATGGATAACTTTACATGCAGATGATTTCGATATCCCAAAGAAATCTGCAGAGCATCGTTGCATGGTGCCTGTAGCGTAGAATCGTAATTTAAGCAATATTTGCTCAAGGGGTGTTATGGCTTGATTCCTAAAACGCAACAAATAATTATTTGAGGTTAGGTTGTTGTGAAGATGAGTTTGCGAATTAAATGCAATCAATGAAACTTTAAATATGTGCATTACTTATTTTACCTACCTTGTGGTGGTAGTTTTTAGAAAGCTTCCAATTTCACCGACTAACCACATAACTGTTTCCTTTGATAGCCGATACCGTTGGCAAAAGTCTACACTATCCCAGGTGTCCAAGGGTGGGTTACGTGGTCTAAAAATTTTCGGCCTTCTCATTAACACGTACTCCACATAAATATCATCGTCTGATGAACTTTCCGTATATCATAATATCTAACTATGTTTAAATTCATGATACAAAAGAATGAGAATCTGCGAAGTCTAATCTAGCCGGTCTAATCTGCGAAGTGCTAGCTTAGAATGTCTCAATGGTAGGTCCAAACGATGATGATATTGGCTGGGTGAGCTTGTATTGGTCTAATCCATTACCCAGGGAATCGCTGTGTAGATAAGATGGGTGAGTTAAGTCTGTCCTATTTTGTTTCAGTATTTTCTTTTTTCGTCTGGAAGTATCTTTTGTGAAAAGCTTTTGGTAAGACTGTTACTGTGATTTGAGTTTTTTGCGAAGTTTCAGCGCACGGTATATTACATACAGATACAGAATAATTAATACCAACATAATTATATAAGATGGAATTGACACCAACGCAGAAAAGCTTACCCCATTCTGAACCAGTTCCACATAGACAATTTACGTTGGAAAAAAAAAAAAAAAACGTGTGTTTCCTACAAAAGTGCAATACCTACACGGCCACAATGTATGGAACGGCTGAATTTTTTATGATCATAATAACCTATGAAATATTTCTATGTGGTCACTAATCGTCAAATATTTCTATGTGGTTAGAAATTTAGAATGATGTACCACTGGTACGTGGTAGGCGTTTGTGTGTCGCTGTCCTTTCCACCTTGTATACAGGTTGTAAACAGACTATTCACGAAGCCGTTAACCTAGCGTTATGCACATCAAACTAAGTAACTTTACGCAAAAATTTGTGCTGGGAAATGACTTTTTTTCTTAGGCTGAAAAATCACGTTTGACAGAAGGACTCAACTTAACGCACTCAAAACATTGTGCTGATAGATGGATTGAATAGTACGGGGGTCCTGGAGGTGTTTGAAGTAAAAATCTTACATTAAAAGCATGTATTTAAAAAAAAACTTGTGAAAAAGTTGGAACTTTGACCCCCAATATCTCCGTAACTAGAAGGTTCCCAGGTATGGTCTAGAACAAAAAAATGATCGCAATGACGGGGAGGACAAGTAGCTTTCGGCTTCGTTAAGAGTCTGTTTACACCCTTTATAGGGTGACTGGTAATTAGTGACCGATACTTAAACACGTGATTGTACTCAATAAAACAAACAATTTTCCCAAAGAATATTGTTTTTTAAATACTCATTCACTTTCATCACAATAACACAGCAGCCGTATGAAATATTACGCGCGTGCGCGCCTGTGACCTATCATTGCTATCGTACCGTGCAAGAGTGGGTAGGCAGAGCACCCGTGTGCTAGTTAGTCAGCTAGTTATCGGTGTACGTAAGCAGTGTAGGTACCTACATGTTTAGATTGTTTGTTGCTAAATTAAAAGTATAAAAAAAATGTTTATTTTTTAAAAAGTATCTGATTAGTGACCGATACTTAATTACGTGATTGTACTCATTATAACAGCAGCAGTATTGGAGCAGAGGTGGCCCAGTGGTAGCGACCCTTTTTTTTTTTTTTTTTTACGGATGGGAAATCATCAATTGACTTCTCCCGCTCTGGGCAGAGCGGAAGGGAGTCTTGTACTGAGGGGAGAGGCAGACTTGTACTGACTAAAACCCATCCATGTTCCTTCCTTGCCCTTTGTGTTCCAGGGCCGCGGTATCTCTTTCGAACAGCCCGCAGCAAATAATACCTCTTGTTGGAACCCCCGACTTACGAACAGTAAGTCGTGGGTTCGAAGAGAACCCAGGCAGGCGCATTAATTTGTGTAATTTATTTCATCACCACTGCTCTCAAAAACGGTGAAGGAAAACATCGTGAGGAAACCGGCATGTCCTAGAACCAAAAATTCGAAAACATGTGACATCTGTCAATCCGCACTGGGCCCGCGTGGTGGATTATTATAACCCATTCCCTCTTATAGAGAGGAGGCCTGTGTCCCAGCAGTGGGAACATTATAGGCTGATGATGATGATGATAATGACTCATTATAACAAACAACTTTCCCATAGAAACTTTTACTGTTGCACGGTACGCTAGTAATGAGACAGAATTTCATACGGCTGTTGTGTTATTGTGATAAAAGTATATGTATAAAAACAATGTTTCTTTGAGAAACTTGTGTGTTATCAATAAATCAAGTACGTGTTTAAGTATCGGTCACTAGTTTATCAGTCACCCTATAGATCAGAATAATAATAAAAGAGACTATCGGTTGATTATGCCGCTTAAGTTCAGTGAACTCCTGCGCCCTTGGACGCTTGGGATAAGTATTATCTCTATATCTAGTAAAAAATTGTATCCTTGTAAGCGTTCTAAGAAACGGTAGGAACGTTTTAAGAAAACGAATCCGGCATTGACCCTCGCTTAAGCCTAAATGAAGAAATTCTTCGGGTCACTAAGTTCCTAACTAATCCCTCTTCGTATAACTTAGCTACAACTCCGAAATTAAACAAGAATTTCTAAAGAACCACTCATTGTACCGACATTTCTTTAAACAATTTACAAAAACATACGGTCTACCCCGCTGAAAGTGGGAAGTAAAAACACCTACCTACTTCAGATTTTTTTTTTTTTTAATAATAGGGATATAAAGCTTGGCACTCACGGTGCGACACAATCTGGATTTGTCAATGAAAATTTAATGCCTTTTGTTTACGTGAGAAAACGGTTTTATGCGTGCGACTTGTTTGGTTGATGTAACATGGTGATAAAATGTGGGTTTTATGTATTATTGTGTAGGTAGATGTGATCAGGACTTTAATAAAACGAATTAAGTACCCCAATGTTACTACATAAAAATCGCTGCACTTTTATGAACTAGAAACACAAACATTAAGACATTTATACTGTCGTTATTGCCCTAACTCATTAATCATTCATTCACCATTGGTTTACATTAAAGCAGCAAAAGGAAATCTCATTGTTTTGTCAAATACAAAGAAAAAAAGACCTTGACATTGTCAAGTTGTCGAGCATTGGCTCACCAGAGATATTCAAATGTATGTAAAACACTTGCGCAACCTTAGACGGGACAATGAGAACAAAATAATCTACTAGAAAGAGCCAACTGGTTGCTGTCAGTACAAATATAACGAGTCACACAGTGGCTATTATGACATTTTTGAAGTGAACGTTGTAATGCGACTTCCAACAAGGTTGCGTTAAACGTTTAACGCTACCATGGAGGGGATATGAAGGCACTGTTTCGTTAAACGTTCAACGCTCCTGGGGAGGGGGAATAGAAAGAGACAGAGCGAGAGTGAATACGCGGCACTCGAACGCATGCGCGTAGTATACCTGTTTTCATTTCCACATTACGAAGTTTCACTTCTTCCGCGTGGAGGTACTCCACGCACTATTTTTTTGTATGATAGCCTCTCTCATCATCTGCTTAGCCTTTTGCCAACTATGGTGGGGTCGGCTTGCAGTCTAACCGGATGCAGCTGAGTACCAGTATTTTGTGATCTCTGACCTCCATAGCCAGGTTAATACTGGGTGATACCATACCCCTTGTTAATGCTGGTTGTCAGCCTTGCGGGCCACCGACTACTTTTTTGACCGTGTAGATATGGCACTTCATAGGAAACAGCAGATATAAAAAAAACTGGCCAAGTGCGAGTCGGACTCGCGCACGAAGGGTTCCGTACCATAAACCCCAAAAAAACACGATTCTTGTATGGGAGCCCCCTTTAATTATTAAATAATTTATATTTTTATTATTTGCTGTTATAGCGGCAACAGAAATACATCATCTGTGAAAATTTCAACTGTCTATCTGTCACGGTTCATGAGATACATCCTGGTGACAGACGGACGGACTCCGCTGTCCGTCCGTCTGTCTGTCTTAGCAATTGGGTCCCGTTTTACCCTTTTGGGTACGGAAACCTAAAAAAACCTATGAACAATTGATGTGGTGAATCATGTACTCAACACGTGATATCTGTCTGTGCATCGATGTATTTCACCGTCTTCAATCTTTTTGATTGGCACACAAAGAACGCAGCATCAATAGGCAGCTTTATTTTGTTTTCCTACCCACATTGTAAAAAAAGCTAGAATCCCTACTCTTTCCAAATAAATTGTGTTAGTCTTCGAAAATTGTTTTAGTAGCTATGACCTCTTGTGATTTTAAACTAAAAGAAACGACTTTTTGTGCCAAGATGGAGAAATTAGATGTGAGTTCGTTTTCTTTGCCAATTCCTTTTGTATTGCGTCCTATTTTGTACGAAGATTTGATCTACACTCTGTTGTTTTGATTTGATACACAGTTTTTTAACGTAGCCTTTTGAAGTCTGTGGAATCCACTGGCTTCTCTGTTTCCCGATCATTATAATCTAGATCTTTTCAATGTTCTAGTGCATCTGTTTATTCTAGGCAAGCGTGCTCCACCCTAGGCCGCAGTATCGCTTCACATCAGGCGTTGCGGCCAAATGCAAGCCTATTTAGTATAAAAAAAGACGTGTGGCACTCGGAGACTGCCGCGGTAAAGCTATTGCATAGCATTTTTTATCAACTTATGTAATTATAATTATTTATTCACTTTCGTAGTGTCAGATATTGACAAGCCTAGGTTATTATTTTTAATCTACTGCTGGAGCTAGGAGGTTAGGTTGTATAGGTTTAACCTACGCTTGTCAATATCTGACACTACGTGTTAGGCACTAGGTGTTAGGTTATTTTCGTTACGGAATTTTTCGTTACGGAATTTCTGGATTCGGTCTCCACGCTCAAGGCCCGCGATAGAAGCTATGCAATAGCTTAAAAAAGTATTTTACAGCAATTTCTAACTCTGCTTAAGGAGTTTATTACATTATCAATCATCAGAGAATTCATTGAAATCATGGGAAAGACTCCTTTTTAACCAAATTGCCCTCCTTTATATACAGGCGTTTGTGGCGACGAGTAAAGTTCTCTTTCCAAAAAAAGGTTTATGTTTTCAGAGTTCATGTGTATTTACCTATTTCTGTTAAGACGGCTTTCATTTTCTAACACACATCTTTTATTGGTCTTATCCTTGTTCTTCTTCTTTATCGAGTGGTTAGTGCCTAACCTGGTGTCAGAGTTTTTATGCCGCCCATGGGCCTCTGACTTGGCTTTACATGCCGTCGAGAAATATCTCTCAGGCATACTGGTTTCCTTTTCCGCTTTCCATGTATCACATTGATTTTGTTACTGTATTTATCGCAACTCGTGATGTTATGTCACGCGTTTTTCATATATAACGGGTTTTTTACGCAGTTACACTCAACGGCATTGTTGTATAATAAAAGAGCTTACGTGTTGACGTTTACAGTATATTTTATTTTTACATTTTGTTATGAAAACAGCTAACATTATGGCACGTTTTGAAAAGTCGTTAACGTTATTTTTCTTCAGTTTTTGGTATCTAAGGGCTTCTTGGATTGCCCTGTTTCGGGTAGATACCTAAGTACTACGTAAAACTTGGATGTTATGGCTGACATCAGAATTTTTATGTGAAATCTCGCAGACAAGTAGACTCATCAATATATATATATTTTTTAAACAATAGCATTATACCCTTGCCAAACAATAACTTCAGCCTGTACCTACGTATGTACTCCAAACACACACTGCCAGACACCTCAATCTTTTCATGTTGATAAAGTACCTATTCTGAGATTAGTTGCAGGAAAAAACAACAATTACTTACCTACTTATGCACTTCAGATACGTGTGTATAAGACCTATGTACAGACGCCAACAGGTCAAGGCACCCGAAACTGTCAGATTTTCCCAACCAACTTTGAACCTAATGCTTTAAAGATACAGTTGATAATCTATTAAAAAAATTGTCATATTTTAGTAACTTGATGTGCTGGCGTCTGTACTACAGATTTCACTTACGGTTTACCACTTTTCAACCTTATATAAAGTTGAAAAATGGTCGACTGTCAGTGAACTCGGTAGTATAGACTACAGAGGTGGGTTCTAGTGTGGGAAAGGGACATAGCTATACAGGTCGTCTAGCGCCATTTCTTTCTCATACTGGAATTACTCCTGCTTTAAGACGTCATGGTAGGCCACCAGAACTGCTTCTAAATAACCTTTTTTCTGTTGTCACCAGGAGACCTACACGGATGTGCCGGTAGCGCCTTCCTCTGACGTGGAGCACTGCCATTGGAAGCCGCAGGCGGAGCCCCCCAGTGCTATCCCACAGCTGTTGACCGCACTCGTGCTGTGTGGCATTTTTATGGTAAGTTATTGGGTGTCATCTAGTCAGCTATACCTTTGGCTTAGTTGAATTTCGATTGCTCAACACAAGTGACGTAAATAATGTTTATTTCTAAAGCTTTTGCCCGCGGCTTTGGCAACTGCCGATATGAAAAGTATCCTATGTCTTAACCCAGATTATGGTCTACTTGTATGCCAAATACTATCGATTATGGCGTGAAAAGGTTACAGACAGACAGAGATAGGCAGACAGACAAGCCGACTACATACACTGTATCTTTCTTACAACTATTATAATTGCGATAGTTTGTGAAGACGGATGGATGTTTGTTACTCTTTCACGCAAAAACTACGGATTTGGATAATACTTGGCACACAGAGTACTTATAAAATACTGTGGTTAACACATAGGAAGCTTTTTGCCCCGGTATTACGATTCCGTGCGAGAATTACCTAAATCCATGCAGGCGAAACCGAAGCATAAGCTGGTTTGTAATATTAGTATTAATTTTAACAAAAAGGTACAGTCGCCAGCACATCAAGCTACGCGAAACTGTCAAATTTCTCCAATCAACCTTAAATCTAATGCTTCAGCGATAAAGTTGAAAATATATTAAAGAAATTTGATAGATTGTAGTAGCTTGATCTACTGGCGTCTCTACAATCAAGGAGACACCCGCCTGATCAACACTAAGCTCAGTTATGCACTCACAACACAATGATCAGGCGGAAAAGGCAGCGACTGTACATCGTGCCTGAAAACAACAAAGTAACTATCAAAACAAGAAAAGCAAGATATAAGTAAGAATACGGCTCGTTACTCCTGAAGTTACCGATTTGTCCACCCGATTGCATGAGCCGAAAACCCGAAGGTCTATAGAATTACACGAGCGTGCCTTACACGACCCAATATCGTATCAGACAATGGGTAATGTCCGGATATATGGGGCCGCCGTAAATGACGGTAAAAGGCTTGCCTCACAAAAGAAAATGTTTGGTAATCGTGTACTACCCTCTCTAGTACAGTCATACTCATTATTGGGTCTTTTTATCTAAAGAATGGACATCGTCGTTCACACATATGTATAATCTCAACATGAATGATGTAACCAAGAATTTGTAACAATTATTTGATTGAAAAGAGTGTCCATGGAGTTTCTTGCCCATTCTTCTCCATAGAGATCTACGCTTTGGAATGGGCAACTACAGTACTTTCACAAGTTATTATGCCTTGTGTCTGTGACTGTAGCTTAGCCTTCTTTGTTTTTCTGATATTCAAAATTGCCTGTAGTGGTCTAATTGAAATAAATGCTTTTGAGTTTTGAAAAGAAACGAATACTTTGTCGTCTTTATCTACATATAATTTTGGCTTATTGTGCTTTGGGTATCAATATCATCGATTTTTGTATGAGACTTGTAATACCAATATGGTTGTTCAGCAACGTTGATTTTCCTCTTATTGTGCCGGACCTGAACCAAAAAAACTTGAGCAACCAAAGCTTCTCCACGATATTCTGACGAAAATCTGACGATTCTGAAAACTTGATAGAAATGAGATGAGAAAAATAAACACACAACTTAACTTGACCTATTTATACATCAGTTAGCCTGTGTAGGTGTTCTAGATGTCGATACTTTATGCGTACTTATCTACTATAGTTGTTTGCGATAACTATCCATCTGACCTATAAAATGCTCTTAGAAAATTATGGAGAGTGGAAATGTCGTTTATAGGTCAACGTACAACTTACTTCAGCTGAAGTGTATGTTAATGTAAACCAAACATCACACATGTGTTTTCCCGAAGGAATAAACAAGGTGTATACCAATGATATATAAACTATAGATACGTTACCCGTGCTTTGTAGTGGCAACAAAAATGCCAGGTAATTGCCCCGAGTCCCTTTAGTCGCTTACCAACCAGTGCCGCGGCTGCACGTGATACTAAATTAACTTGTGTGAATAACTTCCTCAAAAACCAAAAAAAAAATGCCAACAGTTAAAAGAAAAATGTATTTTATTTTATTTTTTTCGATGCATTCTAATGAGCTTCTGAGGTAAGTGAAGTGCCGACGTACAAGATGACAACGTAACTAAAGAAATATATATATCTCTCTCTAACAACAGGAATTCCTAGATGTAGATGACATATAATGTTCTTTGTCTTTCTTCTTGCGTCTAAGTACCTAACTACCGATAAGTTTTACGCTGTTTTCGAGTGCCGTGATGTTCATGCATGACGCGTATATTTATAATACGTCATTGGTGTAAACTGTTAACGTAACCTTCACTAAGCCGTCAACCAAGCATTCTGTACATCATACTTATGCTATACATATATGTAAAAAAGTTTTTGTGTTGAGTTACTTCTACGCAAAAATTATTGCTGAAATCAACAATTTTTTTTTGTGTGACAGGACAGGATTTCATGTAACCCACTCAAAATGTTGTGCTGATAGATGCATTGAATAGTGCAGTCATGGAGGTGTTTAAAGTAAATGAAAAACACACACAACACACACACAACAACATAACACACATTAAAACTTATAATTAAAAAACACTTGAAAAAAAGATGGAACTTTGACCTCCTATACCTCCGTAACTAGGAGGTTCCCAGGTATGTTCCAGATTTCCAGAGTAAAAAATCGCAATTTCGGTTTGTTTAAGGGTGTTCATACATGCATTATATCTAGGACCTAGGTATAAAACGTGTAAAAACACCTACCCACTTAGGTCCTAGGTAGACGTGTAATTTGTATTAGACACTCGTTTCGCCCGACCTTATAAAAAATCCGCTACATTATTTTTAAAGGCACGGGAGTGTCAGACTAGTACTGACTATAACCCATCCAAGTTCCTTCCTTGCCCTTTGTGTTCCAGGGCCGCGGTATCTCTTTCGAACAGTCCCGCAGCCCTGGCATCGTTCTCCAGCCCTCATTCCGATTTATAGCTTTTAAAAATAACAGAATAATGTATCCTCCGTTTCATCCGGAGAAATGTATCCAGCTGTGGACTGTGAAATCATTGATTTACGTCTGATACCGGTGATAGAACTCTGTCGTCTTACATACATACATATACATAAATTCGCGACTTATTTCCATTGGGGTAGGCAGAAACTATAGACCACCTGCCACGATCCTTACATATTCCATTTGCATCGTTTACGTTCATACATTTGGTCATACACGCACGCCGGTCGCGACTACCCCACCGTCCTGGTGCCTAATGCTCCGCGAAATGTCTATGTACGCACGACGGCTGATCAAGCTATACCAAACCAGCAGATCTCTCACTGTACAAAAAATATATACAAAGCAAGGCCACGTTATACTGGAAATGAAAAGCTTGATGTGCCGCCGTGTGTACTGTACAACTTAAAACCTTCGATGAATACATTACCAAGTTGTTACTTTCCTTGTCCAGGTTTGCGAGCTGATAGGCGGTTACCTAGCCGGCAGTCTATCAGTGATGAGTGACGCGGCGCACATGCTGAGCGACTGCGGCGGGTTCGCACTGGCACTGCTCGCCTTCCACTGCGCCAAGAGACGCCCCGACGTCGCCATGTCTTATGGGTACAAGCGTGCTGGTAAGTTATTATGTACTGCAGCTGAAGAGTGATGATGATAAGGAGGCTTCTCTTGTGTTTTTTGCCTTAAATATGAATATTTACTGTCCAAAAAGGAAAAAAAAGGGCTTATCTCCAGGATTCTTTTACCTTGTACACACGGCAGCATATGAAGCTGTACATTTCCAGTATAACTTTGCTTCGCTTTGATAGATTTCCTATACAATTAGAGATCCGCATAAACTGGTTATGTATAGCTTGATTGGCCGTCGTGCGTACATACTGACGGTTTCAGACGGTAAAGTTTCACTTACGATAAAAAATCAATAATTTCATCAAACAAAATTCTTTTTTAATAAATTTATCTCCACATTCTACAGGTGTATTCCCGCTGACCCTACTGATTAGCCCCACTGGTGTGGTCAACGGGAAAAATCTAAAAACGTCGTTTCGTTGGCCCCACTACCTTTAGATCAGAAAAATGAAGGAATATAACAAACCAAACAAGCAAACTTGATGTCAGTGGGAATTAATAGACATTCCGATCCATACAGTACGACAGCTTATTATATTTCGTTAATTCTGAAATCAAAACTCTTTGTTCCAGAGGTCCTCGGCGCCATGCTATCAGTCCTTCTAATTTGGATCCTGACTGGCATCTTCGTATACGTCGCGATAGTCCGACTGCACACGGGCGAGTACAACATCGAGCCCGATATGATGATGATAGTGTCGGGCTGCGGGGTCGGCTTCAACGTCATCCTGGCGCTCGTGCTGCATGGCTGCGCGTCAGATATCGGTGAGTATTAGGCCGTGGTCCGTTTACACACGTATCCGATATGATGATAATAGTGTCGGGCTGCAGGGTCGGCTTCAACGTCATCCTGGCGCTCGTTCTGCATGGCTGCGCGTCAGATATCGGTGAGCATTAGGCCGTGGTCCGTTTACACACGTATCCGATATGATGATGATAGTGTCGGGCTGCAGGGTCGGCTTCAACGTCATCCTGGCGCTCGTGCTGCATGGCTGCGCGTCAGATATCGGTGAGCATTAGGCCGTGGTCCGTTTACACACGTATCCGATATGATGATGATAGTGTCGGGCTGCAGAGTCGGCTTCAACGTCATCCTGGCGCTTGTGCTGCATGGCTGCGCGTCAGATATCGGTGAACATTAGGCCGTGGACCGTTTACACACGTATCCGATATGATGATGATAGTGTCGGGCTGCAGGGTCGGGGTCAACGTCATCCTGGCGCTCGTGCTGCATGGCTGCGCGTCAGATATCGGTGAGCATTAGGCCGTGGACCGTTTACACACGTATCCGATGTGATGATGATAGTGTCGGGCTGCAGGGTCGGGGTCAACGTCATCCTGGCGCTCGTGCTGCATGGCTGCGCGTCAGATATCGGTGAGCATTAGGCCGTGGACCGTTTACACACGTATCCGATATGATGATGATAGTGTCGGGCTGCGGGGTCGGCTTCAACGTCATCCTGGCGCTCGTGCTGCATGGCTGCGCGTCAGATATCGGTGAGCATTAGGCCGTGGTCCGTTTACACACGTATCCGATATGATGATAATAGTGTCGGGCTGCAGGGTCGGCTTCAACGTCATCCTGACGCTCGTTCTGCATGGCTGCGCGTCAGATATCGGTGAGCATTAGGCCGTGGTCCGTTTACACACGTATCCGATATGATGATGATAGTGTCGGGCTGCAGGGTCGGCTTCAACGTCATCCTGGCGCTCGTGCTGCATGGCTGCGCGTCAGATATCGGTGAGCATTAGGCCGTGGTCCGTTTACACACGTATCCGATATGATGATGATAGTGTCGGGCTGCAGGGTCGGCTTCAACGTCATCCTGGCGCTTGTGCTGCATGGCTGCGCGTCAGATATCGGTGAACATTAGGCCGTGGACCGTTTACACACGTATCCGATATGATGATGATAGTGTCGGGCTGCAGGGTCGGGGTCAACGTCATCCTGGCGCTCGTGCTGCATGGCTGCGCGTCAGATATCGGTGAGCATTAGGCCGTGGACCGTTTACACACGTATCCGATGTGATGATGATAGTGTCGGGCTGCAGGGTCGGGGTCAACGTCATCCTGGCGCTCGTGCTGCATGGCTGCGCGTCAGATATCGGTGAGCATTAGGCCGTGGACCGTTTACACACGTATCCGATATGATGATGATAGTGTCGGGCTGCAGGGTCGGCTTCAACGTCATCCTGGCGCTCGTGCTGCATGGCTGCGCGTCAGATATCGGTGAGCATTAGGCCGTGGTCCGTTTACACACGTATCCGATATGATGATGATAGTGTCGGGCTGCAGGGTTGGCTTCAACGTCATCCTGGCGCTCGTGCTGCATGGCTGCGCGTCAGATATCGGTGAGCATTAGGCCGTGGTCCGTTTACACACGTATCCGATATGATGATGATAGTGTCGGGCTGCAGGGTCGGCTTTAACGTCATCCTGGCGCTCGTGCTGCATGGCTGCGCGTCAGATATCGGTGAGCATTAGGCCGTGGTCCGTTTACACATGTATCCGATATGATGATGATAGTGTCGGGCTGCAGGGTCGGCTTCAACGTCATCCTGGCGCTCGTGCTGCATGGCTGCGCGTCAGATATCGGTGAGCAGTAGGCCGTGGTCCATTTACACACGGATCCGATATGTTGATGATCATGTCGGTAAGTTTAAACCAAGGATGTTACATAGAGAGCTGCGGGACTGTTCGAAAGAGACACCGCGGCCTTGGAACACAAAGGGCAAGGAAGGAAAGTAGATGGGTTTTAGTCAGTACAAGTCTGACACTCCCTTCCGCTCTGCCCAGAGCGGGAGAAGTCATTTGATGATTTTCCATCCGAAAAAAAAAAGAAAAAAAAGAGGTAACATAGCAGTGCCTCCTTTATTTCAACTTGGAGTTTGCATTATCAATATGCAGATGTGCAGAATAAATTAAACATAGTTAGAAACCCGAAAGTCTTACCGAGGGGTATTACACAGTTACTGGGTTGTGGAGGTCAGATAGGCAGTCATCATCATCATCATTTCAGCCGAAAGACGTCCACTGCTGGACATAGGCTTCCCCCAAGTGTCTCCACATTGACCAGCCCCGTGCGACTCGCATCCACCGGATCCCCGCAACCTTCACCAGCAATAGGCAGTCGCTCCATGTAAAATACTGATATTCAGCTGCATCCGGTTAGGCTGGAAGCCCCCAACATAGTCTTCTTGTACAAGTCTTGATGTCCTTCTCCAATAGGCCACTGTTTATTAAAATATATGAACAATGCGTAATAACTTGCATTTTTCTACCGCTCAGGGCGGTGCGGAAGAGAGCGTCAGACTTGTACCGACTAAAACCCATCCGTGTTCCAACCTTGCCCAGGGCCTAGCCTTGTTCCAGGGCCGCGGTATCTCAATAACTTGCTCTTTCCAGACCCATTTTTGCACTAAACTTGGCAGCATTTTAGATATACTTTATTTGGATCATCTATCATAATGTATGTTTTGACAATGTGGAAGGGGTGTCCCTGTAACAAAATCTGCTGTTCCATACATTTTGCCCGTGTAGGTTTCAGTTTAGGGAATTGCAGGGGGCTCAGGATGATGTACTGAATATTTGGTAACCGTATTAGAGAGTCCCTTCTCTGTCTGTATATCAACTGCGTTCTCATGTTTTTTTTTTCTCATGACTATCCAGCTGTGTATACCAATACCAACAGTATATCCATTTGCTTCAAAACAACATGCAAAAAATGCGGCCCCGTTATTGTCATCAGAAATTTATATGCAAATGTCCTTTTGTCAGTAACCTTGTGGTTAAGTAAAGAAATAATTATAATTTTTGTTCTTATAATTATGTAGAATGTTCTTGAGTTACATATGTTCATATTGTGGAAGGTAATAAATACAGTTTCATATGAAATTAGCTAGCGAAACTCTTCTAAAGTGATGAGAACAGAAATGTAACAATAGGATTGAAAATAGTTTATACAGGGTGAATTTTACAGGTGGGCGTGGATTGCCAAGTGGGATACTATGAGTAATGGCGAAAAATACTCGAGAAGTCTCGAGCCCGATTTTTATGAAAACTAAAACTGCGTCATTGGATTTTTAGAAAATCAATATCCCTAGCCATGAATCGAAACCGTTGTTTTTAAAAATAAACAAACAACTTACACCATCCGATAGTGTCGCTAATAAGGATCAAATTCTGAGAAGAAAATTAATTATGTATGTACTTCAGCGCTACACGTTTTTATCTTCCATTCTCCCTATTCATCGGTTTCACGACATTACTATAATCTAATACTTTAAATGAGAAATTCTGGTATATATATAATCTGAATCTCGGAAACGGCTCCAACGATTTTCATGAAACTTTGTATGCTGGGGGTTTCGGTGGCGATACATCGATCTAGCTAGGTTTCATTTTTAGAAAACGTCGATATATCCGTAATAAAAAAAAAGCGACTGTGCCTGAAGTAAAACTTAAACAAATGCCGAACAATCGTTTGTCAAATTAAAAAACGTAACTCTCTATTTTTATCTTCACTAACTTATATCTCCATCTCAACCTCCGTTTGCCTCGTAACGTAACGCATTCAACAGCTTACTCCTCAAGTCAAGCGTGCGTAAAGAAGTTTTACTTCAAAAATTGGTCTTCCAGGTACTTTACTTAAACATTAACTTACCTAGTTTATTTCCCCCCAGCCCACCACCACACACACGGTGGCGCATCCTGCTCGCACGCTCATTCCCACGACTCCAGCGGAGGCGCCTCCCGCGGCTGGCGACTGTTCCGGAGATCACGCGAACACAAACAGACTAACGGATCCCTTGTCAACGGGGACTACACTATGAAGGATCTGGCTACTCTCGAGACCAACGTCGTGGGCTCTCAGCCGAGGTAAGGAAATATTAAAAAAAAACCGGCCAAGTGCGAATCGAACTCGCACATGAAGGGTTCCCTATCATCGTAGTTTAAGAGCCCCCTTTAAGTTTACAAATATTTTATGTTATTACGAGTAAGAACATTAAAGTTTATGCAAATATGCTTCATTTTCGGATGAGGCGCTACTGAGCTAAGTCTAAGTTCCTCTATAGATTTGCCTAAAAAACTTGCTACAAAATCATAATATTGTTGCAGGAACATCAACCTTAGAGCAGCACTCATCCACGTCATAGGTGACCTCATACAGAGCTGTGGAGTACTGCTTGCCTCTATACTTATTAAGTTTTATGTAAGTACTCGCTGACCCAGTGTTTGCTGTATGGCGACAACAGCGCCACCTACCGGGTTCAACTATAGCCGGCAGGTGGCGCTTCTG
The DNA here is from genome assembly GCA_950005105.1 of Lycophotia porphyrea. Classification (NCBI taxonomy): domain Eukaryota; kingdom Metazoa; phylum Arthropoda; class Insecta; order Lepidoptera; family Noctuidae; genus Lycophotia; species Lycophotia porphyrea. Next base: position 12,218,077 of record OX465406.1, read on the forward strand.
TTGACATAAGAAGTCCGCGCGGACGACGTCGCGATCGCAGTCCTAGTTTATACAGGGTGTTTGGCGCATGGACCGACACAATTTTTCCAGGGTTTTGGGAGGTCATTAGCTAGGTTAAAAAAGAAACAAAAAAGTTATTTCGAATTAAAGGACACATTTTGGGCATTTTTTTCATTAAAAAAAAAAATCATATGTAACCAACCGTGACATTTGAGACAAAGGGTGTATGGGTAGAACCTAGCTAATGACCTCCCAAATCCCTGGAAAAATTGTGTCGGTCCATGCGCCAAACACCCTGTATAAAGACAAAGATATTTTAAGTAACAATATTACGCCTTGTAATCCCCGCAGGATTAGGCAGAGCAGCACATTTTGTAGACAGCCAGTATGTTGTAGTCTCAAGTAATAGGGGGCGAGCCTATTGCCATCAACCAGGTACAGATCCAGACTATTGAGAAATTCCTGATGGGTAAACCCAATAACACTTTTTACGACCTGGGAATCGAATTCAGGACTTCATGCTCAACAGCCGCGCTCACTCTTAAATATTTTGCATACCGTTTAACGTAGAATTGTTATAAAAAAAAAACAACCATTTTATCTTCCTAATCTAATATATAATCAATTACTATGGTTAACCAATTAGTTTCCGTTTGTTAAAATTAATTGCACCTCTTGAGGACCGATATAAGTCATAGCATTTCAACTGTCCCTGTGGCGCAGAGGATAACGCGTTGGACTTCTAATGCAAAGGTCGTTGGTTCGATCCCCCACCAGGGATTCGGAAAAATACTGTCAATTTCACATGTGGTAATTTCCGTGTATATTTTGGTGGTAAACATATTGAAATGATAGTTATAGCTGATTTTAAATTTGTATTATAAAATTTAAATAAAAAAATGTGCAACACACGCTTCTGCCCGCGGTTTCACCCGCGGAAGTACTAAGGGGGCGTCTATTAATAACGTGTGGTGTTTAAGGGGTGAGGGGGAAAGCCAAACTTCATCCAAAGAAACTGTAAAATTGCGAGAGAAAACTGATATCTTCATTAAAATATTTAATAATAACTATTCAATTTAAGGAAATTATGTTTTTAAATACATCCAACGCAATCAAGCACAGATGTATTTACACTAAAATACGATTTTTTAAAGATCTTAAGTGAGATTAGGGGGGAGTCAAGTCAAATCTCACGACATCTCACCAAGGCGGGAAGGGGGCTTGAAAAATCGACAAAGTCGACTGACGTAATTTATGAATGCCCCCTAATTTTAAGGGGACAAATAGTACGTAGCAGCAATTCAGTGGCGCATGACTACAAGAAGCTAAAAATATTATGTTTGTTATTGTCTCCAGCCCGAAGCGAAGGTGGTGGATCCCATCTGCACGTTCGTGTTCAGCTTCCTGGTTCTGCTCACGTCGGCGCAGGTCGTGCGGGACGCACTCGCCATGCTCATGCAGGCTGTGCCCAAGAACTTCAGGTATGTACTGGCAACAATTTGTGAAGCTTGGCAATGTTACTAACAAAAGCAAGGTTAGACTGTCTTGCTCGACCTAGTTGTCATAGTTTTTCACGACAAAAAAAAAATGTAAAATCTTATTGTAGTGTCTATTCTCCTGGAATCATTTATAAATTTATTTATTGATGGTTTTTGTTTAAATTAATGTGTTTTAATTTCAAAATTCTAATTCCCTCATAATGTTATGGTGTTTTTACTGCAGGTATCGCGAGTGCGTGTCCATGTTGTCGTCGCTGAGCGGCGTGCGCCACGTGCACTCGCTACACGTGTGGGGTCTGTCCACGCACTACGTCATCCTCACAGCACATGTGGCTATCGGTGAGTTTATTGTACTACTGTACCGCCCATACGAACTATACATACGACACTGAAACCTACATTGCGGAAATAGATTTATTCGCGCGATTAACATAATAAGTAAAAAAAGTGTGTGTGTGTACTTGTGTACACGCGTTAGAAGTTATACTTTTTAAACAAATGATCTGTCGCCTTATCTCAGCCAGCAGTAGATTAAAAATAAAAAACCTAGGCTTGTCAATATCTGACACTAAGCTAACTTCAGGGTGTATGTTGACTAGCTAACTTCATGCTGTTAAATTTAGGTGTTGGTGTGCGCGCGCATCGTAAAAAATTACTCTCATCATTTTTCCCTAACGCGCCATAAGAAGTATAACTTCAAAAACCAGTAGACATCTAACGATGGCTACTGGCTCACTGACCTGATTGAAGTAGAAACATGTAGGTGTGCGCGCACTCGGTGTTGGCCACGCCCCTCTGTGCGTCCAGCAACACGTGCGCGTCCGCTCGCACGCCGCGGACCTTATCAAACTTGCCGAGTACTTGTTTCGCGCCGCGGATTCCGCATGTGCGATGTGCCGTCATTCAGCACGCTCACTAAGACTTTGTTAGCCATCCATTAATCATTTTAAATTTATTTTCCTTTGTACAGACGAGCTCACCGACCCCGAAGCAGTGCTGCACTCGTGCCAGCAGATGGCGCGCACGGAGTGGGGCGTCGCGTCGGCCACGTTCCAGATCGAGCGCTACAGTGCGCGCATACTGTCCTGTGACACCTGCAGCCTGCAGCCCGCGCACACGCCCTGACACCTGACCACGCTCGCCTAGGCAGGTCGGTACCTAGCTCTGTCACCTGTGACACCTGCAGCCTGCAGCCCGCGCACACGCCCTGACACCTGACCACGCTCGCCTAGGCAGGTCGGTACCTAGCTCTGTCACCTGTGACACCTGCAGCCTGCAGCCCGCGCACACGCCCTGACACCTGACCACGCTCGCCTAGGCAGGTCGGTACCTAGCTCTGTCACCTGTGACACCTGCAGCCTGCAGCCCGCGCACACGCCCTGACACCTGACCACGCTCGCCTAGGCAGGTCGGTACCTAGCTCTGTCACCTGTGACACCTGCAGCCTGCAGCCCGCGCACACGCCCTGACACCTGACCACGCTCGCCTAGGCAGGTCGGTACCTAGCTCTGTCACCTGTGACACCTGCAGCCTGCAGCCCGCGCACACGCCCTGACACCTGACCACGCTCGCCTAGGCAGGTCGGTACCTAGCTCTGTCACCTGTGACACCTGCAGCCTGCAGCCCGCGCACACGCCCTGACACCTGACCACGCTCGCCTAGGCAGGTCGGTACCTAGCTCTGTCACCTGTGACACCTGCAGCCTGCAGCCCGCGCACACGCCCTGACACCTGACCACGCTCGCCTAGGCAGGTCGGTACCTAGCTCTGTCACCTGTGACACCTGCAGCCTGCAGCCCGCGCACACGCCCTGACACCTGACCACGCTCGTCTAGGCAGGTCGGTACCTAGCTCTGTCACCTGTGACACCTGCAGCCTGCAGCCCGCGCACACGCCCTGACACCTGACCACGCTCGCCTAGGCAGGTCGGTACCTAGCTCTGTCACCTGTGACACCTGCAGCCTGCAGCCCGCGCACACGCCCTGACACCTGACCACGCTCGTCTAGGCAGGTCGGTACCTAGCTCTGTCACCTGTGACACCTGCAGCCTGCAGCCCGCGCACACGCCCTGACACCTGACCACGCTCGCCTAGGCAGGTCGGTACCTAGCTCTGTCACCTGTGACACCTGCAGCCTGCAGCCCGCGCACACGCCCTGACACCTGACCACGCTCGCCTAGGCAGGTCGGTACCTAGCTCTGTCACCTGTGACACCTGCAGCCTGCAGCCCGCGCACACGCCCTGACACCTGACCACGCTCGCCTAGGCAGGTCGGTACCTAGCTCTGTCACCTGTGACACCTGCAGCCTGCAGCCCGCGCACACGCCCTGACACCTGACCACGCTCGCCTAGGTAGATCAGTAAGTCATCATTGTCAATCGACGCATTATCTCATAGACCTTTTCGGCTTTTCATATTTCCACAGTCGATTTCAACCAATAATCGTCGATTGTTGGTTTCGTGGTTGTCGCATCCAGCAGACTCCCACGATCTTCATCAGGTCATCGCGACGCCATCTTAGGTCTTAAAGCAGTACACAAACCCTTAAAACTAGAGCACAGCTCAACCATCTCAACGCTGCTTCATTAAAAGGACAATCAACCTTAGCTAATCCAACTCATTCATGACTTACCTTCTAATAATAATTATGTTTTGCATTTTCAGGAAGTGACAACATAATAAATGAAGCCTCAGACAATTGATTCGATTGACGCAAATTGTACACGATGCATTGAAAGGGGCCAGCTATCGATCAACACCATGATTGATAGATTGATAAAAGAACAGTGTTGATATTGTAAGCTAAGTAACTGAGTGAAACACGGACAAATTAGTGTTGTTTTATCAATCGTCAGATTAATTGATATAAAAGTGATTGAATGATTGATAAAGCCGGATTTTTGTATTTTTTGAAACGGTTGAATAGTTAGGACCAAGTGATAAGTGGCATCAATCATCAATTTGATTGAAATATTGATTGATTGATAGAATAAATTGTTGATTTAGTAAATTTAATATGGCTAGAACATTTGAAATGAAAATATTGTAATAGTAAAATGCGTTACTGATCTCAGAGAAAAAAACTTTCAAATTTATTTATAGATGATTTAGATTTTACCCTGCAGTCTTGTAAACTAATTTTAAGGTATATTTCACACTATGTAGGTCACCAACTATTTCGGTAAATATCCGATATGGCTCCCTGCTAAGTGTGTTTAAACCTAAAAGCTTAATTTAACAGGATAAGAAAATTATCTACAAACAGTTTTTTGACATAGTAATCTTTAGAAGTGTAAAAAGAACTAAACTAACGCATAATATTATTGTTGTTGTTTTTTTAATAAAAACGAAGAAATAAAAACAAGAAAATGTAGACTTTGTAAAGGAAAGTATTATAATTCGTGCCAATTTTCGAAGAAGAAAAAGTAAATAAAAAATGCATTCCAAATCGTTGACGAAATGTATTATATTAAATAAAAGATATTATATTTAGCTAATTTATTATTAAAAAAAATGTATGTATTAGATTGTAAGCGAATTATTAAAAATCAATTATTTATTATTTAGTACCTATGGATTAATATATAATGTGTATAAATTGATATTAAAATGCAATTTTTGTAACTTTTTAACTGTTCAATGTTGAAAAAACTTTTTCAACATTGAACAGTTAAAAAGTTACAAAAATTTTAGTTAGTTTTTAGGGATCACTCAGAAGTTACGTAATACTTTATGGTGTCGTTTCAGGGTTCTGTAGCGAAAGCGTACTATCAGAAATATTTTTATAAAGTGTCCGAGGTTCCGTCTGTCACGAGGTAATTCAAAAAGAGGTTATCCAATTAAATTATGGAAATAATCTTATTTCTGTGTTCTTTTCATCAAAATTTAGCAGAAATTGTTATACAACTCACAATTAGATCTTAAATCACCAGTTTCTATAGTATAAATAAAAAAAAAAATTGTCTTTTTGATTCGAATTATAAATCGTTACCTAGTACTTTTTAGGGATCCGCAACCAAATGGCAGAAACGGAACCCTTGTTAAACTTTGTCTGTTACCTATTCACGTATAAACAATTGACCGGGTTTCCGCACATAGATGGTGTTGGACTGTTTAGGACACAAATATTTTTTTCCGATTTAATCGTGGCAGTATGTTCCAGTGGGATCCACTAGAGTCGCAGGCAAAACCTTGTTACTGGTACTGTTAGCCAGTGTCATCCTACTGTTGGGCAAAGACCTCTCTCTCTCCATGACTTCCAAATCCTTCGAACCAGGACTAATGTGGACCACTGGTCGTTAGTTCTGTCCAGCTGGCCCCGCCATCTGCAAGGTCTACCGCGTCGCCTTCTGGATGTGTCATCGTGGTTACTTGGCCTGCAACTCGTCAGCCATACGGCAGACATGGCCAGCCCAGTCCCACTTATAGCTTAGCGGCTTTTTGACCAACGTCGATAATTTTTGTCAAACTATAAATGGGTTACGTAACTTATACGTGGTTCTCAAGTGCAATGAATTCCCGTATGTACAATTTTTCCAAAATACTGTAATCTTTGTGTTAAGTTATTTATTCAAACAAATGATGCTGTTAATTCATGCGAAGTGGCTTGCGATCAATTTGCCCGAAGTCAATTTTACAGAGGTAAACATGGTCATCAGGAAAACTGCCCGATTCTTATGTCTTACCGTACGTCATTATTTTCTTTAAATGTTTACTCGAAGCATGGGCTAGTATGATACAAAGCCTTGATATTAGGTTCCGACTCCGAATGATTGAACCAATTTTAATGAAACTTTATACGCATAAGCAGGATACATAAGTCTAAAAACTTGAGAGACGAATTTTCGAAAAAATGTGTTACAGCTAAATTAGACCAACTCTATTTTTTCCATAAAAACAGAAATTTACAATTATCTTTTTTAATTCGCAAATTCCTCTCTTGACGTCTTAGACCTATGTATCCTGCTTATGCGTATAAAGTTACATTAAAATCGGTTCAATCATTTAAAAAAAAAACCATTTGGATGTTTGTATGAAGCGCCGTAAGTCGTTAATGCTCTTAAGGCATAGTATTGAGTAGAGAAACTAAAGTTTAACAATCACTGCGATATAATGGTGACCAAAAGCGACCTCTGTAAACGCGACACCCTTTCAAACTGATCGTATATGCTTAATTCAGTAATACGAGACTCGTTGATGTTAGCGTATTTTATATTCAATAGCTGCTTTATAACTTTTCAATGCAGTTATTAGCATCGTGTCAGGTCGTGGGCTCGACTCGGACACTGTAATAGTACATTATGGTACAAGTGGGTAACGTTGGTGATTACCGCTGAGGCGCCATTGAGAGCCGAGGACGGTAATCATCAATACACACGTGTATCATACGACGTTTTTCAACACACTTGTGAAGAAAATAATACTAAAAAATAATTTTATTTAGTAGATAAAAAGTTTATTTAGAAAAACAATTATTAAACGTGCCGTTAGTAAAATCAAATAGATTATTTGTAAATCAGATAGATTATTTGTACTATTGCACACGATCTTTTTTTGTATCGAAACTTTAAGAACAAAGCAACTCAACCAATAAAATAAAAAAGAAACCCTATAACTCACTTGTGAATAATAGCAATGAAAAAGTCACAGTTTGATTCCAGGTGTCATTATGTGCCTAATTACGGTGAAATTAGAGCCATTTTATGAGCAAGTGTGTTGATAAAAGTTTATTTGTACAATTGAACACGATTTTTTTTTGTATCGAAACTTTTTTAAGAACAAAGTCACTCAACCAATAAAATAAAAAAAAAACCCTATAACTCACTTGTGAATAATAGCAATGAAAAAGTCACAGTTTGATTACAGGTGTCATTACGTGCCTAATTGCGGTGAAATTAGAGCCATTTTATGAGCAAGTGTGTTGAAAATTATTTTATCAACACTGCTGCAAAACCGAACGGTGGATGAAACTAGCCGGTTATAAAATTTAAAAAAATCGACCCGCCCTCGCGTGCTTTTGATACCCGTTAAATTCGCACAATGTACAGTATGCTAGCAAAAACGAGCTACCTTCGATTTCCGTAAGTTTTACAAGAATATAGTTTATAATTATTGTTTATTTAGTTTATTTATTTATTGCAATGTTTGAATTATTTCTAGTGACTGAAAGTTGAGTTTGCTGAAGCGAGGTTTTGAATGTGAATACAGTATGTAAGGGACAGCCTTCAATTCTTTATTTTGAATCATATTCCACCGGAATATTTCATTTATTTTTTCAATTACTATACCTTTATTTCAATGTAAAATTACATCATCTGTCCCTTACACCCAGAATGTATTACTAGCGACCCGCCCCTGCTTTTGGGGCCTGTCCCACCTATTGGGTCCAAAACAATCCTTTCTTTCAAGTTGGAACCAACCATACATATTCACAAACTTCATTGAAATCTATTCGGTGGTATCGTACGGACATAGTGATAGCCTAGTGGTATAACCATCGGACTGCCAAGTCATAGGTCTCAAGTTCGAACCCAAGAGACACATCTCTGATTTTTAGAAGGAAAAAATCGTGATTAAACCAGCATGCCTGAGAGATATTTCTCGACGGCATGAAAAGTCAAGTCAGAGTCCCAATTCTGACCCCAGGTTACGCATTCACCACACGATAAAGAAAGACGAAGTGAAACAATTTTTATATAAGTTCTTATTATATAAAAACTAGCTGTCCCTCGCAACTTCGTCTGCGTCAAACCTAGATAACGACAGCAGCGCCATCTGTCGGGCTGATTTGTGAATCTAAACCATCCAGGGTGCCACCCAAAGGCATACAAAAAAAAACATTCAAATCGGTCCAGCCGTTTAGGAGGAGTTCAGTGACATACACAGGCACAGTAGAATTATATATATAAAGATTGTTTCACTTCGTCCTTCTTTATTGTGTATAATTATGTAGAAAAACATTATATTATAGAGGCTACATTACATTCAAAACACTCTCCAGCAACAATCTTGTACTTAAACATTTAAAACGTTTGTAGCATAAGTTTGATGTTTTGTGCTCAAATAATAAATTATTGTGATAGTTCGTACATGTTGTTCATTGCATTCCTTGTTGTAGCGTAGTGTTATTATATTGTATAGATGGACAGGGTACGCGGACGGGTCATAAACTAGATTCATCAAAGTCTTTTTTTAATTATTTTGTTTATTTACTTTATTTCCATGTCTTAATCTCTGTTTGCGGAAATAATGCTCGTTTTAAGTAACACTTAAGAATGGCTAAATATTATTGCTCTGTTGGAATGGGCATAGCTTGCACTAAGCTTCGTTATTGGTTGGACATCTGTCAATGTCATTTTATATTTCAAAATAGCTTGATCTCATTGGTCAGATTGGGACTAAGCACGCCATCTACAATCAGCTTTGACCAGCAATCCAACGGTGAGCAAAGTATCCATGTCGCCTTGTGTTAGCTAAAACGAGTATTTCGACTTAAAAATTATGTCAAATCCTGTAAGTTGTTGTGATTGGTTGACAAAAAAGTTGGCAAAATATATTTTTGAAAATGTTTAAAAAAACCGAGACTCAAAAATAATTCAAGTATAGTCGTCCACAAAAAAAAAAAATTTGATGAAAAGATTTATTAATCGTTATAAATGATAATATTTTACTGTCTTAATCTAGTCTTCCGTTACCTTTGTATTATAAATAATCAAGTTTGTGACCCCCAACGCGCCTAAGAAAAGTATTTAGCTGTACGAAAAGCGATTTAGTCATAAGCAAATACTTAGTCGATTAGTAAGTTTTAATATGTTAACCAAAATGTATCGAAACATGTAGCTGTTGTAATTATTATCTTTTTGTATTTATTCGCTCAATTTTCATCTATTATATTGTATCGCGATTTATAATAAGTAACTTAATTGATTTTGGGTCTATTTCTGTTGAAAATATTTGAATGGCTTAATTTTTAAAATATATCCAGATAAAATTGACTAAGTCCGATTAGCTCAATAAAAAAAGTGTGTCTACTTATTACGCACGTAAGAAGTTATACTTCTTTGGTGTATAGAACTAAAATGTTGACTAGCTTACTTCAGGGTGTATGTTGACTAGCTAACTTCAGGGTGTCGGTTTTTCGTGACGGTGTGCGCGCGCATCGTAAAAATTTACTCTCATCAAGTTTCCCTAACGCGCCAAAAGAAGTATAACTTCAAAAATCATTAACGGCTGCCAACCCGCGGTTATTCGTGCTTTCTTAAAATTTTTATAAAAAACTTATTTCTGAATAATGTCGAATTTCACATAGCATGGGGACAGAGCCAAGCTGTTTAAAGCCACAAGAAGCCATAATATTTCCTTTGTCTTGGCGTTATCCTAGTAACTGTCAGCACTTACAGCTAAGTACAGTCAACAAAATAGATAAGTATCCATGGTCGTTAGATATAGTTGCAGTTTTTTTAGAAACTGTTGCAAATTGAATTAATTTAACCAATTGTTTATTTTTCTTCATTTAATTTTAATTTCATTCGAAAACATCGAACCGTTTTTAAAAAAAAAACAATTATATCTTTCGACCCTGGATACTTATCTATTTTGTTGACTGTACATTCATAGAAGCTAATCAGAAATTGGACAACTTCCAAGAAGTTTATCTCATAATAAGCTAGTGTGGTTTAGTTTTTGCAAAATGTATGCGCGTGGCTGGCTCAAACAAAATAATGTTGGTAGTGCATTTACTACTGTTTTTCAGCACTTTTAGAAAATTTCAGGTTAACTCATCTGGCTAATAAAGTCATACAAATTGTTGAATTAATCTGATAATCTTTTGGAGCTGAACTAACTCTAATCACAATAAAATAACGGAGTATTTTTAACAGAAATAGTTCAATATAGTTCTTGGAGCCAAAATGTAACCAAAAAAGACGTATTTTTGTAATTGATTCGTGTATATTTATTACTATCAGATATCGGAGTTGGTAGAGTATATTAAACTAAACTTTAAGGAAGAGAGTAACGTGCATAATACTTCCCGGGATTTTAGAGGGTAGTATTATATTAGAAGTTTAGCCAAATATACTCACCTTCTATCCTGAGGCCCTAGTACGAGTGCGCGGTGTAAACATATCGTAACACGTCCTATAGCATTTTAGTTAATTTGCTTGCAACAAGTACAGACGCCAGCACATCAAGCTACTCGAAACTGTCAATTTTTCCCAATCAACCTTGAACCTAATGCTTTAGAGATAAAGTTGAAAATCTATTAAAGAAATTTGACAGATTTTAGTAGCTTGATGTGCTGGCGTCTGTACAATCAGTATCATCCATAGATAATAAGAATTTGCCCGCGGCTTCACTCGCGTTTATTTAGAATTTGACAATCATTTCGGATTGTTGCTTGTAATAATATAATTCAATCATTATTCGAAAGACACGTGGCGCCATCTATTATCATTGATGTTTTCCTCGGGAACAGTACTTTTTTCAGGTTGAAAGGTTACCCTATCTCCATATCTGCACACCTGACAACGTTCAGGATGATCGGTTCAGTGCTTTAGGCATGAAACGGTAACAAACAACCAAACAAACTTACACTGGTATTCAAGAACGACTCGCTGTGCGGACACATAGCATTGAATGGGGCGCTGTGATTGGTTAACGTTGTGAAGCGACTTCACTCGGGTTGACTGACTGACATATCTGTTTGTTCATTATAATGAGCGCATAGTGTCGTTCGTCCCTCAAGTATTGTTTATGAATAGGTTTTTGGGACACTGTGCGTCCGCCCGCACTGAGTAACGTTCATGAATACCGGTGTTACTTTCGCATTAATAATATTAGATGATATACGTGGAACGAGTATTTTTAATTTTAAAATCGACGCGCCCTCATGCTAGGGGCTCCGATCTCTGATGTTATTATTAAGTATTGGATGTTTCTTTATGCCCGTTTGTTTAGCGTTCAGTGTTGTTTCCGTCCTGTGAGTTATGTTCTGTTGTACTTGTACTGAATAAAGTCATTATTGAAAATTATCTGTGGTCTTATTTTTTAATTGAAAGCTCTCCACGCAATATTAGTATTGTTACGAGCTGGGTATGGGATAAATTAAACCCTACCAATTAAACACAAAAATTTAATTTTTTGACGCCCTGTAACCCTTTTCATACTTGTACATATTTTTATTACTATTATAAATTTGTAGTGTGTAAATAATGTACAGACAACAAAATAGATAAGTATCCATGGTCGTTAGATATAGTTGCAGTTTTTTTAGAAACTGTTGCACATCTTCAAATGAAATTGAATTGATTTGACCAATTGTTTATTTTTCTTCATTTAATTTTAATTTCATTCGAAAACATCGATCGGTTTTTAAGAAAAAGTCAATTATATCTTTCGATTCTGGATATTTATCTATTTTGTTGACTGTACATTCGAATTGAAAATCGAGGTATTGCTAAAGACTTAAAAATGGTATTCTAAGTCATCTAGCAAGAGTAGCGTGGAGGCCTCCAGCTCGGATCGATGACCTAAAAAGGCGGAGGCCTACACTAACTCCCGTTTAAGATGTTTTTTATTCCGCCAAGGTTTAGTTTTATTTATTTACTGCTGATCATGAAAACCATGTACAGACGCCACAGCACATCAAGCTACTACAATCTGTCAAATTTCTTTAATAGATATTCAACTTGAGCTCTGAAACATTAGGTTGAAGGTTAGTTGGGAAAATCTGACGGTTTCGGGTAGGTTGACCTGCTGGCGTCTGTACCTATGCACTGACGATTCTGTGGCTAAATTGTCATTTACACCAAGTCTTGCAGATGTGTGTAGTCCAGCAGTTTACTGCGACAGACCAAGTCGAATGATAGTTAAAAAAAAACCACAAGAGACTTATTAATATTACTTTATTATAATAATGTGAAGGCGAGACCTCGTATGTACATCGTACATGTTACCGCTAACATTTGTACATTTTATCACAACTGACAACATAATCACTAAAGCTGATCTACGGGACGATGGTAGATAGAAATTGTTCCTGTATTGTTAAATATTAAACTTACTGATATAACTTGGGCATGGGGTTTATTTAAATGAATTGCAACTATTAACCATTTACTAAAGAATCACAATTGTATTGCTAATGCCGACTACGAGACGAGCGTTGCGTTTACGAGAGCGGGGGGCATTTTCGGTTAGAGCGAACATGTTGGCCCACAGGTTTGCACGATGACTTCCAGTCAAAGTCACGCTCTTTCGAGCGTACTGTACTTCTTTTTACACGTGCAGCCTGTGGGCTAGATGTACGCAAAGATCGTACAGTGATCTCCGAGTTCAGTTTAATAACGCGTTTAGGATGCTGGTGGGGCTGCCCCGCTTCTGTAGTGCGTCGGGGATGTTTGCAGATGCGCATTTGGATTGTTTTTACGCAAGAATGCGTAAAAGATGCGCTTCCCTGGTGCACAGGGTGCGCGGCCGCACCAACAGTATCCTAAGCATGATTGCTAGTCGTCTTGACTGTGTTTATGTGGGTCGCTGTTATGCAATTAATTGTGTTTTGTCAGTGCTTACTAACAACAGTTAACAGTTTTTGAGAATCTTTATCATATCTGAATGAATATTCTATTCTATTCTAATGCAAATAAATTCGTAGAGAAACAATTCATTTAATTATGGCGTTAATAGGCTCAAGTAGACAGCCCACAACTAAAAATATTTTTTGATTACTAGGTCATTGGGATAAATGATTACATAATATCTATCTACCACTGACTCGTGAACATTAATATGCTAATATAAAACATATATAGTAATTCTTGCACGCGTTTTTTATTACATTTGTTTGAAAAATATTATCATTTAATAGTTATTTCTCAGATGCTTAGTATTAAGAAGGAATGTAAGTTTTGTACAAAGCCTAGCAAGCATGATGAAAGCTACAGTGCATAGCACTTTGAAGTTTTTGGGCATAATTCTGTAAAAACACAGTTGCCGAATGAAATTGATTGATTAGTTTTTATTATTAAAGTCAAAAATAGGTTTGACATTTCATAACTGGTATCATTTAGGTACTCCATTCTAAAAGTTGTCAGTGTCACAAATAACTGTTACATAATTAGTTGTTTTGTTTAGTTAAATACACTGAAATGAACGTTTTAAACGCGTTGCAATGTTTTTGTATAAAAAATACTAATACAGCGTATTTTTGTGCGTAATATTTCATAACATCATTTGGCAATAATAATAAATTACTCAAAAGATCGAAACTAATTGCGACGTTGGCAATTTTCTGAATGCAATCTTAAAATAATTGAGGAATCATTTTTAGCTGCCAATAGAAAAACTGATTTATTTATTATTAAGTGACATGTCTAATTTCATTTTAAAAATAGCTGCAAATTCTGAATGTTTCATAAAAATAGGGTTATTTTATGTAGCATTATATACCTCTCTCCTTCACCAACCTGCCATATTTGATATTTCTTATAAAGATAGTGACTGTACAATGCATTGTTCTTATATTAACCACAATACCCAAGCGTCATTATGGAGCATCAAATTTTAGAAAAAGATCAGTTTTGTACAGAGACCAAAAAGGTTAACCTAAAAAAAAACCGTGTAAAAGGTTAACCCGTATTATAGGGTTAACCAGCCTATAATAAGCGGTTCACGCACATAGTTCATTTTTGTACATAAAAAAGTGCCGAAAACCACATAAAGTCCGCGCGGGAGTGAGCTGTTTAAGATGCAGCGAGTCGTCTTTTTCATTCTGGTTAATCAGCAATATTTAAAGGGTTACCCGTACAATGACTTTTTTAATTGTATAAAAAAAAATTGTTAATCAAACATATAGGTAATCTAACTATTGTGAACCTTCCCACCCGGTTAAAAGGTTCCTGTGCATGGTTTAGTAGTGCGTTGTCTGTCACTCATACTTTGTCTCTTTCTAAATTCCGATGCGCCATATTTACGGTTAGGTACTGTCTACCATATAACTATGCTTATATTTGTGCTGCAACATTATTATATTATGCGCCCCTTCAGCTAAAAGCATCTAAAATGGCGACTCTAGTTTACAGCTTACTATATTATTGCAATTTTTTTTTTAAGTTTAGTATTTTAGCAATGCGTAAGTCAAAATGGCATGGCTTCGATTTTTCATTTATTTACGGTGAACTTGACATTTTCATAGCTTGATATGGCGGCATGTGTACTATATCCATAACTGAATGTATCATTTAATGAAACAAGGTACAAGAGACACTGACTTACCACGTATTCAGTAAATTATTTTGAACCCTCGACATAGACATTTTTCATCAGTAATTTAAAATAAGCTGCTGTTCCATATATTTCTACCGTGTTTTTTTTGTGAGTCGGTGTCCTTTCCCTTGTAAATAATTCCTTATAATTAATTTGTTCTATAAAAATGTGCTTTTAGATACAATTTCGAGTTACGCATTGCTAAACAGAATAATTAACGTACCAATTACCAACTAGAGTCGCAGACTACAACACTACTGGCAGAAACACAACTTACATTATATAACAACTTCATTTACACTATCTCAACCATCACTATATACTTGTGTTCAAACGTAATGGAAATCATTTAACAATATATTTTTATATAACTTATCGAACGAGTATGGAAGACGGATGCTTTATTTACGCGAAGTAAAATTATTTTACATAATCATATAAAGTCACACTTAAATAGATGGGCAAAACCAAAATAAGGACAATGGTAAAAAATAATAAGAAAAATGCATAAGATACTCACAAGAAAAAAAACAGCTAACGAAAATACATTAAAAATTTAATGCAATTTATTATTTTAGGTCAAAATAAAATCCCTTTGGTTAGACGTAGTGAACGCTGTGTTAAAATTTGTCCATCTATTTTAATGGGACCTTATATATGTACATACATATATCAGACAACTAGTCTTACCAAGGGGTCTCGTATTACCCAGTAACTGGGAGACCAGATAGGCAGTCGTTCCATGTAAAATGTTGGTATTCAATTGCATCTGGTTAGACTGGAAGCTGTCGTCAACGTTTTGGGGAATGGGATGGATGATGAGTGCAAAACTATGTGCGCAAACGCAGGTAAAAAAAAATCTCTCCTTTTACATCAATTTTGAACTGAATAAAATCTGTTTTATCTCAACTTTAAAATCTCTTTTCTAGTTGTGTCCCAGATCCTCATATATGTATTTATTATGTGGTTTCTATTATAATATAGCCACTAGATCAAGTTAATTTTTTTTTACAGACGCAAGCAGGTCAACCTACCCGGAACTGTCAGATTTTCCCAACCAACCTTGAATCTAATGCTTTAAAGATAAAGTTGAAAACCTATAAAATAAATTTGACAGATTGTAGTAGCTTGATGTGCTGGCGACTGTACATATATTAACAAAAAATAGTAATTAAACTTCGCGTAAATAAGACAAAGGGAGTATACAATTTGAACACAAAACTGATGATATATTTACGTATTTCTTTCTCATACAAATATAAGATTTTTATATAGGTATACAATTGAGAACTCATTGTGTTTTTAAAACAATAAAGAAAATAAAAACTATTGATATAAAATGTCATCATTTTAGAGTATTACATGAAAGTAACATTTTTATATCTTAAACTTCTTATAAACAAAAATTGGCGGGTATTGTACTTCGTACATGGCTTTTCACGAAATAGTTGAGATTACAAAATTAATGAGAAACATAAAATCAATTATAAAATAAATATAATACTGTTAACATTAGGATAAAATTATTAATAATACATTATGCGAAACCATATAATTTTAAAGGACACACATCGCCAAAAACGGCGTCTGTGAAGCCCCGAATTTAAAAATAGAATTTTAATTAAATCCGTCTGTGGCAAGAATTATATATGGTCCAAGACACATTTAAGAATTAACTAAAATGTTGAGAACAATGTGCGTTTCCTCTGCCGAAACATTCGCCACAAAAACATGTTGAAATCTCTATTTCAAACTAAGAGAAGAGAGAGAGAAATAGAGATTTATCTTTATCTCTATTTGATAACATATTTTAATGTAAAATGTCTTGCCAGTATGAACGCACAGTACTCAGACTTGGCAATACTAAGAATATATACATGGTGGAAGGGCATCGTCCCCTCAAATTTTTTATCGGTAATTTTTATTTCACCATATTCTTCTTCTTGGAGAGCAGCGGTGGCCCAGTGGTAGCGACCCTGACTTACGAACAGTAAGTCGTGGATTCGAACCATGGCAGGCACATTACTTTGTATAATTTATTTCATCACCACTGCTCTCAAAAACGGTGAAGGAAAACATCGTGAGGAAACCGGCATGTCCTAGAACCAAAAATTCGAAGACATGTGACATCTATCAATCCGCACTCGGCCCGCGTGGTGGATTATAGCCCATTCCCTCTCATAGAGAGGAGGCCTGTGTCCCAGCAGTGGGAACATTATAGGCTGATGATGATGATATTCTTCTTCTTTCTTTATCGTGTGGTTAGTGTCTAACCTGGTGTCAGAGTTTTTATGTCGCCCATGGGCCTCTGACTTGGGTTTACATGCCGTCGAGAAATATTTCTCAGGCATGCTGGTTTCCTCATCATGTTTAAATTCACCGAAGCGAGTGATAATTACACAATACGTACATGAATCCAAAAAATCAGAGGTGCGTGTATTTTATCAGCTGTTCCATACATTTTGCCCGTGTAGGTAAGTTCTTTTTTTGAAGTTATACTTCTTTTGGCGCGTTAGGAAAAATGATGAGAGTATTTTTTTACGGTGCGCACGCACACCGTCACGAAAAACCGACACCCTGAAGTTAGCTAGTCAACATTTTAGTTTTATACGCCAAAGAAGTATAACTTTTTACGTGCGTAATAAGTACACACACACTTTTTTTTAAATAACATGAAAAATTTATATGTGCGGGGGACGGAATGATGTACGAAACACGTGGTAACCGTTTGTGCCTCGAAGTCCCTTCCACTCTGTATATTGCCCAAAGTTGCGCATTTAGTAACCTGCCAGCGATTCATCACAATGTGTCCTAAACTCTTGAGCCATTAACAGCACTAGAAACAATTGCACTTGGCGATTGCACAGCCGATAATAATACAAATAATAATTTGTTAAAAATAAAATAATAACATCTATTTAATAATACAAATTGAGACGTAATGATGATCTTAGTAACATAGAGGGCGCTACTGTGTGTACATAGTTGAAACAATGAGGCGATGTTTTCTTTTTTTCATTATAATTGAGTACTTAGGCGTGTATATTTGAAACAAAAGCTTTTGATTCGTATTACTTTACATTACAAACAAGTTTTTTTTTTAAAGAATGTTTATAATTAACAGATTTTATGTATAATTCGTTAATGAGCTTTGTAGTTAAAACAAATATATGAAAAAAAAAGGAAAGCAGCGGTGGCCCAGCGGTGGCGACCCCGACTTACGTTCAGTAAGTCGTGGGATCGTACCCAGGCAGGCGCATTACTCTGTGTAATTTATTTCATCACCACTGCTCTCAAAAACGGTGAAGGAAAACATCGTGAGGAAACCGGCATGTCCTAGAACCAACAATTCGAAGACATGTAACATCTACCAATTCGCACTGGGCCCGCGTGGTGGATTATAGCTCAATCCCTCTCATAGAGAGAGGAGGCCTGTGTCCCAGCAGTGGGAACATGAATGGGCTGATGATGATGATGATGATGAAAAAAAAAACATTAATACAAAAAAATCAGTTAAGCTCCAAATTTAAACATTTTCATTACTGTTTCAATATTCTGAATCCAACTTTATTTACACCAACATAAGCTTGACATTCGTTTAAGTGGATATATAAATTGGAAATAATAAATTAAGTAGGATTTCGTCTTTACACAGTAGCAGCCCCTAAAACTTTCAGTCATTCCTCATACATACTATAAGTTAGTTACTACGTCACAACTAACATTTCTAGGACACCAAGTTCATAGGCTTTGAGTTAGGCGACGCTTAACGCTAGGAATACGTTATTATCTGCACTTTATTGCGAACGATCAACATTTTACTATTAAACTAGGGGTTGGGGAGGAGATACGATGTTATAATTATTAATAGAGAATTATTACGCAGTATCGAAAAATAAAATTTGTGTACAGATTTTTGAAGTTATACTTTTTTTGGCTCGTTAGGGAAAAATGATGAGTAAATTTTTACGATGCGCGCGCTCACCGTCACGAAAAACCGACACTCTGAAGTTAGCTACTCAACATACACCCTGAAGTTAGCTAGTCAACATTATAGTTTTATATGCAAAAGAAGTATAACTTCTTACGTGCGTAATAAGTACACACACAGACAGTTGAAATTTTCACAGATGATGTATTTCTGTTGCCGCTCTAACAACAAATAATAAAAATATTAAATAATTTACATTTTTATTATTTTTCGTTAGAGCGGCAACAGAAATACATCATCTGTGAACATTTCAACTGTCTAGCTATCACGGTTCATGAGATACAGCCTGGTGACATACAGACGGACGTACAGACAGCGACGTCTTAGTAATAGGGTTTCGTTTTTACCCTTTGGGTACGGAACCCTAATCTAATCACATAGATAATATCTCCTCCCTATATTAATTTAAAACATCACTGGAACTCTTAAAACTACGCATTTCACCAACAACTCGACAAGAATTTAAACAATAATCATTCACCTTGTTCTAAATTAAATGTACTTTTTGTACGAAAATTAGGAGAATATTAAGCTGTGTTCACTGGGTGACTCTTGGGCAGCTAAAGTCGCGGGCAACATGCAACTTGGCGAAATTATCTCGCTCTGACAATGATTTTTAATCTTAAAATAAAGTCTCTGTTGTAATATTTTCCATTAGGAAAAGTCGACAGTCGATAAACACAAGACTGTACAAGGATCTTTTGGCGCGTGTCGAAAATCGGTACTAAGGCCCATCTTTGTTTTACATTCGATTATAATCTAAGTCTTACGTTTTTGTGAAGTAAGCAACGACTTATTGTCAGGCCTACACTGTCGCTCCCATACTTAAGTACTAACGCTGTAACATAATAACATTGTAAAACTAAATAATTTTAAAAGAGTAACCATGGAGTTTTTTGGCGGTCCTTCTCCATAGGAAACGACCAACCCGAACCGTGCACCTTTTGTCGACGTTTTATAAGGGTCCATGTAGGCCTATGTGAAATAAAATATTTTAATTTTGATTACACAGAGCAATTTTACAAAATGTTTACTAACAGCGCGCTCTCTTTCAACGTCATTCGAGCGCCAAAATATCCTTGTAGCAACGTGCAAGTAAAAATTGCAAGCATCCCATCCTACTGACATTACGGAGCAATTTTATATTTTAGCCTTTACTGACTCTTAGAGTAGAATTTTTGACTTTCTGATTGAATTTGTTTTATAGAGAATGGTAGAGGGAGATAGCCCACATCCTGGGCCATATACCGCAAACCCTGGGCAATATAGCCCGTGACTGGTCACCCAGTGAACCCAGCTTCACGCTGATATGTGCACTAATCGACGAGTAAGCGTTCAATTAAGTGGCTTTCTTTTAAGTTAATATTAAATATTGATCTTAGAACTAAACGAGACTTTTTACGTATTGGCGTATTTCTACTTCTAAAAATAATAATCAAAATAATATTAATTCTAAACAATAATATAAAACAAAAGTATTATAAAAATTAAATAAGAGATCTGTTACAATTTTTTTTTTGTAAATATGAGATCTGAATGTCATATTGGTTGTTTTATTATAATATTAAACGAAATTGTATTTGTAGATCTTTGACAGTCGTTACAGGTAGTCAGCGGCCCGAAATTCTGACAACCACTCTTACCAAGGGGTGTCGTGTTACCCAGTACTAACTGGGTTGTGGAGGTCAGATAGGCAGTCGCTCCATGTAAAATACTGGTATTCTGCTGCATTTGGTTAGAATGAGAAGTCTTGAGTTTATTATGTTACAGAATGAAAAAGAAGTTATTTGTAATATACACCTTGTATAAAAAAAAATGTCCTTTGGCCTCACATTGGATGCATAAAGAGTTGCTCCTACTTAATTTAATTGATAATTTTACCTAGAAAAGATCTGTTATAAGATAATTCCTGCCCGAAAATAGTTAGTACTAACTGTCATGTCAAAAATAACTTTTACATAATGTAAATTCTTTCCAGAATTTCGCCAATACATAAAAAGTACACTTAAACGCAGAGTATTAGACGTTAGTTACAGACTAGTTCAATTTGTGTTGGTGTTATTACGTTACTTGCCGCTAGAGGGCGCTATTTGTCTAGCAAATGGAGGAGTAAGAATGGAGTGAGAGAAGTATCGCTGTCTTCTTCTTTCAAGAAAGAAAAGAAAGAGATGGCGATATTTGGTGTGTTTTTTAGATAAAAACATAATTACTCTATACTTACTTTTAAGTAATTTATCAGTAACTTTTATAGCACTAACACTTTTAATATTGGTTTAATTTGAAGTTTTAACTAAGATTTATCCGAAATTTATCGTGATGTTTGTATCCACAATATCTAGATGTTATATAAATAGCTGCCTAGGGGATCATGTGGTATGTGCGTTTACGAAATTCTTTTGTAAAGCAAATTGACACCCTACGTTAATTTGCCATTTCATACAACTATCACACAGTGAGAGTTGTGATTTGAGTGTACTTCTACTAAGTTACAGTAGCGAAGGTTTAATTTTTGTAAGAGGTAGCCGGAGTATAAATCTTTAATGTGATTATATTATGTTGTCTAAAGAATACTGACTGTGCCATTTTTCAAAGGGAAACCGGTAGGAATCGAGTTTTATGGAACCTTCGCCACTGGTAAGTTAGATTCAAGTTTGTAATCAATTAACTTGACAATGAATTTTCCTGACTTTTTATGATAAAAAATATCTACACCAGTCCCTTTTTTCAACAAACAAATAAGCTTTTATAATCTTCAGAAACTATACCTGTCTAAAAATAAATAAGAAATGTTTCAATCATTTTATATCTAAATGTTATATCGGTACCAAAAAGTGTTAGTGCCAAAGTGGAATGCATTACTCGATGTACTAAATGGTTACTAAGCGTAACTGTTCAACTGTGTTTTATTTTCTTATTAACTATTGCTGCTCACTGCATAGATTACCTGAAAAAAAAGTTAATTATTCGTAACGAAAACATAAGAATTCCTCAGTGATATTAGCTAAGAGCGTTAACGACTTACGGCATTTCATACAAACTTTCAAGTCGTTTTTTTTTTAAATAATTGAACCGATTTTAATGAAACTTTAGACGCATAAGCAGGATCCATAGGTCTAAAAAGTTGACAGAGGAACTTTCGAAAAATAATGTTACAGTTAAATTAGACCAATTTTAATTTTTCCATAGAAACAGAAATTCCCAATCATCTTTTTTAAAAGACATTTCAAAAAGTCCTCCGTCCTCCATCCTTTCGGTTCAATAATTTCGAAAAAAAAAAACGACTTGAAAGTTTGTATGAAATGCCGTAACTCGATGACGCTCTTAAGTCATCTATTGATGGCAATATCTGATTAAGGTGAAAACTCCAGGGTAGCCCGCGAAATTCAAACATTTTATGTTTATTGTCATTTTGCAGATCAAATATGGCTTAACAGAGTTATAGTCACTAAAATCGTCAACACAATTAACCCTCTAAGATCATTTTATACCATTGCATGATTTTTTTACCTATCAGTACCTCGTGCCGGGCTCGTGCGGCTCGCGCGGTCGCACGACCACGCCGGCCAGGCGCTCGCACACCGCCTCCAGCTGCGCGTCTAACATCAGCGACGCTATCTGATCGTCCGTTAGCATTTCCACGCTGAAAATTAAATAAAAAACATACAACTATATTTACTTGTCACACATAGTTGACACAACCTGTGCCGGCCGCGCGTGTCGATATCCATAGACGTGTATGATAATGTTCACTGCCCGACTCGTCGGCACACGCCTGACCGCCCGACAGCTCAACCGGCTGCCGCGCGTGCAGCGTTCGGCGACGTTCATATTCGCCTAATGTAGTCACGCTAAGGCATACCTGACGACAAGTTTGCCTGTACAGGTAAACTGGAGAGTGTATGTTGCAAAACTGTGCAGGTTTGTCCTCTACGTGGCTCAAGCTTACCTGACCTGCTTGAGGTGTACCTGTACAGGTATACGCTGGAGTACCTACCTAGACCTACCTAGTTGGAGTGGCTACCTTAAGACAATTGAAATATCGGAAACTCCAACAAATAATAAATATACCTATAAATATAATAGCTCACCTAGCTAGACTTTCAGTGTCGGAGTACCGCTCGTCGCTGTGGTCGGACGAGGCGCGCGGCGAGGCGGCGCGGCGCGGGCTGCGCGGGGCTGACGTCGAGCCGCGCCGCTCGCCGAACAACGAGAGACCTTACAACAGACACATCAGAAGATAACCTTACCGAACATGAAAGTGCTATTAATTACTTGATTGATTCATTTTACTCGATTCATTTTTTTTTTATTAAAGCGTTGCCATTCGCCCGTCACTAGGAATTTCTCTTGGAGTGCGTACCGTGGGTGCGTTTACAAACATCCTAACTCATATACACTAATAGCCACACCCGGAACAACTATCTGTAGGCCATAAAAATATTTGTTCCGTGTGTTAATCGAGCCCGCGACACGCAGAGCAGCAGTCAATCGCTCAGCCACTGTGTCGTCAACTTTTAAAAGCAATAAGATATTGTGTTGTATTAATTGTTTAAGACAAATAAAAATATGGATACAACTTTCGTGAATTGAGTCGTGAATGGTCTGAAACTAGCTGCTGAACTGACCCACCTACGCTACCTTCGAGACCCACCAAAAATTGAGTTTCGTTCATAAACACAAGCATGATATTAGCAAACACAGTTCTAAACTAACCTTGGAACATCTCCTTGACCTTCTCCCCAGTGTCATGCAGCAGAGCATCGAGGCTCTGTCTCCTGGGATGGTCGAAGTCTTCTCTTAACACGTGTGTCCGAGGCGCAGTCCTGATGATGCGTCGGGGTTCTGCGGCCGAAGCCCGGGACTCTACTGGACTAGGCGGGGACCACTTTTCGGGGGTAGAACGGGCACGGAGAGAGCATTTCTCGAAGCTTACCTGTGAAGTGAACAATAGGTTTTAAAAATGGCGAAAATGCGACATCTAGGCTATGAAATTATCCCACAATTTTTTTTTAAAATAGCCATGACATTCCGGGATAATGTAGTTTCCTATCAGCGCAAAAGGTTTCAGAATCCGAAGATTACTTCCTACATTCAAACTTATGCTCCTACAGAAGAAATAATAAATGCAAGGCTACCTCCTCAGGACTGGAGTAATCTAGGTCGATCTCTGTCCAGGTATCGTTGTCAGGCAGACACCTGGGCCGCTGAGCGTCGGCCGCCCGTCGCAGCCACTCCCTGACGTTCGCTTCCGTGCTGGTCTCGCACAGTTCCTCCAGCTTGTCGCTAGAGGTCGTGTTTGTGTCGCTGGCTGTGTCTGTGATCGTTGAGCGGTCTATGTCTGGGAAAGAAAATATCTTAGAATCATCAGCCTGTAATATTACCAATGCTGGGATACAGGCCAGACAGGTAGATTTCATATGACCACAATCACTTCCACAGAACTCAAACCGACAGTTGAAAAGTCATTAAACTCACCATTTCTAGCTGATTGTCTTCTCGATCGATGCTTGTGTATTTCATCGGAGATCCTCTCCAAATTCCTGAGAGCTGAGGAGTACTGCTGTTTCGCGTCAGCCACTTGCTCCTCTAAAGTTTGGATCCTCGCCTTTTGAGCTTCTAAAGCCATGTTGATTCGAGCTTTCTCCTCGAAGTAAGGTCTGGAATTTGATGGATTGATGAGCCTACTAGATTCAGTTTGCAACACTTCGTTTTTTCAAAAAACAGATATGAGGCCTTTGTTTCATTGACAAAATCGCCACGACGTTTATCAAATTATATTATAAAACAGAGGATCAAAATTATTTCTTTACATTTTTTACGATTTGCCGGTCAGTTTTGATTTGTTAATTTTTCCAAGCTTTTGCAGACTTTCGTCATAATGCAAATGCAAAGTAGATTTAACCAGACTCTGGCGGGGTCTAAAGCAAGGGTTCTTAGTAAAAAGCATGGTATCATCCATTAAAAAAATCGTAGTTATTTTCTACTGTTGCATTATGGTTTAAGAGACTGAAGTAAGTATTCTACTTTAATAACATGCAAATACTTCATTTACACTAAAGCGTTTTCTGGTAAAGAGGTACCGTGTTCTTGATAATAATATGGTCTTTCACACATATTGTGTCCAAAATGTATGTCAAGTAATCATGTACTTTTTACCAGTAAACATTGATATAGTGGTAGGCGAGCCCAGATAGTTTTTTCGCCAGTATATTCAACACATTAAAGGCCAAGTTCACCGACAAGATAACGGTCTGATTATCTGACAACAGCTGTTTACCATGAATTTTCGTGTTCCTGAAAGCAAATCTGATGATTAAACACAGTAATAAACTGTTATCGCAAATTCAATGTCGGTGAACATGGCCCTTAATCATCAGATTTGCTTTTTTGAACACGAAAATTCATGGTAAACAGCTGTTTTCAGATAATCAGACCGTTATCTTGTCAGTGAACTTGGCCCTAAGCCGTTGGTCCCGGCTGTCATTTGTTGTCAATAAATGACACCGACGTTCAATCGATCAATCGGTCGAAAGTCTGACCACCAGTCTTACCAAGGGGTATCCTATTACCCTGTTAGTAACATGGGTTGTGGAGGTCAGATAGGCAGTCGCTCAATGTAAAATACTGGTACTAAGCTGCATCAGGCTAGACTGCAAGCCGACCCCATCGTAGTTGGGTAAAAGGCGAAGCAGATGATGACGATATTCCACATAAAAACATAGCTGAGTATGTAGGCCCAATTCTTCAGATTAAGTAAAAGGTCACAATATCTTGGAGAAGTTGTTGTCTGTTTAAGTTTAAGTTCAGGGCCCGTACAATCCTGCCAGGGCTGCGGGCTGTTCGAAAGAGATACCGCGGCCCTGGAACACAAAGGGCAAGGAAGGAACACGGATGGGTTTTAGTCAGTACAAGTCTGACACTCCCTTCCGCTCTGCCCAGAGCGGAAGCAGTAATTTGATGATTTCCAATCGGTAAAAAAAAGGGCCCGTACAATGCGATAAGAATCAACGTTGCTGAACAGACCGTTGTTAGTATTTGGCACTTTTTGAAAGTGGGCTCCTGCCCGAAGAGCTTCTATTTGAAACTTTTCACAAACGTAATCCTTCATCACGCCATAACTACTCAGCTGTCAAGTTTTTATGCTGAATATGCTTGCTTAAAAATCCTCTGAGCTCCCCTAACATAATACTAAAATAAAAGGTAAGAATTAGCTTGCGAAACTCTGCAGACTCATTTCTTTTTGTTTCATCAGTTTCTGATATTGATTCTCATCAGATACGTGAAGTACAGACGCCAGCATATCAAGGTACTACAATCTGTGAAATTTCTTTGATAGATTTTCAACTTTATCGCTAAAGAATTAGTTCAAGGTTGATTAGAGAAAATTTGACAGTTTCAGGTAGCTTGATGTGCTGGCGTCTGTAGAATTAATGATTAATTAACCTGCGGTTTTTTTTAAATTTTAATTCTCATATGCGGAGTTCCGCAAGCCAATTTGTCAAACTAAAATCATGCAATAATAATAATAAAATGCAGTACCAATACGAGTGCTTGCTGCGCCGGCGCGTGCCTGAAAGAGAGAGCACTGTGCGACTAGTCAAGCAGATAAAGTGCGGGGTTAGTGGTCAATAAGACAGGCAAATGCTATGACGTCATAAAGAGCATTCAAGAAGATTGTTGTGAATAAATTATTACTATAAAGGTTGGTAAGGACACCGACACACAAAAGGTCACAACGGAACATTCTAAACCATAGAATTTTTTCACGGAAAATTAAAAAAAAAATACATTTTGAGCATGTAGGTATTGCTCTTGTGATGGAAACAGCGGTTTTTTTTAAATAATTACCGATGAAAAAATTCCATGGGGCGGGGTTATTTTCTTTTACATTTTTTCGCAAATGCTTACGGCGGCAAAGTGACTACACCTACCAGTACCCACTTATTAATCACCGATCACAGAAAAAATCTAGAAACAATGTTATTCGAGAATAGTTATGTTAACTTATAGCATTTGTCTGCACACTATTTATACAAACTACTCATGTTAGTGTTAAGAATGCTAGCTTCTCAACTACAAAGTATGGAAATAGAAGAAAAACTTGCAATTAGAGAATTAGGAAATCAATGTATTTGCAATGCAAGCAATAAGTGAAGCAAATACTAAATAAATTTGGCTTTTTTTAATTGTGAAGTATTAAGGGCTTACAAGATTGAGACAAACTACATAAGTAATAACTTACTAATGCCTGTTTTCATTTACACAAGGCCACACTTAAATGAATGCCTAAGTAAAACCATGTTCCAGTGTCGGAGCCGAAACGAGCGCTGACAATCCAACTTTCATTTAAGTGTCGCCAATAACTGTTAGTGTTAATGAAAACCAAAATAAAAACAACCAATCATGACACTCAACCATAGATTAAAGTCTGCGGGTGTGGGTGTCACGCTCGCGTATTGAAAAAAAATTATGTGCAGCGCTAACGGGTGCCTGGTTTTCTAAGGATACATATTTTGAAAGCGGCACCCGCTTCGTGCGAGGCCCAAAATTATCTTTCAGAATCCCTCGCTATATCCTACAGTCCACTAACCTGGACTTGGCGATGTGCCTCTTGAGTCCGTTCTGTAGCTGCTGTACCAACGCAGTTGCGGCGCGATGTGCCGCCGCTTTCGTGCGCTGCGTCACCGTGGCGCTGGCGCGGTCGCATTCCGCCTGATATCACATAGAAAATCATCGTGAAGAAAGCTTTTGAGTATGAATGTGGATGGATATAAGAGTAGGAGAAGATCAAAGAAACGATGGATGTACTGTGGAAGGATGACTTGGCTAGAAAATAAAGGTCTGATGAGATGACGAGTAATAGAGAAGTATGGAAGAAGACATGCTGCGCCGAATCCAAATAAATTTGAATAAGGGAAGGAGAATTCTGATAGATGTAAAGCATGCACTGCACTTGGGTCGCCCGAAAAAGTGTCTAAGATGAGCGAAGTGCACACATCCCTGATGAAAAGTTAGATATAAAGTGCAGTATGAGTGAGCGAGACAATACTATTAAAATCTCATTATCAAAACGCAAACGCGATCATTTTTGGCGCGGTAGGATGAATCTATGATATAAATTTCGCGCCCAGCTCTGAAAAGCTTTTAAGCTTTAATAGTAGAGACGCCAGCACATCAAATTTCTACAATCTGTCAAATTTCTTTAATAGTTTTTCAACTCTATCTCTAAAGCATTAGGCTCGGGTAACTTGACCTGCTGGCGTCTGTACATACATAAGAACTGAATACACGTTCTGTTCCACACTGTCTTAAATAAAAATAAATCTGACCTGGTTGACTCTGTGCGTAGCATGGTTGAGCATCTCCTGCCAAGCGGGGTCGAGCGTGAGCCCCGCGTTGCCCTCAGCCAGTCGGGCCAGCCCTTGTTCAGCGAGGTACACCATTTCGCGAGCGGCTGCATGAGCGCTGTTGGCTTTGTCGTACGCGATCGTAGCCGCTTGGAGGTCCTGTCCTGTCTAAAAATTAAATACTTGTTTAGTAAGTATCAATTTCAGATTTAACTTATTTAAAGTGGAATTGAAGTTGGAATCTGGACGCGTACCGCGAGGGCTGGTTCGAGGAGGCACGTGAAAAGAGCACGTGGAAGGAATTGCGGGAGGCCTTTGCACAGCAGTGGGATAGTACAGGCTGTTGAAAAAAAAAAAAAGAAAAAAAGTGGAATTTGGATTGAGCGCGCTGTTTGATTAGCTTTTTGGGTCAGTAAGTAAAGTTGAAAATTCAACGGGCTGCAGGCATTTTAAATTTCACTGTTGATCTTAACATTGTGCATGTGCTAGGGCCTCTGGTTAAGAGTTGGATTGGATGCAGACAGTGTTGGATGGTAACAGAAATACAGATTCTGTGAAAATTTCAACTGTTTACCTTTTACGGATCATGAGATATAGACAGACAGACACCGGATGCTTACTAATAGGGTCCCGTTGGTTACGCTTCGGGGTCTTAAATGAATTCATTAAAAAATATATAATAATTCTAGTGCGCCTAGGCATGGATTACAAATATGGTATAATGGTACGGTTCAGTATAAAAGTTTTGCTAATAATGAAACAACTTGATATGGTATTAGTCAAGATATCACTTACAATATTACTCCTAAATCTGGCTTCATAGTACGGTCTTGCTTTATGAACGCTGTTGCCCAACTTCTTAGTAAGCTGCTGAATCCGCAGGTGTCCCTCTGCGAGCAGGCGACGGAACGCCAGCCGAGCCTCATCCAGCTCAACCTCAAGGCGGTTGATCTCATCAGTTGCGGTGTTTAGACGCTCTAGCTCAATCTAGAAAAAGGATGTGAAAGTGTTAACATTTTTACTAGTATGTCAGCTATATGCTGGAGCAGAATAATTGACAGGGCTCGTAAGTTTCAGTCCATATCAAAGAGTCAAAAGATATTGTTTTAGGACTTAATACGTATTTTCTGAAGTGTGATTTTAGTTTTGAAATTTTTTTAACAAAGTCATTACACAGAAAATTAAACTTTTTCTGTTGTTTCTGTTGATTGAAAAGAAGTAGTCTGTTATTCTACATATTAAAAAATGTAATAAATACACTTAATAAGCTCAAAGCCAAAAGTTTTACATTCATGACACAAATAGGAATAATAAAAAAACCTTTTGAAAAGTTGGATATTTGCAGTTGGATCTTCAACATTTAATAAATAAGTTCTTAAAGCTTTAGGTTTTATTTCATTATGCCTATCAAGGACAACATCTACTTAACTCTTCCTCTTCCTTTCTTTGTTTGATTGCTTACAATTCTGTTGCATAACAAAAACATATGATCGAATCGCAGATTCATTTGAAAATCTCATTATTGTACAGATTTTCACACTTTTTTGATAGAAAATATACAGAGTTGTCGTTTTTAGTCCTTAAGTATTCATGACTAGATAAAACCAGAACGTATTTATGCAAAATACAGTCATCTTCTTTCTAAATTACCTTTGAAAATATCGATTACCCTTACCTGAACGCGAGGATCCAATGCTTCAGAGCATTCGGCGGCGTTATCGTTCATTTTTTCCTCAGATCGAAGGCATTTTAACAAAAGCTAAAGTCAACAGAACCTTTCCTCTTGTTATTACTTTTGTTCTTTTGTAAAATAAACATTATTATCACTGAAAACAAAAAGAAAAGAAATCTCAAATAACTTTGGTTCTTTGATTCAATACCGCCCGCTGCCAGAACACAGATTAGAAAATGAAATGTCATTGATTAGTTAGTTTTGTTTAGTCGATTTTAGGTTGCTTTTATTTGTGTAGAACCAGCTTTAGGCGTGTTTATTTTAGCTTCTCTTTTGTTAGTATTTTTAAGGTCTTCTCCAAGTAATTTAGTCTATGGGTTTTTCAATATCTGTTTTATTTGACAGCTGTCTTCTATCGTTCACTCATTCCTTATAAATTCGCAGAATCGCAGCGTTTGTCATCAATTTGATATCAGTAATTTAACAAAATGGTATTTATTTAGTTTTATCGTATGTTATAATCGGGTTTACTAGTATAACAATTTTTATACTGTTTATTGTGTATTGCAGGCGACCGAAGTCGAGGACACAATCAAGAGGATTCAAGCCCATAAGGGTGTTATGGGAGTTATCATTGTGAATCACGAAGGTTTGGTCGATATTCACAAATTCCCATGGTTACAATAGCATATTATGCAAGTCTCGAACGTTCTGCCCCATACTCACCTCAATCAATACCTGATACCCGATAATATTAGCAGAGACAGGCTGTCTGATTCCTATGTTTGTATTTCCACTTTCTAATTTCAGGTATACCAATAAAAAGCTCACTGGATAATGCTACATCTGTGCTGTACTCTGGTCTGATTGGTCAACTCACTGAAAAAGCAAAAAATGTTGTGCGCGAAATGGTAAATATCAGTGCCATAATATCATTGTATCTGCTTATTAATCCGTCCAGCAGTAGTTATAGTTCTATTGTATTTCTGTTATTGTCCTGTGGCAATAATAGCAAGTCAGCTTTTAGCTAAAATTTCGAGAATTTATCAAAACTACAAGTAAAAAAATACACATTTACCAGATAGCCTTAGGTTAAACTTAATTTATAATTTCTACTTTACAGGACACCACAAATGAGCTGACATTCCTGCGAGTTAGGAGTAGGAGACACGAGATCTTGATTGCACCAGATCGTGAATTCATACTTATCGTCATACAAAATACTTCAGACTAGCTTCACGGTGCAAACACAGCATTACAATTGAATAAAGGGGCCTTTCAAACCACAAGTCTACATTATCAAAACTAATTCACCCAAATGAGGAAGTTCAGGCCCGACATTAATTTGACTATGAAAAAATCAAATGGAAACTGCTGCAAAAGAATTTTGATAATTTTGGCACTGTGGTGGCCCCTAAAATGACACATTGCACTAGTAGACTTCACTGAGAGTTGCTAGATTGAAGACTCGTTTAATTTTAAGCTTTCAAAGTAATGTAAGGATAACTTTTTGCAAAACTTCACAACAGCATTCTGGCTGCATAACTTCTAAAGTGCCATTCTTGTAATGTGTATTTTGTAAACCTCTGCAGTGCCTGTTACGATTTTAAGAACTGAAACTGAAAAATACAATTTGATGGTAAAAAATCCCTTCTTGCTAAAAACACTGATGTGTTTAATCTTTACAGTACAGCCTAATCATTTGTTTGCGTTCCCATTGAGGGACCACATTTGAATTTTGATTTTTTGAATGCATGAGCCGTTAGTAAATGTTCCCAAACGATTGTAAATTCAGCCTTTAGTTTGTAAAAGCAGCCACTCAAAAGTTACAATCGTTTAAAGGTGGTCCCTCAGTCGTGACTGACAGGCATCCTTATCTCAAAACCTAGTTAACATTTTAAACTCCTCTATATGACTGCGTATAGTAAAAGATTTGTAAAACTAATTTATTGAATATCAACCCTTCCTGTTCACACAGTAAAAAGAACTAGCATGCGGAAGGTGGTCCCTCAATTGAGCACCATAAGTTCCCGTGAGTGGAGACCACGATGGAATTTGAAATTTATATATGGGTCTAGCGTTAGTAAAAGTACTTGAACGATTGTATGTTCAACCTGTAGATTGTAAAAGAAGCCATTCGAAAATTACAATCGATTTAAGGTGGTCCCTCAATTGAAACGCTTATCATAAGTAAAATCAGTTTACGTAGCATTCGGAAGTTAAATAGACGAATGCTACAGTCTATCCTTTAGTAATTTTTTTTACTAACGATTACTTTACTAAACAGCATCAATAAATGTACCGTTTCATCACAACTAATCATCGAATTCCTGGGAAGAAATACTAAGATTGAGGTGACCACACAGCAGGATTTTCGGGAAAAAGTAAAAACTAGGTAGTGACTGTTGATATTATTTTTTATTAATATTTAACATCACTTAGATAATTAAAAACACAAAGCAAAAAATTCTAATGATGATAAAAAAAAAGAAATACCCGGCACTGACAGTGCAGCTCTGAAGTTTTTAACTCAAACAGTACTACTAATGAGAAAGTAGCAAAATGTACGTATAAAAATTTGTTCGTTTGGAGAGCTTTCATAAAACTTAAAGCGTTAGTCGTTCTAAGAACGTGTGCTCTCATAATATTAGACATCACTTAGCTAATTAAAAACACAAAGAAAATGATGCTAAAGATATTTTTAAAAAATGTGTGTGTACTTATTACGCTCGTAAGAAGTTATACTTCTTTGGCGCATAAAACTAAAATGTTGACTAGCTAACTTCAGGGTGTCGGTTTTTCGTGACGGTGTGCACGCGCATCGTAAAAAAATTAAACATCCTTTTTCCCTAACGTGCCAAAAGAAGTATAACTTCAAAAAAACTAAAAGAAATACCCTGCACTGACAGCATAGCTTTGAACTTTTTAATTCATACTATACTACTAATGAGACAATAGCAAAGTGTATGTATGAAAATTTGTTCGTTTGGAGGACTTTCATCAAAAAGTAGTGACATCTGTAATGGCCGAGGTCACTGGCGCTAGGTCCGGGAATAAATTCAAGATCTACAACTAATTTGTACAAATTTGGTTTGACTTTGATCGTTCGAGGTATTTCGCTTGTTGATCCTTTAGGTGTGTCGTTTAAATCGAATGATATAAAATTTGCGAAATAACGCTGTTTGTTCTTCATGACTCACTTTAGGTTTTCGACCCATGGCAAACGTGCCTCTGCAAAGGAGCATTACTTTTAAAAACCGCATAAGTAATAATCCATTACAATAAATTCAGAAAGAAAAGTATGTACAAAGATTTCAATATCTCTGTACCTACATACATACGGGGTGGCAGGGACACCAACACGAAAACGGTTACCACGTAAAAATAAGCTGTTTCCTACAAAAGTCATACTTATGCGGTTAAAATGTATGGAATAGCTGTTTTTTTTTTAAATAACCGATGAAATATTTCTATGTGTGGACGTGGAGGCTCACAATGATGTACTGAATATGTGGTAGGTAACCGTTTTTGTGTTGGTGTCTCTTCCATCCCGTTTGAGGGAACATAAATTTATATAATAATTATGTTAAAACTTACGTGACCAACAGGAAAATTATGTAAAAGTTATAAACTTCAATCCGAACAATGTCAAATGTTGTGCACAGACAAGACATACAAAAGTACATACATATATAAGTAAGTGGAATAGTATCAACAGTCACTAGATAAATCCTGCTGTGTGGTCACCTCAATCTTAGTATTTCTTCCCAGGAATTCGATGATTAGTTGTGATGAAACGGTACATTTATTGATGCTGTTTAGTAAAGTAATCGTTAGTAAAAAAAATTACTAAAGGATAGACTGTAGCATTCGTCTATTTAATCTTCCGAATGCTACGTAGACTGATTTTACTTATGATAAGCGTTTCGATTGAGGGACCACCTTAAATCGATTGTAATTTTCGAATGGCTTCTTTTACAATCTACAGGTTGAACATACAATCGTTCAAGTACTTTTACTAACGCTAGACCCATATATAAATTTCAAATTCCATCGTGGTCTCCACTCACGGGAACTTATGGTGCTCAATTGAGGGACCACCTTCCGCATGCTAGTTCTTTTTACTGTGTGAACAGGAAGGGTTGATATTCAATAAATTAGTTTTACAAATCTTTTACTATACGTAGTCATATAGAGGAGTTTAAAATGTTAACTAGGGTTTGAGATATGGATGCCTGTCAGTCACGACTGAGGGACCACCTTTAAACGATTGCAACTTTTGAGTGGCTGCTTTTACAAACTAAAGGCTGAATTTACAATCGTTTGGGAACATTTACTAACGGCTCATGCATTCAAAAAATCAAAATTCAAATGTGGTCCCTCAATGGGAACGCAAACTAATCATTTTACTTCTCGACCTAGCATTGCTGTCAAAGTCACATGTACCTCATTTAGTTAAAAACAAGGTTGCTGATGTCAGGTAAAATAACACTGGTGGGACTATAGAAGCCAAGATTGTGAGTATAAAGGAAACAGATCGCTCATTCCAGTTTTATCTTTGCATGTTGTGTAGCAGGGTACATGTAGAGGGTGCATAACTACTTCAGGAATTAAAATATTTAAGTTTTTGAAGTTGCAATTTTTTGTAGGGATAACATATTTTATAAAATTGCTTGATTATCTTGTATTTTTGCTCTAAGCTCACACTTTATATTTTTGAGTCAAAAATCTTTGTCAAAGTTTTAATTTATGTACCTATGTAAGAACACTAATAAATATTTATACACCACTATGAACTTTCTTTCTGTACTTTCAGTATTGTTAGGA
The DNA here is from genome assembly GCA_950005105.1 of Lycophotia porphyrea. Taxonomy (NCBI): domain Eukaryota; kingdom Metazoa; phylum Arthropoda; class Insecta; order Lepidoptera; family Noctuidae; genus Lycophotia; species Lycophotia porphyrea. The sequence continues at coordinate 12,252,674 of OX465406.1, forward strand.
ATTCATGGACTCTTCAGCCTCCTCCGAAAGGGTTGTGTGCGCCATATTCCAAGTGATTCATAACACGTCTAGCTAGGATTTGACCAATCATTTACTTTTATTTATATTATATAAATATAAAATTGACTTGAATTGACTGCCTCGTTGGTAGAGTGGTCGCAAACGCGACTGCTGAGCATGAGGTCCTGGGTTCGATTCCCAGGTCGGTCAGAGAGCTATTGGGTTTTTCCATCAGGAATTTCTCAGTAGCGGCCACGGAGTCTGGATTTGTGCCCGGTTGATGGCAATAGGCTCGCCCCCTATTACATGGGACTTAAAGCATAACTGGCGAAATGTGGGTGTACTATTAGGTACACCTCTGCCTAACCCTACGGGGATTACAGGCGTGATGTTATGTTATAAATAAAATTCGGCTGATGATGATATTATATATTTCATATACTATTTTTTATAAAGCTGAAGAGTTCGTTTGGTTGAACGCGCTAATCTCAGGAACTAGGTACTCACTCATAAGTGCCGCAGACGAAGTTGCGCGGGTCAGCTAGTCGTTTATAAAAGTGGGTCTACACCAGCGTGTACTAATAATGAGATTCGCGTGCAGTGTGCACACAATTCATTCCCATTTAAATTGAGCACAGTTATGAGTCCCTGCACGCGCTTTCGTTGTCATGCGTCTAGTCATTTGAGGGGCAGATAGCTGCTGACTGTCAGAGCGACGAATCGGTCGTATAGGTACTAGAGTTTACGACCGATTCGTCACTTAGGGTCAGTCAGTCGCTATCAAAACGGTCGAGAGCAGCGAATGCGATGGACCAGCGAAAAGGCCCGAAGCCTGCGTACAATACGAGCTATATGCCACTCCCATTTAAAATATGTAGGGTAGGGAACTAGAAGCAAACAGTTAGGGTCAGTTCACACCGAGACGCGACGCTGCGCGTACATCGACTCAAAATATAACTTTACTAGCACATGCCCGCGTGTATGTCGGTTATCGCGACCTAAAGTAATAATGAAATTTTGATCCCGTTTCCGCAACAAAAACTTGACAAATTATATACTAAAACTTTTATAAAATTTATCGCCAACAGACAGACGCGGCGGAGGACTTTGACAAAATAAATAAATAATATAGTGATTTACTACACGAAATGATACACATTTCATTGAATGCGTTGCATCGCGTGTCGGTGTGAACTGGCCCTTAGCCGCTCACTTTTCGCCTAATAAGCACACAGCCGTCGGCGTCGTGAGCTATAAATATATCAGCCAAGATGGCCCAGCTAGGTCAGTCACTGGAGTGTAGACAACACACCTGCAATGTTTTCCGACATGCACGACGTAGGTTTTATGGACTTTTATGCTATGGGTGTTAAATAAAACCATGGTATGACTGTAAAAAACTTTTATTCTTACCCTGCTATAAGCCACATTTTCATTCAAGAACAGCTGTGTACTTCCCAAATAAAGTATAAAATACATTACACTTGTAATGTCTCGATGTAATGCAACTGCGTTGCACCTGTGAACCTGCGCACAAGGCCTATGAATTGCCTAGCCCTGTGAACAGAAGCTATAGGCATATTAACCCATAAATAAGTCAATAATTCACAAACGTCTAATGCCCATTTGCAAACACTAGAGACACCCAAATGAACCCATTCACTGCCCAGTACTTTGCGAAAACTTCGTGAATTTCGTTCGCGTGCCCACAACCTGTATCCGAGTCGTCGTTATAGTGATCTATAGGTGACTTGTATTCTTGCCCAGAACCCGACTAGCGAGTCCATAGCTACAGATACGGATTGTGCGAACGAACAAATTATTGTTCGACTCATATGTTGGGTTCTGGGCACTGAATGGGTGAATGCTTAAATAACAGCGCACTCTTGGAATACCAACGCGATAGCTGTGTTCTAGGCATTATTTGGGTTTCCTTTGGGAAAATATTTTTTTAAAATCAAGAAAGCCATAAAAAATTGTGCGTTTGAGGGTGGAAAATGTTCTTGACGCAAAACGTAATTTTCTTAAAATGTCATTTTTTTAAAATTAATTTTATACAGGATGGATTCGGTCAACGGGGCATTAAGGGGAACTAACATAAATACATGTATTAAAAAAAAACTTGTGAAAAAGTGGAAACTTTGACCCCGAATCTCTGTTACTAGAAGGTTCCCAGGTATGGTCTAGAACAAAAAAAATGATCGCAATGACGGGGAGAACAAGTGCCTTTCCGCTTCGTTAAGTCTTTTTACATCCTTTTTGATAATTATTTGCCTATCACTAATATCTAATAAAAATTAGATTACCCGATTCTAGCGTCAGTATTGTCTCTCCTGAAAAAAAAAATAGCTTGTATGACATTCTGCGAAAGTGACCAAATTTTTCATGACATTTTGCGAAAGTGACGTTCTGCGACAATACCGGTACAAATACGATAAAACTTGACTTGTATGCATAAATGACATTCACGCTATGCATATGTCATATTTACAATCCCTACCCACACGGGGCTCGCGTGGTGGATTCTGGCCCACTCCCTCTCGGAGAGGAAGCCTTTCGCACAGCATTGGGAACGTAATCTCATTATGCATATTAACAACAGACTAGTGTAGGTATTGCTTTCTTGATAGTCACCATTTCCTCCCTTTTGTTGAAGTGCAAATTCGGCTCCTCGAGAAGGTAGACGAAACGAAAACACGTCTTTGGGTAGAGTACTTACTCAATGACTGCTTCTGTGAATTTTTTCTTCTGTGAAGTTGGGTTTAACCAGCTTCATAGTCCAAGAGTAGCAATTTAATTTTGTTATCATTTTGAAACTAAGTTCCGACTTTAATTAAAATATTTGTATTTAAATTAATAGGTACTTAGTATTTATCAATCCAGTCTTAGTCTTCGCAGCCAGTTTCTTCAAGTTTTGCATTGCCGTTAAATATAATGATTTATATATACATTTAGACTATTAATTGAATTCAGTTTTGCCAGTCTTAATTTAATGAATCCAATGTCTGCTTCATTCATTAACTCTGTTTTATTAACGAAGCTTTAATTGTAATTATTCTTCAATTGCTTTACATGCACTGGATATATCCAACCAGCATTTATATTATCTTATATATTTATCTCGTGATTTATTGCAGCATGCATAAATTAATATGCACTATACAGGGTGAATTTTTCAAGTGGGCGTGGATAGCCGAATCCGAAACTATGAGGAATAGAGGAAAATACTCAAAGGAGTCTCGATTTTAATAAAAACTATAACTGCATCATCATTTGAAAAGTCAATATTCTTAGCCATGAATTGAAGCTGTTGACTATGAAAAAAAAAAACAAAATTATAGATAAATAAGGATCAAATTCTGGGATGTAATACTAATAACATACGGCCAACTAGTAAAAAAGAGCTAATTTAGATAAAATACGAAACAGTAAGTAATAATCAATGAAACGTCGAACACAATCAAGTTTTCATCAAAATCGGGCCCAAGACTCCTTTGAATATTTTTCACTATGCCTCATAAGTTCGGATATGGCCCTCCACATCCACTAAAAAAATTATAGTGCCGTTAACCCGTCAAATAATTGCCTACAATCCGCTCTCTCCTTGTAAAAGCTCCACGATTTTAATAATTATATTTACTGTTTACCCACATTGGGGACCCGCGTGGGGGATTATGGCCCACTCCTCTCAGAGAGAGTGGGCCTGTGTACCAGCAGTGGGAACAATATAGACTAATTATGCTAAGATCTTTGTAAAATTGGTCACTTGCAGTTTTTCTTACACCTGGAGCATTTTTGTATTTTAGTTTTCGCTTTATGAAACATAAATGACTCCTGAAATAATTAAAGACACAGCTTTTGCTTTGTAAATCCCAATGAGTTTACCACTATTGATTAGTTTTAAACTTCATTTTACGTTTGTAGCTGTCACTTTTACATTTTTGGGTTGCCATACCAATTGTATACTATTATACAAATTAAAGATTTATGTTTTTGTTATTTTATTTATTTCATAGTCACACAAAAATTGAATACATTTCATTTATATTTTCTGCTGTTCAACATGTTTCAATGAAATATCTTATTTATTTAAGAAAGTGCAAAACCTTTTTGGATACTTTTGTAACTTTTATGGCTAGCAACTTTCTCTTGCCTAGAGTCTATGTGCATTAACGTTCACTAATTCAAAACATGTTGAAGTCGTTTTAAAGTACTAATATTATTAAAAATTACTTACTAACAAAGATATTTTTTTTTAAATTGCTTTTTGGAATTTTACATATAAATACTTTTATTGCGATTCACCTGGTCGAATGCGTGAAAGCATTTTACATTTTTTAAGTTGGCAGCACTGTCATGCTTAAATGCTGTTTGTATTACAAAACAAAAAAAGTTATTTCTTTGAACATAATATTTTTAAATGATTTATACCATTTTGGTATCTATTTTTTTTTTCAAATGGAAACTACACAATCCTTGTTATTTTTGGTCCATAAAATAATTGGTTTTAGTAAACTGGAAAATTTTTTGTGTTGTTAAGTTGTATTGTTTTTCTTCTGCAGAATTTAGCTTTTTAGTCTTCATTTTGTCCCGTATTTTTTTAATTTATCCTGTGGTTTTAGATCCAATACAACTTTATTACTCACCGGTTTAATGGGAGCGCTTTCTTGTTCCCCTGAAAATTTAAACAAAGAATATTATCGTTTTCGTCCACAAGTGAAGTTAGCATAGAAATAAAAGTTACATGCAACAAAATAATAATTATGTATCCCAAATAAATTGTTAATAAAAGCGGAACTAAAAAGGTGTGCACGGGCGCTTTTCCAATTGAGTTAATTTTAGGGAGATACATATAGTTTACTTGAAATTAAAAATGTGTGGTTGTGAACATAATTACTTAGTGCTAATTGTAAAAAATGGGGCACTAAGTTATAATGATGAATGAATTTCAACTAAAAGGTGACAATAACACTTGTAACTGTTTGTTTCAGTTTTCTTCACGTTTTTTTAGCAGATTCTTCTTAGCTAGCTTAAGATTGAGTTAAATGGCGTGTGATACCTATGATACTTAATAGTCTCAGCAGGATTGTCACCTCATAGGATACAGGACACCGAAACTATTGGATCGCGCCGTCGTGCACTAAAACAAGTACGAACGGCAAGTTGCTCTACTTGGGCGGACGCGCGTAGGGCTGTGGGCGCTCGTAGTGCCTCGGCGCGTGATGCTGCTGCGGGTGCATCGGGTTCTGCCGGCGCGTGCCCACCGCGCGGGCCGTCTTGTACTCGCGGTTGTCGTCCTTGTACCCGTAGCCGCCGTCGTCTTCGTAGCCGTAGCGGTCGTGGCTACGTTCGTAGTAGAAGTCTGGTTCGGGCGCTGCGCCTCGGACTGGGCCGCGGATCTGTGGATTGGCAGGGTTTTTATAGGGGATGGTTAAGACAGACAGCTTGTTTGAAAAATATGCAATCCGACAATTCTGCCGCAGTATTTATTTAAAACTATATTGGCAATACATGTTACATTTCGGATGTCGCTGAGACCTCTTAGAAGTCTATTTTAGATTTATTTAGGTTTCACCACCTCAGGATAGTCCTTACCCAACTTATGAATTAAATAACTGAATACTAATGCAAGGATACTCTGTGGTGATGACACAGGCCGTTATAAATCAGACACTTCACTTTCTGTAAATACGTACCGGAGGCTCCGGTGGCTGCGAATACACATCATCGTACGGGTAGGTCTCCATGGCCGACCGTGCGCGGTCCAGTATGCTGATGACCTTGTTCTTGGGCGGCATGGGGCGCTGCATGGGCGGCGCCTGCATGCGGGGCGGAGGCCGGGTGCCGCGCGGGGCTCCTGCGGGGGCAGCGCTAGATGGAGGCTCGAACGAAAACGAGCGCGGGGTCACCGTGCGATTGAAGCCGCCGGGGCCGCGCGGCCCGGGAGGAAAGCCTGTCAAAATGCGACATTATGTGCATAGTGATCCCACGCTCGTCTCACTGTGTTAAAGTGTGTGTAAAGTGCTCAAGTTTATGGGATTTTAAGAGGGAAAATAGTGGATGCATTAGTATTTACAAACAATTCGAATGTTTTCTGTGATGCTGCTGCTCAGACCTTTCCATTTTAAACTGTTTTAACAATACAATTAACATTATTTCAGCTGGTACTTGGATTGGAAAGCATTATATATCATTCCTGACATGATGAAAAGAACTAAGTATGTTTAAAGAGAAACTGAAGATATCCTTCACTTGATAATAGGTCTCCAAGAGGTGCACTTTTTGAAGAAGCCCTCTTCTAACTATTGGAAAATTATATATCGCGCTTTACTTTTTCAACGCACGTGTTTTATAGACGCGCTGGGAAGCACTGATCGAATTTCAATTCAATGCTCAATACAGACGAGTATGAAAATTCAGTGGGCAATAAAAATCGCCTGTGCGAAACGAGTGTCAGAAAGAAATTTCTTTTTGTACTCACCACCTCTCTCAATATCCCGCATCTGCGTCTGCCAGATCATATCATTAGTGTCGGGCAGGAGATACTTCTTGACCTCTGCGAGGGCGTAGGCGATGCGAGCGTGCGCTTCTGCCGGCGGCGCCAACGCACTGATCTCCACGTGAAGCTCGTCCGTTAGATGTGCGTATTTCGGGTCCAAAGAGGTGCGAAGCTCTTCCTCTTTTTGCCTATTGAAAGGAAATGGGTTTTACTTATGTTTATAAATGATATGTTTTGCATGTTTATTTTGTCACGTCATGTTTTTTAAAACTAGATGGGGCCGGTGTTTCGTTCCTGACTAATCTGAGAAGAAACAGCCGAAACAAACTCAGAGGTCATAGTCTCTTTTAAAGTCCAGACATAATCTTGGTTAACTCACATGAGGACTATGCAGATTAGTGTCCGAGATGGCCTTTGGAAGAAAGAACCACACAGATTTGAGTGGACCTGTCCAGTCAGTGCAAGCATTTGTCAGTTATTGTGTATCTCGACTTATAACTCAAGGATATCTATCTATCAATATCCCCTTTTTATTGTGTTAAAGTGATTAACATAGTGTAATTGGATCTTATGAGGTAGGCAAGTAGGCAGTGCTTGACTGGAACTAATCTATCTATATATATAAAAATGAATCGCCGAAATGTATGTACGCTAACTGTTGCAACTTCCGAACGACTGCACCAAATTGGATGATTCTTTTTTTTATGTGTTCCTTACTGTCAGGACAAGGTTTGTATATTAGATAAGTAGTAGGTAGTAGGAAGGTAGTAGGTCAATTCGAATTCAATATCCATAGTTGACAGGACAATGTCTGTCGGGTCAGCTAGTAGAGGATATAAACTTGATGGAGAGATGTATAGGTACAGTTTAAGCTTTTGATTTTTCATCAACATACAAGCCGACACTAATCTGCAAATTGCAAAAAAACGTACGAATCTTTGAATTTCGCGTGCTGCCCGTACGCTTCCACCTTAAGGATAACTAGTTTTCATAAATACCTGTCCCTCATGGATCCTCTTCCTAGAACAGCCATTTTGCACATGGTCTCTTCTTGCAGGTGCTTCATTGTGTTACCCTTAGGTCCTAGTAGCTTGCCAACGAAGTTGAACTGTCAAAGAAAGTATTTTTGTAAGCATATAATAAGTAATGATACGGAAGGACATTGTTTCTGTATCTGATACTATGATGGTATGGCTTGTAATAATACAGGGTGTAAACGGACTCTTCACGAAGCCATCAACAAACATGTACATCAAATTAAAACTTTTCTCAAAAACGATTGCTGGGAAACTGACTTTCTTTTGGGGTGAAAAATCATTTTACGGCAGGACTCAATGTAACGCATTCAAAACATTGTGCTGATGGATGGATTGAATAGTATGGAGGTCGTGAAGGAGTCTTAAGTAAAAAAAAACATTAAAAACATGTATTTCAAAAAAAATGTGAAAAGGTTGGAAGAACTTGTGAAAAAGTGGAAACTTTGACCCCAATATCTCCATAACTAGAAGGTTCACAGGTATGGTCTAGAACAAAAAATGATCGCAATGACGGAGAGAACAAGAGCCTTTCGGCTTCGTTAAGTCTTTTTACACCCTTTAAATATTTTTTTTGTTAAAATTCTCTCTGAACACAAAATAAAATGGCACAGGCAGCAGTCTAACAATTATAAAAAAACAGTTTCATACATAGCAAGGTTGTGCCAATATTATACATTTATATTTGCAAGTACTCTTTGCAATTAAATTAGTATTCCACAGTTGATAACACTGTGTGACTAAACTTTTAATGGCATTTGGCCAACATTCAGAATTTAAAATATGTTACAAGCTATTTTTTACTATTATATTTAACTAGTTCTAAGATACAGTCAAATAGTCAATCCGAGATGTCTTGAAAGAATTAAGCAGACTAAATCCAGCTCACCCTAGGCTGTTAGCCTCAGTCTAAATGGCATATTAAGCACCTATAGTTAGTTTTTCTTTAGTGTACCTTATTTTTAACCTTTTCCCTATCCAATGAACTACCTTTGTTGGGGTCATCTTCCAGTCAAACCAGATGCAGCTGAATACCAGTACTTTACATGGAGTGGTTCACTAAAATTGTTTATCTATTGTGTCTCCTTTGCGGAGTTTGAACGGGTTAATTATTAATAGGGTCTTAATTGTTGACCAGCATTATTTATTTTTTTTACTACATAAAGCAGCTTTTAACGATAAACTGTTAATGTTTTCTTGCTTCATGAGAAGACATGCATTGGTTCTACAATGTAACAAGCATATACAAGGTGGAAGGGACATCAACACACAAACGGGAAACCATTTGTGCACGTATTCCATAAATGAATTTGAACCCACCACATAGAAATTTTGTATTGCTTAGTAATAAAAAAAGGTGTTTCCTACATAAGGGCAATACCTACATGGTCAAAATGTATGGAACAGCAAATTTTTTTCTTTCTTAATTTTTGGTTCAGAATAATGTACTGAATACATGCTAACCGTTTGTGTGGTTGTCATATAAATGGCATAACGTAGGTACCTTCAATACTAGAATATTTGTGCGATGAGTATGGTTATTTGTTCTGTTTCTGGGTGTGTATTTTATCTATAATATGTATGTATTTAGAAATATATAAGTATGTTTATCAGTTGTCTGGTTGCCATAGTACAGGCTCTACCTAGTTTGGGATCAGATGGCAGTGTGTTGGTTGTCCCAAGATATTATATTATTATTTCAAAAGGCGAGGGTAGGTTGTTATTTAACACATTAATTTGTACTGTGCTATGCTACTCAGCGCAATAAACTGATTTACCAATATCTTGTGTTTTAATGGATGACAATAGTGGTGTCTCCTAACATAAAAAAGAGGTAAGTCTTACCTTGGGATGCTCCTTAACAGGTACCAAGACCTTAACGGTGACCTTGGTAGGCTTGTCACGGAAAACATCAAGATATTTAGAGTCCTTGCCAGGTATCCTACCAGAAGCTTGGACTTTTGTGACCTCTGTAAAAGAAGATAGAATTCAAGTGACAAGAAAAAAGAGCAACATTGTCACAACATAAAGTAACTTTTGCTTTAACTTTTTGTTGTCCGGTAACACTTGCAACTGTTGCTCCACAAAAAAAAAAGTAATTTTGGTGACTATTCACCATTGAGTGCAAGAGAGATAGAGCTATCCGTGATGTACAGGCAACATCCTTCTTTCAAATTAAGTAAAAATTTCTTTGACTTTGTAATCTCTATACAGTTCCTAAATACTAAGCTAAAACCTTTTGCAGATTATGTAATCCCTAGTTCCTGGAGCCATGTTACGGCAAACCATGATGTTCCAGTGTGTATCACAGTCACTTATAAGAAAAATTACAATATTATCTGCATTGTGTTGTTGATACCATACTATAAAAAAAAACTTTTTCATAGTTTTTTATTGTAGTGCAACTAAGTTGGTCTTACGTAAAAACTGTAGTAAAACTGAGGCCAATGTAAATATGAAGTGAGGCCTTTGCCCAGCAGTGGGAATGTGCAGGCTAGCTATAATAATATTTTTTTGCAGCGTAAAATCAACCACAGCTATATATAAATCTATGCATTCATCATGAATACTAAGTAACCTGACTAAAGTCATGTTTGCAATTTAAGATGACCTAAGTCAATGACCTATTGAAAGGAACAGGTTTTAAGTAGAGAGGCATAATATGGTCTATGAGCTGGTAAAAAATAATGGTAATTTATCACTTATTCACAAAAAATGCCATCTAATTACTAGATTGTACACAAATGACGCTTTGGCACATATTGCCACATAGTTTGGCAACATACCACTTGAATGGGTTCAATGACCATGAAAAATCCATTTTGCAAGATTTTTGACTAGACAAGCAAAAATAATTAGGGTAAATGTATAATAATTTAGTAAATGCTTGATCTTGATAGCGATTGTTATTTTCGTCTTAATTAAATGGTAATAATTGCCATCCAAACTCATGTTGTTTCTATGAAGTATCATTAATCGGATAACGTTACAGTTACTTAGAATTCTACACTTTAGATAATAATTAAAATAAGGCTACTTCTGCAAGAAAAACAACATATGTAGTTACATTAGCTACGAATAATATTGTATCAGGACTCTCAGTGGAACCTAACTTTCAGAAGAAATTATTTAACATCGTTAGTTGAGTAAAAATGTTTGATTTCGAAGTATTTACCTTGGTCAATAAGTTTAGTAATTATAGGAAACTTAGCATTATTAAGTTTAATCTTCTCGCTCAATAATTCTCTCATGTATTCACCGGCTTTTTCATTTATTTTAGGATTATCTTCGCCATCTTGTTCTTGTTCGTTCTCCATACTTGGATCTTGCGGCGCATTACGCTTAAAGTCACTACTGTTGTATCCGTTTTTACTATCGTATTTTTCAGCCATTTTCAAATAGCTTTACTGCTACAAACTTTATCAAGTAATACAACAGAACTCAATTATATTTCACAATTACACAGAATCAGCGTCTGCCATGAAAAAGAAATCAATTGACGCCGAGGCCGGCAAACCGGGAGATGGAATAAACAATGTGTTTATAGTCTATGGATTCAGTGACATCCGGTAAAATAGGAATTTTCGATTGGCTGATGAAATATTTTCTGAATGTTGGTACAGTGTTGTTTTATTGTCTATTATTTTAAGGAAGACCTTAGACGATCAATCTAGCACTGGTTGGATCCAGCATCGGCAGGAGCCCAGTTGTACATACATACCAGTTGTTGTAATTAAGTATTAGCTAGCATCATTTAACATCTTGTTCAAAGCTTAGACTCTTTATCCTAAAAACGAGACTTGCTTCGTGAAAAAGGCGTTTATGCTTCGGTTCTGGTTGTTGCCAACAGAGGGCGTTTCCCAATATAAAAAACAAATAACATAATATCAAAGAGATTTGAAGCCGGTCTTCATCATCATCATCATCCACAGCCCGAATTCACCCACTGTTGGGTATAGGCCTCTCTTTGCTCGGGCCAAGCTCCACGCTCTTGGGCCAGCCTGACGGCGTACTAACCAGAACGATTGGTCGGGGACCGGGACTGGAAAGTTCCCTTTGTCGACACGACCGCGCAGTAGATTTTGCCAACAAAATGCGACGATTGTGAGTTTGCGCCACCATTGCTTTGCGTATGACACGCCATTAAGCAATGATTTGCATCTTGTTTCAGCGGTGTTTTACATTGTGTGCTTACCTAGCATTTTCGCGACGTTGGGGTTGGTTGCAGTCTATCCAGATGCAGTTGAGTACCAGTTCACATACAATTATTGCCTTTCTGATCTCCACAACCAGGGTGCGTATCACGAAACCCCTTGGTAAGGCTGAGATTGAATGAGACTGAGAATTAAAACAATATTACCAATTGCAATGTATATTCAAAAAATTGATAGCCAAAATACGTAGGTAACCATAGATTTAGGGGTCATATTATCCTACAAATAGATCAGGTTTATTCGGCTTAACCGGGTGGCCAAATTGTGTATAAGTAGACATAACGTTCAGGATAAATTCACCGGGTCGAACATAATTCAGCAAATACATATTTGAGGTGAAACTCCTTTATCGACGTATAGATTAAATTATAGATTAAAAAAAAAAAAAAAATACTCATTAATTGTATGCATGTCTATAATAATAAAATAGCTTTAATTTAATACGGAAAAAATTGTTTTTCTTAAGGCTTAAGCCTTATCTACCCCATTTTCGTGAAGTTGCAAATAGTAGAAAAATGATATGTCGTAAAGAAGTTTCACTTCTTACCTGTGTACTCTGGTACACACACATATTTTTTTTATAGTATTGCAAGTCTGCTTTGCAACAAACACTGCCGATTCGAATGTGCCGGTCCGAATATGTGTATTGTCCTTTCATAGTTTATTTTCCGCCAGGTGTTAAGTTGACAGACCTGACGTTTGTATAAAAAATGTTCTAGAGAGAAATCACTCTAACCTCAGGTTAGCCAACCTACCTATTATTAAGCGGTAAATGATATGTGAAAGGACTATAGCTATTATAGGATATTATTGCCCCTTTGATGTTGCGCTTCCCATTATTTTTCTTTTCCTTTCATGTCCTTGTGGCGAGCTCGCGCGTGTTGTATCACCACGATGTTGAACTCGCTGTCCGGTGCCACCATAATCTCGTTCTTTTTCGTATGGATTCGTATTATCATTATTTCTTCCAATGGATTCTGAAAATGAATGAAAGGATTGTTTAATTTTTTTTTATTTCTGACACCGATGATATAATGTTATTAGAGTGCTGGGCATCCGGAACCCGTATAATACATTTTCTGAACAGCAATGGCGGTTGCAATCGGCGAGACTATCAGTTCTTCTTTCATATCCACGGTAACTTGATGTGATGACGCTATATTGTTTGAGCCCAATAGGGGAATACACTGCTGCTTGAGCGCATTCTAGGTATAAGTTCTATTGAAACTTTATGGCGACTTGGAACTTAGCTGCGAGTGACGGTCTGTGCATTACTTAATGAATGTTGTGTGATGTTCCAAGCCGCTTTAAAGTTTGAACCGTTATATCTGCGCAGACAGTCACTGGCAGCTAACTTCCGAGCTGCTAACAAGTTTGATCAAGCGTGGTAATTAATTGTTTTCATTAATAGATTTTCAACTGTTTGACTGTATCCCTAAAGCATAAGTTTCAAGGTTGATTGGGAAAATTTTACAGTTTCGGGTAGCTTGATGTGCTGACGTCTATACAGTAGGTAACCCTAATAATCCACCACGTGGTTTCAGTGCGAGTTGGTGGAGTCACATGTTACTTTGTGTTAATGATAATATTTATCCGTGGTGCTCGGCTAACCGGGCTTATCCCAGTTGTAAACGTCCCTTTGTGCCTATTGGCGTTGTTTTGTTCTGTCTCCTGTTGATATCGAGAGAAGTGAAAATTATGTTTTTCCTACTCCTCCGCTATTCTGTTCTGATTAATTTCGTTGCGGGATCCAAGACAGTTAAATTGTTTTTCTGGGACTTCGCCGAGCTTCACTGTCTCGGCGGTGTTCTGGTGGTCGACACTGTTGTTTCTGACTTTTAGGAGTTGCAGTGATTTGGGAATAGGGTAGTGGGCCAGCCCAAAAAATAATAATTTGTATATATATTTTACGATGAGAATAGACAAAGTAATGAGTCTACCAAGGTTTGAACGCACTGCAAAACTGGTAAGTGGGGCCGGTATTACCTATAATATGAACAAAAACATACCAGTTCCTTGATATACATTTGCGACAGCACACCAAACTTGTGAAGAGCTCTTCCATAATTCGTGGCACCCGTGACGCTAACATTCGTCAATATCGGGGCCCCTGGTGGCAAGCACTTGGTATTAATATTAATACTCGCGCAATGTTTATTCTGTCTGATATTGGCGTGATATCGTTCTCGGCGGGAAGCACGAAGACGGAAGCCGCTGTTAGAGGCGGTATTGTGAACAACCATTTATAAAATGTGAAAGAAACCTTAAAGTAACTCAGCCCGTCTGTAACCTTTGAGATTCGCCTGTAATGTTACAACCCAAGATTCGATATTGCCCAGTAACAACTGATTGTTACAAATTGTCAGGTTGTTTTAATGCTCGGTTCTCCTCACTCACTGATGTAATGTTCGGATTTGAAGTGTTACATTACAGGGAGCGTCTTCAGCGGCTGAACGAATTTGAATGAATTTGGCACAATATGCTGGATTAGGATATAGTTTATTTTAAACTATGGAGTGCACTTTCTCATGTTAATAAACGTAATTACCGTCACTTTTTTTGCAAAATTAGTTTAAACAAATCATACAAATCAAGCATGTCCGTTTACTGGCACTTCTACACAAATGATGAGTATATTTTGATTCCTGACAGCTTTTAAAGCGGTCCGAGACGGAAGTTTTGCGTGCCACGCACTTTCGGCCTGTAATTTTTTGTTTGAAGCCGAAGCTTCGGTCCTACACTAGGTACCAATTTTGTTCGTTCTGCCGTCTTTAGATTTTATCAGCGACGCGACGACGATTCCGTGCTCTATGATTCTTGGAGATGAAATGTAACTCAAGGACGAATCACGACGAAAACCTTTGTCTATCGGCGAATAATAAAATATAGATTGTTTTTTTAACACATCTATTTTGATATGCTATAAAAACGTGTGTATGATAATAATATTGGGTAGGCTTTTTGGCGTTAGGCTCCGTGGTACCTATGTAAGTAAAGATATGCAGCCATAACTTGATCCTGTCTGTTTGGTCCCAAAAACTGCGTCACGTGTATAATCTAGACACACGGTAGCGTGTCAAGCCAAGTTCAAGTAACAGAATTTCTGTCACATGCCGCCAGTTAAGCCGTCAGTTTCCATTCGAAATCAGTGACGCAGTGCGAGTAAAAGTTGACGCCTGTTTTGTATGGAGAGAGCTAACAATGCTGCATCTAGCAGCCAGCGCTGCGGTTTCCGTGCTATGGGTCTTAATCCTAGCTTACCTCCTTACCTTCTTTGTTAGTCATTATCACCCCTTCAACAGAATCGTCATCCATTATTCTGTCCACAATTGGATTTGATGTGTTAATTGTCGCTGTCTGAAATTAGGAATAAATTATGTCAAATATGTATTAGAGTCATAACTACACAGTGGAAACCAGCCTGCAGGAAACAATAACGCAGCAGGGAAAGAACACAGGGATGACGTTCATATAAGCGGAAAGGGATGCCTTTGTTCGCAGTGGGACTATGTAGGCATAGGTTAATCTATATCAATACTATAAAGGTAATAATAATACAGGGCTTGTTTCAGAAAGCAGTACTCCTGGACACGGCACGCGTAGTGAAAAGGTTCCTCTCTCTGGAGCTCTGACCACCGCCAGCCTGGACCTTGTTCCTGATGCCGATGGGCCATCTATTTTTTATATTTTTAAATGTTTTGTATACTTTTGGTTTTAAGAATATTATAAAAATGCATTAAATAAGAAAAATTATAAATAAAGGATATAATAATATAAATTGTTTTTTTAAATATTTAAATCCTCCTTCGGTCCCAACCGTAGCCTCCTGTCTATGTGGATTATCTTTGTGGATTATTCAGCCTACCACGAAGAACCATAAAAACATATTTCGCAATAGCGAGATTGCGCCTTACGTCCAACTATTTGTACCCAACCATCCCTATAACAAAGAGAGTTATTAGGAAATATCATCGTTGGATTCAGTTTCCACTACAGCGGAGAGAGCAGGATTCCAGTGATCACAGGAGAGACATTGGTGCCGATTCCCTTGTTAACCGACTTTTTTACAAACTAAACCAAATTTAAGTTCAGTGCATCTTTATCTTTCTATTTCATTAAGAAAAGGACAGAAGATAAATTTTAGTTTAGTCTTGTCAAATTAACCAGCGCCTGACACAAGTTTAGACGTAATTAAAAAGTTGACTACTAAAATTACATCAAATTACGTCAGGTGCTGACTAATTTGACAGGACTAAACTAATATTTATCTTCTGTCCTTTTCATAATGAAATAGAAAGAAAAAAATGCACTCAACTTAAATTTGGTTTAGTTTGTGAACTAGGGAACCGGCACCATTGACATATGGCCCACCGTACCAAATTACTATATTTTTCTCTGCTACTTACTGTCCTAACCAGCCACTCATCTCGCGCATCTTTTAATAAGTTAGTTATTATCTTCATTATAACGACGACGAATTTTCTGTAACAATCACACAAAAAGTAATTACTGTATAATGTTCATTCCCACAGCTGGGACTCAAGTCCACTCCACTCCCTCTGGCCCTCCACAGAAAGGAGGCCTGGGTGTCTGTTAAAAATCCGTCAAAAGAGGCGCGGGTGCACGCTCATGTGTCTATATTCAAAAATAGTACATTACATAACCGATAAGGATCGCTGCAAACCAAACATGCCCCAATTACAAAGCCACAATGAACAAAATCTAATCAAATGAATGAATATGTTTTTATGGTTTTTCGTGGTATGCTGAACAATCCACAAATATTGGAATCGTTGGGATTGCTCGTTCCAGACAGGAGGCTACGGTTGGGACCAAGGGAGGGTATTTTTAAAGTTCCGGCAACACGTACAAACTTATTAAAGTTTGCACCAGTGATTCGTGCGGTTACAATACTTAATAGTGTCTCTCGGCGAATGGACTTATTTTCTTGCTCTTTGGCGGAATTCCAGAGGGTGACACTTAATATGTTATCCTCTGGGTAACTTATAATTAGCAATTAATGACTACTTTTGTTAGTTTGGGTCTTACCTGTAAAAACAATTGTATGTGTTAATGAATAAAATAAATAAACAATAAATAAAATGGAGTAACATTACTTAACGTAACGTTAGTAATGGGGTGCTGGCGAGAGCACGTCTGACGTCTGACAGGTTTTCAAAGAAAAATTTTGACAACGGGCACCTGACCCGTGCACCCGCGCGAGTTTTAGCGGACGGCCTTCGTACCTAAATAAGATTCATACAAATAAATACCTACCTTTCTGAAGAAGGATTACGATTAGATATGGTAGTGTATCTTGTTCGTTCTTTGAATGTTATTTATGCCACACGCAATCCGCGTACTCGCCGGAGCCATCAAGAGCTAAATGACTTTACTGACCATTCGAAACGCAACTAACTCGTCGGCAATATCCTGTTGGTTATGCTTCTAAAATTACTAACGTAAAAAGTTTTTACGTTTCTATAAAAGGGTGTAAAAAGACCCTTCCTTAACGAAGCCGAAAGGCACTTGTTCGGCTTATCTTTCCAATCATTTTTTTGTTCTGGACCATATCTTTTTTTTTTTGAGTGCGAATAACCTCATGTGTGGGTACCCTCCGTCTGGGGCAAGCCGAGGGTTATTTCAGTTTCTAACTGACTAAAAACCCGCTGTTCCTATTACTACTGTGACTGTGTCGGGGGCCCGGGATACAAATACATTTGCGTGCACCCCCGACTGGTATCAGTCCACTATCTCCGGCAGGCCCCATCACCAAGTGCGACTAGCAACCGCACGTCCTCGCCCTTAGGAGCGGTGTCGCGTGAAAATTGCCTAAGGATCAATGCTAGGATTAATTTATACTTTGAAACAATAATTATCAAGAGTTAATTCATTTAAGCAACTTGGATTTAAAATATTTTAAAGGAAGTCTTAATTCGTCTTAGATTTTCTTCAATTTAACCAATTGGTGTTAGCTTTAAACAAGCAAACCCCAATAGGTTAAATTGAAGAAAATTTGATTATAAGTAATAGCTTCTTCGAGTGTAAATAACAATTTTCCTGTTAGGTGTTATTTAGTCTATCAAGGATTTTCTATTTATATAATTTATATACTACATGTGTCCACTTGTAATTGGCCATATTTTGTTTAAACTAATACTCACTGTCTGTTTAGCTATAAGTTTTCCTAAAATTGGATAAATAAATAAAATTTAATCACAGAGATTTTGTTTACCAAAAATAATCGCTAGGGTGGAAGAGCACCCTTCGTTGATCCCCGCAATACCACTAAATGCATTTTGATTGACTGATAAGGTATGTGTGTGAACTTGGCAGATCGTTGTCCAGCAGATCAAAAATAAATCTGAGTTCTTTTCGCATGCAGCTGAGTTCTACAGTTCCTGATACTTTTTTATAAATAGTTCTGGCGTTTTTACCTAAAAACAAGTCAATTAACAAAATGATCAACCAACTTCCCGTAGCAGAGCATTTTGCAACAGATTGAAAATAATTGAGATTTCTTTGCGCAAGCAGCTGTTCTATAGTTCCCGATACTTTACGGGAATAGTTCTGTTCTCACGTTCAAGTACCAGCAAATCATGTCAGAATTTTTGAAAAGTCGAAAAAATTTTTCGTATAAAATCATTTTAAAAGACTAGAACTCTTCCGTTTTTCACAAATGCGTATAGAATCAGCAACCTAGAACTCGATTCATGTCCAGAACTCATGTTCAAGTGCCAGCGGATCATAGCAGAACGTTTGAAATGTCGAAAAATAGAATTTTCATCGTTCCAAATTATTTTGTAAAGCTAGAACTTTTTCGTTTTCCACAGATACGTATCAGCGCTGCATCCAAAACTTCGATTTAAGTCCAGAACTCACGTTGAAGTGCCAGCCGATCATAGCAGACGTTCAAACGTTCAAAAGTCGAAAAAAACTATTTTCGTCGTTTTTTCCCACAGAAACGTATTACCGCTGCAACCTACTACAATCTCTCAGATTTCTTTAATATATTTTCGACTTTATATCTGAAATATTCCTTTATTCCCGTCTACCCCCACCGGCTTGTCCCCGGTGGTGGCTGTTGCCACTATTTGTGGCATCTACCACCACTGGTGGTGGTCGCATCTGTTGAGTCGCATAGGTTCAAGGTTGTTTGGGAAAATTTGACAGTTTCGGGTAGCTTGACCTGTTGGCATCTGTACCAGCTTTCCTTAAGGATACTTCAGTACAGATGCGAATGTAACTGTGTTGTTAATGTCGATAAGCATAATTCTGAAGACTAGACTTAAAATATGGTCTTGACTTCAAAAGTCGGTGACAAAAAAGTAAATTAAACAAACAAAAGTCACCGATTTCCGCAGCTAAGGTTATTTTGTATTTTTTTTTTGTGGTTTTCATAAAGGGCGTTTGTTGTTTCTTAAAAAAAGTTGTCGGTAGTTCAATCGTAGTTAAATAGAATTAAAAAATCGGCAACATCGGCAATTTGAGTTTTGGAACGCACTAAGTATACTGCGATCCATTGCTCGCTGACAGACCCTGAGTGCGGAATTTTGACGGTTGGTGAGTGACCATATCTGCGCTCCATAGGTGAGGACAGGAAGAATGCACATGTCCATGAGTTTTCTATTCAGTGAGAGAGGGAGAGTATGTTTACGTCCCACGTAATAGGGGGCGAGCCTATTGTCATCAACCGGGCACAAATCCAGCCTCCGTGGCTGCTACAGAGAAATTCCAGATGAAAAAACCCAATAAAACTTTGCCCGACCCAGGAATCGAACCCAAGACCTCCTGTTCAGCAGTCGCGCTTGCGACCACTAGACCAACGAGGCAGTCACAATTATACAAAAACACAAAAATGAAAATACCGACACTGAAAGATATGGGTCGAATGTGACTACATTCGACCGAATGAATAAGTTTTCTTGTATGAATAGGAAACGATTTGCTTTGCACTCAAGCACACACTCTCTGTGTCACTCGTGTTATCTGCACCGCTTAGGCTTCCGCCTCTCTCAGCCGAAGAACCCAGAACCCCATTAGAATCCAGTCACTCACAATCAAACACATACTAGATTAGTCTAAACAGGGTTTATTACCTTATTCAATTATTTATTTATTTATTTAATAAAGGTTTACCAACAGCTTCTGTGTACAACGATCACAAGCAAAGGTTATACAATATTGGACTTACACAGTCGCCAATTACTGGATAACCAGCATTCTGCAAAGCAAAAATAAGACAGTGATAACATAATTAGAATATAAAATTAAAACGAGTGGCTCTAGAAATAAAATAAAACTAAACCTAAATAACTACACAATTAAACTCCTCAAATCTATGGGTATAAAATTTAAAATTTTCAGAAATAAAATAAAAATTATTATCACATTCTTACTACAACCCCAACTGTATTATATACATAGTTATATATATGTCGGAGAAGGAGCATTCTTCTGGATTTCAGCGTCATTGTTCGGAAGTTTAGTGGGCGTCATTGGGGTATAAATGCGAGCACAAAACAAAGTATGTAGTTGTCACACAATTTAATTATTTGAGCAGCAGGTTCGCGACACCAATTCAACTTTATAAGCAACTTTATATCCACCTCGATCAGCCAGCGTTCTCCCAACAATCCTCGCTCCGTCACACAAAAGTCAAGAAAGTCAAGATGGCGTTTCGACCCTACTCTAGATATTATATTATCCTCTGCTCGGATTAAACGTAATACAATGCCGTGTCTTTTAAATAAACTAGTTAGATTTTACACAATATTAAAATGTAATAAATCAAATCAATTTAAGTTAGGATTTAGCAAGTTATTTAAAATTAACAATCAATCTTATCGATTTATCGTATGCAACCAACAATCAACTCTACGTTTCCTCTTCCTCCGACACGGCCATCCTGACATTTCACACGTCCTCGTGTGATGTTGAGGGACGAGCATCGGTATAATCTAAAACCAGAAGAACAAAACTTTTGTGAGATTGTTCGGCCACTCCTGACAAAGTGAAATAAATGTGTTTGTTGCATTTTTTTTTGCACAATTTCTTCGTCTAAAGTAGATTCTACACTTCATAATAGAATAGGCACACAACAAGGGTTATTATTTGATTTCACTCATAGGATATGAATTCTCTGTAAGTTGAATGCTTTCGTGTATAGTCACAGTGTCAAAAGAGCCACCACGCTCTTCAGACCACCGTCTAAATGGCCTCCTCGCCCTTCACCGTCTAAATGGCCTCCTCGCCCTTCACCGTCTAAATGGCCTCCACGCCTTTTTAGACAATTCCTCTCTACACAGTCTAATTGGCCACCTCGCCTTTTAGACAACGCCTATCTACACAGTCTAATTGGCCACCTCGCCTTTTAGACAACGCCTATCTACACAGTCTAATTGGCCACCTCGCCTTTTAGACAACGCCTATCTACACAGTCTAATTGGCCACCTCGCCTTTTAGACAGCTTAAGAACTTAAAGGCCACCTCGCCGATAAGAAAGTTTATGTACTTAACGGCCACTGCCGATAAGACAACATACATAAAGCTTATGTAGCCACCACGCTTACATATAACTGTACTCATCACATACTTTATGTACTCAGACAGTTCACAAACGCACACCGCTAAATTTTCTAATTAATTCAGATACTTTTTTAATTTTTAGGGTCCAGTTTGGTTTGATTCCGTTGATGATTTTCAATTAGAACATAATCTCCCACAGAAAATGTGGTTAGTTTTGCCTTGTTTTCATCAAACCGTACTTTATCGATTTATTTATTCTTTATCGATATGAGCTTTCCTGTAGCATCTATATGAACCGTATGCCAAGGAATACTGACTTTTGGTATGGGGTTTAATTCTATTTGTTGTTTACCACTATTTGACTTAGCTACTTTGCAAGTTATACAATTTTCAACAAATTTCCTAACATATTTTGACATCTTAGGGAACCAATAACGTTGATATACCTTTTCCAACGTTTATCCCATCCCAAATGGACAATTGACTCATGGATATGATTTATAATAAACCAACGAAAAGCCCTTGGTACAATCGGCAACCAAATGTTACGGTTATTTCTTTGGATTTTCCTATAGAGTACATTGGATCGTAACTCATAAATTCTACAATTTTCTAAGTCAAGGTCAACGTTTTCAAGTTTATGAATAATTTGACGGTACTCAGGGTCTCGTCGTTGTTCTACCTGTAACCAATTTGGAGATAACTCAGTTACATTAACGCGTTTTTCCTCTACATAATTTAGTTTACTTAAACTATGATTGTCACCAATATTACTACTTGAAACAGATACATGATTTATGGAGAAAAAGTCAACATGGGCCATCTTCTTACCTTCTCTATACTGAATATCGAAATCAAATGCTTGAAGGAACGGCCACCAGCGGTGTACTCTAGGGGTTAAATCTACTTTAGTTCTAGACGTTTTTAACGAGTTGCAGTCAGTAACTACTGTAAAAGTTCTACCGTACAAATAATGTCGAAAATGCTTGACTGAATTAACAACCGCTAGTGTCTCCAACTCGTAGGAGTGATATCGAGACTCCGCGTCAGTAGTCCTTTTACCATAATACTCTACCGGATGTAATTTTGCTTCAGTTCTTTGGAAGAGGATTGCGCCGTACCCTTCACTACTAGCGTCGGTATGTAGCTCTATTGGTAATTCTGGGTCAAAAAGCATTAAAACTGGGGATGAAGTTAATATCAAGATTATATCCTGCCTGATTTTTTCACATTCGGTTGTCCAAACTATTTTAGAATTGTTGTTAGATAACAGACGGTAGAGCGAAGCCATTTTAATCGAAAAGTTATTAACAAACTGCCTAAAATAAGATGCTAAACCTAAAAATTGTCTCAGCTGAGTAATAGTCTGTGGGGGTTTGGAACTAGTTAACGCAATTATCTTACGGGGGTTGGGTCTTATTTCGCCCTCCGATATTTCATAACCCAAAAACTGAACCTGTTTTTAAGAAACACGCATTTTTTCAAATTGAATGAAAACCCAGCATCACTCAGGGTTTTTAATACTGTGTGTAATCTTTCTAGCCCTTGCTCTTCATTAATTGAGGGTATAATTAAATCATCCATATAAACTATTGCATACGATTATAATAATATCATAAGAATATCAGAGAAACTACAGCGTGTTGAATTCACCCACAAGTCTACGTGAGACACTTTCTTTAACTAGAGAACAATCGGCACCAGAATCAAAACAAAATGAAAACCGCTCACCAAATTGAGTGATCACTCCGGTGACAGGCTTCACACCGCATACGTCTACTCTTTTCACGATGCTGGCAGGCTGCGTGCTGCTGTTTGTTGGCCCGGCTTTGAAGCACCGTGATGCCACGTGACCCTCGGCACCACACTTGTAGCAAGTTACAGAACCCTTCGTCGTAGCCACGGCCGTGCCGGGGCGGTCGGAAATCCAAGTTGTTTATGCAGACGGCTGGAACATTCAGAAGATCTATGACCAAATTTTCCACAAGCGTAACATTTAATAGAAGCAAGATTAAACTTAGAGCGTTTGCTATCCTGCATAGTGCCGGTACCGGTCTTCGTAACCTCTTGAAAACTCCGCTTACGATATGAAAATGCCATAAGTTCACGTTGCATTTTAACACGAGTAGTTATTTCTTCAGAAAAAATGTTGCGTTGCAAACGTGGTTCGATTTGTCCCATATGAGCAAGTATAACGGACACCACCATTTCTTCTTTGTCTGAATTACCCCATCGTGACATGAGTGAAGTGAATAAACGGCTTCCATATGCCGCGAGGCATTCGCCGTCTTATGGTTTACAGGAAAACATTTTTAAAACAGTCGCTGCAGACGTTTTCAATGTACCAAAGCGAGAATGAAAAATATCTTTAAATTCTACCCATTTCATGCTAGGAAAAGCCACTTGGGAAAGCCAGGTGGCGGCCGAACCTTTCATAACCTTACTAAGTATAAGAATAAGTTTACTGCCCTGTATATCACGGTCCGACAAGCAGATATCCGCTGTCGCTAGCCAGGCGCGGGCGTCGGTGTCTGCATTTTCAGGGTCGAAATTGGGCAGCGTAATATCCTTGTCTTCAGTAGCGCGCGCGTTGCGCAGAGTCTCCACGAGTAGTCGCAAGTTATTTTGTTGCGTTTCAAATAGAGCACGCTACTCATCATTTCCATCACTTGATTTGTTCACGTTTTGTGCCTGCATCGATCCCACTTCTGATGTCGGAGAAGGAGCATTCTTCTGGATTTCAGCGTCATTGTTCGGAAGTTTAGTGGGCGTCATTGGGGTATAAATGCGAGCACAAAACAAAGTATGTAGTTGTCACACAATTTAATTATTTGAGCAGCAGGTTCGCGACACCAATTCAACTTTATAAGCAACTTTATATCCACCTCGATCAGCCAGCGTTCTCCCAACAATCCTCGCTCCGTCACACAAAAGTCAAGAAAGTCAAGATGGCGTTTCGACCCTACTCTAGATATTATATTATCCTCTGCTCGGATTAAACGTAATACAATGCCGTGTCTTTTAAATAAACTAGTTAGATTTTACACAATATTAAAATGTAATAAATCAAATCAATTTAAGTTAGGATTTAGCAAGTTATTTAAAATTAACAATCAATCTTATCGATTTATCGTATGCAACCAACAATCAACTCTACGTTTCCTCTTCCTCCGACATATACATATTATATGTATAGTTATATACAATAGCCTCTTAGTGCAAGATGCCAAACTTTACTTTCCTTACCTCCTTACCTTACCTTACTTATTTTATGATTACTAAAATAAAGGGTGTAAAAAGAATCTTAACGAAGCCGAGAGACACTTGTTCTCCCCGTCATTGCGAACATTTTTTGTTCTAGACCATACCTGGGAATCTTCTAGTTACGAAGATATTGGGGGTCAAAGATCCAACATTAAATACATGTTTTTAATGTATTTTTTTTTACTTAAGACACCTTTACGACCCCCGTACTATTCAATCCATCCATCTGCACAATGTTTTGAATGCGTTACATTGTGTCCTACCGTAAAACGTGATTTTTCACAAAAAATAAAAAAGGCGTTTCCCAGCAAAGTTACTTAAGTAGTTTGATGTACAGAATGCTTGGTTGACGGCTTCGTGATGAGTCTGTTTACACCCTGTATGTGGCATCGAGTAGTGTTAGTGTGTACTGTGAACGTATGCATACCTGCTAACCTGTGCCGACCGCCTTCTATATCAGCTGCTATAGTTGCCTAAAAATAAAAGTAGCTTTTCTTAAAGCCTGAGTGCTGTTTCTTTTATTATAGGTATGTATATTAGAAGCAATGACATCACTTGAGACTGTTTTGTAATATTATGAAAATAGATTAAATAGGTAAAATAATATTAATCAGTAGTAAGTACTCCCTTATTAAGCTTGTTTGTTACAAGTTGGTTACTATTTTTGAACTCAAATGATTCACATTAAATGTCCCTTATTTGGTTTTACACGAGGAAAATTATTTATTTAATTACACATGTATTAATAATCAATTACAGTAAATAAAATTATAAAAATAAAAAAGATAATTATAACACGTTCAAACATACAAAATAACATAGTAAAGCAAAATTTGACACTTTTTTTAAATTCCTCTCACAGTACTTCTGACATACCAAAAAAATCTTCGTCCGTCCATCCGCAAACAGAACATCTGTAGGATTAAAATCCAAGAGATCATTAAGCTTGACCAGAGTGCGAGGAATTAGCGACTTAGCACGTGCCACAGTACGACACGGAGGCACGGCAAACAGCCTGTACTTTCTGCCCCGGCAGTAATTGTCTGGAACAAAGAAGCGCGCCAGCACATCAAGCAGACCAGGAGCGTCAATAGCCCCACAGACCGTCTTACAGGCTATTGTCAGCTGATCTCGAGCGCACCTTACCTCTAACAAGTTGTATCTGTAAATAAGAATTTTGCCGGATAGAGGTAAGGTTAGTAGCCATGTTTCTGCTTATAAAGGGTGTAAAAAGACTCTTAACGAATCCTAGAGAAACTGGTTCTCCCCGTCATTGCGAACATTTTTTTGTTCTAAACTATACTTGGGAGGGAATCTTCTAGTTACGGAGATATTGGGGATCAAAGGTCCAACTTTTTCACAAGTTTTTTTTTAAATACATGTTTTTAATGTATTTTTTTTTACTTAAGACACCTTTACGACCCCCGTACTATTCAATCCATCCATCAGCACAATGTTTTGAATGCGTTACATTGAGTCTTACCGTAAAAAGTGACTTTTCACCCAAAAAAAAAATTCGTTACCCAGCAATAATTTTTGCGTAAAGTTACTTAGTTTGATGTACAGTCAACAAAATAGATAAGTAACCAGAGTGGAAAGACCGATGTTTTCGAATGAAATTAAAATTAAATGAAGAAAATAAACAATTGGTTAAATTAATTACATTTCATTTGAAGATGTGCAACAGTTTCTAAAAAAACTGCAACTATATCTACCGACCATGGATACTTATCTATTTTGTTGACTGTACATAATGCTTGGCTAACGGGTTCGTGAAGAGTCTGTTTACACCCTGTATAGGTACCTCAGGAACGCTTTTTGACCCTTTTCTAATAAAAGTGCGTAGGTACTTTCGTGTGGTTTCCACACGCAAGAGCTGGTTTCCAGCTTACTACGTACGAGTGCATTAAAAATTATTTTGTTGGCATGAGCGGTGCGAAAATCACGGCAATTACGCAGAACAAAACCTAACCTTTACCTACCATGGCCGTATGTTCGTCGAAGGTGAGCTTTCGGTCGAATGTGACTCCCAGGTCTCTCATGGCTGTTGACTTCGTGTTCAAAATTAACTGGGTGCCGCATTCGACCGAATGTCATAGTGATGCATTTGGACGAATTAAACTCCATCTTGTTCACATCCACACTCCACTTGTATTTCGTCGCTGTAGAATGATAACCTCGCATGTCCAGAAATCCAAACTTTACAGGAAACGAAAAAAAGGTTCAATTCCTCAATGTTTAAAATATTTTTATGTGCTTTTGGCTCATGTTTTTCTTCTGAAACCTTGCTGTTCATTACAAAGATACTTGTTTCTTTGCTCATATAGCATTATGGAAGATGTTCTCGAAGACCTTCGCCGGGGAACATAGGATTGCGATAGGGCGGTATTCTTCAACGGAACATTTGTTTTGGGTTTAAGGGATAGGTGTAACTCTATAAAGTTTTCACTCAGAGGGATATGTACCAGTCTGCAAGGCTAAATTAAAGATGTGGCAAAGAAGATCAATGAAATTATTTTTTAAGTCTTTGACTATAAAGGAGCCTATGTTTTCGGGGCCAATAGAACTGTTAGGTTTAAGTTTATTTATGCCTTTATCAATGTCTGCATGGCACAAGGCGGGTATATTTATGTAATTTCTGTTACAGGAACGGTCAGACATACCGACGTGATCAGCATTAAGCTGCGGAACGTCTATCAGAAAAACAGCGGAGAAAATTCAGCTAAAGGCTCTGCCACCTTAGCACCCGAAAAAGTTGAAAAGTTCAAACCCACCTTTGGACCGCAGGCTGGATATGTGTCCGGCGAGGCGGCGAGCCTCCTTGCCGGACTGCCGCCATGGGAAAACTCCGCTGCCGCGGCAAATCGTCGCACAGCGGACAAACTTCCGGCGCGATCTCATGGCTACATGGAGAGAGCGTTTATAGCCACCTCGTGCAGGGCACGCCACAGTAGTGGCGATAAGTTGCCTCTTTGAAGAGTGGCAAGAGAGGCGCCACGGCACCCTCACCTTCCGCCTGGCGCAGGTCCTCACCGGCCACGGTTGGTGAGGATCATCCAGAGGACACGGTGGAGCTCACTGTGGAGGTCTGCCCCGCTTGGGTGGAGCACCGCCTTGTCCTCATAGCGGCGATCGGCGGCGGCGACCTATCGCGCCCGGTCCTGGTTCAATCATGGTCAAACAATAGTAAAATATATTAAAAAATAACTATAAACATTAGTGATAAAATCAAAAATTGTAATCAAAATTATGTAGATCCCTTAGATATGGGAGTCACATTCGAACGAATGAATGCGATTCCTTATAAGAATATGTAACGCTTTGCTATACACCCTCTTTGTGTCTAGATAATGTTATGTCCACCGCGTGGGCGTCCGCCCCTCACAATGGTAGAACCCAGAACCCCATCAGAACCCAGTCGCTACAGATAAACACACACACATACTAGATTAGTCTAAACAGGGGTTTTAACCCAACTATATTTGACTTATTTAATCATTTATCGCACTCTTGCGACAACTCGCTTGGATGTAGCCTCTCGGTATTCACCAAGTCTCCGACCTTACAGCGTTCAATGTGGTCCCAACTCTATAGCTTTGTAAGACCGACTGTCCTTTCTTCATCGCCAGATTTCTTAAAAACCGCCATGTTTGTTCTGTAACATGCGCCCTATCAAACTTCCTCTAATATACTCATTCTTTACTTTATCCATTCTTGTCACTCCACACATCCATCTCAACATTCTCATAGCCTCATAGAAATCAAGAGTCAGTTAATTTGTTAATACATAGGAGTACGTGACAGACGGTTAGCATCCTTACCTATTATTTATTTATGTGTATATTAGAACCAATGAATCACTCTCATGGATTGTTTCATAAGAAAATAAACAAATTAGGTATGAAACAGTATATGCCATATTTAGGTTGTTTGTTCCAAGTTTGTTACTATTTTTAAACTTAAATGATTCATAATTAATGCGCCTTATTTTTCTTCTAGGGTAATGAGGAAAATTATGTACATCCCTATACTATAAAACTAGAAATAATAATTGAGAGTATATCAGTACTTTCGTGTTCTTAGAGTATAACGCACGAATTGTGACTATGTTGCGGATAAAACCAAGTACCAGCAGTGTAACATATCTCTCTCAACGCGGTTCAGGTAAAAATGCACATAATTATTTTATTTTCTGAGAGTTTCCGCTGCTGGGGAAAAACTTCCCACAAAATCTTCCAGGTATAGTATTCAGAAGCCACCAACCCGAAAGTCTACTAGTCTTACCAAGGGATATCGTATTACCCAGTACTGACTGGGTTGTAGAGGTCAGACAGGCAGTCGCTCCATGTAAAATCCTGGTATTCAGCTGCATCCGTTTAGACTGGAAGCCGACCCCCAACCTAGTTGGGAAAAGGCTAGGCAGATGATGTATTCACGAGCCACCAGCCTTTGTGGTATGCGTGTAGCTGTCTTGTCACCAGTGGGATGGCCTCGGTGGCGATGTCAGAGATGTCGTGGCGAGATCAGCAGTCCTCATCAACATCATTTCAGCCTGGAATGCCGCCACTGGGAGTAGAGGTGTCCTTTTTTTTCTGAAAAAACTTTCCAGTTATGGAACTGCATTCTTTCATAACACCAACGTAGGGCCATGATTTCTTTGGATCTTCTCTAACAGTCAATATTATTTATGCATTATGACTACATCTTCTAATGAAATAATTAATATGGCAAGAAGGGAGGTTTCTGATGATGATGTAATAGAGAAGTTTGGAAGAAGAAGACATGGTGCGCCGACCCCAAATGGTTTTGGATAAAGGCAAAAGAATGATGATGACGTCTTCTAATGAAATACAAAATTTATTGGAATTCTCCTTTTTTTCCGGATGGAAAATCATCAATTAATGACTCTGGACGTCAATCTAAGTAATGAACTGTAACGAATGGAATCGACATTTTTGTGGGGTAAAACATCTCATTTTATGGTAGGACTCTGTGTAACTCGCTAAACATTGTGCCGATGAGTGCATTGAATAGTACAAGGGTCATAGGGGTATTTAAAGTAAATTTATTAATATTTTTTTTTAACTGGTGAAAAACCTAACCTAATAATGTAACCCTAGGCAGATGATGATGATGATGATGATTGAAGTTTTGTATGGGGCGTCAGAAAATTGCTGCAACGCTGGCGACATTGACATCGAATGGAGCATTTCCATATTTAGATTCGAACAACCTCCTGGCGATATCCCAAACCTCTGTCTAGGTGGGCACTCGGACCCTATGCACCTAGTGTTTCAACAACGAGTCAAACATATAGATAACTAATTAGGCTATTGTAATTGTGCCGTTTGAGGTTTTCAGCACCTGCAGCAGCCAGCACGTCCCGCCGTGCTAAGAAGATGAGATGGCGCATGGGCGTCCACGTGTGTTGCATAAATAAATAAGGGGTTTTTATTTTTCTTAAGCCATAAACTGGATTTTACAGAGTACTTGGAATAGGTGATCGAATCTGTGCAGAACATAGATTTAAAGACATGTGTTATATACCATCTGCAGTACGAGTGTGCGAAATAATACTATTCAATTATAATAGTCAACGAAACGTGAACATTTTTGGTGCGGTATAATCTATGATGCAACAGACTGGATTATTGAAAACTAAGACGGATATTCCTATATGTAGTAAAAATCAACAGGAAATCAGAGATTTCCGACTCTTAAGCATAACACTCTTAAAGAACTCATAAGTCCCATGAAGTCGATGACTGTATTGATACTTTTATCATTTTAGGTGAAGAAGTTCCAAAGGATGAAGATAAAAAAAAATTGGACCCGGTACGCCAGCAGGAACAGGGAATCCGGTATGTATCACTGTTCAGTCTCATTGATTGCTAAGTCAGCAGTCAAATTCACGAATTATTTGACATCCGGCGTGGTTTTATTCATCCTAACCATACTTCTGGTTCTTAGAGAAACAAACACAAAATCCTTGGTTTCATTGATTCGTTTTTTACTTAAAAGAACCGTCAAAATGTTGATATCTACTCAAAACCGTTTGTTTTCAGGTTGGACGTTCTTTCAGCTAGCAGTGGCACGGCAGCCTTAGTGAAGAACCTAACTATGAACGCTTTGAAGATCATGCAAGCAACGCTTACGTTGGGAGAAAGTTCACGCATCGCCAATCTGAACACAAGACTCATAGAATCGATTCCGGGCGGTGATACTGCATTAATGAGCAGGTGAGATATAACCCGTTGGCCACCAACTACAAACACGCGTAGAAGTGACACGCGTGTGCAAGTGACGCCAGAGATAGCGAATGAAAGAAAACGCGACGCGACTTGTAAGACGAACTGTTTCGTTCTGTTTTGTCTGTTGTCTTCATCACCAACATTTAGGATGTCTACTGCTCGAGATAGGCGCCGCCACATCGACCGGTCCTAGGTTGCTCAAATCAGCATAGTGCAAACACATATTTCTCTTATCCAACAGTCAAAAGTTAACCTTATTCCTTTAACAGATATTATCCTACAAATAACCAAGTCTGGTTCCAGATTTATAGATAGGGTTAACAATTGCCTTTTTTAGACAACTAGTGAAAATTCTTTTGGGAAGATGGCTTAAGGATTAAACTTATTGCTTATATCATCCCATCCATCTGCACAGTCATCTTTTAGGACAGAAATGTAAGTATGCTAGCGTAAATTTTTTGTAATGCTTGATATGCACGTTTGTATACGTTGAGCGAGAATCAAAAATCAAAATATGGTAAATAGTTGAACCGTTCGTGTTTTATTTGGAAAGCTAGCTTTAAGTAGTAGCACAGGTAGTAGTAGCCTCTTTAGTAACGCAGATAACAGAACTCCGCCAAATGTGAGTATACTTATCCCATTCAACCTAGCTTTAGACAACTGTGGACATTTATCAACCTGATAACACCTGGTAAAGAGAGATTGTTTGTTCCAGTATAATGGCAGAGGGGGCAAACCCAAACGCGACGTGCCGTCTGTACCACGTGTCAGCGTGCCACTTGGCCGCCTTGCACGACAACAACGCCCTAGACCTGCTGCTCACCTTAGGAGCTGATGGCTCTAGGTCTGACCAGCACGGCAGAACACCTCTCCACCTAGCCGCCTGGACAGGGAACGTGAAGCACATTGCTGTACTGCTGAACTTTCCGGAAGGTACTTTGAATTGTTGCGAAAGATTCAATCTTTTTTCTTTACGGCTTTCCTGCTTCAACGACGTGTAATGAAGTAGCTTCAGTTATGTTTTAAACTCTCATGGAGTCCCATAGAACGTCAGTTTTTTTTTATTACTGTTGTTGAAATGGGATAAATAAATATAATAATAAGATATGTTATTTTGTTTTCAGCTCTGAGAAAAAGTGTGGTAGATCATGTCTTGACATCTGAAACCGTGAAAGCAGTGTCGAGGCATAGTGTACCGGTGAATAAGTTGACAAACGTACCATGTCGTAACGTCAAGTTTACCCTGCCGGATGAATGGATCGACGGCGTAGAACACAACTGCAGGAATATAAAAGCAATTGTGGGTGCTTTGTGTAAATAATTGCATGAGTACTGCTCTCAAAACAGTGATGGCAAAGATCGGGAGGAAACCTGAAACCAACCCACTAACCTACACTGGGCCCGCGAGCTGGGTTGTGATAGTGGATCAAAATCTCTCACAGAGCCCAACAGTTGGAACAACAACAACAGCCCAATAGCCCAACAGTTGGTTCGTTGGTTGGTTGGTGGCCTGAGGTCCCAACAGTTGGAATGTTATAAACTGAATGTGTCTCATGTGTGATCTCAATTAATTCTTTTATTAACATTTTCATTATGTATCTATTGAAATTATCAAACATTTTTGTCCGATCCGATCCATCTACCTGGAAGATATGTTTTCATTTTTTTTAAATATTTTTTTTTCTGTCCGGTCAGTTACCGGTGTTCCAGGAAGGGTGGACACCGCTGCACGCAGCCAGCGCCCGCGCACAGCACGATTGCGTCCAGTTACTGCTCGCCGCCGGTGCCGACGTGAGCGCGCGAGATCTCTGTTTTAGGACTCCACTGGACGTTGCTGGCTGCGCACATTACGTGGGGTACAGGATTGATGTAAACAAGTAAGGCATCCAAAGTAAATTAGATTTGAATTTTATAAAAAGTTATGTATACAACATTTATTTCCAGTTTCATGGAAACTGTGGATTTGCTACTGAAAGCCGGTTGCCAGTTCTGGGGGTACGAAGACCAAGACAATTGCTTTGAAACTCCGCTACATACTGCGGTGGAGCTAGGGAGCGAGGCGGCCGTAAAGCAGTTGCTGCAGGGTGGTGTGTCTACCACTGTGTGGAACAGCCGTGGACACACTGCCATGCATGTGTGTGTAGAGAAACGGAATAAAGAACTGTTGCAGGTAATTTTGGCAAATCAGACCTGATTAACGTATTTTTATAAGACAATTTTTGCTCGTGTCTTTGCTCCCGTTAAAGTCTAAGTTCATCCAACGGGAACGTTTTAACCGATTCGTTGCGATGTCCAATTTGTCAAACTTATAGCTGTGGTGCTGAACAAAACTAACGTGACACGGCTGCCGTTGTTTCGAGCAGATCTCCCTAGAGGTTAATTTGAAGGAGTTACCATCGATTTCAGAATGATACGGCTCCCGTGCCTACCGCCTCATGCAAAAAAGAATGACGGCACGGGGGACGTGCCAACCGCAACGAATCGTTTAAATATAGCAGATGACACTCGGGGTAATGTATGCTTTCCATCGGTGGAAGAATTTTTGGAAGCCGGTCAGCACTTTCGAAGATTGTCATACAATGTACAAACTTTACCTCTTTTTAGATTTTAATATAGTATATAATTATGTGAAGAGCGTCCACAGGACCGCTGAACAAATCTCTACAACGATCGGTTCCATTCTGTTCCTATGGAAACGCGTGACACACTGAGCTTTCCATTACGTCCATAACGATTGGAGAAACAGATGTTATATTTAGCACAGATTCCATATTATTATCTATAATATAAATTAGCCAGATTTATAGACCCTATCCTAGAATTGTAGAAAAACCTTCAAAAGTTACAAATTTTGAAGGTGGCTCCTCAAACGAAATGTCTGAACTGTGGAACCACCTTCATCATCCACAGCAATACTACTCCCACTGCTGGGTCTACCTAGGTACAGGTCTCTCTTTGCTATTGCCAATCCTCACGTTCCTGTGCTAACCTCATACAGCTACCTCTACCACGATGCTGTCCTCTTTGACCCAAAGGTTGACTGGTAGAGAATGCCTTGTGGCATTAAGTCCGCCTATGGACCAATCTTGTTCAAGAAGTTTCAATAAAAAAATAAATACAGGATTTACCTTTTTTTTTCGGATGGGAAATCATCAAATGACTTCTCCCGCTCCGGACAGAGCGGAAGAGAGTGTCAGACTTGTACTGACTAAAACCCATCCATGTTCCATCCTTGCCCTTTATGTTCCAGGGCCGCGGTATCTCTTTCGAACAGTCCCGCAGCCATACAGGATTTACCTGCGATTACAACAATTGTCTGCCCATCTCGTGGATGTACGGACACTATCCATTATGTAGTTGCCATTTTTTCATACTTTCCTTCCTTTTTTCCTTTTCCTTTCGGCTACATCACCAGGGCTCCATTCATTGTGTTTTTGAATGTTCAACGCCGCACACCATGTTTTGGCTCGCTAATATTTCAATGTCTTTTTATTCTAGTTGTTAGCAAATCATAAGTGTAGCAATGAAGATCCTTCCGTAGTGACTGTGGATGTGGAAGACCGGACAGGCTCCAATGTGCTCTGTGCGGCAGTGAAAGCAGAGTGGATACAAGGAGTCTGTATAGCTCTCGATGCAGGAGCTAGCATCACCATGAAGGTAGTTTTGACGCTTTATTCTTACGCGTTATTATTTAAAACAATTTATAGTATTCAGTTTTACATGGTAGATAAACTGAATATATGACTGCCTCTTTGGTTGAGTGGTCGCAAGAATGCTGAGCATGAGGTCCTGATTTCGATGCCCGGGTCAACCAAAAGTTATTGGGTTTTCCATCAACATTCCATCAGAACATGGCAATAGGCCCGCCCCTATTACATGGTTCGTAAACATAACTGGCGAAACGTGGGTGTACTATTAGGTACTCATCGGCCTAACCCTTCGGGGATGTTATGTTATGGTATAAACTGAAAACTTGATTCAAGCTTACTTTTGAAAACATTGTTTTATATATTTATATATAATTTACGTTCCAGGCAAACGGAGAATCTCCCATGCATATTGCAGCACAATTGGGTAACATAGTAATACTTCAAAAGATATTAAATGTTGCGCAAGACAGGAACATCAATTATTGCAATGAAGAAAGAGCGACTGCACTTTTTAAAGCAATATCTCACAGCCACTATGCTGCTCTTAAATGGTTACTCGAAAACGGTTTCAGCATAGACGTAGTGAATTCGGATAAAGCTAATGTCTTTCATATCGCTACAAAACATGGCAGAAAAGAAATACTAGAATATTTACTTGGATATGATAGCAACATAACAAAAAAACTGATCAATATGTGTGACGGCGTTGGTCCACCATTATATTACGCTGTAGAAAATAATCATCCCGATTGTGCAGTATTACTTATCTCTAAAGGGGCTCAAGTAAATGTCAATTGCGAGTATCTACTTGGAACAACGACGCTTTTACACATAGCTGCAAGAAAAAACCATTGCGAAATAGCAGAAATTATTATAGGAAACGACAGTAAAACGGTTCATGTTCCTAGCTATGGATTAGGGTGGACACCTTTGCATGAAGCTTGCCAGTTCGGAAACAGAGAAATGATTGTATTACTCCTTCTTAAAGAAGCTGACCTTTCTGGAGGGAGTAGTGCGCACACGGAGAGCCCCATTGAGCTGCTGATGAAATACGTATCAAAACCAACCGAACTAATTGAAGAAGTATTCGACTCATGTATAACTGGCCAAGATGTGTATGACCAAAATAGTTCGATTCCCTATCTTAATATTAAAGTAGACTACACAGTATTAGACCCTCCGTGTGATAATGTTGAGAGGTCAAAAATGAGGGTGATTCAGGCTTTGCTTGATACCGGAAATACATACGATCAGCAAAAGCTACTCCTTCATCCTTTGGTGGAAAGCTTTGTGTTTCGACAGTGGAGGTCATTATCACCATTTTTCTACATTTCGTTGGCATTACACTTGTGCTTTGTGTTGTCTCTCAACATATTTGCCTTCTCTGTGTTCAAATATAAAGACAGAAAAACTGAACCTGTGCTACATATATTCCGTAGCAGTGTTTGGATTTATTTCATATACTTGTCAACCTTTTTCATTACAATACAGGTAATTGTAACTCATCGAATCAATTATAATTCTAAGCATTTCGACTGGTTGGAATTTAATTTTTTTTTTTGTTACCACTAGGATATCATCTTCATTAAAAAGAACGGCATCAGGAACCTTTGGTGTTTGGAGACATGGTTAAGATTCCTGTCTACGCCGCTGGCAATTACCTTGCCTCTAATAGTGTCACGGGATTCAGAGTCACAGGCAGAGTGGGTGCGGCTCTTCAGCGCAGCCACACTGTTCTTTAGCTGGGTTAAATTAATGTTACTGCTCTCCAGATTCCCGAGATTTGGATATTATGTTCTGATGTATGAAAAAGTGGCGAGAAGAGTAATAAAAGTGAGTTTTCTCTTGTTTTTAGGGTTCCGTACTTTTTCTTTAAATAGTGAACCCTTATAGGATCATTCGGTTGTCTGTCGGTCTGTCCATATGACACAGCCGATTTTTTCCGAATCTACTCGACCGATTCAGTTGAAATTTGGTACACATATGTAAATTGGTGACCCTTATACGGACGTGTAATGTAAATGAATGAATTTTAAACATGGGGGCCACTTTTGGGGGTAAATTAGAAAATGAAAAAAAAAGTTACATAACAAAACAGGATACAGGAAATTCTAGTGTGGGGGGTGAGCATCTCAAATATATATTTCTTAAAATTTTAAAATAAATAGATTGATGTTATTTAAGAAAATAGGCGAAAATTGACCATCCCCCCCCTATCTCGGAAACTACCCTTTATTCCTTTCTACCCCCACGAGGGTCGAAAATTAAAAA
The DNA here is from genome assembly GCA_950005105.1 of Lycophotia porphyrea. Lineage (NCBI taxonomy): Eukaryota > Metazoa > Arthropoda > Insecta > Lepidoptera > Noctuidae > Lycophotia > Lycophotia porphyrea. The sequence continues at coordinate 12,289,385 of OX465406.1, forward strand.
AAAAGTACAAAAGATAGTTCTTGGCCTATAGATTACAGGAAAACCTATAAAATCTATGGTATTAAAAGTAACATAGGAAAATGTACGGAAGTCCGGTTTTATACATCTAATTCAGGTGATGAATGCGTTGATTTCAGACTTGCTTGCATTATAAACATAAAATTTATATTTTCCGAATTGCAGACTTTTTCCAGAAGCCAAATGTGAGGAACCAAAATAATACCAGTATAATTTTGGTTCCTCACATTTGGCTTCTCCATAAGCTTCATGATACAAAATACAATGATACATAAACATAATGAATAAAATAGTTTAGTTTAGTTATTTCTTTTTTATTGATAACATATTTATTAATTGTAACAAAGGTGTTTAAAATCAAACGAACAAAATTATAATTAGTTTTGTTAAACCATATATATTTAAGGGTAGTCGTGACTAATTTTTCTAAGTGTTAATTTTTCTTTACATTGCAGATACTTGTACCACTTGGATGTCTCATAGTTGGGTTCAGCATTAGTTTCATGATACAGTTTCATGCACAGTCACCATTTGAAGGATTTTGGTCTTCTCTCCTGATGACGATGGTTATGATGTCATCAGAACCTGGGTATAAAGATACTTTCAATAAGGATCACGAATCAGCATCGCTCATCATGTTACGTTTAACATTTGCGGCTTTTCTTTTCCTTGTTTCAATAGTTCTTATGAATATGTTAATCGGTGTTGCCGTAAACGACGTCAAAGATTTAGAACTTTTAGGTCACAAAAAGAGATTGGAAAAACAGGTAGAATTTATAACAGCATTTTATCCTTATTTCGTTAAGAAAATTCTCCCTGCGAGACTATTTAAAAAATGGTTTGGGGACATGAAATTTCCGAACGTTATCGAGAACGGTTCACGATCCGATGATATATCCAGTCGCTGGCTTCATTTACCTGCTCGTTTAAGAGAAGCAATTTTTGAAAAGGCTCAGCTGAAAAAGATGCAATCGGATGAAAAGCAAGACAAGTTGCTGGACCATATGAAATTGGCTGAAATATATAAAGTGTTTGTGAAAAATGACAACAGCGAGCCAACAATGACTCAGAGGCTGGCCACTCTAGAAGCAACGGCTAACAAAATATTTGAAGAAATTTGTAAATCACATAAAGAAAATGCGGACAAACTCTCGCTCAGAAAAGACGAAGGCACTGCAATTGTGGCGGTGTAAATATCTGATGCTTTAATGTTTAATTTTGCAACATAAAGATATCCGAATCCAAAAAAGATAGCGGGAAACTTTAGTTCTTTTTATGAAAACAATTTTGGCATACTTATTTCTTTGGTCAAATTAATTTATTTTGTACACATTATTATCTCGTTTATTCAATTTATATACACATTTTTGATATTTTTACATTTCTCTTAAAATATTTAAAAAAATCAAGTAAAAATATAAAAAAGTAGCCCACCGGTATCGGGAACAGGGTCCAAGCTAGGTCAGGGCTCCAGAGAGAGGAATCTCCTAATAATACGAGCCGTGTCCAGGAGTACCGCTTTCTCTCTCTCAGCTGTTGGTCTTGGCTCTTGGCAAAGCCAGCTTGGTTAAGCCATTGGCTGAAATGACTATCTGCATAATGATTGCTGAGCTCACATCCCACATGTTAACAACCTCGCGAGCCAAGTCAAGATACTTGATTTATTTATCTTTCTCGGCTTTTCTTTACGAGGTTCTCGTCAAGCGGGACCGTTATGTCAACAATCATTGCGCGCCACTCTGATCGATCCACCACTACTATATCAGGCTTATTGTCTACAATAGCCCTGTAAGTGATGATGGATTAATCCCAGTACAGTGTGATATTGCCATTTTCGAGAACTGGGTCGGGCACATATCTATAGTACGGCACTTGCGATTCCACAAAGCTGTATTTTAGAGCTAGTTGCTGATGAATAATCCTGGCTACAAGGTTGTGTCTATGCAAGTACTCTCCGTTAGCCGGTGGCATAGCCGACAAATGTCAACCGTGCCGTCCTTCACAATAAATCTCTGGTAGTTATTCGTCATCATAGCTTCCTCCATAATTCCACGGATAAAGAGGTCCCCGGAATTATGCCAAGCTATGGACGCTGATAGGTCTACATCGAGCCCATGCAGGGCCCGGGAAAATGTCCATGAAGCTCCTTACTCTGCTATACCTCCCTGCGGTCGTTAGTGTCAAGCACTACAGGTTTACGCCAGTTCTCTTTAGCCAAGGAGAGCGGGGTGAGGGCCTTGTCCACCGCAACCAAATATCGATGCATCCCCACGTCAGTTTCTAGAAAATATCCCTTCAGACTGCATATCTCGCGATTGTGAAGAGTCTTAGCGTTAAAAAGCCTCGATCCCCACACTTCCGCGCGATATAGTCTCGTAACTGAAGAACGTGGGTGATCACCTACGTTCTTTTTCTTTACGGACCTTCACATTCAAGGCGTCTAGTTCTGTTTGAGTCCATTTGAGTATGCCGAAAGAGTACATCAAAACCGGCATGACCCAACCGTTGAAGGCACGTACCTTATTTCCGCCTAAAAGACTATTAAATATTTTTTTCAGGCGGCCAAAGGAAAAGCTCCTTCAACGATTGCTTCATGTCAGCAACATTGATAACCAGCGCTTCCGACATACCCAAATACTTATAGGTTTCGGTTAGTGAGAGGGATCTAATATTTATGGAATCCATGAGCTGGGTTCCTACAGTTTCCACAATCTACGTTCGCTTTACATGTATGACTGCACATCTGTCCACACCAAATTACATCTTGATGTCACCAATGAAAGTTTCAGTTACCTTCAGTAACTCCATCAGTTGCAAATCGTTGGGGGCAAAGAGTTTGACCACCTCTCTTCAACCGATAGCCTAGACCTGAATCCTCCAGCAGTGTGCTTACAGGATTCAAGGCCAAGCAGAACCAAACAAACTCAAACTATCGCCCTGAAACATTCCTCGCTCGCATCAACTTTATACAACTTTAGCACCCTCATGAGCCAAGTATTTGGCACCGACTCATAGGCCTTCTTGTAGTCTATCCAACATGTCGACAGACCCTTTCGTGAACGGTGAATCGGTTGACTAATGGCCATATCAGTGAGGAGTAGCTCCTTAGCACCGCAGGACCCGTTCCTACATTTATTTTGAGAAGCGGACACAACAGAATTTTCGTCAATTTGTTTAGTGATTTTAGTTCTCAAAATTAGGTAAGAACTTTAAAGACCGTCGGGAGACACGAAATATTTCTATAATTTTTTGGGTTCGGCTGTACTACCCGATTTACGGAGCAGGTGAGTTATACCAGTCGTCAGGAACTCGGGAAGCGACCCTGACACTAAGGCTGATTGGAATAGGGCTGCCAAGCGAGCGTGCGACCTCTGGATCCATTTAATCCCGAAATTATACAGCCCGTCCGGTCCTGGAGATTTCCAATTAGGTAACAGACGGACTGCACGATCTACATCTTGGGGGCTGATTGTGATCGCCCCCATTTCTGGTATTGGATCGCACGCTTGCTCGACCTCCCGAGTCCATTCACCCTCGGTATGACTGACAGGCACCGACCTGATGCTGCGCCAGAAAGAACACATGGCGTTATCATCCGGTAGGCTCGTGTGAGGCACACCTTGGTCCGGTCGCTCCCATGCTCTATAAAGTCACCTTTCATCGCTTTGGAAAGTGCGATTCTGAGCGTATCGTTCCACCCGCCGCTTATACCTATGAATACGGAATATCCGTCCCCACAAATACCCGACTCACAAAGCGCATCACTCGAGGGCGAGTGTTGCCCTCACTGAAGCAGATTAGTTTCCCAATGAGTGCTCTGGCTCCATCAACACGTTCGTACGACGTTCAATCCTGTACTGCCAAGCTGTTACGGCTAGTTTCGGTCGTGTAGCTCTGTCATTCGGAAATTTGACATGAGCTAAACGACATGCCGCAACCGCCGCACAATACAGGATTAAATGAGCATCAGTGAGGTTTTCGCAGTTATCAAAATAGTTTGACAACTGCAAATCCAGAACAGCCACCAGCACCCTATTTTTGTTATACATGGGCAAACGAGGTAAGCGTGGTCTAAGTTCGGGTGTCATGAACCAATATTCTCCAATCGCACCCTCCAAAGCACTCCTAAATCCTCACTGCACTGGGTACTTACATTAGTAACCATGTCATTACTCACGTCGTTATCACGATTTGGTAATATGGTAGACTGTGGTGGAACGACAGCCTGCGACGGCGTGGCAATGACATGGCTACTCTGAAATTTACAAATTTCAGTCTGCAAGCGATCAAGCACGGTGTTATCTAACATACGATTATGCTGGATGACTCGCACCTGATCCGACAGTCATTGCGCCCACACGTTGACAGCTGGCTCGAGCACCTGAAACAGAGAGAGCATCCGAACACGGTACGCGGTCAGGTTGTTTCCCCCCTCTGTAGCCCCATAGTATACGCGCATGACGTTTTCATTGATGGATTACGTCCATCGCATGCACTGCAGACTCCCGCTGGGAGCTGAGAACCTATCAGAGGCCGGTGGGTCTCGAAGTCCTAAGCCGTCCGGCGGCCGGCGTCCGGTGGGCGGAGAGAAATACTCGTCACTCGAGTTCGACGCAACTGCCCCGGCCGGTGTTACAGCACTCGCGATGGGGCTGGATTCTGGCTTTTAAAATCTCATTTAAAAAAATATATTAATTTATGTTTTCGTAGACATTATAAACCTAATCATTTAGTAGTAGATTTTGTCAGCTGCAACGACTTCATGAAGCGCGCTCGCTTCGCTCGCATTTTACATGACACACCCACTTTCTGTCACGAATGTCGTCGTCGCTCCGGCGCCTTCGGCCTACGCTACGCATGCTAGCTAGCAAGAATTTTAGGATATTTTTTAAGCTATTGCATAGCTTCTATCGCGGGCCTTGAGCGTGGAGACCGAATCCAGAAATTCCGCAACGAAAATAACCGTAACGTAACTTTCGTAACGTAACGTAACGAAAATAACCTAACACCTAGTGCCTGACACTACGAAAGTGAATTTACAAACATTGAATGACACAAAATTTCACAGAAATGGCGGTCAAAATGAATTCGCGTATCGTTTCACATTTAGCAGATACCACCTGGATAACTTTACTATGTTAAATGCAGAAAATTTGAGAATGTAATTTCATCGACGTGTTGTTAACTCTAGTGTTGCCAGCCGTTATTACTATTTTTCCCCTACATAATTATTATGTAGGGAAAAAAAATTGAAAAAAATAAAAATAAAAAACATTCTATTGACATATATTTCACTGCTAAGCTTTAAATTATATTATAACAATTAAAATCAATAAATAACAATACAATTTGGAAAACAACTCCAGTATATGAAACCGTTATTAGGAATCGATTTTTTTTCAACACTCACATTAGTTTATGTTTCATTGTACATACTAACACTCTATGGCTTAATACAATCTGCAAAAAATGCGTTGTTTTATTTTTATTTTATGGCATTGATGACGCACTGAAAAAACTGTAATAACCATGAAATATAGATATGAAACATACAGTTGGTAGATCATGGGTTGTAGATAAAATCAATATCGATCAATAAATGTGAAAACTTCTTTAGTCGTGCCAGACAGAGCACAAATCTCTTGACCGTATTAAGTAAATCTCTTCTAGCTTGGACTGCGGACAACAAGTAGACCTAGTGTCCACTATTTCGACTTCCGGAAGGCGTTCGAAAGAGTTTACAACGATAAGCTGCTGATAAAACTCGGCAAAATAGGTTTCACAAATCTCTCCTCCATTCCTTCACCGACTACCTAAGCGAACGTCAGCAGATTGTTAGGTTAGGGATGTTTGATTGAGGCAACTAGCACACGCGTTTTGGAGTTAGTCAGGGTTCGATTTTGGGGCCTTTATTATTTCAAATCATGGTAAATTATCGTGCTAAAGTTCTACATCATGCAAGGTCTGATAATATTAAATTTATTGACACACACAAGTTAAAAGAATACAAAAGTAGCCGTTGGCCCTAACCCTGGCACAGCCTGTATCTTGGTTGCGCAATAGGGCCCAGTATAGGCAGCTTGAATAATCGAATGTTCTTTGTGACAAAGCACATCATATAAGTAACAATTAAATTCATTATGAAAATGGTAATATTTTATAAATTATTCAGAAATCAAGGGATAATTAAATTAATTATAAGCCAATAGACTAATTGCCAAGAGCTTCGGCCAATACCTGAGAAGGCTTTCGTTAGGCAATTGGATCTAGGGCTTGATTCAGAAAACGGTATCCCTAGACACGGCTCGTATTGTTAGGATGGTCCTCTCTCTAGACACCCTGAATGCTAGTAGCATGGACCCTGTTCCTGATACCAGTAGGCTACCATCTTTATACTGTACTGTACTGTTTCTTATAATAAAAGAAGCATCGGAATTCTACATTTTACAAACAAAAACTTTCATAATAAATGGACATAGAAAATCTACCCTGATCATTCATGGTCTTTATCCTCGATAACATGGAGTCTCTTCAACTTAACCTTTTACCACAAGTTAGCTTGAATGTTTACCTATGTTTTTGTATTTTGCTCTGATAGTCATCATCATCATCATTTCAGCTCGGAATCACTCACTGCTGAGTTTAGGGCTCCCCTTACGTTTGCCATTCTTCTCTGTTCTGTGCGTTCCTCATTCATCCATTTTCTGTATGTGCCATAAAATAATTCTGATTGTGACAACAGTTTACCAACCCTCAAAAAAGGGCTTCAGAAACCTGGGGTGGCTAGGTTACATGAATAAAACTTGAAACGATCTTATACTACAAAGGGTTTGATATGATGGCACACACTCTACGTATAGATACTGCATTCAATAGCACAGCAGCCACCTATTGATCCGTGACGTCACTGCGATGGTGTGTTTCAGCTGCAGTTTACAGGACTCGTTAGTTCAGTGGTCAGAACACCTACATTTTCGAATTGCAAAAGTGGTCGGTGGTTCGAATCCACCACGAGTTTCTCCATCCTTTTGCTTTGTTATTTCCTACATAAAACTATTAGGTAAGGATGCTGACTTAAAACTACTGTTTCTTCATTATCATTCTCATACCATTATCCCATTTTAAATGGGAACAGTGCAGCATATGTTTCATACTCCTATAAATCAATAGACTAACGAATTTTGTACACATACAATTCGTACCTAACAAACAACCTCTTACGGAATTCTATTATTCAAATATATAAATTCTAAGGATAATATTACCTTACATAATTACTAGATAATCTATGCTGGGTCATCATCATCATCAGCCTACAGTAGTCCACTACTGGACATAGGTATTTTCAATCGCCCGATTTTAGGCATCTCTCATCCAGTTGCTACCAGCCACCCTGCGAAGATCGTCGCTCCACCGAGCCTGAGGGCTTTAGCATCGTTGTGATTTGAAAGTTGATGAAACGAAAATGCGACAGTAAATAGTGACAGACACTAAATTCATAAGAATTAACGTGGGAGAAAATGAGATAGAAAGCATTATACAGTGTTTATCTTGAAGCCAACATTTTTGAAGGTTTCACTTCTACCACGTGTGAATTGCACATATGTTTTTTTTTTAATTTAAGGTCTATTTATGGTTTGTACAAAAGGAGCTTCTGGCAAAGTAATAACAGCCGCTCGGGTCGATCTTTACGTTAAGCCGTGCTTGCCTAGGTTGTTCTATGGAGGGGTGACCACCTTATACATACCGAGTTTCCTCCATGCTTCGGAAAGCACGTTAAGCCGTTGGTACCGGCTTTCATTTGTATATCTTTGACAGTCGTTACAGGTATTCAATGGCTTAAAAAATCTGATAACCAGTCTTACCAAGAGATATCATATTACCCAGTATTAACTGGGTTGTGGAGGTCAGATAGGCAGTCGCTCCATGTAAAATACTGGTATTCAGCTGCATCCGGTTAGACTGGAAGCCGACCCCAACATAGTTGGGAAATGGCTATGCAGATGATGATGATATGGTTTGTACAATGTACCTAATAAATTAATTTATAAATCACATATAAATACAATTTTCTTAATAACATAAAGAAAAAAATGATAGAGCTAGAGGGTCGGACGCCACCGAAGCGGAGACGACACGAGAAGGTGAGTGTTTTAAACCACCAATAGAATTTCGGTATTTAAACTTCGCGTCTCCGATTAGCTTTAGTGAACAAGGTTAAGCAGAGTGGATAGGAGAAATCTCGTAACTGTTTAGGCCAGCGGGAACTTCAGACACGTGGGTGGCATGTGGTGAGCGGTGTGCTGTGTGCGGCGTGTGGTGTGCTGTGCTGTGAGCGGCGTGCAGTGAGCGGTGTGCTGTGAGCGGCGTGCCGCTTAGCACATTTCGTCTCCCCTCTGGTCTCCGCACAGCTTCGGTGGATACACCCTAGCTTTACGCATCCCCTGTTCTCTACGCTTCGCACAACTCCGCTCGTCTCCACTTTGGTGTAGTCCGAGCCTAAAGAGATAAAAAATCAACTTTAGTTTTTTTAGGAATAGGAATACGTCTCTCATCTATTATGGCCCATTGATGTTGAAGCATCTTCAGCCTTCTCTATATTTCAGCGACATCAACCCCCTGGCGATATACAAACATTAAGTCTACACCATACACAGATTTTGATTGCGTCAGCGACAAATTGTGTGATCGTGAAGTTCTGGCATCACCCTCGATTCCTTCTATTCTATGACTACTTCTTTTTACTTTTAGCATCTAATTTGCTAATTTGTTCAAAATCATATCCATTTTAAAAATAAGGTCATCTATAGACGATTGGATTTGGTTTATAGATGCTTTGGTTTGGTTTTTGATATCAAAAAGAGCGGCATCTAGTTCCATCAGATGTTTTTCAACATCTTTTTGATCATTTTTACTATTTTGTAAAGTTTTAAAATTCTTTACAGCTAAGTTCTCCTCTTTGATTTTAACTGTAGCTTTATATATTGCGTCCAACTTTTTTTTATAATTTTGTGATCCCAGTTCATCATCCATTTGTTTCTTCCGAGATTGGGCCTTCTCAAAAATGGCCTCCCTTATATGAGACGGTAGAGATCTGTAGCATTCAGATTTAGGAACACTCGGACTGAGAACGAAGATGTTTAAAATATTTTTCTGATTTGTTAACATTTCTTCTAGCCAATTCGGCAAAATTTTCTTAAAGCGTCTATTGTAGACTAGATGTTCTAGAGATCCTAAAAACTCGACTTGTTTGTTAAGTCTTCTGACGTTTCCCAATACTTGTAGATTATGTAGATCATTGACAGCTACACCCACCATCAGGTTCATGAGAACTATGGCTGCTAGTATTACGAATATTAAAAATATGACGCGAATGACGAGCAAGGAAGTCACGAAGTCTTTGGAGCCGTCTGGTTTGACGAGGTCTTCGTAGTCGAACTCAGAAGTCATCATTACTATGGTCTTGACAAGGGCAGCCCACGGAGACTCGAAAGGGATTTGTGAATGGAACTGTATCATGAAGCTTAGGGCGAACCCTATCACCAGGAATGCAAAAGTTAAAAGAATCTGAAAACAATAATACCCATTGAGTTTATTGAAATAAATGTTTAAGGCGATTCTCACTCGACACTGCTCGTCCGCGCGGTCGGTTACGTTCATCAACGGATTTCGAATAGCATATTTTTATTCAATCCCCGAAGGGTTATACAGAGGTGTACCTAATAGTACACCTCTGCCCACGGTCACAGCTCTGTGGCTGCTACTGAGAAACCCTTGATGGAAACACTCAATAACACTGCTGGACCGGGGAATTGAACCCCTGACCTCATGCTCAGCAGTCGCGCTTGCGACCAATAGACAACTCATAAACATTTATAAAAATATCACCTTGATAACGTTTGTGGAGACCTTTCCAAACATCAGGACATAGTATCCCCAGTTGGGGAATCTGGACAGCAAGAACATCATCTCAAGCCAGGACAGTAGCAGAGCCCCTGTAGCCACATGTCTCGGCCAGTCTTCCACAGGCGGGGTCACCTTCGTGGAGTAAGGCAGGATCACAGCAAGGCCTACAGAACTGAACTTAACCCAAGTTTCTAATTGAACGAAGTAGCCATTGCTGACGTTCATGTAGAGGACTTCCTAGAAGAAAACAATACAGTACAGTGACAAAGGTTTTTATTACGTAGAGATTTAAATGAAAGTATTAGGGTAATGTGGTGAGTAAAAATAAGATGAGGCAGACTAGACAGTTTTTTTGCAGGAATTACGTAAGTAATTTACGTTTGAGTCATTTATGCATGCAACAAAAGAACTGCAACTGGAAGAGAAATTGTTTGTTCATCAAATATATGGTACTAACCTGTGCCACTATCAAGATAATAGTAACGTACAAAACTACTGCCCACCCAGTAGAATTGAGAATCACTGGAGTAGGATAGTTTGTATCTTTATAAAAAAATACTGATACTATGAACGTTGTCAACGATAGCACGAAGAAAGCATAAACGGCTAACATGGTATAGAAGAAAGGCAATAAGGCTTTCCATTTTAAGTATAAAAAACTTTCAAGCAGTGGGTGAACCAATAGGCGTGTCTGTCCGTACCTATCTCCTGTCTTTAGAAGCGCATCTATAACCTTCATTTGTACTTTCTCTTCAGTTTTAGGCACCAGCATTTTATAGTTCACTGTGACTTCACAATTAGGATCTTGAAGATTCCAGTCGTTGGTAGAAATACATGTATCAAAGATATTCTCCATAAATTCTGTGGGCTTTGACAAATTGTTCATTATCATATATATTGCAGTATTCTTACATTTATTAGGACCTTTTGTACAGCGAGATAAATCTGTCCCTTCTTTGAGAAGCAGTGTAATCATATCTCTGCTTCCGTAGTGACTGGCCGTGTGGAGTGGAGTCCAACCCATATCATTAATAATATGTACAGTATCCTCATTATTAAACATGATAATTTTTGCGATTTCTACATTATTGTAAATTGCAGCTATGTGTAAAGGTGTTGAACCTTTCTGTGTACCGTAAGAAGACCTGAGACTTCTGTAAGTATTCCTGGCTAAAAGTATCTTGACACATTTGGGGTGATTGTTCTCTACAGCAAAATGTATAGGACCGTAGCCTTTTTCGTCATCAGCTGTTAAGTAGTTAATCATTATCCTAGTGATTGTATAGTCGTGATCTAATAATACAGTAAGTACTTCTGGGTTTCCTTTTTGGGCAGCTATATGGAAGATATTGACTTGTCTTGACAGTGTTTTTGTTATTAAAGCTCCTTCTTCAAGGAGCCTTTTAACGCACTCTAGGTGTCCGTTGAAAACTGCTTTAAATAATGGTGTTTCTCTTTCTTTGTTAGTTGTGTCGATGGCATCTTTTTGTTTGGTTACACTCAGTATTTCGTTTAGTATATCCACGTTGCCTTTCATTGCTGCTATATGAATTGGTGTCTCATGTTTGTTGTCCTGAAATATGATGTGACAATATTTATATATTCTATAGATAGATGATCACCAGCAAAAGATTTAATTTAATACATTATGCAGCAAAGATATTTGTAATTGGAATGAGTTACAGCATTGGGATTTGATGCCTTAAAGTAATTTAAATGTTAGCAGTTTGGTTTAGTTAGTTACGAACTCTTGCTGTGATGTTGGCTCCTGCTTCTATAGCGACACTGACTCCGGGTCCCCATTCCTCCAGGATAGCTTTATGTAGCACAGTATGACCATCCTTGTCTTTAACATCTACTATTACTGGCATTTCCGCATCGCTGACCCCTTGGGTTGCTAGTATCTAGAAAAGTAACCATTTATTATGCTGTGAAGAAGCGAAAGCAATGCTCTTAAAATTGTGTATCATGAAGTCAAAAGTAATTTTAGTGATTGTGAATCCCACTGTAACATTTTTTTTTGATAAGTTAATAAATGGAGTTATTTTAGGCCTCATTGACGTATTTAATTATGTTTTTTTTCTCTTGTGATATAATTTTCATTGGATTAACAGTCAAAAAATGGTATCTGAGCTGATTGCCCTCGGATTCCCCAGGCTCATCGCCGTTTATCTTGTTATTATTAAAAACGTTTAAAGTCACAGTCTGCAAAGAGGAATAGTTTCCCGCAATGATTTATCGCACCTGCAAATGCTCCTTGAGTTTCTTCTTAATGCATATATGCAGTGGGGTCTGGCCTGCTCGGTTCAACCAGTTGACAGGCACGTTGGCTGCAACCAGCACCGACACGGCCTCCAAACTGCCCAGTTCCACAGCAGTATGAAGAGGCGTATCTACTGTCTTCCTGTTTGTGATTCTGAAGTTCTTGCAGTCAGCACTGATGAGCATTGTGACTAGATCTGCAAAACTATCATCCGGTCAGATTTTAGGTAAAAAGGTAAAGATTTGATATTAGTGATATGAGCTGGACTGCTACCTAAATAAAGGATTCGGCTGAAATAGCTCTAGAGGGAGAAGACTGGAAAAAAGGGAGGCATTTGCCCTGCAGTGGGACACAACAAGCTCATAATAATTAGTGATACATGATGATGATGTCGATGGTGCCGTTTAACCGGTTTTGGCCACAGCTTTGGTTCTTACCCAAGGCTGCGAACTATATACAGTTCTTGGAGGATTTTGGAGACTCAACTGTTACAAGGGGACCACCAAACGCGATTAACGATGAGAATGACTTTGATGAACATGAAAGCGTTAAAGACCAGTTGTTCTTTCACGTTCTAAATGCTATAGAAGTTCATGAGTTTTAAAGATATGCTATAGCAAAGTTTCCACAGCTAGAGAACAAGCCTCTACACCCTGAGGGAGTGGGGCACGTCACTCAGGCCAAGTACGGGTTGGTGAATATACGAATACACAGTTTCAGTAATATTAGAACAGATTACATTCTTTTCGCCCCGTTACTCTGGTGCTGAGAAGGCCCTGGTTTCAAATCCCAGGTCCAGCACATGTTATTTAGTTTTTCCATGAGAAATTATCTTAGATGCAGCCAAGAGCCTAGATTTGTGCCCGCTTGATGATGTACTTATTACATGAGACTTATGTGGGTGTATTTGTCTACGCCAACTACCAGCGCCATCTGTTGGCTCGATGCACACGACCTGGCCACGCAGCGAGGGACGGCATCTACCGGCGAGAGGAAGATACAGCCACACCTTTCAACACAGCGATGCGATCTCCAGTTGTTCATCCTTCAATTCTGCTCAGAAGTACATTCAAAGGGCACTATAAAAGGCTTCGTCCCTTTTTTCTCCTTTCCCCTCGTCCACCTAACACAGCAAAACCATGTAACAATTTAGAGACAATATACTTATGTAACCATCCACGTTGCTTCATTTAAACCGGGAACAGACCTCATCCTGCACAGTATTATTAACTACACCTTTGTTTTACACTTCGAGGATTACAGGTGTAATATGATATTATTACATACTTCTGTGGGTCTATGTACTGTTCTGCATAGTACGCTGATCCAGCGATATCAAGAGGTGTCCTGCCAACGAGGTCTCGAGCACAGGGCTGTGCGCCGGCAGCGATCAGAAGGCGGGCGCAGCGGGAGTGACCTCGCTCACTCGCCGCGTGCAGTGCTGACCATCCTAATTGCAATATCGGCAGCTGATGAAACAGAAATTAAAGGTTATTTTGCTATGGCATTTTGGTATGGCGCGTGGCTATAGTTACAACTAAAGAGATTTAAAAGAGTATAGTGCTTGCATTAGGAATACTGTCATACAAAAATATTTAAGCCAAAAAAAATCGATTTTGACACACGAATGCTTCCTGACCAGCGGGCGTATGCCACTACACAGATCGACTTGTTACAAAGTTGTATCAAGTAATAGATTAGGATTTTCTTCGTCTTGTCCGGTCTATAGCTCGTCAATATTTGAATGTCTTTGCTTAGAACTAACGCCATCTCTCCGATATACATATACATAAATCTGACTTCATAAGATCACAGATTTTCTATGACATTACTTCCGTATCTTAGATCTCATTGTTTCCACACAAAATGAATCATTCAAAAAACCAAAAACGTACGCTTTTTTCGAACTCCTTGCAGTTATGGTCTACTGCGTTATCTTTCCAGTAGGTCAGAAGATTCGCCTTGCTGGTTCCGTAGTTACACTTCATGTTGACCATCTCCTTAACGTCCTGGCTCAGCCTTTTGACTTCTTCCTCGGTAGCTACTGTCATGTCTTCAGCATCCAATCTAATCTGCAAGTCTGTAATTATGTTTTTGATACCTTGGTCATGATGTTTTTTTTGGAAGAGGTTTTTGATCTGTTGAGTAGGCCGGTTTAGGGAGTGATCCGAATAATGATACCAATAGTCATGGTATGTACGACTGTACATACCACTTAAATGCAGATGCCCCTCAAAAATGCAAGGCACGTAAACTGCATAATATGAGGTCCTTTATTAGATTCCCGGATCGGGCTAATTGTTGGGTTTTTCAGGAATTTCGGAGCAGTAGTCGCGTAGTCTGGATTTGAGTCTGGTTGATGGCATTACATGGGACTTAAACATAGCGGCCGAAAATTGGGTGTACTAATAGGTACAGTCAGATGCAAAAATCCATGGACAGTACAGAAATAAAATCATGTGAAGCGAGAAATGACGCCACCTAGCGTGAAGCCAGCTATCGATTAAAAAAAATAATTATGCTGTTACTAGATGGCGTTGCTTCGCTTTAAATGATAAAATATTTTTGTAGTTTCTTTTTGTCTCTTCAAACATTGATGTAATTTATAGTTTTTTAAAGTGTCCCTAACTATTAACTATGTTAACATTGAATAACAATCTATAAGTATCTAATTTTTAAAGCTTTAGTTTTAAAACTTGAGAGGGTAGGTTGATTATGGATTTGTATACTTAATTGGTAGGTAGTATATATAATACTTTGATCGAAGAGTTATGACTAGGCTGAATTGATTTCAATTACCTCGTTCGAGTGTTCTATGTTCAGTTTTTATTTTTAATCAGGTGAATTACTTATTTTACCAAAATGAGTACGCGTTGTAATATTGATTTCGCTACAAGAGCTCGAATAATTGCTTTGCATCAAGGCAAAAACTTGTCAGAAATAGCCAGAGAGACCGGTGTAAACGTAAGTAGTTTTATTTTTACAATTTTATGTAAGAAAAAACTCCATTATTTTTTAGTCAAGTAATAATCATTATTGGGTATTATATATTTCTGTTTTACTGTTGCAGAGAAAAACAGTTGTTCTATGGGTACGACTTGAAGAGGAGGGTTCTTTGCAGCACCATCAAAGAACTGGTAGACCACGACTTATAAACACATTGCAGCGTCAAACCATGATAAGGGAGTATGAAGAAAATGGATTTCTGCCGACCAAGCACTATGCTGGTTTATTTGACACAACCGTCGTGCTCTTCATAGTGAAGGGCTGCATTATCGGAGGCATGCTGTGAGACCCTTGCTCACGGAAAACCATAAAAGGGCAAGACTACAGTTCGCTTTGGACCACAACTTCGATTGGAGTAATGTAATCTTTACAGATGAAAAAACTTTTCATCATCATCATCATCATTTCAGCCAATAGACGTCCACTGCTGGACATAGGCCAATGAATACAGACGCTTAAGTTTGTGGCGTCGAAATAATAAGCGTACTCCAGATGTGTTAGAGGCTCATTGTTTACAAATATGGGAGAATATTCGTGGTTTACATTTATGTAATAATTTAATTTATTTAATGCGTTCCCGTAGGTAAGCAAGCTGTTATCGACCAGAATGGTGGTTACACGAGCTATTAATAATTATACTTAATTAACTTTATTTTCCTTAGTACTTATTATTTATATTAACTGGAGACCTGATTACGTGTGTCTCATTTATTAGTATTTTTAATAACTTAAAAAGTTACGAACACTTCAAGTTCAAACACAACATAATATTATGTTTTTTTTTTTTTTTTACGTTCCACGTGTACGTTATATGTGTAAACATTTGATATGTTTTTTTTATTTCGTGCAATTTTGTAGTTTTAGCCTAATCCGTTTGCCCTTTGTGATAAAATAATATGGTCTCCTGTTTGTTTTTATTGAGGTAACATAAGCTTCAATCCTCTTTCAGATTTTGGAAACGAATACTTAAGCTATGGGCCCTCAATAAGAAGTTATACATAATATTATAATGTTAAGTATACGATAATTAGTAAACTAACTGTTTTTGAAAACTGTAAGAAATAAACCTCTATAAATTTTGAATAGTGCCTTTTTGTTTGGCGACCCTGTTTACCTTGAGTAATAATGAATTTAGACTTTACTGCACTCGTAATTAGGCACCTTTTCATTATGCATGATCGGCCGCCGTCCAATGCTGCCGCGCTAGTGCGCAATACCAACCAATTCCATGATATATTTTAGTAGCGTGATTGTGCGATAATGAACTTTATGTTGTAGAGTATAAGGTTCTAATGCTTGACAGTATTGCATTGAGCATCGCAAGTAATAACTAATTTCAAACATTACGTTCAGGTTCACTTGGTCTAGGGGCGAATGTGTCGAGTATAGATCGAGTAATGTACTGTCCGAGGTTCGGAACCAATATTTATTAATATGTTTTTTTGTATTTATCACGTATAATCCTTTAGTTGCCACAACTGCTTTGGTAAAAACCAAATATTAAAGAAAAGGACTTGTTTTTCGTGATTAACGTAAAATGCAATGTTTGTGCTAGTTAACTATATTGTTACTGACGCGCGGTAATTTTTTTATCAAAATACCCTCTCTTTGGTAAGTTTTAGGACAGTGTTGCTTATTATTAATATTCTTTAGCCTTACAACCTTAACGACAACCAGTTAATGATTATAATCGCTTAACAACATGATGATTATTGAAATGCGCAAAGAAGTATTTCAAATTCTCGATAAGGTTCAAATTGGTTAAAAGTAAGGGGGTTAGGCAATGTTGAGCACAGACTAAATGTAATGCTGCACAAAAGCTTACATAGATAATTAGATAAGTGTTGTGTAATACGTTTCATAAATTAGTTATAGTTGTGAAGAAACCAACGCCATCTAGTTTGATTTTGGAAAACATGACCCCAAACGTTCAATGGAAAATAGACACTACGCTATTAATGTAATTTTGCAGGTGATTGTATACCTTTGCCTAACTCTTCGAAGATTACTGGCGTGATGATGCCGTGTTACCTTTGGAAAATCCAAGTAAAACTGCAATCTGTCTCACATGTCCTGCCCAAGCGGCCAAGTGCAGTGGAGTACGGCCAAGTCTGTCTAACCTCTTCCTTTCTGCCCCAGCATTGAGCAGTATGGTGAGGGCATCGTCAGTCCTCATGGCAGCCAGGTGGCACGCTGACACACAGTCTATGCCGCAGTTCGCGTTAGGGTCAGCTCCAGACTTGATCAGCCTGGAAAAAACCATTTCATTTTATCAGCGTGATATCTAAAATACTTCTTGTATATTATTGCCTGTACAGGGGAAAAGAGAGGATCTTCCGATCATACGGGTGTTCTGTCTGGTTAGCTACTGCCCGACAGTTGTTGTCAGGCGTTTCTATATGGTTTTAAGTCGCGGATAATTTAATAGCGCGATTCAGAATTTTGACATTAGTTCTTAATTTGTGTCATAGATGGCGCTGTAGTACTTTTTGTACGATGTTGCTGTGTTACTTTTTGTAGGATGTTGCTGAAGTCCTTTTTTTTTTAATACCGCTACACTTTATTGGTCTAGCGGTCGTTAGCGTTACCCGTGAGCACAGGTTAACGATTAAACGCCTTAACAGGCCGAATATGTACTTAATGAATGTGTCATCCATTAAAGTTTTTGAAAATTTAACGTCGTTACTTGTCGGATATGCTCGTATAAATAATAACGGTCTCTTTCTAACGCGCTGGTGCAGTAGGCTGTAAACACAATATAATACAGATTTTTAAGAATTTGTTTTCTGAGAATTGGGCTTTTTAAAAATTACGCATTTTCAGCAATACGTATTTTCAGAACTAGGTATTTAACGAATTAGTCCTTATTAATTGGCATCATAAGTACACGCGTGGCTTGCTCTAATAAGGCGCTCACATAGCTCAACGTCATGAATGCTGTGCACGCGGTACACGCTGTACACGAATATTAACCCACGACTATGCCGCGGTGCTATGCTACAGTTGTACATAGTTGTGCGTGCGTAGCGTGTACTGCAGTGGAAACGTAGACCCACATTGTCAAACAAATGAATCCACGCAGCTAAAATGCGTCGCATAGCCGTGCACAGCGTGCGCTGCGGTGGGTTTGCGCCTTTAAGTTCTTGAGTCAACAGTAGTCACTTTAAACATTACATGCTTTTGGGTATGCGAAGTAGGTGCTCTTGCGTTATTTAGGTATATCTATATCTGTGGTAGTATGCGCAGTGCAGAAGTGAGACGTTGACTTTGTAGAGTGTTGACGTGACGCGGGAATTTCTCCACTGACAGACGTCAACGTCCCGTACTACGCATCTATCTCAGGCATTTTCTCGATGAAAGCAAAGTCTTATATTTCCCAGAAATATTTAGTAAATATGCAGTTATTTACCTCTCAATTTCATGTACATCCCGATGCTTGACCGCTTCTAGTAACGATGTGTTTAATCTCGTAAACCTTCGGCTGGCGAAACCAAAGTTGGGAAGGGTGGAAGTGAATGCAGGGGCTTGTCGCAGCAGCTTGTCGTCAGTGCACGAGACTTCTACTAATGAGTCCTCTTCCTCCAGGCCAGATCCAGATGGCAACACTTTTAAAATGGGCTGGCGATCTCTGAAACTATAATTACATACCTTCAGAAATTTACACACACACACACACACAAAATGACATCAGCAGTTGTCTGTTTGAAAGAGAGTTGAAATAGGCATGGTTTAACAAAAAAATCTAATTAGTCCGTCACGTAGACAAAAAAAGCGAACGTTATCGCTAAAGCATTAGTTCAAGGTTAATTGGAAAAATTAGACAGTTTCGGGTAGCTCGATATGCTGGCGTCTGACCTACGATTACTTGATGCACATTATTCTGCAGTAAGGCTTTCCGGTGTCTTTTTATGTATACTATGAGCATACGATGTATTTTTCTTTCTGTCAATAAAACATCGTGCTGAAAGTATTTAGCGGTTTATTTTCATAGTTACAAATTAGTATGTGTCTCTTACGGCCGGTTTCTTCATCCAAAGTAAAAGTCAATTGAGTTGCCACTACACAAGCGTCGTAATTTCCCAAAAATCGTGGGGAGCTTTTTTACACATGGCAGCACCGCTATATCACTGTCAAGTCGTGCCAAGATCAAATGTCAGTTCCTCAAAAATAGGTAAAATGAATAAGGATGGATCGCACTTACATTCGTAAACACTTACGTTCTTTCGTAAAATTGCTCTCAAAATATAGATCTCGATCAAATTAAGATAAAAGCTAATCACAGCATATTTTTTTAAGTTTGGGTTTGGCTGGAATAACATGATTTATAACCATACATACAGCGTGGGCAAATTCAGAACTAAAGGTGCCATTTTATTTAATCATTACATTTCACAAAAATTTACCAAGAGCCACTATCCTGTCCACCTCTATCGAGCCTTAAAAGTACCTTATAGCACTCAGACCACGTCCTGGATTAACACATAGGATACTATTTGTCCTGGGGAATTAAGTAGTTGCAGTGTAGGTTGGCAATAAATATTACCTACCAAGTGATATAATTACTATATGGGTACAGTCAATAGCTCCAATTACTGTTGGTGTTTGTGAACGCAACAACCTACTTGGAAGCTGTGCGTCACAAATAATAATTAAACTATAATTGTAAATTTTCACGCTAGGCACTTATAATATAATTTCACTCTACATTTTTTATTATATTTTCTAAACTAATGAAGTTATTTACACATATCCTTTTGTATAATCGGTTTTGAACATAAACCTTCCATTTGAGACTAATTTGGTTAAAATATCTGCATTCATAAAAAAACTCATTTTCAAGTTACGTAATTCTATAAGATCAATTCTCTAACTTGATTTTTTTCTCTTTAAATTAACATTAATCAGTATTTAGGCGGTTCTAATAAGAAAACCAACTGCAAGTAACATTTTAAAGGCTAATTAGAAAAATAACAAAAGAAATTAATTAAATCTAATTGAAATTGTTGATTCCTAACTTGCGACCTACTGTACTGAAGGTGCGTGTATCTTTGTACCGCCAATACTTGCACCCTGGGCCCTGGACGGGGTCTCATCGCCGACATCAACATCAACAAAGTGCTACTGCATTTGGTAATGTGGCTATTTCATAAAGTTAACAAGATATGCTTTCTAGTTCTTAATTTCTTGGCATTTGTATTAACATCCCTTTTTTTTTCGGATGGGAAATCATCAAATGCCTACTCCCGCTCTGGGCAGAGCGGAAGGGAGTGTCAGACTTGTACTGACTAAAACCCATCCATGTTCCTTCCTTGACCTTTGTGTTCCAGGGCCGCGGTATCTCTTTCGAACAGTCCCGCAGCCCTGCTAAAAAAGCTATAGGCTGTGATACTTTGAACTTCCATTGGACGAAGACCGTGATAACATTTTAATAGCAAATAAAAGCAAATATTTGTTTTCTAGCTTACTCTGTCCCACAGCCACTCCACTTCTTTCATTTCTCACGACCAACCCTTTCTATATACAACTTTGTCAAAATGACGATTACTTTTGCTTTAGCCTCACCTTAGTGAACAGTAAAAGTTAAAGGCAAAAGCAACAGTTAAAGTAACAGCTAAAATCTTGACGTTCGATTGTCATTGACAGGAGAGCGCGCTTTGTAAACATCTGTCAAATGTATTGAACAAATAAAATGGCAGCTTTAGTTCTGAATTTGGCCACGCTATATGTACTATTATAAATCATGTTATTCCAGCCAAAACCAAACTTGAAAAAATATGCTGTGATTAGCTTTTATCTTAGTTTGATCGAGATCTATCTTTTGAGAGTAATTTTACGAAAGAAAGTAAGTTTTTAAGAATGTAAGTGCTATCCGTCCTATTCATTTTACCTTTTTTTATGGAACTGACATTTGACTTTGGCACGACTTGACAGTGATATAGCGGTGCTGCCATGTGTAAAAAAGCTCCCCACGATTTTTTGGGGAATTACGACATATGCGTAACCTTTAGGTCTGACTTGGCTAGTTTTCATATACGACTTATATTATAGCCTTCGCAAGTTCTAAAGCAGTAAGTTCTTATTTTATTCTTCCGAAAATATGGCTTGCTGGTAGAAACTAGCCATTAAACATAGGGGCTTCCATGACTGTTTTAGTAGGTACTTAATAATAATTCGTATATGAGAACTAGCCACTACAGACCTTAGGCTTCAATATATTATCCTAAGTTATAAGAAGAAATGATATTATAAGTTGTTATATAATATTTTATGTTGTTATAAATAAATTTCAGGACTGACCATAGAAATTGGCACCCATCTCACTTCTTTTGTCGTTGAACTTGGCTCTCATTTCACATTTATGTTTTTGATGGGATTACTACTACATGAGGTACTTACTCTACCGGTAGACTTTCGGGGCGACGACGCAGCGCCGCACGTTGGTCATCATTGCCGCTGACTGGTAGTTGTAAGAGCGGCTGCAAGCTGCACTCCTCATCTTGGGCTGAGTAGTGGGCTAAATTCAAGTTACCATAATATTGTAAATAGCAATAGTGGCTCAGTGGTGACGGCTCCGACTTACGAGCTGCAGGTACGAACCCAGGTAGGCGCGTTACTTTGTATATCACCACTGCTCTAGGAACCCCAATGTGCTATGGAGTGCAATATCATATCTCTGTTTATCTTCACGTGTGGACCCCACACGTGAAGATAAACAGAGGTAAAATAGATCCTACTAATACTAAAAATCCAAAGTTTGTGAGCATGGATGTATAGATAGATGTTTCTTATAAATCTTTCACGCAAAAACTACTGAACGGATTTGGAAATTTGCCACACAGAAAGTTTACAACCTGGATTAACACATAGGATTCTTTTTATCCCAGTAGTACGATCTCGTGGTTATAGTCTAGTGATAACAGATCTTACTATCAACTTTAATAGCACATAATTGCCTACGTAATTTATCACAAACATCGCTGATTTTGACCAAGAAGACATAATTTTTTTTTTTTCAATTTACGATAGTACAATCTCTTTGCAAGAGCCACAGTTCCATGGCTCCACGGCTTTAACGATTATATTTTCAGTCGTCGTCAGTGGAAGGATTGATATGAATAGGTTCGCCCCCTATTACATGGGACTTAAACGTATAATAATTGGCGAAATGTGGGTGTTTGAGGTACACCTCTGCCTAACCCTTCGGGGATTATAGGCGTGATGTTCTGTTATGTGTTTTACAGTCGTTTTAAGTGCATTTTCAATATAATTATGTAATATCATATCGGTTCAAACTCTGACTTCAGTCCTCGTCCACAAACGCTTCGATTCGACAAGTCGTACGTCTATCTTTTTTTGGCATAACGAAAGGGAGCGAGATAGGCATACATAAAAATTTCCGAATCGAAATCGAACCGAAGCGTTTGTGAATACAGGGACAGATTAAGCACTAACCACACGATAAAAAAGAACATTATTATCGAAATTTGTCGGGTTAATAAAAAAAACTGTCAGCAACTTACCAGAAGGCCTCGTTTTTTTTAAACAAAACACAGAACTATCTTTATTTTGCATGTTTTTCGCTCAATTAAAGTAACAACATAGATGCTGGCGGTTTCAGCGGGCTGACTACACTTAATGACACACAACTTGTTTGTTTTCCTTGTTTGGCGTCTGTCTAACCGGTTATGTAGGAAATACTGCTTTTAACGCTGATTCAATCATAATGTACTTAATATTATTTATATGTGTGTAACTGGTCGCTATCCAAGAGCATGGTGAAGTAGACCGTGACGTAACGCACCGGATCAACTCCCAGGATGGATGAAATGGCGACAGGTCACTGAAACAACTTGCGACCCACGTGCGCCCCTTAAGTTAAAGGAGAAAATATACAAGTCCGTGATAAGACCTGTCGTACTGTATGGTTCAGAATGTTGGGCTGTGAAAAAAATGGATGAAAAACGATTGGATAAAGTGGAGATGAGAATGTTGAGATGGATGTGTGGAGTGACAAGAATGGATAATGTAAGGAATGAGTATATTAGAGGAAGTTTGAAAGTGGCGCCTGTTACAGAAAAACTGAAAAGAAGTCGTTTGTCTTGATGAAACGCATGTGACTAAAAGAGCGATGGACAGGAATGTGGTTGGATAGAAAGGAGTCAATGGTGCCGTGACATCTGACAGAGGAGAATGGAAGAAGAATGGATTTGGAAGAAGAAAACGTGTCGCGCCGACCTCAAATAGAATGGGACAAGGGCAGGAAGATCATGATGTGTGTAACTGGTGCTGGGTACTAGTTCATCATCATCTGCATACCTTTTACCAAGTAGGTTGGGGTCGGCTTCCAGTCTAACCGGATGTAGCTGAATACCAGTATTTCACATGGAGCGATTGCTTATCTGACCTCCACAGCCCAGCTACTGCTGGGTAATACAATAATACTTCTTGGTAAGATGGTTAGGTGCTGGGTACTATATTTAGTAGTCCATAATCATGCATGTAATTATGGAAACAAATCAATTAATTGATGTTAAAATTATACCTATGTCAGTTCAAGTGATAAAGTTCAGTAAAATGTCAGATTAAGAATAAATAAATAATTGTAAATTGGAATTGATCATGTGATAAATATTAATTTGATCATCAATTTTTATCAGGTTTATAACAATATTATAGATTTTCTCCGCGATCTGACATGTATTAATCTTCTGTAAGATTTGTCATGGTGTAGATTTCATGACATTCAGCCTAAATAATGGGATCCGAATAGTAATGCTTAAAACACTATCTGTTGACACAGATTTGCAAATTGTACACTTATAGTGCATAATATACGAATTTTATTTTTTGACCACCTTACTCCTTTTTGTGTTACCCGTCCCTTTCACCCCTATGCAGAACGGCGCCCACCCTCGAAACCGGAGCGCATCCGTCACTTGCTTGTCATAGTCTTCAAACACCAGCAAGCACCTTGCTTCGATGCTGTGTGTTCTCCACACACATAATAACTGTATAATTTAAATTATATTCAGATTATAAAAGCATTTGTCTTTTCACCATTGCGTTACTTTTTTTTTTAACATGGTTAAAGGTAGGTCTTTAAAAGCATCCGGTAATTTGTTATATACCTTTCCCGCATTTATGTACGAGTTTCTCTTATACACGTTGAGCCTACTTTGCGGCAAACAGAGCTCATGTTTAAATTTATTTTTGTTTCTAGGAACTACATTTCTTCTGGTTACATTTTTCCGTTTCATGAAATATTCCGGATGTTGTTTTACAAATAGGCACAATTCTCTAATGTACATACACGGTAATGGCAAAATATTGTACTTTTTAAACAAGGGTTTACAACTATCCGTATACCAGGCTCCACAGATTGCACGTACACATTTCTTTTGTACTCTAAACGCTTTTGTAATATCCACCGAATTACCCCACAACAAGAGACCATTCGAGTACGGACGAAACGTATCCCTGTGATAAGCACAAAGAGCAGCTTCTGTTGATACCGTGACTTTTAATCTTTTTATTGCGTAGACAAATCTGTCGAGTTTATCACAGACGTAATCGACATGTGTTTTCCATTCGCAATTCTGATCTAACATTATCCCCCGAAATTTAGTACTCGCAACTTGTTCGATCATAGTGTTATTATATTTAACCTTCAACGTCAATGGCTTTCTTTTATGGGTTTGGAATTGGATCATATTAGTTTTTTCCATAATAATTTTTAAGTTGTTAGAATGTAACTAGTGTATTATTTTGTCTATGGCTTTGTTTATATCTTGTTCATATGTGTCTGCATTTTCACATTTCACAATGAGAGTGTATCATCGGCCAACAAGATTGTGTAATGGCAAATGATATTTGGGAGATCATCATTAATATATAAAACATAACTGGCGAAATGTGGGTGTACTAATAGGTACACCTCTGCCTAACCCTACGGGGATTTACGAGCGTGATTTTATGTTATGTTAATATATATGAGGAATAAAAAAGGTCCCAATACACTGCCCTGTGGTACTGCAAAATTATTTCATCCATAGTCACTTCTATGTTAAACCTTCTTATTGTAATGTATTTTAGAAATTTCCACACATTTTTTTCTGTCTTTTAGGTAGTCTCGCAACCAGTCGTTTGCTTTGCCTCTTATTCCGTACGAAAAGTACCCGTAGTAAGTAGTTTGTGTAAGAGCAACTTGTGATGTACAAAATCGAACGCTTTACTCAAGTCTAGGAAAACCGCAGCAATTGGTAAACCATCATTTATTGCCTGGGTGACAATTTTGACCAAATTGAAACATGCCAATGAAGTGGTACTATTCTGTCTAAACCCAAATTGCTCATCTTTAAGTATCCGAAAAGTTGTTGTAAAGTCTTGAAGCCTTTTGAGCATAATTTTCTTGAAGATTTTTGACATGATTGGTATCAGCGTCACTGGCCTATATAATTATTCATGTCTCTTTTTTCTCCTTTTTTGAAGAGTGGCTTAATTACTGTTTTTTTCAATAAGTGTGGAAAGGTACCTTCCTCAAATGATAAGTTAATTAAATAACACAGTGGTTGACATATGTATGGTGCGCATAATTTCACAACATTGGTTGTTATGACATCAACACCAGCTGCATTGGTGTTATTAAGATTTTTAATTGGTCGAAATATTTCCATCGCATCAGTAGGTTTAAGGAATATTGTATGTTCGCTATTAGTCTCGATAGTTTTGTTTATCTCGTCTATATTCTATTTAAAATTCTTGCTATTTGTTAATTGTATATAAAATTCATTTTTGTCACTTATGTCCTTAGGGTCTTCAGATGTCCGATTATTGTTGATTATTCTCTCAATTTGTGTTATCGTACTAACGTCACCAATGTCACTGACCATGTGGCTTTACGTTTATTTTTATTAGTGTCAATATATTTTTTACTTTGTAGTTGCCAAGATTTATAAATGCACTTTTTGAGTATGTAGCTGTATGATTTATATATTTTTTTTCTGTTTGTTTTATTGAAAGTACGAAATATTGTATTAAATCCTATTCACATGATATTCGACGAACCTGGCGGGGTCCTCATCTTGACTTTCATAAATTATCCAATTGTCCATAACGTTGAACGTTAACGTTTATTTGATGAGTAGGTCTGTCATTATATACCAGACACTTCGCCTTGCAACTTCGTCCGCAAAAATTGTGATAGCTCGGCTAATATGCATGATATAAATATAATTTGTAGCCTATAGCACCTGCAAATAATGTAGCTTTCTGCCAATGAATGAATTTTTAGAATTGGATTATTAGTTCCGGAGATTACCCTCTACATACAAACTTGTAAACAAATCCTTTAATAATATTAGTATATAGATACATTTATAGACGTGACTACCGTTCAAATATGCCACCTGACTATTTTATATGCTATAAAACAATGTAAAGCTCGTCCGATGGCCTATCAAAGGCTTAATGCTACTCAGAATGGACCGTTCCCCTGGTAGGAATTTGTTAATATGTACATGATGCAGAGGAATGTCAGTAAGTGAAGTCTATCTAGGGTGGATAGGATGAAATATCGGTAAGCTTCAAATGTTTTTGGCTAAGGTCAAATCATTTTTATTATTAGTTAAAATAATAGTAAATAAAGGAGATGGACAAAACATGCCCGAAAGTGTACAAAAATAAATGTAAGAATTATGGAAAATAATCACGACACAATCAATCAGGACACGGAAATATGTTTGGAATTGCTTATCCGGGCAATAGGGTATTTTACCAACAAAATCTAATTAGTCCGTCAGCTCGATTCCCAAAAAATAATGGACACGAATTTTTTCTTTTTTCACGTAAACAAAAAATAAAGGCGATACAGTGCGTCGAAAACTCGTGTGATGTCAGTACGCTTTTATGATCTCATGATCTTTGATGCGTTTTATCTTCTTAAGTTTATATTGATTTGATAAAACAAAAAATACTATAATCTAAATGACGGACTAATTAGAATCATATTCTTTTTACTCAGGAAATATCCTTATTCTTTTTTGCACACAAAAAAAGAGAAATACACACAAATTATAACAAATAGCTTATGTGTAAAGGGCGAGCTTAACCCAGAATTGGGTTTTCTCACAGCAACCTTAATTCGATTGCGAAATTTGCAGAAGAGGGTATCCTTATGTGCATAAACAGTAAATTTATAAACTTAGATTAACTTATTTTATAAACAAAAAAAACTAATATATACAATATAATATACGTAATACATACAATATATATAGATAAACATACATATAAAATACTATATACATACTATTTTCACGTTGACAGGAAATGTTCTCTTATTCGTTTCTTGAACACATCTAACATCCTCCCTATTATGTGCGATACCAATGAAATATCAACAGTATTCATTGCTCCTTGTCAACCACCGAATGCGGATTGTGAATAAAAGTGTCTTGTACAATTGGGGTTCTCTACTAGTGCCACGTTTGAGCTTGTACAGTCGTCTGTACTTTTCCATAACTATGTGCAGAACTCTCTTTAAACTAAAAATTAAACTTTATTTCAGACTAGTATTTGACCATCAATTCGCACTACTGAAGTTTCTATAATGATATAATTCAATTATGATTCGAAAGACACGTGGCGGCAGCTATTACCGTAAGAACGTTATTGTTGTTTTCCCCGTGAGCAGTATTTTTTTTTGGGATGAAAGGTACCTTATGTCCTTTTTTGTACACCTGAATACGTACGAGTATTTCAGGCTGATTGGTTCAGTGGTTTAGGCGTGAAAAGGTAACAAACAAACTTACTTTCGAATTTATAATCTTAAAATAATAATAAATAGGATTATTGTACAGTCCACAGTAGATATAGTAGTATATTTAGATAGTTCATAGTCTTTGATATGGTTGCAGTCAAAATAATATTGCATTCAAAACAGGTCTGATTAAAAATAATAACCTCAAAATCCCAGCTTTAAATCGTTTTACGATGAAATGGAACTTCTGCACCATAATCTAAGTGTTTTATGAAATGTACCGTCACGGGTGACTCGGACACAGAGGCATCTTAATATTCCATCAATACAGGAATTCCACTGAAATTCAATAGCCATACAATCTTGGAAAACTCCCAGGTATCCACACTACGGAGTTATAGGTGCTGCAGGGTGCATCGTATGAAAATGGAAAAAGGGGTTAGAATTTTTACTTGACGTCGCGTATGACGGTGTATATTTACGGTTATTTTTTATATTTTGCCTTTAAAATATAGTGCAAATAACCTTGGTCGTTAGCCCGTATTCGGGTGCTCGCAGGACTTAACTCGACTTTAGACACCCGACGCATTTATAACACTACAAGTAGTTTAAAAGTCAAACCATGAAACTGGAGAAGATTGCCCGAAGACGAGCTTACTCGACCCGGTTTTTTTTTACTTATACATTTAAAAGAAATTTGGTGATAAGTAACTGTTTAGCTGAAGTGGTAGCAAGCTGGCCATGTCTGTCGGAGGAATGGTGGCTGTAGGAGCTAACGAAACCTGGAGGCTGGAGTGGAGACTATGTATCCGGAAGATGGACTAAGTCTCTTAAAAAAGTGACGTGGATCTAACTGGATGAAGACAGCGAAGATCAGGGTGGTCTGGCGCAGTTTGGGAGATGCTGAGGATTGGGATTACGCTGAGATCCAGTAAAAAGTGAATAAAAACAATAAAGGGTGTAAAAAGACTTAACGAAGCCGAAAGGCACTTGTTCTCCCCGTCATTGCGATCATTTTTTTTTGTTCTAGACCATACCTGGGAACCTTGCAGTTACGGAGATATGGGGGTCAAAGTTCCAATTTTTCTTTTGTTTTGTTTTTTTTTTGTCCCAAGTTTTTTTTAAATACATGTTTTTAAAGTTTTTTTTTACATAAAACACCTTCACGACCCTCGTACTATTCAATCCAATCCATCCATCAGCACAATGTTTTGAATGCATAACATTGAGTCCTACCGTAAAACGTGAATTTTCACATCAATAAAAAAATTTCGTTCCCCTGCAATAATTTTTGCGTAAAGTTACTTAGTTTGATGTACAGAATGCTTGGTTGACGGCTTCGTGAAGAGTCTTTTTACACCCTGTATATCTACTGCTTGGCAAAGGCCCTAAGTCTTTCCATGAACTCTTGTCCCGCGTCACCTCAAACCAAACCTCGCAGTATGCGTCAAAATAAAATAACAAATAGATCAATATTGTCCTTTCCTCAAAATATTCCTTGATCCATCACCAAATTTTCCTAAAAATCGTAAGTCCAAGTCGGAGCACCGTACCCGCAATATTTATCGTAACATTTCCCGTAACATATTATCCGTGTGGACGTATAACTCCAACCCGTGTGTGTAGTCCATCCATCTGCTGGCATACCCCATCCACAGCGTGCTATGAATTTTAAAAACAATAAACTTTAAAGCTGGAACACGATTTTATTTTAAAGGTTCCGTATAGTAGTAACAGTTGACCTCTTTGCGAAAGAGTTCGTCTGTGCTGCAAAGTTCTTTGACGCTTAAATGCATAAATGACATTGACAAGAGGGCGCTGTTCGTATGAATTTGTGAAGTTGCACGTTTGTGAAATTGTGCTTATTTAATCTTCAGCCTATAATGTTCCCACTACTGCGACACAGGCCTCCTCTCTTGGAGAGGGCTATAATCTACCACGCGCGCCCGGTAGATGTCACATGTCTTCGAATTTTTGGTTCTAGGACATGCCGGTTTCCTCACGATGTTTTCCTTCACCGTTTTTGAGAGCAGTGGTGATGAAATAAATTACACAAAGTAATGCGCCTGCCTGGGTTCGAACCCACGACTTACTGTTCGTAAGTCGGGGTCGCTACCACTGGGCCACCACTGCTCTCTAAATGTGCTTATTTAGATATATTTAAAGTTACCAGCCTTAAAAATATATCATTACATCACGCCTGTAATTCGCGAATTAATTGGTGTTGTCGTGATCGAAATGTCATCCGCAATTAATGTGCATGGATTGGTTGTGTGTTCCGGAAGAACGTTTATATATAAACTAGCTGTTGCTCGCGACCTTCGTTCGCGTGAAATTATTATTAAAAAATCCCTATTATTTTAAGTACTTCCCTATTTGAATCGATTTTGTTACCAATTTCAAGGGTTTTATTTTTTGCACGGAACCCTAATTATTTATCTAAAATAAAAGTAGGCCTAAGTTACTCCTTGTTACATCAGCTATCTGCCAGTGAAAGTCCCGTCAAAATCAGTCCAGCCATTTCAGAGATAGAGTATAGATAAAAGCAATAAAGGGGGACCCAAAACACTCCCTTGTGGTACACCTGAGTGATTGCATTTTGAAAGCGATCTTATTCCTTGTAGTTCTTCTATTTCAACAGTTAGCTAAAGGCCGTTCCTCGAATGTCATATCGTTCCAACTTCGAAAGCAATAATCTATAAGATACAATGGTTAGGTTGAGATACCTGTAGTCACTAATACAGTACACCCAAATTTCGCTAGTTATCTTTAAGTCCATGTAATAGAGGGTGTGTCTATTCCCATCAACCGGACACAAATCTAGACTCTAGTGGTGCTACTAAAAATTCCTGAAGGAAAATTCAATAAAACTTTGCCCCAAACCTCGAACCTCATGTTGAACATTATCACTTGCGACCACTAGAACAACGAGGCTAACCATAAAAAAGTGTGTGTGTACTTATTACGCACGTAAGAAGTTATACTGCTTTGGCGTTTAAAACTAAAATGTTGACTAGCTAACTTTAGGGTGTATGTTGACTAGCTAACTTCAGGGTGTCGGTTTTTTCATGACGGTGTGCGAAGATGAAATTTGCTCTCATCATTTTTCCCTAACGCGTCAAAAGTATTAATTCAAAAAATATTAGTACTTTTAACAAAACCTTCATACCAACATAACTCTACGGAACCCTATTCCACATGCTCCCGAAGCACATACGTCGAGAACTAACGCTCGAGTCTAGTGATCGATTATTTAAGACGGCGAGAAATTATTAGCCGAGCTTGTAAACTTCACTGCCCAAGTAAATTAAAAGTAAACCGTTCCATTTTGTAAATTGTTTACGTGATGTATTGAGGAGTAGAGGTGTAGTTTACAAAGTATTTTGTATGTTCTTGGACGGGAATCATCCGTCTTGGTATGGTCATGACATGCGATGAGGAGGGATGGTCAGCAAGGAATATAAAATGTTCAAACTCAACCATTACAGGCACTTTTAAATGTCAGAAAACTAGAGATAGCGAAGCTACCGTCGCAGTCCGGCAGCACCGGCGTTATAACTTGTGAAAGTACTAAGTTGATAGTTGGGGAGGGAGAGCTAGACCAAAATAAAGATGGATGGATTGTGGGAGAAAGAAAAAGGAAAAGCAAATATTTTTTAGGTGATTCTTATTAATTTATGTTTATATATGTTTTTAGTTGTTTATTATCCCTAAATAAATAAAATAAAATAAAATTTTATATTGTTACGATCATAGTAATCGTTATTCCAACTTTTTTTCAAAGATTAAAGTCTTTTTACAATTCAGGTAAGTGTTAACATATTAGTGCTCATGACTGCACTTGAGACGGTATTTCGAAAACTTTTTCCGCTTCCCCCCACTGGGGACTTTCCCTGCATCGTGGTTGCATTTACAAACACATATACAAACAGCCGGACCCGGAACAACTACCTGCATGCCATACAAATATTCCTTCTGTTTGGGAATCGCAATGAAGTAGTAGTCATAGCTTGGTTGATGTACTCACATGTGAGCACCGATTTCAAGAGCACCAGTGCTTAGAGCCCAAAGATATTCCCTTTGCTCAAAAGGGGATATCGTGAGGAAACCGGCATGTCCTAGAACCAAAAATTCGAAGACATGTGACATCTACCAATCCGCACTGGGCCCGCGTGGTAGATTATAGCCCATTCCCTCTCATAGGGAGGAGGCCTGTGTCCCAGCTGTGAGAACATTACAGGCTGATGATGGTGCTCTTGAAATCGGTGCTCAAATGGGAGTACTCCAAACTTTCCGAGTTCCGTACATCGTGATGATGAACATTCTCAATTAAGTAATTCACATTCTGACTCACGTAAGTCGTACTTTCAAACTTTATGTATACGGTTACGGTTCATCGGTATTTTAAACTTCGAAGTTCAGTAATACAGTCATCGAACCCCAGCCAATTTTCCAGGTCACAATTAAATTAAAAGTTAGACTAATCCTATCAACTTTCTATACAAAATCTAGATTACCCCTGTCCTGTGACACACAGCTTCAAAGACCAGCCGATAGTGCCGTATGCGGGTACTATTGTGCCTAGATGTGGCCATAATGGACGCCGGTATTACATCGTGTTCGCTTATTAAGACGTCGATAAACGGTCCTAACGCCCAACTTCAGACTCAACCGACAAAGTTTCAAGTTTTGGGCTTTGTAAACATAGGGCTGAAAAGAATGTGGGAACGCGTCAGAATGGAAAAAAACGTTTATTTGCTCTTAAATATGACGTTTAATATTAAAGAAACCCGGTCAAGGGCGAGTCGGACTCGCGCATCAAGGGTTTCGTACCATCGTAGTAGGGGAACTCCCTTTAATTTATTTTATGTTGATATAGCGACAACAGAAGTACACTTTCTGTGAAAATTTCAACTGTCTACCTATTCCGGAGATACAGCTCGCTGACAGACAGACGGACGGACGGACAGCGGAGGCTTGGTAATAGGGTCCCGTAGGTTACCCTTTGGATACGGAACCCTAAAAATATTTATTTGCTTTAAAATATGACGTTTTTCATAAAAGAGCACAAAAACAATAATTCTCGGGAAAAAAATGCGTCACAGCCACGCAAAATAACCATAGCTCTGGATTATGCTGCGCCACTATGGGAGACAGTGGTACAGCGTTTGCTTTCAGCGACAGCCGGTGTTGATGTTGTCGTTACGACTATTTTAGCTCATCTATCTGTTCCTCAGTACCTGAACCGCCAACATGAAAATCTTTATAACATGTTGCCTGGTGAATTTGTTGAAGTAAAACTTCTTTACGCACGCTTGACTTGGGAAGTAAGCTGGTGAATGCGTGACGAGAGCTTAACGGAAAGTGTGCGAGCGAGGCGAACGGAAGTTCAGAGGGAGATATAAGTTAGTGAAGATAGAAGGACAGAGAGTTACGTTTTTGAATTTAACAGACGATTGTTCGGCTTTCTCTTTGGTTTTACTTCAGTCGTGTGGTCTAAAGAACACTCGTTTTTTTTTTGTTATTTGCAATAATTATTGTTTCTCGTTACAATTCACATCTTCACATCATCAACGTCGCCATTTTTTTTGGGTTTGAGGAATACTTTTTTATATTTATTTTATAACGTCACTATTTGGACTATCCTGGATACTGTCACGAGCCACTAGCCTCCTCCTCTTACTAATTGATTTGAGTGCAGTATGTCATTTTCAGCCATCTTTAATTTATAACTAAACGACCGCCACAGGTCCGGTCTAATCCGGTCCGTTCCGTAAGGTGGGACGCTATCAGGCTCGGTAGACTGACCATCTTCGGAGGGTGGCTGGTAGCAACTGGGTGAGAGTGGCTGAGAATCGAGTTGAGTGGCGTGCGTTTAAGAAGGCCTATGTCCAGCAGTGGACTACTGTAGGCTGATGATGACCGTTATAGGTATTTCCTCGACGCCCACAATATCGACCCGTAGATCCCCTTGTATCAGCCACCTCGGACAGATTAACAGGGGCGTTGATGGAATACCTGTGTTTTCAACTTATTTTCTTAAAAACTTTGATTGTGTTACACAACTCCTGCTAACTTGATTAAAACTTCCAATAATAAGGTTTCAATGTTATTATAGCCGCTATTTACTGAAGCCTTGGTAGGTTTACATTGTAAGCCCCCTGTATTATGGGACATAAGTATCGAAAACATCATCTGCCTAGCCTTTTCCCAACTATGTTGGAGTCGGCTTCCAGTCTAACCGGATGCAGCTGAATACCAGTATTTTATATGGAGCGACTGCCTACCTGACCTACACAACCTAGTTAGTACTGGGTAATACGATACCACTTGGTAAGACTGGTTGTCAGACTATCGGGCCACTGACTGTCTGTAACGACAGTCAAAGATCTGCAAGTGACAGCCGGGACCCACGGCTTAACGTGCTTTCCGGGGCACAGAAGAAACTCGGTATTTAATTAGTGATCACCGATCCACAGGCCAACCTAGGTAAGCGCGACTTAGCCTGAAGATTGATCCGAGCGGCTATTATTATTTAGCCACGAGTCATTTAACTGGCGAAATGTGGGTGCACTATTAGATAAACCTCTGCCTAACCCTTCGGGGATTACAGGCGTGACGTTGTATTGTATAACGGGCTGGTGTCCGCAACTCCACGTCCAAGCGCATATTTTGGGTGCGGCAGGATGTTATTGCAGTACCATTACTTCCGTATTAGTAGAATCATTTTTGGCCATATTTTTTAAGTTGGTGACGCATCAGGGTGCTCGTCTTCTATCCTTGTAACTGTCCGGGGACTGAGGTGACTATTTTTGTCAACGGAGACAAGATGATATTTTAGTAGATATACACTTTTTCTACACGCAGAAAGAGAAAAAAGAGGTCTGACTTCCGCAGCAAAGAAGAGGCATAAGCATTAGCATCCTTACTTATAATATTATAAATGCGAAACTAAGTTTGTTTGTTTGTTATCTTTTAACGGCTAGACCACTGAACCGATCATCCTGAAATGTTGCATATACTTTGTCAGGTGTACAGAAACGGACATAGGGTACCTTTCATCCCGAAAAAAAATACTGTTCCCGAGGAAAACAACAATAACGTTCTTATGTTAATCGATGGCACCACGTTTACAACCCGAATTGATTGTCAAATTTTAAATCAAAGCCGGCGAAGCCGGGGGTATGTAATGATCCCAGTGCTGGGATGCAGGCCTCCTCCCAGAGAGTGGGCCAACTAATCCACTAGGCGAACCCAGTGCGTGTTGTTAGTCCCTAACCTGGTGTTAGAGTTTTTACGCCACTGATGGGTTTCTGACTTGGCTTTACACGCCGTTGAAATATATCTCTCTGGCATGCTGATTTGGTTTCCTCACGATGTTTCCTTTACCAAAGCAAATGATCATTATACAATACGCACATGAATCCGAAATCTGAGGTGCGTGTACTTTTGAGACCCATGACTTGGCAGTTCGACAGTCACACCAGTAGCCTATCACTGCAAATTTCCTCACAAAGTTTTCCTTTCAGGCCACTTAGCAAGTAATGCCGTTCTATTTTTCCAAACTGTACCCAATTCCAAACAAATTCCGCCACCAAAAATAGGTGCTTTGTTTTAAAATGTACCAAGACAACGGCTGGGGTCGCTCCTATTAAATATTCAAGGGATTCCTGCCTGTGTTTGTACATAAATTCGGATCAAAATTCCGTGAAGTGTGACACCGAGTGGCTGATACATGTTTCATTGGTGTAAGGCCGCCCGGCCGTGTAAGAGCCGGGAGAGGTTGCATGCTTGCAAAACGGTACATATTTTAAAGTGTCCGACACTATTTGATTAGAAAGTCTGTTTAGTGTTGCTTTTGGGGCGATTTTAGAGGATGTTTTACGTTTTGTGTGTGCTGGAGTTTGTTTTTATTGTTTTTTTTAATGGTTAAGTAGAAATTGGTTTTCTTTTTATTGTTTCACATTGAGGACAGTACAAAAAAAGTAAATCAAAGGCCAAGTTTCCCTCGTGCCTCAAAAAGCAAGTAAAGCCGTTGGTCCCGGCTGTCATTTGTAGATCTTTGACAATCGTTACAGGTCACAGTCAGTGGCCCTGTAAGTCTGACAACCAGTCTTAGCATGGGATATTGTTCGGAAACCTCTCGATCAGAACGATGACGTCGACGGAGGCGGCACCGGCGACGGCGTCAGCGGGGGCACGGCGCGGCGCGGGGCTCAACTATATAAGACACAACCGCGGTCCGGAACCGAACCTCCGAAGCTCGTAACCGCGCTTCCTTTGCGATGGGTAGACTCCACTTTTTGCTCATGGCAAAAAGTAAACTATCTCTTAGGTGAAAATTGCGCCTTTATACCGCGGCGGTGATCCGTCCCATCATGACGTACGCGTGCGTCGTATTCGCTTACGCCAGTCCAAAGTACCTTTATAAGATGCAAGTTCTCCAAAACCGATTCCTACGAAAAGTCACGGGGGCCCCTTATTATGTCCGCAATGATCGTCTGCACATTGATCTTAGATTGCCCACTATCCAGCAGTTCATGAAGCGCTTCTTCGATTCTGCTGTTAGACACCGTAACCCCCTGATCGCATCGGCCGCCCGATACGAGTCCTCGCGTATTAGTCAGATCCGCCGCCCGAGGCACACTCTCGTTGACCCCGACGACGACATCACCCTCCTCCAGGAGAGCAGTAGGAAAACCAGCACGCTCACAAAACACAGACGCCGTTATCCGTCATTCCGTCCTCGCCGACGAGGCCCGTCGCGAAACCCCGGTCCACGCCCTCCCCGAC
Source organism: Lycophotia porphyrea (assembly GCA_950005105.1). Classification (NCBI taxonomy): domain Eukaryota; kingdom Metazoa; phylum Arthropoda; class Insecta; order Lepidoptera; family Noctuidae; genus Lycophotia; species Lycophotia porphyrea. The sequence goes on from OX465406.1 coordinate 12,326,128, forward strand.
CCTTGCTCGAGCCAGCTCGCACAGCTAGAGCTGAAGCTCGCTAGCAGAGCTAGTAGCTTTAAATAAGCCCCTAAATAATATCACTCAGATCCAGCCTGTCCCTTTGCTGTCCTCTCCCAGCGACACCCTAAGCCGAGGTCCGTACCCCACAGGGGGTGCCCTTAGTGCGTAGTCGCTTAGTTTGTAAGTTGCTCTGGCTGGAGGCCTTAATTTCGAGGCATCCACAGAAAAGCCCGGTTAAGCAGTTGACAACCTCCCTAGGTTGAACTGCGAGAAAAACGGAACCGAACCCACACTCGATCAGCTTTAAGCACTGTACGCGTCGCGCACCGTGGCGTCCAAACTTCTACTGTTAAAATTATCTATGTAATAAACCAGTATTTCGAAATCAGCGTCGTCATTCATACAGCCCACTTAAACCTCCTCAACAGATATTAAATTTAATTTTATTTTATTTTGCTTAGATTTTTCAAAGCTCACAATATTACCCAGGAGGTAACTGTGTTGTGGAGGTCAGATAGGCAGTCGCTCCATGTAAAATACTGGTATTCAGCTGCATACGGTTAGACTGAAAGCCGACCCCAACATAGCTAGGCAGATGATGATGTCCGAAGCAAGTATGTTAAAATTGTTCGAATTTACATCACGTTAACACCACGCGTTAATGTTAGGCTCAGAGGGTTTTTTCATAATATGCATCTAACTAATTATAATACTACAACTAAGACACTACCTTTATTAATAACCACAGCGGCATAAAAACTCTGACACCTAACCACACCTACCCTAACCACACGACCCCCAATAACCACAACAGGGTCTCCAGAAAAACCACTTGAAAAGTTCTTCTAATAGATCAAACTGAACCTTTGTAGCGAACATTGAAAATATATAGTTTGGTTAGTAGAAGCAGATCTTAAGGCAAGTTAGATTAAACCTGGCTAAAATCTCCCGAGGATTTAACTTTAGCCTGCCCCCATCATTGCGGTTTGCTACCATGGGAACAACTCGATCTGTAAGTCGCTTTTAAAACTCTGACACCAGGTTAGGCACTAACCACACGATAAAGAAGAGTAGTATTTAGCTGTGTGGCGGTTTCATGTCAAAAAGAAGACAGATTGTAGTAGCTTGATGTGCTGCGTCTGCACGTATAATGCAAGCGCTTCCGAAAGGCTTACTTTTTCAAAATTCACAAAAAAATTATTGGTTAAATGCGCTCGTAAGTTTTGTTTCTTTAAAATTATTTCATTTCTTATGTTCCATGCAGGATATATGATTCTTCACATTATGGACACCTTTTCATGCTGTGAAGGAGAAACTTACAATTGAAATCTTTGAATAACACATAACATAACATCACGCCTGAAATCCCTGAAGGGTTAGGCAGAGGTGTACCTAGTGCACCCACATTTCGCCAGTTATGTTTAAGTCCTAGGTAACAGGGGGCGATTATAGCCCATTCCCTCTCATAGAGAGGAGGCCTGTGTCCCAGCAGTGGGAACATTATAGGCTGATGATGATGATGATGAACAGGGGGCGAGCCTATTACCATCAACCGGGCAGAAATCCGAACTCCGTGGCTGCTACTGAAAAATTCCTGATGGGAAATCACTTTGCACGACCCGGGATTCGCACTCAGGACCTCATGTTCAGCAGTCGCGCTTGCGACCACTCGACCAACAGGGCAGTCCAGTTAATGTTTGAATATTCGAGTATAAATCGAGTTCTCTTAGTAAGGTACAGTTTGTAGTACAAAGTTAACGCCGAGAGGCTGTTGTTTATCTTTACAAGAAATAAAACGGAGCAAGTTCCCCGAAGATCTCTTCTGCTCTTATAGTTAACTATGTACCACTACAACCTTTGGTTAAAGCACGCTACTCTGCCGAGAGTGGGTAGGGCGATGGATGTAGATAATGGGATACTTATGCATGAGCTGCCTCGTTAGACGAGTGGTCGCAAGCGCGACTGCAGGAGCAGGAGGTCCTGCTTGCCAGGGCTGCTGGACTGTTCGAAAGAGATACCGCGGCCCTGGAAAACAAAGGGCAAGGAAAGAACAAGTCTGACACTCCCTTCCGCTCCACCCAGAGCGGGAGGGGGTCATTTCGCCTCTTTACAAGAGCAACGTGACATCTCATAAAAACGTTTTTTATGAGATGTCACGTTGCTCTTGTAAAGAGGCGATTTGATAACTGCACCACCCGAAAAAAAAAGTAGCTGGAGGTCCTGGGTACGATGCCCAGGTCGCACAAACTCTTATTTAGTTTTTCAGGAATTTTTCAGCAGCATATTGATAGCAATAGGCTCGCCCCCTATTACATGAGACTTAAACATAACTGGCAAAATGTGGGTGTACTATTTAGACACCAGTAGCGAAGGGTCAATTTTTGTAAGAGGTAAGCCGGAGTACATATCTTTAATGTGATTATATTATTTGTCTATAGAATACTGACTGTGCCATTTTTCAAAGGGAAGCCGGTTGGAATCGAGTTGTATGGAACCTTCGCCACTCTTAGACGACACACTTCTGCCCAACCCTTCGGATATTACTGGCGTGATGTTATGCTATTACTCTTAAAAAAACAATTTATCTTATTTGTACACTTTACCTTAATACCTAAACATTTGATGAACGTATTAGCATTCAGCAGTCATACACAGGGAGGGTATAACCGAACCCCTCACGAAGCCGTTAACCAAGCATTCTGTACATCAAACTTTACGCAAAAATGATTAGAAACCACTTTTTTTTCGAGGTGACAAGCCCCATTTTGCGGTAGGACTCAATGTAACGCACTCAAAACATTGTGACGCACTCAAAACAGTGCTGATGGATTTAATAGTATAGGGGTCGTGGAGGTATTTAAAGAAAAAATCTTACATAACACTTCTTCTTCTTCTTCTTCTTCTTATCTTACATGTATCAAAAAAAAAGCTTGTGAAAAAGTTGGAACTTTGACTCCCAATATTTCCGTAACTGGGAAAAAAATATCAAAATCACGAGGAAACCAAGTGCCTTTTGTTGCACCCTTTATTAATTTTATATTTACTCAAATAAACCAAATAGATTAAGAACATTGCAAAGATATTATCAAACAATTATGTTTCCGTTACAGCAACGTTAAAATTCCGTTGTAATATTATTTACTTACCTGTTGTACCTTATCAGTTGATAAGGCTGTCCGAAGTAGAGTTATAAATGGTTTAGACAAGACATGTACCTACATGATTGACTGCCTCGTTGGTCTAGTGATCGCAAACGAGACTGCTGAGCAAGAGGGTCTGGGTTCGATTCCCGCGTTGAAAGAAGTGTTATTGGGTTTTTCCGACAAGAATTTCTCAGTATTATCTACGGAGTATAGATCTGCGCCTGGTTGATGGCAATAGGCTGGCCTCAACTACATGGGACTTAAACAGCTGGTGAAATGTGGGTGTACTATTAGGTACACCTCTGTCAAACCCTCCCGCGATTAAAGGTGTGATGTTATGTTATGTACATAATTATGTAGTGATCAATCATATCACTTTTTAAATTCAGTTGGATCAAAATATGTTCCGCTGGACAACGATGCATTAACAAGCTAAGATTACCTCATAAAACAAAGAAATTAGTGTATAAGAGGAAGTCTGAAAGTGGGGCCGGTGACTGAAAAGCTGTGTGGTAATCGGTTGTCGTGGTATGGGCATGTGATGCGGAGGAATGAGGAAATGGTCGTGAGGCAAGTTTTGAGTATGAATGTGGATGGGTATATGAGTAGAGGAAGACCAAAGAAACGATGGATGGACTGTGTGAAGAATAATATGGAAAAAAAGATGTCTGACGAGTAATAGAGAAGAAAGGAAGAAGAAGACATGCTGCGGTGACCCCAAATGAATTGGCATAAGGGCAAAAGAGTGATGAAACCATATAGAACATCAAATTCTTTATAAAAAGAAACATCCGGTCTGACAGCGTCATATTAGCTTAAGAATTTTGATGCTTTCAATCGGTAAACAACCTAAATTCTCATTAGCCAAAAAGCAGAACGCTTTTCGCTGGCGATCTCTTTCCGAGTTGATGTGTGCTGCGACTTTTAGTCGTCACCGAAACTGAGCTGTAGAAGCAAAAGTTTCCCGTCGAATAATAACAAATGATATTTATTTCTGTAAATTGGTTTCACAAAACACTTTTATGTTTTAAAGCTAGATAGGGCCGGTGTTTCGTACCTGACTCAACTAAAAAAACTGATTAAAACTACGCCACTGTGTAGATAGCTGTTTTTTTTTAATAACCGATGTAATTTTTTTATGTGGATTGATCCGCTCAGAATATTGTACTGAATACGACACAATGACGTATTTATTATATGTAATAGACGCATCATTCATCAACATCACGGTACTCATTATTTTTGTTAGGAATTTCTCTATTTAGCAACTAAATTGGCTTGATCTGCGACGGGAAAGACGTCATGTGATCATTGATGTATTGAAGTTTTAATTTATGGAAGTTTAGAAATCGTTAGATCTATTTAAATCCGAACCTTTGTAGTCGCCGCGGCTCGATTCTTATCGCGGCCTATATGTTTGACCTTATCTTTATTTATACTAATATTATCATCATCTGCCTTTAATGTTATGCGTCATTCAGTTTTACCATTTTTACTTCTTATTAGTTTCTTAATGTATACAGGGTGACTGGAAATTAGTGGCGGAGCCGTTAATGGGAGGTAGTCAAGGGTTATTCCGACAGATATCACTCTGAGACCTACCGTCCTTACTTAACCCTTTCCAAGATATTCCTACTTAAAGAGTGTAACCCAAAAATTCGTACAAAAAATTTTGTTTAGCAGTTTTTGCATAAAATAATGACAGTTGCGGAAATTTAACAATTAATATTACTTATCTAGAATATCTTTGTTGCAAAACAAAAAAAAAGTAGGCCAAAATCACTTTTTTTTAGGATTTATTACTATTTGAAATTTTTTTGTACGAATTTTTGGGTTACACTCTTTAAGTAGGAATATCTTGGAAAGGGTTAAGTAAGGACGGTAGGTCTCAGAGTGATATCTGTCGGAATAACCCTTGACTACCTCCCATTAACGGCTCCGCCACTAATTTCCAGTCACCCTGTATAAGGTGACTAGTAATAAGTGACCGATACTTAAACACACAACTTACCCAAAGATACATTTTTGAAGTTGTACTTCTTTAGAGCAGCGGTGGTCCAGTGGTAGCGACCCCGACTTACGAACAGTAGGTCGTGGGTTCGAACCCAGGCAGGCGCATTACTTTGTGTAATTTATTTCATCACCACTGCTCTCAAAAACGGTGAAGGAAAACATCGTGAGGAAACCGGCATGTTCTAGAACCAAAAATTCGAAGACATGTGACAACTACCAATCTGCACTGGGCCCGCGTGGTGGATTATAGCCCATTCGCTCTCATAGAGAGAAGGCCTGTGCCCGAGCAGTGGGAACATTAAGAGGCTGATGCTGATGATGATGATGATGATGATGACTTCTTCTTTTGGCGCGTTAGGAAAAAATGATGAGAGTAAATTTTTACGATGCGCGCGCACACCGTCGCGAAAAACCGACACCCCGAAGTTAGCTAGTCAACATACACCCTGAAGTTAGCTACTTTTACTTCACTTCTCCCAATGTTTGTTTACTTTCGTAGTGTCAGATATTGATAAGCCTAGGAAATTATTATTGTTAATCTACTGCTGGAGCTAGGAGGTTAGGTTGTATTGGTAATTGATATTAGACCTTGTTATAAACTACTTTACTTTCGTTTATGTTCTAGAAAAGTATAACTTCTAACGCGTGTACATAAGTACACACACACTGTTATTTTTATACACATACTTTTATCACAATAACACAACAGCCGTATGAAATTCTGTCTCATTACTAGCGTACCGTGCAACAGTGGGTATAATAAAAATATTTTTTCTTTGTTAAAGTTGTTTTTTACAATGAGTAAACCACGTGTTCTAGTATCGGTCACTAATTACCAGTCACCCTCCTATATAAGTAACTAGCGGACGTCAAACGGTTTTACCCTTGTAGTTTCAGTTCCCGTGGGAGTACAAGGATAAAATATAGCCTATGTTATTCCCTGATAATGTAGCTAATCATTTCTGAAATAATTTTTCAAATCGGTCCAGTAGTTTTTAAGTTTATTCGTTACATACAAAAATACAAACATACAAATCTTTCCTCTTTATAATATTATTATTACTAGCTGACCCGCGCACCTTCGTTTGCGTCACATAATGCAATTAAATAATATTTTGACTACCCTACCCTACCTACCCTACATACCCATAAACCATCTACTAAATAGTCCGAACAAAGCCTAAACATTTGGTTTGGATAGGTGAGCCCGTTCTTGAGTTATAAAATTACAACGAAAAGTGGCATTGATTTTTATAGATATTAGTATATTATAATTTAATTTAATTGATATTGTGTAAAAAAATTAAACTTGGTTATGTTTTCGAGCGTATGGCATATTATGAATGCCAATTAATAACAAAAAAAAACATTTTCTTTCTTTCTTTGTTTTCCTAAGTATGTTGGGGTCGGCTTCTAGTCTAACCGGATGCAGCTGAATATTTTAGTACAGGGTAGTACGATACCCCTTTGGCAAGACTGGTTGTTAGACTTTCGGGCCACTGTAAGGACTGTCAAAGATTTACACTATTATTTTAAAGATTGAGTGCCTCGTTGGTCTAGTGGTCGCGAGCGCGATTGCTGAGCAAGAGGTTCTGGGTTCGATTCCCAGGTCGGGCAAAATGTTATTGGGTTTTTCCATCAGGAATTTCTTAGTAGCAGCCACGGAGTCTGGATTTGTGCCCGGTTGATGGCAAAAGGCTTGCCTCCTATTACATGGGACTTAAAACATAACTGGCGAAATGTGGAAGTACTATTAGATACACCTCTGTCCAACCCTTCGGGAATTACAGGCCTGATGTTATGTATGTTTATGTTATAATAAAGAGATACGTTCTTTGTAAGTTTACATGTAGGGGGTAATCTTCAGAACTACTAATCCAATTCCGGAAATTCTTTCACTAACGGGAAGTTACACTATCCCCGTTTAATTTCACTACATAACGGGAGCACAGCACGTGTCGCGTTGCGTGTCGCGGGTTCGATCCCCGCACGGAACAAATATTTATATGGCCTACAGATAGTTGTTCCAGTCCGGCTGTTTGTGTATGTGAGTTTAAATATTTGTGAACGCACCCACGATACAGGAGAAATTCCTAGTGTGGGGCAACGATTTAAAAAAAAAAAAAAGTCACGAGCAAAAGTTAGTAATAAACAACTAAACTAGTTAAGGAAAATGTTTTTCAATATTTTAGTTTTAAGACTAAGTTGTTTTCTAATCGTATACAGTGACGTCGAGTGGACTATCCCGCACAAACATGAGTCAATAAGACGTCATTAGAGTGGGTATACAGATAACATTTATTTTTAATTTGTCCTCTTGTTATGTCATCCTTACGTCAAAAGCCATTCATAAATCCTCTTATTTGTTTTATTAATCCTTTTATTTGTAATATTATACTAGTATTTAAATGTATTTTGTGAGTGAATGTCGTGTAAGGATACCAGCGTTCCAGCATCTTTATAATAATACATACAATTTCGGCGTGTGTGAGTGTGTTCGTATTTCTTCTCATCTTAAACGGCTTGACTGACTTTGACGTGTTTTTTAAATGTACTTTTGTTGTTATCTGACCCGAAAAGTGGCCCTACTGTCGACATACAAAACCGTAGTCGCGGGCGAAGAGAGGTTTCAATTTTTTTTTTTATTCTTACCAAAACGAGACTTGCCAATCATTTGTTCGGCTTTAGTTTTAGTTACAATCTACAACTGAACGGTGAAAAAAATCCCAAGTGAAAGGTTGAAAGAAAAGAAAAAGTATTTATTTCAAATTCAAATTCATTTATTTCGTAGACACAGAGTACATCTGAAGATGTTATAATAAATGAGATCCGAGTTGTGTTCCGCCAAAAGGCATACAAAATATAAATAACATATGGTTAATTACATTAAAGTCACATTTTAAAATTCAAAAATAGGTACTAACACAATATAAATCTTGTCAAAATTGAATAAAATTATTAATAAAATGTCAAAGTGAATACAGTAAAAACAACCAAAAAATACAGAATAAAATTAAAATATGTCACTAATTCATTAATAAAACAAATAAAAATTAACAAAATCATCCAGTATGTCATATCACTTAACATTAATTAGATTCAATTAGTTAAAAGGGAATGAGAAAAAAAATATTAGGATAAACTAACTATATACATTAATAATTAAAAACTATTAAACTAAAATAAATAAACTAACAACAAACTATAAAAAGGCATCGAAAAACTCCTCCTCAACGCTGTCAGCTGGTAATGTGCCCAAGAGACTGGCGGCGTTGCCACGTTGTATGGCAACACTTAGCCTCTGGCCAAGGTAAAAGCCAGCCCTTGGGTCACGGGAAGCGTCAACTAGGCGTTTCGAAATTTCCTTAAATAGGCTAAAAGCACTCGGACCCCACGAAAGGGAATTAAATTTAAAATTTGTCATTTATGTGTGTGTACTTATTACGCACGTAAGAAGTTATACTTCTTTGGCGTATACAACTAAAATGTTGACTAGCTAACTTCAGGGTGTAGTCGAATCGCTCGACGACGAAACGTTCTGTTGACGAATCGTCAACAGAATAAACTCGCAAAAAGACGAGCGATAAAGAGGACGATATAACGCCACCTCTATGAAATTTTTAAGTCTGCCTGCCGATATTTGAAAAGGAAATTGATAACGATAAGGTACAATCATCGACTGTAGACGTTGTGCCGTGATCGAGTGTAGACTTATGTGACTGTGCTGTGCCCTAAAATGTGTTTGGATTAGTAACCATGCCTATTGTAAAAGGTACGTTTTTTTTTTAAAATTATTAACATCTTTTTAAAGCAATTAGCAGAAGATGGATTATTTGATGGATAATTTGCAACAAACAATGTATAAAAAAACAGCGCTGTAATGGAATGGAGTTATTTTAGCAGTCATTTCTGTCCAGCGTTCAATAGTCCATCATCTGCTTAAGAGAATCAGAGAGCCTAGATAAAGTGACATTCTATAAGCAATAAAGGCTTCTGCACGCTACTCCGTACCATACCATGACCGTGCCTTGAACGTATCAGGCAACTAATATTCTTTATTTGAAAAGTATAAGACTGCCGACCAATACCGTCGCGTATCGGCACCGGCTAAATATTCTCACCGACAAATCTTGACGCTTCGTGCATGGCATGCGACGATGACGGAATGGTCTAGTGGGCATTGTCTCATACTCTTCAATACAAAGAATATAGAGATTAACCATCCGTTTATAGTGACCATTCTAAGCTCGTTACTAACGGGATTAACCAGATATTTATACGTTCTAGTGGGCGGGTATAAAACGTGCTTAGGTCAAGCACACTGTTCAGAAACCCTATCATCAGGTTATAGAGGGTAAGCCAAGCTTTCAGGCTTGTATGAAAGTACCAGTAGTACCAACCACTTGACATAGGAGTCCGTGTCATATTTCTTTCCGTGCCTGATACGTTCATAGCACGGTCATGGTGCTACGGTGTAGTGGGCAGACTCCTCTACGAGAGAAGAGAAACGGAGAATGTGTAAAACTGACATAAGCTACCGAAACGCTTATGTCATTTCTGTTGAAAATCATTTTAGGAAAACGACACACTTAGATATCGATTGTCATTTGTTAAGTGCAAAAGGCGGGATGTGTTTTTCAGACGTGATTCTTATTATTTCTTTGTTAGTCATTTGTTATTTACACAATGATATATTATGATGTCGCAATACTATCTCGAGATAAATACCTTTTTTAGCCCTCGTCGCAGACCATATTATCGGTTATACAAATATTGGTTTTGTGCAAATGTTGTTTGAGCCTGTAAATCGTTTACAGTTTAAATTGCTAGCTTTCTTTTTCTCCTATATCTATTTTTTATATATTGACCCACTGCTGGGCAAAGGCCTCCCTCGTAGCCCACTCTTGTGTGGTTTTCTCCAGCCAAGCTGTACTTACAGCTAGCGTAAATCGTTGTTTGGTTTTGTCTATATACATAGACAATTAGACAGGCTGAGCATGATGAGGTCTTGGGTTCGATTCCTGGGGCGGGCAAAGTGTTGTTGTGTTTTTCCAGCAGGAATCTCTCAGTAGCAGCTACGGAGTCTGGATTTATGCCCGGTTGATGGCAAATAGGCTCGCCTCCCATTACATGGGACTTAACATAACTGGCGAAAATGTGGGTGTACTAATAGGTACACCTCTGCCTAACCCTTCGGCGATTACAGGCGAGATGTTATGTAATTAGGCAGACTTGATTGAGTAACGACATAGAATACACTTAATTACATTTTAATTGTATCTATAAACTATACTATATTTTATTATTGGATTAGGGGGGTATTCCTCAAACCGCAATTATTTTTGAGCGCAACCAACTAAGCGCAACTAAATTATTCCTCGAAGCGCAACCATTTGAACAATTTGAATTTGTGAGCGCAACTAATGGTTGCGCTTCGAGGAATAATTTAGTTACGCTTAGTTGGTTGCGCTCAAAAATAATTGCGGTTAGTTGGTTGCGCTTTGAGGAATACCCCGGATTAGGTATAATTTAACTGATTTGTCTTAGCTTAGCCTGTAGCGTCTATCGGTAATCTTCAAAGTAATTAATAATCTATTGGATCTTCAAGTTTGTGCTGTTAGTTCAAGAATCAGTTGACCCTGCGGTATACCCACTCAAGGGCGGAAACTGTATTAAAAACGATAAGTTTTAATACAGTTTCAAACCATGTAGATACCTAATTTCTCCATGTGTGTTTGGCATGTTCATGTAAGCTAATGAAATAAAAGACACAAAATAGGTGAAAAATAACGTTACTTTTTCGTTTGTTTCATTGAGTTGTTTTGCCGTCTTCCAAGAGTAACGTTATTTGATTTATTCTTCGTTTATCCTAAAGTTTTGTCCTAGAAAAAATTCTTAGTTTGTCCCATATCGCTATTGAAGTTCTGCTTCGTCCCAAATTACAAGTACTTTATAGGTAAAGTCAATAAAAAAACTAATAGACTTATTGATTCGTCATTTCGGCGACCAAAAGTACCAGATCAGCAACTTTTTTTGTGTTCTTTTGGAAGTCGGGTTTGTTTTGAAATTGCAGTTATATTTTATATTGTAACTAGAAGATAACTGCTGCAGCAAAGTAAATACAATTTATATGGGTCCATCGCGTGGGCTTCCTCTACCAAATGGAAAAATATTCATGAAAATTGGCCCAGTAGTCGTCGAGTAATCAGTGTACATACATGAAATAAAAACAAAAGGATACTGGCCGAATACATAACATACATACATACATAACATCACGCCTGTAATCGCCGTAGAGTTAGGCAGAGGTTTACCTAATAGTACACCCACATTTCGCCAGTTATGTTTAAGTCCCATGTAATAGGGGGCGAGCTTATTGCTATCAACCGGGCACAAATCCAGACTCCATGTCTGCTACTGATAATTTCCTGATGGAAAAACCGAATAGCAAGTTGCCCGACCTGGGAATCGAACCCAGGACCTCATGTTCAGCAGTCGCGCTTGCGACCACTGGACCAACGAGGCAGTCGAAATATATTCCTCTTCCTTTTTTAGAAGCTGGTTAAAAATTGACGCACAATTTCTCAAGAAATTGCCAGAAAAACAAGCCTATTGATAAGGCAGATTTATCTACACTATGAGATCAATTCACGCAACATGTTTTTTTAAACATGACTGAGAGATGTTTTTTAGAGAATGACTTAGTGTATGGCTTATCTACGAGTATGTTCCATATATTATAATGACTAATTTGAACCGGATTAGCCGGTATTTTTAACTGACTTTAAAAAAGGAGGAGGTTATGTATTTAGTAAGCATTTCTCCGTGAATACTGGGCCGATTAACGGGATTCTTTTTTTATTTGGTAGAAGTCCGCTCTATGGCTCCATATCATAATCAGCCTATAATGTTCCCACTGCTGGGACACAGGCCTCCTCTCTATGAGAAGGAATGGGCTATAATCCACCACGCGGGCTCAGTGCGGGTTGGTAAATGTTACACGTCTTCGAATTTTTGGTTCTAGGACATGCCGGTTTCCTCACGATGTTTTCCTTCACCGTTGTGAGAGCAGTGGTTATGAAATAAATTACAAAAAGTAATGCGCCTGCCTGGGTTCAAACCCATGACTTACTGTTCGTTAGTCGGGGTCAAACCACTGGGCCACCGCTGCTTTGCCCCATATAAATTTTATCAACTTTGGTTGAGCAGTTTATGAATCAGCTCGTTTAAATGTATATTTTACATCTTGACCTATGTTTATTACATGATCTCCTACTAACTTCTAGTTAAAATTTAAAATGTAACCATGACTAGAATTTGTGTAGGGCATCACAATGAAAAGGAAAAATAAAAGATTTTTAGTGGTCATACTTGGTGGCCCAAATATTAGTTTAGTCCTGTCAAATTAGTCAGCACCTGACGTAATTTGATGTAATTTTAGTAGTCAACTTTTTAATCACGTCTAAACTTGTGTCAGGCGCTGGTTAATTTTACAGGACTAAACTATCCTTATCATCTGTCCTTTTCTTAATGAAATAAAAAGAAAAAGATGCACTGAACTTAAATTTGGTTTAGTTTGTAAACAAGACAATCGGCACCACTGGATAAATAGATGCATCTGATTTGACTGGAAGCTAGAAAAGGCTTAGACAGATGATGATGAACATGGGAGAAGGCCTTCATCATTGACCTGTCTTCTATAAAACTTCCTTATAGTCAAAAATATCATCTTTGTGAAACACAGTGATCGCAGTATGTTGCTATAAATAAGTCCATGGAACGGCACTGCCATTCTTAGAAATTAAGTCACCATATCGTTCAAATGTTCTTGTACAGTAATTTTCAAGGTAATTGCCCACCGATTATCAATTTAAGTAGTACTGTAATTCTATTGTTAGCTAAGATAACCAAGTCTTAGGTAATATACCACTCCGACACAGTTACTAAGATATTATCACTATCACTACATACCACCCAAACGCCAGCGGGTACTACGGTACCCAGCAATAAAAAACGCTTAACTGCCAAATTGACATTATTGACAATGATAAAAAAGTGACACTTGTGACACTTGACAGTTCAAACAAGGTTTAACTAGCGCGCCACTGGCTACAAAAAAATTACTCCGCCGTGTCTGTCTGCCTGTCTGTTCGCGATTAACTCGAAACCTACTGCACCGATTTTTATGCTGTTTTCGCCAATGGATAGAGTGGTTCTTGAGGAAGGTTATAATTATTTAAGTTTTTGTTGCGGGAACGGGATCAAAATTTCATGATTACTTTTGGTCGCGTTAACCGACATCCACGTGGGCGACGCCGCGGGCATGAGCTAGTCATAACATAAGTTATTTCATTTTATTTATTTAAAAAATAAGTAAATAACCCCTTAGCAGCTATAACGCCAATGCGACGCTACTACAGATATAAATACCTTTTACTTACATTGACTAACAAAAAAAAAACACAATTAAAATACATTTAAAAATACCAACAAGTAAAAACAATGAAATTACATTTATAAAAAAGCTTGTATAATACCTTCAATTAAAACACCTCTAAACATTTTCAATGCACTCCAGTGTTACTCCTCTTGTGTATCACGCCTGTTATCCCCGAAGGATTAGGCAGAAGTGTACCTGATAGTCCACTCACAGTTCGCTAGTTATATTTAAGTTCCATGTAAAAGGGGCGAGCCTATTGCCAACAACCGGGCCCAAATCCAGACTCCATGACTGCTACTGTGAAATTCCTGACAAAAAAAACCAATAACACCACCTGGGAAACGAACTCAGGATCCATGCTCAGCAATCGCGCATGCCATCACTAGACCAAGTGGTGCTGTCATTCTTATCAAATCAGTCACTTATACCGCTCAAGTGTTCTGCACGGTTTCAAGGTAATTACGGACCGTTTAGCGAGAATACCACGTAATTAAGGCGCAGGACACACCGCCAGCTAGCGAGCTAGCGAGTGAGCCAGGCGGCCGGTTTTTATTTTTTTTCTTTATGAAGGACATCTCGCAGTTCATCCTAGGGAGGTTGTCGACTGCTTAACCGGGCTTTTCAGTGGATGCCTCGAAATTAAGACCTCCAGCCAGAGCAACTTAACTAAACTAAACTACAAACTATGCGATTACGCGCTAAGGGCACCCCCTGTTGGGTACGGACCTCGGCTTAGGGCGTCGCTGGGAGAAGACAGCAAAGACAGGCTGGATCTGAGTGATATTATTAAGGGGCTGATTTAAAACTACAGGCTCAGCTGCACGGGCTGGCTCGAGCAAGGGTCGGGGAGGGCATGGACCGGGGCTTCGCGACGGGCCTCGTCAGCGAGGACGGGGCGGGCATCTTTTCATATTTTGGTGCACACCGCGAACTACCGACCTAAGCTACGTCAGCGATACAAACGATACGAACGAAATATCCGACGACGCCAGCGATGCTATTCGTTCACCTCGCCCGCTTCGCCCGGTGCGAGACGAAAAGAGACGGAACGCTCCCTTCGCTCTCCTGCCCGCCCCCTCACTCGCCCATCCGTCTGTAATTTTAGGCGTGAACCCACAATAGTTTAGCTCGCCAAAGCTTAGCATAGTTTATATAGTTTCCATCGCCTCGCTTCGCCCGTGTGGCCCGCGCTTTATGCCTGCCTTCAATCAAATCCATTCAATTATGGAACACTGGAACTGATCCAATTACAGCATACTACTAGTGTTGCCCGCTGCGTTCGTTCGCGTGAAATTATTATTATAAAAATAATACTTCCCCATTTGAATCAGATTTTGCTAAAAATTGCAAGGGTTTTAATTTTTCTGCACGGAATCCTTATCCTTTGTCTAAAATATAAGCAAGCTTAAAATACTCCTTATAACATGAGCTACTTATCTGCCAGTAAGCCAGTGTCGTTAAAATCGGTACAGCTGTTTCGGAGATTAGCCGGAACAAACAGACAGGCAGACCAAAATTTAAAAAAAGAACAGTATGCGTTCGGTAAAAAGCTATAATTTTAAAATTACAAACAGACACTTCAATTTCATTTATTTGTTTGTAAAGATTATTCAGGTCATATTATCCCATTCATTTCAAGGGGAAGATTCCACTATCTTTTCAACGAAAACAATAATCACGTGACATAGTTCGTCACTCATTGACCTTCGGATAGTTTGCCGACGGACTTAGCATAAACAGAGTCTGTTAGTTCATAATACCAGTTTAGGACGGTCCCGCGATATTCGACAGTGTGTACTAACCTAAATTAAATTTTAAAACCAGTTGTTTAAGAAAATATGTGATAAGAAGACGAGCAAGTCCGTTAAAAAAATAAAAACAATACAATAGACATTGAATGTGTTCTAGAATTTAATTTAAAATAGAAGTTGTTTTATAAAAAAATGTTATAACAACGCGTGCCAGTGTTTTTAAAAATACTTAAGACTTGTATTCTGGTGTGCAGTCAGTGTCTTCCAAATTTGAGTGTGTGTTTTCTTCGAATAGTGTCAACGTAGATAAAGGTTTTTCCGGAGAAGTGTCAATTGTGCGAACGTGCATTATTTTGTGCGTGACTGCGTGTAAATGAATAATTACTGAATTGTATGTAATAAAGAGTGTAAATAGACATTTAACGAAGCTGAAAGTCACTTGTTTTCTACATCAATGCGATAATTTTTTGTTCTGGCCCATACCTGGGAATCGTCCAGTTACAAAGATATTGGAGGTCAAAGACCTAACTTAAAAAATAAACTAGTTTACTTAATACTAGTTTTTAAGGTTTATCTTTACTTTAAATACCTCCATAACCCGTTGACTATTTAATGCATGCATCAGCACAACGTTTTGAGTGCGTTACATTGAGTTTTACCGTAAAACGTGATTTTTCACCCCAAAAAAAAGTCGTATTCCAGCAATAATTTTTGCGTCGAGTTACTTAGTTTGGTGAGTACAAAATATTTGGTTGACGACTTCGAGAAGGGTCCATTTACACCTTGTATAACCCTTGGGACTCGAGTCTTGGAGTCTTATTTAATAAAACTTGAGCTATTTTTGAAGACTCGAGTCTAATAAATAAAACTTAGAGCTCAAGTCCTTCAGAATTTGGAGTCTTTTGTAAAAAGACTTTAGTCCTGCCATAAAGAACTGAAGGGCTGAGTCTTTTTAAAAGAACTCATGACTGAGTCCTCTAAATCCATAGCTGTAGTTTGAAGTAAATATAATAGAAATGAACGTGTGTGTTTATTATTTTATTTAGACGTTTTAACTCGCATTTTGATTCAGCAAATCGTTAGTTTTCAGGTGGATACTTTTGATTAGGTTATTTTAGTTTAATGCAATTTAATTGTTTAGTTTATTTATTTTAGTTTCATAGTTCTTAATTATTAATGTATATAGTTAGTTTATCCTAATAATAAAAAAAACTAAATGCTGAAATTAAAATATAAATCAAAACAATTTAATTGTTTCAATTTTTTATTGTGCGATTTATTTTCGATCAGTAAATAAATATGGATGAAGATATAAAATCACCCAGTATTACCTATTATAATACACCAACTCAAGTTCATGACTCTGTCTAGCTCAAAGAACTTAAAAGACTCGAAAGGACTCAGAAGACTCAAAGGACTCGGACTTATGTGACTAACGAGTCCTAGTCTTGAAAATCTACTTAAGTCTCGAAATGAAGACTAAACACAAGACTAAGACTAAGACTCGAGTTTCTTACAACACTACGTCTAAAAGACGTCTCGAGTCGATACTATTTCAATATTTCATTGTTATTATTGCGACCACATTAGTTATCTTACAAACAATTCCGGATTTTTTGTGCCTCGTTTTACTAATTTACGACTAAGTATACTAAGTGTACATTATTTTATTCACATCTGATAATCTGTTTATTGGTAACAAAATGAGGTTTTAACCGCACTCGCTAGTCCGCACTCGGGGTCTGTCAGCGTGCAACGGAGCGTATCTTTGGAGTTAAACTTACTGGCGGCCTACCATGACGTCTTAAAGCAGGAGTAATTCCATTGTGAGAAAGAGATGGCGCTAGATGACCTGTATAGCTCTGTCTCTTTCCCACACTGGCATTACCCTTGCTTTAAGACGTCATAGTAGGGGTTACTATGACCTACTGTTACTATATA
The DNA here is from genome assembly GCA_950005105.1 of Lycophotia porphyrea. Lineage (NCBI taxonomy): Eukaryota > Metazoa > Arthropoda > Insecta > Lepidoptera > Noctuidae > Lycophotia > Lycophotia porphyrea. Next base: position 12,343,419 of record OX465406.1, read on the forward strand.
CCTGATCGTATAAGGAACTCGATACTTCTAAAACTCAAATGGCCGATATAGGTCACATGGCTGCCAAACTAATATGAACTGACTAATTTTACAGGACTAAACCAATATTTATCTTCTGTCCTTTTCATAATTAAATAGAAAGAAAAAGATGCACTTAACTTAGTTTAGTTTGTGAACAAGGGAATCGGCACCATTGGGTCCCAAACAGCAGCAAACGGCAACGCGGCAGGCCCAGAAGGAGATGGCGGGTCGAACTCGACTCTTTCCACAAGGATTGGCGTACTACAGCACTGGATAGGGAAAAGTGGAAGGAGGGAAGGGAGCCTTTGTCCTGCAGTGGGACTCAAATGGCTAATAATAATGGGGTTTTAGCATAAGTATGACACAATCAGGTTTTAATGTTCCCACTGATGGGATAAAGGACCTTTCTGTGAGAGGTAGTGAGCAGTAATCGGCCACGAAGGCCCAGTGCGGGTTGGTCATTTAACAAAATATTTTTCACAAACTTCACATCGATAGAATACAAGGTGTAAAGCAGTCGCTCCATGTAAAATACTGGTATTCAGCTGCATCCGGTTAGATTGGAAGCCGACCCCAATATAGTTGGGAAAAGGCTAGGCAGGTGATGATGATTATGCAATGTGTAAACGAACACTGCACGAAGCCGTCAACCAAGCATTCTGTACATCAAATTAAATAACTCTATGCAAAAATCATTCAATCATTCATATTTCCAATGACCCAATGATGACCGTGCTAAGATCTTTTAGGCAAAAAATATTCTTTGTATTGAAAAGTATGAGACTATCACGTGCCATTCACGTAGCGTATCGGCACCGGCAAAATATTCTCGCCAACAATTTGCTGACACTCCGTGCATGGCACGCGACAGTGACGGAACGGTCCAGTGGGCATGGTCTCATACCCATTGACGCGCCACACTTAAGCCTTGTTTGAACTGTCAGTGTCACTGTTATGTCATTGTCAATAATGTCAATTTCAAAATTACGACATTAAAAAAGGAACCCGGGGCCTCGAGTACCCAATGGTGGTTAAGCGTTTTTTATTGCCGGGTACCGCAGCACCCACTGGCGTTTTAGTGGATACTTTTTAATAAAAAGAATATTAAGCGCGTATGATCACCGTTCTAAACCCGTTACAAACGGGACGTATGATACGCTGTTGATACGTGCTAGTGAGCATAGTACTCCATGTCATGTTTCTTTCCGTGCCTGATACGTTCGTAGCACGGTCAAACATGATAAATGATGTTTATTTTGCGAATAGGTTTTTACAAACACTTTTACACGTCTTTTTTTTTCTCTCTTGGTTAACTCACATGAAGTCCTCATGTGAGTTAACCAAGATTATGTCTGGACTTTAAAAGAGACTATGACCTCTGAGTTTGTTTCGGCTGTTTCTTCTCAGAGTAGTCAGGTACGAAACACCGACCCATCTAGTTTAAAAAAAAAAGACGTGAGATGCAGATTAGTGTCTGAGATGGTCTTTTGAAGAAAGAACCACACAGATTTGAGTGGTCCTGTCCAGTCAGTGCAAGCATTTGTCAGTGATCGTGTAGTTCAACTTATAACTCAAGGAGTTCAACGACACGACGAACAATACAAAAGAAAGGACATTTGGGTAGGTCGCTTGTAGTACTCAAACTGCCAGAAAATCGTGGGAAAACCAAACATAAAATAAAAAAATGACCCACATGGTCCTCACATTCACAATAATCAAATAAAATTAATAATACTTTACAAAATAAATTAAATGTCACAATAATAAAAAAAAATATAGTTAAATACTTAAGGAAGCATTGTCTGTCAAAATCATTGAATGTCAGAATTTAAAATAATAAAAAAAAAAAAATGGTACGGTGTAGTAAGCAGTATCCTTTATGCACACCTCTGTCTTACCCTGTTATGTTATGTGTTCACATCTATACTATGTTATGATTGCACGATTTGTTAATATTATTTTGGAATTATCTGTGAGTGTAATGGATTGCTGTACTATCTTATCAACGAATATAAAACCAAATGTCATGACCCATTCGTAAGTACAGCGACCTATTTCAGTCAGAGATAGCTGTATTTATTTATGCAGGGTGTAAACAAACTCTTCACGAAGCCGTCAACCAAGCATTATGTACATCAAACTAAGTCACTTTACGCAAAAATTAGTGCTGGGAAACGACTTTTTTTTTTGGGCTGAAAAATCACCTTTTACGGTAGGACTCAATGTAACGCACTCAAAACATTGTGCTGATGGATGGATTGAGTAGTAAGGGGTCGTGGAGGTGTTTAAAAATCCTACATTTTAAATGTTGGAACTTTGACTCCCCAATGTCTCTGTAACTAGAAGGTTCCCAGGTATGGTCTAGAACAAAAAAATGATCGCAATGTCGGGAGAACAAGTGCATTTTGGCTTCGTTAAGAGTCTTTTTACACTCTTTATTAATGTTACTGAATAGTCGTATTTATTTGGTAATGCGATTCCATTAAGTAATAGATGGGAATTTCGCGACATATTGAGCTATGCAACGATTTTTTATGAGATTCAAATGGACCTCGATTATTTTTATTGTTGGTTTCCGTTTTTCCCCCATAAGTGAATCAGCATGCAAATTACTTTAAAACTGCTTAAGAAAACACTTATTCCGTAGTAGTAATTGTATTGTCATGGAATAAAATGTCATTCGGATAAAACTTAATATAGTTAAAAAAAAAAAACTGAAAACCACGCTTTATAATGACGTCATTTTATTTCTCGTATTTTACACAGCAAACCCTTTCATTTGATACTCATATCATGAGAATACATTAAAAATAACTAGTCCACCATCTGTGGCAGTCAGCCATATGTGAATTAGAATGACGTCATTTAACTCACCATGCATTCTCATTCAAACTAATGCAGAATTAAAAAAAAAACAAAACTTTTTTTATTTTCTTTTTTTAATTTTTTTTTTTAAGTCCGCCTCTGTACTTTGTACTTGAAGTGTTAAATAAATAAATTTCAGCTCAATCGGAAACCGGGAAGTAAGTCAACTTCTAAGATTTTTTTACATAGTTACCCCAAAAAAACCCAAGTAGGCTTGAAGTCAGTTTTACTAGACGCTAGGGTTTACTCAGAATGATAAACTTATCTGTGGTATCTCAAATAGCTTTGTTGTGAATCAGTCATGTTTGCTTGACAAACATATGTACTTGTATTTACATAAGTATTCTTAGATATACATAGAACGTTATGTTTTGCCATTAAGATATTCACATATAGGGTTAGTGGCCTCTAAGCCATTGTCACATACGAAGTTATATTTAGGTATTTGCGTTAAATGATATCTAATAATTACTGTTATACATTATTAAAAACATGACTCCCATAATATTGAAATCGAGTTTTGTTAACAATGTCAAGGGTTTTTTTACTGTACGGAATTCTAATCGTTTTTCTAAAATAAAAGTAAATTAAGTTACTCCTTATAACCCAGCTATTTGTCAGTCCTTCCGGTCAAAATCGGTATAGCCGTTTCGGAGATTAACCGGAGCAAACAGCAAGACAGATTTTTTTTTAACAAATTTCTTTTATTATGACATTACAAGCAGACATTTCAATATTATTTATTTTTATTGATATCTATACTAAGAAATAAAATTGAAATGTCAGTTTGTCAATACAAATCCAGACTCTGCCACACACACTGTCATATAATTATCTACTTTACAACCAAGGACGGAAATAAGTAATAACAATATTTACGCATAGTTAGCTTGTTTCACCGCGAAATAAGGCAACCGCAAAATTTTATCGGGTGTTTATATTAGCTTAACTTGTAACTATCTAAATAACTATGTAAACAAATCTTAGAAGTTAAATTTGACTTTCTTCCCGGTTACCGATTGAGTTGAAATTTTGCATACACGTTTATTTTTGATGACAATGTATGATGAGCTATAGGGGCGAGCCTATTGCTATCAACCAACATGTCCATAATACCAATCTGCAGGGGGCGCCGCGTGCTGAATTATGGTCCACCCCTTTTACAGAAAGGTGGTCTGCGGTCCAGCAGTGGGAACTTTACAGACTAATAATGCGGAGCTTACGATACCCTGCACCCAACTATATATACTCCTAAACACTGGCTATATCGTAGCCTAGCTAGGAGGACAGAGCTTCACCCACCTTAGTGTAGACGACAATTCTGTGTTACCTGTTATTATTTAAGTGAAAAAATTAAACGAGTGTGGTTTAGACCACACGACTGAAGTAAATCTTCTATAGCTCCATCTATATGTTCCGTTCGCATCGCCCGAACGCATCGTAACGCTTTCGTGATGCATACACCAGTTTACTCCCCAAGTCAAGCGTGCGTAAAGAAGTTTTACTTCAAAAAAAGTTGTAAACTATATAATAATTACCTATCCAAAAGGCGTTGACACTATTCCAAGACATGACAAATTCATGAGAAAGTTTCTTTAAATGACTGCATCCCAGAGATATACAGGGTGTAAACAGACTCTTCACGAAGCCGTTAACCAAGCATTATGTACATCAAACTAAGTAACTTTACGCAAAAAATATTGCTGGGAAACGACTTTTTTTTTGGGTTCAAAAACGTTTTACAGTAGGACTCAATGTAACGCACTCAAAACATTGTGCTGATGGACGGATTGAATAGTACGGGGATCGTGAAGGTGTCTTAAGTAAAAAAAATACATTAAAAACATGTATTTAAAAAAAAAAACTTGTGAAGAAGTTGGAACTTTGACCCCCAATATCTCCGTAATTAGAAGGTTCCCAGGTATGGTCTAGAACAAAAAAATGATCGCAATGACGGAAGAACAAGTGCCTTTCGGCTTCGTTAAGAGTCTTTTTACACCCTTTAGATATAATTAGATAAGGCAAGTATCACTATCCGTTTGAAAACCAAGCGTGCCTTGTTTTGACTACCTACTATGACGCCATAAGCAATATTTAGTTAGGTACTATACAAAATAGACTACATTTTTGTTCTTTAAATGTCAATGGAGTAAATTCTTGAGTGGGCACGCGAAGTGGTGCTCTTGCGTTTAACTGTATCTGTACTGCATCCTTTTTCAACAGATATTCAAGTTACTCAATTCTATAAAACAACCATTTATCAATGTAGACACTACCCGAATACTATCCGGTTTATATCCGGATACTACCCGTATGTTGCCCGGTTAATTCGCACAACCAACAAAACTCAAAATGCCTGATGTAATGGACTGGAAGGTGGACAATAAGAGCTGTAAAAAAATAGCTTCGTTATTCTCTGAAGGCAAGTATAGCGCTATAACTCATAAAGGGTTAGGTAGAACCGTGAGAGCTGTAATTTATGGATATCTTCACGTATGGGCGTACTTGTGAAACCAAATTTTGTTAGCTTCTACGCTTTTATACTTCTTGTGATTCATGTGGTGCATGATAAAAGTTATGATTCATAGACAATACTAATTTTGAGTTTTGATTTAAGGTGGAAGCGCAAGTGTAGCCCATGAAATTTAATTTTGCTATGTTTTTTTTTGCAATTTGCAGGTCATTCTCAGGTTGTATATTGGTTAAAATATGATTCGCGACCGTGACAAATATGGCTTTACTAAATTGCTTCAACTTTACATTCAATGACTTTTTCATGAAAGTCATGCAAAGTGATTATATATTATAACCTCCGAAACATCATGAACATCAGATGGTCGGACCGTATTAGAAATACGAACGTCTTAAGGAAAACCAAGGTTCTTGGCATAGAGGCCAACTTGATGAGACGTCTGTTAAGATGGCGTCGGCATGTCTCTAGAAAGCACGCAGAAAGACCGAATCACATCTTTTATTCCGAACTCCAGGAAGGGAAACGGAAACGTGGTGGTCAATTTTTACGTGTCAAGGATGTTCAGAATAGACACTTCAAAAGATGCGAAATTGACCCCTTAGTCTGGGAAAAGCAGGCACAAAATCGGGCCGAGCGGAGACGTCGTGTGCATCGGCAGGTCAACGTCTTTGAAGAGAGAAGAAGGTCACAGCAAGACTTAAAGCGTGATGACCTTAAAGCTACGCTACAGTTGTACCCATCTTTGGCAGAAAAACTCCGAGCACAAAGCGGACACGTCAGAACACCATTGACGAAGTTGTATCGTCAATGGTGTTCTGACATGTCCGCTTTGTGCTCGGAGTTTTTCCGCCAAAGTTGGATATGCTAGCCATCACTTGAGAGCACATGATAGAGCAGCACACCAAAGCTTTCAACAACCTCCCTAGAAAGCCGTGGATTGCAGTTGCTGTGGCCGAAATCGGCTAGATGGCATCACCAACATAAACTTAAAGGGTTGTATGGATGATTATAATGATTATAATTCTGCAAATACATGCGTATTACAGTAGCGAATCATACTTTGTTCAACTTACAATCCGGAAAATTGCGAAAAATGCGGGCTACGCTGGCGCTTCCACCTTAAGGAGTAGAGCAGACGACGCATGTGAAAACTCTGTGCGACATAGATCCTCACAGGCTGAATAAGAAACTAATTAAACCTTTGATAATAATATAAACTTTCTTTCACAGATATAGAGCGGGGTCAGGGGGATGAGGCCACCCATCCCCTCCTTAATCCAAATGAGGGGGGTGACTTCCGCATCAGGATGCCCAGGCCACGGCATCTGGGACTATCCGGCCACCAGTATGTTACATTTGCTGTTTCTTCTCTTAATACAGTTAATTCTAGTTGGTTTAGCAGTCGCAGGCGTGACTGCTGAGCATGAGGTCCTGGGTTCGATTCCCGGGTCGGGCAAAGTGTTATTGGATTTTTCCAACAGTAAATTCTTAATAGGAGCCATGAAATCTGGATTTGTGCTCGGTTCATGCTAATAGGCTCGTCTCCAATTACATGGGACTTAAACATAACTGGCGAAATGTGGGTGTACTCTTTATTAGGAACATACCCTTCGGGGGTTAATGTCGTTATCTTATGTGTTGAATTGATAAGTAAATGGCAAAACAATTAAATGTGAACTTGTACCAAAACCTCACAATTGTAAACGATATTTATCGCTATCCATACTCATCATCTGCCTAGCCTTTTCCCAACTATTTTGGGGTCGGCTTCCAGTTTTATTTATTTATTTAAATACCCCCTGATAAAACTGGTTTTCAGACTTCTTGGGCCACTGACTACCTTTAACGACTGTCAAAGATCTACAAATGACAGCCGGGCCCAACAGCTTTACGTGCAGCACACGTATCATAATACGACCTGTAGCCCTAGAGCGATTGGGCGATACTTCTAGAAAATAGCAGTCTATGCTTAAAACTATGTGTGTGTCCACAGATAATAGGCCCATCTTCCACTACATGCCCTGACACCTGTGCACTTGACGATCTCTTGACTGCATCAGCGAGCGGAGTTGACGTAGCTGATTTTTGGCCAAACATAAAGGGTGTAAACAGACTCTTCACGAAGCCGAAAGGCACTTGTTCTCCCCATCATTGCGATCAATTTTTTGTTCTAGACCATACCTGGGAACCTTCTAGTTACGGAGATATTGGGGGTCAAAGTTCCAACTTTTTCACAAGTTTTTTTTTAAATACATGTTTTTAATGTAAGATTTTTACTTTAAACACCTCCAGGACCTTCTTACTATTCCATCCATCCATCAGCACAATGCGTTACATTGAGTCATACTGTAAAAAGTGATTTTTCAGCCCAAAAAAAAAGTCGTTTCCCAGTACTAATTTTTGCGTAAAGTTACTTAGTTTCACGTACATAATGCTTGGTTGACGGCTTCGTGATGAGTCTGTTTACACCCTGTATTTAATAAAAAGTTGCCATCGACACGCTAAGAAGAAGATGCTTAAAACTACTTTAGAAACTCCAATCATCTTTTATTGTTCCTCCACAGTACCTCAGACCGTCCCACGCTACCAAAGTTGATGATGCCAGACCAGACGACTCCATCATCAGTAGGGTCCACAGTCAACAGTACCCCGATCCTTGAGTCAGGGGCAATGATGTCCAAGCCCTGGAGACGCGGAGACAGGCGGCTGCAGAGGCTGAATACAGAACTTTTAGAGGCTATAGAGACACATGACCTTGAAGAGGTGGAAAGGTGAGTGTGTTTTATTTATCTTCAAATCGGTAAAGTGCTACATGGTTATTTTGGCGCTGGAATGACACTACCCAAGACACCTCTGATTTTTCGGATTCTAGTAAATCCACTAACTAATATTATAAATGCGAAAGTAAGTTTGTTTGTTACATTTTAACGCCTAAACCACTGCACCGATCGTCCTGAAATTGCATATAGGTACGTTGTCAGGTGAACAGAAAAGGACATAGGGTACCTTTCATCCCGAAAAAAAGTACTGTTTCCGAGGAAAACAACAATAACGTTCTTTTGATAATAGGTGGCGCCACGTGTCTTTCGAATCATGATAGAGAGTATTAGAGAGTGACCGGTTGATGGCAATAGGCTCGCCTTCTATTACATGGGACTTAAACGTAACTGGCGAAATGTGGGTGTACTAATTTGTACACCTCTGCCTAACCCTTCGGGGATTACAGGCGTATTGTCATGATAAAAAAGAATGTATCGTTTGCGTCGGTCGGTCCATTATGTTCGCGACTTACACGACTTTATTTCACATTTGTAACTCACACCCACATCAGCAACTTTACAAATACGGGTGAATCACTCCGATTTTCTTCGCTAAGACTAACTCTAAAATGATCTAACATGCTACTGTGTTACAAGTATACTATAATGATGACTACGTTTCACTGAACTCAAGGTTCTACATAATTGTGCTAAAAATGACGGTGCCTGTAATTGTCGAGCATCATCTAATAACTGTGTAAGGTCTAGGTGTATGACTGACTACAGGTCATAGCACACAATTATATAAACTCGTAAAAGGATCGTCACCGCATCAACTCGAGTCATTCAGTATTGTTTGTATGAAACTCCCTACTGCAACGCACCATTCCACCATTGCAATGCACCATTCCACTACGTACCACTCTAACCATTGATGAAAACAGCATGAAAATCGGTGCAGTAGTTTTTGAGTTTATTGCGAACAGACAGACAGACGCGGCGGAGGACTTTGTTTTATAATATGTAGTGATATATATCTATATACTTTAAATCCAATTCTTGTAAAAAATATATATATATATATATATATAAAAAAATATATATAATAATATGATTATATATATTTTTTAAATATATATAATCTGAATCTCGGAAACGGCTCCAATGATTTTTATGAAATTTAGTATGTATAGGGTTTCGGTGGCGATAAATCGATATAATAAGATTTCATTTTTAGGAAACGTCAAAAAAAAACCGAGATCTGTCTTACAGGTGCTACGATATATATATATATATGATATAGGAACAAAGAGGCGACATTTTATAAAAAACTGAAACTTTATCTGTTGATGTACTTGCTATAGGTAGGAAGGAACAATTGAATGTTATGAAAAATCGGTCCTGGTGGCAAATATTAGGTAACACACGCTAATTAGCTGCTAAGTTACGTCATTTTATAAAGCGTGATTTTCATATTTTATATGAGGACAGAATGATGATTCATCTCCTCCACTGCCAAATATTTTAGATGGTTACTACGTACATAGGTCAGGTGTTCATGGGATCTTGGTCCAATATTCACACATACCCAGTTTTTTTTTTTATATATAATTTAACTGCTTTGCTAATGTAAAACCATTTTCTTTTTGTGTTTTTTGTCCTGTGCGGGCTAATAAATACTTTTTCTTTCTTTCTTACATAATTATCCAAATTCTATAACAAATTCCTGTCTATACCAGGTTACTAAACGCTGGCGCCAGTCCCAACGCAACATGCCGCTTGGGCCTGGTATCCGCCTGCCATACCGCTGCTCTCATGGGAGGAGATGCCCTCAGCCTGCTGATCAAGTTCGGAGCCGAGAAGCTAAGGATTGACAAACTCGGCAGAACTCCGCTGCACTTGGCTGCATGGGCTGGGAATGCAAGACAGGTTGCTGTGTTGTTGGACTTTCCTGAAGGTAAATTCAATATATTTTTATACAACTGCTCAAAGCAACGTTTTCTCAGGGTTCGGGTATGCATCTGTGTGTGTTTCTTTAGTCCACGGCAACTTGTAAACGCTTTAACTGATTTCGATGCATCGTTAAATATAATTCTTGAATAATGCCGGGTTAAATAGACTATCTATAATAGCTACCTTTTTATTACATGTACAGTTTTCAGTACAGTTAATTAACATAACAAATTAGCATAAGTTGACCTTTCATTGTATTGAAACTTCGTAATACACCAGGTCAGCTAACGACCAAAGTGTTACCACCGACGCACGGCTGACTCTGGGACTGGACTCTGGTCCATGGGTTTTCTTCAGGGAATCTCAAAGACAATTTTCGATAAACACAATCATTATTTACTAAGAAAATATCTTAAATACGTAATACATTTTTGTATTGTAGAAACTAAATAAGCAATTTTGATGAACAAAATCAAAATACTTTGACAAAAACTGTTCAATACATCTTCCTCTATTCTTTATTCATTGTCATTCTTCTTCATTGTTTCTTTTGTCTTCTCATGACCACAACAAGGTGAAACTCGTTATCAGGCGCGACCACCGCCTCGGTCTTTTTGGAAACCAGCCGCAGGACCCGGAGCTCGTCAGTCACATCCTGCAATAGTTAAAAAATGGTCCAGTTGAGACAGCTTTTCAACTACAATTGAAGGTCTAGTGAAAACTTCTTTAGCATCGTTGTGATTTGAAAGTCGATGAAATGAAAAAGCGACAGTAAAAAGAGACAGACACATAATTTCATAAGATTTAACATGGGCGAAAATGAGATAGGAAGCATTATACAGTGTTTATCTTAAAGCCAAAATTTTTGAAGGTTTCAATTCTACCAGGTGTGAATGGGGAAGAAAACTGTCAAATAGTTCCACGTAGATGGCGCTGACTGTTTGTTACAAACAAACTGTCAAACTCTATAGAAATTGAAGAACATTTTATTATTTTACGACTTTTTTCAATATTATGGGTCGTTGTGTAGCCTTTGGATGGAAAGAAATAGGCGTTGTCACATTTCAAAGAAATTTGCACATGAAGAGAAACCGGGAAAAGGCACTTAAAATAAATAAAATCAAATCAAGTAATTTTTCGAGGTTATATGGGAGACATTTAACAACAACACCTCTTCTGGCTATTCCATCTGGGATTCAAGACAGTTACACACACTGTCGAAGTTGAAATTTCTTTTTATGCTTCCAACCTGTGAAGAAAAACTGGGTTCTTTTCAAATAACCTTACATTTTGTAACAAGAAAAAACAATGATGTATTACCTTAGTTAGTTTATCAATGAGTCTCATTAAAAAGCAAAAAGTTAGTGAGTTAAGTTTATTTTACAACTTATAGAACCATAATATTGCCCAGAAAACAGCTAAAAGTCGATAAAATGTTAAATATAATGTGCCTTTCGACAAGCCCCGCTTTCTTTCCTTATTGCGTTGCCCCTCGTTTTTTCTATTCTTCCTTCAACTGGGTGATATGCCAGGTAAAACACGCAAACGCTTAAAAAATCGTCCACGCAATTTATACGTTTATACTAAAAACTTTTGACAGGTAACAAAATATCAGCGCCATCTTGCGGCGAAATTTCCGGGAAACGTGTTATGGATATGATATTTAGGATCTAGAAACGGATATGGATACAGGAATAAAATTATATCGGTTTCGGATACGGTTACGCATATATAATTATTTCGGATTATCCGTTAGTTTCGGATTGTTTCAATTACGGATATAATAAAAAAACTATATTTAAAAAACTAACTCGTTATGAAAGACGTTATGTTATTACTAGAAATAACAAACAAACTGTCAGATTCACGTGGCGCGCGAGCGGTGAAACAAAAACGCCCTTATACGAAACTATCCGAAACTTGTGAAACGGATACGGTTACGGTTACGGATATATTTTTATTTCGGATATCCGATAGTTTCGGTTACGGTTACGGAGCTTCATAACATCCCTGATTGGTACTAGCATGTCACAGAACCCAAAAATCAGACGTGTGACGTCAACCGATCTGCATTTTTTTTTGGTAAATATGCTTGCGTTTTCCCGCAACTGGCCAGATGTGAGTGATGATGCGGCCTAGGGTGTAGCACGCATGCTTATAAGAAATCTATTCACTTGAACTTTGAATAGATCCAGATTAAAATGACCAGGGAACTGGAAAGCCGGCAGTAAATTCCGCAGGCTTGCGATTTGACCCTCGCTGTAGACAATGACCTAGTAGAGGGAGCACCTGTCACAGAGACCCGTGTCCCAGCAGTGGGAATTTATAGGGCGATTATGGTAATGCTCTAATATCGTCAGTTACTTACGATTTCCTTGAGTGCATTAGATGCACTGGCTGAAAGGTTTCGCATGTGGTTGGAGTAGGTAGCAGCGGTCAAGCTGTCCAGAGTTGTGGTCTCAGGGAAACCTGTTGACAGAGTTGAATTATTCCCTTGAGCCACCAATATAATTTTGATTGGAGATTGAGTCTCGCCATTTTAGACATTTATTTATCACAAACACTGCTATAATTATAGGAAATTCCTAATGTGGTAGTGTGGTCCTCGACGTCTATAACATTACTACCTTATGGGCAATTGTAACACCAGTACTAACTGGGTTTTAGAGATCAGATAGACAGTTGCTCCATGTAAAACACTGGTATTCAAATGCACCCGGTTGGATAAGGCGGCCCAGATATAGTTGGGAAAAGGCTACCCAGATGATGATGGACAATTGTAACACCTACCACTCAGAGGCTCTGACAAATCTTTAAGCATACGTACGCTACGCGCGCGTCACCATGTTTTGAGTCGCCCTTCATAAATGCATTTGTGACTGTTCCTAAAATACCCTAGGCTGATAAAATTTTCGTTTTTTCCTAAATCAGCGAAAGTATGCCAGTTGTCACTATAAATTTCCATTATCTTTCGTGCTGGACCTGTTAGGCTGCCTATAGCTATGTCTAAAGCTTTATCATCTCCATTAATGGTTTTTATATACCGTTCCAAATCCTTTATTAATTTATTAACGTTATTTTGCCCCCCACTAAACTTTGGCCTCTCAGGTCCTTAAAAAATACACACCCATCGTGTTACTTTTACTGGTCCCAGCCGCAGGGCCTGTCACCGAACTTGTACCGACTGTAGGTGGATCAATGTCCAATGTCACCGTTTCAATATTCACGTTCCCCGCATTTGTTTTATTATTGGGAACGAGGTTTTCAATTTTTTCAACAAGTAATTCTATTCCACTACCAGCGTAACTTACTTGCCGATTTGCTTTAGAAGAATTTACTAAGGTCATTATTGTTAGGTTGAACGCGTTTAGATTTGTTTCAACGGCGATCCATGCTTCAAACGTAATAAATAAAGTCTTACCTCGAAACTTGCGACTGGAATACCTGAACCTGCCGATACCGTTACTGCACCCGCTAGCATGATGCTGCGTAGTACTGCAGGTACTCGATCGAAGCTGGAACAGCCACGAAACCCTGCTCTGCCCGTGCTCGAAATGTCGAATTTACAATGCTGGATACACTCCAAGTAGTCCCTTGAAGCGAACTAAAGTACAACCCACTTAAAATATGCTGCCTCGATTACCAGTCTCGCCTCTGCCAAAGCCCGCCTCTCTGCCGTCCCCTTGCTCGTCCCGATCACACTCACTAGCCCCTCAAACTCTTATGTCCGAACTCTTCAAACGTCCAAGACCAACTGCCTAGTTCCCTATCCTTTCTTCAGCCTCCTCAAACCACCACGCGCGATGAGCCACGGGTCTCCTTTCCCAGAATTCGTTTATGACCGTTTTTCAACGTCTCAATTGTTTTAAGGGTCTCGTTGGTTGCTTACGGCCCAAAACATGGTAACCAGATGTCGGCGTTAGTGTTGAGAAATGCATTTAGAAATTCAATGTTTATTTATTATTATTTATTTATTTTACTATTTATGTACACACAGTAGACAACACAGGAGAATAACATTATAAAATATGAGTACAAAGGTACTGCTTATTTCTTAAGAAATTTCTGCCAGCAGACCTGCAAAGAGGAGAAATGAAAAAGAAACATAGACAAAGTGTGTGAGAAAAGGACAAGAATAATGCGTTTATGTGCCTTACCTAACTTAACCTATAATATTATAACAATATATATATATATATATATATTATAATATTATTATATTATTATTTTATATTTTGGTCCTATAATATTATATTTATTTTTATTTATGTTTTTATCTTTTCTTAAACATTCTTTGAAATATTATATTGGCCTGCACTTAGCTTTCTTCCCTAGTGCGTTTCCCATTAAATTAAGAATTTATGAGTTTCTAAGCGGTTCGATATTGTTTTTACAATTCAAAGAAAGAAGGAACGTTTGGTTATTAATTACGGTAACATGTCAGCCTGTCAAACCCATAAACTAGAGATATAATGTGTTTTGTAAGTGGCCGATAGGTACCACGTGTTGATTTTGAAATAGGGATCAAAACTAAGATAATATTTGGTTAATAATTAGACTGCCTTTAACAGCTATTATAGACAATTACGAGATAAAAAAGGTTAGATGTAGAAATACCGTATGGGCAAACGGCACTAATAAATAAAAGTATTATTTGCATGGCATCACTGATTTATAACAAATTGCCCAACGACATTAAAAAATTACCTACTCCTGTATTTAAGAATAAATTATACACCTTTCTAATTAAATGTTATTGTAATGTAAAAGAGTACTTAGAAGATAAAGATATTGTATTTTAATTATAGAATTTATTTGTGCAATAATTCAATATGATGGATATTATAATTACTATGACCTATGACATTATTAATTTTCATGACATTTTTATTACTTATAACTTACTCTACTACTTAAATTGACATATTACTTATAAATTACTTTACTACTTAGATTGTGTGTAATTATATTGACCATGTATATCCTGACATTATAATTTAATACTTATTGAATATGAATAATATGAATTTAATTTCAAATTTAATTGTCCTAATATATTTGCACAGCTAGTATGGTTATAAAACAGCGAACTTTAAGAACGTTATGTAACATCCTCTGAACCTGTGTTATGCAAATAAATGATTTGTATTTGTATAAAGCTTGTGTTTCAATAATAATAGTACATTATGGTACAAGTGTGTAATGTTGGTGATTACCGCTGAGGCGCTATTGAGACCCGAGCCGTTAGGTGAGGGTCTTAAGAGAGCCGAGGACGGTAATCATCAATACACATGTGTATCATACGACGTTTTTCAACACACTTGTGAATAATACTAAAAAATAATTTTATTTAGTAGATCAGATATGAAGTTTATTTAGAAAAACAATTAATAAATGTGCAGTTAGTAAAATTATATGTTATTAACTGTTTTTGATGGCATAGCGGTCTCATCAGATAGATTATTTGTATTATTGAACACGATCTTTTTTGTATGAATAATAGCAATGAAAAAGTCACAGTTTGATTCCAGGTGTCATTATGTGCCTAATTGCGGTGAAATTAGAGCTATATTATGAGCAAGTGTGTTGATAAAAGTTTATTTGTACTATTGAACACGATTCTTTTTGTATCGAAACTTTTTTTAAGAACAAAGCAACTCAACCAATAAAATAAAAAAAAACACTATAACTCACTTGTGAATAATAGCAATGAAAAAGTCACAGTTTGATTACAGGTGTCATTACGTGCCTAATTGCGGTTAAATTAGAGCCATTTTATGAGCAAGTGTGTTGAAAATAATTTAATTCAATTATTTATTCAAGTAACATAACTCATGTGTTAGTAACAATCAGACTTATTTCTATGTAAGTAAACTAAATTAAACACAGCTAAAGAGAAGATAAAGAAAAGAAAGCAGCATACAATATACAACACAACGTTATTTACCTGCAGGTCCAGCAGAAATTTTGCAGCACCGGTTAACGATCGCACAATCCAGCCGGCTTGCGATCATGTTTAGGATGCTGTTGGTGCTGCCCGTACCCTGCAAACCAGGGATGCGCATCTCTTACGCATGACTGTATAAAAGCAATCCACGCGGGCTTCTGCAAACATCCCTGAAGCACTACAGAAACGCGGCAACCTCATCAGCACCCTAAACGCATTGTTGTATCGGACTCGAAGGACGCTGTATGCCTTTAGTGTAAAATGAGCCCACAGGCTACACACGTAGAATGAAGTACAATATATACACGGAACAATGCGACTTTGACTTGAAAACCCTGCGAGCTATCATGTTAGCACGTACAGACAGCGCCCTTCGCTCCCAATCCTATGCCAACTACATCCAAATTTGTAAAGTAGTTTTTGCGTGAAAGGGTAACAAAAATGCATCCATCCTCACAAATTTTCGCACTTAAAATAGTAAGATGCTCTCTCTCACCTTCGCAGTTAACTATGATGGTTCCAACGACCATTCCATTCTCATTGATACGTATCATCGTGTTTGTGGCACCAGGACCCTGAAAAGTAAAGGTTTTCGTTTAGCTTCGCCAACGATAATAAGGCACTGTGACACTGAACCTTCTCGGAAAGCCGTGTTTCGGCTGAAATGGTGAAGATGATGTTGATGCTTATAATGTGAAATAGGCTACCATATTCGCTGTCACATCAGCATGAGCCGTTTAAGCTAGGCCAAATCAGACTGAATCGTAAATTTAAATCTTTGGTCCGAATAGAAGTCGGCTACTGTAGCCATTTAAATAATCCCTTGGAACACAGAGCATTATAATATAATACTGGCCTTGGAATCCGCAACGATAAGTTGATAAAAGTATTACACACCATAAATTTGCTGGCAATCTCCATGGCTGCTATGAAATTATCAAGATTTATTTAAATTGATCTCTTCTTGAAAGAAGGCTATAAAATTATCTCTAAAACTTCGTCGGTAAGTCAACAATGACGTATGGCAGAACAATATTTATTTTCTTGAGTTTTTAATGAAAGCCATTGGTTTATGGCCAGTATTATTCTTTAATTTAAAGGTTCAGTTCGAACTATTGTTATTATATTAAAGTTGCAAATGTATTTTTGAAATAAAACTTCTTTAAGCACGCTTGACTTGGGGAGTAAGCTGGTTAATGCGTTACGAAAGCGTTAAACGCGTTCAGGCGAGGCAAACGGAACATATAGATGGAGATTAAGAAGTTTTACGGCAGTCATGTGGTCTAAAGCACAATCGTTTTTTTATGTATTAGCTTTTCCTGTATCACTATTTTGCAAAGGCCTACCCCATTCCGTTCCAACTCTCTCAGTGTTTTGCCTTCTCTAGCCAATCAGCCAGGAACGAGTGCAAATCGTCCCACCAGCAGTTCTTAGGCGTACCTCGGTGACGACGACCGCCTTCAGGCACCCATTGTGTGACGATTCTAACCCATGAACCCAGGACCTCGTCCTCAGCAGTCGCACTTGCGCCCACTAGATCAACGAGACGGTTAAAACTTTTCCAAAAATCGCTATTATTAAAAAAATATCTTTTCCTAGATATCCAAGAAAGGGTGGGCGCAGACAGCATGTCCTCGGAAACGGAAGAAGACGTGAGGAAGCTGTGTCCTCTCATCAAGGAGTTGACGAATGTACGCTGTGACCTGGGCGACGTCAACATGACATTGCCGAAACCCTGGAAGGACAATATTGACCATAACTGTCGGGATATTAAAGGAAGTGTAAGTTATACTTTCTATGACTAGCTTATGCCCGCGGCTTTGGTAATTGTCCCACGGGATCGTACCACCGGGGTAAAAAGTATCCTATGTGTTAATCCAGGTTATAACTATCCGTGTGCCAATTCGATCACAGAGAGAAGACCTGTGTCCTAACTGTGGGAACATGTAGGCAGAGAACACCGGGGTGGTTTTTAGTCAGTTAAAGTCTGACAGACTCCGTGAGATGTCCTCCACCCGCCCCAGGGCGGAGGACATCCATGAGGTTTTTCGACCCCGGAACAAAAAAAAAGAAGGTAGGTTTATTTGGCACAATGCTGCAAGTTCACCAACATTAAACATAAATATAAAAAAAATCATGTGTGCAATTTACACGCGGTAGAAGTGAAACCTTCAAAAATGTTGGCTTCACGATAAACACTATAATGCTTCCTATCTCATTTTCTCCCACGTTAAATCTTATGAGTTTATGTGTCTGTCTCTTTTTACTGTCGCTTTTTCGTTTCATCGACTTTCAAATCACAACGATGCTAAAGAAGTTTTCACTTCAAAAACTTAAAACTAAACAAAAAATAATTGTGTGTCTCATGGCTGCGCCAAACCAGACAACTAGTGCTGCTGGTTTTCAACTGGACCGTAAGCTGTGTGTTGACGAAGACAAAACGTATGGCCTCCCAATATTAAAACAAAGTGTTTAGTTCCAGTAACTTGCTTCCGTCTTGGGAATAACATCGTATCCGGTACTTAACCTAAAATCAAACTAAAACTAACAAGATTAACTCAAGTATAAGTCGAACATGTAATTTAGAGAGTAGTTAGAAACACTTACAAGATTGCAGACTCTATTAGATTGTGCTGGCCAAGTTTCATGTTTGGTTTCGAGACATGTGATTTTCAAAGAAGAACCCGCACTTAGAGACTATTCTAAAGCCAATCGATGATTGAAGAAGCCCTTTGATTTGAGCACAAACATATTGCCATCATCATCTGCCTAGCCTTTTTAACTATGTTGGTGTCCATACTAACAGGATGACGATAAAATTATTATTATGATTATTAAAAAAAATAATTTCTCCTGTATCGTGGGTGCGTTCACAAACATTTAAACTCACATACACAAACAGCCAGACCCGGAACAACGATCTGTAGGCCATACAAATAATTGTTCCGTGCGGGGATCGAAGCCGCGACACGCAGCGCAGCAGTCAATCGCTCTGCCACTGCGCCAACCGTGCCGCCAATTTAATACCAGTATTTGACATGGAGCGACAGTTTACCTGACCTCACGACCTAATTACTTGGTTACAGTATACATTTACCCGGCTGCTTCTCTGTTTCCCGATGATTATAATCGAGATCTCTTCAAACGAGTGAACGGTTTCTTTTATGCATGCGTGCTCCACCCTAAGCCGCATCATCACTTTACATCGGGTGACTTGCTGCCAAATGCAAGCCTAGCATAAAAATAGTCGGCAGACTTTTGGGAATTCTGACTACCCGTATCGACTGTCAAATGCCTGTGCGGCCACACTACCGTTCATCGAATCTGGAATCGAAACCGCGATACGCTGCGCAACAGCCAATCGCTCCACTGCGGCAAGCGCGCCTTCCTTGCCTCTTTCATACTTCCCTATTACTCGTCATCTCATCAGTGACCTCCTTTCTAGCTATATCATCCTTCACACAGTCCATCCATCGTTTTTTTCCTTTCACATTACTCATTGTTTTTGAACGACCTAAAATTGTCGGCAAACTCGTTAAAATCAAAGCAGAGAGGAAATCAGCAGTAGTCCAGTGGTGGCTGCCCCGACTTACGAGCAGTAAGTAGTGGGTTTAAACCCTGGCAGGTGCCTTACTTTGTGTAAGTTATTTCATCACCATTGCTCTCAAAACGGTGAAGGAAAGCGTCGTGAGGAAATAAGCATGTCTTAGAACCAAAAATTCAAAGACATGTGGCATCTACCAACCCGCACTGGGCCCGCGTGGTGGATTATAGCCCATTCCCTCTCATAGAGAGGAGGCCTGTGTCCCATCAGTCGGAAAATTATAGCCTGATTATGCTTATGCTGGTTAAAATATACATAGGTATTTTCAAGCCCACTGCGGTTGAGTGAAACACGTTTCATCGATAAACTATGCATCGTACGCATTAATCACAGGTGAATAATTTCGATGCACGCTCCACGAATAGGTACAATTTGCTGATGACTTTATTCATCAAATTAATTTTGTTCGTTGGCGTGAATGCGTATAATCTGTGTAGGTATCCGAGATTCCTGTTATGTTTTCATCAATCAATTAGATTAGCGTATCGTACTAAAACCATCACACTTGTTATCAACAACAAAGGCAGTATTAGAGGTTAGCACAGTACGGAGTATTCCCATTATTTTGAGCACCGATTTCAAGAGCACCAATGCTTAGGCTGCGATTCTACTGAGGCGGAGCGGAGCAGAGCGGAGACGAGCTGTGCCGCGATTCACCAATCACATGGCTTGAAATCCACATCTCTTCTCGACTCCGCTTCAAAGGAAACAGCATTGACGGAGAGGAGCGGAATTGTTCAAAATATCAGGAAAACAGGCTAGATTAGGCTAGCGCCGAGAGAGTAGCGACGCGGAGCGGTTAAGGGCGGGGCGGGGCTGTGCGGAGCGGGGCGGCTCACTCACGCGCATATTCATTCATTTTAGTTCGTAGTTTCACCAGGCGACGCGAATAGGCAAAGCAGCTCTGCTCTACCCACTCCATTCCATCCCGCTCCGCTTCAGTGGAAACACCTAACTCTTTTCACAGCTCAGCCCGTCTCCGCGCCGCGCCACTCCACCTCAGTGAAACCGCAGCCTTAGCACTAAAGATATTCCCTTTGCTCAAAAGGGAAAATCTTGGTGCTCTTGAAATCGGTGCTTAAATGGGAATACTCCCACAGTACAACCACAATTCGGCAGTGATGTTTCAATCTTATGTAATAGGGGGCGAGCTGATTGGCATCAACTGGGCACAACTTAGTGACACAAGAAAGTGGAAGTGATGATGAAAGATTGGGGAATTAAGTGCTGGAGTAGAGACTACGGACGGCACCGAGGAATGTGGGAAGAAAACCGGCTAGGTGGACAGACGATCTCATTAAAGTGGCCGGAAGAAACTGAGTAGCCATGACACGAAATGTGGAGGGATTTGGAAGAGACCTAAAGTCAGCATGAGTGGCCAAAGGTTGAAGAGATGAAGAGGGCACAACCTCAGACTGGTGAAATGAAACACCTAATAATTTAGGAATCGAACCGAAGACCGCATGCTCAGCAGTACTGTAGCGGCACTACAAAAAGTACTAAGCATCATAGAACAAAAAGTACTACAGCGACATCTATGACGGAGTGGACGAACTAATCAACGAAAACCTATATCGCGCAATTTAAGTTACTCGCGACTTAAGACTTATACAAGAACTCTACAAAAATTGTCGGGCAGTAGCCCACCAAACACAATACCCGTCTGGTTGGAGGATCCTCCCTTTTCTATGGGGGATGAAGGACTTTACACCCTGTTCTTCACACCCCCAAAGTACCATATTCTAAACGTTTCTTCTAATGAAGCTATTATTGTCTATTTGAAAAGAAGCCCTGTGAAGCTTGTGCATTTCTATCAAAACAATTATTTGGTACTACAAAATGGTTATGAAGATTTTATAATGACTATAACTTGTACACCTCACTTCTTGACTTCCAATTTCACTGTACCACCTATATCAGTCGTTCATTCCTTCTGCGTATTTCCAAGGTCTATTTCCGAGTTTTTATTTTCCCAACCTTAGGGTTCGACCAAAGAGTCGACCGTTATGCTTAGCGTGCGCGGTATACCACGATGCGAAATTCTCCAAGCTTCTTCTTTTAGCATTATAGGTGACTAGTTCATAAATCACTAAATAACTGCGTGCTAAGTTAGTTTAGACTTATAATCATTATATACTAAAGCGTTATCACTTGTTTTGCTGAAGGAAAATATCGTAAGGAAACCAGCATGCCTGAGGGATATTTCTCGAGGCCGTGTAAAGCCAAGTCAGAGGCCCATGGGCGGCATAAAAACTCTGACACCAGGTTAGTCACTAACCACATGATAAAGGAAGAAAGTATATTTGTCTTACCAAGGGCTATCGTATTACCCAGTACTAACTGGGTTGTGGAGGTCAGATAGGTAGTCGCTCCATGCAAAATACTGGTATTTAGCTGCATACAGTTAGAGGGGAAGTCTAACCTAACATAGTTGACCTGAAAATGTTTACTTCAAGACTTATTGGTTAACTCGGCAAGCCTACATTTAAATTTTTATTATTAATTCAAATTTTCTTAAAGTTGGTAAATTATTTTCTTTTTATCGAATATATTTTTTTTTAGCTCAAGTTAAAAAAAAGGTTTGTCAAAATAAAAGGAACATTTCTTGTAGCTTCATCCCTCTACCCTGTTATTCCACCTTGTCCTCACCCTTCAAGTAAAATAATTTCGTATTAAACGAGCACGCGACCACCGGCTAGTTACTGAGATGTTTGATGAATGGCCCGGGAACGTGCCCGAATGTCCCGGGTACGAGCCCCGGTTAATGAAACCACGGATATTACGGAATACCCGGATCTTTAGATGAAGATTGAGTTAGTTCTACGTTGATTTGTGTGAGGAAAAAAATGGTTCAGTGAGGGACGTATTTGTGTGTGGCCGTCAGTTTGTGTAGCTGACTATCTGTTTTAAATTCGTCTCAATATGTAAGAGATATTTTACTTTGTCCTACTGTTATTGGTTTAACCTGCGGGACAAAGCGGAATGACTAAAATATTGGTGTCTACTTCTGAAGAAAACCTCGTAAGCTGAAAATAAATAAACACAATAATTTTTTTGATATAGATGAATAGTATAATCAATCAGGGTATATTGTTTCCTCTGGTTTGATACAGGCCTCCTCTTTGTTGGAGGGACAAGATTAAAACATTATGCGGGCCTGGTGCGGGTTGGTAGATATCACATGTTTTTTTTTTGTTTGCATGGTTCTAGGACATGCCGGTTTCCTCTTGATGTGTTCCTTTCCCGTTTTGTACGTAGTAAAAGATTGAAGATCGTAGAGATCTGGAACTCAAAGGGCCAAGAAGGAACATGGATGGGTTTTAGTCAGTAAAAGTCTGACACTCCCTTTCGCTCTGCCCAGAGCGGGAGGGGATTATTGGACATGAAAAAAAGAATAATTTTGAAGAGTAGAGATGTTATATTCATAGAAGAAAGTCAAGTGAACTTAAAATCAACATTTTCTACGACAAAACGGAACATAGAACCAGTTTCATTAACGTTGGGAGCAAGTACACAAATTACAGAGTTAGAAGTAACAACTTTGGATGGGGTCATTTGATGATTTCTTATCCGAAAAAAAAAAGGTCGTAGAAATCTTTTAGAAATAGCGAAAGCCATTGCCTCTGTAGTCATTTTTCCCAGTATACCGAGATACCGCTCTTCCAGCCAATTCGTGCGCTCGCAAGTACTGCACTCCACTCGTCTTTTCCTGGCAGCTGGAGCCGACCCTTTATGTTGCTTCTCTAATCTTTAACCCCACTCCACTCCAATGGGCTGGACGTCTCCCCACGTTGCCAGCTCGCACGCTCTGAAGCGCTGTACCCAACTACTGCCGACCATATTATTGCCTCTCTAAACTTCTATCCCCCGCTACACAGATGCCGCTCTTCCAACCCGGCTGGACGCCCCTTCATGTTGCTGCCTCGTGCGCTCGGAAGCACTGCACCCGTCTACTGCTGGCAGCTGGAGCCGATCCCAACGTCACGGACTTAGAAGGACGGACTCCACTGGATGTAGCTGGCTACGCGTACTACTACGAACAGGATGTCAATGACAAACAGTAAGTATTTTAATTCTTTGTTACGTAAAAGTACCTTATGACCTTTAGAGGTATGGAGAAGAGAGTGATAAGTTTTTTATACTTATACAGGGTGTAAACAGACTCTTCACGAAGCCGCCAACCAAGCATTATGTACATCAAACTAAGTAACTTTACGCAAAAATTATTGCTGGGAAACGACTTTATTTTTTGGGCTGAAAAATCACGTTTTACAGTAGGACTCAATGTAACGCACTCAAAACATTAAACTGATGGATGGATTGAATAGTACGGGGGTCGTGGAGGTGTTTAAAGAAAAATTTTACATTAAAAACATGTATTTAAAAAAAAACTTGTGAAAATCTTGGAAGTTTGACCCCCAATATCTCCGGATCTAGAAGGTTGCCAGGTATGATCCAGAACAAGAAAATGATCGCAATGACGGGGAGAACAAGTGCCTTTCGGCTTCGTTAAGAGTCTGTTTACATCCTGTATGTGGTGGGTGAGGATTGTTGCCGGGTTCTGGTTATGAAGTATATTACAAAGTTACGCCGCGATTACATTTGGTCGTTAAACCGAATTCGATTGCCTTTGGATTTCGGACAAACGACCAAGTGTAAATAAAT
The DNA here is from genome assembly GCA_950005105.1 of Lycophotia porphyrea. Taxonomy (NCBI): domain Eukaryota; kingdom Metazoa; phylum Arthropoda; class Insecta; order Lepidoptera; family Noctuidae; genus Lycophotia; species Lycophotia porphyrea. The sequence continues at coordinate 12,367,706 of OX465406.1, forward strand.
GGAGTTGATTTCGCCCGTCTGCTTTCGTTTCGGTTATCCGATGCCAGTTTTCCTTTCAGTTAATATTCAGTATGTTTATATAAGTAGACGCGGGCGCAGGTAGCCCGTATTCCAGTGCGATGACTAGTGTAATTAATGCATCGAGTGCCCGAATTCGAGTAACCTTTCGAGCGACCGAATTCGGGCTAACGACTAAGCGTAAATGCAATCTAATGGCAATCGCTTTAAAAGCGTTTTGTATTTCTGCAATGGTTGTTAACAGAATTGGCATAGCTCTATTTTAGAGTACATCAATCCAATAGCATTTTGACGTTTATATAGCTGGTAGAATGTCAAGAAGGATCGAAGTCAGGAGCCAGCCCATTCACTAATTACAAAAATATGGGTCGAATCTTTAACACAGGATTTTGGTCTTTACAAGTAATAAATCACATAAAATAAACTTTATTTACTGACCGCGGGATATAAGACATTTGTTGTTAACAAAAGTAAAAAATATTTAAAGTACTCAGCCTTACATCATTCTTTTTTGTTTTATTTGGACAAATTTAACTGAGTACTACTTTAAATTACTATTCTAGCTGTTTCCACTGCCGACTCGTTCGCTACTCTTCTCCAGTTAGGTTCCTCTGTGAGTTTAATTTCGTCTTCCAATCTTCTTCTCGTACTGTGTACAAGACATTTTATTCGAAGTAGAACATTGATATGTTTGAAATTACTTCCTACCTAAATTTTGTCTTTCTCTCTTTACGAATTCCCGTCAGGTAAACCCATCAACCGGAATATTGAAACAATTGTAATCAGCTTTAACGACATAACTATGCTAATTTGGTCGTGATTTCAGTGAAAGTGACGGAATTAAAGAATTGCAATTACCATTACAGCTACGGTTACGGGAGAACTTTGTTTACCTAAACCCTTACAGTTAGTTTAAAAAAGTATCACCTCGCATCGTAATTTTTCATTGAAAAGTAAAACCATGTAAATTATTTACTATCGCTGTTAAATTTTGTACATACAGAGTGTAAACGGCCCCTTCACGAAGCCCTCAACCAAGCATTATGTACAGTCAACAAAACAGATGGGTATGCAGGGTCGAAAGATATAGTTTTAGTTTTTTAGAAACTGTTTCACATCTTCAAATGAAATATGAATGAATTTAACCAATTGATTATTTTTCTTCATTTAATTTTAATTTCATTCGAAAACATCGATCGGTTTTTAAGAAAAAATCAATTATATCTTTCGACCCTGCATACCTATCTGTTTTGTTGACTGTACATCAAACTAAGTAATTTTACGAAAAATTATTTCTGGGATACGGCTTTTTTTTTGGGGTGAAAAATCTCGTTTTACGGTAGGACTCAATGTAACGCACTCAAACATTGTGCTGATGGATGGATTGCACAGTTCGTAGAGGTGTTTAAAGTAAAAATGATACGTTAAAAACATGTATGTAAAAAAAATAAAACTAGGTATGGTTTGGAGAACAAAAATAATCGCAATGACGGGGAGAACAAGTTCCTTTCGGCTTCGTTAAGGGTCATGTCTTGTTCCTTTATAAGACTGTTTTTTTTTGTAATTTCGATACAAAACAAGCTTTTGTTCGTTAACCATTTAACAAAACATGCTCTGTGTTATCTAAATACTTATTCTGGCTTTCAGGACTTGGAAATAGTAGTGGTGGGCTTGCATAAAAAATCCAAACACTGATTTACAGCGCTCCTTAAAATAAAGTACCTAAGAACTATTTATCACAGTTAGATATCAATAACTCAAGAAACCTTTGACACGAAGAACTATAGCCTAGCCTAGATTTCACAAGGTTCACTCAAGACTCAACCTTCTCAGGAAATAACCCGTCTTAACTCCATTACAGTAGCTATCCGAATACCTCTAGCAACGAACCACTTTATCTTGAATTAAATCCTAATTAGACATTCGCTTTGTAATTACAACATTATTCCAGCTTTAGTGGAATTTCTAAGGCTGGGGCCAGCCCTCCGGTTATAGTCACGGAGCGTTGCGATTTATTTATTTATTAAAATAAAAGCAACTGAGCCCGGCTTTGCACGGGTGGATATTTATTTTTAATTATCATTATATTGAATTAATGAAGCCTATGTTACTCAAGGATAATGTAGCATTCTAACGGTGGAAGAATGTATGATATCGGTCCAGTAGTTTTTGAGTTTATTCGTTACAAACATACAAAAATAAAATCTTACCTGTTTCTAATATTGTATATAAGAGTAGAAGTGTAGATAAAACGACTACTTTAAAATAAAACGGCTGTTAGCCATTAGCCATTTATACACCAAAATTCAATAGAGACATATTATGAAGACGATCACGAAACAAATAAATGAACTGTGACAAACCTCACTATTCACACGAGGAGGAGACGAGCCGAGAGGAGAGGAGACGTGCGGGAATCAACCAATCACATTCGTTGAAAACCACATCGCGTGTCTCGTCTCGTCTATGATTGGTTGAATCTTGCCTGTCTCTTCATCGCTCCGCCCGTCTCTGCTTTGGTAGAGCCCAGGCCTAAGGGCGCTTGCATAAAGATGAAGTATGAAGGATACAGTATCCATCAGAGTCGTTATGTGCGAGTGCCCACAGGGAGTATGGTCTTCTTTATGTATTCTGTCCATTTTTCGTATTGGCAACCTTTTTGTTTCTTTATGCAAGCTTCATTGCACGGATCCTTTGGATTACGCAAGTATCGACACCCGTTCGATCCAATCGATCCGATCGAATTTATCGCGCAAAGTATGAATAAAAAGCAGTAGAATGAATAATTTTTTGCTTGATTTCTGTAATATCTATGAGGAGTTCCAGTGAGAAGATAAACCAATTAATAAATTACGAAACCGCTAATGTGACCACCTCATTAGCACGTTTACTTTTCAGCGAGTAAAAGTATGTATACAACAGCAATAGGTACTTCTTACTTCATTTTGGGTATGCATTCTTCTTCTGTATCGTGTGGTAAGTGTTTAACCTGGTGTCAGAGTTTCTAAGCCGCCCATGGGCCTTTGACTTGGCTTTACATGCCGTCGAGAAATATCTCTCAGGCATGCTGCTTTCCAGCCAGGGCTGCGGGACTGTTCGAAAGAGATACCGCGGCCCTGGAACACAAAGGGCAAGGAAGGATCATGGATGGGTTTTAGTCTGACACTCCCTTCGGCTCTGCCCAGAGCGGGAGAAGTCATTTGATGATTTCCTATCTGAGTGGAAAAATAGGCATGCTGCTTTCCTCACGATGTTTTCCTTCACCGATGCAAGTGATTATTATACAATACGCAGATGAATCCGAAAAATCAGAGGTATGAGGTATGATGAGGTTCAAATATGCATTGCTTAGTGACGATAATTGTTGGTTGTTGGTGTAAACCCACCATTAGAAAACCCAGTTCTGTGTTCTGTGTTAAACGTAGCGTAAAATCGTCTATGAACATAGAGCATTAAAATTGTTCAAAGATGATTCTTTAAGGAAAGATATATGGTGCTCTGGGGAAATCGTAGCTATTAGAATTTTTTATTGTAATTTGGGATATAAAAATAAGAATAAATTTCGGTAAAAATGGGACATGTCGTCTGTTTGTTGAGAGTAAAGTCCCGGGTGTGTTAACCTAAATATTCCCAAAACGATAATCGATTAAAGGGATAGCTAAATGTTGAAATAATTTGGATACTGGAAATGTTATTAGGTAATTACAGTTTCATGAGAAAGATATACAGGCCGGAACAGACAAGGAAGCACAAACGATCTTACCACGTAGTCTGTACGTCATTCCGCGATTTCAGACTTATATTATGTTCAAAGTAAACTTAGAAAGCACATAATCATCATTATCATCATCTTCATTCTTATCCATCTTGCCCTTATCCCAATTAATTTGGGATCGGTGCAGCATGTCTTCTTCTTCCACACTTCTCTGTCACTCGTCATCTCATCAGACACCTTCTTGCCATATCACCCTTCACAGAGTCCATCCATTTTTTCATCGTACATATGAATCAAATCAATCGGAATTTCTATTTGTGTGATGTTATTAATTAGTTTATTTAATTATTTAATGATTACTTATTGATATTTCTGTAATTATTTATTATTAACTGGCTGATGCCCGCAGCTTCGTCCGTGTGGATGTCGGTTATTGCGACCGACAGTAATCATGAAAGTTTGATTCCGTTCCCGCAACAAAAACTTAACAAATTATATACTAAAACCTTCTTCGAGAACCACTCTATCGATTGATGAAAATAGCATAAAAATCGGTGCAGTAGTTTTTTAGTTTATCGCTAAAAGACAGACAGACGCGGCGGTGGCGAGTGATGTGATGTGCCTAATTATTTATTACCTTTCTAGTGGCACTCGTTATCATATTTTGATTGATAATATGCGGATTGTAGCTGTTTATTGTCTCTGAGTAAATTAAATAATATAAAAAAGGCATATTGGTACTTACTCGGATTTGAACCCACAACTTCGTGTGTGGGAGTCGAGACCTTACTTTCTTCCTTATTTTGAACAGGGTTCATTAATTACTATACGAATCAATGAGGCTTCTCTAACCAAGATACCAATATAAGCTCCCTCTTTTACAGCCTTGTAGAAGTAATAAAGATGCTCCTCAAAGCTGGTGGCAACTTCAACACGATGAAGAGCAACAACCTGAACAACATGGACACCCCCCTTCACACAGCCGTGGAGATCGCAAGTCTGGAGGCGATACAGGAGCTGCTGGATGCAGGTGCGGTTGTGACCTGTCTGAACAGAGCGGGGCATACCCCGCTGCATGTTTGCGTGAAGAAGAATCTAGAGGAACATTTGCAGGTGAGAACAGGATTAGGTGATATGTTATCAACAGTTATAAGTATTAATATTTCACAAGATCTCCAACTCAACAAGTGGTGAGATAGATTAATTGCTTCTTGAACTTTATGTTAACAAAATTGATTTTTTTCTTATTTATATTTTTGTAGTCCATCACAATGATGTCCTATTTGACCCAAACATTGATTGGTATAGAATGCCTTGTAGCATTAAGTCCGCTTATGTACCACTCTTGTACATATATAAAGTTGAAATAAATAAATATTAATATAAAAAAGGATAAAAAATTAAAACTATGATAGTTAATTTATGTTATCTGCTATATTTCGTTGTTATCCTGTAATGAAACATACGCGGTTTATTTCAAATAATGAAAATACCTACAAGAATAGTTTTCTTCTGATAAAGATTTTACAAAATTTACCTGATTGGATAAATCATTCTTCCATTCTGGCCATATAGCTGATTGCAAAATTATTGGTCCGTGAAACTGCAAAAAAATCATAATCAACTTACTTTCGTACAACGAAATATAGTAGATAACATAAATTAACTATCATAGTTTTAATTTTCATCCTTTTTTATATTAATATTTTTTATTTAAACTTTATGTATGTAAAAGAGTGGTATATAAGCGGACTTAATGCTACAAGGCATTCTCTACCAATCAACCTTTGGCTCAAATAGGACAGCATTGTGATGGAGTACAAAAATATAAATAAGAAAAAAATCAATTTTGTTAACATAGAGTTACCAAACTGAAGGATCGAACTAGAACTAGGTAATTGCAAAAATACATTTCCCGTGCGATTTAATTTAATAAGTAAAAGGAATTCAAAGTCATAGCGGTCAAACAATAACACCAATTTTTCAATAATAGTACACCACAGACTAGCAGTATTGTCTGTCCCTAAAATCCATTCAAAGGTTGTCTTGAAAATATCGCTTTTAGCGACAAGACCGGCCATTGTGTCATCCTATTTATAAGTATGTAATTAGTATGGTGTACATGTATTCCATAGTAGTATTCCATCTATTCTAGCTATCTATCTATCAAAATTAAATCCATGAAATCTTGATAGTATAAGTCCTGTACCAAACTTTTCATTTTCTTGCAGTTATTAGCCAACTACGACTATATGAACGCGAATCCTCTGCTAGCCATTGTAGATGTGAAAGACAGGGAAGGTCACTCAGTCCTGCAGGCTGCTGTCGAAGCTGCTTGGGTTCCAGGAGTCTGCATCGCTTTAGAAGCTGGTGCTGATGTTACTTCTAAGGTAATTTTGCAATAATTATTCCATCATTCTCCTGCCCTTATCCTCATTTTATTTGGCGTCGGCGAAGCATGTCTTTTTCTTCCATACTTCTCTATCGTTTGCTCTGCAGTCACCTCCTTTTTAGCCATATCATTCTCTATCCACATAGTCCAACCATCGTTTCTTTGGTATTGATAAGAGTAGAGGACTCTTTATAGTCATCCACACTCGTACTCAACATTTTCGTTACTATATTTTCCTCATTCCAAAAATTATACCAACTAAAAGGTGTAAAAGCGATAGATGGAAAACTGGTCAGTTTCCGACTTCCAATGTAAATTTTAAAACTGACTTGAACTAAAAGGTGATTTTAGTTATTAAACTCCAACCACACACACTCACACACACACTAAATTGTTCTCCAACTTTGGCAGTTTAATTTAATTAAAAACAAATTATTCAACCTCCTTTGTGTAATTTTTGAAGATTTTTATTGCTTTACAGGCTAATGATGGAGAAACTCCAATCCACTCGGCAGCTGCATTAGGAAACTTAGACGTCTTAATCGAAATCCTCAGCGTTGCCAAACAGAGAGATGCACTAGACTATCAAAACGAAGAAGGAGAAACCGCTCTTTTCAAAGCTATTATATACGGCCACGACAAATGTGTAAAACAAATTCTACATGAAGGAGCAAATCTAAAAATAACTTTACCAGGAGATGTGAATATATTCCACGTAGCAGCCGACTATGGCCATCTAGAAGTTCTAAGAATACTTCTAGAGTTTAACGAAGCAGTAACTGAAGCTTTAATCAACACAATAACAGCGGCAGACAGAAGAGGGTTCGGGCCCATACATTTTGCAGTATACAATAACAACCCGGAATGCGTAGAATTACTTCTATCGAAAAGGGCTGATATTAGGCTAAGAACAACTTGCAGTCCGCACAAATCTTCAACTCCCTTGCATTTGGCTGCCGTGAAAAACACCGTAGATATAGCGAAAATTATCCTCAAATACGACAAAACCACCGTACATGAAGTTAATAGTATGGGATGGTTCCCATTACATTCGGCGAGTCATCATGGAAGTAGAGATGTTATAACTCTTTTGCTACGCGAAGGAGCAGACCTATCCGGATATACAGATGGACCTAAGAGATTCAGAAGAACAGCTATAGATATGATTATCAACAATCTGTCAAAACCTACAGAGTTTATTGAAGATGTTTTCGATTCGTACATATCAAGTAATGGTCAAGATTTACAGGATCCTAACTGTGAAGTGACTGTAGATTATGGAATTTTGATGCCAACAGTCTGTGAGATGGAGCAAATGAAAGTCATTGAAGCTCTTCTAAAGACTGGGAACAGAAATGGGCAGAGGAAACTACTCGTTCATCCGCTAGTAGAGAGTTTTCTGTTCCTAAAATGGAAGGCGCTGTTACCATTTTTCTACACCATCATAGGCTTATACGCAGTATTCTTGTCGTCTTTGACGATCTTCATTGTATCAGTATTCTTCTTTAGAGATACGAAGGAAATCACGCCTGAGTGGTTAAATCCTGAGATCTGGAGTTATGTAGTTTACGCCACAATAGCATTGATACTTTTGCAGGTTAGTAGGTTTGCATATTATATAACTAATTCAAATTCATTTATTTTTACATACGCATACACGTGACAATATATGTATACTAAAGGGATACTAAAGTCTAAGTAAATGTCTCATTGACTTGTAAAGGTCACAGGAATCGACTGGTTTTAAGATTTATAAGATTGGTCTACTAATGTCGCCACACATTTGGAGGAGGGCTATTTCTAGCAGTCTAGCAGTCCCATCTGTTGTTAATTTGGTTGTATGTATCAACTCGACTACTATTTCATCAATATCATTATCATCATCATCAGCCAATATCAATAAAAAGAACATAGGCAGCTCTCAAATCACAAGTTATTTTACTGTCCTTCATATTACAGGAACTCCTCTACATGAACGTAAAAAGCAGTAGATATTTTTTACAACTCGAAACCTGGGTGAAGTTCGGATCCCTTGCCTTTGCAGTCATCCTCCCATATACCGTGGTAGTGGTGAACTTGGATAGTGACGAATGGCCCCGTCACGTGGCTACAGTGGCCTTGCTACTGTCCTGGCTGGAAATGATGTTTCTGCTGTCGAGGTTTCCGAATTGGGGATACTATGTGCTGATGTTTGGAAAGGTTGCGTCTAATGTTGTGAAGGTTGGTATAGGTTTTTTGTTTTGTTGTCACTAGTTTTTGATCTTTGTAACTCATAATTTTTTCATAATAATTTATCATTATTAGCCCCCCATAAGAAGAAAAAAGTCTCATACGTATTCGGAAATCTCAGAGTAATTATGAGAACCGTATTGTAACTGTTTAATTTTTTTTCTAGATCCTCCTAACTTTCATGTTCCTGGTCGTTGGGTTTTCTCTCAGCTTCATGATACAGTTCCGATCTCAAATACCCTTCGACGGTCCCTGGGCTGCGCTCGTCAAGACCATAGTCATGATGACGTCAGAATTTGATTACGTCGCTCTCTTCGATGAAGAACACTCCAAAGAACTGGCTACCTCCCTCATTATCGTCAGGATAATCTTTCTCATTTTCCTCATTCTAGCAGCTATAGTACTTATGAACTTACTAGTCGGTGTTGCTGTCAATGACATCAACGATTTAGAAATCCTTGGTAATATTAGAAGATTGGTAAAACAAGTGGAGTTTTTGGGAACCTTAGATACATTAGTTTATAACAGATTATTTAACAAAATATTACCGAAAAGACTGAACAGTAGCTTGAAAAATAAAAGAAAGGTTCTTTGCGTGCTGACGCTAAGACCTGGAAGATCGCGAGGGAAGCACTCAAGATCCTTACCATCAAGGATTAAAAACGCCATTTTTTCGAAAGCACAGGCACAAAAGAAGCAAATCGAAGATGAAATGGGTCTCCAAGCCTTTAAAACAAAATTGAACGAAATGCATGACGCAATAATGAGTATTAGTAAAAAGAAAGAGGAAGATCAGAAGAAACCTGAATGCCCAAAAATAACTCCCATTGAATTACCAAAACCCAAGAAGAATCAGAATTTAAATGAAGTAGCAACAACACTACATGAGTTAGATGATGCTGTAATAGAAATGAGGAATCAGAATCAAGAATATGTAGAAGAATCCAAGTGTGCTATGGAAACGTTGAATGTTAAGATAGATCAGGTATCAATAGAACTGGAGTTGATTAAGCAGGTTTTGAGTAGGCTAGAGAGTAAGCTAGGTAGATAAAGATTGTGAATTGTTTTTTTAATAAAGAGTTAGTTTCAGATGATTGTCATTTTTTATTCATTTTTAGGGATCCGTACTCAAAGGATAACACTGGACCCTTTTGCTAAGACTCTGCTGTCCATCCGTTTGAGACCAGGCTCTATCTTATGAACCGTTTTAGTTAGACAGTTGGAATTTTCACAGATGATGTATTGCTGTTGCCGCTCTAACAACACTTACTAAAAAATAGAATAAAATAATTATTTAAGGGGGCTCCCATACCCAGGGCTGCGGGCTGTTCGATAGAGATACCGCGGCCCTGGAACACAAAGGGCAAAGAAGGAACATGGATGGGTTTTAGTCAGTACAAGTCTGACACTCCCTTCCGATCTGCCCAGAGCGGGAGAAGTCATTTGATGATTGTCAGAATTGTACTGACTAAAACCCATCCATGTTCCTTCCTTGCCCTTTGTGTTCCAGGGCCGCGGTATCTCTTTCGAACAGTCCCGCTGCCCTGGTTGAGAAGGGTCAGTTAACACCCTGTATTGGCACGAAAAGTAAGACTCATAAGCTGCTACGCATTATGCCAACGGGACTTTTAGGGCAAAACAATCAATTCTGAAGTCATGTCAAATCCAAGGGGTATTTACAGATTTAATGAAATAAGCTAAAGTTAGTAGTTTAGGTGCACTTTTTGGATCTGGACACAGCAAAGACACAAATAAATCCGAATCTGTTTTCCCGGTTTGCAAGGTGTTTAAAAGAGTAATGCGAAATCAAATGCTCAATCATTTTAATAGGCCTCCCACTAGGTGGACCGATGACCTGGTGAAAGTTGCGGGGATCCGCTGGATGCGAGTCCCGCGGGACTGGTCAATGTGGCGACACTTGGGGGAGCTCTATGTCCAGCAGTGGACGTCTTTCGGCTGAATAATGATGATGACGGTGACATCTTACACGATCAACAAACCTCACCTGATGTGAAACATCTATAAGAGCGGGTAAAACCGATTGTTGGCGTAGCGACGCATCGGTATGGTATATATGTAACGGCTAATAGCCGAAGTGCGGGTACACCTAGTTTTGAGCCGGCCACATGCGGTTAAACTTAGATGTATCGGGAAACGGAAGATAAGTATCTCAAAACAAAACCAAAATGCTTAACTGAACTGAAAACCTAATTCAAGCCGATGATAAATAGAATACACCTAAGTTTAACCACCGGTGTGCGGCTGCACCTAGTTCTAGCTGCTATGATGAAGACTAAACCAAGTTCTGACCGAAGAAAAGTAGGATACATCTTAGTTGCACCTAGTTGTAGCCAGCTAAAACTAGATAAGGCGCACTTCGGCTCCTAGCCATGACATATATTATATAGACTTTACTGTTACTGTATCATCATCAGCCTATAATGTTCCCACTGCTGGGACACAGGCCTCCTCTCTATGAGAGGGATTGGGCTATAATCCACCACGCGGGCCCAACGCGGATTGGTAGATGTCATATGCCTTCAAATTTTTGGTTCTAGGACATGCCGGTTTCCTCACGATGTTTTCCTTCACCGTTTTTAGAGCAGTGGCGATGAAAAAAATTACACAAAGTTACTGTATACTGTTTTTTTATGCACATTACTTGTACAAAATAATTTCGATGTTTCACATCTGCCAGGCGTCCCGTGACGGCTCACAATTTTTTGTTTTTCGATACTATTACAGCCTCCTCCATAAGCAAAATGTCTGTCCCAATAAACCGTAATAACAAGTTATATCACGTTTCTAACACAGGAATAACTTCCCATTAATAAGGCATGCAACACTAAATACTCTGCTATAAGAATCAACACGATTTACTTCAGGCTCAGTTGCTAAACAAACAAATTTTACTTGAACCCTGATATTCCTTGCAAGCCCTCCTTTTATACTTTTACTTTCTTTTACTAGAGAGCGGGGTGGAAGATCTAGTTATAATAGATATGAGGTACGACGTTGGCAGAATATTGATATATAGCCTTGTTGGCATCAGAGGAAAAATATGGGTTATTTTGATACTGGGGCTGATTGGGTATTGTTGTTATTTGGAGCGTTTGTTGCTGTATTGAGTGATTTTTACCTTATTGGGCGCTGAAAAAAAAGTAATATTTTATTTTCATAAATCATGAAAACTTGTGTGACAGATGCACAAAAAATATGATATAGCTGAAATATGCACATTTTTAAATGTTCTGGATTCAAAAGAAAAATCGTTTGAATCCAGAACCTTTAAAAATGTCCTGATCAGTTGGTCTAGTAGTTCGTAAGCGCGACTGGTGGGCATGAGATCCTGGGTTCGATTGCAAGTTAGGGCAAAGTGTTATTGGGATTTTCCATCAGAAATATCTCAGTAGGAGTCACGCTCAAGGTCTCCACCTTTTACATGAAGTCCTGGGTTTGATTCCCAGCTCGGGCAGTGTTATTGGGTTTTTCCATCAGGAATTTCTCAATAGGAGTCACGCTCACGCTCGCCCTCTATTACATGGAATTTAAACATAACTGGTGAAATGTGGGTGTACTATTAGGTACATCTCTGCCTAACCCTACGGGGATTACAGGCGTGATGTTATATAAGTAATTGCTATTGCAGATGTAAAATGTTTTGCATATTATAAATATAGCATTTTAAACTATTTCACTTTGGCCGCCTGTTGGTGTACTAGGATCAAATCGACTGAAACAATAAGGATGTTTCCTGAGCAAAAAAAATATGATTAAATTTAGTCCGTCAATTAGATTATCGAAAACTGTTGGATATGTATTTTTTGTTTTATCAAATCAATTAAAACTGTGGGGGCTTGTGACGTCACTCCACCAGTACAAGTGTACTGACATTATGACGTCAGACGAGTTTTCGTCGCACTGTATCGTCTTCATTTTTTGTTTACGTGAAAAAAAGAACAATACGTATTCAATATTTTATGGAAATCTATCTGACGGACTAATTAGATTTTTTTGGTAAACTACCCTATTTTTGCTTTTTTCCAATATGAATTTTGACACATCATCATCTTCATAACTGGCGAAGTTTGTTATTCACTTCTGTCTCCCTCTTCAGAAAATATCGCCGTGACGTTTTACCAAATCAGTCAGCGCACTTGACATTTGAAATTAAAGCGCGTGTAACTAATTATATGAGTTAATTTGATTAGTGAGTGAAATGATCGGCGCTAATGGTTCTGTAATGAGCGGGGTAATGGAACTGTTGTGTTCGCAATATTAAGGTGGAAGGGACCTTAGGAACATCTTCCTAAGGTACAACATCTTGTAGGGTGCGAGAGTAAGAGAACTTGTGTCGTGTTTTATGCGACATTATTTTATTAAATTACTAGTTGATGCAATGAATTATTTCAATGCAGTAGCCCACATTTATAGATTCAGTTCACATTTTTGCGTACTTCATCATCATCATCAGCCTATAATGTTCCCACTGCTAGGACACATGCCTCCTCTCTATGAGAGGGATTGGGTTATAATCTACCACGCGGGCCCAGTGTGGATTGGTAGATGTCACATGTCTTCGAATTGTTGGTTCTATTTCCTCACGATGTTTTTCTTCACCGTTTTTTAAAGCAGTGGTGATGATATAAATTACACAAAGTAACTTCGCGTACTTAGTTTCTCAATAAACCAATAATTCTTTTTCCGTACTTATTAAACCTACGTGTTTACAATACTAATCCTTCCTAGTTAAATAATATTATAAATGCGAAAGTATGGTGGTTTGTTTGTTTGTTGGTTACTTTTTCACTGAACCAGTCATCCTGAATTTGAATATTCCCGATGTAAACAACAATAACGTTCTTCTGATAATAGATGGCTCCACGTGTATTGCCTTCAAGCATAGTACAACCCAAATTGATTGTCAAATTCTAAATTAACGCGAGCGAAGCCGAGGGTAAAAGCTAGTCTTCATAAAAGTGACTCGTCCATAATACGAAAAGATAGACGTACTCATTAGAGCATTCGTTGGGATCTAATAAAAGCTATCTCGGGCAATATGGAGCTATTCGTTCTGATTTACCGGCAAGAGTACGAGATATTATTGCTTCACTGACTACGGGTGAGCTATTTTTTATGGTTATATATACTGCGGTATAAATAGCCCATTGAAACATTTAAAAATAGTTACCCTATAAAAGAAACATTTAAAAACGATTGTGAGAATTGCGAAATAAGACATAAAAGCTGTAAAAAGACTCTTAACGAAGCCGAAAGGCACTTGTTCTTCCCGTCATTGCGATCATTATTTTGGTCTAGACCATACCTGGGAACCTTCTAGTTACGGAGATATTGGGGGTCAAAGTTCCAACTTTTTCAAAAGTTTTTTTTTTAAATACATGTTTTTGATTGTTTTTTTTTAAGACACCTTTACGGTCCCCGTACTATTCAATCCATACATCAGCACAATATTTTGAATACGTTGCATTGAGTCCTACCGTAAAACGTGATTTTTCAACCCAAAAAAAAGTCGTTTCCCCACAGTAATTTTTGCGTAAAGGGTTTTGGTTAACGGCTTCGTGAAGAGTCTGTTTACACCCTGTATTTGTAAACATACCTATTTATATAACTTACGAAAAACAGATTTTTTTTTTCACACAAACTACGGCTTTCCACAGATAAACTACTGCTCGTTACCAGTATTTTAACAATTATGAAAATTTTAAATGTCTGTTTTAAACTGCGTCCAATATGTCATAATTATTTTGTAGCAAAGAATTGATAAAATGGACTTGTCCCCTAAGGTTCCAAAACCACAAAACCTACTACGACACACTTTTTTATATTCTTTGCGTTCTTTTTTTCTATAAGAACACCAACTGTCTACCTATTATGGCTCTCAGAAATCAAAATCAGAATATTGGTGGGTGCCCTTAGCGTGTAGTCGCTTAGTTTGTAAGTTTTATGCCCTGGCTGGAAGCTTTACACTTAAGGCACCCACAAGATAGCCCGCTCCAGCAGACGACAACCTCTTTAGATTGAACTGCAAGATGCCATTAAAATAAAAAAGCTCACTCCTCAGTCTCGAGTGAGCGCTTGACGAGGAAGTACTTGTACACCATGAAATTTTCCCGCGTTATCTTCCAGAGATCGCTATTATTATCGACTCGTGTACGCCGATCAAACCACAGCGTCAAAAATAATGAATTTGCGTAAAAAATGTAATAGGACTCATATGACATACAATAAACTAAATTGGTCCTGAATGAGGCCAAAAAACTCTTATCAGTCTCAGCACAGTGCTGTAATATTTAAAAATGTCGCAGCGCTGAAATTCTGATAGCCCCCAAAAGATGCCACGGTCTGATACGACAAATTAAATAAAAATATAATAATTTGTACCCTGCTTTCTTCTTCCTTGTGAATCCTGTCTGAATCAGGCATCTTTTAAAGGTTATGAGTCTATGTAGCGTCCCACAACACGCTTGCTTATACTGTCTCCACTCCAGTACTCGTTTACTCCCGTTTTGAACGGAACCCTCAAAACCGCTGTACATAAAACTTGGTTTAATCCAGTTTTAATAAATGAGCGTGCGTTTAATTTGCGCAAAGTTAAAGCATTGCAAATACAAAACACTCTCTGTATTAATACAAGACAAGTGTTACAATTATTTATGTTACTGCCTAAAAGCGAATTAATTTTGGTTCGGGTGTTTTTGTGTGGTATAAGTTACAAGATGTGAGAGATAGAACAGAACCATGAAGTCTTAAAGCAGTCCTATTTAACCTTACTTTAGGCAGTGGTCCAACCGCCGGCGAGAAAACGACTATCTGTCGGCGATTTTCGCTTTACTAGTTTTGTCGACTGAGCGACGAGCTTTCAAAAATAAACTTGCTCAGCGAAACTCGTTCAGCGATGCTCGCTCGCTTGATCGCGCGCAGGGTTGCACAGGACAGAGCGACCGCGGGCGAGTGGCGCGAGTAATCGCTCGTCGCACTTGCACACGGGCTTATAACCCAGTGAAAAACTATCGAAACTACACACTCGCTTCCCGCTGGTCGCCAACTCGTTGATAGTTTCTAGTTCTACTCGTTTCTAGTTCATCGTCGGCGGTCGGACCACTGCCTTACGTTCCTGCAATAAGATTGTTTTGTTAAAGGTCATGGTAGGGCCCCAGGGCCGGGATAACATTACCTTAAACGAGGTTAATGAATATCCTGCGGTGACAGACTTGGAGAGCACGTAAAGCCGCTGGTCCTGGCTATCTTTTGTATATCTTTGATAGTCGTTACTGGTAGTCAGTGGCCCGAAAGTCTGATAGCTAGTCTAACCAAGGGATATCGTATTACCCACTACCAACTGGGTTTTGGTAGACCGATAAGCAGTCGCTTCATGTAAAATGCTGGTGGTCAGCTGCATACGGTTATTTTAAACTGGCAGCTAGATGATGAATTAGTTTATATTTAGGAAAAGAAAACATGAAACCTATTTGATCTTCTTTTCCTCTTCGTCGTGTCGATGGTTCCATTTTTTACCAGAACTCTGCCACCTTGACGGTGTTGGTGGTGGCCTCGGACAGGTCCCTTAAAACCACACTAGTACATCATACAAAAATATAATTGTCCGCTTCATCTTATAACTTGCGCCAAACACAGTATCGGGTTTTAATCAAACCCATACGAATATACAAATGGTCCCAGTATCGCTTACGGTTTTACTATGTTTTTTACAGCTTTCGAATTGATTCGCCATAATACGAGTAAACTTCTTACAAGTCACTGTTAATACAAATAGGGGTGAAATAGAGGGATGTTTTTTCCTTTGGTTGTTGAAAGGGGTAGAAGAGGTGTACATATTAAGTGTTATTTTTATTGAGTAAGTCCAGTACGAAGTCTAGAAATAATTTGAGAGGAAATTGATTCTCCATATATTATTGGTATTTTATATTATAGCTTCATCCGGTTAGACTGTAAGCCGACCCCAACATAGTCAGGAAAAGGCTAGGTAGATGATATCATTATTATCTGCCAGTATTTTACATGGAGCGACTGCCTGTCTGACCTCCACAACCCAGTTAATACTGGGTAATACGATACCTCTTGGTAAGACTGGTTGTCAGACTTTTTGGGCCACTGACTACCTGTTACGACGTCAAAGATGTACAAATGACAGCGGGACCAAAGGCTTAACGTGCTTTCCGAGGCACGGAGGAAACTCGGTATGTGATGGGTGGTCACCCATCCACAGAACCTAAGCAAGCACGGCTTAACCTAAAGGTTGACTCGAGCGGCTGTTATTAGTTTGCCACGAGCAGATAATAATAATAACTACTGCAAAATACGCGCTTGGATGACACCGGCCCGTTATATAATACAATACTAAATAACAATCAAATATAAGTAATTTTTATAACAAAATCACACGGCTGGCTGATGATGACAAATATTTTTCTATGACATAACGAAGATTCATCTCTTTTACCCAGCGGTATCCCGACGTAAAAAGGGCAGTCGACTTTGTACTGCATGTTCTCTTTAACAAGAACGGGTCGTGTATTGCCGTGAGAACCCAGTAATTGAATTTTTACCCGAACTACTACATACATATCATTATTATAATTATAAAGGGTGTAAACAGACACTTAACGAAGCCGAAAGGCACTTGTTCTCCCCGCCATTGCGATATTTTTTTTGTTCTAGACCATACCTGGGAACCTTCTAGTTACGGAGATATTAGGGGTCAAAGTTCCAACTTTTTCACAAGTGTTTTTTTTTAATACATGTTTTTAATGTAAGATTTTTACTTTAAACACCTCCAGGACCCTCATACTATTCAATCCATCCATCAGCACAATGTTTTGAGTGTGTTACATTGAGTCCTACAGGAAAACGTACGTAAACGTATGTTAAGTGATGTAACCCATCATCATCTGCCTAGCCTTTTCCCAACTATGTTGGGGTCGGCTTCCAGTCTAACCGGATGCAGCTGAATACCAGTATTTTACATGGAGCGACTGCCTATCTGACCTCCACAACCCAGTTACTACTGGGAAATACGATACCCCTTGGTAAGACTGGTTGTCAGACTTTTTGAGCCACTGACTACTTTAACGACTGTCAAAGATCTTCAAATGACAGCCGGCACCAACGGCTTAACGTGCTTTCCGAGGCATGGAGGAAACTCGGTAGGTAATGGGTGGTCACCCATCCACAGACCATCCTAGGCAAGCACGGCTTAACCTAAAGATCGACCCGACCGGCTGTTATTGTTTAGCCACGAGCATTGAATAGGTATTTGAAAATCATTATTTTTCATATCAATTTTTATTTCGAATGCCCATTAAGGATTAATAACGATTTAAAATAGTTTATTCGAAGTGACAAACCATTATAAACGTGAAAAAATCGAGAAGATAAATCGTCTATGAAATCTTTCACATTATCAACCTGAAAAGCTGGAAATCATGTCATTTTTGACAGAACTTCCTTTCTTGTTATTAACTCTCGTGTATTAATTGTATTTAGGAAAATTATTTTATTATACACACAGTACAAATTGTTCCAAGTACTCCCATTAGCTACATGCCTCCCAATGCATTGGCAAGTCAACATGTCATTAATAATTCATTTAATGAATGCATAGCATGGCATTAACGGGTAATCCATTAACTCTGTCAATAAGATTATATATACGGCTTGCCATCCTTGCTTAATTGAGTAATGACGTTTATATTTAATTAATGCCTTTGTTCTGTCTTTGTAATTCATTAATGTAAGTTATCTTAGAGCTCATAAAAAGATGGTAGAGGCTTGTTTAATATTGGTATTCAGCGCTGAATCCAGTTCAACCTCAATCCTGGCAACCCTCAATTATAGCGGGGCAAACGTAATTCCCGAAGAAAAAACCCAATAATACTTTGCCCGACCCGGTAGTCAAACCCAGGACCTCATGCTCAACAGTCGCGACCACTAAACCAACGAGGCAGTCATGTAGTCAGTATAGAACTATTATTACTTTTTTTCTACTTTTTTCTGACTAATAACCCGGTCAGCAATATAGGTCAGGGTAGTGCCACATTCATTAGATGCATGTTCACAGCGATGCAGACAGATGGAACGGTAACTTGGCTTCCGGGGCCCATCAAACATTTACAGTTTCAACTGACCTAGCGCTGACACGGTAACTGCATTTTTACCAATTCTTTGTTACTTATAAAATTTTTAGGACAGCAGGATATAGGGCTATTGTTCACGGGAAGTCCCAGTTATGAGCGATCGTCGTTGGAGACTACCCGCTGACGTAAGTGAACTGATAAACGAGAAGAACGCGGCCATCCGTGCCTACAGCTCCTTCCCATGCCACTCGAATAAGACTCACATGAATAATAAAGAAGCGCAACAGTGAGCATTGTTCCGCTCAATGGGATTAGGACATCAGCGAACTCGTGCTCACCCACCTAGCCTTCTGGTAACTGCAAAGAAGGATGCGTGCCACTGAAGAGGCTTCGATGCCTCCACTCACTCGCCCCGACAAGAACGTCGCATTCGACGACTCTGAAAAGGCAGAATGCCTAGCCGACAGCCTAAAATCTCAGTGCTCTCCCAGCTCTGAACCAGTAGACAAAGCCCACCTCGATTGTGGTGAAGTCGATCGTAGAAGACCCGGATGATTACTATTTTTATTTTGTTTTTAAATCTTTTTTTGCATAATTTTATGTAGTTCTACTTGATTTTTATGTTCAACCAATAACTTATATGTGTGCTGTAAACTATAAGCATAAGTTGGTTATAAATAAAAATATAAAAAAAATGATATGTGTAAACAGAACATCAAGAAGTATTAGCTGTTAATAAGGCGAACTAGAGTGCATCCGCTGCTGCTGTGCCCAATTTCAGTCCCGACCGGCTCCCGATATCGGAGAACCCGTATCAATCTCGAATTCTTTGGTATTGTTCGTCGTGTCGTTGAGCTCCTTGAGTTATAAGTCGAGCTCACGATAACTGACAAATGCTTGCACTGACTGGACAGGTCCGCTCAAATCTGTGTGGTTCTTTCTTCCAAAGGCCATCACAGACACTAATCTGCATAGTCCTCATGTGAGTAAACCAAGATTATAATGTCTGGACTTTAAAAGAGACTATGACCTCTGAGTTTGTTTCGGCTGTTTCTTCTCAGAGTAGTCAGGTACGAAACACCGGCCCCATCTAGCTTTAAAAACACATGACGTGTAAAAGTGTTTGTAAAAACCTACTTGCAAAATAAACATCATTTATCATTTATCAATGGCGGAAAAATCAGTTACTCCATATATTTTGATCGTTTAGGTATTTTTTATACGAAACAGCTGATTCCTTCATTTCAATGTGTAGTGTTGTTAGTTAGTTTTAATATTGATGTCCTGCAAAGGAATATCTTAAAAATCTTTGTACAAACACGAATCTCATTTTTACAAACAATTCGATTTTTACATGAGGAGCTTCTGGTTAAGCCTTGCTTGCCTAGGTTAGTCCGTTGATGGGTGACCATCTAACATACCGAGTTTCCTCCGTGCCTCGGAAAGTACGTTAAGCCGTTGGTCCCGGTTGTTTGTCGATCTTTGACAGTCGTTACAGGTAGTCAGTAGCCCGAAATTCTAACAACCAGTCGTACCAAGGGATATCGCATTACTCAGTACTAACTGGGTTGTGGAGATTAGGTAGGCAGTCGCTCCATGTTAAATACTGGCAGATAATAATGATATCATACTATACTGGTGATATAAAATACTGGTATTCACAAGCATCTGGTGAGACTGGAAGACCCTTTTTTTATTTAATTTTTTTCGGATGGGAAATCATCAAATGACTTCTCCCGCTCTGGGCAGAGCGGAAGGGAGTGTCAGATTTGTACTGACTAAAACCCATCCATGTTCCTTCCTTGCCCTTTGTGTTCCAGGGCCGCGGTATCTCTTTCGAACAGTGCCGCAACCCTTGGAAGCCGATCCTGACACAGAACGTTAGAAAATGGCTAGGCAGATTATCATCAAATATTTCACAAAGGATTTAAATCTTTACCAACTTATTCAATTACTAGAGCTCGCTCATTTGAATGTCAAAACGACCACAACACAATTTACTCTTTGTGGCCATTCGAACACGCCTGAACGAACCTCAAACATTTTCGGCAATAGTGATGTGAAATTCGTCGCCAGATTCGAAGCCGAAACGTGCTGCGGTTGGATTGTTGAGAACTGGCTTTGGAGTTTAATGTATTAGTACTGTGAAAGGTCTTCATTACTGTCAAATTGATTTAAATTAGGGAATTCTGTAGTACTTGTATTATAGCTAGTTAGTCGTTTTCCTTTGTGATTTTGTCCCAGGGATGAACCAGGCAGGCTGCGGTTAGACTGGAAGCCGATTCCAACATAGTTGAAAAAAGGCCAGGCAGATAATGTGATGCCCCAAACGCAGGAAGAATCCTTGTGTATAAATACGATACAAAAATTTTTTTTTTATACTTTTTTATCGTATTTAATGTGTCGGACGTGAGGTAGTCTCTTTTTCTCAGTAAAATAATTGATTTAAAAAAAACACCGGTCTAGTGCAAGTCGGACTTGCGCACAAAGCAATACCAAACAATATAATAAAAATATTTTTAACGGTTATTTATGAAAAAA
Source organism: Lycophotia porphyrea (assembly GCA_950005105.1). NCBI lineage: Eukaryota > Metazoa > Arthropoda > Insecta > Lepidoptera > Noctuidae > Lycophotia > Lycophotia porphyrea. The sequence continues at coordinate 12,388,716 of OX465406.1, forward strand.
AAAACAAGTAAACGAATTTCAATGCCAATTTACACTCAACAGCAAAAGCAAATTGGTTTTCCATAGTATCATAATGAAAAACAATGTTACTGCTGCAGTTTTTGAAAAAAGTCCCATATCTCAGAAGCTACACATCAAACACATCACCTTTGTGTAGCGCTTCTTAGAAGAAACCTGCTCTCCAAAATTCAACTGTGTGGATCCACCTTTTTTGGCGAAATCAAAACGAAGGGTTATGATTTTACGGTGGAGCACACGGTGGAGGTCTGTCCCGCTTGGGCGGAGCACCGCCGTGTCCTCGTAGCGGCGATCGGCGGCGGCGACCTATCGCGTCCGGCCCTGGTCCAGTCCATGGTCCGGAGCGAGAGGGAATGGGACGCCGTCACCTCCTTCTGCGAAGCAGTCATGCTAGCGAAGGAGTTGGCGGAGCGTGAGAGGGAGAGAACCTCTCGTCCCAGCCGCCGCGGGAGACGCCTCGGGCGTCGGGGGTCACGTGGTGGCTTCCGGCCACCGTAGACGCGGACCTGTGGACGGTGAGTAATGGGCTAGCTCGCCGTCCGTCTGTCTTTTAACGACAAGCCGTGTTGACGGCGCGTTCGTGTTCCACGCGCGCCTCAAAGAGATGTCAGCAAATAGCAAGGGCCGATGCCTGCCAGGGCTGCGGGCTGTTAGAAAGAGATACCGCGGCCCTGGAACACAAAGGGCAAGGAAGGAACATGGATGGGTTTTAGTCAGTACAAGTCTGACACTCCCTTCCGCTCTGCTCAGAGCGGGAGAAGTCATTTGATGATTTCCCATCCGAAAAAAAAAAAAAAAAAAGGGTTATGATTTTAGCAGTCAATGTATGTTAGTATCTTTGTTTTAAGTATTTTCCTCCGTAGCGCCTAAACTATTCATCCGATTTTGATGAATAAGATGTCAATCGATTCATTATTATGGCCCGGGTAACATAGGCTACATTTAAACCGACTTCAACAATAAGAGGAGTGATTTTACTATTGTAAACCCCGATTTTAATTAGAGTGTGATTTTTTAGTAGTCGGGTTTTTTAGTTGTATACCACACAAATTCCTGTTCTATGAAGGATTTGGAATTTTGTACCTTAAATCGTTTATTAAGCCTATTTGTAACAAACAGGGACGCAGCTTAATATGGCCTTTCCAAACTAACATGAACACAGAGCTATCGCAAATGTCGTCACATATGATATATTAAACCGGGATGACTGAAACCTATAAATCGCCGCATTGTCTCCAATGATAGAGCGATATTAACTGCTTATCATACAAATGTAGGGTATTGTAGCCTGTGAGTTATAATACTGTAAATTATTGAACAAGGTAAGGAAGCTTTCTTGGTGTACGAAGTTCGGTTTGAAGTAGGATTTCACAGACCTAACTGCCTCGGAAACATCCTAGCTGTAATCTGTAGATCTTTGACAGTCGTTGCAGGTATTTAGTGGCTGGAAAGTCTGATGTGGATACGAATCATATGAAATGATTTATTGTTTTTAGGGTTCCGTTCCCGAAGGGTAAAACGGGACCGGGAAAGAGTAAACGAGATGGATGGATGTTAGTTACTCTTTCACGCAAAAACTACTGAACCGGTTTGGATGAAATTTGGCACAATTTAGCTCATTCCTGCGGCTTTTGTTGTCATGCGAACAAAGCCGCAGGAATAAGCTAGTAAGTTTAATACTTTTTCACGGAAACTGCTTTTAATTTCCCATATTCATCCTGCTAAAATCATGAGGCTCTTTGGCAAAGCTATCTTATTGACCTTATTTCAAACCCGTATGCATCTACCTCAGCGCCAACGAAACATCATTACTGAACACCGCTAAGATAAGCGACACTGCGACATACACACGACAAAGCTCCGAGATAATACCTATGTCACGGCACTGCAGCCATAAACCTTGGATTTGAATGAAGGTCCTCGTAAAAGTACTATCTGCAACCCTTTGGCAGGAAGACGAGACAATCTGGACAGTATCGTGGCGCAGGATGGGTTGGTGCCGGACTTTTGTGAAAGAGTAATCTTTTAAATTACGCAACGGATTTTAATGCAGTTTTAAGTAATATTGCATCCGTGCGCAGCCGGGTCGCTAGTAATTTTATAAAAGGTTGTGTTACAGCTGACAGTTAATAAACATAACATTATTAACAAAAACATTTATTTATATTTCAATTTCTCATTAGCAGCCACGGAGTCTGGATTTGTGCCCGGTTAATGGCAATAGGCTCGCTCCCTATTATATGGGACTTAAACATATCTGGCGAAATATGGGTGTTCTATTAGGTACACCTCTGCCTAACCCTTTGAGGATTACTGGCGTGATGTTATCTGATGTAAGTCTAGATTGTGAGCGCCAGTGTTGCTCCATGTAGAATATTGATATTTGATATTCAGCTGCATCCAGTTAGACAAGAAGCCCCAAAAGAGCTATTATATTATTATTTATTTTATATTATTGTTATTATTTTCTTATTATTATAAAGCTAGCTTTTTCTATGTTGAAACAGATGATGGGAATCTCCGCCTACCCCACGGTGGAAGATTTGATTTTCAATCGTAAAAAAAATGATTATGGAAATCTAGAATTAGTCGACGAAACAAATAAATGCTCACTACAATGGAATTTGAATTTCATAACTAGATCAACAAGTAATTGAAGTTGTCTTCAATATTTTCGGAAACCTTTCAAACCGTTCACTTTGATTAGTTCTCCATAACTCGTTTAATTATTACGGAACAAATATTTGTATGGCCTACAGGTAGTTGTTCCGGGTCTGGATGTTTGTGTATGTGAGTTTAAATGTTTGTAAACGCACCCACGATAAATGAGAAATCCTAGTGCGGGGCAACGTTTTATACATAAAAAAAAAATCTTTAATTTAAACATTCAATCAGGTAAAGAGTGTTTCATTTAATTTGTAATTGCAGTCTTTTCTTACATAGGTATTTATACTTATGTATGCTTGAATTCCTGAATCTCATGTGTTTAAAGTAAATAAGTAGTGAGATAGTAGATACTGGATAAAACCCGCCATGTTGTTTGTTCATTACAAGAACTGATGAACGCTACTGAAGGCGACAAACTAGTGCCAAGGCTGGAGGACTGTTCGAAAGAGATACCACGGCCCTGGAACACAAAGGGCAAGGAAGGAACATGGATGGGTTTTAGTCAGTACAAGTCTGACACTCCCTTCCGCTCTGGCCAGAGCAGGAGAAGTCGTTTGATAATTTCCCATCCGAAAAAAATAAAAAAAAGTAGCCAATGGCTCAGTTCTGGGCTGATAACAGTTTAGATTGTCATTATATAATGCGGTAAAAAGAAGACAAAAATTCAATGTTAATCCCTTTTAAAGTTTTGTCTCGAGTCACCTCCGGCCCTGCGCACATATTCATTCCGTTTTACGATATCGCATTTTATAGATTTTCCTAAATGGGCTCAGAGACCACTCACCTTCAGGAATGCTGCGAGTGTCGTCACACCAACCGGTCCTGTTTTTTAGTAACGCAGACAGCTGCAACCTCGGAAGAACAAACAGGTCCGCCTTCTGTGATGCCTACCAATGCTGTGCATTTTGGCGCAAGAGTCACTAAACTTTTACCCCAATAGGTACTGCTAGCAAATGTACCGTGCCCACTACCTCTTAAGACATCTATTTATTTTTCATTAAATATACCTCACGCTTGTAATTCCCGCAGGGTTAGACAGAGGTCTATCTAATAGTTCAGCCACTTTTCGGAGTTATAATAAGGAGCGAATCTATTACTGTCGCAAATCCTGACGGATTTAGGTCTAGGGAGGATCTATTGCTGTCATAAAGCGTCATAAGCGATAGATCCTCCGTGACTGCTTCTGGGAAATTCCTGATGAAAAAAACCAATAAAACCATGCCCGACCCGGGAATCGAACCCAGGACCTCATGCTCTGCAATCGCGCTTGTGACCACTCGATCAGCGAAGTAATTTCTCATAATTTTAAGGTATTGCCAGCTCTAAGCTGCTACTTCTTTCAATTTTATTGTGCCTAGTTCAACATCTGCCCAGCCTTTTCCCAACTATATCGTGTCGGCTTCCAGTCTAACCGGATGCAGCTGAACCCAGGGCTGCGCGACTGTTCGAAAGAGATTCCGCGGCCCTGGATCACAAAGGGCAAGGAAGGAACATGGATGGGTATTAGTCAGTAGAAGTCTGATACTCCCTTCCGCTCTGCCCAGAGCGGGAGAATTCATTTGATGATTTCCCATCCGAAAAAAAATGCAGTTTAATAATAGTATAATATTACATGGAGTGACTGCTTATCTGACTACTGGCGTGCCACTACCTGTAACGACCGTAAAATATTTGTTACTTACGTCCGATATATAAGGACTGTTATTGATTTCCCATATTTCAAGTACGTAATAAACTATACCTACCTACCTTCAATATTCCGTCTTCATATAAAATAAATAGAACATTCCCTCTCTTCCCGATCACCATAAAACTTTACTACCAATAGGAATAACTTTCTATCGTAATATTCGATTGTAGTTGGGTCCTTTTTATTACTGTTCGAGCTTTGTTATAAGAGTTTTCGATGACGGACGAATATAGTCGTACGTGGAATCGATGAACACCCATTCTAAGTTAAGCGTCGTTAAGCAGAAAGCGATCATCGGCCTTTTTTGCGAAAATGATATATTATAATGCCTATGGTGCTAGGTATAAATTTCTACACCTTATGCAAAGACAAGCGAAGTCCTTAAATTACAAACTATCTAGATTTTAATTTATCAAATGAGACCAATTACAACTATCACCACTTTTTTATGCTAAAAGCGACCAACTCCAGCATCTGGTCTAGCTAAAACACAAAATTCACAAGCAGTATTTAAACAGAAAGCGACCATCGGAATTGGCTGGCTATAAATCGCAAGATACCATGCCGGGCTAATTTGAAAATTTGAATTTCAAAATTTAAGAAAGAATGTTGAATTTCACTATGGCTTAAATAGAACACCAGGACTGACTTGTGGTCTAATTCTACAGTAATATCGGGAAAGTCCATTATTATTTTACAGAAACTAAACCTAAACCATGCTAAACCTTCTTATTGAAAATCTACAGTTTTGCTTAAAACGACCATAACTAAATGCTCTATTTTTAGTACTTAGCATGGCATTTTAGCAACAAAAAGTAATTTATATGTTAGCTATTAAAACATACTTGTATATTTCACTAATTTAAAAAAAAAATCGACATGTATTAAAGCAGTGTCGAAAATACCTAAAACTGCCCATATCTCGAAACTGCTTTTTTGCTGTTGATCGTTTTCTGCCTAATAACGCTCAGTTATAGTAGTTCAGAACTTAATTGCCTCGTTGGTCGAGTCGTCGCAAGCTCGGCTGCTGGGCATGTGCTTCTCGGTTCGATTCCCGGGTCTTGCAAAGTGCTGTTGAGTTTTCCATCAGGAATTTCTTAGTAGCAATCACGGAGTCTGAAATCGTGCCCGCTTGAAGGCAATGCAAAAAGGCTCGCCCCTTATTACATATAATATATGTGGGTATACTATTAAGTACACCGCTGCCTAACCCTAAGGGGATTACCGGCGTGATGTTATTGTGAAAAAATATTGTGTAACGAGAGGTAAATGTGTATGTTTAAATTTGTTTTTATTTTGTGATAAAAAAACTGATTTGTTACATCAATGTTATTAGGTATTACTTTGTTAATAATATTTTTTTTTTTTTAACTTTAATGAGTCATTAACTAGTAAATACTTTTAAAAGTACAAATACAGTAGTTAATACAGTTATTTTATTCTCTTCTAACTGTACGAAACTGTTAAACACTACTAACTACTATACTGGAAATTTTAGAACGTTAGCTCTATATATTGTATGGCCGCTTTTTTGTAGCCATTCGAACTTGGTCGGTTTATCCATGTATTGCGGTTGTTCTGGTATTTTTATTATACGTCTTTAATTATTTAGTGTAATGAGCTGAAATTTTACATGTGAATAGTTGCATTAATACATCAATACTTTTCCATTAAAAAGTCCTCAATCGGATGTCACACAATAAAGTGGTCCAGTCGTAGTAAATAATGCCATTACTCATTAATTACCAAGAGCTTATAAATTAAACTTGGCAAGACATTGTAGACCCTTACAAGATACAAATATACGTTATAAGTTAGGCTCTAGACTTCCTATTTTTACTTGGACCTAATAACCTTATTTTACTTTTGCGTGTATATCTTCTGAACGGTATGATTTTTTTCAAATTCTGCTTTCACAAATACTCGTTTTATACACAAATTAGAAGCAACGTGTGTATAAAATTTCAACTCTGTACTATGCCGTTTGATATGATTTTCAAAGCCAAACGTCAGCGCAGCGTCAACTTGATTACCTTCGCAGTTTTAGTACACACAAATTTCATTTAAACATACACATTTACCTCTCGTTACACACTAATTTTTGTATGTATTTTTTTTCTTGTTTTTTTCTTTTTCCATAGGAAAAAAAAGTGCCGCTGAGATGACGGAGTTCCAGCGGAAACAGTTATTGTTGAATATCTCCCCAGTGGTTGGATACACAAATTTGTATTTACCATACACATTTACACGACCTCATACACTAAATATCTGCTAAACTGAAATGAAGACAATCGACATTTTTCCGCTGCGACTACGCACACTTCGATTGATTCGCAAGCGATGCAAAATACCCATATTTTGATTTTCTTATAAAAGTTTTTACAAGCCCCCTTAAAAGACAATAAAGGTGACGTTCAATGTAGTCTGACAGATTAATTGCTATTTTGAGAATACAGGTTCTAATTATGTAGTTATTTACAGGATAGAAATAAAACACAAACTCTTCTATGATCTTATTTATTACTACTCATGTTCAGTGCACACTTGTAAACAAACAATCATAAACAATAGGTAATAAAGTGACTGAAACGGTGTGTTTACGATAAAACGAGGTCTAATGAAACAAATCAAAAAGCAGTGATAGCCTTGTGGTGTGACTGTCAAGTCATAGATTCATCTTCATCAGCCTATAATGTTCCCACTGCTGGAACACAGGCTTCCTCACTATGAGAGGGAATGGGCCACATCCAACACGCGGGCCCAGTGCGGGTTGGTAGATGACACATGTCTTCGAATTTTTGGTTCTAGGACATGCCGGTTTCCTCACGATGTTTTCCTTCACCGTTTTTGAAAACAGTGGTGATGAAAAAAATTACACAAAGTAATGCGCCTGCCTGGGTTTGAACCCACGACTTACTGTTCGTAAGTTAGGGTCGCTACCACTGGGCCACGGCTGGTCTCGCTGGACCACCGCTGCTCTCTCTACTGGGCCACCGCTGCTCTCTTAAGAGCCCTGCGGGGGCCGCGCGCAATTGCAATTCAGTGTGTACCTAGCTACTATTCTATAATTATCATTCATTCATATCGCCGCTGAACATTTGTGATTAATTTGAATGTGTGCCGTAATACCAAAAATGATGAATGAAAACTCAATGCTTTTCCAATTTTTTTTTTTATATTTTGTCACTTAACAATATGTCATGTTTCGAAATAAACAAAATTAAAAATATTACCGTTTTTAATATAGAACAGATGAGATGAAAACATTTTATTTATACTGTAAAAATGTGAGAAATTCAATTTGTTTTCAACTCGTTTCAGGTAAATATTTTGCAAAATAATTAAATTGAAACCTAGGTAAACACTGTCTTGTTCCGAATAACAGCATAATAAGGTCGAAATATGCTTAAACTGAAAATGATTTTGGTATTACGTTTGTATGGACAATTCATCGTCCGCCGGTCCCTTTTTTTTACGGATGGGAAATCATCAAATGACTTCTCCCGCTCCGGGCAGAGCGGAAGGGAGTGTCAAACTTGTACTGACTAAAACCCATCCATGTTCATTCCTTGCCCTTTGTGTTCCAGGGCCGCGGTATCTCTTTTGAACAGTACCGCAGCCCGGCCCCTTAAGTCATAGGTTAGGAGTTCTAATCCAAGGCACGCCCTCTGATTTTTCGGATTCATGTGCGTATTGTATAATCATCACTGTGAAGGAAAGCATCGTAAGGAAACCAAAAATGTCTGTAAGATATTTCTCGACGGTATGCAAAGCCAAGTCAGAGGCCCATGGGCGGTAGAAAAACTCTGATACCAGGCTTGGCAATAGCCAAAAGAAAAAAAAAATAGTGCGTGGCGTCCCTCCGCGCGGAAGAAGTGAAACTTCGTAATGTGACGCATTCACTCTCGCTCTGTCTCTTTCTATTTCCCCTCCTCAGGACCGTTAAACGTTTAACGCAACCTTGTTAGAAGTCGCAGAAGTGAAACTTCTAGTTTCACTTCAAAATTGTAACAATTAATAGCTCAGAGGGCCTAGAGAAAGCGAGGTATATTTATGTACCGATCAAGGTAAGATGAAGAGAAACTCACAGATTGATTTGACATAAGGTGTCGAAAATTTTATGTCAAAACATTTGAAAGTCGTTAGAACAAAAACGCTTTGAAATCGATTGACATTTACCCAGCGTGTTCGATTTTAAAATGATTCCCTTCAAACTTCGAACAGTTGCCAACGTTAAAGATAAAGCAACATTATTGTGTACACCTATGCTTTTGAATTTGGCTGTAAATACAGCGCCACATCAAGCTATACATTTCCAATATGACGTGTCCTCGCTTTGTATAGATTTCCCGTACAATGAGAGATCAGCTTATACTGGTTTTGTATAATTATTGGTTGATGCATTTTATCATAAACCCACCATTTTAGCCATAAATGTATGAATCTTAAGAAGAAATACGGGTGGTCTTTTCTCCATACAATCGCTCTCGCCTGTTTTCTTTCTGGTTTATGACTTTAAAGCTATGATTTTTTACAGTTAAATATTAACCCTATCTATGTCCCTATGTTTTCCTTTTTGATGATACATAATCTGTATAAGCACTAGAAACTTTACAAAATACTCAAAATTTCCTATTTAGATCGCCTGTCAACAGAGGCTTAGTGTACAAATTTGACAACTATTAATGAAAAACGAAAAACATAGGGACACAGTATATATTCTTCTTAATCAGTTTATGAAATATCTTTTAAATTGCTCGAATATTGGAGGACGAAATAGTCGAAAGCTAAACATTGAATTGAAAAAATATGATTGTTTTATCAACAATAAAACATGACGAATATAAAACGCATCAAAGATCAAAGGGGGCTTGTGACTGACATAGTGACGTCACGTTAGGAGGTATTCCTCGAAGCGCTACCGAGCGCTACCGAGCTACTGAGCGCACCTTTTAGTAGTTAATATTTTTAATTGCTATCGGGAGCGCTACTAAAAGGTGCGCTCCGAGGAATAAAAAAGGAGCGCGTCATTAGGTGCGCCTCAAAATGTAGCGCTTCGAGGAATACCTCAAATCGCGGTCGCAGAACGATAGCGATAGTTTCTTCAAATAAGTACCTACCGCATTTCCTCATAGCAACCATAAAATTATAATAATTGTATCGTTTAATTAAAAACTAACATCGCATTGCATGAGATGGAAGACTTAATTGAAACTATTCAATTATCGTTTTAGAATAATGATATACATACAAGGTATAAAAAATACTACTAATAGATATTAAAAAAAAAATTAAGTGTTTATTTTTAGATTTATTTTTGACTAGCTTCTTTGTCAAGTTTCATGTAAAATATCGTTAAATCACATGGTAAAATAATAGTATAATGGAGATACTTTTATTTTTGCAGGGTGTAGGTTTGACTTAATTTTTTTTTTTTTACACATACAATCTTATAGAATACAAAATGCATATAACCAAACTTGAACATAATTATAATTTTCATAATGGTCGCCTAAAATACTGAATATAAATCAGCGAATATAATATTAAAACATCATTTAGGCATTTTTATACTTATTTCATATCGAAATTAGGATTACCAAAATTCAAAATAATGTGTTTTATTCAGTTACAAAAACTTGAAAACTAACATAAAATTAAATTTCAATGTGAGTAATTAAAAGTAAAGTAATAAAACAATTATTTATATATTATTTAAATTTTAAATGTTCTTAATAAAAACCTTTTAAAAATTTAATTAATGTGTAGATACTGAAACAAATGGAGGAGAACTGATGATACAGAGTACATTATATAATTGCGGTAATGCTATTGCCGCACTTATATGCCGAGGAGATATTGCTAGCCCGAGCCGTAGGTGAGGGCTACAAGAAAGCAGAGGCTGTAATTATCACAGCGCACGTATGTCATACGACGTTTTATAACATATTTGCGAGGAAATAAAAAAAACTCGGACTTTCTTAAATGAAATTTTGATACGCTTCTAAGTATCTATTGGTCGATTTTACAGGCAAGAGGCTTAGAGCAGCCTTTTTCGCTGCCTCTGAGACTTCAGGCGGTGTCGAATTATTAAATTTATCATTACTAGACGACATTTTCAAATAAAAACAATACTGCGAAATGAAAAACCGCGCGGTATAAATTTTACTTGTTCACAAATTAGTGAGCCGTGCGTGGTGAAATAAGAGACCCTTTACGAGCAAATGTGTTATAAAATTATTTTATAACACATTTGCTCGTAAAAGGTCTCTTATTTCACCAATTTCAATATCGTATTGTATCTCATTACGTACTTGTGCGGTAATGTAAAGTAAAACACACGGTTTCAAGATGCTCCGTCAAAAACAAACGGTAATTTTTTAAATCTTAGCAAATACCGAATTGACCGAATTGACCAAGACCGATTGATACTTACAAGCGTATCAAAATTTCGTTAAAGAAAGTTCGAGTTTTATTTATTTCCTCGCAAATATGTTATAAAACGTCGTATGACATACGTGCGCTTTGATAATTACAGCCTCTGCTTTCTTGTAGCCCTCACCTACGGCTCGGGCTAGCAATATCGCCTCGGCATATAAGTGCGGCAATAGCATTACCGCAATTATATCATAATGTACTCTGTATCATCAGTTTTCCTCTATTTGTTTCAGCATCTACACATTAATTAATTTTTTAAAGGTTTTTATTAAGAACATTTAAAATTTAAATAATATATAAATCATTGTTTTATTACTTTACTTTTTATTACTGCAAATATGTTATAAAACGTCGTATGACATACGTGCGCTTTAATAATTACAGCCTCTGCTTTCTTATAGCCCTCGCCTACGGCTCGGGCTAGCAATATCGCCTCGGCTGTAATTTTCAACTTACCGCACTTATATCATAATATACTATTAAAATGAAATACCGATGAACGCGACAGACATCGATATATTACTGTGGTACATCCATAATCCGTAATTTAGACATGAAATAAATAACTTTCCACCCACGCTCAAACAGGTGAATTTCTCTAACTACCTAATATATCACAAAACACAGACGAGATTTTTAAGCGATTAAACGTTATAATTATTTACATTAATTTTATTATAATACTTCATTGTTATTTTTATTATTTACTTATGATTTATGCTTTGATACATTAAGTTAAAACTTAATTTTATAATTATTTGACACTCATTTCAAATGTTAATTTTAAACTTATTATTTTCAAATATTTGAAAATGACATTTCCGCCATTTTTAATGTTTTGAGTTTCCCACCAAAAATTGAGAAGACAGATTCGCAATATAAATTGCACCTAAGCAGAAAGTTTATTAATAAATAATAAGTTTAAATGAGTATAAAATATTATAAAAATACTTCTTTTGGGGGATATTCATATTGTGGCTTCAATTTTCGTTTCGTTGTTCGTCCGCCATTTTCAAATATTATTATTTCGTTTCGCAACTTATTTTATTCGTTACAATTTGAACTGCACGTGGACGTCGCCTTTATCGTTCGTTATTTAAATTTACTATCGTTAAACGCCTAATTTAATATTAGAATATTTTAGAATTATTTTCTACCATTTAACATTTATTTTTAAAGTCCACTACATGACAAAATGTATCGATGACATTTTTTTTATCAGTAACTACAAAGCAAAAATATGGAACTTTTTTTTATAATTACATGACAAACTTTTTATAGGTACCTACTTATTTTAAATATTTCGAATTCGCTATTGGTAAAACATGTGCTTTTAAACGATTTTATTGTGTGCCAGACATATTTTTATTTTATTTTAATACTGTAATCCGATAAAAGAATTTTGAAACCATGTGCATTGTGCTCTGAATCAGTTTTTATTTTCTATTATTCGATACGGTGATATTAATTATTATTAAAATATTAATATTACTTTGATTATTAATCGGTTGTATTTCAAATTATTTGATATATACATATACAGCATGTTGTTATTTTGATTGAAACTGAATATTAGATTTTGTCAGCCTTAAGTAAATGTTCCCGTATTTTCAAGTAACAGCAGATTTAATTTAAATGACGGGTCATTTTTTAATTACTTTTTTTTCGTGTTTTCGTTGTTGTTAATCTACTCTCGTTTGATTTATTGGGATATTTTGCGGTTTTCAAGTAATTTATTTGACACTTTTAGACACTTAAGCATGAAGCTCAAATGCAGTGAAAGGTGTGATAATTAATAGTTAAATGTGTGTGTGTCTTTGAAATGTTGTGTGTTTATGTTACGTGCGAATTGATTGTGTGTGTATAATATATTATATTTTTCACATTCAACTTTGACACCAATCATAATTTGAATTAAAACCGATATTAAAAGTTTTAAAAACATTTTATATTCTGAAATATAGATTAATATAAATCGTCGTCTGCTAAAATTTGGCTTACCGCTATATATAGTGATATATTCTCTATATACAATAATCCCCTAAAAGGCATAGGATAATAAATATACAGTGGTCCGATAATTATTATCTAAAAGCCCTACTTTTATGGGGTTTTCAAAAATAGTTGCATACACTGACCAAAAAATGTTTATCATATATTGTTATTCAATAAAATACGCTCTTTGGAATTCATTTAACTATGATATTTAGAAGTCCTTCTTTGATCAGTGTAATAGGTCCGCCTACAATAAAAAATAAAAAGGAATGAAAAATAAATATTGCGGTGTATTTTATTTTCGCTAATTCCTTAACATCGATAAATATTATAAATAATGCCTCATACTTGAGGTTACGAATTTGATTTCCAGGTAGTGCAAAAGTGCATTAAGATTTTTATTTTTAAATTTACTGATCTTTCTCAGCTTAGCTGATTATTCCGCTTATCCCCATTGAAAAAGTCATCAATTCTTTTATTTTCCTAATGATTTTCATATTCCTTCCTCCCGTAGAACACATATTGTCCTAAAATAATATTTATTCCTATATTTTAAATATATTATAATAACATACATGAAAAACGAAACAAAACACAACTGCTGAACAAAACACCCACAGAGCACAGAATCGCAGCGACTAGAGACAGTACAAAATTATGGCAGCGAAAGTGCGTAGAGCGCACGTCTATCACCTTCGCTATTCAAAGCTGTCTCTTTTTTTTTAATTTTTTTGGTAAAAGGGTTGGCGTGTATGGAAATTGTGACAATGCTGCCTCTAGTAGCGGCCGCCGAGGCGTTTCCTTGTTTTGTGATTACACCAAACATAATTTGACAGAAACCAGAAACGCTGTTCTATTTTTTAAATAATCCTTTTTCTCGTCATTTAGTCCAATTTCACCACAAATAGTTGTACAGGTATACACAGCACGATTATTTACTAAATAGCACATTTTATTCTGGTGTCGACATATTTCTTACTTAAAATTAAAATACACAGCATATTATGTACTACCGCGACTAAGCACTTTGACCCTTATGTTCAGAGAAATAAGGTTGAAAGTGGTCTATCATCAGTGAGCGCGGTAGTCCGTACAATAAAATAATCACATCCATATTTCCTTGCACAGTGAGCAGAGCTACATAATCGAGGGTCCAAATATTTTGAAAATGCATTTGAGTAAAAATTTATATACAATGGTGGGCTTTCAACATGGTGTCCGTGACCTTTTAGTTCGAAAAAAAATAGATGTGGTTTTTTTATACCGTAATCGACAAAAATGTAAAGCTTTGGGGGAAAATAAGGAGTGAAAATATACAATACAATTTTCTATAAGGAAGCAATTATGCATACCTATCTACGTAAAAATATCTCCTTGTATTGGCAACGTAAAAACTCATAGTAAAGGCAGATAGGGCTGCGGGCTATTCGAAATAGATACCGCGGCCCTGGAACACAAAGGGCAATGAAGGAACATGGATGGGTTTTAGTCAGTACAAGTTTGACCAATCATCAAATGACTTCTCCCGCTCTGGGCAGAGCGGAAGGGAGTGTCAGACTTGTACTAGTCTGACACTTACTAGTCGACAAGTCATTTGATGATTTCCCATCCGTAAAAAAAGGCAGATAGGAATGACCCATATTTCCATAGCATTACAATTGTTTTGTTATTATTTATGTTCACTGTTATTTGTCTTGCAAATAATATTCAAAATATTTGACTCTCGGTTCAGTATTCAGCTTTCATAGCATAAAAACATCATATTTCTCGTCTGAAAGAACACTTCAAACAATATTATAATTATTATATATATAGATAAATACATATTTGTCATAAAGCAGGTACGAAATAACATATTTACCTTAAATTATACTAAAATTAATTCGATTTATTGATTCGACTAGATACAGGCTACGTTATCATTTGACTAGATATTTATAAATTATGCTAGGTTGATATTGACACCCACGCCAGCCACGAAGTCGTCCCTTATAAGTGGAAGAAGGGCTGTGTGCCTGTAACAAGAAAATAAGTATTTTAAAATGATTTTATTTGCAAATCACTTTCAAAAATCATGGTGTGAAAATCTCTTTATAATACCTAAAAATTTGAATAAGTACAAAATTGGGACACCCTGTGCATAAAATTAGCCACAGTAGTTTAAATTATGGTAATTATCACATTAAAACAACAGTACAAATTAAGAATCATGCTGTACCCATCACAAAAATCTTGCTCTTCAGGTTATTAAATTAATTGGCAGTAATAATATAATAAGGTCAGCGCACACGACTTTTTTACAAACCTTTTTTCTTTTGTAATAATTCTGCAGGTTAAAATAATTATACCTGTCATCGCCTAAAGGTTCGCTCTTCTCTTAGTTCTACGCTCGTAGCAAAGTACATGTAATCTTGTAGCCAAAAGTTCTTTTTTTGAATGGTATCTCGCAGTTCAACCTAGAGAGGTTGTCGTCTGCTTAACCGGACTATCCTGTAAGTGCCTTGAGTGTAAAGCCTCCAGCCAAGGCATAAAAACTTACAAACTAAGCGACTACACGCTAAGGGCACCCCCTGTAGGTTACGGGCCTCGACTTAGGGCGTCGCTGGGGGAGGGCAACAAGGGGTCAGGCTGGATCTGATTATGATTATTTAGGGGCTGATTTAAAACTACTGACTCAGCCATGTAGCCATAAGTTCATGGCACGCTAAATAAAAGACCATTGCAGTTTATGGCGGAGGGGTTATTTATTCATTAACTCTAATCAAAGTTGGAGCAGCGGTGGCCCAGTAGTAGCGACCCTGACTTACGAACAGTAAGTCGAGGGTTCGAACCCAGGCAGGCGTATTACTTTGTGTAATTTATTTCATCACCACTGCTCTCAAAAACGGTGAAGGAAAACATCGTGAGGAAACCGGCATGTCCTAGAACCAAAAATTCGAAGACATGTGACATCTACCAATCCGTACTGAGCCCGCGTGGTGGATTATAGCCCATTCCCTCTCATAGAGAGGAGGCCTGTGTCCCAGCAGTGGGAACATTATAGGCTGATGACGATGATGATGAATCAAAGTTAAACAATGATAAACGTCTGCTTAACCATACATTTTTGCAGGAAACTTTGATCGGCGTTTATTTTTTGTTTTAAGCTCCTAAAAGAACGGAGAAACCTTTCAATACTAAAAAATAGCAGGTCCAAACCAACATAGAATATGTACTAACAAACCTACGCACAGATAGACTTTCGTCCCTACCATTACCGCGTCCACCGGTCGACCAGTTTTACCCTTATGCTCTGAGTGATAAAGTTGAATACTGGTCGGCTGCCAGTAAGTGCGGTACTAACTAGACAACACGTGTCAGAATGAATGGCACGTGTAACATATGTATGTATATTAGTAAAGTAGGGAGTCAACTTTCCACTTAATTACAAGGTGTAAACAGACTCTTCACGAAGCCGTCAACCAAGCATTATGTACATCAAACTAAGTAACTTTACGCAAATATTAGTGCTGGGAGAAGACTTTTTTCTTTTGGGCTGAAAAATCACGTTTTACAGTAGGACTCAATGTAACGCACTCAAAACATTGTGCTGATGGATGGATTGAATAGTAAGGGGTTCCTAGAGGTGTTTAAAGTAAAAATCTTCTATTAAAAACATGTATTTACAAAAAAAAACTTGTGAAAAAGTTGGAACTTTAACCCCCAATATCTCCGTAACTAGAAGGTTCCCGGTATGGTCTAGAGCAAAAAAAGATCGCAATGACAGGGAGAACAAGTGCCTTTTGGCTTCGTTAAGAGTCTGTTTACAGCCTTTATATCTGTTTATTGAAGAACGGCTGCTTCTCATTATAATGTGAAAAGATTTCAGAGTTCATTATAATATTAGCTTTTTGGTTTCGTGTTGTGAATTTGTTAGTTAGAATTTGTTTTTGGAATTTGACTGCCTCGTTGGTCTAGTCCAAGCGCGACTGCTGAGCATGA
This sequence comes from Lycophotia porphyrea, assembly GCA_950005105.1. Taxonomy (NCBI): domain Eukaryota; kingdom Metazoa; phylum Arthropoda; class Insecta; order Lepidoptera; family Noctuidae; genus Lycophotia; species Lycophotia porphyrea. The sequence continues at coordinate 12,405,505 of OX465406.1, forward strand.
CGTCCTGGGTTCGATACCCGGGTCGGACAAAGTGCTATTGGGTTTTTTCATCAGGAATTTTTTAATAGTAGCTACGGAGTCTAGATATGTGCCCAGTTGACGGCAATAGGCCCCTATTACATGGGACTTAAAATCATAACTGGCGAAATGTGGGTGTACTATTAGGTACACTTCTGCCTAACCCTTCGGGGATAACAGGCGTGATGTGATGTTAGAATTTGTTTCTGCTATACATAATTATGGTGATTCTGACGCAAGAAGAGAAGATAATTTCTGAGTCGATTATTTTAAATTTTCTGTTTTCAGTCTGGGGTCAGAGCTTGTTTGAAGGCCCAATTTAATAAAATATGAAAATGAAAAAAGCACGCTTTAGACTGAGATAATTTTATTTCTCGTATTTTTCTCGAAAAACCCTTTCATTTGATACCCATATCATAGGAATCCATAAAAATAACTATTCCGTCATCTTTGGGTGTCCGCCATATTGTAATTAGAATGACGTCACTTAGCCAACCATACATTGTCATCCAAACTAAACATGTATGCAAAATTTCAGCTCAATCGGAAACTAGGAAGTGGGTCAAATTTAACTTCTAAGATTTGTTTACATAGTTAGTTACAGGAGCAGATAATAAAACGTGATAAAAAGGATTAACTATAGTAAAAATCGCTATTATTCAAATCTGGCGTAAGTAACATGACGCCTGTTATCCACATTGGAGTAGACAGAGCTAGCTATACATACTCATTAACCGGGTAAAGAATGCAGGCTCCAGGCCTCTATAATTATAAATTATCTGTGTGTCGCGTTTAGTTCCCTAAATATTCAGATAAGTAGTATTAGATAAAGATAGAACATAGTATTTGAGGTTTCTAAAGTTATTGAATTCACAACGACACCGATATCAACTGCCAATTGTACTTGGTAATTTTGGTTTCACGCTATTTGGAGAGACCGTTATGCAAGCAGCTAGGTTTAGACTCGAAATTGGTCCAAATAGTTTTAATACGAACAATTTTCTGATAAATACATTATGATGTTATACTAGAAGTTTTCGAAATCTAATTTTTTATTCCAGATGTGAAGAAATACATAATTGTTAATTGTATAAATTGAGTCACGGGAAACTGAAACTCGAAGCTCGAAAAACCAACTCAAGTTTGACTGTAAGATAACATACATTGCAACACATTTTTGTGTCTACATTAAAAGTGTAGTAACATGCATGTTTTAGAATTGAAAAGCCAAAAAAAAAATACGAAATTTTTGAATCACCACGTTAGCACACAGGCTCCTAGCACAGTGCAAAAGTAACGTAAATACTCGGATTTGAAAATTAAAAATAGCCGTTTTACAGGTAATTACCATGTTCATAATTTTGAGAACGTATTCATAACTATGGATGTTACCGAATGTGCTTAATCCAAACAATTTAACTAAAATGCTGTAGGATGATAAAATTGTATTTTCGGTTCAGAAATCGATGATTTACCCATTGTTTTTGCCTCTGGTCTTTTGAAGCTGTAAACGGGTTAGTAATGCTTGAAATAATAACAAAAGTTCTAATGATCAGATGACCTATTTTTATTTAATATACTTTTTTTTAACAGGGTAAAGAATCCAGGCTCCAGGCAACTACTAAGAAATGCCTAATGGAAAATCTCAATAATACTTTACTCGATGTGAATATTTACCCCAGGACCTCATGCTGAGCAGCAACGATTGTCTCCAGACCAACGAAGCAAAGCTAAAACTATTCGGAGTAATAGAGAAGTATGGCAGAAGAAGACATGCTGCGCCGACCCCAAACAAATTGGGATAAGGGGAGGTGAATGATAATGATGATTTTTAAGGGTAAACGGTTTCATCGACAAAACCTGTCTATTTTAGTCGTCCTAAACACAAGTACCGCATAAAATCCAAAACAAACGGTCAGCATGGAGTTGCCTTTCACATAATTCAGTTTGAACTGGTCAATCAAAATGTCGAAATTGTCCAATTGGCTGGCAAATCCGACTCCGGTTCATCGGTCAAACGGAGTTATTATACAAAGCAACGAATTTCTGTGTCGGTAAAAGCTTGCTAGCGTTGATTTCGTCGTTTAATTGTAAACTAGAAGGCTTCAGTTTTAAGCAGTCCTGAAGGCACCTTAAAAGCCGATTCCTGTTGGCTTCCCGTTTGGAACAAGGCACACTTACTACCTATATAATTGCATGGCTTCATGTAAGAACAAGGTTTTATTTGGCCATAATATTTCAACTAATGAAATTAAGTGCAGGCCCAGTGGTAGCGACCCCGACTTACGAACAGTAAGTCGTGGGTTCGAACCTAGGCAGGCGCATTACTTTGTGTAATTTATTTCATCACCACTGCTCTCAAAAACGGTGAAGGAAAACATCGTGAGGCAACCGGCATGTCCTAGAACCAAAAATTCGAAGACATGTGACATCTACCAATATAATACCGAAAGAGATACCACGGCCCTGGAACACAAAGGGCAAGGAAGTAACATGGATGGGTTTTAGTCAGTACAAGTCTGACACTCCCTTCCGCTCCGCCCAGAGTGGGAGGAGTCATTTGATGATTTCCCATCCGAAAAAGAAAAGATCATACTAAACCTAATTACAACTTATAACATGTTTAAAAAACACTTTCCATGGTGTTAAATGCATGTAGATAAGTATTAGACATCTATTTCAGTTTAAATATGTCAAGTTAAATGCATGTAGATAAGTATTAGACATCTATTTCAGTTTAAATATGTCAAGTTAAATGCATGTAGATAAGTATTAGACATCTATTTCAGTTTAAATATGTCAAGTTAAATGCATGTAGATAAGTATTAGACATCTATTTCAGTTTAAATATGTCAAGTTAAATGCATGTAGATAAGTATTAGACATCTATTTCAGTTTAAATATGTCAAGTTAAATGCATGTAGATAAGTATTAGACATCTATTTCAGTTTAAATATGTCAAGTTAAATTCCACAAGGTTCTAAAATAAAGATCTGCTTAGCCATTTCTCAACTTTGTTGGGGTTGGCTTTCAATCTAACCGGATGCAGCTGAAATACCAGTATTTTACATGGAGCGACTGCCTTCAGACCTCCATAACCCAGTTAGTACTGGGTAATACGATACCCCCTTGGTAAGACTGGTTGTCAGAGCATCGGGCTACTGTAACGACTGTCATAGATCGAAATGACATCCGTGACGAACAACACGGTTTAACGTGGTTTCCGAAGCAGGGAGGAAACTCGGTAAATAAAGAATGGTCACCCATCCACGCACTGATCTTGAAATTCGACTGTGTGGCTGTTATTATTTAACCACGAGCTCCTCAAGGGTTCCTACACAAACATTTCAAACTAAAATTATTCCAACAAGTAGTAAAAATAAGTAAAGTTCAAACATTGCTCCCAATTTGACTAGGCCAGGACTAATCGGCGAACAGTAAGGATGTCACGTACTGTCAGCCTCCAGTTTGTCGATGATACTGGTTGAGCTGGCAGACGCATGTTGAAGCACGTATGTGTGTTTGTTGACAGCCCTGCGATCATGTAAGGTTGGTACGCGTGTTTTATGTGACTCTATTTAAGGTGACGCGGACGTGAGAATTTTAGCTGGAGAAAAAAAGGAGGTCGGTTTGAAAGTTGATCTGTATTCTTTTTTAAGTTTTTTTGTTTTTGTTTTGAAAGTAATTTTAGAGGCAATTTTTGGTTGTGAAAGTTTTCATATTATTTTATTGCGTTTTTTAGTATCTATTGTTAAATTATCTGTTTTATTATCTACTGCAATTAACTTTTTTTATGATAAATTATTTGTAGTTATTAGTATGTATCGCGTTTAGTTACCTAAATATTCAGATAAGTAGTATTAGATAAAGATATTAGACTTAATGTTTTAGGTTTTTAAAGTTATTTAATTTACAACGACTAGGCTACACACTAAGTTATATTTCAGTTTCCGAATAAATACAATTTTGTTTATATGAGCATTTCTATCGACAGGACAATATTTTTTTGTTTCTAACAGGCTCAACGCTGCATCAGAACCTGACCTGACCTGACCAGACCTGATGTCCTCTAACGCGCGAGCAGCATACAGCAGCCCGTGGGGCGGTAGCCCACCAGACACAACACCCGTTTGGTCGGAGGGTCATCATCAAATTCAAATTCAAATTCAAATTCATTTATTCACGTATAAATAGAGTAAATACAATCGGTGGTTTCAATGTTACATTATTTGGTCTTATAATTCTATTTAGCCTGTGGTATGGCATGTGAATCGTTTTCTTAGAAGTAAAAAAGGAATAAAGAAATATAAATAATGGTTAGTCCTAGCCCGTGGTCTTAGCCAATACGTGTCTCCGAAATTCATAGTCTTATATAATGTCAATAAAATAATTATGTGCCTGGTAAAATACATTGTCAAATGCCAATAAAACTCAGTCATTTCTACGTTGAATTAATAATACAAAACACACAAAAAAAATATATAGAATATTTTCCTTATTCCTGTAGCCATTCATTTACCGAGTAAATCATTTTTTTAAGCAGTAGCTCTTTAAGCTTTTTCTTAAATTTTGGTACATCTTCCTGCCCATATCCCATTCTCTTTGGGGTCGGTACAACACGTTTTCTTCTTCCATTCTCCCCAGTTAGACGTCACAACATTATTTATTCCTTTCTCTTTCATATCATTCCTCACACAATCCATCCATCTTTTCTTTAACCTTCCTCTCTTTCTCCAATCATCATCCGTTTGGTCGGGGGATACTCCAGTTCAATTTGAAGATGAGAACCTTTGCACCCTTCCATCTAATGCTTTTCTGGAGTCGCAGTGGTTAGGAATACAGCGGGTTTACCAAAAAATTACTACCTTTTAAAGAGTCTCTTTGTTAAAACCCTTGAAAATAATATCCTTCCGTGGCAGCCCTAACTAGCTAATGCATACAGTGGAAAACGAAACAAGTTTACCAATATACCGGTATCAACTGCCAATTGTGCTTGATAATTTTTGTTTCACGCTATTTGGAGACCCCTTATACCAGCAGCTGGGTTTGGGACTCGAAAATATTGGTACAAAGACTTTTAATACGGACGATTTTCTGATAAAAATATTATGTTTTTGTGGAAGGTTTTGAACTGTTATTTTTTTATTCCAAATTTTAATTGTATACATTGGGTTACGGGAAATTGAAACTCAATACTCGAAAAAACCAATTCAATGTTGACTGTAAGATAACATACATTGCAACACATTTTTGTGTCTACATTAAAAGTGTAGTAACATGCATGTTTTAGAATTGAAAAGCCACAGCACTGTAACACATTTTGTTTACTTTATACACACACACACACACACTTACACTTACACACTTACTTTTACACTTTACAGATTGTCTTTTCTCCTTGTAGTAGTAGTAAGATGCACATGCAGGTTGTATAAGACTCTTCACAAAGCCGTCAACCAAGCATTATGTTCATCAAACTAAGTAACTTTACGCAAAAATTAGTGCCGGGAAACATTTTTATTTTTTGGGTTGAAAAATCACGTTTTACCGAAGGTGTTAATGTAACGCATTTAAAACATTGTGCTGATGGATGGATTGAATAGTAAGGGGGTCCTGGAGGTGTTTAAAAATCTTACATTAAAAACATGTATTTAAAGAAAAACTTGTAAAGAAGTTGGAACTTTGACCCAATATTTCCGTAACTAGAAGTTTCCCAGGTATGGTCTAGATAAAAAAAATGATTGCAATGACGGGGAGAACAGGTGCCTTTTGGCTTCGTTAAGAGTCTGTTTACACCCTTTACTTATATTCAAACAGAAAAGCCAAACAATAAAAATATGAGGTTTTTGGATCTCTACGCAATTAGCACAGGTTTTCCGTTGAACACTAGCTGCTCGGCAGTTTGCTGAACTGGGCGTATTTGGCGCAGAGCCGTGAGACACACAATATTATCTCTTTTTTTCTGTTTAGATTTTAGTTTTTTATTTTGTTTTTTTGTTGTGTGCACTTAAGGGGTATAAGCCAAATAAATATGTTTCATTTTCGAAGTTGTAAACTTAGTTTTACCCTATAAGCAGCATCTTAACAACATCCCAAAAAAACGATTCTGGTCAATTATTTTTGCAACCTTATGTTTTAAATGACGGTAATAAGGATGAAAATATCTGTCATACTGACATTTTACTTCTGTCAACTTCAGGTACGATGACCAATCGAACTATACAAAACCAGTTTATGCGAATTTCTCATTGTACAGTCAATCTATACAAAACGAGGCCATAGTATACTGGAAATGTATACCTTGATGCGTCGCCGTGTATATGAGGTTGGCTATACAACTCAGTATCGCTTTCTGCAACAAACCCTTGACCTAACTACTGAACAAGAGCCTCTTCAGGTGTTGGTCGATGCTCTTGCCTTCTAGGTACATACATTATTCGCCGTAATTACTATCGATACGGAACTACAATGTTCTCTAGCTCACAAGTGAGTCTTCAATGAATAGCTATTTCAGGGTAATGTTAGTGCTGCGGGACTGTTCGAAAGAGATACCGCGGCCCTGGAACACAAAGGGCAAGGCAGGAACATGGATGGGTTTTAGTCAGTACAAGTCTGACACTCCCTTGCTCTGTGACATTTGCCTCAAATGTTACAGCACCATGCTGAGATAGTGGCCTTTTGGTTTCGCACGGGACTAATTTAATTATATATATAATTATGTCCTAATTTTAAGTGTATCTCATGTGTCCTGTTGTGAAATCAATAAATACTTTTTCTTTCTTTCTTTCTTTCTTTCCTTCCGCTCCGCCCAGAGCGGGAGAAATCATTTGATGATTTCCCAACCGAAAAAAAAGGGTAATGTTAGTGAATTTAGTTCTCATTCACGATCAAAATAAATTTATTCGCTATTTACGGGTTTTCAGTTTATCCGAATGGTCATTGACGATTGATATGTCTGAAATATATTATGAATATGACAGTGGTTTCTGTCTCAAATAACTTTGAGGATTTGAACCTTCTTAGCTTACCTTTTTTTGTATAACCATTTATACCAACTGTCTTCATCACCATCATTTCAGCCAAAATACGTCCACTGCTGGACATAGGCCTCCCACAAGTGTCGTCACATTGACCGGCCCGTGCGACTTGCATCCAGCGGATCCCCGCAACCTTCACAAGGTCATCGGTCTACCTAGTGGGAGGCTTTCCAACACAACGTCTTCTGGTTCGCGATCGCCACTCTAGAACTTTACGGCCCCATCGGCCATCCGTTCTGCGAGCAATGTAAGACCGGGACTTACATACGGTACCGAAACGTACTCGCTGGGCCAATCAATGGGCCTCATCAGGCTTAAAGTCACCCAAAGGGCAATGGAGAGGGCTATGCTTGGAGTTTCCTTGCGTGATCGAATCAGAAATGAGGACATCCGCAAGAGAACCAAGGATACCGACGTAGCCAAAAGAATTGCCGAACTTAAATGGCAGTGGACAGGGCACATTGGTTATACCGACGCCTCGGATTTACATGCGGAGCTGTGCCAATTCTTTGTTCCAAATAATTATAATCGCTCTAGAAAGCATAAATTGTTTAATGTCCCATTTTGTCGCACTGTAGCTCGATCCGCCTCCCCTATACCGCGTATGCTTACGATGCTCAACGCGCTCGTGGAGACCAATCCAGGATTGGACTTGTTTGCTGATGAATGAAAGACGATAATGTTAGAATGTTTGAGGTTTTGTGAGAAGAGCGAGTAAAAGGATTATTTAATTTAGTGTTAATGGCTTATGCTGTATTAAATCTAATAAATAAATAAATAAATTACTCGCAGAACGGTACCAACTATCGCAATAAATAAATTTATTTCAAGACTTCAATACCTGGTACTGTTGTCACCTGGCTGCGTAAGTGTGTATTCAGACAACCATTTCTTCTTGAAAGATGTAAGCTTTAAAAAGTGGATAGGATACGTTATACATACAAAGATGAGACTATGCCCTTTCCAATCTAGGAGTACGCCTGGATGGAGCGCTTAAATGCAAGAGTTCTGGAGGATCACCGCTCGCATTTTAGCGGCTATAAGTAGTCGCTTACACCATAAAAGTAACTATAAAATACTCACATAATCTACATCCCCTTTTGGAAGAGGCTCATGTCTAGCAGTGGACTGGGATAGGCAGAGTAGTATGTCAGCTGCGGTCTACATAGAAAGGTTTAAAAAACTGTTAATTTCTCACAAACCATGCCTGATAAAAAGCCACTCTGAAAATGGTAGCAGACTTGAGGAGATAAAGACATTGCAATAGGTATACTTACGATAAACAACGCGAACAAAATCGTAATCTACTAGCAAGAGCCAACTGGGTGCTGTCGAGACATGGGTTCACATTCATTGTCCATGATATTTTTAATGATATACACAACGTGTTTTTTTTTATATCCCATAACTCTAGGGTTTTCTATAAGTAAAATAATACAAAAAGTCGTAGAATATGTGGTCCAAAAATGCATAGTTTCGAAGATATCATCAATCATAATTAATTTAAGTTCCATTGATAAATGCGAGTAAGTAATTCATTTTTATTCAAACCAATGATTCATAGTTAAAGCTAAAAAAAAAATGCGACGTTGTCATATTTCAGGTTTTACGTTAATAATCGTGACTTTGTCGAATTATTTTGAAAAATGAGAACAAAAAAAATGATAATTGTAAAATTATGCATTATGCCAGTTGATTCTTTGATAATATGGTCACATTCATACCCTAAAGTAATGGGATATCAAAATAAAACATGTTGTATAATCACCAATCCCACCACCGTCGAGGAAGCGACTAGCTACCGACTTTTGTCTCGTCCAAGAAACCTAACAAAAGAATGTTTGCGAAGGATAAACACTTGATCGCTGACTATATACACGCTGCGCTTGCGAGAACTTTGTTAAAGAAAATACTCGTTTTCAGTCACTTCTCGCTAATCGGCGGTGGTGGGACCAGTGTCCAGTATCCTTAATGCCTAAACAGACCAAACGCGATCAAATGGAAAATTCTATGTTAGATGTCAGACCTGTTACAGATCGCGGCACATAAGTTGAACCAAAATGGCGTCCGTGCAGGTACAATTATGGATTGAGACCGATTGACCGATTGAGACCCGAAAATGTGTTACCATTCAATGTCAACTTACGTGCCGCGAGCTGTAACACAAACACACACACACATTTTCGGGTCTCAATCAGTCTCAATCCATAATTGTACCTGCTCGGACAACCGCCATTTTGGTTCAACTTACGTGCCGCGAACTGTACGGGTTATACGTAAAGTCCTTTCAAGAAAAAAGTTCACTTATTCGTACATCGTTACACGTAGTTCCACATATTGTCTCTGGATTTTTCTTTTGAAACAGACTCCACGGCTGCGTTTTCACCAGAGATAAGTGAGGATACGTAGTGAGGGAATCGTGTGAAAGTAACCAATAATATCACTTCTTTTTCACACCGTGAACTATTCTAGCTATGTGATTGGTTAGTTTCACACACATTCCTCGTTACGCATCCTTGCTCATCTCTGGGGGACACGCCACGTAACCGGTCTGACATTTCCATAGAGTTTCATACGTGCTTCCACGCATTTGGCCTGTTCAGGCCATAAATATCTTTGTGTGTAGATAATACTCACTCATGGGGGGCAGGCCACGCGGGCGCATGTTTGTGTGTGGCGGCCCTAGCGCGCGCGAGCAGGGTCATCACGGCACGCTTAGTCGGAGACATGGCGGCCCGCGCTCCGCCCAGCAGCGGGCGCTTGCGGGCTGTGCTCGGAGCCCCCGGCCCAGCCGCACCTGGCACATACAACGTCTACAGTCCTTTCACGGGGATTTTTGTAAATTGATCTTTTTTTTTGCTAGTGTAAGGTTGCGGTTCAATTGCTGCCAGTCAGATAAGTCTTTCAAAATCACAGTGATCTTTAGTGATGTTCGAATAAGGTTGCTTTGTGGATGCGATGAGGAAGACGGATGGACACTGCTGGAAACTTGCTAGGTCCGTTCCTGACAAAACCGATGGTGACACACGGACAGACAGACGGACAAGAGAGTGATCTCATAAGGGCTCCTTTTTTTACCTTTTGAGGTACGGAACCCTAAAAATTAAAGACCGCTTGTACAGACATGAGATGAGGCGAGGTGATGACCATATGACTAAAAGAGTCATCAATATAGAAGACGGAAGAAGAAGCCGTGGATCGTGGTCAGTGTGGCGCAGGTGTACTAGGAGGGCAGACCCCAGAAGAGAGCATAAAGTTGCTGTTCGGTTTTGCCACTGATAAGTCTGACAAAATCACATAACATAACATAACATCACGCCTGTAATCCCCGAAAGGTAAGACAGAAGTGTACCTAATAACACACCCACATTTCGCCAGTTATGTTTTTAAGTCCCATGTAATAAGGGGCGAGCCAATTGCCATTAACCGGGCACAAATCCAGACTCCGTAGCTGCTATTGAGAATTCCTGATGGAAAAACCCAATAGCACTTTGCTTGACCCGGGTATCGAACTCAGGACCTTATGCTCAGCAGTCGCGCTTGCGACCACTAGACCAACGATGCAGTAGTGATCTCTATTTAAATTCCAACCAGGTTGCTGTTAAAATAACTCAAAGACATGTGATCTGCACAGGAGTGGACCAAATTGATAACAGGCCACTCTCTCATACAAATGAGGCCAGCGTCCGTGTTGTGAGAACATGTTACCATTGACAAGTCTGTCTAATGACATTAAGGTCTGTTAGAGGTTAAATAACTGTGTAAGGACTGTACACACGGCAGCACATCAAGCTTTAAATTTCCAGTATAACGTGGCTTCGCTTTGTATAAATTTTCTGTACAATGAGAGATCCGTATAAACTGGTTTTGTATAGCTTGATCAGCCGTCGTGCGTACATGCGTTTTGATGAAGGGTTCAGTTGTTCCCGAATGTGGCAACCCTGGTTAGTTTGGGGCCTAGACGAGGTCGCTGTTTACAATCGCGCAAATTGAATTATTGGGTCGTTCTCCTGGAACTTTCAGCTAATAACATTAACTTTGCTGCGTGTCCTTAAAAAACTGAACTTGTCTTCGGAGGCTGGGAACATATATATTACTAGGTGTCCCGCGCAACTTCGTCTGCGTCAAACCTAGATAACGACTGCAGCGCCATCTGTCGGGCTAATTTGTGAATCTAAACCATCCAGGGTGCCACCCAAACGCATACAAAAAAAATCATTCAAATCGGTCCAGCCGTTTAGGAGGAGTTCAGTGACATACACACGCACAGTAGAATTATATATATAAAGATAATACATAAATGAAGTAAAAAATTATACGGCGATATTCCAACTGACATCAACAAAGATAATATATTTTATATACTATTATGTTCCTGTCTTCTTTTGTCCTTTTATGAAATAGTCATTTTTCATTTTTTTTTTATTTATAAAACGTTGCCCCACTCTAGGAATGTCTCCTGTGTGGTGGGTGCGGTCACAGACATTAAAACTTACATACACAAACAGCCAGACCCGGAACAACTATCTGAAGGCCATACAAATATTTGTTCCGTGCGGGAATCGAACCCGCGACACGCAGCGCAGCAGTCAATCGCTCAACCACTGCGCCAACCGTGTCGTCGAGTCATTCAACGGGATTAAATTAACTTAAAAGGGTTGTGAAGTATTGATGATTTTAATTATTACAACTCTGTAAAGCAATAATATTTCTTACGGCCGGGAATTATATTTTAATCAACATACAACCTGACACTCCTGGCGCATCCCCCAAACCGATTATTAAAATTCTTTCATAGGCACGAAGAAAGCTGATAACTACACTATTTGGTATTTAACATACATAAACTAAGCAGTATATCGATTTAAATCGTCATTATTTAGAATATAATTATGGCTAATCAGAACGGTAAAAAAAATTGGTTTAGAATTCATGAACCTCGATAGTTCCATTTTTAAACTAATTCTAACACAATTTTGGGCGTAAATAAATTGCATTAGGCTTAAACTTCCAAATAATTTACAAATAGGCATAGTTTATTTTTCAGTTAGTTCAAATAATTCTATACAAAAGCTCTTGAGATATATTCGATGTCTTAGCATTATGGACCAATCGCATCAAATCGTGTGACGTCATGTTACATCAATCCAATTGCTTGTCTTAACTAGCCTGCGGCTGAATCAATGCATCCTAGTTAATCGGTTAGTGGTTTGGTTAGCCTAAGGCTATTTGTAATTGGATGTTCATGTTTGTTTTTTTTTAATGGAGATTATATTATATATATTGTACGTTTAATTTAATTAAAATATTTAAAAAAAAATACTATTATAAATATATTGTCAGTTACGGGATATCTTCCGTAATTGCTATGAGTCAACCCGCGATCATGGCGCTTGCAACAGCGTCGAAATGTCGGGAACTCAAAACCAAAACCAATTGACATTGACAACCATTGGGATACCAATCACGGAAGATGTCCGGTAAGTGACAATATACAGTATACTTGTAAACGGCGAGAGCTTAAAACAGTGTTTAATATCGACTCCCTGGGGGTTGAGTTTGAACTATGTTTAAGGGTTGTGAGGAAGGTTTGTGGGACTGTTCGAAAGAGATACCGCAGCCCAGGAAGAAAGGAACATGGATAGGTTTTAGTCAGTACAAGTCTGACACTCCCGGGATTCCGCTCTGCCCAGAGCGGGAGAAGTCATTTGATGACTTCCAAACCGAAAAAAAGGGTTGCGAGGAAACAAATAAAAAAATATTTTTTTAGGGGTGAGGGGCCGAATGTGAAGTAAACGTAAAAAAGTCTACGCCTACCAAATTACTCAATCATAAGAACGATTAGTAGCGGACACAGGTGAGCCGAAGTCAGGAAAACCTGTTCAGGTGGGGATTTCTAGATGACTCTGCCCTGGAGTGTAAATGTGGTGTTGCCCTAGAAACGATGGGACACTTGATATCGAGTCCATCCTGTCCTGTTATTAGCACATCACAGGAGCTGATTGGACGCTACTGAAAGTGCCAAATTCGTCGCCAAATTTTGTGCTGACTCAATTTGAATTGTCATCGACTCGTTAAGAAGAAGAAGGCTATTAGTTTATACATTCTAAATGTTCTAAAGATTCTGGGTTGTTATGAATTTTGGTAGTTGTTAACAAAACCACTAAGGAACTTAACATAAACCACATAATGATTTTTCTACCAAAATATTACAGGGTAATTAAGTTTGACAGCAAAAAATCGTATAGGCGCTAAGTTCCAATTTAACTTAAACCTCCCAGTTATTTCCAGACTTCAGTTCCAGATGACAACTCAACAAACAATTAAGTCAACTGAACTAATAAAATGCAACTGAGCATTGTCTTAAGACACGACTTAATGACGTCTAGACGAATCGCTCAACTTCGCTCAGTTTACGAGGCTTCTTTGTGTGGCTCAACTTAAGAACGTTGAGCGTTTTGCGACCTGTAAATTCTTTGTTATGGCTATTGTCAACTAATTTAAATGCGGCCATTACATTTTTAACGGTCATTAAAGTTGACCGTCTCGTATGTAGGTAGCACACGGAGAGGGCTCCCTCGCTAAGTGACATGTTTCAATCAACTCAGACCAACTGAATGACTTATTGATAATTCAAAAGAGCCTGTAAGAGGTTTAATTGAAATTAATGCCTATGGGTCGCATTGGATGATCCCACATACATTAACATACAAAACGAAGCTAAGTACACGTGCGTAGTTTATCCATGGGCTGCTGAGGAGCAACTCCTAAAAATTAAACTATTGTCAAAAAGGAACGGTTATAGGTATTCAACCTCAATAGCTCTTTCTTTTGCACTGAATGACACAATCTGTCATTTAAAGGTGTCATTAAAAGGTCTCCGTGGGTCTGCACACCGAAAGACAAATAAACTTCAAATGACATAAGAGTGACTCTTGTTGTTTAAACGCTTAATCAGTTTGACTGCTAAGCAATCATCAGTTCACTATAACTCCCAGAACAATTTTCTTCACTGGCAAAAAACGTCCAAACTCTTTTAACTTGTGCCACACGTCAATCTTTCAAATGTCGTTTTAACTTAACAATATTCAACGGAATACTTTGAAATGGTTTCCAATTAAGGGGCCATGGTCTCAGACGTTTCAATTAAAAGCTTGTCTTTGTTCTGAATTGGTGGAAAACAATTAGCTTAGTTTTTAGATTAAAACAAATACAAAACCAACCTTTGTTGCGGCTATCTTTGTAGTTTTCGAAGTAAGCTTAATTGGTTTTCGGGAAATGATTTTGAGCTTAGTTTTGGATTTGTGGTTCTTTTGAATAAGGTTGGTGGCAAAGGAACTCGTTCCGGGTGAGTTTGGAGCGCGTTAGTAAAAAATACAGAGACATTTTCTGAATAGAATTTTTCGGGGTTTTTATTTGGGGCAGATACTATTTAGAATCTTTCTACCCTTTTTAATTTGTAAGCTTATCATTATCCTGTTTAGTAGTAAGCACTAAATTACTTGAGAATGATCCGAATCTGAGATTTTTGTTTTCGTAATATTTCGAATAAAGTTTCTAGAGAAAGTTCCGAGAAGATTGTTAATATTATTTGTATTATAATTTTGGGAATAACTGAAAATCGAACAGTAGGACGAATGGTGACGTGTCCGATGTCTTTGATTTTTATTACTCTTGAATTACGTATACTAATTACTAAAAATGAATTTGTTTATATTTTATACATTGTATCCCACAATTTTTTTTTGTGATTATCTCGAGAACTAACTGATTTTAAATTGTAAATCTCTTTAAAAATAAATAAGAGGTCGCAAAGCAATTACTCTCAAATTAATGCTCCTTTTAAAATACTCAGACATTGCTAAATATCAATTTGAAAATAACGGGTTCGAATTTGAATTTTATTGTTAGTATTGTTATTTTATAAATACCATTAGTAACACAGACGCCTGAGTTTCGAAGCAAACGCTGTTTTAATTGTATTCGACTTAGGTCTTAAAATGTCCCTTTGCAATGGAAATTTTCGTATAATATTTCTGATTTAGTTATTATTATTAAGATTTTTAGACAAAGATTAATTCAAATCCTTCCATAGAATTTCAAAGAGTACTTAAGACTGTGAAAATACGCTTAATATTAGTTTCGCTTTTAATCAGAACTTTAGCTTATTTGCAACAAGATTTACAGTTTTGATTGTGTTTAGTTAGGGTATTAGCATCTGTTTCTAATCGTAAATCGAAACTTGTATAATATTGTTTCAAAGGGACCTCACAGTTTTTCAATAATAACCAATTTGTTAGAATTAATATATTATTATAGTAAGCTGATCGGCTTTTTTGTTGGCCAAAAAAAATGTTCCTTTTTTTTTAACAATATAAGCAATTAATTATTTAGCATTATTTATGAAAGTCAGTTTCACTGTTCCTACACTTTCTACGCTATTTTATGAGTAAGAATCGATTTAAAAGTGTTGATAAATAAATATTCGTGTATGGTTTCTATTTCTAGTATTTACTTGTGTGTGTCATGTACTTACTTTCTTATAATATTGAAAAACTAATCAAGTTTCTGCTTAGTGATTTTTTTAGTCTTATTTTTGTGCTTACCTACTCGAACTGAAACCGAAATCAGAAGCAAAATCCCTATTCATTTCAAACTTTTTATGCTTAGTCTGGGAGCTAAATAAAGTGCGACGTACCGACCTTGCGTCGCGAGCGCGTGGACCGCGGCCGGCTTTACGCCTCGCAGCGCAGGGTGGGCATGCAGCACGCCGCCCAACACTGGGCTGCTGAGCCCCAGGATGTCGCCGCCACCTGGTTAGTTAGGTAATGAGCTTAGTTTTGATTGTATGACTTATTAGGAACGTTAGTAAGCTTAGTATTGTTAGCAGGGTGATAGTGCTAATCGGTAGTTACTATTCGATAGTTTGGCAGTAAGCTTGATAGAATTTCTAGATTTTAAAAGATAGTGGCGCTACCTAGCAATGGCCTGCTAAGCCGCCACCTTTTTAGTTAGTTAATGAGGTACGCTGAGTTATGTTTTTTACATGAATTATTAGCATTGTAGTTCTAATAGGTGCTCAGTAATCGGAGTCAGTAAGTGAGATGTCACTATCATCTAGTTAGTTGATGTTAGTGAGCTTAGTTTTGTTTGTATGGTCATAGTACTAATAGGGTTTTTGCCTCGCAGGGTGGGTATGCAGGTCGCTGCCCAGTACAGGGCTGCTGAGCCTCAATAGGTTGCCGCTACTTGACAAAGTGATAGGTGACTTATTGAAGTCGTTATTAAGCTTACTTTTGTTCTAGGGTCATAGAAGTAAGAAATAGTTATTATTCAATAATTTGACCGTAAGCTTGATTAAAATTCTATATTTCACAGGGTAGCGGCTGGTTTTACTCTGCCCAGCATTAAAGTTCTGACAGAATTTCAACACTACGTTTTGGTAAAATTATATGACTTTTAACTGTCAAAAAGATAGTGCGTTAGGGCTATTGAATATCACTGAACGTATACAGCGGTAGAGGAACTGTGCTAAAGCAGCTTTCAATTTAAAGAAATGATAAGTAAATGAAGAGTAAAAGAGTTAAAGTTAGATATTTACCATAAAGTAAAAAAACTTCGCAGATCATACTTTAGCTTAGCTTTAGAGTGTAACAATTAGTGAAGATAAGTTAAAACTATGCATTTATTTGCTGTAGGAAGTAACACAAATCTATGTATTTAATCGAAATCTAGTTCTAATTATAAACCCAAACGTCTGCCCGTAAAACAAAAAAGAAAATCCCCATTTGAACAAAATGTTATTTATTTTTTACCGTTAAAATTTCAGAACACAGGAAACCTCTTATTTAAGCTTTGTTGTGTTCAAACACACACTATATATTTTCCGAGCTTAGTTCTAGAACGCTGCTTTGTGCTTAGTTTTTGAACTGTGCTTAAGTTTGTAAAGTATCGTAGCAACTAATGATCAGCAGTTGAAAGTTTGTTCGGAATTGTTTAAAAGTTAATGGTCCGTTGTTTTCTAAGAATACTGTTTAGTTTAGGGTTACCATCCGTCCAGATATTACCGGACATAAAGGGTGTAAACAGACTCTTAACGAAGCCGAAAAGCACTTGTTCTCCTCGTCATTGCGATCATTTTCAAGTTTTCTGCATATGTCCGGCTTTTAGTCAAGGGTTTTAAAATTTCAAAATGGTAACCCTAGGCAACTTCCGTAGACTGCGGAGAAAGAGGGTAGTTTTCACTTTGCTTTAAGTATAAGGTCTTGGTTATTGGTAAATGGTGGGTGTTGTGAAAATTCACAAAGGGGTTGTTTAGTTTTGCAGCTTGTAGAGGAACTTTGGTTAGATGTTGTAAACTTTAAATGGTTATCTTTAGAGTTGGATTTTTGTATGTCCTATTACCTTTATATTTTGTTCAGAAGTAATTTTTTTAGTATTGTATTGAAAAAAAGTGTGTGTGTGTACTTATGTACTCGCGTTAGAAGTTATACTTCTTTTAAAAAAAATTATCTGTCGCCTTATCTCAGCCAGCAGTAGATTAAAAATGAAAAACCTAGGCTTGTCAATATCTGACACTAAGCTAACTTCAGGGTGTATGTTGACTAGCTAACTTCATGCTGTTAAATTTAGGTGTCGGTGTGCGCGCGCATCGTAAAAATTCACTCTCATCATTTTTCTCCATCGCGCCAAAAGAAGTATAACTTCAAAAATGCCTACATTATTAGAAAATTTTTCTGTTTTTTCATTTATTTTTTCTATTGTTTTCACTTTTGCTTTATAAATGCCAAGGTCGAACATTCTGCCAATGTCGAAGAGCTATAGCATACGTCCTATCGGTTGGAGTAATTTGTACTCTCCCGATTATCCGTCAATTATCACTCTTGCTAAACTTCAGTGGTTATCCTCAGAAATTTAACTAAATACAATTGGTACATAATTTTATACAGCGATAAATGTTGTTGTTGTGTTGTATGTGTTGTTATTGTTATTATTTTTGGCCAAAATGACGTGAGCAGTGGATCATATTGATAATAATTATTATTTAAGTTGTACCATGTTTAATTCTAGTGGTTTTTTTAGTCAATATTTTGGAGAATAGCCTTATTGTTCCTCGATTAGAATACTAAAGTTATAATTTGTATAAAATAAACATGATTTTAATTGTAACTAAAAACGTTTCGCTTTTTGTTTTAAATGTACTTGACCAACCTCGACGTCAAGCGTAAACTATTAAAAACATATTATTTGTTTCGCGAAAATCGACAAAGAGGGAATGGTTTTTTTATAGGTCTTGATATAAATGCTCTCACGCACGCAAAAAAAAGAAAAAGGAGCTTATGTTCTCTGGCCCTTGATTCTTATAAGACTTAAGTCGAATTCGGTTAAACTTTGAAACGTAGTAGAAATTCTTAACCAACTAAAAATGTATTTATATCTGACAGTTTTGTATGGAAAAACTGTCAAAAAAAGAATTGTGTCAAATTTACCTTGAGTCTGACAAGGAGTTTCTCCAGAGGCTACCAGTACATTAACTTACCAAGTATAGAGTTCTGTGTGAGCAGGTGATGAGTGGGTGGCTGTTGCAGCACCCCCCCTCCAACCAACACTCCGTGTCCTGTGTGACCAGCTGCCAGCTGCGAACAGACCAGAGGTAGTTTGTATTACGTCAATGGTATGGTAATGGTTACTGTTCATAACAAATTACCTGATTACTACAAAACCCTCAGCCTTAGAACTTTTAAATGTTAATTATTTAACTTTCTTTTAAACAAACTTGATTGAAGACTTTATGGCTGAAAATATTTCCTAAATATTTGACAAAAATAACTAAATCAATGTTAACATGGCAACCGAGTGTACAGTAACATACAATTCTGTAAATCATAGACGTCATCTGAATTAGAAATTATTCTTGTTGAATCTTACAAATAAGATTGAATTAAATTTTTAAACGGCTTTTAAAACTCAAAGGCCTTTTGTAGTTGAAAAGGAAGACTACTGAGAAATTCTTGATGGAAAAATTCAATAACAATTTTCCTGACCCGGGGTCGAACCCAGAAGCTCAGCCTCAGCAGTCGCGATTGTGACCACTAGACTAAGGAGGCAGTCATCTTTGAATATACTAATTTATGAACCTGCCCTAGTCTTGGGTACAGCTTAGGTATACAGGGTGGCAGGGACACCAACGCGAAAACCGTTACCACGTATTCAGTATATCATTCTGAGCCCCCTCATCATCATCATTAGCCTTTTTAATGTTCCCACTGCTGGGACACAGACCTCTTCCTATGAGAGGGAATGGGATATAATCTACCACGCGGGCCCAGTGCGGATTGGTAGATGTCACATGTCTTCGAATTTTTGGTTCTAGGACATGCCGGTTTCCTCACGATGTTTTCCTTCACCATTTTTGAGAGCAGTGGTGATGAAATAAATTACACAAAGTAATGCGCGCCTGCCTGGGTTCGAACCCACAACTTACTGTTCGTAAGTCGGGGTCGCTACCACTGGGCCACCGATGCTCTTATATAGCCCTCGAGCCCCCTACATATTTTTTTTATCGGTTATTAGTATAAAAATTGCTGTTTCCTTCAAAAGTGCAATACCTACACGGTCAAAATGTAGTGTAATGAACAACTGATTTTTGAAGTGAAACCTTCTTTAGCGGCGTTGTGCACTTTTTGGGATGGGTAAAAACGGTTCAACTCGCGTCAGATCGTCAGATTGAATCGGCGGTGCAGGGCGCCTGCGGGAGTGTGCGTGTAGTTTAAGCTAGATGGCGTTGTTTCAAGTTTTTTTTCTACGGCTGCGACATCTTTCGTTCTTGCAGAAAGCTACTGAAATTTCTGATATTTAAGCTAGATGGCGTGGTTTCAAGTTTTCACTTCTAACGGCACTCCCGGAGTGCAACCCGTTTTTTTTTATATAACCGATGAAAAATTTCTATGTAGGGGGGCTTTTTTTTTTTACGGATGTGAAATCATCAAATGACTTCTCCCGCTCTGGGCAGAGCGGAAGGGAGTGTCAGACTTGTACTGACTAAAACCCATCCATGTTCCTTCCTTGCCCTTTGTGTTCCAGGGCCGCGGTATCTCTTTCGAACAGCCCGCAGCCCTGGCAGGCATCGGCCCTTGCGCCCCTCCCTGTGTAGGGGGGCTCAGAATGATTTACTGAATACGTGTTAACCTTGTTCGGATCGGTGTCCCTTCCACTCTGTATGAACAAGAACAGATAAAGTCAGAATGTTAGTATATAACAGACGCAATAAAGAAATTAAACAAAACTAGAAAGAAACAGCCACTTTTCCAAACACGTGTGTTACACTCGTAAAAAGAAAAAGGTCTTATTCCCCAAAAATCCGATTCCTCTCAAACAGGAACTCGTCCAATATAGCTTTAAACCACATGACAGTCATCGCACTGAACAAATACGCTCTTCCTGCTGTATTTCAGCAAAGGGACAATCTTTCAGCTCCCGAAAAATTCACCGGAAAAATTCGGCAGCGAACATTTTTTTACTTCCAAAATCTGCAAAGGCAAGTACAGTCATGGGCATAAATATGTATGAACATGAAGCCTGTGTGACTGTCTGTCACGTACTCCTATTTATTAAGCAAATATCTTTGCCTTGATTCTTATTTCAAAATCACAACGTGGTATCGGCCACTTACAAAACATTATATCTCTAGTTTATGGGTTTGACAGGCTGACATGATACCGTAATTAATAACCAAACGTTCCTTCTTTCTTTGAATTGTACAACAATATCGAACCGCTTAGAAACGCATAAATTCTCTATTTAATGGGAAACGCACTAGGGAAGAACGCTAAATGACAGGCCAATATAATATTTCATAGAATCCTTAAGAAAACATAAAAAAACATTCAATTACTAAATGCATTTCTCAACACTAACGCCGACATCTGGTTACCATGTTTTGGGCCGTAAGCATCCAACGAGACACTTAAAACAATTGAGACGTTTGCACAAAAACGGTCATAAACGAATTCTGTGAAAGGAGCCCCATGGCTCATCGTGCGTGGTGGTTTGAGGAGGCTGAAGAAAGGATATCGAACGGAGCAGTGAGTCTTGGACGGCTTGAGAGGTCGGACGTAAAAGTCTAGAGAGTGAGGCGAGTCGAGCTAAGGCTAGGTTAAAACCGTTAACGTGCTAGGACGTCCTAGGCTAATGAAGTTACCGTAGTCTTGGTACCAAGATGCACATGTCCCCGTGGACTGTTGTAAGAGAGCGATTAGTATTTTATAAGTTAAATATAAGTAGTAGTTATAAGTCTAGTTAAAGTGGGTGTTGGAGCGCGGAAGAAGATGAGCAGTGACGAGGGGAAACTGGAAGAGTGTGCAGTACTCCGTAAGTTAGTTTTAGACTAATCATCGTCAATAAACACGTGGTAAGTGTTAACTATGTATCATTAACTCTTAGCATAAGTAGCGGCTTGGCGGTGGAGCAGAGGAGTTGTTAATAATTATTTGTTTCAGCATGACGGAGCTGCCGCCTTATATCACAATGTAATATTTAATATTTTCTCTTGTGTCATGTGTCCACCTCCTGCTCCATACCTTGGCAAATATCCGTCATCTGCGTTTGGTTATAGGGAGACGGGGAATGCCTTCCGCTACTCTGTACACACACTCCACGCATACGACAAGTATGTACACTGCACATTAACACACCCGACTATTGACGAATGTTGACTTTTATCTGACTGACCACATATGGAAGGCAGAACCGTAATATTCTAATTTCAGTTAGAATAAACTATGTTGTTCAGTGGAGAAGGCAGCACCGTAATATCCACGGATTGCTAAATCAGATTATATTTTCCAGTATTATAAAGCCAATTTGTACTTGGGGTACAAATCAACCAAACGTTGCTGATGTATACTGCTTCCTCCAAAGGTCTTGCTCAGAAACATTGCGTAGAGATTGTTGGCGCACTCTTCTGGGAGCGGGGGTAGGCTTCACCAAGTATTCTGAAAGGAATGATAGCTACGTTCTAATGAACGCTAGGGACTGTGTCTCGTTAAAATCAACCCAGGCCGTTCTTGTAGGCTGTATTCTAAATCGACACTATTTAGCGAGACACGCAACCACGACATGGGGCAGAGTAAAGAAATGTGAAGTGACGATAAAATAACCACTTCGGCGTCCACCAATACAATCGCAATATGTTCTGCTATAGACTGAGTCTACGGTACGCTTGTGCAAATTGTGTTATAATAATTATAGTAATTGGGTAATCTGCCGTAAGGGTTTTAATAACAAGAGTACGCGCGTAAGTAGGTGTAAATGCTGAAAACTTGTCTTCCTCAATGGCAGTGGCCTCACAACCCAATGCCTTAGGATTGGGAAAGACATGTATATAGTGCTTAGGGAACGTGACCTGTTAGAGTTCGTAGCATGTGTCCTCAGTAGGGCTATGCAGTTAGGTCTAACAGTACACGTGCGCCGGGCAAACGTTGTAAAACGGTTCCATGTAATAACATGGAATGGTTTGCGTTTGCGAAGTGGCATCTAGTACATTAGAATCAAATAAATTAACGTAACTGTAAATAATGAATTTCTTAAGTGCAAGCGTAACGTTCCCATCCACCTTTAAACTACTATCATATTCTGGTGTCCTCTTGTCTTATTACAGTCACACTTATTATTGGTTTGTTTTATATGTTTTAATGATATTCATGTATGTGTCTCTTAACTGTGAACTCCCAATATTAACTTCACCTTGCATCCTCTCCTAGTCCCTGCAGCTTTTAAAGCCGGGACATTCCTCATAGTCGGTGGAAAGGTGACCGGACTGGATGCACCTTACAGGAGCCGCGCGGTATTGGCGGGGCGCGGCCCTTTTCCCTTCGGGGGAAACCGACCTTCATACTAATATTAATATGATTTAGGAAAAACGAAAATTTTATCAGCCTAGGGTATTTTAGGAACAGTCACACCTGCGACAACCATGTTTATGTGCCATATAATAAGGAAATGACCCTGTTGCCATCAACTGGGCACAAGAGCTGTCTCTAGGACTCTACTCAGAAATTCCTGATGAGGAGCTCAATATTAATTTGCCCAACCAGGTAATCAAACCCAAGACCTCACGTTCAGCAGCAGGAATTAGGACTAATTTATGCAGCGAGGGATATTTATAATCGCTGTGGAAATAATAAACATGTTCCTACGTTAAGTATAATAAAACACCTCTGTCTGTCACTTAAGTGGAAAACAGGCGTAATGATGTTAAAGCGGGCAATGATGGATGGAACTTTACACACGGTTCAATAAATAATGTCATCAAAAGTAAATCGATCTTCATTCCATAACAAAGAATTGTATGCGCTAAAGCCTACGGGTGATGCTACGCCGTAGCGAACGCTACGCGTTGAGCTACGGCGTAGCACCATGCGTGGTTAAACGGGATCTACAGAATATTCTTTAGTGAACTTATGGACTTGATTGATAAGAAAAAAATAATATTTGGGAACTAAAGAACTAAGAACATAACACATAACATAATTTCACGCCTTTTATCCCCGAAGGGTTAGGCAGTAGTGTACTACACTCACATTTCGGCAGTAATATGTTTAAGTCCCATGTAATAACGTTGCTTCTACTGAAAGATTCCTGATTGCAAAACCCTGTAATATTTGCAAGGATTTAAAAAAAAATTAAACTGTATCATCTTCTGCCTAACCTTTTTCCCAACAATGTTGGGGTCGGCCTCCAGTCTAACCGGATGCAGCTGAATACCTGTATTTTACATGGAGCAACTGCCTATCTGACCTCCACAACCCAGTTATGGTTGTCAGACTTTTTTGGCCACTGACCACCTAACGACTGTCAAAGATCTATAAATGACAGCCGGGACCAACGGTTTAACGTGCTCCCCGAGGCACGGAAGAAACTGGGTATGTAATAACTGAAACTGTCAGATTTTCCCAAGTAACCTTGAACCTAATGCTATGGAGATAAAGTTGAAAATCTCTTAAAGAAATTTGACAGATTGTAGAAGCTTGATGTACTTTGTCTGTACCACACCCACACAACAGATAGACACACACACATTTCTGATACACACTGTTTACTATACAAAGTTTGTTGCGAACAAGAGAGAATAGACTATAAAAGTTTTAGGTTAATGGGACTTGTATTCGTTCTAGAGCATTCTTGCTTTTAGTTGGGTTTTAAAACTGGTGTTAAAATATAATGGAGATCAAATCATTACTACTGGTATTGAGTGTAAGTGAACGACCGGGAGAGCAGCGGTGGCCCAGTGGTAGCAACCCCGACTTACGAACAGTAAGTCGTGGGTTCGAACCCAAGCAGGCGCATTACTTTGTGTAATTTATTTCATCACCACTGCTCTCAAAAACGGTGAAGGAAAACATCGTGAGGAAACCGGCATGTCCTAGAACCAAAAATTCGAAGACATGTGACATCTACCAATCCGCACTGGGCCCGCGTGGTGGATTATAGCCCATTCCCTCTCATAGAGAGGAGGCCTGTGTCCCAGCAGTGGGAACATTAAAAGGCTGATGATGACGACCGGGAAAACCGGGTCCGGGTTTTTGATCAAAAACAGGATCGATTAATATTAAAAAAAAAAATTGGTAGAAACTTTCATACAAAATGTATGGGAAAAGTTTTTTGTAATTTCTGAATTTTCTAGTACTCCAATCGGGGTTGGTCCCGTAGAAGTTTTTGACCAGTATTAGAAACAGGATCGATTGGTATAAATGTTTTGTGTAAAGTGGGTATTTTCTTGCTAACTGTACATTTTTTTTGTTAATCTGTGAACGGTGATCAAAATTTCACGAAAAATTATGGATAGTCTCCTAAGGCCATTTTCGTGTAGCTGCAATAATTAAGGTAGTTCCCCTTACTGGCCCTTTGGCCGTATCCACCCTGTATAAGGTCCCATTAAAATAGTTGGACAAACTATTAGAAATCATTCAGACCACCAAAATAAGGACAATGGTAAAAAAATAAGAAAAACCCATTAGATATTTACAAGGAAAAAATATCTGCCAACGACTAAAAATGCTAATACACTAAAAATGTCAGCAATTTATTAATTTTGGTCGAAATAAAATCACTTTAATCAGTGTTTTTTTTTACTTGGTAATCTTTGGTTAGACTTCCTGAACACTGTGTTAAAATTTGTCCATCTATTTTAATGGGACCTTATGTATATGGGCCGTGTAATAGTCAGTACAAAGTTTGCCAAGAGAGTTGGCAGCAACGTAGAACTTTGTGAGTAAGTACTATTTCTGTAGTTGGACGATAAACCAGAGAGTATTAAAGGCTATGTGAGGGGAGGTAGGTATCCAGATTTAGACCTAAGAGCTTTGCTGGCGATGGGCGAATTTATGAGAAACTATAAGGGGCTTTTAGGGTAAATCTTGAAATTCGGCGTATTCTATTGATTCCCCTGGCGCAATTTATTTGATTCCCCTGCCCACAAAAATATAAATTGCAATATTTTCGGAACCAGTTGGCCAAAAGTGATGCCTATTCGTTAAATGTGTTTATAATTAAGTTAAATTTTAAGTTTCATTATTGCTTGTAAATAATCTATTCATATAATTTGCGCCAAGAAGAATCAACAGATTACGCCAAGATTCATCCTTTAGAGTCAACATCTGCATGAGCGCCAACAACGCCGCAACGTCAACTTCAAGGCGTTCGTGGTGCGAATACCGAATTATTATCAGCCCCTGGTGATGAAGGAAGACTTTTGGCCGCAGGACGTGTTGTTCAGTCGCTTCCACGGACAAGTTCCACTAGACAGCCAGCACAAGTGAAGTGTGAGTAAGTGAAGTGCCACTAACAGAGTTTTATGTCTTATTTATTAACTCAATTTTTGTATTTACTTCATATATGTTAGTTTATAAGATATATATCTATGAGCCATTGCAGCCTGAAAAATAAATGTAGTTTTTTTTTGGTTTATGGTACGGAACCCTATGTGCGCGAGTCCGACTCTCACTTGGTCAGTTTTATGAATAAACTTTACTTTATCAGTGAATAACAGCGTTGTAGTTGTGTGCAGAGTAAACGGCTTTCGTCTTTTTTTTCCATCTAATATCATGCTCAGCTGAGCCCTTTGACTTAATCCTAATATCCCAATTTACATGGGGTCACCACAAAATGTCTTCTTCTTCCATACTTCTCCTCTTTTACTCGTGATTCCATCAGCCCTTTGGCTTAATATTTGTTTTATTTCTTACTAGCTTATGCCTGCGGCGCGCCCACGTGGATTTCGTTAATTGTCTCACGGGAACCTACTATAGGGATAATAGTATCCTATGTGTTAACGCAAGTTATAAACTATTTGTGTGCCAAATTTCATCTAAATCCGTTTAGTAGTTTTTGCGTGAAAGAGTAACAAACATCCGTTTATGGGGTCTGATGAAAATAAACGTATTTCTGTACACCTGCGAATATTGTCCCCCTTATCAGTCTTAGCAAGGTTTCCTCACCTGATGATGAGCAGCAGACAGATGATCAGGCGCCGGGGTGGGAGCTGGCGGGGAGAAGTCCCGAGCGTTGGCACCGTGGTTGATAGTGATACCACCTGGCAAGGCCGCAGGCGCCGGTGATGGTGGCACTCCTGAGAGCTATGGATTAAGGACAGAGGTTAATAATATTTCATCATGTTGTCTTTCAATAAACATAATAAGCCTATAATGCCTGAAGGGTTAGGCAGAGGTACACCTAGTAAAACACAGTTATGTAATAGGGGACGAGTCTATTGCCATAAACTGGACACAAAACGTGACACTGTAGCTGTTACTGAGAAATTCCTGATTTAAAGAACCCAATAATACATTGCCCGACTTGGAAATCGAACCAATGACCTCATGCTCAGCTTTTGCGTTTGCGACTACTCGACCCACGAGGCAGTCAAATATGTCAGTCATTCAATGTTTGGAATCAATGGATGGCCGATGGGGCCGTAGAGTTCTGGAGTGGGGACCGCAAACCGGAAGACGTTGTGTTGGAAGGCCTCCCACTCGGTGGACCGATGACCTGGTGAAGGTCGCGGGGATCCGCTGGATGCGAGTGGCACGGGACCGGTCAATGTGGCGACACTTGGGGGAGGCCTATGTCCAGCAGTGGACGTCTTTCGGCTGAAATGATGATGATGATGATGATTCAATGTTTTGATGTGAGTAATAATGCTGTATATAGAGTATAATGATAAAGTTCAAGAACATTTTTTCAAAATGATTCATGTTTGTTGAAGTGACAATGTCAAGTATTACCAGCTTTGAGTCTCCCATTATGATCGAAAGCCTATGACAGCAATTTTTCTTTTATACAATTTAAGCGGTCGTGATAACACGCACCTCGTATACCGCGAGAGACTTTATTCTGCCATACTAAGTTCAGCTTTATGAGTAAAAAGGTAAAGCTGAGTTTAAATTTTCTTCAATAAGTGGGTTTAACACCGATTGGTTTACTCTCTACTGATCGAGCCGTGTTGATACAATATGTTCACTTTTTTTAAGGCGAAATTTTCTTGTATCTGTCGAACATATTCCTACAAAAATCTTAAGTGTGCCTGACATAATCAGCCGTTGCTAGAATACAAGGCTTTGTTCTCTGAGAGGGAGTGGGAAACAAATAACCTCCTAGATTTCATATTATGAATATTTTTTACCCGATTACGGCGAAGCCAAATGGATGGGTTATAATTTTTGCAGTCCATGTATGTATGTTTGTATTTACGTATGTTCCTCCGTAGCGCCTAAAATATTCATTCGATGTTGATGAATAATGTTATTATGGTCCGGGTAATATAAGCTTTTTAACAGACTTCAACAATAGAAGGAGTTGATTTTACCTTGTAAACCCCGATTTTGATTAGAGCGTGATTTTTGAGTAGTCGGATTTTTTAGTTGTATACTACACCAATTTTTATATCTTGAATATAATTCACAAAATTTAGCGTTACCGTAATCACAGGTCTAACATCTAGTCGACAGTGAAGAGATAAATACGAGCATCGAGTTATATTTGTGCTAAATCATGGATGTGCGGTGAGCCTAAGTTGCCAGAAGGCAATAAAAATAATTCCGCATAGAAATGCGAAATCTAGTCGAGGTTATCTGTGGAGTGGGTCTAAATGCATATCACATGGTTCTGTTTTGGGAACTAAGATTTGCCTCTGAATAAAAAAACTTCATGACGCAATCGTACCCAATATAAACACGCGCCCATAGGTCCTTAACGATAGGACAATCCACTTAAGCCTTATATAAACGGATCACAGATGTGACTACTATGAACATATCCTACCAAATAAACCCATACATCAAAAATCACTAAAGAAACGCAGCCCTCTGACATTTACAAATCAAACCCAATTTTGACGTAACTTCATACATCTCTATATAATTTTTCATCCGGCAGTACTGAATGCCCTAATAACGGATCAGTGGACCCTTATTCGTCAATAGGGAGGGTCCAATCTACGGTCTATTGTGTTCCGGGAGCACTGTTACAATTTTGATTTTGTTGGAGCGTGGGTGTCTGAATGGCGTATGTTTCGCTCCATAAAATAGTTTCGGAGCGGGATAGGGTGTTGTGAAACTTACTTTTGTGATTTCCTTTTCAGGGGTTTCAGATTCAGCGTTTGATTATACGGATTGGAACGGAACATATTTAATAACAACTATGTTTCATTAATCAACGAGCATTGTTAATCTCTTAGGACTTGACTTGATCTTTCGGCTAAAGTAATGCTAATGTAGATATTTCATACTCACTCTCTGTTTATGTGTAGTGTCTCTGAGAGGGAGAGTCTCTTCGCTGCCACTCCGGGAGGACTCGGGAGGAGTGAGCCGACGCTGGTCAGTCTGGGAGGACAGGATCTGCATCTCCAGCATCTGTTCCTGTCTAATGTCGTCGTTGTAATCCTGAAAAGAAAAAAAGGTTAGGATATATCAATTCATAAATTATTTATATTATTCAAATTAGGATGCGAATCAGCATTTTTTGAAGTGAAAACTTCTTTAGCGGCGTTGTGCACTTTTTGGGATGGGTAAAAACGGTTCAACTCGCGTCAGATCGTCAGATCGAATCGGCGGCGCAGGGCGCTTGCGCGAGCGTGCGTGTAGTTTAAGCTAGATGGCGTTGCTTCAAGTTTTTTTCTACGGCAGCGACATCTTTCGTTATAGCAGAAAGCTATTGATTTTTCTGATATTTAAGCTAGATGGCGTTGTTTCTAGTTTTCACTTCTGCCGGCACTCCCGGAGTGCAATCCGTTGTTTTTTAACTTTAAAATGATATGAGACAGTCCCCCAAAACGAGGGCAGTATTTTGGAGGACTATATCATATAATTTTACTTCACAACTTCCTAGATTTTAAGCTCGCCATGCAGCAACACATGTCTTATCTTAAAGGTTTCCAATAAAGGTTATTTTGATTATTTTGATCAATCCATCTGATGCAAGATATGTTTCAAGCTGCCAGATGCCAAAAAAAAACAAATATTCAATTTTTGGTACACACGGCGACAAATCAAGCTTTACATTTCCAGTATAACGTGGCCTCGCTTTGTATATATTTTCTATACAATGAGCGATCAGCATAAACTAGTTTTGTATAGCTTGATCAGCCGTCGTGCGTACGGTGTTCTGGCTAGCGAGGTCTGTATAGGGTAGTTCGAATGAATAATTCCTGCTATGATGATTCACACATTGTCATTGTCATTGTTTACATTGTTGACTCGTGATTTTTATTGGATTTGATGTTTTTTCTTTTGTTTCGCCTCGACATGGCTGTGATGGAGTACCGTTACATTAAAAATGAAATACGGCTGCGCTTTTAATCTATACTATATATAATATTATAATATATCTATACTAATAATAATATTATAAAGAGGAAAGATTTGTATTTTTGTATGTAACAAATAAACTTAAAAACTACTGGACCGATATGAAAAATTCTTTCAGCAATAGATAGCTACATTATCAGCGAGTAACATAGGTTATATTTTATCCCTGTACTCTCACGGGAACGGGAACTACGCGGGTAAAACCGCGTGACGTCCGCTAGTAATTAATAAAGTAATTTCACTCCTCCGGTGACACCATATTTTTAATAATACATTGATAGCCCACCAAAAAGTACTAGGCTAGCATAATTTCAAGGTGTAATGAACAGTTCACTGCGGTCCAAAGAAAATAACAACCCACATAAAAAAACAATTGCCTCGGAACAGACAAAGGTCTTTCTACCAGATATGCTATCATAAACAAACTTCTATTCATTTTCGGCCATTTGCACAACAACACAGTTATAAATTCTCTCTTAATCGCTCCTTGTCCAGAATTTTTGGTCGTAACGAATATTCTAGGACGTTGCCGTCACCCGATAAGGAATACTTGGACTTTTTTATTGCTTTCGTTTCTAGAATTATAATATGAAAAGAAAACTACTGAGTAAGACTGGGTTGCTTAATAGCTATTGGGTTGGTTAAAAGTTTGTTTATAATAACTAGCTCAGGTCCGCGGTTTTGCGTGGAGTTCGATAATTATCCCACGGTATCATACTATCGGAGTAAACGGTATCCTATATCTTAATTCAGGTTGTAAACTATCTGTATGCTAAATTTCATCCAAATACGTTCTGCAATTTTTGTGTGAAAGAGTAATTCATCGATTCTCACAAACTTTCGCATTTTTAATATTATGCATGGGACATTGAATTAAGTAATTGCTGAATTGATTGCTTTCGCCATACAAGGTGAAAAGAACACCAACGCACAAACGTTTACCACGTATTCAGTCATCATTCCTAACCCTGCTATATAGAATTTTTTATTGGTATTTTTTTTTAATCAGCCCTCTCTTCCATTTTGACTGTGTAGGTATTGAGTTTTTATAGGGATCAGCTGATTTTGATAAAGATGTCCTAGAACCAAAAAATCGAAGACATGTGACATCTACCAATCCGCACTGGGCCCGCGTGGTGGACAGACCAATCCCTCTCATAGAGAGGAGGCCTGTGTCCCAGCAGTGGGAACATTTATAGGCTGATGATGATGAATGTACTTGAATACGTGGTAAGCGATTGCCCATCGGTGTCCCTTCAATCCTGTATTCATTGATTGATTTTTTTCGTATCAAAAATTGATATCATTTTTCAATGATACTTCGACAGAATTTTAGTTTTAAGATGATTTAAATAGGTATGGAGTGCGATAGAGTTTATTAAACAATAAAAAATTGTAACGACGTCTAAGTCGATGTCGAAGTAAAAGGACTCTTAATGAAGCCGAAAGGCACTTGTTCTCCCTATCATTGCGATATTTTTTTTGTTTTAGACCATACCTTTATACTTACGGAGATATTGGGGGTCAAATTTCCAACAAAAGTTTTTTTTTTAAATACATTTGTTTAATATATTTTAATTACTTAGAAGACACCTTCACGACCCCCATACTATTCAATCCATCCATCACCACAATGTTTTGAATGCGTTACATTGAGTCCTACCGTAAAACGTGATTTTTAAACCCAAAAAAAAAGTCATTTGCCAGCAATAATTTTTGCGTAAAGTTACTTAGTTTGATGAATAGAATGCTTGGTTAACGGCTTCGTGAAGAGACCGTTTACACCCTGTAATTATGCAGTTTTTTCACTCTCCTGTAAAGTTGCTAGTTTTGAATTACGTGGTTTTAGAAAACAGTAACTTTAGCGACGATACAGACAGACAGACAGATAGACAGACAGACGGATGGACAGCAGAATCTTAGTAATAGGATCCCGTTTTACCTTTTGGGGTACGGAAGTGAAACATGCATCCATATAATATTTTTCACTGTCCTAAACGACAGTTAAACCTTCACTTATTCCTTATTTATCCAGCATCCAGCTAGTTCTACCCGTAAATCGTCCTAAACTATTACTATACATCCACATAACACTTCCACCTCACGAAACAGTGCTAAACACATAAGTCACACAGTCAATACGTTTAAATATAGTGCAAGCTGAGATATTGCATCTGGTATAAGTTGTTACATCGGTCACTGGATTTTAAAACTTGTGTCGATCAGCAGGGCCGGATTTAGAGGTCTGGAGGCCTCGGGGTTACAAAGGAGTGGAAGCCCCCTGGCCCCAAATTATTTTCCAAATAAAATGAATATTTTTTTTCAGTCGAGTTATTCAATAAATAATTTATTGTAAAACCAAGTAGATTCTTTTAGTATTTAACAAACATATAAATATAATCAGAAACAAGAATTAACTAAAATTAAATTGTAGCGTAAACGAACGGAACCTTCCGAGCTTTTTTCGATAATTTCTGTTAATATTTAAGAAAAATATATTCATGTTTGTACAAATTACTGTAGGTAAAGGTAAAACAGCGAAAAAAAATCAAACGAAAAGTTGTTTTCTAGTCAGAATTTGATTTTTTTCCGAAGTGTCTATTTGGGGGCTCCTCTTTTGTGAAGGTCCCGAGACTGTAGCCCCGGTTGCCCTCCCCTAAGTCCAGCCCTGTATCGATGGATATAAAGGTCGTATGATCCATTTGTGATTTGCAACGACTATCTGAATAAACAAACACATTAGATATAGGAAACAATATGACTTAGACTTGATGGTTTGCTGTAAGAATTTTGCAGTTTCCAAAGGAGTTTATAACAAGAACATCACGCCAGTAATCCTCGAAGGGTTAGTCAGAGGAGTTAGACGGCACGGTTGGCGCAGTGGCTGAGCGATTGACTGCTGTGCTGCGTGTCACGGGTTCGATCCCCGCACGGAACAAACGCTCCCACGATACAGGAGAAATTCCTAGTATGGGGCAACGTTTAAAAAAAAAAATAGAGGTGTACCTAACAGTACGCCCATATTCCGCCAGTTGTGTTTATGAGTCCCATGTAATCGCAGACGAGCCTATTGCCATCCACCGGGTACAAATCCAAATTGTCGTGGCTGCTACAGAGATATTCCTGATGGAAAAATACCCAATAACTCTTTAATCAACCTTGGGTTCGCGGGCTACCCGTATGCTTCCACCTTAAATTATTCTTAGCCATCACTATTTCAATACCCAAACACACAGCACACCACACCGCCACAGCTCATTACTCCCAAAGAACGTTCTTTGATTTGCTCAGACTTTTATGGCGACTTAACCATAAAACCGTATGTTATGTAGTCTTGTAGGTAATGCACCGTTTTATGGGCAGCCGTGCTATCTTCTGATGAGGTTCTACATCCTGTCTTATGGATATATTTGTGTTGATGTTGGAGAGTTGATAAGTACTTGTATATTTTTATATACTTGGTATGCAAGTGTACGTTTATTGTGAATGAATCTTTTCTCTAGCGAGAGCGCTCTCTCGCTTCATAAAATTTTATAGATATTTTTAAAGAAAGGGAAAATGTTTTGGATACAAAATTCAGTGCC
This sequence comes from Lycophotia porphyrea, assembly GCA_950005105.1. Taxonomy (NCBI): domain Eukaryota; kingdom Metazoa; phylum Arthropoda; class Insecta; order Lepidoptera; family Noctuidae; genus Lycophotia; species Lycophotia porphyrea. Next base: position 12,439,006 of record OX465406.1, read on the forward strand.
TTTTTACCTTGATTTTATAGGCATGTTTTGTGTATTGCTAGAAGCATCATCAATAGATTTACTTTTTAATTAGTTATCATCAGTTCCAATTTTAAAACTGGATAGACGATAATTGCACATTATGCTGTCCTTATGTGCACATCCGACAGGCGCCCGATAGGCGGGTCCAAAACCATCCTATCTTTCGAACATATTTCATTGAAATCGGTTGGGTGGTTTCAGAGATAAGCGTGCACAGACATAGTGACGTGTGTTTTATATCCTTACTTCCTTACTATACTGCAATATTATAAATGCGAAAGTAAGTTTGTTTGTTACCTTTTCACGCCTAAGCCACTGAACCGATAATTCTGAAATTTTACATGTACGTTGTCAGGTGTACAGAAACGGACATAGGGTACCTTTCATCCCGAAAAAAGTACTGTTCCCGAGGAAAACAACAATAACTTTCTAAAGATAATAGATGGCGCCACGTGTCTTTCGCTCCGACCCGAATTGATTGTCAAATTCTAAATTAACGTGAGTGAAGCCGCGGGCAAAAGCTAGTATTACAATATTCCTAAACAACCCCCTTTATGGTTGTTTGATACTTACTTTAAAATTAAATATTTTTGCCAACCATGCCTATATGAGTACTGTATTCCACTTTTTTTGACGTTGCTCAAAAAGTCGCTAAGTGGATATGGGACTGGGCGGGCCATGTCTGTCCTAGGTATGCCCCATGTGCTGTGGGCCAAAATAACCACGATGTGGAGCCCTAACAAAACCAGAAGCGATGCGGTAGACCTCGCAGGAGATGGGGGGACGAGCTGGTCAGAACCAACGACCAGTGGTCCACATTGCCCTGGATCAAAGGATTTGGAAGTCATGGGGTGAGGCTTTTACCCAGCAGTGTCATGACCATAGATCGGAGTAGGTAGATTGAATTGGGGTCATTGATCCGAAATGTATGTATGAATATTGACATTCCTCCCGATTTTCGGAATTGGTTGATTATTAAAAAAAACCGGAACGTAGGTAGGATTTGTATTAAAATGAGCAATATGATATTGTTCATAATTTTTTTAACGTTACCCTGTCACGATTTGACACAACCCAACGACCAATCAGAGCAAATTATCATGGGTGGTGCACTAACCGGTGGTACCTTCCTTTAAATGAATTGAATAATAATAATATCACTACCAACATTAACAATATTTAATTGGATCCGGAAATACCAGAATTACTTTCCGGGAAAATGATTTATCCATGTTATTCTTTGTGTACAATTGATTATTATGATAAAAGTACCAAGAATCAATCTACCTACTCCGATCACTGGTCATGACACAGGCTAATGATAACAGTATTCCTCTTGAAAACTATTACGCAAAGTTTCAATATTCCCCATCTACCTACATAAAATCTATTAGAATATATTATATTAAAATAATCTAGCTTTTACGACAAACTGACGGCGCGGAGCATTTACGGCCTTTTCATAACGTTTGATGGCACCATCAGCGATATTAATGTTAAATTGATTTTAAACTTTATAGCAAGACTAGCTGCTTTCAGTGTCTTTGCTTAAGAGTTGCCGTAAAAAAACTATATTCTTAGTCTGTCTTTTCCACAGGTGGATGTTCTTTTTTAGGGTTCCGTACCCAAAGGGTAAAACGGGACCCTATTACTAAGACTCCGCTGTCCGTCTGTCTGTCTGTCCGTCTGTCACCAGGCTGTATCTCATGAACTGTGATAGCTAGACAGTTGTAATTTTCACAGATTATGTATTTCTGTTGCCGCTATAACAACAAATAATAAAAGTATAAATTATTTATTATTTAAAGGAGGGTCCCCTACAACAAACGTGATTTTATAGATAATGGTACGGAACCCTACGTGCGCGAGTCCGATTCGCACTTGGCCGGTTTTTTCTTTATTTTATGGTTAGTTCCTAACCTGGTGTCAGAGTCTTTATGCCACCCATGGTCCTCTGACTTAGCTTTACATGCCGTCAAGAAATATCTCATAGGCATGTTGGTTTCTTCACGATGTTTTCCTTCACCAAAGCAAGTGATAATTACACAATACGCACATGAATCCGAAAAATCAGAGGTGCGTGTCTTGGGTTCGAACTCGAGACCTGTGACTTGCCAGTCCGACGGTCACACCACTTGGCTATCACTGCTATAGGTGGTTGTTCATGCCTCTCACGGCAAAGCTGATTTGACTATAGCTTTTTAGGGAGCTCGCGAACTATGTGGGTACCTGTTCACGTCTGAACCACTGAACCGACCATTCTGAAATTTTGCATATACGTTGGCAGGTATACAGATACGGATATAGGGTACCTTTCAAAAAAGTACTGTTCCCGAGGTAAACAACAATAACGTTCTTATAATAATAATAATAGATGGCGCCACGTGTCTTTCGAATCATGATTGAATTGTATCATTACAAGCAGAGTACAACCCGAATTGTTTGTGAAATTCTAAATTAACACGAGCAAAGCCGCGGGCAAAAGCTAGCAACCTATAAAAAAGGAACTTAAAAGAGGTCGTAAAGTAAAGATAAAATTTCACCGCCTGTCATTGAAAAATTAAACAAAAAGGTAGGTGGGCAAAGAAACAGAAAAAGCTTTATAAAAGTCCAATTTCAACATCCATATTTCTAGCTCCGAGTACCAATACGCGCGCACTACATAAATGATCACGCCACCAATGCTTTTGGCACATACAGAGAGGCAAACGCCTTTGTGATATTAACTCGTGAATTTTAATACGCCGCGTACCGTGCGTGCGTATTGTATATTTAATACTAGTATGACAGCCAGTGCTGTCTGTGTATGTTCTTACATTTTAGTGTCTACTTTTTTTTTGGGATATTAACTTTGGATTTATATAAGACGAGAAATGAGAACAAAAACTTTTTTCCGTGATTATACCTATTTGTGTACAAATATTTTCACCGTATATTACAATTTCTGCCAACAAGGCACTCACAGAATAAAGAATTTTACTTCAAAAATAAATCTATGGTCACCCAAAACGTTTTTTTTTTTCTGGCTCGCTCTTCAGCTGGCTTGGAGAACGTTGAACACTGATCTCATCATCAAGCTAATCTGATAGATATCCTAACTTCACATCTCTTCCACTTTCCTTTCCTCAACTTAACCGTAGAGTGAGAGAGCGTACGCAATCCTGACATACAATGCAGCTGGTGTGACTAACGGGCTGATCTCGACAGCTGAGCTCCATAACCCATGTTCTTGTTTAACACCTTATCATCGGCCTACCCTTTTTCCAACCATGTTGGGGTCAGCTTCTAGTCTACCGAATGCAGCTAAGGACCAGCCTATCTGACCTCTACAACTGGGCAACACGATGCTCTTTGGTAAGACTGGTTGTCAGACTTCCGGGATTCTGACTTCTCGCAACGACTGTCAAAGGTCTATAAATGACGGCTTAACGTATTTTCTGAGGCACGGAGGGGAGTACCTACGGTATGTAATGGATTGGTCTTCACCAACTTATCGGTACTAAATACACTGATCTCAACATGTAGTCCATCTTATAAGGAACGCGATCGTGGCAAGCACTTCAGCTGGCGTAGCTAACGCGCTGACCTTAACATGAAGTTCATCTAACTTGAGATATGTACACCACTCCACAAACTTGCTGCAGAAGGCTGTCAAAGATCTACTAATGACAGTCAAGATCATTGGCTTAACAAGCTTTCTGAAGCACTGAGGGAACACGGTGTCTTCAGCAACTTACCAGTACTAAGAATCTCCCAACTCAACCAGAGCGTACACGATCCTAGCCTACCCTTCAGCTGGCGTGGTGAATGCGCTGATCTCAACATGAAACTCATCTAACCTCAGACAATATGACCTCTGGACCAACTTACCGGTACTAAGAACCTCCTCAATTCAGCCAGAGCATACGCAATCCTGGCATGCGCTTCAGCTGGCGTGGCGAACGCGCTGATCTCGACGTGTAGTTCGTCTGATAGATGTGCGAACTTCGGGTCCCCTGATACGCGAAGTTCTTCCTCCTGGGGCGAGAAAGTTATGTTAACTTGGTTTTTAGTGTTTTGGTCAAACATTTGTGATAAAAAGTTACTAATAGATTTTATTCAATTCGACAAGAGAAACCGAAGGGATAAAAACATAAGAACTTGATCCCGTTTATATTATAAACGTGGCAAAAAAAAGTGGAGATTTTGAACATTTTAAAGTATCGCACGAGCAAGGTTTCAGTTCGAAAAGTGAATTTTGATGAAATATTTTTTCTTTTCTTTTGATTTAGATCATTGGCCTCCTTTATCTGTTTGGGGTACATAAAATGGCCTGTTTGAGTGATGCTGCTTTAGTAGGTATAGTCCTTGCTAATTGGCTATCCGTTTCACCTGTTAATTATTAGGTATTTTACGCTGACTTGGGACAAGAAGGATGGCCGTTTTCTATGAACAAGGCTGTTGTCGATTCCTGGTTATGCTTTATTTTACCTTTTGTCTGTCTTTCATAGATCCCCGTCCCAACACTGCCATCTTGCACATGGTGTCTTCTTGTAATCTCTTCAGTGAGTTGCCTTTCGGGCCTAGCAGCTTGCCCACGAAGTTGAACTGCAACAACAATATTTTAAAATAAGCATCTAAATACGGAAAGTGCTGTCGTACACACATGATTACCTATATTTATGCCCACAAAATAAGTTTGTTATAAAAACCCACCATTAAGGAGTATCATACTAATCGACAAGGAATTGGCTTGAGCCGCAAAGAAACTCAGATCGGATTCGTTATTCGCATCGTGTGAGCCGATAACATAATATCAGTGTGGTGTTACGTTATCGGCTCAAGCCAATTTCAAACCGATGTGTGTGGTTTCTTCATTACCAATAGATGTCGCTAAAAACTTTGGAAATGGTTACCGTTCTTTATATTATAACGTGCGAAAAGTTTTTAATTTAAAGAAATCGTTTTACCGTTTATGTGTGAAAATTAAACAAACAGACAGACCGACACAACGTCAGACATCATTACTTTCGTATTTATAATATACTAGCGACCCGTCCCGGCTTCACACATATAAACCTTCCTCTTGAATCACTTTATCTATTGCTGAAAACTGCATTAAAATCCGTTGCGTATTTTTAAAGATCTAACAGTATAAATAGCGGGAGCGACTTTGTTTTATAGTCTATGTAAAGATTTGTATGGATATACCTAGATGACTGCCTCGTTGGTCGAGTGGTCGTAAGCGCGACTGCTGAGCATTAGGTCCTGGGTTCGATTCCAAGGTCGGGCAAAGTGCTATTAGGTTTTTCCATCAGGCATTTCTCAGTAGCAGCCACGGATCTGGGTCTGGATTTGTGCCTGGTTGATGGCAACAGTCTCGCCCCCTTAATTTTTTTCGCCAGTTACGTTTTAAGTCCCATGATTACATGGGACTTGTGGCGAAATGTGGGTGTATTCGGTACACCTCTGCCTAACCCTACAGGGATTACAGGCGTGATGATGATGATGATGATACCTAGATAATAATAATAGATTTGTGGATCTAAAATGGCGAACGTAAAGACTTATTCCCAGTAAGAGCTGCGAAACTGCAGAAATCAACAGTACCATCCCATTTTCTAATAAAAACTATGATTTTATCACGTAAAAATTTTATCTCTCTACAAGTTCAAACAAGCTTCTCTTCACTTCGCGTATTTCTTAGTTTTATTATTGCAAACTTAGAAATAACTGAAAACGGAAACCATCTCAGTATTATTGTTCCTTGAAATAACTGCTGAGACTTTCCAAGACTGTTTTTAGCTCTGATATTTATACATAAACTTCTTCAGAGATATCACAGACTTTTTTAATGCGAATTTTCTATTATAGTTGTAAATTTATTCTAGATGTTCAAGTTTCAATTCTGTTCTAAAGACGCTGCTTCGTGGTTAGCACTTAGCAGCAACTTATCTTCGCTTTGAATAAATGTGTAGGTAAGATCTTTCAGGACAAAAACAACATGTCTGTCATGTCATCCTAACTTCCTAACTATCCTAACCACTGATCAATCACTCTGAAATTTTGCATATACGTTGTCAGGTGAACAGAAACGGACATAGGGTACCGTACATCCCGAAAAAAGTACAATTTCCGAGGAAAACCGCAATAACGTTCTTATGATAATAGATGGCGCCACATGTCTTTCGCTCCGGTCTGAGTTGATTGTCAACTTCTAAATTAACGCGAGTGAAGCCGCAAGTAAAAGCTAGTTATTTTATATTTCTGAGTAATGCTAATCCAGTGGCAATTTTTACCTTACTCTAATTTCGTTAACATGTGGATAATGTAGTGAACTGCAAAATTTTTAATACTACATAATTATGTATATTATATTATTGTTATTTGTAAACATTACATATTTTAGCTGTTTATTGTAATAATTGTTATACACTAAATTAAGCTAAAATAATAAGAATCAAACTGTAAATAGATATTTATGTAAGTCAATTCATGTAAAGATTTTTTTAGCAGTATTAATGATGAATGCTTCTATACTGCATTCTGTACCTTATCTTCTATTGTCTAGAACAGGGATAGCGAACCAATGGCACGCAACACAATATTTTGGGCACGCCATCGATAAAAATCGTTTGCATTTTAGTTCATCATAACTAGGTTCACCATATATTCTACTAATAGTAACCTCTAATAAGAAGTTACAACTCTAATATAAGTTATTTGTTATCTAATCTGCAACAACACAAGTCCTCCACTAATGATAAGTACCTACTTTAATGTGAATTACCAACACGTAAACATTTATCAACATTCAGTGCAAAATGTATATTTGGGAAATTAAGAGTTTTTAGTTGGTAGAACCTATTTAGTTTAATTATTTGCCTAATAATTACTAGTCAAAATTATTTGATGGCACGTCTATGGTCTCATTAAACATTTCTTCAAAAAATATGGCACGTTGATCCATAAAGGGTCGCCACCCCTGGTCTAGAACATTCTACGGTCTCATTCAGGGAATATTTTTCATAGTTTCACCGCGGAATATTTTGTTCGGTTAATTCTTCTCTTTGTTTAAACTCCGTTGTGACCAACAACTGTGAGATTTTTGACTGTTGGCACAGCGAATTGCAAACACTCTCGAGAATTGTACGGAATAAAAACATGAGTGGACACGACTTTATGAATATATTTTTTTAAGACTATATGTTTGCATTTATAACGGAGAATCGTTAAATAAAAGTTGTAATTGGCTTGGCTAAGACAGTAGAATTTCAACATTAGAAGCTTTTATGCTCAAATTCAAGGTAAATACATTATAGTATGGTCTATGTTAATTTAAGAAATTTTTGGGCAAAGGTTATTTGCATATATGCAGCTCACAAAAAAAAAATAACGGGTTACACTCCGGGAGTGCCGGTAAAAGTGAAAACTTGGAACTACTCCATCTAGCTTAAATATCAGAAATTTCAATAGCTTTCTATAAGAACGAAAGATGTCGCAACCGTAGAAAATAGTTGAAACAACACCATCTAGCTTAAACTACACGCACACTGCGCCGCCGATACGATCTGATGATCTGACGCGAGTTTAACAGTTTTTACCCATCCCAAAAAGTGCACAACACCGCTAAAGAAGTTTTCACTTCAAAAATTGCGAGGATCGTAATCAAAACCCACACTTTTATAATAACAAATAAACTCTCACTCGAACCACAATCACAGCGCTTGCCCAACATATTCTTCTACTTTTCCTTAGACCCCCACTACAAATCCACTCCCTGTTTGTAACAAAATCCACTGCAAATGCAAAACAGATTTTGTTACCTCATTTACCATCGGAGAGGTATAAATGAAGACCATTTATTTCGCGTTCGGAATAATTGTGCATTTCCCTGGCCAGGAGTCTGGAGCCAGCTGCATCGAGTAATTTCTAGAGAGCATGAAATACAAGATGGAAGCCAAATGTATATTGATGAGTACTTGAATATGCTTTGTGCAGAAAATAGATGGAAATGTCTGGAGGGGGTTGTAGGATTATTTAAGAAGAGTAGTACTAGGCTTTTGGAATTTTGAACACTACTGAAAAACTGCGCAGTTTGAGAAAACGTTTTTTTTAGTCTACGTGAGATTTCTGATCCATAATGTTAAGAGTGAGGTATTAAGTATTTTTTTTATAATTTTCATCTTTTTAGTGAAACGTAAAAATCATCGTAAACAACGTGACGAGCAACTGAGATTTTATAATTTCCTATACGATATGAGGAGGCCTTTGTCTAGCAATGAAATACTTTATATTATAATTCAAATATTTTTCCCGAGACTCGTTTGCAAGCACGATTGCTGAGCACGAGGGTTCGATTCCTGGGTCAGGTAAAGTGTCATTGGGTTTTTCTATCAGGAATTTCTCAGTAGCAGTCTCGGAGTCTTGATTTGCGCCCGGTTGATGGCAATAGCTTTCCCCATATTTCATAGGACGTAAACACAACGCGAAATCTGCTGGCCTAACCCTTTGGGGATTATAGGCGTGATGTTATGTTATTTTATTTTCCTTAGATACCACTGTACAAATATACATGTTCCTAGAGAAAATGGCAAGAATATAAAAGAAATATGAATAAAAAATCTAACAAAACGAAAGTCCTCTCCACCCCCATCTTATTCCCCAAGCACTAGCCCGGAACGTCGTCGCTAATTGTCGGTCAGGCAACAGTGTACACACAGCTCCCCCACAACTTGCACCACCAGCGGCGGATCGATCACTTACTTGTTCACAACTTTTCTACACTGCGACCCTAATTGGATAGGACCTTAGCGTGTCTAGTAATTGATTTCTGAAAGCCTGACCATGTTTGTTTATGATTGGTTGATCGACATTGACGATGACGTTGAATTAACTGTCAAAATTAATTAATTGTTATTGAAAAAAATGGGTATAGCGAAACATTTGTTGGAAGATTTGACAATGGATTAAATTGGCTGTCGATCTGATGTCTTCTGCAGATAAGTAATCACTTGTGATCAAAGAATCCTCTGAAGTAATAATTTCGTAACACATACAATGACACGCCTGTAAATCCCGTTTAATCCACTCTCGCCCCATGACCCCTAAAAAAATATTGGTTCCCCGAGGTGTACTAGTGAGGTTAGTTTGAGAGCTTACGACTGCTGAGCAAGAGGTACGTCCTGGGCTTGATTCCCGTGCCGGGCATTGTTATTAGGTTTATCCATAAGCAATTTCTCGTCGTCGAGTATACTTTGTGAATATAGAACTAATTGTTAGGCAAATATGTCTCGATCAGTCGTATATAAAAATAAAATGAAAAAACCTATTGTTGACTGCCTCGTTGGTCGAGTGGTCGCAAACGAGAATGCTGAGCATGAGGTCTTGAGTTTGATTCCCGGGATGGGCAAAGAATTATTGGGATTTTCCATCACGAATTTTTTAGTTGCAGCCACGAAGTCTGGACCTGTGCCCGGTTGAAGGAAATAGGCTCCCCCCTTTACATGGGACTTTAACATAACTGGCGAAATGTTCGTGTGCTATTAGGTACACCTCTGCTTTACCCTGCACGCATTACAGGCGTGCTGATTTATACTTTACTGTCGATAAATTACGAGACTAATACAGGCACACATATTCCCAGTCGACGCAATTAGCTCCGAGAATAAATCACCCGTGAGTACTCGATCGTTGATTAAGAGCTTTAAATCCCTATAATTGGCGATCCCTGCTGATCTGTTGTTCGCTGCTCGAACTATTTACCCCTGTAATGGGTTCACGAGATTTATCGTGGAATGTCTTACGGTGTTATGTGGCCCTGGTACTTGTGTTTTGTAGTGTGTTTAGCGTCAACGGAATGGATGTAGTTTATTTAACTAAACTTTAAGGAAGTAAGACATGTTTCTTCAATTCTTTTCTTTTGGAACTTGATTATCATCCCGGGAATTTATATGGATGTATAGTTGTCCACTGAGATCTGTTGGTGGATAGATCAACAGATCTGAATCTTCTACTTGCGTGTATTTAGTGCTTAGTCACTGCTTAGGTTAGCCTGGTCAGAGTTTTTATGCTGCCCATTAGCCTCTGACTTGGCTTTATATGCCGTCGAGAAATATCTCTCAGGCATGTTTTTCATGATATTTTGCTTCACCGCAGCAAGTGATAACGCACATCATCATTATTCTCCTGCCCTTGTCCCATTCTATTTGGGGTCGGCGCAACGCGTTTTCTTTTTCCTTTCCCCCCTGTCAAACATCACGGCATCATTTACTCCTTTCTCTTGCGTATCATTCCTCACACAATCCATTCATCTTTTCTTTGGCCTTCCTCTCCCTCTCCATCCATCAACATTCATGGCCACTAAAAGAGTGATTCTTTTAGTGAAATGCGTTTCATCCCTCTTCATTACATGTCCTTAACAAGACAAACGACTTTCTTTCAGTTTCTCTGTAACAGGCGCCACTTTCAAACTTCCTCTCATATACTCATTCCTTATTTTATCCAATCTTGTCACTCCACATATCCATCTCAACATTCTCATCTCCGCTACATGCAATCGTTTTTCATCCATCTTTTTCGCAGCCTAACGATAACGCACATGAATTAAAGTGATAACGCTCATGATTCCAAGTGATAACGCACATGAATTCGAAAAATCAAACTCGCGACCTATGACTTGGCAGTCTGACAGTCATACCACTAGGCTATCACTGCTCTCGCAGCAGATCAGATAGCTAACAGATTAGTTAACAGATCTCAGTAATAAGATAAAACGCAAATTCTTTAGCACCTGTATTCTCCCCTGCCTCACTTATAGATGCGAAACTTGGACACTCTCTTAACACCACAGAAATATTATGCTAGAACACTTTCCGAGATCTGTGGAGAGAAACATGCTATGTATCGAAAAACGATACTGATAGATCTATAAGAACTAGGACAGGAGTGACAATCATCCTCACTAAGATATACCAAATGAAATGGAGATAGGCGTGCATTCTTTACAGAATCAGGACAGATGAAGCAAATCCCTGACATAATGGTACCCTAGAAGTGATAAACAAAATAGATGTCGACAACGCAAAAGATGCGAAGACGAACTTAGGCTCACAGCAGGTTCCAACTGGAGAAGAGTTGCAAAGGATAGAAAGCAATTGAAATCGATAGAGGAGGCTTTCGCCAAGAGGCACGCTGAACTTTGAGCTATTGTACTGTAACTCAGGGAACGAAAAGAACAATAACATAAGTAACACAACAGAGGAGTTCAGGGTAAAAAGGCTATTGAAATTTAATAGTTATCCTCATGTCACTCCTTGAAGTTAAGACAAATAAACTCTTACTAATCCAATCTCTAGTGGGGCTCTTTAGTCAACTGATCCTACACAGGCGGGACCCGCGGATCCCCTCGACCTAATGCATGTTTGAACGCACAGTGACATAGTTCACAAGTTTTAAGGTACATTTTACTAATACTATTTGTATTTTAACATATATATGTTAGTCTGTAAGGTTGAAATAAATGAATGTTGTTGTTTGAACCGTTGACCAAGGTATGTTATGTTACGTTTGGTTACAATCGAAAACTGCATCCAAATCCACTAGAAATTATTTGATAATACTCAAAATATCTAAAACAATATCCTACAGACGCGATGGAAACTGTTTTATGATCACGGTTCCGACGCTGTGGACAAAATGTTTTTATCTATCCCTTGGGATCTCCGCTGTATTCGGGATTAAAGCTATTGTATGTTCGCTTCCTAACATTGTCTATACTCTCACCGAAAACAATGAGGTATTTATTTATAAAAGTTATTTATTTACTTATTATTACTTTATAAATTATAAGTTTCTTAGATTAAAACAAAGCACACAATTAGACCTCTGGGGTCTGTCTTAGCACGCCAAAACCTGATATTTGATCAACGCGTTATTAACAGTTAAGTATGTTGTATTGTAATCGAGTTGATGTAATATTCTTTCAGCTTACGCTTTATGTTTTTACTGTTCATTGAGTCTCTAATGTCTACAGGTATATGGTTAAGTAAATTAGGTATTGTGAAAGAAGCGGTACGCCTGCCATAAAAGTTATTTTTGCGTGGCACTTGAAGTGATTTTGATTTGGCTTGACGTGTATTCACGTCGTATTTAACTGGGATCTGAATATCACTGTTATCAAAATGTTCTATGAGGAACAGATACTCACGCGCGCTAGAACAGGCAATACTTTACAATGTTTAAATAACCCTGTGTAATCGTCTTGGTATTTAGTTTTTACATAGTTTGGTGCTACAAGTTTCAGTAACCGTGTTTGAAATTAAGTATTTTATCTAGGTACGTTTAAAATGTGCGTCCATAACTGGTAAGTCCATAGGAGATTATCGACTCAACAAGGGACTGGGGAAGGGGGGCTAGGGAAGGGGGGCTTACATTTGAGGGAGGGTTCTGTACGGTACATTGCGCTTTATAATGGAGAACTTGGCGAGTATCGCACGTAACTTGCCGCAAACAGATTCCACCTGGTAACTCCAGTTGAATCGGTTATCAATTATTAATCGCAAATAGCAGAGTATATACTAGTAATCTTATAATAATACCAGCCAGTCTTGTTAGGAGCTTCCTTTCTCTGGAGTCATGACCCGGTAGCTTGGACTCTGTTCTTGATACCGGTGAGCTTTTATTTTTTATATTTTTTTTAGTTTGTATTTTAAAAGAATATTTAAAGACGTGTATGAAAATAAATCATCATCTGCCTAGCTTTCCCAACTATGTAGGGTTCAGCTTCCAGTCTTAACGCAGCTGAAATACTAGTATTTTACATGAAGCGACTGCCTATCTGACCTCCACAACCCAGTTGGTACTGGGTAATACGATACCTCTTGGTAAGACCGGTTGTCAGAATTTTTGGGCCACTGACTACCTGTAACGACTGTCAAAGATGTACAAATGACAGCCGGGACCAACGGCTTAACGTGCTTTCCGAGTACTCGGTAACTCGGTATGTAATGGGTGGTCACCCATCCACAGACTAACCTAGGCAAGCACGGCTTAACCTAAAGATCGACCCGAGCGGCTGTTATTATTTTGCCACGAGATCCTCTGTGTATGAAAATAAATGAAGGAGAATAATACCAGCCTATTACTGTCCCACTCATGGGCAAAGGCCTCTTCTAATATAGAGAATGAACATCTAAAAAAAATCCGTCATTTCTTTCATCTTACAGATTGCCTCGAAAAGCGTTAATTGCGTTACGTATTTCAACAACGGCTTGACATAATCTTCGCGGTCATCATCATTAGCCTACAACAAACCACTGCTGGACATAGGCCTCTTCAATCGCAGTTCCTACCAGCCACCCTGCGAAGATCGTCACTCCGCCGAGCCTGAGGGCATCCCACTTTAGGTTTGCTGGTTCTCGGTCTCCACTTAAGACGATCTGTAGCCCAACGGTCATCGGTTTACGGCTAATATGGCCGGTCCATTGCCACGTCAGCTTATTCTGTGAGCTATGTCGACCTTTGCAGTAGCTTATGTCAATGTAATACAGTTTTAACTTTTCCAGTATCGTTACCGCTGATAGAACCAACGCCAACGTTCTTATTAAAATCAACCCCAACTTTGTAATAAAAACTAGCGAGGAAATAATTTCCTCAAAAAAATTAACGTAATAAATTGCTAGTATCCACCGAAAATTATCGGATATAACGTTAAAACGTTCGTTATCTTCCTAATTGCTATTCCAATTACAGTCCCACAGCGATAAATCGGACGATACCGCCCGATTTCGGACCAAGTCAACATTGCTAATTGATTCTCATAAAAATTAAAACATTGTTCTTTTTAACTGCCGCTCTGATTTCTTTTATTATTGCCTGGGGGAAGGGGAACGAATGGATGAACGAAATGAATGATTTGTCTTTAGAACGGATTAGGGTAAATGGGTTGAAAGCGATCGATTTGATAACGTTTTAGCTAAATATTTTCGTTTCAGAAGTTTAGTTTACATGGACTTAGAAACATAACTGGAGAAATATGGGTGTACTATTAGGTACACTTCTGCCTAATCCTTCGGGGATTACAGGCGTGATGTCATTTTATGTTATGCTATGTAGACGCTGTAACATGTTAAAAAATTCAAAAGATTAATCGTCAATCATTCCATAAAAAGTCAAGATATTAGACATCTGTATCTTTTTAAATATGTGTCGGGAATGCCTGGATTTATTCCGTTAGGCTCGAGCATTATGTGGGCAGACGATGGGTTTCGTGCTATGAAAACACATTTAGTACGATACACTGTTTGTAGCAAAACTAACGAATTACTTGAGATTACCATTTAACACAATAACTCGGGACCCAATGAATCGAGTACAGTTTTAAGACGTCTCAACTCGGCCGCGATCAGACACTGACTGTCGTCCTAGCGTCGAGCTGCAAACATCAAGACTCTGTAAGCGCGCCTCGGTGGGAGTAAGTACGTCGTCTGACGTCACCACAGGCGTACTGCGATTCAGTCCAAGTCTATACCAATGACCCGCTCCGACATGTTTTGTATTAAAAAGACACAGATGCCTAATATCTTGCTCCGGTTGAGCCTATTGCCATTAACCGGGCACAAATCCAGACTCCGTAGGTGCTATTGAGAAATTCCTGATGGAATAACCCAATAGCACTTTACCCGACCCGGGAATCGAACCCAGGACCTCATGCTCAGCAGTCGCGCTTGCGACCACTAGACCAACGTCTATTGCGTCCAAACATTATTTGGAACAACTTTTCACAAAAGGCTTTCTCGTTTTAAATACGATGATCGAGACATTTGCTGCTTACTGAGTTCCATATTCATAGAGTACATTAAATAAAATGGAACTGTCTGTTTGTAATTTCAAAATAAGAACTTTTTTACTGTATGCATTTGAAAGTATATACGGTACTTATAACAAATATCTCTCTGTCGGTCTGTCTGTCTGTTTGTTTCGGCTAATCTCCGAAACAGCTGGACCAATTTTGACGAGACTGAACCGTTTTTTATTGGCACATAGCTAATATTATAAGGAGTAATTTAGGCTACTTTTACTTTAGGGATCCGTGTAAAAAAATGAAACCCTCGAAATTGTTAGTAAAAGGAACGCTGCCGCAGACGATAGCTAGTCATTAATAAATCTCCTCAAATGACTTTCTTAAAGATGCGCTTACAAAGATGTAATTTCACAATTGTGGTCAATTGGGTGGGTTTCGGCAAGGTCGAGCCATTTAAGGTAATTTCAAGATTGTCTAGTCTTAAATTGCCAAGAGTACGCACCATGAGCAGACAGCATCACTACCTCACTGACAAGCTAATTATTTCTACGCTACCTGAGCTACGCAAATCGTAAACAGGAGAAGGAGACCACCAAAATCCACAAGTTAAGGGGCCGGCGGACGATGAATTGTCCATACAAAAGTAATACCAAAATCATTTTCAGTTTGAGCATATTTCCACCTTATTATGCGGAACAAGACAGTATTTTTTTTGGTTTTAATTATTTTATTTTGCAAAATACTTATCTAAAACGAATTGTAAACAAATTTCGAAACATGACTTATATTGTTAAGTTACAAAAAAAAAATTGGAAAAGCATTGAGTTTTCATTCATCATCTTTGGTATTACGGCACATAGAATAGTAGGTAGGTAAACACTATTCACACACACTCACTCGCAGCTTCGCAACGCGCCGGGAGGTGTGAAACAGAGATAACATATATCGACAGATTTTTGCCTTTTTTTTTTTTTTTACGGTTGGTAAATCATCAAATGACTGCTCCCGCTCTGGGCAGAGCGGAAGGGAGTGTCAGACTTGTACTGACTAAAACCCATCCATGTTCCTTCCTTGCCCTTTGTGTACTAGAGCTGCGGTATCTCTTTCGAACCGCCCGCAGACAGATTTTTGCCTTCGCTTCGAATTGCAGTTGCGAGCGGCCTCCGTTGCGCCGGTCTCTTAATCAGTGCGGTCTTCAAAACACAGGCCACTGATAAGGGTAAACAGCCCGCATGTCGATAGAGGTTCGAGCACACATGACTGGACCCCGTCTACAATGGACGTTGTAATCGGTACATTATTTAACCAACGATTGGTTTGTTATGTTGTGGTTGGCTATAGCTGTATTGATACTGATTTCTACACGAAAAATAAGATAACAGATGACACCATGGAATAAAATGTTATGAGTTCGTTCATTCGCTTAAGATAACCGAATTGCTAACCGCAGCGGTAATATGACTTAAGCCCGAAGTCCACTAAAGTGGAGAGGAGCGGAGCAGAGTGGAGCGGAGAAGTGTACTAGTTTCGACCAATCGCAGGAGAGACGAAAGACACTGTTTTTGTCTGTCATACCTGATTGGGCGTCGCTCTTCTTACTCTTATTCGTAAAACCTGTTAAACTCGCGTCAGATCGTCAGATCGAATCGGTGCCGCAGGGCGCTTGCGCGAGTGTGCATGTAGTTTAAGCTAGATGGCGTTGTTTCAAGTTTTTTTCTACGGCAGTGACATTTTTCGTTCTTGCAGAAAGCTATTGAAATGTCTGATATTAAAGATAGATGGCGTTGTTTCAAGTTTTTACTTCTGTCGGTACTCCTGGAGTGCAACTCGTTTTTTTTTCCTTTTGCAATCTTCTTCGGAAGAGTACGTTCTTTTCATAGTTTTTGCTGTGCCCTACAGATGTTAGGTAGTTTAGGCAGAAGTATACCTAATAAGACTATACAGACTATACAGTCGCCTGTATAAAAGCGGACTAAAGCACCGAAAGTCGAAAATCCAACACCGCGTCGTCTAACAACCAGCCTTACCAAGGGATATCATGTTATCAGCTAGCTGGATTGTGGAAGTCAGATAGTTGCAGCCGTTAAGATTGGAAGTCGACCTCAAGTTGGGAAAAGGCTACGCAGATCATGAGATCAACTATCAACAACAGTTACATAAGTTTTAATTATTAGAGGCATGATTACTGGTAACTCATTAAAATATTTAGTAACTTTTCTTTGAAGTGTAAATTTGTTGTGTGTGTGTGTAATGTATTTTATTTTTGTTTATTCTGTTCAGTTGTACTCCCCGTTATTGCGATCATTTTTTTGTTCTAGACCATACCTGGGAACCAAAGTTCGAACTTTTTCACAAGTTTTTTTTTTGAATACATGTTTTGAATGTTTTTTTTTTACTTAAGACACCTTCACGATTCCTGTACTAATCAATTCATCCATCAGCACAATGGTTTGAATGCGTTACATTGAGTCCCACCGTAAAACGTGATTTTTTACCCCAAAAAGAGTTTCCCAGCAATAATTTTTGCGTAAAGTTACTTATTAGTATGTACAGAATGCTTGCTTAACGGCTTCGTCGAAGAGTCCGTTTACACCCCTTATGTTTAATTCTCACGCTGTTTATACCGTTTTGTCTATTTAATACATAAGTTTATATAAGTGGAAACATGTAACTGGTTTTTTTTTTCAAATGGGAAATCATCAAATGACTTCTCCCGCTCTGGGCAGAGCGGAAGGATGTGTCAGACTTGTACTGACTAAAACCCATCCATGTTCCTCCTTGCCCTTGTGTTCCAGGGGCGCGGTATCTCTTTCGAACAGTCCCGCAGCCCTGGAACTTGTAAGTGGCCTCCTTCTACATATGACTTCTGACTATTCAAATTTATTAGTTGTAAATTTTCTTATATTAAAATAAAATAAACTTTATTGTGCATGCTGTGGTCTCCTATAAGCAAAGGTAAGGTATTACGCAGGTGTACTACCTGCGTAATACCTTATGATGTCCATTAACTAATAATATTTTGTGTTTAGCTTTTGTTGGAGATCCTAAAATAACTAAATAACTTTTCTTTTTTTTAGGTTTAAATTCAAATTTCAAATTCAAACCGTTTATTGTTATATCCATAACTAGCGGACGTCACGCGGTTCCACCCGCGTAGTTCCCATTCCCGTGGGAGTACGGGGATAAAATGTAGCGTATGTTACTCGCTGATAATGTAGCTAGCTATTGCTGAAAGAATTTTTCAAATCGGTCCAGTAGTTTTTAAGTTCGTTCGTTACATACAAAAATCTTTCCTTTTTATAATATTAGTATAGATGTACAGTTACAGGTAAATAAAAAAATAAAACCAATTTTGGAGCCTGTCGGGCACAACAAACTAATTTGACCACAGACTGATTGTGTCATAAAGATAATGATATATCAGACTGATTTCAGGCTTCAATCCAATCAGAAATTACGTTCACCGATACATAACAAGCAGATAGCATACTTGTATCACCGATATAAACAAAACCAAGTGCCGCATGATGATAGCAAGTGCGATCGCTGAGAGATGAACAAACATGGACGCCGAGAGCGTCGAGTGACCTGTGGAGGGTTTGAGGTAGGAGATACGAGCGATTTAATGTCAAGGTCATAATTTAATGAGGATTAAATAAGATTAACTTATTTGATTTTTAATTAAATAAGTTAATCTAAGTTTATAAATGTACTCTTTATGCACATAAGGTTACCCTCTTCTGCAAATTTCGCAATAGAATTTAGGTTTGCTGTAAGAAAACCCAATTCTGGGTTAATAAGCTCGCCTTTTTACATAAGCTATTTATCATAATTTTGTGTGTATTTCTCTTTTTTGTGTGTGCAATAAAGAATAAGAATAGAATAAGAATAGGATTATACAGGGTGTAAACAGACTCTTCACGAAGCCGTCAACCAAGCATTATGTACATCAAACTAAGTAACTTTACGCAAAAATTAGTGCTGGGAAACGACTTTTTTTTTGTGCTGAAAAATCACGTTTTACAGTAGGACTCAATGTAACACACACAAAACATTGTAATGATGGATGGATTAAATAGCAAGGGCGTCCTGGAGGTTTAAAGTAAATTTCTTACATTAAAAAAAAAAAAAACTTGGGAAAATGTTGGAACTTTGACCCCCAATATCTCCGTAACTAGAAGTTTTCCAGGTATAGTCTAGAACAAAAAAACAATCGCAATGACGAGGAGAACAAGTGCCTTTCGGCCTCGTTAAGAGTCTGTTTACACCCTTTATTATAAAAATACCTCACATTACATACTGACTTTCCTCCACGCCTCGGAATGCACGTTGAACCGTTAATCACAGCTGTCATTTGTAGATCTGTGACAGTCGTTACAGGTAGCCACTGACTACCTGTAACGACTGTCACAGATCTACAAATGTCTGACACCAGTCTTACCAAGGAGTATTGTATTACCCGGTACTAACTGGCTTTTGGAGGTCAGATGAGCAATCGTGCCATGTTAAATACTGGTATTCAGCTGCATCCTGTTAGACTGGAAGCCGACTCTTGGGAAAATGCTGGCAGATGATGAGACCAGATTTTTCATTTTTCTCTACAGCTGGTAACGAAATAATTGGCAAAAGCAAACTTAAACACATCTCCCGCTTTCGACTTAACTTTGTACCAAACCCGATCGTAACAACGCTGATATAAAGTGGTCTCCTAATTGTCATTTACGGCCTTATATCAGGCCATTATAGTTACAATAAAGTACCTAATGTGATTGGTAAGAGGCCATATTCTGAACGACTAGTGATGGTCAAGCCCGGGATTGGGCGGTCAATTATCCGGGATTGAGTCCGTATATACAAGGTGTAGACGGTATATTTCACGAAGCCGTCAACCAACCATTCTGTACTTCAAAGTAACGCGAGAAATATTGCTGGGAAACGACTTCTTTTTGGGGTGAAAAATTACGTTTTACGGTAGGACTCAATGTAACGCACTCAAAACATCCTGATGGATGCATTAAATAATACAAAGGTCATGGATGTATTAAAAGTAAATTTATAATATTAAAAACTTGTGAAAAGGTTGCTAATTTAACCCAATATCCACGGAGACATTGGGTTATTTGGGAACTTTCTAGTTACGGAACTAGAAGGTTTCCAGGTATGGTCTAGAACAAAAAAAAATTCGCAATGACGGAGAGTACAGTGGCCTTACAACTATCTGTAGGCCATACAAATATTTGTTCCATGTGGGGATCGAACCCGCGACTGCGTCAACCGTATCGTCAAATAATAGCACTTTAAAAAAGATTTTAAAATCCGGGATTCAAAAACAAAACACACATAATAACACATGTCATCATCATAAAATCCCGGACCGTGTTCAAAATCCCCGGGCCTCGTGACAACACTAGTAATGACTCCACGGTGGCCTATTAGCTCTCTATTTGTAGCCCCGGGATATCGTCTGCTCTCTCTACGTGATAGAGATTTGATATTTGTATACTTAGGACGTAGAGTACCGTAGTTTGAGACTGAGAATAGAATGATTAAGGTTATAAGTATGTAAGTGACGTGTGGTTCAGAGGAAGGTTTTTCCTTAATTTTTGGGGGATTCGTGGCTATCAGGAGCTGCATGGGTCAGTAATTACAGCAGTCGATCCATGGATGGGTGACCATGCATTTCGCACTGAAACCCCTGTTTTTCGTAGAAGCTTCTACAAAGGTCTACAGTTCTCGTAGCAGTCGTAGCTCTTGCTACGACCTCGGGTGTATTCGTAGCATGTGCTACGTAAGTGCTACGACGGTCAATAATTTTAATTGACGGCACGGTTGGCGCAGTGGCTGAGCGATTGACTGCTGCGCTGCGTGTCGCGGGTTCGATCCCCGCACGGAACAAATATTTCTATGGCCTACAGATAGTTGTTCCGGGTCTGGCTGTTTGTGTTTGTGAGTTTAAGCGTCCGTCTTATACTTACCCATTGGAGGGGTGGAGGGATATGTGTTTGTTCATAATTCCTTAAGACGTGAATATAGCTTTTTACAAAGTCATTTTTTACACTTATTTCATCATCATCATCATCATTTCAGCCTAAAGCCTAAGCCTAAGCCTACTGCTGGACATAGGCCTCCCCCAAAGGGGGTTTTGCCATAATCGCCACGATTGGCAAGCGGGTTGGCGATCGCAGTACGGTTGTTACAAAGGCACAGAGAACAGTCCATACAGGTCTCTTGCGTCGTGTGTGTGTGCATGTGTCGTGTGTGTGTGTGTGTTTTGTCGTGTGTGTTGTGTCGTGTTAGTTGCCGTTACGTCAGACACCATTTTCTGACGTAAATAATACACTTATTTAATAATATATAATTAAAATCCCGGGATTCCGGGAGTGTCCGTATTAAGACAACGTATTGCAAGTGCAAAAAATAACTCTTCCTTCTTCAATCACTGTTTATAACTCATGTTTTCTTGCACAAATAAACACGCACTACTAAACTAAACCACTCTTATCATCATCTGCCTAGCCTTTTCCCAACTATTTTGGGGTCGGCTTCCAGTCTAACCGGATGCAGCTGAATACCAGTATTTTACATGGAGCGACTGCCTATCTGACCTCCACAACCCAGTTAGTACTGGGTAATATGATACCCCTTGGTAAGACTGGTTGTCGAACTTTATGGACCACTGACTACGTAACGACTGTCAAAGATCTACAAATGGCAGCCGGGACCAACGGCTTAGCGTGCTTTCCAAAGCACGGAGGAAACTCGGTATGTAAGGGTGGTCACCCATCCACAGACCAACCTAGGTAAGAACGGCTTAATCTAAAGATTGACCCGAGCGGCTGTTATTATTTTGCCACGAGCTCCTCACTTTCTAACTAAACCACTCTTGTAACATGTCAAAAAGGTCCCACGTGCAAACATCCCCAAAATTACTCAATTACCATTGTACCCCACCCTTTAACAAACAATCCATCAAAAACATTTCGCGAATTCACAACATCAGGTTACACAGAATAGGCGCGATTTTTTTTTTAGTTAACAATGACAGAAGAATGAAAGGGAAATTGGCTATGGAGCGTATGTTATATGTAGACTGGTTTGTTTGTAATGCGAGAGGAGCGAGAGCAGATTGGAGGGCAATACGAAGGATAAGGGCTTTCGCCTACGGTGAGTTTTTGTAGCGATGCTGTCGCGTGTGTATTGAACGCGCTTCTGCACATCACATCGTGTGATTTTTAAAGAAAAAGTAAAAAACTAGACAAAAACAAAAATGGTTAAATTAACATTATACCAAAAAATATATATATTTATTACGGCAAACGACATGGTTTCTGTACGGGGCTAAAAGACCCCGTGACAGCATGGTGTTGTAATATAGAAAAAAAAGAAATCCCTTCGCTTGCATCGGCACGCTCGTCAGCTTCGCCACTGTATCTATGTAAACGTGCGATTGTTCCTGATGACATCGCGGGACCAAATACTGGAGTACAGAGAAAAAAACTTGTGTCTGATGAGCACGGAGAAGTTTTCCACATTACCTGCGCGGTTGAATTATTTACCAGCTACGCATCCGCATAGCGTGGATGTGAGTTGTAATGAATAATCCCACCACAACCTAACTAATATTTTTATTGTGAAAATGAGTTCTTTTATTTCTTTTCTACGCTTTTAAGCCTTAACCGCTGAAAGGATTTCCATCAGAAGCATACTAATAGACCTGAGCTGTGACATAGGATACTTCTATCGTGACAGTGAGTTCCTGTGGGATATTATTAAACGTTGCCCCACATTAGGAATTTCTCCTGTATCGTGGGTGCGTTAACAAACATTAAACTTATATACACGTTTGTGTATGGCTGTTTAGCCAGACCCGGCACAACTATCTGCAGGCCATACAAATATTTGTCCCGTGCGGGGATCGAACCCGCGACACGCAGCACAGCAGTCAATCGCTCAGCCACTGCGCCAACCGTGCCGTTAAAAAAGAAGCAATTTTAACGACCTACCCGAGGTTACGAGCTAGCTTTTATAGCTTAGCAGTAGCCCGCTGTGGAACACCGTCAGGCGAACGTACATTGGTTGGTAATACGACATGGGACGCGTTTGTTAGTAGTAGGTGTGAGGGAACTTTAACAAGGAAAGCCCTTTTGATCTTTGGCAGATTGATGTGTAATAGTTTTCTTTTTTTTTCGTTGAAAGTTTGTGTCGTGGATTTTTTTTTGGAAAAAATGTTCTAAGCCATTAAGAGCAACGTTGAAGTGGGACTGGGAGGGCCATGGAGGATCAATGGGCTAGTTTCATCATGCTGTGGGTGCCAAAAGACGGGCGTTGTCGCCGTGGGGGGCCTAAAAAACGCTGGCTTGACGGTGTTATACAAGATTGGCCGAAGAAAACTGTACAGATAGAATAGTGGAAGGTTATGGGGGAGACCTTTGCCCAGCTGTGGGGCAGTTACAATATATTTACTCTCTGTCTGGTTGTTTAACCTCCAAAATACTAAATCACCTAAAATACTAAAAAACAACTAAATTTTTTAGAATTTGGTTTCATATTGTTCTAGTTGTTACACATTAAACTGACACAGCAACATTAAATTATAAAATAACATCACGCGTGTAATTCTCGAAGGGTTAAGCTGAGGTGTACCTAATAGTAGACCCATATTTCGCAAACTATGTTGAAGTCCCATGCATTCGGGCACCAATCCAGACTCCATAGCTGCTTCTGAGAAATTCTAGATGGAAGAACACAATAACAATTTGCCCGACCTTTGGAATCGAATCTAGGACCTCATGCTCAGTAGTCGCGTTTGCGACCACTAGACCAACAAGACAATCATCCATTAAAATGATTTATTCTTCGTTTTATTCAAATATTCGGCAGCAATTGTGTTTTTTTCTTTACTTCGCCTTTTTTTTATTTATGTGAGCTGTGTACACTTGCCACACATATAGACCTCCACATTTATTATACTACCAAGTACCTATGGTTCAATCAATTTCAGTGTGTTATCGCTAATGGTACTTTTTGTGGATTTTATCGCCCGAAGGGAACGATTTGATTTATCTTTGTAGGCTTTTTATAGCCATGGGGTTTTAATCCTTATTGATTGCTATACGGATACGGTTTTTAGTGATTTTTCTTTCCATTATTAAGGACGAAAGGCTCGTTTTTTATAGAGGGTTAAATTCTGCCTGTTATATCGATGTTACTAACTACAGGGTGAAAATGAAAATTAAATGAAACGAAAACTCCTAAAGGGTTGGGTACAAAAATTGTTGAAACAGTTGTGAATCGTGATCTGTTGTTTTTAATGACAAAACTGGGACAGTGACGAACCGGGCATAAGTCCATATAAAGTGCACCGCCAAGTGATGGAAAAAAAACATTCACTGGTAATCTCTTTTTTTTTTTTTAATATCTGGTCAGTCACGTAATCAAGACCATTACTGTTTTGTTACTGTTTTCATTGTGTTATTTTTCTTTTAATTTTATAGCATTTATAATTGTATGATTGCACTTTGTATATTTTAATTTACGTACACTTATTTACTTTAGTTTGTAAATATATATTTTTTAATTCGTTTGTATTGTTTTAGGTTAAACTATTATAATTCTACATGTGTTGTGCGCTCCTATATTGACAAGTAAACTATAATCTGAAAATTATGCTGCGTTTATTGTATGTGTGTTAGTGAATAAGTTGTTGGAGAGCCATAAATAAATAAACGGACCGTTCAGGAAGCCGTCAACCAAGCACACATCAAACTAAGTAACTTTACACAAAAAATATTGCTAGGAAACGACGTTTTTTGGGGTCAAAATCTTGTTTTACAGGAGGAATTAATGTAACGCACTCAAAACATTGTACTGATGGATGGATTGAATAGTATGGGGGTCATAGATACCTCCACGACCCCTGTACCGGGTATTTAAAGTATTTATAGTCCCACCGGGTATTTATACGAAAATAAACATCACGCCTTGTAATCCCCGAAGGCCTATTTCCATCAGCCGGGCAAATTCCTGATGGAAAAACCTAACAACATTTTGACCAACCCGGGAATCGAAACCAGGATCTCATGCTCAGCAGTCGCGTTAGGGACCATTTGGACCATCGAGGCAGTTAAATATAAAAAAATATATTGTGCACATAACAT
This sequence comes from Lycophotia porphyrea, assembly GCA_950005105.1. Lineage (NCBI taxonomy): Eukaryota > Metazoa > Arthropoda > Insecta > Lepidoptera > Noctuidae > Lycophotia > Lycophotia porphyrea. The sequence goes on from OX465406.1 coordinate 12,463,966, forward strand.
GGCATCTAATTTAATTTAACTTTTTTCTCTCAGGAAATAAATTCGAGAAAATATACCGATACAACCTCGGCTTAAGCCTGCAAAGTAAATTCGTGTAATTTTTCAACGTGTTATAGAGAAGAAATACTAGATAGCCAGCCATATTCGTACGTGGGGTACTTTTGGTGTCACAGAGTAGTCAGTGAATGGAGTGTTCACACGTATTATGCGTCTGAATGAAATCTTGATGATTTTAATTTCTCGAAGGGAGTCCCGTTTGGAAAGGTTAAAGCTGGGCTATGCAGTAGAATTTAAATGGGTAAAAAAGTTCTGTCTCACTTTTATTAGGATTTTCATGGACGGACAAAGTCACTGGCTAAATTCTAGTCAAAATAATACGGCAGCGGTAAAGAGAAAAAAAAAAAAAATTATTAGCTTCCGATTTCTTTTTAGAAACGATATAATGTTATTTATAAACAATTGATTTCTAAACCCAACATAATCTTCCATATTTGGAAGCCTTAATGGCAAGAATAGACAAAAGCTTGGACGAAGAGACAACACAGGCACTAAACACGTCGGACAGAGAAATATAGAAATCTTAATTGAGTCATCTGCGCCTCAGGTTTTCACTTCATTCCCTGCCTACTCAACGTTAAGCAGCAAGAGTGATGCTTTATTTATTACACGCAGAGCGATGGAATGACGGGAGTACTCACTCATTCGCGCAAAATTGAGCGTTGAAGCAAGCAAGCACGGGTTCCGTAGCCCTCCAGAATGTTTTCATTCGTGTTTCAGAAAGAAAAATGGCGAGAGTGCAAACATTTTGTTTTTGTCGGAGATAAAAGTTGGGAATGTAATACTGCTTGTTTAATAGAGTGATTTTTGGTATATGTTTTCAGAAATATTGTGATGTTAAATGATATAGGTACACGCTTTTAAAATCGGTTTTGTTTCACCTCAATGTCATGTCTTGTTAACAAAAGCCTAACCATCAGCCTCTTCGTTCCTACTACGTTGAGGTCGGCTTCAAGTCTAACTCGATGCAACTGAACACAGGTGTCTCTCTGAATACCAGTATACTCATGGAAATGAGCTTTTGCAAATCTGATCTCCACAACCCGGTTAGTAGGTTGTAGGTAGGGTAGCAAGCGCTGTGACATGAGAAGAAAAGTCCTAAGGTCGAGTCCCAGGTCAGACAACATGCGATAGTGTTTTTAACCCATTTATTTCTGAGTAGTAGCCCAAAATTCGGATTTGTTTCCGGTTGATGGCAATAGGCTCATAGGACTTAAATATAACTGGATAATTGTGGGTGTAGGTACCTACTACAGGATATAACTTTAACCCTTTGGAGAATATGAACGACGTATTTTTAACCGACTTCAAACAAGGAGGTGCTGAATCCCTTTTTTTTTTTTTTTGCTTATGTTTAACGAACCACCAGATTTAGTAAAACGTAACGGCAAAAAAATCACTTTTGACTGCCAAAATTAGTAAATGATCACTAAAATTAATCCCCATTTTAGCGTAATTTTACGCTAAAATGGGGATTAACCAAAAATATAATATTAGAACCAGAAATCGAACTGTTATGATCTTGCATCCGAGAGAGACCCGGTCGCCCGGAGCCCCGCCTAGCGACGGAACCCTAAAAAGGGTATTTTTTATGTGTATAAACACATTACAGAAGAAATAGTTTCGATACTCCAAACGGATTGCTCTACTAAGACCCCACTACATACCCAAAAAAAACATATCCGTGCAACGTCACCATTCCACCGATTTCACTAATCCAAATGACCAATTACAGATCCCTAAACGTTTTGCGTTTCGTGTTCGTGTATTAACGCAAGTACTCCGACAGAACGATATTTTTACGTCGAAACGATTTCAATTCGTCTCGCAAACGTGACTACCCTTATTTATGAAAGCGAAAATAACGCTATTTATTATGTTCAGGAACAAACGACTTGTGGTGTTGGTGTAGGGTATGGGATTGGTTGAATTTGTTTTTTTTGAAGTGACAATTTCTTTAGCATCGTTGTGATTTGAAAGTCGATGAAACGAAAAAGCGATCGTAAAAAGAGACAGACACATAAATTCATAAGATTTAACGTGGGAGAAAATGAGATAGGAAGCATTATACAGTGTTTATCTTGAAGCCTAAACTTTTGTAGGTTCCACTTCTACCACGTGTAAATTGCACACAATTTTTTTTCTAGTTAAGTACGTATGTGACTGCCTCGTTGGTCTAGTGGTCGCAAGCGCGACCTGAGCATGAGGTCTTGGGTTCGATTCCCGGGTCGGGGAAAGTGTTCTTGGGTTTTTGCATTAGGAATTTCTCAGTAGCAGCCACGAGTCTGGATTTGAGTCCGGTTCATGGCAATACGCTCGCCCCCTGTTATATGGGACTTAAACATAGCTGATGAAATGTGAGTGTACTATAAGTTACCCCTCTGCCTAACAATTCGGGGATTACAGGCGTAGTGATTTTTTGTTTCTAGTTAAGATATTGAATAAAAAAAAATTGTTCTGTTTGTGTGTCTGAAACGATTTTGAAAGAACTTTTATAGGCAGTTAACTGATATCACTAGGAGAGACTTGCGCTACTTTTATTTTAGAAAACGTATTAGGTTAAGCCCTTGAAATTGTTAACAAAATCCGATTCAAACCACGAAGTAATAATTTCACGCGGGCGAAGGTCGTGGTCAACCAACTAGTATTACATAAACAAAACCTACGCTACGCGAGATTTTCAATTAAAGAAGATGTAGTGACAAAAAATGAAAAACGTATGCTTAGACTGTTTGGTCATGTGGAGAATGAGTGAAAGGCGACTAACAAAAGGTATTTACAAGGCAGATGAGAGTGGCAACGCCGGGAGGGGACGACCTAGAAGAACATACGCTGACCTCATTGGTGAGGTTCTTCAGAAAGGTCAGGCGCGTAGTACTCGCAACCGGAGTGCGTGTATAACCAGATGTATGAACGTGGATGAGGCAAAAGGAGTATATAAGGATCGTAGCAGGTGGCGTTCTGTGGTTTCTGCCTACCCCCATGGGAAAGGGGCGTGACTTTATGTATGTGTAATATTTCAGTGTTTCATCTAGTTCGCAGTTACAGTTAGCCACACACGGCCGGTTACCACATTGACTAACTGTAGCGACCGAAAGTTGCCAACTATTACTCTGTAGACACAGTCTCTATAGGAACTTCCTAATTTATAATGTATTAGTAATCGACCAGCCTTTTTATTTTATTTTTTCGGATGGGAAATCATCAGATGACTTCCCCCGCCCCGGGCAGAGCGGAAGGGAGTGTCAGACTTGTACTGACTAAAACCCATCCATGTTCCTTCCTTGCCCTTTGTGTTAAAGGGCGGCAGTATCTCTTTCGAACAGTCCCGCAGCCCTAATCGGCCAGCCTAAGGTGTGGTCTGTGTGAATTTTGTATTAGATATATGTTGGGAGATTAGTAGGCTTATACGTATTAGGATACTTTCGCATCCAAACCAAAAGGATTAGAGAAAAATCTACTCATTATGCATCGGCGTAACAACAATAAAAGGTGTCAAAAGACCCTATACGAAGCCGTCAACTAACTCACGTTTTAAGGTAGAACTCAATGTAACGCACTCAAAACCTTTTGCTAATGGATGCATTAAATAGTACGGGGGTCGTGGAGGTATTTAAAGTAATGTTATAACTAAGTAAATATAAGGCAAAGGCCCTTATCTGCAGCTTCAATTTTACGGAGGACACTAAGATTTACACGGTACAAAAACAGACAACGACCTGACCACGGTTTTCAAACCTTGACGACAAAAATTCAACGATCTGGGTGGTTGAAACGACCCGTTCAGAATTTTAACACACTTTTAATGTAAGAACAGCTATTGAAATTTAAATAAAAACCTTCGAAGGACTTACTTTTGGATGATCCCGAACAGGCACGACAACTCGCACGCAGACTTTGACCGGCTTGTCTCGAGTGATGTCCAGCATCCTTCTCTCTCCTCGCCATTCACCTGAAGACAGAAGGAGAAAGAAAGCTTTAATAACGAGAACATATTAGTGCTTAGTAGTTTTGATTGTGGAAATTTCAAATGTCATAAGAGACTTTGAGAGGGCCGTTGGATATGCAACATTCAGCTATGCGCTGAAGTTTGAAAATCCAATGTCCAATGACATTCGAAATTTTCTCAATCGGTAAGGCACGGGGATACCTACACAAGGGGCAATTATTTTCGTTGGAATATATCCTCACTGGCGTAGTTACATGGCTCAGGCGGTTTTGAGCCAAATTCACCAAACGATGAGCCAAGTTAGGGACTACGTTTTGGTTATGTTTTGAGATGAAGAAACAATAATAGTCTTGAGATTCCCAAATATCCACAATGGGTTGGGGAAATGCCTGAGAAGTATTCCTGGGCAAATATGCCTGAAACGTGCCTCTAGGCAGGCATGCGTTCAGAGTGCTTCTGGGCAGAATTGGCTGAACTGTACTCCTAGGCAGACTTGCCTGTAGATTGCTTTTCGGCAGAATTGCCTGAACCGTGTTCCTAGGTAGAGATGCCTGTAGATTGCTTCTTGGCAGAATTGGCTGACCCGTACTCCTAGGCAGACATGCTTGTAGATTGCTTCTTGGCAGAATTGGCGGAACCGTGCTCCTAGTCAGATATGCTTGCAGAGTGCTTCTTGGCAGAATTGGCTGAACCGTACTTCTAGGCAGACATGCTCCTAGATTGTTTCTAGGTAGAATTGCCTGAACCGTGCTCCTAGGCAGACATGCTTGTTGATTGCTTGTTGGCAGAATTGCCTGAACCGTGTTCCTAGGCAGACATGCTTGTTGATTGCTTCTTGGCAGACATGCCTGAACCGTACTCGTAGGCATATGCCTACCGATGCCAATGTAATTTTGAGACGAGTTGTTGGTACCACGAGGATTTAATTCTAAATTCATTGTAGACGATGTCAAGTTCTAACAGATCTTCCGGCCGGCCAAGATGAATTGAACAAGATGAATGATAAAAATCTAAATGCTTTTGTAATTGTAGGATTTTTCAGCGTTTTTTCTTGTTAATGTTTTGGTTCACTTTTTGACAATTTGCTTGATGATTCTCGTGATTAATATTGAAGAAACCAGTCGCCCAATAAGGAACCAGACGGCTGGTTCCTTTTTAGTACTGGGTGGCTTTCAGGACCTCTAATATAGACGATGACAACCGATCTTAGCGACTGCTGGTTGAGGACTGAGCATTCCAAATGGAACTCCCCATTTTATATATTTTGGTGACAAAGCACACCAGTTTTTGCGTAAAGAAAGAAAAAGAACTTCCAAAGTTTCAACGGCTTCTTAAAAACGTGAAAACGTGAGGTATTGTGAAACATGGTGGAAGAATGAACAATAGCTTAATTTTATATAAGCTACAGATTTCGAAATTCACCAAAAAAGGGGAGAATTTTTATACTTTTTTGGCTTCTGTAAACATAAACTTTTCTATACGAAACAAACATGTTGTAATAACCCAAACGTTGTTAGAGCCTAGTACTTTTTTGGCTTCAAAAAAGTTCATAATTGTTTTCCATGTTTTGATTTATTTTGCTCTCATATACCGTGAAAATGATGATTTATGTCCATTTTGTAAAAAAAAGAATAAAAAAATCATACACATTTTAAAAAGCTAAAAAGTGTAACGCGTTTTGTGACATCTATGACAAAGAGTGTAACGCCAAAGGACCTAGAAAAAGCGATATTATTACCATAGTGGAAACGTCCAAAATGCATTGTCTTACTGTATAGTAAGACCACTTTATGTTTGCAGTTCAAGGTGGCGCTGATTGTCAAGAACAAATGCATCGATATGTCAAACTTGGTACGTTTATTTTAGTTCTGTGTTTTCTCGCCTGCACAGATAATTTTGTTGGAGTGTATGCTACTGAACGGTGTCATCATCATCATTTCAGCTGAAAGACGCCCATTGCTGGGAATAGGCCTCCCCCAAGTGTCGCTACATTGAGCTGTCCCGTGTGACTCGCATCCAGCGGATTCCCGGAACCTTCACCAGTTTAGGTTTAAGCAGTGTAATATGGCAATCTTATTGAAAATCGTTGTGGGAATACGAACGCTTTGACAGCGTCTAGGCTCTCCGGATGATGAACAAATTTTTTGTACGAAGCCTCAAAGTATCCAGAAACTGGGGCATCACTCACAGTAATATATTTTGATAAGTAAGCGGTGATCCGACAGAGAACCAGAGTTGTCGACATAGCTCACAGAATAAGTAAGCTGAAGTGGCAATGGGCCGGTCATATTCGCCGTAGAACCGATGACCGTCGGGGTAGACGTGTTCTTGAGAGGAGACCGCGAATAGGCAAACTTAAGGTGGGACGCCCTCAAGCTCGGTGGAGTGACGATCGTCGCAGGGTGGCTGGTAGCGACTGGATGAGAGTTGCTGAGAATCGAGTTCAGTGGCGTGCGATTAAGGAGGCCTATGCCCAGCAGTGGACTGCTATAGGCTGATGATGATGATGATGAAGTAAGCGGTTTATACGAACATTATTTTCATGTAGGTAATGTACACATTGCTATGACCAAAAGGGAACTCTAGGAGTTATTTTACGGCTTATTTTAATAATCGTATGAAACAGTTTTCCTTGGGCAAGTAAAGCCAATGTCAGGTCTGTGAATTTTGCCCCACATTTCATTCTTTTGTGGATAGGTATAAGAGTAGAGGAAGATCAAAGAAACGATGGATGAACTGTGTAAAGGATGATATGGCAAGAAAGATGTGTGATGAGATGACGAGTAATAGAGAAAAACCTGTAAACCTGTGTTTGATAAATACCTGTTTATATTTTGTATTAAAGCTATTTACCTCAGGAAATACCTATGTAATGTTGTAGATATAATTTACGAATGCTAACTCACTTATTTTGCTGTGCCCGACATGATCTAACTGGAAGTTTACCACCTAAGAATACCTACATGTGGAATGCAATAAAAGTATTGAGTATTGAGTATTGAGAAATTTGGAATAAGAAGACATGCTGCGCCGACAACAAATGAATTGGAATAAGGGCAAGAGAATGGTGATTTCATGCTTTAGCCAAAATTACAGTTATAAATTGCGTAGTGGCTAAGGCTACGCTCCGGGCTATTTAACCAGGCCAACAAAAGTCCTGGTTATAAGGTCGAAGCTAACTTCAAAAACTTTTCAAAATGCAAATACTATACAACACAAATAGTGAAAATACTTAATGTTTTGTTTGTTTTCGCGTTATTCTCGGAACGCGGGTAGTTTGAAATTAGTTTGTGAACAAACAACGTCACTTGTGTTGTTTTAGTTGTAAGGGCGCTGGGGTGGTAAGCCCTTCGTATTTTATTGGTTGCGATATTTTGCATTATAGTTCATAGAAATGTTTCGCAATAACAAGGCATGCTTATTTTTTAATAAAACTGTCAGCGCATAAATGTTCGTAAGGAACATTGCCGCAAACATTCTGTGTGAGTATCAGATTTTGTGCAACTGACTGTATTTTTTACTATATGATGCTTATATAATTATTAGTACCTGGATGACCGAGCTTTGTTCGTTTTTTTTTATTGACGTTTTCTAAAAATGAAACCTAGCTAGATCGATTTATCGCCCCCGAAACCCTGTGCATACTAAATTTCTTGAAAATCGTTGGAGCCGTTTCCAAAATTCAGAAAATATATACATAAATCACTTCTGGACCTATGTTTCCAATCGAAAAGACAAGCCTGGAATCCCATCTAAGCTTCAATACAAAAATGCTGAAACAAATGATCCAGACATGGCGTGTAACATGTTTTCAGACTTTTTTTGCTCAGTTTATGAACCGAGCTCTTCTTCTTTGCCTCAATGGAAGCCTCCGCAGGACAGTAACGTACAACACGATATTTCTATTTGCGACCTTTCTTTTAGTGAAGAGAACATATTCAAGGAGCTTAAATCCCTAGATCCAGCGAAGGGCCCAGGTCCTGATGGACTTTCGCCTTACTTCCTTAGGAATACTGCGACTTCAATCTGCAAACCTCTATTAATTATTTATAATAAATGTATATCTGAGGGAGTTGTACCTAAACTTTGGAAGCATGCGTATATTGTGCCTGTTCACAAAAATGGCTCCAAACGCAGCGTGGAACACTATCGTCCCATTTCCATCCTGTCTGCACTGTCGAAACTATTTGAAAGGTTAGTTCATAACGAAATTTATCCTGTACTTCACAACATAATAATTCAACAACAGCACGGCTTCGTTAAGCGTCGGTCGACAAATACCAATTTATTATTGTTTTCTAGCTTTTTGTTTGATTGTGTTGACAGCCGTGTACAAGTAGACGCAGTATATACCGATTTCTGTAAGGCTTTCGACAAGATAGACCATGAAATACTACTAAATAAAATAGCGTTTAACGGAATCCGTGGTAATCTTCTGAGATGGTTTACCTCTTATATTACCAACCGCAGTCAGAGGGTTGTGATCAATGGTCATCAATCTAACACCGCACAGGTGACCTCTGGTGTGCCTCAAGGCTCTATACTTGGCCCCCTTTTGTTTATTTTGTATATAAATGACATCAGCCAATGCTTTCGTAATACCAAGTTTTTATTATATGCCGACGACCTCAAGGTATATAGAGCCATACGACAAACAAGTGATTGCCTTCTGCTGCAGCAAGATTTGGACCGACTTTCCTGGTATTGTCAGGAAAACAAGTTGCAACTAAGTTTACCCAAATGCAACTTCTTAAACTTCACTAAAAATAAAAATAAAATAAACTTTACATACACGTTGTGCAATGCCCCCCTAATTAAAGTGGATTCCATTCGAGATCTCGGTGTTATCCTTGATTCTAAGCTTTGCTTTGACCTGCATATAGGAAAGATTGTTAGTAAAGCGTATCAGCTATACGGATTTGTAATGCGTTCAACAATTGATTTTAAAAAGCCTTCCTCCTATATTTGCTTATATAAGTCTCTTGTGCGGTCTCAACTGGAGTATGCCGTGTCTGTCTGGAATCCTTACTACAAAAAGTATGTTGAAATGATTGAGTGTGTTCAACATAAATTCTTGCGTACTATGCATTATAGATGCTATGGATATTACTTGCCATACCAAGATTTACTTACTAAGTATAAGCTCGCAACATTAGAAAGTAGACGTAGGTACTTAGAAGCCATGAATTTGTATAATATTACCAGAAATAAATTTGACTGTATTGAACTGTCCAATATGATATGTTATGCGGTTCCTAGGACGGTCCATAAGCGAAAGGTGCGCGCTGGCAGATTATTTTCAGTGAGTACTTGCAAGTCCAACTCTGGCTTGCGTTCGCCTGTTCGCAGAATGGTCGATTCCTACAATAAGACTTTTGAGCACATTGATATTTTTGCGTGTGCTCCCTATAAATTTAAAAGTCTGGTACTTAAGGAGCTTTGTTGAATATTTGTACACCATTTTACATTGTTTTATTTTACATATTTTTCTTTTATCTTTTGTATTTGTAACCCTAGCGATTGTTTTCAATGTCATGTATCCTATAGTTAATCCGTGAACAGCGGTGTGGGCTGCAATATTGTCTATAAGTTTTGTATATTTCCTATTTCTATGTTTTATATTGCAGCTGTTTGTTGTTCCTTTTGAATAAAAAAAAAAAAAAAAAAAAAAAAAAAAAAATATATAGGAAATATATACATAGGTATAAGATAATAGACCAGACATTTTTCTAAGTCTCGTTGACATTTTTATATCACTACCTGCCTATACAGCTAAACATCGCGCAATCAAAATTATCCGCTAGATAACGATATAAAACAATACCCGGCAACAACCACAAACAACAACCGTAGCGCAATACTCGCCAAACAGCAGAAATATTTTGACCGAGAACCTGTCTGGTCGGACGATCCTTTCGCTTCTTCATAGTACAAGGAACTACTGGAAGGCTATTTATGTATGTTAGTTTAAATGTTTGTGAACGCACCCACGATGCAGGAGAAATTCCTAGTTAGCAACGTTTTTTTTTTTTAAGTTTAGACCGTGTTTCTCATACCTCATCGTATGTCGAGGCTTCGTCCAACTATGTTGTGGTCGGCTTCCAGTTTACCCGGATGCAGCTGAATACCAGTGTTATACGTGGAGCGAATGCCTATCACACCTCCACAACCCAGTTAGTACTAGGTAACACTACACCCCTTGAAAATCTGACTGACAACATATCTGTTTTGATGAATGCTGCCGCGATGTGCGCCATATTTATATGAATTAATAATAATAATAATAAATTTATTCAAAAATAATAAGTTATAACGTTTACAGTTTTTCTTAAATCTATATCAAGCTCACCCATGATTTGTGCCTGAACTAGGTAATCCTGTGTTTCAGGCGATTGGAGGTAACATTAATTGGTTAAATAATCACTTATCATATATTTAATCTTATTGGTACGTTTGTAAAAAGGAATATAAAAATTATACTAATAGATCAAAGTATAGTTAAACTAGTAGTTAACCTAGCTAACTAATTAAAAATAACAATCATCATCATCTGCCTAGCCTTTTCCCAACTACGTTGGGGTCGGCTTCCAGTCTAACCGGATGCAGCTGAATACCAGTAATTTTACATGGATCGACTGCCTATCTGACCTCCACAACCCAGTTAGTACTGGGTAATACGATACCCCTTGGTTAGACTGGTTGTCAGACTTTTTTGGGCCACTGACTACCTAACGACTGTCAAAGATCTTCAAAGACAGCCGAGACCAACGGCTTAACGTGTATAAACGGTATGTAATGGGTGGTCACCCATCCACAGACCAACCTAGGCAAGCACGGCTTAACCTAAAGATCGACCCGAGCGGCTGTTTTTGTCGTAATTAAAAATAACAATATTAGGAACAATATTTACTTCGGCACAACTAATAATTTCTCAGTATCTTCATAGGACATAGTTTGAAGAGCTTCCATGACCATTTTCTTGCAGTTACTATGATTTAAGGAGTAGATGTTTCCTTGTTTTATTAAGCCTGTTATAAAGTAGCGGTCCGAGGTACATATAAAATTTTGCTGTGAAAGCATGTTTTGTACTTTTTTGAGGGCACACTATATCTTTCCGTCTTTTTTTAGTCAATTCAGTGCTGTATGGAAGTGCTGCGTGTTGTTTTAGTACAGTGCCCATAATAAATAATTGTCGGACTGTTGTACTTTGGGGAAAAGGAAAGGGCGGCAAGTAGCCACCTTGAGAATAGCTCTTTGAGCTCTTTCAATGGGTAATAACAGAGTTTTACTTGCCCCACCCCATGAAGTAATACAGTAAGTCAGAATTGACTGACAAAGAGCGAAATATACTTGCCTAATTACGCCTACCTAATACTTTCTTTACCATATCAGCAAAGGAAGATCCCTGGGCAGGTTTCGTCGAATCTTCGATACTCAGCTTAAGGTTCTGTAGCTGCTGCGAAAGATCGAGTTGGTTTTCAAGAGTTCTGACGGCGTAGTGTGATTGGACGGCTTTGGCTTTGACGGACTGGTACATGACGGCCATATTCGAGGTCCCATGACTAACCTTCCGGCATAGGTTAGTGATGCACGTTTTCTGCTCCACATTCAGCTTTCCCTCATTTGCGAAAGCGCACACCTCCTTCAGGCTCTGCTCGATAATCGCCATCCAGTTCTGAAGTTCTGTCGTTGAGATAACATCAGGGGCATCTTTTCTCTGAATAGGCGCTTGATTGTTAGAGGCGGCCACGGACACAGGGCTAGAGGTGGCTACGGCCACGGGCACAGGTGTAGAAGGCGGGGAGCGAACACATTTAATGCTCCGGTTGAATGGACTATTCTCCATCATGAAGCAGGTTAAATTGTTCCTGTTTAAACACCGGTCATTTCTAGTAATAATACACCTTACACAAATGTACTGTACGAGTATGCGTTACTACTGGCTAATTGGTAACTAGGTCACAATTTCGCAAGTGAATATTTGTTTATTGCAATAATTGTTCGATACGTCTGTACACTACGACCAGCAATTATGCAATATTAACACTTTAATTCATTAATTTTCCTGATTTTACGTTAACCTCAAACAGCAAAAACATAGATACATCAATAATAAATTAAAGGAAACTTCATTGAAATAAAATTGGAGAATGAATTCCGCAATTAAAACAAAAAACCAAACTATTTATAAAATATAACAGGAAACTTCATTGATACCGCTGAATGAATACGTATACGGAAACAAAGATTTAAGCCACAAATGAGGTAAAACATACCTATAATTGAATCAGTGAATTAATTACTTATTTTAACAATAATTTTATCCTCAGGGAAAACCGCATTAACGCTTGACTACGTTAATATAAAGAGAATAATTATATAATGCAATGCATGAAATACATTGCTTTTTAATTATTTTTGAAGAATTAATTTAAATTGCATTTGCATTTCTGTCAAAGCACGGTTGATGAAACTTTTTACTTCAATTAGTTGGTATGTATTTAATGATGGAAATATAAATTCACTCAAACGCCAGCGGGTACTACGGTATCCAGCAAGAAAAAACGCTTAACCGCCAAATTGACATTATTGACAATGACATAAGTGACACTTGACAGTTCAAACAAAGTTTAACTGTGGCGCGCCACTGAAAAAGAAATGATTACATAAGAGGAAGTCTGCTAGTGGCACCGGTGACTGATAACATTTGTGTTAATCGGTTGGTATGTGATCCGGAGGAACGAGGAAAACGCTGTGAGGAAAATTTTAAGTATGAATTTAGATGTTATAACAGTAGAGGAAGACTAAGGAAATGATGAATAGACTAGGTGAATGCTGAGATGACGATTACTAAAAAATATAATTATAGGCCTGCCTCGTTGGTCGAGTGGTCGCAAGTGCGACTGCTGAGCATGAGGTCCTGGTTTCCCAAGTCGGGCAAAGTGCTATTGTGTTTTTCCATCAGGAGATTTTCAGTAGCTGCCACTGAGTCTGGATTTGCCCGGTTGATGGCAATAGGCTCGTCCCCTATTACATGGGACTTAAAACATAACTGGCGAAATGTGGGTGTACTATTAGGTACATCTCTGCCTAACCCTACGGGGATTACAGGCGTGATGTTATGATGGTATGTTATAATTATAGGAAAAATGACCATGTACCTGTCGTATACATTGAATCGACTCCGCCATCTCATTCTCTCAGTAAAATTCCTAAAAAAAAAAATTACACAAATGTTTCCTAACAACGCTCACGTCATTAACATGGTTCTAGCTCTAAAATATGAAAATATGATGATATCACTATATTGTTAATTTAAAACAAAAAAGGCCCCAATATCAATAAATTCTTACCAATTATTATGAGGTATACCTTAGTTAGAGTGAATGATGAATCAAATAAAATAATTTGATTTTATTCCAATCGACTTTTCAGAGCCGTTCCGCCATATTTAATTCGCTTTTGACAGCTGTCATTTTGGCCGCCATATTTTATCGTCGAATGAAACTGTGTAGTGTGGTGACATGGATAGGTGTAACAGGTTATTTGATAAGTTTTTATGCTCAATTTCACTAACACAAAGCAACACTTTAAATTAATGCCTAAATATTGTTTAAAGTTGAAATGTTATCAATTTTATTAATATTTAATGTCGACAGGAAGTAGTTCTAGCTTCTGTTAAGTTTATTAGACTTTTATTTAGATTGCCTCATTGGTCACACACGCTACTGCAGAGCGGGGTCAGGCCAAGTGTTATTAAATTTATTCATCAGGATTTTGCAGTAGGAACTATGGAGCCTAGATAATTATGTATGTGCCCGGTTGATAGCAATAGGTTCGTCCCCAATTAGATACATGGGACTTTGAAATATCTGGCGAAATGTGGGTGTACTTATCACCCCTCTGCCTAACCCTTTGGGTATTACAGGCGTGATCTTATTATACAATGTATAAATTCAATTAATGTTGAAACTCCCAGAGAGAACAAATTTATCTAGGACACATAAATATTAGTTTCTCCCCGTCACTCTGCGAATAGACTTCTAGATTTATTGAACTAATCGAATAAATAAACATAGAGGAACACCAATAGACAAACATTCCATCAAATATGTTATCCATCCTATTTGAACAACAGGTCCAATTCACGGCAACAATATTTTGAGATTTCGAATATTTCGCACTAAATCTTCGGATTTACTAAACTATAAATTGCCGTATCAATAAACACCCTGTCACTCAAACTTCAATAGGTACGATCAAGGACACTCCCGCCTGATCACCACTAAGCTCATTTTTGCTTGCACTCACGACATGAAGCGCTCTCTAGCCGGACGGGCCTCCGTATGATTCAAGCGAATTCTTTTTTAAATCATCATGCGGAAAAGGCCGCGGCTGTACCTGTAGTATTACTGTTCTTTTTTAGGGTCCCATACCTCAAAAGGAAAAGAAAAACGGAATCGTTATAGGATCACTTTGTTGTCCGTCTGTCTGTCAAGACCCTGTATCTCGGGAACGCGTGGAAGTTATAAAAAAATCAAACTTCTAAGTAAAAGTAAAAAAGATACGGCCGTTTATGCCGCAAAAAACGTATATAATATCTTGGGATATAATAATATCTTGGGACAACCAACACACCACCATCTGATCCCAAACTAGGCAGAGCCTGTACTATGGCAACCAGACAATTGATAAACATACTTATATAATTCTAAATATATACATATTATAGATAAATTATACAACCAGATACAGAACAAATAATCGTACCCATCGCACAAAGATTTGTCCTGTGTGGGAATCGAACCCACGACCTCCGTCCTACCAGTCAGGGTCACTAACCACTAGACCAACAGGCCAATCAAGTATACTAACAATATACAATCAATATACACTCTTAAGGGAATCAAAATTTATAGGCTACTTCCCATTGACTTATAATCATGGAATTTGAAAAAGCAACGTCTTACAGCACATGTAAAGGAAAACATCTGAAAACCGTAAATATATAGTTTAATAACAAAATTCCTACAAGAATAAGAATAAGAATAAGAAATTTTATTTGCTAAAACATGTGTATACATACAGAATTAATATAATACCTACATGCAAGATCTTAATAAGCGTGGCTCTAGACATGTTTGCAATTTTTCATGGCGTGCAAATATTTTAGGTACAAACAATTTTTTATTAAAGACATATTACTGGTTTTTTTTTATTTTACCCCTTAATATAAAATATAAGTTACATTTACACCTTATTATTTAATCATTTACATTATCACGTTTATACGGAACCCTCGGTTCACGAGTCCTACTCACACGTGCCCGGTTATTTTATTTGGAGTATTATTACTTAAAAAAGAAACAGTAATGACATACCTCTCTGCTCCTATCGAACCCATATCCACCATATCTAATCCACACATTGACACCTGTCATTTTTCCCGCCAATTCGACCTTTGACCGTTTATTTTTCACATGGCAACATAATCCCGTGTCAAAACTAGAAGCATGGCTGTGGAAACATAAATAATTCATTTTGACGTGGATGGAATTATTAGGGATTTTGTTTTATATATCGATAGGCTTTGGGTGTTCCCTCTATAATATAACATAACATCACGCATGTAATACCCTTACGGTTAGGCAGAATTATACCTAATAGTACACCCACTTTTCGCCAGTTATGTTTAAGTCCCATGTAATAGGGGGCGAGCCTATTACCATTAACCGGTTACGAATCCAGGCTCCATGGCAGTTACTGAGAAATTCCTGATTGAAAAACCCAAGAACTATTTGCCCAACCTGGGAATCGAACCCAGGACCTCATGCTCAGCAGTTGCGATTGCGACCACTAAACCAATGACCAACTATTATAAATAAACTAGTTAAATTGTTGGACATTTTATAAAACGGCTCTATTGATGTTGAAGAATACTAAACTGTCGTCAGAAACTCACTAGCTACTGTTGATTACCGCATTATTCGTTGACGACCTCTTAGACCCGTAGCGCTAGGTTTTGAGGTTTCAAAAATACTAAAGTTGTTTGTATTTCGCATATAGTTTCCGGACCATTTGCCCAACCTAATACATTAGTTTGTGTCATCCTAGGTACTTGCAGAGGTAGAAATTTAGGTATTTGTCTTTTCGATCAGTGTTATACGAAATGAAAATATAGATTGTAGATGGAAATTTTACTTTCATGATAAAAACGAAGTAGTAACTGATATACATAGGCATTTTGTGTCATCTCTGTCCACGAGAATCCTAATATATAACCAGTATCAGGTGTAGGGTCATTTAGCTCCGTTCAATATGGTTGAGCTGAATGGGGCTGATCCATGCGTCATGTTCGTGAACGGGCGCTGTCAGTTGGGACTGGTCATCTCTATTTTAACTTCTTACTTTGTTCTTAAATTGTCTTCTTAGTTTGGTCTTAACGTGCACGTATTGGTACATCGTTCTCACATAATTATATGTATAACCTCAACATGAATGATGTAACCAAGATATTGTTACAATATTTTGATTGCAAAGAGTGTCCATGGAGTTTCTTGCCGATTCTTCTCCATAGAGATCTACGCTTTGGAATGGGCACCTACAGTACTTACACAAGTTATTATGCCTTGTGTCTGTGACTGTAGCTTAGCCTTCTTTGTTTTTCTGACATTCAAAAGGGTCTATAATGGTCTAATTGAAATAAATGCTTTTGAATTTGAGTACCTAACACGTCGCCCAACTAGCTCTAAAAGAATATTACAATTGGTTAAGTAGGTGTTACGCGTTTTAGAGTGCTGATATCTGTTGTTTAAAATATTTTTTATTTTATTTTTATTGTTTAATATACTTCTTACTCTGGCGTTGTGACTAGTCACGCGATTTGTCAAACAACGCAGTCGTCACTTGTTTTTCTGCGACGCAAGTCGTGTCGTGGCATCTAGTGGCACGCTCTTACCGACTGTTTTTCTTATCAACTGTAGACGCTGAGCAATATGCGTGTTGCCCTAGTGCGCGCGCAGCTAGAGGGTAAGCAGTTATGTTTCTCCGCTGAAAGTACGGGTAACGTGACAGAATTACATCATGGATTCATCACTCTTCATCATCATCATTCTGCCCTTATCCCAATTAATTTGGGGTCGGCAAAGCATGTCTTCTTCATAGATTCATCACTACGAGTAATAATAAAGGGTGTAACAAGTCCCTTAACGAAGCCGAAAGGCACTTGTTCTCCCCGTCATTGCGATCATTTTTTTGTTCTAGACCATACCTGGTAACCTTCTAGTTACGGAGATATTGCGGTCAAACTTTGAACTTTTTCACAAGTTTTTTTTTTTTAAATACATGTTTTTAATGTATTTTTTTTACTTAAGACACCTTCAAGACCCCCGTACTATTCAATCCATCTATCAGCACAATGTTTTGAGTGTGTTACATTGTTTCCGGTACCGTATAATGTGATTTTTGACCCCAAAAAAAAGGTGTTAACTCACCTATATAATATATTATGTTTATGTAAAGATGACGGCTTCGTGGAGGGTTCGTTTACACACTATATTTAAAAATAGAAAAACATTTTCGTCATTTAGGCAATGACATCCTGTTTTTAGGGTTCCGTACCTATGTTGTAAGAAACGGAACCCTTATAGGATCACTCGGTTGTCTGTCTGTCTGTCTGTCTGTCCGTCTATCACAGCCGATTTTTCCGAATCTACTAGACTGATTCAGTTAAAATTTGGTACACATATGTAAGTCGGTGACCCTAATAAGGACGTGTAACGTAAATCAATGAATTTTAAACATGGGGGCCACTTTTGGGGGTAAATTAGAAAATGAAAAGAAGTTTTGAAAGCTATATCGTGTTACATATTAAATGAAATGGTTCATTGTAAGCGTCTCAAATATATTTCATTGTTATAATTTTAAGGTAAATAGTTTTGAAGTTATTTAAGAAAATAGGCTAAAATTGACCATCCCCCCTTTAACTCGAAAACTACAGGGCCGAAAATTCGGAAGACGAAAATACGGAAGAGGGTTCCGTACGTATCCCTATGGTACTTTTAATACCATAAATTTTTATTAGGTTTTCTTGTAATCTATTGGCAAAGAACTATTTTTAGTATTTTTTCAAAATTTTCGGCCCTGTAGTTCGGTCGGCCACGCGAGTCGACAATTTATACTACCAGTGTTCTTTCACTTTTAATAAAAATGTCAACTTGAAGTTACTTGCAGAAATAAATTAATATAGTTGAAGTTCTTTCTTTTTATTTAGACATTTTACTACCTTTTTTTAGTTGGCAATAAACGTGTATTTCTGCGAAGTTAAGATTGCGCTTGCGTGTTTTTTACACGTTACAATAATATTTAATTAAAAAGTTCATAGCTAAGGTTTAGTAATGTTCTTATTTTAAATAATTATTCCTAATGCGACGTTGACCATTGCACTGGTTTTTTTTTAATTACTGTTATTTTTTACATCTAAAGCTTTTCTGTTTTATTATTAGTTGTTACTGCTTTGTATAAAAAAAATACCAGATACCTGGTTATTGAGAAATTTGAGCTGAAAATCTAGTACTTTCTGTTTTTAGGCCGCAAAATTGATAGGGACCCTTAAAGTAGGAATAATTTGAAATTACCAGTTAAAGGCAGGCTGGAGAACGCAATGAAAGTAAATACAGAAAAATATTTTTCAAAGATTTAACGTGAGCTTAGTCTTCGGGTGGCTGCTAGCAACTGGGTGAGAGTTGCTGAGAATCGAGTTGAGTGGCGTGCGATTGAGGAGGCCTATGTCCAGCAGTGGACTGCTATAGGCTGATGATGATGATTAGTATTTCACCAAAACCACAGAAAATGATAAAAGTGACAGTTTCATGCCGGACTTCTCTTTAAAAAAGGATCTAACTATTATGAGCAGTGATTGGAGTAGGTAGATTGATTTGGTATTTGTATCATAAATGTTTACAGAAAGAATAACATGGATAAGTCATTTTCCCGGAAAGTAATTCCGGTGTTTCCGGATCCAATTAAATATTGTTAATGTTGGTAGTGATATTATTACTACTCAATTCACCACCCATGATACTTTGCTCTGATTGGTCGTTGGGTTGTGTCAAATCGTGACTGGGTAACGTTAAAAAAAAATTATGAACAATATAATATTGCTCATTTTAATACGATCGGTTTTTTTTTTAATAATCAACCAATTCCGAAAATCCGCAGGAATGTCCTTATTAATATATACGTTTCGGATTAATGACCCCAATTCAATCTACCTACTCCTACATCTCTGATTATGAGGCGTTGAAATCACATCATTCTCCCGCCCTTATCTCAATTTATTTGGGGTCGGCGCAGCATGTCTTCTTCTTCCATGACTTCTCAATTACTCGTCATCTCAGCAGTCACTCTTTTTTGATATATCATCTTTCAAACAGTCTATCCATCGTTTCTTTGGTATCTATTTTATAGCAATCCACATTTGAACTCAAAACATTTATAATATCACGCCTGTTATTCCCGAAGGGTTAGTTAGAGGTGTACCTAAATGTACACCCACATTACGCCAGTTATGTTTAAGTCCCATGTAATAGGTGACGCCTATTGCAATCAACCGTACACAGCTCCAGATTCCGTGGCTGCTACTGACCAATTCCAAATAAAGAAACCCAATAACGCTGAGCTTAGCTGAATGTAAAATACTTAATTTAAGTTGAGGGTATACTCACATAATTTCACTCCGCGAATAAATAACACAACACCAATAATTTATCTCGTCTGCTCGACGTCCGTATGTCACTACAGGGATCCAGCAGAATATCAGCGTCAGGTGCATGCCTGACACATGCTGAGCTGGACTCCCATTTGGTGCAACTTTGAGACACACACCGCACCTTGTAACTCGTTATTTTTATTTGAAGTATGTCACGAAATTACTATAATTGGCACATTAATTTTATATTCATGTGAATTGTATTCATCCGCTGGATGCGAGTCGCACGGGACCGGTCAATGTGGCGACACTTGGGGGAGGCCTATGTCCAGCAGTGGACGTCTATTGGCTGAAATGATGATGATGATGATGATGATGATGATGAATTGTATTCTTTAATTGTGCTTCTGTGTGTTGTGATGTGTCTTTTGTGTGCAATGAATAAATGGTTTATCTATCTATCTTTGCACAACCCGGGAAACGAACCCAGGACCGCTTGTTTAGCAGTCGCACTTGCTACTTTTAGACCAACGAGGCAGTTAAGACATACCGCATGACATAATGATTGAAATATTTCATTTTAATGTGGTAACTCTGAGTCATAAATAAGTAATAAAGGCCGTATATCTTCGTGGACCTTTCAGTTGACCCTTTACTCTGAGATCCTTGACATTTGCCTAAATTGAAGTTATCAAACGCTTGTGGGTAGTCCGGTGTCAGATGTGATGGCAGACAGGCCGTGACCTTATCAAAGAGCAGGCAATTAACTTCCTACATACTTTATCACATGAGAAAAAAGAGGTTAGTTATTGCCTTCCTAAATACGGAATTTGGCAAAAAAATCCGAATGAGGTTGACACAGGAACGTAGAGATTAACGGAAAAAGAGGCTGAATAGAGGCCGTGTGACGAACTATGGTATCTACTCACCTATTAGACAAATATCCTTCTTTACCGTTATGATTCATCAGTTCATGTTTGTAAAAGCACATAGGACTTTATTGGTAGCCATTCATAGAACAGTCCTGAATAACGCTAGACAAAATCACTACATATTATAAAACTAAGTCCTCCGTTGCGTCTGTCTGTCTGTTCGCGATAAACTCAAAAACTACTGCACCGATTTTTATGTTTTTTTCACCAATAGATAGAGTGGTTCTCGAGGAAGGTTTTAGTATATAAATTGTCAAGTTTTTGTTGCGGGAACGGGATCAAAATTTCATGATTACTTTTGTGTAACCGACATCCACGCGGGCGAAGCCGTGGTGGGTATCAGCTAGATTAGTTATAGATCACTCATCATCAACATTCTCCTGCCCTTATCCCCATTCATATAGGGTCGGCACAGTATATCATCTTCATAGATTAATCACTACGAGTAATAATATTTAAAAAAAGAAAAATATTTTCTTCACTTACGCAATAACATTCTGTTTTTTTTTTCACAAACGTTCCAGTGTTTCATTTTTTGTTGTTGTGTTTCATTTTCCTTTTCCCAAATATGTTGGGGTTGACTTCCAGTCTAACCGGATGCAGCTGTACACCAGTATTTTACATGGAGCTGCTGCCTGTCTGACCTCCATAACCCAGTTAGTACTGAGTATTACGATATCTCTTGCTAAAACTGGTTGTCAGAATTTCGGGCCACTGACTACCTAGTAACGACTGTCAAATATCTACAAATGACAGTCGGGACCAACGGCTTAACGTGTTTTCTACATCCAAACTTAAAAACATACAAGCTTACAAACTTGACCCTTTGCAATATTAGAATAAAAAACGTGTCAAAAACAAACACATCTTTCTCTCTCTTTTGCCAAAGTAAGTAGCATTTCAAGCTACAGCAACTTAGAACAAGCATACATCCTTTATACCAGAGGGACTTAAAAGCTTCAACTTTACCTTTACCTTAACCTTCCGAGCCGGACGCTAGTGTTGTGAACGCATGAATCAATAATACCTTACGCTTCCGGGAAAATGGAGGAGGATTTCCGGTTTCTGATGGAGATCTAGAGAAGCTTGGCAACATTGAATAAAGTATTTTGCTAAGATTTAGGAGTGACCATGCTCTACAGTTTGGTAATTTGGCTGCCAAATTTAAGATGGGAAATGCGATGAACTATCCGTCAAAGTGGCTTTATCAAAACTTTTAATTTCTCGATAATTATATGGATTTTACTTCGTACAGAAACAAGTTAGTAGCTGATTCCCGCGGCTTCGCCCGCGTGAATGTCGGTTATCGCGACCAAATGAATCATGAAATTTTGATCCCGTTCCCGCAACCCATAGGAAATATCATTATATTTTAGCCAGTGAATACAAAAACTTGACAAATTGTATCCTAAACCTTCCTCGGGAACCACTTTATGCATTGGTGAAAATAGCATGAAAATCGGTGCAGTAGTTTTTGAGTTTATCACGAACAAACAGACAGACGGGGCGGAGGACTATATTTTATTATATGTAGTGGTCTTCCCCTGGGGTCAAAAACTTGACAAATTATATCCTAAACCTTCCTCGGGAACCACTTTATGCATTGGTGAAAATAGCATGAAAATCGGTGCAGTAGTTTTTGAGTTTATCACGAACAAACAGACAGACGGGGCGGAGGACTATATTTTATTATATGTAGTGGTCTTCCCCTGGGGTCAAAAACTTGACAAATTATATCCTAAACCTTCCTCGGGAACCACTTTATGCATTGGTGAAAATAGCATGAAAATCGGTGCAGTAGTTTTTGAGTTTATCACGAACAAACAGACAGACGGGGCGGAGGACTATATTTTATTATATGTAGTGGTCTTCCCCTGGGGTCAAAAACTTGACAAATTATATCCTAAACCTTCCTCGGGAACCACTTTATGCATTGGTGAAAATAGCATGAAAATCGGTGCAGTAGTTTTTGAGTTTATCACGAACAAACAGACAGACGGGGCGGAGGACTATATTTTATTATATGTAGTGGTCTTCCCCTGGGGTCAAAAACTTGACAAATTATATCCTAAACCTTCCTCGGGAACCACTTTATGCATTGGTGAAAATAGCATGAAAATCGGTGCAGTAGTTTTTGAGTTTATCACGAACAAACAGACAGACGGGGCGGAGGACTATATTTTATTATATGTAGTGGTCTTCCCCTGGGGTCAAAAACTTGACAAATTATATCCTAAACCTTCCTCGGGAACCACTTTATGCATTGGTGAAAATAGCATGAAAATCGGTGCAGTAGTTTTTGAGTTTATCACGAACAAACAGACAGACGGGGCGGAGGACTATATTTTATTATATGTAGTGGTCTTCCCCTGGGGTCAAAAACTTGACAAATTATATCCTAAACCTTCCTCGGGAACCACTCTATGCATTGGTGAAAATAGCATGAAAATCGGTGCAGTAGTTTTTGAGTTTATCACGAACAGACAGACAGACGGGGCGGAGGACTATGTTTTATAATATGTAGTGATTAGTTCATGTTTGTAAAAGTACATAGGAATTTATCGGTAGCCTTCACCTAAAATCAAAGAGCATACATTCATATAAAAATCCTGTGTAACGCTATACTATACAAGGAGCCAAAAAAGTATAAGATCAAATGACTGCCTCGTTGGTCTAGAGGTCGCAAGCGCGAGCATGAGGGCTTGGGTTCGATTCTCGAGTCGGGCAAAGTGTTCTTATTCTTATTCTTTATTGCACACAAATTAAAAATATACATACAAATTGCAATGGTATAACTTATAGTATATAAAATATAGTATATAGTTTAAAAGATAGAGTCTACTGTTGCATCATTATGTAAATATATTTTTTCAAACAATGTATACAGTGCAAAGTCATGTTTTTGCGAAAATAAATACTAATTATTATTTCCTTTATTCATTTTTATCCTTATTATTTACATTTTTAAATATTTTACTAACCAAAATTACAATATACAAAAACATTTAAAAATATAAAAAATAGTAGCCCACCAATATTATTATTATTATTATGTACAATGGCGAGTTTGGCAAGTGTTATTGGGTTTTTCCGTCAGGAATTTCTCAGTAGCAGTCACGGAGTCTAGATTTGTGCCCGGTTAGTGGCAATAGGCTCGCCCCCTATTACATGGGACTTAACCATTACTGACGAAATGTGGGTTTTTTTTTATGTTGGTAAATCATCAAATGACCCCGCCCGCTCTGGCCGGAGCGGAAGGGTGTGTCAGACTTGTACTAACTAAAACCCATCCATGTTTCTTCCTTGCCCTTTGTGTTCCAAGGCCGCGGTATCTCTTTCGAACAGTCCCGCAGCATGTGGGTGTACTATTAGGTACACTTCACCTTACCCTTCGGGGATTACAGGCGTGATCTAATTTTATTATTTTGCGATGAGATAATAACGTACCAATACTACACCTAAAGTAGGTCTACCGCCACTGATCATTATTCCAATGTAGGTAAAAACGCATTTAAAGGCGGGTACACAAGATATCGGGTCCACTAATGAACGAACCGCTTAACGCTAATGCATGCAGATTGTCTACTAATGACCCTTGTGTATATGGCTTTAATATCCTTGCTTTCGGTAAATTGTATGTGTATCGATTTTGCAATAATTGTAAATGCAATTTGGGGATTGACTGCCTCCTTGGTCTAGTGGTCGCAATCGGGACTGCCTAGCATGAGGTCCTGGGTTCGATTCCTGAGTCGGGTAAATTGTTATTGGGTTTTTCCATTCGGAATTTATCAGTAGCAGCCACGGAGTCTGGATGTGTGCCCGGTTGATGGCTATAGGCTCGCCCCCTATTACATGGGATTTAAACATAATTGGCGAAATGTGTTGTAACACCTCTGGCTAACCTTTCGGAGATTAACGGCGTGATGTTATGCAATTTGGGAATATTAACGTTGGTGACAAGAGTGATATAAAAGTCAATCCTGTTGTTGAGTCATTGTAGAAATATGTGACAGTTTGCAACCTTAAGGTCCGGTCTCCACCGACGCTGAGACGACACGAGAGGAGAGGAGATGTGTTCTAAAGGGTGTAAAAAGACTCTTAACGAAGCCGGAATACCCTTATTCTCCCCGTCATTGCAATCATTTTTTTGTTCTAGACCATACCAAGGAACCTTCTAGTTCGTAGTATATATATATTGGGTTATAGTATTGGGGGTCAAACTTCCAATTTTTTCACAAGTTTCATTATTGAGGGATGTTAAATATGGTCCTCAGTGTTTTGGTTTGGATTATTTCCAGTATCTCAATGTTACTGTTGCTAGCTGCAGAACCCCAAAGCTGTTTGCCATAGGTCCGTATTGGTTTCAAGATGGTTTTATATACAGTCAACTTGCTTTTTGTGCTCATTTGTGTGTGTCGTCCTATTAACCAGTACGTACTGCGTAGTTTTAAATCTAGTTGCTTCCGCTTTGTCCGCCCTAGCCCCTAAATATCTAATCTCCTCTCTGCTCCCACGTCTCCGCTTCGGTGGAGTCCGAGCCTAAGGTAGATAAATGATGATTGCTTTGATCGTAAGTGGTATATTATTCGGCTGCAAATTGCAAAGTATTAGTTTCTTTTTTTTCAAAATCCTAAATGGCCAGTTACCTACTGTTGATAAATTCTGAAACTGTTTTTTTTGGCGAAATGTGGGTGCACTATTAGGTACCTCTGCCTAACCTTACGGGGATGGCAGGCGTGATGCTATGATGTTATGTTATGGGAATATTTTTCAACTATGTATAGGTAGCTAGGTGGTATTCACTTCACAAAATCCACTGCACTACATTGATAAAGAGATAGCGACTGAAAATAAATGAGCATCGGTTACATTGCAACAACCTCATTGTTGTGTTCTTTGTTGATCTAAAACAAAATATTTAAATAATAAAATTTCAGAATTATTTTTATTATTTAAAAAAAAATGCTTGTTGTTCATAAATTGACAATGAGTGGGGTGAACAGTAAATAAACCAATCGCCACATTTACTTATACAATGATCCTAAATATCTTTATCACACAACCATTTTTTTTTTTTAAACATGCTAATTGCCACTTCAACATGGCGGCCGGCACTCAAAATGTAGATTCAAATATGAGGGTAGATGAAATATTTTCCGCGTCAAATGCAGAGCAACCCTCGGAAGTGAATTTCAAAGAACTGTGTCAAGAATTGACTTTTAAATGTAGTGAATAAACTTATTTCAGCTTACAGTGTATTTAAATTAATTTGAATTATGCATTGACGTTATTAAATTGGTCAGTTTGAAGGAATGTGGCATTAGCTGATGATTTTTATTTTTTAAATTGCTTTTTGATGTTTCTGTTTTTACATTTGCAAGCGCGGCTTAACCTTAAAAATTAACCCGTCTATTATTATTTAACCACGACTAAAACCAGCAAAATACCAGTTGAAGTTCAGAAAAAGCTATATCCCTAGAAGAGACCATAGCATAAACGTTTTCATCCAAATTGGCTATGTGTTTCACGGCTGCACAACTCTGAAATTCAGTATGCCCTAGTTGATAAAATAACCAAAACATCAGCTACGCTACAATCAAATTCAAAAACAACGAAACTATTCACAAACCATTGCTTCAGGCTTAGAATCTCTAATTCTATATGCCTCATACCTAATCCGACGTCCAATGGCTGTCAAACTTCAAAAGCAAACAGTTAGGGAAAACCACTGGTGTTAGCTGTGTGATAGAGTCTAGTTTAGGGTGACGGCTTAGTTTTAAGTTTTAAAGTGGATCATGTGGATGGGTTGTCAGTTGCAGCGGAGGTATTTCGTTTGAATTTGTGGTTGTTGTGTTAGTGGAAGACTTGAACTGAATGAAGTAGGGGAAATTGTAGACCTTTATAAAATCTAATAAATCTTTTATTAGTAATCTAGAGCAATATAAACGATCATTCAAATACATTAACGAAATAAAGATCCGGCTCGAAGGATCTAAGGTTGTAGTATCCGGCTCGAAGGACTATAATGATGGACAGATTGTCTGTATCTGACTGAAATAAATGTTTTTATTTCTGTTCTTTACTCTGCTACAGGTCAAATTTTGATTAAAGTAGACTCTAAAAGGCAATACGAACGAAGATTTTTTAGATCACTTAGCATTTTGACATCAAAATCGGATCAAACCTTTTGTCTTCCTAAATAATCGTTCACCACATACCGACAGCCAAGAACGCCCCCAACCCGAAGTCCTGGGCTAACTACCATCTAATTTCAATGTCCAGTTAGCAACTCAAACAAAAGCAGATCTGGCTCACCCCCTGACCGTGCTAACTAGAGCCCTGCACTAAACAAACCAACCCCTGGTCTATATTACCCCGCAGTTGTTTGACTTGACAACTCCGGCGATTGGGTCAATCTACAAACCTAGACTAACTATGTACTAATACTAGTTCTGGGCCCTGGTTGGGTTTGTTATTGATTTTAAAGTTTGTGGTGTGTGGTTAAAAATGTAGGGGGTGATTTTGAGTGTATAGTTTTGAATGTTGTGTCGATGATAAGTGTGTATGCTTATTTTGCTTCATGTTATGTACTCGTAGCATTTAATTTTAATGGATATAGTATGTTACATCATAGCATTATGCCGGTAATCCGGGTTAGGCAGAAGTGTACGTAACAGTACACCCACATTTCGCCAGTTATGTTTAAAGTCCCATGTAATAGGGGGCGAGTTTATTCCCATCAAACGGGTACAGATCTAGACTCCGTGGCTGCCATTGAGAAATTTCTGATGGAAAGACCCAATAACATTTTTCCCTAACAAGGAATTGAGCCCAGGACCTCATCCCCAGCTCAGTCTTTACATGGGACTTAAACATAACTGGCAAAATGTGGTTGTAAGTACTATTAGGTACAGCTCTGTCTAAACCTTCGGGGATTACAGGCGTGATGTTATGTTATGTATGAAGAAGTATATTCAGATAAAAATACATCCTTAAACTGAACTTCATCGCCCATATTTCCAAATAGCTTCGATAACAGAAAGCGTGACAAATCCCTAACGTCACATCGATGGCGGACTTATCCGGTGCGCGCCGCCTTAAACCGGTTCAATCCGGTTCGAGAGAATGAAGACTAGGTCGATGAAAGTGGAGATTTTCGTCGCTCGACTGTCCTAGTTTTGGTGAGAACCAGAAAGTGGAGGAATCTATTTTGATTAATGTGAAAACTTTTGAGCTTGAGGAGCTCGGCGTTCATTAAAGTAAAAAAGATTGGTGGAAGTAGAGCAGGGATATTTTTTTAAATATCAGGAAGTAATGTCTGACCTTGATGCTTTAGCAAATACGAAGAAATTTTGACAGATTTTTATCTGTCAAAATTCAACATGTTAGACAGTAAGTGGAGAATAGCCATAAGTAAACGCCTGACACACACTGAACACAAAATATTAAGTTTCATAGTTTTGCAGATTTTTTTTATTAATCTTTTTACAAATGCTATACAGTTTTAGATATAAGCGACTAGAACATAGGTATCGACTTTGTGATGAATTATATGAAAAAAATGGGAGTGAATGATGGTGAGCCAGTTGTAAAGGAATAGAAAGTGTGGCGCCATCAAGGACAGGAAGATGATGATGAACTATATCCAGCCTACACTCAGCATTGAGTCGCCAAATGTTCAAGAAGAAGATCCAGCGAACGGAAATAAAAATTCCAAACTAAGAAAATACAACTTAAGGAGGCGTACGGGTAGCCCGCGTAATTCAAATTCTCTTACGATTTTTGCAATTTGCAGGTCAGTGTCAGATTGTATGTTAATGAAAAATGAGTCGCGCCAGAAGTTATAGAATTACAATCATGAAAATCATCAATATAACCCTCTAAGTTCATGTAACCCTATTCAATGAAGACTTAGGTTGTATCGATGATTTTCATGATTATAATTCTGTGACTACACACGTGTTACTGGCGCGACTCATTTTTCATCAACATACAACTGACACTGATCTGCAAATTGCAAAAAACGTAAAAAACATTGAATTTCGAGGGTTACCTGTACCTACGCTCCAGGGTAGCCCGCGAAATTCTAATTTTGTGCCTTTTGCTTCAAGTTCATTAATCCCATTGAATGACTTTTTCATTAAATAGCACAGACCTACAAAAAAAAAAAAAAATTGGTGCGTGTTAAATTCGCTTAGATATTGTTTTTGTACGTGTTTTAGATGACTTACCTACAACTGTCATACTTGTATCAGCTCTAATTTAACAACTACCCTCATTTTTTTTTTTAACACTTTCAACAAAGTATCACAAGTTTAATATTTTTCATCATTTCGACAATTTTTTCGACATTTCAACATTCAGCATCAAAGTTTATTACCTACACAGCCACTTGGACTGCTTCCCATGTAACCTGGGTGACTTAAGTGAAGAACAAGGAGAGCGTTTTCATCAAGACATCAAAGTGTGGAGAATCAGTACAAGGGTAGATGGGATACCCACGACGAGATAGCCGATTACTACTGAGCTCTTATGAGAGACAACCCAAACGACAAACACACAAAAAAAACAATCGAGAGACGTTATGTGTATTCTGAATAATAAAAAATGACCTTTTTCCATACAAATTGATTTTTTCAAATAAATTAAAAACTAGAGCTGATACAAAAAAACTAAACGCATATTTGGAACCAGTGAATAAGGTACTCTCAAAATTAGGTCTTAAAATTACGGCACCAAAAATTGTGTTGGCCAGTGTAGTTGTTCAATAGGATCAACTAAAGTTCAAGGGGTTGTATTGATGATTTTAATAATTATAACTCTACTGTAAAAAATCGCATATTACGGCCGCAAATCATATTTTGTGGGTGTCAAAAATGTAAGAAAATTTGAATTTCGCGGGCTACCCTACCCTAATCTCTAAAAATGAACCACCAAATAAAGTAGTGAGAACTAAGAAAATCAGTAAAGATAACAAAGAATATAGAAGCTGAGCTGCAATTGTGGAAATGATCGTCTGAAATGGTGTCGAATGAGAGGAAGCGGTGTTTCGGGCAGCTGCGGGCGTTGGGTCAGCGCCAACTGATACGGAGGCCCCGGAAGTTTTAGATGAGCCACCGAGTATGAAGTGGATGGAGGGCTAATGTGAGTGAAGTTTTGTAGCATCAGAGGGTGATTAGGTGGTTATTGAGACTATTTATAACGTAGTAACTTTTTGGTTTTGATTTTCAGAATATTTTAACATGGGTTTGCGAAGGATTTCTTAAAAATAAATAGATGTAATTAATTGTCAGTTTCGGTTGTCGTAGCAGAAATGTAGCCTGGGGGATTTACGTTAGTAACTTAAGAATATTTTTTTAATTATCGAGAACTTTTTTAGGGTTCCGTACCCAAAAGGTAAAAACGGAACCCTATTACTAAGACGCCACTGTCCGCCTATCTGTCTGGCTGTCTGTCCAGGCTGTATCTCATGAACCGTGATAGCTAGACTGTTGAAATTTTCACAGATGATGTATTTCTGTTGCCGCTATAATAACAAATATTAAAAACAGGATAAAATAAATATTTAAGAGGGCTTCCATACAACAAACGCCGATTTTTTTGCCGTTTTTTATTATTATGGGCAAGTACGGAAACCTACATTGTGCGTGGCCCGAAACGAACTTGGCGAGTTTTTTATAAAAAAAAATGCGTCCATTTCTAATTTTCTTCTAATGTATCAACGGTAGATAATATAAAATTACTTGGCGTAAGTAGCGTTTAATGAGTCTTCTAAAATGTATGTGTAGAAACACTTTTAGATAATCCAGCAAGTGGGCCAGTCTGGTCGGGATTAACAATATTAGCTCATAAAATGTCTCCAAAGTTCGATTAACATAACATAACATCACGCCTGTAATCCCCGAAGGGTTGGGCATAGGTGTACCTAATATTACATCCACATTTCGCCAGTTATATTATAAGTCCCATGCAATATGGGGTGAGCCTATTGCCATCAACCGGGCACAAATCCAGACTCCGTGGCTGCTACTAAGAAATTCCTGATGGAAAAACCGAATAACACTTTGCCCGACCTGGGAATCGAACTCAGGACCTCATGCTTAGCAGTCGCGCTCGCGACCACTAGACCAACGAGACAGTCAAAGTTTGATTATGCCAAGAAATATGACGATGATGATAATATGACGTATAACGCTCCATTTATCACTACTCTGTGTAATCATTCCTTTATATTATGTGGGAGGTTCAGGAGATAATATCTCAAGGATGAGGGTTCACTATCTGTTGCACTGATAAATACCAGCTTTTTACTTTACTTTAAACATTCACAGAGTGTATTGAAACTGAAACATTTGGGCAATCTGATAGTGTGGGGAATTTGGGGTCGAAATTATTGTGAAAACGCGTGATTGGGATACAGAGTCACTTTTGTTGGTAATAACATAACATAACATAACGCCAGAAAAAGCGTTAGGCAGAGGTGTACCAAATAGTACACAAACATTTTATCGGTTGTGTTCAAGTCCCATGTAATAGGGGGCGAGCCTATTGCCATCAACCAGGCATAAATCTAGACTACGTGGCTGCTACGACAAATCCTGATGGAAAAACTAAATAACAATTTGCCCGACCTGGGAATCGAACCCAGGACCTCAAGCTTAGTAGTCGCGAATGGGACCACTAGACCCACGAGGCAGACAAACCACTTAAAAAAACCTTTTACCGTCATTAAGTAAAACAATGCCCATCTCCTAATCCACTTGGAACCCTGCCTACCGTTACAAGACCACGGAAATGCAACATTACACCGCATACATTGTGTTTAAGTTGGGTGTCACAACAATTTAATTGTTAGCTTGAATACACTGTGGTTTTAGTGGAACATTGCAACTGGAAGTGTAGTTTGGCCGCTGTACTGTGTAGAAGTTTGGGGACTTCTGTTTACGTGAAACTCACAATTTGGTTGGATATGCTATAAATGATACGCGTTGTAAGGGAAATTCAAAATTTCTTACTTTTTTTGTAATTTGCAGGTCAGTGTCAGGTTTTACATCAATGAAAAATGAGTCGCGCCAGTAACACGTATGTAGTTACCGAATTACAATCATGAAAATCATCAATACAACCCTGTTAGTTCATGTAACCCTATATTCAATGAACATTAAAAAAAAAACATTCAATTTCGCGGGCTCCCTGACGCAACCACCTTAATAATGAGTCTTAAGAATTCTGCCTACACCGTACCTTACCATGACGGTGCTATGAACGTGTCAGGCAAAATAATATTACTTGTATTGAAAAGTATGAAACTATGCCCACTAGACTGTTTCGTCACCGATCAACACCGTCGCGCGTCGCGTGCCATGTACGTAGTGTATCGACAATAATATCTATTTATTAAAAAAAATCACTTCTGTCGTCAAATAATTAAGTTATTTCAGCTAAAATCCAAGATTTGACAAACCATTTTTAGGGTTCTGTACCTCAAAAGTTCAAAAAAGGAACCCTTATAAAATCACTCTCTTGTCCGTCTGTCTGTCTGTCCGTGTGTCACAGTGTTTTTTTTATTTTTCGGAATGTTCCCTTTACTTGTGCTATAAGACCTTGCTTTTAACCAAAATTGACAATTCTAGGTCAAACGGAAGTACCCTATAGGTATTGGGTTGAAAATCTATATGTTAGTTCCCGTTGACCTAGAATCACAAAATTTGGCAAGAAGCAATGTCTTACAACACATGTAAAGGGAAAAATCTGAAAACCGCAAATATGTAGTTTAATAACAAAATACCTACAAGTTTATACGGAACCCTCGGTCCGCGAGTCCAACTCGCACTTGTTCTAACATGAACATATTGTCTTTAAAGTTTCATTCATTACTGTAGTTTCTGTTGCATTTATACAAACTTATATTCGAAGCTCTGCCCCTTACGTAGTCAGCCTTGATATTTCTGTCTGATATTTTCATCTCGGCATTAGTTATTTTTATACAACCTTTGGGAAGACTTGGCATTTGGCGGTTCTATCGAAGGTGAACTTTTGATAGTGAGTTTATCGGATGAAAGGTAAGTTAATATGACAAATAATTAAGTAATGAAAAAACTCACAAAACTAATGACGTTTAGTCGTTTGTCAGATTCTACTTTTGACATCAGTCTTCATTTGACAGATTCTACATATGACAGATTCTACATATGACAGATTCTACATTTGACAGATTCTATATTTGACACATTCTATATTCGTACTATATTTGACAGATTTTGAAAAAGTGAGACAATTAAGGAACACCTTGTGGATTAAAAATAATACTGTTGTGTCCTGCGGTAGTTGTGTTCATCAATACAAATAAATAAATTTGAAGTATCTGTTTGTAATTTCAAAATAACAGCTTTTTACTGAATTAAAGCATAATTAGCTGTTAATAGCTGATGTTAGAAGGAGTAACTTCATGTTTTAGAAAAATCGTTAGCATTTTTCATTCCTTGAAAAAAATGTGAACCTAGAAATTGTTAACGAAATCCGTTTCAAATAGTGTTATATCATCTTCCTTCGTTAATCTCTCTATTAACTCAATTTATTTGTTTATTTTATTTACGAATTCTTTAATTATTCTTTTTTATTATAACTAATGACTACTCTTGAGGATTCCAACACGATCGTAGTGAATTTATCACCCATCCTTCAGTTCACCCTTTTAAAACTAATTTTAAATGTAAATGTGATTGCTAACCATTAGTTCTCGCCCGGGATCGAGCAGACGCCGCGTTTTTGCTCATCTCCAGCTTTTAATGTGTTAAGTCAACTGTCCACTGTATAGTATCTGCGTATGGTTTAAATAACTGTACTTACATTCATTTTCATTAATCCCTTCATGTTTCATTTTCATCATAAATATACCATTTGTGGTAACAGATTCTGTAGATTTTTAACTCTCATACATTATTATCTTATTATCTTTGTAAATCCGTTGGTTTCAATAGTTTTACGTAATGTTATATAATATTTTTCAGTAATGACAATTCACGTCAAGCTGTCAAGCTTATTTATTCTTTCTGGTAGATTTTTTGTACCGGCCTGATCAATCAAGGTTGTATTAGGATGTATTACTAAAAAAACATTTATATAGTTTTGGCTAGTTTATATTGAATTACGTTTGTCTACTGATTAATAGAATACTAAATGTTAATTTTAAAATTCATAACGCATTCTTGGATTGTGTGGTTTTATACGTCTTGGCCGACTACACCTGGCGGGTCAGACGAATATTGGCTACAACAAATATAATCGTAAAACGAGACAAATAGATCTAGAAGGGTAAAACAGTTCCCTATAAAAGAAGTCGCTTACGTACTTAAACCAGTTTACGACGACATTTCAGTAGCCAGCAACCAGTACGGTGAACTCCACTCCACTAAAAAAGGACAAGTGCAGTGACAAGAGAGTTCTCCTCCGTCCTCCTTCTCGCAGAAGTCGCAACTCCATCCCGGGGCTCCGCTAAACGGAGCTTGGCCCGGGACTCCTCTCCAAGCTTCCCGGAGCTCCGCTAAACGGACTCGCCCGGGAACTCTACTCCTAGTTTTGAGACTGCCTGCCACCAGAACAGCCAGGACTGACCTGACGCCTGTTCTGAGGAGCCCGCCAGACCAGGTGCTCCAAGAGCCTACACCCTTCGTGGAAAACAGCAAGTATCTTCAGATTTTCTCCTCCTACCACCCGAGTCTTAAGTGCGAGTAGGTAGGAGTGTTTTTTATCTTAACTGTATGTTGTGTGTTTCATATCTTCCCTCTTTATTACTTATTAAATTTAATTGTACGGTCTACCTTCTACTTTTTATTTGTTAGGAATAGTAGACATGACAACTGCTAAATAGGATATACACGGAGAGGTTTACCAATGTCACGCTAGCTGCGCAGTTAATTTGTTTACTAACATAACATCACGCCTGTAATCCGGGAGTTAGACAGAGGTATACCTAATTAGTACACTCACATTTAGCCAGGTATGTTTAAGTCCCATGTAATAAGGTGTGAGCCTATTGCCATCAACCGGGCACAAGTCCACAGTCCGTGACTGCTACTGAGAAATTAAAGGGTGTAAACAGACTCTTAACGAAGCCGAAAGGGACTTGTTCTCCCCGTCATTGCAATTATTTTTTTGCTCTAGACCATACCTGGGAACCTTCTAGTTACGGAGATATTGGGGGTCAAAGTTCCAACTTTTTTACAAGTTTTTTTTTAAATACATGTTTTTAATGTAAGATTTTTACTTTAAACACCTCCAGGACCCCCTTACTATTCAATCCATCCATCAGCACAATGTTTTGAGTGCGTTACATTGAGTCCTAATGTAAAACATGATTTTTCAGCCCAAAAAAGAAGTCGTTTCCCAGCACTAATTTTTGCGTAAATTTACTTTTTTGATATACATAATGCTTGGTTGACGGCTTCGTGAAGAGCCTGTTTACACCCTGTATTTGAGAACACGAAAAAGTCAAGTCATCCAGTAATTCCTACATAATGTACTGTAGGCATCTCTATTCTTTTGTGAATAAGGGTTCATACACACTGGTAGCAAGACGAGTGGGGCGACGCGAGTGCGCTCAGTGGTAGCATGTTTCATGAAAAAATTAGCCATACGCATAAAAGCTTTTAAAAACTTCCCTAACTAGACTTCAACTAAAAGCCAGTCCCCAGTTCCCGCAACAAAGCAAACCTCACATGATACCTGCTACCATAAAACGGGCCGGAACTTCCTCCGGCCATATTGTTCCGGAACTAACTAGTTCCAACTGGTTCAATCGAGTTAGCGTCGGTGCAAACCGGACGCATTCGGACACCATCGGACGTAACTGTACGGGGTCGGATACGGACCGCGCCGGTCAGTAAAAGTTAGTTCCGCAGCCGTCACAAGATTCCATGTGATTTTTTAGGGAATTATTTAGTTCGGCTCTCTGTTTTGTCTATTTGATTTGCTTTTATTTTGTTTAATTTTGCTGATTTTGCAAAATCATTCTGACACGACATCATCTCAGACTGGAATGCTCTTTCATCCAGCATTGTTCCAGCAGACATGTAGCTGTGCGAAAATTGTAATTTCATGATTGTATTTTTTTTTTTTTTTTTTATTATTGTAATTTTATTATTATCTTTTGATTTATTTGATTTGCATTTAACTTTTATTATGATTATATTTTATTATTTTGATTATGATCCAATGTTATTTTTTCTATATATGGTTTATGCTTGCCTAAAATAAATGACAATTTATTTATTTTATTTATTCTTGCTAATGGTATTTTAAGCGTTTTATGCTTAATTGCTATTGAATAAAGACTGCATCTTTATACGGGTGTTTGAAACTTACTGAACTATTATTATTATTCCTGATAATGTTGGTTTAATTCTTCACGATGAATGGTCTAACTGACTTATTTCACAAATCTTTTCATTATTGCCACAACAACTACGTATAATCCGACGTTTCTTCCGAATGACGATTCTTCAAGTGACACTATTCGCTGAAGCTGTGGTTTTGAGATAAGACAGTCACCAGTTTGGTACCTTGGGTGAACCCGCGCCCTAACCAATGTGATCGGTTATTTTTGTGAAAACGCGATGGTCGTGTGCCTATGTCATTCATTTGTTCGGATAACTAAAAGGTACCTTTTTTTCCGATGGGAAATCCTTGAATGACTTCTCTCGCTCTGGGCAGAGCGGAAGAAAGTGTCAGACTTGTACTGACTAAAACCCATCCATATTTCTTCCTTGCCCTTTGTTTTCCAGGGCCGCGGTATCTGTTTCGAACTGTCTCGCAGCACTGGAACTAAAAGGTACCTTCTGTCGATGAAACCGTAAAGGAAAACATCGAGAGGAATCTGGCATGTCCTAAACTAAATAAAAAATCGGCTGGCAGTGTTCCTTTGGGTTGCCGTTATTGTTTCGTGAATCTTACTAACATACCTTATCCTAACATAATATTGGACATGCGAAAGTAAGTTTGTTTGTTACCTTTTCGCACCTAAACCACTGAACCGATCATCCTGAAATTTTGCATAAACATTGAAAGGTACAGAACCGGACACAAGGTACCTTTTATCAGGAAAAAAAGTATTGTTCCCGAGGAAAACAAAAATAACGTTCTTATGATAATAGATGGCGCCACGTGTCTTTAGAATCATAAATTCAAAATTAACGTATGCGAAGCCGCGGGCAAAAGCTAGTACAGAAGAATCTCACTAATCCGGCACTTCACTAGACCGATACGTCCAAATAATAATCCGGCACCCTCAGCCCGCGCCTTTCTCGCCCCTCTCTACGCCATGCACTGCGTATGCGCTCCGTCGTTAAGGGTTTTTTAAAACTACATAGTTAGTTAATTGTGAGATATGTTACAGTTATAAAAAAATGGGTCGAACATCAACACAATCATCATCATCATCATCATCAGCCTTTTAATGTTCCCACTGCTGGGACACAGGCCTCCTCTCTATGAGAGGGAATGGGTTATAATCCACCACGCGGGCCCAGTGCGGATTGGTAGATGTCACATGTCTACGAATTTTTGGTTCTAGGACATGCCGGTTTCCTCACGATGTTTTCCTTCACCGTTTTTGAGAGCAGTGGTGATGAAATAAATTACACAAAGTAATGCGCCTGCCTGGGTTCGAACCCACGAGTTACTGTTCGTAAGTCGGCGTCGCTACCACTGGGCCACCGCTGCTCTCCTCAACACAATAAGTACATTATATTCTCTTTTTGGAATTTTTCAATCCAGTAATCCGAACATTCCAATAATCCGGCACCCTCTGGTTTTTAATAGTGCCGGATAAGTGAGATTCTACTGTACATACTATTATATATGCGAAAGTTTGTGAGGATGTTTGGATGTTTGTTACTCTTTCACGCAAAAACGGTTGAACGGATTTAAGTGAAATTTGGCACACGGTTACTTTATAATCTAGATTAACATATAGCATATTTTTTATCCCGATAGTACGATCCCGGGGGATAATGACCCACGGGCGAAGCCGCGGGCATAAGAAACAAAGAAGTGAAACGAAGAAGAAGAAGAAGTGAAGTGGAAATGTGGTGAAGTGTTACTAACATAGTTTTAAGGTTTTATTTACGAATACAATTTGTATTATATCATATGTATGTTAGTCTGTAAGGTATATATCTATGGGCCAAAGTATGTTGTTCTTGTTGTTGTTTATAAGCCTCATAATAAATGTATGTTGTTGTTGTTGTTGTTTATAAGCCTGATAATAAATGTATGTTGTTGTTGTTGTTGTTTGTAAGCCTGATAATAAATGTATGTTGTTGTTGTTGTTGTTTATAAGCCTGTTAATAAATGTATGTTGTTGTTGTTGTTGCTTGTAAGCCTGATAATAAATGTATGTTGTTGTTGTTGTTGTTTATAAGCCTGATAATAAATGTATGTTGTTGTTGTTGCTTATAAGCCTGATAATAAATGTATGTTGTTGTGGTTTATAAGCTAGTTCATATATAAAAGAGAGTTTCTTGTGTCTATTATTAGACGCTGGATGAAGGTGACCTACCCGGTAGTTTTCCGTTTGGGCTCATATACCCAATACGATGGTACAACTCCCGCCCCGCCATCTATTATACGTTTTGAGATACAAAGCACGCAAAATACAGTCAAATCGCATTTCAGACATGCTCGCCCAGCTCACTACGAATTCACGCCAAAACACTATTATTAATACACTATTATTAAAATAAACGTATTAATTTGAATTTGAATTTATGACATTTTAAAACGTATTCATTTTAATGTATGTTATAAAATTGTATAAGTTAATAATTTGATTTTATTTTCTTTTCGACACTGTTTATGGAATTTATGTTTGTATAAGTTGTATTACTTTAATGGTAAATTTTGCATGCCTGAATTGGTAGAACACAGTAGACTGCGCATTCACTTGACATCTAGAAATGTATAAAATGTACTGTGTTGAGCAATAAACATTTGAATTTGAATTTGAACACATGTGACAACCGCCAACTCGCACTGGACCCGCATGTTAGTTTACAGCATGTTTTCTCTGTCAACAAAGAAGCCTGTATCCTAGGCGGGGATATTATAGGCTAATTATGAGCCCTATGTCCGTGCAATAACGAGTTCGAGTTTCATCATCTTGCTGCTCTTGTTCCATTCTATTCAGGGTCGGCGCAACACGTTTTCCTCCATTCTCCCCGTCACGGCGTCACGGCATCATTTACTCCTTTCTCTTTCATATCATTCCTCACACACAACCATCTTTCTTTGGCCTTCTTCTCCCTCTACATCCATCAACATTCATGTCCATCACTCTTTTAGTTTCCTTCCACAACGAGTTGGATTTTGCCAAATGACCGCGAAATCGCGGGTTCGAGCGACGATCGCTTTGGTTATGACGCAGACTGTCCAGTATGGGCTAGATCCTCTGCATCCATCAACATTCATGACCATCACTCTACTAGTCTCCTTCCACAACGAATTCGACTTTGCCCATCAAAATGTCCAGTATGCGCCACACTAACGCTTACTACGGTCACTAAAGAAGGCTCTTTTATTACGGAAACATACAAAGCTTTAATAGGCGCGTTACTGTGAAGGGTCATTGTATATCTTCAAGACTACCCTTCATCTTATTCCGCCATTCATTCTTTTGTTCACAAAATCTTTTGTATCACGTTAGTTTAGCACAAAACATTCACTCGTGTACCATTCACGTTCATTTAGTTACAAAAGCGTACGAAAACAATGTCTCCTTTGATAATTATTTGCGTTCATTCATTCACTAGTGGATGCGTTCGTTCGTTTGACTAACGAGCGGTGCGTCGCTCACAAACGCTTACGTTAACTTGTTCGTTCTCTCTTCATTCATTCGTTCTTTTTTCAGTGTGACGGAGTTTGTTGCCAGTGAGTGATAAAGTTTTAATGAAATATTTTTGTTTGTTTGTGAATTTGTTAAAGCTTTTCTGGTTTTAAGTTAAGGTTCTTTTTAAAGGTCAGTGGTCATTAAAAAATGCGTGACTATAATAGCACCTTAATGGCAAAAAAAGTTTTGTGTATTTGCCAATATGTATTATGTATACCTATTACATAGTTGGCGTTGAATTAGTTCTACTATTGGCAAATTTAATGAAGAAATTAATGGCAATAATTACACATTTAGGTATTTTACTTAAATCAGCAGCAATTGCCGCAGCATAAGCGACTAATAAGGTGCCATTGCTGAAACATAGGCCTCGTCTTCATGAATGGGACTGCGTCAAAATCAACCACGTGGGTCCAGTGCCCACGCAAAAAAGTGCTTTCACACGTTTTGCTGACGCGGTGCCCCGCCGACGTGCGTCATTTTGTTACTATAAAACCACATTCAAACATTTAATGAGCTAAACTGATCCGCGATCGTAAAGCGACACAAAAGCACCAAATATCCGGCTCGAAGGACCATAAAATGTACGCTGCTGACACTTGCAGAGTTGTTGTAAGGTTTTTGGTGCTTAGAGAAAAGATCACTTGGTTCATCATCATCAGCATTTCAGCCGAAAGACGTCCACTGCTGGACATAGGTCTCCCCCAAGTGTCGCCACATTGACCGGTCCCGTGCGACTCGCATCCAGCGGATCCCCGCAACCTTCACCAGGTCATCGGTCCACCTAGTGGGAGGCCTCCCAACGCAACGTCTTCCGGTTCGCGGTTGCCACTCCAGAACTTTACGGCCCCATCGGCCATCCGTCTGCAAGCAATGTGCCCTGCCCACTGCCACTTAAGTTTGGCAATTCTTTGGGCTACGTCGGTAGCCTTGGTTCTCTTGCGGATGTCCACATTTCTGACTCGATCGCGCAAGGAAACTCCGAGCATAGCCCTCTCCATTGCCCTTTGGGTGACTTTAAGCTTTCTGATGAGGCCCATTGTGAGCGACCACGTTTCAGTCCCGTATGTACTGGCACACTGGTCATAGACTTTCGTCTTGAGACACTGCGGTAAGTTGAACGAGAAGATACTACGCAACTTCCCGAACGCTGCCCAGCCGAGTCGGATTCGACGATTGACCTCTTTCTCGAAGTTAGACCTACCTAACTGGACCGTTTGTCCCAGGTAGACATAATCGTCTACAACTTCGATTGTAGAGTCTCCGATCTTGACAGGAGTGGGTGTTATATGGGTATTTAACATGACCTTGGTTTTGTCCATGTTCATTTTAAGACCCACTCTTTCGGAAGCTCTACTGAGGTCAGCGAGCATTGTACTGAGGTCCTCCATGGTCTCAGCCATAACCACTATATCGTCGGCAAACCGAAGGTGAGAGATGTACCCGCCATTGGCATTGATACCTAGCCCTCTCCAGTCCAGAGCTTGAAGACGTCCTCCAGTGCGGCGGTGAACAGTTTCGGAGATATGACGTCTCCCTCTCACACCTCGCTGCAGACCAGACACTAGATTTATTACGTATACCTTACAAGTAGAAATATTCACTATTCCTTGAATCCTTTCTCCAATGTTAGTCACCGCGTTGAAGTAATTGCACTCACTCTTTAAACTACATGTAATGAATGTGGATTTATAGTAACAAAATGACGCACGTCTGATGCAGGGCACCGCGTCAGCAATTCTGGATACACCCAAGAAGTAGGAGCTCATCACTCGACGAGGCCGATAATTAATTTTTATTTATAAATAAACACGTGAGAAAAGATAGAGCAGCGGTGGTCCAGTGGTAGCGACCCTGACTTACGAACAGTAAGTCGTCGGTTCGAACACAGGCAGGCGCATTGCTTTGTGTATTTTATTTCATCACCACTGCTCTCAAAAACGGTGAAGGAAAACATCGTGAGGAAACTGGCATGTCCTAAAACCAAAAAATCGAAGACATGTCACATCTACCAATCCGCACTGGGCCCGCGTGGTGGATTATAGCCCATTCCCTCTCATAGTGAGGAGGCCTGTGTCCCAGCAGTGGGAACATTATAGGCTGATGATGACGTGAGAAAAAACAATAATTAACATTAATAAAGAAGAATATCCTAAGCCTTTACGGCTTAGGAATGCAATATTAAAACAAATAAAATGAACCAACATAGTCCAGCATGGCCCACCCGTCCAGAATAATTAAAATAGTAAGCGCTTTCAACTGGCTGCCGGCTGCACAGACATGGTCTTATAAATTGTAAAACTTCAAAGACATCTCTCAGCATCGCAGCCAAGCGTGGCAGTTGAAGGTTTACGTACGGTACGGTGTGAGATATAAGAGTAAGCGATTTTTGTGAAACAGATCTTCTATGAGAGAGATGACATGCTTTACATACACGTAAGCAAGAGGTTTAACCATAGGTTTACTACGGATTAATTGGGTGACATAAAATCATTTCCTTTCATTGGCCAGCTTTAACAATAGCCCCAAAACATGCAGTCTCTGCGCTGCCACCGATGAAACCGCGTCATTGTTTTACATCAGGCGAGTTCCGGCCATAAACAAACCTATTTAGGTTTTAAGAAAATACGAATACAACATTAAATAAAAAGAGAATGAACCGGAAAATGTAAACTCGGCATTCAACTCTGGCATCCATCACAAATATTATTATGAGCCTGATGTGTCCCACTGCAGGGCAAAGGCCTTACAACTATACAACAAAAAAAAACCACAAATAGCTATAATAAACATATTTGTAAATGAGGACCTTGCTTTACTTATATTGAATATAGAAAAGGTCCGGCTGGCAATAGAAAAACAAGGCTACCACCCGCTACCGCTCATATTTGCACCACAAAACCGTTTATACTGTGCGACTCAAGTTCGTACTCCGGCTCTCACACGCACGCATCAAATTGCACTAAAGTTAGTCACTAAACATTTTAGTGCTACGACTGAGCTAATAGTGCAGCTGGCATTATTATATTGTTCTAGGAAATGAAATGGAAGAACCTTGATGAGTTTAAGTTGAACGAAAACAAAAATAAAGGAAGGAATCTAAATAAAGAAAGAAGTTATTGCTAGTGCCCTGATCATCGGTTTCTGAAGCATTGCAGGCAGCCTCCCCGATGGTTTCTTTAATTTTTTTTTGTTTGTTTTTCGTCCAATTTATGCCTGACTTCTGTTTGCCTTGACAAGATTCCCCTTCTTCTTCTTCTTAGCATATCGATGGCGGCAAAAAGTCTAAATTGTACGGTTAGCCCAAAACTCAGCCACACAACCTACCCATCTTCCAAGGAAACAAAGACATGTCATCCGGTGATTTGCTATCGTCGCGTGCCAAGCCATTGGTAAAACAGCTGGAATACCGACGGTGACAAGAGCTCGTCGGATAATGTCGTTTAAGTTCGCGTGCCGTGCAAAACGGCCCGCACTTTGGCTGCATGATTTACATTCCCCTTTTTTCTTAAACATTTTGTAATAAAAAAAAATCAAATGAATAAAACATATGTATTTTATTTTAGGGATAAATATATTATGTTGCTTTTTCACGACCTTCTTTAAATTCGATTTTGCTACGTAACTCATACTGCAAATGAACTCGTTTTGACTTTGTTTCAATGTCAATACACGAAATCAAAAAGTTATTTATTAACGTTCAAACAAAGTTAT
This sequence comes from Lycophotia porphyrea, assembly GCA_950005105.1. Taxonomy (NCBI): domain Eukaryota; kingdom Metazoa; phylum Arthropoda; class Insecta; order Lepidoptera; family Noctuidae; genus Lycophotia; species Lycophotia porphyrea. The sequence goes on from OX465406.1 coordinate 12,507,210, forward strand.
CGCATCATTGACATAAAACGTCAAAATGACATAGTCAATTATTCAGAGAGTAATTTTGAAATACAGCAGCGCTTGGTCCGAGCACAATTATTTCACCGAAGCAAAAGAAAAATGGTAGCAATAAAATAAACATTCCAACAAATGGAACTGCAGCCAATATAAAAATAATGGCGAACAGAGTCCGGACATAAATCTCACCAGATAGGAAACATCTGATACTAGATATTTTCTTTATCTTTTAATCAAAAAGGTTTAAGATACTAGAGGCTGCTATTAACGTGGACGGAACTCGGAAAACGCTACGTTTTAAAGTTTCTGCCTACCATAAAAAAACGGCGTGAATTTAAACCGTGAAACCTCTTTACATACTATAAGCATCAGAACTACGTCTACAACTACTGTCTTAGTATTTGAGGTTATTAGAAGAAATCATAGGAAAAATGAGATCCTACGTCTCAACGGCACTAAACAATTAACATGAAACACAGTGGAACCTCTAAAAGTTAATTGAAATTTTCACTTCAGATATTACATCGAATTTTCATTGCTTTTTTACGCCTTGATGTAGTCTTGGTGTAGTGTGTCGCTGTGCTTCTCATTGGTGTCACTGTGGTGAAGCTGTCAACAACCTCGGTCACCACGGCCTGTCATGCAGCCAAAGTGCGGGCCGTTTTGCACGGCACAACATAAACGACATCATCCGACGAGCTTTTGTCACCGTCGGCGTTCCAGCTGTTTAGAACCCAAACCCTGTTTAGGCTTGGCACGCGACAATGACAAATTACCGGATGCCAAGTCTTTGTTTCCTTTGAAGATGGGTAGGCCTTTAGTGTGGACGCAATATGCATCGAAACTCTTTCGTCATCATATCTTCCAAGCTCATCATGGTGTGCTGCCGCTGTGGCTGCAGAGGACCTCAAGCGGCGTAAATATAGTCCTTTGAGGAAAGTGCTCATAGCCTGTTTAAGGAGATTTCAAAACGCCTGAGTTCGAACTTACGACTTATAATTGGTAAGTGGGCCGATACCACTGAGCCACCGCCAAATATTTTTGCTCTGTATCAACCCGGATGCTAGATATTTCAATATTATCTTTGAAAGTCGTAAATTAAGCTAAATCCTCCTTCCTGAGAATACAGTTGCATTAAATCAAATGTGCACTTGCCTACTTGGAAATTATCCAAATTGCCCGACTATTTCGGAGTTTGTGTTCAGTGATTGTAATAGCTCAGCAAGTGTTCGTTGTTGTTGAAAATTTTATAGAATTTATTAGTTTGACCTATTAGTTGATGGAGGTGGGAATTCACAAGATTAGCGGTGAAAGTGACTATTGAGATAGAATTTATGTAAAATTGTGTTTTATTATGTGAGGCTGGAATGGTTTCAGATTTTTTTTTATGAAAAACCTACTCAACTGTCCTCCAAAGAAAATATTTTTCGTCATTTAAAAATTACTTCCTCTCAGGCTATAAGAGTCCACGTCTTTTAGATTTTTAATAGATTGACAAAATGTCGATTTTTTAATCGAACATACAATTATCCTATAGTGTTTTATTTAAATGGTTTGCTACAAGCACAATTAGTATCATCAACAGATAAGAATAAATTCTTAAAATTATAAAAATGTTATATGTGAAACAAGTGTTTTTAATTTGAAATCGATGTATTTACGTTACGTTTACACCGCCCCCGTGCTAGGACCGCTGCTCTCGCCGATGCCGCGTCAATTTAGCGCGGTCACTCACTTAGACAATTCTCATTAAAAAAATGACTACCGAAAATGTACATATTTTTTCAGAATACCCTTCCTGTATCTTAAAAAAAAAACAGGATCCCTACGGGAGATAAATAAATTGTTTCGCTACAAAATATCAACGAAGCTCGAGAACATATTTTCCAGAAGTTGGCAGATTCGTCTCAGAACTAAGTTGTTGTAGTTTTTGTCTATCACTCTTAACTTTATATATTTTGTTATATGTATGTATATATTTTTATATGTTTTAGTTATAAATATTTTCTTTTCTTTTTTACTGTTATTGCACCTACTGTATATTGTCTCTACATCACCTCAAGGTAGACTGGTAGAAAATGCCCAAGGCATTAAGTCCGCCTTTGTACAGTTTTTTTTTACTTGTGCATAAAGTTTTAATAAATAAATAAAATATCGCTGAGTAATTTCCATAGAGCAATATTTTTCATCGAAGGATACTTACGTCATTCACCCTTATCAGAATTTAACACCTGCAGGTTCCGCTATTTCTCATATAGGTGTGCGATGTTTTTCTTCAATCCCAGCTGGCTAGTTTTTTGCCAATATTGCATACATTGGCAAAAAACTAGCCAAGTGCGAGTCAAACTTAGGCTGTGATGATTCCTTATTTACCACAAGTACTATGAAAGATAATCTTTGTTTTATTTATTATTAAAGAACAAATTAAAAAAAGAGAAACTTGTTTATAATTTTATAAATTGTTTCTCGTTTTTTTAATCTGAACAAAAATATTTTTCTGAATTAAAAACTGTGCACGACGATTGACGCTTGTACATAAATGTACGAGCTACGATTTTTTTCCACCGACACGGCTTGACCAGTTTTGATGTTTTTTTAGGGTTCCGTAACCAAAGGGTAAAAACGGGACTCGATTACTAAGACTCCACTGTCTGTGTGGCTGTCTGTCTGGCTGGCTGTCTGTCTGTCACAATGCCGCGAACCGTGATAGCTAGACAGTTTAAATTTTCACAGATGATGTATTTCTAAAAACAGAATAAAATAAATATTTAAGGGGGCTCCCATATAACAAAAATGTTTTTTTGCCGCTGCTTGAAATAATGGTACGGAACCCTTCATGCGCGAGTCCGACTCGCACTTGGCCAGTTTTTTTTTGTATGGTGGACACAACGGCGTTTTATTAGTTACTCGTTTTATAAAAATGAGAAGAGCAGGAGTAAAACCTGTCAACAAAACGCATTTATTTTTTTAATTGTTTAGACCCCGTTTAGTTTGGACTTTTATTTTAATATTTGCCCATAAAGTCGCTATAATTAAAACGAAAATATTTCCACTAAAGTTCAAGTTTAACTTTTACAGTCTAAACAGACTGCTCTGTGACGGCTAAGCTAAGTCTAAGTTCCGGTCGGGTACGGAACCCTAAAATTGCAGCGAAACCACACGAGTGAGCAAGCAAAAATAAAAACAAAGCAAGCCAGGCTTGCAATATTAAATTTTATAGTTTCCGATGCAAGCCGCGGGTGGTATGGTTCCTTTCCAGATTTTTCCTTAATATATTGCTTTATTTTATGCTCTATTCTGGTCTGGATTTTGTTTGTGTATTGTTATAGGTAAGTCTGTTAAAATAATTATGTTTTGAGAAAAATGGTTTAGCATTGAAATAACAGCATCGATAACTTTGATGAGTCTGAGGCCTTTGGTCTTATCTTCTACGACGCTACTCAGAAGCAACGTGTTAAAAACTCAAGTCATCAATGAGTAACCAGAATGTCGCAACGCTAGTATTTCAAACGACGAACCAATGAGAAACTCTGTAATGACGTCATTCTGGGTTTGCATTGGTGACGTTTACAAACATTTAAACTCACATACACATACAGCCAGACTTAGAACAACAACCTGTAGGTCATACAAATATTTGTTCCGTGCGGGAATCGAAACCCGCGACTCGCAGCGCAGCAGTCAATCTCTCGGCCACTGTGCCAACTAGCCATATCCGCAAACATACAATGGCCCAATGACGTTTTATAAATAGACAAAAATAAAATAAACCACATTTTTCTTGATACTTACGCATAAAATGATACTTTTTTATCTTTTACAGTTGCAGTATAATTTTGACATTCCCTAAAAACACAGAACGGCATTTTTTTTGCTTTTTGTGGAAGTTATTCACAAGTCATCACGTACAGCCGCGGCACTGGTTGGTACGTGACTAAATGGACTTGCGGTAATTACCTAACATTTATTTATTTATTTATTTATCACATGTTGGCTTAACATTCGCGTATCTATAGTTTATATATCATTGCAATGGCCGCACCAACGTTCGGGGCCTAGCTGCATGCCTTATTCGTCACATAGTGTGTGTTACGCTTGTCTCGGAGTGACTCACGAAGCGAAGCTGCTGCTTAACTCATCGTAATTAGGTTAAACTAACTCGCTCTTCTTAAGAAGCTATACTAATTTTTGGCCGCGGCTTTGCTCGTGTTACTATTGGATTATTCTACGGGAACGTTTTAAATATAGCCTTAAGACACTCTCGGGTTATGTAGTTTCCGAATATTAAAAGAATTTTCGGAATCGAATCAGAACTTCCCAAGATTACCCCCTTTGTGTTTTTTAGGTTGGGAAATCATCAAATGACCCCTCCCGCTCTGGGCGGAGTGGAAGAGAGTGTCAGACTGGTAGTGACTAATACCATCCATGTTCCTTCCTTGCCCTATGTGTTCGCGGTATCTCTTTCGAACAGTCCCGCAGCCCGAACAGTCCCGCAGCCCAAGGTTACCCCCTAAATTAAAAATGTACTTATTTAAAATATTAGTACAGATATAGTCTCTATAGATTACGACATATAAATTCGAACTCAACATAATTCAAGATAGAAAGAACCCTTTTCAAAACCTAGCGAGGGACGATAGTAACCCAATATTTTTCAAGTCTAGAACGATTCTATTTTACTATCAAATTCTCGCAGCTTTTTAGACATTGGCACAAAAAACTTACGTGCGAAACGGGCGATAAAAAACATATTATATGAGAAAGATAAAAATATCTCTCTCCATCCCTAGTTCCAAAGATATCACCGTTTCCTTTCACGAAAAGATTATCAAAAACACAATCAAGGTTTAGGTACTTGAGTTATGCCGTATTATTTCTTAAGAGGCGAGACACGGTTTTAAAGAGAACTGAAAACACAAAGGCTTTTCTTTGTCGCATTCTTAAATACCAGTTTGAAGTGACTTTTAAAAGTGCTAGATGTAAATGTGACTTTCCCTGTGTAGTTTTGTAACTACATAATGAAAGCGGTTTTAACCCCTGCATCTCCTTTTCAAGGTCTTATGCTGATATATTATAGAGGTTTACCCGACTACGGCGAAGCCAAAAGGAAGGATTATGATTTTGACAGTCTATGTATGTATGCTTGTATTTACGTATGATCCTCCGTAGCGCCTAAACTATTCATCCGATTTTGATGAGAAGCAGTCATGCTAGCGAAGGAGGTAGCGGAGCGTGAGAGGTAGAGAACCTCACGTTCCAGCCACCGCGGGAGACACCCGGGCGTCGTGTGGCTTCCGGCCATCGTAGACGCGGACCTGTGGACGGTGAGTAATGAGCTAGCTCGCCGTTCGTCCGTCTTATGACGACAGGCCGTGTAGACGGTGCGTTCGTGTTCCACGCGCGCTTCAAAGAGATGTCAGCAAACAGGGAGGGACCCGCAAGAGCCGATGCCTGCCAGGGCTGTTCGAAAGAGATACCGCGGCCCTGGAACACAAAGGGCAAGGAAGGAACATGGATGGCTTTTAGTCAGTACAAGTCTGACACTTCCTTCCACTTCGCCCAGAGCAGGACGGGTCATTTGATGATTGATGATTTCGTTATTATCGCCCAGATAACTTAAGTACTAGTAACTATTACCTAGTAAGCCCTGAATTTAATTAGAGCGTGATTTTGCAGTAAAAGGGTTTTTTTAGCTGTTGTATACCACACAAATTCTTGTGTATAATCTATTTGAGACTGGTGGCTAAAAGAGTAGAGGAACATCAAAGAAACGATGGATGGATTGTATAAAGGATGATATGGCTAGAAAGGAGGTGACTGTTGGGATGACGAGTAATTGAGAAGTCATGGAAGAAGAAGACATGCTGCGCCGACCCCAAATAAATTGGGATAAGGGCAAGGGAATGATGATAATGATCATTTGAAACAGAAGAAAACCTCGTAGTGTTAGTTGGGATTATATTTTTTACATAAACATCATCACGCCTGTGATTCCCGAAGAAGGGATATGCAGAGGCCGTCCGTCCGTCTTTTGACGACAGGCCGTGTAGACGGCGCGTTCGTGTTCCACGCGCGCCTCAAAGAGATGTCAGCAAACAGGGAGGGGCCCGCAAGAGCCGATGCCTGCCAGGGCTGCGGGCTGTTCGAAAGAGATACCGCGGTCCTGGAACACCAAGGGCAAGGAAGGAACATGGATGGGTTTTAGTCAGTACAAGTCTGACACTCTTTTCCGCTCTGCCCAGAGCGGGAGAAGTCATTTGATGATTTGCCATCCGTAAAAAACAAAAAAGGGATATGCAGAGGTTTAGCTATATAGTAACACAATTCGCCAATTCTATTTTATCCCCATATAATAACGTGCATGCCATTGAAGGGTTTTTTAGGTGTATTCTCGCTACCCCACCGCCCTTGCCCCCACTGGTGGGGTCTGCGGGAATTGATTAAAATAATTAAAAATTGTTCCCGTTGACCCCAACATATTCTTGAGTAAAAAAATATTACTCAAAAACATAGTTGGGATCGAGTATTGTTAGTACAGTTGTGCTAGTTATGCCCAAGTAACCATACGAACCGTACTAGGCGGAAATAAATCCAAAAAAATATTTACTACTAGAAAGCCGTACCTATACCCAGAATTATTATTATATGCATACCACCTCACCACCATTTTTTAAATTTTTGACAATATTTTGCTAACTATGTCACCCCGAAAAAATAAAACTTTCCGATTCATGCAGAACCGCAGGGCATAACAGGGAACTATTCTGATTCTATATTGTGTATAAAAAAACCTTTTTTAAACAATGGAAACATTCAACAAAAACTATCGGAATAAAGTTTCAGTTGTTTCCCTCATAGTTCACTGTACTAGCTTTTACACATTCCAAATATATAGTTAACCTCCGAATTGATTTATGACCCTAAAGTTAGTGTCACTTGCACGACGACCAGGGGGTCTAAAATGGCCTCTTTAGAAGAATCATAATATGATAGTCACTGACGCAGTTAACGTAATGAACGCTGTTGGGAAATTTTTGTGATAATATCCGTGGAAATTGTAGTTAGTTTTGCATAAGATGCTCTAAAAGAACTACGGAGCACTTTAGTGGGAATTGTAGTCTAAAGAGGAAAATGGTCGTATTACCCAGTACTACCGTACGTATTGTATAATTATCACTTGCTTCGGTAAAGGAAAACATGATGAAGAAACCAGCTTGCCTGAGAAATATTTCTTGACGGCATGTAAAGCCAGGTCTGAGGCCCATGGGCAGCATAAAAACTCTAACAGCAGATTAGGCACTAACCATACCATAAATAAAGAAAGACCCAGTACTAACTGGGTTATAATGGTCAGATAGGCAGTCGCTCCAGGTAAAATACTGGTATCAGCTGCATCCGACAGAGAACCAGAGTTGTCGACATAGCTCAGAGAATATGTAAGCTGAAGTGGCAATGGGCCGGTCATATTAGCCGTAGAACCGAGGACCGTTGGGGTAGACGTGTTCTTGAGTGGAGATCGCGAATCGGCAAACGTAAGGTGGGATGCTCTCAGGCTCGGTGGAGTGACGATCTTCGCAGGGTGGCTGGTAGCAACTGGATAAGAGTTGCTGAGAAACGAGTTGAGTGGCGAATGAGCCCAGCAGTCCAGCAGTGGACTGCTATAGGCTGATGATGAGCTGCATCCGGTTAGACTGAAAGCCGACCCCAATATAGTTAAGGAAAGATTAAGCATGTAGGCTGTTACGTGATCAACCATGCAAATAAAGCTATAAAATCACAGTAAAACATTACTTAAAATTGTTACAGTAAAGCATTTGTCGCATGCCGTTAAAAAACATTGTTTTGTGCATACAAATATGAACAATTTATATTCCAACGTCAGTCAAAAAACTAACATATTGCATTTTAAATGTGTCAAACATGGGACATGTTTTGATCACACAACGTTTTTGATTGGTGTATTTGATTTTCGATTGGAAACTGTTTTAAAAGTTTAGCAAACCGTTTTTACGTGTGAGTACAAGGTGGCACAATGATGGTGATGCCATGATTACCTCTAAATCTCTAATTACGTATCGTATTTTGCTTGCTTCTGGCAAAATGAAGTCATGTTGTCTTTGATCCATCATCATAATCAGCTGGGCCTTTTTCTAACAATACGTTGTATGTTGGGATCAGTTTCCAGTTTTATAAGATGCAGCTGAATACCATTATATTATTATGAATCAAATCTGATGCATATCTGACCTCCATAAGCTAATTAATGGATACCTTTGGTAAAAGGCTAGATAGATGGATAGCAAAACAATCTGTCATTATTTAAGTAAAGATAGCTCCGTCAGTGTTAATGGTTACAAACTCTAGTTACTGCCGTATATGAGGTCTTGGATTGACTGTCTGTTCGGCCAGAATTATTAAGTTTTTCCATTTTTTTTTCGGATGGGAAATCATCAAATGACTCCTCCCGCTCTGGTCGGAGCGGACAGGAGTGTCAGACTTGTACTGACTAAAACCCATCCATGTTCCTTCCTTGCCCTTTGTGTCACAGGGCCGCGGTATCTCTTTCGAACAGTCCCGCAGCCCTGGCAGGCAACAGTCCTTGCAGGCCCCTCCCTGTTTGCTGACATCTCTTTGAGGCGTACGTGGAACACGAACGCGCCGTCCAATCTGGATTTCAGTCAGGTGCAAAGATTGTGATGGCTATAGACTCGTACCTATTTCCAAAGAACTTTAACATAACTGGCGAAATGAACATGTTCTATACATGTTGTGTTACATATAGGACATTCATATTTCGCTAGTTATTATACCCCGTCTAACCCTTTGAATTACCGATGTGATATTTTGTTATTAAGGTTACTACTAAACAAGAAACGTTTAATCGCTGCATCTATTAAGAAAACACAAGTTTAACATCAAAATTAATAGCCGAGCTACAATTTGTCAGATATTTATCTGAACCTCGTTCAGAGCGGTCCACAGACATTAAACATGACGGTTACAATTTATTAGCTAACCGCAGTTTAACGTTATTTACGACTAACTTATAGTTTAGTGTTACGGTTAAAATTGCGGAAAATCTGGCCAAATATCGGGTAATGCTTGTAAATCTAAATAAGTTTAATTTATGTTTTAGAAATCTTGACTGTGATTCAGTATACGTGGATTTTATGTTTGACTTATAATACTAATATCAGTCAAAAAAGCAGTGATAGCCTTTTCTTTTTTTCGGATAATAAATCATCAAATGACTCCTCCCGCTCTGGGCAGAGCGGAAGGGAGTGTCAGACTTGTACTGACTAAAACCCATCCATGTTCCTTCCTTGCCCTTTGTGTTCCAGGGCCGCGGTATCTCTTTCGAACAGTCCCGCAGCGAGCAGTGATAACCTCGTGGTGTGACCGTCGGACTCCCAAATCATAGGTCTCGAGTACCTCTGATTTTTCGGATTCATGTGCATATTGTATAATTATCACTTGCTTCGGTGAAGGAAAACATCGTGGGGAAACCAGCATGCCTGAGAGATATTTCTTGACGGCATGTAAAGCCAAGTCAGAGGCCCATGGGCGACATAAAAACTCTGACACCAGGTTAGACACTAACGACACGATAAAGAAAGAAGAAGTCAGACTGTCTCCTTGGGTCAATGGTCGCAAGCGCGTCAGCTGAGCATGAGGTCCTGGGTTCGATTCCCAGGTCGGGCAAAGTGTTGTTGGGTTTTTCTATCAGGTATTTCTGAGTAGCAGCTACGGAGCCTGGATTTGTGCCCGGTTGATGGCAATAGGCTCGCCCCTTATTAGATGGGACTTAAATATAACTGGCAAAATGTTGTGTACTATTAGGTACACCTCTGCCTAACCCTTCTGGGATTACTGGCGTGATGTTAAGTTACTAATATCAAGTTATTACTTACAGGTTGAAAGTTTGGTTTAGGTTTAAGGATCCCAACTTCAGATAATTACTCCAATCTTTCTATGTCTATTATATAAAAAAAACTGGCCAAGTGCGAGCCGGACTCGCGGACGAAGGGTTCCGTACCATTAACCGAAAAAAACACGTTTGTTGTATGGGAGCCTGCTTTAATTATTAAATAATTTATATTCTTATTATTGGTTGTTATAGCGGCAAGAGAAATACATCATCTGTAAAAATTTCAACTGTCTATCTATCACGGTTCATGAGATACAGCCTGGTGATAGACAGCCACACAAACAGACGGACAGTGGATTCTTAGTGATAGGGTTCCGTTTTTACCCTTTAAGAACGGAACCCCAAAAATCATTAAATGTGTATATATATAAAGGTAGACACGGCCTGTGTCCCAGCAGTGGGAACATTATAGGCTGATTATGCCTATGTTTATACGAGTATGTATACGTAAAATACACTAATCTACTTACGTATTCAGTGGGGATACGATTTGAGTGACCTTAGTAGTCTGAAATTGCCAATTAGTTCCGTATCAGTGAACTTTCCGCTTCTTAGGTACCCAATCAGCTCATGGAATAGGAGTCTGTTGAAGTCTGAATGTAGACGTGTAGAAGCTGCTAGAAACCTTCAATTTAAACAAGTAAAATATATTCTATTCACTGCATCGTGACGATAGCAAATAGTGTGGTATTGTAATAAAACTACAAAAATTAGAAAAAATAAATATTGTTTATTTTTTCTTTATTTGGGACAAGCCCACCACATTATACCTAAACCACAGCAATTCCTGAGATCCAGAATCAACATAGGCATCCACCAGAAAAGCGCCAAACAATAAAGCTCGACTATCTCCCAAATAAACAATTTGACTGTCTTGATCCCGCAAAAAAACAGAGGAAGATTACCCATCGTTTCATGTCATCAGAAATCCTATCACAAAAACTGAAAATCCAACAATATCATCAACAAAAATGTAACCTAGCATCGCTCCACTTCACCCGTATTTATAAAATATTATATATGCAGTAATTTAGCAACCCAGTGATATGAAAAATGCTCTCAAAACGGTGAAGGAAAACATCGAAAGGACATTGGCATATTTGACGACAGGCCGTGTTGACGGCGCGTTCGTGTTCCACGTGCACCTCAAAGAGATATCAGCAAACAGGGAGGGGCCCGCAAGGGCCGATGCCTGCCAGGGCTGCGGGACTGTTTGAAAGAGATACCGCGGCCCTGGAACACAAAGGGCAAGGAAGGAACATGGAGGGGTTCTAGTCAGTACAAGTCTGACAATCCCTTCCGCTCCGCCCAGAGCGGGAGAAGTCATTTGATGATTTCCCATCCGAAAAAAAAAGGACATTGGCATATCCTAGAAAAAAAATTCAATGACATGAGGCATGTGTCAGAGACCACAACATGGGCTAATTACGCTTATTCTATGCTATGGCTGTTACCGAAAAAAAAAAAGGTAAAATCATTACAAGACGGTAAACGTTAACCCAGGGCTGCGGGACTGTTCGAAAGAGATACCGCGGCCCTGGAACACAAAGGGCAAGGAAGGAACATGGATGAGTTTTAGTCAGTACAAGTCTGACACTCCCTTCCGCTCCCAGAGCGGGAGAAATCATTTGAAGATTTCCCATCCGAAAAAAAAAACGGTAAACGTTGACGGCTTACCTGTCCTGGCATTTCCTCAGAAATCCCCTCTTAAAAACGGTAGTATCATCAAATAGAATGTTACATCGGCCCACTTCACACAATTCCTTACACTGTAAGCCGTTATTTAGCGACCCAGTGAGACGGAACCTCCGATATAAACTCGCAAACATTTCGGCAAGGCATTTGTGTACGATGTGTCAGATATGAATTGTTGCGTCGCCTGTTACTTTGTGCTTACAGTGTATGTTCTCGGTTTTAATGTTTGTGGATTTGTGTGTGATGCAGGAAATAAAACAAAAGACGAACAAACAAGAATTCTGCAGCAACGTTGGCTCAGTGGTAACGACCCCAACTTATGAGAATACGTTTTGACTTCAAACCCAGCCCAACATTTTATTTTGTGTAATTTATTTAATTGCTTTACGTAAACATAACATCACGCGTGTAATCCCCGAAGGTTTAGGTATATATGTACCCAATACTATTAGGTGTACCTCCAGGCAGAAACTGGAATTGTGCCCGGTTGATGGCAATAGGCTCGTCCACTATTACATGGGACTCATAGATTTTCCTAGACATAATTCCCGTGTCTCAAATTCAATAGTATCCAATGATATATCTAACTAACTCGATGATGTAAACTCAATTTACAATTGCCCATAAATTATAGAACCCCTAATGATCTAAACAGAGCGCTCTAATTGAAACTTCACATTACACTTGCATAATTACAGCAGATGAAATCGAACCTTATTGTGATCGAATGAAGTTCAAAATTGATTGGGCTTATCAATCGTGAATTTGATCTAGGCTAATGAGTACAGAGCAAGAGATTTTGAAGCTTGTTCATGGATGGTAAGTTTGAAATTTGATTGGGTTGTTACAAGCAATTTATCCGTCTTCTAATCAGCCTCGATAGTATTGGTTGAAATGCCATTAATCATGATATTTGAATATTGACACTTAAGTATACATACCATAGGGCGCATTAGGCAAAACTGAATTATAACTTAATGCATCTCCTATTAGTCATGTGATGTTATGATGATTGATTTGTTACGTAATAGGCCACGCATTAAATGTTATAAAGGGTGTAAAAAGACTCTTAATGAAGCCGAAAAGTACTTTTTCTCCCCGTCATTGCGATCATTTTTTTTTGTTTTAGACCATACCTCGGAACTTTCTAGTTACTGAGATATTGGGGTTCAAAGTTCCAACTTTATCACAAGTTTTTATTTGAATACATGTTTTTAATATTTTTTTTTATTTAAGACACCTTCACGACTTCAATCCATCCATCAGCACAATGTTTTGAAAGCGTTACATTGAGTCCTACTATAAAACGTGATTTTTCACCCCAAAAAAAAAATCGTTACCCAACAATAATTTTTGCGTCAAGTTACTTAGTTTGATGTACATAATGCTTGGTTGACGGCTTCGTGAAGAGTCCGTATAAACCCTGTATTTATCAATACTAGTATCATGACAATGGAGCGCAGTATACTTGACGTTAAACTCTCTGATCGAACCAGAACTTAAATAGCTGACGTAGCTCATATAGCTGCCTAACTAAAACGGGACTGGGCAGGCCATGTCTGCAAAGGTGTGGGTTCGCATATCGCAAAGCTACAGCCCCCCTCCCCCTGCCCTAGCCCCTGCCTGCCACCCAGCTGCTGCCTGCTGCCTGCTTCTCGCCCTGAGGCAGCCAGACGGGGTAGATGGCGGGATGCCTTGACTGGCTAAAATCCTAGTCCTTGTTTTCTCTCTTCTCCACACAAAAAAACGGTTTGCTCAAGTGCAGACCTGCACTACCTCCTGATTCATGACAAACTGAGTATTTAAGAAAGTGCCCGCCATCCTACTTACCCCCACTTACCCAAAGAATTTCCCTTACTTAAGCATAATATTAATGAACTCAATATTTTACACCAAATGGTTCTCGTGAGCATAAATTTTAAAGCAAACAAACCTTTCTTCGTTTGTGAAAGAGCCAGAAAAAAAATAATTTGAGCCACAAATTAAGATGTTACTTGAAAAGGCTGATTCCCTTTTTTATGTTACACTGTTAAAAGTTAAGGGTTTTGTGGGGAAGGGTTGAATTTATTTATTTTTTGGGTTATTTATGACTGGGAGTATACAATGTGAAGGTCAGCTTCATATTAGTAGGTATCGCGGATTTTCTTTTTTTTTACACTTCAGTGGTCCGAATATTGCAAAACTGGAGCCCTGAACGAGGTAGACGGGGTCGCGGTAGATTGAGGAGAAGATGGCGGGACTCGGCGAGAAGAAGCACACCATCGAGAGAAATGGGCGAGACTTTTCCCCTGGAGTGGGACAATGAGAGCTAACTATCAACCTCTTCTATGTCCCTATGTTTTTGTTTGTTGATTCATAATCTGTATAAGCACTAGAACCTTTACAAAATGCTCAAAATTGACAATTTAGATCGCCTGTCAACAGAGGCCTTTGGCAACGTATTATGAAAAACGAAAAACATAGGGACATAGATCACAGTATATTCTTATTCAGTTTATATAATATCTTTTAAATTGGTCGATTATTGAAGGAAGAAATAGCGAAATCCAAACCTCGAATTATGACTTTTTTACTATAGTTGTCCTTATCGCACCAATGTCAAAATCACGCTCGCAGAGCGACAGCGATAGTTTCTCCAAATACCTACCGCATTTCCTCTTAATCTACTCACTTTTTCCCTTATAACATCACTCTCCCGAAATGACAAATGGCATACGTGTGTTTATATTTCTTCAGCTCACGAAATTAAAGTAATAAAATATACTTAATACTCATATTACACTATTTTTTTGTGATGAAAAGAGGTTTTTTTCTGTCAAGCCGGTATCAAAGGCAGTTTTTTTTCTTTTAATTCTGTCTTAGTCATTTATTGCGACAAGAATATTGTTTTGAAAAGAAATTAAAAATGGTCTGATGACGAATTTCGTACAAAATTCCAGTTCTCTGTTTCCTTTCATTTAACCATTTCAGTCCATAAAAGTCTTCCCTGGACAATGACCGTGATCAGGTCATGGTTGAAAGGTTCATAAAACATATTAGTAGACAGAACTGGCGATTGCAACGTACTTAGCCATTCAGCTTATAATACTCCCACTACTGGCGTGATAGACCAGTGATAGCTTAGTGGTCGGACTGCCAAGTTATAGGTCACCCAAGACACACATTTCTGATTTTTCGGATTCACGTGCGTATTGTACAATTATCACTTGATTCGGTGATGGAAAAACATCGTGAGGAAACCAGCATGCCTGAGAGATATTTCTCGACGGCATGTAAACCCAAGTCAGAGGCCCATGGGCGGCATAAAAACTTAGACACCAGGTTAGGCACTAACCACACGATAAAGAAGAAGTTTACTAGGTAACAGGTCTCCTTTTCATGAGAGTAACCTAAAGGTATGATTCCGAACCATGCTGCACGCAGCAGTGCTGCCGCGACACTACTGGTCCTCATACAATTTCTATAAGCTTATATTATAAGATTACTTTCCGAGCTAGGCAGCAATGTCGCGGCAGCAATGTAAGCAAAATACCTAAGTGGCAGCAATGCGGCAACAGCACTGCTGCTGCATATCTGCAAAAAGAATCAAAGAGAGCTAACCACTTTTCTTAGTTAGATCCCATGTCTGAACTTTACTATTTCAAGATTCCCCAAGTTATAATTAACAGTAAAATTAGCAATTGAAGGTACGCACAGACATTACTAATTTGCTTAGATAAGCCGCGTCGCAATAAATGCTCAAATTAATGCTCAACATAAATTTCAGGAACGTCTTGAGCTGAGTGTACATAAACCGGTACTTATTTTACGGGTTGAGTGTGGTACAAGTGAAAAGATAATGACTTCGAGGAGGGTTTTCCGTCAATATAAATTAGGGCTTATTTTCTGTAGGCCAACTGGACCTTGTGTCAGACAGCCAGATATATTTAAATTCATACAGATTCTCAATTCATAGAGATTTCAGACTGTCAAAGTCTCCATTAAATTTATGACAGAGTGAGCCACACACAGGCAACAAATATTTAAAAATTACTGGTACTGCAGTATTTTGGTAGAATAATATGTCAAAAAAAATCTCTAAAATGTCTGACTGATTAGTTATAATTACCATATCTGTCAGACTGATTAGTTATAATTACAATTAGGTAGCACTTTCAAGTTGATATATATATAGCACAGGCCTTTCTGATTTCTTAAGTTGAGTCACATTAAAAAGAAATGTAAAACTGTTTTTTCTAGTTTTACTAATGAAGTTTATTGGGACATGCTCGCTGCACTATTCCCAAACCACTGCAACTCCTGAAAGCCAATATCAATAATGGCGACCACCAGAAAAGCGCTGTGACAATGAAGCTCGACGAAGTCCCAGAGAAGTAATTAAACAGTCTTGGATCCCGCAACGAAATTAATCAGAAACGTATAGCAGAGGAGTAGGAAAAAATCTAATAATGATTTAGATGATTGTGTTTAGTTTCTATGGGAAAATCGCCCCTCAGTCTTGTTTGAAAACGCTTCAGCTTATTACTCAGTCCGCAACACCCAAGCATACGGATGCAACCATCGGCCTCTCGATATTTGCATCCGCGAGATGGCGCTGCAGGCACCATGAATAATTTAGTAGCCTGGAAATATTTATACAGAGAGACTTCACCTGTGACATCGGAGAGGGGTGAGCAGAAGTGCAGGTGCCTGAAATATTGTTATTTGTATGCATTGCTTTTAAGAGCGTTTCGCTTATGAGTTGAGGTTTCAGGTGGGTTTTGGAAGTGGTCTAATAAGGTCTAGGTATATAGAAGATAGAAAAGTAAATGAAGATTTTTGATATAATAATAATATTTTGGGGCAACCAACACACCGCCATCTGTTCCCAAACTAGGCAGAGTCTGTACTATGGCAACCAGACAACTGATAAACATACTTATATATTTCTAAATACATACATATTATAGATAAATTTACACCCAGATACAGAACAAATAATCGTACTCATCGCACAAAGATTTGTCCTGTGTGGGAATCGAACCCACGACCTCCGTCCTAGCAGTCAGGGTCACTAACCACTAGACCAACAGGCCAATCAAAATTCTAGTATGATATTCTAGTGATATTCTAGTATGAACGTGGATGGGTTTAAGAGTAGAGGAAGAGAGATAAAGACCACAGAAATGATGGATGGAGTTTGTAAAAAATGATATGGCTAGGAAGGAGGTGTCTGATGAGATGCCCAAATGCTACCCAAATGTCCTTTCTATGGTATTGTTCGTCGTGTCGTTGAGCTCCTTGATTTATAAGTCGAGCTCACGATTACTGACAAATGCTTGCACTGACTGGACAGGTCCACTCAAATCTGTGTGGTTTCAAATGTGTGTTCAATCTGTGTGGTTCTTCCAAAGGCCATCTCAGGCACTAATCTGCATAGTCCTCATGTGAGTTAACCAAGTTTATGTCAGGACTTTAAAAGAGACTATGACCTCTGAGTTTGTTTCGGCTGTTTCTTCTCAGAGTAGTCAGGTACGAAACACCGGCCCCATCTAGTTAAAAAAAAAACATGACGTGTAAAAGTGTTTGTAAAAACCTATTTGCAAAATAAACATCATTTATCATTTATGACGAGGAATAGAGAAGTATGGAAGAAAACCGCCAAAAGTGGAGGGATTTGGAAGAGACCTACAGTCAGCAATGGGTGGCCAAGGGTTGAAGAAGAGAGAGAGAGAGAGATGGAATAAGAAGAGATGCTGCGCCGACCCCAAATTAATCGGGATAAGATAAGAGAATGATGATGATTCTAGGTAATAACATACCGACCGAATGACCTGTTGGTCTAGTGGTTAGTGACTCTGACTGCTAGGACGGAGGTCGTGGTTTCGATTCCCACACAGGACAAATCTTTGTGCGATGAGTACGATTATTTGTTCTGTTTCTGGGTGTGTAATTTATCTATAACATGTATGTATTTAGAAATATATAAGTATGTTTATCAGTTGTCTGGTTCCCATAGTACAGGCTCTGCCTAGTATGGGATCAGATTGCAGTGTGTTGGTTGTCCCAAGATATTATTATTATTTATTAATTAATTATCAGGATGTGTGTCATGTGGGTATAACCAGAGGGTAGTCATGTATTTTATAAAGTTCTGTCATACAAATTAGGTACTCATTATAGGTGATGAATGAAACAATGGATGGATTGTTTCAAAGATGATGTGGGCTGAGATAATTAATCTCAGAAAGCTAAGATGAAAGATGTGTTTCTTACATTTCCAGATTTTCCTAATACATGGAACTTAAACATAACTGGCGAAATGTGGGTGTACTCTTAGGAAGGTACACCTTTGCCTAACGTTGTTATGTTTCAAATCTCAAAAGATATATTTAAGGCCAATTTAATAGCGAGCGAGCCGATTGCCATCAATCGGGCCCAATTCCCTAAATTCGCAATGCATTTGAGATCATTTTTGAGGGCAAACCAAATTACAATCCAAACCAATCTAGGAATCGAACCTCGTCGACAAACAATCGACCAACGGGGCAGTCAAATGGACTCAAACCTATTGGCTTGAGTCCATTTGACTGCCCCGTTGGTCTTATTTATATTTACTCACCTAATTTATATTTAAAAAATATGGAAACTGTACAGAGAGACAATTTCATTAAAATGAGCGTTACAAATGTATTATCATTTTTTCTCACATCTGAACGTTAATATTATTTATCTTCTGTAATTTCCTGCTTTTCCAGGATAGCTTGCCGGTGTCTTGGCAAACATAATTTTATTCTGTCCTAGTAGTGATACTATTAATTTTGTCATTTCTCTTATACCCGACTTCCTGGAGCTGGGAAAATAATTGAAGTATATTTTAAGAACAAGTAGGAAAAACGAACGGTATTTGTTAAACTAGATTTCATACTGTACGAGTATAATAGTTTTCTCGGTTTACTTATAATTATTGTCACTTAGATCCGTGATTGTTGTTAATTGTGTTTATTGTTGTTTTGTTGTTACTGTAGCAAGCGCCATGATCGCGGGTTGACTGGAAAATGTGTGTCATCATCATCATCATCAACCTATAATGTTCCCACTGCTGGGACACAGGTCTCCTCTCTATGAGAGGAGGAGAATGTGTGTGGATGGAAATAACTTGTTATTAGGAGACAAATCTGTCTACCCTCTTTTTTGACAACAAACAACAATCACGGAAGATATCCCGTAAGTGACAATTAGAGTATAGATTTCATAATATTTAATCGAGAGGAAAGCCAAGATAGGGGTGACCAATGGAATTTATCATCGGCTAAAATGATGTACTTTCATACTTTCCCTTATTTAATTTAATCCTATTGGGGCTACTTGCACGAAAACTTAAGTCAGAGTTAAATACTAACACGAGGTTAAATTGACAATATTGTATGATAAACTGTCAATTAACTCTCGTATTAGCTGTTAACTCTGGGTTAAGTTTTTCGTGCAAGTGGGCCATAGGGGATTAATTTTTCAAAATTCCAAACCTACCTGATTTCAGCTATTTGTACACGGTCAAAATATGTATGGAAAAGCAGCTTAAAAAAAATACCTATGAAACATTTCCATGTGAGGGTTCAGAATGATGTACTGAACACTAGGTTACCGTTTTAGCCACGGTGTCGCTTCCATCTTATATATAAAAAACTGGCCAAGTGCGAGTCGGACTTGCGCACGAAGGGTTCCGTTCCATAAACCGAAAAAAAAACACGTTTCGTTTCGTTTTTTTTTATTATTTTTTGTTATAGCGGCAACATAAATACATCATCTGTGAAAATTTCAACTGTCTAGCTATCACGGTTTATGAGATACAGCCTGGTGACAGACAGACGGACGGACAGACAGCGAAGTCTAATAATAGGGTCTCGTTTTTACCCTTTGGGTACGGAACCTTAAAAAGAGTTCCTTTTGTAATGCAAGCTTATTTATAGAACCAGCGATTTAGACCATGCGTTACACAATCAGTGAGTGAATTTAAGATTTTTGTTACATAAGAAATAGAAACAGATTCCATTTGTTTTTAGACGAGAAAAACAAGGAAAATGAATAGCTTTAATTAATCAATTGCATTCTTTCCTTATGTCTTGATATAAAACTAGCGAAGTGATGACTTTAACAGATCCAACGTGGACATAGGCGATGTCCACGTTGGAAATATTATAGTTGAAAAAAAAAAAAAAGTAAGTAGACGGCAGCTAACGTGTTTTTAGGTTGCTATATTGAATCAACGGGCCCTTAGAGTTTTGTCATATCCAATATTCATCACCATTTCAGCCAAAAGACGTCCACCGCCGGAAATGGACACCTCCCTGAGAGGGGGGGTTTTTCCATAATCGCCACGCTTCGCACGCAGGTTGGCGATCACAGTACGGTTGTTACAAAGGCACAGAGAACGCTGCTGCCCATTCTCTAGTAAGTCCTTTAGTCGCCTCTTACGACACCCATGGGAAGATATGGGATGGTGCTATTTTATACGTCCGACAGCATACAGAACAATATTATATCTACAATATTATAGTTAATAGAAAATTATATACGAGAGGGTCTCGACAGCGAAGCGGCAGCCAATTTTGAAGCGTTTGGTAATATGTAATAACGGGCAAGCTTACTGCCATTGACCCGACACTCTTTTTTTTTTTTTCGGGTGGTAAGTCATCAAATGACTTCTCCAGCTCTGGGCAGAGCGGAAGGGAGTGTCAGACTTATACTGACTAAAACCCATCCATGTTCCTTCCTTGCCCTTTGTGTTCCAGAGCCGCGGTATCTCTTTCGAACAGTCCCGCAGACCCGTCAGACTCTGGAATGTTGCTGAGAAAACCATGACAGACAGAAAATTCTTACCAATATTATAAACGCGAAAGTTTGTATGTATGGATGTTTGGATGTTTGTTACTCTTTCACGCAAAAACTACTAAACGGATTCCGATGAAATTTGGAACACAGATAGTTTATAACCTGGATTAACACATAAGTTACTTTTTATCCCGATAGTATGTTTCCGTGGGACAATTATCGAACTCCACGCGGGCGACGCCGCGGGCATTAAGCTAGTTACTTATCATTTTACCAATAAGATTCATACCTAAATCCCCATTTCATCAACAGAACTCTCATTACCTTCCCAAGTTTAAGAGCCAGTTCCTTTCAATTATTAATTGTCTGTAAGGCGATACCGTCGTAAGGCACCTGCCCCGCTGTCGACAAGGAAGCGACCATTTTCTCACTCAAGTTTAAGTGATACTTAATGGGTGTATAAAACCCTTAACGAAACCGAAAGGCACTTGTTTTTCCCACCTTAGCATACCTTTGAACCTTTTAGTTAACGTAGATATTGGTGGTAAAATTTTTTACTTTTTAAATTTTATTTTATATTTCGTGAGATCCTATTTTTTTTTTTTCTAAAATAAAAGAATCTTAAGTTACTCCTTGTTACATCAGCTATCTGCCAGTGAAAGTCCCGTCAAAATCTGTCCAGCCATTTCAGAGATTAGCCGGAACAAACAGACAGACAGACAAATATTGTAAAAAATGTTATTTTGGTATATATGTACCGTATACATATACCAAAATGAAGATAAGATAAAGATGTAAAGACATGCAAGTTTTTAATATCATAATTACGTGTGTATGTTGTATTAACTATATAGTTTATTTGTTATTTAAAACGTTACCCCACGCTAAGTATTCCTCCTGTATCGTGAGAGCGTTTATAAAAAACCGCCAGACCCAGAACTCAGAGTAGTTTTGTATGTCACGTCATGTCCCTGCGACTAATATTTTTCGAAATGAGAACTTCTTTAGGTGCGTGGGGCATTTTTGAGATGGGGAAAAACAAATGAACTCGCGATACCGTTAAACGACCTCTTTTTCGTTGTATTGCTGCATATTAAAAACCCAAAAAATACAGTGTATATGCAAATGTATAAGTAAAAGACTTATGCAAAAATATTTTGCAAAAATAATCCAGAATCTTGAAAAAAAAAAACTTCTTTCGTTTTCACTTCTGCCCGGAGTGGTTGGGTTTTCTTTCTCTGTTCTTTCTCTCAGTTGCTTTCTCTACTAGCTTTTCGCTACTCACTAATGGCCGATGTTGGGACTTGTGCCTAAGGCGCCTATGTAATGCGTTTGACATTTATTGTACAACCAAGATGGCCGCACCTGAGCTCGGTACTTCCTGTGGATAAAACTGAATTAATGGTCTCTGGTACTGGCAGCAACAGAAGTCACTTGATGTATTAAAATAAATAGCTGTACGCTCGGCAGTTGTGCCTGTGCAATCACTAGCTAGATTATAAAGAGTAATCATGGAGTCTTGCCTGTTCTCGTCCAAAAGAAACGACAAACAAGAACCGTGCACCTTTTCTTGACGTTTTATAAGTGCCCATGTAGGCCTCATCATCTGCCTAGCATTTTCCCAACTATGTTGAAGTCGGCTTCCAGTCTAACCGGATGCAGCTGAATACCAGTATTTTACATGGAGCGACTGCCTATCTGACCTCCACAACCCAGTTAATACTGGGTAATACGATACCTCTTGGTAAGACTGGTTGTCAGACTCTTTGGGCCTGTAACGACTGTCAAAGATGTACAAATGATAGCCGAGACCAACGGCTTAACGTGCTTTCCGAGGCATGGAGGAAACTCGGTATGTAATGGGTGGTCACCCATCCACAGATTAACCTAGGCAAGCACGGCTTAACCTAAAGATCGACCCGAGCGGCTGTTATTATTTTGCCACGAGCTCCTCCCATGCAGGCCTATGTGGGATTAAAAAAAATACATCGGCAAAGTCACGCCTAATTCCCATTGAGTTAGGCAAAAACCATAGTACTGCGTTCATACGTCACGTCTTACGCACACACACGTACATTCAATTTTACTGTGTAATGCGACTTATGTTACCGACTGTACCCCTCTCCCCTCTACGACCCCTTTTAAACGATTATTAAGGGACAGGTAAACTTACTGATTGTTATCTCGGTTAGGGCAGTGTTATGATTTTACTTGAATGATAACGATCAAATTGACGTCTATTTTTTGAAGGCAGATAAAATCTTGTTGTGATTAGGAAAAAATTGTTTGGTGTATTTTTTTTTCTTTTTTCATTCACACTATGTTGTATTAACTTCAGTGTGTGTCTTTCTGTGTCTGTCAGTCTTTCTATGTCTTTACATATTTTTTTATGTTATCTGTGTCTTCAAAACTATAGGTCCAACAGATTTTGATGCGGTCCATCATCTATTTTTAGGGTTTCGTAGACAACAAGGAACCCTTCTAGTTTCGCTGTGTCTGTCTGTCCACAGCTTAGCTCAAAGACTCTTAGTACTAGAAAGCTATAATTTGGCATGAATATGATAAAGCTAGAATTAGTTACGCCGACAAAGTGGTAAATCGGCACGGTTAGCGCAGTGGCTGAGTGAGTGACTGCTGCGCCGCGTGTCGCGGGTTCGATTCCCGCATGGAACAAATATTTGTATGGCCTACTGGTAGTTGTCCCGGGTCTGGCTGTTTGTGTATGTCACTTTAAATGTTTGTGAGCGCACCCACGATACAGGAGAAATTCATAGTGTGGGCAACGTTTTTTTAAAAATAAAAAAAACTGTGAAGCAGGGGCGGGTCGCTCCTTATTCCATCATAAGTTAGTATTATGATGGATGAGTGACGATGGCAATAAAATAATATCTCTACAAAATCTTAACTAATTATTAATTAAATTAATTCGTATATCTTTCAAAAAGTAAAAAGAATATTCAAGTTTAACTTCAAAATAACTCAAAATTAAAATCCTAATTTAATCTATCATCAATCACAAGATTGAAAAGAAGTCTGTGAATTTCTAGAGTATTTTTATCTTTATCTTAATTCTAATATTATCAAAATAGAAAATGTAAAAAGATTTTTTTCATCTGAAATAGTAAGAGATTTAAAGAAAAAGACCCGACCTAGTAATCGAACCCAAACCTCATACTGATCGTAGCACTAATAACGTCACAAACCAACGAAAATACAACTGAACAAGTTTTGTTCTATGACTTTTGGAAATTCATATTTTTTTTTTGTTTTACCATACCTGTTGATCAGCTGATCGCGTCAGCTCGTATACAACTTCCATTTTTAACTCGTAGAACAAAAGTTGATCAGTTTCTTGGTCCGAGAGAACACACGGGAGGTCTTGCGTTTATTATGTTACACCTTGTATATTATCACCAGAACAATCTCTACCATCATCTGCCAAGCCAACAAACATCTGCCAGGCAACTTTATTGAGTCGGCTTCCAGTCTGACCGGATGCAGCTGAATATTAGTGGGTGTCTACACCTATCTAGCTGCCTATCTGTGCTCCACAACCTAGTTAGTACTGGGTAAGACGACACCCCTTGGTAAGACTGGTTGTCAGACTTTCGGGCCACTTACTACCTGTAACGACTGTTAAAGATCAACAAATGACAGCCGGAACCAAGCGAAGCGTGCTTTCCGACGCATGGAGGAAACTCGTTATGTAATGAGTCACCCATTCACAGACCGACCTTGGCAAGCGCGGCTTAACCTTGAAGATCTCCCCGTGCGGCTGTTATTATTTAGCCACGACCTCCTCTAAATCATCTCTTCAAATATATTTATTTTACTCCTCTTACATAATTCCCAGCAAAAATAACCCAGTAAATTATACCACACACTTCGCAATGCTAAATGTGCTCAATTAGTGACATGCACGCTCTCGTTTCATAGACAACTTCCTCCTCGCACAGAAGTGCCACGCCCAACAAAAACAACAGTTGGGAAGCTTCAAGTGTCTTCGGTGAAACAAAACAGAAAACTAGATAGTTAGCAGCTGTCGTGTGGGGCTGGAAAATGAGCGGGCGCGGTGGCGGGAGCGATTTCTGTACTTTGTGTATTGATTATTAAGTTTTTCTTATGTAAAGACTAAGTGTTAAGAAAGGGAACGTGCTTTTGTGTTATTAAAATAAGAGATGTTTGATGAGAACAAAAAAAAAAACATCAATATGTACAATATGCTAAAAAAAAATCTGTCCAGTCCATGAGTGTATTATTAAGATTAGATTCCATTTATGTAATCATTATCATCTGCCTAGTCTTTTCCCAATTATGTTGGTGTTGACTTCCACAACCCAATTACTACTGGCTACGATACCCCTTGGTAAGACTGGTTGACAGACTTTTTAGGCCACTGACTGCCTGTAACGACTGTCAAAGATCTACAAATGACAGCCGAGACCAACGGCTTAACGTGCTTTCCGAGGCACGGAGGAAACTCGGTATGTAAGGGGTCCTTCCACAGACCAACCTTTTTTGGGTAACAAGTAAAAATAAAAATAAAATAATGGACGGTGGACGGCGACACTCCGGTCGTTTCTCGGGTACTGAAGTCATAAACAAATGCATTAATATGTTTACTTTCATGAATATTTTATGTTTTGTATTTATTTGGTAATGACATTGGTGTCACATATTGTATAGTGCTGCCTGGTATTTTTGTCACTCGGCAATGATCGACTATGTTCGGAAATAACGCCGCCATTTTTTTTCTATACAATCTCAGCTCTTAGCAATTTCATTAATCATATACGTGCTTGTTATAAATATGATTTCAGATAAAATAACTATTTTATATGTGCGAAGAAACTTATTTAGGACGTGTAGTGTTACTGTACTAGTGACTACTTTTTCATTAAATCGTCAAAAAAAAAACAAATATTTGAAAGCCAGCAAGACATAATTTATTCTCAAACCTATAATTGGTTTTTTCAATACTACAGACCTATCCTGGCAATTTCCGCTTCAACCCGCGAACTTAAGCGCTACAGAGTACACAATACATTCCCCCAGTGACCACGGCCGTAGCTCACACAATATCGCCACATTTGTACCGAGAGCGCAAGAGATCACTCCTTGTCACAACGAAATAACAAATGCACTCATGTTGCACTCGTTTTGCACTCAAATTGTACTAGCAAATGGCCAGCGGGAAGCTGGAAATGCGAAAATGTGGAGAACTTAACAGCTGTAAAGTTTCAGCACACAGCTGTTTGTAAGCTGACCGACGGAGACAAGCAATTTGTATGAAAAATATGTTTTTAGCAATAACTCGCGTTCGTATGGACGATTTTTATCGCAAAGATGTTCTTTAGTGTTTGACGCATGTGACTAAAATGATCGACATGAATGTTAATGGATGGAGAGGGAGAGCAAGGTCAAAGAAAAGATGAAATGGATTGTGAGAGGAATGATATGAAAGAGAAAGGAGTAAATGATGCCGTGACGTCTGACAGAGGAGAATGGAAGAAGAAAACGTGTTGCGCCGACCCCGAGTGGAATGGGACAAAGGCCGCAATATGATGATATTCTTTAGTGCAGTCAGTAAATGGACTTTTAACTCTTGATGCTCAGCCAGGTGTTGAAAATCGCGCGGTAAAGAAAAGGCGCGTTAAAAAAGCGCCCATGCATAGGTGCTTAGAATTTAAAAACCATATTCGTAAGTGAAGTAAAATGAAAGTTGAGTGTCTAAAGGGACAAGATATCTCAATGATAGAAGCGAAAAAAAGTTACAAGTCCCCAATTCTTGGTGGAAAAATAGGCTTCTTCTTTTTGCTAGCCATTTCTGTTCCAACAGAAATGGCTAGCAAAAAAGCCTGAAAAGTGGAAGCCATCATTCAAGGCGTCCAGCCGCGGCTGTTGGACTGTTCGAGGCTGCGGGACTGTTCAAAAGAGATACCGCGGTCCTGGAACACAAAGGGCAAGGAAGGAACATGGATGGGTTTTAGTCAGTACAAGTCTGACACTCCCTTCCGCTCCGCCCAGAGCGGGAGAAGTCATTTGATAATTTCCCATCCTAAAAAAAAGGCATCCAGCCGCCTTCTTCTTGGTCTGCCGTATCCCCGTCTAACTGTCTCAGCGCTCCAATATTGCTCTATAAGGGTTCACAGCAGTGACAACATTCAGCAAACATGGCCTGCTCAGTCTCATTTCTGCCTTGCAGCTTAGTCATTACAGTCTGATATTATTAGCAGACATTAAGACACTTCTGCTTATAAATAATGTCCTTTAGTCACCTTTTATGACATACACTCATGAATCGAGTGATGGGTTATAATTTTAATCTAGAACTCATCAATATTCAAAACTTTGCTGAAACTAAAATATTAATCACCTAACTAAAATCTAAAAGTTTTACAATTTCTCACTGATGAGAAATATTTGTCAGTGTCGCTTTAAATAATAATTTATTGTAAAATCCTGTCTCAGTTCACAAAGTCAAAGTTATCTATTCAATCATCAAAAAAGTATGTCGCCCAGTTATTTACTTTTAAAGAATACAGACTTTTAGTATGTAATTTTATCCACACCCTTCAAACCGAATCATATTCACACTGTTTTAATAGCTGAAACAATAGACTAACTACAGAAAATACTTCTGTTATTACATAGTTCTCCTCCACGTTTATTATGCGCACGACCAAAGTGTGGACCTGCCAGGGCTGCGGGAGTGTTCGAAAGAGATACTGCGGCCCTGGAACACCAAGGGCCAGGAAGGAACATGGATGGGTTTTAGTCAGTACAAGTCTGACACTCCCTTTCGCTCCTCCCAGAGCGGGAGGAGTTAATTGACAATTACCCACCCGAAAAAAAAAGTGTGAAACTCTCTGTCATTCTGTGTTCCCTCTCACATTTAATCCATGCCTTCAAAGCAAGAGTGAACAGGCATCTTCTGGGTACGCTCGTTCCATCATAGACCTCATCCATCGCTTTCCATCAGGCCTGATCGAGGTCAAGAGCAGGCAGATTTTGTAATAAAAAAAAAACATGTCTGCAATTCACACGTGGTAGAAGTGAAACCTTCAAAAATTTTGGCTTCATGATAAGCATTGTATATTGCTTCCTATCTCATTTTCTTCCACGTTAAATCTTATGAATTTATGTGTCTGTCTCTTTTTACTGTCACTATTTCGTTTCATCGACTTTCAAATCACAACGATTCAAAAGTTTTCATTTAAAAAAATAGCTCTAGTCAGCCTTCATGCCCGCTCCATCCATTCCAATTACATTACCTACATCAGCTAAAAGAACATCCAGAAACGTGCTTAACACACAATATTTCTGTTCGTAGTCGGCCAAATGCTGTTCAGTAAGCAGTTCACGAACACCAATCATCGCAATAGCTTGAAAAATAGCAAATAATAACAGCACGTCCAGCTTGCTGTGGGGCCATAAAAGTAGCGGATTTATCTATAAAGTTTTACGTTGTCGCGTCGAGAAGGAAATATTGTATGTTGGCAGAAGTAGGGCTTAGAGTTTTTAAATCATGGTATTGTTGAAAGAAAGTTTTAGTTTTTGAAAAGTTTTGGAGTTTGGTTTTAGTTGATACATGATGAAATACAGCTTTTGTGTTGCAGCAGAGATCCATATTTTTTGATTAAAAAACAAAAAAAAAAGCATAACTGTCTCTGATCGCGGAAAAAATAATGATATTAAATATAGAGGACTACGACAAGAATGTTTATAAATAAAGTTTTTTTTTTTAAATATCTCCATTCTCCAGAGAATATATTTTTCCGTCAAAAGAAAGTGAGCTTCATTCAAATGTTCTATTTTCTATTATTAGCAGTCTTAACACGCTATGCAGGCATTTTTATTTAGATTCCAGAGTACTCATAAAAATATGTTAAACATCTGTAATGACGTAGGCCCCGCCATTTTTCATTTTACGCTATCTTAACTATTAAAACTAAAGAAAAAAACTCATTTTACACTTTTCTAACAACTGATAATTTTTTTACTATCCAAAAAACATTTATAAATAACATTTAAGTTTTCTTTTATTTAATTTGATGAAAAATGTTGTGTGTGGGTTGCTAGTGTAAATAATAAAAAATAAAACAATGTCTAATAATCCTTGTCTGTATATAAATAATAACGTTTCATTGTGACATTCCATGTATTCTGTGAGAGCATATTTTGGCAAAAACCCAAACATTTTTTTTTGTCAAACCTTAACTAAATATTTAAAAAGATTATGATTTATATCCAAATTCTTGACAAAAATAAAATGTTCAAATAAACTGGAATATGCTTAGAGTCAGACAATTATTTTCTTATTTATTTAGTAAAGACTATTTATCTTAGAAATGTTTGTTTTGAACAAAAGCTATTTTAGATGACACAATCGTTTAAAAGTTTATGACTTATGACATGAATGGAATGTGGTATATTATGTTTCTTAAAAGATTTTTACTTGAACTCGAAAAACCTTGACTTTTTAATATATTTGGAACTCAAAATAATAAGATACATAATTTATTTGAATGTCTTCAAAGTTTCCGAAAGTATAGCTAAATAACGTATTTCCAAAGTCACCATCATCATCAGCCTATAATGTTCCCACTGCTGGGACACAGGCCACCTCTCTATGAGAGGGAATGGGCTATAATCCACCACGCGGGCCCAGTGCGGATTGGTAGATGTCACATGTCTTCGAATTTTTGGTTCTAGGACATGCCGGTTTCCTCACGATGTTTTCCTTCACCGTTTTTGAGAGCAGTGGTGATGAAATAAATTACACAAAGTAATGCGCCTGCCTGGGTTTGAACCCACGACTTACTGTTCGTACGTTGGGGTTGCTACCACTGGGCCACCGCTGCTCTCCGCTATTTTCAAAGTACCTCATGCCAACTTATTTAGTGGTGTTTGTTATTTAATTGGAGTGGTTAAATCGATGTTCCTCCGGACATTTTTTCGTACGAATGGCATTGCAGTCACATATTATTCGGAAATGTCATGTTTACTTTAAACATATTCTTTGATAACCCAGTTTTGTTGCAGTGGAAACTATAATAGCGCCTGGAAAGTTGATTTTCAAGATTGATTTTACTACAAATTCTCTTAGTTTTTTTTTTAATTAGTTGATTTTTCTACATTATCTCCATGAGAGAATAGGGATCGGTCTTTTTGTAGCCGAGGGTAACTTATTATCATTATTGTCGACAAAATCTATCTGCTGGTTTTATGGCCCAACATAACACTAGAGGTAACACTATTCCTCTATTGTACGACAGTTTCAATTTAAAATTGTACAATAATCGAAGCATTTCGTGACGGAGGCAAGGAAATTAAGTTTGGTGACATAATGTGAGGAAAATTGAAAATTTCCAACAAGATTCAATAGACGGGGGAGTAAAAGGAATATGAGGTGTAATGGACGCGCAAATGAGAGTTTGAAAGGGTGGAAATGCTTTTTGTTGATTTTTGATTCGAAACCGACTTCTTTTTATTTTATTTTATTTAAAAAACATTGCCCCACTCTAGGAATTTCTCCTGTATCGTGGGTGCATTCAGAAACATTTAAACTCACATACACAAACAGCCAGACCCGGAACAACTATCTGTAGGCCATACAAATATTTGTAACTTGCGGGGATCGAACCCGCGACACACAGCGCAGCAGTCAATCGCTCAGCCACTGCGCCAACCGTGCCGTCGACTGATGACAATGTTTTCCACTTTCCAGGACGAAATCAATGGGAGCTATGCTAAAAATTAGTAGCATTTTTGTCTTTATTCGAGTGTATTCGATACGTAAAGAAGAAAAAGATTTCTGAATGTCATTTTGCTTACCAATGGTTACTTTTTATGTTAAAGTAATTTTATACTTTACTAATCTTATTGTGTTCGTCGAAATATAACCCACATACCTGTAACAAAAGAAAAGTAACATATTAGCGAACGTATAGACAAGAGATTATTTAAAAATAATACATATTGTAAGTTTCATGGGCGCTTTAGCTTAAGAGGGAACAGGGCTTGTGAGGAATTAGAAAAATAAGTATTTGAAGAAACTATTGCCGTCACGCTGTGTCATGCCTGCCCCCGTAGACTGTCATAGAGACAGCTACAGCTCTGACCGATTATATCACAAACATTTTTACGAGATCGACGTTTCGTATTCCCCTTTTTTCTCATCAAAATCAGAGTCGATTCAATTATTTTTGACATTAAAATTTTATCAAAGCGTATGCCTAGGTTTCTATCAATTTCTTTAATGTCAAAAACTTTTCGAATTTGTCTGGTAGGCCACTAAACATGGCGGTAAAAATGGAGCATTATGTTGAAAAAAAAATAGACGTGTCTACATTAGACCTTGATTTTATGAAAAAAAAAAAAAAATTGGTCTTGAGCAGGGGTTCCCAAACTATGCGCCGCGGTGCCCTGGTGCGCCGTAGAAAGCAAAGAGGGGCGCCATGAGGCGCTCCGGTTTACTATTCTCCGGAAACTAATCTTAAGTATTCGATAAAAGTCTAATGAGCTTGTTGTCTCACAAGAGTTGTCCATTTTCACGCAAACTTTTTGAACTCAATTAATGGTTAATCTTGCGCATGGAAAAGATTATGGATTCACGAAAATTTTTCGACTATATTTCGTATTTTTAAAATACTTTGACGAAGACGATGTCAAAAATTTTTCAAGATTATCTAGAATTTGCTTAGTAAGAAGAAGAGAGTCTCATTGAACTCTTGCGACAGCCTCAAAACAAGGTTCACGAAATGCGATTTGGTGGAGTTTTGGATATTGGTCCAAAGGCCCAAAATGAAGGTGTATTCCCGTTGACCCCACCACCCGTGACCCCACTGGTGGGGTCAGCGGGAATTGATTAAAATAATCAAAAATTGTTCCCGTTAACCCCACCAGTGGGGTCACGGGCAGTGGGATCAGCGGGAATTGATAAAATGACTAAAAATCATTCCCGTTGACCCCACCAGTGGTGCGGGGCAGTGGGGTAATAAAATATTAGTAAAATGGAATGGAGTAGTATTAGTATAGTAAACAAACCTTAAATTAAAAACCTCTAAGAAATCACATTCCTCGTACAAAATATTAATTATGCGAAGCCGAGTTTTCAAATGTATTCTTGTGTGTCAACTCTATTCTAGAAACTCTGCTTTTTCGACTAGCTAAGACGCTAGGCAGCAGCGGTGGCCCAGTGGTAGCGACCCCGACTTACGAACAGTATGTCGTGGGTTCGAACCCAGGCAGGCGCATTACTTTGTGTAATTTATTTCATCACCACTGCTCTCAAAAACGGTGAAGGAAAACATCGTGAGGAAACCGGCATGTCCTAGAACCAAAAATTCGAAGACATGTGACATCTACCAATCCGCACTGGGCCCGCGTGGTGGATTATAGCCCATTCCCTCTCAAAGAGAGGAGGCCTGTGTCCCAGCAGTGGGAACATTAATAGGCTGATGATGATGATGAAGACGCTAGGCAAAATATTAAACCTATTAGTGCGCCGGGAGGGGACGCCCTAGAAGAACATACGCTGACCTCATTGGTGCGGTTCTTCAGAAAGGTCAGGTGCGTAGTACTCGCAACCGGCGTGCGTGTATGACCAGATGTATGAACGTGGACGAGGCAAAAGGAGTATGTAAGGATCGTAGCAGGTGGCGTTCTGTGGTTTCTGCCTACCCCCATGGGAAAAGGGCGTGAGTTTATGTATGTATGTATGTATGTAGTGCGCCGCGAACTGAAAAAGTTTGGGAACCCCTGCTCCAGAAGCATTATTCAGGAAGAAAATAGGGGAATAGATTTGTATGGATAATCACAGCTACTATTGATCAACTCTTATTGAACTATAATCCCCCAAAATAGCGTTCAATTTCCTCCGCTCAAATTAAAAGCCATCCATCTGTCTATTGTAACAAACGGTACCAACACCCGTTCCATTAACCACCAACTGCCAATTCAAAAAAAACGGTACCAACCGGTCTCTCAAAATTTCATTGACATTTCGTACTTGCCTCACCGCGTAGCCAGAATACGTAATTCAGTAAATTCAGGTCACTGTACCACCAGCTCGCTAGGGGTGGCGTGTACGGGTTGATTTGCATAGATAATATCTTGCTCACACACTATTTAGAGGATAAATTCGTGTTTAGCTTTGAATTAAAGGTATTTTTGGCAGAAAAACATACCAGTGACAAGCATAAGACGTGTGTTAGCTGAGATTTTTTTACCCGTCTGCGGCGAAGCTCAAGGAGGGTTATGTGTTTGACCTGTGTGTCAGTTTCTTTTGTTTCCTTGTAACTCCTAAATGGATGTGGATAAATTGTACGTTGTTAGATTCTTGTTCGAGTCTTGGTGGCGGTGGTCACTGGCTCCATTAAAATTGAAAAAACAAAGGACGGTGAAAAGTGGCATATTACCAGTGAACTCGGTAGTACCAAGAACAAGATATTTTCAATACATTTCCTAGAAAACTAGCTCTTATCACACTACGATTAGGTACAAGATGCAATGTACTTCACACACGTGATTTTTATTTCATTTAACCGAACAACGTGAGATTCGTTCTCCATAACAACTGTTTTAATTCCGTCAAAAATGCAGTAACAAAATTTACCCACCTATATCAAAATGTACTATTTCAAAATTAGGTGAATACGTTATTAAAATACACATGTCACAGCCTACACCACGTAACACCAGTACAACAAGGAACTAAGTGTGAACCCTTAATTTTGCACAAAGGCTGTGCACAGCTAACCGTTAAGCTGCACCTAGTGACCGCACGTGAAACTACCCGCGGCGCATACAAATAACACACAGACAGTGCATTCTAAATCTGCCTATTTGTAAGCCTAGCGCTAGGGGGTCAAAGGAACAAAGGCTGATTTTGTGGCCACACTGTTTTCTGAATGTTCAGAGATACGCTGGTTTTGTGGCCGTACTGGGACGGATGTAAGAAACGTTTGATATTTTTTAGATGGTTACTTTGACAATACTAGCACGTTAAACCGTTGGTCCCGGCTGTAAATTGTGTCTTTGACATTTTCTACAGGTCAATGGCCAAATGTCTCTTTCGCAAAATGTCTACTGCTCGTAAAATATCTCAACCAGTCTTACCAAGTGGTATCGTATTACCCAGTACTGATTGGGTTATGGAGATGAGATAGGCAGTCGCTTTTGGTATAATCTGGTATTCAGGTGAATCCGGTTAGAGAGCAGTTTTGAGAGCAGTGGTGATGTAGCAGATAATATTACCAATTTAAGGGGAAGTGTACCAAAATGAAGAATTGAATTAATTCAATCTCTTATTTTTTAACTGTTACATTACCTACTTAATTAGATTTCTTCTCCAGGAAATTACAAAATATTCGCTTCTTTTTCAATATCACAAGTTAATGAGTTTCACATTTTTCGGGGAAAATTTCCCCTGAATTTGAGTTCAAAATAAGGAACTCATTACTTACATGACATCAAAGATTTAAATCGCTTGATTTTCCCTCACGTACGAATGAGTTTTCACTCTGAGTAAAGTGGCTTACACAACTCACGATTTCCAGTACGAGTAAACGAGATTTTATTAAATTAATAATAAGCAGTCTTGAATCCAGTAAATATGACTGGATTCAAGACTTAACCTATTTTATAATAGTTGTACTTTAAAATTAGACTGAAGTTTAAGTAGTAAGATACAAAACTTATGAAGATTCCTGTGCTTGTACCAGTTATTTCCGTCACCAAAGTTTTTGAACAGCCATATTACAAGTGCGATGAGTTGCAGAGGTAAAGATTCCAATTTATTATTATTTATCATCAATTTTGTGACCGTTGGAAGGAATGGAGGGAGGCCTTTGCCCAGCTGTGGGACAATATGGTCTAGCCATAATAATATAATAAAAAATATCATAACTCGTGTCTCTGTGTGCATGCGTAGGTACGTGTGTGCGTGCGTTCGTTAACGCATGTGTGTGTGAAAATGTCATTGTCAATAAAACTTGATTTTTTGAATTGGTAGGGCTTATCTAATGACCCAAATCTTTGACTTCCCTTTACATAAAGGGTTACACACTTCATGTAAAGGGAAGTCACAGACTCTTAACGAAGCCGAAAGGCACTTGTTTTCCCCGACATTGCGATCATTTATTTGTTCTAGACCATACCTAATAGTTACGGAGATATTGGGGGTCAAAGTTCCAACTTTTTCACAAGTTTTTTTTTTAAATGCATGTTTTTAATGTAAGATTTTTACTTTAAACACCTCCAGGACCCCCTTACTATTCAATCCATCCATCAGCACAATGTTTTGAGTGCGTTACATTGAGTCAAACTGTAAAACGTGATTTTTCAGCCCAAAAAAAAAGTCGTTTCCCAGCACTCATTTTTGCGTAAAGTAACTTAGTTTGATGTACATAAAGCTTGGTTGACGGCTTCGTGAAGAGTCTGTTTACACCTTGTATAGATCCAGTTTTCACACCTACTTAAGTAAGTTGCCTAGCTTCGTAATTTCTTAAATAACGAAACTTACATGAAACTACTTCCACAGCTCAGACGTCGTTGCTGAAAGGTCAATCTTAATTCTTATAATATTAAAGTACATATTTATTTATAAATTCTGTCGTCTTAGATCATTATCAGACCGTGGCGGTGTTATTATGGCATAATTAGGTAGCAATTAGTTGCCTAACATTTTTTTTATTTTTAGTGGATTGATAATTTGATACTCAGTTCACGCACGTCAATTATATTAGAAATAATTTGGATTTTAATAGGTTTTAGACGGGACAATGTTATTTTTATTTGTAGAATTGGCGATTATTTATTTATTTAGCCTTAACATTACATTTCGTACAATACATTTTATTTAATATTACGTACCAAAAGAACAAATTGGCCAAGTATAAACTTTTAGGTATTTTGTTATTAAACTACATATTTACGGTTTTCAGATTTTTTCTTTTACATGTGCTGTACGACATTGCTTCTTGCCAAATTTCATGAGTCTAGGTCAACGGGAAGTACCCTAAAGGTTTTGATTCCCTTATGAAATCGCAATATATGTGATACAAACGGTCATATCAAATCAAATGAAAATTGGCACCACCATACCTAGATGCTGATATTTCAGCTTGATAGCTCTACGAGTTCCTAAAAAGAAGGGTCTTGAAGTGATCCCATAAGGGTTCCGTTTTCCCAGAACTTAGGTATGGAACCCCCAAGAATACATTTAACATTTGTTTAAAGATACTTTTAATATTTTCATAAACTTTACATTAAAAATATTTTTTTTATAAAAAAAAACGTTGCCCCACACTAGGAATTTCTCCTGTAACATCACAATTAACGATACGTTTAATATTTCATTCAATTTAAGGGTCTCAGACGCACACACCACAGCACGTAACTAAAAAAAAAGTGTGTGTGTACTTACTACGCACGTAAGAAGTTATACTTCTTTGGCGTATAAAACTAAAATGTTGACTAGCTAACTTCAGGGTGTATGTTGACTAGCTCACTTCAGGGTGCCGGTTTTTTGTGACGGTGCATGTGTGCGCGTGTATTGTAAAAATGTACTCTCATCATATTTCCCTAACGCGCCAAAAGAGGTATAACTTCAATAACCCTAAACAAAACTAGAAAACGACATGTTCCACTTCCTAGTCATTGCCTTGAACTTTTCCAGTAAAGAATTAATAAAGAAAAGTATAACAGAAACAATAAAAAGACGTGTGGCACTCGGAGACTGCCGCGGTAAAGCTATTGCATAGCATTTTTTATCAACTTTCGTAGTGTCAGATATTGATTAAAAATAATAACCTAGGCTTGTCAATATCTGACACTACGTGTTAGGCACTAGGTGTTAGGTTATTTTCGTTACGGAATTTCTGGATTCGGTCTCCACGCTCAAGGCCCGCGATAGAAGCTATGCAATAGCTTAAAAACAAAAGAATATGTCCTACCATTTATCGCAAAATATCAAATCAACATCTATTCTGATTGAGACTCTGTAACAATGGTGTTAAAGTTTCTATTTGTCTGCATGTCTTTAATTATTTGGTCTCAAAAGCCCTTGTGTATTTGGTAATGTCAGGTTTCTAGTGACAATATTGAGTTTAAAAATATTTTGTTTAAAACTTTGCATTTTCGAGTTACTTTCATTTTAAGGTTAAAGCGTTTTCTACAATTTTACAACATACACACAACCTCATAATAATCTGCAACTTCACGCCTGTAATCCCAGAAGGGTTAGGCAGAGGAGACTTCTAACGTGCACATCTTGCTACATCGTTCTCACATAATGTACCATCTCAACATGAATAATATAACCAAGATTTTGTAAAAATATTCTGTTTTAAAAGAGTGTCCATGAGGAGTTTCTTGCCCGTTCTTCTCCATAGAGATCTACGCTAGGCAATGGCCAACTACAGTACTTTCAAAGTTTTTGTGCCTTGTGACTGGGACTGTAGCTTCATTACATTGTTATCTTTGTCGACAGTTTAAAAGTGCCTGTAATGGCCTACTTGAAATAAATGCTTTGATTTTGTTCCTGATGGAAAAACCCAATTGCAATTGCTCAGCAACCTACAATTCTTACACTTTAGCAAAATTTTAATACTGTGTCTTTTATTTCCTTCTCTCTGTGTTCGGAGTGGGTCGTATTGAATTTAATATGAATCCCATTTATTAATTAGTCCAATAAACAATCGGACAATGTGATATGGGGCGTAAGAAAAACATGGATTGATAAATTTTGAATTTATTTTGAAGGTTCTGGATAGGGCACTTCGTCTCATCTTAATTCCTCAAGAGGATATGATATGATATGATTGTAATCATCATATATTTTATTGTATACACCATAATTGTTACACAGCTATTTTACATTGTTGCTAATTCTATAGGGACAGCAGCGATCTTATCGCCTATAGCGATATCTGATTCGATCTGATCATGATTTGTATTAGGACTCTAGAAAATCTTTTATCCCGATAGTTCCGTCTCATGAGATAATTGCCGAGGTTCACGCGGCCGAAGCCGCAATGAAAAAACATATAACATAACATAGCATCACGCCTGTAATATAGCATAACCCCCGTAGGGTTATGCATAGGTGTACCTAATAGTACACGCACATTTCGCCAGTTAGGTATAAATCCCATATAATAGGGGGCAAGTCTATTGCCATCAACCGGGCACAAATCCAGACTCTGTGGCTGCCACTGAGAAGTTCCTGATGGAAAAACCCAATAGCACTTTGCCCGACCTGGGAATCGAACCCAGTACCTCATGCAAAAATCCTCAGTAAAAATTCAGCATCTTAATGTAATTTGTGTAGTGGTAATACTATCAACAAAAAAAAAATGCCACATCCAAAACATCCATCGTAAATCAAGCTGCACATCCGTTAATCCTGAAATGAAGCCACAACGAAATGTTATAATAAGCACCGGCAGACGGACCAACAAAATAAATGAAATTATATGGAACCCACGTAATTTGCTTACGTAATTACTTTTTGGGGATCAGTGTACGAGATAGAGAAGCGCAGAAGTATCGGCTTTGTGCCATGACAACGGATAAGGGTCAGACTCAACCAAAGCGGAGACGGGCGAAGATGTGTGAAATGGAGAGGAGAGGAGATGCGCTAGGGTGCATCTACCAAAGCTGTGCGGAAAAGTACATAGCAGAGAGTAGAGAAGATGTGCATCGCTTACCGCATGCCGCACACAGCACACCGTTTACCGCACGCCGCATACAGCACATCGTTCACGTCTCCTCTCGTCTCCTCAACAATTACGCTAGTCAACCGTTTCTTCCACAGCTATAAGCGGCGACGAGCAGTGTAAATAACGAAATTCTATTGGTGGTTTACAACACATCTCCTCGCCTATCGTGTCGGCTCCGCTTCGATGGAGCCCGGCCCTAAGCGTTCTGTTCAGTCTGTCGTGGTAATATGTCAGTCACTACGGCTTGCTTACCATACACTCGCTGCTTTCCTTACTTTATAGTCAGACTGAGATGCGTATTTCGCATGTGGCGTGATAGAATCGCCACTGCAACATCAAATCAACCAATAACTATCTTCTACGATTTCCTTCTCACCGCTCTGGTTTTATAAAATCTTCTTTCCTTGTCCAGGCGGTCTTGCAATGCAGCTCAGAATTAAGTTGTTTTAGTTTTTCTCCTATCTCAACTTGATATATTTTATTGTTATATGTATTTATTATTAAATGTTTATAAATATTTTCTAGTCTTTTTTTTTCTGTTTTGCACCTATTGTGTATTGCCTCTACATCACCCTATGGTAGACTGTTAGAAAATGCCCAAGGTATTAAGCCCACCTTTTTACAGTTTTACTTGTGAATAAAGTCGAAATCGAGGTTCTTACACTCAACGGAACTCAAACTTTAGATGAACCTTAGGTGGTGGTGTTTATACAAGCATGTTTGGACTTAAAGTTCCTTCAACCCGGTACGGATATACTGCGGAAACAGTTCCAGACACCCGACACCGGACTCTAACTCACAACTCTAGGTTCTACTTTTATTTTTATTGATATTTTTTCATTTATTTTATTTAATATTTTTTTAGGATTATTTCCGTATATTTTTACAAGAACAAGTCATTTAACCCTATCACATTCAATTTCTTTACCTTTATGATTAAGATTTATAATTTATGGGTGAATTAATAATTCTCAACATATATTTATCCATATAATTCCGTACTTTTAAACAAGTAAAAGTGATAACTAAAAGTGATAACAGATGCTTTATTTATTTATTTATTTAATAAAGGTTTACCAACAGCTTGATTTGAAGTGCTTACAAAAATTTAAATATACTTTAGCGTGTTGTGTCAAAGTGTACTTCTGTACCTATTCTGTCGTGTGGCTCAAGGGTGCTGTTTTTAAACAGGGCTCAATTTGTATGGGATTACTGTGGGATTAACGCTTGTATTACATTTTGGGAGGGCAGTTTTTTTAAAACCACGGGTCAATTCAACAACAACAACAACAACATACATTTATTTCAGGCTACTTAGGCCCATAGATATATACCTTACCGACTAACATATGTACATAAAGGGTGTAAACAGACTCTTAACGAAGCCGAAAGGCACTTGTTCTCTCCCCGTCATTGCAATCATTTTTTTTCTAAACCATACCTTCTAGTTACCATCATTTTTTTTTCTAAACCAAACCTTCTAGTTACGGAGATGTTTGGGGTCAAAGTTCCAACTTATTCACAAGATTTTTTTTAAATACATGTTTTTAATGTAAGATTTGTACTTTAAACACCTCCAGGACCCCCTTACTATTCAATCCATCCATCAGCACAATGTTTTGAGTGCGTTACATTATGCCCTACTGTAAAACGTGATTTTTCAGCCCAAAAATAAAAGACGTTTCCCAGCACTAATTTTTGTGTAAAGTTACTTAGTTTGATGAACATAATGCTTGGTTGACGGCTTCGTGAAGAGTCTGTTTACACCCTGTATATTATAATACAAAAAAAAAAAACAAATTCGGGTAAAAACGGCAATGTATAAGACATCAAGCATCATTTGCCTAGCCTTTTCCCAACTATGTTGGGGTCGGCTTCCAGTCTAACTGGATGCAGCTGGATACCAGTATTTTACATGGAGCGACAGCCTATCTAACTTCTACCCAGTTATACTAGTACTAGATAATACGATACCCACTGGTAAACTGGTTGCACGACTTTCGGGCCACTGACTTCCTGCAACGACTATCAAAGGTATTCAAAAGACAGCTGGGACTAAAGGTTCCACGTGCTTTCCAAGGTACGGAGGAAACTTGGTATGTAATGGATCACTTAATTTAATGTATTTACTTGGTTAAGTAAGCTGATGTAATGTAAAATATGTGTACAGTCAACAAAATAGATAAGTATCCATGGTTGTTAGATATAGCTGCAGTTTTTTTTGAAAATGTTGCACATCTTCAAAACGAAATTGAATTAATTTAACCAATTGTTTATTTCTCTTCATTTAATTTTAATTTCATTCGAAAACTTCGATCGGTTTTTAAGAAAAAACATTTTTATCTTTCGACTCTGGTTACTTATCTATTTTGTTGACTGTACGTTGAGTAAAATTAAAGTTGTATGTTATCTTATATAAACATAAAACAATAAAAAATAATTTCGGGTGCCGTGGAGCTGCACACTGTATTTAAAGGAAATCAGACTTTTAATCTGCAGGGGTGTTGCTGTAAGACTAGTTTAATGAAACAAACATATCTTTGCCCACTTTCCAGTATACAGGGTGTAAACAGACTCTTCGCGAAGCCGTTAACCAAGCATTATGTACATCAAACTAAGTAACTTTATGCAAAAACTATTGCTGGGAAACGACTTTATTTTTTGGGGTGAAAAATCACGTTTTACGGTAGAACTCAATGTAACACACTCAAAACATTATGCTGATGGATTTATTGAATAGTACGGGGGTCATGGAGGTGTTTAAAGTAAAAATCAAACATTAAAACATGTATTTATAAAAAAGCATGTGATAAAGTTGGAACTTTGACCCCCAATATCTCCGTAACTAGAAGGTTCCCAGGTATGGTCTAGAACAAAAAAATGATCGCAATGTTGGGGAGAACAAGTGCCTTTCGGCTTCGTTAAGAGTCTGTTTACACCCTTTATTAACGCTAGTAGCTCACTAAATTTTAAATCATAAGTCACTCATCCAGACACGAAAGAAATAAAATCACAACAACGGCCGGCCGTCTTCTTTCGTTTAATTACATCCCCTCTAAAAGAGCTTAACACTAAGAGCTTCACAATATATAAAAGTATTACAAAATAAAATCCTAGTTAATACCGGCTACTACTTCATTAAGCTTACATTGTGTTAAAATTGCGGTAAGTGCACTTAGCGAGAACGTTCTCAGAAAATATATTGTATTGGAGGCAACATGTGGTGGACAGGGAGAAAAA
Organism: Lycophotia porphyrea; assembly: GCA_950005105.1. Classification (NCBI taxonomy): domain Eukaryota; kingdom Metazoa; phylum Arthropoda; class Insecta; order Lepidoptera; family Noctuidae; genus Lycophotia; species Lycophotia porphyrea. The sequence continues at coordinate 12,548,619 of OX465406.1, forward strand.
TGGCTTACTTTTAGTGAAACCAAAATATTGATGCTTACTTGCTTATGGATATGGAGGAACTCGTGGCTAAATCATAACAGCCGCTTGGGTCAATCTTTAGGTTACCTAGGTTGCCGTGCTTGCCTAGGTTGGTCTGTAGATGGGTGACCACACATTACATACCGAGTTTCCTCCGCGCTTTGGAAATCACGTAAAGCCGTTGGTCCCGGCTGTCATTTGTAGATCTTTGACAGTCGTTAGGTAGTCAGTGGCCCAAAAAGTCTGACAACCAGTCTTACCAAGGGGTATCGTATTACCCAGTATTAACTGGGTTGTGGAGGTCAGATAGGCAGTCGCTCCATGTAAAATACTGGTATTCAGCTGCATCCGGTTAGACTGGAAGCCGACCCCAACATAGTTGGGAAAAGGCTAGGCAGGTGATGACATGCTTACGGATATGGCGTAGACCTACAATGACTGTTCGTCAAAGGGTGTAAAAAGACCGTTAACAAAATCGAAAGGCACTTGTTCTCCCCGTCATTAGGATTTATTTTTAAATGTTATAATACCTTCATGATTCCTGTACTATTTAATTTATCCTGTAGCACAATGTTTTAAGCGCGATATATTGTGTCCTACCGCAAAACGTGATTTTTTACCTAAAAAATAGTCGTTTCCCAGCAATAGTTTTTGCATAGAATTACTTAGTTTGCTGTTCAGAATGATTGGTTGACGGCTTCTTGTAGGGTCCGTTTACACCTCGTTTAATGCTATACCAAATTATTATTATTATTATTATAGCTAGCCCATATTGTCCCACTGCTGGGCAAAGGCCTCCCTCCATTCCTTCCAACGGTCGCGATTCTGTGCTACTTCTTTCCAATTCTCAAGGAAGACATCCAGTTCGTCCCGCCATCTCCTACGTGATCTGCCGCGACCCCGTGTCACTGTTTCAGGGCACCAATCCTGAGCTTTACGGGCCCACAGTTCGTTCGGCATACCACCAAATACCAAATAAATAAAAAAAAACTAACTTAAGTAAATATGTACGGTTAAATACGAGGAGATAACGTAATCAAACCAGAACTTCTAAAACTTTTTCTGTGTCCGATATTACAAAAGTACATTTTCTATAACTTAAACTATATAGAGTATATAGTTTTAAACATTAATACAACCTACAGGAATCTAAAAAAAATCTCTTACCTATCAACATAATTACATAATTATGTAGGTACCTAGTTTGAAACTAAATCTCGGGTTCTGCAAGCCCGGTTGTACCAACCGCACGGCTATCAATTTTGTCAACGTCCGAGCTCCAAAGTTCGTGGTCCACTTGCTTTTACCGTAAATATAGACGGTTAAATAACAATAAAGGGGCTTCGTGATTGATTGTTCAGGTTATATTCATTTTCATGGACACCTGACTAAGAATGAACAATACTGGTATGGTTTAGAACAAAACAATGATCGCAATGATTTAGAGATTAAGTGCCTTTCGGCTTCGTTAAAGGTATTTTTATACTTATTGTTATTCGGAATACAAAATAAGCTGCAAACCATCGTCTGCCTCTTTTCCCAACTATGTTGTGGTCATCTTCCAGTCTAACGGGATGCAATACCAGTATTTTTCAAAGAGCGATTGCCTATCTGACCTCCATAACCCATTCAGTACAAGACAGACTTTCAGGCCACTGACTACCAGTAACTGTCAAAGATTTACAAATGACAGACAGAGGCACAGAGGAAACTCCGTATATAATGGGTGATCACCCCTTCACGGACTAACCTAGGCAAGCGCGGCTTAACCTAAAGATCGACCCAAGCGGCTTGTGGCTTAACAGCCGCTTGGGTCCTCCTCCAAAAAACAAGCTTCTTATCAAATCATACAAGTATCCACTCGTCTATAAAGGGTGTAAACAGACTCTTAACGAAGCCGAAAGGCACTTGTTTTCCCCGTCATTGTGATCATTTTTTTGTTCTAGATCATACCGGGGAACCTTCTAGTTACGGAGATATTGGGGGTCAAAGTTCCAACTTTTTCACAAGTTTTTTTTTTAAATACATGTTTTAATGTAAGATGTTTACTTTAAACACCTCCAGGACCCTTTACTATGCAATCCATCCATCAGCACAATGGTTTGAGTGCATTACACTGAGTCCGCCAAACGTGATTTTTCAGCCGGAAAAAAAAGTCGTTTCCCAGCACAATTTTTTGCGTAAAGTTACTTAGTTTGACACCCTGTTGATTAGAATGGAAGTCACCCCCAAAATATCTCAAAAGGATGAACTGACAGAAGACAAATCAACAACCAAACAAAACAACGAACAAATCAATCTGGCACGACATTCCCACTTCCAAATCAACTTGAGAGCTAACACTACAAAATAACCTCAAAATAGAGTAAAAACATTCAAGCCATTCATAAATCCTTCTACAAGATTGATGGTGACCATTGTGTGAATGGCGGAGACAAAGTCTTGGACTCCACTGTCGTTCCATGGCTTAGGCCTTCGCCCTCGGGTCCCTTTTGGGGCTTATCGCCGTCCATGTAATATGAATGGATGGTAAGTAATAGTTTTGGGACATAGTGTTCTGTTAGGTGGGCAGCAAATTGTGATTTAGGAGTTTCTGAATGGAGGTGTATCAGAAGAAGTAGATAAAGCGAGTTGTACCATTGACAATAATTATAGAAATGTTAAAAATCTAGTCATTGGACTGACGTAAGCTATCGAAAAGTTTATATCAGTTAAGAGTTGTTTAGACAAATGAAACTTTTAAGAAGCGACCGTCATTTGTCTAGACTCTGAGCAATATTTTACATAACATAACATCACGCCTGTAACCCACATAGGGTTAGGCAGAAGTGTACCTAATTTATAGTACACCCACATTTCGCTAATTATGTTTCAGATCTAATAGCGGGCAACCCTATTGCCATCAACCAGGCATGAATCTAGACTCCTTGGCTGTAACTGAGCAATTCCGGATGGAAAAACTCAATAGCATAGTGCCAGACCCGAGCATCGAACACAGGACCTCATGCTCAGCAGTCATGCTTGCGACCACTCGACCAACAGGGCAGTCAGTTTTTTGTAGTTTTGAATTACCATAATACGGTTCAAAAATAAAACAGAGTTTATTTACGTTAAAAACCCCATATATAACAGGTAAAAAGCTTTACCGGGAAAACATTGAGTTCAACTGAAACATCTATTTTAATCATATTCATGTATCTCCGTGAACGACAAAACCAGAAAAAACAAAGATTCCATACTATTTCCCCAAATTCTCGCCTCTTAGTTCCTCGAAAACCGCAGGAAAATCCATAAAAAATAAAACCCCCAACCATAATTTTTACCCGATTCAATAATATTTTCACAATTTATCTCGACATTCTTATTTTTTCATTACATTGTTCGACGAATTATGTGGCAGTGTGTATCGTTGGTACTGTTTTGAGCTCACAAATATCAACCTTGTGTTTTAGGTGATAGACTTTGGAGTCCTTTGATGGAAAAACAAAATGTTATTCGTGAAAGACATTCGTTTTTATTTACTTTAGTTTCAGGGTTAATCTAGTTGGTGATCATTTTGTTTGCCTCTATACGATTGTATCTATCGGTTAGAACTATTTGTTAGATATTTTGTGATTCTGTGTGGGACTGTCGAGTGATTTTCTTTCTTTTTTTGTCTGCTGGGTCATGTTTTTGGAAAGTCTGTCTTTCAAGGTTATTGGTGGAACAAGTTTTATATAAAATGAGCAAGATCAAAAAATAAATAATACACATTTATTTTATACATTTTATTTGGTCTTTAACCAAATAAAATTATTTTGGCTATCTTTGTTGAAATAAATGTAAATCTATAGGGGAACTTAACCCAAGAAATAGTTTTATTACAAATAAAATATGAGTCTTTGATACCGAATTCAGAAAACGTCAACAAACGACGAGGCGCCTGGATGCTAGACAGTGGTCCTATAAGGCTTTCACACATCGATCATTTATCACTGGAGAAAAGTAATAGTAACTTGTGAAAGGTAACAGAAAAACGAAACTACTCAAAAACAATTTAGAGATATTTTGGGTTTATCTGACAATAATCATCGCAACGTATCAGCTGTTTCTCAACGGTCGGTTATTGTAAAACCGGTTGCCGATAGCAATACTAATGTCAGAAAGCCATATACGTCTGCATCGAGTAATAAGACAGTAACCATGACGTCACCGCCCCACTCTAATGCAATCCGGAATAATTACAAGAATGAAGCCGCGTCGAGTGCTACTGTACTTAACCTCGAACTCGAAGCGACATGACCATGATGATAATAATCATAACGACTGGCAGGTAGTGAATTATCATAAGAAACCTATGCGATATCGATATACAGGCTCGGCGGGAATATGTCGCGACAATAAGGGAAAATTTAAAGCGGCGGATAGAATGATACTGATTTATTTAATCTCTGTACAGTACGTTGTAGAAGGAAAATTCGTAAGCCTACTCAGTCTATAACATTCTCACAGCTCTGGCAATGGACCTCTCTCTGTGTGGAAAAGATATCATATTACACACATTCGTTGACAGTGTAGTAAAAGTGAGCTTGTTCATCATCATCATTTCAGCCGAAAGACGTCCACTGCTGGACATAGGCCTCCTCCAAGTGTCACCACATTGACCGGTCCCGTGCATTTGGCATCATCGGTCCACGTAGTGAAAGGCCAATACAACTTCTTCCGGTCGCGGTTGCTACTCCAGAACTTTTCAGCCCCATCTGCGAGTAATATGCCCTGCCTATTGCCACTTAAGTTTGGCAATTCTTCGGGCTACGTCGGTAACCTTGGTTAGGTTAGCCCGAAGAATTGCCCTTGCGGATGTTTTCATTTCTGATTTGATTACGCAAGGAGAGTGCTACGCTCGGCGTAGCACTCTCCATTGCCCTTTGGGTGACTTTAAGCCTTCTGATGAGGCCCATTGTGAGCTTGTTAGTTCTACGTTTTTTATAGTCGCCTCTTTGTGTATATTGGCCTAGCTCTGTTCCGTCTACAGCTTGCTTTGTAGGGAAGTGAGAATTATGTATTTCTTACTCTGCTATTCTCTTTTGCTTAATTTCGTTGCGGGATCCAAGATGGCGAACCAAATTTCCAGGATGCATCGGGTTTCATTTCTTTGGAGCATTTCTGGTTGGTCTCCATTGTTTGTTCTGGCATTCGGGAGATACAGAGGCTGGGGGAAGTGTAGCTTGCTAATCTTAAAAACTGTATTTTAGCTTCACTTTTACAAGAATCTACAACTAAATGAACACTACACTGCGCTCCAGAACTCAAAAGTCTTACTGACTAGCTCATAAAATTGCCAAACTAAAGTGGGACTGGGCAGGCCATGTCTGCCGGCAAAACTGTGGGCCCGCATATCACAAAACTGGAGCCCTGGGACAGCCATACGGGGTTGTGGCAGACCGAGAAGAAGATGGTGAGATGCCTTGGATGGTTTTCTCGTTAATTGGCGAAAAGAGACGCAACATCGACAAAAGTGGAAGGATTGAGGGGAGGCCTTTGCCCAGGAGTGGCATAACAAAAAAAAAAAACAACCAAAGCCATAGGCTCAGCTAGTATCCTAAAACAACAAAGACAAACCAAACAAGATAAGTTACAACTCAATATCTTTAATTTTATCGCTCGGCTCAATGAATAGGTATTGTGTAGGCGTAGAAGTCCCTTTGTTTGTATTAAGGGCTAAAACAATAGTAATAATGTTTGCGAGGGTTGAAACTGTATTAGTTATAATAACTAAACTAATAATAACTTGTTTAATTCTTAATGTAATAATGTTAGAATAAGTTCAATTAGGTTTGAAGATATAATACGAGCATTCAGCTTTCCTCCAGGGGCTCTCTCCCTATTAAGAATAAGAATAACTGGCCAAATGCGAGTGGGACTCGCGCACGAAGGGTTCCGTACCATAAACCGAAAAAAACACGTCTCTTGTATGGGAGCCCCCTTTAATTAGTATTTATATTATAGCGGCAACAAAAATACATCATCTGTGAAATTTTCAACTGAGTAGCTATCACGTTTCATGTGATACAGCCTGGTGGCAGACAGCCATCCAGATGGACAGTGGAGTCTTAGTAATACGGTTCCGATTTTACCCTTTGGGTACGGAACCCTAAAAGGAACATTACGTTATTGAAGCTCTAACACCATTTAAGGCAAAAATAACAACTTTACAGGAGAGTGAAAATCTTCATAATTATACCTTTGTTCACTTCAAATTTGGCTGAAACGCCGTGTCTTCCGATCCTCTAGCAAACGGCATTTTTTTTTTTCGGATGGGAAATCATCAAATGACTTCTCCCGCTCTGGGCAGAGCGGAAGGGAGTGTCAGACTTGTACTGACTAAAACCCATCCATGTTCCTTCCTTGCCCTTTGTGTTCCAGGGCCGCGGTAATTCTTTCGAACAGTCCCGCAGCCCTGGCAGGCATCGGCCCTTGCGGGCTCCTCCCTGTTTGCTGACATCTCTTTGAAGCGCGCGTGGAACACGAACGCGCCGTCAACACGGTCAAGTCGTCAAAAGATGGACGGACGGCGAGCTAGCCCATTACTCACCGTCCACAGGTCAAAAATCAACATGATAAGTCCGCCAATTTGACTTACGTCATTACGTGGTGTTAGAAATACAACGACGATTGGTATGTATTTATTCTACTGTAAGTTTGTAATGTATCAGATATATTTAGAAAAACGCGAATGACTGCAATCTCAAATTATAAAGGGTGTAAAAGACTTAACAAAGCCAAAAGGCACTTGTTGTCACCGACATTGCGATCATTTTTTTGTTCTAGACCATACCTGGGAACCTTCTAGTTACGGAGATATTAGGGGCCAAAGTTCCAACTTTTCCGCATTTTTTTCTTTAAATACATGTATTTTATGTAAGATTTTTAACTTTCTTTAAACACCTCCACGACCACCTTACCATTCAATCCATCAATCAGCACAAGGATTTGAGTGTGTTACATTGAGTCCTACCGTAAAACGTGATTTTTCAACGTTTTTTTTTTTGTTTGCCAGAATGTACGTTAACACTGTATGATCTAAAACTGTAATGGCCCCTTTTCATTCTCTATTTCATATGGTGTGCAAATATTTAATTTTATCCTGCACCATTTTTTTATTTTATCTATGCACAATTGCACATTGTAATTTATAATAATTAAAAAAAAAAACAGTCTTATTTTGTTTTGTGGTAGATAGGTAGATAATTATACAATTTAGCACTTTTCTTGGATCATGGGCTGACTCCGTTACTTATGCTTATGCCCTAAGTTACAAGGTTGAAAATTGGTCGACCGTCAAGGAATTCGGTAGCACCTAATGACTTTAAAAGGTTAGCAGTAATGATCAGAGCTGTTTAAATTTGTAACGTTATTCAAATATTTTGGGACCATGCATGACCGTGGTTAAAATAAACATGACTGAACAATGAGAGAGCATCGGTGGCCCAGTGGTGGCGGCCCCGACTAACGTGCAGTAAGTTGTGTGTTCGAATTCAGGCAGGCGCATTAATTTGTGTGATTTATTTCATCACCACTGCTCTCAAAACGGAGAAGGAAAACATCGTAAAGAAACCGGTATGTCCTAGAACCCAAAATTCGAATACATGACTATGACATCTACCAACCTGCACTGGGCCCTCGTGGTGGATTATAGCCTATTCCCTCTCATAGAGAGTAAAGCCTGTGTCCCACCGGTGGGAACATTATAGGCTGGTTACGCTTTGCTATGAACAATGAGCTTCATTCAAGCAGGATAACAGCTGTCCAAAAAAAGATATGACAGCTCTTATTAATTTCCTTCTGTTTTCTATACATATATAATCCCAAGGCTGCACCCGCCAAACCCGACCCCATTACCGTTATTCCGCCGCCATTTTGTCTTAAATGACAGTTTAATTCAATTTTAGAACACCCAAAAGCGCGGGCTTTTGCCTGTAAATAACCGCGGTAACACGATGTCGTTTGCTGAATGGCAAACTGTTTAGGGTGGTGCCATATTATGTTACAAGTACGATAGAATACCTGCGTAGTACGCAAAATGTGTTTTGAATAATTTGAATGTCATTTCCATTATAATTTATGTGGTGTTGATAGAGAGAGCGTTGTTGAAATGTTGATAATGCTATGATTATGAATAACAAGTTAATTGCTTGAATCTCAATTTATATACCGAAATAAAAATGGCTCTTTAAATTATGTACAGACGCCAGCAGGTCAACCTATCCGAAACTGTCAGATTTTCGCAACCAACCTTGAACCTAATGCAAATCGAAGATAAAGTTGAAAATTTAATAAATTTAACAGATTGTAGTAGCTTGATGCAATACAAATGGAAACTAATACAGGGTGTAAACCGATCCTTCACAAAGCCGTCAACCAAACATTCTGTACATCAAACTAAATAACTTTACACAAAATATATTGCTGAAAAATGACTTTTTTACTGGGGTGAATAATCACGGTTTACGGTAGGACCCAATTTAACGCAATCAAAACAAACTCAAAACATTGTGCTTATGGATGCATTGAATAGTTCGTGGACGAGGAGGTATTTAAAGTAAAGATATATCATTAAAAACTTGTATTAAAAAAAAAAATCTTGTGAAGAAGTTGGAACTTTGACCCCCAATATCTCCGTAACTAGAAGGTTCCCGGATTCCCCCAGAAACAAAAAAAAATATCGCAATGACAGGGAGAATAAGTGCCTTTCGGCTTCGTTAAGTGTAATTGTACACCCTTTATACTGCAAAAATAACCACTTTGTGGAACCCTGATACAGCCAAAAGGCGTCGCGGCAGACCTCGTAGAAAATGGCAAGACGAGTTGGACAAAACCAACGACCAGTGATCCACATTAGGCCTGGGATCGCAACAACTGGAAATATATATGGGGGGAGCCTCTGTCCAGCTGTGGTGCGCAGGCTTAAAGTATTTGCGTGTTTTTGTACAATGATAACTACTGTATAACAAAACAGATAACAGTATACACTTAGAAGAACTAAGAAATAACATTTTATTAAAAACCAAATTAAGCAACGCTATAAGACAACTTAAATTAATAACACTTAAAAAAACTGACATCATAACATTTCAAAGCTGAGAATAAAAATCAATTAGTGAGTAGAATAATTTCCTGTCTGACTTACTTCTTGAAAAAAAAAACATTTCGAGATTGGTAATGATCGTATCAAGTCAACGGCATTATTAAAACAATCATTTTTATTTTCTTTACAATAAGACCAACCCAAAACATTAACAACGTGTATGAAACACAAAATCTGCATGTTTAATTGCTCACAAATAATTGTCCCACTACGAAACTACGCGTCCCATAGTGTGTCCCAACCCTAAATACGCCCAAAGCCCCAATTTCAGCAACAGTCGGTAATTATTCAGTCCCATCTAACAGCCAAGTGTTTGTCCCTTTAATATAATTTCTCTGGATCGGCACAACTTTGGTGACAGCGATAGGGATGGACGATTCTTGCATGTTTATCGATACTTTACGATACGCGAGTAGAGGAAGACCAAAAAAACGATGGATGGGCTGTGTGAGGAATGATATGGCTAGAAAGGATGTGACTGCTGAGATTACGAGTAGGTAAAACAGAAGTGTGGAAGAAGTAGACATGTTGCGCTGACCCCAAATAACTTGGGATAAGGGCAGGTAAATGTCTGCCAGGGCTGCGGGACTGTTCGAAAGAGATACCGCGGCCCTGGAACACAAAGGGCAAGGAAGGAACCTGGGTGGGTTTTAGTCAGTACAAGTCTGACATTCCCTTCCACTCTGCCAAGAGCGGAAGAAGTCATTTGATGATTTCTAATCCAAAAAAAAAACAAAAAAAAGGGCAGGAAAATGAGGATGATAAAGACTTTGATCATTCTGGAACACAACTATGCTATTATACGAGTAGCATCATTTTGAATGCCTTTTATTCGATACTCCAAATATCGGATCGTATCGTATCGTCCTCTGGTTTGCGTGAACCTTGCATCGTACTTATTAATACTTCTAACAGTCTAAGCAAATTCCAAGATGTTATTTTTTAATCCTCTTGTATTCTTTTGGATTGATAAAAAATGCAATTTAAAAGAATGTCATACGATACGATTTATTCGTTCCGAAACCACTACTTTTATATCGATCCAACCATTAATAGTTTTATCATAATTATAAATTTTTATTTATCTCAACATCAGAAATTACAGCCGCTGGTATATGCACAATCTTGTATAGAGAAAGGTTTAATTAATTCGTATCGATAAAAATATCGGTGTATCGATACTATAAAGTATCGAATCCGATGGTGCCTCACTAGACAACGACCAATGAGACAGTTTATTGCTTTAAGAAAGTTTTATCTGTGCATCTCTGTTTTTTTTCGAGTTTTTTATAAAGGCAAGCGTGAGCTGAGTTTTCAATGGGAACGAAAATGAAACTGGCCGTTTCATTTTCGTTGAAATATTCCTTATTAAAGTGTTAAAATTGTTGAGGGAGTTTATTGTTTGCAAAATAGGAGTGATATAGAACAGTGCTTTTTTTCAACGACCAAATAAACAATCAAAAATGTCCCAAGAAGAAGTCTTTATATGGCTCTGGGACAAAATATGTCAAAAAAGTTAAAAAAAACAAAGGTTATGTGTAGTCGATCACACGTCGAGCTAAATAAGTCTAGGAGTTTTAATAAAAAAGGAACTGATTTGATACCACTGCCGAGCGGACAGCTAGTCTACTTTCTGTTTAAACATCATCATCAGCCTATAATGTTCCCACTGCTGGGACACAGGCCTCCTCTCTATGAGAGGGAATGGGCTATAATCCACCACGCGGGCCCAGTGCGGATTGGTAGATGTCACATCTCTTCGAATTTTTTGGTTCTAGGACGTGCCGGTTTCCTCACGATGTTTTCCTTCACCGTTTTTGAGAGCAGTGGTGATGAAATAAATTACACAAAGTAATGCGCCTGCCTGGGTTCGAACCCACGACTTACTGTTCGTAAGTCGGGGTCGCTACCACTGGGCCACCACTGCTCTCTGCGCCTGCTCTGTTTAAACATAATAAATATAAACTACTCGTATTTTCAGTTTTATTGCTCAGTACATAATTCGTACAATGTCATAGGAAAGTCGTCAGCATTTACTACGAGCCAAAAAAAAAACGTTGTAAACTAGGTACATTTTTTATGCACTCATAAATTCAGCAAGATTTACAGATTTGCATAAATTGTTGAAAGTTTGTTCACGTGTACATTCTGTAATAATTTTCAATGTATCTATGAATGTTTTGTTAGATAGTGTAAGAATTAATGTAGGTGAATATTTTATGTTTTCAAAGTGCAAAAATAATAATAATAAGGTACATTTTCTTGAGTAACTGCAGAATGTTTCTACCAAATTGACTTCTTTATAGTTCTTTTTTGAGTCGTTCTTTGCTTTGTTTTGTTTTCTTTCTGTAATCATTTTGCTGATACATCATGTCACTCTAATCAATCTTTAGGTTAAGGTGGAAACATCAAAATCGCCCGCGAAATTCAATTTTTTTTACGTTCTTTGCAATTCGCTAGTCAGTGGCAGGTTTTATGTTGAACAAAATATAATTCGCGGCCGTAAAACGTATGTCTTTACAGAATTGTAGTAGGTAATTAAAATCATGAATACAACCCCTTCAAGTTCATTCAACCCCATTTAATGAGTATTTCATAAAAAGTCGTTCGATGTGATTAAATGAGCCGCTTAAGCTGCGCTTGCCTAGGTTGGTCCGTTTTCAGACTAATGGCTATCAGAAACAACTGACAAAGATCTACAAATGACAGCCGGGATCGACGGCTTAACATGCTTCAAAGCACGAACGAAACTCGGTAAGTAAAATGGGTGAACAAAAAATTAACTAGCAAACAACGTCCCAACAATTTTTTTTCCTAAAAGCTCATTGAATAATAATTTCATAAAAAAATGTTATTCAATGTGATTAAATGAGCCGCTTAAGCCGCGCTTGACTAGGTTGGTCCGTTTACAGACTACTGGCTATCTGTAACGACTGTCAAAGATATACAAATGACATCCAGGACCAACACCTTAACGTTCTTTTAAGGCAAGGACGAAACTCGGTAGGTAAATGGGTGAACAAAAAAATAACTAGCAAACAAGGCCTTAACAAAATATTTCCCTAAAAGCTCCCCTAGCTTCATTACTGAACCCAAAAAGTAACTTTTTAAACCCATTTTTTAGAAAAACTTTGTTGAAAACAATGCTCCCCATTGGGGTGTTTTTGTGCGAATGATAATGTATTTTTTCTCAGGAACTTTAAAAGTCAAACGACGTTAATGAGTTTGTCCTTTTTGTTCTATGTTTTCAGGAGCAGGCGTATATAGGTCCTTATGGTAAGTAAATAATTTTATTTAGGAGTTTTCTTTTTAAATGAACGTAGTGTAGAGCCTTACTTTTCATGACTTGATTGTTTCAACAATTAGATACATAATGATTTAGGTACAACTTTTTCTGAATACAACCTATAGTCTAGTAATTGAATGTAGACAAACTGTCCTGCAGTTTGGCAAAAGATTTGTGTAATACCCACTCATGTAACTTTTGTTGAAAAAAATGTGTAGCTGGAGGTTCTATAATATAGATTCTAGATGGTAGTGTACATTATTAGTTACAGTATTATGCAATGGCATTTTTAATATAATACTTTTAGGTATGCATTATATTTTAGTATTTAAAGACTGCTTTAATAATGACTAGCGACTCGCCCCGGCTGCGGCTTCGCACGGGTGCAATGATAGATATAAACCTTCCTCTTGAATCACTCTATCTATCAAAAAAACCCGCATCAAAATCCGTTGCGTAGTTTTAAAGATCTAAGCATACATAGGGACAGACAGCGGGAAGCGACTGTTTTATACTATGTAGTGATAGTGACATGAATAATTTGTAAACACAAAGCTTTCTTTAAAAACTACCTAGGAAAGAAATAAAGAAAGAAATACAAGGTTTGTTCAAAGTACCTATTGTGTAAGGGTAAGAGGTTTTTTTATGTAGATACATTGCTATTGTGGAAACACTAACAATAGTGTGGAAAAAGACAATTTGATCATGTAGGCTTGTGTCTGCATGATCAAATCGTCTTTTAACCAAACTTTTCTTCGTTTCAATACTAACTTTCTCATTTTCAATTTCATCACCTTTCACGGGTGCTAAACACAAATGTCCGGGTCGGATTATTCAATAAAAATGTCAAACATTTGAAATTAGGATTTCAACTGATCATATCATCATCATCACCATCATTTCAGCCCAGAATCACCCACTGTTGGGTCTGGACCTCCCCTTTCTTCTGCCACTCTTTGTTCTGTGCGTCCCTTATTCAGCTTTATTCTTTTTAATTGATAAATATTGACGTGATCAGAGGGCGGGCCTATTTTTGGCCACATAATCAGCATTTCCATCCAACGTGGCAATGTTGCCAGCCTTCTAGGCACTTTTCCTATTGACAACGATGTGGACGAATTTTTTGACGCCCTGTAACCCTTTTAATATTTGTATATATTTTTATTACTATTAAAGATTTGTAGTTTGTAAATAATGTACATTTCTTTAAATTAATTAAAAAGTTCTAATTGAAAAAAATAAAGCGACGTAACGTCTGAAGTGAATAAGTTAACTTCAACTAACTTTTGGAGCGCCTGGTTCATTCGAGAAAAAGCCTTACCTTGAATTGCACCGACCTGATCCGAATATGATATAGCAATAGTAGATGATGAATAGAGTTTGCCAGTCGAACAAAAATTGAATATTATGTCTAAATAAGTAAGTAATATAAAAAAATTAGAAACCGAGAATATGTGGTTGATAATGTGTGTGTGATATGTGAGGTTTTTACAAGTCAGATGTGAGAGGGAATGTCGAGAGGGGTCGCCCGAAGGACATACACTGACCTTATTGGTGAGGTCCTTCAGAAAGGTCAGGTGCGTAGTACTCGCAACGGTGTGCGTATATGCCCAGACGTACGAACGTGGACGAGGCAGAAGGAGTATGTAAGGATCGTAGCAGGTGACGTTCTGTGGTTTCTGCGTACCTCCATGGAAAACAGGCGTGAGTTTATGTGTGTGTATGTATGTGTAATGAATGTCCGGGTCGACTTTCTTAAAAAAGAAAAAATACTGCTGCGTACGGAAGACTGTGAGTCATCCCTTACAGACTCCTATTAATGAAGGAGTAAACTTGATTAATTCAATTAACTTTCGATCGAGCCTACCCAGTGAACACCTTAAATGTTGACAACCAGTTGTTAAGGAATTAGCATTAATTATAAATGTTAACTCGCTTCATTTAACGTAATTTACCTGAATGTTGGAGGTATTACTGTGGGCCAAAATAGCAGGTAACTGGTGCCCTGACACAGTGAGGCGGGCTCGTGGCAGGCCACGAAGGAGATGCAGATGGCGGGACGAACTGGAAGGAGAATGGTGGGGTTCGCGAGAGATGGAAGAAGTGGAGGGAGGCCTTTGCCCAGGAGTGGGACAGAGCAGGCTAGTATGGAGGTATTCTAATGTTGGTTTACCTGTAAACAAAATAAACAAAGGTTATTGAACAGTAGTAAAAAACCGGACAAGTGTGACTTCGACTCGCGTGGAGAGGGTACGTTAATCACCTAAATTCCGTAAGTTGTTTTAAATCTGACCCTTTTTATTACACCATAGATTTCTTATAGGTATTCCTGTTATCAAAGAAACAAATAGCATCTGGCAAACAATTTTTTGTATTTTTTTTCAAAATTCTCGGCCCTGTAGTTTCCGAGTTAATGGTCAATTTTCGATTATTAAAGGGAAACTTCTAATGCGACTTCCAACAAGGTTGCGTTAAACGTTTAACGCTCCTGGGGAGGGGAAATAGAAAGAGACAGAGCGAGAGTGAATGCGTTCCACATTACGAAGTTTCACTTCGTCCGCGCGGAGGTTATATATTATATATTTATAGGAAATAGTTTTGTAGTTTTGATCTTAAAACCGCCACCGCTATAAGCTGTTACAGAGAAATTTCTGATGGAAAAACCCAATAGCAATTTGCCGGACCTGGGAATCGAACCCAGGACCTCATGCTCAACAGACGCGCTCGCGACCACTAGACCAACGAGGCAATCGAGGTAGTCTGGATTTGTGCCTGGTTAATGCCCCTTTTTAAAAGAAACCTGTGAAAAACACTGATGATATTTGTGAATAATAAAACATGTAAAACTATTTTTTCCAAGATATATTTGGCCAATGTCCTCCAAAGGGTCAGAGGCTAAAAACCCCATTGAAGTCTCTTATTTATTTATCTTCTTTCTTATCTCGACTTTGAGAGTTATTTACAAGAGGCAAAGCTTCACATAAAATATTTTATGGGGTTACCCTGAACTTTTGTGAAGGCATTGCCAATTTTTTACAACCATTTTCTTATGTGACCTTTGTCGTTCGCATTTTTTATAAGTTTTGACCTCAATAAAACATGGTGAATTATTAAGCTAAACGAGATGAAGTTAGCTAAACTTTTCGAAATGCAAAAAATATTCTTGTTTCTTAATATCATGTAAGTAATGCATATACTGTTTATATAGTGTCGACGTTGCGGGGCATTTCGAACTAAGTATCCCTAACATATGTACCCGGATGGTTATGCTCGTTTTTGGACTTTAAGTCGGGGGTTCGAACCCAGGCAGGCACATATCTTTGTGTAATTACCACTGCTCTCAAGACGGCGAAGGAAACCGGCATGTCCTAGAACTAAAAATTCGAAGACATGTAACATCTACCAGCCCGCACTGGGCCCGCGTGGTGGATTATAGCCCATTCCCTCTCATAGAGAGGAGGCCGTGTGTCCCAGCAGTGGGAACATTATAGGCTGATTATGATGAATGATGCTTTCTACCCCATTTCGGCTAACCCAAGAGGAGTATCAAATGAATAAAACTTGAATCTGACAAGGTAATTTCGAAAGTGATTCATTTAATAAAATCGTATCATCATCATCTCGCCTTTTCTTAACTATGTTGGGGTTGGCTTCCAGTCTTACCGGATTCAGCTGAATGCACTTGTTCTTCCTGTCATTGCGATATTTTTTTGTTTTAGACCATACCTGGAAACCTTCTGTTTCCGGAGATATTGGGGGTCAAAGTTCCAACTTTTCCATAAGTTTATTTTTATTTTTAATACAAGTTTTTTGTGCTAAAACTTTACTTGAAAGACCTCCAACTCCCTTACTATTCAATGCATCCATCAGCGCAATGTTTTGAGTGCATCACATTGAGTCCTACCTTAAAACGTGATTTATCAACCCCCAAAAAAATTAGTTTTCCGGCAACAATTTTTGCGTAGTTACTTAGTTTGATGTAGAGAACGATTGGTTGACGGCTTTGTGAAGTCCGTTTACACCCTGTATAGGCCTTTTTTTTTCGGATAGGAAATCATCAAATGACTTCTCCCGCTTTGGGCAGAGCGGAAGGGAGTGTCAGACTTGTACTGACTAAAACCCATCCATGTTCCTTCCTTGCCCTTTGTGTTCCAGGGCCGCGGTATCTCTTTCGAACAGTCTCGCAACCCTGGGTTGAGTCCTACCTTAAAACGTGATTTTTGAACCTCCAAAAAATTTAGTTTTCCAGCAACAATTTTAGCGTAGTTACTTAGTTTGATGTACAGAACGATTGGTTGACGGCTTTCTGAAGTGTCCGTTGACACCTTGTATAGGCTCTATCTCGTTATAACAGCGTATATAATACGATATTAATATATAACTCGTAATAATATATAACTCGTTAGTAACAGCTGACAGCACGATGCAAAATTTCAATACTTTATTTCCGTCATAGATGTCACTGGCGTTCTTTCAGTTACAAAAAGACAGAAAATAAGCCGTAGTGAGACAGCCACTATTATTCGGTACAGTCAATAAATAAACTTGTTTATGCTAGAAGAACCCACTTTCATGTACCGTCAGCAAATACATTCGACAAATAATGGTCTTTACTATAAAAACGTCCTGAAGAAATAATGAACTAAGTCCACCAAGAAAAGACAAGACGAATCGATAAAGTTGGTTGTAATAAGGTTTTAGTTTTAGGTTTATTAGACAGTTTTGGAACTTGGATAAAATAGGGTGTCCGTTCTTTTGACGTTGCGTCGATAGTTTTTTAAATGGCTTAAATACGGTCTCTAGATTCATGAGGGTACTGACGGTAAATAGTAGGTCGGGAATGTCATCTTTTATTACGTTAGGCTCTAGCACTATGTGGGCAGATGATGGTTTTCATGCTATAAAGACACACTGGGTGCGATACACTGTCTCTAGCAAAACTAACAAAGAACTTCAGATTACAACTTAACACAATAACACGGGATACAATGAATCGGGTACAGTTCCAAGAGGTCTCAAATCGGCCGCGACATCGAGGCTCTGTAGAAGCACACTGTGGTGTGGGTTACGCGAAATCACCACAGACATACTGCGATTCATTTTAAGTCCATACCAATGACCGAATCTGACGAGTATTTATTTTACTCTGTAGAAAAGACTAACGCAGATTTTATATAATATACAGACAGCCAGGATTACTTAAATGAGGTAAATATAAAAGCGGTGCCGCGGTAGCCGTCGGCGGTCGAGTGATTATTAGGAATTTATCTAAAAAGCTAGTGAACAGCGGTGGCCCGGTGCTGGCGGCCCCGACTTACTAACAGTAAATCGTGGGTTCGAACCCAGGCAGGCGCATTACTTTGTGTAATTTATTTAATAACCACTGCTCTCAAAACGGTGAAGGCAAACATCGTGAGGAAACCGGCATGTCCTAGAACCAAAAAATTGGAAGACATGTGACATCTACCAATCCGCAATGTGCCCGCGTGGTGGATTATAGCTCATTCCCTCCCATAGAGAGGTGGACTGTGTCCTAGCAGTGGGAACAATTTAGGCTGATTATGCTATGCTATCCAAAAAGCTTGGGTAATACTAAGTTTACCCGGATTAACTAAGGTTTACATCTTCTTCCGGCATTACCCGTAACATATAAATTCCAAAGTCATGGTGATAAATTGTAAGGTATAGGAGCGATGGTTGGAACAGCAACAATACCTAATGCGTTTTAACCATTCGTCTTCCTAACTGTCGTCAAGATAACCTAGACATAGTCGTTGTTTTACCACACTGTACCTTGTACTAGTATCCTTGATTCAAATATGAGAAATTGTTAGATGATGTTTATTTTGAATTTAGGTATTTACAAACACTTTTACACATTTTTTTTTTTTTAGTATAATTCTTTAAGCACGCTTGACTTGGGGAGTAAGCTGGTGTATACGAGACGAGAGCGTTACGGAAAGTGTGCAGGCGAGGCGAACGGAATCTGAGAGGGAGATATATGTTAGAAAGTGAGAGAGAGTTACGTTTTTTAATTTGACAAACGATTGTTCGGCATTTTTTAAGTTTTACTTCAGTCGTGTATCTAAAACACACTCGTTTTTTTTTAATTAGATGAGGCTGGTTTTTCGTACCTGACTACTATGAGAAGACACAACCGAAACCAACTCAGAGGTAATAAATAGTTTCTTTTAAGGTCCAGACATAATCTTGGTAAACTCACATGTTGTCATTTGTTGATATCGTTATGTAAGTCTATAGCAGCTGCTATCTTAAGGTGGTTGCGTCAGGGTATCCCGCGAAATTCAAATTTTCTTATGTTTTTTGCAATTTGCAGGTCAGTGTCAGGTTGTACGTAGATAAAAAATGAGTCGCGCCAGTAACGCGTATGTAGTTACAGAATTACAATCGTGAAAACCATTAATACAACCCTCTAAGCTCATGTAATCCTTTTCTATGAATATTTCATGAAAAAGTCATTCAATAGGATTAAATGGACTTACAGGGATATATTGATGATTTTCATGATTGTGATTCTGTAACTACATACCTGTTACGGTCGCGACTCATTTTTCATCTACATACAACCTGACAATAAACTGCAAATTGCAAAAAACGTAAGAAAAATTGAATTTCGCGGGCTACCCTGACGCAATCACCTTAAGATAGTGGGTTTTTCGAAAGATCCATTCGTTCATGAACTATCAGAAAAGTATTTAGCATCCTGAACGGCGTAGATTTTTCACAATCAGCAGTTTATGATGGAGAGGTGGAATATTTTACTTTTAAACAAACAAGTTTGGGCCCCAAATTATCAGGGTCAGTATTGTTGCAATTTAGGTCTAGTATCACCCATTTCAAGGAAAGCACCCAATTGCTTTCTTCTTTTCTTTTTGTAAAATTACTTTGCAATTTTTTCTTAATTATAATAAGATTCAAAACTATTGGTACACCACTAACTGTAAGCTTCGGAAGAGCGAAGTGACCTAACACAGGCAATTTTTGTCTAAAATGCCACTTCAACCACTAGAATGATGTAGTAGGTAAAAAACTTGTGAAAGAAAATAAATTATTAGTATTTGTATTAATTTGTATTTGAACTTACTAATCACCTCGTATTAATATGAATAAGCAAACTCTATTGTGACAGAACTTCTTTAAAACATCTTAAATCAAAATGTAGACTGAAAGCAGTAGAAGGTCAGCAAAACAATAAATAAAAATACAGTAAAATTTACTGCCTCACCAAATACGGTCCGCAAAAAAGAACTCAACCGTGACTTCGCATAATTGCGGCAAAAAGACTCCCGAAACCAACAAATACAAAGTGTGGACATAAATTCACGATGCTCTGTTGTTTTTTTTTACCGACCGCACCCAAGAAAACGTGAGTTATTTTTCATTGTGACCCCTATATTATGTTTTGACGTCGGCCATGTTTGTTTAGGATGTGAACAAGTGACGAACGAACATACAGAACGTACTTGAGTTTTGGCGTTTTAGTTGTGTTTGTTGTTTAAATAATAGAGGAATTTACTCTGTAATAATAATATAATTATGGCGTTTATTAATTTTTTAGTCAAATAAAAAAGTCTTGGCTTCTGACATAGTTACTGCTGCACTCGATCTGCGTATCCACAGTCGTTATGGGTAGTCAGAATCCCGAAAGTCTGACAGCCAGTCTTACTAAAGGGTATCGTGTAATCGTAACTGAGTTATGGAGGTTAAATAGGC
Organism: Lycophotia porphyrea; assembly: GCA_950005105.1. Classification (NCBI taxonomy): domain Eukaryota; kingdom Metazoa; phylum Arthropoda; class Insecta; order Lepidoptera; family Noctuidae; genus Lycophotia; species Lycophotia porphyrea. The sequence continues at coordinate 12,568,784 of OX465406.1, forward strand.
AGACGCTTTAAGTAAAATACAGGTAAAATTGGAAACCGACCTCAATGTAGTTGGGAAAAGGCTAGGCAGATATTGAGAAAAATTAAAACTGTTAATGAAGTTTGGGAAGAACACAGAATCTTTTTTATATAAAATACTGGTTACTTATATTGTTACTATTATTATACTGAACTCGTCACTGTTCCTACTCGTTATCGAAAAACAAAAAATCACGATTCACAAATGTTTCAAAAATTACACGATTTTAAGAATCAGGGCAAAATTTATACAAAAAACTAAAGATTTTTGGAGAAGTTGGAATTTTAATATACGCACAATAAGCGCTTGGACCAACCTGAGCACCGCCCAGAAAGAACTCGAGAAGCTACAGAGATATGCATGTGTAGCAATCACTGGAAGCATGAGGACATCACCTACTGCCGCTCTACAGGTGATGCTGGGACTGCCACCTCTACACCTCGTCGTAAGAGAGGAAGCAACCCTAGGGATCTTCAGGCTTGAAGTATCCGGCACCCTAAGTAACGACTCCAGAATAAAACATACACGCATAAAGGATGATGCAATCAAACAACAGCCTATGATGGCATCACCCAATGACAGAACCCTGAAGGCCCACTATTTTCAAAAACACTATAACATTGAGCTCACAGCGGAAATGTGTGACTACTCAAGTCCACACGAGCTAAGGATCTGCACGGATGGATCAAAGACTGACGATGGGACAGGTGTCGGAGTTTTCTGACGACCTAAACATCAAAATATCCAGACCCCTGGGAATGCTCAACTCTGTGTATCAAGCAGAGTGTGTAGGCATTATCCAAGCGGCACACGCCATAGAAGCCAGGGAAGTTACGGATACCCATATTCGTATACTTTCAGACAGTGCCTCAGTTCTACAATCCTTAAAGAGAAACCAAATCACATCAAAATTAATACTAGAATGTCACAATGCCCTAGAACGTGTTACGGTGCTAAACCGCAACACTGTGACACTGCAATGGATCAAAGGACACAGTGGATCACTCGGAAACGATGCGGCTGATGAGCTTGCCAGAAGGGGATCCAGCACAAAGGCCATCGGACCCGAACCCATTGTGCCCTTTCCGTTTAAGCAGCTAAGGGGCTGGCTAAAGGAGCACACTAAGACACAAGCGGAAAAATGGTGGACCTCGACACCAGGGTGCAGGCAATCCAAGGAAGCTATGCCATCCCTGGATGCAAAGCTGACCAAGCGCCTTCTGCGCCTGGATAGAGATAGCCTGCGACTGGTGTCGGGGACCATCACTGGACACTGCTCACTGAATAAACACTTCCACGCCCTAGGAATCACGGATAGCCCTCTGTGCAGAGCGTGCATGGAGGCGGAGGAAACGGTGGCGCATGTGCTCCTCGAGTGCACCGGTGTCACCCAGATCCGCGAGGAGACTCTTGGTACACCGAGATCCCTCGCGGATGCCCTGAGAAGACCACGAAATATAATCTGCTTCTGGAGGGAGGTGGGCTGGTTGGAGTAACGGCCACCATGGCTCACGCACAATGGTCCACCTTTAGGGACTAAGTGCGGAAACCAAACCCTTTAGATAGATAGAAGCGCTTGGACGTGGAGTTGCGGACACCAGCCCGTTATACAATACAATACAATTCTTGTCTTTTGGGTGCCTAAAGAGTATCTTCAGGCAATACTTTTATAACCCCGCAATAAAAAATATAATTTTAAAAGTAAATAGTTTCAAGAGGAGCTCATTATTTCAAAACGCAACGGCGGGTGTCAGTGTAACACCTGCCAGACCAGCAGGCCCCCTATTCAGAAACGCTTCGATTCATTTCGATTCGGAAAGTCGTATGTCTATCTCGCTCGCTTTCGTAATGACAAAAATAGATAATAGACATACGTCTTGTCGAATCGAAATTGAATCACGTGTCTGTCAATTTGATAGATTCGTTAATTAATGTCACTTGTCACTTCGTTTTTTTTTTATAAATGCAAAATTGGCAACGAGTTAAAACGAAAAATTGATATTTTCATTTTGAAATATTTTAATTGTGCGTGGTTTTAAAAATATGATAAAATATCAATCTATTCCTGGTAATGTATTCTCAACATAAGAAAATATTTTTAACCCTCTAAATAAAGTATTTTTTGAAGTTATACTTCTTTTGGCACGTTAGGGAAAAATAATGAGGGTAAATTTTTACGTTGCGCGCGCACACCGTCACGAAAAACCGACACCCTGAAGTTAGCTAGTCAACATTTTAGTTTTACACGCCAAAGAAGTATAACTTCTTACGTGCGTAATAAGTACACACACTTTTTTTCTATACAATGTTATAATGAATGTATCGAGCTCGCCATGATTCTTTATTTACTTGCAACACTACTCAACAGAATAGCAAACAAATAGCTATACTCCTAAACTCGGGTCCACGACGCACAAAGGAAAAACATTTTCTTGTCCCTCTGTAAGTAAATTTAACGGACAAAGGTACGGAACCCTTCGAATCAAGCACAAGTATACACCTTAATTTAGCCGCATTCACTTTAGTTACTTATCCTTAGTATCAAAATATATTACGAACCTTAGTTGAGCTTAGAAGATGAGATATACGAGTACAAAGAGCGCCTGAATATGCTCAAAATGAACATACTTAGTAAGGTTTCGGTGTCTTGTTTTTATTTATTTTTTACTAATTGTTGTTCGCGTTCTTCGTCTGCGTGATATTTATAAAAACTTCCCTAGTATCACAAGTGGGAACGAACAAAATATAGGTAAAACATTTAGACGTCCGTTTGGACTTTAGTTTTCCAAATGTTTGTCAACATTGCACTTATTTGCGAAATGAACTGTAGTCGTTTATGCAATGGACTTATTCGCGTTATACTGAAAATGCCCTTGTAATAAACTTATTTTATTTTATTCGGGAAACTTACTTACAGCTAACACAAACAATGTTCTCAAAAAATATAAATTTGAAGGTCATTTACAAGTGATGGGTGATTATTAGCAGGTGGCCAACCTGACGGTAAATGGTCTACGCTAACAACTAAGTACTGTCATCTTCAATATCAAATCTTCGCAGATGCGTTCCAGCTAATGTGACATACCAGAGAAAAAGATGCTATAGCTCATGTGCTGTAGTTACACTAGAACAAATCAATACCCTTCAAACTAGTAGACAGTAACCCTGCTAGGTGGCAGAAATATATCTAACTATCATAACTATCATATCATCACACCTGTATTCCCCGTGAGGTTAGGCAGAGGATCTAATAGTACACTTACATTTTGCCAGTTATGTTTGAGTCCCATGTAATAACGGCGAGCCTATTGCCATCAACCGGGCACGAATCCAGACTCCGTGGCTGCTACTGAGAAATTCCTCATGGAAAAACCCAAAGGCACTTTGCCCGACCCGAGAATTGAACCCTGCATTTCATGTTCAGAAGTGACGCTTGCGACCTCGTTGACCAACCAGCCCGTCAAAATTCCAAACATACGTATCCATAAACAAGTCAAAGAGGTTATTTTAGTAAAAGTAATAATTTAAACGATACGATTTTATTTGTTAAGTTCAAATTTTAATTACATTTTCTGTACATTATATACAGACTACAAATAGAACAAAAAAAATGCTACAAAAAAGGAAGACTAAAAGTAAGTACCTACATATTTACAACGACAAAAATAGGACACTAAGGCGCCAAAGTACTCCTCCGCATCGCTGTCTATTTACGATTTTTATTCTGTATACTTTAATAATTACTCGAAGTTAGAACTGTCAAAAGTTAAAATTTTTAGCTTTGCTTTCTTTGACGGTTATTACTTCATTCAAAATCTCAACTAATCCTTTTATTTTCTACCTAAATTAATTTGTTTATTATTACGACGTCCTCGTTATCTCAAAGATCTGGGCCAAACACTACACCGGCTCCCCACGGACTATAAACCAGGGTATTGGGGCAAAGCACCCTTCAACTTAGCTGCTTCAACTTAAGCTCCTAACTTACGAACAGGTAACTTTGACTGCCATTAGTACGGTTTAGGTTTTGGATAAACACGCGAGAAAGTGATCTTTTGTAAGTTAAAGTGATTAAATATTAAATAAGTAATTGATTAAACTAGTTGTTTTTTTTATTAATTACTTGCTTATGCTCACGGTTTCGCCCGCGTGGAATTTTTATTAAAAAAAAATATGGCACTTACCTCGGACAGGTTAGAATTGTTTCGGTCCTTCATAAAGGACTTACTTGGTCGACTTTTAGACAAATTTAAGAGAAAGTAGTCTGAAAATTTTAACATATCAATATACCTTGGACAGGGTACAATTGTTTCAACCTACTGGAGTTATCTGGGCGACTTATAGACAAAGTTAAGATTCAAAAGAGCGAACTCGAAATTTTTACATCATTGACTCGAATAAATTCAGATAATTATGTAATTTGAGATCAAACTATCAACATTCTCCATTTTTTGCAACCTAGTGTACCTATGTATACTATAATTGACTATCAAGACCTCTGGGCAAGGGGCTTCTAATTTATTTCAGCTGTCTATACCAGTCGATCATGCTAAAATCGACTCCAGACCTTCATTAAATAGTAGTGCTTTAAAATACTTAATGAAAAAATTAACAAACGCACTAGTCGCCACTACGATTTTCGAAGGTTCCCCTCGATTTCTCTAGGATGTCATCATCAGATCATGGTACCACCCTTGGGATATTTCCCTTCCAACAAAAAAAAAAGAATCAATGAAATTGGTTTATAAACAACGGAGATATCCGCGAACACACATAAAAATATATATTGAAGTCGATTAAAAATTGAAATTAATTTCTTTGGCAGAAACCACAGGACGCCACCTGCTGCTAGTACCAACAAGATGCCGACTATGCGCTGACTAAAAATATAATTAATCGGCTTTCCCGAGTAGCCGAATTCTATAGTCAGTACATCTCTAATAATTATCGCCATCAAAGGAGAAGGAACATCACAAGCTCGTGCAACTACAATTATTCAGATCTTACTGCAGAAGTTATTGCAGTAGTAGCTGACCATAACTGGAACATCAAAGTCGTACCAAATATGTACAGCAAGTCGTATACTGGTTAATGAAAACAAACTTGCAAGCCTTGCAACTGCTACTGTGAAACTTGCTCTGTGTGCTGTAAACCTACTTAAATATGACTGAGTGTTAGTCTATAGTGACTGCCTCGTTGGTCTAGTGGTCGCAAGCGCGACTGCTGAGCATGAGGTCCTGAGCTCGATACCCGAGTCGGGCATTTTGTTATTTGTTTTTTTTGTCATAAATTTCTCAGTAGCAGCCACGGAGTTTAGATTTGAGCCCGGTTGATAGCAATAGGCTCGTCCCCTATTACATTGGATTTAGAAAGAAAACATAACTGGCGAAATGTAAGTTTACTATATTAGGTACTCTTCTGCCTATCCCTTCGGGAATTACAGTCGTGATGTTATGAAATCTACTCCTAAGTTTAAAATAGCGTGAGTAATGCATACTTTCAGCTAATAAAGTTTTTGCTCCTAAAAGTACTAAACATAAATATGTAATTAATAATATAAAACCTTAGACTTAGCTCACATGGTCCGTATAGGTGGTTTTAATACATTGTGATAAGTATGTACAGACGTCAGCAGGTCTAGCTACCCGAAACTGTCAGATTTACCCAACCAACCTTGAACCTAGTTCTTTAGAGATAAAGTTGAAAATCTATTTAAGAAATTTGACAGATTGTAATAGCTATATGTGCATTCAACACGACGGGATATATTCAAATGCAACTCAATTTGAAATTGCAAAAGTATTAAGATTCAGGTCTTTATTCAGTGGTGAGAATAGACTATATAATTTTACAACATGGGCCCAGTGCAATTTGGTGCCATGTGATGGGTGCAAAAAGACAGCCACAAACGTCTATGGACGTCTATGGACGTCAAATCAAAAAGTGCTCACGACGCCTCGGACGGCATAGCACGTCGAAAATAACACTTTTTCTACAGAGCGCAGATTTTCGTTATTGACGCGATTTTACCCGTCATTGCGATCACTTTTTTTGTTCCGGACCGTACCTGGGGATTTTCTATTTACGGAGATATTTGAGATCAAATGTCCAAAATTTACACAATTTTGCCCCTATGATCCCTGTACTGTTCAGTGCATCCATTAGCACTATGTTTTGAGAACGTTACATTGAGTCCTACCGTAAACCGTGATTCACCCCAAAAAAAAGTCGTTTACCAGCAATGACTTTTGCGTAGAGGTACTAAGTTTGATGTACAGAGTGCTTGGTTGATGGCTTCGTGTACGTTTTTACATCTTGTATATCTTCTAATTTTGTGTTCTGTTTACTCAAGATGTTTTCTTTAATACATGAGAGTTTCGGCCAGTTCTCAGGAAATTAATTTCACAAATTTGTATGGTAGTGATAAAATTATTGGAAAAGATTAGATATGGAAGATTGACCATCAGACGACAACAATAGGTTTTGACATTTTTAATGTAAACATTAGGAAAAAAAAAATGGTTGTCTGTAAAGTCGGTTTACGTACGATAATTTGATGTGATAACGTCATAAGAAAACATTTATGAAAATTTGCATACTTTTATAAATTGAATTGAATTGCATTATTATCAATGAATTATCATTATTTTGTATAATACATAGATGCGCCACAAACCGAACGCTTAGGCCGATCGTGCCTCTCTATCGCTTGTTCCGCGCTCTCGCTTGCTCGGCTCAGGCGGACCGTGACACGTTTTCATGCGTGCAGCCGGCATTCATCGATTTATAAGACGTTATCACGTCAAAAAACATGTAAAACACACCATACCTACATTACCTCGATTATAATTAATTTGAACCACATCATAACATGTAGTCCCATCATTAAGGATACATTTTGTAAATCACTTCCTCCGTCAAAAATGGTCTTTTTTGTCAGTAGCTGTGCCGTTATATTTCATTATACAAATTACGGTAATGGCAGGAAGAGAGTCGTGAAAAAAAAATGGGTAGTAATAATATGACACAAATGCTGTAGGTAAACTTTAGCTTGCTAGGAGGTGATAGGCGAGTTTGCACTGTAGGTGATAAATCTTCAAATATTATGATAAAATAATTGTTGGAGAGCAGCCGTGGCCAGTGGTAGCGACCCCAACTTACGAACACTAAGTCGTGGGTTCAAACCCAGGCAGGCGCATTACTTTGTGTAATTTATTTCATCACCACTGCTCTCAAAAACGGGGAAGGAAAACATCGTGAGGAAACCGGCATGTCCTAGAACCAAAAATTCGAAGACATGTGACATTTACCAATCCGCACTGGGCCCGCGTGGTGGATTATATGGGAACATTATAGGCTGATGATGATGATGATGCATAATAGTTGAGAAAAAAAAACCGATTAAATTCGAGCGCCATTATCATGAGGAGGAAAATAGACAATAAACCCACCTCGCTTGTATACTGCGGGTTGGTGGATGAACGAAACAACTGGAAGTCATGAGGCCTTTGCCCAGCAGTGGGATGACGCAGGCTAACAGTATCAGTATCAGTAAATTCGAGCAACTTTCCGGGATCTAGGCAGAGCCCTGGGAAAGACAGACAAACTTCCGGACAGACAAATGGCTATGACTGATATAAAGGGTGTAAACAGACTCTTAAAGAAGCCGAAAGGCACTTGTTCTACCCGTCATTGCGATCATTTTTTTTTTTACGGAGATATTGGGGGTCAAAGTTCCAACTTTTTCACAAGTTTTTTTTTTAAATACATGTTTTTAATGTAAGTATTTTACTTTAAACACCTCCAGGACCCCCTTACTATTCAATCCATCCATCAGCACAATGTTTTGAGTGCGTTACATTGAGTCCTAATGTGAAACGTGATTTTTCAGCCCAAAAAAAAAAGTCATTTCCCAGCACAAATTTTTGCGTAAAGGTACTTAGTTTGATGTACATAATGCTTGGTTGACGGCTTCGTGGAGAGTCTGTTTACACCCTGTATAGACGAAAATGGTGTCTTCTCACATTTTGTCAGTTTCTGTTAAAGTCACATGTAATATGACGAGCCCATTGTTATATTTAAGGACTCTTCCTACTCAAAGAGATGTCAGCAAAAAGGGAGGGTCCCGCAAGGGCCGATGCCTGCCAGGGCTGCGGGACTGTTCGAAAGAGATACCGCGGCCCTAGAACACAAAGGGCAAGAAAGGAACATGGATGGGTTTTAGTCAGTACAAGTCTGACACTCCCTGCCGCTCTGCCCAGAGCGGGAGAAGTCATTTGATGATATCCCATCCGTAAAAAAAGGAAGCTATAGTAGCCTAAGTAGGAACTCAGGCCACTATTGAGAAACCGTAATTAAAAAATTCATTATCATTTCCTAACCTGGTGATCGAACCTATAACCGCCTCTTACACAACAGCCTCGCATGCGTTTACAATACCCACGAGGATAGTTTAAATTTTCATTTCATCCTCAAAAATAGAAATACATAAATGTTCATATTTCTGTTAACGACCTTACAAAGTATTTCTACAATTCGCTGGTAGCGAATAAAGTTTCCGTTACGACGAACTACAATTTTGCATAAAAACAATTTAAATTTTAAAACATTGCAGGCAAAACGGAAGCAAAACAAAACGTATCATAACATATTGTGTTGAAAGACATTCATGCTTACAAAGTATGCTTTTAAAAGCTTTTTCAGCCATGTCTGAGTAGTTCCAAACATACATAATATTCAGGCGAGTAAATCTGAGCGCAAATACTTAAAAACAAGTGGAGGATTAAAAAGTTCTGCAATAAAAATGTATTTTTCCTTTTCATTTAGAAAAGCTGACGGTCAGTTTTTCTCGCGTTTGAATTTTTTTGGTAGAGTATGAAATTTAAATATTTGGAGAAGTGTATATAAAAATCAATGGACGGTCGTGAGGAGCTCGTGGCTAACAGGGAGGGGCCCGCAAGGGCCGATGCCCGCCAGGGCTGCGGGACTGTTCGAAAGAGATACCGCGGCCCTGAAACACAAAGGGCAAGGAAGGAACATGGATGGGTTTTAGTCAGTACAAGTCTGACACTGCTTTCCTTCCGCTCAGAAGAAGAAGAAGAAGAAGAAGTCATTTAATGATTTCCCACCCGAAAAAAAAAAAAGAAGCTTGTGGCTAAATAATAACAGCCGCTCGACTAGATATTCAGGTTAAGCCGCGCTTGCCTACATTAGTCCGTGGATGGGTGACCGCCCATTACATATCGAGTTTCCACCGTGACTCAGAAAGCAGGCTTAGCCGTTGGTCCTGGCTGTCATTTATAGATTGACAGTCGTTTAGTAGTCAGAAGCCCGAAAGTCTGACAACCAGTCTTACCAAGAAGTATCGTATTACCTAGTATTAACTGGGTTGTGGAGGTCAGATAGGCAGTCGCTATATGTAAATTACTGGTATTCAGTTTCATCCGAACTTGACCACATCTGACGCAGATCTTTGAGACTGTTCGGATTGAGGTTCTTGACTGGACGATGCTGGGTTGTGGAGGTCAGATAGGCAGTCGCTACATGTAAAATACTGATATTCAGCTGCATCTGTTTAGATTGGAGGCGACTCCAACATAGTTGGGAAACGGCTAGGCAGATGATGCAGTTGTAGGGTCAGCATCGCTTCAACTGTCATGAGTTTCCTGTGTGTATCTTGCTCAATATATTGTGTATTTATGTGCTAGACAAAAATTAATGAATCTATTTTCTTTCTCTTCTTGTTGTTTGGGGGTTCTGTCTAGGAAACTCCACACTGCAACGGAAACTAATTATAATTACCGTAATGGCATCGCCTCCAAATTTGGAAGTACATATTCCCATTTGAGCACCGATTTCAAGAGTACCAAAGATATAGGGAATATCTTTGGTACTCTTGAAATCGGTGCTCTTGAAATGTCTTATGCAAAACCTTAAACCTTAATCTAGACGAAGTCTTTAGAGTGTGAGTTTTAAGCTACTTACATGCGGTGACTTAATCGCTATGCAACAGCTTGGCTTAAATAAAATAAACTTAAAGTCACTCAAAGGGCAATGGAGAGGGCTATGCTCGAAGTTTTCTTGCGTGGTCGAATCAGAAATGAGGACATCCGCAAGAGAACCAAGGTTGCCGACGTAGCCCGAAGAATTGCCAAACTTAAGTGGCAGTGGGCAGGGCACATTGCTCGCAGAACGCATGGCCGATGGGGCCGTAAAGTTTTGGAGTGGCGACCGCGAATCGGAAGACGTTGCGTTGGAAGGCCTCCCACTAGGTGGACTGATGACCTGGTGAAGGTTGCGGGGATCCACTGGATGCGAGTCGCACGGGACCGGTCAATGTGGCGACACTTGGGGGAGCCCTATGTCCAGCAGTGAACGTCTTTCGGCTGAAAGATGATGAATGATGACTGCTGAGATGGCGAGTAATAGAGAAGTATAGAAGAAGAAAACATGCTGCTGAGACTCCAAATAAGTTGAGAAAATGCAGGATATTAAAGATGTGGTGTAGTTGCATGTAGCATGCTAATTTCCACACATCCTGCGTGTGTATTTTGCCGGCGCGAGGGTGATGCTGCGTCCTGCATCCAAGTCTGAATCTATTTTAAAAATTAAAACTATATTTCTTAGGTGTTGAGTTCGATTCCCAGACCGAGAAAAATGTTTTTATTTATTTATGTTCACACAAAATACGTAACCGGACATTGTCAATTCTCAGTAGCAGCCACGTAGTCTGGATTTGTGTTGATGGTAATAAGCTCGCCCTTTATTTACATGGGACTTAAACATAACTGGCGAAGTATGGGTTCCTTATTAGATACACCACTGTCTAGTTCACTGACTACTCTTACAATCACAGTATACCCTATTGAAGTACATATCACCGCGAGCCAACACGAGAAAAAGATTAAGTAAAGAACTCTAGAAAAGAAAAAAACAATCTTCTTTTACATCATAATTATACACGTGTTTTATTTCGAAAATAATATTCAAATACATTGAAATAAGTGACTATTTACAAGACAGTATTAACTCGAGAAATGTCAAAGGCAGAAGATAGTTAGCAACAGAAGGATGACTTCATACGGCGAGCAAAAATGCACGCACAGATAGACACGCTTCACGTACAGCGAGTGCAAGCGCACTTGTGACTGGCATTCGTTTAAGGTCTCCACGCATACATAGACACGCTTCACGTACAGCTAGTGCAAGCGCACTTGTGACTGGCAATCGTTTGAGGTCTCCACGCACACATAGACACGCTTGACGTACAGCGAGTGCAAGCGCACTTGCGATTTGAGATCTCCGTACATCATCTGCCTGCCTTTTCCCAACTATGTTAGGGTCGGATTCCAGTGTAACCGTATGCAGCTGAATACCAGTATTTTACATGGAGCGACAGCTTATCCGCCCTCCACAACCCAGTAACTGGGTAACAACATACTCCTTGGTAAGACTGGTTGTCAGACTTTCGGGCCACTGACTATTTAACGACAGTCAAATATCTATAATTGACAGCTGGGACCAACGGCTTAATATGCTTTCCGAGGCATGGAGTCAACTCGGTATGTAATGGGTGGTCGTCCATTTTTTTCAATTTTAAGTCTATTTTACGTTATGTTTACTCCTCACGTTGCAGCTCAGCCGATAGACCTTCTTATTAAATATTATTTTGTGGTATTGCTGTTGTCAGCCAGACAAAGGAATAATCCAAGCTTCTAATCAATCAGGCATTCTATTGAAGACTTGAAGTAAAATACAAGGTTATCAATTTAATAGAATATTGATCAATCAGTCCGAAATTGTTTCACAGTCTCAAACACACATAATTATGTAGCTTTGTCACTGTTTAGGGAAGGAGTTGATATCTAAATGATTGATAAGTCTAAAGCATGGGAAGTAATTGTTATGAGTCGTCAAACCGGAAGTCTGAACACCAGTCCTAGCTCCGTTACTGGGTTGTGTAGGTCAGACAGAAAAAGCTCCATGTAGACTCAAAAATAGACAAATTGATGAAAAATTTCCTATATATAATACCCGTAGATCGTAGCCAGGGTCTGAAGATAAGCAGCGCCGTTTGTAACATAGCATAACATCACGCCTGTAATGTCCGAAGGGTTAGGCAGAGGTCTAACTAATGGTACAGTCACATTTCACCAGTTATTATACATGTTTAAGTCCCATGAAATAGAGGGCGAGCCTATTGCCATCAACCGGACTCAAATCCAGACTCCGTGACTGCTACTGAAAAAATCCTGATGGAAAAACCCAAAAAATACTTTGACCCGACCTGGGAATCGAACCCAGGACCTTATGCTCAGCAGTCGCGCTTGAGACCACTAGACCAACGAGGCAGTCCGCCGTTTGTAACTACCGGAGTAAATAGGCAAATCAGGAAAATTTCATCACCATTATCTTATTAACCAAGAAAACGTAAACATTACTTTACCAACTGTCATTAATTGTCAGTTTTGACACTTCCAATGGCGGCCATCTTAACCGCCATGACACCTAATTCTTCCCGACATCAGCGCTAAGTAAGCACCTCACGTACGTTCTTTTATGAACATAACCCGATGTTTTATGCCCTTTCATACTGGTAGGGTGTAATGTATTTTGAATGGGCCGCGTCACCTGTAACCGTGATGCTCATTTGATGGGTTGTGTGAAAGGCCTATATTATCTGAGAGATTTATTGGGTTTTGTGCGTAGTTATTGTGTTGTGCGTTCTTTAATGGCTTTGCTCTGATGCTTTGGTGCCTTTTACGTCATCATCATTATTTTATGACATCTTGTCTGTTTATTTACATTTGTATTTATTTATATTGGGATTTGTATTTTTATTTACAGTTGGGGGTTTAACTGGTTTTAGTTTGATATCAACTGCTGATATTGTAGTTATCATATAAACTGGTGTAAACGTAACGTAACTACGATTTGTAAATTACCTTACAGATTAAAAATACTCGTTTCACGGATAATCCTTATTAATATATATGTATTTATATATTATATACATACATAAACTCACGCCCTTTTCCCATGGGGGTAGGCAGAAACTACAGAACGCCACCTGCTACGATCCTTACATACTCTTTTTGCCTCGTCCACGTTCATATATCTGGTCATACACGCACGCCGGTTGCGAGTACTACGCACCTGACCTTTCTGAAGAACCTCACCAATGAGGTCAGCGTATGTTTTTTCGTATTTATAATAATATGTAGATATATATATTATATATATCTACATATTATTATAAATGCGAAAGTAAGTTTGTTTGTTACCTTTTCACGTCTAAACAACGGAACCGATCATCCTGAAAATTTGCATATTATACATTCTTAGGTGTACAGAAACGGACATAGGGTTCCTTTTATCCCGAAAAAAAGTACTTATCCCGAGGAAAACATCAGAAACGTTCTTATAGATGGCGGTATATTTCGAATCATGATTGAATTATATTATTAAAAGCAGAGTACAACCCGAATCGATTGTCAAATTCTAAATTTACGTGAGCGAAGCCGCGGGAAATAACTAGTATTTTCATAATTTTACGAACGTGTTCATGTCTATGACGTACTGATTGTACTCGTTACAAATCATTATAAAAAGATAAGAATCAGTCAAGAAATACCTCAATCAAACACTAAGCTAATAATACTTCAAAAATATAAAGAAAGTCAACATATTTTTTTTATACAGGGTGTAAACAGACTCTTCACGAAGCCGTCAACCAAGCATTATGTACATCAAACTAAGTAACTTTACGCAAAAATTAGTGCTGGGAAATTACTTACATTTTTTTTACATTTTTTGGGCTGAAAAATCACGTTTTACAGTAGGACTCAATGTAACGCACTTAGAACATTGTGCTGATGGTTGGATTGAATAGTAAGGGGGTACTGGAGGTGTTTAAAGTAAAAATCTTCCAATAAAAACATGTATTTAAAAAAAAACTTGTGAAAAAGTTGGAACTTCGACCCCCTATATCTCCGTAACTAGAAGGTTCCCAGGTATGGTCTAGGGCAAAAAAATGATCACAATGACGGGGAGAACAAGTGCCTTTTGGCTTCGTTAAGAGTCTGTTTACACCCTTTATAAAAAGGCATAAAAATTCTCATAAAACGAAAGCTAAACCTCAGGTGTAAAACTCGTAAAATCCTCCACTATCCAAGAAAATGTTTGTCCAAAAAGTGACGCATATTTAAAGCTAGTGCAAAATTCAGTACTTACGACTTTGTTTCTTACGGCATTTTACCCAATGAATTATTTGTGAAGGCCGTTAGGCTGAGTTTACACGAGCCGACTCAGTCTAGTGCTCGCATGCAGTATTGCTGAGCATGAGGTTTTACTTTCGATTTCTGAGACAGGCAAATTGTTTTTGGGTTTTTCCACCAGGTTTTTTTTAGTTTTCAGCAAGAAGTCTGGATTTATTTATTCAGTAGTTCACATATATTTTATTTATTCAAGTTGGTGCCAACATAAACTCATTAGAAATTACCGTACACCAAAATCATCGACTACATAATTTAGAGAATTAGATCCACTTATGTAGATACTTAGTTAAAAAGAAACAACAATTAATATTACAGTGGGTATGAGGCGAAATAATATATAATACTCGTACTAACGAGCGAACCTCTTTCTATTTGAATCCGATTGATGGCCATAGGCTCGAACCCAGCTTAGTATAATATACTTGTAGTTATACGTGGCTGCCTCGTTGGTCAAGTGGTCGGAGTCGCGATTGCTGAAATGAGATCCTGGGTTCGATTCGCGGGTCTGGCAATTTAATATCAGCAATTTCTCAGTAGCAGTCAAGAAGTTTGGATTTGTGTCCAGTTGATAGCAATGGGCTCGCCCCCTATTACATGGAACTTAACACAACTGACGAAATATGTGTGCATGTCTTCATTACATTACATAACATCATGTTATGTAATGTAATGTGTACTCAACCAGCTTTTAGTAACACAGTTTATGAAACGAAAATCGTTTTATCAAAATCATGTTCAAGGCTGAACTGGACCGAGGTAGAAACTGTATTTCATTTAAACCAGATCTATTAGAATTCATAGAATAATATTAAAGTTGAATACAGTTTCAGTCTTAACTACTATCGATGAAGTTAGTATTCAGGTATTTAATTATTGTGACAGGAACCGTGTGTCCGTTTCTGTACACCTGACAACGTATATAAAAATTTCAGGATGATGGGTTCAGTGGTTAAGGCGTGAAAAGGTAACAAACAAACTTACTTTCGCATTTATAATATTAATAATACTAAGTTAGGATTACTTTCCTATTTGGATCGGATTTTTTTTGCACGGAACAGTAATTATTTTTCTAAAATAAAAGTAGCCTAAGTTACTCCTTATAACGTCAGCTATTTGCCATTGAGTCTCATCAAAATCAGTTCAGCGGTTTCGGAGACTAGCCGGAACAAACAGATGGACAAAAATTCAATAGTAATGTTTTTTGTTAAAGGTACTGTTCATACTTTCATAAATGTATTCTGTAAAATTTGTTGTTGTGTATTTTGAAACAAAACCACTTCTTTTTAATTTATTTGTATGTACGGATTAGCTGGCAGATGATTATGATGTATGTAGCAACTGTTAGAAATATATTTGTGATAGCTTATGCCCGCGGCTTCGATAATTATCTCACGGGATTATACTATTGGGATAAAAAAACATCCTATAATATATAGCACATGACACTCACAAATAATATGGCTTTCCTTTGGTAAAATAATTTTCATAATCGGTTCAGTAGTTCCAGAGATTACTTGCAACCTGACAAACTCACAAACTTTACCTCTTTATAATATTAGTATATATAATATAATACTTAGAACTCAAATCGAAGTAGCATTTTTCAGAATTTTTACACAAAACTCCACTAGTAACAAGTACATACTCCCGTCCAAATGCGACAGAAACCGCAAATTAACACGTCAGTCAGTCCCTTGATCAAAATGTGGTAATGCGGTCTCGGTATCCGTCTCGGTCTCTTGCCCGACTGTCTACACCTACCCTTAGAAACGAAGTGTATATTGCAACAGTGGTTTCGTCAAAAGCCGAAACTTTGTAGTTAATATGGGCTTGTTTAAATATTTACGAGCCAAGTGTGGTCACAGGAATTTTTGGTAACTACGCAGGGAGAGAGGGAGAGGAGGGGAGGGAGAGGAAGAGGGGGGGAGTTTTAAAAGATACTCTTTTAGGTGTACCGTTTGATGTTTGTTTAGAGGTGGACATAACAAAATATTTTGGTAACAATTTTTAGTCTGCGTCTTTAGTCTAGTGGTCGCAAGCGCGACTGCTGAGCATGACGTCCTGGGTTCGGTTCCCAGGTCGGGTAAAGTGTTATTGCGTTTTTCCACTAGGAATTTCTCAGTAGCAACCACGGGGTCTGGATTGCCTGGTTGATGGCAATAGGCTTGCCCTCTATTACATGGGATTTAAACATAACTGGCTAAAAGAGGATGTACTATTAGGTACACATCTGCCTAACCTTTCGGGGATTGCAGGCGTGATGTTACGATTTTAGTCTTGTGACTTTCTTTAAAACATATAAAATATTTCGTCCTGTAAATCCATTATTTCTTTAACGCTTTTTGTTGGTTTTTAATGGTACGCTAATAAATTCATAGCCCAGCATATACATAATTAATTGAAACAAAATACAAAAACACTTGAAACAATGTTAAATAAATACATGTGTGAGTTATGAACTTCGGTGTTTCGGAATGTTGAATCAATAAAATATTAATTTGTAGACATTTCAAACTTCCGTATAATGTTTGTGATGTAGATATTTTATTCAAGCAGTCGGTGCTTTGAACATCGGTGTTATGTGTGACTTTAGATATTTTAATAATCAATATTCAACCTACCCATCAGAAGCAATTTAGCTCCTTTTTAGGGTTCCGTACCCAAAGGGTAAAAACTGGACTCTATTACTAACTAATACTCCACTGACCGTCTGATGTCTGGCTGTCTGTCACCAGGCTGTATCTTATGAACCGTGACAGCGTGCTAGACAGTAGAACTTTCCATAGATTATGTATTTCTGTTACCGCTATAGCAACAAATAATAAAAATATAAATTATTTAATAATTAAAGGGGTTCCCATACAAGAAACGTGTTTGTTTCGGTTTATGGTACGGAACCCTTCGTGCGTGAGTCCGACTCGCACTTGGCCTGTTTTTTGGGTTCCGCACCTAAGTCGGCAAAAACTGAACCCTTATAGGATCGCTTTGTTGTCCGTCTGACTGTCCGCTGTCAATCAAGACCCTTTTTTTCAGGAATGCGTGGAGGTATCAAGGTGAAATTGACATCAAATGCTCAAATCTGCTATGCCTTTGAGCCATGAAAAATCAAATTTGTAAGTTAACGCGATTAAAGATATGACCGTGTGGGGGCTGATGCGACAAAATGTTCAGTCGACATGCTGGATCATGGCGTGCGCGAGCACCAGTCCTTTATGAACAGCGCATCATAACTTGTTTGCATCTGAGCCTATCAAGCACAATGATCACAGCTACTACTTTTATTTGATTGAGATTTGAAACGGGATCTTGTTTGGAGTTATCACAAAACCTATTTGCAGCAATCAAGTCAAAAGTAAGTTAGTTGTGTCAATCAAGCATTTTGATTACTTCAATAAAGATTATCTCTTTTTAACTTTTCTACAATGATGTCATGTTAAGGGTAATCAAGAAACGTGTTTGAGCGTTCAATCATTTGAACTAGTATTGCTGCAATCATGTTGTGATGATCAACTTAAATAAAATTTTGATTGAATTAAACAAGATGACATTAATCAAGCTAAAAAGTCACTTGATTGACGTGCAATTTTCTTACCTTTTCAGTGTAAGAGACAATAGTGTAAACGGGTCTGTTTTGGCTTGTAGCAATAAATAACTGTAAAAACTTGTGTGTCAGTGACTTTCAATTATCTACCCTACACAAGTCAACACCACACCACACATACATCTAACACCACACATCACCCTAGGGACTCAATAACTGTTTATCTTGCAATTTTTTGCGATATCACAAGGGAATCAAAACCTATAGGGTACTTCCCATTAACTTAAACTCATGAAATTTGGCAAGAAGCAATGAGTCAAAACCGTAAATATGTAGTCATCACTATCACTACATATTATAACAAACAAAGTCCTCCGCCGCGACTGTCTGTCTGTTCGCGATAAACTCAAAAACTACTGCATCGATTGTTATGCTGTTTTCACCAATGGACAGAGTGGTTCTGGAGGATGGTTTTAGTATATAACTTGTCAAGTTTTTGTTGCGGGAACGGTATCAAAATTTCATGATTACTTTTGGTCGCGATAACCGACATCCACGCGGGTGACGCCGCAGGCATCAGCTAGTAAATAATATTTCACAGGGTATTCTTCGTGCATCAGCTAGTCTAATAATAAAATACCCACAAGTTTATACGGAACCCTCGGTCCAAGTCGCAGTTGACCGGTTTTTTTGGAAACCATTTATTTATGTAGCGTGTGTAACATCCATAGGACCCACAAAGTACAACTTAGTAAGGGTGCATTCGCGTAAAAAAGTTAATCAATCTTGTCATTCCCTGGGGTCCTTATAACCTTACTTCCTTGTTGGTCCTTCAGCTTGAGACCTTCATTAATCTCCTCGTTCCTGTGGGGTAGGTAGACTTCAGTATATCAATTATAGGTTCGTGTTTACCTTTACTTTACTACCATAACATCACGCCTGTAATCCCCGTAGGGTTGGGCAGAGGTGTACCTAATAGTACACCTACATTTCGCCAGTTATGTTTAAGTCCCATGTAATAGGGGGCGAGCCTATTACCATCAACCGGGCACAAATCCAGACTCCGTGGCTGCTACTGAGAAATTTCTGATGGAAACTGGCCAAGTGCGAGTCGGACTCGCGCACGAAGAGTTCCGTACCATAAACAAAAAAAAAAAATACGTTTCTTGTATGGGAGCCCACTTTAAATATTAAATAATTTATATTTTTATTATTTGTTGTTATAGCGGCAATAGAAATACATCATCTGTGAAAATTTCAACTGTCTAACTGTTCATGAGATAAAACCTGGTGACAGACAGACGGACGGACAGCGAAGTCTTAGTAATAGGGTCCCATTTTTACCTTTTGGGTACGGAACCCTAAAAACGTAAGAAAATTTGAATTTTGCGCACTACCCTGACGCTTCCACCTTAATTGCTTACCATCAACTATATTGACTAAACTTCATGCTAAAAATAACATGTCCAACGTAAGAGAGTCGGGTAATCTGTAATTCATGGCCTTCGTACGTCAGAGAGAAATCTTTCTCTATTTATAATTGTGTATTACAACTTAACCAGTGCATCTCATATGAAGTTGAGATAGATAAAGATTTATAAAGATAATGATGATGAAGAAGGAAATTCTCCACTGTCTGTAACAGCATGGGGTCAGGGTTTGTGTTCGGTTGTAGCAATAGACTCACAACTATTTCTGACGTAGAACCTCTAAAAAATCTGCCAAAAATAAAAATGTGACTGTACACTTTTGCCTATCCTTTGGGGACCACAGGCATAATGTTTTGGATGTGTCTTAGTAAGATAGTTATACCCGTGACATAGTTATATCTAGGGATATAGATCTGCCCAAAACGGCAAGTTAGGTCCGAAGAGATGACAGAGTCTAGAGAGCGAGCGAACTAAGACTCCGTCATCTCTAGGTAACTTCAAACCCTGCAGACAGAAATAGCTACGTCGACTACGCCTTAGTTTGGAGTCATTTGCCTGCAAAAGGATAATAAAATGTAAAATAATCTATATCAATACTTCTAGACTATATTATACTATGCGAAACCCGAAACGCGTGTCTAGTATTTTTATGTAAAGAATCTATGTACAAAATTTCAAAACTGTATCATGAAAAATCACAAAGTTATAAGCTTGTTTTGTTACTTCGTTTTCCGTACAAAAACATGCTCACCATGCGTCGCCCTCGCCACCGGTCCACCCGCCCGCACGTCGTCTGGCTGACAAAATATAACATGATTTAAAAATTATTGGAATCGATTCAGTTACTTATTCTGAGCAAACTATATTCAGGTTTCGCATATTAAAAATAATGTTGTATAATATTATAAAGACGAAATATTTGTATTTTTGTATGTAACGAATAATTTAAAAACTACTGGACCGATTTGATAAATTCTTTCAACAATGAATAGCTACATTATCAGTGAGTAACATAGGCTATATTTTATCCCCGTACTCCCACGGGAACAGGAACTACGCGGGTGAAACACGTGACGTCTGCTAGTTGGTTATAATTTGACATAAAAAAAATGGGCTTTTAATAATACTTATAATTATTTCACTAGATTAGTCTAGCAAGATCGTGATAGAATATCGCTTTTATATTAGTATCTTCATATAAATGCGACATATATATTGCAATATTTTTACGTACATTTTCTTCAGGACTAACATATTCCGTGAAGTACTACTCTATAGTGAGATACGTATCCTATAAAACTGTCTGGAGTGAGACGTGAAGGTCTGACGGTCTCAGTGAACACTGGACGTATGTTAGTGGAGTTATCTTGACGTGGCTTTTTTTGTAGAAGACACACGGGTGAGGAGAATGGTCGAAAAAGCTTTATTGATGCTCTATGAACAATTTGTCATTAGTTAAAGTTTAAGTAGTAAAATTTTATTAATACAGTTTTTTTTTTAGTTTATTTCAGTTTTTATTACATATTTTATTTGTTTGTACTCAGGTAAATACAACAGCCTTGTATATTTTTTTAGTTTTAAAATCACACATCAGCTGTTCAACCTTAGGAACGCACCTTTTATCATCACATCATCAACATCATCATTCTGAATCATCATCATCATCTTTATGGAACCAATAGAATATGAATACATAGAAATTTTTCCTTTTTTTTGGTTCCATACATTTTGAACGTGTAGAAGCTCGTGGCTAAATAATAACAGCCGCTCGGGTCGATCTTTAGGTTAAGCCGTGCTTGCGTTAGTCAGTGGCCCAAAAATGTCTGGCAACCAGTCTTACCAAGGGGTATCGTATTACCCAGTACTAACCTGGTTGTGGAGGTCAGATAGGCAGTCACTCCATGCAAAATCCTGGTATTCAACTGCATCCGGTTAGATTGGAAGCCGACCCTAACATAGTTGGGAAAAGGCTAGGCAGATGATGATGACGTTTTGAATGTGTAGGAAACTGCTGATAATTTTAAATAACCAGTGAAAAATTCTTTTACGCACTGTTCAAGAATAGATAAAATAATTTCTTTGACATCTCCGCTTATTGACCCTGATTCCAATCATAGCTAGAAATAGAACACGCAATCGTTTAACACAGCAATAAAGTTCAATATCTAACATCTAAGATAATTAATTGAGTGTGCACTTGCTCCCTCACTAATTGATCACTATTAATCCCTGGCATTTGATTATTGTATTGCAATGTCGTTGTGTATTCTGCAGTATATTGGGACTCCTAGAATCTAATTTACTTTGTCAAATTAGGACACTGAGGAGATTATTATGAAATTATCAGGCTTTCAATTCAAACAACCGTCAGGTTTTAAAAGTACGCGACTAAAGGCTGTATAGAAAAAAAACTGGCCCAGTGCGAGTCGGAATCGCGCACGATCGAGCACGTTCCGTAATTTTGAGAATGATTATACAACTAAATGGTCTGTGAATATTTCAAGCGTCTACCTATCGCCGTTATTAATATCGAGCAAAAAAACCGGCAGAAAAACACGTTTGTTGTATAAGAGCCCCTCTTAAATATTTATTTTATTCTGTTTTTAGTATTTGTTGTTATACCTGCAACAGTAATACGTCATCTGTGAAAATTTCAAGTGTCTAGCTATCACGGTTTATGAGATACAGTCTGGTGACAGACGGACAGACAGACAGCGGAGTGTTAGTAATAGCGTCCCGTTTTACCCTTTGGGTACGGAACCCTAAATACCGACAAAAACTGTCGGGCAGTAGTCCACAGACACAACACCCGACTGGTCGGAGGATCCTCCCTTTTCTATGGTGGTGAAGAATTTTACACCCTGTTCTACCCACCCCTACAGTAAAAAAAAAACCCTCAAGGGGATGAAAGTTTCGGTCTTCGAATAACAATCATACATCCTTGACCTTTACTACATAAAAATGTCATCCGTATGTCACGACTATCTTCAAACACGTTTAGAAACAAATTGCAAATGTCGCGCTCGTTTTGCCGCGAAAGTCATTTTGGCGGGAGACGCACTAGTATCGGCGGCCATTTTAGGTATAATCGTAAAGAGAGTTGTTATCTTTGTGTTAGTGTCGAGCATTTTTGTGAAAAATGGTTAGTGTTTTCGGGTATTGTTTTTGGTTATAGGGATAACTGCACAAAAACTTATTAAGCAAGAAAGAAAGACAGAGAAGATTTCAAAATAATTCACATTTTGTGTTCAATGCGATCACTTTTTTTGGTGTTGACCCTTTTTCTCACTACTTACATAGAATGAGAGCATACACAACGTTTTAAAGCTTTGCTTAAGAGGAAATGTGGTAGTGTGGTGTGTGCTGTCGCTCTGCGAGTGCGATTTCGACATTGGTGCGATAAGGACAACTACAGTAAAAAGCCATAATTCAAGGTTTAGCTCGTGACTATTTCCTCCTCCAATATTCGACCAATTAAAAAGATATTTAATAAACTGAATAAGAAGTATATATACTGTGTCCCTATGATTTTTGTTTCTCATTCATAGTTGTCAAATTTGTACACTAGGCCTCTGTTGACAGGCGATCTAAATAGCCAATTTTGATCATTTTGAAAAGGTTTCATTGCTTATACCGATTATGAATCATCAAAAAGGAAAAGTTAGCGACATAAAAGAAGTTTATTTTTATTTAACTGTAATAAATTATAGCTTTAAAGTCATAAACCAGATAGAAAACAGGCGAGGGCGTTTGTATTGAGAAAAGACCACCCGCATTTCCTCTTAATGTTAAAAAGTAAATAATATTGTTAAGTAAAGATTTTTAAAATAGATATTACCTACATTTTAGATATTATTTACATTCCCTAGAAGTATCTTCTACAAATATAAATTATCTTTTGATGGGTTTCCATGATACTATAATGGGATAGTCATTAGTTTAATTACAACCACGATAAGGATTAACTGGTTTCGCTATCATTTTCTTTAGATAAGAATCCATTTATTATTGTCAAGACGTTGGAATTATTAGAAAAAGTTATAACTTGACTTTGATAAGGGCTGTACTTGTCTGTATCTGTGTTATTTAAGGTGGTTGCGTCAGGGTAGCCCGCGAAATTCAAATTTTCTTACGTTTTTTGCAATTTGCAGTGTTAGGTTATATGTTGATGAAAAATGAGTCGCGCCAGTAACACGTATTTAGTTACAGAATTGCAATCATGAAAATCATCAATGCAACTGAACTTGAGTAGGATTACGTGAACTTAGAGGAAGTTCACGTAATCCTACTCAATGAATATTTCATGAAAAAGTCATTTAATAGGATTAAATGCACTTACAGGGTTATATTGATGATTTTCATGATTGTGATTCTGTAACTACATAAGTGTTACTAGCGCGACCCATTTTTCATCAACATACAACCTGACAATGACCTGCAAGTTGCATAAAACGTAAGAAAATTTTAATTTCGCGGGCTACCCTTACGCAACCACCTTAACACAGAAAATCTGTCGTTACAGGTAGTCAGAGTCCCAAAGTCTGACAACCAGTCTTACCGAGGGGTATCGTATTACCTAGTACAAACTGGGTTTTCAAGGTCAGATGGGCATTTTATTCAGCTGCATCCGGTAAGACAGGAAGCGCGGAAGGAGGAGCTCGTGGCTAAATAATAACAGCGATGTTTAGGTTAAGCCGTGCTTGCCTAGGTCGGTCTGTGGATGGTTGACCACCCATTACATACCGAGTTTCCTCCGTGCCTCGGAAAGCACGTTAAGCCGTTGGTCCCGGCTGTCATTTGTAGATCTTTGACAGTCGTTAAGTAGTCACTGGCCCAAAAAAAAGAAGTCAGACAACCAGTCTTACCAAGAGGTATCGTATTTCCCAGTACCAACTGGGTTGTGGAGGTCAGATAGGCAGTCGCCCATGCAAAATATTGGTATTCAGCTGCATCCGGTTAGACTGGAAGCCGACCCCAACATAGTTGGGAAAAGGCTAGGCAGATGATGATCCGGTAAGACAGGAAGCTGTCACAACATAGTAGGGAAAAGGCCATGCGGATGATGAACACGAAAATCTGCCTAGCTGATCTCCACAACCCAGTAACCTAAATAGGTTAGATTGGAAGCCAACCCCAATATAAATGGAAAAAAAAGCTAAATAGACTGATTATGAGATGACGGTGCGTCCATCGAAGGTTAGGTTACTCTTGTCGAGGTCAGTTCGTGGATACCTGTGACCATCCATTGCATACCTAGTGGGACTCTCCGTGCACATGCTCATAAGGCCAGAATGTCATTCGTAGATATCCGACAGTCGTTACTCATACACCGTTTTTTTTTCGGATGGGAATTCATCAAATTCCTTCTCCCACTCTGGGCAGAGCGGAAGGGAGTGTCAGACTTGTACTGACTAAAACCCATCCATGTTCCTTCCTTGCCCTTTGTGTTCCAGGGCCGGAGTATCTATCTCTTTCGAACAGTCCCGCAGCATTACTCCTACTCCTCCGCTATTATTTTCTGATTAATTTGGTTGTGGGATCCAAGTCAGTTAAATTGTTTCTCAGGACTTCGCCGAGCTTCATTGTCTCGGTGCTTTTTTGGTAGTCACCACTGTTGATTCTAGATTCCAGGAGTTGTAAAGGTTTGGGTATAGTGTGGCGGTATAGCCCGTTTAAAAAAAAAGTCATTTTATAACATAATATAACATCACGCCTGTAATCCCCGAAGGGTTAGGCAGAGATGTACCTAATAGTACACCCTGCATTTCGCCAGTTATGTTTTAGTCCCATGTAAACAAATCCAGACTCCGTGGCTGCTACTGAGAAAAGACGATAACCAAGTTTGTATGAGACCCGTCCCCCACTCCAACAGATCTTACGTATGTGTTAGTAGGTTCATAAGGATCTATAAAAAGACTAGCAATCAATTTTAACTTCAAAATCCATGGGGTTTAAAATTAATATAAAATTAAAAAATCGCTTATTTATTTTTTCATATTCGATACGAAAATGTTATAAAAATTAAAATAACAATATTATAGGCATTATGTTATGCTGTTGTTATTTTTTTAGAATAGAATAGAATAGAATTATACTCGTAATTGTATTGAGCAGTTCCGCCGGTGGATTAAAATTAATGTAACGCCCTAGCGCCATGTGCCACACAATTGAAATTATATGTGCGTAGCTTCCTACAGTTCGATTTCCTGTAATAATTGTAATTTTAATTTTGTAATATTTTTTTTTTTTAAATATCATTTAAATTTAAAAAAAAAACATTAAAAGTCAAAAGTTCAAAAGTCTAACAACAAGCCTTCAGATAGGCAGTCGCTTCATGTCAAGTACTGGTTATTCAGCTGCATGTAGTTAGACTGGACAATGATCCCAATATAATTGAAAAATATGCTACGCAGCTTATCCATTAACTAGACTTTAAAACCTGAATAACTTTTCTACAAAATAAAATAAAAAACAGTGACTCTTCGGATAGCCAAAATTATTCGCGTATAAAAATATTGCTTTAATCAAAATAAACATTAAAAATATCTGAAAATTTTCACTGAAAAGCCAAAATAACCATGATATTTTTCAGTATTCAAACACGTGTGTTAAATTCAGTCTCTGCAAATGGCCTACTTTTTGACTGTGAATAGGTATGTTTTTTTTTACTTTATTAATAAAATGGGTATGTTTTATATAAGTATGTTTTTTTGGCTTTATATTTGGGCGAGAATTTAGCGGGTTTCGGCACTATAGTTTGGTTACTTATGCATTGAATGGTATGGTGTAGAAAAAAGCCGAAATATCTTTCAACTTGGTAGGTAAAAAAGGGCAACTATGGAACACATCTAGGTACTTCTACAGGATGGAAGGTACCCATAAAATTCCGTCACCTGACCATCCAATCTTTAGCTAGCTTTTTACTTCGATCCACCTGACATAACATAACATAAAGCATGTAATCCCGAAGGATTAGGCAGAGGCGTACCTAATACTACACCCATAATTCGCCAGTTATGTTTAAGTTCCATGTAGCAGGGAGCGAAGCTATTGCCATCAGCCGGGCACAAATCCAGATTCTATGCACATGGCTGCTACTAAAAATATCCTGATGAAATACCCAATTACAATTTGCCCGACCTGGAAATCCCGGACCACATGCTCTGCAGTCGTGATCGCGAGAATTAGACCAACAAGGCAGTCACATGTTCATACCTATCCTCATATGCACACAGCTATTAAATTCACATAATCTGAACCACTTATCTCTCCACCTCTCAAGATCTGATGATAATCAAAGGCACAGGTGTGTTGGCACAGTTGCCGTTCATCAGACGGGCTGGCAACGCTTCGTTGGCCGTGGCTTTCTGCCAGGAGTAATAGCCCATTAAGTAATGTAATATCAGTATAAAATCTTAAACGGCGAAGTGAGTGCCGGAAACTGAACGTGGTTTAAGGAGAAATGTTTAGATTTATATTTTCGATTTTGGTTCAGATTTTGCGATTTTGGAGCTTGTGTTTTTTTCGTTTTGATGTTGTTTATAGCCGCATGGCTTTGTACATTACAGAATAACTTTTCGGTAGAACCAGTAAAATAAGTTACTTTTAAATCAATCTTTAACAACTAAATGCATTTTATAGCTCAACCAACACGTATTAGTATTCATTTATTTAAATATCCTTTTACTGGTACATCATCCCTTATAAGTAATTCAGTCTGTGAAATTAAAAACACAGTTGACTGACTGCCCGCCCACCTTACACTGGGCCTACTTAAGCAAAAATAGAAGAAAGAAGATTCTGAACACTGTTCAATTACTTTCGTCGCATTTTGGACAGACACAGCGGCAAATACAAACCATTTCTAACGCAAATGTTGACAGCGTTCGTCATTCCGCCACTCTCATGACCCCAGTCCCCGTGTGTGTCTACAACCTAATAGGCTAGAGGCTAATTGGAAACAGCGCAAACTGATTGGTCTACAAGATTAAACGTTGCTATTGGCCAGCTTGACCTGTTCTTGATGTTTGTCTATGATAAGAGGTAAGGCCGTCGAACAGTTATAAAAATAATAATAATAAAAAAAAAAAAAGTTGAACCAAAATGGCGATCGTCCGCGCAGATACAATTAAGGATTGAGACCGGTTGAGACCCGGTGAAGGTCCTGGGAATAGACGAATGTGGTGACACTTGGGTGCGGCCTATGTTCGGAGGTCTTTTGGCTAAAATTTTGATAATCATTGAATCTTTTCAAACGCGTGGTGATCTCTGAGTTTTTTTACTTCTATCTTTTCAGAAAAGTCGAATAGGAAACACCGACCTTATATCTAGCTTTTAGTATTCGAGAATTTACAAAATAAATTATAATTTGCTCATTTACAACACAGTCTCAAACTTAAAGCATTTATTTCAAATTAGACCATTACAGGCAATTTTGAATGTCAAAAGAAAATCAAAAAAAGTTAAGCTACAGCCACAGTCTATTCAAAAGGCAGAACAACTTGTGAAAGTACTGTAGTGGCCCATTCCAAAGCGTAGTAACGTAAGTAGTAGCGTAAGAATGGACAAGAAACTCCACTCTTTTAAATCAGCATATTGTTATAAAACCTTGGTAACATCATTCAAGTTGGGATGGTACACTATGTGAGAACGATATAGCAAGATGTGCACGTTAAAAGTGTCCATAGTAAAAACAAAAAAGACAAATCCAAATAAAATAATTAATTCAAATAAGCCGTTGTAATCAAGAGATGACCAGTCACAACTGACAGCACCCGTTCACGAACATGACGCATGGATCAGCACCGTTCAACTCAAAGATTTTGAAGGGAACTAAATGATCCATAATTTACAACACAGTCTGTAAAAGAGAATTTTATAAAACCACTTTTTAATTTAAAATCCACTAACAATTTTCAGTGTTACGTAGTTACATAGCAACGAATATTTTAAACTTGAAAACTGTTTGTTTTATATACTTGCCCTTTCACGACTGAATGCACGAGCCAAATTATAATTTGGCACAGGAATAGTTATTCTCTGATCATTTTGTATGATTAATTATGACACCATGCTTAAATGATTATTTTAGAGCCGAGACGGTCATTCGTTTGTTGCTTCTTAGAACTAAATTGTTGTGTTGAAGACGCCGCCACCCATGGAGTTTTTTCTTAATGTTTTTACATAGGAAATATAATTACACTTTTGAATAAGACATTTCAATTCGTCGTTCTCTCTTTTTGGTAAGCGTTTTCTTATGAACTCAATATATTACCTATTTTTTTTTAATAGCCTTCATTGTGTCCCACTGCTGGGCAAAGGCCTCCCCTTTCTCCCTCCAAACTTCTCTGTTCTGTGCGATTTCTGGCCACGCTTGCCCCATAAACATGACCAGATCGTCACACCACCTTCGCCGAGGTCGACCTCGTCGGCGATGTCCCTCAGGCGTCCAGTGAGTGACAATCTTTGCACACCTCTCCGGGTGCATCCGTGTGACATGGCCAGACCACTCCCACTTCAGCTTGGCTGTTTTAACTCCAACATCAGCTACTTGAGTTATGGAGTGCAGAGTGGTGTTTTATCTGACCTATAGATGAGTAATATTATTATATATACATAACATCACGCCTGTAATCCCCGAAGGGTTACGCAGAGGTGTACCTGATAGTACATTCCAGTTTCGAGTTCCAGTTATGTTTAAGTCAAACATTTATTTTTGTATTGTTCTATATTAATATTATAAAGGTACTTATAAAGTCTACGTTTTTAAGTTTGAATGTACGGGGTAGTCTTGAAAACATGCTGACCTGTTTTCGAAAATTCTTTCACTAATGGGAAGCTATTTATATGGACACAAGAACAAAGTGCCTTCACCTTTACAGACGCTAAGTAAACGCATTGGACGTGCTCGTAGATATAATAACCTTTAGCAAATTAAGTTAGATTAAAATTGCTTATTAGCCTTTTTAGGCTAGATTGTAATATAATAAAAAAATATAAAAAAAACAAAAGCTACAATATCCCAGAGTATCAAAAGTTACATTTAAATTAAAAGAACGAGCGAAGCCGCGGGAAAAAGCTAGTTTCTAACAAAGAGACATGAACTTATAAATATCACAGAGACTGCACCCTTGCCACTTGGTAAGTACCAGAGAACATTGAAGCATATATATACATATAGATACATAAGTAATTAGTTATATACCTCTTAAGCAAAGTCTTCAGCAAAATCTTACATAAATTAGCAAACTTTTGTACCTAGGGCCCTGTATTGGGATATTATAAATGAAATCATAACTCTGATTGTCTGTTTGCCTGTTGGCCTATCTGTCTGTCTGTTCCCTTTTCAAAGCTCGGCCGAGCGAATTTGTATGACATTTGGTACACCTACAGGATATAAAATACGTTTTATCACGGTATCATTAGTTCACTTGCCAGCACATCATGTTACCACCCAACTCCAAATGATTTTAAACCATGAAATATTGATGGTTTAGTTCAAAATCGAATGAGAAATTTTAGGTTCGCGAGTACATTCGAAAGAAGCTGCAAGTTTCGTCACAACGTTAATGTTTTCTCCATTGTTTGTCTTTTTATTTTAGTATATCCGTGTATCCGTGGGATGCGAGTCGCACGGGACCGGTCATTGTGGCGACACTTGGGGAGGCCTATGTCCAGCAGTGGACGTCTTTCGGCTGAAATGATGATGATGATGAAATCCGTTTAATTGTCTATTTACATATATATTATTACTTTGATATATATTTTTATAATATTTTATAAACCCTTGTAGTTTATCTTAGTATTTAAAAATTAAATAATTTCCAGAATTATACACCTACCACTGTTTGTCTCTCCATCACCCAAAGGTTGACTGGTAGAAAATGCCTATGGCATTAAGTCCGCCTCTGTACTTTGTGCATAAAGTGTTAAATAAATAAATAAAATTTGACAGTTTGTGGTAACTTGAAACGCTGGCGATTGTACGTTCCTGTGAAAAATCCTAACCTTAACTCGGGTGGAGCCGCGCAAAAATGCTAGTACCTTTATAGCATTAGTATTATCTTAAAAGTGCTAAGCCAAAGCTAGTGAATATGTAAATAAGCAAACTTTCTTACCCAGGGACCTGACGGTATTAGCCGTGACAGCACCAGGGAATCCTTTGTGCCAGAACTAAGCTCCTACCGGTTCTACATGACTAGTGTTCCGTACATTGCACATCAAAGTTGGTCGGTGATAATTAAACATTTTGAGTTAGGAGTCAGAGATTAAGTTTGGTGTTTGCTAAATGGTGTGGATTTTGATGTTGGGATTAGAAATGGGTATATACTATTGTCTAGGGCATATCATAACAAACACCTTTAATCCCAGTAGAGAAAGGGAGAGGCAATTTCAATTGAAAAAGAGTGCAGTAACATAAAACCGCGCATGTAATCCCCGAAGGGTTAGGCAGAGGTGTGCCTAAAGAAAATAACCCACATTTCGGCACTTATGTTTAAAAGTCCCATGTAAGTAATAGGGGGCGAACCCGGGACCTCATGCTCAGCAGTTGCGCTTGCGGGCACTAGATCAATGAGGCAGTCTAAGTATAGTATCATCATCATCATCATCATCATTTCAGCCGAAAGACGTGCACTGCTGGACATAGGCCTCCCATTAGGTGGACCGATGACCTGGTGAAGGTAGCGGGAATCCGCTGGATGCGAGTCACACGGGACCGGTCAATGTGGCAACACTTGGGGTAGGCCTAAGTGTACTATGACTAGCTTAAATTCTACAACTTATTAACTGATATTAACCTTTGTCAGTTTGATTGTCATAGAATAAATCAAGGGCGTAAAAGACGCTTTAAAACGAAATAGAGGTAAATCCCAATAAAATGGCTGGAAATAGATGATATGGCTAATACATAGGAATTGTGTATTTTCACTTACCTGTATCTAGTTGCAAAAATAAATTAGGTAGTGTAATAGCGCATTTAAATGTATTTTACAAATACGTACGATACCATAGGACCAGTAGTGCAGAAGGGAAAAAAATACCCATGACACTACCAATAGTACAGCTTAGTAGTGTAGAGGGGAAGGAGGGGTAATTGTGATCTATAGACGTGCAGTTAGAATTTTTTTCTATTATTTCCAGGTTCGCAGAGAATACTATAATAGACTAGCGGACGTCAGGTGGTTTCACCCGCACAGTTCCCGTTCCCGTGGGAGTACGGGGATAAAATATAGCCTATGTTACTCGCTGATAATGTAGCTTACCATTGCTGAAAGAATTTTTCAAATCGGTCAAATAGTTTTTAAGTTTATTCGTCGCATACAAAAATACAAATCTCTTTATAATATTAAGTATAGATATAGACTAGTTGTGATTTACTCAACATCTAAGAACTAACAACTCTTTCTTTAACCTCGTATTTAATTTTGATCATCTTCATCTTCCTGCCCTTATCCCTAACTATTTGGGGTTGGTGCAACACGTTTTCTTCTTCCATTCTCCTGTCAGACGTCACGGCATCATTTACTCCTTTCTCTTTCATATCAGTCTTCACACAATCCATCCATCTTTTCTTTGACCTCTCCCTCTCCATCCATGAACATTCATGTCCATCACTCTTTTAGTCACATGCGTTTCATCACTCCTCATTACATGTCCATACCAAGACAAACGACTTCCTTTCAGTTTTTCTGTAACAGGCGCCACTTTCAAACTTCCTCTAATATACTCATTCCTTACTTTATCCATTCTTGTCACTCCACACATCCATCTCAACATTCTCATCTCCACTACATGCAATCGTTTTTCATTTATCGTCTTCTGCCACACAGCCCAGCATTCTGATTTACACAGTACGACAGGTCTAATCATGGACTTGTATATTTTCCCCTTTAGCTTGAAGGGCATCCGTGGGTCGCAATTATTTCCAGGTTTCGCAGATAATATTATTATAATAGACTAATCGTGATTTACTCAATATCTAAAAACTAACAACTCTTTCCTTAACCTCGTATTTAATTTAGATACAGAACCCAAAACATAGCACAGGTTAACATTTCTTGACCCCAAAAACGTTCTATCAACGCCAACAAAGAACCCCAAAACAAAACTCTTAGACAAACTAAAACCATATCGCACTATGAGAGAAAGTTGTCGCTATAAAGATATTAAATGTCTCCCGATGTCCATTTCTATTGTGAGACGAAAACAATTTGCTGGAACATTAGTTTTGTTGAGAATATCATCATTTGTTAAGATAACGGTAATGGTGTGAGGGATGTGACATTTGAGTCTTACAAAATGGTTTTATATTTTTCTGAACTGTTGTGGGTGATATAATAGAGCTTGTTGCGTGTCATTCATCATCTGCCTAGCCTTTTCCCAACTAAGTTGGGGTCGGCTTCCATCAGTCTAACCGGATGCAATTGGATACCATCGTATTTTACATGGAGCGACTGCCTATCTGACCTCCATAACCCAGTTAGTACTAGGTAATACGATACCCCTTGGTAAGATTGGTTGTCAGAATATTTGGGCCACTACAAAGATTTACAAATGACAGCCGGGACCAACGGCTTAGCGTGCATTGCGAAGCACGGAGGAAGCTCGTTATGTAAGGGTGGTCACTCTTCCACAGACCAAACTAGGCAAGCACGGCTTAACCTAAATGAACGAACGGAAGTCAGTTATTTTTTTTAGCAAAATAAGTTAAAGAAACGGTTCACATACAACTGATGTCTTTCTATAGAAAGACATCAGTTGTAAGTGAAACTTTCACTTCACATTGATTTGCTAGTTGCACTAGGTCCTCTCTTTTTGCCTTCCAAGCATGTCAGTATGGTAAAAAAATACCGAGGCCGTGACTATGAACGATTGTTATTTTTGAAGTGAAAACTTCTTTAGGCGCGTTGGCGATTTTTGAGATGGGGAAAAACAATTGAACTCGCGACACCGTTAAACGACCGCTTTTTCGTTGCAGAGTTAGCCGTATTGATACATATTACAAGCCCAAAAAAATACAGTGTATAGTCAAATGTATAATTAAAAGGCTTATGCAAAAATATATTCTAAAAATAATCCAGAATCTCGAAAAAAAAAATTTTTTTTTCGTTGCAGAGTTAGCCGTATTGCTACATATTGCAAGCCCAAAAAAATACATTGTATTAATAAAATGTATAAGTGAAAGACGTATGCAAAAATATTAAAAAAAAAAAAATCCAGAATCTTGAGAAAAAAAAAGTATTCACTTCTGTCGGCACTCCCAGAGTGGTTGGGCTTTTTTTACTCTAAGTTCTTGCATACCATCAGAGTTCCATATTTATTCCTTGCATCTGACAAACCATTGCATTACTAAAATCAATTTTTGAGTGCCAATCCATTGCTTGAACTTAGATTGGACGGTCTGCAACGAAATGTTCTAGCTACTCAATATGCCCAAAGCTTCTCAACAAAAAACTCCCAAGTTCACCTACCTTGTAAAACCTTATTTTTATTATTCGCACCAAACTTACTGGCGAGGCGTAAACCGAGACCCAGGAGGACAATAAAACGGTTTACAGCATCTGTCCAATACTAGCTGTCGGAATTAAGAAGCAAATTGATGCATTGTGTTTTTCAATGTTCGTAAATAAATATTGGGAGGGAAAGGGACGTTGCTCGTAATTTAGACGGGAATGACTAGGAGTTTTAGAGCTTTGGTAGTTTCTGTTCTTCTTATACAAATTTTAAGATGAAAATAACTGAGTATCATGCCTGTAATCCCCAAAGGGTTAGTATTTTTTTTTTCGGATGGTAAATCATCAAATGACTTCTCCCGCTCTGGGCGGAGCGGAAAAGACTGTCAGACTTGTACTGACTAAAACTCATCCATGTTTCTTCCTTGCTCTTTGTATTCCAGGGCCGCGGTATCTCTTTCGAACAGTCCCGCAGCCCTGGCAGGCATCGGCCCGCCTTGTTTGCTGACATCTCATTGAGGCGCGCGTGGAACACCAACTCGCCGTCAACACGGCAAGGGTTAGGCTTAGGTGGACTACTAGACTAACGAGGCAGTCAGAGAGGCTGTAAGGAATAATATAGCTGTATATTTGCGATTGAAACACTAGGGCCATGAGGTCCGAATGCCCACCTAGTGTTTCAGGAAATCGACAAGCGGTTGGTTGACTCTTCACGTGACCAGAGGGCGGGCCTATTTTTTGGTCAAAGATCATCATTGCCATCCAACGTGGCAACGCCTTCTGGGCACGTTTTCTGTTGACAGCAATGTGGACGAATTTTTTGACGCCCTTTTTTTTAGTTGTACATATTTTTTTACTATTATAGATTTGTAGTTTGTAAATAATGTATATAAACTATGGGTGACTAATATACTGAATGGACATGGACTAATCGACTAACGCCTTATCTACAATCTAGTGGTTATTTTAGTTTTTATTCTGAGTCCTTCAGTGGCGAAGGTTCCATACCACTCGATTCTTACGAATTCCCTTTGAAACATGAAACAGTCAGTATTTTATAGACAAAAAAGGAAATAATAGAATCACATTAAAGATATGTACTCCGGCTTACCTCTTACAAAAATTGACCCTTCGCTACTGGAGCCCTTGATTTATATTTTTCTTTGTATTTTCAAGTCGCCGTTTCAAATATTTGTACTCGCCCACGTTTGTCGCCCACTTAGTATTTCAGTAGCGCCCATATTCAGTATTTTTTACACTTTTAATTTGAAATTATTTACGCACGTTTAAATACTACCCTATTCGGAATCGAAAACAGCAAGTGGCTATTTATTTATCGTTTTAAATGTCACCCCAACAAAGGTTTTGTTTCATCCCAAGAATCGTAGCCAAAATTATCACCATAAAAGCTACTGAAAATAAGCACAATATTAATTAAAACGATTCCTTTTGTTAAGGTTTTCAATGCAAACCAACTTTAAAACAACTGCCAATATTTCTTAATCAAAGCTAACCTTCTATAGGTCTGGTTAGGGTCAGCGCAGACAACAGCAAAATGCTTCAGGAAGTTTTTTTACTTTTGAAAGCGTTGCCCCACACTAGAAATGTCTCCTAAATCGTGAATGCGTTTACAGACATTTAAACTCACATACACAAACAGCTAGACCCGAAACAAGTACCTGTAGGCCATACAAATATTTGTTCCGTGCGAGAATCGAAAACGCGACACGCAGCGCAGCAGCCAATCGCTCAGCCACTGCGCCGACTCTTGCAAGCAATTGCTTACTCTATTTAATTTGAAAGTTAGTTCATTAAGTATCAATTAATCAATGGAACATGCCGTTGATATGTGGGTCTACTTTACATAGACCTCCGCCTAATCTCGCGAAGATTACAGGCATAATGGTATGTATAATAGAGGGTGTAAACAGACTCTGAACGAAGCCGAAAGGCACTTGTTCTCTCCGTCATTGCGATATTTTTTTTGTTCTAGACCTTACCTGGGAACCTTCTAGTTACAGAGATATTGGGGGTCAAAGTTCCAACTTTTTTAAGAGTTTTTTTTTAAATACATGTCTTTAATGTAATATTTTTACTTTAAACACCTCCAGGGCCCCCTTACTATTCAATCCATCCATCAGCACAATGTTTTGAGTGCGTTACATTGAGTCCTACTGTAAAACGTGATTAATCAGCCCAAAAAAAAGTCGTTTCCCAGCACAAATTTTTGCGTAAAGTTAATTAGTTTGATGTACATAATGCTTAGTGGACGGCTTCGTGAAGAGTCTGTTTACATCCTGTATTTTACGGTCATGAATTTCCGCAAAGTAACGCTAGATTCCATAACTTTGTCTCCGCTGCCCCTAAGAAGTCGTTGTGTTGAAATTAATCAAAGTTATTCAAGGTTCAGCCCGACGTTAGAAACAGATGTTACCAAGTTCAAGACGGGTTAGGAAATTAAATTATTTTTAACTTGAAACTTTAACTTCTGAACAATTTGTTTCGGTGCTCGTTTGGCTCTAGTTTTGGAAGTGGCTGCGAGTTTTGTTGCTTAGTTTATTTTTGAATACTTCTGTTAACTTTAGATAAACTTAGAAGTGACAACAAAAGTTTGACTACTAAATAAAAATTAGAGCTACTTATAAATTGGGGTAGTCAGTGGTCCGATAGTCTGACAACTAGTCAAACCGTAGGGTTATGCCTGCGTGTCCTGTCACTTGTTCACTACAGGAACTGATGGACGCTACCGAAAGCGCCAAACTAGTAGCTCAGTTCTGGGCCGACACAATATATATCGCCATCGACACGCTAAGAAGAAAAAGGGTTATGCCAAAAAAGTGCGTAACGCGCTTTGGTCCCGGCTGTCATCTGTAGAGCTTTGACAGTCGTTACAGGTAGTCAGTTGCCCGAAAGTCTAATAATCAGTCTTACCAAGGGGTATCGTGTTACCCACTCCTTAATAACTGTGTTCTGGTCAGATAGGCAGTCGCTCCATGTAAAATACTGGTATATTCAGCTGCATCCGATTAGACTGTAAGTCTACCCCGACGTAGGTTTTTAGGGTTCCGTACCCAAAGGATAAAAACGGGACCCTATTACTAAGACTCCACTGACGTCTGCCTGCCTTTCTGGCTGTCTGTCACCAGGCTGTATCTCATGAACCAAGATAGCTAGACAGTTAAAATTTTCACAGATGATGTATTTTTGTTGCCACTGCAACAATAAATACTAAAAATAGAATAAAATAAATATTTAAGCGGGGCTCCCATACAACAAACGTTATTTTTGCCGTTTTTTTGCTCGGTATTAATAACGGCGACAGGTAGACGCTTGAAATATTAACAGAATATTTATAAATATAAGGGGCGCTCAACAAACGTGGTAAGGTTATCATATAGTATCTAATGTTGTATAGTTAATGGTACGGAGCCCTTTTTTTACGGATGGGAAATCATCAAATGACTTCTCCCTCTCTGGGCAGAGCGGAAGGGAGTGTCAGACTTGTACTGACTAAAACCCGTCCATGTTCCTTCCTTACCCTTTGTGTTCCAGGGCCGCGGTATCTCTTTCAAACAGCCCGCAGCCCTGGCAGGCATCGGCCCTTGCGGGCCCCTCCCTGTTTACTGACATCCCTTTGAGGCGCGCGTGGAACGCGCCGTCTACACGGCCTCTCGTCAAAAGACGGACGGACGGTGAGCTAGCCCATTACTCACCGTCCACAGGTCCACGTCTACGGTGGCCGGAAGCCACCACGTGACCCCCGACGCCCGAGGCGTCTCCCGCGGCGGCTGGGACGAGAGGTTCTCTCCCTCTCACGCTCCGCCACCTCCTTCGCTAGCATGACTGCTTTGCAGAAGGTGGCGACGGCGTCCCATTCCCTCTCGCTCCGGATGGCCGCATGGCTTGGACCAGGGCCGGACGCGATAGGTCGCCGCCGCCCATTCCCGCTACGAGGACAATGGTACGGAGCCCTTCGAGCGCGAGTCCGTCTCGCACTTGGCCAGTTTTTTTTTTACTTTTCCGATACCTTGTTTTGTCATGTATCGTGGGTACGTTGACTCAACGAACATTTCAATTGAAACTCACATAAACAAACATACCAGTAAGAAAATGCTGATAAAATTAATATTAAAAGCAATGTGTAGCGTTTTTGTGGGTCATACCTTTTCCTTAAAAAATGTAAAAAATCTAAAGTCATCCAGTTCCAAGCCGGCACAAAGGTAGCACTTTCTAAAAGAAAGTTACAATAGACATGTTTTCAATAAGCCGATCCTTCGCCATTTTAAGACCCTGATTATTCAGAATCAGACCTCACTTAACTTGGCACCTATTTGGAATTCAAAATTAGGATCCACTTTAAGAGTACTACCAGGTAGTACTCTTAAAGTGGGTCAATATTTGTTAAAATATGTGACACGTGAACTGTCAAGTGATTTGAACCACAGAGTACGGAGACGGTTCGACGGCCAGAAGCGGCATCACTTTCCTCACAAAGTAAGGCTGTCATCGTTTACTCGTATTTAGGTATAAACTAACTGATGTCCGACCTTTGTCCGTGTAAAATTATTAAAAAAATATGAATTCCCTATTTGAATCGGATTTTGTTAACAATTTCAAGGATTTAAATTGTATTGCACGGAACCCTCATCCTTTTTAAGAGTTACTCCTTATAACATCAGCTATCTGCCAGTAAAAATCTCGTCAAAATCGGTACAGCCGTTTCGAAAATTAGTCAGAGACAGACACCCACAAAATTAGATTTTGTTTTTTATTATACGTACCGTATTTTTGATTATTATTTTGAAATTACAAACAGACATAAATATTATGTGTCAGTTTTAGACCATAATTATATCGCATTGTAATATAAGACCCAAGCTCCCTGTATTTAAGCTGGGTAGAAAAAGTAGCCGAACCACACCCCACTACTTACTCTCTCATTCTACCATCTAATTTATAGTCCATACAGACAGTTCCCAACTTTTTCAAAGAATACTACTTCGAGCCACGTTCAATAAAAGTCAAAAAACATCTCCATTCGAACTTAAAAACACATCTTCCTCGCCTTAACTCACAATATCAATATGAATACAAGATTACCCGCGGAACTTACCAGAACTTTTCCAAGATATCTATAGAGTTGCTAGTTCCGATACAGTTCGCACTTCGCGTCTATCTTGTTGTTTCATGAGCTCCTGGTAGCGAGACCAAGTTTCTGTACGTAATATAGGAATCTGGATGAGTTCAGCCGGGATATAGGTTGGTTAAAAGTTATTTTTTTGGAATGGAGGACGGGTATTTTTGCTCTAAGATGTTTTTTTGACTTTTGAAGTTATACTTCTTTTGGCGCGTTAGGGTAAAATGATGAGGGTACATTTTTACGATGCGCGCGCATACCGTCACGAAAAACCGACACCCTGAAGTTAGCTAGTCAACATTTTAGTTTTATACGCCAAATAATATATATATCTTCTTCCGTGCGTAATAAGTACACACACACTTTTTTTTCAGACATTAGGGCCAGTTGTTTTTGGTAAATATGTCATTCATATCACCAAAATGTGTTTTTTTTTTATATAGGTATGTGTTAAAATATAATTTACTAACTATAAAGACCTAAAATAATAATAAAAATATTTTCATGTTTTCACCAGTTATGTTTTAGTCGATCGTTTAAGATGAGCGAGCCTTTTTGCCATCGACCAGACCGAAGTCTACCACGAGCCACGAGTGGCTGCTTCTGAGAAATTCCTGATGGAAAAACCCAATAATACATTACCCGACCTGGGAATCGAACCCAAAACCCCATGCTCAGCAGTCGCGCTAATGACAACTGGACTAACGAGATAGTTAATCATAATAAAAGCAAAAACCTTTTGAAATAAAATTGGGTAGTTTTGTCATGAAACTAAACGCGATTGGATATGAATTCATTTCGGCCCAATTCCCAATTCAAATAATAAAAACTTCATATTTGTGTGTTGCTAGCTGGTATTATTTTCATGTCAAAACTTTTTTACTCTCTCAAAATTGTATTTTTTTGCCAGAATTAAAATGTGAAATCATTCTCACGCTTAAGCATTTATTAAGTTTGCGTCTGTTTGTCACAAAATTTTAATAACAGTACATAATAATGAGAGCAGCGGCCCAGTGGTAGCGACCCCGACTTACTAACAGTAAGTCGTGGGTTCGAACCCAGGCAGGCGCATTACTTTGTATAATTTATTTCATCACCACTGCTCTCAAAAACGGTGAAGGAAAACATCGTGAGGAAACCGGCATGTCCTAGAACCAAAAATTCGAAGACATGTGACATCTATCAATCCGCACTGGGCCCGCGTGGTGGATTATAGCCCATTCCCTCTTGTAGAGAGGAGGCCTGTGTCCCTGTAGTAGGAACATTATAAGCTGATGTTGACATATTAATAATCTGTCGAAAGCCATCATAAAAACATCATAAAAAACACAAGATCTAATAATGTAATTAAAAATTGAAAACGACCTCGCTCAAAGATGGCGGCTTCCCTCATAAACGCTTAAATAAATAAGAAACCGGACTACCGTCAACATTGCTCAGAATTCCATTCACCATAATGTAAACGCTGAGTAACTTAAATTCAAAAGAAAATAATTTAGCAAAACATCCGAATTATTTTAAAACGAGCCGCATAACACTCCACTTTGGCGCCAAAACGCCGCCATATTGAAAATGTTGTCGTGACACAGGCGAATTAACATAAACCACTCTGATTGTATGAATATTTACAAACCGTCGATCTTACGCTTTATTATATTCAAATAAGACAAAATTTCTCTGTAATCTGCATCGTGCTGCGTTCCCAAACAGAATGTTAAACGACCGAATAACTTGACCTTTTTGCACTAAAATAATTCGAACTTTCAGAGCTCAGCGTAAACTAGATGTTGAATATGCCTTTTATAGCTGTCGTTAGCATAAAATAATACGTAATGTTTTCTTATATTATTTTTACGCTACGCATAACAAATTCGTAATAAGAATATGCTGAAAGTCGTTTTATTATTTTGAGTAAAAATTAAACTGGCGAGAATAAATTGGAACGTTTTGTGTAATTTCAAAATGGATTAGACTTTCAAGGAGGACGATAAAAATGTGACATGATGTATTTTGTCGTTTAGACATAATTAATTTTGAGAAATTAAGACATGGCTTTGTAATAAAAAGTTAGAGAGCAGATGTTATGCTTACCTAAAAATTCTGTTAATAACTAGACTTTATTTAATGTTGTATTTGTAGAAAATTTTAACGGAAAACTCACTTTGAGTAACTCTTTTGTATTACCGTTGAGACGAGCCGCAATGGAAGTTTTGTTTTACATAACATAACATAACATCACGCCTGTAATCCCCGTAGGGTTAGGCAGAGGTGTACCTAATAGTAAACCCACATTTCGCCAGTTATGTTTAAGTCCCATGTAATAGGGGGCGAGCCTATTGCTACCAACCGGGCACAAATCCAGACTCCGTGGCTGCTACTGAGAAATTCCTGACGGAAAAACCCAATAGCACTTTGCTCGACTTGGGAATCGAACCCAAGACCTCATGCTCAGCAGTCGTGCTTGCGACCACTCGACCAACGAGGCAGTCAAGTTTTGTTTTATAGTTAGATACTTTAACTTTAAACTCACCACGTGGTTAAAAAGTTAGGTACTTAGCTTTTTTTTTTTTTTTTTTAAAACGTTGCCCCACACTAGGAATTTCTCCTGTATCGTGGGTGCGTTTACAAACATTTAAACTCGCATACACAAACAGCCAGACCCGGAACAACTATCTGTAGGCCATACAACCTTTAACTTGCACCCTGTTTTCGAATCCTATGGGCAACAATTTTTTTGTTTTATTGTATTTTAAAGGAATAATTAAAAAAAATCAAAATATGTATAAAAAAGTGTGTGTGTGTACTTATTACGCACGTAAGAAGTTATACTTCTTTGGCGTATAAAACTTAAATATTGACTAGCTAATTTCAGGGTGTATGTTGACTAGCTAACTTCAGGGTGTCGGTTTTTCGTGCAGGTGTGCGCGCGCATCTTAAAAATTTACTCACGTCATTTTTCCATAACGCGCCAAGAGAAGTATAACTTCATAAAGGAAGGGTAATAATTAAGAAAAGTGGAAATTGGGATTAACTATTTATTGCAGATACAAGCCGTTCCAGCAGTGCGTCATCGCATCACAAAAACTTTTGCGGTATCCGATCGCGGATCAGTTTCCATTTAAACGCACAAACATATCCATAAATATCAATCCGCAAACATTACACATACAAACTAATGAATTTACCTCACAAATAATAATTAGCACAAACAAACGCTGAAATAATTCAGTTTTAATATGAAATTCTCGTAATGAACCCGGGTTTAAATTTACTCTGAGGTAACCAATATTCATTATCTGCGTAGGCAGAAAAGGCTAGCCTTTTCCCAACTATGTTGGGTCGGCTTCCAGTCCAAACGGATGCAGCTGAATACTAGTATTTTACATGGAGCAACTGTCTCACAGACCTGCACAATCCAGTTAGTATTGGGTAATACGATACCCCTTGGTAGGAGCGGTTGTCAGACTTTCGGAACACTGACTACCTGTAACGACTGTCAAAGATCTGCAAATGATAGCCGGAACCAACGGTTTAACGTGCTTTCTGAGTCACGACATGTAATTGGTAGTCACCCATCCACGGACCAACCTAGGCAAGCGCGGCTTAACCGGAGCGGCTGTTATTATTTAGCCACGAGCTCCCCAATATTATAGGTACTAATTATCATGTAATCAAGGACCAGCAAATAAAATTATTGGCATACGAATAAAACAGGGCGTGGAATTATTTTCATTGCATATTTGCATAATGCCGGCCATCCGTGTAATCACATACGTGGAATAGTAGGTAGACATAACCGTGCAGTATTTCAACTAATAGGGGCGAGTCTAATGCCAGCATCTGGACACAAGTTCAGAACCCGTGACTTCTACTGAGAAAACACTATAGGAAAACCCCAATAAAACTGCCCGGCTTGGGAATCGAACCTAGGCCATCATGCTCAGTAGTCTCACTTGCTCCTATTAGGTCAACGAGGGTTGGGTTTTAGTCAGTACAAGTCTGACACTCCCTTCCACTCCGGTCAGAGCGGAAGGAGTCATTTGATGATTTCCCATCCGAAAAAAAAAGGTCAACGAGGCAGTCACATGCAAGTGTTCACACGAATTACGGAGTAGGACACTAAAGGTATGCTGGATCGGATCAGACAAGAGCCTAAGTTGGTTTACTGGTTATATTTTATACTGTGTCGATACTGACCATTCGTGTCATGACGTATATGGCATAGTGCATTGTGATTGGTCGATAGTCAAGCGGCCGATGGTTTACAAGAATTATCCAGCGTTATTCCATTTTGTACACTGTGATTGATTTTGAATGTGAATTAAGTGAGTTTTTTAGCCGACTTCAAAAAAGGAGGAGGTTATCAAGTCGACTGTTTTTTTTGTATTTTTTTTTGTGTGTATGTTCAGCGTTTTCTTCGCTAGTTGTTAACCGATTTCGATGATTCTTTTTTTGTTTGGAAGAGTATTATTTTGCGGTGGTCCCGTTTAAATTTAGTGAAGTTCTGCTGTTGATCTTCGGAGATATACAGTGGAACTCTTCAATAATAGACGGCAAATGTGTCGTGATTGCTGCCATCGCTTAAATATTTATTGTTTACACAATTTCATAACGTAACATCACGCCTGTATGCTCTGAAGGGGTACGCAGATATGTACACTACAGCCGCATTTCGCCAGTTATGTATGTTCAGCGATATCTTCGCCAATTGTGAACCGATTTTGATGATTCTTGTTTTTGGAAGTATGCTATTTTGCGGTGGTCCTGTTTAAATTTGATAAAGATCAAATACTGATCTTTGGAGATAAACAAAGGAACTCTTCAATAATTGACAGCAAATCTGCCGTGATTGCTGCAATCGCTTGGATGTTTGTTGTTTACACAATATCGTAACATAACATAACGCCTGTATGCTCTGAGAGTGTACACAGGTTTACATTACACCCAGATTTCGACAGTTAGGTATGTTGAGTACCATTCATTGAGGTTAAGCCTATTACCATAAAATGTATTGTTCACAATGTAAAATAAATGCATAGCACATATTTGTATAGGATATTACAACAAAAAATTGAAAAATAAAAAAAAACGTTTTTTGCAAAAAAAAAAACCGACTTCAAAAACACAAAAAATTAAAAATACCTTCAGCCAAGTGGTGACAAAAAAACTGAATGAATCAAACAAAAGTCACCGACTTCTGAAGCTAAAGTAATTTTTCACTTTTTTGTGTTTTTGAAGTCGGTTTTAAGTATTGCAAAAAAGTTTTTTTATTTTTGTATGACTCAATTAGACGGACGTTTATTTAAGTTTATACGGTTCGTGCTTAATGTTTATGTTTGATATTCGTTCGATCATTAATTTGTTTTTCAATGGATTTTTCACCAATATTTTTTTTTATATAATCAAGTGTTCAAGTTACCCGGGAGGCACAGCTTACTACTTGCCCAAG
The DNA here is from genome assembly GCA_950005105.1 of Lycophotia porphyrea. NCBI lineage: Eukaryota > Metazoa > Arthropoda > Insecta > Lepidoptera > Noctuidae > Lycophotia > Lycophotia porphyrea. Next base: position 12,613,088 of record OX465406.1, read on the forward strand.
AGCGCGCCACGCGTACTGCGACAACTGATGGGGAAAAAAATTTAAGAAAGTGCTCACAAAGCATGTCACGCATAAACTCAAACTTAAAAGCATTTATTTCAATTAGACCATTACAGGCCCTTTTGAATGTCAGAAAAACAAAGAAGGCTAAGCTACAGTCAAAAAAGGCATAACTTGTAAAAGTACTGTAGCATGTTTCATGGAACTTGAAACGTCTAAGGTCTTGAAAAGGGCGTTATTGACAACAGTGGCAATTATAATAGCATAACACATTAGGTATAACAAAAATCTCTCTTTTCTTTTTCGAGTGGTTAGTGCCTAATCCCGTATTAGAGTTTTATGCCACCCATGTGCCTCTGACTTGGCTACCGTCGAGAAATATCTCTCAGGCATGCCGGTTTGAATCGGAGGTGCATGTCTTATTAAATAATTACTTGGATCTATATCTAAAAACAGGTCCTTAAAATCCAAAACTAGTGTCCGTCCGCTAAACCAATCCATACACAACAAACTAAAATCAAAGTTTAAACCCTTATAATTAATTGAACAGGCCAAAATAATGGAATTATTAATTAATATTCGAGTTTAATTGAAACCCATTGAAAGGCATTAATTTATTACTCCGCTCGCTTTGATTGGCGACAAATGACAGTAATTGGAGCAATTAGTCCATAAATTGCTTTTATTCAAGGCTTTCATAATTTATTAAGAGGTTTGAGATATTAAACATAAGGCACTCCACTTAGGATGTCTGCCAGGGCTGTGGGGACTGTTCGAAAGAGAAACCGCGGCCCTGGAACACAAAGGGCAAGGAAGGAACATGGATGAGTTTTAGTCAGTACAAGTCTGACACTCCCCTCCGCTCTGCCCAGAGTGGGAGAAGTTATTTGATGATTTCCCACCCGAAAAAAAAAGGTCAAGTGGATGAGTGCGCTTCTGTTTCTGCCTTTTTAGAGGTACAGGCCTTTTCCACCTGATCAGTTAAAAAAAATCACTTAAATCATGCGGAGGCGCCACGCCCGGCTAGAGAGCGCTTTATGTTGTGAGTGCAAGCAAAAATGAGCTTAATAATATGAGCTGTATAATGAGCTTGTACCTATGGCTTTTGCCCGCGGCTTCGCCCACGTGGTTTTCAGAAATTATCCTACAGGACACCACCACTTCGTACGTTCCTGGGGCCATAAAGTATCTGATGAGTGAGTAACTCAGGTCAGGGTCTACTTCCATCAAAACCCGGTTTACCATTTAAGTGCGGAAAAGTAACAGACAGAAGAAGAAATTTGGCTGTATTCTGGTGACAGATCTTATCAGGAGGAAATCGTTGTTCAAACTCAAAACTCAAACTCAAAAGCATTTATTTCAAATAGACCATTACAGGCACTTTTGAATGTCAGAAAAACGAAGAAGGCTAAGCTACAGTCACAGACACAAGGCATAACAACTTGTGAAAGTACTGTAGGTCATACCATGTCCTCGATGAACTGCTATATTCCGGCAGCATCCTGATGATATTGAAGCTACTGACTTCTTAGACGATGAGAATTTCTGGTAAAAGCCATCTTTCACCCATATTACATTTCATTATCTACCTGCCCTTGTCCCATATTACTTGGGATAGCCGCAACAAGTTTTTTTCTTAAATTCTTCTCTGTCAACCGTCACGCAATCATTTACTCCTTTTTCTTTCGTATCATTCCTCACACAATCCATCCATCGCTTGTTAGTCTTCCGTTTACTCTGTATCCATCATCATTTATATTCATCACTCCTTTAGTCACATGTGATTCGTTCCTCCCCATCATATGCCCATACCAAGATAGTCGATTCCCTTTTAACATTTGTTTAACCGGCACAATTTTCAAACTTCCCCTAATACACTCATTAATTACTTTATCCATTCCTGTCACACCACACATAAACCTCAACATTCTCGTCTCCGCTTCATGCAATCTTTTTTTATCCATCTTCTTCACAGTCCAGCATTCCGATCACAGGTCTAATCACAGAATTGTATATTTGAGGGGCATCCGTGGGTCGCAAGTTGTTCCAGTGACCTGACGCCATTTCATCTATCCTGAGTTAATCCGGTGCGTTACGTTTCAGTCTACTTCGCCATCCCCTTTCACCAATATTACATTTGACCTTCCTATTTAAAGTACCTTGATTGATTTCGTCTTAACAACAATATGCCCCTAGTTTTAAACTAAATATATCAAGTTAACACAGCATGACCACTACTGCAATGTTCAACCAATCAATCAAGCAAGCACTTTTGCATACTACCCACCAAAAGTTAACGGTGTTGGAACACGCAACCGTTATGGGTGTATTAATAAAAATACTCGTAAATGTTTACTTGGAAATATAGCGCGAGGAAAAGATTTTACGAAACCCGAACAGATTTTGGGGAATTGATTGGAGAAGCAGTTGATTTTTGAGTATTAGGGGAAGGACTGGAAAGACAAGTGTTGGTCGTCCGACGACAAGTGTCATGTCTACTGTTCCAAATAAATAAAAATAGGAGGTAGACAGTACAATTAAATTTAATAAGATTAAGAGGGAAGTAAGTTAAAAAAATACAAGTCTGCTAAAAAACACACACCTATCTACACGCACTCAAGAACTGGGGTAATAGGTGGAGAAAGTACTTGCTGTTTTCCCGAAGGGGGTAGACCCTTGGAGCACCTGGTCCTGCGGCTCCACCGAACAGGCGTCAGGTCAGTCCTGGCTGTTTCGGTGGCAGGCGATCGCAGAACTAGGAGTGGAGTTCCCGGGCGAGTCCGTTTAGCGGAGCCCCGGGAAGCTTGAAGAGAACAGGAGTCCCGGGCCAAACTCCGTTTAGGGGAGCCCCGGGATGGACTTGCTACTGAAATCTCGTCGTAAACTAGTTTTAGTTCGTAAGCGGCGTCTTTTATAAGGAACTATTTTAGTGTTCCAGAACTATTTGCCTCGCTTTACGATTATATTTGTTGTAGCCACAATTCGTCTGACCAGCCAGGTATAGTTGGCCAAGACGTATAAAACCTCACAATCCAAGAGTGCGTTATGAATTTAAAAATTAACATTTAGTATTCTATTAGTCAGTATACAAACGTAATATAATATCAAATCTAGATTTAAACTAGCCAAATCAGTTTAATTCATTTTTTAGTAATAACTTCTAATACAACCTTCATTTAACAGGCCTTTATAGAAAAATATTAAGAAAGAACAGTAAGCTTGACAGATTGACGTTGCTTGTCATTAGTGAAAAATATTATTAAAAGTTTATAAAAGTGCTCAAATTACAATGTTAAACTGGAAATAAATGGATGAAATTGAATGGATAATGGATGCCGTGATTTATACCTACTTTCTGCTACCACAGAAGGCATATTTATGATAAAAATGAGACGAAGGACACATGGTCTGTAAATTGTACGTATATTTGTTCTTTAACGTATCTGCTTTATAGCAGAATACTATACAAGATGGGCAGATAACATTGTTGTCATCGCGGGAATATCCTGGATAAGACTGGCACAAAAACGTGGAGCTTGGCACAAGCAATGAGGGATCTGCACTCTGCAGTGGGTGAAGCCGGGCTGTAGATGATGATGAGAATAAGTCATAGCGTCATACCCTGCAATATACCACATAATAGTAACCTAATTTTATCGGAGATGTGCTGAGGCACAGATTCGTTGTACTCGAAAATCAAAAGCCTCATTAATTCATGTGCTGAGAACGACTAGTATATGAATTGAAATAAATTGGTAGAAGTACAACATAACATTTTACTGCATTACTGATGAAGACGGAGAATTTATCTAAAAGCATTTCTAAAGGACATTGTAATTAATAAGAGGTAACATAAAATTGACGATACGTCTGTACCTCCATTTTATTCCGAGAATTCAGAGCTTTCTTAATCGTGTTAACTTGGTGTTGTGTGGCTTTTATGTCGCCCATGGCCTTTGACTTGGCTTTACACCCCGTCAAGTAATATCTCTCAGGCATGCTTACCATGTTTTCCTTCACCGAAGCAAATGATGATTCAACAATACGCACATGAATCTAAAAAATTAGAGGTAGGTAGGCGTACCTTGGATTCAAACTCGAGACCTATGACTTGGCAGTCATAGGTCATGGCAGTGAAGTAGGAGTCCTCGACCGGGTCTCGCTCGACTCGGATGCAAAAGCATAAGTTCAATTTCTGGTGGTCATTAACTATTTTTGGTTTTAATTTCACGCTAAAATTGGTATCTAATTTTCGGTGATCATTTACTAATTTTGGCCATCAAAAATGATTTTTTTGCCGTTACATTTTACTAAATCTCGTGGTTGGTTATACATAAGTCTTTTTTAGGAATTCATATCATTCCTTAGTAGATTTGTTGTTCCATAAATTATTTCAAAAGTCACATACGTTGTTGTACAAAATAACAGTACAACAATATTTAAATGACTGCCGGTGTTTCTAACGTAACTAATTATATTAATTTGTCACAGTTAGTATTTATACTCTCGACAGCTGTTACAAAATAACACAGTGAAGTAACGGTTCACATTGCTAAAACAATGTGACATTTATAGTGTTTTTTATAGTTTTACCGGCTCAATTATATTAGGTTGTAAATGTCGAATTTTGGTCATAAATCGCTGGGACGGTTGTTCTAAATTTTGTAAGCAACACGCTTGGAGTTTGCTTTGGCAGTCACAATAAATATTTACATTGCTGATTTTTTTATTACATTTCAACGTCTGTAGGCCAATTATGTCCTTCTACTTGATTCATAAACAAGGGTCATTACTCTGCTATACGTTTTTGAAAAAAAAAAAATGTTTTTTTTTCAGGGTTCTCAATACTTATATATTCATCTTCCTGCTCTTACCCTATTCTACTTGGGGTCGGCACAACACGTTTTCTTCTTCCATCCTCCTCTGTCAGACGTCACAGCATCATTTACTCCTTTCTCCTCTTCCTCCCCCATAGAAAAGTGAAGATCCTCCGACCAGACGGGTGTTGTGTCTGGTGGGCTACTGCCCGATAATTGATGTCGTGTTTTTCTATATAGTCTTAAGTCACGGATAATTTAAACATTTCATGGTCTGAGTCACCACACGAGTGGCCTTGCATTTATTCTGTCACACACTGTATATACCTTTATATACCCTTCTCGTAATAACGCTGATGCCCTTTAGTGCCAAACCATCATGCTAAATTAACTCTTAAATCATCCATATAGCATCCTAATTTAAACCCTGGAACGCAAAGGGCAAGGAAGGAACATTGATGAGTTTTAGTCAGTACAAGTCTGACACTCCCTTCCGCTCACAGAGCGGGAGAAGTCATTTTATGATATTCCATAAAAAAAAGTGACCAGTAACTATGACGAATAGCCGGTTGTGACTCGTGACGTCAATGACGTAAGAAGCTCGCGTGACCATTCAAACGTGGTTAGATTGTAATTTATTAGTTTGTAAAAAAAGAGTATGGAAGTATACACGCATTCCAAGAAATTACATGAAAAAAACAATGATATGCATAGGAAAAACTGCAAAGGTAAAAAAATAGGTTAACAGATTGAAACAGCTACATACTGATTTGATATGTATGCTAAATCTAACCTAAAGAATAGTTTTTAATTTCATTCAGTTTAAGTAATTTTCAAAGGCAAAAGTTTTTTCTTACGTATAATTAATAATTTACAATGTCACCTCTGTAAACCATAAAAAAAAGATTGATTACTGTCCACGTGCACATAATTGGCGCCCAATGTGGGACTATAAATACTTTTAAATAAAGGAGCTGTTTTCTTGTTCTTTGTGATTTGCTACTTTATTATTCACGGTTCACAACTATTTATGTTCCTATGCCAAAGTTAAAATAACAAACAAAGCTCTGACAAACACCGGATACTGCGGCCATATTTGTGTACGGAGTTGGCGCCCAGCGTGGAACCAATTACCGTAACGAGATTGAGTGATGCTGTTATTTTTTTTAATTACTTACTAGCGAACCGCTCCTGCTCCTCACGGTTTTGATAACAATTTGACAAAAACATGGCGAATACTCTATTACACTTAGGTTAAATCTGAAAGTATTTTCCACAAGACGCATAATCCTTTCGGAATTAATTCTCTAAATAATGCTGAAAACTACATCAAAATCCTTTTCTGCAGGAGAAAATTTTAACACAGACACGAAAAGCGAGTCTAATTCATTTCTTTATAGTATCTAAGTTGAAATTGCCAAAGCAACGATAGGACGTGGACGTGGAAGAAAGTGCAAGTAGCAAAGAAGCATTGCACTTTTATCTAACAGTTTCAGGGTTTTATTTAATAAATAGCAAATATCGACTGTTATAATTTTGTGACGATATGAAGTAAACGTGCCCTTTTTCAATAGCTTCTGAATCATTTTTATCTACAGCTTCACAAACGAAAATCAGTTTTAAAATCTTCAATTCCAATTTCAAAGCCACTCCATACAATTCTACAATTCTTATCAATGAATGGCGGCCATGATTCGCAGCCGGTCTGATTAAAGGGTTGCGATTGACCCGCATGTAGTAGAGGGGAGGAGAAAAAAGAGGGTCGCGTAATTGTGAATACAATCCGCGCCAATTGCCAAACGAGTGGTAATTGTTTAATCTCGATCTGCTATAAAAAAAATTGTAATGAACAAAAACACGCAAGCATCGGATAGCGGTCGTACTCGTATATGGAGTTGGCGCCCAGCATGGGACCAACTACCATAATGAGATTGAATGAATCTGTTATATAATTTTTTAACTGTTGCTGAGTTTAAAGAGCTCGTGGCTAAATAATAACAGCAGCTCGGGTCTCTGATTAGGTTAAGCCGCGCTTGCCTAGGTTGGTCACCCACTTACATAACGAGTTTCCTCCGTTCCTTGAAACCCCGCTAAGCCGTTAGTCACGAATGTGACTCCATGTAAAATAATGGTATTCATCTGCATCCGGTTAGACTGGAAGCCGACCCCAACGTATCTGGGAAAAGGCTAGACAGATGATGATGAGTCTTTTTTTACTATAACCCAACTATTCAAAAGGAAGAACAGCCCGAGCCATCCTAGTGAGTGAAACAAAATCTATCATCAACAGGGCTATAACAAATTCCTCTCGTTGACGAATTGTTTTGTCTGCTGAAGCTGAAATAAAACACGTTTATTGGTCGATAAGATCCTTCATTGCTAAGGGGATTATTGGATACGCATCAGCGGTAGTTATTCTACTATATTGCCTCTTAATTCTTCTGTTTTTTTCTGTGTTCTTTATAGCTGGCAACATTTCTTATACACAAGTAAGAAATGTTGCCAGTTTAATAAAAATTGGTGACGTTTATGGGTATCTGAGAAAAAATAATGTTTATTAGGTTAATTACTGCAGGAAAGAGCTTGTTTTTACAAATTAAAAGTTTATATAATGTTATACAAAATGTCGAAAAAAAAACAATAAATTGCTGTTACACCACTGGTGGACAAGCCGGGGGCAGACACAGGGAATAATCATATTATAAACATTTATTTATTCTATAAATAAAATCGAACGGAATCGAAAGCGGTAATCACTATTCTAGGCCATTTTGACCTTGAACCTATTAAGAGGGAACATCCCTTTTTCTTCCCAAATAATGCGTTTAGAGCAATCATTTTTTTTCCAGAAAATCAAGGTCTAAACTGTAGACACTTCCCAGTCATTTACAGTTTTTCAGCAACTAATAAGTAAAGAAATATGATACTCTAAAAAATGCCTCATTGTTACGACCGTGATTAGATAGGAACCTAGACATTTTTTTTTTTAATTTTAATTTCAAACATAATTGCATCGGCTCAGTTTTCGATGAGAAAAAAGGGGAATATAAAATGTCGATCTCGTCAAAATATTTGTGATATACGAGTAATCGGTCTCAGCTGCAGCTGTCCCCTATCAGACTACGGAGGCAAGCTTGCCGCAGGGCGACAGAAATAGTTTCTTCAGTCACCGACCTCGCAGGCCCTGTTTCCTCTTAAACTTGTTATTCTAAAGCGATTCGTCAATTTACGGGCAACTACACATACTTAAATAATTGTAATTTGTCTCTTTGAAAAACAGACAACTCGATTGAGCAAGTTTTCAGAACCTAACAAACATTAATTGGGGTACATATAGTCTGAAAATTTCTCGGAACTAATCACAAATTGTGTAAAACTTTATTTCACGCCACTTTAAGATTAAAAATTCAATGAATTCTTAAATTTGTAGCCTTAATAGTTCCTGATATTTAGTTTAATTATGATTTTAAACTTTAACTCAGTGAAAATAAGATAGAATTTTCAGTTTTCAGCTTGCGTCGTATTACCTTCATGATATTTCAACATAATTGACTAAGACAATAAAAATATATCATGGGTGCAGTAAATTGTTGGGATTTCTTCGATTTTTATAGCCCATTAGTTATAGTAACATATGGGATAGATAAAGACATCCATTGATATCGTATTTTGTACTAATTCAATGTAAAGAAAACGTAATAGTGGCTTTCGTTTGAAGATTGAACCAGAATAAAGTTTTTGTTAAAACAAATGTTGTGGGAAATATTCGTGATGTATTTTTTTTGTTTTTTTTTGTAAATTGTAATTTGTCGCTAACGTCAAATTGAATGGTTGTTTTTTTAAAAACGTGTTTATTTTAAAAATGCCGCTAATCAGGAGTTCTTTTTATTTAGGTACGTCATAAATAAATAAAACACATCTTCTTATACACGGGGCATCGAGGTAAAAACTGTTACCATTAAATCAACAAATGGTTCCAGGCTCCTCAGCGTAGTTTTTACCGGTTATTTCAGCTTTTTACGGTTCCGTACCTCAGTCATTAAAAACGGAACCCTTAAAGGATAAGCTGCGGACAGACCGACGGACGGACATGGCGAAACTATAAAGGTTTCTTGTTGACTAATGAACCCTAAAAATCTGAAAATCAGAAAAATTAAGTTTAATAATAAAATAACCCCGACTCGCACTTAGCCGGTGTTTTATAGAGAAAATACCTTCACAGTTAATGTTTATGTAATAGCTGTTTTTTAAACCCCTCGTATCACCAGTTAAAGGATCAAAGAAACGAAATTCAAACTAATTGTCATTACATTAATGCGGTAGACGTAAATCGTAAATCCCCGTAGGGTTAGGCAGAGGTGTACCTAATAGTACACCCACATTTCGCCAGTTATGTTTAAGTCCCATGTAATAGGGGGTGAGCCTATTGCCATCAATCGGGCATAAATCCAGACTCCGTCGTGCTACTGAGAAATTCTTGATGGAAAAACCCAATAGCACTTTGCCCAACCTGGGAATCGAACCCAGGACCTCATGCTCAGCAGTCGCGCTTGCGATTACTCGACCAACGAGGCAGTCACGACGACGAGTTAGACGTATATTTATACTAGACTAGCTCAATGCCCGCGGCGTCGTCCGCGTGGAGTTCGATAAATGTCCCAGGGGAACATACTATCGGGATAAAAAGTATACTATGTGTTAATCCAGGTTATAAAATATCTATGTTCCAAATTTCATCCAAATCCGTCCACTAGTTTCGGAGCCTATTCGGTACAAACAAACAAAAAAATCTTTCCTCTTTATAATATTGGTATTGGTATAGATAGATGGTATTGATAATAATTATTTTCTCATAGACAAAACCTTCCATTTTCAAATTACCACCAAAATAATCCATAGAGTAGATCTAAACGCCATTAAGCCCAGGTGTTATAACATCACAGTACATTAATCTCTTTGTTAATTTCATATCAATTAGAAACCATTAATTTGAGTCCTTTTTATTTAAAGCTTAATATTCAGGTGTGTTCAGGTGAGAGAAAATGTGGCAATGTTTCGGGTCATTTAGACTGGTTTAAAATATATTAGTGCTCTACAGGGTAAGGTATAACAGCTAAGTACTAATTGTTTCTTTTATATGAATTTGTAACTAATCTATACATCTATACATCTTCTATACATACATACATACATTTCAGATAAATAAAATTGATTAATATTAAAATAACCGCTTTTTACCAAGTGCATATCGATGTATACACGGTACATATACCAAAACAACATTTTGTACAATTTTTGTCTGTCTCTTTGTTCCGGCTAATCTCTAAAATGGCTGGTCCGATTGCTGGTCCGATTGCTGGTCCGATTTGACGGGACTTTCACTGGCAGATAGCTGGTGTAACAAGGAGTAACTTAGGCTACTTTTAATTTTAGATAAATAATTAGGGATCCGTGCAAAAAAAATAAAACCCTTGAAATTGGTAACAAAATTCGATTCAAATAGGGAATTGCTTATAATAATGGGGATTTTTTAATGATCATTTCACGCGAACAAAGATCGCGGGCAACAGCTAGTCATTTATATAATTCTTTCTTAGCTTTTCCTAACCATGTTGAGGTATACGACGATAGCCTATCTGACTTCAACAACTCAGTTAGGCTAAACAAATTTTATGTAGTTTATTCTAATGAAAGGTCAGGTGCATAATACTCGTAATCAGCGTGTGTGTGTGGAGAACTGATATCTGAACTTGGACGAAAAGGGAGTATGGAAGGATCGTAGCATGTGCCAGGGCTGCGGGACTGTTCGAAAGAGATACCGCGGCCCTGGAACACAAAGGGCAAGGAAGGAACATGGATGGGTTTTAGTCAGTACAAGTCTGACACTCCCTTCCGCTCTGCCCAGAGCGGGAGAATTCATTTGATGATTTCCATCCGAAAAAAGAAAACGGTCGTTTACTGTAGTTTTTGCTTACTATCATGAAAAATAACAAAAAAGATCTGAATTTATTTAAGGATGGGGGGCAGGTTCCGATGATAATGATGGAGTAGCAAAAGAATTATGTGTAAAGTCACAGCTAAGGTGTGTATTAAGACTTGATTACAACCTCAATCTAACCGAAACTATGGTCATCATAATGTCGTTATTGCGTAATGATATACGAGTGTGAGTTACTTCGGCTTTGTTTGTCGAAGGGAGAACATAATACTTTTATTATAAAGGGTGTAAAAACGACTCTTAACGAAGCCGAAAGGCACTTGTTCTCCCCGTCATTGCGATTAGGGAACCTGGGAACCTTCTAGTTACGGAGATACCGGGGGTCAAAGTTTCAACTTTTTCACAAGTATTTTTTTGTATATACATGTTTTTAATTTAAGATTATTACTTTTAGCACCTCCACAACCGCTTATTATTCAATCCATCCATCAGCACAATGTTTTGAGTGCGTTACATTGAGTCCTACCGTAAAACGTGATTTTTCACCCAAAAAAAAAAGTAGTTTCCTAGCACTAATTTTTGCGTAAACTAACATAGTTTGATGTACATAATGCTAGGTTAACGGCTTCGTGAAGAGTCTGTTTACACCCTGTATGTATAGTTGTGAAGAAGATGGATAAAAAACGATTGCATGTAGCGAAGATGAGAATTTTGAGATGGATGTGTGGAGTGATAAGAATGGATAAAGTAAGAAATGAGTACATTTTATTTTATTGAAGTGAAACTTCGTTATCGACGTATGGGAGAAAATTTTTTGACGTATCGTCACGTTTTTCGGTTACGCGCCATGTTGCTTTTTTATCAAAGTTTAGTATAGTGACATAAAGAATATAATGTATCATTATTGATGAAATACAACAATAGCAATGATATTATAATAAGAACAATGATAAAATAAATTACTCATTAATTGTATGCATGTCTATAATAATAAAATAGCTTTAATTTAATACGGAAAAAATGTTTTTCTTAAGGCTTAAACCTTATCTACCCCATTTTCGTGAAGTTGCAAATAGTAGAAAAATGATATGTCGTAAAGAAGTTTCACTTCTTACCTCTGTACTCTGGTACACACACATATTTTTTTTTATATTAGAGGAAGTTTCGAAGTGGCGCCTATTACAGAAAAAATGAAGGAAGTCGTTTATCTTGGTATGAACATGTAATGAGAAGGGATGAAATACATATGACTTAAAGAGTGATGGACGTAAATGTTGAGAGGAAGGCCAAAGATAAGATGGATGGAAAGTGTTAGGAATGATATGAAAGAGAAAGGAATAATTGATGTCGTGACGTCTGACAGGGGAGAATGGAAGAAGAAAACGTGTTGCACCGACTCCAAGTAGAATGGGATAAAGGCATGAAGATGATGATAGTGATCGATGGTCTGTTCCCAAAGTATTCGACCATAAGGTTTACAAATTATTCAGAAAACATACGTCTACAGATGCAAGTTTTTAGTGCCAAATTCAAATTGAGAGCTTTGATTTCATTATTTGAAAACTTTATCTCGAAATTCCAATTTTAAATCACTTCAAAGATTTTTTGGAGTTAAACGATAAAATTATGAGAGTAAATTTTTACGATGCGCGCGCACACCGTCACGAAAAACCGACGCCCTGAAGTTAGCTAGTCAACATACACCATGAAGTTAGTTAGTCAACATTTTAGTTTTATACGCCAAAGTATAACTTCTTACGTACGTAATAAGTACACACACACTTTTTTTTATAAAATGGTGTTTTTCATTGAGGTTGGGATACAATGTCACTTTGTCTAGACCCTCTGGTTGTACACCTGCTGAGGGTCAAGGCAGCGATAGCTTGGCAAAAAGGAGATTACTATACTCCGCATTTCATCAGTGAAAGCTATCAATAATGATGATTTTATTAATGTGGTGGTACTTATAGCACACAAGAAACGATGGATGGACTTTGTGAAGAATAATATGGCAAGAAAGGAAGTGTTTCATGAGATGACGAGTAATAGAGAAGTATTGAAGAAGAAAACATGCTGCGCCGACCCCAAATGAATCGGGCTAAGGCCAGAAGAATGAGGATGAGATTACAGCACATTGAGTCGCAGAAAGAGATTACAGAGAAGTCGCTCCCCTTAGCCCAATTTATTGAAACCCGATGTTTCATATTAACGGCCTTGTGTTGTAACAGTAGGTACTCAAACTTCCCCGTAGCGAATTAGAACAATTTATCAAAAGCCAAATCTGTCACGACTCCACGCACTACGCTCAAACGACATTTGGCGACGAAAATTTGACCCGAAAACCGTATCGACTACAATCTTGAAATCTTATATAAAGGCACGGTTTGACTGCTGCTTGGAATTTGCAGAATAACGGGGCCAGCTACGCATTTTTTTTTTGCTAGCCTTGAACATCATCTCCCGCTGCTGGGCAATCTCCCCTTTCTCTTTCCATACCTCTCTATTCTGTGCGATGTCGGCGCTGTCCTTCCTCAGGCGCCCAGTGTGTGACGATCCGTGCCACGTGGTCTGCCCACTCCCACTTTAGCCTGGCTAATTTTTCTCCAACATCAGCTACTTGAGTTATGGAGCGCAGTGTGGTGTTTCTAACGCGATCTGTTCGCTTAACACCCATTATGCTGCGCTCCATTGCTCGCTGGCAAATCTTGAGTTTGGACTTCTGTTGTTCAGTAAGTGCCCAACTATGTGCAGCGTGATTAGGACTAGCTATGCATGGCGGGATGATTTCAGACGGGAGTGCGCGCGTTTTTAGACGGAGACTCCTGACATAATGAGATATTGGTGGTCAAACTTCCAAGATTTTCACAAGTTTTGTTTAAATACAAGTTTTTAATGTTATAAGAGACTACTTTAAATACTTCCACGACCCCTGTACTATTCAACACATCCATCAACGCAATGTTTTGAGTGCGACACATTGAGTCCTACCGTAAAACGTATTTTTCACCCCAAAAAATAGGTCGTTTCCCGGCATTAAATTTGCGTAGTATTAACTACGCAAATTTAATGAACGAAACGGAAACGACTTATTTTTTGGGGTGAAAAATACGTTATGTCCTAGTTTTATGTGCAAAATGGACCGATGGCCTGGTGAAGGTTGCGGGGATCCGCTGGATGGGAGTCGCACGGGACCGGTCAACAATGTGGCGACACTTGGGGGAGGCAGCTATGTCCAGCAGTGGACGTCTTTCGGCTCAAATGATGATAATGATATGCAGAAAGCTTGACTGACGGTTTCGTGGACGGTCCGTTTACACCTTGTATGTAACTTAGACCGCAGCAGTTGAACTACGCCTTTAGTTCACAGTTTAGATTCGGTCGCAGAACTCATAAAATATAAGTGAATCTGATAACACGACTTTGTGTTGACTTTCAAGTTATTTACGGTATAAAGTCGCCAGAGTCTATCATTATGTTAGTTTTTGGTCTGAACATGTAATGCTGTGATTTTCGTAATTATTCGTCGGTATAATCATACTTAAGTCTCTTGTAATGACTTGGATAATCATACTTAAATATGTTCCGCCTACTACGCTACTTACCTGCACCTAAATCAGTTTTAATTATAATGTAGATGTTTTTGTGGTAAAAATACTGAGAATCATTGTTAAAGCTGCCGTAGATGTTTAGCTTTCTACCTTCGGATACTCATTGAATACAAACAGTACCATTAGCGGCTGCTACGGTCTTAAGCTGCTACAAAATTTTTACGCTCCTTCGAAAGGTCTACAAGTCTGCCAGTCATAGGTCTACGCGCCTACGAAAGGTCTACGCGCCTACGAAAGGTCTACGCGCCTACGAAAGGTCTACGCGCCTACGAAAGGTCTACGCGCCTACGAAAGGTCTACGCGCCTACGAAAGGCCTACGTGCCTACGAAAGACCTATGCTTCTGCGAAAGGCGTACGTGAATATGATAGGTCTATGAGCTCAGGAAAGTTTAACGATTCATAGATCCTTCAATTGACGGTTTGTATCAAAAGGACCTTTAACAAATTCGGTGGTGGTGGAATTTGAACCTTCTTATGTTAAACATTGAGCTTGTATTTCTTAAACCTTGAGATTTTGAATTGAAATATAGAAAATCTCCACTCACCGTTCTTATGCGCATAGTATCCAGTTCCTGAAGAGGATCCACTTCCCGTGGAGGAGCCTTGCTGAGGACGTCCCTCCTCGTCCACCTCGAGGGGTAGCGGGGTCGCCTCCATCACTCACTCACTCACTTGCCACTCATCACTTCACTCACAGCACTGTACCTGGAAAGAGAAAAGGTTGGTTAGAACGGATGAAATGTTATTCAACTTAAAACGAAAGTTTTAGTTTAAACCAGCCAACTAGATATTGTAAAGGATGTAGCGGCACTAAAAAAATACTACATCGCCATCTGTGACATAAATAAACTAATATCAAAATTTTGAATCGCGCTATTAAAGTTATCCGCAACTTAAGACCTTATAGAAAATCCAACAACAACTGTCGGGCAGTAGCCCACCAGACACAACACCCGTCTGGTTGGAGGAACCCCCTTTTCTATAGGGGATGAAGAAGTTTGCACCCTGTTCTTCATACCCCTAAAAGAATATTACGAATGTGCATGACTTCACGTTCAATGTCAATAGAATACACAGTTACACGAGGGTAGCTAACTATCCACCACGGCCTATACTGTAATCGAAGTGCGGGTCAAAGGTTAAACATTCTCATACGCCAGTCTCTTGCGCATATTACCACTGTCAGTCTCTTACAAATTGACAGCCTTGAGGAGGATTTTTTTTGATGCTATTTTTTAGGTTGTTTGTAAGTTTAGATAACCCATTTTTTGTTTTTATTTTTAATGTAGGTAATAATAAAAATATTCGTATTTTAAGAAATCGTACAAAAGCTGTAGATATTTTGTATGTCTAACTGTGTAAGATACACAGAACTCAGTGTAAGATACATAGTTAGACATACAAAATATCTACAGCTTTTGTACGATTTCGTCAACCTTTTGGCATGCAAATCCGATGCTATAAATTACTAGTCCCCATCAATTATTCACTGCGACTACTGGATGATAATAATAAATCAGAATAAACGATGACATCCCGACTGATCTCCTCAACTGTGGCGACTATTTTGTGAAGCTCACCGGAATTAATATCTTTAGATAATTTATCATCATCATCATCAGCCTATAATGTTCCCACTGCTGGAACATAGGTCTCCTCTCTATGAGAGGGAATGGGCTATAATCCACCACGCGGGCCCAGTGCGGATTGGTAGATGTCACATGTCTTCGAATTTTAGGACATGCCGGTTTCCACACGATGTTTTCCTTCACCGTTTTTGAGAGCAGTGGTGATCAAATAAATTACACAAAGTAATGCGCCTGTCTGGGTTTGAACCCACGACTTACTGTTCGTAAGTCGGGGTCGCTAGCACTGGGCGACCGCTGCTCTATACATGATTGTAACAAATTAAAGCGTGACGGTCTGTATGTCCGTGTTGATCTTCCAAACCACGCAATGCATTTTGATGAGGTTTACTACATACACATTTACATTTAAGACTATCTATTATCAAACTGATATCATTATCTACCTAGCTTTTCACAACTATGTTGAGTTTGACTTCCATTCTAACCGGCTGGAACTGAATACCAGAACTTTACGTTGAGCGACTGCCCATCTGACCACCACAACCCAGTTAGTACTAGGTTATACGATGCGCCTCAGTAAGATAGGTTGACAGATATTCGCGGCACTGACTACCTGTAGCGACTGTCAAAGATCTACAAATGACAGCCGGGACCAACGGTGTCACGTGCTTACCAAGGCATGGAAGAAACTCGGTATGTAATGGGTAGTCACCCATCCACGGACCAACCTAGGCAAGCACGGTTGAACCTAAAGATCGAATCTGAGTGGCTGTTATTATTTAGCCACGAGCTCCTTTAATATCAAACCATGTACAATAAAGAAAACTGGATGTTACTCTCGGCTAGAACCTATTACCATCAACCGAGCACATACTCCGCGGTTCATCAAAATCAAAGCATTTATTTCAAGTAGGCCAGTTACAGGCACTTTTGAATTGTCGACAAGATAAAAATGTAATGAAGCTACAGTCCCAGTCACAAGGCATAAAAACTGTGAAAGTACTGTAGTTGCCCATTCCCTAGCGTAGATCTCTACGGAGAAGAACGGACAAGAAACTCCATGGACACTCTTTTAAATCAGTATAGTTTTTTTACAAAAACCTTGGTTACATCCTTCATGTTGAGATGGTACATTATGTGAGAACGATGTAGCAAGATGTGCAGTGTGCACGTTAAAAGTGTCCATAGTAAAAACAAAAAAAAATAAACAATTCAAATTTAAAATAATTAATTCAAATAAGCCGTGGCAACCAAGAGATGACCAGTCACAACTGACAGCGCCCGTCCACGAACATGACGCATGTATCAGCACCATTCAACTCAACCATTTTGAAGGGAACTAAATGATCCGACACACGCGCCACCATCAGCGAGACCTTTGAGTGAGCATGACATATTTAGACTGGCCTGCTACTTAGATTGGCCTGTTGGTCTAGTGGTTAGTGACCGTGACTGCTAGGACGGAGGTCGTGGGTTCGATTCCCACACAGGACAAATCTTTGTGCGATGAGTACGATTATTAGTTCTGTATCTGGGTGTATAATTTATCTATAATATGTATGTATTTAGAAATATATAAGTATGTTTATCAGTTGTCTGGTTGCCATAGTACAGGCTCTGCCTAGTTTGGGATCAGATGGCGGTGTGTTGGTTGTCCCATGATAAAAAAAAAAAAAAAATACTCCAAACCGCCAGGGCACATTCAAGTCAAGAAAAGAGTAGGTTACCAGTGAACGATAGCTATCTAGCACATAGTACTCACACAATATGGGCTATGCGACTATATAATACTAAAGAGATTGAATTTATACAATGCAAAGATAGTTGTACAATCTTCAGCAGCTCCAACAATACAGTTTAATGCTATCCATTTATGCGCCCCTGTCCTTGTGGAGCAGGACCGGCATTGAGCCAAGCATTTTCATCAGCGATATAATCGCCCAACTTGTAATATGCTTGCTTACATAGTGTGCGTTTAATGCATGTTTTAAATTTCGTCTCATTCGGTTCAAGAATACTTTGTGGAATTTTATTGTAGCATCATACTTAAAGGTCCTGATAGAAAAATCTAAAAACACATTGCGCGACCCGGGAATCGAACCCAGGACCTCAAACTAAGCAGCCGCGCTTGCGACTACTCGACCAACGAAGCAGATTCATAAATAACTCTTTAACAACCCGGAAAACAACATAAATTCATTTTATCCCTTTTCAAAAGAAAATATTTCGAGCATAGATTACAATATCAAAGGATTTCTCCAAGGGCCGCAACAGAAAATTTTTAGGGAAAAATATTTTTTTATTAAATTATCAAATTAAGAGTATCCCGGGAGGGACCATACCTAAAGCTTCGCTTCCTGTGGAAGCTGACTGTTATCGCTTTGCTATCTTAGCAGAATTTAGTCCAAAACATAAGTATTTCAGTATCAGAAGAAGCATTTAAAAAAGAAAAATAATTGGACTCTTGACCTCAATCTAGTCCTGAGAACTAGATTTAACCGACTTCTAAAAAGGTTATGTATCTTTTTTTTTCATTTATGGCTACAGATTACTCCGTGATTACCTACGGGGTCGATTTATTTGGTAGAGAAAGCCCGCGCGGTGGTCAAATGTTATTCACTAACTTTGCTTGAGTAGTTCATGAGTTAAGGTCTCAGCACACGTATCAACTCGAAAAGGTATCGTCACCGTATCAACTCGAGCATTTCAATATTCTTTGTATAAAACTCCCTATTGCAACGTACACTAATCGAATTTGTAGCGTAATTGCCTCGCCTCGGGACAAGCTCACGAACGGCGAGCCGTAGGCGCGGCGTCGCCTAGCCTTAGCCGCTTTACTGATCCGCTTTAGTTACGTGCTTGCGTTAAGTTGACGCCTGTTTGACGGCGAGGCGAAAGGTGATACGCTTTTTTTTTACGGATGGGAAATCATCAAATGACTTCTTCCGCTCTGGGCAGAGCGGAAGGGAGTGTCAGACTTGTACTGTCTAAAACCCATCCGTGTTCCTTCCTTGCCCTCTGTGTTCCAGGGCCGCGGTATCTCTTTCGAACAGCCCGCAGCACTGGCAGGTATCGGCCCTTGCGCTTCCATCGGGAGTCCAGACGTACTGCGGGTTATTCATCATCATCATTCTCCTGCCCTTGTCCCAATTAATTAGTGATTGACGCAGCATGTCTTCTTCTTCCATACTTCTCTATAACTCGTCATCTCAGCAGATTACCTCCTTATAGAAATATATACAGATTATTATTGAGTACCTGGATGACCGAGCTATGCTCGGTAACACGGATAAAACAACGTTTTCTATCGTATATCGATTTATCGCCCCCGAAACCCCCTGGATACTAAATTTCATGAAAATCGTTGGAGCCGTTTCCGAGATTTAGATTATATATATACAAGAATTGCTCATTTGAAGGTATTAGATAGAAATGTCAAGTTCCTTATTTCTATTGCTGTGTTGGCAAGACCCTTTTACCATTATCTCAATTTCTCCGTACAACTGGTGCAAAGTACTTCAAAATATAATAAGAAACCAAATAAATACAATAAAGGAAATGTCAGTCTGAGCTCTTGGCACGACGTGTGCGCATGATGTCAGGCGCTTAGTTTACGACCGACGGCCGGACATTTAATACGGTTAAATATATTACAAGCTGCGCCCATTCAAATCGCTGTACTATTGTTTTAGCTGTGTTGTAAGTACTCTAAAGCTTACAGTACACCAAAGTGGTGATCAGATGATGGGCAATTTGTCCACTGATGTCTTGTAACAGCTATCATCATCGTCATCATCTATCGACCTAGAAAACGCTGGGTCCAGCTTATTTGACATTATAAAATAATGTTAACCATCGACTCAAGAAGAAAAAGAGAGAAAAAGTCCCGAACGGCCAGAGTTAATGCTGATCCGGGTTCAGGCCTTATAGCTATGCGTTGACCTTTAGTTGTGAATATTATTTGTGTTTGTCGGAACGGTAACAAGGATTACGTAATACCGTTTCAAGTAGTTGTAAATTATAATTTTATGATTTTGGGTATTGTTTGCGTGAAATGTTAGCGAGCGTAAACTATCGTTGCACTATTGGTTGACCCAATTCTAGCACAAGATGTTTCAGTAAGGAAGGAGTAATAGGAACATGCAATTCATGTTGTTTTATTAATGTACAGACCCCATCACATCTGTCAAATTGCTTTATAAATTTTCAACTTTATCTCTAAAGGTTAAAGGTCTAAGGTTGGATGGGAAAATCTGACAGTTTTGGGTAGCTTGACCTGCTGGCGTCTGTACCTAAGTACCATGCTATCTAATTTAACCTAAAGGTTGACTGGTAAAGATTTCTTACATCATCATCATCATCATCAGCCTATAATGTTCCCACTGCTGGGACAAAGGCCTCCTCTATACGAGAGGGAATGGGCTATAATCCACCACGCAGGCCCAGTGCGGATTGGTAGATGTCACATGTCTTCGATTTTTTGGCTCTAGGACATGCCTGTTTCCTCACGATGTTTTCCTTCACCGTTTTTGAGAGCAGTGGTGATGAAATAAATTACACAAAGTAATGCGCCTGCCTGGGTTTGAACCCACAACTTACTGTTCGTAAGTCGGGGTCGCTACCACTGGGCCTCCGCTGCTTGTTGCTTGCTTGAGAGATTTCCTACGCTTCCACTATTCTTTTTTGATTAATTTCGTTGCGGGATCCAAGACAGTTAAATTGTTTCTTTGGGACTTCGTCGACCTTCAATATCTCGGCGCATTTCTGGTGGTCGCCACTGCTAATTCTGGCTTTCAGGAGTTGCAGTGGTTTGGGTATATATATAGTATGGCGGGCTTGGTAACGAGAATACCTTGTTACATTATGTCTAAGAGCCAAAATATAGTGGAATTATATCAGTAATGACAATAATGGGATAACGTTCTTGGATTAACATAAAAAGCTCTTGTTAATCCTGACCAAAGTCGTTATAGACGTATAACGCTCTCTCTAGGTCCACTGTTCAAACGAAAACAAAACAATGACATTGAACTACTAACTAGAGGTGTTCTAGAACAATAACAGTAAAATTTTATGAACGTTTATCACATTGTATCGATATTGTGTCTCAACTTTATGACCCTAGTGACACCTAGCCCAGACCTAGCCGGCAGACATTCTTTCGCGACATGTTTGTTGCTACAATGATTTACTTACTAGTTATTAGCTTCGTTCGCGTGAAATTATTATTAAAAAATCCCCATTTTTTTTTTTTGCCCGGAAACCTAATTATTTAATTGAAATAAAAGTAGCATAAGTTACTTCTTGTTACATCAGCTATCTGCCAGTGAAAGTCCCGTCAAAATCGGTCCAGCCGTTTTAGAGATTAGCCGGAACAAACAGACAGACAGACAAAAATTGTAAAAAATGTTTTTTTGGTATATGTACCGTGTATACATCCACATGCACTTAGTAAAAAGCGGTTATTTTAATATTACAAACAGACACTCCAATTTTATTTATCTGTATAGATGTATAGATATCTGTATAGATATATATTTATAGACAAGCGTTTGCCCACTGCTTCGGTAGCGTGACTGTCGAAAATTAACCCACGGAAAACGAGGGACATTGGATAAAAAGTATCCGATGTCCACTAAACTATACAGGTGGAAGTGACACTGACGCACACACGGTTACCACGTACCTATTCAGTATATCATTCTGAACCCTTTTTTTTTTTTTTTTACGGATGGGAGATCATCAAATGACTTCTCCCGCTCTGGGCAGAGCGGAAGGGAGTGTCAGACTTGTACTGACTAAAACCCATCCATGTTCCTTCCTTGCCCTTTGTGTTCCAGGGCCGCGGTATCTCTTTCGAACAGTCACACAGTCCAACAAAAAAAACCCCTTACTTTAACTCCCAGCAACCCCAAAGCCACATGTAGCCGATGCGCCTGCTTTTCTTTTTTTTTTTTACATCATTCTGAACCCTCATAGAAATTTTTCATCGATAATTTATAAGAATAATCTGCTGCTCAATAAATTTTGACCGTTTGATGATAAGAGGACTATTAAAACAAAACTCACGTAGGTTACTCTGTGGTGCAACGTGGCTGTTACTGAGAAATTCCTTTAGGAAAAATGCAATAACACTTCGCCTGACCTGGGAATCGAACCCAGGACCTCATGCTCAGCAGTCGCGCTTGCGTCTACTCGTCCAATGAAGCAGTATTCGAGACAACTATTGCACTTTTTACACGCTTTTTATTAGCTTCACCTGTATGTTTGTATGTTTGTATGTTTGTTTGTAACCGACTTCTTTGGGCGCGATTTTGACCCACTTTGAACGATCAGATTTAATTGAAACTTTGCACACATGTCAAAGACCGATGACAATGCAATAATTCGATAAAAAAATCCGATTATCCCAATTAGATTCGCCAGGATTAATTAATTCCTTTCCGCATCCTTTGCATGCGAGTAAGAGAGATAGAGCTAGTGCGCGAACTACGCATGCGTGCAGCTCCACAGTTACTCTTTGGTCGTACACTCAGTTTGGCACAACCTCGGAAAGACTTGTAAAAAACTAAAAAAAAACACGCTTTTATGGAAAACCCAACTAAAGAATTCAACTAAAAAATAAAAAATAAATAATAGTTTAAAAAAACTAAAAAAACACGCTTTTATAAAAAAATCCAACTAAAAAACAGAAAATAAAATTTAATAAATTTGGATTAAGAATAGTGTAAATAAAAATAATAGTTTAAAAAAACTAAAAAAACACGCTTTTATAAAAAAATCCAACTAAAAAACAGAAAATAAAATTTAATAAATTTGGATTAAGAATAGTGTAAATAAAAAATAAATGTACATTATTGTAAAAAAGCGTGGGGTGCATTTAAAGTGCTTTTTATGATATTATCAAAGTAATGATCCTTCTACTCATCTGTCAATTAAATGTTTATAACTATTGACACTATGCACCCCACGCTTTTTTACAATAATGTACATTTATTTTTTATTTACACTATTCTTAATCCAAATTTATTAAATTTTATTTTCTGTTTTTTAGTTGGATTTTTTTATAAAAGCGTGTTTTTTTAGTTTTTTTAAACTATTATTTTTATGTAGGAAACAACTGTTTCGTCGATGTCCCTTGTACCCTGTATATTAGTCATGATTGTGGTCTAGTAACTTCATTGCATGAATTATATCTATACCCCAAAACATTATTATTATAAATTAATGTAATTTGGAACACATTTAAATATCATTGGGTGGCAAAAGCCATAATCAATTGATCATGAGTACGAGTTTCCTCTTCGGATATTTCTTTTCATTCATTCCTCCAAACAAAACTCAAGCCAAAATCACCTGCGCCATTTTTAGACCAACAACAGATGAGAACCATCTTATACAATTATAACTAATTCTCATTTGCTGGCCTTCGCTGTCTCATATTGCACGCACCCGGCACCCATTCATAATAAAAGACAACCGTTTGTTCTGTCGTGTCGTCGGTGATAACAGAAAGAGCCACAGTAGACATATTAGCAGTATTACAACTAGGAACAAAATCGATATCATACCATTACCCACACATACATGCAAACCGTTTACTTCAATTATAGCATGCTTTAGGTGGCAGTAAGTTGATGTAGTGGCGGTACTTTCATACAAGCTTAAAAGTTTGTCTCTGGCCAACAAAACGGTAAGCCCTTATAGCAAGCAAACTGTTCAGAAACCCTAACATCATGAAGCGTAGTAGGTTGTAAGGGTAAGTTAAGTTTATAGGCTTGTATGAAAGTACCGCCACTATCTATTGGAGCTGTCACATCGGGTGAAGTTGTTGTGTTGTTGTTGTTGGTGTTGTGTGAAGTTGCTGTATGTTATTGTGTTGTGGTCTATGTGTGTATTAAATCGGGTTCGTAACAAAAAACATGGATGTTTGATGACCATCCATTGCCTACCGTGTTGACTTTGGTAAGCACACTTGGTCATTTCAGTCGAGAGACAGTCGTTACAGGTAGTCAGTGGCCCAACATTTAGACAACCATTGCAGTGTTACCAAAGGGTATCATTATCTAGTCAGTGGGTTGTGGAGGTCAGATAAGTAATCGAACCATATAAGATACTGGTATTAAATTGCATCCTGTTAGACTGGAAGCCGACCCCAACGTCATTCGGGAAAAAGGCTAGGCAGATGATGATGGCCTGGTTGGTCTACTGGTTATGTATACACTGTGGCGCTGTCCGTGTCTCGTCGAGCATGAAATGCACGACATAGATATATGACGCGCCAAGTGGCCACTGACTGACGTTTTTTTCATAAGTTCAAATTTCCTTGTACTGAAGAGAGTATCGTCTTTTTAACCGGTTTTCTGTTTTAAGTGGTTTTGTGAAAGAGGAGGCATGTGTCTCAGTAAAATGAACGTTATAAACTGATAAAACGTAAACTTAAACGTGTGCAGCTGGTGATACAATGGTAACAATCACGACTTACTGAGTCGTACAGTGAACCTTGGAACCAACAATACGGCAAGCCCTTATGGCAAGCAGACTGTTCAGATACCCTAACAACGTGAAGGGTTTTAAGGTAAAGCCCAACTTTTAGGCTTGTGTGAAACTACAGCCACTAGTCATAGGTGATGGCACCCAGGCAAACACTTACCTTTTTATAGGTAGTAAAAGTGGCCAGTACTAGAATCGAAATATTTAAAGACACATGACATCCACTGGGCCAAAAATTCGAGACGTGTGACGTCATGAAGACTAAGACGATTTTTTGAAAATTCATCCCCGTAACAGCTTCAAAAGGGGATGAAAGTTTGTATCGATGTTCCCATCGGGTACATTACCTGTAGATAAATAAAATTCAATTCACTAGCCTAGGAAAGTAACAAATGTGTACTAATTTTAAATACTGTGAATGTTTGTACCTACTCGGTTTTAAGATATGTTTTCAGGATGCCAACGCTGCCAAAAAGTTGACAAAAGTCATCGTTAATGTCTAACTGTCACAAGGTTTTATCTCAGTGAGTATAACAGATAGCTAGCCCAATCTAATATCGTGTGTCGCAAACTCAAATTCAATGCATTTACAGTAGAATCCGTTTATAATGACTCCACCTTTATTGATCAACCGCCTATTATGACGTAATTATTCACAACGAAGTTTGGTTTTCAGATAAAATTCTTTGTAACAAAGTCGGATATAATGACTTCCCCTACAGTGACAGGTCAATTATTATGACCCATTTATATAGTGACCGATATGATTCTTTACACCTTCGGCAATGTCCGTTAATTCCCGACGACGTTCGGCACGTGGCTAATTCTTGTTTTGAATCTCAGTGAGTAGGTTGAACGTCACGCATTGTTTTTAGTGATACCCTATGTAAAAAAAAAATAATCTCAACGTCGTAAAGCATTTACGTTTGAGGAGAAAGGTGCAATAATATGTAGATTAGAAAATGGAGAACCAAACTCATCTCTCACAAAGGAATTTATTGAAAATGATAATTCCAAATGGAAAAACAAAAGCAGACAAAAACTACAGATTTCTTAAGTAAAAAATGAAAAATAAACATACAATACATACATGTATTACGTGCAATTTTGATTTTGATTTATGCTATGTACCTCTATAAAATAAGTATTTACCTAAAATAAGAAGGTTGTTTTTTTTCACAAAAATGCTTTGGATGACGTCCGCTTGGTATGACGTGTTTGTCAATTCCCGTCGATTATAAACGGATTCCGCTGTATTTCAATTAGACCATTACAGGCACTTTTGAATGTCAATAATAAAAGGATGAAGGTACAGTCTCAGTCACAAGGCATAATAACTTGTGAAAGTACTGTAGCTGGCCATTCTGCAGCGTAGATCTCTATGGAGAAGCACAGTCACAGACATCTTGGAAAAATAATGAAACGGTTCATAGGTCTAAGTTCATATCTTTTGGCACGTGGTCTTAATCGGAACTAACACCGCCATCTTGTTTTTTCAATACAATTCTTGCCGACACTTTCGCAATTGGAAACAATTGCGAAAGTACCTTTGTCTATGTCATTCGAGCTCCAATTGAAACATTGCCATTGGCCAGAATCGTCACACAGTGGGTGCCTGAAGACGCCCGTCGTCAACGAGGTACGCCCAGAAACGCTAACGTAAAGTTTGCTACTCGTTCCTGACTGATTGACTTCATCATCTTCCTGCCCTTATCCCATTCTATTTGGGGTCAGCGCAACATGTTTTCTTCTTCCATTTCCCCTGTCAGACGTCACGGCATCGTTTACTCCTTTCTCTTTCATATCAGTCTTCACACAATTCATCCATCTTTCTTTGGCCTGCCTCTCCCTCTCCATCCATCAACATTCATGTCCATCACTCTTTTAGTCACATGCGTTTCCTTCCTTTTCCTGACTGATTGACTTAAAAAGGCAAAACACCGAGTGAGGCAGAAAGGAATGGGGCAGGCCATTGTTCAACAGTGGAACAGAATAGGCTGATAAAAAAAAAGATTTATTTCAGGTCATGGTACCTCATAGAAAATTCAGTAAGTATATAAACAGTAAAGCTCTCGTTATGATAGGAAAGATCAATACGGGAACCAAATAAATCGTCAAAATAATAAAAAAAAGTGTGTGTGTACTTATTACGCACGTAAGAAGTTATACTTCTTTGGCGTATAAAACTAAAATCTTGACTAGCTAACTTCAGGGTGTAGGTTTTTCGTGACGGTGTGCGCGCGCATCGTAAAAATTTAGTCTCATCATTTTTCCCTAACGCGCCAAAAGAAGTATAACTTCAAAAACCTAATCTAAAAACAGTCTACAAAGAAAACCATTGATAGGTTCTTTATCGCTAAGTATCGCCTATCTCTCAGTACGCCACGACCTTACCCAAACACTTCGCTCTTCATTCCAACCGGCCCTTCACCTAATGAGACATACGGAATAAGGAAATATTCACAGCACCCCATCTTCACTTAAGAAATGTACCCTAATCTGCACAAGACCCTTTTAGATGGTATTTATTTACTTATAGCTCTAGGATATTACTTTATGGAAGGAGATTGCAAAGTGGAGTAAGTATCAATTTGAGTAGCAATTTTTGTACCTTAGTATATTGTGAGAGAGAGCAGCGGTGGCCCAGTGGTAGCGACCCCGACTTACGACCAGTAAGTCGTGGGTTCAAACCCAGGCAGGTGCATTACTTTGTGTAATTTATTTCATCACCACTGCTCTCAAAAACGGTGAAGGAAAACATCGTGAGGAAACTGGCATGTCCTAGGACTGAAATTCGAAGACATGTGACATCTTCCAATCCGCACTGGGCCCGCGTGGTGGATTATAACCCATTCCCTCTCATAGAGAGGATACCTGTGTCCCAGCAGTGGGAACATTATAGGCTGATGATGATGATGATGTATATTGTAGGTACAGACGCCGTCAGATCAAGCTACTACAATCTGTCAAATTTCTTTAATAGATTTTCAACTTTATCTCTAAATTAGGTATTTTTCATTAGGTTCAATGTTGGTTGGGCAAATCTGACAGTTTCGGATAGCTTGACCTGGCGTCTGTACGTTTTCAGATGGTAATGTCAGGAACGGTTAAGGACTCTCTAGGATCAGATAAACTGGTGGAAACAAGTTGTGGACTAGCTACGGAACCGAACACATATTTCAGTATTTGTTTATAAAGAGTGTAAACAGACTCTTAACGAAGCCGAAAGGCACTTGTTCTCCCCGTCATTGCGATCATTTTTTTGTTCTAGACCATACCTGGGAACCTTCTAGTTACGGAGATATTGCGATCAAACTTTCAACTATTTCACAAGTTTTTTTTTTTAATACATGTTTTTAATGTATTTTTTTACTTAAGACACTTTCACGACCCCTATACTATTTAATCTATCCATCAGCACAATGTTTTGAATGCGTTACATTGAGTCCTGCCGTAAAACGTCATTTTTTACCCCAAAAAAAAGTCGTTTCCCAGCAATAATTTTAGAGTAAAGTTACTTAGTTTGGTGTACAGAATGCTTGGTTGACGGTTTCGTGAAGAGTCTGCTTACACCCTGTAGGTGTCCGTGTTTTTAGCCGCGTACGTAATTTGTCCTTATCGGTTTGGCTAAGCCTTTTCTCTTTGAATAGGAATGTTTCCTGAGTAAAAAAAAAATGACTCGATTTCGTCTGTCATTAAATTATCGAAAAATATTGGATACGTATTTTTTCTTTAATCAAATCAATAAAAACTAACGAAGATAAAGCCCATGAAAGATCATTAGTGTGGGCTTGTGACGTCACTCCGCCTCGCCAAAAAGTGTACTGACATAATGACGTCACACGAGTTTTGAACGCACTGTATCGTCTTCATTTTTGGTTTACGTGAAGAAAGAAAAAATACGTTTCCAATATTTTTTGGTAAAGAATATTAGTATAAAGGGTGTAAAAAGACTCTTAACGAAGCCGAAAGGCACTTGTTCTCCCCGTCACTGCGATCATTTTCTTGTTCTACACCATACCTCGGAACCTTCTAGTTACGGAGATATTGGGGGTCAAAGTTGCAACTTTTTCACAAGTTTTTTTTTTAAATACATGTTTTTAATGTAGGATTTTTATTTTAAACACCTCCATGACCCCCTTACTATTTAATCCATCCATCAGCACAATGTTGTCCGTCAGTTTAATGTGAGTCCGTTACATTGAGCCCTACCGGAAAATTGGATTTTTCAGCCCAAAACAAAAAGTCATTTCCCAGCACTATTTTTTGCGTAAAGTTACTTAGTTTGATGTACATAGTGCTTGGTTAACGGCTTCGTGAAGAGTCTGCTTACACCCTGTATAATAGTATTGTAAGAATAGGTTCTGACCAAAAATCCTCCAATACCTACACAAAATATTGCACTTATTAATATGTTTTTTTTTTGTTTCAGAACTAAATTCACAAATGTGCAGCAAAATGAAATAGTTTTGCGGGTTCGATTCCCGCATGGAACAAATATTTGTCTGGTTCCGGGTGGTGTTTGTGTATGCGAGTTTAAATGTTTGTAAACGCACCCACGATACAGGAGGAATTCATAGAGAGGAGCAACGATATTAAAAAAAATAACGTATTTTTTTATAATAATTGTAGGTGGTTAAAAGGACAATCAATCAATTGAGGTCAAGAGTAAGCCCATCTTGTAATAAAAAAAAAAATAATTGACTACCATAATTTCTTTAGGAACACAAAACAATCCAGAGATAAAGGCGCACATAACCAGTGCGTCAATTTTTACTAACAAAATATATCTCATCTATAACATACCGACCACCAAACATCCTACCAACTGCAAATCATAGTCATGTCTTAACTCTTTCAGGCACACTTTTAATCAGATGACTTTATAAATAAAAAAATTGGACATTTTGTTTAGTTAGGGTTTAATTATTAAGAAAAAAAATATTTTTCGAAAATACCAAAAAAGGCTTTTGAGGAATAAGGGGGCTAGTTTACTAACCGCCATGGCGGTTTTCACAACACACCGTCAACAATGACTTTAAAAAGCGTAATAGTTCAGAGTATCGTCGATAGATGACGTGGAAATATTTCTAAAAAAAAACTAGATTTTGTGGTTAGAAAACTAACCCTGAAAGAGCTAGCCCTAAAGCCTGAAAGAGTTAACTAATTACTTACAATTTAATATCAAATAAAACCCACAGAGTTCAAAACAAAGTTCATCAAAATAACCACAAAATATTCATAAGATTATGAAGCCGTCAAACACAAAACTCTTTCAAAATAATATACAGAGAATTAAAAGTTTTCGTCTTCTCAAACGCCGGATGCTGTGGAAACTTCTAAGAAAGTCTATTATAATTTGTATGTCAAGAACATCATTCAAGATATATTATAATATATTTTCTGGGAACGTGAGATGAGTCGTCTTATGAGACACCTGTGGCTTTTGAAATTTGGAAGAGAAAACGTATAATTTATAATTTAATATTGAATACGGTGGATATCTCAAAAACGGCGAAGGAAAACATCGTGAGAAAACCGGCGTGTCCTAGAACAAGAATTCGAAGACATGTGACATCAACTAGTCCGCACTGGGCCCGCGTGGTGGATCGTGGCCCATTCCCTCTCATAGAGAGGAGGCCTGTGCCCCAGCAGTGGGAACATTATAGGCTGATGATGATAATGATGATGACGGTTAATAAGTAGCTAAATATTATATGAGGAGGAAGCATTTCTGTGTCAAATAGGCAGAAAACACGTGCACCAAGTATTAACTATGTTTAGACAATAACGAACATCCATTAAAATTCATCCATTGAATTTAGTTTTCATCAACTAAATAAAATAAATTAGAAAATATAGACTAAAATCACAACCAATAAATCAGACTTAATTCAGACTACAAATTGAGGTTGGGTTAGAAGATATTTTTTCAAAAATTCTTCCTTCATAATTCAGAACATAACATCACGCCTGTAATCTCTAAAGGATTAGGCTGAGGTGTACCTATCACTAGCCTACACCTACATTTCGACAGTTTTGGTTAAGTTCCGTGTAATAGGAAATGAGCCTATTGCCAACAACCAGGCACAAATCCAAACTCCGTGGCTGCTACTTAGATTTTTTTAATGGAAAAACCTAAAATCACACCCCTGCCTAACCCTACGAGGATTAAAGGCTGTCAATCAATACTTCACAAGCAACGGCTAATTTTGGAACTATCAATATATTGTCGTGTACAGACGCCAGCATATCAATCTACCTGAAACTGACAAATTTTCCCAATCAACACTGAACCTAATGCTTTGATAAATGATGTTTATTTTGCAAGTAGGTTTTTACAAACACTTTTACACGTCATGTTTTTTAAAGCTAGAGGGGCCGGTGTTTCGTACCTGACTACTCTGAGAAGAAACAGCTGAAACAAACTCAGAGGTCATAGTCTCTTTTAAAGTCCAGACCTAATCTTGGTTTACTCACATGAGGACTGTGCAGATTAGTGTCTGAGATGGCCTTTGGAAGAAAGAACCACACAGATTTGAGCGGACCTGTCCAGTCAGTGCAAGCATTTGTCAGTTATCGTGAGCTCGACTTATAACTCAAGGAGCTCAGCTTTAGCGATGAAGTTGTATATCTATTAAAGAAATTTGACAAATCGTAGTAGCTTGATATACTGGCGTCTGTACGTTACATTATTTTGCATCCTAGAAATCTCAAAACTATGTACAATAATCTTATACATTTTACAACCAACCTTGTTTAAATATTCATAACCATAGTTTACGGAGACTATTACCTCTAAGCCCTGCCTTGATAGAAACACTAAAGGCATCTTAGAACCAGTACGATTATGTATTTTCTCGTTTATACTGCTTGCATAAACAATTTCTTGGAACGAGATAATTAAAACGAGTCTTATAAACCTTGGTTGTTCTTGGTTATTGAAACTAGTATAAGCGTATTGTTGGATATAAGGATTTGAAATAGTTAAGGTTTCTTTTGTTAGATACTCGGTATTTTATTAAAAAGTTTTTATCCAATAACTAATCTATAAATATTAGTTATTGCATAAAAACTTTTAGCAAAAAAACCAACTTCCAAAAAAAAAACACTACATAAGTCTAAAATAACCTTATTTTCAGGAAGTCTTGTGACTTGAGAATTCAACCGAATTGAGACCTCCTCCTTTTTTTGAAGTCGGTTAAAAAGGAAATTTAAGTTTTGAAGAGACACTAAGTACTTACCTATTATAATAAACTTTAAATAAGGATGAAGTATCTTCTAAAATCTTGTCACAACTATAACACAATTTTTACACTGCCATTAATCAACACATTAGCACAAAATCATAAAAAAAATCACTGGCAACACCACAAGAAAAGTTTAGAATCAAACCTCCTTGCACAAAAAAAAACACAATCTTTTAAAACCTTCTGCGAAAAAGCACGTCTTGACACTTCAAAGAAAAAACACTACACAATTTCGAATGCCGAATCCGACTATTCAAATTTGGCACGGCGGGAAACTCGGTTGCTTTCCGCCTGTGGCTTGCAATAAACTGATGTTGAGTTTGGTCCGAGTCGCCACTATTTTTACAAATGTTCGAATAGCTCGGGAGCCAGACCGTCTTTTTGTTTATTTTCATTTTATTTTACTTTTATTGCTCGTAAAAGTATTTAGATGATGTTGATGGAAATAAAAAGCTGTAAATCTGTGTTTAATAATGTATAGACGTAACATAAAAAAAAAACTGTCAAATTCGAGTGGGACTCGCACATACAGGGTTCCGTACCACATTACAACAAAAATGTAATTTCTTGAAAGTGAATCAAGTAAAGGGGAAAAGTAATTCTTTTTCTTATTATTATTTAATTTTGTTTCTATAGCGGTCATAATACACACTATATACTGTGTGAATGTTCCATTTTTATTCCTATTACGATTCAAATAGATACAGCCCGTGAAATACTGACAGACAGTGGACCCTTAGTAATAGGTTTCCATTAGCTCCCTTTGGGTACGGAGCCCTAAAAACCGTGTTTCTCGAAGGGATAAGAAATGTGCTAAAATACACGTAAACTTTAACGATGACTGTTTTACGTCTCATGTGAATAAATTGGGCATTTTATTGAGCACAGCTCTAGTTGGGAATTTACTACGGAATTCGGAATAACCTCATTCAATTTCGTGAACAGACAAAACTAAATAAATATAACATTTTCACTGGAACAAATAAAATATCTTCAACTAAAAAAAGGCAAAAGTAAACTCATTAGACATTTATTACACAATTTCTCGGTTAGTTTAGTTTGTTGTTCGTTTATTTACTTGAAAACATGTTATTGATATTTTATTAGTTAGGTACAGATAGCACATCGAGCTACCCAAAACAGTCATATTTTCCAAATCAACCTTGAACCTAATGCTTTAGCGATAAAGTTGACAATATATCAAAAAAAAAAACACATTTTAGTAGCTTGATGTGCTGGCGTCTGTAAGTCCTTAAGTGTGGTAACTATTTATAAATTCAGGGTGATTGGTAATTGGGTGCAGGCCTTGAAATTGGTGATACCAGAGCTCATTTGCAACAAATTTGGCCCGATAACTAGGGATTCTATCTGAGTGGTTTCGGAGTAATCGAACTTAACATTTTTTTTTTTGGAAATTTTCCTCCTCTCTACGAAAAATTGATAATTCTGACCAATCTACTCGCTCAGAGCATTGATATTATACTTTTTAGAGAGCGCATAAGCGAATAAATACTCCGGAAACAAATTTATCAAAAAATAACCCAAACCTTTGGTTTAACAGCGTCATAAATTTCTTAATAATGAAAAAAATTGAAACCACCCTTGCTTTACAAGGCAGATTACTCAAACTAAGTTGTGTGCATGTTAAGGTAGTTTTGCTATTTAATATTCTATTTGATGCAGTTTTGCAACTGCCTCGACGTATGTTTAAAAAAAAAACGTTGCCCTACACTAGGAATTGTATGCTAATTATAAAAAATACGCTTTTTATAAATATAATTAGAGTTAGTTCACACAATATAAATATTTTGTTAGTCATGTAATATCTTATTTTATCAGAATAAGAGACTACAGATGAAAATGTCGACAATTCAAAAGAACTTAAAGTCCCACATAATTTCCGCAGATTTTCCAAGTATTAATTAACTTGTCAACACTTTTGAAACCTTGCTAATTTAACAAGTTAGAACTAAGTACGTAACTTGCAATATAGTAGTTGCTGACGCATCTGGTCGGGGAGCTAGTAGGCTTTGTTGAAAATTGTTTCTAGGTTCTTACCTTTGAACTGTTTTCATTAGGTAACACTTTACTGAAGTTTATAAATCAATATACTTTACAGGGTGTAAACAGACTCTTCACGAAGCCGTCAACCAAGCATTATGTGCATTAAACTAAGTAACTTTACGTAAAAATGAGTGCTGGGAAACAACTTTCTTTTTTGGGCTGAAAAATCACGTTTTACAGTAGGACTCAATGTTACGCACTCAAAACATCGTGCTGATGGATGGATTGAATAGTAAGGGGTCCTGGAGGTGTAAAAAGTAAAAATCTTACATTAAAACATGTGTTAAAAAAAAAACTTGTGAAAAAGTTTGACCTCCAAATATCTCCGTAACTAGAATGTTCCGAGGTATGGTCTAGAACAAAAAAAATATCGTAATGACGGGGAGAACAAATGCCTTTCGGCTTCGTTAAGAGTCTGTTTACACCCTTTATTTCTGGTCGAAAAGACTGCTTTGTTGGTCTAGTGGTCGCAAGCGCGACTGCTGAGCATGAGGTCCTGGGTTCGATTGCTAGGTCGGGCAAAGTGATATTGGTATTTTCCATCAGGTACTTTTCAGCAGCAGCCTCGCCTCCTATTACATTGGATTTTAACATTACTGGTGAATTGTGGGTGACTCTAATGGGTACACCTCTGCCTTACCCTTCGGGGTTTACAGGCGTGTTGTTAGGTTATGATATGTCAGAAAAGTTGTATTGTAACAAAACTTATAACAGTTATCAGCGCGCAGTTTGTTTTTATTTGAATATAAGCACCGTATTAGCCACAAAGAAGCGTGACCATAATTTCTTCTTCTTTTAAAAATCACTTCGAAAAAAGAAATTGGCTATGTATAAGACAAAATAAATGTTTAAACTTTCCAAAACACAATTTGGTTTTATTATTTGATAAATTAAGACTGAATGGACTTCGATAAGATCGGTATAAAGTTGGTAGCTTAATTTAGTATTATTCGTTTTTCTGTAAAATCAGGTCTAGTACCGTTCTTCGATTAGTAAAATTAGATCCTCACCGTCAAATCAGCTCTCAATGTCACTCGCTTACCATCGGAATCACAAGCTATGAATATACTGGGTGACTGTGACTGATAGTACTTATACACGTGATTGTACTCATGATAACAAACAACTTCCCCAAAGAAACATTCTTTTAAATTGTCTTTAACTTTTATCACAATAACACAACAGCCGTATGAAATTCATGCGCACGCGCCTGTGACCTATATCAGCTGTTAGCCGCCTCACGCCGTTCTGTCTCATTACTATCGTACCGTGCAACAGTGGATAGGCAGAGCACTCACGCGGCTCGCAAGCCCGCTTCGTAAGCGGTTGTTGTGTTATTGTGATAAAAGCGAATCAGTGTAAAAAAAAATGTTTCTTTTGGAAATTTTTGAAGTGAAAACTTCTTTAGCGGCGTTGTGCACTATTTAGGATGGGTAAAAACTGTTAAACTCACGTCAGATCGTCAGATCGAATAGGCGGCGCATGGCGCTTGCGCGAGTGAGCGTGTAGTTGAAGCTAGATGGCGTTAATTCAAGTTTTTTTCTACGGTAGCGACATCTTTCGTTCTTGCAGAAAGCTATTTTCTGATATCTAAGCTAGATGGCGTTGTTTCAAGTATTCACTTCTACCGGCACTCCCGGAGTACAACCCGTAGTTTTTTTGTTATCATGAGTATCACGTGTTTACGTATCGGTCACTAATTACCAGTCACCCTATATATGTAGTATGACCAATTTGAATTTGCACTTCAAGGTGGCGCTGAGTCAAGATGATAGTCATTTGCATCGTTATATCAATCTTGATACATTTATTATAGTTCAAGTGTTTAAGACATCTACATTGGCCAATTTCGCCACATTTAACTGGCATCCTAGATTCTGTGTGTATCTACAACCAGCGGCACCTAGTTTTTTTTTCGGATGATAAACATCAAATGACTACTCCCGCTCTGGGTGGAGCGGAAGGGAGTGTTAGACTTGTACTGACTAAAACCCATCCATGTTCCTTCCTTGCCCTTTGTGTTCCAGGGCCGCAGTATCTCTTTCGAACAGTCCCGCAGCCCAACATTTGATTCAATCAACATCCTTACTAAATAATATAAACGCGAAAGTTTGTATGTATGGATGTTTGTTACTCTTTCACACAAAAACTACTAAACAGATTTGGATGAAATTTGGAACACAGATAGTTAATAACCTTGATTAACATATAGGATACTTTATATCCCGTTAGTATGTTCCTGTGGGACAATTATTGAACAACATGCAGGTGACGCCGCTGCTGGTAATAAATACTTCTCATTTGCTTAGTTTTTTCCTAAGTATGTTCTGACCAGCTTCCAGTTTTACCCTTATTCCTAAATTCCACAATTTCACACTAGCCAATGCCCGCGGCTTCGCACGCGCGGAATTCGATAATTGTACCACGGGATCGTACTACTGGGATAAAAATTATCCTGTATGTTGTCCATGTGTGTCAAATTTTATCCAAATCCGGTGAGTAGTTTTAGCGTGAAAGAGTAACAAACATCGAGTCATCCACACATCCGCACAAAGTTTCGCATTTATAATATTAAGTAGGAGTGATCATAGGATGGGGTAACTGCCATCGTAGTACCCAGTGAATAAGACTGGTTTTCCTTTCACCCTTAAAACAGTCAAATAAATAAATATGAGTTAGTAAAGGCTGTCAAAAGTTCAGTAGGTCACAACGCGTCAACAGTTCATGAATAAGGTAACCGCTCGTGAATGCCCAAAATATGCACATAGGCAAATGTGAATATTTAGTGCGTCCATACAAAATCTGACACAAAAGTATGAACCGAACTGCGATGTCGCATAACCTACAGTCGTTTCTTTTTTTTTCAGCTGCGTCCGGTAAGACTGGACGCCGACCTCAAAATAGTTGGGAAAAGACTAGGCCGATGATGGTTCATTAATTTTGCTTAGACTATTTGGTCATTCAAATTCAGATGTTAATTTGTGACACTGGAAAAATAACTACATTGTGTTTTCAAAAAATTTATGTCTCAGTGCGGATTGGTGTCATATTGTTTTAGAAGTATTGGTTCTATGATTATATTTTTATCGGTTACTTCACGTGTTTTTAATCACCGTTGTAAGTCGTCATCTGCCAAGCCTTTTCCCAACTAGTTGGGGTCGGCTTCCAATCTAACTAGATGCAGCTGAATACCAGTATTATACATGGAGCGACACAGTTGTAAGTACTACGAAAAAATAAAGAATCCATAAACATAACACATGTCACTCGTCAAGGAAAAGTATACCTATTAGTAGTTAATTTACGTTTTGAAATCCCATGTAATAGGAAAAAACAAATTACTTGTACTATATTGACTAAGGATCAAATCTAGAACCTCAGTGTCAGCTAGAGCGTACCGTTGGACCAATGAGATGAGAAATTAGCTCGGAATCTAGGACAAAACATTTCTATGCTAATATAAGAGGCTTACGTAAGAGTCAATAGAGAAATAGATTACGTACGAACTAGTGTTGTAAGAAACTAGAGTCTTGGAGTCTTATTTAATAAAACTTGAGCTATTTTTGAAGACTCGAGTCTGATAAATAAAACTTAGAGCTCAAGTCTTTTAGAATTTGGAGTCTTTTGAAAAAGACTTGAGTCCTGCCAAAAAGAACTCAAAGACTGAGTCTTTTTCAAAGAACTCATGACTGAGTCCTCTTAATCCGTTGCTGTAGTTTGAAGTATAAAAAATAGCAATGAACCTGTGTGTTTTTATTTTATTTAGACGTTTTATAATATTATAATATATAATATATTAGATTCAGCAAATCTTCAGTCTTCAGATGGATACTATTGATTAGGTTATTTGCGTTTAATGCAATTTAATTGTTACATTTTTTTATTGTGCGATTTATTTTCATCATCATTTCAGCCAAAAGACGTCCACTGCTGGACATAGGCCTCCCCCAAGTGTCGCCACATTGACCGGTCCCGTGCGACTCGCATCTAGCGGATCCCCGCAACCCTCACCAGGTCATCGGTCCACCTTCATCCATTTACTTTCAATCAGTAAATAAATATGGATGAAGATAAAAAATCACCCAGTATTACCACCAACTCAAGTTCATGACTCAGTCTAGCTCAAAGAACTTACAAGACTCGAAAGGACTCTGAAGACTCAAAGGACTCGGACTCATTTGATTAACGAGTCCTAGTCTTGAAAATCTACTCAAGTCTCGAAATGAAGACTAAAAGACTCGAGTTTCTTACAACACTAGTACGAACGCTGTGCACTGAGCTGTGTCGTGTTTTGTACGCGGACACAATAAATTATATTCAGGCTTTCAGGTTCTTGAATAAAGTGTCACTGAGTGTTTCTTTATGTAAATAAATGTGCCTTGAATGTAGATTACAGAGAATCTGTAATGTAAATATTATTTTTAAAGATTAAATATAATTTTAGAGTTATAAAAGTTATTAGATGTAAAAGGTAGTTTTTTTTTGTGATGTCGAAGTTGGAACCATATTTAAATATTGCAGATTTTATATTATAAACGTAAAGGCAAAAAAAAAGTAATACACTTATAATAAGACTTATTCATTTAGACATATTATGTATGTACTAGCATTTGCCCGCGGCTTCGCTCGTGTTAATTTAGAATTTGACAATCACAAATTTGATAAGAACGTTATTGTTCTTTTTCTCGGAAACATTCCTTGTTTTCGGGATGAAAGGTACCTTTTTCTTTTTTACGGACCGGAAATCATCAAATGACTTCTCCCGCTCCGGGCAGAGCGGAAGGGAGTGTCAGACTTATACTAACTAAAACCAATGAATGTTCCTTCCTTGCCCTTTGTGTTCCTGGCAGGGATGAAGTACCTTACCGTTTCTAAACACTTGACAACGTATATGCAAAATTACAGGATGATCAGTCCAGTTTAGGCGCTAAAAAGCAAAGCGGTAGACCTCGTAGAAAATGGCGGGACGAGC
This sequence comes from Lycophotia porphyrea, assembly GCA_950005105.1. Lineage (NCBI taxonomy): Eukaryota > Metazoa > Arthropoda > Insecta > Lepidoptera > Noctuidae > Lycophotia > Lycophotia porphyrea. The sequence goes on from OX465406.1 coordinate 12,651,820, forward strand.
TGGACAGAAACAGCGACCAGTGATTCACATTGGCCCTGGATAGAAACAACTGATAGTCATGGGGAGAGGCCTTTACCCGGCAGTGGGAGGCAGGCTAACAGTATTTGCGTTTTTTTGAAGTGAAACTTCTAATGCGACTTCTAACAAGGTTGCGTTAAACGTTCAACGCTCCTCCTCCTCCTAGAAAGAGACAGAGCGAGAGTGAATGCGTGGCACTCAAACGCATGCGCGTAGTATTTTCATTTCTACTTTACGAAGTTTCACTTCTACCGCGCGGAGGGACTCTACGCACTATATATTTTTTTTATGATAACTAATGTATACCAAAACATAGAACTATCAAAACGTACAAGAACTACGAAATGACATTTTATTAAAAACCAAATCAAGCAACGCTACACGACAACTTAAATAACACTTCAAAAGAACTGACATCCAAAACTAACACGAAGAGCGACTCAATCTGAGCATATTCAAAAACTTTATTAAATCAAACACATTTTTAACATCCTAGCTCCCGAACTACGCTTGGCATGTTTCCCGCGACAGATCTGACGACTAGAAAAAAGAAGTGCTATTTTTCTTAATGTTTTTATTAACCGACGTATATCATCTTTTGGTCCCCATTTAGATCGAGACGTACATGTCATTATTGCCCTCATTTTTGTTCAAACAAATTTATTGCCGCACTGAATAAATATTTCTTTCATTGATATTGTTTTTTTTGCCCGTCTCTATTATTGTTTTGTCTGTCATTTGTTTTCTAATTTATCTACGGGTTTGATGATGGGATAAATGGTGTAATTTATTTTTTTATTTTATTTTAAAGTGAGGCGTTTTGGCCGCGATTGTACTGATTTGTTTGAATATTATATCGATGTGGTTCAGTGACTTGATTTAGTTTTAATTTTGACAGCGCACATTAAAACGGATTTTATTAAAGTCATTGTATATCGAGAAGTGAATCTATAAATAGGTCTGAAGAATTCTAAAATGAGACACATTGAAAACTTAACATTACATATTTAGTTTCCGGTTTCAATTTAAATATGTTTTGTTTATCAGACAATAAATTACAGTTAAGTAAAGGAGAAACTAAACTAAAATATTATTTAAGTCGCAGAACATACAAAAATTACATTTAAATCAAATTGATTTTACAAATCTTATTTTTCTTATCAAAAAAATGTTGTTTTATTTTTTAGTAAAATAAACAACAATCTACATCGTAAACACAAGCGCACAAACTAAAGAGAAAATAAAGTGACAACTTGTCAAGGTACACTCGACTACACAAGTGGTACACAATTTAAATTCGTACGCAAACTAATAGCGTGCATGTACGCCGTCAATTTGACGGCTCACAACCAACCATTACCGAATTCGTGGCACCGTCGAGACCTGGAGGAGAGGAAGGGCGGGGATCGCAATTCGGATAATTAACGTGAATTTTGCCAAATTAAGTTTAAATTTGAGGATCTGTGTTTCTGGGTGTAAATTAGTTTTTTTGAATTTGTAATTGAGATAATATTGCTGTAAGCTGCGGTTAAATTTGTGGCAAGTGTTACCTGGGAATTCAAAAAAAACGAGTTTGCTTTAAGCGTAAAATGGTATTATAATTCAATACTTATCTAAATATTTATATATATAATATTGCTGTATTTTTTCCGTAGTCAGAAAAAAACAAACCTTAAGAAAAAATGGTAAATTACTTCGGGCCGCATAAAAAATTTGGTGCTCATTACGAGTATGTGTGCATTTTTCCAAAAGAAGTGTGAAGCTAAAAAGACGACGTGTAAAGTGGTAGCATGTGGCATTCAGCACCTCTTAAAATCCTTGGGGGAAAACGACATAAATTTATGTATGTTGCACGTTGCAGCAGGTATTTGAAGATCCTAAAGAATTTTCATGTGTGAGTAGGTATATTTGTTTGCTTGTCACGCTTTCACGGCTGAAGAGATTTTAATGAAAATTGGCATACAGATAACTAGACTACGACCTGCGGAGAACAAGAATAGAAAAAGGATGATAAGAATAATATTTATTTGCTTAAAAAGTAAACTGAGTATACATGTTTTTGCATAACAGTGATAAGCGTACAAATCATAAGCATCTTCATTTTACATTTATCGTCAACTAGCTGATGCCCACGGCTTCGCTCACGTGAATGATCGGTTATCGCGACCAAAAGTAATCATGAAATTTTTATCCCGTTCCCGCAACAAAAAATTGACTTATATACTAAAACCTTCCTCGAGAACCACTCTATCCATTGATGAAAACAGCATAAAAATCGGTGCCGAAGTTATTGAGGAACAGATAGACAGACGCGGCGGAGGACTTTGTTTTATAATATGTAGTGATGGTGATATTGATAGTGAAGAAGTCTTGAGTGAGTAGGACCTAGGATACTCATCCCGGTAACACGACCCAGAGGGCAAAACCGCAGCCAAAACCTAGTTTCGAATAGCTCAAACGATACTTTAAAAAAACATTCAACCGTTATTTTCATTATTATTTTTACAAGTCCAATATAAACTCCTGTGCCACTTCACAATTTAAAATTTCGCCTAAAGTAAATATTTGTTTTAGCTAGCACTTTACTCCGTGAGTGTACTCTGCATATTGAATTGCAAATAATAAATATTTATTTCATAGAAATTGGCTTTATCATAGGTATTGTTGATTGGTATAAAACATTAGTATTCTAAGCTTATATCAGACGGTTCACAAGAGCGAGTGTTCTTTTTTGTTTTATTTTATGTTCATCTACCACTTTCATTTTTTTTTTCTTACTATTTGGCACTTCGGCCGAAATATATTTTTTTTCTGGATTCTTTTTACTGGTTGTTTGTGAATATGTGGAAATTGTACGCCTTGTAGATTTCTAGAAGCTTGTTAACTTTTCTATGTTGTTAACATTTTTCTTAAGTAAGCAACGATTTATTGTCAGGCCAATGCTATCGTCCCATACTTAAGAACTGACGCTGTACCTAACATTATAACTTAGTAAAACAATTTTTTTTTTTAATTGTTTGGTTTACTCTTTTAAAAGTAACCATAGAGTTATGAGCCGCTCCTTCTACACAGTAAACGACCAACCCGAACCTGTATACCTTTTATCGACGTTTTAAGTGCCCACGTGCCTATATGCGAAATATAATTTCGATTTTGCTACAAGAGTTGCGAAAATAACCTTATGGTGTACGTATGACATGTATTTGTATATGTAGGGTGTAAAAAGATACCATACCTAGGAACCTTCTAGTTACGGAGATATTGAGGGGTCAAAGTTCCAACATTTTCACAAGTTTTTTTTTTTTAATACGTGTTTTTAATCTAATTTATTTACATAAAAAACCTCCAGAACCCCCGTACTATTCAATTCATTCATCAGCATAATGTTTTGAATGTGTTATATTGGTCCTACCGTAAAACGTGATATTTCACCCCAAAAACAAGTCGTTTCCCAGCAATATTTTTGCGTAAAGTTACTTAGTTTGATGTACAGAAGGCTTGGTTAACGGCTTCGTGAAGAGTCCATTTACATCCGATAAACTAAACATTCCAGAAAGTTTTACAAACAATAATAGTTTTCTAAGAAACTCGACATTGTGATGGCACAGCACATGAACACAAACTTGACATTAACATCATAAATAAATCATTTATGTTAATGTACACGTCGGGCCATATTAACACCCTGTCCGTAATCAAGTCTTTGATCATTAAATCTAGTGTAAACATCATGTTACCTGTTGTGATTTGTTGACAACAATAACAACAGTCAAGGGAATTGCTCGATAAAATACTAAATAGGTTTTTAGAGTCTGTGAGTTTATAACGTCACATCTGTATTCCCCCAAGGGATAGGCAGAGGTGTACACCCACATTTCGCTAGTTATATTTTTAGTCCCATGTAATAAGGTGCGAGCCTATTGCCATCCATCGGGTAGAAAACCAAACTCCGTGGCTGCTACTGAGAAATTCCTGATGGAAAAAAAAGTGTGTGTGTGCTTATGTACGCACGTAAGAAGTTATACTTCTTTGGTGTATAAAACTAAAATGTTGACTAGCTAACTTCAGGGTGTATGTTGACTAGCTAGCTTCAGGGTGTTGGGTTTTTTCGTGACGTTGTGCGCGCGCATCGTAAAAATTTACTCTCATCATTTTTCCCTAACGTGCCCAAAGAAGTAGGTACAACTTCCAAAAACTCAACAACACTTTGCCCGAACCGAGAATCAGGACCCCATGCTCAGCAATGGCGCTTGCGACCACTAGACTATCGAGGCAGTTATACCCATTCAGAAAACAATTCCAAAAGCTCAAACAACAAAGAGACCAAAATAAACTTCAAACAATAATACCAAATGTTTATATTCAGTATTCACGCAGCTACCACTACAATTGCCCTGAAGTGTACATCAAGATGCAATATAAACACTCCATGGTTTGCAGAGAGGACCACAAACACGTGATCAATTTGAATTGTGTGTGTTTATTTAATAATAGCTTTATTAACTTTAAATAAACAGTTAATACTAGCCTGTAAATGCTCTACTGCAGTGCCTACAATAATATAACAATTGCCTGTATTCTGCAAATGATTAGGCAGAGGTGTTAGTATCTACAGGGAGTAAAAAAACTCTTCACGAAGCCGTCAACCAAGCATTCTGTACATCAAACTAAGTAACTTTACGCAAAAATGATTTTTTGAGGTGAAAAATCACGTTTTACGGTAGGACTCAATGTAACGCATTCAAAAAATTGTGCTGGTGGATGGATTGAATAGTACGGGGGTTCTGGAGGTGTTTAAAGTAAATATCTTACATTAAAAACATGTATTAAAAAAAAATGAAAAAAACCTTGGAACTTTGACCCCCAATATCTCCGTAACTAGAAGGTTCCCAGGTATCTAGAACAAAAAAGTTTTTGTCCTTTCGGCTTCGTTAAGAGTCTTCTTACACCCTTTATAGCTCGCCCACTTTTCGTGGGCTAGTATTTTAATACTATGTAATAGAGGACGAGTCTATAGCCATCATCATCTGCCTCCCAGGTTTTTCACAACTATGTTGGGGTCGGCTTTCAGTATAACCGGCTGCGACTGAATACAATGCGTATTTTACATGGAGCGATTGCCTATCTGACCTGATGATGTTTATACATTAAGTAATAATGTTTTAGGGTATGAAGAACACGGTGTAAAGTTCTTCCTGCCCCATAGAAAAGTAAAGATCCTCCAACCAGACGGGTGTTATGTCTGGTGGGCTACTGCCCGACAGTTGTTGTCGGTTTTACTCTTAAGTCGCGGATGACTTTACTTGCGCGATTTAGGAATTAGGTGTCTTTCGCTGTTTAGTTCTTCGTCTGTGTCATAGATGGTGCTGTAGTACTTTTTGTTCTATGTTGCTTAGTACTTTTTGTAGTGCCCCTACAATGTAGTCAAACTGTTATAATAAACTAACGACCCGAACCGGTTTCACACGAGCGCGATTTACTAACAGCAGCACAATGGCAGTTTTTATAGACATCAGTTGCGAGGTTTCAGAGATTAGCGTGTACGAACATTAATAGTGATACGTGATTTTTATAATTATAATAAGAACATCAATTGGGCACAAATCGAGACTTCGTGGTGATGGAAAAACCAAATAGCACTTTGCCCAACCTGGGAATCGAACCCAGGACCTCATGCTCAGCAGTCGCACTTGTGACTCGTGTGTACGGCAGTCACTACCGTACACATTAATACTGATTCACAGTTTCTCCCAGATCTTACATGTAATAGAATTAATGAGATAATTTCATTTGCCTGTTAGTAATTAATGTATTCAGCTGGTGACAGATTCAAGCTAGATTAAATGAGACGATCTGACATAATCTATGTACTTAGATTGCACACTGTCTCTGTTGCGATACATCGATTCTGCATTTGCATCGATTTTGCAGGGTTCGAAATTATCAAGTATTATCTAGCTTATCGTTTGCCCGCAGCTTGCTCGCGTTAAGTTCGAATTTGACAATCAATTCGGGTTGTACTCTGCTTGTAATATAATTTAAGTATCTTGACTTGACGTGAGCTCAGCGATCATTGTGCCGATAGTCGTTTCAGCCAAAATGGCTAAATTGCTAAAAGCTTCGACCAACACCTGAGGAGGCTCTCGTTCCAGGGCTGCGGGACTGTTTGAAAGAGATACTGCGGCCCTGGAACACAAAGGGCAAGGCAGGAACATGAATGGGTTTTAGTCAGTACAAGTCTGACACTCCCTTCCGCTCTGCCCAGAGCGGGAGAAGTCATTTGATGATTCCCATCCGAAAAAAAAGGAGGCTCTCGTTAGGCAGCTGGATCAAGGGCTTCATTCAGAAAGCGGTACTCCTGGACACGGCTCGTATTGTTGGAGATTCCTCTCTCTGGAGCCCTGACCACCGGTAGCTTGGACCCTGTTTCCGATACCTGTGGGCTACTATTTTTTTATATAAAAAAAATATGTGTATATAAAATGAATAAACGATATAATTCAATCATGATTCGAAAGACACGTGGCGCTATCTATTTTCATAAGAACATAGTTGTTGTTTTCTTCAGGAACGGTACTTTTTTAACTTTTTTAACCTCATTAATCTTGAACTCATATCGCTTTTTTTGTTTAAACGCTCTCGAATTCAGTCCAAACATCAAATCCCGTTTTTCATCATCATCAGCCTATAATGTTCCCACTGCTGGGACACAGGCCTCTATGAGAGGGAATGGACTATAATCCACCACGCGGGCCCAGTGCGGATTGGTAGATGTCACACGTCTTCGAATTTTTTGTTCTAGGACATGCCGGTTTCCACACGATGTTTTCCTTCACCGTTTTTGAGAGCAGTGGTGATCAAATAAATTACACAAATAAATCACGTTTTCACTGGAAAAAAAATTGTACAACATTGTCTCATCAACATTGCTTTTGTATTGCGGGAAACATGTTGTTGGCACATGTTGCAGTGTTTCTAGTATCATGCTAATGTATGTCGAATTCGTGATAAACAAAAAAAAACTCAACCACTCCGCGAGTGCCGACAGAAGTGAAAACTTATTGTTTTTTTCAAGATTCTGGATTATTTTTAGAAAATATTTTTGCATAAGTTTTTTACTTATACATTTGACTATACACTGTATTTTTTTGGGCTTGTAATATGTAGCAATACGGCTAACTATGCAACGAAAAAGAGGTCGTTGTCGCGAGTTCAATTGTTTTCCCTATCTCAAAAATGCCTAACGCGCCTAAAGAAGTTTTCACTTCAAAATGACTAGGCCTAAGGTGGAGCACGCTTGCCTAGAAGAAACCAATTCACTAGAACTTTGTAAAGATCTAGATTATAATGATCAGGGAACAGAGAAGCCGGCAGTGACTTCCATAGACTGGTGGTTCGCACAATAAATATGGAAGTACAGCGATTTGTCCAGGTCCGTGGAACTTAAACCATAAATATGGTGACGCGTCCAACGATAGGGTGCTAGAATGTTCTTCCGGAACACAGCAATGCTTTTTCTCTAATGAACAAACAATGAGTATCGACACTTCCAGGAGCTCTAAAACAACTAAAGTATGTTTCCGGAAACCAAAATAAATCAACCAATCTAACAACTTTTTCATAAACAAAACATAAACTTCAAATCTTTATTATAAACTAGTAGTCCAGTTTATAAGATCTAGTATATATTTTAAACAGATCTAGTATAGTTTGGATTCGGAACATTTGATTCTACAGAAAATTTGATTTGGCACGGATTGACTGCTGCGCTGCGTGTCGTGGGTTCGATTCCCGCACGGAACGTATATCTAGTTGTTCCGGGTCTGGCTGTTCGAGTATGTGAGTTTAAATGTTTATATATGCACCCACGATTCAGGAGAACTCCCTAGTGTGGGGAAAAGTTTCTGATTTGAGTAATTTTTTTTTTTTTAACAAAGCTTACCCGAAGCAACTACTATAGCTAATCCGGTTTTACGAATCAGCAAACTCCGATCGGCATCAATCCAGACTCAGGTCAAAAATCCACCAAGAAGCCACCTCGTGGGAAGTGAAAAGGACTGCAGATGCACAAACGCTAGGGTGTATCTACCGAAGCTGTGCGAATGTGTGCAAAGAGGAGAGCAGAGGAGATGTGCAACGCTCTTCGCACGCTGCTCACAGCACATGGCTCACGTCTTTTTTCTTTGTTTTTACAAGATGAGCTTACTCAAGAGTAGGCTCATCTTGTAAAAAAAAAGGTCAAGACCTCAATCCATACACGGTGGAGCACACGGTGTAGGTCTGCCCCGCTTGGGCGGAGCACCGCCGTGTCCTCGTAGCGGCGATCGGCGGCGGCGACTTATCTCGTCCGGCCCTGGTCCAATCCATGGTCCGAAGCGAGAGGGAATGGGACGCCGTCACCTCCTTCTGCGAAGCAGTCATGCTAACGAAAGAGGTGGAGGAGCGTGAGAGGGAGAGAACCTCTCGTCCCAGCCGCCGCGGGAGACGCCTCGGGCGTCGGGGGTCACGTGGTGGCTTCCGGCCACCGTAGACGCGGACCTGTGGACGGTGAGTAATGGGCTAGCTCGCCGTCCGTCCGTCTTTTGACGACAGGCCGTGTAGACTTCTTCCGCTCTGCCCAGAGCGAAAGAAGTCATTTGATGATTTCCCATCGGTAAAAAAAAAAAATAAAGACCTAAATCCCACCTGATGGAAATCGATAGATGAGGTCTATGAACGAGCGTGCCCAGGAGATGCCTGTTCACTCTTACTTTGAAGGCAGACGGGTTAAATGTGGGAGGGAGCACAGATGCCGGCAGAGATTTCCACACTTTAGCTGTGCGTATAATAAACGTGGAGGAGAAGCGATGAGTACGACTAGTCGGGATATCAACCAAGTGTGGATGGTACGCCGCAGTACATCTGCTAGTCCGGTGGTAAAAGGGTGATGGTGGAATCAGGTCGTCTCTTCTCGTCTCGCTGTGCGCTTGGCTGCTGAGTGCGGAAGCTGTCCTAAAAAATTACGAGACCCTCTCCTCTCGTCTCGTTTCCACTTCTGTGGAGTTTGGTCCTGAATCGTGATCGGCTCTTCATAATTCGAGCCCAAACAAGCGTCCTTTTCGACTTTACTGTATAACTAGCTGTTGCCCGCGACCATCGTTCGCGTGAATTTTATTATTATAAGCACTTCACTTATGAATGGATTTTTGTTACCAATTTCAAGAGTTTTTTGCATGGAACCATAATTATTTATCGAAAATAAAAGTAGCCTATGTTAGACCTTATAACATCAGCTCATCTGTTCAATTCTGCCATCTTGGAGATAAGCCGGAACAAACAGACCGACAGACAGGCAGACAAAAATTTGAAAAAATGTGTTTTGTTATAAGTGCCGTATATATTTTCATAGACATTTAGAAAAAAGCTGTTATTTTGATATTACAAACAGACACATCAATTTTATTTATTTGTATATATATATGTGACGACCTGAACAAATAAATAATACCTCTTAATACTATAAAAATAGGAAACTAAACAAACACAGTTCTCAGGAACTAACAAAACTTGTATTGTTTCGAGTCACTCACTACTGGAGCACAATTTATAAGACAAACACACAGATATTTACGCTCGAAGCTTTCAGACTAACCTGTGTACTCTGTGTACTCTTGTGTATTCGAACACAAAACTGTGTACTGTGTATAATGTTCGTCTACTCCGCCATTACAGTGGAGTAGTTCTCTGGTTGTTGCATTAGTAAGGGATACGAAATGTAAAAAATGGATTAAGAAAAAAAACATACTAGTGCGGAAAGTAGGTTGCTTTCAGTCTAGTTGTGGGTGATATTTAAATTGTGGCTGGCTCTCAAAATCACGCATTATTGACCTGTTGGCTTTTTTGTGACCGTTACACTATTTAGTGAACGAACATTACGGGAAAAAACCCAATATTCGAATGATGTTTTTGATTAAAAATTTATGATCATCATCAAGTTGCGGTTCTAGACCAAGTGACATTCTATGAGAGATAATGATGATAGAACTACATACATATGACTTATGCTCCCGAAAGGCTTAAGTCTATTCTTCGAAAGTAGTTGAAGAAGTCCGTTGACCAAGCCCTTTGGGCATAGGCTTATCGAATCGCATGCCAATCTTCTCGATGCTCGGCAAATTGAATTCAAACAGATGAATGCCCATAATTATCTTATATTAGCAGACAGAGAAGAAATAATGAAGAAACTGCAGCCAAGATTCTTCTCGTAATCCATAGTCATCCATCAAGACTCCTAATAGTAAGGAAGTTTCCACCTAGTCTCTGCCAGGAATCCCACAGAACCGCATATTTACACGATGCAACTACAATGTTACATTTATTTTGAAACAATTTTTACAGCAATTGCATATCACACCACATTTCTCTCAGCAATATTTCTGACATTTACATTTCAAAACATTATTTTATTTTCTTAGTTTCAACTAAATAGTCACTAGTAATGATGCGGACAGTTGGCATAGAAACATTAAAAAGAATAATCATATAAAAAGTCATAAATGCGTGTAGCAAAAAACAGAACTAATTCGAAATGTACTGGATGTGAAAGAACTTTGACAAGTTCTGTTTGCAAATGATGCCACTATGACACGCATATGTAAGTTGGGCGGTTCATATTTTATTGTTTTTCTCAGTGACGTAATGTGACATCGTATTTTAGCATTTTGTTCATTCATGAGCGGATGGCGTGGGTAACACATGAGTGAGGAAACTAAAAATACTGTTTTTAAAATCATCAGTCCAATAGATACCGATTCAGAATATATTAAAGACTTTAGTAGATTTATTTTTGTGATTTGGTGGTAATCAAGTGGGCGGCAATGTAGTCTCAAAAAATACGTAATAAATCTTATCTTAATTCAACACAATGACATGGTATATTTGTCTGCCAAAATTTAACCAAATTTGTTTAGCCTAAATGGCTGTTGCGGGTATTAGAGCCCCCGTACATTGAGCCATTAGTGGCGACCAAATTGGAACGACTAGTGGCCGCCACAAGTTGCGGACACGTTTCGTGGTCGTGTGCTCCATACATTTTGTATAGCATCGGCGCACACCGAGCGTTTGAGTGGCCGCGTCCGAGCCACAAGCTGCGGGAGTCGACCGCGCTCGCTACTTGTGGCCGCGTTTTGTCGTTCAACTCACGCGCACACACGGCCAGTCGCGGGCTTCTCCCTGCTCCCGCGTCTCAGGTCTAGTCTTGTTGTAAGCAGCGTACTGAATGCACGTACATGATGTCTACGGATGCGATTCCTAATTTTGATGTTGATGTTTTTATTTCCGATATCGAAGAGCGTCCGACTATACCACTTGAACAACTGCCGTAAGTGGCAGCCACTGAAGGCCGCATCCAGCCACCACGGCCATAATGTGCGGGGGCTCTTAGAGCCACCGCACATTGAGCTACTCGTCGCCGCTACTAAATGCGACCACCAGTGGTTCACGACGCGGACGACGACTGTGGCCGTGTGTGCGCGCGTGTCGAATGACAAAACGCGGCCACAAGTAGCGAGTGCGGTCGGCTCCCGCAGTTTGTGGCTCGGACGCGGCCACTCAAACGTTCGGTTTGCGCCGATGCTATACAAAATGTATGGAGAAACGCGTCCGCAACTTGTCGCGGCCACTAGTCGTTCTAATGTGGTCGCCACAAGTGGCTCAATGTGCGGGGGTTCTTAATATTACGCTGATTGGTCTTCATAATCTGACGCAATATCACTTCATGCGTGTTTGACATAATTGTAGTTTCTATGTACTGTCACGAGCACTAATATGTAAACACTTAACAACTTTTAAAAGAGTTTTTCTCCTTTATCTGTTCTGATTAAAATTTCATGTTGTTACGAACATAGTATTCTGGAACTCATATTTTTATGAAAAAGATCCAATCTCCAAGTTACAATCGTTGTTTATCGCGAAAATTGCTTTTTTATTTAGAAAAATGTATACATATTGGTGCTCTTGACTGTACTCAAATATTATAATAAAATAAATATAGTACTGTCATAGTCAATGTTATTTCTGTAGTGTACATAATAAATAATATTCTGTTCTTTTGCAAAGTAGGTTGTAACACTGCACGATATGACGTATTATAAAACACTCCTGTTCTAGATTTATAAAATTACTAGCTGATGCCCGCGACTTCGCCCGCGTGGATGTCGGTTATTGCGGCCAAATGTAATCATTAAATTTTGATCCCGCTCCCGCAACAAAAACTTGACAACTTATATACTAAAACCTTCCTCGAGAACCACTGATGAAAACCGCATCACCATTGGTGAAAACAGCATAAAAATCGGTGCAGTAGTTTTTGAGTTTATCGCGTACAGACAGACAGATGCGGCGGAGGACTTCGTTATATGTAGTGATAGTGATATCACACAAGTGTTTTAATAACCCCTGATATGCAACTGTTTCATTTTTTAATTAGCCTATTCTGTCCCACAGCTGGGCAAAGGCCTCCCCCATTCCCTTCCAATTCTCCCGATGTTTTACCTCTTCTGGCCATCAGTCAGGAACGCGTCCAAATAGTCACCCCAGCATTTCTTAGGCCTGCCTCGGTGATGACGACCGTCTTCAGGCACCCACACCTCTACCTAACCCTTCGGGGATTACAGGCGTGATGTTACGTTATGTTATGTTATTGGTAGAATATCAATTTGTCTAGACCCAATGGAACTCAGACTACCACTTCTTTTATAGATACTCATTTAATCAGTAACTTTATTCAGTTTCATTATTTTTTGCTCCCTGCAATTTCCTGTATTCACATTATACCGTGATTTAAATCCCGGGATTATGCAAAGTTACTGTAATTGCTGGAACAGTCATTATTTTAATTACATTCCGTGCAAAAAGATTATTGTTTTTATTTTAATTACTAGCGACATCCCCGGCTTCGCGGGTTTTACGACTTGACCGAACATGGGGAGTACTTATCCATTAAATTTTTTTTTATACACTTCATACCATTTTTTTTTTTTATATATTTTTAAAATATTTCTTATAAAAATAAATAGAAAAAAAATAGGTTAAAAATATTAAAAAAAATTAACCGGTATCGGGAATGCGGTCCAAGCTACCAGCGGTCATTTTCCAGAACCTCCTAACAATACGCGCCGTGTCCAGGAGGACCATTTTCTGAATCTAACCCTTGATTCAGCTGCCTAACGAGAGCCTCCTTTTTTTTCGGATGGGATATCATCAAAGGACTTCTCCGTCAGACTTGTACTGGCTAAAACCCATCCATGTTCCCTTCTTGCCCTTTGTGTTCCAGGGCCGCGGTATCTCTTTCAAACAGTCCCGCAGCCCTGGCAGTAACGAGAGCCTCCTCAGGTATTCATCGAGGCTCTTCTTTATTATTATAATGTGATTTTGCTATGACAGTATCCTGTCATGGCCTTATAACAGCCACTTAGATCAATCTTCAGGTAAGCGTCGCTTGCTTAGGTTGGTCAGTGCATGGGTGCCCATTAAATACCTAGTTTCGTTCATGCCTCGGAAAGCACGTTAAGCCATCGGTCTCGACTGTCATTTGTAGATCTTTGACAGTCGTTACAGATAGTCAGTGGCCTGAAAGTCTGACAACTAGTCTTACCAAGGGTTATTGTTTTACCCATTACTCACTGGGTTGTGGAGGTCAAATGGCAAGTGAGGAAACCAGCAAGACTGAAAGATGTTTTTCAACGGCATGTAAAGCGAAGTCAAATACCCATGGGTGTTATTTTAATGCCACCCATGGGCCTTTGACTTCGAAAAAACCCTGATTCATTTGTTTTCTTATGATGACAAACCGGGACTTCTCTAATGGAAAAAACTCCAAAAATTGGTGACGAACCGGGCATAAGTCAGCACTAACCGCGCAATAAAAAAGAACAATTCACTTCAGTTTCCAATTAAAATCGCAGCAGAAAATTCCAGAAGAACCCTCTAGAATGCCAACCTTTTCTAGCTATGTAAAAGCAGCGGAAGCATTACGACCAGACGCGGCCACTCTGTCATATATCAACATATTTCTTACCAATTACGAATACCAGCGTCTTCCCATCACCACCACCGTTCATTATAACAATTTTCTGTGTATTATTAAGTGGTCAATAATTTATTTTCAATCCTAGAATCAAACTGCTTGGCGGAAGTCCAACTATAATATTGTGTTCCTAAGATAGGAGTACACTGTTGAATTTTAAAAGAGTTCTAGGTTTTAATGGGGAAGTATGAAAATAAAATATGACTGGTTTCTCTTTTGTTTTTAATTTTGCATCTGAGGCTCTTTAGTCAACTGATCCCACACAGGCGGGACCCGCGGGTCTAGTCGACCTAATACATATTTGAATTGGTCAACCGAAAGACGTCCGCTGCTGGACATAGGTCTCCCTCAAGTGTCGCCTCATTGACCGGTCCCGTGCGTCTCGCATCCAGCGGAGCCCCGCAACCTTCACCAGATCATCGGTCCACCTAGTGGGAGTCCTTGCAACGCAACGTTTTCCGGTTCGCGGTCGCTACTCCAGAACTTTTCGGCCCCATCGGCCATCCGTTCTGCGAGCAATGTGCCCTGCCCATAAATGAAAAACATAATCGTACTAAATAAGCTTGCGTTTGCGTGAAGCGATGATGCGGCCTTTGGTGGAGAATATTTATGGAAAGATAAATTATTGTGATCGTAATAAGCACCTCCTTCTTTCTAGAAGTCGGTTAAAAACAACTGGATACATACAAGTGTCTGTTCCTTGAATGTGAAAAACACGGATTGATCATTTTCTATGTTGTTTATGAGATCTGACCTTACATTCCTTTTTAGGGTTCCGTACCCAAAGGGTAAAACGGCACCCTATTACTAAGACTCCGCTGTCCGTCCGTCTGTCTGTCTGTCTGTCTGTCTGTCACCAGGCTGTATCTCATGAACCGCGATAGTTAGACAGTTGTAATTTTCACAGATCTTGTATTTCTATTGCCGCTATAACAACAAATACTAAAAACAGGATAAATATTTAAGGGGGGCTCCCATAAAACAAACGATTCTTTTTGCCGTTTTTGGCTAAAGTTGTATAGAATGGTACGAAACCCTTCATGCGCAAGTCCGACTCGTACTTGGCCAGTTTTTTCCACTTTTTAGTGTGCAGAAAAGGGTCTATAACTGTACCTTACCTCTAAGTCAGTTGTGAGATCGTGTGGACATTATGGAAGTCAATAAAGATATATTATGACTATGATTAAGAACTTTGACTGCTTCGTTGGTCTAGTGGCCGTAAGCACGGCTGCTGAACATGAGGTCCTGGGTTTGCAGTTAGTCGGGCAAAGTATTATTGGATTTTTCCATCAGGAACTAGATTTGTGCCCGGTTGGTGCCAATAGGCTCGCTCTCTATTATATGGACTTAGACATAACTAGCGAAATGTGGGTGTACTAATGGGCCTCTGCCTAACCCTTCGGGGATTACAGGCTAGATGTTATGTTATGATTAAGAATTCAGTTCCACGTTCATATGCAATTTTAATCCATAAATCAGATTTACGTTCTAAACTCAACTCAAATCTACTTTAGAAACCGACTTTCATGCCCATATTTTCTTACAAAAATACGGTTCTAGATAAAAGTCAAAAGACCAACTTAGTACTCCTTTATAAAAGAGGTCGCCTTTACTGAAAATAAATAGACTGTCATTTGTTTGCAAACCCGAGTAAGTTGGGAGGTATATGCGAGAGAAATGATTTAATTTTATACCTGTGAAAGTGAGACTTTAGATTCATGACTGGTATTATAGTTAGTCGTAAAATGGTTTTTTAAAATATTTTCTTGGATACATAAACCTTCTTCTTTGCTGGTAGTTAGTGCGTAACCTGGTGTCAGAGTTTTTATGCCGCCCATGGGCCTTTGACTTGGCTTTACATGCCGTCGAGAAATATCACTCAGCCATGCTGGTTTCTTCACGATGTTTCCCTTCATCGAAGCAAGTGATAATTATACAATACGCACACAGTCCGAAAAATAAGTGGTGCGTGTCTTGGGTTTGATTTTGAGACCCATGACTAGTCAGTCCGACTGTCACACCACTTGGCTATAACTGGGTTTTAAACCGTCAAGCGATTGCCTACTATCCGTATATCTCCTCGTAAGAGCTTCACGGTTTTAAATATTATTGTTATTGTCTTTTGAGTACATTTTTCCCATGTACGATCGTCTGTTCATAAGACCTTTTTCAAGTTAAATATGTGACTAGATGGAATTTCTAAGTTTTGTTACACCTTTGGACAGAAAGATTTAATAAAAGTAGAAAAAAAGGTAATAAAAAAAACGACCCCATTCAGAATAATCTGTTCAAACGCCATCTGATAAAAGCAGCGTTTTAAAATAGTGACGTTTACCGCTTTGAAACTCGCAGAAGTTTTCAAAGAATAGTTTCATTGCTCAAGTTTGACACTTTCTCATTTTGATAGTTGATTGAATGGATGAGTGTGATCGTGAATTGACCTCAAGTCAAGTTCAATGACTGTCAAAATTGTAAGTAGTCCGTTGTTGACAACACGCAACGGCGAATTTATCAATTTAGCCATGTGATGGCGCAAGAGTATTGACACATGTTACGTCCCACACTAAAGGCCTACCTATATTCCATGGAAACAAAGATATGCTGTCCAGACTTTTCCATCGTTGCGTGCTAAGCCATTGGGTTCTAAAAGCTGGAAACTGGAACGCCGACGGTGAAGAAGCAGCGAGGCGGAAAGTGGTGTCGTTGTACAAAGTGCTTAACCTTGACGACGGTAGTACTGCCACAGCCAGCAGACGCGCACGCTCAGCAGTAGTAGCAGACGTGTTCAGTAGATTGTAGATTGTTCTGAACTACTCTGCAGAGCGGCTAGTCCTACTGTTCTGGGAAAATGGATGGTCGGTTTCTTCAGTATTCGGGCAAGCGAGTGTCCAAGCACGGCACATCAAAATCAATCAGTGTGGAAGTCAGGCTATTCTTGATCCAGGGCTGCGGGGCTTTTCGAAAGAGAAACCGCGGCCCTGGAACACAAAGGGCAAGGAAGGAACATGGATGGGTTTTAGTCAGTACAAGTCTGACACTCCCTTCCGCTCTGCCCAGAGCGGGAGAAGTCATTTGATGATTTCCCATCCGAAAAAAAAAGGAGGATATTTTTGATTTATTTCAAAATACAATTCGCGCTATTGTATCCTACCCTCAAACTATTACCGGTAAAGAATGAGTATTATACTGCACTATATATTGATGATGATTTAAAAAATTCATTGCTCTATATAATTTTGCTTGGTTAGTGGTTATGTATAAGCCGATTTTATTATAGTGCTGTTTATTAACGCTCTTAAAGCTTGCTGCGCGGCGATGCTTGTTATAATCCAGATTGTGTGTTTTATATAGGTTTTTTAATGTTGATTTCGTTTTATTATTCATTGATTTTAAGACTGTGGGTTATGAAAACTCCATTTAGGAAATTACCGATCTTTTGGCGCAATTTTCATGCCATAAAGCGCTGTCATTGCTTGAAATTTTCACGAAAAATTAAATAAAACTTATTACCTATGTATCACTACTTCTGAACTTATGCGTTTTTCTCAGGTGACCGATGAAAACAAGCGCTATGCTGTGGGCCCCCCATCATCATGCTGATTGGTAACCTGCTCGTCGCAGTCATGACGTGCAATCTGTCAACGTCGTGTTGTTTTATTTTGTCATTTTATAATTTTTTTTTTATTATATTATTTTTTATTATATTTTATAGTTTTTTTTTATTCCATTCTTTTAAAGTCTTAAACAAATATTGTTATTGTTTTGTTTATGAATATTCGTTAATTGTTATACGTTTTATGTTTATTGTTTATTTAGTTTTTTGTCATTTTGTATGCAAATAAAATGTTACCTATCCTGTCCATTTTATGGGTAAAAGAAATAATCAAACAACTTACTACATAATTTTATATAAGTATATTTCACACTCTTAAAATAAAATAGTTTAATTTTATTACTTTTGGCGAAAGAACTTTCATTAAAAAAAGGGAGAAAATGATCTTTGATTGGTCACCGCCAGGTGTCATCACTACGAGTGTTATATAAATAAAAAAATAATATAGAAAGTATACACGGCGGCATATCAAGCTATACATTTCCAGTAAAACCTGACCTCGATGTGTAAAGATTGCCCGTACAATGACAGATCCACTTATACTGGCTTTGCATAGCTTGATTGGTTGCCGTGCGTACAAGGTCATTGAGTACAGGAATTAGAAATTCTTCAATTAGAGGCTAGACATAGTACCTATTAATTTGTAAAATGTAGGAGAAAATATTTTGATTGAAATTAATAGATGACTGCCTCATTGGTCGAGTGGTCGCAAACGAGACTGCTGAGCATGAAGTCTTGGGTTCGATTCTCAGGTTGGGCAAAGCGTTATTGGATTGTCTATCAGGAATTTTCTCAGTAACAGCCACGGAATTAGGATTTGTGCCCGGGTAGATGGCAATATGTAAGCCTGCTGCTCCAATGTAATTTGCTCTGTGAATGTCGAAATTTTGGACTTCGCTTGTTTATTATTAGTTCCTTTCTTTTATACACTTTGACATGAAACGATTTGATAGGAATACTTACTTTGCAAAAGTATTTTTTTTAATTATTATTTCCTTTATTATAATTTTTTTTACTACTGTGAATTTCGACATTCATGTTTTTGACAGGAATACTTCGTTAAGTATTTTACTATATTATTTTTTTATTATTGTGACATTTAATTATTTTTATGTTTTTTTTATTGACATTTATTTTGTAAAGTATTATTGATTTATTTTATTTAATTTTTGTAAATGTGAGTATTTTTTTTTTAATTTTTGTTTCCCACAATTGTCTGGCAGTTTGAGCACTACAAGCGACCTACCCAAATGTCCTTTCTTTGGTATTGTTCGTCGTGTCGTTGAGCTCCTTGAGTTATAAGTCGAGCTCACGATAACTGACAAATGCTTGCACTGACTGGACAGGTCCACTCAAATCTGTGTGGTTCTTTCTTCCAAAGGCCATCTCGGACACTAATCTGCATAGTCCTCATGTGAGTTAACCAAAATTACGTCTGGACTTTAAAAGAGACTATGACCGCTGAGTTTGTTTCGGCTGTTTCTTCTCAGAGTAGTCAGGAACGAAACACCGGCCCCATCTAGTTTTAAAAAACATGACGTGTAAAAGTGTTTGTAAAAACCTATTTGCAAAATAAACATCATTTATCATTAATAGGCTCGGCCCCTAAGGCCCAAGTAACTTGGGCCTTAAACATAACTGACGAAATGTGGGTGTACTATAATTGGGTAGACCTCTGCCTAACTCCTTGGGGATTACAGGCGTGATGTTATGTATGTAACACATGCGAATGTATTACACGAATGGAACGTGGCGACTGCCTATCTAACTTCCTCCGAAAGACTGGTTGTCAGGACAAGGCGTCTGTGTACTCTGTAGATAATACCGAGCAACACCATAACATTTACCTAGTATCAGGGGTAAGTTTCACACTCACCATAAAAATCACAATACTCTCTCAGGAAAATCCCATAAAGTTTTTATTATCTGTCCAAATGTACCAGCCGGACTCAACCCGCTGTCTGTTGCGTAAACTCTTGCTGGCACTATGCCAGTGGGGCTGGCGGCAATGGCAGCGAGTTACTGGGTCAGCAGAGATATAAGTATGACCGTTATGTGTGACTGTGGAAGTAAATGTTCAGCGGATGGATTAAGGTGTTTCGATGATTGTTGTTCATTGATATTATAGCAGGCATGCAACACAAATTCGTGATTTAAGGTGATGTAACAATCATTAGATCACTTCGAAAAATTGTATTCCTGAACCATTAGAAATACCGAAACACAGGGTGTAAACTGACTCTTCACGAAGCCGTCAACCAAGTATTCTATACATCAAACTACGCAAAAATGAGTGCCGTTTCCCGGCACTTTCCGTTTCACGACTTTTTTTTTTGGGCTGAAAAATCACGTTTCACAGTAGGAAATGTAACACTTTCCGTTTCACGACTTTTTTTTTGGGCTGAAAAATCACGTTTCGCAGTAGGAAATGTAACACACTCAAAACATTGTGCTGATGGATGGATTGATTGTAAGGGGGTCCTAAAGGTGTTTAAAGTAAAAATCTTACATCAAAAACATGTATTTAAAAAAATACTTGGTAAAAAGTTGGAACTTTGACCCCCTATATCCGTAACTAGAAGGTTCCCAGGTATGGTCTAGAACAAAAAAACTATCACAATGACGGGGAGAACAAGTACCTTTCGGCTTCGTTAAGAGTCTTTTTACACCCTTTATTTTCAGTCCAGTAGTATTGAAAATTGGAATCTAGGTCATTGTACCATCATTACCTACCTAGTTTATTTTGCCAACTATGTTGGGGTCGGCTTCCTGTCTAACCGGCTGCAGCTGAATACCAGTACTTTACATGGAGCGACTGCCTATCTGACCTCCACAACCCAGTTAATACTAGGTAATACGATACCTCTTGCTAAGACTGGTTGTCAGACTTTTTGCGCCACTGACTACCTGTAACGTCAAAGATGTGCAAATAACAGCCGGGACCAACGGCTTAACGTGCTTTCTGAGGCATGGAGGAAACTCGGTATGTAATGGGTGGTCACCCATCCACAAACCAACCTAGGCAAGCACGGCTTAACCTAAAGATCGACCCGAGTGGCTGTTATTTTTATGCCACGAGCTCCTCTACTGGGTAATACGATACCTCTTGGTAATACTAGTTGACAGAATTTTGGGCCCCTGACTACCTGTAACTACTGTCAAAGATCTACAAATGACAACTAGGATCTTCCGAGGCACGAAGGAAACTCAGCATGTATGGGTGGTCACCCGTGCACTCTCAATCTAAGCATATCATCATTTTATCAATGTCTATCCTTCATAAATCCCACATTAACAACCACAAATTCCATCATTTAAAACCTAATAAATATAACAATTTTTATTACAAGTTCTAACACAAAAATAATATTCGATACATCTTGTCAACAACTACATTAAGTTTCTTGTTTCATAATAGCTTTCTTGTTAATAAAATAAAAGATTGCTGTTTTGGTACAATAAATAATATGATAATGTATTCGTTCTGTAGAAACTCTATGGTTTTAACTCAGGGCATAATGATGAGGACAAGATGTTTCTGAGTTAATTAGCTTAATATATCGGTTACGATTTCACGAAATAACCACCCATTTTATTAATTTTTTTTTCGGATGGGAAATCATCAAATGACTTCTCTCGCTCTGGGCAGAGCGGAAGGGAGTGTCAGACTTGTACTGACTAAAACCTATGCATGTAAGGAACATGCATAGGTTTTAGTCAGTACAAGTCCTTGCCCTTTGTGTTCCAGGGACGCGGTATCTCTTTTGCACAGTATCGCGGCCAAATGACCACCCATCATCTGTGCTGAGTGGAGACGGGAAAACCACGTGCGGAAACGAGTCTTCGCGTTGAGCAGGGTAGTGTGAACGACGCTTTATAGATATGTAGATACCCTGAGAGTACCCACACGATAGTCTCTGCGCAGCATTGAGACATAAGACAAGCCACCAACAAAAAAAAAAAAAATGTTTACGTTCGTATTTCGATAAATTACCGTGCACACAGTCAGATAATGTTACCTCACTAAAGGCTGAGGCTTGAATACTATTGATACAAAGTGGCGACAATAGTACGACAATAGATGAAAGCACTGCTAATACTAGTTCATAGGAATATTTAAAAAAATATCAAATTAAAACTAACATACACAATAAAAAAACGAGTTTGCGTTAGACCACACGACTGAAATAAACCTAAATATATCAATCGTCTGTCAAAATTCAAAAACGTAACTCTCTCTCTTTCTATCTTCACTAACTTATATCTCCCTCTCAACTTCCTTTGCCTCGCCCGCACTCTTTACGTCACGCTCTCGTCACGCATTCACCAGCTTACTCCCCAAGTCAAGCGTGCGTAAAGAAGTTTTACTTCAAAAACTGAATTTTTGTATGCAGACTTGGAACGTATGCTCAGTCGTATTTCCGTCACCACCCTGTATAGCATCCATTCCAACATGAATTACTAGCTGCACAATTGATTCTAGAACATCACATTTGACAGACTGATAAAAAAATTTTTTTTTTTTTTCATAATTAAATAAATTATTTTATTATTTCATTAAAATTACAAGACTAAAACTAGCAACATCAAAACTAAACAAAAGTTCCAACACATAGTAATCGCGATAAATGGCACCAAACCCTTCGTTATTCGAACATCGCCGCACATAAATCGCGAGTACACGCGCCCGTCAGCGCGAAATGATTGTCGTGACCGTCACTAATGAATTACAACTAAATTGAAAAAATCTGCGTCAAGGCTTGTCACACAGTAATATGCAAAGATATGTTTGTAATATTGTGTTTTTTTTTTAAATAGAATAGTATAAAGTTTATTTGACGATTTCAGCATTCATGCCAGACAGGTCTGACGCTGGTCTGTTTTGCATAATTATTATGTATTTTAATGAATAAAATATTATAAAAACCGGCCAATTGTGAGTCGGACGCGCGCATGACGGGTTCCGTACCATCGTAGTATGGCGGGCGCCATTACCTTTAATTGATTTTTATTATTATAGCGGCAACAGATATACATATTCTGTGAAAGCCTACCTACCTATTACGGATCAGGAGACAGCCGTTGACAGACAAACGAACGGACGGACGGACAGCGGAGGCTTAGTAATACGGTCCTGTTGGTTACTCTTCGTGTACGAAACCCTAAAAATGTGTTTAATAACAATCACTTCATGCTATCTATCATAGTCACAATCAAAGTATTTTTTTTATTTTTTTATTATTTAATCAAAATGAAATTATAGAGTTGTTCCTTTCCCTATGTTTGGTTAGGATATGTTTTGTTTCAATGGTGGGAAATTATTTCCCTATATCCTTTACTGCAATGCCTAGTTGTGCTGCATGACTAGTTGTTGCCTTTGACTTTACTTGGTTTTTGAATAATTAAGAAAAAAACAAAATCATAGAAATTAGGTTATTTATTATTGCACAAAAAGTAATAATCACATAATGGAAACAAAACAGGAGAATCATACATTGGTTACATGGCGAGTTTCAATAAGATGATTTTTTTTAAAGACTCATCCTCAGACTCGGTATCAATGTCTGATAAATCTGACAAATTATCTACTATTTTCTGTAATTTTTCTGTTTCGGAAACATTTATTATCTTCTTTCTTTTTATTTTAGATTGCAACATTTTGAAACTCTTTACGTTCCTAAAAATAACAATAATGATTTCAATATTCTTTGTTATTATTTTTATTTTAAAATAAAAAATTTGAACAAAAAGACAGAATCAACATTTTATATATATTGATAAAACAATGAACGCGAAAGGGATATAGGGAATTAATTTCCCACTTAGTAATTACCGAAATGGATATACTTAGGGAAATTATTTCCCACCTAGTTTGGACATACAAAACTAGCACGGAGTTTTCTTTTTATACACTGTCTATACCATCAATATATCAGAAATATAGTCTACTTACAGAAATAAGGACAGTTCCGTACTTATAAGAATTTTTCTGCTCGTCAGACAAAAAACACTTCACAACAATCCTAATTTTGAGCAAAATTGGCGGAAAAAACGGACCTCGAAGTTTGAACTGACTTTGACGTTTAAGGCATGTGACATTTATTAAGACAGTGATGCCAAAAATTAAAAGAAATATGGTATAGTTTTTGATGGATCGAAATAATTTGAAGTATCGATTATCGATTAATTATAAAATACCAAAATGTAGATCATTGTCGGGTGGGAAATAATTTCCCTATATTTGATTAAGGGTTAATTCTAAACTCGCCAAACTTTTACGTTTGATGGCGAGAGGCGCTCTTTTACAAACAATGAACCAAATACCTACTACTAATCTCTTTGTTTATATACAATTTACGCAAAGGCACATTAGGTACCTAATATTTTTTCAATGAGCTGTTTAAAAAAATATCGCTTGCATATAAGATTAGCTCCAACTACACAACAAGCCTAATAAACACATACATTAAAAGTCTATTTCAGAGCACGTTTCCAACATACAAAGATAAAATAAAATACAAAATATAAACGAGCGTCACCGAGGTCGAAAGTAAACGTTAGCGGTAGATGAAGCGAGATCAAAGATGACGTCTGTAATCACATGAGTGACTTCTGAGATCGTGTTATGACGAGAGGTGGTCGTGGTAGGTGGGTAATGACATCATGCTTGTGTGCCCAGAGTGAGACAGAGAGAGGCAGAAGAGGGAAGAGAGGGGCAGCGGTGTGGAGGGTAAGTGCCTAGTTACCTACGGTATTACCGTTTAGTCCACTCTCAGCCCCTCGAACCCTAAAAATTAATGTGTCCACTGGACCCTTAAATAGAGTTCATACTCGACCCTTGAGGGTCAAGAGTGGATTTCATTTTCTTACATGGAGTGATAACGAAGCCGAAAGTGTTAGATCACTGGTTAAAATAAGTCCACAAATAGAGTTATTATGTATGTAAGATCAGTTTATTTCACTTCAAAATAATAAAGTCTTATTATACCACAACGCAAATCAATATATTTACTTCAAAATAATATAGTCTTATTGTACAGTACATATCACACCACACATCAATATGTTTACACTTCTTAAAAACTGTAATCGTCTCGATCACGAATATAAGGAATAGATCAACCTTTCAAGCGCGAGCTATGAGGCAGACTGTCCGTTAAAATCCAAAAAGCAACTAGCCTGTATATCAAGAAAAATATCAGATGCAATGACGGTAACTCGAATTAATCTTTGTGTATCGATATTGTTACTTTTTCTATTTAAATCCAAGTGTAAACAATTGAATTAATTAGTTATAAATAAACCATTTCATATTTTATAGCTATCTTATCTACTTAAGAGAGTTTAAACAAATGTACAAAATAACATCAATGTTACCATAAACAAAATATAACAGTGTATAAAATACTCAAATATCCACGAATTGATTTTAATAAACCTGATTTATAATTAGTTTTTATTAACTTACAATAGCGTTTTAACAGTTCGTCCATCCTGAATAACGTACACGTCCTCGTGTACACTTAATAAAATAAAAGAACAGGTAGTGAAAGAAAAATAGTTATGAAAATACCATAACAATAATTGTATAAGTAGCCAATTTAACAATTTGATTATAATGTGAATAATCAAAAAAATAAGTATATTGTTGATCAAAACAATATTATACATACAACACTTATTCAACTAGTCAAAATTTCATACCAAGTAATTAAACACAAGCTTAGCACCAAAATTATGCACACACAGACCTTCTGCTTCACAGAGTTAACATTTTCACAGCACATCACACACTTTTTGCACTTCACAAATTGTGCCCCGCACACTTTTTCACTCCGCACCGCACTCATTGCGCGGTTCGTATCGCACACCTTGTGCAGTCCGCATCGCACACCCTGTGCAGTCTGCATAGCACACCTTGTGCAGTCCGCATGGCACACCTTGTGCAGTCAGCATCGCACACCTTGTGCAGTAAGCATCGCACACGTGCAGTCCACACTGCACACCCTGCGCCGTCCGCACCGCACACCTTGTGCATTTTGAACGCCTTGTCGCTCACTACTCAACTGTCACCTTGGAAATGATGAAAACTATGCGTCGCGCACCTTGCGCATTGCATTGCACACCTTGTGCATTCTATTCATAATGCGTCGCGCACCTTGCGCATTGCATCGCACACCTTGTGCATCCTATTAATTATGCGTCGCGCACCTTGCGCATTGCATCGCACACCTTGTGCATTCTATTCATAATGCGTCGCGCACCTTGCGCGTTGCATCGCACACTTTGTGCATCCTATCCATAATGCGCCGCGCACCTTGCGCATTGCATCGCACACTTTGTGCATCCTATGCATAATGCGCCGCGCACCTTGCGCATTGCATCGCACACCTTGTGCACCATTTATGGCGCACTTTGCGTATTTCATTGTATGCTTTGTGCACTACACATCGTGCTTCTTACGCATTATCTATTCTATAGTATACAATGTTACTTCATAGAAAAGACTCTAACACACTATAACATAAAAAAAATATAAAACAGACCTTAGCCTCCTAAGCGCTCTTTGCGCTAACTATTTAAATACATTAATAGCCAATTAGTTTAATTTTATCAAAACTGTTCATTTCCACTCATTTCATTTTCTGACGATTCGTCAGTCCGATCCGTTCCGAAACACAACCACGGATAAATTTTATCCACTGCGTATACCCCTTTGTAAACGGTCGTACCTTTCTTAGTTAACGGAGTATCAATAACCTCATACCTATCGTTGTCAAATACTTTTGTGATTCGATACGGACCTGATAATTTCGGCAGTAGTTTCTTACTTTTACCTACACTATGAGTTTCTCTTGCTACTCTCACAAGTTCCCCTACTTTAAATTTTGGCGCTTCTTTCCTTCTTTTATCGAAATACTCTTTTTGTTTAATTTGCGACTCATCAACGTACTGTTCTACTTCGTCTCTTATTTTAGTTATACTATTTAGTTCGCTATTTTTATTTGTATCGTCTTCAATGTCTGATTCTATCTCGGGTATGATATGACCTTCATTGGTACTAGTGAGTTTAAGACCGAACAAGATTTCTGATGGAGACTTTCTCGTGCCTTTATTAATGGTATTATTCAAGCCCCATTGAACTTGAAGTAAGCGGTCATCCCATAAACGTTCATCCTTACCGTGGTTTTGAGCGGCAAGAGAATCTAAAATTGTCCTGTTATACCTCTCCACTTGGCCATTCGCCCGTGGAGAAGCAACAGCATTTAAAATGTGTTTTGTACCAATTTCGTTCATAAACCCTTTGAATTTAATGCTTGTAAAGGAAGTACCCCGATCACTAATTAATCGTGTTGGTACACCGAATGTACCGAAATAATCTCTTAAGACTGCGATAGATGTATTCGACTTTGTATTTTTGACCGCTTTTAAAACAATAAACTTTGAGTACGCGTCTATAATCACAAGGATATAGGAATTCTTCCTTTTACTTGTGACAAACGGTCCGACGTGATCGATGTGGACTGTATGAAAAGGTTTAGATATCTTCGGAATAGGGTGTAGATAACCTTGTTTCTTTCCCGATGGAAGTTTATTATGTGCACACTCTAAGCACGCGGTCACATATTTTTTTGTAAATCTACGCATCCGCGGGAACCAGTAGTGGTCCTTTATTCGCTCGAGCGTCTTCTCAAAGCCAAAGTGCCCTATTTCGTCATGATTCTTTTGTAAAATTTGCCACCTACAGCCTTTTGGTACAACCCACCTCAGCCCATTTTCTGTACTACGATAAATTCGATCTTTCTTTAACACAAAATTTTTACGAATCTCTACAATGTCATTATAGTCCGTATTCGACAGGATATCCTTAATTCGTTTTATTTCAGGATCACCTATTTGTACAGTTGCAAGCCAGTCATCAGTAATATTAAAAACGTCATAATTCTCAATTTCTTTGACTACACCTTTTTCCTGAGAAGACATAGGATTTCTGCTTAGAGCGTCGACATGCAGCATAGCCCGACCAGACCTGTACACGACATCGCAGTCAAACTCTTGGATTAAACTCCACCATCTAGCCACTCGTGGCACCATATCCCTTTTAAGAAAGGTTGCACGCAAGGAATTACAATCGGTGACAATGGTAAAGTGTACTCCAAGAACGTATGGTCTAAACCGGACTAAAGTGCATATAACTGCTAAGGCTTCCAGTTCATAAGATGAGAAATGAGAGTCCTCAGGAGAGGTTTGCCTACTATAAAATGCAATAGGTTTAAAAATGCCTTCAATCTGTTTCTGCAATAGTATTGCACCTACCCCATGTTTACTTGCATCCGTATGGATTTGTGTCTCTAACTTTGGGTCGTATAAGGACAGAACAGGCCGCGAAGTTAGCGCGGTTTTAAGTTTAACGAATGCAGTCTCTTGTTCGTCACCCCAAGTCCACGTAACGTCCTTTTTTAATAATTTTGTCAAAGGGCGGGCAATTTCAGCAAAACCTCTAACAAAGCGTCTAAAAAAACTAACTAATCCAATAAATTGCCTTACGTTGTGAGCGTCGCGAGGGTGTGGAAAATTAGAAACCGACTCTATTTTGCGAGACCCCGGTCGTATTCCATCACTCGATACCTCGAACCCTAAATAATCTACGCGCTCTTGGAAGAAATGGCATTTTTGAGGTTTTAGGGTCAAATTTGCTTCCCGTAATTTATCGAATACTACTTTTAGTCTATCGATGCCTTGTTCAAAATTGACAGAGGGGACTAAAATGTCATCCATATACGCTAACGCGGTGTCAAATCGAGCGTTCCCTAGCACCAAATTGACAGCACGTTGAAAAACAGCAGGAGCATTTGCTAGACCAAACGGCATCCGATTAAATTCAAACTGCCCATCTGGTGTAACAAATGCTGTCTTAGTTTTTGACTCTTCTGTTAAACCTATTTGGTAGTAGCCCGAGGCCATATCTAACGCACAAAAATATTTGTTACCTGCAAGTCTATCAATTTGGTCCTCTATTCGCGGAATAGGATAATGTTGTTTAGAAGTTTTTCTATTCAAAGCTCGATAGTCTACGCATAATCGTTTGTCCCCGGTTTTCTTCTTTACTACTATTATAGGTGAAGCATAAGGTGAAGTTGATTCCCTAATAATATTGTGTTTCATTAGATCATCCACCATTAGTCTCACTTCATTACGTTCTGTATGACTAAGGCGATAGGGGCGATATACTACTGGATTATTATCGTTTAATTGAATATCCATGGCCGTAACGGTAGTGTGACCCAACTCAGACAAATTCATTGCAAAACAATCTCGATATTCGTCAATTAGTTGTTTCAATTTTGCTTTTTGAGCATCATTTATGGGACCAATATTTAAATCATTAAATGTTATGGGAGTAAGCTTTTTATCAATTTTAAAAATATCGTAACATTTCTTTTCAGTTTGATTATCATTGTGTAGAAATCCACGACAAATTAATTTATCTTTACTGAATGATAAATGTTGATTATTCGTGTTTACTACCGTAACATAACCTAGGCCGTTCAAAAATTTGCATTTCCCAATTACAATCCTGTATGATTTTCGATAACCGTTTTCTATAACAAGATGTCCCGAAAAGCGATTATCGGTGTAACATTTAATTGACCCACTCCCGTATAATTGTATAGATTCATAGCATTTGAGACTAAATGTGTTATGTCTGGCACTATTATATTTAGATGTAAAGACTAATTCATCGCTTGTTTTAATAACTTCCACGTGAGATTGTTCTGTAGCTGTCTGTCCTAGTAATACATCGTAACTCAAAAAATTATCCGATACTATGATTAAATCAACCGTAACTAAAATTCCTTCCAAAGACAACTGCAAGTTACAAATACCTAATGGATTTATGGTCGCATTACCAAACCCCTTTAATATGGGTAAATCATTAAATACCCATCCAGTGGGATTAACTAGTGTCCGCGCAACTGATTCACGTATTAAACAGCACTGACTTCCAAAATCTATGTAGCCCGCGAAAGTTTTACCTTTGATTGAAATGGGTTTTTTGAATTTTTCATCTGTGTCCATTTGTTTGGTTTCATTTAGTCATAATGTTTTAACCTCTGCATCTTTTCTAATTTCTCTTGTACAATTAGGATTATCATGGCCTACTCTCATACATTTCTGGCATTTCACTATTGGTTTTTGACATTTTGAAACCATATGTCCAACTTCGTGACAGTTGAAACATCTTAACACCCTAACATCGCTCTTAGATCCACGTTGCGACATATCTGATACGGGTTTTACTATTTTCTTGTTAGCATTTCGGTCAACACGTTCATGCTTAACATTTCTTAAAAATCCTAACAACTTATCAACGTTATCAAATCCAACGGCCTCTGCGCCATAACGGACCGACCTATCCTCTATGCCATACACTATACAGTCGATAGCATCTTTCCCTGAAATACGACAACGATTAAGAGCTATCAATTTTTCGTAATAATATTCCTCTAAATCGTCTCCAAATTTAGCTTTCAGGTTAAGCATTTCAGTTAACAAATGTGCATAATTTTCATTTGTAGGAAAAGCAGCCTTAAGTTTTTCCTGCCATATATCCCATGAGTGCATAACAGAGGACTGTCCCTCATACCAACGTTTAGCAGTATTCACAAGTTTTGGAAGAGCATAATGAGTAGTTTGTTTGCCATCCCAACCGTAAATATCAGCACATTCGTTGACTTTGTTCAGCCAAGTGACTATTGTTTGATTTTTAACTTTGGGGTCAAATTCGGGCACGACATTAATAGATGAATATTTATTTTTCACTTGAGGATTTACGGTTGCGATAGCTTGCAAAGTTTTATTAAGAGTCTCTAAAAAATCAACACTAATATTGTGAGAACTACTTTCCCTGGGTATTTCAGTGGTTGTAGACAGCGGCGGCGGCGGCGTATACGATTCATGTTCAGGCCCTTCAGGCCTCAAGTGACCATCTTCCTTCGAATGACCCTCCATGCGACGCGCTTCACTATTCAAACGATCATCTTTTCCAGCACACTGAGACACGTTAGTAAGTTCTGGCGAGTGACGAAGTCTTTTACGTTTGTGGCGGTTTTTGCTAACTTCCGTATCTGGAGAGTAACTTCGGATTGAATTATTTGGACTGCGTGACAGGCTTCGAGTAGAAGATTTCAATCGCAAAGTACGTTTACGAGGTCTACCACGATGCTGTCGATTCTTACGTCGAGTGCGAGAACGTGACTTGCGTGATCCTGAACGTGTTCGCCGCTTAGCAACACGAGTCCGGGTAGATCGCATGTGGTCTCGACCTCGGGATTTCCTTCGTAAACGCACAGGAGATACTGATCCGCTACGAGAACGCGATGGACGTCGCGTTCTTGGTCGTACTTGTCTATCACGTTCCATTGAGTTTATTAAAAACTGAAGCACTTACCAGTAACGGCGAAAAAATTCAAACCTGAATTTTTATATGACCGAGAACGGCGCACAGTGATGCCACTTCTGAATTTGTTGGTTCACTGGTTAAAATAAGTCCACAAATAGAGTTATTATGTATGTAAGATCAGTTTATTTCACTTCAAAATAATAAAGTCTTATTATACCACAACGCAAATCAATATATTTACTTCAAAATAATATAGTCTTATTGTACAGTACATATCACACCACACATCAATATGTTTACACTTCTTAAAAACTGTAATCGTCTCGATCACGAATATAAGGAATAGATCAACCTTTCAAGCGCGAGCTATGAGGCAGACTGTCCGTTAAAATCCAAAAAGCAACTAGCCTGTATGTCAAGAAAAATATCAGATGCAATGACGGTAACTCGAATTAATCTTTGTGTATCGATATTGTTACTTTTTCTATTTAAATCCAAGTGTAAACAATTGAATTAATTAGTTATAAATAAACCATTTCATATTTTATAGCTATCTTATCTACTTAAGAGAGTTTAAACAAATGTACAAAATAACATCAATGTTACCATAAACAAAATATAACAGTGTATAAAATACTCAAATATCCACGAATTGATTTTAATAAACCTGATTTATAATTAGTTTTTATTAACTTACAATAGCGTTTTAACAAAAGGGACTTGTTTTCCTCGTCATTGCGATCATTTTTTTTGTTCTAGACCATACCTGACCATAAACTGAGCACATTCTAGTACGAATTTGTTAATTTGACACATACATCATATAACTATACACTCACACACACGCACACACTCACTCACACGCGCTCACACACACACAAACACGCATGTATAGAATAAGTTCATAGAATCACATATTTTTTACCAGCTTTGCTTCTTGGCTGGGTTTTGTTTTATTTTAATTTTATTTTTGTTGTATTCTTTTCTAATAATTTCTTACGTCTTAATACTGTATTAAATAAGGGAAGTAGCGAGTCAACCCCAACACAAGTATTTTTAATCACTTACTGGGGCTGTCTCAACTCATGTAAAGCATGTAACTTTTGAGACACAATAAACATTTATTTATTTATTATTTATACCTGGGAACCTTCTAGTTACGGAGATATTGGGGGTCAAAGTTCTAACTATTTAATAAGTTTTTTTTTTTAAATATTTTTTTTTAATGTATTTTTTTTACTTAAGACACCTGGACGACCTCCGTACTATTCAATCCATCTATCAGCACAATGTTTTGAATGCGTTACATTGAGTCCTACCATAAAAAGTGATTTTTCAACCAAAAAAAAGTCATTTCTTAGCAATAATTTTTGCGTTAACTTACTTAGTTAGATATACAGACGCCAGCAGGTCAAGCTACCCGAAACTGTCAGATTTTTCCAACTAACCTTGAACCTAATACTTTAGAGATAAAGTTGAAAATCTATTAACGAAATTTGACAGATTGTAGTAGCTTGATGTGCTGGCGTCTGTACTTAATGTTGACGGCTTCGTGAAGAGTCCGTTTATATCCTGTATACCCTCATTTCGTTAGTTTAGGGGACTACGCACGGGCTGCAGGACTGTTTGGGCTGCGGGACTGTTCGAAAGAGATACCGCGGCCCTGGAACACAAAGGGCAAGGAAGGAACATGGATGGGTTTTAGTCAGTACAAGTCTGACACAACTTTCCGCTCTGCCCAGAGCGGGAGAAGTCATTTGATGATTTCCCATCTGAAAAAAAGGGGGCTAGGCACGTCTGCGGTACTTTTTGAAAGAGATACCGCGGCCCTGGAACATAAAGGGCAAGGAAGGAACATGGATGGGTTTTAGTCAGTTGCTTCGTTAGTCGAGTCGGCGGCTGCTGAGCATGAGGTCCTGGGTTCGATTCCCAGGTCGGGTAAGGTGCTATTAGGTTTTTCCATCAGGAATTTCTCAGTAGCAGCAACGGAGTCTGGATTTGTGCCCGCTTGATGGCAATAGGCTCGCCCCTTATTACATGGGACTTTAAAATAACTGGCGAAATGTGGGTGAACTATTAGGTACACCTCTGCCTAACCTTACGAGGATTACAGGCGTGATATTATGTAAGTCTGACACTCCCTTCCGCTCCGCCTAGAGTGGGAAGGGTCATTTGATGATTTCCCATCCGAAAGAAAATAAAAAGCGGGCTACGCACGTATGCTGGTCGGCTTAGATTCGATAGTTTTTGTTGACAGGAAACCAGACCCCAAGCAATGACTATACACTAGCTTGCCCGTGTGTCGTCGGTTCCAACCCAGGCAGGCCCATTACTTTGTGTTATTCATCTCATCGCCACTGCTCTCAAAACGGTGAAGGAAAACATCGTGAGGAAATCGGCATTTCCTAGAACTAAAATTTCGAAGACCTGTGACATCTACCAACCCGCACTGGGTCCGCGAGGTGGGTTATAGCCCATTCCCGTAAGCGTGTGACCCAGCTGGGGGAACCTTATAGGATTTTGTTTGTTTTATTTGTTAGGAGATTCCTAACAAACAAAACTATATCTAGTAGAAGATAAAGTTAAAATTAGTTTACATTACGACATTTGCTAATTAGGTGTCGAGAGGCGAAATTCTTGAGTAATGCTCTTGTTTGTTCCAGAAAGTTCGTTTTAAAGAAAAATGTCGAATAAACATCAAAGGAAGTTAAAAAACTCGAAAATAGAGAGATTATTCTAGAGTTGAATGGAAAGTTCTACAATTCAACAGCTTTGTGAGAAGTTATATATACATTGCATGCTCTTTTTCTATATTTTATAATGAAAGTTGGAAACTAGATAGTTTCTGGAAAACCTAAGTGTGTTTTGGCTATCTAATGGATGTAAAAGTACGCTTAATGACGCCGAAAGGCAGTTGTTCTCGGAGATATTGGGGGTCAAAGTTCCAACTTTTCCACAAAGGTTTTTTTTTCATACAAGTTTTTAATAATTATAACTTTAAATATCTTCTTAAACCAGCTCCATGCATCCATCAGCACAATGTTTTGAGTGCGTTACATTGAATCCTGCCATAAAAGATGATTTTTTTTTGTGGGAGTTACTTATTTTGATCATGTACAGAATTCTTGGGTGACGGCTTCGTAAAGGCATGCAAATATTTGTTTCGAGTAGGAGTCAAAACTGTGACAAGTAGTGCAGAAACCCATTTATTCCTGTTGTCCCCGTACACCGTGTCCCCGTCCTACGGGGACAGCGGTACTTCAATTAAATATTTAAAAATACTTCCCGTTGTCCCCGTACACTGTCCCCGTTGAATAAAATAAATAAAAATTATTGCCCATAGTCTCCGTTTTTTCTTTTTTCTTTTACCTAACAAACATAGTGTATGGAATATTGGTAGATTAGTCTTGGTACCCGGTAGATTAATATAAAGACCTTGTTTTCAAGTAGTCATTTTTTATATAATGAAAATGATTGAAATAGTACATTATTGTGAATGATAATGCCCTCAATTTTGCTTTAAAAAATCAGAATGCAGATTCAAGAGGATAACGACTCGTGAAAAGTTTACTTCCCGCTGTCCCCGTTAGCCGAATGTACGTTATGGGGACAACTGGAAATAAATTTAATCACGTCCCGCTGTCCCCGTGATGGGGATATGGCATACAGGGACAACGGGAATAAACCCAGAAACCGACCGTCAATGCGTTATTC
Organism: Lycophotia porphyrea; assembly: GCA_950005105.1. NCBI lineage: Eukaryota > Metazoa > Arthropoda > Insecta > Lepidoptera > Noctuidae > Lycophotia > Lycophotia porphyrea. The sequence goes on from OX465406.1 coordinate 12,686,635, forward strand.
TGGCTATTATCAGTAAAATGAATGATTGTTCATCATAAAAACCACACTGTTTACGTCTGAGATACGATATTTCTACCAAAAGACATTAAAATCTTATACTTGATGTCTCAAAGAAGACATGCACAAAGAATTTTCGCATTTTCATTATTTCAAACACAGCTCGCAGATTCGTTATTCTAATTAAACTATGAACGTCTAGAAAAGTCGTATCTTCAAATTAATCAGTTAGTTGACTTACAACAATAAAATCAAATAACGCCAGGTTTGAACTCACGACCGGTTTATCGCCAGTCAACGGTACAACCTTTGGTCAATTATAATTGGATGAACTTATTGACCTTACGTTTCTGATTTGAGTATCGGAGGTCAACAATAGTACATTATGATATAAGTGCGGTAAGTTGATAATTACAGCCGAGGCGAAATTGCTAGCCCGAGCCGTAGGCGAGGGCTACAAGAAAGCAGAGGCTGTAATTATCAAAGCGCACTATATGTCATACGACGTTTTATAACATATTTGCGAGGAAATAAATAAAACTCGGACTTTCTCAAACTAAATTTTGATACGCTTCTAAGTATCTATCGGTCGATTTTTCCAACAAGAGGCTTAGAGTAGCCTTTTTCGCTGCCTCTGAGACTTCAGGCGGTGTCGAATTAATAAATTCATCATTACAAGACTTGACGACATTTTTCAATAAATCCAATACAGTGAAAAGAAAAAGCGCGCGGAATAATTTTTACTTGTTCACAAATTAGTGAGGCGCGCGCATTAGCGCTTTTTTTTAAGGCAAAGTCACAAAAACAGCCAGTATTACTAATACAGTAAATTAATGTTTTTGTGTTTTTGTTACAGATAAATGGTTGTAATCTATTGTCAAAATTAATAAAATTAAAGAATTTAATGTTTATTAATTATATTTTATCTCCCAAAGTTAATTTTATTCATAAAATGTTGACCACTTTTCTGACACAAAAACTCTTTGCTAAGATTTAAAAAATTACCGTTCGTTTTTGACGGAGCATCTTGAAGCCGTGCGTTTTACTTTACATTACCGCACAAGTACGTAATGAGGTACCATACGATATTGAAATTAGTGAAATAAGAGCCCCTTTACGAGCAAATGTGTTATAAATATAATATTCATAACAGATTCATATTCTGCTCTTCATCTTTAGGTGCACTCATTTTAAAAGTTAAATTTAAATAAAAAAAAATAAAAAAAGTTAAATAAAAAGTCATTTATATTCTGTATTGTAAATAATGAAAAAGAGTTGTCTGGAGTTTATCATATTTTTATGCTTTATTTTAACCATGACTGCCCCGTTGGTCTAGTGGTTGCGAGCGCGACTGCTGAGCATCAGGTCCTGGGTTCAATTCCCAGGTCGGGCAAAGTGTTATTAGGTTTTTCCATCAGGAATTTCTTAGTAGCAGCCACGGAGTCTGGATATGTTCCCGGATGATGGCAATAGGCCTGCCCCCTATTACATGGGACTTAAACATTACTGGCGAAATGTGGGTTAATTATTAGGTACACCTCTGCCCAACCCTTCGGGGATTACAGGTGTGATGTTATGTTATGTTATTTTAACCATTTTACGATTAGCGTGCCTAGATACTAGATACTGTTCAGAAACTTTTTTAAGAGCCAGCTAATTTTTTAGAAAATGTTTTTAAACACATTTATTATTTATTTTGGCAATGAAAAGGACTATGCTCGCAGTTTTCTTGCGTGATCAAAACATAAATAAAGACATTCGCAAGATAACCAAGTTTACAAATGTAGCCTGAAGAATTGCCAAACTTAAGTGGCAGTGGGCATGACACATTACTCGCAGAACGGATAGCCGATGGGTCCGAAAAGTTCTGGAGTGGCGACCGCGAACCGGAAGACGTTGCACTCGAAGGCCGCCCACTAGGTAGACCCATGACTTGGTGAAGGTTGCGGGGTTCCGCTGGATGCGAGATACACAGGTCCAGCAGTGGTGTCTTATGGCTGAAATTATGAAATTATTTTTTCAATCAACAAGGTCAAGACAACGTGACATGCCACTAGCAATAACATGATAGAATTATTGTCAAAAATGGTGTTTGTTAGTATTGTCAATTCTTGGAGTTGGAGTTTCTTGCATTCGTTTCTTCTCCTTAGAGATCTGCGCTTTCGAATGGGCAACTACAGTACTTTCACAAGTTATTATGCCTTGTCTGTGACTTCAGCTTAGCCTTCTTTGATTTTCCGACCTTCAAAAGTGGCTGTAATGGTCTAATTGAAATAAATGCTTTTGAGTACGAGTTTGAGTTTGTCACCACCATTTGTCTAGCCTTTTCCCAAGTACGTTAGGGCCGGCTTTCACTCTCACCGGATGCAGCTGAATGCCAGTATTTTACATGGAGCGACTGCCTATCTGACCTCCACACCCCTGTTCTTCTTCTAAGCGTGTCGATGGCAATCTTTATTGTGTCGGCCCAGAACTGAGCTACTACTTTGGCGCTTTCGGTAGCGCCCATCAGTTCCTGTAGTGAACAAGAAACAGGACACACAGGACACGATATTAACCCTGTTAGAACTGCGTAATACGAAAATGTACGTACATGTCTTGTCTCCGCCCTCTGGTGGTCAAAAACAACCTGTCAAAAACAATTTGCAACCTTTCAGGAACAACCCTAACTTGTTTGAAACTTCATCAGGCAGTCCAAGGGGCGCCCTAACAGGAAATATACTGATAAAAACGATGAGCAACCCTTCCACCCCTGAAAATTGCGTATTAAATACATTTCCAAATTCATTCCGGTAGAATTTTGATGTTCTATAAAATAAAAGGAGTGCTTTTCTTTTGTTTTCTTTGATCTTATTGATGTGAAGTTTTAAAAATAGAATGTTATTGGAACGAAAAATATACTGATTTAAAAGAGTGTCCATGGAGTTTCTTGCCCGTTCTTCTCCATAGATATCTACGCTAGGGAATGGGCAAGTACAGTACTTTCACAGTTTTTATGCCTGGTGACTGGGACTGTAGCTTCATTACATTGTTATCATGTCGAGTATTCAAAAGTGCTTCTTACTGGCCTAATTGAAATAAATGCTTTGATTTTAATTTTTAACGAAAATCTGACCCTCCGATTTTACATATTTTTTGTGCCGTCAACTAGTAATTCGTACCACGTCAAAATTCTACAGTTTGAATTATCCAACAGGTCATATCCCTCTCCAATAGTTTCAGGGTGAATGTTTCCTACAAATCGATGTCTCGCTACTTCCATTTTATCGCCCTTGACGACCGGCTATTTGTCCTAATGACAGGCCCAGATAGAAACTAAACTAAAATAAAATGGTATTTCAAAATGTAGGTTATAACAATGGGTAATCTTAGAATTGAACTAATGAGACACCGATAGTGTAAGAAACATTTAAGGTTACATAATATCGTCTATTTTTTGAAAAAAAAATTGAAATCATTAACAAAAAAAAAGTGTATAAAATGTGACTGATCAAAAAACAAAAACATGTGTGCAATTCACACGTGGTAGAAGTGAAATCTTCAAAAATTTTGGCTTCAAGATAAACACTCTCACGTTAAATCTTAAGAATTTATGTGTCTGTCTCTTTTTGTTGTCGCTTTTCCGTTTCATCGACTTTCAAATCACAACGATGCTAAAGAAGTTTTCACTTCAATAACTGGCTCGTTGGTCCAGTGGACAGCAGGTCACTTTGTCCTGGAAAAAGTATTATTGGGTTTTTCCATCACGAATTCCTCAGTAGCAGCCACGGAGTTTATATTTGTGACTGGTTGATGGCGAAAGGCTTGCCCTATTACATGGGACTTAAACGTAACTGGTGAAATGTGGGTGTACTATTAGGTACACCTCTGCCTAACCTTTTTGCGATTTACAGGCGTGATGTTATGTTGTTGATTTAAAAAAGAAGACACGGACTTGAGAAATAGAAAAAAAAGCAGGTACCCACTTTACGGAGGAGAAGCCAAAAAATATTGCCGCTCGGATAGATCTTTAGGTTAAGCCGTGCTTGCCTAGGTTGGTCTGTGGATGGGTGACCACCCATTACATACCGAGTTTCCTCCGTGCCTCGGAAAGCACGTCAAGCCATTGGTCCCGGCTGTCATTTGAAGATCTTTGACAGTCGTTAGGTAGTCAGTGGCCCAGAAAAGTCTGACAACCAGTCTTACCAAGGGGTATCGTATTACCCAGTACTAACTGGGTTGTGGAGGTCAGATAGGCAGTCGCTCCTTGTAAAATACTGGTATTCAGCTGCATCCGGTTAGACTGGAAGCCGACCCCAACATAGTTGGGAAAAGGCTAGGCAGATGATGATCCTATTTACAACTTAAACACGAAAAAATGTCACAACAAATCTCGTGCTAAGAAAATATTAACCAGCCCAAGGGAAATCAGGATAATCACAGATAACATCGCCTCACGACTTTCTATTACCAAAGATAAAATCAATACATACTTAGCACCTTAATGTTCTTACACGACCCAAGCGAAATTATACTGTAAGAAAGTCCTGAAAAGGTTCAATTTCTTTTAATAAAGAAACTCATTAATACAAGACGCTAGCTGGATTGTACCGATTTGAACGAAATGAATTCTTAATACGATCTTTAAGTCAATACGAAGTGTAGAAAAAGTTAATGGTTCTTAAGGTAATAGTTTTTACAGAACCATTTGTAGTTGGAGCTAAGGCGCTAATGTTTCAGGCTGTTGCAATTCGACATTGCTAATGGATTGTCGATCGCTTTTTGTTTTTTTTTTGAAGTGAAACTTCTTTATCGACCTATGGGAGATTTTTTTTAAAAATCGTCACGTTTTTCGGTTACGCGCCATGTTGCTTTTTTTGACGTAAAGAATATAATGTATCATTATTGATGAAATACAACAATAGCAATGATATTATAATAAGAACAATGATAAAATAAATTACTCATTAATTGTATGCATGTCTATAATAATAAAATAGCTTTAATTTAATACGGAAAAAATTGTTTTTCTTAAGGCTTAAGCCTTATCTACCCCATTTTCGTGAAGTTGCAAATAGTAGAAAAATGATATGTCGTAAAGAAGTTTCACTTCTTACCTGTGTAAAAAAAAAATGTGTGTGTACCAGAAACACACATTTTTTTTTTCATTGTATAAAGCTAACGACATCAGTTCGAAATTCGAACGTCGTGGAAATGTATTCGTACTGTCCGTTTACAGTTTAATTACCACTGGATACCTGGGTTACCTGTGAACTACAGGGAATCATCTCAGGTTAGCCAACATAACAGCTAAACGTCAAATAACTGTGACAGGACTACTGTGTACAGTCCTGATACAGTTATTTGTGATTTACTTTCGATACTCAGTACCACCTTTCAAAATGTAGGAAGATAGTTTAAATTCAAATGTTTATGAAGTCAATTCTTTAACAACTAAACTACAACCCACAAAGTATACACAAGATCTCGTAGTATACACATGATGCAATAAAGAATTGAGTATTGAGTATGAATTAAAAACTCTTTTCGTATCTGTTTGTATAGCCGTGTATTATTAAAGAAATCTCGTAGTTTTTCACGTCGAAAAAATCTTGCAAAAAGCAAGGTGAAACTTTGCTTTTTGCATCATTGGTATCTCATACAACGTTCATGTAATAAATACTTAAGATTTCTAACTTGTTCCAACCAGTAATTACTTCATTAAAATAATAATTATAGACCCACCATCCCAAATCTATTTTTATTTCCAAATTAAATCCGAAGGGATCCCAATTTTTGCTGAAATATTTTATGTCGGGTAACCCTTACTCCTAATGCTCACTGAAGGGTTTCAGACCTTGATCCTCCTCGTTATGCAAAGTATTTTAGGACCCCCAAATGGCATTTTGATGAATAGTTTTTATATTTCATTATAATGTGTTGGGGTCTTCAAAGATTTCATTTTAATTGACTGTCTTTACGGATTTTGTTAAGGTTTCATTGAAAGGGTTGTAATTTTCTTTTGTTTTGCGTCAACATAATATCACACCTGCAATCCCTGAAAGGTTAGGCAGAGGTGTATCTAATAATACACCCACATTTCGCTAGTCATGTTTAAGTCCCATCTAACAGGGGCGAGCCTATAACCATCAACCGGGCACAAATCCAGGCTCCATGGCTGCTACTGCAAAATTCCTGTGGAAAACCCAATAACACTGCTCTACCCAAGAATCGAACCTAGGACCTGAAGCTTAGCTGTCGCGCTTGCGACCACTCGACCAACGAGCAGTATTTACGCCTATGAAAAGGAGACAGGGTGACAGAAAATTTATTTGGCCACCTTTTCTAAGCTGTTGGTCTCGGCTGTCGATAGTAGATATTTGACTGTCGTTACAAGTAGTCACAGTGGCCTGGAACTCTGATAACCAGTCTTACCAAGGTGTTTGTATTACTCAATACTAACTGGGTTATGTAGGTCATATAGGCAGTCGCTCCATGTAAAATACTGGTATTCAGGTGCATCCGGTAAGACTGGAAGCCGACACCAATAAAGTTGGGAAAAGGCTGGGCAGATAAGACTTATTTTTATGTTAATGTTGTAAAGTCATACCTATCATGTTGATGTCCAACCACTCCTCGTTTCCCATTTAATATTTATAATCTACAAATACTCCAACCAACTTTCCCCCGCGATGTAGGCTCGATATTATCCCGTACACCGGTGGCAAAACCGGACGTCCGTCTGATTGCACACCGCACGCGTATTCACATATACCTAGGGCTACCATCCGTCCAGATTTTTCCGGGAACTTCAGGCTTTTCGGAATTCAAAAAGTCGGTAAAAATGACAAGTGTAAGAAAAGACAACGACCTTTTCCGGATTTGTCATTTGTCTCGACAACTTCTAATTAAGAGTTTTTTTTTTTAATGTAAAATTTATGTCTACCTATGATGTGTTTTATGTGGTGCAGTGGGCAGAACACATTGCTCGTAGAACGGATAGCAAATGGGGCCGAAAAGTTCTGGAGTGGCGACCGCGAACCGGAAAACGTTGCGTTGGAAGGTCTCCCACTAGGTGGACCGATGACCTAGTGAAGGTTGCGCGGATCCACTAGATGCGAGACGCACGGGACCGGTCAATGTGGTGACATTTGGGGAAGGCCTATGTCCAGCAGTGGACGTCTTTGAGCTGAAATGATGATGATAATAATGACTTCCGAAAAAAGAAAGAGTAAAGTAAAAATGTCCGGACTCTTTTGCAAATATCCAGCTTATTGTCAGGACTTAAAACTTCGAAATGGTAACCCTACATATTTTCCATATAAACTAATGTATACGGGAAATAGGTTGGAGTATCTGTGTCAAAGAGTTTCTAGTCCGTTTTGATACTGATTTATGTGGTAGGTGTAAATTATGCTGTTTACTCTTGTAGGGTTTGGTCTATCTGCTTCTTAAGTAACAGGTCGTGGTTCAAAAATCTGGAATGCCTTTTTTGTTAGTATTCGTTTTGAGTTTATCTTAGGGTAAGGGTGCCCCTGCCAGGGCTGCGGGACTGTTCGAAAGGGACACCGCGGCCCTGGAACACAAAGGGCAAGGAAGGAACATGGATGGGTTTTAGTCAGTACAAGCCTGACACTCCCTTCCGCTCTGCCCAGAGCGGGAGACGTCACTTGATGATTTCCCATGCGAAAAAAGGGTGCCCGTTAGGGTGCACCAGGCCATGACCCGTTTTAGAACGTTGGGTGCCGGTCAGTAAGTCAGTTGTCCTGTTTCTGTTGGTTGGATTAACATAACATAATCATTATGTCTAGCTCGCTTTGCTCACGTTAGTGGTAAACACGATGCTATCGTATGTGTGTCGAGAAATGTCTTAATCGCTTTTAACTAAATTGAAAACGTGGTGGTTCTGCTAACTAAGTAGCCCACGGCTGGCACTGTTCATTCCCTCATTCCCCAAATACAAAACCTGGGTACGCCCCTACTGCTACTTTCTTAACGTGCACGCACCCTACATCGTTCTCACATATATGTATAATCTCAACATGAATGATTTAACCAAAATTTTGTAACAATACTTTGATTGAAAAGAGTGTCCATGGAGTTTCTTGCATATTCTTCTCCATTGAGATCTACGCTTTGGAATGGGCAACTACAGTACTTTCACAAGTTGTTATGCCTTGTGTCTGTGACTGTAGCTTAGCCTTCTTTGTTTTTCTGACATTCAAAAGTGCCTGTAATGGTCTAATTGAAATAAACGCTTTTATGTTTGAGTTTGAGCTAAGTAGATACTAAATTTACTTGTATATATGTCAGTATAACGTAGCCAAAAAAGTGGCGATTGAAACTCTGTTTTCAAAACTACGAAAAAATCTCCTCATAACACAGAAGTCTTGGAGAAATGTTTCTTGCTCACATCATTATCCATGGTCCTACTTCTAATACAATTAATGCCCCGGTCGGCGTTAAATTTATATTAGCCCTATCTTCGAGGTAAGAAGAATGATGAAGGAAACCATCATGAGATTATATGACATTGAGGTACATCTCTGCCCAACCCGCCGAGGAAATAGGCGTGATATTATGTTAAGTTACGAGTTTTCAATATATTTAGATACTCAAAGAATATCCTGACATAGAAGTAATAATATGCATTCAGCAGCAGGTTTTGCCATTAGAAATTTGCCACGGAAACTGCATTTGTGCCCGGTTGATGGCAATAGGCTCGCCCTGTATAACATAGGACTTAAACATAACTGCAGAAATGTGACTCCGAAGGATTAGGTGTTCCTCTCGTATGTGAGGGTTACAAGCGTGATGTTATGTTAGGTTGCATAATGGTTAACTTTAACGTTAAACAATTCTCAAATTCACTACATTTTTTTCGTATTAGATAAACTTACTCCTTAACACTAATAGTTTCCAAATAACCGCTCTCAAAAGTATCCTCAGATATTTTCTCCAAACCAATAACACACAGCTCAAACTCGAACTCAAACACACCAAACTACATCAAAGCCTCCCCTACTCACCCACAATGGCGAGACATAACTTTTTCCTCAAACATATAACAAATAAATGTTATATTATAACTTTCTTTGTGGCAAACTCAATTGGGTGTAAAATATTACGCCTTTGAACTCTTCGTCGACTATAAAAACATCAAGTATAACCTGACCACGTTTTGTATAAGCTTCTGCTACAATGAAAGATCTGCTTAATTTTGTTTTGCATAGCTTGATGGGTGTTCGTGCGTACTTATAAAGTTTTTTTATTTCTTTCTGTAGTAAAATTAAATATCTGTGTCATAAAGAGAGCAGGAAAGGAAATGCAAAGAAAAAATATGGTGATTTTGTGTGAAATCAAGTGAAAGAAGGTCACAGCTTTCGGCTTATTTATAAGACTGTTTTTGAATATAAATAGAATGATAGATAACAATTTGGCCGACTCGGGAATCAAACTCAGGATCTCATGGTCAGCAGTCGCGCTTGCTACAACTAGACAAACGAGGTAATCAACCATAATGCAAGTCTACATGCAATGTATTCATGGGTGAAGTATACGGTAAGTTCAAAGGCTGGAATTCTTAGCCACAACACACATAATATTGTGTGAGTAGATACTTCATATTTTTATTAATCTGGAAGGATCCAACGAACTACTGTTTCAATTTTTAACATACTTTTAAAACTTATGTACGCACGTAAGAAGTTATAATACTTGGGCGTATAAAACTAAAATGTTGACTAGCTAACTTCAGGGTGTATGTTCACTAGCTAGTTTCAGGGTGTCGGTTTTTCGTAAATGTGTGCGCGCGCATCGTAAAAATTTACTCTCATCATTTTTCCCTAACGCGCCAAAAGAAGTAAAACTTCAAAAACAAGCGGTTATATTTTAATCTACGATAGATTTTTCCGGATATTTCAACCGTCTCCAGGTCAAAGACCCGATTCTTTCTTTTAAATTCAACATAATCTTTCATAATAAATTATTTCCCTACCTAATTCTGTCCTCTTCGAAAAAATATATAAACGAAAGTTAAAAAAACATACATCTTTATTTCCTCGTCTCACTAACCCATTTGTTTCTGCTCGAAATACTTTAAAACTGTGAAACAAACCAACAATACATGCTATTTTGCCGCAGTCGCCATTAATCTTAAGTCTGCCAGCGTTTTGTCAAAGTCAATTAGAATTTATACAACTATTCTACACGGAATGCTACTGTTATATATAAACTTACTTTATGTAAATAATAATGTATTTTGTCTAAGAAATATTCTTACCAGTTTCTAGCCTAGCCATGTTTCCACGGTGACACAAAATTCTTATAATAGGGATGATTCTTGAAAATATGATTTTAGTCCTTTTGCTTTTTTTTTCGGATGGGAAATCATCAAATGTTTTCTGATAGACACTCCCTCCCGCTCTGGGCAGAGCGGAAGCGAGTGTCAGACTTGTACTGACTAAAACCCATCCATGTTCCTTCCTTGCCCTTTGTGTTCCGGGGCCGCGGTATCTCTTTGGAACAGTCCCGCAGCCCTATGATTTTAGTCCTTTCGATTATCGAAAAATATTGGATACATATTTTTTTTTTGTTATCAAATCAATAATTTACGAAGATAAAGCACTTCAAAGATCTTCAAGTGGGGCTTGTGATATCACTTTCTGGTAAAAAGTGTACCGAAGTGTGACGTCATGAGTTTTCGACGCACTGTTTTGTTTTCATTTTTTAACTAATTTGATTCCAAAAAGCTTTTACTTGGTTACTGTTACTGCCTGACATATCACTTCGAATTTCGAACGGTATCGAGAATGCCTTCTCGATACGCCATTTACTTTTAAAACAAATGACTATCGGTCTGTTCATTGAAGCTCAAAGTGATTTTAAACAAATGCTGCATGTTGTTTTTGGCGCTTTTTTTAACTTTGTCTCGAGGGCGGTATTGGTAATCATTTGTGACATTGTTTGTGGAAGTTGTTTTACAATAGTAAGATGGCGGTGTAAGTTCCGGCTATGTCTACACACCAAAGGTATAGAAATCATATTCATATTTACGAGTACCTTTAATGTTTGTACTGGTTGTCGAGCATAATATCCAAAGAGGTTTGATCTTACCTGTAAAAAAAACAACAGTTATTAATTACCTATTCGAGGGACTTAATTACTATAATCTAAAACCAAAATAATGACAACTGCAATGCTTATGGTTATAATACCTAAAATAAAATAAAATGTAGCCAAATGGTGAAAATGTTTAAAAACCCTATTAAGAAAGCATCGGTATCTTTTTCAGTAAAACATAAACATAACATCACGCCTGTAATCACCGTAGGGTTCGACAGAGGTGTACCTAATAGTATACCCACATTTCGCCAGTTATTTTTAAGTTCCATGTAATAGGGGGCGAGTCTATTGCCATCAACCGGGCACAAATCCAGACTCCGTGGCTGCTACTGAGAAATTCCCGATCAGTTAACCCAATAGCACTTTGCCCGACCTGGGAATCGAACCCAGGACCTCATTCTCAGCAGTCGCGCTTGCGACCACTTGACCAATGAGGCAGTCAACTTTCTTCTTTCGTATGAAGCAAAATTTGCAAGGATCACGATACACAGGGTGTAAACGAGACTCTTCACGAAGCCATCAACCAAGCATTCTGTACATCAAACTAAGTAACTTTACGCAAAAATTATTGCTGGGAAACGACGTTTTTTGGGGTGAAAACGTACGTTTTACGGTAGGACTCAATGTAACGCATTTAAAACATTGTGCTGCTGGATGGATTGAATATTACGGGGGTCGTGCAGGTGTCTTAAGTAAAAAATACATTAAAAACACGTATTTAAAAAAAAAACTTGTGAAAATGTTGTAACTTTGACCCCCAATATCTCCGTAACTAGAAGGTTCCCAGGTATGGTCTAGAACAAAAAAATGATCGCAATGACAAGGAGAACAAGTGCCTTTCGGCTTCGTTAAGAGTCTTTTTACACCCTTTAGTTATATAACTAATAAAATCAATATACTTTCTCAGAAAAGCTAAAGTCAGCCTGAGGCGGCGACGACTTTACCAGGATTAAAAATAACTATAAGTAAGAAAAGAAAATCACTGCTAATTAGTTGCGCTAAGTTCTCGATGGAGTCGGTTTATATCATTATCTTTTAATCTCATCTATTGCGACTATAAGTAATTTGTAGATCTTTGACAGTGGTTATAGAAAGTCAGTGCCTAGAAAGTCTGACAGCCTGTCGTAACAAGCGGTACCGTATACTAACTGTATGTAGAATACTGATTTTCTAGCTGCATCCAGATGACGAGGACTGGACAACCGATGCAATGCGATTCGAATGGAATGGAAACAGAAATGCATCATCTGTGAAAATGTCAACTGTCTAGCTATCACTGGTGATAGACAGCCAGACAGACAGACGGACATTGGAGTCTTAGGACTGATTGCCGACCCCAACATAGTTGGGAAAAGGCTAGGCATATGATGAATGTTTTTTCTTTATCAATCCTTACTTAATAATATTATAAACGCGAAAGTTTGTATGTATGGATGTTTGTTACTCTTTCACGCAAGAACTATTGAACGGATTTGGAAGAAATTTAGAAAAAAGTTAGTTTTATAACCTGGATTAACACATAGGACTTTTTATCCCGATAGTATCTATGTTCCCGTACGATAATTATCGAGCACCACGCGGGCAACGCCGCAGGCATAAGCTAGTCTTTTCATAATGCTTAAGAAAACGCATGTTGCATATTTGTCTCAACATCGAAGCACAGATCACAGTGAAGCCGGATTCTAGGATGAACTGAATGAACAGATAATTCTTTATTACAACAGACTTGTGTAACTATTCCAAGCAATAGCAATAGCGTTGCCTTTGTAAACTATTCTAAGCAATAGCAATAGCGTTGCTTTTGTAAATAAAACTTGATATTAAATGCAGCGGCTATTTGTGAAGTTCACGCTGATTGTTTAAATTTTGGAAACATTCCAATTGCTTGCTGCGTGCATCAGCGTTTGAAGAGACCTGTTGTCCTAGGTAAGTAGAGTGACGCGATGAGTGCGAACTTAAGCGAAGCATTCTATTTGTCACAAAGACTTACGGCTGTTCAATCCCGGAGGGCCCCTCTGGATTATGCAAATTGGTTTTGATCACAAAGCGTCATCTTTTATCTGATCAGCCAATATAGTGTTGTAGGAGGCAAAAAAACGCTGTCCATTTTCTCAAAGTGTCATCGATACATCTGCAATAGTAATGTAAGGCACTAGTCGCAGTGGCCACTAGCAGTGACCATGGTCCCAATTAGTCGCCCAGAGACGTGAACCACAGATGAGGTACGGGGTTGGAACTTGAACAGTCCCTGATACATTATCCACCGTATGCCATTTACTCAGTGAGTTATGAAACGAGCCATGTTGGGCATCTTGCTCTTCGACCAGGTGAAAAACACCAAAATACGGCGACGAACGAGGCTTACACACAAGACGATACCAAACAGAAAGGAAGTGAGCGAGCCATACACGCCGTAGACTGGATGGAAGATGGGGGTAGAAAGTCCTGGAGTGGAGACCAAAGACGGGACGGAGGAATGTGGGAAGACCGACTAGGTGAACAGACGATCTGATTAAAGTAGCCGAAAGAAACTGGATAGCCATGACACAAAACCGCCAAAAGTAGAGAGATAATAATCGCTTGCTTCGGTGAAGGAAAACATCGCGAGGAAATCAGCGTGCCTGAGAGATATTTCATGACGGCATGTAGAGCCAAGTTGGAGGCCTGGTGGCATAAAAACTCTGACACCAGGTACATCAGGTTAGGCACTAACGACACGATACAAAACAGAGTGGAGTGATTTGGAAGAGACCTACACTCAGCATTGAGTGGCCAAAGGTTGGAGAGAAAAAGTCCACGATGGCACATTTGATGCATCTGCACCCAGGGCTGCGGGGCTGTTAAAAAGAGATACCACGGCCCTGGAACACAAACGACAAGGAAGGAACATGGATGGGTTTTAGTGAGTACTAGTCTGACACTCCCTTCCGCTCTGCCCGGAGCGTGAGAAGTCATTTGATGATTTCCCATACGTAAAAAAAAAAAAACATCTGCACACATCCGAAACTCTCATTTGTTTTATAACTTCATTATATTCAGTCGGGACAGAAGCTCACAATCATCATCATCATTTCTGCCGAAAGACGTCCACTGCTGGACATAGGCCTCCACCAAGTGTCGCCACATTGACCGGTCCCGTGCGACTCTCATCCAGCAATATACAAGGTCACAATATACAAGGTCACAATATACAAGGTCACAATATACAAGGTCACAATATACAAGGTCACAATACGTTACTCCAAATGAGTTGAATGAGAGAACGTTATTTTAATTCAAATAAATCTTGATTTAAGTACTTTGTAATTAATGTCGTATCTTGTTGGTGAAAATAAATTAGTGTGAATACGTATGTGAAGCTTTATGGCAGATGCTAGGGTTGACTAAATAGGTTTAACTTTGAAACTTGTAGACACAATAATATTGTACAGTGCAGCACATGAAGCTACCCGAAACTGACAAATTTTCCCAATCAACCTCTAACCTAATGCTTTAGCGATAAAGTTGAAAATATATTAATGAAAGACAGATTGTAGTAGCTGGCACCTGTACCTACAGAAATACACATCTTTTTTCAAATTCAAATTCAAATTCAAATAATTTATTGTGGATCATCGGTTCATAAGATGTTGTGTTAAATACAGGTGTCAGCTATGTCCCGCCATTGAGGCATACAAAGTTTATGTAACAGTTCGACAAAAACAATACAATACTAGAAATTAATTAATAAAATAAAATTGAGATCAAACAACAATAAAATTAAGATACAAATTACAATACATCAAATCTGTCATGCTTAAATTGGCAAAATAGTAAAATATTTATGTCAGATTAACAATTTCTTTTTTCGAAAGGGGTAGAAAGCTACCTATAGAACGTCACCTGCTGCAAAGCAATGATAGCTAGCCCTAGTGGTGTTACCGTCGGACTGACTGTCTCGAGTTCGAACCCAAGACCTCTGATTTTTACCTGATTTAGACCTCAAATTCATGTGCGTATTGTATATTTATCTCTTGCTTCGGTGAAGGAAAATATCGTGATGAAACAAAACCAGCATGCCAGAGAGATATTTCTCGACGGCATGTAAAGCTAAGTCAGAGGCTCATGGGTGGCATAAAAAGTCTGACACCAGGTTAGGCACTAACCAAACGAAAAAAGGCACCTGCTGAAATCCTAAAATGTTGTAGATGCAATCGAAGAATGGCAAGGTTTAAGCATCATGAATTACACATGTGTATGACAATTAATATTATTAGAACTCATCAAAAAAAATTGTGAATAGTTGACATGGGCCTCTTGCGAAAAAGTTTAATTAAAAATTGTCTTTTGATTCTAGAATTTACATAACATAACATCATGCCTATTATCCCCGGAAGCTCAAGCAGAGATGTACTTATAGTAGTTAGGTACACCCAAAGGAGATCACTCAGATTGAGTTAGTTTTTTAATGTCGGCCAACAAAGATAAACTAATTATTTAGGTAGGGCTTTTGAAAATAGCCCACAAACGTATGGAACCTGGGTGATCTCCTTTCGCCCGTTTTATTCAAGTTCCATGTTATATGGGCGAGCCTATTGCCATCAAGCGGGCACAAATCCCGACTCCGGTCTCCGACTGAGAAATTCTGGGCGGAAAAACCCAATGACACTCTTTCCTACTCGGCAATCAAATAGAGGAACCTCATGCTTAGCTAATAGCACTTTCGACCACTAGACCTAGACTAGTTGACATCTTATACATACCCACATAAATACTGCAAGTAGAACCAAAAAACCCGTCTAACATATTATCTGAAAGTCTGTCAACTAGTGTCAACCCAAGGCAAGGACCGATGCCTGCCAGGGCTGCGGGACTGTTCGAAACCGATAGCGAACGAGATACCGCGGCCCTGGAACACAAAGGGCAATTAAGGAACATGGATGGGTTTTAGTCAGTACAAGTCTGACACTCCCTTCCGCTCTGCCCAGAGTGGGAGGAGTCATTTGATGAATTCCCATCAGAAAAAAAAAGAAGACCCCGTCTAACATATTAATATCTAAAAGTCTACCAACCCTGAGAAACTAAAATTTTAGTGTGATTAGTTTAATGTTAGTGTGAAGTAAATGATTATCATAGTATTTATGTGCGTTATATACGACTATATGTATGTACGAGTAACAGGAGTATATTATCTTGGATATGTATATAGAGCTGTCGTTAGTGTGTCAACTGTGTATTCTGCAATTTGTCGACACAAAGAAATATTTTTTTTTTTTGGTTTTACATAATATTTTTTCGCGTAACAGTAGATTTTGCAAGGTTATTTACAAGTGTAATCTATGTCACATGCATTGGTATTAATAACTTCTGTTTTAAGAGATGTGCCAGATAACAAATCAGCTACGTTTTTTAAACCTAGTTTTTTTTTGAGATTCCAAAACCATCACAAAATGAGGGAAGTGTTCAAGAAGTTCTAAACATTCTTGAGCTGTTTTGAAACCGAGAAATAAGCTCTCGAACCAAACCCTATAAAAAAAATGTCTATAAATGCCTTTCACCTTTAAAAACTTCTATCATATTTATTTATCTACACCCAAAATACTTAACAGGAATTTATATTAACATAGAAGAGCACAAAGGTGCTGCTAATAACATAAGAAACTTCCAGATGCGAGGGGAAAGTTGGATTGAAAAAAGTAGACACAGGAAAATTTTAATTAGAACTACTGCTTACTGGATTCACTACTGCCAAACTACAAAATTGTTTTGCAGGATCCAATTTAGGACGTGAAATCTTCTCTCTCTAACTTTTGTTTCCACGACAGGCCATATTCCCGCACCGTTTTGTGTAACCCATGGATAATAGGGATCCTAAACAAAGTGTCAGGCAGCAGTAACTCTGACGCCGTATCGACAGCCTGTCGTGTTCACGCGCGCCCCAAAGAGATGTCAGCAAATGGAAGGGGTCCGCAAGGGCCGAAGCCTGCCCGGGCTTCGGGACTGTTCGAAAGAGATACCGCGGCCCTGGAACAAAAAGGGCTAAGAAGGAACATGGATGGGTTTTAGTGAGTACAAGTCTGACACTCCTACCCGCTCTGCCCAGAGCGGGAAGGGTCGTTTTATGATTTTCCATCCGAAAAAAAATCCAGTAATTATGACAAAAAGTCGGAGCACAAATAAAAAACACTTTATACACAATTGTAGTAAGATAGGTTAGTGGGGCCAATGAAACGACAGTTTTGATTTTTCCCGTTGACCTCACCAGTGGGGCTAAAGAGTGGAGTCAGCGGGAATACACCTTGGCGTTTATCTAGCACTCCGGAAAATTGGGTTCCTCACCGACTAAAACCACACGTTCTAGCTACACCATTACAAAAAGAAGAGACATGCACCTGTATCCATCGCTAAAAGCACTCAGAAAGTAACAAAATACCTTACCCGTTTGGAATAACTGCAGGTTTCTCGCCCCTCTCCATTAAACGAATGTCAAATGTAGGTCTGCCGAAACACTCTCCATATTGAAAATTAATCCTCAATAGCTTTCGTCCACATCGTGGGCATTTTTAGGGTTCCGTACGTAAAGGGTGCCAACGGGACTTTATTACTAAGGCTACTTTTTTTTTTGCGGATGGGTAATCATCAAATGACTTCTCCCGCTCTGGGCAGAGTGGAAAGGAGTGTCAGACTTGTACTGACTAAAACCCATCCATGTTCCTTCCTTGCTCTTTGTGTTCCAGGGTCGTGGTATCTCTTTCCAACAGTCCCGCAGCCCTATTACTAAGGCTCCGCTGTGTATCCGTCCGTCTGTCTGTCACAGGACTGTATCTTCGGAACCGTAATAGATAGGCACTTGTTTGACAATTTTCGGAGAATGTGTATTACTATAGCCGCTTTAACAAAAAATAAAACAAACAGCCTCGTTGGTATAGTGGTCGCAAGGGCGACTGTTGATCAAAAGGTCCTGGGTTCGATTCCCGGGTCGAGCAAAAAGTTATTGGGTTTTTCTATTAGGAACTCCTCAATAGCAGCTACGGAGTCTGAATTCATGCCCGGTTGATGGTAATAGGCTCGCCCCTATTACATGGGACTTAAAAATAACTGACGAAATGTGGGTGTACTATTAGGTACTGCTCTGCCTAACCCTTCTGGAATTATAGGCGTCCCCATACAACAAACGTTAATTTTTTTCAACTTTTTTTCGTGATTGTAATAACTACGTATTAAACAGTGTTAAATATTGCACGGTGGTACGGAATCCTTAATGTGTGAGTCCTACACGCGCTTGGCAGTTTTTTTTTGTATGTCAGGGACCAATCATACTGATGGTACGAAAATATCGTTATTTACTGTGGCGCTATCAACAAGTTCACGGTTTTCATTTCCTTTTTATGGACATTTTTTGATGTTAATGGATGTTTGGAAAGTTTGATTTGATTGTATGATATGATTGTTAAATGGAGGTGCTTCTGTGAGAGTTAAATTCGATGTCCAAATTAATGTTTATACTGCCACGTTGGACTAGAGGTCGCAAGCACGACTGCTGGGTTGGATTCCCGCGTTGGGCAATGTTTTATTGGGTTTTTCCATCAGGAATTAGTTAATTAATTAATTAGCAATAGCAGCCACGGAGTCTGGATTTTCACCCGTTTGATTTCAATAGACTCGCGCCCTTTTACATGGGACTTAAACATAACTGGTGAAATGTGGGTGAACTATTAGGCATACCTCTGCCTAACCAGTCGAGGATTACAGGCGTGATGTTTGGTGTGTATAATATTTTGTTTTCCATTAAATGCTAAGTTTCCTCCGTGCCTCGGAAAGCACCTAGCCGTTGGTCCCGGCTGTCATTTGTAGATCGTTGACAGTCGTTACAGGTAGGCAGTGGCCCAAAAGTATCGTATCGTAGTACTCAGTAGTAACTGAGTTGTGGAGGTCTGATAGGTAGTCGCTCCATGTTAAATACTGCTATTCAGCTGCATTCGGTTAGGCTGGAAGCCGACCCCAATATAGTTGGGAAAAGGCTGAGCAGATGATAACTACCTGACTAACAAAACCAAATTACACTTTGCTCGAGCCGGGAATCAAACTCAGGACCCCATGTTCAGCAGTCGCACTTACGACCACTAGACTAACGTTGCAGTATATTAGGGTGACTACCTAAAGGTACTCATTAATCTACTAAAACAAGATCTGCCTCGAAAATACTCTCAAATAACAACATTTAAATATTCTATAGAGAGCTCGTCAACAGTCCAATTCCAAAGTAATTATTACGTTTCATCAGGCCATAGAGTTTCATAATGAAACGCAGACCCGGCTCCGATACGCCAAATACGCCAAATGGGGTAATACGGAACGTCGTACCGAGGCGTATTGCCGTTTCCGGAGTCCGCCGTAATTGTATCGACGGAATAATGATGCCGTCAATTTTGATTGTGGAATTATATTTTAGGATATTCTTTTTGTTGAAAGAAGCTCTTTGGAGCAATTTAGTGTTTTTTGTTCGAGATATTTTGAAGGGACTAACAATTTTGTTCCTAATGGGGTAACTACAAATTTATTGCATTGCAGTTATAAGTCTCATGTAAAAGTGGCATGTGTAGAGGTAGGGCCGGTCCTATAGGGCTGTGGGACTGTTCGAAAGAGATACCGCGGCCCTGGAACACAAAGGGCAAGGAAGGAACATGGATGGGTTTTAGTCAGTACAAGTCTGACACTCCTTTCCGCCCTGCCCAGAGCGGGAGAAGTCATTTGATGATTTCCATCCGAAAAAAAAGGGCCGGTCCTATCATCATTAAGCAGCTCTGGGTTACTACTGAGGATTTTCAAAAGGAAAAACCTATTAACATATTGCCCCATGAAGTATAATACTTCAGACGATAGACCCCCTAGCTTGAATTCTACTTGTAAGTCATGCACTAATCACTCTAAGAACATAAATAAGCATTTATCTACGCATAAACCCACGCCTTTCTGTCTTAAGCTGAAACTATACGGTTCATACAAACTCCTATACACAAAAATTCAATTCAAACCGAGTTTTTCAGTGAATTTTCCGAAAAAAATCTTTCATAGAAAACTTGGCCTGAAAATTGCAGACACGACAAAATAAAATATAGCCAAATCGGCCGAGCCGTCCTCAAGTGATGCTCCATCATGCATCATCATCTGCCTAGCCTTTTCCCAACTATGTTGGGGTCGGCTTCCAGTATAACCGGATGCAGCTAAATACTTTACGTGTAGCAACTTCCTATCTGACCTCCACAACCCAGTTAGTACTGGGTATTACGATACCCCTTGGTAAGACTGTTTGTCAGACTTTTTTGGGCCGCTGACTTCCTAACGACTGTCAAAGATCTACAATCCGAGACCAACGGCTTAACGTACTTTCCGAGGCACGGAGGAGACTCGGTATGTAATGGGTGATCACCTATCCACAGACGAACCTAGGCAAGCACAGCTTAACCTAAAGATCGACCCGAGCGGCTGCTTTATTTAGCCACGAGCTCCATCCATCATACATGAAGGTGGCAATGGATTTTTACTTACACAGGGTGGAAGGGACATCAACGGACAAACGGCGCATTCATCATCGGCGTGTACATCATTCTGAACACCACATACATACTTTTTGACTGTGTAGGTATTGCACTTTTCAGCTGTTTTTTAGGCTTCCGTACCCAAAGGGTAAAACGAGACCCTGTTACTAAGACTCCGCTGTTCGTCCGTCGGTCTGTCTGTCACCAGGCTGTATCTCATGAACCATGATAGGTAGGTAGTTGAAATTTTTACAGATGATGTAATTTGTTGCCGCTATAACAACAAATATACATCAACTAAAAACAGAATAACATAAATATTTACGGGAGTCTCCCATAGAAGAAACGTGATTTTTTTGCCGTTTGAGTCTAATGTTGTATAGATAATGGTACGGATCCCTTCGTGCGCGAGTCCGACTCGCACTTAGCCAGTTTTAATATTTCTGATGAAAAATTCCTACATACAGTTCAAGATTATGTACTAGACATGTGATAACTTGTGCGTCGATTTCCATTCCAACGAAAAGAATAGCAGGAATAGTTGTACAAGGATCTTTTGTCTCGTTCCTCAAATCGAAATGAATGACGCCATATTGTTTTATTTAAAAAAAAAAACGAATGTTTACCAACGACGCTCCCTTGTCAAAGTCATTCCAGTGCCAAAATATCCTTGTAGCTCTATAACTCCTGTACCATACCATACATTGAATGACAATAGAATAATTTCCAATCTAAAGCGTTTTCCAATGGTCGTTACAGACGTTGCTACAGCTATACGAAGTAGCATCGTGTTCTCTCGGCAATAGCTTCGGGCATTAGAGCGAAATGGTATCATGATACGAGCTCAATCCGAGGTATTACTACTGTTTTGTTAGAATGTGTGAATTATTTTATTACAGTACTTTTTAGTTCAGTTATGTATAAGAAGGGACCCATACTAATAATACGAGTAATAGCCGACGAACTTTTCGATTTTCAAATTTAAGCAACGCTTGCCGAGGTTGGTTCGTGGATGGGTGACCATTCATTACGGCTACTGGTGCAGGCTGTCTTTCATAGACTTTTACAGTTGTTACCAAGATGTGTTGTGCAGTAATGGTTTGTGAAAGTCACATTGTCAGTCACTTCATTTAAAATACGTGTATTAAATTCAGCTACTTTCAAAGAAACGGTGTATGTACTTGGATGATATGGCTAGAAAAGTGACTGATGAGATGAAGAGTAATAGAGAAGTATTGAAGAAGAAGACATATTTATTTGAAATAGTGACGAGATCACGCAACAGAACTAGAATATTTACAAAACGCAATATAAAACTACCCTTTATGGGAAAAGTACGTTTGTCATGTCAAAGACATTCTTAACGAACAGTCATTTTATTCAGTAGTATTCAAGGATTTTTTTGACTTACTCTGATTTTACTATGTTTTATTATTTCTTTCCTATTCACTACTTTAAGTGAAGTGTTAATGTCTGATTGAGCGCATTGAGAACTGTATTAATAATTGTTAATTTTTTTTTGTAGTTATACTTCTTTTGGCGCTTTAGGGAAAAATGATGAGAGTAATTTTTTACGATGCGCGCGCACACCGTCCCGAAAATCAGACACCCTGAAGTTAGCTAGTCAACATACATCCTGAAGTTAGCTAGTCAACAATCATCAAAGAATTATAACTTCTTACGTGCGTAATAAGTACACACACACTTTTTTTTTTTCGTAAAAATTTGTTTGCCCATGAGGCTGATCACAGCATGAACTCACTGTATATTATAAGACCTGTATTGTAACCTGTGTATCACAAATAAACTGTTTGATTTGATTTGAAGACATGCTGCGCCCCAAATAAACTATGCTAACGGCACGAAAATGATGACACGCTAATTTGTGGCTGAATACTAATTAAAACCAAACTCCCGTTAAATAAATTATTTCACCACACTATTATTAAATCAAAATGCACGCATAACCACGTGTCACCATTAGTTTTAAATTGTTCTCGTGGTCACACACCGCAGCTGTCAATTGTTTAAAAACGAATTGTGGCTTCAAATTGTAGATAATTGGAAACGCAAATTGGCTGAAAATTCGCTCCTTCTAGTATTACGGCAGAATTTTAATGCTACTGCAGTGCCTGATAGAATTACTTGAGAACTAGACAAACTGACATCAATGGCATTCATGTGGAAAAGTAAAAACGTATGGCATTTACATCATGATCTTCATTAGCCCAAAACAGTACACTGCTGGACATAGGTCTCTTCAAACGTAGGCCACTTACCGCGATTCTCGGCATCTCTCATCCAGTTGCTACCAGCCACCTGGCGAAGATCTTCGCTTCATTGAGCCCGAGGGCGTCCCACTTTACGCTTGCGGATTCGCGGTCTCCACTCAAGACCCCCACGGTTATCGGTTCTACGGCTAATATGGCCGACCCATTGTCACTTCAGCTTGCTTATTATGTGAGCTATGTAGATAACTCTGGTTCTCTGTCGGATCATCTCGATCCGGATGCGATCCCGCAATGAGACTCCAAACACAGTCCACGCTCCACGCATTAACATAAGCTAGCGAAAAGCTTACCTATATGCCAACCCAGTGGAAAGTCATTGTAGATGAATCGTGAAATGATGAAACGCAATTTGCTCTCACATAAGCAAATTGCCATATATCTGGGACCTCTAGTAATCTACAATTTTGGAATCACATTGTCAACCGCATCAACGTTCAACGTACCAATAGGCGGGATATTGTTACAATGAATGATCTTTTTGAAGTGAAAACTTCTTTAGGATCGTTGTGATTTGAAAGTCGATGAAACGAAAAAGCAATATATATAAAAAAATATAGATAAAAGCAATATAGATAGCAAAAAAAGACAGACACATAAATTCATAAGATTTAACGTGGGAGAAAATGAGATAGGAAACATTATACAGTGTTTATGTTGAAGCCAAAATTTTTGAAGGATTCACGTGTTAATTGCACACTTTTTTTTTTTTTTTATGGGACACACTATTCTCAAGCCATTGCAACTCCTGATAGCCAGAATCAATAGTGGCAACCACCAGAAAAAGCGCCGAGACAATGAAGCTCGACGAAGTCCCAGATAAACAATTTAACTGTCTTAGATCCCGCAACGAAATTAATCAGAAAAGAATAGCGGAGGACTAGGAAAAACATAATTTCTACTACCCTCCATATCAGCAGGAGACGGAATAAAACAAGGCCAACAGACACAAAGAGACGTTTACATCTGGGATAAGCCTAGTTGCCTAGATCACACCACGGATTAATATTATCAAAATAAATTGGGAGCTGGCTTTAAGCCTTACTAGATCCAGATGAATACCAGTATTTAACAAAGAGTGACTGCCTATCTGACATCTACAACCAAATTAGTAAAAAAACATAACATAACATCAAGCCTGTAATCCCCGTAGGGTTAGGCAGAGGTGTACCTAATAGTTCACCCACATTTCGCCAGTTATGTTTTAAGTCCCATGTAATAGGGGGCGAGCCTATTGCCATCAACCGGGCACAAATCCAGATTCCGTGGCTGCTACTGAGAAATTCCTGATGGAAAAACCCAGTAGCACTTTGCCCGACCTGGGAATCGAACCCAGGAACTCATGCTCAGAAGTCGCGCTTGCGAACACACGACCAACGAGGCAGACCAAAAAAAAAAACAAATATTATCCAAATATACTATGTTCAGAAAGTCAAAATCAAGATTTCGTTTAAAAGCTAAAAATATATTCGCCCAATCTCGATCCATTCACTTTAACATCATCGCGAACAAAGAACTTATCTTTTTTCTAAACAAATACATCGGGGGGAGTGAGAGAGGCAAAGAGGGGGTGTATGGGGAAATTCCTCGATCCCTGACGTGTCTATATTATACGGTTCTGTCTAATCTGACAGAGAAGAACTCTTTTGTTGTGGGCTTTCGTTGGGGTTGTTACTAAGGTGTTGATCACCAAATTAGGTGCAATTATAAAACTCGTTTGAAAATATAGTCAAATTCATTTCGGAACGATTCCACGTGTGTCTTAAGTTCGTGCCCAATGGTTCTTAATGTCGGGTCCGGGCATTTCACATATTATATAACATATCAACACACCTGTAATCCCCGAAGGGTTAGGCAGAGGTGTACCTAATAGTACACCCACATTTCACCAGTTATGTTTAAATCCTATGTAATAAGGGCGAGCCTATTGTCATAAACCAGGCACAATTCCATACTTCATGGCTGCTACTGAGAAATCTTGATAGAAACACCTAATAACGCTTTGCCCGACTCGGGAATCGAACACAGGACCTCGTGCTCAGCAGTAACGCTTGCGACATACTTGACAGTAAAGACGTTCATATTTCTAAAAATATGAACAAGGTGAGTTCGAATCGAGAACCACCAGTAGGCTCTATTTCCCCCAACGTTACATTGTAATCAGAGATCGCGCACGGCGAAGTGAATCAACATGTACCATATCAATACATTTGCACGCCCCTGGGTTTAGTCGCGTTTTCACGTCTATATGAGATTGATTGGGAAAGTTTTCTTTTTAATGTAGATCAGTTTTATAGAAAGTAATTATCATGTTGATTTATTATGAGGTATGATAGCGCTTTCGAGGGAGGACTGAAAAACTCTGTCATGAGGACTTAAAGGCATTTATGGGATTTTGGCCAGAGAAAATCGCTAATAGGGAGGGGAGTGGAACGCAAAGGGGGAATCCTTCCAGTCGGGGGTGCTCGCGAATGTTACATTGCAATGTGTCGGCCATAATTAGCTGTCGAACCGAATAGCCTTTGGGCTAGACGTAACATGTCCCTGAATGGAGACCGCAAATCAGCGAATGCAATGTAGGAAGCCCTCGGCTGAGGAACGTGGAACGCGAGGTAGCTAGTAATGTGCTGATGAAAGTGCCAAGGAAGATCAGTCTCTGTTAGATACTCGTATGTCCATAAATGAAATAGAAAAATGAAATATTTACCGATATTCTAAATACGATTTCTTGAAATATTAAACATCACTAAATGTACCAACAAAACGGGTATACAAGTACCTTTAATAAAACCGAAAGGCTCTCCTCGTGATTACGATTTTTTTTAGACCAAACCTGTAAACCTAGTTACGAAGATATCGGCGGTCAAAGTTACAACTTATTCACAAGGTTTGAAGTAAAACTTCTTTAGGCGCGACTAGGGAGTAACTCAGATTTTTTTTCTGACGGAAGTAACGCTTACTATATTTAAAAATGGAACGATCTTATACTCAAAAGCATGGCAACCAAGGAGCCAACTTATCAAAGGTTTTATTTAAATATCGAATTGGCTTGCAAATAGAAAGCAGTTTATTGAAAAAAAACAAATGAACTCATCAACGCGAGAAAAAATATTGTTGTTTGTGTGCATCATTGATTTTGAAAATTTTAATTCATTTCCTCGCATTATTTGCATGCCGTTTTTAGTAGGCGAAAGAACTATGTTTGTGTTATAAAATCTGTAAAACACCATATTTCAGGCAAATAAAGTCAAAGTCAAAGTTTTTGAAGTAAAACTTCTTTAGGCGCGACTAGGGAGTAACTCAGATTTTTTTTTAAATCTCTAAATATACTTGTATGGTGGTGTGGAGGTTACTATTCAGTGAAACGACAGTTTTACAACACGGGAAACAGTTTATTACTGGCACACAACTTGTATAACAGATTAGACACTATTTTAACAGACTTTTGGCGGGAGCGAACGAGAGCCGCGGAAGAAAACGTTGACACATGCGTTCGGATTGAAGCGGGTGCGCGACCAGCGCGACTAAACCGGGAGCGTGAGGGAAGCCGCGGGCGGCGGCGCGGGCGGGGCGCGTGCGACGCTCGCCCGGCGCGGCGCTTGGTCAACTCTGCGACCGCGCATCGTACCGAGTTTCGTACCTAATCTACTAAACCGCGTTATAGTCTCCCCCTCTAACCCGAACGAACGTCCTCGCGTTTGGGTTAGTTTTTACGAGGCCTCCCCCTCCGTCGTTTCTCCTGCACCGGAGTTTGGATGCGACCAACGAAGGGAGTCAATACAGAGGCGTGGTACTTACCCAGCACCGTACCGTCGCTGAGGCGCTCGAGGATATAGGTAGTTGGGCTGACCACAGCCTGGATTTTATATGGTCCGTCACGGCGAGGGATAAACTTTGACGTCTGTCCTCTGCCGGTGTCATTAGCCCCTTGGGTTTTTAATAGAACCAGGTCCCCAGCCTTATAATCGGGGGCTGGTCGACGATGTTCGTCGGTGTACTTTTTACGTGCCGCTTGGGCACTCTCATAGACGTCACGGGCGTCCAAGAGTACCGACGAAATCCTCTTAAGATAATTAGTTATGTCACCTACATAATTATCGTTCTCGATAATGGTGCGCATCTCTGACATGACATCTGCTGGCGCGCGCATGTCTCGCGCGAAGTTCAAGTAAGCGGGTGAGTAGCCCGTTCCCGATGTGACCGCCGAGTTCATGGCAAAGCGGACTGCAGGTAGGTGGATATCCCAAGTATCATGATCCTTACCTACCAGAATCGCCAGCTGCGGCTTGAGGTCCCGGTTTTTACGTTCCACCGGGTTTGCCTCAGGGTGGTAAAATGAGGTAAGTGATTGCGTAATTCCCATTGCGTGGCAGGTCTGCTGCATAACCTCACTTATAAATTGGACACCGTTGTCACTGACAAGGCGCCTGGGGACTCCGAACCGTAAGTACACCTCTGATATAAGTACCTTTGCGCATTCCTCACTGGTAGCAGAAGCAAGGGCGAACAGCTCCACCCAGCGCGTGCAGGTGTCCTCGACTATCAGGATCCATTTGTGTCCTTTCACAGTTTCAGGTAGAGGACCGAACAGGTCCACGGCTAACACCTCAAACCGGCGTGTAGAAGCGGGCGTCTGTAATAATCCAGCCGGTTTCCTGGTGTCTGCCTTATAACGCTGGTAAGGTACGCAATCTTTTACGTACTGCGTAACGTAGGAACGCATTCCCGGCCAGTAGTACTTACCGACTAAGCGTTGCAGCGTACGTTCCGCGCCCATGTGACCAGCAGTGGGTGCATCATGGAATTCGGCCAATACTTTGGCGCGTTCTTGTTCTGGGACCACCAGACTGGCGTCGTCGTGCTCCTCGTTCTCAGGACAATATCTGTACAATACACCTTCAGCAAGCACATATCCTTTGTTTGCCCATACCCTCCCCCTAGAGGGTTCGTCGGATTCTAGAGCCTCGACGATTTTACTGACCTCCGGGTCCTTTATTTGGTTCTCGCGTAGATCTTTCATACTGCGAGAAGGCATGTCGACCGCGACGCAGCACAGGTCACAGTCGCCATCTTCGGCGCATGTCGGACGCGACAGAGTGTCGGCTATAACATTGGCCTTACCTGGTGTGTATTCTATTTTCAGGTTATACTCCTGAAGGCTCAGGGCCCACCTTGCTAGGCGTCCGCTTGGATACTTCATACTCATCAACCACCTAAGCGGCTGATGGTCGGATTTAATCACGACTTCAGTGCCATCTATATACCCCCTGAATTTGGAGACCGCCCAGACGACGGCTAGAGCCTCCCTCTCCGTCGTGCTGTAGTTTCTTTCAGCCGTGGTCAAGAGGCGACTGGCGTATTCTATTGGGCGCTCGTCGGTCCCCTCCCCCTGGAGGAGAACCGCCCCGAGAGCGTACCCACTGCTATCGGTTCTCAGGATGAAAGGTAGCGTCGCATCAGCCTGACGCAGGATTGGCGCTGATATGAGCAGTTGCTTGATCTTCTCGAAAGCCGCCTGCTGCTCCGGGCCCCATTTCCATTCACTTACCTTTTTTAGCAGCACTGTCAACGGTTTGGCGACCTCTGCGTAGTCAGGGACGAAGCGCCTGAACCAGCTGGAGGTCTGCAGGAAACATTTTAGATGTTTTACGTTCCGAGGCGTCGGCATGTCCGCAATGGCTGCGGTCTTCCCTGGATCGACGTGAATACCACCTGGTAAGATGATGTGCCCTAAGAACTTTACCGAACCCCTCGCGAAATGACTTTTCTCACGGTTTACTCGCAGGTTGAACAAGGCGAGTCGATCAAACACGGCGGTGAGGTCGGCGAGGTGCTTCTCGAAGGTCTCGTCGGACATCACCAACAAGTCATCTAAGTATGCAAGTAGAGTGGTACCTGGTAAGTTCGACTTAAATCTGTCAATCAGCCTCTGGAACGTAGCGCCTGAGTTGCGTAAACCCATTGGCATGCGTTTAAATCTATACGTGCCGAGCGGTGTTGTGAATGCTGTTTTGTCCCTATCGTTAGGGTCCACATTCACTTGAAAGTAGCCAGCTCGGAGGTCGAGGGTAGTCATGTACTTAGCAGTTTTTGCGTCATGAAGAATGTCCTCGATCCTTGGGAGAGGGTACCTGTCAGGCTCGGTGACAGCATTGAGCTTGCGGTAGTCAACACACAGTCTGAAGCTGCCGTCCTTCTTCTTGACAAGCACGACATTCGATGCCCACGGCGACTCGCATTCCTCGATGACTTCCGAGTTGATAAGGTTGTGCAGCTCCTTCTCGAGTGCCTCTCTCTTAGGCGGCGATAATCTATAAGGAGGAGAAGCCAAAGGTTCCTGCGTCTCACTTACCTTAATCTTATGAACGGCGAAGTCTGTAGGAGGTCCAGCCGAAGCGAACTGAGCAACTCTGTTTTGCAGAAACTCGTTGAGTGCGGCCCTGTGCTCCGGTGTCAAGCTGGTACCTTCATCTTGGCGCAGTGATACATCGCAAACCTCTGCTTGCATCACAGCCGCGCTGTTCAATACGTAAGATTGCAAAAATGGGAACCGGTCTCCTGGACTATCTGCAAAATGCCAACACTCCTGGGCTATGTCTAAAACAATAGCGGCGTTAGCAATAAAATTATGACCTAAAAGTGTCCTGGTGTCGTCACCTGGAAATACCATGAACTCGGTGTCGACTCTTCGACTATTTACGGTGACGGGTACAGTAGCGGTCTTCACCATTTTCTTATGACACGAGCCATCGGCGAGCCCGACATAACGCTCCGTCTCTTGGAATTGAACGCCGTTATTCACTAACAACGAATACAACAACGGGCTAGCAATACTGTGCGTAGCTGCGGTATCGACTATCGCTACTCCTTCCTTGCCTGCTACGCTTATTGGTATCATAGGATGTGACACCGTTGTCGCGAAGAAGTCACCTTTTATAATATTAAAATCGGATGGTTTAGCGGGCGCGGGTTTAATCGAGCAAGTTTCACATTTTGACTTGACTACCCCTGGTTGGCCGCACCCATAACAACGTATCGGATTAGTTCCTTTACTATCGCTAGTACCTCCTGTATTAGTCGAATTGTGATTATCGACCTTATTGGCCTTACGACATTCGTTCGCCGCGTGACCGAACGCTTTGCAAAAAGAACATCTATTACGATTACGTTTCGAGTTTTCGTTCGAGTTAGAGGTGACTTTGGAACCTATAGTTGCGCTCGGACTCGTAGTACCCCGGTCGCGCTCGCGAGCGGTAGGTATGTTTGGGTTCGCGGAAACGATCGAGTTTTTTAATTCCGTTATCGAATCTTCCACGAGTCTCGCTCTCTCTAACAAATTATCAATATCGCTAATAGTGTCTCGTGACAAACGTTTACGTATTCGACGATGTAATAAGCCGTACACAATATCTACTATCATTACGTTCGGCACAACGTAGGGTAATTTAACTAATAAGGATCGTACCTTCGATATAAACACTTCGGCGCGTTCACACTCACTTTGTTCATGCGTGAATACCTCGCGCAGTATCCTGTACGCGGGCTTTTGCACGCCGTAGGCAGCGCGCAGGCGCGCGAGCGCGTCCGGCCACGAGCCGACGCAGGCCCGGGCGCCGCGCCACCACACCGCCGCGTCGCCGTTCAGCAACATGGAGAGACCACGTAGCGCGTGATCGTCGGTCACGTCGGTGCACTCCTTATAAATCTCCACTGCGTCGATGAACGCCTCCAGTGCCTCAGGGTCGCGTGACTGTCCGTCGAACCTGGCGGTGCACTTCGAAAAGTTACCGCCGGAGATCGCGGGCGCGTTCGCCGTGGGCGATGCCGCCGGTGTCGACGCGACTGGATTCCACTGGTCGCCATGCTGTAGAGATCGCAGGGTTTCCACCAGCGTGCGATTAGTCTCCGCCTGCATCCTGGTGAAAGATTCCATTACAGTGGATAGCAGCCGCTCGGTGCTGAGCGCTGGGGCGGGTGCGCCGGTCTGGGCCCCGCCGAGCGTGTGGTCGAGGGCGGCGCCCCCCTGGGCGCGCATCTCCTCGGCCGCTTCGGTTGAGTCGCGTGCCTGGGTGGTAGCGGCGCCAGCGCAGGCGCGCGGTTCTACCACCGAATCGCAGTCTGTATCGGAGTAGCCGTCGCTTCCTTGTTCCTCCGCCTTATGGTCGATCGGTGCTCGTGTTGCACGCGTCGTTCGAGGCATGTTAATGTCTGTATCACTGATTAGGTAGGTAGTAACTACACTGCACTGGGTTCGTTTTGCCGTTACACTAATATGGCCGCGAGTTGGGCGTCACTATGGTGGTGTGGAGGTTACTATTCAGTGAAACGACAGTTTTACAACACGGGAAACAGTTTATTACTGGCACACAACTTGTATAACAGATTAGACACTATTTTAACAGACTTTTGGCGGGAGCGAACGAGAGCCGCGGAAGAAAACGTTGACACATGCGTTCGGATTGAAGCGGGTGCGCGACCAGCGCGACTAAACCGGGAGCGTGAGGGAAGCCGCGGGCGGCGGCGCGGGCGGGGCGCGTGCGACGCTCGCCCGGCGCGGCGCTTGGTCAACTCTGCGACCGCGCATCGTACCGAGTTTCGTACCTAATCTACTAAACCGCGTTATACTTGTTTATTTATTACTTTTAAAATAAGTAAATTAATAATAATTTTTCTGACGATTGCGACATTCTATAATATTCAATAACAGGATTATATTGACATGTGCTGATCTAACCTTCAATTTGCTACTCTCAATTATTTTATAAGCGTAAAGGTTACACACACACATTTTTTTATTTTTTATTTTTATTTTTTTGTTGTACCTTTACTTTGAATACCCCCAATTCCACATGTACTTTGCAGATCTTTTTGCATAAAAAAAAAAATATATTTTTTGCATAAAAAACATAATTTCATTTGAAATAATTCAAATTATTGTATTTTTTTTTCGCTTAGGAATATACCAATTTTTTACACAATTTTTTTACTAATATGTCCTTAATTTCTTTTATTTTATTAAATTTTTATGTATTTACGGGTGAATTTGGTTTTACTTTTTGAATGCCACAACTTGTACTATTCAATCCGTCCATCACACCAGCACAATGAAACAAATTGCCGGCACAGTTGGCGCAGTGGCTGAGCGATTGACTGCTGCGCTGCGTGTCGCGGGCTCGATCCCCGCACGGAACAAATATTTGTATGGCCTACAGATAGTTGTTCCGGGTCTGGCTGTTTGTGTATGTGAGTTTAAATGTTTGTGAACGCATCCACGATACAGGAGAAATTCCTAGTGTGGGGCAACGTTTCTTTTAAAGAAGAACAATGACTTGAGCACATTGAGTCCTACCGTAAAACGTGATCTTTGAACCCAAAAAAATAGTCGTTTCCCAGCTATAATTTTTACGTAGAGTTACTTAGTTTGTTGTATAATCGAGGACACTCCCGCCTGATCACCACTAAGCTCATTTTTGCTTGAACTCACAACATGAAGCGCTCTCTAACCGGGCGGAGCGCCTCCGCATGATTTAAGTGATTTTTTTTTAATGATCAGGCGGAAAAGGCCGCGACTGTGCAATTGCTTACCTTGCCGGCTTCGAGAAGGTTCCGTTTACACTTTGTTTAGAAAAACCTATATAATTCACATAGCTGTCGTTAAAACAACTGATGCCCAACAGTTAAGTCGTATTTTCAAATTTTCCTACCCCGAATTCAAGGTCCCGTCACCTAATACTTGCAAATACATTCAAAAGCTTGTAATTAGCAACTAAGTTATATATTTTTGAGGTAAAACTTCTTTAAGCACGCTTGACTTGGGGAGTAAGCTGGTGAATGCGTTACGTTACTAGGCAAACGGAAGTTGAGATGGAAATATAAGTTAGTGAAGATAGAAAGAGACAAAGTTACGTTTTTTAATTTGACAGACGATTGTTCGGCATTTGTTTAAGTTTTACTTCAGTCGTGTGGTCTACATACTCGTTTTTGTGATTATAATGTTATTAGTCTGTAAGCTTTCTTAAAATGTAAAAAAAAAAAAATCCTTTCCTAAAAGTTCCTCAGAGTACATTAACTCTCTGTAAATAAAAATAATGTCCCAAACTCGACCTTAAATGACAGATAGGTTGAGCGGCGAGAATTTGTGAGGAAGTGACGTCATCAGTTCGGCTTGATCGATGGAGGTATCAGTAAATATCATCAGTAATGCTTGTTGGTGTCTATTACATTACCCTAAAAAGGTGACAGTTTAATGTTGTTTGGAGGTTTGTTTTCAGAATCAGAATCAGAATCAGAATGTTTATTTGTTAACATAGGTAGGTAGTTACAGAGTGTGTGAGATGTTACATTTCCATATGTGCTCTATGTTTTGCCATTTGGCGTACAAGTATTATAATCAATTTAAATGAAATTCAGTTACATGCAACAAATATCATTATCAATTAATAAACAAAAGTGTGATGATGATGCAAAAAGAAATGATGAATGTAAGCAAATAAAAATATTATAGAAGATAATGTCAATTATACAATTAAAATACAGTAATGTCAAAAGGATTAATAAATCAATAATCTTTTTCTACAATGTCAACAATAAGATCTTAGAAAGTACATAATTGTTAAATGTCAATACAAAAGTAAATAGAATAATGTCAATTGATTGCAATGTCAATTAGTTAAATATCAAATAAATACAGGAAGGTCAAAACAGATCCTAATGCTTATTATCTGGAGGAGGGATTATAGAACTGTCATCCAAATAGTCCTTTACCGAGTAGTAACATTTATTGATTAAAATTTTCAGAAGTCATCATCTGCCTAGCCTTTTCCCACCTATGTTGGGGTCGGCTTCCAGTCTAACCGGATGCAGCTGAATACCAGTATATTATATGGAGCGACTGCCTATCTGACCTCCACAACCCAGTTACTACTGGGAAATACGATACCCCTTGGTAAGACTGGTTGTCAGACTTTTTTTGGGCCACTGACTACTTTAACGACTGTCAAAGATCTTCAAATGACAGCCGGGACCAACGGCTTAACGTGTTTTCCGAGGCACGGAGGAAACTCGGTATGTAATGGGTGGTCACCCATCCACAGACCAACCTAGGCAAGCACGGCTTAACCTAAAGATCGAACCGAGCGGCTGATATTATTTAGCCACGAGCTCCTCTAAAATTTTCAGAAGTACATTTTTGAATTTGTCCAGATTTAACGTTTTTATTGTCACAGGCAGCTTGTTAAATATTTTTGTGGCAAAGTGCTTTTATTCATTAAGGCAGTTCGGCCATGTGTGATCTCGAGGTCGAACTTATTTTTGTCACGGAGTTTTCTATAGTAACTTTACTACTACTTTTTTACTTCTGTTCCGTGGCCGAAGGGTAGTCAACGGTGCCAGGGCTGCGGGACTGTTCGTTAAAGAGATACCGCGGCCCTGGAACACTAAGGGCAAGGAAGGAACATGGATGGGTTTTAGTCAGTACAAGTCTGACACTCCCTTCCGCTCTGCCCGGAGCGGGAGAAGTTATTTGATGATTTAACATCCGAAAAAAAAGGGTAGTCAACGGGACGCTATTACTAAGCCTGCAATTTCCGTCTGTCTGTCTGCCTGTCAGCGGGCTCTCATGATACTTAATAGGTAGACAATTGAAATTTTCACAGAATGCGTATTTCCTTACTACGCTGGTACGTAATTTCATATGCGAGTCCGACTCGCAGTTGGCCGGTTTTTTATTTTTATTGATTTAAAGTAAGTATATTGATTATTGTTCGTACATAAACTTTTATAGACTGCTTCGTTAGTCCAGTGTTCGCAAGCGCGCCTACTGAAAATGACGTCCTAGGTTTGATTCACAGGTCGATCAAAGTATTATTAGGTTTTTCCATCAGGAATTTATTAATAACAGCCACGGAGTCTCGATGGCTCGGTCCCTTTTCAATGGGACTAGCGAAATGTGGGTGTACTATTACCTACATCTTTGCCTAATCCTTCGCGGATTACAGGCATGATGTTATGTTATGTGTTATTAAATGCGTAACCTACAAATACATATTTTCAAACGCATATTTTATTTTACTTTTGTTTAAAAAAAAGAGAAAAAATGAAAAAAAATTGGTTGTCTGTAAAGTTGGTTTACGGACGATAGTTAACGTGACAACGTCATAAAATTGAGTGGAAGAGAGATACAATGAGTGTAACGGGACAATGAGCGTAACGGGACACTTTTTCGTGCATGCAGCCGGATTTAGTAGACGATGTCACGTCAAAAAAAAAATTAGTAAAAAGAGAATCCGAACATTCGTTACAAAAGAAAATGGTGGGACGTACCGGCTAACAAACGATTGATAATGCCCGGAGGCTCCTCATCAATTCTCTGTCACAATAAAAGATAGTTCCCGATTTTAATGGCTGACATAATATCTTTGGCTAACTGACCATTAGGGAAGTTGTTCGATAGATCATTAGGCCTACGTTGTAGGGACATACTCTTTGTCGAACAAACATCATGAACAAAAACTTCATAGAAAAAGCTTGCTGACAACATACTCGCATTATGGCATTCCACGAAGAAGTAAGATACGGTAGATGGTAGACCTCGGGGTCGAAAATCCTTTAGGAGTACATCAGTAGCAATTAAAAAATTCTTTCAACCTATTTAAAGCCAAACTCAGGCAGTACGTCACTAACAACACAAAACTATTAAGTTACTCACAATAATATGTCGACATCGTACCTACCTGTATTCAGCTAACAAAACTGTTAACTACTGGACTACACTTTACCTTAGTTATGTACTTATTCTATAAGTGAACAATGTATGTTCTTTTAGAATAATTAAAAAATCTTTAAACCGAATTCAATCAATGTTTGTAAGAGGCAAGCCGAAGTATGCATCTTTAAATGTGATTATATTATTATTATTATTTGTCTATAGAATACTATGCCATTTTTCAAAGGGAAGCCGGTAGGAATCGAGTTTTATGAAACCTTCGCCACTGGAGTACATCCACATTAGAAGCTGTTTGGTCTTTAATCCCTTGTATTAAAGCTTATTGGAATTAACCGGCCACAAATTCTGAGTGCCTCGTTGTTCTAGTGGTTGCAATCACAACTTCTGACCATGAGGTCCTGGGTTCGATCGCCTGGGTCAGGCAAATTATTATCGGGTTTTTCCATAGCAATTTTCTCACTAGCAGCCACGGAATCTGGATTTGTGATCGGCTGATGGCAATAGGCTCCCCGTGTTACTTATGACTTAAATATAACTGGCGAAATGTGCGTGTACTATTAGGTACAACTCTGCCCTTCGAGGATTAGAGGTCGTGATGTTAAATCCTGATTCCAAGCACCTACTAATTGTGAATTTCCTACTAGAAAACACTGCTTCAATATTTTGGTGATGTAAGAAACAAACCAGAACGACGACAGCAGTCATGGTTACTGCCACTAGAACTAACTAAACCAAGGAATTTATGTAGTTTTTTTTTTTACATACATACATAATATCGTGCCTGTAATCCCTGAAGAGGTAGGCAGATAGAGGCGACCTATAACAATATTATCTAATAGCTTCTTCGAGCGTAAATAGTAATTTTACAGTTTGACAGTTTTACAGTTTGCTGTTAACCAAGCATTATGTACAGTCAGCGTCACGATGTGGGTACCCCCCTTGAAAGCACTTATGTTCCCAACTGGGGTACCCAATTGATGCAGCCCACCGTACATCAAACTAAGTAACTTTACGCAAAAACTATTACTGGGAAGCGACTTTATTTTTGTGGTGAAACAATTGGTTTTACGGTAGGACTCAATGTTACGCATTCAAAACATTGTGCTGGTGGATGGATTGAATAGTACGAGGGTCGTGAAGAAGTCTTAGGTAAAAAAATTACATTAAAACATGTATTAAAAAAAAAAAAACTTGTGAAAAAATTGAAACATTGACTCCGTAACTAAAAGGTTTCCAGCTATGGTCTGGAACAAAAAAAATATCGCAATGACGGGGAGAACAAGTACCTTTATTTCTGTCTTTTGCTCTCGTTAAAACTATTACTCACTGTCTTTTTAGCTGTAAGTTTTCCTAAAAATTAAATAAATAAACTACAGGGTTATGCAGAGGTGTAGCTAATAGTACGTACACACATTTTGCAAGTTATGTTTAAAGTCGAGAGTAGTACAGTGCTCATTAATGTAATAAGGGACTAAGTGGCTGCTACTGAGAAATTTCTGATGAATCAAATAATATTCTAAAACGTTCGAAAGGAACACGTCTTCCTTCCAAGGATGCGAACGGAATAGGTATATAAATAAGGATGAAAACCAGTTACCCCCTAACCTAATCAATTGGCTTTGAGAATATCAATATTAGCTATGAACTCAATATCCGAGGGTCGAATTTATGAGTACAGATGAATGGCAGACGCATTTTTTTCGATATAAATGTGTTGAGGGTTCTGTAGTCAGTTTTTGGAATAAATCGCGCGCGCGGGTAGGCGTCTCTGCTCGTATGCGGCTCGCCTAGCATAGACCCACCTTAAAAGTTACGCGTGTGGTAAGGGCGCGCGTATAAACGCCTCCACGCGCTTCTAAAAGCGGTCTTATAATCTCTAAAAATACACTCATTTGAAAATTTAAGAAACGAAAATTAAAGTTGAAATTTCTTGTAGAAATAGAGTCATTATGATTTTAACACAAGAGCAATGATGAAAATTCATGAATGAAAATTCATGTCGTTGATTGTGGCGTCCAACCCAGGCTGGCACATTATTTTATGTAATTAATTTTATAATCTTTTAAAACAATGAAGTAAAACATCGTAAGGAAGCCGGCAAGCTCTAGAACCAACAATTTTCTAAGTCATCTGACAATTAATCCAGCATTAATTGTCGGATGTCTTCGAAAATTGTGTTTTGTATTACTATCCTTTCCCTCTTACCAAGGGTGTAAAAAGTCTCTTAACGAAGCCAAAAAGCAACTTGCTCTCCTTGTCATTGCGATCATTTTTTTGTTCTAGAATCTAGACCATACCTTCTAGTTACGGAGATGGTCAAAGTTCCAACATTTTCACAAGTTTTTTTTTTAGTACATGTTTTTAATGTATTTTTTTTCGTACTATTCAATCCATCCATCAGGACAATGTATTGAATGCGGTACATTGTGTCCTACCATAAAACTTAACTTTTCAGCCCAAAAAAAAAGTCGTTTCCCAGCAATAACTTTTGCGTAAAGTTACTTAGTTTGATGTACAGAATGCTTGGTTGACGGCTTCGTGAAGAGTCCGTTTACACCCTGTATATGGACTCTGAGCAGTGGGAACATTATTCTTAGTCAGTTAATGATTTCATCCATTCATTTTCATCTAGGCAAGCGTGCTCCATCATCACTTCACACGAGGCGAGTTGCGGCCAAGTTAGTATTATAAAAACACGTTTTAATCATTATTTTTTTTGACGTGACAACGTCTAATAAATTGATGAACGCCGGCTGCATGCACGAAAAAGTGTTCCGTTATGCTCATCGTCCCGTTACGCTCATTGTACGCATGCCGCATCTATCTCTCTTCCACTCGATTTTATGACGTTGTCACGTTAAACTGTCGTCCGTAAACCAACTTTACAGACAGTCAATTTTTTTTTCGTAATAGTGTCATTTTCAACTAAGTATATTATACGTGTTTGGGTACTAAAACAAATGGTACCTACGCCGTCTATTCCCGTGGTAGTTGATAACATAAATAGCACGTTTTCAGTGATTTACTAAGGAACCCTAAAATATAAGGAAAGGCCGTTGGGAACCTAATTTAATTTGATTACAGCTGAAGCGTGAAGTTATCTGGAAGATTTAAAATGCTGATGGTGTGCGGGAATAATCGATTGTGATTCTACTGCTAATAAGTCAATTTAACAGCTAAGTAGCAATTATATTAAAAAAATTACCCTCTTTCTAGTGTAGTCGGGTAAACAAAAATGGCGTTCGTTAGTGGGCATAGCTAAATGAAAGTACAGTAAGCCGCATGTAAGTGGTAAAACTTTGAGATTGAGTTGTTCTAGCGTAGTACGGTGTCCAAACATCACACCTGTAATCCCCGAAGGGTTAGGCAGAGGTGTACCTAATAGTACGTCCACATTTCACCAATTACAAAAAACTCCCATATAATAGGTGGCGAGCCTATTGCCAACAACCGGGCCATCATCAGGTCTTTAGTTCGACTCCCGGGTCGAGCAGAATGTTATTGGGTTTTTCCATCAGGAATTTCTCAGTAACAGCCACGGTGACTGCGTTTGTGCCCGGTTGATGGCAATAAGCTCGCCTCCTGATACATGGGAGTTTTTTTTTTGTGTTTTTTTTTTTATAGGTCAATCTGCGATCGGTCCGTAAACTATAATCAGATGGGTTGAAGTATGTAGAGGTTTTGGTGAGTTAGCGCCATCGCCCTAACTCTCCTTTCCTTATTAGAATAGCACATTTGCTCTTTTCAGGCGGTTAATTGGATTGCACATTAGAAGCGTACTTGTCAATGGGTTAGAGTGATGTTTTAGTCGATCTGTATATTTGTCTTTGTACTGTTTGGATTCTTCCATAACAGTCTTCATGTTGAGGTATTCATATACATGGGAGTTAAAAAACAAAATTGGCGAAATGTCGGTGTACTATTAGGTACACTTCTGCCTAACCCTTCGGGGATTACAGGCGCGATGTGATGTTATGTGTATATCTTATCACTTGTACCTATTTACGTAGTTACAATGCAAATACACGAATCCCGAATCGATCCCGCCCTTTTAACGAACGCACAAAAAATAATATCTTTCGGTTTTAAGACATTTATTTTCTCAAAGAACAAAAAATCTTTCCAGTTTTTGTGCTCAAATACCAAAGTTAATATCTTTGAAACTTTGTATTAAATGTTTAACTTTGGCCGAAGTTGGAAGTTTGGCAAATATGCGTAGGTACTGGGACGTTTCCTTATTTATACTCGAAGTTGAACTGTTTATGAAATGTTGAGTAAATTAAGTGCAACAATATTAGATGTGTTTATTAATTTAAGGGAGTTTCTGAAGTTTTTGGTTCAGGGATATCATCTTGCTGTTGAGTAATGGAAGTTAGGAATTCTTTGGTACAGAGTAAGACAAAATTGAACAGAAGAATGTGGGAAAACAACCGACTAGGTAGACCAATGATCTCGTAAAAGTGGCCAGAAGAAACTGAATAGCCATGATACAAAACCGCCATAAGTGGAGAGATTTAGAAGAGACCTACACTTGGCATTGGGTGGCCGAAGATTGAAAAGCCGATAAGACAAAATTAATAAGTTTCAAAAAACCTAAACAGCTAATATTTACTGATTATCATAGATCGAAGTAGGTAGATTGAATTGCGGTTATTTTTCAAATGTATATATTAATATGGACATTCCTCCGGATTTTCGGAATTGGTTGATTATTAAAAAAAACCGGAATTTAGGTACGAATTGTATTCATATGAGCAATATTATATTGTTCATAGTTTTGTTTAACGTTACCCAGTCACGATTTGACACAACCCAACGACCAATCAGGGCAAAGGATCGTAAATGGCACTAACCGGTGGTACCTTCCTTTAAATGAATTGAGTACTAATAATATCACTACCAACATTAACAATACTTAATTGGATCCGGAAATACCGGAATTACTTTCCAGGAAAATGACTTATCCATGTTATTCTTTCTGTGAACATTTATGATACAAGTACCAAAAATCAATGTACCTATTCCGATCACTGCTGATTATACATTTGTTAAATCAACTGCTTTTTTAAAGAAATATGGGTGGAGGTTGAATCAAAGAAAAGATCCTTTTTTGTCGTCTGTGACAGTGTCACAAGCACCAATATGTATACTTGCACTCAGCAACTTTTAAAAGTAATTTTCTACTGTAGGTATACGTTATGGTGCGATTCCAGCGGTGTCCTCATGCTAAGCAGTCGCGCTGACGGCCACACGACCAGCGAGGTAGTGCTATAATAACACTGCCAGTCACATTCACCAATTTATTTGGGGTCGGCGCAGCATGTCTTCTTCTTCCATACTTCTCTATTATTCGTCATCTCAGCAGTCACCTCCTTTCTTGCCATATCATCCTTCACACAGTCCATTCATCGCTTCTTTGGTCTTCTTCTACTTTTACACTGCCACTAAAATTATTAAAACAAAAAACCAAGGCCGCTTGCTTATGAATAGCTATATCCTACTCCACAAAAGAAATCATCATACAAAGAGCCTTCTCGAAAATATTCCATTCACACTTGCAAATTTCTTACAATACCGTACTGGTAATAACAATAAAATACGCCCGGTTTGGTCCGGTTATAAATCAGCCGGGCAGACCGTACCCGGTACGTCTCCCGAACACGGGAGGTAATTTGTATTCCGGTACCGATTCCGAATCGTTTTGCATCGAACGTGTTAATTCGGTAGAATACCGAATTTCTAAGGAATCGGTTCAGTTCAATTCGCTTCGATTTGCACTGTGGAGTGAGTTAATTGTTTGTTCTGCGTTTGATTTTGGTGAAGGTGGTTCTTGGTAATTGTTCCTTTGATCGTTC
Organism: Lycophotia porphyrea; assembly: GCA_950005105.1. Lineage (NCBI taxonomy): Eukaryota > Metazoa > Arthropoda > Insecta > Lepidoptera > Noctuidae > Lycophotia > Lycophotia porphyrea. The sequence goes on from OX465406.1 coordinate 12,728,120, forward strand.
GTAAGGAACTCGTGTTATTGGATTTTATGCAGACCAGATGCTACCACCTGCTTGCCTCATTGGTCTAGTGGTCGCAAGCACGTCTGCTAAGATCCCGTTCATGCTCACTCAAATGTCTCGCTGATGGTGGCGGGTGAGTCGGGTCATTTAGCTTCCTTCAATATGGTTGAGCTGAATGGGGCTGATCTATACGTCATGTTCGTGGACGGGCTGTCAGTTGGGACTAGTCATCTCTAAGCTGCCACGGTTTATTTTAACTACCTAATTTGTTTTAAAATTTTTGATTTATAATCTTTTACTCTGGACGCTCTTAACAAGCACGTATTTCTACATCGTTCTCACATGTATGTATAATCTCAACATGAATGATGCAACCAAGATTTTGTAACAATATTTTGATTGAAAAGAGTGTTCATGGAATTTCTTGCCCATTCTTCTCCATAGAGATCTGCGCTTAGGAATGGGCAACTACAGTACTTTCACAAGTTACGAGTATTATGCCTTGTGTCTGTGAATGTAGCTTAGCCTTCTTTGTTTTTCTCACATTCAAAAGTGCCTGTAATGGTCTAATTGAAATAAATGCTTTTGAGTTTGAGTTGTCGCGTATGCTTACGATGCTCAACGCGCTCGTGGAGACCAATCCAGGATTGGACTTGTTTGCTGATGAATGGAAGACGATAATGTTAGAATGTTTGAGGTTTTATGAGAAGAGCGAGTAAAAGGATTATTTAATTTAGTGTTAATGGCTTATGCTGTACTAAATCTAATAAATAAAATAAATTGATGGTAACAGGCTCGCCCCTATAACATAGGTCTAAACATAACTGGCGAAATGTGGGTGTACTACTAGATACATCTCTGCCTAACCCTTCGGGGATTACAGGTGTGATGTTATGTTAGCTGCTACCCACGACCTTCGCCAGTGTGAAATTATTATAAAAAGATTACTTCCCTAATTTTTTTGCACGGAACCCTAATTCTTTTTCTAAAATAAAAGGCCAACCGCTAGTGGCAAATATATAATAGTAAGAAAGAAAAATTTTTTTAACTACTCATTCACTTTAATCACAATAACACAGCAGCTGTATGATAATGTTAAGATTGTTGCTAAATTAAAAGTATTAAAAAAATGTTTTTTTGGGAAAGTTGTTTGTTATCATGAGTACAATCATGTGTATAAGTATCGGTCACTAATAACCAGTCACCCTGTACAGGGTGATTGGTGATTGGGTGCAGGCCTTGAAATGGGTGATACTAGAATTCATTTGCTACAAATTTGTCCCGATAACTAGGGGTCCTATCTGAGACATTTATTTTGAGTAATCTGCTTTGAAAAGCAAGGGTAGTTTCAATTTTTTTCACTATTATGAACTTTATGACGCTGTTAAACCAAAGGTCTGGGTTATTTTTTGATAAATTTGTTTTCGGAATATTCATTCGTTTATGCGCTCTCTGAAAAGTATCATATCAACGCTCTGAGCGAAGAAGATTTGTCACAATTATCAATATAAAATATGGTCGAAAGGAGGAAAATTACAAAAAAAAACTTAAAAGTTCGATTACTCCGAAACCACTCAGGCCGAACCCCTAGTTATCGGCCCAATTTGTTGCAAATGAGCTTTAGTATCATTTCAAGACCTGCACCCAATTACTACGATCACCCTGTATAAATTGCTTTTTTCTGTACTATTACCCCTTTCACTCATCAAAATTATCGACGAAAAGCCAACAAAATGGCGGATAATATATTAGACAAAATAAGAAGACAAAAAATTAAATTTCACCGCTTTATTTGGTACACGATATGGATCAATTTCTCGATAATTCACCGCAATATTTGAGGAAACGATACGTTATATTACAAAAATTAAGAAGATTATTATATTATTTAGGGCAAATTAGGTAGAGGAGCTCGTGGATATACATATAATAACAGCCCCTCGGGTCGATCGTTAGGTTAAGCCGCGCTTGCCTAGGTTGGTCTGTGGATGGGTGACCATCTATTACATACCGAGTTTCCTCCATGCCTCGGAAACCACGTTAAGCGGTTGGTCCCGGCTGTCATTTGTAGATCTTTGACATTCGTTACGGGTAGTCAGTCCCATGTAATAGGGGGCGACGCTATTGCCATCAATCAGGCACAAATCCGGACTCCATGGTTGCTACCTGCAGTAACACTTTGCCCGACTCAGGAATCGAACCCAGGACCTCATGCACAGCAGTCGACCAACGAGGTATTTACCTTTAAAAATACATAAAATAAGGGACACCGACGCGCAAACAGTAACCATTTATTCACATAGAAATTTTTCATCGGTTATTAAAAAAATATTAGCGGTTCATACATTTTGACCGTATAGTTATTGCACTTTTCTAGGCAGCAATTTTTTTTTTAAATTACCCGAACGATGCACTGAGTACGTGGTAACGTTTTTTGTTTCCAAAATTTCCCTCAAATATAACCGTCAACCACCATTTAATTTTGGAACTGTTCCATTCTTTATTTAAAAAGCAAACTCCTTATTTCCCCTTTGATAAGGCCAGTCATTATATGAACGACATGGTGTCGTTAAAAGTAATGAGTTAATCTCTATAGAGAATCGGTCTGCCTTATACCCGTCCTTAGAAAGGGAACGCCTAACATTAGTCCCAAGATAACTGAGTCCGCAATATCTGAAGTGCTTGCTTAATTTGTCGTAAAATAAACTTAGCTGTGACACACTTTATGAGAAAACTGAACTGAAGGAAAACATCGTGAGGAAACCAGCATGCCTGAGAGATATTGCTCGACGGCATGTAAAGCCAAGTCCGAGGCCCATGGGTGACATAAGAACTCTGACATCAGGTTAGGCACTAACCACACGATATAGAAAGATCTATAAAGGGTGTAAACCATACCTGGGAACCTAATAGTTACGGAGATATTGGGGGTCAAAGTTCCAACTTTTTCACATGTTTTTTTTTAAACCATGTTTTTAATGTAAGATTTTTATAATATTTTGAGTGCGTTCCATTGAGTGCTACTGTAAAACGTGATTTTTCACCCCAAAAAAGAAAGTCGCTTCCCAGCAATAATTTTTGCGTAAAGTAAACTTAGTTCGATGTACATAATGCTTGGTTAACGGTTTCGTGAAGAGTTTGTTTACATCCTGTAGATACGAATTAAAAAGTCTTCCCACGCCCATTCTATCCACACACACACACCTACTTCCCAAACACATGTGCTGTAAAATTATTTATTTATTAATTAAATCTTTATGCAAAAGAATAAAAGAGCGCTGTACAGAGGCGGACTTAATGCCTTGGGTGTTTTCTACCAATGCAGAGAGAAATGCATATCGGAAAACAAGAAAACATTTACAAATAAAACATAAGATAAATACAAACACACAAGCAAAGCAAAGAGAAAAAAAATACGTACATCGAGAAAAACTAACAACAATTTAATTTGAGACGAGGCTACCAGCTTCAGTGTTCACTTATCAATCGCGGAAAGAAACAAGACACGCACTACTAGAACGGCCATGGTGTGGTACATGACCGTGTTTACGTATTATATCATAAGCGTGCTAGGAACAAATCAGGCAAAAAATAGTCTAAGGTATGAGACTACACCCATTTAGTATTTCTCACCAATCAATAAAAATTTTGAAATATCATTCTGAAGATTGAATTTTACCTAGTTCTCACAATTATGGCTCGAAAATTTTGGAATCTAGGTATCATAAACTACAAATAGTACTAAAAGAATAATATTAAAAATTAAGACTTAAAGTACCTACCTACAATTTACATAATATCCACAACGACAATAGGATACTTAGGCGTAAAAGTACTCCTCCACATCGCTGTCATCCGTATCATAAAACATTAACATTACATAAATCGTTTACCATAAAGGTTTCAAAGAATATTGTTATAAATTGTATTGAAGCACTTACAACATTAAAATGTAACTAAACCTACATATTTGCGTAACCGTGAACATAGAGTAAAGCCCAAATCTTCACGGTCACTGCTATAAAGGCCCTAACAATAAAACGACAACCGTATAACCAAATACTAAAGCTTATCCACTTAATATTTTAAACCAAAACACAAAATAAAAAGATAAGGCAAAAAACCGAAAATCACACCCTTTTCCAAACATAAGTGTTGTGCTTATCGTCAAAAATGTCCGACACATCAGCCACATTATCCGCGCTGTCGGATACTCGGATACGGCTACAAGGCACCATTGTAGCGAAGCATTGGCCACACACTATTATAACCAAAACGACGTAATGATACCGAAATTGCCTTTTAAATGTTCCGACCGCCACAATACCTTTTTTTACGCTTGAACGACAAACTAGGGTATTGTGGGGAGAAGTCTGAAAGATATCTTGTTGGCCCTTGAGTGATGTCAGGTTAGGGAAAAATGAGGAACTGACAAAATGTGTTTTTATTTTGAGGTAGGGTTTGAATGGAGTGAGATAAAATGCTGTGGGCATCAGTGGGTTAATGTTTGTGAAGAGTTTCTGTCATGCGCATTTTTAGGGTTGACCCTACTAATTTTGGAATAACATAACATCACGCCTGTAATCCCCGAAGGGTTAGGCAGGCGTGTACCTAATAGTACACCCACATTTCGCCAGTTAAGTCTTATGTAATAAGGGGCGACCTTATGGCCATCAAACGGTTAAGCCGCGCTTGCCTGAATTGGTCCATAGATGGATAACCCATTTTTTTTTTCGGATGGGAAATCATCAAATGACTTCTCCCGCTCTGGGCAGGGCGGTAGGGAGTGTCAGACTTGTACTGACTAAAACCCATCCATGTTCCTACCTTGCCCTTTGTGTCTCAGGGCCGCGGTATCTCTTCGAACAGTCCCGCAGCTTTGGATTGGTGACCAACCATTAAATGCCGAGGTTTCTTCGTGCCTTTCTGAAGAACCTCACCAGTATGGTCAGTTTCTTATCCATACCCTTATAGTGTGTTCCCCTCCGGAGTCGCCACATCTACATCTCTTGGTAGTCGCCTTTCACTCATCCTCTTAACATGACCAAACCGTCTCAATATCGCCTGTGATACAGGTTTAACCTAGTACACTAGTAACTTTGTTATACCAACATTATTTCTAAGATTTACATTGTAATTATTTTGTCAATTTTAATTTTGAATAAATATATTATTATTATAATATAATCCTTCCATTTTTTGTCACTACATCTTCTAATTCGCAACGTTCTCGTAAAGCCTCATTCCTCAATTTTTCGTTCAAAGTTACACCACACATGCTATATATCTTATTCATTTTGTTACTAATCTTGTGGTCATACCTTTCTCAAAATAAACTGTTAACTTGGCGGTTAATAACTGAAGTTGCCTAAAGTGTCAAAAATATAGTTTTTCAATTGACCCTTAACCCTTCTCACTTAATACCACCCAGAGAGCTAATTAATTAACGTTGATATTACATTTTAGAGTACACAAAACTAGCTTACAAACATAATCCCGGATATCCGCCAAGTTTCACTGTGGGCCGTATCCGCCATATCCGCGGTTCGGATAATATTCCCCTCTCTAGCCTGTTCCTCTGTTTCGACATTTATCTGTTTTGTAAATGGGGTTTGAAGTTAAATAAGTATACGGGCTACGAGAGTGATTTAGGATTATAAGATACAGAAATACTTGCAAGTTGGTTGCACTAACTTTTGAAGTAAAACTTCTTTACGCACGTTTGACTTGGGGAGTAAGCTGTTGAATGCATTGCGTTACGAGGCAAACGGAAGTTGAAAGAGAGAGAGTTACGTTTTTGAATTTGACAGCCGATTGTTCGGCATTTGTTTAAGTTTTACTTCAGTCGTGTCGTCTAAAGCACACTCGTTTTTTTTAAAGTTCCTGGAGTCCAAGTATAACGTAATCAGATTAACTTATTTTATAACTAGCTGTTCCCCGCCACCTTGGTTTGCGTGAAATTATTATGAACAATATTACTCTTTTTGAATCGGATTTTATTAACAATTTCAAGGGTTTTCATTTTTTTTGCACGGAATCTTTATTTTTTTCTAAAATAAAAGTAGCAAGCTACTCCTTATAAGAGATTCGTTATCGGCAGGTGAAAGTACCGTCAGAATTGGTCCTGCCGTTTTGGAGATTAGCCGGAATAAACTGACAGACAGAAAAAAAATAGTAATGTGTTTTTGTTATAAGTTATTTTCATATGCATTCAGTAAAAACCAGTTATTTTGATATCACAAACAGACACATCAATTTTATTTATTTGAGATTATATAACCATAATGTTTCATTACAACCTCTTTTCATCCTTTTCAAATTACTGCAACGTTCTGAGGGCCGCTTTCAAAATTGAAATTCGAACTTTGACTCTAACGTCAAACAAACGTTCATGTGGCCTGAAAAAAAAACATGCATGCAATTCTCACGTGGTAGAAGTGAAACCTTCAAAAATTTTGGCTTCAAGATAAACACTGTATAATGCTTCCTATCTCATTTTCTCCCACGTTCAATCTTATGAATTTATGTGTCTGTCTCTTTTTACTGTCGCTTTTTCGTTTCATCGACTTTCAAATCACAACGATGCTAAAGAACTTTTTACTTCAGAAACTAGTACAATTTCATCTCCGAACCGAAGCTCGTGTTTCCTTATAAAATCAAGGAACTGTAGTTTATTATTTTGCGTGTATTGGACCAGCTGGACTGACAGGGCACAAATAACTTGGAAGTAAGAATTTCCTTTCTCTTAGCGAGTGTTCTGATTGTTGCAGTCTCTTCGAATATGTATCCTAGGCTTGTGTGGAGGCATTTTTCCTCGCACACATAATACAGGTATTACTTATTGGCTTATGTTTAACCAACTACCAGATTTAGTAAAATGTAAGGGCAAAAAAATCACTTTTGATTGCCAGAAATAGTAAATGATCACCAAAATTAGATCCCCATTTTAGCGTGAATATAGAACCAAATTAGTTAATGACCACCAGAAATTGAACTGTTATGCTCTTGCACCCGAGTCGAGGGAGACCCAGTTGACGGAGCCCCGTCTCGCGGGGCTCCTACTTCTGAATGGTTTAATAAAAAATAACCACGATGGGTATGGTGGGGTGGAATGCGCGAGCGAAGCGAGCGAACCCTATAACCTAATCTATCCGTGTCGGGGTGCCCCAAGTCGGCCTAGGCAAAACTAGTTCGTCATCAACCACCACATTAAGATTTGGTGCTCATTTACTAAAGGTGATCAATTGATATTTCAGGTGATGATAGATGTTAGTGGTCACAAAGTTATTTTTGGTGATCATTATATTTATCCCCTTACTTATTTCCAAAATAGAGTCTTTACGAATTTTCATTCCAAATTCAGCAAAATTTTGTGTTCAGGGGCTCTAGCACACACATTGCGTGACGTTAATTCAGGTCTTCAAGAGAAAATTAGTCTTTAACCTTTGTTTACAGAAATTGCTTTTTTCTACGGCGATCTTTTAATCTAGATTGATTGAATAAATAAAGGTTTATTTTGAGATGCCTACGCTGTAATTTAATGCTGAAGTTTAGAAATGCGTGGTCGGTTGTTTCTGGTTGTTTGCTTCCTAATTTAGATCCGCTGGAATTTATTATAAGCTGAAATTTCCTTATATTGTGTGAGTAAATATCACCTTACAGCTTATAATCTTTATCCTTGCTTCCTTACTAATATTATAAATGCGTTTATTTGTTTGTTTAATACCTTTCACGCCTAAACCACTGATCGGTTATCACCCTGAAGTGTTGCATATACTTTGTCAGGTGTACAGAAACGGACATAATAATAATTATTTATTTATTTCAGATAATTTAAATTTATAATCTTAATTAATCCACATGTCAGTAACAATATACTTACAAACTATGTTAGTAATACACTGACAAAGACAAAACCAAAACAAAAAACAGAACTAGATTGTGTCATCACTGCTGCAAGGTAACAGGCCCAGCCGAGATGGCCCCAAAGACCATGACTACACTCTTCTTACCATTATATGCCAGACGATGAAGTCTTGCATATTGCTCGCAAGTGGCTACGAGTGTCCTTAGCCCACAGATTGTCATAGGGCCTTTAACCCCGAAAAAAAAATACTGTTCCCGAGGAAAACAACAATAACGTTCTTATGATAATAGATGGCGCCACGTGTGTTTCGAATCATGATTGAATTATTATACAAGTAGCTCTTAGCTAAAAGTGTTACAATAAAATTTTGGTGTTGTCTCATGACGCCGTACCTACTCAGCTATCAAGTTTTCATGCTGAATATGCTTGCTGAAGACCCATTTTGGGTTCCTACCATATGTTACTGAAAAGCTCACCTATGTTAATCCTATTGATATACATTGTGGTAGTACAATGTGCTGCTATCTGGTTTCAAAAAGGCCTCGCTTAAAAATTATTGGTTGTCAAAAAAAAATTTCAAAAAACCTTTGAAATATCTGATGTTGGTACTAATAATAGATCAATCCAGTTAACTTCAAAATTAATTTTAGATAAACAATTTCCTTCACCAAAATAATCACGAAATAAATTGCGTAGTTTTCCCGAAAAATATCAACTTGCGAACCCTCTATAACGAAACCAATTTATATCGTTAAGGTGAAAGCGTCAGGGTCTACATTTTTCTTTTACTTCTTTCCGCGATAAATTCAAAAACTACTGCACTGATTTTCATGCTGTTTTCACCAATGGATAGAGTGTTTCTTGAGGAAGTTTTTACTATATAATTTGTCAAGTTTTTGTATACATTGGTTGCGGGAACGGGATCAAAATTTCATGATTACTTTTGGTCGCGATAACAGACATCCACGCGGGCGAAGCTGCGGGCACCAGGTAGTTTTTTTTATAATTTACAGGTCAGCATCAAGTTACGTGTTGACAAGTAATTAATTTGCGACCTAAAAAAAATATGTATTTATAGAATTTTATTAAAATTATTATCAATAAAACTCATCCTAAATAATGATAACTTCATGAAGTCATCAAATTTGAGGCCATCACTGACACTTAAATTAATATAATTCTGTAAATACATTTTTGTTGCAGTTGTAAATTAATCAATCATGGAGTTTCTTGTCAGTTCTTCTCCAAAGAGATCGACGCTTTGTAATGTGAAACTACAGTACTTTCACAATTATTATGCCACGTAATAATTATTTGCCCTGGGACTGTAGCTTAATTTTTTTGTTGTCTTTGTTTCGACAGTTCAAAAGTGCCTGGCTACTTGAAACAAATGCTTTGATCTGCAGAAAACAAAAGAAAATCTGATATTTTGCAGGTCACCTTAGCGCATCCCCTTAACCTCAGACAAACCATAAACCTAACCTTCGATTAACGATAAATATTCTGAATTTTATCCCCACCTTTTTCGCCGTAAAACATTATTTTTTTATTCCCGCAATTCGTTCAGCCTCTTGTTCTAGTAATCATTTTCGGTGTGGAAAATTGTTACGACTCAATTTGCTTCGTAATCTCGCGAAAAAAGTAATTTTCTGTTTAAACTACCGTTAGGGTTGCCAAAACTCAGTTTTAAAACCGTTGTGGCGACCACCGGAGCTCGATTTTTCAATGCGCTTGGAATTGCAAAGTCAGTTATGAATATTAAAATAAAAGAAGCGTAAAATAACCTATTAACTTGAAAAATAAATTGCAAGTACTATATACAACCTGAATTTTAGATTGAAAAAACGGAGTTTCTCAACTGCTAATAAGCAGTTTTCTTAGCATTCATCTGTATAACTGTACTATCATCTACCAACTACATTACGAAACTTTTCAGATAAGTATCTAACTTTTCTCATTGATTCCAAAGGTCCTACTAACAACTTTTATAAAACCAAAACTTTCTTCTATTTTCGGTCAGCAACCCGACTAACTACAAAAAAAAATCAAGATTAAAATCTAGCAGCCCTACAGCATAATCATAAAAACCTTAAAAGCACCATTATTCTTACAAAGCTCACTAAATATTAACTACATGTGGTGGAGCCGACCTCAAAACGCTTCATCCTTTACGAATGTTTAACTGAGATGGCGGCCGATTACGTAGAACTAACAGTTAGAGAATTATTTGGGAGCTCATTAAGATGATGAAGTGGCGTTGTAAGCAAATGTGAGCGTAGAATTCTATGTTCTGGAATAATATGTTAGTATGAAGTAATTTAAAATTGTTAGGTCTTCGAGAAATAAAAAGTTTTTGTGAATATATTTCTTTACGTCGCATTTGTAAGTAAGTTTGGCACACGATTATTGTTGGTCTTGAAGTTTCCAACTTATATGAACTCTGATTCCCTTAGCTACATTATTGCAATGCTTGTGTTTGAATAATATTATAATTTAATGAATATAATAAATAATGTTTATTTTGCAAATAGGTTTACACAAATACTTTTACACGTCGTTTTCAAGGGTTCAACTTACGAATCAAAATCTTGGAGATAACGAGCCATCACCTAAAGGTGCCTGGCCAATTTACTGTCCACTTTGTATGAGCCGTCCTATAAACGGAGTGTGATAGTGCAATCGGCTTTCATTTTAATTAGCCTGTTCTGTCCCACTGCTGGGTAAAGGCCTCCCCCATTTCAACTCTTTCGGTTGTTTGCCTTTTTGGCCAATCAGTTAGGAACGAGTTCAAATCGTCACGCCAGCGTTTCTTGGGCCTGCCTCGGTGACGACGGCAATCTTCAGGGGTACTTTGTGACGATTCGATCGGCCGTTATTCATTCTAAAAAATAGGTTATTTTTTTTATGTGTATATTCATGGTTTTACCTTTATTTTTGGCACTGGTCGTCTAGCAAAATCGAATAGAACCAACGTACCTGTAAAAAAAAGAACTGTTATTAATTATTGATTAGAATAATCCTTGACTGGAATGTAAGCTATTTTAAAGAAAGTCTAATTCCAGAACAACATTGTTTATATGTTTTCTTTGAGATTTTTAAAGAATTAAAGACAATTTTTTTTTCGCTAACAAATGCGTACAACATTTTTACGATGTCGTCATGAAAACAATTCAACACAAGGTCTATCTACCAATTATCACCGTAAATAAAGTAATGAAATCGAAAATAACACAAGTATCAAAATGCGCAGTTATAAAATACCCGTCTAAAACTAAACCATACTAAAAACTAACCCAAGCGGTCACAAGTCAAATATTTCACAATGCGATTTAATTAAACTTTCAGACAGTGTGTTTATCTGTCCGTTTATAACTATAAAACTGGATAAACAGTAATATATTTTAATATTAAGGATCTAACTCTGACTGTTTATTTAGGTATTTTATAACGCTCCGAACACAACCTTAGGCGATGCCACTTGGGCTGCAGGACTGTTCGAAAGAGATGCCGCGGCCTTGGAACACAAAGGGTAAGGAAGGAACATAGATGGGTTTTAGTCAGTACAAGTCTGACACTCCTTTCCGCTCCGCCCAGAGCGGGAGAATTCATTGGATGATTTCCCATCTTAAAAAAAACCAGTGTGCAATTCACACGTGGTTGAAGTGAAACCTTCAAAAATTTTGGCTTCAAGATAAACACTGTATAATGCTTCCTATGTCATTTTCTCCCCCCTAAATCTTATGAATTTATGTGTCTGTCTCTTTTTATCGTCGCTTTTTCGTTTCATCGACTTTCAAATCACAACGATGCTAAAGAAGTTTTCACTTCAAAAAAAGGCGATGCCACTTACCACGCAGCGACGGCGACTTGCATGAAGCGACTCGGGTGTTTGACATTTGTTACATTCGCGCAAGTACCGTCCCATCGCGTCACTGTGACTCGTAGCATGCTCTATGGCATAGGTCTAAAGCCGGCCGTGGTTATGCGTGACAGTTTTAAAAGTGGATGCAAAACCTTCATGCAAAACTGAGTTCCATAGAGGATACATACGTAACTGCAAGCCCGGTTGGCTCACATGCAAGCATGGCTTCACACGAAAATATGGTTGTTTTAGTGGGTTTACTACTTGTTATAGAAATAAATAGGTAACAACTGAGAGCTGTACTTGCGACCTGCCACACGGAGCGGAAAAATATCTATTTCGATCAAATCAAAATATTTTATTTCACATGGGTACTTATAAAACGTCAACAAAAAGGTGCACGGTTCGGCTGGTTGTTTCCTTTGGAAAAGAACTGGTAAGAAACTCCATGGTTACTTTCAAATCATTTGATTTTACACTATTATCATGTTGAGAGCAGCGGTGGCCTAGTGGTAGCGACCCCGACTTACGAACAGTGAGTCGTGGGTTCGAACCCAGGCAGGCGCATTTCTTTGTTTAATTTATTTCATCACCACTGCTCTCAAAAACGGTGAAGGAAAACATCGTGAGGAAACCGGCAAGTCCTAGAACCAAAAAATCGAAGACATGTGACATCTACCAATCCGCACTGGGCCCGCGTGGTGGATTATAGCCCATTCCCTCTCACACAGAGGAGGCCTGTGTCCCAGCAGTGGGAACATTATAGGCTGATGATGATGATGATGATGATCATGTTACAGCATTCGTAGGTACTTAAGTATAGGGGGACAGGAAAGGCCCGACAATAAGACGATATTGTCTAGGCTGCATGCACAGGTCAGGATAACTATACAGTTTTCTACTACACAAATTCATGCATGCCTGCATAGTTTGACGGTACAGGCATTACTTTCATGCATAACCCGCCCGCCGCGCGGGTCTATGGCCCGCTTTAACAATTTCTATAATTTTATTTTTTCTGTAGTCAGTATCGCAACACGCGTGGCGCTTGTACGTGTGGTTTGTGGCCACGCGGTAAGGGTCTAATCCTGGTTGTTTAATTTAGTTCAAAGTACCTTGTAAATATGACAGAATTATTTGAGTATTCTAAAATGATGTTTGAACATAAATCTTGGTTTAAAACCAGATTTTAGTAATGACAAGCTTTTGCTAGAACCTTTGCTCGGGCAAAAGTCTGCAATCATTCTTCAGAAACTTATACGATACGGATAAAAACTTTGGATTTGTGCCTAGTATTTGGCAATAGGCTCTCCCCTATTAAACAGGACTTTAATATAACTGATGGAATCTGGATGTATTAAAGATACACCTGTACCTAACCCTACCATACCATGTTGCACCAAAGCCTAATCATCAAAGCTACGCGCCACGAGCCACTCTATTAACATTTCAGGCAATTTCAAGCAATTTCGGACCAAGATTTAATTAGACTGTTTGTCTGTTTGCGTGATATTAACTACGTAACTGCAGGCCGCAGTAGCGAGTCATTTTAGAACAATGAATGTTGGGTGAAGGGTTTATATTTTATTGCTTTGTTTTGAGCAGCTTTGGTCTTGATTGTTTGAGTATTTAATTTACGTGGCAGCATGTTTTTGTAGAAAAAGATTATTTTTAAAAGTCCTCTCAATAGAGGATTTTTAAAAATGTATCGTATTTTTACTTTAAACACCTCCGCGACCCCCGTACTATTCAATCGATCCATCAACACAATGTTTTGAGTGCGTTACATAGAATTCTACCGTTAAACGTGATTATTCATCCCAAAAAAAAATCGTTACTTAGTTTTATGTACAGAATGCTTGGTTGACGTATTTTTTTAGGATGGGAAACCATCAAATGACTCCTCCCGCTCTGGGCGGAGCGGAAGGGAGTGTCAAACTTGTACTGACTAAAACCCATCCATATTCCTTCCTTGCCCTTTGTGTTCCAAGGCCGCGGTATCTAGCCAATCAAGTTGCCAAAAAAATAAAAGTTTGGACGATATACATAAACTTCGACCAGATGTTCAGACCATGGAAATAAGCATTTTTCATTATGGACACATTAATGAATTCTTATTTTTTGTTAATTTTCACACAAACTAAATACAACATAACATAACATCACGCCTGTAATCCCCGTAGGGTTAGGTAGAGGTGTACATTTCGCCAATTATGTTTAAGTCCGTTGTAATAGGGGGCGAGCCTATTGCCATCAACCGGGCACAAATCCAGACTCCGTGGCTGCTACTGAGAAATTCCTGATGGAAAAACCCATTAGTACTTTGCCCGACCTGGGAATCAAACCCAGGACCTCATGCTCAGCAGTCACGCTTGTGACCACTCGACCAACGAGGCAGTCAAACTAAATACCTTGACGTTAATCACCCGATATGCATGCCTCCAAACCATCCGAATTGCAAATGGCATTTGATAGATTTAGCATTTTTTTTTTAATTGCACGATGCGGCAACATGGGCCTAATTAAGACCCTGTCATACTGCATAACTGAATTAAATTTAATTAAATGAAATTAAAAAACTTTGTAACGAAGCCTTTTCAAGTCAGACTTCCTTTGTTAGATTTAATTTGTTAAAGCTATAGTGGACGTTGGCAAGTAGGCTGCTAGGCTAAAATGGGATTGGGCGGGTCATGTCAGCCGCATGCACAATGGCCGCTGGGCAAAAGTCTCCACACGATGGTTGCCGGAAGACGGACGGCGCCGCCGAGGCCGCCCCAGAAAAAGGTGGCGAGGCGATCTGGACGCGTACCGCGAGCGCTGGTTCGAGGAGGCACGTGAAAAGAGCACGTGGAAGGAATTGGGGGAGGTCTTTGCCCAGCAGTTGGACAGTACAGGCTGTTGTAAAAAAAAAACTGTAGAAGCGTTTGCTAAAGTTTATGGATAACGTGAGGAACACGGTATAGAAAACCTGCCGGTCCTCACTCACGGCACTTTCATCTGGCAACCACAGCAAAATATTTACAACCTACCAAAAAAATACCGTACACTTCGCCACCCAAAAAGGGGACTAGTATAATAAAACTACACGGAAGCCAACGAAAGGTCAGATTTACTACACAGAATGGCCGTACCCTGGTGATTTAATATGTATGTAGTAGAGTTGTGACGCTATAGAGATACGACTTATGAATAAGTGAAGTGGACAACAGGACTGGGTTGCCTTTATATGTATGTATATTGTGCTGGGTCATTTAATATGCACTGTGTGTATAGTTTTGGAAACACTGGCTTTATTTAAAGTTTAAACATTGAAAGGACAAGTTTACTTGTTTCATAGAATTTACTGAATAAACAAACATAATATTGCGCCTGTAGTCCCGAAGGGTTAGGCAGAGGTGCCTTACATACTCTAACATTTCGCCAGTTATGTCTACGTTCGATGTAATAGGGGCCAAACCTATTGCCATCAACAGAGAACAGATGTAGACGATGGGCTGCTGATAACAAATTCCAGATGGAAAAACCCAATAACAATTATCCCGACCCGGGAATCGAACCCAGGACCTTATGCTCAGCAGTCGTGATGAACCAACTTGGCCAACGAGGCAGTATTTTTTTAACCTATTCATCATCTTCCTGCCCTTATCCCATTCTATTTGGGGTCGGCGCAACATGTATTCTTCTTCCATTCTCCCCTGTCAGACGTCACGGCTTCGTTGACTCCTTTCTCTTTCATATCAGTCTTCACACAGTCCATCCATCTTTCCTTTGGCCTGCCTCTCCCTCTCCATCCATCAACATTCATGTTCATCACTCTTTTAGTCACATGCGTTTCATCCCTCCTCATTACATTTTTTTAACCTATTATTAAACTGAATTTATAAATGTTATATTATTTCTAAAGCATGTCAACTAACATCAAGAAGCGAGTTTGAGATTTATTCTTCGTTCGTCCTATAGTTTTGTCCCACATTCCAAAAAATTCGTAGTCTTAGAAAAAGTCCTAGTGTCCCATATCACTATTGAAGTTCCCGTCATGCAGGCCCTGAGGTGGTTCCTGGATATCTATATCTTCAAAGTTTTAGTTCTAGAATATACCGATCTCCTTGCGATGTTTTCTTCCACCGCTTTTGAAGGAAATATTCTAAATACAGCGCTTGGTATGAGTAAATTAATATTTTTAGAAAAATACGAGCTCAAACATGCTTATGAAGTTTCCTACACGGTAGAAAATAATGTCTATTAAGGGTGTAAAACAACTCTTAACGAAGCCGAAAGGCACTTGTTCTCTCCGTCATCGCGATAATTTTTTTGTACTAGACTATACCTGGGAACCTTCTAGTTACGGAGATATTGGGGGTCAAAGTTCCAAGGTCTTTTTTTTTTATACATGTTTTTAATGTAAGATATTTACTTTAAACACCTCCAGAACCCCCGTACTATTCAATCCATCCATCAGCACAATGTTTTGAATGCGTTACATTGAGTCCTTTGAGTGATTCATTCATTGAGTGATTTTTCACCCCAAATTTAGGTCCATCTCTGCCTAACCCTTTACAGGTATGCTGGTATATTATTATTTCTTTTCCATATCACAAAAACCTTATTTCATATCTTTTACAAGCTTGATACATCGCCACACAAAATTTTCGTTCAGAAAAATTAAAAACTTCAACCAAAACACCTCATTCTGGAACATTCCAGCTTATCTATAGGCTATAGAAGGTTCTGGAACCTTCGAGATACTTCAAGCTATCTAAATAATGGCCTCAGAGGTACCTCAGTACGGGAGGGAGCCATTTTTACTCAGAAAGCGGAAATTATTCGTCATAACGAGGCAGTCTGATGCCTTGAATTTTGTGCAAAAGATATTTTAGCTGGTTAGGTTAAAATCTAGATGGGCTGTTTTTGAGATTTTTTTTAAATGAAAAAAGACTTTTTCATTTTTTAACTAGATTTGGTATTCATATTTTTGAAGTTATAATTCTTTAGGCGCGTTAGGGAAAAATGATGAGAGTAAATTTTTACGATGCGTGCGCACACCGTCACGAAAAACCGACACCCTACAGTTAGCTAACACATACACCCTGAACTTAGCTAGTCAACATTTTAGTTTTATACGCCAAAGAAGTATAACTTCTCACGTGCGTAATAAGATACTTTTAATAACACACTTTTTTTTAAACTTTTTATCTAGTTACTACTATGAATAGCGAATTATTATTATTAAATGGTGAATCCACAATTTATTTTTTAAAACGCGGGCACTCTTTAACAGTCAAAGAGTCGGTCAGTCAAAAACAAGAGATAAAGTTACAGTACATTGTACTTTAATTTTACATTATGCAATCAAGTCTTTCTTTTTTTTAGCTTTGCCGCACACTAGGAACTTCAAGAAAAAGTATTACAAAAATTGGTTTCGTCCGAGGCCAAAAGGCCGCTCTCTCAGCAATTTAGCATGGTGCTGTGACATTAAAAAAGTGTGTGTGTACTTATTACTTTCGTAAGAAGTCATACTTCTTTGGCGTATAAAACTAAAATGTTGACTAGCTAACTTCAGGGTGAATGTTTACTAGCTAACTTCAGGGTGTCGGTTTTTCGTGATGGTGTGCGCGCGCATCGTAAAAATTTACTCTCATCATTTTTCCGTAACGCGCGAAAAGAAGTATAACTTCAAAAAAAATAAAAAAAATTGTGTACTTATTACGCACGTAAGAAATAATACTTCTTTGGCGTATAAAACTAAAATGTTGACTAGCTAACTTCAGGGTGTCGGTTTTTCGTGACGGTGTGCGCGCGCATCGTACAAATTTACTCTCATCATTTTTCCCTAACGCGCCAAAGAACGTCACAACGCTGGTATTCTGATAGGGCCCACAGTGAAATCGGGTTTGTACGTACATTTCGTTAAGTTTTAAGGACTTTGGCAACTATATTATCCTATCTTCAAATAACATCGCACAGTATTCTCAAATACTTACTCTTACAATTGTCACAAGATACTTGTTCGAAATATACTTGTTCTACATTCTATTCAAAGCAACCATTACACTGGAGGCCATTTTAAAACAACCAACAATATTTTTAAAGTCAACTGACACGGCTCACAGTCCACTAAAAATTCTGTTGGCATTCTCTATTTCATTTGGTACACTGGCGGCCAGAAAAAAACACCTACAGGTAAAGTTTAAAGTTCCTTAGAACGTGACCTTTTAAAAGAATAATATTATGCAATAAAGGAGGCTTCGTGTTTCTTGCTGTAAGTATAGATTGTGACTTTAATCCACTTAGTTTCTTAGAAAGGATTGATTTCCTTGGTAGAAAAAAGATTGAAAATGTAATTTAATTGAATTTTTTGTAAGAATCGCGTGGCTTTTGATTGTCTCGGCCAAAACACGGTGTAATACCAAACTTTTAGCTAACACGGATTAAGTACAGTCAACAAAACAGATAGGTACGCAGGGTCGAAAGATATAGTTTTAGTTTTTTTAGAAACACGTTTTTTTGTTGCACATCTTCAAATGAAATTTGAATTAATTTAACCAATTGATTATTTTTCATCATTTAATTTTAATTTCATTCGAAAACATCGATCGGCTTTTAAGAAAAAATCAATTATATCTTTCGACTCTGCATACCTATCTGTTTTGTTGACTGTACATGATAACAACATTAAAAATCTTCATTGGTTATTAAAGAAACATGAGCTATCTCACAAATTTTGATCTTGTAGGCACCGCTTTTGAATGAAACAGCTGTTTTTCGGGTTCCGCACCTAAGTCAGCAAAAACGGTATTCTTATAGGATCACTTTATATTTGGACGGACAGACAGACGGACACTTCTGTATGTCTGTCCATCTGTCAAGGCACTTTTTCTCAGGAACGTGTAGACGTATCAAGCTGAAATTAATATCAAATACTCAAGTCTGCAACCCCTTAGAGCAGTGAAAAAATTAAATTGTAAGTCAACGCAATCATAAGAAAAAAATACCATTTTATGTAATATATTTTGCGTAAAAAAACATCTAGGTGTAGTTTCTACAGCGTACTTCCCGTTGACCTAGAATCACGAAATTTGACAAGAAGCAATGTGTTATAGCACATGTAAAGGAAACAACCTGAAAACCGTAAATATATTATAGTTTAATGTAACAAAATACCTACAAGTTTATACAGAACCCTCGCTGCGCGAGTCCAACTCTTACTTAGCTGGTTTTTATCTTTGACTTTTCTACTGTGAAGAAATCGGGAATTTTCATTAAAACCTATTTACTCCCATTTTAATTATGGATTAAGGAGCCTGAACAGTTTTTTCCTTATTTGAATACGAGCATTTCCTTTGACACCATAATTGTAAAATTACGGTTTCCTCTCTCCGTTGTGCGAAATCTCAAATAATATTTTCAATTTCAGTTTATAGGTATTTTACGACTTCATTTTGAAAATAAATTTAAACATAACGTAACATAACATCACGCCTGTAATCCCCGTAAGGATAGGCAGAGTATACCTAATAGTACAACAACATTTCGCATTGTTATGTTTAAGTCCCATGTAATAGGGGGCGAGCCTATTGCCATCAACCGGGCACAAATCCAGACTCCGTGGCTGCTACTGAGAAATTCCTAATGGAAAAACCCAATAGCACTTTGCCTGAGCATGAGGTCCTCGATCCCGACCTAGGAATCGAACCCAGGACCTCATGCTCAGCAGCCGCGCTTGCGACCACTTGACCAACGAGGCAATCAAAAAAAAAAAGAAAAACAACTTTAATAAATAAAAAAAAAAATGAAATATTAAAAAAGTGTGCTTGTGTTTTTCCATCAGGAATTTCTCAGTAGCAGCCACGGAATACATGTACCCGGTTGATAGCAACAGGCTCGCCCCTTATTACCTACATATAGGACTTAAACATAACTGGCGAAATGTGGTTGTATTAGGTACATCTCTGCCTAAGTCTTTTTTTTTTCGTATGGGCAATCATCAAATGACTTCTCCCGCTCTGGGCGGAGCGGAAGGGAGTGTCAGACTTGTACTGACTAAAACCCATCCATGTTCCTTCCTTGCCCTTTGTGTTCCAGGGCCGCGGTATCTCTTTCGAACAGTCCCGCAGCCCACCTCTGCCTAACCCTTCGGGGGTTACAGCCATGATGTTATATTATGTGTAAAGTTCTTTATTTTTCGCACCTTCTTAAATTTTATTGGTAACAATTAAACGAACTTAATTTAAAAAAACTTCGAAAAGTCGTTCGTTCAATTTTATGGCCACATTAATGGTTTCCAAGGCAGCAGTTGAGTTACAGGGTATTAAAAGTCTGAACGGTTTCTATCGGAGTTAAACCTCGGTTTAAGACTTTTAACCTTTAGAAAACCGTGTTCTGCCAGTTTTATGTGATGTTTAGTGCTAAACACATGATTTCATATAATGCCTGAGAGAAGTTTGTGGAAATTTTATCGGTATTCAGATAAAATTACTGAATTGGATTTAATAGTATTATGCACCGCGAGGTTTTGCCCGTGATTACGCTCGCGTTGTGGTTATAAACTATCCCACGATTTTTTTTTAAAGGTGAGCCCTTTGAGCCACGTCAGCTACATTTGTTTTGGACCGCAGTATTGTGTTTCAAACATTGATCAGTATACTGCGCTCTACTGTTCGTTGGAAAACTCTGTACAAACAAATATAAACCTTATAAAATAATCTCGATGTTTTGTTGACAAAGACACGGTGCGACCACCGCGCCACCTACAGAAATCAGATTAAGGAGTTTTGGTAAATAAAAATAAGGATAATTTTTCCATTATGTAAAGAATATGTGTAATTGTCTTATAAAAGGTTTTGGAAGTTAGACAAGACGTCTTTATTCGCTTTCATCCCAACCAAACAATTGAAATGAATCCTCAATCCATCAGTTTCTGAAATGTAATCTGTTTTCAAATATGTCTCATGATTGTTTGTGCATAAAAACTTGTGTAAGTTAACAGCTCTAACTTAAAGACTTGATTATTTTCAGATATTCAGTAACACAATATGAGTATGTCTAAATTTATTAAACTACTACTGTTAAGAAAATTAACTCTTTTAGTCACACTTTTGATTAGATGACTTTATAAATAAAACAATTGGACATTTTGTTTAGTTAGGGTTCAATTATTCAGAAATTGGTTTTTTTTTTCGAAAATACCAAAAAAGGAGTTAAGAATAACATAACCCCCCCGTAATCCCCGTAGGGTTAGGTAGAGGTGTACATTTCGCCAATTATGTTTACGTCCCTTGTAATAGGGGGCGAGCCTATTGCCATCAACCGGGCACAAATCCAGACTCCGTGGCTGCTACTGAGAAATTCCTGATGGAAAAACCCATTAGTACTTTGCCCGACCTGGGAATCAAACCCAGGACCTCATGCTCAGCAGTCACGCTTGGACTACTCGACCAACGCGGCAGTCAAACTAAATACCTTGACGTTAATCACAGACATAAAAAAAAGAGTTAAGCTCGCCGTTGTAGCTATATATTGTAATTTTGCTTTTACGAGTATATATTTTAATTTTGTGTGCAATAAAGAATAAAAAATAAGTGAGGCTTTTGAGGAATAAGGGGGCTAGTTTACTAACCACCATGGCGGTATTCACAACACGCGGTCAACAATGACTTTAAAAAGCATAACAGTTCAGTGCATTGTCGATAAATGACGTGGAAATATTTTTAAACAACCTAAAACAGGTGGTTAGCAAACTAACCACCAAAACTGAAAGAGTTACCTTAAGTAAAAGCACAACTTATAGTGTCAGTTATGGGATATCTTCCGTGTTTTTTCATTATTTTGAGCTCCCGATATTTCGGTGCTGTTGCAAGCGCCATAGTCGCGGGTTGACTGGAGAATGGGAGTGGTAAGTGACATTATAAGTTTAGTTATGATAAACTCAAACTCAAACTCGTTTCGTACCTGACTACTCTGAGAAGAAACAGCCGAAACAAACTCAGAGGTCACAGTCTCTTTTAAAGTTCAGACATTGGTTAAATCATATGAGGACCATGCAGATTATTGTCTGAGATGGTCTTTTGAAGAAATAACCACACAGATTTGAAAGTTGAAAACTGTGAAAGCTTAAAAAAGTGTTAAAGTAAAATCGTTTATTTAAATAGCAGCTGAGTGCCACGTTGGTCGAGTGGTCACAAGCGCGACTGCTGAGCATGAAGTCCTGGATTCGATGCCCGGGTCCAGCAAAGCTTTTGAGTTTTTGCATCAGGAATTTCTCAGTAGCAGCCACGGAGTCTGGATTCTTTCTCATCATCACCATCAGCCTATAGCAGTCCACTGCTGGACAAAGGCCTCCTCAATCGCTGGATTCGTGCTCGGTTGATGGTAATAGACTCGCTCTCTATTATATAGGAGTTTAATATAACTGGCGAAATCTGGGTGCACTATTAGGTACACCTCTGCCTATCCCTACGGGGATTACAGGTGTCATGTTATGTAATATTCACTGAGCCAATAACAAGTAAAGTATAATTTTATACGAAATCATCATATATAATCATAGTCACGATTCCAAATGTGTTTTTGAATTTCAGTAGTCATATCATAAATTACGACTACTGAAATTCAAAAACACATTTCAAATCGTAATTTCATCCAAATTGACAATTTCGCAAAACGCTATTATACTGTGATTGAATATTTTAATATTTTGCAGTAAAACAATTGTTATCTGAATAAGAACGTAAGATAATGAAGATTTAATACTCATTGTAAAACTGAAACGGCTGATTTATAGGAAAGATTAACTCAAAGGATTTATGGAAAGAAAGTACTAGACGTGCCACCGAAGAACATTTCCTTGGCAATGTCCTTTTCAAAAGGTCATAACATAACATCACGCCTGTAATCCCCGAAGGGTTAGGCAGAAGTGTACCTAGTACACCCACATTTCGCCAGTTATGTTTTTAAGTTCCATGTAATAGGGGGTGAGCCTATTGCCATCAACCGGGCAAAAATCTAGACTCCGTTGTTACTGTTGAGAAATTGCAGATGGAAAAATCCAATAGCACTTTGCCCGACCCGGGAATGGAACCCAGGACCTTATGTAAAAGGTCAATATACGAAAGTAGGTAAGATTGAAGACTTTTCCGTGCCTTTTCCCAATTATGTTGGGAGCGGCTTCCAGTCTAACCCGATGCAGCTTAATCCCAGTATTTTACATGGAGTAACTATCTATCTGACCTCCACAACCCAGTTAGTACTAGGTAACAGGATACCCCTTGGTAAGACTGGTTGTCAGACTTTCTGATCCACTGACTACCTGTAACGACTCTCAAAGGTCTACAAATGACTGCCGGGTCAACGATTTAACGTGATGTGGGAACTCGGTATATACAGGCTGTTACATAATAAATGCAAGCAAATTCATTTTTTTTTTTCAAACCAAGGCTACACGGGAGCTCTTACGTTTATTACGTTTGAATACCAACCCGTCCCCGGACCAACCTCAGCTAGCGTTGCTTAACCCTGAAGATCGATCCCATAAGACTGTTTATGTCAAGTCATGTCCCTAATATAACCTTCAAACATTTACAACAGAGAAAACCCCAGACCGAGTTGATTGATCGACTCGTGTTGAAATTCACGCCGCGGTCCAAACGTTACTCAGCCGCCGCTGTGTGACTGATGATCTGACATGCTGACTGAGACACTGGCTGTTATCTTAATGACATAGTTACTTTGTCTTTGCCTTCCTAGAGTATAGTGGCAACTGACTGGGGAGTTTTTATGATGGACTAATGTAGTATTCATTCTATGATTAAGTTGAGTGAAACTTAATCATAGAAAAAACTATAGCACTTCGCCCGCGACTTCGTCCGCAAAAAGTGTGATAACTCGGCTAATATACATGATATAAATATAATTTTAGCCTATAGCACCTACGAATAATGTAGCTTTCTGGGAGTGAATGAATTTTTTGAATTTGTTCATTAATTCCGGAGATTAACCCCGACATACAAACTTACAGACAAACAAACAAATTTTACCTTTTTATAATATTAGTGTATATGTATGTAAATTCTAAAGAAACTTGTATTTAATATCTATCTGTCTGAAACCTTTTCACGCCATTTTACAGACAGATAGCTAGCCTGAGATCTGGAGAAGGACTTAGGCTACTTTTCGTCAAGGATATTTTTAAGAAAAAAAAGAAAAAAAACACAAAAACACGCACAAGCTACATTCTATTAATCATATGAAGTAGCTAGTAAGATATTTCTATAAAAGTAATGCAGAATATTAAAACATTTACCAACGTAACCTATATTTTGGCATATGTACCTAATTGTCGTAAAAAACAACGAAAAACAAATGAAATTTTACTGGGCTATTTTTTTGTCCTCCCTGTACATTTCTAGGCGGAGTTATAACAATGTTACCAGAGTAAAAATACTTAAAAAGTTTTCGACAGTTGTGGGGGCATGAAAAATAAGTAGTACGCGGTTAGAGTGGCAACATTTACTGTTTGTAGACTTATAAAATAAATTATTTGTCGTCAGGACAAAGTTTTGTGGTGTCATTATGTTAAAAGTACCTTTGTCTGTTAATTTAAGTATTCAAAGTATCGACAACTTTGATGGAAATTGACGTCGACTCATCATCTGCTTAGCCTTTTCCCAACTATGTTGGGGTCGGCTTCCAGTCTAACCGGATGCAGCTGAATACCAGTATATTACATGGAGCGACTGCCTATCTGACCTCCACAACCCAGTTACTACTGGGAAATACGATACCCCTTGGTAAGACTGGTTGTCAGACTTTTTGGGCCACTGACTACTTTAACGACTGTCAAAGATCTTCAAATGACAGCCGGGACCAACGGCTTGACGTCGACTAATGTAGTTTTATTCTTTTTATTATAATTTGAACCCTGAGAATACATAATATCATAACATCAAGCCTGTAATCGCTGAAGGATAAGGCAGTGATGTACCTAATAGTACACACACATTTTGCCAGTTATGTTTAAACCCCTTGACTTACCCTTAGAATATGCAAGTGTGTGTGTGTTTTTTTAATTCTATACTGAATATATCTATGCAAGATGTAACATAATAAAAGACCTCTCGTGTGGTGTCTCTGACCATGAAACTGAACAAGTTTTGTTCTATGTCTTTTGGAAATTCATTAATACATACACATGTTTTGTTTTGTATACATGTTGATCAGCTGATCGCGTCAGTTCCTATACCAAGTCCAATTTTTTTTTTTTGCGAGTTCCAACAAAAGTTGATCAGTTTCTTGGTCCGAGAGACTACACGGGAGGTCTTACGTTTATTATGTTACACCAAATAATATCGAAAATAGTGATTGAAGTTTCAAAACACTATCCATAGCAACACAGGTTTCTACATAAAGTGAACTATTCACAGACAATACTTTAAAAACAAGATAACAATAAATTATTTTATTATCACAGAAACATCAAAAGTCTACTTCTCATAATTACCGCAATAAAGACTAAAAAGGTATTAGGTACCTACCTATCTTTAAATCCCTGCCAACCCATTCTTCAAAAGCAATTTCAAACGTACAGTGTTGCCACACAATAAAATTACCGGAGACCCATATAATTTACCCCACAGAGATCGTAAACCCGGTATCAATGGGACGGGTACCGAAATACCAGCACTATTTCAGTATGAACATCACTACATCAAGTATTTATTTACTATCTCATTTTTATCGCCTGAGTAAAAAGAAAAGAGTATATTTTTTAAGGAGAAAGTACTAAGCAATATAGAACAAAAAGTACTACAGCACCATCTATGACATAGACGAAGAACTAAACAGCGAAAGACACCTAATTCCTAGATCGCGCAAGAAAAGTGGTCCACGACTTAAGAGTATGTAGAAGAATCGGATAACAACTGTCTGGCTGTGGCCCACCAGACATAGTACCCGTCTGGTCGGCGGCTATTCTATGGGGAAGAACTTTTCACCTTGTTCTTCATACCCCCAAAGATTGATCAATGTTTTGCCTTTTAGTTGAATAACCTCTTAGGGTTATAAAGGGTGTGAACAGACTCTTAACGAAGCCGAAAGGCACTTGTTCTCCCCGTCATTGCGATCATTTTATTTTCTAGACCATACCTGGGAACCTTCTAGTTACGGAGATATTGGGGGTCAAAGTTAAAACTTTTTCACAAGTTTTTTTTGAAATACATGTTTTTAATGCATTTTTTTTACTTAAGACACCTTCACGACTCCCGTACTATTCAATCCATCCATCAGCTCAAGGTTTTGAATGCGTTACATTGCGTTCTACCGTAAAACGTGATTTTTCACCCCAAAAAAAAAAGTCGTTTCCCAGCATTAATTTTTGCGTAAAGTCACTTAGTTTGATGTACATAATGCTTGGTTAACGGCTTCGTGAAGAGTCTGTTTACACCCTGTATACTCATACCAACATCTACCTAGTCTTTTCCCAGCTATTTTTATTTAAATAAATACCAGCGCTGCTGTAACATTTTTTTAATGTTACAAGATCAAGCTGATTAATATCCATTTGACTTCGGACATTACTCATCATCATCATCATTTCAGCCCGTTGCTGTCCACTGCTGACCATAGGCCTCCCCAATCGATTTCCAACGTGCCTGGTCCAATACCACCTGCATCCAGCGACTCCCTGCAGTTTTGACAAGGTCGTCGGTTCATCTGGCAGGTGGCCGTCCCACGCTGCGCTTTCCAATGCGTGGTCTCCACTCCAGTATCTGTTTGCCCCATCGGCCGTCCGATCTTCGCGCTATGTGGCCTGCCTATGCCACTTTAACTGGCGTACCCGCTGGGCTATGTCGACGACCTTGGTTTGTCTACGGATTTCTTCATTTCTGATTCTATCACGTAGAGAAACGCCGAGCATAGCCCCCTCCATAGCCTGCTGAGCGACTTTTAGCTTCTGTATCAGACCTACTGTGAGAGACTACGTTTCAGATCCGTAAGTCATCACTGGTAACACACATTCGTAGGTAACACACACGCACACACAGGCACTGAGGTATTTCGGACAGTACTAATTTATGTAATTTTTTATATTTTTTTTTGTTTTGTTCTTTTCTTTTTATTTAACTTTGTTTGGTTATTTTGTCCTGTACGTTTAAAAATAATATTTCTCAGTTGAGACATGGAACCAGACGTCCTGTGTAATCCACCTTTCACAGCGTAGAGGATTTAAATCCCAACATCATTATACTCCTGTGATATTTTTTTTTTAATGTTACAACACCATGCTGTATTGCCTTAGGAGAGAGGGCCTTTTGGGCTCGTACAGAACAAATTTCGTTTCTTTTTTGTAATGTTTACTATTAATATAATCCTACTGCATCGCTAATTGTAAAACTATTTTCTTTTTGTGTGTTTTGTCCTGTGCGGGCTAATAAATAGTGTTTCATTCTTTCTTTCTTTCCTGTCTTTATCCCAATTTGATTGGAATCCCAATAGTGCAAAAATATTTAAGAATTCGATTAGGTCTCGCTTAATGTTAATGAAAACGGGAATAAGTAAAGATGCCATCACATCAAGCTAACCGAAACTGTCAAATTTTCCCAATCAACGTTGAACCTAATTTTTGCTTTAGCAATAAAGATGAAAACCTATTAAAGAAATTTAACAGATTGTAGTAGCTTGATATGCTCCAGTCTGTACTTAAATTATGTCTGGTACATACTAGGCAGTCGGCGTTGTTACTAGTTTAGCTGACTAGCTAATCAGTACGACAACATGGGCAATTGTATCGCTTGCTCGACACAAAGAAAGAAAAGCCTGTACAAAGAAAGAAATAAAGATAAATGAGCTTATTGCGCATAAATGGCATAAAATCTAAACGAAACGAAAAACACATAACAGACCGTCTCGCCTGTAATCCCCGAAGGGTTAGGCAGAGTATCTAATAGTACACCCACATTTCACCAGTTATGTTTAAGTCCTATGTAATATAGGGCGAGCCTATTGCCATCAACCGTGCACAAATCCAGCCTCCGTGGCAGTTACTGAGGAATTCCTGAAGGAAAAACCCAATAACACTTTTCCCGACCTTGGAATCGAACCCAAGGCCTTATGCTCAACGCCATGACAGGCCGTGTAGACGGCGCGTTCGTGTTCCACGCGCGCCTCAAAGAGATGTCAGCAAACAGGGAGGGTCCCGCAAGGGCCGATGCCTGCCAGAGCTGCGGGCTGTTCGAAAGAGATACCGGGCCCTGGAACACAAAGGGCAAGGAAGGAACATGGATGGGTTTTAGTCAGTACAAGTCTGACACTCCCTTCTGCTCTGCCCAGAGCGAGAGATGTCATTTGATGATTTCCCATCCGTAAAAAAAAAATAGCCTTATGCTCAGCAGTCGCGCTAGACTAATAAGACATAAATAACATATTTCCGGTATTAAAACCATTGCTAAGTACGGAAATATATTCACAAGCCCTGCAGCTTTTAATAATGTAGAAATGAAAACAGGGATACATAAGCTGGTATTATTACCTGAACATCAAATAGCAAAGAAAAATAAATACTTACTTTTGAACCATTTAAAATCTCATCACAGAAACAAAATAAATATTATGAAAAGAAGAGAAAAATCTTAATTTTTCGCCAACAAAGCAATATCTTGCTAATTCCATAAGATCTCATTACGTCGGATAAGTTGTTTTCTTACGAGTCTCAGTGATACGGACAAAAATCTAATTAAGAAAATCATATTTTATGGCGAAAGAAAATGTTGGTTACCTCGAATTAAGCGGGGTTCGTGGGTTCAAAATCCTTTATTCAAATTAAAATATATTCTTTTATTTACTTAAGGTGGTTGCGTCAGGGTAGCCCGCGAAATCCAATTGTTCTTATGTTTTTTTGCAATTTGAAGATCAGTGTTAGGTTGTATGTTGATGAAAAATAAGTGGCGCCAGTAACACGTATGTAGTTACAGAATCACAATCATGAAAATCATCAATATAACCCTGTAGTCCATTTAATCTTATTGAATGACTTTTTCATGAAATATTCATTGAATAGGATTACATGAACTGATGATGGCATTCGTGATACAGGGTAATCCTAGTACGAGTGCCAAAGCACTCCTTTGACACTTAAGTGCACAGTGTATTCCACCAAATTAGTATCTAAGGAGATTTACTGTACCCATTTTACTAGAAATGAAGATTTTTATTTCTAGTATTATTTTTTTTTTTTTTATGGGTTGTATTGATGATTTTCACGATTGTAAATCTGTAACTACATACTCGTACGTGTTACTGGCGCGACTCATTTTTCATCAACATACAACCTAACACTGATCTGCAAATTGCAAAAAACGTAAGAAAATTTAAATTTCGCGGGCTACCCTGACGCAACCGCCTTAAGGTTGGTAGTCCCGAAGGGGTAACAAACGGATTGAACTTGTACTGTTGAATACACACGGTTTGCCAATGACTATATTAAGTTTTGTGTGAAGAAATGAAAGATTCTGAGAATTTTCTTAAAACGTGACTTGGACTCTAGATTTTATGTTTTAGATAAATGTACTAATTGAAGAGAAGAATCCGTGGCTAAATAATAAGAGCTGCTCGGGTCGATCTTCAGGTTAAGCCGCTCTTACCGAAGTTGGTCCGTGGATGGGTGACCTCCTATTAAATACCGAGTTTCCTTCATGCCTCGGAAAGCACGTTAAGCCTTTGGTCACGGCTGTCAATTGTAAATCTTTGACAGTCGTTACAGGTTTGACCCAGTACTAACTGGGTTGTGGAGGTCAGATAGGCAGTCGCTCCATGTAAAATACTGGTATTCAGCTGCATCCGGTTAGACTTGAAGCCGATCCCAATTTTCGGATTCATGTAAGTATTGTATAATTATTACTTGCTTCGGTGAAGGAAAACATCGTGAGGAAACCTGCATGCCTGAGAGATATTCCTCGACGGCATGTAAAGCCAAGTCAGAGGCCCATGGGCGGCATAAAAACTCTGACACCAGGTAAGGCACCACACGATAAAGAAAGAAAAAGAATAAAAAAATATCATCTTTAGCATTGATTTATCTAGTCTTAGGGTACTGTACCACTTTTCTCTCACCTTAAGTAAACCAATTAAAATAAAACATTTAATTAAATTGAAAAACCTCTTTATAGCGTAGTCAGCGAAAATAAATTAAAATGAGAGCAAGAGTACGGTCCAGCAATTGTCTCGATCGAACCCTCCGTTTACCCATAGTAACACGTCCGAACGAAATAGTCGCATATATTCGACGGGAATGTTATTGGACCCGATTTGTTCCGCGCGATGTTAGGCCGATGTTGAAGAGATTTCGATTCGAGTAAATGTTCTTGTATACCAAAAAGTTATGGGTCTTGATCGGTCGATGGGTATATTCAGTCTCTCAAGGACATATTTCATTGGTAAGTGACAATCTACCGTATGCTTGACGAGCTGTGGTCCAAATTGTTGTGCTTATAGGTGGAATCTCCTCGACTGCCTCGTTGGTCTAGTGGTGCTGATCATGAGGTCCTGGGTTCGATTCCCGGGTCGGGCAAAGTGCTAATGGGTTTTTCCATCAGGAATTCCTCAATAGCAGCTACGGAGTTTGGATTTGCGCCCGGTTAGTGGCAATAATCTGGCACGCAATGGCTGGCCCCCTTTTACATGGGACTTAAAAACATAACTGGCGAGATGATGGTGTACTATTAGGTACACTTCTGCCTAACCCTTCGGGGATTACAGGTGTAATGTTATGTTATAGGTGGAATCCTGCAACTCGGCCTTGGTTCAAAAAGCACCACAACTCAAAATAACCACATTGTGGAGCCCTTTTTTTAATCCTCAAATGACTTCTCCCGCTCTGGGTAGAGCGGGAGGGAGTGTCAGACTTGTACTGACTAAAACCCATCCATGTTCCTTCCTTGCCCTTTGTGTTCCAGGGCCGCGGTATCTCTTTCGAACAGCCCGCAGCACATTGTGGAGCCCTGACACAGCCAAAAGGCGAAGCAGTAGACCCCGCAGAAGATTTCAAATTCGGTTTGATTATTATCAAAGTTCAACGCCGAGGATTGCAGATCCAGCAGTACAATAAACTTACAAGGTGGAAAAGATATCGAGGCACAAACGATTACCACGTATTCAGTACAAAACATGCTTTTATTTATCTATTTAGCTTTAAATCAGGCAGATTACCCATAAATTTGTTAGTATTCCTTAACCTATGTTAGTACAATTCATTACCCCACATAGAAATTATTTACCCGATTTTTTTTAAACTGCTGTTTCTTACAAAAGTGCAATACCTACACGGTATGGAACAGGTGATAGGGGGGGGGGGGATGTTCAGGTTAACCTACCCGAAACTTTTGGATAATCCCAACTAACCTTGAACCTAATGCTATAGACATAAAGTTGAAAATCTATTAAAGAAATCTGACAGATTGTAGTAGCTTGATGTGCTGGCATCTGTACATAAGTATGTGTAGTATGTGAATACATCGATAATACGATGAATTCAATTTCATAGTCCTGTTTGTGCGTTTATATCCTCTACTCTGTATTTGGGAATTCCATATTTTTTTATACATCACTAAAATTGTTACTGAAAACCGAGCCAAGTTACTGCTTAGCCACAAACTCCTAACAAGCTAAAACAACTGTATCATAAAAACATAACAAACTTTTTGTAACAGTTCGGGCCTTAATTACACCGCGACAAAAAAGAGATTAAAACTTTTAAATGGCTTGAATTGTTATCGACTTTACACAAAGTTTTATGGTGTAAAATGTATCCAATTATTTTGATAATTATGATGTGGCCAGTAATTTACATATTTATCGAAATTCATCAATTACAGCAAAATTCATTCGTTTTATTATCGTATTACATACTAGAGACCTGCCCCTGCTTCACATAGTTTTTGTCAAAGTAAACAAATTATTTTATTACAAGTAAGTTAATTGCACTTAAACCGGAATAAATTCTTTAAATTGTGCGGAAAAACGTATTCACTTTTACTTCACTATTAAAAATTCGAAAGTTTGTGAGGATGAAATTTGGGACACAGACAAATTTATAACCTGTATTAACACATATAAAATACCTTTCATCCAAGTAGTACGATACTTATACTTACATTAGAATAAAACATAAATGTAGGTTATAATTTTTGAAGATTGTACAAAAAACATACCCTGTCGAAGCCGCTGGCTAAACCTTGTACAATAAGAATTAATTTTCATTCATACACTTAAGGATGATCGCTCACTTTTGTCGAATATATGCACAAGAAGAGCTTACCGTGCCCAAAAATACATGTCATTATAATCTCATAATTCCTGATTCTAAAAGGGTTTACAACATCAACCTATAATGTTCCCACTGCTGGGACACAGGCCTCCTCTCTATGAGAGGGAATGGGCTACAATCCACCACGCGGGCCCAGTGCGGATTGGTAGATGTCACATGTCTTCGAATTATTAGTTCTAGGACATGCCGGTTTCCTCACGATGTTTTCCTTCACCGTTTTTGAGAGCAGTGGTGATGAAATAAATTACACAAAGTAATGCGCCTGCCTGGGTTCGAACCCACGACTTACTGTTCGTAAGTCGGGGTCGCTACCACTGGGCCACCGCTACTCTCGCGTATCGCTTCCAGCATGTCATATTTCCCTTTTAAGAATCGAAATCTCGTTAATTTCAACATATATCTCGAAATTCCTATTCCAATATTAATAATACACTTAAGGGTTTAAGTATAAATAATTCTTTATACACACACGCTCGGGTCGAAATGGGTCAAATGCTTAGATCAGTAATTGTAAATTTATTAGGTACAAGTTAAAATTGGTGAGAGGTATCGGTTATAGTACGGTTACTGGGTTTTCTAGGTCATATAGAACGTCTTTCTATGTACTGCTAGACCAACTGGATATAGGTGAATACCAGTATTTTCCGTGGAGCGACTACCTATCTTACCTTCACAACCCAGTTAGTGCTGGGTAATGCGATACCCCTTGTAACTACTGGTTGTCAGACTTTCGGGCCACTGACTACCTGTAACAACTGTAAAAGATCTACAAATGACAGCCAAGAGCAAACGACTCACACGAAACAAACAACAAACGAAACAAACGACGCAGAAACGATAAACGACAAACGAAGAAACAAACAACGTACAAACGACAAACGACGCACAAACGATAAACGACAAACGAAACAAACGACAAAACAAACAACGTACAGACGACAAACGACACGTACAAACAATAAACGACAAACGAAACAAACGACAAACGAAACAAACGACAAAACAAACAACGGACAAACGACGCACAAACGATAAACGACGTACGGAGAAAACTCGGTATGTAATTGGTGGTAACCTATCCACGGATCAACCCTGTCAAGCGCGGCTTAACCTAAAGATCAACCCGAGCAGTAGTTATTATTTAGCTGCGAGCTCCTCCTAAAGTTTACTCAAATTTTTTAAAAATCACTTGTAAGGTAGCTAAAGCCTTATTCATTAGCAACAAGATTAAATCCGCCGATAATAAAATAAAGACGGTTTGGAAAATTAGTGTGACTAATAGAAATAAAAAATATAATAATGATATCACACTAGAGACTTCTCGTGGTCTTCTAAGCACTAAAAACGAAGTTGCTCAAGAATTTGTAGACTTCTTCACTAGTATCTCACTTAAAACTACTGAAACCTTAAATTCCTCACCCTTGCTTTCTATTGAGTTATTAAGAGCGAACGTTCTGGCCTGTCCGGTTGAGTTTCAATTTAAGCATGTAAACCCCATAGCAGTCATTAAAGCTTTTAAGGAAATCAAAATCAAATTAACCGAGGATCTATGGGGAATGTCGGTTAAAGTTTGTCAAGCTATTATTGAGACTATTGCACCGTACTTAGCCTTAATATTTAATTTGTGTGTGGACCAAGGAGTCTTCCCGGACCTTATGAAATACAGTAAAGTAATACCACTTTTCAAATCCGGGGACAGAAAAGACACCAATAACTATAGACCCGTATCCGTGTTGCCGGTTTTCAGCAAGGTCTTTGAAAAGGTTATGCTTAATCAAATGCTCAACCACTTTAACACCAATAAAATCTTACATGAGAAGCAGTATGGTTTCACCAAAGGACGTTGTACGACTGACGCCGGTGTTACCTTATTAAAACACATATTTACTGCGTGGGAAGAGGCACAAGATGGCATAGGAATCTTTTGTGACCTCTCGAAAGCATTTGATTGCGTAAACCACGAAACCCTACTCTTTAAACTCGAACATTACGGTTTAGGGAAACTTGCGATTAGGTTAGTGGAATCGTATTTGAACGATAGACATCAGCAAGTACACATAAATGGTGTCAATTCAATGGGTTTAAAAGTAAGTATGGGTGTACCGCAAGGTTCAATATTAGGTCCTTTCCTCTTTTCAGTTTATATAAATGATCTACCACATTTATTTAAAAACCAACCACAAATGGTCTTGTTTGCTGACGATACCTCTTTAATATTTAGGATAAACAGACGTGCCACAAATCTTGACGACGTAAATAACGCCCTACTGCAGGTCCATGATTGGTTCACCGCGAATAATTTAGTATTAAATGGGAAAAAAACGAAATGCATAGATTTGCTCTACCGAATGTCAAAAGTATTGTTAGTGACATAGTATTTAATCAAGAGAAACTAGAATTCGTCGAAGATACTGTTTTTCTGGGGATCACGCTCGACTCAAGGCTACAATGGGGTCCGCATATAGCCCTCTAGCTTAGCTTGATTTGTTTTTCTGACATTCAAAAGTGCCTGTAATGGTCTAATTGAAATAAATGCTTTTGAGTTTTGAGTTTTTGAGTTTTACCCTGGAATGCTGTCAACATGAAATAATGATAGCCACGCATCATGTTATTTCTATATTTGAAGTTATGCTGGGCTATATAAGTTATTAATGGAATATTTTATAATTATACCTGTGACTGCGGCATTAATATGAGAAAATATGTGTCCGCTCATTATACTAAGCCAATTTGAATGGAATTTTAAGCCTAGCAAACCCAAACGCGTGGATATTAAACAGAATATGTTCCTGTATTAAGCTAACGTAACGTTACTGATATCCATTTTCACGAACCTAGTGTTCGCAACACCAAATATATCTAAAGCTGGGTACTGACCAACGTTACGAGGTGTAATGTAACATAACCTCGTAGCCTTAATGATTAAACAAAAGTACACTGTTAGATTTTCTGAAAGCTGAAATTCCAAAAGAGCAATTATTTTTGGGTATTTATTTACGTCGCAATGAAAACGCCCATTAGTATTTAAAAGGTGACCTAAATCTGAAATTCACAGAAATTGTTAGCAGTAGTGAAGTTCCAAATACACTCAATGTAATTCAAGTAGCTAGGTACTAGGTCTCCCTCGACTGCCTCGTTGGTCGAGTGGTCGCAAGCGCAACTGCTGAGCATGAGGTTCTGGGTTCGATTCCCAGGTCGGGCAAAGTGCTATTGGGTTTTTCCATCAGGAATTTCTCAGTAGCAGCCACGGAGTCTGGATTTACTTACCCGGTTGATGGCAATAGGCTAACCACCTATTACATGGGACTTAAACATAACTGACGAAATGTGGGTGTACTATTAGGTACACCTCTGCCTAACCCTACAGGGATTACAGGCGTGATTTTAGGTACTAAGTGTTCTTGTAACGATGTGAACACAATGGCCCGTAACTGTGACTGTGAAAAATTCTATGATTAGCAGCCGGGCCGAACAGTTAACCATAATTTTCAAGGTGTAATAGGGTCTCGGATTCTTGGTATGTTAGATATGGTCACCCCTCCACGGACCAACCTCAGCAAGCGTTGCTTAACCTAGTAGATAGGCGGCTGTTATTACTCACCCACGAGACCCTCCAAAGTAGGAAACATAAACTAAACCAATTTCTTGGTCAAACAACAGAGCGGGGTCAAAGCTGTATCATTATAAAATAATATTTTATAACACTTTTATGATCTTATGTACTGAAGTCGCGTAAAAATGTCAATCAACCGAGCCAACTTCAGCGAACGACTTTTATGACTTTTGTACCTCGAGATTTTTATATTTTGAAATAATGTTGGATGGTATCATGCAATTTTATGTCATGTAGACTGTTATTTGGTACATTACGGGGTGAAACTCACTTGCAAGGAAAGCAAAGGCATCTTCCCGAGCATTTACCTCCAAGAAAATTATTCAAAGGTGTTGTAACAACAAATTTTAACAGAATGGACATAAGTTCTTTGTCATCGTCGTTATGACTGTTAGAAAGTCACTTTGTCTATCCAGTTTCTTTGCAATATTCTCAACAAATCACCCCCGCTTCCAAAGTATATCAAAATTTAATATGATTAAAAAAAACCCACATTTGGTAGGTAGTTGCTTAGTTGAGCTTCAAATCAATCAATATTTGATGACAAGGTAACATCATTACAAAAAAAAAGCGGGTTGCACTCCTGGAATGCCGGCAGAAGTGAAAACTTGAAACAACGCCATCTAGCTAAAATATCAGAAACAATAGCTTGCAAGAACGAAAGATGTCGCTGCCGTAGAAAAAAACTTGAAACAACTCCATCTAGCTTAAACTACACGCACACTCGCGCAAGTGCCCTGCGCCGATTCAATCTGGCGATCTGACGCGAGTTTAACAGTTTTTGCCCATCCCAAAACGTGCACAACGCCGCTAAAGAAGTTTTCACTTCAAAAAATAGAAACACTTGTACTAATCCTAAAATGTAGGTTTTGTGAGGAAACATGAAGAAAAGCAACTCCACAGTCATTCTTTTTCCAGGACCCCACCACAACTTCATACTTAAGTCACACATAACATTTCCTCAAACATTCAAGGATCTACATCCTTCTTAAAACCCCACTCACACCGCAACAGCAAATAACTCACGAACTTATTCACCGACACGTGTTACGGAACGGTGTGACAAACTCCTTGGTAGCCACTCGAAACAGCCGGGCAAAGTGGGCCAGTTAGCCAAGTTAAATTGGCCAAGTGTTAGCAACTTTTTAACTAGTGTTTACCCACTTTGTCTAAAATATTGCTTTTGTTGAGACGTTTTCGGTTGTGGGGAAAATACGTAAACAGGTTCGTTTTGTGGACGAAAGGAAACTAGGTAAAGTATTATTAAAGTAGTATATTTGTTAAGCGGATGTCAGTCGCTTCATTCGCTTTTTATACTTCTTCTTCATTTATTGTACATACTTTCAGTCAGTGGAATTCACTGCCAGCTTCTCTGTTCCCTGATCATTATAATCTGGATTTATTCATAGTTCAAGTGAATCAATTTCTTCTAAGCAAGCGTGCTCCATCTTAGGCCGTATAATTGCTTTACATCAGGCGAGTTGCGGCCAAACGCAAGCCTATTTAGTATAAAAAAAAATATTGTAGTAGGTAGGTGACTTACTGTAATCTGCCTATATATTTATAAATTCTTTTCACTCGAAGTGAAACGACTGAACAAAAAATTACTTAAAAGTAAAAATATCATTAGTGAATCGATCGAAAAATGTTGGATTTCGACACTCGATCACCTACCGAATTATCGAAAAATGAAAAGAGCCGATGAATTTTCATTCTCATGAAGTTTTGTCGTTGTTAAATGTACCGTTTTGTAAAGTTTTGTCATAACCCTGGAATTAAATAAAAATGAACAGCCTTGAGTGTACCGTTCACTCATGTGAAACGTCTCATATTAGCTTTAAGGAACTCTAGTTAGTATAAGTATGTTGAAACTTGGAAGCCAATAAACTGATATTATGTTTCTATTTCAGAGTTAACATGTTAGGTTCTGAACTTCTTACGTAATACCTAGAATTGCATGCGTTTGGTCCAGGTTTTATACTCAAGTTGGGCAAAGTGTTAATGGGTTTTCTGGGAACCTTACAAACTCGATTTGTGCGTGTGTTTACCCCTACGCATAGGATTTATAACACATCTGGCGAAATGTGGATTTCTACTACACCTCTGAATACTGGCGAAATGATGGCGTTGGGAGGGACAACTCTTTAGTTAAGTGAAGACTTATTGTGCCTCACTTAAGTTTACCATTTTTTTTTCATTCAGTCATTCATCCCTCGCATTTTTTATACCGTTGCCCTACTCTAGAAATTTCTCCTGTATCATGGGTGCGTTTACAAACATTTAAACTCTCATAATTTAAGAATTGCCGAACTAAAGTGGCAGTGGGCAGGGTAGAACGGAAGGCCAATGGGGCTGAAAAGTTCTGGAGTGGCGACCGCGAACCGGAAGACGTTGCGTTGGAAGGCCTCCCACTAGGTTGACCGATGATCTGGTGAGGGTTGCGGGGATCCGCTGGATGCGAATTGCGCGGGTTCGGTCAATATGGCGACACTTGGAGGAGGCATAATGTCCATTGGACGTCTTTCGTCTGAAACGGAGGAACCAGGTAGTTGACCTGCAGAGCACGCAAATATTTGTTCTGTGTGGGGATCGAACGCGACACGCAGCGCAGCAGCCAGTCGCTCAGCCACTGCGCCAATCAATTTAACAGATCTATTGACCGTGTGGAACAATGGCCTGATTTTCGGAGGCCTATTCAATCTCGTGACAAGTGATTGGATTGGTTGTTGTTAGCTCGGTCAACCAATCACATTGATTGCATAATCCAAAGGT
Organism: Lycophotia porphyrea; assembly: GCA_950005105.1. NCBI lineage: Eukaryota > Metazoa > Arthropoda > Insecta > Lepidoptera > Noctuidae > Lycophotia > Lycophotia porphyrea. The sequence continues at coordinate 12,766,548 of OX465406.1, forward strand.
GTTCGACGTGTGACAATAGATTTCAAACTTTTCGACTTTCTCTTTTCGATTTTTCGTGTTAATGGAATACCTAAATACATTCTTAATCCCAAAATCGATATGTCGTAAGTTATTCTCTACGGCACATCGACCTATCACCATCAAAGGTCAATGTTCCAGATTTGACCCAATATACAGGGTGTAAACAGACTCTTCACGAAGCCGTAAACCAAGCATTATGTACATCAAACTAAGTAACTTTACGCACAAATTAGTGGTGGGAAACGACTTTTTTTTTTGGGCTGAAAAGTCACGTTTTACAGTAGGACTCAATGTAACGCACTCAAAACATTGTGCTGATGGACGGATTGAATAGTAAGGGGGTCCTGGAGTAAAAATCTTACATTAAAAACATGTATTTAAAAAAAAAAAACTTGTGAAAATGTTGGAACTTTGACCCCCAATATCTCCGTAACTAGAAGGTTCCCAGGTATGGTCTAGAACAAAAAAAATATCGCAATGACGGGCAGAACAAGTGGCTTTCGGCTTCGTTAAGAGTCTATTTACACCTTTTATAAGTTAGTAGACCTCTTTTTACGGTGTTTGCTAAGAAGCACTTACAACCTTAGGTGGCGACACATTTCTGCCTAATTTTGGATAATTAGTATCGTAAGGAGTTGACTGGTTATTTATGTGGTAATGGTTTTAGTGTGTAACTGTCGCTCTTCGTAGCAAAGACGTCATCTTTCTGTCGTATGTTACCTAAGGTTAGCGCAACATGTATTTTTTTAGGGTACCGTACAAGGCTAAAACGGGACCTTGTTGTCTTTTTTTTTTAATTACAGAACAAAACAAAAAATAAACAGATACATCACAAATACCTCAATAGGTTTGTCCGGATGTTGAAACACTTAAAAGCTATCTTAATACTAACTAAGCAAATAATCATTATTAATTTAAGGTTAACACATAAATAGTTTATTACTATATTGTAGACAGGATGATGCATTTTCAGAGAGAGTCAAAGTATTGTTTGTATTTATATTTATAGTTACTATTTGTTATTTCTGATTAAATTTTAGTTGGAACGTCATTCATTAGAGTAGGAATTAAATAAGCGACGGTTCGTTTTCCGTAATAGTTCATGTATCTCGGTATTATTAGTTTAGTCTGTCCGGCTGTCTGTCACCGGGCTGTATCTCATGAACCGTGATAGCTAGACAGTTGAAATTGTCACAGATGATGTATTTCTATTACCGCTATAACAACAAATACTAAAAAAAGTATAAAATAAATATTTAAGAGGACCTCCCATACAACAAACGTGATTGTTTTTTCGTTTTTTTGCTCGATAATAATGATGGCGACAGGTAGACACTTGAAAAGGTTATAATATAGCGCTAATGTTTTATAGATAATGGTACGGAACCCTTCGTGCACAAGTCTGACTCGCACTTGGCCAGTTATTTTCTTCCATTCTCTCCTGTCAGTTGTCAATCTATCATCCACTTTTTTTTCTTTCTGGTCTATGGACGTGATCTATGCACAGTAATATATATAGACAGTGATCTATGGACAATGATCTATGGTCAGTGGTCTATGGACAGTGGTCTATGGACAGTGGTCTATGGACAGTGGTCTATGCACAGTGATCTATGGACAGTGGTGTATGGCCAGTGGTCTTTGCACAGTGGTCTATAGACAGTGATCTATGATCAGTGGTCTATGGACAGTTGTCTATGGACAGTTGTCCTTGGACAGTGGTCGACGGGCAGTGGACTATTTTTTCTCCTTCTTGTAGGTTGAAATCAGATGTCTTTTATTGGGCTGTGATGTCTACTATTAAGATTTAAATAACCATAAATTATTTATAAAATATTTTTCATTTATTTCAATTTTAGCTCGGAATATATCAATTAATGGTAATTCTGGACTGAAATCTCAAAAAACTTTACAAATTCATAATAAGACACAGACCTAGTAAAATTAATAACCTATTGAATATACGTGCCTACATTTATACATTACTAGCGGACGTCACGCGGTTTTACCCGCGTAGTTCCCGTTCCGTGGGAGTAGGTACAGGGATAAAATATAGCCTATGTTACTCACTGATTATGTAGCTATCCATTGCTGAAAGATTTTTTCTAATCGGTCCAGTAGTTTTTAAGTTTATTCGGCAAATACAAATCTTTCCTCTTTATAATATTAGTATAGAGTATAGATTAGTAAAGATAATTAAACTACAAAACCAACAATTTATTTTTCAAACAGCCTTCACATAAAAAGCCTTGATAACCATTTCTAATAATGCCTCCACTATCTAGAATTCTAGACTTCAAATACATTAGTTATTGACTGACCACCTATCATTATAAAATCAATGACTACCTTTAATATCTTCTATTATTCATAAAAGACTAACACTTTTGCCGCCGACCTCACCCACGTTTTATCATTCATATTTACAAAAAAAAATACTTCTTCATCATGTTTTTCAGGGATTGAGTGTCTTTCATCCTTGTGGCTAAATAATAAAAGTCATACGGTTAAAGCTTCAAGGTTAAGCAGCGCTTGTCAAGGTCGTTCTGTGGATGGGAGATCATTTGTGACATACGAATTCATTTCGTATCTCGGAAAGTATATATATTAAGTAGTACTAGTTTAAACCGTTGGATTTAGCTGTCATTTGTAGATCTTTGACAGTCGTTACAGGTACACTGAAAAAAATGCACGCCAATCAAGTGACTTTTTAGCTTGATTTGATGACGATATCTTGTTTAGATTAATCAAAATCTTAGTTAAGTTGATCATCACGACATAATTGCAGCAATACTAGTTCAAATGATTGAACGCTCAAACAAGTTTCTTGATTACCCTTAACATGACATCATTGTAGAAGAGTTAAAAAACAGACAATCTTTATTGAAGTAATCAAAATCAAGCATGATTGACACAACTAACTTACTTTTGACTTGATTGCTGCAAATAGGTTTAGTGATAACTCCAAACAAGATCCCGTTTCAAGTCTCAATCAAATAAAATTAGTAGCTGTGATCATTGTGCTTTATAGGCTCAGATGCAAACGAGTTACTTAGTCAATCTAAACAAAATCTTGATTGTGGCAACTACTTCTTTTTTCAGTGTAGTGTGGCCAGAAAATATAACAGCTGGTTTCAGATTCAGCTGCATCTGGTCAGACTAGAAGCTGACCTCAACGTATTTGAGAAAAGTCTAGTCAGATGGAGATTCGTGATTTTCAACAGTTGGGATATTTCTCGCCGGCATGTAAACCCAAGTCAGAGGTCCATGAGCGGCATAAAAACTCTGAAACCAGGTTAGGCACTAACCTCACGATAAAGAAGAAAGTGTCTTTACATATATATATACTTTGATATATATTTATAGTATTTTATACATATATCCTTGTAGTTTATCTTAGTATTCAATAAAAAAATATTTGCAGATTTATACACCTACCACTGTTTGTCTCTCCATCACCCAAAGGTTGACTGGTAGAAATGCCTTTGACATTAATTCTGCCTCTGTACTTTGTGCTTGAAGTGTCAAAAAAATAAATTTAAAAAAATTGTGTGTACTTATGTATGTACACGCGTTAGAAGTAAAAAAAAAAAAAAAAAAAAGGTTTTTAAAAATTTTATCTTTCGCCTTATCCTACGTTTGTAGAAACAAGGTCTTATATCAATTACTTATACAACCTAACCTCCTAGCTCCAGCAGTAGATTAAAAATAATAACCTAGGCTTGTCAATATCTGACACTAAGCTAACTTCAGGGTGTATGTTGACTAGCTAACTTCAAGCTGTTACTTTTGTGTTACAGTCGCGCGCATCTTAAAATATCACTCTCATCATTTTTCCCTAACGCGCCAAAAAAAGTATAACTTTAATAAAGAAAATGATTGGGAGCTCATAATAGTTGAAAATCACGGAAAGATATCCCGAAAGTGACGGGTTCACGGTTTATAATTTAACTTACACTAAATTAAATTATAAACCGTGAGGCTTGAAACAAATAGATACAAACAGGCAGCAACGGATTAGTATTTCGCCTTAGGTAATATTAGCAAGCACGACAGCCAATATTTTCCATCAATCGATTGCTATAAGGTTTCCGAGAATTCATTATAATGCAGCTTTGATGTTAGTTCAAAGGGTATTAATTATTGTTTGTATAATGTGCCTATTTCTGGAGGGCAGGTGGTGTTGGTGTGTACTAAGTTACGGTGGTTATTTTTGTCAAACAATATCCTTACTTTAATCTATACACCTATACATCTTTTAGATCTATACATAATTATCTATACTATCTATCTATACAGATAAATAAAATTGGAGTGTCTGTTTGTAATATTAAAATAACCGGTTTTTGCTTAGTGCATATGGATGTTGTATACACGGTACATACATACCAAAATAACATTTTTAAAATTTTTATCTGTCTGTCTGTTTGTTCCGGCTAATCTCTGAAATGGTTGGACTGATTTTCACTGGCAGATAGCTAATGTAACAAGGAGTAATTTAGGCTACTTTTATTTTAGATAAATAAGTAAGTTTGTTTGTTACCTTTTCACGCCTAAACCACGGAACCGATAACCCTGAAATTTTTCATACACGTTGTCAGATGAACTGAAACGGACATAGGATACCTTTCATCCCGAAAAAAGTACTGTTCCCGAGGAAAACAACAATAACGTTATAATGCTCATAGATGGCGCCACGTGTCTTTCGAATCAGGATTGAATTACAAGCAGAGTACAACCCAAATTGACTGTCAAATTCTAAAAAACGCAAGTGAGGCTGCGGCCTAAAGCTAGTAACTCATATTATTCGTTTGGAACTATCAAAAACAAAAAAAAAAAACTCGAAAATTATACAAGTATAATTACTATTATTACTTGGTGATATAGCTAAGTACAATGAACAATTCATTCATTAATTTATATTGCCAATTTAACTACCCAAGTTCGGCCAACAAAGAAACTGTGTCAATACAATGTTTATTTAATTATCTGTCTTCTGTTGTTGACATCTAACAAAGAAATAAAAGGTCGTTATGTGTGAAGGTCGCTGGGTGCGAAAAGATACAGATAATGTGAGATCTTATACCTACCTATTTTGAAACAATGAGCTGCCATTTAATAACAGAAACTCAAACTCAAAGCATTTATTTCAATTCGACCATAGCAGACACTTTTGAAAGTTAGAACAACAAAAATAGCTACAGTCACAGACACAAGACATAATATCTTGTGAAAGTACTGTGATTGCCCATTCCAAAGCGTAGATCTCTATGGAGAAGAATTGTCAAGAAACTCCATGGACACTCTTTTCAATCAAAATATTCACCTTTTTTCATACTTTGATTCACACCGGGAACTACCGAAAGAGTCGGAACGAGGTATTAAAAGAGGTTCGCCCAGTGTTACCTGCGCTTTAGATTCAAAGCAAAATAAAACTATAGTATTCCATTTATTTTTCACGTTCCTTTTCTAATACACAAAAATAAACCGATACCACTAACATTGCACAAAAGCTCCACGAAATCAAAATACTAGTGTAAAATATGATATTATAACCCCATTACATTATCGCTGTGTCTCAGTTGTGGCGGCCCCGCCTTACGAGCTACTTAAGTCGTGAGTTCGAACCCAGTGAGCCGCATTACTTTGTATAATTTATTTCATCACCACTGCTCTCAACGGTACGGTGAAGGAAAACATCGTGAGGAAACCGGCATGTCCTAGAACCAAAAATTCGAAGACATGTGACATCTACCAACCCGCACTGGGCCTGCGTGGTGGATTATAGCCCATTCTTTATTTATTTTATTTATTTATTTATTATCATTACAAAATCCATATCAGCTCTTTGAAATTTTATCACATAATTTATAAACTAATCTTACAGCCTATTACAGATTTACAATTTAATAGCTATACAATACATTGCTAAGAGTACAGCGTGGATGAATGTGTAGCCTGTGTGTGTGCCTGAGGAGTTGCAAATAAGTGTGTGAGTATGTTATAGTGTTGTGTGTGGTAGTATCGGTTTATGGATATGGATGAGGATGTTTACACCTGGTTTCTCACCTCTATGCTATAAGGAACTTCCAATAACACTTTGCCGGCAACCCCAGGACACAAGACTCAGCTCAATATAAACTAGAACCAAATCCACAATTTGCTATTAAAAAACTGGCCAAGGGCGAGTCGGACTCGCGCACGAAGGGTTTCGTACCATTATCTATACAACATTAGACAAAAAAGGCAAATAAATCACGTTTGTTGCAAAAAAAAAAACTCGTGTGTTGGCCCCCTTAAATATTTATTTTATTCTAATCATTTATTTTGAAAGTGAATAATTATTTCAAGCGTCTACCTGTCGCCGTTATTAACATCGAGCAAAAAAACGGCAAAAATTCACGTTTGTTGTATGGGAGCCCTCCTTAAATATTTGTTTTATTGTTTTTAGTATTTGTTGTTATAGCGACAACAGAAATACATCATCTGTGAAAATTCAACGGTCTAGCTATCACAGTTCATGAGATACAGCCTGGTGACAGACGAACAGACAGACAGACAGACGGACTGACAGCGGAGTCTTAGTAATAGGGTCCCGTTTAACCTTTGGGTATGGAGACCTAAACACGAGCTTAAAATAATAAGCGCTTAACCCACTGTCCCAGTTAATAGAGTCGTTACTGGACTGTTTAGTTGACATCACAGAAAAATCCAGAAGGTCACATTTACACAACGAGCCAAATAAAAGCACGCATAGGCAGAGAGCGTACAGTTTGCGTCATATAAGTTTACTGCTCTGATCATAACATAACATCACGCCTGCAATTCCAGAAAGGTTAGCCAGAGGTGTACGTAATAGTACTACCACATTTCCCCAGTTGTTTTTTAAGTCCCAGGTGCGAGCCTATTGCCATCAACCGGGCACAAATACTGATACCGTGGCTGCTACTAAGAAATTCTTGAAGGAGAACCCGGTAACAATTTTCCCGACCCGGGAATCGAACCCAGGACCTCATGCTCAGCAGTCGCGCTTGCCACCAACGAGGGACTCAAAAGAAAAAAAAAACATGTGTGAAATTCACACGAAGTGAAACCTTCAACAATGTTGGCTTATAGATAAACACTGTATAATGCTTCCTATCTCATTTTCTTCCATGTTAAATCTTATGAATTTATGTGTCCGACTCTTTTTACTGTCGCTTTTTCGTTTCATCGACTTTCAAATCACAACGATGCTAAAAAAGTTTTCACTTCAAGAAAATACAGAGTAAAAAAAATAACTCTCTGGGTTTGAATCCAAAGGTATCAGTTGCTATATATACATCTGGGTCACCACTTTCACTACACCGAATTCAAACAAATGCGAGGACAAACCTATTTTTGTTTTGAAGTGAAAACTTCATTACTTCGTGATTTGAAAGTCGATGAAACGAAAAAGCGACAATAAAAAGAGACAGACTCATAAATTCAAAATATTTAACGTGGGACTTAAAATGAACATGGACAAAACCAAGGTCATGTTGAATGCCCATGTAACACCCACTCCTATCAAGATCGGAGACTCTACAATCGAAGTTGTAGACGATTATGTCTACCTGGGACAAACGGTCCAGTTAGGTAGGTCTAACTTCGAGAAAGAGGTCAATCGTCGAATCCGACTCGGCTGGGCAGCGTTCGGGAAGTTGCGTGTTATCTTCTCGTCCAACTTACCGCAGTGTCTCAAGACGAAAGTCTATGACCAGTGTATGTTGCCAGTGATTACATACGGGACCGAAACGTGGTCGCTCACAATGGGCCTCATCAGAAGGCTTAAAGTCACCCAAAGGGCAATGGAGAGGGCTATGCTCGGAGTTTCCTTGCGTGATCGAATCAGAAATGAGGACATTCGCAAGAGAACCAAGGTTACCGACGTAGCCCGAAGAATTGCCAAACTTAAGTGGCAGTGGGCAGGGCACATTGCTCGCAGAACGGATGGCCGATGTGGCCGTAAAGTTCTGGAGTGGCGACCGCGAACCGGAAGACGTTGCGTTGGAAGGCCTCCCACTAGGTGGACCGATGACCTGATGAAGGTTGCAGGGATCCGCTGGATGCGAGTCGCACGGGACCGGTCAATGTGGCGACACTTGGGGGAGGCCTATGTCCAGCAGTGGACGTCTTTTGGCTGAAATGATGATGAATGATGATGATGAAATGGATTTAGGAGGTCAGCACGCAGTCGCTCCATGTAAAATGCTAGTATACAGCTGCATCCGGATAGACTGGAAGCCGACCCTAATATACAGTCTTGGCCAAAAGTATTGAGCACCTTACAAATTTCGCTCGTTCACGGTAAGTATGGGAGAAAACCAAATCTACTGTTGAAGTATTCTTTTGTCAGTCATCTACAAACATTTAAAAACTATGACCCACACCGCAGCTAGCAATAAAACACCTAGGTGCAATAAAATGTGTCTTTTACCATTTTTGTATTTATTTATCAGTTCGCTACCATCGCTCGTTGTGAACACATCCAGTGATCTAGTGCGCCTTTGGTATTTTATTTCAAAGTTTTAAGCGTTATCGTTGCAATATGCCAAAAAGAAACGAACTTTCTTTAGAAAAACGTGTGCAGATACAGCTTCTGCATGAGCAAGGGAAATTACAAGTAGAGATTTCCAAAACTGTGAAATGTTCGCGCCGATGCGTGCAATATGCTATTCAGCGATTCTCTGCTACCGGATCACATCAAAATAGACCGAGAACCGGGCACAAACGCATCACCACAGACCGTCAGGATCGTCAGTTACTGAGAGAGTCGTTAAGAAATAGGAAAAAAACATCTTCAGAGCTCGCTGCTAAGTTGTCAGAACAAATTAAGAAATCAATTTCTGCTCGAATTACTTGTAGAAGACTTCAGGAAGCTGGTCTGAAAGGCTGTAAAGCTAGGAAGAAGTCATGGCTCTCCGACAACAACAAAAAAGCTCGGTATAAATGGGCCTTAAAACACCAAACTTTCACCGCTGAAGAGTGGTCAAATGTTGTGTGGTCAGACGAATCAAACTTTGAGGTGAGTAAGTCAATTTAATGCCCTAGTAAAATTATATAAAATGGTTTAAAAACCAAACGCATAGATGAAGTTATTTTTTTTTTCCGGAACTCAATATTTTTCTTTTTATTGCAGATTTTTAGAACACCTAGTGTGACCTTTGTGCATGGCCGATTGGGCGAAGAATTTAAGCTAGAGTGTGTGATCACAACCGTAAAACACGGCGGCAGCAGCATAATGGTCTGGGGTTGCATGACCGATTCTGGAGTTGGCGAATTATTCGTGTGTGAGGGCCGCATGGACTCTACTAAGTACATAAATGTACTAGAAACTGCGTTGCTGCCTTCATTCACGAAACTTTTCGGCGACACGAACATGGATGGTGTTAAATTCCAGCAGGATAACGCGCCATGCCTCAAATCTGCCCGCACTATGACATGGTTTCGGGAAAATAACACAGAGCTTCTTGACTGGCCTGCCTAGTCGCCAGATCTGAACCCCATAGAACATTTATGGGGTTTATTAAAGCGTAGAGTTAGGCACCACACAATTAACAACAGAGAAGATTTGAAACGCTAGCTGCGCCTAGAATGGAACGCGATTACTGCTGAAGACTGTAAAAATTTTGTTAGCTCTTTACCAAAAAGAATTTCTGCCGTAATTAAGGCAAAGGGTGGACCCACAAAATATTAATTTTCTATTAATAAATAGTAAAATAAACCTATATAAAACGTTTTGTTTTGTTTCTATTTGATACTCGGCATAAAACTGAAAGATGTCATGGGTGCTCAATACTTTTGGCCACGGCTGTAGTTTGGAAAAGGCAAAAAGAATTGTGATGATAAATCTATGCTATGACAGTGCTGTCTTTAAGCTCTAAAGAAAGTTCTAGCAACCAGACTCATACACTCAATACAACCTTCTAAATTCATATAATCCTATTCAATGAATATTTCATGAAAAAGTCATTCAATAGGATTAAATGGACTTGCAGGGATATATAGATGATTTTCATCAATGTGATTCTGTAACTACATACGTGTTACTGGCGCAACTCATTTTTCATCCACATACAACCTGACAATGACCTGCAAATTGCAAAAAACGTAAGAAAATTTGAATTTCGCGGGTACCCTGACGCAATCACCTTAAGCAAGATTCGTTTTCTTAGTTTATTATAAAAAGCGTTCCATTAAAACTCGATAGTGAGAAAGATTAACGAGTCCCGATAAATCCTCACCTAGGTCAAGTTTCTGTAAAAGTATTGGTCATTTATAAAACAGAGATTCAATACAACCCGCCTTTTAGGTCAAGCAGTTATTATTAATCCTCTCTATTTCTTTTTTTGTTCATATTTAATTACAATCCAATTCGTATTCTAGTTTTATTTTTATTTACCTTCTAAATATATCAGAAACTCATTTTAAAGAGATTTATTTTGATCTACGAATTGTAATAATCATTTTCAGTAGCATATGATTTTATATGGCATCTGATACACCACAACACTGTCCTCCGCTTTCCATCCCAGCGACCTCTTAAGGTCGTCATCTAACTGGGAGGCATCCTACGTTGCGCTTGCCTCCTCTCTAACAACCGTCCATATTCTTACTCAAAACATACCTCGGGAAATGTTCTTCATTCCCCCGCATCAAAGCCCGTGCCATGACAACCGATTTTCTCACAACTTCTCGGTTATCAAGCTTCACGTTGTGTCCCATTCACCTTTTCCATAAATAATGCTGAACAAATCTGAATGAGACCGCTTTGAACTCGTAATTAATACTCATAAATTAAGCTTGTCACATAAAATCAGACTGAATCACGAGTGCTAACATAATTTATGGCTGGACCGCTGCTGTCCCATCTTTCATCGTAGGATTTATGGTGATGTTCCCAGGAGTTTATCTTTAGGTTAGATCTCCAGGTGATATATGATTTTTGTTGTGATGTGACAGATAGTTTGTGGTGTAATGGCGTTACACATTAACAGTAGAAAGGATTTTAATTTTGAAAATTCATTAATAGACGCTGTCGAAAACTATAATCATCAGCATAGCAAACATGCAAATTAGCTGGCAAAGAATAAGGAAAGTTAATTCATGTTATGGGTCCATCGGTATACAACCGGATCATCATCATCATCAGCCTTATAATGTTCCCACTACTGGGACTCAGGCCTCCTCTCTTATGAGAGGGAATGGGCTATAATCCACCACGCGGGCCCAGTGCGGATTGGTAGATGTCACATGTCTTCGAATTTTTGATTCTAGGACATGCCGGTCTTCCTCACGATGTTTTCCTTCACCGTTTTTGAGAGCTTTGGTGATGAAATAAATTAAACAAAGTAATGCGCCTGTCTGGGTTTGAACCCACGACTTACTGTTCGTAAGTCGGGGTCGCTACCACTGGGCCACCGCTGCTCTCGCGCGACGTCTGACAATATTTTGAAGGCTAAACTCAAATGCTGGCTAACCGACCAGGCGTTATATGACCTGAAATAATGGTTTTAAGTAATTTAATGTGATTATTATGTATGTGCTTCTATCATTCTATTTATTGTGTGTTCTTAATGATCATTTCTTTTATTTATGATAATTATTTGTGTAATGATTTATAATGACTCTCTTTATGTTTTTAATGTATAATGATTTGTTATTACTTTTCTTTTATTTCCAAATCTGACTTGTAATTTTTGATAATTATTAATAAATAAACTAAACTCACTGCCTCTATGTCTAACTGACTGCCTTGTTGGTCTAGTGGTCGCGAGCGCGACTGCTGAGCATGAGGTCCTGGGTTCGAGTCCCAGGTCGGGCAAGGTGTTATTGGGTTTTTCCATCAGGAATTTCTTAGTAGCAGCCACGGAGTCTGGATTTGTGCCCGGTTGATGGCAATAGGCTCGCCCCCTATATTACGTGGGACTTAAAAAACATAACTGACGAAATGTGGGTATACCATTAGGTACACCTCTGCCTAACCTAACCCTTCGGGGATTACAGGCGTAATGTTATGTTATGTGTTTGTAAACTAAACTAAACTAGCCGTTTCCCGACTTGGCTTCCTGTTGGAGACGGTACTTTCATACAAGCGTAATACCTTGGCTTGGCCTTATAACCTAATATGTTCCAAGGTGTTAGGGTTCCTGAACAGTCTGCTTCCCTTATAGACTCGCCGTATAGTTGGCCCCAAGGTATACCACTGCTTCCAGTCTAACCGAATGCAGCTGAATACCAGTATTTTACATGGCATGACTGCCTATCTGACCTCCACAACCCAGAATTTTACCAAACAATGAAACTGAAGCAGCACAACAAAAAGTTCTAAAGCAACATAGAACAAAAAGTACTACAGCGCCATCTATGACACAAACGATGAACTAAATAGCGAAAGACACCTAATTCCTAGATCGCGCAAGTGAAGTTATCCGCGACTGCCCACCAGACATAACACCCATCAAAAAAAAAGTGTGTGTGTACTTATTACGCACGTAAGAAGTTATACTTCTTTGGCGTATAAAACTGAAATGAATAGCTAACTTCAGGGTGTACGTAGACTAGCTAACTTCAGGGTGTAGGTTTTTCAGGATGGAATGCGCGCGCATCGTAAAAGTTTACTCACATCATTTTCCCCTAACGCGCCAAAAGAAGTATAACTTCAAAAACATGCATTAAGTGGCCAGTTATTAAACCACTAGAACCACATTTAAAATGCATAAAATCCTAGATAATTTTGAAAGTCTGCAAGCCAGCCACTCTGTAGCAGCTGAATTAATTCGCAAAAGATAAAATGAGTGCGGATTAGCTCGTCCCGCTTATTCCGCATTCCGGAAAACTATTTCTGTGTTGGTAATCTGCGGTGCAGTTTAATTAATTGTTTTCTCGACTATAACTTTAGCACTTGCAGATGTAGAAAAATAAAGAGGTATTGGGAAATATTATCTGAATCCTTCCTTTTGAACGTTTGAGTCTCTTGGCAAGCAGCAATAGTTTCTTTTTTTAATATTCTACTAACTTCAAAAAAGAAATTTTTGTATTCCACCTTCAATCTTTTTTTAAGTGAATTTTTTTTAGGCGCGTTGGGCATTTTTGAGATGGGGAAAAGCAACTGAACTCGCGACACCGTTAAACGACCTCTTTTTCGTTGCAAAGTTAGCCGTATTGCTACATATTACAAGCCCACAAAAAATACAGTGTATAGTCAAAGGTATAATAAGTAAAAGACTTATGCAAAGTATTTTCTAAAAATAATCCAGAATATTGAAAAAAAAGATTTCATTTCTGTCGCCACTCCCGGAGTGGTTTGTTTTTTTTTTATGTCTCCTTGATAACTGGGTCGATTTGCGTGATACTTATTTCATTTGATAGAGGCCGGGCTACATTTACCAAATGAAAAGGAATCAGCGGTGGTCCCATATAATAGTTATTCTTCAAACAAGATTTCCAGTAGCTTTGCCTGTAAGATTTACTCTGTCATCTTTTCTGAGTGATCCTGAGAATATCACTTTGCGTAAGCCATATTATTATTTTAGCCTGAAAATACTGAACGAAAAGATTTTCGTCTCAAAACTGACATCATCTTTCTCCCTCACATTTTCTATAAAAAGTAAAGGTAATCGCCCTTAAACCCCTCTTGACAGCACATCATGAATCTATGATCCTCGCGTAAATCATAGACTAACCAGCAGGGCTTTAAAAAAAGAGGGTGCACAGCAATCGTATCATATTTTAACATGCATACAGAACCGTGAACCCTTTCACGGCATTCGAAAAATGAAAATTCAAAATGGCGGTGCGTGTGTAATTTGCTTTTCGGCTCCTTTTTGCAATGCAATCTGCGTACGAACATTTGAATGTTCGTTCCCAGTATTGTTAAGTGTCGTTTCCTTTTTGTGTTTTTCTAGGGCCTTACCAAATGGCAAAAACGATCGGGATAGATTCGTCCTGTCCACAGATAGACGTTTGTATGTTTTTCTGTCCGTATGTCGTAGGCATTTTACTCCGATACTATTGGTTCATACAGTTGAAAATTGGAGACCTGGTCTCCAAATTTCTCTTTCTCTCTCTTCTTTTATGAACCGCTACAAAAATTGATTGTACAATTATGAATAAAAAAATTGAAGTGGACCTGCACACATAAGTGTAAATTATACTGTTAGGTGCAACTGAACCAAGTCCGAAGGTCCGGAGGTGGTGTGCGAGTCCATCTCGTACTTGGCCAGTTTAATGAGGTTGGCAAACTCAAACTCAAAAGTATTTATTTCAATTAGACCATAACAGGCATTTTTGAATGTCAGAAAAACAAAGAAGGCTAAGCTACAGTCACAGACACAAGGCATAATAACTTGTGAAAGTACTGTAGTTGCCCATTTCAAAGCGTAGATCTCTATGGAGAAGAATGGGCAAGAAACTCCATGGACATTCTTTTCAATCAAAATATTGTTATTGGTGACTGTCAGATAACAGCATTTACGTGATTTTTATAATACTTTCCCATGAATCCTTACTTGGTTTCACTTTACATCTTTCTTATACAGAAAATGACGTTTTTTTTTTGCTGCAATGACAAACTATTTGAACAAGTAATCACACCTTTTTTTTTCGGATGGGAAATCATCAAATGACTTCTCCCGCTCTGGGCGGAGCGCAAGGGAGTGTCAGACTTGTACTGACTAAAACCCATCCATGTTACTTCCTTGCCCTTTGTGTTCCAGGGCCGTGGTATCTCTTTCGAACAGTCACACAGCCCTGGCAGGCATCGGCCCTTGCGGGGCCCTCCCTGTTTGCTGATATGTCTTTGAAGCGCGCGTGGGACACGAACGCGCCATCAACACCGCCTGTCGTCAAAAGATGGGCGGACGGCGAGCAGCCCATTCCTCACCATCCGCAGGTCCGGGTCTATGATGGCTGGAAGCTACTAAGTGACCCCCGACGCCCAGGGCGTCTCCCGCGGTGGCTGGGACGTGAGGTTGTCCGTCTCTCACGCTCCGCCACCTCCTTCGCTAGCATGACTGCTTCGCAGAAGGAGGTGACAGCATCCCATTCCCTCTCGCTCCGGAACATAGATTGAACCAAGGGAGCAATCACACCTTAATTAGATAATTTTTAGGTCGTTCATTCCTTCTAAAATTTTTACGTCCCTGATTTCGTCTGGAAATTCCTTCTATTTCAGTTTTTCCATACAAGAACTCAAATCTCAATTTTATTTAAGGATAAGAGATATTTTACTTTGATGGGATCAGCGCTAAGTGATAATCCACATTTCTGACATAACTTTACAAAGTAGAATCTACAATACCTAAACTTAAGCAAGACCCTCTATCCTAAATTTCGACCCAACCCTACATCTCCAGGCGGGTCCTGTTTGACCTTCGATAAGTCACGTGAACATTGTCCCAACAATTAAGGATGCTCCTCACATGTCCGAAAGACGTACCTTTTTTCACTTCCTTTTGAGTTGTAATTAGTTTTCGACCTTTGACACAATAGCTGGGTTTTCAGAGTTTGGAATTGAAGTCACGCTTATGGCTTGTTCAGGGTTATGCTGTTGGAACTTAGGCCGAAACTTTCAAGGTCTAATTGATTTAGATAATCTAACTCTGCAAACGTGACGGATTTGGATAAGTATATACAGAGTGTTCGGTAGAAGGACGCTTCGCTGTCGTGAACGGGCACTGTCAGTTGTGACTGGTCATCGCATATCTGCCACGGTTTGTTTTGAATTAATTATTTTATTGTTGAATTATGTTTTTTGTTTTTACTATAGATATACTTTTAACGTGCACATCTTACGGCATCGTTCTCACATAATGTACCATACGCATTTGGACGTGCAGTTGCGGAAACCAGCCCGTTATACAATACAATATAAAGTACCATTTGGACAGGAATGATGTAACCAAGGTTTTGTAATAATATGCTGATTTAAAAGAGTGCCCATGGAGTTTCATGCCCGTTCTTCTCCATAGATATCCATTACGCTTTGGAACGGGCAACTAGAGTACTTTCCCGGTTATTTTGCCTTGTGACGTGGACTGTAGCTTCATTTTATTGTTGTCTTTTTTTCGACGGTAAAAGTGCCTGTAACTGGCCTACTTGAAATAAATGTTTTGATTGATGTTGGACCAATAAATTTTTTTAAGGGTGGATTGTGGTGTAGTTTAATACATGTGCAACTGTGCCAAGAAATCCTAATGATAATAATACACGTACGTATATGTTTATCACATTATCATTATTAGTATTAGACTAACCTGGATATTATGTGTGGATAGAACAAAGTTTCTTAACGTCTATCCAGTTGAAGTCACCGTTGTACCGTACCTATCTTATATTATAATAATTTGCTGACTAAGTTAGATAATTATTGCGCAAAGACTTTTCATACTTATTCAACGGCCATTTGGAAGGGACGGGTGGAGTTATACCTCAGGGATCAGATTTATAAAATAAAGCATTTTCAAATTATTCAAAATAATCATTTGAATGGAAATCTTTCAATTACAGTAAGTAATTTTACAAGAAAAGAACACATACATTTCCAAATACAACGAATCGAATCACATACAAAATCAACTACACAATTTACAAAGTTGTTAGTTCTAAACTCGAATGCAGCAACAGTTTTCACCTAATCAGTAACACAACGCACGTCTGCGGGGCGCATTCAATTCGTCAACGCACGCCTCAGGGACGCATTCAGCTCGTTTATATTCTACCCCTCTCGCCAATCCTACGTTCATTAACTTTACATTTGCGACTTGGTACCTTATTTATAATGAAAAAGAAGATAGGACTCTTGTGGGCCCATGTCATTTGGTTAACAACTAATCGAAATTAGAAAGAAAGAAAAAATATTTATTTGTTACAGAGACATGACGTGCATACAAAATTAGAAAAAAAAAATAGTGCGTGGCGTCCCTCCGCGCGGAAGAAGTGAAACTTCGTAATGTGACGCATTCACTCTCGCTCTGTCTCTTTCTATTCCCCCTCCCCAGGAGCGTTGAACGTTTAACGTAACAGTGCTTTCATACCCCCTCCATGGTAGCGTTAAACGTTTAACGCAACCTTGTTGGAAGTCGCATTCAAATAAACGGTAAACATACATCGCATAACAAAACATAAAAATTAGAAGTAATCATAAAAGAAATCACTCCTAAAAAATCTGATAGATTTATCTTACATTTTTCAAACAACGATAAAATAAGCTATGATCTGCAATCTTGAATCTGATTAGTCATAAAAATGGCTTTGGTATAATATGACATTTTCATGGGATTACTTCTATTTCCCCGATAGTACAACCACATTTCGCCAGTTAATCCATACCCATGTTATAGGGGGCGAGCCTATTTGACATGCTATGGGCACAAATTAAACTCCGTGGCGGCTACTGAGGAATTCGTGATGGGAAAACCCAATAGCACTTTGCTCATCCTAAGAATTGAACCCGGGACCACATGCTCATCAGTCACTTGCGACCACTCGACCAACAAGACAGTCAACACCAGTATTTAAAAGATTTTGAATAACATTCATCTAGCTTTGAGACTCAAAAAGCAAATCCCACATCACACCTTTTATTTGTACTCTAAAGAAAAAAACAATCCTGTCATTCATCATCAACCCTCCCTCTGCGCGCGTGACACTAAAGTGATCAGTGCCCGTTTTGTCCCGACAATCAGGGACGCGACTCACGCGCGCGGGACGAACACCGCTTTGTCTTATAGTTCCTTGGTGCGTGGTACGAGTGGTAGGCGATGGGTGTTATTTGATTAGAACGAATAAATTCTTTATCTCTTTGTGAAGACAACTTTATCCATAAATACATTAAAATTCCAAAAAGAATGTCAGTGTGAAGCCCCTCTGCAGGATGGGACTCACCGTCCATGTCTTTCAGCATTTAATCGCAGCAAATTTAAGACCTGTGCAGGTGGCTACATACTGGTCTAGCACCATTTAAGTTCCATGGACACAAAAACAGGAAGATTTCTAACATTTGAGTTATTCTAAGCAAGACTAAAACAAACTTCACATTCGAATACAATTATGATTTGATTTTGAATTTTATTTGAATTCCAATGGCTCAGTTAACATACGGTGCACACTGAAAAAAAAAGTAGTTGCTACAATTAACATTTTGTTTAGATTGACTAAGTAACAGTTTGCATCTGAGCCTATCAAGCTCAATGATCACAACTGATACTGATACTGTTAGCCTACGTCATCCCAATGCTGGGCAAAGGCCTCTCCCCATGACTTCCAGTTGTTTCGATCCAGGGCTAATGTGGGCCACTGGGTTTTATCCAGCTCGTCCCGCCATCACAACTACTTCTTTTATTTGACTGAGATTTGAAACGGGATCTAGTTTGGAGTACCTAATCATAAAACCTTTGCAGCAATCAATTCAAGTAAGTTAGTTGTGTCAATCAAACATTTTGATTACTTTTTTTTGTGTTTTCTGTTTTTGTGCTCATACCATGTTTTTTTTTTTGTTTTTTTTTTTTTATTATCATAAGTCTATACGTGAGGATTTGTAATTGGCTTTCTGGAGACTATGGTTTCCTTTTTTGTTTGTTTTTATTAGCTGTAAGTCCTCCATGTACTAAATATATAAATAAATAAAGATTGTCTCTTTTTTAACGCTTCTACATTGATGTCATATTAAGGGTAATTAAGAAACTTGTTTGAGCGTTCAATCATTTGAACTAGTGTTGCTGCAATCATGTCGTGATGATCAACTTAACTAAAACTTTGATTAATCTAAACAAGATATCGTCAATCAAGCTAAAAAGTCACTTGATTGGCGTGCATTTGTTCAGTGCAATAATAAGTTGTAGACTAACAATAAATCGCTTCATCTTATAACTAAAGCCACAATCCACCTTTCACACAATATCGTCTCGTGAAACTTCCACAAGTTTCGAATGTCCCACTTTGTAAAGCGTTATATTTCAAGCTCCAAACTAAAAACTTTTCCGCCACAGTTTTTGTCCTTTTGCTCTGCATTTATTAATCAAAAAAAAAGGAAGAGAGAAAGGAGTTTCTCTCTCTCATTTAATTTTAAATCAAATTGCAGGTTTGATCACCAATTAAGTAAGACAGGAAACATCGTTGAATACCGGACAAAGACTCAACAAGAGTCTTTGTCCGGTATTCAATGATGTTTTTTTAACCCATGTAGTTCTGCTTTTTTTTCTAGAATAGAGTTCAACGTGCTAAAGAGGAGCCTTGCTTGCCTAGGTTGGTCTGTGGATGGGTGACCACCCATTACTGACCGAGTTTCCTCCGTGCCTCGGAAAGCACGTTAAGCCGTTGGTCCCGGTTGTCATTTTTAGATGTTTGACAGTCGTTACGTAGTCAGTGGCCCAAAAAGTCTGATAACCAGTCTTACCAAGGGGTATCATATTACCCAGTACTAACTGGGTTGTGGAGGTCAGACAGGCAGTCGCTCCATGTAAAATAGAAACTGGTATTCAGCTGCATCCAGTTAGACTGGAAACCGATCCCAACATAGTTGGGAAAAGGCTAGGCAGATGATGATGAGTTCAACGTGCTGCGGAGAGCAGCGGGGGCCTAGTGGTGGCAGCTCGACTTACGAACAGTCGTGGGTTCGAACCCAGGCAGGCGCTTTACTTTGTATAATTTATTTCATCACGACTGCTCTCAAAACGGTGAAGGAAACCGGCATGTCCCAATCGGCACTGGGCCCGCGGGGTGGATTATATAGCGCATTACCTCTCATAAAGGGGAGATCGTGTGTCCCAACAGTGGGAATATTATAGGCTGATTATGCTACGCTATGCTGTGCTGCATATACTACCTAAGTATATTAGCACATGTGAACTCTATTCCAGAAAAAAAAACAGAAAAAGTGAAGGCGTCAAACACTTATTATGTTTTACATGCTGTTCAGGTATTTGCTCGGATTTTTCCGTCATTTGACTAAACATTTTACTGTCTCTATTCGAGTTCTCGTCATTTGACTAAACATTTTACTGTCTCTATTCGAGTACGCGTCATTTGACTAAAAATTTTACTGTCTCTATTCGAGTTCTCGACCGCGTAATTAGTTATTAATTAAACTCAGTTATTTGCGTCCAACATTTTGACACATAGTCAAGTACTGAGCTTCCATTAAAATATAGTAAATGAACTTTAATTCGTCCGCCATTGGGTTTAGCTTGGCATGTGACAGCTAATTATTTCGTTACGCTCGCGTTAGTCCGATTATTGTTAGGTTGTATGAGTAACCACGAATACATTATTATTTTGGTAGCCGAGTCCGAGTTCGTTCCTTTTTAGGGTTCTGTACCCAAAGGGTAAGCAATATTACTAATCCCAAGACAAGATTTTGGCAAAGACATAAATTATATTTATTTTACAAACACTTTTACACGTATTTTTGAAGTGAAAAACAATTGAACTCGCAACACAGTTAAACGAAATCTTTTTCATTGCAGTGTTAGCCGTATTGCTGCATATTACAAGCCCAAATAAATACAGTGTATAGTCAAATGTATAAGTAAAAGACTTATGCAAAAATAATATTTTCTAAGAATAATCCAGAATCTTGAAAAAAAAAAAAAAATTGTTTCTTCTGTTGGCACTCCCGGTGTAGTTGGGTTTTTTTTTATTAGATGGTGCCGGTGTTCTCTACCTAACTACTCAAAGAAGAAACAGTAGCATGCAGCATGACATAATGCAGCTCAAAGAACTTAACATACGACAAAACACAAGGAACTTTTATTTCACAAAACAATTGAAAGAATGCCTCGAAGCCATCTCTTTGATGTGAGGATATGTATCGGCTTGTGTTGAGCATAAGTCATGGATGATTGATGTGAGTTTCAACAAAGCAATCAGTTGCCTACGTCTTTTCTAACGCCCCGCAAAGCGACACCTTGATGAATGCGTAGAGAAGTAATGTCTTAATGTCGACATGATGGAAATCGATCTCATGTTCACCATTAGTTCTTTCGACTACTAGATCAATGAGGTATAAAAATGCAACATCATGTGGTTTAAAACATTCCACTTATCAAGTTTAATTTATTAGACACTAGATGTTGCTCGCGACATTCGTTCGCGTAACATTTTTATAAAAAAAATATTACTTGCCGGATTTTGTTACCGATTCCAAGGGTTTTAATTGTTTTGCACGGAACCCTAATTATTTTTCTAAAATAAAAGCAGCCTAAGTTACTCCTTATAACATGAGCTATCTTCCTGTAAAAATCCCGTCAAAATCATTCCCGCCGTTTCGGATATTAGAAGGAACCAACAGACAGACGGACAAAAATTAAAAAAAAATGCATTCAGTAAAAAGCTGTTATTTTGACATTACAAAGAGACACTTAAATTGAATTTATTTGTATAGATAATTATGACGATTCCGTGTCGTATGAGAATCCTAAAGCCTAAAATAGACATTTCACAAAATAACACAAATTCCGTAATATCCTCAATTTTGAATTTCATATTTATCAACTACCTAATTTACCAAAATATACAACCCTCATCTGCTCTCCAAATTAAACTCAACCCTAAAATACCGACCGCGGTCAATTCGACCACAGCTAGAAAATTACGCCGCAATATTTCTATAATTATGACAGGAAAATTGACCATTCCACGGATTCATAGGACTATGATACGCCAAAAGTGAAATAATCCGCAATGATATGTTTATCAAATGTTAAGAGATGGCCATCATTTACCATGCTTGGAACCATGCCAGCCAACGTTGCATTGTGGATAATGTGTATTAAAGAAGATATGGGCCGCAATGTTTTGTTTTTTATTACGCTGGATTTTTCAAAAGCTGTTAGTTGTGGATATTTCTTCTATATTTTTGTGGGTAAAGAGATAATAATTTACAAGAAATTGTGTTGTTTTGTTTTTTTTTTGTTTCAGTTTTCTAGATAATGTTAAAGTAAGCTTGCTTAACCTAATTTTGTTGTTTTGCTCCTGAAAGATGTATCAATATATGTTGGAGTTCTCGAGCTATATTGACAACTGACAGACAGAAAGATATTGCGGTCTGCAGCGAAGCAATCGAATTTAACTTAGATTTACGTGACGCGTTCGTGCTGGGTATCCGAGTTGCCACAAAAATCGAAACTCAATTCCGATCCCACAAAATTGCCCCAACTTAGCATTTATACCAACACCATGACACCCAAATATTTTGCCGTATCACCAACCCGAAAAAACGGGTCACTCGACGAACAGTGTTGCCAACATTGTATATGATTGATCGCGTCGTGCCGGAAAACATCAACGACTGGCAAGGTATTCAAATTACCGCGGAGCCACTTATAGAAATATCAAATGTTTCTTCCGGGACTTTAAATATTGTTGTGGGAGAGTCATTATAATGGGTTGCGTTACATTCAATGAAATGTAAATGTAATAATACATAGTTATTTTGTTACGCTTTACGGCTGAACAAACTCGATGTTTTACTTACAAATGGACCATGACAATCATGACTTATATGACCTTTGATACTATTTTTAACGTGATAGTAGATAGTTTCCCGCGGTTCAAACGCAGGTAAACCCTAGTTGAGCATATGTTTTTCTTTCTCCCGTTTATTTTTAAAAGACTGTTTGTGAGATAAGCTTATTTTTTGTAAAATTATGTACAAAATAAATAAGTTAGCAAACCTCTTGACGTTGTTGCTAAACCAAAAAACCTACCTTTTCTGCTAATCTGTTACGGTTTTATCTTACCTGCAACAGAAATAAAAACCAAATATTAAAAATCAGAAACACTTCATAGTCATCAATTCTGAAAGCCAAATCTGGAGACTGCAAACAATGGTAGGTATTAATAATGAAGACACGACGAAACAATTTTATGAGCTACAGGTTGAGGATATGGATTTCCGCACTGAAAATGTATTTCTAAGGCCTACTGAAAATTTCCTGCCAGGGCTGCGGGCTGTTCGAAAGAGATACCGCGGCCCTGGAACACAAAGGGCAAGGAAGGAACATGGATGGGTTTTAGTCAGTACAAGTCTGACACTCCCTTCCGCTCTGCCCAGAGCGGGAGAAGTCATTTGATGATTTCCCATCCGTAAAAAAAAAAAAAAAGGCCTGCTGAAATTGATCTGGAGAGTAGTATTTGTGTAAAAATTAAATAAAATCTATTTTGTTGAACTTTTACAGACAAGATCCTATCTTGTCTGTAAAAGTTCAACAAAATAGATTTTATTTAATTTTTCTAAAGGTACAGAGCATACTACAAGGTGTCAATTTTTTTATCCACCATAAAAAAGGAAGGGTCCTCCGACCAGACGCGTGTTATATCTTTGGGTTGCTACTGCCCGCAAATTATTATCAAGTTTTTTTATAATTATTTGCGCATAAAAATTTTGATAATTTTGCACAACAGGCCATAGGAATCTTCTGCGACCTTTCGAAGGCATTTGATTACGTAAATCACAACCCTGCTCTTGAAACTTGAGCATTATGGTTTAGGTAAATTTGCGCTCAGTTTAGTAAAATCATATTTTAATGATAGACAGCAGCAAGTACAAATAAATAGTGTCAATTAAATGGGTTTGAAAGTAAAAATGGGTGTGCCTAAAGGTTTGATATTGCGTCCTTTACTCTTTTTAGTATACATTAAATACCAACCCATTTATTTAACAACCAACCACAAATTGTGTTATTTGCTGATGATACTTCTTTTATATTTAGGATAAATAGTTGTTATTCTGATGTATAAAATGGCTTATACATCAGAATAATAACTACTACAAAAATAAAATGCGCAGGCAAAGCCGCAACTGGTGATTTTTCCTGTAACTTAACTATTAATAAGTATAAAGCTAGTAGTAGAAGCTGAAGGGCACTTGTTTTCCCCGTCATTACGATCATTTTTTTGTTCTAAACCATACCTGGGAACCTTCTAGTTACGGAGATATTGGGGGTCAAAGTTCTAACTTTTTCACAAGTTTTTTTTTAAATACATCTTTTTAATGTTAGATGTTTACTTTAAACACCTCTAGGACCCCCTTACTACTCAATCCACCCATCAGCAAAATGTTTTGAGTGCGTTACATTGAGTCCTACTGTAAAACGTGATTTGTCAGCCCAAAAAAATAAGTCGTTTCCCAGCACTAATTTTTGCGTAAAGTTACTTAGTTTGATGTACATAATGCTTGGTTAACGGCTTCGTGAAGAGTCTGTTTACACCCTGTATTTAATGCCTGCCTAAGACTCCGCCACTTCCCAAGACAATGAAAGATAGCCCACGTAAAAATGTTATCTAAACCCGGTAAACCACCTAATGAAGTAGCGTCGTACCGACCTATAAGTCTTTTGCCTATAATAGGGAAACTCCTTGAGAAAATGTTACTGAAAAGAATGAAATCACCCCAAATCACCAGTTTGGTTTCCGGGAGAACCACGGAACGATCGAGCAAGTTCACTACATCGTTGACGCTATAAGCAGCTCACTGGAATAAAAATAAATATTTGGCAGTCTTTTTGGATATGAGCTAGGCATTTGACAAGGTTAGGCACGAGGGCCTATTATACAAAGTCAAAAAGATGCTACCACACTCGGTTTACCACATAATAGAGTATTATCTCAGCAAGCGACGTTTGAAGGAAAGGTCAATGACGAATTTCCAACTTGCATGAGATCAAATCAGGAGTACCACAGGGAAGTATACTGGGTCTGGTTCTCTACACCATATATACTGCCCACAAACCAAGATCAGACAAGACTACGATTGGAACATATGCAGGCGATACAGCTTTACTATCTACTCACACAAATCCAGAAAACGCATCAGAACACCTACAACACCACATTGACAAAATTGAAGAATGGCTCAAAATTTGGCGGATTCGCGCAAATTAGAGTAAATCAACACATGTGACCTTTACTCTCAGAAGGGACACGTGTCTACCGGTTATACTTAACAATGAAGAAATACCGCAAGAAGATCCAAGTGCATGCAAAATACTTGGGCATGCAAAAGCAACTAGAATTAGAACTACGCAGTATGTACTGGTTAATAGAACGACACGCACAAATGAGCACACACAGCAAGTTGACTGTATATAAAGCCATTTGAAACCAATACGGACCTATAGCAAACAGCTTTGGGGTACTGCTAGCAACAGTAACATTGAGATACTGGAAAGATTCCAAACCAAAACACTGACTAACATCCCTCAATACATCAGTAATAAGAACATATATCTTGACTTAAATGTACTAACTGTCAAACAGGAGATACCAAGATATAGTATTTACTACCTAACTACTACTAATGTTTGTGGACGCACCCACGATACAGGATAAATTCCTAATGTGGGGCAACGTTAAAACTACTAAAACAGACTCTCAAACCACAAAAATAAGCTTGCCCTCAAACTCAGTGGAGATCAAGGCCTTTGACATACAAGATTGAAGAGACATAGTGCCCCAACCTTAAAAGATAGATTCTTCAAGATGAAAAGAGACACCCACCCGAGAAGGGTGTCTCACCACGCTAAAAAGTCTAAACAGGTAACTGTTTAGACGAGTATATACTCGTACCAGACAAATTAGTGGCTTATTCATGTATTGAACAGATTGCCGCGGAGCAGGAAAAAGTAAAAAAGAACTGGTGGTGGTGGCATCATAGTTATCTCTCAGTTATAACGTTTATTCATTTAAATACATATTTATTACATTAAATATTAAAATATAAAACAATATAAAAAACATGTAAAAATATAAAAAATAGTAGCCCACCAGCATTGGGAACAGGGTCCGAGCTACCGGTGGTCAGGGCTGTTGACAGAGAAACCTCCTGACAATAAGCACCGTGTCCAGAAGTACTGCTTTCTGAATCAAGCCCTCCAGCTGCCAAGCGAGAGCCTCCTTAGATGTTGGTCGAGGCTACTGGCTATTAAGCCATTGGCTGACACGAATACCGGCACAATGACTG
This sequence comes from Lycophotia porphyrea, assembly GCA_950005105.1. Classification (NCBI taxonomy): domain Eukaryota; kingdom Metazoa; phylum Arthropoda; class Insecta; order Lepidoptera; family Noctuidae; genus Lycophotia; species Lycophotia porphyrea. The sequence goes on from OX465406.1 coordinate 12,792,550, forward strand.
CTGTACTCACATCCCACATGTCGACAACCTCGCGAGCCAGATCTAGATACTTGAACTGCTTATCTTTTTCTGCTTTCACGAGGTTCTCGTCATGCGGGACTGTTATATCAACAATCATTGCACGGCGCTTCAATCGATCTATCACCACAATGTCAGGCTTGTTGGCAACAATAGTCCTGTCAGTGGTGATAGGTCAATCCCAATACAACGTGATATTACCATTATCAAGAACTGGGTCGGGCGCATACTTATAGTATGGCACTTCTGACTCCACAAGGTTGTATTCCCGTAACACCAATTAATTTTAAAAGGTATGTTTTGAACTACTAATCTCTTATCAGGAAGTTATTATTAGAAGGCTTGACGATACATGTTTTGTAACTACTGTAATTATGTCCATGAAAAACAGGAAACAGGATAACGAACAAGAAACGAAAACAAGGTATTCTGATAACATTTTATATGTTATTGTATAAAGTCATTTATTTATCCTAATTGAGTAGCAGAACAGTTTAATTATCAGTTTCAGAAATTAATTAGTATAACTATGTGATGTCACATCATCTGCCTAGCCTTTTCCCTGCAATGTTGGGCTCAATTTCCAGTCTAACTAGATGCAGCTGAATACCAGAATTTTAAATGGACTGACTATTTGCCCTCAATAACCGAGTTAGTAGGAAAAACGATGCCGCACCAATGGTGGCCAATTAAAATCGGCTCAAACCTGAAGTGCGTATGCGGCGTCTCCCTACAAATAATAGCCCACCTTCCATCTTGCACCGCATGTCCTATCACCTGCGCACCTGATGACCTACTGACTGCATCAATGAGCAGGGTTCGAGTGGCTGTGTGGCTCAACACATATGAACTTTTTGCCATCGACACGCTAAGAGGAAGATTTAACTCTTGCCTACATTTTGGGACACCCGATCATTTGCATGATAATTATCTGTTAATGCATTATGTGGCTATTTACAGGTGAAATAAACTGTTATTCTTTGGTTTCAGACATCGCCGTATCTATAGGAGATCAGCTACAATTTTATACCAACGCAACCAAAACAGACACCGTACGCTTTTATTCTCAAAACCTTTGGGCGTTAGCTTATGACGAAGTACACAATATGTTGCTATACGTCGATAAACAGAGCAACAACGACGCTATATGTGGATTTAACTTATCCACCATGGAATATAAATATATCACAGAAAGAAACAGCAGAAACATCCGTGGCCTCGCATTCGATCCAGTTACTGAAATACTGTTCTTCAGCGACTCAAACGATAACAGCATTAATTGGTTTTCACTAAAACCTGGAGCTAAGAACAATTTTAACGGGAACCTTTTAATCAAGCTCGATGACGGAGTCCCCACTAATATTGCCGTGGATAGCTGTAGAGGGTACGTAAAACGTACGTTCTTCCATAAATCTAACACTGTTTTTCTCCTTTTATAAGATGATAAAGTGATGGATCGATAGTCATAATGATCTTTGCTGTTGGCTTTCTTGTCGTTTGCTTCATCTAGCGATTGGCTGCTATTCAAATCACACCTTCTAAGATGAGATCATTTTCCACCGCAAACGCCCAACCATCGTAATTTTCTGTTCCCTTTAAGTTTGGGACATTAACTGAATAATTGCCTGCCATTTTCACTGTGCACTATTTGAAAACTTATTATTTGCGGGACTGGGCCCGTAACCGAATAAAACTTTCAAAGTGGTTTTCTATGGGTTTTCTACTAACTGACATATATTTTGAATGTTCTAGTCACGTCATAATAGTTACAACTATTATACGATACAATATGGCGCTACTAGTACATAGACTTCTATACATATAATAAGACAGTAAAAAAACTGTGTCTGTACATTGAATATATTTAAAAAAAAAAATTGTGGGGTGTTTAGAATCAGTAATAGAGCACGAATCCAAAAAAAAAAATCTTTCTGTTTGTCTGTTTGTCTGTACACGCTAATCTTCGGAACTACTCGATGGATTTGAATGATTTTTTTTTGTTGTAAAGGTATTAAGTCTGGGCAACATATAGGCTATAATTTATCTTGGAAACTTGAACACCTGATGCAGAACCGCAACAGACCAGCTAAACTATAAGAGATACAAAAATGGTACCATAGCAAAAATTGTTCCACGTAATGAGCATTTTTTGCTAAGAGAATAAATTTGAAGATCTGGAACAGCTGATGTGGAACTCCAAGAGCCCAGTTACACTATAATATATATAGGAATGACGTCTTAGCAAAAGTTGTTCAGCCTGATGAGCACTCTCTATTGACGTATAAACATTGAAGATCTGGAACACATGATGCGGAAATTAAAGCTATCACTAATTTCACTGTATTTCTACCAAGGGGTATCGTATTACCCAGAACTAACTGGGTTGTGGAGGGTAGATAGACAGTCGTTCCATGTAAAATACTGGTATTCAGCTGCATCCGGTTGTACTGGAAGCCGAACCCAACATCACTACATATTATAACACAATATGGGTGAGCAGCGGTGGGCCAGTGGTAGCGACCCCGACTTACGAACAGTAAGTCGTGGGTTCGAACCCAGGCAGGCGTATTACTTTGTGTAATTTATTTCATCACCACTGCTCTCAAAAACGGTGAAGGAAAACATCGTTAGGAAACCGGCATGTCCTAGAACCAAAAATTCGAAGTCATGTGACAGCTACCAATCCGCACTGGGCCCGCGTGGTGGATAATAGCCCAATCCCTCTCATAGAGAGGAGGCCTGTGTCCCAGCAGTGGGAACATTAAAGGCTGATGATGACGTGTCTCCGCCACGTCTATCTGTCTATTCACGATAAACTCAAAAATTACTGCACTGATTTTCATGTTGTTTTCTTAAATAGATAGAGTGGTACTAAAGGATTTTTAGTATATAATTTGTCAAGTTTTTGTACAGATTGGCTAAAATATAATGATATATGTTGGAGATGTTGGAAAAAAGTAAGCCGTCTGGTGGAGGTTTCAACGAAAACGCTGCCCTTTAAGATATAACAAAATGATGAATGGTAGAATTGTATATCTTATATAGGTCTACAGAAAAATCCGCGATGGCTTATGTCTATCTCATAAGGATCTCTAAGATCTACAAATAGCACAAAATAAAATAATTAAACTTCTATTCAACTACGATTATCACACACTCACATTCGAACTATACAAAACACACGAAACTAATGAGCATTAATCAACTGTACACATTCAATTCTTGCGTTCTCATTCAAAAAATTCTTAACAAAACCATACACACACAGTTGTCCTTTAACACGAAAACATCCAAATACAGCCAAAGAAACCCTAACCAAATCCAGACGCGCCCCCCGCGAACGCAATATGGCAGGAAAAATATAAAGTACGAAGGTGTTCAACTTTACAGCAGTCTACCAGTAGATATCAGGAACATATCTTCTTTCAACCTATTTAAAGCTAAACTCAGGCAGCACGTCGCTAACAACACAAAACTATTAAGTTACTCACAATAATATGTCGACATCGTACCCACCTGTATTAAGCTAACAAAACTGTTAACTACTGGACTACAATTTATCTTAGTTATGTATTTATTCTGCAAGTGAACAATGTATGTTCTTTTAGAATAATTAAAGAATCTTTAAACCGATAATATACTATATACATTTTAATACTTTGAAAATGGGCAAACAAGGTTCCCATGAGTTGAGGAAATGGGATCATCATGATTACTTTTGGTCGCGATAACCGACATCCACGCAGGCGAAGCCGCGGGCATCAGCTAGTATCTAATATTACTCAGCATAATAATTTTACTTCCCGAAATTGTCTCAATAGTTTTTCTTTTCATTCCACTACGGAAAAGATGCGGTAATGAATGTATGTGTGTATGTTTTTACAGGTTTATTTACTGGATGAACAATAACCTGACGACGCCTAGAATAGAGAGAGCTAGATTCAATGGCTCCGAGAGGGAAGTTGTTATTAATCTAACTTCAGTGTCAATCAACGCAACTTACACAATGGAACCACACGGCTTAGTTATAGACCAACAAACACAGATGATTTTCTGGGTTGAGCCTAGGAAACCTACACGATACATTACTTATAGTGCAGATTTGAATGGAAAAAACAAGTTCAAAGTTCAAGGTCGTTTTGGTATTCATTCTATTGATAAAATAATTACCAATCTGTCAAATGTATTGACCGTTTCAAATACCTCTCTCATCTGGTGGGAAGAAATGCAATTTCTCATCACAAAGAATGCATTATCAGGAACCATACAATCAGCGTTCGTGATTGAAACTGAAATACCTATTGGAATAGCTGCCAACTATAAAATAGGTGACCAAGTTCGGGGACTTACGAATTGCGATGCACTGACGGGTCTGGTGCAAAATATCTCCGTGAGCAACAACTCATTAAAAATCGCTAAAGAATACGAGGGGCCATTCTGTGTTAATGGTACGAAAGGAAATGGACAATTCCGGTGCAAATGCACACCTGGTTACATTGGAGAGAGATGCGATGTTTCAGTGTGTACGAACTATTGTTCGAACGGTACATGCAGCATCAATGAGGACGGACTTCCAACCTGCAGGTGACACACTTAACACTTTAATATTCATTGTGATGGTCGCCTTTTTAAATAAGTTTCAAAATTAAAATGTTGATTATTTCAGTTGTGATGCTGGCTATTCAGGGGAGAGGTGTGATTTCAACCCTTGTTATGGTTATTGTCTTAACAACGCACAGTGGAACGAATGTATGGGAGCGGTTGGACGTAGACATGTCCGAAAAAAAAGAGTAAAATTATGCCAAACTAATGATGCCATCTTATTCGATTACTTAATGCCTTCATAACTTGTGGTGATGAATTTCTTCATAACTCCCATATTTCGGGAGTAATTTGAGAAAATGTGAAATTTTACTATGAAAATGAGTGTATCGAGCTCTCTCCCTCCTGATTCCGGGCTTGTTTCAAGTAGCGGTCTCTAATATCATAATGCTAATACTAAGAGCTATATTTAATACTAAGACACATAGTGCGCCAAATGTGCACTTTCTGGGATAAAGAGTGATGTTTATTTTATAACACAATTTTTTTATTTTTTGTTTATTTTGTTGATTAAAACCGTTTTTCTAAAGGTTTACCTTATTACAATAACATTTCTGAGCAGCCAATTAGAGAAGATATAAGCTAATTAGGATATATAATTAGGGACTTAAGGTTTACATATAAAACTGATGCACTAATGATTACTGATAAGAACATTGCTATTATTTAATTACTAAATGGCTCTTAATACACTAATTTAGCATGCATCATTTACTAATTATCACAATAACTAATTACCTTGCAATATTTAACAAAGGATACCTGGGATACCTGGATTTTATATAAATAGGTCACTATTAGTAACTTTAAAATCAGTGTTGATTTACACCTCGTTGTATCCAAGCTAATCTCGCAATGTATTTTCCAAATTTTAATACAAATCTTGATATTCACGTTGCTTTATGCGCACGCGCACATAGAGATTTACGCGACTTTAACTATTTGTTCAGTGTTTTAAAAGATAACTAACAGTTGTGTTCAGTTATGTGAAAGTGCTGAAACAAGTTTAAAAGACTGGTGTCGTCGATTTTGCTACCGCATTTATGCAAAATGGACACAGTCTGGAAGAAGCACAGATAAGTTTCGGAAGAAACATGAGATTTGGCTACAGGCTGCAATTCAATGGCCGGAATTACAGAATGAAAATATGGAACCTTCTACAGAAAATATAAGTGACGTCATCGAGCCCATAATTTCTCCTGCTAAATCTGATGCTTCAACTTGTACACATCCTAGTCCTCGTAAATCTTTTGAGGACCTTAGTAACCGGCAAAAAAGAAGACGCACTGAAGATAGTCTTTCATGCAGCAGTAGCAGCGCTGAAATTATGTTTTCGGCCGAAAGGGCGCTTCAAAAGGCAGGACAAAGCGATACAGCTTATGTTATGAAATACTTGACGGAGAATTCAGAAGAGGCCTCAAAAATCAAAGCCTTCATTGAAGGTAAATCAATTCAGGTACGGGAAATATCCCCTTTGAAGGCATTGGCTCTTTATGTATCGATGAACTTATCGAAATGGCGCTATAACACTCTTCGGGATTTCAACACTCAAGAAGGAGCTCTTCAATACCCGAGTTACTACATGTTGGTTAAAGAAAAAATTAAGTGCTATCCGGCCAAAGAAGATCTCACAGTTACAGAGAGCTCTGCAAAAATCAAATTACAAGCCTTGATGGATTTAACCTCAAGAAGACTTATTAGGTCGTTAGAAACCCCTGTTGATCCCAATCAACAGCTCGTATTGACCAGCAAATGGGGTTTTGACGGATCATCTAGCCAAAGCATTTATCATCAAAGGACGAGTGAAGATGAGCAAATCGATCTTGCTAGTAATTTTATGATTAGTCTTGTACCACTGCGGCTCGTCTCAAAAGGTGTAACAATTTGGGAAAACGAGCGACCATCTTCCACTTCATTTTGCCGGCCAATATTGTTTAAGTTTATAAAGGAAACCAAAGAAAATGTGCAGAGAGAGATGGCTGAAATCGAAGCAGAGATTCCATCCACCATCACTGATGGAATTAGTGTCAAACACCAACTGCTGTTGACAATGATTGATGGTAAAATTCATTCCATTATATCCGATACAGCAGCTTCAGTGTGTGACATATGCAAGGCTTGTCCTAAAGAAATGAATAATTTAGAGTTAATCAAAGATAAACACGCAAACGAGGACATGTATAAATATAGCTTAAGCACCCTTCACGCTTGGATTCGCTCAATGGAATGCTTATTACACATTTCCTACAAATTAGACATAAAATCATGGCAAGTAAGGGGTGATATAGCAAAAAGGCAAGTTGATGACAGGAAGAAAAGATTTCAAGAGGCTGTAAGAAGAGAAACGGGCTTACTTCTCGATGTTGTGAAACAAGGCAGTGGATCCACCAACAATGGCAACTCGGCAAGGAGATTTTTTGAAAACTACACTAAATCTGCTGAACTGACCGGAATAGATGCTATGCTTTTAAGAAAAATCTGTGTGATCTTGCAGTGTATTTCATCAGGAGAGAAGATCAACGTAACTAAATTCCGAGAGTTCTGCTTTGATACTGCTAAGCTTTACGTGGAGTTATACCCATGGTATTATATGCCTTCTTCACTTCATAAAATTTTAATGCATGGGCCAGACATAGTTCAGAACATGTCAATTGTGCCCATTGGTTTTCTATCCGAAGAGGCATCTGAGGCTAGAAATAAAGATTTTAGAAAATATAGAGAGGGGCATTCTCGAAAGCATAGCAGTATCTCATGCAATGAAGATATTATGCACAATCTTTTACTGTCTTCTGATCCACTTGTTACAAGTATCCGTCCAAAAGGAAATAAGTTTGTAAAAAAATCTTCTTTTAAGGAATTTTATGAGCTTACGGATTCTGAGAAAAGTGATATCGAATTTGTTAACATAAATGATTTAGCGGACATCGATTCTGAATTTGAATTAATTGATGATGATGATGATGACGAAGATAATTAAATGATGTTATTGTTTTAAAATGTGTAACTTAGTAAATTAGAGCTTACATCTTAATTATTTATTGTACTTTTAATGAAACTAGGTAATTTATTACCAACTTACTTAAAAGTCATACTCTCATCAGTTCTTGTGAATATTTTTGTTAATATATATTTCTGTATATATATAATATATTTATAGACCTCTTAATAAGTCTGTCTGCGGTTTAAAGTAAATACAAATGGGGAAAAAACGTTTTTTTTTTTTAATTTTCATTTCCTTTTATCCCAGAAAGTGCACATTTGGCGCACTATGTGTCTTAGTATTAAATATAGCTCTTAGTAATAGCATTACGATATTAGAGACCGGTACTTGAAACAAGCCCGGAATCAGGAGGGAGAGAGCTCGATACACTCATTTTCATAGTAAAATTTCACATTTTCTCAAATTACTCCCGAAATATGGGAGTTATGAAGAAATTCATCACCACAATTTATGAAGGCATTAAGTAATCGAATAAGATGGCATCATTAGTTTGTCATAATTTTACTCTTATTTTTCGGACATGTCTACGTCCAACCGCTCCCATACATTCGTTCCACTGTGCAACGGTGACTGTCACTTGAATGAGATGAGTGAGCCAGACTGCTTTTGCAAAGAAAGTTATGTAGGTGACAGGTGCGAGGTATCAACCTGTCTGAACATCCAAGGGTACTGTAGTTTTAATGAAGACGGACTTCCTACATGCAGGTAAAATATAATAATAACTAAAGTGTATGCCAGTTAAGCGGTTGGCCAAAGAATCACCATTGCCATCCAACGTGGCAATACTGCCAGCCTTCTGGGCACTTTTCCTATTGACAACGATATGGACGAATTTTTTGATGCCTTGTAATTATATTCCCTTTTTTATACTTGTATATTACATATTTTATTAATATTTTAGTTATATTTGTCGTTTGTAAATAATGGACATACTGAATTCAATTATAAGTAATCCTTCTTATGATTTCCTAGTCTAAAGTACTTTCAATAACCGTGATTGTCATTTTTGCAATTTCAGTTGTAATCCCGGATATTCAGGGAAGAGATGTGAACTGGACGCGTGTCAAAGTTATTGTTTGAATGACGGTGACTGTTCCCTAGACGGGGAAGATAACCCAGTCTGCCAATGTGGTGGTAATCATGAAGGACTCCGATGTGAGGCTGCTAAAACTGTCAGTGTCACTGCTCATAACATTACACAATATAACAACGCCTCTACGGACCACTCCACACCGAGAAACCTGACCCTCGCTGATTTACTATCAAATTGGCGAAAGCCTAGCACAAAAATTACCGTTACTGTTGAAGTATAATCTAAACCGTAATTCAATAACATAATGCATCCGTTTACATACATCATTTAAAAATAATAAAAAAACGTTTAATTCTACTATAAGTACATAGAATATATTAAAGTAAATTCATCTTAATTATCACAAAACGTATTAACATTACATTCAATAATTTGCTTACATTACATTCATTTAATTATAATTATTGCTTACATTCGATTATTATCATTTCATCGCCATTCGTTTACATTATTATCTATGATTTAATTTCTTTATCTTTAATCTATAAATTTGTGTAATCTGCGCTTCGCGGGCCTACCTAGGACAAGTGGTGCTTGGCTAGTTATATTTAGTTGTATGTTTGTTCAGGTTGTTTTATGTTTAAAGTATTTTCATATTGATTTATATCTACCGAATAATTAAATCCATATAATAAAAAAACCATTTGCCAAAAATGTAGTTTCATTTTCTATCGATACTGGTCGGTTTTAAGGTCACCGCTCACTTGTAAGCACTGCACAGAATCGGCATCAACTCGTACTATTTTTTTAATCGACTTCTAAAAAAGAAAGAGTTTATGTATTCAACTAGCATCTTTTTTTTCTTGTATGTTCACCGATGTCTCCGTGATTACTTGTCCGATTTAAGTGATTCTTTTCATATTAGAGGCGATACCGCTACGATGGTTGGGTGTATCTTGGCGTATTCTGTTGATTTCCCTGGCGCATTTTTTAATTTTTTACAAGCAAGAATGAAACTTAAAATTTAACTTAATGATAAAATGAATTTAACGAATAGGCATCACTTTTGGCCGACTCGTTCTAAAAATATAGCAATTTACATTTTTGTGGGCAGGGGAATCAAATAAATTGCGCCAGGGGAATCAACAGAATACGCCGAATTTCAAGACTCACCCGGTTATAAATGTGCGTTGCAATATGGAGTGTCATAGAAGTAATTCCGAACAGCTTGATGTTACTGGTGTTCAATCAATTACGATACAACAGACTGCGATGCTCCGATGTTTTGAATCGATATAAACAAATGCAATAAATGCTAGGATCAATAAGAAAAGATGGAGTGAATGGATTGTAGATAATCTCATGGTCATTCCTTCCATTGCATGAACAGTTTATTCAAAAGAGTACGTATGATCACAAAAATGTTCTAGAATTTTGCCTAGAATTTTAGAGGGATTAATACCTACGATAGGATACTTGCATTAGTATCGATAGTGATCCCGCGCAATGCTTCTAACTGTGTGTTGACCTTTTAACACTAAAACGCGGTATTTATGGCTTGGTCCAATTAGACCCGATGCGGTCTAATGGCGTAATATCGGTATAGAACGGCACGGTAGGGTTAGATGCAGGCGAACAGTTCAAAGTTAATGGGACGATCCTTTTTTGCTTTTTTTTTTATTCGGGGTGAAGGGGATGCGATTTTATCAGGCTTTTTAAAGTTATTTGCAAACAGACTCTTCACGAAGCCGTCAACCAAGCATTATGTTCATCAAACTAAGTAACTTTACGCAAAAAAATATTGCTGGGAAACGACTTTTTTTTGGGGTTAAAAATCACATTTTACGGCGGGGCTCAATGTAACGCATTCAAAACATTGTGCTGATGAATACAATGAATAGTACAGTGGTCATGGAGATATTTTGTATAAATATCGTTAGTAACATTTAAAACTGGTGTTTAAAAAATAAACTTGTAAAAAGTTGGAATTTTGACCCCCAATATCTCCGTAACTAAAAGGCAATGACGGGGAAAACAAGTGCCTTTCGGCTTCGTTAAAGGTCAACTCACACCGGAAAGCGGCGAAGGGCAGCGAAGCGGAGCGCAGTTTCAGAGTCATGTGAATTTTAACTTTATTTTCATTACTGTAATACTTATTATCGCATGAGAAACTTGACCGAGTTGCGCGGATGCCCGGAAGTTGTTGCGCAGGAATTCCGGCGAATTACATAAACGGAGCCGTGCGACTCAAACTCAAACTCAAAAGCATTTATTTCAATTAGAACATTACAGGCACTTTTGAATTTCAGAAAACAAATAAGGCTAAGCTACAGTCACAGACACAAGGCATAATAACTTGTGAAGGTACTGAAGTTGCCCATTCCAAAGCATAGATCTCTATGGAGAAGAATGGGCAAGAAACTCCATGGACACTCTTTTCAATCAAAATATTGTACAAAATCTTGGTTACATCATTCATGTTGAGATTATACATATGTGAGAACGATGTAGAAATACGTGCACGTTAAGAGCGTAAGACTGCGCAAGAAGTCGCGGGAAGTCCCGAGAATGCTCGAGCAGTCGCGAGCGGCCGCTGGCAATATCCCGCCCCTCGCGCCCGGTCCTCGCACGCGTCTGTTGCGCGCGAGCATTCGCATTCATTCCTTGCACAAGTTCCTCGAGTTTTGTTGAAAGTGAACTGCGCATAGGAGAGCGACCCGACTCATCGCGGGCAGGCTCGAGAAGGCGCGCTGAGTCCCGCGACTTTTCGAGCTTTCCAGCGACTTCTCGAGCAGTCGCGGGAATCCGCGCACCTTCTCTACCGAGCGGGTCGCTGCGCTTCGCTGCCCTTCGCCGCTCTTTCGGTGTGAGTTGACCCTTAACGAAGCCGAAAGGCACTTGTTCTCCCCGTCATTGCGACCATTGGGTGACCGCGGGCCGCGGTGGCAAGCGGACGTGCCTACGGAGCGAGCGCTCACTGGAGGTGACTCACGCGCACGACCGATAAGCCACCGTCATTTATAAATGTGCGAAACAAAACATTCCACACCGACGCGAGTTATAAAGTGAACTTTTATAGTAAATTGTTGACTGTGAAGACCCCGGGGGGTCTCGTAACCCCCGGAAAACGTTAGAAATAGTGTGATAATTATTAGTGTAAGTGAGATAGAATTAAAAACAGTGTAAAATGTTTTCGGAGAACAATAATGTAACTTTGGTAAATAACAGTGATATGGACACGGACCCGAATAACTCGGGATCAGACAGCGAAATAGTGAAGGACAAAGTGAAATCAGTGAAAGTAGATTTATCTGACTTTAATAAAAACATAGTGCAGTGCTGGGAATGTGAAGGTACCTTCCAGATGGATACTCCCCTGTGGGGTATAAATCAAATGAACACTAAGAAGATTCAGTGCAAAGTATGTATGAAATCCTTTCTTATCAAGGCTGCGCTTAAAACAGAGCCAAAATATGATAACGGCACACTAAAAATTGAGTCGTCTGTAACAATTTATACGGCAGGACTAGCGACCGGTGTGAAAAACATCCGGCCATGTATCAGCTGTAAAATAAAGAAGGAATTGAATATCATACCCATCGAGACCTTCACATCCGAAGAGTGGTTCATCTGTAAGTGCGGCAAAAACCAGTGCGCACTCATTGAATTCGTTCCACAAAGTGAGCAACTGCCTTTGGCTGCCAGAAGATCAAGGAAAAAGAATAAGCGCGGAAGCAAAGCGATTAAAAACATCGAAGACTCTAGAACGCCTCTTGCCCCGAGTGCCTATGTGAATGTGGGCCAGCAACTCCCACAAGCGCCGCTGCAAGTGCACGGAGTGAGGTCAGAAATGAGCGTCGGCGCTCCGGATCCCGCCACCGTCCGGCAAGGTCTGCCTACTCAAGCGATCGTAGACAAAGTGCAGACTACGCTAGACGCGTGGAAAATTCCTCGACCCGTTCAACCGCCATCTATCGTAGACAAGCCCAGACAACAAAAACCAGTGAGCGACAACAACCGCACTGCCCAAGTTAATCAAGCGACGTATCAACTGGTAACTAGAGGAGCCAAAAGACAGCGTACAGGCACATCCAGTTATACGACACCAACACAGAAAAACACCCATATCCCTAATATAATTATCAGGGATGAAAATGCAATTAAAAATCAAGACACACTAAAGAAAATCAGAGAATCAGTAGCGAAGAACAGCTCAACGCTCAACGTTATGAAAGGACAAATGAAAATTAGCCCAGATAACGCGACAGCGCGCTTGAACTTACTCACTACGATTGAAGCTTGTGGGATAACCAGAATGATTGCACCAAAACCGAAAGCAGATAGACAACCAGCAACCAAGATCGTGCTCAAAAATGAGACTTATGGAGAGTCCACCGACACCATTGCTAACGAGATAGCAGACTGCATTGGCATTAAACCAACATCAATTAAGCCACTCGGAAGAGCAGGGAAAACACACCTACTCATTTTTGATGGTAAACACAAATCGAGAGATCTCTTGGAGAACTTCAAAGCCTCGGAAAGAAAATTCTTCTGCGCACCCTCTATCAAGGTTGAGCCATTTAAAGAAAACCCGAAGCACATTATACAATGCAAGAAATGCTATGCATTCGATCACTCGAAACAATCATGCTACGGCAAACAAGAGGAACCACAGATAGTTATTACCACGCTAGAGGGTACCACGACGAAAGTCTGCAGGAATTGTAAAGGAGAAGATCACGGCGCGAACAACGCCAAATGCCCTGTATTTAAAAATGTAATAGCTAGGCAAATGGAACAAGTTCAGGCTAAGTAAACAAAGAGAGAGGAGAGACTTAAACGTTCAGTGGTAAGACTGGGTGTTAAATATTCAGATGTTACGAATACAAGACTATTTCCAACTCTACCACAATAAGAATCAGCACAACCACAAACAGAACAAGTACCACCGACAACAGGTGGTCTCACACTAGAGGGCCTCTTTCAGATGCAGACACAAATGCAACAGACACTGATGATGCTGATGGATACTATAAATAGGATACACTCACATCTAAATTCTCAATAGCTAACCACGAAAGTAAAAAGATACAGAACCTCAAAATCTTACACCTGAACACCCAAGGAGTAAGAAACAAATTCAAAGAAATAAAAGCACTAGTCGAGAAATATAGACCGGCTATAATTATATTGAACGAGTGTAAGATCGACTTTGAGACACAACAATATGCTATAAAAGGGTACGATAAACTCACCCATACATTGGAGAAACACTTAGCCACTGCCATGTATGTACAGAAGGGACTAAGGTGGGTTGAAACAGAAGTCACCCCAGGCTGGCATGATGAAAACAAGAAGATAGAAGGCGTAGGCATCAAACTTTTTACTAACCACGCAAGTGGACAATATATTAAAATTAAAGGAATATATATTCAAATTCCAAACCAACATCATGCTAGAGAAGAACTGGAGGAAACCCTAGCCGACGAGCCATCAATCATCATCGGCGATATGAACTTACGCATGCAAACCCTCGGCCACAGCAGGAACTCGGGCCTCGGCAACATTGTTAAAAAAGCAACGAGAGACGGAATCTGCTCGCTGAAACACGCCGATGCACCATCTAGACCTTTCAGCCAAGGTAACACCATCCTAGACCTGGCTATAATAACACACCAACAACTAGAAGCGCAGGCCAAACAGGTCGAGGATGTCGGTTCGGATCACCTCCCGTGGTTGCTAACGGTGAAGATTGAACACAATATAGAGGAACACCTATCCCGCAACACAAAGAAAATCTATGAGGACGAGAAACTGAGAGCGGCATACCAACAGACAATGTGGGAAGGTCTCTGCGACCTTAACAAAGAAATCATAACAGAAGCCGATTGCGAGAAGTATGTTGAAACAATGGAAAATGTCGTTGTCGCAGCCCTCGACACTCACGCACCCCTGAAAAATTCAACAAGGCAGGAACGACTACCAAAGGAAATAAACGACAAAATAGACATTAGAAACAAACTAAAACAAATTGTATGGCAAGCGAGACACTGCAGCCCCGAACTCCAAAATGAAACACGCTTTCTTTACAACCACGCTAAGAGAGAAGCAGAAACAGTCCTGAAAGAATACTCCGAAAAAGGCTGGCTCGACCAACTCCAAGACCAACGGGACAATAGGTCACAAATGTGGCGGATCCAACGAAACATGAAGAAGCCTATTGTTAAACTACCAAACATTACGGGATGCAGTACAGAATTAGACACGATCGAAAAGCTCACCGATACAGCCATAGTTAAAGAGGCCAAAATAGCGAAAAACGATGAGGGGACTGAAAAGACGACACCATTCCAACCGCTCGACCTAACGTCAAAAAAAGAAGTGCAACTGGCACTGAGCAGATTCAAAAATAAAAAGGCACCAGGGCCAGATGGAATAAAAGCAGACGCCCTCAAACTTGGGGGAGAAGTCTTTATTGAGGCATTTGTGCCTCTTGCTAACTTTGTATTGTCCACAGGTTACTTTCCTAAGCGATGGAAAACCGGCGTGTGCATATTCCTGCACAAGGCCGGCAAAGATCACCGTCAGGCATCATCGTACCGCCCGATCACACTGCTCAACATCATGGGCAAGCTGTGCGAGCGACTGATCCTGAGAAGACTTAGCGCTACGGTCAACCGACTGCAACCAACATTCCAGCACGGCTTCACAAGGGCAAGAGGCACAGCAACCCAGATTCTACGTACTGGAAAAATAATCACTGATGCACTAGCCGCGGAAGACAGCGTCTCTATGATATCTACGGACCTATCGAAGGCCTTCGATTCGATCAACCACAAGGGTCTAATCAAAAAACTTCAGAATCAAGACGTTGCCAACAACATCATTAAAATAATTGAGAACTACCTCGAAGGCAGAAACTTGAGAGGTAGATTCAGAACTACCATGACCAAAGACAAACCGATACCGCACGGCGTGCCCCAAGGGTCTATCCTGGGACCGATAATCTTCAATCTATACGTCCATGATATCTGGGACATACGAGACCACATCAGAGGTCTAAAACTCTCACAGTACGCGGATGACCTCTGTATAATCAACAGAGCCACGAACCCAGAACACGCGACCATGCGTGCTGAATGGGCAGCGGAAGCCATCGTTGACTACTACACGAGATGGGGGCTAAAGTGTAACATAGAGAAAACAGAATGCATCATGTTCTCGAAAAAGAAAAAATACCGACCAACGGTGAAACTGAAACAACAAACGTTGCACTATCAAAAACAGATTAAATACCTCGGTGTCATCTTCGACCAACAGATGAAGATGAACCAGCACACCGAAAGGGTCGTCAAAAGGCTGAAACAAGTCAGAGGAGCTCTCGGTCCAATAATAGGATACAATGCGAAGACCGAACTAGACACGAAACTGGCCATCATTCAGGCCTGCATTCTACCGCTAATGGACTACGGAGTGGTGCAACTACTCTCAAGGTATAGCGCAACGAACCTAACTAAAATCGAACGTCAATACAGACTGGCACTGAAAAATGCCGCTCAACTACCAAGACGAACACCCACGGAAATCATCTGGGAGATGGCTGACATAGAAGCCTGGCACCTACGCGCCGAGGATCTCAACACCAAAATGTTAGAAAACATTGCTAAATTAGATATAGAAGACCTTGAGTCCCCTGGGGACGCCTACCAGGCACGCGGCGAGTTTAACCCCCTCATAGTTAATCACAGAATGGGTGATATACTGTATGACCGAAACAAAAAAGGATACAGGCGGTGGCCTACCGACAAAACGAAGGCCCCGCGTCCCCTTAAAATAAAATGATAAATTATAGTAATGAAAACAATAAAGTAAATAATAATGTAAATAATAATTATAATAATGTAAGTAATAATAATACGTAATAATTAGTAATAATTAATAGTATGTATTATTAATATGTTTGTATAAAGAAATTAAAAAAAAAATAACAATGTAAATGATAATGTGCACAGAAATAAATAAAGAAAATAAAATTTAATTATAAATAATAATAATGTAATATGATAATAATAATAATGTATTTTTTATATATATATATATATTTAATTAATATTAAAAAATGTAACGAATTTGTAAAAATAAATGAATCAAGGAAATAATGTAATATGTAATATTAAATGTACTTTGGCAAATGAATAACGTAAGTAATAATGTAAATACACAATAACACAACACAAATAACCAAATAAAACACGTAATATGTTTGTATAGCCTAACAAATTACGAATAAAAGAACACAGCAAACAGAGATCCACTAGGACATAAGTTAGCTGACTCACCTCTGCACGGCCCACCGGCCAAGAGACACATTTTGTAAAACAAAAAGTAGGCAAATAAATGATATTCTATTCTATTCTATTGCGACCATTTTTTTGCTCTAGACCATACCTGGGAACCTTTTAGTTACGGAGATATTGGGGGTCAAAATTCCAACTTTTTCACAAGTTTATTTTTTAAATACCAGTTTTAAATTTTACTAACGATATTTACTAGTTTAGCTGGTAGAGGCCCCTCCCCCTCTACCAGCCAAACGGTTGTGTTTGGGTGTGTAAAAAAAACTCTTAAGTCTAACTAAAATTAGCACTTTAAAGCTTAATATTTCACAAACGAATCCCTTAATCGAAAAATAATTTGAACAAACGCTATATACTATAACGCTATATAAACTTCTTTCATTTGTTTTATACGCAGCCACAGTAGCAACACTTGCGTCGCTTGAACGCGTAGGTTGTGGCAAAGCAGTAGATGTATAGACCAACCATCAAAGGTCGGAGGTCAAGCTCAATCTATTGAACTGTTGTCAAAGTTGTGGTGACCCCCGCCTACGCAGAACACCAAGTTGGGTTACATAATTTATTGAAAGTTTCAGTGGGTGTGTTCTGGTATTTGGTTAAGGGCTAATAATAGAGGATTCTTGTGTTTTCTTTGGACACATCGTCAGCTTTGACAGAACCAACTAATCATGAAGCTGACGATAGACAATACTGAGAAGTGTTGAAATTATTTTCGTTTTCTACTTGTTCTTAGCGTATTTTCTTCTTATTAACGTGGACCCTGCTGCACTGGAAAAACCGTGTTATTTTCGCGTATTTCCTTTAGCACCACGGTTTTTCTTGTGAGAAAATATCTACAGTAACTGGCAGACGGGCGGAGCGCAAGTGATCGGTTTTTTTTTTATTATTTAATTCTTAAAACAATTATGCGTTGCCACCTACGCACTTATTGATCTATTGACTGCATCAGGGAGTTCGTGTAGCAAAATTTTGTGCCAAACATGACTAATATTTTTGTAATTTATACGAGAAAAAGGAAACAACTAAATCGAAAGATAACGATCTTAACCTGTATGGTACACAACGTGGGTAATTTTTTATTTGATTTGGCCCTCGCATTGTTTCGGATCAGACCTCAAAATTGGCATAGTTCGTTCGTAAGGTTAAGGAAAGTCGTTCAGGACAGGGACATTGTACATTTAATGATAGAAAAGTAACTCGAAAAATACGGTCATTATTATTTTTGAACACCCACCCAACCTCACGCTTGGTTTCCCCACATATCAAGCAGAGGTTTACCTGTAGTACCGACACTTACATTACATCAAATATTTTAACTCATGAAAAGATGTGCGGTAATCGATTATCGCGGTATGGAGCAATGAGGAAAATGTCGTGGGGAAAGTTTTGAGTATGAATGTGGATGGCTATAAAAGTAGATGGAGAATAAAGAAGCGATGGATGGGCTGTGTGAAGGAGGATATGGTTAGAAAGAAGGCGACTGCTGAGATGACGAGTAATAGAGAAGTATGGAAGAAGAAATCTTGCTGCGCCGACCACAAATAAAAGGCAGGAGATTGATGAAATGATGAGGATTTTAAGGCCCATATAAAATCTAAAAGCCTATACCATTGACTGGTAACAAACCCAGACACCGGGCTCCAATTGAGATACTGATGGAAAATCTTAATAACACTTGCCCCGACATGAGTTTATTTGGAGTCTTCTACTTCCATACTTCATCATTTCAGGAGTCACTGACTCTCTTGCTATATCATATTTCAAACAGACCATCCATCGTTTCTTCACCATAGCCATGGACATTCATATTCATCATCATCATCATCATCATCATCATCATCATCATTCTCTTGCCCTAATCCCAATATATTTGGGATCGGCGTAGCATGTCTTCTTCTTCCATACTTCTCTATTACTCGTCATCTCATCAGACACCTCCTTTCTTGCAATATCATCTTTTACACAGTCCATCTATCATACATTTATACTCAATTTGTCATCATTATTAAATCTTTCATCATCTGTTCCCATAAAAAATAACGAGTGATGTCCTAGCTAGCCGTGTTCTACGCGCGCCTCAAAGAGATCTCAGCAAACGAGGAGGGACCCGCAAGGGCCGATGCCTGCCAGGGCTGCTGTTCGAAAAAGATACCGCGGCCCTGGAACACAAAGGGCAAGGAAGAAATATGGATGGGTTTTAGTCAGTACAAGTTTGACACTCCCTTCCGCTCCGCCCAGAGCGGGAGGGGTCATTTGATGATTTCCCATCCTAAAAAAAATGTCCTAGCTACAGCACTTCATAAGAACTAAACTGCTGTAATAGAGCTGATCTCCGTAGAATTTGCATCTCGAACATTATAAAGGACTCATATGCGAGAAATGAAAGGGAGCGAGAAATTGCTAGTTTACAAACGAGTGACTTCCCTCGATACCCTTTCATTTGCCTGAAGCGGGCGTTTATAACATTTCCGAGAACCGATAGTACACAGAAATTCACAAATGCATCACTTTTCAAAGGGTACTCCTTTATTAGAGTATGTTCAGAATAATAAGGTTGAGGATCCTGGCGGAAAGTTTCTCATACTTCATAGAAAAGGGAGGATTCTCCGACCATCGCTTTGGTTAGGATACGGGGTAACCAATTCGCAATATATTTTCTAAGTGAATACGCTTAACTGCTATCACATGTAAACTGTTTTCTTTGTTCTTTAATGCTACATGAAGTTTAAAATTTTTAGGTATTTTAGTTTTGTAGGAATCAGCTGTTTTTTTTAATAACCGACGTAAGATTTTCATATGGGAGGGTTCAGAATGATGTACTGAATACCTGGCATCCGCATTAAAGTTGGTGTCCCTTGCGCACTGTATTTTGGATCCAACCTTGTAGTACACCAAGTAGTGGTTACAAACATAACTGCTGATCATGAGGCCCTGGTTGGTTGGTGGTGGATGCCCTGGTTGGGCGAAGTGTTATCCGGTTTTTTATCGAGAATTTTTCAGCACAGAATCTGGATTTATGCCTCGTTGATTGCAATAGGCTCGCCCCATATTCTGTCAAAATGTGTGTTTACTAAAGGGCGCACCTGTGCCTAACTTTTTGGGATTACAGGCGTGATGTAACGTTATGTATTTTAGAACGTGAATGTGTAACTCATCATTTCCCACCCTTTCCAAGCTGTGTTGGGGTCGGAATGCCAGTTTCTTGACATGGAGCTACTGCTTATCTGACCTCCATAACCCAATTAGACCTGGGTAATACCATATACCCATTGGTAAGACTGGTTGCCAGGCTTTAAGGCTACGGACTACCTGTAAGGACAGTCAAACATGTAAAAATGACATCCGGGACCAACGGCTTAACGTACGTCCACGAACCAACCTTGGCAAGCGCCACTAAACTTTGAAGATCGGCCCGTGTGGTCATGTATAATTTAGTTAAGAGCTCGTCAACGTGCGTTGAGCTTCTTGAGTTATGAATCGAGCTACACGATAACTGACAAAGGCACTGACTGAACAGGTCCACTCAAATATTTGTGGTTCTTTCTTCAAAAAAAAACACGTAACACAAAAGAAACACTAATCTGCATAGACTTCATGTGAGTTGACCAAGATTATCTCTGGACCTTAAAAGAGACTATGACCTCTGAGTTTGCTGCAGCTGTTTTTTCTCAGAGTAGTTTGAAATGCGAGGCCGCATTTCAAACCTGAGTACTCTGAGAAAAAATCTACTTTAACAAAACAACGTGTTAAAGTGTTTGCTAAAACCTGTTTGCATAAATAAATGACGGATTAAAGTATTTGTTAAAACCTGTTTGCATAAAAAAATGACGTGTTAAAGTGTTTGTTAAAATCGTTTAACATAACATAACATCACATCTGTAATCCCCAAAGGGTTAGGCAGAGGTGTACCTAATAGTACACCCACATTTCGCCAGTTGTGTGTAAGTCCCATGTAATAGTGAGAGAGCCTATCGCCATTAACCGAGCACAAATCTCGACTCCGTCGCTGCTACTGAGAAATCCCGAATAAAAAAACTTAATAACACTTCACCCGACCTGGGAATCGAACCCAGGCCCTCATGCTCGGCAGTCGCGTTTACGACTAATAGACCAACCGTAATCCTAACTAAACCTGATTTTCTGCAACCCTAAACTGTTGACAAACTTCCATTTTTTAATTACACCGTCTAGCATAATAAGCGACCGTCGCTTTAGTGCTAAAACAGAGGACAAAATTAGCATTTTTTTCATATTTCTATATTAAAACCTGAGAGCTGCCGACGTTCCCTTGTTAATTAAGAAGTTTATACCTGATGTTGGTTTACGGTGATCCGGGGATGAAAAATGCTGAGAAGTTTAGGTCTCTTGAGGGTACGGAGATGGATTAGGTCTAAGCGTGACTTTTATCGTAGCGCGTGTTAAAAGTGCGTGTAAATTTTTTTTTTTTGCTAGAACTTGATGAGGTGTTGAGTACCGATATAAATAAAGACATTTTCGGTTAAGAGGAAATGTGGGTGGTCTTTTTTCCATACAAACGGTCTCGCCTATTTTCTCTCTGGTTTATGACTTTAAAGCTATGATTTTTAACAGTTAAATAAATATCAACCTCTTCTATGTCCCTATGATTTCCTTTTTGATGATACGTAATCTGTATAAGCACTAGAACCTTTACAAAATGATCAAAATTGCCTAATTAGATCGCCAGTCAACAGAGGCCTAGTGTACATTTTTTTTTACTATTCGGAAAACTTGCAGCTAACATAAACAATGTTCGTAATTAATACGAATTACGAATACGCCATTTAAAAGTTTCCACAGATAAGAATAAGAATAAGAATAAGAATAATTTATTTAAAGAAAGTATTCAAGCAAAAAGTGTACATTAAGGCGCAGTAGTATTATTAATATACAATGGTATAATTATCTAGTACTTATAAATAAACTAGAACTAAAATATATTAAATATATTCCACATTAGTGTTAATCTTCAATAAATGTTTGGTAGCGACCTGCCCGATCTAGGTTTAAAATAAATAGGTTTAGGTATAGGTTTAGGATAAAAAATAAATTAAGTTTGACAACTATTAATGAAAAACGAAAGACCTAGGGACACAGTATATATACTTCTTCTTTCAGTGTATGCAAAATCTTTTAAATTGATTTTTAATTGATTGGGTATTGGAGGAGGAAATAGTCGAGCGCCAAACCTCCAATTATGACTTTTTTACTATAATTATCCTTTTTTTTTACGGATGGGAAATCATCAAATGACTTCTCCAGCTCTGGGAGCGGAGAGCGGAAGGAAGTGTCAGACTTGTACAGACTAAAACTCATCCATGTTCCTTCCTTGCCCTTTGTGTTCCAGGGCCGCGGTATCTCTTTCGAACAGTCCCGCTGCCCTGGCAGTCATCGGCCCTTGCGGGCCCCTCCCTGTTTGCTGACATCTCTTTGAGGCGCGCGTGGAACACGAACGCGCCGTCTACACGTCCTGTTGTCAAAAGACGGACGGACGGCGAGCTAACCCATTACTCACCGTCCACAGGTCCGCGTCTACGGTGGCCGGAAGTCACCACGTGACCCCCGACGCCCGGGGCGTCTCCCGCGGTGGCTGGGACGAGAGGTTCTCTCCCTCTCACGCTCCACTACCTCCTTCGCTAGCATGAATGCTTCGCAGAAGGAGGTGACGGCGTCCCATTCCCTCTCGCTCCGGACCATGGATTGACCCAGGGCCGGATGCGATAGGTCGCCGTAGCCCACCGCCGCTACGAGGACACGGCGGTGCTCCGCCCAAGCGGGGCAAACCTCCACCGTGTACTATAATTGTCCTTACCGCACCAATGTCGAAATCACGCTCGCGGAGCGATAGCGACAGTTTCTTCAAATACGTACCATGTTTCCTCTTAATAGTTGTGGATGAAATTCCGATTTTTGGACAAAAGATGTCATTTAGCAAGTCATTTCTGACTAAAACCAATACTGACAGGATCGTGGCAGGTGGCGTTCTGAAGTTTTCCCTTCCTTAGTGCTCCCTCAGGATAAAAGGTGTGACATTTATGTATGCATGTGCGTGTGAAAACACTAAAACTGAAGACAGTCCAAATTGCGTATAGCTTTTTCTTTTGAGTCACATCATGATATTATTATATTCACATGACTACCAAGAACTTAAACGCTAGTCGCTACGAGCTACGGCGTAGCACCATGCTACGGCGTAGCATCATGCTACGGCGTAGCGGTCTTGTAAGCTTCGCACATTTAGATCAGTTTAAAAAATATTTGGGCGATAAATAATTCAATGAATAATGTTTGTAACTAAAGAAAGAGCATACATTTATTTGGCACATGCCACAAATGCACACAATATAAACCAAGAAGAAAAAAAACATCAATCTAAAAAAAAAATGTAAAACTGTGTGTCTCATGGCTGCGTCAGGCCCAGTTCAGCCAAATTCCGGACATCTAGACCCGACGCTGGTTTTCAACTGGATCTGCATTAAAGAGGGGTAATGGGTCAATAAGTATCAAATATGATTATATTTTCAATATTGTAGATCTCCGTTACTCAAAATATACGTAAAGCCGTTGATTCTGACTGTTATAACTAGATCTTTGACAGTCGTTACTGGTTGTCAGAAACCCGAAACCTGACAACCAGTCTGACCAAGGAGTATCGTGTTACCAAGTAACTACAATGATGATAGGAACAAACAAGAATCTTAATATCTAGGTTGATGGATATTTAGGTAGATTGTTACTGAGGTCAGTGACAATACTAAATATTCTTTACATAACATAAGATCACGCCAGTAATACCCGTAGGGTTAGACAGATGTGTACCTAATTTCCACCACACACCACCCACATTTCGCCAGTTATGTTTAAGTCCCATGTAACAGGCGGTGAGTCTATTGACAGACTCCGTGGCTGCTACAGAGAAATCCCTGATGACCTAATAGCACTTTGCCCGACCTGGGAACCGAACCCAGGACCAGTTCACAACTCGACTAACGAGGCAGTCCCAACAACCCCTAAATATTCTAAATATTCCCAACCACAAAATCAGCCAAAAATAAATTCGACCCACATTCCGACACCTCTGACCCCCAAAACTCGACCCTCAAATTCCGTAGACACTCAAACGCCCCCTACTCATCACTTAAGCCCCATGTCAAAAATGTCTTTAACAAAACATCCTTCTCTAAATAAGCCCGGTGCTCCCTTGAGGAACACCTTTCAAAAAGGATTAGCGTCCTCTATCATTTCATTACTGTCCTATATAAACCCTGGACCCCACATAATCCAGGGAGTAAAAATAACATTATTATCCGGAGGGCCTACGTAATTTAGTAGCTTAGTTAAGGGCCAGATAAGTAAATGTTGAGTTGAGATTTAATTATTGATGGCATACAGGGTGTAAACAGACTCTTCACGAAGCCGTCAACCAAGCATTATGTATATGAAACTAAGTAACTTTACGCAAAAATTAGTGCTGTGACACGACTTTTTTTTTTGGGCTGAAAAATCATGTTTTACAGTAGGACTCAATGTAACGCACTCAAAACATTGTGTTGATGGATGGATAGAATAGGTGTTTAAAGTAAAAATCTAACATTAAAAATATGTATTTAAAAAAGACTTGTGAAAAAGTTGGAACTTTGACCCCCAATATCTCCGTAACTAGAAGGTTCCCAGGTATGGTTTAGAACAAAAAAAAATATCGCAATGACGGGAAAAACAAGTGCCTTTCGGCTTCGTTAAGAGTTTGTTTACACCCTTTATTTGCTGTTTAGTTGAAGAGCTCGTGGCTAAGAAATAATAACAGCCGCTCGGGTCGATCTCCAAGGTTAAGCTGCGCTTGCCTAGGATGCTACGTGGATGGATGACCACTCATTAAATACAGAGTTTTATCCGTGCCTCAAAAAGCACGTTAAGCCGTTGATCCCGGCTGACATTTGTAGATCTTTGAAAGACGTTACAGGTAGTCAGTAACCAGAAAGTCTGACAACCGGTCTTATCAAGAGGTATCATATTGCCTAGTACTAACTGGGTTGTGGTCAGATAGGCAGTCGCTCCATGTAACATACTGATATTCAGCAGCATCTGGTTAGACTGGAAGCCAACCTAAACATAGTTAGGAAAAGGCTAGGCACAGCCAGGACATTTACGTGCTTTCCGTGGCACGGAGGAAATTCGGTGTAAGTATTGATGGTCACCCATCCACGGTCTAACCTCGGCCAGCACTACTTAACCTTGAAAATCGATCTATGCGGCTGTTATTAGTTAGCCACGAGCATCGAAAAATTACTTTTTTTAACGCCACACACCGAAAGAACCGTCTTACTAAAATTTATTTATTACTTATTCTTCTTCAAAATATTATTCTCTACTACAACTCCCAAAAGCCTATCAATCATAAATTACAATCATAATTAAGTTAAAATCATTAAGCAATTTACGATAATTTGCATATAAATTTTCCTCCCACACTTATTTTGTGAAATTAATTTCATCTAAATTAATGGGGCCTTATAATTGAAATAAAATGGCGGTGTGGCCGAATAGGATTTTAATTATAGACTTCTATAAATAAATCTTTCATAAGCTTGACATGTGTGTTTTATTATTCTATGTTTATTATTCTTTTATTTTATTTTTTTGTACACTCATCTATTTTATATATTTAAGTACCTATTCACCACCACCACTGACACAACATATAAAACTAATTTACATGCGTAACCACTCTAATCGAGGTCCAGTTAACCAACCAGGTTAGGTGAAAACCAGCGTCGGACACTAGTTGCCCGGCATTTTGCTGAACTGGGCCTCTTTGGCGCAGCCGTGAGGCACACAATGTTACATTTCTTGTTTAGTTTTAAGTTATTTTTTTATTATTATTTTTTCTTTTTTGTGATATTATTTTTGTTTTTATTGCGTGCATGTGGCATGTGCCAAATAAAAGTATATTCTTTCTTATTAAAGGTGGTTTTCAGTGGTAACCCAATTGTAACCGGTTGTCGCACACCTAAAACACTAAAATAGAAGCAAACTCAAACGAGGATATTGAAATTTTAATTCAAATATTGAAATATTTGAATTAAAATGGTCCGGTTGGATGACATTATTTTTGTTATAATCCTTGTGAGACGGTTAAAATAACCGACTTCAAAGAAAACAAAAAAAATTGTGTATAATAATAAATTTACTTCTGAAAGGAAAAACACTAAAAAGTGGAAAATAACAATGCTAAATAACCACATTAAGTCGGTTAAAATCTCTATCAGTTCTTCCGAAGTGATACTAAAAATAAATGTAGTCTTTGCATTATCACGAAAATTCGTAAAAACACAAAAACAAACTACCAACGGGATATACAGAAACCCGCAAATGTTGGGCTTAGCATTTCTTTGTAATTAATTATTAAATATTATTTTTAATTGGTTTTTTTTAAGTGTAAAATAACTCTACTTCTGAAAGTAAAGCAATTTAAAAATAACCGGCTACCAAAAAAAAAAAACATAAAAATAAAAAAACTGGAAAATAACAATGCATTTAGGATCATTTAGCAAGTCGGTTATTTTCTCTATCAGTTCTTCCGAAGTGTTACTAAAAATAAATGTAGTCTTTGCATTAATACGAAAATTCGAGCAACCACAAAACAAACTACCCACGGGATGTACAGAAACCCGTTATCTACACAACTGTTGCACTTTACATTTCTTTGGAGGAATTCATTAATTATTAACAAGTGACCAAGTCCCCAATATTTATAGTTTGCTACTCGGCTCGGGTGCTCGAATTCCGCGTCATTTACGACGCCCTCTATTATAAACTTGCTAAATTATGTTGCACGTTAAGCTGACATTGTTGTTCGCCACAGAATTTACTCTAACATTTGCATAGTATATTGAAGCACTGGGTTCAGGTGACGCTGCGGTTTTGCAGCGTTTTTAATGAGCGTCGTTAAATAGAAAAGTTTATTTGATTATAAAGGTTTTATAGACGTACGTGTATTTGGTAATTCTCAGTTGCGTTTTCAGAATCAGTATCATTTATTTGTTAAACATAGGTATAAACATTAGGTATCTTATAAATACTAGAGATTCTTGCTATGTTTTGTCGTTACTGACATACAAATTAGAAAAGAAAAAGCCAATTAAAATCTATACGTCTATACAAACTACAGATAAATAAAATTGCAGTGTCTGTTTGTAATATGAAAATAACCGCTTTTTACTAAGGGCATATACCAAAACAACATTTTTTACAATTTTTGTCTGTCTGTCTGTTTGTTCTGGCTAATCACTGAAATGGCTGGACCGATTTTGACAAGACTTTCACTGGCAGATAGCTGATATAACAAGGAGTAACTTAGGTTACTTTTATTTTAGATAAATAATTAGTTGGAATCCGTGCGAAAAAAAATAAAACCCTTGAAATTGGCTGCAAAATTCGATTCAAATAGGGAAGTGCTGGGGATTTTTTAATAATAATTTCACGCGAACGAAGGTCACGGGCAACAGCTAGTTACAAATAAAAATGTCAACTGAAATAAAAGATTGCAAATACTCGTATAATAGGTATGTCAATTCAAATAAAATAAAAATAAGAAATATCAATAAAAATCAAAATAATACAAACAAAATATAATTAATATAATTAATATTCATCCACATTGTAATAGCCATTTATCAATTAGTATCCCCTGAAGAGACTTTAGTAGTTAGTGTCAGTGGCCATCCTGGCGCTTCCACATTAAATGCTTCACGCAAAAACTACTGACCGAATTTGAATGAATTTGGGCACACAGATAACCTGGATAAACACATAAAATACTTTTATCCCGTTAGTAACATCCCGTGGGACAATTACCAAACTCTATATGGGCGAAACCGCAGGCATAAGCTAGTTTAAAATAAATACTTTGAATTTGAGGGTGAGTTTGTCATCACCTTTTTTTATCATCAAATGATTCCTCCCGCTCTGGGCAGAGCGGAAGGGAGTGAGACTTGTGCTGAGTAAAACCCATCCATGGTCGTTCCTTGCCCTTTGTGTTCCATGGCCGCGGTAACTCTTTCGAACAGTCCCGCAGCCCTGGCAGACACTAAAAGATCTTCACGCCTCAATCCCCCAAGAGTTAGGCAAAGGAGTACCTGTAGTACACCTACAATTCACCAGTTTCACTCAAGTAATAGAGAGCGAACCTATTGTCTTTTGTCTACATACAAACATACATATAGTCAGGAACAATAGCTTAGCATTAGTACATTAATAAACGTAGTTATTTCTGTACACTGAGACCATTGACACAAACACAGCTATTACCGAAAATACAATACTCAAGTTTGATTAAACGCCTTCAAAAGGTTTACATTAAATATTAACCAGTCGGCATTGGTAAGGTTAACACAATCGTACGAACAATCGAAGGGTTAGACGTTCTCAATATATTGTCTGAATTAAATATTACCTTCGGATGCCATGTTTTATTGATGTCTATCGATTTGGGGATAGGGTCCTATTTTATTAGTGTCAGACCTTTCAGAGGGTTAGGTCACACTGTTGTATTTAGAGATAACTAAAATGTTTTAGGCCTTTTAAAGCCGTTAATGAATTAACCCGATTTAAATCTTTGTTCGTTGGGCTTAGTGGCTGGGCCAAAATAACAAAGTGGTGGAGCCCTGACACACACATCCGCAAGAGAACCAAGGTTACCGACGTAGCCCGAAGAATTGCCAAACTTAAGTGGCAGTGGGCAGGGCACATTGCTCGCAGAACGGATGGCCGATAGGGCCGTAAAGTTCTGGAGTGGCGACCGCGAGCCGGAAGATGTTGCGTTGGAAGGCCTGTTGAAGGTTGCGGGGATCGGCTGGATGCGAGTCGCACGGGACCGGTCAATGTGGCGACACTTGGGGGAGGCCTATGTCCAGCAGTGGATATCTTTTGGTTGAAATGATGATGATGATGATGGAGCCCTGACACAGCCAGACAGCGACGAGGTAGACTTCACAGGAGATGGCTGGACGAGCTGGCCAGAACATACGTGAACCAAAATTATGGCTGCTGGAAAAACAATTTTATTCTAATAATGAATTTGTAAATAATGTTAATTATGTAATCTATAATCAAAATTAGGGTAACAACAATAAATGTTGAATGTTTTGTAATAGTAATGAATGATGGAAACCGACATTTCAAGATATAAATATTGAAATATCTAACATTACATTTGCATGTCATATATATATGACTATGTATTAACAAGCTCAACTTAAACTCAATTGGGAAAAGGCTAGGCAGATAATGATGATGATGATAATAAATAACCAGTGGTCCACATTGGCCGTTTTTTTTTTGTTTTTTTTTCAGGATGGGAAATCATCAAATGACTTCTCCCGCACTGGGCGGAGCGGAAAGGAGTGTCAGACTTGTACTGACTAAAACCCATCCATGTTCCTTCCTTGCCCTTTTTGTTCCAGGGGAGCGGTATCTCTTTCGACCAGTCCCGCAGCCCTGGGTTTTAGTGCGTTACATTGAGTTTTTCCGTAAAATATGACTATTTATCCAAAAAAAATCATTACCCAGCAATATTTTTTCTGTAGGGACTTAGTTTGATGTACAGATTTCTTGGTTGATGGCTTCGTGAAGAGTCCGTTTATACCTTGTATATTGTCCTTCAAAATAATTATTATTAAGGTTAAATTTTTCAGTCTACGTATCTCAATTAAAGGAAATACAGACGAAAAGTCTGATTTATTCATTCACCTCTAAAAGAATGAATGAATGAAATATTCATTTAAAAGAATTGAATAACAAAACAAAGTAGATTGATTTAGCCTTTAAATAGTACTATTTAATGTCGCCCTAAACTAAATTTATTCAAGGCACAATTATGTTTAGATTTGATTGTGAATGAATTGATTATGTTAATATACTATACATACGATTTGATTTGATTTGATATTCTGGGACTAATATTGTAGTTAGTTACTGAATAGAGCTTCGTTTGAATATTAAATACAATTTGGTTTGTTTTCCAGTTAGATTTGAACACGTAAAGGTTGTTAGGGAAATGTACGTGTGTGATAGTTTAGTTTCTCCACATTTTTTTAGTTATGTTACAGAGTTTTGGTTTCTTCATAGTTTTTCTTAGTTGTTTGGTTATTACATAGTTTAAGAGTCATGTTGTCGTATTATTCTCAAAGTTGACCGAAGTTCTTTGTAATGAAGTTCGACTCATAATCACCCTGTAAGGTCCCACTGCTGGAAAACACCAAACCTAACCTCCTATCTATGAGAGGTAGTGGGCCAAAATCCACCAAGCGGGCAGTACGGTAGATTTTAAATGTTTTCGAATGCTAGGCTCTGAGAAATACCGGTTTGTTCACGGCATTTTCTTCGACCGTTTTCAGGTGAAAAAATTGATCACACAAAGAGCCTACATAAAGGGTGTAAACATACTCTTAACGAAGCCGAAAGGCATTTGTTTTCCCCGTCATTGCGATCATTTTTTTGTTCTAGACCATACCTGGGAACCTTCTAGTTACGGAGATATTTGGGGTCAAAGTTCCAACTTTTTCACAAGTTTTTTTTAAAAACATGTTAATGTAAGATATTTACTTTAAACACCTCCAGGACCCCCTTACTATTCAATTCATCCATCAGCACAATGTTTTGAGTGCGTTACATTGAGTCCTACCGTAAAACGTGATTTTTCAACCCAAAAAAAAAAGTCGTTTCCCAGCACTAATTTTTGCGTAAAGTTACTTAGTTTGATGTGCATAATGCTTTGTTGACGGCTTCGTGAAGAGTCTGTTTACACCCTGTATAGCCGTTATCACTGGGCCATCACTGCTTCCAAAGACGATTGTTACATGACACCGCTCGTCTGCGCGGTCAGGCGGTATTTATTTATTTATTTATTATCATCACAAAACCCTCTTTGAAATTTTATCACACAATATATCAACTAATCTTACAGCCAATTACAGATTTACAATTTAATAGCTACACAATACATTGCTAAGAGTACAGCGTGGATGAGTGTGTACCCTGTGTGTGAGGAGTTGCAAATGTGTGTGAGTATGTTATAGTGTTGTGTGTATACCTTCTGTCTTGTATACGTGTACCTACCTGGTATCAATGGATTTCATACAAGCCAATGTGACGCGAAATCCGCTATACAGCCCGACCGCGCGGACGAGCGGTGACAACTGATAACTACCGAAGATATCGGCATGAAATACATTAGCATTTATTTACCATTTCTAAGGAAAAACCAATTAACACCTTACTCGATTTGGGCATCAAATCTACCGACAACGCTCTTTAACATGCAAGCTTTTTAAAAAACACTCCATTACTTAAAACCATTATTTATCTATGAACCACTTGATTAAGCCTATTAATTTATTCAACACAATTATTTCTACTTCGCATTAGTGGAACTACTCTTTTAAAAAAGCTTCTTTTGACGGTACAATCTGCTGCAGAACATAAGAAGCTTAATTTTTTTTTTATTCGATCTTTTCAAAGAGACAAGGCCTGTACAAAGACTGTTGGTATGAAAAATGTTCTTTAAGTTTAAAAGTCTCCTGTCTTTTTTAATGATTGACTTTAGTGTGACTGTTTTTCTTTACTTCCTCTTGCCCTGGGTTTGATTCCTGGGTCAGGGAAATTGTTATCGGGTTTTTCCATCAGGAATTTCTCAATAGCAGTCACGGATTCTGGATTTGTGCCGGTTGATGGCAATTAAGAGGCTCACCGCCTATTACATGGGGCTTAAACATAACTGGCGAAATGTTGGTGCCTAACCCTGCGGGCATTACAGGCGTGATGTTATATGTGACTTTAATACTTGCTAAGAATATTGACACAGATTTTATGAATGGGTTTGAAGATGCCAATTTTATAGATAGATTTGATGATTAGCTCAAACCCCACGGCCTAATGAAAGCGTGAATACCAATCGTTGTGGTCGTATATGACATTTTCTCAACTCAAGTGGAACTGGGCAGGACATGTCAGTCGCATACCGAACGAGCTGTGAGCCCGTAAAACTCAGGATATTGGTGCCCTGAAACAGTGACACGGTGCCGTGGCAGACCACGAAGGAGATGGCGGGACGAACTGGATGTCTTCCTTGAGAATTGCAAAGAAGTAGCACAGAATTGTGACCGTTAGGAGGAATAGAGGGCCTTTGCCCAGCAGTGGGACAGTATGAGCTAGGTATGATAATATAATAGTAAAGTTTGATGTCCTCAAATCAATGATCAGTGGTTTACATCTAACCCTGAGTTCAACATGAGTCATAGACATGGCCACATGGCACCTACACTGAATAAAGTGTAACCTTTTCTTAGTTTAAAACAACACGGAAGCACAAATACCCTATCACTACTCACTAAATTTTTCCAACACTAAGAATATAAAAGATTGCCCAACCAAAAAATAATAAATAATCTCACCCCACCGTAGCAGAAACCCCTCAACAATCATGGCTAAGCAACGACTGTATTTATTTCCCGTCAAACATTTCCTGCCAACACCATATTAAAAGTAAACACGTCAAGAATTCAGTTTTGCCTGCAATCACACAAAACAGATAAAAACAGAAGTTCAGCTCCATACGAGGACTAAAATTAGGCACACGCACACATACGTGTGGCATCATTACCTAGCCTTGTCCAAACATTGTGGTTCAGCTTTCAGTCTCACCGGATGCAGCTGAATACCAGTATTTTATATGGAGCGACTGCCTATCTGACCTCAACAACCCCAAGTAAGTACTGGCTTATACGATACCCCTTGGTAAGACTGTTTGTCAGACTTTCGACCCACTGACTACCTGTGACGACTATCAAAGATCTACAATTGATAGCTGAGTCCAACGGCTTAACGTGCTTTCAGAGGCACGAAAGAAACTCGGTATGTAAGTGGTCACCCATCCGCCGACCATCCTAGGCAAGCGTGAAGGAAGTACGCAAGGAAGCGTCTAAATATCGGCAATTTACTCGCTAATGGTGCTGATTCCCTTGTTCACGACTAAACTAAAATTAATCTTCTGTCCTATTCTTAATGAAATAGAAAGAAAAAGATGCACTGAACTTAAATTTGGTTTAATTTGTAAACAAGGGAATCGGCACCAATATCGAACCGACTAGCTAACATGGGGGTGGCGATTTAAGAGAGGGTCCGTCTGCCGAGCGTGGTTCGACAAGTCAAGTTACTTGCCAAAGACGGGTCGTGTGGCATGGCATGAAGTCAGACATGTATGTATGTGCGCCGATGTTTAACAAATGCTTGTCGCCAGTGCGCTTGCACTCGCTATACGTGAAGCGTGTCTATGTGTGCGTGCCTTATCGATAGTTGTATGAAACTGACCTTCTATTTTTATCTTTTTTGTGGCAATAACGTTCATATTGCCTCTGGGATTAAACTCGACAAGTCGTCTCTTTTGTGAAACACTGCAGTTGGGTCAAGGACTTTTGATTTTATTCCCTAGCCAATCACAAAGTCTAATTGAGATTTTCAGCAAGGTTTTTTAGGGTTCCGCACCCAGAGGGTACCAACGAAATCCTGTTACGAAGCTCTGATGTTTGTCCGTCTGTCACATGACTCTATCTTTTGAACTGTAATAGGCAGACACTTAAACATTTCACAAAGTGTGTATTACTGTGGCTTCAATAAATAACAAATAACACAAAAAATAAACAACACATTTTTTAACTTAATTTTTATACCATACAAAAACTGTGTTTCTTTTTTGTTCGACGTTTTGTACGGAACCATATGTGTGCGACTCCAACTCGAATTTAGCTGGTTTTAGACAAAAGACTAATAAAACAGGAGTTCGTTATTTTTTGCTGTTAAAATATGCTTTTAACTTAGAATAATGGAATGTGTTTGGCATTCCCTAGTCAATGTAAAAAATCTAATTAAGATGTTATGAATGGATAACAGAATATAAAACAAGCCGTGAAATTAGATTGTTGGAATTATGACCTAGAGCTTAGAGATTTTAAGTATTAAAAAATAACCAGCTCAATTCCAAATATACATAAATAATACCAGCGTTTGCTCGCGGGTTCGGTCCTGTTATGTACGAAAATTATCCCACAGGAAACGTTTTATATGTAGCTTTTAAATGTAGTTTTTAAATGTAACTTTTAAATGTAGCTTTTAAATGTAGCTTTCCTAAATCGGATCGGATCGGATTATAAAATTCCTCATTACAAAATTAGTACAGAAGGCTTATTCCCAGAGGGAGGGGCCCGCAAGGGCCGATGCCTGCCAGGGCTGCGGGACTGTTCGAAAGAGATATCGCGGCCCTGGAACACAAAGGGCAAGGAAGGATGGGTTTTAGTCAGTATAAGTCTGACACTCCCTTCCGCTCTGCCCGGGGCGGGAAAAGTCATTTGATGACTTCCCATCCGTAAAAAAAAGGCGTATTCCCAGGAGTACCAAATCTATTGTTATGCAAACAATTTCTCTCCATACATTGATTCCAACAGCTCTATAATTTTATTAGTTAAATAATAAAATACTACAATTTTTTTTTTTAATTTGGAGACGCTGGGAATAATATTATGGAGTGCCTGGGAATAAGCCGTACAGAAGTAAAAAGACAGCGAAAGTAAAATGCGGTTCCTTTACGTAATATGCCCATAATCGACTTGCTTTTTATTTTGACAGTTCAACCACGACACTTTTATTGACAGCGTTAACGTTTTTAAAACAAATGAAGAGCGCCATTTGTTTTAAAAACGTCAGCTCGACGCTGTCAATTAGGAATTCGATCAAAATTCTTCGTACTCTGGTTACAATTGTGTTACCCAAATGTGTCGCTGAATACTTACAGATATTATAAAGTAAACCGGCACATGAATAAAATATGTTGTTTTTTATAAAACGTCGCAAAAAAATGAACCAACCCAAAATCTGCCGCGTTTTTCCTACCCAGTGCGAACACCCCAGTAATTTTATGGTCATTGGCGGTTTATAGCCGCTAGCGAGTGTCGCGCTCATTTCCCGCTAGACCAAGTCTTTTAACTTCTAAATGTTACTGAGCCAAGCATTATCCCCCCAGCTCACATTGGTTGACGGCTTCGTGAAGAGTCTGTTTACTCCCTGTATACTGGTCGGGTATTATTTACATGCCAAAAAGAAGAAGAAGTGGAGGATTGGTCAAGTGTTTAGCAAAGTAGATAATTATAGTGGGTAAGGACAGTGGCGAGTCAACAGCCACTGTCTAGGCTGTCGCCACTCGCCACTATACTTGTGTTAGCTACTCGCCAGTGTCCTTGACCGATGGAAATCGGGCCTTAGTACCGTCGCTCCGCCGAAATCAGACGCTTAGTGAGTGAAAAATTAATTCCAGAAAAATATTAGTCGTTCTTCGCTAACAGTTTGCCCGACCTGTGAATCGTATCAAAAACCTCAGTAATAACGCTGGTGCCCTCAAGCCCAACGATGCAGAAAAACAAAGAAGATAAAAAAACATTGTGTTTATTTTTTTATCCATGATCATGTTTACAACAGCGCCAAAATATTGGGAATTCAAAACAAATAGAAAACATGGTAAATATCATGTTTTCAGTGTAAATTAATGATACTGTTAGTAACCGTGTCCGTTTAAAATTTAGACATAAAAATTATGTTCTTTTGTAAAGATGACAACGCAGACAAAGTTTTCATTTGCCCGATTTTTAATTTTTTACTGATAATCTGAAAAGACAAAATCGAGATTTTTTTTTTTACTGATAATCTGAAAAGACAAAATCGAATTAATAATGCCTTCCCAATTTTAACGTGAGTAGGTAGACCCCCATGAAAAAAAATTAAAAAAAAAAAATAACAAAATGTATAAAAAATATATTTTAAATATATTAAAAATCTATAAAAAAATTATAAATATATTAAAAAATATGTATAGTAAATATATTTTTAATAACTAACTTTTGGCCGATTTTCATGTATATTTCATATATCTTAAATATACTTTAGATACATTCAAAATATATCTTAAAAGACATAAAAAACATAGCTAAAAAGATTTAAAAAAAATATTTTGAATATATTTGAAATGTATAAAATATATATGAAAAACGGCCAAAATTTAGTTACTAAAAATATATTTTTTAATATATTTATACATTTTTTATAGATTTTTAAAATATTTAAAATATATTTTTTATAAAATTTGTAATTTATTATTTTTATATTTTTTTTTCATGGGGGTATACTCACGATAAAATTGTGAAGGCATTATTAATTCGATTTTGTCTTTTCAGATTATCAGTATGGATGAATCTGTTTTGCATTTTCTGAGAAGATTTACTATAGTAACATATTTTTTTTTCCACCATCAGAAAGTAGAGATTTCAACGAACAGAAAACACATCAACTTTTTGAAAAAAGCTGATATTTTGACGGGTGAATTTTCGATTGAAAATTAGGGTGCTTTTCCGATATTAATTCAAAATAAGGTGAAAAAATAAATATTTCTAATCAAATAAATTACAGCGTATTTGGGACATAAAAAGGTAAGTTTTCACCAAATTTCGTGAAAAAAAAAAACAAAATTGTAAAAGATAAAAATAAAAAACCAAAAACTTGGTTTTTTGAATTTTTCACATAAATTTTGAGGTTATGTGAAAAAAGTGTAAATACAAAAGTTTTAGATCTTTTTATTACCTACAACTTTGCCATTTGACTTTTTTCCATAGGACTTTTAGTTTTGCCGGAAATCGAGAAAAACCGTTTTTTACCCTTAAAAACTCACCCCCGTCCCCTTCCCGACCTCAGATCGCCCGTAAATTATTTTTCCTTTCATTTTATAATATTCTCCTCCTTTTCTAATGGGTTTCATCCTACTATTATTTTTTTTCATTTTTTATTATCTTTAAAGGCTTCTACCCTGGTCTAAAAGTCCTTTAACTGACTACAAAATTATTAAAAACTCATAATAACTATGAAAAACGCAGACAATTTCCGTGTTTCAACATTTATAGCACTTATGGCCAGTTTAATAACTAATAGTAATTATTTCATGCGTTTTATTACTTTTTATAATTATTTAATTATTCTGCTTTGAGTTAATGGGTTTAAACGTAACATGAAGGTTTTATTTGAAGCTTTCAGTCGTTATTCAATGATTTATGATCGCATAAACACAAAGGTATGTTTTTTAACGTTTGATAGGTTTTTTAACTATTTTATTGAGGCTCAACACCTATAACATTGGACTTTAACATAACTGACCTTATTGGTGAGGTTCTTCAGAAAGGTCAGGTGCGTAGTACTCGCAACCGGCGTGCGTGTATGACCAGATGTATGAACGTGGACGAGGCAAAAGGAGTATGTAAGGATCGTAGCAGGTGGCGTTCTGTGGTTTCTGCCTACCCTCATGGCAAATGATGTGAGTTTATGTATATATACTATGTATGTATGTTAAACATAACTAGCGAAAAGTAAGTGTACTACTAGGTACACCTCTGGCTACCCAGTTATGTGTTAATTGAGGTCTAGATTGGGACCTGCCAAGTTGGTCTAGTGGTCGCAAGCACGATTGCTGAGCCTGAGGTCCTGGGTTCCATTCCCAGGTCGGGCATAGTGTTATTGAGTTTTGCCATGAGGTTTTTCTCAGCAGCAGCCACGGAGCCCGGTTGATGGCAATAAGCTTGCTCCCTATTACATGATTATCTAAATAACTGTAAAACCAGCCATAGTAAATTATATAAAAAAGCCAAACAGAATCGTCACCACTCATTGGCTGACCGCGTCATGAGTAGCTATAATCTGTTTTATCATTTAAGCCCTAAAACTATATGGTAGCCACGTTTCCGAAAAACATTTCGGATCTCAAATAAACGCAATTTAGACAGCCGTCTATAAATAATTCTGTCCAAATCATGCGATTTAGCACTTTTTCCTGACATGGGTACCTACCTACCTACCCGCCTACTTTAGACGGCGAGGTGAAAATGATTAGTGAGCCTAAACCTTTAATATGGAACCCGGGAGACGCGGAAACCGCAATGATGAGTGATAGCTCTTTTAACGTCTTGAATATCAATCGAGTTTGGGGGCAAGCAAAATTGAGGAAAAAACGGCAAGAAATTTGGTACGTTTTTTTTCTTAGCGAAAGCTGTTGTCTCCCGTGGCGTAAAGTGTAAGAGAATACATTTGAAAACCAATGACTATGATTTGTGTCCTACATAATTAAGACAATTTTTGAGACGGCACGGTTGGTGCAGTGGCTGAGTGATTGGCTGCTGCGCTGCGTGTCGCGGGTTCGATCCCCGTACGACACAAATATTTAGTTCCAGGTTAGCTGTTTGTGTATGTAAGTGTTTGTAAAACGCACCCACGATGCAGAAGAAATTCATGGTGCGCGGCAACGCTTTAAAAAATTGCAATATGGCCAAAAAATTCAAAAATAAATGAAAATCTTGCTGGCGGCAGATATGTTTTTTAACCTTATGAGTTTTCATACACAAGACACAGTAGGCATACTAAACATACAGTATTTCAACTAGGAACAAATAGTCGGAAACGGCTCACACACATGCAAAGCAAACGATACTCGTTGAAAGTGATAAGCAGGCTACCACTCAGTATGATGCTGTGCTATATGGGGCCCACAGCACAACGCTGGTTTTCAGTGATCACCCGAAAAAAAACGTAAAGGCAGCACAAATATTCATTTATTTGGAAAGAAAATAAAATAAACAGTTCTTGGATTATAATATATTTATTTAATACTTCAAGCACAAAGTACAGAGGTGGACTTAATGCCATAGGCATTTTCTACCAGTCAACTTTTGGGTGTTGGAGAGACAAACAGTGGTAGGTGTATAAATCAACCATAAGAAATAAAACAACCAAAAGTGGTTACGTTTCATGTATGCAGTGCAACACAACAGTTCATGCCACCTAAACCACACTCCTATAATGCTTTCCCAGCACACCTTTATGCAAAACAGGGTTACCAACATACAAAATCTAACCTCCAGTACAGCCAACACACCACATAAATAATTCCAGGATGATTTGGCTCGACATTATCCCTCTTTTTATACCCTCAATCAGGGATGGCGATGCAACAAACCTTCCCTTTGGACCGCCTTATTTTTGTAGGTCACGGGGTGATCAATTTATGAGAAAGTAATGCTTTTGTACGAAACTTCTTTTGGTGTTGTTCACGGATATTCCTGGTAAGGAATAAAGAAAAAAGATGGCTTTTATTCTTATTTTACAGGTTAGACTGATTTAAATAAATTAAACTTTATTGCAGACTGCAGTCAATACTTTTATTAGTATTTTACTGTTAGTAACAATATTTCTTAAGTAATTAGGTTAGTGTTTACAATTTTATTAATTACTAGCGACACGCCCCGGCTTTGCACGGGTGCAATGTTATACAAGTAAACCTCCTCTTGAATCAATCTATCTATTGCTGAAAACTACAATAAAATCCGTTGCGTACTTTAAAAGATCTAAGCGTACAGGAAGCGGGAGCGACTTTGTTTTATACGATACTAGGTGATGCCCGCGGCTTCGCCCGCCAACCACTCTATCCATTGGTGAAAACAGCATAAAAATCGGTGCAGTAGTTTTTGAGTTTATCGCGAACAGACGGACAGACGCGGCAGAGGACTTTGTTTTATATTATGTAGTGATAGTGATGATATTGATAAAGTTTGAGACCTATGACTGTCCCCACCCAGTGTCACTGGAACGGGATGTCCGGTTTGGTAGCAATAATCTACTAAATACTGTTGTCATTACCATGCAGGCGCTGTTGTAAAAAGGCCGGTTTCTTTCACATGATAGCGTGGTCTGCGAACATTGCCGACGCACTACAGCGCCATTGTAATCCCAATAGCATCCTTAAGGCGTTATCGAAGACGCTTTCATCATCATCATCATTTCAGCCGAAAGACTGCTGGACATAGGCATCACCCAAGTGTCGCCACATTCACCGGTCCCGTGCGACTCGCATCCAGCGGATCCCCGCAGCCTTCATCAGGTCATCGGTCCACAAAAGTTCTGGAGTGGCGACCGTGAACCGGAAGCCGTTGCGTTGGAAGGCCTCCCCTAGTGGGAGGCCTTCCAACGCAACGGCTTCCGGTTCACGGTCGCCACTCCAGAACTTTTCGGCCCCATCGGCCAGCCGTTCTGCGAGCAATGTGGGCAATGTGCGCAATGTGTTTGTGTGTGTGTGTGAAGACGCATTCTCAGAAATAAAATAATGTACAAAAAGTTTAATGTATGATCACCTATCAAGTGGCCAAGTCAAAACAGCGGAGACTTACTTAACGAGTTGTGGATTTTATAGAACTTGATGTAAGGATTAGGCCGTACGTTCATTTATTTACCTTGGTTTGCTTATTATGAGAGTAAGGGAAAAGAGAGTGAAATGTGGATAACCATAACTTAACATAACATAAGTTAACGTAACATAACATAACATAATATCACGTGGTTATTACCTTATGGGTTAAGCAGAGGTGAACAACTAGCCCGACCAGGCAATCGAACCCAGGACCTCATGCGATATTTTGGTACTGGCGTTCTTGAGTATTTACTTTAGTATACTAAGGAATTTGTTACCAACTGCGAGTTACCCACTAACTGCGATTACGATTTCAGACAGGCAATCGTATCATATAAATTACTGGTATTTAGATGCATCCGGTTAGACTGGAAGCCAAAATCCTGGGAAAAAGATAGGCAGCCTTTGATTACCTTCTGCAGATTCTATAGCCCAGGTTTTTAAGAAATACTGGACTTACTAACCTACAACAAAACAAACACAATCCATTGATTCCCTGAAGAAACAGTAACAAATACATTACTAGCTGACATATTTGTCAGACGCACAGACCGTGTAATGTAATGTGCGTGAATTTAACAATGTGTTTCGCGGTGTATATCAAATATATGGCGAATAAATATCTAGGTGTTGCCAGCTGTGATTATTTAAGACATACTTTTTTTATCTTTGTTCGTGTTTGTATTCTTTTATTTTCTTCGTGTGGTTAGTGCCTAACCTGGCGTCATTTTTTGGCCACCCATCGGCCTCTGACTTTGTTTTATATGCCGTCGAGAAATATCTCTCAGGCATGCTGGTTTCCACACAATATTTTCCTTCCCCAAAGCAAGTGATAATTATACAATACGCACATGAATCCGAAAAATCAGAGGTTCGTGTCTTGGGATCGAACTCGAAACCTATGACTTAGCAGTCCGACGGTTACACCACTAGCCCATCGCACACACACAGGTCATCACTACTAAGCATTTTAATAATATTGGGCGAGTTATTGACTTTACAACAGCTTAGTTAGTAGTTAAAAGATTCGTCGCTAAATATTAACAGCAGCACATCGACTTAATCGAAAGTTAAACTAGATTTACCGATGTCGGCCTGCTGATGGGTAACCGCCCTTTACATATCGACATCATTCCGTCCTTCAAAAAGAACGTTACGCTATTGGTCCTGGTTGTCATTTGTAGAACTCTGCAAGTCATTACGGGAAGTCGACAAGTCGATACGCCCGAAAGTCGGCCGTCCAATGTCACCAAGGGCTTTCTATCTCTCATATAGATTTCACAGTCCATATAATATTACATCACGTATGTATTTGGTTAGGCAGAGGTATCCCTAACAGTACACCCACATTTCGCCAGTTATGTTTAAGGCCCATGTAACAGGGGGCGAGCCTTTTGCCATCAATCGGGCACAAAACCAGACTCCGTGGTGGCTACTGAAAAATTCCCGACTAAACCCAGTGACAATTTGCCCGACCCGGGAATCGAATCCAGGACCTCATGTTCAGCAGTCGCGATTGGGGCCACTAGACTAACGAGGCAGTCACACACATGTCACAGTTTCTATAAAACTTGGACATACTAAGCTAAAACAAAACAAACTCAATGCAATTGTCGCATGAACAAACAGATACACATACATGCTTGGCTTACCAAACAGAACATATTTGTCAGCCTCACAGAGCGTGTAATGTAATGTGCGAGAAGTTAATCATGTGTATCACGGTGTATATCACATAGTTGGCAAAGGTGGTAGGCAGTGTTGATGATATAATTGAGGATATATTTTTTCGAGGATTTTAATGCCTGCCTCAGTGGTAGAGTGGTCGCAAACGCGACTGCTGAGCATCGTCGGGCAAAGTGCTAATGGGTTTTTTTATCAGGAATTTCACAGTAGCAGCCACGGAGTCTGGATTTGTGCCCGGTTGATGGCAATAGGCCCGCCTCCATTACATGGGACTTAAACATAACTGGCGAAATATGGGTGTACTATTAGGTACGCCTCTGCCTAACCCCTACGTGGATTACAGGCGTGATGTTATGTTATGTTTAATGACATAATAAGTGTTTTTCTGACTTATTTACTTACGAAAAGTCTAGTTAGTAGTTGAAGCTATATTAACAGCTTCAAGGGGCGATCTATGCTTGCAGATGTCGGTCGAAGATGAGTGATAAAACGATCAACACATCGAAATCGTACCGTGCCTCGGAAAGGTTTATTAAAGCTATTCCAGTTTGGTTTTAGCCACACATCGACAGCCTCTCAGGGCTTACGTACGTTAAGCCGTTAGTCTCGTTTATTCTGCAGTAGCTTATGCCCGCGGTTTCGCCCGCATAGAGTTCGGTAATTGTCCTACGTGATACTACCGAGACATAAAGTATCCTTTGTGTTAATCTAGGTTACAAACTGTCTGTATGCCAAATTTCATCGAAATTCGGTCAGTAGTTGTGAAAGAGTAACAATAATCCAGACATCAATAGGTACATCCTCACAAACTTTCGCATTTATAATATTAGAAGGATATTTAAGTCAGCGATCCAGGTATTTTTCTTCACGTATTCCCGCCAGTCATTGACTGCTAGCCGTGTCAATGACACTGTTTCTTTTCTGGGTAACACTGACACTGGTTCCTTAACCTTTTGAAAGCCATTGTCACATATACGTGACAAGCAAGTGCGTGCCCTGTACGCCAAACGACACAAATATGTGACAAATTGGGGGGTGAAATTGTGGCTTGGCACGAAGGGCACGCGCGTGCGTTTATTGCTCTGACGTTCAAAAGGTTAACAAAAATATTTTGAAAACTTTTAGCGTAAACTGCCACAAAGACTCCTGACTTGTAAAACTGTACAAAGCTGATGCTCTCCAACCTTCCTCAGACCATTAACGTCACCCCAGTACTTGAGTTTGAGTAATTATCGCTATAACGCCTTATTGTTTTAATAAAGAGAGTTGATGGTGGGTTTAATAAACAATAGAAGAATTTGGAACGATCAAAAATTCTCGGCGGAAAATTTTCCTTTTCGGGATCAAATTCTTTTGAAAATTTTCCTGTGGTTCACGACCTCAGGTGCACGAATGCGCGGTTTAAACTTAACGTAAATACGTCGATTTTTTAATGAAAATACCATTAACCTGTAGCATTTTAGTTATATTGTTTGCAAAAGCACAATCAGTATCATCCATAGATATGAATGAATTCTTAAAATTATTTATAAACGAGTTTAGTTTTAAAATTGACGTACGTGAGACGGTCATTATTCGTGTTTACAGGCATTATTCGGGTTGTTGCTTAAGGAGGTTGACATACTATCGTATGCAGCCTCCTTTCATACCACGCTATGAAAACTGTCAAGGATAACCTAATGTCTATGGCCCGGAATTTCTTTGATTTGTTTCCTCCACAGTCGCTGTTGTAACACGCTAGAGCGCGTAGGTCGTGGCCGCGCGGTTGTGATTTTATCGTAAAGGGTGAATTTATGTAGATTTTTTTTATTGATTGTCCTTTGAATTGGTTCTTGATTGAAAGGTTTGACCTAGGTTTTTAACGATTGGAGTTGGGTACCGCCACCGGCTTTCAATATTAGAGAGAAGGGCGTTTTTAGCGTTCGCGTTGGTTTGAATTAGATTAATTAATTATGTTAGCTTAACAATTATGTATTGTGTTGTTAATCCAAAGGAAATTTACTTTTGCTTTTTCAACTGGTGGGGTTGAGTACCATCGTCAATGACGATACGTAAAATTCACCCAGAATTGGCATGGCATTGGCATTGGCGTGGTCGTAAGCGCAACTGCTGAGCGTTTTAGGTTCGATTCCCAGGTCATGCAAAGTGTTATTGTGATTTTCCATCAGAAATTTCATAACAGCAACCGACGAATCTGATTTGCACCCAGTTGATGACAAAAAGCTCGCCGTTATTATTAAATGGGACTTATCAGAGGCGAAGGCTGAAAATTTAGTAAGGGGAAGCCGAAGAAAAAAAATGAGAATTGAATTCTTTTTTAAGTTTATTTTGACCTCGATTTCGTTAAAAACGTGGTAAAAACCACGAAAATGACACCTATGACAAAAAAAAACGAAAAAAAGTAAAGACTAAAATGCAGAGGAATATAATAAAAAAAAATATAACTGATTTTATCTTAAATATAAGTCAAAAAAATAAAAATCTATTTGGTACCAAATACGGTAATATCGACCATTATTCATTCTATCTCGTTCTCCCCTACATTCTTTCTTTTTCTACCGATCGTACTCGATAATCTTCGGCTTACCGAGCTCCCTACAAAACGGTACTGCAAGCCGCGAAGTCACGTGACTGCTTCCACGCGATTTTAGTTCTGAATTCTGACACCCGAGCACCGGCTTATTTGGCGCCACATGTTGCTTTATTTATTGACAAGAAAAATGTTGGAATTTTTTTATGTTTTCAATCCTATGATGT
The DNA here is from genome assembly GCA_950005105.1 of Lycophotia porphyrea. Taxonomy (NCBI): domain Eukaryota; kingdom Metazoa; phylum Arthropoda; class Insecta; order Lepidoptera; family Noctuidae; genus Lycophotia; species Lycophotia porphyrea. The sequence continues at coordinate 12,837,342 of OX465406.1, forward strand.
ATTAAATGGCTGTACAGTGTACTGTGAAGTGATACCCACAGATGTGTATGTATTATTTGAATAAAGTGGATACCTAGTTGTAAGTAGAGTGCCTTGTTCCCAAAGAGAAGCCGGCAGGAATCGGTTTCTTAGGTGAAATGTGGGTATACGTTTAAGTAGCTACACCTCTGCCTAACCTCTACCTAGGAGTGTGGTCATATTATGTATGTTGCTCAGTGACGATCCGCACACGACGCGACTTACTAACACGTTATTAACTAGTTTGTGATTGTTGCGTGGTGTACTGACTTAGAAATCCTATTTTGGAGTATTTTCACCTAAATTATTAAAAATGCACCCAGTTTAATAGTTTACTTGTTATGAAGTAGAAACCGTTAAAAGTTTGGCGAAGTTTGGCTCCCTTTTAAAGAGTAGCCGAATACTAGTTGGCGGAGTGACTCGGCAGAAAGATTGCTCCACCGCCGACGAGGAAGCGAGTCGCGATCGACTTTTCTCGCTCAAAAAACATACAATAGATGTAGGTCCCGTGTGAATAAAAGAGATCGGGCGGGTTGTCAGGATTTAGGCCGTTAGGCTCGTACATCATGTGGGCAGACGATGTTTTCGAAGTAACAAATTACTTGAAATTACACTTTAACACAATAACACGGAGCACAACGAAGCGGGTACAGTTCCAACACGTCTCAACTCCACTGCGATCAGACACTGAATGTCGTTCTCACCTCGAGCTGTGAACATTAGGGCTATGTAGAAGCATGCTGTGGTGTTGTTAGACTTGTCGGTAGGTCACGTGACGTCACCACCGGCGCGCTTGCGATTCATTCCATGTCCGTACTAACGACCTAATTCGACACATATGTAAATAGTTGATCGCTGAGCGTTCGCACTGTCCGGTGAGGACTCGTTTGTCGCAGCGACAAAAGTAATCAAAGAAAAATCTCGCTTAGCGACGTTTACTTGAGGACAGAACATTTTTTTTTGTATTTGTTTCGGGTCTGGCTGTTTGTGTATGTGAGTTTTAATGTTTGTAAACGCTCGATCCTGAGGCCAGGAGGCCTGTGTCCCAGCAGTGGGAACATTATAGGCTGATGATGATTGATGATTGAAACGCTCGATCTCAACACGATGGGTGCCTGAGGATGGACGGCGCCGCCGAGGCCGACCCAGAAAGAGGTGGCGAGACGATCTAGACGCGCATTACGATAGCTGGTTCGAGGTGGCGTAGGAAAGAGTAACTGGAAGGATATGGGGGAGGCCTTTGCTTAGCAGTGGGACATACAAGACTGTTAAAAACGCACCCACGATTCAGGAGAAATTCCTGGTGTGCGGCAAAGTTTTTTTTTTAAGAAAAGAGTTACTTTGTCTTCGCCATAAGAGAGGCACAATAACAAAACCTCGCTCAACGACGTTCAGCATTACTCTGTGCTCGTTACTCGCCAACTAAATTTGTAGTTGCTAGCTCAACTCGCTTGTCGCTTATCGTCAGCAGTGTGACATGTCCCTCCAAGAACAGCTCAATTTCAACCGGCTGGAGTGACTCGCCGGAATACGAGACGCCTCTATTAAGAGATGAGCCATTTAACGTGCAGGCTGCTTGAAAATATGGCTGTCATTGTGTGGAGTTTGGAAAGTGGTTCGGCTTGGAATCTTGCCGACTTCATGGACAGGTTTTTTGTTAAGGATAAATAAATATCATCGTGTATGTGTCTGTGTAATATTGGTATTAAACTGCACACGTTTAGACCCTGGATTAGTTAGGAAAAGGCTAGGCAAAGGCTTCCAATCTAACCAGTTGCAGTTGAACACAAGTAGCAACTGGTTATCTGATCTCCACAACCCAGTTAGTACCAGGTAATACACTACCCCTTGGTAAGACTGGTTGTCAGACTTTTGGGCCATTGACACCCTGTCACAGCAGGATATGAACAGCAGAACTCGGTATGCAATGGATGGTCACCCATCCACAGACCAACCTTGGCAAGAGTGGTTTGACCTTGAAGATCGACCTATGCGGCTCATATTATTTAGCCACAAGCACAATATTAACAATTATGACAACATACTAAATCCTTTTATTGCAAAACGAGCTTACAACCGTCCTACCAATCCCTCATACAAAACGACCCAAGAACTAAAAGAATTACTAGTACTACATAAACTTAACATTTAAGACCGTACCCGAAGCTCTCAGATGAAAGTACGGCGATAAATCTCGCTCGCAACGGAAATTAAAATGATGCTTTACTGCCAACAGATTAGGGTGTTATTTAGATTGAAGACAGTATTTCGTTGATGCTTTTTTGTGATAGAGGGCATTAGTGTTTGGGTTTATGAGATTAACTGCTGTGAGTATTATGTTGGTACTTAGGAGATAAGGTCGGGTTGTTCCAGAAGTTTAGGGAAGGACCTACATTTATAGCAGGTTGTTATCTTTAATTCTGGCCTCAGAACTATCTAGTATTTATAACTTTTTAGGGTTCCGTACTCAAAAGGTAAAAACGGGACCCTATTACTAAGACTCCGCTGTCCGTCTGTCACCAGGCTATATCTCACGAACCGTGATAGCTAGATAGTTGAAATTTTCACAGATGATGTATTTTGGTTGCCGCTATAACAACAAATACTAAAAACAGAATAAAATAAATATTTAAGGGAGCTCCCTTACAACACACGTGATATTTTTGGTGTTTTTGTCTAATATTGTATGGATAATGGTACGGAACCCTTCGTTCGCGAGTCCGACTCGCACTTGGCCAGTTTTTTAATTAACGGCGTCTGTTTCTTTCGCTCTAGTGGTTGCTGTACTGCTGACCATGCGGTGCTGGATTAGATTCCCGGGTTGGGAACACTGATCGGGATGTTTACATCAGGAAGTTTAGTAGCAGCCCGGACGATGAATTCTTGCCGTATTAGTTGGAACTTAAACAGTGAAATGTGGGTATATTATTAGGAACACCTCTGTTTAATTCTTTGAAACTAGAGGCTTAATGTTGTGTACAACTTTAAACACAATTGGGATAAGTTTTTCATATTTAGTCCCTCTAGAGCGTTTAAAATAGTCAACACGTAGTGCTCCATTGTGGTCAATGTTCTTTTCTTTAAAATGTAATTCCAATAAAGATTCTTCTCTAACGAAAAGTCTCAAACCAATTTAAACATTATTTTATTTATTAAACTACACTGGATACAGAAAAGAAGAAAGGAACATAAAAATACTTACAAAGGTGATGCTTATTTTTAAAGAAATTTCTTTCTTTCCAGCATCATCATCATCATCATCATCATCAGCCTATAATGTTCCCACTGCTGGGACACAGGCCTCCTCTCTATGAGAGGGAATGGGCTATAATCCACCACGCGGGCCCAGTGCGGATTGGTAGAAGTCACATGTCTTCAAATTTTTGGTTCTAGGACATGCCGGTTTCCTCACGATGTTTTCTTTTTCCTTCACCGTTTTTGAGAGCAGTGGTGATGAAATAAATTACACAATGTAATGCGCCTGCCTGGGTTCGAACCCACGACTTACTGTTCGTAAGTCGGGGTCGCTACCACTGGGCCACCGCTGCTCTCGCATATTGCTTCCAGCATAATTATCTGCACATATTTTCCCTTTTTAGAATCGAAATCTCGTTAATTTCAACATATATGTTCTAACTTCCTATTCCAATATTAATAATACACTTCAAGCACAAAGTCCGCCTGTATGAAGTGTTACATAAATAAATAATGATGATTTTACATTTTTAAATGTTTTTTTTTTTATTATTTGTATTGGAATATTTTAAAAATGTAAAATATATATATAGAAATGAATCAAGGAAAATAATGATGAATAAAGTACGTAATAATAACATGATTAGTTTTTATGAAATATTTAAAAGTGTAACATAAATGTATGGAAATGAATAAAGAAAATAATAATAATCATTTTTATTTTTTTTATATTGTTTTATATTTGAATATTTAAAAATCTAAATAATATGTGTTAAAATAAATAAAAGAAATAATCATTTTACTATCGGGCAACTAACGCCCATAAATAGAATATACAAAATAATCTTATGCTACAATAAACTAATACATATCGAATTTTATGTAAGGATCGTAGCAGGTGGCGTTCTGTGGTTTCTGCCTACCCCTATGGGAAAAGGGTGGAAGTTTATGTATGTATGTATTATGTATATCGGATTTTCGAGCGGCCGCGACACCACGTGTCGCTATTTATTGTTGGGCCTCCATTTTGGGCGTGTACATGCAGGTAGTTGAAAAATAATACGTGCAGTATGTTTCATTTGATATAATAACAAAGATATCAATGGAAAATTATCAAAATAACTTTATATTTCAATGATCTAGTGGTTAGTGACCCTGACTGCTAGGACGGAGGCCGTGGGTTCGATTCCCACACAGGACAAATCTTTGTGCGATGAGTACGATTATTTGTTCTGTATCTGGGTGTATAATTTATCTATAATATGTATGAATTTAGAATTTCTTTTTTAAGTATGTTTTATATCAGTTGTCTGGTTGCCATAGTACAGGCTCTGCCTAGTTTGGGATCAGATGGCGGTGTGTTGGTTGTCCCAAGATATTATTATTATTTCCTTTACTTATCTATATACATATTACTTCATATTTTTAAATATTTGAATATAAAACTACATAAAAAAAACATTTAAAAATATAAAAAATAGTAGCCCACCAGCATTGGGAACAGGGTCCGAGCTACCGGTGGTCAGGGCTGTTGAGAGAGGAACCTCCTGACAATACGCGCCGTGTCCAGAAGTACTGCTTTCTGAATCAAGCCCTTGATCCAGCTGCCAAGCGAGAGCCTCCTTAGATGTTGATCGAGGCTACTAGCTATTAATCCATTGACTGACACGACTATCGGCACAATAACTGCTGTACTCATATCCCACATGTCGACAACCTCGCGAGCCAGATCTAGATACTTGAACTGCTTATCTTTTTCTGCTTTCACGAGGTTCTCGTCATGCGGGACTGTTATATCAACAATCATTGCGCGGCGCTCCAATCGATCTATCACCACAATGTCAGGCTTATTGCCAACAATAGTCCTGTCAGTGGTGATAGGTCGATCCCAATACAACGTGATATTACCATTATCGAGAACTGGGTCGGGCGCATACTTATAGTATGGCACTTCTGATTCCACAAGGCTATACTTCAAAGCAAGGTTGTGTCTATGCAAGTATTCTCCGTTAGCTAGACTAGAACACCCAGAAATAATGTGTCGGATCGATTCTCCCGGACGGTGGCATGCCCGACATATGTCAACCGTGCCATCCTTCACAATGTATTTCCGATAGTTATTCGTCATCATAACTTCGTCCATTATTGCACAGACAAAACCTTCGGTTTCCCCGAAGAGGTCACCGAAGCGCAGCCAAGATACGGACGCTAAGAAGTCTACATCGGGCCCATGTAGGGCCCGATGTAGACTATATTATTATTATTATAGGTAGTGATTAAATCCAAATTACAATAAATATTAGACTTGAGTTTAGAGCCAATAGATATGTGCGTGATCATCGGGTGACAGTCACATCAAAAGCGCTGTCACCATCGCCATGACATTCACAACCCCATTCGGTCTTAACCGCTCTAAAAATTTATAAAAAGTGTTGCAATAAATCAACCAAATCATCGCGCGCCGTTATACATGTTAAAAACCTTATATTACGTAACCCTTTGTTACATCGGCGAAAACGAGGTGAATTTCGTAGGTACCATTCGAAAGGTATATAAAAGACGGGATAACCAGTATAGCCACGAGTGGTTTTAAAAGTCATTGTAAATAAATAATGAAGGGTTCCGGTGTCTGTCCTATGTGCCAGAAATCCTATATTCATGGGTTGTCGTTAAAAACCTTATTTTTGGCATGGTTAAAAGGAACTTAGTATAATCCTATTCTAACTATAATATTATAAATGCGAAGTAAGTTTGTTTGTTTCTTTGTTACCTTTTCACGAATCGATCATGCTAAAATTTTGCATATACGTCGTCAGGTGTATAGAAACGGACTTTCCTTTCATCCCGGAAACAAGTACTGTTTCTGAGGAAAACAACAATACCCTTCTTATGATAATAGATGGCGCCACGTGTTTTTCTAATCATGAATTAATTATATAAGGTCCCATTAAAATAGATGGACAAACTTTTAGAAATCATTCAGACCACCAAAATAAGCAAAATGGTAAAAACTAAAATAAGAAAAACAAAGAGAAAGAAAAAAATATATATTTTTGACTGCCTCGTTACTCACTTGCGACCACTTGGTCGCAAGTGTAACTGCTGCGCATAAGGTCCTGGGTTCAATTCCCGGGTCAGGCAAAGTGTTATTGAGTTTTTCCTTCGGGAATTTCTCAGTAGCAACCACGAAGTCTGGAAATGTGCTCGGTTGATGGCAATGGGCTCGCCCCCTATTGCATGGGACTTAAACATAACTGGCGAAATGTACGTGTAACATAAGGTACACCGCTGCCTAACCCTTCGAGAATGACAGGCATGATGCTATGTCAATAATATTTTTTTGTTGCAAGGACATGATGGCCATACAAAAGAACAAAAAAAAACAATAAACATGCAAAGCCTAGTAAATATTTTTAATTGCAGAAGGACGGAACAAAAAGTTGACAGCTACAAGTCATGACTGCCACAAGAAGGACAATTTGTTTTAAAACTACGGAAATAATATGCTACAAAGCAATTAATTTCCTTAAGGTGGTTGCGTCAGGGTAGCCCGCGAAATTCAAATTTTCTTACGTTTTTTGCAATTTGCAGGTCATTGTCAGGTTGTATGTTGATGAAAAATTAGTCGCGCCATTAACACATATATTATGTAGTTATATCTAACTAATATCATGTGTGGTAATTATAATCATGAAAATCATCAATACAACCCTCTAAGTACATCTGAAAGACTTTTTCATGAAATAGACCTGCAAATTTAAGAAAATTTGAATTTCGCGGGCTACCCTGACGTTTCAACCTTAACTTAATGTATTGACCTTGGGCAATACCCAACAATAATTCAATCCTGATATGAAAGACACCTGAAAGGTATCCTATGTCCGTTTTTGTACATCTGACAACGTATATGCAAAATTTCTGGATGATCAGGTCAGTGGTTTCGGTGGCGAAAGGTATCAAACAAACTTACTATCGCATTTATAATATTATTATACAGTGTGTCCGGACATGGACTAGCGATATTCAAATTACTTAAATATAAACTATTTTCAAGTACAAATACTTGTAGCTTGGGTCCAATACACTTCCCCGGTTTTAATGATTTTCTGTTTAGGGTTCCCACAATGGCCTTATATGCTTGCGCATACGCTATGTTCAAACAACAATAACTCTAAAAATATTAGACATACAGTTGTACATTTTATGTTGTAATGTAGCTTAGCTCAAAATCTGTCGATTTGGTACAAAAATATAAAAAGTTGTCGGGTGTGTTTTTGCAGTAATTAACAATTATTTGTTTCTTTGCAAATAATTTTGGTTCCTTTTTTGACTTTTTTTTTTTTTACAAAAGTTATGGATATGTGAACACATTGATTTGTAATGTAAACGGTAGACAATATTGTTGCCTTTCGAATAAGCCTACTTTTATCTCATTATGACCAAAACTATGAGAGTAATGATTTTTGTACATTCATAGAGAATATTTCAACAAAAAAACAAAATGGCTGCCACATAGCGGGGAAGTAGATCGGACCCAAGCTTTGAGTGTATTTGTACTTGAAAATAGTTTATATTGAAGTATTTAGAATATCGCTAGTCCATGTCCGGACACATTGTATATAGTAAAGAAGTAAGGATAAGGATGACATTAAATAACATACTTGTCACTTCATACTTAAGCTGGTCTAGCATAGTGCAATGTTTTGATAAAACAAGAGACCAGCTTATCCTGGTTTGTATACCACTCACTTACTTACGGCCTACCGTTCGACTATCCTCCGGGTCCTGGAAGCCTAATCAATTCAGACGCTGTCAACTATCACGTTAGCTGCTATGTTTGGCTGACCAACACGGAGTACTAAGATTCAATCAAACACAAATTGACGTGAGATTTGGCGTTAGATTGGCTTGATTCGCTTACCAGAAACCGAATTAAGAAGCGTCACGGGAGCATGTATTAATGAATTTACAATTTAAACGAAATCCATACACAATGTGCAGACAAATGTATGAATATTTCAAAAAGTCGTGTTAAAAATAATTCTTGTTAATTCAAATTTTATAGGTTCAAACAGCCTCACAAAACTAACTAACTATTAAATACTTCTTCAAACTTCAAACTACTGACAAAAAGATCAATAAACTTTTCAACACCGCTTCACATTATACCTACTCAAAGAAAGGCTAATACCAAAAACTGATCAATTTTCTACGGACAAATCGTAAATGGTGAAATGTGGGAGTATTATTAGGATGGTACACACCTCTGACTAACCCTTCGGGGATTACAGCAAGGTTATGTTCTTTTAGATCATCATCATCATCATCATCAGCCTATAATGTTCCCACTGCTGGGACACAGGCCTCCTCTCTATGAGAGGGAATGGGCTATAATCTACCACGCGGGCCCAGTGCCGATTGGTAGATGTCACATGTCTTCGAAATTTGGTTCTACGACACACCGGTTTCCTCACGATGTTTTCCTTCACCGTTTTTGAGAGCAGTGGTGATGAAATAAATTACACAAAGTAATGTGCCTGCCGGGGTAGAACCCACGACTTACTGTTCGTAAGTCGGGGTCGCTACCACTGGGCCACCGCTGCTCTCACTGGGCCACCGCTGCTCTCTTAGATATTCTTCTTTTAGATATTTTAATTTATTTAGTTATCACTATGTTTGAGTAGTTTATAATTCAAAATTTATTTCTACAACGGTTTTTCCGGGTTTTAGTCAGACAGTAATATTTATAGATAACTACAAGTAGTTTAAAACTTCTTCTAACTTCTATTTAGAGCCTTTAAACTTGGAAAGTATGCCTAGTACAAAAGAAATCAACCCCAAAACAAATCAAACTTTTTAAACACAGCTCCAGTACCCCTAAAAAGGCTAATACCAAAAAGTGCGTCATTTGCCTAATAAAAAGGAGACTGACAAAGCTATCATTCTGGCCAGTCATGATCGCGCAATTACCGAATAGTATGCCATGGCACACGGTGCCCATGGATCAAAGGGGCCGTTATAATTTGCCTACGCCCCCTAGAAGGGGTCGTAGGGGTCGTAAAGGCTGGTTTGTGTGAAAATATAATGTTAGTTTGATTATTGGTTAAAGGTACAGCTTAACATCGTATTACTGCAGTTTAGTTTCGCTGAACTTATAGTTATTTTTTTCATGTTTCCTACAAGTGATGTTTAAGTCCCATATGTTAGGAAGCAGACGACATTATTGTCATTGCAGGAATATCCTGGATGAGGCTGACAAGAGCATGGAGGTTGGCACAAGCAAAGAGAGGCCTATACCCAGCAGTGGGTGAAGCCGGGCCGTTGAGGTTAGAGGGCGAGCCTATTCCCATCAATATGGCAATATACGACCTCCGGACTGCTACTGAATTTCTGTTGAAACAACCCAATAACACTTTGCCCGACCCGAGAACCAACTTCAGGAACAAACTCAACAGTAGCGCTAAAGTAATAAAGGATTACGTGAAATTATAAATTCCAATTTTCCAATCCCTAAAAGATCAATAGGATAAAATCAACCGATACCATTCTTATAAACTTATTTACATTAAAACAAATTGAACACGGACAAAGCCAGGCCGAAACCTAAGTATAATCTAATAATACGTACCCGATCAAAGGAACAAGTCATTGTTAATGTTGTTTACAATACAAAGAAACATAGTATAAAGGAATTTCCATCAAATATATTTAGACTGGGGGTAGGGGAAACGTTTCATGTCTTCTTGAAAGCTTATTTGATTATTTGTTGTTTGTTTTTTGAAGTTATACTTCTTTTGGCGCGTTAGGGATTAATTATGAGAGTAAATTTTTACGATGCGCGCGCAAGACGTCACGGAAAACCGACACCCTGAAGTTAACTATTCAACATACACCCTAAAGTTAGCTAGTCAACATTTTAGTTGCATACGCCAAAGAAGTATAACTTCTTACGAGCGTAATAAGTACACACACACTTTTTTTTAGTTAATTATTCGATGCCTTTGTGTATGGGTTACGAAACTGTAAGATCATTTTGTTTTTAATATAATATTGTGACGTTGCTATAAATGATGTTTATTTTGCAAATAGGTTTTTCAAACACTTTTACACGTCATGTTTTTTTTAAAGCTAGATGGGGCCGGTGTTTCGTTTCTGACTACTCTGAGAAGAAACAGCCGAAACAAACTCAGAGGTCACAGTCACTTTTAAAGTCCAGACATTGGTTAAATCATATGAGGACCATGCAGATTAATGTCTGAGATGGTCTTTTGAAGAAATAACCACACAGATTTGAGTTGACCTGTCCAGTCAGTGCAAGCATTAGTCAGTGATCGTGTAGCTCGACTCGTAACCCAAGAGCACAGCTGTTGCTGGGGATCTTGGAAATTGGTTTTAAGCCACGAGTTTGTGGATTCGAAGCCGGGTTTTTACATATCGTAACGTAAGCACTATATTAGGTCTGTAAATCTGAGACATTGTCAGCCATAAGTTAGCAGACAAATCGGTCAAGAGAAACATCGCTGGGAAACCTGGACTCAACTTTTAGACATAGCCAATAAATCTCAGAGCTCATTTCCCACTGTACGTATGAGAAAAAACATCCGCTCAAAAGCCGAATTTAATAATACCAGTATAATATTGTCTTACTGTAATGACCTCTTCTCCAGAGAACTGCCTTGTCAACATTCTGACCAGTTAGGGTAAGGACATAGTGTAAAAGTTCTGTCCAATACCTCATTCAAAAAAAAATATCCCTAACAAAAATCCCAAAAAAAATATAACCGCAAACCCCAACCCTAGCCCAAACATTAAAATAGTCATTCAGAGGGGTTAAATGAAATTATAGGGTTGTATTGATGATTTTAATAATGATAATTCTGTAACTACAAGTTCATACGATACTTGCGCGAATCAAAATTTTCATCAACATACTACCTAACACTCATCATCATCATCATCAGCCTATAATTTTCCCACTGCTGGGACACAGGCCTCCTCTCTATGAGAGGGATTGGGCTATAATCCACCACGCGGGCCCAGTGCGGTTTGGTAGATGTCACATGTCTACGAATTTTTGATTCTAGGACATGCCGGTTTCCTCACGATGTTTTCCTTCACCGTTTTTGAGAGCAGTGGTGATGAAATAAATTACACAAAGTGCGCCTGCCTGGGTTCGAACCCACGACGTACTGTTCGTAAGTAGGGGTCGCTACCACTGGGCCACCGCCGCTCCCTAACACTAAATATCATAATTTCGCGAGCTACCCGGGCACTTCCACCTTAAGACAGAAACAACATAGCTAAATTAACAACACGTACATATCATGTCAGACATATTTGACACGAACTGAAACATTATTAAAATACCTATCACCTTCAAGTTTCAACATTCTCTGCGACAGTACAACGAAGTTACACAGACCCCGGTAGAAACTAGTAAGTGCCAACAAACTTACGTTGGCGAAATAATGTAGTGAACTTTTAATGAACTTTCGAAATCTACACTGAAGATAAAAGAAAAATATCGAGTTCGTTGAGGGAAAAAATATCGTGCAGTGTCCTTTTCAACTAACTTTATTTGAAAAAGGATACTGCACTACATTTTTTCCTTTGCTTTTTTGATAAGAAAAAAGGTAACGGTTTTTTTTTCTGATAGCCGCACGTGCAGCTTGGTATGTATGTTTTATTTTTTGGACGATTTCAAAAAAGGAGACGGTCCTATGTTCGGTTGTATTTTTTTAATGTATGTTCACCGATTTCCGTCAATTATGAACCGATTTACGTGTTTTTTTTTCTTCTTTTGGTAGAAAAATCTTGCGCGGTGTTCTCAAATAACTTTTATTAACTTTGCTTTGGTAGTTTATAAGTTAGCTTTTACAATAGACCACACCTGGGCACCTTCTATTTACGGAGAAATTGGGGTCAACTTTTTCACAAGTTTTCTTTTTTGAAATACAAGATTTTATGTTATAACTTTATAAGTTTACTTTAAATACCTCCAAGACCCCCGTACTATTTAATGCAATTATCACCAGTGTGTGTGTGTGTGTGTGTGTGTGTGTGTGTGTGTGTGTGTGAGTGCGTTACATAAAATCCTACCGTTAAACATGATTTTCATCCCAAAAAAAAATCGTTTCCACGCAATAATTTATGCGTAGAGTTACTAAGTTAGATCTACAGAATGCTTGGTTGCCGGCTTCGTGGAGGGTACGTTTCCATCTATCATGAGGCAATGCATTAACAATTTTATTCAATGGAAAATGATGGTGCAAATGTTTTATACATAACTAGCTGATGCCCGCGGCTTCGCCCACGTGGATTTTGATCCCGTTCTCGCAACCAAAGTATTAAAATGGATATAGTATGTTATCCTTAAGAGACATATGCCATCGCGGACTTTTCTGTAGACCTATATAAGATACACAATTCCACGATACATCATTTTGTTATATCTCAAAGGGTTTCGGCAGCGTTTTCGTTGAAAGCTCCCAAACGGCTTATTTTTTTCTGATACCTCCAACAAATAACATTATATTTTAGCCAATGTATACAAAAACTTGACAAATTTTATATTAAAACCTTCCTCAAGAACCACTCTATCCATTGGTGAAACAACATGAAAATCGGTGCAGCAGTTTTTGAGTTTATCGCGAACAGACAGGCAGACAGTGGCGGAGGACTTTGTTTCATAATATGTAGTAATAGTGATAGTTATGTAGTGATTAGGGTGATGCCTGGTATTCAGCTGCATCCGGTTAGACTGGAAGCCGACCCCAACATAGTTGGGAAAAGGCTAGGCAGATGATGATGATGATGATAGGGTGATGCCTAACCTCATCATTACAAGCATTTTTACTGCAAATTTCCGAATAGTACACTACACCTTATCATGTTATAAAACCAGCACTTAGCTACACACTATGTAGGTAGTATGGACACGATACCTACCTCATCATCTACCTGCCTTTTCCCAACTATGTTGGGGTCGGCTTCCAGTCTAACCGGATGCAGCTGAATACCAGTATATTACATGGAGCGACTGCCTATCTGACCTCCACAACCCAGTTACTACTGGGAAATACGATACCCCTTGGTAAGACTGATTGTCAGACTTTTTGGGCCACTGACTACTTTAACGACTGTCAAAGATCTTCAAATGACAGCCGGGATCAACGGCTTAACGTGCTTTCCGAGGCACGGAGGAAACTCGGTATGTAATGGGTGGTCACCCATCCACAGACCAACCTAGGCAAGCACGGCTTAACCTAAAGATCGACCCGAGCGGCTGTTATTGTTTAGCCACGAGCTCCTACTCCTCCACGATACCTAGGTACCTGAAATCTATAATTTTCGCGACATCGTTCTGCCTCCGTATTACCGTATTATTATAGCCAATAAATATTAACAGCTACACAATTAGACCCAAAAGTTATTAAATAGGATTATTTAGGACAAGTTGGCTTGTTACCAATAATTTAGAGACGAAAACAAATTAAATACGATATTATTCGTAGTTTATTGGCTATTTAATAACGGTAAATCGTTCTCCTGTTGGAAGCTCATTACTGGTCGCTTATTGAAGAGTCCAGGTCCAGACTATAAAAGTTTCAGAGACTTAAATTAAATGTTATGAAAAATATTTTAATTTAACACTTATCATAACATCACGCCTGTAATCCCTGAAGGGTTAGGCAGAGGTGTATCTAATAGAACGCCCACATTTCGCCAGTTATGTTTAAGTCCCATGTAAAAAGGGGCGAGCCTATAACCATCAACCGGGCACAAATCTAGACTCTGCAGCTGCTACTGAGAAATTCATGAAGGAAAAACCCAATATTACTTTACCCGACCTGCGAATAGAACCCAGGACCACATGGTCAGCAGTCGCGCTGGTACCACTAGACTAACGATGCATACATTAACTACACAAAATAAATTGCCTGGGTAAGTTCGAATATACGAACAACGACACGTACGCCAGAGCCATTACCAAACCTTTCAAATGAAATGATATTTTAATTTATTTACAACTGTAATATTGAATTCTCAGTAGAAACATAGAAATCAAATACCTACTCGACTAGTTAATTTTCAAATTATTCAGTCATCTGCGTATTTTCCCAGAGATATTGGATACCAGCTTTAAACGTTTCAATTTTAATTTGAAACCTGCTATTTAAATTACAAATTACCAACTGTTTTGTAAGACTCTCAGTTTAACAAAATTCATTCCTTCAGTTGGATATTTCTATGCTTAGAATTTTGTATGCGATTTCTGTATGTAAAGCGTTTTTAAAAAAAAAAGAGAATCAAAAACATAAACCAAAATACAGGGTGTAAACAGACTCTTCACGAAGCCAAGCACGACAACCAAGCATTATGTACATCAAAATAAGTAACTTTACGCAAAAAATTGTGGTCACGACTTTTTTTTTGGGCTGAAAAATCACGTTTTGCAGTAGGACTTAATGTAACGCACTCAAAACATTGTGCTGATGGATGGATGGATACGGCGGTCCTGGAATGGTTTAAAGTAAACATCTCACATTAAAAACATGTATTGAAAAACAACTTGTGACAAAGTTGGAACATTGACCCCCCATATCTCCGTAACTAGAAGGTTCCCAGTTATGGTCTAGAACGAAAAAATTATCGCAAAAACGGACGGGGAGAACAAATGCCTTTCGGCTTCGTTAAGAGTCTGTTTACACCCTTCATGTAGCCTATTTACCGAGACTCATAATCCTGTTTTTATTCCAATTTATTGGGGGTCGACGGAGCACATCTTCTTCTTTACAATTAAATAAAATTGAAGTATCTATTTTAAGTTTCAAAATAACAGCTTTTTATTGAATTCATGTGAAAGGACAAAATTATAACAAAAAAACATGTTTTTACATTTTTGTCTGTTTGCTTGTTCCGGCTAATCTTGGAAACGGCTGGACCGATTTTGACCGGACTTTTACTGGCAAATAGCTTATGTTATAAGGAGTAACTAAATCTTTTATTTTAGAAAAAAGAATAGGGTTCCTTGGAAAACAATTAAAACCCTTGAAATTGTTAGCAACATCTGATTCAAAAAGGAAAGTAATATTTTTTATAATAATTTCACATGAAAGGTCGCGGGCAGCGGGCAACAGTTAGTCTTCTCTAATTCTCTATTACTCGTCATCTCAGCAGTCACCTTCTTTCTAGCCATATCACCCTTCACACAGTCCATCCATCGTTTCTTTGGTCTTCCCCTACTCTTATACCCATCAACATTCAAGAAGAAAACTATTCTTTGTACAAACACGTAAAAAAAATCAGGCTTTACGCTACGCCTAAAATAGTAATCTTTTCCCTCTCGCCAACTTTACGATTTTCACGATGATAAGTATACACATTCGACAGCTTCCCATCCACCCATCTGAGCAAGAAAAAAATAAATTTATCCGATATAAAGAAAATCCCTAACATCAGTAGTTTTACTGTCACGTCGCAAAACGTTAGGCAGTTCCCTAAGTTATTTTGATTTAGGATCAATCCCTTTTTATCACATCTGTTTGAATGAAATAGAAAAAAATGCTAAATATATTGCTAGAGGTCTGTCGGGTACTTAAACTTTTCGGGTTCTCTCGAAGTTAATAAATGTTTTGGGAAAGTAGTTTAAAATTTAATAGAATTTTGTTTCTGTTTTTATGTTTAAATTTCTTTTTTTTATGTTTAATTTCTTTGGCTTTTTCAAATACAAGGTTGATTGTCTAACTTTAATCATTTTCTGCCTAGACTTTTCCCAACTATGTTAGAGTCGGCTTCCAGTCTACCCGGATGCAGCAAAACATCATTTTACATGGAACGACTGCGTATCTGACCTCCACAACCCAGTTTATACTGGATAATACGACACCCCTTGGTAAGACTGGTTTTCAAACTTTTTGGGCCACTGACTACCTAACGACTGTCAAAGATCTACAAATGACAGCCGGGACCAACGGCTTAACGTGCTTTCCGAGGCACGGAGGAAACTCGGTATGTTAGGGTGGTCACCCATCCATTCACCAACCTAGGGAAGCACGGCTTAACCTAAAGATCGACCAGAGCGGCTGTTATTATTTGGCCACGAGCTCCTCTGTCTAATTCTAGTAATATAAGTAATCTGCCAATTACTTTATCCTCTTGCTCTTCTTCTCTAGATCATTGTATATATCGTAGTATTAATTAAAAATATACACCAAACACTGATTATCTGAGTATCATCCAAAGGTTTGAAAATGCCTATAGCATTAAGTCCTCATCTGTACTTTGTGCTTGAAGTATTAAATAAATAAATAAACTGCAATAGTATCCACTATTGCAGTTTATTTATTTATTTCTCTAAATAGTAAAAGGCTATTAACACGTACGATACGTAGTCATAAATGAAGAGGAAAATCCAAATTATTCATCTCAAAATCCTATTATTTTCCACCCAACGGTCGAAATTGAAAACGGTTATTTTTTCAATTTAAGAAAAGAAAACATTCATTAAAAAATACATCAACCAGGAAAAAATAAAGCATTCTCTCAAAAATAATATTTTCTGTTTTCGTCTTTGTGCCTCTACCTCGAAGAAAATCTTTATAATTAACCATTTCAATACAAAATACATCGTTTCATTAAAAATAAAGTGAAAAAGACGCTTCGGAAACGAAACGCTATACAAGACGAAAAACCCTGAAAAGAAAATCTTACCTTTTTTCTAGATGATGTTTGAAAAGTGGGCAGTTGAATATCTGTCTTATAATAACTGAAACTCACACTTTTAAAACACAAAAGTTTAAATTTTTTCGTTATCTTTCTTGTATTTATTTCAGCACGAGAACTATACGAACATTACTAAAATACGCGAACACGAAAATCGGTCACCCCAAGGATTTCGACACGTCCAAACGGGCTGAGCGTCAGACGAGAACTGGCTCCGAGAAAATGATGGAACACCTCTGTTACTTTCTCCTATTTTTAGAAAGCCATATGTCGCAAAACTGCTTTTTCCATTTTCAACTGTCTACCTTACAGAATGAAGTCGACTTTCCAGCGGTTTTTAAATGTAGATGCGGCAAAAAATTGCACAAATGTTAGCAGGTAACCAATGGTGGTTTCGGGAAATTCGATTAATTTCTTATGGAAATAATTAATGATGTTTTTTAATTTTTTATTAGAGAAAAGCTGTGGAAAGACGGCTTTGGCCTCTTTAAGACTTTATCTATATACTCATCAAAGAATGAAATGGCTTATTTTCGCTCAGTTTTCAAAGTTTTTACTCATGTTAGAGTTCAATCTCTACAATATATTCAAGCTATATTTCGTCGTTGAACTTATCACACCCCGTAAGTCAATGTTTAGTTTGACATTTTGGTGCCGTTTGCTAGAGAATCGTAAAACGCGTCTTTCAGCCTATCAGAAACAAGCAATTTCTCTATGTAATTGGAATAGAACTCAAATTAAAAACCGGCCAAGTGCGAGTCGGACGCGCGAACGAAGGGTTCCGTACCATAAACCGAACATGTTTCTTGTATGGGAGCCCCCTTTAATTATTAAATAATTTATATGTTTATTATTTGTTGTTATAGCGGCAACAGAAATACATCATCTGTGAAAATTTCAACTGTCTAACTATCACGGATATAACCTGGTGACAGACGGACGGACGGACAGCGGAGTCTTAGTAATAGGGTCCCGTTTTACCCTTTGGGTACGGAACCCTAAAAATGGTTTTGTACTGTTACCTAGGTAGGTTAATACAGTTTCACTCTCCTGTAAACTTGCTATTTTTGAGTTACGTGGTGTCAGAACTTTAGCGACCATTTACACCACTGCAAGAAAAAGGGGACTTTACTAAGAAATCCCCATTCTAGCTCCTAGTATGTTGACATCCTTGTGGCATCGCTTTGTTGACTTTTATGACATACAGGAACATCAGAGAGAGCCCTTAGCATTATATATTTATTTATAACAGTTGTAATAACCAATTACAGTAACTAAAATTATAAAATAAAAGAGATAATTATAACACATCAAAACATACAAAATTACAAAGTAAAGCAAAATTTTACACTTTCATAAATTCCCCTCTAACAGCATTGATTAAATGACCTACTATTGGCCAAATCCCTTTACTTTGCTTCCTCTGTCTTCTAATTGGGATCAAGTATTTTTAGGAAGGAGTCTAGCTTGCTAAAAAATACCTATATCATGATAAAGTAAAGTTAGGAAAATTAACCCATTCGCGAATTGAATACTAACTTAAACTGCCCCAATGTTCAAATCACTAGTGTAATCCTTTTAAAGTTGTATAAAATGGAAAATTGACACAATGTGTCAACTTGCAAACAATTATTTTCCCTGACTGTACTTTCTATATCAATCAACACTTTCATTTCTTAAAAAGTTACCTCTTACTAAACAGATGGCTGAATGTGAATGAAAACCCTTTTTTTTTAATAAATTATTTCTGCTGCTAACTGCTGAACATCATCATCATCATCATCAGCCTATAATGTTCCCACTGCTGGGACACCGGCCTCCTCTCTATGAGAGGGATTGGGCTATAATCCACCACGCGTACCCAGTGCGGATTGGTAGATGTCACGTCTTCGATTTTTTTTTTGGGTCTGGGACATGCAGTTTTTGAGAGCAGTGGTGATGAAATAAATTACACAAAGTAATGCGCCTGCCTGGGTTCGAACCCACGACTTACTGTTCGTAAGTCGGGGTCGCTACCACTGGGCCACCGCCGCTCTCAGCAAAAACATTGTTATCATCATCATAATATCAGCCCGTTGCTGTCCACTGCTGAACATAGGCCTCCCCAATAGATTTCCAACGTGTCCGGTCCAATGCCACCTGCATCCAGCGACTCCCTGCAGTTTTGACAAGGTCGTCGGTCCGTCTGGCAGGTGGCCGTCCCACGCTGCGCTTTCAAATGCGTGGTCTCCACTCCAGTATCTGTTTGCCCCATCGGCCGTCCGATTTTCGCGCTGTGGCCTGCCCATTGCCACTTTATTTTTATAAATTGTTTATATTACGTTAATTGATAAACTGTAATTAATTAAAGTTTTAATTATTAATTAATTGAATGTTCAATTAATTGATTCTCTGAAAGTATTTCCACTACGTTATTATTTGACCATTTCGCTGACATCTCATGATCCATAATAGGTAGACAATTTAAATTTTCACAGAATGACTATTTCTGTTACTGCTACAACAAAAAATAATAATATAAAAAAATTAAACGGGGCTCTCCTACTACGAAGGCACGGAACCCTTCATGCGCGAGACCGACTCGCACTTCGCCAATTTTTTGGGTATAAAAATTACAGTTAGTACAGCTCATTATCTATTGGTTCTCTCAAAACACCATAAATTGATGAACCACGTAATTATAAAAGGGGAATTTTTAACTGCACCTCTATTTAGAAATTTGAGCAAACAACATTTCTCCACTAATAACCTACTGCGTAAAACAAAAATACTGATTTGCACACTAAGTATTCAATATTACATCTGAATTGGTCACCAAATTTTTGTCGAGTTTCGGACTGCAAGTCGAAGTCGCGGTTTTGAACGATCTGCGACGATAGGGAACTTAGGGCACCCCGAGGTTAGGTTAGTTAGGTTCCTTTAAACCCTTTAGACAGAAATAGAAGCCCCGCGCAGCGGGGCTTCGTCGAGTTTCCACACTAAAATAGAGATTTAATTTTGCTGATCATTTAGTATTTTTGGTGATCATTTACTAAATCTGGTGGTTAGTTTTAGATTTACTTTTAGTTAACAGATAGTCATTCAGTAAAACAGTAAAGCTTTAAAGAACAGTATAGTATAATTGATTTATTTGATGAGCAAATTTAGTGTGCAATTCAGTATTTTTGGTGGTCATTTCGAATATTTTGATTGAAAAAAGGGGATGTACAGTTAAAGTATTACCCATTATAAAAGTGGATGTAAGTTAGTGTGTCTTTAACAGAGTTACAACAAACTCCAGCGAACGCGTAGAACTTAAATTGAACGCATTTAACTTTGCTCGCACACACCTTTGATAACACGTCATAGATAATAAGAGGTAGATGCGACACTCCTGTTTAAGACTCATTCATACCTACACCTACGCACTGGGCCCACGTGGTGGATTAAGGCCCACTCCTTACAGAGGAGGCCTGTGTCCCAGCAGTGGGAATTATGCTATACATACCTACAATTTTGGGGTATTTGTATTATACACTAGCTGATACCCGCGACCTTCTTAAGCGAGAAATTAGTATAAAAAATTCACAAAAAAAATCCCTATTTAATTAGGATATTGTTAAAAATTTCAAGGGTTTTAATTTTTTGTGCACGGTATCCTAATTTTTTTATAAAAAAAGTATCCTACTTTTTATATCAGCTACCTGCCAGTGTAGTTCTGTCAAATTCTGTCCAGCCGTTTCGGAGATTAACCGGAACAAACAGACAGACAGACAACATTTAATAAAAATGTTTTTTGTTGTAAGTACCGAATATATTTTCATTTGCGTTTATTAAAAAGCTGTTCTTTGACATTACAAATAGACACTCCAATTTGGTGAGTTAATGTTTTTACTAATCTGTGAACATGTTTTTCTCGTCTGGCAGTGCGCTAGACAAGTTCGATGCCTATCTCTTTCGTTTTGATTAAAGCGATCTGGTTTTATTTTCTGTATCGTATGTACGGCGGTTAGAACTTATTACTCTGCCATGTTATTTGAACCTTTCTTGGTTTTAACTTTTTAGGGAGTGGTAAGGGTGTAAAAGGGTTTAGGGATGCAGGAAGGATCGTATTTATTACTAGCTGTGTCCCGCGATCGTCACCCACGTGAGATTATTATAAAAATATTACTTCCCCATTTTAATCGGATTTTGTTAACAGTTTCAAGTGTTTTTTATTTCACACGCGGAACACAAATCCTTTTTCTGAAATAAAAACTTAAATGACTCCCTAAAACATTAGCTATCTGCCACTAAAACTCCCGTCAAAATCGGTCTAGCCGTTTCGGAGATTAGTCAGAACAGACAGATAAAAATACAAAAGTATTTGTAAGTATTTGTAAAAAATATTGTCAAAAGTACCGTACAGTAGCGAAGGGTCAATTTTTGTAAAAGGTAAGCCGGAGTATATAATTATCTTTAATGTGATAATATTATTTGTGTATAGAATACTCATTGTGCCATTTTTCATAGGAAAACAGGTAAGAATCGAGTTGTATAGAACTTTCGCCACTGGTACCGTATATATCCTTTCATAAGCATTTAGTTAAAAGCTGTTGTTTATTTTGAAATTACAAACAAACACTTATTTTTTTTTTATTTGTTTAGATAGCGTCGCCAGCTTGCAGCTCTACTGCTGAACATGATAGATCGGAGTGTCATTTGGAATGTCTCAATAGCAGTCCGGAGTCTGAATTCGTTCCCTGCGATGGCAATTGGTTCGTCCCCTATTACATGGGACTTAAACACAACTGGGTGAAATGCCGATGTGGGTAAACCTCTGCTTATCATTCAAGAAGAGCAGGTTTGCTGTTATGAAATCTAAACAAATTGGCAGTAAGTACTTATATAAGGTCCCATTAAAATAGATGGACAAATTTTAACACAGCGTACGTCTAACCAAAGACATCCAAGCAAAAAAAAACACTGATTAAAGTGATTTTATTTTAACATAAATTAATAAATTGCCGTCATTTTTAGTGTATTTCTGTTAGCTGATTTTATTTTTTTGTCAGTATCTAATGCGTTTCTCTTATTTTTTATTATTTTATTTATTATTTTTTACTATTGTCCTTATTTTGGTGGTTTGAATGATCTCTAAAAGTTTGTTCATCTATTTTAATGGGACCTTATAAAGGGTGTAAACAGACTCTTAACGAAGCCGTAAGGCACTTGTTCTCCCCGTCATTGCCATCATTTTTTTGTTCTAGATCATACCTGGGAAGCTTCTAGTTACGGAGACATTGGAGGTCAAAGTTTCAACTTTTTCACAAGTTTTTTTTTAATACATGTTTTTAATGTAAGATTTTTACTTTAAACACCTCCAGGACCCCCTTAATATTCAATCCATCTATCAGCACAATGTTTTGAGTGCGTTACTTTGAGTTCTACTGTAAAACGTGATTGTTCAGCTCAAAAAACAAGTCGTTCCCCAGCACTAATTTTTGCGTAAAGTTACTTAGTTTGATGTACAGAATGCTTGGTTGACGGCTTCGTGAAGAGTCTGTTTACACCCTGTATATAGTACCGCTTTAAATATGTTTGCTTTTTTTTCTACCAAAAAAAATACTTTTGCTTCTTTTTGATCTTTTTTTCTCAAAATAAGATCTTCATCTTTTACAGATAAGAATGTTTCTTTAGGTAAAAAAATAGGTAGCCTGAGTAAAAAGCGATAATGTCGTATGTCTCCTGAGATACCTAAGACCAAGATGAATGGTTTTGAAGAATCATTTATCAAAATACTAAGGTCTGTATTTTTGAGGTCACAAGCTGAAAACTGTTTTCCAGCTGCTGAAGTAGTTCAACAAGGCCTTGTTTTTCTTGTGTCGATGGCTCTTTTTTAGTTCAAGCATATGTAAAGTACTTAGACATAACATAACATCACGCCTGTAATCCCCGTAGGGTTAGGCAGAGGTGTACCTAACAGTACACCCACATTTTGCCAGTTATGTTTAAGTCCCATGTAATAGGAGGCGAGCCTATTGCCATCAATCGGGCCCAACTCCAGACTCCGTGGCTGCTACTGAGAAATTCTCTGATGGAAAAACCCAAAAGCACTTTGCCCGACCTGGGAATCGAACCCAGAACTTCATGCTCAACAGTCGTGCTTGCGACCACTCGACCATCGAGGCAGGCAAAAGTATGAATAAGTGCTTGGAATCAAAGAGAAAGTGCTAAGAATCATGATAAATATTGGTTTTTAATACAGTACATATTTATTAAGATAAAATTTAAATAATAATTTAGTCTTGTTTATTTGTGATAGTTCCTTCAGAACAGGTCTGACGGAAGATGCGTTGCGTGTCCTCGGGTGTCGTACCCTTAGGGAGTCCAAATATTAGGTATATTTGGACTCCTACTGTAAAAAATATACGTACAATAGATAGTATTTTGTGATATATCTACATTAAAACTGTTGGTTTACTCGGTACACGCCAATAAAGCAGCCCGTCGTCGGCTTGATTTTTCTCGAAATCGTCACAATTATCATTATATTTCAGCCAAAAATTATAATTGTTGAATATGACGGAAAAAACTCATGAAACACGCCGTCCAATTGGTGAAATCGTATGAAAATCCGTTCGGTAGTTTTTGAGTTTATCGCGTTCAGACAGTCAGACAGACGGCGGGAGATTTCGTTTTATAATATCTAGAGATAGTAAAGTATACAATATAGTGATCAGGGTTGTGGAGGTCAAATAGGGAGTCGTTCCATGTCAAATACTGGTATTCAGCTGCATCCTGTTAGACTAGCTGACTAATTATAACTAGCGACCCATCCCTGGTTCGCAGAGTTGTTAGGAATTACCATATTTTTTTTCGGATGGGAAATCATCAAATGACTTCTCCCGCTCTGGGCAGAGCGGAAAGGAATGTCAGACTTGTACTGACTAAAACCCATCCATGTTCCTTCCTTGCCCTTTGTGTTCCAGGGCCGCGGTGTGTCTTTCGAATAGTCCCGCAGCCCAGGGACAGTCCCGCAGCCCTGGTGGTAGCGTCCCCGGCTTCGGAAAACATAATCAAAATTCTAAAATGATCACCTACCCAGGAACACACGCCAATGTAATCCGACATACTCCTCCATATTACATCTTGCTTATTAGACTCAAATCCAGATACACACATCTTATTAGACCTAATAAGCATTGAATCTAGCCTCACTATTGACTAATTGATTAGTTCCATCCGATACGGATTACAGCTCGCTACATGCTTATTACTTGTTACTAGAGATCATTTTCCAGGCGTGTGAACAGAAACCCATTAGGTCTATTTAAGTAACGATTCATTATGGAAGGTTTATGTGTTAAATTTATTAGTTTCACTATCGTTCATCACCTGCCTAGCCTTTTCCCAACTATATTGGAGTCGACTTCCAGTCTAACTGGCTACAGCTGAATACCAGTATTTTACATGGAGCGACTGCCTATCTGACCTCCACAACCCAGTTAGTACTAGGTAATACGATACCCCTTTTTTTTTCTTTTTTTTTTTTACGGATGGGAAATCATCAAATGACTTCTCCCGCTCTGGGCCGGAAGGGAGTGTCAGACTTGTACTGACTAAAACCCATCCATGTTCCTTCCTTGCCCTTTGTGTTCCAGGGCCGCGGTATCTCTTTCGAACAGCCCGCAGCCCTGGCAGAATACGATACCCCTTGGGTAAGACTATAATATAAAAGCGTCTTATCAGCACCTATTCTTTAAATACTTACTGTGTTTTTTACTAGTATTTTACTCATCAATAATCAGGTCAGCCTATTAAACTGTTGCAGGGAAATAAAACTACGAAAAACTGCCAAATTGGCGATTGTACATTCGATTACAAAGTAATGAAGTTTTCTGCCACAGCGTACAAGAAACAGAGAAAAATGAGTCGCGCCAATAACACGTGTGTAGTTTCAGAATTACAATCATGAATATCATCAATACAACCCTCTAAGTTCATATAACCCCATTGAAAGACTTTTTAATTAAATATTCATTAAATAGGGTTACATGAACTTAATGCAAGGCTTTATAAAAAAAATGATATGAACTCAAAGTTCACGCTGTTGGGAAATACGGACTTGTCACAAAATTACTATCAGGACTGGCTAGTCAGAATGCGCATTGTATCACTCTAGTCAGATTGACTACTGGCGCTAACTAGTCATAATAGTCAGACTGTTATTCCTACTCTGTACCAATCTACTAGCATGCAAACATTGACATACCATCAGCTTTTGTTACCGTACCGAACAACGCTGAGGCCTGCTCGAAAAGTCGACGTTTTTGCTGCTATTTAGTTTTCAGGCCGGAAGTAACGGATAAACAACAAATTGGGGGAAAATAGATCGGTTGTTCGTGTTGCCCAAATGCGGGTAACGTATAAAAGTGTATATTTTACTGTAGGTTGTGGAAAAGGGTTATCATGCACGCAGATATTGTGAATCGACTAGTTTTCCAGGGAGTTCCCATATACTGTTTTAAGGTATTATCACTTACGGCATGCCGTGACTTAGTGTAGAGTTCCAGTAGTGCGCGAAGCAAAAGACAAAGGAAGAGGGTAGACAGAATTGTCTGCTCCTAAGAACACATCCACCCGCATTAACTGGTTGACTGGAGTCGCATTAACTGGACCCGCGATCATGGATTGCGACAGCGTTGAAATATCGGGAGATAGATTATGCAAGATAAATAATAATCACGGAAGATATTCCGTAAGTGATAATACAAGATTAGTTTCCATATACTTCATACAGCAGGAACCTTAATACATTAGTTCCAAGTTTCTAAGAGCATTTTCATCGTAACAAATTAAGTCAAAAACATGGAACGTTATACAAAACTCCTTAAAACAAATTCTATTAGGAAATGTAAACAGCATGCGCGCCACAAACTATCTCAATAATTAAATGGTCGAAACTTTCTTAAATAAGTCGTATGTGGAAGCGTATTGTGCAACACTGTTTAAATTGTGAGTGTTTATGAGCTGTAATCGGGGAGGATATACGTAGAAATTCGACTAGAATTCACGTCGAATTTTACTCAAGTCGAAGTTCACCCCGATTTCTAAGAAGAGGGTTGAAAACGTGTAGCGGCACGGCAATATTTTTCGTTTCGATGGTTCTGAGAAATAGTTTTTTTTTTTTTTTTTTTTTTTTTTTCTAGCCTACATGGTGTCCCACTGCTGAGCAAAGGCCTCCCCTTTCTCCTTCCATACCTCTCTATTCTGTGCGATCTCCGGCCATGTTAGCCCCGCAAACACAACCAGATCGTCACGCCACCTTCGCCGAGGTCGACCTCGACGGCGCTGTCCTTCTTCAGGCGACCAGTGTGTGACGAATATAGTTTATAATAGTTTAAACGTATAAAACCAGCCAGTTGCAAGTCGGACTCGCGCATGTAGGGTCACGTACCATCGTAGTAGGGGAGCCCCATTTAATTTTTAATTTATCTTTTTTTGTTGTTATAGCGGCATCAGAAATACACATTCTGTGAAAATTTCAACTATCTGCCTATTACAGATCATGAGAACAGCGGGGGCTTACTTATAGGGTCCCGTTGGTACCCTTCGGGTACGGAACCCTAAAAATGTATCGAAAATATTTTATACTCCAAGTTACCACTTACCAGTGAATTTAAAATGAAAAATTTAATATAACAGAATTAAATCTAGAGCCTATATTCAGCCATGCTTTGATTAATTTTCTTAGTCGGAGGCAGTTAAGTTCTACTAAGTCAAAACAAATAAAATGGATTTATAGCTTACTTTCAGTCTAATGCCTGTGCGTACTGATTAATTTTGCGGGTTCCAAAAGATATTAAAATATCAAAATTAGTTCAGTCATAAAAGGGATAAGCGATCTTGGTGTTTATTTAGTCTCTATACCCAAAAATAATATTTTATACAGGGTGTAAACACACTCTCGAAGCCGTTAACCAAGTATTATGTACATCAAACTAAACAACTTAACGCAAAAATTAGGGCTGCGAAACGACTTTTTTTTTGGATGAAAAGTCACGTTTTACAGTAGGACTCAATGTAACGCACTCAAAACATTGTGCTGATGGATGGATTGAATAGTAAGGTCCTGGAGGTGTTTAGAGTAAAAATCTTACATTAAAAACATGTATTTAAAAAAAAAAGTTGTGAAAATGTTGGAACTTTGACCCCCAATATTTCAGTAACTAGAAGTTTCCCAGGTATGGTCTAGAGCAAAAAAATGGTCGCAATGATGGGGAGAACCAGTGCCTTTCGGCTTCGTTAAGAGTCTGTTTACACCCTTTATACTTTCTGGGACCAGCCAGCGGTGGCCCGACTTACATGCCTTTGGCCATGGGATGGCTGCCTTACCAAGGGGTATCGTATTACCCAGTTCTAACTAGGTAGAAGTCAGATAGGCAGTCGCACCATGTAAAATACTGATACCCAGCTGCATCCGGTTAGACTGGAAGCTGACCTCTGTCATGGTTACTATTCCAAATAAATAAAAAGTAGGATATAGACAGTACAATTAAATTTAATAAGATAAAGAGAAGATATGAAATACAGATCTGATAAAAAACACACACCTTACTACACGCACTCAAGAACTGGGGTGGAGAAAGTACTTGCAGTTTTTCCGAAGGAGGTAGACCCTTGAAGCACCGGGTCCTGCGGCTCCACCGAACAGCGTCAGTTCAGTCCTGACTGTTTCGGTGGCAGGCGATTCTTGAGTGCGTGTAGTTAGGTGTGTGTTTTTCTATCAGATCTGTATTTCATATTTTCTCTTTATCTTATTAAATTTAATTGTACTGTCTACATCCTACATTTTATTTATTTAATATAATATCTTGGGACAACCAACACACCGCCATCTGATCCCAAACTAGGCAGAGCCTGTACTATGGCAACCAGACAACTGATAAACATACTTATATATTTCTAAATACATACATATTATAGATAAATTATACACCCAGATACAGAACAAATAATCGTACTCATCGCACAAAGATTTGTCCTGTGTGGGAATCGAACCCACGACCTCCGTCCTAGCAGTCAGGGTCACTAACCACTAGACGAACAGGCCAATCATATTTGGAATAGTAGACATGACACCCCGAGCTGGGGAAAGCTCGGCAGATGATGATCTTGAGTTGGAACATAGGCAGACACTTAACGGTGAAGGAACCAACATCTTCTAGAGTAAAAAAAACTGGCGAAGTGCGAGTTGGACTCGCGCACCGAGGGTTCCGTATAAACTTGTAGGTATTTTGTTATTAAACTACATATTTGCGGTTTTCAGATTTTATCCTTTACATGTGCTGTAAGACATTGCTTCTTGCCAAATTTCGTGATTCTAGGTCAACGGGAACTACCATATAGGTTTTAGACCCAAAACCTATAGGGTACTTCCGGTTGACCTAGAATTTTGAATAGAATTTTTCATTTTTGGTTAAAAGGTTCTGCCTTTCACCTTTTGAGGTACGGAACCCAAAAAAGAGGAAATGGTGATATCGACCACTCCGTATTAGTCCCACGTGCTGGATTATGGCCAACTGCATCTCACAAAGGAAAAGCTTTTTCCCCAGCAGTTAGAAAGACGCAAAGGTTTATAGACTGAGTTATGCATGAACTAGCATATTCGGCTGTTTCCGTTGCTTTAGAGCCCCCGCACATTGAGCCACTAGTGGCGACCACATTAGAACGACTAGTGGCCGCCACAAATTGCGGACGCGTTTCTCACACACCGCCACAAGCTGCGGGAGTCGACCGCGCTCGCTACTAGTGGCCGCGTTTTGTCGTTCGACTCGTACGCACACACGGCCACAGCCGCCGTCTTCTCCCCGTCCGCCTCTGTCGAGTACCACTTCAACAACTGCCGCAAGTGGCTGTCACTGATAGCCGCATCCAGCCACCAGTGACTGCCACTTGTGGTAGCGTGTAGTGGTCTGGCTGAACCACTGGTGGTCGCGTTTAGTAGCGGCGACTGGTGACCATAATGTGCGGGGGCTCTTAGCTTTACCTACAAAAGATAGATTTTATCTTCACAGGAACAGGAACATCATTCGTAGATAACAAATGTTCTACATTACGCGTCCAAAATCGTAGGTAGTCAACGCAGCTCGCAGGTGTAGTCAAATATGAATGATATATATACGACGACGCAGTGTTTGCAAGACGAGTAGCTTGCTAGTGGTGTAGGACGGGAGTCTGGAACGAAGATAACGAGTTATTTGTAAACTTTTTGAACGTCAAGTTATTTAACGTCTGCTTAGCCATACGTTTCTTTTTGAATTTGAAGTGTCTCTTAAGTTAAATCAATTCAAACTCAAACTCAAAATCAAAAGCATTTATTTCAATTAGACCATTACAGGCACTTTTGAATGTCAGAAAAACAAGTTAGGCTAAGCTACAGTCACAGACACAAGGCATAATAACTTGTGAAAGTACTGTAGTTGCCCATTCCAAAGTGTAGATCTCTATGGAGATGAATGGGCAAGAAACTCCATGGACACTCTTTTCAATCAAAATATTGTTACAAAATCTTGGTTACATCATTCATATTGAGATTATACATATATGTGAGAACGATGTGGAAATACGTGCACGTTAAGAGCGTCCAGAGTAAAATATTATATCAACAATTTAAAAACAAAGTAAGTAGTTAAAATAAACCGTGGCAGCTTTGAGATGACCAGTCCCAACCGACAGCGCCCGTTCACGAGCATGACACATGAATCAGCCCCATTCAGCTCAACCATATTGAAGGAATATAAATATGTTTATAAATATACCTATTTGTTAATAAGCGTTAAGTATTCTAAATTGAAAAATCGTCCGTAGTCTACGCCCTACGAGTACTAAGTATCTTCTATATTTGACTTGCTGATTTCTAAATTAATGGAAAACAGGAATACAGTGTTTGTTTAAAGATACAATCAAAATAACAAACAATAATTTTGTCAAAATGCCATTTTCAATTCATCAGCATTCCAAGGAGGTTTCAACCGAGTTCAAACGTTCTGATCATTCATTAAACGGCGTATTGTGCATAGTTACTTACTCATATGCCTCAACTCTTGGACTAGGCGTACTAAACATAATTATGTTTATACGAAACTAGCTGACCTAAAAGGCGTTGTTTTGTACCTATTGTTGGCAGCAGCGCCCCCTATCGCTATACATCTGTAGCTAACTATCTAGGTGTTCCAATTAGCACAAAAAGATCATCAAAATATTCCAAAACAGTCAGTCATACCCACATATACCAACTCCCAGACTACGTGAAGTAAACTTAGTCGTGGTAAATTAATTAAGGACTGATTGATGTATACTTGGAGACACATAAACATTGCCTTAATGAGTTTTATGTTCCGAGAAATTAGGTGTGTGATATTTCAACCAGATGGCAAGTTTTTATTACTAACTAGCTGACCTGATAAACTGTTCGGTCCCTGTTTATCGTTCGAGTTGAGAGTGCGTGAGACTATAGTTTATATAAAGCATATACAGTATGTATAAAGCACAGGGCCGTTCTTGTATGAAGTATTGCAGTTACTTATGGCATGGCTCAGCAAAATACCTGCTTGCTGCACTTGACTCGGTGGAGGGCAGAGCTAAAAGGCTTATAGGCGACGAGTCGTAGCTAGCCACATCACCCCGATGAAATCACCAGCGTAATTTTGCCTGCCTGTTGGTCAACATTGGTCATCAGTGACCTAATATATCCTGATCAATGTAAGATACTAAAGCAAGGAACAAACATTTACGTAAAATATTTTCTTAAGTTAATTTAAAGCACATCTACGGAGCTGTAAATAAACGAAACTACAAAATATTTAGTCTCAAAACTAGCAGCACCCGAACCCGAAACGGCGTATTATTCCACAATACGCCATTCCGTTTTCCCAACTCCCGGCGTATGGGAAACTTGGTCGTCAGTGAATTAATACGCCGTGATTGATGTAATACGCCTAGCGGGGAGGGAAACAAACACTGCCTTAATTAATTTAAAGTAGTTTACTTTTGAGTGAGGCCCCAGTATGGCACAAGCTTGATTTACGCTGTGGTAGACTAAATTGTAGGCTGGTTTGGAGACAGGCTCTAACTTGTTGGTTTACGAGTCAGAGAAAACTTTCTTGCATGGATTCTAATTAAGATTTGTTGGAAGAAAACGGATAAAAAAACAATAATTATGATAATTTATTGTGCATTTCTTTATATCGTTTACGGTTTCTTGTATATACAAGGTGTCAACAGACCTTTCCCGAAGCCGGCAACTGAGCATTAAATACATCAAACTAAGAAACTCTACGCAAAAATTATTACTGAGAAACGACTTTTTTTTTTGGGATAAAAAATCACGGTTTATGGTAGGACTCAATATGGCGCACTAAAAACATTGTGCTGATGGATACATTGAATAGTACAGGGGTCATGAAGGTGTTTAAAGTAAACTCTCCAACTCCATAACTAGAAGGTTCCCAGGTATGGTCAAGAAACAAAAAAACCGGCAAAGTACGAGTCGGAGTCGTGCTCGAAGGGTTCTGTACCATTATCTATAAAAACGGCAAAAAAATCATGTCTGTTGTATGGGAACCCCCCTCCTTAAATATTTATTTTATTTTAATTATTTATTTTTAAAGTGAACATACAACTAAATATTCTGTGAATATTTCAAGCGTCTACCTGTCGCCGTTATTAATATCGAGCAAAAAAAAATGAAGTGAAAATTTCAATTGTCTAGCTATCACGGTTCATAAGATACAGCCTGGTGACAGACGGTCAGACAGACAGACACATGGACGGACAGCGGAGTCTTAGTAATAGAGTCCCGTTTTACCCTTTGGGTACGGAACCCTAAAAATGATCGCAATGGCGTGGCGTGGAAAGCAGTACTTTCGGCTTCGTTGAGGATATTTTTACACCATTTCTAGCATGACTGGCGCAGCCAAAACTTTTATTGCATACAAGGAAATCCAACCAGGATCCTGGTTAGACTTCTTTGTTAGTGATAAATAGTAAGTAGCAGTAGTAAAACATCCTAATAAAAATATCAGCTTTATTCCCGCTTATTTTGACGCAGTTTGTGGAAATCCCCTCTTTGTGTGCTCGGTGTAATTGTAGAGAATTATGACGTTATGTCGGTACGTACCTACTGTTTGTGACAAACATGGTTACTGCTTTATTACTGTGGTGGAGTAATGGAGGAACTTGTTTTTTTTAATTGGAGTTGTGAGAAAATTCGGAGTATTCCCATTTGAGCACCGATTTCAAGAGCACCAAAGATTTTCCCTTTTGAGCAACGGGAATATCTTTGGCTTTAAGCATTGGTGCTCTTGAAATCGGTGCTCAAATGGGAATACTCCGAATTTTCTTTTGTATGTTTTAATTGTCCTTCTAATTACTTATAAAGGGGGAAATGGATACCGACACAAACGATTACCACGTATTCACTACGTCATTCTGAACAGAAACAGTAGATATTCCTTAATAAAAATTAAAAAAAAGCTACCTACCTACTAAGTTTTTTTTAATAAAAAAAAACTGCTCTTTCCTACAAAAGTGCAATACCTACACGGCCAAAATATATGAGCAAATTTTCTGTTTTTTAACATAACATCACGCCTATAGTCCCCGAAGGGTTGGGCAGAGGTGTACCTAATAGTACACCTACATTTGGCCAGTTATGTTTTAAAGTCCCATGTAATAGGGCCCCCTATTAAAAAAATAACAAAAATATAAGCCTATATATCCATCAACCGGGCACAAATCCAGACTCCGTGGCTGCTACTAAAAAAATCCTGATGGAAAAACCCAATAACACTTTTTTTATTTATTTATTTATTTTATTCATTAATACATACAATTGTTTTTACAGGTAAGACCCAAACTAACAAAAGTAGTCATTAATTGCTAATTATAAGTTACCCAGTGGATAACATATTAAGTGTCACCCTCTCACTTTGTCCGGCCTGGGAATCGAACCCCGGACCTCATGCTCAGCAGTCGCGCTCGCGACCACTAGACCAACGAAGCAGTCCTTCTGTTCTGTTTTTAGGGTTCCGTACCTCAAAAGGTAAAAACGGAACCCTTATAGGATCACTTTGTTGTCCGTCTGTCTGTCTGTCTGTCTGTCTGTCTGTCTGTCTGTCAAGACCTTTTTTCTCAGGAACGCGTGGAGGTATCAAGCTGAAATTCATATCAAATACTCAAGTCTATGGTCTCTTGGAGCTGTGAAAAAATCAAACTTCTAAGTCAACGCGATCAAAAGATACTCCCGTTTATGCCGCAAATTTTCGACACTCGCAAGGGAATCAAAACCTACAGGGTACTTCCCGTGAACTCAGAATCTTGAAATTTGGTACGAAGCAACGTCTTATAACACAGATAAAGGAAAAATTGCGAAAAGCATAATTTTTTAGTTACATCATATAATAAAAATATTTTTAATAATTTTAAACTTATTACCCCTTTACTCATGAACGCGTAGTGGTATTATATTGAAATTCTTAACAAATACTCAAGTCTATAATATCTTTAAGCTGTAACAAAATCAAACTTCTACGTCAACGCAATCAAAAGATACAGCAATTAAAGCCGCATATTTTGAAACTCGCAACTACTCGCAAGGGAATCAAAACCTAAAGGATACTTCCAGACGACCTGGAATCTTGAAATTTGGCATGAAGCAACGTTATAAAGTACACATATAGGAAAAATTCCGAAAATCTTAAATTTTTAGTTACATCACATAGTATATTTTTTTTAATAATCATAAACTTACTAGCTGACCCAGCAAACGTTGTTCAGCGATTAAAAAAAAAAAACAGATGTTGGCCGATTCTCAGACCTACCCGATATGCACACAAAATTTCATGCAAATCGGTTCAGCCGTTTCGGAGGAGTTTGGAAACAAACACCGCAACACGAGAATTTTATATATTAGACTTGCTGACCCAGCAAACGTTGTTATGCGATTAACAAAAAAAAATAAAAAAATAGATTTTGGCCGATTCTCAGACCTACCCGATATGCACACAAAATTTCATGCAAATTGGTTCACCATAACTTTTACTTATATACCTACAGGTTTGTACGGAACCCTCGGTGCGCGAGTCTGACTCGCACTTGGCCGGTTTTTTTATAGTAAGAAGAGTTACACTAGTACGAACAAACTACGCATCCGCTGTGGACTGGACATCACACGCTGACAGATTTTTCTGAACAGTAGATGTCAGTGTCCGAAGCCATGCCTGCAATTTGTCTCTAACAGATTCACTGAACCGTACATGGCTTTCTTATGCAATACAGTTAAATAGCCGCACGTGTTATTCAATAAATCGGCAGTAAAATAAGAATGAGTTTCAACAAATACCTATG
Organism: Lycophotia porphyrea; assembly: GCA_950005105.1. NCBI lineage: Eukaryota > Metazoa > Arthropoda > Insecta > Lepidoptera > Noctuidae > Lycophotia > Lycophotia porphyrea. Next base: position 12,871,650 of record OX465406.1, read on the forward strand.
TAATTAGAGGGAAGTATAGAAAATTCCTTGAAATGTTGATTAAGTTTGTACGAATGTTTGGAGTATTCCTCAAAGTGCAACTGTTTTTAAGCGCAACCAACTAAGTGCAACCAAATAAGTGCAACTAAATTATTCCTCGAAGCGCAACCATTTGAACAATTAGAATTTGTGAGCGCAACTAATGGTTGCGTTTCGAGGAATAATTTAGTTGCGCTTAGTTGGTTGCGCTCAAAAATAGTAGCGCTTTGAGAAATGCCCCGAATGTTTAGTCGTAGTTTAAAAATTTCTGATATGATTTTTACAAACTAAACACATAGAAACTTGCTTTAAAAAAAGTGTACTACGAAATACGTACGTATCCTGTCCATAAAAAATAAAATATTTCAATCCGGGACAGCTATGCAAATGTCCTGCCTCCGAAATGGAGAACACTTTACACATCCATATTAACATTTTAAACGACATTTAGTCCAGTTTTTTTAAGCTCATTCAATTAACATTACCGCGAGGTTTGCATACGTCGCGTCGGCGTTTGATTACCGCTCAACGCTAATTAGACCGTTTCTACTTTGTATGAATATGTTCATATCGTAAAACACGACAGAAGTTAGGACTAAGCTAGACAGAAACTTATCATCATCTGCCTAGCCTTTTTCCAATTATGTTGGGGTCAGCTTCCAGTCTAACCGGATGCAGGAGAATACCAGTATTTTACATGAAATTTTAGACATTTATTTATTCAAAATTACATTTTAAGCTTACAGTTATTACCAAAATGATTTAAAGCTAACAATAATAATATTACAATGTCAAATACCAACATAAAGCCACAATAATTCAGACAGCAAACCAATTTTTTTTTTAATGTAAAATGGTGTCTTATACATAATAATATCTTAAATAAAATATTATAAGAAAGTCCTAAAATGTCAAAAAATAATACATGTAATGAAGCGAGCAGCCCTCTGTCCTCCACAACCCAATTAGTACTAGACCCCTTGGTAAGACTGGTTGTCAGACTTTCAGGCCATTGACTACCTGTAACGACTGCCAAAAGACTACGATTGACATCCGACACCAACGGCTTAACGTGCTTTCCGAGGCACGGACGAAACTTGGTATGTAATGAATGGTCACCCATCCACAGACTAACCCAGGCAAGCGTGGCACATTACTACCACACTCACCAACCAGACCTGATAAACTCCAACCAGAGTGAAGACTCCGTAGTCCTCCTCACCAAATACACAACTAGAGTGACTAGCACAAAATATAGTTGACTTAATGAAAACTTTCCATTATGGCGGTTGCGTCAGGGTAACCCGCGAAATTCAAATTTTCTCACGTTTTTTGCAATTTGCAGATCAGTGTTAGGTTGTATGTTGATGAAATCTGAGTCGCGCGAGTAACACGTACTTAGTTATCGAATAACAATCGTGAAAATCATCAATACGACCTTCTAAGTTCATGTAACCCTATTCAATGAATATTTCATGAAAAAGTCATTCAATAGGATTAAATGGACTTACAGGGTTATATTGATGATTTTCATGATTGTGTTTTTTTAACTACATACGTGTTACTGGCGCGACTCATTTTTTATCAACATACAACCTGACAATGACCTGCAAATTGCAAAAAACGTAAGAAAAATTGAATTTCGCGGGCTACCCTTTTTTTTTTTTGTTCCGTGGTGGAAAATCCTCATGGATGTCCTCCGCCCTGGGGCGGGCGGAGGGGTCTGTCAGACTCGACTGACTAAAAACCACCCCGGTGTTCCCTTCTCACACTTGCACGGGGATCATGGGAACTAGTGCGCCTTCCACGATCCCCGGCTAGTGCCGGCCCGCGTCTGCGGGCCTCCTCTTGTCCGCGAGAGGAGTGTGGTGTACTCCCCCCGTGACGTCTAATAGGGGCGCGCGCGGAACACTACGCGCCACCGCCTCGGGTCCAGTTATATGGGGGGCGGCGAACGTCCGCGGGCTACCCTGACGCAACCACCTTAAAGCTATGATGGAAAATTTTAATCAGGCCAACTATATTTTGTGCATGAGTCGCGAGCGTTAAAATTAATTATTACGTCCACTGTTACAATAATATGTATGCTAGAACATTGTTTTGGGGATCAAGTTATAAACTTATGATGTACAGACGCCAGCACATCAAGCTCCTACAATCTGTCAATTTGCTTTTAGGGTTCCGTACCCAAAGGATAAAAATGGGACCCTATGACTAAGACTTCGCTTTCTGTTCGTTCGTCTGTCTGTCACCAGGCTGTATCTCATGAACCGTGATAGCTAGACAGTTGAAATTTTCACAGATAATGTATTTCGGTTGCCATTATAACAACAAATAATAAAAATATAAATTATTTAATATTTAAAGGGGTCTCCTATACAAGAAACTTTTTTTTTTCGGTTTATAGTACGGAAACCTTCGTGCGCGAGTCCGACTCACGCTTGGCCAGTTTTTTAGATTTCTTTACAAAAAGCATCACCTTTGTACTTATTGTTCTGTTTCTTTCTTCTTTTCTGTATTTAGTGCGTACAGTCGCGGCCTTTTTCGCTTGATCAGTTATAAAATTTTTCGCTTAAATCATGCTGAGGCGCTCCGCCCGGCCAGAGAGTGCGTCGCGCGCGTGAGTGCAAGCAAAAATGAGCATAGTGGTGATCAGGCGGGAGTGTTCTCGATTGTACATAAATTGCTAAATCATCATTATTAACCTACAGCAGTCAATTGCTACATAAGTAAACACTTGTTATAAGACCACTTGACTACAGGCTTTCAAAAACCCGCCTGCGCTCATGCCTTAACCCCCAAAACAAAGAGAGTAAACAATATCAAAGTTGTGAGGGACCTGTTAATAATAGATATATTAATTTAACTTCAGATGTTACGTCATAACACTATGTTCAGCCAATGGCCCGGGGGGATGACTAGTATAGTGGGTGCTGATGAGGTACGGTAAGAGGTTAAGCCGAGGATTAAAATCAATATTTCATCATCTGCGTAGCCTTTTCCCAACGATTGGCCTGTTGGTCTAGTGGTTAGTGACCCTGACTGCTAGGACGGAGGTCGTGGGTTCGATTCCCACACAGGACAAATCTTTGTGCGATGAGTACGATTATTTGTTCTGTATCTGGGTGTATAATTTATCTATAATATGTATGTATTTAGAAATATATAAGTATGTTTATCAGTTGTCTGGTTGCCATAGTACAGGCTCTGCCTAGTTTGGGATCAGATGGCGGTGTGTTGGTTGTCCCAAGATATTATTATTATTATATTATTATTATGTTGAAGTCGACTTCCAGTCTAACCGGATGCAGCTGAATAACAGTATTTTACATGGAGCGACTGCCTCTCTGACCTCCATGACACAGTTAGCACTGGGTAATGTGATACCCCTTGGTAAGACTGGTTGTCAGAAATTTTTGGGCCACTAACTACCTAATGACTGTCAAAGATCTACAAATGACAGCCGGGACCCACGGCTTAACGTACTTTCCGAGGCACGGAGGAAACTCAGTATGTAATGGGTGGTCACCCATCCACAGAACAACCTAGACAAGCACAGCTTAACCTAAAGATCGAATCTAACGGCTGTTATTAATTAGCCACGAGTTCCTATAAAAGTTACACTTTATACTGTCGGATTATCTGCCAAGCCTTTTCCCAAGTATGTCAGCGTCAGTTTCCAGTCTAAAAAATAAAACAAAAACTCAAAAGCATTTATTTCAATTAGACCATTACAGGCACTTTTGAATGTCAGAAAAACAAAGAAGGGTAAGCTACAGTCACAGACACAAGGCATAATAACTTGTGAAAGTACTGTAGGTACCCATTCCAAAGCGTAGATCTCTATAGAGAAGAATGGGCAAAAACTCCATGGACACTCTTTTCAATCAAAATATTGTTACAAAATCTTGGTTACATCATTCATGTTGAGGTCATACATATATGTGAGAACGATGTAGAAATACGTGCACGTTAAGAGCGTACAGAGTAAAAGATTAATGAACAATTTAAGAACAAAGTAGTTAAAATAAACCGTGGCAGCCTAGAGATGACCAGTCTGACAGCGCCCGTCCACGAACATGACGCATGGATCAGCCCCATTCAGCTCAGTCTAACCAGATGCAGCTGAATACCAGTATTTTACATGAAGCAACTACCTATCTGATCTCCACTGGGTAATACGATACCAGTCGTTAGAAAATATCAGCATGAAATGGTTTTCTTTATTGTGCGATGCGAGGGGATGGAGGGGTCAAAGTAAACTACATGCTAGTTACTACTCCAAGAGTCGATTACTCTTCCACCTTTAATTAGCAACATTATATACATAGTTACGACGTGATGTTATGTCGATAATCTACAATCACGTATTCACATACTATCTACCTTAGCATATTATACTACGTGCTGTACGTGACGTGCTGACATCACACCACATCACCCCCCTTAAATAAATAAAAAAAACTAAATTACAAGGTTTTTTTTTCCTCATTACTAACTATCACTCTAACTCTTACAATACAATTTTGTTCTATTCTTATGCACTATATCTATTTTATTTTTATACTTAATCACCACATTTGGTGACTCGTCTTTTACAACTTCAAAAGGTCCATTATAAATACATTCCAATTTGTTGCCAGTTTCATTCTTAATCAAAACTAAATCACCTTCCTTATAGGTTACAGAATTAAGATTCTTATCATAACAATGTTTTCTAGCTAATTTACTCGCTATTGAATTCTCCCTTGCATCATTTTGTGCCCTTTGCAATCTGTACTTAAATTCTAAAGGATAATCATCAAAATTATACAATGGTTCAACACTTTCTCCTTGAAGACTACTTGGTAATCTGCATATTCTTCCAAACACTAATTCATAAGGTGTATATTTGGTAACAGTATTAACTGTCGTATTATAAGAAAAACACCAAAATGGAATCCAAGTACTCCATGATGATGGGTTATTATTCGTCTGTATCCTCAAATATGCACCTAATGTTTTATGTACATTCTCCAATGAACCTATACTCTCATGATGATACGACGTCGACATGACTTTATTGATGTTCAAGATATCACATAGCTCTATCATTACTTTCGAAACGAATTCACTACCCCTATCCGTAGTTATTGTTTTTGGTATTCCATATCTCAAAACAAAATTCTCTGCCAAAGCTTTTGCTACCTCATTTGCGGATTTATTCTTTAACGGATAAGCCTCTACAAACTTCGTAAGTTCACATTGAAGAGTTAATATGTAAACATTGCCCCTTTCGTCTCTATCTAAGGGTCCCACTATGTCTAAATAAACCTTCTCAAATGATGTTGATGCAGTAGTCGTAATCGTCATGGGTTCCCTAGTATTCCTAGAATACTTTTGCTTACAACATTTATCACATTTACCAACGTACTCCACTACGTCTTTCTCTATAGAAGGCCAATAATAATACTTCTTTATATTATTCACCATCCTACGTATTCCTGCATGACCACTCGTGGGTAAAATATGGAAATCATTCAAAATAACCTTCTTCTCATCTTTCCCTTCTATTCTCCGTAAATCCTTCACTACACACAGTTTAAAATCCCCACAAATCGTACTTCTATTTTCCTTCAAATATTTTGCCATTCTTGTAATAAAATCAATGTTATAATGATTTTTCATAATTATTACTTCTTTAATGCCTTCTTCAATACAAAAACTGACTATGTCTTTCGATAACTCGTCTCGCGAAGTTCCCGATAAAGATTCATAGTTTACATAAATACTCGAGTTTTCTGGCATATACACTAAATTGCGCGACTTTGAAAATATCTTCCTACAACCATTTTTATTATTGTTGTTATTATTATTGTTACGTAACATTTTCTCCCAATCATCTAAACAAATCTCAATGTCATTTCCTTGTTTCTTAAGTACTTCCACGATCCTAGGGTGATCAGTCCCAGATACCACGGAGTCCCTATCACAAACATTTGGCTTTCCCAACTGCTTGTACTGCGCCCTCGTCATCACGGATATCGTCTTTTCCCGTATCAATTTCAAATCCTCACTCGTTATCACTATTCTAGAAAGTGCATCCGCTAGAACATTCTCTTTGCCCCTAATATATTCAACCTCGAAATCATACTCCTCTAAACACAAACGAAACTTAGTCAACCTACTGGATGGATCTGTCATGTTAAACAAATACAGTAATGGCCGGTGATCCGTCTTTACAACGAACCTCCGTCCGTACAAATACGGTTTAAAATATTTAACTGACCAAACTATTGCCAACAACTCCTTCTCTATTATCGGATAATTTAACTCACTCTTCCCTAACGACCTACTAGCATATGCGATGGGTTTTCCGTTCCCATTACACAACACACTCCCTATAGCATATCCAGAACTATCGGTTTGCAATATAAAAGTATTGCTATCAGAAAAATCAGGATAATCCAACACCGGTGGATTCATTAACGCTTCCTTAAGCAACAAAAACGACTTCTCGCACTCATCGGACCAACTAAATACAACACCTCTCTTACACAGCCTATTCATAGGTACCACTATATCAGCAAACTGTGGTATGAATTTCCTATAATAATTCGCAAACGCTACAAATCGCTTCACCTCATCAACCGTCGATGGACGCGGATAACCTCTAATAACTTCTACCTTCTCCGGATCTGGTGAAATACCTTCCGCCGATATTACATGCCCCAAATAAAGCACTTGCTTCTTCAAAAATTCACATTTAGACGGATTCAACTTTAGATTTACTTCCCTCAAGCGTGAAAATACTGACATTAGGTTTCGATTATGTTCATCTAAATTCCGTCCAAAAATAATGAGATCATCCAAATAAATCAGACACCCATCGTAACTCAATCCAGACATGGCCACAGTCATTAATCTACTAAACGAACTCGGACTTATCTTCAACCCCATCGGCAACCTACACATTTGATACTGCCCCTTGCCTGTTGTGAATGCAGTGTACTTCCTACTACCCTCCTCCAAAGCGCACTGATAATAAGATTGTGACAAATCACAGTGACTAAAGTAAACTGCGCCTGACATCGAATCCAAAATCTCAGTTATATTCGGCAATGGAAACTTATCATCCTGTATCTTTTCATTCAACTGCCTATAATCTATAACCACACGCCATTTCTTCTCTCCACTACGATCCGCCTTTTTGGGGACCACCAAAACAGGACTAGACCACTCACTAACCGCCTCCTCAATGATATTACTCTCCAGCATCTCCTGCACTTGCCTATCAACCTCCTTCTTCTGTGCATAAGGTATCCTATACTGCCTCTTGTACACCGGAGTAGCATTCTCTTTCAAGCGTATAGACTGCTCATACACGTTAGTGACAGCTAATTTATCACCCGGGAGATGAAAAACATCCGAAAACTTTGCACACACTTGCTCAATCGACAACCGCTCCTCGGCGTTCAAATAGTCGAGTTTAAGTAAAGAAAGTACCCCTTTTACACGCCCAACGTCCGTCCCTGGCTTCACGAAATTACAACAATCAAAATCACTCAACGGACAAACTTCCACACCGGACATACTACACACAACTTCCTCGGAGTTCGTATTTAAAATCCTAACGGGTACCATCCCGTTTCTAGGCCTTACTATCACATTAGCCAAGAAAACGCCTTCCCGCAATTCCTGCCTTACTACCACACAATCTTCCGCTCTGTTAACGGGGTAATACCTAACCACCTCACAACGTGCCGGAATAGTCAACAAGTAATCATAGGACTTAAGTGGCATCAAAACCACCCGCCGTTCACGATCCCTAAGAGAGAACCTATCCGCCGAAAAATCTACAATACCACCATACTTCTGCAAGAAATCCTGACCCAATATACCAACCGACTTACATGGCAAATCATCAAATATATAAAACTTATGCGCGAAAGAACATCGACCATATTCCAACGTTAAATATACATAACCTATAGCCCTCAAACTACCTCCTACACCATTAATCACTAATTCTTCCTTAACTACCTTACAGCACAAAGCATTGTTCAACAAGAACCCACTCTTTACAGCCGATATCGACGCGCCCGTATCCACTAACCATTCCGCATCTACATTATTCACTAGAAAATTAACCCAATTAATACTATCGCAAGCTAAAATACGCTTAGCCTCGAAAAAACTGCAACTGGTGGTCAGCCGCTTCATTACGTCGTGACATTGACGTTCCGCCTGAGTCAGCATCACTACGCGCATGCTCGAAATACGCTACACGCCTCCGACCTTGTTGAGTCGAATGACCACGATGAGCATTATTGCTACGACCCCGCATTCCACGATTATGCCATACGGTGGCATTTTTGCGCGTACGCTCAACAGCTGTTTTATGTTGCGCGTATCCACTTCCTACTGTAGACCGCCTATAACCATTTCCGCGACCTCTATTATCAAAACCACCCCTTGCGGGCCAACGCTGATACGCCATAACCTGTGCCGACGATGCACAACCTTCGTCTTCTGCTACCCTGACCGCATCCTTCAAACAAGTCAAATTCCGCGCCGTAATGATCGTACCCAAACGCTGATTGCGAAGCCCGTCAGCAAACTTCCTGATCGCGTACTTTTCGTTCAATGGCCGCAAAATCTCATATGCTTCCAAACTTTCCCCGGCTTGAGAAATAGTCAAATTAACCATTAACTTCTCTATCTCAGCCCCAAAATCCGCGACCGACCTATCATTCTGCCTAGCGCGAGCAAGTTTCGCTTGCACAGCTACGTCTGACTCTACTGTTAACAAATGCTTCTTCATATCAGCTAACAGACAATCTACCGTTGCGTAACTAGAGGACAACCGAATCCTAGCACCCTGGGTAAGTCGCGTAGTCAAAACAAATTTAATTAAAAGTGCATTATCTGCTTCCACTAACATAGAACTATATAATCCTATGGCATCAATTAAGTCTTGCGTAACTTGTTCATCACCACTCATCTTTGGGAGTAGGCCAACTGCCGTTCTCAAAGAAAACTTTTCCGCCGCCATGTTTTGTTCCGTTTCGGTTTCGCTCTCAAACTTAATAGTGTCGACGTATAATGCTTCTATCTTACATACTAACTGAGCCAATTCTTCTGAGAACTTACTAGATTCTGAAACTATACACTTAAATTTACGATAAAGCGCTTTCACCTCACTAATCTTACTATCAAAATTTCTGCCTCTCCGCCTACTAGGGCCTAACTTGACAATAGATTCCCTTAATAACTTAAGTTGTACAAATAGCGACGTTAACTCCACTTCCATTTAAATTAATGTCTCTAAATTTAACGATGAACACAAGCACCGAAACACACTTATTCACTCCCACTTAAGAAACACTTACTCCGTTCCTCCGACGGCTCCTGGTCAAACCATCTGTACAGCCTTCTGGACTTCCCGCTGTCTCATCTTTTCTTCAATCCAGTTGTGGTGACATCTCCGATACATGCGAACCGCCAACCCTATGATGACAACTGCCATACACACAGCCACAAACAACACGGTCTTGATAGCCGCCAGCTGCTCCTGAGTAGCCGTTGCGGTATTTGCACCACTCGTAGACGCCTGAGCGATAATCACCTCTTCCTTGGACGTCGTGCTCCCCATGGCCTGCGACGTGACGCGACTGACGTGATACTCAATGAAGACAATCAAACCGCCAACCACGAACCGTGACTAGCTCCTGGTCGGGCAACTATAACGCCGTCCAGCCGACTGGCAGGGTCGCCATGCGATGCGAGGGGATGGAGGGGTCAAAGTAAACTACATGCTAGTTACTACTCCAAGAGTCGATTACTCTTCCACCTTTAATTAGCAACATTATATACATAGTTACGACGTGATGTTATGTCGATAATCTACAATCACGTATTCACATACTATCTACCTTAGCATATTATACTACGTGCTGTACGTGACGTGCTGACATCACACCACAATTGGTTTCGTAACCGTAACCGATACTTTTGAGCATGAGGGCCTGGGATCGATTACCAGGTAGAGATACATTAGGCTTAGGTCATGATTCAATTTATAATACTTTTTTATCCCGGTAGTATCTTACCTAAACGCAGGCGAAGACATAGGTAAAAGATAGTATCTACACTGCCTACCCCTTCGAGGTAAGTGGGCGTGACATTATGTTATGTATTATGCAAGGTTGATGACTTATACATATCGGAAATTACTAGCGAAAGGCGTGGCGGTCTATTTCGCCAATAAATCGTGTAGCTAGCTGATGCCCGCGGCTTCGCCCGCGTGGATGTCAGTAATCGCGACCAAAAGTAATCATGAAATTTTGATCTCGTTCCCGCAACAAAAACTTGGCAAATTATATACTAAAACCTTCCTCGAGAATCACTTTATCCATTGGTGAAAACAGCATATGGTGCAGTAGTTTTTGAGTTTATCGCAAACAGACAGACAGACGCGGCGGAGGACTTAGTTTTATAATATGAAGTGCTAGTGATAGTGTGATGAAAACAGCGATTTGATCGCGGATACAGGGTGATTGGTTTGGGTGCGTTCCTTGAAATAAGTGACACCTTATTTGAAACTATTTTGAAAGTTATTTGGAAATTTTCAACCTTTCCACTATAAACTCCTAACAACATTAAAGTTCGGTTTCTACAAAACAACCAAGTTTGGATCCCAATTAATCGGGGTTAAAATTGTTGAAAATTATGATCAGCTGCTACCAGCCACCCTGTGGAAACCAACTGAATGAATTAAAATGAAATTCGACACACAAGTAGACCATGACCTGTTTTAGGACAAAGGATAATTCTTATCCCTGTAGTACTTTCCCGTTGGATAATTTCGGCTCTCAACGCGAACGGAGCCGCGAGCTAGTATAAAATATTTGATGTATATTTGCATCAGATGGCAGTCAATGCAGTTGTGGAGACTGCCCGCGGCTCTCAGTTACTCGTAACATGCATCAAATCTTGTCGGCGGGAGATGGCATTTTATAGTAGTTTTGTACATAAATACTACATACACTTTGCTGAGACTAAATTTGAATTTTCTACAGATAGCGCATTGAAATAGTGAGTGGGAGGAGCTGGTGGCTAAATAATGACAGCCGCTCGGTTCGATCTTTACGTTAAACCGTGCTAGTCTAAGTTGGTCTGTGGATGGGTGACCACCCATTATATACCGAGTTTTCTCCGTGCCTCGGAAAGCACGTTAAGCAGTTGGTCCCGGCTGTCATTTGCACATCTTTGACAGTCGTGACAGGTAGTCAGTGGCCCAAAAAGTCTGACAACCAGTCTTACCAAGAGGTATCGTTTTACCCAGTATTAACTGGGTTGTGGAGATCAGATAGGCAGTCGCTCCATGTAAAATACTGGTATTCAGCTGCATCCGGCTAGAATGGAAGCCGACCCCAACATAGTTGGGAAAAGGCTGGGCAGATGATGAGCGCATTACAATAGTGACCTACAAATAGTGATATACGTCAAAACGAACAGACCGGAAAATAAGCTCAGCACAATTTATATACAACTGGCTTTTGCCCGCAGTTTCGCTTTCGTCATAGTCGTAAATTATAATATGGGTACCTTTTAAATCATAACCTATGACACTGTGGGATTATATAGCTTCTCCGTGAAACAGTTTTCGGAATCGAATCAGAATTATGAATATATATATATATATTTTTAGCATGGTACATCATCAAATGACTTCTCCCGCTCTGGGCGGAGCGAAAGGGTGTCCGACTTGTACTGAATAGAACCTATCCAAGTTCCAGCCTTGCCCTTTGTGTTCCAGGACCGCGGTATCTCTTCCGAACAGTCCCGCAGCCCTGACTCCCGCTTCCCCACTCTCCGCTTCTTAACTTTACCTCTCTATAATATTGGTATGGATAAGAGTTATCCTGACACAAATTTGACTATGGATTTAGTAAATTTGACTATGGATTTAGTAAATTTGACTATGGATTTAGTAAATTTGACTATGGATTTAGTAAATTTGACTATGGATTTAGTAAATTGTAGATCCACAAGGATTTTGATGGTTATTCAAATTAGCTGTTCTATACAAAAGTGGAATAACAACAAGGCCTTCATGTATGCAGCAGCTGAAAGTGGTCATCTTTACTTACAATTACAAAGTACGGGGCTTAGCATGGTAACGTTATTTTGAAGTAGTATAGTCTCCCACTAGGTAGACGGATGACCTGGTGAATGCAAGACGTACGGAACTGATCAATGTGGCTACACTTGGGGAAGGCCTATGTCCAGTAGTGGACGTCTTTCGGCTGAAACGATGATAAAATCAAAAAAAAAAAACAAAATTCATTTATTTCATCAGCAAAATATGTTATACAAACAAAATCAGTGATTGGAGCCTCCCTTTAAGCAAGTAATGCCTGTATTGGAAGATGATGATGATGATGATAGCAAGTTCGGGTTCTGTGCTGAAATAACGAATCTTTGATTTTGGATGATAAACAAAAAATAGGACAAAAATATAGACGGCTTACACACACATTGTGCAAACATAGAAATACGCAAATGAGATGTTATTGGGAGTGAACCCAAATGATTTATGTGCCGAAAAGCATTGACAAAAAGTCTACATTACGGGTAAGTCGCGTCTGATCCGCCTGCATTTACATTACTTTTCTTGAAACATTCGGGCTCGAATACCGTCGAACGCGATACATTTGAGATCTGAAAATAAGGTGAAATAAACAACAGGCTTCTCCATCATCTAGCTAAGTCTTCAATAAATGCTAATTATTATGGTTTGCAGGACACGAATGTGGAACTGCATCGCAGAGTGCGCCTGCCTGCCCTCTAGACTATTTTTTTTTTACAATAAATATAAATTACAATGTACCTAATTAAAATAATAAAATGGTGCAGGTTAAAATTAAATATTTGCCACCATTTATGTAATGGTAGAATGTAAAGGGGCCATTATAGTTTTAAGATCATACATTGTAAACCTACATTCTGGCAAATAAATGGATTTGATTTGATTTGAGACCCCAAAATATACAGTTAAAGTATCAAACCATCTTATGTGGATCTGGATGATCTACTAATAACTTTGCAAAATTATATTATAATTAATTAGCAATGGTGAATGAATACTCCACAAAAAATTGCGTCATACCACAACTAAAAAGGTTGAAATAAAAAACCTTATAACACACTAAGAAGTGGAAAATAGTTTTACTTCCGGAAGTCGGTGGCAAAAAACCCAATGAAAAAAATAAGGACACCGGGTTTTTTTTAAGTCACTTATTTTTTTATTTTATTCAAAGAAGTTTTTTTTTACTTTTTTTTTATTTCCAAGATATTTTTTTATTGCAAATTGCCTGCTTCTTGCTCTTCTGCCTTGACCTCGATCACGCCTGATGGAAAGCAATGGATTAAGTCTATGATGGAACGAGCGTGCGCAGAAGATGCCTGTTCATTCTTGCTTTGAAGGCAGACAGGTTAAATGTGGGAGGAAACACAGAGTTCCACACTTTGGCTGTGTGCATAATAAACGTGGAGGAGAAGCGCTGACCGCTGACCTTACTCAGTAACCTCCAAATGACCACGTCCAGCTCGACACTAAACTCTCCCGTGTATCCCCGCGCATCTGCGTTGTATCTCTGTCAGTTTATGTGTGTACCATAAGCCACAGAGTCACAGACGCACACGTAACGAGGCGTAAATCCAGGACGAGGCATACACGCTCGGCGGGACGAATCTCTAACCGTGTTCTGTCACACAGGGTCGTTAATTATAGTTTTTGTTTACCTTGTGTAGTGTTCTGAAAAAGTATTTCTAATGCTAGCTATATATGGATTTGGCTAGCATTAGAATAAAAGCCTTAAGATAGTGTTATTTTTCATGTCATGTCGTCCCATGACGACAGTGGTAAATAAAAACCGGCCAAGTGCGAGTCGAACTCGCGCACGTAGGGTTCCGTACCATTATCTATAAAAAGGGCAAAAACATCATGTCTGTTGTATGGGAGCCCCCCTTGAATTTAATTTAATTATTTATTTTTTAAGTGAATATATAACTTAATATTCGGTGAATATTTCAAGCGTCTACTTGTCGCCGTTATAATTATCGAGCAAAAAAACGGCAAAAAATCACCTTTGTTGTATGGGAGCCCCCCTTAAATATTTATTTTATTCTGCTTTTAGTATTTTTTGTTAGAGCGGCAACCGAAATACATCATTTGTGATAATTTCAACTGTCTAGCTATCACGGTTCATGAGATACAGCCTGGTGTCAGACGGACAGACAGACAGACGGGCAGCGGAGTCTTAGTAATAGGGTCCCGTGTTATCCCTTTGGGTACGGAACCCTAAAAAAGCTAAATATAGCTAAACTCTTACTAAGACAACTTCTTTTCAAATAATTACGCAGAATGGGTACGTTTTGAGTGTAACTGCCGTCTGTTTTTTCGTCACAGTGTGTATTTTTTGACTGCAAGAGGCACTTAGAATTTGATGGAAGGTGTCATTTGTTTTCATGAATCGAAATCCTCTGTTACAATTCACGAGTGATTCAGAAGGAAGAAGGAAACTTTTCGATTAGCAAAACCCTCAGTGATTGATTCCGACTGGCACTCTCGGCGCTTTTGCCAATTTTGAAGTGAAAGATCTTTAGCATCGTTGTGATATGAAAGTCGACGAAACGAAAAGGCAACAGTAAAAAGAGACAGACACATAAATTCATACTTCAACACAACACATAAAAGAGACAGACACATAAATTCATTCATTCACACATAAATTCATAAGATTTAACGTGGGAGAAAATGAGAAAGGAAGCATTATACAGTGTTTATCTCGAAGCCAAAATTTTTGAAGGTTTCTCTTCTACCACGTGTGAATTGCTCACATGTTTTTTTCTTTGTTGATTGATTAATAACTATGGTGAAGGATGTTAATCGTGAGAAACTCGACAGCAAGGAAAGATTTAAGTTTTCACCACCAAGATAAAACTTGCACTTTGCAGTGAAACTAAGACCCTGAATAATTATTATGATTCAGTCCTTCAATGAAAAGCAGAGTGGCAAACATAATAGGGTAGTTTACCCAAAATTCTAATAGTCCGTCGGATAGATTTCCAAAAAATATTGGACACGTATTTTTCTTTTTCATGTAAACAAAAAATGAAGAAGATACAGTGCATCGAACTCTTGTGTGACGTCACTATATCATACACTTTTATTGGCGAAGTCACGTCACAAGCCGGGCTCATGATCTTTAATGCGTTTTATCTTCGTCAGTTTTTATTGATTTGATAAAACAAAAAATACGTATCCAATATTTTTCGATAATCTAACTGACGGACTAAACAGAATCATATTTTTTTTATTCAGGAAACATCCCTATTATTATGATTCCGTACTTCAATTTAATGAAGAGTGACAAATATCATCATCATCATCTGCCTAGCCTTTTCCCAACTATGTTGGGGTCGGCTTCCAGTCTAACCGGATGCAGCTGAATACCAGTATTTTACATGGAGCGACTGCCTATCTGACCTCCACAACCCAGATAGTACTGGGTAATACGATACCCCTTGGTAAGACTGGTTGTTAGACTTTTTTGGGCCACTGACTACCTAACGACTGTCAAAGATCTTCAAATGACAGCCGGGACCAACAGCTTAACGTGCTTTCCGAGGCACGGAGGAAACTCGGTATGTAATGGGTGGTCACCCATCCACAGACCAACCTAGGTAAGCACGGCTGAACCTAAAGATCGACCCGAGCGGCTGTTATTATTTAGCCACGAGCTCAAGAGTGACAAATATAATTAGACAAAATAACAGGCTACCAAATATCACTGCAGCTTATCATAGCTCGGCGTCACTCTCAGGCTCCGACTGTCAGATATACCTTTACGTACGCCTATTCCCTTTGAGCACTGATCCATCAGGTAAGTACTGCGTTTGTAGAGTGTTCTCGGTAAGCGGTGGTAAGCAGCTCTCTCTGGGCTGACGGACGCACTCACGCGGGGCGAGGTTAGTAATTCATGGTCATAGAGTAGGCTGGGACAGAGGTTGCTCTGAGATTATGTTGTGTAAGTTGTTTTGAGTTATTTAATTCTTGTCGGTTTTAAAATTAAAACTATACTCATTGCACATCTAATCTTAATATATATAAATTACGCGTCACGTTGTTTGTCCGCGATGGACTCCTAAACTACGTAACCGATATTGATCAAATTAACACACCGTGATTAGTTTGATCCAACTTGAAATATAAGATAGCTTACATCTCAATTTATAGTCGCAATATTATTTAATTGCATTAAGAGACGCAGACGAAGTTGCGCGGGTCAGCTAGTATTTTTATAATATTAAGAACCAGCTTTTGCCCGCGGCTTCGCTCGCGTTAATTTAGAATTTGACAATCAATTCGGGTTGTTCTCTGCTTGTAATAATATACAGGGTGTAAACAGACTTTTCACGAAGCCGTCAACCAAGCATTATGTACATCAAACTAAGTAACTTTACGCTAAAATTAGTGCTGTGAAACGACTTTTTTTTTAGCTGAACAATCACGTTTTACAGTTGGACTCAAAGTAACGCACTCAAAACATTGTGCTGATTGATGGACTGAATAGTAAGGGGGTCCTGGAGGTGTATAAAGTAAAAATCTTACATTAAAAACATGTATTTAAAAAAAAAACTTGTGAAAAAGTTGGAACTTTGACCTCCAATATCTCCGTAACTAGAAGGTTCCCAGGTATGATCTGGAACAAAAAAATGATGGCAGTGACAGGGAGAACAAGAGCCTTCCGGCTTCGTTAAGAGTCTGTTTACACCCTTTATAAGGTATATCTATTCATACACGAAACCTCTTAAAGGGTCATTGTACTCATCATTACAAACAACTATCACTAAGGGACCACACTTGAAAGCGCAAAAAAAAATCAGCTTTTGCCTAAATTTTGACGAGTTATGCTAACATAAATGCGATCGCAAGTGCGACTGCTGAGCATGAGGTCCTGGGGTCGATTCCCGGTCGGGTAAAGTGCTATTGGGTTTTTCCATAAGGAATTTCTCAATAGCAGCTACGGAGTCTGGATTTGTGTCCGGTTCGCTCCTAATACATGGGACTCAAACGGGACTCAAACATAACTGGCGAAATGTGGGTTTTTTAATGTGGGTTTGGTAGTACACCTCAGCCTAACCCTTGAGAAATTACAGGTGTGATGTAATGTTACAATTCTCTCTTTCTCTCTTCTTCAACCCTTGGCCACCTAATGCTGAGTGTAGGTCTCTTCCAAATCTCTATAATTATTATCTAATTAATTAATTAAAAGTACATTCAAAATATGGCATGATCATAGTGTTGCTATCTTTAAATCATCAAAACCTCCCCTCGCCAACCCCCTTTTAAAACAACCCTGCATTCTCTGACCCTGCCTACTCTGTGTCCTCTACTAATGAGAACAGTTAATGAACAAACATCAAGACAGTTGACACAAACAGAGTCGCTAATAAATGGGGTTGTATTATTAATGCACGCCATTGTACAGTCATGAGCATTAATATGTATACACTTGGCAATAAAAATAAAAAAAAATCTCTATCTGTATTGATTGCAATTACATGTTGTAACGATCTTTATAGTATACTAGCTTTAGCTAGTGGCTTTGCTCGTGTTATTTTCGGAACGGAATATTTTAAATATAGAGGATTTTGTCATTAGCCAGTTTAGTTTAGTGAAATAATTTTGGGACATCGCACGCACCTCTTTCTCATAGATATAAAACCAGTGTGCGTGTGTTCGTAATTCTTCTAAAGTTCTTCATAAACTGCTTGACCGATATTGTACTTTTTTTGGTTTTTACATAGTATAGTTGGACCCGGACACAGTAGTTGCGCTGTTGTCGGCATTCATTAAACATTAAAAAAGGACAGGATAACTTCTATCGGATCAGTTAGTAGGTATTATTTTGAAATAGGTACTATCTCAAAGTAGCAGTAAAATTATTATTCCACAAAAAATACGCTTTTGAATTATTTATCTTTTTGTGCACATATTGGTGCTTGCGACTGTACCTACTGAAAGATGCTTCGTTCTGACTTGTAAATAAGACGATTTTAATGAACGTCAATGTTTGAAGAATCGAGTCGATTGAAGATATTGATAGTGTCATAATTAAACCTTTGTGTTTGTTTGGGAACTGATTGATTTGTAGATGCTTCGTTAAATACTATTAAATATTTATTAAAATTCATGAGTTCATTTCATCTTTCAAGAATGTTTATAATCTTTTAACCAACTTTTTTTTTAAGTGAAAACTTCTTTAACGGTGTTGTGCACTTTTCGGGATAGGTAAAAACTGTTAAACTCGCGTCAGATTGTCAGATCGAATTCGTGGCGTTTCTTGCAGAAAGCTATTGAAATTTCTGATATTTAAGCTAGATGGCGTTGTTTCAAGTTTTCACTTCCGCCGGCACTCCCGGAGTGCAACCTGACTTTTTTCATGTATATTCACCGATTTCTCAGTGATTACGGGGCCGATTTTCGTGATTCTTTTTTGAATTATTTGATTATTGAATAGAAAGGGGGTCCTGGAGGTGTTTAAAGTAAAAATCTTTCATTAAAAACATGTATTTAAAAAAAAACTTGTGAAAAAGTTGGAACTTTGACCCCCAATATCTCCGTAACTAGAAGGTTCCCAGGTATGGTCTAGAACAAAAAAATGATCGTAATGACGGGGAAAACAAGTGCCTTTCGGCTTCGTTAAGAGTCTGTTTACACCCTTTAGATACATTGGTTACTGCAGCGGGAAGACCTTTTCTAAAATCCAGAAAGCACATTGAATATGATGATTACTCATCATCATCATCATCATCAGCCTACAACAGTCAACAGCTATAGCCCTCTATATACCTCTGTATGCTATAGGCCTGTTCAATCGCACGCCACTCAACTCGATTCTCGGCAACTCTCATCCAGTTGCTACCAGCTACCCTACGAAGATCGTCGCTCCACCAAGCCTGAGGGATAGCTCGCCTAGCTGCAATTGGTGGCACGATTGTCGCAGTGGCTGAGCGCTTGGCTGCCGCGCTACGTGTCGTGGGTTCGATTCCCGCACGGAAGAAATATTTGTATGACCTACAGGTAGTTGATCCGGGTCCGGCTGTTTGTGTGTGTGAGTTTAAATGTTTGTGAACGCACCCACGATACAGGAGAAATTCCTAGAGTAGGGAACGTTTTTTTTTTTATAAAAATAAATTTTTGGTTTCCTGGCCTTGAATATAATACAGTACAGAGACAAACTTTTCTAAAACTGCTGATGTGTCATATAACCAGCCTAACCTGCTGTGTTACTGTAAGTAGTACCTCTCCAAAACCATTCATCTGATAAATAGAATCCATCTTTTAATTCCCAGAACAGGTCGTAACTCCTGCAAAAAACATAGAAAAACAAAATCAAAAGATTACCATAATAACATCATTTCTAAGCTGGAAATATTCTCGATCCTGCTCGAAGGCCCCTTGGCTTGTAAATCTTGGGCACTTAACTCAAAAACTAATATAACTTGTTCGCCCTTAGGGGTTATTGGCAAAAAATAAAACTTCCCTCATAACTATATTCTGTTGACGTAAAAATGGATGTAGGGTGCTCAGGGTTTTTGTTTTTCGGGGATTTCCTCTCTCTCTCTCCGGGGTCACAAAGACCCTGTCCACGGCCTCGGGTGATGCAACTTGCATCAAGCGTACGTACACTATAGTTGCTGCCAGTTAAGATCGCAATAGCGGTCATTGCACTTTCCCTAATATCTCTTCGTACGAACCAAAACCAATGAACCATGTATTGTTTTACATTAGAAAAAATGTTGAAGAAGACGATAGATGAAGACGATTCAAGACATGAACAGGCTTTTTTTCGGTTTTCAAACTTGAATAAATGTAAGTGGGCCAATGACCGCTATTGCGATCTTAACTGGCAGCAACTATACCTCACTTGTTTCCTTCGCGTGAGTACTTACCGTCGCTCTGTATGTCGCGTCTCAGTAAAGGTGCGGTTAAATCGGTACGGACTGATTTCGGACCAGACTCCGGCCTTTGACGGATAATTTACTGCCTCATTGAACTAGAGGTTGCAAGCGCGACTGCTGAGCATGAGATGTTGGGTTCGATTCCCAGGTCGGGATTAGTGTGATTGGATCCCAAAGATTTGGTCCCAGCCACGGAATTTGGATTTATACCCGGTGGATAGTAAGAGGCTCGCTTTTTATAACAAGGGACTTAAACAAAACTGATGTAATGCATGTACTATGATACCGTATGCCTAACCTTTCAGAAAATACAAGCGTGATGTTATGTACAGAAGTATCTGACCAAATCCGGTATTAGCGGTCAGTCTTCCTTCCTGTCAGTCTGACCGCACCTGCGCTAATGACATGCTCAAAGCAACTTCTTTCATTGGTCTTCTTCGCACTCACTGTCACAAGACACGTGTCGCTTGCACACTTAACTTGTGACCCAGAAGTTAAAGGTCAAAGTTCCATGGTGTGTTACTTGCCAGGTCTCAGGGAAATGGTGATGAAATTGGTTAACACTTTTAGAGGATTAGATACGTTATAGACACTTGGACCTAACGCGTATGGGAAATGAGTTGGCATCGTAATCGTACCCTCTTTGTGCGACACTGAGGAAAAACATTTTTATGGAACTTACTCGAGGCGCTTTCATTCGGTGAGGTGGGGCGCAAATTGTAGACGAATTTCGGTGAGTACATAAAGGGTGTAAAAAGACTCTTAACGAAGCCGAAAGGCACTTGGTCTCCCTGTCATTGAAACCATTTTTTTGTTCTAGACCATACCTGGGGACCTTCTAGTTACGGAGATATTGGGGGTCAAAGTTCAAACTTTATCACAAGTTTTTTTTTATAAATACGTGTTTAATGTAATATTTTTACTTTAAATACCCTCACGACCAGTTTACTATTCAATCCATTCATCAGCAGTTTTTTTTATTTGCTATATTTGCCAACAAAAAACTTATTTTGGAAGTTGAAGCCCCATTGAACAATTTCAAACATTATCCGACTATCAATCAAAGCATGGTCACTCTATATCGAATGCTCACATATAAGAGAGATTGAAAAGTTGTTATAATGTGTTTCGGATAAATTGATAAACCGCTCGATATGGCGGTAACTTTGTAAGGATTCGCACACACGAACTGTTCCAGTCAAACTTACTTCATTATCTTCTACTAGCACTTCGCCCGTGACTTCATCCGCAGAAATTATGATAGCTCGGCTACTATGCATGATATAAATATAATTTATAGCCTATAGCACCCACGAATAATGTAGCTTTCTGTGAGTGAAAGAATTTTTAGAGTTGCATTGTTAGTTCCGTAGATTATCCTCTACATACTAACATTATAAAGAGGTAATTCATATTCATATTCATATTCATATCTTTATTTGCATTCCATAATGTGTGAAGATCTTACAATGGGCTTAATTTGTTTGTACATTTATAAATGTCATGGTAATTTGTTTGTAATGTGTGTTTGTTAATATTAATATAGAAGTATAGATAACAACTATTTGAAGACTACATACATACGTACTACACAATAACGTTGATATTTGACAACTTCAATACGTGCGGTGATCATAAAAGTTGTCAAGAGAATTAAAAACAAAGTTGTCAGTTTGCTTCATGGCCAGTAATTCTAGAGTTATTACATACATACATAACATCACGCCTGTAATCCCCGAAGGGTTAGGCAGAGGTGTACCTAATAGTACACCCACATTTCTGCCAGTTACGTTTAAGTCATGTAATAGGGGGTGAGCCTATTGCCCTCAACCGAGCACAAATCAAGATTCCATGGCTACTTCTGAGAAATTTCCGATGGAAAAACCCAATAACACTTTACCCGATTTGAGAATCGAACCCAGGACCTCATGCTGAGCAGTCGCGCTTGTGACCACTAGACCGACTAGGTCCTATAACAATAACAATCTATAATCACCATTCGCATTTACACACGCAAATGAGTTATAATTCTTCTTCAACTTTTGCCACCAAAGTCTTCTTCAACCTTTGTCTCGTCCGTGGTCTCCACTCCAGTACTTTCTTTCCGAACAGGAGTTAATTAGTTGCAAATATCCTCCCTAAATGTCCTTAATGGACTGCCGACATATTACCAGTAACCCTGTTTTATATTAGACATCATCGCTAGACCAGTTTTCTGTAAATCTCTCAGGGGGATGATAAGTAACGACCAGTAGCGAAGAGTCAATTTTTGTATGAGGTAAGCCGGAGTACATTTTCTTTAATGTGATTATATTATTTGTGTGTAGAATACTGACTGTGCCATTTTTTTAAGGGAATGCGGTTGGAATCGAGTTGTAAGCAACCTTCAGGAGGATCACATATTAGGTGACTGGTAATTAGTGACCGATACTTAAACACGTAGTTTTACTCATGATAACAAACAACTTTCCCAAAGAAACATTTTTGAATTTATACTTCTTTTGGCGCGTTAGGGAAAAATGATGAGAGTAAATTTTTACGATGCGCGCGCACTCCGTCACGAAAAACTGACACCCAGAAGTTAGCTAGTCAACATTTTAGTTTTATACGCCAAAGAATTGTATAACCTCTTACGTGCGTAATAAGTACACACATACTTTTTTTTATACACACACTTCATACTACTAATAAGCAGTAGATTCAACAAAATATATCCTGCTTCTTCACCAATTACACTCACAAACCATTAATTTTTCCCCAGTCTTTTAGTCTCACCCGTAAACACAATACGCTCCCAGACGGCGCGCAGTCGGGTAACCCTTGAGTAAGACGAAACTTTTTCAATTTCCCTCGCAGGCACCTCGTAAAGTACCATTATCCTAAGCCAACAGTACCTGCAGCATGATGAGAGCGGCTTCCGCATCGGGAATGAACGTAAAAATATATTTATGATATGGGAATGTTTTTAGGGAATATGGAGTTATCATTTTAGCGAAATATCTGCGAAAGGGCTGTTGCGTACTGCTAAATAAGACTGTTTTTGCTCTAAAAGTTCTTTGAAGCTCTTGTAAATGTCTGTATCATTCTTCCTCTATATGAGAATTATCAAAATTAATTCGAATATATCCAGTATTTTATTCACAGGATCATTCTTCATTTTCTACATCATCTGGCTAGCCTTTTCCCAACTATGTTGGGGTTGGCTTCCAGTCTACCCGGATGCAGCTGAATACCAGTATTTTACATGGAGCGACTGCCTGTCTGGCCTCCACAACCCAGTTAGTACTGAGTCATATGATACCCCTTGGTAAGACTGGTTGTCAGGCTTTTTGGGCCACTGACTACGTAACGACTTTCAAAGATCTACGAATGACAACCGGGACCAACGGCTAAGCGTGCTTTCCGAGGCACGGAGGAAAGTCGATACGTAATGGGTCACCCATCCACAGACTAACCTAGACAAGCACGGCTTAACCTAAAGATAAACCCGAGTGGCTGTTATTATTTAGCCATGAGCTTCAGCGTCCTCCATCCTCCTTATTTTTCATTTTCTACATGATGTAGATTAATAGGCTAACACGGATAAATTAACGACCCCCGCATCGGTATGAACACTAAACACATGTTGCCAACTCACTACTTCAAAAGCCTTTGCCAAATTAGGCCCTGAAATTTGTGTTGTATTTCGTTCTTTGACAGTCGTTACATCGTCAGTGGCCCATAAAGTCTGACAACCAGTCTTACCAAGGGGTATCGTATTACCCAGTACTAACTGGGTTGTGGAGGTCAGACAGGTAGTCGCTCCGTGTAAAATACTGGTATTCAGCTGCATCTGGCTAGAATGGAAGCCGACCCCAACATAGTTAGGAAAAGGCTAGGCAGATGCTCTGCGCGAGGCGTGCGTCTCTGCGCGGCACCTGTACGCCAGGCATCGCAGGCTCCGCATCCGCCCTCCGGATGCGGCAGCCATTGAGGCGGAGCTGTATGAGGGATTAAGTTTGATTAAAAAAACTGTTTTTATTTCGATGTTAGGATTTATTTTATAATCTAAAAATATTCATATGAACTAATATTACCAGTGTTTTTTTTCATTTATTGTCCAATTTTCGGCAACTGCCTGTATAACCTTGGGGTTTAGTAACTAACCAACAGAAAACTGACAGGTTTAAACCTGTCAGTTTTTGCCTGTCAGATTGGGCCGCTGAGAAAACTGACAGTTATAAACCTGTCAGTTTTCTCAGCGGTTCAATCTACCCACAGGCTGTATCTTGATGACCAAGACGTGTTTTGTCGAAGAAATTCGAAAGAGTGTATTCTGTACCGTGTATTTTAGAGCAAGTGTAATATAAAGATGATAACGATATTCTTTTAAACGATAAATCTACCATTCGAAGACAAAGCTCTTTTTAGGGCTCCGTACCCAGAGGGTAAAAATGGGACCCTATTACTAAGACTTCGCTGTCTGTCTGTCCGTCTGTTACCAGGCTGTATCTCATATACCGTGATAGCTAGACAGTTAAAATTTTCACAGATGATATATTTTTTCTATTGCCGCTATAACAATACTAAAAACAAAATAAGCTAAATATTTAAGGGGGGCTCCCATAGCCTGCCAGGGCTGCGGGACTGTTTGAAAGAGATAACGCGGCCCTGGAACACAAAGGGCAAGGAAGGAACATGAATGGGTTTTAGTCAGTACAAGTCTGACACTCCCGTCCGCTCCGCCCAGAGCGGGAGAAGTTATTTGATGAATTCCCATCCGTAAAAAAAAGGGGGGGCTCCCATACAACAAACGTGATTTTTTTGGCGTTTTTTTTTCTAATGTTGTATAGATAATGGTATGAAACCCTACGTGCGACTCACACTTGGCCAGTTTTTTTATAACCACTTAAAAACATGAAACCCTATATAATTGCGAACCAAAGATGAGACGAGATCATACAATAAAAGCCGTTGACGAAGTCATCATATAATTTATCAACACGTCACTCAAATGGGAACGGTGTCGTCATACGTGACGTCACGGGTATTATGGACGAACAATAAAATATTCAATATCGATGCGAAGGAAGGTACACGGTTTTTATTTTAGACTTTGATGGGTATTGATCGCTGCGGGACTGTTCGAAAGAGATACCGCGGCCCTGGAACACAAATGGCAAGGAAGGAACATGGATGGGTTTTAGTCAGTACAAGTCTGACACTGCCTTCAGCTCTGCCCAGCGCGGGAGAAGTCATTTGGTGATATCACATCCGAAAAAAAATGGGTATTGTAAAATGGAACTAGGACTCGTTGGTCTAGTGGTCGCAAGCGCGACTGCTGAGCATGAGGTCCTGGCTTCGATTCCCAAGTCGGGCAAAGTGTTGTTAGGGGTTTCTATCAGGATTCTCTCAGTTGCGGCCACAGAGTCTGGATTTGTGCCTGATTGATGGAAATAGACTATTACGTGGGATTAAACATAACTTGTGGAATGTGGGTATTCTATTACATACACCTCTAGCCCTTCGGGTGTTAAAGGCGTGATGTTATGTTATGTTATATTTTAATAAATAGGCTATCTACCTAGATTTTTCCAAACTACGTTTTGGTTACGGTTGGCAGCTAGTTTAACCACTTTTAGCTGAATACCAGTATTTTACATGGAGCTACAACTCCGCATGACTGGAAAATCTACTCCTAAGAAAGGCTGGTTGTCAGACTTTCAAGCTGTCACATATCCAATAACAGCCAGAACCAACAGCTTAACGTGCTTTAAACAACGGTCACCCATCCACGAACCGACCTGGACAAACGTTTTTTGACTTTAAAGATCATCTCGTGCGGCTGATGTTACTTAGCTACTAGCACCTTTAAAAAGGCAAAATAAACCCTAATTGATACCAAAATAAATGTAGATTTCAACTGACATGATAAAAAAGCTCTGATTCTCATGTAAATAACTTACCCAGGAACAGCGCGCTCAACCCAAAACACAAACCTTGTAAATTCTATTCTCACCGACCCACGTAAAAGTTTAAAGCTCCCTAACAATGTGGTTTATCCCTTCACTTACACTTCTGCCTACCCAAAAAGGGATAATAGTATGTCATATAAACACATTGTTGACTGTCAAAGACTCATAAACTTAAGCTACGAGGTTTTGCTACGGCGTAGTAAGCTACGGTGCTACGAGGCTACGAGGTCTACGAGGCTACGGCGTAGCATTAAAGAGTTTAATGGTGTAGAATGGTTTGCTTTGTTTTATTTTTGGCTTCAAGGACGTAGTTTCTTTCTATGTTTTAAACCAATTTGTATGTCAATAGAGACATTAAAGCTTAAAACATTTGTAGAATATTGAAACTTTTTACAGTTCAGTCAACCGCTCATCAGTTGTAAAACTTGCATTACGAAAATAATTTTTAGTTCCACGACTTATATGTATACGACTTGTCTTGTCTTGACTTGTCTTGTCTTGACTTGTTGACTTGTTGTGTTGTCTTCATCTGCAGTCCAGTCAAACCGGATGCAGCTGAATACCAGTATTTTACGTGGAACGACTGCCTATTTGACCTGCACAACCCAGTTAGTACTGGATAATACGCTACCCCTTGGTAAGATTGGTTGTCAGACTTTTTTGGGCCACTGACTACCTAACGACTGTCAAAGATCTACAAATAACAGTCGGGACCAACGGCTTAACGTGCTTTCCGAGGCACGGAGGAAACTCGGTATGTAATGGGTGGTCACCCATCCACAGACCAACCTAGGCAAGCACAGCTTAACCTAAAGATCGATCCGAGCGGCTGTTATTATTTAGCCACGAGCTCCTCACTACACGACTTATAGTACTATATTGTGCGGATAATAGTACCAACTTTATATTTAGATTGCAATAAATTGTTAAAACTTCCAAAAACAATGTTTGCCTTACTAAAAAGTGAACTAAAAAAATCGACGCGATTATAAAAGGCTACAGTTTTACATACCCGTTGTGATACAAATGTTGACATTATTGAAACGGAATAATTTCCCCGGGGGCGGCAGGTAAGCGGGTCTTAAGGTGGTATTAAAATACTGCAACTTAAATAATAAAATAGAAGTGTCGGGATCTTAACATGACATTTCATGATGCCATGAAAACGGCGCGTTCGTGGTTCACGCGCGCCTCCAAGAGATATCAGCAAACAGGGAGGGGCCCGCAAGGGCAGATGCCTGTCAGGGCTGCGGGACTGTTCGAATAAAACACCGCGGCCCTGGATCATAAAGGGCATGAAAGAAACATGGATGGGTTTTAGTCAGTATAAGTCTGACACTCCCTTCCACTCCGCCCAGAGAGGGAAGGCGCCATTTGGTGATATCCCATCCAAAAAAAAGGCACGTCATGATTTTTAGAGCTACGATGCTAACGTTCACTATTGTATAGAAAATTATATTTAATTACTTCATAACAAAGATCAAACTGGCATACACCCTTGACAGAAATAGCCCCTAATAAGGTGACGAATATATTTGAACTCTGACTTTACAAAGATTCATAAATGCTACGTCTCGATCCTATTATAAATATTTATATCCACCTACTCTACAAATAAACATTTATTCTAAACTTGCTTTTACCCGCGGCTTCGCTCGCGTTAATTTAGAATTGACAATCAATTCGGGTTGTACTCTGCATGTATTAATATAATTCAATCTTGATTCGAAAGATAAGTGGCGCCATCTACTATCATAAGAATGTTATTGTTGTTTTCCTAGGGAACAGAAAAGTACTGTTGGGGATAAAAGGTATCCTATGTCCTTTTCTTTACGTCAGACAACATACATGCAAAATTTTAGGATGATCGGCGTGAAAAGGTAACAAAAAACTTACTTTCGCATTTATAATATTACTAGCTGATGCCCGCAGTTTCGCCCACGTGGATTATAAATTAAAACCTTCCTCGAGAATCACTCTATCTATTGGTGAAAACATCATGAAAATCGGTGCAGTAGTTTTTGAGTTTATCGCGAACAGAGAGACAGACACGGCGGAGGACTTTGTTTTATAATATGTAGTGATAGTGAAGTAAAGATAAGTATTCTATTCACATTTACACGGTGACCTTTATTTAAGACTAGCTTTTGCCCGCGAGTTTGCTCCCGTTATGTACGGGTATTAACCCATGGGAACGTTTTAAATGTAGCCTATGACACTCGGGGATAATTTAGCTTCCCGTTAGTGAAAGAATTTTCGACATTGGATCAGTACTTTCGAAGATAAAATACCCTACATACAAACTTACAAACAAATTTTACCTCTTTATAATATTATATTAGTATACATGAAATCAAATGTAACCTTTACCTACCTAATTTTGGAGAGTCGAGCTTGACAACAATTTATACGACAGTAATAAACTAAATTGTAGTGATTATTCCTATTGATAGTCAGCAATATATATTTTACTACTAACTAGCTTCTTCCCACGACTTTGCTCGCGTGGAGGATGAAAAAAACCCAACCACTCCGGGAGTGCCGACAGAAGATAAAACTTTTTTTTTTTTTAACATTATGGAATATTTTTAGAAAATATTTTTGCATAAGTCTTTTACTTATACATTTATATACACTGTATTTTTTTTGGGAATGTAATATGTAGCAATACGGCCAACTCTGCAACGAAAAAGAGGTCGGTTAACGGTGTTTGTCAATTGTTTTTCCCCATCTCAAAAATGCCCAACGCGCCTAAAGAAAAAAAAAAAATTTCACTTCAATAATCTGACGGAAACTTACTACCAGGATTAAACGTATCCCATGACCTATGTGTTAAGTTTTATCGAATCCGTTAAGAGTTCGGTCAAACCAACTACGGATATTTGAGAGAAGATACTTACTGCCTCGTTGGTCGAGTAGTTACAAGCGCGACTACTGAGCATGAGGTCCTGGGTTCAATTCCCGGGTCCGGCAAAGTGTTATAGGGTATTTCCATCAGGAAGTTCTCAGTACCAGCGACGGTCCCTTGTTACATGGGACTTTACCGCAACTGGCAAAATGTGGGTGTACTATTAGGTACACTTCTGTCTAACCCTACGGGGTTTACACGCATGATGTTATGTAATGATCTGTCGTGTCCGGAGTCCACAATCTGTCCGTACCTAAAGGCGTGACAAGGTAACAGACAGACAGACAGACAGACAAACAGACAAACAGACAGACAAACAGGTAGACAAACAAACAGACCAACAGACAGACAAACACACAGACAAACAGACAGACAGACAAACAAACAGACAGACAGACAAACAGACATAGCTACTTTCGCATTTATAACATTAGCATGGATTCACCTTTTGATCTCCACGATTTAGTCAATAAACTCAGGTATACCTTGCGACCTTTACAGAACTTGGTTTATATGTAGATGAAAGCAGTAAGCCACGAAATTATTTATAAGGTTTATTAATGAAAGTGAATCTGTGAGGGAATTATTTGCGCTTTGCAAAATAACTATCGATTGTTTTTTTGTTTTTTTAAAAAACATTCCCCCACATTAGGAATTTCTCCTGTATCGTGGGTGCCTTCACAAACATTTAAACTCACATACACAAACAGCCAGAGCCGGAACAACTATCTGTAGGCCATACAAACATTTGTTCCGTGCGGGGATCGAACCCGCGACACGCAGCGCAGCAGTCAATCGCTCAGCCACTGCGCCAACCGTGCTGTCGATTGATAGAACAAAGAAGTCAACGAGGAAATTACTAAGACTAAAATAATATAAAAAGCTACTATTTCTAACTCAAACTCAAAGCATTCATTTCAATTACAGGCACTTTTAAACGTCAAGGACAAAAGGATGAAGCTACCAGCTCCCGGTCGCAAGGTATAATTACTTGTGTAAGTACTGTAGTTGCCTATTCCAGAGCGTTTATCTCTATGGAGAAGAATGGGCATGAAACTTCATGGACACTCTTTGAAATCAAAAAATTTATTAAATAAAGAATTATCGCCGCTTTCTGGATATAGATAAAGTGATATTCTCTACCAGCGATAACAATGTAAGAAGACAAAGTCATCATCGTCATCATTTGCCTGCCTTTTCCCAACTATGTTGCGGTCAGCTTCCAGTCTAACCGGATGCAACTGAATACCAGTATTTTACATGGACCGACTGCCTATCTGACCTCCACAACCCAGTTAGCAGTGAGTAATACGATACCTCTTGGTAAGACTGGTTGTCTGACTTTTTGGGCCACTGCCTACCTGTAACGACTGTCAAAGATCTACAATTGACAGCCGGAACCAACGGCTGAACGTGCTTTCCGAGGCAGGGAGGAAACCCGGTATGTAATAGGTGGTCACCCATCCACAGACCAACCTAGGCAAGCACGGCTTAATCTAAAGATCGACCCAAGCGGCTGTTATTATTTAGCCACGAGCTCCTCTATATCTATATAATATATCTAATGAGAAAATAATACAAAGGCACCCGAAAAGCTTTTTCTTCCTCTTCAACCTTTGGCCATCCAAAACTGAGTGTAGGTTTATGAATCTCTTCCCTTTCGCCGTTTTGTTCCATGGCAGCTCAGTTTCTTCCGGCCACTTTAACGAGACCGTCTGTCCACCTAGTCGGTAGTCTTCCCACATTCCTCCGTCCCGTCCGTGGTCTCCACGCCAGCACTTCCTTCCCCCATCTTCCATCCTGTCTACGGCATATATGGTCCACCCACTTCTACTTTGTTTTTGCTAACGCTTCCGCAAGTATCCGTAAGTCTCCGTAATTCTGATTCGTCTCCGTATTTCGGTGTTTTTCAGTCCCCAGTCGTAGGGAGATGCCCAACATGGCTCGTTCCATACCACTCTGAGTAGTTTGCATGCGGTGGACAGTGTATTTGGTGTTCGTCCGAAAAGCTTATGTCAATCATACACGATTGTCCTTCCTTTAAGGCTGTCATCCTCAAAGGTGGATGCCACATGATACCACATGATACCACGCGGTGGTGGTACATTATTTATTAAAAATTAAAATCACCCTTGTAGTGGTACTACAAAAACAATTACAGCAACATAGTACAACGCCATCTATGTCACAAATAAAGAACTAACATCACATTCTTCAATGGCGATATTAAAGTTCTCCACGATTCAAAAACATATAAAGGGTGTAAACAGACTCTTAACGAAGCCAAAAAGGCCCTTGTTCTCCCCGTCATTGCGATCATTTTTTTGTTCTAGACCATACCTGGGAACCTTCTAGCTTCGGAGATATTGGGGATCAAAGTTCCAACTATTTCACAAGTTTTTTTTAAAATACATGTTTTGAATGTAAGATTTTTACTTTTAACACCTCCAGGACCCCCTTACTATTCAATCCACCCATTAGCACAATGTTTTGAATGCGTTTCATTGAGTCATACTGTAAAACGTGAATTTTCAGCCCAAAAAAAAAGTCGTTTCCCAGCACTAATTTTTGCTAAAGTTACTTAATTTGATGTACAGAATGCTTGGTTGACGGCTTCGTGAAGAGTCTGTTTACACCCTGTAGAAAAACCCGACTACAACTGTCAGGAAGTAGACACAATATTCGGGTCGGAGGGTCCTTTCTTTTCTATGGGGGATAAAGAACTCTACACCCTGTTCTTCAAACTCCTATACCCTTTTTAGTGAAACAGGCGTAAATCTTTGTTGACCCTCACAAAGGAATTAATAATCCAATCAGTCGAAAAAGGAATAAAAAACAAAAGTTAAATCCCAATAAACACTACTCAGCTAATTAAAAATGTCGTCATAAAGATAGACTAACAATCGTTACGACCTAACTATTTATGAGCTAGGTTTTTACGAGCGCTTTCATTGCTACTTGATGGTGGACACTTCTTTCTGTGTGCGCTAAGGTCTATGACATTGTCAGTAATGTTGGTGGCAATGTTGGGGCTGATATAAACCGATACGGTAGGTGGATTATCAATTGTAAGTCAACAGTTTAAGATGGACTTTGCAACGGCTACTACCATAACGACTGTTATCCCTGACTACCGATTACGAACAGTTCTGTCCCATCATCTTAATTTCATCCATCAAAACTCAAAGTTTGTCTTAAAAAGGTTATCTTTTTTTGCCGACACGATTAGCGCAGTGACTGAGCGCTGCATGTCGCCGGTTCCATTCGGGCACGGAACAAATATTTGTATGGACTTCAGGGAATTGTTCCGGTCTGGCTGTTTGTGTATGTGGATTTAAATGTTTGTAAACGCACCCACGATACTGGAGTAATTTCTAGTGAGAGGCAAAGTTAAAAAAAAAGGTTCGCTTTTAGCGATTGTACCATTCTATGTAAAATTTATACACTTATATCTGTAATTCCCATGGTTTACATTACCTTTCCACATAAACCAGCACCAACATTGGCTCCAACATAACCTTCCAACATTGGCTTCGAACCCCATAAAATGAAGTGTCAGTCAATACACTTAAAACAGTTCTCTTTATGTGTTTGTTAGAATTCAAACGTTCGTGGGAGAATATATTTATATAGAGAATGGGGAAACATTTATACAGAATTAGGAACTGCTGGAGAAATGGGGGTAGTTGGATAAGAAAATGCAATTTTTACACCGAAGCTTCATGTGTCAATTCACTCTTCTCTAATAGAGTGGCTGTGTGTCAAACTGAAGTGTAACGTTGTTTTTTTGAGATTTTTGAAGTTATACTTCTTTTGGCACGTTAGGGAAAAATGAGGAGAGTAAATTTTTACGATGCGTGCGCACACCGTCACGAAAAATCGACACCCTGAAGTTAGCTTGTCAACATACACCCTGAAGTTAGCTTAGTGTCAGATATTGACAAGCCTAGGTTATTATTATTAATCTACTGCTGGAGCTAGGAGGTTATGTTGTATACGTAATTGATATTAGACCTTGTTTCTACAAACGTAGGATAAGGCGTAAGATACCTTTTTTTTAACATTTTTATCTTGTTACGCCACAGGAGTGTATCTTCTAACGCGTGTACATACTCGTAAGTACACACACACTTTTTTAAAGTCTGTTTTAAGCTAAAACGAGCCTATAACGCTTCTCTAGATATACTTAAACTTCAGGCGTAAACGGACCCCAAGTCGTCAACCAAGGATTCTATAATCAAACAGGGAGGGGCCTGCAAGGGCAGATGCCTGCCAGGGCTGCGGGACTGTTCGAAAGACATACCGCGGCCCTGGAACACAAAGGGCAAGGAAGGAACATGGATGGGTTTTAATTAGTACAAGTCTGACACTCCCTTCCGCTCTGCCCGGAGCGGAAGAAGTGATTTGAAGTGATTTCCCATCCGTAAATTCTGTAATCGAACTAAGTAACTTTACGCTAAAATTATTGCTGGGAAACGACTTCTTTTTTTGAGTAAAAAATCACGGTTTACGGTAGGACTCAATGTAACGCACTCAAAACATTGTGCTGATGGATGCATTGACTAACAGTACAGGGGTCATGGAGGCATTTACATTAGAGTTATAAATTAAAAAACTTATATTTTTTTCTAATCTCCAATATCCCCGTTACTGGAAGGTTCTCAGGTATGGTTCAAAACAATTAAAACTTCGCAATGACGGGGTTAACAAGTGCCCTTCGGCTTCGATAAGGGTATTTTACACCCTTCATGTAAAGCAGGGGTCTTAATAACATTGAGAAAATTTCCAGAAGCCCCTGTGTCCTGAGTCAGGTGTCAACCAATTTAGTTTTTTTTCCAAATATAATGATTTTGGCTTGTTTTACTTACTGTCCATTTTTCCAGTACTGTATTTGATAAATTACATACCTTTGTAAAGGAAAAATACACAAAAACATACGTATATGAACTCAAATGTTACACTACATTGTGTTCGTCTCCCACACAATTTTACAGATATCCAAGCCACTTGTGAGTTGCACTTGTGTTTTTATTGAATAAAGTATTGCTGGTTTCAACTGACAGGAGGGTTGGGGGATGAAATGAAGTGCTTCACTCCCAGTCTCAAGATAAATCAATAGTTACGTGGTATCGCGCCTGTATTTCTAGAAGGGGTAGGTTGAGGTGTACATCTACCGCTACCCCCACATTTTGTATTTAAAATGTGTGAATTGGACTGTCACGTTGGAGTAGTTGTCGCAAGCGCGACTGCTGAGTATGAGGTCCTGGGTTCCATTCCTGGGTCGGACAGTTTTATTAGATTTTTCCATCAGGAATTTCTCTTTGTTTAAGTCGGTCCAGTTCCAGTCTTACAAAATGCAGTTGCATACCAGTATTTTACATGGAGCGACTGCCTATCTGACCTCCACAACCCAATTAGTACAGGGTAATTATATATTTATGTATACATTGTTGCCATTGCAGGAATATCCTGGATGAGGCTGGCACAAGAGCGTGGAGCTTGACACGAGCAAAGAGAGGCCCCAGCAGTGGGTGAAGTGGGGCTGTGGATGATGATGATGATGAATACGACATTAAGACATTTTGCCAGGCATTTTTTTTTTTTTTTACATTTTGCCATTAAGTCCGCCTCTGTACTTTTTGCTTGAAGTGTTAAATAAATAAATAAATACGATACCCCTCGATAAGACTGGTTCTCAGACTCTCGGGTCACTGACTTCATGTAACGACTGTCAAAGATCTACAAATGACAGCCGGGACCAACTGGGCTTAACGTGCTTTCCGAGGCACGGTATATAATGGGTGGTCACTCATCCACGGACCAACGTAGGCACGCGCAACTTAACCAGAAAATCAACCCAAGCGGCTGTTATTATTTAACCATGTCAAGTACGCACCAACTGAAACTTTAATCTCTTTTTCGATCATAAAAGACAAAAGGTAAGATACTAACATATTCAATCAGGCAGTACCAGCGACAAAACTATCTGTGAATATGAAATATTTGAGCAAGAGCTTGTTTATATTTTATGCTCAATGTTATGTTCGTCTGCGAGGCGCTCGTGGCTAAACAATAACAGCCGCTCGGGTCGATCTTTAGGTTAAGCCGTGCTTGCCTAGGTTGGTCTGTGGATGGGTGACCACCCATTACATACCGAGTTTCCTCCGTGCCTCGGAAAGCACGTTAAGCCGTTGGTTCCGGCTGTCATTTGAAGATCTTTGACAGTCGTTAAAGTAGTCAGTGGCCCAAAAAGTCTGACAACCAGTCTTACCAAGGGGTATCGTATTTCCCAGTAGTAACTGGGTTGTGGAGGTCAGATAGGCAGTCGCTCCATGTAAAATACTGGTATTCAGCTGCATCCGGTTAGACTGGAAGCCGACCCCAACATAGTTGGGAAAAGGCTAGGTAGATGATATGATGATGTTATGTTCGTCTGCGATAGAAGTTGATTCAATGAAAACTAAGTGAAGCAAATGTGTAGATTACTTGACTAGGCAGATATCGTGAGTTCGATCCCCTATTATTGCAGTATTGATGTGAACAGGTTCCTGCCAAGTCTCATTGGTCTAGTGGTTACAAACGCTAAGCATGAAGTGATCATCATTATCATCATATCAGCCCAGAACCACCCACTGCTGAGTATAGGCCTCCCGTTTTTCCTACCACACTTCCCGGTTCTGTGCGTCCCTCATCCAGGTGTTTCCCGCGACTTTGACGATGTCGTCGACCTAACGAGCTTTAGGACGGCCCTGGTTTCTATGACCTAACCTTGGCCACCATTCGGTCAAAGCTTTGCTCCATCGGCCATCTCCGCGTCTAGCCAAACATGAGGTCCTGCGTTCGAATTCCAGGTACCAGTGACAGCTTGGAATGTGTGTTAGATGGCTTCCACGCGAATGGGCGAGAAGTATCTTACCATGGAGAGAAGTGGAAGGAATGGGGGGAGGTTATTACCCTGGAGTAAAAATATGGGCTAACTTAAAAAAAAATGGTTTTCTGTAAAGTTGGTTTACATACGATAGTTTAACGTGACAACGTCATAAAATCTAGTGGAAGAGAGATGGATGCGGCACAAGCGTACAATGAGCGTAACGGGACACTTTTTTGTACATGCAGCCGGCGTTCATCGATTTATTAGACGTTGTCACGTCAAAACAAAACGAAATGCTCTAGACCACACGACTGAAGTAAAACTTAAACAAATGCCGAACAGTCATCTGTCAAATTCAAAAACGGAACTCTCTCTTTTTATCTTCACTAACTTCAACTTCCGTTTGCCTCGTAACGTAACGTAACGCATTCACCAGCTTAGTCCCCGTACAGAAGTTTTACTTCAAAAAGAATAGTGTATAAGCAATTTATAGAAAAATTTTCTTTTTCACTGATGAATAAGAAAGTGTAGAAATGTAAGCTTTATAAATTAGGTCCTGACCTGTTTTCTCGTTATGTAATTCTAGGTGTGAATTCTTGGGCCAAAGTTATGTGAAACAGCGTTTCTGTTTATTATATATTTATACTAGCTGACCCGTGCAACTTCGTCTGCGTCACATAATGCAATTAAATAATATTGCGACTATACATTGTGAGGTAAGCTATCTCATATTTCAAGTTGGATCAAATTACACACGGTGTGCAAATTTGATTAAAATCCGAGTCCATCGCGGACAAACAACGTGACACGTAATTTATATATTATATTAT
The DNA here is from genome assembly GCA_950005105.1 of Lycophotia porphyrea. Classification (NCBI taxonomy): domain Eukaryota; kingdom Metazoa; phylum Arthropoda; class Insecta; order Lepidoptera; family Noctuidae; genus Lycophotia; species Lycophotia porphyrea. The sequence goes on from OX465406.1 coordinate 12,908,247, forward strand.
ATTAAAATTACGTAAACCGACCTTTTAGGTTTGAGGCGCAACCATTGTTTAATTAGCTTATGTATGTCGGGTTGTCAGGATTTAGACCGTTAGGCTCGTACATCATGTGGGCAGACAACGAGTTTCATGCAAAGAAAATACACTGGGTGCGATACACTGTCTCTATTAAACTAACAAATTACTTAAAATCACACTTTAACACAATAACACGGGGCAATAATGAATCGGGGTACAGTTCCAGGACGTCTCAACTCCGCTGCGATCAGGCATTGAATGTTGAACTTGCCTCGAGCTGTGAACATCAAGGCTCTGTAGAAGAACGCTGTGGTGTTGGTAGACTTGTAAGTAGGTCGTGTGATGTCACCACTGGCGCGCTTGCGATTCATTTTTTGTCCGTACCAATAACCGGATATAACAAGTATATTAATGGATAAGAACGCTAATTTGAAAAAAAAATACTGCAACTAAACATGCTATATGAAGATTTAAAAAATAACCGTTCCATTGCTCCAAATCTAGTAAAAGGATGTTAAGTGTTTAGTTTATACACATAACTAAGTTTATCGGAATTACCTCTCTCTTTGTATGATCGAATGTACACTCATGTTTCTCCAAATAAATGTCGTGAATCTACACTGTTCTCCGACTTGATCGCCCCGCTTGCCATCACCGCTTATGCAGTGTACCGTGTCACAAGGAATTAATTCAATGGCAGCAGAAAAGCAGATTGCTTCGTGCAAAGGTGGGAAAATGGTAACAACTTATTTTAAATTGTAACGAGTGTGTTATATATGCATATGAAAGTAGGTGAAGAAAATATAGGATTGTTATGTTTGCTTTGAAACTAGGTCACTCAGTTAACTTTACACAAGATGCATTTTGCTAACCGGCAATTTGCTAACAGCATCTCTAACGGCAGCCTCACGGCGCTTATGCGTACCGTGAGGCTGCGGGTTTTTGCTAGGACCAAAAATTCACAGATATGTGACATCCATCACACCCTCACTGGGCCCCTGTGGTGGATATGGGCAAAAGAAGTCTGTGTCCCAGGTAACCTCATGCTCAGCCGTCACGTTTGCGATCACTAGACCAACGAGACAGTACTTAAAGAAAATAGTACCAAAAACACGCGTTTGAATGTAATACTTAAAGAAAATGTTACCAAAAACACGCGTTTGATTGTAATACTTAAAGAAAATGGTACCAAAACACGCGTTAGAATGTAATACTTAAAGAAAATGTTACCAAAAACACGCGATTGAATGTAATACCTAAAGAAAATGGTACCAAAAAACACGCGTTTGAACATAACATCTATGGGTTCATACATAAACGTGATTTTTAAGCAACGTCTAAAAATAAACTGCCTAATCGTTATTAAATTATTATTTTGAGATACATTTAGCTCTAGTGCTATAAACATTTAATTTTCAACAAATCTGTAAGTACTCTGTACTGTAGTATTATAATATATAATATTATAAAAAGGTAAAATTAGTAGGGGGAATCTTCGGAACCACTTATCCGATTCCGAAAATTCTTTCACTCACAGAAAGCTACATTATTCGTGGGTGCTATAGGCTATAAATTATATTTATATCATGCATATTAGTTGAGCTATCACAATTTTTGCGGACGAAGTCGGGGGTGAAGTGCTTGTAAAAGAAATAACATCACCTTAAGAAACTATTCCTCTTACAAACAGACAGTTATAGTTTCACAATTGAAGGCATTTTATTTCCTCTCCTCCCTAGAGGCAAATAAAGTAGCTTGGGTAGGGTCTACATAATAAATCCTTCAATGTCTGATACATTGATATAATGAGCCCAGTGTTGTTCATAAGGGCGAATTTCACGACTCGCGAGCATGCGCGAGGCGACGCTCGACGACCGTATCGATATTCTATAAATGTTCTACTTTTTTTTTCCTAGCCCCCTTTCCTTTTCTCTACTCCACTCCTGGGTAAAGGCCTCCTACCGCTCCCTCCATTTCTCGAACCCGCGCGTCCTCTTTCTAGTTTTGACGGAATCTGACTAGTTGGTGAAAGTTCCATACCACTCGATTCCTAACGGCTTCCCTTTGAAAAATGGCACAGACAGTATTCTATAGACAAATAATATAATCACATTAAAGATACCTCTTACAAAAATTGACCCCTTGCTACTACAGGTTGGTCCCGCCAAGTAATTCATTGCCTGCCGAGACCCCGCCTCACTGTGTGAGGGCACCAGTTTCCTGCTGTTTTGGCCCACAGTTTATATATCCTGCCCAGTCCCATTTGAGTTGGGCAGCCTTTAAAAATGGTAATAAGGACCTATTTTTATTGCACCCAGTAAATTGCGCGAGGATATGAAACTGAAGGTAATCAGCATAATATCTAACCGTGTTAATGAACGGTCAGTGTCATCACTGCTATAGAATATTGACACTTGCAGTTCTTGAACGCCGTGATGCACACGATGATTATATGTGTTGATCGCGTTCAATTTCATTTTGAAATCCAGTCTTACGATCAGTTCAGACAAACGGAAAAATCCACGCGTAATTTACTGGCTGTATTGAAAATAGGAACATATTACCATTGTTTAAAGTAGAAAATTGTATGAATATCGATGCGGTCGCCTTTAAACAATACGGACCTATTTTCAATGCACACAGTAATTTGCTAGCGCATGTTTCCGTTCTAACTGAACTGACCCTTACTGTATAGAGCAAACGCCACTTTCTGAGGTACGTTGTTACCAAAAAGATCGTCATGCAAACACGTGACCATCGCAGCACGCGGCTGACTACAACCCAGTTGATACCCTTTGGTGAGACTGTTCGGCCGACTTTCGGGCCACTGACTACCTGTAACGACTATCAAACATCTACAATTGACAGCCGAGAACAGCGGCTTAAAGATCGAAGCGTGCAGCTGTTAGACAACATTATTTTTAGTATATGCGGATCCTAAATATAGTTTGCTCAGAACAAGTAACTTAATCGATTCCAATAATTAAACCATGTTATATTTTATCCCAAAAATATTTAAAAAAGGTTACAAGTTGGACACCGCGCGATCAATGAGCGCAAGACGACGCTAGAGGCGCAGGCGGAGCTGCGTGCGGGCGCTGTGAGGTGGGTGAGCATGTTACGGACAAACAGGTAACAGAACAAGCTTTTAACTTTATGATTTTTCATGATACAGTTTTGAAATTTTGTTCATAGATTTTTTTACATAAAAATACTAGATATGTTTCGGGTTTCGCATAAACTAAAACTAATGTTGTAGATGCTGATAACTATCATGAATGTAATTAAAACAATCTCTTAAATCCAAAAAAGACATTTTAATTATTGAGACTGCATGTATTTAAAACCTGACAGATTGTATAAAATAAAAATATGTAAGCCTACTAATTACTACGGTTGCGTCCACCGACGTGTGTCCTTCGGTTGGTGCGGCCGATCCGCATCAGCCTGCAATGGCCCGCAACTTATTACGAAAAAAATATATATCCGAATCTTCGGCTGAGCTAGAACAAATAATCGGTTATTGTTAAACTCTGTTTTAAAATAATATATTTTTATTAAAAAATTAATGAAAACTTAACACATGTTTTTCTCGAAGGGGTAGGTAGAGAGCTACCCTCACTCTATTGTACCATTTAGGTATGTTAAATTACCACGTATCATAATTGCAATAAGGTCGTCGCTCACATTGCAACTAAGGAGCAAAAATCTCTATTCATCAGCACACAACGGTCCCCCACAGAGGAGTTACGACTCCTCTTTTCTCACAAAGAGGAACCAAGACTCCGAGCAGTGACAATATTATAGAATTCTGCTAGCCTTTTCCCAAATATAGTCCGGCTGCCAGTCTAACTGGATGCATCCAGAAAAATACGGGTATTCAGCTCATCCGGTTAGACCAAAAACAGAAGAAGGTTAGGTATCTACCTAACCTTCTTCTGTTCTTCTTCTTCATCTGACGATGGTCAGTCGTAGTAGACACAATTGTCAGACTTTCAAGCCTTGACAACCAACTGCCAAAGAGGAACACCTGAAAACCAGGCCCAAGGTAGCTACAGTACAGCATCGATAATTAGCAGCGCTTGAATGTCACTATTAGGAGGTCAATATTAGTTATCATTTTGTGACATAGGATTGAAAATAAAAACGGGTTACATTCCGGGAGTGCCGGCAGAAGTGAAGATTTGAAACAACGCCATCTAGCTTACATAGCAGAAATTTCAATAGCTTTCTGCAAGAACGAAAGATGTCGCTGTTTTACCCATCCCAAAAAGTACACAACACCGCTAAAGAAGTTTTCACTTCAAAAACGTTATCGTTAGTTCAGATTATGGCCACGCGCCAAAAGATCTGCGTACAACTATAGTCTAGTACTTACCTAATACGACCGTTTTCTCGACAGCCATGATTTCTTGTGTCCAGTCCTGCTCTTGGGACTGCTCAAACTCGAGCTTTGTGGACCTTGAACACACTGAGTAAAGAAAGAAAATTTATAATTAGCATAAAATAAGGAAAACAAGGGAAAACAACAATAACCTTCTTATAGATGGCGCCACGTGTCTTTCGAATTACTATTGAATTATATTATTACAAGCAGAGTACAACCCGAAATGATTGTCAAATTCTTATTTACGCGGGCGAAGCCGCGGGCAAAAACTAGTATTCTATATTTTGTTGTCTGTATGTTTTAAGGGTCACAGAGCAGGATTGGGTTAGAGCATATTTTGCGTGCACTGTGAACTAAAGGGGCATTCAGGGTATTTTAACACCAGGACAGCACGCTTGGTGCAGGGACTGATTGCAGGGAGCGATTGGCTGCTGCCTGCGTTTCGCGGGTTCCATCCCCAACCGGAACATGTTTGTGTATGTGAGTTAAAATGTTTGTAAACGAACCTACGCTACAGGAGAAATTCTTAGTGCGGGGAAAAGTTAAAGAAAAAAAAACTGGTCAAGTGCGTGTCGGACTCGCGCACGATGGATTTCGTACCATAAACCGAAAAAAACACATTTCTTGTAGGGGAGTCCCCTTTAATTATTAAATCATATATATTTTTATTATGTTATAGCGGCAACAGACAGACAAACAGACAGACAGTGGAGTCTTAGTTATAGGGTCCCGTTTTTATTATTTGGGTACGGAAACCTAAAAAAAAGGTACTTAGGCTTTATCGTATCATGGACTTATCGATGAAACCTATTTTTTACAGACAACTTTCTGATGAACTTAGAAGTGAAACAATTCTAACTAAGAACCATTGTATCCTCTTTCTAAAGTGTTTAAAAAGTCTCTTAACGAAGCCGAAAGGCATCTCCCCGTCATTGCAATATTTTTTTTGTTCTAGTCCATACCTGGGAACCTTCTAGTTACGGAAATATTGGGGGTCAAAGTTCCAACACTTTCACAAGTTTTATTTTTAATATTTTAATTTAATGTTTTTTTTTACATAAGACACCTTCACGACCCTCGTACTATTCAATCCATCCTTCAGCACAATCTTTTAAATGCGTTACATTGAGTCCTACCGTAAAACGTGATTTTTCACCCCCAAAAAAAAAGTCATTTCCCAGCAATATTTTTTGCGTAAAGTTCCTTAGTTTCATGCACGTAATGCTTAGTTGACGGCTTCGTGAAGATTCTGTTTACACCTTGTATTAAGCACTGCCTTGTTTCAACTATCCATGTAAACTACAGAGAGCAGATTCCTAAGTTAACGCTACCCTGGAGTCAATAGCTTCGCGTTTAAATCCCGCAACATGTTCTACAATTTTTGCTTTCTCCTGAGCCTTTACCGTAAGCCTTATGAGCAGGTATTAAGTCCTAGTACTCACAAGACTCGATAGCTTAAAGTTTGAGAGCAAGGGTTGAATTTCCCGACTATTTTTAAAATCGAGTTTAAATCCCGCATAATATTTTCAATACTTTTTCGACTCAACTTTACTTTTTCGAGTCACGGAATATTTTATTTTATTTATTTATTTTCTCGTTGCGACTATCATATCAACTAATATACACATATACATATCACATTACATCTATCAGCATCATTCTCTTGCCCTTATCCCAATTTATTTGGGGTCGGTGCACCATGTCTTCTTCCATATTTCTCTGTTACTCGTCGTCTCATCAGATACCTACTTTCTTACCATATCATCCTTCACACAGTCCATCCATTGTTTCTTTCGTTTATGAGTATATATCAATATGTATCGTAAATTAGTTCTAACACCCACTAAACTCCTTAGCTTATTAGATTAAATTAGTCGTTAGTGCTTGCCGCCTCTATAGAGCATCAGGTTAAAATCCTGCATAATATTTCAGACTTTATTTCTGAAGTCGCGTAATATGTATCACTATTTGGTCCTGGCATTCACTACACTCCTTAGGTCAGTAGGTAAGAGCCGGCATTCCGGCTGTATAACATCGAGTTCAAACCCCGCATAAAAATTTCAATATATTTTTATCTCTTTTACTTTTTTGAATCAATATGTATCGGTATTTGATTATAACTTCCACATAACTAAATAGCATAGTAGTTTAGAGTCGTAGTCGTCCTTCCAGACTCAAAGACATTGGAGTTCAAATCCCACGTAATTTTTATTATTTTTGCGTATTCAAGGTCTACTAAGTACGCATATTTTTATCAATGGGCGCAGAAAATACCATTATTTATACTAGTACTAAGAAATAATAAAACACTGAATTTTACTACGACTCTTAAATTCGCTGGCGTGGAATGTGTGTCGTAATTTGGTCCTATCATACACAAGACTCGATAGTTCAATATTTAAGAGTCGTAGGAATGTCCTACTCGACTCTTGAACTTCAGGTTCGCTTCCCACATAATAATTTATCACTTTTTGCTTTTTCTAGGTATATTAAGGCGTGGAATGTGTATCGTAATTTGGTGCCAGCCCCTACAAGACTCGTTAGCTCAGTAGCGAAGAGCGCCGCTTGGTCCTCGCTCACCGTATTGTGTTATTTCTTGGGAGTGGGAGGGCCACGGAGGTCGGAGGTGCAAGTCCTTCACGAGTCAACTATTTTTTAGTCTACACGTGATTTTTGGGTTGTTTTTTTCCATTGAATTACTGAGATATTCAAATAGGAAGATAATTGCAGTATTTTGTTTAAATTATGGGCCTTGAAAACCCGAACGATATCTTTTTTTAAATTTTCCTCTTCCCGTAAGATATTTTTCTACTAACTTAAGGCGAATGGAAACATCGTTAGGAAACCCTAAGTTACATAGAATAATGTTAAATCGTCATCAGTGGGACATTCTTTGTGCTATTATATCTAGAGACATAAATTGCTTTTATTTAAATAGAACCAATATTTAGGGGTTATTTTTTTTAATACTTAAACTAGCCTAAGCCCGCGGCTTCGATAAATGTCCCACGGGATCATACTACCGGGATAAAAGTATCATATGTGTTAATCCAGGTTATAAACTATCTGTGTGCCAAATTTCATCCAAATCTGTTTATTAGTTTTTGCGTGAAAGAGTAAGAAACATCCATCGTCGCAAACTTTCGCATTTATAATATTATAGTAGGATAGGTTATTACTGACTTACGAACAGTAAGTCGTGGGTTCGAACTCAGGCAGGCGCATTACTTTGTGTAATTTATTTCTTCACCACTGCTCTCAAAAACGGTGAAGGAAAACATCGTGAGGAAACCGGCATGCCCTAGAACCAAAAATTCGAAGACATGTGACATCTACCAATCCGCACTGGGCCCGCGTGGTGGATTATAGCCCATTCCCTCTCATAGGGAGGAGGCCTGTGTCCCAGCAGTGGGAACATTATAGGCTGATGATAATGATGATGATGAGGTTATTATTTGACAGCACATTTTACGTCCATTGTTGTTTTGTCTGCATAAAACAATTTGGTTTGTACAGGGAATTTACTCAAACTCAAAAGCATTTATTTCAATTAGATCATTACAGGCACTTTTGAATGTCGGAAAAACAAAGAAGGCTAAACTACAGTTACATTCACTAGGCATAATAACTTGTGAAAGTACTGTAGTTGCCCATTCCAAAATGTAGATCTCTATGGAGAAGAATGGGCAAGGAACTCCATGGACACTCTTTTCAATCAAAATATTGTTACAAAATCTTGGTTTAACCATTAATATTGAGATACTAATGGTGTAGTATCGCCGTTACGCCACTGATACGGTCCCTTAGTTCGCCACACATCTCCCAGACTCGTTAGCTCAGTAGTCGAGAGCGCCGCTAGTCTGGACGCTCGCCGCTTTCTATCTCGTAGAGAGGTCGCAAGACTCCTCGGCTCGGGAGGGTCGGACTACGGAGGTCGGGGGTGCAAGTCCTTCACGAGTCAATCCTTTTTGGAGTGGCTAGTTGTACTTTTTGTGTTTTGGTGGTAAATTTGATAAAAAATCGTTTGAAAAAGCAATTATTTAATGAATGGGTGTGAAAATATCCTTAATAAAGCCTTTTTCTCCTCGTTTTTCTGGACCATACCTGGGAAACTTCTAGTCGCGGAGATATTATGCTATGTGTGTTTTTTAAATAATGTAATATTTTAATAATGGTTTTAGATTTAAATCTTCTCTAATTTCGTTTGTAAGTGTATAGTTTAGGTTAAGTATTAGTTTAAGTTCTTAGCTGTCGCATTAGGGTAAACCCTGTAATGGTGATAAAAATAAATAAATAAATAAATATCGGAGGTTAAAATTCCAAGTTTTTCTTTGACGTGAAAACTTCTTTAGCTTCGTTGTGATTTGAAAGTCGATGAAACAAAAAAGCGACAATAAAAAGAAACAGACACATAAATTCATAAGATTTAACGTGGGAGAAAATGAGATAGGAAGCATTATACAGTGTTTATCTTGAAGCCAACATTTTTGAAGGTTTCACTTCGACCACGTGTGAATTGCTCACATGTTTTTTTCTTTTTAATACATGTTTTAATGTTATTCCTTTACTTTAGTTTAAATACCTCCATGACCTCTTTACTATCCAATCCATCCATCAACACAATGTTTTGAGTGCGTTACATTGAGTTCTACTGTAAACCATGATTTTTAACGCCAAAAGAAAAAGTACTTAGTTTGATGTACACAATGTCATATGGGCATTCAGCATGACATTGGTTTTGTCCATGCTAATTTTTTAGTACATTTTATTTATATTTTACCGGGGCATTATTTTTCCTTGTTAACGATATGCTGTTAATAAGGATTTGTGTTAGAAACCACAACTAAAAAGGGTAAAATAAATAAATTTTGCAAAAAAAAAACCGACTTTAAAAAAAGTCGGTTTTTTGGTTCGGTTTTTTTTTAATGCTTTAGCGCTAACGTTTAAAATATAGTACCTGGATGACCGAGCTTCGCTCGTTTTTTTTGTTTTGACGTTTTCTAAAAATGAAACCTAGCTAGATCGATTTATCGCCCCCGAAATACTAAATTTCATGAAAATCGTTGGAGCCGTTTCCGAGATTCAGAAATTATATATATATAGGTACATAATATACAAGAATTGCTCGTTTAAAGTATTAGATTAAAGAAATTTGACAGATTGTAGTAGCTTTATGTGTCTGTAACTAAATCTTAATTCAAGATAACAAGAGCCAATCCTCTCCACCCCTAAACAGAAATCTTACAAAATCAATTGTTACCTCTTATAATAAAACTGAATTATGTGGGGATACCTCTAGAGGTGCCCCCAGTCTGCACGTATCATTTAGTTGGTCCCCAGAGACCAATATTAGCGGGGAGAACGTAGTCACACCTCTAAACTATGCGGGGATAAGTGTAAATTCTAATAGAGGTGGATTTTAAAAATGTTTTTAGAGTTTTCTGTAGTTTATTTTAGAGTTTTATCTGTGTTTACGTGAGGGAATAAAATTTTTGTTTAGAGTTCAAGTTTCAGACTTTAGAGGGATTTTAAAAATGATACGTGCTTAGATTCACTTAGATTTATTATTATGTGCATTGTTAAAGTAGACATTAACATATGTCTACCTTTTAAATGTCATCCTGTTTTATTTGAAACTAGCGACCCGCCCCGGCTTCGCACGGGTGAGATTTACTGAGATGCTCCGACACACATGTGGTAATTGATTTTTATTTCTATAAATGTTTCGTTAACTACCTCGTTGGCCTAGGGGTGGCCTTGATTGCCCAATCATCAAATGACTTCTTAAAAAGCTTGACGGCACGGTTGGCGCAGTGGCTGAGCGATTGACTGCTGCGCTGCGTGTCGCGGGTTCGATCCCCGCACGGAACTAATATTTGTATGGCCTACAGATAGTTGTTCCGGGTCTGGCTGTTTGTGTATGTGAGTTTAAATGTTTGTGAACGTACCCACGATACAGGAGAAAATCCTAGTGAGGAGCAACGTTTTTTTAAAAAAAAAAAAAACACTTCTCCCGCTCTGGGCAGAGCGGAAGGGAGTGTCAGACTTGTACTGACTAAAACCCATCCATGTTCCTTCCTTGCCCTTTGTGTTCCAGGGCCGCGGTATCTCTTTCGAACAGCCCGCAGCCCTGGCAGGCTTCCAGCCAAACCTTTCAATTGGAATACGTTCACAAATTACGTCGTATTGAATACTACTAGCCTAGTCTATAAGTCTGCCTCGTGGAGTCTTGTGCAGTGTATGCCTCGAGGCACAACGTGTGCTGGGTGCCTCACAATACGATGTAGTTCTAGAAATTTCGTTTGTTTTAAATGGAATCGTGAAGCATCCGTTTACATCTTGTATAATGAATAGATCGTTTACATAGTCGCAAAAGATAATCTTCGTCAGGATACTGGAATGAATTAGGCACAATTAGGCCTAATTAATCTATATATTTATATAAAATTCAACGTCCTGACTGAATGACTGATATATCAACGCACAGCCCAAACCGCTGGTCCATAGAGACATGAAATTTGAAGGATGTATTCTTTGCGAAGAGTAGGTATCCACTAAGAATGGGATTTTCGAAATTCCACCCCTAAGACGGTGAAATGGGTGTTGAATTTTCTGTGAAACTTTTTATTCTCGGGGTCGAATGACTTGAAAATTGATGTACGCACTCTTCAATTAAAATTATGCGACATGTGTATCACAGTTTTTTCCAAAATCATCCCCCTAATAAAGTCAAATAGAGCTACGAAACTCACGTAGACGTGCGCATGGCGCGCAGTGTTGCGCCGGGAGCACTGCGCGTGATTTTTTTTTAAATTATCGATGAAAAATTTCTAAGCTGGGGGAGGTTTCTAAAATGATGTACTAAATACGTGATAACCGTTTTCGCGTCAGTGTCCTATCCACCCCATTTAACTTACATAATAAACCAAATAAATAAATAATTGCGAAAGTTTGGATGGATGGATGTTTGTTACTCAATCAGGCCAGAACGGCTGAACAGAACTGGATGAAACTTGGCACAAAGATAGATAATAAATAATCTATCTTTGTGCCAAATTTCATCCAGTTCTGTACTTGTTTAAAGAGATTTGTCTAAAGAGATACATTCCGCACTTACAGTTTAACATACGAACTAACTAAACTTAACAAAACTTTAACTGAACACTAAACCCTAAACTTTAACTTAACTTATTATAGTCTGGAAACGCACATAGGTTACTTATTATCCCAGAAGTAAGATCCCGTGGGCAATTCCCGAACTCCACGCGGGCGAAGCCGCGAGCATAAGCTAGTTCTAGTATAAAAACCTTTGCAACACAATACTCACGCTAACATTCTTCTTGACAATGATGGCAAGGCCGCCCCCCCTGCCGGGTTTAGCCCCTGGAGGCCGGGGGACCGTCCCCACCAGGTACCTGTCCTGGGGACGAGGAGGTATGAACGGCTCGATGTCTTCCTCGTCTTCGGAAGCTGAAAGGGAGATGGTCATTTGTAATGTGCTAAAGAAAAGCAATTGACGTTACTTCCTGTAGAGTAGAATATTGCAACATGTTGACTAGCTAACTTTTCGGCTTATATATACCAACTTATTTGTATCCGTTACTGCCGACAAAAAGTCATCATCTGCCTAGCCTTTTCCCAACTATGTTGGGGTCGGCTTCCAATCTAACCGGATGCAGCTGAATACCAGTATTTTACATGGAGCGACTGCCTGTCTGACCTCCACAACCCAGTTAGTACTGGGTAATACGATACCCCTTGGTAAGACTGGTTGTCAGACCTTTTGGGCCACTGACTACGTAACGACTGTCAAAGATCTACAAATGACAGACGGAACCAACGGCTTAACGTGCTTTCCGAGGCATGGAGGAAACTCGGTATGTAATGGGTGGTCACCCATCCACAGACCAACCTAGGCATGCACGGCTTAACCTAAAGATCGACCCGAGCGGCTGCTATTATTTAGCCACGAGCTCCTCTCCACTCTCTATTGCCCTCAAAAAGTAACATTGTATAAAAAGATTGCTTTGTTTGTTTTTTTAAGAACGTTGTTCGATAAAATAAACTTCGGTAAGCACACATAACAGCCGCGTCGAACCACAGCGTGTCGCATTTGATTACAAAAAAGCATGATGCGGCCTACCTAGAGAACGCACAAAACACAAAGTCACGCCGCCGCCGCCATGGGAACATAGGGTAGGCAGAAACCACAGAACGCCACCTGCTACGATCCTTACATACTCCTTTTGCCTCGTCCACGTTCATATATCTGGTCATTCACACAAGCCGGTTGCGAGTACTACGCACCTGACTTTTCTGAAGAACCTCACCAATAAGGACAGTGTATGTCCTTCTAGGGCGACCCCTCCTGGTGTTGCCGCTTACATCTGCCTTGTAAATACCTTTTGTTAGTCGCCTTTCACTCATCGTCTCCACCTGACCGGACCATCAAAGCATACTCTTTTCTTTTTTCTTTTCAAAGCTACGACAGTGATACAGGAAGGTAACATTATTAATGAATGGAACCATGGTAAGAAAAGCTCGAAGTTTCGGCCGCAACTTCGTTTTACGTAGACTTACGGATGGGATATCATCAAATGACAAGGGAGTGTTAGACTTGTACTGACTAAAACCCATCTATGTTCCTTCCTTGCCCTTTGTGTTCCAGGGCCGCGGTATCTCTTTCGAACAGTCCCGCAGCCCTGGCAGGGACGCAGCGCTGGCAGGGGGTGGCCCCAGGGCCTTCATTGTGAATTACTGCCAACTCTTTTTCATAAAAAAAAGTATGTATACTAGCAATGCGAACCTTATGAGCTAATTCTTATGCTCATGCATTGGACACTACAGGCGGGAGACATCATCCTTATACACTGCGGCCCGAAGCGCTAGTCATTTGCGCTTGCCTTAAAAAAAAAGTATGTGTGCACTTATTACGCACGTAAGAAGTTATACTTCTTTGGTGTATAAAACTAAAATGTTGATTAGCTAACTATCAATTACCTATACAACTTAACCTCCTAGCTCCAGCAGTAGATAAAAAATAATAACCTAGGCTTGTCAATATCTGGACAGTACGAAAGTAAACAGACATTGGGAGAAGTAAAGTAAAACTAGCTAACTTCAGAGTGTATGTTGACTAGCTAACTTCAGGGTGTGGGTGTATCGTGACGGTGTGCGCGCGCATCGTAAAAATTTACTCTCATAATTTTTCCCTAACGCACCAAAAGAAGTATAACTTCAAAAACCTAAACTAACTTTCTCTATTGCTGTCATTGTTTGGTTTCTTCAGTATGCCAGGCAGCTTGTATCTCACTCGCTGGTTGCTTCGACTCCTGCTAGTTTTGGTTCGATAGTCGGAGTCTTCAGGTTCGGACTTGCTGTGAATTCTGCATTTCTTCTTCTTCACGTTTCCGTTTGTATATTTGAGGATGCTGAAAGCATAGATCAGGTGAACAGAGGAACATTATTGGAGTCTAAAGACCACCGCTGGGCGTTGAACTGCCCCAAGTATAGCCATATCGACCGATTCTGGTATACAAGATGTAAAAAGATCCTACACGAAGCCGTCAACCAAGCATTCTGTACATTTTATGTACAGAATGCTTTACCAAGTTAGTCTACGCAAGAATTATAGCTGGAAAACAAATTTTTATTTTGGGGTGAAAAATTACCGTTTACGGCAGGATTTAATGTAACGCACTCAAAACATTGTGCTGTGGAAGTAGATGTAACATTAAAATTTTTTTTTTAACTTGTGAAAAAGGTCTTGTTCGCTTTAGGACAGATTCGCTTTATGGCAGATTTGTTTTACGGCAGATTCGCTTTAAATTGTAGAGTCATTTTGAATTGTCCTCCACATAGCTTTCCTTGATATACGGGCTGAAAGGGACATCGACGCGAAAACCGATACCACGTACTCTGTACATCATTCTGATGTTAAAAGGAAATTGTTGTTACGTATATTTGAATAACTAGTTGATGCCCGCGGCTTCGCCTGCGTGGATGTCGGTTATCGCGACCAAAAGTAATCATGATGATCCCATTTCCTCAACTCATGGGAACCTAGTTTGCTCATTTTCAAAGTATTAAAATGGATATAGTATATTATCCTTAAGAGATAGACATAAGCCATCGCGGATTTTTCTGTAGACCTATATAAGATATACAATTCTACCATTCATCATTTTGTTATATCTTAAAGGGCAGCGTTTTCGCTGAAAGCTCCCCCAGACGGCGTATTTTTTTCCAAAACCTCCAACAAATATCATTATATTTTAGCCAATCTGTACAAAAACTTGACAAATTATATACTAAAAAATTCCTCGAGAACCACTCTTATCTATTTAAGAAAACAACATGAAAATCAGTGCAGTAATTTTTGAGTTTATCGCGAACAGACAGATAGACGTGGCGGAGAACATTGTGTTATAATATGTAGTGCTGTTGGGTTCGGCTTCCAGTACAACCGGATGCAGCTGAATACCAGTATTTTACATGGGACGACTGTCTATCTGCCCTCCACAACCCAGTTAATTCTGGGTAATACGATACCCCTTGGTAGAAATACAGTGAAATTAGTGATAGCTTTAATTTCCACATCAGGTGTTCCAGATCTTCAATGTTTATACGTCAACAGAGAGTGCTCATCAGGCTGAACAACTTTTGCTAAGACGTCATTCCTAAATATATTATAGTGTAACTGGGCTCTTGGAGCTCCACAACAGCTGTTCCAGATCTTCAAATTTATTCTCTTAGCAGAAAATGCTCATTACGTGGAACAATTTTTGCTATGGTACCTTTTTTGTATCTCTTATAGTTTAGCTGGTCTGTTACGGTTCTGCATCAGGTGTTCAAGTTTCCAAGATAAATTATAGCCTATATGTTGCCCAGACTTAATACCTATACAACAAAAAAGAAATCATTCAAATCCGTCGAGTAGTTCCGAAGATCAGCGTGTACAGACAAACAGACGGATTTATTTTTTTGGATTCGTGCTCTATTACTGTTTCTAAAACCCCCACATTTTTTTTTAATATATTCAATGTACAGACACAGTTTTTTTACTGACTTATTATATGTATATATAGATATAGAAGACACAATTCTACCATACATCATTTTGTTATATCTTAAAGGGCAGCGTTTTCGTTGAAAGCTCCCCCAGACGGCTTATTTTTTTCCAACACCTCCAACAAATATCATTATATTTTAGCCAATCTGTACAAAAACTTGACAAATTATATACTAAAAAATTCCTCGAGAACCACTCTATCTATTTAAGAAAACAACATGAAAATTAGTGCAGTAATTTTTGAGTTTATCGCGAACAGACAGATAGACGCGGCGGAGAACATTGTGTTATAATATGTAGTGCTGTTGGGTTCGGCTTCCAGTACATCCGGATGCAGCTGAATACCAGTATTTTACATGGAACGACTGTCTATCTGCCCTCCACAACCCAGTTAGTTCTGGGTAATACGATACCCTTTGGTAGAAATACAGTGAAAATAGTGATAGCTTTCATTTCCACATCAGGTGTTCCAAATCTTCAATTTTTATACGTCAACAGGAGTGCTCATCAGGCTGAACAATTTTGGTAAGACGTCATTTCTATAGATATTATAGTGTAACTGGGCTCTTGGAGCTCCACGACAGGTGTTCCACATCTTCAATTTTTATACGTAAACAGAGAGTGCTTATCAGTCTGAACAACTCTTGCTAAGACGTCATTCCTATATATGTTTTAGTGTGGCTGGGCTCTTGGCGTTCCACATCAGCTGTTCCTGATCTTCAAATTTATTCTCTTAGCAGAAAATGCTCATTACGTGGAATAATTTTTGCTATGGTACCATTTTTGTATCTCTTATAGTTTAGCTGGTCTGTTGCGGTTCTGCATCAGGTGTTCAAGTTTCCAAGATAGACCTATATGGCCTATGGCCTATATGTTGCCCAGACTTAATACCTATACAACAAAAAAGAAATCATTCAAATCCGTCGAGTAGTTCCGAAGATCAGTGCTGATCAGACTGCTAGCCTAGTACTTTTCATAAGGTTACTGCCCAGAACCAAAAATACTACCAAAGGATATTGTAGTTCACTGTACTTCTGCCGTAAAGCGAATCTGACGTAAAGCGAATCTGTCCTAAAGCGAACAACTGTGAAAAAGTTGTGTCAAAATAATTCTTCGTAATCAGAGAAGGGTCCCAGTATGCTCCAGAAGAAATAAATGATAGCAATGACGGGGAGAACAAGCGAACCTATTGCCATGTAATAGGGGACGAGCCTATTGACAAGGGAGTATAAATACTTACGAAAACTTCTTTTTTGCCTTGTTATCAATGGAACTGCATGAATTTGTATCTTCAGTTTCCGAATCGGTGAACACGTAAGGGGGCTTACCCATTTTGCTGAAGCGTATCAATTTAACTAATTACTGTCGAAAAGTTGTAATGGATCATTTGGTTTTGTTTTAGTAAGGCATGTAAACTTTATTTCATTGTTTTAACATTTTTTTTGATTTTTTCCATTTTTATTCATGTTGCTGTTGATGTCGGTGTGACAGTTATGATTTTTTTTCTTCTTTTTTGAAGTTTGTTTCAGTTTTGATTTTATTGTCGTGTCATTAACAAAGAGGTCTGCTGGCTAGAAAAAAATAATCGTTGAAAATGAGTTTGTTTAAAATTAAAACTATTAGTGCTGTGAAAGTCCCCCAATATTTTATTTTATTATTAATACGCCGTGCTTGGCTAGGTTGGTCCGTCGATGGGTGACCACCCAATACACACCAAGTTTCCTCCGTGCCTCGGAAAGCACGTTAAGCCGTAGATCCCGGCTACCATTTGTAGATCATTGACAGTCGTTACAGGTAGTCAGTGGCCTGAAGTTCTGACCACCAGTCTTACCAAGGATATCGTATTACCTAGTACTAACTAGGTTGGGAACGTCAGATAGGCAGTCACTCCATGTAAAATACTGGTATCCAGCTGCATCTGGTTAGACTGGAAGCCGACCAAAACATAGTTGGGAGAAGGCTAGGCAGATGATGAAACATAACTGATGAAATGTTGGTCTACTATTGTATATCTTTATTTTTTTAATATATATTTTTTTTTTATTTCAAAAAACACATTTTGGGTTCACAAAAACAACAATTTTCATTAAAAGTATTACAAAACAGCATTACAAACCAAAGTGAATCGTTGGTGCCTGTACTAATGATTAAAAATCATTGTATCACAAACACACACATCTCTGCCAACCCTTCAAGGAAATACAATGAACGTTAGTATTGTAAAGGAACCTGAAATAATTTCGTCCAAAACAGAATTGTAACAAAGCAACAATCAGTCAACATCGCAGCGAGAGCTTCAAACCGCCATCACCACTGTTGACATATTAGTAATAACATACAGTATTTCAACTAGGAGCAAATGTAGGTCTAGTGGTCGCAAACGTGACTGCTGAGCTTGAGGTCCTGGGTTCGATTTCCGGGTCAGGCAAAGTGTTATTGGGTTTTTCCATCAGGAATTTCTCAATAGCGGCACTTCAGAGTCTGGATTTGTGCCCGGTTGACGGCAATAGGGTCGCCGCCTATTGAAATGTGGTTGTACTATAAGGTTAGAGAAGTGGTTAGTGGTAGTTGACAACCCTAACTCTAAAATCAGCGCGACCGTGTTTAATTTCACAAAAAAACTCTTTTTTTTGGAAGTCTTTGATTTTTTTTTTTTTTAACTCCATACTTGACAAGAAAAGATCGAATGTACCTCCTCCTTTTTAAGAAGTAGGCTACAAAGGGCCTAGTTGGTTTTCTGGTTATCTTTATACTATGACCATACCGACCATTATCATTATGGCGAGCCCATTCCCAAACGGAATTAATAATTCAATTGCTCTAAAATAACGGTTCCTCCGGCCAAAATGAATCGCCGCCAATTAAAACGGCGTATCCAGTTTGAATATAGAACAGAACCTTTTTCAAAATTAGAACTTGGACAACTTTTGAATTTTGAATTTGGAATCTTGGTTAGCGAAATGCGGTGCGTTCATAATTGATATTTTGAAGTTATTGTTTTAAATGAAATTGATTGTGAAGAAAGTTTTCTATTGAGATATTCATTTTGTAATACAGAGAAATGATTTGGACATTGTTTTAAAGTTTAAATTGTTTTCATTCTTGTATACAATGGAGGTACTTTGTTTTAATTATTAATCCGAATCCATACACTTTAGGAAACGGTGGATATTTCTGTGTATTTGTTTGTAAAAGTAACTAACTCAGAAAATGCTAATCCAATTCGCGTGCATTTTTATTTGTCCAGATTTTCGTTTAGTTTAGAAAGGTAATTTAAGTCTGAAACAAGGCATAACTAATACATAAGTAATTGATTGGGCCCACAAATTGGGTTAATGTACTTATAAATCTTGGTAGTTTCTTGATATCAAAATGAAAAAAACTGGCCAAGCGCGAGTCGGACTCGCGCACGAAAGGATCCGTACCATAAACCGAAAAAAACACGTTTCAACGATTGCAACCATTTTGATGTACGGCTCAGAGTAGTAGAGTTGCAGTGTAGGTGAGTTGACAGGTTGTTTAGATTGTGGTCTAATTCCCATCTTTCCATCGACTCCGCCAGTGCGAAGTTTATCTTTTCCACAGTGCGTTCAAATACTCTAAAGTTGCAGTATTGCTGGCGCAAAAGATCTTGTTGCTTTTCCGTCGTCTCGTTCGTTTTACGAGGCGGTACGTGGAATTTGATATCCTCGAAGTAAAATGTTGTTTTTCCCTTACTCTGCGCAGGTGACGCAGGTGGTACTTTCGTCTTACTAGTAGATGCAGACGGCAGTTCCGACTTTCGTTTCAACATGTCATGTAGAACATCTTCATACATCTTCTTGGTGCTGTTGAAAACGTCGTCAGTGAAGTATTCAATACTTCTGTGTCTGGTCTGTTGCTCCAGACTCTTCCAGTAGTTGATGGTTGTGAACTTCTCGCAGTTGTTATTCAGCCGCGAAAGACGCTCCTCAAGGTAGGCCAAGTTCTTCCTGGTGGGGCTGTCCTTCTTGTAGTTTGTACATATAAGCTTCAAGTTGCTGAAGATAGTTTCTTGACGGCTGATCAGTTCCGCAACGCTCTGAACCATTGTTGCTAGTTATAGCTTCGACCGTTGGTAGAGTAAAGTAGTGTCACCAATAGTACTAGTTCGCACGTAGTTGTTGTGGATAAGTGTGTTTCATACTCTAATAACGCTATGTGCGCCTTCTCAATCCAACTGGGGCGACCCGCTTGTGGGAGACCAGCTAGACCGATTCGCTAACGCTAATAGAGACACTGTGCACACTTTATCCGGCTCGAAGGACGTGGACGACGTAACAATAAATAATAAAAATATAAATTATTTAATAATTAAAGGGTTCTCTCATACAAGAAACCCATACCATCAACCGAAAAAAAACACGTTTCTTGTATGGGAGCCCCCTTGAATTATTAAATAATTTATATTTTTTATTATTTATAGTTATAGCGGCAACAGAAATACATCATCTGTTAAAATTTGAACTGTCTAGCTATCACGGGTCATGAGATGCAGCCTGGTGACAGACAGACAGACGGACAGTGAAGTCTTAGTAATAGGGTTCCGTTTTTACCCTTTGGGTACCCCTAAAAAAAATAAAAACCTTTTATTCGTGGTAACATACCAAGTATTACAAAGAGTGCAACGTTTAATATCATACCTATCATATTACCTAGATCCAAATTGAAACTTTTTTTGTTCGGATTGGAAGTCATCAAATGACTTCTCCCGTTCCGGGCAGAGCGGAAGGGAGTGTCAGACTTCTACTGGCTACCCATCCATGTTCCTTCCTTGCCCTTTGTGTTCCAGGGCCGCGGTATCTCTTTCGAACAGTCCCGCAGCCCATCCAAATTGAACCTAAGCTGTACACCAATAACTTAGTTAGATCGCAACGATCAATATCATACCTATCCATATTACCTAGATCCCAGGTTGATGCAGTAACTTAGTTAGATACAAATTTGAATGCAATGACCAATCTCCTAGGAATCAATTCGAGAACCAACAATAGGTACCGTACCAAGCCTCTACGTAGATATTGCAGGTAGGTAGACACCAGTTTGTTTGGTAAATATACATACTACCTATCGACAAGCCAGGTAAGCTAAGGTCAGACATCCTGTGTGTGCTGGGCTGCGGGACTGTTCGAAAGGGATACTGCGGCCCTGGAACACAAAGGGCAAGGAAGGAACATGGATGGGTTTTAGTCAGTACAAGTCTGACACTCCCTTCCGCTCCGCCCAGAGCGGGAGAAGTCATTTGATGACTTCCAATCCGAAAATAAAATAAAAAATGTCCTGTGTGGGTAGGCGAAGCTATATTGGCTATTGTAAACAAGTTTATGATGACACTGTCTCGTTTGTCTAGTGGCCACAAGCGCGACTGCTGTGCATGAGATCCTGGGTTTGATTCCGTTCAGTGGCTACTACTGAGAAATTCCTGATGGAGAAACCCAATAACATTTTGCCCGACCCGGGATACGAACCCAGGACCTCATGCTCAGCAGTCGTGCTTGTGACCACTAGACCAACGAGGCAGTCAAAATTGTAAAAAAAAAAATGTTAAATTGTAAAAAAAAGTGTAAAATTGTAATTTTAAGGTCTGAAATAAATAAATAAACAAAAATAAAAAATACCTACCTAGCCCGCAATATTACAGCATCGCATCGCATCGCTTCACATAAGACAAATCCCTCACCAACACATGTCTACAGATACATTCGATTACCGTTTCGGAACGCAAGCAGCCACTGATTCGCTGGAACGTGCACCCGGACTGATTGACTGATGAGCTGACGTGTCACTGCATTTTATAATAGGTATTCTGACGGTAGGCTGGACGGGGTAAAGCAAGATGTATAGACCGTTAGGTTAGTGATTCTGTATTCATCTTGTGATCAATCGGATATAGACAACACGACCGAAAAATTCGTTTAGGATTATGAATAGAATTTAGTCCTGACTAAGTAAATCCAGATGATGTGTATAGACCATTAGTTTAGTGATTCTGTATACATCTTATGATCAATCAAATGTGGACTACAACATCATCATCATTTCAGCCGAAAGACGTCCACTGCTGGACATAGGCCTCCCCCAAGTGTCGCCACATTGACCGGTCCCGTGCGACTCGCATCCAGCGGATCCGCGCGACCTTCACCAGGTCATCGGTCCACCTAGTGGGAGGCCTTCCAACGCAACGTCTTCCGGTTCGCGGTCGCCACTCCAGAACTTTACGGCCCCATCGGCCATCCGTTCTGCGAGCAATGTGCCCTGCCCACTGCCACTTAAGTTTGGCAATTCTTCGGGCTACGTCGGTAACCTTGGTTCTCTTGCGGATGTCCTCATTTCTGATTCGATCGCGCAAGGAAACTCCAAGCATAGCCCTCTCCATTGCCCTTTGGGTGACTTTAAGCTTTCTGATGAGTCCCATTATGAGCGACCACGTTTCGGTCCCGTATGTAATCACTGGCAACACACACTGGTCATAGACTTTCGTCTTGAGACACTGCGGTAAGTTGGACGAGAAGATACCACGCAACTTCCCGAACGCTGCCCAGCCGAGTCGGATTCGATAATTGACCTCTTTCTCGAAGTTAGACCTACCTAACTGTACCATTTGTCCCAGGTAGACATAATCGTCTACAACTTCGATTGTAGAGTCTCCGATCTTGACAGGAGTGGGTGTTACATGGGCATTAAACATGATCTTGGTTTTGTCCATGTTCATTTTAAGACCCACTCTTTCGGAAGCTCTACTGAGGTCATCGAGCATTGTACTGAGGTCCTCCATGGTCTCAGCCTTAACTAAAATATCGTCGGCAAACCGAAGGTGAGAGATGTACTCGCCATTGGCATTGATGCCTAGCCCTCTCCAGTCCAGAACCTTGAAGACGTCACGACGACCCCAGTGCAGCGGTGAACAGTTTCGGAGATATGACGTCTCCCTGTCTCACACCTCGCTGCAGAAGGATAGGTTCCGAGGTCTGGTCCTGAAGTCGGACTGACATGGTGGCGTTTTTGTACAAACACTTCAACACCTCGATGTACCGATAGTCGATTTGGCACCGTTGGAGAGACTGCAGTACAGCCCAAGTTTCGATCGAATCGAAAGCTTTCTCGTAGTCCACAAACGCTAAACAGAGAGGCAGGTTATACTCTTCGGTCTCCTGTATTACCTGCCGCAGCGTATGCATGTGGTCTACGGTGCTAAAGCCTTTTCGGAAACCGGCTTGTTCGGGAGGCTGGAAATCGTCAAACCTGCGCGCGAGACGATTCGTGATGACTCTTGAAAACAACTTGTAGACATGGCTCTGAAGTGAGATGGGCCTATAGTTCTTCAGCCGGGCATTGTTGCCCTTTTTGATGAAGAGTACCAACACACCTCTGCACCATGCCTGTGGCGTTTTCCCCTCGAGTATGACGGAATCAAACAGCTTCTGAAGGGCCTTAAGTACCGGTTTTCTACTCGCCTTCAAGAGTTCCGCCCTAATTCCGTCATCACCCGGTGACTTGTTGTTTTTAAGCTGTTTGAGAGCCATCCTAATCTCGTACAAGCTGACGTCCGGGATGTCTTCGGTATAGTGTCGGGTTAGTCTAGCTCTTGGGTCGTTTGCTAGATCCACAACGGGTTTACTGGTTGACGTGTATAACTGCCCATAGAATCTCTCGATCTCCCTCAAAAGCTCAGGTTTGGCGGTTTCGATCCTACCATCGTCGGTCTTCAGTTTCGTGAGCTGGCTTTGCCCAATAGCCAGATCTCTTGCAAATACCTTGGAACCTTTATTTCTCCACTGAGCTTCCTAGGCACTCGAAACGATTCTGAAGTTCAAGCTGAAAGCTCTCGGGGTTTTGGATCTGGATCTGTGCTGGACGGAGCGTAGACTTCATCAGTCGAGACCTTTCAAGCTTGATATTGATGTTCAATGTGCCTCTTACCATGCGGTGATCGCTCCCGGTTTTCACCGAATTGATCACAGAGACATCATTGAACATTTGCTTCTTGGTTGACATGATAAAGTCAATCTCATTTTTAGTTGCACCATCGGGGCTCTGCCAGGTCCATTTTCTGTGCTCACGCTTTCTGAAGAAAGAGTTTATCATACAGAGGCCCTCCTTCTCCATAAAACTAGCCAGTTGGTGACCCCGGTGATTCCGACGTCCAAACCCAAATTGCCCCACCTGCAGCTCATCTCCGTCTCGTCTGCCCAGCTTCGCGTTGAAGTCCCCCATGACAACGGTGAAGTGAGTTTTGAAACCATGCATGGCTTTAGAGATATCCTCATACATGGTCTCCACTTCGTCGTCGGGGTGTGCCGAGGTCGGGGCGTAGATCTGTATGACCTTCAGCGAATATCTTGAGGATATTCTGAGTATAAGGTACGCCACCCTGGTCGGGACACTCTCGATCTTCACCACGTTGTTCACGAGGGACTTGTGGACGATAAACCCAACACCACCCTGGGACTGCCGGTCACCCTCTCGGAAATAGAGCAGGTTGCCGGATTTCAGGGTTATTCAGATAATCCTACATTACTCCCTCGCAGCCTGCTCAATTCCTCTTCGAGTTCCGTTATCTTCTCGTCGGTCCGGAGTGTACGCGTGTTGTATGTTGC
Organism: Lycophotia porphyrea; assembly: GCA_950005105.1. NCBI lineage: Eukaryota > Metazoa > Arthropoda > Insecta > Lepidoptera > Noctuidae > Lycophotia > Lycophotia porphyrea. The sequence goes on from OX465406.1 coordinate 12,932,335, forward strand.
CAGGTCAAGTCGTCGGTATAGGCAGCCGGATCCCGTCCGGAGATTCTTAAAACCCCTTGCCACGCCGTAACCTCGACCGCTACCATAGTCGAGGGTAAACAGGCTGCCGGGTACTAGGGGCCATTTTTGTGTTGCGTTATTCATTTTGGGGGGTTTTGCCATAATCGCCACGCTTGGCAGGCGGGTTGGCGATCGCAGTATGGTTGTTACAAAGGCACAGAGAGCGCTGCTGCCCATTCTCTGGTAAGTCCCTTAGTCGCCTCTTACGACACCCTCGGGGAGATATGGGATGGTGTTATTCTTTACGTCCGACACCATGCGGTACTGAAAACTGCCGGTCGAGATAAAAAACAGCAAACTTTCCCTTAATATGTTAATTAGTAATTAATTGCGGCTTAACATTCAAAGTTTTGGACTTTTATAATTAAGGGATTAGTAAGTTGCACATGTTCTCGACCTGATGTAAAGTGATGGGGCTTAGAACCTGTCTTAAAAACAACACACACTTAAAAATAACAGATAATAATTACAAAGATGCTGCCGCAGTGGTAGAGCGATTGGCTGCTACGTTGCGTGTCGCGGGTTAGATCCCCCAAATTTTGGCTTAAAAAAAGCACTGTATAATGCTTCCTATCTCATTTTCTCCTACGTTAAATCTTATGAATTTATGTGTCTGTCTCTTTTTACTGTCGCTTTTTCGTTTCATCGACTTTCAAATCACAACGATGCTAAAGAAGTTATCATGTCAAAAACATGTGTGCAATTCACACGTGGTACAAGTGAAACCTTCAAAAATTTTGGCTTCAAGATAAACACTGTATAATGCTTCCTATCTAATTTTCTCCCACGTTAAATCTTATGAATATATCTGTCTGTCTGTTTTTACTGTCGCCTTTTCGTTTCATCGACTTTCAAATCACAAAGATGCTAAAAAAGATTTCACTTTAAAAATTGTATGGCCTACAGGCAGTTTTTCCGCGTCTGGCTGTTGGTGTATGTGAGTTTAAATGTTTATTAACGCACCCACGGTACAGGAGAAAAAAAAGAGAAGATAGAGTAATTAGTATTGTGAAAAGGACATCCTCAGATTAATTTTCAGTGGTTGTCCTTCTCACAAAACTTTTAATAATCGGAGAGTCGATAGTCTCCGCTATAGTTTTTAGGATGCTGTTGCCACTCGCCCGCAACCTTGTCAACAGCGACGCGGTTTTCTTACGAATGACGGCGTGGAAACCGTCAGTTTGGTTTTGCACAAACATAGCAGACGCGCTGCACCATCGCGGCAATCCCAACAACATCCTAAATATATTATTATATTGTACGCGTAGGTCATCCAACGTTCTTTTCGTATAGTTGACCCAAAGATTCCCCGTGTAAAAACACTGGTAATATGCCTTAAACAGTGTTACTTTTATAAGACTGCTACACCGAGGAAATCTTCGGGCCAACATGTTACCTCGGACCGCCAATGCCCTACGCTCTCAACAACAACACCCGCACCTCGCTTTCAATATCAACATTGTCCTTAAGGTCGTCAGTGAGAAGATGCCCTAGATATTTGAATGTTGTCACTGTTTTGACGTTCAAGCCGTTTAGGGTAATAATAAGTATCTGGGCATTCACCGCCGGCCTTAAAGACAATGTATTCACACTTCTTGACATTATACACAAGTCCGTGTGAGACAGTGTACGCCTGACAGTCCCGAAGCATTTCATTTATAGCACCTGCCGTCGGAGCCAGCAGCGTCATGTCATCAGCGTAGCTGATACTGTTTATTTTTACACCATGGATGCTACATCCCACCCACATATTGTTGTTGTAATACCTATAGTTAAATAATAATGGAAACATAATAAACTTATACTGCTTATAATTTTAATATGCTTTATTATACTCCATGTCAGAAAAAATATCTTTTTATTTATAACCAGCCACTCCACCGCCAAAACTAGCCAAAATTTTGGCCCTAAATCTTCTGAAATTTCCAAGCCAACATTATTTCGGATTCACAAAATTCTCCTAGCTATTCATATTAAATAACTGTATGTGTTCACATTATTGTAAGCAGTCGTCAGTTGTCATAGCGAGACGACGGTATTCATAAGATATTTCACCTTATTGAAATATCTCGGGATATCTCGCTGTTAGGTAATATTATATGTTCTGGATTTGTTTGTCTATTCTGGCCGTCAAGTAGCGATGCTAAGTTTCTATTTAAAGGACATGCTTTACACTATCAAAACAAGGAAGCATGTTGATTGTAAAGGTATGATTTCGAACTCGGCAACAAGCAGGAGTGCTGTTTCCGAATTGCTGCCGCTAAGGTGCTTTGCTTACATTGCTGCCTAGCTCGGAATGTAATCTCATATAAGCTTATGGAAAAAGAAAAGAAAAATAAATTGTATGGGATCGTAGTGTCGCGGCAGCACTGCTGCGTGCAGCATGCTTCAGAATCATACTTTAAGTTAAAATATGGATGTACAAGGTACACTTCAGCCTTACCTTTCGGGGATTATAGGCGTAAAGGTATTGTAGTCTGAAGTCATAGGTCTCGACTCTCGAGTTGGAACGCAAGACGTATTATACAGGGTGTAAACAGACTCTTCACGAAGCCGTCAACCAAGCATTATGTACATCAAACTAAGTAACTATACGCAAAAATTAGTGCTGCGAAAAGACTTTTTTTTTGGGCTGAAAAATCACGTTTTACAGTAGGATTCAAAGTAACACACTCAAAACATTGTGTAAAAATCCTCCATCAAAAACACGTATTTAAAAAAAAAAACTTGTGGAAAAGTTGGAACTTTGACCCTCAATATCTTCGTAACTAGAAGGTTCCCAGGTATGGTCTAGAACAAAAAATGATCGCAATGACGAGGAGAACAAGTGCCTTTCGGTTTCGTTAAGAGTCTGTTTACACCCTTTATAATTGTCACTTGCTGCGGTAAAGGAAATCAGCATGCCTGAGAGATATTTCTCGACGGTATGTAAAGCCAAGTCAGAGGCCCATGGGCGGTATAGAACCTCTGACACCAGGGTAGGCACTAACCACACAAACATGAAAGACAGAGAGTCTCTATGAACTAAATTATATTTGGAAAAAATTAAGAAGACGAAATATCGTCTTCATATTTTGTCACAGGAACTCGCTCCACTTCTTGAAAACACTAATTTATCTTGATGAGCAGATCAAGCAAGCATCACCTGACTGACGAAAAAAAGTCTGTGTGTAGGTACTTATGTACACGCGTTAGAAGTGATGCTTTTCTAGAACATAAACGAAAGTAAAGTAGTTTATAACAAGGTCTAATATCAATTACCTATACAACCTAACCTCCTAGCTCCAGCAGTAGATTAAAAATAATAACCTAGGCTTGTCAATATCTGACACTACGAAAGTAAACTAACATTGGGTGAAGTAAAGCAAAACTAGCTAACTTCAGGGTGTATGTTCACTAGCTAATTTCAGGGTGTCGGTTTTTCGTGACGGTGTGCGCGCGCATCGTAAAAATTTACTCTCATCATTTTGCCCTATCGCGCCAAAAGAAGTATAACTTCAATAATCAGTCGTGAAATTCCTGCGATTAATCCTGTGTGAAGTCTATAAACTGTATGACATATGTCTGGTCTCAGGATATGTGTGAGGCTGGATTCCAGAGGCATGCTGGATACACATGTAATCTCTTACAGCGCCCACTGGTGGAGAAGTTGAGGGTAGGATTAACAAGTGATTGATATGGTCTCCGTGACGTCGGAGCTGCATGCACCTCGCCCATTTATAATTGACGCCGAGTAGCGTTAGCAAACATAGCTGGGAGCTGCCTTTTTCAATATTATTGAGTAAAAAAAGCTGGTAAAATGCAGGTAGTTAGTTTAAATATCGAACTTTTTGAAGTTTTTTTGGCGCGTTAGGGAAAATTGATGAGAGTAAATTTTTACGATGCGCGCGCACACCGTCACGAAAAACCGACACCCTGAAGTTAGCTAGTCAACTTTTTTGTATAATACGTCAAAGAAGTATAACTTCTTACGTGCGTACTAAGTACACACACACTTTTTTTTTAAGTACTAAATAGGTTTGTGTTTGGCCGCAACTCGCCTGATCTGAAACGATTATGTGGCCTAGGATGGAGCTTGCCTAGAAGAAACCAGATACAAATTATAATGATTAGGGAACGGATAAGCCGGCAGTAAATTCCACAGAGTAGCAGTTTGCACAATAAATGTGGAAGCATAGCGTTTTGTTTGGGTCCGTGGAACTTCAATCATACTACTGACATAAAATTTTAATGTGAAAAAATGGTCTACACAAAGTGGAATGGTTAGCTTATCATAGAAGTTCAGGAACGTTAGCTATCTAAGATTAAAAGCATTTTTAAATTAATTGAGTGAGACCTTTTCAGCGATCTTTTTTGAGCCAGAACGCACGGGTCCTGGATAGGTTTGAATGCACAGTAATTATGAGGATGAACAGATGGGCTCACAGTCACGCTATGTGGTAATCCTAAAGTATTAAATTCTCACCAATTCATCCTGGAAAAAAAAAACATGGGCAATTTAAAAAAAGAACACCTGGTTCATTTATTTTGACCGTGTAGATTTGCACTTTTGTACGAAACAGCAGAATTTTTGATATTGACGTTTGAATGTCTATGTAGGGGGTTCATAGTATATTTTATATCGAGGGACTAAACGAAGCCATAATATACCAGAGTTGTTTTGAGTCAATGAAACCGAGGGTATATTAAGTTGGCGCTTAGTCTCGACGTGCAAACTGTACTACTTTTCACTTTGAGTGCGAGAAAAATAGTCAATTTAATACAAAAACATTTATTAAGTACTCTCCATTTATTACGAATTTTCTCTCTTTTTTCATCTTAGTACAAGGCAAATTTATAGCCTGTAACGTGGTGTCACTTTCGACATCGGCCGGAGTAATATTCACCAGTTCTATTCCTCTGCATGCACCACTTATACCGAAAATCAAGGCAACCTGTAAGTACACAAAGTAAATGTGACAATCGACATTTTATATAGGTAACTAAATAAAAAGCATGGTTATATAGATACCTGAACATACCTTGGTCGCCAAGTATTTTTCATTGGGAGCATTCAAAAGATTATCTATTGTCTTTTACACTTTGCTCGACGTCAAACTCTTCACTGTCACTGGACATTCTTATTTAAAACCGAACAAATTTACACTCGACAAATATTCTGAAATTTTCGCGGTCAATTTTTTCATCTAAACCAGTCACAGATTAACAATTTAAAACACATGGCGCCTCCTTCTTTGCTGCGGAAAAACCATTGATCTAAAACTCTCAACATTTTCGCAATGAACATGGTCCACACTCCACAGATAATAGTATATTTACTGGCTGTTTGAGTTTTTCTATATCGCATGAAGGAAATTATAAAAACAAATTACTTTTTACTCCCAAGGGAATCAGTGGTCACTTTAGTCCCGCTTCGTAGGGCTATATTGGTGTACATTTAGAGCATCAGAAGTGAAAAAGTTATAAATGTACTGAACACTTGGGAACCGTTTGTGCATTGATGTTAGTCCCACCCTGTATGGCCAACTTAATTTGGAAGGCTGGTCTAGTAAAGCTAACATTGTGAATCTTCTTGAAAACATAAAATTCTAATGATAAAATTTTTTATGATTTTTCTGCTATCCATATCGAATGAAAGTTAGAGGCATCGTTGACCTGGTACTAATAGAGATGTACGTTTCATCCCGGGGTAGCGCTACTCACGTCCTATCCCGAGGTAATCGCAGCACTACCTACGTTCTATCCCGGAATAATCGCGACGCTGCGGTGCACTCACTCAATCCACTCTGCGAAGCGTATTATTTACGCCCTTATTTGCGAAGGTAGATTCAAATGAAAATAGGGTTTGAAATTAATAGTATTTTTTTTTCGGATGGGTAATCATCAAATGACTTCTCCCGCTCTGGGCTGAGCGGAAGGGAGTGTTAGATTTGTACTGACTAAAACCCATCCATGTTCCTTCCTTGCCCTTTGTGTTCCAGGGCCGCGGTATCTCTTTCAAGCAGTCCCGTAGCCCAAATTACTAGCATCGAGGTAATGCAGTTGCTCATTTCACAGTTGCAAAGTCAATGTAAATAGATGATTAAATACAGAGACAGTAAAGCTTCTTGCACGACCTCCGGCGGTGCAACTTGCGACGTGTCTTACGTCAAGATAAGAGACCCTAACAAGAATGCGCGGTGTAAACGTAACGTAAATACGACGATTTTTAAATTAAAATACTCGTTTCATGTTAAATATTTTCATGTCTATGGATGATAGTACTTACTGATTGTACTTGTTGCAAACAATTTAACTATTATTTTTTTGGTAAACTACCCTATTAGTCAGAAACCTAATAGTCTGACTACGAGTAGGTTTTGAAGGTCACATAACCAGTAGCTGGACGTAAAATGCCGGTTTTCAATTAGGTATGAATGAAAGTCGTCCCTAACTAAATTGAGAGAAGACTCGGCAGATGTGTTGTAAGAAATCATTCAAAAAATAAACTATCAAAACCGAAACTGAAAAGGTATAACAGCACAGTATCAAAAAGTAATTTAAATTGAACTTTAATAGCTTTCCAGTGATTTGTTTTCAGCACAAGACGCGCAGTGCGGTCAAAACGGTGTTCAAATAAATCAAATGGCGATGTTCAAATAAATCTAATAAGCCCTGAACGGCTTGTTTATGTGTTCCGGGATGGTGATCGCGTTACAAGTGTTCGGTTTTAGTGTTGCCAGTGTAGGATAGGAAAGTAGATAGAATATATCTTTTTACCCGACTACGGCTAAGCCCGAAAGGAAGGGTGAAGATGTATTTATGTTTGTATTTACTTACGTTCTTCTGTAACGCCTAAACTATTCATCCGTTTTTTTATGAATAAGGTGTCAATCGATTTGTTATTATGGCCTAGGTAACATAGGCTACATTTTAACCGACTTCAACATTAGGAAGAGTCAATTTTACCTTGTAAACCCCGAATTTAATTAGAGCGTGATTTTTTGTCAGGTTTTTAGTTGTTGTATACCAGTGATGTATTTTAAATAGACGTGTCATGCATGAACATGCACGGCACGGCACTCGAAAACAGCGTAAAACTTATCGGTAGCTAGATAGGTACTTAGAAGCACGAGGAACGGGAAAGAAAATTAAATGTCATCTACGGAATTCCTGTTGTTAGAGAGAGATAAATATTTTTCACACAAGTTATTTTAATATCACGTACAGCCGCGGCACTGGTTCGTACGCGACTAAATGAAGGTGCGGTAATTACCTTCCATTCATGTTGCCACGACAGAGTGCGGGTAACGTCGCTTTAGTTTATATATCATTAATGACAAAGCAGTTCCGCTATTTGGACGACCCAGCAGGTAAAGATTAATGCTGGCCTTGCCCAAGTGGTCCAACATATCCATATCCTCCGTCTTTCTTATCCAATCTGTCCCAACGACCTTTGAGCCACAGAAAAATCAAAATATAATAATATTTTCAAATCACAAAAATTAATCACACAGCAGGTTTTTTTTTAATAAGAAACGGAAAGCTAATTTTATCGTTGCCATTCTAACTTAAAACATTAAATAAATACGTATCAATTATTGATAAAGTAACTATATACATTAATAATTAAAAACAATTAAATAAACAAAAATAAATAAAGTAACAACCAACTATAAAAAGGCATCGAAAAACTCCTCAACGCTGTCAGCTGGTAATGTGCCATTCTTGTATCAATTATTATTTGTTAAAGTTCATAGCACTATTCTACTTATTCACTATAATTATTATGCCATAGTGAAATAGCACCCATTATGCGTCTTTTATCGTCATTCTCCTGCCATATCCCAATTTATTTACGGGTCGGCGTAGCATGTCTTCTTCTTCCACACTTCTCTATTACTCGTCATCTCATCAGACACCTCCTTTCTGGCCATTATGCGCCTTTATTATTATTATAATTTGCCCATTTATTTTCCGCATCTGGCAACACCGAAACTCCACTAGTTCCCACTAAATGTTTACATGTTTCTTTATTAGGCCGTATATTTCGGAACCCTACTTTTTAGAGTCCCTTAAGTGTATTAGTGAAATCCCTATAAATCTTTACCCTGGTAGGTATATCTTCTAAGTTATATAGCGAACTATAAACGATAGTTCTGTGGGTAGTATTGATGATGAATTAATATCAAAGATAGCTCTAAAAATGTATTCAGATATTAATAAGAACTAGCTTTTGCCCTGGCTTCGCTCACGTTAATTTAGAATTTGACAATCATTTCGGGTTATAATAATATAATGGGGGCTATCGCGCATGAATTCGCCGCTAGAGGCGTTCGTGTAGATTAAGGTCTTCCGAAATTTCAGATATCATAGAGTTTTCGCGCGTTGCGTGCTTATGTATCACGTATTTTAACTAATATTCATGATTTGGGTCTAGATTGAGCTATTCCTGATTATTTCGACTTGCAGATTTTAAGTAGCAACTCAGGATCTTATTTGTTAGTACTTGGAGGTAGAATGATTTTTAAATGTTTCATGCTTTTAAATGTTAGAATATTTGTAAATATGTATCTGAAGTTTACACTATGTTGATATACGAAATGAAATAAACTTTTTATGAAGTTATTTGTACTTTAAAGTATAAAACAGAATTAATGACAAGACCTTACTCGACAGTGGCGCCATCTGGTGAGCTTAAAAACGATAGCCCCCGGTCCATCATGATTCGAAAGTCACGTGGCGCCATTTATTATGAAGAGAAGGTTATTGTTGTTTTCCTCGGGAACAGTACCTTTTTGCGGTATGAAAGTTACCGTCCGTTTCTGTACACCTGACAAAGTATTTGCAAATTTTCAGGATGATCAATGATGATCAATGGTCAATGGTTTAGGCGTGAAAAGGTAAAAACAAACAAACTTACCTTCGCATTTATAATAAGAAAAATTAGGATTAAGATAGGATGGCATTTATTCTTCTTTCTATAGGTATTCACAGAAGTGATAGTGGTATGACCATCGGCCTGCTTAGTCATACGAGTAGGTCTCAAGTTCGAAACCAAGCATCTCTGATTTTTCAAATTCATGTGCGTATTGTATAATTATCACTTGCTTCGGCAAAGCAAAACATCGTATGGAAACCAAACCAGCATGCCTGAGAGATATTTCTCGACGGCATGTAAAGCCAAGACAGAGGCCTATGGGCGGCTTAAATTCTTTGACACTAGGTTTGGACCATACGAAAAAGAAAGAAAGATCGTATTCTGAAAGATCGCAAAATAAAAAAATAAAAATCCCTTTTTTTGATGAATAAAGGAATATTAATGGGTTATTATCGAGGTTAGGAGGATGAGGTTATCAGAACAGCCGGCTCAAATTGGAGTCAAATAGCAAAAGGCAGAGACCGTGGACAGCTTTGGAGGAGGCCTTTACCCAATCTGGGGTCCTTGCAAAAGAAGATAAGTAACAACTACATTTAATACAAGAAAGTAACCCACTATCACATTCCTACTAGAAATTAAGTTATTATTGCAATAGAAGCAAGGATTGTACTGTATGGTGTCGGATGTAAGGAATAGCACCATCCCATATCTTCCCGTGGGTGTCGTAAGAGGCGACTAAGGGAATGGGCAGCAGCGTTCTCTGTACCTTTAAGCAACCGTACTGCGATCGCTAACGCGCCTGCCAAACGTGGCGATTATGGTAAAACCCCCCTTTGGGGGAGGCCTGTGTCCAGCAGGGGACGGCTTTCGGCTGATATGATGATGATGATGAAGCAAGTAGAGAGAGCAGCGGTGGCCCAGTGGTAGCGACCCCGACTTACGAACAGTAAGTCGTGGGTTCGAATCCAGGCAGGCGCATTACTTTGTGTAATTTATTTCATCACCACTGCTCTCAAAAACGGTGAAGGAAAACATCGTGAGGAAACCGGTATGTCCTAGAACCAAAAATTCGAAGACATGTGACATCTACCAATCCGCACTGGGCCCGCGTGGTGGATTATAGCCCATTCCCTCTCATAGAGAGGAGGCCTGTGTCCCAGCAGTGGGAACATTAAAAGGCTGATGATGATGATGATGATGATGAAGCAAGGATCAAATAAGCTGCTTTTTTATATAGGTTCACACAAAATGACACTCTACAACGCCGAACTATTTCTTTAATTCGATACTTATTACCATAATGTTTTTTGTACAGTCAAAATCATACATTTCCTTTCTCAATTTACAATGTCAATCCCAACAGTATAGTTTTAGATATAAGCAACTACAAAAGCTCTTTGAGAATTTCGTATCAAAGAGAGGAGGCAGCGTATATGTTTAACATGGAACACAATCTGTTTCGCTGAAACGAAGTTGATAATTTTGTTTTCGGTTGTACATTTTAGTTTGAAACGGAATATGTTAGCTAACCACAAAAAAACTTTTTGCAAAAACGTTTTTATTTCAGTCTTCTAGTGGTGGTTATGATGGTATCTCACGCAAATTGTTGCTGAGTGAATACTTTACTATTCCATTGTTACATAAAGTTATTAGCAGATCCTCCACTTAAACATAGAAGAAAACATATGTATTATAAAAGATAACTCATAAATTACTGAAACAATGCGAATAGAATTAATATGGGACCACCGCACCGCGTGAGCTTCCCCTAGCAAATGAAAGTAATCAAAAAAGAATAACCATTTCTTTGGCACGCCCTACAGCCCAAATGGCTGGACGGTTTTTGACATTTAAGTCTTATGACTTCGTCTTAATTCGAAATAATATACAGTGTGTCAGGTTAAACGAGGGAAATACTTTAAGGGAGTGTAGTACCCATGAAAATGAACAACTTTTACTAAGAGACCAACACTGAAATCAAGAAAATACAACCAGCCGCTCTATACATTTATGTTCGCATAACTGGACCAAATGTAGGGAAAAGCAGTTTTTTTTTTTCATATTTTTGCATCCGCGCCTTAAAAAGTTGTCCATTTTCATGAGTACTACACTCCCTTAAAGTATATCCCTCGTTTAACCTGACACACTGTACATTGTGTTGATATTTTGTAAAATAAAACGGTACCATAAAAAAAAAATTACGATTGAAAAGCATCACGGAGTTAGGAGGTAACAAAAATTTTTTTTTAATACAGCCGAATTGAGACCCTACCCCTTTTTATATTTCGTTCAAAAATTAATTCAGTGCATTAATTCAGTGTCATTGATGATTCAATCTAACCGGATACAGCTGAATACCAGTATTTTACATGGAGCGACTGCCTATCTGACCTCGACAGCCCAGTTTGTACTGGGTGATACGATACCCCTTGGTTAGACTGATTGTCAGACTTTTTTGGGTCACTTAACGACTGTCATAGATCTTCAAATGACAGCCGGGACCAACGGCTTAACGTGCTTTCCGAGGCACGGAGGAAGCTCGGTATGTCCGCCATAACTCTTTAACTCACTTAAGGCCCATAGATAATATACACAAAATAATCTTTAGCAACAATAATAAACTAAACACACGTGCATGAGAAGCAAAGCTTTATTTCCTGGGCCATCAGGATATCGGTACTCAGCATGATCATAAAATGATCAAACTCGAGAAAGGAGACCTCTTTTCTCAAATTCACGTAGCAAGCAGTTTCTTAGTAGATATTTAAACCTAACTTTCGTAGAATTTTAATATCACTGAGTGAGTTCAACTCTTACTTCAAGTTTGAGTGAAAGCTCTTCAATGTTAATTTAATTTTAAACCAGAATATTAAATTACAAGACAAAGCCGGAAGAGGGATAATTCATAATAATCCGACATCCGATGCTTTTTAAAAAATTCTGAAGTTATTAAAACAAATGAAAGGTTGGGTTACTTCGGTGAACTCAAGGGTTTTTTAGGTTAACGGGTATTTTTAATGGGATTAATTTCGTTTCATGAGATACCAGTATTTTATGCATAGTAGAATTAATTTGGAGTGTACATTAAAGTTTGACCTAAAACTGTATTAACACTACTTTTTCACACTATTTTTTCGGATGGGAAATCATCAAATGACTTCTCCCGCTCTGGGCAGAGCGGAAGGGAGTGTCAGACTTGTACTGACTAAAACCCATCCATGTTCTTTCCTTGCCCTTTGTGTTCCAGGGCCGCGGTATCTCTTTCGAACAGTCCCGCAGCCACTGTATCAACACCTCATATAGCAGTCTACTTCAATCTTACTTAAATTTCAGAAACAAAAACAAGAATTAAGGTTACACAGACTGACAGCGTTCTTAATCTCACGCACATACACAAAACTAACACGCATATACATACACGTACGTTAAATTTTGTTTGTAAAAGTCATCTCACTTATTTTATATCATTCTTCATTATGTTTTATCTCTACTTTAATTTACCCCTTTTTTTCGGATTAGAAATCATCAAATGACTCCTCCTGCTTTGGGCGGAGCGGCAGGGAGTGTCAGACTTGGACTGACTAAAACCCATCCGTGTTCCTTCCTTGCCTTTTGTGTTCCAGGGCCGCGGTATCTCTTTCGAACAGTCCCGCAGCCCTGGCACTTTAATTTACACCTTAATTTTATTTTCTTGACAGGGAGTTTCAGATTCGACGAAGAAGAAATTGCTCTTTAGCCTAAAAAATAGTCTAACGCAAAACTTCAAAATAAAACAACCATTAATAAAAACTAAATAAATTTAACTAAACATCGTGACCATAGCTACTCGTCTTCATAATTCAAGTCGTGGTTATGTCGAAGAACGGACCGTGTTCTGGTGACGCTTGCGAAGAAGCGCGCCGACTCACGTGGTGTGCGCGTGCGGTTGTTGGAGGAGAAGTCTACCGCATACAGACCGTATTTTGGACTGAAAATATAATATAAATAAGTAAGTTAAGAAATGCTGCTGAAAGTAATGCACCCTGAGTCTCTATGTGTGACGAAACTTGTACCCCGCACATTATGGCCACCTATCGCCGCTACCAAACGCGACCACCAGTGGTTCAGTCAGATCACTATACGCCGCCACCAGTGGCAGCCACTGGTGGCTGGGTACGGCCATCAGTGGCTGCCACTTGCGGCAGTTGATCAAGTGGTACTGAGCCACTAAAACGCGGCCACAAGTAGCGAGCGCGGTGGACTCCCGCAGCTTGTGGCTCAGACGCAGCCACTCAAACGCTCGGTGTGCGCCGATGCTATACAAAATGTATGGAGAAACTTCGCGACTTGTGGCGGCCACTAATCGTTCTAATGTGATCACCAATAGTGGCTCAATGTGCGGGGGCTCTTAGAGACATTCTTTCAACCATACGAGGAAAAAATTATTTATGATAACATATACTACTTGAACTCAACCTCTTCATTTGCCTGTCCTTATCCCAATGTATTTGGAGCCGATGCAGCTTGTGTTCTCCTTCCATACATCTATATTACTCGTCATCTCTGCAGTCACCTCCTTTCTTGCACTATCATCCATCACACAGTCCATCCATTGTTTATTTGGTCTTCCTCTACTGTTACAGCCAACATTTTGCTTACGACATTTTCCTCATTCCATGTCCATACCACCCCAGTTACCGCTTTGAACTCAACCTGTCGTAATACAGTGCTGGTGATATGACTTTTAAAAGCTATGCCACAACGCCTGGTTTTCTAGCTTTCGCGCCCAGTCTGTTCCGGTCCACTTTGATTGTAGCATCCTATAGGTACTGCGCTTACCAATACCCGGTCTATACTCAAAGAGTTGTCTGCTCTAATACATTCCATCCCTCTTTGCACCTCGTCGTTGCTTACTTGCCACATTTTTTTACCACAGGCAATAGTTTAGGAGAAAGAAAGATGAATACGTACATGTATCCTGTAGTCCATTCGAAGTTATCCATGACGGACCAAGCTGTATAGTCCATCACGTGAATTCCATCTTTTATGGCGTAGTATACCTGCACATACATCACACCTATATTACCTAATCGGTCAAGCGAAGATGTGTCCCACAGTCAGCTCTCATTTTTTCTTTTGGACGTATGGTCTTTCGATCGATTCCCAAGTCGAACAAAGTGTTATTGGGTTTTTCCAAGAGGAATTTCTCAGTAGGTATTGGTAGTAGATCGGAGTTTGGATTTGTGCTCTGTCGATGGCGATAGGTCCGCCCCTATTTCATGGCACTTTAACATAACTGGCGAAATGTGAGTGCACTATGGTACACTTCTATGTCTAACTCGTCGGGGAAATACAAGTTTAATGTCATGTAACGTTGAGTTATGTTATTTCTTTGTGTTTAAGCCAACCTTTAGGTTTTATTAAGATTGTAACCTAAATCTGTGCATCGAAAGGTCAGAAGAAGGTTGCAGTTAGATTTAAAGCGTGATGACCTTAAAACTAGACCACCTAATACCCTAACATGTCGTCAGTGGTGTTCTGACAGATCCGCTTTGTGCTGGCAGTTTTTCGGCCAAAGTTGGATATGCTAGCTACTTGAGAACACATGCAAGAGGAGCACACCAAAGCTCTCGACAACCACCCTAGAAAGCCGTTGAATGCAGTTGCTGTGGCCGAAGTCGACTAGATGACATCATCAACAATTAAAATCTTTATTACCTGTTCCAAGTTATTTCTAATAAAATCCAGCCGCTGCAAATCGTACAGGTCCGGGCTGAGGGTAGGCAGACCATTCTCAGTGATCAAAATATCGTTGACTCCATAAGTGTCTTTGATCCAATGCAGCTGCTTCCTAAGACCTTCGGGGTATATCTGGAAGGTTTAAAAAAAAATTAACTATAGGCTAGAGGTGATCCAAGGTCAAAGCTGGTGTTTAAGTATCACCCGTAGACGCAATTGATCAAGGATGACCTATGCTTGTTGCGGTTGATCAGTGGATGGTTGGCCAATCTTTTTTTTTAACCGTGATTTTCCGAATCTGAAGCCATCAGAAAAAAGCACATGAAGCCAACAGACCCGGCTGTGATTCGACCACCTATCTTACCAAGTAATATCTTGTTTCCCAGTAACTGGGTTTAGGCATGAGATAGGCAGTTACTCCAGAACTTCATGCCAGTACTATACATAGAAGGGACTATCATCTGACTAACCTTTTCTCAACCAACCTTCCAGTTCGACCTCATGCGGCTATATACCAGTAGTTTTCATAGAATAACTGCCTATCCGACCTACACTACTCAGTTACTGGGCAATACTCAGTTACTCTTAGTTATGGTCAAGGAAAAGATTGATGGATTATGTGATAAGAATGAGAAAGGAGTACATGATGCCGTAACGTCTGAAGAAGAAGAAGTGTTACGGCGACCCCAAGTAGAATGGGGCAAGGTCGGATTTTCGGCTTCTATCTACCTGTACCAACTATCGAAGAACTAAAAATGACAGCCAGGACCAACGTGCTTTCCGAGGCACGGAAAAAACTCGGTACGTAATGAATAGTCACCCATCCGCTGAACCACCAATAATTCGACCTTGTATGATGTATCGAAAAATTCTTGCCGCAAACCAGTCAGCCGCAGCCGTGTTCCAGTCAGGATGGTTGACCATTGAGACTCCGATCTCTTCGGACCCGTAGTACGGCCAGGCTCCAGCCTTCTCAGGGTCCACCTTGCGTACCAGTCTGGTCGTGTAGTGGTTTAGGGCGTAGAAGTCGTAGGTTCCTGTAAGCGTCAAGAGATGGTGGCCTCGAAATAGATCTATTTTAGTTCTGTTCTGAATATAGGCCAGCATGCTGATTAAATGCGGAATAATTCAAATCAAATCATAATTTATTTGTTAACATAGGTAAAAAAAAAACCATTTTCCAAGCCTTAAAACTGCCAAAAAGATCTTTAATTACTTCGTCACTTGTAAGTTTCCTCGTACACTACGCAGCGACCACAGCCTGTGGCCGTACAGACCGTTCCACATTCTATCAAAATCTAAGGATTTTGAAGGCACTTCCTAATTGAATGATTCATATACTTGCAAAATGCATCTGCATAACAACGCTAATAAAGCACAATATTGTTGAGTTAACTTATAGATACTGAACACGCTGCAGCTGGTTAAACTATACAGCGTATACTAGAAACGCGTGGTCAATTTTTTTTCGCGATTTCTTGGACGGTCCCATGGAGAAACTTGTTCAATTTGATGGCCTGAATCACACCCTGAAATATGGTCACACCTTTGTGGTACAATACGCTGTAGTAACTGATTATGTATTGCACGATTGCCCACATCGACCACTTGGTCGGTAGACGGGCCGTCCAGCGTAGTATGTACTTCCGCATTTTGGTTAGAGCTTCTACGGTCAAGATTGCTCCCACGATCATTTACATTCCCGACTGTGTTTTACTGCCTAGTAAGTAAGTTACTCCTAAGTTCTTCAAGTTATCAAGTCAGCTTGTCATGTAGAAGCAAGTTGGCACGAAAATCCTTACTTTTTACAAATTCAATTTCTTCTGGAGAGAAAGGAGGCAGCCTGGGTCGCGGATAGCCTTCCTTCTTACTGTTGTCTGCCAGCAACTTTTCAAGTTCTGGTGGCCAGCCGCCTAATTTGGAGTAGATGGCATGAGCATATCTACCCTCCTAAAAATTAAATAACAGGCTAATCTGGAAGAGGTATAAAAAGTGTCTAGAAAGTCCACAGCTACGTAGGATGTGCTATAGAGCTTACCCAGAGTTGTATTGCAAGTTTCGTAGCTTCAGTATCAGCTGGCGTCTCCGGCTCGAGCCAGAAGAAAATCATGGACAACGACAACATGCCTGAACGTCAAAGAAAAAGTTGCTCGTAGTTAAAAAACATTGTGTTATTATTTAGCCTCGAGCGGCTCTTTTATGAGGAAGACCTAATCCAAAGTATTTAACTCACCATGATACAAATGCCTGAACTCCTCATCATAGATCCTGTAAGCTTCAGCGTGGGCCATCAGCACATGCTTATTGCACAAATACAGTCCTATCTTCGTATCGTCCAGGTATGGGGCGGCCATCTCACCATACCCACCATCACAAATGACCATGGGTTCGTTCAAGGTGAGCCAGTACTTTACACGGTCGGCGTAGAGAGAGTATAGGACCCTTGCGTAGTCAGCAAACCAAGTGGAGATGAGAGGGTTGGCCCAGAAACCTGAAAGTAATTGTGACTTGTGTAGTGTTTTAGATGACATCACGGCTGGTGCAGTGGCTGATTAAATGGCTGCTTCGCTGCGTGTCTTAGGTTCGATTCCCGCACGGAACAAATATTTGTATAGCCTACAGGTCGTTCCGAGTCTGGCTGTTTGTGCAAGTGACTTTAAAAGTTTATAAACGCATCCACGATACAGGAGCAATTACTAGTGTAGGGCCAGTAAAAAAAAAGTATTTTAGTGAAACATTCACAATAAACAAGTAGTACTTATTTCGAAAACTTTTCAATTGGTTGACGGTACCCTGCATGACCTAGCCTAAAGCTTCGTTGATCAGAAATATTTTAGACTAACTGGATATTTATAATTTTTTGGCAGGTTTTTGTATGTCAACCAAATCAACTTAAATAGTAAACGAAAACGTCGTGAGACCTGGCATGGCCTAGAACCAAAAATTGGAACGTACTTAACCAACTCCAACACGGTCTGGGCCCGCGTGGTCGATTACAGGCCACTCCCTCTCGAAGTGGGAATATTATAATCTGCCAACATTGCTTAAATCACTGTTTAAAATTGCAACATTTTAAGGTACCCTTACCGAGATCCTGCAAGTATTGTGGCAAGTCCCAGTGGTACATCGTCACGAGAGGCTGAATGCCCTTCTCCAGTAGACCGTCGATCAGGTTGTTGTAGTAATTCTTGCCATCCTCACTGATATGGTTAGGGAAACCAGATGGGAGGATACGAGGCCAGGATATGGAGAACCTAGAAATGATGACAAGGGTCCAGGATATTTTTAACATTTACAGGTGCGGCTGTACAGCGGACCACGGTTTAACTAGACACATGTAATAGGTTTTTTTTTTTTCGGATCGTAAATCATCAAATTACTTCTCCCGCTCTGGGCAGAGCGGAAGGGATCAGACTTGTACTTACTAAAACCCATCCATGTTCCTTCCTTGCCCTTTGTGTTCCAGGGCCGCGGTATCTCTTTCGAACAGTCCCGCAGCCCCGAACAGTCCCGCAGCCCCGAACAGTCCCGCAGCCCCACACATGTAATAGCTTCGGTCATGATAATTATGATGTGTGAGGGGGATTGTCTATCCATTGCTACCTTCGGTCATGATATGCATGGATGGTAAACAAATGAACCACGCAGCAAACCTTCTCGTGCGCATTCGACGTAACAGTGGACGGTCGACTTATGGCTGATTATGTCTTTGAAATTACAAACTCTTAGGTATCAGCGCGACCAGGGCTGCGGGACTGTTCGAAAGAGATACCGCGGCCCTGGAACACAAAGGGCGAGGAAGGAACATGAATGGGTTTTAGTCAGTACAAGGCTGACACTCCCTTCCGCTCCTCCCAGAGCGGGAGAAGTAATTTGATGATTTACGATCCGAAAAAAAAAGGTATCAGCGTGAAGTGGCCAGTCAGACCAGTTCATCATCAGTTCCCACTTCTAAATAAACTAACCTGTACATATTGAGCCCCAACTCCTGGGCCATCTCGATGTCTCTCTGCCACAGATGGTAGGTGTCACACGCCACGTCTCCGTTGGATCCATCTACGACCACATCTGGTCGCGTGTGTATCAGTCTGTCCCAAATGCTCTCTCCTTTATCTGGAAGATATGGGAAGGGTAATAATCTTGATGCGAGGGCCTGAATGTGATACTCTTTTGTTTTTTATAATTGCACAATTTTCCATAATTAAGAATGTTCTTTTTGGGTTAGTCTAGTAGTCGCAAGCGCGACTGCTGAGTATGAGGTCCGGGGTTCGATTCCCAGGTCGGGCAAAGTGATATTGGGTTTTATCATCAGGAATTTTTCAGTAGCAGCCACGGAGTAAGGATTTATGCCCGGTTGATGGCAAAGGGATCGCCTATTACATGAAACTTAAACATAACTAGCGAAATATAGGTGTACTATTAGGTACTCCTCTGCCTTACATTTCGGGGATTACAGGCGTGATGTGTTATTTGTGCTATAACTTAAGGTTTTGCTGTAAAAAAAAAGAGTAGAAATACAGGTTACCGTTTTCATTCCATCCGCCTTCTACTTGGTAGGCGGCAGTGGCTGCCCCAAAGAGGAACCATGATGGAAACGTCAGGTTCTCATCAGAGGATCCAACGACGATGAGAACACTGCTAAAAGAGCACGTTTATTATATCACTAGATGATGCCCGCGGTTTCGCCTGCGTGGATGTCGGTTATCGCGACCAAAAGTAATCATGATGATCCCATTTTCAAGTATTAAAATGGATATAGTATATTATCCTTAAGAGATAGACATAAGTCATCGCGGATTTTTCTGTAGACCTATATAAGATATACAATTCTACCATTCATCATTTTGTTATATCTTAAAGGGCAGCGTTTTCGTTGAAAGCTCCCCCAGACGGCTTATTTTTTTCTAACCCCTCCAACAAATATCATTATATTTTAGCCAATCTGTACAAAAACTTGACAAATTATATACTAAAAAATTCCTCGAGAACCACTCTATCTATTTAAGAAAACAACATGAAAATCAGTGCAGTAATTTTTGAGTTTATTGCGAACAGACAGATAGACGCGGCGGAGAACATTGTGTTATAATATGTAGTGATGTTGGGTTCGGCTTCCAGTACAACCGGATGCAGCTGAATACCAGTATTTTACATGGAATGACTGTCTATCTACGATACCCCTTGGTAGAAATACAGTCTCCAGATCTTCAATTTTTATACGTCAACAGAGAGTGCTCATCAGGCAGAACAACTTTTGCTAAGACGTCATTCCTATAGATATTATAGTGTAACTCGGCTCTTGGAGCTCCACAACAGGTGTTCCACATCTTCAATTTTTATACGTCAACAGAAAGTGCTTATCAGTCTGAACAACTCTTGCTAAGACGTCATTCCTATATATGTTATAGTGTGGCTGGGCTCTTGGAGTTCCACATCAGCTGTTCCAGATCTTTAAATTTATTCTCTTAGCAGAAAATGCTCATTACGTGAAACAATTTTTGTATCTCTTATAGTTTAGCTGGTCTGTTGCGGTTCTGCATCAGGTGTTCAAGTTTCCAAGATAAATTATAGCCTATATGTTGCCCAGAATATATCTATACAACAAAAAAAAAACATTCAAATCCGTCGAGTAGTTCCGAAGATTAGCGTGTACAGACAAACAGACAGACTTTTTTTTTTGGATTCCTGCTCTATTACTGTTCCTAAAACCCCACATTTTTTTTTTTATATATTATATTCAATGTACAGACACGGTTTTTTTACTGTCTTATTATATGTATAGATAACTAGCTTTGGCCCTCGACTTCTTTCATGTAGAATTTAAGTATAAGTGTGAGAAAAAAAAAAAACTATGTGCTATTCCGGACTATAATCTATCTCTGCGCCAAATTTCAGCCAGATCCATTGAGCCTTACTGGCGTGATTGAGTAACAAACATCCATCTATCCATCTAAACTTTCGCATTTGCCCTATGTCCTGTGCCACTACGCATCCTCTTTCATCTCTAGTGGAGACGCAGCCTTAAACCAACCTAACATATGTACTATCTACTATCTATGCATCATTACTGATACTATAAAACAATGCAGGTTAAAATAACACTGATTGTAAGTAAATCTTTATTGTGCTCATTCATTTATTTTGTGAACATATGACTTTATTTCATCGACTTTTTTTTTTAAATCCCTTCGGTATCAGGAACAAAGTCCAGGCTGGCAGTGTTCAGGGCTCTAGTGAGAGGAAGCTCCTCACTATGAGTGCCGAGTTCTGCTTTCTGAATCAAGCCCTTGACCGAGCCGCGCAATGAGAGCCTTCTAAGGTATTGGTCGAGGCTCTTTGCTATTAGTCCAATAACCGTAATGACTATCAGTACAATGAGTGGCAGAGTCCACGTTTCACATGCCGCGCCCTCGTCTGCTAAGTCAAGATACTTGAGTGGGTAAATCTTTGCTTGTTATCATTTCATGCTTATCATTGATTATTAAGAAAGCATTAGAACTAAACTGGAACACGTGTATCAAGCTAAAGCAAGCTTTTCCCCGCGGCTTCGATCATGTGGAAGTCTGAAAATATCCCACGGGGCTCCGATACTACCGGGGTAAAAAGTTTCCTTTGTCCTCTAACCCAAATGAAAGTTTTATCGTAGGCCAAATTTCATCCAAATCGGATCGGCCGTTAAGGTACTAAAAGATGACATAAACCGACAAACGCAAATTTCGAAATATTATAATGATAAATTTTGGATGTGTTTTCAAAAACATACATACATACATAAAGTCACGCCCTTTTCCCATGGTGGTAGGCAGAAACCACAGAATGCCATCTGCTACGATCCTTACATACTCCTTTTTGCCTCGTCCACGTTCATGAGATTATTTATTTTATAGTTTTTTTTTGTTATGAAATAATTAGCCACACCTTAATACGATGAAGTAACTAAATTACGCATAAATAAGTAGTTTTAGTTACGCTGTAGGTAACAGTACTTAGAAATTGTATATTAATGGATTAAAGTAGAAATAAAATAACTACCTATTTTATAAATATAAAATGATTTTTTAAACTAAGCTGATGCTAACAAATCAATAATTCATCATCTGCCTAGCCTTTTCCCAACTATGTTGGGGTCGGCTTGCAGTCTAACTGGATGCAGCTGAATACCAGTATTTTACATGGAGTTACTGCCTATCTGACCTCCACAACCCAGTTAGTACGGGGTAATGCGTTACACCTTGTTAAGACTTTTGGGCCACTGACTATCTGTAACGACTGTCAAAGATCTACAAATGGCAGCCGAGACTAAAGACTTTCCGAAACACTGAGGAAACTCGGTATGTAATGAGTGGTCACCCATCCACAGACCGACCAAGGCGAACACGGCTTAACCTTGATGACCGTGTGGCTTTTATTAATAAGCCACGAGCTCCACTAAAAAAATAATTTATAAACATTTTAAATATTTTTAGGAGAAAGCCTATCGAAGGTGAAGTGCCAATACTAACTGAAATTTTTCGAGATATTCCCTTTTTTTATCGGTTTTAATATAAAGGCGTTATTTGCATGTTTTATAATAATATGAATTCAGCATAACATATACAGCATACATTATTATTTTTCATTACGTTTATTTAAAATTAATAAATGTATTAACAAATTTTTAATTTATTCAGAAATTAAACGTTTCTGTAAATTTTTGACTTTGTTATTGGCATTTCGCCGTCGCTATTGAGATAAACTTTCATTCATAATTTACATTAATTAGTTGACTTACGTACCTTATCACAACCACACTGATTAAATGCATTATCACAACTGCCTGCGGCTGTATTGCATATCTAATGAACATTATTTTTAATCTAAACATCATTCATAAAACAGATTAATTATTGTATTTCTATAGCCTCAATGAAAAATAAATAATAATATAATCTACACTGAATTTTCGCCATCATCAACATCATCATTTCAGCCGAAAGACGTCCACTGCTGGATATAGGCCTCCTCCAAGTGTCGCCACATTGACCGGTCCCGTGCGACTCGCATGCAGCGATCCCCGCAACGTTCACCAGGTCATCGGCCCTTAGTGGGAGGCCTTCCAACGCAACGTCTTCCGGTTCGCGGTCGCCACTCCAGAACTTTTCAGCCCCGTCGGCCATCCGTTCTGCTAGCAATGTGCCCTGCCCACTGCCACTTAAGTTTGGCAATTCTTCGGGGAATTTCCGCCATCATCATCATTATCATCAGCCTATAATGTTCCCACCACTGGGGCACAGACCTCCTCTCTATGAGAGGGAATGGGCTATAATAATCGACCACGCAGGCCCAGTGCGTCTTGGTAGATTTCACATGTCTTCGATTTTTTGGTCCTAGGACATGCCGGTTTCCTCACGATGTTTTCCTTCACCGTTTTTGAGAGCAGTGGTGATGAAATAAGTTACACAAAGTAATGCGCCTGCCTGGGATCGAACCCACGACTTACTGTTCGTAAGTGGGTGTCGCTACCATTGGGCCACCGCTGCTCTCGGTCGATTCCGCCAGATATAATTATATTTATTACTTACTAGCTGTGGCCTGCGACGTTCGTCCGGGTGAAATTATTATAAAATGATAATCCCTATTTGAATCGGATTTTGTTAACAATTTCAAGGGATTTAATTTTTTTTTTGCACGGAATCCTAATCTTTTTTCTAAATTAAAGTAGCCCTAGTTACTCCTTTTTAGTAAAAGTCGGTCCAGCTGTTTCGGAGATTAACCGGAACAAACAGACAGACAGACAGAAAGGTTAAGAAAAGAAAGACAATTACCTGAAATCCTATTTGTCTAACGGTCTCATCTTTTGAAGTTAATCATTTTTATTAGATGGCGCAACATACAAGTCTCCAAGACAAGACTCTGAATGTAACCAAGATTTTGTAACAATATTTTGATTGAAAAGAGTGTCCATGGAGTTTCTTGCCCATTCTTCTCCATAGAGATCTACACTATGGAATGGGCAACTACAGTACTTTCACAAGTTATTATGCCTTGTGTCTGTGACTGTAGCTTAGCCTAATTTGTTTTTCTGACATTCAAAAGTGCCTGTAATGGTCTAATTGAAATAAATGCTTTTGAGTTTTTGAGTTTTGAGTTTTGAATCTGATTCCCGCCTCAGGTTTTAATGGCTTATTATTAACCAACCACCAGGTTTAGTCAAATGTAATGAAAAAAAATCACTTTTGATTGCCAAAAATAGTAAATGATCACCAAAATTAGATCCGCATTTTAGCGTGAAATTAAAACCAAAAATAGTTAATGATCACCAGAAATTGAACTGTTATGCTCTTGCATCCGACCCAGTCGACTACTTCTGAAAGGTTTATACAAAAATAACCTAACCTTCTAACCTAATGTATCCGCGTCGGGGTGCTTCAAGTCGGCCTAGGCAAAACTAGTTCGTCATCAACAACCTCATTAAAATTTGGTGCTCATTTACTAAATTTGATGATCAATTGATATTTTAGGTGATAGATGTTAGTGGTCACAAAGTTATTTTTGGTGGTCATTATATTTATCCCCGTTTTTAATTGCCTAGTTTCCGTTGGTTTGGTGGACGTAAGTGCGACTACTGAGCGATACGGTTGACTCGATTCCCAGGTCAGGTGCTATCATCTCCGTTTTAAGACTATTTAAAAATACCTTTAGACTGTAGCGGCACTACAAAAAGGGCACAAACATAGAATAAAAAGTAGTACAGCGCCATCTATGACATAGACGATGAACTAAACAGCGGAAGACACCGAATTCCTAGATCGCGCAAGTAAAGTCATCCGCAACTTAAGAGTATATAGAAGAACCAGACGACAACCGTCGGGCAGTAGCCCATCAGACTACACTCGTCGGGTCAGACGATCCTCCCTTTTTTATGAGTTCTATAACATAGACAACTTTCTATTTTAAGTCTGTTATAGCATACATACACACCAGGTCAACTAGTCTGAAGTAGTTTTGTAATTTTCATTTATCATTTATCATTTACCTAAGTACCTATTCATGATTTCATGAATAATATACTTCTCCCAGTACACACTGTAATGAGTGCACGAGTACCTACTGATCCTAACGCGCAAATAATGCAGTGCTCATATAAGTAAAAATTAATGCAATTACGAACAATTTGCTATGCCTTACACGGCTATAAAGCTGCTTTTTCAACAGAGATGTGCTATGCAGCTATGCTGCGAGAATGTAATGTGAAACTAATATGTGACCGTTTCCACTGATACTAAGCTATGTAGCGGTGCGAGTAAGATGTGCTGCTACTGTAGGTACTCTGCTCTGCACATAGCTACACCACTCGCGACCATCCATAGCACGCATCGTTCCATATAAAAAACATATCTTAGTTATATCCGTTTACACCAGTGCTAAGCTATGTGCACCAATGAATATGATTGGTGGATATCAAACATCTCCATAGCAACGTAGCATAGCACATCTCTGATGGAAAAGCACCCTAATAATTATGTTTTTAACTAACTAGTTACTGCGGGCATTATAATGGGACTTTTAATAATTTGATTTGTGAACGGATTAACTACAATCCTTTCAAGTCCAATCCAAAAACAACTTTAACTTCCAAAAATAAAGATAGAGTCAAGCGCGACTGCTGAGGGGCTGGACCATTTCTCACGGTAGTTTTACTGGCAGATAGCTGATGTAATAAGGAGTAACTTGCTATTTTTATTTTAGAAAAATAATTAGGGTTTCGTGCAAAAAAAAACTAAATTAAAAGATTTTGTTCAAATTAGGCTGTTAATCAGCACTTTTTAACGTCAAAGTTTACAATACGCCCGCCCTTCCACTTCCTAGTGTTTTAGCTGGAACGATGTGGTAGAATAATAATAAATTGTCAACAAAATCGAATTCAAATAGAAAAGTAATAATACTAAAGTTTGTTTGTTACCTTTTCACACCTAAACCACTGAACCGATCATACTGAAATTTTTATATACGTTGTCAGGTGTACAGAAACGGACATAGAGTACCTTTCATAACGAAAAAAAGTACTGTTCCCAAGGAAAACGCGTGTCTTTCGAATAATGATTGAATTATATTATTACAAGCAGAGTACAACCAGAGTTGATTG
This sequence comes from Lycophotia porphyrea, assembly GCA_950005105.1. Taxonomy (NCBI): domain Eukaryota; kingdom Metazoa; phylum Arthropoda; class Insecta; order Lepidoptera; family Noctuidae; genus Lycophotia; species Lycophotia porphyrea. The sequence continues at coordinate 12,958,098 of OX465406.1, forward strand.
TCAAATTCTAAATTAACGCGAGCAAAACCGCGGGTAAAAAGTAGTAGGTTATGATTTCCCACGGCCGAAGGTCCAAAGCAACTACTAGTCACCAATAAGCGGAGTGTGAAATTAAATGTTTCTGTGATTAAGTTTTAATATTATCCTTGAATAAATGCATAACGAAAATTAGATAGTTTCATCCGATTATTCAAACTAACATCAAACAATAAAAGGTACCGCCGTCTATTTTGCGGATGTACAAATACGATGCAAATCTGATTAGTGGATGTTTCAGCCGACCAGTTCGGGAATAATTGGCTCGAACCGGTTTCAGCCGGATTAAAACTAGTCTAAACCGGTGCAGTGTAGGTATACCTACACTGTACTTCACTCTTGTTTGTGGTTACGCAGTAGTGATACTGATTTGATATTCATACTAAAGGTGCGTTTGCGAGAATATTTCTACGTACGTAATTCATTATTCTTATGTAAGTCGGATGCTGGCACAGCTAGACGGGGTCGCGGCAGACCGAGGAGAAGATGGCGGGACGTCTTGGATGGCTTCCTCTCAAATTGGCGAGAAGCACACCATCGTGAGAAGTGGAAGGAATGGGAGGAGGCCTTTGCTCAGGAGTGGGAAAGTATGGGCTAACTAAAAAAAAAAAGTTGCACAGAAGCTATGTCCAGCGAAGGCATTGCCTGCCCAAGAAATGATCTAGGGGGAGTCATGTCTTAGGCTAGGTCTAAGTTGACCAGTGATCATTTTCTGAACTCATTGATTCCAATAAACTAAACAACATGCATCATAGTTGTAGGCGAAGCACAATAACATTGAGCTCAAATAACATATGTAAAAATAAAGCAGGCCAATGTGGTCCTTATAGACATGTACATAAAGACTATTTTGCCTTGAAGGCAGTTGACAAATACCATTAAAACTAGATTTACATTAGATATATAAGCTGAATCATGTAGTCGCAACTGCCATAACTATAATATTAATTCATATAATCATGTCGTTCAATAATTTGCCTTATATACTTTGTGTTTTATGTAAAAGGCTCTGAAAAAGAGGTAAATAACTAGAATTCAATATAAAAAAGTACATAATGTTTGAATAGAAGGTCACAATAACAAAATGTGAAAGTGTGACATCAGCATATAACGAAATATGTAAGTAAATAGCGAGAGAAACAGTATTGCATCAGCAAAGTAGGCATAACAAAGAAACCTGACACCGCGGGACGTCATTATGTACGCAGGTGTTCGTACTGCGCAATAACAATAAGCCCCGCCCTTTTATAAAAAATGGACTTTTCCACGGTAATACCTTGATATGAGTGGTTTAAAAGGGCGGGAAAATATTGGTTTGCTCGCTACTTGCGCTACCGAGTTCAAGATATAAATAGGGGCGCCTTATAAAAATAGAGTTAGTCGTCTTCATAATTCAGTTCTCCAAAACCGATTCCTACGTAAAGTCACGGGAGCCCCTTATTATGTCCGCAATGATCGTCTGCACATTGATCTTAGATTGCCCACTATCCAGCAGTTCATGAAACGCCTCGCCAAGCGCTTCTTCGATTCTGCTATTAGGCATCGTAACCCCCTGATCGCATCGGCCGCCCGATACGAGCCCTCGCGTATTAGTCAGATCCGCCGCCCGAGGCACACTCTCGTTGACCCCGACGATGACATCACCCTCCTCCAGGAGAGCAGTAGGGAAACCAGCACGCTCCCAAAACACAGACGCCGTTATCCGTCTTTCCGTCCTCGCCGACGAGGCCCGTCGCGAAACCCCGGTACACGCCCTCCCCGACCCTTGCTCGAGCCAGCCCGCGCAGCTGAGCCTGTAGACTTAAATCAGCCCCTAAATAATATCACTCAGATCCAGCCTGTCCCTTTGCTGTCCTCTCCCAGCGACGCCCTGAGCCGAGGTCCGTACCCCACAGGGGGTGCCCTCAGTGCGTAGTCGCTTAGTTTGTAGTTTAGTTTGTAAGTTGCTCTGGCTGGAGGCCTTAATTTCGAGGCATCCACAGAAAAGCCCGGTTAAGCAGTCGACAACCTCCCTAGGTTGAACTGCGAGATGCCCTTCACAAAAAAAAAAAAAAAACTTCATAATTCAGCCACCTTTAAGTCGTTCGTAACGTTGCTATGCCCGTCGCGTAATCTAAAAATCAGTCAGTTTCTTAGTGTTAATCAAGTCAGTTTATTGTTAGTCATAAGTGCTCTCTATATTCTTTACCGTTGTTTGTGTTCTTGTAAATTATTGTTACCAGTTTATTGTGTGTGCAAATCAAGAATTAGAGTGATTATTTGTGATTCAACGTGTTTTATTACTCTTGAGAAAGAGGCCAACCGCCAACCGACCTACATTACCCTATCCGTGTAAGCCGTGTGCTACAATAGTTTGAATGGCAGCGGAATCAGAATATTCCGCAGTTGATTTAAAATTTAGAAAATAGTCATGCTGCTTGGGTTTCCATAACGGATTTATGTATTCTTGGTGAACTACCAGTGAGTATAGCTAAACGCACGTTTGGAAAAAGTAGGAGTAATTAATAAAAATTCGAATATACCTACAGGGTGTAAACGGACTCTTCACGAAGCCATTAACCAAGCATTATGTATAAAAACAAAACATGGGAAAAAGTTGGAACTTTGACCGTCAATATCTCCGTAACTATTTAGAAGGTTCCCAGGTATGGTCTAGAACAAAATAATGATCTTAATGACGGGGAGAACAAGTGCCTTTCGGCTTCATTGAGTCTTTTTACACCCTTTATTTAATATAGACAAAGTCCTGATATTTCTGAAACTTTTTACGTAAGTCAGCAAAGTAACTTCTGTATCTGCTTGAATGGTCTAAAGAAAACCTAATCTATCCGAAGTGGATTCTTATTGTTTTATTAAAATGTATGGTCTTTGTTTGGATTGCAACTGTTCTGAGGCTTCTGGGTTCCTTTTGAGGAATGGGGTGAAAAATAAATACTCCGTAGTGTCAATAAATCCATATATTTTTAATCAGCATAAATTCAAAATGTAGTGCATAGTTCTCTTTTCGCGTGGCATTAATAGGAAGTAAATCGCCGCCATCTTTTTTTTTTTTTCAATACAATTTCCACAGACCATTTTAGAAATGTTTGGAAAAAATCACTTTCAATTAACAGCCAAATGAACCATGCTGCATTAAGGCTATACATCATCATCATCATCATCAGCCTTATAATGTTCCCACTGCTGGGACTCAGGCCTCCTCTCTTATGAGAGGGAAGGCTATACAAAACCAGTTTATGTGGATCTCTCATTGTACGGGACATCTATACAAAGTGAGGCCATATTATACTGGAAATGTATGGCTTGATGTGTCGCCGTGTGCACTTTTAGTAGAGACATTTGTAATAAATACTGAAATAATAATATTTGTATGTAAATGTTTGTCTACTTAATACCTAGTCAGATAAGCTCAATAAACAAAAATGCACAGCGTCTAAAATAACTCGTTCTAACGTAACAATAATAATAACATGGTATCTACTAACACTATTATTTACATAACACTTAAAACTTTATCACATCTAACACACTTATCGCTATCATCAGTGACATTATATTTTCTACAACGCAAACATTGTCCATTTTTACTCTGTGACAACTCAATGTGCGTGTCTTTCCCGCTATTTTTAACTGTCAAACTGACAGATGACAGTTCTAAAATCTCGCTCAGAACACTATCGTTCACACCATCAGACTTATTTAGTTCATTTATTTTATCATACAATTCTGAATTTAATACAATATTAGCTTGCAACTTCTTTAAATTTTCATTTTTCGCTAACACACATATCTCTCTTTTCAAATCCAATATGGCGTCCATTAGTGATGTATCCAGACCAATTGGCCGTAAGACTGTTAAGTTTTCGGTAAAATAAAACGGTTTTTCGTACAAAGGATGGTGTTGCCAGACTTCTTCGATTAAATGCGGTAGAATAGGGCCTAAAGCTTTGCAGAGAGAGACTAAAATCGTATGTACCACTAATTGAGCTGAAACTCTTTCGTCACTATCTCTTTGAGAGCAATATAACCTATCTTTTATACAATGGCAATACAAACCAGACACTTTATTGCTAATAAAGTTCAAAATGCTTTGCGCTACATGATTATACTTATAATTGTTATAACTATCATTAATTTGTTTGACAAAATCTTCTGTTTCTTTGACCATGTAGCTGTCAAAATAGTTTAGAGTCGGTTTTCGGTTAAAATCGGTTTTTAGGACGTCACTGACGACTCCCAGGAGATATTTCATTATGTTTCTAATCCTGATCAGTTCTGCTTGACAGTCGTCGAGGAGTTTCTTGCTGATTACTATCTGGGAATGCTGGGTGGAGTGGCTTGCTACCCACCACCTTTGGAAAAAATAATAATTTGAGGTTAAAAATTCTGATGCCTTCACAATTTTATTTTTTTCATTTTATTATCATTTGCAGTAAGTGAAAACTTGCACAATTATAAGTAAATATTTTGCCATTACGCGACTGCCTATCTGACCTCCATAGCCCAGTTACAGTCAGTCCAGTATGGAGTATATACTGACCCCCAGTTTTACCAAAGAGTTTCTCCTCAGTTAGGTTTTTTTTTTTAAAACTCTTTGAATTTCTCCTCCATCGTGGGTGCGTTTACAAACATATAAATAGCCAGACCCGGAACAACTAACTGAAGGTCATACAAATATTTGTCCCATACAGTGCGAACCCGTGACACGCAGCCAGCAGCCAGTCGCTCAACCACCGCGCCAACCGTAAGATTCGTTGTAAGTCGAGCTTCTAACTACCCACAACAACGGTCTAAGCTTTACATAATGACAACCGTGTCTCGTTATGTAACTGACGGGCACGCATCCACGGACCGACCTTGGCCAGTGTTGCTTCTTCTTCTTAGCGTGTCGATGGCAAATTTTTACTAAATATGTTTCGCCCAAAATTCAGCTACACGAAGTCCTTACTTAACCTTGAAGAACTTACCTAAGAGTATCAACGCCATAAGCCGGCTGGCTGTTCTTATCTTTGCCTCCCTGTATGATGGTGGTCGGGTCTATCACGTTGCCGATAGATTTAGACATCTTGCGTTTCTTGTCATCTACGACGAAGCCGTGGACGAATATTGACCTGGGAAATAATGAGACTAAATTATATAACATAACATAACATCACATCACGCCTGTAATCCCCTAAGAGTTAGGCAGAGGTAGGGCTGCGGGACTGTTCGAAAGAGATACCGCGGCCCTGGAACACAAAGGGCAAGGAAGGAACATGGATGGGTTTTAGTCAGTACAAGTCTGACACTCCCTTCCGCTCTGCCCGGAGTGGGAGAAGTCATGTGATTTCCCATCCGAAAAAAAAAATGGTTAGGCAGAGGTGTACAATCAAGGACACTCCCGCCTGATTACCACTAAGCTCATTTTTGCTTGCACTCACAACTTGAAGCGCTCTCTAGCCGGGCGGGGAGCCTCCGCATGTTCAAGCGATTTTTTTTTTAATGATCCGGCGGAACAAACCCTGACTGTACCTGATAGTACACCCACATTTCGCCGCCAGTTATATTTAAGTCCCATGTAATAGGGGGCGAGCCAAATGCTAAACCGGGCACAAATCCGTGGTTCCGTGGCTGCTACTGAGAAATTCCTGATGGAAAAACTCATTAACAATTTGCCCGACCCGGGAATCGAACCCAGGACATCATAGGCAATCAAAAAAGGCAGGATAATGATGATGTTTTGATCGGTTTCTAGTCTAACCGGATGCAGCTGAATATCAGTATTTTACATGGAGCGACCGCATATCTGACCTCTCTATATACACCGTGATTTTTTAGTCGTCTGAAAAGGTGGTCCACTCAATGTATCCGACATAAAATCATAAAATTTTGAATATCAGCCTCCAACTGGGACGCCGGCTCACGGAACGCGGACCGGGACACAGGGATGAAGGGTGAGTACTATTGAAACTATAATTTGATGTTAGAATGCAAAGAAAATTTGGAAAAACAGTAAATTTCGACGATTTACTTTGAAAAAATGTATTAAAAATCTAGGGGTAGGTCGGGACTTTTTATCTTTTTTTAGGGGTGCAGGTACAAAGAAAAATAAATAATACATAAAAATTATGAAACATCCTGTTAATAATGTTTACGTATCAAACAGTAGAACATACCTAACCATCGCACGAGTCGAGTAGATAGATCTTCGTCGCTCGCAATAGATTGTTTCAACTACGTTTTGCATCATAATATTTACATTTTTTTTTTATCTCTTAAATATCATTTTTGGTAAGACTGGTGCAGATAAGAACTACTCACTTATAAGGCGCATCTTCTGTCAACGCTAGCGAAGTCAGTAGCGACGCTTGGAACCAGCCCGTCAGTTGGTCCACTCCTTCAGAGTACAGCTGGGCTGTGCGGCCGCCTAGCGTAGACCAGGACAGACCTGAGTCTAGCCAGATGTCCATTATGTCCTGGGAATGTAGATAGCAAAGTGAGAATTTTAAAAACAGTTTCAAAACTTGCACCAAGTTTCAAACATGTTGCTAAAAGTTGTAACGAAAACATAACATCATGCCTTGTAATCCCCGATGGGTTAGACAGAAGTGTACCTAAAATAGTACACCCACATTTCGCCTGTTATGTGTGTAATAGGGGGCGAGCCTATTACCATCGGCCGGGCACAATCCCAGGTTCCGTGGGTGATGCTGAGAAATTCCTGATGGAAAAACCCAATAACACTTTGCCCGACCTGGGAATCGAACCCAAGACCTCATGTTCGGCAGTCGCGCTAGCGACTAATCGACCAACGATTAGTAATTAGTTGATTAGTGAAAGAATGTTCGGTATCGGATCAGTGGTTCCGGAGATTACCCCTACAGATTTGCCATCCTAAAATGAACTTAATTCTCCCACAAATAACACAAATTCATATAAATTACTTCGATTCCTCATTACCTTTCCTTTATTGACTTTCTGGGTATCAATCTGGTGATCCTTGATGACGTCATCGGTCAGCAGTTCAGTGACGTCACAGGTCCACCACACGTCAGCGCCGCGCGACTCTATCAGAGAGCATAGCTTGTCTATGATGCGTCTAGAAATGAGTATTTTAGTCAGTATTATTTGTGGGATTAAGAACATTATGTAATAAAGTTTTTGGTTTGAACTAAGAATAATATCATTTCGAACTAAGCGGAGCGGCTTTTTTCCTAACTTATACACATGTTGAATCTATGCTGAAACATAACCCAAACATAATGTTACCAGGCCACGATGTAGATAAGTAAAGAAGAGGAAAACACGCTCACTGTGTAATGTGAGCCACCCACATCGAGATGTGAGGAGTAAAACACGCTCACTGTGTAATGTGAGCCACCCACATCGAGATGTGAGGAGTAAAACACGCTCACTGTGTAATGTGAGCCACCCACATCGAGATGTGAGGAGTAAAACACGCTCATTGTGTAATGTGAACATCCCACATCGAGATGTGAGGAGTAAAACACGCTCACTGTGTAATGTGAGCCACCCACATCGAGATGTGAGGAGTAAAACACGCTCATTGTGTAATGTGAACATCCCACATCAAGATGTGAGGAGGAGTAAAACACGCTCATTTTGTAAAGTGAGCAACCCACATCGAGATGTGAGGAGGAGGAAGACACGCTCATTGTGTAATGTGAGCAACCCACATCGAGATGTGAGGAGGAGGAAGACACACTCATTGTGTAATGTGAGCAACCCACATCAAGATGTGAGGAGTAAAACACGCTCACTGTGTAATGTGAGCCACCCACATCGAGATGTGAGGAGTAAAACACGCTCATTGTGTAATGTGAACCTCCCACATCAAGATGTGAGGAGGAGTAAAACACGCTCATTTTGTAAAGTGAGCAACCCACATCGAGATGTGAGGAGGAGGAAGACACGCTCATTGTGTAATGTGAGCAACCCACATCGAGATGTGAGGAGGAGGAAGACACACTCATTGTGTAATGTGAGCAACCCACATCAAGATGTGAGGAGTAAAACACGCTCACTGTGTAATGTGAGCCACCCACATCGAGATGTGAGGAGTAAAACACGCTCATTGTGTAATGTGAATATCCCACATCAAGATGTGAGGAGGAGTAAAGCACGCTCATTTTGTAAAGTGAGCAACCTACATCGAGATGTGAGGAGGAGGAAGACACGCTCATTGTGTAATGTGAGCAACCCACATCGAGATGTGAGGAGGAGGAAGACACGCTCATTGTGTAATGTGAGCAACCCACATCGAGATGTGAGGAGGAGTAAAACACGCTCATTTTGTAAAGTGAGCAACCCACATCGAGATGTGAGGAGGAGGAAGACACGCTCATTGTGTAATGTGAGCAACCCACATCGAGATGTGAGGAGGAGGAAGACACGCTCATTGTGTAATGTGAGCAACCCACATCGAGATGTGAGGAGGAGTAAAACACGCTCATTTTGTAAAGTGAGCAACCTACATCGAGATGTGAGGAGGAGGAAGACACGCTCATTGTGTAATGTGAGCAACCCACATCGAGATGTGAGGAGGAGGAAAACATTCATCATCAAATTAATTAGGATAAGATAAAGGCAAAAGGATGTTTATGATACTTACTGTTATCACTGACAAAACAAGAACAATGCATTTTGGTTTTCACTTGCAAGCCAAATATTTATCACTAGCGACCCGCCCCGGCTTCACACGGGTGCAATGTATATATTATATACATACAAACCTTCCTCTTGAATCAGTCTATCTATTGCTGAAAACTGCATTAAAATCCGTTGCGTAGTTTAAAAGATCTGAGCGTACAAACAGCGGGAGCTACTTTGATTAATACTATGTAAAGATGCCAGTCGTTGAAATAAAGTCAAAAATAGTATTTGGAATGAGGAATTAAAAATGCTGCTTGATTTTGGGTTTTAACTTACTCATCCACCACAACTTTATTCCCGCTATACACGGCGGGTATAGGCACGCCCCAGGCTCTCTGTCGCGATATGCACCAGTACGGCCTCTTCTCCAACTGTGCTCTGAAACCCTGCCGATATTGGTCGCTGCTGGAGAGCGGTAGGATCTCCACTTTTTCTAGAGCTGCCTGTAATGCCAAAAAGACGAATTATATTTGTAATACGCAATTAACCATTTAATTTTCCTAGCAACAATTACTGATACTGTTAGCCTGCGTCATCCCATTGCTGGGCAAAGGCCTCTCTCCATGACTTCCAGTTGTTTCGATCCAGGGCTAGTGTGGGCCACTGGTTGTTGGTTTTATCCAGCTCGTCCCGCTATCTTCTACGAGGTCTGCAGCGAAAATTATTATTATTTTTTTTTTTTTTAAATTTTGTCCACTTTCATCACCTATATTGAGTATTTTTATCTCACTTGGAACGAAAAATACTTACCAATACACATGTTAGCAACGCTACAGTAAGAACATGAATATTTTGGGACGTAGCTTTAACCTGAATGAAAGCCACCATTTTGTTTAAGTGTTTTATTCCAAGCGCCAAAAGATCCTACCAGCACTGTGCTCTATGGTCTACGAACCTGTCAAATCTTAGTAGAGACACAACAATTGTCTATGGTAAGTTACTCCCGGGAGTCACACGAGCACGATATAGCTAACTTACCAGCGCCCTCTCCTTCAGTGCCGCTGTATCAATGAACCATTGCTGGCTAGCTGTGATGATGAGCGGCTTCTTGGTCCTCCAGTCCAGTGGGTACGAGTGCACGTACTCGCCCCTGTGCATGATGTCAGCGCGCAGCCGGGAGATGATCAGCTCCTGGCCAGAGCCTAGCACTGGTTGACCGTTCAGTTCCGGGTCTAGGCGAGTGTAGCAGCCGGCTTCGTCGACGTTGCATTCCTGAGAATATTTGAAAAAGAGAATGGGTCAGTGGATATGCAGTTGCATTTTCAAAATAAAAAAATTGGCTGAGCACTTTTAGAACACACAAAAATACACCCTCAAAAACGACTGTCCCGAACCACTACCTACTGCAGGGATTCCCAAGTAATTCAATTTTAATAGACACGATTTTTTTATTTTTGTATCGAAACTACATTGCAGCCTCTCTTGCTTAAAAAAAAAAAGTTTTTTCTGACAAGGGAGCCTGGTATTTTAGCTTAAAGTTGGTAGGGCATAGAGTAAACGGTTGGGAATCCCAGCCACAACCCAGTTGGTACTAGGTAATACGATACCCCTTGGTAAGACTGGTTTTCAGACTTTTTTGCGCCACTGACTACCTAACGACTGTCAAAGATCTTCATTCTTTCTTCTATCGTGCTTTGCGAGGCACGGAGGAAGCTCGGTATGTAATGGGTGGTCACCCATCCACAGACCAACCTATGCAAGCAATAAAAAACTTACCACCGTCATATTATTCTTCAGCGCAATGAGGAAGTCTTCAGACCCGTGTGCCGGGGCCGTGTGCACTAGCCCCGTACCCTTGGCGTCTGTGACGTGGTCTCCTTCAAGGAACGGAAGGGTTTGCTTGACTAGTTTGTTGTAGTAAGTCGTGCCTTGGAGGTGGTGACCTGGAGAAAATAACAGTGATAACCTTTTTGAAGTAAAACGCACGCTTGACTTGGGGAGTAAGCTGGTGAATGATGTTACGAGGCAAAGGGAAGTTGAAAGAGACCGAGTTACGTTTTTGAATTTGACAGACGATTGTTCGGCATTTGTTTAAGTTTTACTTCAGTCGTGTCGTCTAGAGCACACTCGTTTTTTTTAATACATGTGGCGTTTTGTAGACTGTTGGTGAAAACGGGCTGTAGGCATTCAGTTAATTGTTGCTTAAAATGGTTGGTGAAAACAGGCGTTAGGCCATCTGTTAGGTATCGCATATTGTAGGTTAAAACGGGCATTAGGCATTCAGTTAGGTATTGCTTATTGTTGGTGAAAACGGACATTAGGCATTTAGTTAGGTGTTGCTTAGTAATGGTTAAATGGGCGTAAGACATTCTGCTAGGTGTTACTTAGTGTTGGTGAAAACGGACAGGTATTCAGTACAGGTAAAAAAAAAAATGCCAGTTTCGTTAAAAATGTGCAAATATGCTTAAGCACATTTTAAATTGAATCTTAAAAGGTTGCCGCCGTTCCATTCTTTCGCCTAGGGTACCAGGAATGCTAGGGCGCTGACAACGATCACTATTACCAAGCCTACAATGTACTTATGTGTTTGTCGTTCTAATAATTCAGGTCTTTTATATTTAGATCCAAATCCAGATTTAATTATCAAAAATTTAACAATTGTAGCTCATTATTTTAGCCAGAAGTATGACTGAGGCCAGAGGTATGATTTGGTGGTATCCTTCTGGCACCCGTAGCGCCAGAAGAATACCAAATCATAGTTGCAAACACAATACATACCATCAAACTCAGCAACAATCCTAGTCTCCACTTTCAGCAACTCCTGCAAGGCCTGCACCAGCCCACTGGCAACGATCAAGTAGTCAGATCTACTGCTCAGTGATACAATGCTGTATTTCAGCTTAGGGTTGTAGCAGATCGCACGGTTCGCGATCAGGGTCCAAGGTGTGGTCGTCCAGATTATTGCTGATACTTTGTTCCTGGAAAATGAGGATGAGCTTATTTCGTATATAAAGGGTGTAAACAGACTCTTAACGAAGCCGAAAAGCATTTGTTCTCCCCGTCATTGCATCATTTTTTTGAACTAGACCATACCTGGGAACTTTCTAGTTACGGAGATATTGGGGGTCAAAGTTGCAACTTTTTCACAACTTTTTTTTTAATACATTTGAAGATCTTTGACAGTCGTTAAAGTAGTCAGTGGTCCAAAAAGTCTGACAACCAGTCTTACCAAGGGGTATTGTATTTCCCAGTAGTAACTGGGTTGTGGAGGTCAGATAGGCAGTCGCTCCATGTAATATACTGGTATTCAGCTGCATCCGGTTAGACTGGAAGCCGACCCCAACATAGTTGGGAAAAGGCTAGGCAGATGATTATACATACATAAACTCACGCCCTTTTCCCATGGGGATAGGCAGAAACCGCAGAAACCACAGAACGCCACCTACTACTATCCTTACATAGTTTACCCATAACTACACTCCTACTCCTTCCCTGGTATTTTTAAATACATGTTTTTTGTATTTTTTTTACTTTAAACACTTCAAGGACCGCCTTACTATTAAATCCATCCATCAGCACAAAGTTTTGAGTCCTACTGTAAAACGTGATTTTTCTTAATACTACTTTTTTTTTAATACGCTTTTGTTATTAGTTTCACCTGTAACTATGTAAAATCTTAGAAGTTAAATTTGACCCACTTCCCGGTTTCCGATTGAGCTGAAATTTTGCATACATGTTTGGCTTGGATGACAATGCATGGTTAGCTAAATGACGATTCTAAATCCAATATGGCGGAGTCCGAGAGATGGCGGAGTAGTTATCTTATTTGCATTACCATGATATGGGTATCAAATGAAATAGTTTGCTGAGAAAAATACGAGAAATAAAATTACGTCACTCACGAGTATTTTTTTGCTATTTTAAAACTATAATATTATTTTAATTTTTCCCCGCAAAAGTGACCCCCTACTTAAAATTTATTTATTAGTGAGTTATACGTCCGTGTTTTGGTCACAGAAATTTATACGTGTATGGATCCATTTTTTCGTTCAGACATATAGATCCCTAATAAGGAATATATGATAGGATGACAGGCGAAAATGCAAGAAAAAAAGTGTTACACCAATCCCAAGTAATAATATGGTACGACGGCAGAAAAATGATGACTTGCATAAACTAAACAATACCTGACAAAATGTGGTACCACCTACCCTTTGACAGCATTCTTCATAACTGCAGGTACAGTCTCCACAGGGAACGTGACATACACTTCAATACTCTTATATTGAGGATCATACTCCAACTCAGCTTCAGCTAACGCTGTTCTGAAAAAGGATGGGAAAAGTATTAGCAATAAAATAATATACTGCAGAAAGGTAGGCCCTTATATAAGTGTGTGGTGGAGGTGGCAGGGTGGGTCTGTGGTATAATATAGTAATTGTAGTAGTAATTAAAGACTATTATTCTCTTTTAGCTGTAGTTCAGCTAAGAATAAAATAAATAAAATAAATGAATAAATAAAAGATAGAAATCATGTTTGTTTTGTAAGGATTTCTTCAAAATACGCACATTGGACATGGAGCTGCGGACACCAGCCCTTTATACAATACAATACACAATACAAGAAATCATTTTAGTTATTTTACCTCTGTGAGCTGCAGAACAACATCAACCTTATTATCACAAAAATAAAGCTCACTATAATTTTGACAGACATGACAGTGATCGCAAGCTAATAACAACCTTAATGCTATGAGCATAAAGATCAGTGATTTAACAGTGAAGGGAACAAGTAAAATAACTGGAATAGACTAAACTAAATACTAATACTGTAATAAATAAAGTCAAAACTCACCTTGAAGAAGGTGACCAGTAAACAGGTTTCAATGCCCGAAATATTAACCCAGACTTATACATTTTATAGAACTGCCTCAATTGGTTCTGTACATATCCTTTATTTAACGTCAAATAACACTGTTCCTCCCAGTCGGCCATGACACCCCACTTTTTAAATGCATCTTTCTGTCTCTCCACCGTTTCTAAAGCAAAAAGTCTGGCAATTTCTCTGACTTGTACCGGGTCTGATATTTGGCTGTTTTTCATTGTTTTCTTTGCCTTTTGTAGAGCTTTGAGCTCTATGGGTAGACCATGACAGTCCCAGCCGGGGATGTAGTGGACGCGGTTGCCTTGCAGTACTTGGCTTCGGTTGTTTATGTCTTTGATTATCTGGAAAATATATATAAAGCTATAATGAGATATTATAAGATAGAATAGTAAAAAGATGTAATATAACAAAATACGTTTACATACTCTAAACTTTGCCCACAATTACCTCGACGTAGTGCTGGAAGAGGAAATGGGTAGCATAAAAGAAAATATTGGTTGGGGCTTTTAATTATTTTAATTCTGGGAGGTTAGGCACAGGTACCTAATAGTATAGCCACATTTGGCCAGTTATGTTTAAGTTCCATGTAACTGGGGGCATTACTATCAACAGTTCACATGTCCAGACTCTATAGCGGCTACTTAGAAATTCCTGATAGATAAACTCAATAAAACTTTACTCAACCTGGGAATCAAACTCAGGACCCTAAGCTCAGCACTTGCGCTTGCGACCACTTGACTAACGAGGCACACAAGTATACAGTTCAAATATTTTAAAAGTCAGTCAGAGAGAAGTTATTCCAAAGATGGGGATTTAAATATAATTTACCTTATTTACAGCATGGCCCATATGCAAATCCCCATTAGCATACGGTGGTCCATCGTGCAATACAAATTCAGGACCTTTCAGATGTTTCCTTTGCCAATTATAAAGCTCAGCAAATTGTGCAGTCTAAAACAAAAATAATATAATTTTAGTTAACAAAAAATACAGTTAAATTAACTGAAACGGGGTATCCGTAAACATTTTTGATTTCGTTAGATATTTCATTGTACGAATATGTGCATATTCATGAATTTTTGAGTTATTATACCTTTTGAATTTGCTCCTTTATTGCGTTGCTTGTTCGAGCTGGGAAATTGGTCTTTGGGGACTGAATGGTGTGAGAATACGTCTTCGTCTTCGGTGCAGCTGTGCTTTTTGCACGCATACAACTTGTACAAGTCCATTTTAATACTATTCTTCTGTATTTATAACACAAAATGTTTGAATTTTTCGCGAAATACATTTTTAGAGGTTATCTTGTTATGACAGAATACAAATGACGTTTTTCGTTATGATGTTGGTGGAGCAGTACGGTTTGTCTATGCTCCTCGGACTGAATAATTGTAACCTTGGCTTTACAAAAATGTTGCTCCATTCATCATGCATGACGTTTTGGAAGTGTTGATGAGTCGCATAGGCAGGATCTCATGCTCCTCCACGTCTGCAAACTGTATAAAATGTGACCTATACAGTTTGACTAGCATGTGTCAATTTAGTATTTAGGATTAAAAAACGCACTTTAGTGGTTTCTTGATGAATGAAATGAGTGAAGATTAAATTCTAGTTAACAAAAACTTATAGCAATTAAAGCTAAAATTTCTGAACGGAATGTTGTGTTTGTTCATTTCATATGAACAAACACAATATTCCGTTCAGAAATTTTAAAACAAAAATTCAAAGATTTTATATAATTGTTTCTGAACGTGGGAAACATTATTTAGAGTAATTTAGACTTGACGTACGCCTTTTCAAAACAACACATGTTTTGCGAGTATTTGATAATATTTCCATAATTTCCACGCTACAGTCCAAATAAAACTGCTTCAAAATGGTAATGTATCGTGGCATGTTATAACCAGTACGTTTTTCTTAAAATAATAAAAGTTATTCTGTATTAAACACCACGTCATAACCTAATTTCAGCCGAAGACAAAAAAGAAATTTATAGACCGTAAGAAAGCGGTGACGTTCAACCTGGTCCATCGTTCGCAAAGGGATCCCCTGGCGGCTGATGAGACAGCCCCTCAACGTGTGCTAGTGCCTGTCAGTGCTAATGTGCCTCAGAGAAAGGAGAAAGATCCTGTGAGTATGATACACTGAATTTCGGTATGAGAACTGTACCCAGTAATTACATTCTGTTTATGTAATCAGATTATTAATTGTAGCTGCTAACTGTTCAGTTACTTTCAAACTTAAAGCTTTCAAATTTATTCCTAATAATAATGTTATCTTGTCAAACTTTCACTTGTTGTTTGAATCAACAATCTCAGCTTCTAAGTTTAAACCAATCCCAGAAGGTGGTTCATCATGGAAATAGACTCTCTTTCTATTTAACATGTGCATATGTGTGTTAAAACAGGCATATTAAAGAAAAAATATATAAAAATATTGTTGTTAGAATTCTTAACTTAATACCTGGAAGATATTGCTATCAGCCACAAAATCGCCATTGTACAAAGAATTAGTAATATGCTAAAACAGCTATGTATCAATGTGCACAATAAAGAATATCCTGTAGTATCTATAACAGATACAGTTTGTTGATTATTTACTTGAAAAAATCATGTCTACAGGATCTAACTCCAGAGCAGCGGAAAGAGCAACAAATGAAGTATGGGATATACTTTGATGACGACTACAACTATTTACAACATCTCAAGGATTCACGAGAAGTCACCCTTGTGGTTCAGCCTGTAAGAAACCATTTTTTACTTCAGAACCTTTCAGTCATCACTGTAATATCAATTCAATTCTGTTTGGTTCACTTTTAATACATTAATATTATCAAATTAAAGGCCTACTGGCTTCAAACAGTGGTCTCTGAAGTCTTAAATAAAAATGTTGCATTGATCCTTATGGAGGTCCAAGCAGGGATGGGTTGCATGTATTTTATATTTTATAAATCTTTCAGAAACCTATTCACAAACGTAAGGAGAAATCCACAGAGGCTACAGACGATGATGTACCTATCCCCGTGACAGAGGCACTCAATCTGCCCAGCTCAGTGTTTGCTTCAGAGGTTGAAGAAAATGTTGGTCTTCTCAACAAAGCTGCTCCACAAGGTATTGTGTAATACCTCAGAACTGCTTCTTGATATCTATAATAGCAACACTCCTGTTCTTCAGTAACTGTGAATGTCCGCAATGGAAAGATCAGCTTCCTATGTATGTATTTTTTTTTAGTTAGCCTACTCTGTCCCACTGCTGGGCAAAGGCCTCCCCCATGCTTCCTATATGCAAATCAAAAATACTAAAGAGAACATCCAGTGACCAATTTGTCTAGTACTCTCAGGCAATTTTAATAAGTAGGTTTCAATAAACAAATACACATTTGTTTATTGAAACCTACTTATTAAAATTAAATAATTAGTTGACAGAAAACGCGCAATAAATACCGGAAACTTTTTATGCACTTTAGTTATTTTATAACATACTTTTTTGCAATTCATTTCCTAAATATGGGTGAAAGTCTTAATCTTCTGTGAAATCGAATTAGCTTGTTACTTGTTTTTTTTTTTTCATAGAAATTCAATGTGCTTTTACATAGAATTTGAGACAAACTCAGTCAATTATAATTATTCTCCAATTTTTTTTTATATTAACATAATTGGAATGTTATTTTGTTATTAGGACTGTGCCTGGATTTG
Source organism: Lycophotia porphyrea (assembly GCA_950005105.1). Classification (NCBI taxonomy): domain Eukaryota; kingdom Metazoa; phylum Arthropoda; class Insecta; order Lepidoptera; family Noctuidae; genus Lycophotia; species Lycophotia porphyrea. The sequence continues at coordinate 12,975,302 of OX465406.1, forward strand.
GATCCAGAAGTGGTTGCCGCTTTGGATGATGACTTCGATTTCGAAAATCCGGATAATGAGCTGGAAGATAACTTCATTGATCTTGCTATGGCTGAAGGTAAGTTATAATTTAAAATATTTACATAATATCACGCCTGTATTCCCCCGAGGGTTAGATAGAGGTGGTTTGACTAAGTTTAGTAACTAAAGCAATAATTGAAGTATTTTCCAATTATAGCTTTTCAAGTTAATTTTTATTTCATCCAGCAACAATAATAGCTAAATTAAAAATGCCAACGGTGCCATTTTCTTTTAATTTTTATCATTATTTCTTTCAAATTAACTTGAATATTACAGTGTGCTGCTTTTGTATTATCTGAACTTACAATAACAAGAAAATAAATTTAAATTCTAAAAGTGAGACAGGCATTCCGCAGGAACCGTTTGATGTCTCTGGGTTATGATGACAGTCGTTCTAATAGAAGAGATTTGACCTCCTGTATTTTTGTTGTAAAATAATAAGCAACTTCCAGGAGGATCAGACGACGAAGATTACGAGGATGAAGATGGTGATAGCATGTCAGATAATGGAAACTCTGACAAGGCGTTCGCGTCAGACCTCGATTCTGACGACGACAGTGACTCGGTATGTTCTTGCATCTAAAAATCAAAGCATTTATTTCAATTATTAAGCTAATTACAGCCACTTTTGAAGTGTCAAGGTGTTTGTCTTTTTGTTTGTTGTTACAAAATCTTAGTTGCTCGCTCGTTCAAGTTGTCACCTTTTATCTATTCCAAAATATAGTAAAGAATTTGTTAATGTGTAAATCCCGTGTTCCGCCTGATTCATCCAAGGAGGCATTCTTGGCATGCTTCTAGTGCTGCCTAACCACATAACCAAACGACGTTTCTTTCTTTGAACCCATTTCTAATCATATTTTTCTGTACCAGGGCGACAGAGAGACCAGAGGTGTCCGTATGGTGAACTGGGATGCACACGACAAAGACGACACCAAGTCTCGATTCTCACAGTACTCCATGTCTTCGAGCGTCATGAAACGTAACCAGGGACTCACACTGCTTGACAACAGATTTGAAAGGGTAAGTTTTTGAAAAGGGTAAACTGTGTTAAGTTGGGGTAAATGTCGTTAAATTTATGTAGGGGACTCAGAATGATGTGCTGAATACCGTTTTCGCGTCGGTGTCACTTCTACCCCGTATACCACTGTAAATAAAGTTTAAATAAATAAACATTATTTTCCCAGATGTTCGCCGAATACGACGACACAGAAGTAGGCGCGCTAGACCTGGAGGAGATCGAGGGCTTCATGCCGGAGACACACGACATGCTGCTGCAAGCCGCCGAACACTTCGAGGAGTCGCAGCGGAGGTACCAGCTCGATAAAGAGAAGGAGATGGCTAGGTGATATTTTACTTATAATCTTACTAATATACAATAAATAAGACTACTTGTGGACCCAATGCTTGAGAGACGCCTGTGAGCATAAGTGGGCATCATTCGAGTAAATAAATAATGGTGATTGTTACTTAACTGGAGCCGCGTCGGTTCATACAAGGTGTAACCAGACCTTTCACGAAGCCATCAATCAAGAATTCTGTACATCAAACAAAGTAACGGTAGTATTCTTCTTCTATTCTTTTTTTTGGGGTAAAAAATCACGTTTTACGGTAGGACTCGATATAACGCACTCAAAATATTGTCTTGGTACATGCATTGAATAGTACGGAGGTTGTGGACGTATTTAAAGCAAAGTTTTAACATTAAAAACTTGTATTAAAAAAAAAAAAAAAACTTGTGAAAAAGTCGGACCTTTGCCAATATCTCCGTAACTGGAAGGTATGGTCTAGAACAAAAAATATGATCGCAATTACGGGGAGAACAAGACAGTGCCTTTTGGCTTCGTTAAGGATACTTTTACGCCCATTATTTAAAGTTCAATTATGGGTGTACTGTTAGGTACCCCTCTGCTTAACTCTTCTGGGATAACAAGGCGTGATGTTATGTTATTATATTACTATTGTTTTTACAGAATAAACCGTCTCCAAGAAATAGAGGAAGAATCTGAGGATGACCTGGTGACAGTGGATGTGGAACCTAAAGAGAAGTGGGACTGCGAGACCATACTGTCAACTTACTCCAACCTTTACAACCACCCTAAAGTTATTCAAGAGCCCAAAGTAAGTTACACATAAAAATAATACACACTTTTCCACAATCCCAGCTTTCCACCAGAAAAAATTGGCTTTATTCTTTACCCCGCGTCCTAAACAACGCGATCACGCGAAACAAGATCGTCAAGTTTATATGTCACTAATTTGTTCGGGCAACCAGGAGGCGCGACGCTCGCTTTGGTTAGGACGCGATTAGTAACACATAACCACTGCCTTCGGGGTCAAGAGGTGGCGGCCCCGGTTTACGAGCAGTCAATCGTGGGTTTGAACCCTAGCAGGTGCATTACTTTGTGTAATTCATTTCATCACCACTGCTCTCAAAACACCGTGAGGAAACCTACATATCCTAGAACCAAAACTTCGAAGACATACCAACCCGCACTGGACTCGCATGGTGGTGGTGGCGTCGCGAGCCCATTCCCTCTCATAGAGGAGGCCTATGGACACAACATTATAGGCTGATTATGCTACGTGCTTCGGTAATATTTCATGCTGTTGCGGACTTACTTTCGCCTTTGTGTTCTACAGTTTCTCCTTACCACTATTATAGAAGACAAAATGACTTGAATTTATGTGGGAATCTTTCCTTTAATAATATATTTCTTTCAACAGAAACCCCACAAAATTCAGCTAAACGCGCGTGGCATTCCAAAAGACGTTCTCGGCAATGACAACAAGCTAACTGTCAAGTCTCTAGCCAAGTTCAACGCCATGAACGATGACAGTGGCTCCAGCGGTGATGATGCGGATGGCAAGACTAATGCTGAGACTGTGTTGTCTACTTTGAGCGTTTTATCAATACGGTAAAAGTCATTTTTGTATGGCAAACAAACACGAGGATGTTAAGACTAATGCAGAGACAGTGCTGTCTATTTTGAGCGTTCTTTCGTTACCGTAAGACTCATTTTTGTGTGGCCTTAATTTAAACCTTTAATTTCAATTCCAGACCTAAAGACGAATCCGCTGAAGAAAAGAAAGAACGCAAACGTCTTCTAAAGGAATACAGGAAAGAAAGAAGAATAGAAAAGAAGGCTAACAGTGAAGCTTTCAAAGAAGAGAAGAAACGTCAAGAGAAGATTATGATGAACAACAGAAATAATGTTCAGGGCAACAGAATATTGTAGCTGTGGTGTTGATATGTACTGTGTATAGTTAAAGGAATATATTATTTTATTGTGTAAGTGAAATTGGAGTTTTATTGTCTTGCATAGCTCCTAGAGGTTAGGCCGCTCTCCTTTATCAGTGCGTGGCAAAAGATAGAATACAAGAATTTGTTTGGTATACAACTAAAAACCCGACTACTGAAAAATCACGCTCTAATTAAATTCAGGGTTTACAAGGTAAAACCGACTCCTCCTATTATTGAAGTCGGTTAAAATGTAGCTTATGTTACCCGGGCCATAATAACAACAACAACAAAATCATTTATTTCAGGCTGCAATGGCCCAATCAAAATTGGAGGAATAGTTTAGGCGCTACGGAGGAACCTACCATACAATACATAGGCTGCTAAAATCATAAGTCTTCCTTTTGGCTTCGCCGTAGTCGGGTAAAAAGGCCATGAGGAAGTGCTCGGCAACAGATAAGGGTAATTGTTGTTTACGTCAAGGGTAAAAGGCGTTAACATTGGGTAAATACTATTAAAATTGGAACAAATAAATTTTAACAAAAACTGAACATAATTTGTATAAAAACTAGAACTTAGGGTGTGGTTAAAAGCTAGCCGGAGTCGTAATTTTTCACTACATAAGGCTCCGTTTCCACCAAGCGAAAAATCGTCGCGCACTTTTTTGTTTTCACTGAATAAAGGACTATAGCAGTAATGCCTCAGACAAAGCGTCTCCTCGTGTGTGCTAGAGGACTGTTTTACAATGAAACTAGCAAAATAATGAAGCAGTGCGACATGTGTTTGTTAATGTCGCCGAAGCCAGACAAGTTGCGCCACGCGTTGTCGGGGGCGCGAGCGACGCACCCTGCGTACCCCACGCTCCCCGAACCCCACTTGCTGCTGACACTACCTTCACGCCATTGGCAGCTTTAATTAAAAAAAAAAAAAAAACATTCTTTTAAACAGTCATGAATATTAACGGTCAAATCAAAGATTTTTTTAACATCCTAGGATGCGAATGGGGATTTTTTTTTTAAATTTTTGTTTTCGTTACAAACGATAAGCGCAAGTAAACACGTTATGATTGATTTACGACATACAAATGATAAACAATAACAATAGTGTCAGATCTTGTCACCCAAATCTTCGCTTCTATTGGTCAATTAGCACGCGCCACTCGCAATTTCCGCCCCACCAAATTTTTTCTTGTCGCGACCTGCGCTACATCTGCATACGCATGAACATCCGCATCGATTAATGCGGATGTTCAAATCCATGCGGAGGCTCCGCATTTTGGGTGCGGATGCAAATATCCACAACATACAAAGATACAAAGTAAAATTTTCGTCGATTACATGGAAATCATGAAATAAAACGCATCATAAAATTAACACGAAATATAATATTGCTTCTATAAAACTTGCATTATTTACGTATAACTTAAATATTAAAATACTTTTAAATAATAATATTCTTAACTTATTTACACATAATTATTACAACATGAGATTTTAAACCAAAGTATCACCCGTTTGGACTAACACAAGCCTTAAATGAATGCCTAAAGGAAGTGCATTGTTGGATTTTCACCTTTCCCCTTAAAGCAGAGAGTTGAAATTCCAACAACAATACTTTAAAGTCTCTTTGTGTTGGTGAAAGTTTTTACATTAACAATTCGGAATGTAGTTGCGTAACAAACATTCCTTTTACCTAGTATCGGCAGTATCACCAATGTTACCACTATTTTAGAATTAACAATAACACAGTGATTTTTCTGCACGTAATTTCTGTGATATTTTGAATTCCTATAAATGAAGTAATTAATTTATTATGTAAGAAGTTCAATTGACATTGCCGAGTTTCTCTTTACCGATAGTCATCAGATTTTGAATCATTGTATACCCGACGCACACCTGGGCGGGACGTACCGCAATTCTATAATCCTTTTACATCATTTTCATCGCACACTAAAACAGGTCGCAACATACTTTTTGGATTAAATGCTGATAGTACCATCTAATGTGTGCAAGCCTCTACAACAGATATACAAACCTAGTACAACAACAGGGTAGTTTAGCAAAAAAATCTAATGAGTCCGTCAGATAGATTTCCAAAAAATATTAGACACGTATTTTTTATTTCACGTAAACAAAAAATGAAGAAGATACAGTGCGTCGAAAACTCGTGTGACGTCATAATGTCAGTACACTTTTACTGGCGGAGTGACGTCACAAGCTCCCACTCATGATCTTTGACGCGTTTTATCTTGGTCAGTTTTGATTGATTTGATAAAACAAAAAATACGTATACAATATTTTTCGATAATATAACTGACGGACTAAATAGAATCATATTTTTTTTACTCAGGAAGCATTCCTATTGAACAGTTTTTCTGGGTTTGTGAATCTGTACAAAACGGCTTTCCAACCTCAAGAAAAGAAAACAAAGCATTTATTCCAAGTAGGTCACAGGCACTTTTGAATTGTCGACAAGATAACAATGTAATGAAGCTAAAACCAAAAACTGTGAAAGTACTGTATTTGCCCATTCCCTAGCGTAGATCTCTATGGAGAAGAACGGGCAAGAAACTCTATTCTTTTAAATCAATATATTTTTACAAAGCCTTGGTTACATCATTCTTGCTGTGATGGTAATTCGTTTATATCTTATTAGCAAATAAGGGTCAAATTGAATGTTGATACAAATCGGATCCCGAAATACACATGATATATGCTACTTCAAAATACCACAAAAATCACTCCCCACCCTACATTCCCCTACTTTTCATCACATCTAAGCCAGTGTAAGTCCCTCGTACCCCAGCCCGTCAGGGTCGGGAGTCTCCATCCTGTTCTTGAGATGCTGCAGCGTATTGTGGAAGTGTTTCGTGATCTGTTCCACTTCCTCTGACTGGTCCAGGTTGGCTAGTTCTTCACGTATTTTCTGGATTACCTGGGTACGAGAGAAAGGGATAAGGATATTGTGATAGACAATTTTAAAAATAATGTTTTTCTTTTGTGTGGTGGGAAGATGAATGATATGTGGAGTCTGGGAATAGATAATTTATGTTTGTGGATGTTACATATTATTACTGGATTGGCACCAATAAAATACAAATTTCAAAAAGATTCCGATATTTTTTTTACAACAATATAGGGGCCATTCAAGTATTACGTAAGCACTACAGGGAGCGAGGGGGTCTTTACTTTGCTTATTTTTGGGATGGGGGGGGGGCCTGATGTTGATTACGTCAGCACATTTTTTTTTTACTTTTATGAAATTTTGCCGATTTCGGTATCAACACATATGGCAACCTACCTACTTCCAACCATATTCCTTATTTCCAGACTCTGCTGCTCAGGAATTAATAAAGAAACCAGAACACATAAATGCACGTGTCAATGTTTACGTAAGCAAGGGGTGGTAAGAGATTTGCTTACTTTTACTGACGAGGGGGAGGGGCGAGTAAACTGATACTGAAACTGATTTATTGCAATTATTAATTGCAATAAATCAGTTTACGTAATATTTGAATGGCCCCATAGACCATACACAGACTACAAACACTTTACCAATTTTTTGCGCCCGTTAAGTTTAACAAAATCTTTACATAGTATAAGACAAACTCGTTCTCGCTGTCTTTACGCTTAGGTCCTTTAAACTACGCAATGGATTTTAGTGCAGTTTGCAGTTCCCCCGCTCGCGCAGCAGCGCGTACCGGCCGAGCAGTGCAAGTAACTCACCGCATCTATAAGGTTGGTGGTGAGGCTCTCGTTCCCCCGCTCGCGCAGCAGCGCGTACCGGCCGAGCAGTGCAAGTAACTCACCGCATCTATAAGGTTGGTGGTGAGGCTCTCGTTCCCCCGCTCGCGCAGCAGCGCGTACCGGCCGAGCAGTGCAAGTAACTCACCGCATCTATAAGGTTGGTGGTGAGGCTCTCGTTCCCCCGCTCGCGCAGCAGCGCGTACCGGCCGAGCAGTGCAAGTAACTCACCGCATCTATAAGGTTGGTGGTGAGGCTCTCGTTCCCCCGCTCGCGCAGCAGCGCGTACCGGCCGAGCAGTGCAAGTAACTCACCGCATCTATAAGGTTGGTGGTGAGGCTCTCGTTCCCCCGCTCGCGCAGCAGCGCGTACCGGCCGAGCAGTGCAAGTAACTCACCGCATCTATAAGGTTGGTGGTGAGGCTCTCGTTCCCCCGCTCGCGCAGCAGCGCGTACCGGCCGAGCAGTGCAAGTAACTCACCGCATCTATAAGGTTGGTGGTGAGGCTCTCGTTCCCCCGCTCGCGCAGCAGCGCGTACCGGCCGAGCAGTGCAAGTAACTCACCGCATCTATAAGGTTGGTGGTGAGGCTCTCGTTCCCCCGCTCGCGCAGCAGCGCGTACCGGCCGAGCAGTGCAAGTAACTCACCGCATCTATAAGGTTGGTGGTGAGGCTCTCGTTCCCCCGCTCGCGCAGCAGCGCGTACCGGCCGAGCAGTGCAAGTAACTCACCGCATCTATAAGGTTGGTGGTGAGGCTCTCGTTCCCCCGCTCGCGCAGCAGCGCGTACCGGCCGAGCAGTGCAAGTAACTCACCGCATCTATAAGGTTGGTGGTGAGGCTCTCGTTCCCCCGCTCGCGCAGCAGCGCGTACCGGCCGAGCAGTGCAAGTAACTCACCGCATCTATAAGGTTGGTGGTGAGGCTCTCGTTCCCCCGCTCGCGCAGCAGCGCGTACCGGCCGAGCAGTGCAAGTAACTCACCGCATCTATAAGGTTGGTGGTGAGGCTCTCGTTCCCCCGCTCGCGCAGCAGCGCGTACCGGCCGAGCAGTGCAAGTAACTCACCGCATCTATAAGGTTGGTGGTGAGGCTCTCGTTCCCCCGCTCGCGCAGCAGCGCGTACCGGCCGAGCAGTGCAAGTAACTCACCGCATCTATAAGGTTGGTGGTGAGGCTCTCGTTCCCCCGCTCGCGCAGCAGCGCGTACCGGCCGAGCAGTGCAAGTAACTCACCGCATCTATAAGGTTGGTGGTGAGGCTCTCGTTCCCCCGCTCGCGCAGCAGCGCGTACCGGCCGAGCAGTGCAAGTAACTCACCGCATCTATAAGGTTGGTGGTGAGGCTCTCGTTCCCCCGCTCGCGCAGCAGCGCGTACCGGCCGAGCAGTGCAAGTAACTCACCGCATCTATAAGGTTGGTGGTGAGGCTCTCGTTCCCCCGCTCGCGCAGCAGCGCGTACCGGCCGAGCAGTGCAAGTAACTCACCGCATCTATAAGGTTGGTGGTGAGGCTCTCGTTCCCCCGCTCGCGCAGCAGCGCGTACCGGCCGAGCAGTGCAAGTAACTCACCGCATCTATAAGGTTGGTGGTGAGGCTCTCGTTCCCCCGCTCGCGCAGCAGCGCGTACCGGCCGAGCAGTGCAAGTAACTCACCGCATCTATAAGGTTGGTGGTGAGGCTCTCGTTCCCCCGCTCGCGCAGCAGCGCGTACCGGCCGAGCAGTGCAAGTAACTCACCGCATCTATAAGGTTGGTGGTGAGGCTCTCGTTCCCCCGCTCGCGCAGCAGCGCGTACCGGCCGAGCAGCTCGGCCAGGAGCTGCGCCTGCACGCCGCCGTCCATGCACTGCTGCGCCACACGCGCCGCCTTCTTCAGGCAGTCCAGCGCGCGAGACGCGTCGTTTAGAGGCCACTGGGGAGAAAAAAGGTTTTGATAAATTAAAAAAAAAAACATCAACTTTAAAAATCAGTGATTTTAAAATCATTTGTGATAAAATAAAATACAATCGAATGAGTTATAAATGTTGAAGTAACTTAGATGTAGGATCAGGAAGTAAGAATAAAAACTCTCGTATGTGAAACACAGAATCGTACTACTACTTTGTTTTCAGAATCCAGAAATGTACGTTTGAATTATGTTTTCATCCCATCTATTCGAAAAGGACGACTTGGTTGACCTTTAAGGTGGTTGCGTCAGGGTAGCCCGCGAAATTCAAATTTTCTTACGTTTTTTGCAATTTGCAGGTCATTGTCAGGTTGTAAGTTGATGAAAAATGAGTCGCGCCAGTAACACGTATGTAGTTACAGAATCACAATCAAGAAAATCATCAATATAACCCTGTAAGTCCATTTAATCCTATTGAATGACTTTTTCATGAAATATGCAAAAAAAAACGTAAGATAATTTGAATTTCGCGGGCTATCCTTACGCAACCACCTTAAGTACACCCAAAGGTGGTATTTTCTTTATGAAATTTTTAGCGGGCAGTAATGAGTTTTTAATCCTTCTTTATAAGTGCGGCGCAATTATCTTTACCGCACACTTTTTGAATTTGGAACATCTTAGTGTTTAGTGCCAAAGAAATCGAACGCAAATATTGTTTGAATAAAGACTGGCTGGTACGTGCCGCCGCACGCCGGCTGAATAAAAAAAAAAGAAATCAAATTATAAACGCGCGAACTACAGCCCGCGTTTTCGTCATTTTTTACGGATTGTTAGTTTCAATTTAATTCATGGTTTTGTTTTGAAAATATGAGTTTTTAGTTGTTTTATTATTAGATACTATTTAATTTCAATTTAGTTGTTACTCTATGTTTTATTAAATAATAATATAGCCTTTGCCCAGGAGTGGTACAGTTCAGGCTAACTAAAAAAAAAAATATATATGTTACAATAAAATATGAGGCGCCTTTTATTTTCTCATAGTGGTGAAAAGTAGAGTGTATCACTCGGGCGCAAAATATATTTTTGGCTCGGGAGACGTACTTTAAATCCCTTGCTACGATCAGGATTCAACTAAAGAATCCCTCACTTCACTCTGGATTCAAAAAAGCGCCCTCGCCGTAAAAATATCATTTTGCTCCTTTGTTTTTTTTTTTGATGGGGTATCATCAAAATGACTTCTCCCGCTCCAGGCAGAGCGGAAGGGAGTGTCAGACTTGTACTGACTAAAACCCATCCATGTTCCTTCCTTGCCCTTTGTGTTCCAGGGCCACGGTATCTCTTTCGAACAGTCCCGCAGCTCTGGGAGTCCCGCAGCCTTGGAGTCCCGCAGCCCTGGATTATTTTGCTCCCTTATGATACAATCTACTATTCTTGACCTTCTTTTTTTATGATCATTCTTTTTTTTTTACGGGGAAAGTCCGACAGTGAACGTCCGACAGCGAGTATGTAGTAAACCGGCTGTGAAAGTGAGATATTCAGTCGCTCCATGTAAACTGCATCCAGTTAGAATGGAAGCCGACCAGAACATTGTTGGGAAAAGGCAAATGAAGACAGATGATGACAATTAAATAAGATGCTGTTACATACCTGCTTCCCATCTTTGGCTGCTTTCCAGAACAGATGAGCGCACAAAGCTACGGCGCGACTCTGATCCGGTTTTTTCAATAACTTGCTCGCCGCTAGCGCGCATTGTGTACGCATTGGCTCTGCGTTTTCGGCACCTGAAGATGGAAATGGGAGTTTAGGCTTTATGTTATAGTATCTAAAGTTGATTTTTGAGTGACGGTGACCCTTCCACATTCAAGCAGTCATCAAACCATTGAGTGACGGTGATACTTCCACATTCACGCAGTCATCAAACCACATGCTTCCGAAATGGAAAATGGCTAAAAATCTGTCCCTTTCATGTAATACTTGAGATTTAACTTAATTGTATTTAAAAATGGTTAATACTTGTATTCAGCTGCATCCAGTTAAGACCAGCCGACCCTCACATAGTTAGGAAAAGGCTGGGCAGAAGATGATGATTTAAAAACTAGCGGGAGACAACGCCGCGACCATCTGCGTACCATTATTGCTCTGGCTTCTGACCTACCATGTCTTACTTTTACTACGCTTCAGTTGAATTTTAAAATTCCTTTGATTTACCGAATTTTTCGGTTCAGTAACCACGCTACCACCTCGTTGTCTGGCAAATATTTTGACCTCGACATTAGCTATTCTCGTAATGATAGGTTATGCCAATAAAAAAAAAACAACGGGTTGCACTCCGGGAGTTCCGGCAGAAGTGAAAACTTGATACAATGCCATCTAGCTTAAACTACATGCACACTCGCGCAAGCACCCTGCGCCGCTGATTCGATCTGACGATCTGACGCGAGTTTAACAGTTTTTACCCATCCCAAAAAGCCGGCTAAAGAAGTTTTCACTTCAAAAATACTTGCCGAAGCAGTTGATCTGTTCAAAGGTAGCAATGATCAGAGTGATGGCCGCGAGCTGCGCCTTGCTGTCCGATATCTCGTCCTCGTACAAAGAGAACGCTTGCGAGAGGAACTCGTACGCTATTGTCTCGTGGTTCGCGAAGCCGATCTCGCTTATTGCGAGCGCTCCTTGGAGGTATAATCTGTGAAAAGATAACATAATTAGGTATTTCGTAGTCGACATTTAAGATACCCTTCGGGTATCCATTGGTTACCCTTCGGGTACGGAACCCTGAAAAATTATATTTTTTTAAAATGCATTATTTTAGTTTAACAAAGTCCCAAGTGTAAGTCTGTTGTTGCGTTGCCCCTTATGAACATAAAAATAAAAATGCTTACCATTGTCTCAACAAAAATACAAATAATGATAGAACAAAAAGTGAGCCTTTGAAAAATTGTGGAACAAAAAATTAATGTTTTACCTCAAAGGCAGTTCAGCTAGCTCAGCTTTGACCAGCATGCTGATAGTTTGATGACAGAACTGGAATATTTTTTGACATTTCTTCTCCCACATATCGTCCTGGAACAAAATGATTATATTGCAATACTTTACTAATAAAAAAGTTTTGTACACACGGCGACACACCAAACTATACATTTCCAGTATAACATGGCCTTACTTTGTAAAGATTTCTGGTACAATGCGAGATCCGCAAAAACTGGTTTTGTATAGCTTACTATGTCGTCGTGCGTACATGCTGAGGGTCGGAGTTTGGAATTATAGATGAGTCATAAGGTCACGTTTATTTTATTTTTGAGCTTATAAAGGGTGTAAAAACAGACTCTTATCGAAGCCGAAAGGCACTTGTTCTCCCCGTCATTGCGATATTTTTTTTGTTCTAGACCATACCTGGGAACCTTCTAGTTACGGAGATATTGGGGGTCAAAGTTCCAACTTTGTCACAAGTTTTTTTTTAATACATGTTTTTGATATAAGATTTTTACTTTAAACGCCTCTAGGACCCCTTAGTATTCAATTCATCTATCAGCACAATGTTTTGAGTGCGTTAAATTGAGTCTTACTGTAAAACTTGATTTTTCAGCCCAAAAAAGAAAGTCGTTTCCCAGCACTAATTTTTGCGTAAAGATACTAAGTTTGATGTACATAATGCTTGGTAGAAGGCTTCGGGAAGAGTCTGTTTACACCCTGTATAAAAGTACCGCCGCTGTCTTAGCTACATACCGTGTCTTGGAGCTCCTTGTATGTGTGCGCGAGGCGGTACGCGTGGAACAGTATGGGCGGGAAGGTGTGCTGGATGCGAGCCGCGCCGCCCGCCTGCAGCGCCTTGCGTGCACCCGACAGGATGAGGTACTGCCGGTCCGCGGAGTCCGATTTGAAGTGGTGGATTAGTCTGGAAAAAAGACGAGCATACATAACAAAAATGGTAAGATAAAACGGCTAAATGCGCGTTGGTCTCGCGCACCGAGGGTTCCGTAGGTAAACTTGTAGGTATTTTGTTATTAAACTACATATTTACGGTTTGTAGATCTATACATAAACGGTAATTTGATCGCGTTCAACTTACAAGTTTGATTTTTTCACTGCTCTAAGAGGTAGCAGACTCGAGTATTTGATATCAATTTTAGCTTGATACATCCACGCGTTCTTGAGAAAATGGGTCTTGACAGAGGGACAACAAAGTGATCCTATAAGGGTTCCGTTTTTGCCGACTGAGGCACGGAACCCTAAAAACGACGTAAAAGTGTAAGTAAATATGACGAAACTGACAACTAAGCAATGATTGTAGAACACAGTGACAAAATGCACAACTTGTTATAACGGGTTATTGTTACAGTTTATCTCAATATTCCTTCTGAGCATTATTAACATTCTATGGCCTAAGAAACGACTAAAATTGACAACAACAAACAATCATGTATGAAAACGCATACATAGGTAATATACCCACAGATGTGTATGTAATATACTATTTGACTACAGTAAACACTACGTAGAGTGCCTTGTCCCGAAGGAAAGCCGGCAGGAATCGGCTTCTAAGGCGCCTTCGGGCCTGATAGGTATGCTGTTGCTCATGTGAAAGACGTAGCAACCAGTTGGCCAAAAGTAAGCTAGATCGAATTAAATGGAAAGTCCTAAAGTCGGACAAAAATGGCTGCCAACTGAAAAATTTCTCACTAGCTATTGCCCGCGACCTTCGTTTGCGTGAATTTATTATTAAAAAATCCTCATTATTATAAGCACTTTCTTCACTTATTTGAATCGAATTTTGTTAAAAATTTCAAGGGTTTTTTTTCACGGAACACTAATTATTCATCTAAAATAAAAGTAACCTAAGTTACTCCTTGTTACATCAGCTATCTGCCAGTGAAAGTCCCGTCAAAATCGGTCCAGCCATTTCAGAGATTAGCCGGAACAAACAGATAGACAGACAAAAATTGTAAAAAATGTTGTTTTGGTATATGTACCGTGTATAAATCCATATGCACTTAGTAAAAAAGCGGTTATTTTAATATTACAAACAGACACTCCAATTTTATTTATCTGTATAGATGTATAGATGAAGACATAAATAGAGTTACTAAACATACCTTGCCAGCAAGCCCTGCTCCTCCATAAAGTCTTCAACATCAGGTTCTGCAGTCGGCTGATCAGGCTGGTCTTTTACTAACACCTCCAACATTGCAAGCACAGATTCCACCTGAATTAATCAAAGAAATGTATGAATACGTGAATTATACCCAGGTCTATGAACATGTCTGCAGCACAATTTAGCAAAATTAGTCAACGAGACCATCAAGAAGATGAAAGGTATCTGACAGCAGCGAAGGATACATTTTTGTAAAAGGTAAGCCGAAGTATATATCTTTAATGTGATTATATTATTTATCTATAGAATACCGACTGTGCCATTTTTTCAAAGCGAAGCCGGTAGGAATCGAGTTTTATGGAACCTTCGCCACTGGTGTCTGATGAGATGACAAGTAATAGAGAAGTATGGAAGAAGACATGTTGCGCCGACCCCAAATAAATTAGAATCATCATCATCATCATTAGCCTATAATGTTCCCACTGCTGGGACACAGGCCTCTGTATGAGACGGAATGGGCTATAATCCACCACGCGGGCCCAGTGCGGATTGGAAGATGTCACATGTCTTCGAATTTTTGGTTCTAGGACATGCCGGTTTCCTCACGATGTTTTCCTTCACCAGTTTTAAGAGCAGTGGTGATGAAATAAATTACACAAAGTAATGCTCCTGCCTGGGTTCGACCACACGACTTACTGTTCGTAAGTCAGGGTCGCTACATCTGGGCTACCGCTGCTCTCAAAAAAAAAAAAAAACATAAATTGGAATAAGGGCAGGAAAATGATGACTTACATCTTCAGGAGTAGATATCAAACAATCCGTCTCCAGTACATCGTTGATCAGATGGACAGCAATCATAATCCTGCCAGGATGGTTCAAGTGCGTGATAAGCGGCGCGTAGTTCTGCAGCTTTATCAACGTCAGGATGTTTTTGTAGTGGTCCGCGGGTAGTTTGAGGATCTTCATCAGTTCCTTAAAGACAGCTGTGTTGTGTTCTAAGTGAGTTTTGCCGCTGGAAAAATGGAGTTATGTTAGTTTTTTCATCAATATTATAGGCAGGCCTTTGCTCAGCAGTGGGACAAAATACGCTACTATTTTTTTGAAGTAAAACTTCTTTAGGCGCGACTAGGGAGTAACTCAGATTTTTTTTCTGACGGAAGTAACGCTTACTATATTTAAAAATGGAACGATCTTATACTCAAAAGCATGGCAACCAAGGAGCCAACTTATCAAAGGTTTTATTTAAATATCGAATTGGCTTGCAAATAGAAAGCAGTTTATTGAAAAAAAACAAATGAACTCATCAACGCGAGAAAAAATATTGTTGTTTGTTTGCATCATTGATTTTGAAAATTTTAATTCATTTCCTCGCATTATTTGCATGCCGTTTTTAGTAGGCGAAAGAACTATGTTTGTGTTATAAAATCTGTAAAACACCATATTTCAGGCAAATAAAGTCAAAGTCAAAGTTTTTGAAGTAAAACTTCTTTAGGCGCGACTAGGGAGTAACTCAGATTTTTTTGAAAATCTCTAAATATACTTGTTTATTTATTACTTTTAAAATAAGTAAATTAAAAGAAAAAGAAGTTTTACTTCAATCGCGCGTAAAGGTTACACGCACACATTTTTTTTTATAAAATTATTAAGTTTTGAAATCGCCGTCGAGGTAGACCGCGGCGCAGGTGGTGTGACGATCTGTGGGCTAATTCACGTAACTAAAGAAGTGCTGTTGCAGTGCAGTTGCAGTTGTTTCGATCAAAACAACGCTTTTCGTATTCTCTACCGCTGTCAGACACGCTCGCGTCAAGTTCGCGTCACGCGAGCGCAATAACGGCATTCTACTGTTGCGCGTCTTTGGTGCGTGTTTTGGGACGCAACATGATCGGTAGTCTACTATTCGTTTGACGTCTCAAAATGACAGTTTATAAATGATAATAACGTCTAATCATTGAAATGTAATTGGTTCTATTCGATTATTTAGTGAGTAATATTTTTTTCTCTCATTTGGCCACACCATAAGTAAGTTTGGTAGAGTTTGGCTGTCGTACAGTTGACGTGCAGTTCACGCGCAGTTCAATGATTACAAGAATACCGTTTATCACTCAGACTTGAACTTAACTACAACTGCAGTACAACTTCATCGGCGCGTCATATACGTGAATTAGCCTTCTGGCAAGGAGAAAGGGGAGGCCCTTGCCCAGCAGTGGGAAACTCAAAGAGGCTAATTAAAAAAAAGTTTGGATATAGGGGTTAATCCTCGGAATTACTGATCCGATTGCGTTTTCTCTGAGTTTCATAGGCTTTACTGGGTGGAAGGGACACTGACCTGTATTCAGTACATCATTCTGAGCGCCGCTGTATGACGGACGAAAATAACAGCGTTTTGAGTCAAAATTAAGTGAAACACCGTTTGAAATAAGTTACAAGTTACCTAGCCTGGTGTATATCAGCACAGATCTTGTCAGTGTGCGCCAGTACTCGGTCGACGTAGTTCAGTTTGTCAGGGTGGCACCTCTGCGCTAACTTCAGTAGTGCCAACTGAAGGGATAACATGTCTTCGGGGGGCATGTCAGTACGACTCTGATGACAAAAACATAAACAATAAAAAACCCAACCACTCCGGGAGTGCCAACAGAAGTGAAACCATTTTTTTTTTCAATATTCTGGATTATTTTTAGAAAATATTTTTTTGCATTAAGTCGTGGTGGATTATAGCCCATTCCCTCTCAAAGAGAGGAGGCCTGTGTCCCAGCAGTGGGAACATTAATAGGCTGATGATGATGATGAAGTCTTTACTGTACTTTTTTGGGATTGTAATATGTAGCAATACGGCTAACTCTGCAACGAAAAAGAGATCGTTTGACGGTGTAGCGAGTTCAATTGTTATACCCCCATCTCAAAAATTCCCAACGCGCCTAAAAGTTTCACTTCAAAAATAATTCGAAACAAGAACAGAATATGCACAAAGAATGGCCGTTCTCGATATATTCGCAGCTCTGATGTAAAAAAGGCATACGTGTTGACATTTTTTATTAACTCTTTTTAAAAGTAAACGTTAAGTTAGTAAGAGTAATTTCTTAGGAGTCATTGAAAGTCATTTTCACAAAATATTGTTGTAAGTATAGCCTTCGCTCCCTGCATTTGTCTGACAATAATGAGTTACGTAGATTTAAACCATTCCTAATACAAAAGAGATTCATGTAAGCTAAGTATGAATGTAATAACTTACCTGTGTAATGGCGGCAACTTGGTCAGAGAATACTTCGAATAGCTGCACCTCCTGTTCCTTACCGTCTTCAAGAACTACGCTCAAGTTTATGTTGCCTTCGTTCCTCTGGCTATATGTAGCGAGTCTTTCAATGAGCGCTATGATGATGTTCTTAATGTTGACTCCTGGTTGAAGCTCCGCGCAAGACTTTAGGAATGGCTGCAGATTGGCCAGGTGGAACTCATCGGGAAACACCTGGAAACAAAAGGAAACATGAAGTTTATGTTTACAGACTGGTGTACAGGTTTTTCTATGAGAAACGATAGATTTCGGGGGATATTTACCCCGGTGGAGGGTAAATAGCTTCATAGGGGTAAAGGGGGAGGGGGGAGGGTAGATCAAGCACATGGCGTGGGGCTTTTATGTTGAGACATGTTAGATTTCTGCTGATAATTTCCCCCGTGGAGGGTAAATTCCCTCATAAGGAGTAAAGACTCATTACCACACCATCAGGAGGAACTAACCTTATGGAGAGGTTGCTACCGTCACCAAGTGGCGGGTAAAACTCCTCGAGGAGGGTAACAAGGGCGTAGAGATACCTTGATAGCTGCTGCTTGCTAGAGACGGTACTGTTTACATTTGGCACACAAACTAATCTACTAGCGAAACACCGTTTGCTTATTTGAGTCATGAAGTATATAATAACAGATGTGAAGGCACTTTGCGCGCCACGAATCATATTTCTGCTACCATTTTTAGATGCTGCCTGCGCATCTTTGCAATAGAAGGTAAATACCCGTGCGCAGTGACCCGTACTCAAGGGTAACTACCCTGAGGGAGAGAACCTCTCGTCCCAGCCACCGCGGGAGACTCCCCGGGCGTCGGGGGTCACGTGGTAGCTTCCGACCACCGTAGACGCGGACCTGTGGACGGTGAGTAATGGGCTAGCTCGCCGTCCGTCCGTCTTATGACGACAGGCCGTGTTGACGCCGCGTTCGTATTCCACGCGCGCCTAAAAGAGATGTCAGCAAACAGGGAGGAGCCCGCAAGGGCCGATGCCTGCCAGGGCTGCGGGACCGTTCGAAAGAGATACCGCGGCCCGCGGGAAACCACCCTCGTGAAGGGTAAACACCCGCAAAGGGTAATTCTAACCTGTATGATACACTCCATAAGATACTCCTGCGCGATGGCGTCCCTGCAGCTGACGACCTGCTCTAGTATACCGGGCAGCACCAGGCGCCCGTAGTCTTCCACTGTCACGGACTCCAGTTGTGATAAACGGACGAGGTTCGTTCCTACTAGGATGCGGAGTTCCGAGCGTTCACGTTCGCGGCGTTCTTTGTCTCTGGAGTGTCCTTGATGCTGCATCCTAACCCAGAGCTTGTTCATTTCAGCGAAGTTCATTAGTACGAAGTCGATGGCATCTTTTACCTGAAAAAGGACATAATTCATAAATCTAGATTTTATTGTGAAGGACTACGCAGATGTGTTTTTGACCGACTTCTAAATACATAGGAGGTTATGTTTAATCTTTTATTTAACCAAACGCTGTAATATTTATAAAACAATGGTGTAATTGAACGATATGACGCAAAGTATATGTAGCACCAATTAAATTATGAGTGTCCAATTACCGGGCGTCAATAAAATATACATATACGAAAGACCGATATCAATCGAACGCGACTATGTGTACGTTAAACTAAGTGTCGGCATCGGCAAAAATTTTAATCGTTAGAGCAATGACGTTAGATGAGGCTGAATATAAAAATATTTTGTTTAGTGTAATTTTTTTTTTTTATAAGAACGCCGCCCCGCACTAGGAATTTCTCCTGTATCCTGGGTGCGTTCACAAACATTTAAACTGACATACACAAACAGCCAGACCCGGAACAACTATCTGTAGGCCATACAAATATTTGTTCCGTGCGGGGATCGAACCCGCGACACGCAGCGCAGCAGTCAATCGCTCAGCCAGTGCGCCAACCGTGTCGTCAAAGGAAACAAGCACAACAATTAAAAACTGGCCAAGTGCGAGTCGGACTCGCGCACGATGGGTTCCGTACCATAAACAAAAAAAAAACACGTTTCTGGCTGTCTGTCACCAGGCTATATCTCATGAACCCGTAATAAAAGGGGGCTCCCATACAAGAAACCCGTACCATAAACCGAAAAAAAACACGTTTCTTGTATGGAAGCCCCCTTTAATTATTAAATAATTTATATTTATTATTTGTTGTTATAGCGGCAACAGAAATACATCATCTGTGAAAATTTCAACTGTCTAGCTATCACTGTTCATGAGCTACAGCCTGGTGACAGACAGACAGACGGACAGCGGAGTCTTAGTAACAGAGTCCCGTTTCTACCCTTTGGGTATGGAACCTTAAAAACTAAAGCAGTCACAATGTCGTATACACAAAACTAGAGCCACATGATACTCACAACGCCTTCATTGTCGTTCTGCGCCTCCGAGGTGTCGGGCAGCACATTCCTGGTGCACTGCAGGAGGTAGTTCCTCAGGAACAGACCGCGGAGAGGATGCTGGACTCCTCTGCACATCTCTACCAAGTCCTGAAAGATTAAGCTTGGTATGAAACGGGAATAGATAGCGTAGTATGTCGCGCATCGGCGATCTTCATTTGGAGCTGACTGAAAACTTGATTCTGCTTCTGATTGATGAAAAGTTTCAAGAGTACGAGTAACCCCTAACACCATTAAATGAATGACCTTTTCATTAAATATTCATAGGATTTTTTTTTCCAGTCTATCTTAAAATAATACAAATATTCAAGAATAATATAATATTTCATAAAAAAAACTTCTATTTTCTTACCTTCAACAAATCCCTCCTCAAATTCGAGTTAGTCTTGATATACACCAGGCCCACAGTGATTAGCAGGTACAGCCTCGGCACAATGTTGCCAGCATACTGCACCAACTCGTACAAGTCGGCTACCTTGCGACCCTTCTGGAACTCCTCGAGGAGGTACAGCTCTAGGTGGCGGAGTTCGTCTGTTATGGCCATGTCTGTGCGCGAGTTAAGGATTACAGGATTGTTTGGGATGTAGTTGTCTCGATCTCGATGCAGCAAGGATCAAACCAAAATAACAAGCCTAATTATGAACAAATGTCTCTTTAGCTGTAAAGCTGTAAATAGGAGCTTTACCGAATCGGACAGTATGCAAATCGGACGTTTCGCGAATCCGGACTTGCTACGAATGGGACTTTTTTATTTGTCTCATGTTTGTAATACTTAGGCGAGATTCTCAAGTCGTGTCGTAGACTCGTGGTGATTACCCATTCTGTTGGTGGCTCAACTGACTGCCCAGGGTGCACATCCTCGACGAATCCAAGACTGTTGATTCTGGGATTCATTTATTTAAATGGTCGTGACTTTCGTTCGTAATTACTAATGTCAATGTTCCTTCATATGCAAAACTGGAGCCGAGACAGCTAGGCGAGATCGCGGTGGTCCGAGGAGATGGCGGGCTGCCTTCAATGGCTTTCTCATTAATTGGCGATGAGGAGGCGCACATCGAGAGTAGTAGAAAAAATGGGGGGAGGCCTTTACCCAAGAGTGATACAGGTAAGGCTACCAAAAACAAGTCTACATTGTAATTTCTTTACTACTGTAAGTCGAAAGTCATTTTATAAAACGACAAGGTGTATATTTTGTCTGTGTGCCAGTTAGATTGCATCCTCCTTAGTGAAATTTGAAATTGGAATTGTGTCAAATGTGATAAAGTAAATAAGGCGAAGGTGGGGCTTTTGGGGTCTCATGTTATTTTGACGGTCAAAGACTTCTTAAGCTTCGAATACATTGAATAAAAGACTATTGATTTTGAAGAGGTCAGCTATACTTTTCTCCCTGCCAGGGCTGCGGGACTGTTCGACAGAGATACCCCGGCCAGTACAAGTCTGACACTCCCTTCCGCTCCACTCAAAGCGGGAGGAGTCATTTGATGAAAAAAAAGCTATAGTTTTCTCTTACCTGTAAGTCCGGAAACCCAATATAAAAAAATATTTAAAAAGGATACAAAGCTCGTAGTAGCTCTTGGGGGACAGAAGAGAAGTCCTGAGCTCTCCAAGCATAGTGGAGGCGTGTTTCAAGGCATCCATCAGCTTTGACTTGTCCAGACATCTCTTCATTTGAAATGCCTGAAATAACACGTTTCCTTATAATGTGATGTGATGACAAAATAAAAAAAACTTGGCCCTTAACTAATACATACATCAAGTTAAAATCATGAAATCTTTGTTTTATTCGTGTTTAAATGTGTAGGTGTATGTACATCAAAAACTGCAAGTATGCACAAGAGTGTTTTTTGCATGGCACCAATTATCTATAACGAATTACCCAAAAGTTGGAAAGAGCAAACTATACCTAAACTTAAACAAACAATTAAATTGTTTTTGGCACAAAAAGCATATTAAATTACTCATGATATTTATTATAAATAAATAAATATATCTAACAGTGTAGTAATTATAGTCATATAGTATTGGAGAAAATAAATATGCCTATATATTAAATGTTATTATAATAAAATGTACGAATGATAATGATGAATATGAATTGTTAAGAACAATATATATATATTTTTTGTTAGCCTGGTTGAGTGTCCCACTGCTGGGCAAAAGCCTCCCCTTTTTCCTTCCAAACCTTTGTCCTGTGCGATATCTGGCCATGTTCGTCCCGTAATCGAGATCAGAGCGTCACACCATCTGCGCCGCGGTCTACCTCGACGGCGATTTCATCCGACAGGTGTCCAGTGGGTGACGATAAATTATAAATATAAAAACAAGGAAAATAAATTATAATGATAATATTAATGATTGAATATAAGGTTTAACTGTAAGTGATATTTTAAGTTTAATAAAATTTTTAGTTTAGTAAGAATATTTTTTGTACCTAAAATATTTGCACGCCATGAAAAATGGCAGACATGCCACTCTTATTTAAGATCACATGTTTGAGCAAATAAAATTTCTTATTCTTATTCACAAGTTCGAGTGAATCGGTTTCTTCTAGTGCTCCACCCTAGGCCGTTTAATCGCTTCACATCAGGCGAATTGCGGCCAAAGCAAATGTAGCGTTTAAGGCTTATGCACCATTGCTTATTCTTTTGGCTAGAACCTCAATAAGCGCTTTCCAATTTAAGTTTCTGTCGATTGTTAGGTCTAAAAATCTTGTAGTATTAGCTGTCTGTATTTTATTATTATTAAAGGGTGTAAACACTCTTAACGAAGCCGAAAGGCACTTGTTCTGCCCGTCATTGCGATCATTTTTTTGTTATCATTTTCATTTTTTTGTTCTACTAAACCATACCTGAGATTCCTGAGAACCTTCTAGTTACGGAAATATTGGGGGTCAAAGTTCCAAATTTTTCACAAGTTTTTTTTAAAATACATGTTTATAATGTAAGATTTTTGCTTTAAACACCTCCAGGACCCCCTTAGTATTCAATCCATCCATCCGCACAAAGTTTTGAGTGCGATACATTGAGTCCTACTGTAAAACGTGATTCTTCAGCCCAAAAAAAAAGTCGTTTCCCAGCACAAATTTTTGCGTAAAGTTACTTAGTTTGATGTACTGCTTGGTTGACGGTTTCGTGAAGAGTCTGTTTACACCCTGTATATTCGATGTCTAGATTAGAGAATAATGATGATCGTTGGCTAAAGTGCATAATCAAACTTTTATTTATATTAATTTTTAAATTATTATTATTCATCCACGTTACCGCTTCAATTAATGTATTTTTATGCCTGTTTCATATGCATTCTTATTATGGCATGGTATAGTTATCGTACTGTCATCCACACACAGTGTCACGGGATGTTTAATAGATTTAGGTAAGTCATTTATAGAGTGTAAACAGGGGTGGTCCAAGTACACTGCCTTGCCGAACTCCATGAGGGACGGTACATGGTCTCTTCACTTTTGGAGCAATTCTACTAATTTGCATTACTTGTTTCCTGTCATGTAGGTATGATTGTATTAGATTATATGTTTCCTCATAAAGCGTATGCATCATCGGTATAAATGAACACTGTTTCTTAAACAATGGTTTTAACAATCGATTTTTTAGCACACTTGGAACTATACCTACACTGATGCTTAATTTAATAATTTAGCTTATGGGGCTACAGATATCATATGCTACAGACGAAGATATCTAGATTATAACGATTGGGAAATAGAGAAACTGGTAGTGAGTTTCACAGACTAGCGGTATCCATCATATCTGCAATGTTTTGCTAGCAAAAGCCTTACTATTTACCTTATCTAAAGACACTGGTGGCACAAGCAGAATAGATGGTTGTTGTGGTTCAGTTTATGTTAGTAATGATATAAAAGGCTAATAATGTATGAATTGTGGTTTAATGACATTAAAAGTCAATTTAAGTGTAAACTGTCTTATCAATATAATACCTGTGTTTTAAACTTTTTATCTATGTATAGTTAGAATTTAATCAATACATAAAATGATCATAATGCTAGTTGCAAGTTTCAGCTTAAACATGAATATTATAAAAAAAAAGACTGGCCAAGTACGAGGTGGAGTCACACACACAGGGTTCCATAGCACCAAACAATATTTATTAACTTTCATTCTGTAATTTTCACTTACCATGGAAATAAATGAAGGGTACCCAAATAAGGGTTTTTTATTAACATTACATAGACTATATAGGTACTATGTAATGATAGAATAAGACTCTTGAGTCTTAGGACAGAAAAGTTTATTTTTAAAACTTATAGTACAAAAGTTCATTTGCAGTGGCAGTTTTAGAAACAAACTTTCAACTAGTCAACTTTGTTACTTTGCATACAAATTCCTGATTTATAATAATAACAAAAATGTTTTTATTTTCAGAAAAAGTAAAACTATTCAGGCGGCAAGTCATAGAAACGTGTTATAAAAAACGGAAACAGCTTACCGCCCATCAATTGTTGAGCAATTAGATAACAATTTGAAAACAAACCTGCACTTTGACAATGTTTAGGGCCTCATCTAGGAGTTTCTCCTGCTCCTCCACCGGAGACGCTTGGTTCGTCATTTGTGCCTAGAAAACACAAACAGATAAAACACCGATAAAATAAAAACTACGATAAATTAGAGTACCTACAAACTACTAACACTGGACCAAATGTACAAAAATGGATGATTTATTTGCTCCATACGGACTGTTCAGTGTGTAAATTGACGACGTAACATTTCGCAACGCACCTGTGTTATGGACTGAGGACAAACGAAACCACCGATAAGATTTTCAAAGGTGAATTTATTTAATTTTCCTTCGTGCAAGAAATTGTAAGCGATTTCGACTTGTCAAGTTTGACAGCTTGTTTAGTTTTAGGGTTGTCACTGTAATTAGTGATGAGGCAAAGTTAAATAATGTTGTTGGTCCTTAGCTTTTAACCTTTTGACCGCCACGGACGTCTATGGACTTCAAATCAAAAAGTGCTCACAACACCACGGACGGCATGGCACGTCGAAAATACATTTTTTACAGTTGCTTGAAGAGAACACAGATTTTCATCACTTTAAACGAGCCACAAACTAAACACTTCCTGTTAGCTTGGACTTGGAGCTTTTCAATGACGAATTAAGATTTTTTGTTTGCCGTAATTTTAGGACAATATTCTTAGAGCAAAATTGAATAAGGATGCGTTCAGTGATAAACAACGCTAATTATTTTCCCAAGATTAATAAGACTTCTACTCGGAAAACTCTAGTATTCCTACCTCTATGGGAAAACTTAAAAAAAATTAAATGTCAGTCCCTCGGTCGACGTCATTTGTTATCAGTGAGGAATTTTAGTGATAAAGAGGAATTTATAAACAAAAAAATGGATAATAAACCGTCACTAAGTCAATATTTCGGTGATAAGGAAGTCCCTCCCGCCTCCCAATTCTTCGATGAAATCGGGACATCGCCGTCGGATATGATACAAAGCATTTATTTAGGCGAACCGGAAGGTAACGTTTCCGTTGCGTTTAATAAATATTTTTCAATTGAAACTGAATACTTTAAGATTGATTGTAGAAATTGAAAAGTTACTTTGTGTTATTTAGGAAATCAAACATCAACAGGAACCGTTTTTCCTACAAATATGACTGCTTCATTTACGCAACAAAAAATGACGGAGGAGATGACTTTTACAAATGTTTTGCCAACTGTGAGCGGATCTGCCGCAGTGCCAGCAACGAGTTTACCTGATCCATCGACGTTCTTCGACACTATTGGTCCTGAACCACAAATAGTGCCGGCCAAAAGTGGAATAGCTAACCCGACTATACTCACTGAAGCTATGGATGGGTTGAGTATAAAAGTGAGTTGGATAATTTACTATTTCGACTGGATAAAGTAAAGCTTTTACATATTATTTAAAGGTATGTTCTGTAAGAGTTGATACAACAACACCAGTTGGTTTATGTAGATTTTTTAAATTATTTTTGTAATATTTAGGTACCATGTTTACTGTTGAGAGCAGCGGTGGCCCAGTGGTAGCGACCCCGACTTACGAATAGTAAGTCGTGGGTTCGAACCCAGGCAGGCATATTACTTTGTGTAATTTATTTCATCACCACTGCTCTCAAAACCGGTGAAGGAAAACATCGTGAGGAAACCGGCATGTCCTAGAACCAAAAATTCGAAGACATGTGACATCTACCAATCCGCACTGGGCCTGGGCGCAATGTTACCGAATTAAAAAAATGAACAAGATTAGGGTAGACCGATTTGTCGAAATATCGGGAACTCACAACAAACGGTAACCATGCTAAATATCTCATTTCTAGTGTTTGTGACCATGTTTGTTTTTTACATTGTTCCATTATTGACTTCTATTTTTTTTCTTGGCAGAATCAGCCTGTGGATAAAGAGGCTGATAGAAGGAGAGATGCTTGGCTGCCTAATGATGAAGCTAAGAAGACACTTATGAAGGTATAAGTCTAACTATGATAAGATTTAACTATTTTCTATGAAAGCTGTAGTATTTTAATGTACACATATTTCAGTGCCCTTACTGCTCGTGTCGTATTTCTGCATGATTTGTCATCTTCCTATTAACTAAAACGATTATTAAATAGATATAATTATTTATTAAAATTATGTCAAGCGGTCAAAGGTTAATTATGTGTATTGGGTGATATTTATGCTTTAAAGAGCCACTGGTTATGATACCTTAAGAAATGGTAGCCATCATCACCTGCCTTTCCTGAATTTGGGACAGGCTAGTTAAACCGAATGCAAAATACCATTGTTCTACATGAAGTGTCTGCCTATCTGCATTGTCAGCACAGTAACCGGGTAAACAAAATGGTATTATGTCAAATTATTTATGACAGTACGACATTTTGGATGTCAGGCAATGCCAAGAGGCTAAAAGTGATTAAAATGTATGTTGATAAAATTACGTTTCACAGGCACAGTCCTCACCAAAAGGCTCCTTCTTTCCTGAAAGAGAAGTGCTCACAATGCCAGGGCTAGTGCTTGAAGAAGAACTGGTAAGCTGCACTACGTTTTATTTTATTAATCAGCGATTAATATTAAATTAAAATCAATAATAAAATAATAATCTCCCTAAATTAATATATGGTTTATTATAACAGTATAATTTTATGAGAATTATGGTCCACTCTGTATTATAGTAATTTTCTTTATCAATTAAGGCTCAGCTAATCTGCATAACTTATTGTACTAGGTCTAGCTATTAGTCGTTTTGAGATTTGTATCTATAAATACACCAATATTACATGCGAAATACTGCTGAACTTAAAACTTACACTTCATCACTTCCATCAACAGTCAACCTAAAACAGCTCCTTGACATTAAGATTCCTTTCCAGGCAGATGCCCTACAAGAGGTAGCAGTAAAGTACCTCGGAGTCAGCTCAGCGGGCAGCCGAGGCGTAGTAAGAGCAGAACACGTGAGCCGCGATGAGGCAGGACTGCGTGAGCTACTGCGCACTGGCTACCTGCGTGCAGCTGTCAACTTGACGCATGTGCTGATCAGCGCTGCGGGGCAAGGTGAGCAGAAAGTACTATTTAGATGCCCTACAAGAAATAACAGTAAAGTACCTTAAAGTAAACTCAGTAGGCAGTCTACATCTTTTGCTGAAAGAGATTGATTTTGCATTAATAATTGTACAGTGCAAGCACAGCACAGTTTTCATATCAATATGTCACCATTTTACCTGCGCCGGGCCGGCCAATTTAGTATATGAATACAATTCATACCGTGTACTCATCTATCATGGAAGCATACTTTTATCAATAAATATCAATCAATCAGTAATCAGTGTATCAATCAGCATCAACTCAAGGTGTAAGGTCCCTAACAATATATCTTAATGGTCCTTCGAGCCGGATCCAATCCCGGTTTCTTATTAACATCACCATTTCAGCCCGGAATAACCCACTGTTGGGTATAGGCATCCCCCTTTCTTTTGCTACTCTTCTCTATTCTGTGCGTACGTTATACATCTGCTCCTCACGATCTTGGCGATATCGTTAAGCAAACTCACTTTTAGACGGCCCTAGATTTTTAGGCCCAAGCCTGGCCATCTTATTAACATGTCTCACACAAAATAGGCTAGTTGACAAGGTCAAAAATAAAATATAAAAATACGTAGAAATAAGGCCACTCATCTTAAAAACTACCATCACCGTACGGAAATTAAATATTGGGGGACAATATAATTGTAAAATTGGATTTACTGATAATAAGTATTACATTTGATCCCAAATAAGTATGACGTCACAACGTGCTATTTCATACAAATCACGTACACATTTTGCGTTTTGACAGTTCATAAAAAAGTAACTATTTTGACTTCCTCTCACATACCCTATTGTGGTTAAAAAAAAATAAGTCATTTGAAAGGCACAAAGTTATTAACGAAATCAAATATTATAGTGGTGGTTACAATATAGTTTGGGAATAAACATATCATTAGCTTAGTTCAAGAATGTCATGTGCAAGATGAGAGGAAAAAAAACTAGCTTAGCTTAAAAAAAACTAGAAAAGAAACTACGAATCCTTTTCGTACCATAAACCGAAAAAAACACTTTTCTTGTATGGGGGCTCCCATACCCTTTCATTATTAAATAATTTATATTTGCTGTTATAGCGGCAACAAAAATACATCATCTGAAAATTTTAACTGTCTAGCTATCACGGTTCAGAGATACAGCCTGGTGACAGACAGCCAGACCTGCCAGACAGACAGACGGACAGTGGAGTCTTAGTTATCATTAATTTGTTATTCATTTTTAGGGTCCCGTTTTTACCCTTTGGGTATGGAACCCTAAAAATTACCTATTGAGTGTGAATGTTTAAAGTTTATTTTATTCATTTTAGATCATCTTGAATATATTTTATCCCAAACTCATAAACCATCTATCCACCAGGTGTCGGCCGCATGCATCGTCCCACGAAGCACACGCCCCGCTCGCTACAACTGTGGCTGACCAGGTTCGCAGTCATGTTGAGGATCAGGCTCAATGACCCTCTGATGAAGGAAGCTGAACCTTTCGGGGACTTCAACAAGCCTGATATGTTTTATGAGGTACGATGATAATAATGTCAGAAAAGTATAAAATATGACCATACTTTTTATATTAAAAAACCCCAATGGTCATCAAAAATACTGATTGTACATCAAAATTCAAAATATTATTATTTAAGCAACAATTTGAGATCGTTATTAATTGAAAAACAGAGTTTTTTTTTTTATGAAGGCATATCTAATAATTACTAGCGCACAATAAACTGCAGGGTTTCAAGTAAGTTAACACCGAGTCGGGATACCACAAATCCCGAGCTCGCTTCGCTCGCTCCTGCTTCCTATGTTGTCCTTGCCGCAATGCCTTTTTTTACGGTGAAATATGATGCAAAAATATTTTGTTATATGTGTAAGTATTACGATTGTACGTTCTGGCTTTGATGTGCAATCAGTAATTTTGATGTAAAAAATATTTAATTGATGTAAGTAAATTAACGGATGATAAGTTTTGTAATTTGCGTTTAAAAATAAGTCTTATTTTCTCTATCTTCTTAGCCTCCTTTTCTGAAATTAATTTGTGTTGGTTTTGAGCTATTTGCATTGCATGTTTTGTGCAATTTAGTCTAAAATTAGCATTCGCATTACTTTGTGTAATTTATTTCATCACCACTGCTCTCAAAAACGGTGAAGGAAAACATCGTGAGGAAACCGGCATGTCCTATAACCAAAAATTCGAAGACATGTGACATCTACCAATCCGCACTAGGCCCGCGTGGTGGATTATAGCCCATTCCCTCTCATAGAGAGGAGGCCTGTGTCCCAGCAGTGGGAAAATTAAAAGGCTGATGATGATGAGTTTAAAATTACCTAATATTTATTATTTGTTTCAGTTTTACCCGGACACATACGAGAATCGCACAGGGAGTTTGGTCCCGTTCTCCCTGCGACTATTAGTCGCAGAGCTGCCAGCACACACCGGCAAGCCGGACGAGGCGGTCGATAGACTGTATGCTATGCTAGACATTATACAAACGGTAAGACTCTTTAGTATAGTCGCGTTACGGCAGACATGTGAAGGCCTTCAACCCGCATTGGGCCCGCGTGCTTGATTACGGCCCACTCTCTGCCACAGAAGGTGGCTGGTGTCCCAGCTGTGGGGACTTTTTAGGCTAATACGACACGCACTAATCTGCATAGTCCTCATGTGAGTTGTCCAAGATTTTGTCTGGACCTTAAAAGAGACCTTTTAAGGTCCAGACAAAATCCTTTGAGTTTGTTTCGGCTGTTTCTTCTTAGGAACGAAACACCGGCCCCATCTAGTTTTTTAAAAATGACGTATAAATGTGTTTGTAAAAACCTATTTGCAAAATAAACAACATTTATCAATAACGCTGTACATATAACGCCTTGGAGTTTTTGGTTTTGTTAGTATTTTTTTTATGTTTTTTTTGGTCTTTTTTTGTTTTTTTACCATGTTTTTAAGCAAATAAAAGTTATTCTATTTTGTAAGCTTTTGAAATATTGAAAATAATATGTCATCAGCCTATATAGCAGTAGACTCTCTGGGTATAGAGTCACTAACAGAGATGCATCACTATTCTGACAGCGATGTTTATTTCCAGTGTGATACTGATGCTGTGACAGCCATTGACAATTCTATCAATAGATGCTGTTCATAATCAAAAGACAATCAATCCAATCTTTTTATTATTCTTTTCAGATGCTATCAAACCTTCGTGAAGGTAAAACAGAAGACGGCTCAGCCACCATAGCAGAGCAGGACAAAGCCGAATCTATTCGTCTATGGATGGGCAGAGAAACTAGAGTTATGCATTCGCTCGTCAATTGCGCTATATCTATGAAGGTTAGCATTTGAACTATCTATACAGGGTGTAAACAGACTCTTCACGAAGCCGTTCACCAATATGTACGGTGGGCTGCATTAATTGCGTACCCCAGTTGGGAACGTATGTGCTTTCAAGAGGGGTACCCACATCGTGACGCTGACTGTACATCAAACTAAGTAACTTTACGCAAAATTTATTGTTGGGAAACGACTTTTTTTTTGGAGTGAAAAATCACGTTTTACGGCTGGACTCCAATGTAACGCATTTAAAACATTGTGCTGATGGATGGATTGAATAGTACGGGGGTCGTGAATGTGCCTTAAGTAAAAAAAATACATTAAAAACATGTTGTTAAAGAAAAACTTATGACAAAGTTAGAACTTTGACTTTGAATATCTCCGTAACTAGAAGGTTCCCAGGTATGGTCTAGATCAAAAAAAAAATTGCAATGACGGGGAGAATAAGTGCCTTTCGGCTTCGTTAAGAGTCCTTTTACACCATTTATTTATCATCTACCTAGTCTTTTTAGTATCGCCGTTACTAGCTCTACTTCCGAATGTGGGGTCCTGGGTTGGGCTCCTTGGTCGACATACAAGGTAGTTTTTAGGGTTACGTACCCAAAGGGTAAAAACGGGACACTATTACTATAAGGCTGCTGTCTGGCTGTCTGTCACCAGAATTTATCTCACGAAACGTGATAGTTAGACAGTTGAAATTTTCACAGATGATGTATTTCTGTTGCCGCTATAACAACAAATACTAAAAACAGAATAAATTAAATATTTAAGGGGGGCTCCCATACAACAAATGTATTTTTTTGCCTTTTTGTTTGCTCGATATGAATAACGGCGACAGGTAGACGCTTGAAATATTCACAGAATATTTCGTTGTATATTCACTTTCAAAATAAATAATTAAATTAAAATAAATATTTAAGGGGGGCCACCCTTAAATATTTATTTTATTTTATATAACAAACAACAAACGTGATTTTTTTGCCGTTTTTGTCTAATATTGTATAGATAATGGTACGGAACCCTTAGTGCGCGAGTTCGACTCGCACTTGGCCAGTTTTAATATAATTTAATTTATAATTTAAAGCTAACCAATGCCAAGTGTTTTCAAAATGATGTTTTTTAAATTAAGTTTTATAATTATTAAAGTTTCAAATTTTAAGGAAAATACTCAATTTCTCATGGTCCTTTAAGTTTATTGAACCGCCTTAACATAATGATAACTAGATAACTCCATTCCTATAGTAGTCAAGTAATATTTCCCAGTCATGTTTCGAGTGACAGCTTCGCCCATATATCCCGTGTGGTTACATTTATGATTTAGAAAATCTTGCCAGGAATTGCACTCATAGGCTGGATAAATTGTAGGGTTTATGATTGATTCATAGAAGTAATTCTTACAAATGGAGTGACTGCAGCCTTCTGCAATAAAAAAACGCATTTAAAATATGATAACACAAGTATAAAGGGTGTTAACAGACTCTTATCGAAGCCGAAAGGCACTTGTTCTCCCCGTCATTGCGATCATTTTTTTGTTCTTGACCATACCTGGGAACCGTCTAGTAATGGAGATATTGGGGGTCAAAGTTCCAACATTTTCACAAGTTTTTTTTTAAAATACATGTTTTAAATGTATTTTTTTTATTTAAGACACCTTCACGACCCCCGTACTATTCTTTCCATCCATCAGCACAATGTTTTGAATGCGTTACTTTGAGTCCTACCGTAAAACGTGATTTTTCAGCCCAAAAAAAAAGTCGTTTCCCAGCACTAATTTTTGCCTACAGTTACTTAGTTTGATGTACAGTCAACAAATCAGATAAGTATCCAGGGTCGAAAGATATAATTGTTTTTTTCTTAAAAACCGATCGATGTTTTCAAAAGAAATTAAAATTAAATGAAGAAAAATAAACAAACGATGTGCAACAGTTTCTAAAAAAACTGCAACTATATCTAACGACCATGGATACTTATCTATTTTGTTGACTGTACATAATTCTTGGTTGACGGCTTCGTGAAGAATCTGTTTAAACCGTGTATGTGCGTACCCAAAAACTTAATAATATCATCACATCCCGGCTGCGGCGCCTTCCCTTCATTGGGGAAAAAGTCGACAGTTCCAATAGCTCCTTGGAAACCCAGCAGCCCCGCACAAGTGTGTATGATGTCAACTATCTCTGCATCAGAAGCGTTCAGACTTTCGAACTTCATCCAATCAGGGTACTCGTAAAATAGTCTGGCGGGATCTAGACCTGTGAAATAATATAGAAATTGTTGTTCAGAAGGAACAAGGGCTACGATTCTCCATACAAAGGAGATGTTTCAAAACGGGCCCGGTATATGTACAGTACTTCGAAAAATTGAGAAAAATCCGTGGAATTCGGGAAAAATAAAGATAAATTGAATACATATATATTGAATATACATACATGTTTTGAATGCGTTACATTGACTCCTACCGTAAAACGATATTTTTCACCCCCAAAAAAAAGTCGTTACCCAGCAATAATTTTTGCGAAAAGGTACTTAGTTTGATGAACAGAATGCTTGGTTTACGGCTCCATGGGTCTTGTTACACCCTCTCTGTCCTTTGCGTTCATAAACTATTCAAACCTTTGAAAACCTATCAAATTTGAGGTGGGTACTACAATTTTCCAACTCGCTACGCTCGCTCTTGCATCCATTTTTTTTATTGATAAGCTTTTCTGTATAAATCAACAAAATTACTCCGAGATGGAATGCAAAAATTTTTGAGCTGTTTTCATGAAACTGAATATGCACCCCCCCCCCCCGCCCCCCTTTTGTGGAAGAGAGTGTCAGACTTTTACTGACTAAAACCCATCCATGTTCCTTCCTTGCCCTTTGTGTTCCAGGGCCGCGGTATCTCTTTCGAACAGTACCACAGCCCTGGAATATGCACACCCTTGGAAATAGTTCTGCCGGCGCCCATTCACCGACCGGCCACTTTTATAACCCTCCCCGGGTAAAAGTGGCCGGTCGGTGAATTTAAGACTTTGTTGAGTAGATGCAAAATTATAAAGTACTTACCCGTGACTCGATACACAGAACTATCAGTTTTAGCCGCCGCACTGCCCACTACATGAGCCCCAAGACTATGTCCGATCAGATGCAGCTGGTCGCCAGTAACATTATACTCATTTTTCAATGCATTCAGAAATTCAGCTACAATAGCTCCAGTAGTCGAAGTGACATTCGCCACCCGTTCGTAACAGAAAGATTTGGCGATGGGACTCCAGTCTATAATAATTGCGTTGACATTTCCCTTTAATAAGTAAGCGTTTTTAATTTTTAATAAGTCTACACTATCAGCTGATGAGTGCCATCCGTGGGTGAGTATTTTCATTGGGAGGCTGGACCGTAATATTTTTGTGACAGTATCTTGATCCCTTTTGTTTACCGCTCGTCCTTGGCTGTTCATCAAAATGTAGGTCGTGGCGTTCCTAAGTAACAGAAAGGGGTAATGACTAAAGTGAATTTACGATATTAATGTCATACATGACAAAGTTCAAATTACAATGCAAAAATGAATCCTTTTAATAAAATGAAAAAATCGGCCTCGTCTGCATAAATTGCTGTGTGGTTTGTACTCTAGCGTTTGATTTGTCAGATTTTAGTCAGTAGGTAAATATAAATTAGGATTTTAGTCAGTAGGTATAAAAGACATCTTTTTTTTTTGCTAAATCGGACTTTGTTCAAAAAAATCAAAATATTTTATTTGACATAGGTCCAGATGGGCATTTATAAAACGTCGACAAAAAGGTGCACGGTTCGGGTTGGTCGTTCCCTATGGAGAAGAACCGGCAAGAAGCTCCATGGTTACTTTCTTCTTTCATGGTTTCTTACATTCTTGACATGCAGCCCATTTCTAGATTTATTTCGAACGGATTACTTACAACATACGTGTATGTCCAGATGTATGCGTAGACGAGGCAAAATTATATGTAAGGATCGTAGCAGGTTGCGTTCTGTGGGTTCTGCCTACCCCCATGGAAAAAGGCGTGAGTTTATGTTTGTATTTACGACACAAAAAAGTTTTTAATACAAGTTTTTCATGTAACAATTTTGAATACATCCATGATCCCGGTACTATTAAATGCATCCATCAACAAAATGTTTTGATTGCGTTACATTGAGTCCTACTGTAAACCGTGATTATTCAGCCGAAAAAGTCTCGTTTAATCGTTTCCCAGAAACAAATTTTGCGTAGAGTTACTTAGTTTATTTATTTATCACTATAACTACATATTATAAAACAAAGTCCTCCGCCGCGTCTGTCTGTCTGTTCGCGATAAACTCAAAAACTAATGCACCGATTTTTATGCTGTTTTCACCAATGGGTGGAGTGGTTCTCGAGGAAGGTTTTGGTATATAATTTGTAAAGTTTTTGTTACGGGAACGGGATCAAAAGTTCATGAGTACTTTTGGTCGCGATAACCGTCATCCACGCGGGTGAGGCCGCGGGCTTCAGCTAGTTTTATTTTATTCCTTAAGAAAACTAACAGCTAGGATACAGATAGTTGACAGTTAGTGAAAGAAAGCCGAGGTTTGGTGTATAGAATGCTTAGGTAACGGATCCGTTTGCACCTTGTATGTAGATAATAGTACATTATGATACAAGTGCGGTAAGTTGAAAATTACAGCCGAGGCGATATTGCTAGCCCGAGCCGTAGGCGAGGGCTACAAGAAAGCAGAGGCTGTAATTATTAAAGCGCACGTATGTCAAACGACGTTTTATAACATATTTGCGAGGAAATAAATAAAACTCGGACTTTCTTAAACGAAATTTTGATACGCTTGTAAGTATCTATAGGTCGATTTTTCAGGCAAGAGGCTTAGAGTAGCATTTTTCGCTGCCTCTGAGACTTCAGGCGGTGTCGAATTAATAAATTCATCATTACTTCAAATAAAAACAATACAGCGAAAAGAAAAACCGCGCGGAATAATTTTTACTTGTTCACAAATTAGTGAGCCTGAGCCGCGCGCATCAGCGCTTCTTTTTAAAGCAAAGGACAAAAACAGCCAGTATTACTAATACAGTAAATTAATATTTTTGTGTTTTTGTTACAGATAAATGGTAAATAAAAATAAAAAAAAGATAAATGGTTGTAATCTATTGTCAAAATTAATTAAATTAAAGAATTCAATGTTTATTTAATATAGTTTATCTCCCAAAGTTAATTTTATTTATAAAATGTTGACCACTTTTCTGATATAAAAACTCTTTGCTAAGATTTAAAAAAATACCGTTCGTTTTTGACGGAGCATCTTGAAACCGTGCGTTTTACATTACATTATCGCAAAAGTACGTAATGAGATACAGTACGATATTGAAATTGGTGAAATAAGAGACCCTTTACGAGCAAACGTGTTATAAAAGATCATAATAAAACTTACCTATTAAACAATCTATATGTAATGTCATCAGGTGTAACGATTATCGGTCCTAACTCGCTGGCACCTGCACTCTTGTTAGCAGTCATGGCATCTTCACAATGTCTATGCCTAGACATTGTCAGGTCTATACAATTTAGAGTTCCATCGGCATCCGGGAAATATATCCAGTCAGTCCCATAGCCCTCACCATACTCGTTTTTTAACGTATCTAAATAATCTCCAAATGGAGAACCTACAATTTTATTTTAAAAAAATCAGTTTGTCCAAAATTTAATCGAAAATTATCCAATTAGCATTTAATGGATGCGCACAGGTTACACTATTACGCCACAATATAAATTCGTCGAATTTCAAGTTATTCATAAACGAAACAAAAATTCTTAAGTAAATTTAAAAAAAAAGCAGCGCGGGCGATATTTTTTTAAACTTTTTTTCCACACCTCTAGGAAGTCGTTAAAAAAACCCATAAAAATCCGACCACTATAAACTTCGTTCCCCCTCTTTGTCTAAAGTCACTCGACTAATACGTAATTTTTATGTCAATTGTTTAAAATGAAATTGAATTGTTTTTTTTTTGATTGATATTTAAATAATTAAAATGTGTAGGTACTTACTTTTGTCAATTAATAAGGAAATTATACAAATACACACAGGTATCAATAATCGAAAATGAGTCATTGTTAAAATAATTATTATTATTTTTTATTAAAAAAAACTAATCAATTTTATTTGTTACCATATCCGCACTCTCAACCTCATAGACGTTGATTGATTCCATTGTTCTCTGAGTGGGTTCACAAAAAATGCATTGTTTGTGATTAGTTACAAAATTTGATATAGTTATTGTGTACACTATCGCATTAGGTAACCCTGTAAACATTGCATATGCTCAGTCAAGCATTCAGTTTCTATTGATATTGTATTGATTGAAGGATTTTTTTGAAAACTGAGAGACTATTTGTTTCCTATTTGTATCGGATTTTGTTAACAATGTTTTATTTATGCTTTCACAAATCTTTTTAACCGACTTTCTTCAAAAAGGAGGAGGTTCTCAATTCGGTTGTATGTTTTTTTTTGTGTTTGTTACCTCATATCTCCGTCGTTTCTTAACCGATTTCAAAAATTCTTCTTTTATGTGAAAGGATATACTTCCCGATTGGTCCCATAAAAATTTTCATCAAAATCGGTTCAGTAATTTGGTATGTTTTCACGTTAATTGCTATATCACGCGACGACGCCTGAAGTCTTGCATGTTTAATTTGACGCACTTCCTGATTTCCGATTGAATTAAAAATTTGCACGCTTATGTAGATCGCGAATAGTACTGAATGATAGTACAATATATCGATGACATGGAACTGATCTGATGATGGAGCTGGACGGCGGCCTTAGGAACCCTGCTATGAAACTACATAACCCCATCGAGTTTGGGCTCGTATGATTTGTCTTGACGAGTACTTTGTCTCTAGATGGTATCCAGGGTCTGATGATGGTGCTGTAAGGTGGCCATAGGATCTGCGTGATAAAACGACATAAACGCATCGAGTTAGGGCTCGTTTGATTCGTCTAAATAAGTAGTTTGTCTTTAGATAGTATCCAGGGTCTGATGATGGAGCTTGAAGGAGGCCATAGGATCTCCGTGATAAAACGACGTAACCGCATCGAGTTTGGACTCGTTTGATTCGTCTTAATGAGTAGTTTGTCTTTAGATAGTATCCAGGGTCTGGTGATGAAGCTGTAAGGTCGCCTTAAGAACTCCGCTATAAAACGCCAGCCCCATCGAGTTTGGACTCGTTTGATTCGTCTTGACGAGTACTTCCTTAAAGTTCTGGTTACAATATTAAAATTAATTCATGATTATAATTTGTGTGGTATGCTAAAAGTCTACTACTAAAAAGGGTAAAATAAAAAACTTTCTGCGAAAAAAAACCGACTTCCAAAAAAACACAAAAAAAAAACTAAAAAAACTTTTTTTAAATTACTTTCGGAAGTCGGTGACCAAAAATGACAATGAAACAAACAAAGGCACCGACTTCCGAAAGTAATTTTAAAAAAGTTATTTCAAAAATAAAGTCTCGGCCAGTAAGAATCCCGTCAAAATCGGTCTTGTCATTTCGAAGATTAGCCGGAACAAACAGACAGTCAGACAATTCTTTTTTATATGTATCGTATATAATTTTATAATTATGTATTCAGTAAAACCAGGTTAGGCACTAACCACACGAAAAACAAAAAATGTTAGTATGTCATTTAGTAGTTTGCTTATATCTGTAGTTGTTAGTATGGTTCATTTTTAGTTTTCAGTAGAGATATGGACCCCATCATGGGTGAGGCTTCTCAATACTCAATACTTTTATTGCATTCCACATGTAGGTATTCTTAGGTGGTAAACTTATAGTTAGATCATGTGGACCCTGTCGGGCACAGCAAAAAAAGTCGATTAGGAGAGAGGAAGCATTTCTAAATTTTATCTACAACATTTCATAGGTATTTCCTGAGGTAATAGCTGTAATACAAAATATAAATAGGTATAACCAGTACATCTCCCATCTCTGTCTCTCTGTCTCTGTCTCTTACTGGTAGTTCTCTAGCTTGTCCACTGAAACCTGTCTTTTCCTATTCAACCATCCTTTGCCTGCTTTTTCCTCGATCCGTCTTTTGACAAGTCTATCAACTTTCCTCTTTCCGTCAGGGCCTTTCCATTTTATGGTTTATATGATCATAACCATCTAATATCGGTTAGACGAGTAACATGACCAGTCCATAGCCATTTAATTTTCTGTAATTATGTAAAAAAATCTTAGAAGTTTAATTTGACCCACTTCCCGGTTTCCGATTGAGCTGAAATTTTGCATACTTGTTTAGTTTGGATGACAATGCATGATTGTCAAGCGACGTCATTCTAAATTCAATATGGCGGACTCCCAAAGATGGCGGACTAGTTATTTTTTTATGCATTATCATGATATGGGTATCAAATGAAAGGGCTAGCCGAGACGAATACTATAAAAAAATGATGCCTCTGTGTTTTTGTTTTAATTATAATATTTTTTTATTTATTTCAGGTTTTAACGTATCCATACCATAACCTTTGTTTTGTTTTTAATAATTTCGCTTCTATTTTATAGACTTTCTTATTTTTAAAATACTCCTTTCCATTCCACTTTGACAGGTTCTCAGCATCGATTTGGTTTTGTTAGCAAAAGACCGACGTTTGGCAGCCATATGTGAGCTTTGGTAGATCCAAGACAAGTGTCCATTACTGTTTTCTTCAAATGTTGTAGTGTCCTCTGAGAAAAAATTTATGTGACCAGAACTTTTTCCATATTGTACGTTCCATACGTTGAATGACACTTATTTCCCCAGATAGATGTAATTACAGACATATTTACCTCCTGATCCTTGGGTTTGATTGGCATCTTGTAACTGTTAGTTTAATTCTTAACTTTCTTGACAAGTGATTCCAAAAGGACCTCGAGGTCTTTGGCGCTTTCCGAAAATATGACAATCAAGTAGAAACTGGATTATATGCTTGTGTTTTCAGGACTACAGACAAGCAGCTCGCATCCTGCTAACATTGCAACAGCAAGCATCATCAGCAGGACAACGACGGGCCATCTGCAGTGCTCTGTGTAGACTGTGGCTGTTAGCAGGTCATGTCAGGGCCGCTATGTCCTGTCTCGACATTGCTAGGGAGGCGAGGCATCACATGTGAGTACATCTTAACGGTGTCTGTACACTCTCGCCGACACTCCAAAGCAGGGCGAATGTGAGAGTGTATATACGGTGGAAATTTCAGCGGGGCAATAAGGGAGTCAAGTAAAAAAAAAATTTTGGGAAAGTTGTTCGTTATCATGAGTACGATCATGTGTTTAAGTATCGGTCACTAATTACCAGTCACACTATATTTGGTTAAGTACCAATTTTCGATCAGTCAACACGACGTATTCGGATATTGGGCAAAAAAGACAGTTGTAAGCTTTAATACCTAGGTCTAAACTCTTAGGATACACACTCTTGGGACATGAAATTCTATTTCCCAAAAATTCACAAAGAATACGTTATAACCTGTAGTTGTGGTTAAAACTTTTATCTTATTCCTCAGATGCCCTACGCCTGATGTTCGCGAATACGTGGATCTAGGTCTGATAGACATAGCCCATGGGAAGTACCAGGAGGCATACAATAACTTCGCGAGAGCCGCTGACCAGGAACCTACTAATATTATGGTGAGATTATGTTTTTTTTTATGGATGGACTGTGTGAAGGTTGATATGGCTAGAAAACAAGTGGCTGCTGAGATGACGAGTAATAGAGAAGTATGGAAGAAATAAAATAAATTGGGATAAGGGCAGGTGAATGATATTGGTTAAGTTATTTTTTTGGACTTCTCTGCTCTCTGGTAAATACAGGCATTGAAGTAGTATACTGCAGCAGGTTTTTCTGTTTAATGAAATCGGAAATCGCATTTTTCAATGGTGTCATACATTGTTTAATTTATGTGACGCAGTTTGATGAATTGTCATAATTAGGTGGTTACGTCAGGGTAGCCCGCGAAATTTAAATTTTCTTACGTTTTTTGTAATTTGCAGGTCAGTGTCAGGTTGTACGTTGATGAAAAACGAGTCGCGCCAGTAACACGTATGTAGTTACAGGATTACAATCATGAAAATCATCAATACAACCCTCTAACTTCATGTAACCCTATTCAAAGAATATTTCATGAAAACTCATTCAATAGGGTTAAATGGACTTACAGGGTTACATTGATGATTTTCACGATTGTGATTCTGTAACTACATACGCGTTACTGGTGCGACTCATTTTTCATCAACATACAACCAGACAAGTTAGACAATGGTGCCGATTCCTTTGTTCACAAACTAAACTAAATTTAAGTTGAGTGCATCTTTTTCTTTCTAATTCATTTTGAACAGGACAGAAAATAAATATTAGTTTAGTCCTGTCAAATTAGTCAGCACCTGACGTAATGTGATGTAATTTCAGTAGTCAACTTTTTAATCACGTCCAAACTTGTGTCAGGCGCTGGTTAATTTGACAGGACTAAACTAAAATTTATCTTCTGTCCTTTTCTTAATGAAATAGAAAGAAAAAGATGCACAGAACTAAAATTTGTTTCAAAAAATTCACAAAAAAAAAGGGAATTTTGTGAAATTTGTTTTAGTTTGTAAACCAAGGAATTGGCACCAATGACCTGCAAATTGCAAAAAACGAAAGAAAATTTGAATTTCCCGGGCTACCCTGACGCAACCACCTTAAGAAGAGTATAAAATATGACACTCGTATCATAGGTCATTCACACCGATTTAATAAATATTCTGGAGCAATCTCTTATTGCCTATAATTTTCGTTAATCCCAGAAATTGTTTAGTGGCATCTTTTATTTCATACATTACATAGATAAACTCGTGGCTACATAATACAAGCCGCTCGGGTCAAGCCGTTGGTCACCCTCGCTATCATTTGTACCAGTAGTCAGTCGCCCAAAAGTTTGAAAACCAGTCTTACCAAGGGGTATCGTATTACCCAGTACTAACTGGGTTGTGGAAGTCAGACAGGCAGTCGCTCTATTCATAATACCGGTATTCAGCTGCATCCGGTTAGACTGGAAGTGCCAAAGATAAACTCATACATTGTTTCCCATGCGAATTGGCTGGAACCACAGAACTACTACTTACCTCTGTTTCTATCCTAAATTCCTAAGTAATATTATAAAGCGACGGTGAAGTGCCAATACTCCTAACTGACATTTTTCGAGAAATAAAAACTTTTTTATCGTTTTGAATTTAAAGGCGTTATTCGCATGTTTTATAATAATATGAATTCAGCATATTATTTAAAACGTACATTGCGTACATTTTTCTAAATATATATTAATTAATTATTAATTTATTAAGAAATTAAACTACTTTTTCAGTTTGTGTAAATTTTTGACTTAGTCAGTTAGGAGGTATTGGCATTTCACTGTCGAAATGCGAAAGTTAGTTTGTTTGTTACTGAACCGATAATACTGAAATTTTGCATATACATTTTTAGGTGTACAGAAATAGATATACCTTTCATCCCGAAAAAAAGTACATGGCGCCACGTGTACAACCCGAATTGATTGTCAAAATCTAAATCAATGCGAGCGAAGCTGCGGGCAATAACTAGTGTTATTATTTTTCTTTGACCTTCTTTTTCCACAGGTAGCAAACAACCTATCAGTCTGCCTACTCTACATGGGTCGTCTAAAGGAAGCCATTTCAGTTCTCCAAAAGGCAATCAACTCTGACCCCGAAAGAGGTCTGAACGAAAGCCTACTCATCAACCTCTGTACCCTATACGAACTAGAATCTTCTAAAACGAATGAGAAAAAACTAAATTTATTAAGAATGTTGTGTAAATATAAAAGTGATACTATACCAAATGTGCTAGAATGTTTGAAATTGTAATGTTGTGTGTTAGTAGCTCTATTGATCGCGCAATTTTATTTAATAGATTCTATATTTAGTTTATAAATAAGTAACAACTAATGCATACCTAGGTACCTTAATTTTTTGGTTTTTTTTTTGGAGTGGCGACACCAGTTTTTGTTGCTTGCAAAACGTTTAATAGTAAAACTACAGTGCCACAAGGATCTTTTGGGTTTTAAATAATATGGGCGATGTTGATGAACAATTTGTCAAATATTAAGACAATTTTTGATGGCTGCGTTATTTTCTAAGATCCGCTAGCTATGTATGTACTAATTCACTGACGCTTTGCTACTTTTCACCCTTAAGCCCTAAGTAATAAAGTTGAAAAGTAGTCGACCGTCAGTGAACTTGGTAGTGCAAGAGCGACTCATCAAGCTATACATATCCAGTATAACCTGACCTCGCTTTGAATGAGTTTTCCGTGCCAAGCCGTGGGCTTGATTGGTCGATGTGCGTATTATATTGTTTCCAGATAAAAAAAAAAACGATAAAAATCTTGCTGTCAATCTTTGTAGTTTTGTAAACCCATGAAATTGGGACTAAATGAATTGCGATGAAAAAAACTGTTCCAATATCAACCATGGCAGAACTATATTATTATAAATAAGCTACTCTTAATTTTTTATAAAATTGACAAAGATAGTTAATGTTTCATCTGTGATTATTTTGTTTGATTGAATCATGTATTTAATTATAGAATTGGTAATAAATATTTTTTAATGAACTGTTGTCTATTATTTTATATCGTTCCCAGTAACCTAATTTTAGTTGAATACCTAAAATCGATCAAATCCTGATGCTCTTTGGTAAAAAAAAAATGGTGTCATAGTCTAACGACTTCCAACAACGACTTTTATAAACCAGTCTCATAGTTCCAAGGTTTTGGTTTTCAGATTTTGAATTCAGATTTCAGACGCTTCACAATACGTAAGCTTAGACCTTTTAACTGGAAGGATCATGTAGTCCTTTTGACGTGTGGCCAAAAATGGAACTAACTTGGCCAATTTTTTTTCCAATTCAATACATTAACTCATAACATTTACATTTTATTTCTATTTTTTTTTTGTAATAGCGGAAGGGTTCGGGTGTTTGAAGATTATCAACTTTACTTTATGAATAGTGAGAGTAGTAGAGTGCTTATTTTATATTAACAAAGATTAAGGATTTATAAATTAAAACTCTATGAATATTTAAACTATGAAGGTAATAGCACTTGTTTTATTACTACTGTTAGAATATCATCCGTGCTGGCTGTATTCAATTTATCTGTGCGTTTCAACAGTTTGAGTAAAAAAGTCAAAATAAAACAGCACGCTGCCAACCATAGACAAAAGAGGGAGGAAGTTTGTGAATGATCGATTTTACGCCGGCCTCCTGAACTTCTCAACGACATTTTTCTTTGTTTGCCGTAACGCGTGTGGACAATATCAATTTAAGCCTCGAGTCCGCGTACACATCAATAAAATGGCGAACACGTTTCGCGCGGTGACGGTGTCAACGGTGAGTGGCGAGGGCGCACTCA
The DNA here is from genome assembly GCA_950005105.1 of Lycophotia porphyrea. NCBI lineage: Eukaryota > Metazoa > Arthropoda > Insecta > Lepidoptera > Noctuidae > Lycophotia > Lycophotia porphyrea. The sequence goes on from OX465406.1 coordinate 13,019,307, forward strand.
CGGCGCGCTTCAATTTTCCAACAAACGTAAACGTGGATTACGACCCGCAGGGGTTGAGTGTAAAAGTGATTCGTTCGGACCCAGTGCTAGCACAGGAGGTGCTCGAGTTCCCTGTTCACAGCCAGAGTGAGTGTTCACGCGTCGCAGGTCAATCGTACATTTTCACGATTGACAATGAAACGCTATTCTTCAAGTTCGCGTCTGACGCTGACTGTCAGGCTTTCCACCTGCTCGTTACGAAGTGCAAGGCAGGCAGGTCGTCGTCGGTATTCACGGTGCGCACGGAGGACTCTTCGGCGATGCAGTACTTCCAGTTCTACGGTTACCTGAGTCAGCAGCAGAACATGATGCAAGACTACGTGAGAACTAGCACGTATCAGCGCGCCATACTGTCGAACATCAACGACTTCAAGAACAAAGTGGTGTTGGATGTGGGAGCGGGCTCAGGTATTTTGTCGTTCTTCGCTGCTCAGGCGGGTGCACGTAAAGTATACGCAGTGGAAGCCAGTAACATGGCCCATCACGCTCAGGCGTTAGTGAGAGCAAACGGTCTACACGACCGCATCACTGTGGTTGCGGGCAAGATCGAGGAAATTGAGCTCCCTGAGAGTGTAGATGTGATAATTTCAGAGCCTATGGGCTACATGTTGTATAATGAGCGAATGTTAGAAACATATCTTCATGCAAAGAAGTGGCTGAAACCAAACGGTAACATGTACCCAACGAGAGGAGACCTACACATAGCACCATTCACTGATGATGCTTTGTTCATGGAGCAATACAATAAGGCCAACTTCTGGTACCAGACGTGCTTCCACGGAGTAGACTTGAGTGCATTACGCACAGCTGCCATGAAGGAGTACTTCAGACAGCCTATTGTAGACACATTTGATATTCGCATTTGCATGGCACGATCAGAAAGACATGTAGTGGACTTCCTGAATGCACATGAGACAGATTTACATAGAATTGAAATTCCCTTCAGATTTGAGCTCACACAATCGGGTACATGCCATGGGCTGGCATTCTGGTTTGATGTGCTGTTTGCTGGTGCTACACAGCATATATGGCTATCAACTGCTCCCACGGAGCCTCTCACACATTGGTACCAAGTGCGGTGCCTGTTAGAGACACCCATCTTTGCCAAACAGGGCCAAGCACTCACAGGCCGTGTGTTATTGTTAGCAAACAAACGTCAAAGTTATGATGTTACCATGGAGATCAACTTAGAAGGCACCAACATCTCATCATCAAACACTTTGGATTTGAAAAACCCTTACTTCAGGTATACAGGAGCGCCAGCTGCTCCCCCACCTGGAGTGAACAGCAGCTCACCTAGTGAAACATACTGGAACTCAATTGAGTCAACTGCCTCACTGAGCAATGGACAAGGAGTGATGCTCACAGACGGATCACAGCAGTACTGCTCGACCCCAGACCAGACTATTGCTTATGGAGCACACCCCAACATGATCAAAACTGTGATGCTGCAGGAAGAGTTCATCAAGAGGATTGGGATTAGTCAAAATGGAGACATATAATCCGAGAGGTCGCGCCGAGCGCGCCTTAGGGCAATAAGGAACCGCCGTAATCGGTTGTGAACTATCTTCCGTTCAGACTTTATAGTGTGTAAGCGGACTTATTTATTATGATACATCACAGTGACACAATCATGTAACTAGAGACTCTGCTGGCCTTGTAAATTAAGTAAAAGTGAAATGGTAATCAAAGGCAATAAGTAACGCCTTCTTGGTGAAATGTTTAGTTTTGGCGGTACCAACGCTTATTAGTGTAATTTGAACACACATTGAACTGTGAAATTCTGATGTAAATATTCTATAGTTGGACGTGTATCAGCGACTGGCCGGGCTGACCGTCTCCAGCAAGGCAGCTCTGCGGCTCGTAATTGTACTACTATTAATATAGTCCAAGTACAGATAGGATAAGCAATAAGTGCTGAATTTGAATGATAATGCTTATCATTGTCAATACTCATTTATCATTATTGGAGTCAGGCTCAATCATTAGTTAGGTAGACGCAGCCAGTGTTACAGTCCATGATACCTTCTGTCTGCCAGTCAACACTAGATCGCGAATTATGAAAATTTACTTCCGTCAAATATTTTTATACACTGCACTTTAGCCATAGACTGTGTAAAAATCCTTTTTGTAAATATAGCATAAAGTGATCAATTTTTTTTCTGGAACATTGATATTGAGCAAATAATCAGTATTGTATTGTTCTTATTTCTTGATAAACTTATGAAGACTATGAATTTTTGTATTGTAAATCTTACATTATAGTGTGGGCAAGGATCTGCTATTTTTCATTGTAGTAACATTGGTGCTTGATCCTCTATTGCACAAAAATAGTTCGGACAACATGACTACCTCATGATTTGGCAGACAATTGGATCTCAATAGTGCTGAGATTCTATTGCAAGCAAAATCATTCTTGACTAATGAAAATTAAACAATTTACATGAAACATTGAAATTATTAAGATAATAAATATACCATACTGGGAGTTCAGTCACGAGTTTGCTTGCAAAAGCCTTAGCTTGATAGAAAGTAAATACATGACAATTTTGTATCATGATGATCACATTGAGTTGCCATAAGAGCTCTGTTTAAAAGTGGAATGAAGGATGTTGAGCAATATTACATAGACAATCAGCATTTTTTTTTCAACTTGGAATTTTTAATGGAAATTTACTATTTGAATTGAAAGAGTTTTAGTGGAGTTTGTCCCATGTATGTAGTGGTTAACAAGAACATATATGAGAAGATGACACTTTAAAAATTGGACTTTCAGATTATTTTATGTTTTAACTGTCTCTTGTTGCATAGATGAGGATTTAGTTGAATTTACTATATTCTTTTGACAAAATACTTTGAATAATATGTTAATGTTTGACTTGCTTTGATACCTTTTAAATTAAAAGTGACTACTGTCTCTACACATTTCATCTTGAGAGTGAATTGATACTGTTAGTTTGTACAATAAAACATTAGGCAAATAAGCTGAAAAGCAAAACCCAGGCTTATTTCTTTATACTTTAGAAGTTATAATCATGGTGTCTTATTATTCCTGTATCAGTACCAAGCTTTGTATATTTAGCATGTCATATAAAAGTGCCTAAACACAGTTCATTCCTCTTGTAGACAGAGCAATAATCAAATTATTTCAAATTAGATATTTTGGCAACATTTAACATAAGCAATTTGTGCGGGCGGGGTGATCAAAATGTAAAATTGTAAGTGCTTTTAATGTCTTGTAGTTGATCTACTATATGACAAGGTGCTGTCATAATTTAAGGGGATTGTTGCACCCGGAAACTTTTAATAGGGACTTGGAGTATAGAAGCAGAGCAAAGAGTCTTGTTGACTTAGCCATTTAGGGCTGTAGTTGCTACATGAAAACATTGTGCGAAATGTGATTTCTGAAACTACCCTCTATAAAAGTGGGAAAATACAAAGGTCCCTGAATAAAAAAAATGTTAATCATATTATTTTTTTATTTAAAAATGTTGCCATAGTATAATGGCGCTTCACCCCGTCCCGCATCGTTGGTGTTTAGTAAGAAGCCAATATAACTTGCCATTTTAATGAAATTCACTTTTATTTTATAAATATCATAGAGTCTATATTCCCTTGGCTAATTAGGTGTTAGGCCACTAATTAGAATAACACCAATGTTAGATCAGTGAGCTAAAAATGAAAATTTAATTGATTCAAATTGATATCAATTTATTTGGATGACTTGGGCTGTCATGGTGATACTATTTAATCAATATGAATAGGCATTGAATTTAAGCCTATATATTCACGCTCGCTAACTTTGAAGGAGTGTAGGTAGAGGTAAACTATTTGTTTGCCCTTATAAAGTGATATAAAGCTACTGAAATATTTAGTGTTGTATCATAGCTTACTCCATATAGTATAAGGGTGATACTGGATAATACTTTTAGGCATTGTAACGTATCTTCATTACGAAATAATAACTACCCTCTCGCTTTAAGAGAAGACGTAATTTTCTAGAAATAGGCCTATACTGGTCAGCCAATTAGGCTTAGATAATAAATTCTAGGTCTTTTAATACCATTTAGTATAACTTATGAATTTTATGTATAGTATCCATATTATAAAATGGATGACAGCGGAAGACGACAAGCATCGATATTACATACACTGCCAGATCTAAAACCCCAGATATATAAATAATTCACCTAAAAATAGCCCACTACACTATTACCAAGTAATTTTCTACTTGGGATTATAAAATTAAATTTTCATTTCTAGCAACACTTAAGAATACAGATAATGTAAATAAGAACAATTGTAACATTTTCGTTGGTTTTTTTTTTCGAATTACATGACGGTTGTGTAATAAAATCATTTGTATATGAGAATAGTGTGCGATTGTAGTAAATAAACTAATTCTACGGGTTAATTTTAGACTGCATTAAGGCCAATACTCTGATAGCTAGCCTATCAACTGTCTGAGTCTTGAGAGACGTCGTTATTCATTCGAACTGACACTACTGCTATGCTACCATAGTACAGACGCTAGCAGGTCAAGCTACCCGAAACTGTCAGATTTTCCCAACCAACCTTGAACCTAATGATTTAGCAATAAAGTCGAAAATTTATAAAAAAAAAAAATTGACTTATGGTAGTAACTTGATGTGCTAGCCTCTGTACAGTCGCCAGTGCATCAAGTTACCACAAACTACTACTGAACACCACGAGAGTGATTACTCGCTTAGGCTCCGCGCAAACGGGCCACCGACCACAGCCACCGGTGGTTGTCGCGCGCCACGTCCTTTGGTACCGCGTAAACGAAGGTGTCCACGAATGGTCGGTGGCCGCCACTAGTAGTCAGTATTTATTTATAATTTGCCACCGGTGCCGTGTCGCGGACACTGAGTCGCGAGTGGCCGCCACCGGTGGTAGCGTGTCGTGGACACTGAGTCGCGAGTGGACGCCACTCACTACACGTGTGCGGCGATTCCATACAAAACGTTTTAAAAATTATGTAAACAGCTTGTCGCCAGCCACCGGTGGGTGTGAAAAGTGGCCCGTTTACGCGGAGCCTTACGTGGTGCTCAAAAGCATAATGTTATCATAACAAGGAAAGGATTGAACTTGCACCTGATTATGGCGCTATAGCTGTGAAAATAACTTCAGTAGAGTGGTCTTAGTACCAAGCATTAAGTTCAAGGTTGATTGGGAAAAATTGACAGTTTCGAGTAGCTTGACCTACTGGCGTCGGTACATAATTTACTTTTTCTTCAGTTCAAAGCTCCTTTTAATAATGGTCGCAGTGTATTAACCCTTAAAGTAAGTTTATTTTTCGAGAATATCAAAGTGTAGATTGGTCAATTTCTATGCATGCTAAAATAAAATTGTAAGCGGTATTTTAACTCTTTGGATGTTAACGTAATTTAGCGGTTCAATCTACATACGGAACCTTCGCCTTTTTTAAATCGTTTAGAGAGTATAATCGGTAATAGTTCGACTGAGAAATGGGCTCCTTGGCTGGATAGTCTATTTTTCAATGCTTCAATACTTAATAATTGTACCTAATGTATTACAAGAATAATTAATTTCATATTTTTTTCATTCAAGAGTTAAAAGACTGTTCAGAAGTTAAGTTATTTTTGAAAAACTGGTTAAAATGGAATAATATCAGAAAAAGAAGATGAATGTTTTGATCTCATCTTACATACTGACATGTCATGTAAGGTGGAGTAATTTGTAACAGAATATTAGTGCAATGTTATCATTTTGAATAATAGATGGCGCCACGGGCGATATGGAAAAGTTAAAGTAAAGTTACTAATGTTAGAATTAAAAATATTATGGAGGTCTCGAATCATTTGCCAGTCTTTCAAAAATAACTTCAATGGAGTTGATTTATTTTTATCAGGAATCTGATTTTGTATGTAAGTAGCCTGTATGACAAGTATAGAACAATTTAGTTTGATTTCTTTTTTTTTTGTGATAAAATACTAAATTATGTTTTGGATGCCGTTCCCAATCACACTGCGAAAACGTACCGACGGAAAGCAAGCTATTGAAGTCAATATTAGATGTAACATGTTGTACTCACTATAATTATAAAACTTATAGGAGTGACCACACACATCGATGGGAATCCGCTTGAACCGATCACGCAATATATAATCGGCTTGAGCCAGTTAGAAATAACTTTATATTTCTAACCGGCTAAAGCCAATTATGCACTGATAAGTCTAGTCACTTCCTGGTTCTTGAAATCTCTCGCAACGTAAAATTTTCAACGAAATTTTTAAAGAATTTAGCGTTAGCGAGCTTAAAATTAAGCTTGATTATACCTAACACAGTAAAGTATTTTTTTTTTTTTTCTAGACTTTCCACGGTCCGTTTCCGCAGTGCTTTTAAGTGGGTGCAGACTAAAGAATTTCGTGAATTTTGTAATCATACAGCATCTAATAACAGCGGAAGTCAATGGCGCCTAGTATGGCCGTCAATATGCGACCAGGCCATGGCATATAGTCCGGTTACCATTATGGCCTCAAATATTAACAGTCCCTAGTCTAAAAATAATGCTTGCGTGGGATTTTTGGTAACTAGAGAAGATTTCGTCTCATCAATTTAGGAATATTTTTATTGAAAAGTCGTGATGTTAAAAATAAGCGTGATTTAAAAGGAATGTAAGCAATAATTAATTTTAAGGTGACATTCAAGCGGGGAGCATTAAACTAGTCGATTTAAAGGACCTAGAAATGGCCTCATCAGGCCACAAGTCTGCCTCGTGAGGCCACTGTCGTGCTGTAAGCCGTGGCCTGTAGCTCTTTCAATAAGTATTATTGTTTTTTTTTTTCAACGCACGTCCATTATTATTTTGTCTAGTAAACAATCAAAATGAAATGTACTCCTAATTATTATTATGAAGACAATTGAATATTATGAAAACAAAAGTTTGGACGGTAATTATATCAAATAATTCTAATCTATAGCGTCGTTTAATTCTGCCTCATGACTTCTGTCCCATTTCTATCTGATCAGCTATCCTAACAGGATAGTCATAAAAGTTTCGTATTGAAGAATTAACCAGGTATATGTCTACTCCGTAACTCCTGCCAAAAAGGAAGGAAAATATTTCAGGAAAACCAAATTAATAAACTTACATCAACAACAAAAACCGTAACTACTTTTTTTCTTATTCTATTTGGTCTCATTGCTGGGCAAAGGTCCGATAGCTTTCCAATCTTCTCCCCATGTGGTTCTCTTCAGCCAATCTCTCAAAGTCGTCACACCAGCGTTTTCTAGGCCGCCCTCAGCGATGATGCCCGTCTTCTGGCACCTATTGCCTGACGACTCTGGCCCATCGGCCCATTGTTGATGCATTCTATAGACATGGCCCGCCAATCATACTAACACACCATGTACCTACTAATCTTATAAATGAAATCCTATGTGAACTATATTTTAGAGACCACAGCATAAAATTAATGATTGATTGATAACCTCATTTCGCAAAACTGTCTTCAAACATCAGGGTCAGAGTTCGTCAGATAACGATCCGATCTCACTAGCCTGAATATTCCAAATGCTAGGTTCTAGTAGAAGTAGACTAATAAAAGTTATAAAGGCCAACCGCAGATAATAATAGCTAGTGGTAGGCTAAATTTGGCAGACGGCCAATTCGCCGGTTTTTATAGATATTAGGTAAACATGTAGATAGACGATATGTGTGTACCTACTATCTTTAATCAGATATGTTTATCACTAAAAATATAAGTGACTGTTTTCTTAATTAGTCGATAAAAATAAAATGACGATTTATTTGATTGATTTGTTTATTTCAGCACATAATTTATGATTTACGTAGGTATAATCAGATACCTAATTGGAGGAGCTCGTAGCTAAATAATAACAGCCGCTCGGGGTCGAACTTTTGGTTAAGCCGCGCTTACCTAGGTTGGTCCGTTGATGGGTGTCCACCCATTACAAACCGGGTTTTCTCCGTGCCTCGCCGTTGTTCCCGGATGTCATTAAAATTTGTAGAAATTTGACTGTCGTTACTGGTAGTCAGTGGCCCGAAAGTCGGACAACCAGTCCTACCAAGGGGTATCGTATTATCCAGTAGGTACTGTAACTGGATTATGGAGGTCAGAAAGGCAGTCGCTCCATGTAAAATACTGGCATTCAGCTGCATCCGGTTAGACTGGATGCTGACCCCAGAACTCCAAAGATAGTTGGAAAAGGCTAGGCAGATGATGATACACTGACCTTTTTGGTGATGTTATGTTGTTTACAAAGGTCAGATGCGTATAGTACCACTCAAAACCGGTCTGCGTGTACGACCAAATGAATGAACGTGAACGAGGCGAAGACTTTTTAAGGATCGTAGCAGGGTGACGGTCAGCAGTTTCTGCCGAACTCTGGAAAAAAAGGCGTGAATTTATGAACATATGTATGTGTAATCATGTGAATAGGTAGGTATATATGCCTACAATGTACTTCGCATCGTTCTTTGCCAAGCGTCGAGTCATGACGAGACTACCTACTTATATACATTTGTATAGTCATGTCAATTTGCGTGATATAAAAGATACCATTTTAAAGTGTTCTTATTAAATGAATTTTAAATGTCATCTCCTTGGGGAATGATAAGATTAGCCACACCTACTAATTTAAAATAAGTAAACTTCAACCAACTTATGTGTCCATGCGGGAAAATGCACAACTAAAATATAAAAACTGGCCCAAGTGCGGACTCTCGAGTGCACGAAGGGTCGAATTTAGTACCATTATCTATACAACATCAGACAAAAACGGCAAAAAAATCGTGTTTGTTGTATTTTTTTTTTTTTACGGATGGGAAATCATCAAATGACTTCTACCGCTCTGGGCAGAGCGGAAGGGAGTGTCAGACTTGTACTGACTAAAACCATCCATGTTCCTTCCTTGCCCTTTGTGTTCCAGGGCCGCGGTATCTCTTCCGAACAGCCCGCAGCCCTGGCATGGAGGCACCCCTTAAATATTTATTTTATTTTAATTATTTGCCCAGCAGTGGGACAGAATAGCCAAATAAAAAAAAATATTTTTAAAGTATATATACAACTAAATATTCTGTGAATATTTCAAGCGTCTACCTGTCGCCGTTATTAATATCGAGCAAAAAACGGCAAAATAACACTTTCGTTGTATGGGAGCCACCCTTAAATATTTAATTTATACTGTTTTTAGTATTTGTTGTTATAGCGGCAATAGAAATACACCATCTGTGAAAATGTCTGCCCTTATCCCAATTTATTTGTGGTTGGCGCAGCATGTCTTCTTCTTCCATACTTCTCTATTACTCGTCATCTCAGCAGTCACCTCTTTTCTAGCCATATCATCGTTCACACAGTCCATCCATCGTTTCTTTGGTCTTCCTCTGCTTCTTATACCCATTTATTTATTTATTCACCAAACAGTTTACAAATAAATTAAATGTCATATAAATTAAATTTAATGTCAAAACCATATCAAATAATTCAGACACAATTTATCTGGAATCATTCAACATCAAATCGGATACAGAATATAAACATTTTTCTAATAGGAAGGTTTTCAATTTTGTCTTAAATAAGTTTGTATTATAGACCAAAGTTTTTAAATCAGTAGGTAACTTATGATATAGGTAACTCTACTGCTTGATAACGTGAACAATGCTTTGCTATGTTTAATTTAGGCATCATTATATTTTTAATAACTTTCCTTCGTGTGCTCTCTCTCAGCTCCCTTTCTTTTTGTGATTCTTATTGATGTATATATTTTGCGAATTTGCTTAGCAGAACTAGAATATACAAACTGTCAAAATCACGCTGTGTAATTTTGACAGTTCTAATGGCACGCTTCTGAAGGATGAATGCTCTTTGGCAGTTGTAGTTATAGCTATTCCCCCAAAACATGATACTGTACCTTAACCTAGATTCAACCAAAGCATGATAGCATGCTTTAAGTTGCTTTAAATCTATTTCATCCCTGAGGCTCCTAAGTGCATAACATGCAGAGGATATAGAGGAATCAATAGCAGTCAGCTCCTGTTTCCAGTTTAGATTCGAATCAATGTATATACCTAAGAATTTTACCTCATTTACCAATCCTATCTTGTCTCCTTTCAATGTCACATCTATAGTCTCGGTGTTACGAGTTGTAGTCTTAAATAACATTATATTTGTTTTATTTGTGTTAATTAATAAAACCCATCTACATTCATACTCAATATTTTCCTCACTACATTTTCCTCCTTCCTCCGCATCACATGTCCATACCATGATAACCGATTACCACACAACTTTTCTGACTGCCTCGTTGGTCAAGTGGTCGCAAGCGCGACTACTGAGCATGAGGTCCCTGGGTTCAATCCCCAGGTCAGGCAAAGTGCTATTGGGTTTTTCCATCAGGAATTTCTCAGTAGCAGCCACGGAGTTTCGATTTGTACCCGGTTGACGGCAATAGGCTCGCCCCCTATTACATTGGACTTAAACATAACTGGCGAAATGTGGGTGTACTAATAGGTACACCTCTGCCTAACCCTACGGGCGTTACAGGCGTGATGTGCGCACAGCCAAGGAGCGAAATTCCTTGGCTGCGTCGGTGTTCCTTGAGAACATATATTATAACATATTCATATGACCCTAATTATTTAATTCGCGAGATAATAGGCTTCTTTTGGGTTAGCTAGTTCCATCGTCCACCTCATCTATGTCTTCAGGACAAGATTGAGGTCAAGAATAGGCCCAGTTAATATTAAATAACTTGCTCCTTTTGGAAGTCAGTTAAAAAAACCTTGACCTTTTCGGGTAACTATTGTCTTGTAACATGGAAAAAATATTTATTTTACATGATTAAATTCATTCAACGGCTGACTATGATTTTCCTGTATAACTATGTTACAATCAATAAATGACTTATTGAAAAACGTAGGTAGGTAATTGAGGAAAACATAAATCACAAACAACCAAGTGATTGATTTGGAATATAATTAATGGGGTATTAATAAAACATTTTATTGTTTAAATTTCTTCTGCAGTTGTAGTAGAGGCGCATTCTTGCTTTTCCTCTTTTCTTTCTTTAGATGGCCAGATTCCATCGCATTCTTCATTACCTGTAATTCAATTCATTTATTTAAGTCTGACAACGATCCATAATTTTGTTAGTAGGTACACTTGAAAATAATGTTAGTAATTAAATAATCAGAGACAAGTACAATTATTTTTCATGTCATTTGTCGGCGTGGCACCGGACACGGACATTCAAATACGTTTGACTGATTCTTAAGTTTATAAAATAACTATAAAAAGACGTTCCTCGCAAATTGGCGGGAAGAAGCACACCATCGTGAGAAGTGGAAGGAATGGGGGGTGCTCAGGAGTTGGACAGTATGGGCTAACTAAAAAAATAGACGTTGCCCGCGACTGAAATGTTTGATATGTATGTGTATCTTTAAAAAAACCTATGTGATATTTCAGACTATAATCTATATCTGTATAATTTTATCCAGATCCGTTCAGCCGTTCTGGCGTGATTGAGTAACAAACATTCATCCATCCTTTCGCATTTATAATAGTAGTAAGATTAATTATAACTGATAAAAATCATAAAACTGAAAAATTATCATGACAAGTGCCAAACGTTAATTAACCAGATATGTATGAAATAAAATTATTGTAGGAATGTCTATATTATTAGCCCAAGGGGTAACGCAAAGATCGGCAGCTGTGTTGTTGCAAGTTATAATTTTCTTTGATGTCTGTGTACATTCATAATTTATATCATTTTTTTTTTTTCATTTTTTTTTTTTATTTGTGTCTATATTCATAAGTTGAAACATACGAGGAGCGAGGCTTAAAGTCGATACCTCGATTAGCTTCTGAAAAATTCATTACTGATTCTCATTACACCACTTAAGTTCCGAGAAACTAAACTAGTTTCACGGTAACTCTAAACAGCTGCAATGCGTCGTACTAAAATCTCAATATTCCAACGCTAACCCATTTGGATTCACAAAGAAATTATATAAACTAGCTTTAGCCCACGGTTTCGCTTCGGTGCAGGGAATATTTACAGGATAAAGCATGTCACTCTTCGGTCCAAAAACGATCTCTCTATGCAAATAATCATGTCAATTCATTACTGCATGTAAAAAGGATCAACCAACATTAGCGAGTTAGGGCGGAAACGTCAGGGTATCCCACGAAATTCAATATTTCTTACGTTTTTTTGCAATTTGCAGTGTCAGATTGTATGAGGGTTAAAATATGATTCGCAACCGTAACAAATATGGAGGGTCTTAGGTTATGGGCTGCGGGACTGTTCGAAAGAGATACCGCGGCCCTGGAACATGCACACAAGGGCAAGGAAGGAACATGGATGGGTTTTAGTCAGTACAAGTCTGACACTCCCTTCCGCTCTGCCCAGAGCGGGAGAAGTCATTTGATGATTTCCCATCCGAAAAAAAAGGGTAATAGGTTAAATTTGAAACGTTCCCGTGAGATAATTTCCAACCATAGCGCGAGCGATGAATGGACAAATGCTAGTATATATACATGACTAGCTTATTCCCGCAGCGTCACCCGCGTGGAGTTCGATAGTTATCCCACGGGAACATAATATCGGGATAAAAAGTATCCTTTGTGTTAATCCATTATTATAAACTATGTGTTCCAAATTTCATCCAAATCCGTTTAGTAGTTTTTGTGTCAAAGAGTTACAAATAAACATACATACAAACTTTCGCGTTTATAATATTATAGTACCTGGATGACCGAGCTTTGCTCGGTAACACGGTTAAAACGACGTTTTTAAAAATTAAACCTAACTATATCGATTTATCGCCCCCGAAACCCCCTGGATACTAAATTTCATGAAAATCGTTGGAGCCGTTTCCGAGATTCAGATTATATATATATACATCGTGACTTTTTAGTCGTCTTACAACGGCAGCCGAGTTCATGTATCCAATGACTACTATACATTAATTTAAAAAAAATAGGTATTTATGAGATTTCAATAATTTCAAAATTAGTTAAGTAAGACACATGACGTAGTTGAAACACCCTGTTGCAAGCGATGATCTAGGTAGGTTTATGTTCTACCGTTTCACACGTAAACAACACACACACACAACAAGAACAGGATGTTTCACAATTCTAATGCATTAGGTATGTAAATTTATTTGTACATAAATTAATGGTAAAAAAAAATCGCGCCTATATGTATTTTATGTCGGATACATTTAGTGGAGCACGTTTGTAAGACGACTAAAAAGTCACGCTGTATATATATACATATAAACAAGAATTTCTCGTTTAAAGGTATTTTATATATATATATATATAGTAAAAGATAAAATAACGTACCTGCAAAGCATTCTCCTCGCTGCCTCCAAAGGCGACAGTCTCGTTCAACGTGGGGTACTTGAAGGAGAATCCTCGCGGGTATATCGGACGAGACAGGAGGGCTTCCAGCTGTCGCCGCTTCGCTTTCAGCGCCTTTTCTATTGATGCGTCTACCTGCTTTACTGGACTGGGTTGGAGTGAAGTGAGTTTATGTTTTGTTGAAATGTGGCTTGAGATTACTAGGTATATGATATTTTTTACGCTATCTATACTAAAATCACTACATCACTACATAAAGGGTGTAAACAGACTCTTAACGAAGCCGAAAGGCACTTGTTTTCCCCGTCATTGCGATCATTTTTTTGCTCTAGACCATACCTGGGAACCTTCTAGTTACGGAGATATTGGGGGTCAAAGTTCCAACTTTTTCACAAGTTTTTTTTAAATACCTGTTTTTAATGTAAGATTTTTACTTTAAACACCTCCAGGACCCCCTTACTATTCAATCCATCCATCAGCACAATGTTTTGAATGTGTTACATTGAGTCCTATTGTAAAACGTGATTTTCAACCCAAAAAAAAAAGTCGTTTCCCATCACAATTTTTTGCGTAAAGTTACTTTGTTTGATGTACATAATGCTTGGTTGACGGCTTTGTGAAGAGTCTGTTTACACCCTGTATTATAAAACAAAGTCCTCCGCCACGTCTGTCTGTCTGTTCGCGATAAACTCAAAAACCCCTTCCCCCCATTTTTATGCTATTTTCACCAATGGATAGAGTGGTTCTCGAGGAAGATTTTAGTATACAATTTGTTAAGCTTTTGTTGCGGGAACGGGATCAAAATTTCATGATTACTTGTGGTCGCAATAACCGACATACACGCGGGCGAAGCCACGGGCATCAGCTAGTTCATAATAAAACATTACGCAAGTTTTCCAGGAAGGCAGGCGAGGTATAACTATATTATATTATCACCAAGTTTCACCTTATTTGTTATTACAACGAAAGTGCACAGAATCAAAATGATAAAATTATTTTTATTTTTCTTCAAAGTTGCGGCGCATGAAGTAAGTGCTACCGTCATAAGAAAAAGGACACAACTAAATTTTTTTTTCCAAATTGAGTTACATACTGTAGCTGCAACACATTCATCCATGCATCATACGCGCGCGGTGGCGGCTAGTGGAATACTAGTGGCCCATTTTTTTTTTTTTTTTTGTGAAGGGCATCTCGCAGTTCAACCTAGGGAGGTTGTCGACTGCTTAACCGGGCTTTTCTGTGGATGCCTCGAAATTAAGGCCTCCAGCCAGAGCAACTTACAAACTAAACTACAAACTAAGCGACTACGCACTGAGGGCACCCCCTGTGGGGTACGGACCTCGGCTCAGGGCGTCGCTGGGAGAGGACAGCAAAGGGACAGGCTGGATCTGAGTGATATTATTTAGGGGCTGATTTAAGTCTACAGGCTCAGCTGCGCGGGCTGGCTCGAGCAAGGGTCGGGGAGGGCGTGTACCGGGGTTTCGCGACGGGCCTCGTCGGCGAGGACGGAAAGACGGATAACGGCGTCTGTGTTTTGAGAGCGTGCTGGTTTCCCTACTGCTCTCCTGGAGGAGGGTGATGTCGTCGTCGGGGTCAACGAGAGTGTGCCTCGGGCGGCGGATCTGACTAATACGCGAGGGCTCGTATCGGGCGGCCGATGCGATCAGAGGGTTACGGTGTCTAACAGCAGAATCGAAGAAGCGCTTGGCGAGGCGTTTCATGAACTGCTGGATAGTGGGCAATCTAAGATCAATGTGCAGACGATCATTGCGGACATAATAAGGGGCTCCCGTGACTTTACGTAGGAATCGGTTTTGGAGAACTTGCATTTTATAAAGGTACTTTGGCTTGGCGTGAGCGAAAACGACGCACGCGTACGTCATGATGGGACGGATCACCGCGGTATAAAGGCGCAATTTACACCTAAGAGATAGTTTACTTTTTGCCATGAGCAAAAAGTGGAGTCTACCCATCGCGAAGGAAGCGCGGTTACGAGCTTCCGTGATATGGTGTCTGAAGGACAGATGTTGATCGAGAACTACTCCTAGATACTTGGCTTGCTTCTCCCAAGGGATAGGCTTACCGTACATAGTGATCGGGCTGGGGGAGGTGCGATTGTTACCGCGCGACGGTTTCGAGTAAAGAACCGCCTGACTCTTATCGGGATTAACCTCGATTCTCCATTTCCTGAACCAAGCGCCTAGGACGTTGGCTGAGGTTTGGAGGGTTTTGGCGATAGCGTTCTTACAACGACCCGTATAGTAGATGGCCGTGTCGTCTGCAAACAGGGCCAACTGAGCCTTTTTGCTCTTTGGTATGTCGCTCGTGAATAGGGTGAAAATGAGCGGAGAGAGAACGGAGCCTTGCGGGACTCCTGCGCGAATGGGGTGAGGGGAGGAGAGAGCGTCTCCGATGCGATAGCGGAAGGTGCGATCCGACAGAAAGTCTCGTAAGATGAGCACGAGACGATCCGGCACGCCCAGTTGGTACAGCTTGTACAACAAGCCGTTGTGCCAGACTTTGTCGAAGGCTTTCGCTATGTCGAAGTACAAGACACCTGTCATCGCTCCGCGCTGGAAGCCAGCGCTCAAATGTTCGACGATGCGGTGAACCTGCTGAATGCATGAGTGTTCGGTCCTGAAGCCGAATTGCTCGTTAGGAATGAGGCTCTTAGCTTCGGCGTAATCTTTGAGTCGCTTATAAATAAGCCTCTCGTAGATTTTGCCGAGTGCGTTCAGGAGACTGATAGGACGATAGCTGGAGGGCTCCGCCTTGGGTTTGCCGGGTTTCGGGATACCGATAACAGTGGCCTCTTTCCATATTTGGGGGAAGAAATTGTTACTCAGGGCGCCATTGAAGATGGCCGCCAATAAAACTATGAGTTGACTGGGGAGAATTTTGAGTACCTTGTTAGTGATACCGTCGGAGCCTGGTGCTTTCCGTGGTCGAAGCTTTTTAATGATGTCGTGCACTTCGTCTGGTGAGACTTCAGGCAGAGGATCATCGGGGTCTTCGACGGGAGGGATGGCAGCCCTACGTTCGACTTCAGCGTTCACCATCTCGAGGTGAGCTCTGTCTACTGGTTGAGAGCTAGGAGAGCACTGAGTTTCTAAACTGTCGGCTAGGCATTCGGCTTTTTCAGAGTCGTCAAAAGCGACGCTCTTGTCTGGTCGGATGAGAGGAGGCATCGAAGCCTGATCGGTGGCACGCATCTTTCTTTGCAATTGCCAGAAAGCCAGGTGGGTGGGCTCGAGTTCACTTATGTCCTTCTCCCATTGGGCGGAGCGATGCTCACTGATGCGCTTCTTTACAGCAAGCTGCAAGTAGCGCATGTGGGTCTTATTCGCGTCGCAGGGAAAAGAGCTGTAGGCACGGATGGCCGCGTTCTTCTCGTTTATCAGTTCACGTACGTCATCGGGAAGACGCCAGCGATGATCACTCATGACTGGGACTTCTCGTGAACAATCCTTCAGCACGGATTGGATGTGTTCTGTAAACGAGTCGATGGCGGCCGTCGTGTCAGCAATTGAGACAATGTGATTGGGGATAGTATCCAGGTGAGGCGACGAGAGGCACTTCAGCTTTTCGCTGACTTTCCTCCAGTCGGTGATCACTTGGGTAGGCGGGGGCTGGCTGGGGTCTGAGGGACCTGAGCGAGGAGTTAAGTGCATGAGCACTGGACGGTGATCGGAGTTGAGCTCAAGGAGCGTTTCGATCGAATGCAACTTGAGGTTGACATTCTTGAGAAGCGCTATGTCTAGGACATCTGCGCGAAGATTGGGATCGTGGGGATAATGAGTGTGCTCCATAGGAGCGATAGGGTCAAAGATGAGAGAGTTCGCTAGGTTGAACACGAGTCGCCCTCTAGGAGAGGTCAACGTGCTGTTCCAGGCTGGGTGTTTGGCATTGAGATCTCCCGCTAAGATAACGGAGTCACTCAGACCGAAGAGGACGGTGAGGTCCTTGGTGAGTGGGATGTGCTCCTCGGTCGAGCCACCGGGAGGAATGTAAGCCGAAATGATGGTGATCGGCGAGTGACCGGACATGCCGAGCCGACAGATGGAAACCTCAAGAAGAGACTCTAACGGGGGGGGGTCTAACGGAATGCAATGTAGTTCTTTCCTAAAATATATTAAAGTACCGCCCTTGTGACAGCGCGACCGATCGTTACGAACTATGCGATAGTTGGCTATTTTCGGATCGCGATTACAGGGTTTGAGGAACGTCTCCTGTATGAGGAGGACGTCGACTTGATGGTCGCGGAGGAAAGCGGCGATCTCATCACGTTGGTCTCTAAGGCCATTAGCATTGAAATAAGCTAGTCTAAGGGATCGGGGTTTGGTGCAATTAATATTTCTAGTAGCCATTGGAAATATTTTAAAGGTTGCGAAGGGCATCCCTGATATTGGGATAGGCATCAAATATTGCCGCGATCTCTGCAAATTCTCTTGCCTTCCTGAGGTCGGCCGCTAAGCGGTCGGCCTCCGGACTGCAAAAGATTTTGTACCTAGCGATGGTCCTAAAAGAGCTTTCTACGGCCTCGGGGCCTGACGGCGCGACGCGAGGGGAAGCTGATGGGACTGCAGGTGCAACAGGAGTTGCTACGAAAGGTGCCGGGGGAGGAATGGGGGTATCTAATAACCCGGGCATGGGAGCGGCTGAGGCTTTACCGAGAGCTGGGAACGCTCTCTGGTGGTTCAGCGGGTTCCAAGGTGACGGCCTTTGAGGGGCGAGTCTCTCAGGCAACTGGGAGGAGGGAATCCTCACAGAGGGGCATTCTCGCTGCTGGCGTGCGTTAGCGCGCTTAGCGAGCTTAGCGGATGTGACTAGTGGCCCAGGCGCGGCGTAAGCTTTTATATGTGAGCGAGCAATTCAAACCTTTTCGACTCACCCACATATGGTTTGATTTATTTTATAAAGTTATACATGTAGGTAGTCGCTGAAAGTGTTGTAAATATTTTTGTATATAATAGGTGACGTTAAGCAATAAATTCATTCATATCTGAACCGCCTTTCACTCTAGACACCATTGGAACTCCTACCTCAACACATACATATTCGAAATCAGAAAATAGGCACATCTGCCAAAAGTTTTAACACAATTTCGGGAAAAAAATTAGTTGTGCCCTTTTTTCTTATATCGGCAGAGTGGCACTTATAGGTAGAAGAAAACAAACAATGTCCAGAGAGATAAGACGCTTTAAAGATATCTACAAGAATTTTACCGGTTTTTTTTTATACATACGACGCGACGCAAGTAAAAAAAAAAACAAAATGGCGATGGGGTAACTACGCCACTTTCGGTTGCACTTTGAAGTCGATACCTACCAAAAAGGTCAAATTGAAATAATATATGTCTGTTTCTTTACAAGAAGAGGACTTTATCATTCAGTGGTTAAGTACAGATTTTTTTTTTCTCGGCGTCCTGTACTTTCCTACTGCTGGGCAAAGGCCTCCCCCATTTCCTTCCACGTGCTCTTTTCACGTACCCCCTCTAACCAGCCCAAGTACAATTACACCCTGATATTCCAAAAGGATACACATCATCATCATCAATAATAATATCCATCTCTCTAGCGGCCCGCTCCTTCCACCCCTGCGCCTGCGCCGCGCGTCTCTTCTTCAGCTCCAGCCCGTCTAACTCGCGCGCTGTCACCATCAGCTCCTTGAGAGGAGCCAGGACTTGAGCGTCTACTGGGAAGGTCGGGACTTCGGCAGCTGAGTGGAAAAAGGAGTATTTTAAAATCATGGTCGCTTTTATTTTGGAGATTTGAGGAGGATGGGTGTTCTGAGCCAGTTCAGGCATTTCACTGTTGTCAAAAAATAATAATTGCTGTAACATGATAATATTGTAATACCAAATGATTTGAAAAGAGTAACCACGGAGTTTCTTGCCGGTTCTTCTCCATAGGAAACGACCAACCCGAACCGTGCACCTTTTTGTCGACGTTTTAAAAGTGCCCAAAGTGTGAATTAAAATATTTTGATTTTGAATACAATACAAGATGTTTTTTAAAGATGCGCTCATGAGACATTTAGAAATGACATACTCGGTATTGGATGACGTGCTCCACAAGGGGTACACTCAGAGCCCACATAGGGGTGAGACCCCACATGGAGTATTTTGAGACTCCGCGTGGGGTACATTTAGACCTCACCTGGGGTACATCGGGACCGTGTCTGGGGTATATGCTCTCTCAATGTTCTCCGTGGGGATATGAAACTAGCTCGCCTGGGATCAGATAGGTAGGGGTATTTTTGAACTAAATTCTTCACTTACTTCTATTCAGAGTCCTGCACATCTTGGCATACAGATAGGCCTCCGCTGGCTCCATCATCAGTATAGTGAGCCCCTCCCTCGTGGCCCTGGCAGTCCTACCACTGCGGTGCACATAGTTCTCAGCCGTGCGCGGCACTTGGTAGTGTATGACGTGTTCCACGTGAGGTATGTCCAGGCCCCGGGCTGCTACGTCGGTGGCGATCAGTACACCGTGGGGGTCGTCGCGGAATCTGAAAGGCGGGTTTAAAAACGTATTGCTGGTGATTGAAAGTTGATAAAATATAATATAAGATAGGAAGTTTTTGATGCGGAAAGGAAGTCTGGGAGTTGTGATTCAAATAAGAGAAACTTTTATACTATTTGAAGGTACTCATTTGCTTAGTTCTACGAAATGTTTTCATAGATGATCTGAAATTGTTGATTTGAGTTTGATTTGTACTATACACAGGGTGTAAACAGACTCTTCACGAAGCCGTTAACCAAGCGTTGTGTACATCAAACTAAGTAACTTTACGCAAAAAAAAAAATTACGCGAAATTTTTTTTTTGGGGTGATAAATCACGTTTCATGTTATGACTCAATGAAACGCTTTCAAAACACTGTGCTGATGGATGGATTGAATAGCACGGGGGTCGTGAAGGTGTCTTAAGTAAAAAAAAAAACATTAAAAACTGGTATTTAAAAAAGAACTTGTGAATAAGTTGGAACTTTGACCCCCAACATCTCCGTAACTAGAGGGTTCCCAGGTATGGTTTAGAACAAAAAAATGATCGCAATGACGGGGAAAGCAAGTGCCTTTCGGCTTCGTTAAGAATCTGTTTACACCCTTTATATGGTGATGGATGGATTGTGTGAAAGAGAAAAGGTGTTAATGATGCCCTGACGTCTGACAGGGTAGAATGGAAGAAGAAAACGTGTTGCGCCGACCCCGAGTAGAATGGTACAAGGGCAGAAAGATTACGATGAAATGGTGTCTAATGGTGGCCAAATGTAAGAGAAAAAAAGATAATGCTGTAAACATAAACATTAAACATACAAAATAGTGAATAATGTTAGTAGAAAATACTGTTTACTTACAAGGAAATATCTAAAGAAATTAAGTTGTAAATTACAACATTAAACAATAATGGGTTTTAAAAACTATCCAGTTTGTTCTTTAAACAGCACAGATTATAGTTTGTGACTTACCGCTCCAAATTCTTAATTCTCTGACGCTGTGGCATGCTGGCGTGCAAAGGTAGAGGTCGGCACTTCAGCAATGTGAATAATTGAGCTAGCCTGAAAATTAATACAATAACAATCAAAAATCAAATCATTCTAAGTCAAATACATCTATGCTAATATTATAAAGATTTTTGAAGTGAAAAATTCTTTAGCATCGTTGTGATTTGAAAGTCGATAAAACGAAAAAGCGACAATAAAAAGAGACAGACACATAAATTCATAAGATTTAACGTGGGAGAAAATGAGATAGGAACCATTATACAGTGTTTATCGTGAAGCCAAAATTTTTGCTATACTACTAATACCTTTTAACACTCCCTATAGAGTTACAAAACACTATGGTCCTGCCCGGGTGCCTCTTTACAATGTAGTACAGGTACGCGTCCTTATGTTCTAGTGCGCAAGTGATCCGGGACTCTGTTAGTGTTTCTGCTGTACCTGCAAGTGACGAGGGATCATGGTTAGAAGTGTGGTATATGAGGGAACACGAGAGCTCGGCAGTTATGGCAACAATGACAGACAGATAGATAATACAGCAGTAGCGAAGAGTCAATTTTTATAAGAGGTAAGCCGGAGTACTTCTATCTTTCATGTGATTATATTATTTGTCTATAGAATACTGATCGAGCCATTTTTCAAAGGGTATCCGGTAAGAATCGAGTTGTATGGAACTTTCGCCACTGTACTATACAGGGTGTAAACAGACTCTTCACGAAGCCGTCAACCAAGCATTATGTACATCAAACTAAGTAACTTTACGCAAAAATTAGTGCTGGGAAAAGACTTTTTTTTTTGGTTGCAAAATCACTTTTTACAGTAGGACTCAATGTAACGCGCTGAAAACATTGTGCTGATGGATGGATTGAATAGTAAGGGGGTTCTGGAGGTATTTAAAGTAAAAATCTTACATTAAAAACATGTTGTGAAAAAGTTGGAACTTTGACCCCCAATATCTCCGTAACTAGAAGGTTCCCAGGTATGGTCTAGAACAAAAAAATGATCGCAAAGACGGGGAGAATAAGTGCCTTTCAGCTTCGTTAAGAGTCTGTTTACACCCTTTAGATAAGACTAGTCCTATGATGAACTAAATGTATCTAAATTCTTACCCAAGTTCTGCGTGGTAATATCGACGACCTTGGGGTCTGACATGCCGATCAGCTTGACGAGCCGGTTCACCTTCTGTTCGGCAGTCATCTTTTCTACGCGTCTGTTTATTATCTTACCGCGTTTTGTTACCTGTTAGAATGATTAAATGTATTAAAACTCGTATTAAGGGGTTCTTATGTCTTCAATCCAGGGCTGCGGGACTGTTCGAAAGAGATACCGCGGCCCTGGAACACAAAGGGCAAGGAAGGAATATGGATGAGTTTTAATCAGTACAAGTCTGACACTCTCTTCCGCTCTGCCCAGAGCGTGTGAAGTCATTTGATGATTTCTCATCCCAAAAAAAGGGGTTGTTTAATGAGGATTTTTGGAGGTGCCGTTAATTTTAACTATTTAGTAAAATATTAAATTGTCGGAAAATAAAAATGTATTGTCCAGAGGAAGAGTAATGCTTGCTGTTTACTGCGGTGGTCCTGACTTACATGTTGTATGTTCAAATCCAGGCTGACATTTTTACTGTGTGTCAGCACCACTGCTGCATATCATACATACATAAACTCACGCCGTTTTCCCATGGGGCTTGGCAGAAACCACAGAACGCTATCTGCTATGATCCTTAGATACTCCTTTTGCCTCGTCCACGTTCATACATACAGGGATTAAACGGGCTCTTCACGAAGCCGTCAACCAAGTATTATGTACATCAAACTACGTTACTTTACGCAAAAATTATGACTGGGAAACGACTTTTTTTTTTGGGATGAAAAATCACGTTTTACGGTAGGATTCAATGTAACGCATTCAAAACATTGTGCTGATGGATGGATTGAATAGTACGGGGGTCGTGAAGGGGTCTTAAGAAAGAAAATTACATTAAAAACGTGTACTTATATAAACTTTGTAAAAAAGTTGGAACTTTGACCCCCAATATCTCCGTAACTAGAAAGTTCCCAGGTATGATCTAGATCAAAAAACTGATCGCAATGACGGAGAGAACAAGTGCCTTTCGGCTTCGTTAAGTCTTTTTACACCCTTTATGGTCATACACGCACATCAAACATGTCAAATTGTTTGCGACTTCCACCAACCCGCACTGGGCCCGTTGGTTGTTTACGGCCCACTTCCACACACGAGAGAAGGCCTGTGTCCCAGCAGTGGGAACATTAAAGCCTGATTATGTACCTTCTTCCCCTTCATATGCGTAGGCAGGTCATGCACCATAGTTAGGGTGGCGGAGAACACGAAGTTCTGCCGCGAGGCTCTTCGCTCGTCATCCGCGTTCAGACGTTCCAACAGAGGTGTCAGTTCGTCGAAGTGACCGCGCTCTATCATGCGATCAGTCTCGTCTATTGCCAAGAACCTGTAAATACAATAACGAATAAACATTTAGCATTGCCATCATTATCCTGACTGTGTGTTACTATCGAATACATAATGTATGTTAATGATACAAGGGATGTCAAGATTTCGAAATTTCTTTTCAAATTACTATCTGGAGCCTAAAATGGCCGCTTTATCAGAAACATAATAGGATAATAATATGAATTACGTTACAATTCGTAAAATGGTCACAAAATGACAATTCATAGTATTAACTGCTTCTATGACCATTTTAATTAAGAATTTTAGCGTGTGGTATGGTATATGAGAATTTGGAAATTAAAATATAAATAACTAGCTGATGCCTTTGGCTTTCGCCCACGTGGATATCGGTTATCTCGACCACGATCCCGTTCCCGCAACAAAAACTTGACAAATTATGTACTATAACCTTCCTCGACAACCACTCTATCCATTGATGAAAAGAGCATAAAAATCGGTGCAGTCGTTCTTGAGTTTATCGCGAACAGTCAGACAGACGCGGCGGACGACATTGATTTATATTATGTAGTGATTGTACTAGTTAAAACTAAAGACGTAATAGAGAATAAGTTAAGAACTGGTGTATCCTTATTACTTATTAGCGTTGTGAGGGATACACCCTAACTAAATGAACCAACAGACTGGATGCAGAAGGCGCAAGTCCACCACTGGGCTGCTGAGTTGAATGTATACCTTAAATTTAATATCCGGCTCGAAGGACCATTAAATGTAAGGTCCCGTAGTAGTTGGCACCTTACACTTGCAGTTTAAGTAAGAGGTGAAGGAAGTAAGTGCTTGGAGTTAGGTGAGTTGACGTAAACACACACAGATTTGGTAACACTAAAAGTTTATTAGAGTACCGATCACAACCAAGTAAGAGTAGGTTGGATGCTAATCCGCGGTGTTCGCGTAAGTATGTAATTTGTCAACTAACTTAAAATTATATTAAACATTGTTTTTAATACAAAAGAGAAAAGTAGGTTGCTGCGTTTGCAGCTTGACGGTATGTACGTAAACCGAACATATACTTACTTGACCATGTCCATCTGCTGCAGATGCGGTTGCCCCTGCCCGACGAGCTCCCACAGGCGGCCGGGCGTCGCCACCACTATCTCAGGGCCTGACCGGAGTACTCGCTCTTGCTTCACTGCCGCCATGCCGCCTACTATCGTGGCTACTCTGATACCTGGTGGAAAGTATGAAATGATTTAAAGCAGAACAATATATTTTTTATTTTTCAAAAGTATTTATTCATTAATGTGTAAACAAACTTTGTTCACGTTAAATTCTAAAGGTCGATTTACATCAGACGAGCGAATGCTCATTCTATCCCCACTATGGTGCCGATTCCCTTGTTTACAAACTAAACTAAATTTAAGTTGAGTGCATCTTTTTCTTTCTATTTCATTATGAAAAGGACAGAAAATAAATATTAGTTTAGTTCTGTCAAATTAGTCAGCACCAATATCAAATTCTTTTAGTGTAAGCAGGGGTAGAGCATTCTTTCGTTATTCTTAGTGCGTTCGCAAATATTCTATGGAATATTCTAAGAATGCTCGCTCGCTCGATGTAAACGGCGCTAGAGCGCGCGAACCGTTGCTTAGAGCGTTCTTACGTGTTCGGACGTGCTCGCGCCCCGAGCGGTCTCTTCAAAGCGTTCTTGTGTTCTAGGGATTGTATACATATCTTATCGATTAAATTATGGATTGGTCTAAAGAAAAATGTTTATTAATGATAGAAGCCTAACAAAATTCCAGATGTCTGTGGGATCCCACGTATGAACACTATAAAAATACAACTTACAAACAAGATGCTTGGCAGGAAATTGCAAAACTACTGGAATGTAATGTTGAAGAATTAAAAAAAAAAAAGATGGAGTCGCTTATTGCATCTTACCGCCGAGAAAGGCAACATTCGTTCAGATGATCTAGCTTTCGTTTACACAAAACACTAAAAAAACACGAAATAATGCTCTTGTTCTAGCTCTAGCTCTGTGTTGCTAGCCTTTACGCAATCACTCACTATGTCACTGTTTTCAATTGTTTGAATAACGTTATTAAATTGTAATTAAGGAAAATATAATATAATTTATTAAAATAATTTTAATGTTGTAAAATTAGAAAAAAACAAAACCCAAAAAAAAAAATTGGTATCAGGTAATTATTCTGACCCATTTTGTTTATATTTTCGTCAAATACTTTTGCAACAGTGTTTTTTTATGAAAAGGTCTTTTAGATTGATAAATGGAGTCATAGTCATTTTATTCATAAACAAATAACTTGTATTTGAATTTAGGGGCCATTCAAGTATTACGTAAGCACTACAGGGGGACGGGGGGGTCTCTGCAATGCTTATTTTTGATGGCATGGGGGATGCAGGGGTCTCTGCAGTGCTTATTTTTGATGGCATGGGGGATGCAGGGGTCTGGATGGTGATTCATCATCAGCATCAGCCTATAACGCTCCCACTGCTGGGACACAGGCCTCCTCTTTATTAGAGGGATTGGGCTATAATCCACCACGCCTGGTGGAAAGTATGAAATGATTTAAAGCAGAACAATATATTTTTTATTTTTCAAAAGTATTTATTCATTAATGTGTAAACAAACTTTGTTCACGTTAAATTCTAAAGGTCGATTTACATCAGACGAGCGAATGCTCATTCTATCCCCACTATGGTGCCGATTCCCTTGTTTACAAACTAAACTAAATTTAAGTTGAGTGCATCTTTTTCTTTCTATTTCATTATGAAAAGGACAGAAAATAAATATTAGTTTAGTTCTGTCAAATTAGTCAGCACCAATATCAAATTCTTTTAGTGTAAGCAGGGGTAGAGCATTCTTTCGTTATTCTTAGTGCGTTCGCAAATATTCTATGGAATATTCTAAGAATGCTCGCTCGCTCGATGTAAACGGCGCTAGAGCGCGCGAACCGTTGCTTAGAGCGTTCTTACGTGTTCGGACGTGCTCGCGCCCCGAGCGGTCTCTTCAAAGCGTTCTTGTGTTCTAGGGATTGTATACATATCTTATCGATTAAATTATGGATTGGTCTAAAGAAAAATGTTTATTAATGATAGAAGCCTAACAAAATTCCAGATGTCTGTGGGATCCCACGTATGAACACTATAAAAATACAACTTACAAACAAGATGCTTGGCAGGAAATTGCAAAACTACTGGAATGTAATGTTGAAGAATTAAAAAAAAAAAAGATGGAGTCGCTTATTGCATCTTACCGCCGAGAAAGGCAACATTCGTTCAGATGATCTAGCTTTCGTTTACACAAAACACTAAAAAAACACGAAATAATGCTCTTGTTCTAGCTCTAGCTCTGTGTTGCTAGCCTTTACGCAATCACTCACTATGTCACTGTTTTCAATTGTTTGAATAACGTTATTAAATTGTAATTAAGGAAAATATAATATAATTTATTAAAATAATTTTAATGTTGTAAAATTAGAAAAAAACAAAACCCAAAAAAAAAAATTGGTATCAGGTAATTATTCTGACCCATTTTGTTTATATTTTCGTCAAATACTTTTGCAACAGTGTTTTTTATGAAAAGGTCTTTTAGATTGATAAATGGAGTCATAGTCATTTTATTCATAAACAAATAACTTGTATTTGAATTTAGGGGCCATTCAAGTATTACGTAAGCACTACAGGGGGACGGGGGGGTCTCTGCAATGCTTATTTTTGATGGCATGGGGGATGCAGGGGTCTGGATGGTGATTCATCATCAGCATCAGCCTATAACGCTCCCACTGCTGGGACACAGGCCTCCTCTTTATTAGAGGGATTGGGCTATAATCCACCACGCGGGCCCAGTGCGGATTGGTAGATATCACATGTCTTCGAATTTTTGGTTCTAGGTCATGCCGGTTTCCTCACGATGTTTTCCGTCACCGTTTTTGAGAGCAGTGGTGATGAAATAAATTACACAAAGTAATGCGCCTGCCTGGGTTCGAACCCACGACTTGCTGTTCGTAAGCCGGGGTCGCTACCACTGGGCCACCGCTGCTCTCACGGTGATTACGTCAGAACTATTTTTTTTTTACTTTTTCGAATTTTTTACAAAATTTAGCTGATAACACATATGGCAAACCTACTTCCAAACCTATTCCTTAATTCTAGACTCTGCTGCTCATGAACCAATCAAGAGACCAGAACACATAAAAAAAATGCATTGTGGTGGGGTAAAAGGTTTGCTTACTTTTGCTGACGAGGGGAAGGGAGGGGTAATAATTGTAATAAATCTATTTATGTAATACTTGAACGGCCCCTTACACACAAAAGTCTATATGAACTAACTGTTACACACGGCTACATTAAAATCCATTGTAAGTACCTGTATACTTAGCAACAGCAATCAAATGCCTGCTGATCTGAATGGCCAGCTCCCTGGTGGGCGTCAGGATGAGAGCGTACAGCGGCTTGCCAGTCTTCATCGATACGTGCCCAGGGATCTCTATGTTGTCCACCACTTTTACACAGCCTATGCCTGCAAATAAATAAATAAAAATAAGGGTTTTATTTAAAGAAATCCTTACTAATTACAGCCGCGGCCTTTTCCGCCTCAGTTATAAAATTTTTCGCTTTAATCATGCGGAGGCACCCAGCCCGGCTAGAGTGTGAGTGCAAGCAAAAATGAGCTTAGTGGTGATCAGGTGTGAGTGTCCGTGATGGTACCTATAGATGTTTGTTACTCTTTCACGCAAGAACTACTGAACGGATTTGTATGAAATTTGGAACAAAACGAAAAACAAAAAGTATCCTATGCGTTAATCCAGGTTATAAACTATCTTTATAACCTGGATTAACGCATAGGATACTTTTTATCCCGATAGTATGTTCTCGCAGGACAATTATCGAACTCCACGCAGGTGTCGCCGCGGGCATAAGCTAGTATACCATAATTGGCGAAATGTGGGTGACTGGGTGAACCATAAGTACACTTCTGCCTACCCCGTCGGGGATTACAGGCGTGATGTTAAACAGCAACAAATAGCAACTACCGAGAGCGACTGCAAATTCCAAACCGCAGTAGTAAGGCAACCGAAACGCAATGATAGACTACAGCAACAAGACTGCTTTCTAAAGGGTGTAAAAAGACTCTTAACGAAGCCGAAAGGCACTTGTTCTCCCCATCATTGCGATCATTTTGCATGCAGGAGCTAATGCCATCCCCTTCAGGGAATTCATGCATTAAGTTTATTGAACTTAAATCTATTTGGCATATTTGGCAATACATCTTTCACTATCATCACTACATCACTATCACTACATATTATAAAACAAAGTTGTCCGCCGCGTCTGTCCGTCTGTTCCCGATAAACTCAAAAACTACTGCACCGATTTTTATGCTGTTTTCACCAATGGATAGAGTAGTTCACGAGGAAGGTTTTTTTAAGGATATAATTTGTCAAGTTTTTGTTGCGAGAACGGGATTAAAATTTCATGATTACTTTTGGTCGCGATAACCGACATCCACGCGGGTGAAGCCGCGGGCATCAGCTAGGTAGGTATATTTTAATAAACGATTATAATTATAAGTTTACCTTGTTCGTTCTCATTGCCTTCATCCGGAATATCGTCATCTCCTTCACTCTCTTCATTACCTGACTCGTCACTCGCCTCACTCTCTTGCTCATCATCTATTTCATCGTCATCATCATTCTCCTCTGCATCACTATCAACATCCTCATCAATCTCATCAGCAGACACTGTGTCACTGTCTTTCCCTTCTTCATTATCATCACTGGTCCCAGCCAAATCATCAGAATCCAACATGTCTGACAGATGAATGTAGTTCTCATCATCATCACTATCATTGCCTTCATCAGCAGAATTATCTCTCTTCTTGACAGGTACTTCAATTTCCTCTAAATAATCATCATCGGTATAATCATTACTCTTGTTTTCTGGTTCAGAATCATCAGCTTCATCATTGCTTTCTGGACCGCTACTGTAGCCATCTTCAGAAGACTCTTTCTTAGGTTCTTCAATTATTGGCTCCCTTTCTTTTTTCTTTTCGTTAAACTTCTTATCTTTCTTCTTAAATCTTTGTTTCCTTTCTTGTTTTGCTTCATCATTCTTTTTCTTGCCTGCTGATTTCTTGTAAGGTATGTCATAGACGTCTAGGCCTTTCAAAAGGGCTTTTTCTTTTAGTTTTAGTATACCAGATAAGATTGGGAGACCAAATGCTAAGGTTTTGCCGCTTCCGGTTTCTGCTGCACCTAGGATGTCTCTTCTACCTGTGAAAAGAAAATAGAAATGATAGATTCAATTAAAAAGTTTACATTGCATGATATCTATAGGACAATTGAAAATTGTACCAAATGACGACTACTTAGGGCAATACAACTTAGGTGAATGAAGAACAATACTATTCATGAAACAACACAATGATGATTCATGAATTACAACACTAATATTGTTATTAATTAATTAAAATAATTGTTTTATTAAGGGTCTTTTTACCAATGCCAAAAACAGATATATTTGGCAATGGTAAAACAATCCTTAATATTTATTGAGGAAATAATTTGAAAACTTTAGTAAAATTAGTTCTAACAGTTCTTTCACAGATATTTTATCATTATAGTAATGAAAATAAAGATCATTGTTATTTTAACTGTGATGCAAAATCAGGGGCAGCAAAACTATAAGTTTAAGATTTATTTATAAACAATAATATTTACCATGAATAGCAGCTGGAAGCGTCAACTGCTGAATTTTAGTAGGCTGTTTAAAGCCCAATTCCGTCAGAGCCTTTATGAGAGGCTCTTGTAATTTAAATTCAGCCCACGTCAGCATATCTTCGGGTGTTAACTCTGTATTTGACTGTGGCAGGTCCCCCAGCTTCTGTTTAACCTTTTTAGGAGTAATTGGAGTCCTGTCTATGGTTTTGCTACCATCCTTCTTTTTGTTTTTGGATTTCTTATTTTTATTTTTAGCTGTTTTTTCTGTGTAGCTGTTGCTTTGGCTAGTGTTGCCAGTGCTATCATTATTTTCTTCAGCTTTGGAGTTTTTACCCTTTTTGTTTTTCTTCGTATTTTTAGTATTAGTTCTCTTTTGTGTACTATTAGCTAGTGATGGTGCTGTCCTGTTACATGATTCTACAACAAAGCCATTGTCTAGTTTAATCTTTTTACTAGGAACCTCTTTGTATTCACTTTCAGAGGCTTTCCGTTTCTTCTTTTCTCTCCGCTCTTTGATTATTTCTTTTTGTTTATTCTAAAAAAAACAAATGAATAATAACATGGGCACTTGATAAATTTAGTCTTTCTGCATGACAGTACTAAAATATGCAATATGAAGCTTATACAAGCATGATTGAAAGTCACTTTGACTGCGTTTATGTGGGTCACTGTTGTACAATATCTCATTCAATATCTGGTTGTTGCAACAACAAGATTAGAATTTTCCACAACTAGTGGATACTCAATTAAAGAAAATTCTATTCTTGTCTATTCTTAAACTACATTTGCTCTATGAGTAGAGTTACTATTTCGAAACTTGAAAAGTTCTGACAAAAGGGACACTTGCAGAAAAGTTTTAAGAACTAAAAAAAACCCTTAAGTTTTCAAGGACAAAATAACAAGGCTCAAAAGGGGAGCAAATCCAAAGAGATGATAACCCTACATAAGAAGTTTAACAATGCTGAATAAATGAAATCTGTGCCAATCTGAGAATGACCCGTTCAATATGTCCTAATTTCCATCATTGTGGTTTCTGCCGTCACTCATAGCCTCATGTAAACCTTACTTCAGTCAATAAAAGTCCGCTTTTGTACAGTCTTACTTGTGCATAAAGTTTTAATAAATAAATAGAAGGCTAAATAATTAATCTTACGAAACATCAGGGCGAGTTCCTAAAAACAAGACATTTACGGGAACCAGCAGGTGTTTCAAGAACTTAACTATATGATGGTGATCCATGTTCTTATTTTGAGCTATAAGCGAAAGAAACAAACCTTTTTAGCCCGCTTTTTGCTCTCCTTATCAAAACTATAGTCGGTACACTCCTCTAAACCTACAAAACCATGGAATTTGTCTGTCATGGACACCGGAAAACCATCCATCGCCACCGACTCCCATTTCATATTGTTTAGTTTCTTACTCATTTTAATAGTTTTATTTAAAAACTCGTAAAAATCGTGTTATTTTGACTAACATAACCTCAAAACAACAACTCAAAATGCAATGTGACTTTGACGTTGTATGTGACAGTTAATTATATGACAGTTGTGTGATTCGTTCAGAAAGGTCGATTCATTTTCACGACCGTACCAAAAGGGTAGGTAGGGATCTTAATTTTTATGGCAGTTATTCGATATCCTGGGTACAGGTACAGTTTTTACAGAGCAAAGGTGTAAACATAAACCAATAAAAAGCGTGTTACGTGAATTTTAAAATTAAATAAAAAGTTAAGCCTTTTATGGTGGAAGCGTACGGTAGCCCGCGAAATTTAAATTTTCTTACGTTTTTTGCAATTTGCAGGTCAGTGTCAGGTTGCATTTTGATGAAAAATGAGTCGCGACAGTAATACATAATATGTAGTTATAGAATTACAATCATGAAAAGCATCAATACAACCCCCTAAGTTCATGTAACCCTATTCAATGAATATTTCATGAAAAAGTCATTCAATGGGGTTAAAAAAAAATAGAGGGTTGTATTACTGATTTTCATGATTCAGTTAATTCCTTACTGAGAAACAATTTCAATAAGTAGTGTCACAGTAGTAGTGTGTAGTGATCTTTAGGTGAATTGTATTGAAGTGATCTAGATAACTTGTGATTTAAAACTATTAAATGTATTTATTCATTGGATTTATTGTTTTAGCTCGCCATTGTATGTACATAAGCGATAAGCTTTACTTTTGCAATTTGTATATTTATTTTGAATTTATGTGCAATAAGACTTATTACTTTAGCATGCAGAATGGTAAAATATGGCTGAACCTACCTTTTCTTTATCTTTTTATCACCATGTACTGTACCCAATTTGCAAAATAAATTACTTACTTAATAATTTATCTACTGTGCAAATAAATAAAACCGTAAACTTGTATAATTTGCATGCAGGCTGATAAGAAAAAAATTACAGTAGTGATCATGAATTGGTACCAGGCAGTTGTGTTGAGGTAGGTGTTGTCTGTTTAGTTTTAGTTTGTTTAGGGCACGCTTTTGTGTTGTGATTATTATTTAAAGAAATTAGTAATATTTAAATAAGTCACCTAAATAAATAATTTAGTAATAGACCAAAAAGTATTGCTATTTAAACTAAAAAGAAAAAAATATATCAAAAACTTAAAAAGTTTCGTATTATCGAAAGTAAAAATGATGACAGGAAATTATTGTTAAAAGTTACACACGTTGTGGTACACTTTGGCAAAAACTTTGAGAACTAAAACTAAAAGATACTTTGGCCAACCGCAGCGGTACTTACTTATTCTGTATCAGCTATCAGGGGGGACGAAGCCTTCAAACTAAGTCATTATCTTCCTGACCTTGTCCAATGTTACTTGGGGTCGGCGCAACACGTTTTTTCTGCCATTCTCCTCTGTCAACCGTCACGCTAGCATTTACTCCTTTATCTTGCTGCTCTCAGTTCTCTTATAGCTGATAATCTGGATAGGGGCAGTAAATGTCTGACTTTGTTTCTGGACTTAAAAAAGGCGTTTGACACCGTTTCTGTTCCCATCCTAATAAACAAACTGGAAACTGTAGACGTGAGAGGAATCCCGCTCAAACTTTTTAGAGACTACAATGACCTCTGCAACCTCAAAATCAAGAATGCAAAAGTATTTTCCTATGCCGACGACACAGCTGTCGTCTTTACTGGGAATACCTGTCGTGAGGTTGCCTTAAGTGTTGAAGCTGGCATGACCCAAATAGCTAGATGGCTCAAAACCAACCTACTCACATTAAACACAGCTAAAACAAATTACATGTGCTTCAGCATATCAAATCGTACACAACCAGGCAAAGACTTCAGCATACGAGTGCATACGTGTGACAATGCAAAGAATTGTTTATGTCCAACACTAGACAGGGTATCACAAACCAAGTATTTGGGTGTTGTTGTTGACCATAGACTATCCTGATTCCCCCAGCTTGAACAAGTTACAAATAGGATTAGGAAACTGAGCTGGATCTTCAAAACTCTAAGGCATATTGTACCAAAAAAAGTTTACACAAACACAAAAACCCCCAGAAATCTCCTTAATGAAATATACTTGGCTTTGGTGCAATCTGTCTTAGTGTACTGCTTCCCAATATGGGGAGGAGCGGCTAAGACTAAATGTATTAACCTTGAGCGGGCACAACGTGCTTTCATAAAACTTATGTATTTTAAGAAGATAAGATATCCTACCCATAGTCTTTTCCAAATCAGTGACTTACTCTCGGTGAGAAAATTATATATATACAAAACGATTCTCAAGAAACACAAAACCCTACCTTATGTCCCTGGCCTACTTCTGCTATTATGTCTTTTCTTCTTTCAAGGTTAGAAAAGAAGAAAAGACATAATAGCAGAAGTTCCCCAAACGAAAACCAAATTCGCCAGCATACAATATAAATAACGTTCAGCTCAGCTGTATAATAGATTTAACAGAGAGATTTATGTGCATAGCAAGAAACAACATGAATGTAAAAAAATACTAACTAATTGGATTAAACCACTTACCTACGAGGACACGGAGGCGCTGCTAAAATAAAACACAAACCGACATCTTTTTCTATCCCACACGCTCACGCAGCCATAAGTACGCGATACACACCCATTCACACACACACGCTTAAAATCTCACACTCACTAACTCATCCTCTCACCCTACACATTCCCCACACAGGCATTCATCATACACTCACTCACACACCCCCTCCATACAATTACTCACACTTTTCCATTTCCCACTCACCGTCTTAGTGACAAGCATACTCATTTTTATATTTTTTCACTTTTTTATTTTTATTTTTGTTTCTTTTATGTCTTAAAAACAAGTTTGTTAACATTTTTATGCTATGGAAGAGTGGAGTCTCCTAACACAGGCTTAAGACGCCTAAAAGGAAACTCCAATCACTAGTTTATAAGAAGAACTTGGCAAAAACAATAAATCATTTTTCATTTTTTTTTCATTTTCATCTTTCATATCATTCCTCACACAATCCATCCATCGTTTCTTTGGTCTTCCTCTCCCTCTCAAAGTGTACCTCAAACTAAGTAACGATTCCCAACACATGAGTACAGAATGCTTCGTTGACGGTTTGTAAAGGGACTTTTTACAACCTCAGCAGTCGCATAAGCGTTAGTCGAACATGGGTAGTGTCGAACTACTGTCGCACAAGCATTTATCGCACTAGCGTGCATACGATCTAAACGTGAATCGCAGTACAGTTTTGTCGCATAAGCGTTAATCGCACAGTCGTTTGTCGACCTCACGTAGTGCGCTCGCTATTTCTATGGTAGGTGATAATAAGATAGCACGCCCAACCCAACTATTTATTTATGTATTATTCTCCGAATCTTTACAGAATAAAATTCAAATAAGATGAGATTATATATATTTATTTTAGTCTCACTATCTACAAGATAAATAACTCTTATCACCACGCTAACTAAGTCCTTCATGTTGACGCTGGGGGGTCTTGGAGAAGTGGGGAGCATATCTTTAAAAGAGGCTGTCAAAGTAAAACATGTGACCTTGTTTGAATTCATTTGGTTGATAAATAAAATCGCTGATGTTTTGTTGTTTTTCATCCTTACGATCCAAATACGCGGAGGAAGGGACACCGACGAAAAAAATCTGCTGTTCCATACATTTTGACCGTGTAGGTATTTGCACTTTTGTAGGAAACAGCTGAATTTTTTTTTAATAACCCACGAAAAAAGTCTATGTTCTCTAAAAGGTGTAAGTACTGAATACGTGGTAGCCGTTTTCGCGCCGGTGTCACTTCCACCCTGTATAAATCGAGATGGTCTTGCTCAAAAGATACATAGAACCAGATTAACTTTCTAAAAAGACCAAAGAATACGTGCATCGATGTTGAATGATAACCTGCTATGCTATCATCATCGTCATAATATTTCAGCCTGGAATTACCCACTGTTGGGTATGGACTTCTCCTTTCTTCTATCAGCCGTGTCGCAATAATGAGAGTCGGGAGCTATGCTATATTACATCTTCGTCCTATCTTTGTCGCATGTTACTTAGGGCCGACAAAAATCATTGGTTCGTTCATTTTCCCCTGTCAAGTACTGTGCAGTATTTTAAACATGTCTGATTTTTCCTCAGCGCTGTGCTCTCCGCGTCATGGAGTGCCGAAGACCTGAAGTTTCCACCTGGGTTCAAGTTCGGGGCGGCTACTGCTGCTTACCAGGTGGAAGGCGGGTGGAATGCTAGTGGTAAGCATCAGAAACGTCTGTTTATCAGATGCAAAATACAGCCGACACCGAGAAATTAACTCACTTTAAACACAGACTTTAGAAAATGACTCAGCCGTGGTAAAAAAACGTTAGGATGCGTTTGCATTTTCCAGACAAAGGAGAAAGCACATGGGACCGGCTCGGCCATAAACATCCCGAAATGAGCAGTGGCGATATCGCCTGCGACTCCTACCACCACTGGCAGAGGGACATCGAGATGGCTGTGGAGTTGGGATTGCACTTCTATAGGTATATGTTCGAACCCTTGACTCATAAGTCGGTATCATTATCACTGGACCACCTGTTCTTACTGACTGATGATGGTGCCAAATTATTAGGCTAGGAGATGGAGGGTAACATTCTCCTTGATGGCAGTAGACATAAATACGTTGGAGTTTAACAACAACAACATTAACATCCATTTAACCAGACTAAAAAAAAAAAAAACGAAAAACTGTAACCGAATTACCGACTTCTTTGAACAACCTACGGACCAATATAATAGATGATAATCTACATAATATTATACACTAATACAGGGTGTAAAAAAGTCTTCACGAAGCCGTCAACCAAGCCTTCTGTACATTAAACTAAGTAACTTCACGCAAAAATTATTGCTGGGAAAAGACGTTATTTTTGGTGTTATAAATCACGTTTTGCGGTAGGACACCATGTAACGCACTCAAAACATTGTGCTGATGGATGGATTGAATAGTACAGTGGTAGTGGAGGTGTTAAAATGGCACATTAAAAACATGTAATTATAAAATAAAGAAGTTTTACTTCAAAAAAAATTGGAAAAAAATGTGAACTTTGACCCCCAATATCTCCGTAACTAGAAGGTTCCCAGGTATGGTCTAGAACAAAAAATGATTGCAGTGACGCGACGGGGAGAACAAGTGCTTTCGGCTTCATTAAGAGTCTTTTTACACCCTTTATACCTAATACATACGGAGGTTAATTTGTGACGTTGATTTATTCCATTGGTCTCTGAGTGAGTTCACAAAAATTGCATTATTTGTGATAAGTTACAAAATTTAATATTGATATTGTGTAGTTAAAGTATTGCATTATGTAACCCTGTAATGACAGTCCTAAGCTGGAGGATATACAAGGTGTAACATAATAAACGCAAGACCTCCCGTGTGGTCTCTCGGACCAAGAAACTGATCAACTTTTGTTCTACGAGTTATTGAAATTCGCAAAAAAAAAATTGGACTTTGTATAGGAATTGACGCGATCAGCTGATCAACATGTATGGTAAAACTACAAAAATAGTAATGAATTCCCAAAAGTTATAGAACAAAACTTTTTTAGTTTCATGGTCTGAGACACGTTACCACACGAGAGGTCTTGCGTTTATTTTGTTACACCTTAGATATATTTATATGTATAAAAATGTTTGTGTGTGTGTATGTTTTTTATGTGGGTGTGTGTGTGTGTCTTGTACTAACATTATGTTTATGGAATTTTATTCTGAATTAAAGAGATAATTATTATTAAAAATATAAATACAATAATACCCACACGGTCAAAATATGTTGAACAGCTGATTTTTAAAAAAAAAATCCGTTAGATGTAATAAATACGAGCTAATCACCAGGTTCTCAATATCTTGGCCTCGTCTCCTACCGTCTGGGTACCCCAACCAAATCAGTGAGGATGGCAAGAATTACTACAACAACCTGATCGACGGTCTCCTGGAGAAGGGCATTGAGCCTCTCGTGACTTTGTACCACTGGGACTTGCCACAATCGCTTCAGGATCTTGGTAAGTCAATCAAACTTATTAACATTTATCAAAGTCTTCTACAGTTTCACATTGGTTTCTTGGTCCAAACCCGAACTAAAACATCGAAGACATGCGTTCACCAACTCACACTCCCCTGTGCATTGCATTGTAGTCTTATGGCCCACTTCCTCTTACATTATAAGCTGATTAATTGGGCTTATGGAGCCTATAACACTGTTGTCGCATAGACCCTCTATAAGAGAAATACGACAAACTTCAAGGAGTTTAAAATCCAGCTCAAAACTCCGTTAATGTGGACTTCCATTTCCGTCATTTACGAATGCTGTTTCTGTCGTTAACTTACCATATTAAGTAATGTCATTATTTATTGTGTCTGTATGTAAACACTATTTTCAATACATTTGCTCAAAAAATGCATTTACAAAGCCTGTATACATTGTTCGAAAGTTAAAAAATACGCACCATACAACGGAACGTGCGGTAAAATAGGTACTCTCACCTAAGTACCTATTCTACCGCATACTTCGTTGTATAGCACCAATTCTACCAAGGAGTTTCATATTACGAGAATAAATAAGCTGACTGATCGAACCTCCTTGGATGTGCTTTTACTCTATTGAGTAAAAGCGCATCCAAGGAGGTTCGATCAGTCAGCTACGTTACGGTACGTTTGTCTCACTTTAATACTAAAGAGTAAATGAGACGAAAGATGTAGTTCTAATTTTCACCACGTGCATGTGGCGCCATTGCAAATTCGCGCCATTTTCATACTAGAAACGTCAAAGATTGTTGCGACTTTCCGACTGATACAAACAAAATAATAATATGAGTTCAAGCGAGGAATCTGATATTAAAGAGGCGTAAATTCCAGAAAACGGTCTCTTGCCGCAAAAATCGCGAGAGCGCTATTTAATGATTTAAGTACAATAATTTTATAGCATGGAAGACTCGAAGAAATACTCAATCATTCTCTGGAAATGTTTTGATGGTTTATTTCAATGAATTACGTGTGAAGTATAAGCCGTCCTCAATGTGGTCAATATATTCAATGTTAAAAACTGCTGCAAGCTCCGCCGCCACCGATATCAACGCCGTCGTCGCCGACGTTTACGCCACATTCTCCCGTTCAACATAATACGTGTGAAATTAATAATGTCAGTTAAGCTTCCAAAGCAGCAAATTCACTGAATTTCAATAATTGTTCAAATTTTGCTATTAATTTCCAAGCCTACCTATCTGTATAATTTCTTATTTGCTATTAAAAATAGTCTAAAAGTTTTGTACATATTGTACTGTTTTCTCGCAAACATTGTATGACACACGTGCAGAATAGTACATTATGATATAAGTGAGGTAAGTTGAAAATTACAGCCGAGGCGAAATTGCTAGCCCGAACCGTAGGCGAGGGCTACAAGAAAGCAGAGGCTGTAATTATCAAAGCGCACGTATGTCATACAACGTTTTATAACATATTTGCGACGAAAAAATAAAACTCGGACTTTCTTAAACGAAATTTTGATACGCTTGTAAGTATCTATCGGTCGATTTTTCAGACAAGAGGCTTAGAGTAGCCTTTTTCGCTGCCTCAGACTTCAGGCGGTGTCAAATTAATAAATTCATCATTATTGAAGACATTTTTCAATAAAAACAATACAGTGAAAAGAAAAAGCGCGCGGAATAATTTTTACTTGTTCACAAATTAGTGAGGCGCGCGCATTAGCGCTTTTTTTTAAGGCAAAGGCACAAAAACAGCCAGTATTACTAATACAGTAAATTAATGTTTTTGTGTTTTTGTTACAGATAAATGGTGGTAATCTATTGTCAAAATTAATTAAATTAAAGAATTTAATGTTTAGTGATTATATTTTATCTCCTGTGCTGTACTGTACAATTATTAAATAATATGTGATATCTTCGGTCAAAATAGCCTTAAAACCAGTGCCTGCTAATACTTACCAATAAAACATTGTTGTGTAGCTGGTGTGCACATCTCATTCTAACTATATAGGTACCTAGTATAAATACCGCAGAACTATCACTACCAAAAACATAGTGAGAGATTTTCCGTGTCATTCTCGACATACCCACATTAAATTTAATTATAACTATTTACATTCTGATTAATACCGCACGACTTATCTAAATAGTAATTATCGTTCATAGAATCTTAATTTTTATTTGTATGCGAGTAATAGGTAATAAAAAAAGTGTGTGTGTGTACTTATGTACACGCGTTAGAAGTTACACTTCTTTTAAAAAAAAATATCTGTTGCCTTATCTCAGCCAGCAGAAGATTAAAAATAAAAAACCTAGGCTTGTCAATATCTGACACTAAGCTAACTTCAGGGTGTATGTTGACTAGCTAACTTGATGCTGTTAAATTTAGGTGTCGGTGTGCGCGCGCATCGTAAAAAATTACTCTCATCATTTTTCCCTAACGCGCCATAAGAAGTATAACTTCAATAAATTAATATAGCTAAGAAAGAAAACTATGATGAGTGCACGGATTACTTTAAAACAATCTATTGCGATTAGACTTGGCTTTTGCTCTTTTACAATAAGCTACCGACTACACAACAACAACCTATCGTGCCTGTAAGTATTAGCCAAGTCGAAAGAGGATGACAAAATACATACTGTACACTATTCCAATGGGTAAATACCCATCGAGTTCCACATATACTGGTATAAAATTGTACGTGTATATGAAATTCCACAAAATTACAATTATTCCAATGGGTAATTATACTCATCAAGTTCCACATATACTGGTATAAAACTGTAGGTACTAGTATATGCAATTCCACAAAATGAAATGATTCATGTTCCAACCCAAAAGTTCAGTCTTGAGTAATAAAAATGCAATAATAACTATGAATTCTATATACATATTATATAGTTGCTTATCATATCGCTACCAAGTAGGTATAGTGGTTAATTTCCTTAGCACTTGAAGCATTTTTTTTTTCATACTTACTTGCAGATTGTCCCAACATGTCTCAATTACCGACCATAGAAACTCTCGACTGCGATGGTGATCCCACCTCATTAGGCCATCGGTGGCAAAGATGGAAACGAGCTCTTGAGATCTACCTTCTAGCCTTAGGCATAGACCAGCCCTTAAAAAAACGAGCAACACTTTTGCATACCGGTGGTTTAGGATTGCAAGATATCTATTATAACCTTCCCGGTGCACACGTTGAAGAGGGCGACTCCTCCGATGTTTTCAAGTCCGCTATTAAAAAACTAGACGAGTACTTTTCTCCGAAACAGAGTTTTGTTTATGAACGACACGTATTCCGACTCATGAAACAGGAACCGGATGAAAAGTTGGAAAAATTCTTAGTTAGATTACGTAATCAATGCTCCAAATGTCATTTTGCTAACAAAGACAACGCTCTCATTGACAAATTGCTGAAAAATGTACCTCATCAGACCTTGGAAAGAAAATACTACAGTTAGGAGATTCTGTTACAATAGAAAAGGTTATTTTAGAAGCCAACTCAATCGAAACCGTAGAGAGACAATTAAAGGAATTCCAAGTAATAAAAACTGAACAGGTTAATAGGATTGGAACAAGAACAAACAAAACCCGGACTCAGGGAATTCACACGGATAATACACGGTGTACAAGATGTGGAAGTGAAAATCACAAGTGTGAAAATACACGTTGTCCCGCGAGGGACAAAGTATGTGACAAATGTGGCTATAAAGGTCACTTCATGAGTCAATGTCGAACAAGGAAACTAAAATGTAAAGCACCTGTTACTTCGGACAAACAAAAAAAAAATCATTAAAAAGCCTAAAACAGACGAACCACAGACCAAACCACCAGTCAGTAATGTAAACTATATATTTCATATTGACGATGACGCTGAAATAACTTGCCAAGTAGGAGGTATCAACGTAAATATGCTCATCGACTCTGGTAGTAAAAACAATATAATAAATGATAAAACCTGGGAATATTTAAAATCAAAAGCTGTTGTGTCTAACCAGCAACCAGGTTCCGATCAAGTGTTTATGGCATACGGTTCAAAAGATCCTCTGGATGTGCTCGGTACATTTGAGGCATCAATCATAGTTGGATCAGAAACAAATACTGCAAAATTTTATATGATTAAAAATGGCACCTGTACTTTGTTGGGCAAGCATACAGCTACATGTCTCAATGTGCTTAAATTAGGGGTGAGTATAAATCTAGCATATACAGAATTTTTTCCTAAATTCAAAAATGTCCAATTGGCTATTGCTATAGATCTCTCTGTGACACCCATATGTCAGGCGAGTACCAATTCCGCTCGAAAATAAAATCAATGATAAACTTGATGAGTTAATCAAAAAAGACATCATTGAACCTGTAGATCAAGCCACAACCTGGGTTTCTCCGGTACCCATTCTTAAGAGTGATGACACCTTAAGACTATGTGTCGACATGAGATGTGCAAACAAAGCCATTATAAGAGAGAATCATCCTTTACCTACAATGACCCAATTTCTCCCAAAGCTTAGGAAGTCATGTATCTTTTCTAAACTCGATATTAAAGATGCATTCCACCAAGTCGAAATAAAAGAAGATTGTCGGGATATAACCACATTCATAACCAGTAAAGGCCTGTTTCGGTATAAGCGTCTGATGTTTGGTATATCGTGTGCACCCGAACATTTTCAGAAAATCATGGAAAGGATGCTTCTGCCTTGTAAGGGTGTCTTTAATTTCATTGACGATGTTATTGTGTTTGGCAGTAACGTTAATGAACATAACGATAGACTAAAAAATTTGTTACAAGTTTTGAAAGATAATAATGTGGTCCTTAATGATAAAAAATGTATTTTTAACGCGTCAAAAATAGATTTTCTGGGTCATGAATTATCTCCACGAGGCATTAGGCCCCTTGATGAGTACGTCAAAACTATAAAATCATTCAGAGAACCTAAAACAGTCGAAGAAGTTAAAAGTTTTTTAGGACTTGTCAATTATATTGGAAAATGGAGCCCAAGGTTGGCTACCATGACCGATCCAATTGGAAAGACACAAACTCTCTAAACACGCCGACATAGCTGAATATTGGAAAGATAAACAATCTGCTGCGTTTGCAGAATTAAACGAAAGTTTAAGTGCCCTTCGCACCTTAGGTTTTTATGATCCACACGATAGGACACAAGTCATAGCAGATGCTAGTCCTGTAGGGTTAGGAGCAGTCCTCGTTCAGATTGATATACAAGGACCTCGGATTATTGCTTTTGGTCATAAAAGTTTATCTGTCGTTGAAAAACGATATTACCAGACCGAAAAGGAGGCACTTGCCTTGGTCTGGGCCGTCGAACATTTTAATATGTATTTATATGGGTTAAAAGAATTTGAGCTAATCACTGATCATAAACCTCTCGAGGTAATATTTGGGCCGCGATCAAAACCTTGTGCACGAATTGAGCGATGGGTGTTACGGTTACAGGCTTACAATTACAAGGTTGTTTACTGTCCTGGAAAAAACAATATAGCTGATTCCCTGTCCCGATTATGCCCAAATCATAATTCACATCCATATGTTAACGAGCATCACATTAATAAAATCGTGGAATTTGCTAGACCAATGGCTGTACCTATGGCGGATATCTCTGATAAATCTAAAAGTGATGGAGACATTCAATTAGTAAAATTAGCTCTCTTTGGAAATAATTGGGACCACAAAGTCAATAACTATAAACTTTTTGAGCATGAACTTTGGATGCACGACGATATTTTACTACGTGGGAATAAAATAATCATCCCCATGGAGTTACGTAAGCAAGTGCTCGCATCGGCACACGAAGGACATCCAGGTATCGTTGCCATGAAAAGTAGATTGCGTACTAAAGTTTGGTGGCCTAAAATAGATAAAGACGCGGAAAACATGGTTAAAAGTT
Source organism: Lycophotia porphyrea (assembly GCA_950005105.1). Classification (NCBI taxonomy): domain Eukaryota; kingdom Metazoa; phylum Arthropoda; class Insecta; order Lepidoptera; family Noctuidae; genus Lycophotia; species Lycophotia porphyrea. The sequence goes on from OX465406.1 coordinate 13,062,785, forward strand.
GTAAAAGTTGCACTCTAGTATCAGGACCAAGCCTCCCTGTGCCAATGAAGAGACGCGAATTACCTATGCAACCATGGACTGATATAGCTATAGACTTTCTAGGCCCACTGCCAAGTGGACACAACTTATTAGTAGTCATTGACTATTATAGCCGCTACAAAGAAATTAAGGTTATGAAATCTATAACATCTAATGAAACCATTAATATTTTAAAAGAAATATTTTCCAGGCTAGGTATTCCAGTCAGTATAACATCTGATAATGGTCGTCAATTTATTAGCCACGAGTTCAAATCCTTTTGTTCAGAATTTGGCATCAGGCTTTACAATTCTATTCCTTATTGGCCACAACAAAATGGAGTGGTCGAAAGACAAAACCGCGACATCCTTAAGCGCTTGAAAATTAGCCAATGCCAAAAGTCTGATTGGAAGAATGATCTCCTTCGCTATCTCATGATGTACAATAACACTCCCCATAGTACAACTGGAAAGACACCCTCAGAATTATTTTTTAATCGACAATTCAGAGACAAAATCCCTTCTGCTGTAGATTTCGAGAACCGACGTATGGGCCTAGAAGTATATGATAGAGATAAAATCATAAAAGAAAAAGGAAAATTGATTGAAGATAGGAAAAGGAAAGCTGTAGACAATGAAATTAATATAGGAGAAAAGGTTTATGTTAAAAAAATAAAAGAAAATAAATTGACACCGGATTTCAACCCTACTCCACACACAGTAATGAGTGCTAAAGGAGGTGATATAGATATAAAAAATGATGAAACAGGTCAAAACATAAGAAGAAACATAGTTCAAGAAAATAGAGGGACAGTGGAGAATTCACAATGAAAACGAAAACAAAGACGATGGTGATGTAGAAATAGACACGGATGATTAAATTGGTATTGTAATAAATTATTGATAGTATAAGATTAAGATATACTACTAGATTAAGATTATTATTAAAACTTGGATATCAGATTTAAATTATTTAAATACTAGAATTATATAAAATCACTTGTAGCTTATATAGTGGCTACCTCTCGAATGTGAAATTAAATTGGTATTTATAGCAACCCAGAGTCGTCCAATAAGAGCGTCCCGCGGTCGCATGCCGGTGCGATATACAGAATCGTAGCGGCATGTATCGCTCTCTCTTTCCCGCGTGGCCGTTGAGAGCGGGTGACCGATGCGCGCGGCGCGCGGTGCGTCGCCAGTCCGCTGCCTACACGCAAGGCACTCGTACCACGTACGTGCTTTCTTTCGACTTCCCGCGCAAGTCCCGCCAATATTATATTATTGTCCGCGAATATTACTTTTCCGAACTGTTTATATAATAAGAACTGAGAGCTGACGAATAAAACTGTTCCTACTATGATCACAGACTAGTTTCGTTTCCCCATTACCCGTCCTCTCATATGTGGCGCTCCAACGTGTTTTTCGTGTGACAATAGTGTAGTGCATAGTGTCTACTTAGTGAACGTTTTGCAGTGACGAACTAAAATGCCAGTGACAAGGAGTAGAGCGGCTAGTTTGACTCGGAGAGATGATGCTAACGATGCATTACCCGTCCTCTCGAGACCAAACACGCCGCCAGCGGCGTCCGCCAGCCAAGATGGCGACGACGCGTTCTCTTCACCGCGCGCCGATGCCAACGCTACGTTCTCTAATGAAAACGTGGCGATGATTATTGCTTCTCTCCAGCGCTCTCAAACAGAAGCATTCAGGGAGTTGCTCACCTCGGTGTCGCGAGCGAACGCATCCACCCCGGAATCACTCACGCTACAAGGGCACAACACCCTAGCCCGCTGCAAAGCAACCTTCTCTGGCCGACCGAAGGAGTCGGTCGAAGCATTCATAGACGCTATAGAGGCATATAGCGACTGCGCGCAAGTTACGGACTCAAACATCATACGCGGTTTAGCCTACTTATTCAAGGACGAAGCGGCCACGTGGTGGCAAGGCATAAAATACTCTGTGTCGACATGGCTAGAAGCCAAGGAAAACTTGATAAGTGCCTTTGGTGACCGCCGACCGCCTCATCGAATATACATTGAAATATTTGCCACGCCGCAGGACAAAGAAAACATATGAGAGGACGGGTAATGGGGAAACGAAACTAGTCTCTGATCATAGTAGGAACAGTTTTATTCGTCAGCTCTCAGTCCTTACCGGCTAAACCCTTCGAAAAAGGAGCTGATGAAAGCTGAAATAGGTAAGATGTTACAAGATGAGATTATAGAAGAATGTGAATCGGCTTGGTGTTCACCGGCGCTGATGGTGCCGAAGTCCAACGGTAGTATTCGCTTCTGCGTCGACTACAGGCGTTTGAATGCAGTCACCAAAGCTGACACATATCCGATGCCACGCATCGACGAGTTACTTCAGAGCACAAAACGGGACTGCTACATGAGTACGCTAGATCTTAGATCTTCATACTGGCAGGTGAAGGTGAGGGAAGCTGACAGGGACAAAACAGCTTTTGTCTGTCCTCTAGGTACTTACCGTTTTAAAAGAATGCCGTTTGGTCTCCGCAACGCGCCAGCCACCTTTCAGCGTCTTATCGATCGTCTCCGATCCTGCTCTGCTTTACAAGACGTAACTTTATTAGCATATCTGGATGATCTGTTGGTTATATCTCAGGGATACCAGCAGCATCTGCAAGACCTCGAGGCAGTTTTTAAACGTCTGACCGAGTTTAACCTCCATGTAAATAGGGAGAAGTGCGCTTTTGCTCGAGAAAGCGTTAAATATCTCGGTCACGTTATAACACAAAAAGGTGTTTCCACCGACCCAGGGAAGGTGAGTGCTGTCCTTGAGATGAAAGTACCAGGTAATCTGAAACACCTGAGAACCTTTTTACAAACATGTTCATGGTTCAGAAAATTCATACCTAACTTCTCAAAAGTCGCTGAACCGTTGACTCGCTTGACCAGGAAAAGTCAAGTCTGGTCTTGGGGCTCAGAACAGACCCAAGCGTTTAATGAGCTGAAGAGTCTTTTGACCACAGCTCCAATACTGGTGCAAGCCGATTTCAGTCGTCCCTTCATTCTGCGAACTGACGCAAGTAACTACGCCTTAGGCGCAGTTTTATTACAGGGCGACGGCAATCAGGAAAGGCCGATCGAATATGCCAGCCGACTCCTCAACGCAGCTGAACGCAACTATTCTACCACAGAGCGGGAAGCACTCGCTGTAGTGTGGGCGGTGGAGCGTTTTCGGGCTTACCTAGACGGTCAACCAGTCGTGATTGGCAGCGATCATCAGCCTCTACGCTGGTTGCTATCACTTAAATCACCAGCAGGTAGATTAGTCCGTTGGGCTCTAAAGCTCCAATCTTTTGATATTCAATTCCAATATACCCCAGGGAAAGCTAATGTCGTTGCAGACACGCTGAGTAGACCTATTTGTTCTAGCGACACAAGCGACAGTTGCGGTGTCTGTTCCGTTATCTGCGATCTACCCGCCAAGACACCTAGTCAGCTTCGCTTAGAACAAACTTCGGACCCTGAAGTGGATAAGATTGTTAAAGAGCTTGAAGGACCTGACGATGTTGCATCTAAGAGATGGTTAGAAAGGGGTTATCTCATGGATCAAGGAGTTCTGTACCGTTTCAATCCGGACTCCGATAGTGAATCCCCGCAATTAGTCGTACCTGCCGGCCAAGTTGCAGCTATTTTGAAGGAGTTACATGACTCTCAAACAGCTGGTCATCCAGGCATCGATCGGACATACCAGAAGGTAGCACAGCTGTATTATTTCACAGGGATGCGGAGAATAATCACCGATTATGTCTCAGCCTGCATCCACTGCCAGCGGTATAAGGCTAACAACACCAAACCTCCAGGCCTACTCCAAACACCAGTCATGAGCCAGCGGAACGAGGTGTTGGCCATGGACTTGTTCGGCCCACTGCCGGAAGGAGACCAGGGGGAGCGGTGGATCTTTCTCGTTGAAGACACTGCTACTCGATGGACGGAGCTGTTTGCTCTAAAGGAGGCAACAGCAGAGGCCTGTGCTCATGTCCTCATCGAGGAATATTTCATGCGGTTCGGTTTGCCTCGCAGGATTATTTCAGACAACGGTGTTCAGTTCGTTTCCGCAGTGATGCGACAATGCATGTCAGTCCTAGACATCAAACAAAATTTTGTCCCACTGTATCATCCACAAGCTAACCCTGCCGAGCGAAAAAACCGCGACCTTAAGGCAATGCTGGCCCATCTCGTGGCAGATGACCACACCTCTTGGCCAAAGAAGTTACCAGTGATCCGTTTTGCTCTCAATAGCGTGAAATGTCGCACAACGGGCAAGTCACCGGCTTATTTGACTTTTGGTAGAGAGATGCGGTCACCCACAGAGGTCGTTCACGACCTTCGTGCCATCACAGCCAAAGAAAACTTTGTCCCACAAGTGACCCCTTACCTCGAAAACTTCCTGCATTCACTGTCAGCTGTTCGGGAACGCGTCGAGATGCAGCAGGACAAGACGAAGCAGTACGCCGACGCTTCGCGCCGACCATCTGACGCCTTCGAGATAGGTGATTTAGTCATGCTGAAATCTCATTTGTTAAGCAAAGGGTCAAAAGACCTTACTTCCAAGTTCTACCCTCGTCGAGATGGCCCTTACCAGATAACTAAAAAGGTAAGCCCAACCACGTATACTATCGCGAGCACAGAACAGCCAAATATTGATGTTGGAAAATATCATTCGGAAGACATCACACGTTACCGAGGTAGGGACGACTCCATACCGAAACCCGTTCATCCTAAAAGAAAACGCGGACGTCCAGCTAATGCTGACGTTGGTCATATACCAGTCCCGGAGCGTGGGCGTTCTCCAGAACTGGAGGGGGAGTATATAGCAACCCAGAGTCGTCCAATAAGAGCGTCCCGCGGTCGCATGCCGGTGCGATATACAGAATCGTAGCGGCATGTATCGCTCTCTCTTTCCCGCGTGGCCGTTGAGAGCGGGTGACCGATGCGCGCGGCGCGCGGTGCGTCGCCAGTCCGCTGCCTACACGCAAGGCACTCGTACCACGTACGTGCTTTCTTTCGACTTCCCGCGCAAGTCCCGCCAATATTGTATTATTGTCCGCGAATATTACTTTTCCGAACTGTTTATATAATAAGAACTGAGAGCTGACGAATAAAACTGTTCCTACTATGATCAGAGACTAGTTTCGTTTCCCCATTACCCGTCCTCTCATATATTGTAATAAATTATTGATAGTATAAGATTAAGATATACTACTAGATTAAGATTATTATTAAAACTTGGATATCAGATTTAAATTATTTAAATACTAGAATTATATAAAATTGTTACTTGTAGCTTATATAGTGGCTAGTCCTCTCGAATGTCTTATGTTACACAGTGTGACATAAGAAAAAATGCTCCAAGTGTCTTAAGTCGGACAGTTACACTTAAGGGCTTGGTCAGGATTGGTCGCTAAATATCTGTGGTTGTGTTGCGAGTAGCAATATGTTCTGCATTTATATGAAAGAAATGGTTCATTCGTTCACTCTTTATTTTAATATTTTTCAACAGCAACAACACTATTTTGAACGAATAAAAAAAAAAAAAAATTCATCTGACATTCCACCGTTTGACGTTAGCCGTGAGTGTAAATTTCTGCGAAACGTACGGAGTTATACACGATGAATAGAGGCAGTAAACGGTAAGTTTTCTTATAAAAATCTATATAGAATTACTGAGAAATAAGTGTAGATTCCGTAATGATACAAAAAGTAATGATTATATAGGCGAAAAAAGTAACGAAAGTTTAGACTTAACATTTTTTTCCATAATAGCCGTTGTGTTATGACATGTTTTTGCTACAAATATTCTCGTAAATAGTTTGAAATACATTTAAGTAGTTAGCATATTTACCTATGAACAAAATAAAAGTAATATATACTTATATCATCACGTATTGACATCATAATTGTGTGTCAAACAGAAAGTCGTAAAATTGGCGCCAACCATGACGGTTGGCGGCACAAAGTACGGTCTGCAAAAAAACTTATTATAATAATAACTTATTATTATTTTTAAATGATGGTTGGATTTTTATTATTATGTAAACATTTCTTATCGATTTATATCTGAATGTCTTACGTTGAGTGTATGTTCCCGATTTTTGTTTTTTTTTTTTTGTTATTATTAATTTTTTTGTTTACTTAGGCCGGTAATGTGGTCGGGTTAGCTGATCAGACCTTATACAATTAGTGAAGTTTCGTATTATTTTTAGAATGGCGAAATACGCCGCTATGGAACGGTCCAGGAGTGTGACCCCCGAAGCGGATATAGTACGCGGACCGAACCGGCAAAGCGCATCTCAGCGGCGATCAGAAAGACTTAGGGCAACCCCGGTACGCGATCTGGGTTCCCCACCGCCACGGTAAGTTTCTTTTTCATAGCGTTACCAAGACAAGCCAGGCAACCCAGCCTGGACTTGTCTCTCTGGTAAGTTAACTCTCCTTCCTAGAGTATCTCCATGGTACGTGGGTGGGAACGAACATGGTAATATGGTTATATTTTTACGCGATTGTATTTATTCACAGTTCCGATGTGGTTGAGCGTGTGGAGGCATTGGACATGTCAGAGGACGAAGCAGCGGAGCTGCTGCAGTCGGATCCCTGGCATGTGAGGAGGTGGATGCGGGACCTGCCGGGGGCCAGCGAGCTTCCGAGGGCCAGCGAGACGCCGGGAGCCAGCGACACGCCGAGCAGCAACACGGTTTTTCTTGCTCCTCTCGCGCCTAGCGCCAGATCTGAGGTGACTGTCGCTGCCGAAGTTGACGTTCGTCCATCAACTTCGACGGTGACAGCACTTTCACAGACGGTGCCTAGGTGTGATGGCAGTGAATTGGACAGCGACTTCGATGACGAATTCGATGTCCCGGTCATGCCAGTTGTCGGGAGGGATCTTCCTGACACCGAGGAGTTAGACGAACCGTTACAAGATTTGGTAAACGAGATCGATACGGGGATGGATGACGCTGCCGATTCTCTTTTGGGTACGTCGGCTATTTTCGCGTGGTCACCGGACTTTGATTCGTTTAGGGGTGTTCGTGGGGAGTTCTCAGGTCCTACCCCTGGGCCAATCAAAGACTACGAGACGCCTTATGATGCCTTCACCGACATATGGGATGAGGATATCATAAGGTTGATCGCCACGGAAACTAACCGATATGCCCATCAGACAATCGAGACCATGCGTAACGCAGGGACTTTGAAACCATCATCTCGCCTTCACTCGTGGACTGACACTAATGCAGACGAAATAATGTTTTTTTTCGCGATGTTGATGTATATGGCTATCGACCCGCGTACGTCGATAACTGAATATTGGACATCAGACGAAGTTCTCCAATTACCGGGGTTCAAAAGTCTTATGTCCTTTAATCGGTATACTCTGCTGAATAAGTGTCTTCACTTTGTAGACAATGTCGCTGTCCAGAGTCAGCAGTTGTCTCAATCTGGAGTATCTTCTTCAGCAGGGGTGTCACGTAGGCTGGGTAAGTTGGCACCTATTATTGAACATCTCGGAAAAAAGTTCAAAGCCTTGTACAACCTAGGACCTGACATCAGCATCGACGAGTCTTTGACCTTATTCAAGGGCTGCTTGCCCTGGGCCCAAACAATAAGGTCAAAGGCTGCGCGATTTGGAATCAAGTCATATGAGCTATGTGAGCCCCGCACTGGCTATATGTCTAGGTTCCAAATCTACACGGGCAAGGATGACAGTTCCGACGGTGATCTATCACTTGGCGTCGATTTGGGGGGGAAGAGCACGAAAGTGGTTCTTGAACTATTGCAAGGTCTTGAACATCGGGGGCATTGTGTGGTGATGGATAATTATTATAATTGTCCATCATTAGCACGATACCTCAAGAGTTTGGGCTTTGATTGTTTAGGAACCCTTCGTGTAAACCGTCGAAACGTCCCTAGTGACTTCAAGGTGTCGAAGAAAGTGAAGAAGGGGACTATTATATCTCGCCATTCTGGAGACGTATCCATCATTGCATGGATGGACTCCAAGATGGTGAATATAATATCCACCTATCACAGACCCGATACCTATAATGGAACTAGGGCTGGTAAACCGACGGAGAAACCGGTATGGATAAAAGATTACAACAAATCCATGGGAGGTGTTGATCTCAAAGATCAAAAACTCTCCATGTATCTGTTGGAGCGAAAGAGAGGCGTGAAATGGTATGTGAAAATGTTTAAAAGGCTACTGAATGTGAGTATACATAATGCGCTTGTGATGTACCAAAGTTCTCTGAAACGTACAACTGATAAATTGCCCGTGACGCATCGTGAGTTCCGCTATGCACTTGCTGAATCTCTACTTAAACGGCATCGCCCCTGTTCAATAGGGATCAGTCAGGCACCAGTGGAAAACGTGAGGCTGAGGCGAAATATCATGCACGAGCCAGAGCACTTGATGGGACGTGGGAATACAAAGAGATGTGTGATTTGTCAACGGCAGAAGAAATCCAAAGCCGTTCACTCAAGGTGCATCACGTGTGACGCATATCTTTGTTTTGGGGACTGTTGGAGAATTTGGCATTCTGCAAAAGAGCTCCCAGGCGTAGATATACGTGGGCGGAAACGGAAGCGCAAAGAGTAAACGTTTTTGGGGTGTGGGTGTGGATTACGACTGTGTTTGAATGTGATCGTGATCCGGGGCTCTCGCATGAGGGTCACGTTTTGACGGGACGCCTAACCGTTTATGTATCTCGTTTACTACTTCTTTCGTTGCTGTTATCGGGGGCGTTACAGCTATCGGGGACGAAACGGTAGCGTGGTAGCGCCTTTTGGCGTCTGCATTGATATCTGACTGATATCAGTCTGGGTTTGTGCATTGTGAATGATATCTTACGGGACACATATCAGTCTGGGTTTGTGCATTGCGAATGATATCTTACGGGGCAGATATCAGTCTGGGTTTGTGCATTGTGGATAATATCTTACGGGACAAATCTGATTTTGTAAATAAAACCCATGATATGTACGGCACAAACCTTTTTTTAAACATTTGTAAATTTTGCTAAAGTTTGGCTAAAATCAGGACAAACCCTTCAGTATACTAGCTGTTACAATAAAGTGTATCTATCTTGGTACGGCACAAACCTTTTTTTAAACATTTGTAAATTTTGCTAAAGTTTGGCTAAAACCAGGACAAACCCTTCAGTTACAATAAAGTGTACCTATCTTATTTTTTCACAACATAATTATGTTCTTATATGTATGAAAACATTGGTAAATTTTGCTAAAGTCTGGGTAAAACCTAGGCAAACTTTTCATTATAATAGCTGTTACAATAAAGTGTACCTATCTTATGGTTTTTTTGTGTACAAAAATGTATATTTTTATTGTTTTATTATTAAATTAATAATTTTAAACATTCCTTGAAAAGAAAATGCATTTTATTTCAAACCTCTCGAAGCCCTTTCTTAGATTTGCTGTTATTAAGTAAATAAGTGAACAAATAATAATAATTAATTTATTTTCAAACATAAATTAGCAATTGTTGCTTAGGTACTTTAGGTACTTTGAGATAATAAAGGTTTGCGGGGAGGGCTGTCCCTTACACCCTGTGTATACAATGATGTGGTTGCGCTTTAATAGCAGCTTTTATCATTGCTTCTTGCCAAATTTCATGATCCGAGGTCAACGGGAAGTACCCTGTTGGTTTGATTCCCTTTGCAAATGTGTGAGAAATGTGACATAAACGTCTATATCTTTTGATTGCGTAAGCAAGGTTGACGCCACATCAACAAAACAGCGGACAAAAAGTAATCCGTTTTATTTCTTTTTGAGGTACGGAACCCTAAAAATGAGCTATAAAAAGACTCCGAAGGCAACAACTAGTACATATAAATAAATCGGTTCATAAATCACATAAGTAAATATCTACATTGATAAAAAAAAACAAAACACACGAACCTCCTACTATCCTGAAGTCGGTAAAATAATAACATTATTTAGAATAAATTGACATGACAAACAGAAAATGTATCAATAATAATCATAATAACAAGATTTCCTTGAAAATAATAGTAAAATAATAACATTGAATTATTTTCGTTAGCGTTTTTTTGCAAACATTACCGGCCAGCCAATCACAGAGTACTTTGTCATAGCAGTGAATCACAGAGTACATTAAATATAAGGGCATATGGCCGCCGGCACGCACGCCGGCTTTCGCGGATTTTTTATCGGTTGACAGAATAAGTTGCTGTGTTATGCAAATAGTGTATTTAGTAGTGATATTTAGTTTGTTATGAATGTGTAAACATATGTGCCATCGTATTCTAGTGTAGTTTTAGTGAATATATTTGTGGATTCGACGTATTGTGATAAAATGTGAAGGTTATGTGAATGAAAATTATCAAAATGAAAGAATATCACGTCACTGCAATGCCAGGTCAGTTTTATTTCATTACGTAGCAGTTTTAGTAGATAGGAAAACTAATGAGGATTCCGGGAAGGTATAATTTATACTTTTTTATTATCGATTTAACGGTATAATCTTCGTTTTTCTGAAGGCCTACCTAACGTTATTACCTACCTTACTCGTAAAAGCGTTGACATTGACGTCTGGTGCGTGTACGGAGGTCGACATCCGAAAGGTCCAAGATCAAATTCAGAGTAGTTAATTTGATTAGTTTAAAATTTATTGAAAGGAAGAGATGTGCTGTACTGTAAAATTATTAAATAATATGTGCTCTTGCGACCCGCCCGCGGGGCATTACGTTGACAGAAGTCGAGGCGAGCGGGCGTGTCGCATACACTCCAATAGAAATATAACGGTGTTTCATTAAACCACCCAAGAGTTAAAGTGAGACATAACATCTCCCAAAGTTAATTTTATTCATAAAATGTTGACCACTTTTCTGACATAAAAACTCTTTGCTAAGATTTAAAAAAGTACCTACCGTTCGTTTTTGACGGAGCATCTTGAAGCCGTTCGTTTTACTTTACATTACCGCACAAGTACGTAATGAGGTACCATACGATATTGAAATTAGTGAAATAAGAGCCCCTTTACGAGCAAATGTGTTATAAATTGTATTTACAAACTCGTGACTATGGTAAGCCTTCGACTTCGTCTCGGGCTTACATTCGTCTACTCGTTTGTATAAACCAGTATCATAAATAACTATTCTTCTTCAGCCTGTTTGTAGCAATAGAAATTACTATGAAGATGGAAATGTTGTCGATACAATGACACGTGTAAGTTGTTACATTTATTCTCGTTTAACGTTAGATACCTTTAACGTTAGTACCATTAGTATACATCTGGGAAGGAAACATCACGTCTTGAGCCCAACCAATCCAAAAGTAATACTACCTCCTTTAAAGTTAAGGCTCGCATTGTCCCTTACAGGTGGTTGGGCCAACCCCCTCGTAGCAGACTGGTTCACCGACTACGCAAGAGTAGTCTTCACCCTCTTCGGCGACCGCGTAAAATGGTGGCTGACCATCAATGAACCGTTGATCATCTGCGACGTGGTCTACAATGCTGGTATCCTGGCTCCGCCTATCGTGAGCCCGGAACTTGGAGCTTATTTGTGCAATAAGAACGTGGTAATGGCACATGCTAAGGGCTGGAGGCTGTATGATGAAGAGTTTCGGGCGAAACATCACGGTAAGTTGTGAAAAAAGTATGATAGAATCCAAAGAATCAAAGAACACGCATGTGGCGACAGCGACGGAAATTGCTTGGACCGCGCCACGGCCCATGAGTCACTGCGACGCGATTTGTTACGGTTGCAAAGGAAACAAAGTCGCTTGACTTAAGTGGCATCGCCGGAGGACGTGATCGGGGCGGTAAAAGGGTACCCCTTAACAATTGCTAATCAATCAAATGCAATCCAGTTAAATACCGTGCTGTTGGTGAATCCCATGGTCAGCAGTAGACTGCTACAGACGATAATAATGATTGCATTTCGAGATTTTTATGACATAAGGTGGAAGCGCCACGTAGCCCGCGTTTGCGACCACGATGTCTATTTCATAAAAAAGTCGTTCAATGGGTTTAAAATGAACTTAGATGGTTGTTGTATTGATGATTTTAATGAGTATAATTTTGTAAAGCCATACCTATTTGTTACGGACGCGAATCACATTTTAATCAACATACAACTTGACACTGACCTAGTAAATAAAAAAAAACGCAAGAAAATTTCGCGGGCTGCCTTAGCAAATCCTGGCCGCTTTTACTTTAGGTATGGTAGGTCGCAAGTCAATAGTGACACCATAGTAGTCGATAGCCTTAAGCTGGCCTAGCGTAGTACGAAGACCCATAGAAACATAGGATCCAGCTTTAGATTATTGATATTGAAATTTATGAATTTGATAACAGGTAAGGTGTCGCTAGCCAACCATCACATTTGGTTCGACCCTTTGACGCCAGCTGACGCTGAGCTTGCAGAACTCGCCAGGGAGAACTGTGTAAGTTTCACTGACTCCAAGATTGACACACACTACAAAATAAAGGGGAGAAGCCGAAAGGCACTTGTTTTCCCCGTCATTGTGATATTTTTTTTGTTCTAGGGCATACCTGGGAACCTTGTAGTTACGGAGATATTGGGGGTCAAAGTTCCAACTTTTTCATTTTTTTTTTTAAATACATGTTTTAGTGTAATTTTTTTACTTAAGACACCTTCACGACCCGCGTACTATTCAATCCATCCATCAGCACAATGTTCCACCCCCAAAAAAAAAGTCGTTTCCCAGCAATCACTCTTCCACAGAGTTACTTAGTTTGATGTACGGTGGACTGCATCAATTGGGTACCCCAGTTGGGAACATAGGTGCTTGTGAGGAGGGTACCCACAACGTGAAGCTGGCTGTGCATAACGTTTGGTTGACGGCTTCGTGAAGAGTTCGTTTAGTTTACACCCTGCATATATCCAAAATGCGCGATAAGATTCTTAAGAAACTGGAGTTGGTGGGCTAGGATTTTATCGCTATTTTGGTGATGAAACTCAACTGCAATTATCTGAATTTACAGCAGGAGTTGATTAGGCTTTAAGAGGTGATTTTGACGAAAATGATAATGATAAATTTCTAATTTCAGGTTGGCAAATACACGCACCCAATATTCTCTACCATAGGTGGATGGCCACCATCCTTAGAGATACTCATGGAGGAGGTCAGCTTAAAACGAGGATACAAGAAATCCTCATTACCAGCGTTTACTCCGGAAGAGATTGAGTTTGTTAGAGGTAGGTAATCTTCTACATGATAAAAATCTTAAATTCATTTATTCACTATCAGATAAGCTGAAGCCAAAACTGCTAAGTCTTGTTCCTGAAATAAAAGAAACAGAGTTCTGAAAATTCATCCCCTAAATCGGGTTATCGGCCTGAACCCCCATAGTATCTGAAGATAGATTTACGGATGTTGCAAAAATTCAGACGATTTGAGAAATCTTCATAGTAATATAACCATAGATCGGAGTAGGTAGATTGATTTTTGGTACTTGTATCATAAATGTTAACAGAAAGAATGAAAATGAAACTTGAAAAATATTTTTATTTAAACAAAATGCTTCTTATACAATTAATTGTGTTAGGAGCCTCCTTTTAGGCAAGCAATGCCTGTGTTAGGAGACTCCGCTCCTCCATATCTTAAATATATGTTACATATTATATTATAGCCTAATTATTGTTGTTGCTTAATATAACTTCTTGAGTATCATGTGAAGCGTGGTGTGCTTTAGTTAGGTGTGGTGTGGTGTACTATGGTGTGGTGAGGTGTAGAGGTGTGTATCGTTAGTGTATGTGATTATATTACCCATGATAAACCAGAAGAGATTCCGTATCCTCATAACTAAGGGACTTAATCCAGTTTGTTATAATTTTTTTACAGTCGTGATTGTTTTTATTGTGTACATATATGTTTTTATTAATCCTGTTGTATATTTGAGCTGAGAGATGGTAAAATTGTCTGCTACAGCATTTGGTTTTACATTGGGGAACTACTGAAATAATATCCTTTCTCCTTTTGTGTTTCTTATTCATATGATAAGGGAGGGTTTTATGTTTTTTTAGAACCGTTTTGGGTTATGTACAATTTTCTGACTGAGAGTAAATTGCTGTTCTTTTATAGGTTTTTAGTCAAGTATCTTTTATTGTTAAAGTACATAACCTTTATAAGTGCTTGTTGTGCACGTTCCACGTCCATAAATCTAGTTTTGGCTGCGCCACCCCAAGTGGCGATTCAATATAAGGGGATAGAATAACATGGATAAGTGATTTTCCCGGAAAGTAATTCCGGTATCCGGCGGATCCAATTAAATATTGTTAATGTTGGTAGTGATATTATTTATTACTATTCAATTAATTTAAAGGAAGGTACCACCGGTAAGTGCACCACCCATGATCCTTTGCTCGACTCGGTAACGTTAAAAATTATGAACAATATAATATTGCTCATTTTAATACAATTCCTACCAGAGTTCCGGTTTTATTTTTAATAATCAACCAATTCCGAAAAACCGGATGAATGTCCATATTAATACATACATACTTTTCGGATCAATGACCCCGTTTCAATCTACCTACTCCGATCTATGAATATAACTCATACATGGGCTTTAATTTATGAAGATATTATGTGAATATAAAAGAAATGAGGCCGTGAGAATAGTTTTGAGTATAAATGTAGATGGATATAAGAGGACGAAGTAGAGAATCTTCTATTAAATATAAGGTAAAACCGCTATCATATAAAACAACCAAACAACCACACACATACACACACACACACAGACACACGCACGCACTCACACATTTATATACACACATACCAACAGACTACTAATAATAAATTACTTTGTAAAAAACTTTTTTTTGTTCTTTTTTTTTTCTTTGTTTTTAATACCATATATTATTACTCTAAAAATTGTATGTTATAAAAGAGCGGCGCCTCCTGGCACAGGCATCTATATGCTTAAAAGGAGACACCACCAACTGTATAAATGTATAATGTGTGTTAGTGAAATAAAACATTTTTGATTTTTTTATTTGATTTTGACCTAACAAACGATGGATCGACTGTGTGAAGACTGATATGGCAGAAAGGAGGTCTCTGATGAGATGGCGAGAAATAGAGAAGTATGGAAGAATAAGACATGCTACCCCCAAATTAATTGGGATAAGGGCAAGAGAATCATCATCATCATCTGCCTAGCCTTTTCCCAACTATGTTGGGGTCGGCTTCCAGTCTAATCGGATGCAGCTGAATACCAGTATTTTACATGGAGCGACTGCCTATCTGACCTCCACAACCCAGTTACTACTGGGAAATACGATACCCCTTGGTAAGACAAGAGAATGATGATGTAAATTTATGGCGGAAGGTGGTAGGAGACTAAAGTTTAAATAGGAGTTCTTCGGTTTTGCTAATGGCAATTTAAACCGCCAGGCACAAGACTTTTAGGTACCATAATACTATACAAATAAGATTCACCTCAATGTCTCTTTGTGATAAGAATAATGTTTTAAGACTTTGAGATTGTAAAACAAGATATGTAGAAATGCATTCATCTCTTTTAGTACAACAAATAACGTCACAAATTATGTCAATTCTGTACAAAATCACTGTAAAAAAACGAAGTACATCTAAAGCTATAGGCCCTCGGATGAGCGCGGAAAGATTTGCTACATTATCTGTGGGTTTCTTTTTTTTCATGCTTTGTGCTCAGCATGGTCTGCATTCGTCCCACGTTTCTTACTTCCAGGTCTCTGTCAACCGTCACGCTATAATTTACCTCTTTTCTTCCTTCATATCATTCCCCACACAATCAATCCATCGTTTCCGTAGTCTTCCACTCCCTCTCCACCCATCAATATATGCATCACTCTTTTAGACACATGCAATTCGTTCTCATCACATTCCCATACCAGTCGAGTCCTTTTCAACTTTTCTGTAACTGCTGCCACTTTCTCATCTCCGCTACATACAATCTTTTGTCATCCATCTTCATCACAGCCCAGAATTCCGATCCATACAGCACGATAGGTCGTAGATAGCATGGCACGTTTGACGTTCATAATAGTCACATTCACTTGTTTTGTCTAGGAACCTATGACTTCTACGCAATAAACACCTACACGAGTCGTCTGATACGCAAGGCTAAGGAGGGAGAGACAATGAGAGCCTGGCCACTCGGTGACTCTGTGGACCTGGATGCTGTTGTGGAGAGGCGGGAAGACTGGCCTAGGACCGCTTCTTTCTGGTTCGTTGTGAGTATTTTGCATAAGACTGCCATCGGTATCTTTAACGCGGCAAATGAGGCAATGTTATCATTCGCGTGCTTATTGAAACACTCCCAGGGTAGCGGTATTTGCCAGGGCTGCGGGACTGTTTGAAAGAGATACCGCGGCCCTGGATCACAAATGGCAAGGAAGGAACATGGATGGGTTTTAATCAGTAAAAGTCTGACATTCCCTTCCGCTCTGCCCAGAGTGGGAGAAGTCATTTGATGAAAAAAAAAGGCTAGCGGTATTTAAGTTCTCCGCGAGTTAAGACCATTATATTGAAAAACCTGACAACATCTGTCAGGCAGACCCACCAGACACAACACTCTTCTGGTCGGAGGATCTCCCCTTTTCTATCGGGCATGAAGACCTGTTCTTCATGTGCTTAAATTACTTCATGATGATTTATGGTATTGTATTACGACAGCCAATCCTAAAACAGAATATGGGCAAAGATGTTAAAATTAGAATCTTATGTAAGTACATTAACAATATACAACTTTCGCAGGTATACCCCGAAGGCATTCGTAAGCAGCTAGTCTGGTTGAAGAAAAAATACGGAAACTTGGAGTTCATAATTTCAGAGAATGGACTTTCTACCTATGCAGGACTAGAAGACCAGAACAGAATCCAATACTACAAAGACTATTTGAAACAGGTAGGTATCAGCTACTGCCTATCTAGCCTCTACAACCCAGTTAGTACTGGTTGTCAGACTTATAAGCCACTGGCTACCTATAATACTGTCAAAGATGTATGGTCAACCATCTCTGAACTGACCTAGGCAACCGCAGCTTAACCTTGATCATCGACCCGTGCGGCTGTGATTTTTTAATCACGAGCTCCTCCTCAATAAAATCACTCGTAATTTAAGCATATCTAATCTTATCTATCTAATACCTTTAAACGACCAATTCTTGTATATATATAATCTGAATCTCGGAAACAGCTCCAACGATTTTCATTTCATGAGTTCGGGGGCGATAAATCGATCTAGCTCGTTTTGATTTTTTGAAAACGTCGTTATATCCGTGTTATCGAGCAAAGCTCGGTCATCCAGGTACTTAGTTTTAAGCTGAGTGGGAGGATTTACAAGAAAAATCGTGATGCATCAGCCAGATTCTCAACTGTTTCTACCTCTATCTTTTCCACTCTATTAGAAAACGACAGTGAGATTTGTTATATCATCATCATCTGCCTAGCCTTTTCCCAACTTTGTTGGGGTCAGCTTCCAGTCTAACCAAATGCAGCTGAATACCCGTATTTTACATGGAGCGACTGCCTATCTGACCTCCACAACCCAGTTAGTACTGGGTAATACGATACCCCTTGTTAAGACTGGTTGTCAGAATTTCGGGCCACTGGTAGTCAGTGGCCCGAAATTCTGACAACCAGTCTTAACGACTGTCAAAGATCTACAAATGACAGCCAGGACCAACGGCTTAACGTGCTTTCCGAGGCACGGAGGAAACTCGGTATGTAATCTGTAGTCCCCATCCACGGACCAACCTAGGCAAGCGCGGCTTAACCTAAAGATCGACCCGAGCTGCTGTTATTATTTAGCCACGCGCTCCTCAGTGAGTCCTGTTATGTTGCAATGATATAATTTCAGATTTTGCTGGCCATAAAAGAAGATGGCGTTAACGTCACCGGCTACACGGCGTGGTCGCTCATGGATAATTTCGAATGGAGTGAAGGATATTCGTAAGTCATCATTTGTCTATTAACCTTTTCCCTATGTTGGGGTTGGCTTCTAATCTAACCGGATGCTGCTGAATACCAGTATTTTACATGGAGTGACCTGCCTATTGGACCTCCTATTGGGTACCCGTGGCTCCACTTCACCATGTGAAAATGTCGCAGTTGCTGTGTTTCAGAGTTTTCATAATAGTGGGTGTAAATTACCCTTAACGAAACCAAAAAGTACTTGTTCTTCCCGTCATAGCGGTATTTATTTTTATACTGGACCATACCTGGGAATCCTCTAGTTATATTTGTCGAAATCCCAACTTTTTCACTTTTTTTTTAAATACTTAAAAATATAACTTAACTTTACTTACTTAAATATCTCGCATAACCTCTGTCTGTACTATTCAATGCATCCTGCTTGTACTATCCTGTACTATTCATCCATCAGCACAATGTTTTGAGTGCATTATATTGAGTGCTACCATAAACTGTGATTTTTTACACCAAAAAAACAAGTTGTTTCCCAGCACTAATACTTACACAGTGTTACTTAGTTTGATATGCAAAATGCTTGGTTGATGGCTTTGTTAATAGTCCGTTTACAGTTTAACAGCCAGTATAGCCATGAATTAATTACAACAATGTACGATTGACAGAATAAATTGTTTCCAGATCAAAGTTCGGCTTGTACGAGGTAGACTTCTCGGACCCACAGCGCACACGCACGCCCCGGGCCTCCGCGCGGTTCTACGCCGACCTCATCAAGAACCATTCATTGAAGCCAGAGACGCCACCGGCCGCTACTGTAGTTTAAGATGTGTTATATGTGTATAAATGAGTTTGTTACAAATGCGAAAGTAAGTTTGTTTGTTTACCTTTTCACGCCTAAACCACCTCAAAAGTCAGGACCGTTCATGGGTATGTATATTTTAAGGCACTTACCCCAATGGCAATGCCATCTTGAGAACAAATTAAAACAAGACATTGACATGTCCCTAAAATTAAATTGAAGTGTATGTTTGTGATTTAAAAATAACAGCTTTTTACTGATTTTTTATGAAAGTATGTTACGGTATGACTATGGAAAAAATAAATAAAAAGGTAGTATTTTTTTCAACAATTTATTAAAACTATTTTTGAACAATAATAATCAACAATTCTTAACAAATTAAAGCTCATTCCGTGTGGTAGGTACATCGAGAGAGTGACTCTTTATAATGCTGCGGTAGTAATGCGCAGACGCACGTGGGGTGCGCTTGCGTTCAGGGTCGGAGAAGTCCACCTCGTACAAACCGAATTTTACCCTGGAAAACAGAAGAACAGTCTTATAAAAATCAAGGAAAATGTGAATAAGAATGGAGTGGACATAGTAGGTGATAGAGAAGAAATGAAATGCCACAAAACACAATGTTTTTAATCTTCAGTCTTCTTGATATTGGCATATTCTGATGCCAATTTGGACGTATGGTATCCAACTTTGGGGCTGTACTAAGCCAACCAACGTCAAAATAATTCAACAGTTCCAAAATAAAGTACTAAGGGCTGCTGTAAATGCACCCTGGTACATAAGAAACGATGACCTCCACCGTGACCTCGACATGGAATTCGTCACAACCATCACACAAAAATTTGCTGAAGCCCACGAACACAGACTCCATCGACACGTGAATGTTGAGGCAATCCAGCTGTTAGACAATACAGACATAGTGCGTAGACTAAAGAGAACTAAACCATTTGAATTAGTGTAGTGTAAGTGAATCAATAATAGTAACAATGTTGTGCTATTTATATAACACATGAAGAAAGTGTTTTATCAATTTTACCAGACTCTAAGGAAGTGTTACGAACGTGTGTAAAAGTGCATACCTAATTATGGACACTATTCTTAGCATTAACATAATTTTTTTAACGTAGCATAATAAGTTAGATTTAAATTGTTTATTAGTCTTTTTAGGCTAGATTGCAATTAACTAGTAAGAACTTGGTTCTTTCTAATAAGGAAAAAAAAAAAAAAAAAAAGTCTTCTTGATAAAATGATTAACTAAACTTCCAACGGGATACTGGAAACCTCTTGCCAAATGTCATTGACGGTCGACCACTTTTCAACCATATTATTTAGTTCATAAGGGTGACCTTTAGTGAACTCGGTAGTTCTCAGTACTTCATCAGGCTTTCAGGAAGTGGGAAAAACTATTAACAAAAAATTTGTACTGGGCCATGACTTCTTAGATCATCATCATCATCATATCAGCCCGGAATCACCCACTGCTGGGTATAGGCCTCCCCTTTTTTCTGCCACACTTTCCGGTTCTGTGCGTTCCTTATCCAGGATTTTCCCGCGACTTTAACGATATCGTCAACCCAACGAGCTTTAGGACGGCTCTGGTTTCTTTGGCCAAACCTTGGCCACCACTCGGTCAAAGCCTTACTCCATCGGCCATCTCCGCGTCTAGCCAGATGTCCTGCCCAGGTCCACTTGAGGTGCACCGCCCGGTCCTTAACTTAACTTCTTAGATAACATCTGAGAATCAATTAATAGAAGGGCCTGGGTGATACCTCCCACAGAAGAACTATTTTAAAAAAGTTAATTGAAAGACAAACCCATATCCATCCATCCATTCGAAGTTATCGATGAGTGTCCATGCGCTGTACGCTGTCACATTGACGCCATCTTCTTTTATTGCCAGTAAAATCTGCAAACAGAGGTTATTATTAGTATTTGTGAAAGTTTATGATGAGGTATTATCTCCGCGTTAGCTAGCATTGCTGTATTTTGGGCTATTATTCTTTAAGCCTGAGAGTATTTCTCGTTAGACTTCCACTTTTTTTTCTTTGGGAAGGAGCAATACGGTTTACGATAGGACTTAAATGTTATGCACTTAAAACATTATCCTTATGAACGCATTGAATATAGTACAGTCATGGGTTATAGTATTAAAAACATGTTTAAAAACAAAAATTTGTGAAAAAGTTATAAGTTTGACCGCCTGTATCTCCATAACTAGAAGGTTCCCAGGTATGGTCCAAAACAAAAAAAAAACGTAATTTGGGGAGAACAAGTTCCTTTCGGCTTCGAGAAGGGTCTTTTTACACCAATTAAATTATCGTTCAATGTGCTAGGACTCTGCAGGTACAGACAGTTAGGACTCACCTGTTCCAAATAATCCCTGTAATATTGTATCCTGTCCTGATCATCGAGTCCACTGAATGTAGAGAGCCCGTTCTCAGTGATCATGAACTCCAGATCACCGTACCTCTCCTTCAACCAGACCAGCTGCTTGCGAATCCCTTCAGGATTTACCTGTGAGGCGATAAAAAGAATTGATCATATTGTTATAGAATAGGACATCTGTATAACCCCGAAGGGTTAGATGGAGGTCCCTGTAGTTGGCTACGTTTCGCCAGTTAAGTGCCATGTGATAGCCTATTACCTTCAAACGGCGACGAATCCAGACTACTAGGGGGCTGTATATACTGTACTGAAATTATTCTGATGGAAAATCTTTGTCAAAAACCCTTTGTCAGCCTGGAATCGAACGCAGGCTATCGATCCTTCACTGTGAGGATCGCCCAGAGGATACGGTGGAGCACATGGTGGAGGTCTGCCCCGCTTGGGTGGAGCACCGCCGTGTCTTCGTAGCGGCGATCAGCGGCGGCGACCTATCGCGTCCGGCCCTGGTTCAATCCATGGTCCGGAGCGACAGGGAATGGGACACCGTCACCTCCTTCTGCGAAGCAGTCATGCTAGCGAAGGAGGTGGCGGAGCGCGAGAGAGAGAGAACCTCTCGTCCCAGCCGCCGTGGGAGACGCCCCTGGCGTCGGGGGTCACGTGGTGGCTTCCGGCCACCGTAGACGCGGACCTGTGGATGGTGAGTAATGGGCTAGCTCGCCGTCCGTCCGTCTTTTGACGACAGGCCATGTTGACGGCGCGTTTGTGTTCCTAGCGCGCCTCAAAGAGATGTCAGCAAACAGGGACTGTTCGAAAGAGATACCGCGGCCCTGGAACACAAAGGGCAAGGAAGGAACATGGATGGGTTATAGTCGGTACAAGTCTGACACTCCCTTCTGCTCTGCCCAGAGCGGGAGAAGTCATTTGATGATTTTGCATCCGAAAAAAAAAAGCGTCTCGATCCTAGCAGAAGCGCTTGTAACCACTTAGTCCACGAGGCTGTTTGTCTCGAGATATAAAAAGACCGGCCCAAGTCGATTTAGTGTGGATAAAAGTTTGGTTATTTCTTTAAACTATGGACAGTTAATAAAACAAGCCCACTTACGAAGAACCACGAAGAAGCAGCATTGGGCCAGTCAGCCGGCTTCTCTATTTTACCGTTGATGTCAATAGCGTCACCTAGCGGCCAGGCTGAGAACTCTTCTCCCTCCTTACCCTCACGGATCTCTCGGCTCGTGTAGTGGTTAAGTGCGTAGAAGTCGTAGGTTCCTGCAGAAATTCAGGGGGGTTACTGTGACATCTTAAAGCAGTTTTAATTCTAGGGTGGGAAAGAGACATAGCTATACAGGTCGTCTGGCGTCATCTCTTTCCAACACTGGATATGGTAGGCTACCTGCAGTCTTGGAAGATTTTACAGTTTGCGACTGATAAGTTTGGTCTGCACTTTTCGTAATAAGTAATAAGAACAATTTTACTACTTTACCTAGAAACCCAAAAACAATACTTATTAACCAAAATTAAGGTAAAATTGTGGTTGTCTTGGATTAATACACATACTTTATACTTTTTATCGGAATGGAGGAAAAAACGTCTGTGGCCACCCCAAGTTACATACTTTTTACTTTATCATGAGGATACACGAAGTAAGTAGTTCGAGTCTTTTGGTTTTTAAGCGTATCCTGCAATTATTTTCAATTTTATCCATTTACCTCTAATCGTCTCAATCTCCTCCTGAGTAAATGCCAGGAAGGTAGACCTGGGGTATCCTCTCTTTAAGCTCAGCTCATTCATGTGTTTCTCTATGGAAGGCGGCCAGCCCCCTTCTTTGGAGTAGATGGGGTGAGAGTATCTGCCCCCCTGAAAAAATAAAGCTGAGTTTTTTAAACGTCTACAGTTTCATCAGTTGAGCCTCGATTCTACAATAGTCTTTTATGGTTTGATCTCCTTTCAAAAGGTACATTTTTCTACTGAGGAAGGTCTGTCAAAGCTAATAGAAGAAGGCGTGTCTCCATCCGACCAATGAGATCAAGCTATTTTAAAATTTATATGACATTAACAGATTTTCAACCAATGACAATGTTTGGAACTAGTTACACTAGCGCCATTAGTTTCACAATTGCATTGTTACCTTTGGTTGATTTGAACAATAATTGGAAATGAATGCATGAGCCACTTATCTTTAGCCATACAAAACTATCGTAAACGGATGGGTTTGCGTTTTGTTCACATTACTGACGGTCAAAATATGAAGTAACTTACACCGTTCTCTCTGGCTAGTTCCGCAACCACCTCATCTTCTTTCGTTTTAGGATCGAACCACGCTATTTGATTCGCTATTGAGACTTTTCCTGGAATTTTTTTCGAAAGTCCTTTAGTACGCTATAAGGATACATCATTATCTACGAGCTATTTGGAGGCACAGTCAAATCAATCAACCCTAGGGTCTTTTGGGGGACGTTATTTGGTTATAGACATAATGGATTGCCGTTAAAAATAGCCTACTTAGGCACTAATACTGTCGGGCATAAATGTCTCAGTAGCAGCCACGGAGTCTGAATTTGTGCCCGGTTGATGGCAATAAGCTCACCCCCTTTGACATGCGACTTAAACATAACTGGCGAAATGTGGGTGTACTATTAGGTAAACCTCTACCTAACCCTTCGGGGATTACATAATGATGTTATGTGAAGCTTAAGGAACTTACCTTTATATTTAGGTTTAAATTCTTCATCATACAGCCTCCAAGCCTTAGCATGTGCCAGCAACGCGTACTTATTGCACAAGTAAGCGCCCACCTCAGGGCTGAAGACGGCTGGTGCGAGGAGGCCATTATTGCTGTACACGGCGTCGCAGAAGACGAGGGGTTCGTTGAGAGTCAGCCACAGCTTCACGCGGTCGCCGTAGAGGTTGTATAGTACTCTTGCGTAGTCAACGAACCAGTCGACTATAAGAGGGTTCGTCCAGCCACCTGGAAGGGGCAGTTTGGTTGAGAAAGCTACGTCTAAACATATTTAATAGTTTCCAAATTTAAAGACGGAAGTTGACGGGTTTTACGAAGCGGATGAGGTCTTTCTTTACCTAGTTCAAATATTTTATTTATTCTTGATAGGGGCAATATTATCTTCCTAGAGGGGCGCAAAAAGGGAAATCATCGACACGACGAAGAAGAAGAAGAAGAGGGGAGCATCAAAGTAAGTAACGAAAAGGTAGTATAGATACTACAAACATTTAAAGCTGGAAATGCCCTTGGTGCTGTACTGAATGAAAAGATCCAATGTACCCGATTACCCACCGACATGTAAAGAAGGAAAAAGTTCCTGCTCACCGTTCGTTTAAGACTGCCGGAAAAGACAAAGAATGACTTTTTTTTAACTTAGGCTACAATCACCTTAAGTTTTTGCCAATCAATATACTATTTGCAGTAAGCACTGTCTACCAATACGTTATTTATTCAATAGGATAAACTAACTATATTCATTAATAATTAAAAACTAAACTCACAATAAACTATAAAAGGGCATCGAAAAACTCCTCCTCAACGCTGTCAGCTGGTAATGTGCCCAAGAGACTGACGGCGTTGCCACGTTGTATGGCAACACTTAGCCTCTGGCCAAGGTAAAAGCCAGCCCTTGGATCACGGGAAGCGTCAACTCGGCGTTTCGAAATTTCCTTAAATAGACTATGAGCACTGGGACCACGGCCCCAGAGTTTCAACCCCAAACGGCTCGAAAATATAGTTACCGCAAATTTACACCGCTTGAAGTTCTCTGCAGCCAGTATCGACGCATGTTGCGTCCCACGCTAAAGGCCTACCCATCTTCCAAGGAAACAAAGACATGCCGTCCGGTCTCTTGCCATCGTCGCGTGCCAAGCCATTGGGTTCTAAAACAGCTGGGACGCCAACGGTGACAAGAGCTCGTCGGATGATGTCGTTTATATTTGCGTGCCGTGCAAAACGGCCCGCACTTCGGCTGCATGACAGAGGTTGTTGACAGCTTCACCGCAGTGACAGCGATGAGAAGAACAGCAGGCGGCACCAAGGCGTAAAGAAGCAGCGAGGTGGAAGTTTGTGTCGTCGAATAATGTGCCTATGCTCGACGACGGCAGTGCGTGAAGCCAAAGACCCGATCCCACTCACCTACAGCCAGTAGGCGCGCACGCTCAGCAGTAGTAGCAGACGTGTTCAGCAGATTGCTCTGAACTACTCTTCAGAGCGGCTCATCCCACCGTCTCTGGGAAAATGGATGGTCGGGTTCTTCAGTATTCGGGCAAACGAGTTTCCAAGCATCGATAGCCTCGGACAAGCACGGCACATCAAATTCAATCAGTGTGAAAGCCAGGATATTCCTGATTAATTTTTTAGTGCCGTGGACCGAGGATATAAAAGCCGGTAAACTAATACTGGAAATTTTGCGGACGCCGAGTCCTCCCATGCGAATAGGAAGAGTAGCTTGTGCCAAAGCTAGGTCGTCCAAAGCCACGTTTAAAATTGAAATTAGAGTATGGCTGATAATTTCATCCATTTTGTCCAAAAGGGGAGTGTGCTTCCATAAAGTTCAAAATTAACGTATTTCCTTCGTACTTCCCGTACGAAGGAAATACGTTAATTTTGGACCGAAACAGCAGTAACGAATTATTGTGATGGCCGAATGTTGAATGCTAATTTCGAGTAATCTTTCCGAAACATCATTGAAATTTTGAATTTTTTCCACGATAAAATCGAGAAAAGAATTTTCAAAGAATGGAGACCCAAGGAGACGAAGAGAGCTATTTTCTGTAATTTTGATGCCAAGGCTATTGCGTTTAATTTTGAAAGAGTCGGTTGTCTGTCGGTACGGTCCGCTACATAAATTTCACACTTTGAAACGTTGAGGTCGAGGCCAATGGAATGAAGTTCATTTTTTAAGAAATTTAGATCTTTTAGAACAGAATCTACATCGCCTCCCAAGGTTCCATCATCTAGATACCAAAAGTTAAATTTGGAATTTAGTTGTCGAGGTTTATTAAACGTTGATGAACGTTGGTGGATTGCCTTACCAAGATCCTGAAGCGATTGTGGCAAGTCCCAGTGGTACATAGTCACGAGAGGCTCAATACCCTTCTCCAGTAGACCGTCGATTAGGTTGTTGTAGTAGTTTTTGCCATCCTCATTAATGTAGTTGGCGAAACCAGATGGGAGGACACGCGTCCAAGCTATTGAGAACCTGGAATATAAGAAAATAAATTAAGATTTCGAAAGACTGAAAAAACTCAATAACCGAGTGCAGTGCAATTCCGAGCTGGCCGCTTTTATACTATCATAAAGATTAGGAGCTACGGACATGTACTTTTTGAGCAAAAATGTGGCCGAACTATCCACTATGACCCACGGCTACGCTCCGCATAGGATGCATTTATGATTAAAAAACAAATGAACCGAGCAGTTATAATGGGAAATCTTTCCGTGAACATCCTACTTAGCATTTAATGGTTATTTTGCACTAAAAGTAACTGCAATGAATTAATAACTTTAGTCAAAAAAAAACATTGAAAACCTGCTCGAATATTTCGACTGGCTGTCAGTTCTCGTCAACCGGGTCCTTAGGGCCTTGTCTAGATGTTTTGTGAAACTGAAAATCAACTTTACATAATTGTCTTTACCTGTAAAAGTGTAGTCCCAATTCCTCTGCCAACTCAATGTCTTTCTTCCATTGGTGGTAAGAGTCGCAGGCGACATCCCCATTGGTCATGTCACTGATCCTCTTCGGATTTTCATGAACGAAACGGTCCCAGGTGCTTTCGCTTTTGCCTAAAAAAATATGTTTTAAAAGGAGACATTTCGGGTTCGATTCCCAATCTGGGAATCGAACCCGAAATCTCATGCTCAGCAGAAGTGCTAGCAACCAGAAGATCAACCAAACTCTTAATAAATCTCTCCTAATAAATGATGTTTAAACAAAAGTGGTCAGAAACGTTTGAAGGCTGCACCTGGTCGATTTGGGCGAAGTATCTGCCGTCTCCAGAATTTTAATCGTGTTCTTACCTCCCTCATTCCAGCCGCCTTCGACCTGGTAAGCAGCAGTGGAGGCTCCAAACCTGAATCCAGGTGGAAACGACAGGTCCTCAGCATAGCATGATACCGCTAGCACAGTGCTGTGAAATAAAAACCCTTTAAGATTTTTCGATTTCCCTTTATGATTTCGATTGTCACCTGGCCTTGGATTTCTGGGTGACGCTGCTAGGTAATAATATGGTTATGAGAGGTCCTTCACTTATTGAATCACCGATATCTGTGAAATTTTATGGATCATAATATTTATTCCTTACTAGCTGTGCCCACAGCTTCGCTCCCGTGAGCGCGTATTCTTTTGGCATTCTCAGTGAGAAATACATCGAAAATGAAGTCGTAGTATATTCCTAACATCCTCTACAAAATAATAAACTGATTAACTGTTAATTTAAACAAAAACCTGTTAGTACATCTTGTTTAAATTATTAGAGGAACTCGCCAATTTCTGGCAGGAATCAATTTACATTGCTAGCGACACACCAAGAAGAAGTTTATGAACGAAAGCCAATAGATGCAAATCATGATCTGTCACAGGTTCCGACGCTAAGTATCCTTAAAAAAAATCTTTTAACTCTGAAATCTTTATCAGCCGATGGAAAACAAAGGTGAGAATATGCTAAGACCCCGTTCCTGAAAAATACTTGCTGCTTGTATTCAGTAGTGAAACCAGGAAGACTAACGCTACGAGTACGCGAGTACGCTTTGGTAATCCATGTTTCCGAATTAACACGAACGTCAGCGACGGCTGCAGTGTGATCGGTGTGATCCCCACAGATGCAAAGCTTCTAAGTTTGATTTTTCAACGCATTATAGTGCGTTCATTGGGCACATATGAAGTGTCTATTGCGACTAAGTGGAAAAAAAAAGTTTCTTTGAGAAACTTGGTTGTTATGAGTAGAATTCCGTGTATAAGTATCGGTCATTAAATACCAGTCACTCTATATGTACAGATTTGGAATAATAAGCCGTTGACACTGAGATGGTATTAAGATAAATTCTCTGATATCAGTTGAATGTAATCTTATCTACACTTTTAAAATGTTTAAATACTTTTTATCTACTATTCTAATAATCCGATAAGTTATTATATTACACTAGCGACCCACCACGGTTTCGCACGGTTAGAGTAGACCAATTCCCGATCCTTCCATATTTCAATAAATTTACACAAAACCTTGACTTATTAGATACTTTAACCATCCCCATGAATTATTCTATCTATTGGTCAAAGTCCATGAAAATCCGTTCAGTAGTTTTGAATTTATCGTGAACAGAAAGATAGACAGACGCGGTGGAGGACTTAGTTCTATAATATGTGATTACATAACAAAAATTGTGTTTTTGTGTAATAAATAAGTAAAATAAAGATAAACTGATTATTGATTGATTCGAATCACTATTATTTGCGTACTATTATGCAAGATTTACATCCATTCGACAAATGCATCAACTGACTCGACGTCGGGGATCTGGCTGGACGCGGAGATGGCCGATGGAGAAAAACATCGACCGAGTGATGGCCAAAGAAACTAGGACCGTCCAAAACCTCGATGAGTTGATGATATCTTAAAAATCGCGGGAAACTCCTGGATGAAGGATGCAGAGAACCCAAAAGTGTGACACAAGAAGGGGAGGCCTATACACACCAGTGGGTGAATCTGAGCTGAAATGATTTACTGGACAGTAACAGATTAAAGCCTTCCTTCCATCTCACTCCTACCTTGTCGTGTCCTACAGTCCAGTCAGTATAACATGGCCTCGTTTTTATATATTTCCTGTGCAATGAGAGATTCGCATAAACTGGTTTTGTGTAGCTTGATCAGCCGTCGTGCGTACAACATGAACTGATTGCTAACATGGTAATTGCATAGGAAAAAGCTATATGGCTACTGATTGAGCGTAAGACTGAACACTGGCACTTTGCCCAAGTTCGGAATCGAACCCAGGACCTCACGCTCAGTAGTCGAGCTTGCGACCACTAGACCAACGAGGCAGTTAGATACAGAAGAAATAAAGACAAAATTGCCAAAATGTTTTTTAGACCTAAATAGTGTAATAAATGTATACATATCTAAAAGGGAGCATATTAATAATTAATTGCCTCGCCTACTGTCACTAAATCGATTAAAAAAAAAAAAAAAAAAGTTCTCTCACCTGAACACGACTACTAGAATCCAATCCATGATAAGAGTGACTGCGGATACAATCTACTATCGTTACAACCTAAAACTTATCCACTATCTTATTTTTAAAACCTTCAAAAAGATTAAAATATATGTTTATTCGGACGCTCTCGTCACCGCAACGCGTCGTCTCCCACTGATGCCAAGTAGTATTATTAACTAGGGAGAGCCGCGGTGGCCCGGTGGTAGCGACCCCGACTTACGAACAGTAAATCGTGGGTTCGAACCCAGGCAGGCGCATTACTTTGTGTAATTTATTTCATCACCACTGCTCTCTAAAACGGTGAAGGAAAACATCGTGAGGAAACCGGCATGTCCTAGAACCAAAAATAAATAAATCGAAGACATGTGAATCCGCATTGGGCCCGCGTGGTGGATTATAGCCCAATCCCTCTCATAGAGAGGAGGCCTGTGTCCCAGCAGTGGGAACATTATAGGCTGATGATGATGATGATGAATATAACTAGCTGTTGCCCGCGACCTTCGTTCGTGTAAAAATATTATTAAAGTCCCCACTATTATAAGCACTTCCCTATTTGAATCGAATTTTATTACATAGTTCTTACATTCCGCCTACCAAACTCGGCATGCAAATTTTGTGACCGTAACAATGATTCTATAATTTAAGCAAAATAATAAAATTCCAATTTAAAAAAAAAAACAAGATAATCAAATTCCAATGAGAAAAAGTTATTTTGATATTAAAAACCTATTTTATTTAAATTTTGTAAAGATGTATATTCATCTCCAAAATATTCCCCAAACCTTATTAAAAAGACTCTCTTTCGAACTAAACCGATATTATTAAAAACAACATCAATAATATTAATCAATCGCCTTAAAAAACCAAAACTAGCTTAAGTAAAATAGATACAATTAGATACGAGGGAATAACATAGTCAAACCACAACTTCTAGAAATTATTCTGTGTTTGTGTGATTTACTTATCGCTAAATAAATCACATTTTCTATAACTTAAACTATAGAAGTTTAATATCTTGCTGAGTCTATTATACAGAAAAGGTCCTAAAAACACATAAACATTATTTTATATTGTTTTCCTTTTGACATTTGTTATTTTTTTCCCAATGATTACTTTATGCATTCCATTAATGTAATTATGCAATCAATTTTTAAAATCAATAAAATTTATGAATATTTTGTCCGCCTTCTGGCATAACATAGCGCGGTTGTAATTTACATAACAACTCTATTTTATTGTACCTATGTGACCAAACGAAAAATGACTTATGACCAGTGGTCGGTACTCCGACCACTGGTCATAAGTCATTTTTCGTTTCGTTATTTTTCGTTGTTTTTGGTAGAGCTGTTTGGGGTGAATGACCGCAAACATTGATGTTAACATGGATATGTTAACATGGATGCAATGCGGATGCGGAGGCATGGAAATCCCGGGATTTTGAAATTGTCGATTGATTTAAGTGAGTAAATATGGGTAAGTGGGCAGTTATGAGCAGGTAGTAGGTGAGCACCCAAACAGTATATACTTACTCATATACACACACAAAGATCCTGGAATGTTGTTAGAGGTAGCTTCGTGAAATATGAATTAATTAAGTAAAACTGTTAGAAACAATACAAAATATACTTTACTGCACAAGGAAATATTCCGAGAATTCCCGGGATTCCGGGAAATATTTGGCATATCCATGTTATGTCCGCATGTCGCAAGTAGCAAAAACAGCTCTACCTACTCCGACCACTGCTTATGACTTATAAAATCTTTCTTAATATTTTTCCCGCCTTCTGTAGTTCATTTTTATCGAACTGGTTTTTTAGTTTTGAAAAAATTGATTGCAACAGATGCATTTCATTTGCTGGTGAATAATCCTGGCTACTTGGTTGTGCTTGTGCTCAGACAAACTAACTACTAACGACTACGGGCTGCTATTGAAAAAAACCTTATTAAATCCATTAAGACTGCCAGATTTGTGGATAGAGGTCGGGACCATACGTTCATGGATATGTATATGTCAGGAATGTCAGGTTTTATTCCATTAGGCTCGAGCATTATGTGGGCAGGCGATGGGTTTCGTGC
This sequence comes from Lycophotia porphyrea, assembly GCA_950005105.1. Classification (NCBI taxonomy): domain Eukaryota; kingdom Metazoa; phylum Arthropoda; class Insecta; order Lepidoptera; family Noctuidae; genus Lycophotia; species Lycophotia porphyrea. The sequence continues at coordinate 13,094,218 of OX465406.1, forward strand.
TATGAAAACACACGGGTGCGATACACTATTTCTAGCAAAACTAACAAAGTACTTGAGATTATAACTTAACACAATAATACGGTACACACTGAATCGGGTACAGTTCCAAGAGGCCTCAACTCAGCCGCGATCAGACACTGACTGTCGTTGTCGCCTCGATCTGTCTACATCAGGGCTCTGAAGAAGCACGCTGTGGTGTGGTCGCGTGATGTCACTCCGCTGTTTCCTCGCTGCGATTAATTTTAAGTCCATACCAATAACCGGATCTGACATATATTTTAATACACTTACCCCAATGGCCATGCCATCTTGTGAACAAATTAAAACTAGATTCTATTTACGTGTCCCAAAGGCTAAGCGTGGTAGGTTCGTATGTATTTCAACCCCCAGTTGACTCCTTGCTGAAAGAAAGAGTGGTGTGACAACTACTAGACCTATTAGCAGATAATATAAATAAATAAAATTGAAGTGTCTTTGTGATGTCAAAATAACAGCTTTTTACTGAATGCATATGAAAGTATATTACGATATGACTACAGAACAAAAATAAAAAGGAAATATTTTTTTCAACAATTTATTAAAACTGTTTCTAAACAATAACCAACAAAAAAGAACAACAAAATTCATGACAAATTAAGGATCATTCCGTGTGGTAGGTACATCGAGAGAGTGACTCTTTATAATGCTGCGGTAGTAATGCGCCGACTCACGTGGTGTGCGCTTGCGTTCAGGGTCGGAAAAGTCCACGTCGTACAGACCGAATTTTACACTGAAATATAGAAGTACATTCTTACAAAAATTAATGAATATGTGATGAAGACTGGAGAAGATATGAAATAAATAAATAAAATTAAATTAAAAGCTAAACTTCCATCGGGATATTGGAAACCTGTTGCCAAATCTCATGTACTGACATCACTGATGGTTGACCACTTTTCAACCTTATAAGTTAGGTTATAAGGAGAGAAGTTGCAAACTTTCAGGAAGTAGGAAAAACTATCAACAAAATAATTTGTACATGGCCACGACCATCCTCTTAGATATGGATATAGACAGAGATAGAGCCGAGGTGTTACCGCACAGAAAAGCAATTTATACAAAGTAAATTGAAAGACATACCTATATCCATCCATCCATTCGAAGCTATCGATGAGTGACCACGCGCTGTACGCTGTCACATTAACGCCATCTTGTTTTATTGCCAGCAAAATCTGCAAACAGAGGGTTAATAGAGTATTTGTGAAAGAATAAGAAAGATGAAGCGCTGTCTCCGCGTTAGCTAGCATTGCTGTATTTTGGATTGACATTCTTTAAGTCTGAATATAGAATAGAATATAGAATATATTTATTTGTAAAACATGAGTATACAACAAATAATATGTGCAAGGTCTTAAATAACAGGTAGATCTGCATGTTTTGCCAGTTATGGCGTACAAAACAACTTATTTTGGCTTAGAATAAAACCTTATAAAAAATTGAGTCTATACAGCAAACAAGGAAATTTATCAACTTAATCATAATTAAAAATAAAGTACTTATTGTTTTTACAGATACGGGGGTCAAATTAGGAAATCGTATTTGTATCTATTAAATGGAATATCTATTAGTGGAATCTAATGGAGTATCTATTAGTGGAATCTATATAATTAATTGCGGTCATTTAAAAATTCCGATATAGAATAATAGCATTTGGCTATGAGATATTTTTTTAAATTTATTTTAAATAGAGCAGTAGGCATTTGTCTAATAGGTTTTGGGATTTTATTATAAATGATTGGTGCTAAACAAAAAACACTTTTACGCATCAACGCCGTGGTTGATCTTGGTACGCATAATTTATTATTATCCCGTCGATTACGAATAGAAACATCTGATAGTTTCTTAAATAGGTTAGGATTGGTTCGTATAAAATTAGCTATTTCATAAATAAATAAGGAAGGCAGACTTAGAATGTTATATTTAATAAAATATTGTTTGCAACTATCAGTTATTTTCAAACCAAACATAGCCCTAATACACCTCTTTTGTGACTTAAAAATAATTTCTTTATTAGTAGAGTTTCCCCAAAATATAATACCAAACCTCAATATGGAGCCGACTATACCATGGTAGGCAGTTATAAGCGCATTGGTACTTATAATAGGTTTTAGTTTAAGGAGGGCATAGGCAGAAGAACATACTTTTTTATTTAATTCTTCTGTGTGTGCTTTCCAGTTCAGACGTTTGTCAATGGTTACACCTAAAAATTTTGTTGTGTCTACATTTTTAATTGCAGTTAATTTATGTTGAACATTAATATTTGGTGCTTCTAAACGTTGACTGAAGAACATAATTTTAGTTTTTTCAAGATTGATTTTTAAGTTATTGTTATCTAACCAGTGAATTATTGAATTAATTGTATTATTAATTTCATGTTCATACCAATCTTTATTTATAGAATTAATAGTGACCGTGCTGTCATCGGCAAAAAGTGATACTGGATAATTCGTTACTAATGGCAAGTCATTTATATAGATTATGAATAACAAAGGACCCAATACGCTCCCTTGTGGGACTCCATATTTAACTATACGTTTTTTCGATGCATATGTTTCTTCTTTTTTGGTATTAATGTTTATTTTAGAAATTTCTGTATATTGTTTACGATTTTTCAGATAAGATTCTACGAGATTTAGTACATTGCCTCTAATGCCATAAGCTTCCAGTTTACGGAGGAGAATGTCATGGTTAACATAATCGAAAGCCTGGGTCATATCGCAATAAATGGAACATACTGGCGTCTTTTTATCCACATTACCCATGACAGTATTTAAAAAATCAAAAATAGCCATGTTTATTGTTTTATTCTTGCGGAAACCTTTCTGATCTTCTGTAAGAATGTTGAATTTTTCTAGATAGTTATAAATTTGATTATAAATGTATTTTTCAAAAACTTTCGAAATTATAGGAATAAGTGCAATAGGTCTGTAACAGCTCATACTCTGCTTGTTGTCTTTTTTGAAGATGGGTTTAACGATAGTAGTTTTTAGACTTTCCGGGTATGATCCAGTGCTTATACACATATTAATGATATGACTTAGGTGGTCACAGATATGATAAGCGATATATTTTAGGATTCTAGTAGAGATCCCATCGTATCCAACACTTGTAGTATTTTTAAGCGATCTTATAATTTGAAGTATGTCATATGGAGTACTAGGTGCCATGAACATAGATTGCCTTGATTTTGAAATATTTACGGTTACGTCCTTACCAGCATCTGGTATTGGTTCTATCTTTTCTATAAAGAAATTGTTAAAAGCATTCGCAATCTCTCCTGGCCTAGTTATAGTTTTATGGTTTGTTTCTATGGAAGTGATACTATCCTTTGGTAAACTGAGTTTAGACCTATTTATAATCGCCCATGAGAGTATTTCTCGTCAGACTTCCACTTCTTTTTTTTTGGGGTGGACCAATACGGATGACTATAGACATGACACATGACAGACATGGGTTATAGTATTAAAAACGTTGTCAGTTTGACCTCCAATATCTCCATTACTAGAAGGTTCCCAGGTATGGTCCAGATAAAAAAAAACAATTGCAAAAACACACCAATTTGGGGACACTAATTAAATTATCGTACACTGGGCTAGGACTCTGCAGGTACACACAGTTAGGACTCACCTGTTGCAAATAATCCCTGTAAAATTGAATCCTGTCCTGATCATCAAGCCCACCGAATGTAGAGAGCCCGTTCTCAGTGATCATGAACTCCAGATCACCGTACCTCTCCTTCAACCAGACCAGTTGCTTGCGAATCCCTTCAGGATATATCTGTGAGGAGATAAGAACTATTATTATAGAATAGCACACTTGTATGTCCCCTACTCTACCCTTCGGCTCGATGGAGGTACCTGTGGTTGGCTACGTTTCGCCAGTTAAGTGCCATGTGATAGCGGGTAAGCCTATTGCCTTCAAACGGTCACGATTCCAGACGACTAGGGGGCTACTACTGAAATAATTCTTATCTAAAATCTAAAACCCTTTAACTGCCATGGAATCGAACGCAGGGTCTCGCTCCTAGCAGAAGCGCTTGCAACCACTTAGATCACGAGGCTGTTTTTCTCAAGATAGAAAAAAAAAACAGCCCAAGTCGATTTAGTGTGGATAAGTTTGGTTATTCCTTCAAACTATGGACAGTTAATAAAACAAGCACACTTACGAAGAGAATAGCAGAAGCAGTATTAGGCCAGTCAGTCGGGATCTCTATTTTACCGTTGATGTCAATAGCGTCACCTATCGGCCAGGCTGAGAACTCTTCTCCCTCCTTACCCTCACGAATCTCACGGCTCGAGTAGTGGTTAAATGCGTAGAAGTCGTAGGTTCCTGCAGAAGTTCAGGGGGGTTACTGTGACATCTTAAAGCAAACAGGTCGTCTAGCGTCATCTCTTTCCCACACTGGAATGTCAACTGCTTTGAGACGTAATGGTAGGCCACATGGAGTCTTCGAAGATTTTACACTTTGTGACTGATAAGTTTGGTCTGCACTTTTCGTAATAGGTAATAAGAACAATTTTACTATCTTATCAGAAACCCAGAAACAATACTTAAGTACTTAACCAAAATTGAGCTAAATTTGTGGTTGTCTTGATTTAAAACACATACTTTATACTTTTTATCGGAAATGAAGAAAAAGTCTGTACCCACCCCAAGGTACATGGGACGAGGGTAGGAAAATGATGATACTTCTTATCGGAATACAGGAAATAAGTAGTTCGAGCCTTTTTGTTTTGTAGCGTATCCTGCAATAATTTACAATTTTATCCACTTACCTCTAATCGTCTCAATCTCCTCCTGAGTAAATGCCGGAAAGGTAGACCTGGGGTATCCTCTCTTTAAGCTCAGCTCGTTCATGAGTTTCTCTATGGAAGGCGGCCAACCCCCATCTTTGGAGTAGATGGGGTGAGAGTATCTGCCCACCTGAAAAAATAAATAAGGCTGAGTTTTTTTAAATGTCTACAGTTTTATTAGTTGGGCCTCGATTTTACAATAGTCTTTTATGCTTGGACCTTCTTTCAAAAGGTACATTCTTCTATTGAGGAAGGTTTGTCACAGTTTATTAAAAAAGGCGTGTCTATATCTGACTCAGATTAAGCTATTTTAAAATTTATATGATTTTTGGTTAAAAAAATTTCAACCAATGACAATGTTTGGAACTACCCACAATAGCGCCATTGGTTTTACAGTTGCGTTAGTTGGTTGAGTTTAGTTGAAGAATACCTGGGAATGAATCCAGGACTGCATATCTTCAATCCTTGGCCATACAAAAACCTCGAGAAAGGATAGATTTGTGTTTAGCTCATATTTATAACATTCAAAATAGTACCTAACTTACACAGTTCTCTCTGGCTAGTTCCGCAACCACCTCATCTTCTTTCGTTTTAGGATCGAACCACAGTAAGTGATTCGCTATTGAGACTCGACCTGGAAAAATTGATTAGAGTCATTTAGTATGCTCTTAGAATACATTTTTATTCACTGAGCTATTTAGGGCACACTCAAATTTACCAACCCTAGTGTCTTTTTGGTTTTCACATAATTTTGTTAAAGTGGCTGTGGGCTTAAAAATAGCCTAATCTCCATGTCGGGCATAAATGTCCTGTAGTTTGTTCACTACAGGTACTGATGGACGCTACCGACAGCGCCAAACTAGTAGCTCAGTTCTGGGCCGACACAATATAGATTACCATCGACACGCTAAGAAAAAGAATATCCACTGTGTCACCAGTCATAATATAATGGCAAATCGAACATGGGGCATGAAATCAATGAAAATTAAAAGTCATTTATTCAACCTAGCCTGAGAATGAGAGCTTTTTGAACGTCAAAAAGTTGCGAGTCGCGCGGGAGCGGTCAATGTGGTGACACTTGGGGGAAGCTTATGTCCAGCAATGGACGTATTTGGCTGAAATGATGATGATGATGATGATGAAGATGAATGTCAACATAACATAGGCAGTACTCCTAAGCGCATTTAGCTGAGGAGAAGATGTGGCGGAAAAAAAATTCCATATGAGTTATTCTTGTTAGGTACAATACAGATATATTGTACCTAACAAGTATTGTACGATAACAGCAAAAAGAACAAGAGGAAACTTCAGGAACTTACCCTTATATTTAGGTTTAAACTCTTCATCATACAGCCTCCAAGCCTTAGCATGTGCCAGCAACACGTACTTATTGCACAAGTAGGCGCCCACCTCAGGACTGAAGACGGCTGGTGCAAAGAGGCCGTCGTTGTTGTACACGACGTCGCAGATGACGATGGGTTCGTTGAGAGTCAGCCACAGCTTCACGCGGTCGCCGTAGAGGTTGTATAGTACTCTTGCGTAGTCAACGAACCAGTCGACTATAAGAGGGTTCGTCCAGCCACCTGGAAGGGACAGTTTGGTTGAGAAAGCTACGTCTAAACATATTTAATAGTTTCCAAATTGAGAGACGGAGGTTGACGGGTTATACGAAGCGGATGAGGTATTTACATAGTTCAAATATTTTATTCACTCTTGATAGGGGCAAAATTATCTTCCTAGAGGGGAGCATCAAAATTAGTAACGAACAGGGAGTATAGGTAAAACAAACATTTTAATTTATGCCACCAAAATATAAGGAAAGAAAAAGTTCCTGCTCACCGTTCGTTTAAGACTGCCTAAAAAGACAAAGAATTACGCTTTTTTAACTTAAGCTCGATTACCTTAAGTTTTTGCAAATCAATATGATGGGAATGGGAACTATTTCGTTAGGGTTCGAGCATAATATGGACAGACGATAGGTTTTGTGCTATGAAAACACACTAGGTGCGATACACTGTTTCTAGCAAACAAAAAAAGTACTTAAAATTACAACTTAACACAATAACACGGGTCACAATGAATTGGGTACAGTTCCAAGAGGTCTCGACTTGGCGATCAGATACTGACTGTCATCCTAGCGTCGAGCTGTGAACATCAGGGCTCTATAAAGCACGCTGTAGTGTAGGTAAGTAGGCCGTGTGACGTCACCACAATTCATATTAAGTCCATAACAATGTTCGGATTTGACATATATGTATAATATTTGCAGTAAGCACACATAAGCTTCCACATTCAGACTTATGTAACCGGAGAAATCACAACCCCTGTCATACAGGATGTCCTAGTTCAGGGGTCAAAGACACATTTGTGTAACGTTTATTGAAGCTTTTTTTTTACACAGCATATTTCTTACTCTGGTGTAGTACCTATTTGATTAGACTAAATTTAATAAACGTTTATAAGGTGGATTGCCTTACCAAGATCCTGAAGCGATTGTGGCAAGTCCCAGTGGTGCATAGTCACGAGAGGCTCAATGCCCTTCTCCAGTAGACCGTCGATTAGGTTGTTGTAGTAGTTCTTGCCATCCTCACAGATGTAGTTGTCGAAACCAGACGGGAGGATACGCGGCCAGGATATTGAGAACCTAGAAGAGAAAATAAATTAAGATTTCGAAGGATTGAAAAAACTCTCAATGCTTTTATACTATCTTTTAAGTTAGGAACTACACCCGTGTACTTTGTGTGCAAAAACGTGTCTGAACATTTATGATTAAACAAAAAAATGAACCGAGCAGCTAAAATGGCAAATATTTCCGTGAACATCCTACTTAGCTATTGATGGTTATTTTGCATTACAAATAACTACAATAAATTAATAAATTAAAAAAAAAAAAAAAAAAATATTTGTATGCCCAAGTGGCTGATCATGGAATGAACATTATAAGTATATAATAAACACCTGTATGTAACCCATGTATCACAAATAAATGATTTGATTTGATTTGATTTAATAACTTTAGTCAAAAAAACATTGAAAACCTGCACGAATATTTCGACTGGCTGTCAATTATCGTAGGTCTTTAATGACCTCGTCTAAATGTTTTGTCAAACTGAAAATCAACGTAACATATTTTCTTGACCTGTATAAGTGTAGTCCTAAATCCTCTGCCAACTCAATGTCTTTCTTCCATTGGTGGTAAGAGTCGCAGGCGACATCCCCATTGGTCATGTCGCTGATCCTCTTCGGATCTTCATGAACGAATCGATCCCAGGTGCTTTCGCTTTTGCCTAAAAAAAATATATTTTAAAAGGATACATAATAATTATGAAGCTACCGTACTGAGAATAGAAACAAGGTTCTTCCTTGATTAGTTGGCGATACCTTTCACGTAAAATAACATAACATGAAGGCCTGTTATCATCGAGGGATTAGACTGAGGCGTGCCTATTATAATAAGGGTGGTATTTAATACTTTAACTGTAAATCCCCTTTTTCAATCAAAATATTCGAAATTAATAATAATTACACATTATCTCCGGGTGTTCTCGTCTGGCTAACGGAGAGTACTTGCATAGACACAACCTTGTAGCCAGGATTATCCATCAGCAACTTGCTCTAAAATACAGCCTTGTGGAATCGGAAGTGCCGTACTATAGGTTGTCGACATGTGGGATGTGGACTCAGCGATCATTGTGCCGGTAGTCGTATCAGCCCATGGCTTAATTGCCAGGAGCCTCGACCAACACCTGAGGAGGCTCTCGTTAGGCAGCTGGATCAAGGGCTTGATTCAGAAAGCGGTACTCCTGGACACGGCTCGTATTGTTAGGAGGTTCCTCTCTCTGGAGCCCTGACCGCCGGTAGCTTGGACCCTATTCCCGATACCGGTGGGCTACAATTTTTATATTTTTAAATGTTTTTTTATGTCGTTTAATATTTAAATATTTGAAAATGTAAAAAATATGTATATAAATAATAATAATTTATTTGCAATAAAAAGGTGTACATTTAAACAACATGTGGTTACAAACAAACAGATGGAGACGTTATACACTAATATGTTTGGAGACTCTAGCACCCTTGCTAAGTTGACAAGACAACTTGTATTAAAGGTGCTAGGCCCAACCCTTTCATGGGTGCCTAGAAAAGATAGTTTGTCTAATTTACGAGAACTGATTTACATTTTTGCTGCAGGTAGATGGACAGACAAATAAATCATTTAGCAAAACAAGGAAACAATGATAAAATAAAAAGTAATAAAAAAGATAGGTGTAGAGTGTGGGGGTGTGTGTGATTGGGTGTATGTGTGAGTGGGTGTGTGGTGTGTGTAAGTGGGTTTGTGGTGTGTGTAAGTGGGTGTGTGGTGTGTGTGTGTGTGGGTTTGTGTGTTTATGTGTGATAATGCGCTGTTTAGATTTTACCTAGTTGATTAAGTCGTCAATAGGAGCTCTGTGTCGTTATAGTTGAGGGTCTGGAGCCAAGTAGATAGTTTCTTTTTAAGAGATATATTTGGAAGTGAGTGGAAGTTTAATATTTTATTTATTTTATTATACAAATGGGGGCCTTGAAAACAGGGAAACCTTCTTGTGAAAGAGTAATGCGAACGGTAGGATTGGCCTATTTTGTCTTTGCGTCTTGTGGTGATTACCTCGTAGGGAGTTATATGGTGCTGAAGAAGTACAGTGTTAAGCACAAACAATTGCCTGACTGTGAGAACTTTACAGTTCTTATATAACTCCTCAGTTGGAAAAAGGATAGGTCGAAAGGTACTGACTTTTAGCACGGCTCTCTGAGCTCTTTCCAATTTTAAGAGTAAGGTTTTGGGAGCACCGCCCCAGGCGCATATACAATAATTTAGAAGAGACTGACAGAGAGCGAAGTAAGTACATCTCATAATTTGAGGTTCTGCAACGTGGCGAAGTGTTTTAACGACAAAAATAAGTTTTCTTACTCTTTTTGTAAGAGTCTCTATATGATCTGCAAAACTCAGGCCGTTGTCAACTGTCACTCCGAGATATTTTATAGTCCTACAGCGCTCTAGTTTGGGGCAGGTACAAGCTACCAAACCCGGCAGTAAACACGAGTGTGCTGTTAAAGTTAACGCGTCAGAAGGTTGTGTGGAGTTTCGCATAGAGAAGGTAACCTGGTTTTTTTTCATTTTTCACTCTATCTACCGAGAGTTGGGGTGAGGTAGAATGTGCTAACAAGTCGGTATTGGGTGTTTTTGGTTTTCCAGTATGAGTAACTCTCTTTATTATTTTCCAAATTTTCTTACTATCATTAGCGGCCTCATCAGTTGTTGTTTGCCTAGTATAGTGCACGGACGTACGATCGCGCGCGCGAGCTCTTTCGCGAGAGTTTTCTGCTGACGGATCACAACAACGTCGCGTCGCGGCGTACCTACGTCAATATATCGGGGTCAGTGTCATGACCTAGTTACAAGTGCGGAAATCATGAAGTGTTTACAATAATTTATTGTTTAGGTGTTAAACTCGCCTTACAACTTAATAATGGCTACAAAAAAGTCTATTACTATTAAAACTGACCTGGAAAGGCAGTTATATGACTGTTATCTCCAAGAGAAAACAGATAGAGAAAACCTGCAAGTCATGGTACGTAAATTGAATGTACAAATTGATGCCCTGCAGGAACAAGTGCAGACACTTCAAGGAGAATTGAACTGCATTAAAGAAACAAAAGGGACTACAGAACCTGCTCAGACTACAAAGAATGACGTGGAATACTGTACAGACGAGGATGACCTTGCTAAAGAGACTGAGTGGATTAGGGCCAGGAGCAGGAAGAAAAGGAAGCTTAACACCTCCCTCTCTCCAAAACAACAACCCGGAAGCGCCCACCAAAACAATCTTCAAAAAAATGAGAAAGTGACTTCGGTCAAAAAAGTGCCCTTACCACCGCCAATCATAATAGACGGAATCAAGAACTATCAAACGTTCTACGATTCGTTAATTGAAAGCCAACCAGCGGAATCATTTACAGCAAAAATGATGAATGGGGATTGTGTGAAGGTTAACGCCAAATCAGAAGACTCATATAGAGTAATTGCCAGGTTCTTGTCTGAAAAAGACTACCACTGGCATTCATACGAGAACAAGCAGGCTAGACCAATTAGAGTTGTGGTAAAGAAACTACACTCTTCTTGCCAACCAGATCGAATTAAGGAAGATTTAACAACCCAAGGCCTAAAAATAGAAAAGGTAGATAGTAAATTGAGCTGGAAGACTAAGGAACCACTCAACATGTTCGTTTTATCATTTTATAACGATGAAGATGTCAACAAAATCTACGGCATTAAGTACATATTAGGGTGTAAAATTGAAATACATCCACTCAAAAATCCAGCACTCATTCCCCAATGCAAGAGATGCCAAGCTTATGGGCATACACATAAATATTGTCAAAAAGAGCCAAGGTGTGTGAAATGCACTGGCAAGCATCTTACAGCCAATTGTACCAAATCTCCGCAGGAGAAACCAAAATGTATCCACTGCGGCCTACCTCACCCTGCCAACTATAGAGGGTGTGAAGTAGCCAAACAGATGCAAATTATGAAAAATAAAGTTTTAAAAAAGAAACCTACGGTGCCTAATACCCAACAGTTTCCTCCTATAACACACCCTGGTAAACAGGCGCAGAAAGCAAGTGTCCAGTCAACTGCAAAACAACCAGCCATGCAAGTAACCAACATTGGTACTTACGCACAAGCTGCAAAACAAGGATCTCAACCTCTGAACTTAGAGGATAAGATTAACCAGATCTTGAAGTGTATTACCTCTTTTGATAAGAGATTAGAGAAGCTAGAATCCAGCACTAAAACAGCTGTCTTGAATAATCAAAAATGAATAACACACTTAAAATAATGGCGTGGAACTCCAATGGACTCCTCAAACATCAGCATGAGTTGCAGGCGGTCCTAGATACAGAAAATATAGACGTGTGTTTAATCTCCGAAACGCATTTCACAAAGCAATCTTTTATCAAATTTAGAGGATACATGATATATAATTCCCTCCACCCTAGCAACTCTGCCAGGGGGGGTAGTGCGGTTATAATTAAAGAAAACATTAGTCACTACGTGCAGTGTAAATATGAAGAAGAAGACATTCAAGCAGTGGCAGTATCTGTTAAAACTAAGTTTTGTCAAGTGTCCATTGCAGCCATATACTCGCCCCCTAGGCACATGATAAGAAAAGAGCGATACTTACATCTTTTTGAATTATTAGGCCAGCGATTTATCCTAGGCGGCGATTTTAATGCTAAGCATACGCATTGGGGTTCAAGACTTACCACAACTAAAGGAAGACAGCTCTTAAGTGCAGTTAAAGAAACACATTGTGAAGTAATGAGTACAGGCAAACCTACATCCTGGCCCACTGACCACCAGAAAATACCGGATCTTATAGATTTTTTCATCTGCAAAAATATATCCACCAATTACATCAGTTTGGAGGAAAGTTTTACTATGAACTCTGACCATTCTCCGATTATACTAATGCTAAGTCAAAAAATCCTACTAAAAGAAAGCCACTTAACCTTGGTTAATAAGTCTACAGATTGGGACAGTTTTGCTCTTGATCTAGATAATATTATCGACCTTAAAACTCCGATAAAAACGCAAGATCAGCTTGACTCAGAAGTAAACAAATTTATTATTAATATTCAACAATGTGCGTGGAGCAATACACCTCAGCTAAAACGCAAATATAAGGGATTTATCTATCCTAAAGAAATTGTGGATTTACAAAAAAAAACAAAGGAAGTTGTGGCAGCAAACAAGGTTCCCGCGTCATAAAACAACACTAAATAACCTAACTAAACGACTAAAGAGAAAAATTCTACAATTTGAGGATGAATCTCTGAATACCAACCTTCTTCAGCTTACCAATGACAAATCAACGGATTACTCACTTTGGAAAGCGACGAGAAATCTAAAAAGGCAGATTATACAAATACCGCCCATCAGAGATAGCAACGGAAAATGGGCAATAAGCAATGACCAAAAGGCGTTCCGATTTGCTCAACATTTAGAAGAAACCTTTCAACCCAACGAAAGCTCTGTAGAAATACATGAGAGTGTAAATTTATCACAAAACCAAAGAATCAACCTTGTGACTCCTAAGGAAGTAATGAGAGAAATTCAAAACAACATTAGTTCAAAAAAGTCTCCCGGCTACGACCTCATCACAGGGGAAATTCTAAGACGCCTCCCACGCAAAGCCATAGTAAAGCTGACCAAACTAATAAATGCTTCTTTTATCTTAAGATATGTACCTGAGCCATGGAAGGTTGCTGAAGTCATTATGATTGCGAAGCCTGGGAAACCTCCCCACGAAGCATCATCATACAGACCCATTTCTCTGTTACCCGTACTATCAAAGTTATTTGAAAAACTGTTACTAAAACGGATAAAACCAGTAATAGAAGATAAAAACCTAATTCCAGACCACCAATTTGGCTTCAGAGAAAAACACTCAACGTTAGACCAGGTACATAGAATAACTAATGTTATTGAAAAAACGCTAGAAAATAAAGAAGTCTGTGCTACCGTGTTCTTAGACGTCGCGCAAGCTTTTGACAAAGTTTGGCATGAGGGTCTCATATATAAGCTCAGACGCATGCTACCAGAATTTGTTGATATCCTAGAGTCGTATTTAACTAAAAGAATGTTTAGAATACGCCAAGAGGACGCATATTCCGAGCTAAAAACCATAAAAGCTGGGGTGCCTCAAGGAAGTGTACTTGGCCCAATTTTGTACTTGTTATACACTTGTGACATCCCAGAGCTGGAAAACAACACCATAGCGACCTTTGCAGATGATACTGCTATTATGGCCACCGGATCAAGCCACAAAGAAGCAGTAGAGAAAGTTCAACTAGCTGTGAACAAAGTTTACGACTGGACACAAAAGTGGAAGATCAATCTGAATGAGTCAAAATCAGTTCACATTAACTTCACAAACAAACACAGTGACTACCACCCACTCTACATAAATGGTATGCAAATACCTTATGCTAATACAGCCAAATACCTTGGCATAACTCTCGACGCCAAGCTGCGTTGGAAAGCCCATATCAAAAAGAAAAAACAGGAACTCGATATTCGTTATAAACGTTTGTTTTGGTTACTGGGAAGGAAATCCTGTTTATCAATACATAATAAGTTGATAATATACAAGCATATTCTGATGCCAATTTGGACGTATGGTATCCAACTTTGGGGCTGTACTAAGCCAACCAACGTCAAAATAATTCAACAGTTCCAAAATAAAGTACTCAGGGCTGCTGTAAATGCACCCTGGTACATAAGAAACGATGACCTCCACCGTGACCTCGACATGGAATTCGTCACAACCATCACACAAAAATTTGCTGAAGCCCACGAACACAGACTCCATCGACACGTGAATGTTGAGGCAATCCAGCTGTTAGACAATACAGACATAGTGCGTAGACTAAAGAGAACTAAACCATTTGAATTAGTGTAGTGTAAGTGAAACAATAATAGTAACAATGTTGTGCTATTTATATAACACATGAAGAAAGTGTTTTATCAATTTTACCAGACTCTAAGGAAGTGTTACGAACGTGTGTAAAAGTGCATACCTAATTATGGACACTATTCTTAGCATTAACATAATTTTTTTAACGTAGCATAATAAGTTAGATTTAAATTGTTTATTAGTCTTTTTAGGCTAGATTGCAATTATTTAGTAAGAACTTGGTTCTTTCTAATAAGGAAAAAAAAAAAAAAAAAAAATTAGCGGCCTCTCTCAGTTCCGTCCTGTCATAGTCTCTTTTTAGTTTTTTTAATAATTTGGAGCAAAAATTTCTATACCTTGTGTAGGTTATAGATAAAACACTGTTGTTTGGAGTTTGTTTGAGTTTATAGTGCATGGCGTCTCTATTACGGATACAACGGAGCATACCGATGGTCATCCACGGTTTGATCAACCGTTGATTGCTTGGGAGCTTGATAATAGATGTGTGGTTATTCCAGAGTCTAATAAGGGTAGTAATTAAGCGGTCTGTGGCTTCATTAGCATCAGTAAGCTGATAAATCGGTCGGAAGTCTGTAGTGTTCATCGCGAGGTCTAGAGTGCTAAAGTTCGTCTTCGAAGCGGTGAGTGAACGTGGTTTGACGCGGTTTTTTAGCTTGAGACACAGGAGTACAGGGTTGTGGTCAGTGACAGAAGAATGTAGGACTATGGTGACAGCTGAGAGGTTGGTTTTGAGCATGACGTGATCAAGACAGGCGGTTTCACGAGTGGGAAGAGTGTGAGCTGGTAACATGCCATGAGAGGCTATGAGATCTAGATAGTCTGAGGTTTGGTTAGAAGATGGAGAACAGGCAATGTCAATGTTGAGGTTCCCTACAATAACTATGGTTTTGTATGAAGTTAGATCCGCTAGGAGGGAGTCTAGGGATTGAAGGAATTTACTTATATCTGATGGACGGAGAACGGTAAATACAGATTATTGCCTTGTCGGTGCCAATTTTTAGTATTAGACAACTGGCGTCCTGCAAAACGGCCTCTTCAACTGTGTAGCTTGTTATGTTTTTAACATAAAGCACCACACGATCATTTTGGTTGAGGAGATTTTTAGTATTAAATTACCACCAAAAATACTGTATTGCACACTAGATTTGTTCATCAAATAAATCAAGTTTACTATACTGTTAGATCTTTAAAGCTTAACTTTTTACTGAATGACTATCTGTTAACTAAAAGTAAATCTAAAACTAACCAGATTTAGTAAATGATCACCAAAAATACTAAATGATCACCAAAATTAAATCTCTATTTTAGTGTGGAAAGTCGAGGAAGCCCCGCTGCGCGGGCCTTCTATTTCTGACTAAAGGGTTTAAAGGAACCTAACTAACCTAACCTCGGGGTGCCCTAAGTTTCCTATCGTCGCAGATCGTTCAACACAGCAACTTCGACTTGCAGTCCGAAACTCGACAAAGGTGACCAATTCAGTTGTAATATTGAATAATTTGTGTGCAAATTAGTATTTTTGTTTTACTCAGTAGGTTATTAGTGGAGAAATTTTGTATGCTTAAATTTCTAAATAGAGGTGCAGTTAAAAATTCCCCTTATAATAAAGGGTGAGCCTAATACTCTAAGCTAGGCATAAAAACCGTGGCTGTTATTGAGAAAATTTTTGATGGAAAATAATCCAATAACATTTTCCCCAATCTAGATAAGATAGACAGATAAACCAAACTCTTAAATCTCTCTTTAAAAATGATGTTTAAACAAAAGTGGTCAGAAACATTTGAAGGCTACGCCTGGTCGATTTGGGCGAAGTATCTGACATCTGCAGAATTTTGACCGTGTTCTTACCTCCCTCATTCCAGGCGCCTTCGACCTGGTAAGCAGAACTGCCGGCTCCAAACCTGAATCCAGGTGGAAACGAAAGGTCCTCAGCATAGCATGATACCGATAGCACAGTGCTGTGGAATAAAGACCCTTTAATTTTTTTTTTGTAGAAACTAGCAAAAATTCCAACTTGAGAATTGGATCAAATATTCTTGTTGTCAATGTGGGACAATGAAACCTACAATCCGAAGTTAAATAATTATATCTGTTCAAAGAATGATTTTTAAATTTCTTATAACAGATCAACAAGTATTATCGGGGTTTTCCAGGCATTTCTCAGTAACGGCCACTAAATCTGGAACTGTGGCCCATTAAATGGGTCTTACTTAAACTTAACTGGTAAAATGTGAGTGTGCTATTAGGTAGGTACACCTCTGCCTAACCCTTCGGGGATTACAGGTGTGATGTTATATTATGTAATTTGGGGTGCGTCGCATAATTTCCAAATTTCCGTGGTATAATTTATGTCTTGAATGTTACTGCACTTTGCAACGTATCTTAGACTTATCGCCATAACGGCAGTTAAAATGGTACATATCTTTAAGATATTGCACGTGCATGGTGATAAGAATATCATTGTTATCTCATCAATATACATTGTAGCTTCTATCGGTACATGTAGATCCAGATAAGTCCGCTTTCAATCAAGGCTTAGGCTGCGGTTCCAACAGAGCTGAGCGAGGCAGCTTAGCAGCGCGTCAGGAAAATGTCCACTGATAGGAATTAAAGGGTGTAAACAGACTTTTAACGAAGCCGAAAGGCACTTGTTTTCTCCGTCATTGCGATCATTTTTTTTTGCTCTAGACCATACCTACTAGTTACGAAGATATGAGGGGTTAAAGTTCCAACGTTTTCACAAGTTTTTTTTTTAAATACATGTTTTTAATGTAAGATTTTTACTTTAAACACCTCCAGGACCCCCTTACTATTCAATCCATCCATCAGCACAATGTTTCGAATGCGTTACATTGAGTCCTACCGTAAAACGAGATACCAAAAGAAAAAAGTCGTTTCCCAGCCATAATTTTTGCGTAAAGTTATTTAGTTTGATGTACATAATGCTTGGTTAACGGCTTCATGAAGAGTCTGTTTACACCCTGTATAGTCAGAATAATAGTCCTCCTAACCGCTTTCTGTCGGCAAATCTCAGCGGAGGTTAACCATCGGCGCGAGAGATATTATAGTGCGCAAGACTGTGTGCTGACATAGGTGTACTCTCTCTTCCCTCACCCTCATATTCCGATGGGACGGCGATGCCACATGACCGGAGAGAAGTCACGCGCAGTGCCAACCACTGAGGGCCGATTCACACCAGAACGGCAGCAACCGGCAGCCAATTTTCAAGAGATATTGGTGTTTTAATTATGTAGATAAAGTTTAAAATTATTTCACACGGAAAGTGCTCGCCGCGCCGCTGCCAGCCGCTGCTTTCCCGGTGTGAATCGGCCTTTAACGTGTTTTCCGAGCCACGGAGGTATCATACCAAAGTATTTTACAGCTGATGCCCTGAAACACGGAGTCCCGGTAGACCAAGAAGGAGATGGTGGGACGACCTGGGTTGGAGTCTACCAAAATTGGAATTTCTTCAAGAGCGGATGAAAAACGGTGAACAAAGGAAAAAAGAAGGAGTAGTTTTAGTCTTGTTCACCGCAGCCAGCAACCTTAGACTATTAGGACCAATTATGTCTAGAATACGAGATCGGTCAATGCACTTCAGTGAGCCGTAGTTCCGTAATACATTAGAGAGTTTAAAAGCTTTTAGACGTGGATCATGACTTGCGCTTTTTGGAATGCACACTTTAATGTAGCAGATGCAGTTAGCCAGAATTGATCAGGAGTAGGTACGCTAGGTTCGTGTTTAAAAAGGATAAAATTAGAAGTACCTGTTTAACTTTACACATTACTGGAATGATCATGGGAAATAATCAAACAGGCTTGTAATAACGTGCAGTGTTTTGGGCCATCCGCACAAATCAAATTTTTCCGATATTTTGGGCTAAAAAAGCTGCCAAAGAGAAGCACATGCAATATCGTATCAACTGTTTTGATAGAAAAATCCCGATAGATACCCCGCTACTGACCGTATATGTATAACCTAGGTTCCGATACAGAAGAATATAACATATACATCAGGCCTGTAATCCCCTAAGGGGCAGAGGTGTACCTAATAGTACACCCACATCCCACATTTCGCCAGTTATGTTTAAGTCCCGTGTAATATGGGCGAGACTATTGCCATTCCATCAACCGGACGCAAATCCAGACTCCGTGGCTGCTACTGAGAAATTCCTGATGGAAAACCCAATAACACTTTGCCGGATCGAACCCAGGACCTCATGCTCAGTAGTCACGCTTGCGACCACTAGACCAACGAGGCAGTCAGATACCGAGGAAATAAAGACATAATTGTCAATAGTCTAGTCAACAAGTTCAAAAACGTGCTAAATAGAAATAAAGCTCCTAAAAATATGTGCGATAACTCATTCGGTTCGGAATGACGTCTAGAAAACTGTTTTTTTTTTATGGTTTATTATCACATAAAAAATTGCGATTGTTATTAACAAAATAAGATAAAAAAAAACAAGGTATTTCGTTTTTCGTTAATAACTTCTAAAATTGTGATATTTAAGGAGTTTTGAAAAAAGATCCTGAAAGAGGAGGAAATTTCAAATAAAAAAATCTTAACTTTCAAAACTCTATCTCTATTACTTATAATTATTTTTTAACGCTGAGAATAGTGTTCCGCGAGGTCGTTACGGCGTAGGCGCGCCGCCTGAAAAGGCAATATATCACCAAATTTTTTTTTATAGTATAAAATAACTATTTAAAAATTTGAATAAATTATGGTGTAATCTAGACACTTGAACGAAAAAAACCTCGGTAAAAAAAAAAAATATGTCGATCTTTCAAAAAAGTTACACTATTGATAATTTTTTTTTTCTGTCCCTGTTTTTATAAATTACGGCATAAAAGTTTTAATAATTGGTCTATAATTTTCCGCTTCATGGAGCTCTTCCTATTTAGGTAAAAAAAATTTATTAAAGTTTATTATTTTGTTAATTATTATTTTTTTTAAATTAACAAAAAATGAAATTTCTAAAAGATGTTATAAAAAAACACCATTTACTCTTTTCAATGGATTAACAGAAAAAAATTAGAAGTTATTAACGAAACACTAAATACCTTGTTTTTTTTTATCTTATTTTGTTAATAACAATCGTAATGTGCTAATAAACCCATAAAAAACATTTTTCTAGACGTCATCCCGAATCGAATGAGATATCGCACATATTTTAAGAGCTTTATTTCTATTTAACACGTTTTGGAACTTGTTGACTTGACTAAAGTGCAAAGAGCAAGTTACTATTAGATTCCCAAAATGTTTTCTAGACCTTAGTAGTGTAATAACTGTATAAATATCTAAAAGGTAGTATTTGAGGACATAATATTACTAAATAATTTCGCCTACTATCCCTAAATCAAATTAAAAAAAAGAAACAAATTAAAGTTCTCTCACCTGAACACGACTACCTGAATCCAATCCATGGTAAGAGTGACTGCGGATACAATCTACTATCGTTACAACCTAAAACTTATCCACTATCTTATTTTTAAAATCTTCAAAAAGATTAAAAATTAAATTCGGCCCCTCTCGTCACCGCAACGCGTCCTCTCCCACCGATGGCATTAGAATTACATTTTTTTTTAAAAGTATTACAAGAAAAAGTCTACATTTCGGTGCAGTAGGTAATAATATGAACTTACAATGGTATGAGTAATGATAATGTTAAAATGTTAAATCCAAATGTTTGGTAGCGACCTGCCCGATCTAGGTTTATTTGAAGCTGTGTTCAGGCTATCACTACTACTACTACTACTAGGCTACTTTACATAGCACAATAAATTAGGACATTAAAATCCTCACTTAATACTATAAATGCGAAAGTAAGTCTGTTTGTTTGTTACCTTCTTACGCCTAAACCACTGATCCGATCAGATAAAATTTTGCAAATACGTTGTCAGGTGTACAGAAACAGAGAAAGGGTTCCTTTCATCCCGAAAAAAAGTACTTGGCCCGAGGAAAATAACAATAACGTTCTTATGATAATAGATGGCGCCACATGTCTTTTGAATCATCATTGAACTATATTATTATAGACACCTTTAGCAGTGTGTCAAGAGTTCTTTTTTCAAAATTAACGTTTCGACATTTGTATTTTTTTGTTTATCATTTTAAGAAAATCAATGAATACTTTATGAATTCTATTAATGTAATTATTCAATCAATTTTTAATATCAATGAAATTTATGAATATTTTGTACGCCTTCTGGCATAACATATCGCGCTTGTAATTTTCATAACAACTGTTTTTTTCTACCCATGTAAACAAATGAATAAATGACTTATGACTTATAAAATTGATTCGCAAATGCATGTCTACTTTGCGACTTTGTGCACACCAGGTCCTCTCTTCTCCTATCGGAAGGAATTGGGTCATGGGGAAGTGTACAGTGTTGATGTAGAATTATGTAAAGAATAAATAATTGCCGTACTGTGTGCCGTGTGTAGGGAACCTAAAAGGACGGAAGGTAGCATTCCATCTTGTGAACTAATTAAAACTAGACTCTATTTATGTGTCCCAAAGGCTAAGCGTAAACAGCGGTGTAAACAGGCTCTTAAGGAAGCCAAAAGGCACTTGTTTTTCCCGTCATTGCGATCATTTTTTTGTTCAAGACCATCCCTGGGAACCTTCTAGTAACGGAGATGTTGGGGGAGAAGTTCCAACTTTTTCACACTTTTTTTTAATAAATGTTTTTAATGTAAGATTTTCAGTGCGTCAGATGAAAGATGCGAATTGTGGAGAAACAAACATCCCACCCCTCCTCACTTCATTAATCCAGCAGAACATCTTCCTCCTGGACAGGAACTGCAGTGTGGCCACTGCAGTTCCTGTCCAGGAGGAAGATGTGATGATGATCTGGAAATCTCTTAACCGTCTGTGGGCCCAGGTTGGCCGCTGTAGAAATAATCTGGTCAAATGGGGTATCATCGACCCGTCCCAAAACCAATGTCAGTGTGGGGCCCCTCTGCAGGATATGCCCCACCTCCTTTCTTGCCTATCCTGCACAGCCACCTGCACCTTCCAGGATTTAAATGAAGCCAATGACAGAGCTGTGCAGGTGGCAACATACTGGTCGGGCATTATTTGAATTTATTATATTATTATTTGAGTCTATCGGCACGCAAAGCAGAAGAAGAATGTAAGATTTTTACTTTTAACACCTCCAGAACCCCTTTTCTATACAATCCATCCATCAGCACATGTTTTGAGTGCGTTACATTGAGTCATACTGTGAAACGTGATTTTCCAGCCAAAAAAATATTGTCGTTTCCCAGCACTCATTTTTGCGTAAAGTCAATTAGTTTGATGTATACATAATGCTTGGTTGACGGCTTCGTGAAGACTCTGTTTACACCCTGTATTACGGTATGACTACGGAACAAAAAATAAAAAGGAAATATTTTTTTCAACAATTTATTAAAACTGTTTCTAAACAATAATCAAACATTTTTAACAAATTATAGATTTACATTCCGTGTGGTAGGTACATCGAGAGAGTGACTCTTTATAATACTGCGGTAGTAATGCGCCGACGCACGTGGTGTGCGCTTGCGTTCAGGGTCGGAGAAGTCCACCTCGTACAAACCGAATTTTAAACTGGAATATAGAAGTACATTCTTACAAAAATTTATGAATATGTGATTAAAAAATAGAGAAGAAATGAAATGACACAAATCACAATGTCTCTTTTAATCTTCTGACTTCTTCATAAAATTAAAAACTAAACTTCCATCGGGATACTTGAAACCTTTTGCCAAATCTCATGTTCACCCAAACTGATGGTTGACCACTTTTCAACCTTATCGCAAACTTTTAGAAAGTGGGAAAAACTAACAACAAAATAATTTGTACATGACCACGACCATCCTCTTAGATAGGGATATAGACAGAGATAGAGCCGAGGTGTTACCGCACAGAAAAGCAATTCATACAAAGTAAATTGAAAGACATACTTATATCCATCCGCCCATTCGAAGCTATCGATGAGTGACCACGCGCTGTACGCTGTCACATTGACGCCATCTTGTTTTATTGCCAGCAAAATCTGCAAACAGTGGGTTAATAGAGTATTTGTGAAAGCAAAAGAAAGATGAAGCGCTGTCTCCGCGTTAGCTAGCATTGCTGTATTTTGGATTGAAATTCTTTAAGCCTGAGAGTATTTCTCGTTAGACTTCCACTTCTTTTTTTTGGGGGTGGACCAATACGGTTGACTATAGACCCATGACAGTCATGGGTTATAGTATTAAAAGCTTAAAAAAAACTTGTAAAAACGTTATCAGTTTGACCTCCAATATCTCCGTTACTAGAAGGTTCCCAAGTATGGTCCAGAACAAAAAAAAAACTATTGCAATAGCACACCAATTTGGGGACACTAATTAAATTATCATACACTGGGCTAGGACTCTGCAGGTACACACAGTTAAGACTCACCTGTTGCAAATAATCCCTGTAAAATTGAATCCTGTCCTGATCATCAAGCCCACCGAATGTAGCGAGCCCGTTCTCAGTGATCATGAACTCCAGATCACCGTACCTCTCCTTCAACCAGACCAGCTGCTTGCGAATCCCTTCAGGATATATCTGTGAGGAGATAAGAACTATTGATCATTTATTTATTAGATTTAGTACAGCATAAGCTATTAACACTAAATTAAATAATCCTTTTACTCGGTCTTCTCACAAAACCTCAAACATTCTAACATTATCGTCTTTCATTCATCAGCAAACAAGTCCAATCCTGGATTGGTCTCCACGAGCGCGTTGAGCATCGTAAGCATACGCGGTATAGGGGAGGCGGATCGAGCTACAGTGCGACAAAATGGGACATTAAACAATTTATGCTTTCTAGAGCGATTATAATTATTTGGAACAAAGAATTGACACAGCTCCGCATGTAAATCCAAGGCGTCGGTATAACCATGTATAATTTTATACGCTGTAGTTATTTGGTCTACAGAACGCCTAACTTTGAGGGAGTTAAAATTTAAACATCCTAAGATAAACTTAGTAGGATACATATATGGATAATATCCAAACAAATGTTTGTACAGGTATCTGAGAAAAGCTTTTTCCGCTTTTTCCAGCAAGAGTGTATAGGTAACCTCGTGAGGATTCACACACAAGCGCTGGTTTCGAGCTTGAACCGAACTAAAGCGTTGAACAAGAGCCTGATAACTGCCTGGTTCTTAAAACCTTGGCAGTTTCGTAAAACAAAACCTAAGCGTCTGAAAGATTCTTTACCCAAGCTTATAATGTGTGTAAGAAAGGTCAGTTTGCTATCAAACAGAACACCGAGGTCTTTTACTGTCGCCACTATGGTTATTGACTCGTTGTTCACACTGTAGTCGTACTGTATAGGACTCCGCATGCGGCCAAAGCTCATAATTTGGCATTTAGATGTATTAAACTCCATTTGGTTTGTCGCGGCCCATTCACTCAAGGCCTAAGTCAGACACTGAGTTCACAGTTGCATATATTTTCAG
Source organism: Lycophotia porphyrea (assembly GCA_950005105.1). Lineage (NCBI taxonomy): Eukaryota > Metazoa > Arthropoda > Insecta > Lepidoptera > Noctuidae > Lycophotia > Lycophotia porphyrea. Next base: position 13,118,055 of record OX465406.1, read on the forward strand.
GTCGTCGGCGTAAAGTAAACATTTCGCGTGTTTTGTTATTTGTGGCAGATATCAAATTGTTATAGAATAGCACACCTGTATGTCCCCTACCCTACCTTTCGGCTAGATGGAGGTACCTGTTGTTGGCTACATTTCGCCAGTTAAGTGCCATTTTACAGCGGGTAAGCCTATGAGAAAATAAGTCCAAACGCCGATATTATTTGAGCTATCACAATTTTTGCGAATGAAGTCGCGGGTGCCTTCAAACGGCCACGAATCTAGACTACTTGGGCCCCCAAGTAGTCTAGATTCGTGGCCGTACTACTGAAATAATTCTGATGGAAAATCTAAAACCGTGTGTCTGCCATGGAATCGAACACAGGGTCTCGCTCCTAGCAGAAGCGCTTGCAACCACTTAGGCCACGAGGCTGTTTTTCTCGAGATATAAAAAAAAACCAGCCCAAGTCGATTTAATGAAGGAATTGAAGGAATAACCAAACTTCCTTCCAACTATGCCAATCCTTCAAACTATGGACATTTAATAAAACCGGTACACTTACGAAGAGCACAGGAGAAGCAGTATTAGGCCAGTCAGCCGGCTTCTCTATTTTGCCGTTGATGTCAATAGCGTCACCTACCGGCCAGGTTGAGAACTCTTCTCCCTCCTTACCCTCACGAATCTCTCGGCTCGTGTAGTGGTTAAGTGCGTAGTAGTCGTAGGTTCCTGCAGAAATTCAGGGGGGTTACTGTGACATCTTAAAGCAGTTGTAATTCCAGTGTGGGAAAGAGACAGAGCTATACAGGTCGTCTAGCGCCATCTCTTTCCCACACTGGAATGACAACTGCTTTAAGACGTGATGGTAGGCCACCTGGAGTCTTAAAAGATTTTACAGTTGGTGACAGATAAGTTTGGTCTGCACTTTTCGTAATAAGTAATAAGAACTATTTTATTATCTTACCTAGAAACCCAGAAACAATACTTAAGTACCTAACCAAAATCGAGCTAAAATTGTGGTAGTCCTTGATTAACACTGATACTTTATACTTTTTATCGGAATGGAAGAAAAAAACGTCTGTACCCACCCCAAGTTATATGGGACGAGGGTAGAAAAATGATGATACTTCTTATCGGAATACAGGAAATAAGTAATAGCTGAGAACTCTTCTCCCTCCTTACCTGCACGAATCTCTCGGCTCGTGTAATGGTTAAGTGCGTAGAAGTCGTAGGTTCCTGCAGAAGTTCAGGGGGGTTTACTGTGACATCTTCAAGCAGTTTTAATTCCAGTGTGGGAAAGAGACAGAGCTATACAGATCGTCTAGCGCTATCTCTTTCCCAAACTAGAATGACGACTTCTTCCTACTAATAGAAATTAACTGGAACGTGTTTAAGTAACTTCTGGTCAATAATGTTAAAAATACATACAGGTTCATTGAATTGAATTATGATGGTTGTCTTGGATTAACAGACATATACATTATACTTTTTATCAGAATGCTTTAAAAAAACGTCCGTGCCCACCCCAAGCTACATGGGACGAGGGTAGGAAAATGATGATACTTCTTCTCGGAATACATGAAGTAAGTAGTTCGAGTGTTTTTGTTTTTAAGCGTATCCTGACATAATTTACAATTTTACCCATTTACCTCTAATCGTCTCAATCTCCTCCTGAGTAAATGCCGGGAAGGTAGACCTAGGGTATCCTCTCTTTAAGCTCAGCTCGTTCATGAGTTTCTCAATGGAAGGCGGCCAACCCCCATCTTTGGAGTAGATGGGGTGAGAGTATCTGCCACCCTGGAAAAATAAATGAGGCTGTGTTTTTTTGGGCTTCGGTTCTACAATAGTCTTTTACGCTTGGACCTCCTTTCAAAACGTACATTCCTCTATTGAGGAAGGTCTGTTAAAGTTTATTAAAGAAGGCGTGTCTGAATCTGACCCAGATCAAGCTATTTTAAAATTTATATGACATTAACAAATTTACATAGCGCCATTGGTTTTACAGTTGCGTTAGTTGATTTAGTTTAGTTGAAGAATACCTGGGAATGAGTCCAGGACTGCAATTCTTCAATCCTTGGCCATACAAAAACCTCGAGAAAGGATGGATTTGCGTTTAGCTCATATTTCGAACATTCAAAATAGTACCTAACTTACACAGTTCTCTCTGGCTAGTTCCGCAACCACCTCATCTTCTTTCGTTTTAGGATCGAACCAAATTAATTGATTCACTATTGAGACTCGACCTGCAAAAATTGATTGAAGTCATTTAGTACGCTCTAAGAATACATTATTATCCACTGAGCTATTTAGGGCACACTCAAATTAACCAACCCTAGTGTCTTTTTGGGTTTCACATCATTTTGTTATAGTGGCTGTTGGCTTAAAAATAGCCTAATCTCCATGTCGGACATAAATGTCCACTGAGTCATAATATAATGCTTACTACCGCACAAAGGCCATGAAATCAATCAAAATCAAAGTCATTTATTCAAACTAGCCTGAGAATTAGAACTTTTTGAACGTCAAACGGTGTGAGTCGCGCGGGAGCGTTCTTTGTGGTGACACTTGAGGGAGGCCTATGTCCAGCAGTGGACGTCTATTGGCTGAAATGATGATGATGATGATGAAGATGAATGTCAAAATGACATAGGCAGTACTCCAAAGCGCATTTAGCTTAGGAGAAGATGCGGTGGAAAAAAATCCCAAATGAGTTATTCTTGTTAGGTACAATACAGATATATTGTACCTAACAAGTATTGTACGATTACAGCAAAAAGAACAAGAGGGAGCTTCAGGAACTTACCCTTATATTTAGGTTTAAACTCTTCATCATACAGCCTCCAAGCCTTAGCATGTGCCAGCAACACGTACTTATTGCACAAGTAAGCTCCCACCTCAGGGCTGAAGACGACTGGTGCAAAGAGGCCGTCGTTGTTGTACACGACGTCGCAGATGGCGAGGGGTTCGTTGAGAGTCAGCCACAGCTTCACGCGGTCGCCGTAGAGGTTGTATAGTACTCTTGCGTAGTCAACGAACCAGTCGACTATAAGAGGGTTCGTCCAGCCACCTGGAAAGGAGAGTTTGGTTGAGAAAGCTACGTCTAAACATTTTTAATAGTTTCCAAATTGAGAGACGGAGTTTGACGGGTTTACGAAGTGGATGGGGTCTTTACCTAGTTCAAATATTTTATTCACTCTTGATAGGGGCAAAATTATCTGCCTAGAGGGGAGCATCAAAATTAGTAACGAACAGGGAGTATAGGTAAAAGAAACATTTTAATTTATGCCACCAAAATATAAGGAAAGCAAAAGTTCCTGTTCACCGTTCGTTTAAGACTGCCAAAAAAGGCAAAGAATTACGCTTTTTAAACTTAAGCTACAATTAACTTAAGTATTTGCCAATCAATATGATGGGAATGTCAGGATTTATTCCGTTAGGCTCGAGCGTAATATAGGCAGACGATAGGTTTTATTCTATGAAAACACAGTAGGTGCGATACACTGTTTCTAGTAAACAAAGAAGTACTTAGGATTACAACTTAACACAATAACACGGGACACAAAAAAAATGAAAATGAAAAATGAAAATGAAAATGAAAAATGAAAATGAAAATGAAAATGAAAATGAAAATGAAAATGAAAATGAAAATGAAAAATGAAAATGAAAATGAAAAATGTTTTATTCAATTACAAAGTTCGTTCAACAGTATTGAGGTAGACCTCTCCTTTTAAGTGTGAAAACACTTGTGCCAGGAAAGGCCGCTCTCCCTTAACTTGATTATATTTGTATATTTTATAACTTAATTTAAACATTAAACTTATATGGTATGCAAAGAAAACTAAACAAAACTAGAAAGTAAATCTATGTGAGCACGCATGCAATGTGCGCGCATGTGTGTAAAAGCGTGAGTTGTGGTGCTTATGCTTGTGTGTGCCACTGTGTCTGTGGGTGAGTTTGTCTGTGCATGTGACTGTGACTATCTAGTGTGTGTGAGTGTGTTAAAAAATATGGGTTGGTAACGGAATATTTATTTATTGATGTATTGATGTTTCATACATATACATACATATATTCGTATTTATTTATTTAGGTTATTTTTTATGTATATATAAATACATACAAGTGTATACATGACTTAACATGACATATAATACATTATCTCACAATTAATTGGGTACAGTTCTAAGAGGTCTCGACTTGGCGATCAGACACTGACTGTCATCTTAGCGTCGAGCTGTGAACATTAGGGCTCTATAAAGCACACTATGGTGAAGGTAAGTAGGTCGTCAGCACAAGCGTACTACGATTCATTTTAAGTCCATACGGACAAATAAGCTTCCACATTCAGACCTATGTAACCGGAGAAATCACAACCCTTTTATACAGGATGTCCAAGTTTAGGGGTCGAAGACACATTTGTGTAACGTTAATTGAAGCTTTTTTTTTGACACAGCATATTACTTACTCTGGTGTAGTACCTAGTTGATTAGACTAAATTTAATAAACGTTTATGAGGTGGATTGCCTTACCAAGATCCTGAAGCGATTGTGGCAAGTCCCAGTGGTACATAGTTACGAGAGGCTCAATGCCCTTCTCCAGTAGACCGTCGATCAGGTTGTTGTAGTAGTTCTTGCCATCCTCACAGATGTAGTGGTCGAAACCAGACGGGAGGATACGCGGCCAGGATATTGAGAACCTGGAAGGTGAGAAAATAAATTAAGTTTTCGAAGGACTGAAAAATCTCTCAAACGACCGAGTGCAGTGCAATTCCGAGCTGGCCGCTTTTATACTATCTTTTAGGTTAGGAGTTGCGCACGTGTTCTTTGTGTGCAAAAACGTGTCTGAACATCTTTAATGACCTCGTCTAAATGTTTTGTCAAACTGAAAATCAACGTTACATATTTTCTTGACCTGTATAAGTGTAGTCCTAAATCCTCTGCCAACTCAATGTCTTTCTTCCATTGGTGGTAAGAGTCGCAGGCGACATCCCCACTGGTCAGGTCAGCGATCCTCTTGGGATCTTCATGAACGAATCGGTCCCAGGTGCTTTCGCTTTTGCCTAAAAAAATATATTTTAAAAGGAGACATTATATGAAACTACCGTACTGAGAATAGAAACAAGGTTCTTCTTTGATTAGTTGGCGAAACCTTAAACGTAAAATAACATAACATGAAGGCTTGTTATCCTTGAGGGATCAGACAGAGGCGTGCCTATTAAAATAAGGGTGGTATTTAATACTTTAACTGTAAATCCCCTTTTTTCAATCAAAATATTCGAAATTACCACCAAAAATACTGAATTGCACGCTAAATTTGCTCATCAAATAAATCAATTATACTATACTGTTAGATCTTTAAAGCTTAACTGTTTACTGAATGACTATCTCTTAACTAAAAATAAATCTAAAACTAACCACCAGATTTAGTAAATTATCACCAATAATACTAAATGATCACCAAAATTAAATCTCTATTTTGGTGTGGAAACTCGACTAAACTCGATCTCGGGGTGCCCTAAGTTCCCTATCGTCGCAGATCGTTCAACACCGCGACATCGACTTGCAGTCCGAAACTCGACAAAAATTTGGTGACCAATTCAGTTGCAATATTGAATAATTTGTGTGCAAAAATCAGTATTTTTGTTTTACGCAGTAGGTTATTAGTGGAGTTTTGTTTGCTTAAATTTCTAAATAGAGGTGCAGTTAAAAATTCCCCTTATAATAAAGGGTGAGCCTAATACTCTAAGCTAGGCATAAAAACCGTGGCTGTTATTGAGAAAATTTTTGATGGAAAATAATCCAATAACATTTTCCCCAATCTAGATAGATAAGATTGATAGATAAACCAAACTCTTAAATCTCTCTTTATAAATGATGTTTAAACAAAAGTGGTCAGAAACATTTGAAGGCTACGCCTGGTCGATTTGGGCGAAGTATCTGACATCTGCAGAATTTTGACCGTGTTCTTACCTCCCTCATTCCAGGCGCCTTCGACCTGGTAAGCAGAAGTGCCGGCTCCAAACCTGAATCCAGGTGGAAACGACAGGTCCTCAGCATAGCATGATACCGATAGCACAGTGCTGTGGAATAAAGACCCTTTATTTTTTTTTTGTAGAAACTAGCAAAAATTCCAACTTGAGAATTGGACAAAATTGGACCAAATATTCTTGTTGTGAATGTGTGTTAAATAATTATATCTGTTCAAAGAATGATTTTTAAATTTCTTATAACAGATCAACAAGTATTATCGGGGTTTTCCAGGCATTTCTCAGTAACGGCCACTAAATCTGGAACTGTGGCCTATTAAATGGGTCTTACTTAAACTTAACTAGTAAAATGTGAGTGTGCTATTAGGTAGGTACACCTCTGCCTAACCCTTCGGGGATTACAGGTGTGATGTTATATTATGTAATTTGGGGTGCGTCGCATAATTTCCAAACTTCCGTGGTATAATTTATGTCTTGAATGTTACTGCACTTTGCAACGTATCTTAGACTTACCGCCATAACGACAATTAAAATGGTACATATCTTTAAGATATTGCACGTGCATGGTGATAAGAATATCATTGTTATCTCATCAATATACATTGTAGCTTCTATCGGTACATGTAGATCCAGATAAGTCCGCTTTCAATCAAGGCTTAGGCTGCGGTTCCAACAGAGCTGAGCGAGGCAGCTTAGCAGTGCGTCAGGAAAATGTCCACTGATAGGAATTATAGTCAGAATAATAGTCCTCCTAACCGTTTTCTGTCGGCAAAACTCAGCGGAATTAACCATCGGCGCGAGAGATATTATAGTGCGCAAGAGTGTGTGCTGACACAAGTGTACTCTCTCTTCCCTCACCCTCATATTCCGATGGGACGGCGATGCCACGTGATCGCAGAGAGATCAGGCGCAGGGCCAATTAGGGCCGATTCCCACTGGAACGGCAGCAGCCGGTAGTGGCCGGCGCAACCTTTTCGATTTTTCCAAGAGATATTGGTCTTTTTAGTATGTAAATAAAGTTTAAAATGATTTCACACTGAAAGTGCTCGCCGCACCGCTGCCAGCCGCTGCTTTCCCGGTGTGAATCGGCCTTTAACGTGTTTTCCGAGCCACGGAGGTATCATACCAAACTATTGAGTCCCGGTAGACCAAGAAGGTAATGGTGGGACGAACTGGGCTGGGGTCTACCAAAATTGGAATCAGCTAGCGTGGGCTCACGAAACATCGAATGGAGAGAGGCATCGAGCGGATGAAAAACGGTGAACAAAGGAAAAAAGAAGGAATATTTTTAGTCTTGTTTGCCGCAGCCAGCAACCTTAGACTATTAGGACCAATAATGTCTAGAATACCAGATCGGTCAATGCACTTCAGTGAGCCGTAGTTCCGTAATACATTAGAGAGTTTAAAAGCTTTTAGACGTGGATCATGACTTGCGCTTTTTGGAATGCACACTTTAATGTAGCAGATGCAGTTAGCCAGAATTGATCAGGAGTAGGTACGCTAGGTTCGTGTTTAAAAAGGACAAAATTGGAAGTACCTGTTTAACTTTACAAATTACTGGAATGATCATGGGAAATAATCAAACAGGCTTGTAATAACGTGCAGTGTTTTGGGCCATCCGCACAAATCAAATTTTTCCGATATTTTGGGCTAAAAAAGCCTTTGGCAGCATTCTAATACGAAGATTAGAATGCTGCCAAAGAGAGGCAAATGCAATATCGTATCAACTGTTTTGATAGAAAAATCCCGATAGATACCCCGTTACTAACCGAATATGTATAACCTAGGTTCAGATTCAGATAATTTTAGTTACGATACAGAAGAATATAACATATACATCAGGCCTGTAATCCCCGTAAGGGCAGAGGTGTACCTAATAGTACACCCACATTTCGCCAGTTATATTTAAGTCCCGTGTTATATGGGCGAGCCATCATCATATTGCCATGCCATCAACTGGACGCAAATCCAGACTCCGTGGCTGCTACTGAGAAATTTCTGATGGAAAAACCCAATAACACTTTGCCGAATCGAACCCAGGACCTCATGCTTAGTAGTCGCGCTTGCGACCACTAGATCAACGAGGCGGTCAGATTCAGAGGAAATAAAGACAAAATTGCCAAGTGCAAAGAGCAAGTTACTATTAGATTCCCAAAATGTTTTCTAGTCCTAAGTAGTGTAATAAATGTATAAATATCTAAAAGGTAGTATTTGAGGACATATTATTACTAATTAATTTCGCCTATCCCTAAATCAAATTAAAAAAAGAAACAAAATAAAGTTCTCTCACCTGAACACGACTACTAGAATCCAATCCATGGTAAGAGTGACTGCGGATACAATCTACTATCGTTACAACCTAAAACTTATCCACTATCTTTTTTTTAAAACCTTCAAAAAGATTAAAATTTAAATTCGGCCCCTCTCGTCACTGCAACGCGTCGTCTCCCACCGATGGCATTAGAATTACATTTTTTTTTTTTTAAGTATTACAAGAAAAAGTGTACATTTCGGCGCAGTAGGTAATAATATGAACTTACAATGGTATGAAAAATGTTAAATCCAAATGTTTGGTAGCGACCTGCCCGATCTAGGTTTATTTGAAGCTGTGTTTTAGGCTATCACTTTACATAGCACAATAAATTAGGACATTAAAATCCTCACTTAATACTATAAATGCGAAAGTAAGTTTGTTTGTTTGTTACCTTCTTACGCCTAAACCACTGATCCGATCAGATAAAATTTTGCAAATACGTTGTCAGGTGTACAGAAACAGAGAAAGGGTTCCTTTCATCCCGAAAAAAGTACTTTTCCTGAGGAAAATAACAATAACGTTCTTATGATAATAGATGGCGCCACGTGTGTTTTGAATCATCATTGAACTATACCTTATATATATATATATATACCTTACTGATATCGTTGAAGCGATTAGGGGTCTTAAGTGCGGTAAAGCCTCCGGAATGGACGACATCTCAGTTGAGCAGATAAAACAACTTGGCCCAGTTCCGGTGTCGTGGTTGCTACAACTATTCAACAACTGTCTGGAATCAGCTTCAGTACCCCGACTCTGGAGAATGTCTAAGGTCATAGCAATACCCAAGCCAGGTAAAGCAGCAGACGACCCAAAAAACTTCCGTCCAATCTCTCTACTGTGCCATACATACAAGCTTTTCGAGAGACTGTTGCTGAACCGTCTTACGAGCGTTGTTGATCCGAAATTAATCCCTGAGCAAGCTGGTTTTAGACCTGTCAAGTCTTGCAGTAACCAGACCCTTAAACTTGTTCAACACCTTGAAGATGGTTTCGAGGAAGGAATGATCACAGGCGCTGTGTTCGTGGACCTATCCGCTGCCTACGACACAGTCAACCTCAAACGGCTGCTGTGGAAGGTGGAGACCTTGATCAGCGACCAGAAGTTTGTTCGAATTCTCCGGGAACTTCTCCACAACCGCCGTTTCCAGGTCCACCTTCTCTCAGACAAAAGTCGCTGGAGGGCACAAAAGAACGGTCTGCCTCAAGGTAGTGTCTTGGCACCGCTTCTATTTAATATATACACCAACGACCAACCATCAAGCCCGAATACGTCCCGCTTCCTCTACGCAGACGACCTTGCTCTCACCTCCCAAGCTACCACCTTTGAGGAGGTCGAGGTCTGCTTGTCAGATGCTCTTGGTGAATTAGCCACATATTATCTCGCTAATTCACTCAAACCTAATCCGTGCAAAACTCAGTCTTGCATTTTCCACCTTCGAACCAGAGAGGCTAGACGCAGACTTAACATCGTTTGGGATGGGGTGTCTATCAAGCACAGTAACTTTCCAAAGTATCTTGGGGTTTATCTGGACAGATCATTGACCTTCAGCAAAAACTGCAATACCATCAAGCAGAAGGTGCACACTCGCAACAGTCTCTTACGGCGACTTGTCTCTTCCAAGTGGGGTGCTTCGCCTCATGTCTAGCGGACTACTGCGCTGGCGCTATCTTTTTCAGCTGGCGAATTTGCATGCCCCGTGTGGAGCCGTTCAGCCCATGCAAAGTTAGTGGATACAGCTCTGAATGAAACGTGCCGGATCATCACTGGTTGCCTTAAACCGACCCCGGTACAGATGCTGTACCCACTGACAGGAATAGCGCCACCAGAAGTTCGTAGAACAGTGGCAAGTTCTAGTGAAAGAGCCAAAATGGTCTCAGACACACGACACCCTTTACATTTAAATACCCTCGTGTCGCAAAGGCTGCAAAGCCGAAACAGCTTTATGAAGTGTGTTTCCCCACTCATTGGCGAGCGGTCCACAGAAAGAATAAAGCTGTGGCGAGGCAGTGCATCCTTACCTAACCCATTCGTTCCACCAGCTGAAAATCTCCCACCTGGACATGAGTTGCCATGGCTGACCTGGAAGTCTTTAAACAGACTCCGGACCCAGGTTGGACGCAGCAAGGAAAACCTGCTCAGGTGGAGATTCATTGATGACTCTGCCCTAGAGTGTAAATGTGGTGCTGTTCCACAAACGATGGGCCACTTAATATCGTGTCCTGCTTGTCCTGTCACTTGTTCACTACAGGAACTGATGGATGCTACCGAAAGCGCCAAACTAGTAGCTCAGTTCTGGGCCGACACAATATAGATTGCCATCGACACGCTAAGAAGAAGATTGAACTATATTATTATAGAAACTTTAGCAGTGTGTTAAGAGTTCTATTTTCAAAATTAACGTTTCGACATTTGTATTTTTTGTTTATCATTTTAAGAAAATCAATGAATACTTTATGAATTCTATTTATGTAATTATTCAATCAATTTTTAATATAAATAAAATTTATGAATATTATGTACGCCTATTTTTTCTACCCATGTAAACAAATGAATAAATGACTTATGACTTATAAAATTGATTCTCGATTGCATGTCTAGTTTGCGACTTTGTGCACACCAGGTCCTCCCTTCTCCTATCGGAAGAAATTGGGTCATAGGGTAGAGTGTTGGTGTAGAATTATGTAAAGAATAAATAATTGCCGTACTGTGTGCCGTGTGTAGGGAACCTAAAAGGACGGAAGGTAGCAACTTTTAGAATTGCTCTCGGAGCACGTTCTAGAGGAAGAAGAATTGTATTTCCCACGCTACCCCAGGATGTTATACAATATGTTAGAATAGACTGACACAACGCTAGATAAATCAGTTGTATTCATTTATAGCCGGCTACATTAAGTAAATACTTAATGTAGCCGGCGACGACATATATTAGTTTGCGTACTCTAGTACACTCTAGATTTTGCTGTAAACAACAAAGTAGTATCATCCGCATAAGAATATAACATCATTTTGGAGTGACAGGCAGCACAGATCATTTATATAGATTAAAAATAATGTAGGACCTAAAATACTGCCTTGTGGAATTCCAATTTTTACTGATTGCTGACGATCGCTCAATAATCAGATAATAGTAAAAGCTGTGCTCCTCTTATCCCAACTCAACCGCAATTAGACACTGATTGTAGGCGTCGCCTCTATCTGTCCACATCAGGGCTCTGTAGAAGCACGCTGTGGTGCGGGTAAGTAGGTCACGTGGTGTCACCACAAACGTACTGCGATTCATTTTAAATCCATACCGATGACCGGATCCGACATATATTTTAATGTATTTACCCCAATGGCCATGCCATCTTGTGAACGAATTAAAACTTGACTCTATTTACGTGTCCCTAAGGCTAAGCGTTGATTATAATTTAGGTAGGTACGTATGTATTTCGCCCCCCAGTTGACTTCTTGTCGAAAATAAGGTGGTGTGACTACTCCTAGACCTATTGGCAGATCATCATCATCATCATCATTTCAGCCGAAAGACGTCCACTGCTGGACAAATAAATAAAATTAAAGTGTCTGTTTGTGATTTAAAAAATAGGTTTTTACTGAAATTATTATGTTTATGGCGAGTGCCATAAGGTATTGTGATGGTCCCGCTGTCTCGCCCTGTGGCACTCCTTTAGCATGGGTCACTAAATTTAAGTACTTGGGTCATTGGGTCACTGATGATCTTAAGGACAACATGGATATACAGAGGGAGCGCAGTTCGTTGGCTGTTCGATGTAACATGCTGGTTCAAAGATTTGCTCGTTGTACAAATCAAGTTAAAGTCACTCTTTTTAAAGCTTTGGACTAGTTTTACGCAGAGGACATACAGCGATCTCCGTGTCCAATATAATAACGCGTTTAGGATACTGTTGGGGCTTGTCATGTCTACTAAGTAAACTTTTTATTTGTTAGGAATAATTCCTAACAAATAAAAAGTAAGAAAGTAGACTGTACAATTAAATTTAATAAATAAAAAGAGGGGAGGTACAAAATACAGGTACATACAATACGGCTTCACAGAACAGGCGTCAGGTCAGTCCTGGCAGTACTGTGTCAGGCAGGTTCCGCAGCTTGGAGAGCAGTTCCCGGGCAAGTCCGTTAGCGGAACCCCGGGATGTAATCACGACTCCTGGGAGGTGGAGGGACGCGTCAGAGCGTCGGAGCCCTACCACTGGTCACTGGCACTTTTAGTGGAGTGGACTTCACCGTACTATTTACTGCTCTACTGGAATCCCGTCGTAAACTGATTGAACTATGTCAACGCCTCCTTTTATAGGGAATTTGAGTGTTCCATTAGTTGCAGTATTATTCCGTTTGATTTTACGATTTAAGTTGTTGTAGCCATATAATCATCTGATCTGCCAGGTGCAGTCGGCCAAGACATATAAAATCTCATAACCCGAGAGTGCGTTAAGAAATTTATGATTATAATTTAGTATTCCATTAATCAGTAGGCAAACGTAATTCAAAATAAAAACTAGATTTAGACTAGCCAAAACGATATAAATGAATTTTAAGTAATACATCCTAATGCAACCTTTATTGAATAGGCTGTTACAGAAAATCTAAGAGAAAAAGAATAAGTTAACAGCAGCTTGACGTTAAATGTAATTTCTGGAAAATATTATATAACATTTTGTAAAATTGATAAAATTGACGAAATTACAGTGATAATGAAGATAATCATGAATGGAAATGTAACTGCAGTGTTATATATACTAAATTTTTACCACAGATACTATATTTATGATAATAAGTTACCATGAATGAAATTATGAATAATAGACGTGAGTATACAATATCTGCAATACACAGATACTATAGGCTGTCGCGGTGTTGTAAAGCGTCCACTATGTTTGCGGAGGAGCGCACAGACGATTTCTACGCCATTGTAAGAAAAAGGACCGCCTCCATAGCCAACCGACTACGCTCCGCCACCAATAGTCTCCTGAGCGTGTTCTCAGATCGGTGGGACTCCCCTCTGCTGCGCCACTGGGTGATGATCTATACCAATTTATTTAGTTCTTTCTTATTTCCTTATTACTAATACTAGTTATTAAGTTATTTTGTTGCTACTAACACTATGGACACATGTCTGAAATAAAGAATATGAATTTGAATGCATATATTATGAAAGTAAGTTACGGTATAAAAAATAAAAAGCAAATATTTTTTCAATAATTTATTAAAACTGTTTTTTCAACAATAATCAAAAATAGGGATCTTTCTTGGGTAAAAAATATATTTTCCTACTTAGTCCGTCAGTTACATTATCAAAAAATATTGGATACATATTTATTGTTTTATCAAATCAATAAAAACTGACGACGATAAAACGCATCAAAGATCATGAGTGGGGGCTTGTGACGTCACTTCGCCGGTTAAAGTGTAGTGACATAGTGACGTCACACGAGTTTTCGACGCACTGTATCCCCTTGATTTTTTGTTTACGTTAAAAAGGAAAAAATACGTGTTCAATATTTTTTGGTAATCTATCTGACGGATTAATTAGATTTTTTTGGTAAAATACCCTATTCTTAACAAATGAAAGATCATTCCGTTTGGTAGGTACATTGAGAGAGTGACTCTTTATAATGCTGCGGTAGTAATGCGCCGACGCACGTGGTGTGCGCTTGCGTTCAGGGTCGGAGAAGTCCACCTCGTACAGACCGAATTTTACACTGGAATATAGACGTACATTCTAACAATAAATAATGAATATGTGATCAAAAATGGAGAATAAATGAAATGCCTCAAATCACAATGTTTCTTATAATATTCTGACTTCTTCATAAAATTAAAACTAAACTTTCATCGGGATACTTGAAACCTTTTGCCAAATCTCATGTACTACTGAGTTCACTGACATTCGACCACTTTTCTCATAAGGGGAGAAGTCACAAACTTTCAGGAAGTAGGAAAAACTATTAACAAAATAATTTGTACATGGCCTCGACCATCCTTTTAGATAGGAATATAGACAGAGATAGAGCCGAGGTGTTACCGCACAGAAAATTGAAAGACATACCTATATCCATCCACCCATTCGAAGTTATCGATGAGTGTCCATGCGCTGTACGCTGTCACATTGACGCCATCTTGTTTTATTGCCAGCAAAATCTGTAAACAGAGGGTTAATAGAGTAATTGTGAAAGCATAAGAAAGATGAAGTGCTGTTTCCGCGTTAGCTAGCATTGCTGTATTTTGGATTGAAGTTCTTTAAGCCTGAGAGTATTTCTCGTTAGACTTCTACTTTTTTTTTAGATGGACCAATACGGTTTACGATAGGACTCAAATGTAACGCACGTAAAACATTATCCTGATGAATGCATTGAATAGTACAGTCATGTTTAAAAACAGGTTTGAAAAAAAATTGTGAAAAAGTTATAAGTTTGAACTCCAATATCTACAAGGACAGTAACTACAAGGTTGGTCAAGAACAAAAAAAAAAATGCAATTTGGGGAGGACAAGTGCCTTTCGGCTTCGTTAAGGATCTTTTTACACCAATTGAATTATCGTACACTGTGTAAGCACTCTGCAGGTATAGACGGTTAAGACTCACCTGTTCCAAATAATCCCTGTAATATTGAATCCTGTTCTGATCATCGAGTCCACCGAATGTAGAGAGCCCGTTCTCAGTGATCATGAACTCCAGATCACCGTACCTATCCTTCAACCAGACCAGCTGCTTGCGAATCCCTTCAGGATTTACCTGTGAGGAGATAAGAAGAATTGATCATATTGTTATAGAATAGAACACCTGTATGACTCCGAAGAGTTAGATGGAGGTACCTGTGGTTGGCTACGTTTCGCCAGTTAAGTGCCATGTGATAGCGGGTAAGCCTATTGCCTTCAAACGGTCACGATTCCAGACGACTAGGGGGCTGCTACTGAAATAATTCTTATCTAAAATCTAAAACCCTTTGTCTGCCATGGAATCGAACGCAGGGTCCCGCTCCTAGCAGAAGCGCTTGCAACCACTTAGTCCACGAGGCTGTTTTTCTCAAGGTATATAAAGACCGGCCCAAGTCGATTTAGTGTGGATAAGTATGGTTATTCCTTCAAACTATTGACAGTTAATAAAACAAGAACACTTACGAAGAACCAAGAAGAAGCAGCATTGGGCCAGTCAGCCGGCTTCTCTATTTTACCGTTGATGTCAATAGCGTCACCTAGCGGCCAGGCTGAGAACTCTTCTCCCTCCTTACCTGCACGAATCTCTCGGCTCGTGTAATGGTTAAGTGCGTAGAAGTCGTAGGTTCCTGCAGAAGTTCAGGGGGGTTTACTGTGACATCTTCAAGCAGTTTTAATTCCAATGTGGGAAAGAGACAGAGCTATACAGATCGTCTAGCGCTATCTCTTTCCCAAACTAGAATGACGACTTCTTCCTACTAATAGAAATTAACTGGAACGTGTTTAAGTAACTTCTGGTCAATAATGTTAAAAATACATACAGGTTCATTGAATTGAATTATGATGGTTGTCTTGGATTAACACACATATACATTATACTTTTTATCAGAATGCTTTAAAAAAACGTCCGTGCCCACCCCAAGCTACATGGGACGAGGGTAGGAAAATGATGATACTTCTTCTCGGAATAAATGAAGTAAGTAGTTCAAGTCTTTTTGTTTTTAGCGTATCCTGCAATAATGTACAATTTTATCCATTTACCTCTAATCATCTCAATCTCCTCCTGAGTAAATGCCGGGAAAGTAGACCTTGGGTATCCTCTCTTTAAGCTCAGCTCGTTCATGAGTTTCTCTATGGAAGGCGGCCAACCCCCATCTTTGGAGTAGATGGGGTGAGAGTATCTGCCCCCCTGAAAAAATAAATGAAGTTGAGTTTTTTCAAACGTCTGCAGTTTCATCAGTTGAGCCTCGATTCTACAATAGTCTTTTATGCTTGTACCTGCTATTGAAAGGCAAATACATTCCTCTATTGATGAAGATCTGTCAAAGTTTATTAAATAATCTGACTAATGTGATCAAGCTATTTTAAAATGTATATGACATGAACAGATTTTCAACCAATGACAACGTTTGTAAATAGCTACACTAGCGCCATTGGGTTTAAAGTTGCATCAGTTGATTTGAACAATACCTGGGATTGAATGCAGGATTGCATTAATTCATTGAATTTATCCTTAAGCCATACAAGGATTTCCGTTTTGCTCATATTTCTAACATGCAAAATAGTACCTAACTTACACAGTTCTCTCTGGCTAGTTCCGCAAGCACCTCATCTTCTTTCGTTTTAGGATCGAACCACAATAATTGATTTGCTATTGAGACTCTACCTGGAAATTAAATATAAATAAAACAAAAATATAAATAAATATTGATTGAAGTCTTTTAGTATGCTATAAGAATACATAATTATCCACTGAGCTATTTGGTGGCACAGTCAAATTAACCAACCCTATGGCATGAAATCAATCAAAATCAAATTCAAACTAGCCTAAGAAATAAAACTTTTTGAACGTCAAAAAGTGGTGAGTTGCGCTGGTTCGGTCAATGTGGCGACACTTGGGGGAGGCCTATGTTTATCTTTCGGCTGAAATGATGATAATGATGGTGAACGTCAAAATGACATAGGCAGTCCTCTAAAGCGCTTTTAGTTGAGGAGACGATGCGGTGGAAAAAACTTCCCTAATGAGTTATTCTTGTTAGGTACAATACATTTCGATAACAGAAAAAAACAAGAGGAAGTTTCTGGAACTTACCATTATATTTAGGTTTAAACTCTTCATCATACAGCCTCCAAGCCTTAGCATGTGCCAGCAACACGTACTTATTGCACAAGTAAGCGCCCACCTCAGGGCTGAAGACGGCTGGTGCAAAGAGGCCGTTGTTGTTGTACACGATGTCGCAGATGACGAGGGGTTCGTTGAGAGTCAGCCACAGCTTCACGCGGTCGCCGTAGAGGTTGTATAGTACTCTTGCGTAGTCGACGAACCAGTCGACTATAAGAGGGTTCGTCCAGCCACCTGGGAGGGACAGTTTGGTTGAGTGAGAAAGCTACGTCTAAACATATTTAATAGTTGCCTAATTGAGAGACGGAGGTTGACGGGTTGTAAGAAGCAGTTGAGGTCTTTACCTAGTTCAAATATTTTATTCAATCGCATAAAAATAAGTAACGAAAAGGTAGTATAGGTACTACAAACATTTTAATTTAAGCCACCGAAATGTAAAGAAGGAAAAAGTTCCTGCTCACCGTTCGTTTAAGACTGCTGGAAAAGACAAAGAATGACGCTTTTTTAATTTGGGCTACAATTATCTTAAGTTTTTGCCAATCAGCAATCAGCAAACGATGGGTTTCGTGCTATAAAAACACACTGGGTACGATACACTGTCTCTAGCAAAACTAACAAAGTTGAGATTACAACTTAACACAATAACACGGGATACAATGAATTGGGTACAGTTCCAAAAGGTCTCGACTTGGCGATCAGACACTGACTGTCATCCTAGCGTCGAGCTGTGAACATCAGGGCTCTGTAAAGCACACTGTGGTGTGGGTACCACACCACAGGCGTACTGTGATTCATTTTAAGTCCATACCAATGATCGGATCCGACAAATATAATATTTGCAGTAAGCACTGTCTAAGCTTCCACATGCAGACCTATGTAAACAGACAAACCACGAACCCTGTCATACAGGATGTCCTAGTTCAGGCGTCGAGGACACATTGATGTGAACGTTTATTGAAGCGTTTTTTTGACACAGCATATTACTTACTTACGATCCATCAGAGAACCTTCTACCTGGGCACGAGCTGCCGTGGCCGACTTGGAAAACTCTTAACAGACGAACTACGAACTACGAACCCAAGTCGGCCGGAGCAAAGACAGTCTCTGCAGATGGGGGTTCACGGACAGCTCAGAACTAAAGTGCATATGCGGCGTCTCCCCACAAACAATGACTCACCTTCCATCTTGCACTGCATGACCTGCGCTCTTGATGATTTATTTACTGCATCAGTGAGCGGGGTTCGCGTGGCTGAGCTTTGCCGTCGATACGCTAAGGAGGAGATTACTTACTCTGGTATAGTTGTTGATTAGACTAGATTTAATAAACGTTTATGAGGTGGATTGCCTTACCAAGATCTTGAAGCGATTGTGGCAAGTCCCAGTGGTACATAGTCACGAGAGGCTCAATGCCCTTCTCCAGTAGACCGTCGATCAGGTTGTTGTAGTAGTTCTTGCCATCCTCACAGATGTAGTTAGCGAAACCAGACGGGAGGATACGCGGCCAGGATATTGAGAACCTAGAAGAGAAAATAAATTAAGACTTCAAAGGATTGAAAAAACTCTCAATGCGGCCAGCTCGGAATTGCACTGCCCTAGGTAGTGCAGTGCAATTCCGAGCTGGCTGCTTTTATTCTATCTTTTAAGTTAGGAACTACGCACGTGTACTTTATGTGCAAAAACATGGCCGAACATTTATGATTAAACAGAAAAATGAACCGAGCAGCTAAAACGGCAAATCTTTCCGTGAACATTCTACTTAGCTATTGATGATTATTTTGCACTTAAAATAACTACAATGAATTAATTACTTTAGTCAAAAAAACATTGAAAACCTGCGCAAATATTTAGACTGGCTGTTAATACTCTCTGTCATGCTGGAGCGCGTAAAAAACAAGTTCACGCGTCATTTGTACTGCAGACTGTACGGGGTTTATCCATTGTACCCGCTGATGTACCCCACCCTGTTTGTACTGGGCATGGTCGGGTACAATGAATTGAGGGTGCGACGACAGTTCACTCTTGTCGTCTATTTAATAAAATTACTCCGGGGCAAGGAGCACAACCCAGGAGTACTTCAGTGCTTGCGGTTCTCTGTTCCAGACCGCTACGTGTGGAGGCGGCGGCCCCCGCCACTGCTGGCTGTGCCAACTGCAAGAACCAACCTGCTGGCTAAAGCACCTCTCACGCGAGCAATTCGTACTGTTAACGAAATTCAGAATTGGTTGTACACTTTAGTGAACTTGCAAAAGTAACTTTAAATATAATATGTTACGAAAGCATTAATTAGTGTAATTTTAGGTTTATTGTTTATTTTATGTTTGTTGTTTCTTTTATTGTTTTACTTTTTAATTTTTGACTGTAAAACATATTTAAGTTAATATTGTATAAGGTTAGGTTGTATCGTTTTAGTTATCAGTAATTTTGTATTAATGTACCTATTGTGTAATTGTTAGTAATGTAAGGTTATTTTAAATAGTTAATAATTATTACAAGTAGTCTTAGCTATCGCATTAGGTTTGTAACCTATAATGATAGTATAAGAGTTTTAAATAAATCAATAAATAAATTTTCGTAGACTGGGTCTTTATCATTACCTGTAAAAGTGTAGTCCCATTTCCTCTGCCAGCTCAATGTCCTTCTTCCATTTGTGGTAAGAGTCGCAGGCGACATCCCCATTGGTCATGTCAGTGATCCTCTTCGGATCTTCATGAACGAATCGGTCCCAGGTGCTTTCGCTTTTGCCTAAAAAAACATTACATTGTAAAGGAGACATAGCTTTAGATACCGTACTGAGAATACATACAGGATTCTTCTTTGATAAGTTGGCGAAACACGTAAAAGTACTTAACATGACGTCTGTTATCGTCAAGGGTTTAGGGAGAGGTGTACTTATAGTACAAAGGGTGATTCTAATACCATGAATTAGGCACAAAAAAGCAGGCACCGTGGCTACTATTTAGAAAATTCCTGATGGAAACATCCACTATCATCTACGTCAATCCGGGAATCGAACCCGGAATCTCATGCTCAGAAAAGACTATAGAACTCTTAAATCCCTAAAAATAAATCTTTAAACATAGATCTTTAAACAAAAGTGGTCAGACAACAGTTTGGACCTGCGCCAGGTTGATTTTGGCGAAGTTTCTGCTGTCTGCATAATTTTGACCGTGTCTTACCTCCCTCATTCCAGCCGCCTTCGACCTGGTAAGCAGCAGTGGAGGCTCCAAACCTGAACCCAGGTGGAAACGACAGGTCCTCAGCATAGCATGCCGCTAGCACAGTGCTGTGGAATAAAAACTCTTAACATTTTCTTTTGAAGAAAGCAAGAAAAATTTCCAACTCAAAAATTGGACCAAATATTTATTGTTGTGAATGTGAGAGAATCAAACTTACAACCCAAAGAGTGAAAGAGTTCTTTCAGTTCAAAGGCAAAGAAAAATGATCAGTCCTAACTTTGGACATTATTTTCTCATGTTATGTTGGATGGATGGAGAGGGAGAGGAAGACCAAGGAAACGATGGATACTCGTAGATTGTGTGAGGAATGGCATGAAAGAAAAAGGAACAAGGACGGTTGACAGAGAAGAATGGAAGAATAAAACGAGTTGCGCCGATCCCAAGAAATATGGGACACGGGCAGGAAGATGATCGGCGGCGGCGCCTATCGCGTCCGGCCAATACCTGGTTCAATCCATGGTCCGGAGCGAGAGGGAATGGGACGCCGTCACCTCCTTCTGCGAAGCAGTCATGCTAGCGAAGGAGGTCTCCCTCTCATGCGGAGCGTGAGAGGAAGAGAAACTCTCGTCCCAGCCACCGCGGGAGACGCCCCGGGCAGTAGACGTGGACCTGTGGACGGTGAGTAATGGGCTAGCTCGTCGTCCGTCCGTCCGTCTTATGACGACAGGCCGTGTTGACGGCGCATTCGTGTTCCATGCGCGCCTCAAAGAGATGTCAGCAACAGGGATGGGCTCGCAGGGGCCGATGCCTGCCAGGGCTGCGGGAATGATCGAAAAAGATACCGCGGCCCTGGCACTCAAAGGGCAAGGAAGGAACATGGAAGGGTTTTAGTCAGTACAAGTCTGAAACTCCCTTCCGCTCCGCCCAGAGCTGGAGAAGTCAATTGATGATTTTCCATCCGTAAAAAAAAAAACTGGTAGCAGTTCGCCGCGTATTGTCGCTTGCCAGTTTGATTCACACGCTTATCGCGTAAGCAATGAACAGCCCGCTCCGCTGTCAAATTGGGGTCCTCTATTAAGACGCGCCCGCTCCCGCTCCCACCTGAGCTGCGCACCAAGCGTTTGTTTTAGACGCATACCCCTCTGCTGGCCGGTCCCACCTGCACCGCCCACTTAGATAAGATATTCTTTTAACGATAGCGAAGATAGAATACTGAAAAATGTATTGAATTGACATAAGCTACCGTAAAGCTTCCTGTCAAATGTCACTGTAGAAATAAGACACCACCAATGCGATTGCTATCTTGCCTAGGATTTCTGGGTAACGTTGTTTCATCATCATCATCATCATCAGCCTATAGCAGTCCACTTCTGGACATAGGCCTCCTCAATCGCACGCCACTCAACTCGATTCTCAGCAACTCTCATCGAGTTGCTACCAGCCACCCTGCGAAGATCGTCACTCCACCGAGCCTGGGGGCGTCCCACCTTACGTTTGCCAATTCGCGGTCTCCACTTAAGAACACGTCTACCCCAACGGTCAACAGTCTACGGCTAATATGACCGGCCCATTGCCACTTCAGCTTACTTATTCTGTGAGCTATGTCGACAACTCTGGTTCTCTGTCCGATCACCTCGTTTCGGATGCAATCCCTCAGAGAGACTCCGAGCATAGTCCGTTCCATAGCTCGCTGAGCGACTTTACGTAAACGTTGTTTGCTGATAGATGTATGTAATAATATGCGGGGTCCTTCACTTACGCTTATTGATTTACCGATACCCCCTGTGGAATTTTATGGATCACAATATTTATTCCTTAATTGGAATGATAAGCTGTTTAAACTGACATAGCAATAACATAATTTCTCTGATATGACTTGCACGCCATCTTATCTACACTTATAACTTGTGAATTTATTTATCTACTGTCATAATAATCCAATCGGTTATTTTATTAAACAACATAACAATTGATCTGTTGTGTACATAAATAAAGATAAACTGATTGATTGATTCGATGCGATATTATTTGCACACGACTTGCATCCAAATTGACAGATGGCCTTGGACGTCAGGAACCGGGCGATACACGACAAATATATTTGGACAGGACATCTGGCTAGACGCGGAGATGGGCGATGGAGAAAAACTTTGACCGAATGATGGCCAAAGAAACTAGGACTGTCCAAAAGCTGTAGTTGACGATACCATAAAAATCGCGGGAAACATCTGGATGAGGGACACGTAGAACACGAAAGTGTGACAGAAAAACGGATAGGCCTATACCCGGCAGTGGCGGATTCCGGGCTGATATGATGATGATGATGATAATTAATAGCACAGGAGCTGATCAAACCTTTCTTCTACTTTTATTGTGCCCAGAGGTCCACAATGAGTAGCTGAGAGTTCAATCCCCGCACGGAACAAATATTTGTATGGCCTTTAGATAGTTGTTCCGGGTCGGGCTGTTTGTGTGTGTGTGAGTTTAAATGTTTGGGAACGCACCCATGATACAGAAGAAATACCTAGTGTGGGGCAATTTCAACAAAAAAATTAACGTGATTTTTATTACCCGACTGCGGCGAAGCGCAAAAGGGTTAAGCAGATTGATGCACTATTTGCATCCGAACTAATAAAATTACTAGTTGAACGTGAACTGATTGATAGTTAATTGCACACAAAAAAGGAATATAGATACGGCTTCTAATTAAGCGTAGGACGATGAACTAAGCGTGGAAAAAAGAAGCTCTCCATCCTCTGGATTAACATTTGCTTGCAATTTAAGCCACCTTTTTTTTCGGATTGAAAATAATCAAATGACTCCTCCCGCTCTGGGCAGAGCGGAAGGGAGTGTCAGACTTATACTGACTAAAACCCATCCATGTTCTTTCCTTGTCCTTTGTGTTCCAGAGCCGCGGTATCTCTTCCGAACAGTCCCGCAGCCCTGGCAGGCATCGGCCCTTACGGGCCCCTCCCTGTTTGCTGACATCTCTTTGAGGCGCGCGTGGAACACGAACGCGCCGTCAACACAGCCTGTCGTCAAAAGACGGACGGACGGCGAGCTAGCCCATTACTCACCGTCCACAGTTCCGCGTCTACGGTGGCCGGAAGCCACCACGTGACCCGCGACGCCCGGGGCGTCTCCCGCGGCGGCTGGGTTGGGAGGTTCTCTCCCTCTCACACTCCGCCAGCCCCTTCGCTAGCATGACTGCTTCGCAGAAGGAGGTGACGGCGTCCTATTCCCTCTCGCTCCGGACCATGGACTGGACCAGGGCTGGACGCGATAGGTCGCCGCCGCCAATCGCCGCAATGAGGATACGGCGGTGCTCCGCCCAAGCAAGGCAGACCTCCACAGTGTGCTCCACCGTATTCTCTGGGCGATCCTCACTGTGATAATACCTAGGCGTTTCCTCCCGCCCGATTCGATGCAGGAGTCTCCCGAAAAAACCGTGTCCGGTGAGGACCTGCGTAAGGCGGAAGGTGAGAGTGCCGTGGCGCCTCTCAAGCCAAATTTATGCCACCTAAAGTACCACTTATCTCATAGTAGCCTAAGTGCCAAGAGGGGTTTTTACCTACAAAAAATCAGTCACCTCGTGTATGTAAGTATTATCGCCATAAAGACAGTTACACTCTCCAGAACCTGGTTGATCTGTCCTTATCAACGTATGAAGCTTAGCGGCTGCTCTTGTCGGCTTCAGGGCCGCGTCGCCGCTCGGATACACAACATTAAGTATCTTTAAGATATTGCACGTGCATTTTGATAAGAATAGCATTGTTATCTCATCAAGATACATTGTAGCCACGATCGGCACATCGCCCGCTGCGCCTGGGAAATTCCTAATGGAAAACCCAATAACACTTTGCCCAACTTGGAAAACGAACCCAGGACCTCATGCTCAGCAGTCACGTTTGCGACCACTAGACCAACGAGGCAGTTAGATACAGAAGTAATAAAGACAATATGGCAAGTACAAAGAGCAAGTTACCATTAGATTCCCAAAATGTTTTCTAGACCTAAGTCTATTATTCATGTAATATGTATTTACATATCTTACGTATAATATATTCGTATAGGCTTCTTCAAATGTTAGGCTATATATTATCACGGGTAAGCAATATTGCATTATGTACGTATTCTTCAATTGTTTGACGTTTCAGCCATGACGTGTATGACAACAGCTATTTAAATGGTAACGGCGTAGCGGTTTCATGATCGCTCTGTAAACTATCGGTCGCATGTGCGAACCCCAGTATTATTTTCATTTTTTGTGATATGTTTTAATATTATTTTTCGATGCTATGTGTGTGTGTGAGATTTCCCTTTTTTATACTAATATCGTTTACATTCTTATTTTTTTTTTCGTCAAATATTTCTCCAAAAGTATAGAAGAAGACGACACACTGCGCCAACCTTAAATATATCGGGATACCTTAAATGGAAGAATGATAATATTGATGATGATTTCTCCAGGTTTACAATCTTTCTTACTGTGCTGGAAGTCGTTTTTCTTCTCTATTTGAAAATGATCAATAATCCTTACGCAGTTTGGATTTAAATATGTCACGGCGAGTTCTTAACCCTTAATAAGGCAAAGGGCAATTGCTTAACACCTCAGCTTTTTGACCATAGAGAAATAAACAAAAAAACGTATAAATAGTAACACAAAATCTGGTTTTTCAATCATTTTTATCTCCTATTTAGGGGTAAATTTATTTTGGAATTTTATTGATTTTTGTTGCTATTATTTTTAAGCAATTTGAATGTAAATCGTTTGCTACAAATAAAGAAGTTTCTAAAAACAAATAAGCCTGGATTATCAGAAGTTCGGTTAAGAGGAAATGCGGGTGGTCTTTTCTCCATACAAACGCTCTCGCCTGTTTTCTTTCTGGTTTATGACTTTAAAGCTATGATTGGTTCAGTTAAATAAATATCAACCTCTTGTCCCTATGTTTTCCTTTTTGATGATACATAATCTGTGTATGCACTAGAACCTTTACAAAATGCTAAAAATTGCCTATTTAGATCGCCTGTCAACAGAGACATAGTCTACAAATTTGACAACTATTAATGAAAAACGAAAAACATAGGGACACAGTATATATCCTTCTTATTCAGTTTATGAAATATCTTCTAAATTGTTCGAATATTGGAGGAGGAAATAGTCGAGAGCCAAACCTCGAATTATGACTTTTTACTATAGTTTTCCTTATTGCACCAATGTCGAAATCACGCTCGCAGAGCGTCAGCAATAGTTTCTTCAAATACCTACCGTGCTTCCTCTTAAGGTGAAAGCGTCAGGGTAGCCCGCGAAATTCAAATTTTCTTATGTTTTTTTTTGCAATTTGCAGGTCAGTGTCAGGTTGTATATTGATGAAAAATGAGCCGCGCCCGTATCACGTAAGTTACAGAATGACAGTCATGAAAATCATCAATACAACCCTCTAAGTTCATGCAACCCTTTTCCATAAATATTTCATGAAAAAGTCATTCAACCGTAAATCGCGTAAGCTGTATTATTAGGATAGTGGTCGCAGCGAGTATGAGGTATTGGGTTAGATTCCCGGGTCGGTTAAAGAAAGTGTTATTGAATTTTTCCTCCAGGAAATTTACAGTAGTAGCTACGATGTCTGAATTTGTGCCCGGTTGATGGCAATAGGCTCGCCTCCTATTTCATGGGTTTTAATATCTGGCGAAATGTGGATGTACTATTAGGTACAACTCAGCTTTACCTTTTGGGAATTTAATATTAGTTCAACATCCCGTTTAAAATCGAACTTCACTCATCTGTATACCTTATGAAAACAATATTTTTAGCAATCTTAAGACTTACATGAGCAAATATAATATTGCGAATGAATTGGCTGATAAAATCAAGTAAAGGCTACCTTTTAATAAAGTAAACGGAATTATTTTTATTCTTAATCTTTACTGCACACAATTAAAAAATATACATACAAATTGCAATGGTATAACTTATGTACAATGGCGAGGTCAATCCAGAATTGGATTTTCTTACAGCAAACCTAATTTTGATTTCGAGATTTGCAAAAGAGGATACACTTATGTGCATTAACATTAAATTCTGTTATAAAAATAATTCATTTTCAAAACTAAACTACATACCTACATTATAATATACGTTATACATACAGTACATATATATACTTACATACATATTGATCATGTTGACAGGAAATGCTCCTTTATTCCTTTCTTGAACACCTCTAACAAAGGGCTATACCGCAAGGAGTGTGGAAGTGAATTCCAAAGGCGCACAGCACGAACATTGAAAGATCCATCATACCGACTTGAAGAGTGGGGAGGGAGGCTGCGGGCTGTTCGAAAGAGATACCGCGGCCCTGGAACACAAAGGGCAAGGAAGGAACATGGATGGGTTTTAGTCAGTACAAGTCTGACACTCCCTTCCGCTCTGCCCGGGAGAAGTCATTCGATGATTTCCCACCCGTAAAAAAAAAGGAGTGGGGAGGGAAGAAGAAGAGATGATGATGAGCGACAAGGTTTACCTCTAGGAACAAGGTATTCGAAGCGTTCCCGAAGAGACGAAGGAGCTTTAGAACTGTGAAGAATAGAAAATAGAAAAGAAAGAGTGTGGCAATCACGACGCTGCCAAATAGGTAGCCACTTCAACTGCTTCCGAAATTCCGACACAATTAATGTGTTTTCCAAATGAAACGAAATCAACATTAAATTTAACTACAAAGCTTAAGGGTATAAGCATAAGGGTCAAAATTAAATTAAACTATAAAGAATCTGTTGGTGTGTCTGTTTCTTTGTTCCTACTACACGATTGTAAGGTAGATGAGTTGATACTAAATATACACTCATCTGTTTTCTTATTAAATATGTAATAAAAAACACATAAGCTATTTCTACTTAATAAAAGATTATAACGATTATAAAAATTTTTGAAGTGTCACTCACGTTTGTCGCAATTTTAAATAGCCTTGACTAAGTCAACAGGCAACACATTCATTTTAATTATGTTTTTTCATGTATATTACAAATATTTTTCACTTAGGACAGGCTTTATTTACAATTGTGGATATACCATAAAGTGAAGAGGAACTATATCCGTAAAAGTAACTGTTTAAGAAGGGTATTACAAAATTTTCGCGAAATTCAAATTCAATTCAATTTATTCAGGAACAATTTACATTGTGTTTGAAATCATACATCGAAAAGTAAAAAAAGAAATAAAAATCACATTCATTAGAATTATAAACTAACACAAAAGATATAGAAAAATAATAATAATTATAACATTACAAATTTAGAATTCAATAACAGCAAAAAAATATTGCAAGGTTTCCTTGTTGAAATTGTATATTTTTCGTTCGTTGCTTGAAATAACAATTACTTATTGAAAATAGTTCGTTTCCTCTACTACAATAATAATAAAGCGAATTTTAGATAACTTATTTATTTATTATGAAATGTTAAACTTTATTATTGTATTAACTATATGGGTAAGGTCATAAAAAAATGTACTATTTATAAGTTTTGAGGTGAGCCCATGTTTGATTGTGAATACCATGCGCTAACAAATAGTATGTTAATATTATTATTTTATAATATATTGATAATCATGCTTAGAATAATGTAGAACTAACCAGAATATTCGAGAGGCTTAAACTTAAAAAATAAAAGTATTTTTGAAATCAACAAAATAAAGCTGCATGTATAAATTTATTTGTCTCCTATCTACCAAGAGGACGAAAAAATTGCATCAAAAAAAAATTATTGGGATTATGGTTTTAAATTTAAAGTATACTGTTACAACAATAAACATGCTGTGTGATAATGTGTAAATTATTGTAATAATACAATGCTAGTGAACAAAAAACCGATTCTAATTTATGTCTCCAAAAGTTATCCAGTGTGTTATTCCGATTCGATATGGGGTAGATTTTTGGTGTTCAACAGTAGGCAACTTTACTTAGCTAATTTTGATGTGGCAACACCTTAATGTAACTGTCAAATGTCAGTTTTGACATATTTTTTTCATTTGTGGTCGAGGCAGTTATTAATTTGTAAATTCCATAATTAGTGCGCATATTTCGGAAAGTGTATCTGGGAATTCTACGCGGTAAGTACAAAGATATCGTTTACTAGGTTCCTAATTCGAAATTTATAGTCAATGACCTGAGTATATCAAGTTTTACTAGAGAAATCGCGCTTGATTTGTGACCGTTATTCATTGTTGAAGTTAGAATTTTCAAGTGTGTTTGTTCCAGTTCGTTATGTGTGTTATGGTGTTTGTTATGTCACACACTGGAATTTTATAAAAGAGACTGTACACATAACTATATTGTTTTGATATAATTTAATTTTGATTTGACTATTTATATTACGTATACCTATTAACATAGTTTAAAATATTGTACCTACTAACAAAATATGGATTGTTATTGTCCTAAATAAACGTTTTGAATTAAATTGAACATGGTTAAATGCATGGTTAAATTTTAATTTCATGAGAAAATAAATAATTCATAATATTTTAAAATGTATTTTACTTGACCTATTTGCATGTGAACATAGACCTTTACATTATTCCAGTGCGTTATTGTGTTATTGTGTGTTATATCTTCCAGTCCGTTATATTACATTTTTTGACGACCTTACCCATATACATTGATAATTAAAAACTATTAAACTAAAATAGATAAACTAACAACAAACTATAAAAGGGCATCGAAAAACTCCTCCTCAACGCTGTCAGATGGTAATGTGCCCAAGAGACTGGCGGCGTTGCCACGTTGTATGGCAACACTTAGCCTCTGGCCAAAGTAAAAGCCAGCCCTTGGGTCACGGGAAGCGTCAACTAGGCGTTTCGAAATTTCCTTAAATAGGCTATGAGCACTCGGACCCCACGGCCCTAGAGTTTCAACCCCAAACGGCTCGAAAATATAGTTTATTTATTTAGTGATAATCATTCTCCCGGTACCTGTTTAGGCAAAAGCGCACGGAGATCTGATTTAAGACCTCTAATTTGTAGATTCTGTTGAATATAGACGACCCAAATTTTTATTCATCTCACAAGTATCCCATACTTGGATAATATGTTGTACAATACATTTTCGTTATATGCCTTTTTAGATAAATTGTTAAATTACCATAACGCTGAAATGTAAGAGGGCTCTTAAATGTGACTGCACTTGCATGTGTACTTTGGTGTAAAGTATTAATATACTCAACATAAATATGGTGAATAGACAAAGGGCTTGCTTAGACAGTATTTGTTACATCGATCGAGCCAGCGCCAGCAAGCGTAGTGAGCAGAGGTGCCTACTGGTTGGTTTTAATAAATTACCTAATGCGATCGTTCAAGTTAGAACTTAACTACCATATAAAGACAGCTGTTTTTTCTAAGTGCTCAGAAAGTATACGCAGTTCACTAATCACCGAAACATAAGTGCGAAAGAGATAGTTCGCAGCACGCGTAGTGATGGTGTTATTATAAAGGTGCGCGCAGTGCATAAGCGGAGCGATAAGCGGAGTTATTGTTTGTTGACACTTCTTTTTTCAACTTTATTATTAACAATAACATGAAGGTTTATTATTTGATATGATGGCAAGAAAATACGACCACTTAAATTATCCTTTTCATCCCAGGAAATTGCGAAGACTATACTGCGAAATAAAGCTAACCTGAAAGTAGATGGTGTGCGAATTTACTCTGATCAGACTCCTCAACAACAAAAGTTCATTAAAAACCTTAGAGACGAATTGCAACAGAGGAAAGACAACGGAGAAAAGGATTTAATAATAAAATTTACAAAAGGAACACCAAAAATAGTTAGAGATCAGTCAAAAAACTAAGTGACTTAGAAGAACCTGTAACAAAGCGAAACTCAATTACATATGAACTAACAAATAACTATGCAAATATCGCAGCTAAAACTAACTTGACGAAATACAGTGTATCATACAAACATTTAAGTGCACTATACACGTAATATTACTGGTCGAAACCTGGATAAAGGATGAAAATGAAGCCTTTTTTTTTTACGGATTGGAAATCATCAAATGACTTCTCCCGCTCTAGGCAGAGCGGAAGGGAGTGTCAGACTTGTACTGACTAAAACCCATCCTTCCTTCCTTGCCCTTTGTGTTCCAGGGCCGCGGTATCTCTTTCGAACAGCCGCAGCCCACGAAGTGAAAATGAAGCCTTAAGGCAAAAGTTACCAAACTATACACACTATTACAACTATAGAACATCTTCAAGGGGCGGTGGAGTGTCAATTTATGTTCATAACGAACTAAAGCATGAATTAGTGAAAGAGCATTGCGAAGATAACAATCACTTTTTATGGATACACCTGGACAAACTATCTTTAGATATTGGAGTGGTCTATAAACAGCCCGCAGCAAATGTCCAAAAGTTTCTTGAAACATATACAAATCACTTAATCAAAAGGAAGAGAATTATCGTTTTTGGAGATTTTAATTTGAATCTACTAAGTAAAGAAAAATCTATTAAAGAATATATGACAGTGCTAAAAGAAAACGGGATTAGAATACTAAATAAAATCGACAAAACGTACAGCACCCGTATTACTAAAACTACTAAAACGATAATAGATCACGTATGTACTACTCTAAAAGATAATACTTTTCATATGGCTTTAGTGGAAAGCGCCATGGCAGATCACAAACAAATCTACTTCGAGGTAAACAGAATCACACCGGAAAGACCAAAAAAGTAACATACGAAGCTATTAATTATGATAATCTATATAAAACTATAAAAGATTATACTTTATCTGGCATACACAATGATTTCACAACGTTGGAAAAATACCTATTAGATGCTATTTCTAAAAATAAAACAAATAAGACCAAAATACTAAACAGGCCAAGACAAGACTGGATAAACCATCACCTTATAACATCTATAAACAAAAGAAACATTCTTTGGCATAAATTGAAACATTCCTCACCTGCAGACAAAGAGGTAGAAGACGAGTTCCTGCAGCAGAAGAATAATGTGTATAAAGAAATTCAATCAACAAAGAATCAGTACTATTACAAAGCCTTTAAAGATTGTGAAAAAAATCCTCTTAAAATGTGGGAACTTATTAATAGCTTGGCAAGCAACAAAACAAAACAAAACTCAACTCTTGTAAAATTAGACACGCCAACAGGCCAAATTACTGACACTAAGGAAATCTGTGAGTGCTTTAACTTATTTTTCTCAACTTTAGGTGCAGAGCTCGCTACTAAAATTCCAAAATCGTATCATGATAATAAAGCTTTACAAGTACCCCCTAGCAGAATAGACAGTACAGCCCATCTAACACAATTTGAACCTACTACTATTGCAGAGGTACTTAAAATAATTGAAAATTTAGATGTAAATACAAGCAATTTAGATGCAAATATTGATGGAATAAGTACAAAAATGATAAATTGTATTAAAGATCAAATAGCGGAAAACTTAACTCTTTGCATAAATAGGTGTCTAATAGAAGGAAATTTTTCAGAATCCTTGAAAGTTGCAAAAGTCAGCCCCATATATATAAGTCAGGAAACAAATCAGACCCAGGTAATTACCGACCGATATCTGTATTACCAATTATATCAAAGGTGTTTGAAAAAATACTACACAACCGACTTTCTGCATTTCTAAAATCAAAAAAGTTCTTATATGAAAAACAATATGGGTTTCGACCAAAGTCAAACACGGTTACAGTAGCAACCGATCTAGTGACAAAAATCAAATGCAATATAGATAGTAAGAAAATTACACTGGGATTGTTTGTAGATTTAAAAAAAGCTTTTGATACTGTTAGTCATGAAATACTTCTGTTAAAATTAAATCATCTAGGTGTCTCAGGATCCGCTTTAAAAATATTTAAATCATACCTTAGTAACAGATATCAAATTGTGAAAATTGGTGAAGCCCAAAGTGGACCTCAAAAAATAACCTACGGAGTCCCCTAGGGCTTAATCCTCGGGCCATTATTATTTCTAATCTACATAAAAAGCATCCATGAAATTGGTCTAACACTATTTTGGTTGGTATAGCACTATACGCTGACGACACGAGTCTATTTTACCCAGGTAACTTATTATCCTCAATTATAGAACAAGCTCAACATGATCTAAACCTCTTACATACTTGACTTAAATCAAACTTACTGACAATGAACATAGCCAAAACTAATTATATTATATTCGCAGCAAAAAACAAAAAGATTGGTCAGCACAGTAACTTACATATTGATGGTCAAATGTTAAAGAGAGTTCATCAAGAAAAGTATCTTGGTCTTATACTTGATGATCAATTAACGTGGAAACCACATATAGAGAGTATCAAAAACAAGCTCACATCACTAACAGGTGCGCTCCGTGGTGTGGTGCGTTGTCTTCCTAGACATGTGCGTTATACTATATATAACTCCATGGTTAAATCTCACATGGAGTACTTGATTGAGGTTTGGGGAACTGCTGCCAAATCAAACCTAAAAATACTTCAAATTGCCCAAAATAGAATTATCAAAACACTATTTAGGTATAACTATTTAACTCCTACTGAAAAAATCTACAAAGAAACACAACTTATGAATCTCCTTCAAATATACAACACATGCATACTCGTAAGAAAAATTCTAACTAAAGATATACATTCTCAGATTATATTTACAAAAAGGGCACAAACTTATAAAATTTTAACAAGACAAGCTAATGACATCTGCTTAACCCAGCCTAGGACTAAATATGGAAAGAGGAATATTATGTACGAAGGGGCCAACTTCTATAACAAACTACCTAAAGACATAAAAGAAATCAAATCGTCATGCATATACAAGAAAACTTAAAAAATATATATATTAAAAGATCTTTACAAATAAAAACTTTATAAATAAATATATATATACATATATGACATATATGTATATAATCAAAAATTAATAATGATAGTCTACATTAACAAAAATAAATAAATAGTTATTTGTACAAATAGTAACCGAAAACAAATTAATGAATCGCTTATGTTCTGCAATGTGTCGTAGGCCTTAGTAAACACGCAACAACTATTAAATTGCATCCTACCCTCATCACCCAAAAGTGTTGTGATGTTCCTTGTTTCTTGTGTGTAACCTACCTTCTTCTGATTTCTTAATTTTGTACTTGTTATGCTAAAACGATGTATGTTTAAATCAAAGTATTATTGTATTTGTGTGTAGTATTATTGTAGTTTTAAGTTAGATATTTGTTCTTATCTACGCTTACTGGCAGATAACATTGTCTAAGAATATTTATGTTTTCTCTGTAAGTGAATTTGTAATTCATTTGAGAAATAAATATCTTTAACCGTATGTGTTTTGCCCGTTTATCAGAGTCCTTAGAAAAGTATACGCTTCGGCAATCATGGTCTATCTTCAGAAATACGAGATCTAATATTATTGCTCTATTGGTACGTTTTATCAAATTATTAACACCAAGGTGGCTACGATAATCGCGGCGTCAGTAGCTATTTTGACAGTAAGGGCGACCACACAAAACCGCGATGCGATGCGATACGATGCGATATCACAGGAACTTGCAGGCAGAAGCTCGCGGATACTTGCGATGCGTTACGAATTCGCAGTTTTGTGTGGGCGCCCTAAGTCCTCTAAAACGCGGTTACTTCGGCCACTCCAGCAAGTCGGCCATGATCTGATCGGGAGCCGTGTATCCACATTGAGCTGCAACAACCATGGAAGCACATGCCTATTTTGTACCACCATGGTTAGAATATTATAGATTTATGACTAAAATCTTTTTAAAACTTTTGAATAACATAAATAAGATGAAGTGCAACCAAAGTGGAGAGAATTCATAAGTGCGCAATGAATGCACTATAATGCGTTGAAAAGCCAAACTTAGAAGCTTTGCACCTGTGGGGATCACACCGATCACAATGCAGCCGACGCCAACGTTCGTGTTAATTCGGAAACATAAATTACCAAAGCGCATAGTCTTTTTGGTGCTACTACTCATCATTATCTGCCTAGCCTTTTCCCAACTATGTAGGGGTCGGCTTCCAGTCTAACTGGAAGCAGCTGAATACCAGTATTTTACATGGAGCAACTGCCTGTCTGACATCCATAACCCAGTTAGTACTGGGTAATACGATACCCCTTGGTAAGACTGGTTGTCAGACTTTTTGGGCCACTGACTACGTAACGATTGTCAAAGATCTACAAATAACAGCCGGGACCAACGGCTTAACGTGCTTTCTGAGGCATGTAGGAAACTCGGTATGTAATGGGCGGTCACCCATCCACAGACCAACCTAGGTAAACACGGCTTAAGCTATCGACTCGAGCGGCTGTTATTATTTAGCCACGAGCTCCTTCTTTTTGGTTCCACTACTAAATACATTAAATACAAGCAGCATGTATTTTTCAGGAACGGGGTTTTTGCAAATTCTCATCTTTGTGTTCCATCGACTGATTAAGCTCTCAGAGTTAAAAGATTTTCTTAAGAGCCCTGCGGAGGCCGCGCGCAATTGCAATTTGGAGCGAAGGAAAAATCCATCGAAATATTGTTATGTCTGTTTCACACTTCCCGGCGCATTGCGAAGCCGCGCGGGAGCATGAGTGAATAGTGTTTGCCTAGCTACTATTCTATAACTATCGTTCATTCATATCACTGCTGAACATTTGTGATTAATTTGAATGTGTGCCGTAATACCAAAATCATGAATGAAAAATCAATGCATTTCCAATTTTTTTTTATATTGTATAACTAAACAATAAACGTCATGTTTCGAAATAAACCAAATTATAAATATTACCGTTTTTAATAAAGAACAGATGAGATGATAACATCTTATTTATACTGTAAAAATGTGAGAAATTCAATTTTTTCACAATTCGTTTTAGGTAAATATTTTGCAAAAAAAAAAATTGCAACTTAGATAACCACTGTCTTGTTCCGAATAACAGCATTATAAGGTCGAAATATGCTTAAACTAAAAATGATTTTGGTATTAAGTTTGTATGGACAATAGGCTAGTTGACAAGGTCAAAAATAAAATATAAAAATACGTAGAAATAAGGCCACTCCTCTTAAAAACTACCATCACCGTACAGAAATTAAATATTGGGGGACAATATAATTGTAAAATTGGATTGACTGATAATAAGTATTACATTTGATCCCAAATAAGTATGACGTCACAACGTGCTATTTCATACAAATCACGTACACATTTTGCGTTTTGACAGTTCATAAAAAAGTAACTATTTTGACTTCCTGTCTCATACCCTATTCATCGTCCGCCGGCCCCTTAAGGATAAAAGCGTTGGAACCTGTGGTTGATCATAATTGCATCTATTAGCTTTCGTTCATAAACTTCGTCTTAGTGTGTCGCTAGCAATCTAAATTGATTCCCGCCACGTACTAATAGGTTTAAGTTTAAATTTTAAGTTTAAATTAATCAGTGTATTAATACATTATTTTGTTAAGGTTGTTAGGAATATACTACGACTATTCCGATGTATTTGTTCACTGATAATGCCAAAAGAATACGCGCTCACGTGAGCGAAGCTGCGGGCACAGCTAGTAGTGTAATAAATGTATAAATATCTAAAAGGGAGTATTTGAGGACATATTACTAATTTATTTCGCCTACTATCCCTAAATCAAATTAAAAAAAAGAAAAACAAAATAAAGTTCTCTCACCTGAACACGACTACCTGAATCCAATCCATGATAAGAGTGACTGCGGATACAATCTACTCTCCTTAAAACGTAAAACTTATCCACTATCTTATTGTTTATTCTTCAAAAAGATTAAAATTTATGATTTAAACCGTTTAAATTTGGCGCCTCTCGTCACCGCAACGCGTCGACTCCCACCGATGCCATTGATTGCAAGAGATACATTTTATACAGGCGCGGTCACAGGGAGCATAATCCCCCCCAAAATCATACACGCCAAATTGACAAACCTTCATAAAATAGATTATTTACGATATAAATTGTTAACTTCCTGCTTAATCGTTTAATAAGAGTAACTAACCTTTCGAGGCAAATTGCTAAAATTTTCGAGCTCGCAAGCGCTCGCTAATGCTTCCTGCCCTTTTGAGTTAATTTTATTCTGTTCTATAGAAATGCTCTCTTTTTGCTCATACATACAGATGTATGTCCAAAAAGAACCTAGGGGCGGAGACGGGCTGCTTCAATGTTGAATTTTGAAAATCAAAATCAAAATATTTTATTTCACATAGGCCCAGATGGGCACTTATAAAACGACAAAAAGGTGCACGGGTCGGTTGGTTGTTTCCTATGGAGAAGAACCGGCAAGAAACTCCATGGTTACTCTTTTCAAATCATGAAGCTCGCTTTTTCTCTCTCTTGCATTCTATTTGTACTAAGAGCGGATCCAGGGGCGTTCATGGACCATGACGCCCGGTGACCGTCATGCCCTAGGCTGGGCCTAGGTCGACCGTGATCATGTTTCTGAACACATTGATTTAAATAAAATAAATAGGGCCGGAAATCAACTTATCCCAGATGGAACGCTAAAATTTTCTCGCTCGCTTCGCTCGCCAATACATCCTATACTTTGCCAATTCTGAAAAAGTTGACAGACCCTCCTATTCTCATTTCTGTATAAATTAACAATAGGAGTGTTGTTAAAATTTTCAAAGAAACCCAATTATCTTTCTTTTTAAAAGAAATTTCTAAAATGTTCTGCATAAGCTTTTTAGATCTATGTATCCTGCTAATCCGTATGAAGTTTCATTAAAATCGGTTCCGTCATTACGCAAAATAAGGATATGAAACTTTGTATGAAATGCCGTAAGTCGTAAACGCTCTTAACTCGCTAATACATTAGTTCACAGAATTCCTCCAGTATGAATGAACAAAAAGAATTACTTAATATACCGAGGATGGGTGCTAAAATTTTCGAGCTCGCTTCGCTCGCTATTGCGTCTAAGCACTTAGGAGACACCATATAGGAGATATGGTTAAAAGAAAATCTAACCTACCAGATGCTGTGCTAAAATTTTCGTGCTCGCTCTGACATTCTGCGTTCGTCTTAGTTTTTCCTTATAAACCAACATAATTTCTGAAAACCTAAAACTGGGTACTAAAAGACATCTGACAAAATGGACCAAAAAGTAAAGTAGCCGGCCAAAGATGCATATATTATTATGATAGTACATGAATATCTAAACGTTTTTTAATATGACGTAATTTCTCTAGGTCTGATATCTGAGTCACTACATAAAGTTAAAATATTCCATTTCAGTCAAAACTAAAAAAAAAAATTGTAAGTGAAAAACCTGTGGCAAACGTTACTTGTTATTGTTTTAGAGGCAGGTAGCCATGAAGGACTAAAGAACGCATGCCAAACCTGTTATTGTTTGAAGAACAGATAGCGACGGGGTGTTTTATCTGCGGGTTCCCTACTTGAAATCGAATGACGTGAGATCGAATAACACTTGCTCGAAAACGTTAACTCGATAGTACTTGAAATCGATAAATTATGAGCGCGACAGTTCACTACCTCGATGCATCAAGATCTCGAATAACTATAAGCGCGAAGGCTCATTATCTCGAAACATCATTTCTCGATATAAAAATCCTTAAAACTATTCTGTAAATCGATTCGGTGGTCGATCGAGAAATGATGTTTCAAGATAATGAGCCTTCGCGTTTATAGTTATTCGAGATTTAGATGCATCGAGGTAGTGAACTGTCGCGCTTATAATATATCGATTTCAAGTACTATCGAGTTAACGTTTTCGAGCAAGTGTTATTCGATCTCGCGTCATTCGATTTCAAGTAGGGAACCCTTTATCTGCATAATTAATATTTTAATAAAAATAAATAAGTACATACTTATTATTATTTTTTTATTTTTTATTAGCCTGGTTGAGTGTCCACTGCTGGGCAAAGGCCTCCCCTTTTTCCTTCCAAACCTCTCTGTCTTGTGCAATATCTGGCCATGTTCGTCCCGTAAACGATATCAGATCGTCACACCATCTGCGCCGCGGTCTACCTCGACGGCGATTTCCTCCGACAGGTGTCCAGTGGGTGACGATCGTTGCCCATCTCTCCGGGCGCATTCGTGCTACGTGGCCAGCCCACTCCCACTTAAGCTTGGCTGTTTTTTCTCCAACATCTGCAACTTGAGTAATGGAGCGCAGCGTAGTGTTTCTTACGCGATCTGTACATACCTAGATTTACCATTTTTTCATTGCACACTATAATTTTTCTTACAACGACAATTAGGTTATTTACATTCAACAACAAGTTATTACATTACATTCTAAATAGAATATTAAGTAAATTAACAATTCAAGTTCATTTATTTATGAAAATGAATTATGTATATGCTATGTATAGTATAGTAATTGTATAGTATGTGTAATAGTATAGTATATACATAGCGTATATGTATATGTATTTTACTCACAAACATTAAGATACTATGTACTGTTGGTTAATATCTTAACGCTTGAATTCTTTAATTTTTCTCACTAAGATCGAACAGTTTAACCTTATGTAGTGACTCAGATATCAGACCTAGAGTAATGACGTAATAATAAAAAATGTTTAGGTAGTCATGTACTATCATAATATGTGGGTATATACTTTTCTTTGATTTTGCTCCAAAAATGTATGAAGCTTGTCAGGTCTCCTTTTACGAGCTCGCTGCGCTCGCTCTCGAATCCTGACTTTTCTCAATTGGTAGGCTTTTCTATACAGGGTGTAAACAGAATCTTCACGAAGCCGTCAACCAAGCATTCCGTACATCAAACTAAGTAACTTTACGCAAAAATGATTGCTGGGAAACGACTTTTTTTTTGGGGTGAAAAACATTTTACGGTAAGACTCAATGTAACGCATTTTAAACATTGTGCTGATGCATGGATTGAATAGTAAGGGAGTCGTGAAGGTGTCTTGAGTAAAAAACTACATTTAAAAAATGTATTTAAAAAAAAAAAAAGAAACAGTTGGAACTTTGACCCCCAATATCTCCGTAACTAGAAGGTTCCCAGGTATGGTCTAGAACAAAAAAATGCTCGCAATGACGGGAAGGACAAGTGCCTTTCAGCTTCGTTAAGAGTCTTTTTACACTCTTTATAATTCGATAAAATTATTTCTTTCATGAATCGACACCGACAAACGAAAACCTAACATATCCATGTACAGGTGGAGTACAAGCTCTTTTCAGGAAGCTGAAGATGCACCCCCCCTGGAAATAAACCTGTAGGCACCCATGATCCTTTTTTATACAGGACTACTTACTTTGTTAAGTATTTTACTATTTTTTTTTTATGAAATGTGACATTTTATGGTTTTTACTGATATTTACTTTGTAAAGTATTTTTTTTATTTTTTATTATTGTTAATGTGAGGACCATGTGGGTAATAAATTTATTTTATTTTATATTTTTGTTTTTTCCCACGATTGTCTGGCAGTTTGGGTATTATAAGCGACCTACGCAAATGTCCTTTGGTATTGTTCGTCGTGTCGTTGAGCTCCCTTGAGTTTTAAGTCGAGCTACACGATAACTGACAAATGCTTACACTGACTGGACAGGTCCACTCAAATCTGTATGGTTCTTTCTTCAAAAGACCATCTCAGACATTAATCTGCATAGTCCTCATGTGAGTTGAGCAAGATTATGTCTGGACTTTAAAAGAGACTATGAACTCTGCGTTTGTTTTGGCTATTTCTTCTCAGAGTAGTCAGGTACGAAACACCGGCCCTATCTAGTTTTAAAAAAATATAACGTGTAAAAGTGTTTGTAAAAACCTATTTGCATAATAAATATTTATAATTTGTAGGTAAATCCAGAGATGATTGATATAATTTCGTTTTTCAAAAGTTTTTCCTAATAGTTTAACACCAACCAAATCTCTGGCTACGGCCCTGTGTGACCCCCAAAAAGTCTATGGGTGCTTTTCCATCAGAGATGTGCTATGCAGCTATGCTGCGAGGATGTAATAGCTAAGCTGTGAAACCGCTGTGATCGTTTCCACTGATACTAAGCTTATGTGCCGGTGCGAGTAAGATGTGCTATAAAGATGCGCCGCCGCCGCAAAGTAGCTGCGCGAGGAAGATGCGATGTGTCGATAGTAGAGAAGCGGCAAGGGCGCACATAGCTTACACCATCCATAGCACGCATCCATAGCACGCATCCTTCCATATAAAAACATATCTTAGTTGAATCCGTTTCCACCAGTGCTAAGCTATTTGCACCAATGAATATGATTGGTGGATATCAAACGCATCCATAGCAACGTAGCATAGCACATCTCTGGTGGAAAAGCACCCTTAGGCTGGGACCGCGCCTGATTTTATGCAAGGAGCATTTGCCCACGAGTTTGCGCACGGTGCGTTGAAAAATTGATCAGGTAACCGATTGCTATAACAAGTCCTCCTTATCCGGTATTCTAATCGACAGAGTTTAGTTTGCAATGCGATTTTTAGATAAAGTTTGGATATATTTGATAACTGATGATAAACATGTTACCAAGCTGTTTTTTTTTCAAAACCGAAAAATTAGAAAATAGAAAAGCTAGTTCAGGCAAACCGGGACGGACAGATTGCGGACTTTCTGCGGACACCGGACATTGACTGATACTGTAGTACCTACACTATCAAAGTCCGGAGTCCAGTGTGCTATCTGTACGTACCGGATTGCAATACTTTTACTGCAATGGTTTGATACCTTTGCAGTAAAAGTATTTAGGTAAAAAATATAAAGTCATTTGTGAAATGAAAGTAATAGAGTACGATAAAATAATCTTTATTGTATGTAGGTACAATATAAACATATAAATCTTAGATAATATTGGTAAATCACAATAGAAATACAGTTACATAATGACGTCACAATGGGTGGTATTAAGCTCTGGTCAAATAGAGGCGAATCCTTCGCAGAGAGCGGGACCAAATTCACTTGCGTTGGTAGTGTAAACCTCAGACCAAATAAAAAACTAAGACACAGCACTGTCTACTTTGACGTGAAGCCGGTTTCGTAAACATGTGTGCACTGTGAGCTTAGTTTTTGAGCGTAGTTTAATTGTAGTATGATGTAAATGTGTGCGTGTGGGCGTGTATGCACAGAGCGACGCGTGGTTTTGCGCATGCTTCACTGAATTGTTTGCAGTGCTGTCTTGGTTTTTTATTTGGTCTGAGGTATAAACTAACTTGTGTGGAGGTGTACAAACTAGCGTGAACGAACAATCATAGGATTAGCCTAAGTGTGGCCAGAGTTTAAAAAAATTGCCATAGGAAAAAAATCTAGGTATAAAGTTGTTGTGGTTTCTGAGTTATAACTACACAGCCGGTCTGCGATTTTTTGGTTTGCGCATATACTACACCTTTGAACTGATCCTCAAGACAAAGAATGCGCTCTGGGAAATATCGTATTTCTTCGAAAATACGAGAACCATGAATGTCTGCCTATTTTTAACCGACTATGAAAAGGAGGAGGTTATCTATTCTATTGAATGTTTTAAAGATGATTGATGACAAAGTAATAATTCTATGCAATTCTAAAAATAAACTTTTCAAAACATTTGCGTGGCAGGTAACGGTCTGCCGCCGAAG
Source organism: Lycophotia porphyrea (assembly GCA_950005105.1). Lineage (NCBI taxonomy): Eukaryota > Metazoa > Arthropoda > Insecta > Lepidoptera > Noctuidae > Lycophotia > Lycophotia porphyrea. The sequence continues at coordinate 13,159,895 of OX465406.1, forward strand.
CACCTGACAGAGGAAACTTCATACAACACAGATTATACAAGGTGTAACATAATAAACGCAAGACCTCTCGTGTGGTCTCTCGGACCAAGAAACTGATCAACTTTTGTTCTATGAGTTATTGAAATTCGCCAAAAAAAATTGGACTTTGTATAGGAACTGACGCGATCAGCTGATCAACATGTATGGTAAAACTTAAAAAAATTAATGAATTTCCAAAAGTCATAGAACAAAACTTGTTCAGTTTTTTAGCCTGAGACACCACACGAGAGGTCTTGCGTTTATTATGTTACACCTTGTATATTAATTATTTAGCTTTGCCTCTGTGAGGGTGAATAAGTGTGTATATCTACTTTTTCTAGTCCAACTGTACTTCATATTTTCTTAACTAGCCTGCAGTGTGTTTGAATAACGTATACATAAAGGGTGTAAACAGACTCTTAACGAAGCCGAAAGGCACTTGTTCTCCCCGTCATTGTGATCATTTTTTTTGTTCTAGACCATGCCTTCTAGTTACGGAGATATTGGGGGTAAAGTTCCAACTTTTTCACAAGTTTTTTTTTTTAAATACATGTTTTCAATGTTAGATTTTTACTTTAAATACCTCCAGGACCCCCTTACTATTCAATCCATCCATCAGCACAATGTTTTGAGTGCTTTTCATTGAGTCCTCCTGTAAAACGTGATTTTTCAGCCGAAAAAAAAAAGTCGTTTCCCAGCACTCATTTTTGCGTAAAGTTACTTAGTTTGATGTACAGAATGCTTGGTTGACGGCTTCGTGAAGAGTCTGTTTACACCCTGTATATAAGGTCCCATTAAAATAGATGGACAAACTTTTAGAAGTCATTCAGACCACCAAAATAAGGACAATGGTAATAAAATAAATAAGGAAAACGCATTAGATAACTTACAAGAAAAAAACCAGTCAGTGAAAATACACTAAAAATGCAATATGTTATTTTAGGTCAAAATAAAATCACTTTAACCAATGTTTATTTTTCTTGGATATCTTTGGTTAGACGTATTGAACGCTGTGTTAAAATTTGTCCATCTATTTTAATGGGACCTTATATAAAAAAAGTATTCATTAAACGAACTGGTTAGTTTCACAAGGCAGTGGGACGTACAGCGATCGTCTCTTGATCACGTTGGAGTAGTAGACAGCTGACTTACGCGGGGTCCTTGTGCGCATATCATCTTCGAAGTCCACCTCGTATAAGCCGTACTTTGATCTGCAAATGAAGGAAAATCATATGATCAGAATCAGCCTATATTGTTCCCACGGCTGGGACATAAGAGGAGGCCTCTTTATGAGAGTGAATTGTATGAATTTGCATGTTAGATGTCACATGTTATCGAATTTTTGGATTTAGAAAATACCGGTTTGCTCACGCGGATTTCCTTCACCATTTTGAGGAAATAAATTACACAAAGTAATGCGCCTATCTGGGTTCGAATCAACGACTTATTTGCTCGTAAGACGGGGCCGCCACCACTGGGCCATCGCTGCTCTCTGCTTTTTTAAGGTGGAAGCGTCAGGGCAGCCCGTGAAATTCAAATTTTCTTAAGTTTTTCGTAATTTGCAGGTCAGTGTCAAGTTGTATGTTGATGAAACATAAGTCGCGCTTGTAACACATATGTTATACCGGGTAGTAGTTACGTAGGTAGGTCGAACGCAGCCAAAATTTAAAATGTTTGTCTTTGACATGTCTTCTATCATCATTTGAAGTGATTTTGTTGTGAGAGAAACTTATTCGAATTTAGAACCATGGATTTAAAACAAAATTCAGTGATTGCTCTTCATTTGGAGGGAAAATTGAATATCGAAATACGTCGAGCGCTGCCAAATCTTTAATTGAACAAGTTTGTGCATCGCACTATTCAACATTATAATGAGACTGGTAGCGTTAAGAAACGTTACGGTGGTGGACGACGCTGTACTGCAACGGCGCCAGCAGTTGTCGAAAAGGTGCGTTATCGATTAGACAGAAATCCAGCTGGCTCAGCAAACCAGCTCGCGCAGGATCTCAAGGTGAGCGATCGCAGCGTTCGTCGCATATTGAAGGAAAAGCTTAAAGTCAAACCATTATAAAAAAAAAACTTTTCTCAGGAACTTACTGCTTTACAACGTAGCAAACGGTTGTATCGATCTAAAGAGCTGATTTGCTTGCTCGACTCTGGCGAGCTTCTCAATTTGGTGTTTTCAGATAAGAAAACTTTTTGCGTTGAACAGTTTTTAAACAAATAAAATGACCGTGTTTGGTTGAATTGCAAGTCACTCGACGCCAAGGAGCCGACCAAATCATGGTCTGGGCGGCGGTGTCTGAAAAAGGCAGTTCGCCGCTCGTTTTTCTTCCAATGGGTCGCAACCAAATCAAAATAAACCAATAAATCTATCGAGACAAAGTCTTGCGACCAGGGTTGATACCGTGGGCACGCAACACATTCGGTTCTGAGCGTTGGACTTTCCAGCAAGACTCGGCACCATCGCACAGAGCAATTGGAACGCAAAATTGGTTGAAAGCAAACGTTCCAGTGCTGATCCACCGACATATGTGGCCATCGTCATCGCCCGACATGAATCCGCTGGACTTTTGTATTTGGGGTCTTTTACAGGCCAGGGCCTGTACTAAAAAACACACTTCAGTGGAAGCGCTCAAAGTAACTCTTACGCGAGAATGGAAATGTTTGAAGACGACGTTGTTCGAGCAGCCTGCGCATCTTTCAGAAAGAGACTTCAGCTTGTAGTAAAGGCTAAAGGCGGTTTTATTCCTTCGGAATAAGTCGTAATAAAACTTTGAACTTTCTATTTTCATATGGCAAAAGTGTATAAATAAAAATGAAAATTAACAAAAATATTTAATTTTCACATACAATACGACGTTTTCAATAGGGTTAAATGAACCAAGAGGGTTGTATTAATGATTTTAATGATTATAATTCTGTAACTAGAAACGTGTTACAGGCGCAACTCGTTTTTCATCAACACACAACCTGACACTGACCTGCAAATTGCAAGAAACGTAAGAAAATTTGAATTTCGCGGGCTACCCTGACGCTTCCGACGCAACAGATATAATGCGCAACTGTACAAGTGTGAGCACAACCATAAGTGAACTCTCTCCGCCTGAGCTCTTAAAGTCCGATGGGACAGCAATCTGACAATACCAAGGAGAGAACTGCCGCAGGACAGTGGCTTTATTTGCGTTCCGAGGCACGGACGTGTCGCACAATCAACTTCCCAGCTCTGGGCTGCTACTGCGAATACGTAATGGAGACAATCCAATTATAACATTTGGCCGAAATAGTAGTCGAACCCAGGAGCCCTCGCTCAGCAGTCGCACTTAGGCGTGAATTACACAGAAAGGGCATAAGGTGAAGGCGCGGTGCAGGCGCAGCGCAGCCATGATGCCACTTCAAAAAAACTTACGCCGTTTCTGTGTAATTCGCGCCTTACGTCGGCAATTAACTCGAAAGGAAACTACCCACTCTTTTTGACGATTCCTATTTAAGTCATCTTCAAACCGTTAGTAATTTTTACTTTGCACACCAACAATCACCATGTGTACTTACACATATCCGGATGCCCACTCGAAGTTGTCCAAGAGTGCCCAGTGCGTGTACGCAGTCACGTTGACCCCGTCTTGATTAATGGACAAGATGACCTGGAAAATATACAATCATTACATATCATCAAGCCGCGCCTGGTTCCCCTAAAGGGTAAGGGAGAAGTGTCCCAATAGTACACTTCGCCAGTTATGTTTAAGTCCAATATAATATTCAAAATCATGTTTTAAAATTATGAAAGTAATAATGCCAGGATTTCAGATATGCAATAAAGGCATTTTAAACTGTTTTCTAAATCGGTTCGAAACAGATTTTCTGAAGGGTCACATTTTCTGCCGAGGCTGCGGGACTGTTCGAAAGAGATACCGCGGCCTTGGAACACAAAGGGTTAGAAAGGAACATGGATGGGTTTTAGTCAGTACAAGTCTGACACTCCCTTCCGCTCCACCCAGAGCGGGCAAATGACTCCTTTTGATGATTTCCCATCCTCAAACAAGAAAATGAAAAAAAGGGTCCGATTTTGAAAATTATATAATTATGTGTTGAAATCCGATGCAAATGCGATTAATGTCTGGAAATCGAACCCTACATCTTGAACACGGCAGCGAAACTAGCAAAGACTAGACCGAAGCGACAATTTCATCATCACTTGCATAGCTTTTTCATAACTATGTTGAGGTCGGCTTTCAGTCTAACCCGATGCAGCTAAATGCCAGTATTTTGCTTAGAGCGACTGCCTGTCTGACGTCCACAAACCAGTTAGTACTGGGTAATACAATGCCCCTTGTTAAGACTGGTTGTCAGACTTTCGGGCCACTGACTACTTTACAACAAACATCGACAATTTACAACCGGGACCATCGGCGTAACGTTTTTTTCAAGGCACGGACGTATGTAATGGGTAGTCACTTATCCACGGACCTACCTAGGCAAGCGCGGCTTAACCTGAAGATTGACCCGAGCGGCTGCTCCTCAAGAATTTATCAAGATAAAAATAATCCAAATTTCACGATACCTGTTCCAAATAGTCTCTAATAAAAGCAATGCGGCCGTCGTCATCAAGGTTGGATCCGGCAGTGGAGCATCCATTCTCTGAGATGAAGATCTCAATGTCACCATACTTTTCTTTAATCCAGGCCATCTGTTTCCGTATGCCTGGCGGATATACCTGGTTGAAACGAAAATTTGTATAAGGTATAATTTTGTAGCTTTGCTTGAAAGGAAACATCATAATAAGAGTTTAAGTAGTGCTATAACCAGTGATGGGAGTAGGTAGATTGATTTTTGGTACTTGTATCATAAATGTTCACAGAAAGAATAACATGGATAAGTCATTTTCCCGGAAAGTAATTCTGGTATTTCCGGATCCAATTAAATATTGTTAATGTTGTTAGTGATATTATTAGTACTCAATTCATTTAAAGGAAGGTACCACCGGTTAGTGCACCACCCATGATCCTCTGATTGGTCGTTGGGTTGTGTCAAATCGTGACTGAGTAACGTTAAAAAAAATTATGAACAATATAATATTGCTCATTTTAATACAATTCCTACCTAAGTTCCGTTTTTTTAAGAATCAACCAATTCCGAAAATCCGGTTGAATGCCCATATTAATATACTAGCTGATGCCCGCGGCTTCGCCTGCGTGGATATCGGTTATCGCGACCAAAAGTAATCATGATGATCCCATTCCCTCAACTCATGGGAACCTAGTTTGCCCATTTTCAAAGTATTAAAATGGATATAGTATATTATCCTTAAGAGATAGACATAAGCCATAGTGGATTTTTCTGTAGACCTATATAAGATATACAATTCTACCATTCATCATTTTGTTATATCTTAAAGGGCAGCGTTTTCGTTGAAAGCTCCCCCAGACGGCTTATTTTTTTCCAACACCTCCAACAAATGTCATTATATTTTAGCCAATCTGTACAAAAACTTGACGAATTATATACTAAAAAATTTCTCGAGAACCATTCTATCTATTTAAGAAAACAACATGAAAATCAGTGCAGTAATTTTTGAAATTATCGCGAACAGACAGATAGACGCGGCGGAGAACATTGTGTTATAATATGTAGTGCTATTGGGTTCGGCTTCCAGTACATCCGGATGCAGCTGAATACCAGTATTTTCCATGGAACTACTGTCTATCTGCCCTCCACAACCCAGTTAGTTATGGGTAATACGATACCCTTTGGTAGAAATACAGTGAAATTAGTGATAGCTTTAATTTCCATATCTGGTGTTCCAGATCTTCAATTTTTATTCGTCAACAGAGAGTGCTCATCAGGCTGAACAACTTTTGCTAAGACGTCATTCCTATATATATTATAGTGTAACTGGGCTCTTGGAGCTCCACGACAGGTGTTCCACATCTTCCATTTTTATACGTCAACAGAGAGTGCTTATCAGTCTGAACAACTCTTGCTAAGTCGTCATTCCTATATATGTTATAGTGTGGCTGGGCTCTTGGAGTTCCACATCAGCTGTTTCAGATCTTCAAATTTATTCTCTTAGCAGAAAATGCTCATTACGTGGAACAATTTTTGCTATGGTACCATTTTTGTATCTCTTATAGTTTAGCTGGTCTGTTGCGGTTCTACATCAGGTGTTCAAGTTTCCAAGATAAATTATAGCCTATGTGTTGCCCAGACTTAATACCTATACAACAAAAAAAAAACATTCAAATCCGTTGAGTAGTTCCGAAGATTAGCGTGTACAGACAAACAGACAGATTTTTTATTTTGGATTCGTGCTCTATTACTGTTTCTAAACACCCCCCAATGATTATTTTTTTAATATATATTCAATGTACAGACACAGTTTTTTTACTGTCTTATTATATGTATAGATATAGAAGATACAATTCTACCATACATCATTTTGTTATATCTTAAAGGGCAGCGTTTTCGTTGAAAGCTCCCCCAGACGGCTTATTTTTTTCCAACACCTCCAACAATTATCATTATATTTTAGCCAATCTGTACAAAAACTTGACAAATTATATACTGAAAAATTCCTCGAGAATCACTCTATCTATTTAAGAAAACAACATGAAAATCAGTGCAGTAATTTTGAGTTTATCGCGAACAGACAGATAGACGCGGCGGAGAACATTGTGTTATAATATGTAGTGCTGTTGGGTTCGGCTTCCAGTACATCCGGATGCAGCTGAATACCAGTATTTTACATGGAACGACTGTCTATCTGCCCTCCATAACCCAGTTAGTTCTGGGTAATACGATACCCCTTGGTAGAAATACAGTGAAATTAGTGATAGCTTTAATTTCCACATCAGGTGTTCCAGATCTTCAATGTTTATACGTTAACAGAGAGTGCTCATCAGGCTGAACCACTTTTGCTAAGACGTCATTCCTATTTATATTATAGTGTAACTGGGCTCTTGGAGCTCCACAACAGGTGTTCCACATCTTCAATTTTTATACGTCAACAGAGAGTGCTTATCAGTCTGAACAACTCTTGCTAAGACGTCATTCCTATACATATATGTTATAGTGTGGCTGGGCTCTTGGAGTTCCACATCAGCTGTTCCAGATCTTAGCAGAAAATGCTCATTACGTGAAACAATTTTTGCTATGGTACCATTTTTGTATCTCTTATAGTTTAGCTGGTCTGTTGCGGTTCTGCATCAGGTGTTCAAGTTTCCAAGATAAATTATAGCCTATGTTTTGCCCAGACTTAATACCTATACAACAAAAAAAAAAACATTCAAATCCGTCGAGTACATCCGAAGATTAGCGTGTACAGACAAACAGACAAACAGACAGACTTTTTTTTTGGATTCGTGCTCTATTACTGTTTCTAAACACCCCACATTTTTTTTTTTAAATATATTCAATGTACAGACACAGTTTTTTTACAGTCTTATTATATGTATAGATAGATAATATGTTTCGGATCAATGACCCCTATTCAACCTACCTACTCCGAACACATCACAGTCACATGAAGCACTTGCATGAGGGAGGCAAAGGACCGGGAAGTGTGGCAGAAGATTTGAAGAAACCAATACCAAGAGTAGGTGATTCCGGGCTGATTCTGGTGATGATTCCAAAATGCCAGTGCATTTTCGTCTACTTACTGCCATAATCGAGTTATAAGGAACGATCCAGTTGGCGTCCACTTCCAGGACAACATCTATGTCTCCGAGATACGTGTAGAATGAATTCTCGATCACTTCTGAGGGTCTGGGTTTCCTCACCAACCTGGTGGAATACTGGTTCATGGCGAAGAAATCATAAGTCCCTGTGGGGAGGGTAAGTATAAGGTAAATCTACAGGCTAGAAGAGACTCCAAGTTATATCAGCAATGCATGGTAGTTTGCGATGTATCATAGTCCTTCTGGGTAAAATTTGGCTATGGCTGTCAGTGTGAGAAAGAGATGGCGCTAGACGACCTGTATAGCTCTGTCTCTGTCCGACACTGGAACTCCTGCTTTAAGACGTCATAGTAACCCCCCTGTGCTCATTCCCCTAAAAGTATGTATTAGTGAACGAAGTAACCACTTTTCACAGTTCAAAGCCACTGTTGCTAAAGCTGGGTAATTGTCATAAACATCCCTAGATGTTTATGACAATTACCCATTAAAGAATGAACCTCCAGTGCAAAATTTTAACAAGTTTCAAACTTAAAGAACCTTCTTCCACAATAACACACACAGTTACGAGCACCAATACACGAAGTAACTTTAAAAAGTGATGTTTTTGAAGATACATAATCTGTATAAGCACTGGAACCTTTACAAAATGCTAAAAATTGCCTATTTAGATCGCCTGTCAACAAAGACCTAGTGTACAAATTTGACAACTATTAATGAAAAACGAAAACTATAGGGACACCGTTTAAATCCTTCTTATTCAGTTTATGAAATATCTTTTAAAAATTGGTCGAATATTGGAGGCGGAAATAGTCGAAAGCCAAACTTCGAATTATGACACTTTACTACAGTTGTCTTTATCGCACCAATGTCGAAATCACATTCGCTGAGAGACAGCGATAGTTTTTTCAAATACCTACCGTGTTTCCTCTTAATGCTGAAGTTCGAGCCGTGACATGACCGCAGAGTGGGCGGGTCTTATATCACGTGTAGTTTTGCTTGCAAGTTTTGACCAAATCAAAGGGTCGACCGCGGGGATTGCGATTGCAAACAAACACAAACTTGTGTCATTACGTTATAATTCGTCACTGCGCGTGATAGTCAAGGAAAACTATGCAATTTGTAGATATATATTTACAATGGCAACTACTTTTCCCTGTTTTTTTTTAAGAAAATTGCAGCATCCGCTGATGTCAATGATAAAAGATCAGCATCCGCTGATGTGGAAAATATAGGCATTAGCAACAACCCTGATTAAAGTTTTGAATTTTCACGAACATGATATTTTAGAAGGCATTATATTACGATGGTTGGATAGTTTGATCTCATGGTTTGATTGAGAAATACGATTTTGAATTTGACTGAGTGTTTATATATTAGCGCTCATGACTATACAGTTAGAAAATTAATGCTTGTAAATTCCTGCGAATGATAAAACCACCATTTTAGAAAACAGTTAGAAAATGGGGTCCGCATATAACATCTCTTGCAGGACGGCTGAGTTCAGCAGCATATGCTGTTAGAAAAATCCGTCAATTTACTGATGTAGATACCGCGAGGCTGGTCTATTTTAGTTATTTTCATAGTATTATGTCTTACGGTATTTTACTATGGGGACGGGCTGCAGACATCGAATCTATATTTATTCTGCAGAAAAGAGCTATCAGAGCCTTATATGATCTACGTAGGCGTGACTCTCTAAGAGAACTGTTTAAGGAAATTAACATCATGACAGTACCTTGTCAATACATCTATGAAAACATCATGTACGTTAGGAAAAATCTGCATTTATTTAGTAAAAGAGGTGACAGGCACCACTATAGTACTAGAAACAGGGACCAACTAGTACAGCCAGGTTTTAGGTTAGCTAAAGTAGACTCATCTTTCATGGGGTACTGTTTAAAATGTTACAATAAAATACCTCCCCACATTCTACAACTAAACGAGACGAAATTTAAATCTTGTATAAAACGCACACTATGTAGGCAAGCATATTATAAGATGGGGGATTACATTGATGATAAAAATGCTTGGCTCACTGCTGGTCCTGCTCCACAAGCATAGGGGCAAACTAATTTATTACCATGTGAAGTTATTGTGGAAGCTGCAGAAGATTGTAATAATATCTTTGCATTGTATAAATTCAATCTCTTAGTATTATATAATTGCATAGCACATGTGTGAGTACTATGTACTGTAAAGCTACCATTTACACTTAGTTATCTTTCATTGACTTGAATTTGCCCTGGTGGCTGAGAGAATGTCATGCTCACTCAAATGTCTCGCTGATGGTGGCGGGTGTGTCGGGTCATTTAGCTCCCTTCAATATGGTTGAGCTGAATGGGGCTGATCCATGCGTCATGTTCGTGAACGGGCGCTGTCAGTTAGGACTGGTCATCTCTAGGCTGGTTTATTTTAACTACTTACTTTGTTTTTAAATTGTTGATATAATGTTTTACTCTGGACGCTCTTAACGTGCACGTATTTCTACACCGTTCTCACATATGTATAATCTCAACATGAATGATGTAACCAAGATTTTGTACAATATTTTGTTTGAAAAGAGTGTCCATGGAGTTTCTTGCCAATTCTTCTCCATAGAGATCTACGCTTTGGAATGGGCAACTACAGTACTTTCACAAGTTATTATGCCTTGTGTCTGTGACTGTAGCTTAGCCTTATTTGTTTTTCTGACATTCAAAAGTGCCTGTAATGCTCTAATTGAAATAAATGCTTTTGAGTTTGAGTTTGAATGACAGTTGTGATTTGAATAAACGTGTAATTTTAATTTAAACAATGATAAATGTCTTTTCTTATTTAACTTACCTCTAATAAGATCGATTTCCTCTTGGCTGAAGGCTGGCAGCCTTGATTCCTTGAAGCCTTGTGCTTCGCTGACCTTTGCGACTATCTCCTCGACCACAGGCGGCCATCCACCCTCTTTTGAATAAATGGGATGAGTATAGCGGCCAGTCTGAGAAACAAGGAGTGTGTAAAACGTTGTTTCTTTAGGTGATGTGATGAAAAACATTTAGGTACTATAAAACCAAATCTTGCATATCCAAAATGTGTGAGGTTTTTTTTGCGGGACGCGGGATACGATTGTGAGAGTTACTAAATTCAATGTCAACACCACCATAGAAGTAAGTTGATACAATCAGATTGAGTTACTTTTGTAATGCATCTGCAGGATTAAACTGAGTTTAACCAGAGCTTTATTATACAAAAAATGGTGTAAATGTACCCTCAACTTCCGAAAGGCACTTGAACTCCCCGCCATTGCGATCTATCCCAGTTATGGTCTAGATTCTAGACCATAACTGAGATCTTTCTAGTCACAGAGATATTGGGGGTCAAAGTTCCAACGTTTTCACAAGATTTTTTTTCAAATAAAAGTTTTTAATGTTATAAGCTTTACTTTAAATATTTCCACGAGTTCTGTACTATTCAATGCATCCATCAGTACAATGTTTACATTGTGTCCTACCAAAAACGTGATTTTTCACCCCAAAAAAAAGTCGTTTCCGAGCAATAATTTTTGCGTAGAGTTACTAAGTTTGATGTACGCTAATGCTTGGTTGACGACTTCGTGAAAGGTATTATTACATCTTGTATTTTTGAAGTTATACTTCTTTTGGCGCGTTAGGGAAAAAGGATGAGAGTAAATTTTTGCGATGCGCGCGCACACCGTCACGAAAAACCGAAGTTACGGTAAGTCACCCTGAAGTTAGCTAGTCAACATACACCCTGAAGTTAGCTTAGTGTCAGATATTGACAAGCCTAGGTTATTATTTTTAATCTACTGCTGGAGCTAGGAGGTAAGGTTGTTTATGTAATTGATATTAGACCTTGTTTCTACAAACGTAGGATAAGGCGAAAGATAAAATTTTTAAAAAGATTTTTATCTTGTTACGTCAAAGAAGTATAACTTCTAACGCGTGTACATTAAGTACACACACACTTTTTTTTTAATTTCAAATCGAGTTGCATTGTAATTTTGTGTATGATGGCTAATCAGGGACTGTAGACACACTTACTGAAAATTGCCTGGCTTGCTCCGTTAGCTCCTCATCTTCTGGTGAGTACGGCTGTAGCCATATCAAGTGGTTTGCAATAGAAACTTTTCCTGAAAAATGGGTGAAGAGTTCTGTTTAACGGACTGCTGTTTTAGGGGACGGTCTCATGTACGCACGAAGGCTGATCAAGCTATACAAAACCAGTTTATGTGGATCTCTCATTGTACAGAAAATATACAGGGTGTTAAAGAAATTGCATGCCATAGGTACCGGTCGCGACAAATGGCGCAAGATGTGCGCCCCTAACGTTAAGATACGAACGCGATAGTAAGTAATTAAAGTATTTAAACAATTTTTTTTTTATTCTAAACGATTGCTATTTTAAGTTAATTAAAGAAGTAAATTAAGTAGATCTTTTTTTTTTATTTTTCCTAGGTACCTTTATCGATACTGAACCTACCCCTAAGCTATGGCACGCAATTTCTTTAACAACCTGTATACAAAGCGAGGCCACGTTATACTGGAAATGTAAAGCTTGGACTTGCCGCCGTGTGTACGAGTATTATTGACGTTCAAGAAGTGCTCATTAAATTCAGCCTAATTTAAATAAATGACTTTTGATTTTGGGCTGCCTCGTTGGTCTAGTGGTTACAACCGCGACTGCTGACTATGAGGTCTTAGGTTCAATTCCCGGGTCAGGCAAAGTGATATTGGGTTTTTCCATAACGATTTTTGGCTCAGTTGATGGCAATAGTCTCGCCCCCTAATACATGGGACTTAAACACAGGGGAAATGTGGGTGTACTATAAGGTACACTTCTGCCTAAGCCTACGGGGATTACAGGCGTGATGTTACGTTATGTTGTATGTATGACTTTTGATTTTTGAAAGATAAGTGATTTTTTTTTTCTGTAAAAAAAAACGGATCACATACACTATGGCCATGTCCTTACCAAAGGTATCGTCGGTCACAAAGCCATCTTTTGGGGCTCTGTCACCATGTAAGTGCAGATGCCAGGTTGTCATTTTTCTTTTGATCTATCAATCGTCTGAGGGAACAGGACGACACAACAACAGGTCTTCGGCAGTAATATCATCAAATATAAGAGTGCAGTCTTGGTGGCTGTAACCACTGAAATGCCGCGGCGCGAATTGCACATCTCATCATCATCATCATCATTTCAGCCGAAAGACGTCCACTGCTGGACATAGGCCTCCCCAAGTGTCGCCACATTGTCCGGTCCCGTCATCCCGTGCCACTCACAATCAGCGGATCCCCGCAACCTTCACCAGGCCATCGGTCCACCTAGTGGGAGGCCTTCCAACGCAACGTCACGCAATTGCACATCTGTCACGTTACTTTTGGGTGGTCTAAAAGATAGCTTGACAGAAGCGCGTTTTCTGTCGTCATCTGTTCCAGGTGGCTTGACAATGTAGCGGATAAGACTCTTGTTCGGATCGGTACAGCTGATATGCGCTGAATCAGCCCTTTAACCACCCCTAAGTTTGATTAAGATAATATAGAACCACATACCATTACACTTATACCGGAACTCCTGATCGTAGATATGCCAGGCCTTCGCGTGAGCCAACAGCAGGTTCTTATTACAAATGTAAGGCCCAACGAAGAAGTCCATGTCAGGCGCCAAGATTCCTCTTCCGTAGTAATAGTCACACTCCACCAGGGGCTCATTGATGGTGAACCAGGTCTTCACACGGTCTCCGAATAGGGTGTAGACGATTCTCGCGTAGTCAGCGAACCAGTCGGAGATTTGAGGGTTTGCCCAACCACCTGACAAAAAAGAGACGCATTTTTAGACTTATGACTTACGATAACGACTGATCGTCATCTGCCTAGCCTTTTCCCAACTATGATGGGGTCGGCTTCCAGTCTAACTGGATGCAGCTGAATGTTAGACACTAAACATACGATAAAGAAGAAGAGAAGCTGAATATTAGTATTTTACATACAACCACTGTCTATCTGCCCCTTGGTAAGACTCATCGTCAGACTTACGGGCCACTGACTACCTGTAACGGCTGTCAAAGATCTACAAATGACAGCCAACTGTCATTTATAGATTTCAGCTTAACGTACTTTGAGAGACTCGGTTTGTAATGGGTGGTCACCCATCCACAGACCAACCAAGGCAAGCTCGGCTTAACGTATCGATCGACCCGGCTGTTATTTGTTATTTAGCCACGAGCTCCTCGCTCCTAAATGCCCGATCTGGAGATCAAAACCCAGACCACAGTTTAGCAGTTGTACTCGGGAGTACCTTCGATCAAAAACTTAATACATGGTTCATCTGTGTGCCACATTTAAATTATTCAGCCATTTCTGCGTTACTACGTCTTTATTCACAAAAACATTTGGCACAATATTTGTAAGCAAATGTCATATAATTGAATATGTAATTGTTTTGAGATTGTTTTAGAGATAAAAGGACCTTTCACCAGTTACACCTTATATTGTACATTGTATAGTCGAAGGTAATATAATTTATTTAATTGTACCACGACGAAATAAAAAATCTGCTCTTGTTTCTGTACAATTAAAGGTCACAGCACACATATGTATCAACTCGGAAAGGGATCGTCACCGTATCAAATCGAGCCATTTGGTATTCTTCGTATGAAACTCCGTACTGCAACGCACACTAATGAAAATCGTAACGTAATCGCCTGGCTCTCAAGCTCACGAAACGGCGAGCCGTAGCCGATTCGACGTATTGGATCTGATGATTCGCTTTGGTTACGTGCTTACGTTAGGTTGACGCCTGTTTGACGGTGAAAGGCGATACCGTAACGATCCCGAGTTGATATCTATGCTATGACATTTAATAGTATAGGAGTTGTTACAGTTAGTCATAGTAATGTAGTCTTTTATGTTCTCTGTTTGACCTCTCCTTAAGCAGCGGCCTTAACTTCCATTAAGTTACACATTACTTTCCTTTTATTATTTATGTTCCAGAAATGCAAAAAAGGGTGTTTTTTTGGTAACAAAAACTTCAATACCTACTCATTGCCTACATACGGTTCAATTTGAGCTACATCTTCAAATAAAATATACATATATCTTTCAATATCAATAAGTTCATGCCGATATAACGGTGTAATTTGGAAATTAACTTAATATGCACTTGAATAAACTTGATATTTGTTTAAGTGAAGCTAACATATAATATAAAACACGTGTGTACCTACAGTGTAGGTATCTGATGGGTGTTGGGTGCTGAGGCCCATGGGTGGCATTAAACCTGTCACACACTAACCACAAGATAAAAAAGTACAATATCATTTTTCCTGTTTTTTTTTTATGGCTATTGAACAATTTTTATGTGGGGTTATTTTGGGTTCAGAATGGTAACGGTTTGTGTGTCGATGGTCCTTCCACCGTATATTTTAAACAAGCTGATGCCCACGGCTTCGCCCGCGTGGATATCGTTTATCGTGACCAAAAGTAATCATGAAATTTTGATCCCGTTCCCGCAACAAAAACTTGACAAATAATATACTAAAACCTTCCTCGAGAACCACTCTATCGATTGGTGAAAACAGCATAAAAATCGGTGCAGTAGTTTTTGAGTATATCGCGAACAGACAGACAGACGCGGCGGAGGACTTGGTTTTATAATATATGGTTTTATAATATACGACCCGCCCCGGCTTCGCACGGGTGCAATGTAGATAAAGGTTTATATCTCTTGATTCACTCTATGTATTGCTGAAAACTGCATTAAAATTCGTTGCGTAGTTTAAAAGATCTAAGCGTACAAACAGCGGGAGCAACTGTTTTATATTATGTAACGACCCGCACCGGCTCCGCACGAGTGCAATGCTAATACTAACTGTAATATCTTCGAAAATATTCATTTAAATTACATGCTGTACAGGGCCATATTGATCTATATTAAATAAACAATGTATTTAAGGTACTTAATTGGATAAGGATTAATGCTGTATTGCTTAAAATCCCGTCGTAAATAAGTCATTTTTTCCCGAAAAAGTAAAGGATAAAAAATGGTTCTTGTGGGTTATCCTTAAGAGATAGACATATACCATCGCGGACTTTTTTGTTGATCTTTTGAAGGTGTACAATACTGTAGTATATTATTTTGATTTATCTCGTGGGGTTCAGCCAGCGTTTGCAATGTTAGCGCAAAAAAATGTCTTAATTTACGACATCACATTAGAACTTCTGCACGTACAATATTATGCATGTATTATACATATAAACTTTCCTCTTGAATCACTCTATCTATTAAAAAAAAAACCGCTTCAAAATCCGTTGCATAGTTTTAAAGATTTAAGCATACATAGGGACGGACAGACAGCGACAGCGACTTTGTTTTATACTATGTAGTGATAGTAATAGTAAAGTGATATTGAATCTCACCAAAATCTTGAAGCAACTGTGGCATTTCCCAATGGTATATAGTGACGACAGGTTCGATACCCCTCGCCAGTAGACCGTCGATCAAATTGTTGTAATAGTTCTTGCCATCCTCACTGATGTAGTTGGGCAAACCAGTTGGCAGGAGTCGAGGCCAAGATATTGAGAACCTAGAAAAGAGGAGAAACCATCGAATATCTAGCTATAGTGCTGCACCTGAATAACATTACCAGGAGGGCGCTGTTGTACTTGTGACAAGGTTTTAGAAATTCCCGCAGGAGTTGTTATGAAAAAAGATAGCCATCTTAGTTCTTAATATGGCCACGTGTCAAAAGATCCATGTAAATTGAACAACTATATAATATGTTTTAGTAGGGTACAGTGAATTATTTTTGGAGGTTGGTACAATATACACGATGTAACAAGATCCTTAACGATGCCGTCAATCAAACATTCTGTACATCAAAATAAGGAAATTTACGCAAAAATTATTGCTGGGAAACGACTTTTTTTTTTGGGCTGAAAAATCACGTTCTACAGTAGGACTCAATGTAAAGAACTCAAAATATTGTGCTGATGGATGGATTGAATAGTAAGGGGGTCCTGGAGGTGTTTAAAGTAAAAATCTTACATTAAAAACATGTATTTAAAAAAAATGTTGTGAAAAAGTTCTAACTTTGACCCCCAATATCTCCGTAACTAGAAGGTATGGTCTAGAACAAAAAAATGATCACAATGACGGGGAAAACAAGTGCCTTTCGGCTTCGTTAAGAGTCTGTTTACACCCTTTATACTGTTTATTCTTCCTTTAATCAAAAAAAAATCTTCTATCAACCAAGGCTACAAGTTGCCTACCTATAAAACTGCAAGCCCATTTCCTCAGCCATCTCGAGGTCCCTCTCCCACAGGTAGTAGGACTTGCAGGCGTCGTCGCCATTACTGCCGTTTAAAAACAGATCTGGATAGCGGTGAGTGAGCCGGTCCCATTTGCTTTCTCCTTTGTCTGTAAAATGAGACATGATCATCATCATAATTTCAGCCCGTTGATGTCCACTGTTGAACATAGGCCTCCCCAATCGATTTCCCACGTGTCCGGTCCAATGCGACTCCCTGCAGTCGTCGGTCGTCGATCCATCTGGCAGGCGGCCGTCCCACGCTGCGCTTTCCAATGCGTGGCCTCCACTCCAGTATCTGTTCGCCCCATAAGCATTGGCAAAATAAGACATACTTACATCATAAACATGACAAAGTGATTACTTGCTTAAAAGTAATTTTTATTCTGTAGGATAATAATTGCTTGAATTTAGAACTGTCAAAAGTTAGAATTCTTAGCGTTGGTCTCTTTGACGGTTCTTACTTCGTTTAAATTCTTGTCCATTGCATAAAATGTTTGCTTAAGTAATTACTTAAAATCAAGTAATTAGTTTAACTTGATTATAGATACCATGGTTAGTATCTAGGTACAAGACGACCACAAATGGTGATGATGCTGCTAGGCATTGTGTGCTGATACTAAACAGGGGTGTTGCGAATGCTAGACTACTTCCCGCTCCCCCAACTTACAGTACTGATATGAATCGTGGGGTTCTCGTCAAAAGGAACCATAATCCTCCGTCTCCTCCCCTACATATGAGGATTTTCTCACAGTCAATAAGAAAATAAAATATTCCGGTTAAACTGGAAGCCGACCTCAATATAGTTGGGAAGCTAGGCAGATGATGATGGTGATGAATTGAGAACCGACTGCAAAATTAGGCTTGAAGTCTGTTAAGAGACAGTCGAATTGGTTTCCATTGAAGTAGCTAAAGATTTATACGGAGTGTACACTGATGTGCTTTTTGGTAGTATACCTACGTAGAATATTTTTAAGATTTCAATTATGAGTAGAGGAAGACCAAGAAAACGATGGATGGACTGTGTGAAAGATGATATGGCTAGAAAGGAGGTGACTGCTGAGATGACGAGTAATAGAGAAGTATGGAAGAAGAAGACATGCTGCGCCGACCTCAAATAAACTGGGATAAGGGCAAGAGAGTGATGAGTTTTAAGATTTAATTGTTTTGAATTAGTGGAATACTTACCGCTAACATTCCAGGCTCCTTCAACCTGATATGCTGCTGTTGCGGCTCCGAACTTGAACCCTGACGGGAACTGTAGATTGTAGCCACACGAGTGGCTTACTGTAGCCCTAAAAAAGAAAATTAAATTATTTAGTACCTACCAATACAGGGTGTGAACAGACTCTTCACGAAACCGTTAACCAAGCATTATGTACATCAACTAAGTATCTTTACGCAAAAAATATTGCTGGGAAACGACTTTTTTTTTTGGGTGAAAAATCACGTTTTGCGGTTGAACTCAATGTAACGCATTCAAAATATGTGCTGATGGATGGATTGAATAGTACGGGGGTCGTGAGTGTGTCTTAAGTAAAACAAATACATCAAAACATGTATTTAAAAAAAAAACTTGTGATAAAGTTGAATCTTGGACATACCTGGGAACCCTCTAGTTACAGAGATATTGGGGATCTCTGTAACTAGAGGGTTCCCAGGTATGTTCTAAAACAAAAAAATAATCGCAATGATGGGGAGAATAAGTGCTTTTCGGCTTCGTTAAGAGTCTTTTTAAACCCTTTATAACTACGTACTAATAAGATGGTGTACTGTGACGCGAATGGATAAAATAAGGAACGAGAAAATAAGTGGAAGTCTGAAAAGTTGTGTGGTAATCAGTTATCATGGTATGGATGCGGAGGAATGAGGAAAATGTGGTGAGGAAAGTTTTGAGAAGGAATGTAGATGGCTCTATAATAAGATTAGATGAAGACCAAAGAGACGATAGATGGACTGTGTGAAGGATGATATGGCTAGAAAGGAGGTGACTACTGAGAAGACGAGTGATAGAGAAGTATGGAAGAAGAAGACATGCTGCGTCGACCCGAATAAATGTTGATAAGGACAGGAAAATGATAAATCATAGGATGCGTTATATACGGTGACTGGTAATTGGTGACCGATACACGATTGTACTCATGACAACAAACAACTTTCCCAAAGAACATTTTTTTTACATTTTTAATTTCATCATCATCATCAGCCTATAATGTTCCCACTGCTGGGACACAGGCCTCCTCTCTAAGAGGGGGAATGGGCTATGATCCAGTGCGGATTGGTAGATGTCACATGTCTTCGAATTTTTGGTTCTAGGACATGCCGGTTTCCTCACGATGTTTTCCTTCACCGTTTTTGAGAGCAGTGGTGATGAAATAAATTACAAAAAGTAATGCGCCTGCTTGGGTTCGAACATGCGACTTACTATTCGTAAGTTGCAGTCGCTACCACTGGGCCACCGCTGCTCTTATTTAAGCAACAATCTAAACATTTTCATACGGCTGCTGTGTTATTGTGATAAAATTGAATGAGTATTTAAAAAAAAAATGTTTCTTTGGGAAAGTTGTTTGTTATCATGAGTACAATCACGTGTTTAATTATCGGTCACTGATTACCAGTCACCCTATATAATAACGTTTTAAGGAGTTTAGCCGCCTAAAATGTGCAAATTTAAAGAAGCTAGTGCGAGCACCTGTGCGAGTGCGTACTATCGCGCTCACTGACGGTCTACTACTTCTCAACCTTATTGTCAAGGCATAAGGATGAAAAGTTCTCATCACATGCGTACCTATGAAATTAAAATAATTATCAATTTACTTTTAAATTACTTTTAAGAATGCGTGCAAACATTTTTAAATAAAATAGACATTTTCTATTACACCAGTTCTGTACGAAGGTCGATGAACTTTATCAAATGTTATTTCTAAATGAGAGAATGAGGAGATACTTACCATAAGACGACTACTGTTGCCCACAACATTTCCGACACTAAGCGGCCACCAAATGATTTGGACAGTTTTTATATACGGCCCAATCAAATAGTTTAACATGTAGCGAACAATTTGTGACATTGGTGTTTTTCGTAAAAGTCCGTATTACTAAAACAAGTGCATAATTTTGGATTTACCTGAACACGAGGCATTTACTCAGAATATTTTCAATGAAAATGTCTTTTTTTTCCTCAATAATTTCTCCTTTCGTTGGCCTTTCTCCAATCAACTAATTAACCATGAACAAAAAATGAGCCGTCACGGGACGCCGGGCAGATGTGAAACATTGAAATTATTTTGTACAATTAATATGCATAAAACAACAGTACACAGTAACAGTACAGTGTATATAATATATACCATCGCGATATATGCGATCGGTTTTATGTTTCAAATCAAAAATTTATACCTTTCAAATTCCTTAAAACTCCCACTGAAAACCAATGTTCTTGATCATACTAACCAAAAGCAGCTGGTACGTTGTCATGGCTTCGGGACAACTTTTTTTTTCTCTATTAATTTCTTACATTTTAGGAGACCCTGGAAAAGTAGGATATGCAACTTGCATTTAGTCTTTCAGTCAAGCCCCATCAGTAAGGAGTTGACTAAAGAGAGCTAGGGCGTACTGATTCATCATCTGCATAGCCTTTTCCCAACTATGTTAGGGTCGGCTTCCAGTCTAACCGGATGCAGGTGAATACCAGTATTTTACATGGAGTGACCGCCTATCTGACCTCTACAACCCAGTCAATACTGGGTAATATGATACCTCATGGTAAGACTGGTTATCAGACTTTTTGGGCCACTGACTACATGTAACGACTGTCAAAGACGTACAAATGAAAGCCGGGATCCAACAGCTTAATGTGCTTTCCGAAGCACGGAGGAAAATCGGTATGTAATGTGTGGTCACCCATCTAAATTCCAACCTAGGCAAGCACGGCTTAACTTAAAGATCGACCCGAGTGGCTATTATTATTTTGCCACGAGCTTCTCTCTATGTGATGTACTAAGTGACTGCGACTTATATTTTCGGTTCGATATTTAAAAAATATGTAAATTACCATGTAAATTAAGTCCAGCTGCACACGAAACAACCGCAGTTTTATGTCGTATGTTGGTTAATAGAGTCATTTACGTTTTTGACTTAAAAGGATCGTTTAAGACACGACGAGGACCAGCTCACTCCTCTCCTTTACCTGACATGGGCGTGACTGTGGCGTGGTTGTGGAGGATGCAATAATGATGTTTTCTGAGTAAAAAAAAAAAATATTTAGTCCGTCAGATAGGTACGTATTTTTTGTTTTATCAAATCAATCTATACCGCATCTATACCTATATATATGAATAGGCTCCGAAACTACTGGACGGATTTGGATGAAATTTGGAACACAGATAGTTTATAACCTGGATTAACACATAGGATACTTTTTATCCCGATAACATGTTCCTGTGGGACATTTATCGAACTCCACGCGGGCGACGACGCGACGCCGCGGGCATTGACCTAGTAAAAAATAACGAGGATAAAACGCATCAAAGTTCATGAGTGGGGGCTTGTGACGTCACTTTCCGCTAAGAAGTATACCGAAATGTGACGTCACACGAGGTTTCAACGCACTACATCGTCCTCATTTTTAGTTGGCGAGAAAAAAAGAATAATACGTGTCCAATATTTTTTGGAAATCTATCTGACGGACTTATTAGATTTTTTTGGTCAACTACCCTATTGTGCACCCGCACCCCAGCGAGACGATGAGGAACACCCTGTGGTCTTAGTCAGTAGGAGTTTCACAGACCCCTCCGCCCTCCCCACGGTGGACGACATCCATTGAAGATTTCAACACGAAAAAAAAATAAAAGTGTGCAAAAAAGCAATGTGAAAGATTTCCAAGTATTTTATTTACTAAAATTATACTTATGAGTACTTATGTGATATTTCTTATAATTACGCACATTTAATTAATAATTAATCAAAACAGCTAAGTATTTGCCACATTGCCAACTTTCAGAATGCTTGTTAATTTTGTCCTTGAAATATGAATGTGTTCAAAGACTTTCTATTTTAACCAACTTCTAAAAAGAGGAGTTTCTCAATTCAGCTTTTTAGAGTTCCGTACCCAAAGGTTAAAACGGGACCCTATTACTAAGACTCCGCTCCGTCCATCTGTTGGTCTGTCTGTCTGTCCGTCTGTCACCAGGCTGTATCTCATGAACCGTTATAGATAGATAGTTGAAAGTTTCACAGATGATATATTTCTGTTGCCGCTTTAACAACAAATACTAAAAACACACACATTTCGCCAGTTATGTCATGTTTAAGTCCCCCACGCAAAAGAGGGTGAACTTAATGCCACCCTGATCACAACCCCAGACTCCGTGGCTGTTACTGAAAAATTCCTGACGGAAAAACTCAATAGCACTTCTGTCACGCAGTCTGGTGTAAAATTGTATCGTATGTGACCAGCTTACTGGTTAAGACCTAAAGGTAGGTGATAAGATTATACATTTTTTACGTGTTTTACCTACTTGTGTTACATATTACATATGGATATTGGTCGAACGATTATGGATTTAGGCAGGTACTTAAGTTACAGAAAGGTTAATAGCACTTAGAACATTTTGAATTATTTTAATAATTTAACGACTTCTTTATTGAATCCATTAAAAACTAGCCAGGTGCGAGTTTGTGTACCGCACGAAAGGTTCTGCAGCTCAAGATAAAGAAAACAAAACACGTGGGATGTATTTTATTTATATTTTATTTACCGAATCTATAAGATGAAGATTTTAGCTTTAAAACATATCATACAGGATGTAAACAACCTCGCCACAAACTATACAAGGTGTAAACAGACTCTTCACGAAGCCGTTCATCAAGCATTCTGAACATCAAACTACCTTTACGCAAGTATTAGTGCTGGGAAATCACGTTTTACAGTAGGACTCAATGTAACGTACTCAAAACATTGTGCTGATGGATGGATTGAATAGTAAGGGGTCCTGGAGGTGTTTAAAACAAAAATCTTACATTTAAAACATGTATTTAAAAAAAAAAAAACTTGTGAAAAAGTTGGAACATTGACCCCCAATATCTCCGTAACTACAAGGTTCCTAGGTATGGTCTAGAACAAAAAAATGATCGCAATGACGGGGAAAACCTTTCGGCTTAGTTAAGAGTCTGTTTACACCCTTTATACCTAAACATAATTTTTTCTTTTTAATAACCGAGGAAGTCATACTCATTGGGGTCATCAGTTAGGGGTCTAGAATCAACGAAAGAAATAAAATTTACGGATGGGAAATCATCAAATGACTTCTCCCGCTCTGGGCAGAGCGGAAGGGAGTGTCAGACTTGTACTGACTAAAACCCATCCATCTTCCTTCCTTGCCCTTTGTGTTCCAGGGCCGCGTTGTCTCTTTCGAACAGTCCCACAGCCCTAGCTGGAAAATCATGTGCTGAAATGAGAATTCATGGTAATAGTTAGCGCGTCGGTATCCCTTACTATGATAGTTTTTACTTACTTAGATACTTACTTAATCATAAACTGATATGATTAAACAGTATCTAATAACTACGACAACAAACAAGGCAATGGCACAACAATATTTAGTTAGATCGACGATATTTTATGTATTACTAGCTGATGACCGCGGCATCGCCCGCGTGGATGTCGGTTATCGCAACCAAATGTTATCATAAAATTTTGATCCCGTTCCCGCAACCCATGGGAAATATTGTTATATTTTAGGCAATGAATACAAAAATTTGACAAATTAAAGTAAAACCTTCCTCGAGAACCACTCTATCCATTGGTGAAAACAGCATGAAAATCGGTGCAGTAGTTTTTGAGTTTATCGCGAACAGACAGACAGACGCGGCGGAGGACTTTGTTTTATAATATGTAGTGATAATAAGGTTTTAACTTTACGGTACCATAATATGAATGACCAAAAAGATGAGTGACGGCTGTACCTTTTTAGATCATAAATTTAATATGTAAGAAAAGACACCCAATCAAATGATTTTAAGTGAATTTTAATAATTATAAATTCAAAGGGTCTTTTTGGATAAACAACATTTTTATTTTGTTTTATTTAATGGATGTTTTAAAAGCTTCTTTTTCATGTTTTGAACAAGGACTAAATTCCTTATAGGGAAAGGATAAAAGAGCGACAGGAAAAAAACATAATAATCCTTTTGGGTTACGTCGTAGTCGGGTAAAAAGAAACCGAGAGGATTATATAAAAAAAAAAATTGAGAGCCCTGCGGAGGCCGCGCGGAATTGCAATTCGAAGCGAAGGAAAAAGCCGTCAAAATTGCGAAGCCGTGCGGGAGTATGTGTGGGTAGTGTTTACCTAGCTACTATTCTATAATTATCATTCATTCATATCACCGCTGAGCATTTGTGATTAATTTGAATGTGTGCCGTAATACCAAAAATGATGAATGAAAACTCAATGCTTTTCCAATTTTTTTATTATATTGTGTAACTTAACAATATAAGTCATGTTTCGAAATAAACAAAATTATAAATATTACCGTATTTAATATAGAACAGATGAGATGAAAACAGCTTATTTATTAAATACTGTAAAAATGTGAGAAATTCAATTTGCTTACAATTCGTTTTAGGTAAATATTTTGCAAAAAAAATAAAATTGAAATCTGGGTAAACACTGTCTAGTTCCGAATAACAGCATATTAAGGTCGAAATATGCTTAAACTGAAAATGATTTTGGTATTACGTTTGTATGGACAATTCATCGTCCAGCCCCTTTAGGACACAACTGCTACCTAGTGGGTGTAAAAATACCCTAAACGAAGCCCTGTTTAGACCACACCAGCTGGGAACAGTCTATTACAGAGACATTGGGGTCGAAGTTCCAACTCTTTCACAAGTTTTTTTTTTTTTTTTAACACAAGTTTTTAATATTGTAACTTTACTTAAAATATCTCCATGACCTTTGTACTATTCAATCCATTCATCGGCACAATGTTTTGAGTGCGTTACATTGAGTCCTACCGTAAAAAGTGATGTTTCACCAAAAAAAAAAATCGTTTCCCAGCAATGATTTTTGCGTTACTATAGTTTGATGTACAGTATGCTTGTTTGCTTCGTGGAGGGTCCATTTACACCCTGTATATCTACTTATTTTACGGATTAAGATAGTAGATAGCGCAACTAATCGTTGATTAGAGCATTTTTAATCAATCTACATAACATGACATCACGCCTGTAATCCCCGTAAGATTAAGCAGCGGTGCACCTAATACTACACCCAAATTTCGCCAGTTATGTTTAAGTCCCATGTAATAGGGGCGAGTGTATAGCCATCAACCGGGCGCAAATCCAGACTCCGTGGCTGCTACTGAGAAATTCCTGTTTGAAAAACCCAATAACATCATGCTCAGTAGACGTGTTTGCGACCACTAAGCCAACGAGGCAGAATGTACATAATTTAAGAACCCGGCGTAAGCCGCTTACAACTGCAATTCGAAGCAAGGCAAAAATCCGTCGAAATATTGTTATCTTTGTTTCACACTTTGCGAAGCGAAGCGTTGCGAAGCCGTGCGTGAAGCGTGTGTCAATAGTGTTTACCTACTATTCTATAATTATCATTCATTCATATCCGCGCTGAACCTTTGTGATTAATTTGAATGTGTGCCGTAATACCAAAAATGATGAATGAAAATTCAATGCATTTCCAATTTATTTTCATGTTTCAAAATAGTCAATATTAAAAATATTACCGATTTTAATAGAAAACAAATGAGGTAAAATCATCTTATTTATACTGTAAAAATGTGAGAAATTCAATTCGTTTTAGGTAAGTATTTTGCAAAAAAACTAAAATTAAAACCTACGTGAATAATGGAGCCGATTCCCTTGTTCACAAACTAAACTAAATTTAAGTTGAGTGCATTTTCTTTTTTTGAAAAGGACAGAAGATAAATATTAGTTTAGTCCCGTCAAATTAGACAGTACCTGACGCAATTTGATGTAATTTTAGTAGTCAACTTTTTAATCACGTCTAAACTTGTGTCAGGCGCTGGTTAATTTGACAGGACCAAACTAAAATTTATCTTCTGTCCTTTTCTTAATAAAATAGAAAGAAAAAGATGCACTGAACTTAAATTTGGTGTGACGTGTAACGGGTGGATCTTCAAGGTTAAGAGGGAATGCGGTAGGTATTTGAAGAAACTATCGTTGTCGCTCTGCGAGCGCTATTTCGACATTGGTGCGATAAGGACAATTACCGTAAAAAGTCATAATTTGAGGTTTGGCTCTCGACTATTCCTACAACCAATTTAAAGATATTTATATATATAAACTGAATAAGAAGGATAAATACCACCTACTGTGTCTTTATGTTTTTCGTTTTTCGCATTAATAGTTGTCTTTGTACACTAGGCGTCTGTAGACAGGCGTGCCTCATAGGCAATTTTGAGCATTTTGTAAAGGTTCTAGTGCTTACACAAATTATGTATCATCAAAAAGGAAAACATAGAGACATAGAAGAGGTTGATATTTATTTAACTATTACAAATGATAGCTTTAAAGTCATAAACCAGAAAGAAAACAGGCGAGAGCGTTTGTATAGACATTTCCTCTTAAGCCGCACGTACCAAGGTCGGTACATTACATACCGAGTTTCATCCGAGTATCAGAAATCAAGTTCAGTTGTTTGTCCCGGCTGTCATTTATAGATCTTTGACAGTCCTTACATGTAGTTAGAGGCCCGAAAGTCATGACAACCAGTCTCACTAAGGGGCAGAGAGGCAGTCGCTCTTTGTAAAATACTGGTATTCAGCTGCATCTGGTTAAACTGGAAGCCCACCCAATATGTTTGGGAAAAGGCTAGGCAGATGATGATAGTACACTATTACTTAATGAGATTTTTAGCAAGTGACTTCCGTGCTGTAACATGGCCTTGGCAATATAATAAGTGGAATATGTAAGCGCACATTAAAATAATGTTTCACACTTTAGTTCAGTTTAGCTTTAAAATGAATTAAATGAACTTTAAAAATAATGGATGGCAATATTACTAGGAGAACTTAGGATGCAATGAACTGCGAGCGAAGCAAGCTATGGATTTTGGGCACCCCGACTCGGTTAGATTAGGTTAGGCTAGTAGGTTCATTTAAACTCTGCAGACAACAATAGGCTGGATTCGGAGTTTTTTCGATACAGTTATAGTGCAAACCATTATTTTTATAGTTCATTTAATTAATTTTAAAGCTAAACTAAACTAAAGTGTGAAACATTATTTGTAGTCATTCATTAATTTAAAGTGTAATCTTTTTTTCTTTTTTTAAAATCTCAGAAGGTAAAATACAATATGAATCTAAAACTAACAATGTAGGTATAATAATGTATGATGCCTGTACTAGGATAATCCTATATCACAGGCTGGAGGTGTTTAAAGTGATATTAAATACATCCCATAGATTAATCTTAAATAATTATGATGTTTTTTTAACTATATAAATAATACTTTACGTTTCAGAACTAATAGTGGCAAGCTCTAGCGAAAGAGCCAAAATGGTCTCAGACACAAGACACCGTTTACAGCTAAATACCCTCGTGTCGCAAAGGCTGGAAAGCCGAAATAGCTTTCTAAAGCGTGTCTCCGCACTCACTGGCGAGCAGTCCACGGAAAGACTAAATCTGTGGCGAGGCAGTGCATCCTTACCTAACCCATTCGTTCCACCTGCTGAAAATCTCCCACCTGGACATGAGTTGCCATGGCTGACCTGGAAGTTTTTAAATTGTCTCCGGACCCAGATTGGCCGCAGCAAGGAAAACCTGCTCAGGTGGAGATTAATTAATGACACTGCCCTGGAGTGTAAAAGTGGTGCTGTTCCACAAAAGATGGGGCACTTAATATCGTGTCCTGCCTGTCCTGTTGTTTATTCACTACAGAAACTGATGGACGCTACCGAAAGCTCCAAACTAGTAGCTCAGTTCTGGTTCAACACAATATAGATTGCCATCGACACGCTAAGTAAAAGATGAACCAATGGTGTAAGAACATACTTCTTTTGTTTGCAAACAATTTAAATATGCAAAATCAAATAAAAAATATGACTTTTCGACTATTATTTTTGATAAGCTGAAAATTTAAATTCAGAAATCCGTATATTCAGCTAATTAAACAATAAAATATGCTTATTAGTTGTTTTTGTAATAAAATGACCTTGTCAGTTATTTGCGTTTACTTTTACCTAAAAGGATAGTAAGTAGCGACATCTGTCTTGCTGCAATGGAACTACGCAACTAACCAAGGATTTCGTAGCTGCAGATCTACAAACCTCTGAAGACACGGAACGGAAGACATCATGACATCACAGATAACTGCAAAGAAGGTTTAAGGTACAATTTCGAAGGTCACCTTCAACTGCAAACCACGTATAGTTCTGTTCAAACGTTATAGCGGCTCGGAAGTTAGCTGCGAGTGACAGTCTGCGCAGATATAACGGTTCCAACTTTATCACGGGTCAGATAATCTGACGTACAGCTGCGCAGAACATAGGTATCAGCGGGGCGCAAAGGACTCATCGTCTTGACTATACAACGTGTAACGGAAAGGGGGTGAGCCGAAAGAGGGTCACACAACTCTTCATTCTGAACAACTTTTGTTCTACGACTTTTGGAAATTCGTGAAAGAAAAGTCAGATGACCAACAAAGTTTGTATGGAGAAGCAAATTTTCCAAAGTCGTAGAACAAAAGTTGTTCAAAATGACGAGTTTTGTGACCCCCTTTCGGCTTACTTATATCCTTTCCGTTACACGTTGTATAATGCACAGACCGTCACTCGAATATGATATTTTTGTTTGGTCACGTTAAGGTTGCTTTTAGGTTACTGTTGTCAAACTAAAATAACTGCGTAAAGTCTGTAGCCAGAGTCAGAACACAGCTTACATGTGAACTTCACCTTGTTCCTCCACATCTATTCCAAACAAAGAAATAAAAAAAACCAGCGAATAAATATATCATAATTTAATAAATAATCATACTTCATATGTTATGGCTAATGTTATAAATGTGAAAGTTTGTGAGGTCGGATGGATGGATGTATGGATGGATGTTTGTTACTCTTTCACGCGAAGACTCTAAAACGGATTTGGATGAAATTTGGCACATACAGGGTAAATAGACTCTTCAAGAAGCTGTCTTTTGAAAAAGTTGGAACTTTGACCCCCAATATCTCCGTAACTAGAAGGTTCCCAGGTATGGTCTAGAACAAAAAAATGATCGCAATGACGGGGAGAACCAGTGCCTTTTGGCTTCGTTAAGAGTCTGTTTACACCCTTTAGATAGTTTGTAACCTGGATTATCATATAGGATACTTTTTATTCCGGTAGTATGATCTCGTTACCGGGCGAAACAGCGGGCAAAATATAAGTTAGTCTAAACATAATTAAATTTGGTATTTCCTTGTGTTGGATGTATCATTCTACTTCTTATTACAGAGGAGTAATACCGTGCTGACTCGCGCGGTGTTCGGGTCCGGTTTGGATCCGAGAAGTCCACGGCGTAGAGACCGAATTTTGCGCTGGAAGCAAATTACAAAGACTTAGTTAAATAGTTATGGTAACGCCGCGAAATATGGGTGTACTAAGACGGTTGGGAAAATAAGTACTTATATCATAGTAGTTACAATGAAATAGCCAATACTTACGTTTAGCCTAATCAGCATATAATATTCCCACAGCTGGGGCACAGGCCTCCTTTCTATGAGAAAGAATGGGTTATAATCCACCACGCGGGCCCAGTGCGGGGTGGCAGATTTCACTGGTCTTTGAATTTTTGGTTCCAGGACATGCCGGTTTCGTCACCTGTTTTTCTTCACGGTTCTGAGAGCAGTGGTGATGAAATAAATTACACAAAGTAATGCGCCTGCCTGGGTTCGAACCCACAACTTACTGCTCGTAAGTCAGTCCTTGGTTATAAGATAGATTTCAGTCAGAACCCTGTATAGTATCTGTGTAGTATTTTGTGTGGAATAACATTAGTATAGTACTAGTTTGTTGCCACAACTTTGGTATTCATCTGGTTGATCCTAACTTTGTTTCTTCAACAGTCTCCCAAACGAAATGAACATTGAAACCAGGTTTTATAATTAGTAACAGGCTTCAACTTACACGTAACCTGCACTCAGCCACTCAAAGTTATCCATCAGCGACCAGGCAGTATACCCTATGACGTTGATGCCGTCGTTTATGGCCAGCAGAACCTGCAAGAGAAACCTCATAATCATCATTTCAGGCGAAAGACGTCCACTGCTGGACATAGGCCTCCCCCATGTGTCGCCACATTGACCGGTCCCGTGAGACTCACATCCAGTGGATCCCCGCAACCTTCACCAGGTCATCGGTCCACCTAGTGGGAGGCCTTCCAACGCAACATCTTCCAGTTCGCGGTCGCCACTCCAGAATTTAACGGCCCCATCGGCCATCCGTTCTGCGAGCAATGTGCCCTGCCCACTGCCACTTAAGTTTGGCAATTCTTCGGGCTACTTCGGCAAAGACAAACCTCATTGAAACAATATTCTCACAGACTAGGCGACCACTAAACAAATGCGGTAGTCAAAAATTCAATAAAGAACTAACTCTAGACAACTGTCAGTATTAACAAAAATAACGGAAAAAAAATATTAGTGAGTCGTGTCGTTGTACCGACAGTCATTTTGGCAATGGCTTAATAGCCTCGACCAACATCTGTGGAGGCTTTCGCTTGGCAACTGGATTATGGCTTGATTCAGAAAGCACTTCTGGACACGGCGCGTATTGTTAGGAGGTTCCTCTCTCAACAGCCCTGACCACTGCACCGGTTCCTCGGACCCTGTTCCCGATATCGGTGGGCTATTGGGGTAGGTGTATTTTTTTATATTTTGATAAAAATATTCTATATAAAAATCTGAATAAAGAAAATAAATAACGAAATACTAGAATACAATTAACTTTCACGTTCACCCCGCATACTAACCAAAGCATTAAGGTCGCGATATTCGTGTTCATAAGTTACAAGTTTGTCGAGCAAATGATTCAAATTTGATACTTGTAAGGCGACGACCGCAATGGTTGAATGTTCGTGATATTATAATCGTTCTGATTAGGATGGAGTCTCGTGTGTTGACTTTTGGATCCATTCAGATAATTTCCTCCGCTTCCTGCTTCGTTGGTCGAATTGATTGCAAGCACAACTACTGAGCATGAGGTCCTAAGTCCAATTCCCGGGTCGTGCAAAGTTATTGAGTTTTCCATCAGGAATTTGTCAGTAGCAGACACGAAGTCTGGATTTGTGCCCGGTTGATGGCAATAGGCTCGCCCCCTATTACATGGGACTTAAAACATAGCTGGCGAAATGTTGGTGTACTATTAGTATACCTCTGCCGAACCCTTTTGAGGATTACAGGCGTGACTTTGTTATGTTATGTAATATTATTTTCGAACCCTTTCACTTTGTACCTGTTCCAAATAGTCCCTGTAGTACTCGAGCCGCTGCGTGTCCACGAGGCCGGGGTCTAGTGAGGGTACCCCGCTCTCAGTGATGACGATCTCCTTCACGTCGTACGTGGAGTTCAGCCAGTGCAGCTGCTCGCGAAGACCTTCGGGATACACCTGGAACAATTACTTCTGTATAAATAAAATCCTTCAGATCGTAATTCACTTTCTGTTATTTTACTCTCATAGTCCGATGGGTCTTCAATCAGACACGATCTGGAGAGATCAGCCGCAGGAACCACATACAGATATACCCAACTTTCAAACTTTGGATTGCTACTTCTTCTTCTTAGCCTATCGATGGCAAAAAGTCTAAATAGTATGTTTAGCCCAAAACTCAGTCACGCGAACCCCGCTCACTGATGCAGTAAATAAATCATCAAGAGCGCAGGTCATAGGGCATGCAGTGCAAGATGGAAGGTGGGCGATTGTTTGTGGGGAGACACCGCATATAGTCGCTGTAGAATGATAACCTCGTATGTCCAGAAATCCAAACTTTACAGGAAACGAAAAAAATGTTTCATTTCGTCATTGTTTAAAATATTTTTATGTGCTTTTGGCTCATGTTTTGAATGATAAAAAGGACTTACTTTTGGGTTCACGGTTTCGCCGTGTTATAAAATAAGTGATTTTCATTAGATTTTTACAAAAAAAAAAGTACTTTTTGGACATACATGGTATTCATTCTACAGCAACGATATGCACATTGGCCAACCCGGGAACCAAACATAGGACTTTACGTTCAGCAGTCGCCCTTATAAGGCCGAGCGTGGTGACATTGGCTATGGTAATGTTAGTTTGAAGTATCTCAAAGCGCTATGCTTCCACATTTACAGTGTGGACCTCAAGCCGACCGTGGAATTTCCTGCCGGCTTCTTTGTTCCCTGAACATTATAATCTAGATCTATTCAAAGCTCGAGTGAATCGGTTTCTTCTAGGCAAGCGTGTTCCACCTAGGCTGCATTATCGCTTCATATCAGGGGAGTTGCGGCCAAACGCATGCTTGCCCTTTAGATAAAAAAAAATAGTGCGTGGAGTCCATCCGCGCGAAAGAAGTGAAACTTCGTAATGTGGGAATGAAAATAGAAAGGGGTAGAAATTGATTTTTAGTGAACTACAGGTAAACTACGCGCATGCGTTCGAGTGGCACGCATTCACTCTCGCTGTCTCTTTCTATTCCCCCTTCCCAGGAGCGTTGAACGTTTAACGCAACAGTGCTTTCATACCCCCTCCATGGTAGCGTTAAACGTTTAACGCAACCTTGTTTGAAGTCGCATTAGAAGTTTCACTTAAGAAAACTCACCGCAAACCAGTCGACCGCTGTACTGTCCCATGAAGGATCCTTATCCATTACTATCTCCAGTTCCTCTGAACCGTAGAAAAGCCATTTTCCCGGCTCTTCTCCTGGCTTCACTCTTCGCACCATCCGAGTTGTGTAGTGGTTCAGCGCGTAGTAGTCGTAAGTTCCTGAAAAATTGATGTAAGCAATGTTTAGGAAGAATATTGTTTTTCGTTATTAATTATTTTCAAAGTTAAAGTTGTTTTATAGCATATTTTTACAGTTAGTTGGCTACAAGCGTCTTTTTGTGTATGATTCAATGAAGATTTTGCGTCCCCAAGGTAACCATCTGAACATTTTTGAACTTAACCATCACTATTTTATGATTTAAAAACATTTGGAGTTTGACAGTTTGTGTTAACTTGATGTGCTGGCATAAGAACGAAGGTATCTGAATCTTAGGTGAAACAGCCTTGATAGTCTGTGCCAAAGTGAAGGACCCTTCTGTGTTCCGACTCTGGCATAGTCTGAGGGTTACTAGGTAGCTCTTGACTGTCCCGTTAATTTTGAAGTCAAAAAATGGTATAAACGGTGGAACGGGTGAAGGTACTTCTTAATCAAGCCGAAAGGCACTTGTTCTCCCCATCATTGCGATTATTTTTTGTTGTACGACTATACCTGGGAGTTTTCTAGATACGGAGTTATTGAGCGTCAAAGTTGCAACTTTTTCACAATTTTTTTTTTGTTTTAATTTAAGTTTTTAATGTTATGTTGCTTTATTTAAAAATAACTCCACGACAATAATGCATCCATCAGCAATGTTTGAGTGCGTTACATTGAGTCCTACCAAAAACGTGATTTTTCATCCCAAAAAAAAAATGTTTCCGAGCAGCGATTTTTGCGTAGGGTTTATTAGTTGGATGTATAATATATTTGTTTGACGGCTTCGTGGACCGTTTACACCCTATACATATAAATATCTGCCTCAGTAGGTTTTTCTGACTACAATAAGAAATGAGGCCAAATTATACAAAAGCATAGACATACCTCTAACCAGTTCTATTTCTTCGGGAGTGAACGGCGGCAGTCTGGGATGCGAGTAGCCCTCCTTCCTCGCGATGTCATTCAACAGTTTCTCTAGCTTACGTGGCCATCCACCTTCCTTGGAGAAGATGGCGTGAGCATATCGACCTTCCTGAAAAGATAACAAAAATATATTGTATAGTAGAAGCTAGCGTAGTGGCCTCTTGTAAATTTTGACGTTAATTTTGGCTGATAAATCAGCAATATATTTATATTGCTGATTTATCAGCCTAATTTGAATAAATAAATGACTTTGATTTTGATTTG
This sequence comes from Lycophotia porphyrea, assembly GCA_950005105.1. Lineage (NCBI taxonomy): Eukaryota > Metazoa > Arthropoda > Insecta > Lepidoptera > Noctuidae > Lycophotia > Lycophotia porphyrea. Next base: position 13,194,022 of record OX465406.1, read on the forward strand.
GTTTTGATCGAAAACCATCATCATCATCATTTCAACCGAAAAAGGTCCACTGCTGGACATAGACCTCCCCCAAAGGGGGGGTTTGCCATAATCGCCACGCTTGGCAGGCGAGTTGGCGATCGCAGTACGAAACCATATGTCTATCTTAATAACACGATGTCGACAGTCTGACATATTGTCTACATTGCTGATTGGATGGGTAGGTAATCGGGTAATATGTTCCTTTATGAGCTATTTCCGTACTGATGCGAGAGATGAACTTAGTCAGACAAGCTATTTGTTGTCAGTGGCCTGAAAGTCTGACCACCAGTTTTCCCAAACGGTATTCCTATTCTTATTCCCTATTGCACACAAAATTAAAAGATATACAAACAAAATTACAATATATAGCTTATGTACAACGGCGACCTTAACCCAGAATTGGGTTTTCTTACAGTAAACCTGGTACCGTATTAGCCAGTACTAACTAGGTTGTGGAGGTCAAATAGGCAGTCACTTCATGTAAAACTCTAGTATTCAGCTGCGTCTGGTTAGACTGGAAGCCGACCCAAACATAGTTGGGAAAAGGTTAGACAGATGATGATGTGACAAGCTGTTTGTGCAGTGTTCTCAAGGTGGTTGCGTCAGGGTAACCCGCGAAACTCAAATTTTATACGTTGATGAAAAATGAGTCGCGCCAGTAAAACGTATATAGTTACAGAATTACAATCATAAAAATCATCAACACAACTCTCTAAGTTCATGTTATCCTATTCAATGAATATTTCATGAAAAAGTCATTCAATAGGATTACATGAACTTACGAGGGTTATGGACAACCTGACACTGACCTACAAATTACAAAAAACGTAATAAAATTTGAATTTCGCGGGCTACCCTAACGCAACCGCCTTAAGGGTAAACCAGTGGTGGCCCGGTGGCATCAAACAAAAGATCTCACCCAATGATCAATAGTTAGATCAGTGACTTCTTGATCCTCCGGCGTGACTGGCTTGAACCAGAAGAACAGGGTCGGTATTGATACTTTACCTGTAAACATGGTATATTAATTCATAGGTATGCTAAACTGACATCTACCAATCCGCACTGGGCCCGCGTGGTGGATTATAGCCCATTCCCTCTCATTGAGAGGAGGCCTGTGTCCCAGCAGTGGGAACATTATAGGCTGATGATGATGATGCTAAACTGTAGCGATACTACAAAAAAATACTACAGCGCCATCTATGATACAGATGATGAACTAAAAAATCGAAATCCTACATCGCGCAGTTACAATTATCCGCGACTTAAGACCTTATAAAAGAATCCGACAACAACTGTCGGGCAGTAGCCCACCAGACATAACACCGGTCTGGTTGGAGTATCCTCCCTTTTCTATGGGGGATGAAGAACTTTACACCCTGTTCTTCATACTTCCAAAAAACTATAAGAAAAACTAAAGAAACAAAAAAAAATCAGCTGTTGCCTACATTTATGTTCGCATAACTCGTCAAAATGGAGATGTTTTTTTGCGAATTCAGGTTTGTTCCCATCCAGGGCTGCGGGACTGTTCGAAAGAGATACCACGGCCCTGGAACACAAAGGGCAAGGAAGGAACATGGATGGGTTTTATTCAGTACAAGTCTGACACTCCCTTCCGCTCTGCCCAGAGCGGGAGAAGTCATTTGATGATATCCCATCCGAAAAAAAAAAGCCAAAAATTTGGCCCCATAGTGAAAGTTATTACCTTATTTTGGTGCTATACACATTTCAAACTTACCATGATACTTATGCCTAAAAAAATCGTCATAGATCCTGTACGCCTTAGCATGACCTATCAGCACATTCTTATTGCACAGATACCGGCCCACAGTTGGGTCATCGATGTATGGGGCCCCATACTGCGCGTATCCCCCGTCACACATCATCATGGGCTCGTTTATGGTGAGCCAGTACTTCACGCGGTCGGCGTAGAGGCAGAAAACCACTTGTGCGTAGTCTGCGAACCAGTCTGTTATGAGGGGGTTTGCCCAACCACCTGGAAAGGTTAAACCACGGTTGTTAGTTGTTAGGCAAGTCTGCAATACGGTTACGTGACCTAGAAATGATTGATTAAAGATAGAGGTTTTTGGACTAGTGGCCGAAAGCGCGATTGCTGAGCGGGTTTTGGGTAAGATTCCAAAGTCGGGAATAGTGTTATCGGGTTTTTCCATCAGGAATTTCTCAGTAGCAGCCACGGAGTCTGGAGTCGTGGCGTGTTGATGGCAATACGCTCGCCCCCAAATACATGGCACTTAAACATAACTGGCGAAATGTGAGTGTTCTATTAGGTACACATCTGCATAACTTTTCAGGGCTAACGATACGACGCTAAGACGCGATGTTACCACCTACAATGCCCACCACTTACTAATAGGCCCACGTGGTGTATAACGGCACATTTCCTCTTACTGAGCGACCGCCTGTGTTCCAGCTGTGACAACATTATAAGCAATGGCGGTATCCCCATACAAACCGAGCTTGGCTTGCCCATAGCATAATCAGCCTAAATGTTCCCACTGCGACACACTCCTCTCTATGAGAGGGAATGGGCTAATAATCCATCACGCGGGCCTAGTGCCCATAACCCGTTATAATTTTAAGGTTTCCATTACTCTTCATACACACAGGCAATCAGCTTGCCATAACTTGCGGGAATTTCGATCCCTAGGCACTCCTCCACTGATTATAGACTTATGATTCATAATGCCTCTTTCCGTCAATACTCACCTAGATCTTGCAAAGACTGCGGCAGATCGAAGTGGTGAATAGTAACAAGGGGTTGGATGTCCTTCTCCAGTAGACCATCGATCAGGTTGTTGTAGTAGTTCTTGCCGTCCTCACTTATGTGGTTGGGGTACCCAGAGGGGAGGAGACGAGGCCAGGAAATCGAGAACCTGAAAAGAGGGAGTTCTTATTAGATACTCATGTTCTGTTTTAAAACCAGAAGGACAGAGCTTCGTATTTCGGCAACGATTTTCAACGAGATTGACATAAAGCTTTTCGGTACTCCACTCAATATATTTTTGAGCATTTACGATTTTTCTATTATTGACATACATAGCCCTCACTCAGGTGGTTAAAATATTTCCGTTGAAAAATATGTAGCTTAAAACCAAGTAAGGTACCATCTTCAAGGCAAGGCATTAGCATATAAGTCCCAAAATACGTCGCAACGAAAACGTCCCAAAAAAAATAAACAAGCGGTAAAAGCGAGAGAGAACGCCAATTTTCGGCAATGGACATTACCGGCCCATGACGCAACATAAATGGAAGAATAGGACAGTTACCTGTACATGTTGAGCCCCAACTCCTCACACATCTGGATATCCCTCCTCCACAGATGGTAGGAGTCGCACGCCACGTCTCCGTTGGTGCCATCCACCACCAGCTCGGGACGGTCATGTATTAACTTGTCCCATAAGCTAGGACTTTTGTCTGAAATGAGGTTAAAATGGAATAGTTTTCAGTAGAAAAAATGCCATATGCGAGTCGGAGTCGCGCATATAAGGTTTTCTACAGCAAAAACTAAAATAATATATAAAGGGTGTAAACAGACTCTTAACGAAGCCGAAAGGCACTTGTTCTCCCCGTCATAGCGATCTTTTTTTTTGTTCTAGACCATACCTGGGAAACTTCTAGTTACGGAGATATTGGGGGTCAAAGTTCCAACTTTTTCACAAGTTTTTTTTTAATACATGTTTTTAATGTAAGATTTTTACTTTAAACATGGACCTCCAGGACCCCCTTACTACTCAATCCATCCATCAGCACAATGTTTTGAGTGCGTTACACTGAGTCCTACTGTAAAATCGTTACGTTACGTTTACGTCCCCCATTCCGCAAAACTGTATCAGGATCCCCCATCCCCAGAATTTGCAGGCTTCTCAATAATTGTGACAAATCAATTGATATTTTTTCCGCAACACTTCAAAAATCAAGCGCCAAGTCCACCAAAACTAACCACCTTATTGACTTTTTTTCTTTTCTTTTCTGTCATCTTTGTATTTGCTGTATTTCGCACCCGCTGCTGTTGAAAGTGTTATCTCTGCACTATTATTGTACTTTTTTTTTTTTTTTTAAATTTAGTTTTTTTTTGCATGCTGTGTCTATCGCATCATATTGTACACTATGCCTGTATCATATTGCTTGTATTATTAGGATAAACAGTGTAACAATTGTAGATAGGCCAATAAATAAATTAATAAATCGACTTGGCACACGAGGTTGTCGACATGTGGAATGTGAGCTCGGCTATCATTGTGCCGATTGTCGTAACGGCCAATGGCCTTATGGCTAAGAGCCTCGACGACCATCTTTCGAGGCTCTCCTTAGGCAGTTGGATCAAGGGCCTGATTCAGAAGGCAGTACTCCTCGGTACGGCTCGCATTGTGAGGAGGTTCCTGTCTCTGGAGCCCTAACCACCGGTAGCTTGGACCCTGTTCCCGACACCGGCGGACCGCTATTTTTTTATATTTTTAAATGTTTTTATATCGTTTGTTTTAAGAAATATTTAAAAATGTTAAAAAATATGTATATAAATGAATAAACGGAAAAATAAATAAAATAAAATGTGATTTTTCAGCCCAAAAAAAACTCGTTTCCCAGCAGTAATTTTTGCGTAAAGTTACTTAGTTTGATGTACATAATGTTTGGCTTCGTGAAGAGTCTGTTTACACCCCGTATAGTTAACCGAATTTTTGAGTATTTTTTTCTTATAGTTAAAAGTAGAATAAAAATACTGGCTACCTTTTACAGTGTTCTTCTTCGTGACACTTTGACTGCGTGTATTGAGGCACCAGCAGGATTGGAGGTACACCATAATTTGCAAGAACCTATAACGCTTTAAAAGACACAGGCATACGACAATCGCAAATATCAAAATATGAAACTAACCACTGACATTCCAGGCACCTTCCACTTGGTATGCCGCTGAAGCTGCTCCGAACATGAATGAAGGTGGAAGCTTCAGCTGTTTTGCGCTCCATGATCCACAGATCAGAATACTGAAAATAATGCTGAAATGTGAGTTAAGAATATCTCAGGAGTTCTTTTGGCTAAACGGCTAGAAAACTTAGCATAATGTAAAGTCTTTTAGTCTACGAGACTCCACACATTGCTATGTTTGCTTCTTCACAAAATTACGCTACATTTTGTGTCTGTGACCGTTTGGTTCATTTAATTTTTTTTTTTTATTTGCACAATGGATTTTGGTGCGGTTTTCATTATCACTAAGGCATTTATCCGAAAGAATATGAGTTTTTACTATTAACATTAAACTTAGATAGCACAGTAATTTAGATGTTTTATACGCTACATCTATACCTATAGCAAAGGCTCCCCAAATATTTTTGTCGTAGTACATCTTCGTAGCGAACTAATGATAATACTACCGCTTTCTTGCTACACCTTAAGGTACGATTCCGAACCACGCTGCACGCAGCAGTGCTGCCGCGACACTACTGGTCCATAATCAATTTCTATAAGCTTATATGAGATTACATTCCGAGCTAGGCAGCAATGTCGCGGCAGTAATGTAAGCAAAACACCTTAGTGGCAGCACTGCGGCAACAGCACTGCTGCTTGTTGCCGAGTTAGGAATATATGAAATTAAAATGACGTATTAGGCCCGGCGCATACTGGCGGTACGGTACGGCAGATCCTTCGGCATCCCCACATGTAACCGCACACTGACGGCAACTTTGCCACGGCATCCTTAGGTATGCATGCTGATGGATATGAAAAACGGTGAGCGAAGTGAATTACGACGTGTACGGTATGCAAATCCTTTGCCACATCGCGTACACGTGCCGTCAGTGTGCGCCGGGGCTGAGATTTATGATGTATGTAGTAGTTTTTTCTGCCAATACCATTTGTTATTGGTAGTTCTCTTTATCCTCGAGGAAAAATGATTGGAACTTTGTGTTAAAGACGTGTGTTGCTATGTCCTATAAGTATTGCAGTCTTGGTTCCAGAATAAGTTTGTAAAAAACAAAAAAAAAAACTGCTACGGATAGGCAACTTTTTTATTAATATTTTTAAAACACTTTTTGTTTAAGTATTTATTACTCTACCTATTATTTGGACTTTAATTCCTTCCTTATTATTTTATTCTGTGTCTTATTTAAAGTTTAATTTATAAGATTTATGTAGTAATATTCTGAATATTTTTGGCAAATAAATAAGGTAATTACAGTAATTAAAGAACTCCTTATTATGTTAAGCCTCATGTTTATATTTTTTTAAGATCTTGATCTATGCGCCATTAGTGTTGCTAATGTTCTTTAAACAAAAAGGTAGGTACTTACTTTTTTAACTTCACTCTATAATTTTAATGTTTTGCAACGTGAGCAGACCAAAGCTACGGAGTTAAAAAAACTGGCCAAGAGCGAGCCAGACTCGCGCACGAAAATAAAATTGTTAGCCTGCCTACGGATTTAAAGATTCAATTTTCATTGCAAAAGGATCACTTTTGAAGCAGTCACATACAATTAATAGACAGCTATTTGTGCTCAATCTCAAACTTTATGTCAACAAGGCTATCAAACCAAAAAAAAAAATCACATAAACGTAGGCACAGAATTTTCAAAAAAAATTAACGCGGTGAAGTTGGTATGACGGTCTGATCTCGTTTCCGGGGCACATGGCCAGATATCGCACAGGACAGGATGGAAAAAGGGGAAGCTTTTTCCCAGCAGTGGGACCCTCAAATAAGCTAACAAAAAAAAAGAGAAACGGTTCGGGAACCGGCACAGAACTCCATAGTAACTCTTTTAAAAATATTTGTTTCCTAACTGCATCAAACTACTAGAAAAATTATCTTGTTCAGACTGTCTTAGTTGTTCGAGCAGACTGGTTTTTTATGCCATTGCCAGTTAATAAGAACTGATTTAAGATAAGATAAGATAAGATAATTTATTTGCGTAAAAACACGGTATCATCATCATCATCTGCCTAGCCTTTTCCCAACTATGTTGGGGTCGGCTTCCAGTCTAACCGGATGCAGCTGAATACCAGTATTTAAAAAAAACACGGTATACAGAGGTGTTATTATCGCATATGAGATCATACATGTTTTGCTTAAAATTAAAGCATGCAAATTTATACGAATAAACAAATTTGAATTGACAAACATTATTATTTATGTTCAAAAAAGTCCTTAACACTATAGAAATTATTTTCATTCAACCATTTATATAATTTAATTTTGAATAACCTGCAATTTAATATTTTTAATACATTAGGTAATTTATTATAAACACGTACACACATAGCCAGACAGCTTTTATTATATTTTGCTAATCTAGAGAGCTCATCTAGTACAAGTCTGTATTGATCACGGCGACTTCGAGAACTTATTTCCTCTGCTGTTTTGAACAATCCTTTATATTTCTTAACAAACATACATGCTTCATACTAATATAATGAAGGTAAGGGTAGCAAACCAAGCCTTTCAAATATTGGTTGACATGATTCATCAGATGGTATCCCGTATATGGCTCGTAAACATTTTTTTTGGACGACAAATGCTCTGTTGTGGTCAGTACTATTTCCCCACATAATTAAACCATACCGCACCGAGGACTCAACATATGCACGGTATGACATCACAGCAGTTTTTATATTAGTTACCTTTTTAATCTGTCTAAGGGCGTATACAAATTTATTTATTTTATTGCATACATTATCGATCTGAGCTTTCCAGTCCAAATGCTCGTCAATGACTACTCCTAAAAACTTAGTTTGTGTCACTTGCGTAATTAGTGCTACGAGTATGTCCATTCTAAAATTAAATTGAGTTTGATAAGATTGATTAAATTGAATATATACTGATTTTTTAAGATTAATAGATAAATTATTATTATTTAACCAATTAATTAGATTCGCTATTGTATTATTTATGTCCGCTTCATGATCAATTATTGATTTACATTTTTTATCGGAAGTAACAATTATGGAAATGTCATCAGCAAAAAGAAAGCATTTATGATTGGTCACGTTTACTATGTCGTTTATGTAGAGTAAGAATAAAATAGGGCCCAATATGCTACCTTGGGGGACACCGCGTTTTACATTTTTATAGTCAGACGAAAATGGTGCCATGTCCCTATTTTCATCAAGTTTTGTGACAGTGATATTCTAAATGACAGCTATGATACATGCTCACCTGAACACAATCACACAGTTATAAGCCATGCTCACGACTGAATTAACTGTCGTTTGAAACAATAAAAAATACTATTATCAACGAACAAGGAAATATTAAGGCTATGGTCAAACTGCCGCGAAACCCGCATGACATGCGGTATGAAATTCGCTGGCATCAATTGTGTTAACGCACAGTTAAGGTCAGTGCAAACCGGGGACGTAAATTCATACGTAGGTAGCTAGTCGTAAAAAGAAATCCCCACTAACGCAATAGGGACAAGCCCGCCACACTATTCCCAAACCACTGTACCTAACTCCTGAAAGTCCGAATCAACAGTGACGACCACCAGGAAAGCGCCGAGACAATGAAGCTCGACGAACTCCCAGAGAAACAATTTAACTGTCTTGGATCCCGCAACGAAATTAATCAGAAAAATATAGCGGAGGAGTAGGAACACCATAATTTCTAGTTCGCTCTATATCAGAAGGAGACAGAACAAAACAAGGCCAATGGGCACAAAGGGACGTTTACAACTGGGATAAGCGCAGTCGCCAAGCACTATGGATAAATGGTTCCTAAGTTGTGAGCCGCAGGTCGATTCTGTAAAATTCAAACAACAACTCGCATCTCACATCGCTATTCACTCTCACTTCGCATAAGGTTCAAAATTACCTTGATTTTGCATTCTGTAAACATCGATTCCGGTTTTTTGACCGGTATATTAGATTCCAATAATAGGTATGGACAAAACGCTTGAATGCACGGTTTGGGGACGATCATCATATCTAAACCTTGGAATTTGTACCTTGTTACTAAGTACGAGCCGACTATCTACGTATGAATTTACGTTGGGTAAAGATTAAATGCCTTGCCGCGCTGTGCCCGGTGTGCGCTGGCCTTTCTAAGCACACACGGTCCATGGGATAAGCATCGCCATCTTTAACCTGTCGGGATTTTTTCTATGCAACGCCATACCTACTGGAACACACATTTACCAGTAAGAGCATTAGCATATTACGTTGTTTTTATGCGCTGACGACGCACGTTTTCAACCGACTGCGGCGAAGCCCAAAAGGAGGGTTATTGATTAGCGCGTCATCAACACGTTTTAGCAGATTTTACACGTTTTTCTCGATACAAACGCAAATTTAACGCGTGTTTGTATCGAATCAAACGCGCGTTTGCAGCGCGTTTATGCGGTAGTTGGTGCGGGAAAGGAGGTGATCGGCGCGTTTATAGCGATGCAAACGCAATTATCGTGTGCAAAGTTAACAAGGTGACTTTTCAGTCTTGCGTTTGTTGAGCGTTCTGATTGCGTTCTACGCTAACTAAGAATGAGGTAAGATGATGCGGATCCGATGCAGTACTTATAAGTATGCTATGACCTTAATTAACTTGAATGGCGAGCAAACTGGTGTAAAAAATCTGACCATGACTTCTTGATCATTAAACAATCGACGTGCGCAGTCGTGTTTCAAGGCCTGCGTGTGATTCACCATTCACCGCAGTTTGACCAGTCAATATCAGGTCAATGTCCAGATCGGTGCCCTTTTTATGCCTTTTGTTAATTGGCGAAATTACCAACAAGTTAACTGCCTCGTCAGTCGAGTGTTTGTTAACGTGACTGCTAAGCAAGAGGTCCTGGGTTCGATTCCCAGGTCAGGAAAAAGATGTTCGCAATGATGGGGAGGACAAGTACCTTTCGAATTCGTTAAATGTCTTTTTACACCCTTTATAATACTTCTGAAGCGAATCTAAAATGATCACATACAAGGTGTAAACGGACCTTTCCCGAAGCCGTCAACCGTGTATTCTGTACATCAAACTTGTAACTTTACGCAAAAATTATAGCCGGGAAACGACTTTTATTTTTTTCGTGAAAAATCACGGTATCAAAATCAAAACATTGTGCCGTTGGACGCATTGAATTGAACAGGGGTCACGGGATGTACTCGTATTTGAAGTAAAGTTTTAACATTAAAAACTTTGACCTCCAATGGCTCCAATATTGTAAGTATTGTAACTAGAGGGTTCCTAGGTATGGCCCAGAACAAAGATAATATTAATTAATATGAAAATAAATAAAAAAATAAAAAAGACGCCGTACACAATTTTTTGCAGCACGCAGTTGTTTCTTCCTCCTGAAAAGTTACTTCTTTTATACTTACGAGGTTTTCAGTCTGAGGCGTCGCTAAGTATGTATGTTCAGGAAATAAAGGCCAGATATTATGAAAACCATGTCTAAAATTCTTAACAATTTAATTAACAATCTATACATAGTTTAATTTGGTGTTGTCTTTAGCTGGGTGTATCATTCTACTTCTTGTAACCGTAGAGAAGTACCGCGCTGACTCGCGTGGCGTTCGAGTGCGGTTTGAATCCGTGAAGTCCACTGCGTAGAGACCGAATTTCGCGCTGGAAGCAGATAGTTTAAAATTTACCAAAAACATCTAATTAGTCCGTCAGATAGATTTCCAAAAAATATTGGACACGTATTTTTTCTTTTTTCACGTTAACAAAAAATTGAGACGATACAGTGAGTTGAAAACTCGTGTGACGTTATAGTGTCAGTACAGCGGCGGAGTGACGTCACAAGCCTATGATCATCTCATGATCTCTGATGCGTTTTATCTCCGTCAGTTTTTATTGATTTGGTAAAACAAAAAATACGTATCCAATATTTATCGATAATCTGACTGACGGACTAAATAGAACCATATTACCGGAGTAAAAACGTCTTTAGCGGCGTTGTGCACTTTTTGGGACGGGTAAAAACTGTTAAACTCTCGTCGGATCGAATCGGCGGCGCAGGGCGCTTGTGCGAGTGTGCGTGTAGTTTAAGCTAGATGGCGTTGTTTGAATTTTTTTCTACAGCAGTGACATCTTTCGTTCTTGCTGAAAACTATTGAAATTTCTGATTTTTAAGCTATATGGCGTTGTTTCAAGTTTTCATTTCTGCCGGAGCCGTCTGCACCACTCCCGGAGTGCCACCCGTTGTTTTGTTTTACTCATGAAACATCCCTATTTTATCTTATATAACCCTAGTTTAAAAAATCTTCGTAAATGTTGGTATTTCTACACAAGGGTCATAGACCATTTAATCTTATCCTGGATCTTGACAAAATGAACTTTGCGTTTTAAATGGTAACTTAACGAGATCCTAACTTTCTCTAAGTAACCAAATATGCCTACTTAGAGAAAGAGACAATAATCAGAGACATCACTTCATCATATTAACAGCCGAAAGCCAATAATAGCCTTATAGTGATGTGACCGTCGTACCGCCAAATAGGTGACGACGCATCTCAGAATTTTCAAATTAATATGCGTAATGTATATTTATCACTAGCTTCGGTGAAGAAAAAAATCGTGAGGAAACCAAACATGCCTGAGAGATATTTCTAGACGACATGTAAAGCCAAGTCAGAGGCCTATGGGCGGCATAAAAACTCTAATACCAGTTTAGCCAGTAACAACACGAAAAGAAGAAAGGAACAAAGCCGAAAGACGTCCACTCCTGGAGCTAGACCTCTCCGTAGCATCGCCACGTCGCGGTCGCCAGGTCCTGTAGTCTTCTCATCCAGCAGATTCACATAATCGACCAAAACTTCAACACCTAGATCCCTATTTTCCCAATTTTTTTTCTCTCGGCAGAGCGGAAGGGAGTGTCAGACTTGTACTGACTAAAACCCATCCATGTTCCTTCCTTGCCTTTTGTGATCCAGGGCCGCTGTATCTCTTTTGAACAGTCCCGCAGCCCTGGCAAGCATCGGCCCTTGCGGGCCCCCCCCTGTTTGCTGACATATCTGTGAGGCGTGCGTAGAACACGAACGCGCCTTCAACACGAGCTGTCGTCAAAAGATGGACGGACGGCGAGCTAGCCCATTACTCACCGTCCACAGGTTCGCGGCCTAGATCCCTACCTGGATTGCTAGTTCTAGTTAGGTTTTAAATGGTTTAAAACATACATGTTACCGCCCATCCACTCGAAGTTATCCATCAGTGTCCAGGCGGTGTACCCCGTCACGTTGATGCCGTCGTCTATAGCCAGCAGAACCTGGAAGGTAAGCGTGCTTTTTCTATGATAGTATATATTTTGGGTAGTGTAATGTGTGTTAAAATATTACGTTTAAGGATTTTATTGTAAAGTAGTACTTAGGACTGGTTGGTTAAGAATTGAATCTCATTACCACAAGCCACGCCAGAACTGTATGAAAGCTTTCATCAATTAATCATCATTTCCTGCCCTTAGCCCAATTTATTTGGAATCGGCGCAGCATGTCTTCTTCTTCCATCATCATCATCATTTCAGTCGAAAGACGTCACACTGTTGGATATAGGCCTCCTCTAAAGAAGGTTTTGCCATAATCGCCACGCTTGATAGGCGGGTTGGCGATCGCAGTACGGTTGTTACAAAAACACAGAGAACGCTGCTGCCCATTCTTTGGTAAGTCCCTTAGTCGCCTCTTACGACACCCACGAGAAGATACGCGATGGTGCTATTCTTTACGTCCGACACCATAGAGTACCATACTTCTCTGTTTTATCTGTGGTACCTTTGTCTTTATTAATGTTTATCAATGTGTGACTGCGCCATCAGAAGCCCAGACTAAAAAAACAAAACACTGCAATCAGTTTTCTTTGTTTCGAATCACACGTGAATCTCCCCCTGTTAATGCAATTACGATGTAGCCCGAAGAATTGCCAGTGGGCAGAGCACATTGCTCGCAGAATGGATGGCCGATGGGGCTGTAAGGTTCTGGAGTGGCGACCGCGAACCGGAAGACGTTGCGTTGGAAGGCCTCCCACTAGGTGGACCGATGACCTGGTGAAGGTTGCGGGGATCCGCTGAATGCGAGTCGCACGGGACCGCTCAATGTGGCGACACTTGGGGGAGGCCTATGTCCAGCAGTGGACGTCTTTCGGCTGAAATGATGATGATGATGATGAATGGAACTAAACTCAAAGTATTAGAGCAGCTACAGACACTTTTGAATTGTAAAAACCCAAAAAATGTGGCTACAATCCAGCCATAAGGCATAAAAACTGCAAAAGGACTAAAAAAACAGCCTGTAAATGCGAGTATTATATCTCTCTCTCCTTGTCTCTATCTTGTCACCTGTTCCATATAGTCCCTGTAGTACTCCAGCCGCTGCGTGTCCACGAGACCAGGGTCTAGTGAGGGTATCCCGCTCTCAGTGATGACGATCTCCTTCACGTCGTACGTGGAGTTCAGCCAGTGCAGCTGCTCGCGAAGACCTTCAGGATATATCTGTCGGATTCAATGACCGTAAAAGTAACATAAATATTTATAAAAACAAATACTAGTGTTGTAATGATATCTAGAATAAAAATTAGTCTTTGGTCATCTTTGCAAGTAATGTTGTTTTACACACACACAGGTTACACTTGCAAAGATGACCAAAGACTAATTTTGTTTCATAAAACATATTATTTGACACATAGACAACATAAATGGCGGCACTAGCCTTATATTCTAGATATCATTACAACACTAGTATTTGTAAACATTATATTTTTATAAACATTTATATTAGTTTTTTCCTAAACCTTACTTTTTAAACCACGGGCGAAATAAAAGCTTGTCTCAATGTCATAAGTTTGCGCTCACGATGAAAAAAACGAACACGCCTAACTGTGTGAAGTTATTGAAGATTTAAACCACTTATTGATGGACTGTGTTCGATATGAGTCCAAGAGGAATTATCAGTTCAGGGTCTTGAAGTTGAAAATACTTGATTACAGTACAAGTATGACACTCCCTTCCAAGTGTCGCTCTGCCCAGAGCGGGAGAAGTCATTTGTGACTTCTGAAATCATCGGAAATTCGGAAATCATCAAAATGATTTCGCATCCGAAAAAAAAAGGAATATTGCGTAAAATGCTGTCTCAACGAGAAGAGCTGTTCTGGTTCATGGCCCAGATTTAAGCAATGTGTACATTAAAGTTACGATGGGACTGTCATCCGCATTGTGATTATAAATAAATAAAATAAAAAAGCCTTTTATTTCTTGCAATTACAGCGTTTAAAGTCATTTACTACTGCAGGTCCATGATTGGTTCACCGCGAATAATTTAGTATTAAATGGGAAAAAAACGAAATGCATAAGATTTGCTCTACCGAATGTCAAAAGTATTGTTAGTGACATATTATTGAATCAAGAGAAACTAGAATTCGTCGAAGATACTGTTTTTCTGGGGATCACGCTCGACTCAAGGCTACAATGGGGTCCGCATATAACATCTCTTGCAGGACGGCTGAGTTCAGCAGCATATGCTGTTAGAAAAATCCGTCAATTTACTGATGTAGATACCGCGAGGCTAGTCTATTTTAGTTATTTTCATAGTATTATGTCATACGGTATTTTACTATGGGGACGGGCTGCAGACATCGAGTCTATATTTATTCTGCAGAAAAGAGCTATCAGAGCCTTATATCATCTACGTAGGCGTGATTCTCTAAGAGAACTGTTCAAAGAAATTAACATCATGACAGTACCTTGTCAATACATCTATGAAAACATCATGTACGTTAGGAAAAATCTGCATTTATTTAGTAAAAGAGGTGACAGGCACCACTATAGTACTAGAAACAGGGACCAACTAGTACAGCCAGGTTTTAGGCTAGCTAAAGTAGACTCATCTTTTATGGGGTACTGTTTAAAATGTTACAATAAAATACCTCCCCACATTCTAAAACTAAATGAGACGAAATTTAAATCTTGTATAAAACGCACACTATGTAGGCAAGCATATTATAAGTTGGGGGATTACATTGATGATAAAAATGCTTGGCTCAATGCTGGTCCTGCTCCACAACCATAGGGGCAAACTAATTGATTACCATGTGAAGTTATTGTGGAAGCTGCAGAAGATTGTAATAATAATAATAATAATAAAAATCTTTATTTATACAAAAACCTTCAACGTTGCTTAAATGCTAGGTCACATAACTTTCAGTGAATTAGAGGTAATACAGATAGTGTAAACCCTGACTCCCAAACTAGGAGATCCTGTGACTTAGGAGTCAGTGTTCTGCTGTCACTATGATACCAAAACCTTTACTAAAAACAGTGTTATTCCATATACAAAATCATGGCAAAAATCAGGTTTAAAAGTACAAAAAATAAAGTTTACAAATGTACATTTGAATTATTTTAAAAAGATTAAACTAGGAGTAGAAGGAATATCTTATAAGGAGTTGTATTCTAAGTGTGTATGTGTAATTGTGTGTGGACGTCACCTGGAGGTGTGTATGTGAGGGTAGGCGTGTGTATGAGGAGGTGTAAATGTGCGTAAAGGTGTGTGTATGATTGAGTCAGTATACTAGCATATATATGTGGTGTGGTGTTATGTTTATGTGTCTTGCTGATATTAATGAGATTGTGATTATCTAGATAAAAATGGGCACCTATAAAAAGTATTGTACGGCTAATGCCGGAGGTGGAGTAGTTCTTCTGTCTGAATGTAATCCTGATCCTGAAGGCAACTTTGTACCTTAACCTTGACTTCATGGTGACTTAGCCCAGTTAATGGAACAATTTTATCGATGTTTCTATAAATGAAAGAGCTCACAACATAGAACTGGCGCCTGGCGAATGCGGTCTTGTGGCTTATTGTCGGGAGTGTCATTTTTACTCTGCGCTTACTGTTATCTGGTGGGGGAATTTGTTTATGCTTCCTAAGTGTGGCTCGGAGGGCAAAGAGCTGTCTCGCCGTAAGAAATCCACAGTCCGCATATAGTTTAATAGTAGGAAATCTATATGGTTTACCAAGCATAACCTTGAGCACAGCTCTCTGTGCCCTCTCCACTTCAATAAACTTGGTTTTAGCCGCCCCTCCCCAGACCGGGATGCAGTAAGTGATAACGGACTGACAAAGTGTTAGGTAAACCATTTTTAGTATATGTTGGTCTGCGCACAGTTTCAGCGATTTGAAAATATAGATAAGTCTTCTGACTTTGGAAGTGATATTATCTATTTGATTGTACCATTTCAGTCCGTCATCAATCACTACACCAAGGTACTTCGTTTGGTTGACGCGAGTAAGCGATGCGCATGAGCAGTCGCTCTGGTCGGAACATGTATGTGCAGTAATTTCAAATTCTGGTGGTGCTTTGTTCCTATAGTTAATAAAAAACGAAATGAAGTTTGTTTTTGCCACATTTAGCGTGAGAAGGTTTTGTCGTAGCCACCTCCCAACAGTCTTTAAGGACTGTTCTGCAGTACGCTTGACATCGCTCCACGTATTACCATAAACAACAATCGCAGTGTCATCAGCGTATGTAAAGATCTGCGATTTAAATAGGGACATAGTGCATAGGTCGTTTATGTAGACTTGAAAAAGTGTGGGTCCAATCACGCTGCCTTGGGGGACGCCGTATGTCACAGTTTCTTCATCACTTTGGCATGAGTCGATTTTAACAGCAATCTTTCTGTTTTGCAAGTAATCCCTGAACAGGTCGAGAGGTTTACCACGAATACCTATACACTCCAGTTTGTAGAGAAGGGTGGGAACAGAGACTGTGTCAAAGGCCTTTTTCAAGTCTAGGAAAATACTGGTGCATTTTTGGCGTTCGTCTAGTTTTTGTGCTACAAATTGAGTTAGATCAATAACTGCGTCTTCGGTGGAGACTCCTTTTTTGAACCCGTATTGGTTAGACGCAACAATGTTGTACCTTTTCAGGTAGTTTACAAGGCGACCGTTTATCAACTTCTCCATTACCTTAGAGAGAGCCGAGAGTACCGAAATTGGTCTATAATTGTTGACACAGTCTCTGGTCCCGCTCTTGTGAATCGGGTGGACTAGGGCCCTTTTGAATGGTTGTGGGAATACTCCCTTTGCTATGGAGATGTTAATAATGTGGGTTATTAGAGGCACAAGAGTATTTCGACAAACCCTCAGCAGGTTAGTCGGTATTCCATCCCAGCCAGTGGCACTATCGTGTCTTAGACCCATGATGGTGGACTCCACCTCAGACTCGGTCACTTCAAGAAATACAAATGAATTTATAGTGTTTGGAATAACGGGTAGTTGTGAAGTTGCAGGAAATTTTGTGGCTAGATCAGCGCCAATCGTGGCAAAGAAGTTACACACTCTGTTAATTGCTGCTTTTGGATCAGGTTTGTTGATAAGCAATTCTGTAGGTGGTGGACATTTCTTTTTTGTGTTTGTGATGTCTTTTATTTTATTCCAAAGTGATTTAGGGTTATGTTTTGCTTTTTCTATTTCGTGTTTGTCATGTAATGTTTTAAGTTTTCTAAGGAGGCTGTTACAATGGTTTCGATACCGTTTATATGTGATTAGTGGGATTGGATTATCACCTGACTTTCGTGCCTTATTATGTAATCTGTCGCGATGGCGAATACATCTTAATAAACCAGGGGTAATCCACGGTTTTAGGTGTCTGTTTTTTTTAGTTACTTGAATTATTTTTGTGTTTAGTTTAAGAATATTTTGGATGTTGGTTATTAGAGCGGTGGAGGCTAGGTTTGGGTCATCTGTACTTGTAATGTGGGAAAAATCTTGTCTTTCTATATCTGTTTTGACACTGGGGTAGTCTATCCTAGGAACCTTGTATGCAGGTACGGTTAACTTTTTTGGGTTAGTGTCATCAATTTTTACAAGCAACGGGAGGTGGTCGGTGATGTGAGAATCCAGGATAAGAACAGTAGTAGTTTTTTTAGTTTTCAGGATAACGTGGTCAATGCAGGAATTAATTCGAGTAGGTATAGAATGTGCAGGAAGCAGGCCGTGGGTAGCATTGAGGGTTAAGTAGTTAGCTGCACGTTCAGCTATATTTGATGGAATGATGTCTATATTAGTGTCACCAATGAGACAAATATTTTTGGTTTTGTCAAAGGAAGTTAACACGTTATCCAGACTATGTAGAAACTGCTCAAACTCCAATTTTGTTTTGTAGGATGGAGATCGATAGACAGCAACTATTGCTAGCTCGTTGTTAATTTGGCAGGTCAGACAGTTACCATTTATGAAATTTGGTTCATTAATGGTGTATTGAATTTTACTTTTAATATATATAACTACGCCGTCATTCTGGTTTTTAGTTTCTTTTGTGTAGTAAGTGTTGTAGCCATCCAGTACAGGCAGGTCTCTTATTTTGCTTAGCCAGCATTCAGTAAGTATAAGGACATCGCAATCAACTTTAATTACAGCCAATAACGTTAATAGTTCGTCAAAATTTCTTTTAATGCTACGGATATTGATATGGAGAATAATATCTTTGCATTGTATAGACTCAATATCTTAGTATTATATAATTGCATAGCACATGTGTGAGTACTATGTACTGTAAAGCTACCATTTACATTTGGTTATCTTTCATTGACTTGAATTTACCCTGGTGGGTGAGAGAATGTCATGCTCACTAAAATGTCTCGCTGATGGTGGCGGGTGTGTCGGTCATTTAGCTTCCTTCAATATGGTTGAGCTGAATGGGGCTGATTCATGCGTCATGCTCGTGAACGGGCGCTGTCGGTTGGGACTGGTCATCTCAAAGCTGCCACGGATTATTTTAACTACTTACTTTGTTTTTAAATTGTTGATATAATATTTTACTCTGGACGCTCTTAACGTGCACGTATTTCTACATCGTTCTCACATATATGTATAATCTCAATATGAATGATGTAACCAAGATTTTATAACAATATTTTGATTGAAAAGAGTGTCCATGGAGTTTCTTGCCCATTCTTCTCCATAGAGATCTACACTTTGGAATGGGCAACTACAGTACTTTCACAAGTTATTATGCCTTGTGTCTGTGACTGTAGCTTAGCCTAATTTGTTTTTCTGACATTCAAAAGTGCCTGTAATGGTCTAATTGAAATAAATGCTTTTGAGTTTGAGTTTTAATTTTGTCATAAAATCTTAGTAAAAAATAAAATAAGAAATCTTATGCAAGAACCCCTCCTCGGGCGAAGGTGGAGGCCTTCTCTAAAGAAGTCCATTTATCTCTATCTTGAGCTATTTGCGACCAGCAGAGGCCAGCTATTTTGATTATTTCGTCTGTCCATCTCGTATGAGGTCTGCCTTTGAGACGCTTGCCGTATGGACCCTTCCACTTTGTTACCCTGCTAGTCCACCTATCGTCTTCTAGCCTCGCTACGTGCCCTGCCCACTTCCATTTTAGTTTTTTAGCGTAGCTTAGAGCATCTCATCCATTGTGATTATAAAAGTCCCTAAATAAATGCAGAAAGAAAAGGTTGTATTTGTGATGAGAGACATGGGGATACTCCTCCAAATCCTGGTGGAATCATACAAAAAGACTTCAAATTGTTTCTACAGTGTCCAACCTGGAACCATAATCGGTTAAGAGATGATACCACGTTAAACGACGCTCACCGCAAACCAGTCGAGCGGTGTGGTCTTCCACGAAGGATCCTTATCCATGATTGTGTTCAGATCCTCTGAGCCATTGAAGAACCACTTCCCTGCAGGTTCACCTGGTTTTGTCCTCCGCACCATCCGAGTTGTGTAGTGGTTTAGCGCGTAGTAGTCATAGGTTCCTGGACAGAATGAAAATAAAATAAGAGTAAAGTAAAGACAATGACTAAACAAAGGTATTTACAGGACAGATGTGAGTAGAAACGCGGGAAGGACCACTTTTTATTGTGGCTCAGAATTATAAGGTTGCAGTGTGATTGAGTTGACGAAAACCATCACAGACTTCACGGTCCCTACTTTATTGTAAAGTTACACGTACTTGGATGCTAATCCGCGGTGTTTTATCACTAAGGTTGGTCGACATCGTCCGTGAAGTATTGAAGATGTGTTGCTCTGAACTTTTTCAGTAGTCGGTGATTGTCCAAAACTTCTCCCAGTGGTCCTTCGAGCCGGATATAAAGTGTGCAGAGTGTCTCTACTAACGTTAGCGAATCAGTCTAGCTGGTCTCCCACAAGCGGATGGCTCCAGTTGGATTGAGAAAGCGCACATAGCGTTAGTTGAGTGTGAAACACCCTAGAAGGACACGTTAACCTTATTGGTAATGCTCTTCTTATGACCAGATGTATGAACGTGGACAATACAAAAGGAGTATTTAAGAAATGCAGCAGGTGGCTTCCTGTAGTGTCTGCCTACAATTTTCTGTCTTCCTTAGAAAAAAGGCGTAAATTTATGTACAGTCAGCGTCACGATGTGGGTACCCCTCTTGAAACCTACGTTCCCAACTGGGGTACCCAATTGATGTAGCCCACCGTACGTAGGTGTACCAAGAAAAAACATCTCCGCCGACCATAGATAAAGTCTCAGACATACCTCTAACCAGTTCTATTTCTTCAGGAGTGAACGGTGGCAGTCTGGGATGCGAGTAGCCCTCCTTTCTCGCGATGTCATTCAATATTTTCTCTAGTTTACGTGGCCATCCACCTTCCTTGGAGAAGATGGCATGAGTGTATCGACCTAACTTGAAAAAGAGAAAACAACGTGTCGAAAGCATAAAACATGTGCTAATTTTACATAATAAGTACCTATCAAAAAGTAAATTTAGAGGGCACCACGTATATTTTGGCGTTCAAATGATATTGGCAGAGCTGTCGATAAACCATTGTGCAAGTATTTTGTAAAATGCATTCAAAAACAAGATGGCGGCGTTCCAATTTTGAACGGAAATCCTTAAGAATAAGAATAACAATATTTGCATAAAAAGTACTATCTTTTTACAATATACAATAGTGCTCCTATTGTATATTGTAAAAAGAATGTACACAATGTTTGTGGCTTAACAGTGATAAAGATAAGTACAAACTTTCAAAAGCATAATTTTAACATAATTTTATTGTCAAAAAAATCTTTGGCACTGTAAAATCTACGACTGCACAACTATTCATGCAACATTATAACTTTGCATTTTAGTACAACTTTTGATAATTTACCATCAAAGTTATATGTATCTAGCTGTAAAGAGACACAAATGATACATCATCATCATCAGCCTATAATGTTCCCACTGCTGGGACACAGGCCTCCTCTCTATGAGAGGGAATGGGCTATAATCTACCACGCGGACCTAGTGCTGATTGGTAGATGTCACATTTCTTCGAATTTTTGGTTCTAGGACATGCCGGTTTCCTCACGATGTTTTCCTTCACCGTTTTTGAGAGCAGTGGTGATGAAATAAATTACACAAAGTAATGCGCCTGCCTGGGTTCGAACCCACGACTTACTGTTCGTAAGTCGGGTTCGCTTGATTAATGATACATACCCAGTGCTCAATAGTTAGATCAGTGACTTCTTGATCTTCCGGCGTGACTGGCTTGAACCAGAAGAACAGATTTGATAGTGACAGCTTACCTGAAAATAACGAACGAATTGATTAAAAGGATTTTAGAGGTTGCGCCACATCGCGCGTGCTGCCAAAGCATGTTCTTACCATGATACGTATCCTTATAAAATTCCTCATAGACCCTGTATGCCCTTGCGTGAGCCATCAACGCATTCTTATTGCACAGATACCGGCCCACATTGGGGTCATCAATGTATGGGGCTGAAAATTCATCATAGCCCCCATCACATAGATTCATGGGCTCGTTAATGGTGAGCCAGTACTTCACGCGGTCGGCGTAAAGGGAGAAGACTATGTCTGCGTAGTCTGCGAACCAGTCGGCTATGAGAGGGTTCGCCCAGCCACCTGCAAAAAATAGTTTAATTGTAGTCTGACCAAACCAACGACCAGCGGCCCACATTAGCCCTGGATCGAAACAACTGGACTAGTCATGGGAGAGGCCTTTGCCCAGCTGTGGGATGACGCAGGCTAACAATATCAGAAAAAGTCTGTCTAAAATAAAAGAGAAATGACCATGTGAAGAAATCTTTTATTATTTCTACGGTCCACCTGCATACAGGCCACCGCACACACTGTCTTAAAATACTTATAACAAAACCTGCTTAATTTCTCTGATAGTTGGAACTGGAAGTGAAACTACTGACCGTGGTATCCAAAAAATATCCCGTTCTAGTAAGATTCTTCATAGAGATCTACGCTTTGGCTTACGCTAGGCATATTTCATATGACGGTATAAAAATAAATGAATCTACCAGTGTAAGATTTCTAGGGTTCACCATGGACAAATACCTAGACTGGAAAGGACACGTTGACGGAGTCTGCAAGAGAGTTAACACTTTCGTATATGTTCTAAACAGACTAAGAACTCCGTCTAACCAAAGTACGGTATTGTTGGCATACCATGGCCATGTAGCTTCCGTGCTACGATACGGGTTAATACTATGGGGAAACTCAACAGACTCCCAGCGGGCGTTTCTCTCCCAAAAACGATGCATAAGAGCAATTGTTGGTATTCCTCCTTATGAGTCATGTAAACCTCACTTTAATAAACTCAAGATATTACCCCTGCCGAGTATGTACATTTTTGAAGTTTGTGTGTTCGTAAGGTCCAATCCTAATCTATTTGTAAGAGCTCGTGATATTTATACACGGGATAATGTCTACCCTCGTAACTCCAGACATGGTCAGCGACTAGTGTTAGATTTTGCACCAAAGACTGCGGTGTTCAAAAAAATTGCTCAGCTATGTGCGTTAAAATTTATAATATGTTACAAACAGACATTCAAAATCTCCCCCTACCAAAATTTAAGAAAAAGCTTAAAGAGCTACTGCTTAAAAAAATTATTTACTCGGTAAATGAATGGCTACAGGAATAAGGAAAATATTCTATATATATATTTTTTTTGTGTGTTGTGTATTATTAATTCAACGTAGAAATGACTGAGTTTTATTGGCATTTGACAATGTATTTTACCAGGCACATAATTATTTTATTGACATTATATAAGACTATGAATTTCGGAGACACGTATTGGCTAAGACCACGGGCTAGGACTAACCATTATTTATATTTCTTTATTCCTTTTTTACTTCTAAGAAAACGATTCACATGCCATACCACAGGCTAAATAGAATTATAAGACCAAATAATGTAACATGGAAACCACCGATTGTATTTACTCTATTTATACGTGACTAAATGAATTTGAATTTGAATTTGAATTTGGAATGGGCAACTACAGTACTTTCACTAGTTATTATGCATTGTGTCTGTGACTGTAGCTTAGCCTTCTTTGTTTTTCTGACATTAAAAAGTGCCTGTATATGTGGTATAATTGAAATAAATGCTTTTGAGTTTTGAGTTATTTATTTTACCCGACTGCGGTGAGGCCCAAAAAGAGGGCATTGTTTTGTCAGATATGGTAGCTAGCTTTAAATAGTATGGTTTTGCCCGGCAACTGGCAATAGAGTTTATCTTGGAACTTACAGCACTTGGGTCTAACTGGCAAAAACCAATGTCAGTGAACAAATACTTCAGAGAGATAAAAAGAAAGTAATAAAAGGGTTTATTGAGACTCACAAATAATGATAATCACCGGTCGGAATTAGGAAGAGTTATTTATGTACTTACACTGATTTCAAATCAAGATCTCAAATCCCGAGATTAATTATAAAGAGCAGAAAAATCCCGTGATTTATTTTTGTGTATGTGTGAGTTTAAATCTTTGTAAACGCATTTACGTTACAGGAAAAAATCCTTATGTGGGGTTTTAAAAATTTTTTTTTTTTTTTTTTCGTAAAAGATTAAACTTTATTATTGTATTGACTATATACATTGATAATTAAAAACTATTAAAAGTCAGTCAGTCTGCCGCCAGTCTCTTGGGCACATTACCATCTGACAGCGTTGAGGAGGAGTTTTTCGATGCCCTTTTATAGTTTGTTGTTAGTTTATCTATTTTAGTTTAAAAATTGTGTTAATTATCTTTGTTTTATTTGTCTTATCTATCTCTGAGGTTTTAATTATTATTTATTTATAATTTTGTTGGCCACACGGGATTGTATTATAAATCCCGGGAAGATCCATATTAATATCAACATTTCGATGCAAGTACATAAATAACTCCACCTAATTCCGACCTCTGATAATCACACAAACATAACGCTATAATTAGTAATATTTATTAGCCTGTAAGAATGCCATCAGTTCTATAACCTTCAGTGCATTGCAGTGTTCTACAATCCAAATTCATGCATTCACACATACATTCGACATTTCTATCGTACAAGCAGTAAAAGATATCTAGTAAGACATAATCATAAAACATCTAGATGAATATTGCAATAACAGGTTATCTTGCGTCTATCGTTTTACATCAGTAAACAATTTGTTGGTCTCGGGATCCATAATAGGTATCATGTTGCAAAAAAGGTAGTGCTAAACGATCCATATTTTATCATCATTATCTGCCTGCATAAGGTTCTGGGTTCGATTCCCAGGTCGGGCAAAGTGCTATTGGGTTTTTCTATCAGGAATTTCTCGGTAGCAGCCACGAAGTCTGTGCCCAGTTGTTGGCAATAGGCTCGCCCCCTATTACATGGGACTTAAACATAACTGGCGAAATGTGGGTGTACTATTAAGTACACCTCTGCCTAACCCTACGGGGATTGGAGGCGTGATGTTATGTTATGTATCTGCCTAAACTTGTCCCAATTACTTGGGTCGACTTCCAGTCTAACCGGACCTGCTACTGCTACCTAAAGGGTGTAAAAAGACTTAAGGCACTTGTTCTCCCCGTCATTGCGATCATTTTTTTGTTCTAGATTATACCTGGACCATACCTCCTAGTTACGGAGATATTTGGGATCAAAGCTCCAACTTTTTCACAAATTTTAAATACACTTTTTTAATGTATGTTTTTACTTAAGACACCTTCACGACCCCCGTATTATTCAATCCATCCATCAGCAAAATGTTTTGAATGCGTTACATTAAGTCCAACCATAAAACGTGATTTTTCACCCCAAAAAAAGTCGTTTCCTAGCAATAATTTTTGCGTAAAGTTACTTAGTTTGATGTACAGAATTGGGTTGAACAGGTTGACGGCTTCGTGAAAAGTCCATTTACACACTGCATGTATCGGATCTCCAACCAGTAAACACGAAAGCCCTTGGAAAGACTGGTTGTCTCATGGGTCATGTCTGGTCCATCATACTTCCATAGCACTTTTACTCCATCCATACGTACTTACCTAGATCTTGCAAAGATTGTGGCAGATCAAAGTGGTATATAGTGACGAGAGGCTGGATTCCCTTCTCTAGTAGTCGATCAGGTTGTTGTAGTAGTTCTTGCCATCCTCACTGATGTAGTTCGGGAAACCAGTGGGGAGGAGACGAGGCCAGGATATTGAAAATCTGGAAGATGAGGAATCAATCTTGTAAGCACATCAAAACAGGATATTCCAGATTTTCAGTAGGTAGGTGATTGTCTTTGTGTGTGGTGGCCAAGTGAAAACGACAGCTTAGTAACCTAGCTAGCATGCACTTAATGTAAATTTATCACAACTGCTCTAAAAACAATGAGAGAAAATATCGTGAGGAATCCGGCCCGTCTAACAATTATAACATGCTAGCAAGCATGCCTTTTTTTTTCGCTCTGCGCAGAGCGGAAGGGAGTGTCAGACTTGTACTGACTAAAACCCATCCATGTTCCTTCCTTGCCTGTTGTGTTTCAGGGCCGCGGTATCTCTTTCGAACAGTCCCGCAGCCCCGGCAGGCTAGCAAGCATGCCTAACAATCTAACAATTATAAAAACAATTAAAACATGCGATATTCACCAACCCGCACTTTGCCGACGTAGTTGAATGGTAGAAAATTTGTGTCTAAGTAATTAAATAAATTAAGTAAGGGCCGCTTCTTCCATAGGGCTGTGTCCCAGCGGGAATACATTGTAGGCTGATTGAGTACGATATACCTGTACATGTTGAGCCCCAACTCCTCGCACATCTGGATGTCCCTCCTCCACAGATGGTAGGAGTCGCACGCCACGTCTCCGTTGGTGCCATCCACCACCAGCTCGGGACGGTCGTGTAGGAGCTTGTCCCATATGCTGATACTTTTATCTGGAATGTAAGGATCAGCACGTTACACCATGTTAAAAATCCCGCGTTTCCACCAAGGCTTAAGTATTCTACATGTTTAAAACATGTATTCTACAAATCTATATGTTTTATCTAGAGTCTTTTTTTTTTTTTTTACGGATGGGAAATCATCAAATGACTTCTCCCGCTCTGGGCAGAGCGGAAGGGAGTGTCAGACTTGTACTGACTAAAACCCATCCATGTTCCTTCCTTGCCCTTTGCGTTCCAGGGCCGCGGTATCTCTTTCGAACAGCCCGCAGCCCTGGCAGGCATCGGCCCTTGCGGGCCCCTCCCTATTTGCTGACATCTCTTTGAGGCGCGCGTGGAACACGAACGCGCCGTCAACACGGCCTGTCGTCAAAAGACGGACAAACGGCGAGCTAGCCCATTACTCTCCGTCCACAGGTCCGCGTCTACGGTGGCCGGAAGCCACCACGTGACCCCCGACCCCCGAGGCGTCTCCCGCGGCGGCTGGGACGAGAGGTTCTCTCCCTCTCACGCTCCGCCACCTCCTTCGCTAGCATGACTGCTTCGCAGAAGGAGGTGACGGCGTCCCATTCCCTTTCGCTCCGGACCATGGACTGGACCAGGGCCGGACGCGATAGGTCGCCGCCGCCGATCGCCACTACGAGGACACGGCGGTGCTCCGCCCAAGCGGGGCAGACCTCTACTGTGTGCTCCACCGTATCCTCTGGGCGACCCTCACAGTGGTAACACCCGGGCGTTTCCTCCCGCCCGATTCGGTGCAGGAACCTCCCGAAACAACCGTGTCCGGTGAGGACTTGCGTCAGGCGGAAGGTGAGGGTGCCGTGGCCCCTCTCCAGCCACTCCTCAAAGAGGGGACTTATCGCCACTATTGTGGCGTGCCCTGCACGGGGTTGCGATAGTCGCTCTCTCCATGTCGCCATGAGATCGCGCCGGAAGTCTGTCCGCAGTGCGACAATTTGCCGCGGCAGCGGAGTTTCCCCCCGGCGTAGTGCCTCTACGCGCCACTCGTGTAGGCGCGCGAGGACTTTCGCCTCCAGATCCCATGGCGGCAATCCAGCAAGAAGGCTCGCCGGCTCGCCGGAGATCGTGCGGTACCCCTGGACTAGCCTTACGGCTACCACCTTCTGAGGCGCGTTCAGGTAGTGGGCGGCTCGCCGCCTTAAGGAACGCGCCCACACCGGTTTATCTAGAGTCTTCGTTTATTATTTTGTTTAAACCTAAAACAAGTTATAAAGTTGTCAAAAATGCACACGACCATACCAAAAAGGTGTATGGGGGTGTAAACTCCTTCATCCCCCAAAGAATTAGTCTTAAGTCGCGGATAACTTTACTTGCGAGATGTAGGATTTTGTTGTTTTAGTTCGTCCGCTCCGCCATAGATGGCGCTGTAGTAGCTTTTTGTTCTATGTTGCTTAGTACTTTTTATAGTGCCGTTACAGGTGAACTAAATAGTTAACAATACATGTGTAAAACAATGTCAATACCATATAAGACAGCTTTGACAGTCTTTTCCAAGTTTGTAGAAAAAAAGACTATCATAAATCGTATAAATGTGTGTTAACCAACGATTTTGCGTTTTTTACCCAGTGGAAAAATATGCAATACCTACTTACAATGACAGGAACGAACGTCAAAAACTTACAGGGTTTGAAAAAACCTATCAAGATGGTGATAGGTTTTTTTGTATACCTGCATGCGTAGCATGACCATCGTAGAAACGGGTTTTGTCGACGGAAGTATCGACAAAATCAACAAAAGAAATCTGTCATTTTGTCGATTCTTCCGTCGACAAAACTCGTTTCTACGATGGTCATGCTACGCTTGCTGGAAGTTTTTCATTCTGTATATCTAACTTATTAACATTGAGCTGAAATATCTGTACTTATACACATCAATCAAAGAGACACGTAACAAGTACGGCACAAGTAACAAGTTTTTAAAGCATATTGCCAATCTTTCTACACCTGCAACCTGTGGGTCAGTTATTCGCAGCGGGCATACAGCGACCTGCGTGTCCAATATAATAATGCACTCAGGGTACTATTGGGGCTGCCATGGCGTTGTAGTGCATCAGGGATGTTTGAAATTGTGGATTGGCGTGGAGGGCACGCGCGTGCGTTTATGCTCTGGCGGTCAATACTAAAGTTCATCAACATCACGCCAGTTATCCCCGAAGTCTTAGACAGAGGTATACAGGGTGTAAACAGACTCTTCACGAAGCCGTCAACCAAGCATTATGCACATCAAACTAAGTAACTTTACACAAAAATAAGTGCTGGGAAACGATTTTTTTTGGGGTGAAAAATCACTTTTTTCAGTAGGACTCAACGCAACGCATTCAAAATATTTTGCTGATGGATGGATTGAATAATACGGGGGTTAAAAACACGTATTTAAAAAAACCTTGTGGAAAAGTTGGAACTTTGACCCCCAATATCTAAGTAACTAGAAGTTTCCCAGGTATGGTCTAAAACATAAAAATGATCGCAATGACGGGGAAAACAAGTGCCTTTCGAGTTCGTTAAGAGTATGTTTACACCCTTTATGAACACCCACATTCCGTCAGTTACTTACCACTGACATTCCAGGCACCTTCCACCTGGTACGCTGCTGAAGACGCCCCGAACATGAACGAAGCTGGGAACTTCAGCTGTTCTGCGCTCCATGATCCATAGATCAGAGTACTGGAAAGAAAAACACCATCGTCTGCCTATGTTAAGGTCAGCTTCCAGTCTAACCAGATGCAGCTGAATACCAGTATTTTACATGGAGCGACTGCCTATCTGACCTCCGCAACCCAGTTAGTACTAGGTAATACGATACTCCTTGGTAAGACTAGTTGTCAGACTTTTTGGGCCATGTACTGACTGCCAGTAACGACTGTCAAAGATTTACAAATGACAGCCGGGACCAACGGCTTATCGTGCTTTCCGAGGCACGGAAGAAACTCGGTATGTAATGGGGGGTCACCCATCCACAGACCAATCTAGGCAAGCACGGCTTAACGTAAAGATCGACCCGAGCGGCTGTTATTATTTCGCTACAAGTTCCTCTAGAAATAAAAACAATTTATACTAATATTTAATGCGATATGTATTATAAAGCGTAAAAATATCAGAAAGGCGGTTTGACATTTTTACGCTTTAAGGTGGTTGCGTCTGGGTAGCCGGTGAAATTTTCTTACGTTTTTTTGTAATTTGCAGGTCAGTGTCAGGTTGTACGTTGATGAAAAATGAATCGCGCCAGTAACACGTATGTAGTTACAGAATTACAATCATAAAAATCATCAATACAACCTCCTAAGTTCATGTAACCCTATTCAATGAATTATTCATGAAAAAGTAATTCAATAGGGTTAAATGAACTTGAAGAAGTTATTTGACTTGTTGGTTATTTTGAGATTCTGTAACTACATACGTGTTACGGGCGCGACTCATTTTTCATTAACATACAACCTGACAATGACCTGCAAATTGCAAAAAACGTAAGAAAATTTGAATTTCGCGGGCTACCCTGACGCAACAACCTTAACGGCGGAACGGATATCGGGACCTACACAGATAGAACATGATCCGGTTTAGCACGGAGGGTCCTCGCTATCCCGGTATTTTGGGATAATTTACGAACTCCACGCGGGAGAAACCGTGGGCCAGAGGTAGCCAGTTATAAAGAAACTCAAGTCAAACTAGCTAGTCAAACTTTAGAGGTATCAGTATCAATCGAATATCGAATTAAAAAATATCGACGGCAAAAAAAATATTGATTTTCTGATCTCATGATTTCAATTAACTACAACTGAATTATTGGGTCCTTGGTGTGAAATATGTAGGGCAACACAGTGTTCTAAAATGTTCTAATGACTTCGCCTAATAATAATCTAAAGTTCGTAGCGTTTTTCCGTAGTAGTGGCGTAGCGGTCTAAGATGGACACCCGTGAGCTACGCCGCCGTAGACATATTTGATTTGAATAGGTTATAGGATATTTTCCGACGTAGCCCGAAGAATTGCCAAACTTAAGTGCGAGTGGGCAGGGCACATTGCTCGCAGAACAGATGGCCGATGGGGCCGAAAAGTTCTGGAGTGGCGACCGCGAACCGAAGACGTTGCGTTGGAAGGCCTCCCACTAGGTGGACCGATGACCTGGTGAAGGTTGCGGGGATCCGCTGGATGCGAGTCACACGGGACCGGTCAATGTGGCGACACTTGGGGGAACTGGGGGAAGTCTGTGTCCAACAGTGGACGTCTTTCGGCTCAAATGATGATGATGATGATGACATTTTCACTTTGTCACACACTGAAAGGCAGAGCGTATTTTTTCGATTCAGGCGCGTGGCCGTTTTTTTAAATGAAAGTCTCTTTCTTGCTTATTCAAGACATTTCACTTCTGAATTGTCAATGTTATAGACAGGGAGATGAACGCCAAAAACCATGGATGGATTGTGTGACGAATGATATGAAATAGAATAAGTAAATGATGCCGTGACGTCTGTCAGGGGAGAATGGAAGAAGAAAACGTGTTGCGCCGACCCCAAATAGAATAGAACTAGAGCAGGAAGATAATGATGAATTGCCAATGTTACAGCGCCCCCTATCTACGTCATTCACAAAAGATCCTTGGATTGATATTTTCTCATAGGTATAATTAGAATAATGAAATACGTCAATAGGTGAGCAACCTTCCCATATTATTCGACTCTTTAACAATAAAGATATTTATCTTTTTTAATTTATTAAGATATTTATATCTTTTTCAAACAAAATGGTCGTTTCGGTCGGTTACACATTCATTTTATTTTTATTTTACCTTTAATAACTTAAAAATAATTGTTGTTGTTTCTCCAAAAACTGGTTAGTATCTGATCCTCATTTAAATTAAACAAGGCAGTTTTACTGTAGTTGTACAGGGGTTTTTTTAGGGTTCCGTACCTCAAAAGGTAAAAAAGGAACCCTTATAAGATCACGCTCTTGTCCGTCTGTCTGTCTGTCCGTGTGTCGCCACCAATTTTCTCAGGAACGGGTGGATCTAGCATGTTGAAATTTATACCAGATACTGAGGTCTATAGTCCCTATTAGGTGTATAGTCAAGGTCCTGAGTCAACACGATAAAAAGATATGGGCAACATTTTCGCGAAAACTTGTAATAATTTACCTTAATTTTCATATTTTTTTTTTTTTTCGGACTTTTCCCTTTACTACATTTCACAATTCTAGGTCAACCTAGGTTCTAGGTTGACCTAGAATCACGAAATTTGACAAGAAGCAATGTCTTATAGCACATGTAAAGGAAAAAATCTGAAAACCGCAAATATGTAGTTTAATAACAAAATGCCTACAAGTTTATACGGAACCCTCGGTGCGCGAGTCTAACTCGCACGTGACCGGTTTTTCTTTAAATCGATTGGATCGCATTTAGGGAATGCAAAACCAGCCAAAATCTGAAACCGGTTTTCTTTTCGGGTTCCGTACGAAAAATACCGGTTTCCGGTGAAAACGGTTTGAAATAAGCTTTTTTTTATTTGTGTATCTAAATGATATTTTTAAACTGCTTTTAAAATTCAGGCCGCCTACACCTTGCATCTTTTCAATTATTAAATAAAAAAAATATCTAAGTAAGTATTAAAAATAAATACATAAATTATTTCAATAAAAATACGGAGAGAAGAAAGATCAAAATTCACCCACCCGTCTCATACCCATTTTTTTTTTAGATATACAGTGTGTAAACAGACTCTTCACGAAGCCGTCAACCAAGAACTATGTACAGACGCCAGCACATCAAGCTACTACAATCTGTCAGATTTCTTTACTAGATTTTCAACTTTATCTCTATGACATTAAGTTCAAGGTTGGTTGGGAAAATCTGACAGATTCGGGTAGGTTGACGTGCTGGCGTCTGTACATCAAACTAAGTAACTTTACGCAAAAATTAGTGCTGGGAAACGACTTTTTTTTTTGGGCTGAAAAATCACGTTTTACAGTAGGACTCAATATAACGCACTCAAAACATTGTGCTGATGGATGGATTGAATAGTAAGGGGGTTCTGGAGGTGTTTAAAGTAAGAATCTTACATTAAAAACACTTATTAAAAAAAAAAACTTGTGAAAATGTTGGAACTTTGACCCCCAATATCTCCGTAACTAGAAGCTTCCCAGGTATGGTGTAGAACAAAAAAATGATCGCAATGACAGAGAGAACAAGTGCCTTTCGGCTTCGTTAAGAGTCTGTTTACACCCTTATAAAACAATTATGATATATAAAAAAATTTGCTATC
The DNA here is from genome assembly GCA_950005105.1 of Lycophotia porphyrea. NCBI lineage: Eukaryota > Metazoa > Arthropoda > Insecta > Lepidoptera > Noctuidae > Lycophotia > Lycophotia porphyrea. The sequence continues at coordinate 13,226,413 of OX465406.1, forward strand.
CATATTATTTATTTATTTATTTATTAAAACTTTATGCACAAGTAAAATTACTGTACAAAGGCGGACTTAATGCCTTGGGCATTTTCTACCAGTCTACCTTAGGGTGATGCAGAGACAATACACAGTAGGTGCAAAAACAGAAAAAGAGACTAGAAAATATTTATAAACATATAATAATAATAAATACATATATACATACATATAACAAAATGTATAAAGTTAAGATAGGGAAAAAAAAAAAAAAACTAAAACAACTTAATTCTGAGACGAATCTGCCAACTTCTTATGAATATGCTCTCGAGCTTTTATTTTGAAAGTGAACCGACTGGTCACCGTCCTGATACTCTGAGGGAGCGCATTCCAAAGGAAGACCGCCTGGACAAAGAAAGAAGATTTTATAAAACCAGAGCGGTGAGAAGGACATCGTAAAAGACAGTTATTGGATGAACGAAGATTCTTGCTATGCGCAGAGCATAAGTATTGAAAATGGAAAGACAGATAAGAAGGAGAAGTGGGTTTGTGAAGAAGAGAAAACAGGGTTGTCAAAGCCCTCAATGCTCTGCGCTGCCGGATGGGTAACCACCTTAACAGCGATCGATGTGCAGATACATGATCATACTTGCGGAGATTGAAGACGAATCGAATGCAGTTATTTAGAAGTTAAAGCAGAGTTAAAGTGAAGTCAAGCTTATTGAGGAGATCTGCATTCAGGTCATAGTAGCACACATCACCATAGTCAATTATGGGGAAGATTAGGGACTGCATTGCCTTAATGTGTGTTGGGAGAATATTTTTCAGCCGGTAGAGCGACCGCAACCTTCCAGTGACCTTCTTGCTCATAATCGCGACCTGCTTACGCCAATCAAGGCAAGTGTCAACATGCAAACCCAGATCCTTGACGTCAGAGCTAAACGGAATCACTGTGCCGTCAAAGGTAACCGGTGGCACCGTTAAACCATTCAGCCTTCTCAAGCTATGGGGGCTCCCCACAATGATAGCCTGGCACTTGTTTGGGTTTACCGCCACACCGAAACGATCAGACCAGTTTTTAACGACGCGTAGATCCCGGTTTAGCTCCACGACCGCACCGGATAAGCTGTCAACACCTGCCCGACGGTAGAGTTGCAAGTCGTCGGCGTAGAGATGATACGCACACTGAAGCTCGGTAGTTATGAGATCTATAAAAATAGAGAACAAAAGTGGAGATAAAATACCGCCTTGAGGGACGCCAGTTTCAAGATCACACCAGCTGGAGTTAGAATCACCAGCAAGGACTGACTGCTGACGCCCCTGAAGATAGGAAGAAAACCATTCCAAAACCTCGGGAGAGACCATGCGATAGGAGAGGATGGATAAAAGGACTTCGTGACTGACGGTATTGAAAGCATTTGAGAAATCGATCAACACTAAAACCGTAACTTTAGTGTCCTCCATTCCCCGCCTTATATCGTCAGTCACTTTAAGGAGAGCTGTAACGGTACTGTGCCCGGGCCTGAAACCGGATTGGAAAGGACTGATGAGGGAATTTTTGTGAATGAAGTGGGAGAATTGCTTATGTACACAGGCCTCGAGTACTTTGGATAAAAAGGGAAGGATGGAAATCGGACGAAAGTGACTGAGATGCGTGGGATTAGGGATTCATTCAGGACCAGTAATATCTACAATGGATGTACATATTACAATATTGAGCAATAATTGGCTATCTTGACTTGACTTCAAATATTGAGTTTCATCATCGAACAACTGAGGATTTTTTTACTTGTTCGACCACTGAACATCGAACTAGTAAGAATTTTAACTTGACTGTTATGAAGCAAAAAATATGTCCTTTGTGATTTGTAGAGAATAATGATAACATTACTAAGTAGTTGAAAGAACACATTCTTGCTGGTTATTATTGTTCTATGTCCATGAAACATTTCTGCATAAACAGGGGCCCTATAGGCCGAATAGGCCCGGGCCTAGTGCGGCAAAATTTGGTCGTTTTCTAATCGAATAATCGTTCACAGTTGCTACGGTCTTTAGATTGTGATGATTTGATAAACAAATTCGCTGCTCAGAAAGCCAGGCAAAAGACATTTTTCATTTTTTATTATTTAATTTTTCATGCTTTACAGCACAGGGGGGCGGCAATCTTTCGCTGGCCTAGTACAGCCAACGTATCAAATTCGCCCCTGTGCATAAAACACAGATAACTAACAATGCCAATAACTCAGAGAACCTCGACGCTCTTACGAGTTTATTGAAGTGAAAACTTCTTCAGGCGCGTTGGGCATTTTTGAGATGGGGAAAAACAATTGAACTCGCGACACAAACGACCTCTTTTTCGTTGCAGAGTTAGCCGTATTGTTCAAAAAAATACAGTGTATAGTGAAATGTATAAAAAATAAGCGTATGAAAAATATTTTCAAAATATAATCAGAAATCTTGATAAAAAAAAAAAAAAAATTCGTTTCTTATTAGCCCGTATATAAAATATAATAGTTGACGCTTCCCGTGACCCAAGGGCTGGCTTTTACCTTGGCCAGAGGCTAAGTGTTGCCATACAACGTGGTAACGCCGCCAGTCTCTTGGGCACATTACCAGCTGACAGCGTTGAGGAGGAGTTTTTCGATGCCCTTTTATAGTTTGTTGTTAGTTTATTTATTTTAGTTTAATAGTTTTTTTTTATTATTAATGTATATAGTTAGTTTATCCTATTGAGTTAAATATGGAAAATAAAATTCATGGTCAGGAAAATATAATCTAAAAATAAACCATAACCTCGAAAATAAAAGTTTTCACTTGTATCGGCACTCCCGGAATGGTTGGGTTTTTTTATAACAAACAACATAATATCACGCCTTAATTTCCATCTCCGACGGGTTAGGCAGAGGTGTACCTAACAGTAAACCCACATTTGTCCGGTTATTGGCAGATTATTAAGGGTTGGTACAACACAAAATTTTTCAAATACCTAAAACGGGGTGAAATTGGTCAAGGGAGTTAATTGGGACAAAACTTTAGGGGATCTTTTTTATTTTTTTCGGATGGGAAATCATCAAATGACTTCTCCCGCTCTGTGCAGAGCGGAAGGGAGTGTCAGACTTGTACTGACTAGAACCCATCCATGTTCTTTCCTTGCCCTTTGTGTTCCAGGGCCGCGGTATCTCTTTCGAATAGTCCCGCAGCCCTGACACGGAAGTCAATTGGGACAAAACATTACGGGGTCTCAATTTACATTAGGCTAGGATTTATTTTAGGCTATAAATAACATTTTCACTCCACGTGAAAATCCATTAAAAAAAACACCATTTCTATTTGCACCATTTCTATTTGCTAAAGTTTCACTACATACTTTAAAAGTTCTTAGCAAAATTACAAACGATTTGGTTTTAAAACTAATTTCTATGTAGAACAAACACATTAACTAATTGGTTTTGAGATATGGATGCCTGTCAGTAACGACTGAGGGTCCACCTTTAAACGATTGTAACTTTTAAGTGGCTACTTTTACAAACTAGAGGCTGAATTTAAAATACGAATTCAAAGCGATTGCGTTCAAAACATTAAATTTCAAATGTGATCCCTCAATGGGAACGCAAACTACATATGAGGTCCCATTAAAATAGTTGGACAAACTTTTAGGAAATCATTCAGTCCACCAAAATAAGGACAATGGTAAAAAAAAAAAGAAAAACGCATGAGATACTTACAAGAAAATAAAATCAGCTAACGAAAATACACTAGAAATGCCGGCAATTTATTGTTTTATGTCAAGATATATGTTATTTTTGCTTGGATATCTTTGGTTAGACGTACTGAACGCTGTGTTAAAATTTGTCCATCTATTTTAATGGGACCTTATATTTTACCTTCAGGCGGTTTCAGTCAGCCCCACATTATTTCGTAAAGATAAAGTTTGACGTAAAACGTACCTGTACACAACTACACCGATAAAACTCATTCTCGCGACTGAATAATCTGCCGTTAGTGTAATAAAAAATACTTACTATATAGCTATCTGTGGTTAAGGTAATCTTAAGGTATAAATGAGTAAATCAACATCGCCTTACAAGAGCCTTGCTTTTTATTACTTTGTATGATTGGTGAAATTACCATGACATTGTCTGAGTTTGTTGTTAATCGCCGTCTTGTAATAAGTAATTTCTCGTTAAAAACGAGTTCAATATTACAAAATAAGACACATTTTAAGATAAAAATGTTCTCTTAGTAATAAAGTCGTGAAAGTAAAACACTTTCACGACTTTATTACTAAGAGAACATTTCATCCAACAATATTTTAAGTATGTTTGTATGCCCCACACAAGGAATTTTATCCTGTATCGTGGGTGCGTTAACAAACATTTAAACTCACATACAAAAACAGTCAGACCCGGAACAACTGTCTGTAGGCCATACAAATATTTGTTGCGTGCGGGAATTGAACCTGCGACACTCAACGCAGCAATCAATCGCCCACCCACTGAGCCAACCGTGCCGTCAAATTGGTTGACGACAATAAGCTCGCCCCTTTTTACCTGGCGAAAAGCCAGCGTTACCAAGGGGCTTCCCCCTTAAAGAGTGGAATAGCACGAGATCGATCCTGATACTGTCTCTATGTCTGTTCTTCAAAAGAAAAATACACGTACTACATACACAACGCACATGGAAGGCCACTACTAACACCTCGGAGCATTAATTAATTGCATCTTGAAATTAAATATTCATGAATACGAATATGTTAATACCTGATTTCTAATTATTATGTTGTGAGTTGATCAGAATATTTATTGTAAAAGTAATTAATTAATGAAGTTTGCGCAACATCCCGTTCACTAGGACACGAGGAGCTCGTGGCTAATCGTAACAGCTGCACGCGTCTAATTATAAAGGGAAGCAGTGTTTGCCTTGGTTGGTCCATGGATGGGTGACCGTCCATTACATACTGAGTTTCCTCCGTGCTTCGGGAAGCATGTTAAGCCGTTGGTCCCGGCTGTCCTTTGTAGATCTTTGACAGTCGTTACGTGTAGTCGCAAGCGCGAAAGTCTGGCAACCAGTCTTACCAAGGATATCTTACTAAAGGTATCGGTGGTATTACCCAGTTATTTATTTATTTTTTATTACAAGATGGGCTTGCTCGTGACCTCGATCCCGCCTGATGGAAAGCTATGGATGAGTCCTATGATGCAACGAGCGTGCCCAGAAGATGCCTGTTCACTCTTGCTTTGAAGGCAGACGGGTTAAATGTGGGAGGGAATACTGATGCCGGTAGCTAGTTCCACACCTTGGCTGTGCGCACAGTAAACGTAGGAGTAGTGCTGAGTACGACTAGTTACTAGGTTGTAGAAGTCAGATAAGCCAGTCGCTCCATGTAAAATACTCGTATTCAAAGGCATCTGGTCTCAACATGGTTGGGATAATGCTAGGTAGATGACGTTGCTGAAGATCCCGTTGCCGAAGTGGCCCCAGCCTGCAGAGCTCCCATCTGAAACTGCTGAAAATGCTCGCTGAAAAACTCTCTTGGCTCCACCTACCTCTCACAGAGTCATTTTTATCCAGCAGGCAGCCTTATGAACAGCTGTGGCCTATGCGTTACGATTGCTACGCCAAGTTATTCAAACAGAAAAAACTTCGCCAAAAAATTGTCGGAATTTGTCGAAATCGAAGGGAACAGTTTTTAGTTTGTTAAAAATTTGTGAAAGAAGAAATAAAGAAGGCGAATGTAACGTGGAAGATTGCGCGGCCATTAAGATCTTAGCAACTAAGCACTTGGGTTAGAGACCGAATTCTTTTTGTCAGTTAAGGTGATACTAGTCGACATTTTTTCCATACAAATTTCGGGAGGGTATTACTCCACGGTTTGTCACTTTACATCCAAAGTTAAACATGATATCGTTTTGTCTCATTATTAATTTTGTCTGTGCGGAAACATAATACTAAAATAATAAGCTATTTAAAAGTTACGAGCTACCAAAGATTCTTTTTTATTGCCAATTTTAACGCAACTTTGGGCGTAAATTAGTAATAAAATAAGTGTCAAATTTCCAAAACAAAGTCGGTACCGACAAAGCACAATTATCGAAAAATTCAATAAATTTAATTTGTAATTGATTTATGCAGTGGTTTTTTCATAAAACTCGATTTTCCAAAGGCCTTTTCGTAATTTTTTTCGCGCGCCTATACTATGAATTATCGTGCATCTCACTATCGGGCACGATGCCAGGTGAGACAGCGTGCTTTTTGGTCACGACCGCTAGTGAGTTCGAGCCCGCGACTAGTGCTACCTTAAAGACCGAATCTGTCAAAAATTTAAATTTTTTTGAATATTTCGTAAAATATTGATCCAGATCAATATTTTACGAAATATTCACCTTGGAAGTTATGGCCGCGCAATCATTCACTTGTTGTTTCTTTAATGTTGATTATTTCTTTAAAACTTAAGACAGTTAAATTATTACAGGACGAAAGGTCTTGATTTGTCAAATCTAATGAAATCAAGACTACAGTTTAGTTAAACAGGCCGCACGGTCTAAACGTTACTTTGAACGCTGATTTCTCATATCTACTACAGTAACCAAAGAAACCTGCGAACCTTGGTCTATTAATGCTCTAACCACCTGGTAAGTGCCTGCCTTCGACTCAGCTCTGATTAGAGCTGTGGCTAATAAAACTGTATTTACGCAATTTTCCTGTCGAAAAACAAGTAATAGACTGGTAACCTTCCCTATCTTATAATTGCTAGAATTGCGGTGTGAACATCCGATTATTCGGCACATTAACCTCAAAATGACATATTGTTTTACCCTCGGAACAATTTTCAACGCGTGTAACCTTAACAATGATGTTATCCAAAGATATATAAACTACGTCATTGATGTTATCTCCTACAATGTTCGAGCAGGTAAGAAACGATAATTTTGATTTGTGGATAACTCTAACTGGAGGCTACCAAGTATATTGGACAACATCTAGCTTAACGTGAGTAGTTTTCGTACGTATTTCTACATTGTTCTCACATATGTATAATCCCAACATGAATGATGTAACCAAGATTTTATAACAATTATTTGATTGAAAAGAGTGTCCAAGGAGTTTCTTCCTCATTCTTCTCCATAGAAATCTACGCTTTGGAATGGGCAACTACAGTACTTTCATAAGTTATTATGCCTAGTGTCTGTGACTGTAGCTTAGCCTTCTTTGTTTTTCTGACATTCAAAAGTGTCTGTAATGGTCTAATTGAAATTAATGCTTTTGAGTTTGAGTTTGAGTTTGTAGCGTAACGTGCATTTGCGCTTAATAAAGGTAGGTAAATATTTAACAGGATAAAAAGGTTATCTCTTCGTTATCTTAAAAGATAGGTACGTCTCCACCCTTTGTAAATATAATAATTATATTTGCGCGAAGATAGCCATCAGCATTTCCTAGGATCAAAAAATCATTCCGCATTGGGATAATGTGACATCCACCATATTTAAGTTCCATGTAATAGGGGGCGGGCCTATTGCCATCAACCGGGCGCGGATGCAGACTCCAGAAATTCTTGATGGAAAAACCCAATGACACTGCCCGACCTGGGCATCGAACCCAGGACAAGTTTTAACAAGTTTTATTGCTGCATATGCTCGCTGAAAAACTCTCTTGGCTTCCCCTAACTCTCACAGAGTAATTCTGTATCCAACAGTCAGCCTTATGAACAGGTGTGCGTTACGATTGGTACACTAAGTTATCCAAATAGAAAAAAAAACTTTGCCAAAAAATAGTCGGAATTTGTCAAAATCGAAGGGAACAAACCAAAAATTTGACATCCACCAGTCCGCATTGGGTCTGGGATTATAGCCAACTCCCTCTCACTTATAGCAGAGTAGGCCTGAGTTCTTGCAGTGAAAATAATCATCATCTGCCTACTATTTCGGCAACTATGTCGGCTTCCAGTCTAACGGGATGCAGCTGAATACCAGTATTTTACACGGAGGAACTACCTATCCGACCCCCACAACCCATTTAAAGTATTGGGAAAAATACGCCACCCCTTATCTATAAGACTGGTTGTCAGACTTTTGGGCCACTGACTACCTGTAACGACTGTCAAAGATCTACAAATGATAGCAGTGATAACATTAAAAGCAGGTAATTGAATAGAAGCAGTTATTTCAATCAATAAAGGATCATAACTCAATACAAAGGGACACATTAATAACACTATATAAAACATATAGTGTTATTTGTTGTTGTAGTGTTGTTTGTTGTTTACTGAACAATCTTTTGATTGTTAAATAACCATATAGCAGTGTTTGAAGTACTGACAATCAAACCTCAGCGCGATGCCCTCAGGATGCCACTGGAGCCGAACCCGAACTCTGCGGATGCTATCCATAATCCACCAGACTCGTTGTGAGTGTGATGAGTGAAGTATAATTTTTTAATAGGTAGGTATAATTTCAGGCTTCAATCAGTTGCCTACAACCTCATGCTATAGGATTACGGTGCCTGGGTGGTCCTGTTCAGTACATCTGAAGCACGGCACACGAGGTTAGTTTTTTTTTTTTTCATTTTTATACGCTAAATCCGCAAGAGAACCAAGGTTACCGACGTAGCACGAAGAATTACCAAACTTAAGTGGCAGAGGGCAGGGCACATTGCTCGCAGAACGGATGGCCAATTAAGTTCTGGAGTGGCGACCGCGAACCGGAAGACGTTGCGTGGGAACTTTGGCAGGCCTCCCACTGGGTGGACCGATGACCTGGTAAAGGTTGCGGGGATCCGCTGGATGCGAGTCGCACGGGACGGGTCAATGTGGCGACACTTGGGGGAGGCCTATGTCCAGCAGTGGACGTCTTTTGGCAGAAATGATTATGATGATGATGAAGTCCGTGAGAGAGATTTGAGCAACTCCGTATCTTGAACCAAATGAATCACTGATGACGCCTTTCAGTATTCGAAGAAACGCAACGTTTGTTTTCAAAATAAAGGTTATTTCCAACACTGTGACTTAAAAATTCAGTTATTATTATACATCAATTATTTTTAATTACCAAGAATATAAATAATCTCTCAAATTACAATGCATACAGAGACAAACAGAGATTCGTAATCAAAGTTATTCTTTAGTCTGACACACACTTTGTGCCGATTGTTACACTGTTAGTCTTCACAATGCGTTTTATCAATGCCGTTGTGTTCTGGTGAGTTTGTACAGTCAAATATATATAACTTTGTTTTTATCACCACTGCTCTCAAAACGGTGAAGGAAAACATCATGAGGAAAGTGCCATGTCGTAAAATCATAATATCGAAACTTTGACGTGGCAACTCGTAATGGGCCCGCGTGTTAGGTTAAGGCCCAGTCCCTCTTCTGTCCCGCTTGGCAGCACCGCCGTGTCCTCGTAGCGGCGATCGGCGGCGGCGACCTATCGCGTCCGGTCCTGGTCCAATCCATGGTCCGGAGCGACAGGGAATGGGACGCCGTCACCTCCTTCTGCGAAGCAGTCATGCTAGCGAAGGAGGAGGCGGAGCGTGAGAGGGAGAGAACCTCTCGTCCCAGCCGCCGCGGGAGACGCCCCGGGCGTCGGGGGTCACGAGGTGGCTTCCGGCCACCGTAGACGCGGACCTGGGGACGGTGAGTAATGGACTAGCTTGCCGTCCGTCCGTCTTTTGATGACAGGCCGTGTAGACGCACGGTGGGCTGAAAATCGGCTTTCATAGACTTAGGGATTTCAATTTGCAAGTGCTTGTTTTTATGCCGGATATCGCTTCTATTAGTCATTACTATGTACAAAAATGACACCCGAGTTAATTCTACCCAAAAACGAAGGAAATATATTTTTTTTACGAAAAATTTGTATGAAGCTAGTATGAAAAATCGAATTATCTCCTAAACGGCATGTTTAACCGTAATATCCTTGGAGATGGTCTTAGTGCTAATTATTTATGATTTTTTGGTTGGCGATTGGACGAAAAATTTAATGCCGTTTTTTTTTAAAAAATCGTCAAAATATTTTTATTTATTTTTACATGTAAAACGATCCCTTTTAGTGTCTAAGTTAAAAAGTTCGATATGTTATTAACCCAAATATTAAGAACACACGAAACAAGAAAAATAAAATAAAAAAATTGCTGTTTTTGACACATTTATATTAATTTAAATAAAAAAAGATTTATATTGAAGTAACATATGAAGTTATATTTTATACAAAATAAGTTAATTTAAGGAATTAATACTAAGCATTCGTAAAATAAAGTAAAATAAATAAAAAAAATAAAACATATCATTAAATATTACAAAAAAACCCAAACACACTCAAATACAAATTTACAAATATGTACATATATATCTTTTTTACAAATTTTCCTTATCACTCTCGTTGTCAGACTCCAATTCTGAGTCAGCATCCAGATTGGATATATCCAAAAATTCGAACTCAGTTTCCTGAAATTGAATTAAGTCGAGAGTTTCAGCAAAAAAGCTCTGCTTTTTCTTGGCATCTAACTTAGGCCTTTGTGCACTTAGCAAAGGGTCCGAAGAAACAACAAGCATATTTAAAATGTCTTGATTGGAATCCTGCCTGCTTCTTTTCCGCGAATGATGTTCTCGAAACCTCCTAAAATCTTTGTTTCGAGATTTTAAATATGCTTGTTGTTTCTTTGGACCCTTTGCTAAGTGCACAAAGGCCTAAGTTAGATGCCAAGAAAAAGCAGAGCTTTTTTGCTGAAACTCTCGACTTAATTCAATTTCAGGAAACTGAGTTCGAATTTTTGGATATATCCAATCTGGATGCTGACTCAGAATTGGAGTCTGACAACGAGAGTGATAAGGAAAATTTGTAAAAAAGATATATATGTACATATTTGTAAATTTGTATTTGAGTGTGTTTGGGTTTTTTTGTAATATTTAATGATATGTTTTATTTTTTTTATTTATTTTACTTTATTTTACGAATGCTTAGTATTAATTCCTTAAATTAACTTATTTTGTATAAAATATAACTTCATATGTTACTTCAATATAAATCTTTTTTTATTTAAATTAATATAAATGTGTCAAAAACAGCAATTTTTTTATTTTATTTTTCTTGTTTCGTGTGTTCTTAATATTTGGGTTAATAACATATCGAACTTTTTAACTTAGACACTAAAAGGGATCGTTTTACATGTAAAAATAAATAAAAATATTTTGACGATTTTTTAAAAAAAAACGGCATTAAATTTTTCGTCCAATCGCCAACCAAAAAATCATAAATAATTAGCACTAAGACCATCTCCAAGGATATTACGGTTAAACATGCCGTTTAGGAGATAATTCGATTTTTCATACTAGCTTCATACAAATTTTTCGTAAAAAAATTATATTTCCTTCGTTTTTGGGTAGAATTAACTCGGGTGTCATTTTTGTACATAGTAATGACTAATAGAAGCGATATCCGGCATAAAAACAAGCACTTGCAAATTGAAATCCCTAAGTCTATGAAAGCCGATTTTCAGCCCACCGTGAGACGGCGCGATCGTGTTCCACGCGTGCCTCAAAGAGATGTCAGCAAACAGAGAGGGGCCCGCAAGGGCCGATGCCTGCCAGGGCTGCGGGACTGTTCGAAAGAGATACCGCGGCCCTGGAACACAAAGGGCAAGGAAGGAATTGAGTGTCAAATTCTAAGTTACCGTGAGCGAAGCAAGTGTTACCCTTTGGCTAACTGGCTTATTTTTACACACTCTTTTCAATAGTCAATGCTTGGCCGAGAGTTCAACTTCCAACAGTGCATAATGCCTTCTATGCTGTTGTTTGGTTTTTCTAAAAATAGGCATTTAATTAACAACAACTGCAACATACATCGAAGCCCAATCATTCGAGGCTAGCAGCAGATGATTTTAATTTTTGTGAGGTTTTATAAAATTCTATTTACAAAATTGTAATTATTTTTATAGGTGATTTTTGACATCATTCAATGAACATCTAGTGTCTTTTTACCGACTTTCTTCATATAGGAGGAGGTTCTCAATTCGGTTGTATTTTTTGACATTGACAAAAAATTCAATGAAACAATGAAAAGTCACCGACTTCCGAAAGTAAAGTTGTTTTTTGTGTATTTTTAGAAGTCGGTTTTTCGCGATTAAGATCTTTGAGATCCCACAATATTCAGTTATCGTCTTTAGATATCAAATTTAGATAGTTTTGCTAGTTATTTTTAACTTTGAAGTAGGTCGATTAAGTTAACTACCTAATATACTTACAGTGCAGTGATAGGCGCTAACCACAGTTCATCAAATGCGAACTTTCCATCATGGTTCATGTTTGGAGCCGCCTCAGCTTCCTACCAGATCGAAGGAGGCTGGAACGCGAGTGGTAAGGTCTTTTATTGAATTATATTGATCCTTTCTTACTTACCATCATCATCTGCCCAGCCTTTTCCCAACTATATTGGGGTCGGCTTCCAGCCTAACCGGATGCAGCTACCAGTATTTTACATGGAGCGACTGCCTGACACACCTGACTTCAACAATTTATTGTTGCTTTCTTAATAAGTAAGTAATATTTAAATAGTACCTACACGTTCAATTATAACAGTAGACTAATGAATAATGATCCAGTAACTAGTTAGTAATAAGCATAGATCGGAGTAGGTAGATATGGACATTCCTCCGAATTTCGGAATTGGTTGATTATAAAAAAAAAACCGGAAATTAGGTAGGAATTGTATTAAAATGAGCAATATTATATGCTCATAGTTTTTTTAACGTTACTCAGTCACGATTTGACACAACCCAACGACCAATCAGAGCAAAGTATCATGGGTGGTGCACTAACCGGTGATACCTTCCTTTAAATGAATTGAGTAGTAATAATATCACTAACAACATGAACTATATTTAATTGGATCCGGAAATACCGGAATTCATCATCATCATCATCATTTCAGCCCGTTGCTGTCCACTGCTGAACATACCGGAATTACTTTCCGGAAAAATGACTTATCCATGTTATTCTTTCTGTGAACATTTATAATACAAGTACCAAAAATCAATCTACCTACTCCGATCACTGGTAATAAGTTAACGACTCAATAGGGTATTTTACCAAAAAAAAACTAATTAGTCCGTCAGATAGATTTCCAAAAAATATTGGACACGTATTTTTTCTTTTTTCACGTAAACAAAAAATGAAGACGATACCGTGCGTCGAAAACTCGTGTGACGTCATAATGTCAGATACAATTTTACTGGCCAAGTGACGTCACAAGCTCCCACTTATGATCTTTGATGCGTTTTATCTACGTCAGTTTTTATCAATTTGATAAAACAAAAAAATACGTATCCAATATTTTTCAATAATCTTACTGACGGACTAAATATAATCTTTTTTTTTTACTCAGGAGACATCCCTATTCATTATAAGTAAGTTCATAGTTTCGAATCCAGGCGACTGCAGAGCATGTCACTGGGTTCGATTTGGTCAGGCCAAGTGGTATTGGTTTTTTACATCAGAATTTCTCTGTAGCAGCTACGGAGTCTGGATTTCGCCCAGTTGATGGCAATCGGCTCGCCCCCTATTACATGGAGCTTAAACATAACTGGCGAAATGTGGGTGTACTATTAGGTACACCCCTGCCTAACCCTTCGGGGATTACAGGTGTGATGGTTTGTTATAATATGTTGAAACTGAAAATGTGTGTGGTTTATGGCTACGTACGTAGCAGTGGAAAAGTTGTAAGTTGATTATGACGGTACGGTGCAATGCATGAACCTATTTATGTATTCTAGACAAAGGTGAATCCACCTGGGACAGACTTCTGCACACACGGCCCAATCTAATACGAGGAGGAGCCAACGGAGATGTGGCGTGTGACTCCTACCACCTGTGGGAGAGAGACATCGAGATGTGTGAGGAGTTGGGACTGGATATTTACAGGTAAGCCCTGGTTCAGGGCTGCGGGACTGTTCGAAAGAGATACCGCGGCCCTGGAACACAAAGGGCAAGGAAGGAACATGGATGGGTTTTAGTCAGTACAAGTCTGACACTCCCTTCCGCTCTGCCCAGAGCGGGAGAAGTCATTTGATGATTTCCTATCCGATTAAAAAAAAACAAAAAAAGCCCTGGTTTTTGAAGTGAAAACTTCTTTAGCATCGTTGTGATTTGAAAGTCGATGAAACGAAAAAGCGACAGTAAAAAGAGACAGACATAAATTCATAAGATTTAACGTGGGAGAAAATGAGATAGGAAGCAGTATTACAGTGTTTATCTTGAAAAAATTTTGAAGGCTTCACTTCTACCACGTGTGAATTGCACACGTTTATTTTAAAGTCATTAGATGATAGATCGAGAGAAATCTACGACGCCCGAGGTCGGTTCGTGGATGGGCCTCGGAAGGCACATTTAGCCGTTGGTCACGGCAGTCGGCTGTCATTTGTCTACCTATGAAAGTCGTTCTAGGTACACAGGAGTACCAACTAGTCTTATTAAGGGCGTGTGGATTGAAACCGTGTTTCACTACTGTTCACTACTGCCCATCAACTCGTCAAATGCTCCTCTGGAGATCTACTCATATTAACACAGGGTGTAAAAATACTCTCGACGAAGCCGAAAGGCACTTGTTCTCCCCGTCATTGCAATCATTTTTTTGTTCTAGACCATACCTGGGAACCTTCTAGTTACGGAGACATTAGGGGTCAAAGTTCCAACTTTTCACAAGTATTTTTTAAATAGGTACACATGTTTTTAATGTATTTTTTTAATAAAGACACCTTCACGACCCTCGTACTATTCAATCCATCCATCAGCAAAATGTTTTGAATGCGTAACATAGAGTCCTACCGTAAAAAGTGTTTTTTCACCCCAAAAAAAAAGTTGTTTCCCAACAATAATTTTTGCGTAAAGTTACTTAGTTTGATAGACAGAATGCTTCGTGAAGAGTCCGTTAACACCCTGTATAGTGACGATAGACCTCCATGATGACCAGTAAGGTTCCTTGCAAGCATCGTTTTTAATCGAAGACACGTTGCGTTGGAGTACCTAAACATTTCCATTTTCAGATTCTCAATATCCTGGACTCGTCTCCTCCCCAGTGGCTTCCCGAACCACATCAGTGAGGATGGCAAGAACTACTACAACAACCTGATCGACGGTCTACTGGAGAAGGGTATCAAGCCCATCGTTACTATATACCACTTTGACTTGCCGCAGTCATTGCAGGGCCTTGGTAAGTTATGAGCATTATTATAGTATATCACTAGCTGATGCCCGCGGCGTCGCCCGCGTGGTTTAGCCAATGTATACAAAAACTTGACATATTATATACTAAAACCACTCTATCCATTGGTGAAAATAGCAAATCGGTGCAGTAGTTTTTGGTGTTTATCGCGAACAGACAGACAGACGCGGCGGAGGACTTTGTGTTATAATATGTAGTGATTATACTTAGTGATAGCCGTTTTACGTAGAGCTAATGCCTATTCTCTCCCTTCTTAGGGTTCCGCACCCGAAGAGTAACCAACGGGACCCTATTACTAAGCTGTCCATCCGTCTGTCTGTCAGCGGCTGTATCTCATGAACCGTTATAGGTAGACAGTTGAAATTTCCTCAGAACGTGTATTTCTGTGACCGGTTTAACAACAAATAATAAATTAAAAAATAAGGGGGGCTCCCCTGGGCTGCGGGACTGTTCGAAAGAGATACCGCGGCCCGGGTTTTAGTCACTACAAGTTTGACATTCTCTTCAGCTCTGCCCAGAGCGGGAGAAGTCATTTGATGATTTCCCATCCCAAAAACAAAAAAGGGGGAGCTCCTCTACTACGATGGTACGGATCCCGTCATGCGCGAGTCCGACTCGTATTAGGCAGTTTTGTAATATTTTTGAGCTTTCTTATGTAATGCGTCATATTTTATTTCTTTCTAGGATAATTTTACTGCCGCGTAAAAAGACTTGTGACACCGGATAATTTAATTTTGACCACCTTCCATTCCAGGAGGTTGGGCCAACCCTCTCATCTCCGACTGGTTTGCGGACTACGCAAGAGTCGTGTTCGACCTCTACGCGGACCGCGTGAAGCTATGGCTGACCCTGAACGAGCCCTTCGGCATCTGCGACGTAGGGTACAACCACCAGCATGCCCCATACCTGAACGATACTGAGGTCGGCAGATACCTTTGCAACAAGAACACTATGATAGCTCATGCGAAGGCCTGGAGGATTTATGATGAGGAGTTTAGGCCGCGTTATTATGGTAAGTTAATAGACTGGGATTTTAATGCACCAGGCTTCTTTCAAGATAATAATTGTATAGACCCTGTCTCATTGGTTTAGTGGCTCCATGATCCACTCATTCGTAATAAGTCCTGGGTAATTATCGGATCGGGCCACGTTTATGGGGTTTTTCATCAGCAATTTCTCAATAGCAGCCGTTTTTATTTTTTGGATGGGAAATCATCAAATGACTCCTCCCGCTCTGGGCGAAGTGGAAGTGAGTGTCAGACTTGTACTGAATAATACCCCTCCATGTTCCTTCCTTGCCCTTTGTGTTCTAGGGCCGTGGTATCTCTTTCGAACAGTCCCGCAGCCCTGGCAGGCATCGGCCCTTGCGGGCCCCTCCCTGTTTGCTGACATCTCTTTGAGGCGTGCGTGGAACACGAACGCGCCGTCAACACGGCATGTCGTCATAAGACGGATGGACGGCGAGCTAGCCCATTACTCACCATCCACAGGTCCGCGTCTACGGTGGCCGGAAGCCACCACGTGACCCCCGACGCCCGGGGCGTCTACCGCCGCAATAGCAGCCTTGAGTCTGATTATGTGGTCGGTTGATTGCAATTGGCTTACGTTTTATGACATGGGACTTTAACATACAACTTACAAAACACGGGTGTACATACCTTAGTAATAAAGATACACCTTTGCCAGCCCTTCGGGGTTCACATGCGTGGTGTTATATTACTGTACCTACGGGGTGTAAACAGACTCTTCACGAAGCCGTTAACCAAGCATTAAGTACATCAAACTAAGTAACGTTACGCAAAAATTATTGCTGGGAAATGACTTTTTTTGTGGTGAATAATCACGTTTTACGGTAGGACTCAATGTAACACACCTCGATCATTTTTTAGAACAAGTACCTTTCGGCTTCGTTAAGAGTCTTTTTACACTCTTTAATATTATTTTGTCTGTTCCAGGCAAAGTGTCACTAGCAACGCTGTTCATCTGGTATGAACCTCTAACTCCTGAGGATCAGGATGTCACTGAACTGACCATACAGCACTGGGTAAGACTTTATTAAACTGTCTCCACAACTACGTTAGTAGGTACAGTTTAGTGAAAACTGCCAATAGTTCTAGCATAAAGAATTTCTTCGGTAGCGTCGATAGGCACGCCCGCCACTATGAAATAGAAAAAAAAAAGGAAAAAAAAAACAAAAACCTTAGTCTGTTATTTTATAGAAATAATTAGACATTGGATTACATGCCGGCTAACTCCGCAACGAAAAGTGTCGCAGTGTCGCTAGTACAATTTTTCCCCATTTCAAAAATGCTCAACGAGCCTAAAGAAGTTCACTTCAAAAATGGTTAAAAGGCTAGGCAGATGATGATAATATGTGTATAAATTATTACGGTCATGTCCCTTTTAAGGAGGGCCGCTACGCTCATCCCATCTTCTCGCAAGAGGGTGGTTGGCCGTTGAAAATCCAGCAGTTTTTGGACGCGAATGCTAGGAAAGAAGGCTACAACTCTCCAAGGCTACCTCCTTTCACAGCTGAAGAAATTAAACTGGTTAGAGGTAAGTGAATTTGTTCACTGTAGACTTTGTAGATTACCAGAATATGCTTGTTAACTTTTTATGTTGTATTACATTTTTTGAGTAATACGCAGCGACTTATTGTCAGGCCTACGCTGTTCCCACTATTGCTGTAACATGATAATATTGTAATACCAAATGATTTGAAAAGAGTAATTGGAGTTTCTTGCCGGTTCTCCTCCATAGGAAACAACCAACCGAACCGTGCACCTTCTTGTCGACGTTTTATAAGTGCCCATGGCATCTGGGCCTTTGTGAAATAAAATATTTAAATTTGGATTTTTTGATTTCGTTTGTTTTATACCAAATAGTACTCACGACGAATAATTGAAAGTGAGAGCGCACACACGGTGACCGATCAAGCTATACATTTCCAGTTTAACATGACCCCGCTTTTTATAGATTTCCCGTACAATGAGATCCGCATAAACTGGTTTTGTATGATTGGTCGTTGTGCGTACGTGGTACGTACGTGAGATAGTGGTTCAAGCAAGCCTAGTTCTTGGACTTTTAATAATAACGAACAGGTGGCATCTTTAAAAAAATTGAAGGAATCTTGCGACTATGAACTACAGAAGATAAAATTAACGAATGCTCATAGAATGGTAATTTTGAAGCAAAAACAAAACCACACAATATTATACCCGCTACTTGACGACCCAGGCTATGTAAGTTGCAATAACCAGAGTGATTTGGATTTCTATGTCGACTTTCAACCAGGTTGTCTATTGACATAAATTTTCCGGTACCTTATGTCAATCTCAGACATTTTTGTGTATTAATATTAAAGCGCAAGCTTCGCTTTGCAAATTAACCACTGTCACGCTATGTATCAATTGAACTCATAAATACACGCGTGGCTTGCTCGAATAAGGCGCTCAAAAAACTCAACGCTGTCAACGCCATGCACGCTGTGCATAACTGCACACGGTACACGCTGTACACGAATATTAACCAACGACTATGCCGCGGTGGGCCACGCCCGCTACAGTTGTACATAGTTGTGCGTGCGTAGCGTGTACTGCAGTGGAAACGTAGACCTACGCTGTTAAACAAATTAATCCACGCAGCTAACATTCGCCGCGTGGCCGTACACAGCGTACGCTGCGGTGGATTTCCGCCTTTACTTACTAACTTTTACACAACCAGTACCCTCCAGTACTCTGTAAGTAGTAGTGTCCGTTCACACAGAGCCAGAAAGGGGGGCAGAAAAAAAGGGGCCAGTAATGGGTGATTCCGAGCTGATATGATGATGAAAATACTTACTTTTATAGACCCGAATGTGATTTAGTATTACACAGTTATACATACACAACAAGACGCCTGTAATACCTGAAGGGTTAAGCAGACGTGTACCCTATAAGTACGCCCACATTTCGCTACGTATGTTTAAGTCCTATGTAATAGGGCGCGTGCCTATTACCATTAACCGGCACAAATCTAGACATCGTGGCTGCTACTTCGAAATTCCTAATGCAAAAAAACCTTCAGACAATTAACCCGACCCGGGAATCGAACCCAAGACCTCATGCTCAGTAGCCTAATTGCGACCAATAGACCAACGAGGCAGTCCCGTTACACACAGTTATACTAACAACCATAAATATTTTCAGGGACGTATGACTTCTACGGCTTAAACCACTACACTACAAGAAAGGTGCGCAGGGCCAGGGTTGGTGAAGAGATAGGACCCTGGCCATTCTATGGATCGAAAGAACTAGGCGTAGTGCTGGAGAACGATCCTTCCTGGTCTACTGGTCTTACGGACTGGTTTGCGGTAAGCGTCTTTTTATATAATAACTAGCTCAATGCCCGCGGCGTCGCCCGCGTGGAGTTCGATAAATGTCCCACGGGAACATACTATTGGGATAAAAAGTACCCTACGTGTTAATCCAGGTTATAAACTATCTGTGTTCCAAATTTCATCCAAATCCGTCCAGTAGTTTCGGAGCCTATTCGGTACAAACAAACAAAAAAATCTAGCTGACCCGACAGAGTTTATCCTGTCATCTATGAATATTGAATTCAAATTGACCTACTACCTACCTACCTACTAATGATATTTGCAGCAAGCATTCCGTCAATGTTATGTCAAACGCCATAAGGTTACATTAAAAAAGTTTATATTCTCAAAAGCGCTAAGGTTACATGGAAAATTTTATATGGTGGTTAAGTATTCTTAAATTTTCTAATTTTCCGCGCAATTTTCCTAATTTTTTCTTTCATAAGAGCCTTCTCCTGACAATAACAAACACAACAAAAAAAGAATTAGCTAAATCCGTCCAGCCGTTCACGCGTGATGCCGTGACCAAGGGAAATACGGATTCATTTATACACATATATATAGATATTGAAGTTCATAAATTTGTCCAGCCCTTTCCCAACTATATCGGGGTCGGCTTCCATTCTAACCGGATGGAGCTGAATACCAGTATGTTACACGGAACGACTGTCTATCTGACCCCCACAACCCAATTAGTACTGGGTAATACGATACCCCTTGGTCAGACTGGTTATCAGACTTTCGGGCCACTGACTGCCTGTAACGAACGACTGTCAAAGATCTAAAAATGACAGCCGGGACGTGGTTTAACGTGATTTCCGAGGCACGGAGGAAATTCGGTACGTAATAGGTGGTCACCCATCCACGGACCAACCCAGGCAAACGCGGCTTTAAACCTGAAGATCGACCCTAGCGGCTGTTATTATTTAGCCATGATCACGGTAAGTAAACTACAACAAAAGTTAATATACATTTATTTTTTAGTTTGGTTAGGTGTGTTGAATTTTTGGAAAAACTGTTGTATTTGCTCATTCCGGTTGTCAGGACCGGTTGGCGTTGGTATTGCACTAGTTGACGTCTGCGGGGAGGGGGCAAGCTGCTGTAATTCCATCTCAGACACCAGAGCAAATATCTTATTTTTTGCCACTGCTTGTATGTACGGTGGAAACTTCTTTACAGTATCGGAAATGCTTAAAAAAAAGCGATCTAGCTCATCATGTTCATTATGGTCCTCGACCAGTTTTGCCATTAATAGAGCACGTACGTTTGATCTCTCTGAGGAGAAGTCTCTGATCTGAGCTGGCTCTGATTGGTCCAGTTTTCTCTTTACTGCTATTGGCTTTATGGGGTCTTTTTGTTGTGACTCATTTTGAGGAACTTCGTCTGATATTGTACTGTTGGCATCACTAATTTCAGCAGGGGTTTCGCCAACCTCAATGTCAATGTAGGGATTTTCCGAAGAGTTTATTTCTGTCGCATTATTTTCTTCGCCATTATCAGACAGTTCATCAGCGCTTGTAGCACCGACGGAATCTTTAGTTTTTCTTTCTATTAAAAAAGGAGACACAAACGCCATTTCAGCTTCGTATCTCCATGGTTTCATATTTTTGGTTTCATTTTCTCTCTTTCTTTTCTTTTTGTTTAAAGCCCTCCTGTATGCATCTCTGAGAGATTGCCACTTTTTCTTACAATCACCAGCTGTGAAATAAAATGTCAAACTAATTAATATTATATATATTAGGTATTAAGTATCCTACTAATATTTTAAATGCGACAGTTTGTGATTTTGATGAAACTTTACAGTTATATAATACTGCAACAGCAGTAGCAGCAGTACTTTGCAGTTTTACATTGGAATAACACCTAGGCTATAATTTATGAAGATACTACGTACATCCTAACTTCTTAAGTATAATATTATAAATGCGAAGGCAGGTGGCAATATACTGGTCGGGTATTATTTAAGTCTATCGACACGCAAAGAAAAAGCAGAATGCGAAAGTAAGTTTGTTTGTTTGTTTGTCACCTTTTCACGCCTAAACCATTGAACCGCTGATTCTGAAATTTTGCATATACGTTGTCAAGTGTACAGAAACGGACATAGGGTACCTTTCCTACCAAACAGGTAAACTAGAAAACGACCATAATGTTCTTATGATAATAGATGGCGCCAAGTGTCTTTCGAATCATGATTGAATTACATATATTATTACAAGCAGAGTTCAACCCGAATTGATTGTCAAATTCTAAATGAATGCGAGCGAAGCCGTGGGTAAAAGCATAATATCTAATAAAAATGTATTAACGCGGACAAATCCGCGGGCCGAAGCTAGTCCTAATTATTAAGGGCATTATGAGCAATATTTTTCCTAAAAAAATATATGATGAATAAACAAATGGATGTTTTTCTGGATTTTTTAGGGTGCCATTCCTCAAAAGGAAAAAACTGAGCGTTGAGGTATCTTGTTGAATTTATAATGATTATTAAATAATTCGGTCTAGACATAAGGGTGAAGGTTGCGGGGATCCGCTGGATGCGAGTCGCACGGGACCGGTCAATGTGGCGACCCTTGGGGGAGGCCTATGTTCAGCAGTGGACGTCTTTCGGCTGAAATGGTAATGATGATGATGAAAAGGGTTTTTATGCTATCTAATTTTTTTTTCTCTTTAAGTTAGACAAACTATTATACTGGAGGAATTCTCCTTTATTGACATTTCTTCTATTAAATATTAAAATTAATAACATGGTATCCTCATATATTATTATGGTATTATTGGTATCCTGGTATATTATCATAGTTACAGTTATATTCATTAATTTCTTTCATTTTACGATATAAGGAACATATTGGCATACAGTTGTTGATTACAGAGTGTCCTGGATGTTCATCTGTTAGCAAATGCCCTAGGTGTTTTCCAATCTCATCACAAAATATTACTATGTCATTGTTACACTTTGTTTTCATTGTTTATTGGAACTCTACATAGGAATATGCATATCAACACAAAGCTGCCGCACGGATAAAAAAAAAAGATTATGATAAAAAAATGATACTACGTACAGAATTACAGATAGGTACCCAATCTTATACAAAGACATGACATCTCGCTAAGTCTGGCTATTGAGCTGGATATTTTTGTTCCTCCATTTTTAGGGTTCTGAACATGAACCGTGAAGCTATCACGGTTCATGTGAGACCCTAGACAGTTGAAATTTTCACAGAAGATGTATTTCTATTGCCGCTATAACAACAAATACTAAAACAGAATAAAATAAATATTTAAGGGGGGCTCCCATAAAACAAATGTGATTTTTTTGCTGTTTTTTTGCTCGATATTAATAACAGCGATAGGTAGACACTTGAATATCCACAGAATATTTAGTTGTATATTCACTTTAAAAATAAATAATTAAATTAAAATAAAATAAATGTAAACATAATTATAACAAATATGTTTTTTTTTTGCCGTTTTTGTCTATTGTATAGATAATGGTACGGAATCCTTCGAGCGCGAGTCCGGCTCGCACTTGGCTAGTTTTTTCAACAGATGGCAGCATCAACGCCTCACTAATTACCAGAGGTTTTATAACGCCATCTAGGTGTGGGCCTAGATACTAGGCGGCATCGATGCTAGGTGGCATCAATATTACTAGATGGCGTGGTTTTTACATAAATTCTCTACAAAAGATATCTCGAGTCGGCGGAACAGTTTCATTTGTGAGTGAACTGGCAATTTTCATGCTGCGGCGAAAGCCTCTTCATCTCTTTTTGGGCATTTTTAAGGTATGATTCCGAACCACGGTGCACGCAGCAGTGCTGCCGCCACACTATTGGTCCCCATACAATTTCTATAAGCTTATATGAGATTACATTCCGAGCTATCCCATTCAGTGCCCAGAACCCAGCATATGAGTCGAACAATAATTTGTTTGTTCGCACAATCCGTATCCGTAGTTATGGACTCGCTAGTCGGGTTCCGGGCACGAATACAAGTCATCTATAGTTCACTTTAACGACGACTCGGCTTCGGGTTGTGGGCACGCGAACGAAATTCACGAAGTTTTCGCGAAGTACTGGGCAGTGAATGGGCTAGACAGCAATGTCGCGGCAGCAATGTAAGCAAAGCACCTTAGTGGCAGCACTGCGGCAACAGCACTGCTGCTTGTTGCCGAGTTCGGAATCATACCTTAATGGTTATGGAGAAAGCGCCAGGGTAGCCCGCGAAATTCTAATTATCTTATGTTTTTGCAATGTGCAGGACAGTGTCGGACCGTATGTTAAATCATCAATACAATTCCATTTAAATACTATTTCATGGAAAAGTCATTCAATGGGATTAAATGAACTTAGAGGGTTGTATCTTTTTTGTTTTTGTTATAGATACGTAATACGTGGGTAAAGTTTCGCTAGCTAATTTAATTTGACCCTGTATACACAGAATGAGCTTTTGGGATAGCCTTCTTTATGAAATAGGCAAAACTCGTCCAAGAAAACCCTTGATTTCAAAAGTCGTCCAAGAAAACCCTTGATTTTGATAAAAACTAAAACTGTATCATTGGAATTTTCTACACACACTGCTTATCCAGCCAGCCAAATACACAATACAACAAGTTTCTAATGTAATTTCGAGTAGTGAAAGAAAACGTACGTTTTCTTTATCCGCGCCCTCAAGTTGGAGATCAATTACAACACTTGAGGGCTCGGCGTTAGGCTGCGGGACTGTTCCAAAGAGATACCGCGGCCCTGGACACAAAGGGCAAGGAAGGCACATGGATGGGTTTTAGTCAGTACAAGTCTGACACTCCCTTCCGCTTTGCCCAGAGCGTGAGAAGTCATTTGATGATTTCCCATACAAAAAAAGGGTTCGGAGTTCGATGGGCCAGCAAGTGCTAGTGAATCCTCCAATAATGTTGTTGATGGTTGTGTATTCTGCTGCTGATTCTCGGCCGTCTTGATTAAATTCACAATTAGTATTATCCAATTAAATCAAATTATTTAATAGATGGGACCAGAACATAGCTCTAAGCTTCTAGATGTTGGGTTCCGATTACAACCACTACTTATTCTAAAAATTCCAAACAAACAAGCTTATCCTGATTTAAAGTGGTTGCGTCAGGGTAGCCCGCCAAATTCAATTTTTCTTACGTTTTTTGCAATTTGCAGGTCATTATCAGTTTGAACGTTGGTGAAAAATGAGTCGCCCCTCTAAGTTCATGTAACCCTATTCAATGAATATTTCATGAAAAAGTCATTCAATAGGGTTAAATTAACTTACAGGGTTATATTGACGATTTTTATGATTGTAATTCTATAACTGAGACTGTAACTGACTTGAGAGCAGCGGTGGCCCAGTGGTAGCGACCCCGACTTATGAACAGTAAGTCGTGGGATCGAACCCAGGCAGGCGCATTACTTTGTTTAATTTATTTCATCACCACTGCTCTCAAAATGGTGAAGGAAAACATCGTGAGGAAACCGGTATATCCTAGAACCAAAAATTCGAAGACATGTGACATCTACCAATCCGCACTGGGCCTGTGGTGGATTATAGCCCATTCCCTCTCATAGAGAGGAGGCCTGTGTCCCAGCAGTGGGCACATTATAGGCTGATGATGATGAATTCTGTAACTACATACGTGTTGCTGGCGCGACTCATTTTTCATCAACATACAACCTGACACTGACCTGCAAATTACAAGTCGTTAGAAATCTAACCTCAGTGCCTGCAGAAAATTCTTCAGTGAAGAGCTGAAGTACAGCATTAATAGCCTGCAGTATTCAAGAGGACGGGTGAATTTTGATTCATTATTTTTAATGATCTTTTTGTTTAAATCACTGAAAATCTCCAAGCTCCTAATTAATGTTTTATTAACATGCTATTTTTCGTTGAATTCTGATAAATGAGGGTAGATACAGTTGTGATTATCTCAAAAAATACCTTGTGATGTTGATGCACATGCTGAACGTGGCGTCATGATCGAGGGTTGCTTGACCTTGAGGTTTAGAGGCACTGCCATTTTTGTTAATCTTATCCTGTTGCCAGTTTTAATCTGAATTAACTTATCAACATGTGGCGTCATGACCGAGGCTTGCTCATCGTTGTGGTTTTGAGGAACTGCCTTTTTTGTTAATCTTATCCTGTTGCCAGTTTTAATCTGAATTAACTTATCAACATGTGGCGTCATGACCGAGGCTTGCTCATCGTTGTGGTTTTGAGGAACTGCCAATTTTGATAATCTTATCCTTTGGCCAGTTTTATTCTGAATAAACTTATCATCAAAATGTGTGATACACAGGTATCTGTTCCGCAGTTCCTGTTGCTTAAGGTGAGTTATCGTCATGTTTCCTAAAATCACAAATAATATGTTATTGACTAATGTATGCCCATATTTTAAATGTATATTGTCGAGCTATTATTTTTCAATTATAAGCATTGAAAAAAAAAGAATCAATTTGGGGTTCCTATAGAGGCTATAGACGTCTGTTGTGGTGTGTAAGTATATATTTATTAATGTTACACTAGATTTTTAATCATACCATGCACTTCTAACTTAATTAGTTTGTACAATAAATAGTTAAAAACTGGCAATCTGTGTATGTGCTACTTCAGGAGACGTTTATCACCAGTGGTTATAAAATTTTGTCATTTGCTATTAGATTTTTATTATTTAGTACCTATCTCAAAAGCGAGTAAATAATATTTAAGCTGTAAATAATACACTTACCACAATTGGTCAACCAAACTGCCAAACGACTTGCATGTCCAGTTGGAAACCGAAACATTGAGTATTCTTTCGACGTATTATTACACTTTACATATGAACACTTTATAGCGGGCATATTGAGTGTACTTTGTTAAACCCTGAAGTTAAATTAAAATCCGAAGTTTTCATTAGCTTAGGACGTCGTATCTATAAGATTCGTTGCTGTCCAGTTTCCAGGGTCCAACTATTTCATGAAAAAGTCATTCAATGGGGTTCAATGAACTTAGAGGGTTGTATAGATGATTTTAACTATTATAATTCTGCAACTACATACGCGTTACTTACGCGAATCATATTTTCATCAATATACAACCTGACACTGACCTGCAAATTAAAAAAAAAACGTAAGAAAATTTGCATTTCGCGGGCTACCCTGGTGCTTCCATCTTAAAACCTTTTCGTTTATTTATACCTTATATTTCCGGGTTCATGGATGATTTTCATGATTTTAATTCTGTAACTACAAACGTTTTACTGGCGCGACTCATTTTTTATCAACGTACAACCTGACACTGACCTGCAAATTACAAAAAACGTAAGAAAATTTGAATTTTGCGGGCTACCCTGACGCAACTACCTTAACAGATAACTACTTTAAATCATTATTTGGGTTCGAATTGAAGTAAGTCTTCTTTTATCTTTTTTGTTGAAATTACGTGATTTACGTGTAAATAATAGATAAATCAGCAATTAACAAGGAAGTTTTGTTTATTACCAATCTTACTTCAGCCAAAATCTGCATTTTAGTGGTTGTCAATTTCATAATTGTTACCTATGCTACTATCTATGATTAATTTCCAAAACGAATTATAATTTGACTGCAGTAAGATGGTATTAAATGTTGCCAATGAATGGTCCGGTGTATGTAAAGACGCCAGCAGGTTAAGCTACCCGAAACTGTCATATTTTCCCAACCAACCTTGAACCTAACGCTGTAGAAATAAAGTTGAAAATCTATTAAAGTTTACATGGGAGGTTGTTTGTGAGTTTACCAGATCATTCATCGCCAACACATATATATCTCATAAGATGTCCAGAGGTTTTATGGAACTCTTTATAGTCTGATAAATATATAAATAATAATAACTTCTTAAGCCGTTTGATTATTTTTTGTTTAGATAATGTATTTACTGATTTTAATGTATTTTTTTATTTGTACTGGTGACTGTCCGCACTGAACTAACATAACTTTGAATCATCCTCGCGTGTCAAAGCTGCTGTGGAGGACAGATTCACAACAAAAACCATTGACAGAGCAGGTCAGAGCAATACGCACCAATTCACCGAACAGACTTTGATTCAGCGAAGCAGTGATGTTATGATTGGAAGTCTCAAGTTTTGTAATTCATATCAAATCGTCAAACCAAATCAAATCAAAATATTTATTTGCTAGAATATGGTACATATATAAGTTGTTACAATAAATTTGTTCCAGCATATCCTGCCTTAACATGGTGTGCAAATACACAATAAGCGATATCAAATAACCTAACCTACAAGTAACAGATTCTATTGTCGTGTCTTCTGAGTAGTCCTTAACCGTATAATATCTTTTAACAAGTAATAGTTTGAAAAGTATTTTTTTAAACATTGTCAGCGGTAAGTCTTGAAAGCTATTTGGTAGATGATTGTAGATAACAATCGACATGCAGTATACATTTTTCTTATATAATTTTAGTTTTATTGGTGGCAGCCAAAGTCTATCTTTATGCTGTGTTTCGACTTCTAGCCTCATATAGTTGCTGTTGTAATAAATATTTATGATCAAGAGCTTGTACTCTGCGCTACACTGGCTAATGCTATCCACAATAACTTGTAGCCTATCCCAGTCTTCTTATTCTTTTCGTGGGCTTCAGAGAGAACCCTTTCGTTCTCATCTAATTCCTTAATTAGTTGGTCACTGGACTGCTTAGGCGTCTTTAATTTGTTCAAAGCCAGTTTTAGTACTTCTTGGCGAGCATGGTTGGTATAATAAGAAAAGAAATTGGAAGAGAGTAGTTAGCTTTAGTAGCAGGTTTAAAATGAATTATAGTATAATTTATGAATGATTTAAGTATAATTAGATGGCAAGTTCTATCACCAAATACGGATAAGGACTTGATTTGCCCATGTTCCGATTGATAGAACCACCGAAAAGAAAATACCCTTGGTCCTACTTCTAGAACTACGCGGTCGAACCACGGGCAATAAACGCTTTTACATTTGAATGTAAACATAACCTTTCTTGGTTATGTTTACATTCCAAAAATCATTGGATATAGTACATAAATGATGAACTATGTAATTGATGGTGAAATTATAGCACGTAAACAATAAGTAGAATGTATACAAATGTACCTGATATCAAAATGAAAATGCCAGCAACTGTTCACATTTAAACTATAACACATATTTTGCCCAAGTTGTTATGTGAATCTTATCTTTATTGGAAACGAGAATCATCGAATCGACACGATGAAGAAGAAGTGAACCTGACACAAAATACACATTAATAAGCTTTTTTCTTGATGAGTAATTGGAAAAATGCATTAAAAACAAAGAATGATAAATACTTGTGTTAAAATTAAAAGTCAACTCAAGTCAGCTGCTAGTGTGTTTTTTAGGCTGAATGGTCTATAGATCGATGCCTGCCTTTTTAAAGGCGGATGAAATTGAAAAAAAAAAAGCTAGTGTGTTTTTTAAACCCTGAGACTAAATTGACACATGCTAATGTCAAACTTATAAATAATGTTACCAGCTCTTTTGTGTAGTGTTGTACCTACGATACCGGTTTGTTGAATCGTAACTTTTTTATACTTATTAGAGGATTAGAAAAGAAATAACAGATGCCATCAGTGCTGTACTGCTGCCCCAAAGGGATACATAAACCCTTTTCACTTAAAAAACAACAATTAAAAGGAGCTAGATGATTACCACAAGGACATGAATTCCGATCAATACGAATACTGTTTAAAAAATATTCTCCCGAAATTAAAAGACAACGCAATTCTTGTAATAGATAATGCTCCATATCCCACCAGGACACTGGAATCGTTACCTACTTCTAGTTGGCGGAAAGGGCAATCCAGATTGGCTAAAATCAAAAAATATTCCTTATGAAGAGAAAACGCGAATTAATTAAAATTGCCCGAATCCACAAGAAAACGTATGAAAGGCAGGTCGTCGACGAGATGGCTTCTGAACAGGGTGTTACTATTTTGCGACTGCTCCCTTACCACTGCGAGCTTAACCCGATTGAGTTGGTCTGGGCTCAAGTAAAGGGATGCCCCTTTACTTGAGCCCGTCGCTAAAAGTAATAAAACATTTAAATTGAATGAAGTACGAAGCGTTTTTGAAGCGGTGGGAAGACTGTGTTGCTCATATTATTAAAATTGAAGATGAAATGTGTCATCTGGGCCATATGGCCCAGATGACACATTTCATCTTCAATTCGATCGACGACATTATAGAAGTAGGTGGCGAGTCTGATGATTCAGACATGGAGTCATTATCGGAATCTAATTAATAATAAAAAAAGCCTTTTATTTCCCGCATTAATAGTTTAGTAAGACACGCATGCATGATTATGTTCACATTATATACATCTGTACCTTATTACTTTTATATTATTTAGTTTTTAATAACTACCTTTTGTTCAGGATAACTTATTGTAAAAACGATAATACTAGATTTTAGTAACGGCAATATACGGTAGTGGTACATCACTATTTAAGAATTGTAAAATGCTGGCAATCATCGTAATGTCAATTTAGTCTCAGGGATTAAAAAACAGACGACTTTAGCTGCAGTGTTGCCACAGGAGATAAAAACAAAGTTTGTTCTTATTCTAGCCTTGAATAGAATCCGCATATTTGAAAAAAAAAAAAAGAGAAAATATTTTTATTTAGTATGGGCTTTTTGTTATTTTATCATGTC
The DNA here is from genome assembly GCA_950005105.1 of Lycophotia porphyrea. NCBI lineage: Eukaryota > Metazoa > Arthropoda > Insecta > Lepidoptera > Noctuidae > Lycophotia > Lycophotia porphyrea. The sequence continues at coordinate 13,256,630 of OX465406.1, forward strand.
CGGAAAATTCCGGACGTATGGCAACCCTATTGGACTGCAATTGATAATAATTTGTTATCACAACGAAAGCAAGGGATAATGAATGGCGATACTCGTCGGTAAATCTATTTGCCTCTCATTCACACTCTATGTACTACTCTCTATGTACCTATTAAAGGGAGCCAAATATGAATAAAAATACTTACCAATTGCCTACATCAGGGGTTCCCAAACTGTGCGCCGCGGTGCCCTGGTGCGCCGTAAAGAGTAAAGAGGGGCGCCGCCGCCGCGAGGCGCTTCTGTTTACTAATCCGGAAACTAATCTTAAGTATTCGATAAAAATTGAATGAGCTTGTTGTCTCACAGGAGTTCAATGCCCATTTTCACAGAAAACGAAGCTCGACTTAATGGTTTTTAAAATACTTTGCCGAAGACGTCAAAAAATGTTCGTGAATCAAAAATCCTTTTCATGCACAGGATCCACCAGAATTGACTTCGTAAGAAGAAGAGAGTCTCATCTCATTGAACTCTTGCGACAGCAGGCTTAAATCAAGGTTCACGCGGTGGAGTTTTAGATATTGGTCCAAAATGAATTTTAAACTTTAAATTCAAAACCTAGAATTCGCATTCCTCTTGCAACATCTTATTTATGCGAAGCCGGATTTTCAAATGTAATCTTGTGTGTCAACACTAAAATAAAAACTCTGCTTTTCGACTAGCTGGGGCGCCGAGGCAAAATATTAAACCTGTAAGTGCACCGCGAACTGAAAAAGTTTGGGAACCCCTGGCTTACATCGAAAAACAACATTGCGAAAAACACAGTAAATAGGACATAATTTACGTTAAGTAAAAACAAACAAACCAAAGATTTATTTTTAAATATCCGTACGGTAACTTATTAAATAGGTAGGTACCCTTACTAATGAAAATATTATGCAGCTGAAACACACTGAAAAGAATACTAGTTATTTTCTCCTTTTCTCTATTTAACAGGCTTGTAATAGTTTTAATACCAACTCTAGTTTACTAAGTAAGTAATTCTAATTTAATTGATTAAACCTAGGTACACAATCATTGTTAAATCCACGAAAATAATTACCTAATAAAAAACTTACCGGATTGTTTTAGTTGCTCCCCAATTTCCTTCCACACAATTTCTTTCCTATTATTATCCATATATTTCGGATGTTTTAGGTTGTATATAAATTCGTGTTTGCGAACAATTTCAATTAGTTTTTCTTCGTCCATTTTAACATCGAATGTATATGTGAGCCTTGTTGAATTGATAGTAACAAAGTGGCAAACTGGCAACCGATTTATAACGGGTTTAGAAAGGTTAACATACGCGGTTATAACCCGTATGCTCACCGTTTCACGGACTGCGCGCGCCGAGTGCAACGTCGCGTGCCATGCACGGAGCGTATCGGCGGCATCGGTAAAATATTCGCGCTGTTGCCGCTTCGTGCAAGGCACGCGACGGTGTTGGTCGGTGACGGGACGGTCTATTGGGAGTATCATACTTTTCACAACAATGAATATTTTCAGAACACTTCCTAGAAAATTGGCTCTTATTGCACTAGTATTAAGTAGGTTCAGAATGCGATGTATTTCACTCACGTGGTTGTTTTTTTTTTCAATATTTCTAATAGGTAGGTACCTGGTCTACTGGTTTAGTTTTGCCACTGATGATAAACTAAGTTTTTTGAAGTAAAACTTCTTTATGGGGACTAAGCTGGTGAATGCGTTACGTTACGTTACGAGGCAAACGGAAGTTGTAGTTAGTGAAGATAAAAAGAGAGAAAGTTTCGTTTTTGAATTTGACAGACGATTGTTCGGCATTTGTTTAGGTTTTACTTCAGTCGTGTGTTCTAGTTTTTTTTTAATTTTATTTACGGTAAAGACGCCTTTTAAGGCCTAAATAGGTATTGGCCCGCAAGGTACAGTCGCGAAAACATCAAGTTACTACAAACTTTCTTTCTCCAAATCATTTTAAACCATACAATTTTAAGGAGACGACCCCAAATGAATGGGCGCTATCGTTTTTAAGCTCACCAGGTGGCGCCACTTTCGAGTAAGATCCTGTCATTAATTCTATTTTATACTTTAAAGTACAAATAACTTCAAAAAAGTTAATTTCATTTCGTATATCATATACTTAGTGTAAACTTCAGATACATATTTACAAATACTCTCCCTAACATTAACAAGCATGAAACATTTGACCATTGATGGCCATGACCATAACCATGACCATGGATCATTTGACGGCACGGTTGGCGCAGTGGTTGAGCGATTGACTGCCGCGCTGCGTGTCGCGGGTTCGATCCACGCACGGAACATATATTTGTATGGCCTACAGATAGTTATTCCGGGTCTGGCTGTTTGTGTTTGTGAGTTTAAATGTTTGTGAACGCACCCACGATACAGGAGCAATTCCTAGTGTGGGGCAACGTTTTAAAAAAAAAAAAATTGAAAATCATTCCTAAGAGAGATAGAATAAGATCCTAAGTTGCTACTTAAAATCTTCAAGTCATAATTAATCAGGAATGGCTCAATCTAGACCAGAATCATGAATATTAGTTAAAATACGTGATAGAAAAGCATGCAACGCACGAAAACTCTATGACATCTGACATTTCGGAAGACCTTACTCTACAGGAACGCCTCTAGCGGCGAATTCATGCGCGATAACCCAATTGCCTATAACCCAATGGGGGCTCCATTGGGTTATAGGCAAGAGAATGATAATGATGATGGCTGGGATTTAACGGCTAAGTTCCCTAACCTCTTACAGATGTACCCAAAAGGACTTTGGAAGCAACTGCACTGGATAAAGGAGATGTATGGAGTAAAAGAAATCATGATCACGGAGAACGGATACGTTAACGTAGAAGATGGACTGAAAGATTGGAATCGATTGAAGTATATTCGGGATAATTTGGAACAGGTACGTACAGTAACAAAAAACCATTCCCAGTGGTAGCGACCCTGACTTACGAGCAGTATGTCGTGGGTTCGAACCCAGGCAGGCGCATTACTTTGTGTAATTTATTTCATCACCACTGCTCTCTAAAATGGTGAAGGAAAACATCGTGAGGAAACCGGCATGTCCTAGAACCTAAACTTCGAAAACATGTGACATCTACCAATCCGCGCCCAGTGCGGATTGGTAGATGTCACATGGTGCCGCGTGGTGGATTATAGCCCATTCCCTCTCTTAGAGAGGAGGCCTGTGTCCCAGCAGTGGGAACATCATAAGCTGATGATGATGATTATGATGACGTACAGTAATGAAGGAGTATATGGTTTATACGGCGACACATCAAGCCATTTCCAGTAAAACATGGCAGTTATCGCTTTGTATTGTTTTCCCGCAGAATGAGAGATCCAATTATAATGGTTTTGTGTAGATTGATTGGTCGTCGTGAGTACCTACACCTAGCTTAAAAAAGAAATTGTCCGATTATTTGCAACACAACCATACATTTTTGGCAGCACAACCAAAGGTCCCAATGGCTGCCGACTTATTTTCTAAAACTTAATGTTTTTGAAGTGAAAACTTCTTTTGGCGTACCGCACAATTCTTTTTTCGTAAGTAGTAAGTTAGGCTAATCCGTCACGCTCTGAGGTGAAAGGCTAGATCGGGTGAACTCGGGACCGCCAAGTGATAGCCGATAGCTGTTTTCATTCTGCCGTGCGATCTTAAGCACACACTCTTTTTTTTTTAAACTCAATTATTCTTCGCAAGTTTTTGAAGTTTCAGTGGTATCGGCCTCGAATCACGAGGATTCTAACCTCTATGCACGAAACCCTTTTTTTCGTTACGGGAGTTTCCTATTCCGTATCACTTACGGACATCATATTAAGTAGGGGCCCGAACTAAGAATGAATGACAACAAGATTGGGCAGTTGTCCTTAATCCCGATGTGTTTTCAAAACTAATGAATTCTTAAATAACACTGAGTAGGGTTCACTTAGAAGTTTCGAGCTACTTTTGGACGGGCCCCTAACTTCGTAGATGGATTTAGACAGAACCCCCAGCCACTTTTCTTTCTGTGATGTAATTCACTACCACGGATCGAAGCGGTGAAAGAAAACATCGTGAGGAAACCGGCATGTCATAGATCGAAAAATTTTAAGACAGTGACATCTACCAACCCGCACTGGACCCGCGTGGAACGTGATTGATTACAGTCTACTCATTCTCATAGAGAGGAGGCTTGTGTCCCACCGGTGGGAACATTAACTACAGGCTGATTGCGTGACGATAAGTGAATGTTTTCAGATATACTTCGCTATCCAAGACGGTATTAATGTGACGGGATACATTCATTGGACGTTGATGGACAACTTTGAGTGGTTAGCTGGATACAGGTACGACGTACTTACGTACAGACGCCAGCACATTAAGCTACTACAATCTGTCAAATTTCTTTAAAAGATTTCCAACATTATCGCTAAAGGTTAGAGGTTGTTGGGACAATTTGACAGTTTTTAGTAGCTTGATGTGCTGGCGTCTGTACTATGAATAGCCCATCACAGTGTACAGGAAAACGATGTTCTTTTCTTCTGGATTGGTTGGTTGGCTTGGATGCTTTGGCCCATCTTTTGGGGTCGCTATCGTTACTACTCAGCAAGAGGTCTTTATAGGTTCGGTTCCCTTGGCAATGTTTTTGGGTTGGGTTCTTCCATGAAGAATTTCTTTGTAGCAGCCCTTAGTCTGCTGGAGTTTTACCCGGTTTTTGGTAGACTCTCCCCCCCTCTACATGGGGCTTAAACATAAAGAACTGGCGAGATTTTGGTGTTACATCTTCTAAATCGAAAAGTCATTTAGTCAAATTAGCACTTAGGGATATGAAGAACGCGGTGTAAAGTTCTTCCTCACGCATTAAAAAGGGTGGACCTTCCGACCAGACGTTGTGTCTGGTGGGCTACTGTCCGACAGTCGTTATCGGGTTTTCCTTTATAGAATGTTCATGTTAGTTCTTCCTTTGTGACATACATATATGGCGCAGTAGTACTTTTCGTACTACGTTGCTGTAGTGCTTTATACCCGACTAGCTGATGCCCTCGCTTTCGCCCGCATAGACGTCTGTTATCGCGACCAAAAGTAATCAAGAAATTTTGATCCCATTCCCACAGCAAAAACTTGACAACTTATATACGAAAACCTTCCTCGAGAACTACTCTATCTATTGGTGAAAATAGCATAATATCGGTGCAGTAGTTTTTGAGTTTATCGCGAACAGACAGAAAGACGCGGCGGAGGACTTTGTTTTATAATATGTAGTTATTACGGCGAAGCCAAAAGGAAGGGTTATGAGTTTAGCAGTCTATGAGTGTGTATCAGTGTATGTATGTTTGTATTTACGTATATTCCTCCGTAGCGCCTAAACTATTCATCCGATTTTGATGAATAAGTCAATCGATTTGTTATTATGGTCTGGGTAACATAGGCTCCGTTAACCGACTTCAATCATAGGAGGAGTCGATTTTACCTTGTATAGGTACCCCGATTTTAATTAGGAAGGCTAGTCAAAGCTGATTATAGATGGCGTGTCTATAGCTTAGTCCGAATCTGACCAATGAGGTCAAGCTATATTGAAATGACATTGACAGAATTCCAACCAATGACGATGCTTGGTACAAGGTATGCTAGCGCCAGTAGATTTACAGTTGCCGTCCCCATTGAAGCGTGATTTTTCAGTAGTCGGGTTTTTTAGTTGTAGTTTAATTACCACACAAATTCTTGTTGCACTGTCCATTCATCACTCCTCAATTTTGATCATGATGACATGAAACAGTCTCCCAAAACGACCGCTTTTCAGCACTTCCTAGCGTTTTAGCTTTTGGGTCCAGGTTGGCCACTGTATAAATAATCTAGTCAAATGGGGTATCATCGACCCGTCCCAAAGACAATGTCAGTGTGGAGTCTCTCTGCAAGATATGCCCCACCTTCTTTCTTGCCCATTCTGCACAGCCACCTGCAGATTCCAGGATTTAAATAAAGCCAACGACAAAGCTGTGCAGGTGGCAATATACTGGTATTATTTGAGTCTATCGACACGCAAAGAAGCGTTTTAGCTGGGACGAACAAGTGGCGGAACCCCCAGCACAGCGAAAAAAAAAGGGTTAGGCGCCTAACCCTTTTTTTTTCGGATGACAAATCATCAATGGACCTCCCGCTCTGGGCAGAGCGGAAGGGAGTGTCAGACTTGTATTGACTAAAGCCCATCCCTGTTCCTTCCTTGCCCTTTGTGTTCCAGGGCCGCGGTATCTCTTTCGAACAGTCCCGCAGCTCTGGCAGGCATCTGCCCTTGCGGGCCCCTCGCTGAGTGCTGACAGCTCTTTGAGACGCGCGTGGAACACGAACGTCAACACGGCCTGTCGTCAAAAGAAGGACGCACGGCGAGCTAGCCCATTACTCACCGTCCACAGGTCCGCGTCTACGGTGGCCGGAAGCCACCACGCGACATCCGATGCCCGGGGCGTCTCCTGCGGCGGTTGGGACAGTGCTCTCCCCTCTCACGCTCCACCACCTCCTTCGCTAACATGACTGCTTCGCAGAAGGAGGACGGCCTAACCCTTGAATTACCGATGTAATACTTATTATGATTGTGACGACGTTATGATGTTATGTAATTTTTTTCAGTGTAAACTTCGGCTTATACGCAGTAAACTTCACAGATCCTCTGCGCAAACGCAAGCCTCGCGAGTCTGCAATATACTACTCCAAAGTGACGAACAGCCGCTCCTATGACCTTATACATGATGGATTTAATGATGTGTAGTTAGTTTTAATCATTAATAATGTTTGCCGAATGGTCGCAAACGCGACAGCTGAGGTCCTGGGTTCGATAACCGGATTGGACCTTATTGGGTTTTTCCATCAGGAATCTCGACGGTGCGGTTGGCGCAGTGGCTCAGCGATTGACGCTGCGTGTTGCGGGTTCGATTCCCGCACGGAACAAATATTTATATGGCCTACAGGTAGTTGTTCTGGGTCTGGCTGTTTGTGTATGTGAGTTTAAATGTTTGTGAACGCACCCACGATACAGGAGAAATTCTTAGTGGGGCAAAAAAACTGCTACGAAGTCTGGATTTGTGCCTGGTTGATGGCAATAGGATCGCCCCCTTTTAAAGTGGACTTATACGTAACTGGCGAAATGTGGGTATATTATTAGTTGCGCCTCTGCCTAACCCTTCGGTGATAATATGTTGTTATGTATATGTTTGATGTTATGTTGTTGAATCAATAAATTGTTTAAGGTTTGGGGAGGTTGTTTGATGAATTTAATCCTTATTTACACCACACCTTTATGCGGGTTGCAGACCGAAAACTAAGCTATGCCGAAGTTAAACTAAGCTAGCTAAGCTAAACTAGAACTATGTCCCGTGCACACCAAGAACTATAACCGCAAGTTCAGTCAGTATTATGACAGTGTTCTGTAGTTCGACGATTCGCTCGAATTGAATACATGGTGGATACGGTGAACGGGGCAGAAATGGTCTTAGGAGACTATCCATAATTTTTAGTGAAAACTTGATCACCATTCTAATAAGCCACGGACTAGACCGAGGACAAGACTTTCACGGATCGATCAACATAAAAAAAAAATTTGGGTAAAAATGTATGGGAATAGTTATTTATGATACTAGTGCGGTAAGTTGGTTCTTACAAACGAGTAGACGAATGTAACTTACCATAGTCACGAGTATATAATTATGTACCTATGTATATATATTTTCTGAATCTCGGAAACGGCTCTAACGATTTTAATAAAATTTAGTACGCACGGGGTTTCGGGGATGATAAATCGATCTAGCAAGGTTTCATTTTTAGAAAACGTCAAAAAAAAAACGAGCAAGACTCTGTCATCCAGGTACTAATAATAAACTGTATAGTCTCGCCTATATGAGCAAAGGTTTGATAGGTTATATAGGCACTCACTCCATGTCAAATAAGGGCATTCAGCTGTATTTGGTTAGGACCTATACAGGGTGTAAACAGACTCTTCACGAAGCCGTTAACCAAGCATTATGTACATCAAACTAAGTAACTTTACGCAACAATTATTGCTGGGAAACGACTTTTTTTTTTTGGGGTGTAAAATCACGGGTCGTGAAGGTGTCTTAACTAAAAAAAAATCACTAAAAACATGTAAAACTTGTGAAAAAGTTGGAACTTTGACCTCCAATATCTCCGTAACTACATAGAAGGTTCCCAGGTATGGTCTAGAACAAAAAAATGATCGCAATGATGGGGAGAACAAGTGCCTTTCGGCTTCGTTAAGAGTCTGTTTACACCCTTTATACTTAGGGAAAGGTTAGGCAAATGATGATGAATAAAAAACTAAATATATAAAATTTTAATTTTTGACTTCACCTAAGTTTAACAAAACAAAATTAAACAAAGACACACGACCGTTACAACATTTTTACATAGTTTTTAAACTCAAAGTTGCGATACGACTTCTACACAAGTACCATCGTCATTCATTTTCATCACCGACATTTGTACTGTCAAAAAGACCATCTCCTGCTGTGCAGTTTGCGTTAGCGGTGTTAGGGTTAACTGTAGCTCTGTCTTCATCTGTAATATATTCAATTTCTCGTTTATATATTTTCGATGATGACTGGTTCAAAGAGTCGGCAGGTAAGTAAACATTACAGATGACTACACCATCTGCAGTTGTACAGTTTTTACCATCAGCTTCTACTTGCTTAAGGATACTATCTATTTCTTCTTTATCTGTTGGTTTAAGTTCATTGTTTTGAATTTTAATTTCTCTTTTATGAATTTTTGATTTTGCCTCGTTTGTATCATCGATATTAATGTTAAAATAACAGGTTACTGCAATATCTCCAGTCGTGCAGTTTTTACCAAGAAGCTGTCCTGTTTTGTTTGCAACTGTTTCTGCGATGCCGAGTATACGGTTAATTTCTTCTTCAGACTGTTGACTAGACAGAAATTTGATTTCCCAGTTATGCAAACCTAGTACCTGGTAACTGACTAGTATCAGTTTCTACATTAGTGGCTTGACTTCCTTTATCCTTTGTTATGTCGATTATTATATCAGTTAATAAAGTTATGCCATCTTTTTCATAAGAGTCGATAAATCTTATAAGTTGAACTTCATGTATATGGTAATCTGCATTACTTACAGAGCCACTTTTCTTCAAATCTTCTTCGAGGACTCCACACTGAACACTTGCTATATACATGAAAATAATAAGAATGATCTTCATGGTTGAAAAGTTTTGTTGTCGCTAGTTGATTGTCTTTAGATGTCACAAAAACTTCTTTCACTAGCAATTGTTTCTATATTCTGAACCTTCACCACATTTGTTTGATTTAAGCACTTTTTTCCTCTTCAACACTTATATGCATAGATTTTTCTTCTTCTTGGTTATGAGTTGGATTCCTTTTCTTTTTACAATATTACAAATTTAAGCTTAAGATACGTGATATTGACAGCACTATCGTCGTCAATTTGAATACTTAATTAAAGTTGGAAATCATAGCTGATGTCACTGTTCTAAATTAAGAATATTATCATTTTGAAGTTCAAGGTTTATATAAACAGAAGTAGATGTGGCTTATTTGGAACAATTTTAATTTCATTTAATGTTTTGTACATGTGATGTATAGTGTGCTGCAAATGAACATAATATCATAACATAGCTTGTAATTCCCGAAGGCTTAGGGAGAAGTTACATCCACATTTCTTTAGTTATATTTAAGTACCATGTTATAAGGGAGAGCGTATTGCCATACTTGCCCAATAACAGTATCCTGCCTGGGAATCGCTGCAGTCGCTGCTTGTGACCACTAGATCAACGAGGCGAAATAATACCGAATTAATATATATTGCAGAGTAGCTTATGCCCTCGGCTTCGCGTACGTAACTCCACGTAATTATCTTACTGGATCGAACTTCTGGGATGAAACATATCCTATATAAACTCATACTGTCACTAACGGGATATCTTCCGTGATTATTAATTATTTTGAGCTTCCGATATTATATTTTTAAGTGACATACCTACCACCTTTGTTGATCCGTTGCGATGACGCAACGTAACGCACTAACGAGGCCTTTTTTTTTTACGGATGGGAAATCATCAAATGACTTCTCCCGCTCTGGGCACAGCGGAAGGGAGTGTCAGACTTGTACTCACTAAAACCCATCCATGTTCCTTCCTTGCCCTTTGTGTTCCAGGGCCGCGGTATCTCTTTCGAACAACCCGCAGCCCGCACTAATGAGGCCTAAAGCCTGGTTTTCACAGGCCCAGTTTCTAACCACCCAGTAGTCAGCAACTAGACAGTCTGTTGTCTATACAGTACTATCACTTTCCCGACGTGTTCTCACTACTGGGTCTTTATATGAGACAGCAGTACACAGCTACTATGTTACTAGTTCAGGCCAGGTCTTTCAGACCCATTGCGTTTTTACGAGTCCAGTAAAATGGCTGATCAGTGCGATATAATTAGAAAAAATATACGACTGTTGACACATACACACTTTCTCTATCCCTGAATAAATTGAGTAATTTTATATTATCCTGGTGACTATGACTGCCCAGGCGTTTACTGTCCTTCGGCACTGACCGGCTACTGTCTAGTTGCGTTCGTATGGAGCGAGTGACGACCCTGTAGCTGTCCTTTTGGGAGAGGGGAAAGGTCAGCGGACAGTAGAAACAAAAAAAAAATTGAAGTAGCGCGACCGACAGCAGACAGCCAGTGTTTGCCGAACGCAAAACAAATGAAACGTACTATGACAGGACCCAAGAAGACCTTTCAACCTTTCTACCTCATACCCAAAAGGTAACACAGTAAAGTAAAATCTGTCCGTCCCTTCGCCAAGATCCTTATCTCAAGAAAATGTTTACCACACAACTTTTCAGTCACCGGCGCCACTTTTAGACTTACGTTCTGATTTCTTATTTTAACCATTCGCGTAACACCACACATCCATCCGTCTGTTTGTTTCGGTTAATCTCCTAAATGGCTGGACCGATTTTGACGGCACTTTTACTGACAGATAGCTGATGTTATAAGGAATATCCTTGGCTTATAGAATTTCAGAAAAATAATTAGGGTTCCGTGCAAAGAAAAATGGTAACAAAGTCCAATTCAGAAACGCCTTGTTGACGCTTCCCGTGACTCAAAGGCTGGCTTTTACCTTGGCCAGAGGCTAAGTGTTGCCATACAACGTGGCAACGCCGCCAGTCTCTTGGGTACATTAGCAGCTGACCGCGTTGAGGAGGAGTTTTTGAGGAGAAGTTTGAGAGCAGCGGTGGCCCACTGGTAGCGACCTCGACTTACGAACAGTAAGTCGTGGGTTCGAACCTAGACAGGCTCATTACTTTGTGTAATTTAATTCATCACCACTGCTCTCAAAAAAGGTGAAGGAAAACATCGTGAGGAAACCGGCATGTCTTAGAACCAAAAATTCGAAGACATGTGACATCTACCAATCCGCACTGGGCCCGCGTGGTGGATTATAGCCCAATCCCTCGCATAGAGAGGCCTGTGTCGCAGCAGTAACATTATAGGCTGATGATGATGATGATGATAGTAAGTTTATTCAGAAAGGGAAGTCATATTTTTTCATAATAATTTCACACATAATTTTACGAAGGTTGCGGGAAACAGCTAGTCTAAGAATAAATTCAATTAAATGTTCAGTGGTTTAAGACAATCTCCTTACAATTAAGTTTTTTTCACTCATTTTACTGATTTCATCATTAATTTATGAGCAGACAATTAACATTGCACTTGTAAATCATTGTACAGACGCCAGCACATCAAGCTACTACAATCTGTCAGATTTCTTTAATAGATTTTCGACTTTATTGCTGGAGTATTAAGTTCAAGGTTGATTGGGAAAATCTGTCAGTTTCGGGTAGCTTGACCTGCTGGCGTCTGTATATTAATTCAGATTGCTTTGTACAAAGAAACTTAGGATTTTTTATTGCCGTTCTAGACGCATAGTTCAGTCGTGAAAATGAGTTATCTTAGTGTGGTTGTTTTCAGGTATGTGTGATTTCATAGTTATCTTAATCTACGGATATAAAGAGGTTTTGTGAGTGATAAGGAAGATAATTCTTAGATGAGCTGTTGAGCATGAATTGAATTGTTGGTTTTAGAAAATCAGACTATGGAGTTTTTTCATGTTAAGCGACCAACCCGAATCGTGCATCTATGTTTTAAAGTTTCATGAGTGCCCATAGGTTTATCTGATACTGATATTGTTAGTCTGCATCATCCCACTGCTGGGAAAAGGCCTCTCCCCATAGCTTCCAGTTGTTTCGATCCAAGACCAATGTGGCTGGTCTGGCCCTCTTATCCTGACCGTCCCGCCATCTTCTACGAGGTCTGCTGCTGCGACGCCTTTGGCTCTAGAAAGTTTACCTAAAAAATAATAATTAATTTTTGTTTGTATTTTATGCACTGCCGTTTAGTGTAGTTCATCCGATTACGGTAAAACTTTGTCAAATTATTTTTTGCACTAAGAATCAGTTTAAAGGCATAGTACGTAAATAAATTGACTTAAAAAATACTCGAACGAAGCCTTGGACGAAAGCTAGTGTGAAATAATAGTAAATTTAGAAACAACTTTGTTATTGCAACCGAGGCAGAATTCACCATGAGCTGAAGCGACAAATGCCCACGTGAATCAAACGACTGCAGTGTCGGCTTCATAACATTTGAATGAATAATAACAGGTGAATTTCGCCTCGGCTGCAATAACAAAGTTTCCCAACTAGTATCAAAATGTACTACTTATTGACTTTGAATTTTGACTCGTACCGCGCGGTTAAAGAGTCTGCAATAGCAACTCAAGCAACTGCGGAGAAAAAAAATGAATAGAGCGTGGCACAAATCATGGACCAACATCTCGCGACCGCCAGACCTACTTCATTTTATAAAAGCGAAATCTGTTTCTGTAGAAGTGCAGTCCTGGCCTTTTCCGCCTAATTAGTTATAAAAAATTTCGCTTGAAACATGTTGAGGCGCCCCGCCCGGCTAGAGAGCGATTCGCACGCGTGAGTGCAAGTAAAAATGAGCTTAGGGGTGATCAGGCCACCTCAGGCTTACCAGTTACCAGGTACGTCAGAACTACTGGCTATTCTGGAAAGTTGATTGCGGTGGCTTTAGCAGGTATCAGGTAATAAAGGTGTCAACAACAGTGCCAAGCTACGTCATACCTACTATCAAGAGTGATTTTTTGATATTACATAAGGGATAGTATGCCATACTATCCCTTTTTTTTTTTTACCGGTGGGGAATCGTCAAATGACTTCTCCCGCTCTGGGCAGAGCGGAAGGGAGTGTCAGACTTGTACTGACTAAAACCCATCCATGTTCCTTCCTTGCCCTTTATGTTCCAGGGCCACGGTATCTCTTTAGAACAACCCGTAGCCCTGCCATACTATCTCTTATGTAATATCAAAATAAATATGGTGATACACCTCCGCTGCCAGACACTTTGTGTGGTGGATACCCATCACAGCCATCACCTTTAACGGATGATAAATTGTAATTGAACTTTAGAAGGTTGTAAACCCGAAACTGAAAAAAATGTGGATTCTTAAAAGGTGGCGAAAATACCTTTGATAATATCTTTATTGTTTTCAAACGGAATAAGTTAGGAAGTTTTCTCACCTAATATTTATTTAATTGTTTATTTGTATGGTAAAAAATGATAATAATAACACGTTCTGTTAGTATATTTGTTTGTAAATTAATAATTTATTATATTAATAATTTATTTGAGCTACGACAAAATGATTCTAAATGAATAAAATTAAACTTTTAAAGAACAAAAAACAAGCCCGCGAAATTCAAATTTTCTTAAGTTTTTTGCAATTTGCAGGTCAGTGTCAGGTTATTAGCATGTTAATGAAAAATGAATCGCGCCAGTAACATATTGTAGTTATACAAGGTGTAACATAATAAACGCAAGGCCTCCCGTGTCGTCTCTCGGACCAAGAAACTGATCAACTTTTGTTCTACGAGTTATTGAAATTCGCAAAAAAAAATGGACTTTGTATAGGAACTGACGCGATAAGCTGATCAACATGTATGGTAAAACTACAAAAAAAGTAATGAATTTCCAAAAGTCATAGAACAAAACTTGTTCAGTTTAAGGTCTGAGACACCACACGAGAGGTCTTGCGTTTATTATGTTACTTACACCTTTTAGAATTACAATCATGAAAATCATAAATTCTCAATCCATCTAACTTCATGTAACTAATGAAATGGGTTGTATTGTTGATATGGTATTGCAGTTTTGTTAGAAACAGCTGGTTTTTTTTAATAACCAACGAAAAATTTTACCGTTTTAGCGTCAGTATTCAACCTTGTATAATTTTATTCCTTAGTTGTTATTTTCTGTGCATTTAATTTGTATTGAGATGTCCGAACGTCTGTATCCAGAACCAACCGATTCTTTCCACGGGCTTCAGAGCCAGTTTCGTTAGCGAAAACTTGTGAATGGAATATTTTATTTATTTATTTATCAACTACATCTACCATTACAGCTAACCAATGCGGTAAATGCGCCTTAACTCTTTCAGCCACACTTTTAATGAGATGACTTTATAAATTAAACAATTGGACATTTTGTTTAGTTAGGGATTAATTATTAAGAAAAAAAATATTTAACAAAAATATGACATAAGGCTTGAGGAATAAGAGGTTAGTTTACTAACCACCATGGCGGTTTTCGCAACACACGGTCAACAATGACTTTAAAAAGCATAAAAGTTCAGCGCATCGTCGATAAATTACTTGAAAATATTTTTAAACAACCGAGAATAAGTGGTTAGAAAACTAACCACCAAAAGAGTTAATTAATCCTTATCTTAACTTAATTGGTACTTAAAAGTAATGTCTATAATAATCTATAATTACAAAAAAAAAAATCCTTGTGAACTCACTCAGAGAACAACAGAACAAGTCCATATGAAAAGATTGTTATTTCCAGTACTCTGATCTATGGATCATGGAGCGCAGAACAGCTGAAGTTCCCAGCTTCGTTCATGTTCGGAGCGGCGTCATCATCGTACCAAGTGGAAGGTGCCTGGAATGTCAGTGGTGAGTCATTGTGGTGCGGTGTTGTATTGAGACAGTAGCTTTTGTCTATAACTGATTTGTTGCTTTAATTAGATATCTAATTTATTTATTATTTATTTATTTAATTACAACGATTGTAATAACCAATTACAGTAACTAAAATTATAAAAATAAAAGAGATAATTATAACATTACATTAAAACATACAAAATAACAAAGTAAAGCAAAATTTGACACTTTCATAAATTCCTCTCAAAGTACTTCTGACATACCAAAAAAATCTTCGCCCATCCATCCGCAAACAGATCATCTGTTGGATTAAAATCCAAGAGATCATTAAGCGCGGCCAGAGTGCGAGGAATTGGCAACTTAGCACGTGCAACAGTGCGACATGGAGGCACGGCAAACAGCCTGTGCTTTCCTGCCCGAGTAATTGTCTGGAATAAAGAAACGCGCAAGCAGATCAGGAGCGTCAATAGCGCCACGGAGCGTCAATAGCGCCACGGAGCGTCTTACAGGCTATTGTCAGCTGATCTCGAGTGCGCCTTACTGTTAACGAGTTGTATCCCAGGCAGCCTAGTAAGAATTTTGTCGGATAGAGGTAAGGATAGTAGCCGTGTTTCTGCTTATACAGGTACCACAGGAACGCTTTTTGAACCTTTACTAATAAAAGTGCGTAGGTACTTTCGTGTGGATTCCGCACGCAAGAGCTGGTTTCCAGCTTACTACGTATGAGCGCATTATTATTTTTTTTTATGGCATGGAAGGATTTTTGTGTAGTAAGCAACGACTTATTGTCGGGCCTACGCTGTGCCCCCATACTTAAGTACTAATGCTGTAACTTGATAATACTATATTATGAGTTGTAAAAAAAAAAAAATGAAATCATGTTAAAAGAGTACTTATGTACAGAGTCAGCACATCAAGCTACAATCTGTCAAATTTCTTTAATCGATTTTCAACTTTATCTCTAAAACAAGGTTCAAGTTTGGTTGGGAAAATCTGACAGTTTCGGGTAGATTGACCTGCTGGCGTCTGTACTAATGTTGCAACATGATAATAATGTAAAAATAAAATCAAATCATGTTATAACGTTATATGAGATAACCATGGAGTGTCTTGCCGGTTCTTCTCCATAGGAAACGACCATCCCGAACCGTGCACTTTTTCTCGAAGTTTTAAAAGTGCCCATTATGTAAAATTAAATATTTTGATTTTTGTAAAAGCCCTGAAGCCCTGTAAAATGACGTAATAGAAGACCAAGTTTATGGTTTATAATGTTTTAGATAAAGGTCACAGCATGTGGGACACGTTCCTGCACGACCGTCCCGAGCTGGTGGTGGATGGCACCAACGGAGACGTGGCGTGCGACTCCTACCACCTGTGGAGGAGGGACATCCAGATGTGTGAGGAGTTGGGGCTCAACATGTACAGGTAACCATGACACTGTCTCATTTGCATCAATGTCCACTGGTTTAAACTGATGGGTGGTTTTTGATAACGTTAAAAGTCAGTTACTTGGAAATGTCTTTCGGATACCCCTTAAGATATAGGTATGATGCCATCTAGCCGTTTTCGGGCACAGCGACTGTAATCGATAGATTTCTAGGGAGGTTGTTGAGAGCTTTGGTGTGCTGCTCTATCATGTGCTCTCAAGTGGCTAGCATATCCAACTTTGGCCGAAAAATTCAGAGCACAAAACGGACATGTCAGAACACCATTGACGACATTGTAGCTATAGGTGGCCTAGCTTTAAGGTCATCACGCTTTAAGTCCCACCCCAGTGGATATCCGGACACCCCAGATGCTGAATGATGTCAACGTAGTCCTAAGTCCTATTTTGCGCCAGGACATTACACTGTATTCTATTATTTTTCTTCTAGTCAGCGAGCGTTCATTTTGTTATCACTAGCAGAGGCTATTTTAAAAGAATCTCAATTTAAATGTGAAATAGCATTCAAGGCCAGACTCGCTGGTAAGTTTTGAAAAAATAAGTACCAGCTTTTTCTTTAGCCGTCACTTTCTCTTCTTTCAGATTCTCAATATCCTGGACACGATTGCTTCCGAGTGGGTACCCCAACCACATCAGTGAGGATGGCAAGAACTACTACAACGACCTGATCGACGGTCTACTGGAGAAGGGTATCCAACCTCTGGTTACTTTATACCACTTCGATCTACCGATGTCTTTGCAAGATTTAGGTAATCTTTCATGATATTGTTTGTGTAGCCTAGCTTTCACGAAAGGCCTTCATGATAAAACAAATAAGTGTAACTACGAAAATCTATGTAATTAGTTTTTAAAGACAAATTATTCAATGAACGGGTTCTGTTTAACTGCTTGTGGGACAAAAAGCTAAACTGAATGGTTCAGTGCATAAAGCGCAGCTCCCACCGCCAGCTAGCGAGCGAGCGGAGCATTACCTACATCATTCTGAGGGCCACTTATTTTTCGTTGGTTAATAATTTCGTTATTAACGTCGGTCAAACGTGTGTTGTAAAGCAGTTTTTTTTAAGTGAAAATTTCTTTAGCGGCGTTGTGCATTTTTTGAGATGAATAAAAACTGCTAAACTCTCGTCAGATCGAATCGGCGGTGCGGGGCTTGTGCGAGTTTGCGTGTAGTTTAAGCTAGATGGCATTGTTTCAAGTTTTTTTCTACGGCAGCGACATCTTTCGTTCTTGCAGAAAGCTAATGAAATTTCTGATATTTAAGCTAGATGGCGTTGTTTCAAGTTTTCACTTCTGCCGGCACTCCCGGAGTGAAACCCGTTTATACCCGCTTATTTAGCTTATCAGACTTCAATTACCTGCTTATCCTTTCCAGGTGGCTGGGCAAACCCTCTCATAGCCGATTGGTTCGCAGACTACGCTGAAGTGGTCTTCTCCCTCTACGCCGACCGCGTGAAGTACTGGCTCACCATCAACGAGCCTTACATACAATGTGATGGAGGTTATGGGATGCAGAGCGCTCCATTCCTCGATGACCCGATGCTGGGCCGGTATCTTTGCAATAAGAACGTGCTAATGGCTCATGCTAGGGCGTATAGGGTTTATGATGAGCTCTACAGGGATAAATACAATGGTAAACATAAAATGCTATTTCTTTTTACCATGCTTTCCCCAACCATAACAGCTTAAAATAATATCTTAGAACGTAAACTGCCGACGTACCTCATAAAGCTACACGAATGAAAGCTGGGAGGCCATGTTTGCCGAATAACGGCACAGCTGTGGCTTGCTGCGGGCCCGCCCATCGCAAGACTGGATCCCTGAGAAAACTTTACGGGTTCGTAGACCGAAGAGAAGATGGCGAGACGCCTTAGATGGCTTCACAACAAGCTGGCCTTAGATGGCTTTTTTATTTCTTCTTCTTTTCTTCATTCCTGGAGATTAATGATTTAAATATATTTAAAAACAATATCAAAACACTGTTACTAAAAAAGGCGTATTACTCTGACAGAGTATTACGCCTGAATATTTACAGGATAAACTTATATAATGTGTGTAAATTTGCATGCCTTATGGTAGGATATGGCTAATGGACACTATTGTTTATTTAAGACCTTTAATTTTGTACCCTTATTCGCAAATTAATAAATGATTATGATTATGATTACAACACTGAGAGGAGTGGCAGGAAAAGAGAGGGCTTTACCCAGACCAGGAGTGACAGTTCAAGATAACAAAATAAAATATTTATTAATTCCCATTCAGGTAAGGTGTCGGTAGCAACTTTATTCTTCTGGTTCAAGCCGTTCACGCCAGAGGATCAAGAAGTCACTGATCTAACTATTGATCACTGGGTATGTATGATATATTATAATAAAAAAAATAAAAAAATTGCCTATGGTCTTCTGCTTACTTCTGCCAGTGCCAAATGCGTATAACAGCAATGCTTCGTAGGTCAAGTCCACTGAAAACTTCAGTTAAATCAAGCGATAAAAGATAAGCAGGGCGCACTGAACCTAGCTCTCAAATGTTATCTTCGTTACCTTTTCAGGAAGGTCGATACGCTCACGCCATCTTTTCCAAGGAAGGTGGATGGCCACGTAAGTTAGAGAAACTGTTGAATGACATCGCGAGAAAGGAGGGCTACTCGCATCCCAGACTGCCGCCGTTCACTCCCGAAGAAATAGAACTGGTTAGAGGTACATACATCCCAATCTTCACTTTGAAAAATTGTTACTGATTTTCTTTTATGGTCAGAAGAATGGCCTCAGTTTCCTTGATTGTCTTAAACAGCTAATAGTAGGTGCAATATATTCCTACCAAGAAGTGGAACTCCACTTGGGCATAAACGTTGGACCAGTCGATGTGCATAATGCATTTTACGGGCATTAAACCAGCCCAGTCAACAAAAGATTCTGAAGCTTCCATCTCGAGGTCACTGAATTAGAGTATGATTGTGACAGAGTTGGAAGGAAAAGTATGGAAGAAAGGAAGACCCTATATCCAGCAGTGGTCCCAGATGAAGGGAAGTATCCTTCCTTACTATTATTATAAATGCGAAAGTTGTGTGTATGTTTGTTTGTTTGTTACCTTTTCATGCCTAAACCACTGAACCGCTCATCCTGAAATTCTGAAATTTTGCATATACGTTGTCAGATGTACGGAAACGGACATAGGGTACTTTTCATCCCGAAAAAAAGTAATGTTCCCGAGGAAAACATTAATAAAGTTTGTAAGCTCAGAGATGGCACCACGTGTCTTTCGAATTATGATTGAATTACAAGCAGAGTACAACCCAAATTGATTGTCAAATTCTAAATTAACGCGGGCGAAGCCGCGGGCAAAAGTTAGTCATTAATAAATAATTAAATCATTATTTTACCTATTTCCCCTTTGTCCAGGAACATACGATTACTACGCGCTGAACCACTACACAACTCGGGTAGTGCGGAGGACGAAGCCACGTGAACTTCCGGGAAAGTGGTTCTTTGACGGCTCAGACGAACTGAACACTGTAATGTTTAAGGATCCTTCATGGGAGACCACAGCGGTTGATTGGTTTGCGGTGAGACACAAAATTTGATTATTTCTGTACCTACAAGGATATTTTGGCGCGTGGCCAAAATTGGAATTAGCGCCGCCATATTGTTTTTTGTTTAAAACTTTTATTTAGAAACATTTCATAAAGGCATACCAACAGTGCGTCTCTTATTTATGTCATTCCAGAATCAAAAGATCCTCGCCCACAGCTTAAAATCAATGATTTTACTAGTTTTAGATTTAGAAGTAGCCACCAAAAAGAACGAGTTCCCATTGAAACAGTTTCCGACAAGTAAAAAAAACATGAATGATGATCGGCAACACAGTTCACACGAAACAAGAAATGGTTTACATTGTTTTAGCACATTGTTTTAGGTACCTTTAAAAATAATATTCTCGACACAATAGCTTGATAAAAATCTAGTCAAACTGAATAAAGAAATTTTAATATTTTAAGTAATTTTTTAAACTATGTGTTGAAAAAAATATAAGTTTTCAAGTTTCTTGTTTATTATCTTCCTAGCCTTTTCCCACATAAAATTTATTAAGGTCGCATGCAGAATGATCACTTCAGTACATATTATAAACAAAGTCCTCCACCGCATCTGTCTGTCTGTTTGCGATAAACTTAAAAATTGCTGCACCGATTTTCATGCTGTTTTCACCAATGGATAGAGTGGTTCTCGAGGAAGGTTTTAGTATATAATTTGTCAAGTTTGTATTGGCTAAAATATAATGATATTTGTTGGAGTTGTCGGAAAAAAATAAGTCGTCTGGGAGTTTCCAACGAAAACGCTGCCTAAACCCTTTGAGATATAACAAAATGATGTATGGTGGAATTGTGTATCTTATATAGGTCTACAGAAAAGTCCGTGATGGCATATGTCTACCTCTTACTTTTGGTCACGATAACCGACACCCACGCGGGTGAAGCCCGCATTAGCAAAGTTTAAATAAAACAAAATAGTATCCATGGATTCTTCTGTGCGCCCTCCTAACTGCTGTGATCAATCTTTCTATTCTATTAATCCTTTCAGATATATCCTGAAGGTCTTCGCGAACAGCTGCACTGGCTGAACTCTACGTACGACGTGAAGGAGATCGTCATCACGGAGAACGGGGTACCCTCACTAGACCCCGGTCTCGTGGACGCGCAGCGCCTGGAGTACTACAAAGAAAACTTGGAACAGGTAACTTTTACCTAAATTAAAGAGAAGTTGGCGATGTTTTTGCAGGTTCACGAGTTACTACAACTTACCGAAACGGAACTGTGACTACCTTGTGCATAGTCTTGTAACCACTACACCGCATGAATAGGATCCTTCATGATGTGTGGGGGGGAGTTGACTGATATGTCGATATGGCCATGATAATAAATAAGTAGGTACTTAATATTATATTTTTATCTTCCAGGTTCTTCTGGCTATACAAGACGGCATTAACGTAACAGCGTACACCGCCTGGACTCTGATGGATAACTTCGAATGGATGGGTGGTTACATGTAATTATTTAAACCTATTGTTAAATCCCAGGTTCTTAATAATTTATGCTCTAATATATCCTAACAGATTCGAAAACAAAGATTGGTTCAATGTGACTTTTACATCAACTACTGTGCTTTGCTAATTGAGTGGGAAATAACGTGGCTTTGATAAATCCTTCCTTCCTAATCCTTCCTTTGTATTCCAGCGCAAAATTCGGTCTCTACGCCGTGGACTTCTCGGATCCCAACCGGACCCGAACACCGCGCGAGTCAGCACGGTATTACTCCTCTGTAATAAGGAGTAGAATGATACACCCGACACAAGATAATACCAAATTAAATTATGTTTAGATTTTAATAAAAAAAATATAATGACTGACTTATGGTTTCCTTTGAAACCATTTTACAGCTTTGAGATGTAATTTTACTATTTTTATAAAATATTAAAAAATATATTTTTGATGATTTATTAAATTAGTAACAGCCTTGAGAGTTTTTGTAAGTAGCTGAAATAACGCAAACGAACAATAAAACCAATGAAAGACAACAATGCAGAAACAAAACGCAGTTGCGTTCCAGCGCATTATATAAGTTAATAGCTTGAACATTCACAGCATAAATCCAATAGGTAGACCACGCGGTTATACATTATTAGTTTAGATAAGTTTGAAATTATATTACGTAATTCGTTTGTGTAGTGTGTATGCTATTTCTAGCTATACTTAATAGGAATCAGGATGACTTCTTCTTTATTTCAATAAAATGCGGAGATATCAAAGAAATTGGTCTATTCTTGTACAATGCGTAAAGAGAAGTGCTATATGGTAGTTAAACTTAAAATTAAGCGTATCATGGAGCTTTGGTACTAGTTACAAAATAAAGCAACGCGATTGGCTCTTCATGACGTGATAGGTGGTCATCATTGGTTGATGAGGATATGGTAAAAAGGTGCGTTCATAAGCTTGAACATCCTCCCCGGCCTTGGAAGTGGTGACTTTCAAGCGACTGCATCAAGGCTGCTGCAGCTACTCATCT
Source organism: Lycophotia porphyrea (assembly GCA_950005105.1). NCBI lineage: Eukaryota > Metazoa > Arthropoda > Insecta > Lepidoptera > Noctuidae > Lycophotia > Lycophotia porphyrea. The sequence continues at coordinate 13,279,205 of OX465406.1, forward strand.
CGAATTGGAAGAGGGCAGATCTTCGAGAAGGCTCGTCGTACGATGCCGGAAGCGGTTTGGATATCGGCCACCCTGGCCACTCCATCCTTGCCTGGAAAAACGTCGACAATACGTCCTAAGCCCCATTTTAGTGGAGGCTGATTGTCATCCTTCATAAGAACAAGCGTGTTCTTCTGCAGACAATCTTGGTTTTCTCTCCATTTGCCTCTGATCTGCAGTTCTGAAACGTACTCCTTAGACCAGCGGCTCCAGAAGTGCTGCCGGATTTGTTCGACCCTCTGGTAGCGTGTCAGGCGGTGTGTAGGCACGGCGGTGACATCGGCGCAGACAGGTGCAGTCATCGGACGGCCAACCAGAAAATGAGCAGGGCTAAGAGGGAGATAGTCATGCGGATCTGTGGACATAGGAGTCAATGGTCGGGAGTTCAGTATGGCCTCGACTTGTGTCAACACCGTGCTGAGCTCCTCGAACGTTAAATGCGCATTGCCTACCACACGTCGCAAGTGATGTTTACAACTCTTAACCCCGGCCTCCCACAGGCCTCCAAAATGACTGGCGTAAGGAGGAATCATTTTAAATTTAATATTTTGAGCTGTGGCGTACTCTTTTATATCGTCAGAACAACTGGAAAGAAACTTGTTGAAATCATTCATTAAGCCAACAAAGTTCCTTCCATTGTCAGAAAATATTTTAGCCGGTTTACCTCTGCGTGAAATGAAACGTTTTAATGCTAATAAATATGCTTCCGAAGTGAGATCGCTGACTAATTCCAAATGAACCGCGCGCGTCGTAAAACATATAAATAAACAAACGTATGCTTTTACGGTTCGAGCACCCCTGCCCTTTCGGTTCAATACAAGCAGTGGCCCAGCGTAATCTACGCCGCAATGTATAAACGGGAACCCATAATCTAATCTTTCCTTTGGTAAATCAGCCATTTTTGGTGTAACAATTTTGCCTCGCATACGTACGCATCTTACGCACATATGACAAATCTGACGTGCGAGATTTCTACCACCTAATGGCCACCACGCTTCCCTGATAGTAAACAATAACATCTGCGGACCTGCGTGCATCAACCGGTTATGCTCATATCGGAATAACAACAATGAAAATTGATGTTTACCAGAGATCAATATGGGGTGTTTTTTGTCAAAATCAAAATTGGGACTGTTTCCAAACCGACCTCCAACTCGAATCAATTTATTTTCATCGATAAATAAATTTAACTTAGATAAGTGAGTCTGTGTTTTGTTTACTTGTCCCTTTCTAAGAAGTGAATCGCGCGCATCGGGAAATGACTCACGCTGCGACAGCCTAGCGAGCGTTGTCGTGGACTCGTTTAGTTCAGATGTACTCAACGGCCCCTTCCATCGATCATCTTTACAACGCGCGTTATGTATAAAGCGGAGTACATAAGCGGCTGCACGCAGCATGCGGTTATACTGAGAAAACCTGTAAAATGGAAATAAGTTTTCTTCAGTTGTTTGACGAGTGAGAAATGTGTGTGCGTCGTGACTTTTGAGCTCAGGTAAGTTTTCTAGCGATATTTTTGCGTGTGTATCTTCATCTGAACTATCAAATTTAGGGTCTTGTAAAAAATGTGGCCCTGACCACCATAAATTGTTGACGTTCAGTGCATCTACACTTTGACCTCGCGACACTAAGTCGGCTGGATTATCTATACCACTCACATGTCGCCACGAATGGCCTTTTGTCAATTCGTGTATCTCTCCGGCCCTATTCTGGACGTAGGGTTTTAGCATGTTAGGTGGAGTATGTAACCAACTTAATACAATAGTTGAATCCGTCCAGAATACGACTTTATCGAAATTAGATCGCAGTGAACCGATTATTTTTTCATACAATCTAGCCCCCACCAGCGCGCCACACAGCTCGAGCCTAGGTATAGTCATAACTGGTTTTATAGATGCGACCCTACCCTTTGAACATAGTAATCTAACTGTGACGGTTGATACGTTATCAATCGTACGTACGTAGGCGCAGGAGCCATAGGCTGCTTGAGACGCGTCGGTAAATATGTGCAGTTCAGTGTTTACAGGGTGTTCGGACATGACAAAACGAGGCACTCGAATTTTATTGAGCATATACAAATTATTAACAAACCGCTTCCAGACTTGCGTGACGTCATCGGGTAAAGGTTGATCCCAATCGAGTTTTAGCAACCAACATTTTTGCAACAATATCTTCGCTTGTGTAATAACTGGACTCAATAAACCGAGCGGGTCATAAATTTGTGACGCACCTGATAGTATTGTACGTTTAGTGACCGGTTTTGTGTCAAAATCAAATTGTGTGTGAAAATATAATTCGTCACAGTGTGGGTACCATCCTAACCCTAACGTTTTGCTGTGAACATGCTCACCTAATGAGAAATCTTTTGCGTCGTTAGGCATGTCTACACTACTGGAGTCTGAATTGAAATTATATACCCACTTGCGCAGCGGAAAGCAACCGGTATGTAAAACTTTTGCGGTATCATTACAGATCTTTATTAATTTACTTTTATCGTTTTTTCCACAAATCAAGTCATCAACGTAAAAGTCTTCGCGAATCGTTCGTGCTACATCAGGATCGTCGCATTCCTGTGCCAATTGTTTCAGACACCTGCAACTTAAGAACGGCGCAGACGCGGTACCATATGTCACCGTGTTTAACTGATAAATACCTATAGGATCGGACTTGGTTTCGCGCCATAAGATTAACTGAAGGTCACGTTGTTCCTTATCAATCAACACCTGCCTATACATCTTTTCTATGTCTGCGCAAGCTACATACTTGTTTTCTCGGAATCGCAGTAAAATAGAAATTAAATCACCCTGTATAGGTGGTCCGACGTACTGTAATTCATTTAACGACCTTCCCGAGCTTGAAGCTGCGCTTGCATTATATACAACACGTAGTTTAGTTGATGTGGCATATGGACGAAATACGCCGTGATGGGGCATGAAATAATGCGGGGTTCCGTATGTGGTAATACGACTCATATGACCTAAAGTTTCGTACTCGTTCATAAATTCCGTATACAGCTTTTTATACTCTGGATAACGTTCCAACCGTTTTTCCAAAGCATAAAAACGTCGTTCAGCTTGTGCGAATGTATCACCTAACGTGTCAGGTTCATATTTAAATGGTATACGTACGACAAATCTACCATCAGCTGTGCGCTTCATGGTATTCTGGAAATGATCCTCGCACGCAAGCTCATCGTCGCTGCGCGAATCAGCTGATTTGGTGCTAATGGGTAACTCTTCGAGTTCCCAGAAGCTGCGGACTTGTTTATCTAAAGATTGAATATCTATAGATTGAGTGAAATTACAATTTACCCGATTGTTGTTTACACGATTCGATTTTCGTGGGTAGTCTGAAACAGAACCTGAAATAATCCAGCCTAACTTTGTATTTATAATGTAAGGGCCATTATTTAGTTTTATTTTTCCTTCAGTCAGCAGGTCCCAAAATAGATTCGCGCCTATTAAAATATCAATTTTTTGACTTTCATAGAATGTGGGATCGGCTAACACAATATTATCAGGTATATTAAACTTTTTCCGTGGCATAGTATAGTTTGGCAGATTAGAAGTAATTCCGGGTAAAACTAAACATTGTACACATGCGGCAAATGTTTTATCCAAAGAACGCAGTTCTATATTGCAATACTTTGTGCACTGCGTCACGGAATAAGCTACTCCTTGAACATTTTGAGTGGACTGTATTAATTGCGCGTTTAATTTGTCACATAGCGATTGAGTAATGAAACATCTATCACTGCCGTTGTCTAAAATTGCGCGTACTTGGTGTAAATTACCTAATTTATCAGGTATTTCGACTAAAGCAGTAGATAACAACACAGATTCATACTGCTCGGATGACGATTGCGCGTTTATGTCTGAGTGAGCATTATTCACCTGGATTGAATAGCTTTGTGACTGTGCGTGTGTATGTGACGTATTGGAACTAGAGGCGGGGGGGTCCACAGCGATCGGCACCTCAGCTATCGAGTGCAGGGCGACCGAGCGGTTGTGTTCTTGGCTCCCGACAACAATGTCACAAATTAAAGAATTATGTTTTTTCTCACATCTTCTGCACGGACCGTACCTACACTCGACAGCTGTGTGGCCGACACGGAAACAGTTCTCGCAAATTTGGTGCCTGCGTACAAGCTGTATTCTCTCTTGCAATCCAAGATCGAGGAACTTTTGGCATGAATATAAAGGATGTGATGCATTACACATACAACACGTTCGTTTGCGAGATTGTTTGTTTTTAGTGTTAGTGTTGGTGTCCGGTTTTTGTGTGACTATGTTACAATTAACCTTCTGTGTGGAAGAATGATTGGAAGGTTTATTTTGCGTGGAATTGATTTTGGGTGAACTGTGTGAAAGTGTTTCTAACATATCCGCTTTCTGCCTAAGAAATTTCATTAAATCATCTAGTTTAATGCGTTTGGAATCATCTGTCACACATAAAGAATTCTTATATTGTTCCCACTCGCGTTCAGTAGTTTGGTCGAGCTTGGAAACAACCATATGTATTATTAATATGTCCCACTGCTCGGTGCTTTCGCCGAGCATCTTTAAAGCGCGTAAATTTTTTAAGGTTATGTCAATAAGTTTCCTTATCTGTGGTGATGATTCCTTTGTGACTGACGGCATGGAAAATAAAGATTTGACGTGCTTCTGAGCAAGAAGTGTAGAATTATCGTAACGATTGAGAAGTAATTCCCATGCAACAATGTAGTTATCTGCAGAAAACTCAACTGAATCGATAACTAAACGGGCAGAACCTTTTAATGATGATTTTAGGTAGTGAAATTTCTGGATTTTAGGAATAGATCGGCAATTGTGAACTAGGGATAGAAATATATCACGATATTCTAGCCAGTGCTCATATGAACCGTCATATTCGGGCAGAGATATAGTAGGTAATTTAATGGAAGAAGTTTGAACTGCGTGGCTGTCAGCTAATGCATTTGAATTATCAGCGTCCTCATCTTCATTGTTAATTAAACATTGCGCTTTAGCTAATACAGAATAATATTCAGAATCAAAACTATCTCGCTCTTCTAATGCTTTTGGAATGTCCGTTTCGGACGTTGTTAAAGATTCAATTTTATATTGAACGTCATCGAATGACGTGTATAGTTCTTGAATGCCTGAAACACGCAATTGCAACTCCGTACGCTGCCTAATAGTTAAAACGTTACTTTCTAGACCTTCTACATGTTTTTTAAAATTAGTGAGAGTCCTTTTGATGTGACCTCTTCTATTATTAAGCTCTCTAATTTTCTCCTTAGTGTCAGTCATTTTGGAATAGTGTGGAAGGACTCACAATTAAAACGGGTGCGCGATAATCACAGCAGCTGACGCGATGATTGAAGCTTCGGTTTCAGCTTGATAACCCTGGTTTGACCGTGAAGTAGGCAATCGACACGTAGCGGTCACGCAGAGGTGGCTCAACACTGGAATTTAGCACAAAAAACCGAGATCACACAGGGGTTTTTGGATAGGTTTTGGATATTCTGGTTGGCTCGTCTCACCAAGTGCGCTGCGATGCTGCTGATGATAATTGACGAGGATCTTGCGTCGATCAATACCCAACCATCGCCGTGGCGTGTATCCAAATTCTTGATCGCTGATGTCCGGCTCGAAGGACCAAATTATGTATGCTATTTCTAGCTATACTTAATAGGAATCAGGATGACTTCTTCTTTATTTCAATAAAATGCGGAGATATCAAAGAAATTGGTCTATTCTTGTACAATGCGTAAAGAGAAGTGCTATATGGTAGTTAAACTTAAAATTAAGCGTATCATGGAGCTTTGGTACTAGTTACAAAATAAAGCAACGCGATTGGCTCTTCATGACGTGATAGGTGGTCATCATTGGTTGATGAGGATATGGTAAAAAGGTGCGTTCATAAGCTTGAACATAGTGTATTGCTTTATGTTAACTATTATAATTCTGCAAGTGTTGTGCACTCCTATAATTGATTAGTTCATTGTACTCTGAAAAATCTACTGTGTTTTATGTATTACAAGTGTATTGGTGAGTAAGTTGTTGGAGAACCATAAATAAATAAATAATATTGTGCTTATCACTGAACAAAGTCTAAAAGCGATTTTTTTGTCATAAAATGGGTTTTTGGGGCAAAATATTCTTTGCATGCTGAATATCAGAAATAACTTTGACATGGATAAGTTAATGCTCTAAATGTCAATGGAAATTTTGACATTGACATTCGCGTTGGAACTTCTTCCCTTGTCATTGGGTATTATCAAATAAAAATTACAATTTCGTCAAATTACCGCATAAATAAGTCCATATGTTTACAGTTATACACTTGAACACCCGAAAACAACTAAACAAGCTACTACCTACTTAAGAAACCTTCGAAAGAGTTGAAAGTTTTCAGTTCTTGAGTCAAATTTGTCGACGAAAATGTCGAAAATAAAGAAGCTGACGGGCTCGTTCCGCTATACTCAATGGGATCCTTGCTTGATCGTCTCGCAGATAGTGGCTATGCAGTCTGTGCTGTACTGCTCGTTGTGTCTGATCATCGCTCTTATGCAGGACTTGACGGGATCCACTAGAACTTTGGACCATATCTTTGAATATCATGTAAGTTTCGAATTTTATATCGCTTCTAAGTTATGCGACTCATATAAAGTCAGGTATTCATTATAAATACTTATACAAACATCTAATGTATATTTATCTTTAACAAGATTACTGTTTAAGAATGTGTTAATTATAAATAAACTAATGAGTCATTGTAAATATAACTTGTTGGCGTTATTTTGGTTATGATATTGATATTAAGTTTTGAACTCTCACAGGCGTTTATGCATCTGTGAAAGTTATGCCAAATGTAACTTTTTTTCTTCTCCTTTGTGTCACTGGCACAACATTATTTAGTCATTTTACTGTCAACAACATCCCTAACTGCATCAACATTAAATACATCCTGCAAGATTTGAAGTTCAAAACTGTAAACCAAGAGATAACTGCCCGTAGCACAAACTACCAGAAAAAGCTAACCAAACACATCAACTCACTGGCTGCTGATTCCGGAAGTATTGTATACACAAGACTGAAGAGGAACAGTGTTGTTCAAGTTAAATAAAAAAGATTCTCAGCAGAATGAGTGAGAATGGTCAATGGACAATTCCTCACTGCTGCAGAGACCAAATGCAGAAGAAATTCAAACAAAGGAGCAGCTAAATGTATTTAGCATAATAGTTTAACTTTGCCATTATTTACTTTGATTTTAATTGACAATTTAATAGACATGTAACTTTAAACTTTAATGTATTTAAATTTTTAATTTAGGGACTAACCACGTTCCGAACTAAATGTTGCATGCCTAGTGCAGAATATGGTGACACTAACAACTTTCCTGTTCTTCAAAAACCTACCTGTATAACTACCCATATTTGCAATAAATAAATTTGAATTTGAAATGTCCTTAACAGACTGCTGTGATAAGCAGAATAATTATATAAAAGAGAAAAAAAAAAAGTTTGCTGTCACCACACAAAGTTTTGTAGGTGTCTGCATATTGCAAATACTTTCCATTTTCCCTTCCCTAGATGCGTTCTAGAAAAAACATAATAAATTGTATATATTACAGGAAATACATGTACGAGACAATGAGGGGCGCTCGGTCATCTTTGCATTTGTACTGAATGCAATTATTGGAGCCTTTGTTCTGTGGATGACAGTTGGCAGAACTAAACTGTGCTTAGACTTTAGGTAAGAAGCATTAAAGTCCTGTTTCTGGAATGAGAATCAACACAAATAATAGCTTACAAAATGTAAAGCGCTACTAACTCTTGTGAATAAATATGATTTCTTGGCTCGTCTTTAAATTCTGTGTTCATAACTATTATTCCAGACTGTTTTTTTTTTAATTTTTAGTGTTCCTGTAAAAAAGCAAAAATAAAAATTGTAGCCCACCTTCTCTACTCAAAAAGTAGCTTAACTTCCTAACAATACACTTCCAATTATTCTAATTATATCCAATTATTCTAGTTTATTCTGCAAACACCCACTCATGTTCAAGTTATCCAATAAGGTTTTATTCCGCAGTTGTAGGACTTCACTAATACTTATGAAGACAGAAGTCTAAAGGAATGCTTTTGAATAAATAATTTAATAATGCTATAATCCTGACATACCCTGGTCATCCAAAAAATAGAGCCTCCTTATCACATTTACAAAGTTTTTAATTTAATTTAACAGTTTAATGAGAAGACGTGGGTTGCTCTATTTTTTTTAATGGCCAGTGTAGTACAACTTTCTTCCCACATTATAAAAAAGTATGTTATCTCTTATCAGTCTACAAAAGCAAGATTGTTTTTTTGATATAACTTTTCTTCTGTTCAAAATTTTTTTTATTATTACAAATTATCTAGCTCGACACAACATAAACTGCTGCATTATTTTGTTCAACAAGCTGTCCCTTTTTAAACTTTACTAAAAACATTGTTTTCTCTCTCATTTAAATAATAAACTAATTTAAAGTGGACCTGTACTTTATAAATAATGTACAATAAATTAATGATATATTTCTGCCTCTTCACATTCCAGTTGCACATACCACGGAATCCACCTCATTGCTTGCTGGCTGTACAACGGCTCTTTCCCCACAACCTTCTCTTGGTGGGCACTAAGCGTCGCCTGTGCTTGCATCACATGTGTTGCCGGGGAGTTCCTCTGCCTCCGAACAGAGCTACAAGCCATCCCGCTGAGTAACATCGGAGCTAAGGTGGATTTATGAGATTTAGTTTCTGAAATACCCTTTGAATGGCTGATATTGTATAGCATTTGTCAGTGTAACTGAAAGGGTTACATAGGACTATTTATTAGTAACTTTTCTATGTGAACTTTTGCAATATTTTTGACACGTTCTGAAACTAAATTGCCTCGGTTATGCGTCTTAAATTTTATTTTTAGGACATGTAAAACTAGGTTTTTAGTTACAAAATCCTTTGTTTTAGCTTTGTAGGCTTCATGTAGGTGCCCTGAACACTTAATACATACTTATGTCAGCCAAAATAAACACTTTAGACACTTAGTAAATAGCTTTTTAAAATTAGATAAAGAAACATTCGAAACGAATATTAATGACGAGTCACGACATCTAGATTTATATTCGCAGATATTTTTAATGTTATAGAATTAAATAATACGAGCTTTTTACACCCACGAAATGTGTGAGTGAGTGACTTACTTTAAGGTGGAAACGCCAGGGTAGCCCGCGAAATTCAAATTTTCTTACTTCTTAAGGTTCCGTGCCCAAAGGGTAAAAACGGGACCCTGTTACTAAGACTCCACTGTTCGTCTGTCTGGCTGTCTGTCATCATCATCATCATCATCAACAGCCTATAATGTTCCCACTGCTGGGACACAGGCCTCTTCTCTAGGAGAGAGAATGGGCATTAATCCACCACGCGGCCCAGTCCGGATTGGTAGATGTCACATGTCTTCGAATTTTTGGTTCTAGGACATGCCGGTTTTGCTCACGATGTTTTCCTTCGTTTTTGAGAGCAGTGGTGATGTTCATTTAACCGCATTGAATTAGTGATTATAATTCTGTAAAGACATGCATACGTTACGTATTACGGCCGTGAATCATATTTGGTTTAACATAAAGCCTGACACACCCTGACCTGCATATTGTGAAAAACGTAAGAAAATTTGAATTTCGCGGGTTACCCTGGCTCCTCCCCCTATTTCTGGCTGGTCTAAATTCTGTATGGTTATCAAAGTTTATATTATTTTGTTACGAAAATGGTATTTATAAGACTGACGGCGCGGTTGGCGCAGTGGCTGAGCGATCGACTGCTGCGCTGCGTGTCGCGGGTTCGATTCCCGCACGGAACAAATATTTGTATGGCCTACAGGTAGTTGTTCCGGGTCTGGCTGTTTGAGTGTGTGAGTTTAAATGTTTGTAAACGCACCCGCGATACAGGAGTAATTCCTAGTGTGGGGCAACGTTTTTAATTAAAAAAAAAAAAAAAAAAAAAAAAAAAAAAAAAAAAAAAAAATTTATAAGACTTGCTCATAATCATTTTCATTAAATTCCTGTATACTTAACTGAATTATTGTCTCTTCTAATTTACAGTAACATAACATAACGCCTGTAATCCCCGAAGGGTTAATACACCCACATTTCGCCAGTTATGTGTTATGTGTTTAAGTTCCATGTAATAGGGGGTGAGCCTATTGCCATCATCGGGGCACAAATCTAGACTCCGTGGCTGCTACTGAGAAATTCCTGATGGAAAAACCCAATAACAATTTGCACGACCCGGGAATCGAACCCACGGCCTCATGCTCAGCAGTCGCGTTTGCGACCGTAAGACCAACGAGGCAGTCTAATTTATAATTTAAACAATAAAATGACATTTAATTCATAGTTTCAACTTATCAACCATGTAATTACTTAAATATAAAGGGGGTAAACAGACTCTTAACGAAGCCGAAAGGCACTTGTTCTCCCCGTCAATTCGATCATTTTTTTGTTCTAGACCATACCTGGGAACATTCTAGTTACGTACCCCAGTACTATTCAATCCATCCACCAGCACAATGTTTTGAGTGCGTTACATTGAGTCCTACTGTAAAACGTGATTTTTCACCGCAAAAAAAAAAGTCGTTTCCCAGTACTAATTTTTGCGTAAAGTTGCTTAGTTTGATGTACATAATGCTTGGTTGTCGGCTTCGGGAAGAGTCTGTTTACACTCTGTATGTAAATACTAAATAGTGTTAAAATTAATGAGGCTAACATTGTAATATTCATAATAATATCCATAATTATTGTGGATTTTCTCTTATGTACAGCGAAAAATGGTAATAAATTCCAAAGCTTTTTGTAAGAATATATAATCAAAATTTGCAGGATTATTTAGAAATTAGAGGGTATCAAAAACAATACTAATTTAATGTACAGTGACTTAATTTCTACGAAAATCTAGAAATAATTAGCTAATAATAACTGACTTTGAGGAGTTAAAGGTATTAATCTAAATATGAGCTCCAAGTACAGGTAGTAAAATACATTTTAGAATGGAGAAATAACAGTCTAATTGAAGCTCATTATAAAAAATTAATATCGTTTATTTTTTATTGCATATTACAAGCGCGCGTCGAGTGACTTATATGAAACGCAATACACGGTACAGTCAACAAAACAGATAGGTATGCAGGGTCGAAAGATATAGTTTTAGTTTTTTTAGAAACTGTTGCACATCTTCAAATGAAATTTGAATTAATTTAACCAATTGATTATTTTTCTTCATTTAATTTTAATTTCATTCGAAAACATCGATCGGTTTTTAAGAAAAAATCAATTGTATCTTTCGACCCTGCATACCTATCTGTTTTGTTGACTGTACATAATATACGGTTGATATTGCAATGCTTGACGCGGGCCCGTGGAATGCAATAACTATGTAATATTTCTTGATATTGCAATGCTTGACGCGGGCCCGTGGAATGCAATAACTATGTAATATTTCTTGTATGTTATTCTAAGAACGATGTAATCGAATTCGACTTAAAAATTACTGTGAATAATTAATCAAACAACAGTATAAATCTGTAATCTGCTGTGTGAGAGCAGCGGTGGCGCAGTGGTAGCGACCCCGACTTACGAACAGTAAGTCGTGAGTTCGAACCCAGGCAGGCGCGCATTACTTTGTGTAATTTATTTCATCACCACTGCTCTCAAAAACGGTGAAGGAAAACATCGTGAGGAAACCGGCATGTCCTAGAACCATAAATTCGAAGACATGTGACATCTACCAATCCGCACTGGGCCCGCGTGGTGGATTACAGCCCAATCCCTCTCATAGAGAGGAGGCCTGTTTCCCAGCAGTGGGAACATTTATAGGCTGATGATGATGATGATAAATCTGTAAATAACTGTGATGGTCGAGTATGCGATATTTATTCGTTGTAGTAAGTGTAAATAAATGATTTCTATTATTGATTTCTGGATTTTACTTCAAACTAAGTTAAGTTGCCATTGCCGAGGTCGATCCATGGATGGGTGACCGTCCATTACACCCTAGTTTAGGTCTAGGTTAAGAATGATGTACTAAATAACATTTGTAGGGTAATACAACAATTGCATTTACTCACCATGATCACCACTGTGTATTTATTTACATACATACATAACATCACGCCTGGAATCTCTGAAGGGCTACGCAGAGGAGTACCTAATAGTACACCCACATTTCGCTAGTTATGTTTAAGTCCCATGGGGCGGGCCTATTGCCATCAACTGGGCACAAATTCAGACTCCGTGGCTGCTGCGAAATTCCTAAAGGAAAAACCCAATAGCACTTTACCCGACTTGGGAATTGAACCCACGACCTCATGGTCAGCAGTCGCGCTTGCGACTACTAGACCAACGTGGTAGTATTTTATTACTTAGTTGTAGGTAAATAGAATAATACATAAAGGAAACAACATAATAATTCACACTAACTTTAATAATAGACAAATCAAAAAACAATATAACAATAGTCAGCAACGTAACTCTTTAAATATATCACAATATTCGTACAGCTAGCGAAGATTCACTGAAATCACTTGCAATGGCGTGCTAATATATGCCTTAATACGTATGTTTTAGCGGTCATTATAATGTAGCGTAGTTTTCGCAAGGAAGAGAATTTTTTATGTCATTAGATTATGGGACTTATTTTCAGTATCATAAAATTCAAACTAGTTTGCACTGGCGTGTATGAGTGTTCCCGAGAAGACGGATATTTCACTTGTTTTCGACAATAGAAGATGGCGGGACGAGCTGGATCAAAAGAACTGGAAGTCATGGGGAGAGGCCTTTGCCCAGCAGTGGGATGCCGCAGGATAACAGTATCAGTATCGACAATAATTATATAAGTCGAAAAATAAGAAATACAGGACAGCGTTTTTCCAAATTAGACTAAAAATATTTTCATTACTTATACATATTACCATTTTTTTTTGCATAGAAACCTTTTATTACAAGCTGAAAGGTTTATTTTACGTACTTCGTTATTTAATTTAATAAGTAATTACTTTCGTTAATTTTATATTGAACTACAATCATCGAAAAATCAAAATTTTTGAGTTATGTCGTCCTTGTCGCAAACGAGCGATTTGTGCAATATTCGACTTTCCTTTGATCTTTTATACAACGTGTAACAGAAAGGGTATATATAGCCGAAAAGGGGTCACACAACTCTTCATTCTGAACCACTTTGTTCTACGACTTTCGGAAATTCGTGAAAAAAAAAATCTACTCTCCATACTAAAAAGTCACGCGACCAACGAAGTTTGTATGGAGAAGCAAATTATTTTTTCACGAATTTTCCAGAGTCGTAGAGCAAAAGTTATTCAGAATGACGAGTTGTGTGACCCCCTTTCGGCTATAAAGGGTGTAAACAGACTCTTAACGAAGCCGAAAGGCACTTGTTCTCCCCGTCATTGCGATCATTTTTTTGTTCTAGACCACACCTGGGAACCTTCTAGTTACGGAGATATTGGGGGTCAAAGTTCCAACTTTTTCACAAGTTTTTTTTTTTAAATACATGTTTTTAATGTTTTTTTTTTTTTTACTTCAGACACCTTCACCCCCGTACTATTCAATCCATCCATCAGCACAATGTTTTGAATGCCATGAGTCATGACGTAAAACGTGATTTTTCACCATAAAAAAAAATGTCGTTTCCCAGCAATAATTTTTGCGTAAAGTTACTTATGTTGATGTACATAACGCTTGGTTAACGGCTTCGTGAAGAGTCTGTTTACACCCTTTATATACCCTTTCCGTTACACGTTGTATATTGTTATTATAATGTCCGCTAAAATCACCCGTTTCTAAATAGTCCAGTGCTCGAGCACTAATAAAATGGAGTGCGTATATTTACTGCTAATATTCTAGTTTATATTCATCACAACACTTATTATTTAATAACTATTATATTGTATTAATTACTTCCTATACGTTACAGTTTGAAAATATACAGGGTGTTTGGCGCATGGACCGACAAAATTTTTCCAGGGATTTGGGAGGTCATTAGCTAGGTTTTACCCATACACCTTTTGTCCCAAATGTCACGGTTGGTTCAATATGATTTAAAAAAAAAAAGAAAAAAATGCCCAAAATATTTCCTTTGATTCGAAATAACTTTTTTGTTTGTTTTTTTTTAACTTTTTTTTTGTTTTTTTGTTTTTGTGTATGGGTAGAACCTAGCTAATGACCTCCCAAATCCCTGGAAAAATTGCGTCGGTCCATGCGCCAAACACCCTTACATATAGTTTCATGATCGTTACATAAAAATAATTTCAGATATTTTTTTTTGTTTGTTTTAGAAGTAATATAAATTTCAAATGGTTGTTGCCAAAATAAAATATAGTGAACAATTTATGATGGGAAACATATTGCACCACATAATAAATCTTTTAACCCTTGGTTTTCTGCTATGAAACCATTTGTTACAGGCCACCATTTAACTAAGCGACCGTCTGCGGGCGAATGTCTGAACTGAGCACAGATTATATTTACCTAGATAGCGCAAAAGAGCATACTTCGCGTGCCTAACTTAAACATTTTTATAATATATTTTATTTTACTATCGCAGCTAGCTAATTCGTTGAAGTAAAACTTCTTTAAGCACGCTTGACTTGGGATTAAGCTGGTGAATGTGTAACGTTACGAGGCAAACGGAAGTTGAGAGGGAGATTTAAGTTAGTGAAGATAGAAAGCGACAGAGTTACGTTTTTGAATTTGACAGACGATTGTTCGGCATTTTTTAAGTTTTACTTCAGTGAAAACTTCTTTAGCATCGCTGTGATTTGATAGTCGATGAAACGAAAAAGCGACACTAAAAAGGTCTCTTTTTACTAGACACATAAATTCATAAGATTTAACGTGGGAGAAAATGAGATAGGAAGCATTATACAGTGTTTATCTTGAAGCCAAAATTTTTGAAGGTTTCACTTCTACCACGTGTGAATTGCATACATGTTTTTTTTTTAAATACCTTTTAACAGTAACTAGATGGTGCTTATGACGTCATAGTAGGTAGTCGAAAATGGCAAGCTGGGTTTCATACGGAACGTGAAGCTTGCGTTATCTAGGCAGATATATCTATATCTGTGGAACTGAGCGACACTTCGCCACACCGCTTCCGCTACGATTAGCTACAAGCGACAGGCAGGCCTGTAGCTATTATGATTGGTTGACATGAGTTTCTCAAAAACCAGGGGTTATCAGTTTCTGACAATAAACTCACATAATGATCCGTTTCCTTAGAATATTCATAATAAGAAACAATAGCCTTATTGACAGCAAAAAGACATTTTTATAAAGACACTAATTCGCAACAAATAACAATTATTCATAATCTCAACTTAATATAAACACAACAAGCGACAGCGAAAAGCAATCTTATTGCTTATGTTATAAGGCTTGATTTCTAAAAGCAAAACTATTAAGTATTATACTAAACGAACGTCTTTGTGACTAAATTGCTACATTTGACTTGTATTTAAAACATAATTAAATATACAACATTTAAAATATACAAAAACACGTAAGTAGTAAACGCAACGAATTATATAAAACAACTAAGTAGATTATACATTAAAAAAACATTTTCAAAAATTATATTTTTTTTAAAATAAAAAATCTATATTTGTGTGCAACAGTGCCACTAAACGTATGTAACCGCTCAGTGTATTTTGTGTGCTGTCACTAAAAAGTACCAAAGTGGCACTTGTAGTGACCTACTCTAAAATATGCAGAAAAACTATTCTTGTGAAGGCACTGACATAAGTTAGTGTTTCAACAAACTAGAACAAATTAGCTACTTATATATTACACGAAGATTGTACTGGTAAAATACTGTATGTTTATGTAAAATATAGCGTTTAGTTTAAAATTTAATATAGATGTCACCACACGTAGAATTTTGAAATACTAGCTAAGTTAATAACTGTTTGGAGTTTCAGGATCTCGTAAAACTATATTGTTTTTGCCACGTATTTTTTATCTTAAAACGTTATTACATCAATTTTATAGCTTTTAGAGCAGCGATTTTAGATTGCGCAAGCCCTACGGACATTAGACACTGACAGATACTTCTGTACCTTATCTGTCCGGTATCCGGAGCCACGTGCGCAATTTGTCCATAGCGGTTTGACAGAACTTTAGATGGGCTCTTTACTTTGTTTAAACTTGAAATATTTAGTGGAGACATCTTGCAAAAAATTGTACAATTTCCATTTTGACTTATTTTTGTAACTTACATCATTATTTTCGATTGCTTAATTTTACTGAGTATTCAACATAATACTCAAAGCATAAACTGCTAAACTTACTTCGATAATAATTTACATCAAAACACTATTTCTTTCGTAGTGTTTTTTAAAAATATATTTTTTATTTTTTTATTCATAGATAAGTTTGTGTTTGTATTTCGTGATTTGTGTAAATAGCGTTATAGAAATAGATTATAAATATTACATAAAAAGCACAAGAGAGTAGGCAGTAGTAGCAGTGTATTTGTGTTTCTTTTAAAGATAATGTTTGAAACTTTATTTTGGATAGTACAGAGGCCCAAGCAGGTCGCACAGTGTAAACGTAACGTAAGTGAGTCGCTTTTAAATTTAAAAATACTCGTCTCTCGCGTAATATTTCGATAATTTTATGAGTTTAGTCATATCCATGAAAGATATTGGTTGTGCTTGTTGAAAACAATTTAACTAAAGTCCTATAGGATAATTGTATTTTCGATTCGAAAATCGCCATATTTACGTTACCTATACACCGCAGGCTAAGGCCTCAGATGCTTATTCGCAATTCGCAAATATGAAACGAACATTCTAATGTTGTTTATGTTATAATAAAATGTTACCGCGATCAAAAATCGCATCTTATTTATGGATTCTCTTGAACTTCCAATAATACCGATATATCATCAGGACATCGGTAGCGAAAAAGCTTAACCATATCGTTTTTATAGTGTAATTTGGTGTATTTCTGGTTTCTTTCATTATTATTTTTAAATTATTATTATTATGCGGCTGTACTAAGCTATCTAGCTGGTTATTAACTCTTATAACTAGTTTGATTATATATTATTATTTTGCCTTAAACCTATTGGCGCAGACAACGCGCAGATTTTGCGCAAAATTGTAGATTCAAGGCGTTAAATTAATAAAATCTATACCTATCGAAAAATCGTAAATATCTATTTATTTATTTATGAAAATCTCCAAAAAATACTATGCATGATTTAATAAATAATATAGTGTTTTGTAACATTAATTCTTTGAGTATGGAAGTTTTGAGTCAAAATACTATATGTATTTTGATTTATGATATGTGTGCTTTTGGCAAATTAAGAACGATACATTAGTTTTAAGATAAAAGTGACACGGGTTCAAAGTTATTTGAAGATTTTGGAGTATTTAATTATTTATGATAAGCGTCTAGACGTCGCCTGTAAACGTAGGTATTTGTAAACGCAATTAGAGTTAATCTCGTTGTTTAAAGTAAGTAAGTCAAGTAAGTCAAACCTGAAGTGAAAATCGAATACGCAATCAAGAGAGAATTATTTGCAATAGAGCAGATGCATTTAAATACTATTTTATCCATTAAATGAATGAAAGACTTGCCAAAAACAATGACTGAAGATGATTTTGATTTTACAAGCTAATACCCTCTTTTTGTATTTAAAAATAATGTCACTTTTATCTTTATTTCACTTTCAAGCTAAGTAAATACTACTTGCTAATGACACTTACTAGCAATATCGGACGTTGGGCATAGAAGCCCAGCAGGACTACCCATAAAACATGAATGATAGAAATATTCACAACAGAGTAAATTTATATTAAAAGTATTTGACGGAAGACTAGGCCTATGTAGGGTGGAGACATACTGTAAATCTGGTGTTTTAGGCTAAAGACGACCAACAGATGAAATAATTGGTTGTCCGTGTAAAGTTGGTTTACGGACGATAGTTTAACGTGACAACGTCATAAAATCGAGTGGAAGAGAGAAATTACCTATACAACCTAACCTCCTAGCTCCAGCAGTAGATTAAAAATAATAACCTAGGGTTGCCAATATCTGACACTACGAAAGTGGCGCATGCGTATAATGAGCGTAACGGGACCGGGACACTTTTTCGTGCATGCAGCCGGCGTTCATCGATTTATTAGACGTTGTCACGTCAAAAACTATTGATAATGATCAAAATGTATAGTCATAGCGACTTGAAATTGCTTTTGAATACTTTCCTTTTTTTCTGAAAACGAAATCACTAGTTTTTATTATCCGTTTTTTTAAATCCCTACAACAGATTTCAACTAGCCACACATTCAAATTCTAATTTGTATGTCCCCGCTCTTTTCACTACGAAAGCCTAAAAGCATTTTTTAATCCTAGATATTTCGAAATATTTACAGATCGCTATAGTGCAAGAAATAAAGATTGTTGTCTAAGAGTACAAAACAATATCAATACGGTGAAATAAACACCAATTGTTTATTTTTAGTATGTATGTTTTGTGGGATTGCTTACTAGGCACAGGATGATATGCACTATGGGTTCTCAATTTCCAACATCTGTAAGAGCCAATGAAAGAACGTTTATTTCGATCCTGTGAAATCTCTTGACGTTTAAACACCGTAAAACTCATAATGAATTTTTGATATTTCTGACACTATAGATTTCTATATAACAAAGATTGGAATACTATGCATGAGGTAGATGTCGATTCCGATCTGATTTGATCTTTAATATAATTGAACTTAAAAATAGACGGAATTTTATTATAGATGGCGCTACCTTTCCATAACTTACTTTGATTACGAAAAGTTTACATTTTCATGAAGTTCTCTTCAAGAAACGCCTTGGTTGTTCAAAATTAATAGTTAAGTCATGTTTTGTTCTAATCAAACTTATCACATATCGCGAGAAACTGGCAAGTTCTTGAACCAAAAATTCAAAGACATGTGACATCTATCAACCCGTACTGCGCCCGCATGTTGGATAACAGCTCACTCCCTTTTCCTAAGAGGAGGCTGCCCAGCAGTGGGAACGGTAAATGCTGATAATATTATATAATATCTTTACAGACAAGTTATAGTAGTGTAATCTATTAATGTAACTTCATGATTACTATGATTAGTAATAATAAGAATGCGATTCAAAATTCGTTTACAATAGATCGATAATATTTCTTAAATAGAAGGCGACTATTATTATTTTATTCATCATAAGTATTCCTTCTTTATTACCTGTCCTTTTCCTCTCTCAGAATCAAGCTCGATTTTTATTCAAGTAAGAATATTTCCAGCTCCGAGGTTTAAGCTACAATTTTTTATTCCCTCTAAACCAATATAGTATTTCAGTTATTTAACTTGACCACTTCTCCAGTAAAATAAGCCAACGGTCAATAATCAACTCATTTTCGTTGCTTTGCTTCGAATAACAAAGAACTTATTCTGTATTTTTATTTTACACCGTTGCTTATACAAAATATTGAAATTAGCTGCCAAATAAAACAAGTATTCTACAGTCATCAACTATAAACATCATCCGGTCGCCTTCTTTACCAATGTTATTCCCAAACATCATGATCAAAAGATTTTAAATTGGAATTCTAAATATTCACACCCACTGATTTTTAATCACGAGTTATTTTTTTAACAACAAGTAGTTTTCATTAAGCCATGTTATTTAAACATTTAAAAATTAATCACTGTCGAAACGGTACTAATACAATTACGCAATTTTTTCACGTGGTACTTTTGGTACCTTTCCTAAAAAAACATACATTTTGCTTACCCAACAACACAAATCTACACCGGTACCTTTACTAAAAATAATCCCGTATTCTCACAAAACACAAGAAAAAACATACTCAAAGTCTTTGGTACCTAAAAAAGTCTTTCCAAATCAAAAAACCTTCTATTTTACAGTGTGGTACCTTCCAAAAAAGTGTCAGAACGGTACCTTCTGTGGCGCTACTTTTGGAAGTGTCGGTACCAAACAAAGCAGCCGTAGAAGGAGGGTAGTTCTTAGGGGGATCCCTCGTCTACCTCGCGGATCACAGTGTCGGACTCCCAGCGGAAACGCTCCGCGATTAGTGATTGGAGTTCCTGGGGAGAAGTACAGGGTGTTATGATGTTGTTTATTATAATATTAAAGAGTTACAGGGACCGTTTGGCGCTTGGATATTATTGAAAAGATGCGTTGTTGGAGGAAAATTCGATCGAAATTTTGAAAGATATGCTGGCAGCATTCGTTTCGATTTGGGACACGCGCAAAATGATCCTTGTACAACTATAAAGGGTGTAAAAAGACCCTTAACGGAGCCGACAAAATGATATAACTTTATACCTTTACGACCCCAGTACTATTCAATGTATCCATCAGCACAATGCTTTAAGTGCGTTACATTGAGTCCTACCGTAAAACGTGATTTGTAGCACAAAAAAAAGACATTTCTTAGCAATAATTTTTGCGTAGAGTTACTTAGTTTGATGTACAGAATGCTTCGTTGACGGCTTCGTGAAGGGCCCGTTTACACCTTGTATTATTAAAATGTACGTGTGTAGTAGATTGTCTAGAACTTATTAGTAATTATTAAGATTTTGAGATAGATGTAAGAGTATGTCCAGATGTTGTTTCCACGTTCATGCATTGAATGTAATTTATAATGATGGAATCATAGCTAAGATGTCACCGATGTATTTTATTCCCTTGTTACAGACGAATGTTCTACGTCCAAAGATATTATATAAAAAGTAATTAGGAGAATGCAATAATTACACAGCATGTAAAGGACATTGATGTTTCTTTTTTGTTGGTTACTAAAAATAAAACTGTTGAATTATTTATTTCAAAAGCTGATTTATGATATAGGGGGAGGAGGTCTGGAATTATTTAGTGCATTCATGGTAACGAACGGGTCGAACTTAGTTGCCCTTTACACCTTTCTTGATTTTATTGCGTTCTTCATTAATTTACACCCCGTATACATGTTATGACTTTCACCCTGTATACATGTTATAACTTAAACCCTGTATACATGTTATGACTTACACCCTGTATACATGTTATGACTTTCACCCTGTATACATGTTATAACTTAAACCCTGACTACATGTTATGACTTACACCCTGTATACATGTTATAACTTACACCCTGTATACATGTTATGACTTACATCCTGTATAATGTTATAACTTACACCCTGTATACATGTTATGACTTACACCCTGTATACATGTTATGACTTACACCCTGTATACATGTTATGACTTTCACCCTGTATACATGTTATAACTTACACCCTGTATATTTACGTGCAAATGTTAACTTCCCTGCTACTTTACTGAAATGTACGACTTTAGAAATTGTAAAGTTTTGATTTGAAAGACATTTGAGGATGCGTCTAAACAGCCATGACATACATGGAGAAGAGTAGATTTTGCGAATGATATTAAGATTTTTCGGAGCAACCATTTCCAAAAATACTTACAAAATCATGTTTTCAATTTTGTTAACAAGCATGGTTGCTACTTCGCAAGCGACCAGGGTAGGTATACATGTTGTCTATTTTAGTTTTTGTGTCCATTTACTAAAAGTCAGAGACGAGCAAAATCCTAATTAATAAAAAATAAAAATATTTTAGATTTTTTGGAAAATATGAAGAAATTATAGTTGAAGCAAAGGATTAAATAAAAATTATAAAAGATCTTCACAACGGCATCGCTTTTATTATTTTACCGTCGTCATTAACATCACAAACTAGTTCATAAAATAATTACAAAAAAAAGCTACCTAGCCTTTATCCAAACTATGTCCTGGTCGGCTTCCAGTCTAACCGGATGCAGCTTTTATTTTTTCGAATGGGACATCCTCAAATGACTCCTCCCGCTCAGCGGAGCTCATTTCAGCTCAGCTCAGCTCCTGGCAGAGCGGAGGGAGTGTCAGACTTGTACTGACTAAAACCCATCCATGTTCCAGGACCGCGGTATATCTTTCGAACAGTCCCGCAGCTCAACCGGATGCAGCTGAGTACCAGTGTTTTTACATGGAGCGACTGCCTATCCGATCTCCACAACCCCGTAACTGGGTACTCCTTGGTAAGACTGGTTGTCAGACTTTCGGGCTTTTGACCACTTGTAACGACAATCAAAGAACTACAAATGACAGCCGGGACCAATGGCTTAACAACCTTTCCGAGGCATAGAGGAAACTCGATACGTAATGATGGTCACTCATCCACAGACCAACCTCGGCAAGCATTGCTTAACCTTGAAGATCTGTTGTCGACTGTTATTATTTAGCCACGAGTTCCTCCAAAAAAATATTAAAAAAAAAAAATTTGAAAAGAATTGAAGAAAATTTTAATTTCGGTCCGATACATCACTGCCTTTACACAAAACCACACTGGGCCTGCGTGGTGGATTACGGCCCTGCTCCCCACACAGAGGTGTGGCCCAATAGTGGGAACATTAACTTTAGACTGATTCATATCAAAGATTAAAAAAGCTCATATTAGTTTTAAACAACTGCAAGTTGTTGAAGAAGAAGTGAACTACTGAAGAATTTGACAACTCTCAGTTGTAGATAAATCTAAGGGCCTGTTTCACCACCTACGATTGAGTTCCCGTTAACTTACTTGGCAGATAATTTCATACAAATTCTGTTGCATTTACGAATTTATTCGCTAAGTAGTGGCTATTCGGATATCGTGAAATAGGCCCTAACTGTGGTTAGTACTAACCTCAGGTTTATTGAGTACAATGATCCTATTTTCAAGTTTAGGCGCCAGTTCACACGACTGTTGTTCAAGATCGTCAAGCGATGCTCGGCGGGTTAACCTGCAAATAAAATGTGTAAGTAATACAACGTTAAGAAGTATACAAGGTGTAACATAATAAACGCAAGACCTCCCGTGTGGTCTTTCGGACCAAGAAACTGATCAACTTTTATACTAAGAGTTATTGAAATTCGCAAAAAAAAAAATGGACTTTGTACAGGAACTGACGCGATCAGCTGATCAACATGTATGGTAAAACAAAAAAAAAGTAATGAATTTCCAAGAGTCATAGAACAAAACTTGTTCAGTTTCATGGTCTGAGACACCACACGAGAGGTCTAGCGTTTATTATGTTACACCTCGTATAAGGTGGAAGTGACACCGACACACAAATGGTTACCATGTATTCAGTTCATCATTTTGAACCCCCACATAGAAATTTTTCATCAAATCAGCAGTTCCATAATATTTTGACCGTGCAGATTTTTGAAGTGAAAACTTCTTTAGCATCGTTGTGATTTGAAAGTCAATGAAACGAAAAAGCGACAGTAAAAAGAGACAGACACATGAATTCATAAGATTTAACGTGGGAGAAAATGAGATAGGAAGCATTATACAGTGTTTATCTTGAAGCCAAAATTTTTTAAGGTTTAACTTCTACCGTGTGAATTGCACATATATTTTTTATTTATTTTTTTATTGCAAAATGGGCTTGCTCTTGACCTGAATCACGCCTGATGGAAAGCGATGAGTTCTATTCTGCCGATTTAAGGAAAAAGGGCACAACTGACATTTTTTTCGAAATTGAATTAAAAATTCTGGCAGAATTGCTTTTTTTTCTGATTCCGAATGTGTATATAACTCAATTTCGGAAAAAAATGTTAGTTGTGCCCTTTTTCCTTATGACGGCAGTATTATGAAGCGAGCGTCCCAGAAGATCACTCTTGCTTTGAAGGCATACAGGTTAGACGATATTGCACTTTTGTAGGAAACAGCTGATTAAAAAAAAAATACCGATGAAAAGTAAAGGTTTGTGCGTCCGGAGTCGCTGTATGCGTATTCGTTGATATTTCATTAATTAATAAATGTCCCAATCTCATTCACTGTACGATCATAGATTTAAAGTGATCATAAAAAGTATATTCAAACATGTAATTTTTAAAAAACAGAGCTCACGACTGACAATGCGAATTTATTTAGTTAAACCCATTTCTCTCTCTACTAAGAAAAACCGGCTAAGTGTGAGTTGGACTCGCGCATGTAGGGTTCCGTACCAGGCCTTTAATTTATTATTTTTTGTTATAGCGGCAACAGAAATACAAATTCCGTAGAAATTTTAACTTCCTATTACGATACAGCCCGCTGACAGACAAACGGACGGACGGACAGCAGAAGCTTAGTATTAGAGTCCCGTTGGTTACCCTTCAGATACGGAACCTTACAAATGATTTAGTTCTTTTTGATAGAAGATAAACAACTACACACTAGAAACTTAATTATTGGCTATAAGAGTAGAGGAAGACCAAAGAAACGATGGATAGACTGCGTTAGGGATGATATGGCTAGAAAGGAGGTGACTGCTGAGATGACGAGTAATAGAGAAGTATGGAAGAAGAAGACATGCAGCGCCGACACCAAATAAATTAGGATAAAGGCAGGATAATTATGATAATAGCACTAATTTCTCTCCTCTTTAAAATCTAACCTACCAACACTACAGCAAATGGCTACAAGTATATCCAAACCAGTGTGTCCTCCCTGTTGTCCTTACTTAGCATACCTATGATGTCCGGTATGTGAGGCGGGCTCCACGGCCGCGGAGGAGGCGCGGCGGAGGGGGGGGGGACCGTCCAGCTCGCTGCCGTCGAGCATCTTCACTAGACTGTGCCTGAACATACAAAGGTTCGTTGGAATCGGAAACTAAGATTATTATTTCCTCTATTTATTTATACACATATACTTTACATTTTTAAATATAAAACAACATTTAAAATATAAGAAATAGTAGCCTAGCGCAGCATTATAGGCGTCAAACTAACCGACCATGTACGCAACACGGTTAGTCCAGCCCCACTTCAGCTGCTAAGCTGACGCGGCCAGTCTAGTCCCACTTCAGCTTAGCAGCTGAAGTGGGACTAGACTGGCCGCGTCTGCCGCATGCCCAATGAGCTGTGGGCCAAAATAACCACTTTCTGGAGCCCTGACATAGCCATAAGGCGTCGTGGCAGACCTCGTAGAAGATGGCGGGACGAGCTGGATAAATCCAACGACTAGTGGCCCACATTAGCCCTGGATCGAAACAACTGGAAGTCATGGGGAGAGGCCTTTGCCCAGAAGTGGGATGACGCAGGCTAGCAGTATCAGTATCAGCCCACCAGCATTGGGAATAGGGTTCGAGCTACCGGTGGTCAAGGCTCCTGAGAGAGGAACCTCCTGACAATACGCGCGTGTCTAGAAGTACTGCTTTCTGGATCAAGCCCTTTATCCAGGTGCCAAGAGAGAGCCTCCTCAGATAGTGGTCGAGGTTATTGGCTATTAAGCCATTGGCGGACACGACTATCGGCACAATGATGCTATACTAAGATTATTATTAAGCAATTACGTTTAATGACGGTCCAATTTTTTCTTTTTATTTTGTTTGTTTTACTGTTTAGCTCTGTACGTGTCAAATAAATACGTTTTCTTTATTTAATTTACTGAAATATATGTCAAGAAGACATGT
This sequence comes from Lycophotia porphyrea, assembly GCA_950005105.1. Lineage (NCBI taxonomy): Eukaryota > Metazoa > Arthropoda > Insecta > Lepidoptera > Noctuidae > Lycophotia > Lycophotia porphyrea. The sequence goes on from OX465406.1 coordinate 13,304,795, forward strand.
TGCGACGACCCCAAATAAATTGGGATAAGGGTAGGAGAATGATAAATGATGATCTGCCATTGTCCGCAGTAGATCTGCAATCTGTGAACCATCAATTAATCTTTTGGCCGCAGGGAGTGGTGTTCCGTCGCTTCCACGGGCAAGTGCCACATGAACGCGCAGTGACTTAGTGCGCAAGTGAAGTGCTACTAACATAGTTTTAAGGTTTTATTTAATAACACAATTTGTATTATATTATATGTATGTTAGTCTGTGAGGTATATATCTATGGGCCTAAGTAGTAATCTCCGGCTAAAAAATAATGATAAAATAACGAAATATTGAACTTGTGCGTGTACCTCCTGCTGAGCGTGACGAGTGACTGGCGATGCTTGCTGGGTCGCGACTTGCCCGTGCGCACGTTGATGGCCGCGAAGTGGTTCTGTACCGCCAGCCCGATCTCGGGGCACATGTCCTCGGGGATCTGAGGGGAACAGATTCAATAACATCTAAATTTGTATCAATATAAAGCTGATAACCTCGTTTTCACCAGCTCACGCCAATATGGGGTGTAAGCATACTAAGCTTTTGTCGGTTATCGTGTAATTTGACTCATACTCGTTCATCATTCTTACTGCGGGCACCGTTTTCGGGGGGCCGATATAGGCCAATCCTGAGGCGGCGCTGTGCCATTTTCTGATTTTTAGAGGATGCAAGAGACGTATCAACGGCATGTTCAGATAAGCGACGACAAGTTGAGGATGGCGAAGGTATATGACAACAAACTGGGGGATGTTAAGGCATGCGACGACTAGCTGAAGGACGCTAAGGCATGCGACGTAGGCATCGGAGTCAGCGAACTACAAGAGTCTCGGTAGCTGCCAGCATCATCATCTGCCTGCCTTTTCCCAACCATGTTGGGGTCGGCTTCCAGTCTAACCGAATGCAGCTGAATACCAGTATTTTACATGGAGCGACTGCCTACCTGACCTCCACAACCCAGTTAATACTGGGTATTACGGTACTCCTTGGTAAGACTGGTTGTCAGTCTTTTTGGGCCACTGACTTCTTAACGACTGTCAAAGATCTACAAATGACAGCCGGGACCAATAGCTTAACGTGCTTTCCGAGGCACGGAAGAAACTCGGTATGTAATGGGTGGTCACCCATCCACAGACCAACCTAGGCAAGTACGGCTTAACTTAAAGATCACCCCGAGCGGCTGTTATTATTTAGCCACGAGCTCCGCAGCAGCATGCCGTGGCAAAATTCCGTCTTACCGTCCGTGGTGTGTGCTGGCTGGTTGACCTTACAGAATGTTCATTACTGATTTGACTATTTATTTATTACTACCCTCGTAATTCCTACATGTTTGTCAATATATTTTTTATTTTTTTTCGCGGATTGGAAATCATCAAATGACTTCTCCCGCTCTGGGCAGACCGGAAGGGAGTGTCAGACTTGTACTGACTAAAACCCATCCATGTTCCTTCCTTGCCCTTTGTGTTCCAGGGCCGCGGTATCTCTTTCGAACAGTCCCGCAGCCCTGTTGTCTATATAACTTACAATAACTTTGCACTGCGGTAACATGGTGAAGCCATCATTTCCCTTCTGTAAGTACTGCTTGACTGCCAGGCGGTATGTCTGCTCCTTGTGGAGGTACTCGTCGCCTATCTTCACTACTTGTTCAGCTACCCTTTGGCCGGGTGGCTTTGAAGGATCGAAGGCGAATGATACGCCGGCGACCTGGAAAAGGAAACAAGGTTTTAGTAAATTGAGAAACATTTTCATTAATGCTATAATTGTATTTTCAAAGCTCGACAGCGGAGCAGCGCCCAGCGTGTGGAGGTCCCCTCGCGCCGCGTGTGTCGCAGTATTTTAAGAAAATGGTTCTTCGTAAACGCTCTTATACATCACCATATATTATAGTGTTTGAATTTAATGCGAACCGCGCCACAATTCCGTAAATGAGCCCTTAGGTATGTCATCTGTGTTAGTAGAAACGCGCATATGGAAAATAATGTTTATGTTTTCGACGGGCCACGTGAATGTCACATTAATTTAAAATATGTGGCAGTTAACACAAAACAATAGTTTCGACCACAGCATCTGAAACCTTTCAGCAATATGATTTACATGTTTTTAAGTTAAAATAATCTAGGTACTTTGTTCAGGGATAAATTCTGATAACTAAGCCCCCTCGTAATGCCCATATACGTTTGCTCGAATAATCCTTTTGGTATTTTAGTTGTAATAGAGGTATTTTAAGTGGAATCAGAGACGGAAGTGAAGGTGAAGAACTTGGCCTTCGCGGATTAACAGAGGCGGAAGCGGAAATGGAGAAAAATATCAATTATCATTTATTACCCGACTACCCCAAAAAGAGGGTAATATTTTTAACAAAATTAAATCTAGGTACCCTATTCATACTAAAAAGTCTATTTTCAAAATAGGTACATCAAAGTACATTACCAGTTCAGTTTACTTTGAATTATAAGCATACTGGTAATTAAAATGAAGAAGAAGTAACCTCCGTTATAACAGATCCATGCATCATGTTCGTGAACGGGCGCTGTCAGTTGGGACTGGTCATCTCTAAGCTGCCACGGTTTATTTTAACTACTTACTTTGTTTTTAAATTGTTGATATAATCTTTTACTCTGGACGCTCTTAACGTGCACGTATTTCTACATCGTTCTCACATATATGTATAATCTCAACATGAATGATGTAACCAAGATTTTGTAACAATATTTTGATCGAAAAGAGTGTCCATGGAGTTTCTTGTCCATTCTTCTCCATAGAGATCTCCGCTTAGGAATGGGCAACTACAGTACTTTCACAAGTTATTATGCCTTGTGTCTGTGACTGTAGCTTAGCCTTATTTGTTTTTCTGACATTTAAAAGTGCCTGTAATGGTCTAATAGAAATAAATGCTTTTGAGTTTGAGTTTGAGTTTGAAATTCCACAAAAAACGTACGGAGGCAAAGGTATGATTTTTTGCGGAAGTTCCGCACTTGTGGAGGCGGACGCGACCCTACAACACACTATTTGCTACTAAAAGACTACAACCTATAATCATACCTGAGGAAACCGTCCCTCTAGGCTGGGGTACTTGCAGACGGCGTTCTCCAAGACCTGCAGGATGACGTCACCAGTAGCCTGCACCACGACGAGCGGGTCGCGCATGGGGATGATGGTGGACAGGTCGCGCAGGGTGAAGTCGCCGGCTGCGTGGACCTGGAGTAGAGATCAGTGGGTATTAGTTTGAATATTTTCTTAAACAGGAATAAAGTAATGCTAAAGTTTGGCCACGGCGACTTCAATAGATTCAAGTATACCTGCAGTGACTATTCTGCAAGTATTATTTTAAATGTTTTGTGTAAACAATTGTTGGTTAACCTTAATAAATACACTTGCATAGTACTTCATCATCTGCTTAGCCTTTTCCCAACTATATTTAGGTCGGCTTCCAGCCTAACTCGATGCAGCTGAATACCAGTATTTTACATGGAGCGACTGCCTATCCGACCTGAGGAGCTCGTGGCTAAACAATAACAGCCGCTCGGGTCGATCTTTAGGTTAAGCCGTGCTTGCCTAGGTTGGTCTGTGGATGGGTGGCCACCCATTACTTACCGAGTTTCCTCCGTGCCTCGGAAAGCACGTTAAGCCGTTGGTCCCGGCTGTCATTTGAAGATCTTTGACAGTCGTTAAAGTAGTCAGTGGCCCAAAAAGTCTGACAACCAGTCTTACCAAGGGGTATCGTATTTCCCAGTACTAACTGGGTTGTGGAGGTCAGATAGGCAGTCGCTCCATGTAATATACTGGTATTCAGCTGCATCCGGTTAGACTGGAAGCCGACCCCAACATAGTTGGGAAAAGGCGAGGCAGATGATGATGACTGCCTATCTGACCTCCACAACCCAGTTAGTACTGGGCAATACGATACACCTTGGTAATATTGGTGTACAGAGTTTCAGATGATTTCCTGCCTTAGATATTTGGTTAAAATTACCCCCTTTTAAATAGGACTAAATCATAACTAATGAAATGTGGGTGTAGTTACCTGTACTAGTTTGTTTAACCCTTCGAAGTTAAAATGAATAGATAATAGGTTCACCGCCATGGTGTAGCAGTTTTTATTTCATAGCTTTAATCTGCTTCGAGGTACTACTAGAGGTTTTTGTACTATTTCCCTTTTCAATTGGACCTTAACATCCTGCTCAAGCTGTGAAGTTAACAGGCGTGATGGTAATTATTTGGTAAACAAACTCGGTAGGGACGAAAACCATGTATTTTCACATCTTGCTAGTATTTTGAGTAAGGTATGAAAGTGTATCTTTGTAAGACCTATTTACTTTATCGAATAAAACTTGTTATTCCTCGTTGCGACATACATATTATGTTTTTGAATGTTATTCAGAAGCCCCTAGACTATAAGGCAGGACTGTTCGAGGGCCAAGTTTAGTATTTTTGTAACCGTGGTTTAAATTAATGCAAAGTGAGTCTAAATTTAAATAAAACAAGCCGGACTAGACTAGGGCGGATAGTTAAATATGTCGCGGGAATAACTGACTAAGGGTCATTTGTAAAACAACGTTCGCGTTTCTTGATGTCTCATAAAGTTTTAAATAGTTCGCGGGCCAGATGAAAGACCTATGCGGGCCGCTAGATGGCCGGGGGCCGTATGTTGGATGGGCCTGCTCTGGGACTTCTGTACATCATTCAAAAAGTCACCGTTTTCCTCTAAAGCCTAGAGGGCAAGAGGTGACTATTGCTCTTAGAGTTAGTCAGTCCAGATATTTCACCACCTCGTAAGCCTCACCTGGTCGGAGCGGAAGGTCCCCGAGTTGAGCAGCACGAGGTCGGCTCCGGTGGCCGCGAGCAGGACGTCGCACACCCAGTTGCCCAGGTTGCACTCCTGCCGCCTGATGCACGAGAACCGACCTTCTAGCGGGACGCAGAACTTTCCGAGGATCTCGTCCATCTTGCCTTCGATCATTGCTGTGGAGAAAAGGATGAAATGTGGTTAATTTTTATACTAATTTCTGACTAACTAATTAATAATAATTAACTCATTTACTCACGCTAAGGCCTGCTTGTACCACACATCGTTTGTTTCTGTCAATCGTTAGAAGATGACAAAGATATAATAATGCTTTAAATATGATTGCTAAACGTAGTTAGGGATTTCAGGCGCAAGCAGAATTTGATCACAAAAATCTTATGAGCGCATACCGAAACAATGCGTTTAAAATTTTTTGTTCTCAGCAACTTCAGTTATAGCTTAATGAGCCTATAATGTTCCCACTGCTGGGACACAGATCTGTGATTATAGCCCAGTCCCTCTCAGAGAGGGACTGGGCTATAATCCACAACGCGTCTCAGTTCGGGCTGGTAGATGTCACATGTCTTCGAATTTTTGTTTCTTAAAAAAAAAATTGGTTGTCTGTAAAGTTGGTTTACGGACGATAGTTTAACGTGACAACGTCATAAAATCAAGTGGAAGAGAGATAGATGCGGCGCATGCGTACAATGAGCGTAACGGGACCGGGACACTTTTTAGTGCATGCAGCCGGCGTTCATCGATTTATTAGACGTTGTCACGTCAAAAAACATTTCACCGATTTAACTTAGGAAACATTTTTCGCCGGCACCAATTCGAAGATCTTTGTCAATCGTTAGGGATAGTCAGAAACCTGAAAAGTAGTCGTTTTAGTCTTAGACCAAAGAGTATCGTGTTATCCAGTAACTACTGGGTTATGGTGCTTCCACCTTCACAGTGGAGATTTACCCTGGTGGCTGATGGAATATCATGCTCACACAAATGTCTCGCTGATCGTGGCGGGTGCGTCGGGTGATTTAGCTCCCTCAACATGGTTGAGCTGAATGGGGCTCATCCATGCGTCATGTTCGTGAACGGGCTCTGTCTGTTGGGACTGGTCATCTCTAGGCTGCCACGGTTTATTTTAACTACTTACTTTGTTTTGAAATTTTTGATTTATAATCTTTTACTCTGGACGCTCTTAACGTGCACGTATTTCTAGATCGTTCTCACATAAATGTATAGTCTCAACATGAATGATGTAACCAAGATTTTGTAACAATATTTTGATCGAACAGAGTGTCCATGGAGTTTCTTGTCCATTCTTCTCCATAGAGATCTACGCTTTGGAATGGGCAACTACAGTACTTTCACAAGTTATTATGCCTTGTGTCTGTGACTGTAGCTTAGCCTTATTTGTTTTTCTGACATTCAAAAGTGCCTGTAATGGTCTAATTGAAATAAATGCTTTTGAGTTTGAGTTGAGTTTGAGATCAGATAGGCAGTCGCTCCATGTAAAATACTGGTGTTCAGCTGCATCCGGTTAGACAGGAAGCCGACCCTAACAAGTATACAGACGATGATGGTCTACTCACAGGAATATTTGTCGGTTTTCTCCTTCAGCACTAGATCCTCGGCGAAGGCGCTCGTCACTCCGACCTCCGCGATGTCGACGGTCACGCCCTCTTCAGTGAAGCTGATGCTGATCTTACTGAACTGCCTGAAGTCTGTACCGGATTTCACTACGTATTTGTTGTTTATCTGAAAAAATAATAATATCTTTAATTTATTTACTTGCAGCGAACCTTCGTGGAGGTTATGAGACACCACGAGGTTGTTTTAGAGTCTTAGGCCGAGATTTAGAAACGGTACTTGGTATGCACTTTGGCATGGCGTTATTGCTGTTATTTTGATCGGGAACTTATCAGGGTTGATAGATGCCCTCAATTCGCTCAAGTCAAAAAAAAAAGAATACGTCAAAGTTCTGTGAAGCGATTTGATAGTACCCACTGATTTTGAATAGAGTTACAAAAAATATTATTGCTCCTCATAATAGATCCATAAGATTGCTGATTGAATACATTCAGGTCAGTAATCCCCGAAGCATAGGCAGAAGTGTACCCAATGAGACAGCCACATTTCGCCAGTTATGTTTAAGTCCCATGTAATAGGAGACGAGCCTATTGCCAGCAACCAGGCACAAATCCAGATTCCGTGGCTGCTACTGAGAAATATAAGAATACTAGCTTATGCCCACGACTACGCCCGCGTGGATTTCTATAATTGTCCCACGGGATTATACTATCGGGATTCAAAATATCCTATTTGTTAATCCGGGTTATAAACTATCAGTGTGATAAATTTAATTCAAATCTGTTCCGCGCACAAGCTTTCGCATTTATAAAAGTATATACATCTATATAAATAAAAATGAATTGCTGTTCGTTAGTCTGGCTAAAACTCGAGAACGGCTGAACCGATTTGAATAATTATTTTTTTGTTTTATTCGTCCGAATACAGGGAAGGTTTAAAAACAAAAAAAAAATAGGTAGGTAGGGTAGGTTTGTAGGTAGGTAGTGTAGGGTATGTAGGGTAGGGTAGGTAGGGTAGCCAGTTGACGGGAGCGAAGCCGCGGGGACAACTAGTTCTTAATATATATAAATTACGCGTCACGTTGTTTGTACGCGATGGACTCCTAAACTACTTAACCAATTTTAATCAAATTTTCGAACCGTGTGTAGTTCAACCTAACTTGAAAGATAGGATAGCTTACATCTCAATTTATAGTCGCAATATTATTTAATTGCATTATGTGACGCAGACGAAGTTGCGCGGGTCAGCTAGTACATATATATAGTAGGAAGTAAGATTAAAAAAAAAATATGTGTGTGTACCAGAGTACACAGGTAAGAAGTGGTTCTTTACGACATATCATTTTTCTACTATTTGCAACTTCACGAAAATGGGGTAGATAAGGCTTAAGCCTTAAGAAAAACTATTTTTTCCGTATTAAATTAAAGCTATTTTATTATTATAGGTATGCATACAATTAATGAGTAATTTATTTTATCATTGTTCTTATTATAATATCATTGCTATTGTTGTATTTCATCAATAATGATACATTATTGATGATGATTATTTATCTATAATATGTATGTATTTAGAAATATATAAGTATGTTTATCAGTTGTCTGGTTGCCATAGTACAGGCTCTGCCTAGTTTGGGATCAGATGGCGGTGTGTTGGTTGTCCCACGATATTATTTATTTATTTATTATTATATTCTTTACGTCACTATACTAAACTTTGATAAAAAAGCAACATGGCGCGTAACCGAAAAACGTGACGATACGTCAAAAAAATTTCTCCCATACGTCGATAAAGAAGTTTCACTTCAATAAATATAAGAATCTTGTGTACTTACATGTAAGACCTCATACACATGGTCGTGCCCTCCCAGTATAAGATCGATATCGTTGCATCCCTCGGCAAGTTTTATGTCATTCGGTGTCCGCATGTGCGTTAGGGCTATCACGTATTCACAACCCTGGAAGAAGTAAGCCATTGTTAGGAAATCATGTTTACATAACAATTACGGGTACTTACAACTTGCATTTGCTTACAGGGGCGTTTGGCGAATGGACGCCCCCTAACTTAAGTTTAAGGAGGAACCGCCAGCGCCATAAATCTGTCTTTGTTACGGTACGGGATCATATTTTAAAATCAACATACGACCTGGCCGAGTTATAAGCATTAACCCTTTTACCAGCAGAAGGATCCAAGTGTAAAATAAAATTTGGGGTATGGTTTAACAAAATTAAACTTTAATTAATACGCCTTTTAGATGGTGGCACGTATATTGCCGTCATCAGTAAAAGCGTTAAAATCATCAATACAACCCTCTAGATTCATTTTATCCCATTTAATGATTTTTGATGTGAAACATCTATAGCCGCGGGTAAAACCGATTGTTGGCGTGGCGATGCATGTCGTGGCGACGCGTCGCTACGCTATACGATGGTACATATATACACTGTACTGTTACTGTGTACTGTTCTTTTATGCATATTTCTTGTACAAAATTGCAGTCATAGTCAACATTCCTTGAAACTTACAGGTCCTATTTATTCAGGGGAATAAATAGGTTTTAATTAAAATAGAGGCATATTATTAAGAATACCAAAAAAATAGTAGATTCTACGTAAGAATTCACTTGGATATCACAATTAGAAAAATGGTCAACTAATTCTATCTATTCATTAGGTAAAACAGTGGAGTGGTCTTTTAATTTGTCGGATTGATGTGCATATTATATAATTATCACTTGCTTCGGTGAAGGAAAAAATCGTGAGGAAACCAGAAACATGCCTTTTTTTTACGCATGGGAAATCATCAAATAGCTTCTCACGCTCTGGGCAGAGCGGAAGGGAGTGTCAGACTTGTACTGACTAAAACCCATCCATGTTCCTTCCTTGCCCTTTGTGTTCCAGGGCCGCGGTATCTCTTTCGAACAGCCCGCAGCCCTGAACCAGAAACATGCCTGAGAGATATATTTCGACGGCATTTAAAGCCAAGTCAGCCAAGAGGCCCATGGGCGGCATAAAAACTCTGACACCAGGTTAGGCACTAACCACACGATAAAGAATGAGTGGAGATGATATTTAGACTTACTTCTTGTTTCAATTGCGAGGCTAACTTGGTGCCAGCTTGTACGAAGTCTATGAACGTTACTTCTTCTGGGTTTATCGTTGCTAAGGTTTCAAGCCATTCCTGAAAAAAGGAATAATAATAAAAAAAAACAATATATATATAAAATGTTATTAAACTGTAGAAGATTTTATAAATAATAATTTTAAATATTTTTAGAGTCTTTATTTTTTTGTTTTGTTTTTTCAGTTTGTTTATTGTTTGCTTTTTTTCTCTATAATATTTGTACGCTTTCACGGCAAAACATAGAGCTCATAATAATTAATCTAACACCTTTATGTAAATACTTATGTTTCACAAAAAAATATTCTGATTTTGATTCTGAGTATTCATAAAAAAGATGCATGTTTACAAAGGTAGCCTCCTTGGTACAGTGTTCGCAAGCGCAACTGCTGAGCATTAGGTATCGGGTTCTATTCCCTGGAATTTCTCAGTAGCAGTCACGCATTATGGATTAGTGCCCGGTTGATGGCAATAGGCTCGCTCCCATTACATGGGATTAAATTATGGCGAAATGTGGGTGTACTATTAGATACACCTCTGCCCTACCCTTCGGGAATTACAGGCGTGATGTTATGTAGATGTGATTTGGCCCACAAGCCTTTTCAATCGTTATAGTTACCTTACTTTGGACCTAGCTACTTACATATTAGAGTCTACATTACCTGTTCGACCAGCCCGATGAAGCCAATCTTGTGTCCATTGCACATGAGAGCATGTGTGATCTTCCCGTCTCCAAGAGGCCTGCCTGTCTCGTTATCAATCACGTTGGACATCAACCACGGGAAGTTGCACTGAGCTACCAGGCCGGATAGGACTTCTAGGCCGAAATCTGGAATGGGAGCAGTCGTTCATCATCTTCATCATTAGCCTATAATGTTCCCACTGCTGGGACACAGGCCTCCTCTCTATGAGAGGGAATGGGCTATAATCCACCACGCGGGCCCAGTGCGGATTGGTAGATGTCACATATCTTCGAATTTTTGGTTCTAGGACATGCCGGTTTCCTCACGATGTTTTCCTTCACCGTTTTTGAGAGCAGTGGCGATGAAATAAATTACACAAAGTAATGCGCCTGCCTGGGTTTGAACCCACGACTTACGGTTCGTAAGTCGGGGTCGCTACCACTGGGCCACCACTGCAGTCGTTGAAATGGTATAATAGGCTTAGGAGCATGTTAATTTGGCTTAAGCTCAGGTTCAGTGCCTCGGGCTATGCTTTTTAACAAAAACGATATGAGGTATTGGGTTTTTCCATTTGGAGTTTCTCAGTAACAGCCACGGAGTCTGGATTTGCGCCCGGTTGATGGCAAAAGCCCCGCCCCTTATTAAATGGGTTTTAAAAACATAACTGGCGAAATGTGCGTGGTACTATTAGGTACACCTCTGCCTAACCCTACGGGGATTATAGGCGTGATGTTATGTTATCTAAAAATACTTCGTAATGCGGTTGAATCGTTAACTGTGGATGGACATCAAAGTATCGTATTCTGAGAAATGATAGTGAACTTATTAAAGGAGAATGCGATCACTATATCAACTTTATAGCGTAGTCATTATTGCAATTACCTCTTTAATTGGGTATTGTTTGCAAGATGACCACTCAAGGTACGCAAAACCTATACAGGGTGTAAACAGACTCTTCACGAAGCCGTCAACCAACCATTATGTACATCAAACTAAGTAACTTTACGCAAAAATTAGTGCTGGGAAATAACTTTTTTTTTTGAGCTGAAAAATCACGTTTTACAGTAGGACTCAATGTAACGCACTCAAAACATTGTGCTGATGGATGGATTGAATAGTAAGGGTGCCCTGGAGGTGTTTAAAGTAAAAATCTTACAGTAAAAACATGTATTTAAAAAAAAACCTGTGAAAAAGTTGGAACTTTGACCCCCAATATCTCCGTAACTAGAAGTTTCCCAGGTATGGTCTAGAACAATAAAATGATCGCAATGACGGGGAGAACAAGTGCCTTTCGGCTTCGTTAAGAGTCTGTTTACACCCTTTATACACTGATCTCTGACTGTACGAGAAGTCCATACAAACCGAGGACTGGTAATACTGTATTTGTATAGATTGATGTATGGCCGTCTGTACTAGCTATTATCATGAACGTGTAAATACGGCTTGATTTATAATTCTTATTTTACTTTGCTTTTATCATGCACATCTATACATCTATAGAAATAAATTAAATTGAAGTGTCTGTTTGTAACTAACGAAATAACAGAAGTATAACAAAAAAAAAAATTTTTGTTTGTCCGTCTTTCTGTTTGTACCGGTTAATCTCCGAAACGGTTGGACCGATTTTGACGGGAATTTTACTGGCAGATAGCTGATGTTATTAGGAGTTACTTCATCATCATCAGCCTATAAATGTTCCCACTGCTGGGAAATTACTGTCGGAATTGATGGATGGGTGTTTTTTTGGAAGTCGGTTTTTTTCCGCAGAAAGTTTTTTTTATTTTACCCTTTTTAGTTGTAGACTTTTTAGCATACCACACAAATTCTAATCATGAATTAATTTTTATATTGTAACCAGTACTTTAAGGAACGAGTCCAAACTCGATGGGGTTGTCGTTTTATAGCAGAGTTCTTAAGGCGACCTTACAGCTCCATCACCAGACCCTGGATACTATCTAAAGACAAACAACTTATTTAGACGAATCAAACGAGCCTAACTCGATGCGATTATGTCGTTTTATCACGCAGATCCTATGGCCACCTTACAGCTCCATCATCAGACCCTGGATACCATCTATAGACAAACTACTCGTCAAGACGAATCATACGAGCCCAAACTCGATGGGGTTATGTCGTTTCATAACGCAGTTTTAAGGCCGCCGTCCAGCTCCATCATCAGATCAGCTCCATGTCATCGATATATCGTACTATCACGCGATATACATAAGCGTGCAAATTTTTAATTCAATCAGGAAGTGTGTCAAATTAAACATGCAAGACTTCAGGCGTCGTCGCGTGATATAGCAATTAACGTGAAAACATACCAAATTACTGAGCGATTTTGATGAAATTTCTATGGGACCAATCGGGAAGTATATCCTTTCACATAAAAGAAGAATTTTTGAAATCGGTTAAGAAACGACGGAGATATGAGGTAACAAAACACAAAAAAAAAAAAAAACATACAGCCGAATTGAGAACCTCCTCCTTTTTGAAGAAAGTCGGTTAAAAAGAGAAATGCACACAAAATTATAATAAATAACTTATGTACAGGCGATCTTAACCCGGAATTGGGTTTTCTTACATACCTTACCTCGATTGCGAGATTTGCTGAAGAGGGTATCCATAAACAGTACATTTATAGACCTTCGATTTTTTTCAAAGTCGCAGGCGCCTGTTAGTACAAAAAATAAATTCTCTATATGTTAACAATGAAGACTTTCACTCACCAAAGTCGTGGTTACCAAACACGGCACAATGAGTCCCGATTTCATTCAGCACCGGCACCATTTGCTCGCCTTTTGTGAACGTGCTCACTGGAATAAGAATACACTCGTTTGTAAAACGTAGTATTACTCATACATGATCTTTATTGAATAGCATACAGTTTGCAATGTAGTTGTTTTTCTTTTTGAAAAGTATGAGTTACTTAAAGTAATGTTTTAGGCACATGAGACATGCAGAACATGCTGCGGGACTGTTCGAAAGAGATACCGCGGCCCTGGAACACAAAGGGCAAGGAAGGAACATGGATGGGTTTTAGTCAGTACAAGTCTGACACTCCCTCCCGCTCCGCCCAGAGCGGAAGGAGTCATTTGATGATTTCCCATCCGGAAAAAAAAGACATGCAGAACATGAGGTCCTGGGTTTAATTCCCAGATGTTTGTGTCATCCCAGAATCTGAATGTGTGCCCGGTAGATAGCAATAGGCTTGCCCCTTATTACGTTGGAGTCAAACACACGTCTCTGTCTAATCTTTTGGTATTACAGGCGTGATGTAACATGACCGACACGAGTCAAAAACATAACTGGCGAAATGTTTGTGTACTATTAGGTACACTTCTGCCTAACCCGTCAGGTATAACAGGCGTGATGTTTTAGGACATTTAAAGCCTCCAAGATTAGGAACGTACATATACATTTTGTACACACATACATTTCATCAAGTAGGACGTCAAACTATAGGTAGGTACACATGGCGACACATCATGTCATGGCCTCCCTTTGTATAGATTTCCTGTACAATGAGAGATCCGCATAAACTGGTTTTGTATAGCTTAATTGGTCGCCTTTACAGATGCCAGCACATCAAGCTACTACAATCTGTCTTACTTTAATAGATTTTCAACTTTATCACTAAATAATTAGGTTCAAGATTGATTGGAAAAATTTGACCGTTTTTTGGACCCTTGATATGCTGACCGAATCTCTCATAAGGGAGCGTCCATTAATTACGTGAGGCGTTTAGAGGGGGGAGGGCGTCGAGCCGAATCTCACCCAATCTCACGATTGTGAGATTGTCACACGGGTGTCGAAAATTTTGATATTTTCGACACCCCCCTGTTTCGAGAAAACGGGTTTAATTAAGTAAACATGTTTCTCTACTAAAATATGGCCAAATCATACACAATAATATTCAATTAAATTAATTACAAATTATGTTTTTCAGATTACCGTATTTATACTAAACCACGCATTTTGATAAATATCACGTGATAGTAGGACAGGGGTGAAGGGGTCAAAAAATCGCTAAAATTGCCTTACGTAATTAATAGACGCCCCCTAAGTACTTTTTATTGAACATCAAGAGGCTCGAAAGGTGGCGAGGAAACAATGGGTCCGCCATTTGTGGCTTCGTAGTCAAAGTCAAAACAATAGTTCACCGATAGTTCATAAGTTAGGTATTACTTACACATGCTAGGTGAGAATATGTCTCCACTGAACAGTACTAAAGGGTTCAAGTGCTGGAGTGCCTTTACTGCTGTGCTGAACCTTAAGGCACCTCCCACGGGCTCTGTGCCTGAAAGTGATTTACAGAATTAGTGAAGATTATGTCGTCTCGAAGTCTCTAATGTCTGTACCGTACCTACTGTATCTACTTAATGTACTGTTCTACTGTAATTTTACTGTTCCTACTTATTTCTTTAATTTTTTTTTTGGCTCGCTAAAATAAACTTTAACGTAAGAAATTTTGCATGATTCGAAAGTATTAAATATTTATCCTTCGAAGATCAAAAATAAACCGCCCATTTACCTGTTGCACTAAACAATTGAATCGTCAATTTGGAGGGACCAACTTATATAATCGATATCTTTAAAACGATTTATGTTTTGGGCAGCCAAAATAAATAATATTGAGGTAGAATTAAGGTATTATAACACTAAGTAGGTAGAACATTCCAGCGAGTAGTCTATCAGTTTGGTTCCTCCATCTTGATATCATAATGGAGGGACCAAACGTTTTTTTTTAAATACTATGTATATGATGAGGTAGCTAAAATTATAACAAAAGTAGGAAATAGTAGATGAATGGTATTATTTATATACATATATATGTATGACAGCCATTGGAGATTTGGTCTCTCCAATTTGACGACGTCAGTCGAACGAACGACGGTCATCGTTATCAGCTAAACTGTTGACAGCTGGACATAGGCCTCTCATATTGGGAGACTTTCATAGATTTTACTACCAGTTATTCTACGACGAACTGCGTTCGACTGGGTTCCGTGGTCTTCACTATCGATCAAGTCTGCTCCAAGGGGGGTTACTTTACACTTCTGATTGACTAATACACCCGAAATTCGGGATTTTAAGTTGGCAAAGTCAGTTTGATACGGAAAGTATTCATTTTGTAAGGAGGAAACTTCCCCGTTCACAAAACACGCCTTTGGACGTAGAATAGCGGACACTAACCCGATATAATAAGCAATACAGGGTGTATACAGACTCTTCACGAAGCCGTTAACCAAGCATTATGTACAAGACCTGCAAAATTGCATGGATACCGTAGTGTCTATTTTCCATTGAACATTTTTTACCAAAGCTGTGTCGCCAAACAAAAAGGCACTATTAAAAAATTATACAGGTTTATTTCTTACAGTTTTCAAATTTAACAGTCAGTTTACTAATTATCGTATACTTAACATTATAATATTATGTATAACTTCTTATTGAGGGCCATAGCTTAAGTATTCGTTTCCAAAATCTGAAAGAGGATTGAAGCTTATGTTACCTCAATAAAAACAAACAGGAGACCAGATTTTTTTATCACATAGGGCAAACGGATTAGGCTAAAACTACAAAATTGCACGAAAACATATTAAACATATAACATTAAAAAAATAAAAAATATTATGTTGTGTTTGAACTTGAAGTGTTCGTAACTTTTTAAGTTGTTAAAAATACTTAAGTAATAATACACACGTCATCAGGTCTCCAATTAATATAAATAATAAGTACTAAGAAAAATAACATTATTTAAGTATAATTATTAATAGCTCGTGTAACCACCATTCTGGTCGATAACAGCTTGCTACGGGAACGCATTGAATAAATTAAATTATTACATAAATCTAAACCACGAATATTCTCCCATATTTGTAAGCAATGAGCCTCTAACGCATCTGGAGTACGCTTATAATTTCGTCGCCATAAACTTAAGGCAGCACTAGTCGCGGGCTCGAGCTCACTGGTGGGCGTGGCCAAAAAGCACGCTGTCTCACCTGGTATCGTGCCCGATAGTGAGATGCACGATAATTCATAGCATAGGTGCGCGAAAAAAAATACGAAAAGGCTTTTGGAAAATCGAGTTTTATGAAAAAACCACTGCATAAATCCACTACAAATATTTTTTTTTGCATTTTTCGATAATTGTGCTTTGTCGGTACCGACTTTGTTTTGGAAATTTGACACTTCTTTTATTACTAATTTACGCCCAAAGTTGCGTTAAAATTGGTAATAAAAACGAATCTTTGGTAGCTCGTAACTTTTAAATGGCTTATTATTTTA
Source organism: Lycophotia porphyrea (assembly GCA_950005105.1). Taxonomy (NCBI): domain Eukaryota; kingdom Metazoa; phylum Arthropoda; class Insecta; order Lepidoptera; family Noctuidae; genus Lycophotia; species Lycophotia porphyrea. The sequence continues at coordinate 13,321,286 of OX465406.1, forward strand.
GTATTCTGTTTCCGCACAGACAAAATTAATAATGAGACAAAACGATATCATGTTTAACTTAGGATGCACAGTGTCAAACAGTGGAGTAATTCCCTCCCGAAATTTGTATGGAAAAAATGTCGACTAGTGTCACCTTAAGCGTCCGTGTTCACTGGACTTAAAAGTTTTTTCATCTGTAAAGATTACATTACTCCAATCGAAGTTGTGATCCAAAGCGAACTGTAATCTAGCCCATTTATGGTTTTCCGTGAGCAAGAGTCTCACAGTATGCCTCCGATAATGCAGCCCTTCACTATGAAGAGCACGACGGACGGTGTCAACACTTGGGTCAAATAAACCAGCATAGTGCTTGGTCGGCAGAAATCCATTTTCTTCATACTCCCTTATCATGGTTTGACGCTGCAATGTGTTTATAAGTCGTGGTCTACCAGTTCTTTGATGGTGCTGCAAAGAACCCTCCTATTCAAATCGTCGTACCCATAGAACAACTGTTTTTCTCTGCAACAATAAAACAGAAATATATAATACCCAATAATGATTATTACTTAACTAAAAAATAATGGAGTTTTTTTTTATATAAAATTGTAAAAATAAAACTACTTACGTTTACACCGATCTCTCTGGCTATTTCTGACAAGTTTTTGCCTTGATTATGCAAAGCAATTATTTGAGCTATTGTAACGAAATCAATATTACAACGCGTACTCATTTTGGTAAAATAAGTAATTCACCTGATTAAAAATAAAAACTGAACAAAGAACACTCGAACGAGGTAATTGAAATGAACTTGGCAAACGATCAATTGAGCCTAGTCATAACTCTTCGATCAAAGTATTATATATACTACCTACCATTTAAGTATACAAATCCATAATCAACCTACCCTCTCAAGTTTCAAAACTAAAACTTAAAAAATTAGATACTTATAGATTGTTATTCAATGTTAACAAAGTTAATAGTTAGGGACACTTTAAAAAACTATAAATTATATCAATGTTTGAAGAGACAAAAAGAAACTACAAAAATATTTTATCATTTAAAGCAAAGCAACGCCATCTAGTAACAGCTTAATTATTTTTTTAATCGATAGCTGGTTTCACGCTAGATGACGTCATTTCTCGCTTCACACGATTTTATTTCTGTACTGTCCATCAAACTAAGTAACTATACGCAAAAATTATTGCAGGGAAACAGCTTATTTTTGGGGTGAAAACTCACATTTTACGTTAGGACGTGTAACGCATTGAAAACATTGTGTTGATGGATGGATTGAATAGGGGGTTCGTGAAGGTCTTAAGTAAAAAAAGAAAACATTTATTTAAGAAAAAAAGTCTTGAAAAAGTTGGAACTTTGACCCCCAATATCTCCGGTAACTAGAAGGTTCCCAGATATGGTCTAGCACAAAAAAAATATCGCAATGACGGGAAGAACAAGTACCTTTCGGCTTCGTTAAGTCTTTTTACACCCTTTATTTGTATACAGGGTACATCATTACATCATTCTGAGCCCCACATATAATTTTTTCATCGGTTAAAACTAAAACAGCTGTTCCATACATTTTGACCGTGTTAGAGGGTTTTTGAGGGCAAAAACGATGTAGCTAAATCTAAAAAATCGTTTTCTCTATTTTCACATGAACAGAGCTCGGTCACTCAGATTTAATACAGTAAAAGGAGGAAGGTTCTTGTACTACGTTAAATAGGTACTTACTAGTAGTTTGTTCGATGTTATAGACATCGTTGAAGTGTATAATGACCACCTCATCCCCCATTCCTCTGCCTGCCAGCTGACTGACGGCGCGTCTGCCCACCTGACGTACTTCTAGCGATGCCTGCAGGTAGCAAGGTAATGTTAGGATAGAGAAGAAGAAGACGTATAGTGATGAGTCGTATCGTGTGAATTTGATATCGAAGATAGACGATTTTTGCAGAGCGAATACGAGCTTGATCAAGTCCTACGGCTAGGAGAGGTGCAGTTTAAGTAAGACCTGATTAAGCCACGGAGCCGAAATATGAGGTTTCGTAAAACGGGAATTCATTCATATTTCTGCATGAAAAGCAGTAAGAAAAGAATAGAAGAACGCCGCAGGTTTGAGAAAGCCTGATGACATCTGGTGTCAGCTGTTGTTGGTTCACCAAAATAACAAAAACAGTCAACAGTAAGGCTTGGTTTTGCAGGAAGAGCGGCCTCGCATTTCAAGAATGGAAGGAGTAGACAGGAGAGAAGAATGAATGCTCCTCACATCACTGCATTGCAAGATAAAGTCGTTTTCTTCTATGATCAAATATTTCATCCCAATAGATTAACTACATAGTTTCCAAGTAAGACGGACATTCAAACGATGCAGATCCGCCCCAACCTTCTAAAAATATCCATATCCTACAGATGCTACATTCTCACAGCAGTTACTGCCAGTGGGGACATCGGGAAGTACCGTAATTGCGAGCTAGAGTGCAAGGTAAAGGTCATATCAATACACAAACAGTAAGCCGTGTCGGATTGGATTTATTACTGTATTGTATGGTTAGGGTCTTGCGATTCAATTGGGATTTCTATGCTGGGAAGTGGATTTCTAAGGGTTTTATTCGTATTGCTAAAGAGTTTTCATAGTAGTTAGATGCCAATTTTTACAGTGTTTTTTTTTATAAATAGGCTTGCCTTTGCTGCAACTCGCCTGGTGTGGAGCGATAATATGGCCTAGGGTGGAGCACGCTTGTCTAACTAGAGGAAACCGATCCGCGCCAACCTTGAATAGATCTAGATTATAATGATCAGGAAACAGAGAAGCCGCCAGTAAAGTCCACAGACTGGCGGGAAGTGTTTTCAATGTTGGCATCTAAAAACCGCTGGTGTACTTTAGGCAGTTTTAATTTTTGCACCAAAATGCAAAATTTCCGTTTGCTGCTAAAAGGGGAGATAGCTGAGTGGGTTTGATGTATCAAATTAGACAATAGGGAAGGTCGTCCAAAGCTCATTGTAGATTGCGTGCTCATAGTTAGGTCCAATCAATGAGATCATGATATTTTTAAATTTAAAATGACACTATTTTCAGCTTTCACAGTTTATAACAAAAATTACACGGTCACTTACGGGATATCCAAAAAACTTGGTAATATTGTGATTGTGAGTGTGTTTTGCCGAGACTATATCGAGTTCCAGTAGTGCGCATAGCAAAAGACTGAGAAAGAGGGTAGACAAATTTGTCTGCTCCAAATATTTTATTTAAATCCGCCCGCATATTCCTGTCATTCCGCGATAATGGCGCTGAAATTCACAGATATCCCGTAAGTGATAGCGTAAGCATAAGTTTATAAAATTACATTAACAGATTTTCAAACGAATATTTGAAACTAGCTATATCGGCGCCATTAGTTCCTTCTTTTAACCTTCCCCATATTGTTACAAGTGTTATTAGCAATCAGTGCCTTCATGAAATGCAAATAATGATGAACATGTTCTTTTGTTCTTCTGTGTGCATTTGAATATTATATTCGAAACAAAACACTGCGTTTGTTGTTGCCTTTCCTATCAGCATTATATAACAAGCGACTTGTTTTTATTTTTTATGATTCGCGTGTCCTTAGCCATGTTATTTAATAAAACCTCTATAAATAAACCTTATTGCCTTCAGCTCGACTCGGTGCATTCCGAATTTACTTAAAGAATTGCTATAGAAATGGTAGCTACTTTATTTAAAGTAAGATTATCCTTCCGTTTCATTACATGGCTGTTTACACAGAAAATGTATGAGCAAAAGGCAAGCCTGCCGTTTCGTACTTACCGTACGAGACGGCAGGTCTGGTAATTCATAATCCCATGCTTAGGTAGATGAGTCGTAACAGTCAACGTCACAAATACCTGAACTTTTTATACAGGACTTTATTCATGTTATTTACTTACGCCAAAAATTTGTTGATGTTTGTTTCAGATTTTTTTTAGAAAATTACATTTATGCGAGCTTTGCCTATGGGATATGTAACATTTAAATTAAACCTTATTCATAATTAGTTTCTATCATGCAAGACAACATTTATAAGATTAAGATTTTGTTCATGCGTGGTGCGACTAGAATAACATGTAGGTCTCTAAGTGTGTTTCCGCAAGCCCAAGTATGTATTTTAATACTTTCAATAAGAATGAGAAACGCTACATTAATTTTGAAAGTGTTGAATACCTACATTAATATTTACATGTCAATGTACCGGGAATTAGTACAGGGAATTTATTCAATTGACTCCTTAGCTCAAATTGCGTTTATATTAATTACAAAACTTACAACTGTCAACTGTCATGTTTTGACAGCAAACATCGACAGTTTTAATTTGAATCTACAGAGTGTTGAGGTTGGTCAATAGTCAATTTACTTTACAGCTAATTTTTATGACTTTACTCTAATGTAGTGTAAAATTATTTATTCCATACATTTTTGACATTGAGCAGTTATTACATCCCTTGTGTAATCAAAATTCTACGAGCTCCAATGGTGTCGTGTTAAACACTGATAACTTGCAGCCGTTTTCGCGTGGACTTTTCGGACTCAGTATAGGTTAGGAGACGGTCTAATGGCCGATTCCACTGATCCATTTAGTCTTACTAACGCAAAAAATATAGCGTCGCGCCATCAATTCACCTTGGCAGATAATTAAACCCAAATTGGTAAAGTCATGAGCACCAATATGTACTTCACTTAGCAAAAAATAAAAGTGATTTTCTCCTCTTGTTTTGATAGCAATTTTATGATTTACGAACTTGGAACTTAGGAACCCGTAATACTCTTATTTTGAAGCAGGTCTAATCTCAAAGTTGCAATGATTATTCCACGAGGATATCTCTTTAAAATAGAGGTAAGTGTATTAATATTAGTGCTTGTGACTGTACACTCGCTGCAAAAGTTGCTAGACTCCTCCAGAAAAAAAAAAACGATCGGCAAAGCCGTAAGGCATAATAAACCGCACTACAGCTTAAAATGCGACCATCAAAGAGCGAAGGTATGCAATTACAACGCCGGAAGTGCGAAATTATGAGCTAAATACGACAACTACGTGTGAATAGAATAATAAAAGCATTTGCGAATTAACATTATTTTCTACTAAATATGTTGGCGTGGTTTAGTTTGTCTGTCTCTTGTATTATGTTACAGTTTTTTTTGGGACATAAAAATGATACAGATTACATTGCTTTTAACAAAAAAAATTTGTCATATCAGTTCTGAATAAACATAGGTGTTGACGGTAAAAATCTTTTTGAACACAATATTTTGTAGCGACGACATCGAAAATATTCTTCTCACAGATTTTACCTACATTTATTTTCGTGTTATGTTAAGACTAAGAATAGATCACCTACACAATTCAAACTATTCTCTTTGACATATATTTATTTCTGAACCTATTCTAGATTCTGTGGGTGTTAGATACACGGTGGGAATTATATCAGTTAGGTACTTATATCGCGAGATTGGCCAAATGGAAAAACGTGCATTTGTATGGTTTCATTGAGAATTTTATAGAAGCTTTCGGAAAGGTTTTTGTTTTTTAGACTCTATTTGAACGTGTTGAGACACAAAATCCTTATTTTATTGAAAAACTTGGTAAAAATATTGAAAGCAAGCTGACTCGAGAAGTCCATGAGAATTTAAAATAAGGCTCAAATGCGATGGGAATGAGACCTCATTTCAGCTGTATATTACGTGCTAAATTAACAGTTCATTAGGAGGAACGGGCCGTTTTCATGTACGCGTGCGATGACACGAAGTTCCGTCAAAGTATTTAACATTTTATAGGCTTGCGTGCCAACTGTATTACGGACAATTTTGTTTGGGGCTACTTTTCAGAATATCGTATTATTTTTATTTATTACTTTATAAATTATAAGTTTCTTAGACTTAAACAAAGCACACAATTAGACCTCTGGGGTCTGATTTTATTGAGTTCTTATGTAACCAACTACTCGAAATTTAATTATAGAACGTCAATTTAAATTAGGTAGCAAACATACATACATAACATCACACCTGTTATCCCCGAAGGGTTAGGCAGAGGTGTACCTAATAGTACACCAGCATTTCGTCAGTTAGGTTTAAGTCTCATGGAATAGGGGACGAGTCAACTGACATCAACCGGGCACAAATCCAGAATGCGTGGCTGCTTCTGCGAAATTCTTGATAGAAAAAACCCCATATTACTAGCCCGACCTGAGAATCGAACCCAGGACCTCGTGCTCAGTAGTCGGGCTTGCGGCTACATAGACCAATGAGGTAGCTAGCAAACGTCCGCAGATTTTCCTTGGACCCTGATTATTGAAACTTGAAGCTAGTCAAACTAATTGAATAGTGAACTGTCTAATAGTGAGTAGGCGTTGAATATTTTATTTTTCTGTAGATAATTTAGTTTCTTGGTCAAATCAATCACTGTCGTCAATCGCTACGACAAAAAATGAAATACAAGTGTGTGGCTGCCAAATAATATACATTTGTTAAAAGAAACAAGATATATATATGATTTGTCTAAAGGTGGTCCACCACGCGGGGCCCGCTCGCATTTTCAAAGAAGAGTCCTGTGCCCAAGTATTGGTAACATTATAAGCTGATTATACTATGCTATTTCCCTGAACGTCAGTTAATTATCCAGTCAGCAATAAGGAACTTTAAACATATTTCACTGTAATGTGCAGAACGCAAATATTTAGAGGACATACGAATTCGAGTTGTTAATCTGTGCCATATTTTTTTATTCTACAAAAAAGATTTTTCGCTAAAACAAAGGAAACATCGTATTAGGAAACTGAATTAGGTAATATTGATACAGTCATTGCACAGCATTCTTCTTTATAAGATACTGTACAGAACACTTCAAGAATCCAGACAAACTGTAATCACGCCAACATTTGTGTAAATCTGCGCCGGACATCTTTGCCACTCTGAGCATAAACATTGAGCATGCATTAGCCATCCTCCTGCGCAGTAACGTCAGAGAAATTAAATGTTACGCAACTTGACTACTTACAACTGTCATTTTTTGACAGTTATATGAAATGGTTTTAGCACCGCAAAAAGATGTAAGTAGTGTCAATTTGCTTAACAAAAAATTTCCCTCAGGTTTATGGAAAGGTACTGCAGACATATGACATCCGTTGTGTTGCAGCATCACAAATGATATTAGGGATGATTTATGCTATAGTCCTGGTTTCCACGGACGTGAACAGAGCGAAAAGGAGACAAGAATCAACATTGGTTGAGATCTACATTGCGTTTGTCATCTCTTCTGTGATTGGTCGCATCTTGCACATCTCCTCTCTGCTCCGTTCGTCCTTGCTTTCGTGGAAAGCGGGTTTTTCACCCGTTATTTGTACCCACGAAGCTCGCCTTTGCCTCAAGCAGGTTTAGCTTAGCATAAACCATCCTTAATTGATCAGATGAGCCAGCAAACGTAAACATTCTGAGCAGTAATCGATGTACAAGAAAAAACTCCGTGCCTGTTTCAGCCATCCGACGACAGAACGCACGCCGTCCGTCACTTCTCCTGGCACGTCGACGCTCGTTGATTCTATGAGAGAGCTCCAACGAGACCGAAGCGCCGCTTGCGCCGCGAAAGACGCCATGGCGCGTACTGAACGCACTATTATAAGCATTGTGGTGTTAGGAATAACGTTGGTTTTTCTATAATTGCACTAGTGTGTAGTGTTCGTTAGAACTGGTTGATAGTCATTTGTCTTTTCATTACTGTTGTTTTCACCGCACTATTATAAGCATTATTGCGTCAGGAATAACGCAGATTTTTTTTGTAATTGTGCTAGAGTTTGATGTTTGTTATATATGTTTTACAGTCATTTGTTGTACACTTTTTACTCTAGTTCTTGATCATTTGATTTCATTTAGAATGGAACTTTAACTGTATCTAAAGTAAGATTTTTATTATAATTTTGGCCGCTGGTATGTTTCTGGTGTTTGTGCGTTAAGGTGTTAGTAACTAGGCTAACTACATTAAAACAGACAATTTTACATAGTCATAACTATCCATGTCTTAATAATAGTTATTTTTCAGACTGGCAGCACATCAAGCTACTACAATTTGAATAACAAACAAATCTACAATCAAATTTCTTTAATAGATTTTCAACTTTATCTCTCTATATAGATAAATTTGAATTGAGATGAAATTTTACCCAGGGCTGCGGGCCTGTTCGAAAGAGATACCGCGGCCCTGGAACACAAAGGGCAAGGAAGGAACATGGATGGGTTTTATTCAGTCCAAGTCTGACACTCCCTTCCGCTCTGCCCAGAGCGGGAGAAGTCATTTGATGATTTCCCATCCGAAAAATAAGATGAGATTGTAATAGCTTGATGTGCTGGCGTGTCTAGTTCAAGGTTGGTTGGGAAAATCTAACATTTTCGGGTAGGTTGATCTGCTGGCGTCTGTTCATTTTTTAACATTGATACCTAGTTTGAGAGTCGATTTTTATGTGTTAGTCACTCCTACAATAAAATGCCTACCTACTGATACAATCATATGTATAATTTTATCACTACGTATTATAAAAAAAAGTCATCCGCCGCGTCTGTCTGTCTGTTCGCGATAAACTCAAAAACTACTGCACCGATTTTTATGCTGTTTTCACCAATGGATAGAGTGGTTCTAGAGGAAGGTTTTAGTATATAATTTGTCAAGTTTTTGTTGCGGGAAAGGGATCGAAATTTCATGACTACTTTTGGTCGCGATAACCGACATACACGCGGGCGAAGGCACGGGCATCAGCTAGTGTACTATAAAACAATATCTGTAATCTTCTATGTATAATATTAACTTGAGATTCAATAGATACAGCAAACTATAATTTTCTTTTTATAAAGTAACAAAACTACTTGCATTAAAAATATGCCCATACAAAAGCAGACTCAACTCGGATTGGCCATTTATTTATACATGTATTTTTTTTCCTTATAACTTGCTTATAAACATATAACAGAGAGATAAGATAATTTTTGACACCCAATTGGAATAAGTCAGTATAGTCAATAAAAAAAAAATATATATTCTTAATTGGAAGATGAGTCATTTCTTTGCGAGACTGCTGGAGTAATAAAAACAATATTTTAGTGTTTTAATGATAAGACTCCGTCACTCTGGACAATATAAACAATTTAACTGGAACTCTCATATATATATTAAACTAGCCACCTGCCCCAGCTTCGTACAGGTGCAATGTAGATATAAATTTTGCTCTTGAAGCACTGTAACTATTGCTGAAAATTACATTAAAATCTGTTGCATAGTTTAAGAGATCTCAGCACACAAACAGTAGAAGCGACCTTGTTTTATATTATGTAAAGATTACCTAAAGTTTAATAACTTAAATAATGATTTCCAATACTAAATATAATTCTATGTATTGATTTGATTTTTTTTAGTTATTGACTGTCTTTTCTTTTTTGTGTGGTTAGTGGCTAAACTGGTGTCAGTTTTTATGCCATCCATGGGCATCTCACTTGGTTTAACTTGGCTTTTTATTTGCTGACTGTATCTAAAATTCTAAATGGAAACAGATATATTGCACACTTCAGTCAAACATTGAAAAAAGTCAGATTTTGTAATCTGAATATATTTTTGCTAAAGTATGAAGCTGTATGGTTTATCCACATAATTGAAGTTCCTGCTATGTCCAAACAGACTAATGAAAATAAACATTCAATTAGATTCATCTGCTTAGCCCCCAACTATGTTGGGGTCGGCTTCCAGTCTAACCGGATGAAGCTGAATACCAGTATTGTACATGGAGCGATTGCCTATCTGACATCAACAACCAAGTTAGTACTGGGCAATACAATACCTTTTGGTAAGACTGGTTATCAGACTTTTTGGGCCACTGACTACCTGTAACAACTGTCAAAGATCTACAAATGACAGCTGGGACCAATGGCGTAACGTGCTTTCCCAGGCAAATTCAATCAGATTATTTGATTTTATTGCCAGCGGAAGAAACTCCGTCTTCATTATTTCAAAAGTAATCCTTAGGGTAAAACCATAATTTATTAATAAAGTATTCCTAAAATATCTATGTAAGTTTGTATGTAGGGGTTAATCTTCGAAACTACTGATCTGATTCCGAAATTTGTTTCACTAACGGGAAGCTACATTATCCCCGAGTGTTATATGCATTTAAAATATTCCCGTGTGTACATTCCATACATAAAAAGAGCGAAACCGCAATCAAAGGCTAGTTTAAAATAAAAATACGGAACAAACTCAACATCAAGGACCAGGCATTTGGCAATAGACAGTCATATTCAAATTCAACTTTCTCTAATGGCAAAGGATATTTGGGTCACACAGCCTATACATATATGTATTGGATTTCTAGGCAATGTTTAAGCTTGGTTTGTCTAACAGTATTTTTTATATAAATTCATGTTTACCTATAGGGTAGGCAGAAAATATTGAAAATCCATAAAATACTTCTTGTACAGTAATTATATACAATTTTTTTTTTGTCTGCATTGCAGTAACTATTTATCTTAACTAGACTAAAGTATTTCAGACAGTAATTATTTCTTAATTACCTGTTAGAAATACGATTTTCAGCCTTACACCCTGGCAGTTAAAGTTCAATTTATTATTTTGCTAATTGAAAAACAAAATTTTTACAGATTAGATTTCTTTTGCAAGTTTCCGTGACCTAGATTTTAAATAAAGAATACTTATACCTAAGAATCGCTAGTTTTTTTTTTTAAGAAATTGCTTTGTGCAATGTAAACTGTTATGTAATTCTTACTTCCTATTTTAAGAGAATAGTATTTTTCCAATGTGTGGCCTTAGTAAATACCTTAAGCAGTCAATTTAAAAAATACTTTTATGGTAAGATCAATGTTTTAGCTTAAATGATCTGCAATGAGGCAGCCTGGTTTACCTTTTATCCTTAAACTAGAATTAATTAATCATAAGCTCAAGGTTATTCCAATGTAATTGTCATTAAATCTACACAGACTAATAAATATACTTTAGATCTTAAAATCACACCTAGCTTTGTTTTCAACATTAAAAAAGATCCCTAACATAATTAACCTTCATAGATCACTAAAAACACCACAACACTAGCAGCCAAGGTTCTTTTCCGCATTCCAAATTTGAATTTAAATAAAAGAGTTCTATATCAACAAAACCACTGCACATTACATAAATATATTCATTTTTTTTAAACACATCATAAGGTCTGTTCACTTTTTAAACTCGAGAACTGGTTGTTCAATACTGCATTAGGAATAATAATGGCACTAGCTAGGTCAAGGCTTCAAAAATATCTATTTTAGTTCAGTAACGTCGGCTATTTTGTACTGTCACAAAAAAAACATTAACGCTAAAATTGTACTGTTGCAATAAGTTTATTTTTGATATGACATAAATTATGTCATAGTGTGTATTCCATTCCTCTTTTTTGATACAAAGTGCATGTGACTTCGATAATTTTCTAAAAGAAAATGCGGAAAAATTACTTACCCAACAGAGTGTCAATCCGTAAATGGGAGTCACCGTCTTTTGCGACACAAAATATTATTTAATTCACAATTTTATAAAATTATGTTCTCTTTAATATTAATTTACGATTTATTTTAGAATGTTAATTCAATAATCACACCCACAAACGGAATTCCGCGGTCGAATTGTAGATTGTCAGATTGACATGTGTCAACTTCGATCGGCTCAGCTGTCTTGTCTTATGCATTCCGTTTTACGCAGTGTTACATTGTCACTATCTAATGAACCGCTGTTTTCTGTTGTATTGTGAACGTGATAATTTTTACAATATAATTACATTATGGTATTATTAAAAATCACAATAAGTTAGCAAGTATCCCTACACTATCAATAGTAAAATAAATTGTAATCAGCGACATCTAGTAGTGGCTGAGATCATCTGCATGAATGAACATCTACATACCTGTAACCGTTTTAGGATGAGCAGTTTGTGTGATTTGTTTGTGTCAAGATAACACTGACTTAAATATTAACAAAATGAAACAAATGAACTTTACCAAAGCGTTTTTATTGTAAATTTTTCAAGTTATGGCAGGTTTACATAAAACTCAATATTTTACCAAAGGCCTTTGCAAGCGAAATCAGCTTCAGCATCGCACCAATCGATCAACTTTCCATCATGCCACATGAAAGTCCCTCTCAACTTCGGGGAAGCGTCCAGAATTAGATAAAGGACAAGCTTAGCTGATTGGTCAGGTTCCACTTCTCCTCCACCATGAGCCATTTCAGTCTTCATGTGTCCTGGATGAAGAGCATTTATGGAGATATTCCTATCAGCATATTTCCTTTGTTGGACCCTCGTCAAAGCTGTCAAAGCAATTTTGGACACCCTATGCTCCGCATGCTTCCCTTCATCAGCGAAATCGTTCTTATCAAACGTCCCATTTTTAACGCTCTCCAAATATTCGTCAACAAAGTTGTTTATTTGTTCTGTTGTCAAATCCGGGTCTTGTAACATTTTAATCCAGGATTGCTTCTTCAAGTTCGATAGATGGCCACACGCGCTCGAAATGTTAACGACCCTAGCGCCATCTCTTAGCAACGGAAACAAGTAATTCTCAATGGTGAGCAAGCTTCTGTAGTTTATGTCAATGTTTCTTTTCGCCGCTTCGTAGGTTGGGTAAACTTCGTCCCAATCTAAAATAGCCGCATTATTTACCAGTACATCCAGTCCTCCGTGTTTTATTTTAATAAAATCCGCAAATGTTTTCACACTTTTATCACAACTGATATCGAGTTGATGGAATAATGGTGTTAATCCGAGTTTTTTCAACTTTTCCACGGCTTCTTGACCGTTTTTCTCTGACCTTGCGGTCAAGTAAACAGTTCCATTGAATTTGTGACATAATGCTTTCACAATAGCGAATCCTAAGCCTTTGCTTGCTCCTGTGACCACTGCAATTTTATCCGCCATGTTTTAAAGCTTATTGACATGTGCACTGTCTGAGATTGAAATGCAAATTGAAAGTTGAGTCACTATTTTGTTTACACAAATTATAATACTAGTATACCTACGGTTTACCTATATTGAACCAATATAACACCTATAATGTAAATTCTTGGGTTTATTTTTGCACGCGTAACAATCGTGACAAATGTTTCTATAATGACACTGCAAATTCAACATTATTTTCAGATTGATAATTATGTTTTTGCAATGAAGAATATTTCTGTGTATGCGATTGGCTACACCGAATTATCTGTCAAATGATAACAAACCGTTCCGAAGTCAAAATAAATACTTTTATAGTTCAATTAAGTAGCTATATATTATATTTTTGATCGAATTCTCGGTATCTAAAAGCGATTTATTTATAAATGCCAAAGAATAACAATGCGATAAAGCTGTTTATAGTTTTATTGACCTCGTAATAATGTTCAAGAGCAGCACTTAAACGGTAATTTAAATTCAAAGTACGGAATAAAAAGGTCTGATTTTATTTTGGGACACCCATGGTAGATAATAATGATAATATTATGTATGTACGTATGTGTTACATAAATAACAATATTAAAGGGTGTAAAGGTACCCTTAACGAAGCAGAAAGCCACCTGTTCTCCCCGTCGATAATATTTTTGTTCTAGACCATACCATATCTTCTAGTTACGGAGACATTAGGGTTCAAAGTTCCGAATTTTTCACAAGTTTTTTTTAATAGGCTCTTTATATACTTCCACGACCCTCATACTATTCAATGCATCCACCAGCACAATGTTTTGAGTGCGTTACATTGAGTACTACCGTAAAACGTGATTTTTCACCCCAGAAAAAAAAGACGGAATCGTGAAGGATCTGTTTACACCTCTGTATGTATCGCCTGATTGTAATCGATGATGCGATCGACAATGATGTTTTTTACTTATATTTTTATTTAAAAAAAACGTTGCCCCACACTAGGAATTTCTCCTGTATCGTGGGTGCGCTCACAAACATTTAAACTCACATACACAAACAGCCAGACCCGGAACAACTATCTGTAGGCCATACAAATATTTGTTCCGTGCGGGGATCGAACCCGCGACACGCAGCGCAGCAGTCAATCGCTCAACCACTGCGCCAACCGTGCCGTCAAAGTAGATGATGTAGCTACCCCTTTTTTTTTAAGTGAAATCTTCTTTAGCATCGTTGTGATTTGAAAGTTGATGAAACGAAAAAGCGACAGTAAAAAGAGACGGACACATACATTCATAAGATTTAACGTGGAGGAAAATGTACACAGTGTTTATCTTGAAGCCAAATTTTTGAAGTTTCACTTCTACCATGTGTGAATTGCACACATTTCTTTTTTTTGAAGTTATACTTCTTTTGGCGCGTTATGGAAAAATGATGAGAGTAATTTTTTGCGATTCGCGCGCACAGCGTCACGAAAAACCGACACCCTGAAGTTAGCTAGTCAACATACACCCTGAAGTTAGCATCCTCACAAACTTTCACATTTACAATACTAAGTAGAGTTCGAAAAGCGACTAAGAATTTCAACATGGTCACGTCTTTAACTGTTGTTATGTCAGAAAAGCCACGTAAATACCTATCCACCTAACTAGATATTTGTCACAGCTCTTTTCCTCATCCGGAAAACTACTAACAGGGAAAAACATACGAAAAACACAGCCCTTTTATTACGGAAAGCATTTAATTCAGTTCTTAACAAAGAACAAATGTTAATTTTATTAGGAGAGCACAAATTAGGGCAGTAGCCACGTTCTTATTGAATCACTGGATAATAATGTTGTAGATTGGTGTGTGGATGTGTGAATGCGGAATTACCGAACTTGGTCATTTGGTCAAGGGAAACGTTCTTGTTACGGTCTTCCGTGAGTGTTTTTAAGGACTGTGAGACGCTTCAAGTGTAAATACAAGGTGTAAACGGACGCTTCACGAAGCCGTCAACCGAAATTCTGTACAGTTAACTACAGGGTGTAAACAGACTCTTCCCGAAGCCGTCAACCAAGCATTATGTACATCAAACTAAGTAACTTTACGCAAAAATTAGTGCTGGGAAACGCCTTCTTTTTTTGGGCTGAGAAATGACGTTTTACAGTAGGACTCCATGTAACGCACTCAAAACATTATCTGGTGGATGGATTGAATAGTAAGGGGGTCCTGGAGGTGTTTAAAGTAAAAATTTTACATTAAAGACATGTATTTAAAAAAAAAACTTGTGAAAAAGTTGGAACTTTGACCCCCAATATCTCCGTAAGTAGACGGTTCCCAGGTATGTCTGGAACAAAAAAATGATTGTAATGACGGGGAGAATAAGTGCCTTTCGGTTTTGTTAAGAGTCTGTTTACACCTTTTATGTTGCTACATGATTATTTTACACCCTGGCTAATACCAAAGGAAGTAAGGAGTGCTTCATTGGTCTAGTGGTCGGAATCCGACTGCTGAGCATGACCTGGGTTCGATTCCCGTGTTGGGCAAATTGTTAATAAGTTTTTCCTCAGAAATATCTCAGCAGTAGCCACGGAGTATGGATTTGTGCCCGGTTGATGGGAATAGGCTCGCCCCCTATTACATGGTACTAAGACATAACTGGCGAAATGTGGGTGTAGTTAAGTACGTCTCTACCTGATCCTTTTATACGCGAGATTACAAGCGTGATATTATAATGTTATGTAATACCCAAGGATTCGCATCGGATTACACAACCATAATAATTATATTATGTACCTATATATCAATTCTGCATTCGGATTTACTTATCCTCCCAGCATAAGAATGTACCTAATTAGTAATTTTATTAGCAATATGTATGCGAATCGTTCGTTTATTAGCGCATTTCCAGGAGTTAGCGGACAGGTAAAGTGATACCTATGTGGTAGGTGCTCAAGTTTATTGATAGCTTGTACGTGTTTTTTTATCTTTAGTAACTTACTAGCGACCTCCCGGCTTCGCACGGGTGTAATGTAGATACTAATTAAAATTATACATACAGGGTGTAAACAGACTCTTCACGAAGCCGTCAACCCAGCACTATGTACATCAAACTAAGTAACTTTACGCAAAAATTTGTGCTGGGAAACGGCATTATTTTTAGGGCTGAAAAATCACGTTTTACGGTAGGACTCAATGTAACGCACTCAAAACATTGTGCTGATGGATAGATTGAATAGTAAGGGGGTCGTGGAGGTGTTTAAAGTAAAATTCCTAAATTAAAAACAGGTCGGAATTTAAAAAAAAAATTGTGAAAAAGTTGGAACTTTGACTCCCAATATCTCCGTAACTAGAAGGTTCCCAGGTATGGTCTAGAACAAAAAAATGATCGCAATGACGGGGAGAACAAGTGCCTTTCGGCCTCGTTAAGAGTCTGTTTACACCCTTTATAAACCTTCCTCTTGAATCACTCTATCTATTGCTGAAAACTGCATTAAAATCCGTTGCGTAGTTTAAAGATCTAAGCGTACAGGCAGTGGGAGCGACTTTGCTTTATACTATGTAAAGATATAGTAACAGGAATCTTTATAAGGTGATAGAAAAGGACATGACATTATTTCAATATATGTCTTTTTTTTTTTCGGATGGGACATCATCAAATGACTCCTCCCGCTCTGGGCGGAGCGGAAGGGAGTGTCAGACTTGTACTGATTAAAACCCAACCATGTTCCTTCCTTGCCCTTTGTGTTCCAGGGCCGCGGTATGTCTTTCGAACAGTCCCGCAGCCCAACAGTCCCGCAGCCCGATATACTTAGGGCCTGTTTCATGATGTTCGTATAGAGCCACTACTTATCGAATAAATACAAAAATGGAACTGAATTTGTATGAAATTATCTGCCAAGTAAATTAACGGGAACTTAATCGTAGGTGGTGAAACAGGCCCTTACCAGTAGCAGCATTTAAACCTCAAGTTAGGTCTATGACATGTCGTTCCGTTGCATGCTGCACGCATCAGTTTTGCGTTTGTTACATTATTTGTGTGCTACCGTAAAAAGCGATTAGTCACAGCAAAACACAGGATGGAAGGGATTCCGCACAAACGGTTGCAACTAATGACGGTTGCAACCTATGACGGTTGCAACCAGTGACGGTAGCAACCAGTGACGATTACAACCAATGACGGTTGCAACGTATTCAGTACATCATTCTTAACCCCACACATAAATTTTGCATCGGTATTTTGGTCCCTTCCACCCTGCCTACTTTATTATCGAATCACAGCATTCAAAGCAAATATTTTTGTCTAGTGTCATGTAGGACGGTAGCGAAAGTAGGAGTATAGTCTCTAAATCGGGATTTAATTTGGCAGGTCATTATTTTTACCTCAGAGCGCAAAATCAGCACCAATTGAGTCTACGTTCTACGTTTTCCTTTGTTACGAATGTGTCTTTATTCTATGTTTTTTTTTATAAGCTTCCTATGACATGTAATCCAATAATATAGATGCAAGACACGATTTGCGGCATTATTTACCTCATTTGTGTATTTAGGTAACACTGAACATAATAATATACTATGTAAATAAACGGGAAGTTTCCACGATTGTATGACATAAACAATATGGAATAATATTAGTTTCATTTATTAGAAGTGTAATTTAAATTTCCATCAATGGTTTACTTAACATTCTTAACAGCTTAGGTAAATTTAAACGACTGTTTGGCATTTACTTGTAAAACATAATTAGCATCCTTATATCTAGGTACCTACATAATTAACTAACCTAAGGAAAATTAGCTGATTAAAAAAAAAGAAGTATGACAGGCGGGTGGCGTGGTATCTCAAAAGTCACGGCTGATAAAAAAAAAAACATTTGACACATTTGAAAAATGTTTGAACATTTTCGCGCGCTTAGTTTTTGCTGGAACTTTGACAGCTGAATTAAACATCAACCATAAACTACTTTGCATAATAAAAAAAGTAAATCCACGCAAACAATCTGATGGAAAGCAAACTTATTCAAAGAAAGTGTGAGTGATTCGACCGAAATGCTCCTTAGAGACGTTTGAGCGTGTTAAATCAGCATCCCAATGTAATCTGTATAAATAAAACATGACAGACCAGGCTGTATGCAGCGAAATTCCTTTGCCATTGTCCTGAAAAAATAAGAAAAGCGCGGGTATTCATATTACCAGAGACACTTATTTTTTTGGCGGTAAATTATTTTTGTTATAAGATGCGGTGCTTGATTTTTATTACACCTGAGAATTGAAACTTGGGCTTAAGTTATTTCAGGTTTACAATAAAAAAGAAAATTATTTTATTTTCAATGAAAATCAGTTTTTCAACACAACTTTGCATTGCAAAGAAATTAATATTTAGCCGGAGTCTAAATTGACTTTGGTAAGTCGTAGAGAAAAAAAAACAGTTTTCTTTTTTCTTGAATGTAAAATAATGATTATTTTACTAAGAAAAGATTTAATGGCACCGGGAACGCATTTAGAATTCTTTTCTGCGGTTGACATGTTCCATTATTTCTTACAATTAAGTTTAACAAATTCGAGGGACAGGGTTTTGCTACAAAATAATTAAATCATTCTGTTCTGGTACAAAATGAAAAGGCTAAAAAAGGGATTATAATTGAATTTTGTCTATGTAATTTTTTTCTTTTTGTTACACATTAAATAGAAAAGTGTTATAACTTAAAAAACATTGCCGACCATTTCTTTCATGCCAATTATGGAACAGGGTTTTTCTACAAAATAATGTACAAAATGAAAAGAAAATAATTTTTATCCATGTTCAATTTTCTTTTGTTACAGACTGTATTGAAAATTCAAGTGTTGTATCTTAAAGAAAAACAATGCTGTCCGTTTTGTTTATTCCAATTATGTAGGTAGCTTATTGTCGACCGAGATTTGTAGATACTTATTTCCCTTAATCAACTCAGTCTTTAGCAGCTCACTGCTGGACGTAGGCCTCTAACAAGCTGAGGTTCAGCACCGGTCCCAGCTATCATTTAAAGGTCGGCAGTCCGCCTAACAAGAGGGCGTCCACATTATGCTTGGGTCATTTTTTATTTTTGGGATGGGAAATCATCAAATGACTTCTCCCGCTCTGGGCAGAGCGGAAGGGAGTGTCAGACTTGTACTGACTAAAACCCAACCATGTTCCTTCCTTGCCCTTTGTGTTCCAGGGCCGCGGTATCTCTTTCGAACAGTCCCGCAGCCCACTATGCTTGGCCCTTGTATTTACCTCACCTACACATTATACGTTCTTTTTTAACAAGCCTCCTTTTTGCTGACGAATAATCGAAACAGTGTTTGGTTTACGTTTTATCATTTTATCTTTATGAAACAAGGCTTATACGGATTTTCCTTATTAAAAGACTACAAAGTTATGTGAATACACACGGAAAGTGAGTTAATTCGCCGTGCTTTTTTTTTTTCATTTGAAAGTGAGCAAAGGACTGAGAATGTTAGAAAGCTTCGCTGACGCCCGCTTTGCTTGGTTTCTCAGTTATATTTATGTTACTAGCTTATTCCCTATGCTTTTATTGAGAAGCTTTCGACGCCAGCGGGTACTACGGTACCCAGCAATAAAAAACGCTTAACTGCCAAATTGACATTATTGACAATGACATAAGTGACACTTGTGACACTTGACAGTTCAAACAAGATTTAATTGGCGCGCCACTGGATAAGACGTCACATAATTTATTCTACAAATTATTTCATCAAAGAATGAATGTTATTACTGTGAGTCTACACTATCCTACTGCTAGGTAATTATGACTTGCAGTTTTTCGTTTCAGGGCTAATGTGGACCCCTGGTCGTTGGTTTTGTTCAGCTCGTCCCGCCATCTTCTACGAGGGCTGCCGCCACGCTCTCTGGCTGCGTCAGGGCTTGATAATGTGGAATGGGATGCTGTCACCTCCTTCTGCGAAGCAGTCATGCTAGCGAAGGAGGTGGCGGAGCGTGAGAGGGAGAAAACCTCACGTTCCCCCGCCGCGGGAGACGCCCCGGGCGTCGGGGATCACGTAGACGCGGACCTGTGGACGGTGAGTAATGGGCTAGCTTGCCGTCCCTCCGTTTTATGACGACAGGCCGTGTTGACGGCGCGTTCGTGTTCCACGCGCGCCTCAAAGAGATGTCAGCAAACAGGGAGGGGCCCGTAAGGGCCGATGCCTGGCAGGGCTGCGGGACTGTTCGAAAGAGATACCGCGGCCCTGGAACACAAAGGGCAAGGAAGGGACATGGATGGGTTTTAGTCAATACAAGTCTGACACTCCCTTCCGCTCTGCCCAGAGCGGGAGAAGTCATTTGACGATTTCCCATCCGAAAAAAAAACCTGTGCCTCTAGGAACATGTTTAGTTACTTTAACAGGTCAGAAACTCGTCTGAGGGGTGTCTAACTATGATCGATTAATAATTACAAAGAAGATTTCACACAGAGAAGAAGTTCTCACAGTAATAAACAACAATAAAGAAATAAAACTTTATTCTAAACAGGAGAGATTTTCTGTGTCTCACGGCTGCGCCAAAAAGGCAAAGTTCAGCAAAATGCTTGGCAACTAATACCCGACTCTGGTTTACAACTGGACAGTCTGGTTTACAAAAGGTGAGAACGGATGTAAAAAAAAAAAATTATAATTTTACCAGACATACCACGAAGCCGGATTTACCTCCTTATGTTTTAAAGGGCACTTGCTGCCGTACCAGGACCGTCAAGTTTTTGAATCAGTTACAATAAGAAATACTTCGTTTATTGAACTCTGCGTACACAAGGCCGTCAAGTTTGTCTTCATAAACCGTACTCACGAATACGTACATACCTACATAAACTTACGCCTTTTTTCCAATGGGGGTAAGCGTAAACTATAGATGCCACCTGTTACGATCCTTTTTTTTTTACGGATGGGAAATCATCAAATGACTTCTCTCGCTCCGGGCAGAGCGGAAGGGAGTGTCAGACTTGTACTAACTAAAACCCATCCATGTTCCTTCCTTGCCCTTTGTGTTCCAGGACCGCGGTATCTCTTTCGAACAGTCCCGCAGCCCTGGCAGAGGAGACAATTACCTCAAATCAAGACGCATGGAGATACAATCAATCTTTCTTAAAGCATCGATTGTCTTACAAAAAACTGTGAAGACTTACTGATAAGAATCCCATATCTCAAGAGTTTACAATGAGCGTATAAATTGTAGGCTCACCTTTAAAGTGTTATTTAAGAGGATCTTTGGTTCTTTTTACATATTTGAGTCGACAAAATAGTAAGTATCATGTTTCCGAGAATGGTTATTCAATTTATACAGACAAACATCCGATTTTATTGTGAGAGTTATTGGATAATCTTCAGGGTAATTTGTACATAGTTTCATTCCGGGTATTAAATTGTAATTTTATCAGACAATGAGCGAAGCTTGATCGATCTGTCACATTAACGTTGGTTGCCCGATGTTCTTTTCCCAACTATGTTGAGGTCGGGTTCCAGTCTAACCGGATGCAGCTGAATACCAGTATTTTACATGGAGCGACTGCATATTTGACCTCCACAACCTAGTTAGTACTGGGTAATACGATACTTCTTGATAAGACTGGTTGTCAGACTTTCGGGCTACTAAGTACCTGTAACGAGTTTTGTTGTTTAACAGTTTTTGTTCTACGAGTTCTTGTCATTCTTGAAGAAAAAGTTACGAATTTCCAAAAGTCATCAGAATCAGAACTATAATTGATATGAATGTAGGTACAGGTAGAAGATGTTATACATAAATGAATGAGATCGGCTACAGTCTACCTTACGGCGTGCAAACTACATATTTCATAAATTAAAATATTAAGTAATACAAACAAAAATAATGTCAACAAAATAAAACAGAAATTACAGTGAAGTCATCATCATCTGCCTAGCCTTTTCCCAACTATGTTGGGGTCGGCTTCCAGTCTAACCGGATGCAGCTGAATACCAGTATTTTACATGGAGCGACTGCCTATCTGACCTCCACAACCCAGTTACTACTGGGAAATACGATACCCCTTGGTAAGACTGGTTGTCAGATTACAGTGAAGTCAATTTATAAAATTATAGTCATGTACATACATAAGTCTTAATTGGTCAAAGCAATTGATTATAACAATCTTATTCAGGATTTCAAATCATTCAGAAAGTTTTTCAAAGTAGTACCCAAGTAACCCAAGATAGGTACAGATGGGGAGGGTTTCTTCCAGAGATGGATGGCCCCTGGGGTTTAAGTTTAAAAATTAGAATTGTAAATTATAGGGTCCTGCCAGGGCTGCGGGCTGTTCGAAAGAGATACCGCGGCCCTGGAACACAAAGGGCAAGGAAGGAACATGGATGGGTTTTAGTCAGTACAAGTCTGACACTCCCTTCCGCTCTGCCCAGAGCGGGAGAAGTCATTTGATGATTTCCCATCCGTAAAAAAAAAAAAAAAAATATAGGGAAATACAGGCCAATTTTATGTTATTTTATATTTATAAAAGTAGGTCAGTCATAGAACAAACGTTTTCCGTTTTTTATAGTTTGAGACACCAGAGATAATAATAATGTTACACCCTTCATGTAACCTTCATGTAAGTTTCGTGTATTATTCGTCTCTTTCAAAGAATGAAAATAATAGCTAATTTGGATGATTAACACCATTAGTGAATTCGCATTTTTTTGTAAACGCAAAACTGCAACATGATCATTTAAATAAGTTGCAGGCGCAAATATTAAGTAAAGTTTCACGTTGATCTAAAAGTTTTTGAAGTATAACTTAATTCGATGGATCATTGTCGTTGATCAATGTCAAACCACGCGGGCGAAGCCACGCGTATAAGCTGGTAGTAAATACCTATCTACTATTCAGCTTAGCAGTTCCTAAGCTAAGATATGTAAATGCAAGTAGGCAGAAAACCCCTTCAGCCACAAAAAAGACGTACTCGAATAGTATGTTGGTTTTGACACCTCTCTACCAGTACCACGGATTTAGAGAATTGGGTGAATAATGTATGTTGAGTCTAAGGACAAGCACATCCTTTTATCCTAGAAAAACATATGGCGCTCTTGGGAAATTCGAGCAAACAAATTTTGTGAGAGAAGCCGCGGGCTAAACTACTCGTTTTTATGTTCAGTGGAGCTAGTAGGTGGATTAAACGTACCTAGCTAACTATCGTAACTTTTTATTATTATTATTATAGCTAGCCCATATTGTCCCACTGCTGGGCAAAGGCCTCCCTCCATTCCTTCCAACAGTCACGATTCTGTGCTACTTCTTTCCAATTCTCAAGGAAGACATCCAGTTCGTCCCGCCTAGTTCGTCTCCTACGTGGTCTGCCGCGACCCCGTGTCACTGTTTCAGGGCACCAGTCCTGAGCTTTACGGGCCCACAGTTAGTTCGGCATGCGACAGACATGTCGTAACTACAAACGATTTTAAAATTTGATTGTAATACTTGTTCCTGTTTTGGAGCGCAGCGTGGTGTTTCGTGTTCGATCAGTCTGATCTTTTTATGCTCAGAATGATGCGCTCCCTGGCTATTTGGCACACTCCAAGAATTATTGACGAAGCCAAAAGGCGCCACGTAAGTCGCATGCACGCAGACCAGCCCAGCGGTCGTCATGCATGCGGCATACGCAATGGTTGCCTGAAGATGGACGTTACGTTGCCGCCGAGGCCGGCCCAGAAAGAGATGGCCATATAACCTGGACGCTCACTGCGATGGCGGTTCGAGGTGAAAAAAAAAACTAGCCAAGTGCGAGTCGGACTCGCGCACGAAGGGTTCCGTACCATAGACCGAAAAAAACACGATTCTTGTATTATTATATTTTTATTATTTGTTGTTATAGCGTAGCGGCAACAGAAATACATCATCTGTGAAAAATTCTTTAGTTGAAGTCTATCTATTACGATTCATGAGTACAGCCTGGTGACAGACAGCCAGACAGACAGACACACGGACAGTCAATATTAGTAATAGGGTCCCGTTTTTACCCTTTGGGTACGGAACCCTAAAAATACATAAAAAAAACATACTTTTTACCGCATATACTACTTACATAATTCTAAAATATCATCATCAGCCTATAGCAGTCCACAGCTGGACATAGGCCTCTTCAATCGCCCACCAGCCACCCTGCGGAGATCGCCGCTGTACCGAGCCTAAGGGCGTCCCACTGTGTTTTAAGACCTACCTTTTTCATATCCTGAATTCCTGATACTTACTGTGATATGTGGGTCTGTTGGCTGTTTATATTTGTCATAATTGTGTTTTATAGCTGCACACAATCACATTATTTTCAAGTGCCCTAGTTTTGTGTTACTGCATATAAAGTTTATAGTTTGGGTGTTATAATGTTCCACAGTTCCACATTACAAACAGGTCTTATTTATCAAGTGTAAAATAATTCATACTGAAACAGCATTTCGTGCATCTGATTTTAATAAATCTCGGGATCTCATCTAAAATGCATCATTCTGTCGGCACTGCATCTTTTCGTCATAAATCTTGATCTTAGGTACGTAAATTATTAAATTTTTCATTAAATTCTTGCACCCATCAACTTTGTAATAAAGTTACAGTATTTATAATTTTACGGATTCTGCTGTTAAGTGGGTAGGTTCATATTCTGCCGAAGTTTATACATATACTAGCTGACCCGCGCAACTTCGTCTGCGTCACAAGAGAGAGACATTTTTCATTGATGATCCGCTCCTATTGGTCGTAGCGTGATGTTATATAGCCTATCCTATAGCCTTCCTCGATAAATGTGCTATCCAACACTAAAAGACTTTTTTAATTCGAACCAGAAACTGTTATCCCCTTTTGAACACCTTTAGGGCCTGCGCAGACGAGGGACTTTTGTCCGCTCGATAGAAATGTCAGTTCCTGTTCATTGTTTGTTGTGTTGTTTTTTCATCTATTGGTCGACGTCTATTGGTTGTTGCAAATTGTTCGCGGACAAATTGTCCTTCGTCTGCGCAGGCTCTTAGGGAATTATTTTACTTAAAATTAACTTATGTCCTAAGGTTAATTTCAAGTAAAATAATACCAAAGTGCTATATTTCACTCAATAATAAAGTTATAATATAAAATAATGTAAAGTTTCAATTGCAAGTAGTAGTAGTACTTGTGTAGTTTTTGTAGTAGTTGTTTGTTTTTGTTGTAGTTGTTGTGTAGTTGTTGTGTAGTTGTTGTGTAGTTGTTGTGTATTTGTTGTTGTTGTTGTTGTCGTTGCAGGCTCAAAACGGAAAAATATAGATTGTGCTTAAAGCATCAATTACAAAACGGTCTGTATTTTAAGCAAATGAATTATTCTTATTCAAAATCTTTCTTTGCTAGGAACTCTAGTGCAAAAATGCATGGTTATGCAGCGAATTTTAAGAATTTTACCAAGCAGTTTTTTTTAAAATACCTATTAGATCTATTCAGCTCAATTTCAAAACTGTTGTTTAAGCAGCAAACCAAATAAAATACCGACATGTTCCAATGAAGAAATGCGTGCTCTGTGATAAATATTCCTGATATCTGTTGAGTGACGAAATGAGGACATAAAAATGCGGTAAACTGAGTTAATATTCTTTATTAAAACTTATACTTGCTTTAGTATAAACAGAGCTTGTGGTGCCAATATTTCTTGGTTCTAGAGCTCCGTGCCAAAATTGGCGAAACGGAACGCTTATGGCATATCACGGAGAATTTTCTCTGAAAATATTTGATTCACTTTTGCCCGCGGTATCGCTCGCGTTATGGACGGTAATTTGACACGCGGATATTACGAAACTTCCCAGTCTTTAGCCTGTATTGTCTCACTGCTGAGCAAAAGCCATAGCCTTCCACTCCTGTCTCCGTGCGTTTTTCTTAGGCAAATCTCTTACAAACGCCTCTAAGTCGCCCCGCCAGCGTTTTTTAGGCCTCCCTCGGCGACGACGCCCGTCTTCTGGCACCCACTACGTGTAGACTCTGTCCCATCAGTCCTGATGCATTCTATAGACATGGCCTGCCCAATCCCACTAGAACCCAGCAGTGTTATTGTCCACATCACCGATTTCAGTTTTTGAGCATATTGTGATATTGCGAATTCATAAAAGAATTTTCGAAATCGGATCATTAGTTCCGAGGATTGGGTCCTATCTACATCCAAACTTCACCTTTTTGTAATAATATATTTGTGTAGAACTGTAGATAGAGGGAGTGATATGAGAATTCGAATGACGTTATTGCGACGCACGCTATTTCGAAAAACTTCACGAGTGGTACGTCAGTTCGAAATCGCCAGTGTAAATCACTGGGAAGCCGACCCCCAACATAGTTGGGAAAAGGCAGGCAGATGATGATGATGATTAGCTTATTTAAACGGGAAGCCAAGAGCACTCTGCCAAGAGTGGAGCGTCGTATTTTTTTTTGCTAGCCTGCTCTGTCCCACTCCTGGGCAAAGGCCTCCCTCTACTCCTTCCATC
Source organism: Lycophotia porphyrea (assembly GCA_950005105.1). Classification (NCBI taxonomy): domain Eukaryota; kingdom Metazoa; phylum Arthropoda; class Insecta; order Lepidoptera; family Noctuidae; genus Lycophotia; species Lycophotia porphyrea. The sequence goes on from OX465406.1 coordinate 13,347,649, forward strand.
TCTCGCGAACCCGCGCGTCCTCCTTCTAGTTCGGACGGAACTTATCCAGTTCGTTCCGCAATCTCCTTCGTGGCCTGCCACGAGCCCGCCTCACTGTGTCAGGGCACCAGTTACCTGCTATTTTGGCCCACAGTTTGACCGGCATGCGGCAGTATTACACATAATATTTTAATACCGCATTCCGGTAATCTGTTCGTGCGTAAATTAACGCCATCAAACAGTAAACAGACTAACAGTACTGCAGCTGCCACTAACGGTACATATTACACATAATTATTGCTGTTTATTTACTTTAACTTTACCTCTCACTGACTCATTGAATGAGTTCAACCTGTTCAACGCATGCGAACTTCGAACGGTCAAGTTCATCGGTAAGCCTAGCAGAAACGCGCGGAGTAGACGTAACATAATTTTTAAGACTTTAATAATATCTTCGGTTAATACTAATTGTACTTTGACTTACATGAATAGTTGTACTTTTAATTAAATCTACTTTATCTTCCTGCAATTGTCTTATGTTCGGTTCTGACGCCAGCATATCAAGCTGCTACAATCTGTCAAATTTCTTAAATAGATTTTCAACATTCTCGCTTAAGTATTAGATTCAAGGATGTTGAATGTTAACCTTCTTGGTGCAGTCACTAGTTTTGAATCTATACTACTGTCGTAGTTAAGTTGAATTTAGAATGACTATTTTGTACTGGTCAATGTGACCGTTTTTGATGGCTGTGCTCATGTATTTTTTCTTGTTATATTACAATATATCTGGTGAACGTGTCTTTGATTGCATCTACGAAAAATCCCTCTACAACCAGTTAACAAAGGATGATTGGGAAAATTTGACAGTTATGGGTAGCTTGATGTGCTGGCGTCTGTACATACTTAGGGTTGGGGTTGATGACACGGTTGGCGCCGTGGCTGAGCGATTGGCTGCTGCGCTGCGCGTCGCGGGTTCGTTCCCCACACGGAACAAATATTTGTATGACCTACTGGTAGTTGTTGTGGGTCTGGCTGTTTGTGTATGCGAGTTTAAATGCTTGTAAACGCATCCACGATACAGGAGGAATTCATAGTGAGGGGTAACGTTTAAAAAACAAGTTTTTTGACGTGATAACGTCTTATAAATCAACGAAAGCCGGCTGCACGCACGAAAAAGTGTCACGTTCTGCCTGAGCTGAGCTTTCAAGCGAGAGCACGGAACAAGCGATAGCGAGGCACGATCGGCCTAAGCGTTCGCCTTGTGACGCATCTTTGTATTATACAAAATAATGATAATTCAGTGATAACAATTCAATTAAATTCATAAAAGTATACAATTTTTCATCAATGTTTTGTTATGACGTTATCACGTAAAATTATCGTCCGTAAATCGACTTTACTGACATCCATTTTTTTTTCTTCTATTCTCCTTCCAATCAGGTACCTACTCTTGATTAAAAAATAATAATCCTTCGAATAATACATAATTACGGCACGTGTTTAAGTTGGGGCCCCGGTAACTAATCAGTACACAGTTAAATAGGTAAATAAGAAATATAGCAACCCAGAGTCGTCCAATAAGAGCGTCCCGCGGTCGCATGCCGGTGCGATATACAGAATCGTAGCGGCATGTATCGCTCTCTCTTTCCCGCGTGGCCGTTGAGAGCGGGTGACCGATGCGCGCGGCGCGCGGTGCGTCGCCAGTCCGCTGCTTACGCGCAAGGCATTCGTACCACGTACGTGCTTTATTTCAACTTCCCGCGCAAGTCCCGCCAATATTGTATTATTGTCCGCGAATACTACTTTTCCGAACTATTTAATGTAATAAGTATTGAGAGGTGACGAATAAACTGTTCCTACTATAATCAGAGACTAATTTCGTTTTCCCATTACCCGTCCTCTCATATGTGGCGCTCCAACGTGTTTTTCGTGTGACAATCGTGTAGTGCATAGTGTCTACTTAGTGAACGTTTTGCAGTGACGAACTAAAATGCCAGTGACAAGGAGTAGAGCGGCTAGTTTGACTCGGAGAGATGATGCTAACGATGCATTACCCGTCCTCTCGAGACCAAACACGCCGCCAGCGGCGTCCGCCAGCCAAGATGGCGACGACGCGTTCTCTTCACCGCGCGCCGATGCCAACGCTACGTTCTCTAATGAAAACGTGGCGATGATTATTGCTTCTCTCCAGCGCTCTCAAACAGAAGCATTCAGGGAGTTGCTCACCTCGGTGTCGCGAGCGAACGCATCCACCCCGGAATCACTCACGCTACAAGGGCACAACACCCTAGCCCGCTGCAAAGCAACCTTCTCTGGCCGACCGAAGGAGTCGGTCGAAGCATTCATAGACGCTATAGAGGCATATAGCGACTGCGCGCAAGTTACGGACTCAAACATCATACGCGGTTTAGCCTACTTATTCAAGGACGAAGCGGCCACGTGGTGGCAAGGCATAAAATACTCTGTGTCGACATGGCTAGAAGCCAAGGAAAACTTGATAAGTGCCTTTGGTGACCGCCGACCGCCTCATCGAATATACATTGAAATATTTGCCACGCCGCAGGACAAAGAAAACACCGACATTTTCGTGGCGCGCATTCGCGCCCTTTTCGCTCGCTTGCCCAAGGGTGATTGTTCAGAGTCGGCGCAGATAGATATGACGTACGGCCTCCTGCACAGTAGAATTAAGAAAAGGTTACGCAGAGAAGAATGCCATAACTTCCATGATTTACTCCGCCACGCACGGAATGTAGAAGACTCGTTCGACGAAAAAATCGTCATGACACACGCGACGAGTGAGCGGAGAATACAACCGCCGTCAACATCAACGCCGTCTACACAATCCGCCTCGCGTGATGACGCTGGCGCTCGTGATAACAGCCGCGTCCCCGCGCGCGACCGCGCCCCCGCACGCACGCACATCTACGGCGGCGCGCCCGCCGCCGCGGCGCCGGTGCAGGGCCCGCCCGCTCCGCCTGCGCCTGTTCCAGCAGCGCCCCCCGCGCCTATTCCACCGAAGCAGGACTCCACAAGGAGGCAACGGCCTACCTGTGCTTACTGCAGGAAGTTCGGCCACGTCAAGGAACAATGCCGTAAGTTACAGGCGCAAAATCCAGGTGAGAGTGATAAACAACCTAATGGTCAAAGTTTTTATTCGATTGAATCTCGCGCGTCTGACTCTTTTTACTCTATTAATAACTATGATAATAATATTGTGTGTGAAAGTGATAACAGTGCTACGTATCCCATACAAAGGACCAATATTATCCCACAATCTTTATCTAATAATGTTCAAATATTATGTTCTCGCAATATTTCTTGTAATGATGTAAAGGATGATGGCCAAAAATGTTCACGTAATTTTTTTTGTAATAATGTAAAGGATGATGGCCAAAAATGTTCGCGTAATTTTTTTTGTAATAATGTAAAGGATGTTGGCCAAAAATGTTCGTGTAATTTTTTATGTAATAATGTAAAATCGAACGCCCATTTATGTTTAACCGATGTATGTTTGTGTAACGATCGTTCGGGACCAATAGGTCGCGATTTACGACCAATTTTTAATATTTCAATTTTAGAGTTTACCGGCACCGCGTTGATAGACACAGCTGCCAAACATTGCATTGCGGGTTATACGCTATATACTCTCCTTCTACGTCAAGGTCATCCCTTCAGCTCTTCGACACGCGAAGTTAAGCTTGCCGACGGTGTAATCCGTACGATGGATGTACTTACTACCCCGTTAGACGTGTGCTTAGAAACGGCAGTTATAACGATCCCTTTTTTAGTTTTTCCAGACTCGACAAATAACGAGACGTTGTTAGGTATCGATTTTATAACCGCCGCGGGAGTAGTTATAGATTTTTTCAAAGAAGTCTGGTATTTCAGTAACTTTGATACAGTAAAATATAACTTGCACTTCGAACCTACCTCGCGTGACGTGTCCTGCGCCTCCACAGATATACTAAGAGACGATGAAGGTACTCACCTTAAAACAGCTGAGCGACAAGCGCTCGCTGCCGTTCTCACCAGGCACGCACCCATCTTTAAAGCAGGGGGAGTTCCAACACCGTATGCGGAACACCGCATTGACACAGGTGAGCATCCTCCTATTGCTGTTCCTCCTTACCGGTTAAACCCTTCGAAAAAGGAGCTGATGAAAGCTGAAATAGGTAAGATGTTACAAGATGAGATTATAGAAGAATGTGAATCGGCTTGGTGTTCACCGGCGCTGATGGTGCCGAAGTCCAACGGTAGTATTCGCTTCTGCGTCGACTACAGGCGTTTGAATGCAGTCACCAAAGCTGACACATATCCGATGCCACGCATCGACGAGTTACTTCAGAGCACAAAACGGGACTGCTACATGAGTACGCTAGATCTTAGATCTTCATACTGGCAGGTTAAGGTGAGGGAAGCTGACAGGGACAAAACAGCTTTTGTCTGTCCTCTAGGTACTTACCGTTTTAAAAGAATGCCGTTTGGTCTTCGCAACGCGCCAGCCACCTTTCAGCGTCTTATCGATCGTATCCGATCCTGCTCTGCTTTACAAGACGTAACTTTATTAGCATATCTGGATGATCTGTTGGTTATATCTCAGGGATACCAGCAGCATCTGCAAGACCTCGAGGCAGTTTTTAAACGTCTGGCCGAGTTTAACCTCCATGTAAATAGGGAGAAGTGCGCTTTTGCTCGAGAAAGCGTTAAATATCTCGGTCACGTTATAACACAAAAAGGTGTTTCCACCGACCCAGGGAAGGTGAGTGCTGTCCTTGAGATGAAAGTACCAGGTAATATGAAACACCTGAGAACCTTTTTACAAACATGTTCATGGTTCAGAAAATTCATACCTAACTTCTCAAAAGTCGCTGAACCGTTGACTCGCTTGACCAGGAAAAGTCAAGTCTGGTCTTGGGGCTCAGAACAGACCCAAGCGTTTAATGAGCTGAAGAGTCTTTTGACCACAGCTCCAATACTGGTGCAAGCCGATTTCAGTCGTCCCTTCATTCTGCGAACTGACGCAAGTAACTACGCCTTAGGCGCAGTTTTATTACAGGGCGACGGCAATCAGGAAAGGCCGATCGAATATGCCAGCCGACTCCTCAACGCAGCTGAACGCAACTATTCTACCACAGAGCGGGAAGCACTCGCTGTAGTGTGGGCGGTGGAGCGTTTTCGGGCTTACCTAGACGGTCAACCAGTCGTTATTGGCAGCGATCATCAGCCTCTACGCTGGTTGCTATCACTTAAATCACCAGCAGGTAGATTAGTCCGTTGGGCTCTAAAGCTCCAATCTTTTGATATTCAATTCCAATATACCCCAGGGAAAGCTAATGTCGTTGCAGACACGCTGAGTAGACCTATTTGTTCTAGCGACACAAGCGACAGTTGCGGTGTCTGTTCCGTTATCTGCGATCTACCCGCCAAGACACCTAGTCAGCTTCGCTTAGAACAAACTTCGGACCCTGAAGTGGATAAGATTGTTAAAGAGCTTGAAGGACCTGACGATGTTGCATCTAAGAGATGGTTAGAAAGGGGTTATCTCATGGATCAAGGAGTTCTGTACCGTTTCAATCCGGACTCCGATAGTGAATCCCCGCAATTAGTCGTACCTGCCGGCCAAGTTGCAGCTATTTTGAAGGAGTTACATGACTCTCAAACAGCTGGTCATCCAGGCATCGATCGGACATACCAGAAGGTAGCACAGCTGTATTATTTCACAGGGATGCGGAGAATAATCACCGATTATGTCTCAGCCTGCATCCACTGCCAGCGGTATAAGGCTAACAACACCAAACCTCCAGGCCTACTCCAAACACCAGTCATGAGCCAGCGGAACGAGGTGTTGGCCATGGACTTGTTCGGCCCACTGCCGGAAGGAGACCAGGGGGAGCGGTGGATCTTTCTCGTTGAAGACACTGCTACTCGATGGACGGAGCTGTTTGCTCTAAAGGAGGCAACAGCAGAGGCCTGTGCTCATGTCCTCATCGAGGAATATTTCATGCGGTTCGGTTTGCCTCGCAGGATTATTTCAGACAACGGTGTTCAGTTCGTTTCCGCAGTGATGCGACAATGCATGTCAGTCCTAGACATCAAACAAAATTTTGTCCCACTGTATCATCCACAAGCTAACCCTGCCGAGCGAAAAAACCGCGACCTTAAGGCAATGCTGGCCCATCTCGTGGCAGATGACCACACCTCTTGGCCAAAGAAGTTACCAGTGATCCGTTTTGCTCTCAATAGCGTGAAATGTCGCACAACGGGCAAGTCACCGGCTTATTTGACTTTTGGTAGAGAGATGCGGTCACCCACAGAGGTCGTTCACGACCTTCGTGCCATCACAGCCAAAGAAAACTTTGTCCCACAAGTGACCCCTTACCTCGAAAACTTCCTGCATTCACTGTCAGCTGTTCGGGAACGCGTCGAGATGCAGCAGGACAAGACGAAGCAGTACGCCGACGCTTCGCGCCGACCATCTGACGCCTTCGAGATAGGTGATTTAGTCATGCTGAAATCTCATTTGTTAAGCAAAGGGTCAAAAGACCTTACTTCCAAGTTCTACCCTCGTCGAGATGGCCCTTACCAGATAACTAAAAAGGTAAGCCCAACCACGTATACTATCGCGAGCACAGAACAGCCAAATATTGATGTTGGAAAATATCATTCGGAAGACATCACACGTTACCGAGGTAGGGACGACTCCATACCGAAACCCGTTCATCCTAAAAGAAAACGCGGACGTCCAGCTAATGCTGACGTTGGTCATATACCAGTCCCGGAGCGTGGGCGTTCTCCAGAACTGGAGGGGGAGTATATAGCAACCCAGAGTCGTCCAATAAGAGCGTCCCGCGGTCGCATGCCGGTGCGATATACAGAATCGTAGCGGCATGTATCGCTCTCTCTTTCCCGCGTGGCCGTTGAGAGCGGGTGACCGATGCGCGCGGCGCGCGGTGCGTCGCCAGTCCGCTGCTTACGCGCAAGGCATTCGTACCACGTACGTGCTTTATTTCAACTTCCCGCGCAAGTCCCGCCAATATTGTATTATTGTCCGCGAATACTACTTTTCCGAACTATTTAATGTAATAAGTATTGAGAGGTGACGAATAAACTGTTCCTACTATAATCAGAGACTAATTTCGTTTTCCCATTACCCGTCCTCTCATAGAAATAAATTATGAACTTGTTTCTCGATTAATATTGACGGACAAACAATGTCCTACCTGTTGTTAGTTTAGTTCATTACTACTTGTTCGTTAATTACTTTACCTAGTTGGAAGCACAATTGTTGAGTGTAGAGTCCTAGGTTCGAACTTCAGGTTTTTCCATTACGAGTTTCTCAATAGGCAGGCTTTTCCAGCTGGACGTAGACTTAACGACTCGGTGATGTGAGTATCTTAACCTTGGATGGATGGAGAGGGAGAGGAAGACCAGAGAAAAAATGGATGGATTGTGTGAAGAATGATATGGCAGAGAAAGGAGTAAATGATACCGTGACGTCTGACAGGGGAGAATGGAAGGAGAACACGTGCTGCGCGGGCCCCAAGTAGAATGGGATAAGGGTAGGAAGTTCATGAGTTGATGACAAGTAACCTTACCACATAACCACAAACAACACGATCAACCAACAAGCGTCCTGCGACTGGCTGCAATGAAAACAAATGAAAGAAGCATGCCACGATTTACCGCAACATGTCTTGCGAAGCGATGGTGCACCTACGCGAAGAAAATAAAAGACGCGTGAGCGTGTCTTGAAGCAAGTGGCATTACCCGAGGTTGTGAGCAAGGGGTCTTACTTGGAACAACAAACCTAGGACTTGGTTTTTTTTCAATGGCATTTCGTAGTTCACCCATGAGACTGGCTTCTGCTTAACCGGACTGACACTAAACACTGAAACTGACTGAACACTATTTGAGACGTCTATTTATGCCGTGTTGACGGCAAGTTCGTGTTCCGCGCGCGCCTCAAAGAGATGTCAGCAAACAGGGAGGAGCCCGCAAGGGCCGATGCCTGCCAGGGCTGCGGGACTGTTCGAAAGAGATACCGCGGCCCTAGAACACAAAGGGCAAGGAAGGAACGTGGATGGGTTTTAGTCAGTACAAGTCTAACACTCCCTTCCGCTCCGCCCAGAGCGAGGAGTCATGTGATGATTTCCCATCCGGAAAATGAAGACAAAAAAAAGGCCTCCAGCCAAGGACAAAAAGCTAAGCGTCAGCGGACTAAGGGTACCCTGTGGGTATGACCCCGGTTTAGGGCGTCGCTGGGGAGGGCAGCAAAGGAACAAGCTGGATCTGAGTGAGATCCTAATACTTGGTTAGCCAATGCGCTTCAAGCTAATAGGGATGTTTCCTGAGTAAACAAAATATGATTCTATTTAGTCCGTCAGTTAGATTATCAAAAACTATTGGATACGTATTTTTTGTTTTATCAAATCAATAAAAAATGAAGAAGATAAAGCCCATCAAAGATCATGAGTGGGGGCTTGTGACGTCAGTTTGCTAGTAAAAGTGTAGTGACAGTGACGTCACACGAGTTTTCGACGCACTGTATCGTCTTCATTTTTTGGTTACGTGAAAAAAGAAAAAATACATGTCCAATATGTTTGGAAATCTATCTGACGGACTAATTGGATTTTTTTGGTAAACTACTCTATTAGGCGCCTCCTTCAGTTCAACATAGATTCTAATTAAAGTCACCGATGACACAGGCCTCCTCTCTATGAGAGGGAATGGGCTATAATCCACCACGCGGGCCCAGTGCGGATTGGAAGATGTCACATGTCTTCGAATTTTTGGTTCTAGGACATGCCGGTTTCCTCACGATGTTTTTCTTCACCATTTTTTGAGGTACCGACTATATTATCTGTATTAAAATAATAATAGTAGGTAGTCATCATCATTATAGATGGCTTTATTTAAACGTGTCAGCCAATTACTGATACATTAATTTAATTAATTTAATAGTTATTTACTCCATTAGTGGCAGTGTTCAAGTTATTATTGAACATTAGGATTTTCCAATAACTATGGTGGAAGATTTCCACACCGTTCTTCTTACTACAATATTAGGCGACATGAAGGAGATACTACACAGATTGGAGGTGGAAAGTGGTAAATTAGGGCTTTCAATAAATAGGCAGAAAACCAAGCTTATGGCGATAGATCGTACGGGAATGCTATCGAGCGCCTGTAACATCCAAGGCATCGATACTGTGGACAGTTTCGTTTATCTGGGCTCTAATATAAATAATGAGGGTAGCTGCATCCCAGAAATAAAACGGCGCATAGCCATGGCTAAAGATGCTATGACACGTCTCCAGAACATCTGGAAAAATCGTGGCATAAGCTATAAAACGAAGGCCCGATTGGTCAGAGCACTAGATTTCCCGATTATCCTCTACGGAGTTGAGACGTGGACAATCCGAGCAAGAGAAAGATACAGGATAGACGCATTCGAAATGTGGTGCTAGAAGCGGATGCTCCGATTTCCATGGACAAATGTGTCTATCCTTTCCCAGCTCGATATCAAGACTAGATTGTCTACGGTTTGCCTACAGCGTATTCTGATCTATTTCAGCCATATAATGCGAAGAGGAGATAGCAGCCTTGAAAAGCTGGTCATTATTGGCAACATCGAAGGCATGAGAGCACGAGGCCGGTCGCCAACACGATGGTCCGACCAAGTAAAACAGGCTATGTCCTCAAGCAAATTTCAGCAGGTGGTGATGGCAACTTTGGACCGGAGTAGATGGAGGCAGATTGTCCATTTAAAGGGGTCCAGTGATCACGATCCTCAGTAATGAGGGACCGATTGAAGAAGAAGATGGTGGAAGAACCACACTGGAAACCCAAGTTTGACAACCACTCTTATCAAAGGGTTGTGTTATAACACTTGGCCCTATCTCTAGAATATCAGTGCTGTGACATTTTTTGAAGTGAAAACTTCTTCAGGCGCGTTGAATCTTGAGAAAAAAAAATTTTCACTTCTGTCGGCCCTCCCGGAGTGGTTGGGTTTTTTTAAATATAACAACACTATGGTGAGATAAGGCTTTTTGGCGTCGTACAGGACCAGTTTAGTTTAATTAATTCTTCTTCTTCTTATTAAAAAAAAAATATTTGGTTGTTTTCTTTTTTTATTGTTTTTTCCTTTGCGAATGACCTAACTAAATACTTTTTGTCTTTGTTACCCAGTCAACCCTGCCCAACTGGGTTATGGGGGTCAGATATGCAGTAAGACTGGACCCTAACATCAATAAATAATAATAAATACATTCTTTATTTCGATACAGTGACAACATTGTTACTGCGACAAATAAATATTTTATCTTCCTTTAAAAAAAATCATTTTTTGGTGATTTTTTTTTGTTCTTTCTTCAGAATTAGAAATAGGTGTAGGCTAAGTATCTTTGCATGTTAATATTATAAGAAGTACCAGCAGTAACCAGCGGTTTCGTCCGAAAAAAAATGTTTAATTACTCGACTGTTTTTCTAAAACAAAGTAAGCCTAACTTACTCCTTATCAGCTATCTACCAGTAAAATATCCCGTTGGAATCGGTCCAGCCGTTTCGGAGATAAGCCCGAACAAACTGATAGACAGACAAAAAATATTTTTTTTGTTATGAGTACCGTACACACTTTTTTACTTTACATTCAGAAAAAAGTTGTTATTTTGACATTACAAATAGACACAATTTAGTGTAATTAGATTTAAAAACTGGCCAAGTCCGAGTCGAGCTCGCGCACGAAGGGTTCCGTACTATAAACCGAAAAAAAAACACGTTTCTGACTGTCTGTCACCAGGCTGTATCTCATGAACCGTAATAGCATCCACACAAGAAAGGTGTTTTTATGTGTTGGTTTATGGTACGGGTTTCTTGTATGGGAGCCCCCTTTAATTATGAAATAATTTATATTTTTAATATTGTTGTTATAGCGGCAATAGAAATATATCATCTGTGAAAATTTCAACTGTTTAGGCTATCATTGTTCATGAGATACAGTCTGGTTACAGACAGCAAGACAGACGGACAGTGGAGTCTTAGTAATAGGGTCCCGTTTATACCCTTTGGGTACGGAATCCTAAAATCCAGCAATTAGATAGAGTAAAAAATTTAAAACAAAAAGAAAATGAAAAAGTCGATTCGCAAGAAATAATCTAATATTTAAAGATTAATTCCACTCGTTTGCCTTGGAACTAAGTGCTAAAACGCAATACAGTACCTATTTTTTCAATCTTTCGTTAGAGTTCTGTTTTCGGGTTCTCGCCGAGACAAATATTAATATTATCTGCTTATCTAAAAATACATATATAATGGGTTAATGGAATAATAATATCTTGGGACAACCAACACACCGCCATCTGATCCCAAACTAGGCAGAGCCTGTACTATGGCAACCAGACAACTGATAAACATACTTATATATTTCTAAATACATACATATTATAGATAAATTATACACCCAGATACAGAACAAATAATTGTACTCATCGCATAAAGATTTGTCCTGTGTGGGAATCGAATCCACGACCTCCGTCCTAGCAGTCAGGGTCTCTAACCACTAGACCAACAGGCCACGGAATAATAAGAACAGCCGGTGAAAATTGGATCACAAAAGCAAAGGAAAGACAGACGTGGAGCAAAATGGAGGAGAGCTTTACCCGTTGAGGGGTCCATACTGAAATATTGAATTAAATTATAAATTGTTTTAAAAATAGAATTTATTTAATATCTAGAAATCTATATAAATAAAAAGAAATGAATTTTTTAATTTTGAAACTACGTAATTGAATTGTAATTATTTTATTATTTTATGCATGCACAAATGTAATAGTAATCCTAAGATATATTTGTTTTATATAAGTCATTCATTATGGAAATAAAGAGGCTTTAATAATAATAATAATCTAAAAATACATCTATGATATACAGGGTGGAAGGGACTGACGCACAAACTCTTACCATGTATTCAGGACAACATTCTGAAAAACACCACACACTCCACACAGAATTTTTTCATAATAATTAGAAAAGAAACTGCTGTTTCATACAAAACTGATGAGACTTAAGACATACCTACATATCTTCATAAAGAAAGTTTTTCTGTTAGATGTTCTGAACCACAACCTGTATAATGAAAACACTTTTCTGGCACACGCTGTATATACAAAAGTGTGTAATTGAATAAAATAACCCTTTAATTGATAATTAACCCAGAGATTCGGAATCAAAGACATATTTTATAACAAAACAATAAACAATTTACCTTACCTATAATTGTAACGTGTGAGACTTGACAATTATATAATTTTGCTTCACGGCCTTCAAATTTTTTCTATGACATTTCTTTACGTCTCTATAGTATCTTAAATCTCTTTGTAGGAATAGACAAAGCAAGGCCAACTCGAATTTGACCAGTTTTATTTTTTTTATGTACCTAATTAAACTCATAGCATCTCGCCTTGTGATCTCTCCAGAAATAGCCAGAGATGTAGACTGCCGTAGACTGGATGGGAAGATGGGGGAAAAAAGTGGTGGAGTGGAGACCACGGACGGGACGGAGGAATGTGGGGAGACAACTGACTAGGTGGACAGAAGATCTCGGTTTAAAGATTCTTTAATAATTATTCTAAAAAGCATACATCGGTGCCGATTCCCTTGTTCACAAACTAAACTAAATTTAAGTTGAGTCCTGTCAAATGAACCAGCGCCTGACACCAAGAAAGAAAAAGTTTTCTTTCTTTCTTTCTTCAAAAAGAAAGAAAAAGTTTTCTTTCTTTTTCATTATGAAAAGGACAGAAGATAAATATTAGTTTAGTCCTGTCAAATTAGTCAGCACCTGACGTAATTTGATGTAATTTTAGTAGTCAACTTTTTGATCACGTCTAAACTGGTGTCAGGCGCTGGTTCATTTGACAGGACTAAACTAAAATTTATCTTCTGTCCTTTTCTTAATGAAATAGAAAGAAAAAGATGCACCGAACTTAAATTTGGTTTAGTTTGTAAACAAGGGAATCGGCACCATTGTTCACTTATCGAATAAGTTCATAACTAAGGTAAAGTGTAGTCGGGCTGCGGGACTGTTCGAAAGAGATACCGCGGCCCTGGAACACAAAGGGTAAGGAAGGAACATGGATGGGTTTTAGTCAGTACAAATCTGACACTCCCTTCCGCGTCGCCCAGAGCGGGAGGAGTCATTTGATGACTTCCCATCCTAAAAAAAAAGTTAAAGTGTAGTCCAGTAGTTAACAGTTTTGTTTTCTTAATGCAGGTAGGTACGATGTCGACATATTATTGTGCGAAAGACTAGCTTATATCCTTAACTTAAAAGTTTTATGTTGTTAGTGACGTTCTGCTTGAGTTTGGCTTTAAATAGGTTGAAAGAAGATGTGTTCCTGATATCTGCCGGTAGTCTGTTATAAAGTTAAACATCTTCGTACTTCATATTTTTCCTGCCATATTGCGATGTCATTAAAGTGGCTGGAAGAAACTGGATAACCATGATACAAAACCGCCAAAAGTGTAGATATTTAGAAAAGACCTACACTCAGCATTGGGTGTTTTTTTTGGAAATAAACCTTTAGTTTTATTAATAAATTATTATAAGATAATAAAAAAAAAATATTAGTAAATAAAGAGTCCCACGTGGTAGGTGGAGGGTCTATTACCAGGATCTGGACACAAATCAATGTCTGCTATTGAGAAACTTCTGATGGAAGAACCCAACATTATTTTGGCCGACCCTCGCTTGTGACCAGCGAATATATTAATGTTTTCCTCTTTATGCAATTCATCATTATCTGCCTAGCCTTTTCCCAACTATGTTGGGGTCGGCTTCCAGTCTAACCGGATGCAGCTGAATACCAGTATTTTACATGGAGCGACTGCCTATCTGACCTCCACAACCCAGTTACTACTGGGAAATACGATACCCCTTGGTAAGACTGGTTGTCAGACTTTTTGGGCCACTGACTACTTTAACGACTGTCAAAGATCTTCAAATGACAGCCGGGACCAACGGCTTAACGTGCTTTCCGAGGCACGGAGGAAACTCGGTATGTAATGGGTGGTCCCCCATCCACAGACCAACCTAGGCAAGCACGGCTTAACCTAAAGATCGACCCGAGCGGCTGTTATTGTTTAGCCACGAGCTCCTTTATGCAATTATGCATCACAAATTAAAGGTCGATGAATATGTTTAACATTTAATTTTATTATTACCTATTAATTATTTTTTTGCTACGATTTGTTATGTTAAAAATTCATATAAAGAAAATTAACATGAATAAGGAAGTTGGGGTCTGAATCTCAGCGGGATGTATTTGTGTTCAAATATTCTGAACATGACATCATTAGTTAGGTACTTTTTAATGATGAATCTGCATTTTACATAATTACCTACCTAATGCTCTTCGAGTAGCAATACTTAGCGGTATGCCTTGGACTGTCAATCCTGCTACATCCTTGTTGACTAGCAAATATTTTGATCATAGCATTAGCTATCCCTAACAGCAGCAAACGACAACGCGGCAGGAGATGGCGGGATAATCATGATTGACACCATTAAAAAAAACACTAATAACAGCAATGGATTTATAATGATGATACTAACGGGTCTACCCTTTATTGCAGAACTTTTTTTGTCATATTTTTATTTTGCTTAGTAACGGATAGCATAAACTTCATTTCGCAGAAAATCGTTTGGCAGACACTCATTTATCATCCAGTCAAAACTCATAATTTTGTAAGTCAGAATCATCTTAAGGCATAAATTTCATATGCATAAGAATTAAAAAGTAGAACCGGAATCAATCATATCGCAGAAAGTTCACAGTCAGGATCAACTTTTGGCATGAATTTCATATCGATAGTCATTAAAAGGTAGAACTATCATTTCTCAGAAAATTTACAGTCGGTACCGTCTTTTGGCATACAATAGTGCCGATTCCCTTGTTCACAAACTAATCTATATTTAAGTTGAGTGCATCTTTTTCTTTCTATTTCATTATGAAAAGGACAGAACATAAATATTAGTTTAGTCCTGTCAAATTAGTCGGCACCTTTAAAAGTATGCTATTGTAAATTCGGACATATAAACATTCGGCCAAAATATAATTATACTAAATAATTTTTATGCCTTATAAATATTCGTTTAAAGAAAATTATGCAAAGCGTGGAGCATCAAAATTCTGCCAGATAGAGGGAACCCGATAATAACACCGATGGCTGATGATATATAATATATTTTTTTAAGTTTTTATATTTTATATTCTTTTTTAATTAATGGTTAAAATGTAATTAAATTGTAAAAAAATAAATAAAGGAAACAAAAATAATAAACTATTAATTTATTATTTTTGTTTCTTTTTTTTTAACCTCTTTTTTTTTTCGGGTGGGAAATCTACATATGACTTCTCACGCTCTGGGCGGACCGGAAGGGAGTGTCAGACTTGTATTGACTAAAACCTATCCATGTTCCTTCCTTGCCCTTTTTGTTCCAGGGCCGTGGTATCTCTTTCGAACAGTCCCGCAGCCCTGGCAGGCATCGGCCCTCGCGGGCCCTTCCTTGTTTGCTGACATCTCTTTGAGGCGCGCGTGGAACGTTATATCTCTTGTAAGTGGTTTGTGGTGGCTTGCAGAATTACTGACAGATAACGCACATACTAAAACGCTAGGTCTAAATTAAATAATAGTAAATTTGAAATAATGATTGCACCCGATATCCTTTTCTATCGACGGCTAGCACTAAAGATTTTTTAAACGGAATATACTAAATGGAATATAGAATAGAGATGGATGGATGGATGGATATTATTTAATAGAGAATGAATTTTTGCATGGAAGTTCGTATTTTTTTTCGGCTGGAAACACCATCACAATTAAAAAAGAACTCTAAAATATTTTATTTCAAATAAATCTGCAAGGGCACTTACAAAACTTCAAAAGACACACGGCATATCGGGTTGGTCGTTTGCTATGTTACTTACCTACTCTTAAAGTATTTGATTTTAACAATGTTATCATGTTGCAGTCTTTATAAATCAGGTACGCGACTTGTAAAAAAATTTATTATTTACATATAAATAGGTACTGGCTGCATCTCGCATAATACCCGCGGTCACTCTCCGACGACGCGTTGTCCTTAAACTTGGTCGGCTAGTCGAGCGCATGCGTGTCGCGTAACACACGTCCGTACATTGTTCTTGTTTCGAAACGCGAGCCAAATTCAAATCGAGAATCGTATTTTTCTTTTCTTTTTTCAAAGAATAAAAGGGGTTTTCCGTGTGTGACTTTGTGAAAAAAGACAATTTAAAGTTTTCTAGAACTCTTTGGTTTTGTTTTAACATATTTGGAGTTATTGGATGATGTTATTTTGAATTAAATAAGGTATGTTTTTATATATTTCTAATTAACTTTTTTCCTTTCATAATCCCTTATGATCTTGATCTGGTTAATTTTTAACTGTTTTTGAATGTGTTATGTTTTAATTTGACTGATCAGGGAGTTGATGTTCAGCCAATCCTTAACATTGTCCCCACACTTGTTTATTATAAGGGCGTAAAGAAAAGAAAGCAAAATTTAAGTATAGAATTTGACGTAGTACAAACCATTGTCCATTCATATTATAAAACCATTATCAGTAATTGTTACAGCCGGTGCTAGAAATATCACGAAGGTTATATATAATTAATAGACCATTAGACAGGTGGTTAGGAGGCGCTAGTACGAACGCACTTCGTAAACGCGACGATTTTGGTATCGAAAATATACACAAAATATTATCTTCTAGCATTATTGTTTTAAAAGACAATGCATAAAGCCCATAATTGGTGCCTTTTTTGAATAGAATTAAAATACATTTATTTCAGAGCAATAACAATTATTTGCTCTGAAATAAATGTATTTTAATTCTATATAGTTTTGTTAGTGACCGCGAAAAAAAAGGCACCAAGGTGGCAAAAAAGTCAATGAAACAAAAGAAGATACAACCGTATCTTCTTTTGTTTCATTGACTTTTTTGCCACCGAGAGAAGAGGACGGTTTTTTCTCGGAGAAAGTTTTTATTTTACCCTTCTAAGTTGTAGCCACACAAATTCTTGTCAGGAATGAATTTTTAAATTGTGATGGCGCGTACATAAATTGTAAGGCACCATCAAAACGGCCACAGCATAACAGGCCACTTCAAGCGATGTCGCGTGATGTGGCAATTAACGTGTGGAAAAACCAAATGACTGAACCGATTTCGATAAAAATTATATGGGACCAAGGAAGTATGATCTACCAAACAAAAAAAGAAAATTAATAAAAGTCATCAAAATCGGTGCATAATTGGCAGTACAAACAAAAAAAAAAACATACAGTCAAATTGAAAACGTTCTCCTTTTCTGAAGTCGGTTAGAACTCGGTATGATGGTAAAGCTCAAAAATAAATCGGATCAGCATGGACTGAGTTAAAGCAGTTTAAATACAGTGATTTTAACGTTAGGTTTGCGTTAGGCAAGGACCCAAGACTTTGACTTTAGAGAAAAATATATAAAAAAAAAATATATATATTATTAAAGCGGAACCAGTAACATTTCATTTTAAAATCGCACTATTTTCCGTAACCTTGACTTCACGCGGTCGTACTGAGCCTATTGGTCAAATGTTAAGAACTCAATTAATGCTATTGTAGTACAGTTTTATGCTATATTTTTTATTGCGGAAGATCATCCTACATGTCATTTATCTGTCAAGGATGTTAAAAGAGGTCATTCTTCGGTATTTTAAGTATGCTTGTAACATAAGTATACAGCGTGTAAACAGACTCTTCACGAAGCCGTCAACCAAGCATTATGTACATCAAACTAAGTAACTTAACGCAAAAATTTGTGCTGGGAAACGACTTTTTTTTTTGGGCTGAAATATCACGTTTTACGGTAGGACTCAATCAACTCAAAACATTGTGCTGATGGATGGATTGAATAGTAAGGGGGTCCTGGAGGTGCTTAAAGTAAAAATCTTACATTAAAAACATGTATTTAAAAAAAAAGTTGTGAAACAGTTGGAACTTTGACCCCCAATATCTCCGTAACTAGAAGGTTCCCAGGTATGGTCTAGAACAAAAAAATTATCGCAATGACGGGGAAAACAAGTGCCTTTCGGCTTCGTTAAGAGTCTGTTTATACCTTTAGACATGTCATACATATATACTTATGTTACAAGCCGTATGCTCATCGGATACCACTTTAATATAATTTTAATAAAACCTTAAAATCTTCTTCAAAGCTAGTATCGCCACATTGACCGGTCCCGTGCGTGAGAGACGCACGGGACCGGTCAATCTAGGGAATCCCAGCAACCTTCACCAGGTTATCGGTCCACCTAGTAGGAGACCTTCCAACGCAACGTCTTCCTAAATCAATTGCTTAAATCAAATCGCGGCGATAGTATCTATCGAATTTTTCATTTTATTTCATTTATTCGTAAAACAATTTACATTGTGTTGAATATATTGTATACACATGCACTTCACATACAATTATAAGAACTATGAATAAAATTATTAGTAATCATTCCCTGAAATTCAATACAGTGCCAAAGTTTCAAATAAATGTCAAACCGGTTTAAATACAATGTCAAAATGATACTCAGAATCGTGATTTTTCCGCAGAACCGACTTAGAATTCGCATGTTTAAACAATATACGTGGAATGTAAATCATTTAGCGGAAGACCGAATATTATAATATTTAAAAACAGTTATTAATCTCGTTCAATGCTAAGGCCTTAGAGGTTTAGATAAGTTATTGCTTGCCAGCGAGCAGCTACAGTCTTGACCTTAACTTTGGCTAAGTTATGCCTTTCTCGATAGATTTGACCTTGAGTTTTGGAACAGTTTTTAACTAGGAAGAGTTTGAATACCGGTTCTATGTGCGCGAAAAAGTCTACGAGTTCAAAGGAGAAAATAATGTAGGTATATCTTGAATATACAGGGTAGAAGGGGCACAAACGGTTACTATGTATTCGGTAAATCATTTTGAACCGCCCCCCATATTTTTTTTTTGTTTTTTTTTTCGGATGGGAAATCGTCAAATGACTTCTCTCCACTCTGGGCAGAGCTGAAGGGAGTGTCAGACTTGTACTGACTAAAACCCGTCCATGTTCCTCCCTTGCCTTTCTTGTTCCAGGGCCGCGGTATCCCTTTCGAACAGTCCCGCAGTGGGCGGGGGGGGCATCATATTATACATTTTTCAACGGTAATAAAAAAAAAAACAGCTTTTCTTTTTCTTAAATTACTTACTCTATGATTGGATAAGTGCCCCGATGATGGGAATCGCCCTCTTTTGTTTGAGACTTAAACATAACTGGCGAAATGTGGGTATACGTCGACTCGTGTCGTCGTGGTCGTGTCGTCGTGGTCGTGTCGTCGTAGTCGTGTCGTCGTGGTCGTGGCGTCGTCGTCGTGCGACATGTTCCTGTTTATAGTAGCTAGTCAAGGATGATAGGTTGTGGTCGCTTATCGTAAACACACCCAATACTGCGAAAAATCTAGCGAAAAAATTATCATCTGCCTATAATGTTCCCACTGCTGGGACACAGGCCTCCTCTCTATGAGAGGGAATGGGCTATAATCCACCACGCGGGCCCAGTGCGGATTGGTAGATGTCACATGTCTTCGAATTTTTGGTTCTAGGACATGCCGGCTACCTCACGATGTTTTCCTTCACTGTTTTTGAGACCAGTGGTGATGAAATAAATTACACAAAGTAATGCGCCTGCCTGGGTTCGAACCCATGACTTACTGTTCGTATGTCGGGGTCGCTACCACTGGTCCACCGCTGCTCGAAAAGCTTCATCCTTGACCTATTCATACCAAAGATACTTGACCGGTCGTGGGCATCTTGGCACCGCGCAGTCTTGAAGATTGACACAGCTATGCGGTAACGAATTATTAATTATATCCTCGCGATTTACTTGCTCTAACAAGTTTCATTTTTATATTAAAAATTTAATTTGATTTTTAGACTAAAAAGATTAGTTCGGTATCTAAGTTAAAGAGAAGGAATATTGCATATTGTTTGGGACGAACCAGCATTTCGATATGTGGGACAAAACTCAGTGGGCCGAACGAAGAATAAATCAGATAAACATTGATAAGGTTCGAAGGGGTTGGCGTATCCGTATGCATAAAAAACTCTTTTGTTGGTAAAGATAGTCAGAACACCAGATTCTGTAAATAAATGAGAAAACCAAGGCTCGCACACAGCTTTGCCCACTTTATGTCGAATCTCCCGGGAACAGAACATAGCATCACGCCTATAATCCCCAAAAGGTTAGGCAGAGGTGTACCTAATAGTACACCCACAATTCGCCAGTTATGTTTAAGTCCTTAGTACTCCAAAAAAAATAAAAAAAAAATAAACCCATCCATGTTCCTTCCTTGCCTATTGTGTTCCAGAGCCGCGGTATCTCTTTCGAACAGTCCCGAAGCCTAATTCCTTAATACTTAGATTAAAGATAAATGATTGTGTGCCAGACTAAAGAAAAAGAAATCTAGACTTCGTAGCTGCTACTGAGATATTCCTGATGGAACAACACAATAACAATTTACCCGACCCGGGAATCGAACCCGGTGCCTCATGATCAGCAGTCATAATTGCGACCATTAGACTAACGAGGCCCCGGGCCGAGGCATCCGGTCTTCCGGGATACCTGCATCAAAGGTATCATTTGTCCTATCTCAGGTCATGGTCTACTTTTATCGGAAACTAACTATATTATGCCGATATGGCGTTAAACCAGGGATTCCCAAACTATTTTGGGTAAGAGACTCCTTTTCCAAAATGAACTAACCTCACCTCACCTCACCCTCACCCTCACCTCAGACCCCCAAATAACTTTAATAGCCCAATCCCTAGTTTTTTTTCTTATTGATAAAAAAATACTTACCAATATAAAAACTTTGCGGTTGGTTGTGAGTACTTACCTTTGACATCATTTTCTCAACTAAATTTAACATAATAAATAGACATAAAATTCAGTAAATATACGAACTTGTGAACGCTTATCGACTTGTTGAGTTTTTTATAAGTACACACGGCGGCACATCAAACTTTACATTTCCAATATAACGTGGCCTTGCTTTGTGTATATTTTCTGTACAATGAGAGATCCGCATCAGCTGGTTTTGTATAGCTTGATAAGCCGTCGTGCGTACGTACAACAATGTTACA
Source organism: Lycophotia porphyrea (assembly GCA_950005105.1). NCBI lineage: Eukaryota > Metazoa > Arthropoda > Insecta > Lepidoptera > Noctuidae > Lycophotia > Lycophotia porphyrea. The sequence continues at coordinate 13,368,839 of OX465406.1, forward strand.
GACCTACAGTACTTCCTACTAAAATATTAATAATTCTTATAAAAAGTTGGTAAACGTAACACAACTTATACAGTATCTTGAAGTTTGAAATTAGAACTGGTTTCAATTAATAGGGGTCGATTTTTAGACCTCATCATGTCCTCATTATGTCGACCCTTGGGAAACCGGTATCGACCCCAAGGGGTCGATATGGACCACTTTGGGAATCCCTGCGCTTGACGGACCGACAACAACAGAATCTCTATTTATAATATTAACTGTAGAATTATTACTTCCTATTACTGTTTTATATAACATTTGAAACACGACATTTTAAAATATTTCGCAGTGAGATCAAAGTATCAATGTCAGAGAATACGGTAATAATTTATTTTGTTACCGATTATCACGATATACAGTACTAAAGTCACACGATTCAAAATTTTATTTGTCACGCTATTATAGATAGTTTTTTCTCTCACCATAGGCCACAGTTTCTTGGCACTAAGCAATACGTGTGGTAACTAAGTTCAGTTTATGGGCGTCTATTAAAAAGTATCACTAAACTAACGAAATATAAAGGACATAGGGCAAATGTGGTCCAACTGTACTATGACATCTTTTTGTTTTAATATAAACCACATCCCAATACATTTTCGCCCATAGTCTTTTATATTTTTACCATTTATTATATATTGAGGATCTTGAGATTTTAAGCTTACTCATTCGTCAAACTATTCAAATCATGTTATGATAAAGTAATATCCTTGTATTCGGTAGAATAAGTTGTAAATAATTTACATATTTAAGACTATTCTCAGATTTTTGTTGGAACAAATTAGCATTTACATGTGTAAAACTCCAAAATTACGTAAATGTGTCGTGAATGCTAATTTTAAGGAAGGTGTAAGGAAGGTTAGTATTTCCTGTCTATGTGATTCATCCTTTAGTTACGAGAATAAATTAAACTTGTAAAATAATCAGATAAGTTAGTAGAAATGCAGGAGAGTAATTTAAAAGTTACTTTCAAACAAGGCTGAAAATTATCAGTTTCTGAACGTAAAGAATTTACAAAAAAAAAGACTTCCAAAAAACCCTAAAAATAACTTTACTTTCGGAAGTCGGTATCTTTGATTGTTTCATTGACTTTTTTGCCACCGACTTCCGAAAGTAAAGTTATTTTAGACTTTGTTAGTGTTTTTTTGGAAGTATTTTTTTTTCTTTCTATACAAAGTGATAATGACAATACTTCTCTTAATATCGCGCCGTAGTTTAAAAAAAAATAGTTTATGATTAATTTCTGACTGCCTCATTAGTCTAGTGGTCACAAGGAACGGTTCTCGAAGGAAACTAGTTGGCACAAATATGGGCCGATGTGCCAGAGTCGTCACTCAGTGGGTGCCAGAAGACGGGCGTCGTCGCCGAGGGAGGCCTAAAAAACGCTGGCGTGACGACTTAGTGGCGTTTGTGAAAGATGGACCTGACTGCTTCGTTGGTCGAGTGGTCTCAAGCGCGACTGCTGAGTATGAGGTCCTAGGTTCGATTCCCAGGTCGGGCAAAGTGTTATTGGGTTTTTCTATCAGGCATTTCTCAGTAGCAGCAACGGAGTCTGGATTTGCGCCCGGTTGATGGCAATAGGCTCGCCCCCTATAACATGGGACTTAAACATAACTGGCGAAATGTGGGTGTGCTATTGGGTACACCTCTGTCTAACCCTTCAGGGATTACAGGCGTGATGTTATGATGTTTTTTAGTTTTTCTTAACCGATTTCAAAAAAAGGAGGTAACACAATTCGGTTATTTTTTTTACGTTTCCTTATAACTCCGTCATTTATGAAACGATTCGAACTATTTTTTTGTTATGTGGTAGGAAGTAATTTTCGATTGGTGCCATATAAATCAAAATCGGTTCAATAGTTTGGTTTTTTTATTTATTTATTTAAACTTCATGTACAAGAGTGCTACATAGGCGGTTTTTCCTTTAATACGTATTTTTTTCTTGTTGGACTATGTTCATGACAAGAATTTGTGTGGTATATATACTACAACTGAAAGGGCAAAATAAAAAAAATAAAAAAGTCTTCTTTGAAAAAAAAAAAAACTTTTGTGTGCAGACTAGTAACGCTATGATGGTTTTCATTATTTCATTGACCTCAAGATAAACAAGTTAAGAAAATATCTAAGAGCATTAGTGAGATTGTTTCCGACATCACTGAGATAACAAATAATTGTTTTTATTCTCTAAAAAAGCGAAGCACGTACTTGTATGCTTTTTCATTGTCTACATGTGCATTTAAGTAAATCTGGTTTTAGTTTTGGTCTAACCCGGAAAACGGACCGGTTTTTGATGAGTATCGCAATATTCATCAAAAACCGGTCCGTTACTCATCAAAAAGGATGCATCCTTATACCAATTTATTTGGGGTCGGCGCAGCATGTCTTTTAAAAAAATCCAGGTTATAAACTATCTGTTTTCCAAATTTCATCCAAATCTGTTCAGTAGTTTTTGCGTGAAAGAGTAACAAACATCCATACATACAAACTTTCGCGTTAATAATATTATTATAGTAAGGTGACGATTATCACTCGCTTCGGTGAAGGAAAATATCGTAAGGAGACCAGCATGCCTGACAGATATTTCTCGACGGCATGTAAAGCCAAGTCAGAGGCCCTGAAAAATAACGTTTTACAGTAGGACTCAATGTAACGCACTCAAAACATTGTGCTGATGGACGGATTGAATAGTAAGGGGGTCCTGGAGGTATTTAAAGTAAAAAATCTTACATTAAAAACATGTATTTAAAAAAAATCTAGTGAAAAAGTTGGAACTTTGACCCCCAATATCTCCGTAACCAGAAGGTTCCCAGGTATGGTCTTGAACAAAAAAATGATCGCAATGACGAGCAGAACAAGTGCCTTTAGGCTTCGTTAAGAGTCTGTTTACACCCTTTATTTTAATAAGGTGACTAAGTATAGCGGGGTAAAGCTCGCATTAGCTTTCCATAAAATAGATATTAACTTGTGAGGATAGCCGCTACTGATTAGCGAGGAAGCCGCCCTTAACGCCTTGAGAAAAGATAAGGCAAATGATGATGAGGTTGCAGCTTAATTTTTTTTGAAATTCGAATATCGCGAATCATGTACTTTTTACTTAAGAGGAAATGCAGGTGTTTTTTTCCCCATACAAACGCTCCCGCCTGTTTTCTTTCTGGTTTATGACTTTAAAGCTATGATTTTTTACTGTTAAATAAATATCAACCTCTTCTGTCCCTATGCTTTTGTGTTTTGATGATACATAATCTGTATAAGCACTAGAACCTATACAAAATGCTCAAAATTGCTTATTTAGATCACCTGTCAACAGAGGCCTAGTGTACCAATTTGACCACTATTAATGAAAAATAAAAAAAACATAGGGACACAGTATATGTATATCCTTCATAACCAGTATATGAAATATCTTTTTTGGTCGAACATTGGAGTAGGAATTAGTCGAGAGCAACAGTTAGTTTAAAATAAAAACAACCTGTTTACATCAGTAACATGGTGATCTTGAACTATAGCGAATAAGATCTAATCAGTACACGATTGTCTATGAGGCTGTATGCTTTTATATCAAGTGCTGATATTTTTATTTAATTAAAAATGTGCGTGTTTTCGCGTGTATTGTTGAAGTTTGGTTTATGGTAAAAGTTTGTACCTGCCAGTGTGTTGTTATTGTTGCGAAATCGAATAAGGTTAGTTTTATGTTTAATCTACTTTGTTACTGGTTATATCACCATCATCATATCAGCCGAAAGACGTCCACTGCTGGACATAGGCCTCCCCCAAGTGCCGCCACATTTACCGGTCCCGTGCGACTCGCATCCAGCGGATCCCCGCAACCTTCACCAGGTCATCGGTCCACCTAGTGGGACGCCTTTTGGTTATATACAAGGTGTAAATAGACCCATAACGAAGCCGAAAGACACTCGTTCTCCCCGTCAATGCGATCATTTTTTTACTCTTGACCATACCTGGGAACCTTCTAGTTACGGAGATATTGGGGGTCAAAGTTTTTCACCGGTTTTTTATTTAAATACGTCTTTACAAAAGTTATTAAATGTGATATAAAAAAGCTACTTATAAGAGGTTGTTATTGTTTTCCAATTACCCTGTGTAGTATGTACCGGTTTCCTAGCGATGTGTTCTTCCGCCATTACGCATTATTGCGTACAGTTGTGATGAAATAATTAAGTGTTTTGTTGTGTTCGAACCTAAGACCTTCAACTTGGAAGTCGCAGTCCGTGACTGTTTTTTGGGTAAATACAGGGTGTAAACAGACTCTTCACGAAGCCGTAAACCAAGCATTATGTACATCAAACTAAGTAACTTTACGCAAAAATTAGTGCTGGGAAACGACTTTTTTTTTGGACTGAAAAATCACGTTTTACAGTAGGACTCAATGTAACACACTCAAAACATTGTGCAGATGGATGGATTGAATAGTAAGGGGGTCCGGGAGGTGTTTAAAGTAAAAATCTTACATTATAAACGGGGATTACAGGCGTTATGTTATTAGTTACGTAGTCATAACAGGTTATTTTGGCAAGATTAGCACCTTGCCGGCAGTCTGACCTTACCATTGATAGTTCCAATGAGTGTAAGGCCATGGTCTTGAACGAGGTCTTAGCTACGAGTTATTTATTATAAAGGGTGTAAACAGACTCTTAACGAAGCCGAAAGTCTCTTGTTCTCCCCGTCATTGCGATCATTTTTTGTTCCAGACCATACCTGGGACCCTTCTAGTTACGGAGATATTGGGGGTCAAAGTTCCAACTTCTTCACAAGTTTTTTTTTAAATACATGTTTTTACTTCAAACACCTCCAGGACCTCCTTACTATTCAATCCATCCATCAACACAATGTTTTGAGTGGTTGAAAAATCACGTTTTATAGTAAGACTCAATGAGTCTTACTATAAAACGTGATTTTTCAACCCAAAAAAAAAGTTGTTTCCCAGCACTAATTTTTGCGTAAAGTTACTTAGTTTGATGTACAGAATGCTTGGTTGACGGCTTCGTGAAGAGTCTGTTTACACCCTGTATATCTAAAAAACTTAAGCTATTACAGTTTGGCTTTAGCCACACATCGAAAACCTACAGGGCTAATCTGTGTGCTGGCGAGCCGTTCGTTAACTTTTACAAAATGTTATAACTACTTTGATACATTCTTACTTTTTAATGACGGTGATAATAACTCATAGGTACCAGTAGCGGTAACACTGAGGTTCAATTTTTGTAAGATGTACATATCTTTAATGTGATTATAATATGTATTTGTTTATAGAATACCGACTGTGCCATTTTTCCAAGGGAAGCCGGTTGGAATCGATTTGTATGAAACCTTCGCCACCGATAGGTACAGACGCCAGCAAATCAAGCTACTACAATCTGTCAAATTTCTTTGATAGATTGAGTAGAGTGCGATTGGTAATTGGATATTTTTATCTAATCTATACAAATAAATAAAATTGATGTGTCTATTTGTAATTTCAAAATAACAGCTTTGTACTGAATGCATATTGCGTATTTACAGTATTTATAACGAAAAACATTTATTTTTGTTTGTTTGTTCCGGCTAACCTCTAAAGCGCTGGACACACAGAAAAGACGTAAGACGCAGACGGGGCGCGGACATTTGTCTCTATCGCGTCCCTTTCATACAAAATGTATAGAAGCGTCGCTACGCAAAACAGACAGAAGAGACGGGGCGCTGGCGCAACGCTTTTGTCTGCGACGGGTCCGCGCCCCGCCCTCGTCTTGCGTCTTTTCTGTCTGGCCGCTGGCTAAAATGCTGAACCGATTCTAACGGGACTTTTACTGGCAGATAACTGATTTTCAATTCGGTTTACGTTAAAAAAAAATAAACCGCTTAATTGGCTAACAAAATCCGATTAGTAATATTTTTGAAGTGAATACAATATAAATAAAGTTAATTCTTCAGGCGCTTTGGGCATTTTTGAGATGGGGAAAAACAATTGAACTCGTGACTTCGTTACACGACCTTTTTTTCGTTGCAGAGTTAGCCGTATTGCTACATATTACAAACCCCAGCCCCTTACTTCGATTGCGGGATTTGCAGAAGACATTTTTTTGAAGTTATACTTCTTTTGGCGCGTTAGGGAAAAATGATGAGAGTAATGTTTTACGATGCGCGCGTACACCGACACCAAAAACCTACATCGTGAACTTAGCTAGTCAACATACACCCTAAAGTTAGCTTAGTGTCAAATATTGACAAGTCTAGGTTTTTTTCAGATATGGACAAACCTAGGTTATTATTTTTAATCTACCCCTGGAGCTAGGAGGTTAGGTTGTATAGGTAACCTAGGTAAGCTCCAGCGGTAGATTAAAAATAATAACCTAGGCTTGTCAATATCTGACACTAAGCTAACTTCAGGGTGTATATTGAGATAAGGCGACAGATAATTTTTTTAAAAAGAAGTATAACTTCTAACGCGTGTACATAAGTACACACACACTTTTTTTTATTTCCTTGTTTTTTAACTATCAGAAAATAAGTTGAATGTAAAACAGTAAATGAAGAAAAGAAAATGGCAGATAATTTTCTAATTATGCTGTCGAATGTTTAAGGGTATGAAGACCAGGGTTCTTCATCCCCCATAGAAGAGGGAGGATCCTCCGACCAGACGGGTGTTATGTCCGACAGTTGTTGTCGGGTTTTTCTATAAATACTTAAGTCTTTAATAACTATAATAGCGCGATTTACAATTTTCATGTTAGTTCTTTATTTGTGTCATAGATGGCGCTGTACTAATTATTACTGATCCGTACCCAAAGGGTAAAAACGGGACCCTATTACTAAGACTTCGCTGTCTGTCCGTCCGTCTGTCTGTCACCAGGCTGTATCTCATGAACCGTGATAGCTAGACAGTTGAAATTTTCACAGATGATGTATTTCTGTTGCCGCTATAACAACAAATAATAAAAATCTAAATTATTTAATAATTAAAGGGGGCTCCCATACAAGAAACGTGTTTTTTTCGGTTTATGGTACGGAACCATTCGTGCGCGAGTCCGACTCGCTATTGGCCAGTTTTTTGTAAATGTTGTAGGACTTTTTGTAGTACCGCACGCGACAAATGTACTACTTATAAATTATGATGATCGGCAAGCCCCTTAACCTTGACAACTAGATTGAGGTATGTGCTTAAGTAAATAATTAACATTACTCTCGTATGACATTTCAAGGTTTTTAAAAATCTGTAAACATACATTTAAATAAATAATAAAAAAAAATTAAGTAACATCAAGTATGTTATCCCCGTACTCACACCCACACCCACATTTTGCCAGTTATGTTTAGGTCCCATGTAATAGGGGGCGAGCCTATTGCCATCAACCAGGCAAGAAACCTGACTCCGTGGCTGCTACTGCTACCCAACAACTCTTTGCCCGACCTGGGATCGAACCCAGTACTTCATGATCAGCAGTTGCGCTTGCGACCACCAGACCAACGAGGCAAAGCGCCTAAGCATCGCGTTATAGGTACTTAGTTTGTTAGTTTATTATATGAAATTAACTCCTTTTTAGAAAAATAATCTGGATCCGTATTACATACGTACCAGGAAGATGAAAAAATTTCTTATGTATATTGCGTACTCCGCCACGTACACCTATGTATATTGCGTACCCCGCCACGTACTACCTATGTATATTGCGTACCCCGCCACGTACTACCTTTGTATATTGCGTACCCCGCCACGTACTACCTATGTATATTGCATACCCCGCCACGTACACCTATGTATACTGTGTACCCCGCCACGTACTACCTTTGTATATTGCGTACCCTGCCACGTACTACCTATGTATATTGCGTACTCCGCCACGTACTACCTTTGTATATTGCGTACCTCGCCACGTACACCTTTGTATATTGCGTACCCTGCCACGTACTACCTTTGTATATTGCGTACCCCGCCACGTACTACCTTTGTATATTGCGTACCCCGCCACGTACTACCTATACAATTTATTTTATTAGCATCTTCACTATTCGATACTCTGACTTAACCTTGCCATTAAACTTGATTTAAAATACGCTAATCAAATGCATTACCGAGCAAATCAGGATCTTACTATTTAACCTTTAAGATTTTATTAGCAATAGAAGTAGGAAGTGTTTTGTAACCTTTTATAACTTCCTAGATAAGTTTGACAGATATCAAAACTTCACATTTGAAAATGAAACATGTTTAGTGTAAGGCCGAAGCCGGGCGTGCTGGCAAGATTGGCAGATTGCACTTAGACTTTACAGAAAAACACTCAAGGTTTAAATTCGTAAAAAACGTATACATAACTCAACGTTTGTGTAGATACTTTTGGGGGTACGTACTATTTAACCGACTTCCAAAAAGGAGGTGGTCCTATGTTCCACTGTATTTTTTTTCATGTATTTTCACCGATTACTCAAAGGCGCATGAACCGATTTGGAAAATTCTTTTTTTGTTTGAACGAGTATACTCCCAAATTGGTCCAATAGAAATATTGTCATGATGTGGTCATGGACTTCGGAGATATTGAAGGGAACTCTTCAATAATAGACAGCAAATCTATCGTGATTGCTGCAATCGCTTAAATGTTTATTGTTTACACAAAGTTATAACATAGATGTGTACAGTAAACCCACATTTCGTATTTAGGTATGTTAAGTTCCATTTAATTGGGGATAATCCTATTACCATGAAATGTATTGTAAATAACAATGGTATAGGAAAAAAAAGTTTATTTTTATTTTTAGTTGTAATAAACTAAAAATGGAAAAATAAAAAAACTTTTTTGCAAAAAACAAAACCCACTTCAAAAACAGAAAAAAAGTTAAAAATAACTTCATAAGTCGGCGACCAAAAAAACTAAATAAAACAAACAAAAGTTACCGACTTCTGAAGTTAAAAATAACTATAGCTATTTTTAACTTTTCTCTGTTTTTGAAGTCGGTTTTATTTTTTACAAAAAAGTTTTTTTATTTTTTCATTTTTAGTTTTAATATCATACATTATACCCAGTACTAGTAGTACTAACTGGATTGTGGAGGGCAGATAGACAGTCGCTCCATGTAAAATACTGGTATTCAACTGCATTGGTATCAAAAGTAGTTAGGTAATTACGAGGTCAACTATAAATTAACTGACCGTGTCTTTAAACAAGCAAAATAATGTAAGCAGAAAACAACGTACAAGAGTAGTTTGGGCTGCTCTCATTTGTGTAGAATTATCATAAGACAACACTAATTAGCATTTATAAATACAAATCAACAGACAGACGAATGCACAGAAGGATCATGATAACATAACATCACGCCTGGAATCCCTGTAGGGTTAGGCAGAGGTGTACACCCACATTTCGCTAGTTTTGTTTAAGTCCCATGTAATAGGGTGCGAGCCTATTGCTATCAACCGTGCACAAATCTAGACTCCGTGGCTGCTACTGAGAAATTCGTGATGGAAAAACCCAATAGCAGTTTGCCTGACCTGGGAATCGAACCCAGGACATTATGCTCAGCAGTCGCGCTTGCGACCATTCGATCAATGAGGTAATCCATGGTTACTCTTTATAAAATACAAAAATATGTGGTTTTAAGAATGTTATCATGAACATAGTGACTCGTCAAAATCTTTTTGGATTTTTACTTCAGGAATTTCTCACTAGCAGCCACGGAGTCTGGATTTGTGCCCGGTTGATGGGAAAAGGTTGGCTCCTATTAAACGGGATTTAAACCTAACTGGCGAAATGTGGGTGTACTATTAGGTAAAATAAAAAAAAAAATAAAAAAAAATATTTGGAACAAGTTAAGTTAACAGGTTACACAGAAAAAACGAAGTTAGCTACAAAAGTACAATACTGTGGCGCAGCTATCAACGTCCAATTCAAAATGCATAGAATAGACATAGACATTGTTCCAGATTAACCTAAAAGAAGTTAAATTACCAATGACAAAATAATACAAAAAGAAAACAAAAAATATACTCTTCATTTGCATTCCACAATGTGTTCTTAGGTTGTAAGTTAAAAGAAATTGTGATCATTATGAACCTTGTCGGGCACAGCAAAAAACAAATATAGTAGGAGAGAGGAAGCTTTAATGTACGGTATGTGTGTGTGGTGTGTGTTTTATATGAAGAGTCAAGGTGTGGATGAGGTGTGTTATGGTGTGTGTGTCTACCGCGTTTATGATACCATAAGTTGCTCAGTCTGATCATATGACAAGCACTTGAGCCAGTTGGTGACTTCTCTCTTCAGTACATTCCTAGTCATAGGGTATATTTTAATTCTTTTGTTTAAGGCATTAAAGAGTTTAGAGCTGGTGTGAGTGAAGTGGCGACTGACCAGCGCTAACCTTCAGCGTTCAGTCTGACAGACTCTGCCGGTACGACGGTTCTTTGTAAGGGACTGAGGGTCATAAGGGAGAAGTAGGTGTTTCCTAAGAACTGTTTGCAGCACAAACAACTCACTGAGAGAACCTCACAAGTTGAGTATAGCTCAAAGGTAGGAAACCTGATAGTTTTTTTAGCGAGTACTTTCAAAACCGCTCTTTGCGCCCTCTCTATCCGCAGCATGGTTGTCTTGCGCGTCCCTCCCCACGTAGTTATTCAGTAGCCGAGAACTGATTGAGCGAGGGCAAAGTAAACCATTCTAAGGCACTGGAAATCAGCAGCCGCTCGAAGATTTTTAAATAAGTAAATCAATCTTCTGGCTCGAATCACCACTGAGTTGACTTGTTTTTTCCAATCCAAAAGATTGTCCAATATCATACCAAGGTATTTTATGCTATCGGACCGTTCTATTTGAGCACAGCTACAGGTGTTGGCCACTGGGTTAGCACAAACATGGCTCCTCTGCCTTATCATTTGGGGATTTCAAGCGGATATAACCATGAATTCTTTGCCAGTTCTTCTCCATAGGAAACTACCAATCCGAACCGTGCATCTATATTTCGACGTTTCATAAATGCCCATGTAGGTTTATTTGTAGGTCACCTAAACTGATACTGAGTTTGTCCATCAGGAATTTCACAGTAGCCTCCCTGGATGGCGATAGGCTCTTTTACATCATCGTCATCTTCCTGTCCTCGTCCCATTCTATTTGGTGTCAGCGCAACACGTTTTCTTCTTCCAGTTTCCCTTTTCAGACGTCACGGCATCATTTACTCCTTTCTCTTTCATATCATTCTTCACACAATTCGTCCAACTTTTTTTTGGCCTTTTTTTTTCGGATGGGAAATCATCAATGACTTCTCCCGCTCTGGGCAGAGCGGAACGGAGTGTCAGACTTATACTGACTAAAACCCATTCATGTTCCTTCTTTGCCCTTTGTGTTCCAGGGCCGCGGTATCTCTTTCGAACAGTCCCGCAGCCTTTCTTTGGCCTCCCACTTTTGACAGGCTCTTTCACGTTAACCACAAAAATAAATGGTTGAAGAAATGTGGAGTTTTCATATTGTTTGGAATGGAACTTTTGTACTTTATCTGTCCTTGATATCTGTCTAGTTTAAATGATTCACGTCCGTTTGATTAGTCAAATCCAATGGATGATTAATAGGCTATTTGGCAGGCGTTTAGGTGGAAGTTGTTGGTATACAGATGTTTATTTTAATTCGGAAACACGCGAAATGCCGAAGCGCATGCCTTCTTTTTTTTCGGATGGGAAATCATCAAATGCCTCCTCCCGCTCTGGGCAGAGCGGAAGGGAGTGTCAGACTTGTACTGACTAAAACCCATCCATGTTCCTTCCTTGCCCTTAGTGTTCCAGGGCCGCGGTATCTCTTTCGAACAGTCCCGCAGCCCTGGCAGCGCCTTACCTGGTGATACTATATACTCACGAGCACCAATATGTATACATTTTCTTAATTTTAAAAACAATTTTAGCGATAAATAACGATTGTAACTTGGAGACAGGATCTCTTTCATAAGAATATGAGTTCCAGAATACTATGTTCGTAACAACATGAAATTTTAATCAAAACAGTAGAAGAAAACACTTTTAAAAGTTTTTAAGTGAAACATATTGATACTCGTGACTGTACATTCTTTTTCTTTTATAATAGAGCCACCAAGAATTTTAAAAAAATCCTCTTTGGACAAGGAAATTGCAGTATGTCATGTAAGATGTCTATTCGAGGTCCACCATGCAAAATATAGATGACAAGAAGCCGAATTTGTTAAATTATTCTTTTGCTCCGTTGGTATATAGTGTCTAAAAGAGTGCTGGACGTGAATGATGAATGGAGAGGGAGAGGAAGGCCCAAGAAAAGATGGATGGATTGTGTGAGGAATGATAATGAAAGAGAAACGAGTAAATGATGCCGTGACGTCTGACAGGGGAGAATGGAAGAAGAAAACGTGTTGCGGCGACCCCAAGTGGAATGGGACATGGGCAGATGATGATGATGGTGTATTGTGTGAAGACAAATCCTTACCTACTAATATTATTTATACTATTTATATCTACACTTCTATATCTATATCTATACTAATATTGTAAAGAGGAAAGATTTGTATTTATGTATGTAACGAATAAACTTAAAAATGTATGGATATTAGTTAATCTTTCACGTAAAAACGGATTTGGATGAAATTTGGAACACATATTATAACCTGGATTACCACATAGAATACTTTTTATACCGATAGTATGTTCCCGTGGGACAATTATCGAACTCCACGCGGGCGACGCTGCGGGCATAAGCTAGTGAATAAATAATTAAGACCTTGACTTTGACTTTGTGTAGGAAATTAAAATACTGTATTGAATAATAATATCGAACTCAATTATTTTTCGCTTTCCATTCGGCAATTTCCTGTTTTCTTTTGTATTTTTTGCCATTATGACTAATCATTAATCATTACAATCACAGTGGAAATTACAATAATTTGGGTGTCCCAATTATAATTTCCTTTATTTATTCATACCAATATTCTTTACATTTTATTTAAATATAAAAAAAAAACATTTAAAAATATAAAAAATAGTAGCCCACCAGCATCGGGAACAGAGTCCGAGCTACCGGTGGTCAGGGCTGTTGATAGAGGAACCTCCTGACAATACGCGCCGTGTCCAGAAGTACTGCTTACTGGATCAAGCCCTTGATCCAGCTGCCAAGCGAGAGCCTCCTCAGATGTTGTTCGAGGCTATTGGTTATTAAGCCATTGGCTGACACGACTATCGGCACAATGACTGCTGTACTCACATCCCAATTGTCAAAAATCTCGTGAGCCAGATCTAGATACTTGAATTGCTTATCTTTCTCTGCTTTCACGAGGTTCTCGTCATGGGGGACCATGACGAGAACCTCGTGAAAGCATCCAACTTTTTCACAAGTTTTTTTTTTTAAAATACATTTTCAATGTAAGATTTTTACTTTAAACACCTCCAGGACCCCCTAACTATTCAATCCATCCATCAGCACAATCTTTTGAGCGCGTTAGAGCGCGTTACAGTGAGTCCTACTGTAAAACGCGACTTTTCAGCCAATAAAAAAAGTAGTTTCCCAGCACTAATTTTTGCGTAAAGTTACTTAGTTTGATGTACATAAACATAATGCTTCGTGAAGAGTCTGTTTACACCCTGTATTATTATTTTTAATTAGCAGTTCAGTGTCAGATTATGTGTTGATTAAAATATGATTCGTCGGTCGTAACAAGTACGGCTTTACAGAGTTATAATCATTAAACTCATCATTACACCCCTTTAAGTTCATTAAATCCCATTGAATGTATGTTTCATAAAAAAGTCATTCAATGGAATTAAAACACCTTAACATTTTTCTGGCGATGAGTTTACGCTTCAGGGATAAAGGTAGATCACCCTTCATCAGCGACTTCCTGGAACAGTAGCTTTTCCAGGCGTTCTCGACATGACGGTCAATTTCTCTGTCTTGCTTGTTCTCGAAGGAAACTAGCTGGCTCAAATATGGACCGATGGCCCAGAGCCGTCACTCAGTGGGTACAGAAGACGGGCGTCGTCGCCCAGGGAGGCCTAGAAAAGGCTGGCGTGACGACAGATTGAAAGATTGATTGAAAGATTGACCCGACTGCCTCGTTGGTCGAGTAGTCGCAAGCGCGACTGCTGAGCATGAGGTCCTGGGTTCGATTCCCGGGTCTGGCAAAGTGCTATTGAATTTTTCCACCAGGAATTACTCAGTAGCAGCCACGGAGTCTGAATTTGTGCCCGATTGATGGCAATAGGCTTGCCCCCTATCACATGGGCTTAAATATAACTGGCGAAATGTGGGTGTACTATTAGGTACACCTCTGCCTAACCCTACGGGGATTACAGCGTGATGTTATGTATGTATGAATGACCTGAGAGAACCGCACGTATAGAAGAGTGGAAAGCTATGGGGGAGGCCTTTGCCCAACAGTGGGACGATATAGGCTAATTAAAACAAAATAAAAAATAAAAAAATGTGTGCAATTCACACGTGGCAGAAGTGAAACCTTAAAAAATGTTAATTTCAAGATCAACACTGTATAATGCTTCCTATCTCATTTTCTCCCACGTTAAATCTTATGAATTTATGTGTCTGTCTCTTTTTACTGTCGCTTTTTTGTTTCATCGACTTCAAATCACAACGATGCTAAAGAAGTTTTCACTTAAAAAAAATAAAAGCATTAATCTGATACGTGACACTGTATGATTTTGCTCACCTGGATTAATTATTCTTTTATTTCTTTCTTTCTTTCCAGGACAATGTCGAGGATGTTGAAGCTAGCGGTAGCGGTCGCGTTGGCGATCACACTGGTTGATCAAGTGCGAGCGGCCACGTACGGACCGCGCCCAGAATTTGGGTACCCAGCTGGGTTGATACCTGATTGTAAGTACTGTGGAACCACAACATTATTAAATACTATGTCTAAGAAGTACAAATAACATCACGGCTGTTATTTCCCAACGGGTTAGGCCGAGGTATACTTAATAGTACACCTCAAACGGGCCGAGCCTATTGCCATCAACCAGACACAAATCCAGACTCCGTAGCTGCTGCTGAAACGTTCCCGATGGAACGCAATAGCACTATACTCGGTTTGGAAATCGAACCTTCATATCACACCCGATCACCCCCGACTTTATGCTCATGAAACATTATTTCTTTCAGATTTATGAGCTCGTCTAATAAGGAAACATTTTACATAATCTCATTACGTTCAAACGCAAATAAATTGATGTAAATATGAAACAACTCTGTAGATTTATTCATTGCTTGAGAAATAACCAATTGACAGAATTACTAGTTATAGGTAATATTGGTCTTAAAATTACGCTCAAGTTACCACGGAAATGTTTTTCTTCACCACAATAATATGTCTTTAATCTAAGTACTCAGGACTTAAACATAACTCAACATAACATTACATCACGCCTGTAATCCCCGTAGGGTTAGGCAGAGGTGTACACATTTCGCCGTTATGTTTTAAGTCCCCTGTAATAGGGGGCGAGCCTGTTGCCATCAACCGGGCACAAATCCAGACTCCGAGGCTGTTACTGAGAAATTCCTGATGGAAAAACCCAATAGCACTTTACCTGACCTGGGAATCGAACCCAGGACCTGATGCTCAGCAGTCGCGCTTGCGACCACTTACTTGGACTTAAACATAACTGGCGGAAAATGGGTGTACCTACTATTAGGTACACATCTGCCTAACCCTTCGGGAATTACAGGCGTGATGTTTTACTAGGTGTTTTTAGGAGCAGTGGTGGTCCAGTGGTAACGGTCTTGTCTTCTGAATGGTTGGTCGTTGTTCTCTGGAAAAGGTGGAAGAATACATTGTCTTAGAAAGAAAAAATTCTAGGACATCCGTCTGGCCTTAGGATACTAGTTTAGATACTAATCCGTTTTTACTGACTATAGGTAACATCTAAACGAAAGCCCAAAAAAATAGCGCGGTAGGAATTTTAACTTTCGGCTTGAGCCGGGCTTTGAAAATCCCTTTATATTGTTTAGGCGTTGTCTAGGTTTAGTGGAAACACTTATAGATAGAAAGACGGTCTTTACCGGAAACCATAGGCCTCTTCTTTACCGTGTGGTTAGTGCCTAACCTGGTGTCAGAGTTTTTATGCCGCACGTGATCCTCTGACTTGGTTTCATATCAACAGATATCTCTCAGGCATGCTGGTTTCCTCACGATGTTTTCCTTCACCAAAACAAGTGATAATTATACAATACTCACATGAATCCGAAAAATCAGAGGAGCGTGTCTTGGGTTCGATGTACCACCCCATAACGGACCCATATTTTGATAAACACACCTCTCCGAATCGTATGAGCGCCTAGTACTTTTCTCAATTCGGGGTAGTATTCCATAGATTGTATGCTGGATAATTTGCGAATTGGACATTCTGCGCCTAAACGGATTGATGATTTCTCAGCGTAACTGTACTTTCGGGGTCGAGAGGAAACTAAAACTTGGCTAGAAAATAAAGTCTACTCTTGACCCTCAAGGGTCGAGAATGAACTATAGTTAGGGGTCCAGTGGACACATTAATTTTTGGGGGGTCGAGGGTCCGAGAGTGGACTAAATGGAACTCGTGACCTATGAATTGGCAGTCCTACGATCAAACTACTAGACTCATCACTGCTAACCATAGGCTACCGACTAGATAGAGCAAGGTAATCATAGTCAATCGAACTATGATTTAAACTTGTAATATATAAATGTAGCAAGGTCAGTAGTAAGTGCCTACTGAGCGATGCTATTCGGTCATGGCTCACCAACTACATTCACGTTTTATATCAGTGCCGTCAGATGGTTATATCGATGGCAATATAGTACAAATAGTAACTGATAAACCAGAAGCACAGTACCAAGAGACAATGGATCTATCAGTGGCGAAGCGTGTGAACTAGCATCAAATATGAGAAAGCAAAACTTTCTGATTTCGTACTTTGTAATACTAATAACTCATCATCATTCTCCTGCAGGTATTCCAATTTATTTGGGACCGGCGCATCATGTGTTCTTCTTCAATACTTTTCTATCAATCATCATCTCATCAGACTCCCATATCATCCTTCACATAGTCTTTACATTGTTTCTTTGGTCTTCCTCTACTCTTACAGCCATTTTTTTTTTTCGGTTGGGGAATCATGATACGACTTCTCCCGCTCTGGACAGAGCGGAAGGGAGTGTCAGACTTGTACTGACTAAAACCCATTCATGTTCCTTCCTGGCCCTTTGTGTTCCAGGGCCGCGGTATCTCTTATAGCCATCAACATTCATACTCAAAACTTTTCTTATGACGATGCACGGAATTGCAATCGCAATTTATATACATACTAGCTGTTGCCCGCGACTATCGTTTGCGTGAAATTATTATAGAAAAAATATTACTTCCCTTACTGAATCGAATTTTGTTACCAATTTCAAGTGTTTTACATTTTTTGCACGAAACCCAAATTATTTTTCTACAATATAAGTAGTTTAAGTCAGACCTTATAACATTAACTATATCTGCCAGTAAAACTCACGTTAAAATCCGTCCAGTCGTTTCGGAGATTAGCCGAAACTAATAGTGAGACAGACAAATAAAAAAAAAAACAAGAGTTTTTTACTTTTATATGAATTGAGTAAAAATCTGTTATTTTCAAATTATAACAGACTACTTATTATACCTACAGATGTGTAGATTATACCTAGCGTTGGTTTAAATTACTAGGTACTAATATCGGAATTAATGTAAATGCTACTGTTGTCTTGGATAGACAGTGTAAAGGTTAATAAATTACAGTGCAGTTAATTTACATGATAATATACATAGGTATACATATAATTGCCTAGTAACACTGTGGTAGGGTCTTAGATATAGTAATGTATGGACAATCTGTATAATAGCAAATAGATTACTAGTCAGGTAATGAATCAAATAATTTATATCGAGTGAACATTAATAATGTCCCATTACAATGTCCGTTAGTCAGGTAATGAACCTCGTGGTGGTACTAGGCAATATGTAATTACAACCTGACATCCATACTTTGGAGGTGATCCGACAGAGAACCAGAGTCGACATAGCTTACAGAATAAGTAAGCTGAAGTGGCAATGGGGCAGTCATATTAGCCGTAGAACCGATGACCGTTGGGTTACACCTCTGCGTAACCCTTGAATTACAAGGCGTGATGTGCACCCATGTATTTTCCGTGATCTTTTATAATTTTGGAGAAAACTAAGCTCAAAGAGACACATTTTGTTTCACAGCAAAAGCAGCAGTAACTAACTGTGCAAAAATGGAAAAAGTGAGCTAGCACGCACACTGAGTTTTGTATCTTGGAAACAGAATCGAGTTGTGAGTGGCAGTGATAGCGGTACCGAGCGCCGAAAACGAACAAGAAAGAGGGTAGCCCGTTTTGTCTGCTCATAAACACCCACCCGTAATTATTTCAGTTTATCCGTGATCATGGTGCTTGCAACAGCGCCGAAATAATGGAAACTCAAAACGGGGATAAATATAATGGCCACCTAAAAGAACTTTCAAACTCAAAGCTTTGATTTCAATTAGACCATTACAGGCACTTTTGAAAGTCAGAAAGACAATAAAAGGCGAAGCTACAATCACAGACACAAGGCATAATAACTTGTGAAAGTACTGTAGTTGCCCATTCCAAAGCGTAGATCTGTATGGAGAAGAATCGGCAAGAAACTCCATGGACACTCTTTTCAATCAAAATATTGTTCCAAATCTTGGTTACATCATTCATGTTGAGATTATACATATATGTGAGAACGATGTAGAAATACGTACACATTAAGAGCGTCCAGAGTAAAAGCTTATGTAGTTAAAATAAACCGTGGCAGCTAAGTGATGACCAGTCCCAACTGACAGCGCCCGTTCACGAACATGACGCATGGATCAACCCCATTTAGTACCAGGGCACATTCGAGTCAATGAAAGATTACAAAATGTTATTGGTAGCTTACAAAGTGACCATAACCTCTAAAATATATAACCATCGTAATTTAAAGTGCAGTCATGACTAAGATAACTACTACCATTGTAATTTCAGGTTTCTGATTGTTATATATTTTAGAGGTTATGGTCACTTTGTAAGCTACCAATAACATTTTGTTATCTATGAAACCAAAGGACACCCACCATCCATCCAGTCCAAATTTGAAAATGGCGGCCAAAGAAAAAAAATCAATATTCTGTTAGAATTTGTTCTCCTTAACATTCTTTATTATGGCACCAAAACTGTGGGAGTTCAAACATTTTCATTTTTTACATTCTATGAAATAAAATTAATAAAAAAAAAAAGAAGTATTCTGCATTACAATAGTTAAAAAAAAATACAATATTGAAAAAGTACAGCCTGACTTCAGTGTTTTTTTTTTGTTTTTTTTTTTTTGTGGTATAATAAGGGATTATCTAAAAATAAAAATACAGTAGTATCTTAAGTTCAATTGTTAATGAACCCTTTAATTATTTCTAAAAGTACATGTACGTCTTACAAGTATGTTAATACAAAAATGACTATTTTAGTACCAGAATATTGATTTTTGACAAATTTTTGTTCTTCTTATGATTATAAAATTACTACCTAAGTATTTATAGGTACTTATTTAGAAGACTGAGTCATTGAGAATTTTAAAGATTTTTAAATTATTGACATTAATGTTAATTATAAAGAGTCTGATTGTTTAAGTTTGTTTAAATTTTAATAAAAGGATTATTATAATTATACGAGTTGTTTCTTTCTTAACCTTACTGAATATACGCGAAATAGAAAATAGTTATTTAGTTAGTAGTGGTTAAATAATTAGAGTCATAAAAAGCTCAGACTTTAGTAATGATTTTACAATATCATAGGTTCTAATTTTAGGGGTTTATTTACTATTTTTAGGTATATAATATTTTAATATAAACTAATTTATTTTTATAGGCTAAAAAGATGTTACATTTTCAAATGTCATTTTATGTTAAAATACTTTAACATTTTTTGTGGTCATTAAATATTTTTGGATTAAACAATCATAATTCGGAGTTGGTTGCTTTAAGTAGGATCACAAGTTGTAAAATTTTTGGTTCTATTTCACGCTTTTAATTTTGGTGATCATTTACTATTTTTGGCAATATAAAGTGATTTTTTGCCGTTACATTTTGCTAACCACCTGGTTAGTAAACATAAGCCACTCAAAACAGACAGCAAACAGGTTAAATATCCTGTTTTCAGTGTTTATGATAGTAGATAAAAATGTACAATGCCGATAGCACCCAGCATATAAAACGCATTATAGCGTTTTATTATCTCTGTGTGTAAAAAACTATTTTCAAGCTGTCTTTAGCCGTGAGTGCTTATTTTATTAATAAGAATAATTTGTACCTGGGCAAACCATCATCACCTTTTCCCAACTATGTTGGGATCGGCTTCCAGTCTAACCGGATGCAGCTGAATACCAGTATTTTACATGGAGCAACTGCCTATCTGACCTTCACAACCCAGTTAGAACTGGCTAGTACGATACCCCTTGGTAAGACTGTGTGTTCCACACGTTAGGGGTACTGTACTGGATTGTGGAGTAGAGATTGGCATACATTCCATGTATGACACGGTAGGTATTTTAACAAACTATCGCAGTAAGCTCTGCGAGCGTGATTTCGACATTGGTGCGATAAGGACAACTATAGTAAAAAGTCATAATTCGAGGTTTGGCTCTCGACTATTTTCTCCTCCAATATTCGACCAATTTAAAAGATGTTTCATAAACTGAATAAGAGGATATACAGGGTGTAAACAGACTTTTCACGAAGCCGTTAACCAAGCATTCTGAACATCAACCTAAGTAACTTTACGCAAAAAATTGTGCTGGGAAACGACTCTTTTTTTGGGCTGAAAAATCACGTTTTACAGTAGGACTCAATGTAACGCACTCAAAAAATTGTGCTGATGGATGGATTGAATAGTAAGGGGGTCCTGGAGGTGATTAAAGTAAAAATCTTTCATTAAAAACATGCATTAAAAAAAAAAAAAAGTTGGACCTTTGACCCCCAATATCTCCGTAACTAGAAGCTTCCCAGGTATGGTCTAGAACAAAAAAATGATCGCAATGACGGGGAAAACAAGTGACTTTCGGCTTCGTTAAGAGTCTGTTTACACCCTTTATAAACTATGTCCCTATGTTTTTAATAGTTGTCAAATTTGTACACTAGGCTTCTGTTGACAGGCCATCTAAATAGGCAATTTTGAGCATTTTGTAAAGGTTCTAGTGCTTATACAGATTACGTATCATCAAAAAGGAAAACATATAGACATAGAAGAGGTTGATATTCATTTTACTGTAAAAAACCATAGCTTTAAAGTCATAAACCAGAAAGAAAACAGGCGAGAGCGTTTGTATGGAGAAAAGACCACCCGCATTTCCTCCTAACCGGATGCAGCTGCAAAATACAGATATTCAGCAGCATCCGGTTAAACTAAGAAGTAACCCCAAGAATGTTGTAAAAGAATAGTCAGACGGTGTTGATGTGCAATGATCACCGAGATCTATAAAACACTATAATATCAGCTGATTTTCTCACATAGGTAATAAACATCATGGAAATAGCCAAGCATCTTCAAGTTAACATATAATTTGTTGGTTTTATAGACTGAAACACAATAGCGAGGAAAAACAAACAATTCAATCCATTAAACGATATATTTGTAACTTGTAAAGTACCTACTTATCTTGTTGTACGAGTTTTTCTGCATTTCTCGATGAGCAAAGGTCGAGTTTTATAATTTTAGTATCAATGTGCGATTGTTAGAACAAAGTGCACCTACCTACAGTTATGGTTGTCAAACTTCACCTTATCATTTTTACGACTGTTCCATTCTGACATGGAAAAAGTGACAGTCGCCCGTTACCTATTGACATTGTTTAATTATTGTGATTTTTATTAATTTATATTGTGATAGTGATGGTGTAGGTTTTTTTTTTGTCTTAAGTATGTATTTTTATTTTTATGTACATCTATGTTGTGTTTTTATCACATTCAGACACAAATTATTGTTAATGAATTAATGAAATGAAATATAGAGGGGGCGCCGACAGTATAAAACTGCGTATCATGACGTTCTCAGTCTGTATACAAAAATGTATTCAAATATCCATTAGTTTACTTACAGAATATTATTTCTCATTTTGTACGTGATGTGGATTAATACGATTATTAGGAGGACTTCATGACTAAATAATACCAGCCGCTCGAATCAATCTTCAGGTTAAGCTGCGCTTGCCTAGGTTGGTTTGTGGATGGGTGACACCCATAACATACCGGCTGCTTCTTACCTCGGAAATCACGTTAAACCGTTGGTCCCAGCTGTCATTTGTAGATCTTTGACTGTTGTCACCAGTCTTATCAAGAGGTATCGTAATTAGCCAGTAATAACCGGGTTGTGCAGTTCAGATAGGCAGTCGCTTCATGATAGACGAGAATGGAAGCCGTCCCCAACATAGTTGGAAGGAGGCTAGGCAGATAATGTGTAACTTTACTGTATAAACTTCTTGCGTGAAAGAATAGCAAACAACTGTCATTCTCCCACAAATTTATTAAGAGGGCTATCACATTTTTTCTTGTATTTGAGCGTTTTACTCGATTTTTTATGTGTGATTATGGTTTATATATGGCCACTAAATTAAAAAAAAAATATGCCCGAGAAAGTTTGGTTATTTTTCTCGGGAACGTTTTAAAAAAAAATCAGTTTGTTTACGTACATGAGTAAAAACCTTGTCTCTGCAAAGGATGTTTCATAAAATCCTACTTTTGGGCATCTTTGATGCTTTGTTACATAAAAGATATAATAATATTATATTATATAAAAATGTCCATGGTACAAAATTGAGTGGTGTACTTTGGAATGCATTAATTATTTTTTTATGTTTCATACATAAATATACTAAAAAAATCCGTAAAACAGAAAGATACTGAGCTTTTTTCGTCCGAAATGATATTTTTTATCTATGAAGATATAATCCAAATTCAAAGAACCTTGCTTGAAAAAAATATTAGACCATTTAAAAGTAAAATACTACTTGAAAACAATTGTTATATGCAATGCTAAATTCAATATAAATCTCGGAACGGGCGGTCCTTAGCTTGTTTGGTCATTTTGGTTTGTTCCTGGAATCCGAGGCATAGCTGTTTGCATGTGTGCATAGTATACCTCGCTAGATGCACACTTGCGCATCCACTGCCGCATGCTTACCTAAACTGAATTCTTTAATTTTGTGATAGCCCTCTTAAAGCATGATAATATTCGATGTGCTTATTTGCAGTGTCATATTTCACCAGTGACTTGAAGGAAAACATTGTTATCAAACCTGCATCAAATTGAGGTTGAATGACCCGTGAGGACAAGATGTCGCATTATAGATCGGAATCGTGGCAGGGAGGCCTACCACGGTGTTGTTAGCTACCTAGCCTTTTCCCAAGTATGTGAGGGTCAGCTTCCAGCCTAACTGGATGTAGTGATGTGTGTGGTATTTTACATGGAGCGACTGCCTATCTGACCTCCACAGCCCAATTGTTTGGTACCACGATACCGCTTGCCAAGACTGATTGAAAGAAAGAAAAGAAAGAATAAGATTTATTCGGCATCAGTACATTAAGCACACAAAAAATACAAAATAAAAAATGAACAACAAGTTAAAAAAAAGAGAAAAACGCGCCAAAAACGTCCATTTGTTAAGACTTACAGGTTTCTGGACTACCCCTAACGACTGCCAAAGGGCTAGAAAATAAAAACAACTGACACCGACGTTTTAACGTGTTTTCCGAAGTACGGAGAGGTCTCGATAAGTAATGAATGGTTACCCATCCACAGACCAACCTCGATATGCGTTGTTTAACCGTGGATAATGTTTGTTTAACCACGAGCCCTTCAGCGAGCGCTATAGGACTAGGCTGATGAAATCCTACTTCCTATTATCCTTCTAATATTGTAAATGCGAATGTTTGTGAGAATGATTGG
Organism: Lycophotia porphyrea; assembly: GCA_950005105.1. NCBI lineage: Eukaryota > Metazoa > Arthropoda > Insecta > Lepidoptera > Noctuidae > Lycophotia > Lycophotia porphyrea. Next base: position 13,392,827 of record OX465406.1, read on the forward strand.
ATGGATGCATGTTTGTTACTCTTTGACCCAAAAACTACTGACTGAATTTGGATGAAAGGCACACGGATTGTTATAACCTGATTAACACATAGGCTTTTTATCCCGGTAGTATGATCCCGTGGGACGATTACAGAACTCCACGCTGTGACGTTTTTTTTAAATGTTACAGCACCATGCTGAGATAGGGGCCTTCTGGCCATGTATAGAACAAATTTAGTTTTTTTTTTTTAATGTTTACTTTTTATTATGTCCATAACGCGAGATTTTGGTAAATCAGTTTATTGCGCTGAGTTTATTGAGCTGAGAGAGCATAGCACAGTACAAATGAATTTGTGAAAATACAACCTACCCTTGACTTAGTGAATATTTTTAATAAAAGAATATTTCACGAGTACTGAAGGTATCTACATTATTCCATATAATTATGTCACTTTTAATATAATTTTACTGAATTGTTAATTTAAAACCATTTTCTTTTTTTTGTGTTTTGTCCTGTGCGGGCTAATAAATACTTTTTCTTTTCTTTCTGTCTTTCTTTCACGCGGGCGAAGCCGTAGGCATAGGCTAGTATTCGCATAATAATCAGATTATTATCTCATTGCTGGGACAGAGGCCCACGGGCCGTCACTCTGTGAAACAGAGTAGACCGTAGTCCACCACGACTAGTGAGGGTTGTTGGGTATGACTTGAGTACGATATTGATGTGTTCTCCTGTCTCCAGGTCCTGGTACCCACAAGAACGCCAGCATCAGCCCCAAAATGATGAAGAACCTACAGGTGACACTGCATCGTGTGACCAGCACAGGAAAGATTGTGAGGAGGATGTTGCCGGTGGAGTCTGCGCACAAGATCATTGCCAAGGATAAGAGTATTGGTGAGTGGACTCATGTAAACTACGTACTAGAAAGTAAACTAGTGTAACGGACCAGAAACCAACTCCGATTTCAAGTTGCTATACAAATCGTCTATAAATATTTTTAATTCAATAGGATAAACTAACTTTATACATTAATCATTAAAAACTATTAAACTAAAATAAATAAACTAACAACAAACTATAAAAGGGCATCGACAAACTCCTCCTCAACGCTGTCAGCTGGTAATGTGCCCAAGAGACTGGCGGCGTTGCCACGTTGCATGGCAAAACTTAGCCTCTGGCCAAGGTAAAAGCCAGCCCTTGGGTCACGGGAAGCGTCAACTAGGCGTTTCGAAATTTCCTTAAATAGGCTGTGAGCACTCGGACCCCACGGCCTCAGAGTTTCAGCCCCAAACGGCTCGAAAATATAGTTATTGAAAATCGTCTATTGGAAAAACCCAATAACACTTTCTTCACTGAGAATCCAACACACGTCCAATATTTCCAAAGCTTTGCGGATAATACTTGCTTGATGTTACGTACAATCAGATAACTCAGCCTGACTGTCCACTGGGACATAGGCTTCTCCCAAGATGGCCATTTATTCCGAGATGGCGTCTTTCTAAAGCTCCATAGATGTCATAATACCTCGCCACCTTATAACATCACGCCTGTAATTCCCAAATGTATAGGAAGATCCACATTTCGACAGTTATGTTTGAGTCCCTTGTAGAATGCCCAGCCTATTGCCATCAACTGGGCACAAATCCAAGCTCCGTGAAAGCTACTGAGATATGCCAGAAGGAAAAACCGTCTAACACTTTGCCCGAACTGGGAATGGAACACAGGACCTCATGCCCAGCAGTCGCGTTAGTGACGACCAGACCAACGAGCTAAGTACTTTATTTTCTGCTATAATTATAATAAGACTAGCTTAAAGCCCGCGGTGTCGCCCGCGTGGAGTTCGATGATTGCCCCACGGGAACATACTATAGGAATAAAAAGTATCCTATGTGTTAATCCAGGTTATAAGCTGGCTGTGTTCCAAATTTCATCCGTTCAGTAGTTTTTGCATGAAAGAGTAACAAATATCCATACATTAATTTATACAAACTTTCGCGTTTATAATATTACTAGCTGATATCGGTTATCGCAACCAAAAGTAATCATGAAATTTTGAACCCGTTCCCGCAACAAAAACTTGACAAATTATATACTAAAACCTTCCTCGAGAACCACTGTATCCATTGGTGAAAACAGTATAAAAAGCGAAAAGATAGATAGACGCGGCGGAGGACTTTTATTATATGTAGTGATGTAGTAATGAACGCTCTGAACGTGCACGTATTTCTACATCGTTCTCACATATACATATGTACATAATGTACAATCTCAACATGAATGATGTAACCAAGATTTTGTAACAATATTTTGATTGAAAAGAGTGTCCATGGAGTTTCTTGCCCATGAGATCTACGCTTTGGAATGGGCACCTACAGTACTTTCACAAGTTATTGTGCCGTGTGTCTGTGACTGTAGTTTAGCCTTCTTTGTTTTTCTGACATTCAAAAGTGCCTGTAGTGGTCTTATTAAAATAAATGCTTTTGAGTTATTTTTTTTTGAGTAGAGTTTTTAGAGAGAGTATATATTAAACGTAACATACAGATAAGAATGTGGATAAGTACTAAAATGGAAGTAAATTGCTGAGATGATTAAGCTTTGTGCTTCAAATGTTGTAAACATAGTCGTTATATGAGGAAGGTATAAATTAAATTGTTTAGCACGCTATAAAGTAGTAATGAAGTAATTTTAGAGTAGATTTTTGTAATTCAACTTAATTTCCTCTTAAGAAATGTCTGAAAGAGATAAATGAAATGCTATAAAATTGGAAAACAAGGCTGTTATCATTCCAAGGCTGCGGGACTGTTCGAAAGAGATACCGTGGCCGTGGAACACAAAGGGCCAGAAAGGAACATCGATGGGTTTTAGTCAGTACAAGTCTTACACTCCCGTCCGCTCTGTCCAGAGCGGGAGAATTCATTTGATGATTTCCCATCCAAAAGAAAAAAAAGTTTAGATGTACTTACTAACAGTGCTAGGTAGGGACAGGAACTTGTCCTAGCTGAAGAACGTTCTAAGTAATGTATATAGATTTTCGCCTAACATCATCATCATCATCAGCCTATAATTTTCCCACTACTGGGACACAGGCCTCCTCTCTATGAGAGGGAATGGGCTATAATCCACCACGCGGGCCCAGTGCGGATTGGTGGGTCACATGCCTTCGAATTTTTGGTTCTAGGACATGCCGGTTTCCTCACGATGTTTTCCTTCACCATTTTTGAGAGCAGTGGTGATGAAATAAATTACACAAAGTAATGCGCCTGCCTGGGTTCGGCCTATGGACTTACCTAATGATGCGACTATTCTATTTCACATCTTAACGTAATGTTTTTTTACGCGATATCAGTTTTGATGCAATTTTAACAAACACTCCCTTCCGCTCCGCCCAGAGCGGGAGAAGTCATTAGATGATTTCACATCCGAAAAAAATGGCTGTTATCATTACAAGCCTATTTTATGGTTTCTTCCTCTTTGCTTCTAACTTCTTCTTCGTAAAGAAGAAGCGTGAGATCCTGAATCCGATCCCCAGCTCATGAATTGTGTATTCAAAAACCCATTGCGGTTATATTTTGAAGTAAAACTTCTTTACGAACGCTTGACTTGGGGAGTAAACTGGTGAATGCGTTACGTTACGACGCATTTTTTTTTTTTTTTACTAGCCTGCTCTGTCCCACTCCTGGGCAAAGGCTTCCCTCCACTCCTTTCATCTCTCGCGAGCCCGCGCGCCCTCCTTCCAGTTCGGACGGAACTTAACCAGTTCATCCCGCCATCTCCTTCGTGGCCTGCCGCGAGCCCGCCTCACTGTGCCAGGGACCAGTTACCTGCTATTTTGGTCCACAGTTTGTCCGGCATGCGGCAGACATGTCCTGCCCAGTCCCATTTGAGTTGGGCAGCCTTTTGAGCCACGTCAGCTATAGGTCAACATTTTCAAGGTCTCGAACTCCATGGCTGCTACTGAGAAATTCCTTATCGAAAAACCCAATAACACTTTTCCCGGCCTGGGAATCGAACCAAGGACCTCAAGCTCAGCAGTCGCGCTTCTTACCACTCCACCAACGAGAGACAGTCTTCAGAGATCTTCAGTCTTAAGGGATTTCCCCTCCGAGTAACATACCCAAGATAATATAAATAATAATAATAACTTCAAAGAATGATACATAGGACAGTTCCTTTCCCCCCACAATCATTCTTCCATCACGAATACCTCCCGCCAGTGTACCAGCAATATAAATAACTGCCAGTATTAGTCCTGGCTTGACCCAGATACTCCCAGATACCGAGTATTTGTCAAAAAGATAAATAGCCACTTATTTAGCCATCGTTTTCAACGTTTTCCTTAAAGGGAGGGAACGAGGAGTAAACGGCATTAGATGTATCCTTATCGGGTGGTATTTGTGGATTTGGAGATAAAAAGCTTGCATGATGGATTGAGAATTTTGACAGATATTATGGTTGTGGGCTTTGAGCTGCAGCTTCGTCATCGAATGAGATGAGGGAGGATTTATTTAGTGCATAATATATAAACGTGACAACGTCTAATAAATCGATGAACGCCGGCTGCATGCACGAAAAAGTGTCCCGATGCTCATTGTACACATGCGCCACTTTCGTAGTGTCAGATATTGACAAGCCTAGGTCTGCTGGAGCTAGGCGGTTAGGATATATAGGTAATTTCTCTTTTGCACTCGATTTTATGACGTTGTCACGTTAAGCTATCGTCCGTAAACCAACTTTAAAGACAACCAATTTTTTTTTTCGAACGGGAAATCATCAAATGATTTCTCTCGCCCTGGGCAGAATATAAATAGATATCAGACAAAAGTGGACCTTCTGAAACCTCAATCAATCAATTATATTGTGTTGGATTGAAATTGTAGGGGTGTTGTTTGAATAACAGTTGACGTAAATCATGTCTATATTATCACTGTTTTTTTATTTTCACAACTTCTCATTTATCTTGTTTATTTAAAGTGTTTTCTTAACTATTTTAATAAGCTTACTTATTTAACAATCAGTGATAGTCTAGTGTTGTGACCGTCGGACTGCCAAGTGATAGGTCTCAAGTTCGAACCCAAGACATGCACCTCTAATTTTTTGGATTCATGTGCGTATTGCATAATTATCACTAGCTTCGGTGAAGGAAAACATCGTGAGGAAACCAGCATGTCTGAGAGATATTTCTCGACGGCATTTAAAGTCAAGTCAGAGGCCCATGGGGGGCATAAAAACTCTGACACCAGTTTAGGCACTAACCACACGATTAGGAACTATTTAATTCTCTGTGGCAATTAATAAGACAGGTCTTTGTCCAACAGTAGACTTTCTAGCAGTTTTGATAATACTTTTGCATTTATTTTTAAAAAGAAATGTAGGTATATATGTGAGAATCGTAGCAGGTTGTTCCGTAGTTTCAATCTATCAGAAAAAGACATGATGGCACATAACAAGTTAACGCCATGGAACAAAATCGATATCAATTATTTGTCAGTATGAAGAACACGGTGTAAAGTGCTTCATTCCCCATAGAAGAGGGAGGATCCTCCGACCTGACGGGTGTTATGTGTGGTGGGCTACTGCCCGACAGTTGTCGTCGGGTTTGTCTATATACTCTTAAGTCGCGGATAACTTTACTTGCGCGATCTAGGAATAAGGTGTCTTTCGCTGCTTAGTTCATCGTCGGTGTCATAGATGGCGCTGTAGTACTTTTTGTTCTATGTTGCTTAGTACTTTTTGTAGTGCCGCTACAATACAAAGGGCTTTCATCTTGATCGTAACTTCCTGTAATTTCGTACATTCAAAAACTCTTAGCCCTGTACTTTACTCTAAAAGATCTTCCACGTTTTTCTTGAGAAAAACTCGCTAAATTGAATATTCGCCGTGTGACAACGTGATCGACGAATAAGCTTCCCACTCATATATTATTCATAGCGTGATACAAGTTTGCAAAATTGTTTGGAACCTATACTTTAGGCCTTTCACAGACAGTGTTTTCCGAGCATTTTTATACTCTCTCTCTCTATCTTCTTCAACCTTTGGCCACCCAATGCTGAGTTTAGCTCTCTTCCAAATCTCTCAATTTTTGGCGGTTATGTGTCATGGCTATCCAGTTTCTTCCGGTCAATTTTTCGTTTTTGTACGCACTTCTAGAATATGCATTAACAGTCGCTATTCTAGCGAAGCCTAGCTAGCATAGTTTGTCCCACAGCTGGGGAAAGACCTTTACCTCCTTTTTCCAAATACATATGATCGTTGCATGCTAGTTCTATCAGCAGTCGAATGTCGTTCGCTCAAAGGAACCCAGAACGCAGCTGTCTAACGCTGCAGGTAAGCCGTTGGTGTTTGTCGGTAGCAATAAGGATGTCTGCATGTTTACGAGACCACAAGCGCATTTTGCGCTCATTTAAACTGCAATTTGTGTCGCCGAGATGCGAGGTGGTTTGGTCGCTAAAGGGATCGCATCCGGAACGAGGTAAACAGAGAGAGAATCAAAGTTGTCGACATAGTTCACAGAAGAAGTAAGCTTAAGTGGCAATGGCTGACCATATTAGTCTTAGAACCGATGACCGTTGAAGAAGATCTGTTCTTGAGTGGAGACCACGAATCGGCAATCGTGGAGCGACGATCTTTGCTGGGTGGCTGGTGTAGCAACTAAAGGAGATTTTCCAAGAATCCAGTTGAGCGGTAGCGTGCGATTGTGGAGGCCTATGTCCAGCAGTGTCTGATGATTGGGTGCACAAATGCGCCTCATACGCGCTCAAAAACGCTGAATCTGTAAGCACCCTAACATGTTATGCGTCGAGGCTTGTAGTAATGACATGATATCTTTGGGATGGCTTGTAAAATGTTTCTTGATCCTGTATTCCACGTGAAGGAAAAGGATTTTTCTATTCTTTGAGAGGTAATAGCTTAGCTGGTTCATGGCCCTGGACTTTAGTCAAAGCGATTGCTCTTAGGAAACTTGGGGTCGAGGATGAATAGTAATTTTAGCACTTTATGAGTAAAATTCGTTATACATATTTCCGCCTGTTCAGCGATGATGATAAATATATTGATAGATATAGAATTCATTTTTTAAACTGTAAATTAAAAAAAGAATTTTAAATATTACGAAACTCAAACTCTCGCCTTTCATACACAGAGTGTAAAAAGACTCTTAATGAAGCCGTTAACTAAGCATTCTGCACATCAAACTAAGTAACTTTACGCAAAAATGATTGCTGGGAAACAACTTTTTTTTCGGCTGAAAAATCACGTTTTACGGTAAGACTCAATGTAATGCATTCAAAATATTGTGCTGAAGGATGGATTGAATAGTGCGGAGGTCGTGGAGATGTTTCAAGAAAAATCTTACATTTAAAACATGTATTTAAAAAAAAAATGAGAAATAGTTGGAACTTTGACCCCCAATATCTCTGTAACTAGCAGGTTCTCAGGTATGATCTAGAACAAAAAAATGATTGAAATGACGGCCTCGTTGGTTGTGTGTTTGAGTTTACCCATCAGAAATTTCTCAGTTGCAAAATCGTGGAATTTAGAGTTGTGTCCGGTCGATGACAACAGGCTCGCCCTCAATAAGATGGGACTTAAACACTACTGGCGAAATTTGGGTGTACTATTAGGTACACCTCTGCCTAACCTTGCGGGGATTATAGGCGTTCCGTTTTCGAAATAGTAATCCAATAAAATCTCTCGTCAAGTAAGGTGATTTCATTGGTTACTGTTACCACTAATCAAAAGAGTTAACATCAGCTATAAGTAATTCGGAAACCAGAAGTTTCACTCATAAAATATTATATGGCCAGAAAACTAGGATAAGACAAGACGGAAATAGCTTCTTTTAAGTCTAGTAAATGTATGATTGGACGAATGGTAGCCTTAGAGAAATATTACCACCCAGCCCGCTGGATCGTAAATGTATGAAACACATAAAGCTCACATGTGGTTTTATTTACGATTGACAATATTTATCCATATTTTCGAATCAATACTTTTGAGCGGGCGGGAGGAGCTCGTGGTTCCAGGGCTGCGGGACTGTTCGAAAGAGATACCGTTGCCCTGGAACCCAAAGGGCAAAGAAGGAACATGGATGGGTTTTAGTCAGTACAAGTCTGAGAATTCCTCCCGCTCCGCCCAGAGCGGGAGGAGTCATTTGTTGATTTGGCTGGAAAATGACCCAACATAGTAAGGAAAAATCTAATCATGATGGCGAATCAAGGATCTAGTACCACAATGCTCCGGTGTCCGCAAAATCTCTTTACTTTTTCATTTCCAACCACTTAAACTTATATTGTTGCTTACGGGATATCTTCCATAATGGTTATTTATTTTGAGCTCCCGATATTTCGACGCTCGCCAGCGCCATGAACGCGGATTGTTTGGAGAATGCGGGTGGGTAGAAATCACTCGTTAGGAGCAGACAAATCGGTCTACCTTCTTTCTGTGTCTTTTGCTACGCGCAATACGCGCGGTTTGCGCTTTTGTCTGCTCCTAACAAGTGATTTCTATCCACCCGCAATCTCCAGACAACCCGCGATTTTGGCGTTTGCAACAGCGTCGAAATAACAGGAGCTCAAAATAAATAGCCATCACGGAAAATATCAAGTAAGTGACAATAAAGGGTGTAAAAAGACTCTTAATGAAGTCGAAAGGCACTTGTTCTCCACGTTATTGCGATCATTTTTTCGTTCTAGACCATACCTGGGATCCTTTCAGTTACAGAGATATTGGGGGTCAAAGTTCCAACTTTTTCACAAGTTTTTTTTTTTTAATACATGTATTTAATGTATTTTTTTTTACTTAAAACACCTTCACGACCTCCGTACTATTCAATCCATCCGTCAGCACAATGTTTTAAATGCGTTACATTGATTCCTACCGTAAAACGTGATTTTTCACCCCAAAAAAAAGTCGTTACCCAGCAATAATTTTTGCGTAAAGTTTGATGTACATAATGTTTGGTTAACGGCTTCGTGAAGAGTCTGTTTACACCCTGTATAAGTATAGTTGTAAACCGTGATGGCATAAAACAGTGTTCAACCACTTAACCACATTCTTATCTTTCCAGATTTAAAGAACAAGAAGACAATGTTCTACGCAGTCGGCTTCTTGGACAGTTCAATTTTCCCGTTCTCTCAGGCGATAGGCACCTCGTACTCCAAGCGAGGGTACAATGTGATCCTGTCTGAGACCCTGGCCTTCCTTACTTATATTTATCCGAAGTAAGTATTTAATTCTTCTTTTTTCTTGGATTATGGCATTATTCAACTTGTGATACGGTTGGCACGCTTGTCTTATTTTACAAGATCAGGTAATTTACGATTACTTAACTACTGTACAATGAAGGTATTTTCTCAATCAGAGAAGGAGCGAATTCGTGCCTTCTATGACATTATAGGAGAACTAACATCAACGATCTGTATCATGCTATTAAAGGCCAAGTTCACCGACAAGATAACGGTCTGATTATCTGAAAACAGCTGTTTATCATGAATTTTCGTGTTCACAAAAGCAAATCTGATGTTTCTCCCAGACACTACCAAACTCCTGCGCTAGTTTTCCGACATCTAAAGTCCCAACATGGTATTCATCCGTCTTTAGATTGGGCAATCAGCACGTAGAGCAACCATCTTCAAGATACCGTTGCTGCTGTCCCTCACGCGCTTAAAAATAGGCGCGACTTTCTTGCGTATAATCGCATGAAAGCCGTCTGTGCGCGCCTCCGCAAACATTGCAGATGCACTGCAGTAACGAGGCAGCCGCAACAGCATCCTGAATATGTTGTGTACTGTATTCTTTTTTTGTAGTTTAAAAAAAAAAGTGTGTGTGTACTTATGTACACGCTTTAGAAGTTATACTTTTCTAGAACATAAACGGAAGTAAAGTAGTTTATAACAAGGTCTAATATCAATTACCTATACAACTTAACCTCTTAGTTCCAGCAGTAAATTAAAAATAATAAACTAGGCTTGTCAATATCTGACACTACGAAAGTAAACAAACATTGGGAGAACACAAGAATCCATAGAAAAACCTTAATAATACAAATTACAGAGGTCTAGGAATGCTTAACCTCCAGGCAATGACCATTCAGTTACCTGGAGAGAACGTATGATAAAAATCTACATTATATTAGCCAAAACGTAAGTAAAACTAGCTAACTTCATGGGTGTCGGTTTTTCGTGACGGTTGAAATTTACTCTCATCATTTTTCCCTAACGCGCCAAAAAGAAGTACTTAAAAAAAAATAACATTGGCGGCCCGCCGGGTATGACTCACGCATAGGCTGCTCGAGTAGAAGGATTGGCATAGTGATAAAGAAGTGTGTAATTATGATAATTAGATCACTGCGCTAAACCACACACGAACTTGAAAACGGTCATATAATATACGACTGCAGTCACAGTAATATTCATCATAATCTTCCTCCCTTTGTCCCATTCTATTTGAGGTCGGCGCAACACGTTTTCTTTTTCAATTCTCCCCTGTCAAACGTCACGGCTTCATTTACTCCTTTCTCTTGCATATCATTCCTCACACAATCTATCCATCTTTTCTTTGGCCTTCCTCTCCCTCCCCATCCATTATTATGACATAGATTTAATTCCTATAACCGACAAATCTTCAGAACACACACTTTAATCTATATTCTATAGGATAGAGCAGTTACCTTTTATCTTTAGCTTAATATCTTTGACAAATAGCAGTCGCGGAAAAACGTTACAGTGCTTGCACACGTAGCGACTTTTTAACCGACGAACAAAAGGAGGAGGTTCTTTAGTTGTCGTATATTTGTTTTTGTGATAAAAGTCTTTAAATTACCCTCTTGACTTATCAAATAAGGAAAGAATGAAATTTATTAAAGTTATCCTATCTCTTTTGACGTGATAACGTCTTATAAATCGATGAACGCCGGCTGCACGCACGAAAAATGTGCAAGCGAGAGCGCGGAACCTGAGCCGAGCGTGCAAGCGAGAGCGCGGAACAAGCGATAGAGAGGCACGATCGGCCTAAGCGTTCGGTTCGTGACGCATCTATGAATAATGATAATTGAGTCATAATAATTCAATTCAATTCATAAAAGTATGCATATTTTCATCAATGTTTTCTTATACGTTATCACGTAAAATTATCAACTGCAACGTAGAAATTCCAACATACGTAGTTACAAAACAGCTAGACGTATGCTGACGGTGCAAAACTTTTTTATTGATATTGTACCTTTTTGATACCTTTTGTCTATGTTTTTGTTATGGTTTTGTTATTGGTTATGGTTTTTGATTGATATTAAATATACTTTTGGTTTTACCACCGAGAACCAGCGCATTTAATTTCGGTAGTTAATACTGACGATAGTAGTTCATGATGAATAGTCACTTGTAGGTACATCGCCCTGTCAATGGACCTACTAATCAGTCTCTCGATTTGTACTAGTCAATGACTTTTGTTATGTGTACTCGACTAACACCATAACAGGACTTACACTGGCATCAGTTTGCATGCTTTTACATTTTTATAAAGGTCAGTCACCCTAGTGACATGAGTAAGGACTGAAGTCAAGATTTATAAATGTTACCTATCATTTGCAGGTATCAAACAAATACAATCTGTACAATTTTTCTTTAATAAATTTTCTACTTTATCGCCAAAGCATTAGGTTCAAGGTCGATTGGGGAAATTTGACAGTTTCGGCCACCTTTGTGTGCTGGCGTCGGTACATTGTTCAAGGGTTGTTCCTGCCGCTGTGGCACATTTGGCAAAAACTAAAAAAATAAATTAGACATCTCCCCAAAAACGTTCTAAGCCGCTAGTGTTTTAGCTTGAAAGAAGAAGTCACGAGACGAACTACTTAACAAACACATCTGTCTGTGAGGTTAGAAGAACTTACTAACAGTGCTAGGTAGAGACAGGAACTAGTCTTAGTCTAAGAACGTTCTAAGTAATGTTTATAGATCTCGGCCTATCATCATCATCATCATCAGTCTATAATGTTCCCACTGCTGGGATACAGGCCTCCTCTCTATGAGAGGGAATGGGCTATAATCCACCACGCGGGCCCAGTGCAGTTTGCTAGATGTCACATGTCTACGAATTTTTGGTTCTCGGACATGCCGGTTTCCTCACGATGTTTTCCTTCACTGCTTTTGAGTAAGTGGTGATGAAATAAATTACACAAAGTAATGCGCCTGCCTGGGTTCGGCCTATGAACTTACCTAATGATGCGAATATTCTATTTCATACGATTCAACAACATTTTAACGTAATGTTTTTTACGCGATATCAGTTTAGATGCAATTTTAACAAAGACAATTATGGAACATGCCCAAATTCTCACATGCGACTAAACCCCACAGCTCCTAGGCAGTGTTGCCGCTTAGGAAAAAATAAAGTTTATAATAAAGTACCAAACTTTTACTAAAATGTCATTAGATTGGGTAAAAAACTAAATTCAAAAAGTCACTAAATTATTTATTCAATTTTCATAAACTTTACTGATAAAAAGTATGAAAAAAAAATGAAATTCAACGAAAAATAAAAACTCTGTTTAAAAATTAATTAGTTGCATTAAATCTTCATCTATTGCCACTGTATCATCTTCGTCCAAGTTGACGGTTGCTCTAAAGTGTCCGTGGAAGTCGAAACTTGCATATGGAAGTAGATGGCACAGTACCTTTATTTATATTTTAACGGTCAGGAGCTCGTGGCTAAATAATAACAGCCGCTCGGGTCGATCTTTAGGTTAAGCCGTGCTTGCCTAGGTTGGTCTGTGGATGGGTGACCACCCATTACATACCGAGTTTCCTCCGTGCCTCGGAAAGCACGTTAAGCCGTTGGTCCCGGCTGTCATTTGAAGATCTTTGACAGTCGTTAGGTAGTCAGTGGCCCAGAAGAAGATATTATCGTATTACCCAGTACTAACTGGGTTGTGGAGGTCAGATAGGCAGTCGCTCCATGTAAAATACTGGTATTCAGCTGCATCCGGTTAGACTGGAAGCCGACCCCAACGTAGTTGGGAAAAGGCTAGGCAGATGATGAACGGTTTTCGTCATTTGGGACAAGACTTCACTGGGTAAAACATAACATTAGCAGGTTACTTTTAAACATTTTAGCTGATTCCGTATCAACAGTATCGAATTCAGAGTTGTTGTTGCTAATCTATTTCGTAGTTATTATAAATTGCATCAACAAGATAAATTAATTATACTGGCCAACACAATTTTTGGGGCCGTAATTTTAAGACCTAATTTTGAGAGTACCTTATTCACTGGTTCCTAATATGCATTTAGTTTTTTTGTATCAGCTCTAGTTTTTAATTTATTTGAAAAAATCAATTTGTATGGAAAAAGCTCATTTTTTATTATTCAGAATACACATAACGTCTCTCGATTGTTTTTTTTGTGTGTTTGTCGTTTGGGTTGTCTCTCATAAGAGCTCAGTAGTAATCGGCTATCTCGTCGTGGGTATCCCATCTACCCTGGTACCGATTCTCCACACTTTGATGTCTTGATGAAACCGCTCTCCTTGTTCTTCACTTAAGTCACCCAGGTTACATGGGAAGCAGTCCAAATGGCTGTGTAGGTAATAAACTTTGATGCTGAATGTTGAAATGTCGAAAAAATGTCGAAATGATGAAAAATATTAAAGTTGTGATACTTTGTTGAAGTCAAAGTGTAAAAAAAAAGAAAAATGAGGGTAGTTGTTAAATTAGAGCTGATACAAGTATGACAGTTGTAGGTAAGTCATCTGAAACACGTCCAAAAACAATATCTAAGCGGATTTACCACGTACCAATTTTTTTTTTTTTTTTTGTAGGCCTGTGTAATATGTACTGTTGTTTTGATCATGAAAAAGTCGCTAGAAGTCACCAGACATTTGTTTGTCACTAAATCGTGAAAAAAAGTCAAACCGCAAAAAGTCACTAGATATAGTGACAAAGTTACTAAAACGGCAACACTGCTCCTAAGACTCGCTGCGACAATCGCTCACGCAACTTCCGCCTTATCTCCATAGACAACCTATTCATCGCTGTATGATTTCCTAGAACTATATACTGCAAAATTTATGACTCGAAGGTCCCCCGTTCGAGTCCGTGGTCATAAATTGGACCCAAGTTTGGCACAGGCCAAAGATATTGAGATTGTATTAAGTTGATACGGTGATGTCCTTAAAACTAGGAGATTATAGATCTTATGGCCTCGGCTGAGGGAATATTTTTTGTTTAGGGTCGTTTCGAGGAGTGATGATATCTTTGCAGATAGTTTAGTAAAGTTTTTGTTAGCTTTACGGATAAGTTTGTCAATAACTAGTTCGTTTCCTTTGGGTGTTGTTCGGTTAAACGGATTCGGACAAATTGAGGACTGGCTGCGGACATTGGACTCTGACAGATATAAAAATATGTACATGCAAGAAAAGTAATAATAATTAAAAAGAAATAAGTGGTTTTTTGCCGTTTTTGTTTAATGTTGTGTATAATGGTACGGAACCCTTCGTGCACGAGTCCGACTCGCACTTGGCCAGTTTTTCTTTTTTTCTGTCCTCTCGATTCCATGGGTCCATTATCCAACTATTTTCGATCCAATATCAAATATAATTCAATCGAAATATCGATTGATAAAATGTCACTTGGTCTCCACTTTCACGAATTATGTTCTGGTTCATCGGTTCTTCGATTTTCATTTCTAGAAGTAATCTATTCACTTTCGAGCTCCGCGGTTACGACGAAAAAACTGTCGATATACTCCCCCCATTCGTCAAAGCCTTTCGCACATAAATATCAACAGAAAGAAATATGGCCGCCACTAGATTATGGAAACGGTCGTTAGCAAGTCGGCGTTGGCCATTTTTATTGAATTTCGACTTAACCTTTATTGATGGTTGAGGATTTTTGACGTGCTTTGTAAAATACTTGACATTGTAGGTATTTTATGAAATGATAAGGGGGTTACAATTGAGATGACAGGATTTAGACAGGAATGGAAAAACCGGCCAAGTGCAAGTCGGACTCGCGCATGAAGGGTTCCTTAACATCGTAGTAGGGTAGTCCCTTTTAATTTTTTTATTCGTATTTGTTGTAAAAGCGGCAGCAAAAATACACATTTCGTGGCCCCGTTAGTTACCCTTTAGGTATGGAACCCTAAATGCAGGCATGCTGTGCCGACCCCTAATAAAATACGGAATGGGAGGGAGAATTGTGATGACTAAATTCTTTTTTTTTTTTAAAGAAACATTGCCCCACACTAGGAATTACTCCTGTATCGCGGGTGCGTTCACAAACATTGAAACTCACAAACAGCCAGACCCGGAACAACTATATGTAGGCCATACAAATATTTGTTCCGTGCGGGAATCGAACCCGCGACACGCAGCGCAGCAGTCAATCACTCAGCCACTGCGCCAACCGTGTCGTCAATTACATTAGGACGTGGCGAAGCGCGGGCATTTTGAGAGCCTGTTTTGGGTAATTGACGTTCAAAATGTGCTGAACTTCAGTCTAGTTTGAATAATGACTTTGATTTGTTGGCTAAATAATAACAGGGTCTCGGGTCGAACTTCATGTTAAGCTGCGCTTGCCTTGGGTGGGCCGTGGAGGGGTTACATACCGGGTTTCCTACGTGCTTCGGAAAGCATGTTGTGGCATTGCTTCCGGCTGTAATGTATCTGTCAGTTGCTCCATAACACTGGAGTGCTTTCTTTTTTTTTGGGGGGTAGAAAATCCTCATGGATGTCCTTCGCCCTGGAGCGGGCGGAGGCGTCTGCCAGACTCGTACTGACAAAAGCCACCCCGGTGTTCCCATTCTACACTTGTACCGGGGATCATGGGAACTAGTGCGCCTTCCACGATACCCGGCTAGTGCAAATTCCATTGAATAACTCTTAACCCATTCACTGCCCAGTACTTCACAAAAACTTCGTGAATTTCGTTCCCGTGCCCAAATCCGGTATCCGAGTCGTCGTTATAATTAACTATAGATGATTTGTATTCATGCCCAGAACCCGACTAGCGAGTCCATAGCTACGGATACGGGTTGTGCGAACGAACGAATTTTTGTTCCGACTCATATGCTGGGTTCTGGGCACTGAATGGGTTAAGCGTTACGCCGTGATGTTGAAAAAAATAAAAAATAGATATAACTTTCCATTTTTTTTTTTGTAGCGAGAAAAATTCATTGATTCGTGTATTCCTTTTACATGATACTGAGCAAAGAGTCATAAAACGTATACCAAAATGTTAAATCCCTATTCCACACACTTAACAAGTTACACGAAATAGAAAAACCACATTCTTTTCAATATATCACCTTAACGACTATCAAAGGAATACAAATGGCGCCGAAAATAGGAGTTTAAGAAGCATTGATCCCCTAAAGACGCAGCTGAAATCTATACAAATAAATAAAATTGAAATGTCTGTTTATAATTCAAAATAACACCTTTTTTACTGAATGCAGATGAAATATATACCTAAGGTAATTGTAACAAAAAAAAAAAAAAATTGAAAATTTTTGTCTATCGGTTTGTTTGTTCGGCTAAACAAAACGGCTCGACCGACTTTAACGAGGCTTTACTGGCGGATAACTGTTGATATAAGGAGTAATTTAAGCTACTTTTATTTTCGAAAAAGGATTAGGGTTCTGTACAAGAAAATAACCCCCCCCCCCTCTCTTCCTCCCTTGAAATTGTTAACGAAATCCGATTCAAATAGGAGAGTACTGTTACTGACAGCCTGTGGCATTGTAAAAGGCCTCTCCCCATGACATACAAATCCTTCGATCCAGGGCCAATGTGGACTACTGGTCGTTAGTTCTGTCCAGCTCGTCGTTTCCTGTGAGGTCTACCGCATCGCCTTCTAGTTGAGTCAGGGAATAATAGGCAACTAATATTTTTACCCAGCGGATCCCCGTAACCTTCACCAGGTCATCGGTCCACCTTGTGGGAAACCTTCCAACTCAACGTCTTCCGGTTTGCGTTCGCCACTTCAGAAATTTTCGACCCCTTCAACCATCCTTTCTGCGAGCAATGTGCCCTGCTCACTGGCAATTTTTCGGTGCGAGTCGCACGGGACCTCTTGAGGGGCCTCTGTCCAGCAGTGGACGTCTTTCGGCTGAAATGATGATGATGATGATGAATATTTATAATAATTTAACGCGGATGAAAGTCGCGGGTATCAGCTAGTATCATATATAATATACCTATCTTCAAACATACTTACCTGGAAATGGTAACAAGGTAGTAAATTGATCCCTAATAATAGACTAAATTCACTATTTAATTACCCATTTCTCGTTGAAAGAGCCGATGTATAAGTAAATGACTACCGCCTTAATATGCTTTACCAATTAGAGTAATATTTCAGCCGATAGCTTAATAACTGTTCTTGTGGTAAAACTAGGTATGGTTCAACACAAGTTAGAAGTTGCATTAGCTAAATTCTTTAGACAATCATTTGAGTCGAGTTTGACAAAACATAACGTCATGCCTGAATTTCACCGCGGAGTTAGGCATAGATTACTATTGTACAGAGCACATTTGAGTTATATTAAAGTTTCCTATAATGCCATCAATCAGGAACATTTATTATTTATTTAAAAACACAACATATTCAAACTCCGGCCTGCTACGGAGAAGATAGAGCGTTTATTTATTTGGAACACCAACTGCATTATACTAAAAAATAATAGGATACGAAGAAATAAAAATAATATAAAACTGGTGGTATATATGCCTATTACAGGTATACGCAGCATTCACCATAACTTTAAAAAAACCCTGTCATATATGGAATAATGTAGGTACCTTCAGTACTTGTGAAATATTCTTTTATTAAAAATATTCACTAAGTCGAGGGTAGGTTGTATTTACACACATTCATTTGTACTGTGCTATGCTACTCAGCGCAATAAACTGATTTACCTAAATCTCGCGTTTTAATGGACATAATAGTGGCGACGAGTGTAAATTTTGAACTATGGAGCGTAAATTAGTGAAATTTCATGAGTTCAATGTGAAAACAGACAATTGGGACAGTTACGTAACTCGACTCAATTATTGCTTTGAAGCTAGTGGAATCGTTCTCGATTCGATCAAAAAAGCTAACTTTTTTACGATTTGTGGTGCTCAGACTTTCGATACTGTTCTTGCATTAATCACTCCAAAAAATTCAAGTGAAGTGACTTATACGGAAGTTATAGATGTGTTGACCAAACATTATAGTCCAAAACCAAATGAAATATCAATGTCATACAAATTTTACGAACTGTAATTTTCCAAATCTGGAACGCATGTTGCGGGACAGATTGGTGTGTGGCATGAGTGATCGCAAACTGCAGTACGAGCTGTTGAAGAAAGACAATCTTGAGTACAAGGACGTCGTTGACGCCATGGTGTCTGCCGAGTCCGCGGGGAGGGACGCGCGCATGATGCAACAAGCCGAGCGCGCGGCCACGTTGGCACACGCCGATACCGCCGCCGCGCCGCCTCCGCCTGAGCCGATGTCAACGCGTTAAAAACTAAGACAAACATTCGTCTTTGCTACAGATGTGGTGATCGTCACGGTGGTGAATGTCGTTTTATCAATGCAGTTTGTCATTTTTGCAAGAAAAAGGGTCATATCGAGAAAATCTGCACAGCTAAAAAGAAAAGTACCTCAGGAACAGTAAACCACGCTGAAGAGGTGCAGTCTGACGCGCAGCTGAACGGGATTTACAAAGTGGAGTGCGCGAACACGCGCGTTCCTGCTTACAAGCTACGCGTGTTGCTGAACGACGTGCCGGTGGACATGGAAGTGGACTCGGGCGCCGCTTTCTCACTGGTCAACGAGCGCACGTGGGCGCGCCTACAACCGCGCGCCGCCGCCGCGCCGCGTCCCATGCACACTCGGCTGCGCACTTGGAACAACTCGCAGGTTTCGGTCATTGGACAAGCAATGGTCTCGGTCATGTATAAGGACATTAAAACTGAATTATACGTAATAGTGGCTAGAGGTTCAGGGCCAAACTTATTGGGACGTGATTGGTTTGAGCCCCTCGAAATTTCTATAAAGTTGAATAAAATTTTAGATATTGATTTGTCAGCAACGAATGCATTATTAACCAAGTATGGGGAGGTTTTCAAGGACGAACTCGGTACTTACCGCGGAGACCCGGTCGCGATTCATTTGAAACCAAATGCAACGCCTAAGTTTTTGAAAGCTAGACCGGTACCGTTCGCTATTAAAGCTAGGGTTGAACAAGAGATAGATCGATTGGTAGGTGAAAATGTTTTGCAACCCGTATCATATTCAGAATGGGCCACTCCGGTAGTCCCAATAATAAAAAAGAACGGTGCGGTCCGTCTGTGCGGCGATTATCGTAGTACGGTGAATCAGGCTACGGAAACCGATACTTACCCGATGCCTACAGCTAGTGAAATTTTCGCAATTATATCTGGAGGAAAATTTTATACGACATTAGACCTTGATCGCGCATACACACAAGTGGTCGTTACAGAAGACACGTCCCGCCTTTTAACACTAAACACATGCAAGGGTCTTTACACTGTACATAGGTTAGCGTTCGGCGTGAAAGCGTGCCCTGGCATCTTTCAACGGCTGATGACAGCGTTGTTGGCAAACGTGCCTGGTGTCGCCGTGCTGATCGATGACGTCATCGTCAGCGGCTGCACCATGGCAGAGATGACGCAGCGTCTAGATACAGTATTAGGACGTATTGAGAAGGCAGGTTTACGACTTAATAAGGACAAATGTAAATTCGCTAAGGAGCGAGTGGAATTTCTGGGTTTTGTTATCGATGCTGACGGGATTCACCCGGCACCGAGTAAGATTGAGTCCATACTCAATACTCCAGAACCTAAAAATGTGCAACAATTACAAGCATTTCTTGGTTTATATAACTTTTATGAGAGGTTCGTACCCCATAAGGCCACGATATTAGAGCCTCTACATAGATTGATCGACAAATCGCAGAAGTGGGTGTGGACTGACCGAGAGCAGGCCAGTTTCAATACTGCTAAGCGTTTACTATCTTCTGATCTCACACTTGTACACTATGACTTGAACAAGCCACTGGTCCTCACCTGTGACAGTTCAGAGTACGGAGTGGGAGCTGTTTTGTCCCACATCGTGGAAGACGGACATGAGCGTCCTATTGCCATGGGCTCAAGGACATTGCATTCGCACGAGCGTCGTTACTCGCAACTTGATAAAGAAGCGACTGCTATAATTTTTGGGATAAATAAATTCCAGAATTACTTAATGGGTAGGTCTTTTACGATAGTTACGGACCATAAACCATTGTTAGGAATTTTTGATCCCAAAAAGCCCATACCTCATGTTTTATCACCACGCTTGACACGAATAGCTTTAATATTAACTTCCTATAGTTACGACATTATACATAAACCAGGAACACAGATAGGTCATGCTGATGGATTGAGTCGCTGGCCGCAGCCTGTCCCTGAACAAGCTGAACCACAGCTCTGTGACATACTGCTGATGGCCGAGGCCCCTGATGACTTTCCGATTGATGTAGACAAAATAGCACACGCTACAAAACAGGATAACGTTCTTAATCGAGTAAGTCATCACATTCTATGCGGTTGGCCAGCCAAAATATCAGATGATCAGCTACGTCCATACTGGCTGCATCGGGCTGAGTTGTCGTTGCATGAGGACTGCGTTCTCCTAGGCTGCCGCGTAGTAGTACCTCCGCCGCTTCGTGAAGCAGTGCTGCATGCTCTTCACAAAACGCACAGTGGCATTGTTCAAACTAAATCACTCGCCAGAAGTTATGTTTGGTGGCCACAGTTAAATGACGACATTGAGACTTTGGTACAGAACTGCAATAAATGTTCTGAAAACTTTGTCATAATGAGTGGGTGATGCCAGTGAAGCCTTGGTCTAGGTTAAATATGGATTTTGCTGGACCTTTTCAAAACAAAACTTTTTTGATTCTAGTTGACGCATATTCGAAATGGCCAGAAGTGTTCATTGTCAATAATATGACTTCAGCCACCGTCATTAAGCACTTGAGAATGATTTTTTCCATCCATGGACTGTGTGAGACATTAGTATCGGATAACGGTACTCCTTTTGTTTCTTCTGAGATGAAGACATTCCTAGAAGCTAACAAGATTAAACACATTACTTCTGCACCTTTTCATCCATCCACCAACGGTTTGGCAGAACGTATGGTACAGACAGTTAAAGATAAACTTCGTAAAATGGATGGTATGTCCTGGGATGTTAAAATTCCAAACATGCTCTTAGGACTAAGGGCAACCCCATGTGCGGCTACTAACAAAAGTCCATCAGAGCTTTTGTTTAACAGACGGATCCGCACATTGTTAGACACTATTAATCCACATGATCAGAAACGTAAAAGGAGGGAAAATCAAATCGTAAGAAATAGTCAAAAGAAGAACAGACAGACAGATGTAGGGCAGAAGGTTATGTACAGGAATTTTAGCAGTGGACCTCGTTGGTTACCAGGTACTGTAGTAAACAAAGACGGTCCAGCCAGTTATCGAGTTGAAACTGGAGATGGAACGGTAGTCAGTAGGCATATAGACCAGTTAGTCAGACAACAGAATGTACTAAATGCCGGAAGACAGATTGCTAATGAGGAATTAGGCCAGACTGATGAAAGGGATACGGTAGAACAAAGTTATGGGGAAAGACAATATCAGGAAATGGATCAGGATCAATCGGATATACAGGAAAGTGAGCAAATTATAGAAATACCCAGTTCAGACAAATGGGCTGAAATGTTAGGTATTCCATTGGAGTCAGAACCTAGTTGTTCAGGCGGTAAAATTAGGAATAAACTTGTTAGCCATGGAAAAACTCCCTATACTAGACCAGCTCCAAATTATAACTTTATGTTGTAGTTCATAAAAATACATGTTTTGGAACCTAATAATTTTTCATATTGTCAAATGCATAGTTATAAAAATTAGGGTTAATTGATATCTTTAAGTTTAGCAATATGTGGTGAAGGGTTAAAATAAGTAACATCAATTTTGTAGTATGTTATACAGTTTATATTTGTTTTCATATTATTATTATGTTTTACATACTTGGGGGGAAGGTATGTCATATATGGAATAATGTAGGTACCTTCAGTACTTGTGAAATATTCTTTTATTAAAAATATTCACTAAGTCGAGGGTAGGTTGTATTTACACACATTCATTTGTACTGTGCTATGCTACTCAGCGCAATAAACTGATTTACCTAAATCTCGCGTTTTAATGGACATAATAAACCCAAAACCTCTTTGGCTCACCTGGGAATCGAACCAAACACCTCATTCTTAACAGTAGAGCATGCATTCACTAAACCAACGAGGCGCTCATTATTTTCTTTTTTTATTGAAAAAATTCAAGCAATAATCGATGTATTGCTGGCTGTTCGTCTATGCAACCTGTAAGTTGTGTCGTTCTGAATTCGGAAAGTAACATCCATTGTTTCCGAACAAACAGGTATGAGCTTCATTGAAGCTTTCAGCAATCCCTAGTGATAGGATGTGCGGGTACCGCGGATAAATATTTTGCGGATATTTTTGCTATTTAATGGTGATGTTTGTTATAATAATATAATAATAATAATTTATTCAGTTCGCATAACACGGTACAGTATTAGAAAGCTAGTAACAAAAATACAATGATCCTTAAGCGCTATAGTTTTACACATCCCCTGGACTCCACACTAGGATACCCTGTGTCGTGGGGTCCAGTCTCTTCCCAAGTAAGGGTAACATGCTAACTGAACTAATAACAAAATAAATAGGAAAAATAGTGATTAACATGTTGTGTTAACACGGCACAAGGCACGGCACAAGGTTGTTCAAGAGTGTGTTGTGTGTTTTAAGCAAGTTCTTGTTAATCAGGACTGTGGTTTGGATTAATAGTAATATAATATATTAAACATATCCCACACATACCAAAACAAGGCTTATGTCAAATCTAAGACCGTGACAAATTTGGATAATGCCTACAGACACCTTGTGAATACGGAAAAGTCCTTTCTTAATGCATGTAAAGACCCAAATATTTTAGCAGACGTGATGATAGACATGATTAGGTCATCTCTCCTTCAAAACACTAAGGTTATCTTACTATCTAGCTCTAAGCGTACTCTAAAGCCCTGGATATCCACGGGGGCCCTAAGATGTATTAGGTTTAGAAATAAAATGCAACTGCAGTCTAGGAGAAATCCTTTCAATGTTATTTTGATCATAACGTATAAGCGCTACCGCACATTTTGCTCCAATCTTATAAGGAAACTCAAAAGACAATATCATAAGAACCAAATTTTAACTTCTGTCAAAAATCCCAAGCTACTCTGGCGTAAAATTAACGACATAACCCATTATAAAAAACCCAAGACATCTAGTGTACACCTATTGCAAATCACACCACATCCTCTCGACTCATTAAATCGCGTCAATTATTTCTTTGTAACTATTGGGAAAACATTGGCGGAAGAAATCATAACTTTAACTGGGGAAGGAGATAAAACTGTTTTTGACACCTCAAATGCACCATCTCAAGCCAACTCATTTGTGTTGCTGGAGACAGATCCGGCAGAAGTGGATAGTACACTTATGGCACTTGACTCAGCAAGTGCTTCGGGGTGGGATGGCATACCTGTGAGTTTCCTTAAGTTATCTCGAGACTTTGTTGTTCCTCTCATTTGCAAATTAACCAATCTGTGTTTTGAAACAGGTATATTTTGCAATGCGTTAAAACGTTCTATCATCACGCCTGTGCACAAGGATGGGGATAAGAGCGATGTCAATAACTTTAGACCGATTTCTGTCTTACCGTCACTTTCAAAAATAATAGAGAAAATATTAAGTAAAAGGCTAACAAATTACTTGAATAAATATAACATTATTTCCAACTCACAATACGGTTTTAGACAGGGGCGGTCAACCCAGGACGCGGTTATAGCGCTAACGTCTGAAATTACAGATAAGGTAGACAAGGGATTTAAATGCGTTACGGTGTTTCTAGACCTGAAAAAGGCTTTTGACACCGTATCTATTCTCATTCTTGTGCAGAGACTTGAGGCCATAGGGATTAGAGGCAGGGCTCTTTCTCTTTTTGACAGCTACCTCCGGGGTAGGAAACAACAAGTCAAAATAGACAACTCGTACAGCAATGAGGAAAACGTTGTTTTCGGTGTTCCGCAGGGCTCGGTGCTCGGCCCGCCACTGTTTCTGGTGTATATTAATGAACTCTGTAACCTACGAAACAGTGGCGGGAAAGTCTTCTCATATGCGGACGATACGGCTATTGTCTACTTTAGCGACACTTGGGAAGCGGTACGTAACAAGACCGAGCAAGGGTTAGTTGTTATAGATAAGTGGCTCAAAGCAAACCTGTTAACCCTTAACACTGCTAAATCAAATTACATCTGTTTCTCTCCAAGTGCAAGGTCTAAAGCATGTACTGACTTCAATATCCGTATACATTTATGCGCAAACAGCGTGGACCAAAAGTGTGACTGTAAATCCATCAAACAAGTCCCGTCCACAAGATACCTGGGAGTTATAGTCGACGACTGTCTAGCATGGCACTCGCATATCGAAGTTATTATGTGTCGTGTTCGAAAATTTATATGGATCTTTAAAAACCTACGGCATGTGGTGCCTCAAAAGATACTCAACAACATTTATACAGCACTCGCGCAGTCAGTGATCACATACTGCTTACCAGTTTGGGGAGGGGCCACTAAAACTAAATTTCTAGAGTTGGAAAGAGCCCAAAGGTCATTTTTAAAAGTGATGTACTTTAAGCCATTTAGATATCCCACAGTCGATCTATATAGAATTAGTGGCCTATTATCAGTCAGAAAACTGTACCTTTTGAACATCAGTCTATATTTACACAAACACATTTCAGTAAACCCAGAAAGACAGTCTAGGAGACGAAGAGATCTTGTGGCCTACTCCCCAGGGGTAAGAACGGCATTTGCAAGGCGTCAGTATGTATGCCAATCAGCCTACATATATAACAAAATTAACGCTAAGCTCAAGTTCCACCAAGAGGTCTCGCATCAATGCAAAAGATTGATAACCGAGTGGTTAAAAACTCTAACATATGCAGAAGCAGAGCATATCCTGGACAGAATCACATGAATAATTACCATCTTTATCAATTTGGACTATAGGCACTATTAGCAATTACGTATACACACACTTACACACATGCGCACACACAAACACTCACACACACACACAAACCCATCATCAAGTTAACACGACTTTATTCACATATACAATTACACATTACACAGAGCTGCTAATTACCTTGTTTCTCTTTGGTCTTAAAATGTTTTCTTAAACTTAATTTTAATTTTATATAGTCTCAATATTGTGAACTATAAAATAAGGGAAGGAGCGAGACAATCCCCAACACAAGTATTATTAATAAATTACTGGGGCTGTCTCATTCACATTTGTAAATGTAACCGTTTGAGACAATAAACACTTTTTTTTTTTTTTTTTAATAGACCAGTATTTTGTAATATTGATAAACAAATATAGATGCTACCATTTGCAACTGTACTTGTCAAAATAAATTTATGGCCATGCAGTAGGACGGTGCAGCAGTAATAGCCTAGTGATGTGATCGTCTGATTATCAACTCATAGGTCTCAAATTCGATCCCAAGACACCTCTGATTTTTCGGATTCATGTGCGTATTGTATAATTATTCCTGTCTTCGGTGAAGGAAAACCAGCATGCCTGAGAGATATTTCCCATTAGACCCATGGGCGGCATGAAAACTCTGACACCAGGTCAGGCACTAACTACATGATAAAGAAATAGGATGGTAGAAATGAAATGAAATGTAGTTCAGTAACTGAGTTGTGGCGGTTAGATACGCAGTTCCTACAAGTTAAATATTCTGCTGCATCTTGGTTAGTAGACAGGTGCTGAACTTGAAATCAGTAAGGCATCTTGCTCTTGCGGATATTTTAGATTATTTTCGGATATCCGTTACGTGGACATCCCTACGGTATCTTAAGCTTATGATCTGTTTGCTCAGATGCGGATTATTGCCTGTTATTGCGTATTACTCTGACAAATTGAATTGAAGACAGTTCTGACAGAAAAAGGGTAGGCAGAGCTCTTGCTTGTTTTATAAAATTACTAAGTATAAGTAGTCGAGTGCGATAGGTCTAAGGATTCAATTGTTTTAATGGGTTTTTTCCTTGTGAGTGTACGATTTCAAAGCGGGTTTTGTTTCATTCTTTTCATCGAACAGTAGACTGAAATGAACGTAACATTTTATTTTTGAGCAAATTAAATTATTCCACATACTAGCTAAAGCTTTTTTGTTTTTTTTTTCTCATTAGAAGCATTTATGTTAGAGAAATATGGAAAAGGCAGTTACGCCGACCCCAAATAAATTGGGATAAGGGCAGGAGAATTATGATATCAGGATTTATATTATTGGATTGAATAGGGATGTGACGGTTGGCAGAGAAGAATTGAATGAGAAAACGTATAGACGAAACCTAGTAAAGAAGTATAGAGAGAAGGAAAAGAAGATAACAAATGGCAGGAATAGGTGTTTTCTGAGTAAAAAAAAAAAACTTGAGAGGTGTCAAGGGACACCCGGATGGAACGAAGTTCCTTTTTTTTAAGTTATTATAATATATAGACAGACAGATAGACAGACAGATAGACAGACAGATAGACAGACAGATAGACAGACAGATAGACAGACAGATAGACAGACAGATAGACAGACAGATAGACAGACAGATAGACAGACAGATAGACAGACAGATAGACAGACAGATAGACAGACAGATAGACAGACAGATAGACAGACAGATAGACAGACAGATAGACAGACAGATAGACAGACAGATAGACAGACAGATAGACAGACAGATAGACAGACAGATAGACAGACATATAGACAGACAGATAGACAGACAGATGTCGCGACACCACACTGTTCAATGCGAAATAGAAATGAAAATATCTGGCTTGCTTTCTATAAGAGAGAGAGAGACAGACAGAGAAACATGCGACGCCGCACAGCTTACAATAGCTTACTATAGCAAAAAGTGTCGTGACAACTTTTCGTGAGAATTTTTTCCGTCTAGCCCCCTTTCACAACGCGCGATAAGGAACTTCGTTCCAAAATTTATTCTACTTAGCCTGTCAGTTAGATTATCGAAAAATATTGGATACGTATTTTTTGTTTAATCAAATCAATAAAAACTGACGAAGATAACAGCATCAAAGATCATGAGTGCCGCTTGTGACGTCATTTCGCCAGTAAAAGTGTGACGTCACACGAATTTTCAACGCACTGTATCATTTTTACGTGTAAAAAGACGTGTCCAATATTTTTGGAAATCTGTCTGATGGACTTATTAGATTTTTTTGGTCAACTGCTCTATAATACCGTGCCTAATTTAGACAGCAAGGTGCGGCTGTCTGCACACGGCGTTTTGATGGTATTTCAGTATATATCATATTTTTAAATAAATAAAAATAAAATCTTTTTATTCAGACATTAGTCCATAGTGTGTTAGTAAAACAGACATTAAAAAAAAAAAAAGTCGTGTCACTGTCCATTGGACAAACAGGTGCTGGCCATCAGGAATCTTCGTTTAAAAGCACCCCTTCAAACAGCGGTTATTAACTTCTCAGTCTCGAAACGAGCACACAAATGTCACTTAAAAAACACTACATATTTAAATATGTACTTGACATAGATTTAAGAAAAACTATAAACGTCACACCTTATTAGATTAAAATTTTATTTTATTTTTTTTGAAGTAAAACTTCTTTACGCACGCTTGACTTAGCATTAAGCTGGTGAATGTGAAACGTTACGAGGCAAACGGAAGTTGAGAGGGAGATATAAGTTAGTGAAGGTAGAAAGAAACAAAGTTTCGTTTTTAAATTTGAAAGACGATTGTTCGGCATTTTGTTTAAGTTTTACTTCAGTCGTGTGGTCTAAAGGACACTCGTTTTTGAAGTAAAAATTCTTTACGCACGCTTCACTTGGGACAAAGCTGGTGAATGCGTAACGTTACGAGGCTAACGGAAGTTGAGAGGGAGATATAAGTTAGTGAAGATAGAAAGAGACAAAGTCTCGTTTTTGAATTTGACAGACGATTCTTCGGCATTTGTTTAAGTTTTACTTCAGTCGTGTGGTCTAAAGGACACTCGTTTTTGAAGTAAAAATTCTTTACGCACGCTTCACTTGGGACTAAGCTGGTGAATGCGTAACGTTACGAGGCAAACGGAAGCTGAGAGGGAGATATAAGTTAGTGAAGATAGAAAGAGACAAAGTTTCGTTTTTGAATTTGACAGACGATTGTTCGGTATTTTGTTTAAGTTTTACTTCAGTCGTGTGGTCTAAAGCACACTCGTTTTTTTTTTATTTAACACTCCATTTTTCACGTTCCAGGTCAGTACGCCTAATAAAATTCATCGGCAAGAAGCTGGGAGAGTTCCTAGTGCGACTAACCGAACTAGGAATGGATCCAGAGAACCTAGAACTAGTAGGCACAAGTCTAGGAGCACATGAAGTTGCTTACGCTGCCAAATACTTCTACCAGGCCACAGGGAAGAAACCCTCAAGATTAACTGGCTTAGACCCAGCTGGACCTTGCTTCAGAAGCTTAGGCCCTGAGGATAAGCTAGCGAAGACGGACGCTGAAAGAGTCGATGTGGTGCATACGAATATAGACGGATTTGGCATAGCAGAAACTCTAGGACATATAGATATTTATGCCAATGGTGGAGAGTTCCAACCTGGTGATATTCCTGCCATACCTTGTTTGGTTGTCTGTAGTCATATTCGAGCCATGCTTTATTGGTGGCAAGCTTTGGAACATCCCAAAAAGTTTATAGGTGTCAAATGTGACTCCGTTCAGGATGCTAGATTTGCTCAGTGTTACAATAATACTATTACAAACTATTTAGGTTTGGAAGCCAATTTTGACAAACCAGGGATATACTATATGGCTACGGATAATGAGTTTCCTTATTATGCAGGTAAGAAGGGGCTGAAGGAAGAGAATGAGATTTACACGGCAGTTGTGAGACGGATAAACGCTGATGATGGATTTGTGGTGTAGCTTCATGATTAAGAGCGAGTTTCATCACTGAATTTTGTGTATTTCGCTCTAACAGGTTTCCATCGAATTTAAAAAAAAAAAGATGTGTGTTAAGACCGTTATTAATTAAGTTAATTTTCGACGTCACAATAGTCCCTGGCTATAAGGTCCGGACACACCAACGCAGAGATGTGTGTACAGGCTACTTACGCCCAGTTTAGCGATCGCTGGACACTGCTGGACGCACGCCGCTTACGTCTCTTCTCAACGCCGCTGTGAATTGAACAAAAGCAGGGTGTAGACGGACTCTTCACGAAGCCGTCAACTTAGTAATATACATTATTAACGTCAAACTAAGTAACTTCACGCAAAAATTTTTGGGGTGAAAAATCACGTTTTACGGTAGGACTCAAAGTAACGCATTCAAAACATTGTGCTGATGGATGGATTGAATAGTACGGAGCTCATGAAGGTGTCTTAAGTAAAAAAAATACATTAAAAAAATGTATTAAAAAAAAACTTGTGAAAAAGTTAGAACTTTTACCCCCAATAACTCCGTAACTAGAAATTTCCCAGGTAACTGACTCAAACTCAAACTCAAACTCTTTATTGCATTCATGTGTACATTTAGTTGTTACATATATGTAAGTAAGTTCCAACATGAAACCCGGTTAGGGCACGGCAACATAAAGATTGTACAAAACAAGCATCCAGTCCAGGAACCAGTGGTCCAGTCCGGTCCAGGTATGGTCTAGAACAAAAAAATGATCGCAATGACGGGGAGAACAAGTGCCTTTCGGTTTCGTCAAGAGTCTTTGTACACCCTTTATGAGAAATCTCCTCTCCTCTCTGCTTAGCCGTTTCCACTAAAGCTAAGCGGAGACGCGAAGTGTAAATAACGAATTTCTATTGGTGGGTATTGGTGACACATGTCTCTCCGCTCGGATCAGTTTAGATTCGTCCATTACGTAGCTGGAAAACAAATGAACCACGTAACCTTATTATTACTACTTGTTTTTGCAAGTGTTGGCAAAAATATATCGTGTAATAGGTACACCATATATCAAACATGTACTGGCATTGTCCCAGAGTGTGTTGTTATTATATCTGTTTTGTACAGTTTATCTTAAAAAAAAAAATTGTGAGGAAACCAAACCAGCTGGCCGGAGAGATATTTCTTGACAGCATGTAAAGTCAAGTCAGAGGCCCATGGGCAGCATAAAACTCTGACACCAAATTCGGCACTAACCGCACGATAAAGAAAGAAGTTTATATCTTTTTTTACCTTTTTGAAATGTTTGCAACTTGTTTTGTAAACATACCAACTTGTTTTAGCTTTAAACAATAAACAAAATGTTAAATAAATCATTTATAATTTGGCGTACCGGGAGCTGGGTCACAGTGTACAGTTGAGTTTTAAAACTATAGGTAAAAAGATATCATTCTTCAGTTTACGTTAGGGGGAATTTTATTTAAATACTAACTTACACGTAAACATAGTTCGAACATTGATAACCGTCTGTGATTAAATTTTTATTTAATTATTTTTGTGTGTAAATTAAGTTAGTGATTAGCAGTGATCGAGATAGGCTGACTATGTTTACCTAAACTTCAGAGAACAGAGACAGAAAGTGGAGAATTCCTTACGACGACATTTTTTTTTACTGGGCCTCGGGAAAAATCTTAAATAAGTTGAAAATAAGCTTTATTTAAGACAGATAAAGGCTATTTTTTTACTAAACTTGCAACTACTAAACTTTATTTTAAAATTAAATTTAGACTAAATAAATAATATATATTTTAAATTTAATTCATATATTCGAATTATATGTACGATCCTTAAACTAACCGTTGTATCAAATCATTGAATACATGATTTTTTTCAACTTATTCAAAATTTTCCCGAATTCCGGGAAAAAAAAGTCGTCGTAAGGAAGTATCCACTTTCTGTCTCTGTTCTCCGAAGTTTAGGTAAATATAGTCAGCCTATTCCGATGAAGGAAACTTGTATGTAGATTTGAAAATCTGCTATTTTATTCCTACGAACAATATTTTGTTTATATTTTATGTATCAAAGTGTATAAAAATATAAGAGAGAGCTCATACTAAGCAATAATAAGGTGTTATGTTTATTTATGTGTTTCGTATGGAATTTCAATATACAAAACTGTGATTTTAGTTTATAGTGAAAACCATAATAAAGCTATTTATTACCCATTGTTGTGTGTATATTTACCGTTGTTTTATTTCTATCCTCCTCTAAAATCTATGTTCGTATTATTTTAAATCTAGAATGGCGGCCAAATAAAATATTCCACCACAGGAGTACCAGCTTATTTGTGCCGGCGGGAAAACACAGGACTAAAATAAATTAAAAATTAACATATTGAAAAAAATGAGGAAAAATGCAGAAATGAGGACATCCGCAAGAGAACCAAGGTTACCGACGTAGCCCGAAGAATGGCCAAACTTAAGTGGCAGTGGGCAGGGCACATTGCTCGCAGAACGGATGGCCGATGGGGCCGTAAAGTTCTGGAGTGGCGACCGCGAACAGGAAGACGTTGCGTTGGAAGGCCTCCCACTAGGTGGACCGATGACCTGATGAAGGTTGCAGGGATCCGCTGGATGCGAGTCGCACGGGACCGGTCAATGTGGCGACACTTGGGGGAGGCCTATGTCCAGCAGTGGACGTCTATTGGCTGAAATGATGATGATGATGATGATATTGATACATTTTTGAAATTATACTTCTTTTGGCGCGTTAGGGAAAAATGATGAGAGTAAACACCGTCACGAAAAACCGACACCCTGCAGTTAGCTAGTGAACATACACCCTGAAGTTAGCTAGTCAATATTTTAGTTTTATACGCCAAAGAAGTATAACTTCTTACGTGCATAATAAGTACACACACACTTTTTTTCTCGATAAGAAGCGCCGCATAGAACTGCAAACATAAACTGGTCATACTGTACACATTTTATTTTCCGACTCACTTTAGATATTGGCACAATACTCGAAATCAGCTTTGCTGGCCATAGTAAAAAAACACAAATAGAACGATTTAAATTTTTAAGAAGTGGGTACCGCGAGATAGTCACGGTTTCCGCAAGTGGGTATCGCAAAAATATTAAACAATAAAAATATTAAAATTATACAGCAGTATGATACAAAAATATGTTAAACTCACAAAAGCGTTAAAGTGACAACATATTTTTCCTGATAGATAAACAAACCAGAGTGTATAAAAAACTTGATTTATCACCAAAAACCAAATAAACAGAAAATAAACCGACACATCAGAACATCACTCATCGGGCACAGATATGAATAATTTATTTTTACAAAAAAAAAAAGATATCTCAATAAAATAATTTATGGTTACATGAAGCCGGCGACATCACTATATGAATAATTTTCGAACTCAAACGCCGAGTAAAACCGGACAATATGAACATTGTTCTGTGTGTTGTATACTTGTGTTACATGTCTACGTTATACCAATTCATTTTGGATGTCTACTTTTTGGGGGTCCGTGGGAAAATCGTCGAGCCTAAAGTATTTTTTTTTTAATAATTGAAATTTTACAAAGTGACCAAAATATCGTCGTAGAATCTGCTGGAACCGAGATTGATGACCTTAAGTAGACGCGAAAAAGGCGTCATTTGCCTTGTGTCAGTTTAAAATACGCTATAGTTTGGTTCAAACTTTATGGCGGCTCGGAAGTTAGTTGCGAGTGACGATCTGCGCAGGTATAACGGTTCAAACTTTATGACGGCTAGGAACATCTAACGTAAAGTTGCGCAGAACACAATTTTAGATATTAGCGGAATGCAGAGGACTGTATAATGCGCAGACCGTCACTCGCAGCTAACTTCCAAGCCGTCATAAAGTTTCAACCGAACTATACTCGACACCGTATCAAACTAAATTCGACAAGTGTGGCCATTCTTTATAATTTCTATTGTGGGATTAGGTGCGGAGGTTCAAAAATATTATTCTAACTAGCCTGAGAGTACAGGCCATTCAAGTGGTTACCATGCTTGGTTTGCGTATGGATTACGATATGGTACCACTAGGCCGAGGCAAAACAAACGAGTCGATGAACCGAGGTCTGCCGATTGTACCCGTGTATGGCTCATTTAGATTAATTAGGTTAGTACGAGCCAGGTTTTCAATTTCGTTTTTGCCAATTTGCAGGTCTTTATCAGGTTGTATGTTCATTCATTTGAAGAGGAGCTCGTGGCTAAATAATAACAGCCGCTCAGGTCGATGCCTAGGTTGGTCTGTGGATGGGTGACCAACCATTACATACCGAGTCTCCTCCATGCCTCGGAAAGCACGTTAAGCCGTTGGTCCCGGCTGTCATTTGTAGATCTTTGACAGTCGTTACGTAGTCAGCGGCCCAAAAAGTCTGACAACCTGTCTTACGAAGGGGTATCGTATTACTAGGTTGTGGAGGTCAGACAGGCAGTCGCTCCATGTAAAATACTGGTATTCAGCTGCATCCGGTAAGACTGGAAGTCGACCCCAACATAGTTGGGAAAAGGCTAGGCAGATGATGATGTTCATTCATTTGAATATGATTGGCGATCGTAAGATATATGTGAGTGTAATTTGATTAAAACCTAAACTTTTCAATCAAAATCATCGATCATCATGATCGTCTGACGTCACCTAATAAAATATGCAAATCTAATATAAACATTCTGCACAGAACCATTTTTTTTTTTAACGGATGTGAAATCATCATCACTTCTCCCGCTCTGGGCAGAGCGGAAGGGAGTGTCAGACTTGTACTGACTAAAACCCATCCATGTTCCTTCCTTGCCCTTTGTGTTCCAGGGCCGCGGTATCTCTTTCGAACAGCCCGCAGCCCTAGCAGGCATCGGCCCTTGCGGGCCCCTCCCTGTTTGCTGACATCTCTTTGAGGCGCGCGTGGAACACGAACGCGCCGTGTACACGGCACTGTACAGAACCCTCAAAAGAAAATACATTTTAAATCATCCAATTTGCTAGGTAATCCCGCACACAAGTGTCATTCCCCCGACAACGCCTGTATAGATTAAAACGCGGCCCGTAATGAATTCAAAATGTTTTCATTTCGTCAGGTTCTGTTGGTACTATGTTTAAGTCTTTAGGGAATGCCTGAAGTCGTATTGTTCCCTGTTTTGTAGCTAAATGATAAGGATTTTGAGGCTGAATGGATCTAGCTTTTGTCTGTGAAGATTTTGGGATGTCGTCATTGAAATCTATTTTTGGAAAATTCTGAGGGGTTGGTTCAAACAATCGGAAAAAAAGTGTCAGTACTATCTAATTAAGAATAGTAGCTACTAAGTTTTTAGTCAGAATACGTTGAGAACTAAATTTTTCTAACAAACGTTTATTCCTTTCTTTACGCCCCAGGAATAACGAGACTGACAGAAAAAACAAGTATATGTATATATACAGGTTGATTGTTGGGTGCTGGCCTTGAAATGGGTGGTTCTAAAGCTCATTTGCAACAAATTTGCCCCATAACTAGGGATCCTATATGAGTGGTTTCGGAATAATTGAACTTATATTTTTTTTTTTTTTCCTCTCGACCAAAAACTGATAACTGTGACAAATCTACGTCGCTCAGAGCATTGATATGCTACTTTCTAGAGAGCACATAAACGAATGAATATTCCGAAAATAATGTATCAAAGAATAACCCAAACCTTACCTTAAAAGCGTCATTAAGTTCATAATAATGAAAAAAAAATTAACTACCCCTGCTTTTTGTAGGCAGATTACTCAAAATAAATGTCTCGGATCCCCTAGTTATCGGGTCAAATTTCTTACAAATGAGCTCTAGTATCACCATTTCAAGGCCTGCACCCAATCACCAATCACCGTATATATGATGTTTTGTTATGTTATACTATAGATAGGAAACATGACCTACGTGGTACCTACCACGGCTGACGGCCCAGTCACTCTCACAGAGAGAAGGCCTGTGTCCCAGTAGTGGGAATATGTGCTTGAAAACTTTTTTCAACCTTCTGTAATGAAGTTATCCTTGTGAAAACGTTTCCGCAAAAGTAAGTTTATTACAGAAAGCTACTGCGTCAAACTTGTTTAACTTTGCATGACTTGAATACTGAAAACGTTGTAAAAATTCAGATTTTGTGTTATTATCAAAATATTTAATTCAGTTGTTGTAGTAAAAATTATTTTACAGTTGAAATGTCTGTAAAACAGGTAGTCGTATTGCGTGTTGCGATAGCAATTAGGTATAAAAGTGAGGTTTCATCAGCATGAAGAGGTATGGAAGGAGAAAGTTGGCCTTTTCCCAGCAGTGGGACATGAAATAGGATAGTTAAAAAAAACCACTCCGGGAGTGCCGACAGAAGTGAACACTTTTTTTTTTCGAGATTTTGGATTATTTTTAGAAAATATTTTTGCATAAGCCTTTGACTATATACTGTATTTTTTGGGCTTGTATTATGAAGCAATATGGCTAACTTTGCAACAAAAAAGAGAGCGTTTAAGGCCTCGTATTTATGGTAAACGTTTGTTTAGCAACAGTTGATCAACGTTGTTAATGAACGGCGAGAATGCTGCTGGAAACATTGTTTAAATCAATATGGGTTGTCCACACACGCCAGTCTACGTGATTGAAATAATTCTATTAATTGCATAATTTTATCGTTGCTCCTCACTACCGCCATGTTTATAAACAGTTGCAAACACGTCCACACACGTCAACATTTGTTGATAAACTGATGTTTTCGCTCGCCGGACGTCAACTCTGCAATATGGCGTGATTAACTGCGCAACACAAGTGTTGCCCGCAATATGTTGACAGCAACTCGGCAACATGTTTATGCAACCATGTTGCTAAACAAATGTTTACCATGAATACGAGGCTTAACGGTGTCGTGAGTTCAATTGTTTTTCCCCATCTCAAAAATGCCCAACGCGCCTAAAGAAGTTTTCACTTCAAAAAAAACATCATGCTTGTAACCCTCGACGGGTTCTTCATTTGATAGAGAAAACTTGCGCCTTTTATTAACTTCTCTTGGGTAGTTTATGAGTTAGGTTCTGTAATACGTACCTATTTATCTGTTCCGCTTTGTAGATGGTCTCATAATATCTTCTAGTTACAATGTAAAATGAACAGATGACAAGAGTTTGTGTGGAATGCTTCAACTAAAAAGGATAAAAGAAAAATCTTTGGGTCGTCTGTTGTTTTTTTTTTTGCGCAAAAACCTTTTTTATTTGTTATGCGTCGTTTTAAGCGCGGATATATTATCTTTGTTAAATTATTTCTATCGCCAATGTAACATGTAACAGCTCCCGTCATAAAATGTTTACTTCCCGTGTCGACTTCGGCTCAATCGTAAAACATTTGAGAGCGAGCGAAATACACGCGCCGCCTAATGAAATGGTGAATTATGAATCGACAACGTTGCCTTTATTAACATTCGTTCTGTTAATCTGTAGGGTATTGTTTAATAGTGTAGAATACGTCAGAATTAAATATATCTTAGTTGATTTCTCATAAACTACGTAATTGTATTATCTTCAGCATAGTCTTCGATTCCGAGCGTGTGTGCAACAAAACTGTACTGCGACTCACACTGCCGTGGTATAACTAAAATGCCGTTATCCGATATCTGGTCGATTTTTAACTTTTCATACTACCCTAATATTGTCCGTGAAAACTTTTAATTGGCCTTCTTTCACTAACGACTATCTGTATCCTAGCTGTAAGTTTTTAAAGGAATAAAATAAAATAAACATTGGGTACACATGAGTGCACTCTTCATTTCCGGCCAATCTCAGCATAGAAGATGGCTATTGACGCAAAAAATACCACACAGAAAAGCTTCAATAACTGCAATTAGATGCACTCTCGTTTTTCTTACTCTCATACTTCGAGGAGACGGCAATCCGACAGAACTGGAGAGAGATGAAGCCGAGGAACAAATCGGTATCACACCACCAACTTCCAAAGTCGGGGTGGTACTAGAGTACCACCTCAGACGTTAATAGAATAGAAAGTTTTTGAGTCCATAGAGTTAGTAACAATTTAACCTAACTTCTAGTGTTAGTAGGTTACAAACAAAATATTCAATTAAAGTTCAGCGTGAAGCCGCATCCACCTCCGCAACATCGACATAACTATGACATCACACGCCTGTAATCCCCGAAGGGCAGAGGTCTAATAGTCCACCCTTTCGCCAGTTATGTTTACTGTTACTATTAGCCTGTGTGATTCCACTGCTGGCCTAAAGGCCCCTCCCAATGACGTTCAAATTCTTTGAACCAGGTCCAATGTGGACCACTGGTCGTTGGTTTTGTCCAGCTCGTCCCGCCATCTCCTGCGAAGTCTTCTGCGTCGACTTCAGGCTGTGTCAGGGGACCACATCATGGTTATTCCAGCCCACAGCTCGTCGGGCATGCGGCAGACATGGCCAGCCCAGTCCCACTTTAGCTTAGTGGCTTTTAGAGCATCGTCAGTAATTAGTGTTTGGAGCGCAGTTATTTTATATAATAGGAGGCGAGCCAGTTGCCATCAACCGGGCATTGAGCACCAGACCAACGGAACAAGACTACTCTTGTTCTCTAATACTAATGGAGAACCACCATAAGACCTTAGAATCCGACCTCCATATGCACAACCACCACTCATAACCATCATCATCATTTCAGCCGAAAGACGTCCACTGCTGGACATAGGCCTCCCCCAAGTGTCGCCACATTGACCGGTCCCGTGCGACTCGGTGTCCATCGGATCCCCGCAACCTTCACCAGGTCATCGGTCTACCTAGTGGACCCTTGGGCCTTCCAACGCCACGTCTTCCGGTTCGCGGTCGCCACTACCAGAACTTTTCGGCTATCCGTTCTGCGAGCAATGTGCCCTGCCCACTGCCACTTAAGTTTGGCAATTCTTCGGGCTACGTCGGTAACCTTGGTTCTCTTGCGGATGTTTTCATTTCTGATCACGCAAGGATACTCTGACATCTACTTCACCTTCATAATCAGGTAAC
Organism: Lycophotia porphyrea; assembly: GCA_950005105.1. Taxonomy (NCBI): domain Eukaryota; kingdom Metazoa; phylum Arthropoda; class Insecta; order Lepidoptera; family Noctuidae; genus Lycophotia; species Lycophotia porphyrea. The sequence goes on from OX465406.1 coordinate 13,430,917, forward strand.
CCAATCAATCATTACATTCACAGCTTCCATTCATTGCTCTATAGAAACACCCTGTGTTTACTTCATCACTCATCAGGAACAACCTGTATTTGATTTTTGTATCAGAATCTCCACGTTGAACTGATCATGCATATAATTTCGATTTGTTCCGACAGACTGGGCGCGGAAATTAGGAATTTTATACTTATGGTTAGGTACATTTTGGATTGATATTACGTTGAAAGGTAAAGTGAATATAGAGGGCTAATTTACCTTGCTGATATAGAAACATATTTTTTTATATTCCAACTGTTTCCCCAAAATTTTATGTAGGGGGCTAATATTAGTTTGCTCCACAATTTAAATATTATGTTAAGTATCGGCTAAAAGGTAAATAAATGATTTTATCATTTATTTCAATTAGGCCATCAAAAGGCACTTTTGAATTTAAATCTGACCCCAAAGTGACATGGGATATGGGCGGGAAGATGACATCTGGGAATCGAACCCAACACCACATGTTTAGCAGAACCATTTGCCCAGCCTTTTCCCAAATATATTGGAGTCGGCTTCCAGTCTAACCGGATGCAGCTGAATAGCGGTATTTCCATGGAGCGATTGCCTATCTGACCTCCACAACACAGTTAGTACTGGGTAAACGATATCCCATAGTAAGACTGGTTGTCAGATTATACAAGGTGTAACATAATAAACGCAAGACCTCTCGTGTGGTGTCTCAGACCATGAAACTGAACAAGTTTTGCTCTAAGACTTTTGAAATTCATTGATTTTTTATAGTTTTACCATACATGTTGATCAGGTGATCGCGTCAGTTCCTATACAAAGTTCAATTTTATTTTTTACGAATTTTAATAACTCGTAGAACAAAAGTTGATCAGTTTCTTGGTCCGAGAGACCACACGGGAAGTCTTGGGTTTATTATGTTACTCTTTGTATAACAGTAAGTTGTAATAGAAACTACGCGGCTCTTGATTGCGTATACTATGACAGACAAAACGACTTCCCCTTATTTCGATCCAACGCAGGGGATCATCCAATTAAGCGGTAACGCGCCTCACTTCAAATTACATTTTAATTAAATCGTAATTTCTCGGCAAAATTATTATAAATCAAATAGAAGGGATGGTGGGACCAGCAGCCCCCTGAATTTCACAATAACTCATCTGATGTTCGATTCGTTTTAACACAATATTTCATATTAATTTATTTGCATTCAGAGGAATCTTGATGATTTATTTACTGCATCAGTGAGCGTGGTTTGCGTGGCTGTGTTTTTGGCTAAGCATACTATTTAGGCTTTTTGCCATCGATACGCTATGAAGAAGAAGAGGAATCTGCATCAGAGACACAGGACTTGGCAATAGGTTTGCCCCCTATTAAATAGGACTTGATGTAACTGGTGAAATGTGTACTATTAGGTACGCCTCTGCCTAGCCCTTTGAGGAAAGCAGCCGTGATGATATGTGTGTTTATGTCTACATCATGACATATTTAAGAATGTGACATAGTCATTAACATCACAACTTTCACGATCGTACTAGGACAGAAATCAGCTGCGCCGTACTTTACTTAAGACACCTTCACGACCCCCGTACTATTCAATCCATCCATCGGCACAATGTTGTGAATGCGTTACATTGAGTCCTACCATAAAACGTGATATTTCACCCCAAAAAAAAAAGTTGTTTCCCAGCAATAATTTTTGCGTAAAGTTACATAGTTTGATGTACAGAATGCTTGGTTGACGGCTTTGTGAAGAGTCTGCTTACAGCCTGTATACCTGCGCCGTGCGTTATTATCAGTATAATTCTTTAAGATAATTAAAATGTAAAATAATTATAATGGTTTGAAAGCAAATTCCTTTTTATTTAATCATTTCTTTATTAACTATTAACTTAATTATCAATAAATCCGTACTGTTTGAATTACACACAGAGCAAAAGCCGTTAAGAAAATAAGATCAAAACTTACGTAATGTATGTTGTCTACATATCTAAGTTTTGAGACAGAAAGTCCTTGTATCGAAAATCAATAGACAAAGTCTATTTTGACCGAAAATTTGGAAAGTTTGCGGTAAAAATAGAATACGTCGTCTTATGTTTGTTCTTAAAAGGCAAAAAATGTCAAATCTGTCATCCTTTAACGCCGCTTTTAGTGGCCAAATCATTATGTTTAAGCAAATTATTATAATACTAGCTGATGCCCGCGGTTTCGCCCGCGTGGAGTCTGTTATCGCGACCAAAAGTAATCAGGAAATTTTGATCCCGTTCCCGCATTTAAAACTTGACAAATTATATACAAACCTTTCTCGAGAACCACTCTATCCATTGGTGAAAACAGCATAAAAATCGGTGCAGGAGTTTTTAGACAGACAGACAGACGCGGCGGAGAACTTAGTTAAATAATATGTGGTGATAGTGATAGTAAAGACAGCAATTTGAAGACATACTCTGTCTTCGATACTGAAGTCGAATATTTAGGCGGGATAGTAAGGATTGCTCGCAGAACAGATGGCCGATTATTCCGAAAAGTTCTGGAGTGGCGACCGCGAACCGGAAGACGTTGCGTTGGAAGGCCTGCCAGTAGGTGGACCGATGACCTGGTGAAGGTTGCGGAGATCCGCTGGATGCGTGTCGCACGGGACCGGTTCATATGGCGACATGACGAACTTAAAATGTAGATTATTATAACTGTAGCCCTAAAAAAAATCCTTGAAGCTACCACAAATTTTCCGACCCTGTAATTAAAAACCTTGTTTTTCCCCAAAAACCCCTAATGGGAAATGTATTCCATGGGAAGAATACCCCAATTAAGTACTAAATAATGTACATGCTAAGGGAAAGTTTCCCCATTACATTGCGATCTAGTTTTGTTTCGTTGGCTCGATACACAATTACTGGCCCCACGAGTCCTGTTGTCCTGTCCGAGTTGGAAACTTCACGCTTTTTACACTCGCCGTGTTAGTAGAGATCTTAGGTCGCTAAAATGGAAAAACCCTATAAAAAGTATGCCTAACCCGGGAATCGATCCCCAGGACCTTTTGCTCAGCAGTCGTGATTGCGACCACTAGACCAACGAGGAAAATATTTACATAAATAATTTGGGCATGGAACGAAATCTTCTATGTCGTCACACTCTTGGCAGAGTGGTCGTGGTCGTCTCATCAGGGGTGCTGGTAAGCTTCACAATCCGTTGCCATTCCTCCCGTACTGTGGGTTTTCTTGAGCCTTCGTGGAGTGGACCATTGACTACAGTTTTGACACGAAATAGAAGACGAAACAATTATCCATTTGTAAAAAAAACGAGATTTACTCAATAAGTTACCTATTATTTATTTAATTGTTTTCATAGAAGAATCATGGATAAATATTTCTAAAGTATGTGTATCCACAGTGTAAGCGTGTGTGTGTGTGTGTGTGTGTGTGTGTGTATACACAGTGCAAATTATCATGCATTTTTTTTAAACAAAATACCAAAAAGATAGAACTTTGGTAACTTGCAAAAGAACGATGCACCACCTCTAAACCAATTCATTTTGCGTTCTATTTTATTTGTAACTAAAAACAGTTTAGTAACTACAGAAACAAATCTATTGCCAAGTTAAGTTATTTGTAGTCGATCGGCCAAGTTGTGTGCATAGCAACAACTACTGTTGTACCTACATTGCACTATAACTATGTACATGTGTGTGTTATGTGGAAGTATGTATATATTCTGTGTGCAAGTTCTATAAGGATAAGGTCGCAGTGTTAGATGAGCTAAGTAATCTGGCGTACATTGAAATCTCCAAGTCCACGAGTATCATCATCATCATCATCAGCCTATAAATGTTCCCACTGCTGGGACACAGGCCTCTTCTCTATGAGAGGGAATGGGCTATAATCCACCACGCGGGCCTAGTGCGGATTGGTAGATGTCACATGTCTTCGAATTTTTGGTTCTAGGACATGCCGGTTTCCTCACGATGTTTTCCTTCACCGTTTTTGAGAGCAATGGTGATGAAATAAATTACACAAAGTAATGCGCGCCTGGCGGTGTAGCTTTCTGCAAGAATAAAAGATGTCGCTACCATAGAAAAAAACTTGAAACAGCGCCATCTAGCTTAAGCTACACGCACAATCGCGCTAGCGCCCTGTGCCGCCGATTCAATCTGACGATCTGACGCGAGTTTAACAGTTTTTACCCATCCCAAAAAGTGCACAGTGCCGCTAAAGAAGTTTTCACTTCAAAAAAGAAAGAACGCAAATAATATTAATCGCAAATAGATGTATTTTCTTGCTTCCTATATTGCCAACTTTGTCAGTTTAGAACACTGCATGAAGACAGGCAAAAACCAGTATCTCCAGAAACCTGGAAGGTAAATTCAATTTAAAAATATTTCATAATATAAAAAGGGCGGGGTTACTTTTATTTAAAAGTCAAACGATTTACAAGATTCTGATTATAATAAAATATACCGGAGTCCATCAATGATGAAAGTGAAAAATATATCAGTGAATTTTTGGAAAATGAAATCTTTTTAATGCAAAGATTTCTTGTACTTACCTGTTCTGAAATTTATTTTACAGAAAAACCTTGTTGCTTTGATTGGCAGAAGTTAATTCAATTCTTTCCCGTAATTCGTTTATGTTGAGAATTTGATTATTCCTATAGATGTTCAAGCAGCTTTATTTTTTGTTAATTTTTCCTTCCTTCTTTGTCACCTCATTATGGTTGGCGTGCAAAGACAGAAAGATATCTGATAACCTTCTTTCACTGTTTTTTAGGGTTCCGTACCCAAAGGATAAAAACGGGACTCTATTACTAAGACTCCGCTGTCCGTCTGTCTGTCTGGCTGTCTGTCACCAGGCTGTATCTCGTGAACCGTGATAGCTAGACAGTTGAAATTTTAGAAACGTGTTTTTTCGGTTTATGGTACGGGATTCTTGTATGGGAGCGCCCTTTAATTAAAAAAAATATATATTTTTATTATTTGTTGTTCTGTGAAAATTACAAATGTCTACCTATTACGGTTCATGAGGTACAGCCTGGTGACAGACAGCCAGAAACGTGTTTTATTCGGTTTACGGTACGGAACCCTTCGTGTGCGAGTCCGACTCGCACTTGGGCCAGTTTTTCCACGCGTGTGTTCGAGTGGAGCGATAATAAAAGTATGGAATTAATCTACCAGTCATGTTAACCTGAACTTTTCATGACATGATTAATTTTATTGAAGCATTGGGTGCTCTGCGGTTAAATTGTAAACGAACATTGGTATATTTAATTTATTTGGATAATAGTTTTCTTTTGATTTCTAATTCTTTAATAATTATATTTTTTAGGGTTAGAATCAAAGGGTAAAAACGGGACCCTATTACTAACACTCCACTGTCCGTCTGTCTGTCACCAGGCTGTATCTCAAGAACCGTGATAGCTAGACTGTTGAAATTATTAAAATAAAAATTATTTAATAATTAAAGGGGGCTCCCATACAAGCAACGTGTTTTTTTCGGTTTATGGTACGGAACCCTTCGTGCCCGAGTCCAACTCGCACTTGGCAAGTTTTTTTCGTAACATGTGACATAAATTATGAAATGTATTGTAATCTAATTTATTTGTTTTGAAGTGCCTTACTATATTTGATGCTTATAACATAATTCCAATTCCATTACTCGCTCCTATCTTCCAGTTCACACCTCGCTCCGCTCTCTGTGCCACCACGCTACCTACCGGACAAAGTTACACAGAGTCCATTACAAAGTTCTATTCTTTCATATAGCAACAAACATGGCCGGAGGGCTTTAAGCTTGGGTATGATTTTATGATCAGGGGTGGTGACAAGGGCTGCGGGACTGTTTGAAAGAGATACCGCGGCCCTGGAACACAAAGGGCAAGGAAGGAACATGGATGGGTTTTAGTCAGTACAAGTCTGACACTCCCTTCCGCTCTGCCCAGAGCGGGAGAAGTCATTTGATGATTTACCATCCGTAAAAAAAAAGGGCTGTAAGCTTGGCTATGATTTTATACCTGTTTTCATGGGATCTTGGTAGGGACTAGAATGTTAAGTGGTCTGTGTAACTTTATGCTGAAATTGGCCGTTGATTTGTGTAAAAAAATTAGTTTTCTGTGTGACTGTTCCTAAAATACCCTAGGCTGATAAATTTTATGCCAGTTACGTTTAAGTCCATATAATAGGAGCGAGCCTATTGCCATCGATCGGGCTCAAATTAAAAGTCCGTGGTCTTTACTGAGAAATTCCTGATGTAAAAACATAATAACACTTTACCTGACCCGGGAATCGAACACAGGACCTCAAGCTCAGCAGTCGTACTTGCGACCACTAGATCAACGAGGCAGTCAACAAGGATTCTTCGTAGGCTTTTTCCTTAAGCGGGGTAAAAAGAAATAAAAAAATATCTCCAAAACCATGATTTTTTTAAAAGAAATTAACAAGAATACCAAATTACCTTTAATACCTCGAACTCTGCTTACCCCCGTCAAGATGGGAATACTTGAAAAGAACAATAGTTTAAACAAATGCCAGTGATCTCATTACGGCGGTCCCGCAGCGCATTTCAATAACGCTACGAACGTGCCAATCGTAGCGTGCCTGCGTACCTCGTAGCTCGTAGCTATAATGGAATTCGTAGTCGCGTGCTACGCCGTAGCAAGATGGGACGTAGGTTCGACTTGAAGAATTTGGTACTTTTTTAAGTTTGGGATCTTTCTGGATGTTTTTTTTATGGTTTATTGTTGCTTTAGAAAACTTAATGTAAAAGATGGCGATAAAAAAAATATATTTTTTTTAAAGTAAATTAAATTAAATTTTGAATAACTTTGAAATTTTATTCTATTCTAAAATTACTCTTTTTTCTATAAAAGGTTCTTTCGACGTGAAAAGGTAACAAATAGACGGGAATAACTTACATTTTGTATATTGTAGGTTATAATATGGATTCATCTACTTATAGGTAAAAAAACCCTAATTTCGTATCAGAATAAAAAAAACAAAGGGTTGCACTCCGGGAGTGCCGGCAGAAGTGAAAACTTGAAACAACGCCATCTAGATAAATATCAGAAATTTCAACAGCTTTCTGCAAGAACGAAAGATGTCGCTGCCGTAGAAAAAAAACTTGTAACAACGCCATCTAGCTTATAATTTTACTATAATATCTTGACATCACTTACTATTTATTTGTTTTGTATTTTGTAATGAATTGTATAATGAATATTATGTAAAATGCAATTGAATGTAATTTTTAATACCTACCAAATTTGTACGCCATTATTGGCAAAACATGGACGCACACGTCATCTATTAATACAATACCTTGCATGTCTGATTAGTCAGTTTATGTAAACGCATGTTTGACAAATAAACTATCTTTATCTTTAAACTACACGCACACTCACGCAAGCGCCCTGCGCCGCCGATTCAATCTGACGATCTGACGCGAGTTTAACAGTTTTTACCCACAACGAAGAGTGCGCAACGCCGCTAAAGAAGTTTTCACAAAAATTAAAAATCCCATTTTTACACTCCTGAACAATTCTTCCTCACAAACCTTCTAACAATTTCTCTGCAATGTAAGGTTTCAATTCATGAATTATTTGAGTGAGCGGCTGCTTGCGGCGAACGAGGATATCTTGTTACCCGACTCACCGCTAAAATAGAGGGTTCTGAGTTCTAACACCTCTTGACAAGGGATTGAACACTGTAGAATAAGAAAGCTAATAAAAATAGGAAAGTAACTTCTTTGTTTTAATTTTAAACTTGAACTTGGAATTTTCTTTTCTTTGGACTGCCTCGTTGGTCTATTGATCGCGAGCGCGACTGCTGAGCATGAGGTCCTGGGTTCGATTCCCACGTCGAGCAAAGTGAATCCTATTCGGGCAAAGTGCTATTGGGTTTTCCCATCAGGAATATCTTAGTAGCAGCCACGGAGTCTGAATTTGTGCCCGGTTGATGGCACTAGGCTCGCCCCTATTAAATGCGACTTAAAACATAACTGGCGAAATGTGGGTGTACTATTAGGTACACCTCTGCCCAACCCTTCGGGTATTACAGGCGTGATGTTATGTTATGTTATGTGTTATTTTAATTTTTTCTTTTGATATTCCATTCTTTAAAACGTAGCAGCCGCTCGGGTCGATCTTTGCCTAGGTTGGCCCAAGGATGGGTGACCACCCATTCTATACCGAGTTTCCTCCGTGCCTCGGAAAGCACGTTAAACCGTTGGTCCCGGCTGTCATTTGTAGATCGTTGACTGTTGTTACAGGTAGTCAGTGGCCCGAAAGTCTGATAACCAGTCTTAACAAGAGATATCGTATTACCCAGTACTAACTGGAATGTCTGAATGTGTCAGACAGGCTATCGCGCCATATAACCTACTGATATTCAGTTGCATTCGGTTAGACAGGAAGCCGACCCTAACATAGTTGGGAAAAGGCTAGGCAGATGATGATGACGTAAGATGTAAGTAGATATAAGAATCATCATCATCATCAGCCTATAATGTTCCTACTGCAGGGACACAGGCCTCCTCTGTATGAGAGGGAATGGGCTATAATCTACCACGTGGGCCCAGTGCGGATTGGTAGATGTCACATGTCTTCGAATTTTTGGTTCTAGGACATGCCGGTTTCCTCACGATGATTTCCTTCAACGTTTTTGAGAGCAGTGGTGATGGAATGAATTACACAAAGTAATGCGCCTGCCTGGGTTCAAACCCACGACTTACTGTTCGCAAGTTGGGGTCACTACCACTGGGTCACCGCTGCTCTCCAATATAAGAATAATTAGTGCCTAGATTATGTGTTTCTGCGTTTGATATTATACAGTTTTTGAAGTAAAACTTCTTTACGGGGACTAAGCTGGTGAATGCGTTACGTTACGTTACGAGGCAAACGGAAGTTGAAGTTAGTGAAGATAAAAATAGAGAGTTCCGTTTTTGAATTTGACAGATGACTGTTCGGCATTTGTTTAAGTTTTACTTCAGTCGTGTGGTCTAGAGCACACTCGCTTTTTAGGGTTCCGTACCCAAAGGGTAAAAACGGGACCCTATTACTAAGACTTTGCTGTCTGTCCATCCGTCTGTCTGTCACCAGGCTGTATCTCATGAACCGTAATAGCTAGACAGTTGAAATTTTCACAAATGATGTATTTCTGTTGCCGCTATAACAACAAATAATAAAAATATGAATTATTCAATACTTAAAGGGGGCTCCCATACAAGAAACGTGTTTTTACGGAACCCTTCGTGCTCGAGTCCGACTCGCACTTGGCCAGTTTTTTTTGTGCGCAGTGCTGTGTTGTTCCCACTATCTTTGCCAGTCTGTCTTTTATAAGTGAAAACTTGTAATTTGGCTGTTGACTTAACATTTTTTTTTATTATGTTTTGTTAGCTGTAAGTCTTCCATCATCATCATCTTCCTGCCCTTATCCCATTTTATTTGGGGTCGGCGCAACATGTTTTCTTCTTCCATTCTCCCCTGTCAGACGTCACGGCATCGTTGACTCCTTTCTCTTTCATATCAGTCTTCACACAATCCATCCATCTTTTCTTTGGCCTGCCTCTCCCTCTCCATCCATCAACATTCATGTTCATCACTCTTTTAGTCACATGCGTTTCATCCCTCCTCATTACATGTCCATACCAAGACAAACGACTTCCTTTCAATTTTTCTGTAACAGGCGCCACTTTCAAACTTCCTCTAATATACTCATTTCTTACTTTATCCATTCTTGTCACTCCACACATCCATCTCAACATTCTCAGTTAGCTGTAAGTCTTCCATTGTCAATAATAAATAACATCGCTCCTGTAATTTCACGAGTGTGCCTAAGCCTAGGTGTACATATTTCGCCCACCAAAACACAACATTCATCCCACACCAAAAACACAATCAACTCCTCCACGAATATCAATTACCATATTGACAGTCCTACTTACCATATACCAACACGTCACGGCGTCGTATTACTACGTTCAATACGTTATAGATGACGTCACTCGTGACGCGCAAACAAATGGACACTGAGCTAACTCGGTGACGTTGTGACGTGACATGAGATACTACCGAGCTGGGGGTTAGAGTGGGGGGTATGTTTGCTATATTTGTAGTGACTGGATTTTGTAGATGTGGCCGTATTGTGTATAAGTTTTTTTAACCAGAATGTTGGGTCACAAAAGGGATGAATGAAAGGCAATTGCATTTGGTTGAAATAACAATGCTAAGGGGAATGTGTGGTGTAACGCGAATGATTAAAATAAGAAATGACTACGTAAGAGGAAGTCTGAAATTGGCGGGTGACTGAAAAGTTGTGTGGTAATTGGTTATCGTGGTATGGACATGTGTTGCGGAGGACGAAGGAAAATGTTGTCTATGAAATTTAGATAGCTATAAGAGTAGAGGAAGACCAAAGAAACGATAGATGATGAAGGAAGATAGGTTAGAAAGGAGGTGACTGCTGAGATGACGAGTAACAGAGAAGTATGGAAGAAGAAGACTATGCTACGCTAACCTCAAATAAATTCTGATAAGGATAGGAGAATGATGGCAAAAGATATTTCCAAGAGCCAAAGTTTTCACATGTGTGTGTTTTGTGTCAGATTTGATAGCAAGATTTTCTTCGTCGCATCGATGATTCTTATGATTATTTAGCATTGACTGAAGCTCGTCGGAGTACTCCAACCGCTGGAAGCTTTTCTGTGAGCTCAACATAGTCAGCCGGAGGATGTCGTTCTTCACTAGGGCTAGTCGTTTACTGAACTAGTTGACTTAAGGTCTTCCTTCTTACTCTTCACATGATTCGTTTTGAGGTCTCCGCATTGAACAATATACTTGTTTTAAATTGTAACGTGAAATGATTGAGGAAACAGAATCTAGCAGTCACTGTTTTTGGTACCGAAAGAAAAGCCATGAAAACAGCAAACTTATATTTTGTTAGGAAGATAGACATTCTTTTTTATTTATTATTATAAACCTATAATGTTCCGCTGCAGGGTAAAGGCCTTCCTTCCCTCCTTCCACTTTTTGCGAGTCCAGTTTCTCCTGCCATCTAAGGAGATGGCAGGATAACCTAGACTCCTCCTGCCATCGCAAGGAACGCGGCAGGCACAGAAGGCTGTGCCTGCCGCGTTATCGTTTCTTGCTATTTGGTATCCACTGAGTGGTAATTTATGCCCATTGCTTTGAGTCATGTGGCAGAATAATGTGATCAACCCAGTTCTATTTAAACCTAACAGCGCCTCAGGTAATTGGGTTTTGAAGTGAAGTATGGAGTTTCTGATGTGGTCTGTAAGTATGACACCCAGTATACTTCGCTCCATAGCTCGTTGGCAGACTCCAAGTGCGGACTTCTGACGCTTTGTAAGCGGCCATGTTTGCGTTTTTGCACATGTCCAAGATAGACACAATATGTAATTTTGTATACATAAAAGTATTCAAGACACAGATTACAGTACCAAATTTAAGGTTCAAATCCACGTTTGCCATCAATATGAAACGTATCAGCAGCCGAATCAAGCCCACACACAACAGTCAGTCGTCCCGTCACGTAACAGTCCCCTGTTTACGCTAATGCAAAATCATGCATTCCCAACTGCCAGCTTCGAACCAGTAACCGCGAGAATAGCTTTGCTGCGCGTTTTTAATGCCAAACGCATTGTGTTTGGTTACCATAAAGTCTATTCAAATCTTTGTTTGCCATTCATGTTACTTCCACTTAAATGACTAACAACTTTATCATCATAATTCTCTTGCTCTTATCCCAATTCATTTGGGGTCGGCGCAGTATGTCTTCTTCTTCCATACTTCTCTAATGATTAACAATTTTATGTTGTAACTTATTTGGATGATTTTTAAAAGATTTTTTGATTGTTCGTCTTCTCGTGTCAATGTCACAAAGTTTATACGATCAGTACGTAGCGACCAGGACAGCTTATAGAAAATCATAAAAATGTTTGAAGTTTTAGCACAAACTAAACTTTATAATTGTTACAGTTGCTTTTACAGGAACACAGTCATCAATATTTGATTAAATTTGCGAAAACTAAATTCAGAACGTACTGTAAGTGATTTATGATCAAAGTAAACTAATCTATGCATGTATTTACATAGCATTGAGCCTAATAGAGTTGAAGTCTGATAATGCATTTATAAAAATCTGGTTTTTAACTGAGTTTTATGCTAGATTTGCAATTTTATTTCAGGGAGTGATTAGTATGGAGGGTTGCCAAGTTACCTCCGCATTTTCAATTAAAATTGATTTTAAACTGTACCTTTCAGTGGAGTCACCTAACACAAGCATCTCCTTGTTTAAAAGGTGATCTCCAAAACATGTGTGCGTTTGTACTGTTACACTACCTGAGAAAAATTGAGGAATTTGTTACTGAATGTTGATGGATGGAGAGGGAGAGGAAGGCAAAAGAAAAGATGGATGGATTGTGTAAGAAATGATATCCAAGAGAAAGGAGTAAATGATGCCGTGACGTCTGACAGGGGAGAATGGAAAAAGAAAACGTGTTGCGCCGATGCCAAATAGAATGGGACAAGGGCAGGAAGATGATAATGATGATGATGATCAATCATCACAAGAAAATTAGTGATATCTGCTGAAGATTTTGAACAGATAAAAGGCCGTAATCTTATAGCCGCCTTAAATTAATCCTAGGTCTGAAGAAAAGACAGTGTGCTTTACAAATTGGCACAGCAGAATGTCTACAATAGGCGTGGGAATATAACAGCTGAATACATGATCTAATTCTTACGTCCTACGCTAAAGAAGTACTACTAATTTTGCCATGCGTCTTCGCTCCTATGATTCTACATGAATGCTATATTTTTCTGGGATAAAACGTATGTCCTAATGAAGTCTATCAATTATTTCTAACCATAAAAATGCGTCGGTCTGTTATACCGTTGCTGCGTGAAATACGCTCAAATAAACAGACACACTTTTACATATCTATACTCTCTATACTTATATTTAAAGCTAAAGAGTTTGTTTGTTTGGTTGAACGCGCTAATCTCAGGAACTATTGGTTCGAATTGAAAAAAACTTTAAGTGTTGGATAGCAAATTTATCGAGGAAGGTTATAGGCTATATAACAACATGCTGTGTCCAATAGGAGCGGAGCATCAATGAAAAATGAGCAAAAACCTGAAAAAAGGTACCTTCAACCCCCCCTTACACCCTCAGCACACCCCCCACCCTTGAGGATTTTTAATATGTTCATCTGGATACCGCAAGGTATAACTGTACCAATTTACAAAACTACACGAATCATTCCCCCTGATTTTATTAATTTTCCTGGACTACAAGCATTACGTACATCAAACGAATTAACTTTACGCAAAAATTAATGCTGGTAAACGATTTTTGTTTTAGGCTGAATAATCACGTTTTACGGTAGGATTCAATGTACCGCACTCAAAACATTGTGCTGATGAATGGATTTAACAGTAAGGGGGTCGTAGAAGTGTTAAAAGTAAAAATCTTACATTAAAAACATGTATTTAAAAAAAAAATGTGAAAACGTCGAAATGTTGACCCCCAATATCTCCGTAACTAGAAGGTTCCCAGCTATAGTCTATAACAAAATAATGATCACAATGACTAGGAGAACAAGTGCCTTTTGGCTTCGTTAAGAGGCTTTTTACACCCTTTATATTATTTCGCCATATTCCTAGAAATGGTATGCAGAGGTGAATGGGGTGAGTAAACAAGCAAATACCAATTCCGGGCTGTTAGTGATATTTTTTTGATGAAATGCTGAATTAAATGTCACGAAATAAAAGGTTTTTGGTTCTCAAACACAAGAAGGGTACTGCTTTTTTTTTTTTTTTGGAATGTATATCATCAAATAACTTCTCCCGCTCTGGGCGGAGCGGAAGGGAGTGTCAGACTTGTACTGACTAAAACCTGTTGTAAAGACAGAAAAGTAAGTTTGGCACACACAAAAACAGTATGGGCCGTAGAAGGAATATAATATAGGACGAAGCGGGAATAAAATAATTAAAATATTTTTTGGGACGAAGGAAGCATACTGTTTGGAACGAACCAGGATTTCGATATGTGGGACAAAACTCAGTGTGCCGAACGAAGAATAAATCAGATTATTACCATTAAATTCAATATCACTTTGGATCAGAATGTTGGGTCACAAAAGGGATGAATGAAAGGCAGCATGTGGCTGAGATGAGAATGTTAAGGGGCATGGGTGGTGTAACGCGACTGGATAAAATAAGGAATGAGTAGAAAAGAGGAAGTCTGAAAGTGGCGCCGGTGACGGTGGCTGAAAAGTTGTGTGGTCGAATCGAATCGGTTATCGTGGTATGGACATTTGATGCGGAGGAATGAGGAAAATGTTGAATATATTTAGATGGCTTTAAGAGTAGAGGAAGACCAAAGAAACGATGGATGGACTGTGTCAAGGATGATATGGCAAGAAAGGGGGTGACTAGTAATAGAGAAGTATGGAAGAAGAAGATACCCCAAATAAATTGGGATAAGGGCAGGACTGTGGGGCAGGAGAACGATGATGATCACTTTGGATGAACCTTTCTGTGATCAGACCACAGATCATCATCAGTGTACAGAACATACTATGACGCACTGATGCCTCACTGACAAATCAAGCAAGGGCCTTACGGCCTAGCCACAGTTTTTGGCGCTGCTGGGCGCGGTGCGGCGGGTCGCGTGATTCGCGGTGGTATGCCACAGCTCGACTAGTTGCGACCGGCGGCGTAAATTATTTGTTTCGGTCGTGTGAAGCCGAATGCGTCCACCGATGCAACCGCGCGCGCCGCCCGTTGCCGTCGCGTGCCGCGCGGCTCTCCAGCGCCCCAGGTCGCGCCGCAGTGCGCGTCGCTGGTAGCTGTGGCATACTTCTTAATATGGTCTACCATTTTTGTCTTCGCCGGTCACCGCTTGCCGCGCCTCAAGCCGCGGCCAATCCGCTCTGCTCTTGGCTGTTGCCAGGGGGTTACAAGTCCAAGCGACACGCGTTTTGCCAGCGACTGCGGGTGTAACAAATGGCCAAAAGCATGCCACAAGTCATCACGACGCGACTGGAACGAAGGAAACAAATGACGCAAGTCGCGTCGCGTCGTCTGAAGGAAAGCGCCGTGAAATATGTAGTACAAAAGCGTTGAGATCAATACTTGTAAGGTGAAGAGTGTTTTTGTGCAAATTCCAAGAGATTTTGATGGGTTCCGGGGTCACTGTTAGCCAAAGTGAAAATTCCGAGAAGATGCCATCTGAAGCGTTTTCAGGTTTTTAATGGAATGTACATAAATGTCCGTTTTTACACGAGACCTGTATGTAACTTAGAATCACGCCTGTAATCCCTGAAGGGTAAGGCAGAAGTGTAAGTACCTCATGCTTAGTACACCCACATTTTGCCAGATATGCTTAAATCCCATATAATAGGGGGTGAGCTGGTTGAATATGAAACTGGCACAAATCCAGACTCCATGGCTGCTACTGAGAAATTTCTGATAGAAAAATCCCATTAACACTGGCCGAACTGGGAATCGAACCGAGGACCTCACGCTCAGCAGTGGCGCTTAACAGTAACTGTCATTAAGATATAGGAACCCGTCACTCATGCATAATTCAGCGATCATCATTTCACCCACATAACACACAAAAATTCCACCAATCACAATGTTTCACTCATGGTGCCTAAAAACACGCTTTATGACAATATTTGGTATGCAACATTTTACCGCTCCCATCAATCCACAGGCTTATGACGTCATAACATGGCCGTCGCGTTTGAGAGTTCCGTAGCCATGTGGCAACAACGGAGTCCTTTTAATTTCGTCCCGTAGTCAAAAAGATGATGCGGTTTGTAAGAAATTGTTTTGCTTCGTTTTATTTTGTAAATGGCTACTCGTAGGTCAACCCAGGAGATGGTAGTCCGCTTAATCAGACATCCTGTGGGTGCCTTGAGTGCAAGGCCTTCAGCCAGGAGTTTTTTATTAGGTCAACAGTTTGTGTGATTATGATATTTTTCGGTTACAATCGTAACACTCTCTGTTTTAACTGTTTTTCGAGGTTTTTTTTTTTAATAATTTTATTTTTATAAAAAACGACTACCCTACCCTACCTACCCTACTTACCCTACCTAAACTACCTACCCTACTTACCCTACCTATCCAACTTACCCTACCTATCCAACCTACCCTACCTATCCAACCTACCCTACCTATCCAACCTAAACTACATACCCTACTTACCATACCTACCCAACCTACTCTACCTACCCTACCCTACCCTACCCTGCCCTACCTACCCTACCCTACCTACCTCCCTAGTACCTACCTACCCTACCTACCTCCCTAGTAGCTACCTACCCTACCTACCTCCCTAGTACCTACCTACCCTAGCCCTACCTACCTACCCTTCCTACCTACATTCCTAGTACCTACCTACCCTTCCTACCTACATTCCTAGTACCTACCTACCCTTCCTACCTACATTCCTAGTACCTACCTACACTACCTCCCTAGTACCTACCTACGTGACGTGGGGTATCAGTTGCGCTAATTTATTGAAAAACGCTTTTATTCATTTTTTTTTTCCGTGAATGCGGTCGTCGGGATAAAAAGTCTGCTTTCTATTTGCAAGCCAATTCGATATTTAAATAAAACCTTTGATAAGTTGGCTCCTTGGTTGCCATGCTTTTGAGTATAAGATCGTTCCATTTTTAAATATAGTAAAGGTATCGACATCTGTTAGAATCATTTGGAGTTAACAGATAATTGTGACTGTCAAATAATAACAGACAAATAATTAGCAATAAATTAAAATTGCGACTATAATTTGAGATTTAAACTATCCTATCTCTCAAGTTGGATCGAACTGCACATGGTGTGCGAATTTTATTATAATCGGTTAAGTGGTTTAGGAGTCCATTGAGGACAAACATTGTGACACGAGATTTATATATATTAAGATAAAAAAAATCATTGCCCCACACTAGGATTTTTTCCTGTATCGTGGGTGCATTCATAAACATTTAAACTCACATACACAAACGGCCAGACTCAGAACAACTACCTGTAAGCCATACAAATATTTGTTCCGTGCGGGGATCGAACCCGCGACACGCAGGGCAGCAGTCAATCGCACAGCCACTGCGCCAACCGTGTCGTCAATAAGTCAAGTAAATATTTATTAGAAAATTCAAATATGACTAAGGTACAATTAATTTTAACAGCCGCGAAAATAAAAACATACATGTTTTTTCGGCTTATTAAATCAATACTGAGTATCCGCGTATATTCATTCTGACTACGGAACCCCACTGCCTGATCCGAGATGTCCTTGACCGGATTTTTTTTTCATATTTTATTAAATCATAATACCGTGGTTTGAAAAATGGGGACTTGAGTGATATTTTTTTTTATGAAGCGGAAGATATATTATTTTGGTAACTTCCTGAAAGATGGACGAAAGTTTATCATTCTGAGGGTGTTAAAATTAATGTAGAATACCAATAATGGCGATATACTTGCTCTCTATTAGATACTCAATTGACTGATTCGTTGGTGTAGTGTCGCAAGCGTGACTGCTGAGCATGAGATCCTGGGTTCGTTTACCAGGTTGGTCAAAGTGTTATTGGGTTTTTCCATAAGAAATTTCTCAGAAGCAGCCACGGAATCAAACTCAAACTCAAACTCAAACTCAAACTCAAAAGCATTTATTTTAATTAGACCCTTACAGGCACTTTTGAATGTCGGAAAAACAAAGAAGGCTAAGCTACAGTCACAGTCACAAGGCATAATAACTTGTGAAAGTACTGTAGTTGCCCATTCCAAAGCGTAGATCTCTATGGAGAAGAATGGGCAAGAAACTCCATGGACACTCTTTTCAATCAAAATATTATTACAAAATCTTGGTTACATCATTCATGTTGAGATTATACATGTATGTGAGAACGATGTAAAGAGGCGTGCGAATTAAGAGCGTCCAGAGTAGCAGAATAAATCAACAATAATTTAAAAATAAAGTACTTAATTAAAATAAACCGTGACAGCTAAGAGATGACCAGCCCCAACTGACAGCGCCCGTTCTCTGGATTTGTGCCCGATTGATGGCAATAGGCTCGGATTTCATGGGACTAAATGTGGGTGTACAAATAGGTACACGTCTGCTCAACCCTTTCGAGATTACAGGCGTGATGTTATGTCTATTGTATAAGGGCTGCAGGACTGTTCGACGGGCTGCGGGACTGTTCGACGAGCTGTGGGACTGTTCGAAAGAGATACCGCGGCCTTAGAACACAAAGGGCCAGGAAGGAACATGGATGGTGGATGGAAATTTAAAAATATTTTCTGATTTATACACCTACCACTGTTTGTCTCTCCATCACCCAAAGGTTGACTGGTAGAAAATGCCTATGGCATTAAGTCCGCCTCTGTACTTTGTGCTTGAAGTGTTAAATAAATAAATAAATGACAAGTCATGTCATACATGTACAAGTCCTACACTCCATTCCGCTCCGCCTAGAGCGGGAGGGGTCATTAGATGATTTCCCATCCTAAAAAAAAATCTATTAGATAGAACTTAAAAATATTAATAAAAAAATTGAAAATATTTACGTCTGTCTGCTCCTAACTAGAACCGTCATACCGTCATCATATAAATAACAAGATGCTGCTGAAAAAAATCGCATTGAAAAACCCAATAACACCTTGCTCGTCCGAGGAATCAAAACCAAATCCCCACATTCAGCGATCGCACTTGTGACCATGAGACCAAAGGACCTTCGTGGATTAAAAGTGTGACAACGTTCAACACACAACATAACATAACGCTTCTAATCTCCGAAAGGTTAGTCAGAGGAGTACACCCACAAATCGCCAGTTATGTTTAAGTCCCATGTAATAGGGGGCGAGCCTATTGCCATCAACCGGGCACAAATCTTGATTCCGTGGCTGCTACTGATAACTTCCTGATGTAAAAACCAAATAACTCTTTGCCTGACCCGGGAATCGAACCCACGACCCCGTGCTCAGCAGTCGCGCTAGCGGCCTCTCAACCAATGAGGTAGTCAAACAACGAAGTTCACAATGTAAAAATACTGTGAACTTCAGTTTAATACCTCTGAACAAAAACCGATCTCTTTCATTGTAAAAAGTACTAATCAAAACGCAAAACACCGTAGGAGTACCACATCCTTTATTCACAAAAGACCTTTGAAAAACATCAATTATTTCGAAACTGCAGTTCGGTATATACCCTCTGATACAACGCAGATAGTAACAGAAAGACAATTTCATACAACGGTTGAAAACACACGCACACATAGACAAGCTTCCCGTACAAGCCTTTTTTTTTTTTACACGTGGTAGAAGTGAAACCTTCAAAAATTTTGGCTTCAAGATAGATAGTGTATAATGCTTCCTTACTCATTTCTCCCACGTTAAATCTTATGAATTTATGTGTCTGTCTCTTTTTACTGTCACTTTTGCGTTTCATCGACTTTCAAATCACAACGATGCTAAAGACTTCACTTCAAAAATTCGCTTGAATCATATGGAGACACCCCGCCCGGCTATAGAGTGCTTCGTGTTGTAAGTGCAAGCAAAATGAGCTTAGTGGTGATCAGGCGGGAGTGTCCTCGATTGTACGTGCAAGCGCACGGGATTGGCATTTGATTGAGATCAGCTCATACACGTCTATCTAGAGGCTCGTGGAACAATAGCAGCGGTAAATAAAAGCAGCATTGGTCGATCTTCAAGGTAAAGTAGCGCTTGCCAAGGTTAGTCCGTGGATGGGGAAGTGACAGCAAAAATGTGTAACTGTGAATATTCAATAGTATAAGAGGAAGATATACTGCGCCAATCCCAAATGAATTGGGACAGGGCAAGAGAATTATGAGACCATAAAATATCTTTAGAAAATTATTATAAAAACCCAACCAATCCGGGAGTGCCGACAGAAGTGGAAACATTTTTTTTTTCAAGATTCCGGATTATTTTTGGAAAATATTTTTGCATAAGCCTATTACTTATATATTTGACTACACACTGTATTTTTTTGGGCTTGTAATATGTAGCAATACGGCTAAATCTGCAACGAAAAAGTCGTCGTTTATCTGTGTCCCGAGTTCAATTGTTGTCCTCATCTTAAAAAATGCCCAACGCGCCCAAAGAAGTTTTCACTTCAAAAATGATTTTGGAGGAGCACTTGGCTAAATAATAACAGCCGGATCAATCTTCAGGTAAAGCGGCGCTTACTTAGGTTGGTTTGTGGATGGGTGACCACATACCGAGTTTTCCCCGTAGGTCCCGGCTGTCATTTGTAGATCTTCGACAGTCATTATAGGGAGTCAGTGGCCTGAAAGTCTGACAACCAGCCTTACCAAGGGGTATTGTATTACCCAGTACTAACCGGGTTGTGGAGGTCAAATAGGCAGTCGCTCAATGTTAAATACTGGTATTCAACTGTATCTGGTTAAAGTGGAAGCTGACCCCAACATCATCATCATCATCATCATCATCTGCCTAGCCTTTTCCCAACTATGTTGGGGTCGGCTTCCAGTCTAACCGGATGCAGCTGAATACAAGTATTTTACATGGAGCGACTGCCTATCTGACCTCCACAACCCAGTTACTACTGGGAAACACGATACCCCTTGGGAAGACTGGTTGTCAGACTTTTTAGGCCACTGACTTCTTTAACGACTGTCAAAGATCTTCAAATGACAGCCGGGACCAACGGCTTAACGTGCTTTCCGAGGCACGGAGGAAACTCGGTATGTAATGGGTGGTCACCCATCCACAGACCAACCTAGGCAAGCACGGCTTAACCTAAAGATCGACCCGAGCGGCTGTTATTGTTTTAGCCACGAGCTCCTCCCAGAAGAAGCTGACCCCAACATAGTTGGGAAAAGGCTAGGCATTTGATGAAATTGTCTTAATGACAATACAGCATTTGTCTCAGCAGCTTAAACGTTAAAAGCTGATGTGAAACTGACCTTCTGTGTCCATCTTTTTCATGTGGTGCAGGATACATCCTCCGTACCAAAATAGAAGAAACCAAACCGATTTGTGGCTTTGTTGTGACCTCACGACCCGAGTTACGACGGACAAAAGGTAAACAGTATTAGAAATTAAATATAAATGTTTGTTTGCTTTGTTTTATAGATTTCCAAGGTAATGGAAACAGTTTTTAGATGCTTGTGAATTGAGAAGATTGTAAATGTAAAATATTGTTGGTTATAACTTTTTAATTAATTGACATAACATAACATAACATCACGCCTGTATTCCCCGTAGGGTTAGGCAGAGGTGTACCTAATAGTACATTTCGCCAGTTATGTTTTAATTATTAATTATGTTTTAATTATTATATATACCAAAAAGCACTTATTCTCCCCGTCATTGCGATCATTTTTTTGTTCTAGACCATACCTGGGAACCTTCTAGTTACGGAGATATTGGGGGTCAAAGTTCCAACTTTTTCACAACTTTTTTTTGAAATACATGTTTTTAATGTAAGATTTTTACTTTAAACACCTCCAGGACCCCCGTACTATTCAATCCATCCATCAGAACAATGTTTTGAGTGCGTTGCATTGAGTCCTACAGAAAAACGTGATTTTTCAGCCCAAAAAAAAAGTCGTTTCCCAGCACTAATTTTTGCGTAAAGTTACTTAGTTTGATGTACATAATGCTTGGTTGACGGCTTCGTGAAGAGTCTGTTTACACCCTGTATATTAATAATACTATATACATTATAAACAGCCTACAAATAGAACGAAAATAATGATAAAAAAATAAGACTAAATGTAAATACCTACATATTTACAACGACAATAATAGGACACTGAGGCGTCAAAGTACTCCTCCGCATCACTGTCATCCGGAAACGTGCCCAGAAGACTGACATTGTCATGTTGAATGGTAATGCTAATTCTTGGACCAAAGAAAGAGCCAGCCCTCTGGTCACGCGAAGTATCGACCATTTGGCGAGATATTTCCTTAAAAAGGAGACGCGCACTCGGGCCCCGAGCGTTTCGACCCCAAACGCTTAAAACTGTAGTTACCAATAAGGTTACAGTATTTGCACCGCTTGAGGGTAACTTTTTTGAATTGTATTTGTATTAAGGTCGTGGCTAAATAATAACAGCCGCTCGGATGGATCTTTAGTATCCACGGATGACGTGATCCATTACATACCGCGTTTCCTCCGTGTCTCGAAAACCACGTTAAGCCGCTGGTCCCGGCTAGTCAGTGGCCCGGAAGTTTGACAACCAGTCTTACCAACGGGTATCTTATTACCCAGTTCTAACTGGGTTGTTTAGGTCAGATAGGTAGTCGCTATGTTAAATACTGGGATTCAGCTGCACCCAGTTAGACTGGAAGCCAACCCCAACATAGTTGGGAAAATGCTAGGCAGTTGATGATCCAAAAGCATCAAAATTATCTTTATCAAAAGTTGGACGAAATACATATTTGAATACCTGAATTGTTATCAACAAGAATTGAAATAACAACTATTTTAGTAAGAGCATATTAGCTATAATATGCTCTTACTAAAATAGTTGTTATTTTAATGGTAGATTGTTTACAGTACATTTTGGTACGTAATTATATCCCAAATATTTTAGTTTTCTGTTAGCAAAAGGCTTGATAGAGATCTAATTAGTGCTTAATATTTGTTTTATAAGGTTAAGTATATTTGGCTGGAAATGTTAGTGAGAAATACAGGGTGTTGCTTTAAGCTTAAGCCAATTTGTACGAGCAAATTGCTAGTTTTCTCTAGAAAAATCTCAACAGAATTGAATGAATGGATTAAAGTTCACTAAAATATTATTGAGAAACTGTTTATTGGTGCAGTGATTGAGAAATTGACTTATCAACTACGTGTTGCAAGTTCGATTCTTAAACAGAACAAATCTTATTATATATAAATTACGCGTCACGTTGTTTGTCCGCGATGGACTCCTGAAATACTTAACCGATTTTAATCAAATTTGCACACCGTGTGTAGTTTGAACCAACTTGAAAGATAGGATAGCTTACATCTCAATTTATAGTCGCAATATTATTTAATTGCATTATGTTACGCAGACGAAGTTGCGCGGGTCAGCTAGTATTTTATAAGACAAGCAATTGTTTTACTTTATTAACCCAGGCTAAATACATTTAATCTATACGCGATAAAGATGTTGAAAAAGTCGAGAACGTATTGGATTGAGATAAGCTACTGAAAAGATTAAAGGAGTCTGCCTACTACACCGTACCATACTATGACCGTGCTATGAACGTATCAGGTACCGAAAAAAACGGAGTACTATGCTCACTAGAACGTTTGGACAGCGTTTCATATCCGTTTATAACGGGTTTAGAACGGTCATCATACGCAGTTTTACGGGTTTAGAGCTGTCATCATACGGCTTTAATCCTCTTTGTATTGAAAAGTATGAGACTATACTCACTAGAACGTTGCGTCACTGTCGCGTGCAAATGCATGGTGCGTCATCAATTGCCGGCGAGAATATTTTATATTCTCGTGCATGGCACACGGTGACGGAAGGCATAGTTTCATACTTTCAATACAAAAAATATTTTTGAATTGCGTTGTGCTCTTTTTGGGATGGGTAAAAACTGTTAAACTCGCGTCAGATCGTCAGATCAAATCGGCGGCGCAGGGCGCTTGCGCGAGTGCGCGTGTAGTTTAAGCTAGATGGCGTTGTTTCAAGTTTTTTTCTACGGCAGTGACATCTTTCGTTCTTGCAGAAAGCTATTAAAATTTCTGATATTTAAGTTAGGTGGCGTTGTTTCATGTTTTCACTTCTGCCGGCACTCCTGGAGTGCAACCCGTTGTTTTTTTACCTGATACGTTTATGGCACGGCGATGGTTCATGCTGCAGTTTAGTGGGCAGAATCCTTAAGAAACGCTACAAAAGCACTCGTTACTTGTCTAGGCTCTCTAGATGCAGAAAATTTTCAATTAAAATGTAGCTGCATATTACGTTTTTAACCGACTTAAAAAAAAGAGGAGGTTCTGTGTTCGTGTGTGTGTGTATTTTTTTAAAGGTATTATTTTATGGAAGGATCGTAGGAGGTGACGTAGTTGGCCTGTACCCCAGTATTTGCCTAGGTACCTTTGAAAAAAGGCATAGGTTTGTTTAAGTATGTATTATTTAACATAATAACGTATTGAGCTTGGTACGTACACTGCTGATGGTTATGATGCTGCATGGCATATGTAACAAAAGGTTTACTTTTTTTGGAAATTTCCAATAGATTATGTTACGTAGTACGTAGGACTGTTAATCGGCGGGAAGTGCGATCACCCCGCTTGTTGTACATAGAGAAGTGTAGAACAATTGCTGGGGAGAGAGCTCCTCTCCGGCGATTGTGAGAAACGTATAACTCAAATTTTTTTAAAATTTATAAAATGATTAACAAAAAAATATTAAAAAAATGAATATTATAATATTATTTAAATTCCTTTGGTTTTACACATATTATTTACATTTTTAAATATTGAACTATAAAACAATATAAAAAAAATATTTAAAAATATAAGTCTTATTTAAATTATTATTATTTTTATTTTTTATATTATTTAAATAATTATTTGTTTTTTTTTTGTTGTGTTTCACTCATAATCACAGCAAATTAAGAAAAATGGCTATTGAATAACTTTCGTCATGATTTTCTGTGTGACTACAGACTAAATCTGGACGGGAAGCGCAGTCCAGAGTTGTCAATGTGACTTTTCAGTGTCCCTTGTCCCTTTCTGTATACCTCCGTTTCTTTATTGCTTTTAAAATTTATGTAAATCCGTAGACAATAGTGTGGGTTTTGCGTTTGTTTACTATTATACCTAAACTAAATATCAATATTGTAACGTGAAACAGTGTTTTTGTCCCAAATAAATAAAATAAAAAATTATCACCACTGCAATACACCCTGTAGACTATTTACTTTACTAGAACTTTAGTAATAACATTAATTCATTAGGTACTTAAGCTTTAAGAAAAGCATACTTTTATTACCGTTTATACCTAAAATGTTGGCTTTATGTAAAATATAACCAGCTAAGAATTAGAACCTTTTGTCTTGTTAACAAAAAGGTTTGTAACGAAGAAAGTTGGTAACAAAACAGTTTTGGCGGTTCTACTGGTACCAAGCCTGGCGTTTTGATTATTTAATTACAGGTCGCGGACTTGATTTCCGCGTTAAGTAATTTTACAGAAGTATAGGATTTTGGAGAGTTTTTGTGAGTGTAGGGATTTGTACTGTGGCCCTGGAACACAAAGGGCAAGGGAGGAACATGGATGGGTTTTAATCAGTACAAGTCTGACACTCCTTTCCGCGATTTTGTAGAACATTAATTGTTTTTTTTAGCAGGATGAAGAGTAATGGATGTGATGCCAACATTAATCCAACTTTTAATTGCAAAACTTTTTTTTTGAGCATTAGCTTAACCTGCGTGGAGTTCTACGAGAATTGTCCTACGGGGTCATACTACCGCGATAAAAAGTATCCTATGCGTAAATCCAGTCTATAAACTATCTGTGTGCTAAATTTCATCCAAATCCGTTTTATGGTTTTTGCGTGAAAGAGTAATAAAAATCCATACATCCAGTCATCCATACCTTCTCACAAACATTCGCATTATCTAATATTAGCAGGATAGGATTTTGCTGACATAACATACATAACAACACCCCTGTAATCTCTGGAGGGTTAGGCAGAAGTATACCTAATAGTACACCTACATTTCACCAGTTATGTCTTTAAGTCCCATGAAATGGGGGGCGAGCCTATTGCTATCAACCGGGCACAAATCAAGAATCCGCAGCTGCTATTGTGAAATTCCTAATGGAAAAACCCAATAGCACTTTGCCCGAATAGGATTTGGTTTTTGAAGTATAATCAGGTTTACACCGTTGACTTCGTAGCATTGTTGCTGTTGGTACAATTAAATAATTATCTAGATACGTTTCCATTCCATATAATTTTAACCTTACAAATAAACCAATTTCTATACCAAAAAAGTAAACAAGAAAAAATCAACACAGGAAGTAAGGTGTACAACATCCGCAATGATTAAATTGTGCTCACAAAAATATTTGCACTAAACATTTTACGATGCACTCTCGGCGGTATAAAAGGTAGCATCCTAAAAATATTGAATATTATGGTGCCCATGGTTACAGTACTAACATACAGTATTTTAACTCAACCACTCTTTCGAAGGGGTATTCATTACCCGGTAACTTAAATCAAATAAGCACTCACTGCATGTAAAATACTCGGAAAGCACATTAAGCCGTTGGTCCCGGTTGTCATTTCCAGATCTTTGACAGTCGTTACAGAGAGTCAGGAAGCCGACCTCAACATAGTTCGGAAAAGGCTAGACAGATAATGATGTTTCTTATGATTAGTGCAACACTGCAAAAAGTTAAGTCGGCAACCTAAAAACCCGCGTTTGATTTTACAAAAAGCTCTTATTGATTTACTGTTTTTTCTTTGTACTGTGTTATGGTTTATAGTCGCCCGCTACAACGATATTACTTTACCTGCCGATACTGCGTTTCCTTTTATAGTTTTACGCTTGTTACTTTTTGGGGAATGAGCAGTTTTCTTTATTTTTATGTGTTTCGATTCTCTGGGCAACATGGTCAAAAAGTTTATCTTGTATATCATGGGTTATTACTAAAATACTTCACGAGCTTGGAATTTTTTTCTCATTCTTTTTTTTTGTTTTTATTAAAACTCTTGCTTCACTGAAGTGGGACTGGACTAGCCACGTTTTCCGCATGCCCTACAAGCTGTGGGTCAAAATAGCCTCTTTCCGGAGCCCTGACACAGCTAGAAGACGTCGCGGCAGACCTCGTAGAAGATGGTGGGACGAGCCGGACTAAATCAACGACCAGCGGTCCACATTAGCCCTGGATCGAAACAACTGAAAGTCATGGGGAGAGGCCTTTACCCAACAGTGAGATAACGCAGGGTAATAGTATCAGAAAATTAATCGACAGCCTTTCGGAGGCCAATGCTGGACATAGGCTTCTCCCAAATTGAATTATAATACCTCGTCCCCCTCCTTTTGTATCCAGTTTGTCTGATCGTCGGTCCAACAAGTTAGGAGGCGTCCTATTCTACACTTGCCGATAAGATACGTCTGCTCCACTAGCAAACGGTCCTTCAACAATTATGGCTAGGCTAGCTAAATGCTAAATCTAAAAGAAATAAATATCATCATCACTGCCTAGCCTTCTCCCAACTATGTTCGGGTCGGCTTCAAGTCAAACTGGATGCAGCTGAATACCAGTATTTTACATGGAGCGACTGCCTATCTGACCTCCACAACCCAATTAGTTCTGACTAATACGATACCCCTTGATAAGACTGGTTCTCAGACTTTCGGGCCACTGACTATCTGTAGCGATTGTCAAAGATCTACAAATGACAGTCGAGACCAACGTCTTAACGTGCTTTCCGAGGCACGGAGGAAACTCAGTATGTTATGGGTGATCATCCATCTTTAAGCCAACCAAACTGGTTTTGTTTAATCCGAACATTGATCCGATTTTTAAACACATAAATATAATAGAAAGATATCCGCTTGTCTATATAATCGTTTACTAAATTCATAAAACACGTAAAATAATGACAGCAATGTCCGACAAATACCCAAAGTTGTGGTGTCCCCAATTTATGGGCATTTATTCTCCACCTGTCAAGACCGCACTCTACCTACAGACAAAAAAATAAGCTCTATAGTAGTCTGGGATTCTATTTACACCGGGAAACAAGTCAAATGGGTATGTCGTACACCGTAAAGTGCATTATTAATTTAAGGAACATTTGGTAGTTAAATAACCAGAATTGGGGTAATAAAAAACAAGGCATTTGAGAAAGTTTTACCAAACTTTAAATAGTGTGTCGTGGTGCTAAAAATAAGAAATGAGAAAATAATGTGATTTGTAAGAAGCTGAATCCAGCGTAGTCGGGAATGGCTAAGCAGATGACGACTAGAAAAGAAGAACAAAAGTACATTATACGATATTACAAGCTATTTTCAAGAAAACTGTCTTTGTCTAGACACATCTTAAAGTCGTACGTCAACGACCAACATCGTACCCAAGATATCTCGTTACTACATATCTGTCACACCTCAAAGCTTACCACGCGAGGGCACGCTAATTAGAAGAATGGAGAGGGACAGAACGAGTCGCTAGGAACAAAAGAAAGAGATGAATAGAGGTATACCAGTTGCGAGTATAACATAACATAATTTGTATGCGAAAACTGAAGTTATTGCTTAGATGTGTAGGGTGGGTGTTTGTTTTAGCTTTGTAGGATTTTTGTTAGCAATGTAGATATTGTTGCCATTGCCAGAATATCCTGGATGAGGCTGGCACAAGAGCGTGGAGCTTGGCTCAAGCAAAGAGAGGCCCAGCTGTGGGTGAAGTCGGGCTGTAGATGATGATGATGAATGTAGATATGGTGACATGTAAATAAAAGAGTATAAATGTTGATGAAGGGAGAGGAAGAGGAAGACTAAGGAAACGATGGATGGATTGTGTGAGGAATGATATGAAAGAAAAAGGAGTAAATGAAAGGGTGACGGTTGACAGAGGAGAATGGAAGAAAAAACGTGTTTTGCCGACTCCAAGTAACATGGAACAAGGGCAGGAAGATGATGTAGATATGGTGATAGTCGCGGGAAACAGTTGGATGGGTCAGGGAACTGAAAATGATGGCAGAAGAATGGGCAGAACCAGCAGTGACCCAAGCAGTGATTGATTCTGAGATGAAGATGATGACGTAGAAACTACATTTGCAGGTTTATAGTGTAATGTTGTAGTATAAGGCTGTGCGATTACAAAGTTAATTTCAATCACTGAATAAGGGCTTAGTATAAGCAAAGCTTGATCAGCCTATAATATTTCCACTGCTGGGATACAGGCGTCCTCCCCATGAAAAGAAATTGGCTATAATCTACCACGCGGGCCTAGTGCGGGTTATTATAAATAGGTGTAATTGCCCGCATTGGTGATGTTCTTCAGAAAGATTAGGTGCTTGTGTAGCCAGATGTATGAACGAGGACTAAGCAAAAGAAGTAGGAAAAGATCATAGCATGTGGTGTTCTGTAGTTTCTCCCTACCACTCGAGACATTAAAAATAAGTGAATTTTTGAATCTGACATAAATTACCTACAGGTAATGATGTCCAGCATTTCCCTAAACTGTGGTAACCCTACTGAAGAGCGGTAAGCTCACGAAACGTAATGAGACATCCCTCGTTTTATGGTAATTGAAACTATAACGTACGTACCTTTTTACTTAGACGTTATATTTTACATTGTTACAAGGTTTTTGTTCGATTCTTAGGTTCAGGTGATGCCGGGTTTTTTTAAGAGAGGAAAATCGTCAAGACAAAATGTCATATTATCAGCAGCGAGATGATGGATACCAACTTATAGTGTCACTTACGGGTTATCTTCCGTGATTTTTAATTATTCTGAGTTCTTGATATTTCGACGCTGTTGCAAGCGTAATGAATTGCGGGTTGTCACGGCAACCAGGGCCGGATTTAGGGGAGGGCAATCGGGGCTACAGACCCGGGGCCTCCACAAAAGAGGGGCCCCACAATAGAGACTTCGGAGAAAAAAAAAAACTAATTCCGACTAGTAAACACTAATAAACAATCTTTCCTTTGATATTCTTTTTCGCTGTTTTACTTTTACCTACAGTACTCTGTACAAACATGATTATATTGTCATTAAATATTAACATAAATTATCAATCTATATTTGTTCACTCCAATCAGGCAATCAGTAAAATCTACTTGGTTTCACATTTACTGAAAAACTCGACTGCAAAATATAATTAATTTTATTTGGAAATAATTTTGGGCCTGGGGGCCTCCTTTGTTGCCCCGAGGCCTCTAGACCTCTAAATCCGGCCCTGACGACAGCAACAACAGCGTCGAAATATCGGGAGTACAAAATAATTGCAAATCACGGAAGATATCCCGTAAGTGACAGTTTAAGTTTGGTTATAAACCGGGAAACTCAAAACAGTGGATGATAGAAATGTCGAAAATGTATTGGATTGAAATAAGCTACCGGAATCAATGCCAATCAAGTTTTAAGTATGAATGTGGATGGGTATAAGAGTAGAAGAAGACCAAAGAAACGAGGGATGGACTGTGTGAAGGATGATATGGCTAGAAAGGAGGTGACTGCTGAGATGACGAGTAATAGAGAAGTATGGAAGACATGCTGCGCCGACCCCAAATAAGTTGGCATAGCGGCAGGAGAATGATGATGATGATGATGAATGTTCTGCTCACGTGAAGAGTCGAAAGAAGAAGAAAGAAAGACAGATTATTTTGTTTCAATCAACTCAGCTTGTCGCAGCCCAAGCTAGACATGAGCCTCTGCCAAATTTGCGACGCAAAAGTTTTAAAGCTTTTATTTGAACGAAAGTGGCCCGAAAGTCTGACAAACGGTCTTACCAAGACGTATTACCTAGTATTAATTGGATTGTGAAGTTTAGAACGGCAATCGCTCCATGTAAAAAACTGATAAAATCCGGTTAGAATGGGGAATCCAATCCCAACATAGTTTGGAAAAGCCCCTAGCTAAATGATGATTCAAATGAAAACAAATTTCCTTAAAAATCTTGTAAATCTGTACTGTGACAGTTGACAGGGGTGGATGAAAGACGCTGATCCCAAGTAACAGGGGACTAAGGCAGGAAGATGACGATCCACAATATTTCAAAATTCACATTAATAACACCGCTTTAACGTTATGAATAATAACTGTCCCTTAATTATCGGGACAGGTTTTTGTGGAGGGCGGGGTGGGAGGGGGTGACGTGCAAAATATTTGGTCCATCAACAGTACAATAATGTGCCACTAATGGCCCGGGGAATTAGGCTAGCAACTTAATGGTGATTTATTTTAAGTAGGAAGGATCTAATTTGAGTGTTTTGTAGGATACCAAATGACCACATGACCAAATGATATGATAATTTAGAAAATTGTATCATGCAATATCTGACTAAGGTAGAAAAATAAAGATGCACCTTCGTACCAAAGCGCTACCATGCTATCGCGCTTCCCCCCACAGCTTAGAAGCGTAAGAAACTTCAAAAAAACTTATGGGAAAATATTAAAATATTAAATATTATAATATTTTTCATGTGTATTGAAATGTATGATTTATCCTCTATAATATGCATTTCTAGTTACAATGTAAAATTGGTATTTGACAGGGATTTATGTGATATATTATCATCATAACTGAAAAGGGTAAATAAAAACTTTATGCAAAAAAATTAACCAACTTTCTACAAATCACTTATTAAAATAAATCGGTGACAAAAAAGACTGTGAAACAAGCAAAAGTCATCGACTTCCGAAAGTAAAGTTATTTTCCACTTTTTAGTGTTTTTTTTTTGGAGTCGGTTATTTTTTTTGCAAAAAAGTTTTTTTTTTGCCTATTGAGAAATTTGTTTAGAATGATCTATATTTATAAAAGAGATTTTATAAATATAGATCATTTACATTACTTATGATTTAACTCAATAGAACTTGTAATGCGATTTTGAAACTAGTTAATTGATAACTTGATCCGACCTACAAATCACCTGCCTAGTAAATAATTAGGACCCTATTTGTTTTTACTTCGTTGATTAAACAGGATTATCCCCAAACTGCCCAAAGCCATCGTCGCTGTAATTTATCACAAACAAAATGAGTGATGTAGGTACATTTATGATGATCCCAGCTAAATGGTGTGAATTAGCTGAGATGGTAATTGTTAGCTTTTTATATTTTGCCTGTTGAATACAACATCTATCATAATTACTGTGTTTTGTTTGCTGTGAAAAATATTTTCAATCATTTTTATTGTTTGAGTGACGAGTCAGATGTAAGGTTTTAAGAGTGTTTTTTTTAGGTTTTTCTATTCAAAATAACGATTTTCAATATCGTTATTATAAGGCTTTTAAATACATTTCTGAAGGTAACAGCAACTACTAACTACAGTTGATACTTCTCTATTCTCTTAATGCCTGTGTGCGCTGGGGGGTCTGCCAGGGCTGCGGGACTCTGCCAGGGCTGCGGGACTGTTCGAAAGAGATACCGCGGCCCTGGAACATAGAGGGCAAGGAAGGAACATGGATGGGTTTAGTCAGTACAAATCAGACACTCCCTTCCGCTCTGCCCAAAGCGGGAGAAGTCAATTGATGATTTCCCATCCGAAAAAAAAAGTGCGCACTGGGGACGGCAGGGCGGAACATTTTATCTTTAACCAACGTCAATTCATACGTAGGTAATGGTAACAAGACACGATGTTTTCCTTCACCGCTTTAAGAGGAAATGCGGTAGGTGTTTGAAGAAACTATTGCTGTCGCTCTGCGAGCCCGATTTCGACATTAGTACGAAAAGGACAACTACAGTAAAACGTCATAATTGGAGGTCATAATTTGGCTCACAACTATTTCCTCCTTGAATCATCATCATCATTAGCAGTCCACTGCTGGACATAGGCCTCCTCAATATCCTGAATATTCAACCAAATTAAAAGATATTTCATAAACTGATTCAGAAGGATATATACTGTGTCCCTATCGCCAAGGGTCAATTTTTGTAAGAGGTAAGCCGAAGTATATAGCTTTAATGTGATAATGTTATTTGTCTATAGAATACTGACTGTGCCATTTTTCTAAGGTAAGCTGGTAGGAATCGAGTTCTATGGAACCTTCGCCACTGGTCCCTATGTTTTTCGTTAATAGTTGTCAAATTTGTATACTAGGCGTCTGTTGACAGGCCATCTAAATAGGCAATATCGAGCATTTTGTAAAGGTTCTAGTATTTATACAGATTATTTACATCAAAAAGGAAAACATAGGGACATAGAAGAGGTTGATATTAACTGTAAAAAATCATAGCTTTAAAGTCATAAACCCGAAAGAAAACAGGCGGGAGCGTTTGTATGGAGAAAAGACCACCCGCATTTCCTATTAAGAGCAGTGATGATGAAATCAATTACACAGAATGATGCAGGCTCTTTCTTCAACTCACTTCATATTTCTTCACAAAATTTCCTTGAATACTCAGTCTTCTACACATCCAGCAAGAATAAACTAAAACCTTTTTTATCTAACACGTTCGGTAAAAACAAGACAAATACAGTCGCCAACAGTTTAAAAATACAAGCCCAGCCGTGTAGCTAGCCCCGTGTAATGTTATTTGTCTGTTTAATTGTACCGTGCTCGACTGTACCTAACATCTGTAGGTCGTTGTGCGCGAGTGTATGTCTTTGCGTATATTACTCATAAGTGTGTAGGGTTGGTAAGCGGTTGATTTTATTCGACTGTCCTCGAAAGATTTTTAACACGGTGTCAGAGCCATCGGATACTGCCAGGGCTGCGGGACTGTTCGAAAGAGATATCGCGCCCCTGGAACGCAAAGGGCAAGGAAAGAACATGGATGGGTTTTAGTCAGTACAAATCTGACACTCCCTCCCGCTCTGCGTAGAGCGGGAGAAGCCATTTTATGATTTACCATCCGAAAAAAAAAGGAGCCATCGGATTCTGCTCGTGATTCCTGACTCTCCCAGCACAGTTATTGGTTATCTTTGGCAAGTTATTAAAAACTGGCCAAGTGCGAGTCGGACTCGCGAAGGGTTCCGTACCATTATCCATACAACATTAGACAAAAACGGCACGTTTGTTGTTTGTGGGCCCCCCTTAAATATTTATTTTATTCTGTTTTTAGTATTTGTTGTTATAGCAGCAACAGAAATACATCATCTGTGAAGATTTCAACTGTCTAACTATCACGGTTGATGAGATACAGCCTGGTGACAGACGGATAGACAGACAGACGGACAGCGGAGTCTTAGTAATAGGGTCCCGTTTTACCCTTTGGGTACGGAACCCTAAAAAAGAAGTCCCAAAAGGTGAAAAAATAGTTTTTATCAGAGAGTTTTAGGGAAGGCTGGTGACATCCTTAATTAACTATACTGTAAATGTTCACTGCTGAATGAGGGACTCCCAAATGTACATGATCACTAGCTCATGGCGTTGCCATAGCTGGAACACAGGCCTCCACTCTCTGAGTGAAACCTATATACCTCCATGCAGGCCCAGTGCAGACTCGTGGACTCGTGGTCTTCGAATTTGTAGTTCTAGGACCTCTTTGAGTTTCTTAAGCGATACTTGCCTTCACCGTTATGGCAGAAATATGAACAGTCAGAAATAAAATTGCCATAATCACCAGGCTTTGCGGAAATTATAGGCAATCGAGGTTTTTTTTAACAGTTAATATTTAAAATAAAATATATTTAAAGAAAATCAAAGCATTTATTTCAAGTAGGTAGTTACAGGCACTTTTGATGTGTCGAAACAAAGACAATAATGAAATGTATCTACAGTCCCAGTCACAAGGCATAATAACTGTGAAAGTACTGTAATTGCCCATTCCCGAGCGTAGATCTCTATGGAAAAGAATGGGCAAGAAACTCCATGGACACTCTTTTCAATCAGAATATCTCTCGTGTCTTACCAATGTTTGGATGTAGCAAAAAGAGTATCTTTTGCATGGATCGTAGCAGGTGGCGATGAAAAGACGTTGGTTGATGAAAGTTATTATTAAATCAATACTGCTCATAGATACTCCCTCGATATTTATGCTGTATTGGCTTCCGCACATTTTTTCACGGGTGACCACTGAAAACCAGCGCTGTGCTGTGGGCCCCCCATAGCACAGCATCAAGCTGAGTGGTAACCTGTTTGTCGCACTCACGACGTGCAAGCTGTAAAGTCTTAATTTTATTTTCATTTTTTGTTGTCGTTGTGTTTGCTAT
Source organism: Lycophotia porphyrea (assembly GCA_950005105.1). Classification (NCBI taxonomy): domain Eukaryota; kingdom Metazoa; phylum Arthropoda; class Insecta; order Lepidoptera; family Noctuidae; genus Lycophotia; species Lycophotia porphyrea. The sequence continues at coordinate 13,465,770 of OX465406.1, forward strand.
GCGATGTATGTTTAATGTTTTTTTTTTTATTTTGTATGCACGTCATGTATCTGCGACAAATAAGTATTTTTTCTTTCTTTCTTTCTTTCGATGAACCCAACATCTGAACCCAAAAACATGAACTAAATATTATTCTTGCTCTCTTGCCACCCCTGTTTCTCAGCAAAAGTGAGGGTAATAATGCCGCGTGGATCAAAGGCGCTTTGTCAAGCCGCATTTGCATGGACAAATATGTAATTTAATAAGCCACGTTCGTAGTAAATTGTTGGTGTAAGTTTGGAGGAGTGTAGTAAGCTTTTTAAAGAAGTGAATAAACTGAAATTGGGATGGCTGTTCGTGTTTTAACTTTTTTCTTTCCAAGATTGATTTACGGTTAACCCATTCACTGCCCAGTCCTTCGCGAAAACTGCGTGATTTTCGTTCGCGAGCCCACAACCCGAATCCGAGTCGTCGTTATAATGAACTATAGATGACTTGTATTCATGCCCAGAACCCGACTAGCGAGTCCATAGCTAACATAGGATACGGATTGTGCGAACAAACAAATTATTGTTCGACTCATATGCTGGGTTCTGGGCACTGAATGGGTTAAGTTAATAATTTAAAGGTTCGGTCAGACTGTCACGGGTATTCCGGACTCGCTGTCTACACTGGACACTGCCGTATAAGGTGTAAATGGACCCTTCAAGAGAACGTCCACCAAGCGTTCCATACATCAAACTAAGAAACACAGCGCAAAAATTATTGCATAGAGAGGGCTTTTTATTTGGTGTGAAAAATCACGGTTTACGGTAGTGCTAAATGTAACGAAACAAAAAGTTGTGCTGATGGATGAATTTAATAGTACAGGGGTCATATACAGGGTGTTTGGCGCATGGACCGACACAATTTTTCCAGGGATTTGGGAGGTCATTAGCTAGATTAAAAAAGAAACAAAAAAGACAAAAAAAAAACAAACAAAAAAGTTATTTCGAATTAAAGGAAACAATTTGGGCATTTTTTTTTCATAAAAAAAAAATCATATGTAACTAACCGTGACATTTGGGACAAAGGGTGTATGGGTAGAACCTAGCTAATGACCTCCCAAAATCCTGGAAAAATTGTGTCGGTCCATGCGCCAAACACACTGTATATACAGGGTGTAAACAGACTCTTCACGAAGCCGTCAACCAAGCATTATGTACATGAAACTAAGTAACTTTACGCAAAAATTAGTGCTGGGAAACGACTTTTTTTTTTGGGCTGAAAAATCCCGTTTTGCTGTAGAACTGAATGTAACGCACTCAAAACATTGTGCTGATGGATGGATTGAATAGTAAGAGGGTCGTGGAGGTGTTTAAAGTAAAAATCATACATTAATAACATGTATTTTAAAAAAAACTTGTAAAAAAGTTGCAACTTTGACCCCCAATATCTCCGTAACTAGAAGGTTCCCAGGTATGGTCTAGAACAAAAAAATGATCTTAATGACGGGGAGAACAAGTACCTTTCGGCTTCGTTAAGAGTCTGTTTACACCCTTTATGTATTAAAATTTTCAAGTCAAGTGACATTTAAATATTTTGGGGATTACATGTGCCTAATGTTTTTGAAATAAAACTTCTTTACGCACGCTTGACTTGGGGAGTAAGCTGGTGAATGTGTTAAGTTACGAGGCAAACGGAAGTATAAGTTGGTGAACACAGAAATAGAGAGAGTTACGTTTTTGAATTTGACAGATGATTGTTCGGCATTTGTTTAAGAGGAAACACGGTCGGTATTTGAAAAAACTATCGCTGTCTCTCTGCAAGCGTGATTTCGACATTGGTGCGATAAAGACAACTATAGTAAAATGTCATAATGCGAGGCTGGCTCTCGACTATTTCCTCCTCCAATATTCGACCAATTTAAAAGATATTTCATAAACTGAATAAGAAGGATATACACGGCGTCCCTAAGTTTTTTTTTTTCATTAATTAGTTGTCAAATTTGTACACTAGGCCTTTGTTGGCAGGCGATCTAAATCGGCAGTTTTGAGCATTTTGTAAAGGTTTATAAATTATGTATCTTCAAAAAGGAAAACATTGGGACATAGAAGAGGTTGATATTTATTTAACTGTAAAAAATCATAGCTTTAAAGTCATAAACCAGAAATAAAACAGGCGAGTGCGTTTGTATGGAGAAAAGACCACCCACATTTCCTCTTAAGTTTTACTTCAGTCGTGTGGTCTAAAACACACTCATTTTTTACTACAATTTAATTTTCAAGAGAATTTAAACCTCAAATTGAACCTTATAACAGTGAATAATAATTTATTCCTCCCAAACAATGCCGTAATTAGTCCCTCTAAGTATTTACAAAAGAGGTTTTAGTTATAAAGGAAAGTTACAAAATGGAGTATTCATGTGTGGATTTATATGAGTTACTACTAATATCTGACTAGTTTATTAACCGTCTGTTTGTTTGTTGTCTCTCTCGTTGGTCTGTGGTTGCGTTACAGCTGCACATGGGTCCTGGGTTAGTTTTTAGGGTTCCGTACCCAAAGGGTAAAAATGGGACCGACCCCATTACTAAAACTCCGCTGTCTGTCTGTCCGTCTGTCACCAGGCTGTATCTCATGAACCGTCATAGCTAGATAGTTGAAATTTTCACAGATGATGTATTTCTGTTGCCGCTATAACAAAAAATAATAAAAAATATTTTATAGTTAAAAGGGGCTCCAAAATGGAAACCAAAACCCCACATTTTTATATACTAGGTGTTTAAATCTTGGTCACTAGATATATAGTCACCATATATAAAAATGTGGATTTTTGGTTTCCATTTTAATTGGTCGTCATCTGCCCAGCCTTTCCCAATTATGTTGGGGTCGGCTTCCAGTCTAACAGGATGCAGCAGAATACCAGTATTCTACATGGAGCGACTGCCTATCTGACCTCCACAACCCAGTTCTGGTACTGAATACTGGGTGCGATACACCCTTGGTAAGACAGGTCGTCAGACTTTCGGGCCACTGTGCGGCCACACCTGTAACGACTGTCAAAGATTAAAGACAGCCGGGACCAACGGCTTAACGTGTTTTCCGAGGCACGAAGGAAACTCTGCATGTAATTAATGGGTGGTCACCTATCCACAGACCAACCTCGGCAAGTGGTTGTTATTATTTAGCCACGAGCTCCTAACCGTTCGTTTGAATTGAGTGAATGGCTTATTATACCAAACACAATATCACTGGTATTCAAGAACGACTCTTTGCTGTGCGGACACATAGCATTGAATGGGGCGCTGTGATTGGTTAACGTTGTGAAGCGACTTCACTCGGGTTGACTGACTGACATATCTGTGAGTTCATTATAATGAGCGCATAGTGTCGTTCGTCCCGCAAGTATTGTTTATGAATAGGTTTTTGGGACACTGTGCGTCCGCGCGCACTGAGTAACGTTCATGAATACTGGTGTAAAATATAGTTAACATTTCAGAGAGTGTCCGTACACAAAAACTAGTCCTTCACAACAGACACAATTTACACACAAAAGGTGTCCTTAAGCCTCCAGATTTAGCTGAATAGTCCTCCTAATTTACGGCAGCGGTTGAAGCGACTACAATAGGTTTAAAATCCACTATAGTGTTATATCCTATTGTTTCCGAAGTACTGAGATTTTCTATAGCCCCATAATTTTGTTACTGATGTTACTATAGGGTGGCACTAAAGTAATGACGTGGCTTCCTAAGGCAATGACATATTTCTAAAAAAATGTTTTTTTTTTAAGAGAAAACTTCTTTAGGCGCGTTGGGCATTTTTGAGATGGGAAAAAAAAATTAACTCGCGACACCGTAAAACGACCTATTTTTCGTTGCAGAGTTAGCCGTATTGCTACATATTACAGTCTATAGTCAAATGTGTAAGTAAATGACATATGCAAAAATATTTTCTAAAAATAATCCTGAATTTTGAACACTCCCGGAGTGGTTAGATTTTTTTTTAAATACTGTTTAAATTTAACGTAATACCAAGCGATTATTTATTTGTGTTATTTTATAAACCAGGTACAAAGATAGACTACGTGGCTGCTACTGAGAAATTCCTGAGTGAAAAACCCAATAAAACTTTAGCAGACCTGTGAATTTAGAGCTCCTCTAGTCGGGGCCCGAGAGCCTCCGAAGCATGGACCCAGGCTTTGCTAGGCAAGCCATCGGGTCCCGGCGTGGTATTTTTAGCCTTAAGCATGCCTACCGCCACTCTCGGGTCTACACCGGTCACTTCCAGAACGTCGTCGTCGTCATCCTCTCAGGGGTCCGCTTCCAGCACCGCAAGCGGTGGAGCCATAGGCGGGGGAGGATGTTCCCCTCGTGAAGGGAACAGAGCGCTCACCACGTGCTCCGGAGTTTGTCCCACATCATCTTGTAAGGGCGCCCCCATGAATCTCCGTTGAGAGTCTCCAGCATCTTCTCGCGGGCCAGATCCTTGGCCCGCAGGATAGCCTCTTGGAGGGCGGTCTTCGCCGCGCTGTACCCCTCATACAGCTCCACCTCAATGGCTGCTGCATCCGAAGGGCGGAAGCGGAGCCTGCGATGCCTGGCATGCAGGTGCCGCGCTTGCGTATAGACGTCAGCTCTCGCAACCGCCGGTACTCCTGACGCCGGGCGAAAGACCAAAACCTGGAAAAAGACCTGTGAACTGAAGCCAGAACCTCATGTCAAGCAGACGCGCTTGTGGTCTCTAAACCAACGGGGAAGTCGATAAACAAGTTTACTGTCGCGCGTTCATGTTATGGATTCAAATACAATTTTCACAGGGACAGTGACGAACCGGGAATAAGTCGTCTAAATTAACAAAGTCAAATCAACGTCATTTGTAAAAACAAAAGCATATTCTGACTAGGTCATTATTTTAACACCACCCTATATTATTAAGTTTAAACTGTGTGTTAGTTTGTCTTTAGAACGTTTTACATACGGATTTAAGCTAAATTTAACGTTAAGCTAGATTGATGAATAGTTTTGTCTGTCTCAAATTATGTTAAGGACGGATTTCAGACTGAGATACCTTATAGAATTTCATCAGCTAATTGCATGTAATACGTAGATGACTTGTGAAGGTCCACGACCTCCACGAGACGGTGACTGCCTATCTAGACAGTCACTCAATACTGGTATTCAGTTGCATCCTGTAAGACTTGAAGTCGACCCCAACATTCTACTTTTCGTGAAAGTCGACCACAACATTCTACTTCGTGTTTATAGAAGACACCTGCTCTCCAAATTTCAACTGTGTAGTGACATTAGTCTCGGAGTAAAATGGCTGTCACATACGGATGGACATACAGATAGACGGACAGAATCTAGACCAGAGAGATTACATAAAGCCGAAAGGCACTTGTTTACTAAGTCATTGCGATCATATTTTTGTTCAAGACCATACCTGGGAACCCTCTAGCTACGGAGATATTGGGGGTCAAAGTTCCAACTTTTCCACATGATTTTTTTTTTAAATACATGTTTTTAATGTAAGATTTTTACTTTAAACACCTCAAGAACCATCCATCAACAGAATGTTTTGAGTGTGTTACATTGACTCCTACTGTAAAACGTAATTTTTCGTACCCCAGCACAAATTTTTGCGTTAAGTTACTTAGTTTGATGTACTTACATAATGCTTGGTGGACGGCTTCGTGAAGAGTCTGTATATATCCTACTTTTGTATATGAAAATACCAGTAATTACTGACAACGACAGCTTAGTATACCTACAGGGTAACACGGTAACCCAACCAAGTTCTAATCCAAATGAAATCCAAATCTCTGTCTTATAAGGTTCAATTACCCTTTACGTTAACTTAACTTCCTTAAAGGACCGGCTAAAAGAGAAAAAGAATTCGACCTTCTGTAACCTATTTTGAATCTAAATGAACTGCTAGGACAATCTATTTCAAATTGAAACTCGCTGCCCATTCAATAGATATGTAGAGATATGAAGAATGCAATGACTTCGAATACTTGTGTGGGTAGCGGTACATGAGTAGGGAGACTATCTTGCTTGGGAAATACAGGATATTTTGTAAATTTCTACGAAAGAAATAGCATAACATAAAGTAGTTTTTGAAGTGAAAACTTCTTTAGGCGTGTTGGGCATTTTTGCGATGGGGAAAAACAATTGAACTCGCGACACTGTTAATCGACCTTTTTTTTTTCGTTGCAGTTTTAGCCGTATTGCTACGTATTACTTAAGGATCTTGACATATTTACTCTTTTCAAAGATCCTTTCAATGCAAGAGCAATAGAGTTACTAAATTCATAAGTACTAATTACATATTTGTATATATATACAAATACGATGTGCACTATTTTTCTGTTTTCTTTCAACTAATTTTTTGTGCATTTGTGGACAATGTGGTGGGTTACAGGTTACATAACATAAATATGGAGCAAATTGGGTATTAATGTATTTCAAAATATTGTACTAATTTTAAAATCTCTAGTTAAGCTTGGCATGTATCTGTTTTTAGTCCCTAACAAAAAAATATAAGCCCACAAAAAATAGAGTGTATAATAGTCAAATGTATAAGTGAACCAAGGGCTGGCTTTTACTTTGGCCAGAGGCTAAGTGTTGCCATACAACGTGGCAACGCCGCCAGTCTCTTGGGCACATTACCATCTGACAGCGTTGAGGAGGAGTTTTTTCGATGCCCTTTTATAGTTTGTTGTTAGTTTATCTATTTTAGTTTTCTTCCATCTAAATTACTGTATCGGGACAACCTTTTGGAATCTGCTGTTGGCTGTCAACAAGGTGACCCCCTCGGGCCAGTGATTTTTAGTTTAGCTATTCACCCAATTGTTCGACAGCTAAATTCCAAATTTAACGTTTGGTATCTAGATGATGGAGCTCGTGGCTAAACAATAACAGCCGCTCGGGTCGATCTTTAGGATAAGCCGTGCTTGCCTAGGTTGGTCTGTGGATGGGTGACCACCCATTACATACCGAGTTTCCTCCGTGCCTCGGAAAGCACGTTAAGCCGTTGGTCCCGGCTGTCATTTGAAGATCTTTGACAGTCGTTAAAGTAGTCAGTGGCCCAAAAAGTCTGACAACCAGTCTTACCAAGGGGTATCGTATTTCCCAGTAGTAACTGGGTTGTGGAGGTCAGATAGGCAGTCGCTCCATGTAAAATACTGGTATTCAGCTGCATCCGGTTAGACTGGAAGCCGACCCCAACAGTAGTTGGGAAAAGGCTAGGCAGATGATGATATCTAGATGATGGAACCTTGGGGGGCGATGTAGATTCTGTTTTAAAAGATCTAAATTTCCTAAAAAATGAACTTCATTCCATTGGCCTCGACCTCAACCTTTCAAAATGTGAAATTTATGTAGCGGACAGTACCGACAGACAACAGACTCTATCAAAATTTAACGCCATAGCCCCCGGCATCAAAATTACAGAAAAAAGCTCTCTTCGTCTCCTTGGGTCTCCCATCTTTGAAAATTCTTTTCCCGATTTTATCGAGGAAAAAATTCAAAATTTCAATGATGTTTCGGAAAGATTGCTCGAAATTAACATACATTCGGCCATCACAATAATTCGTTACTGCTGTTTCAGTTCAAAATTAACGTATTTCCTTCGTGCTTCCCCTTTATGGAAGCACACTCCCCTTTTGGACAAAATGGATGAAATTATCAGACATACTCTAACGTCAATTTTAAATGTGGCTTTGGACGACCGAGCTCGGGCACAAGCTACTCTTCCTATTCGCATGGGAGGACTCGGCGTCCGCAAAATTTCCAGTATTAGTTTACCGGCTTTTATATCCTCGGTCCACGGCACTAAGAAATTAATCAGGAATATCCTGTCTTCCACACTGATTGATTTTGATGTGCCGTGCATGCCCGAGGCTATCGATGCTTGGAAACTCGCTTGCCCGAATACTGAAGAACCCGACCATCCATTTTCCCAGAGACGGTGGGACGAGCCGCTCTGCAGAGTAGTTCAGAGCAATCTGCTGAACACATCTGCTACTACTACTGAGCTGCGGGCTGTGGGTGAGTGGGAGTCGGGTCTTTGGCTTCACGCACTACCGTCGTCGAGCATAGGCACATTGTTCGACGACACAACCTTCCGCCTCGCTGTTTCTTTACGCCTTGGTGCCGCTTCCTGTTCTCCTCATCGCTGTCACTGCGGTGAAGCTGTCAACAACCTCGGTCACCACGGCCTGTCATGCAGCCGAAGTGCGGGCCGTTTTGCACGGCACGCAAATATGAACGACATTATCCGACGAGCTCTTGTCACCGTCGGCGTCCCAGCTGTTTTAGAACCCAATGGCTTGGCACGCGACGATGGCAAGAGACCGGACGGCATGTCTTTGTTTCCTTGGAAGATGGGTAGGCCTTTAGTGTGGGACGCAATATGCGTCGATACTCTTGCGCCATCCCATCTTCCAAGCTCATCGTGCTGTGCTGGTGCTGCCGCTGCGGCTGCAGAGAACCTCAAGCGGCGTAAATATAGAAACCTGTGTGGTAACTATATTTTCGAGCCGTTTGGGGTTGAAACTCTAGGGCCGTGGGGTCCGAGTGCTCATAGCCTATTTAAGGAAATTTCGAAACGCCTAGTTGACGCTTCCCGTGACCCAAGGGCTGGCTTTTACTTTGGCCAGAGGCTAAGTGTTGCCATACGACGTGGCAACGCCGCCAGTCTCTTGGGCACATTACCATCTGACAGCGTTGAGAAGGAGTTTTTCGATGCACTTTTATAGTTTGTTGTTAGTTTATCTATTTTAGTTTAATAGTTTTTAATTATCAATGTACCTATATAGTTAGTTTAACCTAATAAAGTTTATATTTTTTTAGTTTAATAGTTTTTAATTATCAATGTATATAGTTAGTTTAACCTAATAAAGTATTACCTTCCAATGTATAAGTTAAAGACTTATGCAAAAATATTTTCTAAAAATAACCCAGAATCTTGAATAACAAAAAAAAAAGATTTCGCTTCAGTCGGCACTCCTGGAGTGGTTGGGGTTTTTTAGAACAGGAGCCTGAAACTCCACACTGGGTAGCAGCATTCAAGCTGCTCTTAGCTGTTCTACCATAGACAAGATTTATTACTAATACTAATTCATATAGGTGGACCGATAACCTGGTAAGGGTTGCAGGGATCCACTGGATATAAGACACACGGGACAGGTCAATGTGGTGACTCTTGGGGGAGGCCTATGTTCAGTAGTGGACATCCTTCGGCTGAAACTATGATGATGAATTTATAAATCCACCCAAAACTTATACTGCCATTAACTTGATATCTTCCGTGATTGTTCATTATTTCAAAGAAATGAAAGCAAAAAAAGCTATATTATACAGGGTGTTTGGCGCATCATCATCTGCCTAGCCTTTTCCCAACTATGTTGGGGTCGGCTTCCAGTCTAACCGGATGCAGCTGAATACCAGTATTTTACATGGAGCGACTGCCTATCTGACCTCCACAGCCCAGTTACTACTGGGAAATACGATACCCCTTTATTAGGGTGTTTGGCGCATGGACCGACACAATTTTTCCAGGGATTTGGGAGGTTATTAGCTAGGTTAAAAAAGAAACAAAAAACAAAAAAGCCAAAAAAAAAAAACAAACAAAAAATAAAAAAAAGCAAACAAAAAAGTTAATTCGAATTAAAGGAAAAATTTTGGGCATTTTTTTCATTAAAAAAAAAAGCATATGTAACCAACCGTGACATTTGGGACAAAGGGTGTATGGGTAAAACCTAGCTAATATGTTTAGTTTTAAACCGTGAAAACTTAAAACAGTGTTTCATCAAACGTTCATCTATTTTGCAAAACTCCATCATCTGCCTAGCCTTTTCCCAACATGTTGGGGTCGGCCTCCAGTCTAACCGGATGTAGCTGAATACCAGTATTTTACATGGAGCGACTGCCTATCTGACCTCCACAATCCAGTTAGTACTGGGTAATACAAAACCGCTTAGTAAGTTGTTAGACTTTGCGCCACTGACTACCTGTAACGACTGTCACAGATCAACAAATGACAGCCGGGACGTAACGTGCTTTCCGAGGCACGGAGGAAACTCGGTATGTAAGAGTGGTCACTCAAGGGCTACGGGACTGTTCGAAAGAGATACCGCGGCCCTAGAACACAACGGATAAGGAAGGAACATGGATGGGTTTTCGCTGTTTTTCCCTTTCGCTCCACCCAGAGCGGGAGAAGTCATTGGATGATTTCCCATCTGATAAAAAAAGAGTGGTCATTCATCCGCAGACTAACCTAGGCAAACGCGGCTTAACCTAAAGATCGACCCGAGCGGCTGTTATTATTTAGCCACGAGCTCCTCCTATTCAGCACAACTAACTTAATTAATAACTACTGAAACACAAGCATGCTCAATGTCAGAGTTATTTTGCCAATATCCACCACAGCCTAGTTCAAGTTAGGAAAACCAAAAAATAACATGGAGGACGTTACACATCTACGATTTTTTGGTTTCCTTCATCAGGACTTTTTCCTTCACTGTTTTGAGAGCAGTGGTGATGAAATAATACAACTTATTCCTATTTCTTCCCAATTCATATGCCCCCTACAAACAACCGCAGGCCACGTAACAGTGAGTGCATTACTTATAAAATTTGCATTTCTAAACGATTTACGGTTTTCAGCAGACCTAATGAGCTTTTAATGACTGCTATTTGTATGACGTTTTTAAAGTTTCTAGTACTCATAGTTGGATGTTCGTTCATTATCTACTAAGATATAGTTCTGAGAATAAATGCATTCGCAATGAGAACTATCGTTTTTGACCTCATGAGATGGCACCACTGGCGAGTAAGGTCCCGTCATTAATATTTTATTTTATACTTTAAAGTACCAATTATTTCATAAAAAAATAATATTTAATTACTTATAACAACATGGTGTACAATTCAGATACATTTACAATATTGTCCCTAAAATAATTAGCCAGCTTGAAACATTTAAAAATCATTCTTCCGCCAAGTGTGTTCTTCCTCCAAATGGACTACCCATTTGGAGGAAGAACAACACACGACACAAACACACACACAAACAACGACACAGACGACACACATAGCACGGAACCCTAAATATCTTTCTAAAATAAAAGTACTAGTTACTTCTTATAATATCAGCTTTCTCCCAGTAAAAGTCCTGTTAAAATCGGGCCAGCCCTTACGAAGATTAACCGGGACGACAAAAAAAATATGTTTTTTTTTTATAAATACCGTATATACTTTCAGTAAAAACCTATTATTTTGAAATTACAAACAGAAACTTCAATTTTAATTGAACACACACACCTGCTCATACACACACGCACACACACTCATATGACTTTATGAAACATTTGAATTCTTTTGTATTATTTTAATATAATTTTGTATTTTTGTAAACAGGTATTCGAACTATCACACCATATTTTTATTACATTATTATTCCTTTATTCATTGTTCAACCTTATTAATTACATTTAAAAATATTTTACGTACAAAAAACATAATATAAAAAAAAAACATTTAAAAATATAAAAAATAGTAGCCCACCGGTATCGGGAACAGGGTCCAAGCTACCGGTCAGGGGTCCAGAGAGAGGAACCTCCTAACAATACGAGCCGTGTCTAGGAGTACCGCATTCTGAATCAAGCCTTTGATCCAGCTGCCTAACGGGAGCCTCCTCAGGTGTTGGTGGAGGCTCTTGGCAATTAAGCCATGGGCTGATACGACTACCGGCACAATGATTGCTGAGTCCACATCCCACATGTCGACAACCTCGCGAGCTAAGTCAAGATACTTGTTTGTTTATCTTTCTCGGTTTTCACAAGGTTCTGGTCATGCGAGACCGTTTATTACATTTATGTTTTAATTTTAAGTAAACGCAACTCCGGGCCCAAAGATACAGGCGCAGCCTAGTTTGGGGACCTCTGTTTTGAAAAAATGTTTTAATATTTTTTTTTGTTACTGTTATTCATAGCGCTAAGTTAGGTTAAGAAAATTTTTGTAACAATTATTTAATAAATTTATTCTTATTCTAATTATTTGTATAGATATATAAATTAACCAAAATTATCTAACACGCAAGACCGACCGCATTATCGCTTCACTATCCTATGCACCAAATTAAATAATTCAGCGTCTAATCCAATTACCTACCTATATGTCTACTTACCCACCGTTCTGCTAATACTGCACCAATTAGCGGTTCAATTAATTAAATCAAATCTTGTTTCAATATGTCAACTGACCAACCATTTGTGGCTACTGACGGTTTGTGGTCAGCATTTTGTTTTAATTGTGGTCTATGCTGGGAATCTAATTTATTTGGACGCGAAATATAATTTGGCTTAAGGCTTTATTTAATTATATCTAACATAACATCACGCCTGTAATCCCCGAAGGGTTAGGCAGCGGCTTACCTAATAGAACACCCACATTTCACCGGATATGTTTTGATCATTTCAGTCGAAAGACGTCCACTGTTGGATATGTACCGCAGTAGCCTCCCCCAAGTGTCGTGATATTGACCGATCCCGTGCGACTCGCATCCAGCGGATCCCCGCAACCTTCACCAGGTCCTCGGTCCACCTAGTGGCAGGCCTTCCAACGCAACGTCTTCCAGTTTGCGGTCGCCACTCCAGAACTTTTCAACCCCATCGGCCATCCGTTCTGCGAGCAAGGTGTCCTGCCTACTGCCACTTAAGTTTGGTAATTCTTCGGGCTTCGTCGGTAACCTTGGTTCTCTAGCGGATGTCCTCATTTCAGATATAATTAAGTTCCATGTAATAGAGGGCGAGCCTATTGCCATCAACTGGACACAAACCCAGACCAAACTACTAACTAGACTGAGAAATTCCTGATGCAAAGGCGACTGCTTAGCAAGAGGTCCCGAGTTCGTTTTCCCAGATCGGGTAAAGTTTTATTGTGTTTTCCATCAGGAATTTCTAATTAGCAGCCACGGAGTCTGGTTTTTTGCCCGATTGATGGCAATAGGCTCGCCCCCTTTTACATGGGACTTGAACATAACTGGCAAAATGTGGTTGTTTTATTAGGTACACCTCTGCCTAACCCTACGGGGATTACAGGCGTGATGTTATGTTATAATTTATTCATTGTTGGAAATATTTACCTATTTCTCAAGTAAGTAACTGACTGACACCAGAACATAACTTACTAAAGAAGAATAACAGGGTTTCACGACCATAGATACTTTAATCCCGTAAAACCTTTTTTTTCCATTGTCATCACACAGAAACATTACCCACGCCTCTGAAAAAACCCTTTTTATCATGCAAAAAAGTCAACTAAAATATCACCCCCAAACTACCCTACCTCAGATAATACTCACCCCTCTAATAACGAAACCCGGCGGCATTCTTTCATAATTTCATCCCTTACAAAAATTAATTAATACAAGATTAAGAGTAATAAGCCTTCTGATTTATAAGGGGTTTGTGGCCAAATGATACCCAACCCTTTAAGGGGTCCGTACACAAAACGGGAAATAGAAAAACCCTTTCGTTATGTTGGCCCTCATTACGGAAGGGTATTTCAATGCCTGCACTTATGTCTATTATGGGTATAGGGCTTTTATGTTGTATTGCTTACTAAATTCAATTTAAATGTACCTTCCCTCTTTTGTGTATTAACCGTCGAAATTGAGTAGGATTATTTACTCCCTAGAAATACATGTATGTGGAAATTAAGTGGTTTCCGATTGAATTATTACAGTTTTCTGCCCCTGAGTGCCTCGTTGGTCGTGTGGTTGCAAGTGCGACTGCTGAGCACGAGGTTCTGGGTTCGATTTCCAGGTCGGGCAAAGTGTTATTGGGTTTTTCCATCAGGAATTTCTCAGTCAGATTGAAACGGCGGCGCAGGGCGCTTGCGCGAGTGTGCGTGTAGTTTAAGCTAGATGGCGTTGGTTTAAGTTTTCACTTCTACCGGCACTCCCGGAGTGCAACCCGTTTTTTTTTAAATTTGTTTATTAATAAACTTCAGGCGGCCTTTATGAAAAAATCAAAAAATCTAAAGAGTTTGTTAAGAGAATGTGCTGGTCAAAGATTATTAGTAGTCTAGTCTAATTTTTGATCACTACCCTCGTCGTCCTGCCCTTAACCCATGTTACTTGGGGTAGGTGCAACACGGTTTTTTCTTATATCCTCCTCTACCAGCCGTCACGGTATCATTTACTCCTTTTTATTATCGTAACATTCCTCACACGATCCATCCATCTTTTCTTTCTCCCATTGACAATATTTTTGCTTTAACAGGCGTCATTTTCGAACTTCCTCTAATATACATACATTCCTTACTTCATTATTTTTTCTAAAATTAAATAAATAAATAAAAAATCTTGTCACTCCACACATCTATCTCAACATTCTCATCTCCAGTAAATGCAATGTTTTTTTCATCAGTCTTCTTCACATTCCAGCAGTTCTCATCAGTACAGTACGCAATCTACTAATCTTCGATCACGTCTAAGCGAAACAGAAAGAAATATAGAAGACAGCAAAAACAAATGGACAAGCAAACCTGATTCCGTTTTTAAACTGGCTTTATAATTGGCTTGAACACCGCGTCGCCAGCCAATCGGAACTCGCCGTAACTGCCGGGTGATATAAACTTTGCTTGGAAAACTGATGGCTAATCGTAATTGAAAAGGCCAAAATGGCTATGCGCTTTTGTTTCTTTAAGCTAGTAAGAGTACAGAAAGGAATTTTTTACAAGGATAGAGAATTATATATTTGTGGCGGGAGGGGTGAAGATCCGACATGGGAAAAGCGTAGTTTTTGAAGTTATACTTCTTTTGGCGCGTTAGGGAAAAATTAGGAGAGTAAATTTTTACGATGCGTGCGCACACCGTCACGAAAAACCGACAGCCTTTTTTTTTACGGATGGGAAATCATCAAATGACTTCTCCCGCTCCGGGCAGAGCGGAAGGGAGTGTCAGACTTGTACTGACTAAAACCCATCCATCTTCTTTCCTTGCTCTTTGTGTTCCAGGGCCGCGGTATCTCTTTCGAACAGTCCCGCAACCCTGGCAGGCATCGGCCCTTGCCCCTCCCTGTTTGCTGACATCTCTTTGAGGTGCGCGTGGAACACGAACGCGCCGTCTGCACGGCAAAACCGACACCCTAAAGATAGTTAGTCAACATACACCCTGAAGTTAGCTAGTCAACATTTTAGTTTTATACGTCAAAGAAGTATAATTTCTTACGTGCGTAATAACACACACACTTTTTTATTTATCTTTTTGAATCTCATTTTTTTTGAGATTGGATTCGTGACTTTTTGATATCGTCAACCAGATTTACGGGTGGGTAGAGACCACCCTTTAGCCTCTCAACGCTTTTGTAGTAAAAAAAAAAAAACTCAAAAGCATTTATTTCAATTAGACCATTACAGGCACTTTTGAATGTCAGAAAAACAAAGAAGGCTAAGCTACAGTCACAGACACAAGACAACATAATAACTTGTGAAAGTACTGTAGTTGCTTTACACCAAAGCGTAGATCTCTATGGAGAAGAATGGGCAAGAAACTCCATGGACACTCTTTTCAATCAAATATTTGTTACATAATCTTGGTTACATCATTCATGTTGAGATTATACATATGTAAGAACGATGTGGAAATATGTGCACGTTAAGAGCGTCCAGAGTAAAAGATTATATCAACAATTTAAAAACAAAGTACGTAGTTACAATAAACCGTGGCAGCCTATTGATGACCAGTCCCAACTGACAGCGCCCGTCCACGATCATGACGCATGGATCGGCAAAGACTCGGTCTACGGAGCCCTGAACGAAAAAACACACAAAGATTTACAAATAACAAGCCTCGGAAAGCATGTTAAGCCGTTGGTACCGGCAACGGCTTAACATGCTTTCCGAGACACGGAAGAAATTTGGTATGTAATCTGTGGTCAGGTCCATCCATGGACCAACATAGGCAAGCCGGCTTTATCTAAAGATCGATTCAAGTGGCTGTTCTTATTAAGCCAAAAACTCCTTCTTGTACCTCTCTATAAAATCTAATATCTCTTTGGTTTTGGGCTATGGTAATCAATGACTATATTTTAAGTCGGTTAACATTTCAGTTCGAAGCCTGATTACAGTTTTACAATAGAAAACTTGCCAAATGTTACAGTTCGTATCAAATTATTGAAGAGAAAGAGAGTTTTAAAACTTTGAAGATTTGAATTATGACAAATTATAACAATAAATTAATTGGTTTCAAACTTCAACGATATTGAGTGATTAAAGTTTCAAATATGATCAGCGGCGTCTAAAATCGTAAAATACGTATATTGGTGCCGATTCCCTTGTTTACAAACTAAATCAAATTTAAGTTCAGTGCATCTTTTTCTTTCTATTTTGTAAAGAAAAGGACAGAAGATAAATTTTAGTTTAGTCCTGTCAAATTAACCGTCGCCTGACACAAGTTTAGACGCGATTAAAAAGTTGACTACTAAAATTACATCAAATTACGTCAGGTGCTGACTAATTTGACAGCACTTAACTAATATTTATCTTCTGTCCTTTTCATAATGAAATAGAAAGAAAATGATGCATTCAACTTAAATTTAGTTTAGTTTGTGAACAAGGGAATCGGCACTATTAACGGTTTTTCTAATCCTAAGAAATTGATCTGAAGAATATTAAAGAACGGGTTTTACATAGAAATTATATTGTGATACCGACATATGACTGACTGTTATTTGACTGCCTCGTTGGTCGAGTGGTCGCAAGGGCGACTGCTGAGCATGAGGTCCTGGGTTCGATTCCCAGGTCGGGCAAAGTGCTATTGGATTTTCCATCAGGAATTTCTCAGTAGTAGCCACGGAGTCTGGATTTGTGCCCGGTTGATGGCAATAGGCTCGCCCCCTATTACATGGGTCTTAAAAAAAAAAAAAAAAACATAACTGGCGAAATGTGGGTGTACTATTAGGTACACCTCTGCCTAACCCTACGGGGATTACAGGCGTGATGTTATGTTATGTTGTTATATTGTGATTGCGTGGTCGATGTAAAGAATACTCTATAATATGTGCACCATACAAATTAGTCGTACTCAGCGCTTCACCTTCACCTTTATTATGCGCACAGCCAAGGTGTGGAACTCTCTGTCTGAATCTGTGTACCCTCCCACATTTAACCCGTCTGCCTTCAAAGCAAGAAAGAACAGGCATCTTCTGGGCACGCTCGTTCCATCATAGGCCTCATCTATTGCTTTCCATCAGGCGGGATCGAGGTCAAAAGCAAGCCATCTTGTCATAAAAAAATATAAAATTACAGGTTATCGCATTTCTTTTTGGCTCGCCGCATCTTATTTTCTTCTATATATCACTATTAGTCGCCTCGTCATCTCAGTATGCATAAGTAAAAAAATAAATATTTTAAACAACATACGGGACCACATTACAAAATAAACGTAAGTCTCCAACCCACATTTTTATTTTAGTTTAATTAAAACAGTGTCTTTGTTCAGCGGTAGAAAAGGTGCCATTTTACTTAGTCCCGCTTAAATACGGACAGACGTGTCCGCCTTTCATTATTTTATTCTTTTTTTGCTAGAACCTTTTTAGCGGGCATTAAAAGGTAGTTTTACAATTAATCATTTTGATCATGCTATTTGAGTACGAAGAACCTTGTAGAAGATGGCGGGGCGAGCTGGACAAAATTGTTACAACGACCACTGGTCCACATTAGTCCTGGATCGAAAATCAACTACCAGTGGCCCACATTAGCCCTGGAACGAAGCAACTGGAAACCATGGGGAGAGGCCTTTGGCCAGCAATAGGATGACGCAGGCTAACAGTATCAGTATCAGTTTTTTATTTACGTGAAAAAAGAAAAAATACGTATTCTATATTTTTTGGAAATCTATCTGACGGACTATTTAGATTTTTTTTGGTTAACTACCCTATTACAGGAGTGATTGTTTCGTTACATATACGTATTTCAGAAAATTTCATATCGAAAGGTCAGTATAATAGCTGTCATAAGTGACAATGTATTGGTTCCAGAAATCCTGATATTAACTCGTATATTGACAAAAATCGATAAGATTCCAAAACTCCGGTCCTTGCAAAAATTTTAGGATGATCGCAATAAAACGATTTTCCAATTACTCTGCGTTATTGTTGCGCCCTGAGTAGTCTGCCCCGTAACCATCTTGCAAATTGGAAATTTTCAATGTTAACGTAGTGTGAGCTATTCCGTAGAGAAATCCGATGGCCAGGTTACAAGGTCACGGAACCCTCTGGACTTCGAAGGCATAGGACCTGTAATGGAGAAGCTTAGAGGAAACATAAGGATATGAATAAATTTATTTGACGTCAGTACATTGAGTACATAGAACGAATAAAAATATACAAAATAAAAAATAAATGACGAATAAAAAAAATAAAAAAAAGAGGTTAAGTGTTTATTTTATTTCATTTTATTTATTAGGGACAACAAACAGCAGTATATTAAATATTACACATGATTGGAGTACTAAACTAATAGAATTAACAAATACACTACTCACGACGTTATCCGCAGATTACCATATAAAATAATTAGCATAGGTACTGTTAAAAATAACAATAAGGGCAAACTTAAAGATACTCATTACAAAGTTAAAATTATTAATGTATATAGTGAGTTTATCCTAATAAATCTGTTAAGGAAAATACATGATAATTATGTGCTGTGTATAAAGGGTGTAAACAGACTATTAACGAAGCCGAAAGGCACTTGATCTCCCCGCCATTGTGATCATTTTTTTGTTCTACACCATACCTGGGAATCTTCTAGTAACGGAGATATTGGGGGTCAAAGTTCTAACTTTTTCACAAGTTTTTATTAAATACTTGTTTTAAATGTAACATTTTTACTTTAAACACCTCCACGACCCCCGTACTATTCAATCCACCCATCAGCACAATGTTTTGTGTGCGTTACATTGAGTCCTACCGTAAAACATGATTTTTCACCCAAAAAAAAAAGTCGTTTCCCAACACTAATTTTTGCGTAAAAATACGATAACTAACCACAATATCTGTCAATTTTTTTAACAATGATGGTCGCTGAGATCGCATTGCGAATAGATTTTAGAGGCCTTTTACTACAGCAATTGGCCTACAGGTTTGCGAAAGTTTGGATGGAAGGATGTTTGTTACTCAATTACGACGGAACAGCTGAACGGATTTGGATGAAATTTGGCACAAAAATACGGTATATTCTGGAACATAAGCTACTAGTTTTCTTCACAAAACGTACACATCAAACTTTTCCAGGCGATCGAAGTCGCGGGCAAAAGGTAAGTAACATCATAAATTAGACTGTGTAACTAAAACAGAACTGGCGAAATGTGGGTGTACTATTAGGTACACCTCTGCCTAACCTTACGGGGATTGCAGGGGTGATGTTATGTGTATGTATATAAATTAGACTGTAATATTCCTACTGCTGGGACATAAACCCCTATAACTAAGTAAAAAACTGCTCTCTTTATTTAGTCAAAATACGCCTATTCACAACCGTATACATATGTTTATCGCTACGATGTCCCCATGTCATTGCAATGTTTCCGTCACTCGGAGTCAAAGCTAAAATGTGACTGGCATGTAATTTCACCGGCATACATACCCTTCCAGCCGAGACACAACAATGCTGCCTCATGTTCTGGTATGTAAGTACTTCCGAGGCTCTAACATGAACGTGTGTATCGTAAACCAGGGTTTAATCGATTTCCAAAATTTCAGCTCAATCGGTTGGGGGGAATTGATTTGATATTCAGTTTGCAAGATTTAACCAAGACACAACAAACAAACTAATTTATAACAAGGCAAGTTAAATAATAAATCTGGAAAAAAAAGACGTTGGATGGTAAAACATGTTGGAACTGGTTTATTAACACCCAATTATTTCATTGGTGTTTAAATTATCTAAGATAAATTCAGGACGATGGCGAAGACTATAATAAAATGATCATTTCTAGCAGCATTTATCACCATATCTCATTTATAGTTAACTAGCCACCCGCCCCGGCTTCACACGGGTGCAATGTAGATACTATATTGTATGTTTATTTTAACCACTTACTTTGTTTTTAAATCCCATCAAAAACATAAATGTGAAATTAGAGCCAGATTCAATATTATAATATAAACTCTGGTTGTTGCCTTCAACGACAAAAAAAGCGAGATGTAAATGGGTGCCAGTTCAATGGTCAGTCGAAATTTGTTTATAACAACATAAAATATTTTATAACAACTTAAAATATCATTTCTTCTTATAACGTATAATATATTGAAGCCTAAGGTCTGACTTGGCTAGTAATCGTATACAAATTATTATTAACTAAAACAGTTACGGAAGAGCCCTATGTTCGACAGCTATTTTCTACCAGCAAGCCATATTTTCGGAAAAATAAAATAAGAACTTAAAGCTTTAGAACTTGCGAAGGTTATTATTCGTATATGAAAACTAGCTAAGTCAAACCTTGAGCTGCAATATATTATCCTAAGTTATCATTACTTTTTGTACAGCAATTATTATAATTCATAATAAAATGAATACGAAATGGTTTTTGTTAATCTACAGTAGTTTCCTACGTTTACGGGGTATAATTGTCTTTATTGTGTTATTTTCTATAAAAAAAATTAACGGGGGTTTTCCACTCGTGAAGACCTTAAAATCCACATAAAGACCCACTGTCATCAATTTTAATTGCAGATTCTTACATTACAGGCACTATACACCGTGATTTTTTAGTCGTCTGACAAAGGTGGTCCACTCAATGTATCCGACATAAAATACCTCTAGGCGTGTTTTTTTACCATTAATTAAGATAATAGGTACAAAGAAAAAATAATAATACATTAGAATTATGAAACATCCTGTTAATAATGTTTACGTATCAAACAGTAGAATATACCTAACTATCGCACGAGTCAAGTAGATAGATCTTCGCTCGCAACAGAATGTTTCAACTACGTTATGCATCATAATAATGAATAATATATATATGTTTTTATCTCTTAAATACCATTTTTTTTGTTCTGAATGTATAGTAGTCATTGGATACATGAAGTGGGCTGCCGTTGTCAGACGACTAAAAAGTCACGGTGTATAAGTAACTGTTCCTAATAGAATAAATTATATGAAAAATTATAATAAAATGATAAAAAGTACTTTTTTCGGATGTATTCCTTTGTCTTCACCCAACTATCTATTTGGATACCAAATTTGAACATTCTAGGTCATCTGGAACTGGGTTAGAGTTTTGATCTTTAGGTAAGTCAGTGATAAAAATTACGGTTTTTGGACGTTAATATCTAAATAACCTCTTGAGGTGTGTTCATGAAATTTGGAACACTTATGTATCTCGCAAGTCTCAATATATGAGCAATTTGACATGTTTATTTGAAATGGTTTTTGAGTTATGAGGGGGTCAAAAGTGGCTCCAAATGGTTCGTGTAATATTACACACGGTGGCTGCTCGCCAGTTCTGTTAGTTTGAACTTGGCTTAACTTGGCGAGTCTAGATGGTTGATATAATATTTGACTCTGGACACTTAACGTGCACGTATTTCTACATCGTTCTCACATATGTATATAATCTCAACATGAATGATGTAACCGAGATTTTGTAACAATTATTTGATTGAAAAGAGTGTCCATGGAGTTTCTTGCCCATTCTTCTCCATAGAGATCTACGCTTTAGAATGGGCAACTACAGTACTTTTACAAGTTATTATGCCTTGCGTCTGTGACTGTAGCTTAGCCTTCTTTGTTTTTCTGACATTCTGAAGTGCCTGTAATGGCCTAATTGAAATAGATGCTTTTGAGTTTGAGTTTGAGTACTAATTATACATATAAACTTTCCTCTTGAATAACTATATCTATTGCTGAAAAATGCATTAAAATCGTCTTAAAATCTAACCGCATAGACAGCAGGAGCTACTTTGTTTCATACTACGAGTATGTAAAGATGATCAAATCTAAGTAAAACATCATCAAAATTCCCTCAGTTAAATCAGTTCAAAAGTGGTAATGCAGCTCATAAAGAAAAATAACTAGTGTAAAACATAGTAATATACCGTGTAAGTAGGCCTATAGACTTCGTGAATATGTGCACATCAAAGTTTCTGAATGTAGAAACCGAACGTAACGTTGATCTCTTTGGCGTGGTACAAGTTATAAGATAAGGTCTGATGATGGTATTAAACTTTTTGAAGTGAAACTTATTTCGGCGCGTTGGGCATTTTTGAGGTGGGGAAAAACAATTGAACTTGCGACATCGTTAAACGACCGTTTTTGTTGCAGAGTTAGCCGGATTGCTACATATTACAAGTTCAAAAAAATACAGTGTATAGTCAAATGTATAAATAAAGGCTTATGCAAAAATGCTTTCTAAAATTATCCAGAATCTCCTTATTCCCACTGCTGGGAAGAGGCCTCCCCTTTCTACCTCCAAACCTCCCTATTCTGTTCGATTTCTGGCCACGCCAGCCCCACGAACATGACCGGATCGCGGATCTTAACTTTTTTTAAACATAAAAACAAAAAATAACATCACGTCTTGTAATTCCTGAAGGGATAGACAGAGGTGTACCTAACAACTACCTCCCCCACATTTCACCAGGTTCAAAAGGAAGAAGAACGGAAAAGATTTTCTTTCTTTCTTTCTTTCTTTTATACCTTTACTGAACCATGGATCTGATTGGATCTGTTAGGTTCGTGAATACCTCCCCAAGGGAAAGTAAATAGTTTGGGAGCGAGCGGGTCACCTTGTTTCACGCCTCTATTTTGAAATGTTTACCAGGAAAGTTGAGTTTAATGTTTGCTCTGCTATTGTTGTATAAGGATATTAATGTAAGTACGTTTGGTCTTACTGTTGATTCTGTAAAGACGAAAACATGGCTGAATGTTTCACGCTATCAAATGCCAAAATTCATAACTACTCATACCAAAACGGCTAAACTCCTCGGAAATTACACTAAGCAGTTGGTCCTGGCTGTCATTCGTAGTTGTTACGGGTAGTAAGTAGCCTAAAAGTCTGACCAGCAGTCTTGCTGAGGGGTGTCATGTTATCTATAAACTAGATGGATGGTTTCATGTAAAATAGTAGCATTTAACTGTGTCTCCTTATATTTAAAAGTTGAACCCAACGCAGTTGGAACAGGCTAGACAGATCTAATCACACAAAAAAAAAATGATAACATTTTCTAGTGATTAGATTATTATAACATCTATAGTTCTATCCATAAATTTTAGCTGTTTATAATATTAATTATAAAGAGATAAAATTTGATTGTACGTTGGTATGTAGGGGTTAATCTCCGGAAATGTTCCAATTCAAAAAAAAAATAACTGGTATAAAGATACATTATTTGTGGGCTATAAATTATATTTATATCATGCATATTAGCCGAGCTATCACAATTTTTGCGGACAAAATCGCAGGCGAAGTGCTAGTTTAATACGTTTTTGACGTCCGGCCATCTCGATTAGACGGGAGTTTCCAAACAGCTGATCTCTTCAAACTTACATCCCTAGTATTACCTGCAAAATACTGAAAGGGGCAAGCACCAAAACTTACTGTACCCAATTTTAAACTCTACCGCCTTTTCAACTACTCCTTCCCTTCAACCCATACTCTACCCTCTGTCCTCCAACACAAGGTGTAAATTCCTTTGTTAGAAAAGGGATAGTTACTCGCAATGGGCGTAATATATCGGATTGTAAAAGCCTGAAGATTCGTGAAAGTTTCAGCCGCTAGGGAATGAGCGTGGGCTTACTTATAGCCACTGTGGTCGTTTTGTCATAGTTCCCAGGCTTTTATGCTGTCCTAGTACTTTTGGGTGCATTAACTGTGCTTTGTTCTGGGTTAGGTTGATTTGAACTTATTTTATAGAAACTGTAGGTATAATAATATAACGATATCAGTTGGCAAACACGTCTCACAATTAATTTGCCTAGGTTGGTCTGTGAATGGGTCTTACATACCGAGTTTCCGTACCTCGGAAAGCACGTCAAGCCGCTGGTCCCGGCTGTCATTTTGTAGATCTTTGACAGTCGTTACAGGTAGTCAGTGGCCCAACAGTCTGACAAGTAGTCTTACCAAGGGGTATCGTATTACTTATATATACCAAAACCCAGTACCCACTAACTGGGTCAGATTGGCAGTCGCTCCATGTAAAATACTGATATTCAGCTGCATCCGGTTAGACTGGAGGCCGGCGGATAAGACTGTAACTTAGTGGCAAGATACAAAACAAGTGCAACTGGGCTTAAAGTAGGAGAACTCCTGTGCTATAAGCACCAGTTACTTCCGTCACCACCGTGATAGAGCTGCCATTACAATGAAAGTGTGGTGCAGTGCAAGTGTAAGTACCTATTACAATATTATTAATTAATTAGTGCGTGAGTGTGCGTGAGTGTGCGTGAGTGTATGCACATGTGTGTGTGTGAGTGTGGTGTGTGATAGTATGTTTATATGTAGTAGTATATAAGATGTGGTTAACGTAGTTAGTTGCACACTGATGCAGTCCCTTACAATTATAGCGTGTGATTGTTTGTTGTCCCATATAAATAAAATAAAAATAAAAATATCAACGTTGATTTAAATCCACGACTTGTACCGCAGCATTCAATATTTAGATACTGCGCTTACCGAGCCTTAGAAGTTACCCAAACTTTAACATGATGCCTTACTATAAACCCCAGTAACTTGACTAGATTCCTAGCATCCAATACTTTAGCTAAGCTCACCTCTTATCAGGCAACACCAATAACAATGCCCCTGAGCAATGAGGTTCAGTTTCAAACTGGGAGGTACTGCTCAATGTTTCGATCCTCAACTTTGTCAACAGTATACAAACGTTGAGAAAATATACAGAAGAGTTTTGCGGTTAGAGTAGGAAAATGCTTGTACTGCTAAACATGTTTTTTCTTGCGAAGTTTGTCTGTTATTTGTTCGATGGCGTATTGAAAAAAAAAACTTATTCGAATGGATTTCATACATAATAAACAGGGTGTTTCTTTAACTGGGACAGTATGAGGAAAACCGAATCATAATGAGATACACGTAAAGTTTCTTAGGAAACATTCTCTTTTTTATAAAAACAATTTTGGTAAACTTAATTTTTTGGTCAAATGTGAGTTGTGTGAAGTCTCTAAAAATTAGTAAAATGGACCACGATTTCGTTTTTTCTTTTCTGATTTGTGAACCATTTCATTGGTAGTATATAACCCGAACACTTGTTTCTTACAACAGCTATCGTAAATACCAACCTGCAAAGTTAAAGAAATCCAGGCCAAACCCGTTATAAGTCAGTCCCAAACCAGCCAATGTCACGACCCTCGTCCCGCGCGAGCTATTATCGTGACGTGTCATGTTGTGACGTGTCACGCTGTCACGTCACTGAGCCGTCACTCCGAACTATGCCACGCCATTATAGACACTATTTATGTCACGAAAAAGACTCATTGACATGTGCATCCTGCCCGTCCTAACCTACGGTGTAAAAGTCATTTACTGAACAACAGAAGTCCAAATGCCAGCGGGCAATTGAGCGTAGCAGGTGGTAAGCGAACAGATTATGTCAGAAACCTTAATCTGCGCTCCATAACTCAGGTTGCAGGTGTTGGAGTAAAGACAGCCAAGTAAAAGTGGCAGTTGGTAGGCCACGTAGCTCGAATGCACCCAAAAAGGTGGGCACGGATCGTCACTCACTGGACACCTGGTGGAGAAAATCACCGCCGAGGTAGACGATCTGATCTTGTGTGCAGGGTGAACATGGCCAGAGATTGCACAATATTGAGGGGTATGAAAGGGGAAAGGGACGGCTTATGGCCAGCAGTGGGACGTTAGAAAGGTTAACAAGAAAAAAATATGATTATTGGACAGTTTGTGTCATAACATCATGCCTGTAATTCCCGAAGGGTTAGATAGAAGTGAACTTAGCGGTACACTTACCTTTCGCTAGTTAAAGCCCCATGTATAGGGAGTGAACCTATTGCCATCAAATAGTATATTATTATAATATCTAGTTGGATGAAAGTAATAGATAATGTACAAGATTTAAGTCTAAAATCAATCAAAACAGTTAAGCTGTACAACAAACAAAATGCCAATATTAATCCGGTAACCTTTTCACATTAATATTTGTACAAAACAAATGAACATGATAATCCTGAAAACAAATAAAGAATGAAACAAATGCCATTTAAATCCGCCATTACAGAAAACAAATTACGATCCGCAGACGGCCCATATTTCATTTAATCCCGAATCGTTCAACAGTTCATTCATTTATTCGTTCAGTCAATTAATTCTCCATTCGTTCGCTGTCAGTGGGACTCACTTTAATTTGGTAATTCGTTGCTACCTATTCAATTTGAACTTCTAAATTATAATTTTATTAAGTAATTGTGTTTTCGCATGGTGATTGATTATTTTGTATTTTCGTACTGAATGTGCGATGAAATTCTCGGCAAACTTATAGGTAGAACGTAAGTATGAATATTATCGTACACGGCTGCATTTTTTGGGGCACCGGGGGCAGGATAGGAGGTACATATTTGGAGATACAGCTCCAGACTCTCACGAATTCTCTTGACCAACTAATTAAGAGCTGATGAAAATAATGGTTCATCAATCATCATCATAGCCAAGCTTTCTCCTAACTATGTTATGTTGAGGTCGGTGGAGGTTGAGGAGCTCGTGGCAAAATAATAACAGCCGCTCGGGTCCATCTTTAGGTTAAGTCATGCTTGCCTAGGTTGGTCTGTGAATGGGTTACTACCCATCACATACCGAGTTTTCTCCGTGCATCGGAAAGAACGTTAAGCCGTTGGTCCCGACTTTCATTTGTACTTTTTTCCCAGTCGTTACAGGTAGTCAGTGGCCCAAAAAGTCTGACAACCAGTCTAACCAAGACGTATAATATTACTCAGTATTAACTGGGTTGTGGAGGTCAGATAGGTAGTCGCTCTATGTAAAATAATGGTATTCAAGGCAAAGACTAGGCATTCAAGGCAAAGGAGACAAAGGCTAGGCAGATGGCCTAGCCTTTTCCCAACTACATATGTTGGGGTCGGCTTCCAGTCTAACCGGATGCAGCTGAATACCAGTATTTTACATAGTGCGATTGCCTATCTGACCTCCACAACCAAGTTAATACTGGGTAATACGATACACCTTGGTAAGACTGATAAAATAATAGTAAATGAAGGAAATGACTAGTCTACAAAATAAATTATGGGTAATAGTGCCCTAACAAAACGGACAAAGCCAGGAAGCATAATTAGTATATCAATAAAACCGCGGGCCATTATGTACAACTACTATTGAAAGCTGCTAATTACTGTAATCAATCATACGCACAGTGACCTGGAACCGGCCAAAATCCCCGGTCAAACTGGTAATTTACAATGTTTAGAATAATTGGCGCGATTAATATTTGGGTTAGCCATTTTGTTTTCTGTTGAAAGACTCTTTTGTAAAACTTTGATGGCGCCTCCAATTTGGGGACAAAGTTTTGTAATTATTACACCTAGTTAGGCCAGTTATTTTCTTTATAAGAAAAGGTTTTAATTTTATGTTTTGGAACGTTGATTTTTAGGGTTCCTTACCCAAAGGGTAAAAACGGGACCCTATTACTAAGACTCCACTGTCTGTCTGTCTGGCTGTCTGTCACCAGGTTGTATCTCATGAACCGCAATAGCTAAATAGTTGAAATGTTCCCAGATGATGCATTTCTGTTGCCGCTATAACAACAAATACTAAAAACAGAATAAAATATTTAAGCTAAAAAATATATTTTAACAATTAAAAAAATATTAAAATTATTAATTTAATTTTAAATATTTTATTCTATATTATAAATATAAATATTTAGTTTAAATATTAAAGGAGGGCTCCCATACAACAAACGTGATTCGTTGCCGTTTTTTGCTCGATATTATTAATGGCAACAGGAAGACGCTTGAAATATATTTTATGATTATGGGCAACTACGGAACCCTTGTGCGTGGCCCGACACGCACTTGGGCGGTTTTTTTAATTGCATCATCTGTCTGGCCTTTCTCCAACTATGTTGGGGACTTAGGGTCAGCTTCCAGTCTAACCGGATGTAGCTTGATACCAGTATATTACATGGAGCTACTGCCTATCTGATCTCCACAACCCAGTAGGTACTGGGTAATACGATACGCCCAGGTAAGGATGGTTCTCAGGCTTTCGGACCACTGGGTACCAGTAACGACTGTCAAAGATCTACAAATGACAGCCGGGATCAACAGCTTAACGTACTTTCCAAGGCACGGAGGAATGTAATGGGTGGTCACCCATCCACGGACCAACCTAGGCAAAGATCGACCCGAGCGGCTTTTATGTCACGAGCAAACCTTTTGTGAAGCTCATAAAAAATAAACAACATTTCTATCACTTTATTCATATCAAATATTGGTTTACGAAAGAGCAATTTTAACACAAATAGCAACAGTTTTGCACGATATATTAATATTGACAGATTTTCTAAATAAATATTTCACCTTTTGTGAACCCCTGGGTCCCATCTGAAGTTAGTTGACATAGACTAAAATGTGTCACAGAGTAGAACATGCTTTGAAGAACATTTTTGAAGTGAAAACTGCTTTAGCGGGGTTGTGCACGTTTTGAGATGGGTAAAAACTGCTAAACTCGCGTCAGATCGTCAGATCGAGTCAGTGGCACAGGGTGCTTGCGCGAGTGTGCATGTAGTTTAAGCTAAATGGCGTTGTTTCAAGTTTTCACTTCTGCCGGCACTCCCGGAGTGCAATCCGTTGTTTTTTTTTATTTTAGGATTAACTCTGCTCCGTTGACCTAGTGGTTGCAAGCGTGATTGTTGAACATGTGGTCCTGATTC
The DNA here is from genome assembly GCA_950005105.1 of Lycophotia porphyrea. NCBI lineage: Eukaryota > Metazoa > Arthropoda > Insecta > Lepidoptera > Noctuidae > Lycophotia > Lycophotia porphyrea. Next base: position 13,494,655 of record OX465406.1, read on the forward strand.
TGATTCTCGGGTGAGGCAAAGTGTAATTGGGTTTTTCCCAGGAATTTCTCAGTAGCAGCCACAGGAGGACAGGAGTCCGGATTTGTGCCCAGTTTATGACACGGTATGACAGGTACGCCCCGTATTACATGGGACTTAAGCATAACCGGTGGAATATGGGTCTGATATTAGGGTACACCTCTGCCTAAGACTTCGGAGATTACTGGGGTAATGGTTTGTTTATACTGCTATTTTATTTATCTTCAGCATACAACCTATGGCTGCTAGAAAATTACAAAAAAAAGGATTTGCCACCATGGTGCTTTCGCAGCGTTGTCGCGAGAGCGCTCTCAGTGCATGTCACTTTATCACTTGTCAAACTCATCTCGAAAGTAAAGCAGCCAATCGGCGTCCAAACAAAAGCATTAAGCGCCACCTGCGAGGAACTAAAATATTTTAACCAATCAGAACTAGACAAGGGGACCGAACAAATGGATCAGTGCGTCATTTCTGCCTAGCCTTTTCCCGAGTATTTTGGGGTCGGCTTTTAATCTAACTGGATGCAGCTGAATACCAGAATATTACATAGAGCGACTACCTCTCTGAGCTCCACAACCCTGTTAGTACTGGGTTATACGATACCCCTTGGTAAGACTGGTTGTCAGACTTTCGGGCCACTGACTACTTAACGATTGTCAAAGATTTACAATTGACAGCCAAAACCAACTCGGCATGTAATAGGTGGTCACCCATCCACGGACGTACCTAGGCAAGTGAAGCTTTACCTGAAAATCGACTCGAGCGGCTGTTATTATTTAGCTCGAGCTCAATACAACCCCTTAAGTTCATTGAAGGGTTATTTCACGAAAAACTCATTCAATGGGATTAAGTTAACTATTCGAATTTCCCGGGTTACCTTGGCGCTTCCACCCCACTTCATTCATTCATTCATTCTTCTTTCATTTGGTTCCTTAAGGAGTAGCTGTCATAAGATGCATTTCGCTTGAACATGTAACTCGTCACAAAAACGATTGGCGTATCTACGATCTTACTCTATGTCAATGCAAAATTATTTTGTGATTTCCCAAAGTTACATACATTTCATAATATTTATTGCGTACATACGAGTTTTTATTGAATTTCCGTCCGCCTGAAAGTCATTTGCGTTCCATAGTAATGCTGTTACGAACTTTGTCGATTCGTTGATGCGATTTTCGTGATATTTGTATTGGCTGATTTGAATGGTATTTTATTTATTTGGTATTTGTTTTTTTTTTCGGATATTTAAGTAAAAGAATCATTGTTATTTATGAAAACCTAAGTAAAACTGCCTTGTTGGTCTAGGGATCGCAAGAACGACTGCTGAGCATGAGATCCTGGGTTCGATTCCCGGGTCGTGCAAAGGGTCATTAGGTTTTTCCATCAGGAATTTCCCAGTATCAGCCACGGAGTCTAGACTTGCACCGGTTGATGGCAATAGGCTCGCTCCCTATTGCATGGGACTTAAACATAACTGGCAAAACGTGGTTGTACTATTAGCTACACCTCTGCCTAACCCTTCGGGGATTACAGGTGTGCAAATATAATGTTAAGTAAAAGAGTGGTTTTTTTATTGTTAGCCTAACTGTCCCACTCCTGCGCAAAGGCCTCTCCCCATTCCTTTTACTTTTATCAGTGTTATGCCTCTTCACGCCTATTTGTGAGGGAGCCATCCAAAGCGTCCCTTCAAACATCCCAAATCACCAACCACCTTCTCTTTGGTTTGTGGCGGACCCGTGTAGCTGTCTAGGGCTCCAGCCTACGGGGCCACATCTAGCAGACATGGCCTACCCAGTTCCTCCAGTATTGCAGCTTTGTGAGCTACGTCAGTTATTGTGGTTCTGGAGCAACAAGAACCAACTATTGTGGTTTAAAAGTTGGCAGCCTTTATTTTTTAAAGGCAGAACGCAACCAACGTCGGTAGAGACAATCAGTACTTTTAAATGTCAGTACATTCATTCCGTCGCCGGAAATTGTTTTTTTTTGTGCAAATTTCTGTTCTCCTCTTTTCCAAGTATTTTAGTGTTAATAATTTGAAAATTGAAATTGAAAAGATTTATATACAAGTTGTAACATAATAAACGCAAGACCTCTCGTGTGGTGTCTCAGACCATGAAACTGAACAAGTTTTGTTTTATGACTTTTGGAAATTCATTACTTTTTTTTTAGTTTTACCATACATGTTGATCAACTGATCGCGTTAGTTCCTATACAAAGTCCATTTTTTTTTGCTAATTTCAATAACTCGTAGAACAAAAGTTGATCAGTTTCTTGGTCCGAGAGACCACACGGGAGGTCTTGCGTTTATTATGTTACACCTTGTATATACATACACAAGTCCATATTATGTTAGTAGGTAGAAACTTATAGCTACGAGTATGTTAGTAAAAATTAAAATAATTATTATTTTGGACATGCATGAGCGACCAATGCCTCAGGATTTGGCTGTCCACTCTGCACCGCCTGGAAGCCGTCCGTGCTGTGTACGGCGAACATGCCGGAGGCACTGCAACGCCATGGGAGTCCCAAAAAACCCTTGAACACGTTGATATACTGGATGCGCAGAGCATTGCGTGCGTTTTTAGTGTAATTGCTTCACAGGTTGCATGTGTATAACGTTTGGCAATAGCTTTTGAATAGTGTGACCTACCTGTAACCTGCGAAAAAGCATATTACCTCTTACCGACCATGCCCTGTGCTCCCTATCCATATCCATATCATCATTAATCAGTTTTCATTGACCTAGTGACTCAAGTACTTAAATTTGGACACTTGCTGTAGGACGGTTCCATTTAGTGTGATTGGAGGAATAGGGTAGGTTTTAGAGCCAGCCTTAAAAACTAGCAGATCGCTCTTTTGAACATTGTACTTGAGCCCATGGGCCATTATCTTTATGTCAGCCGCCTTAAATTTACCTTTTGGTTCTACGGCTGCGGCAACTTTTTTTCCTTTTCGATTCTGTTTCTAAGCCTTTACTTTCGAACTACTTTCCATTCTTCCGTTGAATTTCCGTTTTTCCATTCGCCAGGATTCCAGCTGTGCTATTCGCTGTTTTGACTGCGCAGACCCGTTTGTGATTACGGCGATTCTGCGCGCACAAAAGTATTACGCGACAAAGGTGGTTCTGTTTGTGCTTTACTTGAAGGTCGGTCACTTCATTAGTCATCGCATTCACTGCTCTCATTACCTGTTTCGACATTCGTGGTGTTGAGGGCGCACAGGAGTTGTTTAAACCTTTGTGTCCTTTAAGCATACCTACATCATGATTTTTTTTTTTTAATTTAAATTAACAGATGTTTCATTTGATGATCCGATAGTATTTATCAATGGAATATTGCCATTATTTGGACTAGGTTGGGAAAAATTATGTAGTCCCATCGGTCCACTGTCACAATGACACTCATTTTCATCATTGAAACTCTTGGTTGATGTTTTTATAACATCTACATTTCTTTGCAAGGCGTTGACTGTTTCTATTGTGATGTAGCTATCCTTTACTGCTTTCAGTTCTTCCCTTAACACCAGAATATCCTTGAGGAGTCGTGTCACATTTACATGGTCGAATGTGATTGGTGGTAACTTCTGAAGGTCACGGGCCACAAAAACTGGAATAAGCTCAGGATCAGTCTCCTTCAGAAGCGTTATAATATCTTCAATGTCTCGTCACGATTTCTTATCACCTTTGCGCATTTTCAGTTGCTGGTTCAACGGAATTGAGTCTAACAGTAACTTCTTTGCACTGAGGATTTCTTCAGACGAGAACGGACTTAAACTGTCTTCGTTTGTTTTTCAGAAAAGCTAACACTTCAAAGATTACCAGGTCACAACCCAGGTATTTGATTACATTAGACTCCATTGTCACAAGTTGTCACGCCGGTGCACATGCTCGACGCTAACGAAGCGCGTGCGATGCGCTTAAATGGCGCTTAAAGTATTTTTGATTACAGTCTAATAGGTACTGTCAAATGCATATGTACGTTATACATGGACTTTACCTTGGACGTCAATGATATCAGTGAAGGAAAACATCACGAGGAAAACTAAATGTATAACTTATTAACATAAATCTGAAATTGCCGATTCACCTTGACGACGTCAAGGACAAATAATCGTACTGACAGCTGGTCAAAATCTAAATCTAAAATATTTTATTTCACATAGGCCTACATTTAGCCCTCTCCGACCAATCCGTTAAGAATGAGTCCAGATCGTCACGCCAGCGTTTCTTGGGCCTGCCTCGGCCACGACGGCCGTCTTCTGGCACCCATTGTGTGACTATCTTCGCCCATCTGTCCGGCTTCGTCCTAGAAACGCCTACATGGGCACTTATAAAACGTCGAATAAAGGTGCACGGTTCGGATTGGTCGTTTCCTATGGAACTCCATGGTTACTCTTTTTAACCGCCTTCAAAAAGGAGGAGGTTATCAAGTCAACTGATTTTTTTATTTGTTTTTTTGGTATATTCAGCGTTTTCTTCGCCAATTGTCAACCGATTTCGATGATTCTTTTTCTTTGACTCCAAAAATAACTGATTAATATTTCAATAATATTTTATGCAATTTTTTATATTATTCACAACTTTTTAGTGTAGATGAAAGGTAAGTTTATGTAGGCGGTTTTGTTTTTTTTTAAATATTTTATCAAATCATTTGGTAATATTTTTTCTACTACAAGTACTTATACAGAGACTGTTTTGTAGAGGTCAGATGATTTACATGGAGCGACTGCCTTACGAATAATTTCTGATTAAGTAAATTCTGTCTGATTGGTCTAGTGGTCGCAACACGGATGGGGTTCTTGGTTCGGTTCCCGGGTCGTGCAAAGTGATATTGTGTTTTTCCATCAGGAATTTCTCAGTAGCAGCCATGGAGTCTTTTCTTTTTTTTAAAACCCATCCATGTTCCTTCCTTGCCATTTGTGTTCCAGGGCCACGGTATCTCAATGGAGTCTTGATTTGTGCCCGGCTGATGGCATTATGCTCACTCCCCTTTTCATGGGTGTTAAATACAACTGGCGATCTGTGGGTGTACTGTTAGGTACTCCTCTGCCTAATCCTTCGGGGATTACAGGCGTGATATTTCACATAGCAAAAGTGATTTTATAAAAACATAACTTTATGTGATTAAAGTAAGCTAGTCTACTGAAGTCTAAACTTAATAACACTTTAAGCATGTAAGTTAATTTATTGAGGCTTAAGCTACTGAAGCTTGTATTAACTTTTATAAGTATCGATTTTCTCGTTTGTGAACCAAGTTAGCTTTAAGTTAAAGTTATGAGATTGAGATATTAATATTAAATCTATACCTACATCTATTAAAAAAGATAGGAAGACCTCGCGGCTAAATAATAACAGCCGCTCGGGTCGATCTTTAGGTTAAGTCGCGCTTGCCTAGGTAGGTGGTGATGAGTGAACTTTAAACAGGTTTATTTGTTTGGTTTTTAGGATTAAAAATAAAAGTTTTAAATAAGTATCTTTGCTTTCTATATTTATAAACAAATATTTAATAAGATCAATTAAATTAAAAAATTAAGAATACTATGTACATTATATACAGACTACAAATAGAACAAAAATAATGCTTAAAAAAAGATGACTAAAAGTAAGTACTTACATATTTACAACGACAACAATAGGACACTTAGGCGTCAAAGTATTCCTCCGCATCACTGTCGTCTGGAACGTGCTCAGAAGACTGGCAGCATTGCCACGTTGAATGGCAATGCTAATTCTTTGGTCAAAGAAAGAGCCAGCCTTCTGGTCACGCGAAGTGTCGACCAGTCGGCGAGGTATTTCCTTAAGGTGGTTGCGTCAGGGTAGCCCGCCAAATTCAAATATTCTTACGTTTTTTTGCAATTTGCAGGTCATTGTCAGGTTGTATGTTGATGAAAAATGAGTCGCGCCAGTAACACATATGTAGTTACAGAATCACAATCATGAAAATTATCAATATAACCCTGTAAGTCCATTTAATCCTATTGAATGACTTTTTCATGAAATATTAATTGAATAGGATTACATGAACTTAGAGGGTTTTATTGATGATTTTCACGATTGTAATTTTGTAACTTCATACGTGTTACTGGCGCGACTCATTTTTCATCAACATACAACCTGATCTACAAATTACAAAAAACATAAGAAAATTTGAATTTCGCGGGCTACCCTGACGCAACCACCTTAAAAAGGAGATGCGCACTCGGGCCCCATCACCCAAACGTTCAAATCATATTTTATCTCCGTTCAAATGGATCTAGTAATTCATAATGATTTTGTTCCAAATCATCGATGATTTCTTGACATTCTTTGCGGAAAAGAAGATTTGCGTAGAATGGATTCCATTTCTGAAAATTAAAAAAAAATTATGATATTATTCTAGTCTATTACTTATGAGATGATGAGTAGGTAATAGAGAAGTATGGAACAAGAAATGCTCCGCCGACCTCAAATAAATTGGGCGGGTAAGAGAATGATGATGATGATTCGATTTTACTTATGTAACCCCCCACATCCCCCCAACCCCCCACCCACATCCCCCCACATCCCCTCACACCTCCTCACATCCCCCTCACGTCATGACTCTGCGGCAAATAAATGTTTTTTCTTTCTTACTTACTGGTGCAAAAAAAAAATATCTTTCAGGAACAGCATTTTTGACGTTCGTGTATTTCTCTCTCTGAAGTGCACTCATAGGTTCGATTTCCAGGTCGGACAAACTAAATAAGTAATTTTCCAGTAGCAGCCCGGAGTCTAGACTTGCGGCTGGTTGATGGCAATAGGCTCGCTCCCTATTACATGGAACCTCAACATATTTGTTGAAATGTGGGTATACTAAGGTATAGCCCTGACTAACTCATCGGGCATAACAGGCTTTATTTTATGAGAAAGAGATATAAATAACAACAATAAGGAGCTCATGGCAAAATAATAACAGCCGCTCGGGTCGATCTTGAGGTTAAGCGGTGCTTGCCTAAGTTGGTCTGTGGATGGGTGAGCACTCATTACATACCGAGTTTCCTCCGTACCTCGGAAAGCACGTAAAGCCGTTGGTTCCGGCTGCCATTTGTACATCTTTGACAGTCGTTACAGGTAGTCAGTGGCTCAAAAAGTCTGACAACCAGTCTTACCAAGAGGAATCATATTACCCAGTATTAACTGGGTTGTTGACCAATCCGCACTAGGCCCGTGTGGTGGATTATAGCCCATTCCCTCTCATAAGAGAGGAGGCCTGAGTCCCAGCAGTGGGAACATTATAAGGCTGATGATGATGAACTGGGTTGTGGAGGTCAGATAGGCAGTCGCTCCATGTAAAATACTGGTATTTCAGCTGCATCCGGTTAGACTGGAAGCCGACCCCAACATACTTGGGAAAAGGCCAGGCAGATGATGATGAGATATAAATAACAAGTCACTTACTTGTAATGGTATTTGAGGTTTTTCTGGCGTGTCACATTTGGACCAGTAGCTTTTTGTAAATGAAACAGTAGCTAGCACAAACATCGTTGTAGCAAAAACAGATAAACATAGAATAATAATCGTATAGTTGTTTAAACTAAAGTCGTTTCTAATTTTAGTTTTTTTTATTTCCGCATCTGAAACAACGTTAATAATATGTCATATTTATCATCATAAAGTTCAATCATCAATTGATTCACTTGAAGTTTTTATCTGTAACTTAGAATCCATATTGGTGCTGATTACCAAAGTTTGTTTGTGAGTTTGTATGTGGGGAATTGATTCACTAACGGGAAGCTACATTATCCCCGAGTGTCATAGGATAAAACGACCAAGATTTAAAACGTGTCCGTGGGTTAGTTTCCATATATAGGAGCAAAGCCGCGACCAAAACCTAGTTAGTTATATTTATCGGCCTCTTGATGACGGGTTCGAAGCAATCGAAATTTCTTATCACTTCGTTGGACAATGAGTTGCATTTTGGCATGACCGCGCTCAGAATACCAATCTGCGCTGAGCCCATGTGATGGATTAAGGCCCATTCTTTCTCATAGAGAAAATGCCTTTGTCCCGGCAGTAGGATCGTTACATTATTGATTATGATCGCCAAACATGCAATTAAATTTAATGTGTTCTTATGAATAGCTATCCATCCTACATCTCTACGCTATTTAAGCTGTTCGCCCTATAGTGCAAATCTAACAGCATAAAAATTTGTTGTATAACTACACACTGCGGCTACCCACATCTTAACGAATAGCAATGGTCCCATTACTGAACCTTGTGAAACACCACTGTAGATGTGTCACGGATTGAAGGCGTATTTTTTTTCTTGATGTGTTAGTACATTAATCGAGTCGTTTGTGCTTAATATAAAGTGTTTGGGAATCAATTTTTGTTTATTTCAATCATTTCTATATTTTGGAGTATGACCACAGTATCAAAAGGCTTACTCACTTTCAGTTTGTTCTCTTAAGTCAGCTTTAACTTCACACATTTCAACATTTAAACAATTCAGGCTATCTGTAAGAATCACAAGATTCAATAAATTAAGTTTATTGAAGAGCAGAAGAGTTCAGAGCAGATACATGAGTATTATGTCGTTAAATAAAACTTCTTCTAATCAGTGTCTCAAGACATGCCAGACGCTAGAGGTATCTAAATATATACTCATGATGAAGTGAATTATTAGTTATCACAAAATTCTATGAACTACTCGGAGCCTTGAGATTAGGTTCTAAGCAATTTGTTCTATATATTTCTTAAAACGTTGCCCCACACTAGGATTTTCTCCTGTATCGTGGGAGCGTTTGCAAACATTGAAACTCACATACACAAACAGCCAGACCCGGAACAACTATCTGTAGGCCATACAAATATTTGTTCCGTGCGGGGATCGAACCCGCGACCCGCAGCGCAGCAGTCAATCGCTTAGCCACTGTGCCGTCGAAGTTGCTTTTACTACACGCCTGTTGCTTGATCGAGTCGGTCTTGGCCAAGCAGTTATAACAACTATTTTCTAAGAATAGTAGCCTCATTGTAATTGACAAATATTCCTTCACATGTGCTATCCGAGTCATTTGAGTTTAGTACCGATTTCACTAATTACTTACACGCGGTTTTATTGTATAAATGAACGTCAATGAAGACATGTCAACATGAAATGTTGTACGGTGGCTACAGGGTAGCTGAAAAAGCTTACTAACCTTCAGTTTCTGTTCTTAAGTCCACTTCAACTACACATGTTTCACCGTTTAAACAAATCGGGCTATCTGTAAGAGTCACAAGTTTCAATGAATTTAGTACCGAAGACCGGAAGAGTTTAGAGTAGATCATCATCATCATCAGCCTTTTTTAATGTTCCCACTGCTGGGACACAGGCCTCCTCTCTATGAGAGGGAATGGGCTATAATCCACCACGCGGGCCCAGTGCGGATTGGTAGATGTCACATGTCTTCGAATTTTTGGTTCTAGGACATGCCGGTTTCCTCACGATGTTTTCCTTCACCGTTGTTGAGAGCAGTGGTGATGAAATAAATTACACAAAGTAATGCGCCTGCTTGGGTTCGAACCCACGACTTACTGTTCGTAAGTCGGGGTCGCTACCTCTGGGCCACCGCTGCTCTCATTAGAGTAGATAAATATATTAATTTCATTGAATAATAAATCTTGTAATCAATGTCTTAAGCCATGCCAGACGCTAGAGGTATCTAAGTATAACTTTGCACTTTGTGGTACTCATGATAAAGTGCATTATTTGTTATCACAAAATTTTTTGAACTACGTTCTAGGCAATTTCTTCCATATTTTTTCTCCAAATGTGCTGTTGCCACACTCTTATCGCTTGATCGAGTAGGTCATGGCCAAGCGGTTATAGCGATTGTTTTTTTAAGAATAGTTGTTTCACTGCAATTGACATATGAACATTCTCTTACATGTGCTATCCAAGTCATTTGAGTTCACTGCTGTCCCTTCAGATATTCTTTTATTTAAGACTATTCCGGATTTATTGAATAACTTAACGTCAATGTAGATATGTTCACTCAACATGAAACCTTGTATGTTGGCTACAGGATCACCGGTCTCACCGTTAGGTCTAATGATTTCAAAGTTCCTTTTCACGTCATCTGGAATATTTCATAGTGTTCATTTACAGGCACACAAGTATGTAGAATTTGATAAATTCATAATAAAATTCGAAAAAAAAAATCTAAACTATGTTGGGGTTGGCTTTCAGTCTGATCGGATGCAGCTGAATAATCGTATTTGAATGCTTTTTATTTATTTAGTACACCAACAGCAGTACATTCTAAGAATTAATGAGAGTTTGTAATTTTTATTGGAAATATACGGGTTGGAAGGGACACCGTCTATGTGAGGGGCTCCAAATGATGTACATACTATTAAGTACATCATTTGGAGTGCAACCGTCAGTGACCCACCCCGTATATTAAAACAATTTAAATCTTTTAAAACCGAACTCTAAGTGGAGGTGGGGTGATATGTTTCTTGGAACCTTACCAGTTGGGCTATGTCGTAACACTACATATCCGGCATTCACAGGAGGCATTTTAAAAGTTATACTCATATTTAGAAAAACACATTTGTCGTATCCAAACTTAAAAGGTTTATTTGTAACCTGAAAATTAGGCGTATCTGAAAACAAAAAATAATGGTATTAAGGTGTATATAGCGACATCCATAACTCCGCAGACGAACTACATCGTACTTGACGTCACGGGGATCCTGCATCGCCCAAGCAGGGTAATCCGCGAGATTGGGATATAATAACTCGAAAAACCGCCGAGTCCGCCATTCCGATCCATACCCTCCCAGACCCTTGCTCGAGCCAGCCAGCCTGCGTGGCTGAGCCTGTAATCCAAAATCAGCCCCTAAATAATGATACCATTTAGACCCAGCATGTCCCGTTGCTGTCGTCCCCTAGCGACGCCCTAAACTGAGGCTCGTACCCCTCAGGGGGTACCCTTAGACTGTAGTTGCTTAGTCTGTAAGTCTTTTGCCCTGGCTGGAGGCCTTACTCTCAAGGCATTCACAGCATAGTCTGGTTAAGCAGACGGCCACCTCCTAGGTGAGATGCCATTCAAGAAAAGAAACTGCCGAGTCCACCCAAAGGGAGGATCAAAAGAGGAAAAAAATCAAAGGGAGGATGAGGAACTGTATACCTTGCTTCTCATACCTTTGCAGTATAAATAATGTGATTCACGGGAGTACGTCATGGAAATTTCAGGAGAGGGAATGTCATACTGTACAAGAGGAGCAAATTTATCAAGGAAAAAGGAGGGAATGGGAAAGTTTAAGAAGCAAGAGAGGAAGACTAAGGAATAAATTAAAGGATCGTGAGTGAGGAATGATAGCATTACGATCGACAGAGGAGAACGGAAGAAAAAAACGTGTTGCGCCGACCCCAAATAACATGGAACAAGGGAAGGAACATGATAATGTAACTTTGGGGTCGGTAGAATTATATTTCTTCCATCCTCCCCTGTCACTCACCACGCTTTCAGTCTTCACACACGATCCTTTACTTTTTCTTTAGTCTTTCTCTTTCTCTTCATGATCATTCTCCTGTCCTTATCCCAATTCATTTGGGGCCGGCGCAGCATGTCTTCTTCTTCCATACTTCTCTATTACTTGTCATCTCATCAGAAACCACCTTTCTTGCTATATCATACTTGACACAATCCATCCGTCGCTTCTTTGGCCTTCATCTACTGTTATACCCATCCACATTAATGCTTAAAACTTACTCCTCACGACATTTTCCTTATTCCTCCACATCAGATATACCACTCTCTCTTTTTAAACTTTAATATTCATACTGGTTTTCTGGCTCTCTAGTCAAATGAATGAGATATTTCAGTTTCTTTTGTCTGGGAGGGTAACGAACACACTGACATACTCTGGCGTTGGAAATTGCAAATAGCGGACACGGTGACTGATGGAGGTTACCATTCATCATTAAGGGGGTATCCTAGTTTACCACTGATTAATATTAAAAAATACACACACACAAAAAGAAAGCAAAATAACTTACTTTTGAACAAGCCATTCACGCTATGATTTATCAAAACCATTAAGAAAAACACTACCACCACACAATTTCTTGAAATCATGTTTTTTTTCTTTCTTTATGCACAATATTCCAAACTTATTCTTCTATAAAATGTTTACAATCACTAGAAGGCCTACACAAAGTGAGCGGGCCTGTCAAATACGTATGAGACTGACAGGAGCTACGGAAAATCTTATATCAATACTGTTGAAGCTATTGTTACTTGTATAGATTTGGATAATAAAATTTATTTCAACTAAATTATAATTCTGGTAATGTACTTTGTAATTATGCATGCACTGATTGTTGTTACAGCCAATTATTACATTTGTGGTTATTTTTCCTGTTTTGGCATTTTCCTGCATTATATATATAGGAATAAACAGTATAAAAGCGCTCTTCCTGTTGGTCTGTGTGTACGCTTTATCTTCACAACATTTCAGCTGAAAGACTGCTGGATGTAGGCCTCCCCCAAGTGTCGGTACATTGACCGGTCCCGTGCGTCTCGCGTCCAGCAAATCCCCGCAACCTTCACCAGGTAATCGGTCCAGGGAAGTCGCCAAGCGATTTTTTTTGGCCAAAGAATCTGCATTGCCATCCAAATCGGCAATGCTGCCAGCCTTCTGGGCACTTTTCATGTTGACAGCGATGTGGACGAATTTTTTAACGCCCTGTAACCCTTTTGATACTTGTGCATATTTTTATTACTATTATATATTTGTAGTTTGTTAATAAATTGTATACATCTAAGTTAAATATATAAATATTTAACTTATCATACAAATGTCGGTGTTTACATATGTCGCAAATGAGTAAATTGCATTCAATCAATGCATGGGCGGATCACTAGTTAAGTTATAACCTTATAACTTATTTCAGTGTGACGTCAAATGTGTTTCCTGTAATAATTATGTTCCATCATCATCATTTCAGCCGAAAGACGTCGACTGTACTGTATGATGTCGGACGTAAGGAATAGTACCATCTCTGGTACGTAATAATTACGCTTAGTTACATAATATTAGAGAGCAGCGGTGGCCCAGTGGTAGCTACCCTGACTTACGAACAGTAAGTCGTGGGTTCGAATCCAGGCAGGCGTATTACTTTGTGTAATTTATTTCATCACCACTGCTCTAAAAAACGGTGAAGGAAAACATCGTGAGGAAATCGGCATGTCCTAGAACCAAAAAAATCGAAGACATGTGACATCTACCAATACGCACTGGGCCCGCGTGGTGGATTATAGCCCATTCCCTCTCATAGAGAGGAGGCCTGTGTCCCAGCTATAATGTTCCCACTGCTGGGATACACGGCCTCCTCTGTATGAGAGGGAATGGGATCTATTCCACCACGTGGGCCCAGTGCGGGTTGGTAGATGTCACATGTCTTTGAATTTTAGGTTCTAGAACGTGCCGGTTTCCTCACGATGTTTTTCTTCACTGTTTTTAGAGCAGTCGTGATGAAATAAATTACACAAAGTACGAAGGAACATGGATGGGTTTTAGTCAGTACAAGTCTGACAGTCCCTTCCGCTCTGCCCAGAGCAGGAGAAGTCATTTGACGATTTTCCATCAGAAAAAAAAATGGGTAACATGACTCTAGAAAGTGTACCACTAAACAAATCAAAATTATTCATTGTAATTGCACGACTGGGTATTAGTTAATGCCACGATATTCGTATAATTCTCAGATAGATTGATATAAAAATATTTCATTCGATTATGTTCAAGTCAAGGGAAGGTAAACTAAATGCATAGCAAATTGAATTGCAGCCTGATTCGATGGATTTTGATTGAAAACACACGCCTGAAAGCTTGCGCGCACGGCTAAAATATACAGCAACGTAATATTCTGTGAGTCTGGATATATGTGCTCAATCCGCTTTAACCGCTGAGTGGATTTGGATGAAACACACGAATCGGATATGACTAGAGGCCCTAGCACGAGCGCACGGTGGTAACGTAATGTAAATTTGTCGGCTTAAAAATAAAAATACACATTTGACTTATTACATCTTCTCTTCTTTTCTCTTGTCATCTTTCTTCTTTATTGACTTTTGACTGCCTCGTTGGTCGAGTGGTCGCAAGCGCGACTGCTGAGCAAGAGGTCCTGGGTTCGATTCGATGGGTGCTATTGAGTTTTCCCATCAGGAATATCTCAGTAGCAGCCACGGAGTCTGGATTGGTGCCCGGTAGATGGCAATAGGCTCGCACTCTATTACATGGGACATAAACATAGCTGGCGAAATGTGAGTGTACTATTAGGTACACCTCTGCCTAACCCTGCGGGGATTATAGGCGTGATGTTATGTGTTATGTGTGACTTATTACATTTTCATAATTTTAAGAATTTATTCATAACTATGGATGTATATGTGATTGTGCTTGTTGCAAAACAATTAAACTAAAATGTTATAGGATACAATTATCCTGTAACATTTTCAAACGATTCCAACGATTTCAAAATCGATCAATTAAATAGTTCCATGTATTAATAAAATGTATACGAGTAACCATTTTGTTTTGTCTGGGTAGTTAAAATACGCGCTTGGACGGAGTATTCCCATTTGAGCACCGATTTTTAGAGCACCAAAGATTTTCCCTTTAGAGCAAAGGGAATATCTTTGGCTCTAAGCATTGGTGCTCTTGAAATCGGTGCTCAAATGGGAATACTCCACTTGGACGTGGAGTTGCGGACACCAGCCCGTTATAAAATACAACACCACCTTGAATTTATGCCAGCCTAGTACTTTTTATATGTTGACCCATTTACAAAACTTGTGAAAATGTTCCTCACCTACCTACCTTCTAATAAAAACATAACCCTTTCTTTGCAGTCGGGTAAAACTGAATTGTATAGTTGGTTCATTTGATGATACTTTAGCATCGATGACGAATCGCTACTACAAGAACAAAAATAATTGTTGAAACAGTTGTGAATTTTTTTTGTTGACAAACCGGGCAAAAGTCAAATTTTGGACTAGTTATTTCCGGCATGCGACTAAAACCGCAGACAATTAGTCTTATATATTTTTGTATTTTTGCCCTTCAAGTATCGAATTGACTGAGGTTTATTACCTGTTACGTATATGTGTTATTTTAAATGTATTTCCTTATTATTTTAGATTCGGTCGTAATGCGTCATTGGGGTTTTCCATTAGGGCTTTATAAGGAATATTCTTGACGCTGAAAATAAGCATACCTCCCATTAACTATATACCTTTGCTTAACTTTTAGGCCCTCCTAAAGAAGTAGGTACATGCTGAAAGTTGGCAACGTGGCAAATAACCGTCAATGTCAAATATTTGTGTTATTAACCCATTCACTGCCCAGTACTTCGCGAAAATTTCGTGAATTTCGTTCGCGTGCCCACAACCCGAATCCGAGTCGTCGTTATAATGAACTATAGATGACTTGTATTCATGCCCAGAACCCGACTAGCGAGTCCATAACTACGGATACGGATTGTGCGAACAAACAAATTATTGTTCGACTCATATGCTGGGTTCTGGGCACTGAATGGGTTAATTAAAATTATTGAAAGTTTGCGAGAGCAGTGGTGGCCCAGTGGTAGCGACCCCGACTTACGAACAGTAAGTTGTGGGTTCGAACCCAGACAGGCGCATTACTTTGTGTAATTTATTTCATCACCACTGCTCTCAAAAACGGTGAAGGAAAACATCGTGAGGAAACCGGCATGTCCTAGAACCAAAAATTCGAATACATGTGACATCTACCAATCCGCACTGGGCCCGCGTGGTGGATTATAGCCCAATCCCTCTCATAGAGAGGAGGCCTGTGTCCCAGCAGTGGGAACATTATAGGCTGGTGATGATAATGATGATTCAAAGTTTAAAATTATTAAGTACCTATAGCTCTGTGTTGTATAAAAGTAATGATTGTGAATTGCAATTACTTATATCATGTCAATAATTATTTAGTTATTTAATGCACAATGTACATAACCAATTTTGCACTTAATAACACTCTGCCCGACCCGGGGATCGAACTCGGACACTCCGACCCAAGGACCTGTCTGACCTGAAGAGGCTGTCACTCTATAATGTACAGAACCTATTGAGAAAACATTACAATGATAGCGCTGTTATGCTTATAACTAGTGAGTACATGCCCCTGTTAGGGCGCAGCAAGATAACTTAAAACTAATAATATTGCAGTGTCAGTGTTATCTATTATCTCATATCACGCAGATCATTAGGAACTTTCACACTAAAAATATTACATTAATTAAACTTATATCCAGCTTTATACATAGTGTAAAAAGAGGTAAAAAAGCTATATTGAAATTAACACATACGCATATTATTTATTTTATTTATTTATTTATATATTTATTTATTTATTTATTTATTTATTTATTTATTTATTTATTTATTTATTTATTTATTTATTTATTTATTTATTTATTTATTTATTTATTTATTTATTTATTTATTTATTTATTTATTTATTTATTTATTTATTTATTTATTTATTTATTGACTATGGAAGACTTACAGCTAAACAAAACAATAAAAAATAGTGAGTGAAACTGACAGCCGATTACAAGTCTTCACTTATAAAAAACAGTTTGGCAAAGATGGTGAATATGATAATGATTATCTAGTTTTTGGTGCAAATAGACTACAAAAAACCTTCCAAATACCTTTTTGTTGCTGAATCTGTTTCAACACCGAATCCAGTGTTCTTTCAAAATATTAATTTTAATTTGCAATAACTCAAAATTAATATTTTGATATAACATAGAGCCTTATCCAAAAAATGTTAATAAATGCTTTTTTTTCGACTGTATCGTTGGTTTAGTGGTCGCGACTGTTGAGCATGAGATCCTGGGGTTGATTTCCCAGGTCGGGCAAAGTGTAATCAGGAATTTCTCAGTAGCAGCCACGGGGACCGGTTAATGACAATAGGCTCGCCCTCTATTATAAAGGGTGTAAACAGACTCTTAACGAAGCCGAAAGGCACTTGTTCTCCCCGTCATTGCGATCATTTTTTTGTTCTAGACCATACCTTCTAGTTACGGAGATATGGGGGTCAAAGCTCCAACTTTTTGACAAGTTTTTTTTTTTTAATTCGTGTTTTTAACGTAGGATTTTTACTTTAAACACCTCCAGGACCCCCTTACTATTTAATCCATCCATCAGCGCAATGTTTTGAGTGCGTTACATTGAGTCCTACTGTAAAACGTGATTTTTCAGCCCAAAAAAAAAGTCGTTTCCCAGCACAAATTTTTGCGTAAAGTTACTTAGTTTGATGTACATAATGCTTGGTTGACGGCTTCGTGAAGAGTCTGTTTACACCCTGTATAGGACTTACAAAAACATAACTAGCGAAATGTGAGTGTACTATTAGGGACACTTCTGCCTGAGTCTTTGGGAATTACAGGCGTGATTTTTTAGATGCCACGAGTCAGCGCGACGAGACTTATGGAGCGAGGGTACTTCTTCAAAGGAAACAAATGACACCCGCACGTGTCACTGGACCAAATAGCATCAACCGAGGTCGTGGACAGCACCTTACAGCTAAATACGCGAAATCCCCTGACGTAATTGCTGTTCGTATGTTTTCACTTTGTGCGAGCAGCGGCTTCGCAAATTGGCGAGGTATTCAGAAATGAGGGAATTTTTCATCCGTCACCAATTGTTGGAAAGATCCTAGATTGACCTGACACATCTATCTATTTAAAAGAGACTGTGACCTCTCTCTTTTGTCCCCGGTTGATGGCAATAGGCGCGCCCCCTATTACATGGGACTTAAAAAAAACATAACTGGCGAAATTTGGGTGTACTATTAGGTACACTTCTGCTTAACCCCTGTCATGATAACATAACAGGGGTTAAAAAAAATCATCAAATTCAGAGGTCAAACATAAGTGAATTTGATGATTTATTTTAGAATAGTCAGATAGGAAAACCTGACTTCATCTAGTTTGAAAAAAAAGTGTGACAGTATCTCTTAACAACCCGCACTTCGCCCGCGTTATTAATTTTTTTACATAATAATCTTTATAAATATTTATACTAATATTATAAAGAGGTAAAATTTGTTTGTTAGTTTGTATGTAGGGGGCAATCTTCGGAACTGCTGATCCTATTCTAAAATTATTTCACTAACGGGAAGCTACACTATCCCCGAGTGTCATAGGTTATATTTAAAATAAAACGGATACGAAGCTGCGAGCTAATATTTATTATGTCAAGACCAGGGTGTAAAGTTCTTCATCTCCCCTAGAAAAGGGAGGATACTCCAACCAGACGGGTGTTATGTCTGGTGGGCTACTGCCCGACAGTTGTTGTCGGATTCTTAAGTCGCGGGTAACTTTACTTGCGTGATCTAGGATTTTCATTTAAAAAATATAACGACCAAATATTACATGAAACATTTTCTGTGAAACGAAATTCTAGAAAATTTCTGTCTGCGAAACAAGGAAATACCCTAGGTATAGTAGTGCGTACTTAACAAAATTCAAATTAATACATAATATGTAATTATCAATTATTATACATGGCATTTCATGTTATTTACATGTTGATCCCGAGTTTCCTCTTAACGTCCCGACCAAGTTTACGTCATTAGGCTCGTCTAAATAATAATGACCGTTTAAGTGCCGTGTGATCGCCATGAAAATCAGATACGTTAAAAATAACCATTTTAATTATTTTGAAGATGAAACTCATATTATAATTTCTCATATACGTACATAAACTCACACCATTTTCCCATTGGGTAGATAGAAACTATAAAACGCTATGTGCTACGATCCTTTTTTTTTTCCTTTTCGGATGGGAAATCATCAAATGACTTCTCCCGCTCTGTGCGGAGCGGAAGGAAGTGTCAGACTTGTACTGACTAAAACCCATCCATGTTCCTTCCTTGCCCTTTGCCGTTCCAGGGCCGTGGTATCTCCTTCGAACAGTCCCGCAGCCCTGGCAAGCATCGGCCCTTACGAGCCCCTCCCTATTTGCTGACATCTCTTTGAGGCGCGCGTGGAACACAAACGCGCCGTCAACACGGCGACGGCAACACGGCAACACGGCTACAATTCATACATACTCCTTTTGCCTCGTCCACGTTCATACACCTGGTCATATACGTGCGCTGGTTACGACAGGTTAGGACAGGTTAGGTAAGCACTGTATCTTTTTTGGAAAAATATCACAAACTAGCGGACGTCATGCGGTTTCACCCGTGTAGTTCGCGTTTCCGTGGGAGTACTATGTTACTCGCTGATAATGTAGCTATCCATTAATTTTTCAAATCGGTCCGGTTTAAGTTTATTCGTTACATACAAATATACAAATCTTCTTCTTTCTTTATAATATTAGTTTAGATATAGATTAGTATAGATAAATTCAATGTTGCATGTTGCATGTTTGTTAGTTTACGTCAAATTTTGCAACTGAATTTTAAAACATTTATTCCAACCGATTGAGATGAGATTTTGCATACACATTTACTTTGAATTACAATGCATGGTTAGCTAAGTGACGTATGAATACGTAAAAATATGACGTCACACCATGCAGGGTGTAAACAGACTCTTCACGAAGCCGTCAACCAAGCATTCTGTGCATCAAACTAAGTAACTTTACGCAAAAACTATTGCTGGGATATGACTTTATTTTTGGGGTGCAAAAGCACGTTTTACGGTAAGACTCAATGTAAAGCATTCGAAACATTGTGCTGATGTATGGATTGAATAGTACAGGGGTCGTGAAGGTGTCTTATGTAAAAAAAATACATTAAAAACATGTATTTATAAAAAAACTTGTGAAAAACTTGGAACTTTGACAGTTTCCCAGGTATGGTCTAGAACTAAAAAATGATCGCAATGACGGGGAGAACAAGTGCCTTTCGGCTTCGTTAAGAGTGTTTTTAAAAATATTTTTTTACTTTAAGCTTGTTTCCTTCTAGGGCATGGATCCTTTATGGCGATTCTACTCACATTTGCCTTGTTTGTCAGTTATACCAAAAGTGAGTGTTTATTCAGATTTCTTCATATTGAATTAACACTTTAACAGAAAAGAAGCAAAAGCATGTATTATAATCATCCTAGTTAACCCCTAACTTGCACCCCGATCCCCTAAAGTAATGGTGTTAATAAAAGACAGAGATAGTTCATAATAACAGGCGAATACCGGAGGCTTAGCACGGCGTCCGTAGCTACAAGCAATATTGGTCTCATACATCACGGGCGGGGAACGCAGGTTTGAGCGGGAGGGGTCCCAGTGCTGGCGAATTCAGGTTGGACATAGCAATGATAGCATAGTAGTGTGACCATCGGACTGCCAAGTCATAGGTCTTGAGTTCGAACCCAAGGAACGCACCTCTGAGGGGCCCACAAGGGCCGATGCCTGCCAGGGCAGCGGGACTGTTCGAAAGGGACACCGCGGCCCTGGAACACAAAGGGCAAGGAAGGAACATGGATGGGTTTTAGTCAGTACAAGCCTGACACTCCCTTCCGCTCTGCCCAGAGCGCGAGACGTCACTTGATGATTTCCCATGCGAAAAAAAAACAAGGGGCGCATCTCTGATTTTTCGGATTCATATGCGTATTGGACAATTATCACTGAAGTGAAGGAAATCATCGTGAGAAAACCAGCATGCCTGAGAGATATTTCTTGAAATATATGTATTATACTAGCTGACCCGCGCAACTTCGTCTGCGTCTCATAATGCAATTAAATAATATTGCGACTATAAATTGAGATGTTAGCTATCCTATTTTTCAAGTTGGATCAAACTACACACGGTGCGCAAATTTTATTAAAATCGGTTAAGTAGTTTAGGGGTCCATCGCGGACAAACAACGTGACGCGTAATTTATATATATTAAGATATAAAATCTCTGACACCAGGTTAGGCACTATCCAAGCGATTAAAAAGAAGTTTGGTTATTCTTCTCCTTTTTAGCGTAAAGATGGCAATTTAAATTAAGTCAGCTCATAACTTGGCTAGGAGTTTACCATCTTTAGTAACGTCCATCATTTCAGGCTTCGTGAACAGTACATGTGGAACACGACTACAATGAATTTCCACGGAGTTTTTCATGCTTCAGCCAACCCAAGTCTGGAGTCTTCCAGTTTGTCAAAGGAGTACAGTGTAATTTTCAGATTATAATTTTTCATTTATTTATTTAAACTTCATGTACAAGAGTGGTACATAGGCGGACTTAATGCCACAAGGCATTCTCTGCCAGTCAACCTTAAATTACAAGAGTACATCACTACTTATTATAAAACAAAGTCCTTCGCCGTGTCTGTCTATCTGTTCGCGATGAACTAAAAAACTATTGAACCGATTTTTATGCTGTTTTCACCAATGGTTAGAATGGTTTTCGAGGAAGGTTTAAGTATATAATTTGTTAAGTTTTTGTTACGGGAACGGGATCCAAATTTCATGATCACTTTTGGTCGCAATAACCGACAACCACGCGGGGGAAGCCGCGGGCATCAGCTAGTTTTATATAAATTATTTGACTATAAATGTTGATGGATGGAGAAGAAGAGGAAGACCATGGAAATGATGGATAGATTGTGTGAGGAATGATATGAAAGAAAAAGAAGTTAATAAAAAGAAGCCGGTTGACAGAGGAGAACGGAAGAAAAAAACGTGTTACGCCAAGCCCAAGTAACATGTGTCAAGGGGAGGCTGTATACAGGGTGTAAACTGACTCTTCACGAAGCCGTCAACCAAGCATTATGTACATCAAACTAATTAACTTTACGCAAAAATTTGAGCTGGGAAACGACTTTTATTTTTGGGCTGAAAAATCACGTTTTACAGTAGGACTCAATGTAACTCACTCCATACATTGTCTTGATGGATGGATTGAATAGTAAGAGGGTCCTGGAGGTGTATAAAGTAAAAATCTTTCACTAAACTAAGTAAATTTACGCAAAAATTAGTGTTGGGAAACGCCTTTTTTTTTTGGGCTGAAAAACGACTTTTTACAGTAGGACTCAATGTAACGCACTCAATACAATGTGCTGATGGATGGATTGAATAGTAAGAGGGTCCTGGAGGTGTATAAAGGAAAAATTAAAAACATGTATTTAAAAAAAACTTGTGAAAAAGTTGGAACTTTGACCCCCAATATCTCTGTAACTAGAAGGTTCCCAGGTATGGTCTAGAACGAAAAAATGATCGCAATGACGTGAAAAACAAGTGCCTTTCGGCTTCGTTAAGAGTCTGTTAACACCCTTTATTGTGGCTAGATTCAATAAATTGAGAACTTTAGAATTGTATGACGTTAAAAGCCGTCAGTGGTACCCAACCTTTTCATAGCTCTGGGCGCATTTAAATTATAGGGAATAGTAAATATCAACTAGTTCGAAAATTAATTTTAAGTACTGCGTATGCTTCTATAGCTGTATTTATTAAAGGTAGTTCTTACCTTTATGTACAGGATTAGAATGGGGTAAACAGGATACCCATAGGTCTAATATAATGTACTCAGATAACATTAAATTATATTTTAAACTAGCTGTGCCCGCGACTTCGTCCGCGTGCAATAGTAACTTTGGGCAGCATTTTCTGGATTTTTATATAGACCATTATTATGAAGTTTAGTAAAATTTCAGTCAATGCTACTAAACAGAGAAAGAATAGATAGATATAGATAGTTTAACCCATTCACTGCCCAGTACTTCGCGAAAACTTCGCGAAATTCGTTCGCGTGCCCACAACCCGTATCCGAGTCGTCGTTATAATAAGCTATAGATGACTTGTATCCATACCCAGAACCCGACTAGCGTGTCCATAGCTACGGATACGGGTTGTGCGAACGAACGAATTTATGGTTCGACCCGTGTGTCGGGTGCTGGGCACTGAAAGGGTTAACAAATGTTCGACGTGATTGTCCAAAACTGGTATTACTTTTTTATTTATGAACCGATTGACATGAAACAAACAATTAAAGTTAAGTGAAGCTTACCACAATATATTGGTGAAAATCACATCTTAATCGGATAAGTCGTTTCTGAGATAAGCGTGCACAAACGCACAGACAAACAGACAAAAATTCTAACAAATGTTTTGGGTACTATTTGCGTTGATAAAGGTGCCAATAATATTTTTTCTCATATATCTTCCATGACAGCGATCCGTTACATTTTTATTATATGTATTGATTGATATTGATTGATTGATTGATCATATTTATTATATCGTAATTTTAAGTCCTCTTTTGTTAATATACGATAAAGAATGTTTAGTAACGTACAACTACGCGTGGCAAAATACTAACAGCCGCTCGTGTCGATCTTCAGGTTAAGCCGCGCTTGCCTAGGTTGGTCCTGGGATGGGTAACCACCCATTATATACCAAGTTTCCTTCGTGCCTCGGAAAGCATGTTAAGCCACTGGTCCCGGCTGTTATGTGTATGTGTTTGACTGTCGTTACAGGTAGTCAGTGGCTCGAAAGTCTGACAACTAGTCTTACCAAAGGGTATTCTATTAGCTGCGGGACTGTTCGAAAACGACACTGCGGCCCTGGAACACAAAGGGCAGGGAAGGAACATGGATGGGTTTTAGTCAGTACTAGTCTGACACTCCCTTCCGCTCTGCCCGGAGCGGTAGTCATTTGATAATTTCCCATCCGAAAAAAAAAGAAATAGGGTATTCTATGTATTACCCACCCAGTACTAACTGGGTTGTGGAGGTTAGATAGGCAGCAGCTCCATATAAAATACTGTATATAAAATACTCCATATAAAACTAGAACCAATTTCCGTGCGTTCAAGCGTTTTTTTGTGTTGCCCAAAATCGGTCTTGGTCTTGCGAAATTGCAAGAACAAGACCAAGACTTGAAGACCAAGACCGATTTTTCCCTTTAGCAGTTCACAACAGTCTGTAATTACTTTCTTCTGCAAATATAAAAGCGCACACAAAGCACGTAATTTAAAGATTTAGCGAGTTTAAAGCCCAAAATCGGTCTTGGTCTTGCAGTCTTGGTCTTGTTCTTGCATTTTCGCAAGATCAAGACCAAGACCGATTTTGGGCAACACTATTTTTTTCCATACCCATTATTTGATTCAAATATACAGCTCACAACTTCGAACCCAATAATGATAAATTTATCCATGGTGCTAAGCAACCAGGTTTATCCCAGTTGTAAACGTCCTTTGTGCCCATTGGCCTTGTTTTATTCTGTTTCCTGCTGATAAGGAGGGCCGTGGAAATTATGTTTTCCTACTATTCCGCTATTCTTTTCTGATTAATTTCGTTGTAAGATCCAAGAGAGTACTGTCACTGTGTGTACTGTATGGTGTCGGACGTAAAGAATAGCACCATCCAATATCTTCCCGTGGGTGTCATAAGAAGCGACTAAGGGTCTTACCAGAGAATGGGCAGCAGCGTTCTCTGTGTTTTTGTAACAACCGTACTGCGATTGCCAAACCGCCTGCCAATCGTGGTAATTATGGGAAAATTCCCCTTTAGGGGAGGCTTATGTCCAGCAGTGGACGTCTTTCGGCTGAAATGATGATGATGAGAGAAATTCCTGATGGAAAAACCCAATAGCAATTTGCCCGACCCGGGAGTCGAACCCAGGACCTCATGCTCAGCAGTCGCGCTTGCGACCACTAGACCAACGAGGCAGTCAAATAAACTATTCAAGGTAATACATTTAACCTTAAGAATAAAACCTTTACTTACAGTAGTTCGGTCAAACTACGCGGTAACAATTGAACCCAGCTTCCTGCGACCCTTCATAATATTAACAAGAACTTTAATTCGTCCATCCCCCCGTTTTGACATAAAATGACCCCAAGGACAGTCCCTCAAAACGTTACTTTATGTTAATACGGAAATGGGACGTGACAGACATACTGACAAGGTTGAAAAGGAATTTCTGTTTTTTAACATACAACCTGTATACAGGGTGAATTTTACAAAGTTGGCGTAGATGGCCAAATCCGAAACTATGAGGAATAGCGAAAAATACTCCAAGGAGTCTCGAGCCCGATTTTGATGAAAACCAAAACTGGAATCGAACCCGTTGATTTTGGAAAAAAAACACACAGGACTGTGTTACAGTAGTAGGAAAATAACAGACTGATTATGCTTAAACTTATGCCCCTTTTTTTTTACGGATGGCAAATCATCAAATGACTTCTCCCGCTCCGGGCAGAGCGGAAGCGAGTGTCAGACTTGTACTGACAAAAACCCATCCATGTTCCTTCCTTGCCCTTTGTGTTCCAGGGCCGCGGTAACTCTTTCGAACAGTCCCGCTGCCCTGGCAGGCATCGGCCCTTGCGGGCCCCTCCCTGTTTGCTGAAATCTCTTTGAGGCGCGCGTGTAACACGAACACGCCGTCTATACGGCCTCAAACTTATGCTCCTGTCACCATTAAACTCTAAAAACAGATACTTCACGAAACTCATTAACGATATTAAAGTAACAATATAGAACAATTAAAACGTGACGCCAAACCGGATTATATCGCAGCTTCAGTTAAAATTGACAAACTTTACTGAAGTTGTAAGTTAACGCGTTTGACATAGGACACGCTTGTTATGTGTTCTCGGTTTGTTTTGTACAGTCTCGAATTCTCGGGATTTATAACCTGTTTGTAACGTGTTTGTAAGCGCGACTGCTGAACGTTGGGGTCCTGCGTTCGATTCTCTTAGCCTTTTCCCAACTGTGTCGGGGCTTTCTTCCAGTCTAACAGGATGTAGGCTGATACCAGTATTTTACAAGGAGCGACTGCCTATCTGACCTCCACGGCCCAGTTAGTGCTGGGTAATACGATACCCCTTGGTAAGACTGGTTGACAGAATTTCGGGCAACTGACTACCTGTAATAACTGACAAAGATCTAGAAATGACAAGCAGAACCGATCGCTTAACGGGTTTTTCGAGGTGCGGAGGAAACTCGCATGTAATGGATCTACTTGCTAGATATGAAAGTTTAATATTGCACTGTGCTTTGTGCTTGCAACAACTATTTCAGGGATTTTGGTCACCCATCCACAGACCAATATAGGCAAGCACGGCTTAATCCTGAAGATCGACGCGTTCGGCTGTTACTATTTAACCAAGAGCCCTAACAATGGTGGAAAGTCAAAAATACATGACACTGGAATAAGCTACCAAACAATTTACGTCAATTTGACGGCACGGTTGGCGCAGTGGTTGAGTGATTGGCTGCTGCGCTACGTGTCACGGGTTCGATCCCCGCACGTTACAAATATTTCTATCGTTCAAAAGTTGTACCGGGTCTGGCTGTTTGTGTATGTGAGTTTAAATGTTTGTAAACGTACCCATGATACAAGAAAAATTCCTAGTTTAGAGCAACATAAAAAAAAATAATCTGTTGGATGTCGTCGTATAAAAACTAAACTCATTGAAAGCGATTGGTGCTTGTCTATGCCGTTTAACGTAACGTTATTTTCTTTTACCCAACATTTTTGGATGAAAAGATAAAAGAAAATAAGATACATTAGGAGATAATTATGTAGCCTATAAAAACAAATTGGTAATGATTGCAAATGGCAATTGCAGAAGACTGCTGCCCCTAATTTTTTATGTTTATCGTTTTTATTACTAAATTGGGTGAAATTATCCTGAAAATAATACTTTAAAGCTTATTTTACGTTCAGAATATAGCAGAAGTAGATTTAAGTTATATATATAATAATATCTTGGGACAACCAACACACCGCCATCTGATCCCAAACTAGGCAGAGCCTGTACTATGGCAACCAGACAGCTGATAAACATACTTATATATTTCTAAATACATAGGTACATATTATAGATAAATTATACACCCAGATACAGAACAAATAATCGTACTCATCGCACAAAGATTTGTCCTGTGTGGAAATCGAACCCACGACCTCCGTCCTAGCAGTCAGGGTCACTAACCACTAGACCAACAGGCCAATCAAAAGTTGTAAGTTTTTTGTTTGATAAAATAGGACGATTTACAGGAAATACTTTTAAACTGAATAAAAGTCACATACCAAAGAACGAACCCTTTAATTGAAACTACAACCTACCACTACAATCTCTGGCAAATAAAAGCAAAGAAGTAGGTCTCCAAATGAACATTACTAAGATTAAACTAATGACCAACTCAGCAGAGACTGACATAGTACTTGACGGAAACAAGACCGAATATGTTCAAGAATATATGTATTTAGGACAGATAATTTCGCAAGAAGACCAAATGTCAAAGGAACTAAATAAAAGGATTGCCAGTGGTTAGAGAAAATACTGGTCTCTGAAAGAAATTATGAAAAGCAAGGATTTAAGCATAAGCATTAAACGAAAAACATTCCTCCCCTGCATTACATACGGAAGCGAGACTTGGTCCCTCACTCAGTCTCACAGAGAAAAACTAGTTAAGTGTTAGAGGGCAATGGAGAGAAGTATGTTGGCAATAAAGCTTAGCGACCGAATCAGCTCAAACGAAATCAGAAATAGGACCAAAGTTGCCAATATACTTAATCGAATTGACCAACTTAAATAGAGGTGGACAGGTCACATGCTACGTTGTAAAAATGAGAAAAGGAGCAAGCAGGTAACACTCTGGTACCCAAGAGATGGAACTAGACAGCGGTGTCGACAAAAAGAAGATGGGAAGATGACTTCCGCTTTAGGACCCTACTGGACTACAATTGCAGTTGACACAGTTGGAGGAGGCCTAAGTCACAAGACACCGAACTGAGGGACATCCTATAACGAAAATGAAAAGTCCAAACAGAGTATCACCAGTTCGGAATAACAGGCTATGAAATGAAAAACAATCTACCAACCTATACATTATTATAGCATATTTATATAGCAATAAAATTAAATATGAATTAAGTTAAGATAATACTGCGCTCCAAAACAAATATAGCTGACGTGGCTCAAAAGGCTGCCCAACTCAAATAGGACTGGGCAGGGCATGTCTGCCGCATGCCCGACAAACTGTAGGCCAAAATAGCAGGTAACTGGTGCCCTAAGACAGTGAGGCGGGCTCGTGGCAGGCCACGAAGGAGATGGCGGGACGAACTGGATAAGTTCCGTCCGAACTGGAAGGAGGACGCGCGGGTTCGTGAGAGATGGAAGGAGTGGAGGGAGGCCTTTGCCCAGGAGTGGGACAGAGCAGACTAGTAAAAAAAACAAATGTGTGCGTGTAACCTTTACGCGCGATTGAAGTGAAACTTCTTTTTCTTTTAATTTACTTATTTTAAAAGTAATAAATAAACAAGTATATTTAGAGATTTTCAAAAAAATCTGAGTTACTCCCTAGTCGCGCCTAAAGAAGTTTTACTTCAAAAACTTTGACTTTGACTTTATTTGCCTGAAAATGGTGTTTTACAGATTTTATAACACAAACATAGTTCTTTCGCCTACTAAAAACGGCATGCAAATAATGCGAGGAAATGAATTAAAATTTTCAAAATCAATGGACGACACGGTTCGACGGCACGGTTGGCGCAGTGGCTGAGCAATTAACTGCTGCGCTGCGTGTTGCGGGTTCGATCCCCGCACGGAACAAATATTTGTATGGCCTACAGATAGTTGTTCCGGGTCTGGCTGTTTGTGTATGTGAGTTTAAATGTTTGTGTTACCCACGATACAGGAGAAATTCCTAGTGTGGGGCAACGTTTTCTTAAAAAAAAAAAAAAAAAAAAATGATGCTCACAAACAACAATATTTTTTCTCGCGTTGATGAGTTCATTTGTTTTTTTTCAATAAACTGCTTTCTATTTGCAAGCCAATTTGATATTTAAATAAAACCTTTGATAAGTTGGCTCCTTGGTTGCCATGCTTTTGAGTATAAGATCGTTCCATTTTTAAATATAGTAAGCGTTACTTCCGTCAGAAAAAAAATCTGAGTTACTCCCTAGTCGCGCCTAAAGAAGTTTTACTTAAAAAAAAAACATGTGTGCAATTCACACGTGATAAAAGTGAAACCTTCAAAAATATTGGCTTCAAGATAAACACTGTATAATGCTTCCTATCTCATTTTCTCCCACGTTAAATCTTATGAAGTTATGTGTCTGTCTCTTTTTACTATCGCTTTTTCGTTTCATCGACTTTCAAATCACAACGATGCTAAAGAAGTGCTCACTTCACAAAAAGTTTTATAACAAAAGAAGAGAGAAAACGAGTATTTTCGAATTCACGTTACGATGATATTTTCTTTGTACGCTGTCCACCAATTGTAGTGATTAATAATTATTATTTATTTATTTATTAGATTTAGTACAGCATAAGCCATTAACACTGAATTAAATAATCCTTTTACTCGCTCTTCTCACAAAACCTCAAACATTCTAACATTATCGTCTTCCATTCATCAGCAAACAAGTCCAATCCTGGATTGGTCTCCACGAGCGCGTTGAGCATCGTAAGCATACGCGGTATAGGGGAGGCGGATCGAGCTACATTATGACATCAAATAGGAACTGCCGCTAAAGCTTTTGTCCATAATAAGCTCATCTTCTACCTAGCCTTTTCCAAACTACGTTGAGGTCGGCTTCAAGTCATTTCGGACGCTCCATAATATAAGGTCCCATTAAAATAAATGGACAAACTTTAGAAATCATTCAGATCACCAAAATCAGAACAATGGTAAACAAAAAAAAAAGGAGCATTAGATAGCAACTTACAAGAAAAAAAAATCAGCTATTTTAATAAATAATAAATTAATTAACAATTTTAGGTCAATATAAAATCACTTTAATCAGTGTTTTTTTTTGCTTGGATATCTTTGGTTAGACGTTCTAAACACTGTGTTAAAATTTGTCCATCTATTTTAATGGGACAACCCAGTTACTGGGAATGGGACTGCCTATCTGACATCCACAACCCAGGTGGTACTGCGTAATACAATATCCCTTTGTAAGACTGGTTGTCAGACTTTCGGGCTGCTGACTACCTGTAACGACTGTCAACGATCTACAAATAACAGCCGAGGCCAACGGTTTCACATATTTTCCGAGGCACGAAGGAAACTCGGTATGTAACGGGCGGTCACCCATCCACGACCCAACCTAGGCAAGCGCTGCTTAACTTTGAAGATCGACCCCGATCGGGTGTCATTATTTAGCCTAGAGCTCCTTCTCGTTTATGATAAGTTATGATTACAGCATACATAAGGAGCAGCGGTGGTCCAATAGTGGCGGTCCCGACTTACGAGCAGTTAGTCGTGGGTTCGAACCCAGGCAGGCGCATTACTTTGTGTAATTTATTTCATCACCACTGCTTTCAAAACGGTGCAGGAAAACATCGTGAGGAAACCGGCATGTCCTAGAATCAAGAATACGAAGACATGTGACATCTACCAAACCGCACTGGGCCAGCGTGATGGATTATAGCCCATTCCCTCTCATAGAGAGGAGGGCTTTGTCCCAGCAGTGGGAACATTATACGCTGACAATGATGAAAAATGACAATGAATGATACATATAAGCCCATGTTTAGAAGTGAGTGTTGCTATTGGATGGTTACTGAAGACGAGAGTTATTACAAAACACTTTCCTCGCTTAGAATCATAACGTATTCAAATAAGCTTAATTCACCATACTACAGACTGCATTCACTAATACCTCGAAGATGTCAGAGCGGGACACAACTACAGAACCTGTTCCTTTCTCCCCCTGAAACATATACCTTTTCATTATGACTTCAGTCGCGTCGCGAACTCACTCAAGAGCGGACCGATAGCGCTCCCGCCCGAAAATCTAAAAAAAAAATCATAATAAAACACGTGCATCGAATTCCAAATTCAAAAGTGACGTTTCAACTTTTTAAGGATTAAATTATCGTGCAACGGTGTAAAAGTATACGGTCTGAGAAGTTTGTAAAAAGTTTAGTTGATATAAAAAATATTTGTGGTGACTTTGTCGCTGATGCCAGATTATTAAGATCAAAATAACCTAGGAATATTTTGGTCGAGGACGCCGTTTGCTCGGAGACAGTTCAACTGTTCGTGATATATGGTTCTTGGTTATTGTGTGAGTAAATTTTATAAGTCTAGTTTTTTTTTTAAGATACTTTTTGTGGAATATTTTTGGTATTTTCTTTCTGTGGGTTGGTAATACTTTAGTGGTAATGATTAATAGAGCATAGTTTTAAAAACATTTTTTCATGGAAAAGTTCGTCTACCTTACCTTAGATAGCTTTAGATAGTCAATTAAAAAGCTTGGGAACTTGTAGTTACTAAGCGAGCAATGAAATATATTTGCCAACATTTTTAAAACTGATATTTTTTAGTTTTTTCGGAATTTCCGTTTTAATCGTCATGAGAATAAAATAATAAGTTCTTACTTGTCTTTCTTATAAATGCAATAGTTAAAATTCAAATTGTTTTATTGTGTAAATGTTTTTTTTTCATTCAAATTTCTGGTAGATTCAAATAATTTAATCTGAAGTTCGCGGGGCAAGCGTGGCCAAAAATTGCACTAAACAGAGACGTTTGGAGGGCCAAAGGGGATGCCTTTGCCCAGCCGTGGGATACAATGTGGGCTAAAAAAAAACAGAACGTCAGGCAATGACTCTAAGCCCTAAATGGATTAACAAGCAAATTTTAGTATTGATCAAGTTTTGCTGAATTAGGCACATTCAGTTAAAATACGATAGCGAAGATAAGAAGAGAGATAATATTGATGTTGGATGGCAATAGATTATTTCAGACGGAAAAAGTTAAATCATTAGTTGGGAATTTAAAATCAACCTAAGTTTATTCTTTTGTAATGTCAATCGATCTTTATGAGAATAACTCGTCCTGGTGGCCTCTAATGGCCGCTTTAGAAAAATCATAATAGGATAATAATATAAGGTCCCATTAACATAGATGGACAAATTTTAACACAGTGTTCAGTACGTCTAACCAAAGATAACATAACATAACATCACGCCTGTAATCCCCGTAGGGTTAGGAAGAGGTGTACCTAATAGTACACCCACATTTCGCCAGTTATACCAAAGATATCCAAGCAAAAATAACACTGATTAAAGTGATTTTATTTTGACATAAAATAATTAATTGCCAGCATTTTTAGTGTATTTTCGTTAGCTGATTTTATTTTCTTGTAAGTATGTAAGGCGTTTTTCTTATTTTTTTTTTACCATTGTCCTTGTTTTGGTGGTCTGAATAATTTCTAAAAGTTTTTCTATCTATTTTAATGGGACCTTATGTACATATATCGCGTTAAAATTCTTAAAATAGTCCCAGACGAAGTTAATGTTATGAATTGTAGCTTTGAAACCATTTTACGAATTATAGCGTAAGTCATATTATCATCTGATGCGGGCATTTTAGCCCCCTTATAGTTAAAATAAAGGGTGTAAAAAGACTCTTAACGAAACCGAAAGGCACTTGGTTTCTCTGTCATTGCGATATCTTTTTTGCTCTAGACCATACCTGGGAACCTTCTAGTTACGGAGACATTGGGGGTCAAAGTTCAAACTTTTTTCCAAAGTTTTTTTTTTAAATACGTTTTTATTATGCAGTTTTTTTTTACTTCACGACCCACCTACTATGTAATCCATTCATCAGCACAATATTTTGAATATGTTACATTGGATCCTACCTACTAAAAATAAGTCGTTTCCCAGCTTCGTGAAAGTCGGTGGCTGACGGCTTCGTGAAAAGTCTGTTTACACCCTGTATTATCCAATCAGCATGACTGTATGAAAAGTCACATCTATGGTGAAATCGCTTTAACTAGGCAAATCAATTTGAATGTGAACTTGTACAAAAAGCCACAATTGTAAACGATAGCCCTCGCTACCCATTTTAACTGTCACTATAATAATATATCGTATCGCACTCGTATAAAACGGACACGCCTTGTATTAATATCATATTTAATTGCGTGCGATATTGTATTTAGCGACAGTTAGTACGGGTAGCGATAAATATCGTTTACAATTACGAGTTTTTGGTACAAGTTCACGTTCAATTATTTTGCCAGCTTAAAACGAGTCTACGGACAAACTAGATTAAACAAATGAAGTACACATTTTTAGCAAACAAAAATGGTTTTACGGCAAATGGATATTCCAAATGAAAGGGTCTAGACAAAAGGCTGCGGGACTGTTCGAAAGAGATACCGCGGCCCTGGAACACAAAGGGCAAGGAATAAACATAGATGGGTTTTAGTCAGTACAAGACTGACGTTTCCTTCCGCTCTGCTCAGAGCGGGAGAATTCATTTGCTGATATTTCCGATCTGAAAAAAAAGGGTCTAGACAAAATTAAATTCCACCATTTTTATGGATACTATCTAAGTCAAAAATGCAAGGGACTGACGGTAGCTACCGAAAAATCTTATCCTGTCCTTTTGAAAGTTAAAATTATATAACTCGTTGATAGTGATTGCCCTTTGACTGGACTCGAAAGACGTTAGATAGTACATTTGTACTGTTTTTATACCAGACTAGCGCTTCGCCCGCGACTTCGTTCGCAAAAGTTATGAAAGCTCTGCTAATATGCATGATATAAATATAATTTATAGCTTGTAACAACCACGAATAATGTAGCTTTCTTCCAGCGAAAAAAAATATATAATTGGATCATTTGTTCCGGACATTACCTGGACATACAAACTTACAACTAAATTGTATCTCTTTATAATATTAGAATAGACCAGTGTAGCATTCAAATGGCGTGAAAGGTAACAAACAAACAAACTTACTTTCGCATTTATAATATAAAGTACTAGCTGTCCCGCGCAACTTCGTCTGCGTCAAACCTAGATAACGACTGCAGCGCCATCTGTCGGGCTGATTTGGGAATCTAAACCATCCAGGGTGCCACCCAAACGCATACAAAAAAATTCATTCAAATCGGTCCAGCCGTTTAGGAGGAGTTCAGTGACATACACACGCACAGTAGAATTATATTTATAAAGATGGATAAATCAACAAGTAAAGTTTAAAAACACCTGAAATTAAGAAAACATTTTCCAATTTTTCCTTATACCCGCTACCGGCGTGGAGATAGTGATTTTCCGGCATGAAAACATCTCTTTATATGCTAATCCAGAATACGTTCTACCTTGTACCAAATTCCGTCCATATCCGTCGACCCATAATATCGTGATTGAGGTAGTACCTTATATCGGAACTTTTACTGAATTGGATTAGTTTTGTTTAATTTTTTTGTTTTTTGTTTTGTTTAATTTTTTTGTTTTGTTTAATTTTTTATTGTTTTTTGTCTAGCATTATCACAATCTCATATAAAAGTAAAGAGAATTTTATAGGTTAAAATTATTTAATCTTTAAATTGAGTGCTTTTTTCGGATTTGCTAGTTATACTTATTTTGCTGTTCTTTTGATAATAATTTTGTTTTATTGATAATTTAACCATTTTTTTGTATTTTCCTGTACGTATTTTCTTTCTTTCTTTCTTTAAGTATCCTAAATGGGTTACTTCCGGGGCAAAGGTGGTATGATTTTTGATTTTCGAAGTAATTAGTATTTTACATTTTTTTTTTCTTTTTACTTTTTTTTTATATTTATATATTTACTGTTTCTGCCTATCCGTATCCCCATGAGGAAAAGGCGTGAATTTACGTGTATGTATATATATATAAACATGTTATTATTGGAAACTTATAGACATCATCCATATTGACGTTGGCGAGCCTTGACGAAATAAAATATATTCAGCTGTAAACGGTTAGACTGGAAGCCGACCCCAACATAGTTGGGAAATGGATAGGTCGTAAATAATCCTGGCTTACCTGCATGATTGAAATCCTTTCAGTGAAAGCGTGCTGGGCCCATAACCTGATAGGTTTGGGTAAAATCAAAAAACTAGTGTGCTCTAGACCACACGACTGAAGTAAAACTTAAACAAATGCCGAACAATCGTCTGTCAAATTCAAAAACGTAACTCTCTCTCTTTCTATCTTCACTAACTTATATCTCCCTCTCAACTTCCGTTTGCCTCGTAACGTAACGCATTCACCAGTGCTGTGAAACCACTTTTTTTTTTTTGCTGAAAAATCACGTTTTACGGTAGGACTCAATGTAACGTACTCAAAACATTGTGCTGATGGATGGATTGAATAGCAAGGGGGTCCTGGAGGTGTTTAAAGTAAAAATCATACATTAAAAACATGTATTAAAAAAAAAAAAATTGAAAAAGTTGGAACTTTGACCCCCAATATCTCCGTAACTAGAAGGTTCCCAGGTGTGGTCATGAACAAAAAAAAAAAATATCGCAATGTCTTTCGGCTTCGTTAAGAGTCTGTTTACACCCTTTATAAATTCATTTTACATGAGACTATACAATATGGCCCACCCATTAGAATGAAACTAGCGCGATAATACGCAAGCGTAAGAGACTAGGCGTCAGCTGTTGCGTTCAATATAAGTGCTCTACATCTACATAGCGATTTGATTGGCCTGTTGGTCTAGTGGTTAGTGACCCTGACTGTTAGGACGGAGGTCGTGGGTTCGATTCCCACACAGGACAAATCTTTGTGCGATGAGTACGATTATTTGTTCTGTATCTGGGTGTAAATTTATCTATAACTAGCTGATGCCCGCGGCTTCGCCTGCGTGGATATCGGTTATCGCGACCAAAAGTAATCATGATGATCCCATTCCCTCAACTCATGGGAACCTAGTTTGCCCATTTTCAAAGTATTAAAATGGATATAGTATATTATCCTTAAGAGATAGACATAAGCCATAGTGGATTTTTCTGTAAACCTATATAAGATATACAATTCTGCCATTCATCATTTTGTTATATCTTAAAGGGCAGCGTTTTCGTTGAAAGCTCCCCCAGACGGCTTATTTTTTTCCAACACCTCCAACAAATATCATTATATTTTAGCCAATCTGTACAAAAACTTGAGAAATTATATACTGAAAAATTCCTCGAGAACCACTCTATCTATTTAAGAAAACAACATGAAAATCAGTGCAGTAATTTTTGAGTTTATCGCGAACAGACAGATAGACGCGGCGGAGAACATTGTGTTATAATATGTAGTGCTATTGGGTTCGGCTTCCAGTACATCCGGATGCAGCTGAATACCAGTATTTTACATGGAACGACTGTCTATCTGCCCTCCACAACCCAGTTAGTTATGGGTAAAACGATACCCTTTGGTAGAAATACAGTGAAATTAGTGATAGCTTTAATTTCCACATCTGGTGTTCCAGATCTTCAATTTTTATTCGTCAACAGAGAGTGCTCATCAGGCTGAACAACTTTTGCTAAGACGTCATTCCTATATATATTATAGTGTTACTGGGCTCTTGGAGCTCCACGACAGGTGTTCCACATCTTCAATTTTTATACGTCAACAGAGAGTGCTTATCAGTCTGAACAACTCTTGCTAAGACGTCATTCCTATATATGTTATAGTGTGGCTGGGCTCTTGGAGTTCCACATCAGCTGTTTCAGATCTTCAAATTTATTCTCTTAGCAGAAAATGCTCATTACGTGGAACAATTTTTGCTATGGTACCATTTTTGTATCTCTTATAGTTTAGCTGGTCTGTTGCGGTTCTGCATCAGGTGTTCAAATTTCCAAGATAAATTATAGCCTATGTTTTGCCCAGACTTAATACCTATACAACAAAAACAAAATCATTCAAATCCGTCGAGTAGTTCCGAAGATTAGCGTGTACAGACAAACAGACAAACAGACAGACTTTTTTTTTTGATTCGTGCTCTATTACTGTTTCTAAACCCCCCACAATTTTTTTTTTTAATATATTCAATGTACAGACACAGTTTTTTTACAGTCTTATTGTATGTATAGATATAGATATGTATGTATTTAGAAATATATAAGTATGTTTATCAGTTGTCTGGTTGCCATAGTACAGGCTCTGCCTAGTTTGGGATCAGATGGCGGTGTGTTGGTTGTCCCAAGATATTATTATTATTATTATTCCGTTTATTCATATATATACATATTTTTTAACATTTTTAAATATTTCTTAAAACAGACCATATAAAAACATTTAAAAATATAAAAAAATAGCGGTCCGCCGGTGTCGGGAACAGGGTCCAAGCTACCGGTGGTTAGGGCTCCAGAGACAGGAACCTCCTCACAATGCGAGCCGTATCGAGGAGTACTGCCTTCTGACTACTACTACTACTCTACTGGCCCTTGATCCAACCGCCTAAGGCGAGCTTCGAGAGATGGTCGTCGAAGCTCTTAGCCATAAGGCCATTGGCCGTCACGACAATCGGCACAATGATAGCCGAGTTCACATTCCACATGTCGACAACCTCGTGTGCCAAGTCGAGATATTTTATTTGTTTCTCTTTCTCAGCTTTCACGAGGTTCTCGTCATGCGGGATGGCGACATCGATTATCATTACGCGGCGCGCTGATCGGTCTATTACCACTATGTCAGGCTTATTGGCTACAATAGTCCTGTCAGTAATGATAGACCGATCCCAGTACAGCGTGACATGGTCTTTCTCGAGAACTGGGTCGGGCACATACTTGTAGTACGGTACCTCAGATTCCACAAGTTTATATTTCAAGGCGAGTTGCTGGTGAATAATCCTGGCTACTTGGTTGTGCCTGTGCAAGTACTCGCCGTTAGCCAGACGAGAACAACCAGAAATAATATGTCTAATGGACTCACCCGGACGGTGGCATGCCCGACACACGTCAATTATTTTATTATTATTCCGTTTATTTATATATATACATATTTTTTAACATTTTTAAATATTTCTTAAAACAAACCATATAAAAACATTTAAAAATATAAGAAAATAGCGGTCCGCCGGTGTCGGGAACAGGGTCCAAGCTACCGGTGGTTAGGGCTCCAGAGACAGGAACCTCCTCACAATGCGAGCCGTATCGAGGAGTACTTCCTTCTGAATCAGGCCCTTGATCCAACCGCCTAAGGCGAGCTTCGAGAGATGGTCGTCGAGGCTCTTAGCCATAAGGCCATTGGCCGTCACGACAATCGGCACAAAGATAGCCGAGTTCACATTCCACATGTCGACAATCTCGTGTGCCAAGTCGAGATATTTTATTTGTTTCTCTTTCTCAGCTTTCACGAGGTTCTCGTCATGCGGGATGGTGACATCGATAATCATTACGCGGCGCGCTGATCGGTCTATTACCACTATGTCAGGCTTATTGGCTACAATAGTCCTGTCAGTAATGATAGACCGATCCCAGTACAGCGTGACATGGTCTTTCTCGAGAACTGGGTCGGGCACATACTTGTAGTACGGTACCTCAGATTCCACAAGTTTATATTTCAAGGCATGTTGCTGGTGAATAATCCTGGCTACTTGGTTGTGCATGTGCAAGTACTCGCTGTTAGCCAGACGAGAACAACCAGAAATAATATGTCTAATGGACTCACCCGGACGGTGGCATGCCCGACACACGTCAACCGTCCCGTCCTTCATAATATATTTCCGGTAGTTGTTCGTCAACATAACTTCGTCCATAATCGCACAGACAAAACCTTCAGTTTCCCCAAAGAGGTCGCCGAAACGTAGCCAGGACACGGACGCTAGAAAATCTACATCGGGCCCATGAAGAGCCCGGTAGAAGCGCCCGTGAAGCTCCTTGCTTTGCCATACTTCCTTGCGGTCATCGGTAGTAAGTACTACAGGTTTGCGCCAGTTCTCTTTAGCCATGGATAGCGGGGTCAGTCCCTTGTCCACTGCGACCACATCTCGGTGCATACCCACATCGGTTTCTAAAAAATAATCTCTGAGACTGCACACCTCGCGGTTGTGGAGGGTCTTCGCATTTAAAAAGCCTCGACCTCCGCACTTCCGCGGGATGTACAGTCTCATCACTGATGATCGTGGGTGATGCATCCGGTTTGCCGTCAGCAGTGTACGGACTCTCCTGTCCAGGGTATCGGGTCTGAGTCCATTTGAGTATGCCGAAAGAGTACGTTAAAACCGGCATGACCCAACCGTTGAAGGCGCGCACCTTGTTCCCACCTGAAAGAAGGCTATTTAATACCTTCTTCAGGCGTCCAAAGAAGCGCTCCCTCAACGATTGCTTCATGTCAGTCACATTAATGCCCAACGCATCCGACATACCCAAATACTTATAGCTTTCGGCTGAGGAGAGGGATCTCAGGTGTATGGAATCCGAGAGCTGAATTCCCTCGGATGCCATAATCTCCCCTCGCTTTACATACATGACTGCACATTTGTCCACACCAAATTCCATCCTGATGGCGCTACTAAAAGTTTCAGTTACTCTCAGTAACTCCATCAGACGCAATTTGTTGGGGGCAAAGAGTTTCAGATCATCCATGTAAAGCAGGTGAGATATGACCTGACCATCTCTTCTCAACCGGTAGCCTAGACCTGAATCCTCCAGCAATGTGCTTAGAGGATTCAGGGCTAGACAGAACCAAAGTGGACTCAGACTGTCGCCCTGGAATATTCCCCGTTTAATCCATACAGGCTCATCGTTCCCCTGGATCTGTCGACATCCTGGATATCGAAGGACCGTCCTCCATTGCCCCATACACGACTCAAGGAAGGCGCGTTGAGTTGCATCTATCTTGTACAACTCCAGCACCCTCATGAGCCATGTATGTGGCACCGAGTCGTAGGCCTTCTTGTAATCTATCCAACATGTCGCTAGATCCTTGCGAGAGCGACGAACCTGTTGGCTAATGGCCATGTCGATGAGGAGTAGCTCCTTATTACCGCGGGATCCTTTCCTGCATCCATTTTGAGAGGCAGACATAATGGAGTTTTTGTCAATGTGTGTATTAAGTTTCGCTCTCAAAATGGATGTCAGAAGTTTATAGACCGTCGACAAACACGTGATCGGCCTATAATTCTTGGGTTCCGCGGGACTACCTGACTTATGGAGCAGGTGGGTAACGCCTGTTGTTAAAAACTGTGGCAGGAACCGAGACTCTAAGGATGACTGGAATTGGGATGCCAAGCAAGCGTGTGAACTACTAAGCCATTTTAGCCAGAAGTTGTGCAGTCCGTCCGGTCCTGGTGACTTCCAGTTCGGTAACGGACGAACTGCTCTGGCTATATCTAACGGTGTAATATAAATTGGTTCCATTTCTGGAATAGGTTCACACGCTTGCTCGACATCACGCATCCAGTCAGCCTCAGTATGAGAGACGGGCACCGACCAGATGCTGCGCCAGAAAGAACTCGTGGCGGCATCATCTGGGCGGCACACGTCTGTCATATTTTGCTCAGGTCGCTCCCAAGCTGAGAGGTGGGTGTACAGCACCCACCTCTCATCGCTCTGGAACATGCGATTCTGTGAGTACCGATCAACCCGCCGCTTATACCGCCGAATACGGTTCGCCCATGCATAAACTTTCTGCTTCAGGAAGTCAATGCGCTCTGTGACACGGGACATGTATTCTTGAGGGCTGACTCCAGTCCCCGCGAATGCCCGCCTCACAAAGCGCATCACACGTGGTCGAGTATTGCCCTCCCTGAAGCAGTATAGTTTACCGATGAGTACCCTGGCCCCGTCGACACGGCGCTCGATCCTGCGCTGCCAGGCTGGTACGGCTGGTTTTGGTCGAGTAGCTACGTCACAATTTGGAAATTTGACATTAGCTAAACGACATGCCGCAACA
This sequence comes from Lycophotia porphyrea, assembly GCA_950005105.1. Classification (NCBI taxonomy): domain Eukaryota; kingdom Metazoa; phylum Arthropoda; class Insecta; order Lepidoptera; family Noctuidae; genus Lycophotia; species Lycophotia porphyrea. The sequence continues at coordinate 13,535,254 of OX465406.1, forward strand.
GCCCCACAGTACAGGATCGAGTGCGTATCAACGAGGTCCTCACTACTCTCGAATATACTCTTGAGTTGCGAGTCCAAGGCACACACCAGCGCCCTATTTTTGTTATGCATGGGTAACCGTGGTAATCGGGGCCTAATTTCGGTAGCAGTGGATCGATATTCGCGAAGCGCATCTTCCAGAGCGCTCCTCAATCGGTCGTTGCACTGGCTACTTACCGTGGCAACCCTATCATCTTGCTCTTCGACTACAGGACCAAAACGCGGTGAGATTGTACTAGCTGACGCTGCAAGCGTTGGTGGTTGAGTCAAGACGGTTGCTCAGTATCTCTGAGCGCAGCCTATCAAGTGCGGCATCGTCCAACATGTGATTGCGTTGGATGACCCGCACCTGATCCGACAGTCGTTGGGCCGAGACGTTGACGGTTGGTTCCAGATCCTGAAACAGAGACAGCATCCTAACACGGTACGCAGTGAGGTTAGTTCCCCCCTCTGTAGACCCATAGTATATTATTATTATTATATCCTTTATTTATTTATATACATATTCTTTTCATTTTTAAATATTTAAATAAAAAACAACTTAAAAAAACATTTAAAAATATAAAAAATAGTAGCCCACCAGCATTGGGAACAGGGTCCGAGCTACCGGTGGTCAGGGCTGTTGAGAGAGGAACCTCCTGACAATACGCGCCGTGTCCAGAAGTACTGCTTTCTGAATCAAGCCCTTGATCCAGCTGCCAAGCGAGAGCCTCCTTAAATGTTGGTCGAGGCTACTAGCTATTAATCCATTGGCTGACACGACTATCGGCACAATAACTGCTGTACTCACATCCCACATGTCGACAACCTCGCGAGCCAGATCTAGATACTTGAACTGTTTATCTTTTTCTGCTTTCACGAGGTTCTCGTCATGCGGGACTTTTATATCAACAATCATTGCGCGGCGCTCCAATCGATCTATCACCACAATGTCAGGCTTATTGGCAACAATAGTCCTGTCAGTGGTGATAGGTCGATCCCAATACAACGTGATATTACCATTATCGAGAACTGGGTCGGGCGCATACTTATAGTATGGCACTTCTGATTCCACAAGGCTATACTTCAAAGCAAGTTGCTGGTGGATAATCCTGGCAACGAGGTTGTGTCTATGCAAGTATTCTCCGTTAGCTAGACTAGAACACCCAGAAATAATGTGTCGGATCGATTATTATTATTACTTTGCATAATTACTCTATGTAGTGCTAGTTATTGGTTTAGTATAAAACATTGAGAGAAGAATATTTGCGACGAGAAAACTGGGTAAAAATCTATAATATGTAGTACTACTAATTTATACAAATAAATAAAATTGAAATGTCTGTTTGTAATTTTAAAGTAACAGCTTTTTACTGAATGTATAAGAAAGTGTATACGATACTTACAACAAAAAAAGTATTTTTTTACTTTTTGCATGTCTGTCTGTTTTTCCAACCGATCTCTGAAACGGTTGGACAGATTTTGACGGAACTTTTACTTGCGGATAGCTGATGAAGAAGTAACTAAGGACTACTTTCATTTTTAAAAAGGGATTAGAGATCCGCGCAAAAAAAAAGAAAACTCATGTTTTTTTTTTAGAAAATCCGAATCAAATGTGGAAGTAATGTTTTTATAATAATTACGCGCATGAAGGTCGCGGGCTACACCTAGTCTGTACTACAAAGAGGTAAAATTCGACTCCTGAGCATGAAGTCCTAGGTTTGTTCCCGGTTCGGGTAAAGTGTTATTGGGTTTTTCCATCACGAATTTTTCAGTAGCAGCCACAGTCTGGGTTTGTGCCCGGTTGAAATAAACTCGCCCCCTATGACATGCGACCCCACGAAATGTGGGTGTGCTCTATTAGGTGCACCTCTGCCCAACCCTTCGTGGATTACAAGCGTGATGTTATGTTATGTAGGAGGTAATCTCTGAAACATTTAATCAGGTTTAAAAAAATATTTTTCTGATGGAAACATACTCCATCGCCGAGTGCTATAAAATGTGTTATTTTTCACGTAGGTGGAGTCGTGGGTGAAGCTGGTAATTTAAAAAACGATATCACTTTGAAATAGCTAAAAGGTCATTATAATATTTTTATGCAAAGTTGTCTAGCTTGTTTAATTTTAACACAATTATGGGAAAGTATCTAGTTATTTTCTTTTGTTCAAGAATAATCTTCATTTAAAGTTGTAGTACCTGGACGACCGAGCTATGCTCGACGACGTTTTCTAAAATTGAAACCTAGCTAGATCGATTTATTGCCCCCGAAACCCCCTGCATACTAAATTTCATGATAATCGTTGGAGCCGTTTCCGAGATTCAGGTTATATAAATATAATATTTAAACATACACATATACAAGAATTGCTCGTTTAAACGTATTAATGGCTGTCAATTGTAGATCTTTGACAGTCGTTTAGTAGTCAGTGGCCCGAAAGTCTGACGACCAGTCTTACCATCATCATCATCATCATTTCAGCCGAAAGACGTCCACTGCTGGACATAGGCCTCTCCCAAGTGTCGCCTCATTGACCGGTCCCGTGCGACTCGCAACCAGCGGATCCCCGCGACTTTCACCAGGTCATCGGTCCACCTAGTGGGAGGCCTTCCAACGCAACGTCTTCCGGTTCACGGTCGCCACTCCAGAACTTTACGGCCCCATCGGCCATCCGTTCTGCGAGCAATGTGCCCTCCCCACTGCCACTTAAGTTTGGCAATTCTTCGGTCTACGTCGGTAACCTTGGTTCTCTTGCGGATGTCCTCATTTCTGATTCGATCGCGCAAGGAAACTCCGAGCATAGCCCTCTCCATTGCCCTTTGGGTGACTTTAAGCTTTCTGATGAGGCCCATTGTGAGCGACCACGTTTCGGTCCCGTGTGTAATCACTGGCAACACACACTGGTCATAGACTTTCGTCTTGAGACACTGCCGTAAGTTGGACGAGAAGATACCACGCAACTTCCCGAACGCTGCCCAGCTGAGTTGGATTCGACGATTGACTTCTTTCTCGAAGTTAGACCTACCAAGTGGCCTACATACTAAGTCTTACCAAGGGGTATTGTATTACCAAGTACTTACTGAGTAGTGGAGGTTAGATAGGCAGTCGTTCAGTTTAAAATATTGGTATTCAGCTGCATCATTAGACTGGGAGCCGAACCTGTCATAGTTGGGAGAAGTCTATATACATGTATTATATGTATACTCACGAGCACCAATATGTAAACACTTAACAACTTTTAAATGTTTTTCTTCTACTGTTCTTATTAAATTTCATGTTACGAATATAGTATTCTGGAACTCACATTTTTTTTATGAAAAAGATCCAAGTTACAGTCGTTATTTCGCGCAAAATTGCTTTTAAATTTATGAAAGTGTTTAAATAATACTCATGACTGTACTCTATTTGATGAAAATGTTCTAAAATTATTTGATGAAAATGTAAACAAATAGATCAAAAAACGAAGGCACTTACCTCTTACAAATTAACTTCTTTGATTTGATTATTTGAATACCTAAAAACAAAATCCTAATTTAAAATCATCTCAAATATGTTTTTCATTTGAGAATTGATGTCAATTAACCTTAATTTTTCTGTTATAATTTAAGATTATTATTCAAGCAATAACAGTTAGAAAATTTGGTGAAATACAAAGTTCTTCTTTATCGTGTGGTTAGTGCCTAACCTGGTGTCAGAGTTTTAATGCCACCCATGGGTCTCTGACTTGGCTTTACATGTCGTCAAGAAATATCTCTCAGGCATGCTGGTTTCCTCACATTGTTTTCCTTCACCGAAGCAAGTGATAATTATACAATACGCACATGAATCCGACAAATCAGAGGTGCGTGTCTTGGGTTCGAACTCGAGACCTATGACTTGACAGTCCGACGGTCACAGCCACTAGACTAATTCATTGCTAAAACATAAAAAAGTTGAAGCGTTTAACGAGTGATTACGTACAAATGCCTGGAACATGGGTATTTAACACTTTTTCAGATACTCTTAGAACAGATTATGGTCTCTTTTGTTACACAAGAAACTTTTAATGAATACACTAAAAATATCAAATGTATATTTCATATATATTTTTAGACGCCTTTATTTCAATCAAATTATAGAATCTGGGGGCACGGCAGTGCCCCCGACAAGTCTAGCAAAAAAAAATGGTACTGCCGTTCTACCATTTTCTTGAAGCCATTCAGGCGATTTCTCCCCCGTAACTTCATTATAGATAAAGCTAGAAGCCTAGATGTTCAGTGCCTAAGTGCATATTAATTAGTGTAGATTCTATTGCTCTTAGCGATGGACAAGTCATTTTTTAAAAACATTAGATCTCACAATTTTTGCGCTAGAAAAACAGTTTTGCGAGATTTTCATTTTTGTACATGGTATGTTTTTGATGGGATTATTATAACCAGCCCGCACTGGTCCCGCGTGGTGAATTATAGCCCATTCCCTCTCATAGAGAAGAGGCCTGTGTCCCAGCATTGGGAACATTATAGGCTGATAATGCTATATAATTATTTTATTAAAATAGGAAGGTCTTTGGTTTCAACATTTTTTGACTAATAATAACAGATTCTAACAGATTTTCCCATATTTTATTGTTTCTTATAAGCGACTGTAGAAAGAGAGTCTGTCAATCATTAATAACACATAACATAACATAACATCACATCACGCCTGTAATCCCCGTTGGTTTAGGCAGATGGTATCTAATAGTACACCCACATTTCGCCAGCCTTATGTAATAGGGGGCGAGCCTATTGCCATCAACCGAGCACAAATACAAAAAAAAAGTTAGTATTAATAAATTAATTCCCTTTAAACCTATTACAATTCCTTGTCTTTCCTCTTAACTCCTAAATCGAGTACTACTACAAGAGCAACTCAATTTTATCCAGTTATTATAAAATGGGAAGCACTTTCTGTCGGTAGCAGCTGTCGATGATATAAGGTCGCCGTCCCACAGCCAGTCTAAGGCTAAGCTACGTACATCTAGGTACTTAGCTTCGCTTTATATAAAGAAGTAGGTGGACCGTCTGCTGCAACTAGTGTCCAACTAAAGGTTGGTTTTTGGCCGAAACCGAAGGTTTAATAACCTTAAGATATTCAGTTCTAGATTGGCTAAAGTTGGATTTATTTAAACTTTTAAATTCAAAGTTTATTCTCTATACAAATACTATAAAGAGGTAAAATTTGTTTGTTTGTAAGTTTGTATGAAGGGTAATTTCCGAAATGAATGGTCTAATTCTAAAAAATATTTCACTGGCAGAAAGCTGCATTATTTGTGAGTGCTATATGCTATAAATTATATTAATACCATGCATATTAGCCGATTTATCAAATTTTTTGCAGACGAAGTCGCGGGCGAAGTTCTAGTTGTATAAACCAATTAACAAGATTATTACAAATCCTGGCTAGATCTCTGATCAGTAAATTGCTGCCATGCTAATTAATTGGCACGGTTGGCGCAGTAGCTGAGCGATTGACTGCTGCGCTGCGAATCAAGGGTTTGGTTCCAGCTCGGAACAAATATTTGTATGACCTACAGGTAGTTGTTCCGGGTCTGGCTGTTTGTGTATGAAACGCTGGGTGCGATATAGGAGCAATCGTAGAGAGGGGAAATGACGTTTTTTAAAGAAAAAACATTTTTTTAGGTACACATTCCAATATATCGGTGTCGTATGGAGTTACTCAGCTTACAGTGCTATAGAAGAAACATTGCGCTACGCAAACATCGGAAACAATCGGGTTGTACATGACAAAAACGATTGACAGAATTAATTTGGTCCTAAAAACACGTCGCAATTTCAACTTTCTCACAAACAAATAAATGTCATTGTTATTTTCCTTATAAATGTGTGTGGTACGTACCGTTAAACGGGGTGAGAGGGACGCAGGGGTGAATTAGGGCGAAACTTTGAAATGTATTTTGACATGAATTATTGGCAGCTTATAAAAGAACTCTATTTTTATTCAATTAAAACAATATACGTCAATACTCTTGCGCCATCCCATCTTCCAAGCTCATCGGGCTGTGCCGGTGCTGCCGCTGCGGCTGCAGAGAACCTCAAGCGGCATAAATATATAAACCTTTGTGGTAACTATATTTCCGAGTCGTTTGGGGTTGAAACTCTGGTCCGTGTGCTCATAGCCTATTTAAGGAAATTTCGAAACGCCTAGATGACGCTTTCCGTGACCCAAGGGCTGGCGTTTACCTTGGCCAGAGGCTAACTGTTGCCATACAACGTGGCAACGCCGCCAATCTCTTGGGCACATTACCAGCTGACAGCGTTGAGGAGTTTTTCGATTCCCTTTTATAGTTTGTTGTTGGTTTATTTATTCTAGTTTAATAGTTTTTAATTATTAATGTATATAGTTAGTTTATCAATAAATGTTTGTTCACATCAATAATAACTCCAATACCTTTTTACGAAATATTAGTTCAAAACAATCATAATCTCCCTGCTTTGTCCCATGTTACTTACTGCGGTCGGCGCAACACGTTTTTTTCTTCTATTCTCCTCTGTCAACCGTCACGCTATCATTTACGCCTTTTTCTTTCATATTATTGCTCATACAATCCATCCATCGTTTTTATTGATTATTAAACGCTCGACATCCATCAACATTTATATCCATCACTCTTTTAGTCACATGCAATTCGTACCTCCTCATCACATGTCCATACCAAGACAGCCGATTCCTTATCAACGTTTCTGTAACTGGCGCGATTTTCAAATATCCTCTATTAATATTAAAAAAAACCACAAGAAAAAAAGTAACATAACATAACATCACGCCTGTAATCCCCGTAGGGTTAGGCAGTGGTGTACCTAATAGTGCACCCACATTTCGCCAGTTATGTTCAAGTCCTATGTAATAGGGGGCGAGCCTATTGCCATCAACTGGGCACAAATCCAGACTCCGTGGCTGCTACTGAGAAATTCCTGATGAAAAAACCTAATAGCATATTGCCCGACCTGGGAATCGAACCCAGGACCTCATGCTCAGCTGTCGACCAACGAGGAAATAAATTAAACACTACAAAAAAAAAATATATATATAATTATTATGTGCAGGCTAAACAAAATAAATATGAATACAATAAATAAATCGATTCGCTGCAATATGCTTTCACGCAGATTTTCACTTTGTAACACTTGCGTTAAAAAGACATTGTTCCGTGCCTACTATCTCTGTTTCTACACATGCCAGCTGTGGACGATTTTTAAAAGATCTTCATTCAGTACTATGCGTGTACAGTACAATCCGCGATACTGTAGTGCGTCGAGCATGTTCGACTTCTATGCCGTTATTCGATCGCGCGTTGCTTCGTTCTGCAGCATTCTTCGGAAGTCAACCAATCAACTGCTGAGAGTCGTTAATGAGGATTGGAATAGTCCGATCCGCAGGTATTGGTTCGAAGTCCACCGGAGTGCCAACCGAAGGTAAAGTTTATATTTTGTTGTTTTCATTTTACTTTTATATTTATTTATTTTATATTTTATGACTTATTTCTTATGTAATTTTTTAATTTTAAAGTAATTATGTATTTAAATTGGGATTTAATGCCTTTATGAATAAATAAATAAATAAAAATAAATAAATAAATAACATCATCAACTGCCTAGCCTTTTCCCAACTATGTAATGGGTGGTCTCCCATCCACAAACCAACCTAAGCAAGCACGGCTTAACCTAAAGATTGACCCGAGCGGCTTATATTATTTAGTCACGAGCTCCTCGAAATATAAATACAACATGAAGATGTTAATTAATGTTCTCTGCACTAATAAAATAAGTATTCCCTCCTTTTTCTAAAATGTCGCGTCGAGTGTGAACTGAACTCTAACACATGTGGATGAATACCAAACATAATGCGCGGTGCTTTGTTTAAAGCGTATATTTATCGATCCGCACAGCTGCGGCGGATAGTAGTCGCGTTTCTAAACTAAACATATGCACACAATATATTAGGCTAGTATTAGCTTTTGTGGTCGTGTTAGTAAATCGACGACATCTTTTTTAGGGTTCCGTACCCAAAGGGTAAAACGGGACCCTATTACTAAGACTCCTCTGTCTGTCTGTCACCAGGCGGTATCTCATGAACCGTGATAGTTAGATAGTTGAAATATTCACATAATTGATGTGTTTCTATTGCTACTATAGCAACAAATGATATAAATATAAATGATTTAATAATTAAAGTCGGCTCCCATACAAGAAACGAGTTTTTTTCGGTTTATGGTACGGAACCCTTATACGCGACTCCGACTCGCAGTATTTTAAGGTTGATGATTTATTCCCGTCTGCCCCCATCAGTCTATCCCCACTGGTGGTAGTTGCAACTATTTGTTGCATCTACCACCACTGGTGGTGGTTGCGACTGTTCAGTCACATTTGCCCCCCTCTGTCCCCACTGGTGGCAGATGACACTTAAATTAGTGGAATCCTCCACCAGTGGGGGCAGACTCGACGATTAAGTAGCAGTCTGACACCACCAAGTATGTCAACTAACAAATTAGACAGAAGGATGGCCTTTCTTGGCCTTTCTGGGCCCAGCTGTAAATGCTGCCTTCAATGTTTATTTGGGGACGGTGCAACACTGTTTATTCTTCCATTTGTCACGCTATCATTTACTCCTTTTTGCTTCATATCATTCCTCACACAATCCATCCATCTTCACTTTGATCTTCCTGTCCCTTTAAAAATTGGTTTGAATTTGATTTGATATTTAGTTTTTGAGATATGGGAATATTTCGTGTAGCTGCAGCAGTAACTTTGTTTTTCATTAACGTACTATATATAATAATTAAAAAAAAAAAATGATATTAGGATCGTTAAAAATATAACATTGGTTGGTGCTACGGAACCCTTTGTGTGCGAGTCCGACTCATTCTTGGTCGGTTTTTTTTTAATATCTACCTCGTTTGTCTATTTTTTCTGATGGGAAATCGTCAAATGACTTCGCCCGCTCTGGGCGGAGTGGAAGGGAGTATCAGACTTGTACTGACTAAAACCCATCCATGTTCCTTCCTTGCCCTTTGTGTTCCAGGGCCACGGTATCTCTTTCGAACAGTCCCGCAGACCTCGTTTGTCTTGTGGCTGCAACCACAAGCGCGACTGCCTTGGGTTCGATTCTGTTAGAATTGTTGTATCTCAAGTCAAAAATCCTCCGAACTTACGTCACGCGTTCATACTCTCTGTTCACCCCAAAACCAAAACAAAAGGACCCCAAAACAAAATACATCACAGTCGCGTTACCTCAAAGGTATTCTGAGTGGACATTTATTTTGTCAAAGCCCCATTGTTTTCCCAGAATAAGGACCACTGAGCGGTCATAATTAACCACTGGACCAAAAGTAGGGTCATTTTTGCCTCGCACTAACGTATTTAGGGGAATTTCTCTTATGTTGAAACGTTGTTTTATTTATGGCAGATGTTTCTGCATTTTTGTTGGCACTTTTGTAGTATAAGTAGCGCCCCACCCGCGTGTCGGCGCCAGTTATCGGGTCCAAAACTATCATATCTTTCAAGCTGGTACCAGCCAATATTTAAAAATTTAATTGGAATCACTATCATTAACACTCACAATAGGTCTGATACAGAAGCTCAAAGTCGCCCAGCGGGCCATGGAAAGGCCTATGCTCGGCGTTTCTCTACGTGATAGAATCAGAAATGAGGAAACCTGTAGACGAACCAAGGTCGTCGACATAGCCCAGCGGGTAAGCAAGCTGAAGTGGCAATGGGCAGGCCGCATAGCGCGAAGATCGGACGGCCGATGGGGCAAACAGATACTGGAGTTGAGACCACGCATTGGAAAGCGCAGCGTAGGACGGCCCCTTCCATATGGACCGACGACCTTGTCAAAACTGCAGGGAGTCGCTGGATGCAGGTGGCATTGGACCGGACACGTTGGAAATCGATTGGGGAGGCCTATGTTCAGCAGTGGACAGCAACGGGCTGATATGATGATGATGATGTTCATTGCTAACTTCAATGTATCTGTGATCGTGGTGCTTGCCGCGCCGAAATTTCGGAAATTCATTTTAACTAGTAAATTTTTCGGTTTTAGTCTTAAAGATAGTGTTGCGTGTCAGTTTAAGAACTGAACACACACACACTCCAAATTTGGTTGATATTCCGACTAGTACTCAGCGCTTCTCCTCCACGGTTATTATGCGCACAGCCAAGGTGTGGAACTCTCTGTCTTCAAAGCAAGAGTGAACAGGCATCTTCTGGGCACGCTCGTTCCATCATAGCTCATCCATCGCTTTCTATCAGGCGGGATCGAGGACAAGAGCAACATCCCATCTTCTAATAATAAAAAAAAGCGCAATTGAAATCGGAGATTAGCGTGTACGAATACACGCTTATGACCTTAGTGACACGTGATTTCAACATATTAAGTTATTATGTAAAAGGAATGGGTAAAACAATAAAATACTTGATACTGAGATGTCAATTTTTAAATATTAAATATCGAATAATATCTTTTGAAAAAAAAAATTGTGTTGATATTTTAGACGACTCTTATGTATTTATTCCTGATCTATAGGGGAATTAAACAATGATATTAATAGCAGTGTACCTATGTTGCATATTTTGCCACAATTTTTTAATTGTGTTTTTTCGTCAGGAATTTCTCAGCAGCAGCCAGTGGGTGCGTGCACGGTTGATCGCAATAGGCTCGCCCCCTATTACATGGGACTTAAACATAACTTGCGAAATGTGGGTGTACTTATAATTGATTTATTTTATTTTATTTTTTTAATTCGGGAAAATAAACAGTTATACATTAAAATCTTACACTAAGTTATAAATATAAAAGGTTTATAAATGTATAACCCACGACATTTTCCACAACATGTTAAAAGTTATATCTAACAGTGCGCTATTCTAACATTAAAAAGCAGAAAGGAGTTAAAAGTGAACTTAAACATAGACAGGCTTGCAAATAACAGAGAAAGAGAGAGAGAATGAGCAAATGTTAAAGTAACTAAATAAAATAACGGTTATGTTCTAAAATTATTTTGTTAAAAAGATTTCTAAATTTTACTTTTTGCATATTTCGGCGATTTTAAGTTGCATATACCCGGACCCCCGGCCACAAACTCCATAATACCGCTTCATATAGAACACACACACATAAACACTCATGTATAAAAAATCAACCTCTGAATTCTGATACAGCCACAACCAATTCTCAGCGCGAATATAGCCATTTTCAGTCGAATACAAAAAGTTTACCAATTTAACTTCACCGGGTGAAATGTTTCCAATAGGTACCTTCCTAATATATATTTTAGGTAAAAAATTAAGATACAATCCTTTCTTGTGGGTGTCGTAAATTCAGCGTAAATCTCTTTCGAAAAAGTTTTTTAGGCTAGCAAATGAAATGTAATTTTATCTCAGAATTGGTTAATTTTTTTTAAGATAAAGTATGGGAAGAAATCATTTTATTTCGAATTTATTATGGTATGGGAGGATACGTGAATTATGCCGGTTTACGCTAACATTAAGTGATACTTAAAAAAAACATGTGTGCAATTCACTCGTGGTAGAAATGAAACCTTCAAAAATTTTGGTTTCAAGATAAACACTGTATACTGTGTACTGTAGGGGAGCCGAAGAAGGGATTTTGGGAGTTACTCGAGCGCGTCAGATTAATATAAGGGAAGATACCTTACATATTGATAAATCCCTTCAGCCAGAATGAGCCATTAATACAGGGGGTGCGCTCAAGGCTTGCGTCAGATTACTAAAAAAAAATCAAACATCGGATTTAAACGAGCGCGTCAGATTAAGATAAGGGGGTTTAATTACTAACTGACCAGTGTCAATTTTGCTAATCTGACGATTTGAGCGTAACCTAAGGGCGTGGGAGGGTAGCAAAGTTGCAAAAAAAAATCGATGTCTGGATTTACTCTAGCGCGGTTGTTTTTTTTTATTTTAGAATCATACCAGAATAACAGAAAAAATATAATATACCGATTTCCGCAAGCCGAACGTTATAAAAAAACTGTTAATTAAGATCAGACATCATCCTGGACATCATCCTGGATCATGATGAACCTTCAGTATGCTAATCTCACGCGCTCGAGTTGTTCAAGATGACGATTTTTTTTTACATTTTCAAAAATTCGCTGCTAGCTTACTTCAATTCCAAATCGGGTTAAGGAATTGGAGCATCTGTAGGGTTCACTGAATAACCCCTATAAAAATTTAAGGAGCTTGAGTAATTTTTTTTTTTGATTTCACCCCTCTCGCATGGCCACCCCCACCACGCAAATCGTCAGATTATTATATATTTCATACCAGAGACATGTTGGGCGATGAAAATTATAAATATCTGACGCGCTTAAGTATTTCGATGTCATTGTTTTTTTTACAATTTTATAAATCTGTAGACGCTTCCCCCACCGCTAAAACTGAACACCTTCACGACCCTCGTAATATTCAATCCATCCATCAGCACAATTTTTTGAATGCGTTACATTGAGTCCTACCGTAAAACTTTATTTTTCACCCCAAATCGTTTCCCAGCAATATTTTTTGCAAAATTACTTAATACTCAATACTCAAATCTTTAAACTTAGTTTGATGTACAGAATGTTTGGTTGACGGCTTCGTGAAGAGTCTGTTTACACCCTGTATATCTGTGAGGTGAGCCTATTGCCATCAACTGGTCACAAAACCAGGCTCGGGTATCGTACATTCTGTCCACGTCTCCAGGGAAAGGGTTTTTTTGGCTGGGCTAGAATGTGGAATGTAATTTACTCTCGTATTTCTAGATTTTCCTAAGATAAGGTGAGGTATGAGGGTTCTGTGCTTATAAAACTGGATCTTTATCTGAATTCTGACTAGAAGGGACTGACCAAGTGCGTATTGAAGCACGCAGAGTGAAGGGTTTCGTAAACAGGATGAATATTTACTCAAGCACAATTAAATTTCCGTTCAAAGTTCTACTTGTCATGTGGTTGCGGAACCCTTAAAAATAATGGCTATGACTTCAATATTCCATATAACCGTATACCTCTATCTCGTGTAAAATACAAATACATAACATCACGCTTGTAATTCCCGAAGGGTTAGGCAAAGGTGTACCCATTTATACACCCACATTTCGCCAATTATGTTTAAGTCCCACGTAATAGAGGGCGAGCCTATTGCCATCAACCTGGCACAAAGTCAGACTCCGTGGGTGCTGCTGCGAAATTCCTGATGGAAACCCAATAGCACTTTGCCCGACCTGTGAATCGAACCCAGGACCTTGTACTTCTAAGCAGTCAAGGCCACTATTTCAGTAAACAAACTCAAATATCCCGAATTTCCTGATTATTTCTGTACTAACGACCCATCCCAGCTTAGCACGGGTGCAATGTAGATATAAACCTTCCTCTTGAATCACTCTATCTATTGCTGAAATTTGCATTAAAATCCGTTGCGTAGTTTAAAAGATCTGAGCGTACAAACAGCGGGAGCGACTTTGTTTTATATACATCACTATCACTACATATTATAAAACAAAGTCCTCCGCCGCGTCTGTCTGTATGTTCGCGATAAACTCAAAAACTGGTCCACCGATTTTTACGATGTTTTCACCGATGGATAGAGTGGTTCTCGAGGTGGTTTTAGTACATAATTTGTCAAGTTTTTGTTGCGGGAACGGGATCAAAATTTCATGATTACTTTTGGTCGCGATAACCGACATCCACGCGGGTAAAGCCGCGGGCATCAGCTAGTATACTATATATAACTAGCGACCCGCCTCGAGTTCGCACGGGTGCAATGTAGATATAAACCTTCCTCTGTAATCACTCTATCTATTAAAAAAACCCGCATCAAAATCCGTTGCGTAGTTTTAAAGATCTAAGCATACATACAGGGTGTAAACAGACTCTTCACGAAGCCGTCAACCAAGCATTCTATACGTCCAACTAAGTGACTTTACGCAAAAATTAGTGCTGGGAAACAACTTTTTTTTTGGGGTGAAATTTCACGTTTCACGGTGGGACTCAATGTAGCGCATTCAAAACATTGTACTGATGGATGGATTGAATAGTACGGGGGTAGTGAAGGTGTCTTAAGTAAAAAAAATACATAAAAAAACATGTTTTAAAAAAAAACTTGTGAAAAAGTTGGCACTTTGACCCCCAATATCTCCGTAACTAGAAGGTACCCAGGTATGGTCTAGAACAAAAAAATGATCGCAATGACGAGGAGAATAAGTGCCTTTCGGCTTCGTTAAGAGTCTGTTTACACCCTTTAGGGACGGACAGACAGCGGGAGCGACTCTGTTTTATACTACGTAGAGATAAAGAAGATGTTATCATTATTTTAGCTATGTGTTGTCAACCTAATCAGCTACATTACGGATTCAAACAAAAGAAAAAGACGGATGGAGCATTTCCCATGGCAGTTTTATACTGTTCCAAAAAGTTTTCTTGCCAATGTCTTTCTCCATAAGTTTGTTACATCTCGTGGGAGCAGTATATTACTTACAGACAACTTCAGTATCGATTGTTACACATGCGGGTACACAATTTGGATTGTTTACAAGTTCGTCCACAATCGAGGAAAGTGGTTGAATTTGATTCTAATCGCCTATTAAAGTTTGTGTACACTTTTGGAAACAATATTTAGCTTGTGATTTGGTTATTGTGGCCAGAGATTATTGGGAGAGCAGCGGTGACCCAGTGGTAGCGACCCCGACTTACGAACAGTAAGTCGTGGGTTCGAACTCTGGCAGGCGCATTACTTTGTGTAATTTATTCCATCACCACTGCTCTCAAAAACGATGAAGGAAAACAACGTGAAGAAACCGGCATGTCCTAGACCCAAAAATTCGAAGATATGTGTCGTCTACCAATCCGCACTGGGCCCGCGTAGTGGATTATAACCCATTCCCTCTCATACAGAGGAGGCCTGTGTCCCAGCAGTGGGAACATTATAGGCTGATGACGATGATGATGATGACCAGAGATTCTTTTATAGACTGCCTCGTTAGTCTGGTGGTCGCACCGCAAGCGTAATTATCGAGCATGAGGTCCTGGGTTCAATTCCCGGGTTGGGCAAAGTGTTATTGGTTTTTCCATCAGGAATTTCTCAGTAGCAGTCATAGCGTGTCAATTTGTACCCGGTTGACGGCAACGCTGCGCGGAGAAGCGGACGAACGGCGCTTACCTCTTGTCCACGCGGTGTACTGTCATCGCCAATACATTTGCTTCACCGCCTCCGCACGACCGCACAGACGATTGGTGTTGTGTGAGAATAGCCTAATAGACATAACTATGCAATATAAAGATTGTTTAAGGCACTACACTTGTAAAAATTGGTACAGACGCCAGCAGGTCAAGTTATTACAATCTGCCAAATTTATTTTTTCTGTTTTTCAACTTTATCGCTAAAGTATTAGGTTCAACGTTGATTGGGAAAATTTTACAGTTTCGGGTAGCTTGATGTGCTGGCGTCTGTACATTTTGTTCGGCGGTATTCGTTGCTAGATCGAATAAATAAAGGGTGTAAAAAGACTCTTAACGAAGCCGAACGGCACTTGTTCTCCCCGTCATTAAGATCATTTTTTGTTCTAGGAACAAAAAAAGGATCGCAGAGTTCATACTTGGGAACCTTCTAGTTACCAAGATATTGGGGGTCAAAGTTTCAACTTTTACACTTTTTTTGTTTTTAACGTATTTAAAAAAAAAATACACTCTCAGCCCCTCGACCCCAAAAAATACTTTAAGTCTCGTAACTAACACGTCCTTTAGTATCACCACTAAAAATAATTAAAAGAGCCTTTAACGCACTGTTTTCTCAACAATCCCGCAATAAACGAGGGACACCTCGTAAGGGATAGTCGTAACCGTAGTTTTAATTAACCTTTAACGTTAACTGGACGATCTTTTGTTTTGTTAATGGTAGGGAGAGTCAAACTGGAATCAATTTTATTTGGGGTCTGTTGTTGCCAATAGCTCGCCCCCTATTATATGGGACTACATCATCATTCTCCTGTCCTTATCCCAATTTATTTGGCGTCGGTATGTCTTCCTTTCCAAACTATGTTTGGGTCGGCTTCCAGTTAACCGGATGCAGCTAAATACCAGTATTTTACATGGAGCGACTGCCTATCTGACCTCCACAAAATACTGGGTAATACCATACCTACCTCTTGGTAAGACTGGTTGTCACACTTTTTGGGCCACTGACTACCTAACGACTATCAAAGATCTTCAAATGACAGCCGAGACCAACAGCTTAACGTGCTTTCCGAGGCACGGAGGAATCTCGGTATGTAATGGGTGGTCACCCATCCACAGACCAACCTAGGCAAGCAAGGCTTAACCTAAAGATCGGCTACGGAGCGGTTGTTATTATTTTGCCACGAGCTCGTTTTTTTCCATACTATTACTTCTTTTCCTAACTATTACTCGTCAACTGATCAAGCACTTCCTTTCTAGCCATATCATCTTTTACACAATCCATCGATCGTTTCTTTGTTATTCCTGTACTGTCATACCCATCCACATTCTTAGGACTTAAACAATAACGGGCGAAATGTTGGTATGTTGTAGGTACACCTCTGCCCAACCTTTTGGGGGTTACAGGTGTGATGTTAGTTAGGTCCAACAAAAACATTTTGACCGGTTATACAATTTCATTTTATCTAGACACTCTCTTTTTCCAGTAATTATTCTGACGTGAAGCGAAGTTCTACTTTCGTTTCTGACTATTTTATTTCACACCTTGTTTCACCAATAAGATGAATAATATCATAATTAAGTTTTTAGTTAAAATAAAATAACATAACATCGCGCGTGTAATCCCCGTAGGGTTAGGCAGAGGTGTATCTAATAGTACACCCACATTTCACCAGTTATGTTTAAGTCCCAATAGGGGGCGAGCCTTTTGCCATCAACCGGGCACAAATCCTAAGCTACTGAGAAATTCCAGATGGAAAAACACAATAGCACTTTGCCCGACCTGGGAATCGAACCCAGGACCTCATGCTCAGCAGTCGCACTTGCGACCACTTAACCAACGAGGCAGTCAATGATGTTAGTTAATGAATAACTTTTTACCTCCGATCGCCTGAAACATAGGATTACCTAGATCAGGCCCAAAAACATGTTTGTAAACTTAACACAGATTTGAGCAAATATGTGTATATTGCTAAACCGTATAAAAAAAAATTGTTTATTATTTCCTCATGGCTTAAAATACGTACTTAACCCATCGAAAAAGTCGGTCAACAGATTCCCAGATCCCAACTGGGGACTTCCTTATGCCCCTAAAACTAAAACTTCCTCAGTTTGCAACAATAAAGGCGACTACCATGAAACGTTCTGCCATTTCTGTTTAGTTAAACTTGTAATAAAAGGCAACATGGCCGCTGGGAGCGGAGCATCAGTTTGTGACTCACTCGACTACAAGTGTTAATTAAGTTTTTAAGTATTCATGCAGGGTTTTTGTTAGAGTTGCTTTAAGAGCGGCTTCGATTCTTGAGTGTCGATTGACTACATTTTATTTTTTTGAAGTGAAAACTTCTTTAGCATCGTTCTGATTTGAAAGTCGATGAAACGAAAAAGTGACAGTAAAAAGAGACCAGTGGTGGCCCAGTGGTAGCGAACCCGACTGAGAGCAGCGGTGGCCCAGTAGTAGCGAACCCGACTTACGAACAGTAAGTCGTATTACCTTGTGTAATTTATTTCATCACCACTGCTCTCAAAAACGGTGAAGGAAAACATCGTGAGGAAACCGGCATGTCCTAGAACCAAAAATTCGAAGACATGTGACATCTACCAATCCGCACTGGGCCCGCGTGGTGGATTATAGCCCATTCCCTCTCATAGAGAGGAGGCCTGTGTCCCAGCAGTGGGAACATTAAAAAGGCTGCTGATGATGATGATGACATAAATTCATAAGATGTAACGTGGGAGAAAATCAGATAGGAAGCATTATACAGTGTTTATCTTGAAGCCAACATTTTTGAAGGTTTCACTTCTACCACGTGTGAATTGCTCACATGTTTTTTTTCTATCCAGTAAATTTTGAGTAGGACAGCTCGTTCGCCTCGATCAAATCATTCAAATTTCATTTCAAATCTTGTTATCACTAGTTTCACATTATTATTTTAGGATTTTTAAGTGTAAGTCGCGGGCCCGAAGGCGCCTAAGAAGCCGATTCCTTCTGGAACAAGGCACTCCACGTAGTCCCTGCTGTGGTTCTGACTGAGAAGGGTAAAATGTGATTTAATTTAGTGGCCTATGCCACTGATACAGATGGGAGTTGTTAGCAAGTAATTATAGCAAAGGCTTCATCATCTGCCTAGCCTTTACGCAACTATGTTGGGGTCGGCTTCCAGTCTAACCGGATGCAGCTGAATACCAGTATTTTACATGGAGCGACTGCCTATCTGACCTCCACAACCCAGTTAGTACTGGGTAATACGATACCCCTTGGTAAGACTGGTTGTCAGACTTTTTTTGGGCCACTGACTACCTAACGACTATCAAAGATCTTCAAATGACAGCCGAGACCAACAGCTTAACGTGCTTTCCGAGGCACGGAGGAAACTCGGTATGTAATGGGTGGTCACCCATCCACAGACCAACCTAGGTAAGCACGGCTTAACCTAAAGATCGACCCGAACGGCTGTTATTATTTAGCCACGAGCTCCTTATAGCAAAGGCTTAATCAGCTTAAAAGTTATCTCTGCCAGCGTCTGTTATATCGTATGTTTATTACTTTCTACTTACGTAAACCACGTTAGCTTTCAAAGACAGAGTGTACAGGCTTTTTTTAACCCGCATGTGTCATTGTAGACCTTATTGCCATCCATCAGTCGAAATCGAGGTCACTTGCAGGCCCATGCTAAAAAAACTGGCCAGCGAGCGGACTCGTGCACGTAGGGTTCCGTACCATAAACCGAAAAAAACACGTTTATTGTATGGGAGCCCCCTTTAAATATTAAATAATTTATATTTTTATTATTTGTTGTTATAGCGGCAACAGAAATATATCTGTGAAAATTTCAACTATCTAGCTATCACGGTTCATGAGATACAGCCTGGTGACAGACAGACGGACGGACAGACAGCGAAGTCTTAGTAATAGGGTCCCATTTTTACCCTTTGGGTACGGAACCCTAAAAAAGCCGACCCAGTACTGTTTGGTAGATTTCACATGTCTTCGAATTTTGGTTCACCTTTCTTCTCAGAATTATCGTCTTTCTTTGTCAAAAATCGTCAATTTTGTCATTGACAAATCATCACTAATAACGAATCACCATGATGGACGTAACTATGTTACAAAGCTGACAAGGTGACATGTCATTTTTTTTTTTGAACAGCTTTGAAAATATTCCCAGCACATTACTTGAACTAAAAAGCACACCTAGTGGGCAATAAGCTCCATAGGTACAATAAAATCTTGTACTGACTATGGCTAACGAAAATGCAGCAATACTGCGCATGCATAATGGATGTACCTGCATGACATAAATTGAAACTAGTGTTCAACCTATGAACAAAGGTGGTTTGAATTTATTTGTGTACTAGCTGTTGACCGCGACATTCGTTCACGTGAAATTATTATTAAAAAATCCCCATTATTATAAGCATTTCCCTATTTGAATCGAATTTTGTTACCAATTTCAAGGGTTTTTTTTTTCACGGTACCCTTATTATTTATCTAAAATAAAAGTTGCCTAAGTTACTCCTTGTTACATCAGCTATCTGCCAGTGAAAATCCCGTCGAAATCGATCCGGGCATTTCAGAGATTAGCCGGAACAAACAACCAGACAGACAGACAAAAATTGTAAAAAATGTTGTTTTAGTATATGTACCGTGTATATATCCATATGCACTTAGTACTTAGTAAAAAACCGGTTGTTTTAATATTACAAACAGATACTCCAATTTTATTTATCTGTATAGATATAGATGTAAAGATATTTAAAGATATAGATGTATAGAAGATGTATAGATTAGCTTTTGCCCGCGATTTCATCCTTGTTGAGAACAGAAATTATCTCGCTTTATCCACGTTTATACATTTGATCATACACTTGAAACTAATTCAATTTCTTCCATAAATAAAACATTAATTTCCATGCAGCATATTTCTATAATTTAAAACGCTGCCCACAGAAAACTTTCAAAGATAAAACTCACAAAGCAAAACGTTTGATAAAAAAATAAAAAAAAGGTTCTAATTGAAACCGCTACTAATTTTACTATATTTGTGGAGAAGACAGTTCTTAAACAAGCTGGATACATAGATAATTAAAATAAATAAATAAATAGTTTAGTTCTCAGAATGTTGGTTACGTTTCAACAATTTTGGTTGGGCTATAAGGAACTCGTCCCACCGCAAGCGGTTAGCGAATAGCTTGTTACTAAAAATGAACTGTTTCTTTGAGAGAATTCTCACCGACGCAACAGTGTGAACAGTCAGCGATCAACTTTTAATATATTTATGTATCTATTTTACTTTTGAGAGCAGCGGTGGCCTAAGTGGTAGCGACCCCGACTTACGAACAGTAAGTCGTGGGTTCGAACCCAGGCAGGCGCATTACTTTGTGTAATTTATTTCATCACCACTGCTCTCAAAAACGGTGAAGGAAAACATCGTGAGGAAACCGGCATGTCCTAGAACCAAAGATTCGAAGACATGTGACATCTACCAATGCGCACTGGGCTCGCGTGGTGAATTATATATAGCCCATTCCCTTTCATAGAGAGGAGGCCTGTGTCCCAGCAGTGGGAATATTATAGACTGATGATGATGATCTATTTTACTGACACGGGACCAACATTCTATTGAACGTTTTTTGAGAGAATCGTTGATAGCTTGTCGTTTTAGCGTTGAGATAGGTGCAAAAAGGATTTAATGCCTCTGAATTCTTTCTTTATAAATTTTTCACAGAAACTATACCTGTTGCATCATCATCATAATTCTCCTGCTCTTATCCCAATTCATTTGGGGTCGCCGCAGCATGTCTTCCTCTTCCATACTTCTCGGTTACTCGTCATCTCAGCAGTCACCTCCTTTCCAACCATATCATCCTTCACACAGTTCGTCCATCGTTTATTTGGTCTTCCTCTTCTCTTATAGCCATCCGCATTCATACTCAAAACTTTCTTCAGACATTTTCCTCTCCGCATCACAACCGATTACCGCACAATTTGTCAGTTACCGGTGCTACTTTCAGACTTCCACTTTCTGACAGAAATTGGACTTGTATCCCAACAGGATCACTGGTCGTTTGTTTGGCTCAGGTCATTTCACTATATGATTATGGTACCTACTGGTAGTCCGCTGGATGCGAGTCGCACGGGACCGGTCAATGTGGCGACACTTGGGGGAGGCCTATGTCCAGCAGTGGACGTCTTTCGGCTGAAATGATGATGATGATGATGACTGGTTGTTTATTATGCACGGGATTTTCCGCTATATCTTTGGGCTTAAAACAAACTAATATCGACAAAGCAAGTTAGTAAACATTTTGGCACATAATTCTACGGTCGGGTGAGCGTTCACAAATATTACTAATTGCCGGAACATAATACTAAACATTTGAACCAAAATGTTGTTTAGTCATGACGGTATTTGTAAGCTTATTTAGTAAAGAATTTCATAATCACAGACTTAGAGTGAGTGTCTATATATTCCATAGCAACTATTGTCAGCTTTTGATCGTGGTTTCAATGTGCAAAAGGCGTTCAGGTTCATTGATAATTCGTGTAAATCCTTTGTTTCTGACCGACAGATGTACAGTCAATGATTATTTGATTATATGATTTGATAGTTCAACAGATTGATACACTTTTTCAGGCCGTGTTAATGTCATTTCAAAGCATTAACAAAGAATGACATGTGGTTTAAATTAACAGACAATTTAAGTTTAAGTTCAAAATCTTTTGCCATATCAATGTATGTACACAAGGGAATATACTGTTGGGCAAAATAGTATCCTTTTTCCTAAAGAAAATAAGTCATGGCCTATTTGTGGACCAAATTTAATCCAAATTTGATCATCCGTTAAGGCGTTACAATTTTTGCTGCGGGACTGTTCGAAAGAGATACCACGGCCCTGGAACACAAAGAGAAAGGAAGGAACATGGATGGGTTTTAGTCAGTACAAGTCTGACACTCCCTTCCGCTCCGCCCAGAGCGGGAGGAGTCATTTCATGATTTCCTATCCGAAAAAAAAAGGCTTTACAATTTAACAAATTGACACAGTTACTTACTTTCGCATTTATTATATTAGCATTGATAGCTTCATCAACCCAGACTTTTCAAAGTAAAGAAAATTAACTGCGTTTCAAGTAAATATTGAATTTATAAGCTTGCCATCGCCTCCTGCATCCAAGCATCGATGATAGAATTATCTAAATGAGGACATTCAACCGTCTCGTCAGAGTGGCCTAGAGTATCAAAGACCCCATTCCCCTTTAAAATGAGTCCGGTTCACGCTGGGGCTGCGCTAACAAGATTATAGACTGTGAGCCAAAATCTAGCTATAAATCTGTTGTAAGACGTTCAGTTATATTTTCAGAAAAAAGGCTTTTCATATTTTGCTGGAATGCGTATTTCATATACGCACACATGTAAACCGAATATAATATTTTTCTCACTTATTTGTAGTGAACTGTAAAGGCAGTGTAGCTCTAGGTTGTTCAGGAAAAGGATACTAAGTATAGTTATCCAGCCTCTGCTGGCCCAAAGTTTCCCATCAAGTCTTGGTAGCAAACTTTGAACCAGCAGACGCTAAAAAAAAACGCTAAAGACAAAAACAGAATTCTTAGAAAATTATTCATTCATTTAAGCTTTTTGTTGTAGGATCAACTTTAAGTTAGGTTTAATTTTTGTAATGTATTTTACAGTAATTAATTATTCGCAGTCTGCATTTACCCTAAGACTAATTTGATAAATCACCTCTCTTACACACAAAATTAAAAATTATACCTCCATGGTACGATTTGCTTCACTCAATTCAGATCAGAGGCCCTAGCACGAGTTTTGACATTTATCGTAACGTAAATAGGTCGAATTTTGAATTGAAAATACAATTATCATACATCATTTTAGTTAAATTGTTTTCAACAAGCATAATCCATAAGAATGAATACTTCAAATATTATTTGTGAAACGAGTATTTATAATTTTAAAATCGATGTATTTCGTTACGAAAACTGTCAAAACTCGTGTTCGGTGCTGTCTACTTACAAAAAAATTAACATAATAACATAACATTACGCCTATAATTCCCGAAGTTTACGGCAGCGTTGTATTCATAGTGCAAACACATAAAAAGAAATTAAATACCCACATTTCGAATCCTATGTCCTAGAACCAAAAATTCGAAGACATGTGTCATCTACCAATCCGCACTGGGCCCGCGTAGTGGATTATAGCCCATTCCCTCCCATAGAGAGGAGGCCTGTGTCCCAGCAGTGGGAACATTATAGGCTGATGATGATGATGATGTCTAATCCCCACTTAAAAAACTATCTCCATAAAATAATCTTATAATCACCAACCTCTTTGGTAGCCGTCTACCTAATAATTGTCAATGACACGAATACGCGTCGCCAGCGCTACCGCGCTACAAAAATACCTGACCTACATACTGCGGCGGTATTCCATCAGTTGCTCGATACTAGCGGTTTAGGGAGCTAGCGGGTTACGACACTGTCCTTGGGAGCCGAGATTGGCTATTATCTATTCTTATATTTAAAAATCATGTTCGTATACGCCTCCGAGACCACCCAACCGATTTCAATGAAATTTTGTGATTGTCTATAGTTGGTTTCAGTTTGAAAGATGGGATAGTTTTGGACCCGATAGGTACCTCCGTGCGAAGCAGAGGCGGGAAGCTAGTAATTTAAACACATTATGGCGATGTACACACGGCGGTACAACAAGCTTTACATTTCCAGTGTAACGTGGCCTCATTTTGTATATTTTTAATCTTAGTATATTTTCTGTACAATGAGAGACCCGTATAAACTGGTTTTTTATAACTTGATCAGCCGTCGTGCGTACGGCCAAGGAATTTAAAGGTTAAGAACCATAAAACAAATGAAAAGAACATCTAAGAGTACGTACTCCTGAGGGAGAGAACCTCTCGTCCCAGCCGCCGCGGGAGATGCCCCGGGCGTCAGGGGTTACGTGGTGACTTCCGGCCACCGTAGACGCGGACCTGTGGACGATGAGTAATGGGCTAGCTCGCCGTCCGTCCGTTCTTTGACGACAGGCCGTGTACAGGGCGCGTTCGTGTTCCACGCGCGCCTCAAAGAAATGTCAGCAAACAGGGAGGGGCCCGCAAATGCCGATGCCTGCCAGGGCTGTGGGACTGTTCGAAAGAGGTACCGCGGCCCTGGAACACAAAGGGCAAGGAAAGAATGGATTGGTTTTAGTCAGTTCAAGTCTGACACTCCCTTCCGCTCTGCCCGGAACGGGAGAAGTCATTTGATGATTTCCCATCCGTAAAAAATAAAAAGGAGTACGTACTCCTATACAAAGTTGCTAAATTGCTACCCGACAGTGTTTTTTAGAGTTCGTTTTTACTAGTAACTTTGATTTTTGTCAACATTTTGAGTTCAAATAACAGAGCGAAAAGGTGGTTAAAAGATTTCACTGTTCCAATGTATATTATGCACCAAAGAGACAGACATACAGTGTTGAATAATTCTTTTGAAGTGATTTATAAAACTTGTGATTTAAAACTATGTATTTATAATTGGTATTTATTGTTTTAGCGTCAAATTATTACTTACTAATAACTTTGACATTTTAATTATTTTGACATAGACTTTTGACATTTATTATTGACATTAAATAAGTTTGACATTTTAATTATTTTGACATAGATTTTTGATATTTTAATAGTTCCTCATTTAGGTCTGACATAATTGAAACATTAAATAATATGTAATTGTAAAATTTATTTTCTAATTTAATACCATAATTATGCATGATTTTCAAATATTATCCATATAGTAAATTGTATAATCTTATGCTAGATTTGCACACCATATTTGTACACCTCCTGGCATGACATAGCGCTTTATTCAAATATAAGATCTGTACCTTTTTACCCATGTTAACAAAAAAATTATGATTTGATTTGATTTACATGCATGACATTATATTACATTTGACATAGGGTGCTGTTGGTAAACATTAGTAACATTGTCTGCGTAAATTGTATTGAAAACCAAGAATAGAATAGAATAGAATAGAATAATTTTATTTGCGTAAAAACATGGTACATTTAGATCTTATGAATAAGGTTGTGAACTTACATGTTTCGCCATAGAATGGCATACAAATATTAGTAGGTACATGTTAAACATAGAATTTTAATAAGAAACATTAATATAATGTATATTTAAAAACAATATGATTTACAATTTCATCATCATCATCATCAACAGCCTATAATGTTCCCACTGCTGGGACACAGGCCTCCTCTCTATGAGAGGGAATGGGCTAGAATCCACCACGCGGGCCCAGTGCGGATTGGTAGATATCACATGTCTTCGAATTTTTGGTTCTAGGACATGCCGGTTTCCTCACGATGTTTTCCTTCACCGTTTTTGAGAGCAGTGGTGATGAAATAAATTACACAAAGTAATGCGCCTGCCTGGGTTCGAACCCACGACTTACTGTTCGTAAGTCGGGGTCGCTACCACTGGGCCACCGCTGCTCTATTTACAATTTAGGATATCGAAATCAATAATAGATGCTTATAATTGAAGAAGAAAATTAAAAAATACATTACCTTAAAACACTTACTCAGTAGCCATATCTATCGGTTACTTTTTTTTCCAGAAATTCTGTAACACTATAAAAACATTGATAGCGATGTCGGTGTAAGTTCTAATTAAGACATAGCCAGCCTTTAAATTCAATATCTTAAAATAATATTTATTTAACGAAAACATCTTTTGATGAGGTTAAGTTTGATCTTTCAGTAAAAATAATTTAAATAAGTACTTAGTAGAAAGATTGTGAAAGTTTTTCAATTTTCATTAACTCCACAAACTGATTCTTGACGAATAAATATACTGGAAAGGAAATGGGTGTTGATATCTTAGGCAGACTTTAAGGCAAACTTAAATGACAAAGTTAGATAATTGTACGTTGATTTCTTACTTTGTAAAATGAAAACGTACCACGTGCCGGCTAGGAAGGAAAAGTTTTTATTTAGAAAGTGTGTGAAGAAATTTTTTGATTTTTTTCGGGAGTTAAAATAGAATTTCTTTCGCCGAAGAAATAGTGAAAGTTTTCTTTTTAACCTCAGTGCGCAGACGTTAAATCATATTGTTAAGGTGCAAACGCCAGGGTAGTCCACGAAATTCAAATATTCTTAGGTTTTTTGCAATTTGCAGGTTGATGTCAGGTTGTATGTTGATGAAATGTGAGTTACGTAAGTAACATCTACGTAGTTACAGAATTATCACTACATATTATAAATCAAAGTCCTCCGCCGCGTCTGTCTGTCTGTTCGCGATAAATTCATAAACTCCTGCACCGATTTTTATACTGTTTCCACCAATGGATAGGGTGGTTATCGGGGAAGGTTTAAGTATATAATTTGTCAAGTTTGTGTCGCGGGAACGGGGTCAAAATTTCATGATTATAATAGACTTTTGGTCGCGATAACCAACCTCCACGCGGGCGAAGCCGCGGGCATCAGCTAGTAATACTTAATTAAAATCATCCATACAACCTTCTAAGTTCATTTAATCCCATTGAATGTGTTTTCACGAAATAGTTACCTATTGAATGGAGTTAGAGGATTTATTATAATCTTACGCTTGGCTAAACAAATCTCCCGAAAAACAAAACAAAATCGAAATAATAATAAGATTATTCGAAACACAAAATCGTGTAGGACTTGAGATCGAATATCCAATGATTTGAAATGAGAAGGGAATCCTAGACCCTTGTCATTGGTTCAAAGGGATATCGGCAAATATTTGTAGCCAATCATGATGTGATGTGACTTTTGAGTGATGATCGAGGTAAGACGGATGGTTTTCGTCCCAAATAAACAACATTTAGGCGGTTTTTTTTCTGATTTGTGATGTGTGCTGGTTTAGTTTGTTTTTACCTGACTGTGGCAAGCCCAAAAGGAGGGTGTTTGACCTGTATGTATGTATCTACAGGGTGTAAACGGACTCTTCATGAAGCCATCAAACAAGCATTATGTTCATCAAACTAAGTAACTTTACCCAAATATTTTTGCTGGGAAACGACTTGTTTTTTTTCGGGTGAATTGATGGATTGAATAAATTTATATGTTGTCTTGGTCAGGCTGGTGTCACTGGCTAAATACAAATTACAAAAAGTAATTAAAATTGAATAAAGGAAGTTGGAAGCAGGCGGAAACCGTTAGAATTTTAAATCATAAACATAAATTGAATCCGCCTTCTTTGAACTTTTTTTAAATTTAAAATAAGTTTGTGTTTTTTTTTTTTTTTTACAGATTTTTAGTTTCCATAAGCTACTTATTTTATTCATTTTCGAGTTAAGAAATTTGAGTAACTAAAGTATGACACCAGACTTACCAAACGGCCAAGGGGTATCTCCCTTAGCCCTTTGGTAAAACTGGTGTCAGACTTTCAGGCTTCTGTGTACCCGTACCGACTGTTAAAATACAAAAAATACGAAATCTTTATTTTTTAACCAAAAAGTTTTCATTTGTTAGTGATTGCAGCCTCCTTTTAAGCAAATAATGTCTGTGTTAGCAGACTCCGCTCTTCTAAAGCAATATACAATTTATTTAGTACATTAGATATGAACATTAGATATATACATTGTTTGTGTGTGTGTGTGACTGTTAAAGATCTAAGAATACCTTCAGGACCACCAGTTTAACGTGCTTTCTGAGGTCCGGTTTGTCTGGTAAGAATAAGCTGTATTTGATAATGTTTATCAATAATTTATTTATTTATTCATAAAGGCATTAAATCCCAATTTAAATACATAATTACAATAAAATTACAAAATTACATAAGAAATAAGTCATAAAATATAAAATAAATTAATATAAAAATAAAATAAAATAAACCAATATAAAAGTTAAATGAAAACAACAAAACAATAAACTATAATAATGGGTGGCAGATTGAACCTTGACGGTGGATGTTGGGACCATGCCTCGGAAAGCACGTAAAACGGGTGGTCTGATCGTTCCCCGTTTAGACCACCAGTTATATCTTAGTAAGTATTGCTTAACCTTGAAAATAACCTGTGTGGCTATTTTTATTTAGCCACTAGCTTCTCAAACTCGGTTTATAACAATAATACTCATTATTATATATCTCTATTGTTGCCAATAAGCCTGATTTTGTGGTGATAGATCAATTGGAGTGTCGCGCAATGATTGTTGATATAACAGTCCCCAATGACGAGAACCTCGTGAAAACAGAGAAAAATAAGCAGTTCAAGTATCTATTTCTGGCTCGCGAGGTTGTCGACATGTGGGACGTGAGTACAGCAGTCGTGTCGGGCTCGGCAATAGCCTCGAACAACATCTGAGGAGGCTCTCGCTTGGCAGCTGGAACAAGGGCTTGATTCAGAAAGCACTACTTCTGAACAGGGCGCGTATTGTTAGGAGGTTCCTCTCTCAACAGCCCTGACCACCGGTAGCTTGGACCCTGATCCCAATGCTGGTGGGATTTTTTTATTTTATTTATATTTAAATATTTAATGAATAATTAATTATGTATAAAGGAAATACTCGTACTCGTCTCGTACTTGTACTGCCTCGTTGGTCGAGTGGTCGCAAGCGCGACTGCTGAACAAGAGGTCCTGGGTTCGATTCCCAGGTTGGGCATAGTGGGTTTTTCCATCAGGAATTTCTCAGTAGCAGCCACGGAGTCTGGATTTGTGCCCGGTTGATAGCAATAAGCTCGCCCCCTATTACATGGGACTTGGAACATAACCGGCGAAATGTGGGTGTACACCTGAAGGTCACCTCTGCCTAACCTTACGGAGATTACAGGCTTGATGTTATGTTATGTTATGTTATAAAGAAAATAATAGTCACTATTATTATTCACTAAGCCCATTTAACTCAAGAAACACGTAGCTTTAATGAATTTGCCGTTCAATCCTCTACACGACTCCATTACCAGCGAGATCGGTCCTGCGGATAAGGTATGAAATAGGATACCATTCTAATAGGATGTCTATGGGCATCTATCATGCTGTCCCAACGTATTTTAGGACCAGCTTCGGGCTATATCAGGCCTAAAGATGGCTGAGGATTCGCTTATCTTGTAATAGAAAGAAGAAAGTAGTCTGGGACGAATTTCTCAGGCGAATTGGAATGGTCAATGCTATCTTGACAACATCAAGTGCGTAGTATGAAGGTTGTGGCCAGCACAATAAACTATCCGAAACTGTCAAATTTTCCCAATCAACCTTGAACTTAATTCTTTAGATATAAAGTTGAAAATCTATTAAAGACAGGAGAACGGTCATTTGTGACCCAAGCCCGACAAGAAAGAGACATATCTCAGTTTTTTTTTCATTTAAAATACAGCTAAAATATACTACTTTGTTTTATAATATGTAGTAAAACAAAGTCCTCCACCGCGTCTGTCTGTCTGTTCGCGATAAACCCAAAAACTACTGCACCGATTTTTATGTTGTTTTCACCAATGGATAAAGTGGTTCTTGAGGAAGGTTTTAGTGTATAATTTGTCAAGTTTTTGTTGCGGAAACGGGATCAAAATTTCATGATTACTTTTGGTCGCGATAACCGACATCCAAGCGAAGCCGCGGGCATCAGCTAGTTAGTTATAAAGTTGAAAATCTTTTAAAGAAATTTGAACGAAAAGATTAGGCAATTACTATTACACTATTATTTAAAAAAAAAAATTAAACTTCGCGCCACGTTAGAAATTTCTCCTGTATCGTGGGTGCTTTCACAAACATTTAAACACACAAACAGCCAGACCCAGAACAACTACCTGTAAGCCAAACAAATATTAGATCCGTGCGGGGATCGAACACGCAGCAGTCACTTGCTCAGCCACTAAGCCAACCGTGCCGTCAAAGTCAATTCGTTGTATAACTGCATTTTGTCGCATTTTAAACCTGAGTTTTAGAGTTTAACTCATAATTTGGACGTCATCATAATTCTCCCACCCTTATGGACATTGACTTCGGGAGAGGTGCAGTATGTCTTTTTCTTCTATACATGTTAACACATAAAAGACGCATGGTTGGCGCAGTAATTCAACAATTGGCTGCGTGTCGCGGGTTTGATTTCCCCCACTAGGATGACCGATGAACTAGTGAAGGTTGCGGGGATCCGCTGGATGCGAGACGTACTGGACCGGTCAATGTGGTGACTCTTGGAGGAGGCTTATGTCCAGCAGTGGACGTCTTTCGGCTGAAATGATGATGATGATGAAACGCACCCACGATACAGGAGACATTAGTAAGGCGAGGGGCAACGTTTCTTGAAAAAAAAAAAGACAACTTGCAATTTGAATCTGAAGTCACTAGGTTCTGTTTCCACGATTTTTCATGTTCCTAACAAATTAATGGCTATCGAGAAACACATAACTATAGTGTTACGTCATTAAAAAAGTGTGTGTGTACATATTACGCACGTAAGAAATTATGGTTCTTCGGCGTATAATACTAACATTTTGATTAGTTAACTTCAGGGTGTATGTTGACTAACTAACTTCAGGGTGTATATTGACTAGCTAACTTCAGGATGTATGTTGACTAGCTAACTTCAGGGTGTATGTTGACTAGCTAACTTCAGGGTGTGTGTTGACTAGCTAACTTCAGGGTGTATGTTGACTAGCTAACTTCAGGGTGTATGTTGACTAGCTAACTTCAGGATGTATGTTGACTAGCTAACTTCAGGATGTATGTTGACTAGCTAACTTCAGGGTGTATGATACACAAGCTAACTTCAGGATGTATGTTGACTAGCTAACTTCAAGGTGTCGGTTTTTCGTGATGGTGTACGCGCGCATAGTAAAAATTTAGTCTCATCATTTTTCTCTAATGCGCCAAAAGAAGAACAACTTAAAAAAAAAACTGGTCATGGTTAACAGAATAAGGAGGTTTTACTCCTACTTAGCTCTGTGCTCACAGCATGACGAAGCTACTTGATACAAATACTTAGCAAAATACCGCGTATAATATTGTTATAAGAAAAACGTTTTGTATTGAAACCATTTTTATTGTGCGGTAAACATTTGTGGTCGAGCTTATGTAAATGGGGTGGAGTTTCTGGGATGTTCTGTGTAAATAAAATTATGTTGTATGGTCGTGAGATGGCTGTGATTCCTTAACAAATAAAAACACGTGTGAGTGACCGACCAGTACATACTGACAATCCATCGTTTCTTTGAAAGCACTTTAAATGGTTAATCTTGGTTAAGAAAAAGCCTACCGACTTTTTAAAAAAAAGCGGATATTTTGACGTGAGAATTTTCGATTGAAAATTAGGGTGCTTTTTCGTTATTAAGTCAAAATAAGGTGAAAAATAAATATTTTAAATAAAAAAATTACAGTGTGTTTGGGACATAAAAAGGTAAGTTTTCATACAATTTCGTGAAAAAAAAAATATTTTGTGAAAGATAAAAATAAAGAACCAAAAACTTGGTTATTTGAATTTTTCACATAAATTTTGAGGTTATGTGAAAAAAGTTTAAATTCGCCATTTTAGTTTTTTCCATAGGACTTGTAGTTTTGCCGGAAATCGAGTTAAACCGTTTTTTACCCTTAAAAACTCACCCCATCCACATCCCGACCTCAGATCGCCCGTAAATTGTTTTTCCTTTCATTTTTGTTATATTCTCTTCCTTTTCCAACGGGTTTCATCCTGCTATTATTTTTTTTCACTTTTTACCATTTTCAAAGGCTTCAGCCCTGGTCTAGAGGCTTTTCACTGACTTATGCCCGATTCGTCGCTGTAGCGGCTTGTCATCAAAAAATTAGTTAGTATTAAGAGTCTTTTTGAAACACTATAAAGAAGAATCCGACAACAACTGTCGGGCAGTAGCCCACCAGACATAACAAGCATCTGGTCGGAGGATCCTCCCTCTTCTATGGGGGATGAAGAATTTTACCCCCAAACTATTTAATTTCTAAATCCTATTTTGTATTAGAACTTTTAAAAAGACTCGGCGTGGGCACTTTACTATACCTTCATACAACTTGGTAAGACTAAGTTTTTGAGTGGTTAGCCCTGAAGTTATAAAACACAGTGAATTATTAATATAACATTAGTTTCTTTTTGCTCGAAGTTTTTAAATCTGGCTTCGTAGACAAAACGAATTACTCTGCCGCTGGAAACTAAGCCGAGGTCCTCACCATCTATACAAATAAATAAAATTCAAGTGTTTGTTTGTAATTTCGAAAAAACAGCTTTTTAATGAATCCATATTATTATACGGTACTTTTATCAGAAAAATATATGTTTTTAATTTTTGTCTGTCTGTTTGTTCCGGCTAATCTCCAAAACGGCTGGACCGATTTTGACGGAAGTTTTACTGGCAGATATCTGATGTTATAAGTAGTAACTTAAGCTACTAGTTCTTAGTCTTTTATTATAAAAAGGATTAGAGTTCCGTAAAAAAACCCTTGGAATTGTTAACAAAATCGGTAACAATATAATTATCTGATATTAAAATCTTCAATCAATTTTTTCAGAAAAATAAACCATGATTAAACTCCAAATCAAGTAAAGTCAAGTAGTAATCAAAAGAAAATATAATTAAATTTAATTTTTAGATCAGGCGCCCCAATCAAGCGTAAATTGAAACCTCTGCGGTGAAACCCTTTTTGCATTTTAATTGAACTTTTCTCAGCAAATATAATTATTTCTGATGGTACAATCGCGAGCACAAGTAGCGAAAAGAAAAAAAAAATTATATCTAACTTTTTCTAGAATACGTAAAATTCTTCTTGTTTGTTTTTAGTGTTACTTTATATTGTTTCGTTTATTATTTTATTTTTCTAACTAAGAGTAGAGGAAGACCAAAGAACGATGGATGGATTGTTTGAAAGATGATGATAGGTCTAAAAAGGAGGTGGCTACTGAGTTACGAGTAATAGAGAAGTATGGGAAACAAAGACTTGTTGCGACGACCCCAAATAGATAGGGATAAGGGCAGGAGAATAAAGTCTGAGGAGCTCGTGGCTAAATGATATCAGCCGCTCGGGTCGATGTGTAGGTTAAGCCGTGCTTGCCTAGGTTGGTCTGTGGATGGGTGACCACCCATTATCTACCAAGTTTCCTCCGTACCTCGGAAAGCACGTTAAGCCGTTGGTCCCGGCTGTCATTTGAAGATCTTTGACAGTCGTTAGGTAGTCAGTGGCCCAAAAAGTCTGACAACCAATCTAACCAAGGGGTATCGTATTACCCAGTACTAACTGGGTTGTGGAGGTCAGATAGGCAGTCGCTCCATGTAAAATACTGGTATTCAGCTGCATCCGGTTAGACTGGAAGCCGACCCCAACATAGCTGGGAAAAGGCTAGGCAGATGATGATGAAGGGCTGGATAATAATGATCTTTCAAACTATTATTGAACACCCTAAGGGTATGTTGTAGAGATATTTTTTACCACCTTTATTTTATTTTGTACAGTGAAAATTATATTTATTAAAAATTAAATAATATTAATTTAAAATTTTTAATTTTAATATTTATTAATTTAAAAATTATTTTTATTTATTTCGTTTATTCATGTATATACATATTTTTTAACATTTTTAAATATTTCTTAAAACAAACCATATAAAAACATTTAAAAATATAAAAAAATAGCGGTCCGCCGGTGTCGGGAACAGGGTCCAAGCTACCGGTGGTTAGGGCTCCCGAGACAGGAACCTCCTCACAATGCGAGCCGTATCGAGGAGTACTGCCTTCTAAATCAGGCACTTGATCCAACCGCCTAAGGCGAGCTTCGAGAGATGGTCGTCGAGGCTCTTAGCCATAAGGCCATTGGCCGTCACGACAATCGGCACAATGATAGCCGAGTTCACATTCCACATGTCGACAACCTCGTGTGCCAAGTCGAGATATTTTATTTGTTTCTCTTTCTCAGCTTTCACGAGGTTCTCGTCATGCGGGATGGTGACATCATATTTATTTTATTATTATATTTTATAATATTGATTAAAACATGCTTTTTGTGGCATGTGCAAAAAAACACGTTTTTTTTTCTTTCAGAAATTAAGTTCTTTTTTTATGTTATGTTTGAAAATCACCAAAGAATCTTGCATAAGTGTAACATATTTCCGCCCATGACTGTACTTACCTACTTCTTTCGTTACAATTCCGGAAAATCATGAATGAAAACTTATTCGTATTTCGCTTTCATAAAACCGGTTTTAGGGGTTTTCAATTAAATTATTATAATGGATCTCAATTTCTTGTCTTTCCTTTTTGAAAAATATACATATTATTCTGTCTATACAAATAAATAAAATTATACATATTATTCTGTCTATACAAATAAAATAAAATACTGGTATTCAGCTGCATCCGGTTAGACTGGAAGCCGACCCCAACATAGTTGGGAAAAGGCTAGGCCGATGATGACAAATAAATAAAATTGAAGTGTCTGTTTGCAATTTCTAAACAACAGATTTTTACTGAATGTATAATTATGATATAAAGGGTGTAAACAAACTCTTAACGAAGCCGAAAGGCACTTGTTCTCCCCGTCATTGCGATCATTTTGTTCTAGACCATACCTGCGAACCTTCTAGTTACGGAGATATTGGGGGTCAAAGTTCCAACTATTTCACAATTTTTTTTTTTTAAATACATGTTTTTAATGTAAGATTTTTACTTTAAACACCTCCAGGACCCCCTTACTATTCAATGCATCCACCAGCACAGTGTTTTGAGTGCGTTACATTGAGTCCTACTGCAAAACAGATGATTTTTCAGCCCAAAAAATAAGTCGTTTCCCAGCACTAATTTTTGCGTAAAGTTACTTAGTTTGATGTACATAATGCTTGGTTGACGGCTTCGTGAAGAGTCTGTTTACACCCTGTATGTGGGTCTCATAATAAAAAAAAAAAAAACATTTATTTTTACATGCTGTCTGTCTATCTGTTTGTTCCGGTTCATTTCTGAAACATTGTGAAAAATTGTGATAGCAAAAAAAAAAATTAAACAAAATTTTTGATATAATCACAAGTTTTGCGGACGCAGTCGCGGGCAATGTGCTAGATTATAACACCCAGTTTCTGATTTCATAATTTGAATAACTATAAAATATAAAATAGCGAACTAACCAAACTCTTCCCTCTCATAGAGAGGAGGCCTGTGTCCCAGCAGTGGGAGCATTATAGGCTGACGATGATGATGATGAGTTGACCAATAATGTAAGAAAATATTGTGAAATTATTCAAACTGTCAGAACAGATATTGTCTTAAATCCATGTAGCGGTGGCCCAGTGGTAGCGACCCCGACTTACGAGCAGTAAGTCGTGGGTTCGAACCCAGGCAAGCGCATTACTTTGTGTAATTTATTTCATCACCACTGCTCTCAAAAACGGTGAAGGAAAACATCGTGAGGAAACCGGCATGTCCTAGAACCAAAAATTCGAAGACATGTGACATCTACCAATCCGCACTGGGCCCGCGTGGTGGATTATAGCCCAATCCCTCTCATAGAGAGGAGGCCTGTGTCCCAGCTGTGGGAACATTATAGGCTGGTGATGATGATGATGATGAACCATGGAGTTTCTTGCCGGTTCTTTTCCATAGGAAACTACCAACTGAACCGTGCACCTTTTTGTCGACGTTTTATAAGTGTCCATCTGGGCCTATGTGAAATAAAATATTTTGATTTTTGATTTTCATTATGTATTTTTTTGCAAATAAACATTTTTGATTTGATTTGATAAAATATTGTTTGTTCCGGTAGTGTGTTCCCGTAGGATAATTTTCGCGGGCGAAAAAATGTGCTAAAAACTGGCCAAGGGCGAGTCGGACTCGTGCACGAAGGGTTCCGTACCATTATCTGTACAACATTAGATAAAAACGTCAAAAAAATCACGTTTGTTGTATGGGGTCCCTTAAATTTTTAATTTTAATTTTATTTATTTATTTTTAAAGTAAATATACAACTAAATATTCTGTGAATATTTCAAGCGATATTAATATCGAACCAACGGCGAAAAAGTCAAGTTTTTGTATTTTATTAGTATTTGGTGTTATAATAGCGGTAACAGAAATACATCATCTGTGAAAATTTCAACTGTCTAGCTATCACGGTTCATGAGATACATTTTTTCATTTCATTTATTCATTAACAATAAATTGTGTCTGAATGTGTTACATAAAAATAAAAATACATACTTAAGACAAAAAAAAAAAAAAAATACCTACACCATCACTATTACAAATCAAATTAATAAAAATCACAATAATTAAACAATGTCATAATATGCAGCCTGGTTACAGACGGTCAGACAGACATACAGACGGACGGACAGCGGAGTCTTAGTAATAGCGTCCCGTTTTACCCTTTGGGTACGGAACCCTAAAAACTGAGTCTAAAAACTCTTTTTTTACTACATTTGTGGGAAATTTTATCTTGAAAACGGCGAAATCTGAATGGCTTCGAATCATTAGCTGAGCCAAGATAATCCTGAGGTAGGTAGTCAGTGTCCACATTACCCCACGCGGGCACATTAACCGGTTGCTTCGAATAATGGCCCCTTGTTGAGTCAGATAGCGGTTAATTTGATTATAAATATAATTATATTTGGTATTTACCTTCAAGGCTTTGGATTTAAATATTTCGTATCTTGGGAGGGTTAAGAAAATATGTTGGTAAAAATATTCAAATATGAAGATCTTTACAAATCTTTAATTTCAATGAAAATATTATTTCGGGTAGGTAATAAGTGCTCGCGATACTGTACTGTGACTGCCTCGTTGGTGGAGTGGTCGGTAGCGCGACTGCTGAGCATGAGGTCCTGGGTTCGATTCCTGGGTCGGGCTTAGTGCTAGTGGCTTTCTCCGTAGCAGCCACGGAGTCTGGACTCGTGCCCGGTTGGTGGCAATAGGCTCGCTTCTTATTACATGGGACTTAAACGTAACTCGCGAAATTTGAGTGTAATATTTGGCACACCTCTGCCTATCCCTACGGGGATTACAGACGTAATGATGTTATGGTTCTGAACGAAGCAATCTTTCATAAAAATACATTCCATCACTTTGTATAAAAATCACTTAATTCCCACACAAAAACCACGTTTCAACATGATTTATATTGCCGTGACCTTCTGTTGACATTGGGCATATTATTACGACATTTTCGCGTAAAAAATGTCCCTGTCTCTGACATAAATGTGCCTTTTTTCTCTTGTACCATGATTTGCATGGAAATATGAGTACGAGTCCATATCTTAAGGGATTGACCGATCAAATCGGATGTTTTATTTTTTTTGGGTAGAACTTACTGTTGCTATTGGACGCCTGAGGGAGGATCAAGCTTTTAAGGTCAACGCGCTAAAAGACGTGTTTTCAAGAAATATATTGGATAGAGATTGTCTAGCATAAGTTTATTAGGCATGAGGGCGTTCAGCAGTAAGTCAACCTAGGCTAATTCAAAATCTTGATAAAGTTATTATTTACTTTTTCGTTTTTGAAGTCGATTTTTTGCAAAAAAGTTTTGTTATGTTTTCATTTGTAGTTGTAATATCCTATACGACTATGTGCTATGTATTTATTACACTGTTAACAATACATTTCATGGTAATAAGGTTGGCCTTAATAAAATGGAACTTAACATACCTAACTGTCGAAATCTAGGTGTAATGTACCTACACATGTTTTTGAGCAACCGTGATAACATGGTCGAGGTTGGGAATCTGCTGTATACGGGAAGCTCGCAACCAGTCACTTTGGTGAGGCATGGCGGAAGCCTATCCAGCTGAACGACTTTAATTTCAGTAGCAATGAATGTTTTACTAACACAATTTGTATTTTATCATATGGCTGTAAGGGGCCAAAGTTGCCTATGGAATGAAAACAATAGTACATTTTGATAGAGTTGGCAATTTTTGTAATTGCAGCTTAGGCGGAATTCACACCTGAGCCGAAGGTGAGGTGGTGTATCAAACGACGTTTTTTGATACAATTACGAAAAAATAAAATAATAGAACGAAAAAATATTTTTGTCATTAATAATTAGCAAACATCATCTTCTTCTATCTATGATGTAATTTACTTTTTTTTCGCACTTTGCTTGAAAGAGAAGCAGAGATATAATTTAACTAATAAATTATATCTTTGCTTCTGGCCTAACCTGTAGGTCATACAAATAGTTGTCCCGGGTCTGGATGTTTGTGTATGTGACTTTAACTGTTTGTAAATGCACCCACGATACGGGAAAAAATCAAAAAGTGGGAGCTAATTTATTAAAAAAAAACCGGTTCTACGGTGCTAATTTTATATAAAAAAAAAAACAATTTTTTTCACGGAATATTTAAAAAAAAAAAAGAAATAAATCAGCGTCCCCGTGTAAATATAACAAAAGACTTTTAAACTTTGTAGTAATAAAAAAAATAAGAATTGTACTAGTTTACTGTAACTCTTTGTAAGGAACAGGGACTATTAATCTTTAATACAGGTTATTCTAGAAACTAGCTAGGAAAACAGAACTTCACCCACCAGTTTTTGATCAACATGGTACAAACTTATATGCATAACTTTATGTATGCCTCATATACTACAATCTCCTTTTTATGTAATAAATTATAATCTGAAAATTATAAAATTACTAGCTGACCCGCGCAACTTCGTCTGATAATATGCATTTAAATAATATTGCGACTATAAATTGAGATGTTAGCTATCCTATCTTTCAAGTTGGATCAAACACACGGTGTGCAAATTTGCTTAAAATCGGTTAAGTAGTTTAGGAGTCCATCGCGGACAAGCAACGTGACACGTAATTTATAAAAATTAAGGTAATCTGAAACTTTCACAGTTTATAACAAAACTTAAAGTAACTCAGAATTCTAGTCACAAAAGATCAATGCAGGACTGTAAGCGATTTTGCACAACAAAGTATAGATTTAACTGCACAATGACATTCAAATAACTACAAAGGAAAGCTACCCACAATATATGTCGACACCAAACCGAAAACTAAACCCTACGTTACCCTAACAAGACCCGTAGGGCCACTAATGTGTTTAACTGAAGGTGTATTGACAGTTTGACACCTCACGTTTATCATAAAGCCTCTCGTTCATACAATATTCATGTATCATGACATACTTGCTGAATATGGGTATTTTAATAGATTACCTGCCTCGTTGATCTAGTTGTTGCAAGCGGGACTGCTGAGCATGAGGTCCTGGATTCGATTCTCGGGTCGGGGAAAGTGTTATTGGGTTTTTCCATCTGGAATTTCTCAGAAGCAGCCACAGAGTCTGAATTTGTGCCCAGTTGATAGCTAGAGACTTGCCCCCTATTACATGGGACTTAAAACATAACTGGTGGGTGTACTATTAGGTACAACTTTGCGTAATCCTTCGACGATTAAGGGCGTGATGTCATGTTATGTTATGTTGGTCTAGTGGTCGCAAATACTGTAGCTGAGCATGAGTTGTTTGGTTCGGTTCCTTGGTCAGTTAAGTGTTATTAGGTTTAATTATTTGGATTGCGTCAGTAGAAAACTGGATAAAACCGTCGTCGGAGGAAAGTCTTCGACGTCGGTGACAGAGCGAACATAGGACATCTGGCTAGACGCGGATATGGCCGATGGAGTACGGGTTTTACCGAATGGTGGCCAAGATTGGGCTTAAGAAACCAGGGCCGTCCAAAGGCGCGTTGGGTTGGCGATATCGTCAAAATCGGGGGAAACTGATGGATAAGGGACGCACAGAAAAGAAGTATAACAGAAGATAGGAACCAAGAACAAAGGGAGGGGGGCAAGGTGATGGGGAGGGAAAAGGGGGGTAGGGGAATCAAAGAAGGGCCTATACCTAGCAGAGGGAAATGCTGTTGAGCTGAAATAATGATGATGAGCCATTTTTTTTTTGGATTGGAAATCATCAAGTGACCCCCCCGGCGCAGTGGAGCGCAAAGGAGTGTCAGACTTATACTGACTAAAACCCATCCATGTTCCTTCCTTGCACATTGTGTTCCAGGGCCGCGGTATCTCTTTCGAACAGTCTCGCAGCCCCGATAATGATGAACCTGGTGTCTGAATTTGCGCAAGGTTGATGGCAAAAAGCATGTGATTTGGGGAATTGTGACTGTTTTATAAATAAACCTCTGTCTTACCCTTTGGGAATTACAGGCGTGATATTAAGTAAAGAAAAACCAAAGAAAAAGCTCAAAGGAAAACTGGTTAAAATTATAATTTTAGGCTTAATCTTAGCAGACTCTTGTTCAGCGAATTGTGATTAAGATAATTGCAAGCACTTACAGTTTGGGGAAATACTAATGACAGCGTTTTGAAGCGAGATTACTGAATCGAAGAATATTTTTATTTTTAGCAGCGAGAAAGCATTTCGTTCGTGAGGTTTTTAGACTATGGTTAAATAACTTGACTCCCTAGAGTTCGTTTCTTAGTTTGGACTCAGAGATTGTGTTGTTGGTTGTTAAAATTATTTGTTTCGTACAATTTTGAAAGCTGCAATTAGTTATCTTCAGGGAAAGTAATACAATCCGATTTGAAGATTACCGGTACTGATGTTATTACAGAAGATATTTCACCTTTTTCGTAACTCTATGGTGACCAATTAGACGCCATCGCTTCAAGCTGCTACTTACTAACGAACAGAAATTTGTTATACTAGTTTTGTCTGTGACTTCGTTCGCGTTATGTCACTTGGAGATAATAAAAAAATTACTCGATCTTCAGGTTAAGCCGCGCTTGCCTGGATTGGTCCGTGGATGGGTGACCACCCATTACATACGAGTTTCCTCCGTTGGTCCCGGCTGTCTTTTGCAAATCTTTGACAGTCATAACAAGCAATCAGTCGCCCAAAAGTCTGACAACCAGTCTTACCAAGGGGTATCGTATTAGTTAGAACTAATTGGGTTGTGGAGGTCAGATAGGCAGTCGCTCCATGTAAAATACTGGTATTCAGCTGCATCCAATTAGACTGGCAGCTGACCCCAACATAGTTGGGAAAAGGTTCCCATACACATAGATTTTGTGATATCCTGCGTTTACACAAACAAACCTTCCTTTCCTGTTTCTAACAACGACAACACAACAACAACAGTAACTAGCACCATAATGTAACCAACAACAGCCTCACAGGCTCTTTTATTTATGACGTCACTGCCGGTCTCCGCGCCGATGGCTTCCGGTTGCGAGCCGGTTTTATTGCCGACTACCAGAGACAACGGTTTGAAGATTTCGAATTGTTATTTTTATTGCTAAGGGGTTGAAACGAAGCTGGGGGGTCGAAGCTTAGTCAGCTGTAATTGTATTTTTCGGTTGAGCAGCAATATGTTTAAACTAAGCTAAAATCAAAAGGAATTTTCCCTTAAAATAACGATTGTAACTTTGATTATCATTATTTATTTATTTATTAAAACTTTATGCACAAGTAAAAAAAAAACTGTACAAAGGCGGACTTAATGCCTTGGGCATTTTCTACCAGTCAACCTAGCCTATTTTTTTTTTTTATTATCTGCCTAGTTTTTTTCCAACTATGTTAGGGTCGGCTTTCAGTCTAACCGGATGCAGCCAAATACTAGTATTTTACATGGAGCGTCTGCCTATCTGATCTCCAAAACTCGGTTAGTACTAACTAATACGATACCCCTTGGTAAGACTGGTTGTCAGACTTTCGGGCCACTGACTACCTGTGACGACTGTCAAAGATCTAAACGTGACAGCTGGGTCCAACGGCTTAACGTACTTGGCGGACAGGAAGGAAATTCGATATGTAATGGGTTGGTAGTGAGTGGGACCTCGTAGTCAAATCACTTTAAAGGATCCTTCACGAAGTCGTTGACTAAGTATTTCGTACATCAAACTAAGTAGTACTGTGCAAAAATTATTGCTAGGAAACGACTTATTTTGGGGTAAGAAATCACGTTTTACGATAAAACTTTTATTGAAACGTACATTATTTACAAGCTACAAATCTATCACAGTAATAAAAAATGAACCTACAAGTATCAAAAGGGTTACAGGGCGTCAAAAAATTCGTCCACATCGCTGTCAACAGGAAAAGTGCCCAGAAGGCTGGCAGCATTGCCACGTTGGATAGCAATGCTGATTCTTTGGCCAAAAAATAGGCCCGCCCTCTGGTCACGTGTAGAGTCGACCAACCGCTTGGAGATTTCCCGAAATACTAAGTGGGCACTCGGACCCCATGGCCCTAGTGTTTCAACCCCAAGCGGCTCAAACAAATAACTACCAACTAAATTATTGTATTTGCGCCGTTTGAGGTTTTCAGCACCTGCAGCAGCCGCCCCAGCGCAGCCCACTGTGCTAGGAAGATGGGATGGCGCAAGGGTGTCGACGCAAGTTGCGTCCCACACCAAAGGCCTACCCAACTCAAACTAACTATAGCTAAAATTCAATATAACGCACTCAAAACGTTGTGCTGATTAATGCATTAAATAGTAAATGGGTCATGGAGCTATTTAAATCAAAGTTATAACCAGAAAAAGTTGGAACTTTGACCTCCAATATCTCCATAACTAGAAAGTTTCAGGTATGGTTCAGAACTAAAAAAATATCGCAAAAACGGGGACATGA
The DNA here is from genome assembly GCA_950005105.1 of Lycophotia porphyrea. Lineage (NCBI taxonomy): Eukaryota > Metazoa > Arthropoda > Insecta > Lepidoptera > Noctuidae > Lycophotia > Lycophotia porphyrea. Next base: position 13,578,037 of record OX465406.1, read on the forward strand.
ATTTAGGATTTAACATTCACAGATACATTTCATTCATCATCAAAAGCAACTCGGCTTAGAAAAGAAGCCCTAAAAGGACCTCACATCAAAGGCTGCATCAACTCAAAAGATCTAAAGGCCCAAACTTACGAGATAATATAACAAAATCTCCTCTCTCTGAACCCAAAGAAACACAAAGAAACTATCCTTATTCAAACGACATACCTATCCGAAAATATATCAAGAAAAATCCATTTTGCACTTAACATTCGCGGACCGAAGAAATGGATAGAAATTCGTCACCCTAGATCCTTTTTAAACCATCGTCGGGTAATAATAAAATCAGCCTTTATAAATCGGGGTTCCGTAACCTCTGAAAGGCGTTTTCAGTTACATAGAAAGTGAATTTGGGGGTACGCTTGTCAACCTTTCTGAAACGGGGACAAATATTTGAAATACAACACCTTAGGTAATGATATTGGTGAGTTTGAAATATACAGGTAGGATTTTTGGGGTCTCGTTTTGTGAAATGGATGAAAAATTGTAGCTTTCACGGTGGCGAATTTAAAAATCGTTTCGTTTTGTTGTGAAGAATGTTAAAAACGTAACATTCGTTGCTTAGAATTTAACAAATAGAAGTTTTTTGCAGTCTCTTAGATTCAATATGCCGTTGAAAAGTAACCACTTCTTCTGTACTTTGCTTAGCAAGGTATTACCCCAACTTTTTTACATAATTAGCGTGTATCAAGAAGGTGTCGTCATATTCAAGGATGTGGTAAGCCATCAAACTGAACAATTTTCTCTATGGAAATATAGAAAATAAATATTTATTATATATAATATATGGAAAATATAAATAGAATTATTTGGCCTGCCAAATATCTGCCATTTTAATTTATTTTTAAAATAGCAGCCGCGCATTAAACCTTTATTAATTGATAACTGGTATCAATACAAACAAGTTTTGTACGAGATTAAATCTTCTAAAGTGTCACGTTTCCGAGATATTATAAGCCCACAATGTTACTATCTTGGCCACCAGTACAACTTTGAAAACTCATATTTAAGAAATGTGACGCTTCAGAATCGTGATTAATAAAATAAAAAGTTGTTCTTATTGTGCTGTCAGTGATGACTAACTTTGACAGATTATATCTCGGAAATGTGACGCTTTAAAAGATTTTGTCTCGTACAAAACTTGTTTGTGTTAATACCAGCTATGTATTAATATAGGTTTTACACGCCGCCGCTATTTTGAAAATGGTGGATGTTAGACAGGCCACCTTTTATACAAAAATCTTCCAACCCCTTTGTATGTGACAACTGAATATTTAGTCACCATTGCTATGATGTTTCCCTAGAGAAAGTGGTTCAGTTTGATAGTCTGGACCACACTGGTGCCGATTCCCTTGTTCACAAACTAAACTAAATTCAAGTTGAGTGCATCCTTTTCTTTCTATTTCATTATGAAAAGGACGGAAATAAATATTAGTTAAGTCCTGTCAAATTAGTCAGCACCTGACGTAATTTGATGTCATTTTAGAAGTCAACTTTTTAATCACGTCTAAACTTGTGTCAGGCGCTGATTAATTTGACAGGACTGAACTAATATTTATCTTCTGTCCTATTCTTAATGAAATAGAAAGAAAAAGATGCACTCAACTCAAATTTAGTTTAGTTTGTGAACAAGGGAATCGGCACCACTGTATATCAACCTCTCCAACTTGAGTGAAATCAACGATGACAATGAACTATCGTTGTCCGCCATATTGTCACGAACATTTACGCCTTGGATATAAGAGAACCAATAATTCGATCTTGAAGCCGACACTTTATCGAGTTATAAAGGAAACAATATTATATTCTTCTATTTTATTAGCGGAGATACTACAATAGAACGTCTCCAGTCATCCATCTCTCACTGATCAATGGAGAGACTGAGTTAAGTTCAGCTAGAATATGTTTTATGATAAGTACACTGATGTAGAAATTGTGCTTTAATTTAAAATCACGTAAAGGATCTATTCTTTATCTCTCAAATTAAACGAATATTATAATAATATAAACGGATTTAATTGTAAAAGCCTTCGGTTCAACCGTCGAACAACGAATGAATTCAAATTCACCTCGCATTCAAACGTCAAAAATGTCATACCAAGTGTTGTCTTATTTAACTCTGATTCGATACAATTAAATAATCGATTTAATATTTTACTAGAATAATAATAGGTTCTATTACTAATATTTTAATATTACTAAATTTAATACTAATATATTGTATTCATGGTTGCATACTAGATAGGATTTTATAACAATAGCTACGCCTTGACTAATTCACCTTACACACGTTGGTTTTAAATAAAATATAAATATTAAATATTTATTTCAATTTAATTTTTTTTTTTTTAATTGAATATACAACTAAATATTCTGTGAATATTTCAAGCGCCATTTCTACCTGTCGCCGTTATTAATATCAAGCAAAATTAAAAACGGCAATAAATCACGTTTGATGTATGGGATCCCCTCTTAAATATGTATTTTATTCTATTTTTAATATGCGCTATTAAAGCAGCAACAGAAATACATCATCTGTGAAAATTTCAACTATCTAGCTATCACGGTTCATGAGGTACAGCCTGGTGACAGGCAGCCAGAAAGACAGACAGACGGACAGTGGAATCTAAGTAATAGGGTCCGGTTTTTAACCTTTCATCATCATCATCATCATCAGCCTATAATGTTCCCACTGCTGGGACACATTGGGAACATTATAAGCTGATGATAATGATCCTCTCTATGAGAGGGAATGGGCTATAATCCACCACGCGGGCCCAGTGCGGATTGGTCGATGTCACATGTCTTCGAATTTTTGGTTCTAGAACATGCCGGTTTCCTCACGATGTTTTCCTTCACCGTTTTTGAGAGCAGTGGTGATGAAATAAATTACACAAAGTAATGCGCCTGCCTGGGTTCGAGCCCACGACTTAGTAGTTCGTAAGTCGGGGTCGCTACCACTGGGCTACCGCCTCTCTCTCTTTTTTACCCTTTGTGTACCTGAAAAAACAGCTGTTTATTTTTAAAAGGGCAGTACCTAAACAGTCAAACGTATGGAACAGCTGATTTGAAACAATGGTATGAGTAGGGTTGCCGAGTAAAAATATATAATTTTTTTTATGCTGTTTTACCATGTAGACTTAAAACCTCTGAAACCTTGCACACTCGCACGTACGCACGCACACACACGCACATACACACACACACACACACACACACACATTATTTTAGGATATATCTTTAAGTTTATTTTTCTTGTTTTTTTTTTCTTTTAGTATAGTTCAAGCCTTACCTTGTTAGTTTTAGATTTTTACTTGTAATTTTTTTATTCAAATTCTATTTTTGTCTCTGTACACCACTTTTACCGTTACAAAATTGTCATTGAGGAGCGGGATCGCCTAGCACAGGTATATCTTTTACTTAAAAGGGGGTCCCTATGTAAGATAAACTGTAAAAGTTGTACAATTTTCTGCAATAAACCTTTTTTTTTTTTTTTTTTTTCTGAAACCAGCTTACGCACTAACAACACGAAATAAAACCGGCCAAGTTAGGGCTCCGTATAAACTTTAAGGTATTTTGTTATTTAACTACATATTTACGGTTTTCAGATTTTTCAATTTTCTTGATTCTAGGTCAACAGGAAGTACCCTATAGATTATTATGATTCCCTTGTGATATCACAAAATATGCGACATAAACGGCTTATTTTCACTGCTGCATGTGGTAGCAGACTTAAGTATTTAATATTAATTTCAGCTTAATACTTCCACGCGTTTCTGAGAAAAAGGGTCTTGACAGACAACAAAGTGATCCTATAAGCCAGGGATGGCGAACCAATGGCACGCGTGCTATTTATGGCACGCAACACAATATTTTGAGCACGCCTCCGATCAAAATCGTTTGCAATTAGTTCAAAGTAACTAGTTTCACCATATATTCTACTAATAGTAACCTCTTATGAAACAAAAAAAAATGCAACGTTTATATTGTAAACGTTGCATTTTTTTTCTACTTTATAATACATATTTGTCTGTCGAAAGAGACTGGATCCTGCGACACAGAGTATCCTAGTGCGGGATCCAGTGTCATACCTAAATATTGTAACACTTTTATGAATCAATAAACTTTATTAAACTTTATTATTATTATTATAAGAGTTACAACTATAATATAAGTTATTTGTCATCTAATCTGCAACTATCAGAAGTCATCCTAATGTTAGGTACGTACTTTAATTTGAATTACATATACGTAATCATTTATCAACATTCAGTGCAAAATGTATATTTGGTTATAAATTAAAAGTTTTTAGTTGATAATGGTACCGATTACCTTGTTTACAAACTAAACCAAATTTAAGTTCAGTGCATCTTTTTCTTTCTATTTCATTAAGAAAGGGACAGAAGATAAATTTTAGTTTAGTTCTGTCAAATTAACCAGCGCCTGACACAAGTTTAGACGCGATTAAAGTTGACTACTAAAATTACATGAAATTACGTCAGGTGCTGACTAATTTGACACTACTAAACTAATATTTATCTTCTGTCCTTTTCATAATGAAATAGAGAAAAAAATATGCACTCAACTTAAATTTAGTTTAGTTTGTGAACAAGGGAATCGGTACCAATACTTATTTAGTTTAATTATTTGCGCAATGATCACTAGTCAAAATTATTTGATGGCAAGTATATGGCCTTATTAAATATTTCTTTAAAAATATGTCACGTTGATCCATAAAGGTTCGCCACCCTGCTATAAGCGTTCCGTTTTTGCCGACTGAGGTTACAGAACCCTAAAAAAACAAAAAAAAAAACTATTTACGGAACGACCTTTAACAATTTCGCATTGCGACGCATTTGCCACTGACCCCGAACGCTTGGTTACCGAGGCAATAAGTATAGTACCCAGTGACGTAGCTAGGTAACCAAGGGCCCCGGGGCATAAATTTAATTGGGGCCCTATTTAAACGAAACTACTTAAATACTTTAAAGATGCAAAACTACTTCATCATCATAGATTAATAAAATTGCATTATTAACATTTTCATAATGTCGCATTCTAGCATTGTATATTTATTAACGCACGCATTTAATAACGTACTAAACTAAATGCATGGAAATAACAAGTACTACCTTATCCTTACCGAATCTGGTTTATTTATATTCCGAATTTTTCACTTGTTCAATTTATAATTTGTAAGTCAGTTTTCGAGGGGCCCCCTGAGCTTGGAGGCCCCAGGGCACTGCCCCGTCTAGCCCTCCGGTAGCTACGCCACTGAGAGTACCTATTTCTAGACCGTATGGTCTAAACGTTAATATATCAACCGGTCGAGTGTCAGCAGTGTCAAAGTAATGAATAGCTTGTATTAGAGAAAGGATGGTTTCGTGGTCGAAGCCTTGTAGAGCATGTAAGAACCACATTTGCGTCAGGAGAACATATTAACTAGGTTCTGTCCCCGACTTCGCTTGCGCTATGTTCAGAAATTATCTCACGGGAACGTTTTGAATTTAGCCTATGTCACTTGGGGATATAGTGAAAGAATTTTCTAAATCGGTTCTGTAGTTTCAAAGATTATCCCTTACATCCAAACTCACATACTTTAACTCCTTATAATATTTTAGTGTAGATATCCTTAAACGTACCTTGCAAAAAAAATGTGAGCCGTCACGGGACGCCTGGCAGATGTGAAACATCGAAATTATTTTGTACAAGTAATATGCATAAAAGAACAGTACACAGTAACAGTACAGTGTATAAAGGGTGTAAACAGACTCTTAACGAAGCCGAAAGGAATTTGTTTTCCCCGTCATTGCGATCATGTTTTTGTTCTACACCATACCTGGGAACCTTCTAGTTACCGAGATATTGGGGGTCAAAGTTCCAACTTTTTCACAAGTTTTTTTTTTAAATACATGTTTTTAATGTAAGATTTTTACTTTAATCACCTCCAGGACCCCCTTACTATTCAATCCATCCATCAGTACAATGTTTTGAGTGCGTTACATTGACTTCTACTGTAAAACGTGATTTTTCAGCCCCAAAATAAAAGTCGTTTCCCAGCACAAATTTTTGCGTAAAGTTACTTAGTTTGATGTACATAATGCTTGGTTGACGGCTTCGTGAAGAGTCTGTTTACACCCTGTATAATATACCATCGCATAGCGTGGTGACGCGTCGCCACGGCATCCGTCGCTACGCCAACAATCGGTTTTACCTGCGGCTATATACCCGTCCACATACTAACCTCGGCAAGTGCGGCTTAACTTTAAGATTAATTTGAGCGGTAGTTGTTATTTACCAGCTCCTCTCCTCTTTAAAAAAGTATGAATGGAAGATTGATATTCTGTTTTTTTTCTGAAAACATTATTTTCTTGTCCACAGGTGCGTGCGTGTAATAACTTTTCGGATTGGATGAAGTGTTTACAAGGAAAATAGCTGTTGTTCAGGTAAGATTATTTTATTTACGGTTCCGTAGTTTAACGTTAAAACCTTAATGGTACTTATTTTGGGAATAAGGATGTTTTATGAGTAAAAAAAATATGATTTTATTTAGTCCGTCAGTTAGATTATCGAAAAATATTGGATACGTATTTTTTGTTTCATCAAATCACATAAAAACTGACGAAGATAAAATGCATCAAAGATCATGAGTGGGGGGGGTTGTGACGTTTTGCGCCGGTAAAAATGTACTGACATTATGACGTCACACGTGTTTTCGACGCACTATATGTATCTTCTTCATTTTTCGTTTACGTGAAAAAGGAAAAAATACGTGTCCAATAGTTTTTGGAAATTTATCTGACGGACTAATTAGATTTTTTTGGTGAAATACTCGTACCCTATTGGAAATGTCTAGTAACAATTTATAACAAAACATCACGCCTATAATCAAAATCAAATTATTTTATTTCACATAGGCCTTCACGGGCACTTATAAAAAGTCGACAAATAGGTGCACAGTTCGCTTGGTCGTTTCCTATGGAGAAGAACCAGCAAGAAATCCCCGAAGGGTTAGTCAGAGGTGTACCTAATAGTACACCCTCATTTCACCAGTTATGTTTAATTCCCATTTAATAGAGGACGAGCCTATTTCCATCAACCGGGCGCAAGTCGATCGAGCAAAAAATCCAATAACACTGCCCGACCTGGGAATCGAACCGAGGACCTCATGCTCAGCTAATTATTAATACGCTTCATGGACATAAAAGGAAATAAAGAAATAATAAGTATTATAACACACAAAATACCACCCCGAATGTTCCAACCCTAAAACGCGGTCCAACATTTTACATCAAAATAATGTCCCACACAAAAACCAGCCAAACGAACAAAGTGCCATTTGGGGCTTTAACAACATTGCACGCAAACAATAACAAGCACTATGGAATAATATTTACTAACCCTGGTATGTATTCAACTGGTCACTGAATATAAGTGTAACTAACATATAGGGTGTAAACAGAGTCTTCACGAAGCCGTCAACCAAGCATTTTGTACATCAAACTGAGTAACTTTACGTAAAAATTAGTGCCGGGAAACGACTTTTTTTTTGGGCTGAAAAATCACTTTTTAAAGTAGGACTCAATGTAACGCACTCAAAACATTGTGCTGATGGATGGTTTGAATAGTAACGGGGTCCTGGAGGTGTTTAAAGTAAAAATCTCACTTTAATAACGTGTATTAAAAAAAAAAAATATGAAAATGTTGGAACCTTGACCCCCAATATCTTCGTAACTAGAAGGTTGGTTGTGGTAACTAGAGGTATGGTCTAGAACAAAAAATGTTTGCAATCACGGGGAGAACAAGTGCTTTTCGGCTTCGTTAAGAGTCTGTTTACACCCTTTATTTAGACATTTTAATTCTGAAACCGAAATATTTAAATACTTACTTCCTTACAAATATTATAAATGCGAAAGTAAGTTTGTTTGTTACCTTTCCACGCCTAAACCACTGAACCGATAATCCTAAAATTTAAGTACCATGTAATAGGGGGCGAGCCTATTACCAACAACTGGGCACAAATCCAGACTCCATACCTTAATTATCTTTTAAGATTATCTATACTAATATTGTACAGCAGCATTCTCTGTGCCTTTGTAACAACCGTACTGCGATCGCCAACCCGCCTGCCAAGCGTGGCAATTATGGCAAAACCCCCCCTTACCGGGAAGGCCTATGTCCAGCAGTGGACGTCTTTCGGCTGAAATGATGATGATGATGAAACTAATATTATGAAGAGGTAAAGTCTGTAAGTTTGTATGTTTCCTAGTCAAAGTTTTTGATGTACGGAATAATCTTTGGAACTACTTTCACTAATGGGAAGCTTCACTATCCCCGAGTGGCATAGGCTATATTTAAAATGTTCCCATGACATCATTTCCGCCCACAACGCGAGCGAAGCCGTGGCCAAAAGGTAGTTTGTATTATAAACAGAAAAAAAACATGTGTGCATTTCACACGTGATAGAAGTGAAACCTTTAAAAATGTTGGCTTCAAGATATACACTGTATAATGCTTCCTATCTCATTTTCTCCCACATTAAATCTTATGAATTTATGTGTCTGTCTCTCTTGCTGTCGCTTTTTCGTTTCATCGACTTTCAAATCACAACGATGCTGAAAAGTTTTCACTTCAAAAAAATCGTTTCAAATAGAAAGTGAGAGACGGCACTTAAATTTGCCCCCCAGTTACTAAAAGCACTAGTTTCTAAGTTAGTTTGCAAAGTTCCAAAGTTCGAATATAACTTTCTTGAACAACTCCTGAAAATGTAGGAATTCTTTCAAAACCTACGTTCTTGATAATACTAAAATGTATTCTTTCAGTGCAGACTACCAAATAGGGATGTTCTTTGTTATTTAAAAGACAGAATTCGGATATTTTAAATTAATTACGGAATTCAAAATTAATTATTCAGATAAAAATATGGTTGGTATGTACCTATTTGAAAAATGTAATACTTAATCCTTTCTGTAAAAACGGGACCCTATTACTAAGACTCACGGTTCATGAGATACAGCCTGGTGACAGACAGCCAGACAGACAGACAGACGGACAGTGGAGTCTTAATAATAGGGTCCAGTTTTTACCCTCTGGGTACGGAACCCTAAAAAAATGTTACATGTATTCATTATTCAAAATAAAAACGCACTTATGTTAAAAAATATTAATTTGACACACAATTTCAGTTACCAATTCATTCGTAAACTCTTCAGTAAAAAATATGTGCATTTTTAAAAGCATGACGCAGTAAAAACATTTAAAACCTTCGCATTCATACAAATTGCTCAAAAAACGTTTCGAATTTATTTAACGTTATCAAGCTGTTGTTGCATGAAATTCTTTAAACCATCGCATCTATTATTCTTGTATGCTCGACTGACGACCATTTTAGGGTTCCGTACCAAAAGGGTAATCAATGGAACCCTATTAATAAGCCTCCACTCTCCGTCCGTCCGTCTGTCTGTCTGCTGGCTGTATCTCTTGATCCGTAACAGGCAGACAGTTGAAATTTTCACAGAATGTGTACTTCTGTGGCCGCTATCATTATCATCATTTCAGCCGAAAGACGTCCACTGCTAGACATAGGCCTCCCCCAAGTGTCGCCACATTGACCGGTCCCGTGAGACTCACATGCAGCGGATCCCCGCAACCCTGTTGCTCCCATGCAGTGGCGCGCCCCAGTTAAACTGTCAGTGTCAACTTATTTGAACTGTCAGTGTCACTGTTATGTCATTGTCAATAATGTCAATTTAAGGAACCCGGGGCCTCGAGTACCCAATGGCGGATGAGCGTTTTTTATTGCCGGGTCCTGCAGTACCCGCTGGCGTTTTAGCAACAGATAATAAAAAAGACTACGATAGTACAGAACCCTTCATACCTAATTAGCCAGATGTTGTTTTGACGGGTTATTGTACATTCGCCACAAAGTAAATTCGTCACATTTTGTAAACTCCATACATTGAAAGTGTATTCGTCACATGCATAAAAAGTATGTGTAAATTCGTCACAAGTCTGTATAGGTACATATTTTTTGCATAAAGTACTGGTAGAAAACAAAGTTATTAATTTTTAGCGCTCGAAATGAAAATGATTTTTAAATATTTTTTCTCCTGCGCTCTTGCGCATGCTATCACTTGCTCGCTCACTTGCTGTATCTATCTCTTTCTAGCCGTACCGGTCAATGCATCATCAGGCCAGTCATCCAGTGACTCACTTGACCTTGTCGATGCGCATGTGGTCTTCTCTATAATATTATTATAGTTTTCTTTGGGTGTTCTTTTGCAAATGTGATCTGCTTAATATTGTAGTTACCATAGAGTTATAGCACATAATATATTAAATCGACGGCAGTTAGTTAGATTGGTGCATCTCTGAAAAAATGGATCATAATAAGCCTTGCCCGCTCGGGTGGACATGGTGTAAGTATATTATTATTTAATGCAGTATTGTTTTTAAAAAGAGTTCATATTATGGCTAAAATTTCCATTATTGGTCCTTGCTTTGGAAGTTCAAGTTTTTTTTTTGGAGATAGTACTCATAAATAGAAAACTTTTTACAATTTTTTAAGTTGCGGCGATTCCTGGTTTACGAGATATAATATTATAAAGTTTCAATTCAATGATTGTTGACTTTGAAATTGCTGTGATAAATGTCATAAAAAATATTTCCTGATGTTAAACTACTCGGATGTAATTTCCACTTCAAACAAGCACTGGCCAAAAAAGCATATGCCTTACAACTCAATGACATTGAAGAGAAGAGCCATGTGTGCTTCATTAGCCCATATAAAGAAACAGGACTTTAAAGACGCTTGCAACCAAGCGTCTTCAATGTCCTGTTTCTTTATTGAGTATATATTATACATCATGGAAAATGCTCCACAGAACGATGCAGTCACAAAATTCAACGACTATTAGCCCAGTGGTTAGTAAACACTAGTATAGAGTTTATTTGGAATGTGCATAGGGCTCGCCATAGGACAATAAATCTAGCAGAGGCATGGCATAAACTTTTAAACAATAAAATGGGTAAAAGAAAACCAAAAATGCTTCAGTTTCTTGATACTCTTAAAATGAGGCTGATCATATAAATTGGAAATTGAAGCATTTTAAATTTAATATACCACTAAAGTTGAGAACGCGTCGATCTATTGCATATGACAAAGAATTGAAAACAATTGTGGACAATTACGATAACCTGTCCCAGGCTGAAGTTCTTAAAAAACTTTCTTTTATGCAGCATTTTAAAGACTTGCAACATACGTAAATTACCAAAAAATAGGTAATAATTTGATTATTCCTGTGATTCGATGTGTGATCTTTCTATTGTTTTTGTTATAATCGTAATGTTGCAGGCAAATCAGCTTATTGCAATAAATAAATATTATGTATATAGTTGTAAGTAAAACTGTGATTTTTTATGTAGATGCAAATTACCAAAAACTAATGTGATTATTACTGTGATTTGATTATCATTCTATTGTTTTTGTTATAACTGTAATGTTGCAGGAAAATCAGCCTATTGCAATAAGTATATATATAGTTGTAAGTAAAAGTGCGATTTTTTATGTAGATGCAAATAACCAAAAAAAAATCTTATTATTACTGTGATTTAATTTTCTTTATATTATTTTTCTTATAATTGTAATGTTGTAAGCAAATTAGCCACTTGCAATACATGTTTATTTAGGATTAGGCGAGTCACGCAAGTCCCGTTGTCCTTGACAACGCGGGCTTAAAAACGAACAAAACCAGACAATATTACCGTATATTTTAGCTGTAAGTAGAGCTGTGATTTTTATGTGAATTTCTGTGATTATGAAAACTGAAGAAATAACGTTTTATTCTTTGTTGTTTGATTTTTCTGCTGTCTGTACGGAAATAAACAATATGGCGGATTTTCTTTCATAAAAATAGAGTTGTGGCGAGTTTACACATACTTTTTTTCGTGGCGAATTTACTTTGTGACGAATGTACAATAACCCGTTTTGACTACGGAAGACTCGTGTTACTATTGAATTTTTAATTTTTATTTTATTTTTTTAAAGTCGTTATGTAGTCTGTGTCCCAAAAAAGTCTGACAACCAGTCTTACGCAGGGGTATCGTATTACCCAGTACTAACTGGGTTGTGGAGGTCAGATAGGCAGTCGCTCCGTGTAAAATACTGGTATTCAGCTGCTCCGGTTAGACTGGAAGCCGACCCCAACATAGTTGGGAAAAGGCTAGGCAGATGATGATTTTATTTTTTAAGAAACGTTGCTCTACACTAGGAATTTCTCCTGTTTACACTCCCATATTTAAACTCACATACGCAATTAGCCATACCAGGAACAACTATCTGTAGGCCATACAAATAAAGGGTGTAAACAGACTCTTAACGAAGCCGAAAGGCACTTGTTCTCCCCGTCATTGTGATGTTTTTTTTGTTTTAGACCCTACCTGGGAACCTTCTAGTTACGGAGATATTGGGGGTCAAAGTTCCAACTTTTTCACGAGTTTTTTTTTTAATACATGTTTTTTATGTACGATTTTTACTTTAAACACGTCCAGGACCCACTTACTATTCAATCCATCCGTCAGCACAACGTTTTGAGTGCGTTACATTGAGTCCTACTGAAAAACGTGATTTTTCAGGCCAAAAAAAATGTCGTTTCCCAGCACTAATTTTTGCGTAAAGTTACTAAGTTTGATGAACATAATGCTTGGTTGACGGCTTCGTGAAGAGTCTGTTTACACCCTGTATTTGTTCTGTGCGGGGATCGGACCCACGACACGCAGCGCAGCAGTAAATCGCTCAGCCACTGCGCCAACCGTGCCGTCGTAGTGGACAGTTGTCTTTACTTACCCCTTATCTTACTTCTTACTTAAAGTTATAAAACTGAAAGTTTGTGAGGAAGGATGCATGAATGTTGGTTACTTATTCACGCGAAAACTACAGAAGGAATTTGGATAAAATTTTATACACAGTTTGTAACCTGGATTTATCGGATACTTTGTATCCCAATAAATGAGTCCACGCAGACGAAGTCGTTGGCAGAAGCTACTTTAAGCGTAACATGACACTTGTAATCACTGAAGGGCTAAGCAGAGGTGTACATAGTACATAAATATTCTTCAGTTATGTTTCAGAGGGCGAGCCTATTGCCATGAGCCGTGCACAGATAAAACAGGGCCAAATCTGAAAGTTTTGGATAAAAAAAAAGCATTTGTGAATACGTATACGAATAATAATATACTAGTAATTTGCTGAATTTTTTGTCTATTCTTGAGAAGATGAATAAGCAATATTTCATCAAGAAGCATTTCCTTGCTAATAGCTTTGGTCTGAGTTATTGGTTGCCAATCATAACAGAGTAATTGTTACTTGATTTGTTTAGTCTACAAAACATTTGGCAAAGACGCGTGGTTCGTAATATTTTGATTTTGTAAGACAAATTTTGTTAATTCGATTTTATGCAAGTTTTTTCATAAATTTATTTATCAGCCGAATACGTCGGAACGTAAAATCAGCCGCGGAACGTGGCGGAACTTCGGCATAGTGTGTTTAGATACTTAAATTACACTTCAACCATTTTGTCTGTGAAGACGGAAAAACAAATACTAAAATAATTGTACCAAGTTTGATATAAACAAATATAAACGACATCATCCGACGAGCTCTTGTCACCGTCGGCATCTCAGCTGTTTTAGAACCCAATGGCTTAGCACACGACGATGGCAAGAGACCGGACGGCATGTCTGTGTTTCCTTAGAAGATGGGTAGGCCTTTAGTGTGGGACGCAACATGCGTCGATACTCTTGCACCATCCCATCTTCCAAGCTCATCGTGCTGTGCTGGTGCTGCCGCTGCGGCTGCAGAGAACCTCAAGCGGCGTAAATATAGAAACATTTGTGGTAACTATATTTTCGAGCCGTTTGGGGTTGAAACTCTGGGGCCGTGGGGTCCGAGTGCTCATAGCCTATTTAAGGAAATTTCGAAACGCCTAGTTGACGCTTCCCGTGACCCAAGGGCTGGCTTTTACCTTGGCCAGAGGCTAAGTGTTGCCATACAACGTGGCAACGCCGCCAGTCTCTTGGGCACATTACCAGCTGACAGCGTTGAGGAGGAGTTTTTCGATGCTCTTTTATAGTTTATTGTCAGTTTATTTATTTTAGTTTAATAGTTTTTAATTATTAATGTTTATAGTTAGTTTATCCTAATAAATGTTATAAAAAATAAGTTTGATATATCGATGTCAATTTCCTTAACTAGCAGCGCCACTTTGAACTGCACAGGTAAAGTGGTCATAATTATTATACTTTCTCCTGAATAGTGTTTGTATTATTTTATGCCTTCAACATAGGTACCAATCATTTGTGGAGGTCGGTTTCAGACAAAACCTCTACAGTACCTACTGGAATTCGGATATTTAAATATTCTCTCTCGATACATTTAAGAGAGTATTTTTCTAACTTAATATCCGCCACGCATTCGAATATCCGCACCAGTCCCATCACCATGGAACATCCGGGAGGTACACAAAGTTTTCAACCAGCTTGACATGCATTGCGCAATGTAAGCCAAACTTTTGCGGTTACTTCGGCGTTTGTCATATTAAATCTTAGAAGGGTATTGTTGGAAGTGATATAGTTTTAATTGACTTTTATAATATATGAAGATATTGCTGAACTAATGTGGATTAGCTGTGCAATTTAAAGGGGTTTGAATTTAATGGCCGGCCTAACATCTGCGATTTTTTTTCCAAAGTTGCGGCCGTGCATAAAACCTATATAAATTGATAGTAGGTATCAATACAAACCAGTTTTGTAAAAGACAAAATGTTCTAAAGTGTCAAGTTTCCGAGATATGAGCTATCTAAGTTTAAGGTTTTTTTTTTTCGGATGGGAAATCATCAAATGACTTCTCCCGCTCTGGGCAGAGCGGAAGGGAGTGTCAGACTTGTACTGACTAAAACCCTTCCATGTTCCTTCCACGCCCTTTGTGTTCCAGGGCCGCGGTATCTCTATCGAACAGTCCCGCAGCCCAAATTTAAAGTCCTGATAGCATCTTCAGCTGAAGTTTGAAAGCTCATATCTCGAAAACGTGACACTTTACAACATTTTGTTTCATACAAAACTGGTTTGTATTGATACCAGCTATCGATTAGAATAGGTTTAAAGCGCGGCCGCAACTTTGAAAAAAAAAATGGCGGAAATCTTCCAAACTTTCCAGTATTCCTATTTTTTTTTAAGTGAAAACTGCTTTAGTATCGTTGTGATTTGAAAGTCGATGAAACGAATAAGCAACATTAAAAAGAGACAGACACATAAATTCATAAGATTTAACGTGGAAGAAAATGAGATAGGAATCATTATACAGTGTTTATCTTGAAGCCAAAATTTTTGAAGGTTTCAGTTCTACCACGTGTGAATTGCACACATGTTATTTTTTGTCTGTGCTCTTCTCTGGGGCAACTTTGGATGAACAATTGTGTTACGCAATAGCACTTTATGTTTAAGCCCCATGTAACGGTGCGAGCCTATCGCCATCAACAAGGCATAAATCAAGACTTCGTGGCTGCTACTGAAAAATTACTGATGGAAGAACCCAATAACACTTTGCCCGATCTGGGGATCGAACTCAGGACCTCATGCTCAGCAGTTGTGCTTGCGACTACTAGACCAACGAAGCAGTTAACACAGGTTAGGACATAGGATAATTTTAATCCCAGTAAAGCCTTCCCGTGAGATAATTTTCGGCATCCACGTGAGCGAAACCGCATGCAAAAGTTAGTACCCCTATGAAAGCGGGAATTTAAATACCACTCCATAAACAAATACATTTATCAAAGTCTCATCACCTCATGATTGACACCCGCTTAACTGCTTACCCCCGAGAGTTGAAGCCGTGATGATACAGACATTAATCAATCCTCAGCAAGATTTATCTCTTCAACTCTCATTGAGGACTTAGAAGCGTAAAATTAACTTACTCTGCATGTCCCTACGGTATTTAAGATAAAAAACGCAGGTAAATTCGAATTTTCGTTCGTGTTAGCAATTTCCTTGGGCAAAATCTGGGGATCTTGGCAATATAAGTAAACATTTTGTTAAATCGGTAATTTTGGGCCCCCAGGTTTGCCAAGGCAGAGAGGCGTCTTGTAATGTAATAAACGGTCACCCATCTATGCACCGAACTCAGCAACCGTTGCTTAACCTAAAAAGATCGCGTGCCCATGCCCATGCGGCTGCTAGGGTCGATCTTTTTGGGTGGGTTTTTCGATGGGTGACCGTTTATTACATTCCAAGACGCCTCTCTGCCTTGGCAAACCTGGGGGCCTAAAATTACCGATTTAACAGAATCATAACAGGATAAGAATATATGAATCACAAAAAAAATCTTAAAATGGTCACAGTCTTAGACAGTTTATTGACAGTCATCACAGGTAATTAGAAGTCCGAAAGTCTGATAACCTGCTATCACAAAATTAAAGAATTCAGTTTAAGTAAATTAGACGGCATGCGGCAGTGGATGCGCACGTGTGCGTCTAGCGAGGTATACTATGCACACATGCAAACAGCTATGCCTCGGATTCCAGGAACAAACCAAAATGACCAAACAAGCTAAGGACCGCTCGTTCCGAGATTATATTGATTTTTAGCATTGCATAAAGCAATTGTTTTCAAGTAGTATTTTACTTTTAAATGGTCTAATAACCTTACTTATTCAATATTTTTTCTTTTAATTTGGATTATATCTTCATAGATAAAAAATATCATTTCGGACGAAAAAAGGTCAGTATCTTTCTGTATTACGGATTTTTTTTGGTGTATTTCTGTATGAAACATACAAATTGATTAAAGCATTCCAAAGTATACCACTCAATTGTACCATGGACATTTTTATATAATATAATATTATTATATCTTTTATGTAACAAAGCATCAAAGATGTTCAAAAGTAGGATTTTATGAAACATCCTTTGCAGAGACAAGGTTGTTACTCATATACGTAAACAAATTGAAATATTTGTTTAAAACATTCCCGAGAAAAATAATCAAACTTTTTCGGGCATATTTTTTTTTTATTTTTGTGGCCATACCCAACCATAATCACACATCAAAAATCGAGTAAAACGCTCAAATACAATAAAAAATGTGATAGCCCTCTTAAGGGGAGTCTGTGATCATTTTGCCAAATTAAAAATTGGCTGGATTTTATTAGATGTGCTAAACACAAGTTCGATCACCATGAATCGGCGCAATCGGACGTCAAAATCGAACGAAGAACATTTATTTAAAACAATTAGAACAGCATAAGCCATTAACACTAAATAATCCTTTTTATCGGTCTTCTCGCAGAACTACATTCTAACATTATCGTCTTCCATTCCAAACAAGACCAATCCAGAGTGGGTCTCCACGAGCGCGTTGAGCATCGTCAGCATACGCGGAAAATTGGAGGTGGATAGAGCTACAGTGTGACAAAATTGGACATTAAATAACATGGTTACACGGGTATAAAAGCCGACCGAAGTATGCCGATCGGCACGAGCCGAAAACGTGTAATAATTACTTCGAGTCGGCTTTTTTATTGAAATAATACTGTCGAGTGAAATGTGATGACCTTCACATCTGAATAGCAGTCATCATCATCATCATATTCTGTCGAGCCTTTTCCCAACTATGTTGGGGTCGGCTTCCAGTCTGACCTCTTAATCTTACAGGAAGCTACTGCCTATCACACCTCCAGAACCCAGCATCTGATTAGCATTCCTTAGAGGGAAAAATAAAGAGCTCTAGTTACTTTTAGATATACTTTATTGGTAAACAAAAATCATTATACGGATCTTTTACACTATTGTAAAATCTGTACACTGGCTAATGGTACAGACGCCAGCAGGTCAAGTTACCCGAAACTGACACATTTTCCCAATCAACCTTATACCTAATGCTTTAGCGATTAATTAGAAAATCTATTAAAGAAATCTGCCAGATTGTAGTAGCCAAATCCGTTTTATTGTTTTTGCGTGAAAGAGTAAGAAAAACAAACATCCATCTTCACAAACTGTAGCATTTGTAATAGGATAAGATAGCAATATTTCTTGGAGCTGTGTATGAACCGAAAACAACACCAGGGTCACTTAAATTAATTTGTAACAGTATTACACGAAGCTAATATAACACAAATGTAAATTATGTAAACAATGGATATGTTCAACATTACAGTGCAATATAATTTGCGCTACGTAGGTCAGACTGCATTACTTTTTCGGTTATTTTACATAGTACATAATATTCGTTATAACGTTATTCTGAAACTGACTCTGATTAATATACAAACACGATTTAACAGTGCCAGAATTTTGCTGACACAACCACACGTCACTAACACTAGGTCTTTCTTTTATTTTTTTTCGGGTGGGAAATCATCAAATGACTTCTCCCGCTCTGGGCAGAAAGGAAGGGAGTGTCAGACTTGTACTGACTAAAACCCATCCATGTTCTTTCCTTGCTCTTTGTGTTCAAGGGCCGCGGTATCTCTTTCGAACAGTCCCGCAACCCTGGGCTAAAACTAGGTCTAAGGTCTAAGTTAAAGTGCCCTGTTTAATTTTCAAGTCTCGGCGCTAAGACGAGTGTTTAAAATGTGACACTGCAAACATAATAACTTCTAGCGGCCCGTCTCGGCTTCGCACGGGTGGACATTCATATTCCCCTAATCCCCTATGATTTTCTAGTAAAAATATAGCCTATGTTACTCAGAGATAATGATGAAAGAATTTTTGAAATCGGTTCAGTAGTTTTAGAGTTTATTCGTTACAAATTTACAAATCTTTCCTCTTTATAATGTTATTATTATATTATATTATTACTGATACTGTTAGCCTGCATCATCCCACTGCTGGGCAAAGGCATCTTCCCATGACTTCCAGTTGTTTCGATCCAGGGCTAATGTGGGCCACTGGTCGTTGGTTTTATCCAGCTCGTCCCGCCAACTTCTACGAGGTCTGCCGTATTATTACATATAATATTATTCTCTCTATTATCTTTAGAATATTAGTATCATCATCGGCCTTCTAACGTTCCCACTGCTGGGACACAGGCCTCCTCTCTATGAGAGGGAATGGGCTATAATCCACCACGCGGGCCAAGTGCGGATTGGTAGATGTCACATGTCTTCGAATTTTTGGTTCTAGGACATGCCGGTTTCCTCACGATGTTTTCCTCTTTTTGAGAGCAATGGTGATGAAATAAATTACACAAAGTAATGCGCCTGCTTGGGTTCGAACCCACGACTTACTGTTCGTAAGTCGGGGTCGCTGTCACTGGGTCACCGTTGCTCTCCTCGGCCACCGGTGCTCTCAAGGTTAATAAAATTGTAGAATAAGGTATTAATTTTGTTGTTGCTAGTATTTGTGAAATTGAGCATTAGTGTGAGTCAGTTTTAGGATATTGTTCTAACAACAATCGCTGTATAACGTAATACGCAACGTTTTCAATAACCTTACGAATAACGTTGTTAATAACGTTACAAATAACGTTATCCGTTTCAATCGCCGAGTCCATTCGTCAAGCCGTTATTTACTGCGCTCGTCCGATGAAGCTAGTGAACTGAATTAACAGGATTGCTAAAAAATAAAGGCTGAGCTGTATCTATTCGATTCAGATACAAACAGAATGAAATAACAGTGCTTTATACAGGCTTTTGTTACTGAACTATGAAATGTATTGTCAGTTAGCAAATTAAGGTTTGGATTTATTGTTTGAACTGCGTCGTTGGTCTAGTGGTCGACTGAGCATGTGGTCCTGTGTTTGATTCCTGGATCGGGCAAAGTGTAATTGGGTTTCCCATTACTAATTTCTCAGTAGCAGCCACGGATTTGATGCCTGTTTGATGGCAATAAACTCACCCCTTATTACAATAGGACTTTATACATAACTAGCGAAATGTGGTTGTTACGTACACCTCTGCCTAACCCTTCGGGGATTTCAGGCGTGATGTTATGATGCAATTAATTCATGTAAGAGCCTTTGTTTTTGGATGGGAAATCATCAAATGACTTCTCCCGCTCTCGGCAAAGCGGAAGGGAGTGTCAGACTTGTACTGACTGAAACCCATCCATGTTCCTTCCCTGCCTTTTTGTATTCCAGGGCCGTGGTATCTCTTTCGAACAGTCCCGCAGCCCTGGCATTCAAGTATGACGCTAAGGTTGACAACCAAACAGTTACCTTAAGCCATGATATCTTTGTCCTGGAATAAAGAACTAGGTCAAAATCGACAGGAAAATATCTTCCAAGCGTATTTCTCGAAAAACACTGAATCTTTGTCCATTGTCTCAATTCCCTATACCGGTCCCCTCACGAACTCGTCTTTAAATGAATAAATAATTTTGTAATCCTAACAAGGCGTTTTTATCTTCTAAATGCGGACCCCTAAAAGAAAACCTTTTTGGTTTATTACGCCATCACTTAAACATTGAAAAGGAGCTTAGCTCAAGATTTTTACTAATGTATGTACTGTTAAACTAGTATTATTTTATTATTTTGGGGTGAGCCAAATTCTTTTGTAAGTACAAAAAAATATCTATCGTTCGTGTATATTGGAAGTCATATATTTTTTAATGGTTTAAAAAATTTGAAATGGATCGACTACAGGGTATAAACAGACTCTTAACGAAGTTGTCAACCAAACATTCTGTACATCAAACTAAGTAACTTTGGGTGAAAAATCACGTTTTACGGTAGGATTCAATGTAAAGCATTCAAAACATTGTGCTGATGGATGGATTCAATAGTACGGGGATCGTGAAGGTATCTTAAGTAAAAAAATACATTAAAAACATGTATTTAAAAAAAAAACTTGTGATAAAGTTGGAACTTTGACCCACAATATCTCCGTAACTAGAAGGTACCCAGATATGAACTAGTCGGTTTCAAAAAGGCCTACTAATCGGCCGGGTATTCGGCCAAGTCAATGATAGCCGTCGGTGGAGTACATGCGCATCGTAAATGTCTATGTCTATGTCATGCGGCATTTCATGTACAGCTTTGTGGCTCGCATTGAGTAGGTAGGTACTGACGCCAGCACATCAAGATACTACAATCTGTCAAATTAAAAAAGCAAAGTGAGGCCATGTTATGCTGGAAATGTATAGCTGGATGTGCCACTGTGTGTACGTCAAATCAAATCAAATAAAATCAAAATATTTTATTTCACATAGGCCCAGATGGGCACTTATAAAACGTCGACAAAAAGGTGCACGGTTCGGTTGGCTGTTTCTTATGGAGAAGAACCGGCAAGAAACTCCATGGTTACTCATTTCAAATCATTTGGTGTTACAATATTATCATGTTGCAGCATACCTACGTCTCGCAACGGTGACAAGCAGAATTCGGAACCAATAGCTGAACACAGTGACTATGTAGATTGTCAACAGGCTCGCTGTACGGCGTACAATGACAACATTCCTGTGTACCTGCCAGTTCAAAAGGAATAAACGGATAAATACCAGTGAAATCACTGGCTCTTTCAGTTCAAACGGTTGTAAGCTTTGCAGTATAGCTGGTTGAACCATTGATTTAAATCGTGGGTTTCAAAAGTACTATTAACGAAGCCGATAGGCACTTGTTCTTTTCGTTATTGCGATATTTTTTCGATCTGGACCATACCTGGGAACATTCTTGTTACACAGATATTGAAGGTGAAACTTCCGAATTTTTCAATAAAAAAAAAATGCTAACCTTATTTTAAACTGCCACTATCGTCTACTATTTCATGCAAGCATCAGTATAATGTTTTTAGTGCATCATTGAGCACTACATTAAATCATTATTTCTGAAACCAAAAAAAAATAGTTTCCTAGAATGTATTTTTGCGCCATGTTTAGTTTGATGTACATTGCTTAGTTGACGGCTAGGTGAAGGGTACGTCTACACCCTGTATATTCACTTCATCTACGTCTAACTTGGCTCAAATTACCACAAATCAATCTCACTTAAATAACTTGACATTGAATCATCACTATACTAACTTAAAGCTATGAGTTGAAGTCAACATACCACTTAACGTCTACTTAGATTCAAGTTAAACAACGAAAGTGCTTAGTGCCTGCGGGGTACTTGCTGCAAGTTTGTGCAAGTACAGCCATTTGTGAACACCATGTAAACGCTACAGGGTGTTGTTTAATTACTGTTGCATGAGTTTCGGATGAAGTTGGTGTTGCATAGATTTTGGGTTAAAAAAGAAACCGGTGCTGCATGTTTGGATTTTTAAAGATTTTTTGGACATCGAAAGTGGCTATATTTATTTGCTGCACTTGCCTAGGTTGGTCCGTGGATGGGTGACAACCCATAACATACCGAGTTTCCTCCGTTGGTCCCGGCTGTCATTTGTAGATCTTTGACAGTCGTTACACGTTAGTCTCCTTGCCTAGCACTATCGTAACTATGCTGGGGTCAGATTCCAATCTAACCAGATGCAGCTGAATATCAGAATTTTATATGGAGCGACCGATTCACAGTACCGTTCTGCGAGCAATGTGCCCTGCCCCCTGCCACTTAAGTTTGGCAATTCTTTGGGATACGATGAATATCCTCAATATATATAACAGCCCCAAGCCCATTTCCTAATCCAGGCCACTCAATTGTTTAAACAAACTACACGCGCCATTTAAAATTCTCCCAAACTTATTTATTTACTCGCCACTAACAAAATCGTTTGCTCACAAAGCCATACTCAAAGCTTTTCCCAATGCCGTAATATTATTTCCTATGGCAATTTCATTGTTTGCCGTGCAAACTGAGAGGGGAGCAAACCAAATAAAAAACATTACCTCTCTTGTGGGAGTCGGGTAAAAATATCAATTGTGGGTTATTGTGAGTGTGGTTGGAGTAAATAGGCTATGATTGGTTGGGAGCTTTGAGAGGCATTTTGTTTTTACCCGACTTCGTCAGAAGGAGGGGCCGGTGAGGCTGTAAACTTCGGGAGTGGCGACCGCGAACCAGAAGACGTTGCGTTGGACGGCCTCCCACTACGTGGACCGATGACCTGGTGAAGGTTGCGGGGATCCGCTGAATGCGAGTCGCACGGAACCGGTCAATGTGGTGACACTTGGGGGAGGCCTAGGTCCACAGACGTCTTTCGGCTGTAATGATGAAGATGATGATGATGATGCCAGTAATACCCGAAGGTTTAAAGTACTCTCAAATATCGCCAGTTATGTTTAAGTCCTATGTAAAAATCCAGACTCCATGGCGTGGTTGTTACTGAGAAAATTCCTTATGGAAAAACCCTATAACACTTTACCTGACCTGGGAGTCGAACCCAGGACCTCATGCTCAGCAGTCACGCTTCCAACCACTCGACCAACGAGGAGCAAAAAATTAAAGTTTTACGAAAAGATATAAACCTAGAAAAAAAATCGAAATAGGACTATCTCATCATCATCATCTGCCTGCCTTTTCCCAACTATGTTGGGTTCGGCTGCCAGTCTAACCGGATGCAGCTGAAATACCAATATTTTCCATGGAGCGACTGCCTATCTGACCTTCACAACCCGGTTAATACTGGGTAATACGATACCTCTTGGTAAGACTGGTTGTCAGACTTTTTGGGTCACTGACTACCTGTCACGACTGTCAAAAATGTACAAATAACAGCCGGGACCAACGGCTTAGCGTGCTTTCCGAGGCACGGAGGACTATCTATTTCCAGCAAATACGCACACATAAAGAACTAATTCAAAAAAGAAGAAAACGGTCTCTATTTATTCCGAATCACGACACAAAGACACTTATAATACTAATCCTTATATAAATTATCCTTTAGATGCGCCATCTTACAAGAATAGTCCCCTCGACGAGTAATCGGCCTCAGAATAAATGCCTTATTTCACTACCAGTCGAACATGGCCTCCTGAAATGAAGACCAGATTTTTTACCCTCCCGATTTTCAAAGAGAAGATTTATGCGGCGGTTCATGTAAGACTGTTCGAGTCAATGTATTGACTTTATCAATGTATAAATATATTATGAAGACTCAGTATATATAGTATAATTAATTATATATAAATCTTGTAGATACACGTGTCGAATTTGGAGGTTAAAATAATATTTAGTTAAGTTATTTTATTGGGATTTTTTTATAAGAAATTCCTAGGTTCTACTTTTGTTTTTAGAGTGGCACGTGTTAGGAGTTTAAACGTTGTGGAAAGGACACCGACGTGAAAACAGTTACCATGTATTCATTACATTATTTTGAGCCCACATATATAAAGTTTTCGTCAGTTATTAAAAAAAAACAGCTATTTCCTAAAAAACTACAATAACATGTCACTAATCATCATCATCATCTGCCTAGCCTTTTCCCAACTATGTTGGGGTCGGCTTCCAGTCTAACCGGATGCAGCTGAATACCAGTATTTTACATGGAGCGACTGTCTATCTGACCTCCACAACCCAGTTAGTACTGGGTAATACGATACCTCTTGGTAAGACTGGTTGTCAGACTTTTTTGGCCACTGACTACCTGTAACGACTGTCAAAGATGTGCAAATGACAGCCGGGACCAACGGCTTAGCGTGCTTTCCGAGGCACGGAGGAAACTCGGTATGTATTGGGTGGTCACCCATCCACAGACCAACCTAGGCAAGCACGGCTTAACCTAAAGATCGACCCGAGCGGCAGTTATTATTTTGCCACGAGCTCCTCTCTACATAGTACAAAACAAAGTCACTTCCTGCTGTCTGTCCCTATGAATGCTTAGATCTTTAAAACTAAGTAACGATCTTTGATGCGTGTTTTTTTAATAGATAGAGTGAATCAAGAGGAAGGTTTATATCTAAAGGGTGTAAACAGACTCTTAACGAAGTCGAAAGGCACTTGTTCTCCCCGTCATTGCGATCATTTTTTTGTTTTAGACCATACCTGGGAACCTTCTAATTACGGAGATACTGGGAGTCAAAGTTCCAACGTTTTCACAAGTTTTTTTTTTAATACATGTTTTTAATGTACTATGTGCTATTACTAATAACTGCACATAACAGAAAAGTTTGGAGGGGGAAAGGGGAGGCCTTTCCCCAGCAGTGTGACCCAATGTAGGTATATATAGGCTATGTACACCGTGACTTTTTAGTCGTCTGACAACGGCAGCCAACTTCATGTATCCAATGACTACTATACATTCATAACAAAAAAATGATATTTAAGAGAAAAAAAAAATATAATTATATATATATTAATCATTATTATGATGCATAACGTAGTTGAAACATTCTGTTGCGAGCGAAGATCTGTCTACTCGTCTCGTGCGATGGTTAGGTATGTTCTACTGTTTGATACGTAAACATTATTAACAGGATGTTTCATAATTATAATGTATTATTTATTTTTCTTTGTACCTATTATCTTAATTAATGGTAAAAAAAACACGCCTAGAGGTATTTTATGTCGGATACATTGAGTGGACCACCTTTGTCAGACGACTTAAAAAATCACGGTGTATAGATAGGCTATCAAAAAAAAAATATGTATATATATATATTATATATCTTTATATATATAATTCTACTGTGCGTGTGTATGTCACTGAACTCCTCCTAAACGGCTGGACCGATTTGAATGATTTTTTTTGTATGCCTCTGGGTGGCACCCTGGATGGTTTAGATTCACAAATCAGCCCGACGGATGGCGCTGCTGTCGTTATCTAGGTTTGACGCAGACGAAGTAGCGAGGGACAGCTAGTATATATATATATTTCAGATGGCATAAATCAGAAACACCAGTAACACTGACTCATTCTCTGGCCTGCACTAACACACTTAAATTAATACTTGGTTGTTAAAATGCTAATTAATACAAATTTATAGTCACATTATAAGAAGTAATGGCCAAAAAACTTTAACCAGAGCCAAAATATCTTGACTTATTGAAAAAGTTGTGCAATGAAAGAAACATTTTTATACACGTTATAACAGTGTGTGCCTACCTAGGTTAGAAACTATGACCTACCAGGTGTATACGGATACTTTACGAAGCCGTCAACCAAGTATTCTGTACACAAACTAGGTAAATATGCAAAAATTATTGGTGGAATTTTTTTTTGGAGCGAAAAGTCACGTTTTACGGTAGGACTCAATGTAACGCACCCGAAACATTGTGCTGATGGATGCATTGAATAGTAAACAGGTGCAACTTACGATGTATATTGTAAATGTACCCGACGAAGCCGAAAGGCACTTGTTCTCCCCGTCATTGAGATTATTTTATTGTTCTAGACCATTATCTGGAAACCTTCTAGTTACGGAGATATTAGGGCTCAAAGTTTTCACAAACTTATTTTTAAATTATATGTTTTTATTGATATAACTTTACTGTAAAAACTCCTTACCCTTGTGATATATTCATCAGCTTTATGTTTTGAGTGCGTTTCATTGAGTTCTACTGCGAAAAACGTGAATTTTCACCCCAAAAAAAGAGTCGTTTCCCAGCAATCATTTTTGCAATGCCGTCGATGCTTGGTTGACGGATTCGTGAAGGATCTGTTTCCACTTTGTATAGAGTACCCTTTTTTACGGATGGGAAATCATCAAATGACTTCTCCCGCTCTGGGCGGAGCGGAAGGGAGTCAGACTTGTACTGACTAAAACCCATCCAGGTTCCTTCTTTGCGCTTTGTGTTCCAGGGCCGCGGTATCTCTTTCGAACAGTCCCGCAGCTGTGGTAGGCATCGGCACTTGCGGGCCCCTCCCTGTTTGCTGACATCTCTTTGAGGCGCGCGTGGAACATCGTGGTTATATCGTCCTGTTTATGTCTAAGCAATTTACCAACTGAACGATTAAAGCTTCCGTTCTTTTAATCATTCACTCTCACCATCCTTTGAGTAATTAAGTGGTCTTGTATTCACCCCTTAATTTGCAAAAATTATAAGAATTATGGTCATGTTTGTGTAGATTTGAGAGCTCTAAAGTTTGTTCTCAAGAATAACGTTCAGTTCAAGGATAAATAATTGTAATTTTATGCTACTGTGGATGTTGTACTTAGAGGTACACCTCTGCCTAACCCTTTGGAGATTACAGGCGTAGTGTTATATCTGTAGTTACAGTACTAAAACGTTAATCTATTTCACAGTAGGTTGGACAGATAATTGACGAAGTTACCCAAGAATTAAGTAAATGGTACCATTATTTGACAACCACAAACTGTTAGACTATATAGGCTATTAGGGCTTGTACACGATTAAGCTATCCAATTACTGGCACAATGTCTGAATATTGATTCAGACCTGATTCCGTTAGCATTGGTAAGGTGATTTAGGTAGGAAAGTCAGGTTTTTAGGTGTATTTATGGGTCCATTCATTGATACTATAAACAGGAGGTGAAGCCGCTCGTCGCTAAATAGTTAACAACAGTCGATCTTCAAGGTTAAGCCACGCTAGCCTAGGTTGATCCGTGGATGGGTGACCGTCCAATACATACCGAGTTTCCTCCGTGTCCCAGCTATTTAGCACATACCATATGTGCACACATAAAAAAAATAACGACTTAAATCTAAACATAAAATAATGCGACACTAGTAGATCTTTGACAGTCGGTTCAGGTAGTCATTGGCTCGGAAAGTCTGACAACCTGTCTTATAAAGGGGCCAAGGCCGCAAGCAGGGGCAAGCAGGGGGCAAGGGCGGGGGGTGGCTTTTCAGGGGGGGGTCTTATAACGCGACCTGGAGGTAGCATAAAGATTACATTCCGAGCTAGGCAGCAATGTCGCGGCAGCAATGTAGCGGCAGCACTGCTGCGCGTCAGTGTCGCCCTGCTGCCGCGACAGACCAGTAGTGACGCGTCTGCCGCGACAGACCAGTAGTGACGCGTCTGCCGCCGCAGCAAGAGTACCTACGTGAATGTTGACATTTAAATTGACAACAAAAGGATGAATTTCTCTGATTCAGAAGAAGAACAGTCATCTTCTTCCTCTTCCAACAGTATAAATAAACACATCTTGTCAACTCAAAGTAAACTAACGAATACTCAACAACGCATCACCACTAACAGAGCGACACTGCCGCCTTGCTCGGAATCACCGCGGCAGGCAGCACTGCTGGGCAGCACCTTAGTGGCAGCACTGCGGCAACAGCACTGCTGCTTGTTGCCGAGTTCGGAATCATACCTTAACGCTACCAATAGGTAATCGGACCCCCATAAACTAAACTACGTCGAACACGACGAGGATCTTTCTACCACTTCCGGTTTCGCTATTACCAAGAAGTAATTGGATTGGGGAGGTCAGACAGGCATTCGCTTCAAAAAAAAAAAAAAACTCAGAAGCATTCATATCAATTAAACCAATACAGGCACTTTTGAATGTCAGAAAAACAAAGAAGGCTAAGCTACAGTCACAGACACAGGGCATAATAACTTGTGAAAGTACTGTAGTTGCCCATTCCAAAGTGTAGATCTCTATGGAGAATAATGGGCAAGAAAGTCCATGGACACTCTTTTCAATCAAAATATTGTTACAAAAACTTGGTTACATCATTCATGTTGAGATTATACATATATGTGAGATCGATGTAGAAATACGTGCACGTTAAGAGCGTCCAGAGTAAAATATTATAAATCTAAAACTTCAAAACAAAGTAAGTAGTTAAAATAAGAACATTTTCGTCTTCAGTTGCATCAGGGTAGGCTGAAAGCCGACCCCAACATCATCAGTATCATTCTGGTACCCTTATCCTAACACATGATGTTGTCGGCCGAAGACAATACAACCACGACTTTTGGTCGCACAAACTTTGACGTCGAAAATCCAAAATGAGATTTTTCATGTGTTGAAAAAATATCTGCTGTTGTATAAAACTGCAATGCAATACCTCATCATCTGCCTAGCCTTTTTTCAAATATGTTAGGGTCGGCTTCCAGTCTAACCAGATGCAGCTGAATACCATTATTTTACATGGAGCGACTGCCTATCTGACCTCCACAACCCACTTAGTACTGGGTAATACGATACCTCTTAGTAAGACTGGTTGTCAGACTTTTTGGGTCACTGACTACCTGTAACGACTGTCAAAGATGTACAAATGACAGCCGGGACCAACGGCTTAGCGTGCTTTCCGAGTCACGGAGAAAACTCGTTATTTAACGGGTGGTCACCCATCCACAGACCAACCTAGTTAAGCACGGCTTAACTTAAAGATTGATCCGAGCGGCTGTTATTATTTAGCCACAAGCTCCTCAAAACTACAATGCAAAACGTTTAATATGTATAAAACAGCCGGTTTCGAATGATGTACTCGTGGTAACCGTTTGTACATGTATACGCCTGCACATCAAGCTACTACAATCTGTCAAATTTCTTTAATCGTTTTTCATTTTTATCGCTAAAGCATTTGGTTTTAGGTTGATTGGAAAAATATGCCAATTTCGGGTTGCTTGATAAGCTGGCCTCTGTACGCCAATATTCCTACTGCCCTGTATTATAATGAACCACTGTTCAAAGCGTAAAGGGTCTGAGCGATTGGCGCGCCATATCGGCCATCAGTACCAACGATAAAGCCGTTCAATTAAAACGGGCGCGAAGGGACATTGATTCCGGACCTTCGCAAATTGAATCGCTTGTAGTGCAGTTACATTGTTGAGGATTATAATGTGTTTTTCTTCTTGTAGGTTAAGCTAGAAGGAAATAGAATAAACTAGAATTTTAATTTTTAACTCTGCCACTTCAACACCGAAATCTGTGAGTACCTCAGGGTTAGGTGAAGTTGCACATAGAGCAGGACAGCTAGATGGGACATCGTTTGTGAGGATCCGCCGACACTATTTGTGTTCTCATCATCTCCCTAGCCTTTTCCCAACTATGTTGGGGTCGGCTTCCAATCTAACCGGATGCAGCTGAATACCAGTATTTTACATGGAGCGTCTGCCTTTCTGACCTCCACAACCCAGCTAGTACTGGGTAATACGATACCCCATGGTAAGACTGGTTGTCAGACTTTTTGGGCCACTGACTACGTTACGACTGTCAAAGATCTTTAAATGCCAGCCAACGGCTTAACGTGCTTTCAGAGGTACGGAGGAAACTCGGTATGTAATGGGTCACCCATCCACAGAACAACCTAGGCAAGCACGGCCTAACCTAAAGATCGACCAGAGTGGCTGTTATTATTTATTTAGCCCCGAGCTCTTTGTGTTCTATAAACTAAATTACCAGAAATTTTGGTAGAAAGCTTAAATTATGTTTTAAAATCTTTCATCTGGTTTCCGAATTGTGAATTTGGAGTCGCAGACTTGTCAAAGGTA
Source organism: Lycophotia porphyrea (assembly GCA_950005105.1). Classification (NCBI taxonomy): domain Eukaryota; kingdom Metazoa; phylum Arthropoda; class Insecta; order Lepidoptera; family Noctuidae; genus Lycophotia; species Lycophotia porphyrea. The sequence goes on from OX465406.1 coordinate 13,608,341, forward strand.
CCTTTAGTAGGACTATTCTTAAGCCAAGTCAGAGGCCCATGGGCGGCATAAAAACTTTGAGACCAGATTAAGCATTAACCACACGATAAAGAAAAAAAATGTCTTCATGCTACTAGTTGCGTCAGAGTAGCCCGCGAAATTCAAATTTTCTTATGTTTTTTGCAATTTGCAGGTCATTTTCAGGTTGTATGTTGATGAAAAATGAAAGTAACACGTATGTAGTTACAGAATCACAATCATAAAAATCATCAATATAACCCTATAAGTCCATTTAATCCTATTGAATGACTTTTTCATGAAATATTAATTGAATAGAATTACATGAACTTAGAGGGTTGTATTGATGATTTTCACGATTGTAATTCTGTAACTTCATTCGTGTTACTAGGGCGACTCATTTTTCATCGACGTACAACCTGACACTGACCTGCAAATTGCAAAAAACCTAAGAAAATTTGAATTTCGCGGGCTACCCTGACGCAACCGCCTTAAAAACAAACACAATATTTCCATATACACCGCGCCATCTCTAAATCTCAGCCATTTTATTTATTTTCGCCCAGTATTCGATCACATTAAAGCTAAACAATTTCGTACATTTCACTTACAATTTTCCCTTTCAGTATGTCGCAACACCATAGCAACCGTCATTAGCACGATTCAATTAAATGTATAGCTTACAAATCCCTACAAGGCAGTATGAGGGGCCCAATGACACCATTAAAAGGGATCTGCTTCTATCGAAGGGATATATCCCTTTGATTCAGATAATTAGTATGTATGTGTCGTTCATGGATGCCGGGGCAGGAAAGAAAGCAATATCCGTAGGTTTTGACTCAAAGCTTATGAGGTATCAGCATAAAGTAAGTACAGAAGGTCCAAACAAGGATGAAATAAGCTTCTCGTACAGTCGCGAGCCCAATAAAATACACTTAGCCCACTTTTAAATGTGATTTTATCAATATTTTGGCATTGATTTTTAATTTGATTTTATTGTTAAATTTCTAACTTATGTATTGATAATGTAAACCGGAAGAGCGGAGGTATCCAATACAAAAAAATATACAAGCAATTTTTTGCTTAAAAGTTACTTCCTAACATTTGATTGTTATTTTCATGAGCCTTAGAAATAAATAGTTTTTTTTTTCTAAATGTGGGTGTACTATTAGGTACACCTCTGCCTAGCCCTACGGGGATTACATGCGTGATGTTACGTTATGTTTTTTTTTCTCTTTCTTTTTAAATTACATGATTTTCATGTTGTGAGCAACATAGTATGCACGAACCCGTATTATTATGAAACTAACTGATGCCCACGACCTTCCCTTTTTGGATTCTGTTAACAATTTCAAGGGTGTTAATATTTTTGCACGAAACCCTAATACTTTTTCTAAAATAAAAGTAGCATAAGATACTCCTTACAGTATCAGCTATCTGCCAGTAAAAGTCCCGCCAAATCGTTTCAGCCGTTTTGGAGATTAGTAGGTACAAACAAACAGTCAGACACAGACATTTAAATGATTTCATATGTATTTAGAGCTGCTTTATGCAAGAACTGCTCTGGACAGGAATAAATGGAGGATATTAGAGAGTCTTTCCCTGTCCTCCGATCGGAACTCCGATTAGTAAGAGGAGCGGGAATATTTTTTCCCATGACTCCGATTGAATGTTTTTATCACTTACATTACTTAACTTAAAGTATAATCAAGGCCATTATACTGTATTTTTAACCGATTATCCGCGTCGATATTAACGATGTCGACTATACAGTTAATAAAATACAAAAATAAAACTAAATTTATTACTCTTTCTAAATAATATCCTATGCTAATTTTACCAGTGCTAAGCATAGGCGGCCTATATCACAAGACATCCTGACTTAGTAGCTGATTAGTTTTAAGTTAATGTTATTAATTAATTGTTCATGTATTAAGAAGGTCAGAGTAAATTAGAGCCTATTTTTATTTGGGCTGCGGGACTGTTCGAAAAAGATACCGCGGCCCTGGAACACAAAGGGCAAGGAAGGAACATGGATGGGTTTAAGTCAGTACAAGTCTGACACTCCCTTCCGCTCTGCCCAGAGCGGTAGAAGTCATTGGATGACTTAAAATTAGAAAAAAAATAGACTATTTTTATTTTGTTTATTTATTTTATTTGCATTTAGGCATTGTTTACGTTTGTATCGTTTTCACTTATGACATGGGTTTGACTTACTGTACTATTCTGCGACATCAGGGTAGGTTGTCGCTTAAGCCTTTTGGTACAATTTGTGAAACTAGGTCGAAGTTAATTTCTTCATATCGTCAGTAACTTGTAAAACGGTCAGTGATGTGTATGTGTGTAAGTTTGTTTGGAGAAGGGAACCTTGTAATGAGGAAGAATTATTGAACTATTGAATATGAATGATGGATTGGTTAGACAGATGAATGACTGTTCTATCCCTGTGTGAAACAACTATGCGGTTCATAGACTATGGGTGAAAGGGATAAAAATGAATAAAGGAATAATAATAATAATTTATTTAATTATCAGACACAATAACCTCCAGGCAATTACCTGAAGAGAACGTTTGATAAAAATCTACATTATAGTAGCCAAAACGTAAGTAAAAACACAAACATTACATTTCCCCGAAAACCCCGGAATTTTTTTGATTCCAATGAAATTTTTTTTTCTAGTTTAACAACAGGGCATTAAGCAGTAAAAATTAACCTATATGATTATTTACAGTGGTACAGTAAGTTTTAGAAAAAATATACAGTACGTTTCCCATAACCCCAGAAAATTATTAACTGAGAAAATTTCGATTTCGAATTTCGACTTGCTCTTTCATACTCCCTCTCAATCATACAACACAAACATACTTAGGGGATATGGTTTACATTCGATGACGCATGCTCCACAAGGAATAATTTTTAGGATTACGAAGGCTTATTTATTTTAATTAGTTTTCACAAGTTTTATTTTGTTAAAAAAAAAAAGGTTTTTGATGTATTTAGAGGTCCGACAGTCTGACAACCAGTCTTACCAAGGGGTATCGTATTTTACTCATTACTATCTGGGTTGTGGAGATCAGATAGCCAGTTGCTTTTTTAAATTACAGGTACTCAGCTGCATCCGGTTAAACTGGAAGCCGACCCCAACATAGTTGGGAAAAGGCTAGGCAGATGCATACTTGCTTATATTAGAAAACTGGCCAGGAGCCCTCTTGAATTATTAAAGAATTTATATTTTTATTATTTATTGTTATAGCGGCAACAGAAATAAATCATCTGTGAAAATTTCAACGGTATCATAGCTATCATGGTTCATGAGATACAGGCTGGACTGACAGACAGACGGACAGTGGAGTCTTAGTAATAGGGTCCCGTTTTTACTCTTTGGGTACGGAACCCTAAAAACGGGGCATACATCAAGCCTTTTTCTTTGTATCTCCAAATTAACTTGAAAACTATAATACTAGTCTAGATCTAGTCTCCCCAACATAATACCTATCTACCTAGATCTAAGTATACATAGAAATCTTAATTATCAGTTTGAGATGAAACGTAATTAATTCTAGTTTTATTTATTCAGGCTTTGAGTGATGAAGTTTCTGACATAGTATATTACAAAATGTTACAGTCAAAACTGTTAGTCGGCCAAAACCGATTTTGACCGGTTCCACTCAAAACCAGTTTTTTTACGGAACACTATAATTTGAACTACTTAAAATCACTAAAATGGTAAAGTTTTTAAAAGGGTCACAAAAAGACCTACCCAGACTCTTTTTTTTTCTTTAGATGGGAAATCATCAAATGACTTCTCCCGCTCTGGGCAGAGCAGAAGGGAGTGTCAGACTTGTACTGACTAAAACCCATCCATGTTCCTTCCTTGCCCTTTGTGTTCCAGGCCCGCGGTATCTCTTTCGAACAGTCCCGCAGCCCACCTACCAAGACCCTGCTATTGGGTTTTTCTATCAGGAATTTCTCAGTAGCAGCCACGGAGTTTGGATTTGTGCCTGATTGATGGCAATAGGCTTGCCCCCTTTTACAAGTGACTTAAACATAACATGTGGGTGTACTATTAGGTACACTTCTGCCTAACCCTACGGGGATTACAGGCGTGATATTATGTTATGTAAAAAGACCTACCAACGAAGCGGGTTCTTAAGGATATGTTGAGTTGGCTGACTTGGAAGTCTTTGAATAAACTCCGGACACACTGTTCAGGTGGAGATTCATAGATGACTCTGCCCTGGAGTGTAAATGTAGTGTTGCCCTAAAACGATGGGACACTTGATATCGTGCTCTGCCTGTACTGTTGCTTGCTCATCACAAGAGCTGATGGACGCTACTGAAAGTACCAAACTCATCGGCAAATTTTGGGGAGACTCCATTTAAATTGTCATCGACACGCTAAGAAGAGAAGCATGTCATGTGAGTTTTGGTAAGTTCAGTTAAAGTATTCATAACTGAAAGGAGTGGAGGGGCTTCCCCATTCTTTGCCCAGTAGTGGCACCGGTTAGGAAAAAATAAATCCTACAAATAAAGTAAGTTAAGTTAGTTTCAAATATAATCAGTTAATTCAAGGTCGCTCAACGAGCTATGGAACGGGCTATGCTCGGAGTCTCTTTGAAGGATCGCATCCGAAACAAGGTTATCCGACAGAGAACCAGAGTTGTCGACATAGCTCACAGAATAAGTAAGCTGAAGTGGCAATGGCCGGCCATATTAGCCGTAGAACCGATGACTGTTGGGGTAGACGTGTTCTTGAGTGGAGATCACGAATCGGCAAAAGTAAGGTGGGACGCCCTCAGGCTCGCTGGAGTGACGATCATCGCAGGGTATAGCTGGTAGCAACTGCATGAGAGTTATTGAGAATCGAGTTGAGTGGCGTTCGATTGAGGAGGCCTATGTCCAGCAGTGGACTGCTATAGGCTGATGACGATGATGATGATAAAGTTAGTTTTAAGCTTGGAGTTTGCCAAACATCAATGGAACGCAGCATTCTGGGTGTCTAAAGACAAGACAGGGTTCGTAACACCACAATGCGTTCCAAAACGGGCATAGTGGACGTTGGCAAGAAGGCTGCTAGGCTAAAATGGGATTGAGCGGGTCACGTCAGCCGCATGCACGATGACCGCTGGGCAAAAGTCTCCACACGATGGTTGCCGGAAGACGGCCGGCACTGCTGAGGCCGGCCCAGAAAAGTTGTGGGACAGTAAAGGGTTGTTCAAAAAACAAAGAATGGGTTGCATTCCGGGAGTGCCGCAGAAGTGAAAACTCCGCTGATTCAATCTGACGATCTGATGTGAGTTCAACAGTTTTGACCCATTCCAAAAAGTGCACAACGCCGCTAAAGAAATTTTCACTTCAAAAAAGTTAGTTTTAACCAGTCAGAATTGACTGATTTGCAGTTTTGACTACGACGTACACAATGAGTCTGTATAATGTTTATACTTAATTAATTTTCACGTATTACATTCATGTTTACCTACTATTAATTGTTTTAGGCTTGTGGTTAAATAATGAGAGCCACCCGGGTCGACCTTCAAGGTTAAGTAACGCTTGCTGAGGTCAGTTTATGGTTGTTGTTGTTGGGTCACCACTTTAAAACACACTGCTGCCATTTGTAGATATTTGACTGGCGTGACAGTTAGACAGATGCCAGAATTCTGACAGCCAGTCTTACCAAGGTGTGTTTCGTTCTCTAGAAATCGTGTAGTGGCGTTCAGATTTATCAGTCGGTTCATGTAAAATGGTGCCCAGCTGAATCCAAAAAGGCTAAATGTAAAAGTATCCTATGTGTTAATCCAGGTGTAGAAATACACATCCTGTGAAAATTTCAATTGTCTACCTATTCCTGATTATGATGCACAGTCCGCTGATAGACAGACGGACGGACGGACAGACGGACAGCGGACGCTTAGTAATAAGGTCCCGTTGGTTAAACTATCTGTGTGGCTATTTTCATTCAAATCCGTTTAGTAGTTTTTGCGTGAAAGAGTTACAAACATCCTTACAAACTTTCACACGTGTAATAATTATATTTTACTAGCTGTTGCCCGCGACTTCGTTCGCGTGGGTATATTGTTGTGGCTGAGAAAAAAACTTATGTACTTTTCTAGACTATAATCTATCTCCGTGCTAAATTTCATCCAGATCCTATCAGCCGTTCTGGCGTAATTGAGTGACAAACATCCATCCATCCATACAAACTTTCGCATTTTTAATATTAGAATAGATTCCTTTAGCCGCCTTTAACGTACTCATATTTCACAGACACACTTTCAAATTACTATCTACACATGACAATTTAAAAAGTTTTGTACTAAAATTCATACTCTACATAGATAACGCTTACCATCGCAGTTTTCAAACAAAACTCTACCTTTGCTCTACGTAGTTTTAGTTTAAAAAATCGGATTTTTAAAAGTTCCCTCACAAGCGAAAACCGTTGTAGAGCTCGACTCTACAAGGGTTTTGTAGAGCGGAAACCTCATTTTGGCTCTACTTTTTATTAAAATATCTTTATTTTTTTGTTCTCAGGTATATGAATGTGGAGACTTTGTGGTGCGTTGTCAAGATGGTTTGTTTGAGACAAAAAAGATATTGAAAAGGTAGTTTGTTTTTTTTTAGGAAATTGAGAAAATATAAAGTTCAATCAAAAATTGAGTAGCTCTACACATTTTGAGGAGCTCGTGGCTAAACCACAGCAGCCGCTCGGGTTAATCTTCAGGTTAAGCCGCACTTGCCTAGGTCGGTCCGTGGATGGATGACCACTCATTACATGCCGAGTTTCCTCCGTGCCTCGGAAAGCACGTCAAGCCGTTGGTCCCATCTGTCATTAATAGATCTTTGACAGTCGGTACAGGTAGTCAGAGGCCCGAAAGTCTGACAACCAGTCTTACTAAGGGGTATTCATATCATATAACGCTGTACTAACTGGGTTGTGGAGATCAGACAAGCAGTGGCTCCATGTGAAATTCAGCTGCATCTGACTCAAACAGTCTGGAAGCCATTCAAACATAGTTTGGAAAAGGCTAGGCAGTTGAAGTCAACGCATAAACGGTTACCATGAATTCAGCACAAGAATCTAGACCCCCATCGGCCAGGCCAAAATCTAGACTGGGCTGGTCAGGCTGCTATTAAGAAAATTCGTGATGGAATAACCCAGGAACATTTTCCCAGACCCGGGAATCGAACTCAGGACCTCATGCTCAGCAGTCGCACTTGCGACTACTCCACCTACGAGATTTTTTAACACATTTCTTTAGAACTGATTTTCCAAGAATTTCCTAGAACAGTAAACATGGCAGCGCCCCTTAATGTCACAAAAAAAACTAAAAATAAAGGAAGCGTAGTAACGGGAAGTACTTGTCTATACTTCTATATTAATAATATAAAGAGATAACATTTTTTTGTTTGTTTGTAAGTTTGTATGCCGGGGGTAATCTCCAGACCTAATGATCCAATTCAAAAAATTGTTTCACTGACAGAAAGCTACATTATTCATGGGTGCTATAGGCTATAAACTATACGTATTTATATCTGGTTTATTAGACGAGTTGTCACACTTTTTTAGTTGTTTCACTTTTTGCAATAAAAATATTATCACGACGCCGACGTTAGATGTCAGAATTTCGCGGAACTAGTTAAATGTGGGCTTCTGACTGAAATACGAATTCCGTCATTATTATATTACAATGTAGTTATATTATGCAGTCTGAAGATACTTGGTTGAAATGACTATGGGGCAGGGTTGCCAAACGTCTGGAATTTTCCGGATAAGTCCGGAATTTTGGTTCAGTACGTGGGGGGATTTTAAAACGTCCGGATTGCCCAAACATTATAAAAGTGAAACAGTTAATAAATTCAATTGCATAGTTTGATTACCTTCATTCCCGTCTACCCTCACCGGCCTGTCCCCATTGGTGGCAGTTGCAACTATTTGTGCCATCTACCACCATTGGAATGTAAGTAGCGTAAATTCATATTCTACAAGAAATCTTTTTCTATTATTCTATACAGGATGGATGGGATACCGACGCTAAAATGGCTACCAACTATTCAGTATATCTTTCTGGATTAAATTAATTCGTCGGCGTTATTAAAAAAAATAACCACTCCGGGAGTGCCAACAGAAGTGATTTCTTTTTGAAGTAAAAACTTCTTTAGCGGCGTTGTGCACTTTTTGGGATGGATGAAAACTGTTAAACTCGTGTCAGATCGTCAGATTGAAGCGGCGGGGCAGGGCGCTTGCGCGAGTATGCGTGTAGTTTAAGCTAGATGGCGTTGTTTCAACATGTGTTTTTTTCTACGGCAGCGACATCTTTCATTCTTTCAGAAAAGTATTGAAATTTCTGATATTTAAGCTAGATGCCGTTGTTTTTTTTTCATTTTTCTGGATTACTTTTAGAAAATATTTTTGCATAAGTCTTTTACTTATTCATTTGACTATACACTGTATTTTTTTTTGGGCTTTTATTATGTATGTAGTATAAGAACTCAGAAAAACAACGTAAAAGATGAATAAAATATTTAATTAAAAATACACTGATATTATTATGTAGTACACAATGCTAAGTTGATGTTGAGTCGTCGGTGTCCGCGAGCCAAGAGAGACCATCCTCGGTGCAATATACCAGCTAGGCACGCCGCCGCCGCCGCGCCACCCGCGCTTTGCTATCTTCGCAGCTGTCAACTTCATGACGGTGCTCGCGCGCCATCTACGGCGCCTTACAGTAGGAATACGGCTAACTTTGCAACGAAAAAGAAATATTTAACGATGTCGCGAGTTCAATAGTTTTTCTCCATCTCAATAATGCCCAACGCGCCTACACGCGTTTTCACTTTAAAAACAGCAGCTGTTTCCTACAAAACTGCAAACACATGGTCAAAATCTATGGAACAGTCTGTTATTTTTTTTTTTAATTAACGTTGAAAAATTTCGGTATGGAGGGATTCAGAATGATGTATTGAATACGGATGAGGTCTTGGGTTCGATTCCCTGGTCGGGCAAAGTGTTGTTGGATTTTTCCTTAAGGATTTTCTCAGTAGCAGCCACAGATTCTACATTAGCGCCTATTTCATGGAAATACGCTCACCCGCTTTAACAAATTTGGCGAAATGTGGGTGTACTATTAGGTACACCTCTGCCTAACCGGGATAAAACGGGGATTACAGGCGTTATGTTATGTTATATTATAAATATCTGCTTACCTTCAATGTTTGCCACCGGAAAAGTCCCGGCCTGAACGTAACGTGTGTAGCACCCCTGTATGATACTGGCTTGAAGTGACTAAAGTTCAGGGCATTTCCGACTACCCAATGTTTTTTCGCAGAAAGTTTATTTCAGGATAGGTAAACAGATGTGGTTATTTGGAGCATTTTCTTTATTATTACAAAAGTTATTTTGGCATATGGATCTTCAATGATGCCTGAGTCATTTCCGTTGTCGATAAATTAATATAAGCTATACATTTTTGGGTTTGAAGAAGATTTTTGTAGTATTGTAGTGGAGGAGCTCGTGGATAAATAATAACGCCGCACGGGTCCATCTTCAGGTTAAACCACGCTTGCCTAGGTTGGTCTGTGGATTAGTGACCATTTGTTTTTTTTTTTTTATTGGAAATCATCAAATGACTTCTCCCGCTCTGGTCGAAGCAGAAGGGAGTGTCAGACTTGTACTGACTAAAACCCATCCATGTTCCTTCCTTGCCTTTTGTGTTCCAGCGCCACGGTATCTCTTTCGAACAGTCCCGAAGCCCTAATTAGTGACCATCCATTACATATTGAGTTTCCTCCGTGCCTCAGAACGCACGTTTAACAATTGGTCCTGGCTGTTAATTGCAGATTTTTGACAGTCGTTACAGGTAGTTTGTGGTCCAAAAGTCTGACAAACTTTCTAACCAAAGGGCAGGTATTGAATTATCTAATACTAACTGGGTTGTGAAGGTCAGATAGGCAGTCGCTCCATGTAAAATACTGGTATTTAGCTGCATCCGGTTAGACTGGAAGCTGATCCCAACAAAGTTGGTTGAAGGTTAGGCAGAAGTGAATTACGAAAATAAATATAAAATCCACTGTTTTTTCAATACCTATAATAAGAATAAATAATAACAATATAATATCGTGGGACAACCAACACACCGCCATCTGATCCCAAACTAGGCAGAGCCTGTACTATGGCAACCAGACAACTGATAAACATACTTATATATTTCTAAATACATACATATTATAGATAAATTATACACCCAGATACAGAACAAATAATCGTACTCATCGCACAAAGATTTGTCCTGTGTGGGAATCGAACCCACGACCTCCGTCCTAGCAGTCAGGGTCACTAACCACTAGACCAACAGGCCAATCATATACAATCTTTTTTTTTTTAATGTAACCTCCCCTTTTTTTTCGGATGGGAAATCATCAAATGACTCCTCCCGCTCTGGGCAGTGCGGAAGGGAGTGTCAGACTTGTACTGACTAAAACCCATCCATGTTCCTTCCTTGCCTTTTGTGTTCCAGGGCCGCGGTATCTCTTTCGAACAGTCCCGCAGCTCTGGCATAAATGAAACCCCCTTAACTGCCTATAGGCGAAGAGACAGACTGCTCAATTTCGTCAACAGTATTGAAGTGCACAGATTGATTCGCGTAAATCGGATTATATAACATCGAGCACCGTGTGAGATATTCGCAGTTCAATTTTACCCGATTTCATTGACTGAAAACGTATACACTGAAGTTATGTAAATTGGATTTGGGAAACAGAAAATATTGTATATTAACGTTTATTTATGAGAGCAGCGGTGGCCCAGTGGTAGCGACTCTAACTAAACAGTAAGTCGTGGGTTCGAACCCAGGCAGGCGCATTACTTTGTCTAATTTATTTTCATCACCACTGCTCTCAAAAACGGCGAAGGAAACCGGCATGTCCTAGAACCAAAAATTCGAAGACATGTGACATCTACCAATCCGCACGTGGCCTGCGTGATGGATTATAGCCCGTTCCCTCTCATAGAGAGGAGGCTGGTCCCAGCAGTGGGAACATTATAGGCTGATGATGATGATGATGATAATGAACGTTAATTTGAAGAAAAAGTTTTCGTCGGAAAAATCACTAAAAATCTTAAACTTCTCAATTTTATTTTTTGGAATAGCAAAAATAGGTGCCAGAACGGTTGAACTACTTTTGTTGTCAAAAAACTACTGAAAATTATAATTTCTAACAGCGACCTCTTGACAGTGACATTTAAGCTTCAAAACAACCATTTAACCAGCACTTCAAGTATAACACCACTAACAACTTATGGACTGATATAGGTCTGAAATAAAGATATTCTTTTTTTTTATAAATATGTTTAACAAAAAAATACGAAAGAATTTATGTTATTTTTGAAGTTGTATAAATGTTTGAGTAGGTATTTTGCCTCAAATAAAACACATTTTTAAAAAAAAATATTTTCTACTATTTCTGAAAAACCATTTAATATTCATACATATAGGGTTTTTGGTAATATGTAGGCAACTTGAAAACATCACTAAGTATTAGATCCCAGCTCTCAATGATAGACAAAGGTTTAGCTAGTCAGTCGTTACAGACAGTTAGTGGCCTGAAAATATGACAACCGGTCTTAAAATCGGGTATAAATTACCCAGTTCTAGCTGGGTTATGGAGGTCATATAGGTAGTCGCTCCATGTAAAATACTGGTATAAAATAATGTTTATCTTTAATACCTCTGTGCTGGAATGCCTCGTTGGTCTAGTGGTCGCAAGCACGACTGCTGAGCAAGAGGTCAGGTTTGAATCCCGGGTCGTCCAAAATGTTATTGTGTTTTTCTATCAGGAATTTCTCAGTAGCAGTCACGGAGTCTGGATTTGTGCCTGTATTTGATGGCAATAGGCTCGCCCCCTATTTCATGGGACTTAAACATAACTGGCGAAATGTCGGTGTACTATTAGGTACACCTCTGCCTGACCCTTCGGGTATTACAGGCGTGATTTTATGTTATGTTATCTTCAATAATGATGTAGACTTGTAATACCTTCTGCCTTTTGGAATTATTTTTATATCTTGCAGTTTACAGAAAAACTTAAAGAATTCTTTAGAGAGAAACTCCACAAATATTTATAAATAAGTTTCTATTTTCAATTATTTCTTTACTACCCACATAAAAACACTTAACCCTTATTAATAACCCTATAAAATAACACTAATACTGTAAGACCTATCTGATTACCGTGCAAGTCGTAAACCGCTGGAAATTTATAGTAATGGCCGAAACGATTTAACTGATGGTAGATTTGTAGAACTCGCTGCAAGATTCACGACTCGAATCGAGGAGAACGAGGAAAAGTGGTAACAGCTTTAAAGGGGAGAGTTTACAGAAATGATCATAGTTAGCACAGGTGAGGCGATTTGTCTTGGAATTCTGTAGAAACGTTCAATCATTACTTTGACAGAAAATTCGGATAAGGTTTCGATGATTGAAAAATTTCTCGAGAAATACTTCACATTTATGATACGTACGGTTTCTCAGACGTGAAGACAAGAAATTTAATTATTTACAAAATTGACTACATACCAAAATAAATTTCCCGTATCTAAGGCTTCGTAGTACTTATGATATTTACGCAGTAAAATCGTTCGCAGTACAGTTTTTCGTTTACAGTTTGTCGTTCGATGTAACGAAATATCGCAGTAACAAGACGTCGATTTAACAAGGCGTCGCAGTATATAGGGTGACTGGTAATTAGTGACCGATACTAAACACGTCATTGTACTTATGATAACAAACAACTTTTACTATGGGACCAAACCTGAAATCGCGAAACAAAGATCTGCTGTTCAGTACATTTTGACCAGTGAGGCGAACATAAATTACTGAAAAGCAGATATTTTTTCGCGATTTCAGGTTTGGTCTTATAGTAAAAGTTGTTTGTTATCAAGAGTACAATCATAATTATGTTTAAGTATCGGTCACTAATTACCTGTCACCCTATACAGATGCCGTTGAGTGGTTTTCCAAGGAACAAAATTCGATGGCATAACAAAAAGATACTTAGAATACGTTTCGTGCTAAAAGCATAATATAATTATTCTAATTTGTTGATTGAGGTTTCATAAAAGAAATGTCCTTTTTTATGCTAATTAAAAGAAGATTATACTCTAAGAGGGTTCTTACTAAAAATCAATCGATACATATTTAAAATTTCTTCGATTACAAAATCTGCCCCACCACTACTAACATACCATGTACATCACCCGGGCAATATCCTATCCGGATGTACGGAATGTGGGCCTAATGAACCGGGTAACGGGCAAGGAATGGAGTTCAATAATAAATGTCTGTACGCCTGACTGGTATAATGCGGATTTCAAGACGTGATTTCGGAAAAGATATGTTTGGCTCTTGGACTATTTTGTTGGTGTGTGTAGTTGTTGCAAAAATGGAGTCGGACTTTTCATTCTCAAAGCGATATTTATTTATTTGTTGAAACAGACACTTGGTGCTGCAACTGTAAGTCAGTTGCACCAAAGAGTGCCGCAAGCCAACAGCATAACGTCAACTAAACAATTGTATGCAATAGAAGCCGTTTTATTGCTACTCGTAAATATATCTAGATCCAGAGTAATTTAAAAATTGAAGAACTTTGTGAGAATTTATTTGATTGTCGGCGCTAACAATATTCAATTGATTTTGAGTTTTATTTATTCGGCTCCGCAGTTTCAATAAAATTTTATAGCAGTTTCATTTAACAGCAATTTCTTTTTATAAAATCGCCTCAACAAAGTTAAAAAATATCAAAAAGGAATTAAAATGTTACCCGAACCAGCTGACTTTTGCCAAGAAATAATAAATTCTTTACGGACACAGGCAACTTTCATTTTGATTTTGCTCCAATTCTGTACCTTTCTAAAACCAAAACAAGCGTAGTATGTGCCTCAGTTCAAAAATCAAATAAATGCTCACCAGTTCTTTTTTCCCCTGTGTGTATATTTACAATGAAAACTGTTGCATCTATAAAGGGTGTAAACAGACTCTTAACGAAGCCGAAAGGCACTTGTTCTGCACGTCACTGCGATATTTTTTTTGTTCTAGACCATACCTGTGAACCTTCTAGTTACGGAGATATTGGGAGTCAATGTTCCAACTTTCTCACAAGTTTTTTTTAAAATACATGTTTTAATGTAAGATTTTTACTTTAAACACCTCCAGAACCCCCATACTATTCAATCGATCCATCAGCACAATTTTTTAAGTGCGTTACATTGAGTCCTACTGTAAAACGTGATTTTTCAGCCTAAAAAAAAAGTCTTTTCCCAGCACTAATTTTTGCGTAAATTTACTTAGTTTAATGTGCATAATTCTTGGTTGACGGCTTCGTGAAGAGTCTGTTTACACCTTGTATCTTATTTGACCGTGATTTTGACATTCGTGCGATACAGACATCTACGGTAAAAAGTCATAATCGGAAGTTTGGCTCTCGATTATTTCCTCAAAGAAAAAAAGATATTTCATAAACTGAAAAACAAGGATATATACTGTGTCTATGTTTTTCGTTTGTCATTAATATGTAGTTGTCAAATTTGTTAACTAGGCTTCTGTTGACAGGTGATCTAAATAGGCAATTTTGTAAAGGTTCTAGTGCTTGTACAGATTATGTATCATCAAAAAGGAAAACATAAGGACATAGAAGAAGTTAATGTTTATTTAACTGTAAAAAATCATAGCTTTAAAGTCATAAATCGGAAATAAAACAGGCGAGAGCGTTTGTGTGTTTGTTTGTATGCGTTTGTACATTTTTGAGTTGGGGTAGAATGCTACGGACCATACTTTGTAAAACTACATTCTTACAAATAAATATTTCTGATTTCTATGGAAAAAATACCACCTGTATTTCCTCTTAATCAATTTATTTTTTATTTTTGCGACCACTAGACCAGCGACTTTGCTAAACACAAATATCCACCAACCTTAATCACAAGTACCAATAAATCATTAATCCTAATCCTAACGAATATTATAAATGCGAAAGTAAGTTTGTTTGTTACCTTTTCACGCCTAAACCACTCAACCGATCATGCTGAAATTTTGCATATTAAAAAAAAAAGTGTATTACAATTCATTTTGGCTTACATTTCATGTCGAGGTGTCTCCATTTAGGTATAGAAAATGCCAGTAGTTGAAGGCTCCACTCTTCCCTTTTTTTTTTTTACGGATGGGAAATCATCAAATGACTTCTCCCGCTCTGGGCAGAGCGGAAGGGAGTGTCAGACTTGTACTGACTAAAACCCATCCATGTTCCTTCCTTGCTCTTTGTGTTCCAGGGCCGCGGTATCTCTTTCGAACAGTCCTGCAGCCTTGGCAGGCACTCCGCTCTTCCCTTACATTATAAAGTTACAAATAAGTAAATAACAAAAAGAGAGAAACAATAAAATTAATATACGATCAGTTGTATAACTGTGTGTTTGTGGGCGCGTGTGTGTTTGTGTATATACATTGGCAGGTGTACAGAAACGGACTTAGGGCCCCATTTATCCCGTAAAAAGGACTATAGGCGTATACTCAAAATGTGGAAAGTTTGAACATATTAGATAGATATTAAAATCAGGCCACAGAGGGATATAGATCTGTTTCCGAGGAAAACAACAATAACGTTCTTATGAGAATAGATGGCGCCACGTGTCTTTTGAATCATGATTGAATGGGGGCCATCGTTTTTAAGCTCACCAGATGGCGCCACTGTCACGTAAGGTCCTATCATTAATTCTATTTTATACTTTAAAGTACAAATAACTTCATGAAAAGTTTTTTTATTTCGTATATCAACATAGTGTAAACTTCAGATAGATATTTACAAATATTCTCTCCGTCATTAACAAGCATGAAACATTTAAACATCTTTCTACCTCCAAGTACTAACAAATAAGATCCTAAGTTGCTACTTAAAATCTTCAAGTCATAATTAATCAGAAATAGCTCAATCTATACCAGAATCATGAATATTAGTTAAAATACGTGATAAAAAAGTACGCAACGCGCGAAAATTCTATGACATCAGACATTCCAGAATAGGTACCTTATTCTAAACGAGCGCCTCTAGCGGCGAATTCATGCGCGATAGCCCTCATTATATTTTTATAGGAACTTTAGTAGTGTGTCAAGAGTTTAACAGTCAAATTCTAAATTAATGCGAGCAAGGCCGCGGGCAAAATCTAGTCTCTAATAAATATTAACTCCGTTAACCGATCTCCATATTTCAAGTCGTGAATAAATTAATATTTCCCATCGAATACCATGCCTTGTTCAAACATGTGCCTTATGTGTTGCGGTTGGCAAGCTATGCTATTATTGATAGCTATCGTATAGCTTGGCTTGTGTGCTGACAGGCCAATAGCGGGAGGGGATGTATTGACGTATTTTGTATGTTTAGACAGCGATATTGAAATTTATAGTGCAGACTTAGGTCTCTCCTCACAAGCTTATGCACCGTAATTCTAAGTTTTGTATAATACTAGTCATGGTTTGAGAAAAGATAATAAATTATTCATATGATTTTTTTTTTAATCGATTTGGCTGTATTATACTTTATTTTTGTGTGTCATCGATAACTGTCTATTTTACACATTTAATAGAATATCAGAACTAAATCTTAAATAATGAGAATGGCATCTAATTCATCGAAACCGGCTCAACAAAATACATACATACATAGATCATTGACTATTAAAATCATAACCCTTCCTATTGGATTTACCGTAGTCGGGTAACAAAAGCGGCAAAATACCGGGGAAGATACCCCAGTATTTTACCGCTTTTAAAGACAGTAAAAAAAAGGATTTCGTTTTTTTTATCTAAAAAAAAAAAATCCTTTTTCTTTTAACTTACAGACTTCAAATACCACCCATAACATTAAACCTGCAAAGGAAGAATATTTATTCAGTGGAAAATAAAAAGTCAGGCCTCTTTTTCGAAGCATAAAATTTCTGATAAAAATCTTACTTTTTATTCTGTCCATACTCCGGGCTAAGTGTACGGTCATGTAAATATGCAACTACGTGCCGCAGGTACAACAAACAATGTGTGTTCACTTTTTATCTACCGTCTTGCTTGTCTGTCAGCAAGATAAAGCTTCGATGTTTTATAGCTTTCTCTTATATTGATGCCTTACATGTTGTACAAAAATTAAATACTTACTAACTTTTATTTTATTATTATAATTATAAAAATAAATTAAATTAAATTCATTTATTCACCTATATTAAAAACAAAACAATACATTATATACTCTTTAGTCAACTTTACAGTCGTCACTATTCGTGTAATAAATAAGTACATAATACCAGATTAATTGATGAATAAGTAAAGTTAATTAAATGACGTAAACATAAGATTTAAAAAAATGTCAGATTAAATCAATTAATGTCAAAGGTACAAAGCAAAATAAAATATAACAATGAATTAAATTAAGAAATGAAGTTATGTCAGAAGCAAAGATTATATTATAATATCCAAAAGACATGTGAGCTATAAAAGATTACAAATTAAGCACCAATAATATGCCTGCTAAAACAATGCCCAACGAAGGGGCAATCCAATCGCTGAGCAACCATCGCCAGGACAGTGTTGGAACTAGCCCGCTCCCTGCGCAACAAGGACGCGCACCGCCGCATGGTGGCGTCATGGCGTGGAAACATTCGGTGCGCGCTTCCGCAAACATGCCTGAAGCGCTGCAGAAGCGAATGAATGTTATTTATGAATGTAAGGACCATGTGGGTCATTTTGTTGTTATATTTTTGAAATGAAAACTTCTTTAGCATCGTTGTTATTTGAAAGTCGATGAAACGAAAAAGCGACAGTAAAAAGAGACACACATAAATTCATAAGATTTAATGTGGGAGAAAATTAGATATAAAGCATTATACAGTGTATATCATGAAGCCAACATTTTTGAAGGTTTCACTTCTACCACGTGTGAATTGCACACATTTTTTTTTTTTATTTGTTTTTTTCTCTTTGGTTTTAACGATTATCTGGCAGTTTGAGTATTATCAGCGACCTACACAAATGTCCTTTATTTGGTATTGTTCGTCGTGTCGTTGAGCTTCTTGAGTTATAAGTCGAGCTACACGGTTTCTGACAAACGCTTGCACTGGCTGGACAGGTCCACTCAAATCTGTGTGGTTATTTCTTCAAAAGATCATCTCAGACACTAATCTGCATAGTTCTCATGTAAGTTGACAAAGATTATGTCTAGATCTTAAAAAAGACTATGACCTCTGATTTTGTTTCGGCTGTTTCTTCTCAGAGTAGTCTGAACAAAACATCGGCCTCATCTAGTTTAAAAAAAGACGACGTGTGTAAAAGTGATTGTAAAAACCTATTTGCAAAATAAACATCATTAATCATAACTGTAGGCTTATCTTTATATTGCCAGGGCTGCGGGACTGTTCGAAAGAGATACCGCGGCCATGGAACACAAAGGGCAAGGAAGGAACATAGATGGGTTTTAGTCAGTACAAGTCTGACAGACACTCCCTTCCGCTCTGCCCAGAGCGGGAGAAGTCATTTGATGATTTCCCATCCGAAAAAAAAAGGCTTTTAATTATATAAATTGTAATATCTTGGCATTATTCTGAGTATCCTTAAACTATTAAACAAATACTTATTCTTCTTTATTAGTACAGCAAAAACCGATGCGAGCTTGCAGTAAATATTTTGATTATACCTATAAGGTATAATCATATCAATTATAAGGTATACCTAGTAAGGTATAATCAAAATATTTACTGCAAGCTTTATCCAAGTTTCTATCTACAAATCTAATAGTGCGTTTTATCTTATCGCAGCCTCCAGGGACCGCCTAACTAGACACTTGAGGGAACAATTAGGAGGAGAGAGCAGATCGCAAATTGCACTTTCGTGATGTAACTCGCAGACGTTTGCAAGATTTTGCCAGGACGCTGTTGTATCTTTTTATCACTGCTATTTTTGAATCTAAAGAATGCATTTTATTGGAAAAAAGCTAGTGTTTTTCTTATGGGAATTAGTGTCATCTAAAAACGATATAATGTCGCAGTTGGAAATTCGCAGTTGGAAATTTGTTTTCTTTTGTAAAAATTCTATGAGTTTTGTTAATACGAGCCAGTAGTCCAGTGTAATTAGGAAATAAAGTGGAACGAAGTTTATTGTGGTTGGATTTCTGTTAAATATGTATCAGTTACCAATGACAAAAGAAATTTTAGTCTTAAAATTCGTTATTTTAGAAATAACTGAAAGAAGTAGGATTTTTTCGAAAAAACTTGGAATTTGCATTAAGTCCATCGCAGCATTGAAAAAGGAACAAGCCGCATTGGCGTTCAATGGATGCACGCAGGTCACACTATTACACCACAATATAATTCGTCGAATTTCAAGTTTTTTTTTTTTGTTATTCTGAACTGTCCCACTCCTGGGCCAAAGGCCACCCCCATTACTTCCACTTTTCCCGATGTTGTGCCTCTTCTTACCAATTACCGAGAAAGAAATCCAAGGCTTCCCGCCATCTTCTCCGCGGTCTGCCGCGACCCCGTCTAACTGTCTCATTGCTCCAGTTTTGTGATATGCGGGCCCACAGATTTGAATTTCAAGTTATTCATAAAATATTCCAAAGGAAATTATATAGGTTCAAATTAAATGAACTAGCGAAACTTCGAATGACAATAAAACTAAAAAATAAGTTTTTCTATAGATTCCAAGAAAAATAGAAAAATTACATGTATTTGGCACATGTATAAGCGACCGTTGACCCCGCTTTAAGCTGTAGTTATTTTAGCTATCTTTTTTTGTTGTACAAATTGAAAAAAATGATTACCAAGTACTCAGTACATCATTCTGAGCCGGGCACTATAGTTAAAATACCAATGAAAATTTTTCATCGGTAATTAAAAAAACAGCTACTTCCTACAAAAGTGCAAAACACGGTCAAACTGTATGGAACAGTAGATTTCTATTTTTTTTTTTAATGTTGCCCCACACTAGGAATTTCTCCTGTATCGTGGGTGCATTCACAAACATTTAAACTATACACAAACAGCCAGACCCGGAACAACTATCTGTAGGCCATACAAATATTTGTTCCGTGCGGGGATCGAACCCGCGACACACAGCGCAGCAGTCAATCGCTCAGCCACTGCGCCAACCGTGCCGCCTAAGTTACCGATGAAAAACATCGATGCGGGAGGCGGGGGGGAGGGGAGTTAGAATGATGTGCTGCTGAGTGTATGGTAACCGTTTTGGCGTCAGTGTGCCTTTCACCCTGTATGTCGTTACCTAGTATGGCTAAAAAGTCTCATTAAAATTGTACAGATACCAGCCTTACAACCTCCTACAATCTGTCAAGATCTGTCTCTTTAATAGATTTTCAACTTTAACGCCAAAGCACTAGGTTCAAGATTGATTGGGAAAGTTTGACAGTTTCGGGTAGCTTGATGTGCTGGCGTTTGTACCTTCAAAACCACCCTTTCCACCACAATTTCCATAAGCCTAATCTCATGGTGAACGATAAATTAAAATTCAAAGCCTCAGCTTCGAACCTATTACTATTAAGCCAAGATAACACCCGTTTTATCTTAACCGCCTCATAAAATCCGGTTTGATCCGGATTTTGAACCACCATTTTAATAGACCCGCGGTTTAGAGAAAAATGTTTGGAATGAGGGGTCAGGTTATAAAAGATATGTTGGTGAAGAAATATCGTGTCGTGATGAAGGAATTTCTTAGGTACGTAATTATGTGTTTTAAAATGTGTGCGCGGAAATTAATTTTGGAGAAGGAAGGAGTTATCTTTAAAGAGAGTGTTTTCTTCTCCATCATATTTCATTGTTTATTGAACTCGATAAATGTTTCAGTACACGCCGCGTGGTTAGATGACGGACCTCCCACCTTTTTTTTTTCGGATTGGAAATCATTAAATGACTTCTCCCGCTCTGGGCAGAGCGGAAGGGAGTGTCAGACTTGTACTAACTAAAACCCATCCATGTCCGCTCGGATCGATCTTTAAGTTAAGCCGCGCTCGCCAGGTTGGTCTGTGGATTAGTGACCACTCATTACATATCGAGTTTCCTCCGTACCTCAGAAAGAGAGAACGCACGTTAAACCATTAGTCCTGGCTGTTAATTGCAGATTTTTGACAGTCGTTACAGGTACGAGTAGTTTGTGGTCTAAAAGTCTGACAAACTTTCTAACCAAAGGGCAGGTATTGAATTATCTAATACTAACTGGGTTGTGAAGGTCAGATAGACTGGAAGCTGATCCCAACAAAGTTTATTGAAGGTTAGGCAGAAGTGAATTACGAAAATAAATATAAAATTCACTGTTTTTTCAATACTAATAATACAATCTTTTTTTTTTAATGTATCCCCCCCTTTTTTTCGGATGGAAAATCATCAAATGACTTCTCCCGGTCTGGACAGAGCGGAAGGGAGTGTCAGACTTGTACTGACTAAAACCCATCCATATTCCTTCCTTGCCCTTTGTGTTCCAGGGCCGCGGTATCTCTTTCGAACAGTCCCGCAGCCTTGGCAGGCATCGGCCCTTACGGGCCCCTCCCTGTTTGCAGACATCTCTTTGAGGCGCGCGTGGAATACGAACACGCTGTCAACAAGGCCTGTCGTCAAAAGACGGACGGACGGCGAGCTAGCCCGTTACTCACCGTCCACAGGTCCGCATCTACGGTGGCCGGAAGCCACCACGTGACCCCTGACGCCCGGGGCGTCTCCCGCTGCGGCTGGGACGAGAGGCTCTCTCCCTCTTACGCTCCGCCACCTCCTTCGCTAGCATGACTGCTTCGCAGAAGGAGGTGACGGCGTAAACTTTTACCACATACTTCTTCCTTTTATCCTGTGGTTAGTGCCTAACCTTTTTATGCCTCCCATTGGCCTCTGATTGAAAGAGCTCGTGGATAAATAATAACAGCCGCTCGGGTCGATCTTTAGGTTAAGCCGTGCTTGCCCAGGTTGGTCTGTGGATGGGCCACAGACCACCCATTACATACCGAGCTTCCTCTGTGCCTCGGAAAGCACGTTAACCCGTTGGTCCCGGCTGTCATTTAAAGATCTTTGACAGTGGTTTAGGTAGTCAGTGGCCCAAAAAAGTCTGACAACCAGTCTTACCAAGAGGTACCGCATTACCCTGTACTAACTAGGTTGTGGAGGTCAGATAGGCAGTCGCTCCATGTAAAATACTGATATTCAGCTGCATACGGTTAGACTGGAAGCCGACCCCAACCACATAGTTGGGAAAAGGCTTGGCTTGACTTGGCTTTACATCACCGTCAAGAAATATCTCACTTATTGACGTGTAACAGAAGATGACATACGTTCTCACACTGTTATAAAGGGTGTAAACAGACTCTTAACGAAGCCGAAAAGCACTTGTTCTCCGCGTCATTGCGATCATTTTTTTGTTCTAGACCATACCTGGGAACCTTCTAGTTACCGAGATATTGGGGGTCAAAGTTCCAACTTTTTCAGAAGTTTTTTTTTTTTTAAATACATGTTTTTAATGTAAGATTTTTACTTTAAACACCTCCAGGACCCCCTTTCTATTCAATCCATCCATCAGCACAATGTTTTGAGTGCGTTACATTGAGTCCTACTGTAAAACGTGATTTCTCAGCCCAAAAAAAGAAGGCGTTTCCCAGCACTAATTTTTGCGTAAAGTTACTTATTTTGATGTACATAATGCTTGGTTGACGGCTTCGTGAAGAGTCTGTTTACACCCTGTATGATCTCGAACAAAACTAACTGAATCAGAAAAAGATGGAATGTCGGAATTAATCCTATTGAGTATTAAAAACTCATTGCTTAGGCAATCATGCTTTTAGACTCTGTGGTTTAAGTCGAAAATTATATGTTGTTACAACCTTAAAATCCTAACCTTAAAATCGCGCGCACGTGCGTACTGAGCGGACGTGTGTTGTGTTGTATTCTTTATCGAATAATATTATGGCTACGATTGAAATGTCGCGGAAATGTAGTGGTTGTTGTGAGGATATTACAGCTGACATGCTGTTTATTGAGTGCACTAAAGTGACCTGCAACAAAGTATACGAGTTGAAGTGTCTTGGAATATCTACAGAGGAATTTGGAACTTTTACTCACGATTATAAAGAAAAGTGGGTATGTCCTGAGTGTATTTGTTCGCAACGAAGGCCTATACGCAGTGCCGATACTCCTACTAGTAGTGGATCTGGAGTGGAGAATACCTTTACGAGCTGCAGCAATGTTAATACTCAACGCGGCAATCGCTTGAAGACTGCCGAACAACCGATGGTAGCAGAAACAGTGAGTAACCTAATGGAATATATTAAGGAGTTTCGATCTGAGGTATTGTTAAGCTTTGAAATACAAACTAATGCAATGAAGAACCTGCAAGAAGTATGCAATTGCACGAAAAATGAGCTTCGAGAATTGCGTGCGTACGTACAGGTACTCGAAGGAAAAGTCGGTCGGGTTATGTCATTAGAAAAACAACATAATGAACCAATTATTCAAAATCAACATCTAGAACAACCGGTTCATATCATAAAAGAGTCGACAACGTTAACTCAATCAGTAAAAACTCCCATTAAACCAAAAAACTTCGCCGAAGTTTGTAAACAAACGACTCAAAGTTTAGGTAGCAAAACAACGAACACCTGCACTCCGCCGGCCAAGGAAAGTGGGGCCACGAAAACCGTGGGATTTTTGGAGAAAGAGATAGCAACACAGACAATAGAACAGACCGAACTTCCTAAAGACATGGAGTTAGAAAAGAAGAAAGATGATACAGAAGAGTGGCATATAGTACGCAAAAAGAATTCTAAGACTAAAAGTATTAACAGAGGTCAAAATTCGAGCCTCATCGAATTAAAGGGAATGGACCGTAAAAAACATCTACACGTATGGCGCTTACATCCAGAAACTACAGTTGAAATTTTAACAGCTCATGTTAAAAAGGTATGTGGATCAGATGTTATTGTTAAAATTGAAAAAATTACACATAAAACAGAGAGAGATTATGCATCTTTCATCATCGGAATTTCTGAGATTATTTACGATAAATTATGTCAACCAGATGTGTGGCCAATAAATGCAGAATTTGCAGAGTGGATTTGGTTTCGGAGGCCAGCCAATAAACCAATTGACGGAAGCTGAAACGGTGGAGATTTTTTATCAAAATGCTAGAGGTCTGCGCACAAAATTAAATATTTTCCATGATAGTGTAGAATCTTCAAGTGCTGATTTAATAGCAATTACAGAAACTGGTTGTAACGAATCAATAAAAAATGCCGAAATAATACCATGTGGCTTTCAAATAATGCGATGTGACCGAGCGGATGGGCGAAAGCACGGAGGAGCGTTTCTTGTGGCCACACACCGATACGAGCTACGTAAAGTGACGATTCCGGGAAACATTAGCGTCGACCAGTGCGTATTTGAAATTATTTGTGCTACTGTACATTTGCGTAATAGATATCTTTTTTTATGTTGTGTTGTGTATATTCCTCCGAATAGTACGGAGAACGATTATTTGCTATTATTTTCAATAATAGAACAATTGTGTGTTAAATATAAGGATATTGTAGTTCTAGGAGATTTCAATTTACACTCTTGCAATGTTAATGTTAGTAATTATTATGAATACTTTCTTTCTTTTTGTGAATTCATTCAGAGGAACAAAGTACCTAACTGCAATAACCGGCAACTAGATTTAGTGATGTGTTCGGGGAGTGTGTGTGAGGCAAACGTGCGCGAGGCGGACGAAGCGCTGGTACCGGTGGACTCGTATCACCCGCCGCTCACGGTATGTGTACCAGTGCAGAGACGTAGTGCTCGCACGCGCACCGACGGAGTCCGGCAGGACGCTTGTCCCACGAATACTAGTTCGGGCGTTGAGCTCCCGCAGTGGAATTTTGCTAAAGCAAATTATGAATTATTGTACTCGTCGCTAATAGCTTACAATTGGGGACCGTTATATGAAATGCATGATGTCGAAGAAATTATGGACCATTTTTATAATAATTTATATAAGATAATTGACTGTTGCGTTCCTAAAAAAACAAACAAGGCAACTCAGGTAGACACTAGGTACAGGTACCCTGAGTGGTATTCCCGCGATATAATTCGTGCAATTAAAAATAAAGCTGAACTTCATAAACAGTATAAGAAAACCGAAAACTCCTGTGATTACGAAATGTTTGCACAGCGTAGGTCCTCAATTAAAAAAATGATCGTGCGTGCGCATGAGCAACACCAAGACAGGGTCCAGAATCAATTTAAAAAGGATCCAAAGTCTTTTTGGGATTATGTCAGAACTAGAAAGGGAACAGGTTGTAACAAAAGTATTTCAAAAAATGGGAGAATTTTATCGGAGTCGGAATGTGCTGATGAGTTCGCTCGATATTTCTATTCTGTATACAACAATCAAGAAGCGCGATTAGACGTAGATGCTGCAGTGGCAGCGAGTGGTGTGAGCAGCGCACGTGTCCACATTGACCAAGTAACGTTGAAACAGGTGTATGACGCACTGGATCGACTAAAACCGAAACGCTCGGCGGGACCGGATGGTATTCCGGCTTTTATAGTTAGGGACTGCCGGGCAGTTTTAGCGAAGCCACTTTCGCATCTTTTTAATCGGTGTTTAGCAGCGTCATATTTTCCGGAACGTTGGAAAACCACACGTGTGGTACCTGTACCGAAGAGTGGCGGGGGATCGGACGTGAGTGGTTACAGACCGGTGGCAGTCCTGTCAGCATCAGCCAAGGTTTTTGAGTCAATGATACATAAGAGCGTATTCGATCAAGTCTCTAACTTGTTGTCTGACGCTCAGCACGGATTTCGACCAGAGCGCAGCACGACCAGCAACTTGTTAAGTTTTATGTCCGAGGTAACCCACCATGTTGATGCAGGAGTACAAGTCGATGCTGCCTACTTTGATTTTAAGAAAGCGTTCGATTTGGTGGATAACGATATCCTATTATCGAAGCTGGCAGCAGTCGGATGTACTCCTAAACTACTTAGTTTCTTTGCTGATTACTTGAGAGATAGACGGCAGTTTGTGGATTATGCGGGATTTAAATCTGAACCTTATTTTACTAGATCAGGAGTTAGTCAAGGAACAAATTTAGGTCCGTTACAATTTATTATTATGATAAATGACCTACCTGATGTTGTCAGGGATGCCACCTGTTTGTTATTCGCAGATGATCTGAAACTACTATTGCCTATTCATAAAGAGGCAGACTGCCTTAAATTGCAAAGAGACGTAGACAGAGTTGTAGAATGGAGTAGGAAAAATAAATTATTGTTCAATGAACAAAAATGTTCAGTCATAACGTTTGGTAGAATGAGAGATCCGATACGTCATGGGTATGAACTGAATGACTCGGTACTGGATCGTAAAGATAATGTACGCGATTTGGGGGTACGTCTGGATACTGAACTGACATTTCGTGAACACATTACTTTGGTTTGCAAGAAATCCTATAGAAGCTTAGGTTTCATACTTCGTAGAGCAGTAGGCTTTAAAAACGTAAAAGCTATAGCCGCCCTGTATAACGCACTCGTGAGAACACAATTAGAGTTCAATGCGGCTGTATGGGCTCCTCATGAAACCAAATATGCACTAATGCTGGAGCGCATACAGAATAAATTCACACGGTACCTGTATCTGAAACTATATGGAGTATACCCTTTCTATCCCTTGATGTACCCAACCCTATTTGTGTTAGGTATGGTTGGGTAGAACAAGCTGGAAACGAGAAGGGATTCGGCCCTTGTTACGTATATTTTTAAGGTTTTACGGGGAAAGATCTCGAACCCGGGTGTGCTGAAGAATGTGTGTCTGAACGTACCGGATAATTACGTGGCGCGGAGACGAAAACCGCGGTTACTGGCGGTGCCTCGCGGCCGCACCAACCTGCTGGGTAAAGCACCTTTGACGCGTGCCTTACACACACTTAACGAAATCGCAGAAAGACTGGATTTATTTAACTGTTCTCTGAATGAGTTCTCAAAAATTACCTTATTTGTGATAAGCTGTAATGGCTAGCTAAGCTGTAATATTTAGTTTACAAATATTGTTTTAGACCACGCTACCGATTTGGGGCAACCTGTAATGATAGTTGTGCTGGGAATAATAAATAAATAAATAAATAAAATAAATAACCTGCCAGTGACATGCAAATTACAAAGTAGATCTCGTTCAAACCAATTTTCGGTGGAAATTTGCATGGTAATGTACCTCATATATTTATTTTTAGTTTTATCATTCTCTTATTTTAAAAGTTACAGGGGGGAACACATTTTACCACTTTGGAAGTGTCTCTTGCGCAAACTGTTCAGTTAAAAAAAAATGATGTTAGAAACCTTAATTTTGTTTCAGTCCTAAGTATGGGGAACCCCCAAAAGTTATTGTTTTTTTTTCTATTTTTATGTGAAAATCTTAATGCGGTTCACAGAATACAACTACTTACCAAGTTTTAACAGTATAGTTTCGGAAAAAAGTGGCTGTGACATACGGACGGAGACATAGACAGGCAGACATAACGAATCCATGAGAGTTCCGTTTTTTGCCATTTGGCTACGGAACCATAAAAACGTAAGAAAATTAGAATTTCGCGGGCCTGCCCCGCGAGCCTATTGCTATCAAATCTGGATTCTTGGATACTACTGTGAAACCAGAAACCTACACTATCTGTACCAAACTATTTTCAGAACCGGAAGTCATTCAAAGCCATGATCCTTTCATGTAAACTGTACACCTTCTTGTAACTTTGGAAGCTGTATTGATGTTTTTTCCTGGAAAAATAATCATTGTATCAAATAACACGGATATATCAAAGAAAGTGGTACTTGGAGAGTGAAGCGACAGATATTGACTGCATCTCAAATAACCACTCCCAAAGGATGTTACGAAGACGAACACGTCACGACACTCTCATGAAAATATACGTATAAATATATTCATCTTCACGAGGTAAGGTTTAAATATATTATTGTGAAATTAATTCAAATTCAAATTCAAATTCATTTATTTTGTGAACATAAGTAAACAGTAGGTGGTATAATAAATAAAATTCAGAAACTATCTATGTCCCGCCGTTAGGCATACAAAATGTTTTCCAATTAGATATTTACATAAAATTAAATTGCTTCAAAAAGTAAATAATAATAAATTAACAAAATCAATAAATAACAATGCAATTTGGTACACTAAATAATTAAAATCATTAAATTACACAACATAACATTACAAACAATATTATACAAACAAACGATAACATTACATAATTTTATGTCATCTATGTCAATATTAAAGTTAAAATTACATGCATGAAATGTCAGAGTTATGACAATATAAATAAAAAAAAAAAAAAATACCAACATTATAAAAGTTTGTCATTTAGAAATTCACCAACAGAGTAATATACTTTGTCTATCAATAATTGTGAAAGTCTGTTTTTAAATTCATTGAGGCTTTTACACTCTTCAATTCGTTTAGGTATTTTATTGTATAATCTGGGTGCCATTGCAAATACACTTTTATACATAAACTCTGTTTTAGTAGGCAATGTGTGCAATTTATCTGAGCGACGTAGACTTTAAACAGATTTATACAAGTACATATTGTTTTTGACAAAAATACATAATTCATAAACATAGAGTGACGGTACTGTTAATATTTTTAAATTTTTTAAATGTTGTTTGCATGATTCTGTGGATTTTATTTTACAAATTGCTCTAATACACTTTTAATTAAAATGATATGAGTATAAAAAAAAGGAATGTGTGTATGTCGGAGAAAACCAAGATCTCATGTTAAAATTATGAACACAACTAGCTTACGTCTGCGGTTTCGCCCGCATGTTTTCTTTTTGCACAATAGCCTGTGTGTTATTCTGGTGTACACCGTGATTTTTTAGTCGTCTGACAAAGGTGGTCCACTCCATGTATCCGACATAAAATACCTCTAGGCGTGTTTTTTTTTATCATTAATTAAGATAATAGGTACAAAGAAAAATAAATAATACATTAGAATTATGAAACATCCTGTTCATAATGTAACGTTTACGTATCAAACAGTAGAACATACCTAACTATCGCACGAGACGAGTAGATAGATCTTCGCTCGCAACAGAATGTTTCAACTACGTTATGCATCATAATAAAGAATAATATTTTTTTATCTCTTAAATAACATTTTTTTTATCAATGTATTCTTTGGATACATGAAGTGGGCTACCGTTGTCAGACGACTAAAAATTCACGGTGTATTAATAATAAAGTAAAGTTTTATTAAAATCCGTTCAGTTCAGTTGACGGTGCGGTTGGCGCAGTGGCTGAGCGATTGCCTGCTGCGCTGCGTGTCGCGGGTTTGATTCAAATATTTGTATGGCCAAATATTGGAAGGTTTTGTAGTGGTTCCGGGTCTGGCTATTTGTGTATGTGAGTTTAAGTATTTGTAAACGCATCCATGGTACATGAGAAATTTCAAGTGGGGCCACACTTTTTAATAAAAAAAAACGTGTGCAATTCACACGTGGTAGAAGTGAAACCTTAAAAAAATTTGGCTTCAAGATAAACACTGTATAATGCTTCCTATCTCATTTTCTCCCACGTTAAATCTTATGAATTTATGTGTCTGTCTCTTTTTACTGTCGCTTTTTCGTTTCATCAACTTTCAAATCACAACGATACTAGAGAAGTTTCCACTTCAAAAACATATCGACAATATTCACACTTCTCCTCACTCAAGAACAAAATAGTTTCCAAGTTTACAAACCCGCGGGCGAGTCCATCGTATAAAACTTGCGAGTATCTCACTTGACTACAGACAGAACTCTGCCTACCCGCCGGGTTACAGGGGAATGTGTTACGCGCTTCAAAACTTTGGCACTGATAGTTTCAAGGAATAAAAAGAGGTTGGAGAAAGTATGAAGTTTGAAGTTGCAATGGGTTCTGTAGCATTTTAAAATGGGAAAAGGTGTCTAAGTAGCAATAATTTTAATGGAAAACAGCCTTCGGGGAATACAGGCTTAATGTTACACACCCCAAGTAACTTGGAACAAAACAGCATAGACAAAGTGATATAATATCAGCGGTTTCGATGGTTATGGTGAAGCGCCCAGGTTGTCATCATCATCATCATGTCAGCCCGTTGCTGTCCACTGCTGAACATAGGCCTCCCCAATCGATTTCCAACGTGTCCGGTCCAATGCCACCTGCACCCAGCGACTCCCTGCAGTTTTAACAAGGTCGTCGTCGGTCCATTTGACAGGTGGCCGTTCCACGCTGCGCTTTCCAGTGCGTGGTCTTCACTCCAGTATCTGTTTGCCCCATCAGCCACCCGATCTTTGCGCTATGTGGCCTGCCCATTGCCACTTCAGCTTGCTTATCCGCTAGGCTATGTCGGTGACCTTGGTTCGTCTACGGATATCCTCATTTCTGATTCCATCTCGTAAAGAAACGCCGAGCATAGCCTATGGACTATGCTCGGCGTTTGAATGATTATCGTTCAAATCATCAATATTAACATGCGTATATTAGCCGAGCTATCACATTTTTTCCGGAGAAGTCGCGGGCAAAGTGCTAGTTTCTATTAAAAATAAAACCCAAAACATACCACTGTGTAAATATTTCTAATAACAAAACATCAATACAAAAAAAAACCGCTGACGAGAACATCGCCAAACGTCCCCATTCTCAGAAACACAATCGTTTTACCAATACAGTAACGGGACCCTAAAAATAAAAACTGTCGCACTGCAGTGTGCGCCGGTCAGCGATTCTGATTTTACGAGTGAGCCCCCAGCGATGTAGCCTCCGTGGTATGCTTATATTGCTAGTTTTTTTTTGTAATAATATTAAATAGATGTAGATTGTAATTAAATGTTGCAGGTCTTCTTCAGTGCCCTAACACATAAAGTGTGTACATAAATTGTTAAATAAATAAATAAAGCAAATAGATGACAAAAAATAATCCAATGCCTATCATATATGGACACTTTTAACGTGCACATCTTGCTACATCGTTCTCCCATAATGAATACCATCTCAACATGAATGATGTAGCCAACCAAGGTTTTGTAAAAATATACTGATTTAAAACAGTGTCCATGGAGTTTCTTGCCCGTTCTTCTCCATAGAGATCTACGCTAGGGAATGGGCAACTACAATACTTTCACAGGTTTTATGCCTGTAACTGGCCTACTTGAAATAAATGTGTGTTTTTTTTTTTAAACTTTGCCCCACACTAGGCATTCCTCCTGTATGGTTGGTGTGTTCACAGACATTTAAGCTCACATACGCAAACAGCCAGACCCGGAACAACTATCTGTAAGCCATACAAATATTTGTTCCGTGCGGGGATCGAACCCGCGACACGCAGCGCAGCAGTCAATCGCTCAGCCACTGCACCAACCGCGTCGTCTTTGATTTTGACGGACATTATCTTGAATAAGAAGCTCTGAATTATTGGAATTCGTTTGTGCATCGATGAAGAGTCATCATCATTTGTACGGTAGACCGCCTTTGCAGATCGCATCAACAGTGGCGACCACCAGAAAAGCGCCGAGATAATGAAGCTCGACGAAGTCCCAGAGAAACAATTTAACTGTCTTGGATCCCGCAACCATTTTGAGGCGCACCTAATGAGGCGCTCCTTTTTTGTTCCTCAGAGCTCACCTTTTAGTAGTGCTCCCGATAGTAATTAAAATTATTAACTAAACTCGGGAGCACTACTAAAAGGTGCGCTCCGAGGAATAAAAAAGGAGCGCCTCATTAGGTGCGCCTCAAAATGGTAGCGCTTCGAGGAATACCTCAATTAATCAGAAAAGAATAGCGGAGGAGTAGGAGATAATTTTAACATAATTTCGACTATAATATGTACTTACTTGTGAAACCACAATTTGCACAAGAGAGATGGACCAATATAGTCCAGCTTTTAAAAACCTATAGTAAAATCACTATTATAAAACAAAGTCCTCCGCCGCATCTGTCTGTCTGTTCACGATAAACTCAAAAACTACTGCACCGATTTTCATGCTGTTTTCACCAATGGATAGAGTGGTTCACGAGGAAGGTTTTAGTATATAATGTAATGGGATCAAAAGTAATCATGAAATTTTAACCGACATCCACGCGGGCGAAGCCGCGGGCATCAGATAGTTGTTATAATAAATCTACAAGCGACCCGCCATTAAAGGAACGTCCTCATAATCCTTTAATCCAACACGACACTTTAAGTTCTGCAAAAAAACAAAAAAAACACACCTGGTTTATTAAAACTACCCACTACATTCTTTAAAAAAAAAACCCCGGCAAAGTGTGCACCGAGGGTGCCGTATAAACTTTTTAGTATTTGTCATTAAAATACATATTTACGGCTTTCAGATATTTGCCTTTGCATGTGCTGTAAGACATTGCTTCTTGCCAAATTTCGTAATTCTAGGTCAACGGGAAGTACCCTACAGGTTTTAATTTCTTTGTGAAATCGCAAGATTTACAACATAAACGCTTTGATTTCACTGCTCCAAGGGCTAGCTGACTTGAGTTTTTTATATTAATTTCAGCTTGATACGTCCAAGCGTTCCTGAGAAAAACGGTCTTGACAGACAGACAGACGAAAAACAAAGTGATCCGTTATGAATTCCGTTTACTAAGGTACGGAACTTTAAAAAAAAACTGAACCAACAAACTTGCCCAGCAAAGCAAAACAGTTCGTTTTCCCTTCAAAATGCTATTATTAATAACACGGTATAATATCAGCGATTTAAAATTAAATTATCTTGCTGTGAAATTTTTAATATCTGCGTCGCGTTCGTGCAGGGAAAGATTAAAAAGTTAATGAAAGCCAGCGCGTGGTTGAATGTTGGACTCATTGGTAGGTGTAGCGTGTTTTATGGTGTATTAGAGGGGTTCGATGCCGTTATGTTTAATGGTTCGAGGGGAGCTGCAATTGTGATGCATGTTTTGAATTGCAATTTACCTCAATCGCAATTTCGATAAACGCGATGGATTTCCTTTTCTATTATTACTTAATATGTCTCGTATGTCCGACTGTACGTGGGCACTTTGTCAGATCTCCGTCTAACATATATAAGGTCTATCTATTCATACACGAAATCTCTTTAGGGGTCATTGTACTCATCATTACGAACAACTTTCACTATGGGACCAAACATGAAATCCCAAAAAAAATAAGCTGTTGCCTACATTTTGACGAGTTAAACGAACATAAACGTAGGCAACCGCTTATTTTTTTTTTTGCAATTTTGGTTTTGTTCCTATAGTGTAAGTTATTCGTAATGATGAGTACAATGACCCCTTACGAGATTTTGTGTATGAATAAATAGATTTCAGTGTTGGTCTCTTAGTAAAAAATGTTCATTTTCATGGGTACTACACTCCCTTAAAGTATGTCCCTCGTTTAACCTGACACTGTATATTTTTTTTTGTTTATTTAAGTATTTGAGAAACCAATCGGTTACACATTACAGTATTACACTGAATTATAGCTAGGATATGAGTAAATGTTATCAACCAATGACGTTTTCACATGTTATAAAAACAATTAGTTACACAAACAATGCGACTTGCGCTAACAATTAAATGCGACCAATAAAATAATATAATGTGTTAATGTTAAACAAAACGGGCATACAAATTAAAAAGAACAAAAAACACATAAAACAATTGTAATCTAGTTTAAGGTTTGAAAGAAAAATATCACTCAATCTAAAATGGTTTTACGAACTTATGTCCGGTTCGTCATGCGTGTCAAAAAGTACAGTTAGCAAGAAAAATATAGTGTGACTTTTAAATCAATTTATTTACAAAAACCTTAAATTACGAACAAGGACTTTAAATTTTCCTATTGGTACAGCAAATATGAACATCACTACAATTAACTTACCTGTTTATAGTTCTACAAAATTCATAAAAGGTCTCATTATGAACTTAGTTAACTTATCATGTCTTTCCAGAAAAATAAAAATATCTAGATTCTATGTAATTACTAGATCTTTCTTAACTAGCTAGTAGCTAGTTGACCGAACTTTGCCAATGAAGACAGTTTGTTGTTGGGAGGTAAAGATCTTATAATTGAGGTAGTTTTTTTACCCGACTTTTGTAAAACCAAAAAGAAGGGTGTAAATCACTATCACACATACATATTATAAAACAAAGTCCTCCGCCGCGTTTGTCTGTCTGTTCGCGATAAACTCAAAAACTGCTGCACCGATTTTTATGCTGTTTTCACCAATAGATAGAATGGTTCTCGAGGGAGGTTTTAGTATATAATTTGTTAAGTGTTTGTTGCAGGAACGGGATCAAAATTTCATTATTACTTTTGGTCGCGATAAACGACATCCACGCGGGCGAAGCCGCAGGCATCAGCTAGTGTATGATAAAAGGTTGATATCTCTTCTATAGAAAAATAGCACGAGTTACTACCGGCTTCTCTGTTTTCCAATCAATAAATTAATAATAGGTAACGTGAAAGCTGAGCTCGTGGCTAAACAATAACAGCCGCTCGGGTCGATCTTTAGGTTAAGCCGTGCTTGCAATAGGTTGGTCTGTGGATGGGTGACCACCCATTACATACCGAGTTTCCTCCGTGCCTCGGAAAGTACGTCAAGCCGTTGGTCCTGGCTGTCATTTAAAGATCTTTGGCAGTGGTTTAGGCAGTCAGTGGCCCAAAAAGTCTGAAAACCAGTCTTACCAAGGGGTATCGTATTTCCCAGTAGTAACTGGGTTGTGGAGGTCAGATAGGCAGTCGCTCCATGTAAAATACTGGTATTCAGCTGCATCCGGTTAGACTGGAAGCCGACCCCAACATAGTTGGGAAAAGGCTAGGCAGATGATGATAACGTGAAAGCTGAGAAAGCGAAACAAATAAAATATTTCGACATGGCACACGAGGTTGTCGACATGTGCAATGTGAGCTCGAGTATCATTGTGGCGTTTGTCGTAACGGCCACTGGCCTTATGGCTAAGAGCCTCGACGACCATCTTTCAAGGCTCTCCTCAGGCGGTTAGATCAAGGGCCTGATTTAGAAGGCAGTACTCCTGGATACGACTCGCATTGTGAGGAAGTTCCTGTCTCTGAAGCCTTAACCACCGGTATCTTGGACCCTGCTCCCGACACCGCTATTTTTTACATGGTTTTTTTAAGAAATATTTAAAAATGTGTAGATACAAATTAATAAAGGAAAATAATAGGTAATAATAGGTACACGTTTGCCTTCGGGTATTACAGGCGTGATGTAATGTTATGATTAAGCTAATTGGACCCCTTTTCGGTTAAAGGCCTCATCCAGAGGTATTACCAATATTACCTATTACCAATATTCCTACGTCCTTCTATCTCGCTTTCATCTCTACCTCTGCGTCTAAAGGGTGTAAAAAGGAAGAATTTTTCAAATCGGTTTAGAAATGACGGAGTTATGAGGTAACAAACAAAAAAAAAAGAAAAAAAACAACCGAATTGAGAACCTGCTCCTTTTTGAAGAAAGTCGGTTAAAAAGACTTAACGAAGCACTTGAAAAAAACAGGCACTTGTTCTCCCTGTCATTGCGATGTTTTTTTTGTTGCAGACAATACCTGGTAACCTTCTAGTTACGGAGATATTGGGGGTCAAAGTTCCAACTTTTTCACAAGTTTTTTTTAAATACATGTTTCTAATGTAATTTTTTACCTAAGACATCTTCATGAACCCCGTTCAATCCATCCATTAGCACAATGTTTTGAATGCGTTACATTGAGTCCAACTGTAATCCGTGATTTTTCACCCAAAAAAAACGTGAAAATTCGAAGCCATGTGGGATTTACCAAGCCGTGTTAGGCCCACATGGTGGTTTACAGTCCACAACCAGTGATGGAGAATACCTACCTCAAACTCAACTCAAAATAATTTATTTCAATTAGACCATTACAGGCACTTTTGAATATTGGAAAAACAAAGAAGGCTAAGCTACAGTCACAGGCTCAAAGCATAATAACTTGTGGAAGTACTGTAGTTGCCCATTCCAAAGCGTAGATCTCTATAGAGAAGAATGGGCAAGAAACTCCATGGACACTCTTTTCAATCAAAATATTGTTACAAAATCTTGGTTACATCATTCATGTTGAGATTATACATGTATGTGAGAACGATGTTAAAATGCGTGCAAATTAAGAGCGTTGAGAGTAAAAGAGTAAATAAACAATTAAAAAATAAAGTACTTAATCGAAATAAATCGTGACAGCTAAGAGATGACCTGTCCCTACTGACAGCGCCCGTTCACGAACATGACGCATAAATCAGCGCCATTCAACTCAACCATATTGAAGGGAACTAAATGACCCGACACACCCGCCATCATCAGCAAGACATTTGAGTGAGCATGACAAACTCTCAACTGCCAGGGCATATTCAAATCAATGAAAGATAGCTAGCCCAGCGTCCCAGCAGTGTCCAAGCAAAAGTTAGTCAAAAATAATTCAAATCATCTGGGAAATTAAAACCAATGCCACTGATTAATAATCTTCGCACACAATTACTTTAATACGTCGAAACAACTCACAAACGTCAACAGCCAAATTCTCATTACCAAGAAAAATAAGAGATTTTAATCAAAATTTTTCATCAAAAAATTTCCTCGCTTTTGGTGAAAGCATTCCAAAATGCACCTTATACCTTTGTGTTAAATGTGTCGCGTACATTTTGGAAGTTGATATTTTAATCAGTCTTCTATTGTATTTTCGATGGTATTGTTATATTATAATGAAATGTTAATTTATATAAGTTCATGCCTTTGTTGGTTGTGTAAATATGAAAGCACCGTTTTATTCGCTAATTGCCGAAATAAATAAAATAAATAATGCGGTTGGTTTAATTGGAAATTGTACTGAAAATGATACGTTGACTGGGATTTAATATTTTTTATTTTTGCGTGGCCTTTCCACCACATTATTTGGAGATGCAAGTAATAAGAAAACCATTTGACGATCGTGTATGAAGAAAGGTGTATCTACCTTGTTTCTGATTTACATCACGCCTGTAATCCCCGAAGGGTTAGAGGCAGAGGTCAGGTGTACCTAATAGTACACCCACATTTCGCCAGTTATGTTTAAGTCCCATGTAATAGGGGGCGAGCCTATTGCTATCACCTGAGCGCAAATTCAGACTCCATGGCTACTACTGACAAATTCCTGATGGAAAACCCAATGACACTTTGCCCGACCCGGAACCGAACCCAGGATCTCATGCTCAGCAGTCCTGCTTGCAACCACTAGACCAACGAGGCAGTTTCCAATTTAATCTGTATCAAACATACATCAGATTAAATCTATGAATCAAATATAACTTATAAACAATTAAAAACCATGTCCTTTAAAAAAAACTTCAAAATAAAACGCCGTCCAATATCCCGGTTACAATGGAAATAGTAAGATCTCAAGGCGAAGAGAACCGCCCATCAATAGTGCTCTGACACGATAAGTCCCTGGATTTACGGGATGACTTACTTCTGTTAAAGATTGAAATGTGCTGAATAATAATATCAATGGTTTAAGCCCTCTGATTTTTCAGATTCATGTGCGTATGGTATAATTATCACATTTTTTAAATTATGGATAAACTAACTATACAGGGTGTTTGGCGCATGGACCGACACAATTTTTCCAGGGATTTGGGAGGTCATTAGCTAGGTTTCACCCATCCTTTTGTAACAAATGTCACGGTTGGTTACATATGATTTAAAAAAAAAAATGAAAAAAAATGCCCAAAATGTTATTTCGAATTAAAGGAAATATTTTGGGCATTTTTTTCATTTTTTTTTAAATCATATCAAATCCCTGGAAAAATTGTGTCGGTCCATGCGCCAAACACCCTGTATACATTAATATATAAAAACTATTTAATAAACTAAAATAAATAAAATAACAACCAACTATAAAAGGGCATCAAAATCTCCTCATCAATGCTGTCAGCTGGCAATGTGCCCAGGAGACTGGCGGCGTTGCACTTAGCCTCTGGCCAAGGTAAAAGCCAGCCCTTGGGTCACGGGTTTTATCACATGCTTTGGTGAAGGAAAACATCGTGTGAAAACCAGCATGCCTGAGACATATTTCTCGACGGCATGTAAAGCCAAGTCAAAGGCCCATGGGTGCCATAAAAACTCTGAAACTAGGTTAGGCACTAACTACACGATAAAGAAGAATGAATTATTGAAAAAGTTACATAAAGTCACCCGTTTTTCTAGTCGAGGAAGGGAGCTTATCTACCTGCTACGATCCTTAGCTTAGGTACACCTTTTGTTCTTCCAAGGCTGCGGGACTGTTCTGCCATGGCTGCGGGACTGTTCTGCCATGGCTGCGGGACTGTTCTGACATGGCTGCGGGACTGTTCTGCCAGGGCTACGGGACTGTTCGAAACAGAAACCGCGGCCCTGGAACTCAAAGGGCAGGAAAGGAACATTGAGTTTTAGTCAGTACAAGTCTGACACTCCCTTCCACTCCGCCCAGAGCGGGAGAAGACATTTGATGATATCCCATCCGAAAAAAAAAGGGTACACCTTTTGCTTCGTTCGCGTCATAAACGCAAGCCAGTTGTCATTACCTTCTATATACATGACCCTTTTTTATGTTGCTTTAGTACAGAATTAGTAGTATGATTTAATGTACAAGTAGAGTAATTCCTGGAATATATACCGTAATACAATCAATGTGAGATCCAGTTGGAACGGGATTTCGGAGAATCAATTTTGATCAGTCGTAGGGATGTGATCCAACAGAATTTGGAAAAAGTCCGGGATATTTTTCAACTTTGTTGTACGTGCAGTTTCCGACACTTTTCGTATTTTGCATAACACAGGTTCTATGCAGTCAGTTTCATGTTTTTGCGTTGTTACACTTACGTGTAAGCCTTCGCTACAAAGCGTTTTTTATGGAAGGATTTTTTCGTGT
Source organism: Lycophotia porphyrea (assembly GCA_950005105.1). NCBI lineage: Eukaryota > Metazoa > Arthropoda > Insecta > Lepidoptera > Noctuidae > Lycophotia > Lycophotia porphyrea. The sequence continues at coordinate 13,647,302 of OX465406.1, forward strand.
TAAATTTTTTACGTGACGAAAATGTCGTTTAGAACATTTCTCCGTACCAAAAACATGAAAATAGTAAGTGTTTTAGTATATTCCTTGGTGGCTACCATCTCATCTCATTCATAACTAAAGTTCAAAAATTCCCAAAAAAAAACACACATTGAACAGATTTTTCTATGAAAATAGTGTTGAGAAATTTTTTTTCATCAAATATTTCTTGTAACTATTCTGCTGACAGTTGTCTATGATCAAAAAAGCTAGCAACAAGATTACCACATCATTATTAAAGAAACTGGTTGCCATGGCAACAGAGCTGTGTCTTAACCTCAATTATGATAAAACAAACGTTAGGTATTGATAATTGGCACGTTCGTTCCGTTGTAACAAAAATATCTATCGTATTTACTTCGCAAGATATATTTATTTTACTGACAAGACAGTAATTAATATTGTTACAGGCTGACGTGGATTAAAGAAAACGAAGATAAAAAAAACCCTGAGGTAACACGTACGGTGATATTTTTTTTTTGTTTTTAGAAACAAAAAGTAGCTTGTGTTGTGTTTAACTTTATATCCAAGATGGCGGCAAAAACTCGTTTATGAGCACCTTGACATTTAAATTGTTGACATTTGTTTTATAGAAAAAAAATCGATACCCTAAAGGGTGTCAACGGGACCCTGTTGTGTGTTGGTACTGATCGGTCCCTTTTGAAGCAAATCCTAACTTATATTATGAATGCGAAAGCGAATAAATTAACGCGAGCGAAGCCCCAGCCCAAAGTTAGTAGGTACCCCTTTTGAAAGTACCTACGTTCCCAACTGGGGTACCCAATTTATGCAGCCCACCGTACCTTAATTTTTCCACAGAGTATCTCACGATAGTCGCTATACCAACAAGAAAGGGTTACAAGAAACGTGTTTTATTTACGGTACCTTTTGTGAGCGAGTCGAAGAAACCGCCGAGTGCAAACTTTGGCGGTTCTTGGACTCTGTCACAAAGAGGACACTTGTGTCCCAGCTGTGGGAACGCGGTAGGCTGATTACCACGTTACCCGACTTTTTAATGTTTTTGTCAAATTGACCGTTGTAAAGGCATTGTTACAAATGCCCATGAGTTAAGAATTAAGGAACAACTCTGTAATATCATTTTGATTAAATAATAAAAAATAAAAATAAATTAAACTACGAAAATTTCATATTCATTTATTTGCGTTCCACAAGGTAAATACATGGTGTTAACAAAAGGCTTAGAGCTAAGAACCGTTGTAGACCCTGTCAGGGCACAGCAAATATTAGTGTTATTGCTTAAATATCTAATTTAAATAAATTTAATATAAATTAAAGTTAGCATGCGATTTTCTGCCAGAATTTTGTAGTATGGCAAAAATCTAAATGTTTCCGATAGAAAACAATTACAATTGTATCAGCTATGATCATGTTTTCATGCTCCATTAACTTCCAAAGCTCTCAACATTCAACTGCATTGTACTGAAAACGAAAAGCGAATAACGGTTTTTTTTTTGCAAAACAGCCTGCCTATTAAAATAACTACTAAAATGAAAGTACTTTTCTCTTCTTTTTAGTGAGATTTAAATCGTTTTAAAGATTTTTTATGTGTATAGCGTTATAATGTTTTCATAATAAATAATACAATTTATTTTTGTTACAGGTAAAGTTACATAATGAACTTCAGGTACAGTAAATGGTACCCATCCCCACTCTACCGACTTCTACTCGTATTCCTTCACTGTACAAGCAGTGCGGTTGTGGAATTAACTTTCGCCTGACATTAGGGACTGTATAACTGTTGCAGTTTTCAAAAGAAGAGTCAAAGAACATTATCTTTCCATTTCGTCATAGTTGCATAAGTATTTATTTTTTAGTTGTTTTATTTTATAGTACTTCTATTGTATATTATATGTAAATAGGTATCTGCTTTATGTTTTATGTATTCCATTTTCTCTTCTTCTTTTACACACTCTGTCTACATCTCTTTTTTTTAGTATCTCCTTTCGCAGGTATGCTGGAAGAGATTTCTTTAGAAATAAGCATCTCCTTTATACTATTCCTCTCTTCTATTCTTCTATTCTTTCCTTTCTTCTTTTATTCATTTAGTGTGTACATAAATGGTTAAATAAAAAAAAATAAAAAAGTACATAGGTAGACTTAATACCATAATGCAACCTGTAATAGTCATTAAAGTTTCCAGGTCAGTGAGGTTAGCTTATTTGGAAAAGAATGATTTATTATCAAATCCCGGGATTCACTTCAAGATAAAGCACATCACTAATCAAATAGTCACTTACGATACAAAAAAATTTTGAAGTTCAATCGTTCTTGGAAACCCAGTTTCGTCCTCACGGAGATTTTTTTATCAATGTTTCCAAATCCCGGGATATTAACATCCCATCACTAACCTATCAGTCCTTTCAAAGCCTCGACTTCACTCTACATTTACTTTATTCCGTGCCTCCTGACCTTAAAGCTCTTCCCTATTTATTGGGGTTCCACAAACGTTACAAAGGTCCTATGTAATTTAGTTTGTCTTCCGAATTCCGTACAAGAGATATTGCGGTCTCTCGTACCTCCTAAATGTTCTGTTCCTTTGCATATTGAGTGTTGTAATTTTATTGTTTGTAGTAAGGACAATGTTCTTTACAAAGTTGGTAAAATATTCAAATACAAAACAATACAATAAATTCATTCAAGGTGTTCAAGCACAATGGTTCTGTATCGTTGTAACTGATGGGACACTACCGGCTCTCTGTGTCATCATCTGCCTAGCCTTTTCCCAACTATGTTAGGGTCGGCTTCCAGTCTAACCGGATGCAGCTGAATACCAGTATTTTACATGGAGCGACTGCCTATCTGACCTCCGCAAGTCCTCAGTACTGGGTAATGCGATACCCCTTGGTTAGACTGGTTGTCAGACTTTATTGGCCCACTGACTACCTGATGACTGTCAAAGATCTTCAAATGACAGCCGCGACTAAAGGCTTAACGTGCTTTCCGAGGCACGGAGGAATCTCGGTATGTAATGGGTGGTCACCCATCCACAGACCAACCTAGGCAAGCACGGCTTAACCTAAAGATCGACCCGAGCGGCAGTTATTATTTAGCCACGAGCTCCTCACTCTCTGTGTAGTGGATAGAAATACTTATAATTCTTTTAATTATTCAAATTACAATAAAAATCACAAATTATATGTTGAACACACACTATATTATAAACATTTCAATACAACACACAACAAAAACCACAGTACACTATATCTGTCACGGTTATATTGAGAGCAGACGATTGTAGGTGACGTGGAAGTCACTGCAGCGTCTAATATCCATATAGTCATAATCCACCATCTGGAGGTCGTAACAACAAAAGAAAAAACCCGGCCAAGTGGGAGTCGGACTCGCGCACAAAGGGTTCCTTATCATTATCTATAAAATTAGCAAAAAAAATCACATTTGTTATATAAGAGCCCCCCTTAAATATTTATTTTATTTTAATTTAACTATTTATTTTTAAAGTGAATATATAAATAAATATTCTGTGAATATTTCAAGCGACTACCTGTTCCCGTTATCAATATAGAGCAAAAACGAACAAAAAAATAATCACGATTGTTGCATGTGAGCCCCCTTAAATATTTATTTTATTCTGTTTCTTTAGTATTTTTTGTTATAGCGGCAACAGAAATACATCATCTGTGAAAATTTCAACTATCTAGCTATCATGGTTCTTGAGATACAGCCTGGTGACAGACGGACAGACAGACAGCGGAATCTTAGTAATAGGGTCCCGTTTTACCCTTTGGGTACGGAACCCTAAACCAGAAGCAAACTTATGGTCTTCTTTGATTAATGACAAATGACAAAAAAGACACAAAGTTATAAAATATTCACCAAGTAAATACTGACCGACTTCCAGTAAGATTCTTTACTCACAAAGTAGGCTACAGTAAAGTAACAATCCACTTACACTCAAGACTGAAGCATTCGTCATAATATTTGCGAGAACCCTCACAATGTAATATAAGGGACCAACATTATCATAATCCTTGACCCTAAGGGTGTTGTTCGTAGACAGACGATTGTCTTATCAACGTATCATTCACGACTGTATTCACAGAAAGGAATTAGCCTGTTATAATTATTTAAATTACGCCTTTATTTATTTGTGTTTGTTGAATAATTACAATTTCTATGAACTTGTCTGATCAAAAGTAGTTGAATTAACTTCATGTTATTGGTCGAGACTTTGACAGTTATCGACGACCAATCATACGCAAATGGTGGGAATAAATAAATAGTCGGCGGGCATTTGAGTGATACGCCCGCCATGCTCGGTCATTCAATCATCAACGTCGGTGCTAGTCACTTGTATTTTATCAGTAAATCAAACTGCATTACTGTACTCTCGTAACTATAGTAATAAAACTGATCTTTAAAGTTACTTTACAAGGTTTTTTTTTATATTTAAAGTCCTTACTTCTGAGTGTCGAACCAGTACGGTTCACACACCAGTGATTAAATCCCATAGTTATAAAATCGTGTCCTGCGTGTTCTGCTGTTTGTTCATAGCAGGAACTGATGGATGCGTCTGCAAGCGCTAAACTTGTGGGTCTATTACAGACACTATTTAAATTGCCATCGACACGCTTAGAAGAAGATCCCATAAAGTGGATAGGAAGTGAGCATATACATAGTCTTTAATTCCGCAGTCCGGCGAGGCAACAATCAACGGCTTTTGCAGTAACTCTGTCAAGGGGTAGTCCATGACCTGGGTAATTCAGACAACTAGGCATAGACTACTTTTGATACTGATATTGATAGCCTGCGTCATCCCAATGCTGGGTAAAGGCCTCTTCCCATGACTTTCAGTTGCTTCGATCCAGGGCTAATGGCTATTACTACTTTTGATATGGTGTAACTATTTCCGTCTTGAATTTAAGTGAAACCACAGGCGCTAGCTGTTTCTTTAACATTTGGAGAACCAAATGCTTTCTATTCCAACCGTTTAGTTGGAGAGACACACACTCGTTCGACTATTCAAGCCATTTACGTTGCAATCAGTGCTACGGCCAATGCGACAAAAAAGTCGTTGGGATGAAGTTCAAGCGATTGGTTCGGCTATTTGACTAACGCACGCCAGTCGGCGATCATTGCCGATTCAAAATTGAGTTCGTGTCGAGTGTATTCTTCTATTTGTTCCAGCGATTTTTCACACAGCTCAACTTTTTGAGGGTATGGAATGTTTTCATTCCATAAATTTTATTTTAGTCAGTTTTCCCGTTCTTCTATTTAGCCTGAAACCTGCGTTGTAAATTTGTAATGGTCAATTAGCTTAATTTTTTCAAGTTTCACGAAATTTTGACTATTTTGACTGCTGGGCATTACGTCCCGAACCGGGCAAAGTTTTATTGGGTTTTTCTAACAAGTATTTTTCTACCAGCCACGGAGTCTGAATTTTGAATGTCTCGCCAATTACATGGAACTTAAACATAACTGGCTAAATGTGGGCGTTCTATTAGATATACCTCTGCCTAGCCCTTCGGGGATTACAGCGAGATGTTATGTTATGTAATAATACTTAAAGATTACCAAAACAATTTATTAGTAAAGGCCCGAAACCTGGACTTTAAAAAATATGTAACTGACCAACACCACTGCCTAACCTGTTGGAGGAGTATGTGTACGTTATGTTATTCTCTTATTGTTATTTATGATGTACTTATTATTACCATAGCGCCTATATCATGACTGTGCCAAATAAACATGATTTTTTTCCTTCTTCATAATATAAAACCGTCATGTTGGTCAAAACAGCCGACTGTATACAACCGCCCTAAGAAACGCTGTGACAGTAGAAAAACGTAAATAATATCCCGTATAAACATAATTAGGTAATAAGGGACGGACAGACATGTGTACTTCTTGTGTTAGTAAAAATGTTATGGATAATAAGACTTAGATTATGGATGCTGACGACGAGAGGGTAGAAATATGGGCTATGAAAGGGAGTTTGTGGGTTAGTAGCGAAAATGGACTTTATTTTCCTTTATTCCCGTCTACCCCCACTAGTCTGTCCCCACTGGTGGCAGTCTCAACTCATAACTCAAACTCGAAAGCATTTATTTCAATTAGACCATTACAGGTACTTTTGAATATCAGAAATACAAAGAAGGCTAAGCTACAGTCACAGACACAAGGCATAATAACTTGTGAAATTACTGTAGTTGCCCATTCCAAAGCGTAGATCTCTATGGAGAAGAATGGGCAAAAAACTATATGCACACTCTTTTCAATCAAAATCTTGTTGCAAAATCTTGGTTACATCATTCATGTTCTGATTATACGTTACATATATGTGAGAACGATGTAGAAATACTAGCGTCCAGAGTAGTACTAAACAGACGCAACCACCATGGTGGTTGCGTCTGTTTAGTCATTTGCCCCCACCTCTGTCCTCACTGGTGGCAGATGACACTTAAATTGGTGTAATCATTAGGTATTACCATCATTAAGTAGCCGTCTGACACCACCAAGTATGTCAACTAACAATTAAGAATTATAATGGACTGTAGTAACTGATAGTGCTTGGTTATTTATCTTTTCTAAACTAATAGTAAAAAGAAGTTCTCATTCGAAAAAATTCGTAACAAAACCATACACACACAGTTGTCCTTCAACACGAAAACATCCAAATACAGTCAAAGAAACCCTAACCAAATCCAGACGCGCCCCCCGCGAACGCAATATGGCAGGAAAAATATAAAGTACGAGTGTGTTCAACTTTACAACAATCTACCGGCAATATCAGGAACACATCTTCTTTCAACCTATTTAAAGCCAAACTCAAGCAGCACGTCATTAACAACACAAAACTATTAAGTTACTCACAATAATATGTCGACATCGTACCTACCTGTATTAAGCTAACAAAACTGTTAACTACTGGACTACAATTTACGAGTACCTTAGTTATGTATTTATTCTGTAAGTGGACAATGTATGTTCTTTTAGAATAATTAAAGAATCTTTAAGCCGAAGTAACTTTTCTTTAAAAGATAATCTCAGGAAGAACTGATTCTGATGCTGATGACAGAATAATTATCTTTGAAATTCCGAAGCATGGGAAATCTCGGTATATACTATGATGGATGGTCAGTTGGTCACCTATCCACGGACCAACCATGTCAACCGCTGCTTTACTTGAGGACCGACCCGTCTGGCTGTTATTATTTACCTTTCCTTGAATTCCCTCGAAAATGGATCACTTATCCACTCCAGACAATAGTCAATCATCATCATCATCATCATCATCAGCATCAGCCTATAATGTTCTCACAGCTGCTGGGACACAGGCCTCCTCTCTATGAGAGGGAATGGGCTATAATCCACCACCCAGTGCGGATTGGTAGATGTCACATGTCTTCGAATTTTTGGTTCTAGGACATGCCGGTTTCCTCACGATGTTTTCCTTCACCGTTTTTGAGAGCAGTGGTGATGAAATAAATTACACAAAGTAATGCGCCTGCCTGGGTTCGAACCCACGACTTATTCGTAAGTCAGAATCGCTACTACTGGGCCACCGCTGCTCTCAATACACACTTGATATACATCTCAAATAAATAAATAAAATAACGTATTTTCAGAGCTAAGGTTGGATTTAAAAGGAGCTATTACGCTCACTGAGACAGGGATTTATCGGAGTACGATAAATCTTCTGAGAGAGTTGTCGACTGAATGGCGTCCTATCGATGCCTAGTGATGTATGTAGGTGAAGTGACGTGATTTAGTGAGTCAATGCAACGGTAGAATATGGGATAGTTCTGCATATTTTCTTGTTTCTATAAATTTCTTCTGGTAGGCATTTTTACGAGGACTATGAAGCGATTTATGATCACTACATATTATAAAATAAAGTCCTCCGACGCGTCTGTCTGTCTGTTCGCGATAAACTCAAAAACTTCTGCACTGATTTTTACGTTGTTTTTTATGCTGGTTTCACCAATGGATAGAGTGGTTCTCGAGGAAGGTTTTAGTATATAATTAGTTAAATTTTTGTTACGGGAACGGGATCAAAACTTCATGATTAAGTACTTTTGGTCGCGATAACCGATATCCACGCGAGTAAAGCCGCGGGCATCAGCTAGTTTCCAATAAGACTCAAAGCATTAGGTTCAAATAAACTAGTAACAGGCACTTTTGAATGATAGGGACTCAGTAAGAATCTTTGAATAAAACTGTTTATACATTTTGACAGGTTTCCTACAAAATTACAATACTTGCAAGTATTGTAATTTTGTAGGAAACCGGTTTTTTTAATGATCTGACGGAAAATTTTAACGCCATTTTTGTGTCGATTTTTCATCCATCTTGTAAAGTTATCGATTCCATAATGTCTAATCTTTTACTTATATCTAAACAGTATCACATTATGTAATTACCAGTAGACACGCTATACCAAATATGATTTTATTTTCCAAGTATTAGAAGGTGTACATTTTACCATGAACTGGGAACAAATTTCAGGTTGATACGGTGAAATCAAAAGTCATTTATTCAAATTATGCTGCTTAGCAGTTTAGAGCATTTTAGAATATCAAATTTACAAGAGACTACAGTATTTTAAAACACCAGTGAATTTATGGTTGGTTTTAAATGCCTCCCGAAAGTGCAAGATTACTACAAAACTAATTATCACTTGGCTTGAGAGACCCTTTCATGCTCAGTAGTCGCGTTTGCGGCCACCAAACCAACAATGCATAACAAATGCTAATCACAATAAAACATTAAAGACCAAAAACACATCTATTAATATAGCTCCCTATGACCCCCAGGTAATTCACACATGTGCAGAAAATGAAACGCGTCAAATCGCCCCGTTTATTAGCCACAGCTATTTCCAAACAGGATATGGACATCATAAAAGGTCAGTGGGATATTCAGATGACCCGTTTCGTGATATTTGACCCTTCAAACGGATACGAGAGCTTTTTAAAACAAAACCGCTTAAGGCAGTTTTACACATTATCGCAACGTTTCATATCCGACCGGACGGAATTGAAGAGAGATAAGCCTTGAAAATTGGTAGATATTTATAGCCAATCACGAAGGAGAGAAAAGGGTCGATTTTTCGAAAGAAGCACCTCGTGTTTGAATTTTATTATGCGAGTGATATTTTGGCTCGAAACTGATAAAACATCTGTTAGAAAAGATTGGATTTTTTTGAGAAATAAATCATGACCGTTTGGCACATATTTTTTTATATAAAAGTTGTCAACTTAAGTGACGATTAAAATATCAAAACTTAAAGTAACTTTGATTATGCCCCAGGTTTTAAAATGACAAGGTATCGGCAATCTAACACCCCCATCTATAAACAAGTCAAAATCTATTTTTATTCTGTAGTTTAGTAATTGCTTGAAATCAGAAGTGTCAAAATCAAAACTGTCAAAACCAGAACTGTCAAAATCAGAACTGTCAAAAGTAAGAATTGTTAGCTTTGCTTTTATTGATGGTTCTTTGCTGCGTTCAAATTCTTGTCTATGTATAAAAACGGTCGCATAAGTAATGACTTAAACTCGGGTATTTATTTTAACTTGACTATATGTAGGGGTGTTAGGTTCGCAAAAAAGAATGTTTTTTTAAACAACCTGTATGTGGCCAAAATTATATTTTGGAAATAAAATAAAACTATAAGAAAATACTAAACCGTTTTTAAGGCTGGTTCACACGTTATCGCTGTATTCTGAATTCGATGACCGAACGCAAATAGATGTGATAAGCCTTTAGTCTCAATTGATAGCCGGAATGTGAAAACTGGGGATTTGGTTTCGATTTCCAGTTGATGACAAAAATTTTATTTTAAATTCCTAGGCATTTGCGGTTATTTTTTGGAGATAAAATTTTACTGTAATCTAAAAGTTTCGGTTTCAAATAACAATTAAAATGCTGTGATTTTCATTATCTGCTTCGGCTTTTCCCAACTATGTTGGGGTCGGCTTCCAATCTAACCGGATGCAGCTGAAAACCACTATTTTACATGGAGTGAATATCTATCTGACCTCCACGACCCAGTTTGTACCGGGTAATACGATACCCCTTGATAAGACTGGTTGTCAGACTATCAGACCACAGACTATATACCTGACGACTGTCAAAGATCTACAATTGACAGCCGGGACCAACGGCTTAACGTGCTTTTCGGGATGCGGAGGAAACTCGGTATGTAATGGGAGGTCACCCATCCACGGACCAACTAAGGCAATAGGCTAGTTGACAAGGTCAAAAATAAAATATAAAAATACGTAGAAATAAGGCCACTCATCTTAAAAATTACCATCACCGTACAGAAATTAAATATTGGGGGAATATAATTGTAAAATTGCATTTACTGATAATAAGTATTACATTTGATCCCAAAAAAGTATGACGTCACAACGTGCTATTTCATACAAATCACGTACACATTTGCGTTTTGACAGTTCATAAAAAAGTAACTATTTTGACTTCCTGTCACATACCCTATTGCTGCTTAAGCTGAGGATCAACCTGAGGGGCTGTGATTATTTAGCCACGAGCTTCTCATTATCAAAGAAAATAATTATTATTAATATCCTGTAAATTATGACTAATTACCATGTCAACCACCACTAAAATATATTCATCAGACACGCTATTATCATAAAAATAGTGGCTGTAATGGCAATATTCGCCATTTTGATCCCAAATTAGCATGTACATTGTTTTAGTTCATTCATTCGTCCATTAATTTCGCGTTGCTCAACAGTCCAACGGTATTGCAAATTAAATGGTGTGTTTAAACTATAAATTAACATGAATTTTATGTTCTTCGGTGTGTTTCAAAAAAGCAATGTTGCATTTACTTGCTAAAGTGAGATGGTATTTTCCGATGGAGTGCAGTTTATTGAAACTGCAAAGAGTAAAGGAAAATGTTGTAAAAGATCCTGGAACTTCTTAATTAATAAATATTTGAACTATTTCAAACTCCGACATTGAAAAATGAATGATGATAATAATCGATTTATTCTTCGTTCGGCCCACTGAGTTTTATCCCATCAGGTCCATAACTCAGGTTGCAAACCGTCAACGATCTTCAAAAGGCAGTTGATCTCGACTGTCTTTTGAAGATCGTTGACGGCTTTCCGAGGCACGGGGGAAACTCGGTATGTAATGGGCGGCCACCCATCCGCATACTAATCTAGGCAAGCACGGCTTCACTTAAAAATCCCGACCCGAGCGTCTGTTATTATTTAGCCACGAGCTCCTCAGCCCAACAGTGAGACAATTGACAAAAAAACAGCTCATACCAGGTATAACTTTACTTGGCGATTATTAATAATATTTTATATTATTTATAAAAAATATTAATAGTTGAAAAAATGTGAACAATAAGCAAAAGTGGTAATTTTTGGTAAGAAAAAGTCAGATGATAAGATCATTCGTAAACAGTAAACTCGACCTAAAATTTTTGTAAAAGTAACTGAAAATATCAAGTATTTTTCTTTCCGACAGTCTGTTTCAAACGTGTTTCTACTTTTAGACCTTTTATTTAATAAAGAGTTAGGTCACACCTTGACACCACATCTAAAATTAAAATCCTTTCAAAAAAACTCGCTCAAAATTCAAACCAAACCCTATTTTCGCCGAACTGCGTCACACTCATAACCCTGCGAACGCTACGTTGTGTTCGCGCGAAATGTTGCTCCATATCCGGTTTTATCAGCTTTTATTGGCAACACTCGGCCCGCAGTTTCCCTTGCTGCTACGGAAAGAGAGGACCCATTTTTATGTGGTCACAGACTTGGGGTCGCGGTGTGTGGGTTAATAGCGTGACGTAAGCGTGTTTGCGATTTTTAAAAGGGTAAGTTTGTGCGGGTATGAAGTTTGAGGTTAACTTTTAAGTGAAATGTTTGCGTGTTTACATTTGGAAGGTTTATTACTGTGTTGTGACTGTGTGCTCATTGGGTTTTTTGGGGACTATAAAATTATGCATTGCGAAATAGTTTACCGACAACGCTATTTAAAGTAAGTTTAAAAAGTACACAGATAAAAATAAACAACAAAGATCAAGTACATTCGATCCAAAGTTGTGTTAATCATTTTACTTTCTTCATATGTTTTGTTTGTGTCCCACTGCTGTGCAGTAGCCTCCCTATTCTCCTTACAAACCTCTCTGTGCAGATTCCGACCATGTTTGCTGGGCAAGATCCTCACTCAATCTTGGCCGTCATCTTGGACGGCGATGTCTTTTAGATAGTTTATTGGTGGTTAGACTTCAACGGCTTAGACAGGATGAATCAAGAGTTGCACTAAATGAATCTCAAAACCATATTTTTACAAGTCAAAAAGATAATTAGTTCAAAAAGAGTAGTGTCAGATTTTAAATAACGTTACAGACCACCCTACTAGTCTTAATGAAGGACAAGTGAGAATCGCTTTCAAAGCGTATTTCTACATAATATTACGAATTCCGTGCCTCAGAAAGCTCATTAAACCGTTGATCCCGGCTGTCATTTGTAGATCTTTGACAGTCGTTACAGCTAGTCAGTGGCCCAAAAAGTCTGACAACCAGTCTTACCAAGGGTTATTGTTTTACCCATTACTCACTGGGTTATGGAGGTCAAATGGCAACTGAGGAAACCAGCAAGACTGAAAGATGTTTTTCAACGGCATGTAAAGCGAAGTCAAATACCCATGGGTGTCATATTACCCAGTACTAACTGAATTGTGAAGGTCAGATAGGCAGTCACTCCATGTAAAATAATGGTATTCAGCTGCATCCGGTTAGACTGGAAGCCGACCCCAACATAGGCTAGGCAGATGATGATAAGGAATTCCAACAAGATTCTGACAGTCCCAAAAATTTTTGAATTTATCCATCGTCATTATCGCTGATAGAAGATCGTTTTGGCCTTCTTTTTTAGGAAGTGCATCATTTTTAAAACCAGACTTGATTTTGCCACCTCACATGGCACAAACAGGACCAAACTCTTACTGAAAAGCCAGTCAAACATCATACTAATGACTGATTTCACAAATTAAGTGACCCACTCACCGCTCTCAGCCACAAGTGGCGAGGCACAAGCCAGCCACTTCATTATTCATACATTCTGCAGTGACTCGCGGCTACAGGCTGCGTTCACTAAATGTTTTAATAATGCAGTCTACATTGTAGATGGCCATTTGGTTAAGGTTAGTGACACGTGTGAGGGAGGCTTTAGTCGTTGTAGAACACGAAAGTTTTGAGATGAGTTGAGTGTCTCTTTGTCGACTTTGAAATCTTTAAAGTTGACAGCCCCTAAATTGTAAAATAAAAAATCCTCCTTCTCTGTTCATTTCTGATTCAGTTGTGGGGTACAACATAATTGAATTGTTTTGCCAGGGCTCGCTGGCCGTGTTGACCGCGCGTTTGTGTTTCACGCGCGCCTCAAAGAGATGTCAGCAAACAGGGAGGGGCCTAAAGGGCCGATGCCTGCCAGGGCTGCGGGACTATTCGAAAGAGATACCGCGGCCCTGGAACAAAAAGGGCAAGGTAGGAACATGGATGGGTTTTAGTCAGTACAAGTCTGACACTCCCTTCGACTCTGCCCAGAGCAGGAGAAGTCATTACGATGATTTCGCATCCGATAAAAAAAAAAAACAAAAAAGGGCTCGTTGTAGTTGGTTTTCTTCTAATCTCAGCATGATCAATGTAAAACATCTCAAATCTTGGTTAAAAGATAACGCTAGGAATGGGTACTACCCGCGTAGATTTCCCAAGGTGCTCTGGACATAGTTAAGTTCTAAATAAACCTCCTCTAGAAGATTTTTTCCGAAACAATACTAACAAAATAATTCATGCAACCAAAGCTATTTTGTTAATAACCCGTAGTTATTGGGTATGGAAGTATAAGAGCCAGTGAAGTAAAAGTAAAAAAAAAAAGTGTGTGTGTGTACTTATGTACACGCGTTAGAAGTTATACTTCTTTTTAAAAAAAATATCTGTCGCCTTATCTCAGCCAGCAGTAGATTAAAAATAAAAAACCTAGGCTTGTCAATATCTGACACTAAGCTAACTTCAGGGTGTATGTTGACTAGCTAACTTCATGCTGTTAAATTTAGGTGTCGGTGTGCGCGCGCATCGTAAAAAATTACTCTCATCATTTTTCCCTAACGCGCCGTAAGAAGTATAACTTCAAAAAGATGAATGGATTGTGTAAGGAATGATAAGAAAGAGGAAGGAGTACATGATGCCGTGACAGGGGAGAATGGAAGAAGAAAACGTGTGGCACCGACCCCAAATATAATGGGATAAGGGCAGAAAGATGTGTGAAGTAAAAGTCGAATGAGACTCACCATTGTTGTCTCAGAAAATACTAACATCCTTAGTACTATCGCTGCCAAAGATGGTTTTCAACTGCTGCTTACCAGGTGGGACCGCATATTTAACAGTTAATCTGACTGATAGAGGAGGCCTGTGTTCCAGTAGTGGGGAAGTGCACCTGTACCCTCTAGGATTTTAAAGTGTCGCAATATAATGGATAGGAGAAGTGGGAACATTATAAGCTGAATTTGCTTAGCATTTATAACATAAAAAACTCAAATATTTCTTATGAGCCGGATGCCAGCCTATGAGCGAGCGAGCCGGGAGAGGTATCGTTTCACCTCTCTACTTCGGTTCACACCGCAAACTACTGCAAGAGCCGAAAGGAAGTACGAAAACAGGTTCGCCCGGCTCGCTCGCTCGCTCGCTCGCCAGCTGGTAGTGTGGCCTGCGCTTTAAGCGCATAACACAGGGAGCGGATGCGGGTCGGTACGGGTCGGGAGACCGCGGGACCTACACCCGTCGCCCGCCACCACAAAAAGCGCGTGGGTGAGCGGGTCGAGTGCGGATACAGCGTCTTTGCATTGCATCGTAATACATACATGTATTCCCCGATAGGCATTCACAATGACCTTGGCGCTGGTCAGGGGCGGCAAGTGTCGTTTTAGATTTTGTGAATACTTACAAAAAAATATCAGTTATACCATGGATCTTAACGAAAAATTATAGAAGGTACACGTAAACTGACTTGTTTTTACGAGCATAGTGACATAAACTATGAAAATGCAGTTTTATAGTCGAAACATGCTGGTTCGCCGTAGCACCCGACCCGTTGCCGACACGCGCCCGCGTTGTGAGGCAATGAACAGCGCGTCTCACGCGACGGACACGAACCGACCCGCTTTCCGTGTAATTAGGGCTTTACTCACACTTCAACGCGTAAAGGGTCCTTCCTTCTAATAATTCTCACCACAAAGGTAAAAAGAAAAATACCCACCTTTTTTCGCTTCCCGCATTTATCGAACCTCTCATGACGGGTACCATACGACATCCGTAGGTCCAGTCGCTGTCAAAATCACAATCATCCTTATGTCCGAAGGTATAAAGTTGTTGTTAGTGTGCTATCACTGACACGTTATGTCAAATTCAAAGTGATCTTTATTTTCTGTCTATAAGGTTGTTCTTTGACTGCAACTGACAGAGGTGTAATATCTGTACAAGGACTGTACCTACAACCCGTTTGTCTGAAGTACGGGCCGTAACGAGTTACATGTCTGTCACAACTTATTTCAACTTATTTCTGTACCTAACCCTTTCCCAAGTTCACAGAGTTTTCGACATGAGGGTTACGTGAGCATTGGGTTGCTGTCCAGCTGGAAATGTGTTTGATGTGTTTTTTGTGAGGTTGTGTGTAAATATTTATTTATTTAATGCACAATATACTCAACCAATTTTACACGCTAGGCTTAAAACTAGTGAGTACATGACTCTGTTAGGGCGCAGCAAGATAACTTAAAACTAATAATATTTCAGTGTCAGTGTTATCTATTATCTCATATCACGTAGAACGTAGATCACTTGTTTTTCTGACATTCGAAAGTGCATGTAAGTAATGGTCTAATTGAAATAAATGCTTTTGAGTTTGAGTTTGACTTAAATAGAAGAAAGAATAATAAAGAGCGTAAATTTTTAGTACAATTTACGATTCATGTTTTTAAAAAGATTTTGAGATTCTGGAATAAAATGGAGGTTTGTGACTTTTGGAATCATGGCATGGCAAATGATTGCAAAATTACAACTGTCAAAAATCAAGGGCAGTTCAATCAATCAGCGAGTGTAAAAAAACATTCCAAAAAGTATAATTGTATGTTTAAAATACAAAGCTGGTTCTAGCAGTCGCAATTGCTATTGTTAGTAGAAAGTCCTAGGTTGGATTCCGGGATTTGCGAAATGTTATTTGAGTTCAAACACTTTTAAGCACTCACGGTATTTAACTAAACTTACTCTGTCACTTACGGTGTACCTTCATTTCGCGATCATAGCGCTTTCAACAGCGTCGAAATATCGGGAGTTCAGAATAATTAAAAACTGGGCAAGTGCGAGTCGAGCTCGCGCACGAAGGGTTCCGTACCATAAACCGGAAAAAATACATTTCTGGCTGTCTGTCACCAAGCTGTATCTTATGAACCGTAATAGCTACAGTTGAAATTTTCACAGTTGAAATAATTAAAGGGGGCTCCCATACAAGAAACGTGTGTTTTTCAGTTTAAGATACGGGTTTCTTGTATGGGAGTCCCTTTCATTATTAAATAATTTATAATTTTATTATTTGTGGTTAGGCAACAGAAATACATCATCTGTGAAGACTGAAAATTTCAACTGTCTAGCTATCACGGTTCATGAGATACAGCCTGGTGACAGACAACCAGTCAGACAGACAGACGGACAGTAGAGTCTTAGTTATAGGGTACTACTGCCGGTAGTGTAAGTTTAATTATTGGGGTTATCCAAGCCAGAGCCATATAGGCTAGCAATATGGTTATTAGGTCTCTCCCTAACCCTCCAGGGAAAAAAGGCATGATATTAAATTACCAACTCCATCTCTCAATGTCGTCCTCCTCTGGTTGTCTCCATCGTTGGTCGCACGACTGCTGAGCATGAGGTCTTGGGTTCGATTCCCGGGTCGGGCAAAGTGTCATTGGGTTTTTTCATTAGGATTTATCAGTAGCAGCCATGGAGTCTGGATTTGCGCCAGGTTAATGGAAATAGGCTCGCCCCCTGTTACATGGGTCTTTAACAACTGGCAAAATGTGGGCGGCATGAGGTACACCTCTGCCTAACCCTTCGGGGATTACAGGCGTGATGTTATGTGTTATTAAATGACCACACACAATACACACTCTTGGACCATACCAAGATTTTTTTACCTCATTGTGTTAGTTGCCAGTATTTTTTAACTTTTCCGTAAAAACTCGTTCAAAACAATACTATTCAAGTAACCCACTATTATCGCTCGCACGCTCCAGTAGTTTTAATGGCAGCCATTTTGTATTTATCCCCGAATCCGGTTGAATCTGGTTTGGATCAGCGCAAACCGGTTTAAAGTGGATAATGAGACGAACTTTGAATGCAAATGTTTGTATTATTTTACGAGCAATGTAAAGTATTGTTAAAGTAAGTAATTTCGAATATATTTATTTTCAAGGGGAATTGGCAGAATGCTTTTATATTTATAACCGGTTTTACACAAGGGAGACGCGTTTTCAATTGGACTGCAAATTTATTTCTGCTGAATTTATCTCATATCACACATAATATAATATTATCACGCCTGTTATTCCCGAAGGTTTATACAGAGGTGTACCTAATAGCACACCCACATTTCGCCAGTTATGTTTAAGTCCCATGTAATAGGGGCGAGCCTGTTGCTATCAACCGGGCACTTCCGGGAAATTCCTGATGGGAAACCCAATAACAATTTGCCCGACCCGGGAATCAAACCCAGGTCCTCTGACCTACAAGGCAGTCACTTAACCTCAGGGTGTTACCTCATATCATCGGCAATTTTCTCTTTCATCTACCATTTAGTAGGATGCAACTGAATACCGGCATTTTATATGGAGGGACTGCCTACCTGAAGTCAGAACTGCCTATCTAAAGTTAGAACTGCCTATCTAAAGTCAGAACTGCCTATTTAAAGTCAGAGCTCTGCAACCCAACTAACGGGTAAATGATATCCCTTGGTAAGACGCATTGTTCTTGTTTCTGCCTCTGAGTTTTGGGCTTCTGACTATCTGTAACGACTGGCAGATAAGCACCCTCCGAGGTACAGAGTTGTCTCTGAAATTTCATGAATACCTACCTATCCATAGATAGACCTCGGCAAACGTTGCTTAATCTCAAAGATTGACCCAGCATAAGCATAATCAGCCTATATCGTTCCCACTGCTGGGACACAGGCTTCTCGAAAGATACTGAGCTATACTCCACCACGCGGCCCAGTGCGGGTTGGTAGATGTCATATAACTTCCAATTTTTAGTTCTAGGACATGCCAGTTTCCTCACGACATTTTCCCTCACCGTTTTTTGAGAGCAGTGGTAATGAAATATTGCCTGGGTTCGAACCCATGACATACTGCTCGTAAGTCGGGGCCGCCACCACTGGGCCACTGAGCTGTGATTCAACCACCAACTTCTCTGAGCAATAAAGCTCATCAACGCTATCAATTAGTCCGCCATAAATATCAATACTCCATGCATTTGCACTCAAGGCATCGGATACTACAGTTAATGGTAATCGAATATTACCAGCATACGCTGATTGGCTGGCGTTAGCGTAGTAACAGGATTTATTGGTGTATGTAGGTGGACGTTATGTTGTTACCGCTATGTGATAGCTGTTTGACTAATTGCTCTGGGTCCTTGTCGATCTGATTAGGCTCTATGAGGTGCATTTAAACCTATCCTATGAGGTACTAATGCAACACACAAAATGATACACACACAAACACCCACACACGCACACACAACCACTGTTATATCTAAGGTACTAAATAAATTCTATAATATTACTGCGGAAGAGCGGAGTCTCCTGACACAGGCAGTATTTGCTTAAAAGGAGGCTCCAATCACCAAATAAATGTCAAACTTTTTGGTAAAAAAATTAAGAATTGTTTTTTTTCTTTTTCCTATCACAAAATCAAAGTTAATTTTCAAATAACTTGAAGAGATCAATTTCTCCATAATTATTAAACTAGTTTGGACCCAAGGTTATCGTTGTCAAAATTATTGCAAATAAGGGTTAGATTACCAATTTACCAATTACCAATCACCTTGTATTCAGGTCTTGTTTGATTCTGGAGTAAACACCCAGTTCAAGATCCTACGCGGAGAGAAAGAAATCGAAAATTAATTTAGACTCTTCATAATCCATGGCGCGTTCCACGCAATAAACCTCTTTTTTTTCAAGTTTTTTATTGAAAACTAATCAAAATGGGTAGTGAAGTGTGAGTTCAACTCGCGTTTAGTCGATTTTTTACAGAATATTTTCTATTATATCTATCTAGCTAAGTTATCGCTATTCTCTTTGACGTTATTTTTTTTTTTTTCCTTAAAAGTTCACTGCGTCACGTGTTCACGGTTCGTACCGACTAGATGAGAAGTTTGGTCCAATGAATCAAAGTCAGATTTTCTTATTCGATCTTGAACTTAACTTTCAACATTTTATAGTTTAAAATCATTTGGAGAAACGTTGACAGTTTGTGGTAGCTTGAAGTGCTGCTGGCAACTGTTCTAAGGGGTCCTAAAGAACGACGCAATAATAAGATATCTGGTTACCTTTTTAGAAAGATATAGGAAACTATAATATCTAGAAGCTCTTCGTGAAGAGCTTCAGGGAAGAGTTACCATCAACATTCATGCATCGAGAATAGTTTTAATCCCCTAAACTACGTTGCTGTTCTCTAAACGAAATAGTACGCTTGCTTTTCGTCTCTAAGAGTGGTTTCAGATGGGCTGCGGGACTGTTCGAAAGAGATACCGCGGCCCTGGAACACAAAGGGCAAGGGAGGAACATGGATGGGTTTTAGTCAGTACAAGTCTGACACTCCCTTTCGCTCCGCCCAGAGCGGGAGGGGTAATTTGATGAACGTGATAAAAAAAAATTGTAAGCCCGTGTACAGGCGCGCCTTTTGCCACACGCGCAATTCGTACGAGCGTTGACGCGCTCAAAAGCTCTTATAAGCGCATGCCGCGACAGATACCGACATATTGCTACTGAACTGAGGTACCACTATTGTCCTAGTAGCATTAGGTGGATTGCATGGCATATAAATGTCACACATTACACACTATGTAAAAACTGAACCAACCTTAATAACTAACATTATATTCGAAACCCCGAGTTGACGCTTCCCGTGAGCCTAGGGCTGGCTTTTACCTTAGCCAGAGGCTAAGTGTTGCCATACAACGTGGCAACGCCGCCAGTCTCTTAGGCACATGACCAGGTGACAGCGTTGAGGAGGAGTTTTTCGATGCCCTTTTATAGTTTGTTGTAAGTTTATTTAATAGTTTTTAATTAATAATGTTTGGAGGAGCTCGTGGCTAAATAATAACAGCCGCTCGAGTCGATCTTTAGGTTAAGCCGTGCTTGCCTAGGTTGGTCTGTGGATGGGTGCCCACCCATTACATACCGAGTTTCCTCCGTTCCTCGGAAAGCACGTTAAGCCGTTGGTCCCGGCTGTCATTTGTAGATCTTGGACAGCCGTTACGTAGTCAGTGGCCCAAAAAAGTCTGACAACCAGTCTTACCAAGGGGTATCGTATTACTCGGTACTAACTGGGGTGTGGAGGTCAGACAGGCAGTCGCTCCATGTAAAATACTGGTATTCAGCTGCATCCGGTTAGACTGGAAGCAGACCCCAACATAGTTGGGAAAAGGCTAGGCAGTTGATGAATTAATAATGTTTACATAGTTAGTTTCCAAACCATTAACAATGTGTTGTAAAATGTAACATAACATTTACGAAGCCACCAGAAAAACAGTTTTCCCACCAAAAACAATCTTTGTATCCCAGAAAACGCTGCTGAAATTGCCCGTACATCAATTTGAGTGTGAAACCAATTTCCTCGGGAATATGCGGCAACTAATACAACAGCATTGTTTATGATACGAGTAGGCTTTCTCTCGCTAAATAGAAAATACGACATACGAGTACACTTGTAAATTATTTGGGTTTCTCATTATAACTGTGCTTGTACTAAACATTTAAACAATAGGTAAACAGAATGAGTTTTTGAATATAAATGTGAATTTTGTAGGAACTTGTTGTTTTTATTTCAAAATGTTGCCCTACACAATTTTACAAACCACAAATAAACAAATTTTATTATATTTTTTAGTTTTTTACACAATTTCCTAATTAATTTTAGAATTTCTCCTGTATCGTGGGTGCGTTTAAAAACAGACAAAAACAGCCAAACCAGGTTTACATTACGGTCTAAGTATATTTTTTGTTCATCATCATCATCAGCCTATAATGTTCCCACTGCTGGGACACAGGCCTACTCTCTATGAGAGGGAATGGGCTATAATCCACCACGCGGGCCCAGTGCGGATTGGTAGATGTCACGTGCCTTCGAATTTTTGGTTCTAGGACATGCCGGTTTCCTCACGATGTTTTCCTTCACCGTTTTTGAGAGCAGTGGTGATGAAATAAATTACAAAAAGTAATGCGCCTACCTGGGTTCGAACCCACGACTTACTGTTCGTAAGTTGGGGTCGCTACCACTGGGCCACCGCTGCTCGTTTCGTATTTTTTGTTCGTTGTACTTAAATGCAGCTTAGTATCCTTCTCAATGAAAATTATGATTAGTAGCTGAAGCTTGCGGCTTCGCCCGCCTGGAGAAAACCTCTATCCATTGGTGAAAACAGCAAGAAAATCGGTGCAGTAGTTTTTGAGTTTATCGTGAACAGACAGACAGACGCGGCGGAGGACATTGTTTTATAATATGTAGTGATGATTTCGTACCGTCATCATCAACATTTATCTTATATTTCCCGGAGGATAAGGCAGAGTCGTGATAGTTACCAAATTAATTCCGCAGAGGTGTATGTACCTAATAGTTCAACCTACATTTCGCCACTTAGGTACGTTTAATTCCTATGTAATAGGGGGCGAGCCTATTACCATCCACCTGGCACAAATCTAGTCTACGTGGCTGCTACTGAGAAATTCCTGATGGATAACCCCAATAACACTTTGCCCTACCTGAGAATCGAACCCAGGACCGCACATCAATCAAGCTCGCTTAGCGAGACCAACAAGGCGATCTTTCTAACAAGGAAGGAACAAATAATTAGGTAATAAAATTAAACATCTACCCCACTTAACAAGAGGGTAATTTTACGTCTCCTTTTCATTAAAAAGCAAGTTAATTAATTAACGTCAAAGTTACTAATGATAATGAATGCGAGCTTCTGCAATTATTTCGATAATATTCACCATGCTACTTATGACAGCAACGTGCTGTTTCTTTTGGGGCGCAAAATTCAATTTCTGCTGCAGACATACTAATGCGGTGTGGCGTAAGTTAAAAGAGTTAGCGATTGAGACGAGAGATATGGCAAGGTAAGGCAAGCCTACCGTTTAGCCAAAACGGTGGCTTTTTTAACCGACTTTCTTAAAAAAGGAGGAGTTTCTCAATTCAGTTGTATGTTTTTTTTTCTCAATGTGGTAATCCTCAATGGATGTTCTCCGCCCTGGGAAGAGCGAAGGGGTCTGTCAGACTCGTATTGACTAAAACTACTTCGGTGTTCCCTCGTACACTTATGTATATTATTATTATTTATTATTATTATTTATTATTATTTCCTTTATTCATCTTTATACACATTTTTTACATTTTTAAATATTTAAATATAAAACGACATAAAAAAAAAACATTTAAAAATATAAAAAATAGTAGCCCACCGGTATCGGGAATAGGGTCCAAGCTACCGGCGGTCAGGGCTCCAGAGAGAGGAACCTCCTAACAATACGAGCCGTGTCCAGGAGTACCGCTTTCTGGATCAAGCCCTTGATCCAGCTGCCTAACGAGAGCCTCCTAAGGTGTTGGTCGAGGCTCTTGGCAATTAAGCCATGGGCCGATACGACTACCGGCACAATGATCGCTGAGTCCACATCCCACATGTCGACAACCTCGCGAGCTAAGTCAAGATACTTGATTTGTTTATCTTTCTCGGCTTTCACGAGGTTCTCGTCATGCGGGACCGTAATGTCAACAATCATTGCGCGCCGCTCTGGTCGATCCACCACCACTATATCAGGCTTATTGGCTACAATAGTCCTGTCAGTGATGATGGATCGATCCCAGTACAGTGTGATATTGCCATTATCGAGAACTGGATCGGGCACATACCTATAGTACGGCACTTCCGATTCCACAAGGCTGTATTTTAGAGCAAGTTGCTGATGGATAATCCTGGCTACAAGGTTGTGTCTATGCAAGTACTCTCCGTTAGCCAGACGAGAACACCCGGAGATAATGTGACGGATTGATTCACCTGGACGGTGGCATGCCCGACATATGTCAACCGTGCCGTCCTTCACAATAAATCTCCGGTATTTATTCGTCACTCCCCTGCGGTCGTTAGTGTCAAGTACTACAGGTTTGCGCCAGTTCTCTTTAGCCAAGGAGAGCGGGGTGAGGCCCTTGTCCACCGCGACCACATCTCGATGCATCCCCACGTCGGCTTCTAGGAAATATTCCCTGAGACTGCATATCTCGCGATTGTGAAGAGTCTTAGCATTTAAAAAGCCTCGACCCCCACACTCCCGCGGGATATACAGTCTCATAACCGAAGAACGTGGGTGATGCATTCGAAATGCCGTCAACAATTTGCGGACCTTCACATCCAAGGCGTCTAGTTCTGTTTGAGTCCATTTGAGTATGCCAAAAGAGTACATCAAAACCGGCATGACCCAACCGTTGAAGGCACGCACCTTATTTCCGCCTGACAAAAGACTATTAAATACTTTTTTCAGGCGGCCAAAGAAGCGCTCCTTCAACGATTGCTTCATGTCAGCAACATTGATGCCCAGCGCTTCTGACATACCCAAATACTTATAGGTTTCGGTTGCTGAGAGGGATCTAAGATTTATGGAATCCGTGAGCTTGGTTCCCACAGATTCCACAATCTCCCCTCGCTTTACATGCATGACCGCACATTTGTCCACACCAAATTCCATCCTGATGGCACTACTGAAAGTTTCAGTTACCTTCAGTAGCTCCATCAGTTGCAAATCGTTGGGGGCAAAGAGTTTCAGGTCATCCATGTAAAGGAGGTGAGATATAACTTGACCACCTCTCTTCAACCGATAGCCTAGCCCTGAATCCTCCAGCAGTGTGCTTAGAGGATTCAAGGCCAAGCAGAACCAAAGCGGACTCAAACTATCGCCCTGAAATATTCCTCGCTCTATATTTATCGGTTCGCTATTCCTCTGGATTTGCCGACATCCTGGATAGCGAAGAACTGTCCTCCATTGCCCCATACATGATATCAGGAAGGTGCGCAGAGATGCATCAACTTTATACAACTCTAGCACCCTCATGAGCCATGTATGTGGCACCGAGTCATAGTCTATCCAACATGTCGACAGATCCTTTCGTGAACGGCGAACCTGATATCAATGAGGAGTAGCTCCTTAGTACCGCGGGACCCGTTCCTACATCCATTTTGAGAAGCAGACATAACAGAATTTTCGTCAATATGTTTAGTGATTTTAGCTCTAAAAATGGAGGTAAGAACTTTATAGACCGTCGGGAGACACGTAATAGGTCTATAATTTTTGGGTTCCGCAGTGCTACCTGATTTGTGGAGCAGGTGGGTTATTCCAGTCGTCAGGAACTCGGGAAGCGACCCTGATTCTAAGGCTGACTGAAATAGGGCTGCCAAGCGAGCGTGCGACCTCTGGATCCATTTAATCCAGAAGTTATGCAGCCCGTCCGGTCCTGGAGATTTCCAATTGGGTAACGGACGGACTGCACGAGCTACATCTTGGGGGCTAATTGTGATCGCCCCCATTTCTGGTATTGAATCGCACGCTCGCTCGACCTCCCGAGTCCATTCACCCTCGGTATGACTGACAGGCACCGACCAGATGCTGCGCCAGAAAGAGCACATGGCGTCATCATCCGGTAGACACGTGTCAGACACACCTTGGTCCGGTCGCTCCCATGCTCTATAAACCCACCTTTCATCGCTTTGGAATGTGCGATTCTGAGTGTATCGTTCCACCCGCCGCTTATACCTACGAATACGGTTTGCCCATGCATACACTTTCTGCTTCAGGAAGTCGATGCGCTCTGTGATACGGGACATATAGTCTTGAGGACTGATTTCAGTCCCCGCAAATGCCCGCTTCACAAAGCGCATAACTCGAGGGCGAGTGTTGCCCCCCCTGAAGCAGATTAGTTTGCCGATGAGCGCTCTGGCCCCACCAATACGTCGTTCAATCCTGTACTGCCAAGCTGGTACGGCTGGTTTCGGTCGTTTAGCTCTGTCATCTGGAAATTTGACTTGAGCTAAACGACATGCCGCAACAGCCGCACAATACAGGATTGAATGAGCATCAGTGAGGTTTTCGCAGTTATCAAAATAGTTTGACAACTGCGAATCCAGAACAGCCACCAGCATCCTATTTTTATTATGCATGGGCAAACGAGGTAAGCGTGGTCTAAGTTCGGGTGTCATGAACCTATATTCTCGAATCGCACCCTCCAAAGCACTCCTCATATCCTCACTGCACTGGGTACTTACATTAGTAACCATGTCATTACTCACGTCGTTATCGCGATTTCGAATTGTGGTGGTAGATGGTAGTGGGACCACACCCTGCGACGGCGTGGCAATGACATGGCTACTCTGCATTTCAATCCGCAAGCGATCAAGCACGGTGTCATCCAACATACGATTACGCTGGATGACTCGCACCTAATCCGATAGTCGTTGTGCCGACACGTTGACAGCTGGCTCAAGCACCTGAAACAGAGAGAGCATCCGAACACGGTACGCGGTCAGATTGTTTCCCCCCTCTGTAGCCCCATAGTATGCGCGCATGACGTTTTCATTAATGGATTGCGTCCATCGCATGCGCTGCACACTTCCGCCGGGAGCTGGGACCCTATCAGAGGCCGGTGGGCCTCGAGGTCCTAGGTTTATTATTATTATTATTATGTTGGGGGAAGCGGGATTTAATGCGACTAGTGACGACACGGTGTCTGAGGAAGCTGCATGGTGCGGTACCTATCAGTGGACGAATGACAGTTTCAGCGCCGCGCAGTTTCATCAGACGCCATCTTGGTTAAACTTTATGACTGACCGACTTCTTCTTCTTAATCTCGATTGGCTGAGAAAGGTTTATGATAAAATTAGTAAAAGAACACTAAAATATAAATTAAAAACTTTTTTCCTCAATGAGGTTGTCGCAAGATGTGAAAATACCCACTAATTTATTTTGTTGTAATGTAACAGCTGTTGTGTATGATAAACCTTATGTTGTTGACGGGTTGGAGATTGTGATGACGTACTCATATACCTATGAGTACATCATTGCAATTTTTAACTCGTTATATCACTGATTATGTTTCTAGTGTAACTTTTGTGAATCATTGTGACGGCCCGGCCCGCCGCGCTCCGGACACGCGCGGCGGCGGTTCGCGCTGCCACAATATTTGCTACTTTTTACTACCTAATTATTTTGTGCTATTACTATTTGAACCAAAAATGTATTAAGACGAGCGCTAATCTCGCCGACAAACTGTTACGCAGTTTGGTGGGTGCATAAAATGTACAAAATATTTGGTCCTAATTAAATGATTTATTTATATATTTTTTTTTTTTATGGAAAAAGTGGTTTAATTGCTTTTTGTTGAGTGCGAGCGATAAATCTATTTTTATGACTATGCCAGTGCAATAAATGCATTAATTGTATAGTATTTTTAGTACCCTGTGCGTCTCGGTTAAGATTGCTCCGAAGATACTACTACTTTATTACATACCATTCTCCATACTCGACTTACTTTAATATATACCTTTAACATAAAAATAACAGGTATAAAAATTAGTCACTTTACATAGTGGTGCGGGTTTATTGCCAAACGCAACCATTTCAAGAATCCTTTCAAAAGAAAAACGCTCCGCTCATGCCTCAGACCAGCTGAATCCCGCGAGTGCGCGCACACATATATCAATTTGCGCTCATTAAAGTCTTAATAATAAACAGGCTTTGATGTATCGCTGAATATCAACGCGCTAAATACGGTAATAAACATAATGTGATAATAATTTAATATTACACAAGTAATGCCTTTGGTTTCAAATAAAGGGTGTTTGATTGTCAAAGTTTTGAAATTATGGAGTCCAATGTTGTTTCCTTATAAATTATTTTTAATTTGACAGTCATTGCAGGTAGTCAGTGGCCAGAAGGTTTGAGAACCAGTCCTACCACGGGGTATCAGGGTCAGGGTTTCGTTGAGGGTCAGATAGGCAGTCGCTCCATGTAAAATACTGGTATTCAAATGTATTCAGTTAGACTGGAAGTAGAACCCAACATAGTTGGAAAAATGATGATGATTATTCTTTTTCTAAGTGTGCTGACGGCAACATAATTGATAAAAGCCCAAAATTTTGCACTGTAAGTAGCGTCCATGAGCTCATATAAGGTGTAAACAATAGGAAAGGTCGGACACATTATTAAGTGTCCCATCGTTTGTGGAACAACATCAAGGCATGATCTCTTAGATTTTAATCCAACAATCGATGATCTGTTTGCGGATAGATGGAGGAAGAGTTATTTGGTATGTCATAAGTATTGTGCGAGGAATTTATGAAAGTATCAAATTTTACTTTACTTTGTTATTTTGTATGTTATAATTTAATAATAATTAATAATATCTTAGGACAACCAACACACTGCCATCTGATCCCAAACTAGGCAGAGCCTGTACTATGGCAACCAGACAACTGATAAACATACTTATATATTTCTAAATACATACATATTATAGATAAATTACACACCCAGAAAGAGAACAAATAATCGTACTCATCGCACAAAGATTTGTCCTGTGTGGGAATCGAACCCACGACCTCCGTCCTAGCAGTCAGGGTCACTAACCACTAGACCAGCAGGTCATTTACTATCTCTGTTATTTTTATAATTTTAGTTACTGTAATTGCTTATTTATACAACCGTTGTAATTAATTAAATAAATAAATAAAGAAATCACATTAACACTTCACTCGGGGCAGAGTCATCTATGAACCACCTAATTATTAATGGGAAAACGTCATAGTTCTCTCTAGTAGTTAGTCTCAGTCTAGAGAAAAAAATATACTTACTAAAATATTAACTTTAGCAGCAGTCGAGCAAAAAGTTTTCAAAAGTAGAGGACAGTTAATGGCTCGGGGATTTAAACAAAAGCAAGTACCTTCTTCTTTAAAACATGGTGACATGAACAAACAGACAGAAGTGGAGACCGGTAAGAGTTTTATACAACCCTACCCGAAGGCTAATGCCCAAGTTCTGGTTTCAGTATTTCATTTTAGAGCTACTTAAACTCTAATTAAGAGGGTGCATTCCGAGCTGCGGGACTGTTCAGAAGAGATACCGCGGCACTGGAACACAAAGAGCAAGGAAAGAACATGGATGGGTTTTAGTCAGTACAAGTCTGACACTCCCTTCCGAGAAGTCATTTGATGATTTCCCATCCGAAAAAAAAAGAGGGTGCATTCTGTAAATTGGTATACCTAACATCGCAAATAGCTGCTGAAGATATCGCGTTTATGATGAATTTCTTTTATCAAGAGAATTTTTTTTTGTTTCTTTTTTTTTTCATAATGAAAATGAAATATCGCTGAACGAAAATATTGCAGTCTTACCAAGGGGTATCGTATGACTCAGTCTGATGATCTCTCATACTGGGTTGTGGAGGTCAGATAGAAAGTCGTTAAGTTCAGTTAATTCCATTGAATGACTATTTCGTGAAAAAGTCGTTCCATGGGATTGAATGTAGTAAAACCATATTGGTTATGGTCCTGATTATTATTTTAATCAACATACAATCTGACACTGACCAGTAAATTGCAAAAAGCGTGAGAAAATTTAAATTTCGCGTGCTACTCTGGCGCTTTCAACTTAAGTTTGTCTTACGCTTCAATAACTCAATTCTGAAACCAAATATACACCGTTTTCGAACGAACATTGAAAATCATGCCTCATATCAGTTATTGTAACTGTATCAAGAGCATATTGCCTAGCTAACCTACATGTTACGTCAGCGAAGTTAGACAAGTTTGTAAACTAGACTGAGCTTCAATGAGCTTCATACAATATATTACGTCCCAAGAGCTTGAGTTGATCCATTTAATTAATGCTTTATTAGCTTATAATGTTCTCTTGGCTATATTAACGGGCGCACAGGTTGTGCTTCAACGTTAAGCCGCGCTTGCCTAGGTTGGTTGATGGATGGGTGACCATCTATTACGTACCGATTGGTCCCAGCTGCCATTTTTAGATCTCAGACAGTCGTTACAGGCCAGTCAGTGGCCAGAAAACCTGACAAATACTCTTAGGTTGTGGAGGTCAGATGGCAGTCGCTCCATGTAAAATACTGGTATTTATCTGCATCCGGTTAGACTGAAAATCGACCTCAATATAGTTGGGAAAAGGCCAGACAGACGATTAGCATAATCAGGCTATCCTCACAGCTGGGAGGTCAGCATCCGCTTTGGAAGAAGGCGTGAGCCGTTATCCACCCCGTGAGCCCAGTGCGGGCTGGTGGATGTCATATTTTTTTGAAGTTATACTTCTTTTGGCGCGTTATGGAAAAATAATTAGAGGAAATTTTTACGATGCGTGCGCACACCGTCACGAAAAACTGACACCTTTTTTTTTTACGGATGGGAAATCATCAAATGACTTCTCCCGCTCTGGGCAGAGCGGAAGGGAGTGTCAGACTTGTACTGACTAAAACCCATCATTGTTCCTTCCTTGCCCTTTGTGTTCCAGGGCCGCAGTATCTCTTTCGAACAGCCCGCAGCCCTGGCAGAAAACTGACACCCTGAAGTTAGCTAGTCAATATTTTAGTTTTATACGCCAAAGAAGTATAACTTCTTACTTGCGTAATAAGTAAACACACTTTTTTTTATTTCGGTTTTCCGACAATATTTTCCTTCAAAGTCCATTGACATTGTACTCGTATATTGAAATATACAATGTAAATGGCCTGTCAGGTATACAGCTGTATCTAGTTAGACTGGAAGCCGACCTACACATAGTTGGAAAAAGAGAACGTCACCTACTTATTGCCAGGAATACAATGTTTTTCAATCAATTAATTCGTTACGTTCTATTTTAATGGAGAACTATTCACATCTGACCCAAAAGACGAACTTTGAACGTAACAAACGCCAACATTTCCGGTTCGTACAAGATGGCCACGATATGTCTCGGGGACGTATGGGCCACCATGCGTCTCAGGTACGTTTAGATAAATCTCTTCGTGTCGTGAGATACGCCCCGATTTGCCAGGGAAATAGCACTCGATAAAATGTAATGTTAGGTAATTATTTCCAAAAGTGAAAGAAATGGCTGACTCTTAAAACAAAGGCGATAGAGATCATAACTCTTTAACAGGCTTAGGCAGAGGTGTACCTAATACACCCACATTTTGCCACTTAGGTTGAGGTCCCATGTAATAGAGGGCAAGCCTATTGTCATCAACCGGGCACAAATCCAAACTCCGTGGCTGCTACTGAGACATTCCTGATGGGAAAACACAATAGCACTTTTCCCGACCTGGGAATCGAACCCAGGACCTCATGTTCAGCTGTCGCGCATGTGACCACTAGACCTGTCGTTTGCCTTATTCGAGCCCCGGAGGGTGCAATGTGAACGATGGGCAGGAGAGAAAGTCTGGCATATCCTGTGATTGGAGCTCCTTACTGGCATTGTATCCAAGATGGGTCTATAATACCCCATCTAGAAAGATAGCTAATTATGCTATGTATGAAGGATTAGTAATTCACCTAAATCACTGCACTGATTATTAATTATTACGGTTTAGTTATTAACAGATAGGTAATTACGGATACCGTAGTGAGAATCATTAACGCATCAGTTACCTCTGTTTGAGTTTATCCCTTGCCGCACATGTTAACCGACTGCTAGCAAATATTGGTAATGATGTGAAATCATCAAATGACTTCTCCCACTCTGGGCAGAGCGGAAGGGAGTGTCAGACTTGTACTGACTAAAACCCATCCATGTTCCTTCCTTGCCAAAGGGCAAAAGAGATACCGCGGCCCTGGAACACAAATGTGTTCCAGGGCCGCGGTATCGCTTTCGGACAGTCCCGCAGCCCACCAGTCAATGACCCTTGATGTCCAACTGTTTAACTAAAATTGCTTGACATATGAGAGCAGCGGTGGCCCAGAGAGCAGTGGTGGCCCAGTGGTGGCGGTTCCAACTTACGAACAAAAAAGTCATGGGTTCGAACCCAGGCAGGCGCATTACTTTGTGTAAATAATTTCATCACCACTGCTCTCAAAAACGGTGAAGGAAAACACCGTGAGGAAACCGGCATGTCCTGTATGTATGAGTGCATGAGTGCTGCATGTGTGTACTAAACATTCTAAGACATGTGACATCTACCAACCCGCACTGGGCCCGCATGGTGGATTATAGCCCATTCCCTCTCATAGAGAAGAGGCCGTGTGTCCCAGCAGTGGGAAGATTATAAGCTGGTTATACTATGCTTGACATATTGTGAGTTAACTTATGATTTGCTAGACTTTTGACTCTTTCAGGGACCTCGACCCACGGAGCAGTCCCGAGTTCTAAATTTATGATTAAATAAAGTGCTCTCATATTCGAGTCATGTTTGGTTTATTTTTAAACCACTTAATCCTTACTTAACATTATAAATGTGAAAGTAAGTTTGTTTGTTTGTTACCTTTTCATAGGCGTGAAAAGGTTACGAACCACTGAAGAATATGCAAAATTTCAGGATGATCGGGACCTGAAATTTTGCATATACGTTGTCAGGTGTACAGAAACGGACATAGTGTAACGATCTTATGATAATAGATGGCGCCACGTGTCTTTCGAATCATTAAATTATATTATTACAAGCAGAGTACAGCCAAAATTGACTGTCTTATTCTAAATTAACGCGAGCGAAGCCGCGGGTAAAAGTTAGTATACTATAAGGTAACCTAGTGCCTAACTACGACAAAGTACAAAGTTTGTTTTGTTAGCTTTTAGGACTTCTGGTTCAACGAAAATGAAAAGTGTTTTCGGGCCCGTGTACCTACTGTAAACTTTCCAAATTTAAATAAACTAGGAGTCAAAACTGATATTTTTCACCTATTTATTTTATACTAGCACTTCGCCCGCTGCTTAGTCCGCAAAAATTGTAATACCTGCCGAGCTATCACAATTTTTAAACAATTAAATTGATAAATATTAAATTATTCGTAATTTGCTTAATAATTTAAATATAATTTATAGCCCCACCCACGAATAATCTAAAGGTACTTGCCAGTGAAAGAATTTTTGTAATTTGATTATTAGTTCTGGAGATTACCCTCTGTATTTAAACATACAAACTTACCCCTATATGTATAATATTAGTACAGATTAATTTAAGACCATACAAATTGAAATTGCACGCAGTTTTACAGGTATTTATTTGGACGACATTATACTAAGAAACATCAGTTTCATGTAAATGAGCTCTAAAAGCAAAACGTAAATCTGACTGTATTTTCCTAGATCATTTAAGCTCTTTTAAAAATGCCGCATACCGTTTTTTCCAACACCCAACTATATTTTTATGTTCCGGTGACGGCGACGGAAGTGTTTATCAGACGAGTCAGATTTCTTATCATCATCATCAGCCTATAATGTTCCCACTGCTGGGACACAGGCCTCCTCTCTATGAGAGGGAAGGGGCTATAATCCACCACGCGGAACCAGTGCGGATTGGTAGATGTCACATGTCTTCAAATTTTTGGTTCTAGGACGTGCCGTTTTCCTCACGATGTTTTCCTGCACCGTTTTTAGAGCAGTGGTAAATAAATTACACAAATTAATGCACCTGCCTGGGTTCGAACCCACGACGTACTATCCGTAAGTCGGGTTCGCTACCACTGGGCCACCGCTGCTGTCAATGATTTCTTATAACAAAACATAACCTCTGTTTTTCCTGAAGAATTAAGCTGGAGTGTGCCTCTCAATCATATCCACATTTCCCATAAAATAGGAGTAATATTTATTTGTCGCTGAGTCATGACGTGGATACAAAATGTCAATAGAATAAACAATAAACATACCACGCAATGAACAAAAACAGCTTCAACGTCGTGACTGCGACAAGCAGGTTACCACTCAGCATGATGCTGTGCTATGAGGAACCTACGAGAGAGCAGCAGGAGAGCAGCGGTGGCTCAATGGTACCCCAACTTACGAAGAGTAAGTTGTGGGTTCGAACTCAGGCAGGCGCATTACTTTGTGTAATTTATATCTTCACCACTGCTCTCAAAAACGATGAAGGAAAACATCGTGAGGAAACCGGCATGTCCTGGAACAAAAAATTCGAAGACATGAATTGTGACATCTACCAATCCGCACTGGGCCCGCGTGGTGGATTCCGCCCATTCCCTCTCATAGAGAGGCGGCTTGTTTCCCAGCTGTGGGAACATTATAGGCTGATGATGATGATGATGAGGAGCCTACGGCACAGTGCTGGTTTTAGAAGAAACTGAACCTCGCATATCCCCGTTACACAATAAACCATCACCTTGTATCTGTTTCTCTCCCTACCGCGTAATACCAATAAATACCGTACCAAGAAACGATGTAAGATAAGGGAAAAAAATACATATCGGCCGCGGATCGTACGTAGTTGTTATATGCCAGAGGTAATTTTGTTGATGACGAGGGAAAGAATCCGGTGGTTTGTAAGGGTGTGCGTAGACCGTTGACTGTTGGGTTGGTTTTTTTTTTTTTTCGGATGGTATCATCAAATGACTTCTCCCGCTTTGTGCAGAGCGGAAGGGAGTGTCAGACTTGTACTGACCAAAACCTATCCATGTTCCTTTCTTGCTCTTTGTGTTCCAGGGCCGCGGTATCTCTTTCGAACAGTCCCGCAGCCCTGGCAGGCATCGGCCCCTCCCTGATGCTGACATCTCTTTGAGGCGCACGTGAAACACAACACGGCTGTTGGTTGGGTTGGTCTTTACCCTGATTTTCCTTCAACACAATGCATTGGTCAACTGACCCTGGTATAAGTGCATGACCTTTGTATTGTTTGGTTCACATGCCTAAAGATTTCAATACTTTCAAAAGAACACTACATACATTCTTAATACAAAAAGCATATTATTCCATCAATGAATACCTAGAAGAAAAATGAAAACTGTTTTTATTTTATATTTTTAATACTTTTTATTCCCTAATCATTAGTTTTAGTTCATAAGATTGTTATTAGCCTTGTATTGTTTAAAAT
The DNA here is from genome assembly GCA_950005105.1 of Lycophotia porphyrea. Taxonomy (NCBI): domain Eukaryota; kingdom Metazoa; phylum Arthropoda; class Insecta; order Lepidoptera; family Noctuidae; genus Lycophotia; species Lycophotia porphyrea. The sequence continues at coordinate 13,681,694 of OX465406.1, forward strand.
TTGTTTTTGTTTAATGTATATTTGATTATAGATTTAGTATTAAGTAATTAGTTGTATTTACAGTATTTTTTGTATTTATTTAAGTTCAGTTAACGTTTCTATACTCACATAAACGTAACCTGCAGTGATTAATGTGTAAGACATTTGTACGCCTTGTAAGGCAGCACATAGTGAGACATAACTATTTCTTATAACACCATGTACCTACTTACTTTTACCTATGTGTCACAAATAAACATATTTGAATTTGAATTTGAAGTGACAATCGCAACAAACCGTGTCTTTCTCACAACGAGTAAGATTGATATAACCATTAAAAAAAAAAAAAAAAATTTAGACATTGGTCCATAGTGTTTGTTAGTAAAACGACTTTAAAAAACTTTACGTATTGATGCATTAAAAAAAATTAAAAGTTACAATTATAAATTAAAAAACATTATCAAACACTTTTAACATGCTGTATTTTTTTGTTTCAAATAAGGTACGAAAGTTCACTTACAATTAAACATACTTTTAATGTGTCTGGCGGGGGTTTTATACCACACAAAGTGTCTGGCAGAAAAATCTACTAATCTAACTTAGTAGTTATTTAACACCTTTGGTACCTGATATCTGCCAAAACCACCACGGGCGACTTTTCATAATATCAAATTATTCTTACTTATACTACGGTACTTTATTTTTCTAATGGGAAATCATCAAATGACTTCTCCCGCTCTGGGCGGAGCGGAAGGGAGTGTCAGACTTGTACTGACTAAAACCCATCCATGTTCCTACCTTGCCCTTTGTGTTCCAGTTCGTAGCCAATATACTAAGGTACTTCTACAGAAAAAGCTCTTATAAAATGAGGTCTGGCAGTCACGGGATCTCCTTCTATAATAAAAAGAAGTCATTTATGAATGCATTTTACCGACAAAATTATTAGTTGCAGGAAGACTTTTGCTCAGCTCCAATTTAAACAATTTGGGTGGGTGACACTTTCAGCCGTCTGCAAACACCCTAAGTTTTTCGGGTATTCTCGGGTGTTGTCGGGTCTTGTAAAACATGGGTATTGTATCAGTAACTTATGGTATGTTATGGGTTTTTTGTAAGTGGCATTTTTAGAAGAAAGGGCGATATTGGTGTAAAAATTTGTTGGTGTTGGGTCTAGCATATTTTAACATCATCATGTAGAGATTTCAACCCTTGTTGTTTTTTTTATTTACGTTGATAATATTTAAAGTGAAATATAATAAATTGACTAGACTAGATACAAGGTGCTAGATCGCCAACATATTATTTCCATTTACCGCTTATAGACTAAACAAGGTTTCTATGAACTACTAGCTGACCCCGTTGTTCTGCCATATAAATTAAGGTGTGATATACTTTACGACATAGTGTTATACCTAGCAAATAATAAACTTTAAAAAAAAAACATAAAAATCGGTTGAGCCGTTTCGAAGGAGTGCGACCATAAACACCGGGACACGAGATTTTTATAATTATATAGATTAAAACTAAAGCTTTCTAGAAATACGAAAATTTTGAAATCATTTTGGAACAGTTCGGTATTAGTAGGCCCATATTCTCCACCTTGTCATATTACGTAGCTTAAACCCTGACCAACCATGGCCCTTTCAGTGGCCCGACAGCCTGACAACCAGTCTTACCAATGGGTATCGTATTCATCATCATCGTCATCATCAGCCTATAATGTTCCCACTGCTGGGACACAGGCCTCCTCTCTCTATGAGAGGGAATGGGCTATAATCCACCACGCGGTCCCAGTGCGGATTGGTAGATGTCACATGTCTTTGAATTTTTGGTTCTAGGCCGGTTTCCTCACGATGTTTTCCTTCACCGTTTTTGAGAACAGTGGTGATGAAATAAATTACACAAAGTAATGCGCCTGCCTGGGTTCGAACCCACGACTTACTGTTCGCAAGTCAGGGTCGCTACCACTGGGCCACCGCTGCTCTCTATCGTATTACTCAGTACAAACTTGTGTTGTGGAGATCAGATAGGCAGGCATTTAGTTGCATCCGGTTAGACTGGAAGCCAACCCCAACAAAGTAAAAAGATAGGCAGATGATGATGATCATGGTACCTCGCTCAAACGAACCAGTTTCCCTCACCCATTTTATCTTTTACACATAATCTGTCTCTGCCAACATTTCGTCTCCGACAACAATAAGCTAAAATGTAATGTCCCGTCCAAATAATAAACCTTTTTATTCACCTGTAGCCTTTTAGGGTTGCGTACTCAAACGGAGCCAACGGAACTCTATTACTAAGACTCTGCTGTCTGCTCGTCTGTCACAGGGCTGTATCTTTTGGACCATTATAGGCAGGCACTTGAAATTCACAGAGGATGTTTTGCTATGGCTGCTATAACCACAAATAATAAAAATAAAAAATAAATAAAAAAAATGGATTAGGTAATTATATGATATCGGGACGAGCTGGACAGGACCAACGACCAGTGTTCCTTATTAGCCCTAGATCGAAATACTTGGAAGTCATCGGGAGTGGCCTTTGCCCAGCAGTGGGATGACACAGGCTAACAGCAACAGTAAAGTAAAAATTACAACAGGACCCCATACCAGAAACATGTAGTATTCGGCGTTTTTTGCACGGTCTTCTTAATAACGTATAACAGACAAACAACACAACAACAAACACAGAAACAACAACATAACAGACGAACAACACAACAACAAACACAGAAACAACAACATAACAGACGAACACAACCAACACACAGTACAACAACACACACATTAACACAATCAAAATAATGTACGGCAGTACGGAACTACGGAACACTTACTACAAGTCCGACTCACACTTGGCCGGTTTTTCCCCTAACCGATGCTAGTAATAACTTGATTGCCAGTTATAAAAAGGCCGTAAATATTTAAGATCTAGTAATCAGCCTCTGCCAGGCATTTATGCCGTTCCTCAAGAGAAATTGCCGACAAGGGAAATATATTTTTTTGGGCAAAAATTTCTTTGATACCTAGTTTAGGTAGTTCATCGGTCTTGTTTAGTGACTCCTTAAATTGTTAATTTAGTTTATTCCCTGTGGTTTTTTGAGTAAGCTTAATAAGTACTAATTAGTCTTTTTTAATGGGCAGTTTATTAAGTTAGTTTAAGTCACCGTTATATTTAAGTGAAATAAAACCATCACGAATTGAGAAGTGGCTTGTTTATGGATGTACAATCACTCATATTGAGAAAATGCCATAAACACACACATCACCGGCTTAACTTTTTTCCTACTATGTTGGGGTTGGCTACCAATCTAACAGGATGCATCTGAATACCAGTATTTTACATGAAGCGACAGCCTATCTGACCTCCAAAACCCAGTTAGTACTTGGTAATACGATACCCTTGGTAAGACTTGTTGTCAGGCTTTCGGGCCACTGACTACCTAACGACTGTCAAAGATCTATAAATGACGGCTGGGGCCAACGGTTTAGCGTGCTTTCCTAGACAAGGAGGAAACTGGGTATGTAATGGGCGATCACCCATCCACGGACCAACCTAGGCAAGTGCGCTAACCTGAAGATCGACCCGAGTGGCTGTAAATATTTAGCCACGAGCTCCTCTCTATGAACACACATACATCCATAAATTCACGCCTTATTCTCACTGGAGTAGGTACAAACTACAGAACGCCATTTACTACGATCCTTACATACTCCACTTACCTCGTCCATGTTCATACATTTGGTCATACACGCCCGTTGGTTGCGAGTACTACGCACCTGACATGTTGTATGTACCATATCCTAAGAAAATTATCTTTTCAGTAAAATGTTGTGGTAAACATTACGTATATGGACTTCGAGAAGCTATTCCACCCTAATAGTTGTATATTTTTTGTCCTAAATCACAACTGCGACTGCTTTGAGAGCAGCGGTGGCCCAGTGGTACCGACCCCGATTTACGAACAGTAAGTCTTGGGTTCGAACCTAGGCAGGCGCATTACTTTGTGTAATTTATTTCATCATCACTGCTCTCAAAAACGGTGAAGGAAAACATCGTGAGGAAACCGGCATGTCCTAGAACCAAAAATTCGAAGACATGTGACATCTACCAATCCGCACTGGGCCCGCGTGGTGGATTATAGCCCATTCCCTCTCCTAGAGAGGAGGCCTGTGTCCCAGCAGTGGGAACATTATAGGCTGATGATGAAATCACAACTAACAAAAAACTTTAAAACCCAGTCCACCATTTTCATAAAAAATAATACAAACATTCCGTTGCAACGTGAAACCTTAACTTCTGCTTCTAAATTCAAAACAGGACAAAACAAACACATGTTACTACCCACATTTTCGTAGAAACTAATTATGAATTACACACAAAACTGTCATTTTAGCCGGTGTCCCGTTTTCGAGGGTAGTTTACAAATTTTAAATCGTGTGTACGCGGGTAGGAACAAAAAGATTCCACGTTTCAAATGGGGAAGCTGTCACATGTTGGTTAGGGGTTTACAGAGATGTATTTTGATTTAAAAAATAAATATTTTTTTGTTTTTAATACGATGTAACGCAAATTGCCAAAACACAAATTACTGTCGTTGCTCAAAAAGCTCCTAAGTGGGATTAGGCGGGCCATGTCTGCCGTATGCCCGACTAACTGTGGGCCAAAATAACCACGGTGTGGAACCCTGAAACAGCCAGAAGGCGACGTGGTAGTCCTCGTAGGAGATGGTGGGACGAGCTGGACAAAAGCAACGACTATTTGTCTACATTGGCCCTGGATTGAAGAATTTGGAAGTCTTTGCCCAGCAGTGGGATGAAACATACTAAGAGGAAAAAAAAAACTATTTATATATTCAAAAACTATTTATTTGTTACTCAGAATATAGAAACAGATTCAGTGTTTGGTAGTAGTTTCCCGGATGAGCTATTATTAGATAGCTCTCCTGCTAATTAAACGTGGTTTCATCAGATTAAAAGTTGTACTTTGCCGAGATCAACTTAGAATTTGATTATTATTTTCAAATATCCGACTGCCTCGTTGGTCGAGTGGTCGCAAGTGCGATTGCTGAGCATTAGGTCCTGGGTTCGATTCCCGGGTCGGGCAAAGTGTTATTGGGTTTTCCATCAGAAATTTCTCAGTAGCAGCCACGAAGTCTAGATTTGTGCCCGGTTGATGGCAATAGGCACGCCCCCTTTTACATGGGACGTAAACATAACTGGCGAAATGTGGGTGTACTATTAGGTACACCTCTGCCTAATCTTTCAGCGATTACAGGCGTGAACAATGTTATATATTTTTTGTAAACATCCTACTGCCCATTTTTCTGATTTTTCAAAGAGATACGGCTACAAAAAGAACATCGGGTGTTTTATCCAGAAAAATTAAAAGTTTTTACGCAGTCCGTGCTGCGGGGCAAAGCCATGTGTGCCTTTTGTGGTCATGCTGACCCCAAAACATTTGGGTAAAATGTATTTTACCCTTTTGAAAAAAAACTTCGATCTGATTTTCATAAAAAAAAAACATGAGTGCAATTCACACGTGGTATAAGTGAAACTTTGGCAAAAATTTTGGCTTCAAGATAAACACTGTATAATGCTTCCTATCTCATTTTCTCCCACGTTAAATCTTATGAATTTATGTGTCCGTCTCTTTTTACTGTCGTTTTTTCGTTTCATCGTTTTTCAAATCACAACGATGCTAAAGAAATGTTCACTTAAAAAAAAAGCAATTTAAACGCTTTTTGGCACATCCGTAGGTACTAAAGAATATCATTGAATATAATACCAGTTTTGATAAAGGCTAGGCGGCAGCTTAATGTATTTGTAATCCTTAATAAGAGCTCTATTGGATTTACGACTACAAAGGTCAACACAAGGGGCTTATGGCTAAATAAAAAAGGAGCTCGGATCAATCTTCGAGGTTAAGCAGTGCTTGCCGAGGTTGGTCCAAGGATGGGTGACCATCATGGGTAAGCCCATGATGGTCACCCATCCTTGCCCATAGGCTGTTGGTCCCGCCTGTCACTTGTAAACTTTGACAGTCGTTACGAGAGATTGAAGCTGGAAACTCTGACTTCCAGTCTTACCTAGGATCATCGTATCACTCAGTGGCTAACTGGGTTGTGGAGGTCAGATAGGCAGCCACTCCATGTAAAATACTGGTTCAGTTGCATATGGTCAGACTGGAAGCTGACCCCAACATAGTGGGACGAGATTAACTACAAGATAATATAATTAATTAACCAATAGGCAATTATATTATCTTAAAGCCAATATATAGCGGTTTGAGGCTGTTATAACACTACATCTTAATTAAGGATTAAGGCTTGAAAGGTTAACCGCCGGGCCACGTAACTACGGATACATAAGCACTTAACGCGGTTAGAACCAAATAATCTTGGGCTCGTTAAGTTACTAGTTAATAAGTTAGGTTAAGTAAGTACTTTTATACAAGACTTGTTGACTATATCGTTTCTTAGATTCCCATGTTCACTCATACAATCATTTTCTGCGTAGCCTTTTCTCTCTTTTTGCCTTTTTTAGTGGTCCAAAATTGTTGATAAAGTTTTTTTGAAGTGAAAACTTCTTTAGCATCGTTGCGTTGTTGTGATTTGAAAGTCGATGATACGAAAAAGCGACAGTAAAAAGAGACAGACACATAAATTCATAAGATTTGACGTGGGAGAAAATGAGATAGGAAGCATTATACAGTGTTTATCTTGAAGCCAAAATTTTTGAAGGTTTCACTTTTTTTGTTGGCGGTACATCTCATGAAAACATAATTACATTGAGGTTAACATTAACTTAAAATTCAAAACAAAATCCAGCCTCTAACACCATTAATTTAAAAAACCACACAAAACCATTAAAAAAAACCAATTCCAAAGAAAAACTGAATAAACAGACGGTCCGTTTACGATGTTTTCCTGTCGTTCCCGCACTCAAGTGGGATTTGAAATAAAAACCTGCTTTAACACCGGCGGCAAAGTTAAAAGCCCACGCCTCCTGAATCCGGCCCTGTTGTTATAATTACCAAATACCAGCTTATCTTGCTCGACAGTTCACTGAGAAAATGAGAGGACAGAAGGCTTACACCTAGTTGGTCTGCGGGACTGTTCGGAAGAGATACCGCGGCCCTGGAACACAAAGGACAAGGAAGGAACATGGATGGGTTTTAGTCAGTACAAGTCTGACACTCACTTCCACTCTGCCCAGAGCGGGAGAAGTCATTTTTGATGATTTCCCACCCGAAAAAAAAAAGGCATACCTAGTTTCTGATTTGATTAGTGAACTAGTTGCCCGGCTCCCACTATGTGGACCGATGAGGGTTGCGGGGATCCGCTGGATACGAGTCGCACTGGACCGGTCAATGTGGCGACACTTGGGGGAGGCCTATGTCTAGCAGTGGATGTTTTTCGACTGAAATGATGATGAATTTGTGAAACTCTAGTTAAGGTTTTAATTCCTTCAATGTAATGTCATCATTGTCATCATATCACAGACATACTTACACGTATTCTTGTGGTCATAAATAATAACATAACATCACGCCGGTAATCCCCGATGGGTTAAGCAGAGGTGTACCTAATAGTACACCCACATTCGCTACTTTAAGTCCCATGTAATAGGGGGTGAACTACCGACTGGTCACATATCCAGACACCGTGAAACTAAAAAAAACCTGTTGGAAAACCCAATAACACTTTGCCCGACCTGGGAACCTAACCATGGACCTCATGGTCAGTCGCACTTGCGACCACTAGACCAACGGGGCAGTACGTAAGAGGCCCTTTTTTATTTTTTTAGTGTGGGAAATCATCAAATGCAGGAAGAGTCAGACTTGTACTGACTAAAACCCATCCATGTTCCTTCCTTGCCCTTTGTGTTCCAGGGCCGCGGTGTCTCGTTCGAGCAGTCCCGTAGCCCTGGCAGGCATCTGCCCTTGCGGGCCCTTCCCTGTTTGCTGACATCTCTTTGAGGCACGAGTGGAACACGAACGCGCCGTTACGCACCATGATCACGAACAGTAGCGAAGGGTCAGTTGTAAGAGGTAAACCGGAGTACATGTTTTTTATGTGATTATATTATTTGTGTATAGAATACTGAATTTTCAAAAAGAAGCCGGTAGGAATCGAGTTATGTGGAATCTTCGCCACTGGTCACGAATAAACTGAAGTTATTGCGGGTTAGAGCAGCGGTGACCCTGACTTACGAACAGTAAGTCGTGGGTTCGAACCCAGGCAGGCGCATTACTTTGTGTAATTTATTTCATCACCACTGCTCTCAAAAACGGTGAAGGAAAACATCGTGAGGAAACCGGCATGTCCTAGAACCAAAAATTCGAAGACACGTGACATCTACTAATCCGCACTGGGCCCGCTTGGTGGAATACTTAGCCCATTCCCTCCCATAGAGACGAGGCCTGTGTCCCAGCAGTGGGAACATTATAGGCTGATGATGATGATGATGATTGCGGGTGGGTATTTATGAGTGAGTTTCGTGTGTCAGGAACAAAATCGAGTTGAGTGACAGTGTTAGCGGTACCGAGCGCGAAAAACGAACAAGAGAGAGGGTACAACGATTTGTCTGCTGTTAGACTGGGCCTTCTGAAGCCTTTTTTGTTTGGTGGTTTAACTCTTAAAATTTCCGCCTGTATATGACGGTAAACTTTGTTATCATTTAATAAGTTTTTTTTTTTACGTTAAAATAAATATTTTCGCTAGATTGTTAGTCTGGTTAAATAATAATATTTAGTATAACTTTTTGGTTTAATATTAGGTTGTAGTACTGTTTAACCTCGTTGTAGTACTGTTTAACCTTAGAGGAGCTCGTGGCTAAATAATAACAGCCGCTCGGGTCGATCTTTAGGTTAAGCCGTGCTTACCTAGGTTGGTCTGTGGATGGGTGACCACCCATTACATACCGAGTTTCCTCCGTGCCTCGGAAAGCACGTTAAGCTGTTGGTCCCGGCTGTCATTTGAAGATCTTTGACAGTCGTTAGGTAGTCAGTGGCCCAGTGGCCCAAAAAAGTCTGACAACCAGTCTTACCAAGGGGTATCGTATTACCCAGTACTAACTGGGTTGTGGAGGTCAGATAGGCAGTCGCTCCATGTAAAATACTGGTATTCAGCTGCATCCGGTTAGACTAGAAGCCGACCCCAACATAGTTGGGAAATGGCTAGGCAGATGATGAGTACTGTTTAACCTATTATTTTTAAATTGGGTAACATATTTACCCCTGACTCAAAAAAGGAGTGTTATCTTAGTTGTTTTTGCTTGAGATTGAAATCTTGTCTGATCTTATTACTTCAAAACTAAAAGATCACTTTTAAGGGTTCCGTACCCGAAAGGTAACCAACAGGACCCTATTACTAAACGATGTCCGTCCGTCCGCCCATAAGTCTGTCTGTCAGCGGCTTGTATCTCATGATCCGTATTAGGTAGAATTTTCACACAATGTGTATATCTTTGCCGCTTTACCAAAAAAATAAATGAAATAAATTGAACCTTAAAGTGGGCTCCCCTACTACGGAACCCTTCATGCCCGAGTCCAACTCGCACTTGGCCGGGTTTTTTTTCATTACATTTTCTGTTATATCATTGTTTTTTCAGTAGCGTTGCACTCTCCTAACTAAAAACCACTAAAAACAAGATTTTCTTGTAACAAAAAAAAATAATTTTAGCGACTATTATTCTTTTTAGTTTCAGGTAAGAAAAGTGCCTCCGGTACAAACTCATTAACGTAAGTACCTCAGAGATTTATGTTCTGAATTTAAATTCTTAAGAAGTCTGGCGGCTGGAGTCCATGGCCTGGTGGCCTAGAATCTTTTAAATTAGACGGCAATATTATTGCGCAATCTTGAGTCGAAAAAAAGTTTGAGTGATTTTTAACTATATAGGGTTGGCGATTTAGTTGATGACAACACAGTTGGCGCAGTGGCTGAGCGATTGACTGCTGCGCTACGTGTCGCGGGTTTGATCCCCGCACGGAACAACTATTTGTATGGCATACAGATAGTTGTTCCGGGTCTAGCTCGTTGTGTATGTGAGTTTAAATGTTTCGATACAGGAGAAATTCCTTGTGTGGGGCAACGTTTGGATTGGGCAACTACAGTCCATTCACTGTTATTATGCCTGTGGCTAGACTGTAGGTAGCTTATTTTTGACTGCAAAAGTGCCTGTCACAGGCCTATTTAATATAAATGCTTTGAGTTTGAGTTAACGGAAAATGTTGGTGAAGTTAGTTTAGTCAGTTATGTGAATGTGAATGTCAGATTGATTATGACAGATATTTTCATTTTATACCAACATTAACACAATAAAGATTCAAAATATAATAAAAATTTCGCAGATGTGATAGATGAATGTATAAATATGAAAACATCACTAATATTACGAATTATTTGGGAGTCAACAGCTGCAGTTAGCGTCGCTATTCACATGAAACATCAGATATCTAAAGGGTGTAAACAGACTCTTAACGAAGCCGAAAGGCACTTGTTCTCCCCATCATTGCGATCATTTTTTTGTTCTAGACCATACCTGGGAACCATCTAGTTACGGAGATATTGGGGGTCAAAGTTCCAACTTTTTCACAAGTTTTTTTTTTAAATACATGTTTTTAATGAAAGATTTTTACTTTAAACACCTCCAGGACCCCCTTACTATTCAATCCATCCATCAGCAGAATGTTTTGAGTGCGTTACATTGAGTCCTACTGTAAAACGTGATTTTTCAGCCCAAAAAAAAAAAGTCGTTTCCCAGCACTAATTTTTGCGTAAAGTTACTTAGTATGATGTACATAATGCTTGGTTGACGGCTTCGTGAAGAGTCTGTTTACACCCTGTATAAAAGATGCCTGCCAGGGCAGCGGGACTGTTCGAAAGAGATATCGCGGCCCTGGAATACAAAGGGCAAGGAAGGAACATGGATGGGTTTTAGTCAGTACAAGTCTGACACTCCCTTCCACTCCGCCCAGAGCGGAAGGGGTCATTTGATGATTTCCCATCCGAAAATAAAAAGATATCATTAAAAAATGGATCCATCTACGAACCAATCTCACCAAGCAACAGTAGCTTAACCTTCAACCAACCTGTGTGATTTTTACTAGTTAACCACAAGCCCTACCCATGACAAACTCTTACAAATATGAATAATAAAAGTAATTAAATTAAAGTGCAGCTTAAATGGATCGCAATTAAACAAATTAAGCAGTAATAAAACGCACCCTTTGATGTTCCCAGTTGATTGATTGAGCGCTTGTGCTGTAAAATACACAAAAACATTTATATTGTTTCAGTTCATTTTGAATGGAGATTATTCAAATGTAAGGCTGAAAATGTTTTTTGTGGCAATTTGTTTGAATATTGGTCGGCTGTGCAAATGGTTTTTATTATTGTAAAAAAAAACTACAATTGCCATTTGCGAGTAATGTTGAACTTTCATTATCGTTCTCCTTCTCTCCTCCTTCCTTCCTCTTCGCTTTCATTCTAATTGTTTGGGGTCGGCGCAGCGTGTATTCCAACTTTATATTTTTTAAATAAAAAGGCACAAAAATCGTTAATTTGTTAAAATTGGTCACCACAAATAAATAAACCAAAAATCACTATGTCTCATCTGGGAATCGAATCCAGGACCTCATGTAAAGAAATTACGCTTGCGACTACTGGACCAATGAGCCAGTAGCATGGATTATACATACATAAACTGGGCTTTTCCCGTGAGGGGTAAGCAGACACTAAATAAGGCTTCCTGCTTTGGTCCTTAAACTCATACTCCTTTTGCCTCTTCCACGTTCATACATCTGGTCATACAGTACATACGGTTACAAGTACTAAGCATGGAAAATATAATTCTTTAAGATGGTTGGAAATTCAAATTAACCATCATTAACCACCATTAACCACCACCATACCATTACCTTTACCACCATCACCACAACCATTGCCATTTCTATTTCCATTTTTCCATTTTTTTTTTTTAATTTTTTTTTATTTGACCATTTAAACCTATTGAATGACTTTTTCATGAAATATTCATTAATAGGATTACATGAACTTAGAGGGTTGTATTGATGATTTTCATGATTGTAATTCTGTAACTACATACGTGTTACTGTCGCGACTCATTTTGTCAACGTACAATCTGACACTAACCTGCAGATTACAAAAAGCGTAAGGAAATTTGAATTTCGCGGGCTACCCTGACGCAACCACCTTAAGAGCGTTAACGACTGGACTGACGGTATTTCATACAAACTTTCAAATCGTTTTTTTTTTCAATGATTGAACTTATTTTAATGAAATTTCATACTAAGACAGGAATTTTCGAAAAAAAAAATCTGCTAAATTAGAGCAATTTTATGTTTTCCATAGAAACATAAATTTCAAATTATCTTGTTTTTTTTAAAAAGACATTTCGAAAGTTCCTCTTTCAACTTTTTAGACCTTATGTATCCTGCGTATGCGTGTTCATTAAAATCGGTTCAATAATTTCGAAAAAATAAACGTTTTGAACATTTGTATGAAATGCCGTCAGTCGTTAACGCGCTTAATTACATAAAACCTTAAAAACATAATACATTTCCGGAGAAATGTAAACTCTGACATCAGCACCATTAAAAGTGGCGGGGAACCTCAAAGCTTCTACAATAACATGTGTAATGTTAGGGACTAACCACATTCATGGGCCGTGGCTTACCGGCTTATATACACATTATGATAATTTATTGTAAAGGAAGAAATATAAAGTTCAACGTAATTTAATTTGTTTGTTTTTTATCATTGACAATGGCTGGTATGCGGTTTTGTTTGCATGACAGATGGTTCTTTGATTTTTTTATTTTTACATAACATAACATCACGCCTGTAATCCCCGAAGGATTAGGTAGAGGTGTACCCAATTTTAGTACACTCACGTTTCGCCAGTTATTATTAAAGTCCCATGTAATAGGGGTGAGCCTATGGCCATCAACCGGGCACAATCCCAGACTCCGAGGCTGCTAGTGAGACAATATCTCTTTGCCCGACCCGGGAATCGAAAGCAGGACCTAATGCTCAGCAGGTGTTTGCGACCAATAGACCAACGAAGCAGTTTTCTATTTTTATTTTCAGTAAAATACCCAAATTTTTTACTCGATGAAGTATTCTATACGAAACTACAGCCATTCGGGTTGATTCTTCAAGGTTAAGCAGTGGCTTGCCAAGGACAATCCGTGGATGGACGACGATTACTTACCGTTACATACAGTGGGCCGAAAGTCAGACAACCAGTCTTACAAAGATACATTGTATTATCCAGCGCTAATTGGGTTGTTAAGGTCATATTATAGGCAGTCGCTCCATGTAAAATACTGGTATCCAGCTGCATCCAGTTAGATTGGTAGCCGACCCCAACATAGTTGAGGAAAGGCTAGGCAGATTATGACGATGCATTCCTAGAATATTTGTCTCGTCCTCGCGAATGAAGCCGCGGGCAGAAGCTAACTAGCTGTAGCATATAGAGGCATTCAAGTGCCAGTTTCTCAATAAAAAAAAACGGGTAGCACTCCAGGAGTTCCAGCAGAAGTGAAAACTTGATACAACACCATCTAGCTTAAATATCAGAAATGTCAATGCTGTCTGCAAGAACGAAAGATGTCGCTGCCGTAGAAAAACTTGAAACAACGCCATCTAGCTTAAACTACACGCATACTCACGCAAGCGCCGCCGATTCGATCTGACGATCTGACGCGAGTTTAACAGTTTTAAAAGTTTTTACTTCAAAAAATTCTACAATACAAATCATAATCCTAACTTTTATATAATATATAATAATATTATAAATGCGAAAGTAAGTTTGTTTGTTTGTTACCTTTTCACGCCTAAGCCACTCCGACCGATAATCCTGAAATTTTGCATATACCTTGTCAGGTGTACAGAAACGGACATACAGTAGCTTTCTATTCTTATAGATGGCGCTACGTGTCTTTCGAATCCTCATCATAATTATTTCATCCGGAAAACGTCCAGGCCTCCCCAAAGAGGGAATCGGGTTAGTGAATCATGATTGAATTATATTATTACAAGCAGAATACAACCTGAATTGCCTGTCAAGTTTTCAATTAACGCGAGCGAAGCCCCGGGTAAAAGCTAGTAAGTTATCGTGCATGCTCAAAATTATTTATTTAATTGGTAAAACCAGAATTAATTTATGAAATTACTCATGTTCTTTGACCAGATATTTACCTCTTTTGTAATTTAATGTTAATTTAAAAACAGAAACAATATTTTGTAAAGTATTTATGAAAGCTCATATCCGGCTTGTAAAGGGCCCTTTTAAAGGCTTATAAAATATGTTTTCGTTATTAATTGCGTTAAACTGCTTGGAAATTATTGTTTTAAATAATTATTTTGTTAAATAAATAAACCTGGAAAAAGGAAAGATATGGGGAGCCAGTAAACGTACAAAAAAATCTTGACGTTTAACTCGTAGCACGGTGTGCTACGGCGTAGCGTGTAGTCCTACGGCGTAGCAAGCAGTGCTACGAAGTAACTATGTCGTCGCTTAGGTTAATGCTTTGTTATCAATAATATAATTTAAATAAGTAGATTTTCTTCCAGACCCTGAACTTTTACTACTGAAATAAGCTCATCATTCGATAAGGATATTACCTTAAAACCCTATTATTGACAGTGAAAGTTAAAAACGTGAAGTTTTTCAACATTTCTTTCTTAATAAACCGAATTTGGATCGAAATTCTATTTCCGAGAAAGCGAGTGTTATTACCGAAACATCACGCCTGTAATCCCCGAAGGATTAGGTAGAGGTGTACCTAATTATAGTACACCCATATTTCGCCATTTATGTTTAAGTCCCATGTTAAAGGGGGTGAGCCTATTGCCATTCACCGGACACAACACGCATATTTGTGATAAAAATGAGACGAAGGACACATGGTCTGTAAATTGTACGTATATTTATTTTTTATCGTATCTGCTTTATAGCAGAATACTATAGTGGGAACATTAAAAGGCTGATGATGATGATGATGAAGATGACTTAATACGCACGTAAGAAGTTATACTTCTTTGACATATAAAACTAAAATGTTGACTAGTTAACTTCAGGGTGTATGTTGACTAGCTAACTTCAGGGTGTCGGTTTTTCGTGACGGTGTGCGCGCGCGTCGTAAAAATTTAGTCTCATCATTTTTCCCTAACGCGCCAAAAGAAGTATAACTTCAAAAACACTATACCTTCACGTGACTCCTGAGATGCAAGAGGCCCAGGACTGGTTAAAGTGATGCGTAAAGGAGGACTACACTCACCATTATGTGGATACGGGTTGAAGAAGGGAGAGGGTTCCGATTCCCGAAAAGAAAGTCTTTGGTTACTCAGAAAACTTAGTTCCTGCCTCCTCTCCAAACATAATAAAAGTACACGAACACCCTTTTTTTGTTGTTCAGCTCAAAATAAACGCGTCCAAACATGTGGTTAATTGGTATGTTACATATCAAAGATAAACATCGCTTTTGTAACTTCGATGTCGTTGTGTGTGTGGAGTGTGAGTCAGAGCGAGGTAAATACTTTTCTTATAATATATAACGGACGTCACGCGGTTTTACCCGCGTAGTTTCCGTTTCTGTTAGCCTATGTTACTAGCTGATAATGTAGCTATCCATTGCTGAAAGAATTTTTCAAATCGGTCCAGTAGTTTTTAAGTTTATTCGTTACATACAAAAATACAAATCATTTCTCTTTATAATATTAATATTTATATAAACATAACATAACATCACGCCTGTAATACATAAGGGTTAGGCAGAGGTCTACCTAATAGCTCACCCACATTTCGCCAGTTATGTTTAAGTCCCATGTAATAGGGGGCGAGACCATTGCCATCAACCGAGCATAAATTCAGAATGCATGGTTGCTACTGATGAAAAAACCCAATAACATTTTACCTGACTTGAGAATCGAACCCAAGACCTCATGCTCAGCAGTCGCGCTTGCGACCACTCGACTAACGAGGCATCCCATAAAAAATATAGACTTTATGAATTCGGCCGTTGACCCCGCGATCGGCAAAACACGAAAAGTGTTCTGTAGCGTGTTTTTTTTTCTCTTATTTTGCTAGTTACGTTTATGTCCCATGTAATTGGGGGCAAGCCTTTTGATATCAACCGGACTCACTTATGAGAAATGCACGATGGAAAACATTTTGTCCGGCCTAATAATTAAACCCAAAAATTCGGAAAAAGATTTTGCACATCACTTAATTAGTTCATATTTTTCAATAATCTAACTGACAGATTAAATATAATCATATTTTTATCAAACATCCCTATTGTCCCAAACTCAATAGCCAGAACACATCACCAGTCATTAGAAGAGTTGTGTTTTATTTAGCAAAATCTTAGTATGAAAATCGAAAAAGTTTTCTAAAAATACAAGAAACCATTTAACCATTAAATTGTGAATCTTCAGAACTAGAAAATAGGAAACCAAATAAAGAAAAAACCGGTTCCGCTGCAGTGCCTTTTCTTTTATTCTACATTTTCCTTTGACGATGTCTCCCTTTTTTATATAACTGAATAACAAACAAACGCAGCATGAAGCAGTCCACCTTTTCTTTGTGTGTAGAATCCTCATGGTTAGTCTCGCCATGAGCAGGTCGAAGGGTCCAGGGCTTCGGGACTGTTCGAAAGAGATACCGCGGCCCTGGAACACAAAGGGCAAGAAAGGAACATTGATGGGTTTTAGTCAGTACAAGTCTGACACTTCCTTCCGCTCTGCCCAGAGCGGGAGAAGTCATTTGATGATTTCCCATCCGAAAAAAAAAGGCAGGTGGAAGGGTTTTTCAGACTGTTACTGACTAATACCACACGGTGGTTCTACAACCTTTGACAAGGGTGCTGGAGCATTGGACGGTGAGTAATGGGCTAGCTCGCCGTCCGTTCGTCTTTTGACGACAGGCCGTGTAGACGGCGCGTTCGTGTTCCACGCGCGCCTCAAAGAGATGTCAGTAAACAGGGAGGGGCCCGCAAGGGCCGATGCCTGCCAGGGCTGCGGGCTGTTCGAAAGAGATACCGCGGCTCTGGAACACAAAGGGCAAGGAAGGAACATGGATCGGTTTTAGTCAGTACAAGTCTGTCACTCCCTTCCGCTCTGCCCAAAGCGGGAGAAGTCATTTGATGATTTCCAATCCGAAAAAAAAAACAAGCTTTAAAGACATAAAAATCACAAAAAAAAGAGTATAGCTAATATACTCTTTTTTTTTTTTTTTTTTTTTGTGATTTTTATGTCTTTAAAGCTTGTTTTTTGTCCTTTGAAACACCAAATATTTACCATAAAAAAAGAACAATATAATCCCCGCTATATCTGCAACCCTACCTCAATAACAAGCATGTAAATACGGCACGCTTCTACGGCATTGTTTAACATAATCAACAGTTATGTCCTGACTGTTTGCTGACGAAATTAAAGATTTTATCACACCCTGTGCTGTACATGTTTTGGTTAGAAAGTTTTTTGGTCGCGGTTGGAAGTTAGTTGGTTTTGTGGGGTTGAATTACATGGGCTGTTGGAGATTATTTTTAAAGAAGTATTTTAATCGACTTCAAAAAGGAGGAAGTGCTAATCGTATATTCGGCTGTATTTTTTTTAATGTCATCCGTGCCTCGGAACGCGCGCTAAGCCGTTGGCTGTCATTTGGAGATTTTTGACAGTCGTTACAGGGAGTCAGTGGCCCGGACGACAGACAACCTTAGTATTACCAAGGGGTAATTTTGATATCGTATCACCCAGTACTAACTGGGTTGTTGCTCCATGTGAAATACTGGCATACACCTGCATCCAGTAAGACTGGAAGTCAACCCCAATAAATTTAGGAAAAAGTTAGGCAGATGATGAGTCACTATAAAGGATGTAAACAGACTCTTAACGAAGCCGAAAGGCACTGGTTTTTCCCGTCATTGCGATCATTTTTTTGCTCTAGACCACACCTGGGAACCTATTAGTTAAGGAGATATTGGGGGTCAAAGTTCCAACTTTTTCACGAGTTTTTTTTTTAATACGTGTTTTTAATGTAAGATTTTTACATTAAACACCTCCATGACCAGCTTACTATTCAGTCCATTCATCAGCACAATGTTTTGAGTGCATAACATTAAGACCTACCGTAAAACATAATTTTTCACCCAAAAAAAGTCGTTTCCCAGCACTAATTTTTGCGTAAAGTTACTTAGTTTGATGTACATAATGCTTGGTTGACGGCGTCGTGTAGGATCTGTTTACACCCTGTATTCTCTACTCATCAACATAATCATCGATACCTAGCCTTTTCCCAACTTAAAGTCTAATCTTATTTTTCTTAAATCTTGTGGTTTTCCACTTTGTTCCATAAAGTGTTTTTATAGAATAAACCTTCCACGCTTTGGGACCTTTTATACGAGTTATTGTCAAACATATTGGCACATGTGTGGAAAAGAGTAACTTCAAGACTTCACTAGCTGCGGTTTTACTTAACATTATTTTCAGTATTGTTACTTTAAGCATATATAACTTAAGAGGGAACAGGGGCTGAGATTCTTCATAAAATTTTTGACGAAGTCGAAGTTTCGTATTCCCCTTTTTTCTTCCTTAATAATGCATGATTTTTAGAATCCAGAAGGCTGCTTCTTGGAGCAATGTTTGTTCACGGTATCATCAATAACAAATATGGTTGCTCTGAAATATCAAATAAACTGTGTAACCTTGTTCCGAGAACAGTAGTGCGCAGACGAGCGCGCCCATACCGTTTACTGGCTACGAATACCAGCCAAGTCTGTCACTCTAATGCTGGTTCTCGCGCTCCTCTGCATCAACTTGTGGATTCTTATAATGATAATCTTGAGAACATAGATATATTTAACCTCTCCGCTAACAAATTTAGGTTACTTGTAGTCGAATTTATATCGACTTCAAGTCTTCTTCTTAGCGTGACGATGGCAATCTATATTGTGTCGGCCCAGAACTGAGCTACTAGTTTGGCGCTTTCGGTAGCATCCATCAGTTCCTGTAGTGAACAAGTGACAGGACAAGCAGGACACGATATTAAGTGCCTCATCGTTTGTGGAACAGCACCACATTTACACTCTAGGGCAGAGTCATCAATGAATCTCCACCTCAAGTAACTAAGTAAGTAAGTTAGTATCGTAATTGTGATTTCTTTTCTTTTTTGAAAATGTTTTTTTTTTTTGTTTATCGTTCTTATAAAACTTATTGTATTTTAACTCACGTAGCATAACTATTATACATAAGCTAGTGATCAATGGATAATGGTGTTGGTAGTGCAATAAGTGCTATTATTTTAAGTTTATAGTGTATAACATGTTTTTGTACTGTTGTCTTTTATCCCTCAATAAATAAATAAATGATCATAAAATCAAGGTCTACTGTAGACATGTTCCTGTCATTTCCTTTTTTTCAGTAACTAATTAGTCAAAGTAATAATATGACCCACCAAAAATGACTAAAAATACCCATTTTTACGGCCGTGCTTAGAGAACTGCCAGACAAATTCCAAAAGTTTTAAACAGGAAATAAATTTATACGAACCTAAACAAACTCTTTCTTAAAATGTTAATGTTAAAATAATAGAATCGGCTCAGTTTTATAAGAGAAATACGAAACGTCGATCTCGTCAAAATTTTTACAATATAATCGATCTGAGTTGCAGTTGTCTCTATCGCACTCTACGGGGGCAGGCCTGACGCAGCGCGACGGCAATAGTTTTCTCAAATACCTATTTTTCAAATTCCTCGCAGGCCTCGTTCCTCTTAAACATATTCAACGTAATACTAGTAGAAATTCTCTGTGGCTGTAGCATTAACCTGTACCCACACACTCTGCACCCACGCTTCTAAGTTTGCTACGTAAATTAGCTACCTACCCACTTCTCATTGCTCCTGTTTCTCGAAGGCACTTTGGGGTTAACTAACTTAACATGTTTCTTATGCATAAGTAGTAGAAGTAAGTGATGGTCCTAATGAAATTTCTTGTAGGTATGTTGATCAGTTTTTTTTAACTACTAGTTGTTACTCGCGACCTGTCTATCAAACTCAAACTCAAACTCAAAAGCATTTATTTCAATTAGACCCTTACAGGCACTTTTGAATGTCGGAAAAACAAAGAAGGCTAAGCTACAGTCACAGTCACAAGGCATAATAACTTGTGAAAGTACTGTAGTTGCCCATTCCAAAGCGTAGATCTCTATGGAGAAGAATGGGCAAGAAACTCCATGGACACTCTTTTCAATCAAAATATTATTACAAAATCTTGATTACATCATTCATGTTGAGATTATACGTGTATATGAGAACGATGTAAAGAGGCGTGCGAATTAAGAGCGTCCAGAGTAAAAGATTAAATCAACAATTTAAAAATAAAGTACTCAATTAAAATAAACCGTGACAGCTAAGAGATGACCGGTCCCAACTGACAGCGCCCGTTCACGAACATGACGCATGGATCCCTTCCTAACAAATATTGTATATGCGAAAGTAAAAATTTGTTCGTTTGTTACCTTTTCACGCCTAAACTACTAAACCGATCATCCTGAAATTTTGAAAATACGTTGACAGGTTTACAAAACCGGACATGGGGTACCTTACATCCCGAAAAATAGTACTGTTCCGAGGAAAACCACAATACGGTTCTTATGATAATAGATGGCGCCTAATATCTTTCGAATCATGATTAATTTATATTATTAAAGACAGCGTACAACCTGAATTGACTGTCGAATTCTAAATTAACTCGAGCGATGCCGCGGGTAAAAGCTAGTAAGATATACCTAATTATGAAATAGTTACATACAACATATTAATCATTACGATGTCAACAAACAAAATAATAAAAAAATAAGTTTAATATATTCTGGCGTTCCGTCAGTTCTCTCGACTTATTTGGCGACAACTGTATAGTTGAATGCCAAACCTACGCCAGTGTGAACTGGGTTTACATTATATCCAAGCTTATCTAGCGTCGTGGGGTTAATGAACTGTGTGGTTTGGAATATGTTTTTTAGTAACAGCATTTGGTGTATAACTAGAAAATGGCGCATCATTTTCTTCAATATATTCAACGTTATTTACGAGATATTCTGTCAACTTTGCACATTCGGCGACAAACTTTGTTCAAAACTTTCAGAATTTAAGTTTATTATAAGTGAGAACTTTCTATATTGAGAATTCAGTCGACAGTTTTTTTATAGGGCTTCTCTTTGCTTAGCCTTATCGATCACATTTTGATTTAAGATCACATCTCTTCGTCTTTCATTGCCAAAACTATTTTTTCGGGGTCTTCGAAAAATCTTTTTTTTTTTAAAGAAATTTTATGAACAAAAGTAATAAGCCAAAGTAGCTTGAAAATAAATGAATGTTGTTGTTGTTGTTTTTGAAAATAACAAATCATCATCATAACATCACGCCTGTAATCCCCGAAGGATTAGGCAGAGGTGTACCTAACAAGTACACCCACATTTCGCCAGTTATGTTTAAGTGTCTAGGAGCTGAGCCTATTGCCATTAACCGGTTACAAATCAAGACTCCGTTACTGCTACTGAGAAATTCCTGATGGAAAAACTCAACGTCAAAGCCCGACCCGGAAATCGAACCCAGGATGCTCAACAGTCGTGATTGTGACCACTAGACCAACGAGGCAAGAGAAAAAATCTGTAACAAAAAACGCAAAGCTAAATTTCTAGATTGAGAGATTATAATTGTAATCATGCAGCAAGATCACGCTACACTCCAAAATATTTTTATTAATAACATTTTTCGGCACTATACGCGCTCTTCCCAACGCCATCGCAAATAGGCTCCTTCTGGTTGCATTGTTATGTTTCGTGTAGTCACGTCCCAGCCATAACTCACAGATGGTTTACGTGATCATTGGCGCAGAAAAATCCTTCTCATGGTAGCAATTGGTGTTCTGATTGTGTTAAGAGGAATCTTCGAAGGAGGTTCAAATGTGTTGTGACTTTTTGGAAAAAGGAGAGTGAGACAACGGGTGATCTGGAGAAGGATAGTTTTAAAAATTAAATTAGCTAGATTTGCAAGTCAAGGAATGATAGCGTGATGCTTGATAAGGGAGAATTGGAGAAAAACTCCACAAATACCAAAAAAATATGATTTTCTTTTCTTTCCAAATAACTAATAGTACTTATGTTTTGTGTTGTCACATGTTTTGATTTAACAAAATGAATTCAAAATAATGAGCTAGCCCGAAATGAGTAATTATTAAGAAATTGTTTACCTTAATAATTTTTAGGGTTCCGTACCCAAAGGTTAAAAACGGACCCTATTACTAAGACTCCACTGTTAGTC
Organism: Lycophotia porphyrea; assembly: GCA_950005105.1. Taxonomy (NCBI): domain Eukaryota; kingdom Metazoa; phylum Arthropoda; class Insecta; order Lepidoptera; family Noctuidae; genus Lycophotia; species Lycophotia porphyrea. The sequence goes on from OX465406.1 coordinate 13,704,020, forward strand.
TGGCTGTCTGCCACCAGGCTCTATCTCATGAACCGTGGTAGCTAGACAGTTGAAATTTTCACAGAAGATGTATTTCTGTTGCAGCTATACACATTATGAAAATTATGAAATAATTTATATTTCATATAAAATAATTTATATTTTCATTCTTTTCTTCGTCCGCGAGTCCGACTCGTAGTTCGCCAGTTTTTTTAGTTAACATCCTCTAATAGTAAAACTCCTTGTATAAATATTTGTACCTAATACAACTGTCTGTACCTAACTACTACTAAATGGCGTTGTTGTTTTCTAATTTCAAACGGTTTACCTTAGTGAATTAGAAATTACAGTTGGCGCGTGTGTCTGATGCCAGGACCTATGGGCCTGTAATTACACCACGTAGTGTGCTCCTCTACAGCGTGGAAGAGAACATCGACGCACAAACAAATTGATTAGGTACAGACGCCAGCACATCAAGCTTCTACAATCTGTCAGATTTCTTTATTAGATTTTCGATTTTAATGTCAAGGTTTAGGTTCAAAGTTGATTGGGAAAATCTGACAGTAGAAATTATTCATCGACAATTTAAAAAAAAAAGCTAAGTCCTACAAAAGAAACTTGGTCAAATGCAATTTTTCGTCAGTAACTTTAAAAATATTATGACAAAATGTATGGAACAACTGTTTTTTTTTAATGATATTCTATAACCTTAAAATTAAGCTTGTAACCTCCGAAGGGCAAGGCAGAGGTAACTTATAGTAGTTTCTCGGTACCCACATTTCTCCTCTACTCATTGGAGAAAAATATGACTATGATCTGGTTTCCTTTTATCTGTCAAGTGACGAATTACGCGCCATTAATGCGCGCCATGTTGGCGGCCATTTTGTCGAATTATTTATGATCGCCATTTTGTGCAGCTTATCGAGGTTTAGTGTTTCAGGTGTTTAATTTTTTTTATTTTAACATGAATTTAGTATTATTTTGTAATCTGAAGAACGAGGAAAGTGAAAAAGGTTTTTATGTTGCAAGTAGATTAATTTCTTTAAAATTCAGGTAATTCTCGGTACTAACTCTTTCTTTTGCAGTTGTTTTGAGTAGACCAAAGACCGAAAAGTCTGCGAACTAGCTGTACCTATTATATTGCTGGGAATTCAACTCTACAGCAATAGATAGGCAGCAACTTTCGGCTAAGCGAATGGTTGCTACGCCGTGTGTCGTGGGCTCGATCCCCGCACGGATCAAACATTTGTATGACCTACAGGTAGTTGTTCCGGATCTAGCTGTTTGTGTATATGAGCCCTCCCCCCACCATCGGAATCTTTGATCAAGCTGAGCAAACTATAATATATTTCAAATTCGTGTGTAACTTCGTTAAGTTGGTTATCCTACTTCCTACTAATATGATAAATGCAAAAGTTTGTGCGGATGGATATATGGATGAATGTTTGTTACTCTTTCACGTAAAAACCACTGACCGGATTTAAATTAAATTTGGCACACAGGAATATATATAACCAGAATTAATAAATAGGATACTTTTTATCTCGGTGATATGATCTCGTCATCTTCCGAGCCTTTTCCAAACTATGTTGGGGTCGGCTTCCAGTCTAACCGGATGCAGCTAAATACCAGTATTTTACATGGAGCGACTACCTATATGACCTCTACAACCCAGTTAGTATTGGGTAATACCATACCCCTTGGTAAAACTGGTTGTCAGACTTTTTGGGCCACTGACTACCTAACGATTGTCAAAGATCTTCAAATGACCGCCGGGACCAACGACTTAGCGTTCTTTCCGAGGCACGGAGGAAATTCCGTAATGAGGATGAATGAAATGGGCTGTCACCCATCCACAGACCAACCTAGGCAAGCACGGCTTAACTTAAAGATCGACCCGTACGGCTATTATGGCTGTTGTGTGCCCGGTAGTATGAATCTGTGGGACAATTATTGAACTCCGCAGGGCGAACCCGAAGGCCTAAGCTAGTACTACATAACGTCCTTCAGGGTCAGGACTAAAACACGGCACAATCGATGAGCAAGCATAAAATTCATTGCCAAAACCACCATTCGTCTCACTTCGTAAAGTAGAATGGGCATAAAAATACCCAGCCTAAAGATACGCCATCTAATAGTATTTTCCCTCAAAAAAGGAATTTTCTATCCTCGCTGGGGTGATAAGAAAAGCGTAAAACACTGGTTTTATTGCCAAAAAAGGGCTCCATATCATCGGAATTACGCTTGAATGATTGTAATATGAAGATTATGTGATATTTCCTAATTTTCGCGAAGAGATATGGGAATATTTTTAGCACGTAAAAAATGATGTATTATGTGTCGGAAAATCTATCTTTGTTTGTCTGTGGGTGTTCTGAAAGGTGACTGAACTTTAACTCTAGAGTAAATTCTATATTTTTGTTTGCATGTGTGCATTCTTTTCTCATTTTGAATTTGTCAATTAATTTTCCAGCGACTACTGATAGCGACAATCTCATGGTTGTCCTAACCCTATGCACATAAGGGCGGGCAGCACTATCGATCGCGACCGATAGAGCATTATATTGTAATGTACCATCTCAACATGAATGATCTAACCAAGGTTTTGTAAAAATATACTGATTTAAAAGTGTCTCCATGGAGTTTCTTGCCCGTTCTTCTCCATAGAGATCTACGCTAGGGAATGGGCAACTACAGTACTTTCACAGTTTTTATGTCTTGACTGTAGCTTCATTACATTGTTATCTTGTCGACAATTCAAAAGTGCCTGTAACTGGAAATAAATGCTTTGATTTTGATTCGGGAGTGCGCGGGAGAGTGACTTGTCGTTTCAATCTTTACAATATATGTGATGTTATGTGTATTGTGACCTAAAACTACTTACGTTTTTTACTTTCGACTAGTGCTATGATATTTTATTTAGATTTTGAACAATTTTTATTACTGGAAATCTTAACCAATAAATAGCACATCACACCTAAAAATACTCTCAGACACAAAAATGATTCAAATAGATCATTAATAAAAGAAAAAAAAGTAAAATAACTAAAAATAATCATCAAACGACGAAACAGCTGGTCGTGCCAAAATAAACGGAGTTAATTGACGGTCCACAGACAGACACGGAATAATAAATATTATGCTTTTTGGGTGAAGGTCTGGACGGAGAATGTTGGACTAGACAAACATCTGGATTTGGCCGTGATTGTTGACGTTTTTCAGGGATATTTTTGGATCATGATAACACATACACCAATCTATATCTATGCTATCTATTATTATAATTTGTAATTTTGTATGTAACTTAAAAATAACTAGACCGATTTGAAAAATTATTTCAGCAATGGATAACTACATTATCAGCGAGTAATATAAGCTATATTTTATCCCCGTACTCCCACGGAAACGGGAACTACGCGGGTGAAACCGCGTGACGTCCGCTAGTCAAATAGAAATATTTTAATATAGAAATTTCAACTTGCTAGGTCCACCCGTTCCTGAGAAAATCAGTGGTGTCACACCAACAGATGGACAGACCGACAAGAGAGCTGGTAGTGATCTTATAAGGGTTCCTTTTTTAACTTTTGAGGTACGGAACCCTAAAAATACATGCAGAAATAACAATCGATGCGCTCTAATAGTAGCTACAAAATAAATCACAATCAATCAACTCAAATAACCAAATTCTATTCATGAATATGGGTATAAAGGGAAAATGAGTTATTAGCTATATTCGTATTTCCAATTCTTATTGAAAATACATCCAATTTCAACACTAATTGGTTGCTTGTACCAACTAATAACAATTCTATAGCGTCCAAATCCGTCTTCCTAATTGATTGTGGTCTGTGTAATCAGTTATAATAGTAAGATTGGTTATTGATTCTTATAATACAATATTCTTGAGTTTATTTATTGTGTATTTGCTTAAGAAGGGATTAGATTTTTCTTTGTTCAGAAAGTATAGAGAAAACTTGATGTTGTGACCGAAGAGGACATATTTTTGACAGCAAATTAAAACCGGTTGAAAAAGATATTTTATCAGCATACATAAACAAAATATCACGCCTGTAATCCCCGAAGGGTTAGACAGAGGTGTATCCAATAGTACACCCACATGTCACCAGTTATTCCCGGGACGGGCAAAGTGCTTTAAGGTTCTTCCGTCAGGAATTTCTCAGTAGCAGCCACGAAGTCTGGATTTGTGCTGGGTTAATGGCAATAAGCTCGACTCCTATTACATGGGACTTAAAGATAACTGGTGAAATGTGGGTGTACCTAATAGTACACCTTGCTTAACCCTGCGGGGATAATGATTTGGATAGGTACTTAAAAAACAGTCATCCACAGCTTATTAAAACAAAATACACTCAGCTACTTCCAAGCCATTACAATGCCTATAACGACCTTTAACAAAAGAGGGACCGACAGTCACAGAGGTAAAATACCCCATATTTTTACTTCGAGTGCCCGTTAAGATGTTGAGGGCTTAAATATCTTTCTTTTGTAATTTATTTATCTTTTGTACTTTTATTTGGGTGAATGGTCTCTTAATTTGGGGATGGTACGATTTAGTAAAGTGTTTTTCGAGTGAATTTTATGTTTGGTTTGACTTTTAGGTTTGAGTTTTTAGTTTTAATCTAAATTCTATTTTCCCGTGTAAGCAACACCACACTGTGCTCCAAAATTTGCTCAAAAAGCCGCTAAGCTGAAGTAGGACTGGTCTGGGCACGTTTCCGCATCCCCAATGAGCTGTGGGCCAAAATAGCCACTTTCTGCAGCTGACACGGCCAGAAGACTCACCGCAGACCTCGTAGAAGACAGTGGACGAGCTGGATCAAACCAACGACCAGTGGTTCACATTAGCCCTGGATCTATACAACTAGAAGTTATGGGGAGACGCCTTTGCCCAACAGTGGGACGATGCAGGCTAATAGTATCAATAATTCTATTTGTGGATTAAGAAATGTAAAACTACCTACTGTGAATAACATTCCTTTGTTTTCCTTCATTCATTCCCCTCCATGTTTGTTTTCCCAGGAGTGTTAAAGGGTTCGTCCCTATAAATGTTTTGTACCGGGACAACCTTGACCCACGCACGTAGCCTGTTAAGGTCAGGTCTGATTGAAACTGAAAACAGGGGTAAGCAAAACATGAGGACATACATTATAAAGCTTATGTTGTCGTCGGTAGAGATGGGTTCTGCAGATTGTGTCTGTATTGTTATTAATATACTATTGTGAAAATAATAAATTATAGTCCGGTCAATTTAGACATTTGAAATAACAATAATTCCCGGAAAGCCAAATTCTGGTGGAGAGCTGGGGTTTACCATTACAAATAAATCCGCACCGATCCTATGTGTGCTACAAAAGTTATTCGGGGTAAAAGGTCAAAATTTGTTTTTTTTTGGATTTTTCTCGAAAATGGTAAGTTTTATTAAAAGAGACCTCAAACCAAAGTTGTAGATCTTAAAATTCTCTACAAAAATGGTCCGATGATTTTTTTCCTAAGAGTTACCGTTCGTGAGTTATCGCGATTCTAAGAGTCACATTATACATAATATGCACACATTTCTACGCCACCTGTGACGCTCACAGTCCAGCAACAGGGTAAAAAAACATTTTTCGAAAAATAAAACATTACCCCACACTAAGAATATGGGCGTGCATCGTGGGCGTGTTTACAAACATTTAAACTCACTTACACAAACAGCAAGACCCGGAACCACTGCCTGTGGGGTATACTGTAAACTAACCTACTTGGTAAACTGTAATGCCGGGTACATATTGGTGTAATGTAACGTGAAATGCAACACGAATGTTTCATTACATTGCATGTTACAGTTCGTCAGTCTGTACATGGCTTAAGCTTAGAATATCATCATCATCATCATCATTTCAGCCGAAAGACGTCCACTGCTGGACATAGGTCTCACCCAAGTGTCGCCACATTGATCGGTCCCGTGCGACTCGCATCCAGCGGATCCACGAACCTTCACCACGTCATCGGTCCACCTAGTGGGAGGCCTTCTATCGCAACGTCTTCCGGTTCGCGGTCGCCACTCCAGAATTTTTCGGCCCCATCGGTCATTTGTTCTGCGAGCAATGTGCCCTGCCCACTGCCACTTAAGTTTGGCAAATCTTCGGGCTACGTCGGTAACCTTGGTTCTCTTGCGAAAGTCCTCATTTGTGATTCGATCACGCAAGGAAACTCCGAGCATAGCCCTCTCCGCAATGGAGAGGGCTATGCTTGGAGTTTCCTTTGGGTGACTTTAAGCCCTCTGATGAGGCCCATTATGAGCGACCACGTTTCGGTCCCGTATGTAATCACTGCTGCTTAGAATGTATTTCTAAAAAATCAAAGAGAAAATCGAACCAAACTAAGGGGTATCGTTTTACCTAGTTTAAACTAGGTTGTGGAGGTCAGATAGGCAGTCGCTCCATGTAAAATACTGGTATTCAGCTGCATCCGGTTAAACTGAAAACTGACCCTAATATAGTTGGGAAAAGGTTATGCAAATGAGAGATACTTAAATACTTTATCTAGGAAACATTAAAAATTTCTCCTAAGATAAAAAAAAAACTGTGGCTAACAGCTAATCTAATATCAAAACATTATAATTCGATAGTTTGTGAAGATGGATTTATGTTTGTTACTCTTTCACGCAAAAACTATTAAACGGATTTCGATGAAATTTTGCACACAGATATTTTATAACCTGGATTAACACATAGGATAAACTAGTTTTCTTATAATTTAAACTTTTAAACATTGCAATCTTTTATTCTATTTTTTTTGAGAAAACAGTGCGCCATTATCTTCTTGGCACATACTCAGGTCAACTTTTAAAAGGGTAACTTAAAACATGTTTTCTTCTATACAACTTTCATAGTATAAGTCTTTAAACTGACATGGTCACCTTATTTACACTGAAAACGAGATATTGACTATGTTTACTACTAGTACCGGCCCAAAGACTTCGTTTGTATAGTCGAAATGCCTACTGCATGGCGATACAGGTTTTCAATAAGCTACCACCACATATCAGACAGCTACCTATAAATAAATTTAAACATGCAATATTTTCTTGGCTACACATGTGGACATGTATTTCTACTCTGTTAGCGAATTCATTGATCATAAGTTTTAATAATTAATTTATAATTCCAATAATAGTATATTATGGTATTGTAAATGTACCTATAATTTTTTTTTCCTCTGTAAATAAATTAATATTGGTGTATAGTCACATTATGAATAATGATTATACTAAAATTATAATATTTCTACACTGGCAACAGTAGTATACAGGGAGTAAACAGACTCTTCACGAAGCCGTTAACCAAGCATTATGTACATCAAACTAAGTAACTTTACGCAAAAATTAGTGCTGGGTTTTTTGGGCTGAAAAGTCACGTTTTACGGTAGGTCTCAATTTACCGCAATCAAAACATTGTGCTGATGGATGGATTTAATAGTAAGGGGGTTCTGGAGGTGTTTAAAGTAAAAATCCTACTTTAAAAACATGTATTTAAAAAAAAACTTGTGAAAAAGTCGGAACTTTGACCCCCAATATCTCAGTAACTAGAAGGTTCCCAGCTATGGTTTAGAGCAAAATGATCGCAATGACGGGGAGCACACGTGCCTTTCGGCTTCGTTAAGAGTCTGTTTACACCCTTTATGTGAACTAAAATAAATTGTAATATCTTTATGAACCTACCATATACCGAAATAAATGATATTCTATTCTTACTGTTTGTTTTAAGCTACTTTCATCCGTGATCATGAAATTACGAAATATCGGGAACTCAAAACTAACAGTAAACATGGCAGAATCCCGTTTTCAGTGTTACCTAATAACTTTTATAGTTTACATACGTGAACATGGCGTATTCAAATTCAAATTCAAATTCAAATATGTTTATTTGTGACACATAGGTAAAAGTAAGTGTGTATATGGTGTTATAAGAAAAAAATATGTCTCACTATGTGCTGCCTTACAAGGCGTACAAATGTCTTACACATTAATCACTGCAGGTTACGTTTTTGTGAGTATAAAAACGTTGACTGAACTTAAATAAATACAAAAAATACTGTAATTACAACTAATTACTTAATACTAAATCTTTAATAAAATATATGTATGTTCACGGTATGTAAACTATAAAAGTGGAAACTATAAAGGAGGAATAAAATAGTCTGAAATTAAACTATTTCCTTTAGTGAAATTATTAGAAAACGATTTATTAATTACATTCGTGACTGGTAATTGGCATTTAATTACTTTTGTGGATAGTATGGGTGTCAAAATCGATGAATATAGGATTATGTCTATCTTCGGGACTGCTTCGTCGTTCTTGTGAGCGCAAGAGCGACTGCTTAGCATAAGGTCCTCGGTTTGATTCCCGGGTCGGGCAAAGTGTTGTTGGGTTTTTCTATCAGTATTTTTTTCAGTATTAGCCACGGAGTCTAGAATTGTGCCCGGTTGATGGCAATAGGCTCGCCTCCTATTACATGGGACTGTTAGTCACTTGTCATGTGGCTTGACTTTGGTACTATATAATGTAGGTTGGTGGTATGTCAGAAACGATGATCGATCAGGATGTCGGAAACCCAATTAGGAAGTTACCGAATATCCTAGACTATTTTGTAAATATTACACGGCATATGGGAGCAGCGGTGGCCCAGTGTTAACGACCCCGATTTACGAACAGTAGGTAAGTCGTGGGTTCAAACCCAGGTAGGCGCATTACTTTGTGTAATTTATTTCATCACCACTGCTCTCAAAAACGGTGAAGGAAAACATCGTGAGGAAACCGGCATGTCCTAGAACCAAAAATTCGAAGACATGTGACATCTACCAATCCGCACTGGGCCCGCGTGGTGATTATAGCCCATTCCCTCTCATAGAGAGGAGGCCTGTGTCCCAGCAGTGGGAACATTTATAGGTTGATGATGATGATGATGATGGGACGTCGTGAAACTAAATTTTCATCCTAACCTTATCCCAACTATGTCGTGGTCGGCTTCCAGTCTTACCGGATTTAGTTGAATACCAGTATTTTACATGGAGCAACTGCCTATCTGACCTCAACAACCCAGTTAGTACTGGGTAATACGACACCCCTTGGTAAGACTGGTTGTCAGACTTTCGCCACTGTAACGACTGTCAAAGATCTATAAATTACTACCGGGACCAACAGCTTAACGTACTTTTTGAATCACGGAGTAAACTCGGTATGTAATGGGTGGTCACCCATCCACGGACAAACCTAGGCAAGCGCAGCTTAACCTGAAGATCGACCAGAGAGGCTATTATTATTTAGCCACGAGTTCCTTCTCGTGCAAAGTTTTATCATGGAAAAAACCAAAAAACACTACCGATTTAAATAAAATTCTACTGTATGTATCTATATAGCTCAAAAATCATTCAATTTTATCAATTCCACCTGTTTTCGAAACCATGATTTATTTACAAATGCTCCTAACCCTGACTTTCACCTTTCGCCCCCCTGTCCAGGATTCAACCCCTTCTTAATCAATCCAACAAAACTACCCTTTAACTTATTCATAGAGGTCTTGAAAAAAGGGCCAAATGTAAATCGGGCTCATGAGCTGAGGGTTCCGTACAATGGTACCACCGCTGAAGTCTGTTAAATAAAAATTTGAAAAAAAAAAATCTTCTTATAAAAATGCCGTTGGCCCAATCCTTCCCACAGAGAGAAAAATTATTGCTAGGAAACATTTTTTTTTTTTAAATTGATATGATCACAATGACGGGGAGAACAATTGCTTTTCGGCTTCGTTAAGGGTCTTCTTACACCTTTTAGGTAAGGTTGCTCCACCCTAGACCGCGTCATTGCTTCTTAGGCAAGTTGCGGCCAAAAAGGCAAAAAGTGTTTTTTGTAAAAAAAAAACGTGGGATGAATATGATAGAATGTAGGTATGATATACAATATCAACGCCAAATCCATATTTGGTTCTGAGATATTTTCGACTTCTTACCTTTTATGGTTATAAAGATACAGCCTTGTAAAAAGAGACAGCTCAAGCTTAGTAATACCCTCCCCGTTTTCACCCAAAGCTTACGGAACCATAAAAACGGGATCCATTTAAAATAGCCCGCTCTGTAAACAGAGCCCTTTCGCACGTATAATGCAAGGTCCTGCTGAATGGCACCCGGACCCATACGTCATTAATTCTGGTGAATAATGGCGAGGTAGGCGGTCTGCCGAGTGAGGACCGGCTTGTGGAAAGATTTTAGCCGGTTTCGGCTGGATTTTGTGGTGAAGAAGTAGTTTTGTATATAGGTATAACAGGTATATAAATCAAAGCAAAAAAAAACGTTTTATTGTTTAATTTTAGCAATTTTATTGCGAAATCAGAAATCAAGAAATGACATTGGAAAAAGAAATACTTAAGTGGATACATGTGGACGATATCTCCGTATAAAATCCCGGAATGATTTTTAAATTCCGATTAAAGCTATTAAATTAGAGAGAGGTTCACATCCATGGAGAGCCATGGAGCCATTTGATTGGCCTGTTGGTCTAGTGGTTAGTGACCCTGACTGCTAGGACGGAGGTCGTGGGTTCGATTCCCACACAGGACAAATCTTTGTGCGATGAGTACGATTATTTGTTCTGTTTCTGGGTGTGTAATTTATCTATAATATGTATGTATTTAGAAATATATAAGTATGTTTATCAGTTGTCTGGTTGCCATAGTACAGGCTCTGCCTAGTTTGGGATCAGATGGCTGTGTGTTGGTTGTCCCAAGATATTATTATTAATTAAGCATGGAGCGTTCCATGGTCGGCATAAAGCTGGTAGATCGAGTTCCTAACGTCGAAATCCTAAGACATTCAAAGGTTTTCGGTTTTATAATCGCGTTACGTAATAGAGTTGAGCAAGATACCTAGCAAAGCGCAGTGATAACAGCATAGTTATTCACAAACGCTGCGATTCGATTTCGATTCGGAAAGTCGTATCTCGCTCGCTTTCGTAATGCCAAAAAAGATAGACATACGACTTGTCGAATTGAAATCGAATCGGAGCGTGCAGGTGGATAATGGCTGTCACCGACTGGCGTCCAAGAACTGGGGAAAGAAATGGGGAACGTCCAGCGGCGTGAGAGGCAGGCGACATTGTTGCCATTGGGAGCCTGGGGAAACCTGGATGTTGCTGGCACAGGACTGTGGGGATTGGCACAAAAAAAGAGAGGCCTATAACCAACAGCTGTGGATGAATAAAAAATATATATATATTTCAATTACAATGGGCATTTCAATACATATTGTTGGAGAACACCTTTTAAGCAAGCGATTGCTTGTATTAAGAGACTCCGCACTTCCACATTATCATTTTTATGAATGAATGGACATAATATGGATAAATACCTTATCTTGGAATATTTTGTTTCGTAATCATCATCATCATCATCATTTCAGCCGAAAGACGTCCACTGCTGGACATAGGCCTCCCCCAAGTGTCGCCACATTGACCGGTCCCGTGCGACTCGCATCCAGCGGATCCCCGCAACCTAATAAACCTAATATTTTGTTTCGTAATAAAGCTATTAAATTAGAGGGAGTTATTCACATCCACATGTTACTTACTTCCTTGTAGTTTAGGTAAATAAATTCCACCTATTCCAAAGTCTAGTAATTACAGACCAACAAAACATAACATAACTGGCGAAATGTGAGTTTACACACGCCGACACATCCCCCTATGCATATCCAGTATAAGTTGTACTCGCTTTGTCTAGCCTAGAGAGGGGGGATTAACTTACACTGGTTATGCATAGCTTGATTGGTTGTCGTACGTACTAAACATGCCTTATTTTTTTTTTTCGGATGGGAAATCGTCAACTTACTTCTCCCGCTCTGGGCAAAGCTGAAGGGAGTGTCAGACTTGTACTGACTAAAACCCATCCATGTTCCCTTTTGTGTTCCAGGGCCGCGGTATCTCTTTCGAACAGTCCCGCAGCCGTACTAGACATGCCTCTGCCATTGTTTGTTAATAATTATATTGTTTAGAACTCATCTCATTTTGTCCTTGAAACCGTACAGGCAAAAAAACCTACCCTCTTCAATTCTTCATTTTTATTTTCCTTAACAACAGAAATGGGACAAGGAAAATGCCATAATGTGACATCCTACAATTGTACTGATGAAAAGCGCCTCTGTCGTGTTTCCTTTCATTTACATACTAATCATTTTTTTTTTTTTTGTTTTGGTTTTGAAGGGCAAAACAAAAGAAACCATAGAATTAATAAGGCCTGTCCACGACGCTAGTCAAAAGTTGTCAGTTACAATGACAAAATATAAGTGAATAGTTCGAATGTCGTGACTTATATATTAGTAGTTTTAGCCAGGAATCCTTACTTTATTTATACATCTATACAGATAAATAAAATTGGAGTGTCTGTTTGTAATATTAAAAAAAACGCTTTTTACTAAGTGTATATCAATGTATACACCGTACATATACCAAAACAACATTTTTTATCATTTTTGTCTGTCTGTTTGTTTGTTCTGGCTAATCTCTGAAATGGCTGGACCGATTTTGACGGGACTTTCACTGGCAGATAGCTGAGGTAACAAGGTGTAATTTAGGCTACTTTTATTTTAGATAAATAGTTAGGGTTCCGTGCAAAGAAAAAAAAACCCTTGAAATTGGTTACAAAATTCGATTCAAATAGGGAAGTGTTTATAATAAAGGGAATTTTTTCATAATAATTTCATGCGAACGAAGCCTGCGGGCCACAGTTAGTTTATATAATATTATAAACGTGAAAGTAAGTCTTTTTGTTTGTTTGTTACCTTTTCACGCCTAAACCTCTGAATCGATGATCCTGAAATTTTGCATATACATGGTTAGATGTTCAGAAACGGACATAGGATACCTTTCATCCTGAAAAAGAATACTGTTCCCGAGGAAAACAACAATAACGTTATAATGACTATAGATGGCGCCACGTGTTTTTCGAATCAGGATTGAATTACAAGCAGAGTACAACCCGAATTGATTGTCAAATTCTAATTGAACGCCAGCGAAGCCGCGGGCAAAAGCTAGTTACTTATAAATTAACATCATGCGATTATTTATACAGAATCATTGATAAATCAGCTAAAATAAGGAATAATAAAATAATAGCTAATTAAGAAAGAATTAGAAAAATATAAAGTGCTTATAAGGAAGCTTCTAAAAGTTTCTGATCAGTCCTATGGGTGAAACTGTTGTGACTTGTCATGTCATATACATAAATATTATGAAAACTCTAAACAGGTAGTGAATCAGTATTCTATACGTGGATTGAACTGGCGACCTTTACAGTGGAATGCTAAGCGCCACATCGCTATTCAGGACGTCTGAAGCTGTCTAGAAAATAGCTACAGTACATTTATCTAGATATAGAAGCTGTCTAGGAAATCGCTATGAATACATATTAACAAGTCTTACTAGGTGCGAGCCGTGTGCCGATTTTATTTGTCATTCCTGAAAATTTTCAACTTCATTTTAAACCCTATATTGGGTGCATTTTTAGGAGCTCGTCGCTAAATAACAACAGCTCGGGTTGATCTCCAGGTTAAGCCGAGCTTGCCTAAGTTGGTCCGTGGATGGGTGACCACCACATACACACCGAGTTTCCTCCGTGTCTCAGAAAGCACGATAAGCCGTTGGTCACGGCTGTCATTTGTAGATCTTCGACATTTGTTATAGGTAGTCAGTGAACTGAAAGTCTGACAATTGACTTTAGTCTTACCAAAGGGTATCGTTAGTTTGATAGGTTTGTGTGTCTGTCTGTTATGTGTGTTGTCTGTCAGTGAATTTAAGTTTTTGAAGTAAAACTTCTTTACGCACGCTTGACTTGGGGAGTAAGCTGGTGAATGCGTTACGTTACGAGGCAAACGGAAGTTGAAAGAGAGAGAGTTACGCTTTTGAATTTGACAGCCGATTGTTCGGCATTTGTTTAAGTTTTACTTCAGTCGTACGGTCTAGAGCAAACTCGATTTTTTGAAGTGAAAACTTCTTTAACATCGTTGTGATTTGAAAGTCGATGAAACGAAAAAGCGACAGTAAAAAGAGACAGACATATAAATTCATAAGATTTAACGTGGGAGAAAATGAGATAGGAAGCATTATACAGTGTTTATCTTGAAGCCAACATTTTTGAAAGTTTCACTTTTACCACGTGTGAATTGCACACATGTTTTTTATTAAGTAGAAACTAGAAATGTTTTCCCTATTCCTCCGTTATTCACACACAACACACTATCAACTTACAATCAAACTGTCACAATTTAACTGTCATCAATTTCGTTGCGGGATCCAAGACAGTTAAATTGTTTCTCTGGGACTTCGTCGAGCTTCATTGTCGGCGTCGGCGCTTTTCTCGTGGTCGACACTGTTGATTCTGGCTTTCAGGAGTTGCAGTGATTTGGGAATAGAGTGGCGGGTTTTTCTCAATAAAAAAAAAAACATGTGTGCAATTCACACGTGGTAGAAGTGAAACCATCAAAAATTTTGCCTTCAAGATAAACACTGTATAATGCTTCCTATCTCATTTTCTCCCACGTTAAACCTCATGAATGTATTTGTCTGTATCTTTTTACTGTCGCTTTTTCGTTTTATCGACTTTCAAATCACAACGATGCTAAAGAAATTTTCACTTAAAAAAGACACGTAAAAGTTTGACTTACCAAATCTGAAAAAATCATTGCATGTAACTCTTCCGTGGCAACATAAAATAATCAAAAATATGGAACAAACCCATATCCAAACGATCACAAGTTTTTCAGAACAAATCAACCCACAAATTCGATCCAACAATTCTTAATACAACTTTGAACGAACTTCGAAATAAGTTTTTTACCAATCCTGTCTGACCCCAGCTTCGGTTGACCGAAATAAATAAGATAAAAGTATTATTATTAAGTGGCTTTGGCACTGTGACCTCTAGTGGATCGCAAAGTCAATAATATCTTTGGAGAAAAAGAAAAGAAAAAAGATAGGTTAGGGAAGTGAAATGTCGAGTTGTAAGACAGATCGCTTGTGAGCCGGGGGTTTATTACGTGTCGCGATGGTCATAGAGATGAGTTTACTTTATTTGAGCTGCGAAGGTAAGAGTTAACGAGTAGTTTAAAGAGTTCAAATTATATTTTTACTTTATAATTTTGAACACGCCTAACCTGTCGTCTATTACTTTTGATACTTGCGCCAATTCATTTGAGGTCGGCGCAGCATGTCTTCTTCCATATTTCCCTATTACTCGTCATCTCAGCAGTCACCTCCTTTTTAGCCATATCATCCGTCTTCCTCTCTTATAACTATCCACATTCATACTCAAAACTTCCCTTACTACATTTTCCTCATTCCTCCGCATGACATGACCACTTTGTATCCTTAGTATCAGGGGCCGGATAGTATACCACCACGAGCGTCCAATATAGGTTGACGCATATCACATGTGTCCCAATTTTTTTTATGGCATCACAGTTTCCCGACAATGTTTTCAGTGGTTACGCATAGAAAATTAATTATCAGACATAAAGACGAGACGAAATCTGCTTTGGAAAGCACGTAAAGTAGTTGGTTCCGACTCTCATTTGCAGATTTTTGACAGTCGTTAAAGGTAGTCAGTGGCCAAAAAGTCTGACAACCAGTCTTATCAAGGGGTATCGTATTACCCAGTACTAACTGGGTTGTGAGGTCAGATAGGCAGTCGCTCCATGTAAAATACTGGTATTCAGCTGCACCCGGTAAGTTTGGACTCCAGCATAGGTGGAAAAAGGCCAGTTAGATGATGACAGAAAGATACGAGGTACGAATCTCTTTTACCCTTAGTCTCTTTCCTAAATCTCTATCGCTATCCACATTCACCCCGGACAGGGGTAAGTTTGATAAATGTCCCGGCCCCATCCCGTCTCTAATGCTCCCCTTATATCGAAATATTTGTCAAAATAAACTCGACTGAACCAAATATATCGTCAAAATATATCATTCTTCCATAATTCATCAGGTATAAATGTTAGTTCATTGATTTTCAAATGAAATATGATCAAAGAATGTATTTGGGGAAACGGATGACAGTTTGTATTTCTATAAATTTTAATGTTGGCAACATTTTTGGTAGATAGTCTATTTTTGGGATGCTCGCCAATAATTTTCTTCTTATTAGCATAAGTTTTCAATTATGTATGAGAAATAACCAGTTTTTATTAAATAAACACTGTTCTCTCCCACCCCTGAGTTGTATAATATCACTGCGTTGCATAAGGATGATAGAAATAAATAAATAATAAATGAGATAGATAAAATATAAGCTATCGAAGAGCTAGGTCAATCCTGTTGACTGTCGTTTTAAAAATACTCAATGTATTTGAAGCCATTACCTATCAGAAATAAATTTTCTCAGCCCAGCAATATTTTTCAAATTTTTAGCATTGTTCGAAATTATCAAAATAATTATTTTCTTTGATATGCAGGGTTCGAAATTATCAAGATAATTATTTTCTTTGATATAATATTATCCATGCTGATTCACAACTGTGATCTCTTTATTTTTGACTCAAACCGCTTTTGGTATGTTTATTTTTCGGTATTCGGTAACTATCACTCTGGTTTTTTATAGTGAAATAGCAAAAACAAAACCTGAGAAATAATAATGTATCATACCATAACCCAATGCATATAAACAAGATGGAAAAACACAAGTGTTAAAGTATAAAAATTCACAAATGTCGGTCGTAACCGCACGCCCGCGACCTCGCCTACTTGGCAAGCTGCGCGAGCGCCGGTCAAGGCGAGTTCTCGTGCCGTGTCTCATCCCAATGATATTCGGCTGAATGTCGGTGTGATTCGATAGTATGGGTATGGGTGTAGTTGGATGGTGCCAGATCGTTGAATGAATAGTTGTGTTAAGATTACTTCGTCGTTTCGTGGGACACTGAGGCCTATCAGATAAAAGATACTTCATGGATACACAATTTTTTTTTGGGGAGGGCGTACCATACTTCATCAGCATTTTACCCCGTTGCTGTCCACTGCTGAAAATAGGCCACCCCAATCGATTTCTAACGTGTTCGGTCCAATGTCACCTGCATCCAGCGACTTCCTGCAGTTTTAACAAGGTCGTCGGTCCATCTGGCAGGCGGCCGTCCGACGCTGCGCTTTCCAATGCGGTCGCCACTCCAGTATCTGTTTGGCCCATCGGCTGTCCGATCTTCACGCTGCGCTATGTCGACGACCTTGGTTCATCTACGGATTTCCTCATTTCTGATTCTTTCACGTAGAGAAACGAGCATAGCCCTCTCCATAGCCCGCCGAGCGACTTTGAGCTTCTGTATAAGACCTATTGTGAGAGACCACGTTTCAGATCCGTGAGTCATCACTGGTAACACACATAGGTTATAAACCCGAGCCATTCAACTGCACACAAACCCAGACTCCGTGGCTGCTACTAAGAAATTCACATAATATCACTTTGCCCAACCTAAGAATCGAACCCAGGCCCTCATGCACAACAGCCGCTCTTGGCTCTTGTAACCACTAGACCTTTCTAAATCATCATTATCTTCCTACCCATTCTACTTGGGATCGGCGCAACACGTTTTCTTCTTCCATTCTCCCCTGTCAGAAGTCACGGCATCATTTGCTTGTTTCTCTGTCATACCATTCTTCAAACAACCCATCCATCTATTCTTTGGCCTTCCTCTCCCTCTCCATCCATCAACAATTATGTCCATCACTCTTTTAGTCACATGCGTTTCATGCCCTCAAGACAAACGACTTCCTTTCAATTTATCTGTAACAGGCGCCACTTTCAAACTTCCTCTATATACTCATCCCTTACTTTATCCATTCTTGTCACTCCACACATCCATCTCAACATTCTCATCTCAGCTACATGCAATCGTTTTAGACCTTTCTAAATGGCATTGCAAATAACAAGTTCCTTGACACAAACCAGACCTTGGCAACAAAATATTAAACCAGACATTCAAGTATACATTGATACCTAACAATATTTACATTGTAACTGAAGATCTGCACGAAGTCACGCCAGACTTCCAGAGCGTCTATAATAAAACTGATACACGCAATGGATATCTTTTACGATCACTGTAAAACAGAGCTATTTCCGAAATATTTCCCATGAAATGACGAGCGTTAACATTTGAGAGTACTGCAAACTTTGTAGTTTTAAAGAGAATGCTTTCTTTTGAATGTTGACGTGAAAACGTCTAATAAATCGATGAACGCCGGCTGCATGCACGAAAAAGTGTCTCGTTACGCTCATTGTACGCTTGCACCGCATCTATCTCTCTTCCACTCGATTTTATGACGTTGTCACGTTAAACTATCGTCCGTAAACCAACTTTACAGATAACCAATTTTTTTTACTGAAAACATAACTAACATTCTGTGCATTCCTTTGCCTTTTCGGCGACCCACAGCTCCTTTCACGTGGACTATTGCATTTTATAAGCAGTGATACCCCAGTGGTGCGACCGTCGGAATGCCAAGTCATAGGTCTCGAGTTCAAACCCAAGACACGTACCTCTGATTTTTCGGGATCATGTACGTATTGTATAATTATTACTTGCTTCGGTGAAGGAAAACATTGTGAGAAGCACAGTATGCCTAGGAGATATTTCTCGACGGCATGTAAAGTCAAGTCAGAAGCCCAGGGGTGGCATAAAAACTCTGACCACTCAATAAAGAAGATGCAGATTGCAAACTAAAATCTAGCCAAAGAACACAATCTGCCAAAGCCCCAACACTTAAATGACTCAAACGACAGAGCTGTTCAGCTCGCTACGTACTGGCATAAAATGAGTCATCGATTCGAGAAGCAGAAGAAAAAGAAAGGTTTCTTGTACTGACGCCAGCTCATCAACTTACCCGAAACTGTACAATTTTCCCAATCAACCTTGAACCCAATTTTTTTGCAATAAAGTTGAAATTCCTTTCAAGGAATTTGACAGATTGTAGTAGCTTTATGTGCTGGCATCTGTACATCTCTGAAAAAAAAGTGTGTGTGTACTTATTACGCACGTAAGAAGTTATGCTTCTTTGGCGTATAAAACTAAACTGTTGAATAACTAACTTCAGGGTGTCGGTTTTTCGTGACGGTGTGCGCGCGCATTTTAAAAATTTACTTTCATCATTTTTCCCTAACGCGCCAAAAAAGTATAACTACAAAAAAAAACTAACAAACTGCTCAACTAATACCACAGCACATTTTGTGTAAAAACATATACATATTCACCAAACACGCATTTTTGTGAAAACGCATCAGATTTCGTTTACGATCGGCACTAAAACAGGATTACTTCCAAAACATTACCACCCACATGAATAGATGTAATGGTTTTGACTACATTGTGGTTACTTTGGATTTTGATATTTTATATTTGTCACATGACATGTTTTATCAGGACAACCGCAAGAGAATCAAGGTTACCGACGTAGCCCGAAGAATTGCCAAACTTAAGTGGCAGTGGGCAGGGCACATTGCTCGCAGAACGGATGGCCGATGGGGCCGTAAAATTCTGGAGTGGCGACCGCGAACCGGAAGACGTTGCGATAGAAGGCCTCCCACTAGGTGGACCGATGACGTGGTGAAGGTTGCGTGGATCCGCTGGATGCGAGTCACACGGGACCGGTCAATGTGGCGACACTTGGGCGAGGCCTATGTCCAGCAGTGGACACCTTTTGGCTGAAATGATGATGATGATGATGATATTTGTCACGGTTTTCATGAGTCAACATCTGGGTTGTACACAGATCGAAACTCATGAAAACCGATGGTAATATGCTTGCCCCCTATTACATGGGACAAAATGTAACTCAAAACTTAAAAGAATTTATTTCAATTAGTCCATTACAGGCACTTTTGAATGTCAGAAAAACAAAGAAGGCTAAGCTACAGTCACAGACACAAGGCATAATAACTTGTGAAAGTACTGTCGTTGCCCATTCCAAAGCGTAGATCGCTATAGAGAAGAATGGGCAAGAAACTCCATGGACACTCTTTGCAATCAAAATATTGTTACAAAATCTTGGTTACATCATTCATGTTGAGATTATACGTATATGTATGTGAGAACTATGTAGAAATACGTGCATGTTAAGACTAGGACTTAAACATAACTGGTGAAATGTGGGTGTGCTATTAGCTACACCTCTGCTTACCTGTACAGAGATAACAGGCGTGATGTTATATTATGTGATTTACACTAAATTACATTAAAGAAACAGGTCAATATCGTTTTGGTTTAATGCCTAAAATACGAACATCCAAAATATCGAAACAAACATATATGTGTCATTAAATGTTACTGAAAACAGAAACGGGTCTCTAAGGTAGCTAGCTAGCTAGCAAATAGACAATTATAAATATCAGAGGAATAACATTAACTAAAACCTAGACTTAATTTAAAAACAAATTCCCGTCTCAAGTTGTGATACTCTGAACATCCAGGGTGCTTCCAAAGGCGCCTGCAGTTTAAAAGTGCGCAGCCAAGTGAAACAACTTGTATAATTAGAAAACAACTGAGGGCTAGGGAAGCAGTTGAAGTGGGGGTGGTACAAGGAATGAGATGTAGCGTGGGAATTATAATCTGGATCTCTTGAGAGTTCGACTGAATCAGTTTCTTCTAGGCAAGCGTGCTCCATCTTAGGCCACATCATTGTTTCACCAGGCGTGGACGAAAACCTATTAAGAGAAAAAAAGTAATAAGTTATAAAGGGTGTAAACAGACTCTTAATGAAGCCGAAAGGTACTTGTTCTCCCCGTCATTGCGATATTTTTTTTGTTCTAGACTATACCTGGGAAACTTCTAGTTATGGAGATATTGGATATTATACATGTTTTTAATGTAAAATTTTTACTTTAATCACCTCCAGGACCTTGCTATTAAATCTATCCATCAGCACAATGATTAGAGTGCGTTACACTGAGTCCTACTGTAAAAGGTGATTTTTCACCCCAAAAAAAAAAAGTCGTTTCCCAGCACAAATTTTTGCTTTAAGTTACTTAGTTTGATGTGCATAATGCTTGGTTGACGGCTTCGTGAAGAGTCTGTTTACACCCTGTATTACTGCATGAAAAGGCGTCATCAGACGGTGGTTGTAAAAAGAGTAAACTAAAATATTACATTACTTTTATTCAGTAATATTGTCCAGTAATATAGTGATGGCCTCCTCTCTCATGTTCAAGAAAACTTTACTCTTCATTACATTATTCAGCTGCGTCCGGCTTGTACTAGAAGCCGACCCCAACATAGTTGGAAAAAGTTTAGGCGGATGATTCTTCAGACCAGTCGACCAAGAACGACACCAAAAATGTTTAACCATCAAATGTGATAACCAAAGGCCCATTTGGATACCGAAAGGTTTCTGTGAAAAGCAAGCCAGACTATAATATTGCCCAAGCATTATGAAATTGTAGAGCAGTGGTGGCCCAGTGGTGGCAGCCCTGACTTACGAGCAATAAGTTGTGGGTTCAAACCCAGGCAGGCATTACTTTATGTAATTTATTTCATCACCACTGCTCTCAAAACGGTGAAGGAAAACACGTGAGGAAACCGGCATGTCCTTGAACCAAAAATTCGAAGATATGTGCCATCTACCAACCCGCACTGGGCCCGCGTGGTGGATTACAGCCCATTCCCTCTCATAGAGAGCCTGTGTCCCAGCAGTGGGAACATTATAGGCTGATTATTCTTATGCTATTATGAAATCGCTAAATCTTTCAATTTGCACCTCATTTAAAAACTAATTATCCAGGAGATAGTCTTTGTTTGCCTGTCTTGATATCGCCCAGCATTTCCATCGTTCCAATATTTACTACTATTAAGAATATTCATTAACTCCTGTTTTCTGGCTTAAGTTTGTTGTAATTTAGTTACTAGCTAGAAGCAGATTCTGAACCACTGAATACTTTGCTACGGAAGAACCAAAGTTTGTCTATCTTTATAGTATTATTTTGTTGCAATAACGGTGCTTTTTGGGGTCAAGTGTTTAGTTACCATCATCATCATCATTACAGCCGAAAGACGTCCACTGCTGGACATATAGGCCTCCCTGAATGCCTGCCATAATCACCACGATTGGCAGGCGGGTTGGCGATCGCAGTACGGTTGTTACAAAGGCATAGAGAACGCTGCTGCCCATTCTCTGGTAAGTCCCTTAGTCGCCTCTTACAACGCCCACGGGAACACATGGAATGGTGCTATTCTTTACGTCCGACACCAAACAGAACCAGTTTAGTTACCAGTATCAAAATATTTATAATATGTCCAACGTAGTTTCCCTTTTATTGTTGGAATTCCTCAATCGATGTCCTCTGCTCTGGCGGGAGCTGAGTAAAGTCTGTCAGACTCGCCTAACTAAAACCACCCCGGCGTTCCCTCGCACACTAGCGTTGGGGGGCAGCAGCATCTAATGAGACTTCTGCTGAACGTAATATCCCTGGGTCAATGTGTCATTGTGAAATTTTGCGTTCATCTCCGATAAAAATGAAATATTCTAGGGAATTCAAACTTTTCTAAGGAACTCTTCGTTTAAAGGGTGTAAACAGACTCATAACGAAGTCGAAAGGCACTTGTCATTGCGATCATTTTTTTGTTCTAGACCATACCTGGGAACCTTCTAGCTATGGAGATATTGGGGGTCAGTTCCAACTTTTTCACGTTTTTCTTTTTTTTAATACATGTTTTAAATGTTAGATTTTTACGTTAAACACCTCCAGGACCCCTTTACTATTCAATCCTTCTATCAGCACTATGTTTTGAGTGCGTTACATTGAGTCCTACTGGAAAACGAGATTTTTCGGCCCAAAAAAAAAAGTTACCTAGCACAAATTTTTGCGTTAAGTTAATTGGTTTGATGTACGTAATGCTTGGTTGACGGCTTCGTGAAGAGTGTGAGTCTGTTTACACCCTTTATACAATTTATACTGCCATAGTGCAAAGAAACAGAATGTCTGTAGGTAACAAATTTCCACTATACCGAAAATATCAACACTTTCTATTAAATTGAAAATGTGATTAAAAACAATATAGTACACAAGTTTTGCCCGCGGTTATGCTCACATTAATTTAGAATTTGACAAACAATTCGGGTTGTACTCTGCTTGTAATAATATTATTCAATCATGATTCGAAAGACACGTGGCGCTATCTATTATCATAAGAACGTTATTGTTGTTTTCCTCGGGAACAGTTCTTTTTTCTATACATCTGACAACGTTTATGCAAAATTTCAGGATGATCGGTTCAGTGGTTTAGGCGTGAAAAGGTAACAAACAAACTTACTTTCGCATTTATAAGTAATATTTGTTAGGATTAGAATGTATATTATAATATTCTTATTCTTTATTACACACAAAATTAAAAGATATACAAACTAATTTACAATATATAGCTTATGTACAACGGCGAGCTTAACCCAGAATTGGGTTTTCTTACAGCATAATGGTAAATTCAAGTGGGTGAGTAGTTCAAGTGGGTTTGTAAATTTCTACCCGTCCGGAATGACTAATTTATCTTAAAAGCTCAGATAATTCCTAATTATTCTAAAAGTTTTAAAGCTATTTCCTAAATTGATGGTTCTGTGATTAACTATTCATGAATAAACTTGAAAACATAAATTATTATTTGTCACCAAATTCCATTGAATATAGAAACCGCCCTTTTGACGTTCAAAATTTAATTTTAATCACTGATTCTCAAAGTTATGTAAATAATTATTAATGAAACGGTATTCTAGCTTATTTATTAGATAATATTGAAAATTATGGAGAGGAAGGCCAAGGAAACGAGGGATGTATTGTATGAGAAGCATATGAAATAAAAAGGAGTATACGCGTATATAGACGTCACGTTTGAGAGAGGAGAATGAAAGAAAAAAAAAGGGCAAGTTGGATTCCCGCACGAAGGGATCCGCATAAACCGAAAAAAAAACGTTTCTGGCTGTCTGTCACCAGGCTGTATCTCATGAACCGTTATCACTAAACAGTTGAAATTTTCACAGATACTAAAAATATAAATCTATATATATAAAAGAAAGTCGTGTTAGTTACACCACTTATAACTCAAGAACGGCTGAACCGATTTGGCTGAAAATTGGTGGGGAGATAGCTTAGAACCGGGAGACGGACATAGGACTTTTTATCCCGACGACCGCGTTCACGGAAAAAAAAAGAATAAAAACATTTTTAAATAAATTAGCGCAACTGATAGCCCACGTCACGTAGGTAGGTAGATACAAGGGAGGTAGGGTCGGTAGGTACTAGGAATGTAGGTAGGAAGGGTAGGTAGGTAGGGCTAGGGTAGGTAGGTAGGGCTAGGGTAGGTAGGTACTAGGGAAGTAGGTAGGGTAGATAGGTACTAGGGAGATAGGTAGGGTAGGGTAGGTAGGGTAGGGTAGGGTAGGTTGGGTAGGTAGGGTAAGTAGGGTAGGTAGTTTTGGTAGTGTAGGTAGGGTAAGTAGGGTAAGTAGGGTAGGTAGGGTAGGGTAGGGTAGGGTAGGTAGGGTAGGTTGGATAGGTAGGGTAAGTAGGGTAGGTAGTTTAGGTAGGGTAGGTAGGGTAAGTAGGGTAGGTAGGGTAGGGTAGTCGCAATATTATTTAATTGCATTATGTGACGCAAACGAAGTTGCGCGGGTCAGCTAGTTATTAAATAAATAAAGGGAGCTAAAACTCGTGTCTTGCATGGGAGCCCTTTTAATTATTTTTAATTCACTAAAATGGATGTCAGGTTTAGGAAACAGGTACTAGGTTTTGCCCAGGAATTCGCCCGCGTCAGAAATAATCCCACCGAGACATTCGACCGGGATAAAAATTATCCTATAACCTAACACGACGATAATGGTCTATTCGTGGATCAGACACTTAAAATTATGTACAGCTGTTAAGCGTAAGCGTAAAGATATCGTACAGACAGAGTTACTTTCAAAATTAAGCAGAGAAGAAGTGAACGTGGGAAGGGAAGCCATTGGGTATCGCCTTATAGTGTAAGCCTTACACTATAAAGGGTGTAAAAAAACTCATAACGAAGTCGAAAGGCACTTGATTTTCTCGTCATTGCAATCAATATTTTGTTCTAGACCATACCTGGGAACATTTTTTACAAGATTTTTTTTACAAACATGTTTTTAATGTATTTTTTTTTTACTTACACCTTCACGACCTCCGTACTATTCAATCCATCCATCAGCATATTGTTTTGAATGCGTTACATTGAGTCCTACCGTAAAACGTGATATTTCACCCCAAAAAAAAAAGTCGTTTCCCAGCAATAATTTTCGCGTAAAGTTACTTAGTTTGATGTACAGAATGCTTGGTTGACGGCTTCGTGAAGAGTCTGTTTACACCCTCAAGGTGGAAGAGATACCGATGCTAAAACGGTAACCACGTATTCCATACAATCAGAATCAGAACTCGACATCAGAAATTTAAAAATAAAACACCTATTCTATACAATTAACCGTGTATGAGAGCAGCGGTGGCCCAGTGGTAGCGACCCCGACTTACGAACAGTAACTTGTGCGTTCGAACCCAGGCAGGCGCATTACTTTGAGTAATTTATTTCATCACCACTGCTCCCAAAAACGGTGAAGGAAAACATCGTGAGGAAACCGGCATGTCCTAGAGCCAAAAATTCGAAGGCATGTAACATCTACCAATACGCACTGGGCCCGCGTGGTGGATTATAGCCCATTCCCTCTCTTAGAGAGGAGGCCTGTGTCCCAGCAGAACAGAAGTAGGCTTCATTTAACGAGCAAAAACGCACGCACACATATACAAGTTTCATGTACATACAGCGAGTGTACGCACTCATGATCGGCAATTGTTTAAAATCTCGTCGCGCACATAGGGCACGCTTTACGTACAGTGAGTGCAAGCGCACTCGCGACTGTGATTTGTTTCGAGATGGCGTCACGTTCGCGCCTATGTGTGCGTGTGCTTATTTAAACTCGATATTTGAACCGTCTCTACTTGTCTTTTGGTGTTAAAACCAAATACTAAATAATAGGAAAGATCTACATAAATTACCTACTCCACAAATACCGAATTGGTAATCGTTTAAGTTCTCTCTCAAAGGGACTATCAGAAATATTGGAATTTCACAGTAAACCAATTAAATATTCGATTAGCATAAATTGTGAACTTTGACTTCAATGTTGTAACTTCGTCGGGGAGAATTTGAATTCGCTGGTCATTAGACAGACGGCTATTCTAGAGGAGTGGTCATTTTAAGCCATATTTTAGCCGTGCCCAGCTTAAAATGAGAGGAGTGCGTTAAAAGTAGCTGAAATGCATAGTGCAGTATGGAGAAGATTAGTAACCTTAGAGTGGGGCAATTATTTTAATAAATGACTTTCATGCCATCATGCGCAAACGATGCAATTTAGGGGTAGCCCTAACAGTATTTTAGCTACACTGATGGACAAGGTTGACGGACCTTTAATTAGGCTCTGGGCTGGCAGACATGGGCGTGCACATGTTCGTGTAGCCAATTAGTGTATTATAAATTTTTAAGTTATTGTTATTTACTAACAAAGGATAAGTTCGTACTAACACTATATGGATCCATTGCCATTGGTCTGAATTAAAAAGTTTGAATTTGAATTAATCACAGGAAGGAATAAAATCCTGCTATCATTTCACATCTTAAAAATTAGATGCTGTTTGTAAAATTACATTTGATATTCCTTGACAAAATATATATGATGATTGATGGAGAGGGAGAGGAAGACCAAATAAAAGATGGATGGGGTGTGTGAGGACTGATATGAAGGACAAGGAGTAAATGATAACGTGACGATTGACAGGGGAGAATGGAAGAAAAAAACGTATTGCGCCGACCCCAAATAACATGGGACAAGGGCAGGGAGATACCTGCCAGGGCTGCGGGACTGTTTGAAAGAGATACCGCGGCCCTGGAACACAAGGGCCCTGGGCAAGGAAGGAACATGGATGGGTTTTAGTCAGTACATGTCTAACACTCCCTTCCGCTCCGACCACAGTGGGAGAAGTCTTTTGATGATTTCCCATACGAAAAAAAAAACAAAAATGGGCAGGGAAATAATGATGATGATTCCTTATCGATTTGTATTCAATCGATTAGTGATTGACTATCGAATAAGATAAACTATTGTTATTGAGGTAAAATTCTTTAGGGAACCGCAACCGTAGGACATTAACGAAGCGAAAACACACATTTTCGTACAGTGAAGAAACCACTCGAGCCACTACGGTCTGTCAAAGCGATTGAACTGTATTGTCGCTGCGGTACCTTTTATGAATTCCACACAATCAAAAGATATTGAAGAAAATAGCTGTCACAATATCACGCCTGTAATCCCCGAACGGTTAGGCAGAAATGTACACATTAATACACCCTTATTTTGCCAGTTATTTTTAAGTCCCATGTAATAGGAGGCTAGCCTATTGCCATCAACCGGGCACAACTTCAAATCCAGACTCCTTGGTGACGACTGAGAAATTCCAGATAAAAAAACCCAATAACGTTTTGCCCGTCCCGGGAATCGAACCCAGGACCTCATGCACAGCAGTCGCGCTTGCGACCACTAGACCAACGAGGCAGTCAAACAAAAACAGCATCGTCAGACACAGTCTGGTTGCACCCTCAGGATTGCAGAACCCGTTAGTAGAACTTATGTAAAATCTAAAATTAAGTGTTATTATTCCAGTTCCGACCTCAGGCTCTTGCAATCAGACGGCCACAGGAATCAACTCAGCACCTCATTTGGGTTTTAATAAGAAGCAAAAAGTTGGATATTTTGCAGTGTTTTCGGAATGAGGAAGAGCAAAACCAGCCCAGTGCAAGTCGGATTCGCACACACAGGGTTCCGTATGTATGTTTGATTATATCAAAAAATAAAATAACAATATCACTTAGAAGAGCTGTCAATAGGCACACCCACACAGTAATATATCTTGAAATATTTCTTTTGTATCCCTCAGTTACCCTAAATGCAATTAATTTATAATATATCCGCTAGATTAAACATAAAAAATGACATAATTTATTTTTAAAAGTCCTCATTTACAATAGATCAATTAGATTTTAGACGATCAAAATGTAGTGAACGTTTTTATTATAATTTCATAGGTATCACCTACTCTCCAAACAACTATGTGATGCCATTAGAGTCGGGGAAAAATGGGTGTGACATATGGACGAACAGACGGACATGGTTAATCTTTATGGGTTCTGTTTTAGCCACATGGCTACGGAACTCTAAAAAGCAAAGGATTTTTTACTTAGTATGTACTTATATTTCTGATTGTCATGCCCAGTTTACTAAGTCGTTTCGTAATGAACGTTGTCTGTATGTTACTAGGTTAACATGAATACTGTGGGTCTTGCTGGGCCATGTGAAGTAAACGCATCGTAAATTTGGACGATTTTAATATTACGACCGCTAGTTTCTCAAATAATATTTGCTAACTTTACATGGTTGATTTAATCCATTTCCTTGTGTTACGTTTTGTACATGTGTTTAACATGTTATAAATAGGGATGCATCTGATTAAAAGAGTGATGGACATGAATAATTAGGGATTGAGAGGGAGAGGAAGGGAAACGAAAAGATGGATGGATTGTGTGAGGAATGATATGAAAGAATAATATGCTATAATATAATACGAGTACATGATATGTTATAATATAATACAACTATTGTTCTTAAGATTTATAAATAAATAACCACAATATAATACTATTGATCTCAATTACAAATAACATGTATGTAGTGATGCTGCTTTATGTTACTTTCTTTCTTATTGATTTATTTATCTATTTTTTCGTGAAATTGTATTAGTATGTTACTCATAACCCTCTATTTGTAAATTATAATTAAAAATAATGTCTATGATTTCATTAACTACATACAATTTCATTTAAACATTATATATAGCTGTGCCCTAACAGGGTCCATAATACTGTTCTTAGCTGTAAGCCTATTATAACTCCTTTTCGTAACATTATGGTACGCAATAAAATAATTATGAAATATGAATATGAAAGAGAAAGCAGTAAATTATACTTTCTGAAAGGGGAGAATGGAAGAAGAAAACGTAATGGGCCGACCCCAAAAAGAATGGGACAAGAGCAGGACGCTGATGATATTGTGAACGTTTTGTGCTTCTCATAAAACAATACCCAAGTTGTTGTAGAAGAATTGTACTCTTGATTCAAAAAATCCTTAAAAAGGTAATAATATGTTACTTTGCGTCACACCTTCGTGCTGAAGAGCCTCTGGCAGCTTTACCATAAGTCTTTGGGAAAAGGTCTACCCCATAATTTTCAATGTATTAATATTTTTCTTTCCTTCTGGTCCTTAAAAGAGCACATGAAAAGAAGTCTTCCAATTACATTAAAAAGAAAACTCATCGACATGTGCATCCTGCCCGTCCTAACCTACGGTGCGCAAATTTGGTCACTTACTGAACAACAAAAGTCCAAGCTTAAGATTTGCCAGCGAGCGATGGAGCGTAGCATAATAGGTGTCAAGCGATCAGATCGCGTTAGAAACACCACTCTGCGCTCCATAACTCAAGTAGCTGATGTTGGAGTTAAAACAGCCAAGCTGAAGTGGGAGTGGTCTGGCCATGTCACACGGATGCAACTGAAA
The DNA here is from genome assembly GCA_950005105.1 of Lycophotia porphyrea. Lineage (NCBI taxonomy): Eukaryota > Metazoa > Arthropoda > Insecta > Lepidoptera > Noctuidae > Lycophotia > Lycophotia porphyrea. The sequence continues at coordinate 13,733,680 of OX465406.1, forward strand.
AAAAAGAGGGGGCAAAGATAGTCACTCACTGGACGCCTGAGGGACATCGCCGACGAGGTCGACCTCGGCGAAGGTGGTGTGTGATGATCTGGTCATGTTTACGGGGCAAGCGTGGCCAGAAATCGCACAGACCAGAGAAGTTTGGAGGGAGAAAGGGGAGGCATTTGCCCAGCAGTGGGACACAAAACAATTTTTTTTTTTTTTTTTTTCTAAAAAAGGGAGGGTTTTTCCCCTAAAACTAGACAAAATTTCAACTAGTTGAGCATTTAACTATGAAACTTTTAGAAAACGAAAATGGTCTAACTACATTTAGTTAGTTTGAACATTCTAAACTGAATTTTAACCTTTAGAAATTTAATAAAAGCAACATTTTTAGCACAGCTGGCAATTATTGTTTTAAAATTTGGAATTCAGAGCGAGAATCAGGTTTCGGGTTTTAAAACCGCCCAACGTTGTAGTCCGAATCAACGCTTTTCCCTCTGGGAGAAGTTTCAAAAGGACACAAAATACGTCGCAACGGATATGCTACCTTATATTTATGCTAGCCTAGTACTTTTCGTTGTCTAAAAGATGATTTTAATCAATATTATGGAGAATAGCCTCGTTGTTTCTCTGTTAGATAGGATACTGTTTTTGTTTTAAATGCACTAGACTAACCACGAGGGTAAGCGTAAAAAATTTACAAGCGATTTCATTTGTTTCGCGAATCGACATGGAGAGGGAAAGATATCCTAAGGCATTTCGTAATATGTTCCGAAAGAGCCACTTCGCAATTTTTCGCAAGGCCGACATACCAAACATCATTCGAGGAAACGAATGTTCATACAAAAGAACACCTCAAGTTTCTATTTTCCCATTTTGGATAGTAGATTCTTTCTGTTATTTTAACGTTTAAAAAAAAGTGGGTGTGTTTGCAAACATTTAAACTTTCACACGAACAGTTACACCCCAAACAACTACCTTTAGGCCATACAAATGTTTGTTTCGAACGGGAATCGAACCCGCATCATAGTAAATTGCTCACCCACTATGCAACCAATGGGCCACCACTGCTGTACACTGCAAATTTACAATACCAGCATTAGGTCCTCAGCATTTCGACTGACTTTCAATAGCGATTCAAAGCAAAAAAGATTAATATCTAAAGGTGATAGCCAAGATAGATCATTACTCATTACTGAGTTATCTCTCGTCCATTTGACTAATTAGATGATTTGAACGTGATCCAAATACAGATAGCAGTTGATTGATAACGACAGATTCTACTGTTCGTTTTAATTAGGGTTCTATTAAAAACTGGTCAAGTACGAGTCCGTATCGTGACTAGAAACGAGGATCTTTGAAATGTTACTTTTTTTTAAGCAGTCGCCACAAAAGACTAGAGAGACTAGAGATTTGAGACTCAAGACCATCTCTTAGACTATCCTCTACGAAGCTCAGATCCATGCGTCATGTTCGTGAACGGGCGTTGTCAGTTGGGACTGGTTATCTCTTAGCTGCCACGGTTTGTTTTAATTACTTTATTTTTAAATTGTTGATTTACTCTGGACGCTCTTAATTTGCACGTCTTTTTACATCGTTCTCACATAATTATAATGTATAATCTCAACATGAATCAGGTAACCAAGATTTTTTAACAATATTTTGATTTAAAAGAGTGTCCCTGGAGTTTTTATTTTATTTTTTTATTTTATTTATTTGGCTCACCAGAAATTAAATACACTGCTTCATAGATGCGATATACATTAAATAGAAGTTACTGACAAGTGTATTAACCTCTTACAGGTAAGCACATCATGCACGACTTATTTGTCGTTGAGTGCCTAATCAAAATCAGATGAGTACCTAAATACTCACCGCACCCAACTATGGTTTTTAAATACATAATTAAAATCATGTCACATTACAATCAATATCTATAATTAAAATCAAAATTTAAATTTATAAACAAATTTCAAATTTAAATCACATAAAAAAAAAAAAAATTCAAATTTAAATCACATAAAAAAAAAAATAAGTTAAAATCAATTCAAATTACAATCGAAATTAAAATTAAATTAAAAATGAAATAAACATGCAACCCTCAACACTAAAATGATTTTACAAGTTTTTTAAATAGTACCTCTGAACTTACCAAGTGAGTCAGAGTGCACATCTACGAGATCACTGCAGCTGTTTAATAGTTTACATAGGCAGAGTTTCTTGTCCATTCTTCTCCGTAGAGATCTACGCTTTGGAATGAGCAACTACAGTACTTTTCAAGTTATTATGCCTTGTGACTGTGACTGTAGCTTCGCTTTTTTTTTGTTTTTTTGACATTAAAAAGTGCCTCAAATGATCTTATTGAAATAAATGCTTTGAGTTTGAGTTTGAGCTACTCGAAAGTAATGTATTATAGTGGCTGTACACTCCCGCCGAGACACTCCGAGGCATGGCGAGTGTGACAGTGTATAATATTAGTAGTAATTTTGTCAAGGCTTGGTGTGCTTTGCTCAATGTTACAGTCTTTCACTCACCCGCGAAGTCGCGGGCAAAAGTTAGTATCTAAATAAACTAAACACACATCGTTTATATTATTAGCTACAGAGCTACTCCTAATCCTTCTAAAGGTGCGACAGCCATCAAAAGCGAAGCGATTAATCTTTCGCCTCGCATCGCGTCAGTAACACGCGTGTCTTGATGTATCGTTATCCTTCGTTTTGTTCCTAACGAACTATGTTTACATAGGGGTAAGCAGAGATGTTGGTTGTGTCGTGTAGAAGATTGGGTGAGATATGGGACTGTTGTTCGTCTGTATGTATTTTTTTTGGTGTATGTTCATCGATATTTTCGCCAATTGTGAACCGATTTAAAAAAAAAACTTTTTTAGTTCGAAAGTTTATTTTACATATTTTTCTTTTATCTTTTGTATTTGTAACCCTAGCGATTGTTTTCAATGTCATGTATCCTATAGTTAATCCGTGAACAGCGGTGTGGGCTGCAATATTGTCTATAAGTTTTGTATATTTCCTATTTCTATGTTTTATATTGCAGCTGTTTGTTGTTCCTTTTGAATAAAAATAAAATAAAATAAAAATAAAAGGGCATACTCCCGAGGTGGTTCCATAGAAATATTGTTATGATCTGATCATGGACTTCGGAGGTATGGAACGGAAATCTGCAATAATAGACAGAAAATCTGTCGTAATTGCTGCAATCAAAAGAAAAGGCTTTGAATTATTTGGCTGCCTCTTCAGCCATTTTATTTTATTGTTTTGGTTTTCGGCCACGCATTAAACCTGTATAAATTAATTTTCTAGAGATGGCTCTAGAAAATGTCATTACAGTGCCCGAAAGTCTGACAACCAGTCTGAACAAGGGGTATTTGTATTACTAACTGAATAGTGGAGGACAGATAGGTAGTCGCTTTATGTAAAATACTGATCTTCAACCGCATCCGGTTAGACTGGAAGTCGAACCCAACATGGTGCATAGGGAACAGGCAGGCAGATTAACTAAAAAGCAAACGTATGGACACATTTTGGGAAGAACCATCTCTAGAAAATGTTGGATAGTTTAAGTACTCATAAATGTCAACGTATACGTCGGGTTGGCAGGATTTAGACCGTTAAACTCGTACACCATGTGGGCAGACGATGGGTTTCGTGCAATGAAAATACACTGGGTGCGATACACTGTTTCTATTAAACTAACAAATTACTTGAAATTACACTTTAACACAATAAAACGGGGCACAATGAATCGGGGTACAGTTCCAGGACGTCTCAACTTCGCTGCGATCAGACACAGAACAGTTCTCTCCCCGAGCTCTAAACATCAGGGCTCTGTAGAAGCAAGCTGTGGTGTTGGTACACTTGTCCATAGGTGCGGGACGTTACCACCGGCGCGCTTGCGATTCATTCCATGTCCGTACTAATGAACTGATCCGATATTTATATCCGAATTCTACACAAACTACCTAGCTGTGAAGTCCTAGTTACCAACAGAAATAAATTTAAATAAATAATTTCTACAGAAAACAAAGCATTTATATAAATAACTTAATAGGTTACCGATACGTCAATGTTTTATCAAAGTATCGAAAATAAATATTCCGCAACACAGCACCATTTTGTGTTGGCCCCTGATATTTTGTTCCGTTCCTTCAAAATATGAAGCGAATATTAAAATCTCCTCGTGACAAGAGCTCTATGCAAACTGGTCGGGTAACAAAAAGTGGGTTAAGGCGTGTCCAGACGTAATAAGCTTGGACGCGAGTAAAATTTAGAGCTTTTAGTTCAGTGTTTAGTGTGGTTAAAGATAATTCTGGTGTATGACAGTAAGCCTCGACTTTAATATTATTTCTGTCCTATCATCATCATCATTTCAGCCTGCTTGACATAGGCCTCCCCCAAGTGTCGCCACATTGAGCGGTCCCGTGCGACTCGCATCCAGCGGATCCCCGCAACCCTCAGCAGGTCGTCGGTCCACCTAGTGGGAGGCCTTCCAACGCAACGACTTCCGAATTCCAGAGCACTCCAAAATTCTGGTGTATGACAACCGAGTAAAAGATGGTGGGTCTTGGATGGCTTCCTCGCAAATTGGTGAGAAGAAGCACATCATCGTGAGAAGTGGAAGAAATGGGGGGAAGCCTTTGCTCAGAAGTGGGATAGTATGGGCTAACTAAAGAAAAAAAAATGTCAGTAAGCCCCAACTTTATATTCACTAATATCACAGTATCTTTGATCCAATACTTCGCTAATTTGTAACCATTAAGCGACGTTCCTATTTCGTGTACAATGGCGTACTGCTAAATATTATTTCTGTGCTATAATTAAGTTAAATACTAGTAAAGGATGTAAAAAGACTCTTAACGAAGCCGAAAGGCACTTGTTCTCCCCGTCATTGCGATCATTTTTTTGTTCTAGACCATACCTGGGAACCTTCTAGTTACGGAGATATTGGGGGTCAAAGTTATAGATAAGGGATAGATTATAGCCTGGAATAAGACATAGGCTACTTTTTATCCCTGGAATAGGTTTCCATGGGTTGCGGGAACGGGATCAAATTTCATGATTACTTTTGGTCACGATAACCGACATCCACGCGGGCGAAGTCGCGTGCATCAGCTAGTTACATTATAAAGTATCATCTAAGTGCTCCTCTGTCTGTTACCAAACATCGTATTTAAATCCATCCCTCCATCTTTTTACAAAATCTCATTCCTCTCTCAATTTATAAAATCCCAAAAGAAAACATCTACTTATTCCGTCTGAACAAATCTTTATATCCCCGGCGTATAGCCGATATTATTGTTATGATAATCAAAATCATTATTATTGCGTTTCCACGAGATTTGTGCTGTCATAATAACATTATTTTTTAGAAATAACGTATTCGAGAGGAAATCGATAGGATGGCGGTTAAACTTTTTTGACTATTGGGTGTAGTCGTGAGTAAATAAAACAGCCACTCGGATCGATCTTTAGGTTAAGCCGCGATTGCCTAGGTTGGTCCGTGGATGGGTGACCACCCATTACGTACCGAGTTTCCTCCGTGCCTCGAAAAGCACGTTACGTCGGCTGTTATTTGTAGATCTTTGACGGTCGATACAGGTACCTAGTTGCCCGAAAGTCTGACAACCAGTCTTACCAAAGGGTATCGTATTGTTCAGTACTAACTGGGTTGTGAAGGTCAGAAAGGCAGTCGCTCCATGTAAAATACTAGTTTACAGCTGGACGTGATGTTATGTTATGTTATTTTTTAGTAAACAAGAGGTTATAGTAAAGTATTACACATTTTAAATACAAACCTTTTAGTTTCGTATATTTTTTACCCATCTGAACTTTCATAAATTTTAATATGTTGCTAATATACATTTTTTTTTACAGGTACGGAATCAAGAAAGACCACTGCACCAGATTGCTAATTACCAATTAAATTAAGGTAACGCAGTAAAAATTTTACTAATTAGAGTTTACGATGGAGGATCCTTCAGTATATTCTGTGGCATAAAATAAAATAAGCTACCATTTTTATTTTATTTTATGCAGAGATAAAATATCCTTAACATGTGTTCTGTAGCAACGGCATAATTTACAGTTTATTTATTCACTACTTAGATTGATGAACAAAATAAGAATAGAAAATATCATTAATTATATCTTACTCATATTAAAAATGCCAAAGTTTGTAAGGATGGATGGATGGATGGATGTTTGTTAGTCTTTCACATGAAAACTGCGGAACGGATTTGGATGAACATTTGGCACACAGGGTGTAAAAAGACAGACAGAAGCCGAAAGGCACTTTATCTCCCCGTCATTGCGATCATTGCGATTTGTTCTAGACCATACCTGTTATTTGGGTTTCGACAATATTTCAGCAAAACTCATGTTAGGCTAAGAACTCACGGAGCGATTTTCGCCCGTAACCGCCGCGGTCGTGGATCTGCGGTTTTATTTCAAAACTCACGAGACCGGTTATTCGCGCGGTTACGCGGCCGCCGCGGTTGCGATCATCGCCCGCAAACGTGGCGGGCGATGATCGCAAGATTGCAAGACGGGCGGTTAACGATCAGTTGAGTGACAGTGGAGCCTTAAGTTGGCAATTATCAAAAATTTAAGTTAATAAATTATTGTAGTTATAGGAAACCCGAGTCAATAAAGAAAAGAATGGTAGCGCTGACATTTATAAATAAACCTGTATAATACTAACCATATTTTTTTTTATTTCTCTCGTCCGAATTTTCAAAATCTTTATTTAAAATAGTACAGACTTCCTCCCATGCTTTGAGCGTCAAACTCTTGTATTTGTATTCTTCCAAACTCTTGTCCCATAGAACTGGCCTTTCTTGTACTAAGGTAATTAAGAGATCTATTTCAATATCCATTTTATTAGAATATTATACTTATTGTTTGTTGACAACGTCACGATGCCACGTGTAATAACAAGTCACTGATGCAAAATGGCCGGATCTCTGTACCTCCCGCCGCGCCGCCCGCCGGCCCCCGCGGTCGCCCGCCAACCGATCGCAAAGCGCGCGGGCGCTACCCGCCGAGGCTGCGGGTAACCGCGGCCCGCGCGATTCTACTAGTTGCCCGCCGGTACAGCGGGAGCCGCGTACAACCGCGTACACCGCGGGCGTAAAACGCGTCGTGAAATGTGCTTTAATTTTTTATATAAATATTTGCATTCTACAGAAGCTGCGGGCCCGCAACCGCAGCGGACGCGGGCGAAAATCGCTCCGTGAGTTCTTAGCCAGATTTCTTTATAAACGATATTTATTGTTCAACAAAAACGACATGACATTTGTCTACAAAAAGAAAAAGCAACAACACCATCTGTGTCAGAAAACGGAAACTAATCGCATACGTGTATGAAGACACTCTCCAACAAAATGTTTACAAAGGTATCTATAATAATATATCTTATAAACTTATATTTATTCAATAACCTTCTAGTTAATTCCAAATTAGTTAGTTCCAAATTTTTTAGAAGTTTTTGTTTTGCTGGTTAGTTTGCTAACCACCTATTCTAGGTTGTTTAAAAATATTTCCACGTCATCTATCGACAATGCACTGAACTGTTATGCTTTTTAAAGTCATTGTTGACCGTGTGTTGTGAAAACCGCCATGGTGGTTAGTAAACTAGCCAAAGGGGCTAGTTTACTAACCACCATGGCGGTTCCTCGAAAGCCTTTTTTAGTATTTTCGGAAAATATTTTTTTTCTTAATAGTTAAACCCTAACTAAAAAAAATGTCCAATTGTTTTATTTATAAAGTCATCTAATTAAAAGTGTGACTGAAAGAGTTAAGACACCTTCACGACCCCCTTACTATTCAATCCATCCATCAGCACAATGTTTAGAATGCGTTACATTGAGTCCTACCGTAAAACGTGATCTTTCACCCCAAAAAAGAAGTCATTTCCCAGCAAAAATTCTTGTGAAAGTTACTTAGTTTAATGTACATAATGCTTGGTTAACGGCTTCGTGAAGAGTCTTTTTACACACTTTATATTAATCCATATTTATTAATCATATTATGCTCCCGTGGGACAGTTCCCAAACTTCACGCGGGCGAAGCCGCGGGCATCAGCTAGTACACCAAGTAAGTAACATTCATAAAAGAAAACATTTCACACAGGGTGACACAATGGGGGATCTAAAAAGTTTCACTTTCTGCATTTATTTTGTAGACAGCACCCCCGGACATAATAGGAAAACAGACCCTTCAAATATTTTTGCCAGTACGTTACAAAAATATGTGCCAAGATATTCTCAACCCTCGAAAATAGGTACATCATAATAATATCTTCACACAAAATCAATGTCACCCATGGGTTTCCCCATTATCCGCCATAAGCTCGTATACAAGGCGCATTTTTCAAGATTATCCGGATAAAACCGGATAAAACTGAACCTATCCGGGTAAGGGATGGCTGTTATTATTCTATTCTACCCGCGATTTGGTTGTGTTTGTTCAAGATGAATAAGTTTTCAATGGATAAATTTTTATTTCATTGTTGAGGGGTTGAAATGCGGTGAATCTGTTTTTATTTTGCGTTAAGTGTTTACTCAAATAGTCGATACTATTTACGATCATTTGATTGACAACTGTTATTTAAATGTTTTACACAGTCACATTTCACCAGTTATATTTTAAGCCCTTGTAATAGGGGGCGAGCCTATTGCCATTAACCGGGCATAAATCGAAATTCTTTGACTGCTTGACTGCGGAAAAACTCAATAAAATTTTGCCTGACCTGTGAATCGAACCCAGAACCTCATGCTCGGCAGTTGTGCTGCGACGAGTCTAGCCTAGTTTTACAACACTTCACTAGATAGATATATTTGTTACGACATCTTAAATATCAGTCTGGAGAGGACACTATGAATAGTTTTATGACAAAAGACACGCCTTTGCGGAGAATACCTCTTTCGTAGTTTGTACACAGTGCTACGAATTCCAGTGAGCCATCGTTGTGCTAATTTTAGTTTTAACTAGTTGGTGCCAGCGATCTTCGTCCGCGGGAATAATTATAAAAATATAAATTCCCTGTTTTGCACGGAACCCAAATCCCTTTTTTTTTTAAATAAAACTACCCTAAATTACTCCTTACAACATCAGCTATTTGCGAGTAAAAATTCTGTCAAAATCGGTCCAACTATTTCGGAGATTAGCTGGAACAAACCGAAAAAAGTTAAAAAAATATGTATTTTTGTCATAAGCAGGTAAGTGTGCATGCATACAATAAAAAGCTGTTATTTGAAATTACAAACATACACTTCAATTTTAATTATTAGTATGTATCATCATCATCAGCAGCCTATAAATGTTCCCACTGCTGGGACACAGGCCTCCTCTCTATGAGAGGGAATGGGCTATAATCCACCACGCGGGCCCAGTGCGGATTGGTACAGTGCAGTGTGGTTAATATGTATCGATGAAACATTTTGAAATGGATTGTCACTTGTCTAAGCGCTCACCCCATAAAATTGATTATTAGTGATGAGTTTAAAACTACAACCCTTTCACTCTGTCCCACAGCTTTAACACTTAACAGCACCCTTTAGACCAACCACACAAACCTCACTCACAAAACAGCCACCAAAATTCCCCATAAAGCAATAATAAAAATTACAGAAACTCCTGAAAACATTTGACACAATCCTGAAATCGGACCCACGAGGGCTGTTACAACCAACTGCACCGTAAAAGAGTGGGTCGTTCAAGGGGTAGTTTTCACCCCCTTTTTTTTCACCCCCTACTTTTCACCCCCAGGGGTATAAGGGACAGATAAATAATGTTAGGGACGTTGTGATGACAATGGGAAGTCACATAAGTCATGTGTTCGCCCCTTATCGTTGAGTTTTTCGGGGGTATAAGTGATATTAATAGTAGTTGTGAGTGGATGTGAGAAAGCCTTTTTCTTTTGTGAAAGAGCCTAATTTTATGGTAATATGTTTCGGGCTCATAAATAATAGTAATTTATGTTTCGGGCTGAGGAGCTCATAGCTAAATAATAACAGCCGCTCGGGTCGATCTTTGGGTTAAGCCGTGTTTGCCTAGGTTGGTCTGTGGATGGGTGACCACCCATTACATACCGAGTTACCTCCATGCCTCGGAAAGCACGTTAAGCCGTTTGTCCCGGCTGTCATTTGTAGATCTTTGACAGTCGTTACGTAGTCAGTGGCCCAAAAAGTCTGACAACCAGTCTTACCAAGGAGTATCGTATTACCCAGTACTAACTGGGTTGTGAAGGTCAGATAGGCAGTCGATCCATGTAAAATACTGGCATTCAGCAGCATCCGGTTAGACTGGAAGCCCAACATAGTTGGGAAAAGGTTAGGCAGATGATGATGTTTCGGGCTCATAAAATATGAGGAAAATTGGCTGTCTTAGGCCGAATTTTAGAAATGAAACTAAACGCAATCAGCCAACTACACTTCAACCAACGTTATCCTATCCACTGCTTAGCTTTTTATTCATTTAATTTTTTTACAAAACTAGCTGTTGCCTGCAACCTACGTTCGCGTGAAATTCTTATTAAAAAAAAATCCCCATTATTATAGGCACCTCCCTATTTGAATCGAATTTTGTTACCAATTTCAAGGTTTTTTTTTGCATGGAACCTTAATCTAAAATAAAAGTAGTATAAGTTACTCCTTGTTACATCAGCTATCTGCCAGTGAAAGTCCCGTCAAAATCGGCCCCGCCATTTCAGACATTAGCCGGAACAAACAGGCAAAAATTGTAAAACATCTTGTTTTGGTATATGTACCATGTATATACTCATATGCACTTAGTAAAAAGCGGTTATTGTAATATTACAAACATACACTCCAATTTTATTTATCTGTATGCATGTATATGTATGTATGTATATGTATGTACGTATGTATGTATGTAAAAAACTAATGAAACTAATGTATGTATGTTTTATAAAACTAAGTATATGAACTCTGCCTTGTATATATATATACTTGAAATATGGAAATTCGCTCACAAACACCAAGACTTTTACACTAAACAAGAAGACATACAAACAAGATACACACTTCTATACAAAACATGACTTAACCTACCAAACTACCCGCTACCCGCTTAAAAATATATCCAACAAGTCCTCAGGTTATGTCAATAAAAATATACAATATGTTACCCGAATCAATCAGAAAAGAAAACAAAATCCATTTATTCACGAACAAATTAAAAAAGTTATTATTAAGTAAATGTTACTACAATGTCGACGAATATTTAAATGATAAAAATCTTTGAAAGCATTATAAAAATAAACAAAAATGTTTTTAGAATAAGTTCAGTTATAAGATCCTCAAATGATAAGTCCTCATCTAAACTTATCTTTCTTTTGCTGTGCCCGACAGGGTCCATGATTGTTTCGTTTTGAAAAATGTTTACCACCTAAGCCTACATTGTGGAATGCAATAAAGAATTGAGTATTGAGTATGTAAGATGTAAGATGTAAGATATCGTGGGACAACCAACACACCGCCATCTGATCCCAAACTAGGCAGAGCCTGTACTATGGCAACCAGACAACTGATAAACATACTTATATATTTCTAAATATATACATATTATAGATAAATTTACACCCAGATACAGAACAAATAATCGTACTCATCGCACAAAGATTTGTCCTGTGTGGGAATCGAACCCACGACCTCCGTCCTAGCAGTCAGGGTCACTAACCACTAGACCAACAGGCCAATCAACATGTATAGACTTAAAGAAATACCTTCTGCTCTTATCAAAATGTTGATTGGTAGCATCCTCCAGACCTTGAACGAAGGAGGGGTAATTTAGGACGGCGTTAATGGGTCCCGTTCCTTATCTGGGACATTATTTAATTTCGTACCAAGAGCCTTATTATGGTTTCGGTTTCGAAAGTCTAATTTCACATTCAAGTACTTCAAGATTGTTAAATTTGTAGGGTAGACAGAATGGGAGAACGCTCATGGACTTTTGCATTTTGATTATGAAAAAATATTTTCATTTCAGTGGCCCAAAAAGTCTCACAACCAGTCTTACCAGGGAGTATCGTATTACCCAGTACTTACTGTTGTGGGGGTCAGATAGGCAGTCGCTCCATGTAAAATACTGGTATTCAGCTGCATCCGGTTAGCTGGAAGCCGACCTCAACATAGTTGGGAAAGCCCCAGTGGCGTGGCCGCAATGAAATGGAGGCAAAGCCCAATTAAAAAAACTCAAAGCATTTACCTTGCATTGATTTCACAGACTTTTACCCTTCACAAGAAACTTGCATCCGTTTTCGTATTCATTTTAGTGTTAAAAAAACAATAATCACTACTAAACAGCGTTAATCATAGCAAAAACTAATCACAAAATTTTAAAAAGGCTAATAGTTTCCTGCTAAAAAGCTACATTTTTCGTGAGTACTCTAAGCTATAAATTATATTTATCCATATTAGCCGGTCAATCACAATTTTTGCGGACGAAGTCGCGGGCTGAGTGCTAGTTCATTAATATTATAACATAGTATAGATGGATTTCCCATCAATAATGTGCGAGTTCTTGTAACAAAGGACTAAGTACAATATTTTGTTTCTTTGCTTGTAATCATCGGAGTGTGTGGTTTAGGCGACGTAGATTGATTGATTACTGCCCTAAGTGGGATCGGTTCTAATAAAAATATTGAGCTATGAGGTTTTTGGTTCAGCTTATTACTTTTCCACACCAAAAATATTTGTTATTGCATCCCTCTCCCTCACCCAGCCCTATACTGTATTTCATTTGGTGGTGGCTATCACCCTCATTCTAAATAAATAATAGAGTGCTAAGAAACATAATCAGTTTTTTTTTTTATCAACTATAAATCTAAAAACATTCCACTATAATCTCCAGTTCATCATCAGCTCATAATGTTCCCACGGTAGGACACACCATCACGCGGGCTCAGTGCGGGTTGGTGTATGCCACAAGTCTTCGAATTGTTGGTTCTAGGAGATGCCAGTTTCCTCACGATGTTTTCCTTCACCGTTTTTTGAGAGCAGTGGTGATGAAATAAATTACACAAAGTAATGCGCCTGCCTGGGTTTAAACCTTACTGCCCAACTTACTGTTCGTAAGTTGGGGTCGCTACCCCTGGAAACTCCAGTTAATTCTAATAAAATAATCTCTTCCAACCACGCCAAAAACACACATTTTACTTTCATTTTATTCACATTTCCCAGGTCGTAACTAAGTCTTGCTTTTCAACTAGTAAATGAGCTGGAAATGCCTTTCGTAGACTATCCAGCTTCATTTTAAAGCAATTTCGAGCTCATAACAATATTCATAATAGTTGCAGCTTGAGCAGGTTGCCACCGAATGTGGCAGTCTTTGGGAGTATTTCAAAGGAGAATAATAATTAGCTTAATTAGTTGATATAACTTTTATTAACTGGCTCATAACTGGCGAAATGTGGGTGTACTATTAGGTACACCTCTGCCTAACCCTATGGGGATTACAGGCGTGATGTTATGTATGTATGTGTTACTGCCTCGCTAGTTTAGTGGTTGCAAGCGCGACTGCTGAGCATGAGGTCCTGCGTTCGATTCCCAGGTTGGGCAAAGTGTCATTGGGTTTTTCCTTCAGGAATATCTCAGTAGCAGCCATGGAGTCTGGATTCGTGTCCCGTTGATGACAATAGGCTTGCCACTATTACATGGGACTTCAACATAACTGGTGAAATGTGAGTGTGCTATTAGGTACACCTGTGCGTAACCCTTCTGGGATTACAGGCGTATGTTATGATTTTATGTAACTTTTATTGAGGGGTTCTTTGTGAAAAAATTCGTTTACGGAAAGATCTATCACTGTCGGAGTGTAGTTAGAGTTGATAATTAAATGTACAGAAAAGTGTGATTATATTCAAGGGTAAAGACCGAGGAGCTCGCTCGTGGCTAAATAATAACAGCCGCTCGGGTCAGTCTTCAGGTTAAGCTGCGCTTGCCTAGGTTAGCCCGTTGATGGGTGACCATCTATTACATACCGAGTTTCCTCTGTGCCTCGTTCACGCACCTTTGTAAGTTTGTATGTAAGGGATCTTCGGAGCTACTTTTCCGATTCCAAAGCTTTTTTGACTAACGGAGCTACATTATCCCAGAGTGTCATAGGTACATTTATAACGGAAGCAAAGCCGCGAGTGAAAGCTAGTTGAAAATAAAGTATCGTAGATATTTCAATACCGCACCAACGCTCGAGACTTACAGCGTTCAGAAAACTCTTGAGATTTATTTAATGTCAGATCCAGTCGATGGTACGGACATAAAATGAATTGCAACTACGCCAGTGACGTCACGCAACGTAGACAAGTCTACCAACATCACAGCGCGCGTCTACAGAGCCCTAATGTTCAAAGCTTCAACCGACAACGACATTCAGTGTCTGATCGCAGCGGAGTTGAGATGTCTGGGAACTGTACACCGATTCATTGTGCCCCGTGTTATTGTGTTAAAGTGTAATTTCAAGTAATTTGTTAGTTTAATAGAAATAGTGTATCGTAGCCAGTGTATTTTTATTGCACAAACCCATTTTCTGCCCACATGATGTACGAGTCTAACGGTTTAAATCTTGACAACCCGACATATAACACACAGTTTGTAAGTACTAGATTATATTTCAATTTCCCCAAAGACACATGCAGGAAATGTAAAATAAATTATATTTTGTCAAAGATTTTCACTTGCTACAAAGTCTCTTTGACCTGTACATTTTACTCGAGAATTTTATTCCTACTAAAGCACAGAAATTGTCTCGATTAGTGACATACGGTCCTACTGTTTGGTGAACAAAACATAACATCACGTTTGTAATCCTCGAAGGGTTAAGCAGAGGTGTACCTTATAGTACACCCACATTTCGTCATAGGGGGTGAGCCTATTGCCATCAACCGGGCACAAAACCAGACTCTGTGGCTGCTACTGAAAAATTCCTAATGGGAAAACCCAATAACATTTCGCCCGACCCGGGAATCGGACCTCATGCTCAGTAGTTGCTATTGCAACCACTAGACCAAATATGATAATAGTCCTACAATCAGTTTAGATTCAGTCATTATCACAGTTATAAAAATTCTAAAGAAAAAGAAAAACTATTTTTCTCGCACAGGACTAAAATTAACGATAAAACATAAAAAGTGAACTTATGAAATCCGTAAAAATAAAACAAACATTAAACTAAATTTGTCCTATACGAGGCCAAAGGCCCCTAGCATGGTGCTGTAACATTTAAAACAAATGTCACAGCGCTGCTACTAAAATATTCTCAGAGAAAAATCAGAAACAGCTAAACAATTAGTTGGTGACTAAAAAGAGGTATTACATCATTGATCTGACGTAAATAAAAAAACAGGTGAATAAACTCAATGATATGTAAATGTGGGACGCGTTCATTTCGAAATATAACACAGACATTCCAGTTACGTAGTTAGTACGTAAATAAATAGCTTACAACACTGATGAATTGTTTCCGTTTGTTACTTTTAATTAAACGAAGTATTCTTCGTTTCGGATCAAAGGAATAGCGTTGTATACGAAAAAGTTTTATAAGAGGATAAGGTAGACATTGCTATTTGGTTTTTTACACATTTATCCAATTATGTACGGCAATCTTAAAAGAAGAAAAGTTTGTCTGAATGACTAAAAAGTAACAAAAAAAAACAGTTTAAAACTATACTATATTAAAAACTATGACTTATGTTTTCATAAAACGGAACAACTTTCATTGCTCCCAAATGATAACTTGAAACATTTTATTTACCTAAATTTTAAAAGAAAACTCGCCATCCTTTACGTCAGTATGTCACAAATTGCCAGTTAGAGTTTCCGCGTACCTCTAAATTGCCTCAGAAAGTTATTTTTTAAACTTTCAAAAGCCTCTTTGCGAGTAAACAGTTATTTTGAGCGCCAAATGAAATGAAACGCGCGCTTTACATTTTATCCAACAAAACGCCGTTTCGGATTCGAGTACGCCGTTTCGTGTTCGGTTTTTGAAAGTTTTAAAACGCGGTTTCGATGACGTAGTTTGGGGTGTGATTGCTCTTTGAACTTTAGGGCACGAGACTTCGTTTCGTTGGAATTGTTCGGCGTAAAAATTGATGATTTTTTCGTGACCAGCGTTTTGATGAAGAAAGCAATGAGACTGAATGCGTACACTCATGTGAGTGTAGATAACTTTCAGCATTATAAAAGATTTAGACGATCATTTTTAAATATATTCACGCATGATATAACTAACTAAGAGGTAAGTGCTCGGTATAATATTGGTAAAACCATTTTTCAATAATAGCTTTAAAATATATTAAACTAGTGACCCGCCCCAGCTTTGAACGGGTGCAATGTTATATAAACCATCCTCTTTAATCGCTCTATCTATTGCTGGGAATTGCATTAAAATCCGTTGCGTAGTTTAAACGATCTAAGTGTACACACAGCGGGAGCGCCTTTGTTTTATACCATGTAAAGATAAGCATTTTCTAACGTAGTCAATAGTCTTTGTTTATCGAGTGGTTATTGCCTAACCTGGTATCAGAGTTTTAATGGGCTTAAACTTTGTTTTACACGCGCCGATAAATATCTCTAAGGCATACTGGTTTCCTCACGATGTTTTCCTTCGCCGAAGCAAGTGATAATAATTATACAATACGCACATGAATCCGATAAATCAGAGGCGTGTGTTTTTGGGTCGAACTTGAGACGTATGACATACTTATACTACCGACCTACTTTTCCGATTATATTTAGGTTACTTGTAGTCGAATCTATAATAGCATCGTAATTTTGGTTTCTTTTTTTTTTTTGAAAATGTAATATTTCTTTATTTTGTTTCTCGTTCTTATAAAACTAGTATTTTAGCTCACGTATTTCTATGCTCTAGTATTTTAACTTAGGTAGCATCATTAATCATAAGCTAGTCATCATCTGCCTAGCCTTTTCCCAACTATGTTGGGGTCGGCTTCCAGTCTAACCGGATGCAGCTGAATACCAGTATTTTACATGGAGCGACTGCCTATCTGACCTCCTTAACCCAGTTAATACTGGGTAATACGATACCTCTTGGTAACTGGTTGTCAGACTTTTAGGGTCACTGACTGCCTGTAACGACTGTCAAAGATGTGCAAATGACAGCCGGGACCAACGGCTTAACGTGCTTTCCGAGGCACGGAGGAAACTCGGTATGTAATGGGTGGTCACCCATCAACAGACCAACCTAGGCAAGCACGGCTTAACCTAAAGATCGACCCGAGCGGCTGTTATTATTTTGCCACGAGGTCCTCCATATTAATCATAAGCTAGTGATCAGTGGATAATGGTGTTGGTAGTGCAATAAGACTTATTATTTTAAGTTTATATGTAGTGTACAACATGTTTTTGTACTGCTGTTTTTTATCTCTTAATAAATAAATGAATAAATACTTATTGACGTAGTTATTGAATTCAATGTAATGATAGACATCTATAATATTCAGAGGAATACTTAAATATCTTTACCATGACTGGCAGCAAAGTATATGGCAACATACTGGTCGGTCATTATTTTAATTTATTATATTATTATTTGAGTCTATCGACACGCAAAGAAGGAGAAGAAGTAAAGTATAGCAATATTTTTTGCATCAGAAAATTGTTTTGAACAGGATCCTATCGTAATAAGAAAGAATTCTCGTTACCGGGCAGTGTGCACCCCTGAGCAGATCAAACGGGGAAAATCGTATTCGAGCGAATTTACAAGCAACAGAACTAGTTTACAATATTTATTATATTCGTGAACCACCGTAAGAGCGACCTACATCCATTATTAGGAAACAATAACTACAGCTGCAAGCAAGCGTTTTTAAAGAGGGCACTACACTTTAGGCGATGTTGGAACTTTTCCAGCTTTTAAAGAAAAACAGCATGTTTTATGTATTAAATTTATCAAGTAATAAGCTAGACATGGTGTTAATGGTTAGTCGGAAATATGAGGCTAAGTAGAGTGGTGAGTAATTTAGTAAAACCGCACTGCGCCCCCTATCCTCTAAGCAAAATATGTTCGTTTTTTCAAGTAATCAGGCAGTAGATATCAATGTTTTATGTAAAGAAATATAATATGTGTTTATATAATATGTGTTTATTTTTTAACCGACTTTTTTCAAAAAGGAAGGGATTCGGTTGTATTTTTTTTTTTGGCTTTGTTTGTTTTATTGATTTTTTTGCCACCGACTTCCGAAAGTTAAGTTATTTTAACTTTTTTTTTAATTTTTTTTACGTTTTTTTTTTGGCGGTCGGTTATTTTTTTTTCAAAAAAGTTTTTATTTTGTGTGTGTTTTTTTAAAGCCGGTTTTTTTTTTTATAATATCTACTAAAATACATTTAAATACTTCAAGTAGTGTAGACATTATAGTACATTTAAATGTAATCCATCCAATTCCATGCTTTATTTGCCAGACGCTGTAATACAAGGTACTACAGGATCTGGCAAATAACTTCGCGGTACAAAATACCTTTACGAGTTGAGTGCCAATAAAAAACACTACAACAAAACCACTATTTCCTTGTAACTACCCAAGTAAACACAAGCTGGGCTTTCCCTCAAGCCTGCTAAACAATCGAGCTCCTTTATATCTCTCTTGTACTCTAATTCGATTTTATAGCTCAACAGTAAAACTGTAACTGTCTCACACAGTTGAGGAACAACAGTAAGCTAAGATTTTTATGGTGTTACTGTTGGTTTTACATAACATCACGCCTGTAATCCCGAAGGTTCGGCAAAGTAGACATAATGCTGTCGTCAGATTAAATTTTTCATAAAGTTGGCAAACTGCGTTGTAACTGGGACAAAATTTTAAAAAGTAGGCGTCGTGCGATCTAATGTATGGTTGTTTCAAAATGTTGGCATCATGCTACCAATTACTCAAAAGTACCAAAAACGTAGTCATATGGCGAAAGGTAGGCATCGTGCGTAAAACCCCTAATAGTACACCCACATATTTTCGACGATTGTGTTTAAGTCCCATGAAATAGGGGGCGACTCTATTGCCATCAACCGAGAGCAAGCCTATTGCCATGAAACTTTTGGAGTTGCTCTAAGTTCGCTTGGTAAGTCCTTTTTGTTGGTTTGTGTCGTTTAGGAGTTTCAGATGTCGTGGAACTTTGCAAAATGCATCGTCATGTGTGGATTTTATGAAGAGGGCTTTGCAAGAGACGTATGTTTGTTCATCATCTGCCTAGCCTTTTCCCAACTATGTTGGGGTCGGCTTCCAATTTTACCAGATGCAGCTGAATACCAGTATTTTACATGGAGCGACTGCCTATCTGACTTCCACAACCCAGTTAGTACTGGGTAATACGATACCCCTTGGTAAGACTGGTTGTCAGATTTTTTGGGCCGCTTACTACCTGTAACGACTGTCAAAGACCTAGAAATGACAGCCGGGACCAACGGCATAACGTTCTTTCCGAGGCACGGAGGAAACTCGGTATGTAATGAGTGGTCACCCATTCACAGACCAACCTAGGCAAGCACGGTTTAACCTAAAGATCGACCCGAGCGGCAATTATTACTTAGCCACCAGCTCCTCCAAGCCTATTGCCACCAACCGGGAATAAATCCAGACTCCGTCGCTGCTATTGAGAAATTCCTAGCAGAAAAACCCAATATGACTTGGCCCAGGAAGCGAACCCAGGAACTTATGCTCAGCAGTCACGCTTGCGACCACTAGAAAAACGAGACTGTCAAAATTATTTATGTATAGATTAACTTGATTTAATGAAAATAAATTTTGAAAAACACGACAAAATTGTGCCACTGCATTCTTCTCCACAACGCCCTTAGGCCGTCTCCACACGAACGTTAAGTCGCGATCGACGGCTGTAAATCTCGCTCCTCAAAGATAAAGTATATACGTGAGCCGCAGCCTAACGCCGCCATCTTCATTTCTCGGTTTATGAGACAACTCCCGTGGTATTTTTTATGTTCCGACCTTTTTTTAATATCTATGAATCTATTAAGTAATAAGGCTTGCAGAAATTGGGGCTGGTTCTGTCGTTTTGGTTACGGTTAACCTGGGTTTCTTATTTTGGTAATAGGCGGTGTTATTAAATGATTTTATAGAATGGAAAATTCTACAACACGTAAGAAAACGAGAAACACGTTGTAAGTAGTTGACATAATCAAAATAAAATTCATTCGCACCCGCCTCGCCTCTGAGTGTAATGACGGAGAGAATATTAGTCCAATGCAATGGTGTGATCATCGAACTGCCAAACCATACGTCTCAAGTTCGAACCCAAGACACACACCTCTGATTTTTCAGATTCATGTGCATGGAAAACATCGTGGGGAAACCAGCATGGCTGAGAGATATTTCTCGACGGCATGTATAGCCAAGTCAGAGGCCCATGGGCGGCATAAAAACTCTGACACCAGGTTAGATACTAACCACACGAAAAACGACGGCATGGTTGGCGCAGTGGCTGAGCGATTGAGTGCTGCGCTGCGTATCGCGGGTTCGATCCCCGCGCGGAACAAATATTTGTATGGCCTACAGATAGTTTTTCGGCGTCTGGCTGTTTGTGTATGTGAGTTTAAATGTTTGTAAACGCACCACGATACAGGAGAAATTCAAAGTGTGGGGCAACGTTTCACAAAAAAAAACTGTAATAAAATCGTAATTAGGTTGTATCCAACCTTTTCATAATTTGGGAACTACAAACATATTTTTACTATCTCACAACTCAGGGGTCAGCATGTTCACTCCTAGAAATAGGCAGTCCCTAAACGTCGCTCTATCGAATCCTCCTGTATGTCTCGCATCCAGTGATATCCCGCGTCATTCACCAGGTCATTGCTCTGTGAAAGCAATCATAAAATACATGTTTAAAACCGTGTCGTCGGCGCCATTTTGAATAAGTATTTTTAAATCATTTAACTGAAAAACCATTTACTATGTAGTACATTAACCCCACCTTTACGGCCTCAAATGGCACCATAACACATTATAAATCAACAATTATGTCTACCGTAAAAAACTCTTATTATGCTATAACAATAAATTAAAAATTACCGATACCCAACTGTAAATGACGAGACGGTATCGACAACCGTAAATTACCGAAAATACCATGAAATTTGTTATTTTATATCAAAATTTATAAAAATTTACGACCACAACGCGTAATAACGAGATTGTTTGCACAGATCATGATTTAATGGAAGTGACTGAGCGTGGTAGTGGCAATTAATGTAAGTCCGTTGGTCAGAGCTGTCATCTGGGTGTCACAGTCTTTAGTCCCGGCTGTCATTTATAGATCTTTGACAGACGTTACAAGTAGTTAGTGGCCCGAGAGTCTGACAACCATTTTTTCCAAGGGGTACCGTATCACCCAGTACCCCTAACTGTGTTCTGGAAGTCAGATAGGCAGTCGCTCCATGTGTAGGCAGATGATTATTAATGAGCATGATAGTGGGTACGATTCTCAGGTCGGGCACTGTGTTATTGGGTTTTTCCATCAGGAATCTCCTAGGTCTGGTTTTGTGGCCGGTTGATGGCAATAGGCTCGCCCTCATTAATTAGAACTTCAACATAACTGGCTTGTGGACGTACTATTAGGTACACCTCTGCCTAACCTTTTGTCGATAACGAGGGGATCGTTATGTATAAAAAATAATATATGTTCAGTCAATCATGAAATATAATATTGTATACGTTTTACAAAGACACTACTTAATTACACAAATGATATTTTGCTGTCATTTCTAGATATCTGACATCTAAGGCAAAGCCTCATATTTTATTACTCATTATGGTAATTGCCCCATCCAGGGCTGAAGTGTCCTTGAATATTCTTGAAATAGGTTACGATATATTTTTGGTAAAATTTGAAGAATATACGGTTTGGAACAGGTTTTTTTTCAATAATATTATGGTTCTATTATTTGATGTTGATGTTTTTTTTATTCATTTTCTTTACACATTTTTTTTATATTTCTTAAAAATAAATTTAAAAAAAATTAATGTAATTTTTTTTGTTGTTATTATTATAAGACTCAAAAAAAACAATTTTTTACCACATTTTTAAGTTCATGGTCAACTTCCAATACAGAATTCTCCATCGTTTATACAGGGTTGAAGGGATACCGGGGCTAATACAGTTACCACCACTTCAGTACGTCATTCTGAACATAGCAATTTTCGTCACTTGCAAAAAAAAAAACTGGCCAAGTGCGAGGCGGACTCGCGCACGAAGGGTTCCGTATCATTATCTATACAACATTAGACATAAACGGCAAAAAAATAACGTTTGTTGTATGGGGGCCCTCGTTAAATATTTGTTTTATTTTTATTTAATTATTTATTTTTAAAGTGAATACATAATTAAATGTTTTGTGTATATTTCAAGCGTCTACCTGTCGCCGTTATTCTGTCTAACATCGAGCAAAAAAATGGCAACACATCACGTTTGTTGTATGGGAGCCCCCTTTAAATATTTATTTTATTCTGTTTTTAGTATTTGTTGTTATAGCGGCTACAGAAATACATCATCTGCGAAAATTTCAACTGTCTAACTATTACGGTTCATGAGATACAGCCTGGTGAAAAACAGACAGCGGAGTCTTACTAATAGGGTCCTGTTTTACCCTTTGGGTACGGAACCCTAAAAAAGAATGTATATGTATATATATGTATATGGAACAGCTGTTTTTTTTAAATTACTGAAGTAAAAAATGTGGTTCAGAATGTATACGTCGCTAAATACGTCGTAACCGGTTTGGCGTTGGTGTCCCTTCTACTATATCTAGACCAGAATTACACGTGGACGAAGTCGTAGACAGAACTAAGCGATTTATTTTATATTTAGAAATGACTTCTTTTGATAGCTCGCAGACTGTTTATATTACGTCGTTACGCATAAATTTTGAGTGTTATAGACTGGGGTGTTGCTGGGGAGTCTGAAACGACTGGTTTTTCTTTTTTTCTTTAGCTAAAATAAAGGAAATTATAGAGGACTACCGTATGCCCGCGGCTTGGCCCGCGCGGAGATCGATAATTGTCCCAAGGAATCGTACTACCGGGATAAAAACTATCCAATTTGTTAATCCAGGTTATAAACTATTTATGTGCCAAATTTCATGGGCAGTAGTTTTTACGTGAAAGAGTAACAAACATCCATACATCGTCACAAACTTTCGCATTTTTAATACTACTAGTAAGAAGAAAGATTGGCAAGAGTGGTCTTGTGAAACTCTTTCGAAGGTTACTATAACTGCTAACAAGAGTGGCAACGTCGCCAAATTGCAGTGGCAGACTGCAGCAAACCTATTGGTATGTAGGGTCCTTTTGGAACAGCACCTTTAATTAAATGGATGTGCTTAATTACTGTTTTTTTTCAATGGTCGGTTAAATCCTCGTTATAGATGGCATGTTCATTGCTAAATCCCAATCTGATTAATGGGGTGAACTTATTTTCAACTGTACAAATCAGACAGAACGAAAAGCTCTCAATAGTTCTACCATATGAATAGGTATACTTACTGCATGTCTCGTTGGTCTAGTGGTCGCAAGCGCGACTACTGAGCATGAGTTCCTGGGTTCGTTTCCCGGGTCTAGCAATTTGTTATTGGGTTTTACCATCCGGAATTTCTCTGTAGCAGCCACGGAGTCTGGATTCGTACGCTCGCCTCTCATTACATGGGGTTTAAACATAACTGGCGAAATGTAGGTGTACTATTAAGTACACCACTGCCTAACCCTTTGGGGATTACAGGCGTCATTTTTCGGTTATTATTACTACAATAGTTGGTATCGTTGCCCAAAAGTAAAAAAACTAAAAATACAAATACCGCATCTTAGATAGTTTCGACACCAAAAAGTAAAAAAAAAAAAGTGTGTGTTATTACGCACGTAGGAAGTTATATTTCTTTGGCGTATAAAACTAAAATGTTGACCAGCTAACTTCAGGGTGTCGGTTTTTCGTGAAGGTGTGCGCGTGCATCATAAAAAAATACTCTCATCCTTTTTCCCTAACGCGCCAAAAGAAGTATAACTTCAAAAACTATACAGACAACTGTTTCACACAAACCAAATTGTTTACTTTTAAAACTGACTGTCTAGTTAAATCATATTTTCTAGGAAGAATGATGTAACCCGCAAATGTGTGAAGTGGCGAAAAAGTTTAAAAGTAAACTAATGGCGCCGTGCCAACTGACAGCATTCCACTCCGTCTAGACGAGTTGGGGCGGCCATTTTGAATTTACTGTCACCGTTTTTGGAATGGCGGAATGTTTGAATAGCTTAGGTTTTGAGAAATAGTTTATTAGGCTCTTAGGTACATAAGTAAAATAGTTAATTAATTAGTCTTACATTGTCAAACACCTTTGTAGGGGTTGTGCATGTAAAACAATTTTATCATCTGTAACTCTGTAAGTAAGTAAGTAAGTAAGTATATTTATTCGCATAAAATGTGGTATATACAGGATGTTATAAAAATGTTATAGAGCAGGACACATTCCGCCATAATTATAGCATGCAAATTTAAAATCATTTTTTACATTAGGAAGGCACATTAAAATGAACAACATAGGTACGTACCTATCTAACACAGACATTTATATACAATTATGTAATGATACTAAGCAGACCATAATCAAACAAAACAATAATAGTTAATACGAAAAAACCGTACATACATCTAAATAAACAAACAAAACAATAATACTGAAACATCTACACCATAAACACATCTAAATATTAACTGCAATCATATTTAACACAATATAAACAATATAATAAACACGCACAAACACACAATAAAAGAACACCGTACATATATTATAAACCATCAAATGAAACTTGAATTAAAAAGCAAAACAAATCAACATAAAAAAGAAATCCTTAACAAATAGGTAATAATATAAAATGATTTACAATGCATTTTTAAAGTGATAAGAATGCGTTGAGTATTTTTTGAGGAACTCGTTAATAGTATAAAAATTTTCTTTTATTAACCACTTTCGTAAGTTAAAACAAAATTTGCGATAGGGCAGGTCTACAATTTTTTTGGGTAGCGAGTTATAAACTAATGGTGCCATATACACGCTGCTGTGTCTAAACATTTCTATTCTGGGTACCGGTAATTCTAAATTTGAGTGAGTGATTTTACGTTTGTTAAAGTTATTTTTATTTTGGAAAAGATTCATGTTAGTTTTAACAAATTTAGCTATTTCATAGATGTATATGCTAGGGGCGGTCAATAGCTTTTCAGATTTAAATATGGGTCGACAGGAATCTGACCACTGCATATTAAAAATAGCACGTAAGCACTTTTTTTGTGCTACTAAGACTCGTGACAGCTCTGCTGTGTATCCCCATACAACTATACCATAGCGAATTATGGAACACACATAGGCATGGTACACCAATAGTGCGGTTTGTTTAGAAGTCGTTTCTTTGACCTTCTTTAAAGCGAATACAAATTTGTTGATCTTTTTACAAATGCTGTCAATGTGTTCCTTCCACGTGAGATGCTCGTCAATTATTATGCCTAAAAATTTGGTATTTCGAATTTGTTCTATTGTTTCATTATTAAAAGTAATGTCTAAATCTTGATATGTGCTTTTGAATGTTTTGAAATTTATTACTTTTGTTTTCTCTAAATTAATTTTTAATGAATTTTTGTTTAACCATGACATAATTTCTTTTAGTGTATTATTTATTTCAACATTTTGAAGGCTTTTATCTTTACATCCTATTGTAACCGTAGTATCATCTGCAAATAAAACACAGAAATGCTTGCGTACTGCTTGTGGCAGATCATTAATATAAATGAGGAATAGGAGGGGTCCCAAAATACTTCCCTGTGGTACACCAAGATCATTGTTTCTGGGTTCAGAATCAAAGTCCTCTATGCTGTTCGTATTATCGTTATATTTAGTTATTCTTGTGATTTGTCTTCTATTGTTTAAATATGATTGAAACCATTTTAGGGCCGTTCCTCTTATGCCACTTTTTTCTAATTTGTTGATGAGAATAGAATGGTCAACATAGTCGAACGCTTTACTTAAATCTAGAAACAGAGCAGTAGAAGAATTTTTATCATTAACCTTATTTATAACTGATTTTACTAACTTGAAAGTCGCTAATGTAGTTGATCGAAATTTCCTGAATCCATGTTGTTCTTCTGCCAGTACATTGTATTTATTAAAGAAAAGTAATAAACGTTTTTTCATAACTCTCTCAAAAATTTTTGATAAAATTGGTGTTAATGCTATAGGTCGATAGTTGTTTTTGTCTGTCTTTGAACCTTTTTTATGTAAAGGTTTTATTACAGATAGTTTAAGCTTTTCTGGAAAACAACCTTGTTCTATGGATAAATTAATAATGTAAGCTAGTGGTTCTGCGATAAATTGAGAAATACGTTTTAAAAGATCGGTGGTAATATTGTCGTAGCCAGATGATTTTGTGTTATTTAGCGATTTCATAACATTAAAGACTTCAACTGCATTTGTAGGCTCAAAGAAAATACTATGACTGTTAGTATTAATATCTATGTTATTTATATTATCATCAAGATCACCGCGATCAGTGCTTACATTATTTTTGACAACGTCTATGAAAAAATTATTAAAAATATTAGCAATGTCAGCTCCGGATGTGGCTGTCACTTTGTCGTCAATAATTTTGTTTATATATTCCTTTGCCGTTTGGTTTCCCATATTACGTTTTACGACTTCCCAGGTTGCTTTACATTTATTTTTGGCATATGCAATGTGTTTGAGGTTACATAATGATTGCAAGTTATTGATGCATTTCCTTAACTTAATTGCATAAGATTTAAAAGTAGATTTATTTTCATTGGTTTTATTGTTGTAATATTTGTATCTTAAAAATCTTTTTGTTTTACAGCTTACTTTAAGTCCTCTTGTTATCCATTTGAGTTTATTAGTTTTATAGTAACTTTTTACCGTGATAACAGGGAAGCATAATTTGTAGAATAAAGATAATAAGTTATGGAACGCATCAAAGGCATTATTTGTTTCAGTCGTGTCGTAGATTTCAGAGAAAGACAGTTGACTTATGTAATATACAAATTTAGTAATATTTTCTTTACTCATATCATTTCTTGCCATAAAATAGTGTCTAGAAATATTTTCGTTTTCATGTTTAAATTCTAATACTTGTGCAGTATTATGATCTGACAAACACAAATTATGTGTTATTCCTATAGCGTTAGGTATATTACTCAAAATATTGTCTATGCATGTATTCAATCTCGTAGGCACCTTTATATGACATTCCATTCCATAATTAGAGATGAGTTCATGAAATCTTATAGTGTTACGATCATTCACCTTAAGAAAATTTATGTTAAAATCGCCAGCTATTACTACTCTACTTTTTTTACGTTGCAATTGGAGTAATGTTTTATCAAAATGGTCGAAGAAAATATCTAAGTTAGAACTCGGAGTCCTGTAAATACAGAGTATTATTAAGTGTATTTTTTTAATTTCAATTGCACAAACTTCGTACTGCTTCTCAATGCTTAATTCTTTTATATCGTTTAATTCAATGAATTGAACATTGTCTTTAGTTAATATACACGTACCACCTCGACGTTGATCAGATCGCGAATAAATTGCACCGAGTCGAAAATTATTAATGACCATGTATTTTTCTTCATCCTTTTTTATAAAATGTTCACTTAAACATATGACATCAACATCTGTACCAGATTCTTGCATCTCATTGATAGCTAATTCTAAATCAGCAATTTTGTTTAGAGCTCCTGCTATATTCTGATGAAAAATTGAGAATTTTGTTACATGTGCATTTGGGTTGTTAACGAAAAAACATCTCATCGTTAGAATTTTTTGCTGGTGTTCTTAATTTATTATGATTGTGAAAATAGTAAGGAATGGTACCTTTTTGTGGTTGTAATTTGCTTTTATTACTAACTCTTGTAGAGCTATCATTCCCAGTGGCTGAGTTAAATGAACTATTTTGAAAAGGGTTAGGTATAATTGAACCCTTACTTGGTATTGAGTTTTTATTAAAAGAATAGTTGTCAGACTGATAGGATGCGTTATATTGTTTCATATTTATTTTATTTATTATCTCACTTACAATGTCGTTACTACTGTTTCCTTCGATGAAAGTACAATTTTTAAAATTGTTCGTAAATATTTTTAGATTGTAGTTTAATTTACATTCGTTTAGAAATGCATTATAAAGTATATTAACTATATAAACGTTACAATTTTTTAACATTTTAAGTGCTGCCGATATTTCAGATAATACTTTGATTGGGTTTGAGTCATTGCATCCGATCATAATAATCACGTTGTCGTTTACTGTTAACTGTTTAGACAATGTATAACAACTGGATAAAACGTCCTCAGTATTTGCATCAGGTTTCCTCATAGCCGATATATTATAGTTGTTAAGAATAAGTTCACTTTTCTTGTTGATCAGCTTTTGCACAATTCCTTTTCCTTGGTTATCTGCTATTAGGAATATTCTTCTGTCTCCGGTTACCGGTACATCTAAAGTTATATGCGTCGTTGGTTCGTCTCTATTCTTGACTATTACATTGTTTTCACTTATGATATTTTTTCCTATGGATGAATTGACCGCTATCGAAACACCTAAATATGGTTCTTTACTTATTTTGTCTTCATTTGGCTCAACATTAATAGGAACTGTAGGGGTTTGATATTCGATGTCCAGATCTAATTTTCTTACTGAAATATTAGACCTATTTATGTTTGAGTTCTTTGATTTCGTTTTACAAGATAAAATGTTGCTTCTTCCAGTTAAACTTGTGATGTACATATTTTTGTATTTTTCGGTTTTTTGTTTTTCTACTTCAAGTTTTTGTCTCAAGGATTCATTTTCATTGTTTAGCGTATCAATTTCTAAATTAGCATTCTTCAACTGCTCCTTTAAACATTCTATTGTAGTTTGTAGTTCTATATGTTTTTCACCTCTTACATATGTGGATAAGTCTATCATACTTTTAGCACTTATGTCCGATGCCAAACTGTCCATAGACTCACTTGAAAACTGAGAAAGGGATTGCTTTGGACGCCTTCTCAGTGTGTAAGTGTTGCGTGATCCCATGTTTAAATGAGTCTTTTTACAACTCAAATTCAACAGTTCGAGCACCAGATTGTTTTTTTTTTTTTTTTTATTATAAATGTACAAATTGTTATTATTTTTTATTTAAACTAGTAAAAAATAATGAAACTAGTTACTTGGGTTCAAAAACAATCAGAAAAAAATACAAAAAGAATAACTGCACTTGGGTCGCGAACTGGGCACCCGTACACCGCATCGCATACTTTACGAAATTGGCCACGTGAACTTATATATGTTGTATTGAAATTTTGGTTCCATTTATTGTCTTTTTCAAAAGTTCGTTAGGACGCCAACTGTTTGGCAATGATTTGAAAAAACCGACGCGCACATTCAATATTTATTCACTTTAAATTTATATTTAGTTTACTGGTATTATGCTGTAATATAAACTGTACTTATGGCTGAATTATTAGGTAATATTAATTTTATTTACTATTTAAGACACTATATTTACACAACACATTGAGTTCAGTATTGTTCATAGTTCACAACTTTAAATTCATTTTATCAAGGTTCACTATGCGAGTTCGGTGAAGATAACAGTTCCACGGTATATTTACACTATCTAGATAAATATTACACTGCACTTAACACGAAATGAATACTTTTAACATTTTTAAGACTTAATTAAACGGAGCGCGTTGTTTACGTGACGGCAACGCCATCTATTTATCTGAAAGCACGTCATGCCGTGAAAAGCAGGGCTCTGGTTGGGTGACCGTCTATTACATACTATGACATCTTATCAGTCATTTGTAGATCTTTGACAGTCGTTACAGGTAGCCATTGACCCGAAAGTCTAACAACCAGTCTTACTCAGGGGTGTCGTATTCCCAAGTAACTAGATTATGGAGATCAGATAGGCAGTCGCTCTATGGAAAAATACAGGTATTTATTGTAGTTGCATCTGGTTAGCCTGGAAACCGACCTCAGCATAGTTGGTAACAGGTTGGGCAGATGAGGTCCGTTGGTGGGGTTCAAACATATGACCACTCGTTAATCAAACTATCTTTAAAATCAATAAACTATAAATTGTCGTTTTTAACTGTGTTATTTTGCCATTGCAACACGTTTTTTAGGGTTAAGTACCCAAAGGGTAATGGGACTCTATTACTAAGCCTCCGCTTTTTGTAGGAGTATTCCTATTTGAGCACCGATTTCAAGAGCACCAATGCTTAGAGTCAAAGATATTCCCCTTGCTCAAAAGGGAAAATCTTTGGTGCTCTTGAAATCGGTGCTCAAATGGGAATACTCCATTCGTCCATCTGTCCATCAGTGCGCTGTATCTCATGATCAGTAAAAGGTAGACAGTTGAAATTTTCACAGAAAGTGTATTTCTCGGCAATAGAAATATATAACTACAAACAATAAAAATTAAACGGGGCTGCCCTTCTACAATGGTACGGAACCCTTCATGAGCGAGTCCGACTTGGACTTGGTCGGTTTTTTGAATTACAGTTATAGTATGTCAAAATAACGAAAGCAATGTACAAACAAATTAAATAAAAAGACCAAAGAAAATAATTAAGAGTGTGATCTTTGATAAATACACACTTAAGTAAATTAAAAATAAACAAAGTTATTCATTTTCGTTTCGAGGCAGGCTTCAAGTAAAATAATACTGTTTTATTTATTTGCTCAAAAGTTTTAATTATTCAACAACACAATTTATAATGAAGCCTTACTTAATAGGCTTGTCAACATTTCAAGTTTTCTGTTGAAAAACGGTGATTTTAGTAAAAGTTTGTTGACAGAGACATTGATCATGGTTTTTGTGATAACGTCGACTTTGACAACAAAAGGGTCAGCAGGGAAGCTTTTAATATCAAACTAGCGACCCGCCCCGGCTTCGCACTGGTGGAATGTAGATATTGTTCAGCCAGCGTTTAAAAAAAATTGTTTATTTACGACATCACATTAGAAACCTCTAAAATGATCAGTGTTTCTCTACTATATTATGCATGTTATACACATATAAACCTTCCTCCTGAATCACTCTATCTATTAAAAAAACCCACATCAAAATCTGTTGCATTGTTTTCAAGATCTAAGCATACATAGGGACAGACAGACAACGAAGCGACTTTGTTTTATACTATGTAGTTATTATTAAGTTATAGTTAAGTTATAGTTAAGTTAATTTATTATAGTTATGATGATTAAAAGCCTTGGCAATAAGTATTTTAGGTGGGGTTAGTACTGCTGTGCTTTCCGAGGCACGGAGGAAACTCCTCATTATATACCAGGTTTCCTCTGTGCCTCGGCAAATACGTTAAGCCGTTGGTTCCGGCTGTCATATAAAGGGTGTAAACAGACTTCAAACCAAGCTGAAAGACACTTGTTCTCCCCGTCATTGCGATCATTTTTTTGGTCTAGACCATACCTGGGAAACTTCTAGTTACGGAGATATTGGGGGTCAAAGTTCTAACTTTTTCATAAGTTTTTCTTTTTAAATACATGTTTTTAATGTAAGATTTTTACTGTTAACACCTCCACGACCCCCTTACTATTCAATCCATCCATCAGCACAATGTTTTGAGTGCGCCACATTAAGTCCTACTGTAAAATCTGATATTTCAGCCCAAAAAAAAAGTCGTTTCCCAGCACTAATTTTCGCGTAAAGTTGAAGAACATAATGCTTGGTTGACGGCTTCGTGAAGAGTCTGTTTACACCCTGTATAGATCTTTGGCAGTCATTACAGGTGGCCTGAAATTCTGACAACCAGTCTTACTAAGGGATATCGTATTACCCAGTACTAACACAATGACATCATAAGCAGTCGCTTCATGTAAAATACTGGTCTTCAGCTATTAAAATCAAATTTAGTAGTGGTTAGTAACGTTTCATAAATAAGTACTTGTTATTGGTTCCTCAAGTTTATACAGGGTGTAAACAGACTCTTCACGAAGCCGTCAACCAAGCATCCTGTACATCAAACTAAGTAGCTTTACGCAAAAAAGATTGCTAAGAAACAATTTTTTTTTGGGGTGAAAATTTCGTATTACGGTAGGACTCAATGTAAAGCACACGGGGGTCGCGGTGGTACTAAAAGTAAAAATCTTACATTAAAAACATTATTTAAAACAAAACTTGTGAAAAAGTTGGAACTTTGACCCCCAATATCTCCGTAACTAGAAAGTTCACAGGTATGGTCTAGAATAAAAAAATTATTGCACTTTTTTTTTTTTTTTAAACGTTGCCCCACCTTATGAATTCTCCTGTATCGTGGGTGCGTTCACAAACATTTAAACTCACATACACAAACAGCCAGACCCGGAACAACTATCTGTAGGCCATACGAATATTTGTTTCGTGCCGGGATCGAACCCGCGACACGCAGCGCAGCAGTCAATCGCTCAGCCACTGCGCCAACCGTGCCGTCGTTTACATCCTTTATTATTGGTAGAAAGAAAAAAAAAATTCTTGTTGAAGTTGTGATCTGTAAGATCAATTTATTTAAAACCAGTTACTTTTTATTCAAAACATCCCTCAATGTATAAAATGTTGATCAGAACCAAATAAAAGGTTTATTTTCCACAACATTTCACTTTAAAAAAAACATCTGCTTTTAACATCACAAAACCCTTTGAAAATCATTCTTTAACATTTTTCAGGAATTTTAACCCTATTTGTAACATCAAAAACGTCGGTCTTCAATGAAAAACAAAATTAATCAACAAAATAAGAAGATTTCACTGAAAATTGTCACTTTGCCTGTACTGAAATTATAAATTAATTTTATGTTCAATATTATTTGGTTGTAACAGATTTTATGAGTAGAAAATTAAAGGTAGATACGGATGTTTTATTAATGAACATTACACCTCGCCTGTGATCCCGTGTACCTTATAGTACACACACATTGTGCTTTAGTTATGTTCCCATAAGGCGAGCCTATTACCATCAACTGGGCACAAACTCAGACCGTAACCATAGATGCTTCTGAGAAATTCCTGATGGAAAATCCCAAAAATACTGTGCCCTACCTAGGAACCTTATGCTCAGCACTCATGCAAACAACCAATAGAACAACGAGGTAGAGATGATAGTTTAATAATATTATTTTAAAACTAGCTGTTTCCCGCGACGTTCGTTCGCGTGAAATTGTTATGAAAAAATATTACTTCCCTTTTGAATGATACATTTATTAGGCTAAACTAACTATATACATTAATAATTACAAACTATTAAACTAAAATACAACAAACTATAAAAGGGCATCGAAAAACTCCTCCTCAACGCTGTCAGCTGGTAATGAACCCAAGAGACTGGCAACGTTGCCACGTTGTATGGCAACATTTAGCCTCTGGCCAAGGTAAAAGCCAGCCCTTGGGTCACGGGAAGCGTCAACTAGGCGTTTCGAAATTTCCTTAAATAGGCTATGAGCACTCGGACTCCACGGACCCAGAGTTTCAACCCCAAACAATTTGAAAATGTGTTCAATCAAAATGTTCAATTTTATAAGTGCCGTATATGTATATTTTCATATGAATTCAATAAAAAGCTGTTATTATGATAATACAAACAGACACTTCAATTTTATTTATTTGTATGTATGTATTTATGTATGTATAGAGTATACAGGGTGTAAACAGACTCTTCACGAAGCCGTCAACCAAGCATTATGTACATCAATCTAAGTAACTTTACGCAAAATTTAGTGCTGGGAAACGACTTTTTTCATTGGGCTGAAAAATCACATTTTACCGTAGGACTCAATGTTACGCACTCAAAACATTGTGCTGATGGATGGATTGAATAGTAAGGGGGTCCTGGATGCCAGGGCTACGGGCTGTTCGAAAGAGATACCGCGGCCCTGGAACACAAAGGGCAAGGAAGGAACATGGATGGGTTTTAGTCAGTACAAGTCTGACACTCCCTTCCGCTCTGCCCAGAGAAGTCATTTGATGATTTCCCATCCGTAAAAAAAAAGGGGGTCCTGGATGTGCGTGTTTTTAAAACATGAATTAAAAAAAAATCTTGTGAAAAAGTTGGAACTTTGACCCCCAATATCTCCGTAACTAGAAGCTTCTCAGGTATGGTCTAGAACAAAAAAATGATCGCAATGCCGGGGAGAACAAGTGCCTTTCGGCTTCGTTAAGAGTCTGTTTACACCCTTTAGACTAAATGTTGTCTTAAAAATCGCACGTCATGGCATCATTCTACTCGCCGCGCAGCTTATTATTTCGAAAGATAAGAAACCTATTTATTTCATGAAGTTGAAAAGCGACGTAAAATTAAAAAGTTACAACTCACAAAGTTACACAGTTGTCAGTTGCAAGTTGACTATTGTCTTTAGTGTTTAAGTCAACTTGTTATGATGTTTTAAAACTAATAATGGTTTGTTTCTTCTTTTAGCTAACAGCAATCCTTTAATACTAACATAATATAACATAGCATCACGCCTGTAATTCCCGAAGGGTTAGGCAGAGGTCTTGAGTACGATAGCACTGAAAGCCTGTTAATTGTTGTAAGATAAATATGGTTTCAGCCTGCCTATCACACCACACCACACCACACCACACCACACCACTCCAGACCTCTTAACAGACAGATAGATATAGACAGATATCTTAACATACTTCACTAGTCATCATCAGCCTATAAATGTTCCCACTGCTGGGACACAGGCCTCCTCTCTATGAGAGGGAATGGGCTATAATCCACCACGCGGGCCCAGTGCGGATTGTTAGATGTCACATGTCTTCGAATTTTTGGTTCTAGGACATGCCGGTTTCCTCAGTTTTCCTTCGCCGTTTTTGAGAGCAGTGGTGATGAAATAAATTACACAAAGTAATGCGCGCCTGCCTGGGTTCGAACCCACGACTTACTGTTCGTAAGTCGGGGTCACTTCACTAGTACATTCTCAATAATATTTTATTTTTGTGTTACTGTGTTCTTCTAACAAATGTTAAAATAATTTGTTATCATACTTAAGATTTAATACTCAAGATATTTGGGGGGGGGGGGTGCTGGTAACCTTTGTGACAAGTGCAGATACCAGTCTCCCACAAAGGACTTATCAGATGTAGTGTCTTCATAAGTATATTTAAGGTGCCTTTGTGGAAGAGAAATAAATGTTTATTTTCTTTATTTATCTTTATACATATTCCACACATTTTTAAATATAAAACATTCAAGAAAAATAGTAGCCCACCAGCATTGAGAACAGGGTCCGAGCTACCGGTGGTCAGGGCTGTTGAGAGAATAACCTCCTGACAATACGCGCCGTGTCCAGAAGTGCTTTCTGAATCAAGCCCTTGATCCAGCTGCCAAGCGAGAGCCTCCTCAGATGTTGGTCGAGGCTACTGGCTATTAAGCCATTGGCTGACACGACTATTATTATTATCAGAATGTGAGACTTATAAATCGTAATTGAAATTAATATTCCAACATAAAAGTTACTCAGCTGAGTGAAGAAAGGCTTAAGAAAATCCCACTGAATAAAAAGCCCTCCATCAAATACACCAGCATTTAATCAAAAAACAAATTAACTGAAACCTATTATTTGGTATCCGACCTTTCAACAAGGAATCAATTTGATATTTGTACCAATTTTCCTTGTTCTCCTACCTTTTTTAGGGTTCCGTGCAAAAGAATATCCGAACCTTTAACAGAGGGTCATGGTTCTCTTGGCACTTAAATGACATTATCAGCAGGGCGATGTTGATAAACATACATCAACTGCCTGCTTTTGGCCGGCTTCCAGTCTAACCGGATAATATCTATAATAATAATAATATCTTGGGACAACCAACACACCGCCATCTGATCCCAAACTAGGCAGAGCCTGTACTATGGCAACCAGACGACTGATAAACATACTTATATATTTCTAAATACATACATATTATAGATAAGTTTACACCCAGATACAGAACAAATAATCGTACTCATCGCATAAAGATTTGTCCTGTGTGGGAATCGAACCCACGACCTCCGTCCTAGCAGTCAGGGTCATTAACCACTAGACCAACAGGCCAATCAAACGCAACTGAATACCAATATTTTACATAGAGTGACTGCCTATCTGACCTCCACAACCTAGTTAGTACTGAATAATACAGTATCCCTAGGTAAAACTGGTTGTCAGACTTTCGGGACTCTGACTACCTGTAAAGACTGTCAAAGATCTACTAATGACAGCAAATTTGGTCTTGAAAAGATAGCGTACATAATCAAGAATATTTTATTCTAATCTGTGTTCGGAACCCAAGTGTTGTGAGACCGACTTGCCATTGGCCGGGTTTCTCTGAGTAAACATCAATAAGGATAACAATATTATTTTGAGCAAAAAGAGATATTATTTAATAGGGCAACTTTTGTGTTTGTTTGTCTGGTTCACCCCTTTTTCGAGATTTATTAGTTATAAGATGAATTTCTAAATAAATATTTCTATGGTAACTCTTTGGGTAGTTAAAAAAGAACGGACTGTTATTGTGAATTCATTCGTTTACTAAAGAAACCCCGGAACAAATTAACTATCCATTTTGATGAAAATAGACGTCATAACGTCTTGTAGGTATAAACTACTACGTTGGTGCATTAGTCGCAAGCGCGACTACTTACAAGAGGTCCTAGGTTCGATTCTCAGGTCGGGCCAAGTTTTATTGGGTTTTTCCATCAGGAATTTTCTCAGTAGCAGCCACGGAGTTTGGTTTTGAGCCCGGTTGATGCCAATCTCACCCCCTATTAAATGGAACTTAAACATAACTGGCCAAATGTGTACTATTATATACATATCGTCGCTGTAGAATGATAACCTCGTATGTCCAGAAATCCAAACTTTACAACAAACGAAAAAAATGTTTAATTTCGTCAATGTTTAAAATATTATTATGTGCTTTTGGCTCATGTTTTCAATGATAAAAAGGACTTACTTTTGGGTTCACGGTTTCCATTCGATTTTTACAACAAAAAAAAAAACAAAAAGTACTTTTTTGACATGATCATTCTGCAGCGACGATAAGTGATTTTATAATAAAGGAGATGTGAAAAAAAAAACAAAAAAAGAATCCAATCGTCTGTCAAATCCGTTCCACAATATAAAGGTACTACCACACATGCAAACGCTTCATCCCTTTTAAAACCGCAGTCGCTCTCGCCCTGGGGAGGCACTCGACGGTGCTTCTAACACTCGCACGACACTCGTGTGTGTGAAGTGGCCATTACGCTCGCTACTATGACATATTGCTTCTTTGTTTCAGAGCTTGCGACGGAAAATTTATAGAGAAATATGAATTTAGTGTCAGTGTTATTTTTTAACGGGTGTTACGGGGGTTGTTTAAAAGTTAGCATTATTAAATACGTTAAGTTTTTATGAATTAAATATTCTTCATTTTCAAATTCTGTACACTTAAGTAACCTATGCAAATCTTTAGAACATAAGGTTATCAATAAGGTACAGTCAGTTTAATTGAAAGTAAGAAAGGTACTGTATGGTGTCGGACGAATAGAATAGCACCATGCCATATCTTCCCGTGGGTGTCGTAAGAGGCGACTAAGGGACTTACCAGAGAATGGGCAGCAGCGTTCTCTGTGCCTTTGTAACAACCGTACTGCGATCGCCAACTCACCTGCCAAGCGTGGCGATTATGGCAAAAATTATGGCATCATTACAGCCGAAAGACGTTCACTGCTGGACATAGGCCTTCCTGAAAGGGGGGGGTTAAATATGGGACTAGGTGAGTTAAATTTCCCGGATGGATCAGGACAGATAGGGCAAAATTGTCACATTTTGGGTGCCTTAAGACGGTCGTGGTCACCGAGACAGGCCCAAGAAACGCTGGCGGGACGATTTGGACTCGTTTCTGACTGATTGGTCAGAGAAGGCAAAACTCCGCGAGAGTTGCATAGGAAAAAAGGCCTTAGTCCAGCTGTGGGACAGAATAGGCATAGCAAAAAAAAGGAGAATATTGGAAACGCTTTAAGATGGAAGCGTCAGGGTAGCCCGCGAAATTCAAATTTTCTTACTTTTTTTTCAATTTGCAGGTCAGTGTCAGGTTGTGTGTTGATGAAAAATGAGTCGCGCTAGTAAAACGTATGCACTGAATTATCTTACAGAATTATAATCATTAAAATCATTAATACAATCCTCTAAGTTCATTTAACCTCATTGAATGACTTTTTCATGAAATAGTTACAGAAAAGGGTTAAATGAACTTAAAGAGTTGTATTAATGATTCTAATGATTATAATTCTGTAACTGCATACGTTTTACTAGCGCGCCTCATTTTTCATCAACACACAACCTGACACTGACATGCAAATTACAAAATACGTAAGAAAATTTGAATTTCGCAATTCATATTTTAATCAAGATTTTCTACAAGACTATAACCTTTAGACTCTTGACATTAAAACGCATGAGTGAAACAAAACTGTAACAACCATATTTTAAAGTCTTGGTAACAGAAATAGTTAAACTAGCATCTGGCAAGAGGAACCCAGTGTTTTACTTATAGTGTAAAACACTGGATGCTAATTTAACGATTTATGTTACCAAGTCTATAAAATATGGTAGTTACTGTCCTTACAGTCTCTCACAATAGGTCTTATACAGAAGCTCAAAGTCGCTCAGCGGGCTATGGAGAGGGCTATGCTCGGCGTTTCTCTACGTGATAGAATCAGAAACGAGGAAATCCGTAGACGAACAAAGGTCATCGACATAGCCCAGCGGATAAGCAAGCTGAAGTGGCAATGGGCAGGCCACATAGCGCGAAGATCGGACGGCCGATAGGGCAAACAGATACTGGAGTGGAGACCACGCATTGGAAAGCGCAGCGTGGGATGGCCACCTGCCAGATGGGCCGACGACATTGTAAAAATTGCAGGGAGTCGCTGGATGCAGGTGGCATTGGACCGGTCACGTTGGAAATCTATTGGGGAGGCCTTTGTTCAGCAGTGAACAGCAACGGGCTGATATGATGATGACAGTCCTTACAGGAAGCCTTTACACTAAAAAGCCTTAGAAGAAGCTCAACAACTATTCAGTTGCTTGTTTGCTCAACTATTTTGCTGAACGTACTTACTAATATTACAAACTATCTGTTGACAGCAACTTCAGTCGCAAACAAACTTCAACCCCGTGAAACTTGCTCGAGGGAGGGGAGAATTTCCTGAAGATTTCTTAGTGTACCTCCTTATTCATTCTAAGGAATATTTCTGCCAAAGGTTTTGGTATTTAATCGTCCTCCTTTGTCACGTGTTCTAGATTAGTTTTTGTTTTTCCTACGAAATTCGTCATGCATCGCATTGAATGAATTTTTCATGAATGATATGAAAGAAAAAACCGGCCAAGTGCGAGTCGGACTCGCGAACGAAGGGTTCCCTACCATTATCTATAAAAACGGCAAAAAAAAAACATATATGTCGTATGGGAGCCCCCGCAAATATTCATTTCATTTTAATTAAATTATTTATTTTTAAAGAGAATATACAACTAAATATTCTGTGAATATTTCAAGCGTCTGCCTGTCGCTTTTATACAGGTTGTAAACAGACTCTTCACGAAGCCGCCAACCAAAAGCCCCCCCCCCCCCCTTAAAAAATATTTTATTCTTTTTTTAACATTTGTTGTTATAGCGGCAACATAAATACATTATCTGTGAAAATTTTAACTGTCTAGCTTTCACGATTCATGAGATACAGCCTGGTTACAGACGGATAGACAGAGAGACAGACAGACGGACGGACAGCGGAGTCTTAGTAATAGGGTTCCGTTTTACCCTTTGGGTACGGAACCCTAAAAACGTGTTGTGCCGACCCCAAGTAACATGAGATAAGGGTTGGAAGATGATGAGAGAATGATGATGAATGTCTTTTACATGAAATAGTTATTCAATGAGATCAAATGAAATTAGAGGGTATTATTGATGGGCTGCGGGCTGTATGAAAGAGATACCGCGGCCCTGGAACACAAAGGGCAAGGAAGGAACATGGATGGGTTTTAGTCAGTACAAGTCTGCCACTCCCTTCCGCTCCGCCCAGAGCGGGAGAAGTCATTTGATGATTTCCCATCCGTAAAAAAAGGGTATTATTGATGATTTTAATGAATAACATTCTTTTAATGAAAACGTGTTACGCTCGCGAATCATATTTTGTGTAACGTACTTAACGTGCTTGACTCTGTCCTAAAAATTGCAAAAACCTTAAAAAAATATGAATTTCGCCTGTTACCATTACGGTTCAACCTTAATATAAGGGATCATTAAAATTAACATTACGAAATATTTTTACTTCGACTTCAACAATGAATGGGCGAAAACAAACCTTATGATGGCTGTACGCACGACGGCTGATCAAGCTTTACAAAACCAGTTCATGCGGATTTCTTATTGTACAAGAAATGTAGACAAAGCGAGGCCATGTTATACTGGAAATGTAAAGATTGACGTGCCGCCGTATGTACAGTCTCGCCGAGACACTCATCATAGCAACAGGATTCCATGGATTACATGTTATTATTGGAACTTTATTTTTATTTATTTGTTTAATTCGCCATTTAAATAATCATTTAAGGCATAACGAGTGCGAGGGTTTATCTATACTAATATTATAAAGAGGTAAAATTTGTTTGTTTGTTTGTACGTTTATATGGAGGGGGTAAATTCTGGAACTACTGGTCTAATTCTAAAAATTCTTTCACTGGCGAAAGCTACATTATTCGTGAGTGCTATAGGCAATAAATTATAAATATATCATGCATATAAGGTGAACTATAACAATTTTTGCGAACGAAATCGCTGGCGAAGTGCTAGTAATACTTATTATATACGAGTTTGTCTATCCTTGTTGTTCCTTGCTGGTCTGTACAGTCTCCCACTCCTTACCTTGGATTGTCTCGACGAGAGTGGACGGCCACTTTTACATTTTGTTGATTTACGTCATCATTAAATTGTACCTATACTTATTCGGTATGTTTAACAGGCCTAGCATGAACGCGTAACGCAAACATAATGTAAGTAAATTCAAACGATTTCCGAATTGGAAATATTCGTCTCGCACGTGATATTGAATTCGTTCGAAGACATTGTTCACATCTCCAACATTGGTCTGCTTTTCCCAACATGTTGGAGTCGGCTTTCAATCTAAGTGGATGCGGCTGAATATCAGAATTTTACTTACCCACTTAGTAATGGCAACTATCTACCTGTAGCGACTATCAAAAATCTATAGGGTGTAAACGGACTCTTCACGAAGCCGTCAACCAAGTAGTAAGACGGCGACAAGTAGCGTACGGCGTACATCAAACTATAAGTAACTTTACGCAAGAATTATTGCTGGGAAACAACTTTTTTTTTGAGGCGAAAAATCACGTTTTTTAGGTAGGACTCAATGTAACGCATTCAATACATTCTGTTGATGGATGGATTGAATAGTACGGGGGCGGTGAAGGAATCTTAATTAAAAAAAAAAACATTAATAACTTATATTGAAATAAAACCTGTGAGTAAGTTAGAACGTTGACCCCCAATATCTCCGTAACTAGAGAATCCCAGGTAAGGTCTAGAACAAAAAAATGATCGCAATGACGGGGAGAACAAGTGCCTTTCGGATTCGTTAAGAGTATTTTTACAAACCTATAAAAATGACGTGCTTTTGGAGGTACGAAGGGAACTCGGCAAGTAATGGATCACCCATCCATGGTCCGACCTAGGCAAGCAGGGCAGGGCATAAAGGTGTCAACCGTCAGTGAAATCGGTAGTACCAATGTGCATAGAGAGATAAGCGCCCTCATGCGACCCTCTTGTTACAAAAACAAAGGGGGTATTCCTCAAAGCGCAACTATTTTTGAGCGCAAACAACTAAGCGCAACTAAATTATTCCTCGAAGCGCAACCATTAGTTGCGCTCACATATTCAAATTGTTCAAATGGTTGCGCTTCGAGGAATAATTTAGTTGCGCATAGTTGGTTGCGCTCAAAAACAGTTGCGCTTTGAAGAATACCCCAAACAAAGTTATCCAGTTCCCTCTTACTCCGAATAACTCGAAGCCGACAACTCATAAATAAATTAGGAAACTTACTCATATTTCTCCGAAGGTTGACTAACTCATAAAATATTGGGTAATCGTATTACTGAAGAATCGCTTAATTGGTTCACTCGTAGGCCGAGTGTTCTTTTGTTATCGATTTTCTATTGTTTTTGGAACAACCGTTTTTTTATAGTATTTGCTGTGGAAATATTATTTGCAGCATAATATCACGCCTGTAATCCCCGAGGGGTTGCGCAGAGGTGTACCTAATAGCACACCCATTTCACCAGGTTTATTTAAGTCCCTCGTAATATGGGGTGAGACTATTATTATCAACGGGGCACAAATTCAGGCTCCGTAGCTGATATGAGAAAGGCCCGACATGGGAATCGAACTCAGGACCTCATGCTCAGTAGTCGTGTTGGCAACCATCATCTGTCTAGCCTTTTCCTAACTATGTTAGGGTCGGCTTCCAGTCTAACCGGATGCAGCTGAATACCAGTATTTTACATGGAGCGACTGCCTATCTGACCTCCACAACCCAGTTAGTTCTGGGTAATACGATACCCCTTGGTTAGACTGGTTGTCAGAATTTTTGGGCCACTGACTACCTAACGACTGTCAAAGATCTTCAAATGACAGCCGGGACCAACGGCTTATAGCGTGCTTTCCGAGGCACGGAGGAAACTCGGTATGTGATGGGTGGTCACCCATCCACAGAGCAACCTAGGCAAGCACGGCTTAACCTAAAGATCGACCCGACCGGCTGTTATTATTTAGCCGCGACCTTTATAAACCAGTATTATTTAATTATACTCGGTGCTTGACACAATTTATCATCCTCAGCCATCTACCCAATTAGTATCAATTTGACTAGATTCCCAGCAATAGAAATTAAGTACGAAAAAACTCTTAATTACACGAGACGAGACTGAAGTAATTTAGCAATTTTCTCTTTGTTCACAGGTCACCTAGCCGAGGAGAGTCTCTAATTAAGATTTTGTAAAGTGACGTATTTTAATTAACTTACTCTTGGAAAAAACTAATTAATTAAAATAACATATCTCTTGAAATTAAGGTCGGAGTGTTAAAAAGGTGTGTTCAAAAAATCAGTGGATAAATAGTGTGGAGAATAAAGAACAGTGGTCTAAAAAGTGCAACAAAATAACTGTTTTTCACAAAAGTGCATTCAATTATCAGTGACAATTAACAGTGTTCCAAAAAAGTGTTATTAAAATACTAGTTTAAAATAACAGTTCAAAAAATAGTGTTCTAAAAAATAACAGTGTAGACAAAATTTTGTGACAGTGAAAATTAAAAAGTACAGAAATAAAGGAACGTATTAGTGACGTGAAGTAGCAATAGCAATGCTTTGCTAGTGTGGTGATATTGATGATTTTGCCACCGTCATCACGAATGCGGGCGGGCGGCCCCTCCGGCCGGCAGGTCAATGACATCGCCGGCACTTCTTGTGCTTTCCTTGGCCCTTGGTAAGTTCTGTACTAAATTTTATATTTTTAGAATGTATAAAGGCAATAGAAGCGCAAACTTATTACCAGGAATAGTTCTTTTTTTCGATGTCTGTTACATCACTTATGTAGAATCGTAGTGCTGAAATTATGGTAACAGTTACGCGTCCGTTCATTACACCGAGAATTACACCCATATACCGAGTATTATCGAAAGGTGGTTACACAGGAATGTTTATAACGTTCCTAATTGGGGACGGCTTTCTTTATTCTTATTCTTGATATTACTTAAGTACGTTTAAAAGTATTCTCAAAGTGACAGACAGTGTTAAACAAAATCAAAAAAGAGTCCGTCTAGTAAAAGTTTTCCCTAGTAAACAAGTTTAATCACACAATTTTTAATCGATACACAATTTACGGTAGATAGACAAGGCACAGACACATCAAACTATGTATATAATTTCAGTATGACATTTTCATGACCTCGTTTTGTATAAATTTCCTGTACTATGAGATCCTATTTAGTAACCTCAGTCAACGTCCTAGGCACTTGGTTCAGGAAATGGAGAATAGAGGTTAATCCCGATAAGAGTCAGGCGGTTCTATACTCGAAACCGTCGCGCGGTAACTATCGCACCTCCCCCAGCCCGAACATTATGTACGGTAAGCCTATCCCTTGGGAGAAGCAAGCCAAGTATCTAAGAGTAGTTCTCGACCAACATCTGTCCTTCAGACACCATATCACGGAAGCTCGTAACCGCGCTTCCTTCGCGATGGGTAGACTCCACTTTTTGCTCTTGGCAAAAAGTAAACTATCTCTTAGGTGTAAATTGCGCCTTTATACCGCGGTGATCCGTCCCATCATGACGTACGCGTGCGTCGTATTCGCTCACGCCAGTTCAAAGTACCTTTATAAGATGCAAGTTCTCCAAAACCGATTCCTACGTAAAGTCACGGGAGCCCC
This sequence comes from Lycophotia porphyrea, assembly GCA_950005105.1. Lineage (NCBI taxonomy): Eukaryota > Metazoa > Arthropoda > Insecta > Lepidoptera > Noctuidae > Lycophotia > Lycophotia porphyrea. The sequence goes on from OX465406.1 coordinate 13,778,210, forward strand.
TTATTATGTCCGCAATGATCGTCTGCACATTGATCTTAGATTGCCCACTATCCAGCAGTTCATGAAACGCCTCGCCAAGCGCTTCTTCGATCCTGCTGTTAGACACCGTAACCCCCTGATCGCATCGGCCGCCCGATACGAGCCCTCGCGTATTAGTCAGATCCGCCGCGCGAGGCACACTCTCGTTGACCCCGACGACGACATCACCCTCCTCCAGGAGAGCAGTAAGGAAACCAGCACGCTCACAAAACACAGACGCCGTAATCCGTCATTCCGTCCTCGCCGACGAGGCCCGTCGCGAAACCCCGGTCCACGCCTTCCCTGACCCTTGCTCGAGCCAGCCCGCGCAGCTGAGCTAGTAGCTTTAAATCTGCCCCTAAATAATATCAGTCAGATCCAGCCTGTCCCTTGGCTGTCCTCTCCCAGCGACTTCCTAAGCCGAGGTCCGTACCCCACAGGGGGTGCCTTTAGTGCGTAGTTTTGTAAGTTTAGTTTGTAAGTTGCTCTGGCTGGAGGCCTTAACTTCGAGGCATCCACAGAAAAGCCCAGTTAAGCAGTCGACAACCTCCCTAGGTTGTACGGCGAGATGCCCTTCAAAAAAAAAAAAAAGATCCTATTTAGTTTGATTGTGTGTGTGTTTGATTCTTGTTATGTAAAAAACTGCTGGTTTAAAATAATAAACTGGAGTCAAACCACACATTGGTTTACTTCAGTTTTGTTTAAATAGTAAACCAATCCGATGAAAAAATATTTGAATGAAATGTCGGACTAACTTTCCAACTGGTTTATTTTATTTTGGACCTCAAAAAATATACAACACGCGAAAGTATGGGATAGCTCAGGCTCTTTTATAAAAAAAAACCTGCCGTTTAAACGCGTCCTAAATGCAATTAATACAATTTTTATTGAAATTCGATGCGTTTTTTAGACTACACATCACAAATTGTTCGCATACGTAGTATAATTTTTGGATAGATGCCCGTTTTTAAACGGTTTTTATTAACACCAAAATACACCTAAATGAATACCTTAACATTAATTAACTGTTCGATTTGAATATCAGCGCTAAGCTTTGTGTCTGTGGGAGGACGCTTTGTTAAGAGACTTTCGGATAAAATACGAACTAAAATAACAGTATTCACAGAAAAGCACACAAGATTTATATTATAACCCAAAATCAATATGTAACAGTTGTTCATTTTGTTCCAAAAATTTAAACATGACGATACTTCGTTACTCACAAAACATTATTAACAAGGTCTTGCTTCGAAACAAAGCTGAATAAATCTAAATAATCTGAACAATACACAATGAACCATTCAACCGAGTTTAAACTTTATTTTTCATTCATCAAAGTTGATTTTTGCATATCTGGAAACTTTCTGCTGACCCAACTTTCAGAGTTTTAATTGTTAATTCAGCATTTGAACGGTAATTATTCTGATTTGCATATTTTTAGGGATTCTGTGTGAGGAATCACTTTTTTAGTGCTCTCATTTAAGAGAAGGGATATTAAGTCTGTTGAAATGTTGTTTTAAGTGTCTTACATTTTTTCTTAGAATTTTGAAATGTAGGTAATACTTTTAAGGAGGTTAGGTATAGTGAATTTTATTTTTTTTGTGTATTAACCAACAAAATCAAAAATCAAAATATTTTATTTCACACAGGCCCAGATGGGCACTTACAAAACGTTGACAAAAAAGTGCACGGTTCGGGTAGGTCGTTTCTTATGGAGAAGAACTGGCAAGAAACTCCATGGTTACTCTTTTCAAATCATTTGGTATTACAATATTATCATGTTACAGCATTAGTATTTAAGTATGGATGAACAGTTTATTACATTAAAAAAAATGTGTCATATATGTGTGTGTGTGTGCAAGTTAACAAAAGTTAACAATCATCGGAAAATATACAAAGCCTACAATGTTCACACAATCACAAACAATATGAAGACTTGCAAAGCAAATGAGATAGCTTAGCTAATATGCACGATATACAAATAATTTATAGCACCCAAAAATAATGTAACTTTCTATCAGTGAAAAAAATGTTAGAACCGGATCATTAGTTCTGGGGATTACCCTCTACATACAAACATACAAATAAATTATACCTCTTTATAATATTAGTATAGAGTATAGATGAAGGCTTAGAAAACATTGCTAGCCTCAAACTGCAATCCTCAATTTATTTTTTGAATAGAAGTACCAAGTACCAACAGCAATTGAAAAGTAATTGAATCTCACCAAATTGCAGTATTAAGTATGTTGGCGCTTTCGCTTCTAGGCAGTCAATTGACATAACGTACAAACGTCAGACGACCTACCCCTACTCCCACCACAGCGTGTTTGCAGAGCCCTGATGTTTACAGCTCGACACTAAGACGATTCAGTGTCTGATCGCGGCCGCGTTGAGACCTCTTGGAACTGTACCCGATTCATTGTGTCCAGTGTTATTGTGTTTAGTTGTAATCTGAAGTACTTTGTTAGTTATGCTAAAAACAGTGTATCGCACCCAGTCAGTTTTCATAGCGCAAGACCCATCGTCTGCACACATAATGCTCGAGCCTAACGGAATAAATCCTGATATTTCCGACGAGTACATCATTCACAGTTCACACATTACGAAGTAAACCAACATGAAACACTAAACAGCACTAAAGCTTTCAGTTAAACACGTTTCATGCTGTAATCTGCAACAAATCCTCACAAGACGACATCGGTGACTACTAACAACGTGTTAGGTAAACATGCAAACACTTGCACTGAATTAAATTTAACATATTGGTAAGAAGACGACTGTCTTATTGATCGAATTGTCACACACGGCTACTGAGCAATGGACTATGCTGGGTGGTATTCCCACGATAGGAAAGGTTTCCTGGAATGAGAAAAACTTACAGTAATGCCTATGTTCTTCATCATCATCATCATTTCAGCCGAAAGACGTCCACTGCTGGACATAGGCCTCCCCCAAGTGTCGCCACATTGACCGGTCCCGTGCGACTCGCATCCAGCGGATCCCTGCAACTTTCACCAGGTCATCGGTCCTATTCTATTAGTGCTCGGTTAATGACATTAAAGACTCTGCGTTACCTACAAGTAGCATAGCACATTATTGGAGTGCACTGTACCCTTTAAATATGTGCCCTTCGGAGAATACAGCGTGCTTTCCTACAATTTTACCACCATTATAGTTTTTTACTGCCTCGTTGGTCTAGTGGTCGCAAGTGCGACTGCTGAGTATGAGGTCCTGTACGAGAATTTCAGACCCAGGTCGGTGACTGAATTAAGTACTCTCGATATAATTGGTATAATAAGGCTGGACTGCCTCGTTAGTCGAGAGGTCGCAAGTGCGACTGTTGGGCATGAGGTCCAGCCACGGAGATTGGATTTGTGCCCGATTGATGGCAATAGGCTCGCCCCCTACTACATGGAACTTATACATAACTGGTGTACTATTGGGTACGACTCTGCCAAACCCTACGGGGATTACAGGCGTGATGTTATGTTATGTTATTTAATAGTTTTTTATTAAACCTGTGTAAAACCACATTTTGGCAAACGTTTCGCCCATAGCCTTCCACACCTCTTAATGTGTGACTTCCTCCAACTAAACTTGTAGAATTGCCTTGTAAGTCATCATAACAGCGTTTCCTAGGTCACCCTCGGTGGCGACACACATCTTGGCGTGGCGACTCTGGCCTATCTGTCTTGACACAGACATGGCCCACCCAATTCCACTTTAGCCTAGTTAATTTACCGTAATAATATGCCTCTTTAAAATTAAACCAATGAAGCTTAACAAGATATTTTACCACATCAAAGTATTATGTTTGTACAGAAATGCAGAAAAACTCACTTTTTATTTCTAAGAACACTTCTATGCTATGTTCAAACAAAACCGCTTTTCAATAATACATCCTTCTTCCTGTTCCTCTGTACAGAAAACAGAAGTACAAGAGACCAGTAAGAGGGCTTCAGATTCAATTTCTATTACACACGGTATGGACAGGATTGTAAGGGAGTTTTGCAAATGCAGTGGGGGATATGAATAAGTTCTGATATTTTTTGTGAAATTTTTAAGTTAAATAAAAGAAAAAAACTGTTTATAAACAACTAGCGACCCGCCCCGGGTTCGCACGGGTAGTAGAGCATTTTATGCCTACATGTTTTGTCTGTCGGGTTCAGGCAGCGTTTTCGATGAAAGCTCTCCCAGCCGGCTTCAGTTTTTCCCAGACTTCCAACAATTATCGCCATACTTCAATCAATTTACACGAAAACTTGACAAATTATATACTAAAACCTTCCTTATAAATCACTCCATCTATTAGCGAAAACCACATTAAAATCCGTTCAGTAGTTTTTGAGTTTATCGCGAACAGACAGACAGACGCGGCGGATGATTTTTATAATATGTAGTGATAGTGATATAGTTTGAAAACAAGAATCGCCATCATTTATCATTCTTGTGCACAGTGATGAGTAAGCGACGATATTCAAAACACTTGTCAAGAAATAACCTTTTACTCAAGAATTGAAAAGTTATCTTATCATTCAACTAATTACATTATAAGTAAATCTGCTTCGTTGCAGTATAAGACAGTCTAAAACTCTCGCTTTAACAAAAACATAATAAAATAATGAATGAATTACGTTATAATTCACAAAATGGTCACAAAGTGCCCATTCAAAATATTAACTGCTTCTATGACCATTTTAAATATTTTAACGTGTTGGGAATCTCAGTAGCAACACAGAGTCTGGAACTGTGACCGGTTGATGACAATAGGCTCGCCCCCTGTTATATGGGACAACAACTTAAGTGACAAGTTGTGGATGTACCTCTGTCTAACCTCTCGGTGGAAAAAGACTTTGATATTATGTTATAAATAACCGAAAAAAACAATACAGTTAAAATTGATAAAACATCAAAAATAACAGTAACACACGCAAAGCGTTCCAAAAAAAACTCAGCAATAAAAATCTCAGTCGGCATTATAGCTTTCATTCTTATATTACGCTCCGTAGCCCGACTAATGATAATATATTACCTAATACTTCGCAAGTATTCGCAAGGGTAAAGCTACGTAAGTACGACACGGATTTTATTACTATAATAATACTCTTTGTAACTGTTATTTTTCACTGTGATTTTTTCCCGTCCCTATTACTTATGATATATATATCGTGTGGCAAGTGTGGTTGGTTATAGCTGTTTTGTCCACAGCGATGGAGAATGTGCTTCAGTTTACGCATTCTGCTATTGCTTTGAATGCCAAAAACATAGCAGTATACTGCAGTTGTGGAGCTTAGGAATGGGCATTTTTGCTTTTTCTGCTGTGAAGCAAAATTGCTGTTATTGTTTTAGGTAGTGAATGCCGGTGAAGTTCAGGCACATGTGCCTTCTACTGATTTCATGACACTAAACCTTCAAAAACTGTTAATTGGCCAGTTTATAAAGGCTGTAAACAGACTCTTAACGAGGCTGAAAGGCACTTGTTCTCCCCGTCATGGCGATCATTTTTTGTTTTAGACCATACCTAGGAACCTTCTAGTTACGGAGATATTGGGGGTCAAAGTTCCCACTTTTTCACAAGTCTTTTTTTTAATTCGTGTTTTTAATGTAAGATTTTTAAATTAAACACCTCCACGACCAGCTTACTATTCAGACCATTCATCAGCACAATGTTTTGAGTAACTATAAGTCCTACCGCAAAACGTAATTTCCCCCAAAAAAAAAGTGGTTTCCCAGCAATAATTTTTGCGTAAAGTTAGTTACTTAGTTACTTAGTAGTTACTTAGTTTCATGTACAGGGTGGTTGGTTGACGGCTTTGTGAACAGTTTGCTAACAACCTGAATATTATGATACCCATAGTTACTAAACAAATATGACTTTAATGGAACTTTAAACTCTATAGTTATCATTGTCTTGGACATAACATAACATAGCGTCATGCCTGTTATCCCGGGTTAGTTAGGCAGAGGTTTAGGTACCTAAATAATCCTACACCCACATTTTGTTCAGTTATGTTTTAAGTCCCATGTATTAGGAGGCGAGTCTATTGCCATCAACTGGGGCACAAAGACTCAGACTCCGTGGCTGCTACTGAGAAATACCTGACGGAAAAACCCAATAACAATTTGCCCGACCCGGGAATCGAACCTAGGACCTCATGCTCAGTAACCGTGATTGCGACACACTAGTACACTACTATTAAAATTTAGTAAGTAGTGTCGGTATTCAATTTTGTATCATAATAATTATCATTTTAGTTATTATCGTTGGGCACGTACTTGAGAGGTTATTTTCAATGAAACTTAGTGAACCAGAAATAATAAAATCAAAAAAACCAAAAAAAAAAAACAAATAATCCAATAATTTCATGCTACCATCAAAAATACGTCGGAGGAGCTTGTGGCTAAATAATAACAGCCGCTCGGATCGATCTCCAGGTTAAGCCGTGCTTGCCTAGGTTGCTCTGTGGATGGGTGACCACCCATTACCACCAAGTTTCCTCCGTGCCTCGGAAAGCACGTTAAGCTGTTGGTCCCGGCTGTCATTTGAAGATCTTTGACAGTCGTTAGGTAGTCAGTGGCCCAAAAAAGTCTGACAACCAGTCTTACCAAGGGGTATCGTATTACCCAGTACTAACTAGGTTGTGGAGGTCAGATAGGCAGTCGCTCCATGTAAAATACTGGTATTCAGCTGCATCCGGTTAGACTGGAAGCCGACCCCAACATAGTTGGGAAAAGGCTAGGCAGATGATGAACAAACATACGTCTCTTGCAAAGCCCTCTTCATAAAATCCACACATGACGATGCATTTTGCAAAGTTCCACGACATCTGAAACTCCTAAACGACACAAACCAACAAAAAGTACTTACCAAGCGAACTTAGAGCAACTCCAAAAGTTTTACACAACCAAAATAGAGGCAGGTGAGACCAAGACGTAACAGGTATATTTATTTGTTTCTGAGACTATAAACTTAGTACATTATTACCTACCTAAAGTAATACTTCTGCTGATGTTTGCTGCTGATACGGTTAGGGGGATAGCGTGAGGGTTGGACAGGATAATCCACGTTTGAGATGGAGTGTCTTTAGATAGGGTTGGGGAGATAAGAAAAAGAAGGACAGAGTAAGTAGTGTGTTTATCGAAGTGATCATGGGATTAATATGCAGACAAAGCAACCCTAAAAATAATTGAGCCTAAGGCTGCGTATCTACCAGAGATGTGCGACGATGCGTAGCGAGGGATGTGTTTGTTAAGAACTAATATAATCATTTCATTTACCTCGCTTCGCTCAGCGTAGCTCTAGTGGAAACGGCTCAGCGGAGCGGGGGTAAAAACGGGACACTATTACTAAGACTCCGCTGTCCGTCTGTCTGTCTGGCTGTCTGTCTGTCACCAGGCTGTGTCTCATGAACCGTGATAGATAGACAGTTAAAATTTTCACAGATGATGTATTTCTGTTGCCGTCAAACAACAAATAATAAAAATACAAATTGTTTAGTAATTAAAGCGGGCTCCCATACTAGAAACGTGTTTTTTTGCGGTATATGGTACGGGTTTCTTGTATGAGTTTCTTGTATGAAAAAATAATAAAAATATAAATTATTTAATAATTAAAGGGGAACTCCCTTTAATTATTAAATAATTTATATTTTTATTATTTTTTGTTATAGCGGCAACAGAAATACATCATCTGTGAAAATTTTAACTGTCTATCTATCACGGTTCATGAGATACCTGCCTGTGACAGAAAGCCAGAAACGTGTTTTTTCGGTTTTTGGTACGGAAACCTTCATGCGCGAGTCCAACTCACACTTGGCCAGTTTTTGTACATGCAAAATAAAGGAAGGATGTGTTGCGAAGGATGTGTGCTAGGGACGGACGCGAGCGAAAAAATTGCAAATTACAATCTCTGAAACGAGCCCAGCCGCTTATCTTTCACAGAATCACTACGCATCCTCGCACCACTCAGCTACCTCGTATATTCTGGTGGAAACGCAGTCTAAAGCTCTGGTCACACCAAAGCCATTTTCTCGCGGAAAACGGGGACACGCGTGATTGTGTTAACGATAAAGAGGTCACGGGACTGTTTGCGCCAGTTTGAACCCCTCTATACAAGTTAGTTTATGCAATCGGTGCAAGCTAGTTTCGTTCCGTTTTAGTTTTGGGTAGAGCTTATAGGCATGTTCATAAAGGGTGTAAAAAGACTCTAGCAATTCGCACTGGAACCGCGTGTTGGATTATAGCCCATTCCCTCTCATAGAGAGGAGGCCTGTGTCCCAGCAGTGGGAACATTATAGGCTGATAATGATGATGATGATGAAAAAGACTCTTACAGACGCCGAACGGCACAAGTTCTCCCTATCATGGCGATCATTTTTTTGTTCTAGGCCATACCTGAGAACCTCCTAGTTACAGAGATATTGGGGGTCAAAGTTCCATCTTTTTCACAAGTTCTTAATGTAAGATTTTTACTTTAAACTCCGCCACGACCCTCGTACTATTCAATCCATCCATTAGCATAATATTTTGAGTGCATTACATTGAGTCCTACCGTAAAACGCGATTTTTCACCCAAAAAAAAAGTCGTTTCCCAGCACTAATTTTTGCGTAAAGTTACTTAGTTTGATGTACATAATGCTTGGTTAACGGCTTCGTGGAGAGTCCGTTTACACCCTGTATTGCGATATTGGTTATCGTTATGCGATAGTGCTGGCGTGGTTGTGTTTTCTTGACTTCAAGTCTATTTTGTCCGCCCGTGAATTCCACCGGCCTAAGACTGTGACTATCGACAGTCATTGTGTCAAAAACATGTCATACAACGAAAATAAATTGTTGTTTTTTGACGTGACGTCTAATAAATCGACGAACGCCGGCGGCATGCACGAAAATGTGTCCCGTTACGCTCATTGCACACATGCGCCGCATCCATCTCTCTTCCACTCGATTTTATGACGTTGTCACGTTAAACTATCGTCCGTAAACCAACTTTACAGACAACCAATTTTTTTTTTAAACAAAAGATGATTATTTTCGTAACGTGTGAAGTCATGGATGTAGAACATCTTTCATTGAACAAGCAATATCCTAAAAAAACCGACCAAGTGCGAGTTGGACTCGCGCACTGAGGATTCCGTTCAAATTTGTAGGTATTTGGTTATTAAACTACATACTTACGGTTTCAGATTTTTTCCTTTACATGTGCTGTAAGACATTGCTTCTTAGCAGATTTCATGATTCTAGGTCAACGGGAAGTCCCCTATAGGTTTTAATTCCTTAAAGAAATCGTAAATTATACAAGTTTGTTTTTTTTTTCACAGCTCGAGTATTTGATCAACTTGATACCTCTACGCGTTCCTGAGAACAAAGGTCTCGACAGACAGATAGACAGAGATGAACTATAAAAACAGCAAAAATAACAAAATATTTTACTGTACACTTTAACACGATCACATTTATATCAAAGCTTCCCATTAACTTTATAGATGGCTGATGGCCCCGCCCTTGACCGATAGGCTCCGATAGTTAGCGATAATTCCCGAACATCTGAACACAGCTTACAAACTGCTGATTTGTAGGGACACGCCCCCCGCAGTTAGAGGTATTTATTGCAGGTACTTAGGTTTGCAATTCTTTATGTTTGGGCTTCAGTAGATTTCGTGTGATTGGCTGTTGTGGGTAGGAACTCGTGGCTAAATAATAAAAGCTACTTGGGTCGATCTTCAAGGTAAAGCCGCGCTTGCCAAGGTTGGTCAGTGGATGGGTGACCATCATTACATACCGAGTTTCCTCTGTGCCTCGGAAAACACGTTAAGCCGCTGATCCCGGGCGTCAATTGTAGATCTTTGACAGTCGTTACATGTAATCAGTGGCCCGAAAGTCTGACAACCTGTCTTTTTTCTCGTTTTTTTTTATTGATTATTGTAGTTATTTGATAGATAAAGTCTAAAAACCAGTCTCATCAAGGAGTATCGCATTACCCAACTAACTGGTTGGTAGAGGTCAGATAGGCAGTCGCTCCATGTAAAATACTGGTATTCAGCCGCATCAGGTTAGTCTGGAAGCCGACTCCAACATAGTTGGGAAAAGGCTAGGCAGATAAGATGATGTAGTTGAGTGAATTAGTTAACCTTTTTAAGCTTCCGTTTACGACCTAGTCTAGGCCATCTGGTATAGTACTAATATACATAGTAGCCATTCTTATCAGTTGCTAGGTAACCTCAGGTTACTTGAGTTCCGATAAAAACTTTGAAAATGTATTAGAAACCTCAAACTCAAAAGCATTTATTTCAATTAGACCATTACAGGCACTTTTGTATGTCAGAAAAACAAAGTAGGCTAAGCTACAGTCACAGACACAAGGCAGAATAACTTGTGAAAGTACTGCAGTTGCCCATTCTAAAGCGTAGATCTCTATGGAGAAGAATGGGCAAGAAACTCCATGGACACTTTTTAAAATATTGTTACAAAATCTTGGTTACATCATTCATGTTGAGATTATACATACATATATGTGAGAATGATGTAGAAATACGTGCACGTTAAGAGCGTCCAGAAACAAGAAACGAAGAAACTAGTAGTAACATGTTTTACCTTTCAATTATCTTCTATCATTCTTTCTGGTACCACAACAATGTTCTATTTTTTTTTCTTGTGGTTTAAATTAGTTTCTTGTACTCTTCTTACTACGACAAAACTATTACATTAAAAGTAGGACATAGCTGGCAAATAGCTGCGGGTGACTTTTAATACAGGTTTTTATAGAAACCTACTTCAAGCAAAAATCAAAATCAAAGCATTTATTTCAAGTAGGTCAGTTACTGGCACTTTTGAAATGTCGACAAGATAACAATATAATGAAGCTACAGTCCCAGTCACAAGGCATATAAGCTGTGAAAGTACTGTAGCGTAGCTCCTATGGAGAAGAACCGGCAAGAAACTCCATGGAAACTCTTTTAAATCAGTATATTTTTACAAAACCTTGGTTACATCATTCATGTTGAAATGGTACATTTTGTGAAAACGATGTAGCCAGATGTGCACGTTAAAAGTGTCCACAGTAAAAACAAAATAAAAAGCAATTCAATAATAAAATAATTAATTCAAATAAGCGCCCGTTCACGAACATGACGCATGTATCAGCACCATTCAACTCAACCATTTTGAAGGGAACTAAATGATCCGACACACGTGCCACCATCAGCGAGACCTATGAATGAGCATGACATACTCCTAACCACCACGGCACGTTCAAGTCAAGAAAAGAGAAGGTTATCAGTGAATGATAGCTGTCTAGTACATAATTATAGTACTCACACAATACGGGCTATGCGGCTATATAATACTACTGTGCTACTGAGCTCCAATGTAACAATTAATCTACACAAGTTACATTTAGTAAGTTGTGTAGATTAATAATATATATTATATCTTCACATTTACACCTATCGGCATCATTAACACCTGTAATTCTCCACCACCAAAACCTCACAAAAATTCTCATCACGCCACACAATCACACACATACGCGAGCCATATTTATTGCCCTCGTCTTGTAAGTAGGAAGCGAATGACAAAGTTATTTCCCTTAACAGTTTATTATATTATTTCCTTAAGTTACTTCCCCGCCCTTCCAAAGTTCTTACAGCAATATATAGAACTTGCTTGGAGGAGTTTTATTTAAGTTTGATGATGGGTGGGAGAAATATTACTGTTGGAAAGAAAGAAGCAAGGAAATTTATTGGTGATTGCTGTGTTTGGATTTAATGTGGGAGGAAAGTGATTAGCTTATTATAAGACTAATACTAATATTCTTACTCGCTGACAGTGATACCCTTTTTTATTCGGATGGGAAATCATCAAATAACTTCTCCCGCTCTGGGCAGAGCGGAAGAGAGTGTCAGACTTGTACTGACTAAAACCCATCCATGTTCCTTCCTTGCCCTTTGTGTTCCAGAGCCGCGGTATGTCTTTCGAACAGCCCCGCAGCCCTGGCAGTGACAGTGATACCCTAGTGGTGTGGCCGTCGCCGCGTCGGTCTGTCAAGTGATAAATCTCAAAAAAAAAAAAAACAATTGTGTTCTCGAGCTCGCACCCAAGACTCGCACCTCTGATTTTTCGGATTCATGTGCATATTGTATAAGTATCACTTGCTTCGGTGAAGGAAAACATCGTGAGAAATTCTATCTATTCTATTAAAGGGTTTGGTTTCCGCAGTTGGTTCCTAAAGGTGGACCATTGTGCATGAGCCATGATGGCCGTTACCATCGTGAGGAAACCAGCACGCCTGATTTTTCTCGTCGGTATATAAAGCCAAGTCTGAGGCCCAGGTAAGGCACTAACCACACGTTATAGAAGAAAGAAGTCGCTGAATCAGCTCAAGTCAAGCTCGATACACCCTAAATCCGGTGGGATTAGACACAGTAAACAGTAACACCTGGTTTGTTTAAAAATTGACATAAACGCCCACGATTGAAACATTTATATAAGGAATCATTAGTGAAATTTGAGGATCCTCCAATTGCGGCTAAGAATACGATTTGGTGGGCGTTTTGAACCGTTGCCTTGATGACTGAGTCTAGTTAGACTCAGTCATCAAAGTAAGTTAATTGCTCAGCTCAGTTGAGCTGAGCAATTAACTTAAAACGGGTCTTGGAATAAGAGTGTAGGTGTAATTTTAAATTAAGTTTAAGAATTTAAAGTTGAGAACTTGTCAGACTCTCCCTTACCACAACTAAGATGATTCCTGTAAGGCTCGGTCAGTCCGAGCTAACTAAACCCTGGACATGATTGTGGACACCGCACTAATTCGTGCGTGCGATATTTTGGGACATAAACCCTAAAGTATAGCATTGAAATTCCACTTGTCTTCTTTACAGGCATTTGCTACAAAGGTCCAATCCGCAATCCATATATCCCACCCATGCCAAGCTTTATTTTGCGGTCGTTTTTTGATCACAGTTTAATGTGCACTTAGTCATAAGTCATCACACTGAACTCAGAGATATAATATAAACATAGTACTAATATAAATACCAACAGAATGTCTAGTTCAGGATAAGAGGTTTAATGTAATGTAATGTAATGTAGTCATAAAAATGGGCACCCATCCAAGACGCAAACATACTCCGAAAATCCAAAAATGAAACTTCCCTAAAAAGGATCGTTACCTCCTTCCAATTTCAAAAAACACTTCAGCTTCCATAAAATATCGTCTAAACATTTCTCGACGAGCTCCATTCGTTTCAGCTCAGACCAAAATATATTGGTAAGTAAGCTGAATTTAATAAAACGAAGTTGTGTGTCTTGGAGGCACGCCAAGGACAGCTGGTGGGACATTAGAAAAACATGATACCAGTACGTAATAAGAAAACAAATGCTGATGCCGAAAAGTTGGTCACAGGTGTAGGGTCCCAGGTATTGGGGTTAGGGCTGCGGGCTGTTCGAAAGAGATACCGCGGCCCTGGAACACAAAGGGCAAGGAAGGAACATGGATGGGTTTTAGTCAGTACAAGTCTGGCACTCCCTTCCGCTCTGCCCAGAGCGGGAGAACTCATTTGACGATTTCCAATCCGTAAAAAAAAAAAAAAGTATTGGGGTTAAGGACCTCGAGGAAAGGTAAGCAGATCTGTTCAATGCTGTAGTAAATAATATCTATTTATGGTATATAAAAGAAATGAATCTCTCATAGTAAGTGGCATAGTAGTAGTAAGTCCATAAGTGGCAGTGGGCTGGATACATTGCTCGCAGAACGGATGGTCGTAAAGTTCTGGAGTGGCGACCGCGAACCGGAAGACGTTGCGTTGGAAGGTCTCCCACTAGGTGGATCGATGACCTGGTGAAGATTGCCGGGATCCGCTGGATCTAAGTCGCACGGGACCGGTCAATGTGGCGACACTTGGGGGAGGCCTATGTCCAGCAGTGGACGTCTTTTGGCTGAAATGATGATGATGATGATGAATCTCTCCTCTTTTCTAAGGGGGAATTTCTACAATGAAGATCTCTTCAAAGTTCGAGTGAATCGGTTTCTTCTAAACAAGCGTGCTCCACTCTAGACTGCGTCCTCGCTTCACAACGAGCTGCAGCCAAACGCAAGCCCATTTAGCGTAAAATATAAAAAAAAACACGAAGATGATCGGGATCAACACAACGGAACCGCATTTGGAAACGGTTATAAGAGAATGAGAGACAGGGTGAATCAAGTTATTCACCAGCTACTCCGTAATGGTAAACCACCGCATCGCTTCGCCAAAACCAGAAAGCAGTCTGAAGTGCTAAATGACAATGTCATCAACATACGCAACCCTTTGAAAAAAAATTGCAAATGGCAAAGCTCCTGGTTTCGATGATATCTCTCCAGGATGTGCTCCACCTCGTGTCCTGCCCATTCTGCACAACCACTTGCACCTATCAAGATCTAATCGAAGCAAATGATAGAGCTGGGCAGGTGGATATGTACTGGTGTAAGACCATTTGAGGTCATCGATGCGTAAAGAAGAAGAAGTAAGGTGAACAGTTCCTCAATACTCCATAGAAAAGGGAGGACCCTCTGACCAGACGGGCTTAGCAGTATCAAATGCTGTCTAAGCTATTTTTCCACTTTCATTTTATCGTGCTTACTGTTAGCATAAGCATAATCAGCGTAAATGTTCCCACTGCTGGGGCACAGGCCTCCTCTCTATGAGAGGGAATGGGCTATAATCCACCACGAAGGCCCAGTGTGGGTTGGTAGATGTCTCATGTCTTCGAATTTTTGGTTCTAGGACATGCCGGTTTCCTCACGATGTTTTTCTTCACCGTTTTTTGAGAGCAGTGGTGATGGAATAAACTACACAAAGTATTGCGCCAACCTAGGATCGAACCCTCAACTTGCTGTTCGTAAATCGGAATCGCCACCACTGGGCCACCGTTGCTCTAACTGGGCTACTACTGCTCTCACTGGGCCACCGCTGCTCTCACTGGGCCACCGCTGCTATAACTAGGCCTTTGCTGCTCTCACTGTACCACCGCTGCTCTCGCTGTTTACTGTTAGACCCACTGTGAAACAATTTGTAGGTTATAACTCCTTTATAGCACATATGAAAGCACCACGCAAAACCTTACTAGAATATTCCTACTGCCCTTAATTTGAAGTTTTATCCCAAGACATAGTAGCTTCATAAAACAACACTATAACTTTGTCCTAAAACTTGGATAAAACTATGTTGTGTACCAATAAAATTCTGAATTATGTTCAACCAACAATTTAGCTGGAGGGCATAATACCAAGTTGAAGTTTTTGGGTTCCTTAATAACTGATACAAGATGTTGTCATGTAAGATATGTTATATGTTGTGGTTATGTGGTTATGTTGGTCCTTTTTTATTTATGTTATCTAGGTTTGGGTGCAGTTTTTGTGTTAGAATAATGCCTTATTGAGCAGAAAAATAAAGGAGTTTCTAACTATATTTTTCCCTCGTTTTTACAAATTTCTGTGATAAGTGAATGTGGTTAATAGCAGTTTATTATCATCATCTGCCTAGCCTTTTCCCAACTATGTTGGGGTTGCCTTCCAGTCTAACCGGATGCAGCTGACTACCAGTATTTCACATGGAGCGACTGCCTATCTGACCTCCACAACCCAGTTAGTACTGGGTAATACGATAGTTACCCCTTGGTTAGACTGGTTGTCAGACTTTTTTGGGCCACTGACTACCTAATGACTGTCAAAGATCTAATAGCAAGCTTTTTTTAGATTTTACACAGAGATCTGTAGTTTTTACATAACATAACTTTACGCCTGTAATCCCCGAAGGGTTTGGCAGAGTCTACCTAATAATACACCTACTTTTCGCCAGTTATATTAAGTCTCATGTAAGTGGGGGCGAGCCTATTGCCTTCAACCGGGCACAAATCTAGACTCGGTGAGTGCTACTGAAAAATTCCTGATGGAAAGACCCAACACGAAGTCGAACCCAGGACCTCATGCTCAGCAGTCTTGATTGTGACCACTAGACTAACGAGGCAGTTTAGAAGTACAGTCAACAAAACAGATGGGTATGCAGGGTCGAAAGATATAGTTTTAGTTTTTTAGAAACTGTTTCACATCTTCAAATGAAATATGAATGAATTTAACCAATTGATTATTTTTCTTCATTTAATTTTAATTTCATTCGAAAACATCGATCGGTTTTTAAGAAAAAATCAATTATATCTTTCGACCCTGCGTACCTATCTGTTTTGTTGACTGTACCTATAAGAATACAATTATAGTTAATCTAAAGGATATACGAACTGATTGTATAATTTTACATCGACTCAACTCTCACAAATTCCGCAATGCACACAATCCAAACTCATTCTCTATTCCCCGAAAACGCTGATCTAAACAAAACCTTCCACCAATCACCTCCCATCTTCAAACACATACATATATACATAATTCATGTACCAAGTTATAACTCAGATGTAACAGCTGCTTGCCTCCCACAGAATCTCGTCGAGTTGAACGTACGTAAAGGGTTGGAGTAACCTTGGAAATGTCCTTCACTGCAGTTTGTGAAATGTAGCGAGATTTTATGTAGATTGGTTAAGGAAAACTTCAGGAATTTCTTGGTAGTTTGAGGGTTTTGAGTTGGTAAAATCTTTATTAATTTTGACTAGCTTTTGCTCTCGGCTTCGCTTGGGTCAGAAATTATCCCACGGGAACACTTTATATAGCCTATGACACTCGGGGAAAATGTAGCTTCAGTTTAGTTAAAGAATTTTTGAAATCGGATCAGTAGTTCCGGAGATTACTCCTTACATACAATATTAGTTTATACTAGCTAATGCCCGCGACCTTCGTCCACGTGAAATTATTATAAAAAATATTACTTCCTTATTTCAATAGGATTTTGTTTACATTTTCAAGGGTTTTAGTTTTTTTCCACGGCACTTTAATCCTTTTTCTAAAATAAAAGTTACTCCACATAACACCAGTTATCTGCCATGTTCAGGCAGGTCAGGCTTAGGTTCAGCCTTTTCGGAATTTAGCCAGCACAAACACACAGACACAAAAAAATATGTTTTTTTGTTATAAGTTCCGTATGTATATTCAAAACAAATTATGTGTAAAATATAAAATTAATATGTGAATTTTATTTTATATACAACGTGTAACGGAAGGAGTATGTAAACCGAAAGGGGGTGACTCAAGTGGTAATTTTGAAACAACTTTTGTTCTACGACATTTGGAAATTCGTTTAAAAATAAAATTCTACTGAAAATTCACTTGGTCACGTGGATTTTTCAAAGTTTGTATGGAGAAACAAATTTTTTTGACGAATTGTGTGACCCTTTTCCGCTTACAATACCCTTTCCGTTACACGTTGTATATAATATTTATGGGTAATATTAATTACAAATACCCATATTAATCAAAATGCTACAGAATAGTTTTTGTAAATTCAACTCGTTTCGTTCGAATTTACGTTAAATTTACATAGCACGTTCGTCTGATTACGAGTATCAATATTTCATTACATTGTGCCTGCTACTGAATTTTTATGTGTCAATAAAATGTATTTCACCGGCTTTCGTTCATTTTAAATCAGAACAAAGCAATTCTGCTTATCGGCAGGAATTGGAAGGTATGGTGGTAGCACCGCTCTGGATTATTTGTTTTTTACTTGTAGGCACCCTGATGAAAGCATGTCATTAGGAAAATCTTTTATCATCATTTTCCTGCCTTCATCACATCATCAAGTTATTTGGTGTCGGTTCGGCAAGTCTTTGTATTCCATTTTCTGTCTGTTGCCCGCGAACTTTTTCCGTGAAGTTATTACAAAAATATCTCTGTATCTGATTCTGATTTCGTAAGCAATTTCATGGGATTTAAATGTTTTTTCACGGAACACTCATTTTTTTTTCTAAAATAGAAGTAGTTAAAAGGCCTGACGAAATCGGTCCAGCCATAGATAAGCTGGAACAATCAAACAAAGTAACAGACTGACAGACAGACAGACTGATAGGCTGACACACTGACAAACTGACAGACTGACAGACGAATAGAGAGACGTACAAAAAAAATATAAATAAATAAATACTAACAGACGAACCACTTGAAGATTTAACCATTTTCATTTTAGAACCATACATTACCTTTGCATTATTTTCTATTTACTTATTCCATAACTGTAACAAATAAATAAGCCACATTCCCTTTCTTAAGCCACGGAAATCTTGATAACTAATGTTTTCCAAGCCATTATCCAGTTAAAAAGATAAATAAGAAAGAGCCAGACTCTATCTTTGCAAAGATAAATGATATCTTGTGACATCTTTGCCGCGAGTTCGTAAAGGATTTTTGTTTCACAGTTTCTAGTGTATTTTGTATGAAATAGGGTTAAACTTTGCAAGAAGTCTTAAAATAGCATCTCGCTAAGTTTTTGTCTGTGGTTTTTTATAAAAATAGAAGGCAAGCTTTCTTAAAGGGGGACTGACAGTTTTGTTTTGATAGTAGGAAGTTTTTTAGACAGTTGTCTCACCGCCAACGATGAGCGAGAAGCGAGTAGTTGTAGAAACTAGAAACGAGTTGGTGAGCAGCGATC
Organism: Lycophotia porphyrea; assembly: GCA_950005105.1. Taxonomy (NCBI): domain Eukaryota; kingdom Metazoa; phylum Arthropoda; class Insecta; order Lepidoptera; family Noctuidae; genus Lycophotia; species Lycophotia porphyrea. The sequence continues at coordinate 13,796,797 of OX465406.1, forward strand.
AGCGAGTGTGTAGTTTCGATAGTTATGTCGCCGGGCTACAAGCGAGTGTGCGATTGCGACGAGATTACTCGCACAACTTGTTTGTGCTATTCATATTTGCACTCCGATCCACACTCTAGGTAGAAATAACCGCTGGTTGGTCTCTCGCCATGAGTCCTGACTGCCAAGCGAGCATCGCTGAGCGAGCAGAGCGAGTATTATCTTTGATAGCTTTTGTCGCTCAGCGACAAAATAGCGGAGCGAGTCGTCGCCGGCCAGTGTGAACAGTCAGCGATCAAATATTAATATTTGCATCTCTTTTGCTTACACGGAATATTTTTGTACGTTTCTTGATAGCCAATGGTGAGTCGCTTCCTCGCCGGCAGTGGGACAATTGCCTTACAAATAAAAGGGATAATGTTTTGTGTAGTTTTTATTAAGTTTTGGCGAGTCTAGGAGCACATTGCTATTACCCGACTAACAAGGTAATTCGAGGCCAGACAGGTATCTTACTTTGTTTAACTCTATAATCCAGTCGACATGTAGAAAAAACGTGAGGTAGCTGGAAAGTATTCCGAAGTTAATGGAACTTTTACAGGTTGTTCGCTTCGTCCCAAATTACAAATATTTTAAAAGTACAGTCAGCAAAAAAATAATATGCATCACGGGAGCTAGCGTTATTTACAAATACTGAACTTGATACTTGGCTGCCTCGTTGGTCTAGTGGCCGCAAGCGCGACTGCTGAGCATGAGGTCCTGGGTTCGATTCCCAGGTCGGGCAAAGTGTTATTGGGTCCTTCCATCAGGAATTTCTTAGTAGCAGCCACGGAGTCTGGATTTGTGCCCGGCAACAGGCTCGCCCCTATTACATGGGACTCAAACGTATCTGACAAAATGTCTGCCTAACCATTAGGGGATTACAGGCGTGATGTTATGTTATGTAATATTCTGTATCTTTAATAATACCGCCACCTTTACCAGCAAAATCTGCCATAATAAACGTTCTACGATGCATCTTCGGATGCTAGCGTACCGTAGTTCACGAACGAACGAGTGTCTTAATATGCATGAACGAACGAGTGAATGAATGAACGATTTGTGAATGGCTGGACGCTTGAATGAACAAATGATTCTAAGTCAGAATTGTTAGATTGAATGCTCTGGTGACTGAAAGAGTGAGTCAATGATGCATTTTGAAGATTAAAGAAGGTTATTCTGGTTTTAAATTAAGAGGAATATTTCTATAGTGAACCTGATTTGATTAATTGATTGTCTCAATCAATCAACTATTGTTTGGGTGTAAAAAACCCTTAACGAAGCCGGAAAGCACTAGTCCGCCCCGTCATTGCCTACCTACCTACCCTACCTACCTTACCTACCTAGTTACTGAGATAAAAGAGGTCAAAATTCATTTTTTTTTTAAGTGAAAACTTCTTTATCATCTTTGTGATTTGAAAGTCGATGAAACGAAAAACGACAGTAAAAAGAGACACACATAAATTCATAAGATTTAACGTGGGAGAAAATGAGATAGGAAGCATTATACAGTGTTTATCTTGAAGCCAAAATTTTTGAAGGTTTTGTTATACAATTTCTTTCCTCTGTACATCTATACACATTCATCAGAATGTTTTGAGTGCGCGTTGCATTGAGTCCTGCCGTAAACGTAATTTTACACCCAAAAAAAAAGTCGTTTCCCAGCAATAATTTTGCGTTACTTAGTTTGAAGTACAGAATTCTTGGTTCACGATTCGTGAAAGATCCGTTTCGACTTGTATAAACTACTAGGTAGCATAGCTTTCTACAAACAAGTATCATTAGTGAATAGGTAAAGGTAGCCTTTGTCCTTGTCAAGGTCCCAGGGAACCTGTTTGTTAAACCTTATCGATCGGTTCAGTGGTTGTCCCGTGAAAGGGTACAGACAAACTGAGTTACTTTCACAATTAATAACATGAATGTTACGGTTTAAGAAAATTTATTTCGCTGAAAAACAATAAATACAATTTCATTTCTATGAAAAAAAACATAATACTTAAGATATAAAAATAAGCGACGGTTTCGCTTGATAATAAACTAAAATTAATTAAAATAAGACGATTGCGAGAGACCGGACGGCATGTCTTTGTTTCCTTGGAAGATGGGCAGGCCTTTAGTGTGGGACGCAACATGCGTCGATACTCTTGCGCCATCCCATCTTCCAAGCTCATCTTATTAATGTATATAGTTAGTTTATCCTATTGATATGTACATTATTTACAAGCTACAAATCTATAATAGTAATAAAAATAAGTGCAAGTATCAAAAGGGTTACAGGTCAAATAAGTACAAGTATTAAAAGGGCGACAAAAAATTCGTCCACATCGCTGTCAACAGGAAAAGTGCCCAGAAGGCTGGCAGCATTGCTACGTTGGATGGCAATGCTGATTCTTTGGCCAAAAAATAGGCCCGCCCTCTGGTCACGTGTAGAGTCGACCGCTTGGAGATTTCCCAAAATACTAAGTGGGCACTCGGACCCCATGGCCCTAGTGTTTCAACCCCAAACGGCTCAAACACATAACTACCAATTAAATTATTGTATTTGCGCCGTTTGAGGTTTTCAGCACCTGCAGCAGCCGCCCCAGCGCAGCCCACTGTGCTAGGAAGATGGGATGGCGCAAGGGTGTTGACGCAAGTTGCGTCCCACACCAAAGGCCTATCCAACTTTCATGGCATTATGGTCATACAATCTGGTCTCTTCCCATCGACGCGTGCCAAGCCAGTGGGTTCTAAGACAGCTGGCACACCAGAGGTGGCAAGAGCACGACGGATGAGATCATTAATGCTAGCGTGCCGCGCAATACGACCTGCACTCTTACTACAAGAAAGGCCATGGTGTCCGAGGCAGTCGACTGCTTCACCACATTGACAGCGATGTGGAGCCCCACAAGGAGCGCCCAATCGCAAACATGTAGCGAGCCGGAAAGTTGTGTCACCTAGCATAGTGCCTATATTAGGTGACGGTAGTGCCTAAAGCCAGAGGCCCGACTCCCACTCACCCACAGCCAGCAGGCGGGCACGCTCAGCAGTATTGGTAGATTTATTAATTAATTTATTCCGTACCAACCTGCAGAGCGGCTCATCCCACTGTCTCTGTATCCTACTGAATAAAATTCCCACTGGAGTTTTAAAAAAAAAAAAATTACAGAAATGGCAAAAACTTACAATTTATAACGGTGGTGCTTTAACAGCCTTTTGAAAGTGTTTTAAAACGTTCTTGAATGAATTTTAGAGGTCTACAATGGTTCATTACCATCTGCCTTGCCTCCCAAATATTTTGGGGTCGGCTTTCAGTCTAACCGTATGCAGATGCATACCAGTATTTTTTACATGGACCGACTGCCTATCTGACCTCCACAACCCAGTTAGTACTGGGTAATACGATATCCCTTGGTAAGACTGGTTGTTAGAATTTCGGGCCACTGACTAACTGTTACGACTGTCAAAGATCTACGACAGCCTGGGCCAAAGGTTTAACGTGTTTTCCGAGGCATGGAGGAATCTCGGTATGTAATTTGTGGTCATCCATCCACGGACCAACCTAAGCAAGCGCGGCTTAACCTGAAGATTGACCCGAGCGCCCCTAGAGGTTACAATGATTAAATTTTGGGTGTTTAATATACCTAACCTAAATCTTTCTTGTACTAATCCATAAAAGGCCACCATTTTTGAGTAAATGCACCTACTTAAAGTAAATACGATTCAAATACAAAACCCAAAAAGTCGCAATATTCCATTCAGTACGCATAATATTTCAATGCCTCTTTCATAACCATTGTACGATGTACGACAACATCCATAGGTGAAGGAGTGAATGAACCCATGAACGAATAGTATCAGGAGTGAATGATTTCACACGCATGACAGCTACACATTACTGAAAGAATCGAATAGGAACGCGGACATGCGTGTGATAGTACTCGTAGCTCTATTTTTAGAGAGGCGACATGGCGCAGCTCTAGTGGCGCTTGTAATTGAAATATTTGAAGTGACAACAGTTAATCTTTGTCAGGTGAATGCATTTTGTTTGTTTGGATAATTTACTTTTATGTTTAGCCGCACTGGCTCTGCCCAAGTGCAATTTTAATAATGACAAGTCGTGTGACCGACGTTTTCGGCAAAACTGATTCATTTCAAACTATAATTTTTATACATATAATTGATGGAAAAACACCCTTAACGAAGGCGAAAAAAATCGCAAAGACGAAGAACGGCACCGAACGGCTCGGAAGTGCCCGGAACGGTTCGAAAGGGCCCGGAACGGTTCTTCCCGTCTTTGCGATTTTTTTTGCAGAGGACCACAGTCGCGAACCTTCTAGTTAGAGATATTGAAGGTAATAGTTCCTACTTGTTGTTTAATATACAAGTTTTAAATGTTATCCTTTAAACACCTAAATGACTCCTGTACTATTTAATGCATCCATCATCAAAATTATTTGAATGCGTAAAATAGAGCGCTACGCCTACTGTGATGTTCCACACCAAAAAAAAAAATTGTCATTTACCAACAATAATTTTTGGGTATAGTTACTTAGTTTGATGTACAATATACTTGGTTGACGACTTTGGAATGGATCCTTCTACACTATTTAAAAAAAATGCTTATTCAAAAAATTTATTATTTTATAAATAATTCTTTAGTCTCAAATTGCATGCCTCAAGACGGAGTAATCCCATTTGAGCACCGATTTCAAGAGCACCAATGCTTAGCACTAAAGATATTCCCTTTGCTCAAAAGGGAAAATCTTTGGTGCTCTTGAAATCGGTGCTCAAATGGGAATACTCCCTCAAGACTAAACTCTTTAGACTATGCGTTGTCTATTAGTGAATTAATGTAAGATTATTATTCCGTTTATTAATTTTTCTGCACATTGTTTTGCATTTTTAAATATTTCTTAAAAACAAAACCAGATAAAAAAACATTTAAAAATAAAAAAATAGCGGTCCGCCGGTGTCGGGAGCAGGGTCCAAGCTACCTGAGCCATGAGGCCATTAGCCGTTACGACAATCGGCACAATGATAGCCGAATTCACATTCCACATGTCGACAACCTCGTGTGCCAAGTCGAGATATTTTATTTGTTTCTCTTTCTCAGCTTTCACGAGTTTCTCGTCATGCGGGATGGTGACATCGATTCATTATAATTACGCGGCGCGCTGAATGGTCTATTACCACTATGTCAGGCTTATTGGCTACAATAGTCCTATCAGTAATGATAGACCGATCCCAGTACAGCGTGACATGGTCTTTCTCGAGAACTGGATCGAGCAATGTAAGATTATTATTAAGAAGGTAGTTTTTTTTTTTTGATAATTAAATGTCTGACAACTTCACAGACCAATCTTTTTGAAAAAATTCTTTAAATGTTCGTGTCAAATAATCAAATTCATCTATTAGTTTAAAAAGTAATACATCCTGATGTGGTTAGAAATAGCTTCGTATTTCACAAAACAAATACATCGGTGTCCATCGTCCAACACTATCTATTCAAATATTGGTTTCATGCGGGTATCGCATCCGCAACACACTCAAATTTTGTTGATTGATTTGATGCTGTACCTACAAAACAACTATTATTTGACCTTTTCTAAAATAACATACGATAGATACAATTTTACTGCTATTATAATTTATAAATTTGTAAGTATGCATGGATGTTTGTTACTCATTCACGCATAAAACTACTTAACGGATTTGCATGAAATTTGGCTCACAAGTTACTACATTAGGAAGTTCGATTGGCTGGGCTAATAAGTTTGGATACTTTATCTCGACAGTATAATCCTCTGGAACAATTACCGAACTCATGCGGGCAAAGCCGAGGGCATCAGCTAGTATTAAATAAAAGTGAGATGAACAGGTGATGATTTCTTTAAAATAATATGATACTGAATGTGTAATTTTTTCTAATCGATAAATCAGTTAGGGTTACCGTGAAGAAAATGGTGGCTTCACATTCCTGGTCCTGGTTTCGATTCCCGGGTCGGGAACGTGGACGACGCAAAAGAAGTACATACAGGGTGTAAACAGACTCTTCACGAAGCCGTCAACCAAGCATTCTGTACATCAAACTATTTAACTTTATGCAAAAATGATTGCAGGGGAACGACTTTTTTTTATGATGTGAGAAATCACGTTTGACGGTAGGACTCAATATAACGCACTTGACAAGTATATTTAAAAATAAACTTGTGAAAAAGTTGGAACTTCGACCCCCAATATCTGCGTAACTAGAAAGTTCCCAGGTATGATCAAAAAAATGATCACAATGACGGGGTGAACAAGTGCCTTTCGGCTTCGTTAAGAGTCTTTTTACACCCTTTATATAAGGATCACAGCAGATGGTGTTCTGCTAATTTATGCCTATCCCTATGGGAAAAAGGCGAGTTTATATATATGCATATTATAGAGGATACCGTTAAAAATCAAATAAACAAAACTTAACCCAACGTAATGAAAAGTAAACTTATTATTCATTCCACAAACATTTAGACCCTACTTAAGCTCGGTAATGGGTCGAAACGCTTGTCAGAAGCTGACCCTTAGGAGGAAACTATTCAGTTGACATAACTACGGAACCCCTGAGAAGTCCATTTGTGAAGATTCTTTATTAAATATACTAGGAGACCCTTTTCTTTGGTCCTTAAGTAATGGACCCCTATTTGGGAAGATATTTGTCTGGACGTGGCTTTATTTTTTGAAGCATTTACTGAATGGAATGTGTGTGTTTAGATAGTTTTAAACGAAAGCTTTAAGACTGAAGAAATCTTGGACTTTTAGTCTGACTTGAGTTATTAACTTACTCTTGCCTGCCTTTTCCCAACTATGTTAGGGTCGGCTTCCAGTCTAACCGGATGTAGCTAAATACTAGTATTTTAAATAGAATCGCAACCATCATATCCAATCATCATCGTATGCCTATCTGACCTCTACAACCCAGATAGTATTGGGTAATATGATAACCAATAAACAAATAATTTGGTTATACTGGTTGTCAGACTTTCGGGCAGCCTGTAACGACTGTCAAAGATCTATAAATGACAGCCGGGACCAACGGCTTAACGTGCTTTCTAGGGGGACGGAGGAATCTTGCTATGATGGGTAGTCACATGGTCACCCATCCACCCAATAGGTAAAAGCTCCTTCACACCACTAGACTACTACATTTTCATAAATAGTGCATAGTTTGACATTTCGACTCATTCGAGAACACTTAAAATAGACAACAATGATTGATTAAGTAATGAAAACAGTAATGTAGCCAACTTTTCGAAAGTGCAGCCTTATTATATCAATTACTAGCTGATGCCCGCGGCTTTGCCCGCGTGGATGTCGGTTATCGCGACCAAAAGTAATCATGAAATTTTGATCCCGTTCCCGCAACCAAAACTTGACAGTTAATTATATACTAAAACGTATTCGAGAACCGCTCTATCCATTGGTGAAAAAAGGCATAAAAATCGGTGCAGTCGTTTTTGAATTTATCGCGAACAGACAGACAGACGCGGCGGAGGACTTTGTTTTATAATATATAGTGATAGTGATGATAGTGATAGTGATAACGAGTGTACTTAATACAGTCACCGACCTGGGTCCAAAATTCTCGTACAGACAAATGGTATTAAACACAAGCCGAATTTAAAGCCAGCCTGAAATAGCGACGTTTGTGACTGCAGTGAACTATGTATTTCAAACTGTTACCTATCTGTGGACCAAAAACAGGAGTTGGCATGTGCTGTTATATTCAGTTTGTAGCAATGCTGCAATGGTTTAAAGCATTAGAGCCACCGCACATTGACCCACTAGTCACCGCTACTAAACGCGACCACCAGTGGTTCAGTCAGACCACTACACGCCGCCACCAGTGGCAGCCACTGGTGGCTCAATGCGGCCTTCAGTGGTGTCCACTTGCAGCAGTTGTTCAAGTAGTACTCGACAGAGGCGGACGACGACTGTGGCCGTGTGTGCGCGAGTCGAACGACATAACGCGGCCTCAAGTAGCGAGCGCGGTCGAATTACGCAGCTTGTTACTCGGACGCGGCCACTCAAACGCTCGGTGTGCGCCGATGCTACACAAAATGTATGGAGAAACGCGTCCGCAACTTGTGGCAGCTACTAGTCGTTCTAATGTGGTCGCCACTACTGGCTCAATGTGCGGGGGCTCTAACATGTCACGGAATCAGGCGTTAGTTTGCGGAAATCCAGGATAGTAAATGTTACACTGTCAGCGAAACATAAACGAGATCAATTTATGGCGTGGACAAATTTTGCTTTAAAAATCTTTTGTTAGGACTACAAGTTTTCATTCGACATATAGATGGAGTTTTTCTATCGTGGAATTTATAGACGCAGGAAAAGAAGTTATTTGTATTCCGTTTTTTATTTAGATAAAAGCGAAAATTACTTGCGAACATATTTGCTTTTATTCAGATAAAAGCATAACATATTTGCTTTTATTCACATAAAAGCAAATATGTTTGCTTTAATTTGATATAATGCTTTGCTATAAGTACGTGATGTTATGTTTGACCTGTACAGTCACAGAATACATAATAGTACAAATACAGAAGATTCATTCCGCAAAATGATAAAAAAAAACCAAAAGCTAGCTAGAGAAAAAATAATGTATTTCATTTTCAATTCAGGGACACCAACTATCTGCCAGGCCTGCGGGACTGTCCGAAAGAGATACCGCGGCCCTGGAACACTAAGGGCAAGGAAGGAAGGAAGCTTTTTTTTTTTACGGATCGGAAATCATCAAATGACTTCTCCCGCTCTGGGCAGAGCGGAAGGGGGTGTCAGACTTGTACTGACTAAAACCCATCCATGTTCCTTCCTTGCCCTTTGTGTTCCAGGGCCGCAGTATCTCTTTCGAACAACCTACTATTACCTTAGAGCGAAGCCACACGGACGTCGCGTGGCCGGAGCATTGCGTCGTCGCAACGCTCTAATTATAATTATGTGTCGCAACGCAACGACGGCGCTACAACATCATCATCATCATATCAGCCCGGAAGCACCCACTGCTGGGTAATAGGACTCCCCTTTTTTCTGCCACACTTCCCGGTTCTGTGTCCCTTATCCAGGTGTTTCCCGTGACTTTGACCATGTCGTCGACCCAACGAGCTGTAGGACGACCCTGGTTTCTTTGGCCTAACCTTAACCACCACTCACTAAAAGCCTTGCTCCATCGACCCTCTCCGCTTCTAGCTAGATGTCCTGCCCAGGCCAATTTGAGGTGCACCGCCCGGTCTCCGACGTTGTAGACTTTCGTTCGACGGCGGATTTCGGTGTTACGCACTCGATCTAAGAGGGTTATGCTGAGCATGGCTCGCTCCATGGCCCTTTGTGCCACTCGTACTCGGTGGACAGTCTCCTTTGTGAGCATCCATGTCTCCGCACCGTAGGTTAATGTTGGCAGGACACATTGGTTGAAAAGGCGGGTTTTTAGGTACTGAGGGATCTTTGTGGACCGAAAAATATGCTAAAATTTACCAAACGCCGCCCATCCGAGTTGTACTCTCCTTGAAATGTCCTTGGAATGCTCCCTGTCAAAAGATAGAACATGTCCCAGATAAACATAATGGTCAACCAATTCCAGACGCTCGTTTGCAACCATAACAACTGAAACAGAGTCATGCCTGACATCACCTTCGTCTTGGACATGTTCATTTTTAAGCCAACTTGTAGGGAAGCACGCTACTACATCGCAGCGTTAATAAAACTTCTTTTGTAAAACATACGCGCTTCGTTGTTGCTCCGTGGTCTCACTGCAGCACCCTGTCCGATACGCAGGCGGTTCGTTGCCATCGTTTCAACGCACCGTTGGGCAGGACGCTAAAATTTATACATATGTAAAAAACTACGGAGCGTCACCTTTCGGGCTTCGCAGCGCCAACGCAACGCATTCGCAACGCCCGTGTAGCATCGCTCTTAGACAAGACGCCATTCAATTAATTTAAAAAATAAAAAAATTCTTGCTGTATATGCAAGAAATTCTCCGATAAAATCGGAACTTTAATGGTTTCATTCTCGCAGATTCAGAAAAGAATATTGACAGTAAAAGAGCATACTTCCGATAGTTTAATGGTTCAATTATCGTAGTATGTGGCTATGGGTATAGTATAACGGGGAATAGGGAACTAGTGTCATTTGGGGAAGCTTATATTATGGTCATGGATTTGCGTCATCTTTCTTTATTGAACAGATGTACCGATAAGAACATTTACGCCCAGTTACCGACCTTAGGCGACATACTTGCATCAAGCAACACACGCGTTCGTCACTTGCTTTCCTTCGTGTGAGTACCGTCGCGTCGCACGTCGCTTCGCATTCGCAGTGATTCATATTAGGTACTAGCTTATGCTCGCGGCTTCGCCTGCGTAGAGTTCTAAAATGGTCCCACGGGATCGTACTACCGGAATAAAAATACAATGTGGTAATCCAGGTTATAAACTATCCGAGAGCTAATTTTCTTTCAAATCCGTTCAGTAGTTTTTGCGTGAAAGAGTAATAAACATCCATACCTCCTCACAAACTTTCGCATTTAAAATATTATTAGGATGCTATAAGCAATTACAAACAACCAGGACCCAATCAACAGCAGTCACAGAGGTGATCATAAGACATCGAGGCAGTCATTTGTTAGCAGTAGACTTGAACTGCCCATTTTCTGGAAGTATTAAATCCTTTTTGATTTATTTATTTAGTACATGGAGGACTTACAGCTAGTAAAAACAAACAAAAAAGGAAACCATAGTCTCCAGAAAGCCAATTACAAATGCTCACGTATAGACTTAAAACGTATAGACACAAAAACACGAAGTGATTTTGAAATCCTAAAAGAGGTAGCTTTCTGTCAGAGTGGTTATGATGATGGAAAAGTCAACTGCAGCTACCAATCGGTATCTTCCGTCAGTCCTGTTCCAAGTAATCATCATCATCTGCTTATTAGCCTTTTCCCTTGGGGTCGGCTTCCAGTCTAAATGGATACAGCTGAATACCAGTATTTTCAATGCGACTGCCTATCTGTCCTCCACAAGCCAGTTGGTACTAGTAACACGATACCCCTTGGTAAGACTGGTTGTCAGACTTTCGGGGCACTGAATACCTGTAACGAGTGTCAAAGATCTAATCCATAATCCTGTTGAAAATTATCATCCAAAAATATATTTTTCTCGACGGCATGTAAAGCCAAGTCAGAGGCCCACGAACGGCATTAAAACTCTGACACGAGGTTAGGCATTAACCATACGATAAATAAGAAGAAAGCATAACATAACATAACATCATGCCTGTAATCTCCATAGGGCTAGGCAGAGGTGTACCTAATAGTACCCCCACATTTCGCCAGTTATGTTTAAGTCCCATGTAATAGGGGACGAGCCTATTGCTATCAATCGGGCACAAATCCAGACTCCGTGGCTGCTACTGAGAAATTCCTGATCGAAAAACCCAGTAGCACTTTGCCAGACCTGGCAATCGAACCCAACACCTCATGCTCAGCAGTCGCACTTGCGACCACTCGACCAACGAGGCAGTTGAAAATACAAAAAAAAAAGAAAGATCCAAAAATATTCAATTAACAAGGACTTCCGCAACCAAAAAGCGAAAGGTGACACGTCCAATTTCACCAGAAACCCGGCACTTTCTTCAGCCCGTAAGTAATGGGCAATAACCCTTAAACGCCACAAAATATGTGGTGAACCGTACCCGTAAGCATTATTGGGACGACCGATTAAAATAAAGGTTATGGCTTCGAGACATTGTTACGGTCTTGTAAGAAACTGACGGTGTCAGGAAAGGGGAAAAGTGATCCTTTTTTGGTGCGATGGTCGCGCCGTTGACTTTGAGAATGCAGGGCTTATAGAAACTATTAAGAATTATTTTCCTTTAATCATTTTTATACACGTTTGTTACATTTTCAAATATTTCAATATAAAACAACGTAAAAAAAACATTTAAAAATATAAAAAATAGTAGCCCACCAGCATTGGGAACAGGGTCCGAGCTACCGGTGGTCAGGACTGTTGAGAGAGGAACCTCTTGACAATATGTGCCGTGTCCAGAAGTACTGCTTATTAAGAATTATTATTGTTACCTTCAGTAGCTCCATCAGTTGCAAATAGTTGGGGGCAAAGAGTTTCAGATCATCCATGTAAAGAAGGTGAGATATGACCTGTCTATCTCTCCTCAACCGATTGCCTAGACCTGAACCCTCCAGCAGTGTACTGAGAGGTTTCAAGGCTAGACAAAACCACAATAGACTCAGACTATCTAATCTCTTTGCCTTTTCAATCTAGCCGCTTGGCAACGAGTTAGTCGTATTTTGCAACAGGGACTGTGTTTTAAGTCAATGAAAGAAGTGTTGTGAAGAGAGTCATCGCGACGCAACTTGCATTATCTTGCAAGATAATGTCCTGTGACTCCACGATATTTTCGAATGAATTTTTGTACGCAGACTTGGAACGTCATGAGGTATACGCAGTTTAATTTAGTCTCTGCACTTTGTACTTAAAGTGTTAAATAAATAAATCAATAATTTCGTATCGTAATCTTAGCGCCAACCCGTGTATCATTTTATTTTCAAATCTTAATGTAATGTTGACCAATATTCTAATAACGTATCAGTAATTTGCTGTTAGCGTAAGTAAATTTAGGTGCAGCAATCCAAACTGTTTTTTTTTAATCGAGGAACCAGTAATGTAACAATTTTAGTCCCTTTAATAAAATATTAAGATTCTAAATTACAAATCCACTTTGATCCTTTTGATTAAAATTTTTGTTTTCTGTCTAAGTATTTACTTATAAACATTTTTAACTCACTTTTTGTACGATCCATATTTTTTATTATGCTTGCAAGCATAATTTATAAAAATATTTTTTTTTTTCTTGTTTCTACTTTTGAACTATTATTATGTCATACATAATGTTTCAGTTAGTTTATGTTTTGGTTTTACCTATGTTTAAATGAGAAAATTTTAAATAATTAATTTTAAGTACTTGTTTACCTACTCCCAATTTTAACTTTAATATCTTGACTAAATTTTTTACAGCAAACAAAACCACATAATATTACCGATCACAAAATCTACGCAACAACCTCTGATATCTTAATTAATTAATCCTATTGATATCCCATCTGAATCTCTCCAGTAATTTCGGGGATACGTTCCAATAAACGCACATACATATCTTATGTTAGTTTATACGTAGTTCTGGTTGAAATTACCCAAAAGGCAATTAAAGGTACGTGGCTGTACTGGGTACAGTCAAATGAACCACTTATTATGGTAAAATAATAGATTTTATTGGGAGCTATACGCCCCAAATAAAAGTTAGTTATGGATGGGATGTGTTGTCTTATAAACTTTAGTAATGGGTAAGGCGAATAATTGTGTATTTAAATCCTAACTTCCTAACTTGTTTAATATTATAAATGCGAATGTAAGTTTGTTTGTTTGTTTGTAAATCGCGTTATGGAACTCAAATGGAGTTGGGCAGGACACCTAGCAAGGCGCGGTGATGGCAGGTGGAGTAAAGCTGTGACCGAGTGGCGTCCCAAGGAATGGAAAGAGGAGTGTTGGCCGTCCGGCGGCGAGATGGGCAGACGACATCGTAGCCATTGCGGGAATATCTTGGATGAGATTGGCACTAGAACGTGGAGCTTGGCACAAGCAAAGAGAGGCCTATACCCAGCAGTGGGTGAAGTCGGGCTGTGGATGATGATGATGATGAAGTTTGTTTGTTACCTTTTCATGCTTAAACCACTGAACCAATAATCCTGAAATTTTGCATATCAAATTCAAAAGCATTTATTTCAGTTAGACCATTACAGGCACTTTTGAATGACAGAAAAACAAAGAAGGCTAAGCTACAGTCACAGACACAAGGCATAATAACTTGTGAAAGTACTGTAGTTGCCCATTCCAAAGCGTAGATCTCTATGGAGAAGAATGGGCAAGACACTCTTTTCAAACAAAATATTGTACAAAATCTTGGTTACATTATTCATGTTGAGATTATACATATGTGAGAACGATGTAGAAATACGTGCACGTTAAGAGCGTCCAGAGTAAAACATTATATCAACAATTTAAAAACAAAGTAAGTAGTTAAAATAAACCATGGCAGCCTAGAGATGACCAGTCCCAACTGACAGCGCCCGTTCACGAACATGACGCATGGATCAGCCCCATTCAGCTCAACCATATTGAAGGGAGCTAACGTATACGTATATACGTTGACAGGTATACAGAAACAGACATAGTACCTTTCATTTCGAAAAAAAGTACTGTTCCCGAGGAAAACAACAACAACGTTCTTATGATAAGAGATAGTCATAATATACAGTTTTTGCTTCGGCCATATTCATACGTTACAAAATAAACATAAAAGAAATTCATTTGGCAGTGTACGTCTACGCGTTTTTAAAACAACTAGAAAAACAATTTCGTGTCATCATCTGCCTAGCCTTTTCCCAACTATGTTGGGGTCGGCTTCCAGTCTAACCGGATGCAGCTGAATACCAGTATTTTACATGGAGCGACTGCCTATCTGACCTCCACAACCCAGTTAGTACTGGGAAATACGATACCCCTTGGTAAGACTGGTTGTCAGACTTTTTGGGCCACTGACTACTTTAACGACTGTCAAAGATCTTCAAATGACAGCCGGGACCAACGGCTTAACGTGCTTTCCGAGGCACGGAGGAAACTCGGTATGTAATGGGTGGTCACCCATCCACAGACCAACCTAGGCAAGCACGGCTTAACCTAAAGATCGACCCGAGCGACTGTTATTGTTTACCGGTATAAGATTGAATTTATGAGATTACTGTAGTTAAGAGGAAATGCGGGTGGTTTTTTTTCCATACAAACAGTTAAATAAACATCATTTTCTTTTATGTCCCTATGTTTTCCTTTTTGAAGATACATAATCTGTATAAGCACTAAAACCTTTACAAAATGCTCAAAATAGCCCGTTTAGATCGCCGGTTAACAAAGGTCAAGTGTACAAATTTGATAACTATAAATGAAAAACGAAATATCTTTTAAATTGTTCATTGTTTGTGTTTTAAATTGTTGACAGAGGCAATAAAGGTAATGCGATTAAACGGAGGCTTCGCTACAAGAATTGCTTGTATATATGTACCTGTAGGTATAAGATTGAATTTATGAGATTACTGTAGTTAAGAGGAAATGCGGGTGGTCTTTTTTCCATACAAACAGTTAAATAAACATCATCTTCTTTTATGTCCCTATGTTTTCCTTTTTGAAGATACATAATCCGTATAAGCACTAAAACCTTTACAAAATGCTCAAAATTGCCCGTTTAGATCGCCGGTTAACAAAGGTCAAGTGTACAAATTTGATAACTATAAATGAAAAACGAAATATCTTTTAAATTGTTCGAATATTGGAGGAGGAAATAGTCGAGAGCCAAACCTCGAATTATGTCATTTTACTATAGTTGTCTTTATCGCACCAATGTCGAAATCACGCTCGCAGAGAGACAGCGATAGTTTTTTCCATTACCTACCGTGTTTCCTCTTAACTTGTTGTGCATTTTCTTGCAACCATATTGACAGAATTGGAATGATAGCAAAAAAGGTTTTATGCCGTCGATTTGGGCATCCTGTATAAAACAATTTATATTCAGTATGTTTATCATATTCAACGTAGTATATGAGTCGTATATGATCCACGCTGTAAGTAATGATATAAGCAAAAAGTACGGAACGCTCGTGTAGTGATGTGCTCTGTGAAAAGCGGCGAGACGTTTGATGTTGTACGAGCTAGTGATGGGAATAGTTAGCGGTTAATTACGGTAAAATTAATTTTACTTACTTCTTTATTTTTAAAAGTTCCAATATTTTCTTTTAAAGATCATCACCTTTAAAAAGTGACATTTACAGTGCAAATAGGCTTATTATTGACAATTTTGTGGCAACATGCTTCTACATAAAAAAAACGGGTTGCACTTCGGGAGTGCCGGCAGAAGTGAAAACTTGAAACAACGCCATCTAGCTTAAACTACACGCACACTCGCGCAAGCACCCTGCGCCGCCAAATGGATCTGATGATCTGTCGCGAGTTTAACAGTTTTTATCCATCCCAAAAGTGCACTACGCCGCTAAAGAAGTGTTCACTTCAAAAAAATGGGCTGAATACATACCATCATCTTTTTTTAAGACAATTTAAAAGCAACAATTTAACAATTTAAGACAATTTGAAGCGAAGCTTTGCATCTTAAATGAGACAATAAGGAGACAGAGGTAATAAAGGTAATGCGATTAAACGGAGGCTTCGCTACTGGCGGTTGTGGCTGGTCGCTTACAGAAGAACACTTTTTGTTTAAAAAATATTTAAATATAGCTCCACATCAGTTTCAAAATAAAGAAAATAGTTTGTTGTAATTAAAGCTACTTTTATGATAATTAAATTAGTTATAATACAGTTACAGCACAAGTAACGGGAAATTTCCAAAAACAAAAAAAAAGTTGAAAATTAAGGTAAATTTTGGAACTTACAAGTTTTCGCGAAAATCTAAATTTGCCCATATCTTTTTTGCCGTGTTGATTCAGGACCTTGTTTTTTATACACCTAATAGGGACTATAGACCTCAGTATTTGGTATAAATTTCAACTTCCTAGGTCTACCCTTTCCTGAGATCGTTGGTTACACACGGACAGACAGATGGACAAGAGAGTGATCTTATAAGGGTTCTTTTTTTGCCTTTTGAGATACGGAACCCTAAAAAAGGACTAATATATGTAAAATAAACTAACTTAATATAAATAGTGTAAAAAGACTCTTAACGAAGCCGAAAGGTACTTGTTCACCCCGTCATTGCTCTAGACTCTACCTGGAAAACTTTTAGTTACGGAGATATTGGGTGTCAATGTTCCAACTTTTTCACAAGTTTTTTTTTTAAATACATGTTTTGAATGTAAGATTTTTACATTAAACACCTCCACGACCAGCTTACTATTCTATCCATTCATCAGCACAATGTTTTGAGTGCGTGACATTGGATCCTACCGTAAAACGTAATTTTTCCCCCCAAAAAAGAAGTCGTTTCCCAGCAATAATTTTTTCGTAAAGTTACTTGTTTGGTATACAGGATGCTTGGTTGACGGCTTCGTGGAGAGTCTGTTTACACCCTGTATATATCAAAGAATATGTCATCAACATCATATCAGCCCGGAATCACCCACTGTTGGGTATAGGCCTTCCCTTTTGTCTGCCACACTTCCCGGTTCTGTGCGTCCCTCCAGGTGTTTTCCGCGACTTTGACGATATCGTCGACCCAAGCTTTAGGACAACCCTGGTTTCTTTGGCCTAACCTTGGCCGCAACGTGGCCAAAATAGTATGTACCATTAATCAAACCTAACCAATAAATTTCTTATATTAATATTATTTGAAAACGAAATCAAATAAATCAAAGTCGAATATCTCTCAAAATGTATTAAATATTGGTATCTCAACAAAACAGAGAACGCAATCAAATAATAATATATAATTCTCGAATATTGGATTACAATACACGTAAGTAACTACTTGAATAAATCATATTTTATTGTAATGTAATGATGGATGATTATAATAAGTTAATTCTAGATATATTATTTACTTAGATAACGAATTGTTTCGTTACAAAATAAATTAGGTTTATTTTATTATATTGAGTACACATATTATGTAAATACCTACATGTTTGTGGGGACTGTCTCGTTGGTTTACTGGTTGCGAGTATAACTGTCGACCATGAGGTCCTGCATTCGATTCCCAGGTCGGGCAGAGTCATCATTTCAGCAGAAAGACCTCCACTGCTGAACACAGGCCTCCCTTAAAGGGGGGTTTTGCCATAATTGCCACGCTTGGCAGGCAGGTTGGCGATCGCAGTATGGTTGTTACAAAGGCACAGAGAACGCTGCTGCCCGTTCTCTGGTAAGTCCCTTAGTCGCCTCTTACGACACCCACAGGAAGATATGGGATGATGCTATACTTTACATCCGACACCATACGGTCCAAACGGGCAAAGTGTTATTGGGTTTTTCCATCAGGAATTTCTCAGTAGCAGCAACGGAGTCTTGATTCGTGCCCGGTTGATGACAATAGGCTCGCCCCTTACATGGGACTTAAACACAACTGGCAAAATGTGGGTGTACTAATAAGTACACCTCTGCCTGACCCTTCGGGGATTACAGGCGTGATGTTATCACATGTGATCGTGTTTTACTTTTAAAATCATAATTGAAAATCAGCCGCTGTGTGGTTAGAAACAATTTACATAAGGCGAATTGTAGAAACCTATTGTTTCGATATTATAATAATATCTTGGGACAACCAACACACACTGCCATCTGATCCCAAACCATAATGGGAAAAACCTTATAAATGGATGGATGGACAGTGTGAATGAAGACATTTTGCGAACGGAGGTGACTGCGGAGTTGACACGTAATAAACGCGCATGGAAGCAGAAGACATTTTCTAAATTTTTGAAGATATACTTCTTTTGGCGCATTAGGGAAAATGATGAGAGTAAATTTTTACGATGCGCTCGCACACCGTCACGAAGAACCGACACCCTGTCAGCCAGTCAACGTACACCCTGAAGTTAGCTAGTCAACATTTTAGTTTTATACGCCAAAGAAGTATAACTTCTTACGTGCGTAATTAGTACACACACACTTTTTTTGGTTCCTTTGCCGTTTCGGGAGCCGTTTTAATAAAATAAACGAAATAAAGTGCCAGCCAAGAAAAAAATACACAAAAATAAAATAAGTTAAAAAAAAAAACAAGTTCTCATAATTACGGCGCTTTAATCCCGTCGTGTCCCCTCCCTAGCGCCACTGAAACATATCCCGCGGGAGCCGCCCTGAGGTCAACGCTAATTTATTCATTGCTCATTTTGGAGTAACTGTCACTGCTACGCGTTGAAAAATTTGTTACACAGTATCTTAGGGCGCTCCTAGAGGAATTTGTGAATTGTAGACAGAATTTAACTGAGATTTTCGTCTTGAAATTTAATGTTTGTATAAGTGATTATTTGTAGAATTACGTCAGTATTGTGAGCTATAGGTATTTTATTGGATTCTGGGAAATTTGTCTCATTTAAACACGAATAAATTTAGGTAAACTGTCTTATTGATTTGGGTACGAGTACATCTACATAATATAAAAATAATTGTATGTTTTAAGGTATGAAGAGATGGTTGTCTTTGGTACTTTGGAAGTTAGGTGTTTACTTGAGTTAATAACAACATAATTCTTGGAGAAGGGTCTGCTAAGGATAAAGTGAGGGTTTATTGTGTATTTGGTTTTTCGTCAAATTGGAGAATCCATGGTGTCAACCTCAAGGTCTCTTTTTGTGTCGAATTTTATCCAAATCCGTTTCCCAAGTCGTAATTGTATCGGTGTAACAAACATACAATCACTTTGTAATTATGTTTGTTACTCCAAGTAGTGTTATTGTTTTAGTGTAATAAATTTTCTCGATTTCTTACTGGCTGTTATTGTAAGGTTTAAAACGAACGGTTTTGTATATTTTCCAATAAACGATATCGGTAAATATGCGTAGTCTAGATCTTTCAAGCACTGAAGCAATTTGAAACATTTAGGCGTGTCAGTAGTTGAGTAACTATGGGATGTAAACAGGCTCTTCCCGAAAACTAAGTAACTTTACGCAAAAATGATCACTGGGAAACGACTTATTTTTTTTGGGTGAAAAATCACGTTTTACGGTAGGACTCAATGTAACGCATTCAAAACATTGTGCTGATGGATGGATTGAATAGTACGGGGGTTGTAAGGTGTCTTAAGTAAAAAAAAATACATTTAAAAACATATATTTAAAAAAAAACTTGTGAAAAAGTTGGAACTTTGACCCCCAATATCTCCGTAACTAGAAGGTTCCCTGGTATGGTCTAGAACAAAAAAATGATCGCAATGACGAAAACAACAAGTACCTTTCGGCTTCGTTAAGAGTTTTTTTACACCGTTTATATTGCCTACGGCATATTTTGTAAATGGATTTTGAATGACTCGTGAATTTTGGCACAAAGGTTTTTTCGTAAAATAGGTGTACGGGGGTACCAATTTTCACTGTAATGTTATTTAAATAAGCACAATGAACAACGGAAAGATACTAAATCCTTTCTTGTGTGAATAATGGTTTAAAGTGAGAAAAAGCACCCGTTTTTTTTTTTTTTACGGATGGGAAATCATCAAATGGCTTCTCCCGCTCTGGGCAGAGCAGACTTGTACTGACTAAAACCCATCCATGTTCCGTCCTTGCCCTTTGTGTTCCAGGGCCGCGGTATCTCTGTCGAATAGCCCGCAGCCCAGAAAAAGCCCCCTGTGATGGTAATTCCTCTAACATCATTTACACTAAAACTCATTTTCAAATACGTACTTACTTACTTTACTAATATACTCATTTAACTTCTATTAATAAAATGGAGGGTAGAATGTTTTGTATTTCACCTATTTAAATATATTTCAATTTCAATAAAACTTGGTTTTTTTCATTTGAAACATCAACCGGAACATTCGAGAGAATCCTGTTTCTTACCAAAGGATTCGTTCTGTTGATTTTTCGGCATTTTCAACGCTACTTCTGTTCACACCGCGAACTACTGAAAGTGCCGCACCGAAGTTTGAAAAGAGAAAAAAAATGCTCGCTCGACTCGCTCGCTCGCTCGCTAGCTAGCGGCGGTGTGACCTGCGCTTATTAAGTCGTGGAGTTCAGATATGAAGTTACTCCATGTAGGTAAAATACTGGTATTCGTCTTCTTATCATCTAATAATCCATACTTACAAAGCCAGTTATATTCCTACTAGCTGATGCCCGCGGCTTCGCCCGCGTGGATGTCGGTTATCGCGACCAAAAGTAATCATGAAATTTTGATCCCGTTCCCGCAACAAGACAAATTATATACTAAAACGTTCCTCGAGTACCTATCCATTGGTGAAAACAGTATGAAAATCAGTGCAGTAGTTTTTGAGTTTGTTGCGAACAGAGAGACAGACGCGGCGGAGGACTTTGTCTTATAATTATGTAGTGATAAAATATAGCATTTCGCCCGAGTTCGTCCGCGTGGATTTCGAAAATACAGCCCATACGTATTACTCGCTGTTATTGTAGCTTTCTAATGGTGAATAAATTATTAAAATCGGTCCAGTTGTTTCGGAGCCTATTCGGTACAAACAAACAAAAAAATCTTTGCTCTTATAATATTAGTTTAGATTTAGATAATCCTTTCTCTTCCATAGACAAGTAAAAAAGGATTGTAAATTCATAACAAGCGCCCTGAAAATTTCCATGTGCGTCCCATTCGAGAGAATGAGAGGCTCCATTCAAAACGTTTCCGCCTTTAATTACAAAACTTTACAAGTAATATAATGACGTTTCTTCTAACTTCAACGCTGTATTATTCAAGTTCAAGTCATTGTTGAAGTTAATTTTAATTTATTCTTACGTTCCTATTCATGTTATAGGCTGTGCGTTTAATGTGCTGTTTATGTAAAGAAATGAAACCAGTATACAATGAGTGCGTTACATTGAATCCTACAGTAAATCGTGATTTTTCTTCCCAAAAAAAAATAGTCGGTTCCCAGCAATCATTTTCGCGGGGATACTTAGCTTGATGTACAGAATTCTTGCTTGCGGCTTCATGAAAGGTCCGTTGACATACTGAAAAAAAAACAATTGTTGCCACAATCAAGATTTTGTTTAGATTAGTCAATCTAAACAAAATCTTGATTGTAGCAACAATTGATTTAATTGTTTTTTTTTAGTTACTTAGTCAAGTAACTTGTTGGCATCTGAGCCTATCAAACACAATGATTACAGCTTCTACTATTATTTGATTGAGATTTGAAACGGGATCTTGATTGGAGTTATCACAAAACCTATTTGCAGCCATCAATTCAAAACATAGTTGCTTCGTCCAAGATTATTCAGTATACCATATACTCGCACACATACACAATAAGTTGATTGCTTTAAACAAGATGATGTGATTGCTTTTATCAAGTTGCTTGTTTGGATTCATTAAGTATTTTTTTTTCTTGGTTTATATGTTTGCTCTAACTAAATAGTGTGTTTTTCCTTAACAAGTTTAAATGATAAATTTGACCTAGCGCCTAGTCTATAAACTCTGATGTTAGCTTTATTGAAGTAATCAAAATATTGATTGACATAACTAACTTACTTTGTTACAGTTGACATTTTTTTAACTTGTCTCTTTTTTAACTCTTCTACAATGATGTCATAGGGTAATCGAGAAACTTGTTTGAGCGTTTAATCATTTAAACTAGTATTGCAGCAATCATGAAGTGATGATCAACTTAACTATGATTTGATTAATCTAAACAAGATAACGTCAATCAAGCTAAAAAGTCACTTGATTGGAGTGCATATTTTTCAGTGCACCTTGTATACCTACCCATGATACCTACTTAATATTAAATAAAAAGTTCTCTCATGAACGAAAGTAGGCTCCCAAACTCATCTCCTATTACCTTCAGCCAGTTAAATAACCTAGTTGCTAGCCTGATGGTATAATAACTAGTTAACTAATAAAACCTTACGACTACTGCGTCCACAGCTCGAATGTGATCCTAGATCTCCGGTTTTAGGAGCCTGAATGTTATGTCTGGAACATCTTCACAGACTGTACCTAATTTTCTCTTTATTTTAGTTTGACCAATGTTTTTTTAGAGCTGTGCAGGGACTTTGGTAACGTACTTACGAGTTTGCAGTTCGTGGGTTCGAACCTAGCCAGCCACATTACTTCGTGTAATTTATGCTCTCAAAACGGTGAAGGACTGCCTCGTTGGTCGAGTGGTCGCAAGCACGACTGCTGAGCATGAGGTCTTGAGTTCGATTCCCAGGTCGGGCAAAGTGCTATTGGGTTTTTCCATCAGGATTTTCTCAGTAGCAGCCATGGAGTCTGGATTTGTGGCCGGTTGATGGCAATAGGCTCGCCCCCATTACATGGGACTTAAACATAACTGGCGAAATGTGGGTGTACTATTAGGTACACCTCTGCCTTACCCTACGGAGATTACAAGCGTGATGTTATGTTAAATGGTGAAGGAAAACATTATGAGTAAACAGGCATGTATTAGAACAAGGGTTCGAAATTATCAAGATAATAATTTTCCTAGAGAATTATCGGATAATTATCCATAGGTACTGATAAAAAAAGTGTGTGTACTTATGTACGCACGTAAGTTATACTTCTTTAGCGTAGACCAAAAATAACTAAAAATTTCATCCCGTGTGCCACAACTCTTTGTTTGTAAAAGGAATGAGAAATTAATTTAAAAAAGTTTTTTTTTTAAGATAAAAGTCAATGTTATAACGTATTTTTACAATGGCCTGTCACTCACCACCTTATTGGATAATTTAAAATCACATACACACGTATAATTTCTGAATATATATATATTTTTTTATCTCCACTGATATAAAACACGTTTAGTAGATTTATGAATATTTGAGAACCACTCTGAATATAAAGGGTGTAAAAAGACTATTAACGAAGCCGAAAGCCACTTGTTTTCCCCATCATTGCGATATTTTTTTTTGTTCTATTGGACCTGGGAACCTTCTAGTTACGGAGATATTGGGGGTCAAATTTCCAACTTTTTCACAAGTTTTTTTTTTAAATACATGTTTTTAATGTTTTTTTTTTTTACTTAAGACACCTTCACGACCACCGTACTATTCAATCCATCCATCAGCACAATGTTTTGAATGCGTTACATGGAGTCATGACGTAAAACGTGAGTTTTCACCATAAAAAAAAAAATGTCGTTTCCCAGCAATAATTTTTGCGTAAAGTTACTTATGTTGATGTACATAACGCTTGGTTAACGGCTTCGTGAAGAGTCTGTTTACACCCTTTATATACCCTTTCCGTTACACGTTGTATATTGTTATTAGTTTTTTTTTTAAATACATGTTTTTAATGTAAGATTTTTTCTTTAAACACCTCCACGACCCCCTTACTTAAATTGAGCCCTACCGTAAAACGTAATTTTTCAGCCCAAAAAAAAGTTTCCCAGCACTAATTTTTGCGTAAAGTTACTTAGTTTGATGTACATAATGCTTGGTTGACGGCTTCGTGAAGAGTCTGTTTACACGCTGTTGTTATGAGTTTTAACAGAAACTTGAGAGACAGTTATCAGCTAACTTCATCATGTCGCTTTTTTGCTGTCGGTGTGCGCGTCGTAAAAATTTTAATACTCTCATATTTTTTCCGAAACGCGCCAAAGGAAGTATATCTTCAAAAATTGATGTCTTTGGTTAAAGCCGCTTTTTGTTTTATTCGAATTCAGTTCAAACATGGTCTATTTTTCGTAATTTTCCTAACTTCACTCTGATCCTAGACATTGAAGTAGTAATAATCAAAAATAAACACAAATGTACTAGAAATTGTGTTCGTTGATTAAACACAATGTTCGTGACCGTTTATTGTTCAAGTTGATGTCGACTTAACTATCGCGTTTGGACCTCTGATGCTCTGAAGCGGCAACTCGCGTACGGATACACGTGAAATAACATTTATAATGCTTTTTGTATAATTTTAGTTATCACTTCAACCCCTGGCCTAAAACCAAAACATTCGAAGACGCGTGTCATCAACCAAATTCTAACCCAAAACTTCATAAGCAAGATTTTTTTTTTCTTTTTTTTTTTTTAAAAAGCGTTGCCCCGCACTAGGAATTTCTCCTGTATCGTGGGTGCGTTCACAAACATTTAAACCCAAATACACAAACAGCCAGACCCGGAACAACTACCTGTAGGCCATACAATACTTATTCCGTGCGGGGATCGGACTCGCGACACGCGACGCAGCAGTCAATCGCTCAGCCACTGCGCCAACTGTGCCGCCGAAAATTGCGTTTACGACCACTCCACCAAGCAACGGGACAGTCATGAATTATTCTCGCAAAACCTGATTCATAAAGATATCACATAATACCTACTGTGCGCATAATTTAAAAATCATACAGCAATTTTAAAATTTTAAATCCAAATTGTCTGCTAGCCTTTACGACGCGACGTAGAAAAGTTAATTCAGAATTCTGCAGTCGGATGAATGCTGAAATAATAATACAGGGTGTTTGGCGCATGGACCGACACAATTTTTCCAGCGATTTGGAAGGTCATTAGCTAGGTTTTACCCATACACCCTTTGTCCCAAATGTCACGGTTGGTTACAAATGATTTAAAAAAAAAATGAAAAAAAAGCCCAAAATGTTTCCTTTAATTCGAAATAACTTTTTTGTTTGTTTTTGTTTTGTTTTTTTTTTGTAACTTTTTTTTTGTTTTTGTGTATGGGTAGAACCTAGCTAATGACCTCCCAAATCCCTGGAAAAATTGTGTAGGTCCATGCGCCAAACAACCTGTATACGAGATATTATTTTTGCATTTTACACAGTTTTGAATATATCTTCTCATTTGGCTTCGCGTTGGTTAAATGAAAAGATTTGCGAGATAAATGCATTTTTCATTTTCAATTTGAAATAAGATAAGGTTACATTTTTAATGTCTATAATTGAAAATAATTTTACGGGAATATGAATCTTATAGGTAACGAAATAAACACACATTATTTCGTTAGAAATGCAAGATTAATTAAGTAGGGTAAACTGACTATATACATTATTAATTAAAACTATTAAAAAAAAAAACAATCACTGCGGGAGTGCCGACAGAAGTGACACAGTTTTTTACAAGATTCTGGTTAATTTTTAAAAAATATTTTTGCATAAGTCTTTTACTTATACATTTGACTATACACTGTATTTTTTTGGGCTTGTTATATGTAGCAATTCGGCTAACTCTGCAAAGAAAAAAAAAACTTTTTTTTCCTTAAACAGGGTATAAATTAATCATTAACGAAATAATGTGCTTATTTCGTTATCCATAATATTCATAGTACCTAGTAAGTTTAATTATTATCTTGGACTAAAAATAGTATATCGTGAAGTTACCTAACGTTTAGCAAACTTGCTCCCATTGTATATCCCAGAGAAGCGTGGATATTTCCTGACCTCTGCCTGTGTCGCTCTACGGCCTATAAACCATCTCCATACATATATAAGTAGCTTTATCCCGCGGCATCAGTCCCGTTATCTAACACATTACCATAGGACAGGGATGGTGAACTAATGGCACGCGTACCCATTGATGGCATGCAACACAATATTTTGGGCACACCACCGATCAAAATCGTTTGCATTTTAGTTCTATTCTCTCTAACCCTCTAAGTTCATGTAATCCTATTCAATTAATATTTCATGAAAAAAACTCACTAAATAGGGTTAAATGGACTTACAGGGTTATATTGATGATTTTCATGATTGTGATTCTGTAACTACATACGTGTTACTGGCGCGTCTCATTTTTCATCAACATACAACCTGACAATGACCTGCAAATTGCAAAAAACATAAGAAAAATTGAATTTCGCGGGCTACCCTGACGCAACCACCTTAAATCATGTTTACCACACAATCTGTGGCTCCGCTGCAACGTTTGAAAGATGAAAGAGGTCCAAACTAAAAAACATAATTTCAAATTTTAACATTACAAAGTATCACGCCTGCAATTCCCGTAGGGTTAGGCAGAGGTGTTCCTAATAGTACACTCACATTTCGCCAGTTATGTTGAAGTCCCATGTGATAGGGGCCCAGCCTATTGCCATCAACTGTTTACAAATCCAGACTCCGTGGCTCTACTGAGAAATTTCTGAAAGACAAACCCAATAATAGTTTGCCGGACCCGGGAATCGAACCCACCTCATGCTCAGCAGTCATGTTTGCGACCATTATACGAACGAGGCAGTCGACGAGATATTATTACATTTTCTCGTAAACATTATCCGCCTACATCTTTCCTATTTATTTTTAGAACCATAATATAATTCGTCAAGGGATGGAATGATCCTACCCTTATGTGTGCGCTCAAAAAGCTTAGAATAATCTCAAGGGGATGAGTATCCTTTTGTGAGTCAATGATAAGGTAGGATTATTAGGGGTTGAAATATTTATTTTAATTTTGTACCGAATTACAATGATAATGTTTTTTTTTTGTTAAAATATTGGTAATGTTTTTGTGGATATTTTTTTTTGATGCCTCCCCCATTCTTTCCATTTTTCTCGACGTTATCTTACATTTTGATTTTCAGGCTAAATCAAAATTTAAGTTAATATTTTAGCCTCGAAGTTTTTATTTTCAAAATCAGTAAAAACTGGACTTATACAAGGTCTACCTATTCATACACGAAATCTCTTAAGTGGGGGAACTCATCATTACAAACAACTTTTAATAAGGGACCAACCCAAGAAAAAATATGCTGTTGTCTACATTTATGTTCGCATAACTTGTCAAAATGCAACAGCTGATTTATTTTCGCAATTCGTGTATGAATAGATAGACTTTTTATCGATCAAATATACTTTAAACCTGGCCATGGGCTGCGGGACTGTTCGAAAGAGATACCATGGCCCTGGAACACAAAGGGCAAGGAAAGAACATGGATGGGTTTTAGTCAGTACAAGTCTGACACTCCCTTCCGCTCCGCCCAGAGCGGGAGAAGTCATTTGATGATTTCCCATGCGAAAAAAAAAGTGTCCATAACATTTTATTAAAAACCACAGCCTCCCGCAATCAAACGAACTGTGAATATCTGTGTCGAATAGACACCTATTCAACAGCACAGTTCGTTGGATCCTGATTGAAAAGGAGCTAAGACGACACCTAATAGACATTTTTTTTTTACTAGCCTGCTCTGTCCCACTCCTGGGCAAAGGCCTCCCTCTACTCCTTCCATCTCTCGCGAACCAGCGCGTCCTCCTTCCAGTTCGGACGGAACTTATCCAGTTCGTCCCGCCATCTCCTTCGTGGCCTACCGCGAGCCCGCCTCACTGTGTCAGGGCACCAGTTACCTGCTATTTTGACCCAAAGTTTGTCCGGCGTGCGGCAGACATGTCCGGCCCAGTCCCATTTGAGTTGGGCAGCCTTTTGAGCCACGTCAGCTATAAAGGGTGTAAACAGACTCTTAACGATTCCGAAAAGCACTTGTTCTCCCCGTCATTGCGATCATTTTTTTGTTCTAGACCATACCTGGGAAACTTCTAGTAACGGAGATATAGGGGGTCAAAGTTCCAACATTTTCACAAGTTTTTTTTTTTTACATACATGTTTTTAATGTAAGATTTTTACCCTTACTATTCAATTCATCCATCAGCACAATGTTTCGAGTGCGTTACATTGAGTCCTACTGTAAAACGTGATTTTTCAGCCCAAAAAAAAGTCGTTTCCCCGCACAAATTATTGCGTAAAGTTACTTAGTTTGATGTACATAATGCTTTGTTGACAGCTTCGTGAAGAGTCTGTTTACACCCCGTATACAGTCCCATTAAAATAGTTGGACGAATTACGCAGCGTTCAGTCTAACCAAAGATATCCAAGTAAAAAAACACTGACTAAAGTGATTTTATTTCGACCTAAAATAATAAATTGCAGGAATGTTTTAGTTAGTGTATTTTCGTAAGCTGACTTTTTTTTTGTTAGTATCTATTTTGGAGCTCATTATAGTGTTTCGAACATAATCCTTTAATTTATATTTTACTAAATGTTATTTTTCTCTTGTTCCAGTTTGCTCAACCATCGGCCTTACTTTGGAACTAGTAGCTGATCATGACAGGAGACCAAGAAGCAAAATGAGTATACCGCACTATGACTTAGACATGGAGAGTAAATGGACCACTAGGATAAATAATAAATATATTAACTACAACGAAATCGTAAACGAAGTAAAACCTAAGAACAACATGAATGATTTACAGACTAGAAATCTAGACTATCATAAAAGTACTGTACGATTGAGAAATTCTAGGATAAGAGATTTTGATCCTCATAGTTTTGAAGTCAAAAGTAGAGTCAAGCGGGATGAAAAAAGTGCAAAATGTGAATCTTTTAAGTTTGATCCGAAACTGAAAATTATAACACACCCACATCCTAAGAATACTGGAAATAATTATTATTATAATGATACTGATTGTGTCACCAAGATTAATGGTAAGTTTTGTATATTAATACTAAACATTCTTGTTTCTGAAATCGTCGGGGATAGTGCAAATCCGCATATCTAGCATTGGATAATTCCGCGTATCTAGCTTTGGATAATTCCGCGTAGCGTGGCGGTTAAATTAATCATTGTAACGGATGATCTATGGTAAAAATAAAAATAAAACATCAATTATTACTATCTACGTAAAAATGAGGCCATTTGCCCTTAAAATAACGATATTATACAGTTTTAACCTGCCCCTGTAAAATTAGATCAAATGCAGATACGCGGCCTTTACCTATGGTAGGTTCGCGGCTTTGCATTATCCCCGACGAAATGTAATTTGACTGCCTCGTTGGTCTAGTAGTCGCAAACGCGACTGCTGAGCTTGAGGTCCTGGGTTCGATTCCCGGGCAAAGTGTTATTGGGTTTTACCATAATGAATTTCTCAGTAGCAGCCACGGAATTTGGACTTGTGCCCGGTTGATGGCAATAGACTCGCCCCCTATTACATGGGACTTAAATATAACTAAAAGCTAGGTCACTTTACTAGGTTTTTTTAAAAACAAAAACCGTATATATTCCAACTTTAAACACTTGAAAACAAAAGCAATTATCGTTAAGTTTATCTTTTTCTTTACACACTCATTTTCCCCATCCCAAAAACTCCATCAACTTAACCCCATAGCGACACATGTCCCTACACATATCTCTCCACACACATAGTCTCGATGGGGCTTAACCCGTCACTCGCTGCGGGCTGCAGCCCCATCCCGTTGGCTCTTCTAAGCCCCATGGATCTACGGTGACCTGTTTTGTAAACAAGAAAGGAATTAGATGTAGTATTTTCTGTGGAACTGAGGGTTAAATGGAGGATGGTAAATACTTAGCTTGCGTTAGGCGAGGAAGACGTTGCGTTGGATGGCCTCCCACTAGGTAGACCGATGACTTGGTAAAGGTTGCGGAGATTCGCTAGATGCGAGTCGCACGGTGTATGTGGCGACACTTGGGGGACGCCTATGTCCAGCAGTGGACGTCTTTCGGCTGAAATGATGATGATGATGATGATGCGAGGATGGTTATCTTTTTTGTGGAGAACTTGTCATTGGTTCGCCACGAGCTAGCTAAAAATAGTTTGAAGAAGAAAAAGATCATCCAACACTTCTGTCTATCTCTCTGGAAAGCTTTGTTATTGTGATATTTATGAAGGCCATGATAATTCTTCAGGCTATTATGAGAGTAATAAAAATAATGTCGATGTTATCAAAATAATATTATTGTGAAAAACGCTAGCCAATAGTTCTGAGAAATGATATACTGGTATTTATTACAAAAGTGATTGTAGTTTTTATATGAAAGGAACTTACTGTGATATTGTAACAATGAATATTTTTCTACAGATTGTGGTTTTAAGAGATCAATAGCGAACTGTTAAAACTTTTGTTATTTTATTTGGAAGTATGGCCACCATTTTTTTTTCTACTGTCGTACATCAAACTAAGTAATTTTACTCAAAAAACGAACACGGGAAACGATTTTTTTTTGGCACGTTTTACGGTAGGACTCAATGTAATACATTCAAAACATTGTGTAAAAAATACATTAAAAACATGTAGGTATTTAAAAAAAAAACTTGTGATAAAGTTGGAACTTCGACCCCCAATATCTCCGTAACTAGAAGGTTCCCAGGTATGGTCTAGAACAAAAAAATGATCGCAATGACGAGGAGAACAAGTGCCTTTCGGCTTCGTTAAAAGTTTTTTTACACCCTTTATGTGTAGGTACGTGTTACCAATTCATACTTTATCCCTTAGATCTTCACCGTTATTTCAAAGAAATAGCCATACAAATGAGTGAGAAGCTCGTGACCATCATTACATACCGAGATTCAGAAAGCACGTTAAGCCGTTGGTCCCGGCTCTCATTTGTAGATTTTTGTCTGTCGTCCACAGGCACAAATCGAAACATGGGACTGCAAACGAAAAATCCAATAGAGCACTTTTCCAGACCTGGAATTAAACCCAGGACCACATGCTCAGCAGTCATGCTTGCGACCACCAGATCAACCAGGCAGTCTGTTGTTTCAATAGTACTCAAACCATCTTCTATACATAACATAACATCACCCCTGTAATCACCGAAAGGTTAGGCAGAAGTGTACCTAATAGTACACTCACATTTCGCCAGATAGGTTTTTAAGTCCCATGTAATAGGGGGTGAGCCTATTGCCATCAACCGGGCACAAATCCAGACTCCGTAGCTGCTATTGAGAAATTCCTGATGGAAAAACCCAATAGCACTTTGCGCGACCCGGGAATCGAACCCAGGACCTCATGATCAGCAGTCGCGCTTGCGACCACTAGACCAACGAGGAAGTCATCCACTATCTTCTATACTAATATTATAACGAGGTATTTGTTTGTAAGTTTGTACGTTGGGGGTAATCTCCGGAACTAATGATCCAATTCTAATGATAAATTCTTTCACTGGCAGATAGCTACATTTTTTATGGGTGCTATAATATATAAAATATATTTATATCATGCATATGGCTATTACAATTTTTGCGGACAAAGTCGCGGGCGAAGTGCTAGTTTAATATGATTTGTATTGTTTCAGCGTCGTCAATCGACCAGGTGATCCAGCTGACCTTCGTCGATATGTTCCGCATAGAATACCACCCAGATTGCGCATACGACTATTTAGAGGTAAGTTAATATAACATGGCTTTTCTTAAATGGCAAAAGAAAACATCACAAAAAAAGTTGTATGTCGTAGAACCAAAATATCAAAGATATCTATCAACCCACACTGAGCCCAAATGGTGGGTTACAATTCCCTCTCTCATAGAGAGCAGAGTTGTATCCCAGCATTGGGAATATTTTGTTTATTTGCTCTCATGCACATCACACATATTACAATATTTGTCGGTTTTTGTACATGAACCCTGTCAAATTTAATTAACTAATAAATTGAGTCAAAAATTATCCAAACACAATAAACAATATGAAAAATAAACACTATACAATAACACACATAAAGTCATATTTTTTAGTCTACTGTTTACTAATATATATATATATATATATATATATATATATATATTAGTAATACTAATATTACTAATATATATATTAGTAATAAGTAGAATAAAATAATAAGAAATAGGTAATAATTACAATCATGTCATGTCAATATCGTAAATGATTAAATTGTACACTACAAAGTAAAAATCTCACTGAAATAAACAATATTTATGACTTAGATAGGTTTATTCCCATCTGCCCCCACCGGTCTGTCCCCACTGGTGGCAGTTTCAACTATTTGTCGCATCTATTACCACTAGGGGTGGTTGCGTCTATTCAGTCGCATCTGCACCCACCTCTGTCCCCACTGGTGGCAGATGACACTTAAAGTAGTGGCATCCTTCATCAAGTATTTAAAATCTGAAATAGAAAGAAAGACGTCTTTTCTGGGCCCAGCTGTAAATGCCGCGTTCAATATTAGTATTTTTTTTTTTTGGTTTAGTTAGCCATCTTCCTCATATTTGTAGCTCTAGGGTCAAAAAGACTTTAAAGAACTTTAATACAGACTTTTACAATAATAAATCGTTACGGATGTACTACAACAGCCTGGGATTGGCTGAATGTGAGCAAGAACTGGTTTGCCGACATATTGACGGCACGGTTGGCGCAGTGGCTGAGCGATTGACTGCTGCGCTGCGTGTCGCGGGTTCAATCCCCGCACGGAACAAATATTTGTATGGCCTACAGATAGTTGTTCCGGATCTGGCTGTTTGTGTATGTGAGTTTAAATGTTTATGAACACACCTACGAAACAGGAGAAATGCCTAGAGTGGGGCAAAGTTTTTTTAATAAAAAAAAATATTTAGAAGTGACTCATACTTAAGTCAAAACTGGTATAAATGAGACTTTAAAATATGCTTGACTATTTTAGACAATATTTAATTGTTTGATTCAATATTTCAACTATTTCAGACAATATTTCACGTACTCCTATGCATTTTTCACCAGATTCGTGATGGTTTCTACGGTTACGCCGACCTGCTAGGAAGGTTTTGCGGCCAGGCGTTCCCTAGAACGTTGAAGACTAAGGGACCTAACGTCTGGCTGAAGTTCCACTCTGATGATACGATAGAGTATGAGGG
The DNA here is from genome assembly GCA_950005105.1 of Lycophotia porphyrea. Lineage (NCBI taxonomy): Eukaryota > Metazoa > Arthropoda > Insecta > Lepidoptera > Noctuidae > Lycophotia > Lycophotia porphyrea. The sequence goes on from OX465406.1 coordinate 13,830,082, forward strand.
GTTCAAGATAAACGTCGAGTTTAAGGGTGGTGTACCGAGCCGTGAGTATGACGCTTCTGTTTGAATGGTTTTTATTATTTTAACTAGTTGTTGCCCGCGACCTTCGATTCCGTGAAATTACTATTAAAAAATCCCCATTATTATAAGTGCTTCCCTATTTGAATCGAATTTTGTTACCAATTTCCAGGTTTTTTTTTTGCCCGGAACTCTAATTATTTATCTAAAATAAAATTAGTCTAAGTTACTCCTTGTTACACCAGCTATCTGCCGGTAAAAAATTTGAATACACTCACATACAAATTTTTCATCGGTAATTTAAACAAAAACCGGCCGGGAGTGCAAGTCGAAAACGCGCACGAAGGGTTCCGTACCATTATCTATAAAAACGATGTCTGTTGTATGGAAGCCCCCCTTAAATATTTATTTATTTTTAAAGTGAATATAAAACTAGATATTCTGTGAACATTTCAAGCGTCTACCTGTCGCCGTTATTAATGTCGAGCAAAAAAACGCCAAAAAATCACGTTTGATATATGGGAGCCCCCCTTAAATATTTATTTTATACTCTGTTTTTAGTATTTGTTGTTTTAGCGGCAAAAACATCATCTGTAAACATTTTAACTGTCTAGCTTTCACGGTTCATGAGATACAGCCTGGTGACAGACGGACAGACAGACAGACGTACGGACAGTGGAGTCTTAGTAATAGGGTCTCGTTTTACCGAACCCCAAAAACAGCCTTTCCATATATTTTGACCGTGAAAGTATTGCAGTTTTGTATGAAACAGCTGCTCTGAATACGTGGTAACAGTTTTAGTGTCCCTTCCTCCCTGAATGATTTTAGAAACACTTAAGGGGTCGGCGGACGATGAATTGTCCATACAAACGTAATACCAAAATCATTTTCAGTTTAAGCATATTTCGACCTTATTATGCTGTTATTCGGAACAAGACAGTGTTTACCTAGGTTTCATTTCAATTTTTTTTTTTGCAAAATATTTACCTAAAACGAATTGTAAACAAATTGAATTTCTCACTTTTTTACAGTATAAATAAGATGTTTTCATCTCATCTGTTCTATATTAAAAACGGTAATATTTTAAATTTTATTTATTTCGAAACATGATTTATATTGGATGATAATTATAGAATAGTAGCTAAAAGTAAACACTATTCACACATGCTCCCGCGCGGGTTTGCAGTGCCGCTAGTGTGAAACAGAGATAACAATATTTCGACGGATTTTTCCTTCACTTCGAATTGCAATTGCGCGCGGCCTCCGCAGGGCTCTTAACAATGGCATGTATTCCAGTGGCGAAGGTTCCATACAACTCGATTCCTACCGCTTTCACTTTGAAAAATGGCAGTCAGTATTCTATAGACAAATATTATAATCACATTAAAGATATGTACTACGGCTGACCTTTTACAAAAATGTACCCTTCGCTACTGATGTATTCCATAATGATGGTGATAGTGGATTAAAAGAAATGTTTTCTTCACAGATCACATACCAGAGCAATGTTACAAAACCTTTGAAGGGAAGAAGTGGGGTTACGTAGATACAAAGGAAATTGACCCTTTGTGCATAAGTAACTCGCTCCAAGCGTTGGACGTTTTGTGGAAAATTATAGTTCCTGTTAATATGAAGGTAAGGTTTGGAATTCTTACCGCGGCTCTGGAACACAAAGGGCAAGGAAGGAACATGGATGGGTTTTAGTCAGTACAAGTCTGACACTCCCTTCCGCTCTGCCCAGAGCGGGAGAAGTCACTTGATGATTTCCCATTGTTGTCCTTATCATTAGCATTAGCTTTTGCCCGCGGCTTGGCTCTAAAGAATACTGGTGACTGCCTCGTTGGTCTAGTGGTCGCAAGCACGACTGCTGAGCATGAAGTCCTGGGTTCGATTCCCGGGTCGGGCAAAGTGTTATTGGGTTTTTCCATCAGGAATTTCTCAGTGGCATCCTCGGAGCCTTGATTTGTGCCCGAATGATAGCAATAGGCTTGCCCCCTATTACATGGGACTTAAACTTGTTAGGAACACCTCTGCATAAGCCTTTTGGGGATTACCTTATGTTACGTTAGTATTTATCGTTGATCTAGTTGTCGTAGGTGCGACCACTGAGCTAGGGATCTTGCGTTCGATCCCCAGGTTGGAGAAAGTCATTTAGACATGTCCATTTGGAATTTCTTAGGAATATAGGTATGATTCCGAACTCGGCAACAAGCGGCAGTGTTGTTGCCGCAGTGCTGCCACTAAGGTGATTTGCTTACATTACTGCCGCGACATTGCTGCCTAGCTCGGAATTTAATCTCATATAAGCTTATATAAATTGTGTTGGGACCAGAAGTGTCGCAGCAGCACTGTTGCGGCAGCACTGCTGCGTGCAGCGTGGTTCGGAATCATACCTTAATCCGCAGTCAGGAGTAATGCGCGTCTAATCAGCAAAAGGGTCAATCCGTATGACATGGGAATAGGACATGACAGCTTCAAACTGAACTTCCAAAAACCTCTGTATACCATGTGCTTTTAGAATAATTAACATGATGATATTCGTTCCAGATATACCTTAACTTTACCTCATATGCTCTGGCGAAGCCAAATGAGTGCAACGAAAATATAATCCAAGTATTTGAGACAAAAGAACAAGAGATGGATACCAGGTAAGTGTAATAAGTTTTGGATGTGTTTTGATATCCCAAAAACCTATTTAATAACAAAGACGTAGATATGTATAAAGACTGAAGGAAGACTTCAAATTTCATTTTATTTCATTTCATTTCATTTCTTTTCATTTCATTTCTTTTCTTATATTTTCTTTTCTTTTCTTTTCTTTTCTTTTCTTTTCTTTTCTTTTCTTTTCCTTTCTTTTCTTTTCTTTTCTTTTCTACTCTTTTCTTTTCTTTCCTTTTTTTTTCTTTTCATTTCAATGTTTTATTAGGAAATTTTGATAGCCTCATCATCATCTTCCTGCCCATATCTCATTCTATTTGGGGTCGGCGCAACACGTTTTCTTCTTTCATTCTCCCCTGCCAAACGTCACGGCATCATTTACTACTTTCTTTTGCATATCATTCCTCACACAATCCATCCATCTTTTCTTTGGCCTTCCTCTCCCTCACCATCCATCAACATTCAAGTCCCTCCTCCATTACATGTCCATACAAAGAAATGTCGATAGCGTGATGCAGAGTTTTTAGTTCTCATCTTGTGTCATAGACGTCGCTGCTGGTATTTTTGCCTTTGTTTTAGTCTTGGTGGTTAGTTTTCTAACCACGTATTCTAGGTTGTTTAAAAATATTCCCACGTCATCTATCGATAATGCGCTGGACCTGGTTGTGAAAACTGCCATGGTGGTTAGTAAACTAGCCCTCTTATCCTCAAAAGCCTTTTTGGCATTTTCGGAAAATATTTTTTTTCTTAATAATTAAACCCTAACTAAACAAAATGTCCAATTGTTTTATTTATAAAGTCATCTGATTAAAAGTGTGCCTGAAAGAGTTAAAATCACAATAAATCTAAAATTATGACATTATTTTCAACAGCTTAGCGGAATACTGCGGTTCTGTAGCCAATTCCGTGATGACAAAGGAGGTGAATGGCAATGTGATGTACGTGAGGATGTACGTCGCCAAGGATGCTCGGCCCGAAACCAGCTTCAACGCCACCTTCAACGCATTCAGGACGCTAGAAGGAGACGGTAAGCGAAATTCTGGAAAAAGAAAAAACTGCCAAGTACGACTCACTCACGATGGGTATCGTAGCACTAACCAATAAAATAACAATATTTTTAACAACCAATCATATATCAATATTATTTGCACTTAACAGCAAAACTAAATTTGTTCTTCATAGAATATTCATCATGAAAAACAAAGTTACTGTTGCAATATCATGACAAAGTTCCAATTTCAAAAACAAAATAATTATCAAACCTTATTCAAACCAATTTTTGTTGAAAGTTTTTTTATACGTTCTACAAATCCACATTTTTCAGAATTTTTCCTACTCTTACCTTAAGAGTTACAGGGGGAAGGATTGATTGATTGATTGATTGATTGATTTTTGATTGATTGATTTATTCCAAAAACAATTTACATTGTGTGTGAATATAAAAGCTTACAAACTAGGAACACAAGTAGCAGAAACGAATGACAATATTACACTTCTTTCAAATAAAAATAATAGTAAAGAAAAATTAACAATGATGTCAAAAAAAAAAAAGTTAAAAAAGTTACATAAAAAAAAATAAACAGTAATAAATAAAACAAACAAACAGATTAAATTTGGTTACCATTAAGAATGTCAATAATTAAACCACATCCATACATAAAAATAAAATTTACTACCAATGTCAGTTGAAAATTAAATTGATTAAGAATGTCAATAATAAAAAAGTGAGAAAAAAAAAAGTTAATTACAATGTCAATAGAAAAAAAAAATAACAATAAATCAAATAACAATATTAAAAATTTAATTCTGTGTTTTACAAATTATCTATTGAGTAGAGGCATTTCTCCAACAGGAATGCCTTGAGCCTTGCTTTGAACGAGCTTGTATACAAAGTACTTTTTAATTCAACTGGCAGCCTATTGAATATTTTAACGGCCTGGTACAGTGGACTGTGTTTAACAATGTTAAGTATTGGAATGAGTTTGCTATCTAAATCTTTTCTACGTGTTTTTTCCCTTAAAAGTCTGTCTTCATCAGTTTCAAAGTGATAAATATATTTCTTTAAGGTGGTTAAAAGTACCAGTACGTAAAGTCCAGGTACTGTGAGGATGGCAAGTTCTTTAAAATAGGGTCGACAGCTTTCTTGTTGGGAAACACGAACAATGGTTCTAATCGCTCTTTTCTGGAGAATGAACGCCCTTTGAAAATTATAGTTGTAGCTGTTACCCCAAAATTGTATGCTGTACCGTAATCTTGACTCTACTAGCGCGTAGTATACCATTTTTAGTGCTTCCAAACTAACTTCATCTCTAAGAATTCTTAAAGCATAGCACGCCGAAGATATAGTAGAATCAAGTGCTACTAATTCTTTTTTCCAATTTAATAAATCATCTATATACATTCCCAGAAACTTTACTTCCCTGACAAGCTCAATTTTAGCCTTATTTAGTTCAATGTCCATATTATCTTTATTACGAGCAGTAGTTTTGAACAACATTACATTCGTTTTATTCGCGTTTATTTTAAGTTTATTCGCAGTAAACCATGAATGAAAGATAGCTAGAGCCGCATTAAGGGCATCGTTTAGTGTTTGAATGTCATTCGCTGATACTATTGCATTTGTGTCATCTGCAAAAACTATTATTTTTATGTCAGGTAATATTTTATTGAAATAATTTATGAGATCGTTAGTGAATAGAATAAACAATAAAGGTCCCAAGATTGATCCTTGTGGTACACCGGCTGTAATATTGAACATGGATGACTTGTAACTTTTTTTATACCCATTCAATTGCAATTTTTCGACTTCGACAAACATTTTTCTATTCTTTAAATATGAAGAGAAGAGTTGTAAAGCTTTACCTCTTACTCCATAATGCTCAAGCTTTTTGATGAGTAGTTCAAAATCAATAGTATCAAAAGCAGAGCTTAAGTCTAGAAAAATACCAGCTACTTTCATTTTACGATTAATTTTGTCCACTACATCATTTATTAACGCATAAATAGCATCTACTGTGCCAACATTCTTCTGGTATCCAAATTGCCTATCATGTATCACTTTGTTTAAATTAAGATGATTACTTAAGCGATCTTTTAAGACGTTTTCAAAAATTTTTGAAAGGGTGGGTAGTAAAGATATGGGCCTGTAGTTTCTTGCATCCGTTTTCGGGCCTTTTTTATGGATAGGGATGATCTTAGCTACTTTTAGTTGTTCCGGAAATATGCCATTCAGTATGCACTTATTATAAAAATTAGAAAGTGGCTCTGCTAAAATTTGCAAATTGTCTTTAATTACAGAAATCGGAATTTCATCGTAGCCACAAGATTTCTTATTTTGCATACTGGTAACGATTTTTGAAATTTCAATAGGAGTAGTAAGTTTAATATCCATGTCATTATTCACTCTTTCCGTACTTTGCTGAAGAAAAATTACAGCATCTTGGCTATGGTTATTGATTGTAATTTTGTGATCAAATTGTTTCACTAAGATGTCAGCCACTTCCTGCGGATTATCTACGATGTGGCTGTTTACTTTTAGTCTAATTTCTGTTTTCCTAGCTCTAACCCTGTTCGTACTCTTGTTTATTATTTTCCAAATTTCTCTACTTGAATTTCTCGATTTACAAATGTTTTCACTAATAACAAGTTTTTTTGCCTTCAAAATAACTCTTCTATAAATTCTGACGTATTTATTTCTGTAGTTAAGTATACTAGTGTCAATTTTATTTCCACCTGTACATAATAGTCGTTTCATTTTACTCGCAGTTTTCACACCTTTTGTGACCCACTTTAATTGAAAACTTTTTTTTAAATTAATTTTTTTGTCCCGTTTCTTAAAACTATGATGAAAAATCTTGTCAAAAGTCTTCAAAAAAGTGTTAATTCCCATATCATTCCAGTTATGTTCAAGTATTCTTTGCTTAAAAGTTACACCATTTCTACTATTAAAAACTCTCCTATTTATAGTTATTACATTATTATCATTAAAATGATCAATAACATTTTCCATTAAAAACTCGCCCAATAGAGCCCCGTGTCCATCCGCCAAACCATTGTGATCTACTTCACATCGCTCTACACAGTCATCAGGCAAATTTGTTAAAATATTATCTATACAAGAAAAAGAGTTATTGCGAATAAAAGTGTGAGTATCAATCAGGTGTCTAAAGTTATAGCATGCCAACAGGCTAATAAACTCTGTTCGTTTTTTGCTCTCTGTAAGTAAGTCAATGTTAAAGTCTCCACAAATAATACACTTCTTATTAAATAAAAGTTCTAATAGCTTTTCGAAGCTGCTTAGGAAAATATCTAAATTCTTATCATTAGGAACTCGGTAACAACAACACAGATAGAGATTAGTACTAAGGTCCTTTATACAACAAATTTCAAAACTATCCACCCTATATAGATTATTTATAACATCAACATTCTCAATTTTTCGGCCTGTGGATCCTAAAATTAAACTACCGCCTCTTGTCCTTTTTTTTCTAGTATTATAGGATACCAGATTATAATTCTCTAATTTAAGTAAAGGTGCTGTTTGATCGTTCAAAAAATGCTCACTTAAACATAAATAATCTATTTTCCTATTAAGCGTTTGTAAATAAACTTCGAAATCATTTTTCTTATTGGTAATTCCACATACATTCTGATGGCAAATACATATTTTAGACTGTGAGTTTGGATTTACAGCATTACGTAATGGTATGGTTTTATCTAAATCATTCACGAAAAAATTCTGACTGTTGTATTTCATTTTCAGTCTGTGTCTCAATACTTACAATTTGGGGGGGGTTACTGTTTTCAGTAGATGTGACAATACAATTCGTTTGGGTGGCTACATGTTTACAGTACTTAATACTACTTGATTTGTTGTAATGTATTAATTTGTTCACGTAATTTTGGTAATTAATTGTATAATTTGTCTGTAAAATTTGTCTGTGAATTAGTCTACATGCATGCAATTTATTCAGTCTCTTATGATAATTTAAATCTAAAGAAATAAAGGTTGAATTTTTACAATTACTACATACAAATTTAAAGGACACATTTTTTACCTAGGTGCGGCCGGTAGCAGTTGGTTAAACTTGAGTTGTACTTAAACCGAAGGGTTAGGATAAAGCTTAGAACTGTGAATAAACACGAGCGATAAACCGAGCGGTGCCGGGGCAGCGGCCGTCAAACACTACATGCATATCGGTTGCATCAAATCGCCAGTTTATTATTATTAATTTTGAATGCTCTTCATTTTTAATTTTTTACAGAAAAATGTGGGGAAGGTGAGTTTGATTGTGAAGACAACACCTGCATTGATGAGGCACTGGTATGCGACCATGATGCCCACTGTCGGTTAAAAGCTGATGAGGACAAGAGCAAATGTGACGTAAGTAAATTATTATACCTACTTTTTCGCTGGTGATCTTATTGTTACAAACAAATTAATAGATCATCTCAATTTGAAAAATAATTACCTCCCAGAGTTTTTTAACCAATACACTGGTTTATTAAATGCCTGGGATAGATATATATATATATACGTATATACACTACAATATGCATAAAAATACTTTAGCCTTAGTGACAAAAACAACTTCTTTAAACCTTTGTAATTTTTGTCCATGACTACTCTGCAATATGCACCTTTTTATTTTTATTATAGAAGATTTTTACTATTAAATGACATAGATTTTATATATTTACATTCTAGGACACAGGCTCATACAGTTTATGGCCATCTCCTTTTGAGATTTTATTTAATTATTTAAAAACGTGAAATTAAATGAAAAGTGTTTAACACTTAATTTTTAATCACAAAGAAAGATGTTCTCCCTAGCTTAGCTCCACTTTCACAGGTCTACATCCAGTTCCTGAGGTAGAATTTCTACCCAAAACTTCTGGTTACTGATCCATGGACCGACCAGCGTTGCCTAACCTTGATCTATGAAGCCGTACGGGCTTTGATTTAGCCACGAGATCTTCAATCCTTCATCCTTTGTTTGTCTTGTTTCAGGTAAAGACAGAGTCAACGATAAACCAGCCTCATATCATGGTGATCCTCATTATCTTCTCGCTGATCCTCTCCGGCATGAGCTTCGTGTTCATCTTCAAATGCGTAAGGAAGCTGTACCAGGATCATAAAATTATTAAGGTAAGTATTTTTTTTTAATAGAAGTTTCAGAAAAATATTTTTTGTTTTGATATCTGCTAGTGCCTCACCTACAACTATAACATTCGTTTGAGGAGCACCGTCGTATCCTAGCGGTAACAACTTCGTCTTCCAAGTTATAGAACATGGTTACGAACTTAGGCAGGCACGTTCGATTACAGGCATGATATTGTTATGTTATGTAGATACGTTAAATTTTTATACCTACTTCATCATCATCATCATTTCAGCCGAAAGACGTCCACTGCTGGACATAGGCCTCCCCCAAGTGTCGCTACATTGACCGGCCTCGTGCGACTCGCATCCAGCGGATCACCGCAACCATCACCAGGTCATCGGTTAACCTAGTAGGAGGCCTTCCAACGCAACGTCTTCCAGTTCGCGGTCGCCACTCCAGAACTTTACAGCCGTGCCGAACGGATGGCTGATGCACCCGTTCTGTGACCAATATGCCCTGCCCACTGCCACTTAAGTTTGGCAATTCTTCTGATACCTACTTAATATTGATCTTATAACCAATATCTACTATCCAGGAACACATAAGACAGTCCTGTGAAGATCGCCTGGACACCCTAGTTGGAAGTCGACTCACCTTAGACCCGAAGAGGCTCCAGAGAGACAGCGAACCCCGGGCCAGTCTGGAGAGAGAGAACCACAACAACGAAATGGTGAAGAAGCAGAGAAGTTTCTCTAAACATAAGGTAAGACATTTAGGCAATGAGAAATTCAAAGAAGAGGGTATGAACCGTAAAACCATGACTAAACTGAAATGAGGCTCGAGCATAGTGGTTGTACAGTCATCAAAACAGATACCTATCTGTTTTGACAGCAGGGTCGAAAGATATAGTTTTAGTTTTTTTAGAAACTGGTGCACATCTTCAAATGAAATTTGAATTAATTTAACCAATTGATTATTTTTCTTCATTTAATTTATGAAATTAAATTAAATGAAGAAAAATAATCAATTGTCAATAATCAATTTCGAAAACATCGATCGGTTTTTAAGAAAAAAACAATTAGATATATCTTTCGACCTTGCATACCTATCTGTTTTGTTGACTATACATTCTCGTCGGGACACTCCGAGGCAGGGTGACAGCAAGAGTGTATATAAGGTCCCATTAAATAGATGGAAAAATTTTGACACAGCGTTCAGCGTCTAACCAAAGATATCCATGCAAAAAAAACAGTCAATTACCGACATTTTTAGTGTATTTTCGCTAGCTTATTTTTTTTCTTGTAAGTTATCTAATGTGTTTTTCTTATTATTTTTTTACCATTGTCCTTATTTTGGTGGTCTGAATGATTTCTAAAAGTTTGTAAATCTATTTTAATGGGACTATATTATATAGTAGCGCTCATCTAGCCTCGGTGTTCTTTGCTTGTTTCCCGTCCCCATGTCAATTTTTAGCCAGAGGTCCCCGGCGAGACATAGAGAGAGTGTACAGCCACCATCAGCAATTTTGTGTGGAAGTGTTCCAACTGCCGCGAATGGTCGCGTGAGATCTTAATAATTAAAACAATCGAACACGCGCAGACGTGACCCGCATCCTGCGTGTGTTTTGTAAAAATAAAATCCGCACAAAACCGCCATCGATCAGCTTAATCAGGAGGATATTCTAGACTTTGACAAGCTTATAAAAATTCTAATTTTTCCAATCGGTTACGTGCCCTTGAATCCTTAATGCTCTTGAATATATTTATTCAGTTTTTTTTTGGTATTTTTTTATTTGTACGCAGCTTTATTAGGGTGTGGCAAGTTGAGATTATTGTAAGAATTTTACAAGAATCTTTTGGCTCTTGAATGACAAGTTGATGGGCAATCGGAACAGGTCTGAATACCACGTACTACTCGTACTTTGTCGAAACTGGGTTATGAGTTGCTCTTTATAAAATCCTGGTATTTAGCTGCATCCGACTAGAGTGGAAGCCTTTTTTTGTACTGGGGTAAAAAAATCTAATGGATGTCCTTCCCCTGGGGCAAGCGGAGGGGTCCGTCAGACTCTAACTGGCTAAAACCACCCCGTTGATCCCTTCCCACAGTTGTACCGGGGATTATGGGAATTAGTATGCCTTACACGATCCCCGTAGACTGGATGCCTACCCCCACATATTTCGGAAAAGGCTAGGCAGAACATATCCAAAAAACAAGACGTTGGCTCTAATCTTACCCACGCGCCAAAAACTCTATGTAAATTATTTAATTAAAATTAGTTATTAAACGATCCCATTTTTTCCAGCAATCAAGCATAGATTCAGACTACCAAGAAACCCATTTAGACCTCGACGAAGAAATATGGCGTCGAGAAGTAGAAAGCATGCCAATAGAAGAAGATGTCCACATCGAACGCAACGGGAGAACGAGGAAGACCGACTTGAGTAAAAAAGAAGAATCAATGAGGAGTAGAACGAAGGACAGTGGAGATGTTAGGGAGAAGAAAGAACATAAGAGGGAGATAAGAGATGTGTCAGTCGGAGCTCCGGATACGAAGGAGTCTGGGTGTCAGACGAGGGAGAGTCTGTTCCAGACTGATCCTCCGCCTAGTTCTGATGGTAAGTTTTTGATGTTATTACTAGAAACAATGACAAAAACAATGGAGAGCAGCGGTGGCCCAGTGGTAGCGTCCCCGACTTACGAACAGTAAGTCGGGGATTCGAACCCCGGCAGGCGCATTACTTTGTGTAATTTATTTCATAACCACTGCTCTCAAAAACGGTGAAGGAAAACATCGTGAGGAAACCGGCATGTCCTAGAACCAAAAATTCGAAGACATGTGACATCTACCAATCCGCACTGGGCACGCGTGATGGATTATAGCCCATGCCCTCTTATAGAGAGGAGGCCTGTGTCCCAGCAATGGGAACATTATAGGCTGATGATGACTAGAAACAATGACAGTTTTTCAGTTTTAGTAATCGACTAACTTATGCCCGCAGCATCGTCCACGTGGAGATCGTTAATTGTCCCACGGGATCCTACTACTAGGATAAAAAGTATCCTAGGTGTTAATCCCGGTTATAAACTACCTTTAAAAAATTAACTTCAAAAAAAAATAACACTAAAAGTGAAAGATAACTTTACTTTCGGTAGTCAAATGAAAAAAAAACCCAACCACTCTGGAAGTGCCGACAGAAGTGAAATTTTTTTATCAAGATTCTAGACAATTAAAAAAAAAAAAAATTGCTTAAATCTTTTACTTTTTTTTGGGCTTGTAATATGTAGCAATACGGTTAACTCTGCACTGAAAAAGAGGTCGTTTAACGGTGTTGCGAGTTCAATTGTTTTTCCAAAAATTTGGTTGTATGTAAAGTTGGTTTACGGACGATAGTTTAACGTGACAACGTCATAAAATCGAGTGGAAGAGACAAATTACCTATACAACCTCCTAGCTCCAGCAGTAGATTAATAAATAATAATCTATGCTTGTCAATATCTGGCACTACGAAAGTGGCGCATGCGTACAATGAGCGTAACGGGACGGGACACTTTTTCGTGCATGCAGCCAGCGTTCATCGATTTATTAGACGTTGTCACGTCAAAAACAAAATCAACTCTTTGATAATCTCAACGTTCTGGTTTCGATTCTCAGACTGTCGGATCAGGCAGTGTTGCCAAAGAAAAAACGTCATCAGAAGAAGAATTTTCCAATATCCGATCTATTAACGACAGTAAATACAAAAAGCCAATAAAAACTCGTCCGGTTTACATTTCATGAACACTTCCGCTTCCTATTCCGTGTGATTGGAACTCAAAGGAAAATCCCAATTATGGCTTTTACCCGGTTAGGTATTTAAAACTCGAGAGATAACGAAGAAGTTTAAGGGATTCCTTGTTATAACCAAGAATTTCTTTAGAAAAGAGTTTTTGAAGTCATACTTCTTTTGGCGCGTTAGGGAAAAATGATGAGAGTAATTTTTTACGATGCGCGCGCACACCGTCACGAAAACCGACACCCTGAAGTTAGCTAGTCAACATACACCCTGAAGTTAGCTAGTCAACATTTTAGTTTTATACGCCAAAGAAGTATAACTTCTTACGTGCGTAATAAGTACACACACACTTTTTTTTTAAATTAAACTGAATGAGTTTCTTTCAGGACATAATATTACATCACACCTGCTGTAGGCAGAGGAGTACACCCACATTTTGCCAGTTATGTTTAAGTCCCATGTAATAGGGGGCGAACCTTTTGCCATCAATCGGGCATAAAACCAGACTCCGAGGCCGTTACTGAGAAAATCCTGATCGAAAAACCCACTAATACTTGGCCGACCTAGGAATCGACCCCACGACATGCTCAGCAGTCGCGCTTGAGACCACTAGTACCAAAGTATTTGAAAAAAAAAAAAATGTGTGCGTGTAATCTTTACGCGCGATTGAAGTAAAACATCTTTTTCTTTTAATTTACTTATTTTAGAAGTAATAAATTAACAAGTTTATTTAGAGATTTTCAAAAAAATCTGAGTTACTCCCTAGGTGCGCCTAAAGAAGTTTTACTTCAAAAACTTTGACTTTGACTTTATTTGCCTGAAATATGGTGTTTTACAGATTTTATAACACAAACATAGTTCTTTCGCCTACTAAAAACGGCATGCAAATAATGCGAAGAAATGAATTAAAATTTTCAAAATCAATGATGCACACAAACAACAATATTTTTTCTCGCGTTGATGAGTTCATTTGTTTTTTTTCAATAAACTGCTTTCTATTTGCAAGCCAATTCGATATTTAAATAAAACCTTTGATAAGTTGGCTCCTTGGTTGCCATGCTTTTGAGTATAAGATCGTTCCATTTTTAAATATAGTAAGCGTTACTTCCGTCAGAAAAAAAATCTGAGTTACTCCCTAGTCGCGCCTAAAGAAGTTTTACTTCAAAAACACTGCGTTGTTGGGTAAAGAAATAACAATTTGTTTTTACCAATACCTCGTATAGTTATAACTGAACCGATTTCAGCTCGTCTTGATTCCAAACTATACACAAAAAACAATAATAAATTCAATACGGATGAAAAATAGACCTATCTGTAGATGTATTAAAGTCTAATTTCTCTTTTGTTACCTATTAGAACTACAGACTGGTACTTTCACATAACAAATCATTGCAAGATACCCTTATAAAGACACCAATTGTACCTCTGCAAGTTAGGTCATCTACCATGAGGTCATAACGAAAATCGCTCCACCTAAAATGTCCACTAAAATCTAGAATACTAAAACTACAGTAACTTAGTATGCTAACTATGTTAATTTTAGGGTTCCCTGAACGAGCCATAACGCGGTAGTAAGGCCTCTGGTTGATAACATGGGTGACAATTATTACGGGCTCTAAAGCCTGCTTGCTATATGAGTGGGGCCCAATTACTGGAGATCTTAACTTGAAGTTAGGTTGGTTTATTGCTAGTATTACTATACTGTAAAAGGACTCTTCACGAATCCGTCTACCAAGCATTATGTACATCAAGCAAGAGAAATATTTTTTTTGGGCTGAAAAACCATGTTTTACAGTAGGATTCAATATAACGCACTCAAAACATTGTGCTGATGGATCCATTGGATTCCTTGGTCCTGGAGGTGTTTAAAGTAACAATCTTACATTAAAAACATATTTAAAAAAAAAAACTTTTGAAAAAGTTGGAACTTTGACCCCCAATATCTCCGTAACTAGAAGTTTCCCAGGCATGGTCTAGAACAAAAAAATGATCGCAATGACGAGGAAAACAAGTGCCTTTCGGCTTCGTTAAGAGTCTGTTTACATCCTTTATAGGAAGTACCAAAGTCGTTGGATTGTTTCAGCAGAAAAGCTCTCTGAATTATTTCCATTTTTTAACCGATTTCTAAAATGACAAATGACAGAGTGATGGACATGCATGTTGATGGATGGAGAGGGAGAGGAAGGCCAAAGAAACGATGGATGAATTGTGTGAGCATTGATATGAAAGAGAAAGGTGAAAATGATGCCGTGACGTCTGACAGGGGAGAATGGAAGCTGATTATGAACCGACTTCTAGAAAAGGAAGAAGTTATGTATTTAAACAGCATCTTTTTTGTTAGTACACCGATTACTCTGTGCCCGATTTATATGATTATTTTTTCATTTAATAGAAGAAACTTCTTTTATTAGCTTAAATTGCTTGAATAGTTTATGAATTATGAGAGTTTATGAGTTTCTGTAATCCGTACTTTTAAGTGAAAACTTCTTTAGCATCGTTGTGATTTGAAAGTCGTTGAAATGAAAAAGCGACAGCAAGAGAGACAGACACATAAATTCATAAGAATTAACGTGGGAGAAAATGAGATAGGAAGCATTATACAGTGTTTATCTTGAAACCAAAATTTTTGAAGGTTTCACTTCTACCACGTGTGAATTGCATACATGTTTTTTTTTTTCTAAAACTCAGACTATTACAAAAAAACTTATAAGAATATTAAACCGATGTCCGAACACACTGGATTGCAGATCAAATATCAAACTATGTAGCTGAGGAACTACTAGTACGGATGTGTTTGCATAGGACCCCTACTCGTCCTACCCAACGCAGGGTACGATGGTTCTTTTCTTGTAAAATTGCTACTTTTCTTACTGTACGTAACTTGGATTTATTTGACTAAGGATTTACAACGTGATTTTGAGTGCATAGAAGAAACTCTCTGGGATTTTGAGGATGGCTGCGGGACTGTTCGAAAGAGATACCGCGGCCCTGGAACACAAAGGGCAAGGAAGGAACATGGATGGCTTTTAACCCATCCATGTTCCTTCCTTGCCCTTTGTGTTTTTTTTTGCCTTCCACTCTGCCCAGAGCGGGAGAAGTCATTTGATGATTTCCAATCCGAAAAAAGGGGTTTTGAGGAGGAAGTTACCTTTTTACATTAACTCATGTCTCCGTGATTTCTTGACAATGAAGGAGCTCGTGGCTAAATTATATTAACCGCTCGAGTCGATCTACAGGTTAGGCCGCGCTTGCCTAGGTTGGTCCGTGGATGGGTGACCAGTCATTGACAAGTTTCATCTCTGCCGCTGAAAGCACGTTAAGACGTTGGTCCCAGCTATATTTTGTAGATCTTTGACAGTCGTTACAAGTAGTCAGCTGCCCCAAAAGTCTGACAACCAGTTTTACCAAGGGGTTCGTATTATGCAGTACTAACTGGGTTGTGGAGGTCAGATAGGCAGTTCGGTTCGACTGGAAGCTGACCCCAACATAGTTGGGAAAAGGCTAGGGAGATGATGATAATCTAGTTTCACTATTTTATCCTATTATTTAGAACTAGCTGATGCCCGCGGCTTCGCCTGCGTGGATGTCGGTTATCGCGACCAAAAGTAATCATGATGATCCCATTTCCTCAACTCATGGGAACCTAGTTTGCCCATTTTCAAAGTATTAAAATGGATACAGTATATTATCCTTAAGAGATAGACATAAGCCATCGCGGATTTTTCTGTAGACCTGTGATCTGTTCCTATATAAGATATACAATTCTAGCATTCATCATTTTGTTATATCTTAAAGGGCAGCGTTTTCGTTGAAAGCTCCCCCAGACGGCTTATTTTTTTCCAACACCTCCAACAAATACCATTATATTTTAGCCAATCTGTATAAAAACTTGACAAATTATATACTAAGAAATTCCTTGAGAACCACTCTATCTATTTAAGAAAACAACATGAAAATCAGTGCAATAATTTTTGAGTTTATCGCGAACAGACAGATAGACGCGGCGGAAAACATTGTGTTATTATATGTAGTGCTGTTGGGTTCGGCTTCCAGTACATCCGGATGCAACTGAGTACCAGTATTTTACATGAAACGACTGTCTATCTGCCCTCTACAACCCAGTTAGTTCTGGGTAATACGATACCCTTTGGTAGAAATACAGTGAAATTAGTGATAGCTTTAATTTCCACATCAGGTGGTCCAGATCTTCAATTTTTATACGTCAACAGAGAGTGCTTATCAGGCTGAACAACTTTTGCTAAGACGTCATTCCTATAGATATTATAGTGTAACTGGGTTCTTGGAGCTCCACGACAGGTGTTCCACATCTTCAATTTTTATACGTCAGCAGAGAGTGCTTATCAGTCTGAACAACTCTTGCTAAGACGTCATTCCTATATATGTTATAATGTGGCTGGGCTCTTGGAGTTCCACATCAGCTGTTCCAGATCTTCAAATTTAATCTCTTAGCAGAAAATGCTCATTACGTGGAACAATTTTTGCTATGGTACCATTTTTGTATCTCTTATAGTTTAGCTGGTCTGTTGCGGTTCTGCATCAGGTGTTCAAGTTTCCAAGATAAATTATAGCCTATGTTTTGCCCAGACTTAATACCTATACAACAAAAAAAAAAACATTCAAATCCGTCGAGTAGTTCCGAAGATTAGCGTGTACAGACAAACAGACAGAATTTTTTTTTTGGGGTCGTGCTCTATTACTGTTTCTAAACACCCCACAATTTTTTTTTTTAATATATTCAATATACAGACACAGTTTCTTTACTGTCTTATTATATGTATAGAATAGATTAAGTGTCTCTTGTAGAATAGATCATTTATTCCAGGAATACACTCTTCTAATGATTGACTCAAAATTACAACAGCATATTTACAACAAGATATTGGCATTAATGTAGCTGGAATATTAATTTCCCTCTAGGAATAAATAGTTTACATAACATGACATAACATCACGCCTGTAATCCCCGAAGGGTTAGGCAGAGGTGTACCTAATAGTACACCCACATTTCGCCAGTTATATTTAAGTCCCACGTAATATGGGGCGAGCCTATTGCCATTAACCGGGCACAAATCCAGACAGCAAATCTCAGTATCAGCCACGGACGCTGCTACTGAGAAATTCCTAATGGCAAAATCCAATAACTCTTTGCCTGACCTGGGAATCGAACCTAGGACCTCATGCTCGGCAGTCGCGCTAGCGACCGCCAGACCAACAAGACAGTATATAGCTGAAATATGAATTGCCATATGCGAAAAAATAGTTCACCTCGTTAATAATTGAAAAACCTTCGAGAAAACCAAAATAAAATTAATCCAATGGCTGGCCTTTTACAAAACATTTCACAACTTCCAACAATCATCTTTTACTTTTGAAGTTAACAGTACTTTAAATTAATTTCATTGCAAATGAATTGAATTAAATCGTAGGCCTTCTAAAGTACAATCTGATGTTTCATCACTGTCAAAGTCATTGCGACTCTTAAAAGCAAAGTAATAAGGTCGCTGTAAGGTAACTGTCACTGACAATACTATCAGAAATAAAGTGATCTTTATTCACAAAGTAATAAGGTTGATGTTTCTTGCATTGCTGCCGTTCTTTATTGACGGAGAAACAGTGAGAATTCCTATTACTTTTTTAATATAAGCCCCTGTATTCCTCTGACGTTTGCGGAACAAGATGGCGGCGTATTACCCGCCAATTGCCATATTGAATTTTTTTGGAAGTATTTGTTTCTTTTTACGTATACACACGTATTATTTTAAAAAAAGAAATAGAATTAACATTATTTGGTCCGAAGGAAGATGAGCCTTTTTCAGGAGCAGAATAAAATATAACTCGCGTTTGTTTTCTCGGAAATCGTGACCTCGTTTACGTTCACAAATAATATGTATACTAAATTATGAATACACAGAAATATAAAATTTTCAGAAATCTTAAGATTTTTCTCTACTCGGCAAAATAATATACAAATCTGTTAGTCTTATTCTTAATCTTTTTATCGAAGCATGTTTTATGAGAATATATCATCGAGGGTCAAAACTTATTTATTGAAATAAGGCTGCTTAGGACAGCCTCTCAAAACTTTCGCCTTTCACCACTTCCTCATGGATTAGCTGGGCTGAAGTGAGGTAAACTTCCCAACGACACATCAGTTTGTCAAGTTAGAAGAACTTGATTATATAAAATGTAAATACTAGCACATCAGCGAGCTGGTAAAAGTGGACGGAGACGGTTACTGATAGCCTAAATTGGACCTACTCTGACGTATTTAATTGCCACATCTCCTGGCAGCTATTTTTTTCCACATCTTCGAGGTTCTATCATCAAGGCATGTCCAAAAGCAAGAAAAACCTGCTCAGGTGGAGATTCATTGATGATTCTGCCCTGTTATTGTTATGCTATTCCACAAACGATGGGGCACTTAATATCGTATCCTGCGTGTCCTGTTGGTTGTTCACTACAGGAACTGATAGACGCCTCCGAAAGCGACAACTCGTAGCTCAGTTCTGGGCCGAAACATAAATTGCCATCGATACGCTGAGAAAAAGATGTCCAAAAAGAAAGCAGGTGTACCGTTGGTCCCGGCTGTCATTTGTAGATCTTTGACAGTCGTTATGGGTAGCCCCTAGCCCGAAAGTCAGACAACCAATCTTACCTAGGTGTAACTCAGTAACTGCGTTGTAGAGGTCAGATAGGCTCTCGCTCCATACGACCCTAACATAGTTAGGAAAAGGCTAGGCAGATCTTGACGGTTAGAAAGAGACATGTCCAAAAAGGTTCACAAAACATTCTTAAACCTTTAAACTTGTCCTGCAGGTTCAGGCAGCAATAGCCGAGGGTTCTCCACCTTCGGCTACTCGGGCGCCACGATCGTTAGGCCTTCGCCCCCTGCTACCAACACTTCCGAGATGACCATCGAACTCCTGGCGCAGATCCCTCCGCATCAGGAGTCGAAACCGCGTAAGTTTTCTGTGGATTGGATAATACAAGAATGAGTAGGTATCCTAATTCAAATATGTTAGCTGTGACTAACATCCTTACTAACCTCTCCTGAACTTCTCTATTTGCATGTATAATCAGCCTTTAATGTACCCACTACAGAGTTCTCACTAAAATCTACTATACGGGCCCAGTTAGTAGGTATATAAAAAAACGGGTTGCACTTCGGGAGTGCCGGCAGAAGTGAAAACTTGAAACAACGCCATCTAGTTTAAATATCAGATATTTCAATAGCATTCTGCAAGACCGAAGAATGTCGTAGAAAAAAACTTGAAACAATGTCATCTAGCTTAAACTACACGCACACACGCGCAACCGCCCTGCGCCGCCGATTCGATCTGACGATCTGACGCGAGTTTAACAGTTTTTACCCATCCCAAAAATTGCACAACGCTGCTAAAGAATTTTCACTTCAAAAAAATGTTTATTGCCTCAATTTAAATAACTAAGTTTAGATACAATGGGGAGAATCCTTTTAAGCAAATAGTTTGTTTGTCTTCGGATGCTCCGCCCTTCCCCAGGTTATGTAATTGTAATTAAGTTATTGAGCCTGTTCAAGATATTATATGAACTTATGCAAACACAACACACCTATATAACAACATATTTTCAGCTCTAGAACCGATAACCTTGAAACCATTGGGTCTGCTTAACCGTGTTGCAATGTGATGAAATAATTAACTTAATACCTCCCTGGGTTTGAATCTAACTCATGCTGCTTCGCCTGCCAATAATACCGTTGTCACCACTGCAAGTGCCAATACGACATTGGACCACGACTTTCGTATAACCTTTTTTCAGATAGGGTTTCTATAATATTTAAACACTCCTTGTCCGCAATATAATACAAGGTGTAAACAGACCCTTCACGATACCTCCAAGCATTCTGTACAAACTAAACTAAAAATGATTGCTAAACACACAACTCTTTTTGGGGGGTAATAAGTCACGTTTTACGGTAGGACTCAATGTAACGTACTCAAAACATTTAGCTGATGCATTCATTAAATAAAACGGTGGTCGTGAAGGTATTTAAACTAAACTTAGAATATTAAAACTTGTAGGTATTCACAAAAAGAGGTTGTGAAACTGTTGAAACCAATATCTCCTTAACCAAAAGGTTCCCAGGAGAAGTCTAAAACCAAAAAAAATGGCAATGACAAGGAGAACAAGTACCTTTCGGCTTTGTCAAGGGAATATTTATATCCATTACAAAACAGCAGCCCGCCGAAAGTAGCGTACCAGACGCAACACCCGTCTGATAGGAGGATCCTTGCATAGGAGGATAAGAATCTTGCTACCCTTCACCTCTATAGGAGATCTAATTCAAATTAACTAATCTTTGATTTCATGACTAAACCATCTAAAACTACCAATCATAACACAACCTTCAAATCCGTTTAAATAAACCATGATTTATTCAACGAATTTAAAAGTACATAGAAGTCAATTGCGGCCTGATAACATTCTGATTTAAGTTTTAATAGGCCCGCCCTAAACAAAATTCGGAGTCCCTTTGAAGCACCCTCGAATCGAGCTAACATAAACAGAAATCGCTTATCCAAGTTAATCTCAAGTTATTTTATTAGAAGGGGACTCTGATTATCGTGGTATTTAATTGGTTGCTTAATTTTAATCTGGATTTCGGGATGTCTTTGATTCTAGGGTTCTTAAAGAGCTATTTTTGGGAAATTTATTTCTTAAAGTCAAAACATCACGCCTGTAATCCCTAATAGTACAACATTTCGCCAACTATGTTCAAGTCCCATGTAAGAGCGGGCCTATTGCCATCAAGTGAGCACAGAACCAGACTCCGTGGCTGCTACCGAAAAAACCCATTATCACTTAGCCCAAACCAGGGAATCGAATCCAAGATCTCTTGCTTAACAGTCGCGCTTGCGACCACTAGACCAACGAGGCAGTCATGAATTTGAGTCAGTCAATCATAAGAGTTAACATGTTTGTTAGCAGGTCTGTTGGTCGAAAATTCAACCATAGTAAAGTTTGAATTAAATGTGAATGATTTATCAAAATATAAATAATTTTGTAAAGATGACAAAATAACAAGCTCCTTCCTGTAAAAGTAATGAACAATTTTCTCTATTAATTAAGGAGCACCCCAAAACTTTTTGTTTTAATACCTTGTGAACACCCAATTAGTTCCTTTCAAACTCCCTGTTTGTACAGATGCCAGCACATCAAGCTGCTAGAATCTGTCAAATTTCTTTAACATGTTTTCAAATTTATCTCTGAAGCAGTGGGTTCAAGGTCAGTTGGGAAAATCTGACCGTTTCGGGTAGCTTGACCTGCTGGCATCTGTACTTCAATTCCTTTTTTAAACGTAAAAAAATAGAACTCTTGGCCGTGTTTCGATCATGACGACCCAGCGTCATCGGAGACGAGCCATCGACTGGGAAAATATAAATGCAGAAGTGTGTGTGCAGACCAGGGCTGTTGCGGATATCCGCAAATGCGGAGCAGCCGCATCCGCAATAATCGATGCGGATGTTCATGTGGATGCGGATGTTATTGTCTAATGAACAATAACAAACGCGTCCGATCTTGTCACCGAAATCTTTGCTCCTATTGATCAATCGCTCGCAAGCCCCGCCCAATGTATTCTTGTCGCGACCTGCGCTACATCCGCATCCGCATGAACTTCTGCATCGATTATTGCAGATGCGGATGCGGATGCTCCGCTTTTGCGGATATCCGCAACATCCTTGGTGCTGACACAGGACAGGTGTACTCTCACAGTCCGATAGAACAGCAATTCAAAGTAACAGGAGAGAGATAAGGCGTAATGCCAACGGCTTACCATGTCTTCCGAGGCACGGGAGTATCATACCACCACCTTCTAAACTCCAGGTCCCTACTGAGAAATGCCTCACACAAAAACCCAGTACCAACAAGATATTGAAAGCTTATTTCTGTTGCAGAAAAGAAAATCCCCGACCGCCGCCCGATCAGCACCGAGACCACGCGATCAGCTCCCGACGTCATCATAGTCTCCAAACCGATTCGCTGAGGCTGACCTTTGGGGCCCGCACCGTGGGCCCCAACACCTCCCGACTCATGGTACCCCCTGGAACCGCGAATGAGGCCGGAGGGTTGCTACCACCCCCACACATGCCACCTAGACACGTTTTCAAAAAGCATGTCTTTTGACAATTGTGAGGGGTATTACAGCAAGTACTTTGATGAAAGACCAAAGTTAATATACGACTATTGTTTAAAAAGTGATTTAGAATATAAAAAGTCTCAGACACTGCCTAGGAATTTGGGTTCTTCAGTAGACTATAAGCCGAAGGTTTACCCTCAACGTAGTGTGTGTTTCTATGGGCTAGAAGACGAAGAAGAACCGTGTAGAAGACCAAGGAAGACATTTGTTGTGACAGCAGACGTCGAACCTCACAGATAACATTAGTGGGAACTTTTATAAACATTTTTTAAATGGATAATTAATAAGATTGTTATGACAGGAAGGCGCTGTTAGTAAATATTTTGTGAAAATTGATTTAAAAATAAAACTTATCGCCAAAGAACTATGTATCACTGTAATAATACGTATTTATAATTATAGTTTTTTTTTTGTGAATTCAATATTATTTATCTGTGGCAAACATGGGTTCCTAAAATGACTCATGGTGTAAAAGGAAGCTTATTTTTGTTAGTCCTCAACTCCTAACATGAGAGAAAACTTTGTAACACATTGGGCGATCCCCTAAAATGAGTCCCTAGGGGCAATCGGGTCTATAATGTCGGCGATCGCCTATAGCTTAGTATAAGCCATAGATATGATAAAACAAGATGGCGCCAAAAATCCATGCATTACTCAATGTAATGTCAGCTGTCATTTTTTTTAAGTATCTGAATTAAAAGATGCCTTGTAGCAACTTTTTAAAGTTATTTTAAACGTTATAATTTCTAGTCAAATGAAAGCAAACAATGATGTAATTGTTATTATAATTATTGATTTTAAAATGTTACCTATACTGACGAAAATAAACGCACATAGATTTTATTGTAATTTGTAACTACTGCCTCTGCTGGGCCCTGAACGGGTGTAGCGTGAGGATTTGTACATATAAACCGTAAAACTGCCATAATTTGATGTTTAAGCAAATTATTATAATGATTTATTGTAGAAATATTACGAAAGTCAAAATATTAAATTAATAATACGAAGATATGTTTTGATTTGAAATATTTTTAAAATTACCTTTTTTTTTTAATTGGTTCTATTCTATTTTTCTAAATGTCGTCTCAGTAGCAGGCAAGGAGTTGGATTTGTGCTCGGTTGATAGTAATAGGCTCGCAACCATGTCGTCTGCCCATCTCGCCACCGGACGGCCAACACTCCTCTTTCCATTTCTTGGACGCCACTCGGTCACAACTCTACTCCACCTGCCATTTAGTAGAATCATAACAGTACAATAATTCGAATCACGTTAAAATTCTTAAAATGCTTATAGACGCAGTTAATATTGTGAACAGTCACTTTGTGAACATTTTACGAAATGAAATATAATGAATTATGTTTCATTTCGTAAAATGTAATAATAAATGGATAATATGAATATTATTATCCTATTTTAGACCCCAGGTTAAGCACTAACCACACGAAAAAGATAGAAGAAGAACTAGAATTAAACGAACGATTACTTCAGCAATGCCTTTCGTAATATTTCTACATAAAATCCAATGCAATAACATTTTGATTACTTTAGTTTAGTAAGTAAAAATCTTTGAATTGTTTGAAAGTTATCACTTAAGATTTATTCAATAGAGCCTAATTTTAAGAAAGTATTTTCTTTGAAGTAGTTTGAAATTGAATTAGAATTATTCGAATGTTTGAATTTAATTATTCGAATCTTTTAAATTGTGTTACTGAATTCTAAAGAATATAATTTTGTTAAATTTAATATAGATTTATTTGATACTAAAATGGAATATAATTTATTTAATCAGCGAGTTTTTGTTGATATTCAAATTCTTAACTTAACACAAGTCTTCCAAGAATAAATTATATAAAAAAAAATACTACTTTCAACAATATCTACATTGTTTTTCTTTTTAAAAGGTGTGTCCGCTTCATGGAACTTTTGATTTTTAAAAGCAAAACATGCTACCTAAGCAAAAAACTGGTTTTGCTTCGGTTCAAAATAAAGGTTCTAACTTTTATTTTGATTCGAGGCAAAACAAGTGTTACCTACATTTTTAAACTATGGTAAGCATAACTAAGTCCAATAGGAGCTCGTGGCTAAATAACAGGCGCTCGGGTTTTCTAGGTACAGCCGCGCTTGCCTAAGTTGGTCTGTGGATGGGCCCACCCGTTACATACCGATTTAAATGTCGGACCACCAATCTTACCAAGGAGTACTCAGTACGACCTGGGTTATGAAGGTCAGATAGGCAGTCGCTTGATGTAAAATACTGGTATTCAGCTGCATCCGGTTAGACTGGAAGCCGACGCCACCATAGCTGGGAAAAGGCTGGGCAGATGACGGTAAGCATAACTAAATACAGCTTTCATTTAAGCAACAAAATATGAAAAATGTTTTTAATATGACTCTGAAAAGTGTAGACACACCTTATCTACATATTTGTTGAAATCAAATGTAAATTAAATGTAGTTTAAATATTAGCTATTTAGACAAATAAATAAATAGACCAATTCGAATAAATCATATTTTATAAGAATCAATAACAAATGAGTGACAAAATAAATGTAAATAATTTTTTGTAGATAATTTTGGAATAATAAACTGTTAAGATAAATGTTAAATAAATTATTTTTAATGATATAACTAATTACAATTTGACAATATGTTGGTTAATGATTTTTGTGTAATTTATATGAAATAGTAGTCTAATTAAATGAATTACGAAATTATTATACTTTTTTTTTTGAATTGTCATAGTATTTTATTGAAAAATTGTAAAAATCGGTTAGTAAATATCTTAAAGCATAAAAATCATTATTTTTTTTTTCAGTATTTACTTAAACGAATAATTATGTCTTTATTTATTTTCATGTATCACAAATCTGAATATCACTTAAAAATAATATGAATAAAATTTGTTTCTATTTCGACAAAATAAAAAATAAACATTGTGTTGCTAAGCAAACAAAAGCAACAAAAACTAAGTAAAGCAATCTTAGCATGTTTGTGTGGAACAATTTGTTTCTCGAAGTTCGCACGCGCAAAAATAAAATACAACTCGCAGAGTAAGTAAAACAAATGTGGACATTAGTATTGTTGCATTAAGAATATCTTCTTAAGGTTGAAGCACCAGAGTAGCTCACAAAATACTAATTTTCTTACGTTTTTTTTTTAATTTGCTACTGTCAGGTTTCATGTTGATTTAAATATGATGAACAATTTTTATATTTTTTAAACGTTGCCCTTCACTAGGAGTTTTTCCTGTATGTTGGGTGCGTTCACAAACATTTACACTCAAATTATGGCTTTACAGAGTTACAATCACGGGTTACCGCTTCGCACTTAAAGAAATGGGTTTGAAAAATAAATGACGTCAGACGTGAGAATGACCATCATAGCATATTCAAAAGAACTTTTTAAAATTTAGAGACGTGTTAGAGTCTAGCTCGTCTCTTCAAAAGGTTGTGGCAAATCAGCAAGATAAATATCTAAATCTGTGTGTTTTCCATACAAAAATGTATGGTTAAACACACAGATTTAGAAATTTAAATAAAAATATAAAAAAAAAAAACATATTTTTTATGTTGCCATGTATTGCCACATCTAGTACAACAACTCACTTTTAGTTTAGATCCGTGTTTACTTGGTTGGTGGTTAGCTACTAAATACATTAGTTTTTTCTTGTTGTGATCGCTTACCCTCATATTTGTTATTTTTACAATTAACGTATATTTTGTACGCTTATAACCATTTTATTTAAATTTAGTTTCTCAGTAAGTGAATGATTGTTCTTATACCATTTATCTTGCTGATAGACCTTAACCTGAATTTGGAAGAAAGATATTTTTAATCGAGCGATCAAACCCACAGCATAAGCTAGTATAGTAAAACCACGCCGTAATCTTACCTCGCCTAGCCGTTACCACAAGATTCAAGGTTGTATCGAATAAATTCGACAGCTCCGAAATCAAAATATTTCCTTCAACCAATGTTCGCCAATTACTCGAGACTTATCACGCCCCAATTTAATCAAAGACAACTTTATAATTCAAAAAACCGTTACAACAAATTCTTTAACAGCCAATCGGACAAAAGGAATGCCAAACCTTCTTACAATTCGATTCTACAACTTCGAAATTTAAATTCAAATTGTCTTAGAGGTATTGAGTACTGTTCTTTCATAGTTAGATTTTATTTTTGATTGGGCATCACTGTCAAAATGATCTTTATTGCGGTGAATATAAGGCTGATGTTCGGTTGCTGCCACTGTCAAGTCTCGTCAAATAAAATTGATCTTTATTCTTATGCAGTTAAGGTTGTTGTCGGGTTGCGGCTGTCAGTTATAAACTTTCTGCGAAAGGACTGTAAGTCTTCGTGTAAAATTATTATCAGCCAATCAGAGAGGTCTAAGTTTTAAATTTGATTTTGTGTTCGCGAATGCGCTTTAATCAAGGATAATTTAGTTTGAGGCGGGTGTTTTGTTATTTTTGATTGGTACAGTCACGTGCGCTTGTATGTATTAAGTTACAGTCAAAACTATTTAATAGATTTAAGAAAAACCTGACATAAAGTGAAAGCATAGAAGATTTCATCGGTAATTTTAAAAAAAATGCTGTTTTTCACAAAAGTACGTACACGGTCAAATTGTATGGAACACCTGATTTTTTTCAAAGTACCGATATTACATTCTATGTGGGGCGGTTCATAATGATGCACTGAACACGTGGTAACCATTAACCTCTTTAAAACGCTTGGTTAAATATCAATTGCCGGGCCCCTATTAACGCGCGGCTACAAATCGATAAAATAATGCCTACAGTAAATAAGCTCAAACTCAAACTCAACTCAAACTCAAAAGCATTTATTTCAATTAGACCCTTACAGGCACTTTTGAATGTCGGAAAAACAAAGAAGGCTAAGCTACAGTCACAGTCACAAGGCATAATAACTTGTGAAAGTACTGTAGTTGCCCATTCCAAAGCGTAGATCTCTATGGAGAAGAATGGGCAAGAAACTCCAATACTTAGAGCTTCGAGACAAATAATTTTAATAAATAGTTGTTGTAAATAATATGTATATCTATTTAATAATGGTTTTAGTTGTACCACGCAGTTAATAGGACAAAATAGAACGAAAAAATCATGCATGTTCTTTGTCGCAGAAATACGACACGAGCGGTAGGGGCACGGAAATATGTGTCGCATAAATGCGACACAAGCGGTCAACAGGTTAATGCGTCGGTGTCTCTTCCACCCTTTATTTATTTTAAACAGTGCCGTTACGAACGTAGTAAAATTCCTGCTTTTATGAAAGAGGCTTTATCTCAAAGTTAAAATCCATCCATCCTTCTCCCAAACCATCATCATCCATTATTTTGCCAAATGCATACATATTTATGTTCATGACTGTACATTGTGTGTAATTAGGTTTGTCTAAAGCGATAGGGGGTTTAATTTGAGTTATGAGTTAATTTTTTGATTTGATTGGTTTCCGAGACGAGATTGACAGAAAATAGGTCAGCAGGGAATTATAATTTCTCAGTCAGTAGGGAAAGTAGCAAAAATAGTCTGCATAGGTCTTTCATCCGGCCCGCGAACTATTTAAAACTTTATAAGACATCAATAAATGTTGCGCGAACATTGTTAAAAAAGTCCCTAAGTCAGTTATTTTCGCGCCATATTGACCTACCCCCTAACCCACCCGCGAATGCGAACCGTATCATCGCAGTTTAGTCCAGGAAGGCTTGTTTTTTTTTTATTTGGCCCGCTACTTTTACAAAAATACTAAACTTGGCCCTCTAAAAGGCGTAAAAAGACTCTTAACGAAGCTGAAAGGCACTTGTTTTCCCCGTAATTGCGATCATGTTTTTTTTCTAGACCATACCATAGTTTAATAGTTTTTAATTATTACTGTATATAGTTAGTTTATCCTAATAAAATGTAATAAGCTCTAGTTACGGAGATATCTCCGTAACTAGAGCTTATTACATTTTCAAAGTTCAAAGTTCCAACTTTTTCACAAGTTTTTTTTTTAAACATGTTTTTAGTGTATTTTTTTACTTAAGACACTTTCAATACCCTCGTAGTATTCAATCCATACATCAGCACAATGTTTTGAATGCGTTACATTGAGTCCTACCGTAACGTGATTTTTCACCCTAAAAAAAAAGTCGTTTCCCAGTAATATTTTTTACGTAAATTTACATAGTTGGATGTACAGAATGCTTGGTTGACGGCTTCGTGAAGAGTCTGTTTACAACCTGTATAAAATGTTGGACACCCCTGGTTTAGGTCATACGTGAAATTGACATTGAGCTTCAATTAACTCAAGCTCCAATACGTATGAGAAACAATGCTTGGAAAAAAGAAATAACTCCATTCGTATGTAATTTGTCTAAAATACTCGAAAAGCCTCGACATGTCTCGCTCGAGTGACCTCCAACGAGGTTTGTGTCTGTCGCTGGGTGATTGGAAAAATCGTTTTTTTTATTAAATCCTAGGCTTTTTGCAAAGTACTGGATTATTGGAAACTACGTTTTTTTGTGGTTGTTTGATATTAGGAATGTCCTAGGTTTTAGCCCTAGGTATATTATAAATCTTTCTTAACATATTTTCATTAATATTTCTTTCACATTAGAACGAAAGAAAGAAATAAATGGTGGTTGAATAAATTAAACTTTATAAATATGCTTATTATTTTTTATATGCGAAAATATGTTTGTTTGTTACCTTTTCACGCCTAAACCACTGAACCGACCATCCTGAAATTTTGCATATACGTTGTCAGGTTACAGAAATGGACAAAGGGTACCTTTCATCCCGAAAAAAAGTACTGTTCCCGACGAAAAACAACAATAACGTGCTTATAGATGGCGCAACGTGTCTTTCGAATCAGGAATGATTTACAAGCAGAGTACAACCCGAATTGAATGTCAAATTCTAATTGAACGCGAGCGAAGCCTCGGGCAATAGCTAGTAAAGGAATAAATCTAAAAATATAAGAATTACTTATGTTACTATGAAGTAGCATCTCTTTTATTACCTACTAGCTTATGTCTACGACTTCGCCTGCATGGAAATCGGTAACTATCCCACGGGATCATACAAACAGGATAAAAAGTATCCCATATCTTAATCCAGGTTATAAACTATCTAAGTGCCAAATTTCATCTAAATCCGTTAGGTAATTTTTGCGTGAAAGAGTAAAACATCCATCCATCCTCACAAACTTTCGCATTTATAATATTATCAAGATATAAGAAGCAAAAAGGTGCGAAGCTCGCTGGGCTTTCAAAAACGTATCTGCGTCGTGGTCAACTGGAAAAGTGGCCAAAATATATCTTAGTTTAAAAAAAAAACAGTGTCTACAAGGGACTGGTTTAAAAAAAAAAAACATGTGTGCGATTCACACGTGGTAGAAGTGAAACCTTCAACAATTTTGGCTTCAAGATAAACACTGTATAATGCTTCTTATCTCATTTTCTCCCACGTTAAATCTTACTTATGAATTTATGTGTCTGTCTCTTTTTACTGTCGCTGTTTCGTTTCATCGACTCTCAAATCATAACGATGCTAAAGAAGTTTTCACTTTAAAAATCCAGGTATTACACAAAAAAACGGTCTTTCCAAATTATCCAACAACATATCTACCGAATTGTGACTGCTTCCAACTTTAGAAGGGAAATTAAAAACTTTGTCTGGAACTAAAGGAATGCTTTGGAACAGGAAAAAATGTGGGAATGTTGACAGCAATTTCTTTGTTGAATTGTATGAATAAGTTCTAAGTTCGGTTGGTTTATCTTTGCACCAGTTTTGACGTACAAATTGTTTATTGGCCTTTTTTGTTTTTAAAATTAGAACTACTCAATAGGTTTTTTGACTACAGTGGTTTGTAGTAAAATTGGCGCATAAATGCGTTGTAAAAAAAATTAAGGTTTTATGTACAGTCGCCAGCAAATCAATTTACCACAAACTGTTTTTCTCCAAATGATTTTAAAGCATAAAATATAAAAAGTTCAAAATCAAAAAGAAGTTCAAAATCTAATGAGAAAATTTGACAGTCTGTAGTAACTTCTGCGCTGGCTACGTATATACATATATTGTTATTTTTGTTCAATAAGTAGAAACTGTTAATATTATGACTGAAAATAATTGAATTATAGCTTATTGGTACCGCTATTTACACAATTTATTTCAATAGGATGTTGAAGGCTTAATTGTTTAAATGATTATTTACATTACAGCTTGAAAATGAACTAACAATACTATGAAATTTGAAATTAAACCTACTTATTTACCATGGAGTTTAACACAAAAACAACCAAGCCAATCAGACTATTTCAATATTAAAACTAACCTTGGAATCGGTAAACATCTGAAAAAATAAATCTACAAATAAAACATTATTCTATTCGATTTTGAAAAAAGAAATAAAAATGGTTTTACATCATCCATCAAAAAATAAAAGTTCGAAAATAGAAACACATTTTTATCGAATTTGATTTGAAAACAGAATAACGATTAACGTTTTGTTTGAATTTTTCGTTTGTCTATTTTGTTTTAAAGCGTTTTAGTACAGATGAATGTTTTTTTAGTGTGTTCATTAAACATCGGCTTGAATTTTTTGTAGAAATATAGTGTAAATAACATGTAAATAGATTTATATATTGTTAAATTTGTAAGTAAATAAATTTTAAGCGTTTTTCTTATTACTTCGTTTTATTTCATCTCCTATTTAGCTACCCATTTTTAACTGCAAAAGTTTGCAAAGCTGAAACGTTGAATAACATTTTCAACTCTTAAAATGTTCACTTAAAGTCAGACTTGGCCGGCTAACCTTTGTTGATGCAGTAAAATCTTCTCCATGAAAATGATTAATCATTCCTTTTTAGTTCAAAATAGGTAGTTTTTATAGCAAGACATTCCTACATAAATTATCACCCCTTTGGCAACCAACCCTTGTGAGCAGGGCAGCAGTTAAGGATAAAAAGACTTGACCAATTAGAAAGCTCTCCCCGTAGCCCTTGCTACCCCGACTAAAATCCGTCCTGTCACCATCATCATGGGGTCGGTTTCCAGTTCAACCGGATGCAGCTGAATACCAGTATTTTACACGGAGCGACTGCCTATCTGACCTCCACAATCAAGTTTGTATTGAATAATACGATACCCCTTGGTAAGACTAGTTGTCAGACTTTCGGGACACTGACTACCTGTAACCACTGTCAAAGGTCTATACAGGGTGTAAGGGTCATTCCTCCACAAACTGATGGGGTGAATTCAGTATATCATAGTGAGATGACCGGAACATGAAATTATTTCAGGAATGTTATGGGGTCCAATAAATTTGATTTGTTTTATTTCCTCATATGCAATGAATCGTTACCGTGGCAAAACGCACCTATCGAACAGCAAAAGCGACGACGAGTTCGATGAACTCTTTGGCTAGGCAGGAAGTGAACAGCTGATTTCGCCTCTTTCGTTTGAGTATTTCAACATCCATTATTGGATTTTTTTATTTTAGCTGTATTATTTACATAAATAGAGTGCTGCAAACAGGGTATGTAGTTTTATGTTGAAATAAAGGAATAGTAACTGTTTTTTTTTTTTGAAACCGGTGAAAAATTATGGTGGAATATCATTCAGATTATGGAGCTGAATGCACCCTGTCAGTTTGTGGAGGGCTGTCCCTAACACCCTGTATACATACATATGAGAGCCGGGACCAACGGCTGAACGGGTTTTCTGAGGTACGGAGGAAACTCAGTATGTAATGGATGGTCATCCATCCACGAACAGACCTTGACCAGCGCTGCTTAACATTGAAGATCGACCCCCATATAACTGTTATTATTTAGCCTCGAGCTACCTTTTTTTTTCGGATGTCAAATCATGTAATGACTTCTCCCGCTCTGGGCAGAGCGGAAGGGAGTGTCAGACTTGTATTGACTAAAACCAATCCATGTTTCTTCCATGCCCTTTGTGTTCCAGGGAGAAAGAGATACCGCGGATCTCTTTCGAACAGTCCCGCAACCCTGGCAGGCATCGGCCCTTGCGGGTCCCTCCCTGTGTGCTGGCATCTCTTTGAGGCGCGCGTGGAACACGAACGCGCCGTCAACACGGCCGGTCGTCAAAAGGCGGACGGACGGTGAGCTACCCATTACTCACCGTCCACAGTTCCAGCCTCAAGCTCCTCCAGCAATCAAATGATATCTTATCCTTAAAACAATAAATGATGTCCCATTTCCCTGCCATTTTCTCTACCCCCCGACACCCCCAAAGGTGCAATGCTCATAAATTCTAAAGGAAATATTTCATAAAGCGGTATCAACCCCAGTTGTACGTCGTTATGTGTTTTGATAATGGTAAGCAGTATGTATATAAAATGGCAGTAAATATGGTGTGATAAAGATGGATTATGACGCCTTTTTTATGAATATTTAATGTAAGGTTCTGTCGTAGGTTTTGTTGGTCTAGTGGTCGCAAGCACGACTGCTGAGCATGAGGTCCTGGGTTCGATTCCCGGGTTGGGCTAAGTGTTACTGGGTTTTTCCATCAAACATTTCTCAGTCTATGACCAGTGTGTGTTGCCAGTGATTACATACGGGACGTGGTCGCTCACAATGGGCCTCACCAGAAGGCTTAAAGTCACCCAAAGGGCAATGGAGAGGGCTAGGCTCGG
This sequence comes from Lycophotia porphyrea, assembly GCA_950005105.1. Lineage (NCBI taxonomy): Eukaryota > Metazoa > Arthropoda > Insecta > Lepidoptera > Noctuidae > Lycophotia > Lycophotia porphyrea. The sequence continues at coordinate 13,863,499 of OX465406.1, forward strand.
AGTTTCCTTCCGTGATCGAATCCGAAATGAGGACATCCGCAAGAGAACCAAGGTTACCGACGTAGCCCGAAGAATTGCCAAACTTAAGTGGCAGTGGGCAGGGCACGTTACTCGCAGAACGCATGGCCGATGGGGCCGTAAAGTTCTGGAGTAGCGACCACGAACCGGAAGACGTTGCGTTGGAAGGCCTCCCACTAGGTGGACCGATGACCTTTTGAAGGTTGCGGGGATCCGCTGGATGCGAGTCCCACGGGACCGGTCAATGTGGTGACACTTAGGGGAGGCCTATGTCCAGTAGTGGACGTCTTTCGGCTGAAATGATGATGATGATGATGATAATTTCTCAGTAGCAGCCACGGACTCTGGACTTGCGCCCGGTTGATAGCAATAGGCTCGCCCCCTATTACGTGAGACTTAAACATAATTACCGAAATGTAGGTGTTAGTACACCTACATTTAATAGTTTAAATACACCTTTGCTTACCCTTTGGGGATTTCAAGCGTGATTTTATGTTATTCTGTCGTAGCAGAAAACCGCACATCAGTACAGCGCCTTGTTTTTGAATCAGTAAATGCGCTCACCGGGAGCTCTCGCCTGTAATGTAATAATACAAGATTTGATTTTGTACAGAAAAAGGTAAATCTGAACATTACAGGAGAAGGCGGTGAGGAAGCGCCTTAAGAGCGGTTGATTGTACGAGTACCTTAAAGATGTTTCCAAAGCCAATTATCGGACACTAAACCCCGATTTCCTCGTTCTTGCAGTGTTCGCAAGGACGATTGCTGATCATGAGGTCCTGGATTCGATAACCACATTGGGCATTGTGTTATTGGGGTTTTCCATCAGGAATTTCTCAGTTGCAGCCAGTCTGAATTTGTGCCCGGTTGATGGCAATAGAGTCGCCCTATTATATGGGACTTATGTTTTAAGTCCACACACACATTAACACATTGAACGCCGTGGTGGTCACCGGTGACTACCACTATACTTTCCATCGGTCACCGGTGAGCCCCACGGCTTGAACGGGTAGTATTGCTGTCGCTCACCGGTCAGCCCCATAGCCCAAATGGAACAACCACTAAATTTGAATCGGCGTTTAATGAGTTAAGCACATTAGGCAGTTATTATTTGGGGTGGACCTTAGGCATGCATTGAGGACATTAGAGATGCAAGAGGTGTCGTTATATGACTACCTGACAGTTTGGTAAGATATAGACACCAAACCAAACTAAACCGAGAACAAAATTCTTTCCACAATTTTTCTCTTATTCCCTGATTAGAGCAACAAAGTTTCTAAGCCAACATTTTAAATTCCCAACACGGAGGCACATGAAATGTGGCTGTCTACTACTGGAACAGCTGAAATTATTTATTGTTGCAATTTTCTGCAAGTTGCACGGTGCATTTAAATGCAAATATTGATAAACTGGCTTAGTTGAAGAATGAACTGAGAGTGAGAAACTTATGATTTGAAGATTTAAATAGTTTTTTTTTTAAAAAAAGAGTTCTGTTAAAGGACATTAACATAAGATATGTATTTTACCAATACGAAAGCGTTTTTTTAAATACAATTTGCACTCAAATAAAGGGGTTATACAGTCATATCTATATGTATGATACATATTTTAAAAGCAAAAGTATTTTACTTTATGTACTTAATTTACTATTCCCTATTGTGTTGTGACGTATATGTCTGGTAGGATCTGAGTTCTGCGACCTTTATGCTGAAAATTTTATATTTTTACTGAAATATCAGTTTTCATACTCCGTACTTGCCGTCATCGAATGCTACACCTTATCGAAGCTTTAAGTTATCACAGTTTAACTTTACAGTTGTTGAGAATTTAAGTTTTTACTTAAGTTGCGTACAACGTTTATCTAATTTGATATACAGGGTGTAAACAGACTCTTCACGAAGCCGTCAACCAAGCGTTATGTACATCAAACTAAGTAACTTTACGCAAAAAACAAACGACACACTGGGAAACGACATTTTTTTTGGGGTGGGAAATCACGTTTTACGTTATGACTCAATGTAATGCATTCAAAACATTGTGTTGATGGATAGATTGAATAATACGGGGGCCGTGAAGGTGTGTCAAGTAAAAAAAAAACTAAAAACATGTATTTAAAAAAAATGTTGTGAAAAAGTTGGAACTTTGACCCCCAGGTATGGTCTAGAACAAAAAAATGATCGTCATTGCGATCATTTCAGATCATCAGAGAACAAGTGCCTTTCGGCTTCCTCAAGAGTCTGTTTACACCCTTTATTTAGTTTCAGCTACCCCATGAAGCATTATTTCTTGTAAAAGGTCAGGTGTGGTCGTGACTCAAGAATAATAAACCCACAGATCAATCTTCAGGTTAAGCTACAATTGCCTCGGTCGGTCTGTAGATGGGTGAGCATACATACCAAGTTTCCTCCGTGCCTTGAAAAGCACGTTACTACGTTCGGTCATTAGCACGTTCCCAGCTATCAGCTGTCTGCAGATCTTTGACAGTCGTTATAAGTAGTCAGTGGCCCGAGCAATTGACAACCAATCTTACCAAGGGGTATCGTACCAGTACTAACTGGGTTGTAGAGGTCAGATCGGCAGTTGCTCTGACCTGATTGATGGTGATGATGTTCAGTTGTGCTCGCAACCAGCGTGCATATATGACGAGAAGTATGAAGGTGGACGGAGATAAATGAGTATGTATTGTAACGATATATCACGATTATATCAGGTGGCATACTACTGTTTATGCCTACCCCAAGGGAAAAAAGCGTGAGTTTATCTGTTACCTCATAATCCAATAAACTATTGGTTCCTACTGCAAAGGTAGGTAGCGATAGAAACCGCATACATCATCTTTCACAGTCGGGTAAATACAATTCCTATGACTAAGTTTGCTTTCAACAAATACAGTTGGGAGATCTATGGACTCAATTTATTACTCTTTGCGGTTTCTATTGAAAGACGGGCGCGGTTTAGATGTAACAAAGAATGTAGGATACAAATTGATTTACTTTAAAACCTAGTTTAAACGAACCTGAGAAATCTTTAATTTAGAGGGTTTTTTGAAGTGAAAACTTCTTTAGCATCATTGTGATTTGAAAGTCGATGAAACGAAAAAGCGATAGTAAAAAGAGACAGACACATAAATTCATAAGATTTGACGTGGGAGAAAATGGGATAGGAAGCATTATACAGTGTTTATCGTGAAGTCAAAATTTTTGAAGGTTTCACTTCTACCACGTGTGAATTGCACACATGTTTTTATCTTAATGATTTGCCGTATTTCTTGCTTCATCTAAACGTTGGCTTAGTCTTTCCCAACTATATTGTGCCTGGCTTGCAGTATAACCAACACATAACATAATAACACGCCTGTGATCCCCGAAGGGTTAGGCAGAGGTGTACCTAATCTAATAGTAGGTACACCCATAGCCATAGCCAGTTATGTTTTAAGTTCCATGTCATAGGGGGCGAGCCTAATGCCGGGCACAAAGCCAGACTCCTAGACTACTATTGAGAAATTCCTGATGGAAAAACCCAATAACACTTTGCCCGACCCGGGGAATCGAATCAAGGACCTCATGCTCAACTATCGCACTTGCGACCACTAGACCAACGAGGCAGTCCACCTATTACAACATAGCATTACTTACCAAACAACACAATCTGGTAGAACCATAAATGTTCAGCTGATAATGTTGATACCTTATCATCGCTCTGCCATTTGCGCGGTACGTAACATCCACAAACTTGCGGGTAGTTTGGACACACAAAAGGCAGATACAGAAGGTCAGGTCTACACAACGAGGCTTACAGGTGCACGCAGTTATAGACGCTGGAATCTCAAACAAATGATAATCCCTCCACACAATTCCCAAACCACTGTAACTCCTGAATGTCAGAATCAACAGTGACAAACGCCAGAAAAGCGCCGAGACAATGAAACGCGACGAAGTCCCACAGAAACAATTTAACTGTCTTGGATCCCGGAACAAAATTAATTAGAAAAGTTTAAAACCACTTTAAGTGGTATATAAAAGATGGTCACCCATCCATAGACCGACCCCGGCAGGCGTTGAGTAACTATAGTCGATACACGCGACTGTTATTATTTAGCCACGAACGAAAACATACTTTAGCGGGTGTGAAAATACCGTTGACGAAGTCAAAAAGCAGGTGTACTCCCCGTCATTGCGATAATTAGAATTAAGATTTTTTGAAGTTATACTTCTTTTGGCGCGTTAGTGAAAAATGATGAGCATACATTTTTACGATGCGCCGAAAACACCGTCCCGAAAAACCGACACCCTGAAGTTAGCTAGTCAACATTTTAGTTTTATACGCCAAAGAAGTATAACTTCTTACGTGCGTAATAAGTACACACACACACACTTTTTTTTTGTTCTAGACCATATCTGGGAACCTTCTAGTTACCGAGATTTTGGGGGTTCCAAATTTTCACAACTTTCTTTTTTTTAAAGCAACTTTTAACGTTATTAATTTACTTGAAATACCTCCACGACCTCCCTTATATTCAATGCACCCATCAGCACAATGTTCCGAGTGGGTTACATTGAGACCTACAGTAAACGTAATCTTTCACCCCAAAAAAAAAGCGTCTCCCAGCAATCATTTTTTCGTAAAGTTTTTTATTACCGTTTGATGTACAGAATGCTTGGTTGACGGTTTCGTGAAGAGTCCGTTGACACCTTTTTTTTTCGGATGGGAAATCATCAAGTGACTTCTCCCGCTCTGAGCACAGCGGAAGGGAGTGTCAGACTTGTACTGACTAAAACCCATCCATATTCCTTCCCTGCCCTTTGTGTTCCAGGGCCGCGGTATCTCTTTCGAACAGTCCCGCAGCCCTGACAGGACCGTTGACACCTTGTATGTGTGTTTTCTTCGTTTTATGGAGTTGGTCTTCTGTATCTATTTTGTAGTCTGTGATTTGTTCTGGACAGTTAGTTTCAAACGTGATTTGATTATGAAGGCGATTATATTGAGGTGGGTTGCTATCTATTAAGCTATTAGTAGTTGATTTTATGATCTTGTTCGTTTGAGACACCTTATCGAAGCTTCAAGTTATCACAGTTTAGCTTTACAGTTGTTGAGAATTTAAGTTGTTACTTAACTTGCGTACAACGTTTATCTGACTTGATATACAGGGTGTAAACAGACTCTTCACGAAGCCGTTAAAGCGTTAAATAAGTTTAAGCAAAAAATATTACTGGGAAACGATTTTTTTTGGGATGAAACATCACGTTTTACGGTAGGAATCAATGTAATGCATTCAAAACATTATGCTGATGAATGGATTGGATAGTACGGGGGTCGTGCAGGGGTTTTAAGTAAAAATCTTGTATTCAAAAAAACATGTGAAAAAGGTGGATCTTTGACACCCAATATCTCCGTAACTAGAAGTTTCCAGGTATGGTCTAGAAAAGTCAAAGTCAAAACGTTTATTGCGAACTAAGTGTACAATGTGGTGTTACGCTGTTGTAGTTCAAGACCTAGCAGCCTTTTACAAGCATTGCAATAATTATCATCTAAATTAGCATGCATAAACATTGTTATTAACTATTAAATAGAGAAATTATTAATATTAGAACAAAAATATGATCGCAATGACGTGGAGAACAAGCACCTTTCGGCTTCGTTTAGAGTCTATTTACACCCTTTATGAAATAAAGATGAATAAGTATAAACTAAATCATTGTGGGAACCAGTACTCAAGTACCAGTTACCAGTAGTAGTTACCAACTGGCCTGCAGGTGACAAATTTGGGGAGTCTGTCATCTGAACAAATACAAGCTCTCATGAAGAACTACGGTCACCGACAATGATGGGGTGCGCATATTTATTAATTGACATTCGAGTGACATCGACACCTTTGGTGCGCAAGTCGCTCTCTCTATTCAGCCACTAGGATCTAACGGAGCTCGGTCTTTCGTGCCTCGACTTCCCGAAAACTCGGCCGTTGACTACGTGCTAGCTCCGCCTTCTACCAGCGAAACGGACACACTAAATAAAGAACTAACTAACTTCTAGAAACCGAACCTTGATTAATTTATTGGATAAACATTTATTGATAAACTAACTACGTACATTAATAATTAAAAACTATTAAACTTAAATAAATAAACTAATAACAAAATATAAAAGGGCATAAACTCCTCCTCAACGCTGTCAGCAGGTAATGTGCCCAAGAGACTGGCGGCGTTGCCACGTTGTATGGCAACACTTAGCCTCTGGTCAAGATAAAAACCAGCCCTAGGGTCATGGGAAGCGTCAACTAGGCGTTTCGAAATTTCCTTAAACTACTCATAGCCTATGAGTACTCGGACCCCACAACCCCAGAATTTCAACCCCAAATGGCTCGAAAATATAGTTACCACAAAGGTTGATTCATTTAAACACACCTTAACTAACACCTGTAGTAAAGAACAGAACTAATAACTTCTTGGTAACCTGTAACGTGGGCTACAAATTTTAAGTACTACTGGGTATTAAAATTCAACACAGCCAGCTGTCTAGGCACTAAACTTAACTCCTGCTTCATAAATTATATTAGCTTTGAAATAATGGTGTTTAAACTTAACTACATAATACTTTGTTGGTTCATTTAAGACTACATTCCATCAAAAAAGTATCGGGAATGGATGATTTGTTTATGGTTCTAAATTCGATATTTTGTTTTTTTTTTTTGTTGTTAGATTGGCACAACTGTTTTCCATTTTGGCGCGGAGTTTGAATTACATCTTTTATAATAGGATATGGGCGTTAAGAAAAACTGCAGCGATTTGAATTTAAATAATTATGTACGTTAGTTGACTCGTTTATTATTCAAATTTAAAAAATACTCACAAGAGTTATAACAACTAAGTAAGAGAGTGGGTAAAGGCAACTGTTGCTTTTATAACATTCACTTAGTGACAGTGTTGCCAGTACAAAGAAAATTAACGATAAATTTTTAAAATATCAATAGTTATTTAGATTAAATACAGTGCTGTTTTAAGTTAGATCATATCTAGTGTGTATTGCGTATTTCATAATTGACAAAAACATCGAACAAAACGTTTGTCTTAAATTTTGCATCGCCAATGGAATTTCATGTTCGGAGTCCCTGAAAATATTACAGGAGGCTTACGATGAATCGAATTTATCAAAAACACTGCTTGTGCTTATGAGTGGTGAAAGCGTTCAAAAGAGGTCGAGATATGATGGAAAATTTGCCTCGCTCTGGTAGGCCATTAACGTCTTCAACTGAAGTTAACATCGCAAAAGTGAAAGAAATAGTGACTGAAAATCATCATAAAGTTTGAGAGAGATAGCGGCTGAATTTTCCGTGTCTTACGAGTCGATCCGGACCATTTTAAATAATCACTTGGGTATGAAACATGTTGCCGCTCGGCAAGTCTCGAAAGACCTGAATTTTCTTCAAAAACTCAATCGCATAAGAGTCACTGAGGACATGCTAGAATGGGTCAACTCCGACCCAACATTCATAAAACCCATTGTTATTGGTGACGAGACGAGGTTTACGAGTTTGACATGCAAACTAGTCAAAGAGCTTCGGAGTGGCGTCTTCCAACTGAACCGAAACCGAAAAAACCACGTCAAAGTCGATCAAAAGTCAAAGACACGTTGACCGTTTTCTTTGACTATTGCGGTGTTGTGCACTCGGAATTCGTGCCGGAAGGTCAAACAGTAAATAAAGAATATTAACGATACTCAATTCCGGGAAAAGCGGCTAAAAATGTTTTGATGATTGGATTATTCGTTGGCGTAAGTGTATCGTTTCTGAAAGAGCATACTTTGAAGGTGATAAATTAACTTTTGATTATATTAACTAACATTTTGTGTTTTATTGATAGTTTCCCGGTATTTTCTTGACAAAGTAGTATAACTAAAGTTTAACTGTTTTTTGCTTTGTTGAGGTTAGTTTTCAGTCTTTAGAGGGTAATTTTTAAAATGAAGCCCGTGATGATGACGGTGTGACCGTCGTATTGCCAAATCGTAGATCTCAAGTTGGAACTCAAGGCACGCACCTCTGATTTTTCGGATTCATGTGCGTATCGTAGGTATAATTATCACTTGCTTCGGTCAAAGATAACATCGTCAGGAAACCAGCATGCCTGAGAGATATTTCTCGACAGCATACAGGGTGTAAACAGACTCTTCACGAAGCCGTCAACCAAGCATTATGTACATCAAACTAAGTAACCTTACGCAAAAATTAGTGAAGGGAAACGACTTTTTTTTTGGGGTGAAAAATCACGTTTTACAGTAGGACTCAATGTAACGCACTGAAAACATTGTGCTGAGGGATGGATTGAATAGTAAGGAGGTCCTGGAGGTGTTTAAAGTAAAAATCTTACATTAAAAACATGTATTAAAAAAAAAAACTTGTGGGAAAGTTGGATCTTTGACCCCCAATATCTCCGTAACTAGAAGGTTCCCAGGTATGGTCTAGAACAAAAAAATGATCGCAATGATGGGGAGAGCAAGTGCCTTTCGGCTTCGTTAAGAGTCTGTTTACACCCTTTATAAAGTCAATTCAGACATACACACATTCCGCCCATGGGCGGCATAAAAACTCTGACAACAGGTTAGGCACTAATCATACGATTCAACTCAACTTAAAATCATTTATTTCAATTAGACCATTACAGGCACTTTTGAATGTCGGAAAAACAAAGAAGGCTAAGCTACAGTCACAGACACAAGGCATAATAACTTGTGAAAGTACTGTAGGTACCCATTCCAAAGCGTAGATCTCTATGGAGAAGAATGGGCAAGAAACTCCATGGACACTCTTTTCAATCAAAATATTGTTACAAAATCTTGGTTGCATCATTAATGTTGAGATTATACATGTGAGAATGATGTAAAAATGCGTGCAAATTAAGAGCGTCCAGAGTAAAAGAGTAAATCAACAATTTAAAAATAAAGTCCTTGATTAAAATAAACCGTGACAGCTAAGAGATGACCAGACCCAACTGACAGCGCCCGTTCACGAACATGACGCATAGAAGAGATAAAGATAGAAAAGTCAACAAAATAAAATATCAATTATATCACCCTACGTCTTAACATACATATCCTCAATATCTAATTACCCTTACAACCAAACTTCACGGCTGTCAACCTACTTGGAGGTTTCAATATCTTAACACCTAGAAGTTCCGAAGTAACTTGCACCTCGGCGCGGTGCAACTGATGCATTTATAAATTTTCATTACAGCACTATATCCGTATACCCGGAGCTGTGGGTATACGGGAAACTTTGCCGGTAGTAATTGCTAGGCAACCTTCGGCTTTTTGCATCTTGAAAATTTTACCAATAGTTTTTTTGTAATTTGCTCTTTACATTTTGGATGTTATTTCTTCATCTATTTACATTCAAAATGGCTATAATCCCCAAAGGGTTAGGCAGAGGCGTACCTAATAGTACACTTACAAGTCGCAAGTTACGTTTAAGTTCTATGTAATAGAGAGCGAGCCTATTGCCATCCACCGGGCACAAGTGGCTGCTACTGAGAATAACTCTTTACCCGACCCGGGAATCGAACCTAAGACCTCACGTAAAAGTTGTCGCTAACAACGTTGGCAAGGTACTTCTATAATGATGGTGTTGTATATCTCAAACTGTTTGTTGACGTGACAACGTCTAATAAACCGATGAACGCCGGATACACGAAAAAGTGTCCCGTTACGCTCATTGTACGCTTGCGCCGCATCTATCTCTCTTCCACTCGATTTTATGACGTTGTCACGTTAAACTATCGTCCGTAAACCAACTTTACAAACAACCAATTTTTTTTACTGTTTTTTAAACAACATAGCATAAACAATTTAAATTGCCTGTGTAAGTGCACCTTTAAACACGTAACGATATTTTATGGGGTAACAGGGAGACTGTAAATGGTATATAACGCTATTAGACCACCTATGTAGTAGGGGTAAACAGAATTCTAAACGTGAAGGTAGTGAAAAATTATTGGATAAAAAAAATCTGAAGAATGTTACGATATGTAACATAAAAGTGTAAAACTAAAGACCGCAGACCGCATTAAAGAAAAATATTTCCGTCTGAAATTACTGAGGTATAGTGGTTGCGAGTACGACTACTGAGCTTGCAGTATTCAGTTCTATTCTATTCCTGGGTCGTGGGATTTTTATTTGGTTTTTTCCGTACGTATGTTCCTAAATCCATGTCTAGATTTCTATGGACTCAGACCTTACCCGGGCACACTACGGTAACTGCAGATAAAAAAAATATATAAAAAAAACAAGAATAATAAAAAAAAAAATATTAAATAAATATATTTTTTTACACTTATCAGTCTTACGAGTGGCTGCAACACGCCTGATCTACATTTAGATCAAGCTTGTTGCAGCCACTAAATCCATGTCCAGATTTCTATGGACTCAGACCTTACCCGGGCACACTACGGCAACAGCAGATAAAAAAAAAAAAAAAAAATTACATATATATATTTTTTTTTTACACTTATCAGCCTTACGTGTGTACAACACGCTTGATCTGAATGATATCCTCTGTTTCCCCTTCGGAAAATATAGACATGACATTATGAGTGTCAATTCGTGTCATTATCATTCTCCCTTTTTGTTGCGTGTGGTAATCCTCAATGGATGTCCTTCGCCGTGGGAGTCTTTCAGACTCCTACTGATTAAGACGAAAGGATGTTCCTCCTCGTCACTTCTGGCTGGGGTGGGGTGCACAATTGCATTCTCCACAATCACCCCAGCAGATCATCATTGTCCTGCCCCAACCCCAATTTATTTTGGGGTCGGCGCTGCATGTCTTTCTCTTTTTTTTTTTTTAATTCCATCTATTTATTTTCCAAAGCATTGAAATTAATTATTACATAAAATGAACAACGCTTAATCTTTTTGAGGCAAGATTATGTGCGCTATCGATTAATACATAGTTAGAGTTACTCGCTCACATTTCTTCGTCTGCTAGTGGACCCACACGTACGAGTTTTTAGCCGAGATTTCCACCGTAAAATATGTTTTTTATTTGTCGAGGTTTTCTTCCATACTTCTCTATTACACGTCATCTCTGGAGACACCCTCTTTCTTCATAAATTCATCTCATAAGTATCGCTAACAAATCTGCCTTCCCCGCAAAGCTAAAGAAACATGAGGATAAAAACATAAAACAAGGATAACCAAGAAAAGGGGGAACACGTAGCGCCCCCTAGCGTGAATAACCCTAAATTATAAAGCTTCAGTGATGCGATGAGCACTTTACTGCACCCACGGGTAAAATACGCTTTTATTAAAGAATTCTCTTTAAAAAGCAATTTTTTTAAAACGATTTTATGTGTCTAGTTAGTTGCGTGTTGCTGACTAGCATCAAAATCTGTTTTAGAACTCATAATCCTGGTTTTTCATGGTGATACTTTAATCTAAGTATATAATATCTGTGGTATACATCTACACAAATGAATAAAATTGAAGTCTTAGTAATTTCAAATTAACAGCTTTTTACTGAATGTATATCAAAACTTACTTAAAATAACGTTTTTCAAAATGTTTGTCTGTCTGGCCGTCTGACTGTCTGACTGTTTATTTGAGCTAATCACTAAAACGGCTGGAGCGATTTAGACGGGACTTTTACTGGCATGAAGCTGATGTTGTAAGAAGCAACTGAGGCTACTTTTATTTTAGAATAAGGATGAGGAATCCGTGCAAAAAAAATTAAAACCAAAGAAATTGTTAACTGATTAGTTAATATTTTTATAATAATTTATAATATAACTTCACGTGGGGTAGAAGGTCGCGGGCGACAGTAAGTTGTGTCACAAATCACATAGAACCTGCTTTAAAATACATCGTAGAAATATTCTAGTTTGCTTGACATCCCTGCTATGCCAGCAACATGATAAATCCTTTAATCATATTTTGAATACTGTCTAGCTCCCGAGAGCGACATCATATTACGACTCACTAGTCGCGCGTTACACCAAATAATGTGCAAAGATAACATCAGTTTACTTATTTTTTAACAGATAGTAATTATACAGTGTACATATTATAAAGGGTTTCTGGCATCTGTAATTAAAAATGAATTTTAGTTTAGGGTTCTTTAATTTGACAGGTCTGGGCAGGACTGTTCAAAGGAGATACCGCGGCCCTGGAACACAAAGGGCAAGGAAGGAACATGGATGGGTTTTAGTCAGTACAAGTCTGAGACTCCCTTCCGCTCCGACCAGAGCGGTATTAATTTGATGATTTCTCAACCAAAAAAAAAAAAAAACGAAAAAAGGCTTCTTTAGTTAGACATTCTATGGCAGGCAGCTGCTAATGATGATGAAGCCGGAAGAACTGCTTATCGTGCTCTACACAACCTGGATCTGCGTGTCTAAATATTGGTTAACTTTCAACCCTAGAAGAGAAAGACAGTTTTATTTTAACATCTCTAGTAGTTTGTTCTATGGAACTTGGAATATGAGTCAGTTATTGAGGTGAACGACGAAATCGAGGTCGGGAATGACGAGCGTGACATTTCAAGTTAAGTTAAAACTATTAGCCCCTTCCCCCACTGCACCTGCACTCCTCTTCCCCCAAAATGACCGCACAGACAAACAAGCGACGTGATCCACCTGGCTTGCAGCAATTAGTGTCGCGAGAGTGGGCTGACACTCTACTGACACTTGTCGCGCGCCGCCTCTCGTCTAATTAGAAGCGAGACCGCTCTAGCGTGGAGTCACTGTGAGTAGGGCACTTTTTGGGACAGTAATTTATCATTTAAGGGTTTTTTTGACGTGATAACGTCTTATAAATCGATGAACGCCGGCTGCACGCACGAAAAAGTGCCACGTTCCGCCTGAGCCGAGCGTGCAAGCGAGAGCACTGAACAAGCGATAGAAAGACACTATCGGCCTAAGCGTTCGGCTTGTGACGCATCTATGTATTATGCGAAATAATGATAATTCAGTGATAATCATTCTATTCAATTCATAAAAGTATGAATTTTTTTATTATGAAACGTTGCCCCACACTAGGAATTTCTCCTGTATCGTGGGTGCGTTCACAAACATTTTAACTCACATACACAAACAGCCAGACCCGGAATAACTATCTGTAGGCCATACAAATATTTGTTCCGTGCGGGGATCAAACCCGCGACACGCAGCGCAGCAGTCAATCGCTCAGCCACTGCGCCAACCGTGTCGTCCAATCAATTAATGAATCAATCAATGTTTTCTTATGACGTTATCACGTAAAATTATCGTCCGTAAACCGAATTTACAAACAACCATTTTTTTTACAAAACTTAGGACTCGATGTAAGGAGTTCGTGGCTAAATAATAAAATTCGCACGGATCGCTTCAGGTGCTTGCCGTGGTCAGTTCGTGGATCATTACTTACCGGGTTTTCTGCCGTGCCTCGGAAACCACCTTAACCCGTTGGTCCCGGCTGTCATTTGTAAATCTTTGACAGTAGTTACAGGTAGTCAGAAGACCCAAGATCTAACAACCAGTCTTACCAAGGGGTATCATCATCATCATCTTCCTGCCCTTATCCCATTCTATTTGGGGTCGGCTCAACACGTTTTTTTCTTCCATTCTCCCCTGTCAGACGTATCGTTTACTGGTTTTCGGAAGCAAGATATAAAATACAGGTAATCAACTGCTTCCGGTTAGACTGGAACCCACCAAATTTGGAAAAGAATAAGTAGACGATGATGGATTTAAGGATCAGGAACAGCAACAGCACTAAAGAAATTTCTGGGAATGTTTGTATACGGAACTTTTTGACTGAGCAGTGGCCAACAATGGGCAAGCAAAGTGTTGGACTGTCCATTTTCGGTCACGGCTTCCAACCTCAGCTGACACTAGGCATGGAGGCAGTAAATATTATAGTGCACAAGTGTGTGCGCAAACGCAGGTGGTCTCATTTGCTTCCTTTACTCTTCATAAGTGCACCTCGACGTTACCTCGATGGTGCAACAGGGTGTGGAGGCGGAAAGGGGGTTATCGTTTTTAAGCTCACCAGATGGCGCTACTGTCGAGTAAGGTCCTGTCATTCATTATATTTTATATTTTAAAGTACAAATAACTTCATAAAAGTTTATTTCATTTCGTATATCAACATAGTGTAAACTTCAGACAATATTTACACTTAGTCTTCCTAACATTAACAATCATGAAACATTTAAAAATCATTCTAACTCCAAGTACTAACAAATAAGATCCTAAGTTGCTACTTAAAATCTTCAAGTCATAATTAATCAGGAATGGCTCAATCTAGACCAGAATCATGAATATTAGTTAAATAAAATACGTTATAAAAAAGAACGCAACGCGCGAAAATTTCGGAAGACCTTACTCTACAAGAGCGCCTCTAGCGGCGAATTCATGCGCGATAGCCCCCATTGCGTCGCAAGGTATGTCCCTCTTCAAATCCTTTCCTCTTTACCCCAAAACATGCTGTCAGAGTGACCTCTGACAGCATGTTTTGCCACCAACGATAGACGAAGTCTCGAAGTAAGATTATCAAAACGAAACACTTCATGCTAGGAACACGAAAAAAAATCCAATCAAACACTTGCCAGAACTTTACACCTTTTTTTTTGGATGGGAAATCATCAAATGACTTCTCCCGCTCTGGGCAGAGCGGAAGGGAGTGTCAGACTTGTACTGACTAAAACCCATCCATGTTCCTTCCTTGCCCTTTGTGTTCCAGAACCGCGGTATCTCTTTCGAACAGCCCGCAACCCTGGCAGGAGAATTACTTTACATCTCATATTACAAAACAAGTTACAAAGTCATGTTACGTCTAACTTAACTTATCGACTTACTTCGTTGCAACTTATCTATATCGAGTGTACGTTACACTACGATGGGTACGGTAAATAGATTAGCTAGGGAAACTCTTGGTGTGCAGTGTCGAGAGAGTTGCAAACACTGAAGCACACGTGCCCGGAGTAGCTGGAAACTAATTAGAGATGCGACACTTGAGTAAAGAAGTTATGGATTTGTGTTGTGATTTAAAATTGGAAAACTCTTTATGCAGCTTGTAACTGAACGGTTTTTTAGTTATTTATAAGGATTTATGAAGAAAATCACATCTTAAGGTGGAAGCCAAGGTAGCCCGCGAAATTTAAAAATGCTTACGTTTTTTGCAATTTGCAGGTCAGTGTCAGGTTGTATGTTGATTAAAATATCATTCGCGACCGTTACAAATATGGCTTTACAGAGTTGTAAATCTTAAAACCATCAATACAACTCTTTAAGTTCATTTTAATCCTATTGAATGACTTTTTTATGAAATAGTCAAGTAGTTCAGTCATTTTTCCGTACAATGAGAGATAAATGGTTGTATATAACTTGTTTCGTTGCCGTGCATACCTACTACTATCACAACTCCATATTTTTGGACAACCTTAATTACTGAAAACCTAATGCACTAATAAGATACTCAATGAATCTGAATCTGACAATTGTGAGCCAAAAATAATAAAAAAGACGGGTTGTACTCCGGGAGTGCAATAAGTGAAAACTTGAAACAACGCCATCTAGCTTAATATCAGAACTTTAATATCTTTCTGCAAGAACGAAAGATGTCGCTGCCGTAGAAAAAACTTGGAACAACGCCATCTAGCCTAAACTACACGCACCGCCGATTCAATCTGACGATCTGACACGAGTTTAACAGTTTTGACCTATCGCAAAAAGTGCACAACGGCGCTAAAGAAGTTTTCACTTCAAAAAGAAAGTCTAACAACTTTAAAAACTGTAGCCACCCTACACTAGACGCAAACGAGCGATCAAAACAGCTTAAGCCGTCGCTAAGAACATTTCATTTGTGCCAACAGCAGGACTTGTGTTGCAGACTGTACGCCACGTCACAATGTGGACTACAATTGATGGTTCGGCTTGTAGTTGTATATAGTTTATAGTTAAACTATATAGAGCTTTTACAGTATTTTCTGTAACAAAAGACCAGTGTTGTGTAAGGTTTTGTTACAAGTTTCCTACTATAAATACTATGACGGAAAACGAGATTACTGTTGCATCGTAAATAATTAGTACAATAGCACTTCGCCATCGATTTCTTTCGCAAAAATTGGGATAGATCGGCTAATATGCGTGATTTAAATATAGCCTTCAGATAGAGCAGCGGTGGCCCAGTGGTAGCGACCCCGACTTACGAACAGTATGTCGTGGGTTCGAACCCAGGCAGGCGCATTACTTTGTGTAATTTATTTCATCACCACTGCTCTCAAAAACGGTGAAGGAAAACATCGTGAGAAAACCGGCATGTCCTAGAACCAAAAATTCGAAGACATGTGACATCTACCAATCCGCACTGGGCCCGCGTGGTGGATTATAGCCCATTCCCTCTCAAAGAGAGGAGGCCTGTGTCCCAGCAGTGGGAACATTAATAGGCTGATGATGATGATGATTAAATATAGCCTTTAACGCACTTTAGCACCCACGAATAATGTAGCTTTCTGCCAGTTAAAGAATTTTTAGAATTGGATCATTAGTTCCGGAGATAAACCCCATCATACAAACTTTTACCTCTTTATAATATTAGTATATAGTGTGTAAACAGACACTTCACGAAGCCGTCAACCAAGCATTATGCAAAGCAGAGACAATAAATGAAACCAATGACTGCTGAGAATATACTGACTTTATTACAATAATAATATGGTATATAAGGTGTCTATAATGACAATGATTATAATTATGTAGAGGGGACCTTACACCTTCCCCCTTAAAAGAAAAAAAAAATCAAACTAGAGGTATTTTTTTTTTACTTTAACCTATTTATCCTTAAACTAAATAGAATGGTATATTTTAGTGCGTTTTTTTTTTAATGCAAAGCATAAGTGTCAAACTAAGTAAGTACCTGTGCTGGGAAACGACTTTTTTTTTGGGCTGTAAAATCCCGTTTTACAGTAGGACTCAATGTAACGGACTCAAAACATTGTGCTGTTGGATGGATATAATAATAAGGGGGTTGTGGAGGTGTTTAAAGTAAAAATCTTAAAATAAAAACATATAGGTATTTAAAAAAAAAAACTTGCAAAAAAGTTTTATCTTCGACCCCTAATATTTCCGTAACTAGAAGGTTCCCAGGTATGGTCTAGCTTAGAACAAAAAAATGATCGTAATGACGGAGAGATCAAGTGCTTTTCGGCTTCATCAAGGGTCATGTTACACCCTGTATAAATCATGTAGAAGGTAAAAAAATGCTTGTTAACATCGGTATGTAGGAAGGGGAAATGCCATGGATAGTTCCATGGTCTAAGTTTTAATAATTCGAAGACTTGATTAAAATCGCTCAAAACCTACGGCTTTTTAGGGTTCCGTACCCAAAGGATACAAACGGGACACTATTACTAAGACTCCGTTGTCCGTCTGTCTGCCATCAGGCTGTATCTTATGAACCGTGATAGCTAGACAGATGAAATTTTCACAGATGATGTATTATAATTAAAGGGGGCTGCTCCCCTTTAATTATAAAATATTTTTTATTTCTATAATTTTTTTTTATAGCGACAACTCATCTGTGAGAATTTCAACTGTTCATGAGATACAGCCTGGTGACAGACAGCCACAAATGTGTTTTTTCGGTTTATGGTACGGAGTCCGTACTTGCGCGAGTCCGACTCGCACTTGGCCAGTTTTTTTTAAATATTTATACAAGTGTTACGTCCGCACTTCTCTAGACCAAATATACATTTTAAAATTTATCATATTTCTCCCGCCCTTATCCCAATTTATTTGCGATAAGTGCAGTATCTATTCTTCTTCCATACTTCTCTAATACTCGTCATCTGTTTAGTCACCTTCAAAACAAAACACATTGAATAGATTTTTACAATAATACCTCGTTGGTCTAGTCGTTGCAAGCTCTTCTGCTGGGCAAGAGGTCCTGGGTTCGATTCAAAGTGCATTTGGATTTTTATGTCAATTGGATTGTTATGTACCGAGACTGATGGCAGTAGGCTCGCCCCCTATGATATGGGACAAACAATCCTGGCAAAATTAGGGTGCACCATAAATTAGGGTGTACCGTAAATAGCCTGTGCTACTTGTTTGTCCATGTTTCTAAAACAGTAATATTTTATTAGAAACGAGTCATTAGTTCAGCTTAAACGTCACAGTAGTATATTATTACGTTCTGTTTACATTTAAATTAAATCCTCAAGAGTCTAATTAGTAGTATCGTTGTGCTCTGTCCTTACAATTTATATGCTCTGTTAAAGAGTTAAGGATGATTTCCACTAAGCGGCTCGCATCGCATCAGTTCGAAAAATGTACGAACAAATGCGGAATTTAGAGAAAAAGCGAACCCAACACACGGTCCCTGATATTTCGGATTCATGTGTATTGCATAATTATCACTTGCTTCGTTGAAGGAAAAACATTGTAAGGAAAACAGCATGCCCGCGATTTCTCGACGGCATGTAAAACTAAGTCAGAGTGTCATGTCTACTATTCCGAACAAATAAAAAGTAGGAGGTAGACATTACAATTAAATTTAATAAGTAAAAAGAGGGAGATAAAAAATACAGCTAAGATAAAAAACACTCCTACCTACTCGCACTTAAGACCCGGGTGGTAGGAGGAGAAACTTTGAAGGTACTTGCTGTTTTTCATGAAGGGTGTAGGCCCTTAGAGCACCTGGTCCGGCGGGCTCCACCGAACAGGCGGCAGGTCAGTCCTGGCTGTTCTGGTGGCAGGCAGACTCAGGCGAGATCGTTTAGCGGAGCCCCGGGATGAAGTTGCGACTCCTGGGAGGTGGAGGGACGCGTCAGAGCGTCGGCGCCCTACCACTTGTCACGGCACTTGTCCACTTTTAGTGGAGTGGACTTCACCGTACTAGTTACTGCTTCTACTGGTAAATCCCGTATCCCGTCGTAAACTGGTTGAACTACGTAAACGACTCCTTTTATAGGGAACTTTTCAGCGTTCTAGAGTTGTCTGTTTCGTTTTACGATTATATTTGTTGAAGTCAATAATCGTCTGACCTGTAGTCGGCCAAGACATAATACATATAAAACCTCACAACCCGAGAGTGCGTTAAGAATTTTATAATTATCATTTAGTATTACATTAATCAGTAGACAAACGTAATTCAATATAAAAACTAGATTTAAACTAGCCAAAACGATATAAATGATTTTTTAGTAATACATCCTAATACAACCTTCATTGAACAGGCTGATACAGAAAATCTAAGAGAAAGAATAAATAAGCTTGACGTTAATCGTCATTTCTGAAAAATATTATATAACTTTTCGTAAAACTATTAAAACCGACGGATTTACAATGATAATGAGATAATAATGGATGAGAATGTCAATGCAGTCATATATCCAAATTGGTACAATGGTATATTTATGATGAAAATGAAACATGAAAGAAATTATGGATTGAAAATTGTAAGTAAAAATGTTATTTTTATCGTATCCGCCTAGGCAGAATACGATAAGAGACACAACATGGTGTCAGAGCATAAAAACTGTGACACCATGTTAGGCAGTAACCACACGATAAAGAATTAAGAAGATAAAAAGGATTGCCTAAACTTTCTGTGATTACAGCCACGATGATATGTGTATGTGTGTCATGTTAACGCAGGACAAACAGATTTTAATTATTTCTTTTCTTAAATTAATGATTTTCATTCTTTCTTTGAAGAATTGCCAAACTTAAGTGGCAGTGGGCAGGGCACATTGCTCGCAGAACGGATGGCCGATGAGGCCGTAAAGTTCTGGAGTGGCGATCGCGAACCGGAAGACGTTGCGTTGGAAGGCCTCCCACTAGGTGGACCGATGACCTGGTGAAGGTTGCGGGGATCCGCTGGATGCGAGTCGCATGGGACCGGTCAATGTGGCGACACTTGGGGCCTATGACCAGCGAGGACGTCTTTCGGCTGAAATGATGATGATGATGATTCTTTCTTTTCTTAATTTAATGATCAGCGACAACCGTAATCTCATTATTCTAGATTGGTATTCATTTAAAATGGCATGTTGACTATTATTATTTTGAATTTTTTATACTTAATATTGAGTTTTTATAATATCATTTTTATTTATGTTATTGTATTTGTCATAGATTATTAAATGACATTATCTCTAGTAATATTTTTTTTATTTTTGACATTCTGTTTAAACTATTGCTTTTTATAATTAGATGATTATTACTGACATTTTTAAATCATCATCATCATCATCAGCCTATTAATGTTCCCACTGCTGGGACACAGGCCTCCTCTCTTTGAGAGGGAATGGGCTATAATCCACCCCGCGGGCCCAGTGCGGATTGGTAGATGTCACATGTCTTCGAATTTTTGGTTCTAGGACATGCCGGTTTCCTCACGATGTTTTCCTTCACCGTTTTTGAGAGCAGTGGTGATGAAATAAATTACACAAAGTAATGCGCCTGCCTGGGTTCGAACCCACGACATACTGTTCGTAAGTCGGGGTCGCTACCACTGGGCCACCGCTGCTCTCCATTTTTAAATGTGAATCATAAATGTTTTTTTTTATTATTATTCTTATCTTTGACATGTTTTTCAAATGTAATGTTTTCATGGTACAGTTTTATTTTACAAAATTTCTACACAATGTACATTATATACTTATGACTAAATCCAGTATCCAGCCGACCCTGCCACCTCTCCGCACACTACCCCGGCACACCGTCTCCATTCTCAAAGTAGCACAAACTCAATATCGCTGCCATGACACTTATAGACAAAGTGCCGCCGACTTCGTGCGGTTCAAATGAGAATCCCGTTAAAGAGGTGCCTTTGATATCGTGCCGTAAACGGATATGGAACCGAGTAAGGACTGTAGTAGACTGGCCACTTTTAAAATCGATGATTGGTGAGCAACTGGGTTGTGAGGTGTCAGATAGACGATTTTGCTGGTATTGGGCTGCCTCGTTTCTCGAATAGTCGCAAGCGCGACTATCCTGGATTCCCGGATCGTTCCAACTGTTATTGGGGTTTTCCATCAGGAATTCCTCAATTGCAGCCACGGAAACTGCATATTTGCGCGGTTGACGGCAATAGGCTCGCCTCCTATTACATGGGACTTAAAACACAACACGCGAAATGTCAATGTACTATTAGGTACACCTATGCCTAACCCTTAGGGGATTACAGGTGTGATGATGTTATGTTATGGCCTGCTAAGCTGGTAGGCGGGAACTGAAGACGATCTTTATCTTTATCTGTACATAGTTGACGATTTAATCGCTTTTTCGGACGCTAATATCCATACTCATGAGAGTAATCTAAGCGATCGTTGTGTAAACACACAACCGTCTCGATTTTTTTCAGCAATATCGGATGGGTGGCGAACCGACAGTTAGTGCCTTCCAATTTTACGAACAATCTCACATTGGCGAGACTACACACACACACACACACACACTTACACACACACACACACACACACACACGACACTTTAGTTAATACAACACGGAGTAAGGAAGTGAAACTATCGCGATTATGATACAACACTTAGTAGATACAATGAGTTTGTATTATATACTACCACTGACGTAGAAAGTCACCAAATATAGAAAGTCGTTATTCAGAATAGATGCACTCTTAAGGTAGCACAAGTCGCGGGCTCGAACTCACTGGTGGGCGTGCCCAAAAAGCACGCTGTCTCACCTGGCATCGTGCCCGATAGTGAGATGCACGATAATTCATAGTATAGGCGCGCGAAAAAAAAATACGAAAAGGCCTTTGGAAAATCGAGTTTTATGAAAAAACCACTGCATAAATCAATTACAAATAAAATTTATTGAATTTTTCGATAATTGTGCTTTGTCGGTACCGACTTTGTTTTGGAAATTTGACACTTCTTTTATTACTAATTTACGCCCAAAGTTGCATTAAAATTGGCAATAAAAACGAATCTTTGATAGCTCGTAACTTTTAAATGGCTTATTATTTTAGTATTCTGTTTCCGCACAGACAAAATTAATAATGAGACAAAACGATATCATGTTTAACTTTGGATGTACAGTGTCAAACAGTAGAGTAATACCCTCCCGAAATTTGTATGGAAAAAATGTCGACTAGTGTCACCTTTCGCCGAACACTGACACAAAAAGCAGCTAGTCTGCCTCCGAAGGTGCATATGTTATTCAGGAAATACAGAAATTGGGAAACGCAGAAGTGATGGGTTTTGGCGCTGTGTTTTGTGAGGTAGAGAGTCTAAGGTTTTGAATTTCGTGTGCATTTGCATTGCAAATTGCAATGTGTCTAAATACCTTGTGCGCCGCATGCCGTGGAAAGAAGATAAGATTACTACTACTCTCATTTTGGAACAATTTACTCATGCTTCGCTAAAAAACACATAACATAACATGATGCTTGTAATCGCATCGCAAGTTATGTTTAAGTTCCATGAGATCGGGGGCGAGTCTATTGCCATCAACCGGGCACAAAACCCAATAACAATCCCCGATCTGCGTATTGACCCCAGGTCTCATGGCCGGTCTATAAGGAGTATCGTGTTAGCTAGTTACAAAACTGTAGAGGTCAGATAAACATTCGCTTCGTGTAAAATACTGGTATTCTGCTGGATCCAGTCAGATTAGAAGCTGACTGCATCGTAGCTGGGAAAACCCAAAGCATACACTGCATAGCTTCTTCTTCTTTGCGTGTCGATAGACACAAATAATACCCGACCAATATATTGCCACCTACACAGCTCTGTCATTGGCTTCATTTAAATCCTGGAAGGTGCAGGTGGCTGTGCAGGATGGGCAAGAGAGGTCGGTGGTAATAGAAGCTGAGCCCAATGTGTTACTACCAGGCATAAATCAAGATTCAGGCCAATCATTTTTTTTTTTACTATCCTGCGCTGTCCCACTTCTGGGCAAAGGCCTCCCCCTCCACTCGTTCCACCTTTCGCGAACCCACGTGTCCTCCTCTCAGTTTGGACGGAACTTATCCAGTTCGTCCCGCCATCTCCTTCGTGGCCTGCCGCGATCCCGCCTCACTGTGTCAGTGCAGCAGTGTGTGAGTTCCGGAGAGTTAGGTAGAGTTTGTCCGGCATGCGGTAGGCATGTCCTGCCCAGTCCTTTTTGAGTTGTACAGGACATAATTAAGTTATGAAAATCTCCTAACACTTTTCCCAACCCAGGAATCAAACTTTTAACCGTTGCGCTAAAAACCACTAAACCAAATGACACATTTTATAGAATACCTCCAATATATTATTTCCACATCAGAATAAAAACTCGTACTAATACCACAAAAACATGTACCGCAGTAAAACATTGAATTCGCTTTGAAATTCTATATTTTGTAAGAGATTTATGATCGCGAACAGAATATCAATGTAAAAGGTTCTCCACGAGACGATACTTTGTAAAACTATCACTTTATATTAAAATGGATACTCTTGGCCAGTTTTGTTATTGTTAAAACAGGATCCGAGTTTTAATGACGTTTTTCAGCTGGGTACTGACAGCGTCTTTATTCATGTTTTTTGAAGTGAAAACTTCTTTAACAGCGTTGCGCGTTTTTTGGGATGGGTAAAATCTGTTAAACTCGCGTCAGATCGTCAGATCGAATCGGCAGCGCAGGGCGCTTTCGCGAGTATGCGTCTAGTTTAAGCTAGATGGCGTTGTTTCAAGTTTTCACTTCTGCCGGCACTCCCGGAGTGCAACCCGTTTTTTTTTTAAATGGGTACAGAGTGTTTTTATTCACACTTGTACTTGTTATTTTTTATTGAGAGAGGAGGTCGTAGCTTAAAAATAATAACAGTCATACGGTCGATCTTCACTATCAAGCGGAGCTTGCCAAGGTCGGTCCCTGGATGGGTGACCACCTATTACATACCGAGCTTCCTTCGTGCCTCGGTAAGCACGTTAACCTGTTGGTAAGGTGGCCGGTGGTGGTCAGTGGCCGAGAGTATTTTTTTTCGGATGGGAAATCATCAAATGACTTTTCCTGCGGAAGGGAGTGTCCGACTTGTACTGACTAAAACTCATCCTTGTTCCTTCCTTGTCCTTTTTGTTCCAGGCCGTGGTATCTCTTTCGAACAGTCTAACAACCAGTCCTTCCTTACCAAGGGGTATCGTATTATCCAGTACTAACTGGGTTATGGAGGTCAGATAACCAATCGCTTCATATAAAGTACTGGTATGAATGTACATTTTCATTTATTGATAGCAGCCTGACTGCTGAACTGGACTGCATCGTTGGTCTAATGGTCGCAAGCGCAACTGCTGACCATGAGGTCCTGGGTTCGATTACCAGGTCGGGCAAAGTGTTATTGAGTTTTTCCATCAGGAATTTCTCAGTAGCAGCCACAGAGTCTGGATTTGTGACCGGTAAATGGCAATAGGCTCGCCCCAATTACATGGAACTTAAACATAAATGGCGAAATGTGGGTGTACCTTACCCTTCGGGGATTACAGGCGTGATGTAAGGTTATGACGGAAAACATTATTGACTGAGTATGTTACTGAATACAAAATAGACGACGATAACTAGACGAGTCATCATCATCATCATTTCAGCCGAAAGATGTCCACTGCTGGACATACCTCCCCTAAAGGGGGGGTTTTGCCATAATCGCCACGCTAGGCAGGCGGGTTGGTGATCACAGTATGGCTTTTACATACGCACAGAGAACGCTGCTGCCGATTCTCTGGTAAGTCCCTTAGTCGCCTCTTACGACACCCACGGGATGATATGGGACTAGACTAGTGACTAGTTTAAATCGTCTATTTTTAACCATGCTGCTTTTATTTTTAACTCATCAGCTCATCTGGCCAGCTCGACATCAAAGTGAACTAGGATCCTGTTTTTGAACCTTTATTTGAACCAGAAAATATTTCTTGTTTTGTTTTTAATGCTGAGGTTTTTGTTTACAAGATAATAGTCTGTCAAGAGTTAGAGATATTGGCACAATTTTACAGCTTTGGAAGCGAATATCTCATCAACCATTGACCATTGCCTCTTGAACCATTTAAGCAAACAAAGTATTTTGGAAACCAGGAGATATTTTACGTAAAACAAAAAATTAAACCTTCATTTACGCACGACGGCTGATCAAGCTCTACGAAACCGATCCCTCATTATACAGAAAATATATACAAAGCGAGGCCATGTTATACTAGAAATGTAAAGCTTGATGTGCCGCCGTGTGTAAATGATAGACCTATTTTCTTTATTCGTAATTTCACATCACTTTAATTTTGTGTAGCGGTTCATAAGATTTCATTTATTTATTCTGAACAAAAATACATTTGTGTCGAATACAGGATTAATACAATAATAATAATCAATAAAAGTTACAATTAATTACAAGTTATTAATACACGGAATAATAATAATAATCAATAAAATTTACAAATAATATGGATAAAAAGTCAAAAATAAAATAAGAATTCAACTCAATCAAAAAAAAATCAAGAAAAATAATAATAACATGTCAAGAATGAGACTTAAACGATAAACAAGTTACACTGTAGCATTATTTTTGTCCCTAAAAAACTCTTCTATACTATAGTAGCACTTCGTCAATAGGAATGAGTTTAATTTGAATTTAAATATTCTTGGATTATTAATCATTTTTAATTCTAATGGCAATTTATTGAAAATTTGTACAGACTGTACTTTAGAGCTATGTTTGACAACATTTAATTTTGGCTGCAAATAATTAGGCAAATCTTTCCTGCGCGTTTCCACCCTAGTTACCCTTTCTTCATTTGTCTCGTATTTCTCTAGGTTTTTTAGAAAACTACTTAGTAGGACCAAAATATAAAGACAAGGTACAGGTAAAATCTTTAATTTCACAAAATGCTCTCTACAAGATTCAGTTTGCTCTATGCGAAGAATAGTTCTGAGGGCCCTTTTTTGCATAACAAAGGCTGCATTTATATTGTATTTATAACTGTTCCCCCATAGTTTAATACTGTACCTCAGCTTGGACTCAACTAAGGCAAAATAAACATTTCGTAACTGAGCAATGGTTAGTTCGTCCCTTAAACTTCTTAAGGCATAGCATGCACTGCTCAGAGTATTTGTGATTGCTTCCAGTTCTTGTTTCCAGCATAAGAGCTCATCAATTTGTATTCCTAAAAATTTTAAATTTTGCACAATTTCCACTTTATTCCCCAATGAAGCTATTTCAATACTATCATTATTCCTCACAGTTGATTTGAATAGCATACATTTAGTTTTCTCCACATTGAGTTTTAAATTGTTAGTGGAAAACCAATGTTCAAAAGCAGACAGTGCATGATTCACTTTGTTTTCTAAGTCCCTTATAGAGATATCGTTCATAACAGCACTTGTGTCATCAGCAAAAATAACCATTTTGATGTCTGGTACTATCTTATACATATATTTAGCTAAGTCGTTAAGAAATATTATAAAAAATATTGGACCCAAGGCTGAGCCCTGTGGAACTCCCTTTTGTACTCTAACAAGCTTAGATTTGTTAATTTTTTCATGTCCGCTTTCAACTGACTTAATTTCGACATACTGTGATCTATTCTGTAAATAAGAACTGAAAAGCTTTAAGACGTTATCTCTTATCCCATAGTGTTCTAGTTTGTCTAAAAGGATTTTATGTTCAACAGTATCGAAGGCAGAGCTAAGATCTAAGAATAGTCCTGCCACTTTTTCTTTATTATTCAGTTTGCTAACCACATCATCCACTAGTGAGTCTATTGCATCAATGGTTCCTATGCTTCTTTGATACCCGAACTGTTGATAGCTAATGATATTGTGTTTAATCAAATGTTTGACAAGCCTATCTTTCATTACCTTTTCAAATATTTTAGAGAATACCGGTAATAGGGAAATGGGTCTATAGTTTTTCGCATCTAATTTGGAGCCTTTTTTGAATATGGGCAAAACACGAGCAATTTTATATTGCTCAGGGAAAACACATTGCTCAATACATTTGTTTAAAAAGTCAGCTATTGGCTCAGCTAATATGTCAATGTTATCCTTGATGATACTTATGGGTATTTCGTCTTGACCGTGAGAATTTTTATTGCACATATTATTAACCATTTTGAAGATTTCTACCGAGGTTACTTGATCAAACAACATGTTATCGTCTACTCTAGCCATATTGTCGGTTAAGTATTTGTTAGCTAAGCTATGATCAGAAGACTTTAATGTAATTTTGTTGTCAAATTGGTCAGATAAAATGTTGGCTACGTCTACAGGGCTGTCATATATCTTATTATCTTGTTTAAGTATTACAATATCAGTGCTTTGTTTTTTATTAGAATTACGTCTACTATTCACTATTTTCCACATGGCTTTACTAGATTGAGGTGCCTGATCAATCTTTTTCCTAGTGTCGAGCTTTTTTGCACATCTTACTACCCTTCTAAATATCCTTAAGTAGTTTTCTCGATATTTTAAAATTGATTTATCACATCTCTTTTTATCAATAAGGCACAAAATGCGCTTGACTTTGCTGGATACTTTAACTCCTTTGCTAAACCAATAACTTTTACCAGACTTATTGAGATCAATTAAAATTTCCTTTTTTTTAAAAGAATTATCATGTACTTCATTAAATTTTCTTATAAATGTATTTATGCCGAGATTCCAATCTATCTCTGCCAACTTTTTCCTAAATTCCACCTTATTTTTTTTATTATATATTCTTTTTTTAATATACTTAAAATTACTTCGTTTTTTTTCTTCTGTTACTTTTTTTACATTTATTGTGCAAAAAAGACCGGCATGTCCATCTGATAATCCGTTGTGGTCAATATGGATATCGTTAATATTAGTATCTATTAGATTTGTCAATATATTGTCAATACATGACTCTGTGCCATTACGTACGAATGTTGTAGTGTCAAACAAACATCTAAAATTGTAGCATGTGAGCAATGATAAAAATGATTTTCGGTATTTGTCATCTTTCATCATATTAATATTGAAGTCGCCACAAATCAAACACTGTTTATTGAGAAAATGCTTCAATAGTTGTTCCAGCCTTTCAAGAAAACTATCAAAATTATTATTCACAGGAGTTCTATAGCAACAGACAATATTAATATTAAATTCTAAATCTTTTAGTCCACATACCTCAAAATAATCTTGTTTATAGAGCTTTTTACAAATTTCTATGTCCTCTATTTGTCTGTCATCGCTTATTAGCGCCAAAGTACCACCTCTTTTTTTGTTTACTCTTGTGTTGTAGGAACCAAGTTTATAACTAGTCATCTGTAATTGTGATATTTGGATTTCATTTAAAAAGTGTTCACTTATACAAATACAATTTACTTTTGATTTTAAGTCATTCAAATAAATTTCAAGGTCATCCTTCTTGTTGTTAAGTCCACATAAATTTTGATGATAGATATTATATAATACAGAGTTTTTGTTTGTGTTGATGTTCGTTAAGCGAGGTAAGATAAAATCATTTCGACGACTACAATTAAAGTCATTTAAACCACAGTCCTTCATACTGTTACTTACGAAAAAAGTCACAAGTTTGTTGCGTTGCACTCAATTCATTCGGATCAGTTAAAGTCACCGTGTTATTTGTAGTAGATAGTTGGTCTTCACTTCTGCCATTTAGGTTTGTCAAATTGTCTTGACAGCTGAATATTTCGTAGTCATAAATTATGTTGGACCTTATTTGTTCGAAGATGTTTTTCCATCCGTGTTTGTTTATCTTTCCAGTATTGATGGAAAACATTTCAAGCGATAGGGTGCGATTACTATCGAAGAAATATGCATGTCTGTTGTTTTTAATGTCCCAGTAGAGGAGATTGTTGTAGAGTTCGACTTTGTAATTATGTATTAATGCACCACATATGTACGTTGGGGCACACACTACGAGATTGGTGTGGGTATTCTTTTTCAGATACTTTCTTAAGTTATCAAGAATTCCTATGTAATCGTTATTCTTCAAATCGTTTTCTCCCATAAAAATTAAGCAATAGTCGTTAATAGAGAAGGTTTTTAATTTGTGTTCAATAGTGCTCAATACGTCTTCTGTGATGGCGTTTGGCAGCAAATAATGACAATACTCAAAATTGTCTGAGAAGACCTCTTCAATCAACGGCAGAGTTCCTTTTGTGCAACCGCTGCTTATTATAGCCAGTTTGTTCCTTTGTTTTGGAAGTACGCCTGATGGTTTTTCAATAGCAACATCACTCAAGTGAGTTATTAAAGTCCGTTTTTTATTCTGTGTCAATGTATTGTCATAAGTCTGATCGGAAGTTTGAGTTTCTTTATTAAGCATGTCAACTTTATTTTCTGCGTTACAATAGTTGTCTTCTAGGCGAGTATCCTGACTAAGATTGGATGGATTATGTGTAGACGGGCTTGGACTCTTATCGAAGTAAGTGGATATAGGTAAAACTTGAGGTTTTAGGGGCATTGAATGGGTGTGTATACTAGACTTTCCAACGTGATTCTGGGGTGTAGAATGAGTAGACCTACTGTTCATTCTAATGAGATTTCGTTTGCGTGAGGTCACTGGTGTCGTATTTGTCATGTCGGATGAGAGAATTTTTTTGTACGTCCCGATAATTTTCTGACCTTCACCTATATCCAGTTTTAGCCGGAAATTTTCACTGTTCAAGTCCTCAATCTCCTGATGTGCTGATTGAAGTTCCATAGTTAATCTTCTAATGGTTTCGTTCAGGTTGGTGATTGTGTCGTCGTCATGTATGGACGTACTTGGCAGACTCGTCATTGTGGTATCGAGCAATGTGGAGTTATTCATAAACAAATTATCGAGTGAATTTGCACGTTTTGGCTTTCTTGTAGTAATGTAATCTACTTCCATTTCAAAGAACTTGTAGTGTTTTATATAATTAGATTATAAGTTTAAAAGTGTTTGCAAAATAATAAACAAACAAATACAACAAAAAGACAGAACTTTCACATCTACAAAAAGAGAGCGACCGCTTCGTGGGGTTTGAACTTAGACTCCCGAGGAGCGGAGTCGAGTTGATTTCCGCAAGGCTAATCGTACATTAATTGCATTGACAAAATTGTTGATCCGTTCCTCTCAGAATTTGCAACGAGTCGCCGATGTAATTGTGGGTTGGGTTGGTACCGTTATCACACAGTCCAAAGTTCACTTTAAACGTTCACTTTTAAACAAAATATGAGTTCGTTATTTTTTATTAATGTTGATTTAGTATAGTTCCACTGGGTGTATCACTACAATTTTTTTCACAGATTGTCACTTATATGTTGCACTTTAGAATTGTGAATAGTTTATAGCAGAAAAAGTATTTTAGACAACTTTATGAAATTAAAATCGTTGAGAGAACTGACAGTAGGTCTGCAGTCGATAACGAGCGGTCGAATCGTCATAGAAGACACCTACTCTCTAAATTCTAAGAGTGTGGTCCCAGCAGTCTTAGAATGAAATGCCTGTGACATACGGACATGACGAATCAATAAAAACTCCGTTTTTTGCCATTCTGCTATGGAAACTAAAAAAAAAACAACAGGTTGCACTCTGGGAGTGCCGGCAGAAGTAAAAACTTGAAACAACGCCATCTAGCTTAAACTACACGCACACTCGCAAACGCCCTGCGCCGCCTATTCTATCTGACGTGAGTTTAAAAGTTTTGACCCATCCCAAAAAGAGCACAACACCGCTAAAGAAGATTTCACTTCAATAAAACAAAATTACTTATTTAATGGACAGAGGTGTTTGATTGCATTTGCAATCAATTGTCTTCAAACCTCAACTTACTGCATTAACCAGAACACATTTCAATCGTCTCAAGTTACCAACTTAAGTTTCACATACATAAGTACCCCTCCCTCCCCCCTGCCCCCGCCCGCATCACATCTCTCACAAAGCTGAGGCGCGCCGCGTGAAAACAATAGCGAGTGAATACACCATACAGTTCCGACTGATGCGTGGAGGTACAGACATAGGGCTGGATGTGGCAACGTTGACAATATTTTTGAGTTGGTTGAGAAAGGGTGTAAGAAAACCCTTAACGAAGCCGAAAGGCACTAGTTTTTCCCGTCATTTTGATATTTTTTTGTCGTAGAGATATATTGGGGGTCAAAGTTCCAACGTTTTCATTTTTTTTTTAATATATGCTTTTAATTTTATAACTGTACTTTAAATATCTCCATAACCCTTGTATTATTAAATGCATTAATCAGCACAATGTTTTGATAATTTATACAGGGTGTTTGGCGCATTGACCGACACAATTTTTACAGGGATTTTGGAGGTCAATAGCTAGGTTTTACCTATACACCCTGTGTCCCAAATGTCACGGTTGGTTACATATGATTAAAAAAAAAATGCCCAAAATGTTTCCTTTAATTCGAAATAACTTTTTTGTTTGTTTTTTTTTTGTAACAATTTTTTTGTGTTTGTGTATGGGTAGAACCCAGCCAAACACCCTGTATATATAATTTCACTCGTAAAAAAATGTTGTTTCTCAGCAATAAGTTTTGCGTAGAGTTACTTAGTTTGATGTACAGAATGCTTGGGTGACGGCTTCGTGAGGGTTTCGTACCATGTATAATAACAATAGAACAGAATTCAAGAATATTTTTAGAAATTACGAAGTACATCCGAAGTACTTATGAAAAAAGTAAGTCGCTGAAAGAACTTAGACGAAGTATTTCTGTAGCTACAAATGGCAATTAGGTACTGTTGTAGCAAGATTAATGAAATTTATTTATGTAAGTGTGTTTTACTAACACTTTAGCACGTCTTTATTGTTCGTATTTAATATCTGACTTTTCTGGGCAGAAAGTCCGAATCAAACTAACAGATTACAGTGTTTTTTAAATCTGGACATTATTGTTTAGGCTATGTGACACTAGGTTGGATTACTAAGCGTGAGGCCCTGGGTTCAATTTATAGGTTTTTTAAAGAATTATAAAAATTTTCGATGATTAAATCCTATACAGGGTGTAAACAGACTCTTCACGAAGCCGTCAACCAAGCATCCTGTACATCAAACTAAGTAACTTTACGCAAAAAATATTGCTGGGAAACGACTTTTTTTGGGGTGAAAAATTACGTTTTACGGTAGGACTCAATGCACTCAAAACATTGTGCTGATGAATGGGTTGAATAGTAAGCTGGTCGTGGTTGTTTTAAGTTAAAATCTTACATAAAAAACATGTATTTAAAAAAAAAAACTTGTGAATAGGTTGGAACTTTGACCCCTAATATCTCCGAAACTCGAAGGTTCCCAGGTATGGTCTAGAACAAATAAATGATCGCAATGATGGGGAGAACAAGTGCCTTTCGGCTTCGTTAAGAGTCTTTTTACACCTTTTATGTATGTGTGTCTACTTTTGCACAACTTACCAATTTCTGTTAGGCACAGTTATCAAGGTATAGAAAGGCAGATGATTAACGCAGATCTAGTAATTCTAACTCCTCATTCCATCTTCCGCCTCCCACAAGCCACCTGTTTAGGGATGTCAATCCTCACGCCCACTTGCCTCTAGAGCGTGGGCAGAAATACTGCGGCTATCAACATTTAACTTGCCAGAGCTGACTAAGCCGTGTGGCAACTGACAACTTAGATCTTGGAGGTGTGTGATATTGGTGAATGATGTCGTACTATTTTAAATGCTGTTCAGTTGAACCCGGTTGGACAGGAATCCGACCCCAGCGTGGGAAAAGGCTACGCAGATAATGATGATAAAGTCATTCTTATTCTTCATTGCACACAAATTAAAAATAAACATACAAATTGCAATACCAGATGCAGATTGCAGACCAGATGTATGAACGTGGACGAGGCAAAAGGAGTATGTAAGGATCATAGCAGGTGGCGTTCTGTGGTTTCTGCCTACCCCCATGGGAAAAGGGCGAGAGTTTATGTATGTATGTATGTAAATTGCAATAGTAAAAAAAAAAACAAAAATTAAAAAAAAACTTAAAAAAAATAACGAACAGATTAAAAAAAAAAACATTGTTATATTCTTCTTTTCTTGTATGTTTATGAGGTCTTATGTGGTGGTTTGGTGTGGTGGTTTGGTAGCGTAATAAACCATCACTAGCGGACGTCACGCGGTTTCACCTGCGTAGTTCCCGTTCCCGTGGGAGTACGGGGATAAAATATAGTCTATGTTACTCGGTGATAATGTAGCTCTCGATAGCTGAAAGAATTTTTCAAATCGGTCCAGTAGTTTTTAAGTTTATTCGTTACATACAAAAATACACATCTTTCCTCTTTATAATATTAAAATATAAGTAAATAGCTATGACATTCACGATTTTTATATTTTTTCCAGTAGTGGAATATAAAAATAGATGTGACATTTTGGTATTAACGCGAACCTTTAGGTCTAAAATCATTATCATCTATCCTTTTCCCAACTCTTTTGGAGTCGGCTTCCAGTCTAACCGGATGCAGCTGAATACCAGTATTTTACACAGATCGACTACCTGTCTGACCTACACAACCCAGTTAGTACTGTATAATACAATACCCCTTGGTAAGACTGGTTGTCAGACTTTCGGGCCACCTGCTTACTAACGACTATCAAAGATCTTGAAATGACAGTCGGGACCAACGGCTTAACGTGCTTTCTGAGGTACGGAGGAAATTTGGTATGTAATGGGTGGTCACCCATCCATAGGCCAATCTAGGCAAGTACAGAGTAACTCATTCGTGAAAGCAGATGAATTTTAATTTTGGTTGTGATTATGATTTCAATTTTCTGAATTGTTGTTAGACATTTCTGAACAATTATTATTTTATGACAGATATTTTTAATGAATTCTATGTATGTTATGTTAAATTTAATAAATTGTAGCTGTATTTCTTTTTTAAATTCAATTATTATTGAACATTGTTGATTTTTTTTTTGACGTTTTCATAATTTTTGGTATGACTACATTTTAATGAGTTTTATAGCAAATTATTTGTTTTTTTTTTCACAATGGACGAATTGAAATAGTAGTTATGACTCTGTTTCAAATGATTTATCACTGAACATTGTTTTATGTTATGGTTGGTCTATAAAATTAGTTAACACTAGAATCTTAGTTAATGATCATATTGCATATTATGACATTGTTTAATTATTGTGACTTTTATTAATTTGATTTGTAATAGTGATGGTGTAGGTATTTTTTTGTCTTAAGTATGTATTTTTATTTTTATGTAACAGACTCAGACACAATTTATTGTTAATGAATAAATGAAATGAAATGAAAAAAATGAAAACTGAAGGTCCAAAATTCCTTTACTTTGACCTTTAGTTCTAAAACAGAAGATAAATTCTCAGCTAATATAATTTTAAATATTTAAATCACCGCTCAAACATAAACAAAATCAAGTATTCTATTATGCAAACTAGTTCAAGGATTGATTTAGTTACGAAAGCGTAGCAAAACGTAGCGGTGCCGCTACGGCGTAGCAGATCCGTAGGCATTCTCCGTAGCAAATAGCAATATTTTTTGTATCAATCCCACATTCATGTTACTTATTTTTTAACTAAAAACCAAACGTTTATTAAAAAAGTAATTTTACAGAATTACTCATTTAGTTGAGCACCGTTTATTGAAACAGCAATTTACCTAAATTACTCGTTAAAACTTGAGCAATATTTAATCTACAAAATTAATCGTAAATTACTTAAGCATTTTAAATGTGCAATAAAGGCAGATAAAATCCGATATAACACGATTTCACTTCATCAGCTGAACACGCTTAAATGCTGAAATTTTAAAGTGACCCGTGATCATTAATACCCAAAACGGCCTGATGGATTTTTGATCATCACTAGAAACTACTGATGTGCTGGAGCATTTTTTTTTCGGAGAACTGGTGATGGCCAATCGATTAAACGAGTCGTGTAGTGGAAACCGTTTATTATGCTATAAATAAATAAAAATATATTAAAATAACCTTTATTGGTTTATTTCCTTACTGTTAATAAATGCCTACTTCATAAAAACTGCCTTGTTAATCAATTCTAACTTGCATTTGAGTGATCGGCAACTGTGTGTGTATGTTTGTGTGGAACAGCTTGTCTGTCGACAAAGACCTTCTCTAAAGATATCCACGTATTCCTGTCTCTTGCTAAACAGGTTCATACCGGATCAGCTATTTTCTTGAGGTCTTCTTCGCATTTTTGGATTTGTCTGCCTCTATTTCTTTTGCTATTTTTACGGCCAAAGGCATCGCGTCAGCTTTCGTGGAAGGTGGCGGGTCAAGCTGGACAAACCCATAACCAGTTCTCCAGGATCTGTAGAATTGGAAGTCATGGGGAGAAAGAAGCCTTTGCCCTGTAGTGGGGATGCATAAGTGAACAGTAACAGTGTATCTTATTTTTCATAATTAGTTTTTAGGCTTCCATACTCAAAGGGTAAAACTGGACCCTATTACTAAGACTCCGCTGTCCGTCCGTCTGTCTGTCTGTCTGTCTGTCCGTCTGTCACCAGGCTGTATCTCATCCACCGTGATAACTAGACAGATGAAATTTGCACAGATGATGCATTTCTGTTGCCGCTATAACAACAAATACTAAAACCACCCATACAACAAGCGTGATTTTTTGCTCGATATTAATAACGGCGACAAGTAGACGCTTGAAATATTCACAGAAAATTTAGTTGTATATTCACTTTAAAAATAAATAACCAAATTAAAATAAAATTAATATTAAGAGGCCCTCAATACAAAAATCGTAATTTTTTGCCGTTTTTGTCTAATGTTGTATAGATACTGGTACGAAACCATACATGAGTTCAACTCGCACTTGGCCAGTTTTTTTTTTCTATATATGTAGAAAAAAAACTGATTTGATGCTAGCACCGAGAGGTTAACGACCCTCGCATCGGTATTAACACTAAACACATGTTACAAAATCGCTACTTCAAAAACCTTTGCCAAATTCATTTCCATGTGCGTATTATTGCAACTCATACCTAAGCTTAGTGAACCAATATTTATAAATGGTGTTCTATTTCGTTAACGGTTGGACGCAATTTAGTTTATAAAAAAAAAATGGGTTGCACTCCGGGAGTGCCGGCAGAAGTGAAAACTTGAAACAACGCCATCTAGCTTAAATATCAGAAATTTCAATAGCTTTCTGCAAGAATGAAAGATGTCGCTGCCGTAAAAAAACTTAAAAAAATCTAGCTTAAACTACACGCACACTCGCACAAGCGCCCTGCGCCGCCGATTCGATCTGACGCGAGTTTAACAGTTTTTACCCATCCCAAAAAGTGCAAAACGCCGCTAAAGACGTTTTCACTTAAAAAACTTTATTTAAATTTTTATGTTAGGATTTATTTGATAGTTTAAAAATATTTCTATAAACTAGTAGTACCAGTGTTTTTATTTATGATCGTATTGTCATCTCCAACTTATGATTAAATGTCCTAGATATGTGTACATCATAAAAAATCGTCACCTTTACAAAACACACCGTAACGTTAACTTCCAGGCTTCCCAATCGCCGTAAATCTCTCAGCTTACAAGTCTGCAATGAATGCTGAGCACCGGGCATAGGTGGCAGGCTCGCGATATTTCCCCCGGGAACTGTGGAGAGGGTATTATTGCCGTGTGAGATTCGCTCTGCATATGCTCCGGGGTGTATGTGATGTAATTCTACTGTTGAGAGTTCGACTGTGACTTGTGGGGTAATTTTAATGATTCTGGAAGGTACGGTCTTCTAGTAGTAAATACCATCTAGGATTCATGACCGCCTAGTACTGTTCGTAAGGTTACGCCTGTAACTAGCATAGTAACACTACTCGATCCCATACAATGTTTTTGAGTAATATTTTATTACTAAAAATACGGTGGGGCCAACGGGAACAATTTTTAATTATTTTATCAATTCCCGCTGGCCCTACCAGTGGAGACACGGTTTGTGGGGCTAACAGGAATACACTATCTATTTCAGTTTCAGAGCGAATTTCCAGTCTTATATGGGGTACCGTATTACCCAGTAGTTTGGTGATAAAGGTCAGATAGGCACTAGGCAGTCTAGATCTTTGAGAGGCGTTACAGGTAAGCAGTGGCCCGAAAGTGACTACCAGTCTACTGGTACCAAGGGGTACCGTATTACCCAGTACTAACTGGGTTGTGGATGTCAGATAAGCAGTCGCTCCGTGTAAAGTACTGGTATTCAGCTGCATCCGGTTAGACTGGAAGCCGACCCCAACATAGTTGGGAAAAGACTGGGCAGATCATGAATTACGGTGAACCTCAATAAGGAAGCTCAACCCGATCACTTTCAAAACCTCGTTCAAAAGCTGTCCGAGTCATAATTGCTATAGAATATTGTCATTGGCAGCTTAAACACCGTTAGACGTGTTAAACGTGATCAGTTTCAGAAAATACCGTTCTGTTTTAATTCATAAAAGCATCTATGCATTGCATACGACCGGATTCCACGAAAAGCCGGTCCAAAGAGTCCGTACTATAGAGTTTTTGTAAAACGAGTTGCGAACTGGTTCTACATTCCAAACCTCCGTGTTGCTCTCGTACGAATTTAGAACGCTATGTTCGGATTTCTCGGATAGGATCGGATGCAGGACGCCATTATGCTGCGCCATAGAGCATTGTTTTCATAACAATATCTCTACAACACGGAAAAGTCAAACAGAGCTGGTACCGATCCGTTCGGTTAAAATAGTCTCACATAAAGAAATAAAAAAAAAACAAAAAAAAATGCTTGTCTGTAAAGTTGGTTTACGGACGATAGTTTAACGTGACAACGTCATAAAATCGAGTGGAAGAGATAAATTACCTGTACAACCTAACCTCCTAGCTCCAGCAGTAGATTAATAAATAATAACCTAGGCTTGGCAATATCTGACACTACGAAAGTGGCACATGCGTACAATGAGCATAACGGGACGGGACACTTTTTCGTGCCTGCATCCGGCATTCATCAATTTATTAGACGTTGTCACGTCAATAAGAGGCATAGAAACAGTCTGACAGTCTGTCAGAATTTTTTGCAGGTCCCGACAAAACGAGGATCAAAAATCCTGTATACGTACTGTTGGTATACTCTTGTATGCCAAACAAAATATTATGACCATTTTTCTATGTAATGTAAGTAACACATAAACATCACGCCTGTAATCCTCAAGGGGTTAGGCAGAGGTGAATCTAATAGTACACACATTTAACCAGTTAGCATTGTGACTGCTACTGAGAAATTCTTGATGGAAAGACCCAAGAAGACCCAACCCGGGAATCGAACCCAGAATCGCATACTCCACCACTGACCACTAGATTTTTATCTGTATAAACAAAGTCAAAGTGTTGACTTGAGTAAAAGTTATTATTTAAGATACAAATTTTATTATGTAGTTTAGTAATTACTTGAAGTTAGAAGTGTCGAAAGTTACATTTCTTAACTATGCTTTCTTTGACGGTTTTTACTTTGTTTAAATTCAAGTCTGCATACAAATTTTTGGACTTTGTGTAAGTAATTTCTTGCAATTCTTGACGATACCCTTTCATCAATACATTGTATGCCTTTACACCAAGAAACCTTTATTCCTCTTCTTCGCTCGATTTCACAAACTTCAAAATAAAACAACAAAATGAAAATTATCACAAAACCCCGAGGCGGCACTGGAGCGGTAAAGAATGGCTACTTTTCCATCCTGTTTCACGAAGTCAACGTCGCCGTCGTCGTGAAGAATCGGTGTTCTTCGTCAGACGTCTATAATTTCCATGAAAAAAAGCAAAACATTATGTCGTTGTTTTATACAGCAGTGTAGATATTAGGGGGGATTACGTTACTGTACAACTCTGCATAACCCTCCAGGGAAACGAAGCATGATATTTGTGCTATGGAGATATTTATAATTGAAAAATAAACGTAGCTGTCTCATAAAAAAATCAATACCTACTCGACTCAAACGTATAGCTGATTATTTTTTTCGCAATTACAACAATTTGCTCAAAGGGACCGTTTAAGAAAATTGTTCAGTTGTCCAAAACGACACGAAAATGAAGTCGAATTTAAAACAATCGACCGCAGTCTACCAGGTTGGTGCTGGCAGTCTGGCAATATTACATCGAATGTATTTAATTGAAAACTAACTGAACTTTGTAATTAATAGCGAAGCGAGAGAATGTGGGACTTTTCAGGGGGAAAGTTTGGAGTATGATTACGGGTGGTTGTTTAGCTCTTCCAGCAGTGGATAAAGTCGGACTGTGGATGATGAAATGTTTTTTTTACATGTCGGATCAGGTCATTATTATCGACTTAAAAATGAATCGCAAGCGCGCCTGTGGTCATCACGCGACCGAGTTACATACCGGTCTACCCACTCCAGAGAGCGTGCTTTACAGAGCCTTGATGTTTTCGGCTCGACGCCGCTGGGACGACGATCACTGTCTGATCGCGGCCGAGTTGAGAGCTCATAGAACTGTACCCGATTCATTGTATCCCGTGTTATTGTGTTAAGTTGTGATCTCAAGTACTTCGTTAGTTTTGCTAGTAACAGTGTATCGCACCCCGTGTGTTTTTATAGCACGAAACCCATCGTCTGCCCACATAATCCTCGAGCCTAACGGAATACATCCTGACATTCCCGACATACATAAAACAACCTTTTGAAAATCTTTCAAACTCGATGCTACTACGGAACAAACTTTTGTATGGCCTACATGGCGTACAGTTGTCCCGGGTCTGGTTGTTTGTGTATGTGAGTTGAAATGTTTGTAAACGGAGTCACGATACAGGAAAAATTCTTAGTGTGGGGCAACGTTTTTGTTTTTTTAAGTAAAAGTAAAAATTTGCAGTTAATAACTTTTTTTTTCGCATAAAACTATCTTTGAAAATCTTACAAACTCAAAGCTATCTGTAGATTATCCTGTAAATATCAGCATAGTACTGATTAAAGATCCCCACATCCCAAGGCCTTAGGGGTGAAAATCCCCTAATCAGGTCCTTTAATTGGCCCCTGGAGTCGGTTATAATAAATTACAGGTCGTAAGGCTTGCGTGGCGCGATCCAATCTCTGTGGGGTTTGTGGCCGGAGTTATTGGTACCTTTAGAGGGTAGGTAGAGAGACAGAGAATTTTTTGAGAGTTGATATATGGGGCTGTAGTGAAAAGACAAAAACTGACTACTACACTAAAACAGAACATCACGGCTTTATTCACCGAAGGGTTAGGCAGAGGTATACCTAATAGTAAATCTAATTTGGACTGGACCAACGAGGCAGACCTCCGCACCACCAAGGCTGTACCTCCAGTTTCAGTACTGTTAAATAGAATAGACGCAGTCAAAACCACGGAAGATATGAGAGATGATAATAGCATATTCCTCAGAGTTTGTATGCTCTTAAAAAGGAAACCAAAACTTAATATTTGCAGGGGTCCAAAGAGGGTTGAAGTTTATGTGGAATTGGTCTAGACATCTGTACTGTCTATACTAATATTATAAAAAGGAAAATTTGTTTGTAAGTTTGTATGTAGCGGCAGTCTCAGGAACTAATGATCTAAACCTAATTTTGTTTCCAATGATAGAAAAATCCATTATTCGTATATTTATATCATGCATGCCAATCTGTCACAATTTTTGCGGACAAATTCGCGGGTGAAATGCTAGTGAATAATAAAGCAAAAATCAGTACGCAATACGCTTATGATTGACTGCAATGGAATACAGAGTTTCCTCCGTGCATCAGAAAGCACGTTAAGCCGTTGGTCCCGACTGTCATTTGTAGATCTTTGACAGTCGTTACAGGTAGTCAGTGGCCCGAGAGTCTGACAACCAGTCTTACCAAGGGGTATTGCATTACCCAGTATTAACTGGGTTGTTGAGGTCAGATAGGCAGTCGCTTCATGTTAAATACTGGTATTCAGCTGCTTACGGTAAGACGGGAAGCCGATCTCAACGTAGTTGTGAAAAGGCTAGGCAAATGATAATATTGAATTAATTAGGTGACCAGATGTATGAACGTGGACGGTGGAAAAGGAGTATGTAAGGATCGTAGCAGGTGGCGTTCTGTGGATTCTGCCTACCACCCATGGGAAAATGGTGTGAGTTTATGTATGTTTATACGTAATTAGGTGACATCCAAATTAATTCAATTAATAGTGGCCACATTTATTGACTCGGATCGGTTTGAAAGGCTTTGGCGGTCAAAAGGCCTTTATGCTACGTCTATATGTATTAATCCAGGTATCAATCTACATATCTCCTGTTTCCTTGGGCCTCTCACTTAGAATGACAGGGCTAGAACCAGTTCACTCCTCCCCTTTACAGACAGACCCCTACAGCGGAGAAAATCCATTGAGGATTTCCACACGACTGAAAAAAGGTCACACCAAGGGCAAATCTATCTGTGCGCCAAACTTTAATCCTTTAGTAGTTTTTGCGTGAAAGGGTAACAAACATCCATTCATCCATCCATCCATCCTCACTTTCGCATCTATAATAGTAGTAAGGCGATTCTCTCAAGACCGCTCGTCCGCGCGGTCGGGCGGACGTGAGATCCGCTTCACCGCCCGACCGCGCGGATGAGCGGTGTCCTGTGATAACTACCTGAGAAGTAAGATTTAGAACTAAAACAACCATCTATCCATCCTCAGAAAAGCCTTAAAATAATGCATTCTTTGGCACACGTTAATTTGTTAAACTCTGTGGGTACCTCAAAACATAGAATTCTACTTTGTAGAATATTAATATCTTAGAACCCCAGAGAATGTGAAGTGCAATAAAACGGTGCAGAAAGAAAACTAAACTTAAAATACAATTATTTTTGCAGTTCATGTTGTTGTCAAACTAGGAATTAGGCCATTTTGAAAAGCTTCAACTGGAATAATTTTAATACTATGAAGTATTTTTTTGGCACCTTACTAAAACAAAATATAATCGTGTATGAGGTCCTGGGTTCGATTCCTAAGTCGGGCAAAATGTTATTGGGTTTTCGCATAAGGAATTTCTCAGTAGCAGCCGCGGAGTCAGGATTTGTGCCCGGTTGATGCCAATAGGTGCGCCTCCTATTACATGAGACTTAAAACATAACTGGCGAAATGTGGGTGTACTATTAGATAAACCTCTGCCTTGCCCTTCGGAGATTACAGGCGTGATGTTATGTTATGTTAAAATGAAGATCACATAATAATGAGCATGTAATATCGTATCGAAGATTTATTTATTTATTTACTTTTCTCCATCTTACGACTATCTTTACAGGGTTACCTAATGCGACACAGATCTACACAATAACAATATCAAATTTTGTAACGAATCACAATCAATGCATTTTTTGTGAACTCACTCAGAGAACAATGGAATAAACCAACGTCTATGAGGTTGAGAGTGCGGAGCGCACGCGTCAGTGGCGCCTCACCTAACAAATGGTAAGACTACCTAGACCGCTTTAAGGAAGACTGAACCACGCCTGCAGGCAGCTGCGAGAATTGGAAAGAATTGAGGGACACCATAGGCTGATAGAATGATAAAGGATCGTAGCAGCGTTTTATGGTTCCAGACTACCAACATAGAAAAACGGTGAGATTTTACGACTATTTTTATAATTATAAGCGTGAAAGATATACTATTCTGTCAGGCCTTTTCGCGTTAGTATTCTGCTACCACATTATTTCTTTATCGTATTGATAATACCTAACCTGATGTCGGAGTTTATATGCCGCCCATGGGCCTCTGACTTGGCTTTACATGCCGTCGAGAAATATCTCTCAGCCATGCTGGTTTCCTCACGATGTTTTCTTTCACCGAAGCAAGTGATAATAGAGATATTTCCTGAGTAAAAATATGATTCTATTTAGTCCGTCAGTTAGATTATCGAAAAATATTGGATACGTATTTTTTATTTTATCAAATTAATAAAAACTGACGAAGATAAAACGCATCAAAGATCATGAGGGGGGGCTTCGTGACGTCACTCCGTCACTAAAAGTGTACTGACATTATGATGTCACACCAGTTTTCGACGCGCAGTATCATCTTCATTTTTTGTTTGCGTGAAAAAGAAAAAATACGTGTCCAATATTTCTTGGAAATCTATCTGACGGACTAAATAGTTTTTGTTTTAGTAAACTATACCCTATTATTAAACAACACACATGAATCCGAAAAATCAGAGGTACGTGCCTTGGGTCGAATTTCAGACCTATGACTTGGCAATCCGACGATCACACAACTCAGCTATCACTGCACCATGAACAGTACTAAATACGTATTCTGGAGAAAAAAAAAACATTCGATTACGCCATTAACGACACCTAAAGAGCCATTTATCTATTCCCCCTCAAGAAAATAAATTAACATTGAACCGCCGACCAAATTCCCCAAGTACTACTTAGTATTACCTCGTAAAGGAGTTAAGTGCCAATAAAATTAAACTATCAGTTAGTTGCTACGGTTACTATTATAGCAGT
This sequence comes from Lycophotia porphyrea, assembly GCA_950005105.1. Classification (NCBI taxonomy): domain Eukaryota; kingdom Metazoa; phylum Arthropoda; class Insecta; order Lepidoptera; family Noctuidae; genus Lycophotia; species Lycophotia porphyrea. Next base: position 13,906,873 of record OX465406.1, read on the forward strand.
AATTAAATGTATTTGACACCTCATAAAGGATATAATTAAACCATTGTTCGTATTTATGTAGATTATGTCGCATTTTCGTGTTCTAAAAGTGGATTGAAACAAAAAGAAGGCATTTTCTAAACCAAAATACAAGGTTTCAACGGTTCCTTCACCAAGCACTATGTACATCAAACTAAGTAACTCTGTGCAAAAATTATTGCTGGGAAACGATTTGTGTTTTCGGGCGAAAAATCACGTTTTACGAAAGGACTCGGTGTACCGCACTCAAATCATTGTACTGATGGATGCATTTAATAGTACGGGGTTCGTAGAGGTTTTAAAGTAAAGTTATAAAAAAAGACTTGGGGAAAAGTTGGAACTTTGACCCCCAGTATCTCCGTAACTAGAAGGTTCCCAGGTATATGGTCTAGATTCTAGAAAAAAAAAATTTATCCATTTCCGGGTTAGGTAGAAAGTGCTTTTGAGTTTTTGGATCACGAATTTGCAGCCCAGAATTTGCAAGTTGGCTGTATTATACCCCTGTGCCGTTGGTTTTGCAACCTGTCTCTCTCCGATTGTGTCGGATTGCCGTCCCATCGCATTATGAGAGTACAGGAACAGAAAGTGCACCTGCCTCTGTGCACACTACCCGTGTACAATTTTGATAATTTATTTATGTACACACAAAATACTTAACATGAATACTTAAAATGATTAACTTTAAAAAGTTAGACATTGAAAAAGTGACATTGTCTGAAAATAGAACTACTCGACATAAATACATACGTTTTCAAAAAAGAATATCGCAGCAAAGCAGCTTTAACTCTTCATATTCGCACAGAATTTTGCTCATGTATTTTCCATCAAATATTTTATCTAGATATCAAAGAAAAATAGTCCTTATTTTCGAGAGCTAGTAGAAAGACAATGCTTGAGACCTAATTGAGATACTACTTTGTTAGTAGATTTCTATTTATAAGACATTTTTAAAAAGGCAAAGAGAATGACCCTTTGTTTCATTAGTTTAAATATTTTGAGAGCAAGGCGAGTCCTAGACTGAATTCCTAAGTCTAGCATACCATTATTTAAACCGGTCATCTAGTTTAAAAAAAAAACATGACGTGTAAAAGTGTTTGTAAAAACCTATTTGCAAAATAAACATCATTTATCATTTGGTTTCAGTTTCATTCACTAAAATCAAAAAGGATTTTTTCTAGAGTATCGTCCTTGGATCCCCACCTCAGATGTTAAGCGATATAATCAGCCATGAATCATTCAGGCTGATTTTTATACAGGGTTATTTGTAAAACACCAACAACCTTGCAGGAAAATATTACTAACATCATAAATAACAACATTTGTTCTAAGACTTTGCCGAAAACACAAAAAAAAAGTTTTTTTTTTGCCTGTTTTCGAAAAAGTCGTAGAATAAAGGTCCGGGTCTTCTCTCAAAATACTAAATTGTCCACCTACCTACAACTCAGTACAAACAGAGCCACTACAAAACAAGTGCATATTGGCGCAACGCCAGCGAGTGAATTTTTTACTTCCCACAGAATGGTAGCGTGATGTTTTAAGTTTAAAGAGCGAGAGAAATTCTTTTTCAACGATATCGTTTTTTTTTGTATTGATATTTGCATTTATTTTGTATAAATCGAGTTTGATGTCATAATATCACATCTACAATCACTGCAAGGTTTGGCATAGGTGTGCCTAATAGTACACCCACTTCCCAGTTATGTTTAATTTATTTACTATTCCATTTGCGTTGTAGCTTACAGAATTTCACTTTGTTTAAATCCTAGGCAAATGTCGTCATCATCTCCCTAGCCTTTTCCCAACCAAGTCGGGGTCAGCTTCCAGTCTAACCGGATACAGCTGAGTACCAGTTTTCTACATAGATCAAAACATCCTCCCTGTCAAGACATTGGAAGTTAGATATGGCACCACTACCTGAAGGACCCTTGTAGAATTCGATCGCCATTTCTGCTCGCAATCGTACAGCTAAAGTCTAAAACTTAATTTTGTATTTATTTACACCACTTTTACATTAAAACCATATAAAATAACTTTGTAAACAGACTTCATTTAAACAATAACAATTAAAGGCATCAGTATTTGCACAGCCCTTGTTAACGGGCCGTGACAGTCATAAAAGGTATTAGACAGCTCATAACAGTCATATAACTGTCTCATAACGGGCCTATAATAGTGCTATCCCCTTTGTAATAGCACTATTATAGAGCTTTACTGAATGAAAGGGAAACGGAGGAATTATTTTTGTTTGTAGAGGTTTTAGTTTTTTACATTATTTCTAACTCTAAAAAAGTGTGTAAGTTTAGCCTTAACGAAGCCAAAAGGCACTTATTCGCCCCGTCATTGCGATCATATTTTTGTTCTTGGCCATACCACATACATCCCGTCAAAATTGTTCCAGCCATTTCAGAGATTAGCCGGAACAAACAGACAGACAGATAAAAATTGTTAAAAAAAAATGTTTTGGTATATGTACCGTGTATCCATAAGCACTAAGTAAAAAGCGGTTATTTTAATATTACAAACAGACACTCCAATTTTATTTATCAGTATAGAGTATAGATGTATAGATATCTCCACGACCCGTTTACTATTTGATGGATTCATCAGCACACTGTTTTGAGTGCGCTACATTGAGTCCTATACCGTAAAAAGATTTTTCACCCCAAAAAAGTCGTTTCCCAGCAATAATATTTGCGTTGGTTTGATGTATAGAATGTTTTGTTGGCGGCTTTGTGAAGTGTCCGTTTACACTTTGTATTTTATAAAAAAGAAAAATTACAGTGGATAGGTTTGTTTCCGAAATCAAATCCAGTCCTGTAGACAAAAAAACATATCTTAACATCACAGTTTACCTGTCCCCAGAGGGTTAGGCCAAGTCGTACCCTACAGTACAACCACATTTCACTAGTTATGTTCAACTCCCAATAAAGACAAGCCTAATGCCATCAGCTGGCATACCTATGTTTAACAAATAAATTATTCTGATTCTGATTCTGGGCATAAAATCATATTCTTACCTGCTATTGAGAAATTCCCGATAGGTAATTTAATAACACATTGATTGAGCTAGCCGAACCGAGGACCTCATTCGCAACAGTATCGCTTACGACCACAAACACAAGAAGGCTGTCAAAAACGAAACCTTAATCCTACAAATATAATATTCACCATTATGTTTACTTAAATGCGACTGCTGAGCATGACGTCCTGGGTTCGATTCTCGGGTCGGGCAAAGTTTTATTGGCTTCCATCAAGAATGTCTCAGCAACAGTCCTTGAGTTTAGACTTATGTCCGGTTGATGGCAATAGGATCGCCCCCTATTACATAGGACTTAAACATAACTAGCGAAATGTGGGCCTACTATTAGGTACTCATCTGCCCAACCCATCGCGGATTACAGGCGTGATGGTATTAAATCAGCCTTTCTATATAAATCAATAAGAAACAGTTTTATATGTTCCAGACCACTGGGTATCTACCCCGTTACCAAAACCAACAACGACAAAGTCAGGTGCAATATAATAGCTAGATTTACAACACAGCAGAAAGTTGGTCATCCAGAAGTTTGACGACCGATTCCGCGGGCGGTAGCTAGTCAAACAATATTATGGCGGGGCATAAAAACACCATTCTACCCTCTTATGACCAATAAACTGGTATGTGGGACTGTTAATTCATTTATGCTTTTGTTAACCAAGTTTATGGTGTGAAAACTGATTTCCGATACGTGGGTTGATGGTGGCTTTTTGATGTTTTCTTTAAATAAGTTTTAAGGAATTAATAGTAGGTATTGCATCAGGTTGATCAATAAGGTTAAGCTACGTTTGCCAAGGATGGTCCGTAGCTGGGTGACTGTTAATATGCCTAGCTTACGTGTTTAGGCGCAGCGGTGGCCCAGTGGTAGCGACCCCGACTTACAAACAGTAAGTCGTGGGTTCGAACCCAGGCAGGCGCATTACTTTGTGTAATTTATTTCATCACCACTGCTCTCAAAAACGGTGAAGGAAAACATCGTGAGGAAACCGGCATGTCCTAGAATCAAAAATTCGAAGACATGTGACATCTACCAACCCGCACTGGGCCCGCGTGATGGATTATAAACTATTCCGTCTCATAGAGAGGAGGCCTGTGTCCCAGCAGTGGGAACATTATAGGCTGATGATGATGATGATAACAGAGTAGCGCGCTTGTCCAAAAAATAAGATATCAATTGTACAGACGCCAGCTCATCAAGCTCTGTCATCTTTTTGTCTGTGTCTGTGTGTGCATCTGTCAGATTTCTTAATAGATTTTCAACTTTATCACTAAAATTTTGGTTGATTGGAAAAAATTACAGTTTCGGATAGTTTGATGTGCGATGAAAACATTTACCTTACCACAAAGTTTCACACAGCTCAATCGAACCATAGTAAGAATAGTTTTCCTTTACCCCCCGATCAGCACTCAATCTTTACAATATTCCCCTATTCTTACATCAAGGGTAAACGCACAAATACCCTTCGATTTACCCTATCGCGTCTAGTGATCGCAAGTATATAATAAATTCAAGGATGGTTCTGATAAAGCTGATATCTTTATCGGAAACATTTTTGCTGTTGACAACCCTACAAAATGGTTGTGTAAAATATTGAGCTCAATAAGTTTTTTTTTTCTTTGATTTTTTATTTTTCCGGTTATTTTATTCTTGCCACAACACTTGGGACTTGACCCAACTAAATTAAAAAAAATAACATCCTTTACTTTTATGACATCAATGGATTGATCAAATCTCTCTAACAAACATAAAATATTAAAAAACTGGCCAAGTGTGAGTCAGACTGGCGCACGAACGGTTCCGTTACCCCTTTAATTATTAAATAATTTCTATTTTTATTAGTTTTTGTTATAGCGGCAACAGAAATCCATCATCTGTGAAAATTTCAACTGTCTAGCTATCACGGTTCATGAGATACAGCCTGGTTAGTGACAGACAGACAGCGAAGTCTTAGTAATAGGGTCCCGTTTTACCCTTTGGGTACGGAACCCTAAAATAGGAGAACCATGAAATCTAAACTTATACATTGAATGGGATAAGATAAAGCACTTTTACTCAAAGGATGGACCTTTTTTGAGTAAAAAAGTGCTTTATATATGTTTATCGCGGTTCAATTCCTGAGTGTGGCAAGCGAATTCTCGAAAATCTTTGAAAGCAGATTTGTTTCTTTTTACAAATAAAGGAATGTTTCCTTTGAGAAAACTTTCTATCTCCAGTAATTATTCGCAAGGGAATGGAATATTTTATCCTATTCGCTGACGTTTTACTTGGCGGTGAGGCTCTACACTGGTACAACGCGTCTCGTCTTGTGCGCAAGCCGAAGCTGTTGCTCAAAGAGCTGGCATACCAGGCCTGGGCTTCAGCTCCCAGTGACAGGTGCAATAGTCAGGGTGTTCGCGTAATGAAAAGAGCGTGCAATTCTGCCGCCAAGAATTGCAAACAGGTATTACACAAAGCGCGTTTCAACCATGTTGGACGAATTGATGCTAAACTGGCGTCCTACTCTTCGGGTAGCAAGGAGTTCTGGTCCCTGGCTAAATCGGTCTAGACGAACTTCTGCCGTCCTACACTGCCTCCTATGCTGAAACCTGATGGAACACTGGCTCATACCGCGCAGGAGAAGGCAAATCTATTTGCCTTCCATCTTTGCCGAAAATTCACACCTAGATACAGCCTCTAACATACCACACTGGCTCCGCAATGCCGGAGATCTCAATTCACATAAAAGAGGTCTGTAAGGCCCTATGTAGTCTAGACATGAATACAGTCAGTGGACCTGACGAAATACCCGCAAGAGTCCTGAGGAGCTCTGCTACAGAGTTATCTCCTGTCTTAACGCGCTTGTATTACCAGCCTTCTACAGGCTGTACTTCGGAGAGTGTGCGCAGGAGCTCCATGACTTGATTCCACCATCACTCTTTTACCACCGGACTAGCAGACGTACTGCGGCGTACTATCCACACTTGGTTGGTATCCTGACTAGTCGTACTCAGCGCTTCTCCTTCACGTTTATTATGCGCACAAGCTGTGGATCTCATCTGTGTTCCCTCCCACATTTAACCCGTCTGCATTCAATGCAGGAGTGAACAGGCATCTTCTGGGCACGCTCGTTCCATCATAGGCCTCATTCATCGCTTTCCATCCGGCGGGATCGAGGACAAGAGCAAGCCCATCATGTAATAAAGAAATAAAAAAAATCTACAGCCTAGAGGTGAGGTTGAAAAATTCCACCCTCTTTAAGCCTCTCGGCTTATCCAACTATTTTCTAGTATATAAATCCTGTTTTTTTGCTAGATGCTATATTGTTTATGTCTCTGAAAATCACTTCGAAATTCAAACAGTGTCTTGTAGTGAAACCACAATGAATTACTTTCGAACAAATGAGTTCGTTTTTTAATTGTTTGTGGTCACACGAGTGAGGATCGAAGTGAACATTACAGAATAGACTAGCTGCGTTTACCTAGTGTTCAGGTTCTGTTTTAAGGATTGGTCAAACCTATACAGTCACGAGCATCAACATGTATACACTTACCTTAATTCAATTGCGATTCTTTCGTGCTATAAGGACACCAGACACTGACCGATTCTTCAGAAGCGTTCATGTCCACACTGGTTTTTAGCCAAGTTATTTTTTTTACTGGCTCGTTGGTCCAGTGTTCGTAAACACGAAAAGTTATTGGGTTTTTCCATCAGGAATTTCTCAGTAGGAGCCATGTGCAGGTGGAAACATACTGGTCGGGCATTATTTGAATTCGTTATATTATTATTTGAATCTATCGACACGCAAAGAAGAGAGGAAGTAGAAGTGGAGTCTTGATATGTGCCCGGTTGATGGCAATAGGCTCGCCTCCAATTGCATGGTATTTAAACATAACTGGCGAAATGCGGATGTACCATTGGGTACATCTCTGCCTCACCCTTCGGGGATTACAGGCGTGATGTTATGTAATGGTTTTTGATGTGAAACATCTATAGCCGTGGGTAAAACCCATTGTAGGCGTGGCGTATATATTATGTGTTCTTTTATGCATATTACTTGTACAAAATAATTTCGATGTTTCGCATCAGCCAGGCGTCCCTTGACGGCTCACAATTTTTTTTTATTGCACTAAGTCAACTTATTATGCAAATCAGTTGCAGATGTCACCTTCCAAAATGTATATTTCTAGTAAAAAAAAAGTGCCATCTCCAAAATATATTTACGAAATAAACGCTTAACTCGATGGCGACACCTTACGCCCAAATAAAAAGCTAAGTAGCACTTATAAAGAAGAATGATCATCGCATCAGAATAAAAAAGAGAATAAAAGAAATATTACTAAAGACGAAGGACCTTTAACTCGGAATGATCAGGCTAAGAATTGTTTATTTATCACTTCATTTATGTATTTTATTCGTCTTCTTCATTTCATTTTGGATGGTTGCCAGAAAAGTGGGGGGTTTTAGAGGTTCAATGTTTACGTAAGCATTGTCTTCATCATCATTTCAGCTCATTGCTGTCCATAGGCCTTCCCAATCGATTTCTGATGTGTCCGGTCCAATGCCACTTTCATCCAGCGACTCCCTGCAGTTTTAACAAGGTCGTCGGTCTATCTGGCAGGTGACCGTCCCACGCTGCGCTTTCCAATGCGTGATCTCCACTCCAGTATCTATTTGCCCCATCGGCCATCCGATCATCGCGCTATGTGGCCTGCCCATTGCCACTTCAGCTTCCTTTCCGCATTGCAGCATTGTCTTACTTAAACGTATTTAATCAGCCCGAAACCATTCATTAAATTGAACACCATAATCATGCTTGACAAATATTGTTTCTATTAGTCTGTAGGAAGCTGCCCCGCCAGCCATCCATATACTATCATCATCAATGGTTAACATTATTTCAAAGATCAGTTGTTACAGATTGTCGGAAGCTCGAAAGTCTGACCACCAGTCTTACCAAAGGGTATCACGTTGCCTGGTTGTGAAGGTCAGATGGGCTGGATGCTTACTCTTCACAAAGTAAACACCCTTGAAATTCCATGTCTCTAGGACCAGCAGTTTGGGCAGTGCGTTTATATATCAGTCAGTTAGGCCTTTTTTTATGTATAGATAAAGCAAATGATCAGGAAATAAACTGAACGTTTGTTATTATCAGTAAGATCCATCTAGCTACCCTAAAATAGGCCCACAAAGCTCCCACAAATAAACAAGTTGTACCTACCCAACGGTGTATTCTTTGCCAGAACCACCGGGAACACGCCAGAATGTCCCTAACTCCCAATGATCGCCAATCCGACTAGAAGCGCCTTATTTATAGCATGTTCCAGCTTGGATGCGCGCCAAGCGAAAATGGTAGGTTTACGTGTATTGAAGAGGTTCAAAGTTCAGCAGCACTTGAGTACAAGTTCAGTAGCTGTAGTTGTTTTGTTGGTAAGTAAAATATGACGGTTATGTCCAGTAGTTTTTGGCAACGGTGTCGGTAAACAGTCTAAGATGCTCTGTTTTCGTAAGAGATGATGAACTATCAAAAGGAACGGGCTGTGTTTGAAGGGAGCATAACGTTTGTAAGTGTAGTTGCTTATTAGATAAGAAGGTGACAAATCACTTTCTATTAGTGAGACATCGAATATACTTCCAAAATGCCAAAATATGCACACAATATTCACATTCAAAATGCTATTTATTCAAAGAACTAGCTGATGCCCGCGGCTTCGCCCGCGTAGATGTCGGTTATCGCGACCAAAAATAACCATGAAATTTTGATCCCGTTCCCACAACCCATGGAAACATATTTCAGGAATTCCACCATACATCTTTTTGTTATATCTCAAAAGATTTAAGCAGCGTTTTCGTTGAAAGCTCCCAGACGACTTATTTTTTTCCGATACCTCCAACAAATATCATTATATTTTAGCCAAGGTATTCAAAAACTTGACCAATTATATATTAAAACCTTCCTCGAGAACCACTCTATCCATTATTGAAAACAACATGAAAATCGGTGCAGTAGTTTTTGAGTTTATCGTCAGACAGACATACAGACAGACGCGGCGGAGGACTTTGTTTTATAATATATAGTGATAATGATTATTAATGGACGGTTTATTTTCAAGTGGAATTTCTTGTGACAATACACAATAAAATTAAATAATTATCTAAATTATTCTAGAGCAAACTTGTAACGTAATAATAATAAATCCAACAACGCTATAAAAATAGCGTTATTGCATATAATCCGATGTCTAGTGAAGACGGCGATGGAAAAGTTAAAAATGTATGTGAATGCATCATCATTATCTGCTTAGCCTTTTCTCAACTATGTTGGATTCAGCTTCCAGTCTGTGCGGATGCAGCTGAATACCAGTATTTTACATGCAGTGACTGCCTATCTGACTAATATAATCTGTATGAGACTAACATAAGGTATATATACCAAGAAGCTTACATCGATAGCGTTGAATAGCCGTTGCAGAAATACGAAAAACTTTAAAAATGATTTTATTAGTATTTTTTGAATGCAGATGGATTCGAATCGTGTGACTAAAAATTCTCTATTTCATTCAAATTTTCTATTTTTATTCTGAATTTGGATTTTTTCAGTAAAAGTCGTATACTGGAGTTGTGCTCGGTTAATGCTCCCCTCAATAACATGACGTTTTTTATTTTATGCGATTTAAACAGTGATGCAAAACCAAGTAAAACAGCTGCCAAAAGATTATTTCCCGAATATGTCGAGGCGAATAAACCAGTACGTTTTTCTCTATTTGTAAATAAGCTGGAAATATAAAAATATTGACGTCATAATTTTCTCGTCAAAAAAATATAAGCCCCGACATTCGTCAGTCGTAGTAGAGTCTATGTCAGAACAAAAAAAAAACAGAAATAAAAATAAATATTCAAATGGAACACCATAAAACAATGGCGGCCATTACAAAAACGCGGGAAGTGTCAACTGTGTGACGTCATCACAATGGCGTCGCTTTAGTGACAAATTGAGTGAACTCAGTCGTGAGATGGCGTGACGTTAGTGCAGTATCTTGTATTGTTACGGGTTTTTCTATTTTGTTAGTGGGGAAATAGACTAATTGTTCTATTTCCGTATCGGAAAAGGTTTTTTTTTTATTTATGCTATTTGACGATATTTTTTAAAGTAAAAAGCCTGAATTGTCATCAATATAAGAAAAACCGCGATCCCTATTCAAATAATATCTTTTCTAAATTAAAACCATTAAAACTGTCTGAAATCCATTTCACACCTTTATCTATTACAAATCCAAGCCCAGTTTTGATATATCAGAACCAAACTTGCCTTTCAAGAAAATAGAGTGGGACAGTGTAGAACTATAATTAAGATGAAATAAAAGCCTGTCTTAGACGGCCTTGGTCTAAAACTTCCCTTTACATCTACAGTCAAATAACCAAAAGAGAATATTCTTTACATTGTTCGGCCATAAATCACTCTTGGAACACAATACTATTATATAACTTGTCTAACAACGGCAGAATTTATACAAAGTTTTAACTCGAGCATTTTAGCTATTCCAAACTCTAAAGTTCTATAAAAGACGCTTAAAGACTTCGTAATATTACCAAAGTTAAAATATCTATTGGCAATGTTTCCTGGCTTACAATAAACGAAATAATTTACCAAAGAAAATGGTGTAAGTTGAAGGAAAATACGATGATCATCAACAAAATTGATCTTTTCAACCCGAAATTACGATGGCGCGCAAATTGTGCAGAAACAACCAAACAATAGCGATTATTACGCGTAAAATCACGGGCTCTGGTGGGAAAAAATGATAAAACGCTATCACGGTGGATAGTCCATCAATCACCTAACAATCGTGTTTATTTTTGTATTTTTATTTTCGCTCACAGGATACAATATTTTACGCGCGAAAAATTTTACATGGAAACTCACCGGCTGAAAAAAAAAAAGAGCGGTACGTTTTTCTGGACGTAGTCTATGAAATTTGAGAGCTGTTGATATTTCGCGGCAATTTGTGTGTTTATATTCGAGTTTATTGTTTAAAAAGTTTATGAACGTTTAACTTAACATTTTTCATCAATGTATTGTAATTCATTTTTATGGTATTTATCTACAATTTCACTTATAAGAATTAAAACGATCAGCTGATAACCTATAAGTGGCTACGATATGGCGTACCAATAGCCGGAGACGGCACGCGAGGGCATTTCATCTTTACCCAACGTAAATTCTTTCGTAACCAGTGGTAATAAAGTACTGATTCCAATGCTTAATGCAGCGAAGGGAAATCCTCTTTGACGTTTTGGGGTTGATCTCTAAACATTGGAATTTGTATCTTGTTACCATTAGCAACGTATGAATTTACATCGGGTAAAGATAAAATGCCCTGCAGTACCGTCTCCACTGACCCGAGACAAGTTAAATTAATTTGTACTTAATACATCTTTAAAAAAATAGTGGCATCTATACTAATATTATAAAAAGGGTTATTTGTTTGTAGGTTTGTAGGGGTTAATCTCTTGAACGAATGATCCAATTCTAAAAACTCTTTCAGTGGCTGACAGCTACATTATTCGTAGTTGCTATAGGCTATCACTATCGCTACATATTATAAAACAAAGTCCTCCGCCGCGTCTGTCTGTCTGTTCGCGATAAACTCAAAAACTTCTGCACCGATTTTCATGCTGTTTTCACCAATGGATAGAATGGTTCTACATGAAGGTTTTAGTTTAATTTTCCCTGGAATAGGTTCCCATGGGTTGCGAGAATGGGATCAAAAGCGCGGGCGCGGGCAAAGCCGCGGGCATCAGTTAGTAATTATATATATAATATAATATAATATAATAATAATAATATAATAATATAATATATATAATATAGTAATTATTTTTATCATGCATATTAGCCGAGCTATCAAAATTTTTTCCGGACGAAATCTCGGGCGAAGTACTAGTTTTTAATAGTGTAACTATCAAAAATACAATATCTGCAAATCAATTTAAATCTGTATTTGATTTCACCCTTTTCAAGGAAAAGAGAAAACTGTAAAGTAACCCATTTAATTTCAGTAAAAACCTTTTAAATAATATTAAAAGCATGGGTGACGGGTACGGGATACATCACGGGTTCACGGGTTTAGATCAATCCTTCATGTAGGACCCATCGATCAATCTAGGGCCCTAAAAGAGTATAAAAGGTGCAATTCCGAAGGCGACGGATAACTGCAAACAGCAGCGGCAGTGCCGCACAACCGCAAAAACAGACCGCAGCGACACTAACTGTATAATATTTAATTGACACGACAACGCTTCTATAGATGACAGTGCCACCTGCTGCTGCGGTCAAGCTTGGTCGGCAAAGGTCATACTAGTGCTGTCTTTGGCTGTTACTGTGATGAGAGATAAAACGGTTTTATTTGGTTGATTCCTTCTTCTTAGCGTGTCGATGACAATTCAAGTTGAGTCAGCCCAACATTTGGCGACAAATTTGGCAGTTTTAGTAGCGTCCATCAGATCCTGTGATGTATAAACAACAGGCAGGCAGGACACAATATCAAGTGTCCCATCGTTTATGGGGCAGCACCATATTTACACTCCAGGGCAGAGACATCTATAAATCTCCATCTGAACAGGTTTTCCTTGCTTCGGCCAACCCGTGTCCGGAGTCTATTCAAAGACTTCCAGATTCATGAATTTTGCAAAACTAAAGAAAAGAAATGTCGGTGTCGTCGTTGACCTGACGCTGCGTTTGACTTCAAAGCGGCAACGTCACTATCACCGTGTTTATTCTCAACCGCAACGTAACTGTCGTCTGCAGTCTGCCGTCGCCTTCGGAATCACACCTTAAGGGTTCTTCAAAAAGGACCGAATCACTGGATCGTAATACAAGACCATTATATTCACTATTGTTACAATCGCAACGGAAATAATTACTCTTGGGAGTTCTTTCATTTATCGTGGGTATGTCATTCATTAGTTAGCTACAGATCCTGGTGATAGAATTCGTCCGGGAAAGTACTGTAGCTGGCTATATATATGGTAAGGATTTTTTTAAATTTTTCCGTTGGCGTGAAATTGTTATAAAAATATTTCTTCTTTATTTGAATCGAATTTTTTCCACAGATCACGGGACCCTGATTCTTTTTTTAAAATAGTCTTAATTACTCCTTATAACATCAGCAATCTGCCAGTAAAAGTTCCGTTTGAATCAAACCACCCGTTTTGGAGATTAGCCGGAACAAACAGACAACACAACACATACACATCGGCTTGCAAATGTTTATAAATATCGTAAATACTATCATATGCATTCAATAAAAAGCTATTATTTTGAAATTACAAACCGACACTTCAATTTTATATATATATTTGTATAGATGAGAAGACGTAAGCCTATGACCAGTATGTATTGCCAGTGATTACATACGGGACCGAAACGATGTCGCTCACAATGGGTCTCATCAGAAGGCTTAAAGTCACCCAAAGGGCAATGCTGGCCAGGGCTGCGGGACTGTTCGAAAGAGATACTGCGGCCCTGGAACACAAAGGGCAAGGAAGGAACACGGATTTGTTTTAGTCAGTATAAGTCTGACACTACCTTCCACTCCACCCAGAGCGGGAAGAGTCATTTGATGATTTCCCACCCGAAAAAAAAGGACAGTGGAAAGGGCTATCCCTCTCCATTGCCCTTTTTTTTGGCTTGGAGTTTCCTACGCTACGTCAGTAACCTTGGTTTCCTTGCTTGTTCTAATCAGAAATGAGGAAATCCGCAAGAGAACCAACGTTGAATTGTCAAACTTAACAAAGGTAGAATTGTCAAACTTAAGTGGCAGTGGGCAGGGCACATTGCTCGCAGAACGGATGGCCGATGAGGCCGTAAAGTTCTGGAGTGGCAACCGCGAACTGGAAAACGTTGCGTTGGATGGTCTCCCACTAAGTGGAGCGATAACCTGGTGAAGGTTGCGGGGATCCGCTGGATGCGAGACACACGGGGCCGGTCAATGTGGCGACACTTGGGAGTGGCCTATGTCCAGCAGTGGGTGTCTTTCGGCTGAAATGATGATGATGATAGATGAGAGGTTTTAAGACAATAAGTACATAGTTTCCTCTACTAGTTTCTTTCTTAAGCAATAATAAGACCTATTTAGTACAACCCACCAAGCACTACTCCCTAGAATCATGACAAGCACTGCATTAGTATGGTTTAGTTACAAGAACTACAATTGTTTTAGCTTTAAAAACCGGCCAAGTGCGAATTGGACTTGCGCACCGAGGGTTCCGTAAAAACTTGTAAGTTTGTTGTACATATTTATGGTTTGCAGTTTTTTTTCCTATACATCTTCTGTAAGACATTGCTTCTTGCCAAATTTCATGATTCTAGGTCAACGGAAAGTACCCTATATATCCCTATATAAGTTTTGATTCCCTTCTGAAATGAAAAATATGCGAATATACCCGACATTAACGGTCATATCTGTCGATCGCATTGACTTAACATTTGTTTGTTCTGAAAGAAACTATAGCATTCCGAGTATTTGATTTTTTCAACTTAGTACCTTTCCGCGTTCCTGAGAAAAAGGGTCTTGACACGGATAGACAGACAGACAACTAAATGATCCTTTAAGTAAGGGTTTTTACCAAATGGGTAAGGAACCCTAAAAATACGTAACAACGATGTACTGAAAGGCAAGACCCGTGTATTATATGTATTTGACCTTCAACAAAAGATTGAGTTTCAGAAACTTGAAACATCGCCTTTCTTACAATAGGGCTTTAAGAGTTTATCGGAAAATACCAAAGTAAACAACTCGACCAAAAGTTATGTTTTGACATTTGTTTAAAATTAACTAGAAGCGGATGGAAATTTATTTCTAATAACTCAAGATTGGATATTTCAATGTTCTCGAATCTTTTTCGTAAGAACAAGCATAACATGCCTGAAATCCCCGAAGGGTTAGGCAGAGGTGTACCCGTACACCCACATTTCGCCAGTTATATTTAAGTCCCTTGTAATATGAGGGCGTTCATAGACATCGAAGGAGCCTTCGATAAAACAAACTTCTCCAGCATTAACACCGCCCTCTCCCGACATGGAGTAGAACAGGTACTGACAGACTGGATTACTAACATGCTAAGCAAACGAGTGGTTCGCCTTGCAGAGGATCGGCAGTTGGCCATGATAGCCAGAGGCTGCCCCCAAGGAAAATACTATCACCCATCCTCCGGAACCTGGTAATTAATGACCTGATCACATCTCTCAACGCAAACCACTTCTATACAATAGGGTACGCGGACGACCTCGCCATCCTCATTTCGGGGAAAGTGACGGGGACCATCTGCAATCTGACTCAACAGGCACTACGCATCGTCGAACGATGGTGCAGGGTATACGACCTTTCAGTGAACCCCACGAAGACTGAATTAGTCATGTTTACCCAAAAAAAGAGCACTAGGCCCTTATCGCCTACCCAAACTATTCGATACAGAACTCCAGTTAGCCGACGAAGTCAAATACCTGGGAGTCACCCTGGACAGTAAGCTAAACTGGAGCAGTCATCTAGACAACAAACTAAACAGGGCCTGCATAACCTTTTGGCAATGCAGGAGGATGATAGGTAAGAAGTGGGGCCTATCCCCTAAAATTATACTTTGGTTATACTGTGCGGTGATCCGATCCATGATCACGTACGGGGCAGTGGTCTGGTGGCCTCGCACCAAACTAGCCACAGCCGCCACCAAACTGCAACGCATGCAGAGGCTTGCTTGCATGGCGACTACAGGCTGCATGAGGACTACCCCGACCGTGGCTTTGGAAGCCATGTTGGGGCTCCCACCGCTCCATCTGTTCATATAGCAGGAAGCAACGATGGCTGCAGTACGCCTTAAAACTCTTCAATTATGGGGTAAGAAAGACACACAGCACACCGCGATACTAGAGGGATTCTACCAAGAGTTCCCCATAGCGAAAGCCATAAACGATCGGATACCTAAGCAGTTTGTATTCGATAAAAAATATAAAATCCAACTCCACGAAGATCACCGCTGTGAGGGACTAAACCCCGCAGAATTACGAATCTTCACGGATGGATCCAAAACTGATACTGGCACTGGAGCTGGAGTCTTCTCGGAGGATCTCAATATCCACATTGCCACACCATTGGGTGTTCAAAACACAGTATTTCAGGCAGAATGCATGGGCATTTCCCTGGCGGCAGCAGCTATCCTAGCCCGGAAGGTTGTGGATCACTCAATTCGCAATATCTCAGACAGCATGGCTGTACTGCTAGCACTGAACAACCACACAGTCAACTCTGGGTTAATATACGAGTGTCATCAACGCCTGAACTAGGTCGGTAATCTCAATAACATAACCATTCAATGGATCAAAGGATACAGCGAGTCCCGGGGCAACGATGCAGCGGACGAACTTGCTAGAAGGGGATTGAGTATGGTAGCAGGGGGTCCTAAACCAATCGTGCCGCTCGCCTTCGGGTATCTACGCACACTGGTACGGAAACGAACCATTGAACAGCACCACAAACTTTGGCTAGACCACGGTGAGTGCAGGCAGGCCAAGGAAGCTCTTCCTACTATCGACGGCCGCTTCACCAAACGGGCGCTTCGGCTGACCAAATTACAGCTGCGCGCAGTTACAGCCGCCATTACTGGACACGGCTCTTTTAACAAACACCTCTTTGTTATAGGAGTTACATACAGCCCCCTGTGCCGAGCCTGCATGGAGGAAGACGAAACAGCAGCCCACGTGCTTCTGCACTGCCCAGAGGTTGCACCATACAGGGCAAAGTACTTCGGTAACCCAGGTACTCTCCGCGAGATTGTCGGCAACATCAAGGCGCTGCTGGCCTTTCTCGGGGAGTTGGGGTGGATCGAATAAATTTCCCACCTGCACGCAAAATACGCGCATTGGACGTGGAGTTGCGGACACCAGCCCGTTATACAATACAATACAATACAATATGGGGGCGAGCCTATTGCCATCAATCAAGCACAAATCCAGACTTCGTGTCTGCTACTGAGAAATTGCTTATGGAAAAACCCAATACACTTTACCCGACCTGGGATTGGAACCCAGGACGTCATGCTCAGCAGTTGCGCTTACTACCACTAGACCAACGAGGCGCTATGGGACTCGGTTTTGCATGAAAGTTTTGCTTGCACATTTAAATGCATATCCTATCCCACAGTGGCAAAGGTTCCATAGAACTCGATTCCTACAGGCTTCCCTTTGAAAAATAGCATAGTCAGTATTCTATATAGACAAATAATATATTCACATTTAAGACATAATCCTGCTTAGCTCTTACAATAATAAAATTGACCCTTCGCTACTGCTATACCATCAAAAACATAATTAATGTGAAATAAGAGCCAAGTTCAATATTATGATACATATCTTGGTTGTTAACTTCAACGACCATGATGGTCAGTCCTGAAATTTTTTGTAACAACATGAAATATTTTATAACAACTTAAAATATTTTTTTTTTCTTATAACTTAGGATAATATATTGAAGCCTAACTGTCTGACTTGGATAGTTCTCGTATACGAATTATTATTAAGTACCTACTAAAACAGTCATGGAAGAGCCCTTTGTTCGATGGTTACTTTCTACCAGCAAGCCAAATTTTCGGAAGAATAAAATAAGAACTTACAGCTTTAGAACTTGACAAGGCTATAATATAATTCGTATATAAAAACTAGCCAAGTCTTTGACACGTTTATGTCAAATAGTTTTTGAGTTATGAGGAGGTCAAAATAGCTCCAAATGGTTCGTTTAATGATTTCATACAGTGCTCGCGTGTCTAGATCGTCTAAGGCCGGCTTAGCTGTTAAAATACTTACTGTTCTTTTAGCACAACCTTTGTTCTATCGTAAGAGATTAACTGTTATTCTAGTTAGAGGATCTTTCCACTGCAGGAAAAGGCCCAAAGCTTGACTCCATACTGAGCAACGATCCTTCAACGAAGGGCACACTTTAGTACAGCCAATCAGCTAACAAGGCTATTATATGTGGCCCAGGTCCATATACCACAGAGCGTTCGATCACCCTAACTTCAGGACCATCAACCTTGCTATCTGACTCCCAAAGTTCAGGACTAAAGTTTAAGGGTATGGCTTGAAGTATGAATAAGCTGTAGACTACATCGTGAGGAAATCATCATGGCTTTTTTTTCGAATAGGAAATCTTCAAATGACTTCTCCCGCTCTGGGCAGAGCGGAAGGGTGTGTCAGACTTGTACTGACTAAAACCCATCCATGTTCCTTCCTTGCCCCTTTGTGTTACAGGGCCGCGGAATCTCTTTCGAACAGTCCCGTAGCCCTGGCAGGCATCCGCCCTTCCGGGCCCACATCAGCATGCCTTAGAGATATTTCTCAATGGTATGTTAACCCAAGTCAGGGGCCCACGGGCGGCATAACATCTCTGACGCGAGAAAAAAGATTGAGTCAAGTGCAAGTGCAGTCAAGTTAAACAAAGTCATCGCAATAGAATACCTGTCTTAGTATTGTGGCTAACAAAGTAAGACAAGTTTTGTGATTAGGATACCATTTGCTTTACTAACGAACACTAGCACTTACACGTATGTTAATACAAAAATCAGAAGCTCGTGGCTAAATTATATCAGCCGCTCGGGTCGATCTTTAGGCTAAGCCGTACTTACATAGGTTGGTTACTTATCTCATCCGTGGATGAGATACCGAGTTACCGAGACATACCGAGTTTCCTCCGTACCTCGGAATGTACGTTAAGCCGCAATGTCAGGGCTGTCATTTGTAGATATTTGATAGTCGATGCAGGAAGTTAGTGGCCTGAAAGTCTGACAACCGTTCTTACTAAGGGGTATCGTATTACCTAGTACTAAAGGGGTTGTGGATGTCAGATAGGCAGTCGCTCCATGTAAAATACTGGTACTCAGCTGCATCTGGTTAGACTGGAAGCCAACCCTAACATTATTGGGATAAGGCTAGGCAGTTCGAAGGTTTATACAAAGATCATAACTTCGGCCACACGACAGAGAGCAATTGACTTTTTTGCACAATATGTAATAACAAAACACCTACTTCTGAATAACTGATATCTAATCAAATGAAGGCGTTGGAATAGCTACTTTTTCCTTTGCTCTGTAACTTCATAACTGTAATACAACCGAAACCTTCTCTGATTCATACACCAAGGTCAAAATATAAAGGACAAGTCATAAAGTTGAGCCCAAAACTTGAGAATAGTTGGAAAACCGCAGGGATGTTATGTGGAGTCACATTTAGTATAATTGTGTATCAATCATATTGTAGTTAGAGGACAAAGAGGGAAGAGGGAACTGAGAACAAAAGGAACCCGTAGTTTGAATTGAGATATCAAGAAGAAATTACTAGTTTATCGACAAGCCCGATTAGATAGCCCGATTTAGAGGTTGTATTTTCAAAAACCGTTACTTAGTGCTTATTTTTTTCTTCTTTGTTAATAAAAAGGAGGTTTTCATCCATACGGATATGCTAACCTTTTTTTTTTTCAGATGGGATATCATCAAATGACTTCTCCTGCTCTGGGCAGAGCAGAAGGGAGTGTCAGACTTGTACTGACTAAAACTCATCCATGTTCCTTCCTTGCCCTTTGTGTTCCAGGGCCGCGGTATCTCTTTCGAACAGTCCCGCAGCCCACGGATATGCTAACCATATCGTACCTTTTTAACTGTAATTGGAATAACTACATACTATATATCATAAGTAGAATCATTGACTAGGAATCTTCAGAAAGCGACAAAACCTTAATAAAGCATACTATTGTTTTAACTTCCTCGTTGGTCTAGTGGTCGCAAGCGCAACTGCTGCTGCATGTAGTCCTGGGTTCGATTCCTGGGTCGGGCAAATTATTGTTGGATTTTTCCATCAGGATTTTTTCAGTAACAGCCACGGAGTTTAGATTTGTAGTCAGTTGTTGCAAAAGGCTCGCCCCCTATTACATGGGACTTAAACATAACCGGCGAAATGTGGGTGTACTATTAGGTACAACTCTGTTTAAACCTTCGGGGATTGCAGGCGTGATGTTATGTTATATTTTGTTTTCAAAGGATCTGTGCTTATTCTCGGCGAGCGGGTTTTAAACAGTGCGTTGTCTATAATAGCACTGATATGATTATATTCATGCGTTTTTTGTTAAAATTTTTACATTTAAACCAGTGGCTATGGGTAGCTTAATAATCATAACAAAAATATATCAAAAATATACATTTTTACCTCATAGACACTTCCTCTTTTACCGCGCCAAAAAGAAATGACATTAAATGTGTTTGATCACATCTAACACTGTTTCCTATAAGTGTTATTACTTTTTTGATATAAATAGACATAAAACATCACAAGGAAATATTTCCTTTGATCCACGTGTTTCACATGTCAAGAGGTTCCGTACTCGTCAAGATTCACGTCCCATTTAGAGTTCCTTGGGGAATAGTTTGAGAGTAACGCTTTTAGATGTTTGTTGACTGAATGAGACAAATGTGTGCTTTTAATAAAAAAATGGAAAAGAAATATGGCTTATTTGGATACTCGTAGGGATATTCATTATAAAAAATATATAAATATTGTTTATATTATATAATTTTTTATTTATTTTTATTAATAAATAAATTATGTGAGACTCTGAAAAACAATCACCATTTGCCCCGGTCTGGTGTTAGGGTCGGCTTCCAGTCTAAATTTTTACGGTACGGTTTGCGCAGTGGCTTAGTGATTGGCTGCTCCGCTATGTGTCGCGGGTTCGATCCCCGCACGGAATAAATATTTGTATGGCCTAGCCTACAGATAGATACGGATACGGAGATAGCTGCTCCGTGTCTGGCTGTTTGTGTATGTTAGTTTAAATATTTGTAAACGCACCCACGATATCACGATACAGGAGATATTCCTAGTGTGGGGCAAAGTTAGTTATAAAAAAATGAATGCAGATGGATACAAGTATCCATCCAGCTCCATGTATCTTGACCTCCGCTACCTCATTCTGCAAAACACTATCTTTGATAAATTTTTGAATGAATATTCATTCTCAATCATTTAACGGGGATTCGGTTTGACCCGATCCGGAAGAGCTTTAAAACCGTGGTAATAAAAACGACAATCCAATGTGACACCACATTGGATTATCGTTTTTATTGGGTAGTTTATGAGTTATCTTCTACAATAGACAAGAATTTGTGTGACATACCATCATTCCTCAACTAAAAAGGCCGAAATAAAAGCCTTTTTTGCAAAAAAAAAAACAACTTTGAATTTTTAAGATAAAAAAGTTGTTTGTCTAGCTACCATCGTGACAATTTTGTACCCAACATTAAACGTTATTTATCTTGTCTGTGAAGTTTTGTAGACATATCTAAGTCACAGTTTACATAATATTTTGTCTATATCACCTACTCTTCACGATTACTGATTTTGTTTTCGCAATTTCCATCGCATTTGATAAAACAGGGACTCTGCGTACTGCCAACGGAATTGGCGAAGCTGCCGTATGCGATAGCACTCCTGCACCGCTATTCACAAACGCTTCGATTCGATTTCGATTCGGAAAAGCGTATGGCTATCTCGCTCGCTTTCGTAATGCCAAAAAAAGATAGACATACGATTTGTCGAAATCGAAATCGAATCGAGGCATTTGTGAATAGCTATGCTGCTCTGTTTCTCGTTGAAAGATAGAGAAGGATAGGAGCATCGCGTTTCCGTGCAGCTAGATGAGATGCAACCCTTTTTTTATTTTATTTTTTCGGATGTTAAATCATCAAATGACCTGCTCTGGGTGGAGCGGAAGGAAGTGTCAGACTTGTACTGACTAAAACCCATCCATGTTCCTTCTTTGCCCTTTGTGTTTCAGGGCCACGGTATTTCTTTTGAACAGTCCTGCAGCCCGATGAGATGCAACCCTAAGGTTGCGTGTCCACCAAAGATGAGCAAGGACATGATGTAACCAGGGATGTGTGTGGAACTAACCAGCAGTAGCGAAGGATCAATTTTTGTAAGAACATGTCTTTCATGTGATTATATTATGTCTATAGAATACTGTCTGTTCCAGTTTTCAATGGGAAGCCGGTAGGAATCGATTTGTATGGAACCTTCGCCACTGTTAACCAGTCACATAGCTAGAGTACCTCAAAACTGTGAAAAAGAAGCGATATGATTGGTTAGTTTCACACACATGCGAGCGAGGGCGCTACGCATCCTCGCTCATCTCTGGTGGAAACGCAGCCTAAGAGTGTCCGACCTAGAAAACGAAGTGAATCACAAGAGAAACGAAGAAACGAAAAACGAGAAACGAAGTGAATAACTCCTTTGAAATCCTGTTAGCTTGGTACACTAGATAAAATACCTAGCTCAAAGGTTTACTTACCTTTGGTCTAGAATTTTATTTCCAGTCATTTTCAACCCCAAACGTTTTGGTTTTGGCGATGCAACCGTTTGTAATGTGAGAATGTGTATGTAACGTTGTTGTATAATAAATCAGGATTGGTGTTTGCAATGAGTTTCAGTTTGCAGAAAGTTATAGTGTAACATCATCTATGGCAAACAACTCTGCTGGTAGAAAAACCTTAAATCTTTTTTCGTTCTTTTCTTAATAAAAGTCTTCTATTTAGTCACTTACAGCCAACGTACCAATAGCTTAAACTGCTAGGTACAGAAGCAAGACATTATTTAAAAGAGAGCCCTCTAAGGCAAGGAAAGATTTTCAAAAAATGCATCCCTTATACAGAGTGTAAACGGACTCTTCTCGAAGCCGTCAACCAAGCATTATGTAAATCAAACTAAGTAACTTTACGCAAAAATCATTGCTGGGAAACGACTTTTTATTTTGGGGTGAAAAATCACGTTTTACGTTAGGACTCAATGTAACGCATTCAAAAAATTGAGCTGATGGATGGATTAAATAGTACGGAGGTCGTGAAGGTGTCTTAACTAAAAAAATATATTAAAAACATATATTTAAATAAAAACTTGTTAAAAAGTTGGAACTCTAACCCCGAATTACCCCGTAAGTAGAAGTTTCCCAGGCCATACCTGGGAACTTTCTAGACTCTAAAACAAAAAAATATCGCAATGACGACGGAGAGAACAAGTGCTTTCGGCTTCGTTAAGAGTCTTTTTACGACCATTATGGGCTGAGAACTGGATGAAGTTTGATTTATATAACATCACGCCTGTAATTCCCGAAGGGTTAAAACATAACAGAATAAACATAACTGAAATGTAGATACACCCCACATTTCGCCAGTTATGTTTAAGTCCCACGTAATAAGGGAGGAAGCTCTTGCCATCAACAACAAACAAATCCGGTCTCCGTGGCTGCTACTGAGAAATTTCTGATGGAAAAACCCAATAACAATTTGCCCGACCCAGGAATCGAATCCAGGTCCTCATGCTCAGCAGTCACGATTGCGAATACTAGACCAAGTCATCATCTTAAATAGTCAAGAAATTTGACTATTTAAGATAAATATTCGTTAAAACTTTTGCTCAGCAGTTGGACATTCCATGCTAGAGCACAAAGGGAGAAAATTAACGTCTCGATTCTTAATTAAGAAAGAAAGAAATTGGATTATTTAACTCAGATCAAGACACAGAAGTTTAAGTCTTGCTATCATCACCACATTTATGAGACACACACCATCAAAAAAACATTCAATCACCCAAAAATGGTTACATCTAGAATAACTATGACGGCTCTTTTTTCACATGCCGGATATCCTTCGCCGGAAATCCGCTCGCTACTTCACCGGTCACTCGTCTCCGGTCGCCGTCCGGGTATTAAATATACTGTGAGTCACTTTCATGTAAGTAGCCGGATCTGAACCGGATCAAACGACGTACGGTTTGAAAGAACCTTTGATAGCACGCTTCGACCATTACGCGAATTTAAAATATGGTTGCAGGATTTACAATTGAGAATGTATTTTCCGTTACATGTTACGAGCAGTATGGTATATTTTTCTTTGAAATACGTACTTGGTAGGGTAACGTTTGTACAGTCAGCTTCACGATGTGGGTAGCCCCTTGAAAGCACTACCCAATTGATGCAGCCCACTGTACGTAAAATATAAAGCGCTGACCACAGCGCCAGTTTTCCTTTTTAGGGTTCCGTAGTCAACAAGGAGCCCTTATAGTTTCGGCATGCCCGCCCGTCCGTCTGTCCGCAGCTTAGGTCAAAGACTTTTAGTACTAGAATGCTGTAATTTGGCATGAATATACACATTAGTTACCCCAACAATATGATTAAATAAAATCTCGAAAAGTATTTTTTTGTATAACGAAATTAAAAGGAAAATTATCACGGTCAAGTAGGATTTACAAGTTTACAAGTAATAGTCGACCAACTTATAAAATGTACTTTTATAACATATTTTCCTAAGCATAATGTATATGGGAGCACAGGTTTTTCAACTGCAAATGTAAGTTTGTTTTTATATTACAATAATATAGTAATACTAATAATATTACAAATCATCGTTCGGAGGCAAATCGAACCGTAGGAAGTGTCCGGATATTTTGATGGGACGGGATGGGATGAGATATTTTGATGGGCAACTACGGAACCCTATATTGTGCGTGGCCCGACACGCACTTGGCCTGTTTTTTCATACTTCGGTTCGGCCGTTCCACTAGTTCGCAGTGTGAACCAAAGTGTGTGTGTTAGTGTGTGCTCGCTTACTCGCTCGCTAGCTACGATGTGGCTTGCGCTTTAATCTAGCAATAGAAAGAGGTAGACGATACTGCGATAAACTATCAGCGTGCATTCAGAGCTAATCGCCAATGATACCTGCTTACTTTAGTTTTACCTGTGAATTTTATGGCTCCATTTGAGCTCCGTCAGTTGAGTAAAATATGTATGAAATGCTTATGCCCGCAGCTTCGCCCGCGTGGAGTTCGATAATTGTCCCACGGTATCGTACTACCGGGATTAAAAGTATCCTATGTAATATTTAATCCAGGTTTGAAACAATCTCTCATCCGGTCAGTATTTTTTGTTTGAAAGAGGAATAGACATTCATACATCCTCAAAAACTTTCGCATTTATAATATTAGTAGGACTACTATATATGGGTCATCAAGAAAAGTGAGTTTTTCGAATGACGCCAACGTCCAGTAACCATAAAGTTAGACAAACAACATAATCCAAAAAAAAACCTACAGGCTCCTCCAAGTAGACCCCGAAAACGTTCAAAAAGATTCTAAAATTACCACTTACACAATCTTATCCAAAAAAAGAAACCTCAAAACGTTTCAAAAACGACACTAGACTAGAATAAAAACACCAAAAAGATACTAAACTTGAACAAAAAGACCAGAAAGATGGAGCTGAACATGAAAATGGCTTCATCTAAGCCGTTTACTGGTCTGTTCAACAGTGACTATATCTTTTATATGTCTTCACTTCGTCCCTTCGATTCCGACTGGCCACCACAATCGCAAATCACATTATATGGGCTCCGGGCACTGTAGAATGGACGTTGCAGTATCAATGAGGCGAGCTATGTTGAGAGTATATTAGTCTGTGCTAAATAAATGTATTTTATTTATTTAAACTGCATGTACAAGAATTGCGTTTCGTTTCTTTGTCGTTATCCATGAATTTCATTTAATTTATAAAGGCGTGAGTGTTTATTGGAGATTTTAATTAATAATATTGCAACACCAGCATTAAAATATAAACCATTATGTATACTGTGGCAACATTCTTCCCTTCCATCTGCGACACTGGACCAATACAGAAGTGAATTTAGCTTTTCCGCCATTTTATTTCGTCTTTCTCAGCACTGAAGTACCAGCACTATAGTAGCAACTACCACCAGTGGGGGCAGACGGGAATAAACCATCAGCACCTAACCTCAATCACAAAGCTACACATTGATCCTTCGAGCCGGATCTGAACAAACCACCTATGGATTTGATGCTTTAGGTTATTTGGAAAAGTAAGCATTCATTTTTATCCTTGTCCTTTTACACACTAAACTTTAAGGGGTTATTTGAAATCTTTCGGTCTTTGAAAATACCTCAGAAGAGTCATAAGTTGCAGGGACACAGGTTAAGGTAACGTGAGACATGGCAAGATAAAATTGAACTAATGTTTAGAGTAGACTTTTTTAGTTAGTGTAGTTAATCAGTCTAAAATGTTTCCACTGCTGGGACACCAGCCCCCTCAAAGTGCGAGTAATGCGACTCTTCTTCTTCGACACGATGTTTTTTTGGTCCCAAAATTTCGCCACTTACATCAACATCTTTGGAGCCAGCTCTTTATTTCACCTTAACTGCATGATTTGGTGTTACAATAGGAGTGTTACGGAAAACTGCAATCAGAGTGTACCATGAAATTAAATGACCATACAAACTAGTAATTGTCAGCCACTATAGCCTTTTAAATTATTTTTAGAAAATTTTTAATACTCCATTTTACCTACAAAGTTGGCGCTCTATAGTCCCCTTCCTACCCCCAAACGCTAACCGAAACTATCCGCAGATCGAACTCCCGTGTCTCGCGCGTCTCGTTACGTAAGATCAATCGCCGGCGCACAATGTGACGACTTAGTTACGAGTTCCGCCAGGCTATGTACTCGTACCGGGACGTGAAAGGAACCGGGCACGGCCTCAAACGACACGATTTGCATGATGCTTGTCTTTCAAAAAATGCCTTTTAATGGCTTCATTGACATTGGATTGGCTTTGACTTTAACAACCATCTCAGGCACTAATCTGCATGGTTTTAACATGACTTGACCGAGATTATTCAAAAGAGACTGTGACCTCTGAGTTTGTTTGTTTTGGTGATTTTTCTAAGGTCTACTCGGAAAGGAACCGCCTAATACCTTAAATATTTTCTTTCTTGACGTGTAAAAGTGTTTGTGAATCTAATTAAATACGCGGTCAAACCGACCGAAGTGGACCCTGAACTTTGATAGATATTTTGTCAAAATCCAGGTCACTGACGCAAGTCGCGTGTCGCTTGATCATGTAGTATGGCCAAGGGGTAAGGGGTTAGAATTGGATGCAGGGTTACTATTGTATTGCATTTTAACAAAAGAGTTCTGTATGCGTTTAAGGTAGTTTGGTTTAGAATTACGATTATGGTGTGGGTTTTGGGTTTGGTTCTCGGGTCTGAGATAAGCGCCCATTTTGGAAAAAAGGATGGACGGAAATCCGAAATTGCTTTTTGGCTCCAATAGCTGTGCCGAGTATACATTTTCGACACCACATCTGGTGTGTTTTGTGATGTTATCCCAGTTTTGAAAAATTTCTCGAAGGATTTAGAAATACTCACTAGATGATTATCAAGTGGGACCGAATCTTGTACCTAATTGTAATCCTTCGATTAAGAATTGAATGTTAAGAAAACCCCATCAACAAATGAATATGCGCTCTGTAGAGCTATTAACTAATGCGGCAATAAAATAAACAATAAAAACATAAGCTAAACAATAAATATTATATAAAATAACAAAATCCTCTCTGGGCTGCCACCTGCCAAAGTCACACATCGTGGTTGAAATATGTTCTAGCCACAACACAGGAATGTTGAAAAGTTTCAGTCCGGTTCATCTGGTATTACCAGCTTTCTTCTCGGAGCGATCTTTATGTTAGGCAGTGCTTGCTTGTTGGTCCGTGGATGGGTCCCATTACATACCGAGTTTCCTCCTTGCCTCTGAAACCATGTTAAGCCGTTGGTCCCGGCTGTGATTTGTAGATTTTTGGCAGTCGTTACAAGTAGTCACTGGCCCAAAACTCTGATAACCAGTCTTACTACGGGGTATCGTATTACCCAGTGCTAACTGGGATGTGAAGGTCAGATATGCAGTCGCTCCATGTAAAGTACTGGTATTCAGCTGCATTCGGTTAGACTGGAAGCCGACCCCCACAAAGTTGGGAAAAGGAAGGTAGACCTGGATGTAGCGTTATGCGAATGCCTGGCACTATCTCACCACTGTAAAATCACACGAATAAGGAGAAAGAAGATCGGAACAGTGAGAGCACAAGCTCAGTAATGTTTATACAGAAATACAGGATGAGGATTAAGTCGCCTGTATCCTTCAAGGATGTGAGTCTACCCATCATATTAAACAGATTTCCTAAAGAAACTCGTATCCGACTCATTTCTAAGGTAATCGAGGGCGCTCTAAACATTCGTTTAAGATAGTGGCTGCGAAAAGTAGCGAATTTTTTGTCATGGGACTCATATTCATGGTTATTGAGGGCGCTCTGAATGAATACGTGGTCAATGCAAATCATGATCTTAAAAACAAAAGAACACCCTTTAGAGGTCGCCCTAAAACAGATTAGAGCAATAATTTACCCGCATTAAACCTTCTTCATCTGTTGTTTCTATTTACGGTCGGGTTGAATGGGGGCTATCGTGTCTAGACTTCTAGAGGCATTCGTGTAGAGTAAGGTCTTCCGAAATGTCAGATGTCATAGAGTTCTCGCGCGTTGCGTGCTTTTTTATCACGTATTTGAAGTAATATTCATGATTCTGGTCGAGATTGCGCCATTCCTGATTAATTATGACTTGAAAATTTTAAGTAGCAACTTAGGATCTTATTTGTTAGTACTTGGAGGTAGAATGATTTTTAAATGTTTTATGCTTGTTAATGTTAGGGAGAATATTTGTAAATATGTATCTGAAGTTTACACTATGTTGATATACAAAATGAAATAAACTTTTTATGAAGTTATTTGTACTTTAAAGTATAAAATAGAATTAATGACAGGACCTTACTCGACAGTGGCGCCATCTGGTGAGCTTTAAAATAATAGTTTTGGTCATTGTGCTGTTATGGTCTTTAACAACACTTTAAAAGACTCGTTGTTCATAATATTAAACGAGACTCGACCTTCTGAATTTTCCCACTACTGTTGGAACGAACAAAACTGCACTCAACTAGATATAACTGCAACGAGGCCAGTCCGAACCGCTTCAAACTGGAATGAACTGGATCTGACTAGTTTGAGCTGGTTTTGCGCAAAAGTTCTTTTTGTTTATTCAAGTTCAGCTGTTTTGTGGCCTGCTGTCGACCCTGCTCTCGTTTTGCTGATCAGGTCACGTTGGATAAATGGATTATTTTGTTGTTGGCGTTGATTTAATGTATTCTTCTTCTTTGGGTGTCGATAGACTGAAATAATAATATAATAAGTTAAAATAATGCCCGACCAGTATATTGCCACCTGCACAGCTCTGTCATTGGCTTCATTTAAATTCTGGAAGGTGCAGGTGGCTGTGCAGCATGGGTAAGAAAGGAGGTGGGGCATATCCTGCAGAGCTTAGCCTCCACACTCACATTGTCTTTGGGACGGGTCGATGATACCCCAATGTATTTGTGTCGTGTCACTATTTTTAAGACATGACAAACAAATGGAAACTGTGAAACTAATGGTACAGCTATTTCCAAACATCTTCATTGGTTAAAAATTTGTTAATGGATACATATTTTTACATAGCTGTAATTAAATGTGGCGAAGTTTTTTGAATAGCTCGACTGCATTGTTGCCTCGAAAGATATCTAAAATCCAAGAGATCCGTGTGCTAGTTACAATCATAGGCCATTATAATTACAGCACATGGGAGACAGATATTTGCAGACAAACAGATAACAATGCTATTGGGATAAAGGTATTTTGGGTGTATGAACGAAAAGTTCTCTATCCACTATAGACAAGGGAGGATCCTCGGACCAGACGGGTGTTATGCCTGGTGACCTACTGCCCGACTGTTGTTGTCGGGTTTTTGGTAAAAAAAAAAAAAAAATTCAATCTATTTATTTTCAAAAAACTTTCATATTAGTTATAAAAAAAATAACGCTCAATCTTTTTGAGGCAAGATTATGTGCGCCATTGATTATTATTAGGTTACTCGCTCACATTCTTTGTCTGATAGTGGACCCACACGTACGCCCGTCCGAGTTTTCAGCCGTAAAATAGGTTTTAAGATTTTTTTTATTTGACGAGGTTTTTTATTTTGTAATTCTTAAGTAGTAGTAGTAGTAGTAGTAGTAGTAGTTGGTAGTAGTCTTAAGTCACGGATAATTTTAACTGCGTGATGTAGGTAGGTTTTTTTTTTTAATTTTGATGTTTAGTTCATCGTCTGTGTCATAGATGGCACTGTAGTACTTTTTTTCTTTGTTGATTTACTACTTTTTGTAGTGCCGTTTCAGTTTAATTCCTTCCTTGCTGATCCTGTTAACCCAGAAGCAACCAGGATCTAATTTATCAAATCAAAAGTAAATGTCCGCGTTCCTACTGTAGTGTATCTATTCAACAGAGATATGGTAACACTGTCTCACAACCACAAGTAGTCGGGTAGCTGTCACTAATGACAACGGTGAGTCACCACTTATGGCGGGAGTTGGAAGGTGAAGCCAACCCTGGACTGGGGGTTAGTGTTGTTAGTAAGCCTGTTATAGTTAGTAAATGGTGGTATTTAATACTTTAACTGTAAATCCCCTTTTTTCAATCAAAATATTCGAAATCACCACCAAAAATACTGAATTGCACACTAACTTTGCTCATCAAATAAATCAATTATACTTTACTGTTAGATCTTTAAAGCTTAACTGTTTTACTGAATGACTATTTGTTAACTAAAAGTAAATCTAAAACTAACCACCAGATTTAGTAAATGATCACCAAAAATACTTAATGATCACCAAAATTAAATCTCTATTTTAGTGTGGAAACTCGACGAAGCCCCACTGTGCGGGACTTCTATTTCTGTCTAAAGGGTTTAAAGGAACCTAACTAACCTAACCTCGGGGTGCCCTAAGTTCCCTATCGTCGCAGATTATTCAAAACCGCGACTTCGATTTGCAGTCCGAAACTCGACAAAAATTTAGTGACCAATTCAGTTGTAATATTGAATAATTTGTGTGCAAATCAGTATTTTTGTTTTACGCAGTAGGTTATTAGTGGAGAAATTTTGTTTGCTTAAATTTCTAAATAGAGGTGCAGTTAAAAATTCTCCTTTAGTAAATTGTATTAGTGGATACTACACCCACCTAATTAAGCTCAAAGATTAAGAAAACTGGTTTTTTTTAATGGATACTTGTTATACTTTTACCGCATGACAACCTTGCATTTCATTCCCGCACAAGTGTGTTTACTTCATACTCCATCAGGGACGTAAGCCTATAACTCCATATGACATATATGCCGTTATAGCCTCAAGCGTAGCGTACTCGCATTAGCATATCCTCTCCTTCAAACATCGACCTCTTCTTCATTCAATTACCATGTATTGATGTGTGAAGACGATAATATTACGATGCTCTCTGTTCGTGAGGTACGATTTTGTCGGAGTCGATTGTAATCATCGGTCCACCTAGTGGGAAGCCTTCCAACGCAACGTATTCCGGTTCACGGTCGCCAAGCTCCAGAACTCCTCCCACTTCTCCCATCTACATCTTACTCCCATCGGCTATCTGTTCTGCGAGCAATGTGCCCTGGTGAAGGTTACGGGGATCCGCTAGATGCGAGACGAACGCGACCGGCCAATGTGCCGACACTTGGGGAAGGCCTATGTCCAGCAGTGGACGTCATTCGGCTGAAATGATGATGATGATTGTAATCAAGAGATGAAGAAGCAACAAATCATCATCTCCTTTTCCCAACTATGTTGTGGTTGGCTTCCAGTCTAACCGGATGCAGATGAATACCAGTATTTAACATGGAGCGACTGTCTAACTGACCTCTAGAACCCAGTTACTGAGTTTTACGATACTTCTAGGTAAGACTGGTAGTCAGATTTTCTGGCCACTGCCTTCCTGTCATGACTGTCAAAGAAATGAAATGTGTAAACCAAATAAGAGGAAGTTCAAAATTATGAGCAGCATCATTCTTTTCCCCTTATCCCAATTAATTCAATTTATTGGGGGTCAGCGCAGTACGTCTTCTACTTCCATAAACTCAAACTCAAACTCAAAAGCATTTATTTCAATTAGACCATAACAGGCACTTTTGAATGTCAGAAAAACAAAGAAGGCTAAGCTACAGTCACAGACACAAAGCATAATAACTTGTGAAAGTACTGTAGTTGCCCATTCCAAAGCATAGATCTCTATGGAGAAGAATGGGCAAGAAACTTCATGGACACTCTTTTCAATCGAATAATTGTTACAAAATCTTGGTTACATCATTCATGTTGAGATTATACATTGTATGTGAGAACGATGTAGAAATACGTGCACGTTAAGAGCGTCCAGAGTAAAAATGATATCAATAGTTTAAAAACGAAGTAACTAGTTAAAATAAACCGTGGCAGCCTAGAGATGACCAGTCCCAACTTACAGATACTTATCTATTACTCGTCATCTCAGCAGTCACCTCCTTTCTTGCAATATCATCCTTCACACAGTCCATCCATCGTTTCTTTGGTCTTCCTCTACTCTATAAAACCATTCAAAATCATACTCAAAACTTTCCTCAAGACATTTTCCTCATTCCTCCGCATCACATGCTGTTTCCTACAAAAGTGCATACAATGCAAAGTGCTACAATACCTACATGGTCAAAATTTATGGAACAGGTGTTTTTTTTGACGTGACACCGTCTAATAAATCGATGAACGCCGGCTGCATGCACGAAAAGGTGTCTCGTTACGCTCATTGTCCCGTTACGCTCATTGTACGCATGCGCCGCATCTATCTCTTTTGTACTCGATTTTATGACGTTGTCACGTTAAACTTTCGTCCGTAAACCAACTTTACAGACCACCAATTTATTTTTTGAGAGCAGCGGTGGCCCAGTGGTAGCGGCCCCGACTTATGAACAGCAAGTCGTGGGTTCGAACCCAGGCAGACGCATAACTTTGTGTAATTTATTTCATCACCACTGCTCTCAAAAAAGGTGAAGGAAAACATCGTGAGGAAACCGGCATGTCCTAGAACCAAAAATTCGAAGACGTGTGACATCTACCAATCCGCACTGGGCCCGCGTGGTGGATTATAGCCCATCCCTCTCATAGAGAGGAGGCCTGTGTCCCAGCAGTGGGAACATTATAGGCTGATGATGATGATGATGATTTTTTTTTTTAATAACCGTTAAATCGTTTCCGCGTCGGTGTCCGTCCCACTCCATATTTGACTTTGAAAGTAGGAAGTTCACCTTTGTAGACTACAAGATGTACACTTAGCTACAATCGTACTACTACAAAAATAAGCTCAACTCCTTAAAAATAAAACACAATTTCCATTACAAAGGTAGGTAACAAGTAAACAGCATTAAGCTCAGCAAATAGAACTTAATCAACGAATTTGATGATTAAAAACATCGTTGATCAATCGTTCATCGTATTCAGCGCGCAGGTGCAGTAACCAGCAGGCTTACTCTAATTAACTCGAATATCATATTAGTCAACTTGAGTTAAATACTTTACAAGCTCTGATATTAATACGGCGTTTAAGCTTCTACGTAAACGATAGGTTTGCAGCGTTGCTTCGTTTATAATAAATTCTGTTATTTTTCTTTGCAGCTCTCCACAGTATTACGGTTCTGCTTTCTTACTTTTAATTCTTTTGGTCTTATGATTATGAGCTTTTTTGAGGAGCTCGTGGCTAAATAATAACAGCCACTCGGGTCGGTCTTTAGGTTAAGCCGTGCTTGCCTAGGTTGGTCTGTGGATGGGTGACCACCCATTACGTACAGAGTTTCTTCCGTGCCTCGGAAAGGACGTTAAGCCGTTGGTCCCGGTTGTCATGTGTAGATCTTTGACAGTCGTTACGTAGTCAGTGGCCCAAAAAGTCTGATAACCAGTCTTTTTTTTTATTTTTTTTAACCCACACTAGGAATTTCTCCTGTATCGTGGGTGCGTTCACAAACATTTAAACTCACATACACAAACAGCCAGACCCGGAACAACTATCTGTAGGCCATACAAATATTTGTTCCGTGCGGGGATCGAACCCGCGACACGCAGCGCAGCAGTCAATCGCTCAGCCACTGCGACAACCGTGCCGTCTTACCAAGGGGTATCGTATACTCAGTACTAACTGGGTTGTGGAGGTCAGACAGGCAGTCGCTCCATGTATAATACTGGTATTCAGCTACATCCAGTTAGACTGGAAGCCGACCCCAACATAGTTGGGAAAAGGCTAGGCAGATGATGATTATGAGCTTTTCTTGGTATCTTTTTAGGACTGTATAACATGACTTCGACAAACGGAAGGGCGATTAACGCTTATGCGATATCATTGATGGTATTAGTTCAAAGGTTTCATGTATTCTGTGATAGCTCTAGAACCGCACACAAAAAGAAATAAAAAATCTACAGTCATCCTCTTCCTGCCCTTATACTATTCTATTTGCGGCGCAACACGTTTTCTTCTTCCATTCTCCCCTGTCAGACGTCACGGCATCATTTACTCCTTTCTCTTTCATATCAGTCTTCACACAATCCATCCATCTTTTCTTTGGCCTCTCCATCCATCAACATTCATGTCCATCACTCTTTTAGTCACATGCGTTTCATCCCTCCTCATTACATGTCCATACCAAGACAAACGACTTCCTTTTAATTTTTCTGTAACAGACGCCACTTTCAAACTTCCTCTAATATACTCATTTCTTACTTTATCTATTCTTGTCACTCCACACAATCTACACTATGCCAATTATTAAGCCAATGTAGCTAAAGTAACTGCGTGGACATCCTGGACATTCAAACAGCATCATTTCAACCAAAAGACGACCACAGCTTAGACAGACATGCCTCCCAAGAGCCACTACATCGATCAGTTTTGTGTTTCCCACGTGTTCCAACGTTCCG
Source organism: Lycophotia porphyrea (assembly GCA_950005105.1). Taxonomy (NCBI): domain Eukaryota; kingdom Metazoa; phylum Arthropoda; class Insecta; order Lepidoptera; family Noctuidae; genus Lycophotia; species Lycophotia porphyrea. The sequence continues at coordinate 13,941,695 of OX465406.1, forward strand.
CGTTTCCAACTAACTAAAAATAAACATGAGAAAATACTTTTTTTAAACGACGAGATTGTTTGGCTTTGTTTATAATATGTATATAGGTACGAAACAAAGTGGAAATTAATTGAACATTTTCATCGTTTTTCAATCAATCAACCGTTTCGTGTTGGGCCGAAAACCCAAAGTAATTTTTCCTTGAAACAATCCAACAGTTAGGGTGATATAGGGTTTATTAATCACTTTACATTACAATAAATAATTAAGAAAATTTTATTCAATAGGATAAACTAACTACATTAATAATTAAAAACCATTAAACTAAAATAAATAAACTAACAACAAACTATAAAAGGGCATCGAAAAACTCTTCCTCAACGCTGTCAGCTGGTAATGTGCCCATGTGGTAATGTAGCCTCTGGCCAAGGTAAAGGCCAGCCCTAGGGTCACGGGAAGCGACAACTAATAATTAAGTAAATTGAATTGAAAATATTCATGTCAGACCAAGCCCACAGTAATTGATCCAAATCTGGCTATCCACTCTATCCGACACCACGCTCAGAAGCGTGTTGGTGATACCCTTTACACGAAATCGCAAGTAGGCCGTTCTTCTGCGGAGCACCGCCTGGAAGCCGTTCGTACTGTGGTCGGCGAACATGCCGAAGACACTGCACCGCCATGGGAGCCCCAACAAACCCCTGAACGCGTTTATATGCATAACCACTAACTTTTACTTTAGTCAAAATCATCATCATCATCGCCTAGCTTTGCCCCGTATTTGTTAGGTTCGACTTCCATTCAAATGAGATGCAGTATACCAACAAATAGGTACTAGTATTTTACATGGAGCGACTGCCTATCTGACCTCCACAACGTAGTTACTTGAAGTGGAAATTATACTTTTTCCAACTTCTCCGCCATTCTTTTCTGATTAATTTCGTTGCGGGAACCAAAAGAGTTAAATTGTTTCTCTGGGACTTCGTCGAACTTCATTGTTTCGGCGCTTTTCTGGTGATCGCCACTGTTGATTCTGGCTTTCAGGAGTTTCAGTGGTGTAGGAATAGCGTGGCGGGCAAGTCACAAAAAAAACCGAGTTACTGGGTTATTGATAACCTTTCGAAAATCTGGTGGAGTTGAGTTTCTGATTATCTATAACGACTGCCAAAGATCTACCATCGTCAGGCGAGACCAACAGCTTACCGTGTACTCAAAGGCAAAGGCATTAAAAGTTAACATTAATATGAATAACTGTTTGTAATATGTGACTCTTGGCAAGAAGCCACCATTTTGAATATATAGACTCATACTAACTAGTTTAATGTTTATTAAATACATTTCACCATACTATTTATGTTTTGCTGACAAATTATTATGTCAATTTGATTCTCTAACTTAATGTAGCACTCACAGAACTACCCAATCTGCCGTAAGGCGAATGTGTCGTAAAGCGCATCTGCAATAAAGCGAATATGTCCTTTTTTTTTTACGGATGGGAAATCATCAAATGACTTCTCCCGCTTTAGGCAGAGCGGAAGGGAGTGTCAGACTTGTGCTGACTAAAACCCATCCATGTTCCTTCCTTGCCCTTTGTGTTCCAGGGCCGCGGTATCTCTTTCGAACAGCCCGCAGCACCCGCCACCATCAGCGAGACATTTGAGTGAGCATGACATTCTCTCAGCCACCAGGGCAAATTCTGTTGGAAGTCCCATCGCGGTGACCCGTGGCATGTCTAACATTCACTAATTTGTTTTTTCCTACAGTCGCTATCACAAGACGCGTATCACTTGAGCGTGTAGCTCGTGGCCGAGCCTTAACGGTTGTTATCTATAGGTAATTCTGTACAGACCCTCTTCAATGGAGAATAAAGGAACTGGGTTCAATGTATTGCAACTTGACCGATCTCTTCATCACACATTTTCGGTCAGCCTTTGATTAAAAAAAAACATTATGGTACTTTCTTATTGACCAGGAGCAACACCTGTCTAGTTAGAGGATCCCTTTTCAATGAACTTACTTTGCGCCCTGTTCCTGTTCTCCGTTAAAAAGGCAGGCGATCTGTGGTGTTACCATGACGTTTTGAAGCAGTATTGTTTTATTGCCATTCCAGTGTGGAAAAGAGACATAGCTATAAAAGTTGTCTAGCGCTATCTCTTTTCCACACTGGAATAAGATTTAAATAATACTTCTTTAAGACATTATGGTAGGCGGGCTGCGGGACTGTTCGAAAGAGATACCGCAGCCCTGGAACACAAAGGGCAAGGAAGGAACATGGATGGGTTTTAGTCAGTACAAGTCTGACACTCGCTTCCGCTCTGCCCAGAGCGGGAGAAGTCTTTGATGATTTACATTCCGAAAAAAAAAAAAAAAAAAAAAACATTATGGTAGGCCACCTGTACGAGGGCTGCGGGCTGTTCGAAAGAGATACCGCGGCCCTGACACACAAAGGGCAAGGAAGGAACATGGATGGGTCAAGACATGGATGGAACAAGTCATTTCATGATTTCCATAAAAAAAAAACACAAATCCCCCTTTTCAACTGACGAACATTACATTGCTGTTACTCCACCCCCAAAAATGTATCAGATGCCATTTTAAAAGTCACAATTTCCAATCAATTTAAGGGATAACCAAGTACAAAACATAATCTGCTCAAAGTGCTGTCGTGCTAGACAATTCATCAGCGGGACGGGCTCTGGGCTAAAAGCAGTAACTTCAGCCTGTCGTCTAGACATAGACATGGCTAAGCTTACGTCAATCTGCCTTGAACGTAGAACCATCCATCAAAGTGATTTTCAAATTATTGACTGGCTTATTTTTGAATCAGGGAGTCTTTTTTATGAAAAAAAGCAATGAATATACTTTGTTTTTGTTTTTGAATGAATAATACATCGGGTTGTCAGGATTCTGTTAGGCTCGTACATCATGTGGCCAGACGATAGGTTTCGTGAAATGAAAATACACTGGGTGCGATACACTGTCTCTATTAAACTAACAAATTACTTGAATTAACACAATACCACGGGGCACATTGAATCGGGCACAGTTCCAGGACGTCTCAACTCCACTGCGATCTGGACACTCAATGTCGTTCTCGCCGCGAGCTGAAAACATCAGGGCTCTGTAGAAGCACGCTGTGGTGTTAGTAGACTTGTCAGTAGGTCGCGTGACGTCACCACCGGTGTACTTGCGATTCATTTTAATTCCGTACCAATGACCGCATCCCACATTTAACTGCTTCGTTGGTCGGGTCGGGCCAAGTGCTATTTGGTCTTTCCATCAGGAATTTCTTAGAAGCAGCCACGGAGTCTGGATTCGTGCCTGTAATCTCCAAGGGGTTAGGCTGAGGTGTACATACCAAATAACTCCTATGTGTTTTACCAAAAAAATCTAATTAGTCCGTCAGATAGTTTTCCAAAAAATATTGGACACCTATTTTTTCTTTTAAAAAAAAAAAATTTTTTTTTTTTTTTATCTAATCATTTATTTTTAAAGTGAATATACAACTAAATATTCTGTGAATATTTCAAGCGTCTAACTGTCGCCGTTATTAATAGCAAAAAAACAGCAAAAAAAATCACGTTTTTTGTATGGGAGCCCCCTTTAAATATTTATTTTATTCTGTTTTTAGTATTTGTTGTTATAGCTGCAACAGAAATACATCATTTGTGAAAATTTCAATCACAGTTCATGAGGTACAGTCTGGTGACAGACGGACAAACAGACAAACGGACGGACAGCGGAGTCTTATCAATAGGGTCCCAATTTACCCTTTGGGTACGGAACCCTAAAACGCTTGGCCTTCCCATTTCTTGAGTTACTTGGTAATGTGTACACACCGTAACACTGAAGCACTAAGACAACAATCACTTAGCTAAATTGTCAATCTACTAGAATATTGTCTTTAGAATTGAGTCTAGCCAAGTGTAAGTCTGAAGAACACTAAGGGGCTAGAAGTATGTCCTTGATGGAGATTCAATTGTTTGCAGCGTCGTTATTATGTTGGAAGCGATAAAATAAGGATTCGCTTTCTTGTAAATAGAATTGTGTTCTTATCTTCATAAGACTCAATCTTGAGGGAGGTCTTTATCGCTTTAGTGACGGACAGCAGAGTTATACAGGGTAGTAAACAGACTCTTCACGAAGCCGTCAACCAAGCATTATGTACATCAAACAAAGTAACTTTACGCAAAAATTAGTGCTGGGAAACGACTTTTTTTTTTGGGTTGAAAAATCACGTTTTACAGTAGGACTCAATGTAACGCACTCAAAACATTGTGCTGATGGATGGATCGAATATTAAGGGGGTCCTGGAGGTGTTTAAAGTAAAAATCTTACATTAAAAAAAACTTGTGAAAAAGTTGGAACTTTGACCGCCAATATCTCCGTAACAAGAAGTTTCCCAGGTATGGTCTAGAACAAAAAAATGATCGCAATGACGGGGAGAACTAGTGCTTTTCGGCTTCGTTAAGAGTGTTTACACCCTTTATAATCTGCTGGAAGGGTCAGGTCTCTAGTACTTGCAAGCAGCGTGCGTTTATTACCAGATATACGTTGTGGAAGGGACACTGACGCGAAAACGGTACCCACATATTCAGTACATCTTTCTTTCAACTTTTCATCGGTTATTAAAAAAAAAAACAGTTGTTCCATACATTTTGACTGTGTAGGAATTGCACTTTTGTAGGAAACAGCTAATTGAAGTTATACTTCTTTTGGCGCGTTATAGAAAAATTATGAGAGTAAATTTTTAGGATGCGCGCGCATACCGTCACAAAAAACCGGCACCCTGAAGTGAGCTAGCCAACATAAACCCAGAAGTTAGCTAGTCAACATTTTATTTTTTTACGCCAAAGAAGTATAACTTCTTACGTGCGTAATAAGTACACACACACTTTTTTTTTTAATAACCGATGAAAAGTTCCTATGTAGGGGCTGCTAACCCACCTTTTTGAAAAAAAGTGTGACTTTATGTAAGTAATTCTAATGTGGATCAACGTATTTTTTTTATATAAAAGTATAAAAATTTACTTTATTATGGACTTACTCAAAACTTTCACTAACAGCTAATTGCTTTCAGCAAAATGTGCAGTCATTAACTTATAACATAAAGATCAGCTTGTGAAACGTGTTGGACGTTTCACAAGCTGAAAAGGCGACAAATTCGCGCACATTAAAAACTTCCCTCTCCTTTTAGTTGTGCGGAACTAAGCGATTAACTTTAATTAGTTGGTAATAGTTGAAACAGTTCGCTTTGTTGCAAATGTTATCAGATAAGAGCTCGCTAACTGACTTGGTTCTAACTGAAGCTCCTAATGACCACAAACTTGTTCGTGGTGAGCGATGTGGCACAATAACTTCTTTAAAAGTAGGGTATTCTGGAAAAGTAGAGGTTAATTATCTAAAAATATAATATGTTATTGTCTTTTCTTTAGCTCCTGGCTAAATATAACAGCCGCTCGGATCTATCTTTAGGTTAAGCGGACAACCAACAATCTTTTTTATCCAGTTGTTTTATTGATTTGAGAAATATCCTTTTTTTTCGGATAGGAAATCATCAAATGACTTCTCCCGCTCTGGGCAGAGCAGAAGGGAGTGTCAGACTTGTACTGACTAAAACCCATCATGTTCCTTCCTTGCTCTTTGTGTTCCAGGGCCGCGGTATCTCTTTCGAACAGTCCCGCAGTCTTGGGTGATAAGTACCCCCTGAAACCAAAAACTTGCAATCCAGCTTGTTTTGTCTAATCTTTATGTTGCCGTGCCCTAACCGGGTTTCATGTTGGAACTTACTTACATATATGTAACAACTAAATGTACACATGAATACAATAAAGAGTTTGAGTAGTATCCTTTTCAATCGAAAACTTGCTTTAATGTTTAACAAATTGTATCCTGCTACTTCTGACAATAAATAATGTCCATTCTCAAGGGATTCTAATACCTTATGTAATCATCTTTTGAGCTCAATATAACCAGATTCCTGAAACCACAAGCTAAACCCCAAATATCTTTCCACAAAATAAAGTTTCGAAAAACAAACGAAAGAACTATTAAGAAACTTCCATATTAGATCATAAAATAAACACATAAAACTTCATGTACTAAGATAATTCTTAATACCGGCTCATTCTGCGGAAAGCCGTCCGTAATTTACTAGACCCTATATATCCGTTAATCCTGAATGTTTTCATAACAAGCTACGGTAAACTAGATTTGGTAGACTCAACTAGGGATGAGGAGTATTTATCGTAACAGCTAAATAGAACAGGTATCTTAAAATAACAGACTGGAAATGTGAAAAACCAATTAAAAGAACAGCTCCTGTTCCACGTGATAACAAAATCCATTATACCCCAGACACAAGCTAGTCTTTATTCAAACATACATATACCATAACACATACATATGACGTGTTACATAAGATAAAAAAAACTAGTGTGCTCTAGACCACACGACTGAAGTAAAACTTAAACAAATGCCGAACAATCGCATGTCAAATTCAAAAACGGAACTCTCTCTCTTTTATCTTCACTAACTTCAACTTCCGTTTGCCTCGTAACGTAACGCATTCACCAGCTAAGTCCCCGTAAAGAAGTTTTACTTCAAAAATTGTTACTGTTACAATGTGACACCCTGTCACAGTCATCACAAGCTCTTTCCTTTTCTCACGTATGTTCCAAACCTTTGTTAGAAAGAGACGGTGCCTAGAGAAGGCCCGCTTATAATTATGGTACTGTTGATACTATGTGGGAACCAACTATTATGTATTCCTTGTAACAGCTGTTCATTGTTCCCACATAGTATGAAATAACAGGCAGTTTTTTTTAACAGGTTTTTGGAATTGTTATTTATATGGAACAGGAACAGACACAACAGACACGCGATTTTACCTGTTACAGCCCACTCCTAGACTCAACTTGATTTGGTAGACACAACTAGATTTGCTGAAGTACCCTAAATAAATTTGGTCGATGTGGGCACTACTAATATACAAGGCAACTGAATCACGATTTGTTAGTGTTTTTATTTAGTTTAGTAATGAATGCTGATGTTATTGAGTTCATGTACAGACGCCAGGCATCAAACTAACCCATACTGTCTCTTCTCATTCGATTTTGAACTTAAGCGTTAATATTTTATGGTTTAAAATCATTTGGAGAAATTTTGACAGTTTGTTAGTTTGATGTGCTGGTGAGTGTACGACAGAACTCATATTAAACCCGTATATTTTCTGGACTTTGGGAGCAGCGGTGGCCCAATGGTAGCGACCCTGACTTACGAACAATAAGTCATAAGCAGGCACATTACTTTGTGTGATTTATTGCATCACCACGGCTCTCAAAAACGGTGAAGGAAAACATCGTGAGGAAACCGGCATGTCCTAGAACCAAAAATTCAAAGACATGTGACATCTACCAATCCGCACAATAAAAAAAACAAAACAATTTTTTTCGGATGGGAAATCATCAAATGACTTTTCCCGCTCTGGGGAGTGTCAGACTTGTACTGACTAAAACCCACCCATTTTCCTTCCTTGCTCTTTGTGTTCCAGGGCCGCGGTATCTCTTTCGAACAGTCCCGCAGCCCAGAATACCGCCCCTGGCTTTCAGCCAGACGACAGCCAGCAGATTAACCACCGGATAAAATATTAAACGAGTATGAACCATGAACTAGTCGACTGACTCGCATTATTGAAAGAGAAACTAACTGTTCATATGTTCACCTCTTTTGCGCAGACGGGAACTAATTTTCTGAAGAGATAAAGGGTTTAAAAAGACTCAAAGCCGAAAAGGACTTGTTCTTCTCGTCATTACGATCATTTTTTTTTGTTCTAAACCATACCATGGGAACCTTCTAGTTATAGGTTAAAAACTTTAACAATTTTTTTTTTTTACGTGAAAACTTCTTTAGGTGTTGCGTTTGGCAACTGGCAACTGGCGACACCGTTAAACGACCTCTTTTTTGTTGCAGAGTTAGCCGTATTGCTACATATTACAAGCCCGAATAAAATATAGTGTAATTATAGTCAATTGTATAAGTAAAAAGGCTCATGCAAAAATAATCAAAAATCTTTAAAAAAAAAAGTTTTCACTTCTGTCCGCACTTCCAGAGTGGTTGGGTTTTTTCTAAAAACTGGCTTTAAATGTTATTACTATATTTTAAATACCTCCATGAACCATTTACTGTTCAATGCAACCATCAGCACAATGTTTTGAGTGCGCATATCGAGTTTTACCTTAAAACGTGATATTTCACCTCAAAAAAAAAAGTCATTGCCCAGCGTCATAAAGTTTGATTTACATAATACTTTCGTGAAGAGTCCGTTTACACCTTGTATAACCTACTGATGTTAAAAAGCGAGACTGAACTTCAGATATAGGCAAAAGTTACTTCCAAACATCAATTGAATTCCGCAACAGACTCAAATAAAAGAAAAATATAATTTATTTAGCAAGCAATAAAAAAACAAACAGCTAATTTGAATTTCGCATACCGCGCACAAAACTTCCCATTGGTAAGTAAAAGAAATTTATATTGAGAAAAAAAAAATATATGTTTTATAATATGTTATTTTTTATGTTAGATTTGTTTCTTGTAACAATCAGTCCATTAAAATGACACAGCATTACACTGGCGGAACATAAAAGAGTGTAAGCTTTCCTCTTTTATTCGCTCGTTCAACATTAATGGTCGTGTACACTTGCGAGCAAAGGGATAGACGTATGGCGATTCGTTGTTTGTGTGTTCTGTTGCATATTTTCTTTTGTGTTGTTGAATGTGAATGGGTGTTGCATTTTTAAGACATGGAGAATAAAATGTAGATACTATTTTGAATAGTTTAAATACTACTATGTATATGCAGCCAGTTAATGTTAACAGCACAACTTTTGCTTACTGTGGTTTTATTACGTATCACGCTCACATTTTCAATGCTATTTATTTTCACAATTCTACAATATTCATTGCGTTATTAAACGGAATACCTACTTGAGTGCGAAAGCCATCATCGAATTTTGTTTCTTCGAAAACCTTTCAGCGACATCTCTATACTGCGACGCCTTGTTAAATCGACGTCTTGTTACTGCGATATTTCGTTACATCGAAATACTGTACTGCGAACGATTTTACTGCTTTTAAAGGAATGTTAAGAATTTAGGTATTGTTTTGGATAAGAAAATCGATGTACTTGGTTATCGCCGTAAGGTCGTCCGAAGTAAGTTTTCCTAAGTAACATCACAGTTACGAGACATCGATTAAAGAAGGCTAACGCAGTATGATATATACGCAGTAAAATCGTTCGGAGTACAGTTTTTCGATGTAACGAAATATCGCAGTAACAAGACGTCGCAGTATAGAGATGTCGTTGAAAGGTTTTCGAAGGAACAAAATTCGATGATACGGCTTTTACACTAAGGTAGGTATTCGTTATTAGACCGTGTCAAGCAGACGCAATAAACGAACGAAACGAACGAACAAAATACAAATTTTCTTTAAAGTCGTTTGGATAGTGAATCTAAAGTGCGTACACACTTGGGATCTTTATTAAATACCCACATACCATTAACCCTGTAATCCCCGAAGGGTTACGCAGAGGTGTACCTAATAGTACACCCACATTTTTCCAGTTATGTTTAAGTCCCATGTAATAGGGGGCGAGCCTATTGCCATCAACCGGGCACAAATCCTATACTGTAATTGTGTAATTTTTGTGTGTAAATTCGGATACAAATTACTTGTTTATGAATAAATGACCATAACTATGTTCAGATTTTATCTTTACAATATTTAAGAAGATTCTGCGATATGCTACGAATTAACTTACAAATTCTAATTTGATAAAACTATAGTACAGTTAATACAAAACTACTGAAAGCCTACCTAAAATAATAAAAACGTTACAACACGTAACTCGTCGAGCGACACATTTCTTTTTTCTTTTCCTAAAACCCCTGCGTCATTTTTCCTGCAATAAAGTGTATTTCTCTCAAGAGAAAGCCTTTCAATTTGCTAAAAGGTTGACAGAACAAAATGGTTTTAATTTTGGAATGTTACGAGAAAAAATATGTTATATGTAGGTAATGTTGTATTTTTTATCTTTTATATTTTTTATTTTGGTATATTTTTATAATGTATTGGACCAATTGTGAGGTAGATGTTCACTGGGTTAGAAAAAAGATAATACTGTATTGCTCGGCACTTACTGACTTTATTCTTGGTGGAGAAGTTATATTTTTTAGGAAAAACTTTTTATAAAAAAAAGGGCTTGTCCGGACAATGAGTTCCGGTCCTAATCAGTACAAAGATGCCAACCGAAAATCTGACAATCAGTCAACTCAAATCTTGCAACTGAATTTAAAAACAGTTATATATCGCCAACCGATTGAGCTGGCATACACATTTAGTTTGAGTCATAATGCATGGTTGACTAAGTGACGTCATTCTGCCCAATATGGTGAAACAAAGATGGCGGGCAACTTATTTTTGATGCACCGCTATGATAAGGGTATAAATTAAAAAGAGCTTGCTGAGAAGAATATGAAAAAAAATGACACCGCTCCCATATTCAAAAGCTTGTTTTAATAAAATATTTTTGACGTGATAACGTCTAATAAATCGATGAACGCCGGCTGCATGCACGAAAAAGTGTCCCGTCCCGTTACGCTCATTGTACGCATGCGCCACTTTCGTAGTGTCAGACAAGCCTTGGTCATTATTTATTAATCAACAGCTGGAGCTAGGAGGTTAGGTTGTATAGGTAATTTCTTTCTTCTACTCGATTTTGTCACGTTAAATTATCGTCGGTAAACCAACTTTACAGACAACTAATTTTTTTTTTACTGTAAGCTTAATTATTTTTCCGTCATCATTATCACTGATTGAATACCAATTTGTCCAGGTCCTCAGGTCCTCAAGACTTCATCCTGTAACTGGTCCAAGTCCTATTATATCAGCTGATCTAATCACAATAATCTATCAAGTTAACACTAACATTGGTACAGCATACCTCCTAAATTCAGCACAGTCGGTTAACGCAGAGATAGTATGGAATGTGTTATATATTGGATGAACGGAATGCAACAGATTATTGTGCAACTGCTTCAGTTGTGTACATTGTGCATTTCTATACGCCTAATAAAGCAGACAAACCTGAAGCTATGTCTCCTATATAGGATTTTGCGGACAAACATAACATAACATCACGCCTGTAATCCCCGTAGGGTTAGGTAGAGGTATACCTAATAGTACACCCACAATTCGCCAGTTATGTTTTAAGTCCCATGTAATCGGGGGCGAGCCTAATGCCACCAACCGGGCACAAATCCAGACTCCGTGGCTGCCACTGAGAAATTCCTGATGGAAAAACCCAATAGCAATTTGCCCGACCTGGGTAAGTCGCGCTTGCGACCAATCGACCAACGAGGCATTTGTGAAAATTTTCTTCACCTACCTACCTTCTAACAAAAACTTGATCATACGAATCGATATAAAATTGTTGCAACAGTTGTGAATCGTGATCTTTTGTTTTTTGATGACAAACCGGGCATAAGTCATCAATGATGATAACTCTTGAAGGATCAATGATGATAACTCTTGAAGGCTTGTCAAATGACAATCGTTTTCAAATCGTTAAATAACCATTCGGATTGGTTTAGCCTAGGTTGGTCCGTGGATGGGTGACCACCCATTACATGCCTAGTTTCCTCCGTGCCTCGGAACGCACGTTAAGTAATCCGTTGGTCCCGGCTGTCATTTGTACATCTTTGACAGTCGTTACAAGTGGTTAGTGGCCCGAAAGTCTGACAACCAGTCTCAGTCAGTACGAATACACAAAGAAAAGGTCATAGTTATATAAAAAAAACATTATAGGCTACATTGTTATTATAAAGGGTGTAAAAAGACTCTTATCGAAGCCGAAAGGCACTTGTTCTCCCCGTCATTGCGATCAGTTTTTTGTTCTAGACCATACCTGGGAACCTTCTCCATAGTAACGGAGATATTGGGGGTCAAAGTTCCAACTTTTTCAAAGTATTTTTTTTAAATACATGTTTTTAATGTATATTTTTGAAGTTATACTTCTTATGGCGCGTTAGGGAAAAATGATGAGAGTAATTTTGTACGATGCGCGCGCACACCGACACCTAAATTTAACAGCATGAAGTTAGCTAGTCAACATACACCCTGAAGTTAGCTTAGTGTCAGATATTGACAAGCCTAGGTTTTTTATTTTTAATCTACTGCTGGCTGAGATAAGGCGACAGATATTTTTTTTTAAAAAGAAGTATAACTTCTAACGCGTGTACATAAGTACACACACACACTTTTTTTTTTTTTACTTGAGACACCTTCACGAACCCGTACTATTCAATCCATCCATCAGCACAAGGTTTTGAATGCGTTACATTGAGTCCTACCGTAAAACTTCATCATCTTTACGCTGATGATTTACAGCTCTACAGTCAGGCGGGTGTTGACCACTTATCTGATGCGATTGAGGAGCTAAACCGGGATCTAGCAGTGGTGAAAAACTGGTCTGATCGTTTCGGGGTAGCCGTTAACCCAACCAAGTGTCAGGCTATTATTATAGGGAGCACCCATAGCTTACGGAGGCTGAATGGTTTAACGGTAGCGCCGGTAACTTTTGATGGCACTGTCATTCCTTTTAGCTCCGATGTCAAGGATCTGGGTTTGTATGTTGACACTTGCCTGGACTGGCGTAAGCAGGTTGCGATTGTGAGCAAAAAAGTCACTGGGGCGTTGCGGTCGCTTTATAGATTGAAAAATATTATCCCATCACACATAAAGGTAATGTTGGTTCAGTCCCTTATCTTCCCTGTACTTGACAATGGCGATGTGTGTTACTATGACCTAAATGCAGATCTCCTCAATAAACTTGACCGACTTCTAAATAACTGCATTCGATTCGTTTTTAATCTTCGTAAGTATGATCATGTGTTATACTGATCATACATAGGTCACGCTTAAAATTGTTACCCATCAGACAGCGCAGAGCGTTAAGGGCTTTGACAACCTTGTTTTCTCTTCTAGACAAACCCACTTCTCCTTCTTATCGCACTTCTCACTTCCAATATTTATGCTCTGCGCACAGCAAGACTCTTCGATCTTCTAATAATCGTCTTCTACGATGTCCTACTCACCGCTCTGGTTTTCTTAAATCTTCTTTTCTTGTCCAGGCGGTTTTCCTTTGGAATGGGCTCCCTCTGAATATCAGGACGGCAACCAGTCGGTTCACTTTTAAGGTAAAAGTTCGTGAACACTTTCATAAGAAGTTGGTAGACTCGTCTCACAATTAATTTGTTGTTTTTCTTCATCTATGTATTTTTATATCTCTCTTTACTTTGTATATTTTGTTGTATGTATGTATTATTATTCCTTTATTCATTTTTATCCTTATTATTTACATTTTTAAATATTTTACTAACAAAAATTACAATATACAAAAACATTTAAAAATATAAAAAATAGTAGCCCACCGGTATCGGGAATAGGGTCCAAGCTACCGGCGGTCAGGGCTCCAGAGAGAGGAACCTCCTAACAATACGAGCCGTGTCCAGGAGTACCGCTTTCTGAATCAAGCCCTTGATCCAGCTGCCTAACGAGAGCCTCCTCAGGTGTTGGTCGAGGCTCTTGGCAATTAAGCCATGGGCTGATACGACTACCGGCACAATGATCGCTGAGTCCACATCCCACATGTCGACAACCTCGCGAGCTAAGTCAAGATACTTGATTTGTTTATCTTTCTCGGCTTTCACGAGGTTCTCGTCATGCGGGACCGTAATGTCAACAATCATTGCGCGCCGCTCTGATCGATCCACCACCACTATATCAGGCTTATTGGCTACAATAGTCCTGTCAGTGATGATGGATCGATCCCAGTACAGTGTGATATTGCCATTATCGAGAACTGGATCGGGCACATACCTATAGTACGGCACTTCCGATTCCACAAGGCTGTATTTTAGAGCAAGTTGCTGATGGATAATCCTGGCTACAAGGTTGTGTCTATGCAAGTACTCTCCGTTAGCCAGACGAGAACACCCGGAGATAATGTGACGGATTGATTCGCCTGGACGGTGGCATGCCCGACATATGTCAACCGTGCCGTCCTTCACAATAAATCTCCGGTAGTTATTCGTCATCATAACTTCATCCATAATTGCACAGACAAAACCTTCGGTTTCTCCAAAGAGGTCCCCGGAACGTAGCCAGGATACGGACGCTGATAGGTCTACATCGGGCCCATGCAGGGCCCGGAAAAAGCGTCCGTGAAGCTCCTTACTCTGCCATACTCCCCTGCGGTCGTTAGTGTCAAGTACTACAGGTTTGCGCCAGTTCTCTTTAGCCAAGGAGAGCGGGGTGTATTTATTATTATATTTTATTCTTGGAAATTTTCTATACTATTGCACCTACTGTTTTGTCTCTGCATCACCCTAAGGTAGACTGGTAGAAAATGCCCAAGGCATTAAGTCCGCCTTTGTACATTATGTGCATAAAGTTTTTAATAAAAAAATAAAACGTGATTTTTCACCCCAAAAAAAAAGTCATTTCCCAGCAATAATTCTTGCGTAAAGTTACTTAGTTTGATGTACATAATGCTTGGTTGACGGCTTCGTGAAGAGTCCGTTTACATCCTGTATGTTGTTTCGATCAAAATCACATCAAAATTCAACCCCAAAACAATATGCTCCCTTACCCCACTTCATAACAAGACAAAAGATGTATTATTTCTGGTATTATAAATTAAGCTATCAAGTTAACTGGCTTTAAATGGCGACAAAAAGACGAGAAGTAACCGCCATTTTGTATTTAATGACGTCATTCAGTGACATTGTGTTCAACAATGGATTCTAACGAGATGTCGTTTATGCGAATCTGTTTAGGCGTTTTGGGTGTACGTGCATAGATAGACGTACAGGGGCCGTTGGCTTTTCTTTTGTGTTCTGTAGACGGGTACCTCAATCATGTTGTTTTAGTAGCTTGGGTATTATTTTTCTTGTCTTTTAAAGACAAAAGGATCTTTCATTTGTCAAGTTCTAAAAATGACTGAGTCGCATTGAAAAGCTTAAGTTATTTATAAAATTTAAAAGTTTTTCCATCAAGAATTTCTCAGTAGCAGATTTGAGCCCGGTTGATGGCAATAAGCTCGCCCCCTATTACATGGGACTTAAACATAACTGGCGAAATGTACTATTAGGTACACGTTTATCTAACCCTACGGGAATTACAGGCGTGATGTTCTTTCTCCCTACAAGATGAATCTGCCTGCCATGTCACGGTTTTGGGACAAAATATCAAGCTGATTCATGAGGTCTTGTCATAATTGTCAAGCAACCAGTCTTACCAAGGGCTATTGTATTACCCAGTACTAACTGGATTGTGGAGGTCAGATAGGCAGTCGCTTCATGTGAAATACTGGTATTCAGCTGCATCCGGTTAGACTGGAAGTTGACCCCAATATAGTTGGGGTATAGTGACTTTTCAAGGCTAGGCAAATGATGTGTCAAGCAAAAAATCCTATCAAATCATCGATTTGTGTTGTATAAAGTAACTAGCGACCCGCCCCGGCTTCGCACGGGTGCAATGTAGATATAACGCTACTGGAGCCATCCTCTAGGACTAACCTTAACAAGATTGCCCCCTTGTCACGCGCCATAAGACTGTTAAATATTATCTCAGATGAGGTAGATATATTTCACTGCAGCCTGATGAAGTTTACAGGAGTAGCACTGGAGTGCATTGAAAATGTTTAGATGTGTTTTAATTATAGGTATTTTACAAGCTTTTATATTTTAAATGGAATTTTAACTTTTTTATTTTAAATGGAATTTTAACTTTTTATTTTAAATGTAATTTGATTGTGTTTTATTACTACTACTATTTGATTGTGTTTTTATGTGTAGGTATTTTTTAATGTAATTTAATTGTGTTTTTACTTGGAGGTATTTTTTAAAGGTATCTGTATAAGTAGTAGCATCGCATTGGCGTTAGAACTGTTAAGATGTTATTTACGAAATTTTTAAATAAATACATAATAATAAGCAATAACCCTTCCTTTTGAATCACTCTATCTATTAAAAAAAGACGTGTGGCACTCGGAGACTGCCGCGGTAAAGCTATTGCATAGCATTTTTTATCAACTTTTGTAATTACAATTACTTATTCACTTTCGTAGTGTCAGATATTCACAAGCCAAGGTTATTATTTTAATCTACCGCTGGAGCCAGGAGCAGCACCTCCTAGCTCCAGCAGTAGATTAAAAAAATAATAACCAAGGTTGGCCATATCTGACACTACGTGTTAGGCACTAAGTGTTAGGTTATTTTCGTTACGTTACGAAAGTTACGTTACGGAATTTCTGGATTCGGTCTCCACGCTCAAGGCCCGCGATAGAAGCTATGCAATAGCTTAAAAACCGCATCAAAATCCGTTGGGTAGTTTTAAAGATCTAGTGATAACAAAAAGTCCAACGATTAAACAATTGGCTATGAAAGCGTCAACTTGCTTTTTTAGCTACTTAAATAAAATAGTTAAACTATGGTATAACAGATACTGGACTTGTACCCGGTTCATGGTAATAGGCTCGCCCCCTATTACATGCAACTTAAACATAACTGGCGAAATGTGGGTGTACTATTACTCTATAAGGTACACCTCTGCCTATCTCTTCGGGGATTACAGGCATGTGTTATGTCCGACGGTTAAACCATAGACAGTCAAAGCTGAAAGTAGTTTTTTTAGCTACTTAAGTAATATGATTGGCCTGTTGGTCTAGTGGTTAGTGACCCTGACTGCTAGGACGGAGGTCGTGGGTTCGATTCCCACACAGGACAAATCTTTGTGCGATGAGTACGATTATTTGTTCTGTATCTGGGTGTAAATTTATCTATAATATGTATGTATTTAGAAATATATAAGTATGTTTATCAGTTGTCTGGTTGCCATAGTACAGGCTCTGCCTAGTTTGGGATCAGATGGCGGTGTGTTGGTTGTCCCAAGATATTATTATTTATTATAATAGTTAAACTGTGTTATAATCGATACTGCTAGAAAACTTTTTAACTACAGAATCATAACGCCAAGTAAGACGTTTCCTAATGTGCCAGGGCTGCGGGACTGTTCGCAGGACATACTGCGGCCCTGGAACACAAAGGGCAAGGAAGGAACATGGATGGGTTTTAGTCAGTGCAAGTCTGACACTCCCTTCCGCTCTGCCCGGAGCGGGAGAAGTCATTTGATGATTTACAAACCGAAAAAAACAAAAAAAGACGTTTCATATCAAACTCTTCACTTTAACTACACACTATAATCCTCTTAAGTAAGTCTTCGCAACATCTTCCAGTACACTGTCGAGCAGTGTACCGGTAACAGATTGGCTCGCATTAAGCTCAATACGGCACGCCGCACAGGCGCTACTTTAATAATAGCGCGTATTTGTCAAGTGCGCGGCGAGCCTTAGTCGTGGGATGTACTAAGTAATCCGAGTGGGAAGGATATAAGAGATCACGTAACACGCAAACTAGACATGTAGTATGTACCCAGTTTAACTGCTAACTTCTTTACTTGCTTTTATAATTATTGCTTTTTATTTTTTTCGGTTCGATCTTTAGGTTAAGCCGTGCTTGCCTAGGTTGGTCTGTGGATGGGTGACCAACCATTACACACTGAGTTTCGTCCGTGCCTCGGAAAATACGTTAAGCCGTTGGTCCCGGCTGTCATTTGAAGATCAGTGGCCCAAAAAAGTCTGACAACCAGTCGAAAACCAAAAGGTATCGAATTACCCAGTACTATCTGAGTTGTGGAGGTCAGATATGGGATAGGCAGTCGCTCCATATAAAATACTGGTATTCAGCTGCATCCGGTCAGATTGGAAGCCGACCCCAACATAGTTGGGAAAAGGCTTTGCAGATGATGACGATTTCGTTTAAAAGTGATTAGACCTATTTTTCTCAAACACAAGATACCGCATCCATCGTACCAGTATCCTTAACAATGATATATTCGGTCTTTGTGCCTCACTGCAGGAATTCCTCTGACGGCCCCCTACGAGATCATATACGATGATCGTTCAAAATGTCAGCGGTTGGAGTATTGCTGGCAACTGGTAAGGTAGGTGTCTAAAAAGGAGCATCCATCTTGTTTGTGATAGTCAGATACAGAGTAGCGTTTCTGTATCATCATCATCATCATCATCATCATATCAGTCCGTTGCTGTCCACTGCTGAACATAGGCCTCCCTAATCGATTTCCAGTGTGTCCGGTTGCATCCAGCGTCTCCTTGCAGTTTTGACAAGGTCGTCGGTCCATCTGGCTGGTGGCCGTCCCACACTGCGCTTTTCAATGCGTGGTCTCCACTCCAGTATTTGTTTGCCCCATCGGCCGTCCGATCTTCGCGCTATGTGGCCTACCCATTGCCACTTCAGCTTGCTAACCCGCTGGGCTATGTCGATGACCTTGGTTCGTCTACGGATTTCCTCATTTCTGATTCTATCACGTAGAGAAACGCCGAGCATAGCCCTTTCCATGGCCCGCTGAGCGACTTTGAGCTTCTGTATCAGACCTATTGTGAGAGACCACGTTTCAGATCCGTAAGTCATCACTGGAAACACACATTGGTTTTAAACCCTACTTTCGTTTGAGTTTCTGTATTGTAAGATGGAAAGAGAAGTCGAAGCGGTTCCTAACATAAACAGTCATTTTGTGATTCCCAGGTTGGGTAAAGTTATTGGGTTTTTTTAATCAGGAATTTCACAGTAGCAGCCGCGGTTCATGGCAATAGGATCGCCCCTATTACATGGGACTTAAACTGGCGAAATGTGGGTGTACTATTAGGTACACATCTGCATTACCCTACGGGGATTACAGGAGTGATAATCCGAAAGGTTTTTAAGGAAATTCACTTACAAATATTATTTGTAAGGCCTGTACAGTACCTCTGCCAGGGCTGCGGGACTGTTCAAAAGAGATACCGTGGCCCTAGAACACAAAGGGCAAGGAAGGAACATGAATGGGTTTTAGTCAGTACAAGTCTGACACTCCCTTCCGCTCCACCCAGAGCGGGAGAAGTCATTTGTTGATTTCCCATCCGAAAAAAAAGGCCTACAGTACCTACAGGTAGTTGTTCCGGGTCTGGCTGTTTGTCTATGTGACTGCAAATGTTTATAAACGCACCCACGATACAGGAGAACTTCCTAGTGTGGGACAAGATTTTTTTAAATAATCCTGATTTGATTACAAAAGACCAACAAGCCGACAGACTATTATTTCTAACTGCAAAGTTTAAACTTAACACCTCCTTACAATCTACATTATTAATGTACCTACCTACCTATCAAGTTTCTTAGTTTCTAATTAGTTTCACTTTGTTAACGGTATCAACTTCGATAATCTAGAAACAAAGGTACACAGACTACAGAATTGTATTGTGAAATCAATCGTCTTGACAACTTAGTTTAACCGTAGTGTTATATTATCTGTGCTTTAACTTAGTTGTTAAGGTGGTTGCGTCAGGGTAGCCCGCGAAATTCAAATTTTCTTACGTTTTTTGCAATTTGCAGGTCATTGTCAAGTTTTACGTTGATGAAAAATGAGTCGCGCCAGTAACACGTATGTAGTTACAGAATCACAATCATGAAAATTATCAATATAACCCTGTCGATATAAGTCCATTTAATCCTATTGAAAACTTTTTCATGAAATATTCATTGAATAGGATTACATGAACTTAGAGGGTTGTACTGATGATATTCGCGATTGTAATTCTGTAACTACATACGCGTTACTGGCGCGACTCATTTTTCATCAACGTAAAACTTGACACTGACCTGCAAATTGCAAAAAACGTAAGAAAATTTGAATTTCGTGGGCTACCCTGACGCAACCACCTTAAGCGGTTTCGAAAAGGAGGTTCTGTATTTGGTAAAAAACTGTGTTCTGTTTTTAACCGACTTCCAAAAAGGAGGAGGTTCTATGTTCGTCTGTATGTTTATTTATTTTTTTGTATGTTCATCGATATTTTCGCCAATTGTGAACCGATTTAAAAAATTCTTTTTTAGTTCAAAAGGGTAATAATCCCGAGTTGGTCCCATAGAAATATTGTCATGATCTGATCATTGACTTCGGAGATATGGAACGGAACTCTTCAACAATAGACAGAAAATCTGTTGTGATTGCTGCAATCACTTGGGTGTTTATTGGTTTCACGACATCATAACATAACATCACGCCTATATGCTCTGAGGATTGACGATTTGGTGCACGTGTACCTCGAGGTACATATTTGGCCAAAATTGTACGGGATTTTGTTGACCTCCTTTATATAATTTAGAAAGTATTTCACTGAGTAATAACATTTGTTTAAAAGTAGTGCAGTTACCTAAGATTTTAAAATAAATTAAAAAATAATTTAAAATTCTTAAAACTATGAGGTATTTTGACAGGAACAAGCAGAAAAAAAAACATGGTCAATCAAAAGATTACGGAAGTCACAAAACAACATTAAAAATCCGCCAAAAGCCCGAAACACTCCCATCGACAGTAATAACAACAGGAAAACACGCCGCCATGTTGTTCTGTGTGACAGCTATCAAATTACTACATGTCATTGAAGCCAGATGTCACTTGTGTCAGTACGTTCAGCTACTACTAGGGAAAAATGGGAGAGTATTTTTGTGTGGAATTTCATTTTTTGTCGTAAATATTTAGTTATTTATAAAGAATAGTAAGCTAGTTCCCGTATACAAAAGTTCAAAAGTCCATTCAAAATGTAATTGCAATTACATCTGAACGAAAATGAGTGACTAAAACTTGTCAAAAATATATTACATCTATTACATACTACTCAGTATGTAATAGATGTAATACATTTTTCTCCATATCTCAGAAAGCAGGCTAAGCCGTTGGTCCCGGCTGTCATTTGCAGATCTTTGACAGTAGCTACATGTAGTCAGTGGCCCGAAAGTCTGACAACCAGTCTAACCAAGGGGTATCCTGTTACCTAGTACTAACTCGGATATGGAGGTCAGATATACAGTCGCTCCAAGTAAAATACTGGTATTTAGCTGTATCCGGTGAGACTGGAAGCCGACCCCAACATAGTTGGGAAAAAGCTAGGTAGATGCTGATGATAGTCAAAAATGTAAGTAGTTAGAGCACTGGCTACCATAGAGCTTGCGTTTATCTCAAGGAAAGTCGTTGTTGAAATACGAAACTCTTTGGAAGCAATTTTCAGTGTTACCCTTTGATATTTACGAAGAAACGTCTCTTATAGCTTCAATAGCAAAAACGGATCCCAGCAATAAATCACAAAAATATTAGAACAAAGCTTAAAGTAAACATGATATACCAATTACAATTAAATTGAAATATAATCAATATACCAAATCTACCCGAATTTAAAGACGATTGCTAAGCAATTTCCAACTCTATATCATTGAGTCATCGTTGGTTTTCTTTTGTCTACATTTTCTGTAGAGGAAGTTGGGGTTTCACGATCCATTGGATACACTAGAGGTTTATTAATTGACTAGATTTTGCACTCAGTTTTGTTCGGTTTTATTTGAATATTGGTTAAGTATGGTTTTACTAGTATTTTTTTGTGTCAAGAGTGAGTTTTTTTTTTTAATATTTATTATATTTAAGTAGTCAGCTGAGGAGCTCGTGGCTAAATAATAACAGCCGCTCGGGTCGATCTTTAGGTTAAGCCGTGCTTGGTTTTTAAGGTTGGTCTGTGGATGGGTGACCACCCATTACATACCGAGTTTCCTCCGTGCCTCAGAAAGCACGTTAAGCCGTTGGTCCCGGCTGTCATTTGTAAATCTTTGACAAAAGGCTAGGTAGATAGATGATGATGATTATATTTAAGTCATATCGCGACCCGTCATTAATTGGTCTCGATGGGGTAAATAGGGGATGAAAGTTTTTATATTAATGAAATTATGATTACAGTTTAATCATCTGCCTAGCCTTTTCACAACTACGTTAGGGTCGGCTTCCAGCGAATCGGATGCAGCTAAATACCAGTATTTTCCATGGAGCGACTGCCTGTCTGACACATCCCAGTTAGTACTGGGTACGATGATACCCATAAGACTGAGTATCAGAATTTCAGGCCACTGACTACCTGTAACGAATGTCAACGATCTACAAATGACAGCCGGGACCAACACCCTAACGTGCTTACTGACCACGCAAACCGCTGTGGCAATGCCACACAACCGCCATGACAGCCAGCAGCGTAAAAATGGCGATGAATAAAAGACTGAAAAAGTGTAACCTAGGACTAAAATAAACATGATATAAGTGTCTATGGAGTTTCTTGCCCATTCTTCTCCATAGAGATCTATTTCCATTCTTCTCATCGCTTTGGAATGGGCAACTACAGTACTTTCTCTAGTTATTAAGCCTTGTGTCTGTGCTTGTAGCTTTCTCTGTTTTTCTGTCATTCAAAACTGCCTGTAATGGTTTAATTCCTGCCAGGGCTGTGGGACTGTTCGAAAGAGATACCGCGGCCCTGGAACACAAAGGGCAAGGAAGGAATATGGATGGGTTTTAGTCAGTACAAGTCTGACACTCCCTTCCGCTCTGCCCAGAGCGGTAGAAGACATTTGATGATTTCCCATCCAAAACAAAAAAGTCGTCTTATTGAAATAAATGCTTTAAGTTTGAATACCGATCGACCCGTTTTCACAAAATGTTTCTTAATATTGATCACCGTGTCATGAAAGAACACTTAAATCCAATGTCAAGAAGATAAAAATAAAACCTTCACAGCAAATAGTAGTATCAGTAAACTGATACGGAACCCATCCGCACGGAAATGGAGGCACTCTCGCTCCCAGAAAGCAATTTATATCCTTGCTAGCTTTTCACGCGGCTTCGCCCGTGTGGTGGTCTGATTTTTCATACGAACGTACTGCCGGGATGTAAAATATCTTATGTCCTAAGCATTCAGCTGTTACAACAAAAAACTTACTTTCACATTTATAATGTTAGTCGGGATTAGAGACCCGCCCCAGTTTTGCAAGTTTTTTACGGTTTAGACGCTAAGGGGTATCGTATTACCCTGTACTATAGGAAATCGCTCCATGTGAATACTGTCAATCCCAGCCATTTTCGACAATACCATTATTTTTTTTATTTTTATTTTTTTTATCATTACTTACAACTATTTTTTCAGGCACAACCCAATGCAATAGTGAAGCAAACTAACAACTTATCATCTATAACTAATTACATATAATGTTATCCTTGTGAATTCATTCAGTGTACAATAAAAAATGTCTTCCTCCTATTATCCTAAGTGCTAATGTCATGTGAGTTCGTCAAAAGGCTCTCTGAAGTCTAAATAAACGTGATTGGTAATTAGGTGCATTCCTTGAAATGGGTGGTAGTAGTACCTCCTAGGAAGAAACGTTAGTAATTAAACCTTGATTTGCAATATCCAGCCATTTACACATAAAAAAATAAATACCGTAAGGCATAAAACTCCATAGCAGATCTCCGCCAAGTCTCGAAAACGAGATGAGGAATCTTCCGTTCGGAAATCGAGGGCCACTTGCTTTAGAAACCGATTTATACCTTTATTCCAAAAGCCTTCACACTCCGCCGATCAACTCATTCATTCACTCACTCTTCCGGTGATTTGTTCAGTCAGCTTCGGTTGTCATTCATTCGGTCGCGAAGCTTATTTGTTTATTTCCTTGGTTAAATTGTTGGCGTTATTTATTAATGGTGGTATTGAAGTTTTGAGTTAATCTTCGTAAAAAATGATTTCATTGCCCTGCAGTAAGGGGAAAGTTTATTAATATGGAAATTTCTAATTCAACTAACTTTTTCTTTTAAACATGACGAGTACACATACTTACCATTACCTTCCATTTCATTTAAGTTTTTAAGTAGAATTTGGTTTTATTAAAACCAAAAAAAATGTCATTGAAAACTAAGCTTTAAATGCATTGAAAAAAACCGCCCAAGTGCGAGTCGGACTCGCGCTCCGAGGGTTCCGTTATAAACTTGTAGGTATTTTGTTATTAAACTACACATTTGCGTTTAAGATTTTTTCCTTTACATGTGCTGTAAGACATTGCTTCTTGCCAAATTTCGTGATTCTAGGTCAACGGGAACTACCATTTTCGACCCAAAACCTATACTGTACTTCCGGTTGACCTAGAATTGTACACAGAATTCACAAGCAAAGGGAAAATTCCGAAAAAAAACAAATTGAAAATTAAGGTAAACTTTGGTACTTACAAGTTTTCGCGAAAATCTAAATTTGCACATATCTTTTTATCGTGTTGACTCAGGACCTTGATTTTTATACAACTAATAGGGACTATAGACTTCAGTATCTGGTATAAATTTCAACTTGCTAGGTCCACCCTTTCCTGAGAAGATCGGTGGTGACACACGGACAGACAAAAGAGTGATCTTAAAAGGGTTCCTTTTTACCTTTTGAGGTACGAAGCCCTAAATACATGTTTTAAAGAACAAATGATATAATCTCAGACGAGCTTATGCCTAAGACGTCGCCCAGGCGCGTCGAGTCTGGTGGTTGCCTCCCAGGATAAAAATACACTATGCTAACACATATATCCAGCATCGTTGGTCGAGTGGACACGACTGCTGAGCATGAGGTCCTAGGTTCGCTCCCGAGGTCGAGGAAAGCGTTTTTGGGTTTTTCAGTAGTTGTAGTTTCACATTCAGTAGTCATCAGGGTTTTCTCAGTAGCAGCCACGGAGCCTGGATATGTGCCCGATTGATGGCAATAGGCTCGCCCCCTATTACATGGGACTTAAAAAACAAACTAGCAAAACGTGGGTGTACTATTAGGTACACCTCTGCCTAATTCTCCGAGGATTACGAGCGTGAACTTACTCGTATGTTATATGCAAGAAAAATATCGTCGAATGGAGCTTGTGAACTATATGTGTGCCGAATTTTATCCAAACCCGTTCAGTAGTTTGTGTGAAAAAGTAACAAATATTCATCCATCCATTCTTTAACCTTAACATCAGAGCGACCACAAACTTTAACTTTATAAAATACGAAATCTTATAACAATTTCTACCCCTAGAGAGCGAGTTAATTTATAATAGTTAGTTTTAATTCCAGTGAAGCTGCATTAAGCTGGCATTGATACTTCAAGCTCTTTGCTTGGCAGGGGCGCTGGCACGACTCACTGGGTACAATTAATTTGTTTGTGTGTCGACGGGGATATAGTTGCGTGCATTTAATTATTTATATATTTTGTTCTTTAAAACCTAAGCTTATTCGTTTATTTATTTCAATAAAACCATTTTCAGGCACTTTTATATTTTGTCAATCATCATCATTTCAGCCGAAAGACGTCCACTGCTGGACATAGGCTTTCCCCAAGTATCGCCATATTGACCGGGCCCGTGCGTCTCGCATCCAGCGTATCCCCGTAACATTCACCAGGTCATCGGTCCACCTAGTGGAAGGCCATCCTACGCAACGTCTTCCGATTCGCGGTCGCTATTCCAGAACTTTCACTTTTATTTGTCAATGCAGAATCACTTTTGATATGTGCATACAGTAACCTACCCTTGATTTCATCATCTGCCTAGCCTTTTCCCAACTATGTTGGTCGGATTCCAATCTAACTGGATGTAGCTGAATACCAGTATTTTACATGGAGCGACTGCCTGTCTGACCTCCACAACACCAGTGAGTTTCGGGGTAATACGATACACCATCGTAAGACTGGTTTTCAGACTTTCCGGCCACTGACCACCTGTAATGACTGTCAAAGATCTAGATTAATGACAGCCGAGACCAACGCCTTAACGTGCTTTTCGAGGCACGAAGTTAAGCAGTTGGTCCCAGCTGTCATTTGCACATCTTTGACAGTCGTTACAGATAGTCAGTGCCCCAAAAAGTCTGACAACCAGTCTTACCAAGAGGTACGGTATTTCCCAGTATTAACTGGGTTGTGGAGGTCAGATAGGCAGTCGCTCCATGTAAAATACTGGTAGTCAGCTGCATCCGGTTAGACTGGAAGCCGACCCCAGCATAGTTGGGAAGAGGATGACATTTTCACTAAAATCCAAAATTAATCACACAATGACAAACTTTCACCCTTTCTTCAGTGAATGAGTAAATTGAAAGACTGAAATAGACTCAATCACTCAATTATTGAGTGAGTGAATGAAATGTCAAGTTATTCCGTTAAATGAATTAATTGATGTTAATGGTTTCCGACAAAAGACTGTCGTGCTAATTTAAGTGCTACGACGGAATTGCGTTAATTGTAATTTGAAATGAAATGTCAATGTTAATTTATACACAAGTAACTAATAAAACGATTTTTGTTACATGGTAATACATTTATTAGGTTAAACTAACTGTATACATTAATAATTAAAAGTATTAAACTAAAATAAATAAACTAAGAACAAACTATAAAAGGGCATCGAAAAACTCCTCCTCAACGCTGTCAGCTGGTAATGTTCCCAAGAGACTGGCGGCGTTGCCACGTTGTATGGCAACACTTAGCCTCTGGCCAAGGTAAAAGCCAGCCCTTGGGTCACGGGAAGCGTCAACTAGGCGTTTCGAAATTTCCTTAAATAGGCTATGAGCACTCGGACCCCACGGCCCCAGAGTTTCAACCCCAAACGGCTCGAAAATATAGTTTTTGTTTAAGTGATAACCTAGAATTTACTGCCTCGTTGGTCGTGGTTGCAAGCGCGAATGCTGAAGATGAGGTCCTGGGTTCGATTCCCGGGTCGGGTAGTGTTATTGGATTTTTCCACTAGGAATTGCTCTGTACCAGCCACGGAGTCTGGATTTGTGCCCGGTTGGTGGCAATAGGCTCGCCCCCTATTACATTGAACTCAAACATAACTGGCCAAATGTGGGTGTACTATAAGGTACACCTCTGTCTAACCCTTCGGGGATTACAGGCGTGATGTTCTGATGTTTAAAGCAGTAACAAACCACGTAGTTTAAAGGAACATCACGTTTAATAAAATACTGTGTAAACACTAATTTCACGTCGCTAGACTAAAGTTCAACACACGGTACAATCGGCAACCCGTCCTATTTAGTTACATTAATGCCCATTTTCACTAAATACATAAATAAAAGGAAACTGTGGAATTTTCAACTTTCGAACGCTTTACATAGCGCTGAAAATCCCACAACACACATTTAGATAGATATTCATTTACGCGTCATCTAGTATTACACTTCGACCAACTTATCTGCGCAGGCGGGAAAATACGGAACTAAAATAAATGAACCAAGTTTGACATATAGATGCATTTTTCCTTGACAAGCAGCGCCACGTTGAACTGCACACTTAAAGTGGTCATACTGTAGTGACATCGGGTGTTAGTTCTATTTAGTTCTTCCATTATATTAATTAATTAATTATGCTCTTTGTATGCTTTTAGTTAAAATCACACTTCAATAAACAAAGTAATTAGTTCGTGTACCTCATTAGTGAATCAGAGACTGAATTTATCAAAGTCTTATTTGTATTTAGTCTAATTTAAATAAATGCGAGGGAGGAGCTCGTGGCTATACAATAACAGCCGCTCGGGTCGATCTTTAGGTTAAGCCGTGCTTGCCTAGGTTGGTCTGTGGATGGGTGACCACCCATTACATACCGAGTTTCCTCCGTGCCTCGGAAAGCACGTTAAGCCGTTGGTCCCGGCTGTCATTTGAAGATCTTTGACAGTCGTTAAAGTAGTCAGTGGCCCAAAAAGCCTGACAACCAGTCTTACCACGGGGTATCGTATTTCCCAGTAGTAACTGGGTTGTGGAGGTCAGATAGGCAGTCGCTCCATGTAAAATACTGGTATTCAGCTGCATCCGGTTAGACTGGAAGCCGACCCCAACATAGTTGGGGAAAGGCTAGGCAGATGATGATGAGTCTAATTTAAATAAATAATGTGTAAGTTTTGTTTTAGCTTCATGTTGTTAGTCATAAAACATTCATATAATGGTCTACTTGATTTTCCCTCCATATGACCCTATTGAATGACTATTTAGAAATATTCATTGAATAGGGTTACATGAACTTAGAGGGTTGTATTGATGATTTTCGTCAATGTAATTCTGTAACTACATATGTGCAAATTACAAAAAACGTAAGAAAATTTGAATTTCGCGGACTACCCTGACGCAACCACCTTAACTTTTTTCCGTTCGCGTCGTAAAGTAACTTTTCGTAACGCATTCACCAGCTTACTTCCCAAGTCAAGCGTTCGCCTCACCCGAACGCGTCGTAACGTTTTGAAATGCATTCACTAGCTTACTCCCCAAGTCAAACGTTCGTAAAGAAGTGTTACTTCAATATTCAAAGAGATTCGAGTTTCAAAAATGACCGTAATTACGTCACTTATACACCACGAACTCGTGCTAGAGCCTACGATGTGAATAGAAAAAGATACATAACCTACATAAGTCCACGAGTGACGGCACGGTTGGCACAGTGGCAGAGCGATTGGCTGCTGCGCTGCTTGTTGCGGGTACGATTCCCACCCAGAACAAATATTTGTACCGCACGGACGAGGGGCGGTCATCGCCTTTTTTCGCGGCGCACCGCCAAAACATTTGCGTCGCCGTCTCCGCCAGATCGCGTGGAAGAACGGTGTGCTTGAAAATTGCATTAAAAGGAATGGAAGCGCACTTAATGACTTAATATGTGAGTACCATGTATTGTAAAGCTACCGTTTACATTTCATTGACTTGAATGTGACCTGGCAGTTGAGAGAATGTCATGCTCACTCAAATGTCTTGCTGATGGTGATGGTGGCCGGTGTGTCATTTAGTTCCCTTCAATATGGTTGAGTTCAATGCAGCGCCATTCCATGCGCCATGTTCGTCAACGGGCGCTGTCAGTTGGGACTGGTCATCTCTTAGCTGTCACGGTTTATTTTAATTAAGTACTTTATTTTTAAATTGTTGATTTACTCTTTTACTCTGGACTTACTTTTAATTTGCACGCCTTTTTACATCGTTCTCACATACATGTATAATCTCAACATGAATGATGTAACCAACATTTTGTAACAATATTTTGATTGAAAAGAGTGTTCATGGAGTTTCTTGCCCATTCTTCTCCATAGAGATCTACGCCTTGGAATGGGTAACTACAGTATTTTCACAAGTTATTATGCCTTGTGTCTGTGACTGTAGCTTCGCTTTCTCTGTTTTTCTGACATTCAAAAGTGCCTGTAATGTTTAAATTGAAATAAATGCTTTTGAGTTTGAGTTTGAGTAATAGAGACAAGGTGGCAGCTTTTCACACGATGTTTTCCTCCACCATATTCAGAGCTGCGGTGATAAAGCAAATTACACAAGACGAGCGTTCTCGCCTCATATAAACATGGTACACTAAACTCCTAGTTCTAACTAAGGTGAACTAAACATAAGTAGTAATACGTACTCTTAGCTGCAGACACCTGGGCGCGATTTGTGCTGATAAGTGCAATGTGCTTACATGAGTACAGCTTAGGAAGCTTAGATAAGGGGCAGAGTCGGTAGCGGTTTCATAAAAAAACAATTTAATATCGTGTTTTACTAAAATAAAATAAAGATGAGGAAAAGGCGGAATTATACAATAATAGGCGACTATTTTTTGTTCTAGGCCATACCTGGCTACCTTCTAGTTACAGAGATATTGGAGATCAAAAGTATCGCTAGTTTTTTTTTTTTTAATACGAGTTTTTAATGATATTTTATTATTATCCCATGACTTCCATGATCTCCATGACCCCTGTACATACAATTCAATGCATCCACTAGCTCAATCTTTTAAGTGTGTTACATTGAGTCCTTCCGTAAACCGTGACCCCAAAAAGAAAGTCGTTTCCCAGCAATAATTTTTGCGTAAAGTTACTTAGTTTGATGTACGGAATGGTTGGTTGACGGCTTCGTGAAGGGTCAGGGAACAGATGGCTGATGGGGCCGAAAAGTTCTGGAGTGGCGACCGCGAACCGGAAGACGTTGCGTTGGAAGGCCTCCCACTAGGTGGACCGCTGACCTGTCGAAGGTTGCGGAGATCCGCTAGATGCAAATCACACGGGACCGGTCAATGTGGCGACACTTGGGGGAGGCCTATGTCCAGCAGTGGACGTCTTTCGGCTGAAATGATGATGAACCGTGTATGATGACCGTTCTAAACCCATTATAAACGAATATGATTCGCTGTTGATACGTTCTAGAGGGCTTAGTAGGCCGTGTCATGTTTTTCCGTGCCTGATACGTTCATAGCACGGTCATGGTATGGTACGGTATAGTGGGCAGACTCCTTAAGGTTACGCATAAAAAGATCTAAGCCTATTTTTAATTCAATTTACTGTCCTGGATATCACTACAAAACTGTATACAAACAACATAATAACATAACATCACGCCTGTTATCCCCGAAGGGTTAGGCAGAGATGTACCTAAAAGTACACCCACATTTCGCCCATTATGTTAAAGTCCCATGTAATAGGGGGCAAGCCTATTTGCAATCAACTCGGCACAAATCCAAACTCCGTGGCTGCTACTGAGAAATTCCAAATGGATAAACCCAATAGCACTTTGCTCGACCTGGGAATCGAACCGAGGACCTCATGCTCACATGTCACAATTGCGGCCACTAGACCAACCAGGTAGTCAAAACCATATAAAACACAATATATACCTACATAATAAGCACGCATAGCCGCTAGCTAGCTAGCTAGGCTATCCAGCGGCCAGCCGGCCACGTCCCATATAAATCCATACTCCCGACTGGACGTAAAGGCTGATCATAAAATAAAACATTACTGTTACCCAAGAAATGTCGGTGTCAGGCTGTAGGGTAGCCATAAGTTTCAGTTATAAAGGTTAAAATCTCTTCCTAATCCCAGTTTGTATTGTAAATAACATCACGCCTGTAATCCCTGCTAGGTTAAGCAGAGGTGTACCTAATAGTACAGCCACATTTCACCAGTTATGTTTAAGTCCCATGTAATAGGGGGCGAGCCTATTGCCATCAACCGGGCACAAATCAAGACTCCGTAGCTGCTACTGAGAAATTCCAGATGGAAAAACCCAATAGCACTTTGCCCGACCTGGGAATCGAACCCAGGACCTCATACTTAGCAGTCACGTTTGCGACCACTCGACCAACGAGGCAGTCTTTGTTTCATATACTCATGTTATTGCAAATTAATTGTTGGCGGAGAGAATCATTTCATTACAATATAACCTGAAGTAAATTACTTAACAATAAACTAAAAAATAGCGCCAAAAAATTCCTCAGCGCTGTCAACTGGTAATGTCCCCAAGAGACCACTGGCAGCGGCATTGCAACTTTTAACCTCTAGCAAAGGAAAAACATACACTCCTCCCCTCTTGGGTCACAAGAAGTGTCAACTAAGGGTTTTGAAATTTTCTTGAAAAAGCTGCACTCTGACTCCACGGTCCTAGAGTGAATTGTATACATTTATTTTCGTCCCTCCACGGATCTTCAAGAGATGTTGACTCGACTGCTGCTCGGCCGCGCAATCCACAACTGGGCATAGGCCTTCTCCCAGCTGCGCCACAACACCCTGACCTTCGCATCCAATCTGACCCAGCTACCTTTTTATTAAGATCGCGGCACGTAAGTTGAACCAAAATGGCGGCTGTCCCGAAAATGTGTTACTGCGCATTCAAAGTCAACTTCGTGCCGCCAGCCTGTAACACACACACATTTTCGGGTCTCAATCGGTCTCAATCCATAATCGTAACTTTTTTTTTTTTACGGATGGGAAATCATCAAATGACTTCTCCCGCTCCGGGCAGAGCGGAAGGGAGTGTTAGACTTGTACTGACTAAAACTCACCCATGTTCCTTCCTTGCCGTTTGTGTTCCAGGGCCGCGGTATCTCTTTCGAACAGTCCCGCAGCCCTGGCCCATAATCGTACCTGCGCGTACGACCGCCATTTTGGTTCAACTTACGTGACGCAATCTATACTCATATTATTATCATCATAATATATTTTACAGTCACTAGATACATTTATACCTTCGTATATCCCGTAAACGTCCACTTGACCTGCTTAAAACAGCTGCAATAAAACTCTCAGCATGTTGACTAGCCTATAATTCACAAATAACGTGACAAGCTGGACTATTTACTGCCGCACTCTGAGACGACAACTAACGGTTTATTGCGCTCCAGAGATATTTGAATTCTTGGAGATATTTTAGAAATCATATTTGTAGAATAGAAACTGGGCTAAAGATTCCTTTTAGGAGTTTATTTTATTGCTTTTTATAACTACACATACATATTAGGATTTTGAATTATCTAGTCTATCTTTATGTGAGTGCTCATAGCTTATTTAAGGAAATTTCGAAACGCCTAGTTGACGCTTCCCGTGACCCAATGGCTGGCTTTTACTTTGGCCAGAGGCTAAGTGTTGCCATACAACGTGGCAACGCCGCCAGTCTCTTGGGCACATTACCATCTGACAGTGTTGAGGAGGAGTTTTTCGATGCCCTTTTATAGTTTGTTGTTAGTTTATCTATTTTAGTTTAATAGTTTTTAATTATCAATGTATATAGTTAGTTTAACCTAATAAAATTTAATGTCTATCTTTTAAGAAGTCATATCGTCTGTTTTCCACACAGTTATAAGCAGAAGTGTAAAGTACCCCAAAATTTCGCGAGTTATGTTTGAATCTCATGTATAGTAGGTGAACCTCTTACCACCAACTCAGCAGGAACTTGGGGTGGCTAAAAAACAAATTCTAATGAGAAAACCCAGTAAAACCTTCAGTTTACCTAAGAACCGAAGCCACACTCAGTAGTCCTGAAAATAAATCGGAAAACATTGTCACCCCACATAAAGGTAAGGGTACACGACCGATTTTTATACGTTTCACCTGTGCGTAATATATTGTGTACCTACCCTTTAAAATTTATACATTGAAATAATTTCCTTAGCTTGCTTCATTGCTTTTCTGATCTGTTATTGAAAGGCATTATGGCTTTATAATTTATTTGTGGGTTTTAAATATCTGGAGCGGTAGGTATTATTAAGAGGAAACACGGTAGGTATTTGAAAAAACTGTTGCTGTCTCTCTGCGATCGTGATTTCGACATTGGTGCGATAAGGACAACTAGTAAAAAGTCATAATTCGAGGTTTGGCTCTCGACTATTCCCTCCTCCAATATTCGACCAATTTAAAAGATATTTCATAAACTGAATAAGAAAGATATATAATGTGTCTCTATGTTTTTCGTTTTTCATGAATAGTTGTCAAATTTGTACACTAGGCCTTTGTTGACAGGCGATCTAAATAGGCAATTTTTAGCATTTTATAAAGGTTCTAGTGCTTATACAGATTATGTATCTTCAAAAAGGAAAACATAGGGACATAGAAGAGGTTGATACTTATTTAACTGTAAAAAATCATAGCTGTAAAGTCATAAACCAGAAAGAAAACAGGCGAAAGCGTTTGTATGGAAAAAAGACCACCCACATTTGCTCTTAAGTTGCGTTTCCTATACAAAATGGAAGGGACCCCGACGCACAAAGTAACAGTGACCACTTATTCAGTACAGGTATTCTGAACCCCACAAAAATTAATATTCGGTAATTTTAAAAAGGTGTTCACCTTGTAGACCTCGTTCAGAATGTTGTGCGTCGGTGTCCTTTCCACCCCATTTAATTGTGATTTGTGAAAAGGCAGATTGTAAAATTCTTGAAAATTGAATGTGGAAACCTTATTGGTAATGTTCTTCAGAAAGGTCAGGTGCGTAATACTCACCATAGGCCAGGTATATGAACGAGGACGAGGCATAAGAGTCAGTAAGGATAGTAAGGTTATGTTGGTCCTGTCTGGCCTCTGTGGGAAAAAGGCATTTTTTTGTTTTTTTTTTATTTATTGAGGGATACTAAACACTACAACATATATAACACATAAGATTAACAAAACTATGTGGTAATGTTGCAGTCCACTAGGTACATTATCCGCAGATAAGACATATTTAAAGATCAGTGGTTGCTACTAAATGGGCATTACCAAAATTAACACATATTTTGAATTAGCTAATATACTATAAAGCTAACTATAGCTACAAAACCAAATAAAAACAAAAACAAAACAATTTCATTACTCACATTCTGCATTAGATAAATAATAAGAATAAGATTACAATTATGTTTTTTTTTATAATATTAGATTTAAATTTATTTTTCGAGCATGCAAATATATCAACATCAATGAGAATTATAGGATTCCAAAATTCTATGAGTAGGGCAGCGTAAGCCAGAGTTCGTGCGAGTATACAGGGTGTAAACAGACTCTTCACGAACCCGTTAACCAAGCATTATGTACATCAAACTAAGTAACTTTACGCAAAAATTATTGCTGGGAAACGACTTTTTTTTTTGGGGTGAAAAATCACGTTTTACGGTAGAACGCAATGTAACGCATTCAAAACATTGAGCTGATGGATGGTGTTTGAAGTAAAAACCTTACATTAAAAACAAGTATTTAAAAAAAAACTTGTGAAAAAGTTGGTACTTTGACCCCCAATATCTCCGTAACTAGAAAGTTCCCAGGTATGGTCTGGAACAAAAAAATGATCGCAATGACGGAGAGAACAAGTGCCTTTCGGCTTCGTTAAGAGTCTGTTTACACCCTTTATGTATGAATGTGGGTGCCTATGTATAAATGGGCTGTGTGAAAGATTATATGGCTAGAAAGAGAATTAAGGAAGCTATTGAGGTAACGAAGTAGTACCAGTGCCACCTGACAACCAGTCTGTTAGAGCGCCTGATGGACTCACAAAAACCAGCGAGCGACGATGCGTCCTGTTTTAGGTATTTAATGTAATAATAGTTAACGCTGCCCGCGACCCAAGGACTGGCTTTTACCTTGGCCAGAGGCTAAATGTTGCCATACAACGTGGCAACGCCGCCAGTCTCTTGGGCACATTACCAGCTGACAGCGTTGAGGAGGAGATTTTTGATGCCCTTTTATAAATAACAAAATCAATAAATTATTAACCTTTCAATTACTTCTAAATATCAGCTGTTCTACAAAGTATCATTACTTAAAGTAGCTGTTTAAAGGACACTGCGTAGGTGTTTATTTTAGTTTATTTAATAATTATTAATGTATATAGTTAGTTTATGAATAATTGATACGTGTTGAAAATATAAATAAATTCTTTCATGTAATAATTAGCTAGACATTACTGCTTGTGTCATTACCTCGTCAGGCATCATTTTTTTGTAACTCCAAATTCTCCTCGTTTTATTTTATCCAGTCCTGGTTGCTCCCTTACACAGTCTTACCAAGAAGTATCGTATTACCTAGTAGTTTAACCTCCCCGCGCGTTTTGAGCTCCACGGTTCAAGGAATAACAAATCATTAAAAAATATCGAAGATAAAACGCATCAAAGTTGAGTTGGGGCTTGTGACGTCACTTTTCGCTAAAAAGTGTACTGGACAGTGACGTCACACGAATTTTCGACGCACAAAAATACGTGTCCAATATTTTATGGAAATCTATCTGACGAACTAATTAGATTTTTTTGGTAAACTACCCTATGCTGGTATTCAGCTACATCCAGTTAACCTGGAAGGCGACTCCAACATGGTTAGGAAAAGGCTAGACAGATGATGAATACGCCAGAAGGTCAAAAGCCCCTAATTCGTTTGATTCCAGCGAAGTATTGATTATTCCCTCTCTTAGAGAGGAGGCCTGTGTCCCAGCAGTGGGAACATTATAGGTTGATGATGATGATGATTGATTCTTCAATAAACTTTGTTTATTCAGGTGTTAGTAAACCTAAAAGATACTTGCCAAGCAACAATCGACGTTAATGACACGAAATCAGGAGCACCCGGCGCCTTATTACCAAAATACTTGAATATCTGAATAATCGGAAATTTGAATAATTTACCTTTGCCTGTACCTTTGTTGTGAATAATTGGATTTTCGGACCTTTAATTTACATTTTCTAACAATTTATGTTTCGTTCTTTTTAGG
Source organism: Lycophotia porphyrea (assembly GCA_950005105.1). NCBI lineage: Eukaryota > Metazoa > Arthropoda > Insecta > Lepidoptera > Noctuidae > Lycophotia > Lycophotia porphyrea. The sequence goes on from OX465406.1 coordinate 13,977,683, forward strand.
CTAAGTTGTTTTCGATAAGTTTTTGATTTATGGCATTTTCAAGACCTACCTCGGTCTGAGAAATGTTTTTAGATTAACAAAAAATCCATATCTGTTCCGAGTCTGTATGTTTGGACGGGTAATCTTTGGAACTGATGATTTGATTCCGAAAATTCTTTCAGAAATCGGATGCTACGATACCCCATGGGATAATTTCTGACCAAAAAGGAAGAGGGGCCGCGGGCCAAATCTAGTTTCTCATAATTTCGATTATGTCTATTAATAATCGAGGTAACATTCGGACTCAATTCTGGCCATTTTTATTACTCTATGCCACTCTCGTTTTTGCAAAGAATATTCCAACTACTTTCCTGAAACATGATTCTAAACAATTATAGTTCCGAAATATCTTTATCAATTATCTTTTGCAAAGAATAAAAACTTGCTTTTCTGACAAAAAAAGGTTAAAAAAAAAAATCTTAAAAGTAAGAAGAATCAAAATCAAAGCATTTATTTAAAGTAGGCCAATTACAGGCAGTTTTGAACTGTCGACAAGATAACAATGTAACGCAGCACAAAAAAACTGTGAAAGTACTGTAGTTGCCCATTCCCTAGCGTAGATCTCTATGGAGAAGAACGGGCAAGTTATTGCGGGTGCCAAGCCGCGTGCCAAAGCTATTTAAAAACACCAGAAAACGAAAACAACCGAGAAAAAAAACTACCGAGATATTTCTCCTTCATACGAATTACACATTCTTTTCATACGCACCTGATCACAAACATACTCGTACTTAGAAAAAGGCTTTGAAAGTAGGCATTCCACGATATCGCTCACTTCACAGAATTTGCGAATCAATCAAATCAAATAGACTCGGTTTGATTGATTCGATTCTCTCTCTAGTAACGGATAATCAGAGACACAATGGCAAAGGTTTTATCAACTCTATTGAGTTGAGTTCTTTATCTTTTGTAGAGAAGAGTTTCTTTCTTATGGTTGGAGTCACTTGACCAGTCTTACGAAGGGGTACCTTGTTACCCAATAACAAAGCTGCGGGAGTCACATAGCCTTTTGAACGTCATTGTCACATATAACACGTGCCCTGTACGCGAAACGACACAAATATGAGACAAAATGGTAGGTGAAATTGTGGCTTGGCGTGAAGGGCACGCGCGTGCCTTTATGTTATGGCGTTCACAAGGATAGGTAGTCACTCCATGTAAGATATTCGTATTCTGCTGCATCCAGTCAAGCCTGGGCTGGTTGTCAGACTGTGAAATGTCTATAAATTACCACCGGGACTAACGGCTTTACGTGCTTTCGGAGGCACGGAGGAAACTATGTAATGGATGATCACCCATTTATAGACCAGCCCAGGCAAGCGATATTGACCCCGAGCGGCTGATATTCTTTAGCCACGAGCTCCGCTGACGTACTACAACGTGAGTTAAGATTATCACACCACGTGCAAACGATATTATGACATAATAACAGCTAAAAGCTTAAAAAAATTGTTTATTCCAAGTAACAAAACTCATGTTACAAACAGATAGCAAGAAAAAACGAACACTCACAAGGTAACAATATGTCTGCTACAGCATTGCCGGATATAAGGGCAATCCAGTCTGTTGGCGATCACCGCCAGAACGCTTAGATGATGTCTAAGTTCAAACCCTCAATGTACGGCTAGCAGCATCGATGCCAGTTTGAGATTACAAACGGAAGCGTTATGGTCGGCAAATACAGCGTGCAATATAATTTATGGAATATATTGGAGAGTTAAACTTAAAGTTTCGGTTTTAAAGCTGGGTATAGTTCGGAAACCTGGTCAGTGAGAAGTACTAAGTAAGACTGACCACCATAACATCACACCTTGTATTCCTCGACTGGGTACTGCAAGAAGAAAGAAGTTCCGATATTTGTGTGGCATTTTATGTGGTATTCGATTTTTAAACGAAACCGCTCTTATGAGCGGGCAAGTGGCGTTCACCGCCTCTCCGCGCGGAATACTGCTAACAAATCAGGTTTGCTGCCTTCGCCCGACCGCGTGATCGATGAGCATCGCCCTACTCTTTGCATTCGTGTGTTTACATAGTAAATCAAGTTATGCCATTTTTGTGTAAATCAGAAATCTCAAGAGGAATCTATTCAATTATTTGGAGAATTGTGTCATTGATTTCGTTATGGTAGTCATTAGTATGCCTAGCCTTTTCCCAACTACGTTGTGATCGGCGTCGGATGTAGGTGAATACCAGTATTTAACAAGGATCTATTGCCTATCTGACCCCACAACCTTGTTAGTACTGGGTAATACAATACCCCTTGGTAAGTCTGGTTGTCAGACTCTCGGGCTCCTGAGCTGACTACCTGTAACGACTGTCAAAGATCTACTAATGACCGCTGGGACCAACAATGCTCTTAACTTGCTTCCCAAGTCACGGAGGAAACTCTCTATGTAATGGATCATCACCCATTCACTGGCCGGCACAGGCAAGCGCGGCTTAACCTTGAACATTGACCTCCTTAGGTCTAAAAGTAATTATCCAAACTAAACAATTAATTCTGCAAACCTTACCTGCCTAGTTAAGTAGGCAGTTAATATACAAACCGTTATGGCTCACGATTCACGAGCTACACAACACCGCCGCGTCACCGGCGCAGTCGGGTAAGTTTAATGCGCGAGACGTCTCGACAGTTTCAACTCACGTTCTTACTTTGGTGTGGGGCTATGAAGGCAGCAGGGTGAGGTAAGCCCCCCACAATACCCCCAAACCACTGAAACTCCTGAAAACCAGAATCAACAGTGCGATCAGCAGAAAAACGCCGATACAATAAAGCTCGACGAAGTCCTGGAGAACTGTGTTGCCCCTTGGAGATAACAGCAGGAGACAGAACAAAACAAGGCCCATAGGCACAGAGAGATGTTTACAACTAACTAGTTAAACAAAAAATTACAGGGACGCGACGTGTGGTCGACCGACATTACGTAATAGCTGAAACACACACACACACAAACAAACTTTACTCGTGTCAATCTTGTTTCCATACCTATGTTTTTGTTATTAATATTTTTCTTTCTTTTGTTTTGGAAGAGCGGAGTCTTCTAATACAGCGCATTGTTTGCTTAAAAGAAGGCTCCAATCACAAAACCAATTTTTGTAACCACTTATTATAAACAATTTTCAATTTTAATTTGAAACTAGTATTATTCTTGAAATATTATTGAAGTGCAATGCTCTAATGTCACATTTCCTAAGTTACGCCACATCACCCAATCACAGTCATCTGTATTCAATAAAACGCGCCCGCTGGCTTAGTAGCCCCATTTTGCCACAAAAGTTGGTCCTCGTGGTGGAATATACACACGGTTTAAACTAACTGTCTCTCACAAATTAGTTTACCGCTTTATCCAGAGACAGAAAAATATACCCGTAAACTATTTTATACTTTTGTTTATTTTAACTGTAGACAGAGCTGGGGATCTAAAATGGCCGGTTTAGCAGAATCATATCACTACATATTATAAAACAAAATCCTCCGCGGCGTCTGTCTGTCTGTTCGCAATAAACTCAAAAACTACTGCACCGATTTTCAAGCTGTTTTCACAAATGGATAGAGTGGTTCTCGAGGAAGGTTTTAGTATATAATTTGTCAAGTTTTTGTTCCGGGAACGGGATCAAAATTTCATGATAACTTTTGGTAGCGATAACCGACATCCACGCGGGCGAAGCCGCGGGCATCGGCTATTTAAGATAATAAGAGAAATCAAATTAAAATTCTTAAAATGGTCACAGAAGCAGTTCACATTATGAATTATCACTTTTGTGATCATTTTACGAATAGTCACGTAATTCATATTATTATCCTGTTACGATTCTGCTAGACGATGCTGCCCCCTGTTTGATAATGCTTTAGAATTAAGGATATTGGGGCGTAGCATAACATAATCAGCCTATAATGTTCCAACTACTCGGACACACGGCCTCCTCTCAACGCGAGAGAGTGGGCTATAATCCAACACGCGGGCCCAGTGCGGGTTGGTAGATGTCACATGCCTCTGAAGTTTTGGTTCAAGGACATGCCGGTTTCGTCACGATGTTTTCCTTTACCGTTTTTGAGAGCAGTGGTGATGAAATAAATTACACAAAGTAATGCACCGGCCTGGGTTCGAACCCACGACTTATGAACAGTAAGACCGCCACGTCAGGGTCACCGCTGCTCTCTATTGTTGCATAGAGAGAGGTTAAAGGTCAAAAGAATCATTAATACATCATCTATACAAATGAACTAAGTGTCTGTTTGTAATTTAAAAGTAACAGTTTTTTACTGAATGCATATCAAAGCATATACGGTACTTATGACATAAACACATTTTTTATTTTTGTCTGTCTGTCTGCCTGTTTGTTCCGGCTAGTCTTCGAAACGGCTGCATCGATTTTGATTTGACTTTTACTGGAAGATAACTGAGCTTATAAGGAGTAACATGACGTCTGTAATTCTCGAAAGGTTAGGCAGAGGAATGGAGGAGAAATGTGGGTGTACTTAGGGTACACCCTAAGTACACATTTCACCAGTTACATTTAAGTCCCATGTAATAGGGGGCGAGCCTATTACTATCAACCGAGCACAAATCCAGAGTCCGTGGCTGCTACTGAGAAATTCTTGATGGAAAAACCCAATAACACTTTGTCCGACCTGGGAATCGAACCCGACCAACTAATATTGTTATTGTGAAATGCCTCGTTTGTTGAGTGGTCGCAAGTGCGACTGCTGAGCATGAGGTCCTAGGTTCGATTCCCAGGTCAGGCCTTTGCCCGAAGTGCTATTGGGTTTCCATCAGGAATTTCTCAGTAGCAGCCACGAGGTCTGGATTTGTGCCCGGTTGATGGCAATAGGCTCGCCCCCTATTACTTGGGACTTAAAATATAACTCGCAAAATATGGATGTACTATTAGGTAAACCTCTGCCTAACCCTACGGGGATTACAGGCTTGATGTTATGTTGAAATACCCACAAGATGTTTGTTTAAAGGTACCTATTATTCTCTTTCGGTTTTTTCCATAATGAGATAAAGTATTTTAACACTTGTTGATACTAGCTTATTACCTAGAATTTTATAATTGGTTTTATCATGTTAAGGCAAAACCCGAAAATAAATAAATCGTAGTGCTAACTGCTCAATGCTGTGACTTTATATCTTAGGTTATCTAAACCAAGAGTCGTTAAGTTATAGAGAGGAGAATGGGGCAATGTCTACAATTGAGTTCAATTCCTTTATTTTATCATACAAGATGTTATGATTTAACCAATGTCTGGACTTCAAAAGAGACTGTGACCTCTGAGTTTGTTTCGGCTGTTTCTTCTCAGAGTAGTCAGGTACGAAACACCGGCCCGATCTAGTTTTAAAAAAACATGACGTGTAAAAGTGTTTGAAAAACCTATTTGCAAAATAAACATCATTTATCATTTAAACGGACCCGAAGCCGTCAACCAAGCATTCTGTACAACTGTCAAACGAAGCACTTATACGCTAAAATTATTCCTAAGAAACTACTTTATTTTTTGGGGTGAAATATCTCGTTTTAAGGTAAGACTCAATGTAACGCACTCAAAACATGGTGCTGATGGATGGATTGAATATTACGGGGGTCGTGGAGGTATTTAAAGTAAAGTTACAATATTAAAACCTACTATTAAAAAAAAACATTTGATTAAGTTGCAACTTTGACCCCCAATATCTCCGTAACTAGAAGGTTCCCAGGTACTAACACCCTTTATTCATAATTTACAGCATATATATTTTTTTTAGGTGTCCAATGAGATGACCAGTAATAGAGAACTATAGAGGAAGAAGACATGATGCGGCAACCCCAAATAAATTGGTATAAAGGCGTACTCCTAATTATTAAGCAAATATCTTTGCCTTGAGTCATTTCAAAATCACCACGTGGTGTCGGCCACTTACAAAACACATTATATCTCTAGTTTATGGGTTGACAGGCTGACATGTTACCGTAATTAATAACCAAACGTTCTTTCTTTCTTTGAATTGTAAAAACAATATCGAACCGCTTAAAAACGCATACATTCTTTATTTAATGGAAAACGCACTAGGGACGAAAGCTAAGTGACAGGTCAATATAATATTTCAAAGAATCCTTAAGAAAAGATAAAAACATTCGATTTCTAAATTCATTTCTCAACACTAACGCCGACATCTGGTAACCTTGTTTTGGGCCATAAGCACCCAACGAGATCCTTAAAACAATTGAGACGTTTGGCACAAAAACGATCATAAACTTATTCTGTGAAAGGAGACCCATGTCTCATCGTGCGTGGTGGTTTGAGGAGGCTGAAGAAAGGATAGGGAACGAGGCAGTTAGTCTTGGACGGTTGGAGAGATCGGACGTAAGAGTTTGAGGAGTTAGTGAGTGTGATCGGGACGAGAAGGGAGATGACAGAGAAGGCGGGCTTCGGTAGAGGCGAAACTGGTAGAGTGTGCTGTACTCCGAAAGTTAGTTATAGATTAAACATCTTCAATAAACACGTGGTAAGTGTTAACTATGTATCATTAACTCCTGGGATAAGCAGCAGTTTGGCGGTAGAGCAGAGGAGCTGTTAATAAACATTTATTTCAGCATGACGGAGCAGCCGCCTTATATCACAATGTATAATATGTATGTGTTGTGTCATGTGTCCACCTCCTGCCCTATACCTTGGCAAATATCCGTCATCTACGTTTGGTTATAGAGAGACGGGGAATGCCTTCCGCTACTCTATACACACACCCCTTGCATACGACATGTATGTACACTGCACATTAACACACCCGACTATTGACGAATGTTTTATTAACTTTTATCTGACTAACCACATATGGAAGGCAGAACCGTAATATTCGAATTTCAGTTAGAATTAACTATATTGGTCAGGGGTGAAAGCAGCGCCGTAATATCCACGGATTGCTAAACCAGATTATATTGTCCAGTATTATAAAGTCATTTTGTACTTATGGTACAAATCAACCAAACGCTGTTGATGAATACTGCCTCCTTTAAAGGTCTTGCTCAGAAACATTGCGTAGAGATTGTTGGCGCACATTTCTGGTAGCGGGGGTAGGCTTCACCAAGTATTCTGAAAGGAATGGTTAGCTACGTTCTAAGGAACGCTAGGGACTGTGTCTCGTTAAAACAAACCCCTGCCACTGGTAGGCCTATTACTGAATCGACACTATTTAGCGAGACACGCAACCACGACATGGGGCAGACTAAAGAAATGTGAAGTGACGATACAACAACCACTTCGGCCTCCACCAATACAATCGCAATATGTTCTGCTATAGACTGAGTCTACGGTACGCTTGTGCAAATTGTGTTATAATATAGTAATTGTGGTAATCTGCCGTAAGGGTTACTAACAAGGGTTAATAACAAGAGTACGCGCGTAAGGAGGTGTAAATACTGAAAACTTGCCATCCTCAATGGCAGCTGGCCTCACAACCCACTGTCTTAGGATTGGGAAAGACATGTAGATAGTGCTTAGGGAACGTGACCTGTAAGAGTTCGGAGCATGTGTCCTCAGTAGGACTATGCAGTTAGGTCTAACAGTACACGTAACGTTTTAAAACGGTTCCATGTAATAACATGGAATTGTTTGCGTTTGTGAAGCGGCATCTAGTACATTGCTATCAAATAAATTAATGTAACTGTAAATAATGAATTTCTTAAGCGCAAACGTAACGTTCCCATAACCACCTTTAAACTATTATCATATTTTTGTGTCCTCTTGTATTATTAGAGTCACACTTGTTGTTTGTTTTATGTTTTAATGATATTCGTGTATATGTCTTAACTGTGAACTCCCAATATTAACTTCACCTTGCATCCTCTCCTAGTCCCTGCAGCTTTTTAAAGCCGAGACATTCCTCATAGTTGGTGGAAAGGTGACCAAACTGGATGCACCTTACAGGAGCCGCGTGGTATTGACGGGGTGCCGCCCTTTCACCTTTGGGGGAAACCGACCTCCTTACTAATATTAATATGATTTAGGAAAAACGAAAATTTTATCAGCCTATGGTATCTTAAGAACAGTCACAATGATAATATATAATTTACAAACCAGAAACAGACCTAAAAAAAAATGCAAATATGTACAAATTTTAAAAGGTAAAAATAATCAAAAATTGGCATTCAGCTACAGCCTAGACTTAGACTGGAAGCCGCTTCAAACGATAAAGAATTATTATTATATTAACACAAACACCAAAGTAGTAGGGATACTGTCATAAATAAATTTATTAAAAATGAACCAGGAAAACTACTAACATCAAACGAAGACATCAAAGACCGCTGAAGAGAATACTACACAGAATTGCTAAAAGAGGTATTCCCTAGCTCGCCTCATTTAGCAACTACAAGATATTCCTACTACAGAAGGCCTTAGGGACTACAAGATATTCCTACTACAGAAAGCCTTATCCCATGTTTAAGGCCTGAAGAGATAACTCTGGCAATCAAACGAATGGCAAATAACAAAGCCTCAGGCCCTGACGATATTCCTGCTGAATTCTGGAACCGAATAGGAAATACTGTTCCTGACGAAACTTTTCAACAAGTTTTTGGCCGATGGAATTCCCGACGAATGGCGAAAGAGCTTTCTCATCCCTTTCAATAAAAATAAAGGTGATATAAGACTCTGCGGCAATTACAGAGCTATAAAGCTAATCTCACATTCCTTCAAAATATGGGAAAAAGTCATCAATAAAAGGCTACTTGAAATAACTGGCGTCACTGAAAACCAATGCGTATTCGTCGCCGGTAGATCCACAACTGATGCCATAAGCTCGGCCAGAACACTGATGGAAAAGAACATAAATAAGAAAACGCTACTGCTTATTTCTTAAGAAATAAGCAATAAGAAATAAACAGTACCTTTGTACTCATATTTTATAATGTTATTCTCCTGTGTTGTCTACTGTGTGTACATAAATAGTAAAATAAATAAAACAGACTTACACATGATATTCATTGACCTAGAAAAAGCTTTCGACCGGGTACTGAGAGAATTAAATTAGCACGCTCTAACGGCCCAGTGTCCCCGAGTATTACATAAAGATTGTCAAAGATATTTACCACCAAGTATCAACCATGGTGCGAAATCCGGCTGGAACAAGCAATGAATTTGATTTAAAGGTTGGTGTGCACCAAGGTTCCGGACTCAGCCCTCTGCTATTTTATATTATAATGAACTACCTCACCTCAAATCTGCAAGGAGCGCCGCCATGGGACTTCCTATATGCGGACGACGTCGTCATCATCAGTGAAGATGTGAACAACCTACAGCAGATTTTAGAAAAGTGGAGGAAAGCTCTGGAAACATCAGATCTGCGAATAAGCAGAGAAAAGACCATTCATCCTTACAAAACATGGATAAGATCCCGCAATCATGGCGCTTGCAACAGCGTCAAAATATCGGGAGCACAAAATAATAAATAATCGCGGAAGATAACCGTGATACACTGATACAGTATAAGTTTATATAGGATATTTTTCATCCCAGCAGTTCGATCCAGTATCCACTATTACGTGGAGTTACGTACGCGAAGCCGAGGGCATAAGCTACTCTGCAATATACATATATTAATTTCCGTATAATTTCGCCTCGTTGACCTAGTGGTCACAAGCAGCGACTGCAGCGATTCCCAGGCAGGAAAAACTGTTATTGGGCAAGTATGGCAATACGCTCTCCCTCATAACATGGTACTTAAATATAACTGAAGAAATGTGGGTGTACACCTGTTCCTAAGCCTTCGGGGATTACAGGCGTGATGCCATGTTATGGTACTATGTTCATTTGCACCACACTATCACTTGTACAAAATATTAAATGAAATTAAAATTGTTCCAAATAAGCCACATCTACTTCTGTTTATATGAACCTTGAACTTCAAAATGATAATATTCTTAATTTAGAACACTGGCATCAGATAAGATTTCCAGCTTTAATTAAGTATTCAAATTGACGACGATAGTGCTGTCAATATCACGTATCTTAAGCTCACATTTTTAATATTGTAAACAAGAAAAAAGTGAACACATTAAGGTTCAGAATATAGAAAATATTTAAGACAATTGTTAGTGAAAGAAGTTTTTGTGGCATCTAAAGACAATCAACTAGCGAAGACAAAAGTTTTCAACCATGAAGATCATTCTTATTATGTTCTTGTATATAGCAAGTGTTCAGTGTGGAGTCCTCAAAGATGATTTAAATAAAAGTGGCTCTGTAAGTAATGCAAATTATCAAATACAACATGAAATTCAACTTGTAAGATTTATCGACTCTTATGAAAAAGATGGCATTACTTTATTAACTGATATAATAATCGACATCACAAAGGATAAAGGAAGTCAATCCACTAATATAGAAACTGATACTAGTCAGTTACCACCAGGTTTGCATAAATGGGAAATCAAATTTCTGTCTAGTCAACAGTCTGAAGAAGAAATTAACCGTACACTCGGCATCGCAGAAATAGTTGCAAACAAAACAGGACAGCTTCTTGGTAAAACCTGCACAACTGGAGATATTACAGTAACCTGTAATTTTAACATAAATATCGATGTTACAAACGAAGTAAAATCAAAAATACATAAAACAGAAATTAAAATTCAAAACAATGAACTTAAACCAACAGATAAAGAAGAAATAGATAGTATCCTTAAACACGTAGAAGCTGATGGTAAAAACTGTACAACTGTAGATGGTGAAGTCATCTGTAATGTTTACTTACCTGCCGACTCTTCAAACCAGTCATCATCAAAAATATACAAACAAGAAATTAAAAATATTACACAACCTACAGATCAAGTCGGAGCTACAAGTAATCCTAACACCGCTAACGCAAAGTGCACAACAGTAGATTGTCTTTTTGACAATACATCATTTCTTGTAGGCGACGCATGTCTTCCTGGTTCAGGAAGAGCAGACGATGGTACTTGTGTAGAAGAGTTCTTGTTGCAACTTTGAGTTTAAAAACGTATAAATTATGTAACAGTCGTGTGTCTTTGTTTAATTTTTTTTTGTTAAACTTAGGTGAAGTCAAAAATTAAAATTTTATATGTTTAATTTTTTATTTATCATCATCTGCCTAACCTTTCCCCAAGTATATAGGTCCTAACCAAATACAGCTGAATTCCCTTATTTGACATGGAGTGCCTGTCTACACAACCTACCAAACACAATGCTCAAAAGCGAGACTGTACAGTTTATTATTATTTAGTTCAACATCTACTGAAATGACGGCACGGTTGGCGCAGTGGCTGAGCGATTGACTGCTACGCTGCGTGTCGCGGGTTCGATCCCCGCACAGAACAAATGTTTGTATGACCTACAGGTAGTTGTTCCAGGTCTGGCTGTTTGTATAAGTGAGATTAAATGTTTGTAAACGCACACACGATATAGGAGAAATTCCCAGTACAAAGAAAGGTATAAAAAATACCAAGAAACTTAAATAAGAAATTTTTGGAAACGGTGCAGTATTTTAATATATTATATACTAATATAATTTAAATTTATTAATATATATTAATATCTTTGGTCTTATTTCAGACACTCCAAGAAGTGTCAAGTGTTCAAGACGAGATCCAAAGAAAAGTGTAGTCATCCAGTGTATATGCTCAGTGTGCGTCAATCAATATCCTTATTATTTGCCACACTATCCAAGTACAGTCAGGAACACTAATATGTATATGTCGGGGAATGCCCGGATTTATTCAGTTAGGTTCGAGCATTATGTGGGCAGACGATGGGTTTCGTGCTATGGAAACACATTTGGTACGATACACTGTTTCTAGCAAAACTAACGAATTACTTGAGATTACAACTTAACACAATAATTCGGGACACAATGAATCGAGTACAGTTTCAAGACGTCTCAACTCGGCCGCGATCAGACACTGACTGTCGTCCTAGCGTCGAGCTGTAAACATCAAGACTCTGTAAGCACGCCTCGGTGGGAGTAAGTACGTCGTCTGACGTCACCACAGGCGTACTGCGATTCATTCCAAGTCTATACCAATGACCCGCTCCGACATATACATTTCGCTATGTGTATACTTATTAATGCTCGTAACTGTACAAACTATGAAACATAACTAATATTTGGAATACTTGGTTTAAATAAACCTTGAACTACATAATGATAATATTCAGTGATTACTTACAGCAGTTACAGCTTCCATAAACATTAACAGTGCGGTAAAAGTCACCTTTCTACAGTTGTTAAAGAATAGAAAAGAATTTGAAACAAATGCTAGTGCTAAATTATACAGAAAAGTGTTCTTATGACCGTCAAACTCAGAAACAATTAGCCATGAAGATCATTCTAATAATGTTCCTGTACATAGCAAGTGCTCAGTGTGGAGTGCTAAAACATAATTTGAAAAAACGTGTCTCTTCAAAGAATCCAGATGGAAGTCTAGTTGAAGTTCAACTTGTAAGAGTAATCGACTCTTATGAACACGATGGCATAACTTCATTAAATGAAATACTAATCGACGTAACAAAGGATAAAGTAAGTCAAGCCACTACTATAGAAACTGATACTAGTCGGTTACCACCAGGTTTACATAATTGGAAAGTTATACTTCAGACTAGAGCACTACCTGTAGGAGAAATTAACCGTATATTCGACATCGTAGAAGCAGCTGCAAAGAAAACGGGAGAGCTTATTGGTAAAACCCGCTCGTATCTTGTTGGAGCAGATGTGGTTGTTTTTCCCGTTAATGTACCGACATTAGTTAGAAACGAACCGAAATCGAAAATACATAAAAGCGAAATTGAAATTAAAAATAATATACAAGCAATAGATGGAGATGAAACTAAACAAGAACCTAACGAGGCTGATTCTGCTTTGGGAAAGGAGAAGGATATCCAAAAATGCGATCCAGATTTGCAAGTCACTATAGATGACCGTGTGGTAGTGAGGGTTTCTTTTCTAGAGAAACTTCTGCGATTTTTTCAGATGTCCAACCGGGACAGACACAGCTGATGATAATACTTGTGTGCCGGTCGTTGCGTGACATCTTACAGTTTCATATGTTAACCATGGAGAAGATAATGAGCGTGTGTATTTTGTTTTATATTATCATTTACATGTAATATTTTGTTCAGTAGTATTCTTTTTGGTATGAAATGAGGTATTGTATTTACAGTAATACTGTAAAAAAAAATTAAAATTTTTAATGTAGAAGTTATTTGTTTTTATAAAATCATTAACTGATGGAGCTTGCTTCTTTGACGTGCACGAAGTCACCAACAACGAAGTTAGTACTAACTAATATTATAAATGCAAAAGTATGTTTGTTTGTTTGTTACCTTTTCACGCCTAACCCATTAAACCGATCATCCTACAATCTTTCATAATTATACGTTGTCAGGTGTACAGAAATGCATTTACGGACATAGGGTACCTTTGATTCCGAAAAAAAGTACTGTTCCCGAGGAAAACTACAATAACATTCTTATGATAATAGATGGCGCCACGTGTCTTTCGAATCATGATTGAATTATATTATTAAAAGTAGAGTACAAGCCGCATTGATTGTCAAAGTCTAGATTAATGCGATTGAAGTTGCGGGCAAAAGCTAGTAGTCTATAAACAGAAACATAATACATTTTATCAGAAACCCCAAAGTATGTTTGTGTTAGATAAAGAATGTTTTCTCAATAAAAAGTGTGCATCCATTTATACCAAATTCACTGTTGTTTTATTGAACTATGAACTTTAACGATATGATTAATCTCATTTTTATAGAAGAGCAGCCCATTCTAATCAGACATTAGTGAGTTTAGACATTATAATAAGTTAACGTGTTTGTATATATTAGAACTTGCTGTATCTCCAGAAGTGTCGTCACTGACATTTCTTTGAACAATAAAATGAAAACAACTATCTTTATCATTTGTGTTTTTACAATATTATACAGTGTATATACAGAATCATACAAAGTAACAGACGATATTAGCAATGTGACAGTGAACCATCATTTAAAAAATCCAGGGTCTGCTAAAGATTCTAAAGAAATACATGATGAATATCTTTTAACAGATCACGACGAGAAAAAACAAGTTAGTAGAAACTACCAAAATACTAGTGAAAGAAGTGTTAGTGAAAGTGCATCAAATAATGTGTTCAATTCTTATCAAATAAATAAAGACGATAATACTGAACAAAGCAAGAAAATACAATCAAACAGAAAACCGCATAGAAGGAAGCCAAAAGACACTGGTAGAAATGTAGCAAAGTCAGCTAAGAGCCTTTTCAAAAACGTTCGTTCTCCAAAAGTGACTATACAAATGTCATCTCTGTCAGTAAATGAATGTAGTTCAGGGAAAGAAAGGGCTGATGATGGAAACTGTGTGTCTATAGAAATCGCTGTTGATTCTAATGAAATTATAGATATTGAAATTATAACTAAAGGAAACGATATGACGACAGAAGCAGCTACGTGAATAGCTGTTCACAATCGATATAACCTAGAAATCGCAAGGTTTACTAAAAGATTCGAAATTGAGTAGGAAGTTAAATACTTGAAAATTGAAGAATAACCTTTATAATTGATGAAGAAAGAGTCAAAATAGTAGTGTAGTGGACAGCATTCATATAATCTGTATAGTAAAATAATTCAATAGTAATTAGCATTTAACCGGGATATCTAAATAAGTAGGTAACAAAGTGTAAATTGCAACAAATAGTTCGGTTTATATTAAAGTTGTTGAACATAATCAAAAAATCTAAATCTAAATATTTTATTTCACTTAAGCCTAAATGGGTAAAACGTCGAAAAAAAGGTGCACGGTTCGGTTGGTCGTTTCCTATGGAGCGGTACTTCTCCATGGTTACTCTTTTCAAATCATTTGGTTTTACATTATTAACATGTTACAGCATTCGTAGGTACTTAAGTATGGGGGGAAAGCAAAGGCCCGGCAATAAGTCATTGCTTACGACACAAAAAACGTAGAACAAGATAAAAGGTTAACAAAAGTAAACACGAATCTATGAATCTTCAAGGCCTACACTGTTCACACATTTACAAACAATCGTTAAAAGAATCTATACAAATGTAAAAAAAAATACTATAAAAATACTAAATTAAACATATGACACAAATATTGTCATCAGTGCTGTAACTATTCTGAACAAAAGGTTTGTTTAAATGATTTGAGAACTATTGTAAAAAAAAATGATTAAAAGGAAAAGAAAAAATGTGATTGAGAATAGTTAGAGACATCCACATATTTGTGCCGTTTATGATCTACCACGGAAGCCGCATGCGCAGAAGGAATTAAAGCCAAACATTATTTTTACATAAATAGTTATTTTACCTTTCATAAACTAAAGTTTTTACAACAAATCTCATTTTGCTGGACCATATCACTCTTTCCCTCCCTATTATTAATAAGGGCAAAGACTGGCAGTCTATATTTCCCAACTGCACTCAAATGATCTCTGAACTAATCGATAACATTAATCAATGCTTGTAATTAAATCTAACTTCATTTATTACCATATTATTCTCCGTGACCTATAAACGTTTGTACACAGCCATGAAATCATTTGTAATAATATTTGTTTTAATTGTGAGTTCAGAATGTGGATTTTTAGATGACGTACTTAGTTCGAAAGACCAAAAATCTAAAAGTGTACCGGAATCAAACCGAACGGAGGATCGCCAAGGAGTGATTATAAAAGTGCGTCAAACTCTCGAGAATGGTACTAAAATCGTTATCGATGCATTAGGTAATATTATCAAGATTCATCCGGATGGAAAAGAAGAAAGCACCGATTCAAAAGTTACTCTAGAATCTCCTAAAAACAGTTCTGTAAAAGACAATGAAATTGATAGGAAAGATGAAGGAAATAAACCAGTTGAACCAAAAGTCGATACGCCTACAAATAGTCCTGCTGAAAAAGTGAACGCACCGAAAACAAATGAAAATCAAAATAAAACAGTATCGTCGGAAACAAATGCAGAAACAAAAGAAGCTGGCGATGTGAAAAATACAACAGATGCTGCTAAAATTGATGGAAGTACTGTAGATAAAAACTGTACAGGTACTGATGATAAAGATTGTGGCAATATAAAATTGGCTAATAGAGCGTTCTTGAAAGGCGATGAGTGTCCTAAGGGTAAAGCTAGGGCTGATGATGGCACTTGCGTCGAAGTAATATAAAGGTGTTTCAAAATTAACAATAAAATTAAATAAAATTAGTTTAATTCAAGTAGCAAGACATACAGACAGATACATAAAAGGATACAGACAGGAAAACAAGCACAGACAAAAACGAACACTCACAAGGTAACAATATGTCTGTAGACATTGCTGGATATAAGGGCAATCCAGTCTGTTGGCGATCATCGCCAATAGGACCATGGTTTCATAGCTTAGTTTGACAATATGTATTGTGATACTAGATAATATATGTATGTGTTTGATTCTGAATGTGTTTTTTTTTTACATTTCGTTAGATCATATAAAAAGCAAAGGCTTTCCGATCCGTATATAAATGAGAAAAAATAAAAAAATGAGAAAGAGAAAATAAATGAGAAAGCAATCACGCTAAAACTGCTGACCGTAATTGGATGCTTGGCAAAATTCAAATTGAGTCAGTCAAAAATTTGGTGATACTTTCAGTGGCGTCCATCAGCTCCTGTAACGTCGACTTCATCTTCATGGAAATAGGAGAGAATTCAGCTTCTATGATGTGATGACAATCAACAGGACAGGCACGACACAAGTGTCCCATCGTTTGTGCGGCAACACTACATTTACAGTCCATGGCAGAGTCAAAATCAAAATCAAAATATTTTATTTCACATAGGCCCAGGTGGGCACTTATAAAACGTCGACAAAAAGGTGCACGGTTCGGTTGGTTGTTTCCTATGGAGAAGAACCGGCAAGAAACTCCATGGTTACTCTTTTCAAATCATTTGGTATTACAATATTATCATGTTACAGCATTAGTACTTAAGTATGGGGGAACAGCGTAGGCCTGACAATAAGTCGCTGCGTATTACACAAAAAATGTAATACAAGGTAAAAATTAACAAGCATCTGGGAATCTACAAAGTCTACAGTTTTCACACATTCACAATCGATCGGTAAAATAGAATCTATTCAAAGGTAAGAAAAGAAAATATTGTAAAATACTATAATTAAACAAGAGTCATTTATGAATCTCCACCTGAGCAGGTTTTTCTGGCTTCAGCCAACCTGTAACCCGGTAAATGACGGCTTTCATTTCTCTCTGGACCCAATTCTGAAGACCACGCACCTGAAGTCGCCGGGTAGAACTACAAATCCGATTTTCGTGATTTTCTTTTAAATAAATTTAGTATTCTCTTACTAGTTTTTAGGGATCCGTACCCAAAGGGTAAAAACGGGACCCTATTGCTAAGACTTCGCTGTCTGTCCGTCCGTCTGTCTGTCACCAGGCTGTATCAAAAGACCCGTGATATCTAAACAGTTGACATTTGCACAGATGATGTATTTCTGTTGCCGCTATAACAACAAATAATAAAAATATAAATTATTTAATATTTAAAGGGGGCTCCCATACAAGAAACGTGTTTTTTTCGGTTTATGGTACGGAACCCTTCGTGCGCGAGTCCGACTCGCACTTGGCCAGTTTTTCATAATTGTATTTCGTTAGAACAAAGCCGTGGAGACAGATCATCATCTGCCTAGCCTTCTCCCGAACTATGTTGGGGTCGGCTTCCAGTCTTACCGGATGCAACGGAATACCAGTACAGATACTAGTAATTAAGCATAAGCATAATCAGCCTATAATGTTCCCACTGCTGGGACACAGGCCTCCTCTCTATGAGAGAGAATGGGCTATAATCCACAACGCGGGCCCAGTGCCAGTTAGATGGCACATGTCTTCGAATTTTTATTCTAGGACATGCCGGTTTTCTCACGATGTTTTCCTTCACCGTTAGTAATTAAATGCTTCATATTTTATTTTATTCTTTTAAGACACAGATTCTCAAAAAAAACCATAGTTATTTCTTAGAACAGTACTTACTACCTTCTAAGAACAGTTCTACCTACGCATTAATTTTCTTGAAAATAATAAAACATATACATTTTCTTATTATTGAATCTAAAAGCAGTCTTATTTCTATAATACATAACATTGACGTACTTAATAAACTCAGGTAGAACAAATTTCCTAAAAGATTCTATTCACCGTCATAACTTCACGGCAGATGTGTACCTAATAGTACACCCACATTCGCAAGTTATGTTTAAGTCCCATGTAACAAGGGACGAGCCTATTTCCGTCAACCGGGTAGAAATTCTACAGAGAAATTCCTGATGGTAAAACCCAATAACAGTTTGCCTGACCCGGGAATCGAACCCAGGACCTCATGCTCGGCGGTCGTGCTTGCGACCACACCAACGAGGCAGTCTAAGGGATAATAATGTACTGGAATATCTGTCGATGTCCGCAGTCAGTCCACTGTCCGGTTCACTCTATTTGACCTCATCTTTTGAAGAAAAAAGAATATTAATTATAAGACCTGGTACCGACAAATCTCTCATTTCAAAATTCTAAAAAGGCCCTACATTTCCAAGAACATTAATAAAACGTTTTAAATTTACAAGAGCGAATTAACAACATTTGTAATTCGCGCGAATGCAGACTAATTGCTTAGGGGTTGAAAGGGGGGGTTTAATAAATAAGATTATTTGCAGAGGGGTGATCCGTTATCTTAAGGTACGGAAACACCTGGAACATTTGGATGGATAATGTTAATCTGGGGATGTTTATTTTTTGTAAACAGTGTGATTTGAGGGGAAAATGTTTTTTGCCTAACCTGGAGTCAGAGTTTTTATATAGCCCGAGAAATATATCTCAGGCATGCTGGTTTGGATTCTAGTTGAAAAAATCATCAGTCCGTTTAAACGCAGAATGTCCAAATCGCAAAATGTCCAGCACACAATCTACGGAATACTGCCGCGCAGTTACCATCATGAATTTCTCAGTACCAGCCACGGAGTCTGGATTTGTGCCCGGTTGATGGCAATAGGCTCGCCCCCTATTGTATGGGACTTTAACATAACTGCCGAAATGTGGGTGCACTATTAGATACACCTCTGCCTAACCCTTCGGGGATTACAGGCGAGATGTTATGATGATATATTATTATGATTTACAATAATTTGTAATATGCCTGCCTCTGTACTTTTAGAGAGACTTTAGGTACAATTTCAATCGTCAATACTAATATGTTCCAATAACGAAAATTGAATGTCTCCGAACTCAGAGAATGTGCGGATAAATCAGCGCTGGCGGTGATCTCCGCAGCCTCCGACGATATTTACTGTCTCAATGACAATTATCCTTAACGCACTGACGGTTTGCAACCAGACGACGTAACTGTATGCGTTTTGCTAGGACTTTTGGAACCTCTCGATGTCCTTAACTTGTTTTATTATATACCTTGCCCACACAAGAAATATCTCATGTATCGTGGGTGCGTTTACAAACATAAAAACTCACATACACAAACAGCAACGCAAACAAAAATAATATCTGTATGGTAGTTGTGTTGTACTATGGTAGTTGTTCCGGTTCTGACCATACAGATATTTGTTCGGTACCTACGGGAATAGAACCCGCGACACGCAGCGCCGCAGACAATCGCTCAGCCACTGCGTCCACTTACTGTGTCGTCAAATGACTTATTTCGTAGTCCTCAGTAGTTTCTATCTTCAGTCGTAAGCGACTGACATACAACTGTACATTTTCTATTAGTTAGTCATATTTTAAAAGTATAGCCTTAAAGATAAACACTATACTTACTTTCACTGTGTGTACTTCAGCCTGAGCCCAGAAAGCCATGACATTGACATTCCAACATAGATAACATAACATAACGTCACGCCTGTAATCCCAGAAGGGTCAGGCAGAGATGTACCTTATAGTACACACACATTTCTCCAGTTATGTTAAAATCCCATTTTAATAGGGGGGCAGGTTATTGTCATCAACCGGGCACAAGTCCAGACTCCGCAGCTGCCAGTGACAAATTCCTGAATGCATAAAAAATAACTAAATCGTCATCTTTGGGTCCGCCATTTTGACGTCACTTAGTCCATGCATTGTCATTCAAAATAAACATATATACAAAATTTCAGCTCAATCGGAAATCGGGAATTTTGTCAAACATAACTTCTAAGATTTTTTTACATAGTTACAGGTGAAACTGAACAGAAGGTATATAGACATCACCACACACAACACTATAACATACTCACACACCTATTTGCAACTCCTCAGGCACACACACTCCTACACAGTCATCCACGCTGTACTCTTAGCAGTGTATTGTATGGCTATTAAATTGTAAATCCGTAATTGGCTGTACGATTGGTTTATATATTGTGGGATAAAATTTCAGAGAGCTGTGGATTTTGTGATGATAAATAAATAAATAAATAAAGTGTGTGGAAAACACGGAACACATTCGATTTATATCTCAGAAAAATACATGCTTGATGCCTATGCCAATTCCCTAGGCCTAGATTTTTTCACGTAATTTTCCTTCACCGTTAGTCAGTTCAGTATACAAAAAACGTAAACGCAAACGTTTACGTCCCCATGCCCCCAAAAACACCCAATATCCATGGGGTACTTATTGGCGCCCATTTATTTCAGTAACTACCACTGTTATTTGTTTTTATTTCCAAGGCATGGCTAACGTTGTGTATGGCGGACAGGATATCCACTATATGAGGATGTTACAAGATTTGGGTAAATGGTATGTTATGGGGATGGGACGGTGAATATTTAACTTTTTAGGGTAGGTCGTGATGGCCTAAAGGTTAAGGCCTTGCCTTTCATCCATGAGTTTGTGAGTTCAAATCCGGGCAAATACGAATGTGAGTTCTTTCAATTCATAATATGTACTTTCTAAGTTTATTTTGGAGATTACATAAATTGGTGAAGGAAACCATCGTGAGGAAACATAACATAACATCAGAGTATCAATAGGAGGTTTATCTAATAATACACCCACATTTCGCTAGTTATATTTAAGTTCCATGTAATTGAGGGC
Source organism: Lycophotia porphyrea (assembly GCA_950005105.1). Lineage (NCBI taxonomy): Eukaryota > Metazoa > Arthropoda > Insecta > Lepidoptera > Noctuidae > Lycophotia > Lycophotia porphyrea. Next base: position 13,998,788 of record OX465406.1, read on the forward strand.
GAGCCTATTGCCATCAACTTACAAACAAATCAGACTTCGTGGCAGATACTGAGAAATTGCTTGACCCGGGAATCGAACCCAGGACCTCATGCTCAGCAGTCGCGATTGCGACAGCTAGACCATTTCTCTTTATCCTTCAATGGCTTCACATCTGCAAAAAGGTGGTCCACTTGAAAAAGACAGAAGAAAAAACAAGATAAAAGAAAGAAGCCAAAAATCAAAGCTCCACATCGAGACACAACACTAAATCATTTTCCCCACCCTACCAATTACCCGTCAATTTACACTCGAGCACCGAACCCGCGCCCCTTCCAGCAAAAAACAGTAATAAAACCAAGTTGGCAAGTACTTACGTTTCGCTAGTTAGTACTTTTGTTCTCAAGTACTTCATTCGTGAAGTTTCAGGCTTTGTAAGTGCCTGAAATACTGAAGCGTCTGCTTTCAGTTTAAAATTTTTATGTATGATTGATGAGTACGAGTTATTTTTTCAGTATCTTTCAGTTCCATTTAGAAATACGGGAACTCTGTTTTTATTAGATAACTGGGTAGCCTGCGAAATTTAAATTTTCTTACGTTTTTTGCAATTTGCAAGTCAATCTCAGGGTGTATGTTGATCCAGGGCTGCGGGACTGTTCGAAAGAGATACCGCGGCCCTGGAACACAAAAGGGCAAGGAAGGAACATGAATGGGTTTTAGTTAGTACAATTCTGACACTCCCTTCCGCTCTGCCCAGAGCGGGAGAAGTCATTTGATGATTTCCCATCCGAAAAAAAAAGGGTGTATGTTGATTAAAATATCATTTGCAACCGTAACAAATGTGGCTTTAATGAATTGTTATTATTAAAATCATCAATACAATCCTCCAAGTTCTTAAACTTAAAGAACGTCGAACTTGAAGGGGTATTGATGATTTTTATGACTACAATTCTGTAAATACATTCGTTTTGACCTCCACAACCCTGTTAGTACTGGGTAATACGAAACTACGTATGACTAATTGTTTGTTGTTAGACTTTCGGGTCACTAACGCAACAACTGTCAGATATCTAAAATTGACAGCCGGGACCAACGGCTTAACGTGCTTACCGAGGCACAGAGGAAACTCGATATGTAATGGGTGGTCACCCATCAACGGACCAGGCAGGCATTAGCGGATTGATCCCGTTCGACCCGAGCAGTTATTGTTCAACCACGAGCTCCTCTTTTTAACCACGAGCTCCTCCTAAAGCGTTTAGTGAAGTACTTAATTGAAATGAACAATTGCTTAATTATAGCCATTAGCAATTATTCATTAAAAATGCGAAAGTATATGAGGATGAATGGATGGATGTTTGTTACTCTTTCACGCAAAAACTACTAAGTGGATTTGGATGAAATTTGGCACATAGATAGTTTATAACCTGGCTTAACATATACGATACTTTTTATCTCGGTAGTATGATTCCATGGGACAGTTACCGAACTTGACGCGGGTAAAGTCGCGGGTGACAGCTATACGGAAAAGTTTTGGCAGACGATGACCTAACTAAACACTTTAAAATATCTTAAAGCTAAATAAGCACATCAACACAATATAACACAATAATCGTCAGACGGCCGCCATTTTATGAGATTTCTTCCTACATTAAGGCTGAAAGCTTTCGAAGGCGGTACAAAACTGAATTTGGTCCGCCAACCGACCGGCGACTTTATAAAAATGCCACCAAAATTGGGTTTACAGTTTTAGATGTAATGTTATTATTACATTAGGAAACGTAATGAAATACAGTTACGGTTTTAAGTCGAAAATTGAATTTTGTACCGTTCTTTCTCTATCGCGTGGATAGTACCTAACCTGGTGTCAAAGTTTTTATGCCGCCCATGGGCCTCTGACTTGACTTTACATGCCGTCGAGAAATATCTCTCAGGCATGCTGCTTTCCTCACGATGTTATCGTTCACCGAAGCTAGTGAAGCAATTATACAATACGCACATGAAGCAGAAAAATGCCCAAGTCCGCCTTTGTACGTTATGTGCAAAAAGTTTTGAATTAAAATAAAAAAAAGTTTTATTAAATAAATAAAAATCAGAGGTCTTGGATTCGAACTCGAGACCTATGACTTGAGAGTCCGATGGTCACACCACTGGGGTATCACTTTTTATCAATGTATTTTCTTTTCCTTTTCAAAAGCTTGGCTTTTTTACTTCAGCAATATCGTTATCATCAATTTACTCACAGACTCAGTCATCATCATTAGGATTAGGGCACCTGGATAAACGAAGTTTGACGTTATCGTCAATATAATCATCATCATCAGCCTATAATGTTCCCACTGCTGGGACACAGGCCTCCTCTCTCTCTACCAATATAATATTTAGTGAAAATAATATAAAACAAAACCATTTGAGCTTCATGAATGCTATAATAAAGATGACCGCATGTTTTAAATAGGCGATTTGTCATTTAAAGTTGTGCTGATTGAGACAAAACTTCCACAAAATTCTATATTTTATAGACGTGTCTAGCAGGAGCGTCTAGCAGGCGACCGCGGAAAAGCATTTCCGCGGTCGCTTTAAATGCCAACTAAATGCCTACCTATCTAATTAGAAATAATTGTTCCAACGAAAACATAAGACAAAACAGATTTTAAGTGGTCAACCTTGGAGACTGGTCTAGCTAGACTAGATGGGTAAATCTTTCAAGTCCCGGTTGAATAATTATGTTTAGCTATAAACAGTGATTATAATATGACAGTGAATGAGTGAATGGCTGTGATGTGCTAGAGGTTAAGGTAAAATCGGAAGGGAAACCCGTGTAATTCAATTGTTGAAGTGAAAACTTCTTTAGGCGCGTTGGACATTTTTGAGATGGGGAAAAACAATTGAACCCGCGACACCGTTAAACGACCTCTTTTTTGTTTCAGAGTAGCCGTATTGCTACATATTACACAGTGTACAGTCAAATTAATAAGTAAAAGGCTTATGCAAAAATAATTTCTAAAAATAACCCAGAAACTTGAAAAAAAAACAAAATTTTTAATTCTCTCGGCACTCCCGGAGTGATTGGGTATTTTTTACGTTTTTTGCAATTTGCAGGTCAGTGTCGGGTTGTATGTTGATTAAAATATAATTCGCGAAAAATACGGTACGGTACGGTACGGAAGATACTGTAAATACGGTACTTATAACAAAAAAAAACACATTTCTTTGAATTTTTGTATGTATGTCAGTCCGTCAGTTTGACTGTCTGTCTTTTTGTTCCGACTAACCTCCGAAATGGCTGGACCGATTTTGACGGGACTTTTACTGGCATATAGCTTATATTATGCTTTTATTATTAACTCAGGCTTTTATTTTACGTATATGTGACATACCGTTCAAAAGGCTTAACGAATTTGGTAAATGAAACAATACCTTTATGTTAACGCCTAGCATGTGTGCGTTCACAAACGGCTCATGCACACACGCGTACGACGACTGACGACATCAGCCGCGAGCGACAACGTCGCGGCACTCGCCCATAGAGAAAAATTATTAGTGTTCTGTGGTCGATAGTCTATGGTTAGAGCGGTCATACGCATGCCGCCGAATTTATTGTCAAAACAATTTTCTTGGTATTAAAACCATGTGCTGTAACGAACAAGTAGCCTCATTTCTTCCACCCCGTTAATTATCCACGTGAAACACAGTACCGGCGTCTACATTTTGATTTGACTCAATGAAGAGATTGTTTGCTTGCTAATGCGTAGTTGCGTCTGATTGGCTATCGGCCGGTTTCTGAATGATCCTTGGCGCCGAGCTAGCCTCACGAGTGTGATAACAGGCATATCTGATGACCTGTGTATCCGAATGCGTCATGCGAGACGTGTGTACACGACCCAGCTAGGTCGTGTCGAATGTGAGTGGACTTAGAGTAGATCCACCCCGAGTACTACTTCACTGCGTAGAAACGGACTCCCCGCATACATGCTAGGCGTTAACACTCTACAATTTTTTTTAATAAGCACACATGAAAAATACAATCAATCACAGACCTTTTTTTTCGGATGGGAAATCATCAAATGACTTCTCCCGCTCTGGGCGGAGCGGAAGGGAGTGTCAGACTCGTACTGACTAAAACCCATCCATGTTCCTTCCTTGCCCTTTGTGTTCCAGGGCCGAGGTACATCTTTCGAACAGTCCCGCAGCCCTGGCAGGATCAATCACAGACCTCAGGACCACATAATTCTCCGAACATTTATGTAGATTTATTATTTTAAGTAGGGTAAACAATCTATACTTTTGAACTCTCATTCAATTAAGATAGAATATAATCAGATTGAGTTTTATTACGAAGGCAATTCGGAATCTCATTGAAAATTTACTAACTCTGACGTTCAGTCGTCGTCGCTTTAAATATTCAGACGTTTTGTGAAATGTCTGCGTTTCTGGTCAAGTTTTATGTATAACGCTAATAAAGAACGGTTTTAATTTCGAAATTATGTATAAAACTAGCTTTGCCCGCGGTTTATTTCGCGTCAATGTAGAATTTGACAATTAAACTCTTAACGCACTACTAAAGTTTCTATAATAATATGATTGAACCATGATTCGAAAAAACACGTGGCGCTATCTATATATTATCATAAAAACGTTGTTTTTTTCCTCGGGAACAGTACTTTTTTCGAGATGAAAGGTACCCTATATCCGTTTCTGTACACCTAACAACGTATATGCAAATTTTCAAGGTGATCAGTTCAGTGGTTTGGGCGTGAAAAGGTAACAAACAAACTTACTTTTGCATTTATAATATTAGCTAGGAGTTTAGGACTAGTTAGAAAGTTAGGATAGGTACTTACAACAGCCAGACCCTGATCACATACCTGTAGGTCATAAAAATATTTGTTCCGAGCGGGAATCGAATTCGCAACATGCAGCGCAGCAGTCAATCGCTCAGTCACTGCGCCAACCGTGTCTTCAATAAATATTGTTGAATTGTCAACATAAGTAGCATTGGGAATGCGAATGAGTTACGCCGTTTTTCTTCCTCACATTTTCAGTATTTAATATCACATTGATATCAGTAAAATAATCATAAATCTTCGTATTGTAGAGCAACCAGCAGCGTAGACGAGCAACAAAAACCGCTACGCACTGTCGCTACGCACTGACGCTACGAGCCGTTAATACGCGTACTCGCTACGCGTTTTTACATTATGAGTAGCTTAACTATGTACTATAAGCATTCCGTAAAATAACTTACATGGTACACTTGCGACATAAAAACCAAAATGTTTTGGTCATAAAACCAACCGCCCGTAGGTATTTTCATTGAATATTAAATTACATGGCTTACCCATTCGAATTGGAAAATTAATTATACAATCTGATCCTAACGTTAAAATAAAATAACTTAGCGAATATTAAATGGTTAGAATTATCATCAAACTTGCCGCAGTCTTCAATACAAGAGCTTTTTGAAACTTATGGTCAGAAAAGTTTGCTTTCTTCCACAAGTGGTTTATTGAAAGGTCAGAAGACTGGTCAGAAAAGTTTGCTTTCTTCCACAAGTGGTTTATTGAAAGGTCAGAAGACTGCACCATTACATGTATACCATTTACCATGCACGTTTCCTATGGGGATCGGCAGAAACCACCGAATACCACCTCCTACGATCTTTCCATAGTCCTGTTGCCACCTCCACGTTCATACATCTGGCCATACACGGACGCCGGTTGCGAGTACTACGCACCTGACTTTTCTGATGAACCACACCAATAAGGTCCACTGTATCTTTTAGGCCTCTGCCTCGAATCTTGCGGGCAGCGGGGCGGCGGCGGCGGCGGCGGCGCGGGAGCGGCAGGATCTTATGCGTACATTTAAATGGACCGGTTCTCGAAAACAGCGGCGCGGGAGCGGGCAACGAGCGGTGCACTCCAGTCAAGCGGCGCCGCCGCCGCCGCCGCCCCGCTGCCCGCAAAATTCGAGGCAGCGGCCTTAGGGAGTCCCGTCCCAGCTTTGCGCTCTCAAATCTGTCTTGTAATATCATGAGTTTAACATGACGCAAACCGGATTTAATTTCGTTTGTCGAGCTATAACAATACTGTCTAACGGATACACAGTTAAAGATGCATTGCGCTTTTTAATATGCAAATATAATTATTATAGCCTCTTTACATAATTCCACTTTTGCACCGATTTTGATGCTGTTTTCACCAATGCATAGAGTGGTTCTCGAGGAAGGTTTTAATATTTAATTTATCAAGTTTTTGTATACATTGGCTAAAATATAATGATATTTCCCATGGGTTGCGGGAACGGGATCAAAATTGCAAGATTACTTTTGGTCGTGATAACTGACATCCACGTGGGCGAAGCCGCGGGCATCAGCTAGTTTAATGAAATTTTACTACATTGTTAATTTAACTCTTTTCTTTTTGTGTATTATGTCCTGTGCGGGCTAATAAATACTTTTTTTTCTTGCTATTCAAATAGGGAATATTTTTAATTTCATGCGGACTAAGTTCGCGGGCAACAGCTAGTCTATAATAAAAGTCATTCAATTATAAAGAAATTTATTTTATCTTTACTTCATTTCAGACGCTTTAGAAAATGTCTTAACGACAATGTCTATACTACTATTAATACTAGTATCATCAAACATTTTATACGAGGAAGTCGAAGAATACTCACACCTGTTACAAAGCAGGCCCAACCTCCGCTATATACCACTTGCTTACCCATATAAACCATCCTGTCTATGGTGCAAGCTTGGCCCAGAACCCAAAGAATTTAAAAAAGAAACTCTGCTACTTGATGACAGTGACAGCAACACACAAGATGGCGTTCCCGCGCCCGCTATACTAAACTTGTTTGATATACCGAAATACGTAGCAGCGATGAAGAAAAAAAATACGTCAGTTAATAAGAAGCAGTTAACTGAACTTGTTGATCGATTATATTTAAATCCATTATGACCAAGTTTTTTTTATTTATATGTCCTCAATTTTTCAAGCTCTGGTAGCAAATGGAACCTTGATACCTATTAACACCATGCCTCTACAGTTTTCTGGCACTTATAGGTTGTTTAAAATATTTCAATTGTTAGCTTAGCAATGTCATAAAATGGTCATGTTTCTCTTTCGCGACCTAAGAAGTTACTGTGAGGGCATATCAAGCAGCGGGAGGGAGACGCCGTCACCTCCTTCTGCGAAGCAGTCATGCTAGCGGGAGGTGGCGGAGCGTGAGAGGGAGAGAACCTCTCGTCCCAGCCGCCGCGGGAGACGCCCCGGGCGTCGGGGGTCACGTGGTGACTTCCGGCAACCTTAGACGCGGACCTGTGGACGGTGAGTAATGGGCTAGCTCGCCGTCCGGCCGTCTTTTGACGACAGGCCGTGTAGGCGGCGCGTTCGTGTTCCACGCGCGCCTCTAAGAGATGTCAGCAAACAGGGAGGGACCCGCAAGGGCCGATACCTGCCAGGGCTGCGGGACTGAAAGTCGAAAGAGATACCGCGGCCCTGGAACACAAAGGGCAAGGAAGGAACATGGATGGGTTTTAGTCAGTACAAGTCTGACACTCCCTTCCGCTCTGCCTGGAGCGGGAAAAGTCATTTGATGATTTCATATCCGTAAAAAAAAAGGGCATATCAAGCAATTTAAATCTTTGGTTACACGAAGCTCGAAATTAACCACTCCGTTGGTCCTTCATGTACAATAGTGGCGGACTTAAGGTGGAAGCGTCAGGGTAGCCCGCGAAATTTAAATGTTCTTACGTTTTTTGCAATTTGCAGGTCATTGTCAGACGCGACTCATTTTTCATCAACATACAAGTTGATAAAAAATGAGTAGCCTGGCGCTACTAACACGTATTCGTATTTAGTTACAGAATCACAATCATGAAAATCATCATTATAACCCTGTTAGTTCATTTAACCCTATTGAATGACTTTTTCATGAAATATTCGTTGAATAGGGTTACATGAACTTAGAGGGACGCACCTGACACTGACCTGCAAATTACAAAAAACGTAACAAAATTTGAATTTTGCGGGCTATCCTGACGCTTCGTCTTTATGCCACAAGACCTTTTACCTTTTTTTTTAATGGCATCTCGCAGGTCAACCTATGAGTCTGGCTTCTGCTTAACCGGACTATACTGTGGGTGACTTGAGTCTAAGTACTCCAGCCAGGGGCATAAAACTTGCTGCGGGACTGTTCGAAAGAGATACCGCGGCCCTGGAACACAAAGGGCAAGGAAGGAACATAGATACGTTTTAGTAAGTACAAGTCTGACACTCCCTTCCGCTCTGGGCAGAGCGGGAAAAGTCATTTGATGATTTCCCATCCGAAAAAAAAAAGGAGGCATAAAACTTATAAACTAAGCGACTACATGCTAAGAGCACCCTGTGGGGTACAAGCCTCGGCTTACGGCATTCCTGAGGAAGGGAAGCAAAAGGACAGGCTGGATCTTATCGATATTATGGGCTGATTTAAAATTACAGGCTCAGCATTGCGAGTTGGTTCGAGCAAGAGCCGGGGAGGGTCATTCTCTCCCAGCCAATCTTTTGGGTTATATATGACACTGACAATTGAACGCAGTTATGTGCGATTCAAGTTCAAGCTTATTAGTGAAACTTGCCCTAAATCAAGTCACCGGGCACTAAACATGACACCAAGAAAACAAGGAACGCAAGTATTGGGGTTTTTAAACTTAAAAAGCAGTATTATTTATAACTGACAGTTACCCGCAAGCTTTGACCGCGTGAAATTATTATTATTATATAAAAATATTTTCTCTATTTGAATCGGATTTTGCTAACAGTTTCAGGATTTTTTTTTTTTTGCACGGAACCCTAACCCTGTTCATCATCTGCCTAGCCTTTTCCCAACTACGTTGGGGTCGGCTTCCAGTCTAACCTGATGCAGCTGAATACCAGTATTTTACTTGGAGCGACTGCCTATCTGACCTCCACAACCCAGTTAGTACTGGGTAATACGATACCCCTTGGTTAGACTGGTTGTCAGACTTTTTTGGGCCACTGACTACCTAACGACTGTCAAAGATCTTCAAATGACAGCCGGGACCAACGGCTTAACGTGCTTTTCGAGGCACGGAGGAAACTCGGTATGTAATGGGTGGTCACCCATCCACAGACCAACCTAGGCAAGCACGGCTTAACCTAAAGATCGACCCGAGCGGCTGTTATTATTTAACCCTAACCCTGTTACTAAAACAAAAGTAGCCAAGTTTCTCTCTACAATACCAGCTATCTGCCAATAAAAATCCTGTCAAAATCGGTCTAGCTGTTTCGGATATTAGCCAGAACAAAGCGACAGACAGAAAAACCAACAAGGATTTTAAAAACTGTTTTTTTGAAATTACAAACAGACACTTCAATATTATTTATTTGTATAGATTATTTCCATTTACTTTTACATTTAACTAGTCACGTGTCATGGACGTCCGTTTATTTCCTAAAAAGCAGTTAACTTGATGAAACTTATGATTAATGTCATGCATGGGATCGTACCTTGATTGCATTCTAACTACAGATCTAGACTCACTCGCTCTCGATGTACGAACATATAAAGGTAATATGCATATTCATAATTCTCTATTTCCAAAACGTTGAAAGCTACAAAATATACCAGCTAGATTCGGCCGAAGGAAGAAAGTTACTACCTAAAATAAAACAGTTGCTACTAAATCAGGGTAATGATGTACTGGAATATCAGAATGCACGAAACGTAAGACATGAGAAGAGGGAACAGCCGCGGTTAAAACCGATGGGAAAGTCGGTATTAGTAAAGAGAAAGATTCCTCATGGATATAAGACAGGAGATTACGAATATGACTCAAAATTAAACACTGTCTTCAAGCCTTTAGCCAGATATCACGTCAAAAGACCTATTGAAAATCATGAAATATCAATCTTGAAAGATATGGAATTTGAGCAACAAGAAAAAAACAAATTTGGCAAAGACCTAATCGTGCTCGTTCAGAAAGAGGAGGGCCAAGTTGATTTGTTGAACCAGATTCAGAATTATATAAACCAAAACTCGAGGCCACCAAAACGCAAAAAGAAGGGAAGATTTCAAGGGATTAATAAATATTATGACAAGGGTTCTTTCCTGTTATTGAGGGATAAATCTGGGGAGCAGAATGACCCGAATGCGCCAGGAAAACTTCCACCTGAATTACTACAAGACTCGTCGTCAGAAGAGTCTTCGGAGAAAATAATCTACCCAACTTATCCGTTTTATAACTATTGGACGGTAAGTAGTTATGTAAACTACCTAAAGATGAACATTATAGTAAAATTTTCGGCGTTGGGCTCCCCAACATTTGGTCCTTCGAGCCGGATAAGTTAAAGTTTGCCCGGTAGGAATTTGTCTTTGCTTAAATTGTGCGCCCCACTACGTATACAAGGTGTAAACGGATCCTTTAAGAAGCCGTCAACCAACAATCTGTACATCTAAGTAACACTGCGCAAAAATAATTGCTGAAATTTTTTTTGGGATGAAATGTCACGTTTTACGGTAGGACTCAATGTAGCTGACTCAAAACATTGTGCTGATGGATGCATTGAATAGTCCAGGGGTCGTGGAAGTTTTTAAAGTAAAGTTATAACATTATAAAATTGTATAAAAGAAACTGACCCCTAAGATATATGTAACTAGAAGTTTCCTAATAATGGTCTAGAACAAAAAAGTATCAGAATGACGGGAAGAACAAGTGCCATCGTTAAGGGTATTTTTACACTCATAATATACAGCTAAAACCCCAAAATAAGGGTTGCTTTCATAGATCTCTCAGGCTCAAACTAAAAAACACACTTATGACCGTTTTCACTGACATTAAGATTGATTCTGATTCTGATTCCAATTTCAACTCTAGACACTGCTTGCTCATTCAAGATTAAGGCATTCATAAAGGAAAGCGCACACAGGGCACGGCACAGCAGGGCATTTTTATCTTTACCCAATGTTAATATTCATACTTAGCTAAAGTGCGTTTTTTAATCCCTGAGACTAAATTGACATTACGATAGTTGCCAGCTTTTTGCAATTCTTAAATAGTGATGTACCGTATATTGCCGTAAATAAAATTAAGTAGTATAGTTTTTTTTTTCATGAGTTATCTTGAACAAAAGCTGTAGATAGTTATTTAAAACGAAATAATACAAATGTAATAAGGTATGTATATAATGTGAACATACATTTTTAATTAATTACTTACAGTTATTCATTAATTATGCATCCATGTTATTTTACAAAACTATTAAAGTATTTAAAAAGAAAATGCCGTTTTGTAAGAGAAAAGCGTTTATATATCCGTTTGGGGGCAGAGAGTACAGCACTGATGGCATCTGTTTTGGATAAACTTTACTTTATGGGCCATCGAGTTGGAAGTTCATATTTTTGTAGATAGTACTCATGAATAGAAAGCTTTTTACAAATTTTCAAGTTGCGGAGATTCACGGTTTACGAGATATATTTTGTTAAAGTTTCCATACATTGGAAATTATCACGCCATTTGACAGACGTCAAAGTTAGCATTTCACGTTCCGTTGACGGTAGAGGTGTATTATATTAAATTTTATGTCATTAGTTTTACTTAAATATAATTTTATTTTCACATATTAATATATTAATTTTTGTATCTTTTTTTATTATTGTTTTTTATTACTCTGATTTTGATTTAATTTGGATAATTGTAATGATATAAGTATGGATGGCATGTATGTTTATTATATATTTAGTTATAGAAATTCAGACACGATGTAAAAATCGTTATTGAATAAATTGAATTGAATTGAAAATAAATTTGGTATGTAATTAATGAGCACAATAATAAGCAATTACATTGACATTTTTACACAAAAAATAACAAACTTTTGCCGACACTGTGGAACGGAACGTGAATCCCTTCGCGTTCAGTTCCACAGTGTAAACAAAAATTCGCCGTTTAGTGAATGTGTGTCAAATGTTTAGGTTAGGTTAGGATAGAATGGTGCCAGAAACGACTAGATTGTAGAAGACTAGGTTGTAGAGAAAGAAATATGAAACCTAAAAACTTTTACCATGGATATCTCTATAACCACGGGGTTCCACGGGGTAGGGATGGTACAGGGAGGTATTCCCATCCCCCCCCCCCCGCCCCCTGCACCATAAATCGATGGACATTTATTTATGGAAAAAAATATTCTAACCTCAAAACTTTAACCATGGATATCTCCATAACCATGGGGCTCCGCAGTGTGGGGATGGTACAGGGGGGTAGCCCTATCTCCCCCCCTCCCCCTCACACCCTCAAAACCCCATAAATCGATGGCCCATAAAGGAAAGTTTAACCTCTGTTTTTTTTTCTAATCGTCTAATAAATATAAAAAGTTACGATTCAACAAACCGGTATCGTAGGTACAACACTACACAAAAGAGCTGGTATCATTATTTATAAGTTTGACATTAGCATGTGTCAATTTAGTCTCCGGGTTTAAAAAACAGTAAAGTGGTAACAAGATGCAAATTCCAATATTTCCAATGTTTAGAGATCGACCTCAGGGCATCAAAGAGGATTTCCCTTACTATATGTATTTGTATTTTATTACGATTAGCTATGTATGAATTTACGTTGGGTAAAGATCCAATTTAGTGTCGATTTGGACGCGTACCGTGAGGGCTGTTGAGGCAGAGGAGGCACGTAAAAAGAGCACATGGATGGAATTGGGGAAGGCCTTTGCCCAGCAGTGGGACAGTGCAGCCTAATAAAAAAATACCTTGCCGTGCCGTCACCGTTTTGTGCTGGCCTTTAGGGTTGTCTGGTGTAAGTGTCAGATTGTAAAGTTATTTTCTAATATTTTACTGACTTCATGAAATTATGAGAACTTTTTTTTCAGTATACAAAGAATATACTACAAGACCGCTGCCCAGGGAATTTAGTAAAGGTAGCCAACATGTGCGTCAGTCCCATAGGACATCGAAAGTCTGCACACCCATCCGATTATAGGAGGTCACCCCATCATATCCCACGTCACTCTATTAGACGTGCGCGTAAGAAGCATCTTTATGGTGGAAAGAACTAATTATTTTAAAATTTTATGGAAAAATAAATAAAAAAATTGATCTGACATGATTTTTTCCTTAGAATTCTTTCGGCTATTTTACCTCTCACCTCGCGCGAGGAGACTAAGGGTTGAACCTGTAACTGTGGACGGTGAGTAATGGGCTAGCTCGCCGTCCGTCCGTCTTTTGACGACAGGCCGTGTAGACGGCGCGTTCGTGTTCCACGCGCGCCTCGAAGAGATGTCAGCAAACAGGGAGGGGCCCGCAAGGGCCGATACCTGCCAGGGCTGCGGGACTGTTCGAAAGATACCGCGGCCCTGGAACACAAAGGGCAAGAAAGGAACATGGATGGGTTTTAATCAGTACAAGTCTGACACTCCATTCCAGTCAATCCAAAGGGATCGTCACCGTACCGCCTTTCGCGTCGCCGTCAAACAGGTGTCAACCTAACTTAAGCACGTAACCAAAGCGAAGAAGCAGGTCCGATACGTCGAATCGGCTACGACTAGACAACGCCGCGCCTACGGCTCGCTGTTCGTGAGGTTGTCCCGAGACGACACGATTACGTTACGATTCCGATTAGTGTGCGTTTTTTGTTTTTTTTTTGGGATGGGAAATCATCAAATGACTTCTCCGGCTCTGGGCGGAGCGGAAGGGAGTGTCAGACTTGTACTAACTAAAACCCATCCATGTTCCTTACTTGCCCTTTGTGTTCCAGGACCGCGGTATCTCTTTCGAACAGTCCCGCAGCCCAATTAGTGTGCGTTGCAGTAGGGAGTTTCATACAAAGAATACTGAATGACTCGAATTGATGCGGTGAGGATCCCTTTAACGTGCATGTCGAGGCACGGAGGAAACTCGGCATTGGGATAGGTGACTACCCATTACAATACAGTTTCATCCACGGACAAACCTAGGTAAGCGCGGCTTAACCTAAAGATCGACCCAAGCGGCTGATAATATTTAGCCGCGGGCAAATAAAAGACTGATTAAAATTTTATGCAAAAGTGTATTTCTTAAAAACTTCAGAGAGCGTAGCAACACACAGCCGTTTTAAATCTTATAATCTATGAAAAATTTAAAAAATAGTTTTTTTTTTAATTGTTAACGTAGACAAAGACTTGCTAAGTATAAACTTTTTAGACGAAGTAATAAGGCAACAATGCTAATAATTTGTTTTTTTTTTTAATATATTTTCTGATGTTATAACGCATAATCATCTTTTTTTATCTAACTTTCTTGTACACTACATAATGCAGGAAAAATACATTTTCTCTAATTAGAATAAAATATCTTTAATCCTTTAAAAAACACATATTTTGCAGACAGTAACTTTTCAATTTCATAATAAAAACAATTATAAGCCTGTCCATTGCGTGACGTTATGGACTTTCACGGAATTATATGAAAGTTTTAAAACTTAATAATTACTTTTACCCAATTCTCAACTGGTGTCACTAATAATAGTGTAACTACATAATCTTTCTTACCCTAGTTTACTTGTCACCAGAACTTTCATGCAATTTGAACCAAGTTTTTCTAGTTATATTTATTCAGATCTAAAAGGGTAACATAATATACAGAACTGGAACTTTAAACATTAAGTTTAACCCAAAGATTAACACAGAAAGCTTATAATTTTATCTACATAATCTCAAGTTACAATGACAAATAAGCAACTTTACCCTAACTTACCCTACTCAAAAACTGTTACCCTACTATATCAAAACGTATGTTGGCGCAGACTGGACCCCGCAGTTGTTGTCCTTGGTAGACATGAGCACATAACCGTCATTACCCCACATGTTAGACCAGGAGTTCTTCACGAGCCAATACTTCTGACCCTTCAGGATGCCGTATCCTACTGCTAGGACCGCGTGGTCGAGCTCCTCGACTTTGTTGTGACTGAGGAGAGGAGAAAATATAAAATATTAGTTATGCTTGGTGAACTGACTGCCTCGTTGGACGAGTGGTCGCAAGCGCGACTGCTGAGCATGAGGTCCTGGGTTCGATTCCCAGGTCGGGCAAAGTGCTATTGGGTTTTTTCATCAGGAATTTCTCAATAGCAACCATGGAGTCTGGATTTGTGCCCGGTTGATGGCAATAGGCTCGCCCCCTATTACATGGGACTTCAAACATAACTGGCGAAATGTGGGTGTACTATTAGGTACAACTCTGACTAACCCTACGGGGATTACAGGCGTGATGTTATGTTATGTATGTGGTTGGTAAAATTGTAACGGGCGAATGTGGAATTGTGTACGTATGTTTAACACAAAAGAGTTCCTTTTAAACTACTACAAATCTGTGATATGCCTAAGAAAATCATTGCTGTGGTTAAAATTATAGAAAGGATTAGAGAAACTAAAAACTTGACACTATTTCAAACTGAATAATTTTCTTCATGGGACCAACATTGAATAATCTAAAAAAATATTATTGAGCTGTAAGTTTGACATAACATACCAATACGCCTGAAAATTCCAAAGGGTTAGGCACAGGTGTACCTAAAAGAACACCCACATTTGAAGTCCCATGTAATATTAAGTGCGCCTATTGCCATCGACCGGGCACAAATCCAGACTCCGTGGCTACTACTGCGAAATTCTTGATGGAAAAACCCTATAACACTTTGCCCTTTCCGGGAATCGAGCAGGTCAAATGTCTCGCTGATGGTGGCGGGTGTGTCGGGTCATTTAGCTCCCTTCAATATGGTTGAGCTGAATGGGGCTGATCCATGCGTCATGTTCGTGAACGGGCGCTGTCAGTTGGGACTGGTCATCTCTAGACTGACACGGTTTATTTTAACTACTTTGTTTTTAATTTGTTGATACTATCTTTTACTCTGGACACTCTTACTGTGCACGTCTTTCTACATCGTTCTCGCATATATTTATAATCTCAACATGAATGATGTCACCAAGATCTTGCAACAATATTTTGATTAAAAAGAGTGTCCATGGAGTTTCTTGCCCATTCTTCTCCATAGAGATCTACACTTTGGAATGGGCAGCTACAGTACTTTCACAAGTTATTATGCCTTGTGTCTTTGACTGTAGCTTAGCCTTCTTTGTTATTCTGACATTCAAAAGTGCCTGTAATGGTCGAATTGAAATAAATGCTTTGAGTTTGAGTTTGAGGACCTCATGATCACATCAGCAGTCGCTTTTGCAACCACTCGACCATACGAGATAAGATATACCAATAGATAAAAGGGATAAATATCATTTTGTAACCACTTACATCTATCACCTTAAATATCAATTGATCACCAAATTTAGTAAATGACCACCAAATTTTAATGAGGTGGTTGATGAGAAATTAGTTTTGCCTAAGCCGACTTGGGGCACCCCGTTATTTTTTTATAATCAGAAAACGCCTCCGGATCCGGAACCGGATCTCCCTCGACTCAGATGCAAGAGCGTAACAGTTAAAGAACATCGGGCGTTTTTTACCCGATTTTTTAAAAGTCGCGAACATAAACCAAAACATTTTTAAATGATAGTGTTTGCAATCATATTTAATATTGTGTAGTTATTTTGATTCACAATAATGGGAAAATGGAAATAATTAGTAAAATGAAAATCATATTTTAAGTTGACTATTTTTCCTAATTACTAAACGACCGCTCAGTAAGTTAAAATATAACTCCGTGGTATTTTTGTAAACCCAATCAGACTAAATCCGTCAAGTTGATGTGCATGTTTCGTTCTCACTCTCGCCCATAGTCCTAAAACTGGTTTATGTTGCGCTCGCGCAGGTAGCTAGCTTATCTTACTACATCGCAGTCCTTTGTCATCCGTCGTAGCGATCTGTGTTTTACTGTGTTCCCATTGTGGTCTGAGTCAACTAATTACCTACTGCTTGTTTACTGGATTTCGTTTGCTTTCGAGTTCGATTTTGTTGTGAAATGGAACGACAAAATAGTTGTGTGTCGTGTGAGCGATCTGTTCTACGTCGTAGAAGACACCGTCTTACTCAAATGTTTTTCGAAAGATATCGTGACTATGCAGTACTATTATTACAAGAAATAATGCCACGGGAGGTGAGTTAATTATATTATAGAACATTAATTATATGTAAATACTAGAGTTTGTTCAACTTTTGCGCAGCAACAGAGCCTCTATTTACTCTCCTAGATATAGTTTTATATCGTTTTATATAGTTGACGTCATCATAGGACTCCTTTTCAACCATTGAAACTATTCGTTTCCTTGGTCATAGTGTATTACGTTGTGACATTTATTATTATGATTATCAATAAATAACAGTAAAATAAACTTGTTACAGATTGTTTTTGATGGTACACTATCAATATGCAATCCTTGCTGGCTGAGATTTTATCGCGCATTGCAAGCCCGGCCAGTAAATGATCCATTACCCCAGCAAGTTCAAGAACCATTACATCAGCAAGTACAAGAAGAACCATTACCCCAGCAAGTACAAGAAGAGGAAGTCCAAGAAATAGTAGTTAACGTTCAACAACAACAAAACATTGGCATTATGACTATTCCTGGATATTTGCGTGTATCTAATACTGCTCGACGCTGTGTTTTTCAAAACTGCAGAAATGTACCAGCAAATGCTGTGCCAAAATATGTTAGGTTACATTTATTTCGTATGAATAAGCTATTCATACCAAAACTTGCTCGAGTTTGCCAACCCCATATGATAAGCAATGAATGGGAAGATCTACTTAATGTGCAAATACCTCTACATGAACACTTTAACAGTGCTCATGTTCTCGATATTATCGAGCTGTATGAATGGAAATTGGAACGAGGAACTCAGTTGGACTTCGAAAATATTGAGGAGATAGATGACAATGAACTACATTTTTATACAGGTATGGATAAAATTCAATTTAATAGAATTTTGAATCAAACATCTCTTCGTGACAGAACCAACAGTTCTGCTACTGTTTTAGGACTGTATTTAGTTAAAATAAGAACGGGTGAACCAGACGAACGTGTAGCTTCTATGTTCAATATGTCGAGAAGAACATTGGAGCGAAAATTAAAAATAGCTCGAGAATGTTTATCTGAAGAGTTTGTTCCCCGACATCTGGGTCTAGATCACATGACGAGAGAAGATGTAATAGCTCGCAACTTAACCATCCCGAGTCATATTTTTGGAGGTAACCAGAATGAACCTGCAGCCATTCTTGTGTGTGATGGAACATATATATACGTGCAAAAAAGCTCCAACTTCCTTTTTCAGAGGAAAACATATAGCCTGCACAAATTCCGCAACCTAGTAAAACCCTTTTTAATTGTATGCACAGACGGCTATATTGTAGATGTATTAGGCCCGTACCCAGCCATTACTACGGATGCCGAAATAATGAGTCACATGATGCAGGACGCCGCTTGGCATTGGTTTCTGAACGCGAACGACATTTTTATATTGGACCGCGGCTTTAGAGACTCTATTCCTGCCATTGAAGAGCATGGATATGATGCGCATATGCCACCAACAAGAGCAAGAGGAGAGCAGTTAAGCACAGTAGATGCAAATAAATCACGGCTAATAACTATGTGTCGTTGGGTGGTTGAAACGATTAATGGTCGCTTTAAAAAGGACTTCAAGATATTCCGCCATGTTTATTTTAATGTAGCGTTGACAAATATGATGACCGATTTTAAAATAACTGCAGCACTCATCAATGCCACTCATCGACCATATAGAGATAACGCTCATGCCGCACAGTTTATAAATATAATAGATGAGAACATAAATAGAGAAAACGAATTGGCTGATTACGTGATTCGAAACAATTTAAACAGACAAAGAGTCGCATTCATGCCGCTAGATGCAAACAATCCCGAATTAAGAGATTTCCCACAATTGACTTACGACGAGCTACTTTTATTTACCTTGGGAATATACCATTTGAAACTGGCCAAATCTTATTGCCACGAACACATGCGGCCAAACGGAGTGTATATAATGGAATTATACCATCGCAGAGAGTTGGTCGAAAATAAAATATTAATACGAGGCAGAATACAGTCCCGTCACATAAGAGCAAAACGCTATTATACATATCTACTAATAAATCCGGCATTGCAGGGAAGACAAAGCCTCGAGGGCTATTACTGTTCCTGTATACACGGCCGCCGCACTGTTGGGAGTTGCGCGCACATCGCCAGTGTGGTATACTTTTTATCTTGGGCTGTATATCAAGACGAATTTCACACACCTGCGGCGTTTTTAGACGAAACTATTTTAGATTTAGATGCAGCAGAATAAAAGTTAAGAGAAAAATATGTTGTTTTAATTATTTTTGATTCCCTTTTTCCTCTTCAATTATTGCCCAAAAACATTTATAAATATTTTCTAAATGTCCATTTTCTCCTTATTGCCACGACCCACAGATATGGGAACTATACCATTGTAAACTAGATTTAATTGCCTATCCACCGTACCTAATTTTATTTTTGTTCGCCGTAGGTAAGTGTCCCATACAAAAATGCCCGATGTTCTTTCTGGTGGTCATTAACTATCCTTGGTTTAATTTCACGCTAAAATGGGGAACTAATTTTGGTGATCATTCACTACTTTTGGCAATCAAGTGATTGTTTTGCGTTTCATTTTATTAAATCTGGTGGTTGGTTAAACATAAGTCATAGATAAGTAAACTTACCACTTAGGCTCATAGTAGACACCGTTGGAATAGAAGCTGAAGGACTTCTGTGCTGCGTCGATGGCCACTGAGATCGGGCCATGCTTGAAGATAGCCAACTGTTAACAAAATATATATATGTCAGATTCATTTTTAATTCCATACCAATGACCTGTCATTGGTATGGAATTAAAGATGAATCGCAAGTGCGCCTGTGGTGGGGATCACGCGATCTAGTTACAAGTCTACCTACACAAGAGAGCGTGCTTTACAGAGCCTTGATGTTTTCAGTTCGACGCTAAGTGGACAGGCAGTCTGATCGCGGCCGAGTTGAGACGTCTTGGAACTGTACCCGATTCATTGTGTGTTATTGTGTTAAGTTGTAATCTCAAGTACTTTGTTAGTTTTGCTGGAAACAGTGTATCGCACTCGGTGTGTTTTCATAGCACGAAACCCATCGTCTGCCCACATAATGCTCGAATAATTATATCACACTAGAGACTTCTCGTGGTCTTCTAAGCACTAAAAACGAAGTTGCTCAAGAATTTGTAGACTTCTTCACTAGTATCCCACTTAAAACTACTGAAACCTTAAATTCCTCACCCTTGCTTTCTATTGAGTTATTAAGAGCGAACGTTCCGGCCTGTCCGGTTGAGTTTCAATTTAAGCATGTAAACCCCATAGCAGTCATTAAAGCTTTTAAGGAAATCAAAATCAAATTAACCGAGGATCTATGGGGAATGTCGGTTAAAGTTTGTCAAGCTATTATTGAGACTATTGCACCGTACTTAGCCTTAATATTTAATTTGTGTGTGGACCAAGGAGTCTTCCCGGACCTTATGAAATACAGTAAAGTAATACCACTTTTCTAATCCGGGGACAGAAAAGACACCAATAACTATAGACCCGTATCCGTGTTGCCGGTTTTCAGCAAGGTCTTTGAAAAGGTTATGCTTAATCAAATGCTCAACCACTTTAACACCAATAAAATCTTACATGAGAAGCAGTATGGTTTCACCAAAGGACGTTGTACGACTGACGCCGGTGTTACCTTATTAAAACACATATTTACTGCGTGGGAAGAGGCACAAGATGCCATAGGAATCTTTTGTGACCTCTCGAAAGCATTTGATTGCGTAAACCACGAAACCCTACTCTTTAAACTCGAACATTACGGTTTAGGGAAACTTGCGATTAGGTTAGTGAAATCGTATTTGAACGATAGACATCAGCAAGTACACATAAATGGTGTCAATTCAATGGGTTTAAAAGTAAGTATGGGTGTACCGCAAGGTTCAATATTAGGTCCTTTCCTCTTTTTAGTTTATATAAATGATCTACCCCATTTATTTAAAAACCAACCACAAATGGTGTTGTTTGCTGACGATACCTCTTTAATATTTAAGATAAACAGACGTGCCACAAATCTTGACGACGTAAATAACGCCCTACTGCAGGTCCATGATTGGTTCACCGCGAATAATTTAGTATTAAATGGGAAAAAAACGAAATGCATAAGATTTGCTCTACCGAATGTCAAAAGTATTGTTAGTGACATAGTATTGAATCAAGAGAAACTAGAATTCGTCGAAGATACTGTTTTTCTGGGGATCACGCTCGACTCAAGGCTACAATGGGGTCCGCATATAACATCTCTTGCAGGACGGCTGAGTTCAGCAGCATATGCTGTTAGAAAAATCCGTCAATTTACTGATGTAGATACCGCGAGGCTAGTCTATTTTAGTTATTTTCATAGTATTATGTCATACGGTATTTTACTATGGGGACGGGCTGCAGACATCGAGTCTATATTTATTCTGCAGAAAAGAGCTATCAGAGCCTTATATCATCTACGTAGGCGTGATTCTCTAAGAGAACTGTTCAAAGAAATTAACATCATGACAGTACCTTGTCAATACATCTATGAAAACATCATGTACGTTAGGAAAAATCTGCATTTATTTAGTAAAAGAGGTGACAGGCACCACTATAGTACTAGAAACAGGGACCAACTAGTACAGCCAGGTTTTAGGCTAGCTAAAGTAGACTCATCTTTTATGGGGTACTGTTTAAAATATTACTATTGTAATATTGTAGGTATTTTATTAAATACCTCCCCACATTCTAAAACTAAATGAGACGAAATTTAAATCTTGTATAAAACGCACACTATGTAGGCAAGCATATTATAAGTTGGGGTATTACATTGATGATAAAAATGCTTGGCTCAATGCTGGTCCTGCTCCACAACCATAGGGGCAAACTAATTGATTACCATGTGAAGTTATTGTGGAAGCTGCAGACGATTGTAATAATATCTTTGCATTGTATAGACTCAATATCTTAGTATTATATAATTGCATAGCACATGTGTGAGTACTATGTACTGTAAAGCTACCATTTACATTTGGTTATCTTTCATTGACTTGAATTTACCCTGGTGGGTGAGAGAATGTCATGCTCACTAAAATGTCTCGCTGATGGTGGCGGGTGTGTCGGGTCATTTAGCTTCCTTCAATATGGTTGAGCTGAATGGGGCTGATTCATGCGTCATGCTCGTGAACGGGCGCTGTCGGTTGGGACTGGTAATCTCAAAGCTGCCACGGTTTATTTTAACTACTTACTTTGTTTTTAAATTGTTGATATAATATTTTACTCTGGACGCTCTTAACGTGCACGTATTTCTACATCGTTCTCACATATATGTATAATCTAAATATGAATGATGTAAACAAGATTTTGTAACAATATTTTGATTGAAAAGAGTGTCCATGGAGTTTCTTGCCCATTCTTCTCCATAGAGATCTACACTTTGGAATGGGCAACTACAGTACTTTCACAAGTTATTATGCCTTGTGTCTGTGACTGTAGCTTAGCCTAATTTGTTTTTCTGACATTCAAAAGTGCCTGTAATGGTCTAATTGAAATAAATGCTTTTGAGTTTTTTTTGAGTTTTTCCGTCTGTCACCAGGCTGTATCTCGTGAACCGTGATAGCTAGACAGTTGAAATTAACACTGATGATGTATTTCTGTTGCCACTATAACAACAACAAATAATAAAAATATAAATTATTTAATAACTACAGAGGAAGCCCTATTTAATTATTAAATAATTTATATTTTTCTATAAAATAATTTATATTTATCCATACAAGAAACGTGTTTTTTTTCGGTTTATGGTACGGAACCCTTCGTGCGCGAGTCCGACTCGAACTTGTCCAGTTTTTTTCTTCAATTTTCCCCTGTCAACCATCACGCAATCATTTACACCTTTCTCCTTCATATCAATCCTCACACAACCCATCCCTCGTGTCCTTGATCTTCCTCTCCCTCTCCATCCATCAACATTTATATTCATCGCTCTTTTAGTCACATGCGATTAGTCCCTCCTCATCACATGTCCATACCAAGACAGTCCAATCCCTTTCAAAGGAGAACATCTTTTAAATAAATTAATAGATTCTGTTATACAGGGTGTAAACAGACTCTTCACGAAGCCGTCAATCCAGCATGATGTACATCAAACTAAGTAACTTTACGCAAAATTTGTGCTGGGCGACTAACGTTTTTTTTTTTGGGATTAAAAATCACGTTTTACGGTAGGACTCAATGTAACGCACTCAAAACATTGTGCTGATGGATGGATTGAATAGTAAGGGGGTCCTGGAGGTGTTTAAAGTAAAAATCTTACATTAAAAACCTGAATTTAAAAAAAAAACTTGTGAAAAAGTTGGAACTTTGACCCCCAGTATCTCCGTAATTAGAAATTTCCCAGGTATAGTCTAGAACAAAAAAATTATCGCAATGACGGGGAGAACAAGTGCCTTTCGACTTCGTTAAGTATTTTTACACCCTGTATACTAAAAAAAATAACCACAAAGTACAGAATAGTGGTGTATTACATACCCTGAGTGCTTTCTCGTCATTTGTGGTGACGTTCACCCATCCCTTGATTTTCGTCTCGACAGTCACGTTGTCCACGTGGCAGTACCCGTCCTGGAATGTAAAATGACTTATTTAGACACCCATAATTATGTAGCAAGAACAGTTATCGTTTGTCTGACCTTCTCTCAACTATGTTTTTTGATTGGCCTGTTGGTCTAGTGGTTAGTGACCCTGACTGCTAGGACGGAGGTCGTGGGTTCGATTCCCACACAGGACAAATCTTTGTGCGATGAGTACGATTATTTGTTCTGTATCTGGGTGTAAATTTATGTATAATATGTATGTATTTAGAAATATATAAGTATGTTTATCAGTTGTCTGGTTGCCATAGTACAGGCTCTGCCTAGTTTGGTATCAGATGGCGGTGTGTTGGTTGTCCCAAGATATTATTATATTATTATGTTGGGGTCGGCTTCCAGTTTAACCGGATGCAGCTGAATACCAGTATTTTACATGGAGCGACTGCCTATCTGACCTCCACAAACCATTTAGTACTGAGTAAAACGGTACCTGGTACTTGAGGGGTTCATGCATCACTACATATTATAAAACAAAGTCCTCCGCCGAGTCTGTCTGTCTGTTCGCGATAAACTCAAAAGCTACTGCACCGATTTTTATGCTGTTTTCACATGGATAGATTGGTTCTCGAGGAAAGTTTTTAGTATATAATTTGTCAAGTTTTTGCTGCGGGAATGAGATCAAAATTTCATGATTACTTTTATTTATTTATTTATTTAACACTTCAAGCACAAAGTACAGAGGCGGACTTAATGCCATAGGCATTTTCTACCAGTCAACCTTTGGGTGATGGAGAGACAAACAGTGGTAGGTGTATAAATCAGAAAATATTTTTAAATTTTATACTAAGATAGACTACAAGGATATATAAAATACTATAAATATATATTAAAATACTATAAATGTATATCAAAGTATATCTATATGTAGATAGACAATTACACGGGTATACTAAAATAAAAAGACAAACAATGGAGAATCCATTAACGTTGTGACGAAACTGCCAGCTTCTTTCGAATGTACTCACGAACTTTACTGTACTGAACTTTACTGTATGTACTTTTGGTCGCGATAACCGACATCCACGCGGGCGAAGCCGCGGGCATCAGCTAATACATGATATTTTAATTTATCTTTTAAATCATACTTCAATTCATGAAAGGGTTTTTTATTACTTGGTACTTATAACAAAAAATTAAACATGTTTTATTATTTTAATTTTTTGTCTGTCTGTCTGTTTGTTTGTTCCTGCTAATCTTCGAAATGGCTGGAGCGATTTCGACGGGACTTTTACTGACAGATATTTGATGTTATAATAAGTAACATAGGCTGTGTTTATTTAAAAAAAAAAAAAGATGGCTTCAGGGTTTCGTGTTGACAAAATCCGATTAAAGTAAGGAAGTAATATTTTTATAATTATTTCACGAGGGTCGTGGGTCGTGAACTACAGCTAGTTATAGCTAAGAAAATTTTTCTTACGATTTTCATTCAAGAGCCTGTGATTTCTTCCACAGAACTAAAATAGACCATTCATATAGTCTTAAAATACAATAGAATGGTGCCGGTTCCCTTGTTTACAAACTAAACCAAATTTAAGGTCAGTGCATCTTTTTCTTTCTATTTCATTATGAAAAGGACAGAAGATAAATTTTAGTTTAGTCCTGTCAAATTAACCAGCGCCTGACACAAGTTTAGACGTGATTAAAAAGTTGACTACTAAAATTACATCTAAATAAGTCAGGTGCTGACTAATTTGACAGGACTAAACTAATATTTATCTTCTGTCCTTTTCATAATGAAATAGAAAGAAAAAGATGCACTCAACTTAAATTTAGTTTAGTTTGTGAACAAGGGAATTGGCACCATTATGTTTATTTTCTCTCTTCACAAAGTTTCACATAGTTACAATAAAAATAATTAAAAGGATAATGTTTTAACAAAACATATGTTCCTTTGTGAGAGACTGGCGTCCATACTATGATACCCTGTGTGACGGATCCCCAGGCTCTCACCTCGAATGAAATGTAGTTTACATACATATAATTTATTGCATTTATTGGAAAAAGCAGACATATTTAAACTTAATTAAAAAATGAGATAAGGTGTAGTGTAATGGGTGTGAAGTAAAGTGTCCAGTGATGTGTGCAAGTTAAGTGTGTGAGGAGAGCCAGGGCTGCGGGACTGTTCGAAAGAGATACCGCGGCCCTGGAACACAAAGGGCAAGGAAGGAACATGGATGGGTTTTAGTCAGTACAAGTCTGACACTCCCTTCCGCTCCGCCCAGAGCGGGAGAAGTCATTTGATGATTTCCCATACGTAAAAAAATGTTTAAGAAGAGGTAGGATGATGAATCAAAAAATCTACAAGTATTTCTCGTTTGTATTAGCTCACCTGTCCCAAATATCCTCCGTACGCCTCTTCGGTAGGTAGACCATGTTTCATGATCCACTGGTACGCCCTGAAGTCTTCACCGCCATCGCAACCGTTGTTGCCGAAACTGGAAGCCAAATTCCATTATTATAGACACTTATTTATCATAAACATAACATAACATTACGCCTATAATCCCAGAAGGGTTAAACAGAGGTGTTCCTTATAGTAAACCCTCATTTCGCCAGTCCCATGTAGTAGGAGGCGAGCCTATTGCCATCGACCGAGCACAAATCCTGACTCAGTGGCTGCTACTGAGAAATACCTGATGGTAAAACCCAATAACACTTTGCCCGACCTGCGATTCGAACCCAGGCGTGCAAAACGAAACTGGTATGCAGTTTTTGAAACAATAAAATCAGCGAAATGGCTCTTTAGTTAAATTTTCAAACATTATCCATATAGTTTCAGATGTTTTTAAACAAACCAATTTTAATGAATCGCCCTGTCAACATATGCTCGAACCATTGAGTAGTACCAAACAATATCATGCAAAAATGGATCTTCCCATTTAAATGGCGAAACCAAATCCCAACTTGATTGAAGTCGAATGTTTAAATGCGGGGTATGTTGACATGTATATCGCCCCACTCGTGAACTTTATTGTATTTACCCTAGAACTTAGCATCAACATTTAAGAAGCTTTTCTCACACACTGTGTTATGCGGCATAGTTTCAATATTTATTAAATGTACTTTCGAAAATATTTGAAACGCTTTACTTCTAAACTGAATCGAAAAGTTATGTAGTACAGTCAGCGTCACGATGTGGATACCCCTCTTGAAAGCACCTACGTTCCCTACTGGGGTACCCAATTGGTGCAGCCCACCGTACATCAGCTTACCCCCAGGAGCAGTCGACCAGCGCCTGTTGCGACAGACTCTTGAGTGTCCCACCGTTACTCAGGAACAGCGCGCCCTCTACAGCGCCCGTAGTACCGAATGACCAACACGACCCGCACACTGACTGATCTGGTGAACACAAATTGGTTAATAATTTCAAGACAGTAGAGAGCACAATCAGCCTATTATTCACACTACTGGGACACAAACCTCCTCTATATGAGAGGGAATGGGCTATAATCCACCACGCGGGCCCAGTGCGGATTGGAAGATGTCACATGTCTTCGAATTTTTGGTTCTAGGACATGCCAGTTTCCTCACATGTTTTCCTTCACCGTTTTAAGAGCAGTGGTGATAAAATAAATTAAACACAGTAATGCGCCTGCCTGGGTTCGAACCTACGACTTACTGTTCGTAAGTCGGGGCCGCCATCAGTGGGCCACCATTGCTCTTCGAACGCTGCAGTAGAGAGACTAGGTAGATATACAGGGTGTAAACAGAGTCTTCACGAAGCCGTTAACCAAGTATATGTACATCAAACTAAGTAACTTCACGCAAAAATTATTGCTGGGAAGCGACTGTTTTTTTGGGTGAAAAATCACGTTTACGGTAGGACTCAATGTAAAGCATTCAAAACATTGCGCTAATGGATGGATTAAACTTTTTACACCCTTCATCTTAAAAAATGTAAATCTTACCTTTAACAGGTGTGACAGCTCCGAACAGTCTCCAATCATGTTCAGAAGGCAGCTTGTCTGCCTCCTCCTCTATCAGCGACTGGCTGTACGGGAACGGGAGACCTGGAACAATTAGCATTATTAGTCGAAAAGAAGCCGGAAGATATTTTTATGAAGCCTAGTCTGCCGAACTTCAGCAAATTTATTTAAAAAAAAAAATGCCGTATAAAACTAAAATGTTGACTAGCTAACTTCAGGGTGTATGTTGACTACGTCTAGGTCTTCAGGGTGTCGGTTTTTCGTGATGGTGTGCGCGCGCATCGTAAAAATTGACTCTCATTATTTTTCCATAACGCGCCAAAAGAAGTATAACTTCAAAAATATCGGCTACGCAAAAAACCTACAAAGTTGAGTTGAAGATGCCACCAATGAATGGACTTTAACTTTGAGAGTTCATATTTCGGAAAAGTGACACGCTAAGAACATTGTCCTATAAAAAACTTTTTATGTGTTGATACTTTGCAAAACGATACCCCATTTTTTACCGATTGGAAATCATCAAATGACATCTCCCGCTCTGGGCAGAGCGAAAGGGAGTGTCAGACTTGTACTGACTAAAACCCATCCATGTTCCTTCCTTACCCTTTGTGTTCCAGGGCCGCGGTATCTCTTTCGAACAGTCCCGCAGTCCTGACCCCAACATAGCTGGGAAAAGGCTAAGCAGGATAATGATGGCTTACCAGGGTTAGGTCCAGAGTACCGCCTGCCCCGCAGCGCGGCCAGCTCCTCGTCCGTGCGGTCGGTGAGGTGGTTGACGGCCATCGTGAACGTGCGGCGCGCGCGGTTGTGTGAGTAGATCATTCTGTGGGGGAATTGTTAGACATATTTTGTTAAACACTGTAAACAGAACTTCCTCGTCGGTCGAGTGGTCGCATGTTGATGATGTTATAGGGAGTAACTTAGGCTACTTTTATTTTAGGGTTAAGAAAATAAGCCCTTGAAATTGTTAAAAAATGCGATTCAAATAGGGACGAAGGTCGCAGGCGATAGCTAGTGTAATAAGTACCATGATTACCTGAGGTTCTGCCTGAAGAGGTTCAATCTCTTCTCGTGTACAACATCACTGGCGTACTGCTTGTTATGCTTCTGCTTGAACCTGGAATTTAAGATGGAACCTGGAATTTATTCACAATAGATTGACTGCTTCAATTGTACACTGAGTGAATTCACACAGGCCGGCCGCATTTTGCAAAATTACTCTTGGTTGCCAAAAAAAATAATTAATTATACATACATACATACATAAACTCACGCATAATTAATTATAGTCTTGGTAAATTATTGTAACTTTTAATATAATTGAATTAGGTACCTAAACCTGTGATAATAGCTGTATGTGTGGTTTAAATAAATAAATAAAAATAAATAAGAAAATAAGATTAAAGATTAGCAAGGTATGGTAACTAGATACATCATCACCTGCGTAGCCTTTGCCCAACTATGTTGGATTCGGCGTCCAGTCTAACCGGATGCAGCTAAATACCAGTAATTTACATGGAGCGACTACCAATCGGACCTCCACAACCCAGTTAGTATTGGGTAATACGGTACCCCTTGGAAAGACTGGTTGTCAGACTATCGGGCCACTGACTACCTGTAACGACTGTCAAAGACCTACAAATGACAGCACGGAGGAAACTCAAACAAATAATGAACGGAAAAAAATATACGGGGTGGAAAGGACACATTCGGCGCTTTTTTTTTCTGAAATTTTCATTGGTTATTTAAAAAAAATCAGCTATTTCCTATAACAATGAAATACCTACATGGCCAAAATGTATAGAAAAGCTTATTTTTTTATGTAGGGGTGCTCAGAAAGATGTACCAAATACGTAATGTGTGTAATACATTGTCGGGGAGAACAAGTGCCTTTCGGCATCGTGAAGGGTCTTTTTCCACCTTTTATACGGCTTTAGCTAAATAATAAGATCTAGCTTAGCAATACCCCAATGATGAATGGTGGCGAGGACCATCACTAGACACT
This sequence comes from Lycophotia porphyrea, assembly GCA_950005105.1. NCBI lineage: Eukaryota > Metazoa > Arthropoda > Insecta > Lepidoptera > Noctuidae > Lycophotia > Lycophotia porphyrea. Next base: position 14,028,392 of record OX465406.1, read on the forward strand.
GCTCACTGAACAAACACTTCCACACCCTAGGTATCACGGACAGGCCTCTGTGCAGAGCGTGCGTGGAGGCGGAGGAAACGGTGGCGCATGTGCTCCTCGAGTGCACCGGCGTCACCCAGATCCGCTAGAAGACTCTTGGAACACCGAGAACCCTCGCGGATACCCTGAGAAGACCGGGAAGTCTGAACTGCTTGTGGAGGGAGGTGGGCTGGTTGGAGTAACGGCCACTACAGCTCACGCACAATGGTCCACCTTCAGGGACTAAGTGCGGAAACCAAACCCTTTAATAAACCCCAATGATCCTCTTACCTATCAAACTCATGGTGCACATGCTCATCGTTGCCGGGATGCACGAACTCCATCATGGGGTTGAAGGTCGCGTAGTGACGGTTGCCGGGACCGGGGAACGAAGAGCATTTCAGAGCTGTAAAAACATCATTAATTTATTGGTGGTTTCAAGCAATATAATAGATAATTTAGCGAGACATTTTTGTTTACACGACTGCCCAAAAAAAGGAGTGTTACACACTAGGAATTTATCATAATCGTGGGTGCGTTTACAAACAGTTAAATTCACATACACAAACAGCCAGACCCGGAACAACTACCTGTAGGCCATACAAGTATTTATTCCGTGCTGGAATCGAACCCGCGACACGCATCGCAGCAGTCGGTCGCTCAGCCTCTGCGCCAACAATTTTGTTTACAGCCGCCAAAGAGCCAGCCCTAAGAAACGCTGAAGTTACGAATGGGGAAGGCCGTAACAAGCTCATTGTAGATGGCGCCACTATAGCTAGGTCCCAATCTGATCAATGAAGCCAATCTATTTTGAAATATAAAATTACATTACTAAATTTTGTACCAATGACGACGCTTGGAACCAGCTATGCTAGCGCCAATAGTTTCAGTTGCCGGAGAAGCAATACTTAAGATTGGAAAAGTATGGTATATAGTACGCGACTGCTGAGCATGTGGTCCTGGGTTCGATTCCCGGGTCGGGCAAAAGGTTATAAATAAGGCTTTTTTGTTTCATTGAGTTTCAAATCACAACGATGCTAAAGAAGTTTTCACTTCAAAACATAACTAGCGAAAAGTGTGTGTACTATTAAGTACACCTCTGCCAAACCTTTCCGGGATTACAGGAGTGATGTTTTTATGTCATATTTGTGCAGAATAAACAGTTTTTCTTTCGTCTTACTATGCTTTAGCTGAAGAGTAATGTTCATAGAATAAATCAATTGCAAGACAAAGGAAGACTACTGGAGTTCTGCCAGGGCTGCGGGACTGTTCGAAAGACCCGCGGCCCTGGAACACAAAGGGCAAGGAAGGAACATGGATGGGTTTAAGTCAGTACAAATCTGACACTCCCTTCCGCCCCGCCCAGAGCGGGAGAAGTCATTTGATGATTTCCCATCCGAAAAAAAAAAACCCACAAATTTTGTTAATCAAAAAATAAGTTAAGTCCGGTGGCCCTGGGTAGGGCATGCGGTAACCGGTTTCGGTCGCATACCCGGGAAAAACCGTGGTTTACTATGCGATTAAACCGGGTTCCGCATGCCCTAGCCCTGGGATCTTGGACCATAATATACAACTAGAACAAGGGCGGTACTTACAGGGGTCAATGTTAAAGACAGCGGGGTCGATGTCCTCCACATCATAGTTGAGGTAATCAATGTAGTAATGATCGTAGTGAGAGCCCAGGAGAGAGTTGAAGCCTTTCATCTCGTACCTAAGAAAAAAATATAATTACAGTTAAATAAATGAAAGGGACGGTTGGCTGAGCGATTGACTGTCGCGAATTCGCTCCCGCACGGAACAAATATTTGTATGACCCACAGATAGTTGTTCCGGGTCTGGCTTTTTGTGTATGTGAGTTTAAATGTTTGTAAACGCACCAACGTTACAGGAAAAATCCTAGTGTGGGGCAATGTATTTAAAAAAAAAAAACACATCTGCCACCCCTTTTCATGCTATGTTGGTACCATGTTTTAAATTAACCTTACATAAATAATTGTATTACCTGACTGGAATGGGCACAGACTCGCCCCTCACTTTCAGCGACTTCTTGTACTTGATCCACATGGTGTACTTGTTCAGTTTCTGACCGACGGTCAGAACTAACTGCCATTTTGACGTCTCTGAGTCTTGCATCGTTTCTGTACCTGCAAAATTAATAATTAATACTTAATGGAACATTTCAGGGATGTTATGGAGCTCCGTAACCGTAACCGAAACTATCGGATATCTGAAATAAAAATATATTCGTAACCGAATCCGTTTCACAAGTTTCGGGTAGTTTCGTATAAGAGCGGAGTCTAATTACGACATGTTTCGACAGATATTTGTTTCACGACTCGCGCGCCACGTGAATCTTGCAGTTTGTTTGTTATTTCTAGTCTCAACATAACCTCTTTCATAACAAGTTAGTTTTTTATTATATCCGTAACCGAAATTATCTGTAACTAACGGATAATCCGAAATAATTACATATCCGTAACCGTATCCGAAACCGATATAATTTTATTCCTATATCCATATCCGTATCCAGATCCGAAATATCATATCCATAACATCTCTGGAACATTTTAGCAATTTTTCCAACATACTTTTGCACGCTTCTTTGCTCTCGCTATGATAATATAAACTATTACACTCGGGGATAAGGTAGCTTCTTAATAGTGCGGAGAGTTTTCGGAATCAGATCTGTAGTTCCGAAGACTATCTCAACTACATTGACAAACTTTACATTTTTATAAGTAGAGTTTAAATTGAATTGTTACTGCAATAGTTTTCCGAAAATATCGAATTTCTACCAAGTCATACACAGACTGCACACTAGCGATTCGCAGAGAAATTTCTGGTACTGGTTTTATGTTTTTGGATGGGAAATCATCAAAAAATGACTTCTCCCGCTCTGGGCAGAGCGGAAGGGAGTGTCAGACTTATACTGAGTAAAACCCATCCATGTTCTCTCTTGCCTTTTGTGTTCCAGGGCCGCGGTATCTCTTTCGAACAGTCCCGCAGAAATTCCTGGTCTTCGAGTCCTATTTTTCATCCCTGGGTTCATCTCTGCATTAATAATAATAATAACGGTGGTTGTGTGCAGCGCATGAAATGGACTCAGTCAATAAATGAGAACGTCATGCGCGCATACTATGGGTCTACAGAGGGGGGAACTAACCTCACTGCGTACCGTGTTAGGATGCTGTCTATGTTTCAGGATCTTGAACCAACCGTCAACGTCTCGGCCCAACGACTGTCGGATCAGGTGCGGGTCATCCAACGCAATCACATGTTGGACGATGCCGCACTTGATAGGCTGCGCTCAGAGGTACTGAGCAACCGTATTATCTTGACTCAACCACCAACGCTTACAGCGCCAGCTATTCCAATCCCACTGCGTTTTAGTCCAGCAGTTGAAGAGCAAGATGATAGGGTTGCCACGGTAAGTAGCCAGTGCAACGACCGATTGAGGAGCGCTCTGGAAGATGCGCTTCGCGAATATCGATTCAATCCTACCGAACTTAGGCCCCGATTACCACGGTTACCCATGCATAAGAAAAATAGGGCGCTGGTGTGTGCGTTGGACTCGCAACTCAAGAGTATATTCGAGAGTAGCGAGGACCTCGTTGATACACACTCGATCCTGTACTGTGGGGCTGTTGCGGCATGTCGTTTAGCTAATGTCAGGTTTCCAAATTGTGACGTAGCTACTCGACCAGCCGTACCAGCCTGGCAGCGCAGGATCGAGCGCCGTATCGACGGGGCCAGGGTACTCATCGGCAAACTATACTGCTTCAGGGAGGGCAATACTCGACCACGTGTGATGCGCTTTGTAAGGCGGGCATTCTCGGGGACTGGACTCAGCCCTCAAGAATACACGTCCCGTGTCACAGAGCGCATTGACTTCCTGAAGCAGAAAGTTTATGCATGGGCGAATCGTATTCGGCGGTATAAGCGGCGGTTGATAGGTACTCGCAGAATCGCATGTTCCAGAGCGATGAAAGGTGGGTATACAGAGCTTGGGAGCGAACCGAGCAAAATATGACAGACGTGTGCCGCCCAGATGATGCCGCCACGAGTTCTTTCTGGCGCAGCATCTGGTCGGTGCCCGTCTGTCATACTGAGGCTGACTGGATGCGTGATGTCGAGCGAGTGTGTGAACCTATACCAGAAATGGAGCCAGTTGTGGTTACACCATTAGATGTAGCCAGATCAGTTCGTCCGTTACCGAACTGGAAGTCACCGGGACCGGACGGACTGCATAACTTCTGGCTCAAATGGCTTAGTAGTTCACACACTTGCCTGGCATCCCAATTCCAGTCATCCTTAGAGTCTGGGTTACTACCACAGTTTTTAACAACAGGCGTTACCCACCTGCTCCATAAGTCAGGTAGTCCCGCGGAGCCCAAGAATTATAGACCAATCACGTGTTTGTCGACGGTCTATAAACTTCTTACATCCATTTTGAGAGCGAAAATTAATACACACATTGACAAAAACTTCATTATGTCTGCTTCTCAAAATGGATGTAGGAATGGATCCCGCGGTACTAAGGAGCTACTCCTCATCGACATGGCCATTAGCCAACAGGTTCGTCGCTCTCGCAAGGATCTGGCGACATGCTGGATAGATTATAAGAAGGCCTACGACTCGGTGCCACATACATGGCTCATGAGGGTGCTGGAGTTGTATAAGATTGATGCAACTCTACGTACCTTCCTTGAGTCGTGTATGGGGCAATGGAAGACTGTCCTTCGATATCCAGGATGTCGACAGATCCAGGGGAACGGTGAGCCTATATGGATTAAACGGGGAATATTCCAGGGTGACAGTCTGAGTCCACTTTGGTTCTGTCTAGCCCTGAATCCTCTAAGCACATTGCTGGAGGATTCAGGTCTAGGCTACCGGTTGAGGAGAGATGGTCAGGTCATATCTCACCTGCTCTACATGGATGATCTGAAACTCTTTGCCCCCAACAAATTGCAGCTGATGGAGTTACTAAGAGTAACTGAAACTTTTAGTAGCGCCATCAGGATGGAATTTGGTGTGGACAAATGTGCAGTCATGTATGTAAAACGAGGGGCGATTATGGAATCCGAGGGAATTCAGCTCTCGGATTCCATACACCTGAGATCCCTCTCCTCAGCCGAAAGCTATAAGTATTTGGGTATGTCGGAAGCGTTAGGCATTAACGTAACTGACATGAAGCAATTGTTGAGGGAGCGCTTCTTTGGACGCTTGAAGAAGGTATTAAATAGCCTTCTTTCAGGTGGGAACAAGGTGCGCGCCTTCAATGGTTGGGTCATGCCGGTTTTAATGTACTCTTTCGGCATACTCAAATGGACTCAGACGGAACTCGATACCCTGGACAGGAGAGTCCGTACACTGCTGACCGCAAACCGAATGCATCACCCACGATCATCGGTGATGAGACTGTACATCCCGCGGAAGTGCGGAGGTCGAGGCTTTTTAAACGCGAAGACCCTCCACAACCGCGAGGTGTGCAGTCTCAGAGAATATTTTTTAAAAGCCGAAGTGGGTATGCACCGAGATGTGGTCGTAGTAGACAAAGGACTCACCCCGCTGTCCACGGCTAAAGAGAACTGGCGCAAACCTGAAGTACTTTCTACCGATGACCGCAAGGAAGTATGGCAAGGCAAGGAGCTTCACGGGCGCTTCTACCGGGCTCTTCATGGGCCCGATGTAGATTTTCTAGCGTCCGTGTCCTGGCTACGTTTCGGTGACCTCTTTGGGGAAACTGAAGGTTTTGTCTGTGCGATTATGGACGAAGTTATGTTGACGAATAACTACCGGAAATATATTATGAAGGACGGGACGGTTGACGTGTGTCGGGCATGCCACCGTCCGGGTGAGTCCATCAGACATATTATTTCTGGTTGTTCTCGTTTGGCTAACGGCGAGTACTTGCACAGGCACAACCAAGTAGCCAGGATTATTCACCAGCAACTTGCATTGAAATATAAACTTGTGGAATCTGAGGTACCGTACTACAAGTATGTGCCCGACCCAGTTCTCGAGAAAGACCATGTCACGCTGTACTGGGATCGGTCTATCATTACTGACAGGACTATTGTAGCCAATAAGCCTGACATAGTGGTAATAGACCGATCAGCGCGCCGCGTAATGATAATCGATGTCACCATCCCGCATGACGAGAACCTCGTGAAAGCTGAGAAAGAGAAACAAATAAAATATCTCGACTTGGCACACGAGGTTGTCGACATGTGGAATGTGAACTCGGCTGTCATTGTGCCGATTGTCGTAACGGCCAATGGCCTTATGGCTAAGAGCCTTGACGACCATCTTTCGAAGCTCTCCTTAGGCGGTTGGATCAAGGGCCTGATTCAGAAGGCAGTACTCCTCGATACGGCTCGCATTGTGAGGAGGTTCCTGTCTCTGGAGCCCTAACCACCGGTAGCTTGGACCCTGTTCCCGACACCGGCGGACCGCTATTTTTTATATTTTTAAATGTTTTTATATGGATTTTTGTAAGAAATATTTAAAAATGTTAAAACATGTGTATATATGAATGAATAAACGGAATAATAATAATAGTCGTATCAGCCCATGGCTTAATTGCCAAGAGCCTCGACCAACACCTGAGAAGGCTCTCGTTAGGCAGCTGGATCAAGGGCTTGATTCAAAAAGCGGTACTCCTAGTCACGGCTCGTATTGTTAGGAGGTTCCTCTCTCTGGAGCCCTGACCGCCGGTAGCTTGGACCCTGTTCCCGATACCGGTGGGCTACTATTTTTTTATATGTTTTTGTATATTGTAATTTTTGTTAGTAAAATATTTAAAAATCTAAATAATAAGGATAAAAATGTATAAAGGAGATAATAATAATAATCATTTTAATGTCAGAATAAAAACATTCCATAGATTGTTAGTACATAATACTTATAACTATGTTAGTGCGTTCTTCTTCTTCGTTTCGTTCTTCGTTTATTAGGTCATTGTTTATATTATTGTCAGGATATAAAGCTGGTCTAGTTGACTTTAAAGCCTGTTGGGTGAGCCAACAAGACTGGCCTAAATAACACCCCGTTGACTTCCTTCTTTTTCATGCGTGAGGATATTATGACCGTCGGCTGTTTGTTTGATTCGTAGGACCCATTTTCACCATCGCATCTTAAACTATACATCTATCTATACATCTATATCTATACATATCTATACAGTATCTATACAGATAAATAAAATTGGAGTGTCTGTTTGTAATATTAAAATTACCGCTTTTTACTAAGTGCATATGGATGTATATACACGGTACATATACCAAAATAACATTTTTTTACAATTTTTGTCTGTGTGTCTGTTTGTTTGTTTGTTCCGGTTAATCTGTGAAATGGCTGGACCGATAATGACGGGACTTTCACTGGCAGATAGCTGATGTAACAAGGAGTAACTCGGCTACTTTTATTTTAAATAAATAATTAAGGTTCCGTGCAAAAAAAATAAAACCCTTGAAATTGGTAACAAAATTGGATTCAAATAAGGAAATGCTTATAATAATGGAGACTTTTTAATAATAATTTCACGCGAACGAAGGTCGCGGGCAACAGCTAGCATACAACATTATTTTTTGTTTATGCGAAACCTGAATATAGTTTGCTCAGAATAAGTAACTGGATCGATTCCAATAATTTTTAAACCATGTTATATTTTGTCCGAAAAATATTTAAAAAAGGTTACAAGTTGGAAACCGCGCGATCATTGAGCGTAAGACGACGCTAGAGGCGCGGGCGGAACGGCTCGCGGGCGCCGCATGGTGGGTGAGCATGTGAGCAGTACGGACAACTAGGTAACAAATCAAGCTTATAACTTTGTGATTTCATGATACAGTTTTGAAATTTTGTACATAGATTCTTTACATAAAGTTACTAGACACGTGTTTCGGGTTTCGCATAAACAAAAAATAGCGTTGTAGAAAAAGAACGTGTCACCATGTTCGTAGTACGCTAATATATTATGAAACCACAATTTTGTGAACGTTTATGGTTGATTACAACACCCTAAAAGACAGGATAGTTCTGGACCCGATAGGTGGCGCCGTGGGGCAGCAGGGGCGGGTCGCTCTAGTCCTTCAATAACTTTCGTAGGTTACTACTGACTTACCGATAAACTTGAAATCAGCCATATCAGGCAGAACAGTCTGTATCATTATGGAGTTGTCGCTGGTTCCGTTCACCTGCAGACACCTCTCCTGGTTGAGGACTTCCTCTGTCGTGACCGGCGCAATCTGGGGACGATGAGGTCTAAAATTGGTTTTTGGTGCGAAATAATTACGAGAGAAAACTATTGTAAAAGCATTTGCTTGTATCCTTTAAGGTGGTTGCGTCAGGGTAGCCCGCGAAATTCAAATTTTCTTACGTTTTTTGCAGTTTGCAGGTCATTGTCAGGTTGTATGTTGATGAAAAATGAGACGCGCCAGTAACACGTATGTAGTTACAGAATCACAATCATGAAAATCATACACAAATTATATAATCACATTAAAGATATGTACTTCGGCTTACCTCTTGCAAAAATTTAACCTTCACTCAAAAGCATTTATTTTAATTAGACCATTACAGGCACTTTTGAATGTCAGAAAAGCAAATTAGGCTAACCTACAGTCACAGACATAAGGCATAATAACTTGTGAAAGTACTGTAGTTGCCCATTCCAAAGCGTAGATCTCTATGGAGAAGAATGGGCAAGAAACTCCATGGACACTCTTTTCAATCAAAATATTGTTACAAAATCTTGGTTACATCATTCGTATTGAGATTATACATATATCTGAGAACGATGTAGAAATATGTGCACTTTAAGAGCGTCCAGAGTAACAGATTATATCAACAATTTAAAAACAAAGTAAGTAGTTAAAATAAACCGTGGCAAATTAGAGATTACCAGTCCCAACTGACAGCGCCCGTTCACGAGCATGACGCATGGATCAGCTACTACTGCTACACATACTTCTTCTTTATCGTGTGGTTAGTGCCTAACCTGGTTTCAGAGGTTTTATGCCGCCCGTGGCCGTCTGACTTAAATTTACATGCCGTAGAGAAATATCTCTCAGGCATGCTTGTTTCCAATACTGACCTTGATAGACGTCCCGTAAGGCTTGTACACGGAGTCTTTAAGCTGGTACGTCTTGACCATGCCGCCATAGTAGTCGATGCGGGACTTACCCGCGTTTCTGTCATACCTGAGGATAAAACGTCTAGTTTTTAAACCGTCTTCGTTACTAATTCGGCCCTCGAACGGACAGGCAGCTGTGAAAATGCTTGGGGAAATGAACAGCACATCAAGCTACTACAATCTGTCAAATTTCTTTAATAGATTTTCAACTTTACCTATAAAGCATTACGTTCAAGGTTGGTCGGAAATCTAAGTTTCGGGTAGCTTGACCTGCTGGCGTCTGTACTTGGACAAGGAACAGAGAGTGGACCTGTGTGCGCGCTTTCTCCTTCGAATTTGGCTTATCTCCGATTGGTTGTTTGTTGATTCGATCGGGAGCATATAAACTCATTATGATTATTAAAAGATTGTCGATGAAGGAGTAGAAGCTGTAGAAGTAGAAGTCGGTGACTTTTGTTTGTTTGATTCAGTTTTTTTGCCACCGACTTCTAAAGTTAGACTTATTTGTATGTTTTGGGCGGTTTTTTTTTAAAGGAGCATGGAAAAGTGAGAATCCGTACTGCTAAAGGAGGCGCAACTTCAGTCTACTGCTGTGAGCATTCTTCTTCTAAGCGTGTCGATGGCAATCTACAGGGTGTAAACAGACTCATCACGAAGCCGTCAACCAAGCATTAGGTACATCAAACTAAGTAACTTTACGCAAAAATTAGTGCTGGGAAACGACTTTTTTTTTTTGGCCTGAAAAATCACGTTTTACAGTAGGACTCAATGTAACGCACTCAAAACATTATGCTGATGGATGGATTGAATAATAAGGAGGTTCTGGAGATGTATAACGTAAAAATCTGACATTAAAGACATGTATTCAAAAAAAAACTTGTGAAAAAGTTGTAACTTTGACCCCCAATATCTCCGTAACTAGAAGGTTCCCAGGTATGGTCTAGAACAAAAAAAATATCGCAATGACGGGGAGAACAAGTGCCAGTGAACAAGTTTTGGCTTCGTTAAGAGTCTGTTTACACCCTTTATATTGTGTCGGCCCAGAACTGAGCTACTAGTTTGGCGCTTTCGTAACGTCCATCAGTTCCTGTAGTGAACAAACAACAGGACACGCAGGGCACGATACTAAGTGCCCCATCGTTTGTGGAACAGCACTAGATTTACACTCCTGGGTAGTCATTAATGAATCATTATCCTTACTTTATAATCGCGAAAATTTGAATATATGTATGTTTGTTACTCTTTCACGCAAAAACTACTGAACGGATTTGAATGAAATTTGGAACACAGATAGTTTATAACCTGGATTATCACATAGGATACTTTTTATCTCAATAGTATGTTCCTCTAGGACAATTATCGACCTCCACGCGGGCGACGCCGCAGGCATAAGCTAGTCATTAATAACTGTGAGCATTAGAAAAACTCGACAAAATTCTGCGCACTTAAATTCTACAACATCAAAATTTTACTCTCAAACGCAGATTACCACAAGAAAACCGCGCAGTTCAATCAAACAAAGGCTAGAGATTTGTTTACACGCTTTGAACTTTATCTAGAGGTCGGGTCGTCCGATACGCGGTCATAACATATCAGTGTGTCGGTTGTCGCAAATATAAGTAACGTTCGTGTATAGTTGTGACGGCTGCCTTGACCAACTTCGTTTTACAGAGCGAGATTGTTTTAATCTAGATAGAAAAAGTTTTTCTATATGCGTAGGTATTTCTTTACGGCTTAGTCCAGGAAACAAAGTACTTTATATGTCTAGGTGTAGGGCACAGTTCAGTGGGTTTTTGTCTGTCGTTCGCATTTTTTGCCTTAGTATGGATATGTTTGGACGAAAATGGATTTTTGTAAACGTAGTATTTGATCAGAATCAGGGCCATTTTTCCCTTTGGGCTCTCTGGCCAAGTGCCCAGGGCCCCACGATCCAAGGGGGACCCAAGTTCCTGTAAGCGCTAGATGGGATAGTAAAATTTTCAAGTTCGCTTCTAAGTACTAGCCTACTGTTCTAATTTTTCTGTGAGATGTTCTCCAGCTCTAAAAAACAAGTAAACCTAACCTATCCGAGGTGAAGTGCAAAAAAATCTTGCTCATGCGGTACAAGGGCCCCGTTATTATAAAGTGCCCAGGGCCTCCAATTGGTTAAAGACGGCCTTGCTTAAAATGTCTGACCTCCAGGGAGAGCATACTGGAAAGTCTCGAACAGTAGCGTCTAGCGGCAAGAGTCTCGCCTCCTACTCAACGTGAGACTTTAACTTTGCGGGGCACCCTACAGAAATAAAGGTTTGATGTAGGTAGAACTAACTCCACGTCGTTAGAAGTCGTCACGTAGTGTAGCAGACTACACACCTGTCATTGTTCTTTTTACCCACACATCTACCGCATAAATCCACCGCTACACCAAAAACAAAATGGCCGCCGTAGCTAAAGTAATTTAAATAGCCAAGCAAAATGCACCGCTGACGTTGACCCCACAAAACAGTTTGCGTGTTTAATACCCAGAACATTGCAATAAAAAACATGTAGCCTAAATCTGAACCGCGAGCTACAATAATTGCTGAATCGTAATAACCATTATGCGCATGCGATTTGATGTTGTATTTTAGATCTTGATATATCATGGCGTGTGATCTTGATCGCTGTAACCTGAGATGGTGATCGTGAAATGTGATGGGGAAATGCATACGTAGTGTGGGTCAAACTTTCGACGATATTTATTTATTTATTTGATTTTTTTTTTTTTTTTACGGATGGGAAATCATCAAATGTCTTCTCCCGCTCTGGGCAGAGCGGAAGGGAGCGTCAGACTCGTACTGACTAAAACCCATCCATGTTCCTTCCTTGCCCTTTGTGTTCCAGGGCCGCGGTATCTCTTTCGAACAGCCCGCAGCCCTGGCAGGCATCGGCCCTTGCGGGATATATTTTATATTGATATTACAAAAGGAATAAAGAAATAATCTCTGAAATAGCTTACAGAATTAGTAAATGGGTCGGAGAAACAATGGCCGTTAGCGCAACGTCGTAAACTATGTATCCATTCGTGGTTTATTATGAACTAGCTGATGCCTGCAGCTTCGCCCTCGTGGATTAAATACTAAAACCTTCCTCGAGAACCACTCTATCCATTGGTGAAAACAGCATGATAATCTGTGCAGTAGTTTTTGAGTTTATCGCGAACAGACGGACAGACGCGGCCGAGGACTTTGTTTTATAATATGTAGTGATGTTTATAAGTAGCTACTGAGATAAATGGGTGGGTAGGTGGGTCGATTATTATAACATAACAACACGCCTGTAATCCCGAAAGGTTAAGCAGAGGTGCACTTATATTTCGCCAAGTATGTTTCAACTCCCATGTAGTAAGTGGCGAGCCTATTGCCACTAACCGGGCACAAATCCAGACTCCGTGGCTGCTACTGAAAAAATCAAAAAATCGCGATCTCCGAAACGGCTGGACCGGAACAAACAGACAGACAAACATTTTTTTTTTTAAACTACCATCGTAAGCATTTAGTAAAAAGTTGTTATTTTAAAAATAGACAGACACTTCAATTTTATTTATCTGTGTAAAAAGACTCTTAACGAAGCCGAAAGGCACTTGTTCTCCCCGTCTTGCGATATTTTTTTTGTTCTGGACCATACCTGGGAACCTTCTAGTTACAGGAGATATTTGGGGTCAAAGTTCCAACTTTTCCACAATTTTTTTTTTTTATTCATATTTTTAATGTAGTTTTTACTTAACACACCTTCACGACCCCCGTACTATTAAATCCATCCATTAGCGCAATGTTTTGCTTGCGTTACATTGAGTCCTACCGTAAACGTGAATTTTCACCCAAAAAAAAGTCGTTTCCCAGCAATAATTTTTGCGTAAAGTTACTTAGTTTGATGTACATAATGCTTGGTTAACGGCTTCGTGAAGAGTCTGTTGACACCCCGTAGATTAAGTATGTGAAGTGTAAGTGAAAGCGGGCCATATCACATAGCAACAACAAGCTATTGATAGTTTCCTCGCATTTCCTTGCTTATAAACTCAGACAACGTTTACTCAAATAACAATGACGCTTGTTGCGATTCAATTTCCGACTAAATATGTACATACGACTGGGTCAATGTGCCACATGTTTTGTAGATAACAATCAACACATAAAAGAAGACAATATTGCCTATCATCTACTAGACTTCTAAACCTACTGCCTAACCTATTCTCAACTATGTTGGGGTCGGCTTCCAGTCTAACCGGATGCAGCTGAATACCAGTATTTTACATAGAGCGACTGCCTATCTGACCTCCACAGCCCTATAAGTACTGGGTAAAACGATCCCCCTTGGTAAGACGGGTTGACAGACTTTCGGGCCACTGACTACCTGTAAAGACTGTCAAAGGTCTACAAAGGACAGCCGGGATCAACGGCTTAAGGTCCTTTCAGAGGCATTGAGGAAACTCCCAACTCCCCGAAGTCCAATAGGAGCAAGGCTATTGCCAACTACTAGCCACAAATCCAAAGTCCGTGGCTGCTACTGAGAAATTCCTGATGGAAAAACCCAATAACATTTTATCCGACCTGAGAATCGAACTTAGGACCTCATACTCAGCAAGAGCGCTTGCGACCACTAGACTAACAGACGGCTCGGTAATCGCATAATTTTTGCTATGAGTATATAATATATCTCTTTAAGTAAATAGTGAAGGAATAAAGATTATTTAAACGCACCCTATGTATGTCTTTAATGACTCATGCAATTCAAAGAAGTGTATTAATCATTGTATGATCATTTGTTTAATACATTTATTTAAACAAAATTATGAACACAGCTGTTTTGCTGGCATTGTTAAACAAATGACTCACAATTGTTATTTTTAGGTCAAAAGGTGAAAAACCGGCGAAGAATTTCAATACTTGCTGATTACGGATAATTCACACTATGTTAACACATACGGGCTTTGTTGATTTTAGTTATCATCAAGTACTTATTCATCTAATTCATATCTTTATTTGCATTCTATAATGTGTGAAGATTTTACTGTGGGCTTAAAGCTAAGATACAATTACGGACCCTGTAGGGAACAGCAAAAAGTATAAAATTAAAATGAATACTGAATTAATTACTAGGTACTATTGTTAGGTAGCTTATGCCCGCGGCATAGCCCATGAAGTTGGACGGAGGCATATTTTTTACGACTTTAAAAGCAAATATCTCATCAACCATTGACTTCAGAAAAAAAGTATTTTAGGAACCTCGATATTATTTTTCGAGAGCTATCGATAGACAGTCTACACAATTATAATCGTACATTTTTTTCCAACCCTCAGTTGCATGTATGAAGGGCCACCCCTATTTTTTTTTATACAGGGTTTAAACAGACTCTTCAAGAAGCCGTTAACCAAGCACATTACAGCAGCAGCAGTACATTAAACTAAGTAACTTTACGCAACAATTATAGCTGGGAAACGACTTTTTTTTTGGGGGTGAAAAATCACGTTTTACGGTAGAACGCAATGTAACGCATTCAAAACATTGAGCTGATGGATGGATTGAATAGTACGGGGGTTGTGAAGGTGTCTTAAGTAAAAAAAAATCATTTAAAACATGTATTTAAAAAAAAAACTTGTGAAAAAGTTGGAACTTTGACCCCCAATATCTCCGTAACTATAATATTCCCAGGTATGATCTAGAACAAAAAAATGATCGCAATGATGGGGAGAACAAGTGCCTTTCGGCTTCGTTAAGAGTCTGTTTAAACCCTTTATAATGTCTTATCATATTTGTGTAGCGGTTCATATAAGGCAGGCTCTAAATTCTAACTGTGCGGTGCCAACAGTCTCAGAGTAAAATAGCTTTATGAAATACATAATTAACCTCTTTTTTAAAATTCGGTTAAAAAAAATATCCTGAGTTAAACTATCTGTGTCCATCTAAATCCTTTCAGGAGTTTTTGCGTGAAAGAGAACACAAACATACTTAAAAACTATAACACTTATAAAGAGTAGTAAGATTATTAGGTACTTATAGTTTACAGAGGAGGTATGACATGTTTCAGTAGGTGACATACTTACGGTACAGTACAAGTAACCACAAACTGTAAAATTTCTCCAAATTATTTTAAACCATAAATAAGCTAGTTGACAAGGTCAAAAATAAAATATAAAAATACGTAGAAATAAGGCCACTCATCTTAAAAACTACCATCACCGTACAGAAATTAAATATTGGGGGACAAAATAATTGTAAAATTGGATGTACTGATAATAAGTATTACATTTGATCCCTAATAAGTATGACGTCACAACGTGCTATTTCATACAAATCACGTACACATTTTGCGTTTTGACAGTTCATAAAAAAGTAACTATTTTGACTTCCTGTCACATACCCAATTTGGTTGAGTTCAAAATCGAATGAGAAAATTTGTCTGTTTGTAGTAGCTTGATGGCGACTGTACATTAACATTGACAAGTTACTGCGCAATTAGATTAATTAAGGCAATTGATAATTAGTATTCTACCCATCATTAGATCATGGATTAAATCAGGCACATGTGAATACCTACTCACTAACTGAATGTCATGAATTTCATAGCATGGACTATTTACCACATTTCGCTTCTGCCTAACCCTTGGACACAACTGGTATGATATTTGAAAATCAAAATGGATCAATCCCTGCTCTGATACAAACTCTAAATACTGCCGAGTGCCCTGAAGGCCTGCCACTTCAACCTTATGCCCTAAGTAATAAGGTTGAAAGTGGTTGATCGTAATTAAACTCTGTACTCCAGAGTTCACTGACAGTCAACCACTATTTTTTTGCCTGTTATTCCTAGAAAACGAAGGGTTATCCTTTTCTGTGGTTCAATTATAACCGCAGACTAAACAAAACACCAATTAACTAATATTTATTTCAGGTTGCTTGTATTGGTATCCTTTATTATTAAATAGGTATTGAGGAAAAAATATCTAATTAATACACTAATGATGGCTACAGTGATGTGATAAAACTTGTGTTAATTTAGTGGCAGCGGTAACTTGATGGATTTTGTGAGGAATGATATGAAAACAGAGGAGAAAATGATGTCGTGACGTCTGACAGGGAAGAATTGAAGAAGAAAACGTTGCGCCGGTCCCAAGTAGAATGGGATAAGGACAGAAAGTTTTTTTTTTTTTTTTTTTAGTATAAAGATGGCGACTGTAGTAACTCTCGATTTAATCAATTACTTTTTGGTCCAATTATTTCATTAAAAAGACCAGCTTTTTTTGGGTTTTTGCTCTAGTAAAACTTGTTATTAATTAATAATGGATAAAAAGGTCCTTTTCAGATTCTAGTTATTTCCATTTCACCTTGACTGGACTTTTTTTTATCATCTCCATTTCTGAAGGCAGTTGATAAATAATTAAAATGGTTTGATATAACATGATAAACATAATAATAAAACAATATTAGGCGGTTGGATCAAGGGCCTGATTCAGAAGGCAGTACTCCTCGATACGGCTCGCATTGTGAGGAGGTTCCTGTCTCTGGAGCCCTAACCACCGGTAGCTTGGACCCTGTTCCCGACACCGGCGGACCGCTATTTTTTTATATTTTTAAATGTTTTTTATATTGTTTATTTTAAGAAATATGTAAAAATATAAATAAAATGAATAAACGAAACAATATTTGTTTCTGCCTACCCCCATGGGGGAAAAGATGTATGTATGTATGTATGTATGTATGTACTTTAATGATTGATTTAGTGTTGCATTTAATAAAGTTTTAGCATGGAAGCCTTAACATGATAAGAACATACTAAGAATGAATAAGTAAATTATTATAATAATATAATATAATTAGTTATGTATTTAAACAAACTATTATCTCTTACTAGTTACGTACAAGTGCATATTGCAAACAGCTGCTAACATATTCTAAGAAAAATGACTAATGCATGCATAATTATTTTAAAGCAACTGTATGTTTGTTTCGTAATATCTGGTGTTTTTAAATTACACTAGAAACTGCTAAAAAAGCTAATGATTCCAAGAGTTAAATCATATGCAAAATACGGGCTGGGTTGTGGCCTTAATGGGGTGTTATGGAGCGAGGACTTAAGGCCCAAAAATTATTCGCTAATAGAGCCCTTAAGGTGACACTAGTCGACATTTTTTCCATACAAATTTCGAGAGGGTATTACTCCACTGTTTGACACTGTACATCCAAAGTTAAACATGATATCGTTTTGTCTCATTATTAATTTTGTCTGTGCGGAAACAGAATACTAAAATAATAAGCCATTTAAAAGTTACGAGCTATCAAAGATTCGTTTTTGTTGCCAATTTTAACGCAACTTTGGGCGTAAATTAGTAATAAAAGAAGTGTCAAATTTCCAAAACAAAGTCGGTACCGACAAAGCACAATTATCGAAAAATTCAATAAATTTTATTTGTAATTGATTTATGCAGTGGTTTTTTCATAAAACTCGATTTTCCAAAGGCCTTTTCGTATTTTTTTTCGCGCGCCTATACTATAAATTATCGTGCATCTCACTATCGGGGACGATGCCAGGGTGGGGCCCATCAGTGAGTTCGAGCCCGCGACTAGTGCTACCTTAAGCGTATACTCCAACTCCAAAAAACCTCCGCTAAGGCGACACCGACCAACAAACGTGCTTTGGATGTGGAGACACCAGCCCAATATACAAAGCAATGCTAGGGCGAAATTATATAAAAAGAAATGTGTATGTAATGTGAAAATAACGCGATCACGGCTGATGATAGAAGTATAGAAAACATGCTGTATTTGTTACTAAAGTAAATTGAGATATTATGCATCCTTCCGCCCTTAGGAGGATGATGGGTTTGGTCCTAAGGCCTAAACACTGTCTTCATCTTAGTGCGTTGATAGCTAAAAGCTCAAATATGTTTAGCCTAGAACTCGACCACGCACACCCCGCTCACTGATAGAGTAAGTAGATGATCAGGTGCGCAGGTGATAGGGCTTACAGTGCAAGATGGAAGGTGGGCCATTATCTGAGGAGAAACGCAGTCTAAGCATCTAAGCTTTTTTTCTTTTTTTCAGATGGGAAATCATCAAATTACTTCTAACGCTCTGGGCAGAGCGGAAGGGAGTGTCAGACTTGTACTGACTAAACCCATCCATGTTCCTTCCTTGCTCTTTGTGTTCCAGGGCCGCAGTATCTCTTTCGAACAGTCCCGCAGCCCAAGCATCTAGGCCTAAGTGTTACAATATTTTAGGACAGACTACATTCTTAATATCTTAATGAATATTAACTCACCATACGTAGAAAGGTTCTTTCAGCTCCGCATAGGGAATGTTTAACAATCCCTTCACAGTGTAAACGGAACTCCATTTAGGCGGAGTCTCTATAAAATGAAAAAAAAAATGTTTTATACTTGACCACTTCGGAATAATATCAAATAAATCCTCCGATTCATAAATGAGAGCAAAAAAAATACAATAAAAATTTAATCTTAGAGGTATAATTTCAGCTGCAGCCAACATTTCCACTGCTAGGACAAAAGGCTTCTCTCTGGAGAGGGAGTGGGCCATACTTCACCACGTAGGCCCAGGGAGGTTGGTAAGAAATGTTCTATTTGTATTCAGTAAGCAGTCGGCAATCATAGTTCATAAACAGTCATAAAACATGCTCTATTTGTTTTTAAAATTGATACTGAAAGTCAATTTGAGATAAGCACATAAAAACAACCTATTTGAGGTCATTATCCTTTGTTTTTATTTTGGCTTTAAAGTCATTTAGATGTAAATTAAGTTTCGACATTAGAACAAGTTTTATAAAAAAAGATAGTAGGTAGTTTGAAAAAAAAGATGAGGAAAAAATGAAAATATTTGGTCATTTCTGCAATTTTATTTAGGTTTGAACTTGAGCCAATTGAAGACATCAATTACATCGTCCTGTATATAAATTGTTAAATAACTTCAACAGTGACGCTATACGCGTTTTCAAAATCAAGAATATTCTAAATAAATATTATTTACTCACCCTTATCAATATATCCAACGGCCGAGCCGAGGAGAACACAGAATATCGGCAGCACAAACATCGTTAATGACCGCTCAGGACCGCAGCCCTAGGCAGAATGACGCTACACTTAATGTTTTATAAAATAATTGTGTCGGTAAAGTTAGCGAAAAACTCGCATTGTTAGCATTGCGGATCTAAAGTATTCACACCTGTAATTCTTATCTACTTTAAACGTAAATACGAATATTTAACTCGAATTCTTTACTATTGATATTTTGAGTATTTTGGTTTGGTTGATTGTAACAGATTGTAATGAGTTAAATTGGAATGATAAACCTCATATTTTTGTTTGGAAATAATTTGATCCGTAAGCTTACCCAATCTCTGTATTTTTTTCTGTTTTTCTCATAAATCGTAGAATGATTAGCAGTTTTTAATATCCGTACGTTTTTTTGTTGATAAAGACGATGACCGGATGAAATATATTGAAGTTGAAGTCTTGCTTGAAGGCCTTGAAGTTTATAAAAAGATACGCGCATAGAAACAGCACGTAAAGTTTATAATAAAACGCAAATGCATTCCATAGCTGCTTTAAAAATAATGAATAACCGGAATGCATAAGCATTACTATAAAATTAATAGGGTCTATAATATATCAAAGATTTCAAAATTATGAGATTTTTGCTTCTAACTTTTTGTAACTAAATTCTTGAAAAATTGAAACAAAACGTAACAGACAAGTGGCATGTCACTGTGGGTAGTAGACACTGACACTTTGTTGTTAAACCTTATCTCTTTCTACGGTGTGTGCGAAACAAAGACGCCACATCATAAAATGCCAAGTTATGAAAAGGAGCTGCAATGTTTTTTGGAAGACGATAGATTTTGATTGACAGATTTTGACACTTGCAAAACAAATCAATATTTGAGTTTGCGATTGTGAGAAAAATTAATAGAAGATTCATATTTTTAATATGCTAATTATTTAATGTAATTTAAAATAAGCATTCACGATAAACATAATTTTATGAATAACCTGTAGGTATCACGCGATAAGAACAATCGATAAGAAGAGCGGTGTGATTATCAACGTAAAAAATAGAGATTATCTGGTAAACAGAGCCATTAAATCTTCAAAGATGCATAAGAAACCAATTTCCTTCGGGAAAATCAAGTTTAACATCAGCAAAATAGGCGAAAGCAGTAATAAAAATGCTGAAGCCAACACGTCGGGTTTCGGAACTTTTGGTCGAACACCTATTCAAGAACACAGAGAAATAGAAGAAATAGCGGACGACTTGGAAAACCAGCACGTTCAGCAAGTAATGGGAATCAGAAACTTCGGTAAAAAAGCGAAAAACTTTGATCTCGTCGAGTTAGTAGAACAGGCGAAGATAAACGCTCAAGAAGCCAACAAAAAGAGGTTAGAAGCCGAGGCCGCTATGCCAAAAGAACCGGAGACAAAAAAGCATGAAGAAAGTGATGATGAAGTGATTGGCCCATTGCCTATAGAGCCTTCACAAGAAGATGATGAGGAAATTGGTCCACCAATACCTCCAGGGCTGTTAAATAAAGATGACAAGACTAAGAAGAGTAAGGGTGATGGTGAAGACAGTTATGATGAGTTGAGCGGTTCTGATAATGAGGATCTGCCTGTGGAAAAGAGGATACCAAATAGTCATGAGGTGAGATTCAAGCTATTCAATTTATTGTATTGTATAAAGGGCTGGTGTCCGCAACTCCATGCCCAATGCGCATATTTTGTGTGCAATGTTGTATTCAATATAATAAAATTCTATGTATTAATTGGTATTCTTTACATTAACTATGGGTATGCTGAACATGGATCTGCAGGCAATACTAAAGCTATAATAAAAATCAGGATGTTGTTTGGTTGTGGATGTTCCAGCAGTATAAAGTATCATAAATAGCAAACCAAAGGTTAATACGGTATACCAAAGGTTAAAGAAAAACATATTACATATGTATGTATTTAGATATATATAAGTATGTTTATCAGTTGTCTAGTTGCCATAGTACAGGCTCTGCCTAGTTTGGGATCACATGGCGGTGTGTTGGTTGTCCCAAGATATTATTATTCCGTTTATTCATTTATATATACACATTTTTTAACATTTTTAAGTATTTCTTAAAAAATCCATATAAAAAACATTTAAAAATATAAAAAATATATATTATTATTTCCTTTATTTATTTATATACATATTTTTTACATTTTCAAATATTTAAATATAAAACGACATAAAAAAACATTTGAAAATATAAAAAATAGTAGCCCACTGGTATCGGGAATAGAGTCCAAGCTACGGAAGCGGCGGTCAGGGCTCCAGAGAGAGGAGTTTTGAGTTTTTTTGAGTTTTACAGCGCCAAACATTTCGTACCTACATTTTATACACCCATCAAACTGCATAACAGATTGTCGGCGGGAATTGTTCTGCTACAGAACCTAACTGTTTATAGCATCATCATTCGCCTCTATTTCAATTTATTAGAGGTTGACTCAGCATGTCTTCTTCCATACTTCTCTCTGACTCGTAATATCCGAAGTCACCTCCTTTCTAGCCATATCATCTCTCAGACAGTCCATCAAGCATTTATTTGGTCTTTCACTACTCTTATAGACATGCATATTTCTACTCAAGACTTTCCTCCCGCATTGACCTCATTCCTCCTGCATTCCATGCATCACATGCCCGCCCATACCGATTACCAAACAACTTTTCAATCACCGGCACTCCATTCAGACTCAATTCTTATTTCATGCAATATAAATTAACAATTTATTTATTTCCAGGTGGAGATGCTTCACGGCACTAAAGCTGTAGTGGCGCTGGCAGTTGACCCATCAGGAGCTCGGCTGGCAACAGGATCAATAGACTATGATGTCTCATTCTGGGATTTTGCTGGTAAGTCTTTTTCTTCTTCTTTCTCTCAACAGAGTAATGAACACAGATATTTGAAACATGACTGTTTCATGGTATCTGTATAAGCAAATTGTTTATGAGCACTGGTGGGCCAGTTCAAATGCAGGGAGGCAGGTTACTTTGTGAATTTATTTCATCACCAGTGCTCTCAAAAATAGTGGAGAAACCAAAATATCCTAGAACCAAAAAATTGCAACAACTCACACTGCGTGCGCATGGTAGATTTCAAACTACTTCTTCTCAATTAAAGGAGTTGTGTGTCCCAACAGTGGGAACATAATATAGACTGACTATGCTAAGCCATTGTACAGAATCTAATTTGATGAATTTTATTGTTTACCAAGTATATAAAGTAAGTATATAGTAGTAAGTATATAAATGTTCACAAACTCATCACTTGTAGCAGGTGGTATAAGTCTATTTTATTGTTTGGAACAATAAAATAGACTTATAAGTCTACATAGCCTAGTCTAGAGTCCTCACCCCTGTTAGAGCTTAATTTATGTCCCTGCAATAAAGGCGAATAGTGCGACACAGTGTCTACCTAGTCGCGTCAACAGAATTTTTCTTCTTAGCGTATCGATGGTAAAAAGTTCAAATGTATTTGCTCAAAACTCAGCCACGCGAACCCCACTCACTGATGCAGTAAATAGATCATCAAGTGCGCAACATGAAGGGTGGGCCATTGTCTGTCATCCGAATTGAAACGAGGCGAATGACGTCTTCGTCACTTCTCGATATCCAGCAGATTCCACATCGATAAGTTTAATCACTTTAAACATTTACCTTATACTTTCCAGGTATGGACTCATCAATGCGTTCATTCCGCACCCTGCAACCGTGCGAAAACCACCCTATCAAAGCTCTGCAGTACTCCACCACCGGGGACTCCATCCTGGTGGTCAGTGGCGCAGCTCAGGCCAAGGTGCTGGATAGGGATGGCTTTGAAGTGCTCGAATGTGTGAAGGGAGACCAGTATATTACGGATATGGCTAAGTATGTAGTGATTCTCTATCCAATTGGTTTTCTTTATGAATTATAAATAGGGCATTTATATGAAATAGCAAATGCTGCTGCTGAGCTGAGCTGAGCTTAATTACGTTTGAAGGCGAAACTTCTATTAAATTGATAGCGTTTCTCTGCCAAACAAAACATGAAGTTCGTAAGGCATTTGGCAACATGCTGGATGGCTAACAACGACCTCTCCCAAATGGTTTCAAAGACTCTTTACCCAAGCCATCTCGAATCACCGCGCCTTCATCACGATACGTCGTCACTTCATCTTCGAAAGGATGTTAAACTCACGTAGGTAATCCGATTTGTTTCAGAACAAAAGGCCACACAGCAGCCCTAAACAGCGGTTGCTGGCATCCCCAAGTACGTGAAGAATTCATGACATGCTCCCAAGACGGGACCCTTAGACTGTGGCTGACTGAGAACCCTAAACAGCACAAGGCTGTCATCAAGCCTCGGCAGCAAGGAGGTTTAAAAGCCAAACCAACTGCTTGTACCTTTTCTAGGGACGGTAACACCGTAGCATGTGGTTGTTACGACGGTTCCATCCAAATGTGGGACCACAGGAAGAATTTTGTCAATACCACAGCATGTGTGAGAGACTGCCATCAAAAACAGTCGGAAATTTGTAGCATATCCTATTCCTACCTCGGCTCGCATTTAGCCAGCAGAGGAAATGATGACACAATGAAAATTTGGGATCTAAGAAACTTCAGAAAGCCGTTGCATGTTTTTGGGGATTTATTCTCCAGATATGAGCAAACGGACTGCGCTTTTAGCCCGGATGACACTCTAGTTTTCACTGGAGAGTCCTTACAAAGAGGTCAGGATACAGGAAGACTTATTTTCTATAACACAAAAACTTTTGAACAGACGAATCATATAGATGTCACCAAATCCCATGTAATTAAAGGCATTTGGCATGCAAAACTGAACCAAATATTTGTGGGATGCGGAAATGGTGTAGTCAAATGCTATTTCGACCAGAAAAGGAGTTTACGAGGCGCGAAGCTCTGCATAGTCAAAACACATCGCAAGAAACATTCAGTAGAAGTCGTAAGCGCACAACAGATCATCACTCCCCATGCCCTACCTCTGTTCAGGCAAGAGAAACTCAGAACTAGCAAGAAGAAGATGGAGAAAGACAGATTAGACCCTGTGAAGTCCCACAGACCTGATCTACCAATCACATCAGGCCAAGGTGGAAGAGTCGCGGCTTCTGGCAGTACGCTAAGCTCGTTTGTCATCAGGAATCTAGGTCTTAGCAAGAGGGTGGATGATGAGCAGGATCCTAGAGAGGCTATCTTGAAGTATGCGAAGGAAGCTGAAGAGAATCCGTTTTGGGTTGCTCCGGCTTATAAGAAAACTCAGCCGCAGCCTATATTTCAGGCGGGCAATGAGGAGGAAGGACCGTCTGATCCGAAGAAACCTAAATCTTCATAAATACTCACAAATAAATGTTTTTTGAATTTAGAACTTCAGAAATCATGTTAGAACATCAGAAAGTGTTTCTTATAGTACTCGGGGCTCCATTGCATCTGTGCTGAGCCTAACAAAGCAAGTTAAATTGCATGATTATAGACTACACCTAAATATGTAGTATCCCATTCTTGGCTTAGAATTCTACCCTCCAAAAATGCCATAGTCTTCGTTCTAAAAATTAGCAAACCTACTGCCTTAACTGTATTTCTCTCTGAGGACCACATTATAAACTATAGAAGGTAGTGTATTCATGGTTAATTCAATTGTATTTCACTTTAATAACATTAATATTTATTTAGTTCTGATAGCGGTAACCACAAGTAGAATGCTATTTATTCCTTGTACATTCATAAGGAAACAAGAACTGACGCTGATTTTTTAATTAAACTGGAGAGAATGATAAAGGACGGACAGACAACAATGGAGTGAGGAAATGCGGAAACCCAGTCACTCTTTGGGCATGGAACCCTAAAAAAGTTGCAGTACGAAGCTATGTTGACAATGATATCTACAGAAATACCTCGAGTATTAAGACTCCATCCCTTTTCTATAATGATGGTAAAGGGATCATTAAAATGGAAGCGCCAGGGTAGACCGCGAAACTATATTCTACCGTTTTTTTGCAATTTGTAGGTCAGTGTCAGGCTGTATGTAGAACAAAATATAATCCGCGATTTAGATTCTGTAGCTACATACGTTTTACTGGCGCGACTCATTTTTCATCAATGTACAGCGTGACACTGACCTGCTAATAGCAAAAAACGTAAAAAAAATAATTTCGCGGGCTACCCTGGCGGTTTCAATTCAAACTTGCTCAGTAACTATTCATCTTTTGATTGGTTGATAGAAAATAAGAACAACCAATGAAATGAGTAGACAAGATATTTGACTACATTATACAGCATGTATCAGGAAGATATGGTCAATAACATCGTAATCAAGGAAAAATTATCAGTTGCAACATACATTTGGGTCGAGGAGCTCATGGCTAAATGATAATAGCCGCTCGGGTCGATCTTCAGTTTACGCCGGGCTTGCCTAGGTTGGTCCGTGGATGGCTGATTACCTGTTACATACCGAGCTTCCTCTGAAAGCACGTCCCGGCTGTCAATAGTAGGTCTTTGAGAGTCGCTAAGTAGTCAATGGCCCCGAATGTCTGACAACCAGTCTTACCAAGGGGTATCGTATTACCCAGCACTAACTGGGTTGAGGTCAGATAGGCAGTCATCATCATCATCATTTCAGCCGAAAGACGTCCACTGCTGGACATAGGCCTGCCCCAAGTGTTGCCACATTGGCCGGTCCCGTACGACTCGCATCCAGCGGATCCCCGCAACCTTCACCAGGTCATCGCTCCACCTAGTGGAGGCTGGAAAGCCTCCCACTAGGTGGACGCAACGTCTTCCGGTTCGCGGTCACCACTCCAGAACTTTTCGGTCCCATCAGCCATCCGTTCTGCGAGCAATGTGCCCTGCCCACTTCCACTTAAGCTTGGCAATTCTTCGGGCTACCTCGGTAACTTTGTTTCTCTTGCGGATGTCCTCATTTCCGATAGGCAGTCGCTCCATGTAAAATACTGGTATTCAGCTATTATCCGGATAGACTGGAACTGAAGGTTTATATGACACCTTTCTGGTACATACTGTAATTAAATTGGCTTTCTGAATACGAAGGCTGTACAGGGTGTAAACGGACTCTTCACGAAGCCGTCAACCAAGCATTATGTACATCAAACTACGTAACTTTACGCAAAAATTATTGCTGGGAAACAATTTTTTTTGTTGGGGTGAAACATCGCGTTTTACGGTGGGACTCAATGTAACGCAATCAAAACATTGTGCTGATGGATGGATTTAATAGTACGGGGGTCGTTAAGGAGTCTTAAGTAAAAAAATACATTAAAAACATGTATTTAAAAAAAAAACAACGGGTTGCACTCCGGGAGTGCCGGCAGAAGTGAAAACAACGCCATCTGGCTTAAATATCAGAAATTTCAATAGCTTTTTGCAAGAACGAAAGAAGTCGCTGCCATAGAAAAAAAAACTTGAAACAACGCCATCTAGCTTAAACTACACGCACACTCGCGCAAGCGCCCTGCGCCGCCGATTCGATCTGACGATCTGACGCGAGTTTAACAGTTTTTGCCCATCCCAAAAAGTGCACAACGCCGCTAAAGAAGTTTTCACTTAAGAAAAAAAACTTGTGAAAAAGTTGGAACTTTGCCCCCAATATCTCCGTAACTAGAAGATCTCCAAAGTATGATCTAGAGCAAAAAAAATATCGCAACGTCGGGGAGAACATGTGCCTTTCGGCTTCGTTAAGAGTCTTTTTACACCCTTAATAAAGACTAGTAGTAAAGTACAAAAAATGTAGTTATTTAGCATTATCAAATTATCTTGATGTCTTTAGAAAAATCTACGATTATGAAACAATAATACTTTTAGAATTTTATTGTCATTTCAGATATCTGTAAATATTATGTAAGAAATTAAATTCTTATGATTACTTCTTCTATGAGGTTGTTTTAATTTACATTTGAAGCACCAAAATATCAAGGAATGACATAACATTTGCCTGATTTTTAGTCCCTTGATCCATACATTTATTACTAAGTGTTGCCTGCGACTACAATCTACCACTATGTCAAATTTCATCCAGATTCGTTCATCCGTCCTGGTGTGATTGAGTAACAAACATCTATCCATACTTTGCACTTTATTTAGGTATATATATGCATTACACAGCAAGCCACACCAGGCATAAATCTAGACTGTACTGCTACTGAGAAATTCCTAACGGAAAAACCCAGTAACACTCCTTCATGTGGTCCTGAATTTAATTCAATTCCCAGAACCGAACTGAGGACCTTACGCTCGCGGTTTTCGTGATCACATGACCGACAAAGCCAGCCAATGAGGGCTATCGCGCATGAATTCGCCGCTAGAGGCGTTCGTGTAGAGTAAGGTCTTCCAAAAAGTCAGATGTCAGAGTTTTCTCGCGTTGCGTGCTTTTTTATCACGTATTTTAACTAATATTCATGATTCTGGTCTAGATTGAGTCATTCCTGATTAATTATGACTTTGAGAGAAGATTTTAAGTAGCAACTTAGGATCTTATTTGTTAGTACCTGAAGGCAGAATGATTTTTAAATGTTGCATGCTTGGTAATGTTAGGGAGAATATTTGTAAATATGTATCTGAAGTTTACACTATGTTGATATACGAAATGAAATAAACTTTTTATGAAGTTATTTGTACTTTAAAGTATAAAATAGAAGTAATGACAAGACCTCACTCGACAGTGGCGCCATCTGGTGAGCTTAAAAACGATAGCCCCCATTAACTCGACAGTAAAAACACCGGTAATTAAATTCTTAACACGTTTTATTAACTTAGAGATAGCTAAACTACTTATAATTACGGACTAATGTAAGGTTCTATCATGTTCACGCCTTCATTGCTATGCTCTCCGGTTCCTCGCGCTCCACCGCTTTAGGGATCGGCGATTTGACAGCATTCTGAAAAGAGAAATAATATAACATAACATCACGCCCGTAATCCTGAAGGGTTAGGCAGAGGTGTACCTAATAGTACACCCACAGTGCCGAAGTATCGGAAACCCAAAAAAAAATATCTAAACATGATAAATATCCCTTTTTTTTTTTTTTACGGATGGGAAATCATCAAATGACTTCTCCCGCTTTGGGCAGAGCGGAAGGGAGTGTCAGACTTGTACTGACTAAAACCCATCCATGTTCCTTCCTTGCCCTTTGTGTTCCAGGGCCGCGGTATCTCTTTCGAACAGCCCGCAGCCCTGGCAGGCATCGGCCCTTTCGGGCCCCTCCCTATTTGCTGACATCTCTTTGAGGCGCGCGTGGAACACGAACGCGCCGTCAACACGGCCTGTCGTCAAAAGACGGCCGGACGGCGAGCTAGCCCATTACTCTCCGTCCACAGGTCTGCGTCTACGGTGGCCGGAAGCCACCACGTGACCCCCGACGCCCGAGGAGAGACGCCTCCCGCGGCGGCTGGGACGAGAGGTTCTCTCCCTCTCACGCTCCGCCACCTCCTTCGCTAGCATGACTGCTTCGCAGAAGGAGGTGACGGCAAGATAAATATCCTGATGTCAGTGTAAAACTTCAAGTACACCCACATTATGCCACTTATGTTTCAAGTCCCATTTTATAGGGGTCGAGCCTATTGCCATCAACCGGGCCTAAATCCAGACTCCATAGTTGCTACAGAGTAATTCCTTGATAGGAAAACTCAATAACACTTTGCCCGACCTGAGAATTGAACTCAGGACCTCGGGCTCAGCAGTCGCGCTTGCGACCACTCGACCAGCACTTACCAGTTTCTTAGCTCTCTCGGTGAGTATGGAGAAGGCGAAGTGGTTGATGATGACCCCGATTGGTAGTGCGACTCCTTGGAACCTGTACAGCTGTTTGAGGTCACTGTCTGACGAGCCTGAAACAAGTGTCTGTGTTTAATATCATAAAGAAATGAGGAAACGCAGGGCTGATTGTCTTTGAAGACATACATCTTCGGAATTTAACGCAGCTAGTATCAAATATACGAAAGTGGGTTTTGTCGTCGTGTCGATGAATTCCTTTTTTATTTTATAATCAGATTAGTTTTGAACAGAACTCTGCCACGACGGCGTTGATGGTCGAACAGGTCCCTCAAAGTGCAGATGGAATTACACAGAGCAGGACAGGAGTTGAGCCATAGTTTGTGTTCAGGCAGTCACAGCCTGCTTCATAGGAATACCTCCACCGGACCAAGTTGTATCTGCAGCGGCCCACCTGCGTCGCAATCGGTTTAGAGTCTTCCAGGTGGACCATGGCAGCAGGTGTTCCGCTGTGAGCTTTTTCTGCAACTTCGACATATTGTGTCGGAGGGGGATGTCTGACGAGCTTTTTGAAGAGAAACCTTCTTTAGCGGCGTTGTGCATGTTTTGGGATGGGTAAAAACTATTAAACTCGTGTCAGATCGAATCGGCGGCGCAGGGCGCTTACGCGAGTTTGTGTTTGTTGTTGAGTTTTCTATGGCAGCGACATCTTTCGTTCTTGCAGAAAGCTATTGAAATTTCTGATATTTAAGCTAGATGGCGTTGTTTCAAGTTTTTACTTCTGGTGGCACTCCCGGAGTGCAACCCGTCTTTTTTTCCTACCCAAATATTATCGTATTTCGTCTTTTTTTTTCTGCTTCAGTAACCGTAACGTGACGAAAGTGATGCTTAAGGATAACAGGGCAGTTTGAAGTTGTGACGATATCGTTGCGCTTTTTATGAATTTTCTTTTATTCACCATCATCTATCTTACCTTTTCCCAAATATGTTGGGATCGGCTTCCAGTCTAACCGGATGCAGCTGAATACCAGCATTATACATGGAGCGACTCCCGGTCTGACTTCCTCAACCCACTTAGTACTGGATAATACGATACCACTTGGTAAGACTGGTTGACAGACTTTCGGGCGTAACGACTGTCAAAGATTGTTACGCGAATGGATAAAATAAGAAATGAGTACTTAAGAGGAAGTCTGAAAGTAGCGCCGGTATCGTGAGGAAAGTACTCTCTGACAAATGACAGCCAGGACCAACCAGCCAGGGCCAGGCCCTTATTGTGCTTTCCGAGGCACGGTGGTAACTCGGTATGTAATGGGTGGTTACCCTTCCACGGGCCGACCTTAGCAAGACCTTCACCTTGCGTTACTTTGAAGATCAACCTGTTTGGCTGTTATATAAGACCCCGCCATCCCCTTCGTGTTAGGTTTATATGTATTTTACTCACCTTTTAGCTTATGTACGGACGCGATAGACACCCTTCCGATCTGTTTCGTGTTGCTGATCATGGGCCCCTTGGAGATATCTACGTGTTTGTTCACTTTGTATAACGTCACTTTACCTGCAAGTAATGAAATTAACAAGTGAGTGAGTAAAACGTTTTAAACATGCATGTGTCTCCTGAACTATTACTTTATGAAAACGCTTCTGAAGATAGCTACATTGCCGCCTGTTGCTGTTTTCAGAGTATCATAGACTAGTTGTTTCTCTGCGGTCAGTCATAGAGATTTTGCCATTCTTTTTTTGAGGTTTTTACCTAATTCGCTGCATTTGGGATGCGTGCGTATGTGTTTATGTATAATGTCAATGTTTTTTATTTATTTTAGTGTCTGTTTGTTAATGTTATATGTGAATTTATATCTGGAAAATAATGATTTAATTTCGGATTTTTTCATTTTTCATTTTTGCGTCTTTGCTGCTGCGAAATATACCCCTATCTGGCAAATTACTGAATAGCCCACAAAAGCTCTCCTTGTCTTTGAGTGTTGGCTGAGACTCGCATAACCAGGGTCAAAAGGTTCGAAAAGAGTTCTCCTCAAAAAAATTCAAATGCATTAATTTTTTATTAGACCATTATAGGCACTTTTGAATGTCAGAAAAACAAAGAAGGTTAAGCTACAGTCACAGACACAAGGCATAATTAGGGGAATGCGTAAACGGTGTAAGGATCGATAATAACCTGTGAAAGTACTGTAGGTTACCATCCCCATGTATACAAAAGTAGAGGGTTCAAGGGAGCTCAATAAAGATGCGATTTTTCATATAACATGTTTGGACTTCACGAAAATTACACTCTCAATTCAGTCAGGACTGTTAAGCTGTTATAACCAGGGATGTTGCGGATGCAGAATTTTTTGACATCCGCGGATGCGATTGCAGGATCTTAAAATTTTTCAAAAACATGGCGGCGCGACCCTTGCGATTTTACACTGACACTCATAACACAAGTTCAATCTTAGCTTGGGTGTCAGAGTTGTATAAGTCTGTGTTAAGTGCAATTCTCAACTTAAATTATATACTGTTGAATCATGTAGTGACATTGGAATTGTAAGCTGGAAATAAAGATTATTATTATTATTATTCCGTTTATTCATTTATATACATATTTTTTAACATTTTTAAATATTTCTTAAAACAAACGATATAAAAACATTTAAAAATATAAAAAAATAGCGGTCCGCCGGTGTCGGGAACAGGGTCCAAGCTACCGGTGGTTAGGGCTCCAGAGACAGGAACCTCCTCACAATGCGAGCCGTATCGAGGAGTACTGCTTTCTGAATCAGGCCCTTGATCCAACTGCCTAAGGAGAGCCTCGAAAGATGGTCGTCGAGGCTCTCAGCCATAAGCCATCTTACCATTGGCCGTTACGACAATCGGCACAATGATAGCCGAGCTCACATTCCACATGTCGACAACCTCGTGTGCCAAGTCGAGATATTTTATTTGTTTCTCTTTCTCAGCTTTCACGAGGTTCTCGTCATGCGGGATGGTGACATCGATTATCATTACGCGGCACGCTGATCGGTCTATCACCACTATGTCAGGTTTATTGGCGACAATAGTCCTGTCTGTAATGATAGACCGATCCCAGTACAGTGTGACATGGTCTTTCTCGAGAACTGGGTCGGGCACATACTTGTAGTACGGTACCTCAGATTCCACAAGTTTATATTTCAAGGCAAGTTGCTGGTGAATAATCCTGGCTACTTGGTTGTGCCTGTGCAAGTACTCGCCGTTAGCCAGACGAGAACAACCAGAAATAATATGTCTAATGGACTCACCCGGACGGTGGCATGCCCGACACACGTCAACCGTCCCGTCCTTCATAATATATTTCCGATAGTTGTTCGTCAACATAACTTCGTCCATAATCGCACAGACAAAACCTTCAGTTTCCCCAAAGAGGTCACCGAAACGTAGCCAGGACACGGACGCTAGAAAATCTACATCGGGCCCATGAAGAGCCCGGTAGAAGCGCCCGTGAAGCTCCTTGCCTTGCCATACTTCCTTGCGGTCATCGGTAGTAAGTACTACAGGTTTGCGCCAGTTCTCTTTAGCCATGGATAGCGGGGTCAGTCCCTTGTCCACTGCGACCACACTCGGTGCATACCCACATCGGTTTCTAAAAAATAATCTCTGAGACTGCACACCTCGCGGTTGTGGAGGGTCTTCGCATTTAAAAAGCCTCGACCTCCGCACTTCCGCGGGATGTACAGTCTCATCACTGATGATCGTGGGTGATGCATCCGGTTTGCCGTCAGCAGTGTACGGACTCTCCTGTCCAGGGTATCGAGTTCCGTCTGAGTCCATTTGAGTATGCCGAAAGAGTACATTAAAACCGGCATGACCCAACCGTTGAAGGCGCGCACCTTGTTCCCACCTGAAAGAAGGCTATTTAATACCTTCTTCAGGCGTCCAAAGAAGCGCTCCCTTAACGATTGCTTCATGTCAGTCACATTAATGCCCAACGCTTCTGACATACCCAAATACTTATAGCTTTCGGCTGAGGAGAGGGATCTCAGGTGTATGGAATCCGAGAGCTGAATTCCCTCGGATGCCATAATCTCCCCTCGCTTTACATACATGACTGCACATTTGTCCACACCAAATTCCATCCTGATGGCGCTACTAAAAGTTTCAGTTACTCTCAGTAACTCCATCAGACACAATTTGTTGGGGGCAAAGAGTTTCAGATCATCCATGTAAAGCAGGTGAGATATGACCTGACCATCTCTTCTCAACCGGTAGCCTAGACCTGAATCCTCCAGCAATGTGCTTAGAGGATTCAGGGCTAGACAGAACCAAAGTGGACTCAGACTGTCGCCCTGGGATATTCCCCGTTTAATCCATACAGGCTCATCGTTCCCCTGGATCTGTCGACATCCTGGATATCGAAGGACCGTCCTCCATTGCCCCATACACGACTCAAGGAAGGCGCGTAGAGTTGCATCTATCTTGTACAACTCCAGCACCCTCATGAGCCATGTATGTGGCACCGAGTCGTAGGCCTTCTTATAATCTATCCAACATGTCGCTAGATCCTTGCGAGATCGATGAACCTGTTGGCTAATGGCCATGTCGATGAGGAGTAGCTCCTTAGTACCGCGCGATCCATTCCTACATCCATTTTGAGAGGCAGACATAATGGAATTTTTGTCAATGTGTGTATTAATTTTCACTCTTAAAATGGATGTAAGAAGTTTATAGACCGTCGGCAAACACGTAATCGGCCTATAATTCTTGGATTCCGCGGGACTACCAGACTTATGGAGCAGGTGGGTAACGCCTGTTGTTAAAAACTGTGGTAGGAACCCAGACTCTAAGGATGACTGGAATTGGGATGCCAGGCAAGTGTGTGAACTAGTAAGCCATTTAAGCCAGAAGTTGTGCAGTCCGTCCGGTCCTGGTGACTTCCAGTTCGGCAACGGACGAACTGCTCTGGCTATATCTAGTGGAGTTAACAAAATTGGCTCCATTTCTGTGATAGGCTCACACACTCGCTCGACATCACGCATCCAGTCAGCCTCAGTATGACAGACGGGCACCGACCAAATGCTGCGCCAGAAAGAACTCGTGGCGGCATCATCTGGGCGGCACACGTCTGTCATATTTTGCTCGGGTCGCTCCCAAGCTCTGTATACCCACCTCTCATCGCTCTGGAACATGCGATTCTGTGAGTACCGATCAACCCGCCGCTTATACCGCCGAATACGGTTCGACCATGCATAAACTTTCTGCTTCAGGAAGTCAATGCGCTCTGTGACACGGGTCATGTATTCTTGAGGGCTGATTCCAGTCCCCGAGAATGCCCGCCTCACAAAGCGCATCACACGTGGTCGAGTATTACCCTCCCTGAAGCAGTATAGTTTGCCGATGAGTACCCTGGCCCCGTCGACACGGCGCTCGATCCTGCGCTGCCACGCTGGTACGGCTGGTTTTGGTCGTGTAGCTACGTCACAATTTGGAAACTTGACATTAGCTAAACGACATGCCGCAACAGCCCCACAGTACAGGATCGAGTGTGTATCAACGAGGTCCTCGCTACTCTCGAATATACTCTTGAGTTGCGAGTCCAAGGCACACACCAGCGCCCTATTTTTCTTATGCATGGGTAACCGTGGTAATCGGGGTCGAAGTTCGGTAGGAGTGGATCGATATTCGCGAAGCGCATCTTCCAGAGCGCTCCTCAATCGGTCGTTGCACTGGCTACTTACCGAGGCAACCCTATCATTTTGCTCTTCAACTACAGGACTAAAACGCGGTGGGATTGTAGTAGCTGACGCTGCAAGCGTTGGTGGTTGAGTCAAGATGATACGGTTGCTCAGTACCTCTGAGCGCAGCCTATCAAGTGCGGCATCGTCCAACATGTGATTGCGTTGGATGACTCGCACCTGATCCGACAGTCGTTGGGCCGAGACGTTGACAGTTGGTTCAAGGTCCTGAAACATAGACAGCATCCTAACACGGTACGCAGTGAGGTTAGTTCCCCCCTCTGTAGACCCATAGTATGCGCGCATGACGTTCTCATTTATTGACTGAGTCCATCTCATGCGCTGCACACAACCACCGGCAGCGGGGACCCGGCTCGGGGCCGGATGGCCCCTAAGTCCCAAGCTTTTCGGTGGCCGGCCTCTCCCCTGCCGACGTACAGGTGTTGGCGACGTCGGCGGAGAGAAGTATTCGTCGCTCGAGCTCGACGCGACTGCCGCTGCCGATGACACTGGTGATCCGGGATCCGGCGGCGGCGAGGCGGAGCTAAGCGGCGAGTCCGGGGTTGGTAGGCGTGCGCGTCGGGAAGCAGCCCTCGTAATCATTGGGTTATAATCATCTCATTCGTTATTTTCGATAAATTTCATTTTTGTATTGACTACGCCGCTGACAGACGTCATTGTCAAGTAACTGTTTTATAATTTTTCACTTCGTGTTTTTCAAATTGTATAGTATTTCTTTGTTAAAAAAGCCTGTTTTTACTGTTTTTAATGATGTATTGTAAATACGTTTATATTCAAAACAATATTGATAGTAAAACAAGAATAAAAATTACGACGATATTATAACCGATGTGATTGACATACGGGGTTGCCAGGTTATTATTATTATTATTACAATAAGCCGTATCCTTGTTCATCTTATTTAAAATAAGTCAAAATTACACTTTGCGAGAGCATTTTACAAACTTCACCTTTGTCACCGAAATCTTCGCTTCTGTTGGACAATCAGCACGTGCCCACGGTACGCGCTTCTCGCAAGCCCCACCCAATTTTTTTCTAGGCACGACCCGCACTACATCTGCATCCGCTTCCCCATCGATTATTGCGGATGCGGAGACAGGTGCAGTCGAGTATCCGCATCATCCCTGGTTATAACTATCTCACTCACCATTATTCCTTGCAATACTAGGTATCTGTCTGGTCTTATGCTCGTTCTCCACAAACATCTCGAGAGCCAACTCCTCGCCCACCTCCAGCCGCTCTATGGGTTGGTCCTGACGTACCAGCTTCATGTACTCCGCAGCCAGGGTCACCAGCTCCTGGGGCGACGGCTTCCAGTCGTTCAGGGTTGGGAGGTCTACGTCGTAAATGAAGGAGCCGCTGCGAACTGGATTTTTACATTGGTTAGATTAAAAATAATATTTTTAAATTGTAAGAAGTAATCAAACCGATATTTGGGAACCACATATTGCTATGGTCATTTATTTTGCTCAGAATATTGCACTCAATCCATTTGCAAAAAAAATATATATATCTTTCGAAAACAAAAACTTACGGAAGAGGCAGGGAAATAACATAACATCTGAAATGTACTTAATAGTACACCCAAATTTTGCCAGTTATGTTTAAGTCCCATGTAATAGAGGGGCGAGCCTATTGCCATCAACCAGGCACGAATCCAGACCTCATAGCCGATACTGAGAAATCCCTGATGGAAAAACTCAATAGCACTTTGCCAGGCCCGGGAATCGAACCCAGGACCTCACGTTCAGCAGTCGCGCTTGCTAACACACTCTACCAACGAAGCAGGGACAATGTAGCCATAACTACGTTAAAATAGCGGCGTGCCTATCAGGCGTGCAGCTAAATTGACCATCCATAGGCTACTTTGAACTGTTTTCAGTTAAAAAAACTTACAATTCTGATTCAAATCATGGAACAGGAACATTAACAGCAGTAACTCTAATATCAAAGCATTCTTACTATCAGGTCCGGGAAAACTGTGCAGTTTGACAGGCACGGTGTCTTTGAAGGCAACTGTAGCGCAGGCACCGAGCATGAAGGAGCATGTTCTCCAGAAAGCCTTGTTCACGAACTGGGGTTCTGGTACCGTAAAGTTTTGAAGCTGTAAAGAACAAGATAGATAAATGAGATTCCAGTTTCAATAAAACTGTGGCTCTAAAAAGGGCTGGAGGGTTAAAAAGGGGCTTCTAAGTGTGAGTACTATAATGTGTGATGATTCTATCCAATTCCAACCTCTTTTGTAATCATGATCTATGTGAGGGTTTTAGCAACAGCATTTTTAATGGCTAGGACGAAATAAGTTCACTTACTTTCAATATTCTTTGCTCATCTGGCCAGGCATTTTGATATCTGACTAATGCTTTTTAAAATGAAAACTTCTTTAGACGTGTTGGGCATTTTTGAGATAGGGAAAAACAATTGAACTCGCAACAATTTTAAACAACCTCTTTTTTGTTGCAGAGTTAGCCCAAAAAAAATACAGTGTATAGTCAAATGTATAAGTAAAAGGCTCATTTATAAAAATAATCCAGAATCTTGAAAAAAAAAAAGTTTGCACTTCTGTTGGCACTCCCGGAGTGGTTGGGTTTTTTAAGGTTCTTCATCTGCTCTTTTAGGTGTTGATGAGACTCAATTTATGTTAGACCAGTATGTACCCACCTGCATTGCTTTTTTAAGCTTTAAATGGTACTCATATAAATAATAATGCCCTTAAGACAAACTAGATCTTGTCTCAAAGCTTACAGTACAGTATAAAGCTCCCATGATACTTCATGCTAGAGTTATTGTACCAGATGTAAAAAAAGTGTGTATGTAAGTAATTATTAAACACGTAAGAAGTTATACTTCTTTGGCGTATAAAACTAAAATGTTGACTAGCTAACTTCAGGGTGTATGTTGACTAGATAACTTCAGGGTGTCAGTTTTTCGTGACGCGCATATCGTAAAAATTTACACTCATCATTTTTCCGTAACGCGCCAAAAGGAGTATAACTTCAAAAATACTTACTTCTAATGTACAATTTTCTGTGAGAGGTCTGTGCATGTCCCAGTATACTGAGCCGTCCAGCAAGGCCAAGGCACTTGTATCTGTGTGCCATTCACCTAAATCTGAAAATTCAATAAGCTAATATATTATCATTTGGCCCAATACAAAAACTAGTACGGACTCTTAAGAAAAGGAAAAAAGAAAAGGTTATAGTGATTTTAGCACTTATATATATTTGAACATTTTAACTTACGTCTTGCACAATCGTACGGCGTAGAAATACCCTTGTTCATAACCAAAGTGCAGTCATTCGGTACACCTTTATACTGAACTTCAATTTTCTCGATTCTGCCGACTTTATCCAACTGGCGCTTCTTCTCTAACGTGAAAAGGTGATAACGTCGATCTATAGCCTCCTGGGTACTCAGAAATCCTAGAAAATAACGTTAGAATCGGTGTTTATTCGGTCGTAAGAAAATAGTTGAACTTTGCATGACTTTTAGTAATTTTATACTTACTCGTCAATGGCAAAGCTTTTGTGCAACTATTTTGCGTAACTTTTGTCGATAAACATAAAATTTGACGCCTCATTTTGTAAAATAAATGCAATATTTTTAACAATAAAACGGAGAGGAATTTCTAGGTTATCCGCAGATGATCATGACATGAGTATGACAACTTTGACAGTAGCATTCCAGACTACTGTCAAGTACTCTCATTGTATTTTGAGCCTATAGTTGTCGGTTCGATACCGACACGGCACAGATCTCTCATTGTACAGGAAATATATACAAAACGAAGCCAAGTTATACTGGAAATGTAAAGCTTAATGTGCCGCCCTGTGTACCTAATTTAATGAGCTTATTATTATAGTTAATCAATTAAAACACAGGATCAAATTAAAAACTTTATTCCTTAAAACTATCCAACCATGGTTCTCTTCCTCCCTCTTGCTCTCACTTCCTCAAACTTACTAATAGTTTCTCCAACCTGTTTCTTGCTATGTTTCTTATATGCTTCTAAAATCCCTTCAAATAAATGTGGGTAGTCATTATGAGTACTTATGATGGCTCTTTCAAGTACATACAAGTCTACACCTTTGTCTTCGCCACTAGAACCAATGAATGATAAACCAAAGTCAATCATTACTAGATCCAACTCTCCTTCAAGCCATTTTTCATCGTCATTCTTAGCTTTTGGAACAAGTAACATGTTTGAAGTGGTCAAATCTCCATGTATAATATTGGATTCGTGTAATTTCCTGACTGTATGGCCAATCAATTTACTTATAGTTTGTAACTTGGTTTTGTCTGCTTCTTTTATGTGATTTATTATAAAATCTTTTACTGTTATACTTTTTTCCAAATGCTCCATGTAAATACGTTGTCTATGGAAATCCACTAAATATAATGCTGGAGTTCTGACCGAAGCAGCTTTGCACCGGACTATGGAACGCGCCTCGTTTTTCATCCGTTCTTTGGTTATATTTTCATCCAAATCGGGGTGTCGATACTTTTTCTTAAATCTCTCTTTGATCAATGTCGGTTTTCCGAGATAGTTACAAATATACAGCTTTCCTTCCGCACCTTGTTTCAGTATTTTCAGGTCTTGTAGGTCTGCCATGTTGACACAAGTGGATGCTCTATGCTTTTGTACTCTTCCAAATATAATGTAAGTTGTCCAAGTAGTGATTCTAATAAAAGCACTCGTAAAATATCACTTTTAGTAAACGTTTATTCTACATTTGTAGCTGTTTGGTTTGTTGATTTTCGGATAAACACGGCATGATTGATGACATTTCGACTGACAATGACATAACGTCTAAGAATTGTCAGTTC
This sequence comes from Lycophotia porphyrea, assembly GCA_950005105.1. NCBI lineage: Eukaryota > Metazoa > Arthropoda > Insecta > Lepidoptera > Noctuidae > Lycophotia > Lycophotia porphyrea. The sequence continues at coordinate 14,067,875 of OX465406.1, forward strand.
TTAGTTACGTTTAGTTTGCCTGGTCGATTTTAAAAATGTGCGGAGATCCTACTTCAAACAATTAGTTTTCTCCTAATTATTAAATGTTGCCTAATATAAATACAATTGATTTGTTTTTGGGTGCTGCCATTTTCGTTGTAATTAACGCATCCTGAGAAAAAATAATTTACAACAAAAACAAAACGTATCCTTCATCCACCCTCCTACTTATAACGGAATGTTGACAATATTGAAAACGTAAACTCGACGTATACGAGCCGCATCTTACATTTAACACGTAGGTAGGTATTGGGATGTTTATCTACTTTCTATGGCTATATGTCTGTATGTATTCACTCACTGGAGAGCGAGGGAGGCTGTGGGCGTGATATTGGTTGCTGCACCCGGGCCGACCGTCGGCACCACGTTATAATTTCATTCAAACAATAATTCCCATCAAATAGTTAATGGAAACAGTGATTTATCTCTGTAAGATTTAGTGCCGGTACGACGTTCGAACGCTCCGCTAGCTCTACATGAAAATATAATACCGTAGTGTGTTAAAACCGGTAAAAATACCAAAAATAATATAATTTTAGTGTTCGATTGTGATTTTAATAAATTGTGAGAATGATGTCCGAGGGCTTAGAATACGAGACCATAGTGCAGAATGGACCACGAAAAGTAAGTGCTTTTTTTTTAAATTCCAATCGTGGTTTGAAAGAACAATGTTGTGCCTCTTAGTCATGGCAAGCGTGCCTAAGTTATATATATCGCTAGGTTTGAATGGGGGGAGGTAGTGTCCTATAGAGATGTCTGGGTGCATTTTCGTAGTTATAGGATGCAGCCGTCTCGAAATGCCGGCTGATTTCCTGCGTTCCCGTTTTGAGTAAAAACGTTGGCGGGAAATTACGTGGGTCGGGTATTTCATATGCGGATATAAATCGTTAAGGAACCGTATACAACAATAAAATGTTTTATTGCATAATAAATATGATTTATTTCGGCTATAAATTTTGAATTTTTGATGTAAGATTTCGATGCGTGATGTATTCTGTTTGTATGTAAGATTGATTTGAAAGAATACGTAAGTAAGAAGACTAAAAAAATGTTTTTGTATATTCAGAATTAAAGGCCACTCAGAAAACTCACACTTACATTCTAAATAGAATCTTATTAGACAATATTTAATTAGGACCTCTCTAATTAATGGCAGCTCTCCAATGAAAAAAGAAATTGTCTCGTTTACTGCACCCTTTCCATTGCCTTTTGTGTCTACTGTCTATGTAGCTGAGGAATGGAGCGGAAAATTAAAAAAAACGTTTTTATTTTATGACCATAAACTATTTTTATTTTTTAAAGAAAAGGCGAGCGTATACATGAGTCGTTTTGTTTTCATAATCGAATTAACTAGGCTGGATAATTATGATTCGGCGACACAGCACGTCGTTAACTCGTGACACGCCGATATTTTTATAACGCTGACATAAATTACGATTGTTTTAATTATGAATGGGTTGGTTGGTAAGCCTCTTTCTCATAACTTGCATTGTGAACTGATGCTAATCCGTCACATAGACATAAAATTTCAACCTAAATGCTTAGACGAAGAATTTTGGCTGGATAAACTAAGAATATTGTAGGTACCTAATATTTGAAAAAAAAGACATAAAATATATTCCCACAATTTTCATCAACTCGTGAGCTACCTATAAGGCAATCTATTAGAGTAGGTAAACCTAGTACCTAATCTAGGTACCAGTAAAACAATAGGAGCATAGACTATCGGAATGATAATAAAGCCTACTTGATCCGAGTGCCATCATAATGGTTATAAACAATAATATCAATAGAGTATTATGGCATTATGTGTTATCCGACCATATTAAAATATTGAGGATGTTTATCGTTGTTGAAATTGCCTGAATAATGGATGCTCTAAGTTCTAGGTACCACAACTTTTAAATCTCAATAAACTGACGTCGTTTCCTTGAATAATCTTAATTAAAAATATAACCCTGTCTTTGTAGCGCAATCGGGTAAAAGGGAGCAAACTTAAAAGGGTTGACACATGGCTCCTAATTTGAGTGAAAGAAGACGATAACTGTAAACTCTAAATGACTAGGTAATAGTGTCTGAAATAACTTCTAAAAAGCCTCACTCAAACTTTTGACAAATCTGATTTGAACAAAATCTTCCCAATTTACTAACTTGAAGTCATTTTCTTATATAATATCGACCTCAAACTGTCTGGCCACTTCTATCAAGCCAGACTCGTTGTCTAGGTATTATTGTCGATGGTCTCTCTGTCGAGTCTCGAGTCCAGACTGCCAGTAATAGTTCTATAGGATGTATATTATCAGCTGGCTGAGTTAGTAGGTATAGACCAAAACAGGTTTCCTTGTGAATGATGGGCTATCAACCTTATATTCAGGTTTCAAAGTAATTGCATTACTTTGAAACCTGTTTCGAGTTGTATTTGATTTCGATTGATTTTGAATTTTTGGCGGTTGAGTATTGAGTAGATTTGAATTTATTACGTTAATGTAACAGGAACATAAATGGTGAAATGAAAGTGCACCTCTGCTTAATCCTTTGGGAAACAGGCGTGATATAATGTTACTTATGTAACAGGGAATCCCAAAGAGTTATTATGACTTTAGAAATGGAAAAACAAATCCTGGTGATAGGATCATACCTTGTCCTAACGCGTGACCCATAAGAATTTATTCATAACCCTACCCTTTTCAACTGTCGCCATAAAATACGGAACACCATTACAAAAATGTCACCATGGCCATTTTTACCTATATCACTAGGCCACTAATTAACCTAAATTAGACATTCCGTGAAAAGGAACGTGAGGCCAACGTTCTGTTTTTTTAACTGTCAAAAATAATTACGCGCGTAAATAATAAAAATGTTTTGGTTTTTAAAATAGAACGTCGTACTCGTTTTATTTTTAATTCTTCCGTCTCTATGGTTGTATGCAAAATAGCCGCATCAGGAAAATTTAAGTTATGTGACCTCTACTTCTTTTATTTATTTCAGCCTGTAGGTAAATAAGACTTATTAACCGTTATCCTCCTTGCATCCTTACATTTTCCTGTCTGGACGGGCGGCATCCACTGGCTTCAGTTCGACTGAAAAACAAGAATTATTTTAAGATAGGTACTTTTTTTTATTTTACGGGACAGAAACGACTTTACTTGTTTTCTCTTTCAAATGAAGAACACAACATATTTAATCACCATTTATAATTTTATATCATTTCCTTCAGTATCGGTCAAGCCGTGTAGGAACAAAATATTGTGGACGGTCCTTCGTTTCCGGACACCAATTCATACGACTGAACTGAAGTATCTGCCACTGTGCCACATTATTCGCAGTGTTCGCAGCTCGTCTGCAAGTTGTCTGTATCAGATTCACTGATTATTTAACTTAGAATGATTCAAAGCCATGAAGTCATCGTAAGGCACACGAAAATTCTCGTCAGATTCCAAGCGGAACCAGAGCAAATCATAGACAGTAGACTGATATTATAACAGTGTTTGAGTCTGTATATTTTGAGGTAACCTCCCATATAATGCTAGTTAGTCGGTAACGGTATCAAAATAACCGTGAGATCTTACAACAGTTGACTCACTGGAAACTGGGACAGGTTAAAATTAAAGATCAAAAACTAGATTTTAACAGCACTCGTGTATTTTAATCTTGACGAAATTAAAGAGACTAAAGAGAGGCTTATACCCAGCAGTGGGTGAAGTGGGGCTGTGGATGATGATGATGATAGCGAGGCTGATGGATAAGTGATAATGGCTGCACGCTATCCTTGCCGAGGTCGGACCGTGGATGGGTGATTATCCATTATTTATATCGAGACCCATCCGTGCGTCGGAAAGCTCGTTATGCCTTTCGTCCCAAACTGACAAGTCTGGTCTACAGTCGGTATGAAGAAGAAGTCTGCCGTCATAAGGAAAAAGGGCACAACTAACATTTTTTTCGAAATTGAGTTTAAAATTCTGGCAGAATTGCCTTTTTTTCTGATTCCGAATATGTATATAACTCAATTTGTTGTGCCCTTTTTCCTTAATTCAATTCAATTCAACAGGGGGGGGGGGTCACAGGGATCATGACCCCCCCCCCCCCCAATCCAAAAATCATACACGCATTTGACACTCCTCCGTCTCAACTAAATTCCTGGTTACGGCCCTGTGTGACCCCCCCAAAATCTTAGGCTGGGACCGCGCCTGGTCAAGAAAAACTGGGATCAAAACATAACTTGCGAAATTTTATACTCATGAACGAGAATAACGTGTCACGCACGTGTTATTTCGGTTGACATGTGATGCGGAGGAATGAGGAAAATGACGTGAGGAAAGTTTTATGTGTGAATGTGGAGGGTATAAGAGTAGAGGAAGACCAAAGAGACGATGGATGGACTGTGTGAAGAGTGGAAAGGCAGGAGAATAGAATGATGACTCATGAACGAGTTTCCGATGCCTGCTTAAGCACCTACTTACATTGGGTATTCATGGTGAATGAGATACGGCGCACAGTCCCTTCCTCTCACACAGAGGAAGCAGTTGTGGGAACGCCGATCGGTAAAAGCTTATACTATGTTGAAGGAGAGTTAGAGCAGCGGTGGCCCAGTGGTAGCGACCCCGACTTACGAACAGTAAGTCGTGGGTTCGAACCAGGCGCATTACTTTGTGTAATTTATTTCATCAGCACTGCTCTCAAAAGCGGTGAAGGAAAACACCGTGAGGAAACCGGCATGTCCTAAAACCCCTGGGCCCCGTGTGGTAGATTATAGCCCATTCCCTCTTATACAGAGAAGGCCTGTGTCCCAGCAGTGATAACATTATAGGCTGATGATCTTAAGGGATAGTCAGTCAAGTAATCATTAAAGTGTTTACGATGTTTTAAAAAACTGTTTATGAGTGGTTAAGTGGGGTCACGCTCACGCACTGAGGGCAACGTACCTTCATTGATAAAGTAGCCTCTTTGAATAGAGCAACTTTTTATTGATCTCAACAAAAATGTCTACCTCCTACATAGTCTGCCTGCCCACTAAGACGAACCTATGACCTGCATCGATCAAGACAGTGCTGCTTTCAAAGACAATTTTACAACCACAGAAATAATTACCTACAGAATTTGTGATTCTAACGCCAGCTGTTGCCTCTGCTGCGGGCTGTTCGAAAGAGATACCGCGGCCCTGGAACACAAAGGGCAAGGAAGGAACATGGATGGGTTTTAGTCAGTACAAGTCTGACACTCCCTTCCGCTCTGCCCAGAGCGGGAGAAGTCATTTGATGATTTACCATCCGTAAAAAAAAAAAGCTATTGCCTCTGGCTTTCCAAACTCTAAACTCTAAACTTGAATTTTAAACATACTTTCATAGTACGAATTTCACCAAAGAAACCACACGATCATCACTTCCGCTGCGCTGCGTTCAATTCAATAAGCTGCCAGTGTCATCTTTTACTATTATTTTTTCTGTGGCATTGCTTTAAACCACTGACGGCTCTTGACGTGCTGATTGTCCTAGCTCTAGTTTTCTACATCCTGCAATATTTTTGACTTTCTATCTTCATGGGTTTAGTTGAGCTATCCTATCTTTTCCTTTATCGTGTGGTTAGTGCCTAACCTAGTGTCAGAGTTTTTATGCCGTCCATGTGCCTCTGACTTTCCATGGAATAAAATATAAGTAGCTGTCCCTAATATTGTATTTTTTTATTATGAAAAAAACTGATTCACTGAATTGCAGAGAATGTAATCAGATTGAGGATGGGCAGCATTTGCTGATGGATTGTGTCCGTAACAGTCGCGAGAGGGAATTACTTTTGAGAGAACTAGACTTAAATAGGCTTAACGTAGGATTAATACAGTCAATTCTATCTCAACCAACTTCAGAAGGTGCCAAAAAGTTATGTAATTTAATAACAGTCCTTTATCGGTGACCTCTATACAAGTATTATTATTATATAGATTTGATGTAACAATGGCAAAAGGTACGATGGGGTTGACATGTCTGTTTAGATAAAAACCTCAAAACAAATAAAGAGAAAAAAAAAAAAAAAAAAAAAAAACGTTGGTTGCGTCAGGGTAGCCCGCGAAATTCAAATTATCTAACGTTTTTTGCAATTTGCAGGTCATTGTCAAGTTGTATGTTACATAATCACAATCATGAAAATTATCAATATAACCCTGTATGTCCATTTAATTCTATTGAATGATTTTTCATGAAATATTCATTGAATAGGATTACATGAACCTAGAGGGTTGTATTGATGATTTACACTATTGTAATTCTATAACTACATACGTGTAACTGGCGCAACTAATTTTTCATCAACATACAACCTGACAATGACCTGCAAATTGCAAAAAACGTAAGAAAAATGGAATTTTGCGGGCTACTCTGACGCAACCACCTTAAAGCAGGCACTTCGGATAAGCACATAGGTTTCTGCTATACTGTCCCCTTCCACTTGACAAGCCACACATGCTACCAACTTAAAGAAAGAAGCGTCTGTCTGACAGATAACAAAACCATTGAGTAGCGTTAAGAGATTATTTAAATGTAATCAGGAATGTGTTTAATTAACGAGGTCAGTCCACCCGCGGCTGTTGCGGGTCGTTCCGGGTCGGTGAGTTCGCTCCTGAGAAATATTACATAATAATAATATTATAATTGTAGTAAGTTTTACTGTCTAGTTGGTCTAGTGGTTGCAAGCACGACTGCTGCGAAGGTGCCAAGGTTCATTCTCACGCCAAACGAAGTGTTTTCGGGGTTTTTCGTCTTGAATTACTCTGTAAGTGTTTGAAGCCTGATTTTTGCCCGGTTGAGGGCAAACGCTCGTCCCTAATAGGTTCGTCCGTTTAAGGTGGAAGCGTCAGGGTAGCCCGCGAAATTCAACTACGTTTTTTGTAATTTGCAGCTCAGTGTCAGGTTGTATGTTAATGAAAAATGAGTCGTGCCAGTAAGAAATACAACCCTCTAAGTTCATTCAATGAATATTTCATGGAAAAGTCATTCAGTAGGGTTAAATGAACTTAGAGGGTTATATTAATGATTTTCATGATGATTCTGTAACTACATACGTGTTACTGGCGCGACTCATTTTCCATCAAAATACAACCATACAATAACCTGCAAATTACAAAAAACGTACGTAAATTTTAATTTGGCGGGCAACCCTGAAGCTTTCACCTTAAGGAGATTTCAGTATAACTGCAAGCCGCGGTGATCGCAGCTGGAGTAAAGCTGTGACCGAGTGGCGTCCAAGGCCTGGAAAGAGAAGTGTCGGTCGTCAGGCGACGAGATGGGCATGCCATTGCGCGAATATCATGGATGAGGCTGGCACAAGAAATAGTGGAGCTTGGCACAAGCAAAGAGAGGCCTATACCCAGCAGTGGGTGAAGTCAGGCTGAGGAAGATGATGAAGTAAAACTGACACAATGTAGACCAGTGAACAAAATCATAGCGTTCGGTATTTCAATATCCATGGGGGTGTTATTAAAATTTGCCGTGCGTATAGGCGACGTCGCGTCTATAAAGTTAGGTAGATATAAGTGATACCTACCTAACTTTATGCAAGCAAGTCAAAAGACGAGGCCTATTTTCTTGGGGTCAATAGGAATAGGCCTAATTCCAGCAGTGGTCGCGTCTTTCGGCTCAAATGATGATAGGAATTGTTGTACGACATTAGTGACTATCAGAGTATCTAAAGAGTGTAAAAAGACTTATCGAAGCCGAAAGGCAGTTGTTTTCCTTGTTATTGCGATCATTTTTTTTTTCTAGACCATACTTGGGAACCTTGTAGTTACGGAGATATTGGGGGTCAAAGTTCCAACTTCTTCCCACATTTTTTTTAAATACATGTTTTTAATGTATTTTTTTTACTTAAGACATCTTTACGACCCTCGTACTATTCAATCCATCCATCAGTATAATGTTTTGAATGCGTTACATTGAGTGCAACCGTAAAACGTATTTTTTCACCCCCAAAAAAAGTTGTTTCCCAGCAATAATTTTTGCGTAAAGTTACTTAGTTTCATGTACAGACGCCAGCACGTCAACCTACCCGAATCTGTCAGATTTTCCCAAACAACCTTGAACTTAACGTCATAGAGATAAAGTTGAAAATCTAGTAAAGAAATCTGACAGATTGTAGTAGCTTGATGTGCTGGCGTCTGTACATAATGCTTGGTTAACGGCTTCGTGAAGAGTCTGTTTACACCCTGTATTATAAGTGCTCTTAACACAGAAACGACTAACAGAACAAATATGTAGTATATACTATGTATCTGTGAGTACCAATCAAAGGTGGCGTCTATCTGAAAAATAAATAAGTAATACATACCTCTACTTAGGTACATACACACTAAGTACTTTCACTCGGCAACCTTCTCGCCGGATACGTTATCAGTAATCGAACACCCTTATCAGTACAGCTCGTATATTACCAATGAGCCTACTCGCAATTTATGACTTCACAAGGAAAACTTGAAGGACAATCAGATACGTTACAATAGAGATTATATAAAAATTGCTTTGCGTATTTTGATATAACCGGTCCCGCTCGTTTAACTTGCGATAAAGATGGCATAACTCAAAAATATAGATTTTCGATGTTTTTTGTAGTTGAGTATAAAATTACAGAAAGTAAACGAAACCTGATATATAAACTTTCTTAATGTTAATAAAAGGTTTCTGTGCAACAAATATGGCAATACAATGAAAATATTTTGAATTACTGTCGCAAACAAGCGAATTATATTGCACAATGATTTTCTTTTTAATTAGCTTATTCTGTCCCACTGCTGGGCAAAGGTCTCCCGCCATTAATGTCCACCCCCCTCTTTTAATTTCATTCGAAAACATCGATCGGTTTTTAAGAAAAAAACAATTATATCTTTCGACCCTGGATACTTATCTATTTTGTTGACTGTATACAAACAAAAAATTGGAATTAAGAACTTTCTGACTAAAAAAGTACGAAGTCGCGGGGAATAGCTAGTGTTTGATAAAGGTAAATCACTTTTCTTCTGAATAGTACACATGTTGTTATAATGTGGGATTCAATGGAAACAGCAAATGGGACCCATCGTTAATACCTAAAAAATGGGATTCAAAACTGGGATCCAACGAAAATAAATAATTTTTTTTCGTTGCTGTTTTGGCTCCTTGTGTGTATTTTCTTTTGCATGTTAGTATGGAGCTGGTGTTTCTAATGTGTAATTTATACAAGTATAATTTAAGTGAGTTTTACTTTTTTTTTATTTTTCGTGTGTGCACAAATAAACAATTTACCTACCTAATATCTGTCCATCCACGCATCTTTTCAAGGCGCTTGCAAATTCTACGATGAAGAAATTACGTTGTTTATGAGCACTAATCTCGTATTTAATCCAAAGTGATCCTCTATAATTCTCTATGATACGATCCTAGACCAGTCGCGAGTCAATGACCCCACCTACGACGCGCTACCTATTGAACTAATAAATCCGGTATTATTAGGGGCCAGTACGCGAGGGTTTTTATTTTGTGAATTATTTATTTTTTAATTCAGGAACTCAAAGTGGGATTTATGAAGATTTTGTTTAATATAATGTGAGTGCATGCGATATTACGTGCGGGTGTGTGTGATGTGTGTGTGTTGTGTGTTTTTAGTTGATTTTTTTTTGTTTTATTTTATTTTGTTTCATAGGTCTAAATAAGACATTACTATAGTCAGACAGCCATAAAATCATCACACTGGTAATCCCCGACGGGTTAGGTAGTGGTGTAGTTCTAAAGTACACCCACATTCGCCAGTAAGTGTCGATATTCATGGCCTGTTTCATCACTTATAAATAATTTCCGATCATGTTGTCTGGTAGTTGGTTGTGTTAAATAAATATTTATTTGCTCCATTTTATACTTTATTTGAATGAAGTTCATCATCTTCCTGCACTTGTTCCTTTTTACTTGAGGTCGGCGCAACACGTTTTCTTCTTCCATTCTCCCCTGTCAGATGTCACGGCATCATTTACTCCTTTCTCTTTCATGTCATTCCTTACACAATCATCAGTCTTTTCTTTGGCCTCCCTCTCCATCCATCCACCCAATTTGCTTATCCAAAAATAAGTCTGACCGTCCAGTATTAAAATAAATCAATAAGAACGCGGGGTTAGGAAAAATGTATGAATATAGTTTTTCATCATGTTTTTCCTGATTCTAGAGAGGTTATCTTTTCTAAACAGGTGATTAGCTTTATTATCGATATACAATATCAGCTCGGAGATAATCTCACTGATAAATACTGCCTTAATCATTAAACAGGAAAAGTTCGGTTTTACCAAATTAATTAGTTAATGTATAGTTAGTACTTAGGTAGGTACAGCAGTATCTCTGTAAACAGAGTCCGACAGGCGCAGGGTGATGTTTATGACCTGTCAATGTCCTAAATATCCTGAGATGAGCTTCCTGCCAAAGCTGTTAGGAGTCAATTGTGATGACTCGACTAATGTGGTAATTGTGACGATCAAATGGCTTGTCATTCCAATTGAGATGTTTATTTAAACTGATATTAATTGGTTGCTTCACTGTCTAAATACAAGGGGAAATTATATTAACCAGCGACACTTCACAACTTCATAAAAAATCAAAGAAAAAACATAACTTTATGCCTGAGTTTTCGCGAAGGCTTTGGCAGGGGAGTACACATAAATGGAAGCGAGCCTCATCCCATCAACGGGGCTCAAATCCAAACTACAGGTAAAAATACCTAATAACACTGTTGGACCTGGAAATTGTATCCAGCTGACTTTATGGTCACAAGTAGCGGTTGCGACCACTAGACAAGACCAAAAAGGCAAGAGAGAGACAAGCTACAAAAAAAAGTAGCATCAAAACTGAGATCGCCACGCTTGCTTAGGTTGGTCCGTGGATAGGTGACAGCCTATTGCATACCGATTTTCCTCCGTGCCTCGGAAAACAAGGTATCCCGTTGGTCCCCGCTGTCATTTGTAGATCTTTGACAGTAGTTACAGGTAGTCAGTGGCCCTAAAGTCTGGCAACCAGTCTTACCAAGAGGTATCGTATTACGTAGGTCTAACTCGGTTGTGGAGGTCAGATAGCGGTCGCTCCATGGTATAATAATACTGGTATTCAGCTGCGTCCAGTTCGACTGGTTGCCGACCAAGGCTAGGCAGGTGATGATCTAAATTGTATTATGGACTATTATGAAGGTCAAGCGGCAATCCTCTAATTTGTACACAAGATGCGTTCTAACTGAGGAAATCCTTTCTAAAGAGTGATGCACCTAAGCATATCTTTGTTTAAAAGAGTCTAGGCAAGCTTGAGCCACCGAAGATCTTTAACACTTCATAACTAATCCAACTACAAGATAAAAATCACATTTCTTTGCTTTTGGACCTTTATTAAGTTAAAGTGAAAGCCAACAATTAAATTCGGTCCAGCCGTTTTTATTAACAGAAGAAATTATACAAATTGTTATGGCTCTTATCGTTGGTTACATTATCTAATCTTTACGCTTTTTTCTTACTTCGTTTTGGGAGCTTGAAGTAATTGAAGATTACATAAGGTGAATATCATCATGCAACGTAGGTAACCTCAGTTGCCTCTACTTGTCTTTAGTAACTTTTGACGTTTAGGTCAAAGCGCTGATTCTCAGTCGATACCAACAATGGCCCATCATCATCAAAAAGAAAGAAATGTGTTTCTATAGTCTGTTTCACGTCATTTTCACCAGCCGAAAGACATATTATTATAATAGGTGTAAAAAGACTCTTCACGAAGCCGAAAGGCAGTTGATTTCCCGCCATTTTAAATTTTATAACTTTGCTCAGCAGTCCAGTGCTTCTCGTATCAAGCGGGTTCCTGCTGCCTTCACAAGCTTATCAGTGACTAGCACTTCGCCCGCGATTCCGTCCGCAAAAATTGGGATAGCTCGGCTAATATGCATGATATGACCATAATTTATAGCCTAAAGCATCTACGAATAATACATCTATCTGCCAGTGAAAAAAATTTGAGAATTGGATCATTAGTTCCGGAGATTACCCCTACAATTTTATAATATTAGTATAGATGTGCTCATCGGTCGGTGGATCGAATGGAATATTGGCTTGCCTTTATTTCATAGAAGCGCCAATACTTATTATATTTTGATCTTATTTAATGCGAAAACTCGAGTTGTAATAAACCAAGCTATCAATACTATTTCAATCATGTTTTTGAGTTGTTAACTCGTAACATAAAACAAGATTATTGTTTTTTTGAATTTAACTGAAAAAAGGTGATAAAATTACTTTTACTTTCGTTCGATATGGGTCATGAATTTGTGAGTATTTAGCAAATGTAAATAAAATAAAGATTCATAATCATAAAAAAAAAATATTAAAGCACATTGTATACTGCATTATAATAGTAAGTTACGAGGTAAGATGTTTAGGTACAGACGCCAGCACATCAAGCTACTACAATCTGTCAGATTTCTTTTAATAGATTTTCAACTTTATCGCTAAAGCATTAATTCAAGGTTGATTGGGAAAATCTGACAGTTTCGGGTAGCTTGACCTGCAGGCGTCTGTACTTATTTCTGTTTCTGGGTAAAATCAAAACACTTTTTTTATCCAAGACAATTTTAAGTATCTTTATAGATAGTTTGTAAATAATAAAATCTTTCGATTTAAGAATACATTTTGAACAATAATCATACGGAACCTGATTAGAAATTTTAATTTTTTTTTTGAAAAGCATTTTTTGCCCATTTTTTATTTAATCTATGTTAAGAGCATCGATAAAAGTAGAGATTATGATATTAGTTAGCAATCAGTAGTTTTGCTAATTATTATTAGTAATATTTTATTGAAATAGAACCACTTTTTGTAGCGTATATTTTAAATGAATAAGCAACGCAGAAATTATTTTACATCGTAACTTATTGATTGTGAGGACGAATGTACTCAATGTACGGTCAACAAAATAGATAAGTAACCATGATCGTCAGATATAGTTGCTGTTTCTTTAGAAACTGTTGAACGTCTTCACTTGAAATTTAATGAATTGTAACTAATTGTTTATTTTTATTTATTTAATTTAATTTCATTCGAAAACATCGATCGGTTTCTAAGAAAACTTCAACTATATCTTTCGACTCTGGTTACTTATATTGTTTGGTACATATACGGTCTACAACAAAAAATAATAATAACTGCCTTAGGTTTTTTACAATGTGTGTGGTTTTACCTGTTTTATGTGAGTATTTGTCATCGTACTATGAAATAAGGATTTATTTAGAACTCGGATAATTCTTTATCCTGTTGTTCAAGTTATAAATGTATTACAATAGCAATTGTTGAGTTGTAAAGGAAATCGATTTCAAGGCATTATTTCTTACTAATTCCAAGAACTAAGACCAAGACTGACTCGTTGGTCGAGTGGTCGCAAGCGCGACTACTGACCATAAGGTCCTGGGTTCGATGCCCAGGTTAGGCAAAGTGCTATTGGGTTTTTACATCAGGAATTTCTCAGTAGCAGCCACGGAGTCTGGATTTGTGCCCGGTTGATGGCAATAAGCTCGCCCACTATTACATGGGACTTAAACATAACTGGCGAAATGTGGGTGTACTATTAGGTACACCTCTGCCTAACCCTTCGGGGATTACAGGTGTGATGTTATGTGGTACCAAAAAGCTAGTGGCGGTTTTTTCATAAAAGCCTAAAGCATGGCTTGCCCATGAAGTCGCGCCAGTAACACGTGTTTAGTTACAGAATCACAATCATGAAAATCATCAATATAACCCTGTAAGATCATGAAAATTTCACAAAAAGTCTTACAGGGTTATATTGAAGGCAAAATGAACTTACAGGGTTATATTGATGATTTTCATGATTGTAATTCTGTAACTACATACGTGTTACTGGCGCGACTCATTTTTCATCAACATACAACCTGACAATGACCTGCAAATTGCAAAATACATAAGAAAATTTGAATTTGGCGGGCTACCCTGACGCAACCACATTAAACTCAACCGTTCAACGCGTGGCAGTTAAAAATAACCGCAAAGTAAAGCCGCACTGTTAATCTTCGTCTTAACTGCTCGTTAGGGCAATATGTTTATCCTTGTACTGTTGCTAAGCGTAAGCAGTGATTATGGTATGTTAAGGTTCTTTGTTCGAGTGACTTAACTGTGGTTGGTCTTGTTGACCCGTTCATGCAGTGAGGACAGTTTCAGCTGTGGGAAGATTGTGCTAAGGCAGTGGGCTAAAGAAGTTGTTAAAGTTCTGGTTTCGGATTCTAAGGTATGCAGTTCTGTATTCTAAGGTATACAGTTCTGTATTCTAAGGTATACAGTTCTGTATTTTTCTGACAGGTAATATTCTTATTCTTTACTCCACACAAAAAAAGAGATACACACAAAATTATAACAAATAGCTTATGTACAAAGGCGAGCTTAACCCAGAATTAGGTTTAGTTTTGGTTAGCATAGCATTTATTAACGTTTTTTTAACCACCGAAAAACCGTCTTCTTCTTCAACCTTTGGCTACTCAATGCCGAGTGCAGATCTCTTCTAAATCTCTCCTCAACTATTGGCGGTTTTGTGTTGCAAAAAAAAAAAGAATAATTTTATTGTTTGCCACCGGCTAGCGGCTTCCGAAAAGATATTTTGACTTTTTAGTGTTTGGTTTTGGAACGTTAAGCCGTTGGTGCCGGCTGTCTTTTGTAGATCTTTGGCAATCGTTACAGGTAGTCAGTGGCCTAAAAAATCTGACAGCCAGTCTGCCAGTCTTACCAAGGGGCATCGTATTACCCAGTACTAACTAGGTTGTGGAGGTCAGATAGGTAGTCGCTCCATGTAAAATACTGGTATTCAGCTGCATCCGACCCCAACATACAGACAGCAGACTGGAAGCCGACCCCAACATATTTGGGAAAAGGCTAGGCAGATGATGAGTGTTTTTTTTGGAATTTGTTTATACGGGATGGATTAAACACTGACGCGAAAACGGATACCACGTATTCAGTTCATCATTCTAAGCCCCTACATAGAAAGTTTTCATCGGTTATTAAAAAAAAAATTGCTGTTCCATACATATTGACCGTTTAGGTATTGCAGTTTTGTAAGAAACAACAGATTTTTTATTTATGAAAAATTCAATGGGTTGGGCTCAGAATGATCAACTGAATACGCGGTAACCATTTTCGTGTAGGAATTACTTCCACTCCGTATATTTTTTTGCAAAAAAAAAAGAATTCTAAAATGAAAGCGGTTCTTACGCACATGTTAATTGTATGTATTTTTATTACACTTTATCTCATTTCGCTCTTGACCGCTTTAAAGCGCAACAATGCAAGATAATTCCGCTCCCAAATATGGTTGCCCAAAAGGTAAGGAGGATAGCCTTAAGGATGCCCATAGTTGGGCAACCGGCCACCAAGGTTGACGCGAAATATTTTATTTATGTTCGCTAATATTATAAAGAGGTAAGTTTGTTGCGGATAATCTTCGGTACTCCTCCGGTTCCAAAAAATCATTCACTAATGTGAAGCTAAGCTTCTTTATTCCCGAGTGTCATTGGCTATTTTGGGCCATTTAATTAAATATAATTTCGGACCATAAATCATAATGCAAGCGAAGCCACGAAAAAAGCTAGTTGTTGTAACGTCGTACCTATGTCGCGTATTTTTAACAGTGTGGTGCGAAAATTTTCTGTGGATGGCAAACTTAAAATTATATTTTTAGACCGACAACAAAGACTGTTTTGTCATTATATTTCAGAGTCATCGTCTTGAATATTTCCAGGAATATTTCTTAGAACTTTCTTTGAGTTATTCGAATGAGAATCACTTTTTTACTAATTATATGCGTGCCAGTCATGGTTGCTCTGAACATTATAAAAAAACGCGCTGTAATTGCCAAAAAACAGATCCACACGAAATTCTGATGACCTACCGCAACTGTAATCTTTTGTTCTGGTTGGTACTTTTGGTACCGTTTCTCCCTCTTCCTTATTATTTGGTCCACCATTTAGAGCAGAAATATCAAATCCGATTAAAAACTTTACCATTCCAAACGAAATAAGACGTCCAAAAGCATCCGCGCTTTTTGTTAAAATTAGAAAAAAAATGCATTGAACCCACACTACGCATTCACTAGTCCAACACAACTTGACACTTTCGGGTGGCGCTGCTCGTCAGGGCAAATGTGAATAACCTGTCAAATTCAGTACATTTATTTTAGTTCCAGATTTCGCCGTGTTTTAACTTAAACTGGCCTTTTTTAGCGTTGTGACCCCGAACTACACTGCGTTTGGACAAACGCCAACACAGATTTATTATTAGAAATGTTATTAAAGGATCACTTTAGGGGAATTCGGTATTTCCAATGTGGAATGAGAGACATGTTAAGTATAAGGTAAATAGTGAATGAGGATTGACTTTTATGACCGTGAAAAACATGGCGTGTCGAAATGGAGTGGATTAGGGAGCTGTGTTTGATTGGAAACGATATTTTTATCGTTATTTTATTTGTAGATCAACATTTCCAAATGATCTCGGGGACTTTGTCGAGAATGGTAAATGATGTTTATTTTGCAAATAGGTTTTTCAAACACTTTTACACGTCATGTTTTTTTAAAACTCGATGGGGCCGGTGTTTCGTACCTGACTACTCTGAGAAGAAACAGCCGAAACAAACTCAGAGGTCACAGTCTCTCTTAAAGTCCAGACATTGGTTAAATCATATGAAGACCATGCAGATTAATGTCTGAGATGGTCGTTTGAAGAAATAACCACACAGATTTGAGTCGACCTGTCCAGTCAGTGCAAGCATTAGTCAGTGATCGTATAGCTCGACTCGTAACCCAAGGAGCTCAACGACACGACGATCAATACCAAAGAAAGGACATTTGGGTAGGACGCATAAAGTAGTACATAGAGAACTGTCGGTACCTAATATTTGATTTTCTCAGTTTTGCTTCTATCCTAAATTAAATTAATTCCAGTGTAAGACCATTGTAGGCTACGCGAATCAAGAGAAACTAAGTAATTAAACAAAAGACGACCTTGACCCAAGAAAAGGATACCCAGAAAAGGGCTCCTATAATTTTATTTTCAGTTCTTTACATTGACTTACAAACATAAAACCTAAGGGTACAGATAGAAGAGGGACATTTAAAATGTAGCTGGAGTAAGATATGATAAAAACCTTTCTTTTTCTACCACAGACACATACCAGGCTTTCCATCTCCCATAGACAAACAACGTACTCATTCATTTCAGACATACAAACACAACTCCGAAAATCGAAGCCCCATTTAAAAGCAAAAAAAAAACAATCCGGAAGTGATGTCCCATCCACATGTGTGGTTCTGGTTATACAAAGCTTTATTGTATTGCTGGCCAGTTACACGCATAGAGGATTGACAAGCCAGTGCGATGAACCGAGAATAAAACTCAGTGTTATGGATCATTTCATTTAGAGAATAAACCGCCTTTTGGGTTTTTTGGACGATATCTTATTATGAGTATTTGAATAGATAGGTAGTTTAGCGGTTTTGTGTTAGATAAACTGTAATTGTAGTAATTACCTAACGTAGGTACTAGGTAAGCCGCAAATGACAGCTGACTCTGCCTTTAATTCTATAAAATATTGGGATTTTCCAGTGATTGCTATTTTCCTACTGTAGGAACTCAAGTCTATTCTCTGTTAAATGAAATGGATCGTATCTACTCCACCATTTGGGGTATCATCATCATCAGTTTAGCTTTTTCCCAACTGTGTTGCTGGTATTGGTTTCTATTCTAACCAGATGCAACTGATTTCCAGTATTTTACATGGAGCAAACTGTTCGAGGTCCTTATTAGGGACTTCGAATGTCGTTTTTTTTTCTTAAATTTTATCAGAGAGTTTTGTCCTCAAAGGCAAGTCAGCCTGACATGTTAATTTCAAAACGATCTTTTCTTTAATAATTTTGATGCTCTAGCATGTTATGTATCAATTACTAATTAAGGCTCGAGATCAAATTACCGGGGCTGCAGGACTGTTCGAAAGAGATACCGCGGCCCTGGAACACAAAGGGCAAGGAAGGAACATGGATGGGTTTTAGTCAGTACAAGTCCGACACTCCCTTCCGCTCTGTCCAGAGCGGGAGAAGTCATTTGACGATTTCCCATACGAAAAAAAAGACTCGAGATCAAATCGGTAATTAGTAATAAAATTGAGTAATTAATAAGTATCGCAGCATGTAAACAATGATTGGTAGCTATTTGAAAATTGGAAAGCGTCGTGCGTTCCGCGTCGGAAGAGCATTGTCTCGTGTGGTGCGGTAGGATTGCTACACACGAGCGATTATGCGGAGAAATATGCCTGAGACGCATTGCGACAAATCAGTTGATCAGGTGACATAACATTGATAAGGCACTGGTCATTCATTCGCTTGAACAGATTCAGAATTTAGACGGATAGATCTGTAGCTTTGGGTAGGTATACATTTTGTATTTTATACTATACTAGCTTTTGCCCGTGACTTCGCTCTCGTTAATTTAGAATTCAACAGTCAATTCGCGCTACTGAAGTTTCTATAATAATATAATTCAATCATGATTCGAAAGACACGTCGCGCCATCTATTATCATAAGAACGTTATTGTTGTTTTCCTCGGAAACATTATTTTTTTCGGATGAAAAATATCCTATGTCCGTTTCTGTCAAAGTATATGCAAAATTTCAGGATTTCAGGATGATCAGTTCAGTAGCGTGAAAAGGTAACAAATAAACTAACTTTCGCATTTATAATATTATATACAGTTAGGATGGAATTGGGATGGTCCATATCAACCTAACTGTCATCGTTTCGACATTCTCGACTCTGATTGAATGTAATTTATATTTTTGTCCCTCATGAGATGAGCCTACACACCGCCCACAACTGTTCCGTTCACTACCAACTCATTTGAGTACTTAAATTGATGGTAACGACTCTTCACGTGTGGTGGGGCTTTTTGCAAATATTAAAGAGGACATGGTTTTGAGTTTTTTTTTTCTTCCCAAATATTATCGTAAAAAATATCAACTGCGTACTTTGAATTCACTTCTGCCTCTTCACAGAAATTACAGGAGTGTCAATCACACCTACTAAACGAATTAATTATGAAAATACCCAACATTCATTATACCACGGAACAAGACAGTAGGTACTCAGATTTAATCAACGCCAGCGACTCATCGCGTAGAAATCCGACAAGTCGTCGTTGTGTGGGCGGCCTGACATCAAGCAATACATAGCTCAAGTCATCACGAGAAGTTTCACTCATTACAGTTACCATATAAAACGGAAAACTTCAATTAATAATAAACGTAATATACTTCACTTTAAAAGTAATAAGAGAAAAGATTAATTAGTTAGAGTAGAAAGTAACAATCTTAATAGTCGTTGATCATCGTGAAATGAAAGAGAAATTGAAGGATTACCTAAGATTTTAATTTTAAACTCAAACTCAAAGCATTTAGCATAATCAGCCTATAATGTTCCCACTGCTGGGACACTTACTTCAATTAAACTATTACAGGTACTTTTTTTTAAAGGATCAAGCTATAAGCTCCCAGTCGCAAGGCATTAACTCGTTATTCCAAATCGAAGATCTCTATTTAGAAGAATGGGTAAGAAACTCCATGGACACTTTTAGAAGATCTTGGTTACAATTTCAATTCTAGAGCTATTTTCGCGATGGCTGAAAGCTCAGAGTCACGATCACAGAACCCCTTGGTAAGACTGGCTGTCAGACTTTAGGGCCTCTGACTACCTGTAAAGACTGTCAAAGATCTACAAATGACAGTGGGGATCATCAGCTTAACATACTTTCCGAGGCACGGAGGAAACTCGGTATGTAATGGGTCAGCCATCCACAGACCAACCTAGGCACGACCTAAAATACATTTAGTAAAAGACACACGTGGTTTTATTGGCACACTGTCCAGGTCACGATTAAATCTGAAATAGAATGACAAAATGTCACACCGACAGCCGACTGGAACTTTTAGTACCACTGGACCCAATTTGTAAATTTGGCACTTCCGGGAGATGTTTTTTTTATTTGCTCAGAAAGATATTTAAGAGCCCTTAGATCATACGACGCTAGGCTCTTAGAGCCTAGAGCGTCGCAAAAAATCGCGGGTTGGCTAAGTATACCTAGTAATAAGTTTACACTCTTAAAAAGCTCTTAAATAGTCCAACTCCAAAATAACTTTAGTATCGGAAGTCGGTGACCACCGACTTCCAATAGTAACGGTGTTTTTTTAGAAGTCGTTTTTTTTCGCAAAAATGTTTTTTAGGTTACCCTTTCATAAATCACTCAAGCAAAGTAAATAAAATTTTATTTATATTTTTTTATTTAATCTAAATCGGAAATATCGAATAACATAATATTAAAAAAAACTTAGAACCACCTCCTTTTTTGAAGTCGGTAAAGTACAGGATAAACTTAGCTAAACTTTAGAGTTGTTCGTGTGTATCACGTTTACTTACATACAATACATGCCTTGTCAATTTCTCAGTAACCAATCGCTTTGATAGCATTAATAAAGAGTTAACAAATGACATTACCACAGATAAGATATTACTCGAACGATTCTCAAATAGGTATCTAAGTATGAGTGTTTGAAGATTAACTTGTAAGATAACTAGCCTTGCGGTAACAGTGACTATTGACAGTGGTTGATTTACTTTGTAGGAGAGTTGATAGTTTAGTACGGCGCGGCGGCGTACGTTCAAACGGGGCTTTAAAGTTTTTCTGAAATGTAGAGCGGTGGGTCTAAAGTTTGCGCGCTTAAATAACTGGTCTTCGGGCTCTGAGAGAAGCCTACTTTTATTTTAAAAAAAGATTAGGGTTCCGTACAAAAAAAAAACCCTTAAAGTTAACAAAATCCGATTCAAATAGTGAAATAATATTTTTATAATACATAATCTCACGCGGACAAAGGTCGCGGACTACAGCTAGTCAAATTATAAAAAGAAAGTAGTCTTAACTTACTAAGTACTCCATTTATTTCATACCAATATAAATTCCACCCCTCGTCCCACTATTCCGTTTTAACCCCAGATCCAGACAGCATGCCCATCGGGAGATGACACCTCGACAAGGTTAACACTCTATGGATCTAAATCCAGTCAGTGACGCATGCGCATGCGACGGAGTTGAACGAACGCGTCCGAGTTAAGGTGCGGTGCAGACGGGATGCTGGGAATGTTGCGTGGTGGTTGATGAGACACTTTTTTGTGGCTGGTAGATTGGAAGTCGGAAGGAAAACATTTTGTTCTAAAATAAGGGAAAACTTAAAAATATTCCAATATATCATCAACCCAACAGAAACTTTTAGTAGGTGGTATTAATGTCATGCATGTCATGCCCAATGGTTAGGGCTTCGCCTTTCATACAAGAGGTTATGGTGCAAGTACCAATGTGACTTTTTCAAGCAGTTATGCACTTTCTAAGTTTACCTTGGATACCACTAACATCGGTGAAAGAAAACCATGGTGAGGAAACCTGGACTTAATAATTAATGTAAGTCTGAAATTGACAACCTGTCTTGAGCAAGCGTGGTGATCAATGCTCGTGCCTTCTCTGTGTGAGAAGAGGCCTTTGCCCAGTAGTGGGACAGTAACAGGCTCATCATCATCATCCACAACCCGACTTCACCCAATGCTGGGCTTAGGCCTCTCTTTGTCTGTCTCATCCAGGATATTCCTGCAATGGTAACAATGTCGTCTGCCTATCTCGCCGCCGGACGGCCAACACTCCTCTTTCCATTCCTTGGACGCCACTCGGTCACAGCTTTACAGTACCAGGCTAGTATTATTAAATTGTTTTCTTTAATTACTAATTTAAAGAGGTTAAGTAATTTAAATTGGCGCGAGTAATTATCAGCAACTTTTCGTAGCCAACGTGCATTCATAGTGTTGCCCGTCTGTAAAAAACCTAAAACTGAACTGTAAACATTTACAAGGAAAACATATTTAAGTTTTTGTACATGTAATTAATAATATTTAGTTTGTTTGCCAGATGTCGAATGTATGACTACATTCAATTAGGACGATAAAAAAATATAAATTAGAATAAATGACTGCCTTGTTGGTCTATGAACTCCAATCATTTAAAGCAAGGCTGATCGTGAGATCTGGTGGTATCCCCAGCTCAGGCAAGGTTTTATTGGGTTTTCCATTAAGTATGAAGACCATCTGGCTCATGGCTAAATAATAATTGAAGTATTGTGAGAGGAATTTATGAGTGCCAAATTTTGCTTTACTTTGTATTTTAAAATTATCCTTTTATATTTTTATAATTTTAGGTACTGTAATTGGTTATTAATACAACCGTTGTAATTAAATAAGTAAATAAATAACAGCCGCTCTTTAAGGGTAAGCAACGCTTGCTCAAGTCGGTTCGTGGATTGGTGAACACATACAGACGTGCCGAGTTTCCTCCGTGCCTCGGAAATTTACCTCCGGCTGTCATTTGTTGTCAGAATCGCGAAAATTGACAGCCAGTCTTACCAAAGGGATATTGTTGTTTTACCCAGTAACTGGGGTTGTGGAGACCAGATAGGTAGCCGCACCATGTAAAATACTGGTATTCAGCTGCATCCGGTTAGACCGGAAGCCGACCCCAACACAGTTGTGAAATGACTAGGCATAATAAGATATGAAGACCATCTGGGTTAATGAAGATTAACCCTGCCTTTTATAACAAACTAATCTGTCTTCTTCAAGGTTAAGCGTATTTTAATCCGGTCAGTTATTCGATGGGAGACCGTTACTCCACGACTTTTGTTCGATCCACTGTTATAAGGTCAGTGTTTATTATTGATCCGGCGCTATAGCCAAAATTGTGCATAACATCACGCCTGTTACCCCAAAAGGTTGGCAGAGGTGTAAGTCCCATGTAATAGGAGCTGTGTCTATTGCCACCAACCTGGCTCAGTCTTCTAGTTCTTGATATAAAGCCTGCAACCTGGATAATCAACTTGTAGGTTAATTCCCATGGCTGGGACACAGGCCTCCTCTCCAAAAGGAGTGGCTCATACTCGTCCATCCAATTTATTTTCACGCCTGTAATCCCCGAAGGGTACGGCAAAAGTGTACACTATGTGTATAGTACACCCACATTTCGCCAGTTATGTTTAAGTCCCATTTAATAGGGAACGATTCTATTGCCATCAAGTGGGCACAAATCCAAACTCCGTGGCTGATACTGAGAAATTCCTGATGGAAAAACCCAAAAACTCTTTGCCCGACCCGAAAGTTGAACCCAGGTCGTCAAGCTGAGCAGTTGCGCTTGCACACGAGACCAACGAATCAGTTTTTTCTATTTATCATCATCATCATCATCATCAGCCTATAATGTTCCCACTGCTGGGACATAAGCCTCCTCTCTATGAGAGGGATTGGGCTATAATCCACCACGCGGGCCCAGTGCGGATTGGTAGATGTCACATGTCTTCTAATTTTTGGTTCTAGGACATGCCGGTTTCCTCACGATGTTTTCCTTCACCGTTTTTGAGAGCAGTGGTGATGAAATAAATTACACAAAGTAATGCGCCTGCCTGGGTTCGAGCCCACGACTTACTGTTACTTTCTATTTATAATTCGTAAAATATTTTAGGTAGAGAAACAGGTAAAATAATTATTGCTAAAAATTTTGTGTCATCTCCAAGAATTTCAAAAAGAATATTCCTAAAATAACAATAATTTTCAAATCTTAATTACCCGTCCGTTAACGTAAACATGAACAGGAAACCCTGAATACTAATTAAATTCATTAATTAATAATATTCCAGGACCCGTGCAAATTATAATTAATGTTGGCCTAGATAAATAAGAATAGCTACTTTATTCTTTCCTGTTTGTGGGTGGTTTGGTCAGATGAGCCAGATTCATGATGATGGTACTATTAAGAGGAAACACGGTAGGTATTTGAAGAAAATATCGCTGTCGCTCCACGAGTGTGTTTTCGACATTGGTGCAAGAAGGACAATTATAGTAAAAAGTCATAATTCGAGGTTAGGCTCTCAACTATTTCCTCCTCCAATATTCGACCAATTTAAAAGATATTTCATAAACTGAATAAGAAGGATATATGTCCCTATGTTTTTTGTTTTTCATTAATTAGGCCTCTGTTGACAGGCGATCTAAATAGGCAATTTTGAGCATTTTGTAAAGGTTCTAGTGCATAAACAGATTCAAAAAGGAAAACATAGGGACATAGAAGAGGTTGATATATTTATTTAACTGTTAAAAATCATAGCTTTAAAGTCATAAACCAGAAAGAAAACAGGCGAGAGCGTTTGTATGGAAAAAAGACCACCCGCATTTCCTCTTAAGATAAGATATAATTACAGGGTGTATGTGACTCCGACGCACAAATGGTGACCCGTTTGTGCGCGGTGTCAAGAGAAACGAGGCACAAGAACCAATAATTAATTTTAGGTACAACAGCGGAAAGAAACGGACGATTTATTATTTACTTGCAAGAGAAACACACTACAACGATAATCGTACGATATCCGATAACCTTCTTTTGTAAAATAAACGTTAATCGAGTAAGTAAAGTGTTGAACAAACATAATAAGGCAAATAAAATTATATCCGTTTGTCATCTACAAACGCTTAATGATAGATGCAAGTTTAAAGCGTTAAGCGATTCCCAATATTCTATTGGGGTCGGCGCAACACACTTTCTTCTTCCATTCTCCCCTGTCTGACATCACGGTCGTATCTTCCTTACTAATAATATTATAATCGCGAAAGTTTGTATGTATGGATGTGTGGATGTTTGTTACTCTTTCACGCAAAAACTACTGAACGGATTTGGATGAAATTTGGAACACAGATAGATTATTACCTGGATTAACACGTATGATACTTTTATTCCGATAGTAGTTTCCGTGGGACACTTATCGAATTACACGCGGGCGACGCCGCGGGCGTTAAGATAGTAAATAATATTTTAAACAGATCATGACCATGGGTTAGATTATAGAATCTTTTAGACTTTTATTCCGGTAGAAAGTTTCCGTGAGATTGTAGCTACACTCCAAAAAATACTACAGCAACATAGTACAAAAATTACTACAGCGCCATCTATGACTCAAATGAAGAACTATCATCAAAATTCTAAAGAAAAACCCGACAACAATTGTATGGGCAGTAGCCCACCAGACACGCAGACAGGATTCTCCCTCCCTTTTCTATGGAGCATACCTCGGATCTATAAGATTATTTCCGACCTCAACGCCAGGGAAGACGAGGGAAGTTAGATTAGGTATTATGTTAAGTTTAAATTTAGGTTTTTTATTATTTTGTAATAAGACAAGGTCCTCTAAATAAATAGTAAACTGGCTTCAATTTGCCTGAAGACCGGCAATTAGAATATATGGAATTTGTATCAACTCGAAATATGCCTACAGGCTGTAGTTACAAATACTCGTCTGCCTACCCACTTTCAGGAAACAGGCGTGATGTAATGTGCTCCAATCACAGTAGGAAACTGTAGGTTAATAGTAGCGTCCAAAAAAATCTAAAACAGCTAGTAATTTCTTATAGTATGACCACTTTAAGTGTGCAGTTCAAAGTAGCGCTGCTTGTTAAGAAAATTTGAATTGATATGTCAAACTTGGTACATGTATTTTAGTTCTGTGTTTTCCCGCCTGCACAGTTAAGTTGGATGGAGGTTGGTTGGTTTTCAAGTGTAGACCTTTTTGTGTGAAAGGCACATAACATAACTGAATTTGTCACTGAAAGAAGCACTACAAAAGCATACTTTATTCTGACCTTTAACCTTGAGTTAACTTCGTGACCGTTAAGTCACAACTCGCACGTCACACCTTCGTACGGTGAAGGTCAATAAGATTGGCGGGTGACCGCACTCACGATAGCAGAGCGACCGCGACGCGACGAAAGCACTTTACTGGTATTAGGTAAAAATAAAAATAAGACGATAATTCGATTGTCGACGCTATCCTTGGTTACACAGAGGTCGTAATCAATAGTTTCTTAGTTAGATAGATAGTTATCATTACATAAACCACAAAATGACATGCTGCGTCGACCCTCTTTAATTTGAGATATTGAGAGATACATGGCAGGCTTCTCTCAATTAAGAGTGGGCCACCATCTACCATGTGTGCCCAGGGTTGGCCGGCAGACAAAGTCGTGCCGATGATAGCATATTTATATTGATAAAAAATGCAAATTCGCTATTATCACAATTTGCAAGGCAATGAAGATGAATGACTGGATGAACGCAGAACGGATGGCCGACGGAGCCAAAAAGATCTGGAGTGGCGACCGCGAACCGGAAGATGTTGCGTTGGAAGGCATCCCACTAGGTGGAGCGATGACCTGGTGAAAGTTGCATCCACTGGACGCGAGACGCACGGGATCGGTCAATGTTGCGACACTTGAGGGAGGCCTATGTCCATTAGTGGACGTCTTTCGGCTGAAATGATGATGATGATGATGACTGGACAAACGATTGATTGCCAGAAAAGAACATCAGAGGAGAAAGAAATAGGAAGAGCAATGCTGACTGTCCGGAGTGCACCGGCCAACCTATTTCGCCATTATCCATCCTCTTCAGCGAAGATCTCAATCCTCTCATACCTTGCACCAGAGCCGCTTGCTCCAGTTCCTCAGATGTTTTCGCTCAAATGAAAGTGATCCACGATCTTGCCGTGTAGCGTCGCGGTCCGACGCCCGTGCCGTGCCGCGATTGATAAACTTTTTGCAAAATAACCGTTTTTTTCCCGCGCTTGTCTGCAAGATGGCGACGGAATGTGTGCGACGTGATGAAAGTTTTTATTTATTTATTTATGTAC
Organism: Lycophotia porphyrea; assembly: GCA_950005105.1. Lineage (NCBI taxonomy): Eukaryota > Metazoa > Arthropoda > Insecta > Lepidoptera > Noctuidae > Lycophotia > Lycophotia porphyrea. The sequence goes on from OX465406.1 coordinate 14,094,750, forward strand.
ATCAAACACTTATAAAAAAAAAATGCTTTAAGATAGAAAAGCACATTACTGCTTATTATTTCTGTTCGTTTTTCATTGAGTTATGACCATGTTTTTAAAATGGTTATTGATCTTTGGGTAAATATAGGATAGGTAGGTGTCTGTGGGTATTGCTGCAGAAATAGATTATTTTTGTTTGTCTTTCCTGTTACATTTGCAACTTTACAGTATACAGATACGGTAAACGGGTTTTATATTTTTGTTATAAACTTAGGTACCTACTGAGAAACATTAATGTTTGGCTCAAACTCTTCGAAAATAGCCGTTTGCTATCCTAGGGACCGCAACACGGCATTTTATAAAATCCTATCAAAAGATCGAGGTTTGATTCCAAAAACCCATCCTTTTTCATTAAGTGAGTAGACTGGCATAAACAAATAAAAAAAAACTAAACCCAACTGTCAAATATGACAAAATCCTCAAAAGGTGTAACTCTTGGATTAAAATATGTACAAATTCTGAACCTTTAATTTGAATAACTATGGACGGGGAGGAGACTGGGAACGTAGAAGTCAGCTACAAGTTACTGCAGGACCATATAAACAAACTGACAGAAAACCAGACCCATATCATTATCAAATTCGAAGTTTTAAACAATAATGTTGAGGAACTGCGGAAAATGTTGGAACTATTCTCGGATAAAATTGTCACGCTAGAAGAGGTGTCCACCGACAGAAGAAAGCTTAAGACTGAGATTAAGATCTTAAAGAACCGGATTGATGAGCTGTATGCTATCGTGAAGGATGGCAAAGAGGACGACTCCTGTCCCGATACGGATGTGCATGATCTACACACGGAAGACGTAGAGTCATGCCATTCTGGATTTTCCTGCTCTTCGAAGGTACTGATTCCTTTTCTTCTTTGCTAGTCGGTGGAACTTTTTAAGTCAATAAGACCCAATAAGTGGCTACGTTACTAGCAGCTTCATTAGGTCTCCGAGAGTGCTGTTGTATGGACTCTTAGGATATTTCAGCAAGTGACTCGGAGCATGTTCTGAATATCATTGCACTTTTACGGGTTTATAAGCCCCCATTTACAAGTTGTATGTCTTCAGTTACGCGAAGATGTAGGAAGATGCATTAACATTGTTTTTTTGACTCGTTATGGAGATGACCGTAATCGGCTTGAACACCAGCAATTAGCTATTACCACAGTTTTCTTGGTCTGTCGGTAACGATTACCTACTAGTGTATCTTTGCAAGACCGCGGTGTTAGGTAAGGCAGGCCAGGTTCGTGGCTCTATTCTACATTCATTCATCGTCTTCCTGCCGTAGTACCGTGTTAGTTAAAGTCAGCGGGTCACGTTTTCGTCTTCCCTTCTCCCCTGTCAACCGTCACGTTATCATTTACCCCCTTTTCTATATTATCATCTTTTATTTGGTTTTCCGCGCCACCACCATCCCCGCACGATTTATACTTACCACTTTCTAAGGTATATGCGGTTAATCGCTCTTCATCACAATGCTTATACCCTATACCAATCCTAGCGACTGTTATTTCTTACCCAAAACTTGGTTTATATTCTTGACGAAGTATATCAGTTCTCTCCTACATCCGCGTTAAAAATAAAATTGATTCTTATCAATCGCTAAGCAAACGAAAAAGATCAAACCGATTAAAGTCGTTAAAGCTCGGTAAGACTCCGATTACTTACAAAAGAAATGGTTGAACAGTTTTAAAACGATGTCTGTCGTTTATCGAAACTGCAAGTCTAGCGAGACAGGTCGATATTGAATAACGAAATAACGTAGGTAAGTGTGTACCTATTTGTGTAGATGAGATTGTACGTCCGTACCGATAAATCAAAATGCTCAAAATGGAAACCAATTTCATGGATGTTATGTTAAGAATAATATAATTCTGTAATTGGGACTCTAATTTAAATGTCAGTAATTCAATTAACACTTAAACTGCGGTATTGTATCTAACCCAATCTGCTTTCAATCCACATTTTTTTTTTTTTACGAGATGTGCTTGCTCTTGCCCTCGATCCCGCCCGATGGAAAGCGATGGATGAGGTCAATGATGGAACGAGCGTGCCCAGAAGATGCCTGTTCACTCTTGCTTTGAATGCAGACGGGTTAAACGTGAAACATTTTTGGGTAGCGCTTTATCTACCAGCACGGAATCGTACTTTTTCATGCTACTATCCGTTTCTGTCGATTACGAAGACTATTTATGTCCTCCTGAAGTCCCGAGGGCCTCACTATCTGACAGGTTCAGTAGTCATTATCTCGGGAAGTCCTGTAGGCCTGAGATCACATAAACAAATCAAGTAATTTATGAACCAATCCAAGTCTTACTTTTTGTCTAATTTTCTTGTGATTGTTGTGTGCACCTAGCCTTCTTTCAGAATTAAATTGAATTATTACAGAACTTAATGATGCAATTCGAAATTATGAAACTCTTATATAACAGGTCATTGCCCGCCGAATCGGGCTGTGACTGTCAACGGCTTTTTATTTACTTTTTCTCGAACAAAACTACTACTACTACCGAACATTTCAGCTTGATTGCAAAAAAAGACGAAAGCGAAGCGGTCTGCAAACAGGAGCTTTTCAAATGGAAGGATTGTTCCGAAATAGTTGCAGGCTTTTTTCGTTTGTCCCGTGGCTTTTAAAATGCTTTCCTTCTTTCCTCGAACCACACAAGACTGCTACTTTAAATAAAATATTCTTTTGAAATAACAGATGGCCGATGGGGCCGTAAAGTTCTGGAGTGGCGACCGCGAAGACGTTGCGTTGGAAGGCCTCCCACTAGGTGGACCTATGACCTGGTGAAGGTTGCGGGTATCCGCTGGATGTGAGTCGCACGGGACCGGTCAATGTGGCGACACTTGGGGCCTATCTCCAGCAGTGGATGTCTTTCGGCTTAAATGATGATTGAAATAACCAAGCACATAGGTACAAGGTGTAAACGAACTGTTCACGAAGCCGCCAACCAAGCATCCTATACATCAAACTTAGTAACTCTACGCAAAAAATATTTCTTGGAAACTACTTTTTTTGGTAACTCAATGTAACGCACGGAAAACTTTGTGCTGATGAATGCATTGAACTAATAGTAGGTACAGAACTCATGGAGGTATTGAAAGGTACATCATTAAAAATTGTATTAAAAACAAAAACTTGTGAAAAAGTTGGAACTTTGACCTCCATATCCACATATCTCCGTACTAGTCTATAAAAAAAAAAAACAAACATTCTTCCATCATTCAAGTTTGTAAATAAATTATTCAATGCTTACAAAATATAAAGTTCGTACTTTCGCAAAGATACTAGGTATAACCTTCTTAAAATTGGATTGAAATTGAGCTAACTACCTTAGACTAACTTTAGGGAAAGTGGGAGGCCTAGGGAGTTCTGCTACATGCTACTTGAGACCGCTAATAGTCCAACTAGAGCTCAATTGAGGAGTTATTCCGGGATTCCAGAATCTATTTTTATAGAACGGAAGGAACGAAAACGTCATGGTGAGGATTTATGAATACCTACTAAATGAAACACAACTACCAAGTACAAATGATGAATGAAAGATTGTATGAGGTCCTCATTCAACATGTCTTGTAGAAATGGGATGGGTAAGTTCAGCAGTTAGGAATAATCCGTCAATTTACCGTCCGTAGAAATTATCCGTCAGGTACCGCAAAGCAAGTCTATTTTTATTTCAATTTTCATCAAATCATAGTATCAAGTCATTCGGTATTTTTGATATTTTTATTCGATGACACATTTCCTTTCGTTTGCAATATGTTGACGTAATTCGGTAATTCATCAATCATTCTTATAAAATATTATCGCGTTATTTATCTAATTTCCTCAAATAAAAGATAAGTAGGGTTATTGCAGAAATGATTTCATATTACTGCAGTCTTTTCCTTAGTGAAGCCGTATAATCGACGATACTCATTAAATACCTAGTATTTTTAAAGGTTAGTATCAAGTTTCCTAACCAGGCGTCTGTTTTGATCGGCAATAAATTTGTCAAGCATAGTGATAGTGTCAATATGATTTTTAATCGTTAAAGGAGCTCTTCATTGCTTCTGGGAAGTATACTGTTATCCTCACCACACCTATTTCTCCCATCAAACATCATCACCATCGGTCTAGCCTTTTCCCAGCTATGTTGGTGTTAGATTCCAGTCTAACCGCAGATGGTTTCAGTATTTTAAATGGAGCGACTGCCAATCTGACCTCCACCACCCAGTTAGTACTTCTCTCATCTGAGTGCGATTTATTTATGCGATATCGTTTCTCGGATAACGTTAAAATTAACCTGCGATGCATTTAGAATTGTATCTATAAATGATCTTGACTGTTTTTTGATTGTGTCTTCTTCAGTGTTCTTGTTCCTAATGAGTATTGTTTGTTTGTTGCAGGTGACAATGACGACTGGACTGGACAGGGATACGATACGGGCCGCCTACGAGGATGTAAGATCGGACACATCGCCCACTGAGTGGTGAGTTTTTTTTAATCTATCTTTGAACGAGGGGAAAGCGTGATTATGGATTACCTAGATCACATTTTAGGTGAGACCCATATTTTTGCAAATTTTTGCCAGTTCTGAAATGCTTCATAAACACAAGAGTTGACTCAATTCTACTCTTTGCCAACATTTTTGAAGCATTAGAAAACGTCCATTCCTGCGTTATATCTTTAACCCACGCTATAAACTCACGCGGAGCAGAATCATTGATGGGTCATACAAATATTTGGCACTTTAATTTTTTGATGTTTCAAACATTCTTCTTCATGGTAAAGGGCAGAGAATTAATGTCGTTATGTTCTCTTTGAATTCACTCACTAACAGACAATGAACAACCTAAACCGCTGGATTTAGTTAGATGCATAAAATTTGCACATGAGCACAACGAAGCTAAGCATTATGGAAAGGTCTTGGAAAATTCATCCATTAGACAGGTTATTTATGGGATTAAAGTTCGTGATTTTTGCCGATAAGACATCCTACCGGTCGCACCGCTGTGTGTATAAGAGTAATGTTATATCGTGTGTGTATTCCCCAGGGCGGTATTCAAATTTGACGGTGCCCGCATCATCTGTTCTGCGCGCGGCTCAGACTTCACGGAGTTCCGCACCCAGTTCTCTGACGACGACCGCGCCTTTGGATATCTCAGGTTGATTCACATTGCCGTGCTTGTTTATCATTTTATTATTTACCTTTAGGAATCTGAAAAAGAGGCATTTACTTACTCCGAGGTTTTACCTGGCTGGCTGCAATGATAAGTTGTTGATTCAGTGGTCACATTATCATAGCACACATCATTGGCTTTGTCTATAGTAGCTCCTAATAAGTTCCTATACTTATCTACAAACCTTCTATTGAGGGACTCCGACTGCATGCTTCACGATAGAAAGACCGACCGGAACGAACTCCGGACAAGCTGTGAACACCGGACTCTAACGGTTACTTCAGTAGATACTTCCTCTATCAAAGTCTGGTGTCCGGAGTCGGGCTATTTAACCCAACTTTTTGGCATGTCGATGGTAGGTTCTACCCAAAATTTAACTACGAGATTGATTGATTGAATCAAATCAAAACGTTTATTTCCTAGGTAAGCCACTGTAAAATAAACCTCAAGGTACTGAAAAAACTGAAAACCATTCAGTCAGTAACACCGGATGAAATTATGCTGCAGCCTAATTAGGCAACTGCATTTAAGTAACAGGTGAAGCAAGCGGTGTAACGCGATTAAATCACTAAGTGTTGACCGAGCCGCCATGCGTGACGGGACGGGTGACACAATTGTACTACTTAATTTAGTTCTCTACTAGATTTACTGAAGAAAAACTCATAGCTCTTGGGAGGTCCCTCAAATTAATGACAACGCTTTAGAAAATCGGTGTTTCTAACTTTTTCAATCTGTGTAGAGCAGGGATTACGATAGGATCATGATGCTATGTTATTTCTTTGGATATTAAAGGCAATCTGCTGCTGACGTTACACTAACTCTATTAATCAAATTCAGGTTCCATGACTTCCAAGCAAGCCTTGAAGCGTTTGAATTTCATAAGTAAGTGAAAGAGAGAACCAGCGTTTGCCGAATGTTATGATGACTTGGAGATGACTAATTTTATCTACTGACCATAATATATTGGATATACAAATATAGTCGCACAAATATGTATAAATAGTAGCCCGCCGATATCGGAAACATTGTCTAAACTACTGGTCCGGGCTTCAGAGAGAGGAACCTCCTAACAATATGAACCGTGTCCGGGAGTACGGCTTTCTGAATTAAGCCCTTGATCCAGCTGCCTAACGAGAGCCTCCTTAGTTATTGGTCGAGGCTCTTGGCAATTAAGCCATTAACTGAAACGACCATCGGCACATTGATCGCTGAGTTTAGTCACTAAGTATTAAATAATAAAATGATTGTTTCCGTCCAGGGTGCAGATGGGCGATGAGATGTCAAAACGTAAGAAGTTCCTGTTCGTCACTTGGGTGGGGCCGAATGTGTCGGTAATCAACCGCGCCAAGATGTCCACCGACAAAGCCATCATCAAAGACATCATCTCTGTAAGTATACTTCTTCATCCTTCTATTTTTGGCCCGTCCACGTCAATATTGTAATTGTTGGACCGCTGAGCCGCACACCTATTGAGTCTTTAGGTAGTGGATGTTGGGACCACATAGGTACACATTACATCACGCCTGTAATCCCCGAAACACTATGCACTCCGAAACTATATACGAGGAATAGCGAAAAATACTCAATATGTCTCGGGCCCGATTTTGAAGAAAACTAAAGCTGCATCATTGGATTTCTGAAAAATCTGTATTTCTAGCCAGGTATCAAACCCTTTGATTTTGAAAAAAAACGCTATAATTACACCATTCGTTCCATAGTGTTTAGCAACACTATAAAGTTCAAATTCTGGAAAGTAATGACATACGGCATTCCGGAAAATTCTTAACGGAAAACCCAATAACCATTTGCCCGACCGACAGTAGTATAGTAATACCTACCTAGCGTGTGTGACTTCTAGACCAACGAGGCAGTGATATTATGTTGATGAATAGAATAGAATAGAATAGAATAGAATACTTATTTATTTCATTGGTTAAGAAAAAAAAGAAAACTTACATGTCACTTACAAATCAGCATTTAACAAGTGCATTCGGAGATTCGGAGTATTTTATCTGGCGCAGTTTGTCCGGGAGGGGATCTTTTGCAACCTATTATGTAATTCTTTTCACACACATTTGAATTATATAAAGCAAGTGTGAGAAGTTTTGGATTTAAGATCCCATCAGGTCCTAAACCTGAAATTACTTATAAAATAGGAGTGACTCTGCAAGTCAAAGCCTATGCTGACGGGGGAGGGCCGTTCTCTTGTGGAGCGGTTTGCCTCTCTCGGATTTATTTAAATATTCTATATCACCTATTCTATTTGAGAAAAGGAACGGGTTGAATTGACCATATTTCGTGTAGGCGGGACCGGGATCTTCTAGGCCGGTAATCGTTAGTGATGTTAATTTTTCAATCATATCGTAATGGAGGTCGTGTGCTCTGAGATGCCATGGGTCTTGTCCAAGCATTTCCCAAAGGGTTTTGGTTTCAGTGCGACGTGGGAAGTCACCTGCAGCTTTTAGCGCCATCCTATACTGTCTTTCCAGTTGCGTCAGGTTGCTCTTGCTGTATCTCGGTAGAAGTTGGATGACTCCATAATCGAGTACCGGCAGGAGGCATGTCTGTATGATGAGCAATTTCGTTTCAATGTTCACTTTGGATCGGTACCCTATGATGGAGTTTAGGGCACCTCTTACTCGTTTTAACTTTTCTACTCTTTCTTTTGTGTGTTTATTCATTGAAAGTCTTTTATCAAATACAACACCGAGGTATTTTACTTGGTTCTTATATTCAATCCGTTCATTTTTTAATTGGATGTAATTTCTGTATCCGCTGTTTATGTTCCCTCGCCTGGGTCTTTTGTGAGAAAACATTATACACTCCGTCTTATCTACGTTACATTGGAGGCCCCATCTCTTGTAGTAGTCGATGACTTCCTCCGCAGCCCATTCTGCACGTCTTGTGGCATGATCTGGCTTTTCCGCTGCGTTGAGAATACATAGATCATCTGCGTATTGAGAGAGCATCTGACCAGCAATTCGTGGTTTCGGTATGTCGGCAACATATAAATTGAAAAGTACGGGTCCAAGGATAGATCCCTGTGGAACGCCGTGTGGTACGTCTTTTTCTGTTCCTGTCGTTGTTCTAAACCTGCCTTTGGTGGATCTTTTCGCCAGGTAATTTTCTATTATCTTTATAATGTTGTTACGTGCTCCCGCTTCGTACATTTTCTTTATAAGGCCTTTATGATTTATGGAGTCAAATGCCTTGCTAAGGTCAGTTGATATCATTGCCACACTGTGTCCTTTCTCCAGGGCGTCAGAGATGTATTTGCCAGTTCTCAATATTTGTGTTCCTGTGCCTCTTTGACGAACGAAACCGTGTTGGTGTTCAGGAATCAGTTCGTTAATTTCCGTATTTATTCTCGAGAGAATAATGCGTTCGGCCCATTTGCCCATGATATTAAGAAGGCTTATGGGTCTGTAAGACTTGAGTTGTGTGTAGTCTTTCCCTGGTTTATGCAAGAAAATGCAGATGCTTTCTTTCCATCTCTTAGGGAAGTATCCCGTGTTAATAATATAATCCATAATTCGCTTGAATATGGTTATTATCGTGTCGCCTCCCAATTTTAGAACGTCTGCTCTTATTCCGTCAGGGCCCGGTGCTTTCTGATTTTTGAACTTTCGAAGGGCTACTTTTAACTCAGCATGTGAGGTAGCTTCTAATGGATGGAAAGGTGTATATTTTTCTGTATTTTCGTCTTTACGAGCGATGTCAGATACGTGAATGATTGCGGTGTTTACTAGATTATCTATGATTTCCAATTCTGTGTTACAATTTTCTATACGGGGGAGTCTTTGAGTTGGTCTTTTCATGGCTCTTTGTATACTCCACATTTTTCTTCTGTTATCTGTCTTATTTTCTAAAACTTTATTCCAACTTTCTTCTCTGTATTCTGCAATTTTCTTAGCTAGATAACGTTTAAGACTGTTATGTTCTCTCTTTAGTTCGTTGTATCTGTTTGTGAATCTTAGACACCATGCTATATTTTTAGCCTTGTTTCTCTTTACGATCAACTTTTGAATGTATTCGGGAAGATTTTCTCTGAGATTGGTTTGTTTGAGTGGTGCGAATTCATCCAGCGTTTGTACTATGGCTGTTTCCAGCTTCATGATGATTTCATCGCAGTCTGCATCTGTTTCTATTTTAACGCATGGATCTATTTTAGTTGCTAGAGATTGTTCAAACTCGTCTCGTTTTTTCAGGTCTGATTTAATATCTTTCAGGTTACGACTGAGTTGTATCTCGTAATCGTTTTCCAGGTTGATTGTGGTTAACCAAGGCATATGGTCTGAACCTATAGATTCTATTTGTTTGCACAATTTTATATCCAAGTCTGAGTGGTCATATGTTGTTATTGCTATATCTAGTATATGCTTATTGCCCATGCTAGTCGGTCTTGATGGCTGACCAGAATGTATGATTCTACAGTCTCCATTGATATCATGTATATCTCGTAATAGAATTCCAAGGCCCCCATCATTTGGGTGGCCGAGTAGTTTCATCCTAAGGTTCATGTCTCCTATGATTATGGCACTCTCTTCTCTAAGTAATTGTTCGAATTCATCAGATAGTTCATTTTGATTCGGTATTGGGACATAGATGCCTTTAATTGTGATGTATTCTCCTGTTATATGATTGGTGAAAACTCGAATACTGCACCCTTCAATGTTTCTCTCGTCGTCATTAAAGGAGTTGATAAGTCTAGTTTGAGCCCACCTTATGCCGCTTTTGATATATATAATAGTACCTAGATGGTTGGCTTTCTGTTCATATATCTTGTCGTAATTAAGAATGTTGAATTTTTGATTATCCAGGTTAATTTTTGCTTCATTTATGATGGCAATATCTATATGGTATTTATGAATCAACTGTTTTATTTCTGTGAACTTTTTTCTGACACCCTGCGCGTTGATGTGCAAGATTTTCATATGTTTCTTGCTGCCTTTATTCGAGTAGAATATCTCTAAGTTCTTTCATTAGTTTTATAAACCTTTCCATAGTTTTATCGAATATTGTAATTTTTTCTTCCTTTGTTAATTTTTTGCATGGTTGGCTCTGTTCGCTTTCATTATTGTCGTTTAAGTTTTTCGCTACCTGTACATACGATATGTCCTTGTCAACAGCCGATCTGCGAACCGGAGATCTCGATTTTCTATTTGTTGGTTTAGGTGCAGATGAGACATTATTTCGTTTCTCTTCCGCTTTTTCAGCATTTTTCTTTTGTCGCTCTATTGCTTTTTTAAAGAATGGGCATTTCCTCTGTGTTGCGGTGTGTTGCTCTGGCTGCACGTCTTTGCAGTTTGAGCAGACACTCACTGATTCATTCTGATTGTTTTTAATCAGTATGGTTGGTTCTCTTTTAGGGGCGTGACATGCACTTGTTGCGTGATTGAATTTAAAGCAATTTTTGCATTGAAGCACCCTATCTGACCCTACTTTGTATCTTTCAGGTCTTAGCTTGTGTGCACAGTAAAACGATTCTGTCGTATTTTTCATTCGTTCAGCTAGCTCATTGTATGAGAAGTCGCCACTGAATATACACAGTTGTACGTCGCTCGTTATCTTTTTCATGTTGAGAGGGCGAATGCCTATGCACTTTTCCATCTCGTCTTTTTGGTCTTCGACTGGGTAGTCGTGTCCCATATTTCTAATTATAATTTTTGTTGTTTTTATTTGTTCAGCCTTAGGTTTTGGTGCTATGAACACAAGGTCTGGTTTGTAGCTCTTGATGTCTTCTATTGCCTTCGCTCTCTTCTCTAAATCGGTGAGTGTGATGAGAATATTTTTGCTTCTCTCATTTCTGATAATACGGCCGTGGTACTTGTCTATTATTTTTGTTAAGTCCCTCACAAGTTGGTCACTCAACAACTTTTTCGTATCCCTATTATCTTTATATTTATAGGTCACGTCTGTGATTAAAATTGGTGGTACATGTGTACCATTCCTGGTTGGTTTATTTTTCAAGGTTGATACCGATTGTTTAGATGAACTTTGGTGCGTTTCCGTTCGCCTTGTAACTCTTTTTGCTTGGGATACGCCTTCTCCTTCGTACGGGTGAGGGCGCTTCGATGACTGGCTTCGCGATCTCGGTTGATGGTCGCTTACCGATGAAACTGAGTGTGAGCGAGACAGCACGATCATGCCACTTATTTCTTGGTTCGAGCTGGGTTGAAGCGCAGCAAACCGATTTTGAGCCAGTATTGCATCTGGTATCGCTTTAGGTGGAGTAGGAACTTTAGTTTGTTTCTGAGTAGTATTTTTCTTAGTTGTTAGGCTTAGTTCGTTAGGTTTTATTTGAACTTTGTTTATTTTTAAACAGTTACATACGTATTCCTCTTGAGATGTGAACTCAGTTTGCGGTATCGCTTTAATATATCTTTGTTTTTTGCATTCCTCACAGTTATGGGACACGCTTCTTGCTACCGTGTTTATACACGAGTAGATTTTATAATAAAGGTCCGGTATAAACTTGCCGTTTATGTGACGATGGTTCACAAACATACAAATCTTTATTACGCTGGTTCTGGTGCACTTTTTGCATTTCATTGATTTTATTTTAGATTGTCCATTAGTCCATTCTAAAAAGTTTTTGATAAAATTCTTATGGTTACACTGGTGGCACTGCACGGTAAAAGTTCCGTCATCATTTGTTGACAGTTCTCTCACTATTTCGTAGGTTACTTGATGATCTAATTTAATTATTTCACTACTAACTAATAAGTCCGTCTCCATGATGGAAGAGTCGCTTTCACATTTCTATTGTCTTAAATTAGTTTAATACACAAATCGTTCACTAAAAAGTCACATTTTGCATTTTTGTTCTTCACTTAAAAACAATAACACGTATTTAGATGATGGAACGCTAGGTGATGTTGACACCGTTTTGGGTGACCTACAAACTCCTTAAACATCAATTTAAATCTATCTATATGTTGATGAACTCAGTGTGAAGTGTGGGCAGATCAGTGCTTTGTATTCTAACTGCGTATGAGCGTCCCTGCACTCCCTGGTCGTTGGAAAATGACAGGCTCATTATTTTTATTATAGTTAAACTAAGTGTAAGTTACAGGTGTGTCTTCACCTAATCATTGCGTGATTTTTTATCTTCTTACACCGCGGCACCGTAAAAATACGATAAGGTTATGTTTTTGAAGCTCGATGACTATAACAAAACAAGGTACAGTCGCGGCCTTTTCCGCCTGATCAGTTATAAAAATTTTCGCTTGAATGTGTACATACATAATTACCTACGTTATCATTTTGTCTAGTCGGTATCGATGGCAACATCAAACAGATTTTAGTATCGATAAAATAATATAGCCTATCGTGTTGTAGATTCTGCCAGACTTAGGTATACCTAGGTAGGTACTACTATGCGATGCTCAGGCAAAACTTGCGTCAGTTTGGCCTGACCTGATGAAGACCAGAGGATTTTTCAGGCACGCACGGTAAACATAATTTTATACGAAACAATGAGAATTATTGGTGTCACCTAGCTATAGTGGATTATTTGGTTAAAATGTTAGATGTCCACTTGGTGCTAATGGATTTTTAGTAGGAATAATTTATTTCACCAAAAACGACTAACGGAACAAAGTTGACGCCAACATTCGAAACATTCCACTTTGCCTCAATTGTGGGACAAATTCTTGAAGCGCATTACAATAATCCTACTTAGTGTAGTCACAGACAGCTCAGCCCTAAGTATGTAATGTATGTGAGCATAGCGCACGCACGACACTGTACTCACTCATTTTAAAAAAGTTTATGGCGATGTATGATGGCCTTAACACAGAGCCCTTGACTGTCTCGCAGATGTCATTCGACATTCATACAAATTGTTTTGGTAATAAATTCAATGTGAATCGTTGTGATTCATGCTCTGGAATGATTGGGATAGGCAGATTTACGAGTCGTTCTTATTGACTGGGAGAGGTCGGTGGTAACATAATGACTAAGGAGTACGTAACCTCTTTATTGATGAAGACTTATATGTTAATACTGAGGCCAATATCGGGACGAGATTTCATGGCATTCACAAATTCCCTTTTCCTCATAACGTAGATTTTTTGAGTTACTACGTTTTGGCATATTGGGGTAGTACAGGCTTGAAAAATGCTTTTAAAGTTAAAAAAAAAAGCGCATTTGATTTTCAAACATTGTATATTAAAAAATGCAATAAATAAATACAAAAATCGATTTCAGATCACATAAAATCATACAAATACTTCCTAACATTAAAACCAACAGTTTGAGCGACCGCTGCAATAAAATCGTAGCCAACAATACACTTATACTTTGCTGTATCCAAATCTATCTCTTTACTGCCCGCAATCAACTTCAACTCGACTAAAGTGGCTATTTGCGCCAGTAAGTTACTTGTCAGACCTATTTTCTCTTCCAATATTGCATAGAATATGGCTAGTAAACGGTCTAAAGTAAAGACTTTTGGCCCGAGTTGAGTGTTTAACTTCTCAGTGATCTTTGCTTTTGCTCTCACTTGCTGCAGCCTCTTTCGTTGCTTTCCATGATGCTTCATAAACAGTCTTTTATCTTCTTTTGGTGGGTTATAACTGGCTAAGTATGCAGCAATGAGTAGGTATTTAGCATAGTAGGGTAGTTCGAAACTCTGTGCAAATGTCTTTGTTGATGTCAACTCTTCTTTCAATGTGTTCTCGAAGTTAGAAGGCATGTCTACATCACTGTTTTCTTTCCCTGGTGATGGTTTGACAGGCTTTGAGTTACTTATACGTAGGTAAAGAAGTTCCAAACTTGATTTAAGAATTGGTGATATGTGACGCCATAGTTTGGATAAATCGGAAGCATTTATTTCATTTTTTATTATCGGCTCGCAGTATTTTATGAAGTTGACGCATGCCATGTGCTGCAATTCAATCAGATCGCGACACGGTCTATAAAATACGCTTAAAAATGCGTTGAGAAAGTTAGCAAACAACTCTGGTTTCTCTAATTCTACTTTAATTTTTTCATCTACTTCATAGGTTACCAGTAGATGGTTTATAAATCGTTTTTGATGCAGAAAGATTATTTTGAACAGCTCCTCTTTGTTGTAATTCGGGAAATACATCTTGATAGGCTCTCGAACACCCATTTTGAAGTAGAAATTCTCATAAACCAAATGTGTAATGAATACTGTGCAAATGTTAAGGTTACACAGCTCTTGTAGTCTCAAAAATACGTTCATTATGTTATGGTCGATGGTACGTAGCCGCTCAGCTCTGTCAAACACTATTATTACCGGTTCATAGCTTATTCCTGCTTCTTGTAACCGATTCAAACCGTTTGTTAGGTCCATTAAAGTTTCACATTTAACGTCGATTTCCTCATCTTCTAACCCCGACAGGATACTCTCGAACATTATTTTAGGTGTATAACACTCGATACAGTCAATAACAACATGTTTATAGTTTAAACTTCGTAGTACAGAGTTTACGCATAAAGTTTTTCCCGTTGCCATACTGCCACTGATAAATATAGAACAAGGCAAACATTCGTCGCCTTCGCCGAGTAAATTAAACAAGTCGTTCAACTGCTCTTCTCTGCACGGCACTTTGTTTTGTAATTCTTCCATTTTTGGTTATATTTTCCGGTTTTAAAACAACCTTTCTTCCGTAGTACACTTCATTTATTTTGACATTCGGCTATTTTGGCGGTTGAGTTGACAATGACACTTGACTGGTTGACATGACATTTTAACTTCTTTTTTTGACGTATGATTTCAACGTTCCGTTTCCCAAACTGTCCTTCGCAGACCGCGAGCGATGCGGTCTCGCTACGTTAATAATTTGCACAAATTCAAGTGACCAATATTGGGCGTTTTCACATTAGACGATAACGATAACAACACGATATCGTGGGAATAGTAGTTTCCGACGATGTCGAGACAAAATTAACCAACAGCTTGTATGAAAAATGTATGAAACTACCAGTCCCACGATATCGTATCGTTATCATTATCGCCTAATGTAAAAATGGGGCATTCGAGTATTCTAAATGGGCTGAAATGGGTTGGTCGGACCGAGTCGGACAATGTTTTAAAGATTTCCGTAAACTGTATAGTGTAATTTTTTGTTATTAACATAACTGTTGTTTGTATTTTACAGAATTTTGCAGTGGAATTACAATTGGAAAATCAATCCGAAATAGACATCGATCAATTCAAAGACGCTTTGAATAGAGCAGGAGGAGCAAACTATGGGACTGGGGTCAGGGATTTATGAATTGCACAATAAAATATCCGCCTATATCCTAAAACATATCAGTACTTTGATTTTATTAGCTGTCTTCTTCACTTATAGCGAAAAAGCAATGTGTGAGTGAGAGATAGCTTCAATTAAAATCAAAGTTATGGTAACTTTTTTATTAATTAGGCCATCATCAGGCCCAAAATTGATTTTTCTATAAGTAGGGATGTGCTTTTTATTTTTAAATTTTTATACTGGTGTGATTAAGTTCTGCATTAGTCATTTTATGCTGTTTCGGTCGAAAAGATACCTATTTATTTTTTTACAAAATTGATATTGGAACTTGTTTTTTATTTAGGGAAATTTTAAAATTTCAATAATTTATTTTTTTAAAGTCATTGTGCAATTTATACTCGATAATGTAACGTAAGGATTTGCCAAAAATCTTAAGTGAATGTTGCCATGTATAGGGCGCGTTAAGTGCATTTATTTTTTTGTCTACCTGTATTTTACTGTGACGAAATTTTACAATGTATTGTATATACAAAGGTATTTGGATTTTAAACTGGCTTTTTTATACATTGACTAGTGTTTTTACCCAGCATTATTGGTAAACGAATTGAAGTAAATACATACATTAACCAAACGACCATGGCTTGTTTTATTTACCCGTAGAAACATAAAACGAACCACATACCTAATCAGTACAATATTTTTGATGACTAAAGAAAAATGCCTGTTGTGTAGTGTTGCAGAAAATTGAATCTTTATTATCTGTGATTTTCAAATGTCTATGCCTCATTACTTCTTTTTACGAAATCATTTGCTTTGCTTCCCAGTTCCCGGTTTCAGAACCCTCATATGGGTGTCGCAGATGGGGGATGATTCCAATGAAAGATTGAACTCAAGTCGTACCAGCGATAGGCATTAGGCTTCAGAGCGTGCCAAAGAAATATACATACATATACATACTCTAACAACAACCCTCCTGGCGCAGGCGGATAAAGAAGTGAAATAGGGCATGAGAATCGAGAGTATTTATTAAAAAAAGAAAAACCCAATATCTTTAAATACAACTTTATTTAAAAAAGTCAACACTTTCGCTTATGAATACAATTTATCAAGTTATTCGTTTCAAAATGAATAAAAACCTACATGTTAGTATTTTATTGCATATCGAAACTAAATGCTAGATTGTGTAGAATATAAAAATATTATGGCTTTTGTTTTGGCTCAGAACGAACACATTTTCAACTTATTGCTAAATATTTTTAGATTTCTAGCATTTTTATAAGACTGATAAAGTTAAGAGATGTACCAATACAAGTAATTAGTATGGATTTTTCGATACACATAATATCACGCCTGTATATCTTAGAGGGATAGAGGTGTTTGGTGCACCCTTGTCATATTACTGCGTTTATTGGAACAGCCGCCCACCAACCCGCACTCGGGTCACATGGTGTAATCCACTTCCTACCAAAGAGTGGGTTATTGCAGGCTGAATAAGCTCTTGGTACATCTGAAAGCCATATTTAGCAATAAATAGCAGACATATTAACAAATTATTGCTAGCTAATAATGGAGTAACAATATAAAACATTTCAAAACTGCAAATAGGTATATTTATACTAGGTGAATTGCTATTATAAGGCATAGGTATTTGTTAGCAGTATAGTTATATTTCGTGTGTATCTACATTTATCTACCTTTCGATTGAATATTCTTTGATTGACAACAACATAATTATGATGTTTAACGTAACGTACGTGCATGATTATTATCCTGGATAAGGCTGGCGTAAGATCGTGCAGTTTGGCACAACCAAATGAGAGACCTATACTGCCCCCTATGTCATAATTACAGTAAGTCGTGTTATTGGTGTTTTGATTTTTTTTACTCAAGAAAAACCATCAATATTTCACAAATAAATTATATTCAGTATGAATTTACACAAATGTTTCTTTTGTTATCCTTTTAAATATTTAAGCTTTCTGCTATAATAATCAAGATTCACCAATTTAAACATCTCGAAACAAAAGTGCGATTTCCCACCATTTTTGAAGTGAAAACTTCTTTAGCGGCGTTGTGCACTTTTTGGGATGGGTAAAAACAGTTAAACTCGCGTCAGTTTGTCAGATCGAATCGGCGGCGGCAGGGCGCTTGCGCGACTGTGCGTGTAGTTTAAGCTAGATGGCGTTGTTTCAAGTTTTTTTTTTCTACGGCACTCCCGGAGTGCAACCCGTTTTTTTGACTTACTGTAATTATGACATCGGGGGCAGTATAATGCCCAGCAGTGGGTAAAGTCGGCCAGTGGAGGATGAAATGGTACATTGTCTCATATGTTTTGCAATTCATACTTCTGGGCGGCTCTGAGCTAAGATGTTGTTGTCGTAAAAACAAAGGTAGTCAGTACGGACGGTTTTAGTAATATTATTGTCAGTAACAGGTGTAACAGGTAACTGCAAATAACATTAACGTTTAACATTTATTATTTTACATTGCTTCCCGTTTCGCTCTAGCATGCGTTACTCTAATGATATGGCTTAGGGTTGCCAAGATTCATATAGGATTTTTTTCTGGAAGATAGGGAAGTTTTAGGTTTCTTCAGACTCATGGTATTGGTTGTAAACCATGAGATTTTAGTTGCTAGGAGTCATATTCCGTTCTCCTCCGACGTAGGGTTTGATGTGAAACATCTATAGCCGCGGGTACTTGATGAGGAGGGCTTCACGAAATAGAAAGGAAGAAGAGGAAGCCCTGTTCTCGTAATCTGTGCGGTACCGCACCGAGTGGGCCCAACATGCCGGTGCGCCTTGCTGTGCCTACGACGCAGCTGTACCTTTCGCGTCTGCATCACTCCACTACAACTGAGGATGTCGTGCAGTATGTCAAAGTAAAGACCAACTGGACTCTGAGGGTTGAAAGGTTGGAATCGCGCCACAACATTAAGTCATTCGTGGTACGAGTTCCAACCCATCATCTACAGACCTGCCTGAATGAGGACTTTTGGCCGAAAGGTGTCGTATATCGACGTTTCCATGGACGGTTACGCGACACCTCGCAGCGAAAAACGACGCCGTCAACATTGCATGTATAGTCTTAGTTTTATAAGGTTTTTAATATGTATTAGTTTATTATAGTTTAAGATTATTTATTTGTGTATTCTATTTATGGGCCTTAGATGCCTGACAATAAAATGATTATTTTCTTTAAAACCGTTAGTTGGTTGGTGTGGTGGTTTATATAGAAGGTGTAACATAATAAACGAAAGACCTCCCGTGTGGTCTCTCGGAACAAGAAACTGATCAACTTTTGTTCTACGAGGTCTTGAAATTCGCAAAAAAAAAATTGGTCTTTATATAGGAACTGACGCGATAAGCTGATCAACATGTATGGTAAAACTACAAAAAAAGTTATGAATTTCCAATGTCATAGAACAAAACTTGTTCAGTTTCATGGTCTGAGACACCACAAGAGAGGTCTTGCGTTTATTATGTTACACCTTGTATACACTGTACTGTTACTGTGTACTGTTCTTTTATGCATATTACTTGTACAAAATAATTTCGATGTTTCACATCTGCCAGGCGTCCCGTGACGGCTCACAATTTTTTTCTGATGGGAAATCATCAAATCATGGAGCGGAAAGGAGTGTCAGACTTGTACTAACTAACACCCATCTATGTTCCTTCTTTGCCCTTTGTGTTCCAGGGCCGCGGTATCTCTTTCGAACAGTCCCGCAGGCCTGGTATTCTCTTGCCCTGATCCTAGTTTATTTGGGGTCGGCGCAATATGTCTTCTTCTTCCATACTTACAAAGAGACTAACTCCAAATATATTTTTGACAACCCCGTCCATATAACGCTAAATCTAGCATCTAAATTAGTCCTAGATATATATAGAACACTTTGTTATAACAATATTATTTATAGTTATTAGCCATTATATCTTATATCCGGTTATAAAGGTATAAAATGTTGTACAGGGCAGTATTAGTATTAGCCACAATATTAATATTATTTAAAGTTTTCATAATTATTTTATTTTTAGACAACAGTTTATTCAAATCTATATTTTTCTATAATACACTCCAAAAAAAAGAAAAGATCTCATTTAGACTAAAAAATTATAAGAAAAAACGTCTAGTATTCTTTGATATTACCTAATAATTATTCTTATTAATCTAGGATTACTAATAGGGTGTTATAAGCACACTTGCATCAGACATTGAAAGTGTGAATCTAAAATCTTATTGCTTCAAATAAAAAAATCTTCAGTAATTCTTAGATCTAAATACCTTTTCAACATATCAACAGTCGAAATTTAAAATATCTAAGGGATTTTCTACTTTTGGGTGTGATTTGAACGTTATTAATCGCGCGCATGTGTGTCTATTATAGCATTTCTAATTTCCACAGCCGATGTGTTGATATTTTTCTCCAGTCCAGGATTGATTGATTATGTCATTTAGAAGCCATAAGATTCAAAATTCATGTATCTAGCGATTTACTATTGTATGTAGTATAGATTAAAGGCTATTGTATAAGGCTGGACATCCACGAGTGGTTTGGTGTTCCGTTGCAAGACCATTTTTTAGATGTTAAGTGATTTTTCAGCTACAGATCATACTTGTATGTCGAATGTTCGCAAACTCTGGCGATGTGCATTTCTTCACTTTCGCTTTAGTAGATGCTGGGATTTATCTGTTTAGAAAAGAATATGGTTATTGATTGATCTACTTGGATGTCGTACGTCACAAATATTACGCTATAATTGTAACTTTTCATGCAAGAGATCGAGTCAGACAACAACTGTGGGACTAACCACTTGTCAAGAGAAAGTATCGCTACCAACTTAGCTTGTACCTTCTACTTAACAATATAACTTTAAATTCAACTTGTGGTCCTTTCTGTGTACTCCATAACTAAATCAACATCAACATAGTGATAGTGTACGGTGCCTACAACCATTGGCTCCTACAAAGTAGTATAAAAGATTGGATTTCGGATCGCGAAATCAAATGAACAAGTAGGCAATTTAATCAAACAATTACGGTTCGCAATAGGGATCTTAATTTTAAAATTTTACTGGTCATTGAAAAATAACCCTGTATAATTGTTTTGAATTATTTTGAACCTTATTACAGGAAGCCGTCTTTCTTTGTATGGAGCATACCTTTTAGCGTGGTGTGTGCAGGTTCAGTAACATCAGAGCGCGCTGGCGGGAGCCAGGCCGCGCAGCAGGCGGGACTGCGTGTGCGCACCGAACAGGACGCACAGCAGCGCCACGCCGTAGCCCGTCGCGCGCTCGCCCTGGGGGGGGGAGTGCGTACGTGTTCAGTCGCACAGCGAGGTCAAGCGGAGACTTAGTCTCTCCAGGGCACAGCCCTGACAGGCGTACAGAAACAAACAGTATCTCTTCCTATGCGTGGTGTCCACCGGGTGGTTTGGCGGGCGACTATAAGCAAACCATTCATTAGTCTTCCGCCAGTAAATATTGAATGGAAGTCATTATATTACTAACTGTGCCTTGTAACAGCTTTTTTTCTGAAACCTTCGCTGGCTTATGCAAAATTTCACCAAAATCGGTTCAATTGTTTAGAAGTTTATACAGATGACGTTTATACATATAGATAGATACTTACGCAGTGTGCAGGCGCGGCCATGTCAACGTGCAGCCAGTTGCCGGGAAAGTCGAAGCCGAGGTGCGACAAGATGAACAGACCCGCGCAAGATGATTGGGCGTTGTTGCGGTCCTGAAAGTTCAACATAAAAGTGCTGTCCTGGAAGTGTTTAAAGTTAAAATCTTACATTAAAAATATGAATTCAAAAAAAACTTGTGAAAAAGTTGGAACTTTGACCCCCAATATCTCCGTAACTAGAAGGTTCCCTCAGGTATGGTCTAGAACAAAAAAATGATCGCAATGACGCGCAGAACAAGTGCCTTTCAGCTTCGTTAACACCCTAGGATTGCATAAAATATAACTATCAAATAAAACTCGTTTCAAGAATCGTTTTGAGTATCGAGGTTCAGAAGAACCAGTACAAGCCTCCCGTTGGGGGCGAGCTTATTGCCCGCGTGCACGTCAGATTGGGAAAGTATTCAAAGACGTTCATTTCACACCGTATGTAGAGACTATGAAACGCCTTTAGCATGTAGTAAATACGTACAGCAACACTATTCTTCATGTCGGCGACACAGCTGGTGAACTCTGTGAAATGCAGCTCGGGCGCGAAGGGCAGCGGGTGCGCGAGGTCCCCGGAGCGCAGCCCGGCCGACACGCACAGCGCCTCCAGCCGACTGCTGTTGGACACGATGGCGGCGTGGTACTTGCCTGTTGCCGTGCCCTGGGGCAAAAAAAAAGGATAAATAATAGTCTTATCATCATCTGCCTATAGCCTTTACCCAACTATGTTGGGGTCAGCTTCCAGTCTAACCGGATGCAGCTGAATACCAGTATTTTACATGGAGCGACTGCCTATCTGACCTCCACAACCCAGTTAGTACTAGATAATAAGATACCTCTTGGTAAGACTGGTTGTCAGACTTTTTTTGGGCCACTGACTACCTAACGACTGTCAAAGATCTTCAAATGACAGCCGGGACCAACGGCTTAATTAATAATAGTCTTATATGATGTCAATAAGAAAAAGTTCGACCGGGCATGTACAAATGCCATGTATTACATGACCATTCTTCACCTTTCTAAGAGGGTTCAGGTAATACAGGAAACTAACTGTACTACCACCAGATTTTGTTTTTTTGAAGTGAAAACTTCTTTAGCATCGTTGTGATTTGAAAGTCGACGAAAAAGCGGCAGTAAAAAGAGACAGACACATAAACTCATAAGATTTAACGTGGGAGAAAATGAGTTAGGAAGCATGTGCAGTGTTTATCTTGAAGCCAACATTTTTGAAGGTTTCACTTCTACCACGTGTGAATGGCACACATCTTTTTTCTTGTGACACCAGAACCATTGCTGTATGTTTAAGGACCCATTCTTCGCGGGAGGTATATTTTTGTGGTAATACCCATAAATAGGCGGAAAAACATATCTCCCGCACTTTTGCGAAAAAAAACTAGGATTTTGGTTCCCGGTACTTACTGATGATGCTGAACGGAAGATGAGTTCTTCCGCAAAACACTAATGTAGTAAGTGGCGAAAGCGATACTTTAAGTGCACATATTTTATCGGAGAGAATCCGACATACCTGTGCGCCGGTCAAAGTGGCGACATCTACAATAGTGTCAGCCTTCAGATCCCTGGACGCGTACACAACGCCGTCACTGAGGACTAGACGACCTGGAACAGTAAATAAAGTATGTAGAATATCATTTTTTAACAGATGACTATAAACAACAAGTTAGTTTATCCAAACATTTGATATTTTTTATTGTTTTTGAAAATACAATGCGCTGTCAAATCTTGTTTAACTGATTAATCAAATACTAGCTGATGCCCGCGGCTTCGCCCGCGTGGGTTATATACTAAAACCTTCCTCGAGATCCACTCTATCTATTGGCAAAAACAGCATGAAAATTGGTCCAGTAGTTTTTGAGTTTATCGAGAACAGACAGACAGACTCGGCGGAGGACTTTGTTTTATAATATGTAGTGATAGTGATTATTATCTCCTTTATTCCTTCTTCTTACATTTAATTATTTACTTACATTTAAAAACAAAAGCATTTAAAAATAGTAGCCCACCAGCACCGGCCCCGAGCTAAAGGTAGTCAGGGATGAACCTTCTAACAATACGCGCCTTATCCAGAAGTACTGCTTTCTGAATTGCCCTTGATCCAGCTCAAAGTCAAAGTTTTTATTTGCTAAACATAGGTGTAAATGGTGTAAATATAAAGATATGAGATCGCTATGTTTTGGCGTACAAATATTAAAACAAATTTAATGAATTGTTAAAAGGTGATAGCAGCTATCTACCATACATTACATCCTAATAATATTTCTTATTTCTAGGTATTAAATTTAATTTTATTATAAATTATTCTTAAAAAATATGTTAGCTAAATAATTGCAGACAAAATTGTTTTTAAATATACAAATTGTTAGAAAAAATGAAATAATTAAAACATTTATTATTAGGAAAATCAAATAAAATTCTTAAATTTATAAATTACCATATAATTACTTAGCTTGCATTATCGTCTAGATATTCATTAATAGAGTAGTATGCCTTTTGACTTAGATATTTGTTTAAGGACTTTTTAAAATCATTTAAATTATTTGTTTCTCTAATAGGCTTCGGAATTTTGTTGAAGATTCTGGGTGCCATGCCTCGAAAACTTTTTGTATAATGTGCTGTGTTGTGGGCATTGGCACAAATCTCGTTATTTCGACGTTTCGACTTCAATTTTGCAAATAAATGTAAGTTACTTTTTACGAATACTGGCGTCTCGTAAATAAACACACACGGTAGGGTAAGTATCTTATATTTTTTGAACAATGGCAAGCAACTATCAGCTGTCAAGTGAGAGCGTCCCTAGATGTTGTTCGAGGATATTGGTTTATAAGCCATAGGCCGACACGACTATCGGCACGATGACTGCTGACTCACGTCCTACATGTAGATTACCTCGCTGGCCGGATGTAGATAATACCTTACCTACTGGTAGCCTGCGTCATCCCACTGCTGGGCAAAGGCCTGTACCCACGACTTCCAGTTGTTTCTATCCAGTACTAATGTGGACCACTCGTTGTTGGTTTTGTCCAGATGGTCTCGAAATCTTCTACGAGGTCTGCCGCGACGCCTTCTGGCTATGTCAGTAGAAGGTGCCTATTTTGGCCCACAGCTCATTGCTCGGACACTCCGGTGGACATCTCCCGCCTACACTACACCACTACGGCGGAGGACATAGTGGAGTACGTGCATCAAAAAACTAAGTACGTGACGAGAGTGCAGCTGCAAGAGTCGCGCCGGAACTTCAACTTTAAGGCGTTCGTGGTGCGAATACCGACGTGCTATCTGCTCCTCGTCTTGGAGGAGGACTATTAGCCGCAGGGAGTGGTGCTCCGTCGCTTCCACGGGCAAGTGCCACATGAACGCGCAGTGACATAGTGCACAAGTGAAGTGCTACTAACATAGTTTTAAGGTTTTATTTATTAACTTAATTTGTATTATATTATATGTATGTTAGTCTGTAAGGTACATCTATGGGCCTAAGTAGTCTGAAAATAAATGTTTGTATATATTGGGCATGCGGCAGACGTGGCCAGTTTAATCCCACTTCGGCTTAACCGCTTTTTGATAGAGTAGTCCCTATGTAGATACTACTATCAAATATTTATTGTTACCTTCAGCATCCGTGTTGTTGATTTCAACAGTGCGTCCTGAATACAGTGTGTGGATGTCATCAGGTCTGGAAATAGAAACAAACATGACATTATGACTGTTATCATTATCTGCCAAGCCTTTTCCCAGCTATGATGGGGTCGGCTTCCAGTCTAACCGGATGCAGCTGAATACCAATATTTTACACGGAGCGACTGCCTATCTGAACTCCACAACCCACTTAGTACTGGGTAATAAGATACCGCTTGGTAAGACTGGTTGTGACTTTATGGACCACTGACTACCTAACGACGTCAAAGATCTACAAATGACAGCCAGGACCAACGGCTTAACGTGCTTTTCAAGGCATGGAGGAAACTCGGTATATAATGGGTGGATCCATCCACAGACCAACCTAGGCAAGCACGGCTTAACCTAAAGATCGACCCGAGCGGCTGTTATTATTTAGCCACGAGCTCCTCTTCTATCTTCCTCTCTAAGACTGTTAATGTTATCAATGATATTTAAAAAAAACACTACTGGTGTCAATGACATTATTCTGGACCTTCGGTTATGGTTAATGATGAGGATATTCAATGTTACCTGGTAGCTAGTGGTCCCACCGCGTTCTCCGCCAGGCACAGTACAGCATGCAGGTTGATGGTCGGCCTGGACTTCACCGCCAGCGCGAACGCCGCCAGCACGGCCGCCGCGCCGCCGCAGTCACCCTTCATGCCCACCATGGAGGCCTGTTGGGGCGGAGGACCATTAACATCACGCCTGTAATCCCCGAAATGTTGGCCAGAGTTGTACCAACCCAAATTTGGCCAGTAATGTTTCATCATCATCTTCATCTGCCTTTTAATGTTCCCACTGCTAGGACACAGCCCTCCTCTGTATGAGAGGGAATGGGCTATAATCCACCACGCGGGCCCAGTGCGGATTGGTAGATGTTACATGTCTTCGAATTTTTGGTTCTAGGACATGCCGGTTTCCTCACGATGTTTTCCTTCACCGTTTTTGAGAGCAGTTTAGTTATGTTTAATCCTATGTAATAGGAGGCAAGCCTATTGCCATCAACCGGGAATAAATCCAGACTCCGTGGCTGCAACTTAATAATGAAATTCCTGATGGAAAAACCCAAAAACACTTAGCCCGACCCGGGAATGAACCCAGGACCTCATGCTCAGCAGTCGTGCTTGCGACCACTAGACCAACGAGCCAGTCCAACATTACAATGCGGTTATATACACAACAAAGACAAACACACGTCACAAGTTAAATTTAGTTCCTATTGAATCCAATCCAGTTCCAAGCAGATGAAAACCATGATCATAAAATGTATCCCGGATTATAGTGTATTCACGGAGACGAGTTTGTAGAGCGCTATCTCACTCACACAATTTTTTAACTGCGATTGGTCAGGGATACTGATAAACGCTAAGGCGGTGTACAGTGCGAGTACTTTTTAGTCTACTTATACTTCCCTTACTGTGCAGTCGTGCTCTTACTTGTTACTCAAACTCAAACTCAAACTCAAAAGCATTTATTTCAATTAGACCATTACAGGCACTTTTGAATGTCAGAAGAACAAACAAGGCTAAGCTACAGTCACAGACACAAGGCATAATAACTTGTGAAAGTACTGTATGCTCAACTCGTGAACTGGTTTGTTGTTTGGATTTTATGATTGATTGCTTTACAACACATAAAATGGCAGAATTAAAAAATGTATTAAACGAATCAATTCAAGATTGGAACGCAGAAAAATGGAAATAATGTATAAAGCATGTCAAAGAAATAAGTGAGTCCAAAATGGATGCCATGGATAGAAATGTGGAAGTATTGATAGAAAGATTCCCAGTAAATGTAGTAATAATTGAGAGCAGTGGTGGCCCAGTGGTAGCGACCCCGACTTACGAGCAGTAAGTCGTGGGTTCGAACCCAGGCAGGCGCATTATTTTGTGTAATTTATTTCATCACCACTGCTCTCAAAAACGGTGACGGAAAACATCGTGAGGAAACCGGCATGTCCTAGAACCAAAAATTCGAAGACATGTGACATCTACCAATCCGCACTGGGCCCGCGTGGTGGATTATAGCCCATTCCCTCTCATAGAGAGGAGGCCTGTGTCCCAGCAGTGGGAACATTATAGGCCGATGATGATGAAATGTAGGAACCGACGACGGTAGTGATACGTCGTCGGAGAGTGATATGCTATAAACTTGTATATTAGAATATAATAAAGTAAACTCTCGATTTTATTGATTTCCTTCATATCTATCAGGTATATTAAAAAAATGCTCTCAAATAAGACAGATGAAGCCGCAGGTATAAACTAAGCGAACTTTTAAGAAGCGCAGTGATCGCGCATTTACATTTCTAAGGTATCGTTAACGCCTACAGACACTAAAAAAGTTTTTTTTTGTCATTTGTGTGATAATTTGTGATAGAGAAGGCGCTATACTAACTCGTCTCCGTGAATAGACTATAGTATGATATGTTTCATTCGTTGTGAGTTAGAAAAGAGTACAGAATGTGGGCAATGATAAAATTGTATTCAGATGAGTCAAACATACACACAGGGCGATATGAGTATGTAACTTGCTGATTTCTTGAAAGTTAGGAACCCGTGTTCTGGGTTCCGTACCTCAGTCGGCAAAAACGGAACCCTTATAGGATCACTTTGTCCGTCTGTCAAGATCCTTTTTCAAAGGAACGCATGGAGGCATCAAGCTAAAATTAATATAAAATACTCAGATCTGCTACCCCTTGGAGTAGTGAAAAAAAATTGTGAGCTGTCACAGGACGCCTGGCCTGCATAAAAGAACAGTACACAGTAACAGTACAGTGTATAAAGGGTGTAAAAAGACTCTTTAACGAAGCCGAAAGGCACTTGTTCTCCCCGTCATTGCGATCATTTTTTTGCTCTAGAACATTCCTGGGAACCTTCTAGTTACGGAGATATTGTGGGTCAAATTTCACAAGTTTTTTTTTTAAATATATGGTTTTTGGTATTTTTTTTACCTAAGACACTTTTACGACCACCGTACTATTCAATCCATCCATCAGCGTCAATGTTTTGAATGCGTTACATTGAGTTCTACCGTAAAACGTGATTTTTCGCCACAAAATAAAGTCGTTTCCCAGCAGTAATTTTTGCGTTACTTAGTTTGATATAGAGAATGCGTGGTTGACGGCTTCGTGAAGAGTCTGTTTACACCCCGTATAACATATACCGTCGCATAGCGTGGTGACACGTCGCCACGGCATGCGTCGCCACGCCAACAATCGGTTTTACCCGCGGCTATACATGTTTCACATCAAAAATCAAACTTGTATGTCAACGTGATCAAGAGATATGACCGTTGATGTCGCATATTTTGCGATTTCACAAGGTAATCTAAACCTATAGGGTAGTTCCCGTTGACCTAGAATCATGAAAACCGTAAATATGTAGTTTAATAACAAAATACCTACAATACCGACCCCTCGGTGCGAAAGTTCAATTCGCACTTGGCCGGCTTTTTGAAGTGAAACTTTTAATGCGACTTCCAACAAGGTTGCGTTAAACGTTTAACGCTACCATGGAGGGAGTATGAAAGCTCTGTTGCGTTAAACGTTCAACGATCCTGGGGAGGGGGAATAGGAAGAGACAGAGCGAGAGTGAATGCGTGGCATTCGAACGCATGCGCGTAGTATACCTGTTTTCATTTCCACATTACGAAGTTTCACTTCTTCCGCGCGGAGGGACTCCACGCACAATTTTTTGTTTTTTGGAAAGCTTTGGTATATTTTTTTTAACTTTCTAGTTCGTAAAGATTTTTTCGAAAGGTCCAAATGTCATAGTTTTTTTTAGACAACAACAAATGACTGACAAATGACAATTCTATTCTCGATTTTTGTCGGGAAGGACAGACCTGAAGGACAGACCTGACCTGACCAGAAAATGAAAACCCATAATCCTATATTTTGGCCCGAGAACCCGCAATGACTCAAACCCATGAAAAAACACCCGAAAAAAAGCCATGAACCATTAGCCACAAACTCACCCTTGCCTTTATACTGAGTCCGCCGGTGTCGTAGACGATCCCCTTCCCGACCCAGGCCACGCAGTCGGCCGCCCCGGGCGCGGCGTACGACAGCGCCACCAGCGCCGGCGGGCTGGCGGCCGCGCGCCCCACGCCGTACAGCCCGCCCATGCCGCGCGCCTTCAGCTCCTCGCCGCGGATGATCGTGGGCGAGGGGATGTCCAGCTCTTTTGCTACTTTGCATGCTTCCTATTGGTAAGCAAAAAAAAAGAAAAAAAAAAGTAAAAATACAAACTAAGGATTTCTTTCTTAAGCTGTCAATTTACTAGATATATTTTTTTAACCAAGGTATCTAAACACTGTAAAATATGTGATACAAAACACCTACTGAAGTCATTTTACTAGATTTTTTAAAATCATCTGATTACATGTGTTTTCCACTAATCTGCATAAAGCCAGTGATATGTTGAAAAAAAAATGTGGTTTTTCTATTTCGTGTAACTTGTTAAGTATGCGGAATAGGGATTTAACATTTTGGTATATGTTTTTTGACACTTTGGTCTAGAATCATGTAAAAGGAATACACGGCTCAATGGATTTTTCTCGATACAAAAAAAAAAAGTTAAAAGTTATAATCTATTTTTATAATCAAAGTAATATCTTTTTTTTTTCTTTTTTCGACATCACGCCGTAACGCTTAAGATTTACTCAATGGAATGTACTTTAAAACAAAGAGAATTATCTTATCGAAGTTTACTCAAAGCAGTTTTAAATTTAATTCATTTATTTTGTTAAAAAAGGAGTTAATTCGTGACTTTTACGTTACTGACGTATGTCAGTCAGAGTAGACAAACAGCCACAACCACAAGCCAAACAGCAACTTTAATAAAGCCATTTAAGAATTTGATGTTAGTTCTTAATTTGTGACCTAGATGGCTCTATAATACTTTTTGTATTTTGTTGCTGTATTACTTCTTTGTAGTGCCGCTACAATCCATAGAAACAAAAACTCACCTCAATAAAGTTATCCACATTCATCAGGTTAGCCGGTGTGTCCGTGATCCGGGCAGCGAGCCTGGTCGCGTCGGCCGCGTCCTGCAGAGTCTGCACCTCTTCAGCCGATAACGTGTTATCACATAACGCGGGGTCTAGGGAGCCAATACCTTCTTCCTCTGCATCGCCGTCTGAAAGACGGCTTTTATAAGAAACTAGTAGCATCTGGATTGATGAAGATCTTGTTAAAATTTAATGGTGGTGATCTATTAGATATTTTAAATTTTAGAGAATAGATTTATAATAATTTGACATGATAATACATTTCCAATAATTTATATAATAACTATTTACATTCTATTGACATAATATTTATCACATGTTATTGATTTTATTTTATTAAAATATAACTGTTTGATATACTTAGTTTATTATTAGTAGCTGTAATAAATTCATTAATGTACTACTTAATTCAAACACAATGTGGATTGTTATATGAATAAATAAATATTGTGGCTTAATAGTAACTGACGGGCTTGCCGAGGTTTCTCTACGGATGGGTAGCCGTTCATTACAAATCGAAAGCCCTCTGTTCTTCCGAAATCACGTTATGGGTGAAGCGCCTGGGTAGCCCGCGAAATTAAAATTTTCTTACGTTTTTTGCAATTTGCAGGTGTCTTGTGGTTGAATGTTAATCAAAATATGATGACAAATATGACTTTGCAGAGTTTTAATGAAGTGGAGCGGCAGTAATGCCGAGATGAGCGAAGCGAGCTTGTGGCATCACACTCACCCTGCTTGTCCTCCTTGAGCAGATGTATCTCGATGGCCACGGATCTAGTGCTTTGCGAAACGGGAGCGGTGCTGAGCGGAGTGGCGGCGGAGCGAGCTTGGAACAGCGGGAACGAGCGGGCGATGCTGATGGCGCTGGCTAGGGCGTCGCGTTTGCGGCATACCAACTGTTGGGAGATAAAGGACTTTGAGTTATATTGGCAGGGATTTAGTGGTGCATACAGGGTGTAAACAGAGTCTTCACGAAGCCACCAAGCATTATGCACATCAAACTAAGTAACTTTACGCAAAAATTAGTGCTGGCAAACGACTTTTTTTTTGGGCTGAAAAATCACGTTCTGCAGTAGGACTCAATGTAAACCACTCAAAACATTGAGCTGATGGATGGATTGAATAGTAAGGGGGTCTTGGAGGTGTTTAAAGTAAA
The DNA here is from genome assembly GCA_950005105.1 of Lycophotia porphyrea. Classification (NCBI taxonomy): domain Eukaryota; kingdom Metazoa; phylum Arthropoda; class Insecta; order Lepidoptera; family Noctuidae; genus Lycophotia; species Lycophotia porphyrea. Next base: position 14,125,684 of record OX465406.1, read on the forward strand.
AATATTACATTAAAAACATGTATTTAAAAAAACACTTGTGAAAAAGTTGGAACTTTGACCCCCAATATCACCGTAACTAGAAGGTTCCCAGGTATGGTTTAGAACAAAAAAATTATCGCAATGACGGGGAGAACAAGTGCCTTTCGGTTTCGTTAAGAATCTGTTTACACCCTTTATTAACGGCCCCGATTTACTGTTCGTAAGTCGGGGCCGCCACCACTGGACCACCGCTATACTCTTAAAGAGTTACGGCTATAAGAAGACCACTTAGCATAATTTATATCGAAATCTGGAATACCGCTGCCTTATGATGTTGTGAAAAACTTAAACTAATTCATGCTGGGCTTTTTGTTACGCCACGTCTTTTCCCATAAATATTGGGGAGCGTTTTTAAAGAATTTCTTTTGTAAGTTCAGAATGGAAATAAAAAAAAATCTTATGTTGCTACTGTGTCGTTTTGGATGTTTTTTTAAAGCATTCTTACCACAATGGTCTCATCAGTGGATCGCTGCGTTGCCCGCACGATCTTGGCGAGGGCATAGCCTCTAGCTGGGGCAGCGTGGCGCGAGCGGCGAGCTGGCAACGACGCGAGGGACACGGCGCGCGGCCACAGCTCGCAGGAGTCCCCGGGGGATGACGTCACGCATTGTAGACCGCGGCGCCATGCCTAGATGTATGATAATTTAATTTATTAATTTCGGAAGAAAAGTAAATGATAATGAGTATTTGAGTAAATTTAGTCATAATAATAATAATAAATGAATAAAGGAAATAATAATAATATCTTGGGACAACCAACACACCGCCATCTGATACCAAACTAGGCAGAGCCTGTACTATGGCAACCAGACAACTGATAAACATACTTATATATTTCTAAATACATACATATTATAGATAAATTTACACCCAGATACAGAACAAATAATCGTACTCATCAGTCAGGGTCACTAACCACTAGACCAACAGGCCAATCAATCAACAGGTCAGTCATAAATGCTACCATTTAAGTTCTTTATGTATAGTCAACAAAACAGATAAGTATGCATGGTCGTTAGATATAGTTTTAGTTTTTTTAGAAACTGTTGCACATCTTCAAATGAAATTTGAATTAATTTAACCAATTGATTATTTATCTTCATTTAATTTTAATTATATTCCAAAACATCGATCGGTTTCAAGAAAAAATCAATTATAGCTTTCGACCCTGCATACCTATCTGTTTTGTTGACTGTACGTAGTTCATGAGCATATTGTTATGCTCACAAAGTTAAAAGAAAATAAGATTTTTATAGTTACATACGTTTTCTTTATATAAGGTTTCAGCAATTTTTTGGCAGTTAAAAAAACACATCCATGGAAGAAGTGTTAAAAAATTTAAAATGCACTCTTAAGAAACATACAACATAATTAAATTTTCTTTACCTCTTCACTAACTCTGGGCTCCAGCTTGCACCGCACATCATCCCAGTTCAAGGCACTAAGGTGGGCAGCCTGCCCCACGATCAGCACTGGCTGCTGCTCAGGGTCCGAAGGGGTCAGACCACTCCGGATCTTTATGCTCACTGAGGCGTTCGACATTGTGCGAACTGAGGGAAAGAAATAATGAAATGAAATTAAGTTAAACTAGCTGTCAGAAGACAAGACAAGGTTCGGAACACCGCGCTGCGTTCCAAAACGGGCATAGTGGACGTTGGCAAGAAGGCTGCTAGGCTAAAATGGGACTGGGCGGGTCACGTCAGCCGCATGCACGATGACCGCTGGGCAAAAGTCTCCACACAATGGTTGCCGGAAGACGGACGGCGCCGCCGAGGCCGACCCAGAAAAAGGTGGTGAGACGACCTGGACGCGTACCGTGAGGGCTGGTTCGAGGAGGCACGTGAAAAGAGCACGTGGAAAGAATTGGGGGAGGCCTTTGCCCAGCAGTGGGACAGTAAAGGCTGCTAAAAAAAAAAAAACCTGTCTTTATTTTACCATTTTTTTTAATTAGATTTTGCAGGTAGTTTCGATCCCTGTATGGTCGGAAATTATACCACGGGAACTTAAATATGACATTCAGGATTAGTACATACATTCATACACAAACTCACGCCCTTTTCCCATAGGGGTAGGCAGAAACCACAGAACGCCACCTGCTACGATCCTAACATACTCCTTTTGCCTCGTCTACGTTCATACAACTGGTCATACACGTACGCCGGTTGCGAGTACTACGCACCTTTCTGAAGAACCACACCAATAAAAACAACCAAACCAACATTACCATATTAAAATATTAATCTAGACCTCGGAACCAGTAGCTGGTTCGAGGAGGCACGTGAAAAGAGCGCGTGGAAGGAATTGGGCAGGCCTTTGCCCAGTAGTGGGTCAATACAGGCAGTTGAAGAAAAAAAAGGCTAGACCAGTGGTTCTTAACCGGTGGTCCCTGGAAGCATCCCAAGTGGTCCGCGGAGCCATCCTAATTAATAAGATAGGTGACAACGAGTCGACACAACGCGACCCGAGGACTGCGCGAATCGAGGTGTATATTAAAACGAGCTCGCTACACTCGCTCTTCAATCCTACGTTTCCTCAATTGAGCTTTTCTGTATCGAAAAAGTTAGTCCTTGCATAAATTGTCAAACGACCGTTTTTTTTTTAAGTAATTCCCAATTACCTTTCTTTTTTTTATTAGTGTTTTACTCATTGGCATACTAACTAGTTTGATTAAACTACTTACCTACGAGGACACGGAGGCGCTGCTAAATTAAAACGCAAACTGACATCTTTTTCTATCCCACACGCTCACGCAGGCATAAGCACACGATACACACCCACGCTTAAAATCTCAACACTCACTAACTCATCCACTCACCCTACACATTCCCCACACTGGCATACATCATACACTCACTCACACACCCCCTCCATACAATTACTCACACTTAACCATTTCCCACACACCGTCTTAGTGACAAGCATATTCACTTTTTAATTTTTTTTATGTCTTAAAAACAAGTTTGTTAATTTTTCATGAAACATTCAGAAGGTTGTAAAGCTAAAAAGTATGCAATCATCAAATTTCATTAAAATCTGTAACTACTATGCGAATTTATCGTAAAAAAAAATACTGTTGGCTTTGAATAATTTTATACATGTTTTAATTATAAAAGAACAAAAACATTCTCTATGAAATTCCCTACTCACATTTGTAATTACACTTGTACTAAAAATCACTTTTACCTGCCGCCTTACACTATATATTATATATTGCACAACATTTCATACAAAATTAAAAAATTGCAACATAAATAAGTCTATTATTACGAATTACATTGTTTAGCTGCCCATCTGGTCGAATGAGGTTTTAATCTAAATTGCATCTTGTCAGACCAACTTCTATATGATAACTGATAATAAAATTCTAATTCCGATTTCAAGTTCAACAGATGTTTTATTTATATTTGAAATGTTGCTTGACATGTTTGTTATCTTAATCGGTGAATATGTTCCATTTGTATGGAAAGTAAAGAAAATAATAAAAGATGGGATTCACACATACCTACATTTATAAATTAGTGTTTAAAGTGCTGCTTATACATTTCTACCAACACCTGTTTTAAGTTTTGTTTTGCGTTTAAAAAATAAAAGACTATATTTTTGTGTCATACAATACAAAGTAATATACTAGAAGCAATAATGATTATGGAGAAATATAAAATGTGTTGGGTTGACTTACGCTACCTAAAAGCCACTGTCACTTGTTTTGGCCCACTGCTCATTCGTCGGCATCTAGTCTAACGGGATGAAGCAGAATGCCAGTATTTTTCATTGAGCGACTACCTATTTACCTCCACAGCCCAGTTAGTACTGGGTAATACGATACCCCTTGTTAAGACTGATTGCCAGACTTTCAAGCCACTAAACCTCTAACGGCTGTCAAATATCTACAATTGACAGCTGGGACCAAACGGCAATGGGTGGTTCTTTCTTTATCGTGTGGTTAGTGCCTAACCTGGTGTCAGAGTTTTTATGCCGCCCCCATGGCCTCTGACTTAGCTTTACATGCCATCGAGAAATATCTCTCAGGCATGCTGGTTTCTTCACGATCGATGTTTTCCTTCACCGAAGCAAGTGATAATTATACAATACGCACATGAATCCGAAAAATCAAAGGTGCGTGCAGCCTGGGATTCTAACTCTATATCTATGACTTGGCAGTCCGACGGTCACACCACTAGACTACACACCCAACCAGAGACAACCTAGGCAAGCGCGGCTTAGCCAGCAGATTGATCAAGTTGCAAGCTGTTATTATTAAGGTGGTTGCGTCAGGGTAGCCCGCGAAATTCAAATTTTCTTACGTTTTTTGCAATTTGCAGGTCATTGTCAGGTTGAATGTTGATGAAAAATGAGTCGCGCCAGTAACACGTATGTAGTTACAGAATCACAATTATGAAAATTAGCAACATAACCCTGTAAGAGTTATTAAATGTAAGTCCTAGTATTTAATCCTATTTATTTATATAATCAATAGTACACATACATTTAATTATTCACGTTGGTGCCAACACAAAATCATTAGAGTTTTACCGTGAACCAAAATCATCGACTACATAATTTAAAGAATTAACAGATTCACTTAAGTAGGTACTTGGTTAAAAAGAAACAACAATTAGCATTACAGCGGGTATTAAGCGAAATAATATCTAATACTCGTAGTAACGAGCGAACCTCCGTGACCAATCCGGCCGTCCGTTCATAAAAACAGAAGTGGTGAGGGAAGTTTTAATTGATACAGGTTGTTTATAAAGTATATGTTCTAGTAATAGTTTTTTTTTGTGTTATTTTATTATTTATTTAAAATATGTTTTTATTAATATACATCCTATCTATCATAGGTGTTTAAATATAGTAAAAAATGTTGCTTTAATTTATATTTGATGTTTTTCTGAGTTAAATTATCCCTTAATGATATTGGTAGTTTATTAATAAGGTAAGGTATTATATACTTTAGCGATCTCTTGCCGTGCTAATTTGTGTACTTTGGAAGTAATAGCTTAGCATTGAGGACACTACGAGTCCTAATCTCATTAATATTTATGGTTTTAGTTTTCTTTAAACTTATTAAAAAACTCTTCTTTTAAAAGTACAAATTTAGTTTTTTCTTGTATGGGTAATATCTTACAATTTTCAATTCAAAATTCAAATTCTAATAATTTATGATAGTCATTATTGAATGACTTTCTCATGAAATATTAATTGAATAGGGTTACATGAACTTAGAGCGTGGTATTAATGATTTTCATGATTGTATTTCTGTAACTACATACGTGTTACTGGCGCGATTCATTTTTCATCAACGTACTACCTGACACTGACCTGCAAATTGCAAAAAACGTAGGAAAATTTGAATTTCGTGGGTTACCCTGACGCAACCACCTTAAGCCACAAGCTCCTCCTAAATGCAAATATTAGAAAGATTTAAAAAAAAATTACAGACCTTGCATTGCTTTGTATACCAAACCCATCTATTCCAATACACTATTCAAACATTTCTGTTACAAAACGTCAAGAAACAACACAATAAAAACCATTTAAAGATATCACAGACAATACATGCTTAAATGTACATAAACATGCATTTTTACGACCTATTGATGCAGTTGCTACGGCAATTTTAAATTGAGTATGGGGAAAATAATGACTTGTGTGTAATACATGACGTCTACTGGCTAGAGTTACTGAATAAAATGGCTTCCATAGTTTTAGTATGTAACTTGCAATATGGAATATGACTTGTTAAATGTTTGAAACATCAGAAAACAGGCAAAGCTAGCATTAAAATGGCATTGGGCAGGCAGGTCATGTCGCACGCCTCTCTGTTGACAGATAGGCTATCCAAACCACGAGATGGACAGGACCACCGGGCAAAAAAATGGTCAGGAGACCCTTTAAAAGATTGCTGGCGATGTAGCGCAGACTACTGGATCAAACTGGTTAAATCTTGCCAGTAGCCTATGTTAGACTTTATAACATCAGCTATCGGTCAGTATAAGTCCCGTCAAAATCGGTCCAGCCGTTTCGGAGATTTGCCGGAACAAACAGACAGACAGACGGACGGAAAACAAAAATTGACAAAAATGTGTTTTTATTATAAGTGCTGTATATATTTTCATATGCTTTCAGTAAAAAGCTGTTATTTTAATATTACAAACAGACACTTCAATTTTATTTAGTTGTAGTAAAGATGTATAGATTAGGGGACACATTTTCAAATTCCTTGCTTAGTGCTACTTATTGGTATTAAGTAAGCCTAGAGCAGTCTTGTCTGTCTCATTGGTCTAGTGATTGCAACTGCAGTCTTGTCTGTCTCATTAGTCTAGTGCAGGGACTGCTGAGCAAGGGGTTCTTGGTTTGATTCCCGGGTCAGGCAGTGTTACATGTTTTTTTTTTATCAGGAATTTCTCAGTAGTAGCTAAGGAGTCTGGAATTATGCTGAGGCGATGGCAGTAGGCTCGCCTCCTAATGTATGTGTATTATTAGGTACACCTCTGCCTAAGCCTTTGGGATTACAGGTGTGGTGTTAATTCTAGAGCAAAAATTTGTGAGGATGGATCGATAGACATTTGTTACTCTTTCACACATAGGATACTTTTTATCCTGGTCAAGGGACAGTTACCAAACTGAACTGCATGTGGATAAAGCCGCAGGCATAAACTAGTGGTAAAATGAAAATGCTAGTGAAGACTATGGCTAGTACTAAAAAGAAAAAATGGAAGTAATTACTTTCCTCAGTGTTATAAGAGAAAATCAAATTTACAATTATAATGGGAATATTAATGTTGATAGAAGTTTGTGATTAGTGCATAGCTTGCATGCTAATAATTGTGTCAAGTTGATAGTAATTGGAGGGGTACCAGAAGAAGGTGATGTATATGATATCTTCATTATGTTATAATTAAAAACAGTGACTGGAACTGAGGATTCCATTTTCAGTCAATTATATGGGCATTTTTAATCATTACAAGTCATTAGAAACAACAATGTATAAAAAATATGTGTCTGACAGGTTTTAGGTTTAACTTGTAAATAAATACTGGTCAGTGGGTCGTCTTAGGGGCGGAATACTTTATATTTAATCGACCCTTATTTTGTTTTTAGCAAAAGCAGAAAAATACATGGTTTTGAGTATCAAGCAGGTTATATTAAGCAGTTGGACACAAAAAGGTAAGTACTATTTAAAGACTGGTTTTATGCAGTGAAACAAGTGGTTTTGATAAGCCTGTTTCGATAGCAGATGCCCTCTGTGACGTCAAGTATGAATATACACAATAAAGCCTTAATTTATTCGCACGATTATAGGTTGTGCAGTATAAAGACATACACGATTATAGACATAGTCACGATTTCATCGAAGTTTTAAGCATTTTCATTCATAAAACGATATAAAATGTGGTCTCATTGACACTATTTGTTAAATTAATAACAGAACATTATTAATACGTGTCTAAAAATACGACAAATGGAACAAACAAGAAAAAACGTTTGGGTCGTTCACCTGCTGCATAAGTAGGATGTTTAATTACACTTATATACGTATTAAATACTCTTAGCAACAGCATGATAGCTTATATAACACTAAAACATGACAATATACAACACAAACAAGGTTTTCGTGCATCGAAATCGGCTCGAGCGGACAAGCGCTAACTTTTAAAAACACTCACCGTTTTTCACGTTCACAACTTTTGAAGAGTTTTTTATCGAACTAAATACATTTGATAGTGATAAATTCGTGTAAAAGTCTTTATTTTGATTATTTAGAAGCGGTATATTATTTATTTTTGATAAAATGAAAGTGTTAGCAGCACTTTCCTGCAACACCAACTTGCCAAATCATTGGATGTTTTCGTTCTGTAATGAAATGAAACGTCACCACCAAATTAGTAATTATTAAAGTGGAGTTAGTTGGAGTTTATGGTTATTATAATAGTAGTAATATTCACAAATAAAGTATTCTAATATAAAAAAAAAATGTTGATAAACTCATTAAAGATATTTTATTTCCAATTATAATCTCATTGCTAAAATTGTAGTTTTTGTTTCCGAACGAAAAGAAAGTTCCACCGCGCTACCTTTTACGCAGAATTGTTGAATTAGAGATAGCGCGCACAGGTTTAGTTTTGTCACCGTGCGCGATTGTTTCTCACTAACTCTTATCAATTCCATGGAGATGCGCGCATGTTACGACGTGACAACTGGGTGACATATTTGTACGCCGCTTGTTCCTTCCTTTTATCCCGGAGATCCTATGGCCACCTTCCAGCTTCATCATCAAACCCTGGTTACCATTTAGAGACAAAGTACTCGTCAAGACGAATCATACGAGCCCAAACTCGATGGGGTTATGTCGTTTAATAACGGACTTCCTTAGGCCACCTTCCAGCTCCATCATCAGATCAGCTCCATGTCATCTATACATTGCACTATCACGCGATATGCATAAGCGTGCAAAATTTCAATTCAATCGGAAATCGGGAAGAATGTCTTTAACATGCAAGACTTCACGTGACGTCGCATGATGTAGCAATTAACGTGAAAAAAAACCAAATTACTGAACCGATAGTGATGAAATTTCTATCGGGAAGTATATAACTGTGTAAAATGGTCAGATGCACAATCAGTACAGTATGGGCTAGAGTGTGAAGTGAGGCAGAGGGGGGTTGACTTCACCCAGTCTTTTTAACCTGTACATAGACCGGCTGGTCGGTGAGCTGAGTAGCACTATGGTTGGTTGTTCTATCGATGGAAGGATGATTAACAACATTAGTTATGCTGATGACATGGTGCTGCTCAGCCCATCAATCTGTGGACTAAGGAAGTTGGTGGCCATATGTGAGAGGTATGCGGAGGCTCATGGCTTGAGGTATAATGCTACTAAAGTACTAAAATGGTAAACCTTGTAACGTCACCCACGGTGACGTTACAAAGTTTACCATTATAAGTCGTCACTCAATTCAAATACCTCGGTCATGTGGTCACGGATTCGCTCACGGATGATCAGGATATAGTTAGGGAGCGCAGGGCGTTGGCAGTCCGAAGCAATATGCTTGCCCGCAGGTTTGCGCGGTGCACTGACGAGGTAAAACTGACGCTCTTCAAAGCCTACTGCCAGTCGTGTTATTCGTGCAGCTTGGGGTTAGGTATACGCAGAAGGCTTACAACGCTCTGCGCGTGCACTATAATAATGCGCTGAGGATATTGTTGGGGCTGCCTCGGTTTTGCAGTGCATCGGGCATATTCGCGGAAGCGCGAGTAGATGACTTTCATGCCATCGTGCGCAAACGATGCGCATCGATGTTGCGGCGATTCATGGGTAGCCCTAACAGTATTTTAGCTACACTGGCGGACAAGGTTGACGGACCTTTTATTAGGCTCTGGGCTGGCAGACATGTGCGTGCACATGTTCATGTAGCCAAGTAGTATTTTTTTAAGTTATTGTTATTTACTAACATAGGATAAGTTCATACTAACATTTTTATGGATCCATTGGTCTGAATTTGAATTTGAATATATTCTTTCACAAAAAATAAATGACTGAGTTATGAGGTAACAAAAACCAAAAAAAAAATAAGATACAACCGAATTGAGAACCGACTTTCTTCAAAAAGGAGGACGTCCTTTTTGAAGAAAGTCGGTTAACAAAGAGAACTTATTTGTAGGAGCGAGTTAAGCGAGCTATCATAGCATCCAGAATCGATAAGATTTTCTATTTTACCATACAGGTAAAAGGTGGCCCAACGGTCATCGGTTCTACGGCTAATATGACTGCCCCATTGCCACTTCAGCTTACTTATTCTGTAAGCTATGTCGACTCTGGTTCTCTGTCGGATCACTTTGTTCCGGATGCGATCCCTCAGAGAGACTCTAGAAACTACTACTTTATGACTATATATACAGGGTGTTAACGAACTCTTCACGGAGCCGTCAACCAAGCATTATGTATATCAAACTAAGTAACTTTACGCAAAAATTATTGCTGGGAAACCACTTTTTTTTTGGGGTGAAAAATCACGTTTTACGGTAGGATTCAGTGTAACGCATTCAAATCATTGTGCTGATGGATGGATTGAATAGAGTTGGGGTTCGTGAAGGTGTGTTAAGTAAAAAAAAATACATTAAAAATAGGTCTGTTTTGCATTAAAACAAAAAGTGGGCGCCATTCTGCATAAGGGTGAAAGAGAGAGGTAACACAAAGAGGAACAAGGTAAGATATATAAATGCATTATCATAAGACGTCCTAAGGTATTATTTATGATGCCTCTTCAATCGATGCTGTGTGTTAGAAACACACATAATATGCATTTAAAAAAAACCTCGGGAAAAAGTTGAAACTTTGACAACCCGATATCTCCGTAACTAGAAGGTATGGTCTAGAACAAAAAAAATATCGCAATGACGTGAAGAACAAGTGCCTTTCGGTTTCGTTAAGCCTTTTTACACCCTTTAAAAGACTATTATATACCTACGATAGCGCGTTCCAAAGCTGAGCGACCTTGAATTTATGGACCAGCCGTACCGTGAGTGTCCACGTTTCGGCCCCGTAAGTCATAACAGGTTGGACGCACTGGTTTGTCTTTAGGCTCTGTGGAATACGCGACGAGAGGATCTTTGTTAAAATGGTAGTAAATCCAAAAGAATTGAAATATATCAATGAGCATTGAAATATGAGCCTTATATCGTGTTCCTTACGATAAAATTTTCAACATTAGTGTACGACGGGTTATATAGATATCTGAGAGTCGAATCTGTGTAATTTGCAAAGCCATTCAGCTACCAAGGAGCCAGCTAGCCCACTGGGGTTACGCCATACAATAGCTTACATAATATGTACATACAAAAACAACTGCGTACACGCTACATGCAACGGGTTTAACCCTTTGACCGCCAGAGCATTAACACACGCGCGTGCTCTCCACGCCAAGCCACTATTTCACCTACCATTTTGTCACATATTTGTGTCGTTTGGCGTATTGGGCACGCGCTTGCTCGTCACGTATTTGTTTTATAGACACTTATGACATTCTAGAAAATTTGTAATAGAAGTGCGTGCGTAGAAGGTATTACAAAAGGGGAGTAAAATTCAGTAAAACAACGTAATTAAACGGAATTTTCCTTTAATAATTTCATCATTATCAGCTACAGAACAGAACAGAACCACATAACAAATGTCAGCCGTAGCACTTTGCGTTAGCTTATAATTACATAATTATTCATAATTAAGCATTATTTAATTATTTTTACAAACTTTAGAATTGTTGATTACTGTACTGCCTGTAAAATTATTGCGGTGCAGCAAGGGAAATATAGACCTTAACGTTTAAGAAATTAGTTTTATTTTTCTATGTAATGGAAGTCGGTAAAAATTAGGTAAAGTACAGTCAGCTTCAAAACAAAATGACAATTGTACATACCTATTTATAAATAAAGTTATTTGAGTATTTGTAGAGAGAAAGTAGAAAATGTCACGTTCATTCTACTTTTGGCTTCCCATGGGGTCACGCATTCATTTTTTACACAATTATTTCTAAATGACTTCAAAGAGGAAACTGACTGATAATATTATAACATTTTATGTAGACGTCCATTACAAAAAGTCCAAACACTAGAGAACCAATCCTAATTATAGTATCTTGAATAACACAGTAAATTACATGAATAACTTAAGTAATGTACTTACTTATAATTTAAACATGGAAGCGCCTCTTTGTAATTTATCGATGGCTTAACATTAATGGTCACTACACCGCAACTTATATTGATATAAAATATCTTTATTTGCAGTTTATTGTGACCTCAAGGGACACATTAAAAAAAATGTCTACGTAGAATGAATTGCAAATCGAAATAATTGTTAGAAAATATTTAAAATTCGTAGCGAAGTTCGGGGTTGATTCATAATAGATTGTTATTGACACGCTGGAAAGAAAAAAAAACATGTATGCAATTCACACGTGGTACAAGTGAAACCTTCAAAAATTTTGGCTTCAAGATAAACACTGCTTGCTTCCTATCTCATTTTCTCCCACGTTAAATCTTATGAATTTATGTGTCTGTCTCTTTTTACTGTCGCTTTTTCGTTTCATCGGCTTTCAAATCATAACGATGCTAAAGAAGTTTTCACTTCAAAAATAAATAAAATTATTATTTCCATTAATTTGCTACTTCATAGAAAAGTATCCTCTATGAAGTTGTAACAAAAATATAATCTGTGATATAGTCCCCTTGAGGTCAAAAAGTATTTGACATACATATTGACTGAAGGCTGAGAATACTACACATATAGCCGTACAGTCAGCTGCAGTGAAATGTCATCTTATAAGCATTTTCTAAAAAAAAACCTGCCCGTAAGACTTTGATGTAAAATAAATGTAAGACTCCTTATTTTAAATAGTTTGTATTTACAATCAAGATTTAGCTATAATAACAACATTTATGGACGATTAACTTTTCATAAACTGTTTTACATCGTAAAATGTCAATATGTATGTCATACATGTAGCAATATAACGGTAATGCCAGTTTTCACTAACTAAGTGGCATGTAAATGAATACCTGAGCATTTTGCTCTAATGGATTTTGAACTCTCGGTGTTGAAAAATCATCAGTGCGCCTTTATTTAGTAATTCATTAAGGTATCGCTGATTACTAAGTTATTGATGAAAAAATATTGTTTGCTTAATGCATCCAACAAATTGTCTATTAAAATCAAACGGCAGGCAAAGGCACTTATACTGTGTAATAATTTATAATACATGACTGTAAAAAAACTTGTATTACACTCTAGAAACGCCGAAACTAACACAGTCACATGTGAATTCTATTATAATAATTTAAACTACGAATTTCTTACTATTCTAGTTACTGGTACAAACCAGTAAAAAAAGTTCGTTAAATAAAAACAAGAAAAATAAAATATAACTAAGTTTTATTAACATTTGAACGAGATTTTACAAATTTAATTTATATTTTAACAAAAAATAAGAGTATGCACCATAACAAAGCAAAAGAATTAAATAAATATAATAAAACAAAAATTTAAGTACATTTAAAATACTAAGAGTGATTTTGTGTAAAAAACAATTTATAAAACCGACAACCCGGTTTAGTTACAGTTGGCTTTGGTAAATAAGTTATTTGTGACAAATTTCATTTTATCGTAATAAGCAAGAACATTTACTATTATTACCAAAAAAGGTACATACATAGCAAATGATTTTGTCAATTAAAACGAATTATTTTAGATTAATTCAGTGGTAGCTAAGACAAGTTTGATTTAATAAATATTAAATTCATCTACTGAACTCAAAAGACTGCAGGTAGTGTCAACATATTTACGTAGCTAACTGTACGAACAGTATAAAAAGCGTGGATCACAAAAATCATAAGCGCTAACAAGATTTTGTTAAAACAGTAAAAACGAAATTCAATAATAACAAGAAAATTTTAAATTGTACTTTTAGTATTTAAAACATTTCACTAGCCCCCTATACATAAAATTCACTAGCCAGTATTTTATAATTAAAATTGTTAGTTTTTATAGTAACTATAACGACTAATGTTTTTTTTTTCTCAATAAAAGGGAAGTTTTGTACTGACCAGAAAAAACCCACGACTACCTACCCGACAGTTCCTTTTTACCCGACTGTGGCGAAGCCAAAAAGGAGGGTAATGTGTTTAGATCTGGTCAGTAAGTATAAATTTTACTATACCTACTTAAGCTAAATAGGTCAGTATTTGCTTATGAAACTGGAAATTTAAGGGTAGGTCAGATACTGCGCATGTTTATTCAAGAAAATACTGATCACAGCTGTCTCTAAAGTAATATGTATAAGGTTTATGTTGTCAGAACTGGGGGGGTTACTATGACGTCAACAGTTGTAATTCCAGTGTGGGAAAGAGACAGCTATACAGGTTGTCTAGCGCCGTCTCTTTCCCACAATTGAATGAGAACTCCTTTCGTTCGACGTCATTGTAGACCACCTGGTAGGTTTAGAAGCAATAGGTTTTATTTGGAGATAAAATTATACCAAACCTTGGCCACGAACTACACGCTCGACACTCGGAAAAGGAATAAGAGACGCGAACGACTGTCACTTGACGCAAATCGCATCGCTCGAAGCCATGAACGGGATATAAGAACGATCAGCCTCCGTATTCACAAACGCTTCGATTTCAAAGTCATATGTCTATCTCGCTTTGGCATTACGAAAGCGATCGAGATAGATATACGACTTCTCTAAGCGTTTGTGAATATGTGGGTTGAACAGTTCTTAGGTAAAATTGTTTGACTTTTGAATACCCATATGCGACGTCAATTTATTTTACATAATATATTTAGTTGCAAAGCACTGTAACAACTAAAAAAGAATTTTAAATCTAATTTGTTCTGGCCCTTAAATAATATCATAAAAAAGTTATTATTACATTATGACTTATTATGAGACATCTCATAATAATTTCTTATACAGGTATTCAAAAGTTTATTAATTCTCCAAAAATTGGCAAAAAGTGAATTTATTTTAAGCTTATTTTAACTAAGCGAAAAATAAAGGATACTTTTACTTTAGAACAAAACAGCATAAATTGGCAAGTGTCATAATCATAATTTTGTTACTTAACTTTAATTGTAACATTTAATTTAATTTAACAATAATATTTATTCACAAAAACATTAATATTTATTGTCAATTAATTTGTTAGTTTATAGAAAATGGTTTACAGTGTTTTTCAGTTATCTGTGATTTATTTAAATATATTACTAACACTTATTCAAAACATCCAATAGTAGTGTTCCATACAGTTTCCATACATTTCTCTTTTATTTCTTTTGAAACAGACAAACATGGTCTTTTAAACGGTGACTTATAAATATTCTTTTAATACTGTTTTCATGTTGCAAAAATGCTAACATCAGTTTCCCATAATTTTTGTCGTTACAACAATAATCACAGTGATTTTTCAGACAAGAAAATATGTAATTTTGAATGGAATCTGTTTTATTACAAGATTTATATGTTAAAAAGATTATGTGAGAATTCTTCGGCAGTAAACTCAATATCTGAAAGAATTTCTACAAATTCCGTTTCGTTGGTAGCGTTTAAATTCAAAATGAAGTCGTTAATCACATTATTTTGCATGTCCAAGTCTTTTAATATCACTTTCAATGCTATTTTTAAGTACTGCGGGTATTTGTTATAAGTTTGCATATCAGTACAAAAACGGGAATTTTCACGTTTTATATAGTTGTGTAGAAAATATTAACAATAAGCCATTAAAAACTCCTTGTTCAAATCTTAAGTGTTCAGAATTTGTACGAATAACTTTTCTGCAGTACTTTTAAGAATGTTTTTGGATAGTTTTACTAATAATTTCGGAGTTTTCATAAATTTTTTAAACAAATAACCAAACCTGGGTAGTAAGTCGATTTCGGGATCTAAAAACTCTTCTACCGCGTTAAAAATGGTTTCATCTTATCGTCTCTTGTTGCTGGGCTTTCGTTTATTCTGGAGAATCATTCACAATGATTGTTTCAGTAGTTTTGTTTATTAAATCCAAGTTTCGCGGGCCAAACTTTTGCAACCATTTATTTGACTCGTCCGCGGCGCGGCGGCACTTTAAATCAAATCAGCTTTGGCTTTTACAGCCCAAATTAAACAAGAGTCAAATTATGTAATATCTTTCTCTAACTTATGCTAAATTAACGTACGAGCATTACTTAGTTTTAAAAACAACACGTATAATACATATTTTTTTTTATTAAAGCTACCTTTGCGATGCGGCTTCGATGCCCAACTTTTTACTTCCTACAGTGCAGTGCCAATGTCCAATTATAGTGTATCGTATATTTCGCAAGCAAATGTACATTCGCGCTTAAAATTTTCCTTTATGAAAATTCATTTAAATCTACAATGATTTAATTTTCTTGTTATAAACGTATATTTAGTAAGCTAAATACCATGTCTCGCACATCTACCAGATAAAATTACAAATCTAACGGAATTTGTATATCATTATCTGCCAAAACATTTAGCAAGAGAAGTTAAACCCACAACTAATAATAATTTAAAACACTATATACCATTTTCATGAGTTAGTTAGTTAAAACTGTGACCTGGATATTGTTATAATAATAGGAAAACAACCAAAACACCCGTAGGTAACTAACCGTAGGTAACTAAAATATTTAAACGATTTAAAACAAGCTTTTATGCCATATATACATTTTTCTTTCATATTTTTAATGGCATAACCTATTTGAAGTACTATTGTTTAAAACTATGGAGCGAAGTATAATGGGTGTCAAACTTACGGACTGCGTCAGAAACTCCGAACTTCGCTCCAAAACCCAAATAGCTGATGGTGGTTGAAATGATGACAGATGCCCGGTTGAAATGGAACTGGGCACATCTGCCGCACGTTGGAGGAGCAATTGGCAAAGATTACCAATCAGTGGATGCCTAATAGCAGGAAATGACAACGCGGCAAGCTCAGAAGGAGATCTCAAAGAGATGTCAGCAAACAGGGAGGGGCCCGCAAGAGCCGATGCCTACCAGGGCTGCGGGACTGTTCGAAAGAGATACCGCGGCCCTGGAACACAAAGGGCGAGGAAGGAACATGGATGGGTTTTAGTCAGTACAAGTCTGAAACTCCCTTCCGCTCTGTCCGGAGCGGGAGAAGTCATTTGATGATTTCCCATCCGTAAAAAAAAGGCTCAGTAGGAGATGGCGGGATGCGCTGGACTCTTTCTCAAAGGATTGGCCTACAATCTAACTCGATCGCGAAATGTGGGAGGACAGAATCGACGCCTTTGCCCTGCAGTAGGACAAGATAGGCTTATAATATAATAAAGACAATCTTTTTTAAAGGCTCTAAAGGTCTAAACGAGTGATAGTCGGTTTCAAAGCGTTCTGTATTTCTACAACGCCTTTCAACAAGACTGACATAAGCTTTTCGACAGCTTATGTCAGTCCAATACATGTTTGACTTTTCTATTACCGTTAATGCTAGTAGAATCTATGCTTTCATGACGCGTAAAAAAATAAAAAAATATAAAAGTTAGCCCCTGAAAACATAAAAGTTGAGAACGTTTATATGACACAAAAGCATTTCGGAATCAACGGAAAATAATGTGCAGCTTTATTACTAGACTTTCTTCGGTAAATATGCAAACTTGCAAAATTAAAATGATTTAATTTTGATTTTAATGAAAACGTGTCATTTGAAACTCCTAAATAAACCATAATAATGTAAACGTTTAGTTTTCATGACGCCAAACTTTAATATTTAAATACTGTAAACCAATCACAGCAGATCGGAAGAGATGAGAGTATATTTACTGAATTTGAAGCAAGAAAGTAACGTGTGGACCATACTCCTCTCTAAAACTCTGCAATATAAGTTCCGTTACTGTTAAATTCGAGGGGCGTATTATCCACTTGTTTCTTACTTCCTTGGAATTCAGGCGAATGTATTCCACCTTTTCCGATGTCTGCTCATCAATACAGGGTGTAAACAGACACTTCACGAAGCCGTCAACCAAGCACTGTGTACATCAAACGAAGTAACTTTACGCAAAAATTAGTGCTGGGAAAGGATTTTTTTTCAGGCTGAAAAATCGCGTTTTACGGTAGGACTCTATGTAACGCACTCAAAACATTGTGCTGATGGATGGATTGAATAGTAAGGGGTTCGTGTAGGTGTTTAAAGTAAAAATCCTACATTAAAAAATATGTATTTAAAAAAAAAACTTGTGAAAAAGTCTGAACTTTGACAACCCGATATCTCCGTAACTAGAAGGTATGGTCTAGAACAAAAAAATGATCGCAATGATGAGGAGAACAACTGCCTTACGGCTTCCTTAAGAGTCTTTTTACACCCTTTATGAACATCTTACAACATTGCACAACTCACGGCTAATCATGATGGTAAAATTGCCCAATCTACAGCAGAAAGTCTAACAGCCAATATAATAATGTCATCTATATACAAATACATCTAGCACTAGCCAACGACACATACAGCTCACGAAGACACACACTTATGTTACACGAAGCGCTATCTTACATAGACGTAGCTCTTTATATATACTTTATACAACGCAGTGAACATTTTACGAAGGAATTATCGTGGTTCAGATGTCAGGTGGCAATCAATAAAACACTAATTTATAACATAAGATCACGCCTGTAATCCCCGAAGGGTTAGGCAAAAGTGCACCTAATAGTACACCCACATTTCGCCAGTTATGTTTTTAAGTCCCATGTAATAGGGGGCGAGCCTATTGCCATCAACAGGGCACAAATCTAGACTCCGTAGCTGCTATTGAGAAATTCCTGATGGAAAAACCCACTTGCACTTTGTCCGACCCGGGAATCGAACCCAGGACCTCATGCTCATCAGTCGCGTCACGCCTATTTATTTTTATGATAATAACATAGACTACCTCTACCGATGGGGGATCACGGACCACTCAAATCTCAAGTGCGTTTGCGGTGTCACTCTACAGACAAACGGCCACCTTCCATCTTGTGCCGCATGCCCCGACTCCTGCGCACTTGATGACGTTATGGCTGGGTCAATGCGGGGTTCGGGTGGCTGAATTTTGGGATGATCACAATTGTTTTTTTTTTGCCATCGCTAAGACAAAGATAGTAACAATAATCTTTGTGATTGTTATCAGTGATGGCGGATTGGCAATCTCTTCAGAGTCTAGACAATACACATGGAGTGTGTGGAGATGTGTTTTATAATAAAATCAATGTGTAAAAACAGTTGATCAGATCATGCACTTCATAAAAATTAGGTTTATTTTTGTATAAAAAGCTATGATATTTTAATTGAGTTTAGTGCAAGTTACACCATCATATACCGGGTTGATTAGCCTTTAAGAATTATTTAAATTCACGTTTTTTTTTTGTGTTGGTTACTTATTGACCAAAGTTATGTGTTGTTAAGGATTCTTGTTTTTATGTGACTCAGGTGTGAAACTTGTTTGAGTAAAATAAGTTTGTTACGTTCTATCTAAAAATAGTATACGATAGTCATGTAATGTGTTTACATTTACATAATATAGTTCCATAAATTAGCCTATTATGTCGTGGTATATTAGTTTTTACAATGGAATTGGCAATAAAATGCAAATTAACTTTTTGTCCACTTTCATTTATTTGTTGCTAGCGAAAATATGTTCAAGCTTGTTTTTTAAAGTTTTTTGATGTTTTGTTCACATTTTATTTTAGGCGACACCTGACGTCTTCACCACGACTTATATATTTCTTCAGCAGTAAAAATGATTTGTCTTTTATTGCATTTCGCAAACCCGTACTAATCCCGCAACCACACGTTTTAAAATTTACTTTATTTTAACAATTTATTTACTTATTGTTGTCTTCCTTTATGTACAACCTTACTCCATTCACTATATTAATTGACGACAACAGTTTCACTAAAAAGGTATAAAACCAAAAACTTTAGGTAAAAAGGAAAAACCTACTTGGATTAATTTGTGACTTAAAGAAAATTGTATGACTATTTTATAATTTCTTTTTATAAATATTAACGTTCATTTTAGTTAATTATGGTACAAAACTAGTTCATAAAACGGAATAAAAAGTTTTTTTTTTACGGAAATGGAAACATTCACAGCCAAAAATGTTAACAAAGCGTGTCAATTTAATTCGTCATTATTGCAATGTTTGTTAAAATTCAATTTAATTTTGCTATAAAAAGGGAAACAAATAACCCAACATAATTATTAGTAAGAAAAGTACCTCACAGGTAGTGCTTAGCCAAAAGTAACAATAACAAAATAAAAAGTATTATAACATAATATCTTTGTTAAATATCGTATAAGGACTGACAGGAATACATATTCTTTTGATCGATCTCTTAGGCCGAGATCTGTGAACTTCACTTACAGACATACTAAGAATTGTTACCGTCTTTGTCTTGCACTTCTAGGTTGAAAATTGTGTGACAGTAAGAGGAATAACGTTTAGCCAAAGTGTGTGCTAAGTTACGTTTATAGATCTAGGCCTTAGGGCTATAATTACTTAAAAGGGAAGCGCCAGGGTTCCCGCGAAATTCTATTTTTTTACGTTTTTTGCAATTAGCAGATTAGTGTCCAGTTTCATGTTGATTTAATTATGATTCGCGGCTGTAATACGTATGTATTTACATAATTATTATCATTAAAATTATAAATACAACCTATTTGATGAAAAAGTCATTCAATGGGGTTAATTGAACTCACGAGGGATGATTTTGATGATTATAACTTAGTAAAGCCATATTTGAAACGGCCGCGAATCCTAATTTCATCAACATACAATCTGACACTAACCTGCCAATTGCAAAAAACTTAAGATAGTTTAAATTTCGCGAGCTACCCTGGCGTTTCCCCCCTAAAGATAAAAATAAATTTTCATTCCAATTAAAGAGCAATAGATTTGTTTTAATATCGGTAAGAAATGATAAGCCCTTAGTTACATGTTCATAAAAATAATTGTTTCTCACAGTGTATAATTAAATTCTTCTTCTAAAGCTATATTTATAGAGGTTTTATTTTGTACTACATTCTGATATTTTTTACATTTTAAGACAGTATACTATCGAGTACATTTTGAAAAGTAAAGTAGGTATGTTTCATACAAATATCAACATAATTCTTAAAGAAATAAGGTTCTTATTGGCGTGAAATTCTCTTTCTCATGTGCTCATTGCAATATGAACACTATCTTAATACAATTATGGTTCATATTCGTATAAACCATATAAAATTTACTCAGCAATGTAAATTTCACCTTTAGGGGAGTTAGAAACATCCAGTTTCGTGTCTACATGAACAGTTTTTCTAGGTAAAAACCTTTATAAATATATCTTTAACAGATTACAGGTACCTGACGTATATTTTAGAATATTTCGAATATTATTCTTACAATTAATATTACTAACCAACTCCTTTGTTACACATTAAGGCTGTATCACTGAGAAAATTGCGCGGGCAACGTTAAACGTTACAAAAAACGTTACATTCACATCACTCGTTAAACGTTACGTTCACTATGGCAGGGACATCGTGGAGTACGTACGTGACGAGAGTGGAGCTGCTCGAGTCGCGCCGGAACGTCAATTTTAAGGCGTTCGTGGTGCGAATACCGACGTGCTATCTGCTCCTCGTCTTGGAGGAGGACTATTAGCCGCAGGGAGTGGTGCTCCGTGGCTTCCCCGGGTAAGTGCCACATGAACGCGCAGTGACATAGTGCACAAGTGAAGTGCTAACATAGTTTTAAGGTTTTATTTACTACCACAATTTGTATTATATTATGTGTATGTAAGTATGTAAGGTATATCTATGAGCCAAAGTAGCCTGATAATAAATGTATGTTGTTGTTGTTAAAATGGAGAAGCACAATGTCAAATTAGCTTCGCGTAGATTGAGCATGTAAGCAATCACACCACGTGCACTCTAAGCAATTATTCCATATACGTTTTTCATTAGAATTTCGGGAAACTTAGTCTACCTCTTGCGAAACATTTTTGGGTCAGCACGGTATGTACAGTACAGTCGCCAAACTTTCAATTTTCTCCAAATGATTTGGAACCATAACATGTTGATGATTAAGATCAAAATCGAATGTCGATGAAATTGACAGTTCGTGGTAACTTGATGCGTTAGCGACTGTACATATATTTGATTTTACCACCCCTGATAATGGATGGTACCAGTGGCGAAGGTTCCATACAACTCGATTCCTACCAGCTTCCCTTTAAAAAATGGCACAGTCAGTATTCTATAGACAAATAATATTATCACATGAAAGACATGTACTCCGGCTTACCAGCCTCTTACAAAAATTGACCCTTCGCTACTGGATAGTACGTAAGCAATACGTAACTTAAAAGAAACAACTATAATGTGATCATTTTACGACGATATGCATGAGACATAGGTGCCGATTCCCTTGTTCACAAACTAACTAAATTTAAGTTGAATGCATCTTTTTCTTTCTATTTCATTATGAAAAGGACAGAAGATAAATATTAGTTTAGTCCTGTCAAATTAGTCAGCACCTAACGTAATTTGATGTAATTTTAGTAGTCAACTTTTTAATCACGTCTAAACTCGTGTCAGCCGCTGGTTAATTTGACAGGACTAAACTAAAAATTATCTTCTATCCTTTTCTTAATGAAATATAAAGAAAAAGATGCACTGAACTTAAATTTGGTTTAGTTTGTAAACAAGGGAATCGGCACCATTGTCACATTAATCGATTAATGATTGTTTGATCATTTCCCAAACAATTTTCTCGGCCATACCTGCCTTTCACCCCACAAAAACATTGTCAATTAAATATCTACGTATGTAGTAAATAGTTACTCATTGTTCATAACACAATCACGACCAATTAAACAAGGCTCTTCCCCATCTCTGAAAGCCTTTCTGTCTAAGCTTAAAATCTCCGAGTCAGCTTTTGAATTTTGAACCTTATTCCAACTAGGTTAAAATTAGACTCTGATTGTAAGTTAGTTTTTATAACTAAAACTCTGAGCTTGTTGGAATAAAGTTCGAAATACAAAAACAGGTTGTCGGTTTACAACCCGTGACAATTTACATGCTTGGTTGTTATTTCCCTCAACCAATCACATCAGTTCATGATATTTGGCTGTAGATAGCAAATTAAGCTTTCAGACACACGGGGTAGGTATATTATTTAGCGATAAACATCCTATTTTCTCTCTCTTTCTAGCGCCTTATTAAATAGCGTTGTCTCCCTCTATTACACTTCGTTTTGGATGTCATCGTTAATTAATTAACCTATTATTATTGAAAAGGGTTTATTTACCATTGTTTAAAGTTAAGTAATAATTAACAGTTAAACGTCACTTAACTTTAAGCAACGTTTAAATAAACCAAGATGGCGCTTAGTCCAGTGACTTAACGAATTTTAAAACATTCCTGCTGTTCTTTCAATATTATTTTACCTCTGATACTGCTGTACAGGCGCCAGCACATCAAACTCCTCGAAGCTGTCAAATTTTCCCAATCAACCTTGAACCTAATGCTTTAGCGATAAAGTTGAAAATCTATTAAAGAAAATTGACAGATTGTAGTTGCTCGTGTACCTTATTAACCTTTATTATACCTCTATTATAAGTAACCTTTATTGTCGTTAACATAAGGTTTATATCAGAGTCAAAATAACTGTAGTACTTCAAAGCTCCCTTTAACATCGTTCTGGTAGTACAACCAGTAATATAATCCGCCTGTCAAAATCTATAAGCGCCATCTTGAAATATTTAACCTGTTATTAAACTCTAGTTAGCCCTCACAACAAACAGCGATTAACGGCTATAGTAAAAGTCTAGTTAACGCTAAGCGGGAAGCGAGACACAACCATCTAGCAGAGCCATTCGCACTGCGGTATACGCTGGAAGGAAATATAGTGAGATTATTAGTTATTTATTTATTAATCTTCTTATATATATAAAAATCAATGCCACTTTTCGTTGTAATTTTAAAACTCAAGAACGGGCTCACCTATCCAAACCAAATGTTTAGGCTTTGTTCGGACTAGTTAGTAGATGGTTTATGGGTATGTAGGGTAGGGTAGTCGAAATATTATTTAATTGCATTATGTGACGCAAACGAAGTTGCGCGGGTCAGCTAGTTTATGTTATAAATGATTTTCAAAACAATCTATGTAAGTCATAATCGATTTAGATCCAGGGCCGAAAAGGTTACCCGTACCGTTTTAATCGAGTTATTATTCATAGTTAGGTGAAAAACTGGTCTAGAGGGAAGGTTTTATAGAATTAATCAACCTATATTAAGATTAAACGGTTCAAGCACAGAGTTCATTTTTGTACAAATAAAATATGCAACAAAAGTGACAGAGTTAGTCCGCGCTTTGTCTTACCCATATACAGGGTGTCCCAAAACTTAACGTCAAGCCGAAACGGGGTGACAGGATTGATCATAACCATCACGAGAAAAATCTGAAAAAAAATCTATCCCATGCAGTTTGAAAATTATGGGCATTTTAAGAAAAACCTAGAAATTTGATCAAACTGTACCATTTTTCGGTTATTGTGGTTATTATTTTTTATTTTTGTTCATTTGAACTTTAGAAACGTAATCCTTAATAACATTTCTAGAATCCCAATAAAAAATAATGACACAATTGCCTTAAGTTCCCGAGAATTGAGACTATTTGTTAAACTACGAATTTAAAATTTTCAAGATTCGTCGACTTTGACAGGCCCTTCTATAAAAAAAATGTACTAGAGTGCCTTGGCAAGTAGCATTAAAAGTTGGCGCATTTAATCAGAATTCTAAAATGGTACAATACTTGTTAGTTCCATACAATAGAAAAGAGTAAAAAAATTAAAACCTCAAGTAACCCGATTTTTGCTATCAGATTTTACTCAGTTAAAATGTTTTTAATTCGCACAAGCTCTAGGTAGGTTCTTAATTTTAAGGCAAAATGATGAGAGAGATGGATAATGGGTATGTTTGCCATGAGTGAGCGAGACAGATAGTGACGCCACGCATTGAGACGGAGATGCGTCGTTTAAACGAGTGCGAATGAAACAGATAGATGCTATGGCATCTATCTGTTTCATTCGCACTAGTTTCAGCCAAGCAAATGGCTACGCTACCAGTCCGACACCAACCAGTTAGTACGTTTCGCTCATTCGTCTACTGCGCACGTTCGTATTCGCTTGTGTTGATTTAGTACTGACAACTTTGGCTTCTCTTTTTGGACTTGAATCTTTGTGAATTGGACTTGTTGATAACATACCGGCAACTTTGGCTTCTCTCTGGACTTTTGTGTTGGCATCCTTTTTATCTACCATGCCTACGCGCTACACTTCACAAGAATATGCGAACATGCACCTCATTTATGGGGAATGCAGATGCAACGCAAGTGCTGCCGCTAGACTTTATCGTGAAAGATATCCAAATTTAGAGCGCTACCCGGATCACCGCGTGTTTGTTAATGTGCACCGTTCACTCACAGAGGGCGGCCATTTCCTGAATCAAATACAGGCTGGAGGTAGACCTGTGTTTCCTTTCCAGGAAGAAGTATTGCAAGAGGTCGCACGTGACCGAAGTATTTCCGTACGTGGAATTGAAGAAAGAACGGGAATACCGAAAAGCACTGCTCATCGTATTTTACAAAGAGCCGAAATGCATCCGTTTCACGTACAACGAGTTCAAAGTCTTCTACCTCGAGATTATCAGGAAAGGATTTCTTTTTGTAGAACAATGCTACAGAGGCATAATGAGAATCCCCAATTCATCCAAAAAATTCTCTGGTCAGATGAATCGACATTTAAAAAAGATGGTTACATGAACTTGCACAATTATCACGAGTGGCATGTGGAGAATCCACATTTAATGCGAGAAGATAGATCCCAGTATCGTTTTAAAGTAAACCTGTGGACCGGAATTTTAAACGGTAAAATTATTGGGCCTATTGAACTGCCTGAGAACTTGAATGGAACTAATTACCTACATTTTTTAAGAGAAGATTTACCAACCCTGTTAGAGGACGTACCACTAGCAGATCTTCGCGACATGTGGTTTCAACAAGATGGCTGCCCAGCGCATTTCGCAGTGCAAGTAAGAGATTTCCTTGACCAGGAATATCCGGGAAGGTGGATTGGACGTTCGGGCACTATCTCGTGGCCCGCCCGTTCACCAGATTTAAATCCCCTGGATTTTTTCTATTGGGGAGTTCTCAAAGAAAAAGTTTACTCAAAGCCCATTGAGAACGTAGCCGACCTGCGTGAACGCATTTCTCAAGCAGCTGAGGCGATCAACTCTCGAAGATATGCCCGACTAATAAGTAGATCTTTTTTAAGAAGATGTAGGGCTTGTATTGAGGCTGATGGTAAACAATTTGAACATTTATTGTAATAAAAAACGTTATTTCTCTATCATCTGACTTTTATTCCAACAAACCTAATTATTTTACTAATTTTACTAACTTTTTTTCACTTTGGTAAAAGTGGCGTCACTATCTGTCTCGCTCACTCATGGCGAACATACCCATTATCCATCTCTCTCATCATTTTGTCTTAAAATTAAGAACCTACCTAGAGCTTGTGTGAATTAAAAACATTTTAACTGAGTAAAATGAGATAGCAAAAATCGGGTTACTTGAGGTTTTAATTTTTTTACTCTTTTCTATTGTATGGAACTAACAAGTATTGTACCATTTTAGAATTCTGATTAAATGCGCCAACTTTTAATGCCACTTGCCAAGGCACTCTAGTACATTTTTTTTATAGGAGGGCCTGTCAAAGTCGACGAATCTTGAAAATTTTAAATTCGTAGTTTAACAAATAGTCTCAATTCTCGGAAACTTGAGGCAATTGTGTCATTATTTTTTATTGGGATTCTAGAAATGTTATTTAGGATTACGTTTCCAAAGTTCAAATGAACAAAAATAAAAAAGAATAACCACAATAACCGAAAAATGGTACAGTTTGATCAAATTTCTAGGTTTTTCTTAAAATGCCCATAATTTTTAAACTGCATGGGATAGATTTTTTTTCAGATTTTTCTCGTGATGGTTATGATCAATCCTGTCACCCCGTTTCGGCTTGACGTTGAGTTTTGGGACACCCTGTATAAGGTGGAGGGGACACCGACGCACCAACGAGCTACATACAGGGTGTAAACAGACTCTTCATGAAGCCGTCAACCAAGCATTATGTACATCAAACTACGTAACTTTACGCAAAAATTAGTGCTGGGAAACGACTTTTTTTTTTGGGCTGAAAAGTCACGCTTTACAGTAGAACTCAATGTAACGCACTCAAAACATTGTGCTGATGGATGGATTGAATAGTAAGGAGGTCCTTGAGGTGTTTAAAGTAAAAATCTTACATTAAAAACATGTATTTAAAAAAAACTTGTGAAAAAGTTGGATCTTTGACCGCCAATATCTCCGTAACTAAAAGTTTCCCAGGTATGGTCTAGAATAAAAAAATGATCACAATGACGGGGAGAACAAGTGCCTTTCGGCTTCGTTAAGAGTCTGTTTACACCCTTTATGTTCAGTACATCAGGCTGAACACAATATTTTAAATCGAGAATTAAAAAACAAAAATGGTTGTCTGTAAAGTCGGTTTACGGACGATCATTTTACGTGATAACATCATAAGATTTTTTTTATACCTACATAGTATAAAACAGAGTCGCTTCCCGCTGTCTGTCCCTATGTATGCTTAGATCTTTAAAACTACGCAACGGATTTTGATGTGGTTTTTTTTTAATAGATAGAGTGATTCAAGAGGAAGTTTTATATCTACGTTGCACCCGTGTGAATACGGGACGGGTCGCTAGTTTTGTATAATACATAGATGCGTCACAAGCCGAACGCTTAGGTCGCTCGTGCCTCTCTATCGCTGCTTCCGTGCTCTCGCTTGCACGCTCGGCTCAGGCGGAACGTGACAGTTTTTCTTGCGTGCAGCCGGCATTCATTGACTTATAAGACGTTATCACGTCAAAAACAAAAAAAAACTGCTATTCTATACCTTTTGTTCGTGTAGGTATTGCACTTTGAAGGAAACAGCAGATTAAAAAAAATATACCGATCAAAAATTTCCATGTGGGGTTTCAGAATGATGTACTGAATATGTGGCAACTTTTTGTGTATCGATGTCCCTTCCACCCTGTGTATATGTGTCGGGGACCTGACTTAAACGTGAAATAGAAATGGTTCCATGAAAAATTACGCGAATATTGTCGAGGTTGTGCGGGTAATAAGGCCATAGTGACCGCATTCAGCCGTTAGTCTATTATGACCATATATATATGTGACTCAAGGTTCCCATTAATTTGGGACCTTATTAGGGCATTTACTGACAATTTACTCCAATGGCTGTGGAGTAGAACCGTATACTTACAAGTATAAGAAGACGCGGTCACCAGATCGCAGGCGCGACATCGTCGGGGAAGCCTGCCTCGCGCGCCTTCCAGTACTCCCCGTTGAACACCCAAGTCTCCTCGCCGCTCTCCTGCGTTTTTCTATAGAAAACAAGTACATCCTAACTGGAGATATTCCTTTTTAGGGTTCCGTACCCAAAGGGTAAAAATGGGACCCTATTATTAAGACTTTGCTGTCAGTCCGTATCTCATGAACCGTGATAGCTAGACAGTTGAAATTTTCACAGATGATGTTATTTTGTTGCCGCTATAACAACAAATAATAAAAATATAAAATATTTAATATTTAAAGGGGGATCCCATACAAGGAACGTGTTTTTTGGTTTTGGTAACGGTTTATGGTACGGAACCCTTCGGCCAGTTTTTTGGTCAGTGGCCACAAGTCACTGTAAACTAGCGCCAAGCTGTGAAAGTATTGTATTTAAGCCAATTTTTGGCATAGCGCAAATTCCTGATGGAAAAGCCCTAGAGCATTTTGCCCGACCCGGGAATCAAAACAAAGTTCTCATGCTCAGCAGTTGCGCTTACGACCACTCGACCAACGTCAGTAGATTCGAAAGTTGAGTGTTGAAGAAATCCATAACTCAACTTAAGGTGGTTGCGTCAGGGTAACCCGCGAAAAATTTTCTTATGTTTTTTTTGTAATTTGCAGGTCAGTGTCAGGTTGTACGTTGATGAAAAATGAGTCGCGCCAGCAACACGTATGTAGTTACAGAGTTACAATCATGAAAATCATCAATACAACCCTCTAAGTTCATGTAACTCTATTCAACTATTTACTGGCGCGACTCATTTTTAATCAACATACAACCTGACAATGACCTGCAAATTGCAAAAAAAGTAAGAAAATATGAGTTTCGCGGGCTACCCTGACGCTTCCACCTTTACACGCGGTTCCAATTCACGACCTACAAACTACTCTCGAGAAGTGGGAGCTGGGACCAGTGGGACTCCATTGCGCCCAAACATATTTATAATTGTTCCTTTAGTAGCTTTTTGTGCCCGATTGATTGCAATAAGATCACCCTCTATTACATCATTTCTGGCGCAATTACATTAGCAGTCATGGCTTTAGATCTACTTTAACTTACCATAAGTTTATGTTCTATGAAACATTTTAGGTTATTGGATATGTAAGTTTTGTGTTTCAAATAAACGAGTTGTTTTTTGTTAAGAAGTTTAATCATACAAATATTGCAAACGCAGAAGTTACTGTTGTCTGAATATTTGCATCTCTTAACAGACGTATGAATTACAATGAAATTTGACACACGGACTTAACCTAAGGATACTAGACATTTTTATCTCGCTTGTATGACCAATAATTTTCGACATTTATTTGGATTTGGATACGGAATCCACGGCACATTAAACTAACACTCGGCAAGTTTGAACTTGTACGGAGTTTGGACGGCCGCGTGCATATTCCGGGCCAGAACAAGCCGGTGTTTCTTTCGCGCAACGCGGATTCCGCATCCGCGATGCTCCGTCACTTAGGACGATAACTCAAGCTTCATGCCTATCGATTGGCTCGAACAATCTGTTGTGATAATAATCACTCAGGACATGTTGATTGCCAGCGCCTGCTAGTTGGATGTGAAACGATTTTATGAAAGAGATAGATGTATTAAAGTAGAACGAAATGTAAGATACAACAAAAAGAAAGGCTTGTCTCGTATTTTAGGATCCCCTGTTAGTAAAGATAAGGTAGTGGTGCTATTTCTATAGTATCAGGCTGTACTTTAAGTTTACTTCTAGTACTATCAATGTGCGGTATCTCTGCTGGTAATCTGTTCTTGTTATAATGCCAATTTATGAGCTGAAGCACTCCGCTTCTTGTATTACTCAGGATTGCATTAAATTGGTTTTCGGATCTTTTTTTGCTTTCCTCATCCCATTTTTGTTTTTTCTCACGCATTATATCAAGAAGGTTATCTACATCTGCAACGACTAGATCGCTTATGTTAAAATTATTAGAGTTCAATAGGCTGGGTAATGCTTTAGGGTTAGATTGTCTTGATCTACTTCTGTATACGCATTTGTCCCTAAAGCATAGCACACTACCTCTGTCGTCCTTGGCATCATTTCTATACCTTCGGTCATTGTCCCTTTCTTTATCTCTGACGTTTCTGTCATCATCATCTCTATTTCTACCGCATCTGTTCCCAACGCAAAGCAACCTACCTCTGTTGTCATTGCCATCATACCTGCCATCCGTGGCATAATTTATATCGCTTCTATCACTGTACTTGCGATCCCCGTCATTATCTCTGACGTTTCTGTCATCGTCATCCCTATTTCTGCCGCATCTGTTCCCAACGCATAGCACCCTACCTGTGCTGTCTTTGCCATTATATCTGTCATCTTTGG
Organism: Lycophotia porphyrea; assembly: GCA_950005105.1. Classification (NCBI taxonomy): domain Eukaryota; kingdom Metazoa; phylum Arthropoda; class Insecta; order Lepidoptera; family Noctuidae; genus Lycophotia; species Lycophotia porphyrea. The sequence continues at coordinate 14,156,060 of OX465406.1, forward strand.
CATAATTTTTATCGCTTCCATCATTATCTCTGACGTTTCTGTCATCATCATCTCTATTTTTGCCGCATCTGTTCCCAACGCATAGCAACCTACCTCTGTTGTCTTTGCCATCATATCTGTCATCCTTGGCATAATTTATATCGCTTCTATCATTATCTCTGATGTTTATTTCATCATCATCTCTATTTCTGCCGCATCTGTTCCCAACGCATAGCAGTCTACCTATGTTGTCTTTGCCATCATATCTGTCATCCTTGGCATAATCTTTATCACTTCTATCATTATATGTGCGATCCCTGTCATTATCTCCGACGTTTCTGTCATGATCATTTCTATTTATGCCGCATCTGTCCCCAACGCATCGCAATCTACTTCTGTCGTCTTTGTCACCATATCTGTCGTCCCTGGCATTATATCTGTCTCCCCTGTCATTATCTCTGACGTTTCTTTCATCATCATTTCTATTTATACCGCATTTGTCCCCAATGCATCGCAACCTACTTCTGACATCATTACTGTTACCCCTGTTATCATCTCTGATGTTGCTTTCATCATCATCTCTATCTCTGCTGCATCTATTCCCAACGCATCGTAAACTACCTGTGACATCTTTGTCATCATATCTGTCGTCCCTGCTTTCATATCTGTCACTCCTGCCATTATCTCTGATGTTTCTTTCATCATCTCTATTTCTGCCGCATCGGTTCCCAACGCATCGGAATCTACCTCTGTCGTCTTTGTCATAATATCTGTCTCCCCTGTCAACATATATGACGTTTCTTTTATCATCATCCCTATTTTTGCCGCATTTATCCCCAACGCATCGCAACCTAACTCTGTCGTCACTGGCATCATATCTATCACCCCAGTCAACATCTCTGACGCGTCTTTTATCATCATCTCTATATCTGGCGCATCTGTTCCCAGCACATCGCAGTCTACCTCTGTCGTCTTTGTCATCATATATGTCACTCCCTTTATCATTTCTGATCCAGTCACATACGTCCCCAATACATCGCAAGATATCCTTGTCATGTCCGTCATTATCATCACTGTTGGAACGCAAATTACGGGTAATATCTTTGTAAACACCATCGTCATCGTTTCTAACATTGCTGTTATCTAAATTACTTTTTTGACTGCACCGGTCTCCATAACATCGCAGATTATCTCTATCATTTCTATCGTTGCCATCTCTATCTATGCTGCATCTCTTTCCATTGCACCGCAATTGTCTGTTATAATGAACAATATTGTCATTATATTCTCTGCTATCGCTGTCATCTCTGTAGCTGTTATGATTATCGTTTTCTCTGTTTTTGACACAACCGTTACCATTGCAAACTAGCTCTAAGTTACTTCCATCAAGTTGTAAAAAATTATCTAGATCATTTAGGAATTTGAGAACTTCATTTTTGTTGACTGAATTACTTTCTTCCTCAGTATTATCATCATCTTTTTGCCCTGACCCAATGATATTGGCGTTCAGTGGGTTTGTATCATTCCATAATATTTCTGTACATGCCATACCTTTTTTACATTTTTTTGCTTCTACAGTTATAACAGCATTATCGTTTCCAAGGAATAAATTCACGTCTTTTAGGGTTCTTTCTCCCTCTTCCCAATCCGTCTTCTTTTTACGTAATCCTTGTTCAATTTCAGAGTTTCGGTATTCGTCATTGTCATAATTTCGATTGCCACCATTATATGTTAATTTAGTATTATGATGATTTTCCAAGTCATCTACGTAGTCATTTGATTTTGCATCACCATATACTTGTTCTAATAGCTGTTGGTTAATGTTGTCCAAAAAATGATGTTTTTTCCAGTGGGGGTTTCCATTTGTAACAATAATTATTCCGAAAATAATGAAATTAGAGACCTTAGATACCATTATTTTTACTTGTACCATACTATTAGGAACTGAGGATAATCAAGAGAGTAGTTTCATTATATCGTTTGGTTACGGGGCAGAATAATTGATTGTGAAATTGGTTGATGATGGAAATACGGTTCATAACTAAGCGTGAGATTGGAAATTAAAAACAAACTATATAACGTAATCGCGTTTCGAGATTTATGGTGTAAGCGGGCCTAAGTCTGATTCATCTGTATGTCTGTTTGTCACAGAGTCGTATCTTCAGAACCATTAACATACACTTCCGATGTTGAGGCAGTGCATAAATACTTCCATCCCACGTACGTTCCCGTAGGATAATTTTTGGACTCTACGCGGGTGATGCCGCAGTTAAAAGCTAGTCCTATATGAATGCTCTTTCTTTCGTACTCACCGGAACCAAGCGGCTTGGTGTAGCGAGCTGTCCCGACGTCTGTCTCGTTGTGACTGTTCTAGTTGGTGCTTCAATTGTTCTGCGGCGTCCACGTCGCCTTCTTCTAGAGCGCGCTGGTCGGGCCTGTGATGGTATAAAATATTATTTTAAGTAAAATAAATATTTGATGGGAAATCATCAAATGACTTCTCCCGCTTTGGGCAGAGCGGAAGGGAGTGTCAGACTTGTACTGACTAAAACCCATCCATGTTCCTTCCTTGTCCTTTGTGTTCCAGGGCCGCGGTATCTCTTTCGAACAGCCCGCAGCCCTGGCAGGCATCGGCCCTTGCGGGCCCCTCCCTATTTGCTGACATCTCTTTGAGGCGCGCGTGGAACACGAACGCGCCGTCAACACGGCCTGTCGTCAAAAGACGGACGGACGGCGAGCTATAAATATTTACCCTTAAAAAGCATTTTAATTCATGGCAACAGTTGGTAATTTTCGTTTGTAAATTGGAGTGGTTTCATGTCAAGGCCCCTTAGGGTGAAATTGCACCTGTCAGCAGTGATTCCGATTTAGCTGGGTGATATAGGTGTTGGTTTATTTTAGTATCACCCTTAACCTTTTTGCTACTTATTTACTATTGCTTGTTATACGAAAGCGTACCACATACATTTTCGGGTCCACCTAATTCAGCACAGCGAGGCGGCAAAATATACATCCAACTTTGCGCTCGGGTTGTCCTGAACCAGGCAAAATTGGCGGTAATATTTTAATAAATTCCAAAAGTGCAATAATATTATGAAAACGTACATAAAATTCATTAGAAAAATTCTTAATAAAACCACAGTTATACTTCAACACGAAATCATCCAAATACAGTCAAAGAAACCTTAACTAAAACAGACGCGCCCCCCGCGAATGCAATATGGCAGGAAAAATATAAAGTACGAAGGTGTTCAACTTTACAACAGTCTACCGGCAGATATCAGGAACACATCTTCTTTCAACCTATTTAAAGCTAAACTCAGGTAGTACGTCACTAACAACACAAAACTATTCAGTTACTCACAATAATATGTCAACATCGTACCCACCGGTATTAAGATAACAAAACTGTTAACTACTGGACTACACTTTACCTTAGATACGTATTTATTGGAAAGGGTGTAAAAAGACTCTTAACGAAGCCGTAAGGCACTTGTTCTCACCGTCATTGCGATATTTTTTTAGTTCTATACCATACCTGGGAACCTTCTAGTTACGGAGATATTGGGGGACAAAGTTCCAACATTTTCACCTTTTTTTTTTTAAACATGTTTTTAATGTATTTTTTTACTTTAGACACCTTCACAACCCCCATTATATTCAATCCATAGACCAGCACAATGTTTTGAGTGCGTTACATTGATTCCTACTGTAAAACGAAATGTTTCAGCCCAAGAAAAAAGTCGTTTCCCAGCACTAATTTTTGCGTAAAGTTACTTAGATTGATGTACATAATGCTTGGTTGACGGCTCTGTGTAGAGTGTGTTTACACCTTGTATGTAGCACATACAGAAAGAAAGAAAAAAGAAAGAAAAATCAATTTCCAATTGTTTATTGTCCTTATTTGGCATTAATAACACCTTAAAAATTATACAGAATAAATAAACAAACAGCATACCTGAGCCGGGTGTCCGTGTGTGGCAGTGTGTCCCTCATGGCGGGCTCCATCTCGTTGAGCTCCATCGCGAACCGCGTGAAGCCGTAGTAAAGCTCATGCTCCGGAGGCATCGCGCCTGCATAGCAACCATATTATTATTAATGAACTGCTTTCAAAGCGGTTTTAGTGATCAGGGTCACTAATTTAGAGAATCGATGCTTGGAGTATGTTGGACAAGCATTTTCTTGTAACTTTTTCCCTTTCTGTCACAGTTTATGAACCATCAAGTTCACTCACAATTTAACAAACGTTAAAGGTGTCTGGCGGGACATTCCACCACACGAAAGTATCTGGCAGTGGAGGAGGTGTATCATCATACTAACTCTTATGTAGTTAAAAAAAAACAGTATAATAGCAGCTATTTAGGACATAAAAATGGTAACTGCAAAAGCCACTACGACCGACTCTTCATAATATCTATTATTTTTCGGATGGGAAATCATCAAATGATTTCTCCCGCTCTGGGCAGAGCGGAAGGGAGTGTCAGACTTGTACTGACTAAAACCCATCCATGTTCCTTCCTTGCCCTTTGTGTTCCAGGGCCGCGGTATCTCTTCCGAACAGTCCCGCAGTCTTCTTGGGATCTCCCTCTATTAGAATTAATTGCAACTCACTAAAGTGCGTGGTCCAATCGCACGTTTAAGTGCTTAGCTGAAAATGAATGATGCTTGCGACAGGACTTCTTACTCCACCAAATGACGCCTTTGCGTGACAGGACGAGATAGAGATACACGAAAACAATAATACGTGCTTGCAAATGTGATTACATCCTAAATATCTTATTATTTCGGTCACTATCGCACAACTGTCAAATTACCATTGCAAGATAGAGACGGAAATATTTATGTGACCCAAAGTACTTGCTAAGTAACATTTATCAAAATTTAGTATTTTAGTATTCGTCTTCTTAAAATAAATTATACAAAGCAATGCGCCTGCCTGGGTTCAAGCCCACGACTTACTGCTCGTAAGTCGGGGCCGCCACCACTGGGCCACCGCTGCTCTCTGTAATTTATTTCATCACCACTGCTCTCAAAACGGTGAAGGAAAATATCGTGAGGAAACCGGCATGTCCTAGAACCATAAATTCGAAGATATGTGACATCTACCAACCCGCACTGGGCGCGGGGTGGATTGTAGCCCATTCCCTCTCATAGAGAGGAGGCCTGTGTCCCAACAGTGGGAACATTATAGGCTGATTACGCTTCTCAAAATGTATACTAAGAGTAGGCGTTATGTTTCAGACAATATGGTTCAAGATGCTATGACATACATCGACGTGAACACTTACCATCAACTTCTGCTTGCTTGTTTGCCTCTTATTTATACAAAAAAGAAATATATTAGTAAGGGAGTACCACTAGCTTACGAAGGAGCTCATTCGTAATTACTACCACGTGTATTTCTTCGCTAAGTTGAATTGATGTGCTGCGGGTTCGGTTTAGTTAGCTAATAGGCAAATGAGATATATTAGTGTTCTCATTCAGGTATCTATACTCTGTTTTTTTAAACCCTGAGACTAAATTGACACATGCTAATGTCAAACTTATAAATAATGATACCAGCTCTTTTGTGTAGTGTTGTACCTACGATACCGGTTTGTTGAATCGTAACTTTTTATATTTATTAGACGATTAGAAAAAAAAAACAGATGCCATCAGTGCTGTACTGCTGTCCCCAAACGGATATATAAAGCCTTTTCTCTTACAACACGGCATTTTTTTTTAAATGTAAAATGACATGCATGCGTGATTAATGAATACCTGTAAGTAATTAATTAAAATGTATGTTCACATTATATACATCATACCTTATTACTTTTGTATTATTTCGTTTTAACCTTTTGAACGCCAGAGCGTTAACGCATGGACGCCCCCTCCACACCAAGCCATAAATTAAACGCAAATACCTACAGAAAACATAGGGATTCCAACATCTTATCGATATGTTATCGATAACCAATTAATCATTGCTTTTCGTTCCATATTTTAAAATAAAATATTACTCGTTGCAATATTCTTTTATTTAATTTGACCACTTTCATACTATCATTAAACACCAGTTACAAAGTTCTAAACAACCTAAAAGCAGACTTTAGAACTACAAACGAATAGATCAAATAATAATAAGGTACATCACTAATCTCGTTCGTGACGTCATTCGCTGTCGGGAAGACCCGACTCTGGCGTGGCTGGCCCGACTTTTGATCCTCACATGCGATTAGGGATTAATATTGCATTATGGGATATAATAAACAATAATCATATAGTGTTTAAAAGTCTGTAAGTGCGGCAAGTAACTATTTAAACAATAAATAAATAAATTTAAAATAATTTAATCAATGTACTTATAATTATTAATCAGTTACTTGGCAAACTTGTGTCATCCAAGTCCTTTTGCTGTTGCACTTTTCTAATCACGTTCAGTAAATTGACATACGTTACTGAACGCTTCCCTTCGGGCACTCGAACCAGTTCAAAAGCGATGAGTCTTGCGAACGCCGTATTTCGTGGGTCCTGGTTGGTTAAAATCCAACGGAGGCAACAATCGATCGATAGATATCAATTATAGTTTTTTCCGAATATTAATTAATAATTTTTATTTTTTTTTAGGAATATTCAGATACGAAAGGTTGTCATTAAAAAAATATTGTCGAAATAAGAGTAAGCTACTTTTAATAAAATGTTTCATAAATTTGAAATATAAGTTACCTTACTTTCCCATCACTAGCTGTCGTGTCTTGCCGACTGTGGCGTGAGGAAGAACACTTTTTTACGGATTTCGATTAGCAATTTTTGATGATTGTATTTTCTAGTGAAATGTAACTAATGAATATATCTTGGTGCCACTTTACAATATTTCATTAATATATTTTTAAATAATAGGAAAAAGAAACACAGAAAACTTAATTTATTATATTTATTTTGTGCTAAAAAAATGACATATTTTTGTCGTCTATAGACGACGGTGGCGTGTTGGGCACGATTTCATTTGTCGGCTATACACGCCTACAACTTTTGTTCAAGATAACTTAAAAAAAAACTTAAAAAAACGATACTACATGATTTTATTAACGGCAATATACGGTAGTGGTACATCACTATTTAAGAATTGCAAAAAGCTGGCAACCATCGTAATGTCAATTTAGTCTCAGGGATTCAAAAAACGCACTTTAGATGCCTTTGGTATTTCAAATATCTATTTTCTTTTGTTAGCGTATCGATGGCAAAAAGTTTAAATGTGCATAGCCCAAAACTCAATACATCATTAGGTACGCAGGTGATAGGGGCATGCGGTGTATGCGGTGTAAGGTGGAAGGAGGGCCATTGTCTGCGGGGAGCCGGCAGTGACGAATTAAGGTTTCACACATTAACTCAGAAAGGGATCGTCACCGTATCAACTCGAGTCATTCAGTATTCTAGCTCTGTATGAAACTGACTACTGCAAAAAATACTGATCTGTGCTTGTAAGTGTAATTTTGCGCGTTGTGCGCTGCTATTAAAAAAATAAAGGTTCTACTTCCACGTACCAGGTCTCCACAAGCAGCGGGCGGCAGGGGGGTCCCCCGCGTGCAGCGCCTCGGACCAGCGCCCCTGCAGGCGCAGGCGCTGGCCCGCACCCGACACGAAGCCGCGCACTTCGTGACGGCTGCTGGACCACGAGCTCGCCTAATGACAAACATTATTACAAATTGTGAAAATGGAACCCGAAAATAAATCTAGACTAAAGCCTGTTTGAGCTTACTCGATGCGCATCACTCACTAGTATAATTTTATGGACTAGTTCTGTTTGGTATCACTCTTATTAAGGTGGTTGTGTCAGGGTAGCCCACGAAATTGTATTGCATCAATATAACTCTGTAAGTAAATTTAATCCTATTGAATGACTTTTTCATGAAATATTCCTTGAATAGGATTATATGAACTTAGAGGGTTGTATTGATGATTTTCACGATTTTAATTGTGTAACTACATACATTTTACTGGCGCGACTCATTTTTCATCAACATACAACCTAAAACTAATCTGCAAATTGCAAAAAACGTAAGAAAATTTGAATTTCGCGGGCTACCCTGACGCAACCACCTTAAAGACCCGAGCAGAGAATGTGTGCGCTTGGCTTGTGCTCGCACCGAGTGATGCCGCGTCACGTGCACGCAGCGGACGCGTGCCGACGGATTGTGCAACATAGTCCTCAATATCAAGTAGTTCGGATTTTTAACAGGTTGCCATTAGACTTAAAAACGATAATTTACAAAAGCTCATTTAAGTCAAGACTCAAAGCATTCCTATTGGAGAAATGTCTGTATTCGATAGACGATAATATATCCACATTTTAAAGTTTTTTTTATTAGTATGTTATTGATTTTTATATATATATATATATATATATTTGCTGTTATTGAATTTTTAATTGTATTGAATTATAAATTTGTAAATTTATAATTTTTTTTTTCTATATCTTTTTGTGTTAAGTTTATAATTTTAATGAATGTGATTTTTATTTTTTTTAGTTTTAGATGTGTGATTTCAAACACAATGTGAATTGTTCCTGAATAAATTGAATTGAATTGAACTATATAATATTAAAAATGCGAAAGTTTGTGAAGACATAGATGTTTGATACTCTCACGCAAAAACGACTGAACGGATTTGGATAAAATTTGGCACACAAATAGTTTATTATAGGATACTTTTTACTCTAGTAATAAAAAGAGTTAAAATACTCTTAACTAAGCCGAAAGGCGCTTGTTCTCCCCATAACTGCGATGTTTTTTTATTCTAGCACATACCTTTTAATTACGGAGATAATGGGGGTCAAAAGCTCCAACTTTTTCATTTTTTCAATAAGATTTTAATCACCTCCACGACCCCCGTACTATTCAATCCATTCATCACCAATATAATATAATAATGCTGAGTCCTACCGTAAAACGTGATTTTAAACCCAAAAAAAGAGTTACTTCCTAGCAATAATTTTTGCGAAAATTTGCTTAGTTTGATCTTCGTAATGCTTCGTGAAGAGATCGTTTACAGGGTGTAAACGAACTCTTCACGAAGCATCACGTCTATGATCCCGCGTGACAACTATCGAACTCCACGCGGTCGAAACCGCGGGCATAAGCTAGTCTTTCATAATTTTACAGGCATTTAGTATGCTCCGGTCTTTAACGCTATTGCAATCTAGGTTATCTTTCAATATTATAGTACAAACATATAACACCGGATTTATAGCACAATTGCTTTATTACGTACCTTAATAAAGTTTAGTTTGCAAGTAATATCAGTTCCGTGGCAGGTGATGTGCATGTCTCCGTACTGATCCACCCACCGCTGACCGCCGAACAAGTTGTGGACGCATGTCGTCACCTGTGTACGAAACAATCAATTAGTCATTTCAATATCGTCCCAGGCTCCCAGTGTAATATCCTCGTCCTTATAATTATTATTCGGGGACTCCCATAATTTATTTTATAACTGCATCTTAGGGCGCCTTCACATTACGTCGCAAGAAGTGCGGCAGCAGCGCGGCAGCCGCGCGATAGCAGCGGATGCCTTCTCATTACAAATACAGCCGCGCGACTAAGGGTGGCCACCCTTAGTCGCGCAGTTCATTTCCACAATGGACTTAATTAATCATTTACTGTTGTTGTTATTCATGAATAAACATGTCCAGTTAGGGTCAAATTACGTGTCCCGACCTATACGTACGAAAAGTCCTAAATACGTATCAATAATATAATAAAATAACATATATGTACCCGCTGCACTTTTCTCTGGCCCGGTTTTATTACTGAAATTTGGAATAAACAATTCACATAATTCATTCCAGTTTTTCTTTTTTATGGTCCTGTTGCTGTAATCATCGGTCCTCGAATCCCACAAAGCTGGACGTGTTTGTACTTGAATAATAAATTGTTCTGTGTCAAATTCGCTCATTGTGAAATAATGTTCTACCGTACGTATGATTGCAACACTGGCTCGAAGTCAACTGACAGCACGCGGCTGCCGCGCTGCCGTCCAGTATGGACAATCACGTGTCGCGCGGCTGTCGCGCTGCTCTTTTTAGTATGGAATTAGCCGCCTGTGAACAACGCGTCTGTCGCGCTGCTGCCGCACTACTTGCGACGTAATGTGAAGGCGCTCTTAATCAGTGAAGTCATATATCACCATAACAACATCACGTTTTATCCCCGAAAGATTAGGCCGAGGTGTAACTAATAGTACACCCACATTTCGCCAGTTATTTTTTTAAGTTCCATGTAATAGGGGGCGAGCTAATTGCCATCTACCAGACAAAAATCCTTCGTGGGTGCTACTGACACTAATCCAACCCAATAACACTTTGCCCGATTTGGGAATCGAAAGCAGGACCGCATGCTCAGCAGTCCTACGAGACAGTCATTTGAGGGGTTCTTTTGTAAGATGACTTTGAAGGACTTGTCTAATGCACCCGTCCTACTGCCGACGAGGAAGCGATACTCAAGAGACGCACAAAAGATTGTAGACGTAAGGTACAAGTTTTTCTGTCAGGGCTGCGGGACTGTTCGGAAGAGATACCGCGGCCCTGGAACACAAAGGGCAAGGAAGGAATATGAATGGGTTTTAGTCCGTACAAGTCTGACACTTCCTTCCACTCTGCTCAGAGCGGGAGGGGTCATTTGATAATTTCCCATCCTAAAAAAAAGGTACAAACTTTTTCACAAGGCAAGACAGTAGACGAGTTTGTTTACCTTATTCCAACTGTAATGGTCTCCGGTGCTCAGTAACCTGACATGCACTCTGCCAGTGGGCTGGAACTCCATGGACTTGCCCCAGAACTTGGTCTTGATGCGTGCCTCCTGCCAGAAGCACCATTTGCTGGACTCAGCGTGGCATGCTGAGATTGGTGGGTGGTGGGAGACCTGATGGAAAATGTTTGTTATTATGTCCTATCGTATTAAGAATTGCCAAACTTAAATGGCAGTGGGCAGGGCACATTGCTCGCAGAACGGATGGCCGATGGGGCCGTAAAGTTCTGGAGTAGCGACCGCGAACCGGAAGACGTTGCGTTGGAAGGCCTCCCACTGGACCGATGACCTAGTGAAGGTTGCGGGGATCCGCTGGATGCGAGTCGCACGGGACCGGTCATTGTGGCGACACTTGGGGGAGGCCTATGTCCAGCAGTGGACGTCTTTCGGCTAATGATGATGATGATGATGTATTAAATGAGTAATATTGGTATTTATATTTGTAATCACGTTCTCGAAAACTGCTATAACGATTTCGATGAAAGTTGCAATATAGCGGTTTGCGGGGGCGCAAATCGATCTAGGTTTTTTTTTTCTTTATTTTGCCTGAACAAAGCTCGGTCGCTCAGGTACTGTATATAATATAGCGTGTTGAGACAGTGAAAAAGCTGTTTTTAGAAGCAGTCAAAATAACATACTGGTTGTTTTTACATCTTTTTTAAATCTACTTCCTCTTTTTTTTTTGTCTTGCTTTGTCAATTTATGAAATATGGGACAGATTTATTGGTCATGGATCCTTGAATTGTTGGTCATAGACCAAATTCAGTCGAAGGGAAAGCTGACAGAACCTTTGTTGTACTGTTTCTACACATAACTTTCACCATATCGTTGTTCCCTTTTTTGAGGAGTCTGATGCTGAGTTAAGCTATATCTTAGTATTCTAGCCTTGACTGACCTGCTCAGCCAGGAACCGGAAGCCCTTATCGTCGCGCACGCACTCGTAGGTCTCTGCCAGCAGCGGGTTGAAGGGCTTGGAGGCGGCGCGGTGCGCGGACGACGCGTACGCGCTCACTGCGAACGCGGCTATGAGCGCCATGCGTTCTATTGCGTTCTTGCATTCTGAAGCCGAGTCTAGGAGTTCCGAGTATTCTAGCTCTTCGCATAGTCTCTGAGGGAGGTTTTAGTTATGTTAGTCATTCTGAAAAGTTGAACATATTTTTATTGATCGAATTTGTGAAGAAAGGTACAAGTAGAAAGTTAAGAAAAAAAACGGGTTGCACTCCGGGAGTGCCGGCAGAAGTGAAAACTTGAAACAACGCCATATAGCTTAAATATCAGAAATTTCAATAGTTTTCTGCAAGAACGAAAGATGTCACTGCTGTAGAAAAAATTCAAACAACGCCATCTAGCTTAAACTACACGCACACTCGCGCAAGCGCCCTGCGCCGCCGATTCAATCTGACGAGAGTTTAAGCGTTTTTACCCATCCCAAAAAGTGCACAACGCCGCTAAAGAAGATTTACCTTCAAAAAATTGCACATGGGATTTCTGAAGTTTTATCATGTGTATTTCCAAAAACTGGTAGTGTAGTCAAATCTTAATTAATGTTCACAACAATAGACTCGGCCTTTCTTCTAGAAGTCTGATTATGTCAATGAATAAATCTCATATGAGTTGTTGTTACTGTTAGATCAAACCGATCAACCAATCATGAATTGACATAACATACTGATACTGAATACCTATTATTGAACAAGTATCGAGCGGTAAGACATTAGAGAAAACATATTCTCATATGATCATCTGTCAAATCCATCATCTGTCTTTGTCATGTCAATCTATCTTCTCATTAGCACGCTCACTGTCGTAGTTTTCTTTTGCCGTGGTTTGAGCCCTATCCTGACCTTTTTAACAATAAAATTGCATTATACAAATTAGGTCCTCACCTGCAACATATTCAGGGGCTCATTAATAGTCACGGGCATGGATATCTGGCTGAGATCCTTCCCGATGTTCTTGTAGAGCAGGTTCCAGAGGCTGGGCCCCCCCGGCGTGGGGCGCGGCGCGGGCAGGCGCACGCGGCGCGACCAGCTGTAGGGCGCCGGCGCCGCCTCGCGCGCGCGCAGCGTCACCTGCTCCGCCGACACTACTGGCGGACCACGCCCGACCTCTATTATATTATTTTTGTACAGGAGGATGGTGGGAAGGGGTGTTTGACATCTTTTAAGATTTTATTGAAATAACTGACGACTGACTGATAATAATAACTGTGTAAAAACCGATGCCGAAAAAAAAATAAAGATGAATGTTTTGATGATGATTTTTAAATGAATTTATTTATTTATTTTAATATTATTTTTGTGAGAAACTAAACGAAAGTACGAGACTTTCTATTTTCCTTGCAGTGGGACAACGCTACTAAAAAGACGAAATTTAGAAACAGCTATGCGCTTTTAGAACTTTACAAGCGACTTTATTTTGTTTTTCATTACTTACTTTAACTTAGAACAGAATTGTTTCTACCTAGACACTGGACATTTTAATGTATTTTTTTTCTGTGACTGATCTCGTTAAAGATTTTTGCAAAAAACGTTTTAGTCAAACACCCCATCATTTAGGAAAATGACAAGGAGGTTTAAATTCAGGTTCATGGAATTGCCAATTGAATGAAGGGAGGAGGTATTTAGTAGATAGTGGCTGAGAAAGAAAGAAACGGAAATTTTAAATTGAAAGGTACTGGTACGGTAAGGGCTTCTAAGATAAAGTGGAAATGGATGTACAAAAGGAATGATTGAGGACTGAGAAAGGAAAAAAATATGCCATAGATTTTAAGATATAATAAAGCACATGTACTACCGAGTTCACCGAAGGTCGACCAATTTTCAACCTTATCACTTAGGGCACGGATTCCCAAAGTGTCGTTTATGTCCACCCTTTGAGGTCGACATAAACGAAAACTTATTCTGGGGGTCGACGAGGTCTAAAAATCGACCCCTACTAATTGACACAAGTTCTTATTAGAAACTTTCAAGATACTGTATAAGCTGTGTTACGATTACCAACATGAAAAATTGCTACTAGTGCGTTCAAAAGTTCGTATATTTACTGAATTTATGTCTGTTTATCATGTTAAATTTTGATGAGAAAATGATGTCAAGTGTATTCACTTAACCAACCGCAAAGTTTTTAAATTGTTAAGTATTTTGTATCAATAGGAAAAAAAAACTATATGGGAGATAGGATTTTTAAAGTTATTTGGCTATGGGGATCCGAGGTATCAGTTCATTTTGGAAAAGGGGTCTCATGCCCAAAATAGTTTGGAAATCCCTGACCTAGGGCATAAGGGTGAAAACTGGCAGACCTTCAGTGCATTCGGTAGTACTTCCAGTTTCATCAAACAAGTTATTGATCAATCTCTTTTGTTTAGTAATCAGTTCATGTAAGTCATTACAACAGACATATAACACATTAGTACAATGTTTTGAGTACAGATAGCTTGTAGAAACCGGCCGTTCGTATAAAGATTTTTTCTATCACATTTGCCAATTGGCTATGTTTGGTTACATTTTAGATTGAGACTAAAAAAATAAGCACAGATAAAAACAGAGCACTTGAAAGGGGAAAAAAACATAGCTGGTGAAAATGTATCTTCGAGGATTACAAAGCCTTATGTTATGTTATGTTAAAAGAAAATGTCAAGGTATGGGTCAATTGTTATTTTTCCATAATTATGAAAAACATAGGATAAAAAGGTATTCAAGATTCCATACGAGCAATGAAAAAGGGGAATTAGAAACTCATCTACGACTCACATAGTCCTCGAAATGTTCGCTAGCTATTAATACACGAACAGTTAGTTAAAGCTACACACACAAATACAGACTCACTCGCACCATCAGAGTTGTCGGAGCTGGCTGACCCTTCCTCGCTGCTGAGGGAACCGGCTTCTGAGGAGGAGTCGCCTTCTAGCTCGATGACGCCGGACTAGAAAGAGATATTTTAGGGTAGGGTATGTTTTTGAAGTGAAAACTTCTTTAGCATCGTTGTGATTTGAAAGTCGATGAAACGAAAAAGCGACAGTAAAAAGAGACAGACACATACATTCATAAGATTTGACGTGGGAGAAAATGAGACAGGAAGCATTATACAGTGTTTATCTTGAAGCCAAAATTTTTGAAGGTTTTACTTCTACCACGTGTGAATTGCACACATGTTTTTTTTCATGTTAATGGGTGAATATAAATCTACTTAGATTTGTATGTAGCGACCTGCACGCGTAGCATGACCACCACCGTGGCAACGAGTTTTGTCGACGGAAGAATCGACAAAATGACAGATTGTAGAAATATTCTATCGTCGTAAGCATGGCCATGATAAAAATGTACAGTCGCGGCCTTTTCCCTCTGATCATTTAAAAAAAAATCGCTTGAATCATGCAGAGGCGCCCCGCCGGCTAGAAAGCGCTTCATGTTGTAAGTGCAAGCAAAATTGAGCTTAGTGGTGATCAGGCGGGAGTGTCCTCGATTGTACAAAAGAAATGTTTCTATTCTTCAGTCGACAAAACTCTACAACATAAAGCATGACGACAATTTTTTTCTATTTTTGACACTTGGGGGTAGAAGCATTTTTTATCAACGAATGTCAAATAGACTACATGGGATTGGACCTAGATTAAGACAAGACTTTTTTATAATTTTTCTTTGTGTTTATTGACCTACTTATATTGATTTTAAAAACATGTCGGGGTCCTACTGTCGCTGTCTCCTCAGTTTTTAGACCGAGAAGAATGAAAATAAAAAAATGCTCATTTTCATCAACACTAAGTGCCGCCTAACTGAATGCCTAATGCCCGTTTTCACCAACACTAAGTGATACCTAACTCAATGCTTAATTCCCGTTTTCACCAACACTAAGTGGTACCTATCTGAATGCCTAATGCCCGCTCTCAACAACTCTAAGTGCCACCTAACTGAATGCCTTATGCCCATTTTCACCAACACTAAGTGACACCTAACTGAATGCCTAATGCCTCGCATCTCTTCTCCTCTCCGCTTCGCACATCTTCGCTTTGGTGGAATCCGTGCTTAACCTTTTGAATGGGGCCAAAACCATAACAAGGGAAAGGAAAACGTTTATATGAATTTTTTCGCCTTCATAATAGACTGAAAGCTACTAGTACTTCTAGTTCCCGCGTCAAGTGCTGGTACGAAGAGTTCCGTACCCGGTCTGTTAGTCACCATGACTTCATATCCATTCAATGTGATACGCAATATCAATGTTATGACATTCTCAGTTGTCATCAAAGTTCGGTGTACAACTGAAGCTTGATAGTCACCGATATACGATAGTCGATAATCAAAAAGATAGCCAATAGCTGATGATATAACCGGTCACGGACGTCTGTGGGTTCACTTTGGCCTTAAGCTGGCCTATCGTTGTATGGAGTTTTAACAGAATCATCATCTGCCTAGCTTTTTCCCAACTATGTTGGGGTCGGCTTCCAGTCTAACCGGATGCAGCTGAATACCAGTATTTTACATGGAGCGACTGCCTATCTGACCTCCACAACCCACTGAATACTGGGTAATACGATACCTCTTGGTAAGACTGGTTGTCAGACTTTTTGGGCCAGTGACTACCTGTAACGACTGTCAAAGATGTGCAAATGACAGCCGGGACCAACGGTTTAACGTGCTTTCCGAGGCACGGAGGAAACTCGGTATGTAATGGGTGGTCACACATCCACAGTCCAACCTAGGCAAGCACGGCTTAACCTAAAGATCGACCCGAGCGGCTGTTATTATTTTGCCACGAGCTCCTTCTCCAAGGAGTTTTAACAGAATAAGATGCCAATTTACACTAGTTTTTTTTTACCAGTAACGTACGGCGATAAGTTATTTGTGTTCTTTCTTAAAGACCTCTACTAATCTTCTGACTTCTATGAACTGTTTCTTATTACAAAAATAGGGACGAAACCTTACCTCATCAGCTGCAATAATCTCCGTGGGCTTCAAATCCTCATGCTCTTCAGCATCAAAGAACTCTGAAGCAGACACACAAGAGGAACTGTAGCTCAGTGACTGCTGAAAGGGACGGTTGTTCATCTGTGGAGACATGCGGGTCAGCTGGAACAAGAAGATGCGGTCAGCTGCAAGAATAGGCTTTGTGTGAAGTCGGAAATTGAATAGGGAAGGCAACTGTAAATCTAAAGGCGCTAGCATAGCTTGTACAATGGGGAAGGCTAGTCAAAGCTGATTGTAGATGGCGTGTCCATAGCTTAGTCCCAATCTGACCAAAGAGGTCAAGCTATTTTGAAATATAAAATGACATTGACAGATTTCTAACCCATGACGATGTTTGCATCCTCTTTGGTCAGATTGGGACTAAGCTATGGACACGCCATCTACAATCAGCTTTGACTAGCCTTCCCCATTGTTTACCAACTTAAATTTACCGGCAATTTGAATTTCAACTGTCATTTTTAGACACTCATATGAAATAGAAAATTAGGGTATGTCAGGGGGACCCCAGAGAGTTTTGCTATATATTTATTTGTTATAAAGGGTGTAAACAGACTCTTAACGAAGCTGAAACGCATTTGTTCTCCCCGTCATTGCGAAAATATTTTTGTTCTATACCATACCTGGGAACCTTCTAGTTACGGAGATATTGGGGGTCAAAGTTCCAACTTTTTCACTAGTTTTTTTTTTTTTTAATACATTTTTTTAATGTATGATTTTTACTTTAAACACCTCCAGGACCCTCTTACTATTCAATCCATCCATCAGCACAATGTTTTGAGTGCGTTATATTGAGCCCTACTGTAAAATGTGATTTACCAGCCCAGAAAAAAAGGCGTTTCCCAGCACTATTTTTTTCGTAAAGATACTTAGTTTGATGTACATAATACTTGGTTGGCGGCTTCGTGAAGAGTCTGTTTACACCCCGTATACCTATCAAGTTTTCATGATGAATAACCCTCTGGGCTCTCCTAGCAGTAGTATGCCAATTGTTTAGATACAAATAAGTATCACTGTTGGACGTAGGCCTCCCAAATTAGCGCTGGAGAATTGCAGGTACGTGTTCTCTACTCAAAGACTCGTCTGCTCCAACGGATATTCGTCCTTTGACAAACTTAGCCAGGTCACTGCCAACTCTGCAGGCTATGTCGATAACCCCCAGTTGTTTTTGGTATTGCTTAGCGGCAAAAAAAAAAAGTGGTCGCGTTTATATTAGTCGTCTACCCGAATCCGATTTCCTATAGAATTCCGACAAACGGTCAACTGTAAATGAGCGGGGTCGAGTCGAGTCTTCGAAGAATTTAGTCCAGCTTTTGTTTCGGTTACCCGAATTCGGATACCCAACGCCAGTTTTACTTCAGACTCTATCAGTGCACGTGGGCGCAGGTTTTCGACCTTGTAGTAGTTATTCCATTGCGACGACAAGTGTAATTAATGCATCGGTTCTCCGAATACGAGTAAACACTTTAGAGCACCCGAATTCGGGGAAACGACCACGTGTAAACGTACCATTACAAAGAGATTTTCTTTTTAGTTTTCCCATACTATCCCACTTCTGAGCAAAGGCCTCCCCCCATTCCTTCCACAAAGAGATTATTCTGCGATAAATACAAGTAGACTTACAGCTTCCGAGTTGGGTCCGACGGAAGATATCTCGGCGAGGTCCGACGCGTCGTGTATCCGCGAGAGGCGCGAACGTAGCTCTGTGCGGAATACTTCACTCGTCATTATTTACGTTACAATGTTGCTGACTGTACTACCGGCTAATTATACACCGTGACTTTTTAGTCGTCTGACAACGGTAGCCCACTTCATATATCCAATGACTACTATACATTCATAACAAAAAAAATGGTATTAAAGAGATAAAAAAAATAAAATTCATTATTATGATGCATAACGTAGTTGAAACATTCTGTTGCGAGCGAAGATCTATCTACTCGTCTCGTGCGATGGTTAGGTATGCTCTACTGTTTGATTCGCAAACATTATTAACAGGATGTTTCATAATTACATAACACATAACATAACATCACGCCTGTAATCCCCCTAGGGTTAGGCTGAGGTGTACCTAATAGTACACCCACATTTCGCCAGTTATGTTTAAGTCCCATGTAATAGGAGGCGAGCCTATTGCCATCAACCGGCCACAAATACAAACTCCGTGGCTACTACTGAGAAATTCCTGATGGAAAAACCAATAGCACTTTGCCCGACCTGGGAATCGAACCAGGACCTCATGCTCAGCAGTCGCGCTTGCGACCACTTGACCAACGAGGCAGTCATAGTTTCATAATTCTAATGTATTATTTATTTTCTTTGTACCTATTCTATTATCTTAATTAATGGAAAAAACACGCCTTTTATGTACGTACGTATTTTATGTCGGATACATTGAGTGGACTACCTTTGTCCGACGACTAAAAAATCACGGTGTTTAAGTTGACATTAAGATTTTACTCTATTCGGTTTCAAGGCTAACGTTAGGGGGTTCTCAATTTAAGGACAGCGTGTACTTTTAGGTGAAGAGCAGTAAAATGAGGACATTTCGTGTCTTTGCTTCAGAACCATTACTAAGTCCAAAACATTTTAGACATGGTCAAACCAAATAAAAAGTCTATACCAAAATAAAAAGTGGAATTAAAAACCTGGGAAGTGTTATTTCCCCGAATGCGACAGAGTACAACATAATGCTAATGTTTTAGGTTGGTATTAGAATCAATACTCAATGATAATTTAATGTATTCATAACTATATCAATCATCAGCACTTCGGCCGCGACTTCGTCTGCAAAAATTGTGATAGCTCGGCATGATATAATTATAATTTATATCCTAAAACACCCACGAATAATGTCTTTCTATCAGTATTTTTTTTTAATTTGATGTATAGAATACCCCCTACATACAACCTTACAAACAAATTCTACCTCTTTATAATATTAGTATAGATTTAGAAGTTTACAAACTGCAATATCTAGTTACACTGACCATTCAAAAAGGTGCATAATGTATAGAAACCTATCTACGTTACGTTTAACGAGTCTCACCGGAATTTTGCTGCAGCGCCGTGCTGAGGTTAGTTCTCAACGCCGCCACCACCGCGCCCGGCGCTGTCGCCGTCTCGGCTGCCTCCATCGCGGTGCGGAGACGACTGCGCTCACATACCTGTAGGAGGAAAACGTGTTAGAAAGGTATAGCTTTAATTTTTATCATTTCGTTGCTGTAGAATGATAACCTCATATGAGAAATATAAACTTTACAAGAATCGAAAAAAAAAAAAATTAAAAAATATTTTCATGTGCTTTTGCCTCATGTTTTGAATGAAAAAGGACTTGCTTTTGGGTTCAGGGTTTCTCCGTGTTATAAAATACGGGGTTTTCATTCGATTTAAAAAAAAAAGCACTTTTTTGACATACGTGGTATTCATTCAACTGCGACGATTTGTAAAGACATGCGTTCGCCACTGGCGAAACGTTCATATAATACATGTTGAAATCCTTATTTCTCTATATGTTTTCTATAAGTTAAAGTCTTCTAGGCCAGAAATTTCCATATCAATACTTTTTGGCTGATTAGTAACATGCCTAGTTAACGGAGGCACAAGTAGATATCATGTTCAGTGTTAAGAGGACAAAATCAAATACTTGTAGTTATCCGATCAGTTTTACACGATTTTATGAAAAAATGATAGGTTTGCGTGGGCTCAAATTACAAACAATACTGGGTGGAATACGGACGCTAAAGCGGGTACCACTTATTCAGTACATCATTCTAAACATAGAAATTTTTAAGTTTTTTTTCATTAGGTAACTGTTTACGCTTCGGTGTCCCTTCCCACAGTCATTCATCATCATCATTTCAGCCGAAAGACGTCCACTGCTGGACATAGGCCTCCCCGAAAGGGGGGTTTTTCCCATAATAGCCACGCTTGGCAGGCGGGTTGACGATCGCAGTATGGTTGTTACTAAAGCACAGAGAACGCTGCTGCCCATTCTCTGGTAAATCTCTTAGTCGCCTCTTACGACACCCACTGGAAGATATGGGATGGTGCTATTCTTTACGTCCGACACCATACAGTACGCCCTTACCTTCCCCCAATATATTTAATTAAAGAAAACATTTTTTGCTGTAAATGTTTTGCCACCAATATTTACCGATTTACCTGATGCGGTTTCTTAAACCATTTCCAAGTATAAACTAAACTCACCAGCGTAGACACAACAGTCTTCAAATTAGCCACTAAATCCTTAGCCAGGACAGTAAAGTCTTCTCTCAGCTGATGATCAGGGGTCAGACTGGTCAGGGAGGCGGGTCCTTGCACCGTGTTCAACGTCTCAGCCGCCGGGAGGGACTGAGGCCTTGCAGCCGCGCATGCTGCAAGAGAACGTTGAGTGAACGAATGAAGATGGATTGAATGGAATGAGTGAAGTTTTTTAACGAGTTGGTGGGCTGTGTTTGTGATATATATTTAAATCATTGCTGAAATGCTGCTGCATCGAACAGTGGGTCGGTGTTAAAGTACATAGTTGCATTGCATCCAATATGTTTACGCAAGTATTGCGGCCTGTGCATCTTGAGTTTAAGCTTGTTCCAGTTTGGTCAAACCGGACACTACAAGATACTTCCGTAAAATATCTGCCAGAGATCGGTGTCCGGAACCGTGTCCGCTTTTTATCCGTACCGCTTCGACCGTATGACTTTTGCCGATGCCCAGAGCACAATTCCTGCGCAAACCGTAGGAACATAAATTGCACATTTTATTTTAAAGGCTCTGGAAGAAAATTTAAGACCTCTTAGAGGTCTCTTAGTGGTCTAGACAGAGTTAGTATTCAGTAAATAATAATGAGGTTAACAATGGCATCAATTCACAGTACAGTGGTGAGACACTAAAAAACGCAGTAGCGAAACTAGAATGAAGTACTCAAGAAATACTGTAACATATCGAAGATGAAAACTTGGGGTCTTAAGAGACAAGTGCATGCTGATGGATTAGCAACGTTTAGCTAAGTGCTGGAGGTTTAATATCCAAAAGCACATTTGATGTACCATAAGTAAGTTCTTCATATTTTCACTATAGATATCAAAGTATAAGCATTTCTTTGATTCTTTAAGCAACACATGCGTCAACAAGGTTTTGAAATGGCGGTGTCTGCTGATTTGTGATGTTGTATTCAAATATACATTTAAGTTGTCATGAAATGTTATCACTACTAGTGGACTATCATTTTCCTTCCTAACTCAACTTAATAGCACCCCATGCTGCTCAACGCAGAAATAACTGTCTGAACATTAAAAAATTAGCTATAAATTTCCCTTTGTGCTTTTTGGTAAGCGCAGCGTCTAGCGATGACTGCCGTCAGTTAGTTTAGCAGATTGCATTCCAGATTTAAATCTTTACATCAGAAGCGCTACGGACGTACGAGGAGTAAACGTAACGAAATTACGTCGATTTTAAAAACAAAAATACTCGTTTCACATATTATAGTTTCATAACTTTAAGAATCTATTCATATCTATGTATGATACTGAATGTGTTTGTTGGAAATAATTTCGCAAAAATGCTTCTATTATAGGAGGAATGAGGTAAATGTAGATGGCTATAATAGTAGAGGAAACCCATAAAAACGATGGTTGGACTGTGTGAAGGATGATGTGGCTAGAAAAGAGGTGACTGCTGAGGTGACGAGTAATAGAGAAGTTTGGAAAAAGAAGATATACTGCGCCAACCCCCAAAAAAAATTGGGACAAGAGAATGACAATCATCTGCCTAGCCTTTTCCCAACTACTGTTGGAGTCGGCTTCCATTCTAACCGGATGCAGCTGAATACCAGTATTTTACATGGAGCGACTGCCTATCTGACCTCCACAACCCAGTTACTACTGGGAAGTACGATACCCCTTGGTAAGACTGGTTGTCAGACTTTTTGGGCCACTGACTACTTTAACGACTGTCAAAGATCTTCAAATGACAGCCGGGACCAACGGCTTAACGTGCTTTCCGAGGCACGGAGGAAATTCGGTATGTAATGGGTGGTCACCCATCCACAGACCAACCTAGGCAAGCACGGCTTAACCTAAAGATCGACCCGAGCGGCTGTTATTGTTTAGCCACGAGCTCGAATGATAATACTATAGGATAATTGTATTTTAGATTAAAAAACCGACGCATTTAAGTTACGTTCACACCGCGCTCCTGCTAGGATCTTAGATCGATATAACATAACTTTCAGTGCTGTTCTGAAGATATTTATGTAACACTTTAAGCACAGAGTCCAGATGCAGACTCAATGCCATAGCCAAAGATAATGTTCAACCAAGCGTTCACCAAGACCACTTTACTACTATGACATGTGAGGTGTTTTTAACACTAAGCATACCATCTAGCACTTATGCATAAGCATGTGTTTTTTTTTTTTATTCTGTAGCTATTAGCCTGCTCCGAAGTTTGTGAAGATATTCCAAATCCCCTCTACAAGAAACGTCAACGGAGATATCTTGTATAGTTACTACGGTCTGTTGTTGAACTATCTGATAAAATGTTGCAAATGGAACAGAAAGCGTTTTGTTGTGTAATTTATAAATTGAGTGCTTTGATGTAATTATTTTAAATTCAGGAAAATTTAATAAGGTTGTTTAATTACATGTCACTATCCATTGGCGCGCCCTACTTAAACCTTGTTTAAACTGTCAGTGTCACTGTTATGTCATTGTCAATAATGTCAATTTCAAAATTACGACATTGAAAAAGGAACACGGGCCTCGAGTACCCATTGGCGTTTAAGCGTTTTTTATTGCGGGTCCCGCAGCACCCGCTGGCGTTTTAGTGGCTAATTCTTTTCACTGAGTGATTGAGTGTGTGCTTTACTTTTTAAACGTTGGCTCGCACTGATATTTCTCCTATCGTATCGTGAGTGCGTTTACAAACAAACAGCCAGATTCAAAACCCGGAATCTGCAGGCCAAATATTTATTTGTTCCGCGCGGGAATTGAACTCGCGACATGGGGCGCAGCAGTCAATCGCTCAGCCACTATATAAGAGGACTCTGTTGACGTTTAGAGAAGGTCAGAACCCATGACCATGATACAGTATGACGACGCAACACACGAGGGGACGCGAGTATACACGAACGGAACATGCATACAAATCATTGTGACTATTGCTATCAATTTTCTTTATCAAATAAATACAATGATGCTAACTAATTAATGAAACCCAATTTTATGCAAGGTGGAAGGGACATCAACCCACAAACGGTTACCACGAATATACATAAATAATATAGTACATAATTCTGACCCCCCCCCCCAAAAGAAATTTCTCATCGATAATTTTTTTTAAATCTGTTGTTACATACATGTCGACTGAGTAGGTATTACACTTTTGTAGAGAGCAGCTGTTTTTGAAGTTATCGCGTTAGGGCAAAATGATGAGAGTAATTTTTTACGATGCGCGTTTTTGAAGTTATACTTCTTTTTAAATTACCGATGAAAATTGTATATGTGAGTGGGTTCAGAATGATGTACTGAATATGTGGTAAACGTTTGTGCGGTGTCACTTTTCACCGTATTCCTAAATAACTATTTTAATTGGCAACGAAAAATAAATACTAAAATGACCAATACATATTACAACTGTGGAATATTACATCAAAAGGCTATGTTTAAACTAAATGTGGTACACTTAGAAGTCCCTGCTACATCCTAGCAAGAAAAATAAAAAAATAATAGACTCACGGCAGCGATGCATTTCTTCTCTTAAGACTTGCACAATGTATCGGAAGAAGATTCTCGCTATAGGCACAAATATACCGTCACTCTCTTTCGACATATTTAAATGTTAATTCACTTGGCAACTTTAATTTTATGTTTAATCCTTTGATTGCACTTCTAAAGTAATAAATAAAAACTTGGAGCGTTTTTTACTAAATGTCGTATGGTTATATTTCGAAATACAGTTACTAACAAAAATATGGATCACTGCTTGTTTAAAATTAAATAAATAATGATTTTTTCTTTTTTTTTTCACTTTTTTTTGTACGTTTACTAAGAATATGCAAGGTACTGTCTCCTTTAATATTAATGCACAAACTACAATATTGATTACAAGATCATTGTTCTAACATCACGGAAAGTGCTAGCATATTATGATGACAAAGCAACCCATATAGATTTTATTACACTCCATTCAGAAACAGACTCTATCTCCAGTACGTAATGTTGTTATTGGAATATTTAATAAATGTACCAGGATGTTGTAGGTATATGATATACAGATCATTCATAATCTAAGATTCTGTTTATCTATGATACAAGAAAGCGAGAGATAAGTGTCAAGGCTGTTATCATTTACGACAATTTTAAATCTTCTGTGCTGAGTTATAAAGTCGAAAATTGATCAACCTGATTTATATGACTACTTTTATCATGTCACCTGTGATGATCTGGAAGGGTAAGCAGATGTGTTTGACTACTTGCTGACAATATTGATTACAATATCATATCGTATAGCCGAAAGTTCAAAACGGACGGATTGTATGGAATTAAATCCATGATTCATCACTACATATTATAAAATAAAGTCCTCCGCCGCGTCTGTCTGTCTGTTCGCGATAAACTCAAAAACTACTGCACCGATTTTTATGCTGTTTTCACCAATGGATTCAGTGGTTCTCGAGAAAGGTTCTAGTACATAATTTGACAAGTTTTTGTTGCGGGAACGGGATAAAAATTTCCTAATTACTTTTGGTCGCGATGACCGACATCCACGCGGGCGAAGCCGCGGGCATCAGCTAGTTATATCTAATCGCTTTTGGAAATCATCTTTGACGTTTACTCTAACTATAATCTAAGGTTTCTCGAAGGAACATTAAGAGTCAAATCTGCTATAAAATTCCAAGCTAGCAACAGCTAGTGCTTGGCTAAATCCACGATTATAATTTGACGTGACATTTGACAACAGATTAAATAGATAAAGCTTTTATATCCTCCAAAAATCATAATCTAACACTAAAATAACGAAACAAATCATAATCTAACACTAAAATAACGAAACAAATCATAATCTAACACTAAAATAACGAAACAAATCTTCGCAATTTCATCGTGACTTATAGACCCAAGGTGTTCTACGATACTTCTCCCTAAAGTCTAGATATGGTGCTAATTACAGTTGTTCGAAACAGGTCGGGTGGCAAAATCACATATTAGAATAAGTGCTATATTGGTGACGATTCCCTTGTTCACATACTAAACTAAATTTAAGTTGAGTGCATATTTTTGTTTCTATTTCATTATGAAAAGGACAGAAGATAAATATTAGTTTAGTCCTGTCAAATTAGTCAGCACCTGACGTGATTTGATTTTTAATCACGTCTAAACTTGTATGGAGTAATGACAGGCGCTGATTAATTTGACAGGACTAAACTAAAATCCTTTTCTTAATGAAATAGAAAGAAAAAAAATGCACTGAACTTAAATTTGGTATAGTTTGTAAACAAGGGAATCGGCACCATTGTCTAGCCCTAAGCAGAATTAGGCAGTACGCATCATAATGAGCCACATCCACTGCTCCCTCAGCTAAAACCATGCACTATATACAGCTAGCGAAGTGAGCGTTGTATATACAGTCAATGCGATGCTCTCGACAAGGGATAAAGGGGGTCCAAAAACGTAAAATAAAAACAGTCTTACGAACTAAGGTGGATGCCAGAAATGTTGAAAGAAACGCTGCAACGAGAAGAGAAGAGAATTTATTATGTAGCCTTTTGTGATGGAGTTATGTAGCTATCAGTGGCGAAGGTTCCATACAACTCGATTCCTACCGACTTCCCTTGGAAAAATGGCACAGTCAGTATTCTATAGACAAATAATATAATCACATTAAAGATATATACTCCGGCTTACCTCTTACAAAAATTGACCCTTCGCTACTGGTAGCTATGCAAGGTGTACACGGACCTTCCACGAAGCCGGCAATCCAGTACATTTAATTTTTTTTCCTCATACTACACTTATTGTTATTAGTGCGTCTTCGAAGACAATAAAATCTCAGAGGACCCACTAGTAGGTTTTGGGAGACACAATCAGTTTTTGGAGACCCACCGGTGGGTCCTTGAAGACAAAGAGGTATTCTGTACGTAAAACTAAGAAACTCTACGCAAAAATTATTACTGATAAATAACTTTTCTTTTTAGCGTGAAAAATCACGTTTTATGGTAAGACTCAATGTGACGCACAGCACTGTGATGGATGCACTGTGCTGTGGTCGTCGATGTATATAAAATACAGACGTGTATTTAAAAAAAAAACTGGTGAAAATGTTGGAACTTGGTCTCCTAATATCTCTGTAACAAGAAGGTTCCCAGGTATGGTCTAGAACAATAGAATGAGCGCTATGACGGGGAGAATACGGCTTCGTTAAGGTTATTTTTACATCTTTTACTCACTTCATATCACACTTTACTTTTTCTTTTCTCACTTACATTTACTTGCTCTCCCCGACATAGTATTTTTTGTTTGCTCTGGGCATTGTATTTTTTTTTTGCTCTGCTCCCCCGTTTTATGGTGATCGGAGTTCCAACATTTTCGCAAGATTTTTTTAAAAATAGAATCCCTTATTCTATTCAATGTATCCATCAGTACACTGATTGTTAACACAAAAAGTCGTTTCCTAGCAATATTATTTCCACAGTGTTACTTAGTTTGATGTACACCATCAGTGGCTTCGTGCAGAGTCCGTTTACACTCTGTAGATACCATAGGGTTAGTAAATACGTTGTAAGGGACTGCGTCACACAAACTTTTACTATGGATACAAAACATTTTAAAATTCTAGCCTTCCCAGCGCCGAAATAAATCAAAAAAAGAACTTTAATGGTGAGTCTAGAATCGAAGAATGTATTGAATTCATGGTTAAGAAGGGAGGGGAAACCGACTTTTCGTATTCCCCTTTTTTCTTCCCGAAGGATGCCTCTAGAGCTATTATTATTATTTTTTTTCATAAAATCACGTACTAGTGTAGACACGTCGCTGTTTTTTCCGTTTTTCAGCAACTAAAAAATGGCCCATTTTCACGGACGTGATTAGAGGACTACCAGACAAATTCTAAAACTTTTTACATAAAAGAAATTGATAGGAACTGTAGAGGTTCTATGATGATAAATCGTTCTGGCAGCTGGTTGGTACTGGCAGCTTAATTAAGTAAATATATTTGAATGGAAAAAGGATTAAAAATGATTGATTGTCAGGACAGACTAGAGATATCTATGAAGATGAAAATATGTATTAATTGATTTGATAAAGAATATAAAGAGTTCAAATAAAAAGGAGTATTATTTAGGTGTAGAACCCCGTACACACCACAGAACCTAGACATACTCTTTCTTAAAATTTTAATGTCAAAAATAAAAATTCAGAGTTTTGGAGGAGAAAAAAGGGTCGGTCTGAGCTGGAGCTGTCCCTATCTACACACTATGCCGAAGGTACGCGACCGAAGTTCCGCGGCTGACTTAACGTTCCAACGTATTCGGCTGATATGACACACCATAAGTGTCGAACTTACGCGGCAGAAATTCCGTTGTGCAACTTTGTGTGTATTCAGCGTCTTGAGCGCTGTCTTGGCTCCGTGTCGTGTTATCTAAACAGCCGCACAGACAGACGCAAAATAAAGTAATCCGTTATTAATTTTTGAGGAAACCCGAAAAATTTACTAATTTACAGTAATTGCAGAGGCTTTAGAAGAGGACAAATACAGGAAAGAATATTCGAATAGAACCGAACTTCCGTCGCTCATAATGTGTGCTGTACAGAATACGTTGCCGCCGAATTTCCGCTGAACTTACGCCCGACCAAGTTCAGCTGTACGCTATAACGCAACGTAATTTCGACATAATGTGTCAGTAATGCAAATAGCATTGCAGGCGTAATCATGCCGAACTTCGGTCGCGTACCTTCAGCATAGTGTGTTTAGTTAGCCACTTAAAGTCTGTGTTACGGTGTCTCTTACACTGGTGTATGAGGTAATGATGATTGGTTCACAAGTTAACGTTTTAGAGCGTTAATTTAAGAAGGTAATAGGAACATTAAAACGCACACTTTATTCGTTTAGATGGCTCCTGTAAGTAATGTTTACGTTAGACGTATTGAAATATCGTTGTATTGTAAAAACTGTATAAAATTAATTTCAAATCGTAAACATGGTAAATATCCTGTTTTCAATGTTAGTGACCATGTCAGTTTAAAAACTTTTAACTGTATCGAAGTTTGTAATCAAAATCATCTTTAATACCATGTTATGGGGAAATGTGGGTGGTCTTTTTTCCATACAAATGCTGTCACCTGTTTTCTTTCTGGTATTTAACTTTAAAGCTATGATATTTTACAGTTAAATAAATATGAACCTCTTCTATGTCCCTTTTTTTTTCTTTCTTTACAAAATGCTCAAAATTGCCTATGTAGATCGCCTGTCAATAGAGGCCTAGTGTACAAATTTGACAACTATTAATGAGAAACAAAAAACATAGAGACACAGTATATATCCTTCTTATTCAGTTTATGAAATATCTTTTAAATTGGTCGAATATTGGAGGACGAAATAGTCGAGAGCCAAACCTCGATTTATGACTTTTTACTATAGTTGTCCTTATCGCACGAATGTCGAAATCACGCTTGCAGAGAGACAGCGATAGTATTTTCAAATACCTACCGTGTTTCCTTTTAAGAACTCAAGTAGTGTAACTTTTCTTTTCCCAGTAATTATTTGCCATTAAAGAAAATTCAATTCTAGTTCGATTAAACGTTTTATCTACTCTTAAATTAACTTCATCATTGCGTACAGGAGCCAAAAGTTGATTATTTATTTTCAAAACTGATTTTAATACTTTTTTAACTAGACTTGTTAACAATTCTTGTTGTATAGAAACAAATCAGCGAAATAGCCTTATATAAAAATAGTCGTAAAATATGTATTTGAGATTCTCAATTGTCGCTGTATCTCATCAAATTGTTAGCCAGAAAGCAAGTTAGTCATTTATCATCTTTTAGACTAGCTTGCACTACAAAATATTTAAATGCAAAAATGTATTTTAAAAATTGCATCGTTCTGTTTCTGTCTGTTGGTTGAAGGTGATAGAGACAGAATAATGTTTTAAATATAGCTGTACGCGCGATAACCAATCAAGCTACGCCAAACCAAAATAAGCTGGTCTCTCATTGTACAGAAAGTTCATACAAAGAGAGGTCAGGTTATATGGATAAATGTATAACTTGATGTGTCACCGTTTGTGCAAGGATCTTTTGGCGCGTGGCCGAAATCAGAACTAATTCGAATGACGTTGACAGCCTATCCTGTCAACGGCATTCGGCTGCCTCAAGACCCCTGAAAGCACTTTATGTTTAGCGCTAAATGCTGATGATTAGTAGTGCACGAGGGCCTTGATGTTTTAGTCATGAAACTGAGATGAAATGCTTTGAGCACCAACTCTACGGGAAGAGCCTGACATGCCTAGCCAAATGTCAATGTCAAACGTGCAAGTGATGGGCGCCATTTTTTTTGTATTTTTTTTCAGAGCCATGCTAAGGCGGCGCGTCAATTCCCAAAACTTACCGATTTCGTAAAATCCTTGCAAAGACATAAGTTTTAAAATAATTATTGTTTTTGTGAACAAAAAAATATACGAATTTTTATTTGAATAATCTACTTCAAAATAATAAATAATAAAAAAACATGATTGTGTATACAATATAGGTATGTACAAGTACATTGTTAGTAAATATTCTGATTATTCGCTTGGTGTTTCGGTAATGGACAAACAAAGAGTGGGTTCATTGGGGTTCCTAAAAATAAAACGTTTAATCACATTTACAGTTGTTGTTTGAGGATATGCACAATAAAAGAAAAGAAAGAATTAAAAAAAAAAATTACCAAATATCTGACAGTTCCTTGACTTTGTAACATTTCGTATAATATAAATAATAAAAAACCCGCCAAGTGCGAGTCGGACTCGCGCATTAAGGGTTCCGTACCATTGTAGTAGGAGCCTTTAATTTATTCTTATTATTTTTTGTTGTAGCGGCAACAGAAATAAACATTCTGTGAAAATTTCAACTGTCAAACTATTACAGATCATGAGATACAGCCCTCTGACAGACAGACGGACGGACGGACGGACAGGTAATAGAATCCCGTGAGTTACCCTTCGGGCACGGAACCCTAAAAAATAGAAAAGGTAGGTGCTTCTTATATCTGGGAAGGAACATCGAAACAAATCAGAGGTCATAGTCTCTTTCAACGTCGTGGGAACCATGCAGATACTGATTTGGTAGACATCTCTTTTAATGTGCAAATCCTCAACAAACAGCATGAGTAAGCGACTAACACACAGTTCTAACACGCACACATGTGCACCTAGACATATAAAGTAAATAACACTATGTGTTTGTAGTATATAATATGATATGTCTTACCTATGGGCAGAGAAGCGGCAGAGTTGGGCATTGAGGACGCACCGCCGCCGGGGGAGGGGGGCGCCGTGAGGGCTGATAATGCCTGGAAAAGAATAAAAAAAAAAACATGTGTACAATTCACACGCGGTAGAAGTGAAACCTTCAAAAATGTTGGCTTCAAGATAAACACTGTATAATGCTTCCTGTCTCATTTTCTCCCACGTTAAATCTTATGAATTTACGTGTCTGTCTCTTTTTACTGTCGCTTTTTCGTTTCATCGACTTTCAAATCACAACGATGCTAAAGAAGTTTTCACTTCAAAAATTATCAACACATCTAAACTACGTTCAGGAGTTGTAAGTGTCAATATTCCATAGCAAAAAGAGTCTAACAGTTCATAATTGCAGTTCACATACGGTGATAGTGTTTCATTGGTGGATTTGGACCTAAGTATTTTCCGGTTATGCGAAGAATTTTTATCTGAGAAAGTTCTAGATGGTTTTAACAGAAGTGACTTCAGAACTGAGTGAACTAAATGGAAGAGAAATATTCTAATAATACATACAGGGCTCCATGAGAAAAAGACGTGAGTTTCGTCATTTGCCTAGCCTTTTTCCAACTATGCCCACACAAAACTGCGAATTCGCAACGCATCGCAAGTATCTGCGAGCTTCTGCCTGCAAGTTCCTGTGATATCGCATCGTATCGCATCGCATCGCGGTTTTGTGTGGGCGCCCTAAGTTGGGGTTGGGTTCCAGTCTAACAGGATGCAGCTGAATACCAGTATTTTACATGGAGCGACTGCCTATCTGACCTCCACAACCCAGTTAGTACTGGGTAATACGATACCCCTTGGTAAGACTGGTTGTCAGACTTTTTGGGCCACTGACTACCTAACGATGTCAAAGATCTACAAATGACAGCCGGGACCAAAGGCTTAACGAGTTTATGTATGAAAATATCGCCTCTTTTTCTTTTTAAAAAACCTTGCTCCACACTAGGAGTCTATCCTGTATCATGGATGTGTTAACAAACATATTAACCCGGAACAACTACCTGCAGGCCATACCAATATTTGTTATGTCCGGAGATTAAACCCTTGACACGCAGCACCGAAGTCAATCGCTTAACTACTGCGCCAACCGTGCCGTAAGCCTCCTGAAGATGTTATAGAAGACTTTCCGCTGCTACGGCCAACTTACCATGTGTGAGCTGGACGGGTCTATGTGAGTGTATGAGCCCTGGAACTCAACGGAGGCACACTTGCTGTTCGACTTCTTCTTCCGAAGACCGAACTTGCGCCGGTCTTTCTTGACGTTAGGGGACGCACCCTCTATTGATACCTGGAATTTAAAAAATAAATAATAAGCAAAAAAAAAATACTGGATTGAAAAAAATAAAAAAAAACTGTTTTTTTTTCAGAATGTAGGATGGTTATGCAGATTATCAAGATTTTGGTTGAATCGGGAAAACTTATTATTCACGTATCCGGTCTGTGTTTTCTTAACCCATTCACTGCCCAGTACTTCACAAAAACTTCGTGAATTTCGTTCCCGTGCCCACAACCCGTATCCGAGTCGTCGTTATAATTAACTATAGATGATTTGTATTCATGCCCAGAACCCGACTAGCGAGTCCATAGCTACGGATACGGATTGTGCGAACAAACAAATTATTGTTCGACTCATATGCTGGGTTCTAGGCACTGAATGGGTTAATCTAATTAATTTCACCAATACCTCCTATTTATTGGTGAAATTAATTATTTACTCTGTTTTGTCGCTTTAAATTAATTGTTTACTATGTTTTGTAGCTTAACATTGTTTATATAATTTTGGAATAATAATGGTTCTTTGTCCGTTTCAACATCTTTTTGGGCCTGACTATATCATTTACCAGACTTGGATGACTCCAACTTAAGACTGCTACAATGCGCATTAGAACAGAAAATCCTCATGTCAAAAATATATGAGCTCCAAGTGTTTGTCTGTGCCCTAACTGCCATCAGTATTGCCTCGTTGCTATCAAAGCGGAAATGAGCGGAGGGAGTATGGGTAAAATTCTGCCAATCACAGTTGAAAGGACTACCGCGATGTGGATTTCAACCAATCGATCGCTCGATATCCAGCAGTCACTGATCCATTTGAGAGCCGTGATGAGAAAGGTTCTAGTTAGGAAGGCTCTAGTTCTAGTTTTGGACCAGGGATGTTATGGAGCTCCGTAACCGTAACCGAAGCCATCGGATATCCGAAATAAAAATATTTCCGTAACCGTAACCGTTTCACAAGTTTGAGATAGTTTCTTATAAGGGCGGAGTCTAAATAAAACAACACGTTTTTACAGGTTTTTTTTCACCGCTCGCGCGCCACGTCTATTTTACAGTGTGTTTGTTATTTCTAGTCATAACATAACCTGTTTCATAACTCGTTAGTTTTTTATTATATCTGTAACCGAAACTAACGGATAATCCGAAATAATTACATATCCGTAACCGTATCCGAAACCGATATAATTTTATTCATATATCCATATCCGTATCCAGATCCGAAATACCATATCCATAACATCTCTGTTGTGGATCTCTATATGTATGATGAACAATAACATTACTAACAGTGATTGATTTTTTTCTTATTATGAATGTTCCATGGACTTCACATAAATAGGACATCAACTTTATTCCCACATACACATTTCGTTAAACGTACACGGACCTGTAATATAAGAAATAAAATAATATACAGGGTGTAAACAGACTCTTCACGAAGCCGTTAACCAAGCATTATGTACATCAAACTAAGTAACTTTACAACAATGACGAGCGTAGTTCCGTTCCTTTGCCCCTGGCTGGGGGCCTTACACTTAAGGGTCCCTTATATATAAAACTTAAGGTATTTACCTATCCAATTAATTTTTTTAATATTTTTGTGTACATTACTTAATTGTAATAAAATATTCAAATAATGCCTTATATGATGCGCTTGCTCGTTGCTATTAGTTTCGCACGTGGGTACGCTTATTAGACATATAGTTGATTTATAACTATGCATTATAAAACATACCAGATCCCTTATGGTTCCTGAGAAATTTTAGCAAAAAAGTGGTGTTTTCTGTTTTCAGACCGCGAAACTGATAGGCACCCACAGGATAGTCCGGTTAAGCAGACGACAACCTCCTAGGTTGACCAGCGAGAGGTCATTCTTATAAAAAAACACTTTAATAGACAGCAACAATACTCACCAACTTCCTATTTTTTCGCGATTTCCAAAATTAGCTCTCAGATATCATATCAAAATCTTTTCCAAATCAATATAGGCTGAAATGTCTTCTATATCTCTCCACTTAACGTTTGAAGTTGTGCAGCATCTGAGTGGCGCCTGCAAACACACTTACATCAGTATCATGGTGCAACTGCTGCTGCAGTTCCAGTGCATCTAGCAGTCGCTGCAGCTGCTGCACTGATAGCTGCGCCTGCCCCAGTTCCCGGGATGCGGAGTCTAGTGGACCCCCTGATTCTGTGGATTGAGGACAGCGGTAAATGAGCACATTGGTAAAAATTCGGATCTCCCCCACATTTTAATAAATACATTTTTTATTTTCATTATTTTATTTTTTCACTACACATAATTTATGTAATTGTCTAATCGACATTGTTCAGTGTGATTGAAAATTATTAATACGATAGATGATCTAATTTATTAACTTGATTATTTGTAGTTCATATTCTTGTTGTAATTTCTTGTTTTAATTATATTGCATGTATTACCTTTGTACGCCCTAGAGGCAAAACATAGCGCCCTCAATGTATGACCAAATAAGAAATTATAATGTACTTATGGCGTACAATAAATAAATGAATCTGAAATTATTTATTTAAAGATCAGCGATGGTTAAAAGTATATCTGACTGGTCCTGAGGGTGTCCTAGACAATGTGATAACAATGATGGAAAAGTCTAAATGCACAGTATAACCTTTATAACCGATTTACTTTGGTACATTTGGTTGAAGTGTATCGGATTGACATAAGCTGACATAAGCTACGGAAAAGTTGTCAGTTCTGTCGAAAGCCATTGTAGAAATGCGAGATGCTTAAGTAAGCGATCGTCGTTTGTCTAGACCCTCAGTCAGTCCCATCACCACCAGAATTGATTGTCGTTCCTGTATGTTAATTTAAAGAAAACCTAGCCTATCATCATACGACCTACGCGAGATATCATTTTTTTTTCGGAAGGGAAATCGCTTGACTTCTCCCGCTCTGGGCGGAGCGGAAGGGAGTGTCAGACTTGTACTGACTAAAACCCATCCATGTTCCTTCCTTGCCCTTTGTGTTCCAGGGCCGCGGTATCTCTTTCTAACAGTCCCGCAGTAGGCGAGATACCTTATGTATTCAAATCCACCCAGTCGTTCAGGATATAAATAATCCCCCTTACAAAGATGCATGTGAAAAACAACCTTTTATTTTTCCTGTCAATAGGTAGTAGTTGGGTACCAAAATACGAGGCGATATGGCTTCACAGAAATTGCCATTTTAAGAGTGGCACTATGGCGACAAAAGTTTTTTTTATGGCTCGCCTCTGACGTTTATCTAACACATAATGAGTTAGTTAGTTATATACCTTGCGGTAATCTATGAATTATATAAAGCATTCTAGCATCTATATTTTACTAGATTAGCATCTGTGGCTCGCAAAGTAATCGAAAATAACGTGCAGTAGCCGCTAACAGTTGCTCTTTTCTAAAGCATGTGCACACTTACACATGCAAACTATCGAACCATGCTTCAAAATCAAAATAATCATGAGAAATGGAAATCCACTCAAGATTATTACGGCTATTGTGTGTTTATTACATGCATAGGGTACACAAACGGTCGTAGAATTTGACATGAAGTGGAAGAATAGAGAACATTCCAGGAAATTATTTTGTTTCACCTTTACGAGCTAAGTAGTTTATAATAAAAGATATATATCCATGTACTTTATTCCTGAAAAGAAATATGTTTAACAGCTGGTAGTAGGAGCCGTGTATTTAAAATATTCAGTTACTTATTGAGTTTTAATTTAAATATGTATCAGTAGCGAAGGGTCAATTTTTGTAAGAGGTAAGCCGGAGTACATATCTTTAATGTGATTATAATATTTGTCTATACAATACTGACTGTGCCATTTTTCAAAGGGAAGCCGGTAGGAATCGAGTTGTATGGAACCTTCGCCACTGATGTATTTAACATTGATGAAGTTGCTATTGTAGAGGCCAAAATTGGATCATGATTTTAACTATGTTGTGACGCCCATGTATGCATAAAGGCTAACATAGAGTTATGAGCACTGCGCGGGATCTGAGTAAATGTATCCAGAAGTTCTTGATACACGGCTTCAATTACCACGGCAGGGGTGCTACGTACCAACAATCCATCCGGCGAAACGTCCTCCCGGCGTGCCGGACACGAAGCCCGCTTGGGGACCCCTGATCGGGCCCGCGCCGGGGCTCATGAGCCCTACAGACCAGACACGTCAATGTGGGGGAGGGGAACAGCGTTTTGGAATATATTGCGCAAGTTGATAGGATCACCCAGTACATGTGACTAAAATGTGGGTTTACAAGACATCTTTATCTACCCCGTTTGGGGAATCCCGGCGTGAATATATTTGATAAAGCAGTGTGGAACTACAGTGAGTCGAAAACTGTGGTTTTTGATTTATTAGACATGGCTGCAAATTTACATTAGACGCATAGCTCATTGTCTCGTCGAGCGACTGCTTTTAAAGTGAAAACAAACGAGGAAATTACTAATTCTCCTACAAGCCTACTGTTTAAATGAGACGGTGACAACGGGACACGCGGAGCGGGATGAATGTGGGGACATATCAAAAGAGATCTGCCTTATTGATTTTGTGCTGTTCTCTTGAGTACTTTTTCTATTTATACGAAAAAAATGGTTGTCTGTAAAGTCGGTTTTCGGACGACAATTTTACGTGATAACGTCATAAGAAAATATTGATGAAAAATTGCATACTTTTATGAATTGAATTATTATCACTGAATTATCATTATTTTGTGTAATAGATGCGTCACAAACCAAACGCTGAGGTCGATCGTGCTTCTCTATCGCTGGTTCCGCGCTCTCGCTTGCTCGCTCGGCTCAGAAGGTACATGACACTTTTTCGTGCGTGCAGCCGGCGTTCATAGATTTATAAGACGTTATCACGTCAAAAACTCATTATTTTGTCCGTCTGTCACAGAAGATTTTTATATTATGGGAGAGCGAGCAAGGCCCACCTGCTAGCGTGGAGACCTTGATGCATTTTCGAATTGATTTGTCACCTCCTTTCAGTGAGAATTTGGTCCTTTTTAATATGATTTAATGTTCTTTTGCCCATATATTCCATAACACTGCAATCACATACTTGCATGGGGGATAGGTGCATGAGTCAAACTTTATGAATAACTATCAGTACGCTATTTACGACTTCAGCCTTATCATGATAAGTATCATTGTTACATTTTTGGTAATTCATTTAGCTTGTCCGACATGGGTAATCAAGGGCAACGACTCGAAGTACAAATAGGTACTGTTAATTATTCTAAACATTTTAGTAGAAAAATAAAGAAAATTCATGCAATCACTGAGAACTTAGAATAACTGTGTTGCTGTACTAATTAAATTGTCTAAACATATTCTAGGACAAAAATTGTCTCTACATTTTTACTGCCTATTTTTGTATCCTAAGCGATATATATGTCGCAGGCAAATTGTATGATTCCGCGTTATGCAAACGCTCGCTGTTTTGAAAAATGCTGAAGGCAAAATGATAACTTGTTCAATTGCTATAATTTCGGCGTTGTTAGGAGTTTTATGGTGACCATGATATACAATTATGTGACGCGCGCTCGCTACGCTCGTATTTTACATTACAAACCCACTTTCTGTCACAAATGTCGTCGTCGCTCCACTGGCCTTCAGCCTACGGTCCTCATGCCAGCTAGCATGACTCTTAGGAAAACTGCTGATTTCCCATGCGTTTTTGAACATGGTTACTATAACATTTTGTGTCACAAAACCACTACTTGACGCCAATTTTCTTGCTTTGATCAACAGCGACGCACGTGACAAGAACTAGAACTACATACTTCAATTTGCCGCGGCATTATGTAGGCGGCGTTTGAATTGTCGATGAAAGGTTCTGGCATACTATAAAGTGACACGGCAATATACATTTTGCCTTCGGCATAATACATACCTGCGAAACGTTTTTAAACTGACGACGCCGTATCTTACAAATTGCCTGCCACATATACATTCATCTATGCCTATTATACTTGAGGATTTAAAATAGGGAATCTAAAAACAAAAAAAAAATAAACATTAATTTTTATTCTGCAAGTCGTTTTTTACGAGACGTCGGCAAATTAAATGTTTTAGCTGCAAAACATTACACTATTGCTTGTACCATAAACTACTGCGAACTAAATTTTAAATAGGTACAGCAGATTTCACCAAGGAAACTGAATGCTACCAACCAGCACATCTAAACCGCGTTCAAAAGCTGGACGTGCCATTGCTATGGAATATGCTAGCTCTTAAACGCCTTTCATTGAATTACACTGGTGAAATTCGCCTTATATTTCCAATAATTGACTAACGAGTAAACTACATTATAAAACTAACCGGAACAATAAGACGGATCACTGGAACATCGATACAAAGTCTTCAATTCATCGCTTGTGTTCACTTCTACGGTGGACTCAGTAAGAGAACTCGCTCTCGTAACTTCGTACTTCTTACTTATAAACAACTGATACACATTGTAGTCAGTATCTATAATCTTCTCCCTAACAAAACGTAGCATCTTCCTGTCCGTCTGCGATTGAGTTGAGACTTTAAACGCAGGTGGTATCAGCGATATTTCTTTAATCAAATCTTGTCTTGTAAGTTTCGACGTTTTTTTCTTTTTAGTCACATAGCCTTTCGGAGGTTGCTGTGGTTGCAAACGAGTGATTTTGTGTGTGTTGTTATTTTTAGCTTCTAACATGCACTTTAATGTTGTAGTCATTGAACAATCCTTCTTGCAGGTTTTGTGAACCCAGTTGGAATTGGAGGTGGA
This sequence comes from Lycophotia porphyrea, assembly GCA_950005105.1. Taxonomy (NCBI): domain Eukaryota; kingdom Metazoa; phylum Arthropoda; class Insecta; order Lepidoptera; family Noctuidae; genus Lycophotia; species Lycophotia porphyrea. Next base: position 14,195,337 of record OX465406.1, read on the forward strand.
ACAGTCAACAGTATGTAAATCTCCGCTGTTGAAAGAACCAGTTTCAGCCATAATTGTCATCAGCGATGTGTTAGTAACTGACGGCGGCGCTTTTCTTTGAGGGGAAAGCGCAAATTCATTATCCCCATACAACGTTTGAACTTCTGAATTCATAAGTAGTGTCAAATCTATGGCACTGATGTTTGCGTCTCTCAAGTCGTGTTTTTGTTGAATTGTATGTATGCTGCATGTGTTGACCGCTTTCTCATCGCTACCGATGTCCTTGTTGGCTACGAAACACGAACATGGAACGGCATTCCCTTGAGTTTTGGCGTCTTTCTTACCAGTAACACCCAGGTCCTCGTTATAAATCTTACCTAAGAGACTCAACCCATGGATATTATCACAGTGTTTCAGAATTTTCTCGTGTTTTTTCCTTAATTTAGTGAACAAATTGTTGATTTCTTTGTGCAGACTCGGTATATTCTTTGACAGAAGCGACAAATTTTCCAAAAGTAACAGAATAAACTTTTCGTCTATGACTCGAGGTGCAGGCTTTTCGAATATTGATAGTTCAGTGTGTGAGACTAGAGATGGATGTGGAGATATCCTCGGAGTCAGGACAACAGCGCTACACTCTTTGGGCTTCGCTTTGTTTCTCGAATGAAACTTTGGTGCTATAAGCTCCTTTTTGAATGACATCAAGTAGCATGATTGTGATCCTTGATTGTCGAAAGACTGCCTCGTTTCTTTTCTAAAAGAGTTACTGCTGTTAAATGATAAGTCCAAGGAATGTTCGCTTTCGTGTATCACTTTGTAAGCTTTAGAAGTGGCATCGCTGCTACTCGAGTAAGGTTTTAAATCAAACTCTTTCGGGTGGTCAATAAAAGTTTTAGTAGTATTCTTAGAACTTTTGAATTTCTTTTGGAATATCTCATTAGACTTTGCGTCTATAGGATGAATACACTTTATCCAGTTATCATCCACGGCATACTCCTTCGTGGATTCTTTTTTCAGGTGTTGAGATTCTGCAAATTGTAGGTTCAAGTGTGTGTGGTTAGACCCGCCTATTGCCGCAGGTTTTTCTTTAAGTTTTATAGTTATAGACATGATGCCTTGGATAGCTGGGTCACTGAACATGGAAATATGTTCCAAATTAAATTTAGTAAGATCTATTACAACAGAGTTCTCGTCGAAATTTTCGTAAATCAGATTCTTCGCGAGGTACTCCCTCACAGGTCTTCCCAATTCATCTTTTTGTTCTTTCTCTTTAAAAACACTAGTTTTGTTGTTTTCGTTTGTTTTTTCATTGATCCTGCTATTCTCATCCAAATGCTTTACTTTGGAGAATATCGTTGTTATTTTATCCAGGATATCTTTTAGATACATTTGCCCTGGATCTATGGGTTTTGCGGCTTCGGCTGACTTCACCTTCGGAGGCTCCTTTGAGTGGAAAGTGGTGACGCTTTTAGACACTCTTCTTGTGACAGCTTCCGTTTGAACTTCGCAAGAATACTCTTCGTTGGAAACTTTCGAGGCGATCGATTGGTCACTAGACTGGCTGTCTAGGCTGGTGGTCGTGCTACTCTCATCTTTCATCAGTACGTCTAAGTACGCGCCCAGAAACTCCTTGGCAACGTCAGGAGGTATTGAAGTCTCGCTGATAAGATGGTTTATAGTATCTTTTATCTGCTCTGTAGAAGAGTTAGAAGTGTCATTGTGTATTTCAGCAGTATGGCCCATCCCTGACATACGGGATGCCTTCCCTATGTTATCAATCAGAGCTTTGGTTGTTTTAATATCTTTCTGTTTGCTAGAATCATTTCTGACCGTTTCACACATGTAGACGGTACTTTTAAGCAGCCTTTCAAGTTCTTGTATGCGTCGTTCTTTCTCAAAGCTTTCTGTGGGGAGCTGAGGCTTGAAAGGCGTACAGACCTCATCTTTTAACACTCTCGTCGAAGTCTTCTGAATCCCGCGCGGTCTCTTGTACTGTAACATCATTTCGCTGATCCCGTGAAACTGAGTTTGTTTAGGGACGGTACTGATGAAGACACTCGACAGATTTTGATCTTTCGTGAAGTAATTATTTGACTGTGCGTTGATTGACCGGCTCCGTCTCATGGCCGTTTTTACTGGTTCGACGGAAGTGTTCTTTAGCCAATACTCCAACAGACTCCTAAAGAGTGCCTTCACCGGATGAACGTCTTTAAACTTATAGTCGTACAAGTCTTTTACGACTTGTTTGACGTAATATTCGGCTTTCGCAGTAGTAATGTTTCTGTGGTTTTGAAAAATGGAAAACAGTAGCTTTTCTGTGATCATGTCGTAATCTGAAGTGGTCGTAGCGTCCTGTAAGGACTTTTTTTCGATGATGGTGACTTGTACTTCGTTACTCTCATGTTTAACAGGGTCACACGCTACCGCGCAATCTACGCTTTTTTCCGTATCGGACTGTCTCGAAACCTTCATCTTATACTTCCCTAGTAACATACACTTACTCAAAGGCCTTTTCAAAGTGGGTTCAGCAAATTCGTTTCTATATTTCACTACGTTCGTGGACTTCTTGCTCGTTTTCATGGGGCAATTTTTAGCTATGTTTGACTCAGTGGGCGCGAAAAAAAAGTAAGCTGCGGTAGGCTCGATCTTATCAAGGAATATTGTTTTTTTTGCGTCGGGCAATACGGGAGAATATTGTACGGTTGAGAACTTCCTGGATACCATGACTTCATCTTCTAAGACAGTCTCTATAGTTCGTATAGAATTGATATCCAGATCCGTGCTAAGTATTTGTTTCTCTGCCTCCGTGCTTCCGGGAGAAAGGGAAGGAGATTTCCTCCTTTTCAAATCTTCTAGTGTGAATCTGGCTACACAATTCATAGAGCATAAACTCCTGTGATTATTTATCAAATTTTTTAAGTATCCGTCATAGATTTCGGATTGTTTTGAGGGGCTGTAGGAGCCTTTAGGTTCGTCTGTTGGCGGGATGAAACAGTGGCAGAAACCGAAGTTGTTGTTGCTTATTTCGTCAGTTGAACGCTTTTTGGCGGTAGGTGAGGCATACTCATCGCTTGTGCTTAGTGCGGAAGATTCCTGGCTCTCCTGGGAAGTACCTATGGGAGGGGGAAGGAAGATATAAGGGAAGGATTTCAGGGATTTCATAGATCAACGATACAGCGTGTATCAGGAAGCTGTTTTTAAGAATGTGGTATAGACCATAAAACTGAACATTAAACTCCATGGTCCCAAAGAAGCAATCGTGAAAAAAAAAAAACTGTTTGACTAAATTTGAATACCTCATACACTTCCCACGCGGGTTTTTTACATTTTTTATGACACAGCTGTTACATATGCTTTCATGATATACGCTGTATAAAGGAAGGATTTCAGGTAAAAGGAAAGGGTTATTCCTAACAAAGAATCTGAACCTAAAGCTAAACGTATTCATACATACAAGGTGTATGGGACACCGACACTAAAACATTCTGAACCGGGGGGTTTAAAAAAAAACCGTTGACCGAGTAGATATTGCAGTTTTGTAGGAAACAGCTGTTTTTTAGGGTTCCGTACCTCAAAAGGTAAAAAAAAAGAACCCTTATAAGATCAATCTCTTGTCCGTCTGTCTGTCCGTGTGTCACCACCGATTTTCTCAGGAACGGGTGGATGTAAGTTGAAATTTATACCACATACTGAGGTCTATGAGTCCCTATTAGGTGTATAAAAATCAAGGTCCTGATTTAAAGAGATATGTGCCCATCTCTTTTTATCGTGTTAGGTCAGGAGGACTGTCAGGAATTTAGATTTTCACGAAAACTTGTAAGTACCAAAATTTACCTTAATTTTCAACTTTTATTTTCTCTTTACTTGTGCTGTAAGACCTTGCTTTTAACCAAAATTGACAATTCTAGGTCAACCAAAAGTATCGAAAACCTATATGGTAGTTCCCGTTGACCTAGAATCACGAAACTTGGCAAGAAGCACTGTCTTACAGGACAACAAAAAATCTGGAAACCGCAAATATGTAGTTTAATAACAAAAAACCTACAACTTTATACGGAACCCTCAGTGCGCGAGTCCAACTCGCACTTGGCCGGGTTTTTTTTTATAACCTACGAAAAAATTCTATGATGATGCACTGAATGAACTGTTTCAGCGTCGGTCTCCCTTCCACCCTGTATACATGTTTCACGTACAGCAAGTGCAAGCGCACTCGCGACTAGCATTTGTTTGTGATCGCCGAACGCGTCTATGTGCGCGTGCGCTTGTTTTTGTTCGTCGTATGGAGTTGAGCTTTATTTCGCTATTTCGTATTCAAGTAATATGTGGGGGTAGTGGTTTTATCAGATTCAGATTCTATCGCGCTTTAGCAGCCTTGTCGTAAGTAGTAGTCGAATGATGGATGCCTGTTCTCCTACTTTGTACCTACCTGTTTTTAATTTTCAATGCCTTATTCAGAGGCGCAGAAGATGAATGGAATGATCTACCCAGGCGCTTATGCCATATAAAGGATGTAAACAGACTCTTAACGAAGCTGACAGGCACTTGTGCTCCCCATCATTGCGATCATTTTTTTGTTCTAGACCATACCTAGTTTCGGAGATATTGGGGGTCAAAGTTCCAAATTTTTCACAAGTTTTTTTTTTAAATATATGTTTTTAATGTAAGATTTTTACTTTAAACACCTCCAGGACCCCCTTACTATTTAATCCATGCATCAGCACAATGTTTTGACTGCGTTACATTGAGTCCTACTGCAAAACGTGATTTTTCAGCCCAAAAAAAAAATTCGTTTCCCAGCACTAATTTTTGCGTAAAGTTACTTAGTTTCATGTACATAATGCTTGGGTGACGGCTTCGTGAAGAGTCTGTTTACACCCTGTATATTAAATAATTTAAATCAATAATACAGTTTTTTTTTTTATGTTATAGACCTTTTAACATCTATTTCACAACCCCTCTAAGTACCTACATACTTTTATCAGTTTTTACTGGATTTAAATATGAATAAAGCATCTACACATTCCTTAAAACACAACTCACACAGCACTCCACACTATCTCAAACTACCCTCCAAAACATTCATAGAATTCTAAACTATCTCAGTACGCATGCTTCACACAGCAAATAATAATAAAAGAAGAATAACAAGACTATTATTATAATAGTAGACTTACGGGACGAGTTGTCAGTGGCCGGTAGATCGTCTAGCGGTGCGTGGATCTTTGGCACCGACTCCCGCGCACCGAATGTTAGCAAGTGTTGGCGGTATAATCTGGGGAAAGTGGAGTAAGTTGTTAAGAGTAGGTGAAAGGTCATTGGGAAAAAACCTTAGGAGCTTTTGTGTAAGGTTGAAATTGGTCTACACAGTAAGTTCATAACGCGCGCGTACATGTGGACCAAGCAGAATATCTTCAACTGCGTTATTGCAGTTCTGGATGCCAATCAAAGTTACTTGTGGTTTTGAGCTTCCATGATGCATATTATGTAGTAAATTCGTCGACACAAGTTGTTCATCAAACTTCGGACATCTTCGGAAAAACGACCGTTACAAGTTTAAATACTGACCTATGCGCTTTGAGTACGTTCAGCCAGGTTCGGAAGACCTCGGGCGTCTTCGCTCGCAGGTGGTATATGAACTCGTCCGCGTCTATATCGATGCGTCGTCTCCTCGCCTTGGCCGATATGACTGACAGGCCAACATCCACGGAGCCGTGTAGTCGGCCGCGCGCTACGTCCGTTGGAGAACGCGCGTAGACTAGTATTCCACCGTCTACTACGAAGAAACGCTGAAATGAAACAATAAAAGATTACAACCTAATTAAAAAGATTTACCCTTTTACCGGTATAATGATCTGGCAATCAGAAAATACAGTAGAACCTCACTAATCCGGCACTATTAAAAACCAGAGGGATTATTGGAATGTTCGGATTACTGGATTGTATAGAAACATTCCAAAAAGAGAATATAATGTATTTATTGTGTTGATGTATGAACGTGGACGAGGCAAAAGGAGTATGTAAGGATCGTAGCAGGTGGCGTTCTGTGGTTTCTGCCTACCCCCATGGGAAAAGGGCGTGAGTTTGTGTGTATGTATGTTCGACCCATTTTTTTATAACTGTAACATATCTCACAATTAACTAATTATGTAGTTTTAAAAAACCCTTAACGACGGAGCGCATACGCAGTGCATGGCGTAGAGAGGGGCGAGAAAGGCGCGGGCTGAGGGTGCCGGATTATTGGACGTATCCGGCTATTGAAGTGCCGGATTAGTGAGATTCTTCTGTAATGCCAAATCGGTATAGGTATTACTGGTATAAAATAAATTTAATTTTTTAAACATTTTTTTTTATGCTCTTTGAATATTTAATAAGTGATTAATACGTCTTTAAATAACCTTTTTACAACAATAGAATACCTACCAGAGAAACATTATTTAATTTTTGAGCTCCCTTGGGGGGTTAATAAAATATTACTGTAAATTAGGAGGGACCGAATAATCAATAATCTTGAGAGAGCTGATACATTCTATTGAATATTTTGATCTAACCAGAACCAATTTCTACATAAAAAAACGTTTCTTCAATAGAACTACAAGTATATCCATAGAGGGAGGCGTTTAACCAGTATAAAGTTAGATTTAAATAAATTATAGCATCAGGCGTTACTTTGCCGAAATCCAAGATATTAAATGTTACGCAAAATATTTAGTTTTGAAAAACATAAACTGGAAGGTTGGGTATGGTCATAGGTTTGGGTGAATGACATATTTTGGTGGGCGGGAAGGCGGTGCTACATAATTAAAATCAAATATTTTGCATAACAATTAGCTATTAGCAGCTTAGCTATTACATCCTCGCATCCTCACATCTCTGGTGGAAAAGCCGCCTAATGCTGATGAGTACTATGAAAAAAATTGCTAGTGTTACCTTGTGCCACCCCTTGAGAGGCCATTTCCTCTTCTTGTGCAGGTAGCCGTTGAAGACGTCAGGTCTCTTCTCGAACCTCTGGCCGTCTTTGAGACCCTCTAACACCTCCCACTCGCTGCCTCGACGACGGCTGCAAACAAAAAAAGAAATATTGGTATAAAAAGGATCAAGGCAAGAATCCAAACGATTTAGGTCTTTTGAGATGCTTTAGTTCTAAATACATTTGCTATATGGTATGATTTACAGTTTGTTGGCAAGTAAAAACTCATAGGTAGCAGGGCTGCGGGACTGTTTGAAAGAGATACCGCGGCCCTGGAACACAAAGGGCAAGGAAGGAACATGGATGGGTTTTAGTCAGTACAAGTCTGACACTCCCTTCCGCTCCGCCCAGAACGGGAGAAGTCATTTGATGATTTCCCATCCGAAAAAAAAAGGTAGCAAGTCCAGCGAAAGTAATACATTGGTAGTTTTGGCTTGATTTATTGACAGCATTCAACGAATTATTGAAGCAAAAAACTTACAAAGCAAACAGGAAAATATACATTAGTCAGTATATGAGAGCTCTTGGCATAAAAGAAACTACGTAGGCACATTAATTATACTAAAATTGACACATTTTTACCTGTCATGAACTAGAGTCAGCATGCACGGAAGTCTGTGGCAAAAAAAAAAGTCAATGAAACAAACAAGTCACTGACTTCCGAAAGCGTTATTTTCCGCTTTCGTGCGTTTTTTTTTGGAACTTGGCTTTTTTTTTTAAGTGAAAACTTCTTTAGGCGCGTTGGGCATTTTTGAGATGGGGAAAAACAATTGAACACTGTTAAACGACCTCTTGTTCGTTGCACAGTTAGCCGTATTAAAAAAATACCGTGTATAGTCAAATGTATAAGTAAAAGGCTTATGCAAATATATTTTCTAAAAATAAACCGGTAACTTTAAAAACAAAAGTTTTCGCTTCCGTCGGCAATCCCGGAGTGGTTGGGTTTTTTCTTTTTGCAAATAATGTTTTTACACCTATGTTATCCTACTGCTGATTTAAACCTTAAAAGATCCAAGGAGTTACACTAGCTAATATTATAACTTGTGTCTGCATGTCCACCAATTCTATAAATTTTAATTTTAATTTAATGATTGTTATTATTATCTTATTTTAATTTCTGAATAATTTTATAACCACTATTCTCATAATGAATTATAACTTGTGTCTTGCTGTGCTGTGTCACACTGAACGTTTTAAAACAATCTGCCTCTACTGCTGATATTGGGCCACCAAGATACAGGCTGTGCCTAGTTTGGGGCCCACGGCTACTTCTACATTTGTATTCTCTTGCTTATGTATCTTGACTTTTGCTATCTATGTTTGTATGTAAACTAACTTGTGTGGGTCAATAAATTTAATTTAATTTTATCATTTATTGATCTAACAAGGAGTTACACTAGCTAATTTTATCTATTTATCGAGATCAATGTATAAACATTAACAATAACTTCCACGTGCGACCCTTTTCAGTCTGCGAATTAAAAAAGGTTCGAACATGTTAATATTAGATTAGTTCCAGTTATAAGTTAATTGTGGACGCGAAAGGTCACCCTCAGGCATCTGTCCCACCGTCGGCGATAAAGCGACTAGCTTCCAGTGGCGAAGGTTCCAAACAACTCGATTCCTACTGGAATTCCTTTTAAAAATGGCACAGTCAGTATTTTATAGACAAATAATATAATCACATTTAAAGATATGTACTCCGGCTTACCTCTTACAAAGATTGACCCTTTGCTACTGCTAGCTTCCGACTGTTTTCTAGCTTAAGAAACGTACAATAGGTGTAGGACCCTTTTTTTCCGGTTTGGAAATCATCAAATGACTCCTCCCGCTCTAGGCAGAGCGGAAAGGAGTGTCAGACTTATACTGACTACAACCCATCCATGTTCCTTCCTTGCCCACTTTCCAGGGCCGCGATATCTCTTTCTAACAGTCCCGCAGCCCTGGCAGGCATCGATCCTTGCGGGCCCCTCCCAGGAGGTGTAGGTCCCACCATCATCATTATCCCCCAATTTATTTAAGGTCGGTTCAGCATTTCTTCTTCTTCCATACCTCTCTATTAGTCGTCATCCCCTGGTGTTTTATGAGGTCTAGCCGTAACATCTTTAATCATCATCATTATCGGCCTATAATGTTCCCACTGCTGGGACATAGGCCTCCTCTCTATGAGAGGGATTGGGCTATAATCTACTACACAGGCCCAGTGCGGATTGGTAGATGTCACGTGTCTTTTTTTATTTTTATTTTATTTTATCAAATAGGAACAACAAACAGCTACATTATGGAATATTACAATATGATAACATAAATAACTTAAATAATAATGTAGCCCACAGCGCTGTTCACAGATTACCGTTAATGACTATACTTTAAATTGCTAGGAAATAAGCTGTTGATGCAATTAAAACAAATTATAAAAACAAAAAGAGAAGAAGTAAAGTATTATGCCTACTAATGATGAAATTACTAAATTATATGGCTTAGAGTATTAAATAATCAAGAGTTTAAGTGTCTCATACAAAAGGCTTCGAAACTGTTGCATGGAGCATGTAAATATGTCGAATTCTGCATTGTATGATGCTACCATTCGCCGAATTGGTGAACGTTCGCCAGTATTAGATCGGCAGGTACCTATTGCAAATAGTGTACCTGCACGCACCTGGCATCTATGAACAGTTCTGGGGACTGCATAACACAGTACATTATTCAGATCGGTGCAGTCAAATTTGCCATTAACAATATTCTACAGGGTCATTGCGTCTAATTGTTTGCGTCTGGAGCTGAGCGTCAGAAGCTTGTATTTATTGAGCAACTGGTCATACGGCCGATACGTTCTGTGACATCTATAATACATTGCACGAAGGAATTTGCGCTGTACGTTTTCTAACATATCTATATATTTTTTATAGTACGGGTTCCAGATGGGCACGGCGTATTCAAGCTGTGAGCGGTGTGTCTTCGAATTTTTGGTTCTAGGACATGTCGGTTTCCTCACGATGATTTCCTTCACTGTTTAATACAGTTCGTCTATCACTGCTTTGGTCTTTACCTACTCTTATAACCTCATAGTTATAAAATATTTTTATACGACATAATTTTCTCAACCGATTCGTATGTCTATCTTGTTTTGGCATTACGAAAGCAAGCGGGATAGACATATGATTTCTTGCATCGAAATCGAATCGAAGCGGTTGTGTCTACGAGGACAGGTTCCGTGTCAGCAAAAGAGATACTTTGATTTAATAGTTGGTCGCTGACTGTGCACACTACCGGCGAAAACTGTCTTAAGCAAACAGCTCGTTTTGTAGGGTTCCGCACCCGAAAGGTAACCAACGGGACCCTATTACTAAGCCTCCGCTGTCCGTACATCTGTCTGTCAGCGGGCTGTATCTCATGATCCGTAATAGGTAGACAGTTAAAATTTTCACAGAATATGTATTTCTGTTGCCGCTATGACAGCAAATAATAAAAATAAATTAAAATTAAAGGAGGCTCCCCCATTACGATGGTGCGGAAACCTTCATGCGCGAGTCCGACTAGTACTAGGCCAGTTTGTTAGCTGCTAATTCTACTCCCTTGTCGCCGGCGCGGCGGTGGGACATGGCCTTACATATTGTTATTTTTGTCTGTAACTGTGAAAATGTGTCATTGTGGGCAAATTAAACTGTAATGAATCGATTATTTTAATTAGTTACGGAAATAGGTTTTTGTCGATCGTAAAGTTGATTGACTTGTATACTTAGTACAAGTTCTATAAAAACTTAAACCACAAAATTACTTGCAGGGAAACCTTCAAATCGTATTGGTTGTACGAGAATGTTCGAGAACGAGAACGTTCAGAACGCTTTGGTGTGAACCAAGTATTCATCTGCTTAGTCTTCTCCCAATGTTTGGGTCGGCCACCATTTGTACTGTATGCAACTGACTACCAGTATTCTTCATACAGGCCTGTCTGATCTCCACGACCCAGTTCTTTCCTTGACAGTACTGGTTTTCAGACGTTCTGACTTAGGCTTTGTGAATATCCACCAGTAGCGACTATCAACGATCTACGAGCAGCCGGGATCAACTGCTTTACGCGCTTTCCGGCGAGGAGGGATCTCGGTATCCTATGGACTGACCTCTGCAAGCATTGCTTAATGTTTTGCCCTCTTAAGGTGGGTACTGACCAACGTTACGAGGTGTAATGTAACATATTACACAGCGAGCATTCGTGCAGTCAGTACGTCGTGTTACGGGGAAACCATCGAGCACCGGCTGTCGGCTTTTTGGCGAATCCTTTGACTGTTACGCGGTTCAATCAGAATTTTGACGAGCATGTTACGCCGATTTTAGAACACAGCGTAACATGCTCGATGCGTAACACGATCGATGCGAATGTTACATTATACCTCGTAACTTTGGTCAGTACCCACCTTTATACCAGCGCGTGATGGATGCGGTGGCGGGCACACGGCGCGATTTCAGCCGACAGCGAGGCGGTCTCACCCGAGCACTCCCGAATCGCGCAGTGGTCCCTGCTTTATGATCTATGTCCAGCAGTAGACATCTCGAACGATGATGGATCTCTTACCCCCTAGTCTTCCCAGCGCGTGGTGGCTGCGGCGGCGGCCGCACGGCGCGGTCGCCGCTATCAGCCGACAGTGACGCCGTCTCTCCGGAGCAGTCAGAGTCGGAAGGCGCGCGTCGTAAAGCAGCTGCACGACCCGCTGCACCTCGACGTCGCTCACCTGCAAATAAAAAAGGTTTTTGTTTTAACTAGTGCATCGTTTGTCGGCAGGTCGCAAGCGCGACTGCTGAGCATGAGGGTTCGATTTCCAAGTTTTCCGTCAGGAGTTTCTCAGTAGCACCCACGAAGTTTGGAATTGTGCCCGGTTAATGGCAATATCATCCATATACATCAGCCTATTACATGGGACTTAAATCTAATACGGGTAAAAGTGTATGCACTATTAGGTACGCCTATGCGTAGCCCTTCGGGGATCATCATCATGTTATATTCCAATTGTTACTACCTGAAACATTTAATAAGCTATAAGCCATTCGTTCCTACTGCAGGGTAAAGGCCTCCCTTCCCTCTTTCCACAGCTGTGTCTAGAAGACAAAGAGTCGAATTCGTGTTTTTAGCTGCTAAAACTAAATACACAAATAATTGAAAGTCCGGTTGGTCGGATTGTGAGAACTTTTAATAAGTACGCGCTTATAAGCAAGTCACTTTTGTAGAACTTTCAAAACGAAACAACGGCTTAATTGAGACCCAAATCAGGAATATGATTTTCAAAAGCAATCTTCGTCTCATTCAACAGATTCGGTATTATTCCGGTTCTGGAATTCCGCAGTTCCAATGATGTCTATGTAGGTCGCTAAGGGTGTTACCATACGATCGATCGATTGGTGTGGTAACACCCTAACATCTTCATCTGCCTAGCCTTTTCCCAACTATGTTGGGGTCGGCTTCCAGTCTAACCGGATGCTGAATACCAGTATTTTACATGGAGCGACTGCCTATCTGACCTCCGCAACCCAGTTAATACTGAGTAATACGATACCCTTGGTACGACTAGTTGTTAGACCTTCGGGCCACCGCCTACCCAGTAACAGATACGATTGTGGCGGTCTATATGCCGCCGCCATACTTCGACCAATATTGTGCACAAAGTTCAATGCACGCCACAAATAACAAGCATGAAGTAAATTTATCACAAACCGTAAAGTTCATTAACGATTTCTCGCCGCAGTTAATAACAAAGACAATCTCTTGAGCAAACGACAGCGTCGGCATTGTTTGATCAACTTGTATCAACATTGGTTGCGGTAGCGCTTGAGATAAACAGATGTGGAATCATTTTCAAATATTTTCAATAATATTTTTGTTTGTACTTAAAATTGTGATTTTTGGCTATAATTTGTACAAAAGGACACTTAAGGACAGATACTGACGGGCTGCGGGACTGTTCGAAAGAGATACCGCGGCCCTGGAACACAAAGGGCAAGGAAGGAACATGGATGAGTTTTAGTCAGTACAAGTCTGACACTCCCCATTTGATGATTTCCCATCCGAAAAAAAAGGTCAGATACTGACCTGCAAATTGCAAAAAAACGCAAGAAAAATAGAATTTCGCGGGCTACTCTGACGCTTCCACCTTAACGGATTCGCAAGACATTTGTTCCGCCCTTATGAGCAATGATGGGGGAAACCTTCTGGTTAAGAATATATTGAAAGTCCCGACATTTTCTAATGTTTTCACGACCCCTGTACCAGTGTTTGCACTTAAGCTCAAGAAGAAAGTGAATTTTCGGATCAAAAATTATAGTTGTAGCTCAAGAATTATTTTTGTACTACGTTGTTCAGGTTAACGGCTTTGCAATGGGTCTTTAACACCCTGTTTAATCTCGTATTAATCGTCATCAAACTAGCCTTGTGGGGTCGGTTTCCAGTTTTACCGGACGCAGCTAGAATACCGATCTACATATTCCTGAATACAAAGTTACACGCCGTTTCAGACCTAGGCTAAAACATGTGGAGTTATAACTTCCACACGTTCCGCAAACGAAAGAGGAATCACACCCTACCCAGTTAATTTGATTCTTTCGTTTCAAGGACACTTACCGTATATCTATCGTCTATCTATATTCGCATCTGTCGAGATTTTTATCGCTAGTAAGCTTATTTGTGCTGAATAAACAAATTGTATAACTTTTTTCTTTGAAGTCTTGGTGTTTCTTTTTTAATATAAACTTTGCTCCCCAATAAGTTTTTATTTCTGTATTGTGCCAGGCTTTACAAATATTCAAACTCACACACACAAACAGCCAGACCATTGACATATGCTTCTTGAGTTACCATAACATGAAGTCAATCACTCCTACTTGTAATTAAACTAGGATGACAAGAGCTAGCTAATATCAAGAATACTAACTACATTTCCTGCTAGTTACGAGCTAGGTAATCAATTTGCAGAGCCTTGCCGAGACAACGGAAGGCTGTGTTAACCAATATAAAGTGCCTTCCCTATAACATATCGGTAGGGGGCCGTCCATTAATCAAGTGTGGCTCGAAAAGGGGGTGAGGAGGTTAAGCAAAAATCACGAAATATCACAAGGGGGGAGTGGGGTGTAGTAAGATATCACGTGTATTTATATTTCGTCAAACGCGCGATTTCTAAGCCGAAAAGCGGCGTGTAGTTTGACCTTGACTCGCCGTTGCCAGGCAACAAACGGAGCGTATGCCGCGTTTTTTAAAAAGAATAAGATCTTTGTAGGTACTAAAAAATACACGTGATTTTGGGGGGTTAAGACTTAAACCTCACCACGTATCACCAAGGGGGAGGGGGGGGGGGGTTAAAAATGCTTAAAAAGCATCACGTAGTTAGTGGACGGCCCCTAGCCTAACTAGATTAATAACTACCTAGCTTCATAATCTACCTCAAATGATTGTTCCCAAATTAGCGTAGCAATAAGACTTATAGGCATGCCCAGCACGCACCAATTCTTTCATCCAAAATAATGTATTCGTGGGGACTTGGGTTTAATTCTAAGATTGGCAGGCAAGGCCTTATCGGATTTTTCGATCAGGAAATTCTCCGAATCGGTTCGAAGTTTTGCCCTTTTAATGGAAATAAGATCCTCCTCAATAACATGGAACTTAAACATTTCTAGCGATATAAGGTTGACCGTACTAAACACCTATACTATTATCATCTAACTCTTTCCCAGGAATATTGGGGTCGGCTTCCACTCTAACAGGATCACCTCCACAAACCAGTTAGTACCTACCTACTGAGCAATATGATACCCCATGGTGACACTGGTTGTCAGATTTTATGTTATTTTTGTTTTGTGGTATTTTTATTGTGAATTGGTTTTAACGATATTTTAATTGTGAATTTGATTTTATCTTAAATTTTGGTATTTAATTTTGATTTTGCTTAATTTTTGTATTTAATTTTGATTTTGCTTAATTTTTGTATTTAATTTTGGTTTCAAATCTGTTTTTCAACATTGATTTAAATTTTAATTACTTAAATATGGGGCATGCGGTGCTAACCTATAAGAAATTGTTATACTAACCTTTGATAAAAGAATCTTTATTTTTACATGTAACAGTATAAACAATTGTTGGTTAACCAGAAATAATAAATAAATTAATCTAGAAAAGCGCGGCTTAGCCTGAAGATGGACCCGAACGGATGAAATTATTTAGCCACGAGCTCCTCCTACGCCTCTACCAAAAACCAAAAAATCGAAAACATGTGATATCAAGCGCCCCGGCCACGCACTGTGGGCCGTAAGGTTGTAACACTCCCTAGTGTTACAACCTTACGGCCCACTTACTGTCAGTGGGAACGAAGTGTATGATACACCTCTGCCTACTCCACCTCCTTCGAGATAGAAAACCGCGATGCTACGTCATACAAATAAATTAGGCATAACGTCAAAACATGCCAAGACGTAAACTCATTGGATTACAAACAGAACGAAAAGTTCAACATTATCAGGTCAGGTGTGAGTGGCGCAGTGCGACGTGGAACTACGTTTAACTAGTGCAACTTAATGTGATCATGATTATGGGGTATAGGATTTATAGCCTACGGAGTAGTTCGAGCCAAAATGTTCATAATTAGGGTTCCGTACCCAAAGGGTAAAAACGGGACCCCATTACTTAGACTTCGCTGTCTGTCCGTCCGTCTGTCTGTCATCAGGCTGTATCTCATGAACCGTGATAGCTAGACTGTTGAAATTTTCACATATGATGTATTTCTGTTGCCGCTATAACAAGAAATAATAAAAATAAAAATTATTTAATATTTAAAGGGGGGTAATTTTTTTAATATTTATAAGGGGAAGGGTTCCGTACCATAAAACACGTTGCTTATATGGGACAAACAACGTGTTTTATGGTACGGAACCCTTCGTGCGCGAGTCCGAGTCGCACTTGGCCAGTTTTTTTTTGTATTGAAATGACCTGAATCCGTGAAGTTAATTTAATTAGCAACACCGTTCGACGGCAGAAAAGGCATGTAACGGTGTTAGTACTTCCCGGGACGAGATCGAAATAACAAGCAAATGGGAAGTATGTAGGTAGTGTCTTCTTCTGTTACTAACATCATAACATAACAGCACGCCTGTAAACCCCGAAGGGTGACAGAGGTGTTCCTAATAGTACACCCACATTTCGCCAGTTATGTTTAAGTCTCATGTAATAGGGGGCGAGCCTATTGCCATTAACCAGGCACAAATACAAACTCCGTGGCTGCCACTGAGAAATTCCTAATGGAAAAACCCAATAACACTGCCCGACCTGGGAATCGAACCCAGGACCTCATGCTCAGCAGTCGTGCTTGCGTGCACTAGACCAACGAGGCAGTCGCTAATATCATCAGGCTATTATTAATCATTCATTGTAAGACTGTTCACCAAAGAACAAGAATTGTTCACCGGCTCATCACGATTGTATTGCATCTTATCAATAATGCTTTTAGTTTCCAAATACCACTTATTTGAACATAAATCCACGATGACTTAAGTACCTGCTTACTGATTACCCAACAGAGGTAACAAGCGTGCTGATAATATACTACAATTTAGATTCACCATGACCGACGTGATGAAATATCTCCTTATTAGATATGGACACTCCAAAATTATAGGTTTGTAGCAATGATGCTACAGAATTGTGAAAGCCGGCTTCTCTGTTCCCTGATCATTATAATCTAGATCTATTCAAAGTTCGAGTGAATCAATTTCTTCTAGGCAAGCGTGCTCCACCCTAGGCCGCGTCATTGGTTCACATCAGGCGAGTTGAGGCCAAACGCAAGCCTATTTACTATAAAAAAGACGGGTTGCACTCTGGGAGTGCCGCTAGAAGTGATAACTTGAAACAACGCCATCTAGCTTAAATATCAGAAATTTCAATAGCTTTCTGCAAGAACGAAAGATGTCGCTGCCGTAAAAACTTGGACCAACGCCTTCTAGCTTAAACTACATGCAAACTTGCGCAAACGCCCTGCGCCGCCGATTCGATCTGACGATCTGACGCGAGTTTAACGGATTTTACCCATCCCACAAAGTGCACAACGCCGCTAAAGAAGTTTTCACTTCAAAAATCCCAAGGAAAATCCAAAGGACGAAGACACTTGAACTCTAATTCTTGATTCTTTGACCGTATTCTACAGCTAGAACAATAAACTATGCGTCACGGAACTATGTCATCTCAAAGGTATCTTTAAATATTGATGACTCGATTGGCGTAAGATCTAGACAATTACCTTTGAGGTCATTGTTTTAATTTTAATTGGTCAAGAGGTTTTCGGAGTATCAGTTTCAAAATAAGTGTACCTAGTGAACTAAGAACAAAAAAAAATCTAAAAGAAAAATTGAGTTTATTAAAGGATATTTTGGAAGATTTGGATGTCATTATCTTTCTGCCCTTGTGCCATTTTATTTGCGGTCGGCGCCACACGTTTTCTTCTTCCATTCTCCCCTGCCAGACGTCACGGCATCATTTACTCCTTTCTCTTTCTTATCATTCCTGACACAGTTCATCTATCTTTTCTTTAGCCTTCCTCTCTCTCTCCATCCATCAACATTCATGTCCATCAATCTTTTAGTCCAATGCGTTTCATTCCTCCTCATTACATGTCCATACCAAGACAAACGACATCCTTTATTTTTTTTCTGTAACAGGCGCCACTTTCAAACTTCCTCTAATATACTCATTCCTTACTTTATCCATTCTTGTCACTCCACACATCCATCTCAACATTCTCATCTCCGCTACATGCAATGGAAGATTTGAAGGTACTCACATTTATTCTCCAAGCGCGTCGGCTCTGTGACGACATTCTTCAATCCTCCTTGATTCATGACTTTGCCGCTACACGCGCCCAATAGCAACCATCTTAATTCAGCTGAAACAAAAGGAAATCTCTGAATCAGCTGAGATGACGACTAATATAGACAAGTATAGAAGAAGAAGACAAATGCTGAGTCGACCCCTAATAAATTGGGATGGGGGTGGGAGTGGAATAGGAATTATACGAGCTACATGATAACTGACAAATGCTTGCACTGACTGGACAGAATTACTCAAATCTGTATGGTCCTTTCTTCAAAAGGCCACCTCAGACTCAGAAACCAATCTGCATAGCCCTTATGTGACTTGACCAAGATTATGTATGGACCTTAAGATTTTAGATTTCTGAGTTTGTTTGGGCTGTTTCTTTTCAGAGTAGTCAGGTACGAAACACCGGACGCATATATTGGATACGTATTTTTTGTTTTATCAAATCAACCAAAACTGACGAAGATAAAACGCATCAAAGACCATGAGTGGGGACTTGTGACGTCACTCCGTCAGTAAAAATGACATTATGACGTCACATGAGTTTTCGACGCACCGTATCGTCTTTATTTTTAGATTACGTGAAAATAAGAAAAAATACGTGTCCAATATTTTTTGGAAATCTATCTGACGGACTAATTAGATTTGCTTGTGACTAAACTACTACCACTACACTCGGCGTCACAAAAATCGCACGTCTTTAAGAATTCCATTCAAAGTAATTTTAATCCTATTTATCAATGATAGACATAGGACTATAAGGTATAGGAAAGGCAATTTATTTAATTTTCAGAATAAAGCAACAGATTTGTTTTTTTTACCAGGGAATACAAAAAGCAAGCTTATGCAAATGATTAAAACGTGTCTTTTCATTTTAAGAGCAAAAATTTAAACAAAGTCCTTAAAAACAACTTAAAGCATAGTGTTACCTCCCCTAGCCCCGATGACTGCTTCCATGCGTTCTCCCAAGGACCTAATCAATGTTACAACAGTCTCTTGATGAATGTTGTCCCATTCTGCAACGACGGCATCCTAGAGGTCTTGGAGAGTGGTGGGGGCAGGATCACGTGCCCGTACTCGCCGTTTCAGTTCATCCCAAAGGTGCTCAATAGGGTTCAAGTCTGGACTTCGCGCCGGCCAGCGCATAACAGGGATCCCAACTTCTTGCAGGTAGTCTCTTACAATTAATGCGGTGTGACAGCGGGCATTATCGTGCATTAACGAGAACCCACTGTCAACAGAACCAGCATAAGGGACCACGTGCTCCTCTAAGATCTCTGTTATGTACCGAGGAGCAGTCAGCGACCCTTGCCCGCGAGCACTTCCAGTCCGAGAGACACACCGGAGGTTCGTTTTGCCGTCGATTGACATGCCGCCCTAGAACATGCACGAGCCACCCCATATTCCACTGTCTCTTGAATACAGGCCTGAGCGAATCATTCTCCTTGCCTCCTATACACTATTTTACGCTTATCGTTGCAGAAAAGACACACCCTCATCTCATCCGAAAAGAGCACAGCCTTCCATTGATCAATTGTCCAATCCACATGGTCGCGGGCAAATTCCAACCCGTTTCTTTTATACTGTGCAGTCAATTTTGGCCCTGTAATTTTCTTCTCCTGAAATCTTCTTCTAATCGTGGAGACGCTTAAAGAAGTTCTGCGAGCTGATCGGAGTTGTTGTTGCAGCTCAACAGCATTGGAGAACCGATTACGTAAAGACGTCGAAACAATGAAGCGATCGTCTCTTTCGGATGTGCAGCGTTGTCTTCCAGATCCACGTCTTCGGATATAGCCACCTGTCTCTTGAAAGCATTGGAACACTCGTCGTATGGAAAAACGACTCAAGTTCAGTTGACGAGCAACATTACACTGCCGCATCCCTGATTGCAGTAGTGCAATGACTTGAGCGGCTTCATCTGTAGTGGTATCAATCTTCAGGGTATTTTTCTTGCTGTAGCTGTTCACGTGTGTTCACTTCAAAGGTTGGATAGCAAACGACCCATATTTGACCCGGGTCACCCGTTTTCTACCCTTGTAGGGTGGTGCAATTAGTGGACGTTGTAATGCGTATTTTGACAACATTTTTGGTAACGCTACGTGCTAATGAGATTTGTTGTGTTTAGGAATCTAACTGCTATTAATTTAAAGGTAGTTAAACATACTTTTAATTGAGACCAATATTAATTGGGTTTAATGTATTCTTCGATGGCGGGACATGCTTGAAACTAATTTTCGGAGAGGTGCGATTTTTGTGACGCCGAGTGTATTTACAGAATGATGTGGTCATAATATCTCCACAATAACAAAAGTGCTACAAGAAGAAACCATTTGCTTGTCAATAGTCTAATAATCCGGGTATCAGACATGCTTACGTAATCCTCTACTTATTACAGAATAGTTGAGATGATCATCGATCATACTCTCGATGGTCGTAAAATTAAATATTATAATTGAACATTAAATTATGTTGTGATCCCGGGAACAAAGACCAGTCTAACGTTACGGAAATGCGTTTAATAAATTCTTGAACAGCTGATGCAACGTGATTCAGGCAGTCAGTCTAACTACTCACTTTCTATCCACGAACGTGGGACGGTCGTGCCGATACAAGGGACGAAGCTTGTAGTGTCAGAAAGCCTGATGAAGTGATCAGAAGACCGAAACAAGAAATCAAATGAACCCAAGATAAGTAAAGGTAATTTTTAAAGCAATCGTAACCGCAACGGCAACGCTGCCAACTGCAATGACAGACTACAACGACACTAATGGTTTCTATGTAACTCTATGAAAACGGCTACAGGACACAATGTCGCCATCTACGACAGCGAATTATTCCTTCACTATATCCACATAAATTGGATTGATTTAGTATTCAGAAACTGGGTTGGTATATTATGTAAAAAAGATTGACACTAGATCGCAGATCCTTCGTGGCAGAGATAAACTTAAGCAAAATTATGTTAGGTACAGCAATGTTCCCTCCATAATTGAAGGGGACTAAAGGATTTCATATAAGGAAGTTACCGTTTATTTGGGGACAGAAAATAGACGTGGAATCTCACTATCAACATCTGCATGGCCTTTTTCTATGTTAGGGTCGGCTTCCAGTCTAATCACATACAGCTGAATATGAGTATTTTAGATGCGACTGGCTCTCCTACCGCGATAATCCCGTGACTGGGTACGATCAATTAAAACCAAATCAAGTGATCTTTCTGACACTTGGACACTCTCGAGTTCATATTTCAGTGGTTTAACTCAGTTGTATGAATACATTACCTAATTTTAAATAAATTCTTCAGATTAGTCGTGTAAAAGTCCGAGTGTCGAAGGACAATGAATATTGTATATTTAAATTTGTTCTCATGTAAGTGAAATGTAATTTCTTTATGAGAATTAAATGTCTTTAACCAGAATTTTAACGTTTTCTTTAAGACACTTAACTTATCTTGAAGAAAACGATTACGGTAAGATTAGAATTACTAATACGACTATTGTTTACTTTCCAACTACGCTGGAATTATTACAGTCTATTTTCAGCATTACTTGAACCCCCTACAAAGAAGAATCTAAGAAAAGAGGGCACAGGTAATGTCGGGCACTAACTATATCAATCTCCATTCTCGTGCGCCAGTCTAATTCAAGATCGACTCGCGATCGAAAAAAATAATATGATTAGATGTACCAAATGAAATTGTTTTTCGCAAATAGGATATTGGAATAACTTTAACATGTTATTTTATAAAAATAAGCTAGATTGCTAACTCAAGCAGCTGATGTTGGAAAAAACAGTTAGACTGAAGTAGGAGTGGGTAGGTCACGTGGCACGGATGCACCCAGAGAAATGGACAAAGATTGTCACACACTGGATGTCTGAGGAAGAACAACGCCATCGAGGTCGACAGCGGCGAAGGTGGCGCGGGCGTGACGATCTGATCATGTTTGCGGGGCTAACATGGTCAAAGATCACACAGGATATAGAAGTATGGAAGGAGAAACGGCCTTTGCCCAGCAGTGGAACCCCAAGTAGGCTAGTAAACCAAAAAAAAAAAGCGAGATGGAGTCGACGTTTCCTATCTGATCATCCCCGAACAGAAAGGGCGAAACCGACCAATGGTGGGTCTTTTTAAAAGCCCAATAAGGTACCTGTGGAATAGGCTTCCAATGATTAGGAGTTTTAAACTCCGGACCACATGTCTTACCGTTGGACTAGAACAGCTTTTAGTAGTGCCGTAAATTTCTATTCCAACTAAAACCAAGAATTTTCCTTCCTCAAAACTTAAAATAACATTTCGTGTTCATTCCATTTCGTAGGAAACTCCTAATGAGTCCTAGATTTTGCAATGCGCCATGTTGCAGTTACGAAAGTATAAAGTAGGCCGTCGGTTGTAAAACAAATATACACGATAACAATAATATCTTTTATTGCGATAACGATATTATTAATAATATAAACAGTCATCACGTGGCTAGTCATGTGATTCGTCAAGGATACACCCTTGACGGCTAGGTCTGGTTAGGTATGATATGGAACCAGAATTTTTGGGCACATTCATATTATTGGGATATCAGAAGCGGGATCAATGGCTTCATGGTTTTCGAGGCACCGGGGTTTCATACCGCCAAGTTCCTGACTCTGGGCTGCTATTGATAAAAATATTTTCCTGATATTTATCATGAGGATAACCTAATGATAAATTATATTTATTTCACAAATCGGTTTTTAAAAACACTTTTACACGTTTTTTTTTTTTTAAACTAGATGAAGCCGGTGTTTCGTACCTAAGAAACGGCCGCAACAAACTCAGAGGTCTCTTTTAAGGTCCATACATAATCTTGGTCAACTCACCTAAAGTCGCCAGTCACAAAGACACAACAGACACTGACATGCAGTCAGTAAGCCACCTTTAAGAACTATGCAGAAAAGTTTCGGAAATGGTCTTTTGAAGAAAGAACTATACAGATTGGACCTGACCAGTCAGTGCAAGAATAATGAAAATGAGAGTGGGCTTGTGCATTAAACCAAATATTTCCTGCATCGATGGATAGTATTCGCTGAGATTAGATGCCATGACAGAAAATGTTGAACACTATTATAATTCTGAATGGCGTATTCTAATTATTTTAGCGGGTGTCCAATGAGTTGTGGGTCAAAACCCTCAATTTGGAGCCAAGAGTGGCAGAGAAGGAGTCAAACAAGACATCGGAGCAGACATCGTAGAATATGATGAAACTAACAGCGGTCTTATAATCAACTGTAAATGTAGACCGAAATATCTGGAACTCAGGAGAGGGCTTAACTCATCAGTAGGATAAGGCATTCATATATTTTTTTAGACAAAAGAATGGGTAGAAGTATTGGAAAACAAAGTCACACCAATACTGCTATCACGGTTCCTTCTACTCAATATGGTGACGATGGAAATGTTCCTCGTTCATTATAAATATTTGAAGAAATTTAAATACCTTACGCCTTGCAGCAAGAATAAACACAAAAACAACAATCTACACTTTAGTCAAATTCCAAATTCATTGGCACTAGAAACCAATTCATCTATAAAACCACGCTAAAGTTTTCTTATAAGCAACATTATTCTTATGAAACGTCTACTAAATTGCCAACCGAAAATCGATGACCCAGTAGCCATACCTTACATTAATCACTTCGATCTTCAATAAATGGGGTGGCTTACGAGCAGTTTTGACATTAAATAATATATTGATAATGCATCATAACATCACGTCTGTAACCCCCGAAGAGGAAGGCACAGGTGTACCTACAATACCACATTTTGCTAGCTCTGTTTAAGTCCCCTGTTATAGGAGGCGAGCCTATTGCCCTCAATCGGGCACAAATCTAGACTACGTGGCTGCTACTGAGAAATTCCTGATTGAAAATCCCAAGAACACTGCTCGACTCAAATCGAGCCCAAGACCAACATACTTAGCAATCGCGCGATCACTACACCAACGAGGTATTGAAGTAGTCGTACCTTTACGTTCAATAACTATGAAGATAAGGAAAATACAAAGTACATACCTATTCGCACTAGACTGAAGGGATTCTTCACTTTCATTGTCACAGCACTATTATCTAATTAATAAGTCATGCGGTTCCATAAAGACTTTTTGTTTTCACCGGCAATCACTTCTTACAAAACCTATTTAGCTAGACCTCATTTTAAAGCAGATCAAAATACACTTTTATTACTAAACTGCCCCAATAAACACATTTAATTTTATTAACGAAACAACGCAGTATCACCAGTGATGGATCTGTGTTGTACTGAGGTTTAATCTATAAAAAAAAAACGGTATCACTTTTATCGATGATATTATCCAAGGATATCAATAAAACATAAGCGTTATCTGGTATTACCTTGTGAGCGCGTGAATTACTTAGTCATCATTATCTTGAGGAAATACTGATGAATGCAAAATTTAAAGGGGGAAAATTGTTTTAAGGTCGGGGGATTATTGATATAAGGTCTACGATATTGGAAATCGCGTTATGGAAGTCAAATGCAGTTGGGCAGGACACCTAGCAAGGCGCGGTGATGGCAGGTGTAGTAAAGCTGTGACCGAGTGGCGTCCAAAGAATAGAAAGAGGAGTGTTGGCCGTCCGGTGGCGAGATGGGCAGACGACATCGCAGCCATTGCGGGAATATCTTACATCTTTATCAACGTGGAGCTTGGCACAAGCAAGGAGAGGCCTATACCCAGCAGTGGGTGAAGTCGGGCTGTGGATGATGATATTGTTTTGTTTATACCAGAAGCCTTTTCTTTGTTCTTCTAGTCTAGGCAAGGGGTAACACAGTAACTGATTTGTGGAGGTGTGATAGGCAGTTCATCATCTTCCTGCCCTTGTCCCATTCTATTTGGCGTCGGCGCAACACGTTTTATTTTTCCATTGGCCCTTGCCAGACGTCACGGCATCATTTACTCCTTTCTCTTTCATATCATTTCTCCGGGTGAGAGAGGCAGCTGCTCCATGATAAATACTGGTATTCAACTGCATCCCGGTTCCGGTTATATTGAAAGCCGACTCAAACTTAGTTGGTAAAAGGCTAGGCAGATGATGACCACCATAAACATTTTCCGGAGGATAAATCTGTGGAGAGACTTAATTCGTGAGATATGCGGTAGATAAACACTTGTAATAAAGAACAACTGGTAAAACTCTTTATAAAACGAAGACTTCCTTCGACAAATCCAGTAAAAAGTACTGGCTGCTGCTAAGAATATTAGCTTAGACAGGGTTCGAGTCGGCGACTTGTGAAATGAGTCAGAATTCCAATTACCAAAATTTGTATGCATGAAAAAATTACTATGTTAATCAAGATACAATGCACGAAGTAGGTATACCTAAGTCAATAGCCCAGCAAGTCATTGACTGGCGTTGAAAAGGTCATGACAAAAAGTCAAGGGCCCTCTGAGTCTAGGTCTGTGAACCTCTATGGCAGTCATGTAAAGAATAGCACGCAATGAAAGTGAATGACTTCAAGAACTGGAGTGACTTGCTTCGAAAAGTTCGATGAAACTAAGATGCAGCTTAGGGCCAGACAAAGTTAAACATCATTAAACACAAGATTTGGCGAAGGGCAATTCGCTACCCTAAGTAATAAGGAATACGACGAAAGGATGACAACGAGATTTAAAGCAAAATAATCAATAAATTGCAGTGTCTCTATAAAAGGATCTTGCAAATGCTGATAAACTTCAAAAGCATTTCAAAGCAGTAATAAACGAAGTTCCATTAAGTATTTCAAGGTAGAGAGAGAGAATTGTAAGGAAGCACTTTGCATTATAAGTCAAAGTTCACAGTGCATTATCATAATGCTGCTGTAGCCACTATAGGTATGGCTTCCACTTGATGATTGTCGCTAAGTGCTTTATCCAAAAATACAATGGATTTGCAAGGATTACGCAGTGCTTGTATTATTGGGACAATGACGCATATGCTGATAGAATATTTTTCAGATTCTAATGTGTAAACATTTCAAATGTTTGTCTTTCTTGGAACAAGACTTATAAAACAATAGATTGGATTATTTCAATGATATGATTTCGCTGAATTCTAATGTAGGTCAATCAGTTTCTTTTTTCTGGAGATGGTTCAAGTCTGACAGTTCGAAAGCGATGTTATTAATCGGGCCGTCTTGCAATCCTTACTTATGGTAATACTAGCTATTGCCTGCGGCTTAGCTCGCGTTAATTTAGAATTTCACAATCAATTCGGGTATAACTCAGTTTGTACAATCTTATATATAAAATTCTCGTGTCACAATGTTTGTTCCCATACTCCTCCGAAACGGCTTGACCGATTCTCATGAAATTTTGTGAGCATATTGAGTAGGTCTGAGAATCGGCCAACATCTATTTTTTATAATAAAAAATAAAAAAAATTTGGCGGTACGAAGTTCGCGGGCACAGCTAGTAATATGTATAATTCAATCATGATTCGAAAGACACCATCTATTTTCATAAGAACTTTTTTCGGGATGAAAGGTACCCCTATGTCGGTTTCTGTACACCTGACAAAGTATATAAAAAGGTTTAGGCGTGAAAAGGTAACAAACAACTTACTTTCGCATTTATAATATTATTATAGTTAGGATTATGCTGTCTGGTCTGATACTTTTTGACGTCATAACTGATGAAGGGATTACGATGTTTGGCACACGGGTAGCCTATGACCTGAATATAGAAAGGATTCTTTTTGTTTCGGTTGTAACTTTCTCATGAAACATTTTTCGATATTCACGCGATTGAAATCGCAGGCAAAAGCAAGTATCTCGACATATTCTAGAAAGACGAATATTGAGACCAATCGCTCCATCGATTGCGTCCAAAACAGTTCGAATTCCGACGAGAATCGAATACAGTTGGGAAGTTCGCCGGAGGGGAGCGTGTAGGAAGCGGATGGATAAGGGAACTAAATTGTCGCTTGGATATATGTACTGGAAATAGACACATTTATGTAGGGCGCAAACTGATCTAAATGATATTTATTGCTCTACCAACATTATTGTGATTAATGTCTGTAATACTCCGAGCGTAAGGTATGGGTGTATGTATCTAGAGTAAATCTACATTTCGCCAGTTATGTTTAAGTCCTATGGAATTGAGGGCGAGCTGATTGCTGGACACAAAAACCGAAATCCAGGTTGCCACAGTAATAATTGCCGATGGAGAAGCCCAATAACACTATTTCAATGCGGGAATTGGGTCCAATACCTAATGTTTTCCAATGAAACCCTACTCTTTGATTCTTCGCAAAAGCCTAGAAATTAAATTATCTACTGTGTAACGTTCCAATCTCCCTGCTAACGTATTTACAACAAGCCATATTTGGAAACTGTTTTTATCACTGAATAACTGCCATAATTTCCTTCTTTTATCTCACTGAAATCGTTTACTTATTGTACAGGCCAAGTTAGTTCATTAAACATTTGATTCACGCGATGTGAGCCGTGCAATTATGTCATGATAGTGACATCATCGTCTGGCGTTGTTTGCCAGCGAAACCTGTGTGGTTGGTTGTATAATGGATCAAATCTAAGGTGTGAATCAAGGTTGAACTAAAACACTAGAATTATGATCCTTTTATTGTTATTATGGCGTGTTTGGCTGCTTTAAGGCTTTGAAGGACGACACTGAAAGTAAAGCCTTAAAAAACATAAATTTGTAGTAAGTTTCAATTAAATTTTCGCCAACTTTGTCACCAGCCGCAGTCAAAACCTTATGAATTCGTTTAATTGTTCAAACCAATACTGCTACTACTTTGGCGTATTCCAATTCGATCGTATTCTTAATTTGATCGACGAAATTTCTTTCGGTGTAGAATTCTGATACTCAGCATCTGGACTGTCTGGAAATAAACCTTAATCTATATTTCAAATTCCTAATGATTTCTAAAAACCTCTTTTCAAAATCTAGGCCCAACTATGAAAAGAACATTCTTATCGAGTCTCTTTGCCTGATAGCCGACGTGTCTTAACATAAAGAGCGACGAGTATTTAGGTCAAGGTTGAGACAGTTTTTGGGAGATCTGCCGCTATTCACTGATGCGTTTCGTTTATCCACTGACCGTCTTCTGTAGCATTATACGGCGTCCATCTTTATAGAAAATGAAGATTACTGAACAGTTCCTTGGGAGTTTATTCCGCCACTTCTTCCCAGTTGGCGAAGGTCAGGCGTTTTGAGGGGCTGTCTTCCGTAAATTTTGTCATTCAAAAAGTGCTGATTTGAATAAATAATTTTTGCATACAAAAGTTTTGACAAGGAAACTTAGCCATTAAATTTTAGTTGCTTTCGGGATCACAAGAAACGTTCCCATTTCTTAGAAACATTAATAAATCAACGGACGAGCCTTTGAGGAGGACGTAAAAGAAATGTAAGTACAGGTCTACTGAATTTTATAGTCATTTGACAACACAACATTTGTTTTTCTGCGGTTAAGTCAGTTACAGATTATCAGTTTTCAACGAATCCGTGGATGATTGTGGTAATGGCATATATATAACTTATACCTGTTTCTAGGGAAAGGCATCTAGAATTTTTGAAAACACCGAGCTCTTCACATATAGGGATCCCCAAAATCACAAAATCTTCCTGAACCTTTTGACCGCCACGTCAATAACGAAAATCTGTGTTCTCTAACGCCAAGCCACTGTAAAAAAGCGTTATTTTCGACGTTCCATGCCGTCCGTGGCGTCGTGAGCACTTTTTGATTTGATGTCCATGGACGTCCGTGGGGGTCAAAAGGTTAATCGTCAAATGAGCGGAAAAACAATGAATGAAATACACGTCATTCGAGGAAAACTGTACGGAAACTGATATATTACCCTAGTGAAGGTAAACAAAGAAACATTGCATGCACCTAATGTTAGTAGTATTCATAAATAATAAAATGAGTCGAGCTCTAGAACTAACAACGTTATCTACACTAGAGCGAAAGTTCGAGAAAATACTGACAAAGTATGTATCTACATAATCAGCTTGCATGTTGGGATTTTGGGATCTGCTGGGACACGCGTGTCTTGTCTGCGAATGGGAGAGGGCCGTAATCCGTGGGCCTAGTGCGGTTTCGTGGATTACATGAGAAAATATCACCGAGGATTTTAGAGGTAGTTTAGTATGACATCTAGGTTTACTTCAGGATATCGGCAGTACTAGTTTTAAGTTATAGGATAGTGAAGGTAGGATTGCGGTTACTCCAGTATAGAATTTTGTTATTCAACCCTATTAGGTTTCGGGCCTATGAGAAGGCTTCTTCAAATTTGTGAAAGTTATGCAGTGGCTCACGGGCTCAAATAAAATACCGATAAGAATGAATGGTAGGTTTTTAAATCGCGTACTTTAACCTACAAACGTACAATAGCGCAATCAGGGTGCTGTTGGGGTTGCCGTGGCGATGTAGCGCGTAAGGGATGTTCGCGGAAGCGTGCGTCGACGCAATGCGATGCGCTTCCATGATGGCGCGCACATTGTCCAATGACATCCTGAATGTGTTTACAGACCGGTGGGACTCTCCCCTCTTACGAAGGTGGGTAAAAAAATAGAGTCCAGACACACTTATTCAAATAAAATCCATCAGGCGGGATCGAGGACAAGAGCAAGCCCGTTTTGTAATTTAAAAAAAAACTGGTGTACTGTTTATTATTAATTCAATTTAATACAAACATACAGCTAAGTTATACTGCTACATTATATGGATTGTTATCTGAAACAAAATATTTGAATTTAAAAAGCTAAAACTTTTCCTAAGAGTAAGAGAAACGGGCAAAATTTTCACAAAAAAAAAACTTTTTCTTTAATCCAGATCAAGTGAAAAAATAAACAAGATTACGTCAGGAGGAAAGACAGCAACATCCTTTTGTGCACTAATAACAACAGAGCTGAAACAAAAACGATATTCGTCCATTGTTTCTCGCGGCAGGCCATCAATATCGATATTGTCGGGACTATCCCATTTAGGAGTGCAAAGTTTTGAAGATTCGATATTATTCCTCGAATGTGTAGGCCTGTAGGTATGTTTAGGCTTTACATAACTGAGAAAATGTGTGTGCTACACCCACATGTTCTCAGTGTCATGTTTAAGTAAGTCCCACGTAATAAAGGCTGGGCCTATAGCTATTAAACGGTTACGCAATGTAAGAATGATATACAGGGTGTAAACAGACGCTTTACGAAACCGTCAACCAAGCATTATGTACATCAAAATAAGTCTTTTCGCAAAAATTATTGCTGGGAAACGAATTTTTTTGGGGTGAAAAATCACAACTCAATGTACTTAACGCATTCAAAATATTGTGCTGATTGATGGATTGAATAGTACGGGGGTCGTGAAGGTGTCTTAAGAAAAAAAAAACATTAAAAACATGTATTTTAGAAGTGACGTATGAAGTTTGACCCCCAATATCTCCGTAACTAGACGGTTCCCAGGTATGGTCTAGAACAAAAAAATGATCGCAATGACGTGCAGAACAAGTGCCTTTTGGCTTCGTTAAGAGTCCGTTTACACCCTTTATATTGGGAAACGAAGTTCGAGTTTTTTTCCGTCTAAAACACTACATCATCTGCCTAGCCGTTTCCCAACTATGTTGGGATCGCCTTCCAGTCTAACCGGAAGCAGCTGGATACCAGTATTTTGAGGGCAAAAAGATGACGATGGTCTTAAATTAGAGTCAATAGAACTGTTGGTAATATATTAAAACAAGTCAGTCACTGAAGTAACGAATTAAGTGGGATATATCTAAGATATCTCTTAGGAGCAATACTAAGTTAATAGTTATCTAGAACTTCTCCAGAATTCCCAAGTGTGTTGTCGAGATGTAAGTGGTATAGAATAGTTTAGTATTATCTTAGAATTCTAGATAGATGATGCTTTACAGCTTCCCAAGAAGTTATCTTATGGAAACAGTCTGTGAGGTTTAAGACTTTAGAGGAATTACGGCCACAGTTTGACGTACAAGGTGCGTAGTATCCACTCAAACGCCAGCGGGTACTACCGTACCCAGCAATAAAAAACGCTTAACCGCCAAATTGACATTATTGATAATGACATATAAGTGACAGTTGTGACACTTGACAGTTCAAACAAGGTTTATCTGGCGCGCCACTGGGTATGGAAGATAATTTTCCTTATGGTACTGGGAGGGAAGTTGTGTGGTAATCGGTTATCGTGGTATGGGCATGTGATGCGGAAGAATGAGGAAAATGTCGTGATGAAAGTTCTGAGTATGAATGTGGATGGGTATAAGAGTAGAGGAAGAAACGAAAGATGGGCTGTATAAAGAATGATATGGCAAGAAAGGAGGTGTCTGATGAGATGACGAGTAATAAAGAAGTATGGAAGAAAAAGACATGCTGCGCCCGCCGACCCCAAATGAATTGGGATAAGGGCAATAAAGTGATGATACTGGGAGGGAACTTACGTTAATTGCAGAAAAGTAGGAGTGTCTGTCTTGGTATGGACCTGCTATGAGCATAAATCACATGTGACTAAAAGAGCGACAAATATAAATGTTTATGGCTGGAGAGGGATAGGATGACCAAAGAAAAGATGGATGGATTGTATGAGGAACGATATGAAATAAAAAAGGAGTTAGTTATAGCGTGACGGTTTACAGGGGAGAATGGGAGGCAAAAGTGTTGCAAGCAACCCAAGTAACATGGGTTATGTGCAGGAAGATGATGATGATATTATGGTAATACTGTGGTGTTTTATACAGAGGTGCTCGAGCTTCTAGATTATGACAGTCGTTACAGATAGTCAGGGGACCGAAAGTCTGACAACCAGTCTTGCCAAGGGGTATCGTTTTACCCAGTACTAACTGTGTGGTGGAGGACGAATACTGGTAGACAGCTACATCCGGCTAGATTATAAGCCGACCCCAAAAACCGTTGAGAAGAGGCTAGGCTGATGATGTGGTGTTTTAGACGGAAGAAAACTCGAACTTGAGTAAATTACCTTATTTCAGAAAAAAGGGTCCGCGTACTAGGAATCTTTTCATCCCAATCGAAATAGAACACTTCTCAGAGACTGATTTGATTCCGAAAACCTTTTGAGCAACGTTATTACTTTGACAGGGACTTGAGTGATATCACTCAAACCAGTTGAGTGCTTTATTAATGCAGGTTTAAGCTAACTAATCTACCTGATGATAAGCAGATTTTCTAGCTACATCTATGTACTGTTTATATACAAAATAAGTACAATACGGGACGATGACTTGCGAATTGCAATATTGCGTCAAAAAATCTTTTATAAAGTGTAATCGGTATCATCATTTTCAGCGTCATTAAAAATCACACTTAATCGTAAACTCCTAAAGTCTGTTTTGCCATCTTAAATAATATCAATATCTTTTATAATTTGTATGTATTAAGGATGATACCGCTTATTTATATTTATCTCATTGGCATTAAAAATTGAAGCTTATTAATAAGTAATTATTGGAAATGTCAAGGTTGAAGTTTGTAGTAGAAATAAATCTTATTGACGTTGTGTTTGCAGTAGATCCATGTCCAGCCTGGCTTGCTTGGAGAAATGGAGAGTCATTCTCCTTCAGCCGACTTTCATTGGGTGGTCATTATGGCCTACAGGTCTGGGGGTATTTTGAATTAAACAAATATAGTATTTTGAAGTCCGTACTAAATGTTTGCCAAAGAGCGATGGAACGTAGTATTCTAAATATTAGACTTTCCGATCGAATGCGAAACACCTTAATACGGTTTGGACTGGGCGGGTCATGTTTCTAGGATGAAGCCGGACAGATGGGCGAAGATAGACACACAATGGGTGCCTGAAGACGGCCATCGTGGCCGAGGCAGGCCCAAGAAACGCTGGCGTGACGATCTGGACTCATTCTTAACGGATTGGTCGGAGAGGGCTCAGTGTAAATAGGGTTGGAAAGCCATGGGGGAGGCCTTTGCCCAGCAGTGGAACAGAGTAGGCTAAATAAAAAAAATAAAAAAAAGTATTTTGAAACCGCTCTCCATATTATCTTAGATTATGGTGAGTGGTGGCTTTCGCAATTGAACTTTTACAGGCTAAAAGTGTTATTATTCTACGAAATATTGTGAATTTATTTCTCATTAGGCATTGTGTATTCCAATTAGAGGCTTATTTTCCAGTCAGACTTTACTGGCACCAAGTAGCGATAAAAAGTTAGTATCTACTGATAACACGGCCTGCATCCACTGCCTTATTCAATCACGTATGTTAAATTAGCAGAAAGATAACGTGCTGAATCCGATCGATAATTAATTACGATAATAACTAGGTACAGTGTTTTGTTTTATTGACCTTTAATTAGGCCCGGACTTCAGCAAAGCGGAGATGAGCGGATTAGAGAGATGTGTAAGATTCATCCAATCACAAGAGACGATGACAGACGCGATGTAGATTTCAAAAAATTTGATTGGTCGGTTTCTACACGCTTTTTCACCGCTCTGTTCTTCTCTGTTAGGGTGGAATCCCGGCTTTAGTCAAGCAACGACCGAGATAGGACCACTGTCCTAGTTGCTTGGGTACTCCACGGGTCTTCCAATAGATCGAAAAAGAGTTTTTGAAAGAAAGGAATTGAAGATCATACTAACATAATCAGTCTGTCAGGTTCCCAGAGATGGGACACAAGTGGTACACAAAATTCTTCTCTGTGTGAGAGAGATTATAATCTACTACTCGGGCCTAGTGAGGGTTGCTGGATGCCTTCGAACGTATGGTTCTGAGACATGCCAGTGTCCTCATGATAGTTTTCTTCACCATTTTGAGAGTAGTGGTGATGAAATAGAGTCAAACCTGACTACTACTCTTGAAATGAAGATCATGACTGATGTGATGACGTTGGAACTTCGATTGGAGAAAATTTCTTTGCACCTTAAGACAACGTTACATGCGTAAATGTTGAAGTTTATCTAGCGGTTACATGAGGGTGAAAATCTCATGCCTCTCACCTGAAAAATGCTTTAAAAGCTGGGCATAGTTTCTGCCATCGTAACTTTTTTTGTGTGTTGTTGAAAAAAGGGTTTTAGTAAGCTACAATATTGTACGTCTTCTTTCTTCTTTGTTGCGTGTCGCGGGTTCGATCCACACACGGTACAAATATTTGTATGGCCTACGGATAGTTGTTCCGGGACTGGCTGTTTGTATACGTGAGTTTAAACGTTTGTAAAAGCACCAACGATACAGGAGAAATTCCTAGTGTGGAGCCAAGTTTAAAAAATAAATGGTATGATTGACTAAAAACGGTTTCTAAGGACGGAGAACTTGACGGCGCGTTCGTGTTCCACGCACGCCTCAAAGAAATGTCAGTAAACAGGGAGGGGCCCGCAAGGGCCGATGCCTGCCAGGGCTGCGGGCTGTTCGAAAGAGATACCACGGCCCTGGAACACAAAGGGCAAGGAAGGAACATGGATGGGTTTTAGTCAGTACAAGTCTGACACTCCCTTCCGCTCTGCCCAGAGCGGGAGAAGTCATTTGATGATTTCCCAACCGTAAAAAAAAAAGGACGGAGAACTTTTGGCTCATGGCAAAGTATTTATGTAAGCTTCAAACCGTACTTGTTTTAAAACAAAACAGTCGAAAGCAAAACACAATGAATTCGCAACATAAATACGAGTTGTAAAAGTTTAGTAAATCGTTCCTAAACATAATAATGATTCATTTCCCGCAATCATTTGCGCACTTAGCTAACTAAATAACTTTTGGAGCACGTAATATTTAACTGCGGCCACACTAATCTTTAAAATAACTACAATTTAATACGCAGTGATTGTCCAAATATTTCAAGGACGACTATTTAAAATATAGTTTTTACATCACGCATGTGTACGGTTTATTGAAATAAGTGTCTTATTATTATGTGTCAGTGTGCTTTTTGGAACGCGTAATTTATTAGGTTCGCGTCTGTTTTTTGTGGTCGCCGTTTGTGGGGATCGCACGCGCAGTCTGGCTTTGGTGATGAATGAATGTTTGAATCGAATTGGTGGAAATCCTGTCACAAAACGGATCGTTTGCATTTGTTTTTACGCAAAAAATCAGCTTCTTTGTGGAAGTAGTTCTAGTCACTGTGCTTGGTTATAGAGGCCAAGTTCAGCGTATATGAAGATATCATACAGGACAAATGAGCCCACTGACCCAGGAGCACTCTCTCTGACATCATTCTCATAGTATGATGAGACGGTAACCCGATACGACCGGAGAAAGATACGGACTGGATAAAGGACGGCTATTCGAGAGCACCAACGGCAACAAATAAAGAACAGCACGATACGAGACATTTGTATAACAGAAACTGCAAAGTCCAATATAGAGAAAAATAGTCTCGAAACTTGCATCAATAATTTGGACCTCAATATGGAATCCATTCAGCAACTGTCTTTAGCGTTACTGTTAACGCTAAAGACAGTTGCTGCGGATTCCATCTTGAGGATGTCATGGCGTGTAAATGTGAGTCTATCTAGTGAGTGATGGCCTAGTTAGAGTAGCAAGTAGTTTTTTTTTTTATGGGACAAGCCCACCACTCTATTCTAAAAGACAGAATCAACAGTGGCGACCACCAGAAAAGTGTCGAGACAATTAAGCTCGGCGAAGTTCTAGAGAAACAATTTAAGTGTCTTGGATTCTGCAACGAAATTAATCAGAAAATAATAGCGGAGGATTGGGAAAAAAGCATAATTTCCCCTTCAAGAAAGGGTGGGAAAGTACTATCAGGATTCAAATTAACTCATGTTGGCTATGTCCTATCCCAGATGACCACATCATGGTCTGCTTGTGTGCCAAACATCAAAACTCGTACAGCCGTCGAGGTGTGAAAAGGTAGCAGTCAGTTACATTTCCATTTTTAATCTTAATATACATACATAAATTACGCGTCACGTTGTTTGTCCGCGATGGACTCCTAAACTACTTAACCGTTTTTAATCAAATTTGCACACCGTTTGTAGTTTGATCCAACTTGAAAGATAGGATAGCTTACATCTCAATTTATAGTCGCAATATTATTTAATCGCATTATGTGATGCAGATGAAGTTGCGCGGGTCAGCTAGTATTAGTATAGGTTTGTACGTGAGAAAAGGATCTCTCGGACCAGACGCTATCAGTATCGAAAGTACCATTTTTATTCGTGTGAGAATCCTCACGGGTAAACTGCGTAATAGGAAGGCAAAAAGTTTATGTGGCGAGAATTCTAGGAACTTACTAATTCCCTCTGAAAGGCGTCCATTAGATCTGGAAGTTTAAATTACCACGACTAGGAGACGAATAAATTGGTAATTGGATTTATGTCCATTTTCATTTTGACTGCCTAGGCGATACTTAATTCAATGCCTAAATCATTGAGCGCTGTAGCATTTTCAATCCTAAGCTCAGTGCCTTAAGTTAAAAATCCTGGCATCCAAATAGGTGTCCCCTGATTTCCAGGTGGATTCTACCACTCAGTTTGAACAGTCGTTTTGTCACCATTAACGGCGTCCGCAGGATGACATGAACACTGCAATGACGTCTATTTCTAAGATGGACCACACAAGCAATCATTATGGTCTTAGTTGTAAACAATAGGATTAAAAATCATTAAAACAAAGGCGTAGAAAAAACTGAGCTGTAATCTAAATAAGGTGTGTGGTCGTAGGAACCGGTTGGCGGTTACTATGTTTGCAGTTAATATTATGTTCGCAAGGCAGTTACGGCAATGATACCTTATTCGGAATGGTCTGTAGTATTATTGAATGATCATCCTCTGGTTTTCAGAATCTTTTGTTATGGAACATCTGTAGGCAACCTTTAAACTATGATGAAACAGAAGCACTGGTAACACTTGTATCATGATGCCTGTTCTATCCACTTGGACGGTTGCATGCTATGGAGTGCAACAGTTTAAGTGTTGTAAGGATAGTGGAAGTGCGGTGGCTAGTACTCACCTCACTTCACATGTTGGCACACTTATTATACACACACACACACAAACCTGCTCACACATTCACAAACATACTCAATTACACACAAACATATACTCACACACTCGCACAAATATATAGTTTATATAATAAAATTGAAAATTGAGATGAATGAGCGGAGTCTCCCAATACAGGCATTACTTGCATAAAGGGAGGCTCCAATCACTAAAGATTGTAACATATTTTGCTGATGAAATAAATGAGTTTTGAATTTGAATTGAATCTTATGTTTGCAGGAAGATGCTGTCTTTTCGAGGTTTCTCTCGATTCGACGTATTATGATAAAGACTTTTACACGTTTTCATCATCTTCCTGCCCTTGTTCCATATTACTTGAGGTCGGCGCAAAACGTTTTTTTGCGTCCCCTCTGTCAACCGTCACGCTATCATATATTATACTCCTTTTTCTTTCATATCATTCCTCACACCATTTTCATCCATCTTTGATGATGATGATAACATTTACTCGTTAAAAAATGATTGTGTCAAACTAGATGACGGTTTTGCCTATTTGAATACTCTGAGAAGAAACTGCTGAAACAAACTCAGAGGGCGCAGTCTCTGGTCCAAACATAATTGAAGATGGTCTTTTGAGCAAAGGAACACATTCGCTCTTGCTTAAAAATTAAGACTTGAGAACTTTGGAGGATTTTTTAGGATAAAATTCCGTCCGTTAGTTTTTGCCTTGTAAATCATCATCTACCTAGCCTCGTCGGCTTACAGTCTAACCGGATACAGCACCTCCACAACCCAGTTAGTAATGTGTACAACGATATCCCTTGGTAAGACTGGTTGTCAGAAATTCGGTGTGCTGACTTCCTGTACCAACTGTCAAAGATCTACAAATGACAGCCGGGACCAACGGCTTAACGTGCTTTCCGAGGCACGGAGGAAACTCAGTATGTAATGGGTGTTCACCCATCCACAGATCAACCTAGGCAAGCGTGGTTTAACCTGAAGATCGATCCGAGTGGCTCGAGAGCCACTCGGATGAGCCAAGAGGAGCTCGTGGCTAAATAATAGCTATTTAGCCACGAGCTCCTCTTGGCTTGTAAATAAAAAGTATAATTATCTAGCAGCCTTTTCTTTCAAATCTAGGCTAATCTCTGATTTAGGATTTGTACCAAGAATGGCTTTTTTCATTACATTGTTTGACCGGCGAAATGTAAATTTATTGGCGTTGAATGAACCGATATTGAACCATTGAACTTTTTGACCCATTTTAGCTGTGGTGTCTCATACAAATCCTTGCCAAGTATCAATTTTACATTGTAACTAGAAGTTATTAGCACATCATCTATATAGACGAAGAAAAAAATGCATATTATAGAGGATAACTCATAAAGTATCGCTGCAATGTAAATAAAATTATATAAGGGACCACCGCGCGAGCTTCCTCTACCAAATCAAAATAATAATCACTTATATCGGACCAGTAATTACAGAGAAATCGGTGAAAATACATGAAAAAAAAAGATGCTGAAATACATGATCTCCTTCTTTTTTAGAATTCGGTTAAAAACACGTCACTTGGACCGCGTAGTGAGTCTTTTTTTTATTTTATACACACATCATCAGCCTATAATGTTCCCACAGCTGGGACACAGGCCTCCTCTCTATGAGAGGGAATGGGCTATAATCCACCACGCGGGCCCAGTGCGGTTTGGTAGATGTCATATGTCTTCGAATTTTTGGTTCTAGGACATGCCGGTTTCCTCACGATGTTTTCCTTCACCGTTTTTTAGAGCAGTGGTGATGAAATAAATTACACAAAGTAATGCGCCTGCCTGGGTTCGAACCCAAGACTTACTGTTCGTAAGTCGGGGTCGTTATCACTGGGCCACCGCTGCTCTCTTATTTTATTCAAGCTCTAATAACTTTAGCCCTCGGCTTCGGTGTGGAAATTAGGCCACAGGAACGTCCTAAACGGATAAAACGTATCCTTTGTCCTAATCAAAGGGTAGATATCTGTTAGGAGGCTGCGTGACAACCACCGAAATCCGTTTCGCTTATAAGGCGTGAAAAGCCTGAGTTACTTTTGGATTTATAGAATAAAAGTATATAAAGTATGGATATAGCTCAGTTATGTACAGACGCCAGCACATCAAGCTACTATAAGCTGTCAAATACCTTTAATAGATTTTCAACTTTATCTCTAAAGGATTAGGTTCAAGGTTGGTTGGGAAAATCTGACAGTTTCGGGTAGCTTGACCTGCTGGCGTTTGTACTATTGGAAAAATTGAATGAGCATTATTTTACCCTCCGTTCCGCACAAGCCTCGTCAAGGCTACGTTTCCACAAGAGATGAGCGGGGATGCGTAGCGAGGAACGTAGCGAAGATGCGCAGCCTAACGGCTCATCGCGAGGTGAAAAGATTATCCATTCAGCAAGGTTGATACGTTGAAAGCCGGCAAGCCGGCAACGTAATCATCACTACATAAAAAAAGTCCCCCGCCGCGTCTGTCTGTCTGTTCGCGATAAACTCAAAAACTGCTGCACCGATTTTCATGCTGTTTTCACCAATGGATAGAGTGGTTCTCGAGGTAGATTTTAGTATATAATTTGTCAAGTTTTTGTATACATTGGCTAAAATATAATAATATTTGTTGGAGGTGTCGGAAAAAAATAAACCGCCTGGGAGCGTTCAACGAAAACGCTTTGAGATATAACAAAATGATGTATGGTGGAATTGTGTATCTTATATAGGTCTACAGAAAAGGCCGCGATGGCATGTGTCTATCTCTTAAGAGGGCCCTTCCCGGTCCGTCTATGGTCAACGCGAGCATGGTCGAAAAGCTTGTTTCTTTCATCCAGAGCCAGAGCGGCGGTCTTCTTTCAACTCCCCTGTCTCACCTCATACCGCCTAACGCGATGACATTGAACGAAAAATAGTGTTCGGGAAATACGTGTTTTTGAACAAGCCTTACAAGTTTATGAAATAAATATTTGTCATTTAGAATCTCCATTACATGTGCAAGGTTTCTATCAAGATATTTTCTTTACTTTTACAATTTATGAGTGCATTATGAACAGCTAAACTTCAGGTAAAATTTGTGCAAAACAGCAGATTTTTGGAGGCTTATACTGAATATTTGGTCGAAGCCGCGGGCATCAGCTAGTTAAAAATAAGTACCTAGTACTTATTTTAAGAGCCATAAACACTTTAATAAAATAAATAGGCACCATTATGTACTCTAAACTTAAAAGATAACGAAACCTAAAGTATATAGGCAAGGGTTATGCCTGTTTTCAGTAAGTAGCACTTATATAATATATACCTGCGCATTTAAAAAAATACCAGATACCTTATGGTTAAGGCGAATTTTGCGCTGAAAAAAGTATTATCTTTTGTATTTAGGCCGCGGAAGTGATAGGGACTCTTAAAGACACACATGCATGAAATTCAACGTTCGGTTCAGCAAATAAAGATAAAAATCCAATAGCGCGTTTTATGGGCATTCATAGTGTCTCCTAGTGTAACTGAAAACGCGCGTTATTCAAATAGATTCCATTGTGTTGTTATTTGAATTGCTATTCAATAGTTTTGCTTTTATTCGTATATTGAGCAATCGTGTAGTCAGGTGTTGGTCACTGTCGAGATTAAAATTGGCTTGAGTGGTTTATACAATGGGTTGAGTAGAACATATATAGTAGAGATGGTTGCACTTTTAAGGTTAATGTCAAAGATCCTCAGATATTTATTTATTTTGAATGATTGCTGTTGAGGTGGAAAGTCTTCGACCATGCCATGCTTTGCCGTGGCCGACTTGGATATCTCTAAATAGACTCCAAATCCATGTCGGCCGTAGCAAAGGCAATCTCTACAGAAGAGAGTTCATGGATGGCTCAGATCTCAAGTGTGTATGCGGTGTCACATTGCTCGCAGAACAGATGGCCGTTAGGGCCGAAAAGTTCTGGAGTGGTGACCGCGAACCGGAAGACGTTGCGTTGGAAAGCCTCTCAAGGTTGCGGGGATCCGCTGCAAGACGCACAGGACCGGTCAACGTGGCGGCACTTGGGGGAGGCCTATATATATCCAGCAGTGGACGTCATTCTGCTGCAATGACGATGATGATGATGGGTGTATCTCCACAGATAATGATGAAGGTGGGTCCTTCCATCTTGCGCTGCATGTCCTGACACTTGCGCACTTGACGATCTTATCACTGCATCAGCGAGCGGAGTTCGCGTAGCTGAGTTTTAGGCTAAATGTAGTTGATGAAAATTTTCTATAGATATGCTAAGAATTGTATTACTGTCACACTCGGATGTCCTGCCAACGCAGAAGATAAAGTACCGAGGTAACTAATATGCCAAGCTCACAAGAGGTAATAACACTGAATAAAATGTTGTTATCATCACCTAGTGTCTGGTGAATGGTGATAAAATATGGCACTTATAATTTATCTTAGCAGTAATAGTAATGTTACAAATGTTTGCCAAACTTTTTTCCTCAACTCTGTTTTTCCTGTGAAATGCCCGATATACTTATCAAGGGCATTTCGTAAAGCTGGCATAGCTAGTACTGACAGTGAATGATATATTTACAAAAATTTACTCAAATTCTACATTCATCACCAATGCTACAATATCTTAAGCCTTAGATTATTTACAAATCATAAATCATCATC
Organism: Lycophotia porphyrea; assembly: GCA_950005105.1. Lineage (NCBI taxonomy): Eukaryota > Metazoa > Arthropoda > Insecta > Lepidoptera > Noctuidae > Lycophotia > Lycophotia porphyrea. Next base: position 14,236,722 of record OX465406.1, read on the forward strand.
ATCTACCTAGACTTCTCATAACTATGTTGGGGTCGGCTTCCAGTCTAACTGGAAGCAGCTGAGTACCAGTATTTTACATAGAGCGATTGCCCTTTTTTCCAAATCCCAGATAATCGGTAACGCAATATTTCTTGGCAAGACTGGTTGTCAGACTTTTGAGGTTCGAACTAAACATGCTCATAAACCATCATCTGCCTAGCCTTTTTCCAACAATTTGCTCACAAATATAAAAATAAAACTAATTTACATGCCAACAGTATGAATCTACGTAATTAATTAACTGTATAATTTTTAGTAAATTATGTATCCGCATAAATTATTGAATCCTTTTGTTAGACGTTATTTACAATCCATTCTAAAGCCCCATAAGTACGGTAAGCAAATTGATTTATGAATACTTTAAATTCTCTTCAGACTGTGGGTATCGTGAAAAACAGATGCAAAGTAAAAAAATTACTTGTTGTTTCAATAGAATTGAATTTGTTAAGAATTAGTTTAATTAATATTACATTACAGGTACCAAATTCTTTATTCGCAGGGAAGAAAAAAATAAACAGTTACGTTGACATCACTCAATCATTCAATTCCGCAGTATCAGCTTCGATGTCACCTCCATCACAAATTGATGAGACCTTTCCCTAATATAAACATCACCTAATGCTATCATCATCTGCCTAGCTTTTCCCAACTGAATCGTGTTGGCTTCCAGTCTAACCAGATGCCGCTAAATAACAGTATACTATCAATATTACCAATAAATATTTTAACTGTAGAATTATAACCAAGGTGTTTTATGTAAGACACAAATATGACATCACTATGAAAGAATTTTATCATTCAACCTTTATACACCTTTTCGACTTTTTTAACAGCAATCATCATCATTCAAAATAGGCAGGATTACACAGCTTGATTCAGCATGTTGTCAAAAGACCTTTAATTTGAAATGAGCACTGATAATTATTTAGTATAGTATTAATTGTATTACTCTTGTCAACATCAGCACTATTGCCATAAAGAAAATAGAATAGAAACTGCTTTTTTTAAATAACAGAAACATACCAACTGGCCTGGACTAACCACCATAAAGCTGCACCTAGGGCAGACTGGATACAGAAGGCCTTGGAACAGATTGTGTGGAACTATTTGGGAGAACTGTAGGCCAGCAGTGGACTGTGATAGAGAGTAAAAACAGGGATGAAGGGACACCAACGCTAAAACGGCACTTAGCCAGCACAGCTTTCTAACCTCCCCCCTACCCACATAGAGATTTTTGATCAGTAATTTAAAAAAAAGCAGTTGTTTCTTGGTAAACTGCACATGGTTAAAATTAATGGCGTTATCAGCTGATTTTTTAGGCCAGAAAAGTAGGCATTTTAGTGGACTGTTGACTTTTAAAAAGTGATAATTCTCAGTTTAATTTGAATATATTACTTTTCCAGATCAAGTAATTTATTTTATTTCAATTTCAAAGATTGATTTTATTATAAAGGTGATAAACACACCAAAACCCATTAGCACTATTTTATTTAATACCTAATGTGATTATGTCCAAGGTTCAATTCTTTGCTGTAGGTTCAAATGACCTTCAACTTATACTGAGATTAAGAAGCTTACATACACTTCCTCGTTACATCTGTTGTAGAACTATGATGACTGGAATTTTAAGTGGTTTGACTGCAAATTACAATGGAATATTAAGTTTTTATGTGTCTGTACTTCTAAGTAAATGCATTAGATTTTTTCAGTGAAGTATTTTATGGATTTTTATTCTGGAAGTGTTTGCTAAAATCATACACTGAGAAAATAAAAAAATAAATATTTAGTGTAAGCAACAATTGATTGGTCTTAATATAAGGCTCTAGACCCACCAGTCAAAATATATAGGACAGTACATTTTTTCTTTATGGTAATTTACATAAATTTATTTTACACTGAAAAAAAAAACTGAATGATTAATGGCATTTTCAAAAGAGTGTAGGAATGGTTAATTTGAACAAAACGTGAAGATCACAATATATTGGTAGCTCAGTTTTTTTATTATTGCTTCCAATTTGTTTGATTTCTTTAAATGAAAATTACACTATACACACATATCTTTTTTAGACTGTTATTGTATAGCATACCTACTAATTGTCTTTTATTTGTCAAGAAAAAATAAGTCTTCTTATGCCACCAAATCAAATAAAACTACAAGCAATCTTATAATATCAGCATCACAAATTACTTATGGTTAATTTATTTATAAACCACTTTGATGTATTATTAGTGTCTTGTAAAATATTTCCGAAAGAAATAATTTACATATTCCTGGCAAGGCTCCAACCATATGTCTTAATAGTTTTGATTGAATAAAACACATATACCTGAATAATAACAAATGACTTTGGACATTAATTAGTACTAGAAAACCAATCAATGACCTGAACTTATGTATTTTAAGAATAAACTCTCGCCAGTTATATTACTATTATATCAAAAATGTTCTCAATGCCAAGTCTATCTGCGGTACGGAAATAATACGGCTTCCCAACTTATTGGTAACTCGTTGCTAAGTACACAGCGCGCTAGCCTTCGACGATACCAGCAAACAGGTTTTATTCCGTAACAGACACTAATGAAACCATAATTATCTTCATAACAAACACAAATGCCGCCAAAATTGCGAAAAAAGGGGTGTCTTCTGCGACAAAATATCAATCTATTTAAAAATTATAGCAGTAACACATACGCAAAACTTGGCACTGTCAGCCCTCACCAAACGTGTTTAATAACAAAAATATGCATTATACTTACGTAATACACTCTAAATAACAGTCAGAACACAAACATCACAGTAGTAATTGATTTTGGATATCGCCGATCCGATTTTTTTTCACACACTATATTCGCTAATATAAATTATCACAAATAATTTTTTATTTAAAGTAATTAATGGTGTTCACTTCTTACACAAACAATTTACAGTTCATTTTAATAATAATTGATATAATTTAGAAAGAAACTCGTTGGTATGAAACACCATTTTGAAAGATTGAAGAAAAGATCGTCAAGTAGAGATGAAGCGTATATACTAGAACAGATCCAGGGATTAGGTATTTAACGAGACTAGGCTGCACCTATTCTAACTTTTAAAATACTTGATCCACCTAGTCTCACTGTGCCTACGCAGTGCACGGCACCCGCGGCCCGCGCGAATCGAAGTACCGACTGTACTAGACTATGCTGCTATCTCGCTTCACCGTGTCGTCGGGGCGCGGTGAAGCGAGATAGTAGCATAGTCCTAGCTCATCCATGTTTGCCAAAATCATTCGTGAGTCAGTCACTTGAATTTGAACCTTAATTCAAAAGGCATAAAAGTAACGCGATGCACACTCGTATTTACATAGATCATACGTGCGCCAGTCGTATGAATTTGAACCATATCTCAATGGCATAAAAATTACGCGACGCGCACCGTGTTGTGGAAGAATATATTCTGTCCTTTTTTAACTACACTATTCCGCAGTCTTTCCATCCTTGTCTGTCAATACTCGAGATCGAGACTAGTCGGGACTAGGCACTAGGCAGACTTTATAGAATAAGTAGAATAGATACTTTGACAATACTCGATGCGAATGAAGACTATATGATGCAGTCGAGTATCAAGTACGGACTCGTGCGAATGTGATCTCGATTGACGTATGATACCTACTCGATGTCGCTAACTTCTATCGGACTTATTTAGTGATCGGTTTTCGTAACGAAGTTTTAATATATTGTTAAAGAACTTAGATCTATTTTTAATGATTGTAAATAGGTATGCGATTTAAACAAAAACAAAAGCAATGATTGTATATAGTTACGTCATTTAAAAAAAAAACAACAAAAAGCAATTATTGTAAATTACATGATTCAAAAAAAAAACAAAAAAAAAGGAAAACAAAACATATTAAGTACTCTGAAAAATGAATTGAAATCATTTAAATACGCTAACAATCTTCAATGTAGATAAATCTATACGTTGACAGTCCTAAGCCTGTGTAAAGTATGAAGGGAAGATTACAATTCATTACTACGTACTACACGTATCGTTGTTACGCAAAGACTAAGCATCACAATAAAGTATGCGTATTTCATGGACTAGGTGGACTAGGTGGAACAGGTATTTGGATCGAGTATTTGTACGGACTTGGACTAGGTGCACCTAGTCCAAGATTTGCCTAGTACGACCCATCTCTATCGTCAAGGATTTTTCCCCTTCTTTCATGTCAACTGCTTGCGTCATTGCGGCAATTTGGCGTTTGTTCTACTAGTGTTACCAGGAACTTTGTTAAAATTTCCCACTTGGAAAAAAATAAACCTGAAGTATTAAGTACATACTAATTTTTATTTTATCTCATGATAACATAACTTGACAACATTACGCCTGTAATCTTCGAGGAGTTAGGCAGAAATGTATCTAATTGTACATACACCCACATTTCACCAGTTATGTAACTGTGAAAACTGTGTGCTGCTACTGAGAAATGCCTGATGGACAAACCCAATAACTTTGCACGACCTGGGAACCGAACCCAGGACCTCATGCTCAGCAGTCGCGCTTGTCCATTAATTCGTTTCTAAGGAAACGAATTAATGGACAAGCAATGGATTAATTAATGGATATTAAAATATGTTGAAAAACTGAACAAAATAGCGGAAACTACTGTGTGTTTTTTGTCAATATTTGTAATATAAAGTTTGTCACTTAATTTTGTCGTTGTCGTTGTCATTTTTATATTTTTTTAAGAAAATTTTATGTGGCATTATTTTAGTTTTTCGTTCAAGTGTAGTATGATGTACAGACGCCAGCACATCAAGCTACTACAAGCTGAAAAAATTCTTTAATAGATTTTCAAGTTTATCTCTGAAGCATTAGGTTCAAGGTTGGTAGGGAAAATTTGACAGTTTCGGGTAGCTTGACCTGCTGGCGACTGTACTTCCACATATAATGGAAACTTTAATTGTTAGCAACATTATTTCTCCTCCATATTATTGAAGTTGCGTTCGAAAATGGCAATTTTCATGACAAAGTTGCGTTCATAAATCACACGGCAATAATATTTTAATACCATGTAATTTTATATTTTGCAACAACAAAGTATACTGCTAATATACCATACTTAGTCTACACAGTAATTTACTACTGCAATAGTCAAATCATAAATTACAGCACTTTAACATTAATTTTCATAAATTCTAACGTTTCGGTTTATTGAAAACAGCGGGTGACCCACAAGTCGTAGGTACATACGAGGCAGGCACTTTACTTTGACTTTACTTTTCAAAACGGAAAAGGAGATCATAAAGAGGATACCTTACCAGCGTGTCCTGACACCAAAATTATTAAAACATATGGCATCCACCAAGGTACCAACTCAGACCAAATAAAAAACCAAGATACAGCACTGTCAACAGTGACGTGAAGCCGGTTTCGTAAACATGTGTGCACTGTGAGCTTAGTTTTTGATCGTAGTTTAATTGTAGTTTGATATAAATGTGTGCGTGTGAGCGTGTATGCACAGAGCGAGGCGTGGTTTTGCGCATGCTTCACTGAATGTTCGCAGTGCTATGTCTTGGTTTTTTATTTGGTCTGAGGGCACCAACCGGTACTGGCGCCGTGTGATGGACCACGTCCTCCTCCTAATTACTTAATTTATTTATTTAATGTTTTTTCCGTAAATAACATCTTAACAGCTCTAACGCCAATGCGATGCTACTACATATACAGAAACACAATTAAATTACATTTAAAAAAGCCTACACTTAAAAACACAATCAAATTACATTTAAAATAAAAAAGTTAAAATTCCATTTAAAATATAAAAGCTTGTAAAATACCTGTAATTAAAACACATCTAAACATTTTCAATGCACTCCAGTGCTACTCCTGTAAACTTCATCAGGCTGCAGTGAAATATATCTACCTCCTCTGAGATAATATTTAACATTCTTATGGCGCGTGACAAGGGGAATGTAATAATGTATTAATGTTCTGTGCAATCACGTCCCGCTACTAGTGAGGCATAGAAAGCGAGGCCAATGTCTCAGCAATGAGAACATCATAGGTTCCTATGGCGAAAAATACATCAACAGATACTATAATATAACGTAAAGTATAACGTTATAGCATCTGTTGATGTATTTCTGTAAAAAACTTGCTGCCCCAACCCCAAGGAAGATGGGACAAGGGGAGGAAGATTATGATGATGATGATGCATTTGTGTTTCAAAACTCGTGAGATATCTTTACAGAAAGTGTTGATCTGTATCTATTTGTCTCGAATTTGGAGATAAACTCATCAGCAGGATGGTAAAGAAATCTTCGTGTTGGTGTTGATAAGATCAGTAGCTCCTCGGTACGATACATGTCGTGACTTCTTACTTGTTCTAAAATCATGTTATGATGACCTTTAAAGATAATTTTGTTAGTCTTAAGTATCGTGTCATCGTTAGCTGGTAAATTGCAGAAGGTAGGGCCGCCAAGGCCTGGGAAGGGCCAAAATTAGGCCTCATACTGTGTCACTAAATTTATGATGCTTGTGTAATCATTTTATAGCTTATGGTTCTTCATGAATATTTGAGATAGCTGGTAATTACTGAAATTATACACCTTTATGACATGGGTTTGTGCGCTATTAATAGGCTCGTCCCATAAAACATGGGACTTAAACATAACTGGCGAAATGTGGGTGTACTATTAGGTACACCTCCGCTTGAGCTTACAGGTTGGGGATTATGTGAAGGTATGCCTTTTCAAGTGTTTCTCACACTCAGACCACTGCTGGGCTCAGATCAACTTCAAGATCATGTTGCGCCACAACAACCCATCATCCCATCATCACTTTCCGCATTTAGTCTGTCCCAAGTATTAAACTGATTCTGTAAGTTCGTCGGTCGATCTAGCTGGGGGTCTTCTCAAGACTTTTTTGGTTTCCATTCAAGAGCTCAACTGATTTATCGGAACTCGTAACAAAATACATTAGATACTTCAATAAAAAAATTGAGAAAAACTCATAGCGTCATCTTCAAAAACATTTTATTTAAGTACATATTAAAAAAAAAATTAAACACACAATATTATTTCCGTAGTAAATAGCTGAGTAGCTAATACAGTAATACTTTCTTGTATTCAAAACATTTTATGAGACTTAAAATACTTCTTATAAATAAATAGGTACTGGACTATACAATAAATAGTTATTTTCGTAAAAGTTACAGGAGTGGCTGTTATTATTTAGCCACGAGCTCTTCGAATAAAGGAACTTATTATTATGCAAATATGCACTAAAGTCTTACCATTGTCTACGACTATGCTAAGTTGCAGAACTTGCAGACAACGCATACCAACCGTGGTTGGTACGTCTAGCTTACGACTTATGCCATTACGATACTTACGTACTTATAATTAAAAATAACAGCTGATGTTTCCTACAAAAGTACAAAACCTTCACGGTTAAAATGTATAATACACAAACACTGTTTTTTTTTAAATCACCGATATTCATCACCCGGGTTACCCTTCTTGGCAAACGAAAACGAGGAAGACCACACACTCGTTGGGCGGACGAGATCGTGCGTATAGCTGGATCACGCTGGATGGACGTAGCGAAAGACAGAGAAAGCTGACAATCTCTGGGGAGGCCTTCACCTCAGGGGTTCTCAAATAAACAATTTGTATATATTTTTTAAACTTAAGTATTTTTTTAAAACAGTGTAAAACGAGAAATATAAGGCTTTTTTTATTTTTTTATTTATCACCGATGAAATATTTCCATGAGGGAGGGTTCAGAATAAGGTCTATGGTCTATGCAATGACAGTAAAAAAAAATGTGGGTGCATAAACGAGTAGAACTATTTCAAAGCATGCACTTTGGAATGTGTTACCAAACCATCACACGGAAAGGTGAAGGAAATCTACAAAATATTTCACAATGGCGGCCTATTTTAGTTGACAAGTACCTTTGCTATGTGTAATGCCATACGGTTGTATCGAAATCAACATGTGGCATCTGTGTGGACTGACATGATAACTGACACACGGAATGTGTTTTGTCTGGATCATTCATAAAATTTTGTTTAGTTTTCTGTTGGTGTTTGAAATACTGTTGGTCTTTCATGTTTAATTATAAAGTAGAATTGCATTTGCTTGATTTACTAAAACTTTTCATAGCAGGCATGCTAACTGAAAAAAACATTGGAACTTGTTTTATTTAGATCATATTCTTAAGTACTGTCTTCTTTAGTTCTTTCATCTTTAAATCCAAAGCAAAATTGAATTTTGCTTTAATTACAACCACTTCCTATGACAACTTTAGGATCTATGTTTTGAAAAAGTGAGAAAACACTGTTTATAACAAATGTTCCTCATTATAATCAATTAACATTAGAGCGAAGCCACACTGCTCCGTTTCGCTGCGTTGCGTTGTCGCAGCGCGTCATTTTACATACAAATTTTAAAACACACACTTCTCCGTTGCGTTGTCGGACGAAAATCTTGCGCTGCGACGTCGCAACGCAACGCAACGGAGCAGTGTGGCTTCAATATACTTATTATACTTTATGCTTCACTCTAACTGTACGTTCACACGGCGTCGAGTGTTCCTCTACCGAATCGGTTTTTTGGAGGATTCGGTTTAGTGGCAACAGTAATTCAATGAATGAGTTCACACATGCATTCACAAGTTTCAAGACACGGCAAAAAAACCGAATCTTGCTGAAGTTGACATCCGATTTTGCGACTACAAACCGATCCGGCCGTACTGCAAAATGTAAGACCGCATTCAATACATGCGTTATTACGATACACGCAGGGGATCTCGATACGAGGCCGTCGGATACGGCAATGCAAGATGTGCTGTGTGAATAGAACATTCGGTTTTTCCAGATCCGATGAAAATAAGATTCGGCAAAACGTGGCTCCGTGTGAACGTACCGTTACTTGTAAAACTTGTATGTGTATCACAATCACAATCCTACATAGGTGCGGCGCTCTGGTCATTCCGCCCCGTCTCTTGTGATTTGCCAGCGTTGAAATATCGGGAGCATGCAATTTGAAAATCATAGAAGGTATCCTGTAAGTGACAGTGTAAGTTCCGTCTTTTGGTGACTGCCAGTTGGCTGGCTAATCTTTTCAGGCAGAAAACTCCAGGTAGGGTATATAATATATATGTGTATAATATAGAAAATGCAGTTCTATTTTTTAGCCGACTTTCTTCAAAAAGGAGGAGGTTCTCAATTCGGTTGTGTTTTTTTTTTTTGTGTGTGTTACCTCATAACTCCGTCATTTCGACTGCCAAAAAACGTAATAATTTTATTACAAAAAAAAATTAAAAGTGGAAAATAACTTTACTTTCGGAAGTCGGTGGCTTAGTTTGTTTCATTGATTTTTTTGCCACCGACTTCCGAAAGTAAAGTTATTTTCAACTTTTTTTTTTTTTTTGTAATTTTATTACTTATTACGTTTTTTTAAGTCGGTTATTTTTATCCAAAAAGTTTTTTTTTGTGTTTTTTTCAAACACAAATGCTAATTTGTACAGCGCTGTATTACGTATAGATCTCCGTTTCATCCCCACTATTTACATCAGTCAACCTTTTCCAGTATACATTCTCCTCCTTCAATCCTTTCGCCCCCAAATAGAAAGGATACTCCATAGTCGTGGCTAAGTAGAAAACACCCCTCTTTCTTTTATCTATACCCATCCCCATGACAATAGTTTCCATAGGATCATTGCTATAACACCCAGAATCCCTTGCTTGCTGAATATCTTTACACTTCATTCCGATAAATTTTCTAGGGTTTTTTAATGCTGAGACCCATAATGGTAGGACTCTAAAATGACTGCAAGTTGTCGTGCATGGATAGATGCTGATGTCTGAAGGTTGGTACTCCCCTCCATTGATATAGATATCTACATGCCCCATTGGAGTAGCCATGCCATAACCATCTATATTCGTATGGATAACTTGGACGAAATCTGCATCGGAAGCATCGAGTCGGTCTTTTGGTCCTTCGTTCCGGAAACATGGTCCTGATGGCTCTAAAGCGGAGATGGTAGATATATTATGGCCTGTCATGGTGTGGAAGTGTTTGGCTGTGAAGCTGGCTGTGTGGCAGCCTAGACTGAAACCTAGGAGTTCTAGTTTTGATGGGTCTAGGCCGTATTGTGTGAGCTGGACTAGAACTTCAGCGACGTGTTTGCCTACAGGACGCATCAGCCGGGTCGCCCTGAAATCAACAATACGGAGCGTGTTATGAAACATTTTCAAATCATCTACAACATTGTTGTTACCGATAAATGCCAAGATTTTTACACTTGACATGGAACTTTTTTTATGGATGGGAAATCATCAAATGACTTCTCCCGCTCTGGGCAGAGCGGAAGGGAGTGTCAGACTTGTACTGAATAAAGCCCATCCATGTTCCTTCCTTGCCCTTTCTGTTCCAGGGCCGCGGTATCTCTTTCGAACAGCCCGCAGCCCAGCTTGACATGGAACCTTAGCTAACTACATTTTTCTACTACTTAAGTCAAGTTTAATTACACATCTAGAAGCGAAAGACCGTTTTTTATTAGGAAGTTTAAAGACTCGCTGTCTTTCTCATGCAACCTGGTGACCATAAAGGCTTAAATATGAGCATTTCAAAATTGCAGCCACCTAAATGAGGCTAGACAGAGATGTGAGGGGGGGCCTCAGACAAGTAGCAAAAGTTTTCACTGCTGGAATGTCGGATAGAATTCAAGTCATCATCACAAGAAGAAGAAGGAACACAATATGTTCAATACTTACAAATGATAATGTACAGTAGCAAATCTCTGGTTGTCCACGATGATGACATTGTACCCTCGGTCCTCGTACTCGTTGGCAAACATCGCTGATATCGGCAGGTTTGGGCTGTCCAGGTAACCGATGGCTATTAGTAGTGTCTTTCTGGAATGCGTAAGATATATTTTACGTTACACCTCTTTGAACTTCTTGTTTATGTTTATTTCCACAATAGTTAAATGGTATGTAGGTAATTCTATTCCAAAAAGATCGAAGCTCATATAATTGAAATATTTGAATCTTCGGCACGACGAAGAAAATATCTAGAGGGGCCTGCCAAAGGTTGTTTGGTCATTATTTGTCAGTAGATTTCAAAAGCTAGACTTAGGTAGTAACTGATGTTTCAAAGATCCAAGGAAGCTCAAAACTGAAACTGAAAGCATTTATTTCAATTAGACCATAACCGGCATTTTTGCATGTCAGAAAACAAAGAAGGCGAAGCTACAGTCACAGACGCAAGGCATAATAGCTTGTGAAAGTAGTTTCTATGGAGAAGTATGGGCAAGAAACACCATGGACACTCTTTTCAATCAAAATATTGGTAAGTTACATCATTCGTGTAGAAATTAGGAAGCTGCTGATTTCATTAAGAGCATCATGCAGCGTATTAGGGTATTTTACCAAAAAAATCTAATTAGTCCGTCAGATAGATTTTCAAAATATATTGGACACGTATTTTTCTATTTTCACGTAAACAAAAAATGAAGACGATACAATGCGTCGAAAACTCGTGTGACGGCACAATGTCAGTACACTTTTACTGGCGAACTGACGTCATAAGCCCCACTCATGATCTTTGATGCGTTTTATCTTCGTCAATTTCTATTAATTTGATAAAACAAAAAATACGGGTCCAATATTTTTCGGTAATCTAACTGACGGACTAAATAGAGTCATATTTTTTTCGCAGGAAACATCCCTATTCTGAAGCCGACCGCAACCACGAACCGTAGCGGTTAATTGCTATGACAGCCCGCGGCGCGCGATGACACTATTGGTTTCTGGTATCTGTTGCGATTTCATAACGCCTTTACCCTTTTCCAGCAACTCTTAACTGAGGGGGATCAGTGTTCCTCTACAGGCTAAACAAATTGTGGTTTCGTTAACTCCACTCTTTCAGTTCAGAATACTCACCTCTTAAAATTAATCCTAGGATCCTTAGCAATGTTTCTGGCATTCCAGTAGGTGTACTTTTGTCTGCTGCGTCCGTTGCCTTGCACTACGAAGGATAAATATTTCAACTGGCTTTTAGGGATCACGGCTGGCTTTGTGGACCCGGGGCCTGGAAACAAAAGAAGGGGTATAATTTTTATTGATCAGCCGAGAAGACCAAAGAAATGGTGGATGGACTGTGTGAAGGATGATATGGCTAGAAAAGAGGTGACTGCTGAGATGACGAGTAATAGAGAAGTATGGAAGAAGAAGACAGGCTGCGTCAACCCTAAATAAATTGGGAAAAGCATAATTAGTCTAATATATTCCCACGGCTCACAGGCACAGGCACAGGCCTTCTCTCTTTGCTGAGCTGAAATCAACTTAGCGCGGCGGTGTAAAATCTACTAGATTTTACATATCTTTGAATAGTTTAGGTCTCGGACATGGCAACAAAGACTTGAAACATTAAATTTATGTTTTATGTCAATGAGGAAACTTAGCCCCACATTTTCCTTCATTTAAGAAGATTGCTTGTCATTATAATGTAACGCGTTACCGCAATGTAATGAATTACTATAAGAGCTGTGGCTTAGATTGGAATGGTGCAGAAGCATTTATGGTTACTTAATCATAACATAACATCACACCTGTAATCCCTGAAGGGATAGGCGGATAGTAAACCCACATTTAGCTAGTTATGTTTAAGTACCATGTAATAGGGGGTGAGCAAATTGCCATGAACCGGGCACAAATCCAGACTCCGTGGCAGCTACTGAGAAATTCCAGATGGCCAAACCCAATAACAATTTGCGCGTCGTTACCTAATCCTTTTTTGTCCGGTTTTAATCCTTTAATCCGGTTTTAATTCATTATCGACTAATAGGTAATCCGCGAGAATGTCTATGGGTCATTTTAATAACCCTCGCAAATATCTAAGGTTTATTTTGAAAACATACCTATGAAAATAATCTGACATGGAAACCACAAAGCTGAACAAGGGTCTTCATTTTATAATTCGTAATCATCTTTCTGCCTTGTCCCTTGTCCCAATGTTACTAGTTACCACGACACGTTTTTATTTCTACCATTCTCCTCACCTTCATTTTTATCAAAATCAGATTGCAGATTTATAAGGTCTCTTTAAAATTTTATGTTTAGACTTTAATTTATTTTTGGTGTTGAAAATAACTGTCAAACACTCCTCTACATTCATCATCGGCCTAGCCGTTCCCCATCAACTATGTTGCTTCCAGCTTAACTAGATGCACCAGTATTTTCTATGGAGCGACTCGCTATCTGACCTTCACAACCCAGTTAATACTAAGTAATGCGATACCCGTTGGCCCTTGGTAAGACTGATTGTTATATAGAATTTCAGGCCACTGACTACCTTTATCGACCGTCAAGGATCTACAAATGATATCCGAGACCAACGGCTAAACGTGCTTTTCGAGGCACGGAGGGAACTCTCTATGGGTAGTCGGGCCCCATCCACGGACCAACCGGGGCAAGCACGGTTGAACCTAAAGATCGAACCGAGCGACTGTTATTTAGTCACTAGCACACTCCTCAGTTCTGTTTGGTGTCTGACGTAAAGACTAGCACCATCCCATTTCATCCCGTGGGTGTCGTAAGAGGCGACTAAGGGACTTACCAGAGAATGGGAAGCAGCGTTCTCTGTGCTTTTGTAAAAACCGTACTGCGATCGCCAACCCGCCTGCCAAGCGTTGTGATTATTGCAAAACCCCACCTTTCAGGGAGGTCTATGTCCAGCAGTGGACGCCCTTCGACTGTAATGATGATGATGATGATGACACTCTTCTATATTATGAAACGAAACTTCCCAGTTTATGTGTGCACTCTTAATAAAACATCTTCTTTAACTTTTTTCCGTTCGCCTCGTAACATAACTTTTCGTAACGCATTCACTAGCTTACTCCCCAAGTCAAGCGTGCGTAAAGAAGTTTTACTGCAAAAAACTATGTAGCACAGTAACGTGGCAGCGGAAGACTTATCTACCTAATGAGTTACATTAAGAGGAAATGTGGGTGATCTTTTTCCCATACAAACGCTCTCGTCTGTTTTCTTTCTGGTTTATGACTCTAAAGCATTAGAACCTTTAGAAAATACTCAAAATTGCCTATTTAAATCGCCTGTCAGCAAAGGCCTAGTGTACAAATTGGACAACTATTAAAAACTTATAAAAACGAAAAACATAGGGACACAGTATATATCTTTTTTATTCAGTTTATGAAATATCTTATAAATTGGTCGAATATTGGAGGAGGAAATAGTCGAGAGCCAAACCTCGAATTACGACATTTTACTATAGTTGTCTTTATCGCACCAATGTCGAAATCACGCTCGCAAAGAGACAGCGATAGTCTTTTAAAAGACCTACCGTATTTCCTCTTCAAAAGTGACTTTGCTTGCGTTGCATCATGCTAAGATTAAGGATTGATTGGGCTACAACCCATTAATTTTCTAGTAATAGTGACACTGCAGGTCACATTAGGGAAACAAACGAACTGTAATTGTTGTTCTAAGCTAGTATGGCTACGTGATTAAAATCAGAACTTGAAGGAGAGGAAATAAATCTCAATCGAAGTAATGCCTGTTGCTAATGCTGGGTTGCCAGCGTGTCATTATCCTCCTTAACTGGCACTTCCCCATTAAACAACGGGATGGGGAAAATTATACTTACCAGGTATTTGAGAAGGATGACGTTATCGAAAACTTGTCCAATGAAAATCAATGACATAGATAAATGGCGATCCTTCTTAAATTCATACTAAAGCTATTGTTTTCCTGTTTCAAACGTTTGAGGTCAATGTCAAAGTTTTATACGAATAGAATACGACTTTGTAATTCCTTCGATTGTATTGCTAGACTTAAATTAGACAGTACCTTGATTATGATTTATTTAAGGCCTATTGTTTGTGTACGTTCACGGTTGTTTCCTGTTTTAAGGGATGAACAGAACTGTTATTGAGACTTAGCTGAAGTAAACAGAACCTCTTTGCATTATTTGGGATACGGAATAAACTTTGGAAGTAGATTAGAATCTTGTTACTGATCTTAATGAATCGCAGATGTGTTGTTTGGTTACAAAGTGAAATCTCAGACGTTGATTTATGTGACTAAAATATTTGATTCATGCAGGAGTCGAACACGTGACAATGACAGTTGGTGCAGCTCGACCAATGTGCCATTCTTAATCTGAGGACGTAGCCTTTTTCTACGACGACTATCAACAGGATTGACAGATTTTCGATAGCCTATGTCAGTCTAAAACATTTTTGAGTTTTCAACCATTACTTTTTTTTAATAAACGTTTCCTTTCATGAATTTTGTCCTGTATCGTGGGTGCGTTCACAAACATTTAAACTCACATACACAAACAGTCAAACCCGGAACAAGGGCCATAAGGGTTGGAAGTAGATTATACAAATATTTGTTCCGAGTGGGAATCCAACCCACGAGTCGCAACCCAGCAGCAAATCGGTCAGCCATTGTGCCAACCGTTGTACCGTTGTACTGATAAAATATCATCTTGTTCCTTAGGACGGACTTGATGTATTTTGTGTTTTTCAGCTAGCTAATAATATACCTAGTCTAAAAAGTATCCACAAGTACCTACTAATTGATTACAGCCATAGTGGAGGCTTCTGACGGAAATGACGATAGCACATGATTAACCTTTTACAAAGTGAGAGGTAAATTTATTAATCTACTGCGGATCGATCGGTAATGCACTTCCTTCCATCAGCTATTAGTACATGAAGATAATAACAATATAAATATATAGATATTTATCGAAGATAAGATTAACTTCCTCTTAGAATAGAGAAAGAACTGGCTCCCGATGTATTAAATAAATCGTAGACATCTATCAACCCGCATTAAGCCCGCGTGGTGGATTGAAGATTCCTCGCAGAGAGCAGACAGGTGTCCTAGTACTGTGAGCAAAGGGGCTGGTCCATACTCCAGTCGGGGGTGCGCGCGAATGTACTAGTATGTTCGCTTATAGCCTCAGACGGAGGGAAGCGGATGGTTATGTCGAACTCTACAACTAGCGTCCCTAGTATAGGATACTGTTGGTCTGTGGTTGGTTTCCGGTTCTTATCCCGGGTAAGAATCGACCTCCTCGCGGCCGCCGGTAAACCCGCGAGCAAAAGTTACTTATCGTTGGTTTTGATAACTTCCCCTTAATTATTTTTTTTCGGATGGCATGGGAATCATCAAATGACTGCTCCTGCTCTGGGCGGAGCGGACGGGAGTGTCAGACTTGTACTGACTAAAACCCATCCATGTTCATTCCTTGCCCTTTGTGTTCCAGGATCGCGGTATCTCTTTCGAATAGTCCCGCAGCCCTGGCAGTGATAACTTTCCTTTAACTTTTCTTTTTTCTTCTTGCGTGTGGCATCCAAAAATTGGCGTCCAGCCAGTCATTGTGTATTGATTGACCAAACTTCAATTTTATATGACATCTTGTCGCGAAGCCAAGAAAGTTTTGTTGGTAATCGAAGGTTGTGGTTCTATATTGTTTGAAACATGTGAATCATAAGTTAAACAGGAAAGCTTTCATGGTGATAGCTGGCTATACATATAAAGTGATTCCTCTAACGGAATGGCTCCTACCACGGCTTTTATCTGCATCACCCAAAGGTTGACTGATAAAAAATGCCTAGGTTTTAAATAATTATCTAGTGAAACTGCGAGAAAATGATGGGCATTTCGCTAGTTAATTTAATTTGATGATGTGTTTATCTTAAATAAGGTAGCTATAGTTAGCTAGATACTTAGCGTCAAAAGTTTTCTTCAGAGTATGTACCCTTTACGTGGCAGACCCAGAAAGAGATGGCGAGACGAGCTCGACTCTGGATAGCGATAAGTGGAAGAGAAGGGAGGCCTTTGCCCTGCAGTGGGACACAAATGACTGATAATAATAATAAGTGGGATACTTCAGCAGTAATTGTGCTGATAGTCGTGTCGGCCAATGGCTTAATAGCCAATAGCCTCGAACAACACCTGAGGAGGCTCTCGCTCGGCAGCTGGATCAAGGGGTTGATCCAGAAAGCAGTACTTCTGGACACGGCGCGTATCGTTAGGAGGTTCCTCTCTCAAGAGCTCTGACCACCGGTAGCTCGGACCCTGTTTCCAATACTGGTGGGCTACTATTTTTTATATTTTTTTTTATATTTGTATATTTCAAAGTGTATTTAATATGTGTTAACATAAAAAAGGCAATAATAAAGTAAGTACCTTTCATTCATAGTAATACAGAAATCGGCCTGATTTGTTTAAAACTTTTGTTGCGTTTTTAAGCGGTGGTGGTGTATTTGAATTGGCAATATCTCCATGAACTAGGCATAGTTTTGGGGGGTCAAACGATTAGACTGAAAGGCGATCTCACAACTGCATTGGAAAGGCTACAAGGAGAGCAACACTTTAGCCTTGAAACTAGTCACTTTGTAGCGTGATTAACATTTATTTTATGCAAATGATCACCGACTAATTAAGTATGGATGGATTGTGTGAAGTTTTAAAACTAATAAATATTTTGGCTCATTTTATTTATAAGCATAGAATAGGTACTGTAGAGGTTCTAAGATTATATATCGTTCTGGCAGCCGATTGATACTGGCAGCTAAATAAAGTAAATACTTTTGAATGTAGAGGAAAAATAAAAATGATGGATTGTCAGAAGGACAGATAGAAAATATCTATGAATCTAAAAACATGTATTGACTGAAAAAAAGTATAAATATAGGGAGTTCAAGTTCAAAAGCGTATAATTTGGTAGTATAGACTCCGTACACTACACTACAGTACTTACTACCTGAAATTTTGCTTTATTATTTTCATCTCTGCCTCTCTCTTCTATACTACAAGAAGAAGAAGTAACCTGTTTATTACCAAGTCATAGTCCATCTGTGGACCAAAACTTCACCGAAACACGTAAAAAGGTGACAGAACTACTTTTCATTTAAATATTACCTAACTATAGCTAATGCCCGCGGCGTCGCCCGCGTGGAGTTCGATAATTGTCCCACGGGAACATACTATCGGGATAAAAAGTATCCTATGTGTTAATCCAGGTTATAAAACTATCTGTGTTCCACATTTCATCCAAAATCGTTCAGAATTTTTTGCGTTAAAGAGTAACAAACATCCATACATACAAACTTTCGCGTTTATAATATTATTATATATTATATAATATAATATAATACCCAGTACTAACTGTGTTGTGGGGCCTGCCTATCTGACAGGCAGTCGCTCCATGTAAAATACTGGTAATCAGCTGCATCCGGCTGAATGGAAGCCGACCCCAACATAGTTGGGAAAAGGCTAGGCAGATGATGATAATATAATATAATAATAGTAAGGACTTGTAAGAATAGTCTAGCTAGTCCCTAGACTCAGGGTACAGCTGAAAATTCCCGGACAGAAAATCTCAAAAACGTAGATTTCTTCAGCTAGTCCAACTCCGGACCTCTGGTTAAGCCTCTCATGCAAACCTACATAGTCAGATAGATGTGCTGATGAATGAAACTTGTAAAATAATACATACAAATAGACATTAATCCAGCAGGATATCCAAACTCAGCTCGATGGTCATCCGCCACACTAGGATACGACACCATGAACACGAAAATACTGGCACGAAACACAACCTTTAACATTTTCACTAACAAAGCACTCACTTTTATTTCAGTTCTAATTAAAATATCAACAAATAAGTACTACTCGTGACAAAAATAATGCTTTCTGTTTACTTTTATAATATTTCATGAAAACTTTTTTATTTTTCATGCTAATTTTGGCGCGTAATGTTTTTTTTAGTGTCGTTGCTTTGTGCAACGGCCGCGCGCTTATACAGCCTCTTCGGCACTGGCCTGTTGATTGTTACTTTTTAAGAGCGGTAGGGACCGTGGACGTGGAGTCGTTGTGGAAAACCAAGGAATTTTTGCGATAATCTTATAGATAGTCGCGTAGATTAAATGCTTGTCCTTCATTTTTACAAGTAGGGAGTTTGTGTGTTATTGCTGTGCTTACGTACTACGTTAGACTGTCACGTTGGTCGAGTGGTCGGAAGCACGACTGCTGAGCATGAGGTCTTGGGTTCGATTCCCAGGTGCTATTGGGTTTTTCCTTCAGGAATTTCTCCGTAGCAGCCACGGAGTCTGGATTTGTGCCCGGTTGATGGCAATAGGCTCGCCCCCTATTTCGTGGGCCTTAAAACATAACTGGCGAAATGTGGGTGTACTATTAGGTACACCTCTGCCTAACCCTACAGGGATTACAGGAACGTCTATTTAGCAAAAAGTCAGATTCTCAAGATGTCTGGATACTCAAGCACAAAATTGCTTAAATATCTAGACATTTTGAGAATCATGGACTTTATTTTATGCGAATTAGACTTACTGCTCATTAGACGCTTCGCGCTGTTGGACATTTAGCTACTTAGACCTTCTGATTAGGAGGGCTTCAAGTGTTATTGAGTTTTTCCATCACAAAAATCTCAGTAGCTGTCACGGAGTCTGGATTTGTGACCAATTGATAGCATAGACTGTTCCACTATAACATGGGACTTAAACATAATATACTATTAGATGCTTCACTTCCCTGCCAGGGCTGCGGGACTGTTCGAAAGAGAACCGCGGCCCTGGAACACAAAGGGCAAGGAAGGAACATGGATGGGTTTTGGTCAGTACAAGTCTGACACTCCCTTCCGCTCTGCCAGGAGCGGGAGAAGTCATTTGATGATATCCCATCCGAAAAAAAAAATCGTTCTCACTTCTTTCTCTCTTCGTCAACCTTTGGTCACGCAATGCTGAGCACTCAGCATTTGGGCTCTTCCAAATCTGTCCACTTTTGTGTCATGGCTATCCACTTCCGCTTAATCACTATCACTATAATCACTACATAGTATAAAACAAAGTCACTTCCCGCTGTCTGTCCCTATGTATGCTTAGATCTTTAAAACTACGCAACGGATTTTAATGCGGGTTCTTTAATAGATAGAGTGATTCAAGAGGAAGGTTTATATCTACATTGCACCCGTCTGAAGCCGGGGCGGGTCACTATCTATACATACATACATACACATACAGATACTCTCCATAGAGACTACATTTTGGAATGGGCAACTACAGTACTTTCACAAGTTATTATGCCTTGTGTCTGTGACTGTAGCTTAGCCTAATTTGTTTTTCTGACATTCAAAAGAGCCTGTAATGTTCTAATTGAAATAAATGCTTTTGAGTTTTTTTGAGATACATAAAACTGGAGTGTCTGTGTGTAATATTAAAATAACCGCTTTTTACTAAGTGCATATGGATGTATACACGGTAAGTACATATACCAAAACAACATTTTTTACAATTTTTGTCCGTCTGTCTGTCTGTTTGATCCGGCTAATCTCTGAAATGGCTGGTCTGATTTTGACGGGAATTTCACTGGCAGATAGCTGATGTAACAAGGAATAACTTCGGCTTTTATTTTGATAAATAATTAGGTTTCCGTGTAATAAAAAGTAAAACCCTTGAAATTGGTAACAAAATTCGATTCAAATAGGGAAGTGCTTACAATAATGAGGATTTTTTAATAATAATGTCACATGAACAAAGGTCGCGGGCAACAGCTAGGCCTTCATAAATTACAGACATGATGTAATGTTGTTACTGACCTTTTTCAAAATATTAATAAAATACCTCTAATTTCAGTCTAAAAACCTGCAAAGAGGTTAGTACAGAGTGCAAAATTCCTTCTATCTAACATGATTTATGACAAGACGAACCTTTTACCACGTGCTCACGTAGGAGATGGCAGGGAACGTAAAATTATGAATTACTTTATTATGTAAATGTTATAATCGGATAACGTCAACTAGAGCCGACGTAAACGGCATTTTCCTTCTCGGAAGAATGCTGTTTTATTTTTCTGAAACAGGTGCTTTTTCGTTTCATTATCATAATCAACATCAGCCTATAATGTTCCCACTGCTGGGACACAGGCCTCCTCTATGAGAGGGAATGGGCTATGATCCACCACGCGGGCCCAGTGCGGATTGGTAGATGTCACATGTTTTCAAATTTTTGGTTCTAGGACATGCCGGTTTCCTCACGATGTTTTCCTTCACCGTTTTTTAGAGCAGTGATGATGAAATAAATTACACAAAGTAATGCGCCTGCCTGGGTCCGAACCTACGACTTACTATTCGTAAGTCGGGGTCGCTACCACTAGGCCACCGCTGCTCTCGCTGCTTTTTGGTTTGGATTCTTTGAATCTAAATATATAAAATCGGAAGGTCACTCACTCATCACGAAATATCGAAAACCACATTATGTATAAAGATGAAATTTGGCAGGGAGGTAGTTTATAGTCAGTAGACGTCCGCTAAGAAAGGATTTTGCGTCAGGGCTGGAGGAGGTCTAAGGGCTCTCGCAGGTTTGTATGAAAGTCCTTCATTTTTTGTGCTACAAATTTGAAATTTGGCAGGGAGGTAGCTACGTGGACGAAGTCGCGGGCAACAGCTCCCATATAACAGAATTCGTAATTAGGGATTTATTTATCCGTCCTGTACTGTAGTGGTTGAGATAATTAGGGAGTACGGTCTATGCGCCTCTACTGTTTACCCCTTCAAACAGATGTGATGTTCTGTTGATATAAGACATCTTTCTTTACATGCGATGTTTCCTTCACCGAAGCAAGTGATAATTATACAATACGCACATGAATACGAAAAATCAGGTGGGTGTCTTGGGTTCGAACTCGAGACCTATGACTTGGCAGTCCGACGGTCACACCACTTGGCTATCACTGCTATGGCTGAAATGGTGATGAATAATGAAGAAGAAGAGTCGGTTCCTGATAGAAGACAGCTAAAGTTTCCTCATACGCTGCAGTTTAATTGATCCAGGAAAATATGTCTAGTTAAATTAAACACAATATTGATAAATTATGGTAACAATTATTTATTGAAATAATTTAATTTTCTTATCATTTTCCTCGTGTCTCCTTTGTTAACTTTTAACGTTAATTATTCAGTCTTCATTATGTACAAGTAACTAAATTATTTTAATTGAATAACTACGAAAACAGGCCGTTTCCTATATTTATTCTTCTCTCAATTGTTCTACCTCTAATCTTGCGTTACTAGAGATCAGGGTGTCTAAAATAGCCGTTTTAGCAGAGTCATAATAGGATAATAATAAAGGGTGTAAAAAGACCTTAATAAAGCCGAAATTCACTTGTTCTCCCTGCGTAGATATTGTATCTTTTAGATACAGAGATAATTATTGGGAGTCAAAGTGTTTTTGATGTCTTTTTTTATTTAAGGTACCTTAACGACCCCCGCGTAGTATTCCATCCAGCCATCAGCACAATGTTATGGATGCGTTACATTGAGTCCTACTGTAAAACGTAATAATTCACCCCAGAAAAAAGTCGTTTCCTAGCTATAGTTGTTCCGTAAAGTTACTTAGCTTGATGTGCATAATGCTTGGCTGACGGCTTCGTGAAGAGTCCGTTTACACCCTGTTTGAATACACCACGTTAAAATGGTCACAGACCATTTACGAATTGTAATCCTCTAAGCTTCTGATAACGCGGCCATGTTAGACCCCCAGATCAGTGTTCTTTATTTCCGTTATTTTTGATGTAGGATGTCTGCTGACTGAGGTACAACTTTGTGACTGTTCTTCATGTAGACCAGACAAGGTCTAGCAGCTCTTTTAGCAAATTCTTCTTCCTAAACACCCTCAAAGCCTCAAAGGCTTAGCATACTGACAATCTTCACACTCGTTCACAACCTTCGTCTTACAGATCCCTCCCTTGCAGGGATACTCTCCCTTCCTAGGGTACTCTGCGGGTTTGTCCGGCGTGAACCAGGGTTTGTGCAGCTTGTTCAGCATGGACAGCTCGTATTCTTGGAGGTAGTCTGCGGGAGCTGGAGTGGAGAAGTTGAAGGCGGCGGTAAGGATGATGAGGGCTAGCTGGAAGGGTAAAGAAAAATTTGAAAAAGCGATCAGGTTTTTTATGCAGAACCCTCATGTAAATCCTGTTGATTTACTGGCAAGGGTACTTACCCTTGCCATATACCAGTGACCATAGATTAGAACCTGAATTGAATTTAAATAACCTTATGATTCTTAATATGGACTTTAAAGAATTTGTCGTCAATTGTGAAAGAAATCGTGAATAGAGAAATGCGTGATTACCGAGGATAATAGTACAGCCATTTGAAGACTGATGTAGGTAATAGCTTCTTAATTTGATAAACACGAAAGGTTTCATACAGAATAAACAAGTGCGACTCCATAAACCGAAAAAAAAACAAGTTTCTTGTATGGAAGCCCCTTTAATTATTAAATAATTTATATTTTTACCATTTGTTGTTATAACGGCAACTGACATCCATCATCTGTGAAAATTTCAATTGTCTATCTATCACGGGTCATGAGATACAGCCTAGTGACAGACAGCCAGACAGACCGACAGACAGCAGAGTCTTAGTAACAGGGGCCCGTTTTTACCCTTAGGTACGGAACCCTAAAAATAAATTGCATAAAGAATCTCATGTGAATCTGAATTTGAAAATCTCGCAATGGAATTTAAGTTTGCTGTAAGAAAACCCAATTCTGTGTTAAGCTCGTCATTTTACGTAAGCTTTGTTATCGCAATTTGTATGTATATTTTTATTTTGTGTGCAATAAACAATAAGAAGAATCTATAGGTTTCTGTTTAGCAGTGCCGGTTGAAAACAGGTCGGAATGCAGATGGACAGATACATTTTTTTAACTATTTATACGCAGTAGTAAATGTAAATCTAATCATCAAATAAACATGACCATGTGCATGAGTTTTCAGCGGAAATTACTCACATTGATAACATTAATTACACTTTACAGTTATTTAGATGATTATCCTTATGAAGTATGTGATTTACGACACGTCATGAAAATTAGGAGAATTAAAATGTTAATGTGTGTTATCCAGTAACTGGGTAGTGTAAGGTAGATAGCTGCATCCGGTAAGACTGGAAGCCGACCCCAACGTAGTTGGGAAAAGGCTAGGCAGATGATGAATGAAATTTACTTATATACATATTTATTAAATCCTACTTTTTATCATGGGATCATATTATGAACACTCGTTTATTAATAACTAGCTGTTGCCTGCGACCTTCGTTCGCGTGAAAATATTATTAAAAAATCCTCTTTATTATAAGCACTTCCCTATTTGAATAGAATGTTGTTACCAATTTCAAGGGTTTTACTTTTCATTGCACGGAAACCTAATTATTTATCTAAAATAAAAGTAGACTAAGTTACTCCTTGTTACTACCAGTGAAAGTCCCGTCAAAATCGGTCCAACCATGTCAGAGATCAGCCGGAACAAACAGACAGACAGACAAAAATTGTAAAAAATGTTGTTTTGGTATATTTACCGTGTATACATCAATATGCACTTAGTAAAAAGCTGTTATTTTAATATTACAAACAGACACTCCAATTTTATTTATATGTACAGAGTACAGATGTACAGATTGACAGACAGAATAATAAGATTTTCACACACTTGAGCTGTAGATTTTTTGTTAATTGCATCAATTATTAGATGTATTGTTCTTTGATTCCTAATGAGTTACCCAAAAAGTTAATCAAGACTTAATTAGCGGTATCCATATTTTTCTCACACATGGGATTAACTTCCAAATGTCAGAAAAATGCTATTTAAAACGTGATTTTAAAGCAAAGTATCAGTCATACAAAGAGCAAGTAAGTACTGTAGAAGATCCCACATTCTAACAAAACGGAACCAAAAAATCAACAATCATTTTATTTAAATTAGGCTTATTAAAATCTTTTTAAGGTCAAAATTACTTCTGCCAGGGCTGCGGGACTGTTCGAAAGAGATACCGCGGCCCTGGAACACAAAGGGCAAGGAAGGAACATGGCTGGGTTTTAGTCAGTACAAGTCTGTCACTCCCTTCCGCACTACTTAAGACAGTCCCGGAAGACTTCCTTATTCTGCTAACCGCGGAAGAAATGGCGGAACCAGCTACAGAGTTTGTGATTTCCCTCTCCTTTTTCACCCTAGATGTTTATTGAAAAGCCTCTCATAGACAATTTCACAAACCCAATAAAACATGAGGAATGTTATCACACATGATATTGAAACCGTTCTTTTATCTACTTGTGATTAATAACAGTCACAATAAAATCAAATTCAACAAATCCATAGTTAATCATGTTTCAACTTATTAATTCCACTAAAAACACACAAAATATCACTCACCAAAATATACATGGCTGCGTCTGTATCGGATTTAACACAAAAATTAAGTCGTTTTAGCTTTAAATACAGAGGAGAACCGCACACTGTCCCAGATCGGATGTTTGTACATCAGCTGGGAGCCCCGTTATCTGTTTTGTTATAAAAACTGCGATGTTACGCCCCGTTCACGACCTCGGATGATGCGACACGCGAGTGTGTCACTTGTTTTCTTCGCGTACCGTCGTGCTGCGAGTTTCGGTGCAGTGACTCGTGTCGCGGTATGTTCTAGCTAAATAATTTCTTTCTTCCACAGTTTAACACGATAGTCGTTTGAACGTCAAGCTCGTTGATAAGAGTTTAAGATGTGGCCCTAGGCCAAGGCTGGAGATAATATTATTGGCTTATTTATTTACCACTATTTAAAGCAACACTACAGACTACGAGTATGTATTATTGAATTGGTTAACTTAATAAAATGGATTTGATTGGTTCAATATTATTGCAAGTAATCAATTATAGAATTAAACCATTTTAAATAATAACTCTACCGTAGGGCTTTTCATTATCACAATAGAGTAGACACAGGATTACAGGGTCAGTAACAAGTAATACGGTAGTGTAGACAGCTCAGCTTAACCTATTTCAAAAGCCTGATAACTTCTGGAATGAATACTTTAGTTGGACAGTAAAGAAAAAATGACAAGCTGTGATATTTATTCTTCAGATAAAAGTTATCTGTATATTGGTCAGTCCAAAAAGAGCTTGTTTGTTAAAAGATGCACTAACAATGCCTGAGAGTAATAAAAGAATTGTTAAGAAAATCTGAAGTTTACTCAGTACTTGCCATTGTCTGATTAAGCGATAATGTGGCCCGGTCCTAACATGGAGCCGAGAAACATCAATGAATGAGTGAGTCAGGATCAACTAAACAAAACACTGATGAGTAGGTAGGTAGGTTTTGGTAGTGTGTACATAAGAGAATGACACTCTTATGTATATGTATGTCAAGTGATTCATTCGCTTGTCTTAAAATGTAAAAGTTTATTGACATCCTTTGTCAAATATTTACGTTAAGATTTTGTGGGTCGATTTGATGGGACTATTAAAACGCTGTTTGGGTATGTGTGACCGTAATAAATATACCCTTCCGACCAAATTTCAGTTGCGGCGGCCATTTCAGCGAAGGTTAGCTAAGTATGAAAGGGAGTTTATAGTGCTCAAGCGTGTGCGAACACATTTTGTAATCTCAGCTGTACATAAATGGATAACTCACACCAACTCATGCTCCAACTCATGGATAAGCTTAGACATTTATTGTGTGACTTCGTTATTTTTTTGTATTAGTTAACTTACTGACTCACACGTATTGAAAGAGGCTATAAACGAATGTGTTGAATTCGAATTAATGATCGATATATAGGCCTTTTCTAATATTATCTATACATCTATACCGATAAATAAAATTGGAGTGTATGTTTGTAATATTAAAATAACCGCTTTTTACTAAGCATCCATTTTTGTCTACCTGTTTGTTCCGGCTAATCTCTGGAATGGCTGGACTGATGGGACTTTCACTGGCAGATAGCTGATGTAACAAGGAGTAACTTAGGCTACTTTTCTTTTAGATAAATAATTAGGGTTCCGTCCAAAAAAATAAAACCCATGAAATTGGTAACAAAATTCGATTCCCCCTTATTATAACGAACGAAGGTCGCGTGAACAACAACTAGTCTTAAATAAAAAAAGTTCTATGTTCAGTATAAAAAAGTTCAGAATGATGTAATGATTATGTGATAGCCGGTTTAGCGTCGGTGTTCCTGTGTAGTTAAATAGTAACAAACAAGAGTAAACACAAATGTAGTGTGTTAGTTGATAAAATAAAATGTTTGTGACCGCTGTTTTCTTTTAATTACGTGAAGTGACATTGATAACGTTAGCAATTCTTTTATTAATTATTGTTTCAAAATTTTTTTCACTATCATGATAATTATCAAGGTATTGTTATAAATATGTCGGCGCTTCCGGTTTTCTAGACAGTCATTTGATATCACGTACAAACGTCAGACGACCTACTTACTCCCACCATAGCGTGTTTGCAGAGCCCTGTTGTTTTCTAGTTGTAATGTTGCTCAAGTAATTCGTTGGTTTTGCTAGAAACAGTGTTTCGTATCAATGTGTTTTCATAGCACGAAACCCATCGTTTGCCCACATAATTCTCGAGCTTAACGGAATAAATCCTGACATTCCCGACAAATATTTAAATTATGCCTATAATTATTTATTTTTGATGACTAATCACAATAATTTCTATGAACTTGTATGGTCAAAAGTAGAACTTGTATTGACTTCATGTGATTGGTCGAGACTTTGACAGTTATCGACGACCAATCATAATTCATTGAGTGATACGCCCGCCCGCCGTGCTCCTGCTCGGTCATTCGAGCTTCGACATCGGTGCTAGTCACTTGTATTGTATCGCTAAATCAAACTGTATTACTTTACTGCCGTAACCGTAGACGTAGTAATAAAGCTGATCTTCAAAGTTACTAAATAGTGTTTTTTTCCTATTCGAAGTCCTTACTTCTGAGTGTTGAACCAGTACGGTTCACAATTTAATTATCACTTTGAACCCTGCTGCAAATACGAAAAGAATAGCAGACTTTTTACTCATTTGAAACAAAAAATAATACCCACTGAACATTGTGAGTACCCGCAGTAAGGGTTTTACCAAGCCATTGCCAAAGCAAGATGATTATAGCCTATACGAAAGGCTCCTGTTGACATAAAATCCGATGATACGACGATAGGTAGTCGCTTGCCAATCGTAATAATTACCTGTGACAATATGTTTCCAAAGAGCTCCATTTTTCTATTATTTGTGGATATATACTTTCCAAAGGAAATTACCGATCGTTGCATAATCGTCTCGGTAAGACTGGTTGTCAGACTTTCGGGCCACTGACTACCCGTAACGACTTTCAAAGATGTACAAATGACAGCCGGGACCAACGGTTTAACGTGCTTTCCGAGGCAAGGAGGAAACTCGGTATATAATGTGTGGTCACCTATCTACGGACCAACCTAGGCAAGCACAGTTTAACCTAAAGATCGACTCAAGCGGCTGTTATTATTTAGTCACGAGTTTCTTGAACTCTATTGTCGTTATATAAAGAGTAGGTACGTTGTGATCGTTGTCGCTACCATTTTACAACATGTAACTACTTACATTGCGATATCATCACGCTACTTATTTTCTAACGTAAGCAGCCTCATTATGGGACCAAGGTTACAGTTTGTACACTGTCTAATGTTAATATTTTTTTTATACCAATTTGGTTTGGTAAATATCAATGGAAGACAGAACGCATAGCTTATTTATCCTGAATGATTTGGTGATGTTTTAGGAGTGAGGCTATATTGCCATAACTGGACTAAGTTCCCGATTCGGGACGGCTATTGAGTAATTCTTTTTCTATTTTTTGTAGACAATGTGGAAGGAACACCGACGCTTCTACGGGTACCAAGTATTCAATACATCATTCTCAAAGCCGAACTGTCAGAACTGGCAGAACAGTCGTTTTAATTAATTGAATCATTCATCAGAGTACCTACCTACTAGGCTTACCTAATTTTGAAAAACAACGCGATAGTAGTAAATCGAGCTTATCTGCCATTGATTTAATTATAATAATCAGTTTAGTCATTACAATGTTACTAACTACTGCCTAAACTAGCTGAAATAGTGTTAATTATTGTGAGTTTTGTCTAATTATAATGGTGTTAGATTGATAAAGTAAAGGTGTACGCTCAGATCATATTGTACAGACGCCAGCACATCGAACATTTTCCAATCAATCTTGAACCCAATGATATAGCGATAAAAATGGAAATCTATTAAAGAAATTTGACAGATCGTAGTAGCTTGATGTGCTGGCGCCTGTACCCGTTATTTCATTTAAAAAATAATAATGTAATAATTTAATATTAATTCATTGAATTTTTTTGAATTGTGATTGTGGTTTCGGAGTTTTTTGTCTCTATAGACAAAAAATTAAACTCCGAAACCACAATCACCTACGAACGCGTCCTCCCAGAACAGTTAATTACAGTAAAAAAATATTGAATTTGTAGGTGGTCTTAAACCACAGACTTAAATCAATGGGCCTAGTTACCTAATTGGTATTCTTGAT
This sequence comes from Lycophotia porphyrea, assembly GCA_950005105.1. Taxonomy (NCBI): domain Eukaryota; kingdom Metazoa; phylum Arthropoda; class Insecta; order Lepidoptera; family Noctuidae; genus Lycophotia; species Lycophotia porphyrea. The sequence goes on from OX465406.1 coordinate 14,266,198, forward strand.
CAACAGTGTAGTGTGAACGTGCCTTAATTAGATTTTTTTTTGCTATAAAATGTGGAATTTCGCAATAATGTATCAATCCATCGTCAGAGATTCAAGATGGCGGCCCTTCCCGCCACTTTAGTTTTGTTTCTATACATCACTCTGGCGTCAGGGTACACTTTACTGCGTAAGTTTTCTTTTTATATTATTACTTTTTTGTTATTTGTATTTCTGGATATTTGTAATTGTAACTTTCAAAGATCTTTGTTTTTTGTCCTATACCAGTTTGTTATTAAAACCCTGTGCCCGATGATAATTTTCCTATTGGCAGAAATGACGAACTCCTATACAAATCCATTCGCGGTTATAAATAACAATCTTACATCCCTTATTTAGCTCCCTTAAGGATATAAATTTTCTTAAATTCCTCACCTCACCTTCCCACCACAATAACTCACCTTCTTTAGGAATTATTCTGTAAACTGTAATGATTTTAGATTGTAGTTACGACTTAAAAGCACTACACAAGATTGCCAGCACCTCCTCTCGTTTAACTAGCTGATCCAAATCCGGAACGATGCCGTTACTCCACCTGTTCTTCTTTCTCTTAGCTCTTATTATATTATATTTATTTGGAGTCAGCCCCTCTTAATACTTTTGCGCCACACCGTACGGTTGTGGGTTGTTCTTTTGTTGTTTTGCTCGCTTTCATGTCATTTGTTATCGTTCGGAGCCAGTCTATTACTAGGTTGAATAGTAGAGGGCTCGGGGTCGAGCCCTGATGAACACCTACTCTGACCTCACATGTTTTCCTTATTTCTGCTGGGCTGACCACTCTTGTAGAAACATTATGGTACAGATCTTTATGGATCACGTTACGGTGCCTACAAAATGTGCGTTGCAGTAACTAACAGTAGAAAATGTGAGTTTCACAGGAAGGATCCCGCATAGCTCAATTTGAGGCGACTCTGATAAAAGGCATCGCATAGTTCAAATGTATACTATGCGTTGCCTTTTACGCTGTACGTTACATAATAGGAAATCAAAATTCTTCTTATTGCATGGTCATCAGTTAAGTCAGCTTATTTTGCCTTTGCACCTATGTTTATTCGCATTTTTTATTAAAATATAATTATTTATATAGGAGATGACGAAAATGAAATCATATGGCCGAGTGAATACCACTTCAAGGGGGAATCTCTCAATTTTAAATCGTCGCTAAAAGAAACCTTCGAAATCTGGTAAGTTTTTTTGGTCATCTTTAAACTTACCTTAGCGGTTTTGAATGAAAGAATGCAGTGAATATCCTGTCAATATCATAATTGTCTTGAGTTCCGTTTTGGTTGCTCATACTTCAAATGGTTTCACTGAGTGGCTTTTTCTACAACACACTGCTTCGGTCAGGTACTCTGGCGACCTGAACCGCTCCCGCATTGACTACGCAGACGGTACTGTCCAGAAGTGGTACTACGGAGACACTGGCGAAGAATATGTGGTAAGACCATCCTTATTCCTATTAGCATAAAATTTAAAGTCCGCTAGTGCGCTTTTAAAGGTTTCTGGAAACGCGGGACTTTTGTCCGTAAAACCATCACCCCTGCTATCCCCGAAGGGTTTTGCCAGAAGTGTACCTAATAGTACACCCTCTTTTCACCTGTTTAATTCCCATGTACCTAACAGGGGACGGGCACATTGCCATCAACCGGGCACGAATACTCCTGCGGTTTCTACATCATCAACATTTTTATTCTAAGGTCCACACGATCAAGAATCGAGGTTCTCTTTAGGAATTAATGGCAATGCGCACAGAAAGTAGGGGCGAGGTTGAGTCGCGACGCAGAAGTCGAGATGCGGGCGCGGGCGTGGAAGTGTGCCAGAGTACCGCGACTTCGACGCCATTTTGTCATTTCATACACTGCACAAAAAGGAAGGAGGAAGCATAGCCACCCGCGTCTCTATTTACAGCGTCCGACGCACCTAGTTGGTTAACCACTTCCGATTTTTTAATGGTAAAATAAAGCAACATCATAATTTCAGAAACATCCAGTCACCACGGAAGAGGTCACCAACGAAATTATATGCCAATCGTCGTACATCGGAGATGAACAGATCGACTTTCTTCCTGACGTGTCTGAGCTTACATACACAGGTATGGAATAACCGAAGAATCATTTAATTTCAAATGTTTTAAATACCTTGGCCAGAGGCAGAGTATTGCCATACAGCGTTGCATACCCGGTAGTCTCTTGGGCACTTTTTTATGCTATATTTTATTATTTTTATTTTATAATGTGATAGTTTTTGTCGCTCGCACTAATTTAGAATTTGACAATTAATTCGGGTTGTACTCTGCTTTTAATAATATTTTATTATTCAAAAGACACGTGGCGCTATCTATTATCATAAGTTATTGTTGATTTTTTTAACAGTTCTTTTTTTCGGGATGAAGCGTACCCTATGTCCGTTTTTGTACACCTGCCAACGCATATGCAAAATTTCAGGATGATCGGTTCAGTGGTTTAGGCGTTAAACGGTAATAAAAACTTTCTGCGAAAAAAAACCGACTTCCAAAAAAACACAAAAAAAAACTAAAATAACTTTTTTTATATTACTTTCGGAAGTCGGTGACTTTGTTTGTTTCATTGTAATTTTTTGTCACCGACTTCCGAAAGTAATATAAAAAAAGTTATTTTAGTTTTTTTTTGTGTTTTTTTGGAAGTCGGTTTTTTTTTGCAGAAAGTTTTTTATTTTACCCTTTTTAGTTGCAGACTTTTTAGCATACCACACAAATTCTAATCATGAATTAATTTTTATATTGTAACCAGAACTTTAAGGAAGTACTCGTCAAGACGAATCAAGCGAGTCCAAACTCGATGGGGTTGTCGTTTTATAGCGGAGTTCTTAAGGCGACCTTACAGCTCCATCACCAGACCCTGGATACTATCTAAAGACAAACTACTCATTACGAAGAGTCAAACGAACCCAAACTCGATGCGTTTATGTCGTTTTATCACGCAGATCCTATGGCCACCTTACAGCTCCATCATCAGACCCTGGATACCATGTATAGACAAACTACTCATTTAGACGAATCAAACGAGCCCAAACTTGATGCGGTTACGTCGTTTTATCATGGAGATCCTATGGCCACCTTCCAGCTTTATCATCAGACCCTGGATATCATCTAGAGACAAAGTACTCGTCAAGACGAATCATACGAGCCCAAACTCGATGGGGTTATGCCGTTTCATAACGGAGTTCCTAAGGCCGCCGTCCAGCTCCATCATCAGATCAGCTCCATGTCATCGATATATTGTACTATCACGCGATATACATAAGCGTGCTAATTTTCAATTCAATCGGAAATCAGGAAGTGTGTCAAATTAAACACGCAAAACTTCAGGCGTCGTCGCGTGATATAGCAATTAACGTGAAAACATACCAAATTACTGAACCGATTTTGATGAAATTTCTATGGGACCAATCGGGAAGTATATCCTTTCACATAAAAGAAGAATTTTTGAAATCGGTTAAGAAACGACGGAGATATGAGGTAACAAACACAAAAAAAAAAAAAAAAAAACATACAACCGAATTGAGAACCTCCTCCTTTTTGAAGAAAGTCGGTTAAAAAAACTTACTATAACTTAGTATATATAAGTTTATAAAAAAAGAAAGGCTTAGCTTTTGCTCGCGGATTCGCTTCCGATAAATACGAATATTAACCCACGGGAAGTTTTAAATGTAGCCCACGACACTCGGGTATTAACAAAAAAAGATTTTTTCTTACAGTTTTGATTATAATTTTCTGTTATTCAAACCTAATAATAAAATTAGGTGTTACCTAAAAGTCGCAATCGAGAAAAATTCTTTTGTATTTAGCTAATTTACCTGAACCAACACGTTCTTATATTTCGATTATCCCGCGTTTGTAAGCTTCATAGATGATTTTAGTAGGAGTCGTGTTTTCTATGTTGATATCCTAAATACTAGTGCGCAATGTGTCACCATCAAAATATATTACTAAAGCGCTGTGGTCACTGCAGTGATATCAGCGCCTAGGAGAATTACAATCCAAACGCTAGCATACGGTTTGATTCGCATTGCGCTGATAAGTTACACAGTAACAAAGCATGAAACATAATTAAAGGCAGAGGCAACCTAAAAGTAGACCCACTTTTCACCAGTTAATTTCAAGTCCTATGTAATAGGGGCGAGTCTAAAAAAGATCACGTCTTAAAATCTTTATACTCTTAGAGCGGATTTCAGCAATTTAACTGAATGCGATCATCATTAAAAAACGTTCAAGAGTTGTCAGTTAATTGCTATTGAATATGTGCAAGTTTAGCCGGATGCAGCTGAATACATGATGTAATGTTGTTACTGACCTTTTTCAAAATATTAATAAAATACCTCTAATTTCAGTCTAAAAACCTGCAAAGAGGTTAGTACAGAGTGCAAAATTCCTTCTATCTGACATGATTTATGACAAGACGAACCTTTTACCACGTGCTCACGTAGGAGATGGCAGGGAACGTAAACTTATGAATTACTTTATTATGTAAATGTTATGATCGGATAACGTCAACTAGAGCCGACGTAAACGGCATTTTCCTTCTCGGAAGAATGCTGTTTTATTTTTCTGAAACAGGTGCTTTTTCGTTTCATTATCATAATCAACATCAGCCTATAATGTTCCCACTGCTGGGACACAGGCCTCCTCTATGAGAGGGAATGGGCCATGATCCAGTACGCGGGCCCAGTGCGGATTGGTAGATGTCACATGTCTTCAAATTTTTGGTTCTAGGACATGCCGGTTTCCTCACGATGTTTTCCTTCACCGTTTTTTAGAGCAGTGATGATGAAATAAATTACACAAAGTAATGCGCCTGCCTGGGTCCGAACCTACGACTTACTATTCGTAAGTCGGGGTCGCTACCACTAGGCCACCGCTGCTCTCGCTGCTTTTTGGTTTGGATTCTTTGAATCTAAATATATAAAATCGGAAGGTCACTCACTCATCACGAAATATCGAAAACCACATTATGTATAAAGATGAAATTTGGCAGGGAGGTAGTTTATAGTCAGTAGACGTCCGCTAAGAAAGGATTTTGCGTCAGGGCTGGAGGAGGTCTAAGGGCTCTCGCAGGTTTGTATGAAAGTCCTTCATTTTTTGTGCTACAAATTTGAAATTTGGCAGGGAGGTAGCTACGTGGACGAAGTCGCGGGCAACAGCTCCCATATAACAGAATTCGTAATTAGGGATTTATTTATCCGTCCTGTACTGTAGTGGTTGAGATAATTAGGGAGTACGGTCTATGCGCCTCTACTGTTTACCCCTTCAAACAGATGTGATGTTCTGTTGATATAAGACATCTTTCTTTACATGCGATGTTTCCTTCACCGAAGCAAGTGATAATTATACAATACGCACATGAATACGAAAAATCAGGTGGGTGTCTTGGGTTCGAACTCGAGACCTATGACTTGGCAGTCCGACGGTCACACCACTTGGCTATCACTGCTATGGCTGAAATGGTGATGAATAATGAAGAAGAAGAGTCGGTTCCTGATAGAAGACAGCTAAAGTTTCCTCATACGCTGCAGTTTAATTGATCCAGGAAAATATGTCTAGTTAAATTAAACACAATATTGATAAATTATGGTAACAATTATTTATTGAAATAATTTAATTTTCTTATCATTTTCCTCGTGTCTCCTTTGTTAACTTTTAACGTTAATTATTCAGTCTTCATTATGTACAAGTAACTAAATTATTTTAATTGAATAACTACGAAAACAGGCCGTTTCCTATATTTATTCTTCTCTCAATTGTTCTACCTCTAATCTTGCGTTACTAGAGATCAGGGTGTCTAAAATAGCCGTTTTAGCAGAGTCATAATAGGATAATAATAAAGGGTGTAAAAAGACCTTAATAAAGCCGAAATTCACTTGTTCTCCCTGCGTAGATATTGTATCTTTTAGATACAGAGATAATTATTGGGAGTCAAAGTGTTTTTGATGTCTTTTTTTATTTAAGGTACCTTAACGACCCCCGCGTAGTATTCCATCCAGCCATCAGCACAATGTTATGGATGCGTTACATTGAGTCCTACTGTAAAACGTAATAATTCACCCCAGAAAAAAGTCGTTTCCTAGCTATAGTTGTTCCGTAAAGTTACTTAGCTTGATGTGCATAATGCTTGGCTGACGGCTTCGTGAAGAGTCCGTTTACACCCTGTTTGAATACACCACGTTAAAATGGTCACAGACCATTTACGAATTGTAATCCTCTAAGCTTCTGATAACGCGGCCATGTTAGACCCCCAGATCAGTGTTCTTTATTTCCGTTATTTTTGATGTAGGATGTCTGCTGACTGAGGTACAACTTTGTGACTGTTCTTCATGTAGACCAGACAAGGTCTAGCAGCTCTTTTAGCAAATTCTTCTTCCTAAACACCCTCAAAGCCTCAAAGGCTTAGCATACTGACAATCTTCACACTCGTTCACAACCTTCGTCTTACAGATCCCTCCCTTGCAGGGATACTCTCCCTTCCTAGGGTACTCTGCGGGTTTGTCCGGCGTGAACCAGGGTTTGTGCAGCTTGTTCAGCATGGACAGCTCGTATTCTTGGAGGTAGTCTGCGGGAGCTGGAGTGGAGAAGTTGAAGGCGGCGGTAAGGATGATGAGGGCTAGCTGGAAGGGTAAAGAAAAATTTGAAAAAGCGATCAGGTTTTTTATGCAGAACCCTCATGTAAATCCTGTTGATTTACTGGCAAGGGTACTTACCCTTGCCATATACCAGTGACCATAGATTAGAACCTGAATTGAATTTAAATAACCTTATGATTCTTAATATGGACTTTAAAGAATTTGTCGTCAATTGTGAAAGAAATCGTGAATAGAGAAATGCGTGATTACCGAGGATAATAGTACAGCCATTTGAAGACTGATGTAGGTAATAGCTTCTTAATTTGATAAACACGAAAGGTTTCATACAGAATAAACAAGTGCGACTCCATAAACCGAAAAAAAAACAAGTTTCTTGTATGGAAGCCCCTTTAATTATTAAATAATTTATATTTTTACCATTTGTTGTTATAACGGCAACTGACATCCATCATCTGTGAAAATTTCAATTGTCTATCTATCACGGGTCATGAGATACAGCCTAGTGACAGACAGCCAGACAGACCGACAGACAGCAGAGTCTTAGTAACAGGGGCCCGTTTTTACCCTTAGGTACGGAACCCTAAAAATAAATTGCATAAAGAATCTCATGTGAATCTGAATTTGAAAATCTCGCAATGGAATTTAAGTTTGCTGTAAGAAAACCCAATTCTGTGTTAAGCTCGTCATTTTACGTAAGCTTTGTTATCGCAATTTGTATGTATATTTTTATTTTGTGTGCAATAAACAATAAGAAGAATCTATAGGTTTCTGTTTAGCAGTGCCGGTTGAAAACAGGTCGGAATGCAGATGGACAGATACATTTTTTTAACTATTTATACGCAGTAGTAAATGTAAATCTAATCATCAAATAAACATGACCATGTGCATGAGTTTTCAGCGGAAATTACTCACATTGATAACATTAATTACACTTTACAGTTATTTAGATGATTATCCTTATGAAGTATGTGATTTACGACACGTCATGAAAATTAGGAGAATTAAAATGTTAATGTGTGTTATCCAGTAACTGGGTAGTGTAAGGTAGATAGCTGCATCCGGTAAGACTGGAAGCCGACCCCAACGTAGTTGGGAAAAGGCTAGGCAGATGATGAATGAAATTTACTTATATACATATTTATTAAATCCTACTTTTTATCATGGGATCATATTATGAACACTCGTTTATTAATAACTAGCTGTTGCCTGCGACCTTCGTTCGCGTGAAAATATTATTAAAAAATCCTCTTTATTATAAGCACTTCCCTATTTGAATAGAATGTTGTTACCAATTTCAAGGGTTTTACTTTTCATTGCACGGAAACCTAATTATTTATCTAAAATAAAAGTAGACTAAGTTACTCCTTGTTACTACCAGTGAAAGTCCCGTCAAAATCGGTCCAACCATGTCAGAGATCAGCCGGAACAAACAGACAGACAGACAAAAATTGTAAAAAATGTTGTTTTGGTATATTTACCGTGTATACATCAATATGCACTTAGTAAAAAGCTGTTATTTTAATATTACAAACAGACACTCCAATTTTATTTATATGTACAGAGTACAGATGTACAGATTGACAGACAGAATAATAAGATTTTCACACACTTGAGCTGTAGATTTTTTGTTAATTGCATCAATTATTAGATGTATTGTTCTTTGATTCCTAATGAGTTACCCAAAAAGTTAATCAAGACTTAATTAGCGGTATCCATATTTTTCTCACACATGGGATTAACTTCCAAATGTCAGAAAAATGCTATTTAAAACGTGATTTTAAAGCAAAGTATCAGTCATACAAAGAGCAAGTAAGTACTGTAGAAGATCCCACATTCTAACAAAACGGAACCAAAAAATCAACAATCATTTTATTTAAATTAGGCTTATTAAAATCTTTTTAAGGTCAAAATTACTTCTGCCAGGGCTGCGGGACTGTTCGAAAGAGATACCGCGGCCCTGGAACACAAAGGGCAAGGAAGGAACATGGCTGGGTTTTAGTCAGTACAAGTCTGTCACTCCCTTCCGCACTACTTAAGACAGTCCCGGAAGACTTCCTTATTCTGCTAACCGCGGAAGAAATGGCGGAACCAGCTACAGAGTTTGTGATTTCCCTCTCCTTTTTCACCCTAGATGTTTATTGAAAAGCCTCTCATAGACAATTTCACAAACCCAATAAAACATGAGGAATGTTATCACACATGATATTGAAACCGTTCTTTTATCTACTTGTGATTAATAACAGTCACAATAAAATCAAATTCAACAAATCCATAGTTAATCATGTTTCAACTTATTAATTCCACTAAAAACACACAAAATATCACTCACCAAAATATACATGGCTGCGTCTGTATCGGATTTAACACAAAAATTAAGTCGTTTTAGCTTTAAATACAGAGGAGAACCGCACACTGTCCCAGATCGGATGTTTGTACATCAGCTGGGAGCCCCGTTATCTGTTTTGTTATAAAAACTGCGATGTTACGCCCCGTTCACGACCTCGGATGATGCGACACGCGAGTGTGTCACTTGTTTTCTTCGCGTACCGTCGTGCTGCGAGTTTCGGTGCAGTGACTCGTGTCGCGGTATGTTCTAGCTAAATAATTTCTTTCTTCCACAGTTTAACACGATAGTCGTTTGAACGTCAAGCTCGTTGATAAGAGTTTAAGATGTGGCCCTAGGCCAAGGCTGGAGATAATATTATTGGCTTATTTATTTACCACTATTTAAAGCAACACTACAGACTACGAGTATGTATTATTGAATTGGTTAACTTAATAAAATGGATTTGATTGGTTCAATATTATTGCAAGTAATCAATTATAGAATTAAACCATTTTAAATAATAACTCTACCGTAGGGCTTTTCATTATCACAATAGAGTAGACACAGGATTACAGGGTCAGTAACAAGTAATACGGTAGTGTAGACAGCTCAGCTTAACCTATTTCAAAAGCCTGATAACTTCTGGAATGAATACTTTAGTTGGACAGTAAAGAAAAAATGACAAGCTGTGATATTTATTCTTCAGATAAAAGTTATCTGTATATTGGTCAGTCCAAAAAGAGCTTGTTTGTTAAAAGATGCACTAACAATGCCTGAGAGTAATAAAAGAATTGTTAAGAAAATCTGAAGTTTACTCAGTACTTGCCATTGTCTGATTAAGCGATAATGTGGCCCGGTCCTAACATGGAGCCGAGAAACATCAATGAATGAGTGAGTCAGGATCAACTAAACAAAACACTGATGAGTAGGTAGGTAGGTTTTGGTAGTGTGTACATAAGAGAATGACACTCTTATGTATATGTATGTCAAGTGATTCATTCGCTTGTCTTAAAATGTAAAAGTTTATTGACATCCTTTGTCAAATATTTACGTTAAGATTTTGTGGGTCGATTTGATGGGACTATTAAAACGCTGTTTGGGTATGTGTGACCGTAATAAATATACCCTTCCGACCAAATTTCAGTTGCGGCGGCCATTTCAGCGAAGGTTAGCTAAGTATGAAAGGGAGTTTATAGTGCTCAAGCGTGTGCGAACACATTTTGTAATCTCAGCTGTACATAAATGGATAACTCACACCAACTCATGCTCCAACTCATGGATAAGCTTAGACATTTATTGTGTGACTTCGTTATTTTTTTGTATTAGTTAACTTACTGACTCACACGTATTGAAAGAGGCTATAAACGAATGTGTTGAATTCGAATTAATGATCGATATATAGGCCTTTTCTAATATTATCTATACATCTATACCGATAAATAAAATTGGAGTGTATGTTTGTAATATTAAAATAACCGCTTTTTACTAAGCATCCATTTTTGTCTACCTGTTTGTTCCGGCTAATCTCTGGAATGGCTGGACTGATGGGACTTTCACTGGCAGATAGCTGATGTAACAAGGAGTAACTTAGGCTACTTTTCTTTTAGATAAATAATTAGGGTTCCGTCCAAAAAAATAAAACCCATGAAATTGGTAACAAAATTCGATTCCCCCTTATTATAACGAACGAAGGTCGCGTGAACAACAACTAGTCTTAAATAAAAAAAGTTCTATGTTCAGTATAAAAAAGTTCAGAATGATGTAATGATTATGTGATAGCCGGTTTAGCGTCGGTGTTCCTGTGTAGTTAAATAGTAACAAACAAGAGTAAACACAAATGTAGTGTGTTAGTTGATAAAATAAAATGTTTGTGACCGCTGTTTTCTTTTAATTACGTGAAGTGACATTGATAACGTTAGCAATTCTTTTATTAATTATTGTTTCAAAATTTTTTTCACTATCATGATAATTATCAAGGTATTGTTATAAATATGTCGGCGCTTCCGGTTTTCTAGACAGTCATTTGATATCACGTACAAACGTCAGACGACCTACTTACTCCCACCATAGCGTGTTTGCAGAGCCCTGTTGTTTTCTAGTTGTAATGTTGCTCAAGTAATTCGTTGGTTTTGCTAGAAACAGTGTTTCGTATCAATGTGTTTTCATAGCAGGAATAAATCCTGACATTCCCGACAAATATTTAAATTATGCCTATAATTATTTATTTTTGATGACTAATCACAATAATTTCTATGAACTTGTATGGTCAAAAGTAGAACTTGTATTGACTTCATGTGATTGGTCGAGACTTTGACAGTTATCGACGACCAATCATAATTCATTGAGTGATACGCCCGCCGTGCTCCTGCTCGGTCATTCGAGCTTCGACATCGGTGCTAGTCACTTGTATTGTATCGCTAAATCAAACTGTATTACTTTACTGCCGTAACCGTAGACGTAGTAATAAAGCTGATCTTCAAAGTTACTAAATAGTGTTTTTTTCCTATTCGAAGTCCTTACTTCTGAGTGTTGAACCAGTACGGTTCACAATTTAATTATCACTTTGAACCCTGCTGCAAATACGAAAAGAATAGCAGACTTTTTACTCATTTGAAACAAAAAATAATACCCACTGAACATTGTGAGTACCCGCAGTAAGGGTTTTACCAAGCCATTGCCAAAGCAAGATGATTATAGCCTATACGAAAGGCTCCTGTTGACATACAATCCGATGATATGACGATAGGTAGTCGCTTGCCAATCGTAATAATTACCTGTGACAATATGTTTCCAAAGAGCTTCATTTTTCTATTATTTGTGGATATATACTTTCCAAAGGAAATCACCGATCGTTGCATAATCGTCTCGGTAAGACTGGTTGTCAGACTTTCGGGCCACTGACTACCCGTAACGACTTTCAAAGATGTACAAATGACAGCCGGGACCAACGGTTTAACGTGCTTTCCGAGGCAAGGAGGAAACTCGGTATGTAATGTGTGGTCACCTATCAACGGACCTAGGCAAGCACAGCTTAACCTAAAGATCGACTCAAGCGGCTGTTATTATTTAGTCACGAGTTTCTTGAACTCTATTGTCGTTATATAAAGAGTAGGTACGTTGTGATCATTGTCGCTACCATCTTACAACATGTAACTACTTACATTGCGATATCATCACGCTACTTATTTTCTAACGTAAGCAGCCTCATTATGGGGCCAAGGTTACAGTTTGTACACTGTCTAATGTTAATATGTTTTGATACCAATTTGGTTTGGTAAATATCAATGGAAGACAGAACGCATAGCCTATTTATCCTGAATGATTTGGTGATGTTTTAGCGGAGTGAGGCTATATTGCCATAACTGGACTAAGTTCCCGATTCTGGACGGCTATTGAGTAATTCTTTTTCTATTTTTTGTAGACAATGTGGAAGGAACACCGACGCTTCTACGGGTACCAAGTATTCAATACATCATTCTCAAAGCCGAACTGTCAGAACTGGCAGAACAGTCGTTTTAATTAATTGAATCATTCATCAGAGTACCTACCTACTAGGCTTACTTAATTTTGAAAAACAACGCGATAGTAGTAAATCGAGCTTATCTGCCATTGATTTAATTATAATAATCAGTTTAGTCATTACAATGTTACTAACTACTGCCTAAACTAGCTGAAATAGTGTTAATTATTGTGAGTTTTGTCTAATTATAATGGTGTTAGATTGATAAAGTAAAGGTGTACGCTCAGATCATATTGTACAGACACCAGCACATCAAACATTTTCCAATCAATCTTGAACCCAATGATATAGCGATAAAATTGGAAATCTATTAAAGAAATTTGACAGATCGTAGTAGCTTGATGTGCTGGCGCCTGTACCCGTTATTTCATTTAAAAAATAATAATGTAATAATTTAATATTAATTCATTGAATTTTTTTGAATTGTGATTGTGGTTTCGGAGTTTTTTGTCTCTATAGACAAAAAATTAAACTCCGAAACCACAATCACCTACGAACGCGTGCTCCCAGAACAGTTAATTACAGTAAAATATTGAATTTGTAGGTGGTCTTAAACCACAGACTTAAATCAATGGGCCTAGTTACCTAATTGGTATTCTTGATCAACAGTGTAGTGTGAACGTGCCTTAATTAGATTTTTTTTGCTATAAAATGTGGAATTTCGCAATAATGTATCAATCCATCGTCAGAGATTCAAGATGGCGGCCCTTCCCGCCACTTTAGTTTTGTTTCTATACATCACTCTGGCGTCAGGGTACACTTTACTGCGTAAGTTTTCTTTTTACATTATTACTTTTTTGTTATTTGTATTTCTGGATATTTGTAATTGTAACTTTCAAAGATCTTTGTTTTTTGTCCTATACCAGTTTGTTATTAAAACCCTGTGCCCGATGATAATTTTCCTATTGGCAGAAATGACGAACTCCTATACAAATCCATTCGCGGTTATAAATAACAATCTTACATCCCTTATTTAGCTCCCTTAAGGATATAAATTTTCTTAAATTCCTCACCTCACCTTCCCACCACAATAACTCACCTTCTTTAGGAATTATTCTGTAAACTGTAATGATTTTAGATTGTAGTTACGACTTAAAAGCACTACATAAGATTGCCAGCACCTCCTCTCGTTTAACTAGCCGATCCAAATCCGAAACGATGCCGTTACTCCTCCTGTTCTTCTTTCTCCTAGTTATTATTATATTATATTTATTTGGAGTCAGCCCCTCTTAATACTTTTGCGCCACACCGTACGGTTGTGGGTTGTTCTTTTGTTGTTTTGCTCGCTTTCATGTCATTAGTTATCGTTCGAAGCCAGTCTATTACTAGGTTGAATAGTAGAGGGCTCAGGGTCGAGCCCTGATGAACACCTACTCTGACCTCACATGTTTTCCTTATTTCTGCTGGGCTGACCACTCTTGTAGAAACATTATGGTACAGATCTTTATGGATCACGTTACGGTGCCTACAAAATGTGCGTTGCAGTAACTAACAGTAGAAAATGTGAGTTTCACAGGAAGGATCCCGCATAGCTCAATTTGAGGCGACTCTGATAAAAGGCATCGCATAGTTCAAATGTATACTATGCGTTGCCTTTTACGCTGTACGTTACATAATAGGAAATCAAAATTCTTCTTATTGCATGGTTATCAGTTAAGTCAGCTTATTTTGCCTTTGCACCTATGTTTAATCGCATTTTTTATTAAAATATAATTATTTATATAGGAGATGACGAAAATGAAATCATATGGCCGAGTGAATACCACTTCAAGGGGGAATCTCTCAATTTTAAATCGTCGCTAAAAGAAACCTTCGAAATCTGGTAGGTTTTTTTGGTCATCTTTAAACTTATCTTAGCGGTTTTGAATGAAAGAATGCAGTGAATATCCTGTCAATATCATAATTGTCTTGAGTTCCGTTTTGGTTGCTCATACTTCAAATGGTTTCATTGAGTGGCTTTTTCTACAACACACTGCTTCGGTCAGGTACTCTGCCGACCTGAACCGCTCCCGCATTGACTACGCAGACGGTACTGTCCAGAAGTGGTACTACGGAGACACTGGCGAAGAATATGTGGTAAGACCATCCTTATTCCTATTAGCATAAAATTTAAAGTCCGCTAGTGCGCTTTTAAAGGTTTCTGGTAACGCGGGACTTTTGTCCGTAAAACCATCACGCCTGCTATCCCCGAAGGGTTGGGCCACAAGTATACCTAATAGTACACCCTCATTTCACCTGTTTAATTCCCATGTACCTAACAGGGGCGGCCCATTGCCATCAACCGGGCACAAATACTCCTGCGGCTGTCCACGGAGTCTAGATCAGTAGCAGTACTGAGTAAATCCTGGTGGAAAAATCCAATAATACTTTGCCCGACCTGGGAACCGAACCCAGGACTTCATGCACATCAATCGCGACCACTAGACCAAAGACACGCGGTCTGCCTTTGCTACAAGCCTAAACCTTTATGTATCCCTCCGAGGAATAAGTAGTGATAAGATTTTACAAAAATACTGTAATTTATTTAGATACTCAAGAAAAAATTATGTTGTGGGTAACCATTGAAAGCTGGTGATTTCAAAAATGTCTAAAACTAGCTGACGGTTTCTACATCATCGACATTTTTATTCTAAGGTCCACACGATCAAGAATCGAGGTTCTCTTTAGGAATTAATGGCAATGCGCACAGAAAGTAGGGGCGAGGTTGAGTCGCAACGCAGGAGTCGAGATGCGGGCGTGGAAGTGTGCCAGAGTACCGCGACTTCGACGCCATTTTGTCATTTTATACACTACATAAAAAGGAAGGAGGAAGCATAGCCACCCGCGTCTCTATTTACAGCGTCCGACGCACCTAGTTGGTTAACCACTTCCGATTTTTTAATGGTAAAATAAAGCAACATCATAATTTCAGAAACATCCAGTCACCACGGAAGAGGTCACCAACGAAATTATATGCCAATCGTCTTACATCGGAGATGAACAGATCGACTTTCTTCCTGACGTGTCTGAGCTTACATACACAGGTATGGAAGAACTGAAGAATCATTTAATTTCAAATGTTTTAAATACCTTGGCCAGAGGCTGAGCATTGCCATACAGCGTTGCACATCCGCCAGTTTCTTGGGCACTTTTTATTTGATGCTATACTTTATTGTTTTTATTTTATAATGTGCTAGCTTTTGCCCGCGGCTGAGAATTTGACAATTAATTCGGGTCGTACTCTGCTTTTAATAAAATTTTATTATTCAAAATACACGTGGCGCTATCTATTATCATAAGAACGTTATTGTTGTTTTCCTCGGGAACAGTTCTTATTTTCGGGATGAAACGTACCCTATGTCCGTTTCTGTACACCTGCCAACGCATATGCAAAATTTCAGGATGATCGGTTCAGTGGTTTAGGTGTTAAACGATAACAAACAAACTTATTATAAGTATGTATATATAAAAGAAAGGATTAGCTTTTGCTCGCGGATTCGCTTCCGATAATGACAACGACAAATAAATGACACTCGGGTATGAACAAAAAAAGATTTTTTTTTTACAGTTTTGATTATAATTTTCTCAAAATCAAAATATTTTATTTCACATAGGCCCAGAAATGGGCACTTATAAAACGTCGACAAAAAGGTGCACGGTTCGGTTGGTTGTTTCCTATGGAGAAAAACCGGCAAGAAACTCCATGGTTACTCTTTTCAAATCATTTGGTGTTACAATATTATCATGTTACAGCATTAAGTATGGGGGAACAGCGTAGGCCTGACAATAGGTCACTGCGTATTACACAAAAAATGTAATACAAGATAAAAAGTTAACAAAGGTTAACAAGCATCTGGGAATCTACAAAGTCTACAGTGTTCACACATTCACAAACGATAGGTAAAAAATAATCTGTACAAAGAAAATATAAGTAAGAAAATATTGTAAAATACTATAAATGAACAAGTGACACAAATATTGTTAGCAGTAAGTAGTCTGATTAGAAAGAAGGGAAAATATGAGATTGAGAATAGTTAGAGACATCCACATATTTGTGCCGTTTATGAGCTACAAGGGAAGCCGCATGCGCAGAAGGCACTAAAGCCAAACTTCTTGATCTACAACGTAGTCCTTGATTTTGTAATACGCTTTTTTAATAAGGACACGTTTGATGTAGTTTTTGAACTTTCCATCGGTCAGTTCTATAACTGACTTCGGCAACTTGATATAAAAGCGTATAATGCTAATAAGAAAAGACTTGCTAGTTTTTGCTAATCTGAATTTAGGTATTACAATTTCATGTTTACTGCGTGTATTTATATTGTGGAAGTCGCTTCTAATTTTGAAAAGCCCTCGATTTTTGCGGACATATAAAATACATTCTAAGATATAGAGTTCTTTTGTTCAAACCTAATAATAAAATTAGGTGTTACCTAAAAGTCGCAATCGAGAAAAAAATCTTTTGTTGCTAATTTACCTGAACCAACACGTTCTTATATTTCGATTATCCCGCGTTTGTAAGTTTCATAGACGATTTTAGTAGGAGTCGCGTTTTCTATGTTGATATCCTAAATACTAGTGCGCAATGCGTCACCATCAAAATATATGACTAAAGCACTGTGGTCACTGCAGTGATATCAGCGCCTAGGAGAATTACAATCCAAACGCTAGCATACGGTTCGATTCGCATTGCGCTGATAAGTTACACAGTAACAAAGCATGAAACATAATTAAAGGCAGAGGCAACCTAAAAGTAGACCCACTTTTCACCAGTTAATTTCAAGTCCTATGTAATAGGGGCGAGTCTAAAAAAGATCACGTCTTAAAATCTTTATACTCTTAGAGCGGATTTCAGCAATTTAACTGAATGCGATCATCATTAAAAAACGTTCAAGAGTTGTCAGTTAATTGCTATTGAATATTTGCAAGTTTAGCCGGATGCAGCTGAATACTAGTATTTTAAGTGGAACGACTGCCTATCTGACCTCCCTCCCAGTTAGTAGGTACTGGGTATTACGATACCTCTTGGTAGGACTGGTTGTCAAACTTTCGGGACAGTAACAACTGTCAAAGATCTATAAATGACAGCCGGGACCAACGGCTTAGCGTGTTTCCGAGGCAAAGGAATTAGGTATGTAATTGTTGGTTACTCATCCATAGACCGAACTAGGCAAGCGCGGTTTAAACTTGCAGATATAACCCTGCGGTTTTTTTTTTAATTTTTGGAGATCATTGATATGATATTATACCCCCAGGTCAGACCATGACCCTGTACGACAAGGTGGTGGACGTCTGGACCAGCACTGATGAGTACGACGACAAGCATGTCCGGGAGACGACGCTGTACGTCTTTAAGACAGACTCCGGCATCGATCTGCCTGTCCAGTAAGTATGTCTAATAATATTTGAAATAAAGGAATAGTAACTGAAAAACGATAAACAAAATGAAAACTTTGGTGGGATATAATTCAAAATAAGGACCTGAATGCACCCGTCAGTCTGCGGGGGGCTGTCCTTTACACCCTGTATATTATTTCATAATTAACTCCAAATAACATTAATTTCCTTGTAGAAAAGTGACCAAGAGATACAACTACGACAAGGGTGAGCTGGAGTCGCACATCATCGTCAACTACTTCGACTACTCCGATACCGTATCCGAGGAGGACGTCTCTGTCAGTGATGGTAAGGATACCAGTTTTGTACAAGGTGTGAGGAACATTGTGACACAAACTGTAGCCACGCACGGATCCAGTGGATGATTCTAGACCCTGGGATATCTGATGTCCACAACCCTCTTACTCTTTCTTGCTTTATCGTGTGGTTAGTGCCTAACAATCCCGTGTTAGAGTGTTTATGCCACCCATGGCACTTGGCTTTACATACCATCGAGGAATATTTCTCAGGAATGATGGTTTTCTCACGATGTTTTCCTTCACCGAAGCAAGTGATAATTACAATACGCACATGAACCCGAAAAATCAGAAGTTCGAGTCTTGCGTTTGAATTCGAGACCTTCAGACTTGGCCTTTGACCGTCAGACTTGGCAGTCTGATGGTCACACCACTAAGTTGTCGCTGCTGCACCCACATACTGAGATAATATACATGATTTCCATTGGTAAGGCTGGCTCTCAGACTTTCAAGGAATCTGACAACCAGTAAAGACTGTCAAAGTTCTTCAAATGACATTTAAGACCAACAGCTTAACATTCCAATTTCAATTATGAAGAAATGCACTAACTTGTAGATTACATACAACCTTTGTATTATACCAGTCTGCATAATCAGATAATATTGTTGCTACTGCTGGGACAAGGGCCCTCTCTATTTGAGAGGGAGTGGGCTACAACCATGCGGGCCAGTGCGGGTTGGTGGATGTCACATGTCTTCGAATTTTAGGTTCAAGGACATCACGATGTTTTCTTTCACCGTTTTGTGATGAAATATATGGCATAAAATAATACACCTGCCTGGGTTCGAACCCACGTCTTTCCACTCGTAAGTCGGAGTCACTACCACTGAGCCACCACTTCTTATTGGCCCACATCTGCTGCACCTGCAACTGGGCACTTATTTCATCCTTTTATCAAAATTTTAGAGGACGACTGCGAAGAGTACATACTGGGCAAGGACTTCCACAATGACATGAAGTTCTTCCACCCTGACCTGCCCTCTGAGCTGGACCAAGCCTTCGAACTATACACCATCCACCATGGCAAGCAGTACCAGGACAAAGAGCATCAGATAAGGAAGAAGATCTTTGAGGAGAACTGGAGGTAAGTGTTTTAAACTTGGT
The DNA here is from genome assembly GCA_950005105.1 of Lycophotia porphyrea. Taxonomy (NCBI): domain Eukaryota; kingdom Metazoa; phylum Arthropoda; class Insecta; order Lepidoptera; family Noctuidae; genus Lycophotia; species Lycophotia porphyrea. The sequence continues at coordinate 14,285,472 of OX465406.1, forward strand.
TTTGGTATCTGTGATCGCAGTTACGAGAGTTCGCTAGTTGCTGCCATGCAAAAAGAAACAATTAGATAACAGTCTACTGTTCAGCACACACAAACATTTCAAACATTTTATTTTTATACTGATTCGCTTTTATCACAAGAAAATAACAACCGCTTACGGAACAGGCATACGCTGATACGGCTGTTGTGTTGTGATAAAGTGAAAGACAATTAAAAAAAAATGTTTCTTTGGGAAACTTGTTTGTTATCATGAGTACAATCACGTGTATCAAGTCAAGTATCAGTCACTAATTCCCAGTCACCCTATATAAAATCTCTTCTAAAAATTCAGGATGGTCGACAACCACAATCGCAAGAATCTAGGCTTCAGACTCGAGCTGAACGAGTTCTCCGACAAGACCGACGATGAGCTGAAGTACTTGACCGGCACCTATGTCTCCAAGCACGAATACCCCGACATGATGCCCTTCCCTCACTCTCTGGCTGAGATCGATGAGCTGGTGGATGAACTGCCTGAGAGCTTTGATCTGAGATTGGAGGGTGCTGTTACTCCTATTAAGAGTAAGTTTGTACAAGGTTTTATAAGACTGTTGCTTTCCTTTTTCTTCTTTACGTGTTGTTTTTGCAACCGTTATGCAGTCACCTACAAAACTGTATCATTTACTTCGTTTAAATCTCGGAAAGTCTGCACCTTGTTGCTGGATATGCAGGTTGGGCGGGAAAGGATGTGGGGCATATCCTGAAAGAGGCTCCCCCTCTGGAGCTGTGTTTGGGATAGGTCGAGGATATCCCATTATAGTATCTGTGTATTACAGATATTGTTTATACACTATACCTACGTTATCATTCATGATAATTTTAACTTTTTATCATAAATAGGTATCTGTGTATGACAGATATTGTATATATAACACTATACTTACAACTAACTTTTGACGTGACAGCGTCTAATTAATCGATGGACGCCGGCTGCATGCACGAAAAAGTGTCTCGTTACGCTCATTGTACGCATGCGCCACTTTCTTACTGTCAGATATTGACAAGCCTAGGTTATTATTTTTAATCTACTGCTGGAGCTAGGAGGTTAGGTTGTATAGGTGATTTCTCTCTTCCACTCGATTTTATGACGTTGTCACGTTAAACTATAGTCCGTAAACCAAGTTTACAGACAGCCAATTTTTATCTTTTTTTTTCATATTTTTACAAAATGTTATATAATATTTTCCTGAAATGACATTTAACGTCAAGCTGATGTCTATTTATTCTTTTTCTCTTTTCGATTTTCTGTACCAGCTAAATAAGTAAGTTTCTTAACGCACTCTCGGGTGTATGATATGGTTTTATATGTCTTGGCCGACTACACCTGGCAGGTCAGAGGGTTATATGGCTACAACAACTTAAATCGTAAAACGAAGCAGAATCAAAATAACGCCCAAATTTCCCTATAAATGGAGGCGTTGACGTAGTTCAATCAGTTTACGACGGGATTCTAGTAGACAATTATCTCTGTATGGTGAAGTCCACTACAATAAAAGTGGACAAGTGTCAGTGACAATGGATAGGGCGCCGACGCTCTGACGTGTCCCTACGCTTTCCGGGTCTACTGCATCCCGGGGCTCCGCTGACGGACTCGCCCGGGAACTCCTCTCCAACGCTGTGGAAGCTTCTGACGCCCGTACTACGGGAACTGCCTGACGCCTGTACGGCGGAACTGCCTGGCACCGGGACCGGGTGCTCCAAGGGCCTATAACCCTCTTCAAAACAGCAAGTAACACTAAAACTTCCTCCTCTTAGCTCCCGAGACTTGAGGTGTGGAGGTTGTCTTCGCAAAATACGAGTATACCGGTGGCAACTAGAAATGCTTAGACTCCTGATTAAGGCTTTTGACTGAATATGTTATCTTCTACTTTCTACAGTTGTATTAACGTTGTCTATTTGTCCAGACCAGGGTCCCTGCGGGTCTTGCTGGGCCTTCAGCACCACGGCTGCCGTCGAGGGCGCCGTCGCCAGGACCAACGGTGACAGGCTACTGGACTTGAGCGAGCAGTCTCTTGTGGACTGTGCTTGGGGGTGAGTTAGAATGGTTTGCTGGTGAACTCAGCAGTTAAGGTTTAATTCGATTTGCTATACCGACAGTTAAACAAACTTCTTCAAAGATTAATACAAAATAATAATGAAGGCATACCGGTGTGCGTGTATGACCAGATGTATGAACGTAAACGAGGCAAAAAGAGTATGTAAGGATCGTAGCAGGGCTGCGAACCCCAGGGCTGCGGGACTGTTCGAAAAAGATACCGCGGCCCTGGAACAGAAAGGGCAAGGAAGGAACATCGATGGGTTTTAGTCAGTAAAAGTCTGACACTCCCTTCTGCTCTGCCCAGAGCGGGAGAAGTCATTTGAGGATTTACCATCCGAAAAAAGCGGAGCGTAGCAGGTGGCGTTCTGTGGTTTCTGCCTACCCTCATGGGAAAAAAGCTATGTATTTTTTCTTAGTATTATTAAATTGCAACACATGTTGCAATTGCAACATGTGTTGTGCATGCCCTTGTCCCATATAACTTGGGGTCGGTGCACGACGTTTTCTTTTATTCTTCCCAATTAGTCGTCACTGTAACATTCACCCCTTGAGCAAGGCAATGCAAGCAGTGCAACATTCTGCATGCGTGTTGCATTGCATGTTATGTTGCAATTAATCTATACCCAGCCCAAGACTGGTTTCCACTGATTAATTAAAATTAACGTCAAAAATACGCAACCAAATTTATTTAAAGGAGTTAAATAAATAAACTTATTTGCAGCTACGACAATTTAGGCTGCGATGGAGGTACTCTGGATGGGGCCATGAAATACGTACTGGAACACGGTATCCCAACTGAGGAGGAATACGGTCTCTACATGGCTAATGTAAGTCCTAAGATGGGTTTGTCTCCACTGATCACAACCACAGATCACAGCGAGTTGTATCCATTGGTACCGTGATCCGTCTCCCTTAAAAAGTGAAAGATACTGTTACTGTCAGCCTGCTTCATCCCACTGATTGGCAGGCCTCTACCCCCTCTCCTCTTCCCTTCCAAGGAGGTCTTCTACGAGGTCTACCGCGTCGCCTTTTCGTTGTGTCAGGGCTCCACATCGTCCATACGGCAGATGTGGCCTAAAATAGTCATTTTAAAACTGCTGTATTGGGTATACAGCAGTTTTAAAATGATTATTTTAGTTCCCTAAATGGATTTCAAATACAACTTGGGAATACAAAAGTTGGTGTTGTGTGCAGATATTATTCAAAATCAGTTTTAAATATAACTCCTTGAAAGTTGGTAAATACGAATCCGTTTTTACGAAGTTCATTACAAATATTGTTGAATTTTGAAAAAATTCTCTGTCACAGAGTTTGACACACGTAATTTAAACTACATTAAGGAATGTTGATTCTAATACATTATATCTATTCCTAGGATGGCTTCTGTAAAATCCAGAATATGACAAATACGTTCAAGATCCGTGGGTTCGCCCAAGTGACTCCACGCAACCCTAACGCCCTAAAAGTGACCCTCTTCAAGTATGGCCCTGTCTCCATCGGCATCCATGCCGGTAGGCTGATGGCGCACTACTCCAGTGGACTGTTCTACGACTTTGAGTGGTAAGACTTCATCAATATTATCATCAACATAGCTCTCTTTATGTACGTATCATTCATAGTAGACTTCTTCTTCTTTGTCGTGTGGTTACTTCCTAACCTGATGTCAGAGTGTTTATGCCGCCCATGGGCCTCTGACTTGGCTTTACATGCTGTCGAGAAATATCTCTCAGGCATGCTGGTTACCTCACGATGGTTTCCTTCACCGAAGCAAGTGATAATTATACGATATGCACATGAATCCGAAAGATCAGAGGTCTTGGGTACGAACTTGAGACCTATGACTCGGCAGTCCGACGGTCACATCACTAGGCTATCACTGCTTAAGAATGACTGCTGCTGCCAGTAGACTGAATAACTGACTTTCGCAACCCCGTGCAGGGTACACCACAATAGTGGCGATAAGTCCCCCCTCTTTGAGGAGTGGTTGGACAGGTGCCACGGCGCCCTCACCGGACACGGTTGTTTCCTGCACCGAATTGAGCGCGGGGAAACGCACGGGTGATACCATTGCGAGGATCGCCCGGAGGGCATGGTGGAGCACACCGTGGAGGTCTGCTCCGCTTGGGCGGAGCACTGCCGTGTCCTCGTAGCGGCGATTGGCGGTGGCAACCTCTCGCGTCCGGCCCTGGTTCAATCCAAGGTCCGGAGCGAGAGGGAATGGGAAGCCGTCACCCATTTCTGCGAAGCAGTCAATCTAGCGAAGGAGGTGGCGGAACGTGAGAGGAAGAGAACGAAGGCCACGTGGTGGCCCCCGGCCACCGTAGGTGCGGGCCTGAGGGCGGTGAGTAATGGGGTAGCTCACTGTCTGCCCGTCTTATGACGACAGGCCGTGTCGATGGCGAGTTCTTATTCCACGCGCGCCTCAAGGAGGTGTCAGTAACTGCAAGGAAGGAAGTCTGCTGGGGCTGCGGGACTGTTCGAAAGAGATACCGCGCCCCTGGACTCGGAAGGAACATAGATGTTATGTTAGTCTGTAAAAGTCTGACACTCATTTGATGATTTCCCATCCAAAAAAAAAACAAAAAAAAAGACTTAAGAAAGTGAGGGATCAAGGAGTGCACAGCATGTGCCTTCTTATAAGAATAATTTATTTAAAGAAATAAATTATTCTTATTCTTATTCTTCTTATCACTATTAATTATCCGTTAGCGTCCCAGTGCAGGACAATAGCGTTCCTTCCTTCCATCGCTGTTACTGGCCAATTTTTGGGAAATGAGTCCAGTTCATCACACTACCTCCTTCTGGGCCTGCTACTGACCATTTTTTCCATTTCCAGCGATGAAGACTCCACGAACCACGCCGTGACAGTCGTCGGCTATGGCGTCCGCGACGGAGAGGACTACTGGCTGGTCAAGAACTCCTGGGGAGAATATTGGGGAGATGACGGCTACATCCTCATGTCCGCCAAGAACAACAACTGCTTCGTGCTCGACTCGCCTTACTATCCCATCGTTTAAGTTTAGATTAGACAAATAAATTCCACGTGCTTTTGATACTAATCTTTTATTACTTTTAGAAATTCTTTTTGCTCGTTAAACTGATTACACAAGGTTAGTTTGATCTGTGAGGCAACAAACTTTGTTTAAGAAATATTGATGCGGTATAGGAGGGCTTGCTACCTGCCTAGGCCTAACCTTCCTTTCGGGAATTGCAGGCCTGCTGTTGGGTATATAATATGGGGCAAGCCTGTTGCTATCATTCGGGCACATATACATACTGCCTCGTTGGTCTAGAGGTTGCAAGCGCGACTGCTGAGCTTGAGGTCCTGGGTTCAATTCCCGGGTCGGGCAAAGTGCTATTGGGTTTTTCCATCAGGAATTTCTCATTAGCAGCTACGGAGTCTGGATTTGTGCCCGGTTGATGGCCATCGGCTCGCCCCCTATTACATGGGACTTAAAAGCATAACCGGCGAAATGTGGGTGTACTATTAGGTACACTTCTGCCTAACCCTTCGGGGATTACAGGCGTGATGTTATGTGATGTTATTATGTTATGTTGCCCGTCCTGGGAATCGAAACCAGGATCTTATGCTCAGGCCGTCTACAGAGTGACAGTCTTCGGGTAGGCGTCCGCAACGAAGAAGACTTCTGGCTGGTGAAGAAATCCTGGGGAGAGAGTTAGGTAGAAGACGGCTACATCCTCATGTCAGCCAAGACAGCAACTGCTTCCGGCTCGACTTGGCTTACTGTAGAATCGTTTAAATTTCACTTCTAGACGAATACATTCCATGTTTCCAGTTGATGACAGTACTTTCACAAGTGATTTTGCCTTGTGTCTGTGACTGTAGCTTAGCCTTCTTTGTTTTTCTGTCATTCAAAAATGCCTGTGATGGTCTAATTGAAATAAATGCTTTTGAGTTTGAGTTTGAGATGCTGGTTTTTCATTCATTCTTTAGGTGGTTTTTACACCGGAATAAAAGGAATTAATTCGCAAGGATATAAATAGGCAGGCAATGAGTTGAAAAATATGTACAGATTTATAGTTTTCGTTAAGTCATACTACCGGGTTTCTGATGTGCAAATATTAATTAAACAACATGGTAATCTAATGAAAAAAGCTGACAGCGATAAGCTTGGAGTTTGGTGTCAGAGAGTTGTAGTCTTGTTCAAACTCTAGGATACCAAAACTAACTAGGGCCAAATATTGTCTTTGCGCCGTTCAGTGATAACGGGTAAAAAAATACAAACTACTCCTTTTAATTTCTTGCCTGACTTTGTTGCAAATACAGCTATCACAGTTCATGAGATACAGCCTGTGACAGATAGCCAGACAGGCGGACAGTGGAGTTTTAGTAATAGGGCCCCGTTTTTACCTTCTGCTGATTTTTTTGGGGTTCCGTAACCGGAACCCTAAAAAAATCAGCTGTTTCATAAATTTTGAACGTGTGGGAATTGCAGTTTTGTAGGAAACAGCTTTTTTTGTACGTGTGGTAGCCGTTCTAGATTCGGTGTCCCTTCCACCTAGTGTAATGAGTCAACCTAGAACTTAGCTCATCATCATCATCATCATTTCAGCCGAAAGTCGTCCACTGCTGGTCATAGGCCTCCCCTAAGTGTCGCCACATTGACCGGTCCCGTGCGTCTCGCATCCAGCGGATCCCCACAACTTTCACCAGGACATCGGTCCACCTAGTAGGAGGCCTTCCAACGCAACTTCGTAAAACTTAGCTAGGAATCTTAAATTCTTGTAGTTTGCATAAATCAGGGCACGCAGGACATGTTATCAGGTGTCCCATTGTTGCCGTGTTGACGACGCGTTCGTGTTCCACGCGCGCCTCAAAGAGATGTCAGCAAACAGGGAGGGGCCCGCAAAGGCAGCCTTATCTCCGCTACCGCAGCCCTGGAACACAAAGGGCAAGGAAGGAACATGGATGGGTTTTAGCCTATACAAGTCTGACACTCCCTTCCGCTCTGCCCAAGGCGGGAGAAGTCAATTGATGACTTCTCATCCGAAAAAAAAGGTGTCCCATTATTTGTGGAAAATCACCACGTTGCACTCTATGCGGGAAATTCTCCTTCAAAATACTCAATAACATTTTGGCATAATCTGGGATACCATTAAGCTGCGTTAATCAGAGAAGTCGTTTTTAATTAATTGAATCATTAATGAGTACCTACCTACAACGCGATAGTAGTAAAGCGAGCTTATCTGCCATTGATTTAATTAAAATAATCAGTTTAATCATTACAATGTTACTAATTACTGCCTAAACTAGCTGAAATAGTGTTAATTATTGTGAGTTTTATCTAACTATAATGGTGTTAGATTGATAAAGTAAAGGTGCATGCTCAGTAGCACGAAATAAACTAAAAGTAACGGATTCGTTGAATTGAATCATTTTGTACAGACGCCAGCACATCAAGATACCCGAAACTGTCAAATTTTGAAAACCTAATGATATAGCGATAAAATTGAAAATCTATTAAAGAAATTTGACAGATTGTAGTAGCTTGATGTGCTGGCGCCTGTACCCGTTCTTTCACCTTAAAAAAAAACAATGAATAAATATTAATTTTCAATGTCAAATTGAATAGAGACAAAAAATTAAACTCGGAAACCACAATCAAAGTTCAGTTGGTCCAATGGCCAACAAAGCAAACGACTCCGAGAGTGGAGAAAGCATATCAGCAAGCGTAGTGTGGGGAAGCTCTCAGCTAGATGTACTGATCACCTTAAAAAGATGGCTGGTTCAACCTGAGGTGGAAGGCGAAGGGTGTCATGGCATGAAGAGGTCTATGTGATTGTGATACTGAGTAGAGGACTGTATATTGAGTTCAGTTTGATATACCTCATTGGTATTCTTGAAGAACATTGCAGTGTGAAGTTGTGAACGCGCCTTAATTGGATTTTTTTTTGCTATAAAATGTGGAATTTCGCAATAATGTGTCAATCCATCGTCAGAGATTCAAGATGGCGGCCCTTCCCGCCACTTTAGTTTTGTTTCTATACATCACTCTGGCTTCAGGGTACACTTTACTGCGTAAGTTTTCTTTTTATATTGTTGCTATTTTGTTTTTTGTATTTCTGGATTTTTGTAATTGTAACTTTCAAAGATCTTTTTTTTTGTTCTATACCATTTTGTTAAAACTGTGTGCCCGACCCGATGATAATTTTCCCATGGGCAGAAATGACGAACTCCTATACAAATGCATTCGCGGTTATGAATAACAATCTGTCATCCCTTATTTAGCTCCCTTAAGGGTATGAATTTTCTGAAATTCCTATAAAAACTCACCTTCGTTAGGAACTATTCTGTAAACTTTAATGATTCTAGATTCTAGTTACGACTAAAAAGCACTACATCAGATTGCCAGCACCTCCTCTCATTTAACTAGCTGATCTAAATCCGGGTCGATGCCGTTACTCCTCTTCTTCTTTCTCCTAGCTATTATCTTAATTTATTTGGGGTCAGCCCCTCCTAGTACTTTTGCGCCACACCGTACGGTTGTGGGTTGCCTTTTTTGTTGTGTTGCTCGCTATCATGTCTTTGGTTATTTCCATATTCGTTCGTAGCCAGCCTATTACTAGGTTGAATAGTAGAGGGCTCAGGGTCGAGCCCAGATGAACACCTACTCAGACCTCACATGTTTTCCTTATTTCTGCTGGGCTGACCACTCTTGTAGAAACATTATGGTGCAGATCTTTATGGATCACATTACGGTGCTTATAAACTGTGCGTTGCAGTAACTGACAGTAGAAAATGTGAGTTTCACAGGAAGGATCCCGCATGGCTCAATTTGGGGCGACTCTGATAAAAGGCATCGCATAGTTCAAATGTATACTATGCGTTGCCTTTTACGCTGTTCGTTACATAATTCAAAATTCTTCTTATTGCATGGTCATCTGTCAGGTTTTGCACTTATTTATCCTTATTTTTTTATTTAAAATTTTAAATATAATTATTTATACAGGAGATGACGAAAATGAAATCATTTGGCCGAGTGAATACCACTTCAAGGGGGAAAAGCTCAATTTTAAATCGTCGCTAAAAGAAACCTTCGAAATCTGGTAAGTTTTTTTGGTCACCTTTAAACTTATCTTAGCGGTTTTGAATGAACGAATGCAGTGAATAGTCCTGTCTATGTCATAATTGTCTTGAGCTCCGTTTGTTTTTGTGCTGATCGCGTTCATTTTTGTTGATGAAATCGCCTTTAATAATTTTTAAAAGTATTTAAATAAGCAGTAATTTAAGTACATTTCATGAGATATTTTTTGGTTGCTCATACTTTGAATGGTTTCACTGAGTTGTTTTTTCTACAACACACTCCTTCGGTCAGGTACACTGGCGACCTGAACCGCTCCCGCATTGACTACGCAGACGGCACTGTCCAGAAGTGGTACTACGGAGACACTGGCGAAGAATACGTGGTAAGACCATCCTTATTCCTATTAGCATAAAATTTAAAGTATATCTGTCCGCTAGTGCGCGTTTAAAGGTTTCTGGAAACGAGGGAGTTTTGTCCGTAAAACCATCGCGCCTGCTATCCCCGAAAGGTTTTGCCAGAAGTGTACCTAATAGTACACCCTCATTTCACCTGTTCAATTCCCATGTACCTAACAGGGGCGGCCCATTGCCATCAGCCGGGTACGAATCAAGTCTACTATGGATGTCCACGGAGTCTAGATCAGTACGGCAGTACTGAGTAAATCCTGTTGGAAAAACTCAATAATACTTTGCCTGACCTGGGAACCGAACCCAGGACTTTATGTACATCAGTCACGACCACTAGACCAAAGACACGCGGTCTGCCTTTGCTACTAGCCTAAACCTTTATCTATCTCTCCGAGGATTAAGTTCTGATAAGATTTTACAAAAATACTGTAATTTATTTAGATACTCAAGAAAAAAATATATGTTGTGGATTGAAAGCTCTTGATTTCAAAAATGTCTAAAACTAGCTGACGGTATCTCCATCATCGACATTTTTATTCTAAGGTTCGTCGCCCACACGATCAAGAATCGAGGTTCTCTTTAGGAATGAATGGCAATGCGCACACAAAGTAGGGTTGCGGTATGTATGGCTAGGTTGAGTCGCGACGCAGGAGTCGAGATGCGGGCGTGGAAGTGTGCCGGAGCGTCGCGACTTCGACGCCATTTTGTCATTTCGTATACAAAAAGAAAGAAGGAAGCATAGCCACCCGCGTTTCGATTTACAGGGACGTTGACTCGACTTACCAGCGGCCGACGCACATAACTAACCACTTCCGATTTTTTAAAATGGGAAATAAAGCAACATCATAATTTCAGAAACATCCAGTGACCACGGAAGAGGTCTCCAACAAAATTATATGCCAATTGTCGTACACCGGAGATGAACAAATCGACTTTCTTCCTGACGTGTCTGAGCTTACTTACACAGGTATGGATTTGAAATGTTTAAATACCTTGACCAGAGGTTGAGCATTGCCATACAGCGTTCCAATACCGCCGCGTCTCTTGGGGACATTACCGGTAGACAGAGGCGTGGAAAAGCAGTTTTGTGATGGCATATTTTAGTTTGTTGTAAGCTTTGATTTACAGAAAAATTGAACGGAAGTCGTTTGTCTTGGTATGGACAACCGACCAAGTAATGAGGAGGGATGAAACGCATGTGACTAAAAGAGTGATGGACATGAATGTTGATGGATGGAGAGGGAGAGGCAGGCCAAAGAATAGATGGATGGATTGTGTGAAATAATATTATTAATAATAATATTCAGACACGTAGCAATTTAAAAAAAAAGTTATTCTCCCTCAGTTCTGATTATAATTTTCTGTTATTGAAACTAATTTTATCAAAAAATAGGTGTTAACTAAAAGTCGCAATCGTTATTCCATAAAAAAAAATCTTTTGGATTATCCCGCGTTGCAAAGGCAATTGGCGTCATCAGAAGGCTTAAAGTCACTCAAAGGGTAATGGAGAGGGCTGCGCTCGGAGTTTCCTTGCGTGATCAAATCAGAAATCAGGACATCCGCAAGAAAACCAATGTTACTGACGTAGCCCGAATTAAGAATTGCCAAACTTAAGTGGCAGTGGGCAGGGCACATTGCTCGCTGAACAGATGGCCGATTGGGCCGAAAAGTTCTGGAGTGGCGACCACGAACCGGAAGACGTTGCGTTGGCAGGCCTCCCATTAGGTGGACCGATGACCTGGTGAAGGTTGCGGGGATCCGCTGGATGTGAGTCGCACGGGACCGGTCAATGTGGCGACACTTGGGGGAGGCCTATGTCCAGCAGTGGACGTCTTTCGGCTGAAACGATGATGATGATTATCCCGCGTTTGTAAGTTTCATAGACGACTTTAGCAGGAGTCCCGTTTTCTATGTTGATACCGTAAATACTAGTGCGCAATGCGTCACCATCAAAATATATTACTAAAGCGCTGTGGCACTGCAGTGATATCAGCGCCTATGAAAATTACAATCCAAACGCTAGCATGCGGTTTCATTCGCATTGCGCTGAAAAGAAAGGGTTTAGCAGAGGCGTAATATAGTACACCCATATTTCTATATACTTATTAATAATAATTATCTATTTTTAATAGAAAATAAACCTAGTAGTAATCACCCATCTACAGACCGACACAGCTTAGACTACTTTTGTTTGGAAGGTATCACAGCCATGTGTCTCTGTGCCAAAGCGCATTAAATTCTGTCCCAGGGTTCTCTGTTTATTTCAAGTCGAATAGGTTTAACTTACTGAGCAATATTGAAACAAACTTAACCTAACATAACCACTTTATTTTTGTCCGCCACAGCTTAGACTACTTTTGTTTGGAAGGTATCACAGCTATGTGTTTCTGTGCCAAAGCGCAAATTCAAATTCTATCTCAGGGTTCTCTATTTGTTTCAAGTCGAAACAAACCGAACCTAACCTAAACCTACAAAACTTTTTTTTTTGTTTGCCACAGCTTAGATTACTTATGTTTGGAAGGTATCACAGCCTGTGTGTGTGCATGTGTCTTTGTGCCAAAGCGCATCAAATGATGTCCGAGAGTTCTCTATTTAATTCAAGGCGAATAAGCTGTGGCGGACGTGGGTGTGCCGCCCATACATTTTTGCCCACTGTCCTTTTAAGATCGCCTTCGGCTGTTTTTATTTATTGGAGATCATAAATATTATATTACTCCCCCAGGTCAGACCATGACTCTGTACGACAAGGTGGTGGACGTCTGGTCCAACACTGATGAGTATGAAGACAAGGAGGTCCGGGAGACGACGCTGTACGTCTTTAAGACTGACTCCGGCATCGATCTGCCTGTCCAGTAAGTATTTTGCTAATAATTTAAGGAGTTAACCAGATGTTCTGTAGTCCTGTGTCATTCCCTACAGGCGAATACTCCGGTGAAGGAGCGATTAGTAAAATTTCATGTTTCTGGGAATTGTTGTCCAAACTTATATACAGGGTGTAAGGGACAGCCCTCCGCAGACTGATGGGGTGAATTAAGTATATCATACTGTTTTTTTTTATTTCCTCATACGCAATGTATCGTTACCGTTGTAAAACACGAGCGAACGGCAAGCGCGACTCTGTAGCTATGCAGAAAGTGCTGAGTATTTTGACATCAATTGTTAGTTTTTTGATTATAGCCATATTATTTAGATAAATGGAGTGTTGCGTACAGACAATGTAATTTTACAAGGAATAGTAACTGAAAAACGATAAACAAAATGAAAAATTTGGTGGGATATAATTCAAAATAAGGAGCTTAATGCACCCGTCGATTTGCTGTCCTTTACACCCTGTATATTATTTCATAGTCAAATTACATTAATTTCCTTGTAGACAAGTGACCAAGATATACAACTACGACAAGGGTGAGCTGCAGTCGCACGTCATCGTCAACTACTTTGACTACTCCGATACCGTCTCCGAGGAGGACGTCTCTATCAGTGATGGTAAGGATACCAGTTTTATACCATGAGGAACATTGTGCCAAAAACTGTGACCACGCACGGATTCAGAGCATAATTAAAGACCTCTGATATCTGATCTCCACAACCCATTAACTGAGAGATACACGATTTCCTTTGGTAAGACTGGCTGTCAGACTTTCAGGATTCTGACAACCAGTAAAGACTTTCAAAGATCTTCAAATGAGAGCTGGGACCAACTGCTTTACATTCCAAGGCACGTAGGGGTTTCAGGTATTAATGGATGATCAGAATCTACGGAGCGACCTCATAAAGCGTAGTATAGGCAAAGGACCTATTTAATTAACATTTATTGGTTCATTGAGTCTAGCTCGGGATACATAGAAATGATTTCAATTATGGAGAAATGTACTAACTAGTATATTACATTACAACCTTTGAATTAAACCGGTCAGCATAATCAGATTATATTGTTGCCACTGCTGGGACAAAGGCCCCCTCCATTTGAGAGGGAGTGGGCTACAACCATGCGGGCCAGTGCGGGTTGGTAGATGTCTTATCATGTCTTCGAATTTTAGGTTCAAGGACATGTCGCTTTCTTCACGATGTTTTCCTTTACCGTTTGGGGAGCAGTGATGAAATAATAATTTGGCACAAAATAATACGCCTGCTTGGATTCGAACCCACGTCTTTCCACTCATAAGTTGGAGTCACTACCACTGAGCCTCCACTTCTTACTGGCCCACAACTGCTGCTCCTGCAACTGGGCACTTACTTAATCCTTTTATCAAAATTCTAGAGGACGACTGCCAAGAGTACATACTGGGCAAGGACTTCCACAATGACATGAAGTTCTTCCACCCGGACCTGCCCTCTGAGCTGGACCAAGCTTTCGAACTATACACCGTCCACCATGGCAAGCAGTATCATGACAAGGAGCATCAGAGAAGGAAGAAGATCTTTGAGGAGAACTGGAGGTAAGAGTTTTAAACTTGGTTTTGGTATCTGTGAAAGCAGTTACGAGAGTTCGCTAGTTGCTGACATGCAAAAAGAAGCAATTAAATATTAGAAAATAAAAATGTTTATTTCGGAAAGTTGTTTGTTATCATGAGTACAATCACCAGTTACCCTAGTTAGTAATTATACCAGTGACCCTATATAAAACCTCTCCTAAAAATTCAGGATGGTCGACAACCACAATCGCAAGAACCTAGGCTTCAGACTCGAGCTGAACGAGTTCTCCGACAAGACCGACGATGAGCTGAATTACTTGACCGGCACCTATGTCTCCACGCACGAATACCCCGACATGATGCCCTTCCCTCACTCTCTGACTGAGATCGATGCGCTGGTGGATGAACTGCCCGAGAGCTTCGATCTGAGGTTGGAGGGTGCTGTTACTCCTATTAAGAGTAAGTTTTTTTTCTTCTTTACGTGTCGATTTTATGACCGTTATGCAGCCATCTGCAAAACTCTATAATTTACTTCGTTTAAATCTCAGTAGGTCTGCACCTTGTTGCTTGATATGCAGGTTGGGCGGTAAAGGATGTGAGGCATATCCTGAAAGGCCAAACACAGATCCACCTCTGGAGCTGTGTTTGAGATAGGTCGAAGATATCCCATTGGTCCAGATTATCTAAATCACAACATGGGCCCGCAGTAGTGGTATATTTTTTGCCTAATTGGTGTGGAGGTTGTCCCATTCCTCAACATCGCAAAATACGAGTATACCGGTGGAAACTAGAAATGCTAACACACCTGATTAAGGCGTTTGACTGAATAAGTTATCTTCTATTTTCTACAGTTGCATTACCGTTGTCTATTTGTCCAGACCAGGGTCACTGCGGGTCTTGCTGGGCCTTCTGCACTACGGCTGCCGTCGAGGGCGCCGTCGCCAGGACCAACGGTGACAGGCTACTGGACTTGAGCGAGCAGTCTCTTGTGGACTGTGCTTGGGGGTGAGTTAGAATGGTTTGCTAGTGAACTTAGTAGTTGAGGTTTAGCTATACCCACAATTAAACAAACTTCTAGAAAGATACACGCACATGGCCTGATGTATGAACGTGGACTAGGCAAAAGGAGTATGTTAGGATCGTAGCAAGTGGCTTTTTATTTTTTTCTTAGTATTATTTCATTGCAACACATGTTCTACCCTTGTCCCATATAACTTGAGGTTGGTGCACGAGGTTTTCTTTTATTCTTCCTAATTAGTCGTCACTGTAACATTTACTCCTTGAGCAATGCAATGCAAGCAGTGCAACATTCTCCATTACGTGTTATGTTGCAAATAATCTGTACCCGGCTCTAGACTGGTTTCCACTGATTCATAAAATTAACGTCAAAAATACACAACCAAATTTATTTAGACGACTTAAAAATATAAACTTATTTGCAGCTACGACAACTTAGGCTGCAGTGGAGGATTGCTGGATGGGGCTATGAAATACGTACTGGAACACGGCATCCCAACTGAGGAGGAATACGGTCTCTACATGGCTAATGTAAGTCCTAAGATGGGTTTGTCTCCAGCGATCACGTTATCAGATTGAACGGCGCCACAGTTCACAGCGAGTTATATCCATTGGTACCGTGATCCGTTTCCCTCAAAAAGTGAAAGATACTTTTACTGTCAGCCTGCTTCATCCCTTTGATTGGCAAAGGCCTCTACCCCCTCTCCTCTTCCCCTCCCATTTATTTTGATCTAGGGCCAATGTTAACCACTCATTTTATGCAGCTCGTCCCGCAAATTCCTACGAGGTCTACTGCGACCACAACCCATCGTCCATACTGCAGATGTGGCCTATAAGATAATCATTTTAAAATTGCTGTACTTAATACCCATTTAGTTCCCCCTAAATGGATTTCAAATATAACTTGGGAATACAAAAGTTGGTGTGAGCAGATATTATTCAAAATTAGTTTTAAATATAACTCCTTGAAAGTAAGCATATACGAATCCGTTTTTACGAAGTTCATTACAAATATTGTTAAATTTTGTGAAAATTCTCTATTACACATAATTTAAACTACATTAAGGAATGTTGATTCTAATACATTATATCTATTCCTAGAATGGCTACTGTGAAATCCAGAACATGACAAATACGTTCAAGATCCGTGGGTTCGCCCGAGTGACTCCACGCAACCCTAACGCCTTGAAACTGACCCTCTTCAAGTATGGCCCTGTCACCGTCGCCATCCATGCCGGTAGGCTGATGAAGCACTACTCCAGTGGACTGTTCTACGACTTTGAGTGGTAAGACTTCATCAATATTATCATCAACATAGCTCTCTTGATGTACGTCTCAGTCACCTTTGGCATCTACCCTAGTAGACTTCTTCTTCTTTGTCGTGTGGTTAGTGCCTAACTTGATGTTATCATAGTTTTTTATTAGTATATTATCATAGTTCCCAGTAGACAGGGCACGCCACAATAGTGGCGATAAGTCCTCTCTTTGAAGAGTGGTTGGACAGGTGCCACGGCGCCCTCACCGGACACGGTTGTTTGAGGAGGTACTTGTACCGAATCGAGCGGTAGCAAACGCACGGGTGTTACCATTGTGAGGATCGCCTTGAGGGCAAGGTGGAGCACACCGTGGAGGTCTGCCCCACTTGGACGGAGCACCGCCGTGTCCTCGTAGCGGCGATTGGCGGCGGCGACCTCTCGCGTCCGGCCCTGGTTCAATCCAAGGTCAGGAGCGAGGGCGAATGGGAACCGTCACGACGACGACAGGTCGCATCGATGGCGCGTTCGTGTTCCACGCGCACTCAAAGAGATGTCAACAACTACAAGGGCCGAAGCCTGCCGGGGCTGTGGGACTGTTCGAAAGATTTAGTCTGTAAAGCTTCCCCCAAAGCGGGAGGGGTAATTTGATGATTTCCCGTCCAAAAAAAGACTATGAAAGTGAGGAAACAGGTAATGCACCTGTATCTGTTTATCACTATTAATTAGCCGTTAGCGTCCTAGTGCAGGACAATAGTGTTCCTTCCCTCCATTGCTGTTACTGGCCAATTTTTGGGATATGAGTCCAATTCATCCCACCACTTCCTTCTTGTTCTGCTTTTTACCATTTTTACCATTTCTAGCGACGATGCCTACCCGAACCACGGCGTGACAGTCGTCGGCTATGGCGTCCGCGACGGAGAGGACTACTGGCTGATCAAGAACTCCTGGGGAGAGGATTGGGGAGAAGACGGCTACATCCTCATGTCCGCCAAGAACAACAACTGCTTCGTGCTCGACTCGCCTTACTATCCCATCGTTTAAGTTTAGATTAGACAAATAAATTCCACGTGCTTTTGATATTAATCTTTTATTAATATTCTAAATGCTTTTTGCTCCTTAAACTTGGCTAGTTTGATCTGTGAGACAACAAAATTGGTGTAAAAAATGGTTTAAAACATAATTGGTGTGATATAGGAGGTCGTGCTACCTTCCTAAGCTTTACTCGGGAATTGCAGGCCTGCTGTTTTAAAAAAGTAATAATATGGGGCAAGCCTGTTGCCATCTTTCGGGCACATTTACCTATATAGACACCGTGACTGCTTGTAATGGAAAAAGCTTATATCGCATTGCCCGACCTGAGCCTCGAAACCAGAATCTCATGCTCAGGCCGTCTACAGAGTGACAGTCTTCGGCTAGGTTGAAAAGTTAGTTCATTCGATCAAAAATACACGGTTGAACATCATTAAAGTAGCGACATCTCTTGACATTTTCCGGAACCATCACAAACAACACTTAACAATAGTTTAATTCAACGCCATCTACCGAACTTTTCCGCAACAACCAAGGCAATTAGCACCTTAATGGCTGCTATAAACGCGTTTATGTCTTCGTTTGGTCTCATTTTATTTGAACGCATTAATTTTATTATAACAGGATCTTTATTACATGTTGGGTTACGTGAATGTGTTTACAGAATAATGGGACAGTTTAATTACACCGTACGCATGGTAATAACAGAGTTTGATATGAAAATAGGAACAGAATCTTATTTATTCATTTGAACATAATATGACGCCTGCAGTCCCCGAAGGATTTGGCAGATGTGTACCTAAAAGTACTATCGCGACCAATGAAATCTATAGGTACACTTTTACGTTTTTCCCGTGAAATAACGTTTTCTACTTTACATAAGACCTATTTTGTAATAGTACGGTTTCCAAAATACTATGGTCGTGAAACCAGTAAAAAGAAATCAATTTTAAAAGTAGCTTCGTGTATATATCTTAGTACTTGTGACTGCACATACAAACGCCAGTCCCATGTAATAGAGGGTGAGCACAAATCCAGACGCCGTGGCTGCTATTGAAAAATGTTTGGTGGAAACACCCAATAACACTTTACCCGCGGTTTTGACAGAAGTCTACCAAACTGCCAAATAGTCACCCTCATTATACCAATTATCTTTAATTCCCACGTAATAGAGGGCGGGCCCATTGACATCAATCGGGCGCAAATCCAGACTCTGTGGCTGCTACTGAAAAATTCGTGATGGAAAAATTTAATAACACTTTGACCCCCCCTCTTGGCAATCGAACCGCTAAATCGACAAAGAATTTTCAGTTAAAATAATAATAGATTTGAGTGGTTATTTAGTCTACTGAACGTGGGTTTGACTTTTTGGAACTTGGCTTTGATGCCTCAGTTAGCCAACGCGTTATGAGATTCTCAGTATCCACTAGATCCTGCCTGTATTTATCTTTAATTACTTGCTATCTCTATTTCTTGGAAGTACAGCATAGACAGCTAAAGGTGAGCGTGAGAAGAATACC
Source organism: Lycophotia porphyrea (assembly GCA_950005105.1). NCBI lineage: Eukaryota > Metazoa > Arthropoda > Insecta > Lepidoptera > Noctuidae > Lycophotia > Lycophotia porphyrea. Next base: position 14,304,238 of record OX465406.1, read on the forward strand.
TACCCTGTGAAATTATTTATTAATAGGTGAATGGTAAATAGATAATTTTGTTCTAAATAAATAAGTTTGCTATCACGGTTGACGCGGTCACGTATTTTAGACACAAATATTATTTATTAAGTTAAAATATGGGTAAATCATACCCATATTTTTTGAAAGCAGAGTAAATTACAAAGTCCCAACGATAAACAACTCAAATATTTTACCATATTCTGAAAGGTCGCTTTTCATGATGATTCCCATTAAAAATACGAGATTGGATTCCAAGTCTCACTTCCAAGCTTAATGCTGCATTCAAATTTCAAATAACTTATTTTTTAAATCTATAAATACAGTCGTCATAGTATCAAGTTACCACAAACTGACAAATTTTAACATAAAAACAATTTATGGCTTAAAATCTTTTGGAGAAATTTGACAGTTTTTGCTGGCGACAGTACGTACTTTTTGACAGTTTATCCGTTAAAGTACTGCATGGTTATTTTGGCGCCAGTCGTAATGGAATCTAATACCGCCATCTTGTTTTTTCAATACAATTTCTAAAATGTTTACCAACAAGTTTATTTCTTCCATTCTCCCTTGTCAACCGTCACGGTACTCGTATCATTTACTCCTTTACTTACAATGTCACTTAAACGATAAAAAAAAAATGTGTGCGTGTAACCTTTACGCGCGATTGAAGTAAAACTTCTTTTTCTTTTATTATTATTTATTGATGAAAGAGTAAAATGTTCCTGGGACTCTGCCATTTCATTTAATATTCACTATTTCATTTTATATTCTATTTAAAATTCATTAATATCACTTTCATATTTTATAAATATTTTCATTAGTTAAATAAAATAATTGAGAGTAGCAAATTGAAGGTTAGATCAGCACATGTCAATATAATCTTGTTATTGAATATTATAGAATATCGCAATCGTCAGAAAATTTATTATTAATTTACTTATTTTAAAAGTAATAAATAAACAAGTATATTTAGAGATTTTCAAAAAAAATTGCAATTTAAAATAATGTTTTTAAAACTGTTGAATTTTTCATTCACTTTGCTATTCACAATTGATCCGTTTGAAAATTTGGAAATAAATAATCTTAATTGATTATGATATTTGCCACTAGCTGGCGTATAAGTCAAGAAGCGTGGAGTATATGACATATACTTACAACCAATCAGAATTATTAATTTTAAATGGTGGAAACTACACAGACTATAGTAAGCGTTACTTCCGTCAGAAAAAAAATCTGAGTTACTCCCTAGTCGCGCCTAAATAAGTTTTACTTCAAAAAAACCGTGCTGCACTTTGGACTACTTATTTTTTAAATGTTTATGTCATTTTTGACAGTTTATCTATTAATACAATAATTATGGTATAGATGTCGCTAGTTTCCCATCAAGTTCCCAGACATTTGATTTTATGGGCACTAACCGACAATGTCGTACGGGCACAGCTGTGCCCGACATAGTCACTTACTTACGCTTTACGACCCAGGTAAGGGTAGTTTATACCTAGGCAGAGTATAAACTAGCCATTTGTATGTGTACCTAAGGATGTAAACATTTTATATCTATTATGTTGTAGGCACACCTCTTTGTGGCCTCGTCAAGTCTAGACATATTAATTTTGGAACTAAAATTGTTTTTTTTTTGGGTCAATGTTTGTCATGACGTCAGTACACCCACATTTCGCCAGTTATTTTTTAAAACCTATGAAATAAGGGCCAATTTTATTGCAAATTTGCCATAAACCGGGAACAAATTCAAATCCCGGGCTGCTACTGAGGGATTCCTGCTTGAAAAACCCAATTACACTTTTAACCAAATGAGAAGACCTCATGTTTGGCATTAGCTGATGCAATCACTCGACCATTAAGGAACCTTGACAGCGAAGTAAATCTTTAAAGAATCCCTAATTTTAATGAATTTGGTCTTTTCAACGGACTTCAAAAAAAGGAGGTTTTAGTACGGCTGTAAATATAGAGGGACTACAATAATTGTATTAATGCCTATTTCTGTATGATAATGAATTGTACTGTGTTACCTGTATTCACCTACTCAACGACTTTTATTTTAATTTTTATTTATTGTACCTATCTATTGGCTCGTAGCAGAAACTAGCTCGTGGCTTAAAAATAACAGCCGCACGTTAAGTCTGTGGATGGGTGACCATTCATTGCATACCGAGTTTCCTCTGTGTCGGAAAACACGTTAAGGCTGTCATTAAAAGATCTTTAAAGATCTTCAGTGGCCCGAAAGTCTGACCACCATAATTTCCAAGGGGTTTCGTAGTACCCAGTACTAACTGGGTTGTGAAGGTCAGATAGGCAGTCACTCCATGTAAAATACTGGTATTTCGCTGCATCTGGTTATACTGGAAGTCGATGCCAGCATGGTTGGATAAGGCTAGGCATATAATGAGGTTTTATACTCTACAGCAAGGTATTCAATGGCGTAGACATATTATAGGATTACGCCATTAAATTATTCACTTTGTATTCTTATTATACAAACTCCGTGTTTTTGGAAGAAACAATTACCATTTTCATTATTTACATTAAGAATTTGAAATAAACAGCAAAACAAAGGAAAAAATAACTGTCTGTCATTAATTTCTCGCCGGTGCGTATTATTTTGGGCAAATCTTTCAAAGTCGGCTCGCTAAGACCATTCTTATTATACCTGTATTTTTTGGGGTTCCCTATAAAGGTATTCTAAAGGTAGACTGCCTCGTTGGTCGAGTGGTCGCAATCACGACTGCTGAGCATGAAAATCATGGTTCGATTCTGGGGCCGGACAATTTGAAATTGGTATGACTTCTCCCGCTCTGGGCAGAGCGGAAGGGAGTGCCAGACTTGTACTGACTAAAACCTATCCATGTTCCTCCCTTGCCCTTTGTGTTCCAGGGCCGCGGTATCTCTTTCGAACAGTCCCGCAGCCAATATCTCTAAATACCTTAATTGCAGATTGTACGTTAAAAACTACAAAGCCAAATGAGGTAGATAAGTCTTGCCCACCGAGTAAAAACAAGATGAGGTTTACAACACAATTTCATAAAAACAAACGCAAAACGTAAATCCTACGCTATAATAATTCCATTTTCCTTCCGTATTTATAACGAAAACAGACGGAAAGCTTTTACCAGAGTTTGTTTTGTACTTACATAATTTGATACAGAACCCGGAATTTGGAACTTTTGTGAACTTTGGTGGGGGAAATTTGAAATGAATGATTTAAAAGTGGCAACGCAAGCATCGCGTCGTGGTCAATTCCAATTATGTTGGTACCTTATGTATTTGGTTGGAGATGGATGTAAATGAAATCACGGAGTACAATATAAAATCTATTAATAAATCAGGAGTTATGTTATAGTGACGTTTCTTACAATGACTTGATAGCACACAAGTTAATGCGCGGCGGAGACGACTGGCCGCTCGGCTGTATACGCGGGCACATTGCATTTGCCTCGTTTGCATTATTGCTAACTGTAGTTCCTACATACCTCCCCCCTTTAAAAATAACAAATGCATCCTTTAGTAAAAATATTCCAAAACGTTAAGGGAAACTACTCTGCTATAAAAATACTTGGTCACCCTATTAGAGTCCACAGTTGCCATGATGACGCCACGATAAAACACATACATACAATACATTTCTGGCACGCAGGCACTGTTATGTCATTTTATTTAAAAGTTTGTGTGTTTGATTTTTTCATTTCATTACCCAACAATTTATGGCATTCTATACAACGAGTATGAATGTGGATGGGTATAAGAGTAGAGGAAGACCAAAGAAACGATGAACGGAATGTGTAAGTAAAGGATGATATGGCAAGAAATGAGGTGTCTGATGAGATGACGAGTAATAGAGAAGTATGGAAGAATTACATGTCTTATGTAATGTCCAAATAAATTGGGATAAGGAAGGACAACAGAATGATGAACGTGTACTTACGTTTACTATAGTGAGGTCATTATGGACTCTGTTGGGCACAGTAAAAATAGTGAAGAGAGGAAGCTTTTATAACTTAACTATTTATGGAGAAGAGTCGACAAAACATTTCAAGGTAGGGAACTGTTTTCAAAAGTCAAAGGTCTGGATAGTGTAGGAAAGTGACTTTGCATGGGCGGTAAGTGATAACGATAATTGAAAACTCAAAAATGTATTTGAATAACATAACGCTTAAAAAACGTTTTAGAAGGGATTGACAATTGTCGGTGGCTTAGACAAGAAAGATGGCCTTAGGGGTTAAACGTTAAACAATACAGCTTATAAGGTTGTAGCGGCAGTACAACAAGTACTACAGGAACATAATACTATGTTCAGAACACGATCTGGTTTAAAAACATATACCAGCGAAATCTTTTTACTCTGGGATCAGCTGATTTCATGGTAACAGTTTACAAGCCAATCCCTTACACCCTGTTAACGGGGTAAATAAATGACTTAGCAAAACTAAACATGTAAGGTTTGATGTTTCTTTATGGAGACACAAGTGTCACGTTATTCTTGTGAATTTAGGGCAACACCTAGCGTAGCTATCCCAAACATCCACATAGCTCTAACTGGAGTACTTTAATGCCATGATTATAGTAAGTGGCTCATTAAACTCGATACAGTTAATGTCTGTCGCCTGAACCTCTGCTTATCACGTGAGGGTACGCGTGTTCGATACACACGGTCCGCGGTAATGTAGAAAGCAAAATGTTATGTTGCTTGTTTCACTTTCACTAGAACGTAATAGTCGCGAATCGCTGCGAAATGCGCTTGTGTTTTGTTTCTTTTTAAAATAAGAACCATCAAAAACAGTATGGGCCGTAGGAGGAATATAAAATAGGACGAAGCGGGAATAAAATCATTAAAATAATATTTTGGGACGAAGGAATTGTTTGGGATGAACCAGGATTTCGGTATATAGGACAAAATTCAGTGGGCGGAATGAAGAATAAATCATATCATTCTCTTGCTCTTATCTTCTCAGTTTATTTGAGGTCGGCGCAGCATGTCTTCTTCTTCTTCCATACTTCTCTATTACTCGTCATCTCATCAGACACCTCCTTTCTTGCCCTATCATCCTTCACACAGTCCATCCACTTAAGAACCATCTACATGGAACGATAATAATTGCTTTAGAAGAATTAATTCTTCTTCATACTAAGGTGCCTATGCGAAGATCATCGAATCATGAATGATTTGCGAGGGTTCAGAGGGGTTCTCGACGCTTTATACATAGAGGAACAGCCCAAGTCCTTTAAAGCTGCAGCTTAGTATTGTTGTATTTAGCTGTGGTGAGGCATCCTTACCTAACCCATTCGTTCCACCTGCTGAAAATCTCCCACCTGGACAAGAGTTACTATGGTTGACCTGGAAGTCTTTAAATAGACTCCGGACTCAGGTTGGTCGCAGCAAAGAAAACCTGCTTAGGTGGAGATTCATTAATGACTCTGCCCTGGAGTGTAAATGTGGTGCTGTTCCACAAACAATGGGGCACTTAATATCGTGTCCTGCATGTCCTGTAGTTTGTTCACTACAGGAACTGATGGACGCTACCGACAGCGCCAAACTAGTAGTTCACTTCTGGGCCGACACAATATAGATTGCCATCGACACTCTAAGAAGAAGTATTGTTGTCGGTCAGTTTAAACGTTTAACTATTGGTTTCAGTAATCTAGTGTTTGTTTGCAAGAATTCCATGTATTGATTATGGCTAGATGGCTTCGCTATCGAGAAAGCTAAGTCATATAAAAATAGCTTAAACTGACAAAGTTTCTACTACCTACAAAGGATTTTCTTTGGCAACTGAAGAAAAACTCGCAACAATTTCCACGCACCGCTTTCCAGCTTTCCTGCCCGTATGTCTCAAGTCCCAGGGTTGGAGCAGGGAGGGGATCAGGGGACACCACCTCAGATCGCGTCGCACCGCCGCGAAGGACGGACGCGTTTATAAAATGGTCCTGTAATCCCGTGTCGAGACAATGGTGAAATACAACGTATTATTTGCTGTGACAATCGCCATCTCCTTGGCAGTCGGTAAGTGCTAGATTTTATTACGATTTGATTTGAAATGTTAATGGAACGTTTTTTTCGTCGTCTGATTCGTGTTTTCGGTTCGTTTCTTTTTTTTTTGTTTCGTATTTCGTCAAAGGGTAATTAAATCTTTTTTCTTTTATTTGTAATGGATTGTTTTTGTGTTGTTTAATTTAACATCAGGGGTAATTGCTGTGATTTACCTATTTGTTTTCTGCGGAAAAGCAGGAGCTGTTGTTTGAAGTCGGTTGTCCTTATACTATGTGATTTTCAATTAAATTTAGGTACCAATATACATGATTTCAAAAAAAGGTACATTCGATTTTTGACATATTTTTTAACTACGCATTATATTTGCAATAATTAAGAAAATATGGAACCGTTGTTTGATATCAGTAAGTTGTCATCTATTTATGTGATTTTCAAGTGACGTACTAATTTATGTTTTTCAAAAAGGAGAATTTAACCCTTCGCCTGATTCTGAATTAATAGTTAGGATTATTGTAATTAAAACTATTTCACGATATTTAAGAAAGCTAATTGTCTCATAAATATTGTCAGCTGTTGCTACTGATTGTAGGTATGTCCTTCTTAATGATGTTTTTTTTTTTGCAAATAGCTTTTTTGAAAAACTTTTAAAAATTATAATAAAAGCTTGTGCTGTAACAATAGTATTATAAATTTGATCATCTCCAATTAAAGGTTACAGGATTCCCTAATTCAGCTTGAATTAATAATCTTAAAGAAGTTCCTAAAAATTTAATAATTTACATAATATATTTTAATAGAAAAAAAATATATATTTAAAAAATTTGTAACACGTAATTTTTTTAAAAGTAGATGAGGCCGGTATTTCGGACTCTGAGAAGAAACAGCCAAAACAAACTCAGACGTCATATAATTTCTAGTCTCTAAGATCTAGACATCTAGCTATAAGGCTCTTACAGAAATTGGGTTCCACATATCGTCCTAGATCAGAGATGACCACCTTATTTTGTTCTACATAACATAACATCACGCCTGTAATGCCCAAAAGGTAAGGCAAAGATGTACCTTATAGAACACCCCACATTCCGCCAGTAATGTTTAAGTCCCATGTAATAGGGGGCGAACCTATTGCCATCAACGGGGCACATTATTCTATTCTATCTACTTTTATTACGATTACCTTCTTCTGTCAAATGTTTTTCCAATAACGTGTTTCGCTGACATACCGTTGTTTGTTGTAAGCCTGGTTTAGTCTCAATTCTGCCTTCAATTATTGTAGGTTTAGTTTTAGGTGGGACCCAGTGCTAACCAATATTTTGTACTGATTGAAAGAATACGTGAACTGACTATATGGGCTTGGCAATGGAGGTTTTCGCATTCATTATACCTATGTATTATTGTGCTTATTTATGTGCAGGATCCGTTTACATCTTGTATTCACAGCACAATAATCATTATCATCATCAGCCTATAATGTTCCCAGTGCTGGGACACAGGCCTGCTCTCTAGGAGAGGGAATGGGCTATAATCGACCACGCGGGCCCAGTGCGGATTGGTAGATGTCACATGTCTTCGATTTTTTCGTTCTAGGACATGCCGGTTTCCTCACGATGTTTTCCTTCACCGTTTTTGAGAGCAGTGGTGATGAAATAAATTACACAAAATAATGCGCCTGCCTGGGTTCGAACATGTGACTTACTGTTCGTAAGTTGGGGTCGCTACCACTGGGCCACCGCTGTTCTCACATATACTACGACTTAAATAAAAAAACTATCTTACTTGAGAGCTTGTTGCTCAAGCATCAGTTAAGATTTCTGTAACTACAGTAAAATTAAAACTTTGACAGCTCTAAATTTGTGACCATTTCGTTTTCAAGCGGTTTAAATTTGCTTCAATTTTACTTAATAATTTCATGGCATGCATACAGCGTGCTGAAAAAGTGCAATATCAATTAAGTTTGACCACGACGAAACACAATTCCTCGTGGTCAAACCAGCTGGACTAAAAAGTTTGACTATTAGGAAGAAGCGGCAGTTAGGTAGCTATGTAGAAACAAGTTCATTTTGCAGTACTGAGTCTCCTTGTGTTCTCGTTTCAAAGGATATTGGCGCCGCTGAAATTACAGACTAATGGGACTTCCCTCGCCTATATACCTTAGCCAACTTTGATACCCATGGGAAAAGTGGGAACTATTTATTTCAAAGACAAATTCGTCGTTGCGCCTGCCAAAACCGTTATGTGCCTTTGTGTTTCTAAGGCACATAACAGTTTTGGCAGGCGCAACGACGAATTGTAGGTACTAGTTATACAGGGTGTAAACAGACTCTTCACGAAGCCGTCAACCAAGTATTCTGTACATCAAATTAAGTAACTTTACGCAAAAATTAGTGCTGGGAAACGACTTTTTTTTTGGGCTGAATAATGACGTTTTACAGTAGGACTCAATGTAACGCACTCAAAACATTGTGCTGGTGGATGGATTGAATAGTAAGGGGGTCGTTGGGGTGTTTAAAGTAAAAATCTTACATTAAAAACATGTAGTTTAAAAAAATCTTGTAAAAAAGTTGGAACTTTGACCCCCAATATCTCCGTAACTAGAAGGTTCCGAGGTATGGTCTAGAACAAAAAAATGATAGCAATGACGTGCAGAACAAGTGCCTTTCAGCTTCGTTAAGAGTCTGTTTACACCCTTTATGGCTCGTTGGTCTAGTGGTCGCAAACGCGACTGCTGAAAATGGGGTCTTAGGTTTTTTTTTTATTTATTTCAAACTAAGGTTACATACGTGGGTAAAACAAAATCTTCTGCCAAACTGCATGACAGTTTGTTTGATTCCCAGGTTGGACTGTTATTGGATTTTTCCAACAGGAATTTGTCGTTAGCAACCCGCATTTTGGATTTGTACCTAATTGGTCGTAATAGCATAATCAGCCTAAATGTTCCCACTGCTGGGACACACGGCCTCCTCTCAATGAGAGGAAATGGGCTATTATCCACTACGCGGGCCCAATACGGGTTGGTAGATGTCACATATTTTCGAATTTTTGGTTCTAGGACATGTCGGTTTTCTCACGATATTTTCCTTCACCGTTTTGAGAGCAGTGGGTTATGAAGGTATTTAAAGTAACCCAAACACCCATTATCTACATTTTTAAAAGGCAGAAGGATAATTTTATGTTCATATTTGAAGTATAAAAACCGCGCATACCAGGGCTGCGGGACTGTCGAAAGAGATACCGCGGCCCTGGAACACAAAGGGCAAGGAAGGAACATGGATGGGTTTTAGTCAGTACAAGTCTGACACTCCCTTCCGCTATGCCAGGAGCGGGAGAAGTCATTTGATGATTACCCATCCGTAAAAAAGAAAGAAAAAGAAAGTCTAAAAACCGCAGGCATTAAGACAAGAGAAGTACATACCAGTATAGGGTGTACTTGAGTAATACTTTCGAACAGATACCAGGGCTTTTGAAATTCTTTATAAAGTACCTACTTCAATTGTTTGAAAAATTCGTTTGACAATTGAAATAACGCAATGAATGCAGCTGTCGGGTTGTCCAAATAAAAAGCAATTAATTTGTAAGCATATTACGCAATTATATAAGGTCCCATTAAAATAGATGGACAAATTTTAACACAGCGTTCTGTACGTCTAATCAAAGATATCCAAGCAAAAAAAACACTGATTAAAGTGATTTTATTTTGACCTAAATAATAAATTGCAGGCATTTTTAGTGTATTTTCGTTAACTGTTTTTTTTTCTTGTAAGTATCTAATGCGTTTTTCTTATTTTTTTTAACATTGTCCTTAATTTAGTGGTCTGAATGATTTCTAAAAGTTTGTCCATCTATTTTAATGGGACCTTATATAGGAGCTAAGCAATGTCCTCATCACCAATTCACAGAGAAAAACATGTTTTAAAATAATCGTCTCTGAAGCTAAAGTTTGAAGTGGGTAATTTTATAAAAATGCCTCTCATAGAAAATAGATCGTAAAATATTACTTATCTGTGATCGTAAGAGACGCGTTTCAACGTCGCTCTAAAATGTTAGACAGTTTTCAGGACACGTGAACGTGCGCTGAAAATAAATAATGAGAAAAATGTGAAACAAAATGAAAAGTGTTAGCGTGAGTATATGAGTTCTTCGAGTATGTCAGACCAGTACGTACAAACCTGGCAGCTCAGTCGTTTACCTCATTCATTAAGTCCTGGAGGGTGCAATGAGTTGTAGCCGACGGGCAGGATAGTTGTGGCACATCCTGTGTTAGGGCTCCACACTCGCGTTGTGTCCGAGATGGGTCAATTATACCCAATCTAGACAATATAACGAGTTGTGTTAGAACACACACATCATCTTCATTTCAGCCGGAAGACGTCCACTGCTGGACATAGGCCTCCCCCAAGTGTCACCAAATTGACCGGTCCCGTGCGACGCGCATCCAGTTGATCCCCGCAACCTTTACCAGATCATCGGTCCACCTAGTGGGAGGCTTTCCAACGCAACGTCTTCCGGTTCGCGGTGTCCACTCCAGAACTTCGGCCATCCGTTCTACGAGCAATGTGCCCTGCCCACTGCAACTTAAGTTGAACAATTCTTCGGGCTTTGTCGGTAACCTTGGTTTTCTTGCGGAACACATACACACGGAAGCATCTCTGGTATAATAGGTATTATATACAAATTAGTTGAATCATGTAGTTTTGTTAAACGAATAAAGGTTTATTCTTTTAACAAAACTACATGATTTATCATAATTAAAATAACAACTTTGGGTTATTTCTTCTGATTCTGAGTAGCAGTCACGGAGTCTGGATTCGTGTCCAGTTAATGGAAATAGCCTCGCCCCCTATTACATGGGACTTAAACATAACTGGCAAAACATGCAGAATTGCATATTTCCTACCGTAGATTTTTTAGAACCTAAGTACAGTGACGGCACTTCCACCGATTTAAATCTTTGCTTTAACCCACGCAAAATCGTGATCAAAACTACGAGTTTTATCCAATATAAGTTTTATTACCTTTACAACTAAAATCAATATTGCCAACACAACTTGTACTCAAGAATATTGATTTATCTTCTGAACGATATCAATAACTTGCGTGAAACACGACGTGGGTTTGGAGATATTTCCCCAAAGATTCGGCTAGCTAGTTCGAACTAACTGGATATAGGTACATAACGTTATAGACGTACCTTTATGTATTACATAATATATGATGTACTATGTAATAAACTTGTGGGTACATAATAACAGCCGCTCGGATCAATCTTCTAAATAAGCCGCGCTTGAAAAGGTCCGTCTTTGGATGGGTGACGTCATTACATACCGAGTTTCCGCTGTGCCTCGGAAAGTGTAAGCCGTTGGTCCTGACTATCATTTGTAGATCTTTGGCAGTTGTTACCGGTTGTGAATGGCCCGAAAGTCTTTCCTAGGGGTATTGTATTACCCAGTAGGTACTAATTGGGTTGTCGCTTCATGTAAAATACTGGTATTCAGCTGCATCCGGTTAGACTGGAAACCAACCCCAACATAGTAGATTTATTATCAACCTCTTCACGAGTGAAGCCACGAACAAAAACTAGAACAATATTTAAATTAAATATCAGTCGATCTTGGTTCTTTTATCTTAAATTAGAATAAGCACTACTATATTTTGTTTAATTTGCAAATCCACATGAATTCGAAATTGGAGCAGATTTTGTTTAATTTTTTGTGAAGGCTTCGAAGATTGAAAAATAAAAGATGAACTGATTCGTTCTATTTTTAAAGTTAATTAATTTTGTTTTTTCTTTTATGCATGGCTATGATTAATTAGCATAGTCTATTTCAAGTTTTTTTATGCACGTTTAGTGGTGGCAAGCGCTGACCATGAGTTTCTTGCTTCGAGTCCCAGTTTGGGAAAAATGTTATTGGGTTTTTCCATCAGGAATTGCTCAGTAGCAGCCACGGATTTTTGATTTATGCCTGTTGGCAATAGGCTCGCCCCTTATTACACGGAACATAACTGGTAGAATGTGTGGGTACAGCTCAGCCAAACCCTTCGGGGATTACAGGAGTAAAATAAATTAAAAAGAATCAAATAATTTACGTTTTAAATGAAATCAACAAAAATATCAAACACGCCATAATTACTAAGTAATCCTACTGATTGTCTTTCAATTCAATTCGAAACTTAAAAATATCAAAGAAAGCTCTTTAAAACTCTCCCAAAGGAAATTGATTCGTTAACTTGACTAATAAGTCAATTTGGGCTACGCAGTCACAACACAAAAAGGCTTCTTTCTAAAAACAGCTCCATTCATAGGTCAAACCGTTTCCCGGACTCAGGGATCTAATAAAAAAAGTTGAGCAAACTGGAAATGAAAATCATCCAACATTTTTCATGCGAACTGGTAGGAATTCATGTTCAAATTTTAAAATTTTCTGGGTTGCCAGCTGATAAAAATACTAAAACTTTTGTCTGTGGTAAATAATTTTGCGTTTAGTCTGACTTTTGGATTGGATTTATTATTTTACATAGAATGATCTGTAGCAATGTTTAATAGTGGTAGATTATGAGATTGGTTCTTATACCTGTTTTTGAAGTAAAACTTCTTTAGGCGCGACTAGGGAGTAACTCAGATTTTTTTTCTGACGGAAGTAACGCTTACTATATTTAAAAATGGAACGATCTTATACTCAAAAGCATGGCAACCAAGGAGCCAACTTATCAAAGGTTTTATTTAAATATCGAATTGGCTTGCAAATAGAAAGCAGTTTATTGAAAAAAAAACAAATGAACTCATCAACGCGAGAAAAAATATTGTTGTTTGTGTGCATCATTGATTTTGAAAATTTTAATTCATTTCCTCGCATTATTTGCATGCCGTTTTTAGTAGGCGAAAGAACTATGTTTGTGTTATAAAATCTGTAAAACACCATATTTCAGGCAAATAAAGTCAAAGTCAAAGTTTTTGAAGTAAAACTTCTTTAGGCGCGACTAGGGAGTAACTCAGATTTTTTTGAAAATCTCTAAATATACTTGTTTATTTATTACTTTTAAAATAAGTAAATTAAAAGAAAAAGAAGTTTTACTTCAATCGCGCGTAAAGGTTACACGCACACATTTTTTTATTCATACAAAGCGACATCTAATTAAATATTACGTACAAGTTTAACAGTAGAAATTAGTCTCTTACACAGACTGAAGGCTAAATTTGAAAAAGACCAGTTACAGGCCTTTTTGAATTGTCAAGAACCAAAAAAATACAATATCTACAGTCCAGCTCCTGGCGTAACTACTGCCAATGGATTGTCAAAAAACTCAAACTTTAAACCATATATAAAGTTATTCTAAAGCAAAGACTATTGTATAGGTCCTAAAAAAATATTTAAGTTGCGTTTCTCAATAATACATTGAAAGCGGTTCAGACTAATAAATCATGTCAAAATACAGAATATTTAATCAGTGCGTACAAAGGAACGTATAACAATGGGTGTTGCCATAAAAGTATATTCTCGGGTCACTTAGTGCAGTGTATTGAATTAGATTTCTTTATCTCAGGCGTCAGAGAGGAGGCCTGTGTCCCAGCAGTGGGAACATTATAGGCTGAATCATCAGCCTATAATGTTCTGTACAGTTCAGTTCAGTATGATGATGATGTCAGGCGTGTTTTGTTTATGACTATTTATTTAATGTACAGTAACAACTAAGCAAAAAGTAAAACCTACGTACAGTTTGAAAAACCTGTTCCGTTTCCACGAAACAATTTTTGAAGACGAGTTTTTTTCTGCAATAAAATTCGCTAGAAAAGAAAAAAAAGCAGGATTTCTTATTTGAAATCTTTGTTTTTCAAATGTAAGTTATCTGGCAATTAAGTACAGTGCACCAGTCTTCCTATTACAAAATGAATTTGAATTTGAATTTGACTATGCTGCCAGTTACTCGACTGAAACTTTTGAAATTGACTTTATACTTTGCTTGCTTGCTGTAAAGTTACTTCTTCTAAAGCAGAAACTAAATGCCCTCGATTGTTTAGAATGTTCCAACACAAAAAGCCAGACTGAAATAAAATAGGAACCAGTCCTTTATTTTTCAGGACCATATGCAAATGACGTATGCCTGTGAAGTTTACGTTTTCATATCGCGACCGCCGGGCGAAGGTTTATTCTAATAGGAGTACGAGTAAGGTACGGTTGACTAAAACATGAACTTTATGTGAGTTTAATGATGCATATTTTATTCTGAAGAAGGATGTTAGTTCTGGGTAAAGATTTTAATAGCTGAAATACAACGACCGTCTTGTAAATGTTATAGCGTAATCTTATTTATTTATTGAAGATTATCACTAATGTAGAATATATTTAATATATTTTAGTATATATAAGTACTAGATAATTATACCATTGTATATTAACAATACTACTGCGCCTAAATGTACACTTTTTGCTTTAATACTTTCTTTAAATAAATTATTCTTATTCTTAATTTAAATTACAATCTGGCGTTTTTTTTGGCCAATCAGCATATTGACATACAACATGGCAATGTGGATGAATTTTTTGACGGCCTGTAATTCATTTCTCATTTTGATACTTGTGCATATTTTTATTATAATTTTAGTTTCAGTTTACTTGTAGCTTGTAAATAAAGAATAAAAAAAATCAAAATAACTATAAGTACATTAAAAATTGCATAATATAACATACAGGCCAGTATGCATGCGGTCCTCTTGGCTTTGGCCGTTATCCACCATGTTGGCTCAGTGCGGTTTGGTATTTTATATTACATCACATGTCTTCGATTTTCTCTCTACATGAGACTTCCTTGGCCGATTTGACCGCAATGGTGATGAAATAAGTAACACAAAGTAAAGCGACTGCTTGACGTTTTGACCTACGACCTACAAGTGGTATGTTGGGGCAAGAAACGTCTTTTTTTTCGGTTTATGGTACGGATTTCTTGTATGGGAGCCCCCTTTAATTATTAAATAATTAATAATTTTATTATTTGTTGTTATAGTAGCAACAGAAATACATCATCTGTGAAAATTTCAACCGTCTAACTATTACGGTTCATGAGATACAGTCTGGTGACAGACAGCCAGACATGTGTTTTTTTCGGTTTATGGTACGGAAACCTTCGTGCGCGAGTCCGAGTCGCACTTGGCCAGTTGTTTTTTAATTACCGAGGAAAAATTGCTATGTGGGGTGGTTTAGAATGACGGACTGAAAACGTAGTAACCGTTTACCGTTGGTATCCCTTCCGCCTTGTGTAGGTGGGTATTAGGTACCGTACATACAGGGTGTAAACAGACTCTTCACAAAGCCGTCAACCAAGCATTATGTACATCAAACTAAGTAACTTTACGCAAAAATTAGTGCTGGGAAACTACTTTTTTTTTGGGCTGAAATATTACGTTTTACAGTAGGACTCAATGTAACGCACTCGAAACATTGTGCTGATGGATGGATTGAATAGTAAGGGGGTCCTGGAGGTGTTTAAAGTAAACATCTTATATTAAAAACATGTTTTAAAAAAAAAACTTGTGAAAAAGTTAGAACTTTGACCGCCAATATCTCAGTAACTAGAAGGTTCCCAGGTATGGTCTAGAACAAAAAAATGTTCACAATGACGGGGAGAACAAGTGCCTTTCAGCTTCGTTAAGAGTCTGTTTACACCTCTCCGTCTGTCTGTTCGCGATAAACTCAAAAACTACTGCACCGATTTTTATGCTGTTTTCACCAATGGAGAGAGTGGTTCTCGAGGAAGGTTTTAGTATATAATTTTTCAAGGTTTTGTTACAGGAACGGGATCAAAATTTCACGATTACTTTAGTCGCGATAACCAACAGCTAGTCCTTATCATGAATGAATTCTTAAAATTATGAAAATACTTTCTTTTGCCCGCGGCTTCTCTTGCGTTAATTTAGAATTTGACAATCAATTCGGGTTGTACTCGGCTTGTAATTCAATTCTGATTGGAAAGACACGTGGCGCCTTCTATGAGCTTTATAACGTTATTGTGGTTTTCATCGGGAACAGTACTTTTTTTCGAGATGAAAGATATCCTGTCCGTTTCTGTATATCTGACGATGTATATGCAAAATTCGGAATTCAGGAAGATCGGGTCAGTGGTGTCGGCGTGAAAAGGTAACCAACCAACTAACAAACAAACTTACTTTCGCATTTATAATACATATTAGTAAGGAAAGGAAGTAAGGAATATAAGTCAAACGTATTTTTTATAATTAAAAAATCGACGTATTTAGTTACGTCTACACCGTGCGCTCTAGCGCCTCCGACTGTCCGAACTTCAACTTAGATAACTAGATACCTCTTGGTAAGACTGGTCGTCAGCTCCCGTTATGACTGTAAAAGATCCTCGAATTATGCATAAATATATTCGTGCATGCATGGTCATCTATCCCCGAATCATCAACATCATCATCAGCCTACAGCAGTCTACTGCTGGACATAGGCCTCCTCAATCGCACGCCACTCAACTCGATTCTCAGCAACTCTCATCCAGTTGCTACCAGCCATCCTGCGAAGATCGTCACTCCACCGAGCCTAAGGGCGTCCCACCTTACTTTTGCGATAAACCGCAAAAGTCGAAAATCGTAAACGATTCGCGGTCTCCACTCAAGAACACGTCTACCCCAACGGTCATCGGTTCTACGGCTAATATGACCGGCTCATTGCTACTTCAGCTTACTTATTCTGTGAGCTATGTCGACAACTCTGGTTCTCGGTCGGATCACCTCCTTTCGGGTGCGATCCCTCAGAGAAACTCCGTGCATAGCCCGTTCCATAGCTCGCTGAGCGACCTTGAATTTATGGATCAGCCGTACCGTGAGTGTCCACGTTTCGGCTTATCCCTGAATGGACCTCAGTAGTTCTTCAACTTGTGTGGATGTTTTTATTTATCCATGAGCCCCTCATCCAGCGAAGCGGAGTTAAGCGTAAACAAACAGTAAACATGATAAGTTTCCCGTTTTCAATGATAATGAATTAAGTGTGCCCACGTGTGTGTGCGTTTTCCATCTTTGCATGGAGGTGACCTTCTAACATAGCATCACGCCTGTAATCCCCGAAGGGTTAGGCCGAGGTTTACCAGCTAGTAGTACACCCACATTTCGCCCAAGTCCCATGTCATAGCGAGCCTATTGCTGTAAACCGGGTACAAATCCAGACTTCATGGCTCTACTGAGTAATTCCTGAAACACCCGACCCGGGAATCGAACCCAAGACCTCATGCTCAGCAGTCGCGCTGGCGGCCACTCGACCAACGAGGCCTCCTTCTACATTTCTCTTTCTTGCGGGAATAGGTGCTATTGCCCGTACCCTGCCTATTGTGTGCTTGCTGAAAGCTTTTATTCAGGAACAATGGAGATATGACCTTGCGCCCTCGGCTGCAACGCTCTGGACCGTTTCAATTTATACTTTCACATAGAGTAGCTTTTTTTATTTATACATTTATGTAGGTCACATTAAAAAGGGATATATTGGAAATGTACCTATGACCCAATAAACTATTATATCAAATGTATATTTCAGAGGAAACTGATATTTAGAAAATGGTCATAACTTAGTATCATCATCTGCCTAGCCTTTTCCCAACTATGTTATGGGGTCGGCTTCCTGTCTAACCGGATGCAGCTGAATACCAGTATTTTACACGGAGCGACTGCCTGTCTGACCTGCATAACCCAGTTATTATTGGGTAATACGATACCCCTTGGTAAGACTGTTTGTCAGACTTTTGGGCCACTGACTACCTGTAACGACTGTCAAAGATCAACAATTAATGACAGACGGAACCAACGGCGTATCGTGCTTTTCGAGGCACGGAGGGAACTCGGGTATGTATTGGGTGGTCACCTATCGAAGAACTAACCTAGGTAAGCACGGCTTAACCTAAACATCGACCCAAGCGGCTGTTATTATTTAGCCACGAGCTCCTCCTGATGAAATGGTCTTAACTTAGTATACGGGACTTTATTTACTAATATCATCAGCCACCTATAAGTCAGAATCTTGCTGTAAAAAATCCATTCATACATGAACCATGAGGTTTGCGCTGAATTGCGCCAGAAGCTGCAGGAAGCCACCTGATCCTTTCATACTCCTAAAAAATCCAAAAAAAAACATGTGTGCAATTCACACGTGGTAGAAGTGCAACCTTCAAAAATCTTACAACACTGTATAATGCTTCCTATCTCATTTTCTCCCACGTTAAATCTTATGAATGAATATGTCTGTCTATTTTTACTGTCGCTTTTTCGGTTCATCGACTTTCAAATCACAGCGATGCTAAAGAAGTTTTCACTTCAAAAATATTTTTTAGGTTTAACCAATATTTTGTTCTGTGGAGGAATCATAATCACTGAACCTAACTAAGAAAAGGCCTAAAGTACATATTTTACGATCTTTGGGTATTTTAAACAGCAGTTATTTTGACCGTAATTAAATCAAAAATAGTTATAATAAACTTAGGTATTATAATACGTAACCATGAGAATGTCTGCATTTTCAATTGTAATTGCACAAATTTTCTATCAACTTCATTCGAGTGTCAAATAATTCTAGTATTCTTGTATGTATGGAATTCTCATACATTTGTATAAAACATTATTCTTTGTCAAACAACAAACATAATTTAGCACTGGCAACATCAACACGTCTTTGTTTAACTAAAAACTCCTTTTTCAAACGACCTACGAACCAGCTGCTATTTTATACGTTTATATTATTTCACCATCAGAAAGAAAAGACATTATTCTTTGTTCGCACGTAAGTTTAACATTAAAAAGTTATATATTCTGAACCTGAGACGCCTTGCGTCGAGTCTAGACAGATATCTAGACATTATCGATGAAGCAGCGAGCTTGAAATCCATTATGTAACATGGGAAGCAACGTATTCGCAATATTTTGTTAAAGAGTTTGAAAATTTGTAGGTTATAGTTTTGCTGTAGATATGTGAGTGGGATTTTTGTACATAAAGATTGAGTAGGTAGGTAGGTAATTAGTCAGTCATTTTTATTGATTTTTCTTATAACGCAATATAAAACGAAATTACGAAATTTATAGTTTTTCATCGATTGTGAGAATTATAACATGGTTATATTTATTCTGACTGCCTCGTTAGTCTAGTGGTCACAAGCGCGAGTGCTGATCATGAGGTCCTGTGTTCGATTCCCAGGTAAAGTGTTATAGGGTTTTTCCATCAGGAATTTCTCAGTAGCAGCTACGGAGTCTGGATTTATGCCCGATTGATGGCAATAGGCTCGCACCCTATTACAAGGGACTTAAACATAACTGGCGAATGTGAGTCTACTATTTATTAAATACACCTGTGCCTACCCGTTCGGGAATTACAGAATTATTTAGTTATTATCGTTCTCACATAATATGTATAATCTCAACATGAATGATGTAACCAAGATCTTGTAAATATATTTTGATTGAAAAGAGTGTCCATAGAGTTTCTTGCCGATTCTTCTCCATAGATATCTACGCTTTGGAATGGGCAACTACAGTACTTTCACAAGTTACTATGCCTTGTGTCTGTGACTGTAGCTTCGCCTTTTTTTTTGTTTTACTGACTTTTAAAAAGTGCCTCTTAAACTCAAAGCATTTATTTCAATTAGAACATAACGGTCTAATTGAAATAAATGCCTTGAGTTTGAGTTTGATAGGCGGGGTATTATTTGTTATGTTTTTTATACGGTCTTCTCTTTCACTCACCTGAAATATTTTTTGTGCATTATTTTTTACTAACTAACTAATGCAAAGCATAACAAAAAGGTTTTCTTTTAAATCGAAGCTCAGCTCTTTGAACACTATCTTAAGGGTGCTTTTCCACCAGCTATGCTGCGAGGATGTAATAGCTAAGCTGTGAAACTATGTGACCATTTCCACTGATACTAATCTAAGTAGCGGTGCGAGTAGGATGATCTATGAAGATGCGCCGCCGTAAAGTAGATGCGCGAGGAAGATGCGCAGCTCCAGCTATGCGATGTATCGATAGTAGGGAAGCGGCGAGGGTGCATATAGCTTAGACCATCCATAGCACGCATCCTTCCATATAAAAACATATCTTTTGAATCCGTTTCCACCAGTGCTAAGCTATGAGCACCAATGAATATGATGGTGTATATCAAACGCATCCATAGCAACGTAGTATAGCACATCTCTAGTGGAAAAGCACCCTTAAACTTCATTTACCTAAGTTTCAGTACAATATAGCTTTGTAAACTCTTCATAAAGATTCACTCTGCTGTATACAGGTCCTCGTAACGACTTTCATTACACGTAAATAACTACCTACTTATAGATAATCCGATCGTTTTCACTTACGTAAAAGTTATTATATCTTTTCTAGGTGTCGTAAGAAGATAAAGATTATGGTTACGTCGTATCGTCTCTGTAAGTACCGTAACTTGATAAACAGGATGTTTATCACAATAATTATACATATTTTTATCTCTTTTTGTAAAATTATTGTTTTGGTCAACCTGAGGAGCTCGTGGCTAAATAATAACAGCCGCTCGGGCCGATCTTAAGGTTAAGCCGCGTATGCCTAGGTTGGTCTGTGGATGGGTGACCACCGAGTTTCTTCCGTGCCTCGGAAAGCACGTTATGCCGTTGTTCCCGGCTGTCATTTGTAGATCTTTGACAGTCGTTAAGTTAGTCATGGCAGTGGCCCGAAAGTCTAAGAACCAGTCTTACCAAGAGGTATCGTATTACTCAGTACTAACTGGGATGTGGAGGTCAGATAAGGCAGTCGCTCCATGTAAAATACTGGTATGTAGCTGCATCCGGTTATACTGGAAGCCGACCTCTACATAGTTCTGAAAGGTCTAGGCAGATGATGATATTGTTTTGGTCAACCGATAGAGGTATCTTGATGAGGGATACATTTTAATAACATTGCATCACGCCTGTAATCCCCGAAGGGTTAGGCAGAGGTGTACCTAATAGTACACCCACATTTCGCCAGTTATGTTTAAACCCCATGTAACAGGGGGCGAGCCTATTGCGATCAACTGGACACAAATCCATGCTGTGTCCTGAGAAATTCATGATTAGGGTTTCATAAGAAAAAGGTCCGCTTTTGTACCAGTATTGCACATTTAGTTTAAATAAATAAATAACCCAGGCAGGCTCATTACTTTGTGTAATTTATTTCATCACCACTGCTCTCAAAAACGGTGAAGAAAAACATCGTGAGGAAGCCGGCATGTCCTAGAACCAAATATTCGAAGACATGTGACATCTACCAATCCGCACTGGGCCCGCGTGGTGGATTATTGCCCATTCCCTCACATAGAGAAGCCTGAAGCCTCTCATAGAGGCCTGTGTTCCAGCAGTGGGAACATTATAGGCTGATAATGAAATAAATAAGAATGGCAGGTAAGATCACATACAATCTTGCTGTCTCCTCTAGATTTTGCGTACATTATTTCAAATGCTCTCGAAAGATACATCTTGAACTAAGTGGAGAGTGGTGTCATTACAGGCATATGAGACATTTCATCTTTACGCGCGTTAATGAAACATTTCAGCTGTGTCTACAGGGTGTAAACAGACTCTTCACGAAGCCGTCAACCAAGCATTATGTACATCAAACTAAGTATTTTTACGCAAAAATTATTGCTGGGAAACGACTTTTTTTTGGGGTGAAAAATCACGTTTTACGGTAAGACTCGATGTAACGCATTGAAAACATTATATGGCGACTTTTTACATAAAATCCTAACTTTATTCATAATATTATAAATGCGAAAGTAAGTATGTTTGCTACCTTTTCACGCCTAAACCCCTGAACCGATCATCCTGAAATTTTCCATATACGTTATCAGGATTACAGAAACGGACAAAGGGTATCTTTCATTCCGAAAAGTGTTCGGCGCCACGTGTCATTCGAACCATGATTGAATTTATTACAAGTAAATTACAACTCGAATTGATTGTCAAATTCTAAATGAATGCGAGCGAAGCCGCGGGCAAAAGCTAGTCTATACATCTATCTATACATCTATACAGATAAATAAAATTGGAGTCTGTTTGTAATATTAAAATAACCGCTTTTTACTAGGTGCATATGGATGTTTATACGGTACATATACCAAAACAACATTTTTTTTTTACAATTTTTGTTTGTCTGTCTGTTTGTTCCGGCTAATCTCTGAAATAATTTTAGAAGAAATAAATGAAACCAATTATCGTAAACTCTGCGAACTGAACAATAACTTTTTTGTTAAATACCACCCGGACGAAGTCTCGGGTAACAGCTAGTATTATAATAATATGAATCAAGTAAACAACGAAATAGCATCACATTACTCCAAATCCTCTCCTGAACTTTCATTTACCAACTTATTTTCTTTTCAATCCATTTCCCCACAACCAGTCTTACCCGTAACCAGGGATGTTATGGAGCTCCGTAACCGTAACCAAAACTATCGGATATCCGAAATAAAAATATAACCGTAATCGTATCCGATTTACAAGTTTCGAATTGTTTCGTATAAGGGTGGGGTCTAAATAAAACGACAAGTTTCGACAGGTTTTTGTTCCAACCTCGCTCGCGCGCCACGTGAACATAACCTGTTTTTTTCACTAGTTACTACTACTACTACTTTTATAATATCAGAAACTAACGGATTATCCGAAATAATTACATATCCGTAACCGTATCCGAAACCGATATAATTTTATTTCTAAATCCATATCCGTATCCGGATCCGAAATATCATATCCATAACATCTCTGCCCGTAACCTCTAACCGTCAGAACTAGCGAGTGGCGACTCAATAACCGTAATTTATCGTACGCAATCCGGCTCCCGACAGCTCCCCGGTCCGGACGCGAGCCTTACTCGTGTCGGACGGCTACCGGACGGCTGCCGGACGCGGGTACTATTGCCAATCGATGGGATACTTTTCTGTTATAGCTGCGATACATGTGATGTAATGAATTGGGATTATTGGCTAGGTTTAGGGTACTGACCAAGCTGATTTTTTATTGTTGCTGGCTTTTACTTATTTGGCAATAAAACGAACTGTCAAATATGGTTGTATTTATTGCGAAAGGCATTTTTTCCTCTCATCATTGCAATATTTTTTTTTGTTCTGGACCATAACTGGGAAGCTTGTAGTTACGGAGATATTGGAGGTCAAAGTATCAACTTTTTGACAAAAATGTTAAATCTTGACTTTAAATACCTCCATGATCTCTACACTACTTAATGCACCCATCAGCACAATGTTTTGAGTACGTTACAGTAAGTCATACCGTACAACGGTTTTTTTTTCATATGCGTGCGGGGATCGAACCCGCGACACGCGGCTTGCCAGCCAATCGTTTAGCCACTGCGTCAACCGTGCCGTCTTTATATCATCATGATGATGTGATCATCATCTGCCTAGCCTTTTCCCAACTATGTTGGGGTCGGCTTCCAGTCTAACCGGATGCAGCTGAATACCAGTATTTTACATGGAGTGACTGCCTATCTGACCTCCACAACCCAGTTAGTACTGGGTAATACGATACCCCTTGGTAAGACTGGTTGTCAGACTTTTTTGGGCCACTGACTACCTAACGACTGTTAAAGATCTTCAAATGACAGCCGAGACCAACAGCTTAACGTGCTTTCCGAGGCACGGAGGAAACTCGGTATGTAATGGGTGGTCACCCATCCACATACCAACCTAGGTAAGCACGGCTTAACCTAAAGATCGACCCCAGCGGCTGTTATTATTTAGCCACGAGCTCCTCATATCGATACCGTGATACCTGTTCATATTTTACGTAAAGGTTAGGTCCATAGAGAATTCTGTTTCAAGCATGTATTGTTCAATGACGGTTAGAATTTTCACCCTTATGCCTTACTAAATAAGGTTGAAAATTGAAAGTGTCCGACCCTCGGTGGACTCGGGAGTACCTATAGGAATCAGGTCCCACTGGAAATAATTGGATTTGCAGGTCAAACGACCGCCTACATGAAATACTTATAGACTCGCAACCGGTTAAATTGGAAACCTAATGAAATTACCGACAAAGTAAAGACTAGGATATTGATGATGTTAGTTTAGTCTATTGGGGAGGTTGGTGCTTAGGTATTGAGACTATGAAGACAAACTCAAGTCTACTTTAGTCTATGTCTAGGCAATATTATTAACTAGCTGTAATCCGTTATATTCGTCTGCATGAAATTATTATAAAATAGTATTACTGGTAATTCAATTGGATTTTGTTAACCATTTCAAGGGTTTGAATTTTTTTTCACGGAACCCTAATCTTTTTTCTAAAACAAAAGTAGTTTTAGTTACTCCTTATAACATCAGCTGTCTGCCAGTAAGTCTTGCCAAAATTGGTCCAGCCATTTCGGAGATTAGCCGGAGCAAACAGTCAGACAGACAGATGGACTGATCGACCAAAATTAACGATGAAAGACCAAAGTACCGTATATACTTTCATATGCATTCAGTATAAAGCTAATATTTAGAAATTACAAACAGACACATCTATTTTGTATATTTGTCGGTCATTGGTATGGACTTAAAATGAATCGCAGTACGCCTGTAGTGACGTCAAACGACCTACTTATCCATACCACAGCGTGCTTTACAGAGCCCTGATGTTCACAGCTCGACGCTAGGAAGACAGTCAGTGTCTGATCGCGGCCGAGTTCGGACCTCTTGGAACTGTATCCGATTCATTGTGTCATGGTTATTGTGTTAAGTTGTAATTTCAAGTAATTCGTTAATTTTGCTAGAAACAGCGTATTGCACCCAGTGTGTTTTCATAGCACGAAACCCATCACCTGCCCACATAATGCTCGAGCCTAACGGAATAAATCCTGGCATTCCCGACATATTTGTTTAATAGATGAAATTGATGCTCATGTTATGCGACACCTAGACGAATGCCAAATTAATTAAAGCACAGTTGCAATTTGAACTTTCGACGCTGAGACAAGCGTTCAAATTTAAGAATCCGGTTTTTTTTAGGCATTCATTTAGGTGTTTGCTGCTTTTGGTGTTATCTAGTGTTACTGAAAACGATTGTTATCTAGAACTTAGTTTTTTACGTTAGACGTTTTTGCATGGAGCTTTGTTTTTTACATCCAATTGAATGTTTGATATCTTTAGAAAGGTTTAGTTTGGCAAAGTGAAGTTTTCAGTAATCTCAGTAATTAATCTATTTTTAACAATCAAAACACAACAGCAGCAAATAAAATCACTAGATATATTATTTCAGATCAAATTATTGATTGAATTGGCTCTCAGAAGCCGAGTGTCTCCCTCTTACTACAACAAATCTGCCTACTCATAAAATACAGCGCCTTGTTTCCCTGTATTTTATCATCAATTCATCACTCATGTCTGAATCAGGGTCCAAATATCACACGCACATACCGACGTCCGACCACACATAGGGATGATAAAAACCCTTCAAATATTCGGTCCATTGACCACAAAACAGATAGATGCAGAAGGCCAGAAAGACAAAGTCCAGATAAGGTAAATATTCCATTCTCGGATAACCATGATGTCCTTGTAGGAATATTATCATCTGCCTAGCCTTTTTTGGGTTTGGTTTTCAATCTAACCAGATGCAGCTGTATACCAGTACTTTACAAGGAGCGACTGCCTATTTGACCTCCACAACCCTAACTGGGTTGTGGAGATCAAATAGGCAGTCGCTCCTTGTAAAGTACTAGTAAGTACTAGTATGGGGTCGGCTTCCAGTCTAACCGGATGCAGCTGAATACCAGTATTTTACACGGAGCGACTGCCTGTCTGACCTGCATAACCTTGTTATTATTGGGTAATACGATACCCCTTGGTAAGACTGGTTGTCAGACTTTCGGGCCACTGACTACCTGTAACGACTGTCAAAGATCTACAAATGACAGCCGGGACCAACGGCTTAACGTGTTTTCTGAGGCACGAAGGAAACTCGGTATGTAATAGGTGGTCACCCATCTACGGACCCACTTAAGCAAGCGCGGCTTAACCTTAAGTCGACCCGAGCGGCTGGTTTATTTAGCCACGAGCTCCTCATGTCCTTGTAGGAATATAGAAGGATTTAAAAACGATGAAGCTCCATACAATAAGTGAAAACGCATGCACAAATAGACTCGCTTCACGTACAGCGAGTGCCAGCTCACTCGCGACTGGCATTTGGTTTATATCACCGTTCGTACTGTTAAACCAGAAAGGGTGTGTGCTTCGTTGATCTTCGTTCGTTGAGCTTTGTAGTATTGCAGTTACCATTGCGCGTTTGTATGTTACTCCGAAAGTAGATGCGATCTATCATGAAAGCAATACGATTTTACGTCACTGTCAAAATCACAGTTATCTCTAATCTGGTTACAATAAAGTTGATGTTGGTTTGCTTTATTAAATCACCGATAGTCCAAATTTCCGAAGATAGACGATGATTCCCGAAGTGCATACTTTTTCTTGGAGATTTGTTAATCCTGGTTTTCGCTCGTATTTTGAGCGTGCCTTCTGTATTGACCTATTATGTGGTAACACCCCCTTCGAGTGTCTCCCCTTACCGAGAATACGAGCGGTTAGGGGGAGGCGTTTATTTTATTACCACTTCGCACCCCTATTAAGTGGTATCAAAGTTATGGCGGACTTGATGCTGAGGTCTTCATGTACGGGTTTTTGGGTAACGTAGAAATGTTGGGGCTGTGTGGGAAATATGTGGAGTTGTTTGAAATATGTAAACAGTGGTGTCTTGTCCTGTCTTGTTTTGACTATTAAGAGTGCGGAAAAATAATCATCTACCTAGCAGTATCCCAACTAAGTTAGGGTTGTCTTCCAATTTAACCGGATGCACATGAAATACCAGAACTTTACATGGAGCGACTGCCTATCTGACCTTCACAACCCAGTTAGTACTGGGTGATACGATACCCCTTGAAAAGACTGGGTGTCATGCTTTCGGGAGTGAGGTAAAACAATGTGAACTGTAATATTTCCTGCTTCGATGGCTAGTCTATGCTGACATTTCGATTGGCCTGTTGGTCAAGTGGTTAGTGACGCTAACTGCTAGGACGGAGGTCGTGGGTTCGATTCCCACACAGGACAAATCTTTGTGCGATAAGTTCGATTATTTGTTCTGTATCTGGGTGTATAATTTATCTATAATATGTATGTATTTAGTATATTTATCAGTTGTCTGGTTGCCAGGGGCGTGCCGTCCATAGAGGCAATTAGGCCTAGCCTACCCTACCAACAACACCTAATGAATTTATTATAACTATGAAATAAAATAATACAAATTATAAAAAAAAAGTTAAAACGCCTGTAAAATACTTATAGCAACTTGTCGCGCCCGTATGACGTAACGCACGACGCTCCAAGCGTGCCTACAGGCAAGAAGGCGGACGGCCTAAATTTCATTCATAAGTTTACGCACACTGGTGCATATTTTCGTGTGTATAAACGGCACACATGCACAGATTATGGGCGCGTCTCCTGCCAGAGGAGCTGTGTTGTCATTGGCTGGCTAACTAAATTTTGAATGAATCAGGGTTCCCTTTCCCGGGGTTTGTGTCTGTGGTACTCATGCGTGCCTGGTATGATCCGTGCAAAATTATCTGTTTCTCTCTAATACGCTATGTTTTATATCCTTTTTCTCTATTCCACGTGAACCATAATGAATTTCTTCATGCTAAAAATACGACAATCGTTCTCGAAACGCTCATTCAGATTAAAAAAAAAGTCAAAGTTCGTCAGTGGTCTTGGTCGCGAATGTTTACTTTGATTAATAATTTTACTTTTCGGTAGTGGGTGAGTGTTTTTGAGTAAATTAGTGATTTAATGGCTAATTAGAATAAACTTTACGTGTGTGCAAACGGATTTTAACCTGAAGTAAGTATATTTCTATTTCTGTGTGGTTTTCAGTGCACGCGTACCGGTACTAGAATTCTGTCGGAATGCTGTCGCAAATATCGTATTTTATTTAATTGTGAGACCAATTCTGTGTAAAAAGTAATAACTATCGCATTGCATGTTTACTCGGTAATAGTTTTCAAGCAAAACATACACAAAAACGACTAAATAATAGTTAAGATAATAATTTTTGTTCAACTTGGTCGGCAAAAAACGAAATGTAAACAAACAAAATGGCTGGTCCTATCTGCCGATTTGCGATATTCTTTTAATTGTATTTTTCTTCGATGGCTATTGAATAACATGTGTGATACCTCATTGGAAAGGGCATTTCTTGTAGAAAATAGTTAATTAAAACATCTTTAAACCGCACAGAACAAAAAAAAATACGTGTTTTTTTACGTAAGTGGGAATTCCTTCAATCAACCCCATGTATTCTGTATTGGATAAACCTACAACAAACATATTACACTACTATAGAGTATGAGTCATTGAAAGAGTCATTCAATAGCTTTAAAAAAAACATCACTTGAGATAACTTACGTTACCAACGAGTCAACAAAAAAATATTTTGTGAGCGCGGCCGTGCATGGCCTACCCTACTTGGAGAACCACTGCACGCCACTGCTGGTTGCCATAGTACAGGCTCTGCCTAGTTTGGGATCAGATGGCAGTGTGTTGGTTGTCCCAAGATATTATTATTTCCTTTATTTATTTACATACATATTCATTTCATTTTTAAATATTTAAATAAAAAACAACTTAAAAGACATTTAAAAATATAAAAAATAGTAGCCCACCAGCATTGGGAACAGGGTCCGAGCTACCGGTGGTCAGGGCTGTTGAGAGAGGAACCTCCTGACAATTCGTGCCGTGTCCAGAAGTACTGCTTTCTGAATCAAGCCCTTGATCCAGCTGCCAAGCGAGAGCCTCATTAGATGTTGGTCGAGGCTACTGGCTATTAATCCATTATTATTATTATTACATTGGTTGCTATGACTGAAAACGTTCAGAAGGACTATTATTTATTAAGTCTTTTGGAGCTTAAATGACGTTAATAAAGGGGCTATTGGTAAACATTTTTGAAAGAGTTTTAAAAACCCATCCATGTTCCTTCCTTGCCCTTTGTGTTCCAGGGCCGCAGTATCGCTTTTGAACAGTCCCGCAGCCCGTCGACGAGTTCACTGAAGTCACAAAACATTTTCCATGAAAATATACTCTTTTAGATTTTAGACTTAGTACTACAACCTTAGCTTAATTTCACACGATCAATACATTCTATATTCCTATTATACCCAGAACTTAATGAAGCGGTTATTGGAAAATAGAAGCGAATATCAAAGAACTCCGCTCGGTTTAATTAAAAGCAATGCAATTAATATAACCGGACCTGGCGGATATACGGATATCGTTGGATATGGGCGGCGGATATTTGAAGTATAGGTATATCCGCTTTGTAATAGGTTCATAAGTGCCTATAATCTCTTTTTACAGGCACCATTTTAATATTTTACATGGGATATAAAACTTTAAGTAGATAGGTTAATCAAGATTTTTATTACTATCTACAAAAGCTTAGAACTAGATCTTCGATTCTGTAATCCCCGAAGGATTAGGCAGAGGTGTACCTAATAGTACACCCACATTTCACAAAAGATGTTGATGGCCCATGTAATAAAGGGTCAGCCTATTGCCATCAACTGGGCACAAATACAGACTCCGTGGTTACTACTAAGAAATTTCTGATGAAAAAACCCAACGGCATTTAGCCCGACCTGGGAATCGAATTCAGGACTTCATGTTCGAGCAACAGACCAACAAGATAGTTTCTTAAAAAACTATTAAATTAAACGTAGCCTTGAAAAGTGTTACTGGGCTTTATCAATTTTGTTTTCTGTTGGTATCGGAATCACAGACGAAATCCTATGTAGGAAGACATACACTATACATCGTCAATCCATATTAATTTATCGAGTTCCGTGAATAATTAAAATATCATCATTCACCGAAAATATCCGCAGCAACAACTTAATAATTTGGCGGTCATTAATAAGGCGCGACAGATATCCGCGGCGGATATTCGGTTATTCGAGGTGACAGCGCGGCCATTATTAATCATAACAGATGCATTGTCTGAGTGGGCTGAAAGCGAAGCGATGTCGTTGTTGTTAATCGAATTTAGTTGACGATTTCATGAAATTCTAGGAGAATAGGACATGGGGGGGATAAAATGACATTCTGTCACCGATAATGATGATGAACAAGTCAGAAATGTATTGGATTGACCAATGACGGATGATCAATCATCTTCGGCATTGACATACCTACACTTTTATTGGAAACAAAAGATTAAAAAAAAATCTTCGACGAAAAATTTTGATGTTCAATTTTTTTGTCGGTATTTTTTGTTTGTTTGTCGGTTTCACTTCCACTCTGTATAAGCTACCGCAAACGTTATGTCAATTCTGTTGAAAGTCACTGCCAAATAGGAAACGCTTTTCTTTTTTCAAAAATATAACACATAAAATTTATATTATAAATTCTTACCTTCGAAAAAAACAAATGATGCCGTCATTTGTTTTAAGATGAAAATACGACAGCTTTAAACAAATGATGCTTTGCCTTTTAAAAAGCTTTTCAAAAGCATTTTCAAATAACGCTTATAAAAGCCTGAAAATTGCTTTTACTGGCACCACATGGGCACCACAGTCACCGTAGTTTATAGATATAAGTGTCAGGGCATAGTGCAACTGCTTGGAAAACTGGAATATTCCTTATTTCCCAACGAAGCTAAAATCTGGATGCATCTAAAACTTATGAGGCACCCTGCGCTAGCCCGTCCGATGCCTGCGATTACAAATTTTGATTTTTCATAAAGCTTTCGTGTCGTGTCGTTGGTGATATTAATCGTTCTTGTATAGAAATAGTGTCTAGGTAATTTTTTTACGTGGAATTAGGTCAGTTAAAATAAAATTATAAGTTTTTTTTTTTAGGCTAGAAATTGTTTTAGTGTTGTTGGATCAAAATGCCACGGCGCCGGCGACGTCTAGCATCTGTGGTAGTGCATATGTCACTTTGACTTCATGTCACAGGGCACATAGGGCAGGGTAGGGTTGGAACAGTCACTCTGCGATACAATCCGACATCCAGACACTGCTAACGTTGCCTGCTGGCGCTTTACTAAGTTGCAGTTACGTTTTTCTACTTAGGTTCAGGTTCAAAGACTTCCAGGATGATCATGGAATGTAAGTTCCTCTTTTTTTGACCAAAGGTTTTCCTTGTATGGACCACAAAATCTAATCTCTCAGCTTTGAGAGATGCCATGCGGAAGTCGAACCGTGGGTCGAGCAAGGAGGTATTAGATTTTTCATTTGTAAAATCCAAGCTGTACTTCTGAATCAGCTATTAATTGGTCAATTATTTGGACTTTGAAAAATACTATCCTAAAAGAACCAGTCAAGTGCGAGTCGGACTCGCGCGTGAAGAGTTCCGTACCATCGTAGTAGAGGAGCTCACTTTAATTTGTTTTTATTCTTTGCTGTTATAGCGGCAACATAAATACCCACTGTGAGAAAATTTTAACTGTCAACCTATTACGGATCATGAGATACAGCCCGCTGCCAGACAGAAGGACGGACGAACAGTGGAGGCTTAGTCATAGGGTGCCGTTGATTTGGGTACGGAACCCTAAATAAGACTGATAACAAAATTGACCAGATGTTTGTGAACTGCACATACGTCTATGCCTATCTCTTCAGTGAATAAAGTCAGTGGTTGCTGCAACATTATGCAATTTCTTAACATGCCTAATGTTGCAGTATCCAAAGTCGTCTATTTATCGGCCCATCATCAAGCGTTTAATGAACGCGTAGCCTGCGTTAGCAATAATAAAGGCTACGTACTCGTAGATACCGTTCAATATTACCTATTGTTCGTTATGATTGTATCGACTAGCTTAGACTTGTAACTATATTACTGCATCTTACTTAGGGATATCGTGTTACCCCGTACCTAACTGGGTTATGGAGGCCAAATTGGCAGTTGCTCCATGTAAAATACTGATAGTTTTATTGCGGTAGATAGATTTGAAGCAGATCCCTTCATATTTAGGAAAAGGCTGGTCAGATGATGAATTATATTGATGACTAGCTGTTGCCCGTGACTCCGTTCACATGTATTATTATAAAAAAATAAGATTTCCATTTTTGAATCGAATTTTGAGGCCTATTTCAAGGGTTTGTAATTTTTTGCACATTACTTATATTTTTTTTCCAAAAAAAAAGTAGCCTATTTAGACCTTATAACATCAGCTATCTGCCAGTCAAAGTTCCATCAAAATTGGTCTAGCCGTTTCGGAGATTAGCCGGAACAAGCAGACGGACAAAATTAAAAAATAAAAGTGTTTTTCTTTTAAGTGCCGTATAAATTATCATATGCATTCAGTAAAAAGCTGTTATTTTGATGTTACAAACAAAAACTTCAATTGTATTTATTTATATAGAAGATACTAATGTGGGACTACTTACTATATACATAATCTGTTTTTTTTTTTTCAGGTATCGTATAGGTACTGTCTAAAGAAGTTTAGCCGTCAATAAATAACCCACACAGAGCAGAATAACCCAATCAGGAAGCGCCAGGGTAGCCTGCGAAATTCATTTTTTTACGATTTTGGTAAATAGCAGATCAGTGAAGTATCAGCTTATAGGTTGATTAAAATAATTGGCGGCCGTAACAAATATACATGCGTATTAAGGCCGCAAATCATACTTTACTCAGCATGCAGCATGATACTGGCCGATAAATTGCAAAAAAACGTAAGAAGAATTTCGCGGGCTACCTTGGCGTTTCCGCCTTAACTGTCGCTCCTGGAGACGGTATAGTCAACATATATATAAAGGGTGTAAACAGACTCTTAACGAAGCCGAAAGGCACTCATTCTCCCCATCATTGCGATCATTTTTTTGTTCTAGACCATACCTGGGAATCTTCTAGTTACGGAGATATTGGGGGTCAAAGTTCCAACTTTTTCACAAGTTTTTTTTTAAATACATGTTTTTAATGTAAGATTTTTATTTCAAACACGTCCAGGACCTCCTTACTATTAAATCCAACCATCAGCACAATGTTTTGAGTGCGTTACATTGAGTCCTACTGTAAAAGGTGATTTTTCAGCCCAAAAAAAAAGTCATTTCCCAGCACTAATTTTTGCGTAAAGTTACTTAGTTTGATGTACAGAATGCTTGGTTGACGGCTTCGTGAAGAGTCTGTTTACACCCTGTATTAATAGTCGCATTATAAGACGTTATTACGTCAAAAAAATGTGAAAATGTTGAAATGGTCTAGACATAGAGCAAAAAAAATATCGCAATGACGAGGAAATCAAGTGCCTTTCGGGTTCGTTAAGGGTACTTTTACACCCCTTATTACATCAATCCATGAATCGAGATCTTACATTTGTGAGAGGGCGGCTCATAGATTGGAGATAAGATGACAGTTGGCGCGTGTCAAAACTCCTATCTGATCTGTTTAACATTGGGATAACCTAGTTGAATTATTAGCAGTAAAGATCGGAGTAGAGATACATTAATAATTTCGAGAGTCAGATAGCTACCAAGGTGTTAGCGGGGCTGACAGGTAGAGGGTCATTTAAGTCGCTACTCGTGGAGGCTTTCATCTATCTTAATGATTTAGGCAGCCCTAGGCGCTAACATCTATCTAAAATCAAACTTAAAAGCATTTATTTCAATCAGACCATTACAGGCACTTTTGAATGTCAGAAAAACAAAGAAGGCCAAGCTACAGTCACGGACACAAGGCATAATAACTTGTGAAAGTACCGTAGTTGGATGGGCAAGATACTCCATGGACACTCTTTTCAATCCAAAAATATTGTTACAACATTTTGACAGACAGGAACAAAATTGTAATCGACTTGCAAGAGCCAACTAAGTGCGATACAATGTGTCAAACATGTTTCAAAAAGTCATCATGTGTGATCACAATTTTTCTATGGCTTTTGTCCCGTCTCGTTGATCTAGTGGTCTGCTGCTGAGCATGAGGTCCTAGATTCAATTCCCGGGTTGAGCTTAAGCCTGTTTTTAACAGGCTCATTAGCTGGCGGACAGTGAAGGACAGTTACTGTCTGGCAGCTACTGTGTCTATGAAAACAAAGTTGAGCCAGTACTGATCGGTCAGTTGCTATCGGTCAGCTACTTCAAAATTTTTTGTTTCTACTGTCCACTGACCTTCCCCCACTCCCATAAGGACAGCTACTGGGTCGACACTCGCTCCTCAGGAACGCAACTAGACAATGGCCGGTCAGTGCCGAAGGACAGTAAACGCAGTCAGATGTTTTCTTAGTTAGAAATCGTTTTTCGAAAAATCCCATCAAATATTCACCAAGGAGTAATGCCAATTATTGGCAAAAATATTTGTTTTTCTAATTATATCGCACTGATCAGCCATTTTGCTGACCTCGCGAAAACGCAATGGTTCAGAAACACGTAGCCAGCTACCAACTATGTAAACCCATAAGTGAGAAGACGTTGGGAAAGTGACAGTACCTGTGTAGACAGCAGAATGTACAGTTGGTGACTACTGGGTGGTCAGAAACTGGGCCTGTGAAAACCAGGCTTAAGTTTTATTGGGTTTCGTAAGAATTTCTTAGTAGCTGCCCGAAGTCAGTTTTTGTACAGTTGATGACAATTTCTCGCCCGTTGGGGCCCTATTGCATAGAACAAACAAAACTGTAAAAATGTGTTTATAGGTTCCACCTCTGCTTATCTATCGAGGATTGCAGACGTGATGTTATTTTATGCTTACTTTGTTTCTCCGGCCATCCTCTCCATAGCATTTTAAATCTCTTTACATCTGTCTGATGTAAACTGTTGATATAAAAACTTTAACGTAATAAAGCAATGTAATTAATCTTGTTAATCCATGGAGGTACATGCAACGTTATCATTCAGCTCAATTTATGCCAGACCAGGGTAAAACATTTTGCAACGTTTAAAAATACGCTGCTTCGAATTAAATTAAAATCAATTAGCATGCCGGGCGTGTATATAGAAGTTGCGGATATTTCGGATATATATCCGAAATGTGCGGATATTTGCGGCCACAACATGTGGTTTGCATTCACGAAATGGGTGTACTAGAAGAGCTAAATGCTGCGTTGTTGAAGCTTGCCTTATTACTTGAGTTCGTAAAAGCGTATCTTTGATCTTGTAATATCCCGTTGCTACCGTCGATTTTGTGTGCGTAATTTTGATTCACAGAATTTTACATGATTGGGGAATTTTTAGATGTTGACAAAAATTAATTGTTGAATTCGTTTTTTGATAAATGCGAATTTCTAAGACAAAAGAAAATTCATACGTTATCAAAAAGCGTCTATTACCATTTCATCAAAATCCTTAAAAATGCTGTATTTGCCTAAAGCAAGGTACAATATCAACCTCACCTCATATCAGTATAGTTAGGTTAACGAATAAAGAGTTCCCGGGTCGTATTTTCGCACCCACTCTGGGTGCAGAAACAACAACTTCCTAATCAAAAAGCTATTAATATTGCTGTGTTTAGTTTAGAATTGTGTGGGTATCATACCAGGAGTTTTTAAGATGTCTTTACGCAAATTTAACCATTTTCCTTTCTGTAATTAATTCAAACGTCACCAAAATTTGAATCCCATAGGTTTTGAAGATTTTGAGGAGCTCGTTGCTAAATAAATAATAGCCGCTTAGGTCGATGGTTAGGCTGGTCCGTGGATGGGTGACCACCCATTACATACCTAGTTTGCTCTGTGCTTCGGAAAGCACGTTAAGGCGTTGGTTCCGGCTGTCAATTTTAGACCTTTGACAGTCGTTGCAGGTAGACAGTGGCCCGAAAGTTCAAAAATCTGTCTTACCAAGGCGTATCGTATTATAAAGTACTAGCTGGGTTGTGGAGGTCAGATAGGTAGTCGCTCTATGTAAAATACTGGTATTCAGCTGCATCCGATTAGACTGGAAGCCGACCCGAACATAGTTGGTAAAAAGCAGGTAGATTAGTTTAGAAATCCATCATACTGGTATGTGTTTCTAGCTGTAGACTTCATACCATCTTAGCACATAATAGACTACCTAACCCCACAATGCATTGCCAGTCAAGTCTACATAGTTTCCACACTGTTGCATGCATGACCTACGTGCCTCACAACTTGCACGGTGTACTCCGACCGAAGCTAATAGATACTTTGATTGTGAAGTTGCGCTTCGAATTAATGTAGTGAACAACTTACTGGTGAACGGTGGGCTTTGTTGTTGCAGTCTAGAAGGGTTTTTTTGTGCAACCAATGAAAATGAAGGGTTTCGGTAAAGGGGTACGAAGGCACCTTAGAACCTGTGGACGGTAAGTAATGGGCTAGCCCCCGTCTGTATTTTGACGACAGGCCGTGTTGACGGAGATGTCAGCAAACAGGGAGGGGCCCGCAAGGGCCGATGCCTGCCAGGGCTGCGGCCCTGGAACACAAAGGGCAAGGAAGGAATATGGATGGAGTCACCATATTGCGAATAAGGCTACCCATCAAAAATCAAAAGTCATTTATTGAAACTAGGCTGTAGATCAGCACGTTTTGAACGTTAATTACACAAGTCGATCCACCAAAACGCCCTTCGCCACTTCCTAGTGTTTTAGCTGGAGAAAAGAAGTAGCGAAACACACTCCCCAGCTAATTTCGATAATATTTCTTTTCCGACTTTTTCTATTAAGAAAATAGATAATATTGAGGCACATAACTTATGTTAGTTTGCTTAACCACCTTTGTAATAGTTAACATGGTATAGTTTTAGTGTACAAGCACCACACACACACACATACATGCAGTGCAAAAAGTATCAAGTATGCTCGCTCGGTATACTCCGACTGTTGCTAATATATAATCATCATCAGCCTATAATGTTCCCACTGCTGGGACACAGGCCTCCTCTTTATGAGAGGGCTATAATCCACCACGCGGGCCCAGTGCGGATTGGTAGATGTCACATGTCTTCGAATTTTTGGTTCTAGGACCTGCCGGTTTCCTCACGATGTTTTCCTTCACCGTTTTTGAGAGCAGTGGTGATAAAATAAATTACACAAAGTAATGCGCCTGCCTGGGTTCGTACCCACGACTTACTGTTCGTAAGTCGGGGTCGCTACCACTGGCCCACCGCTGCTCTCTATGCTAATATATACTTTGATTTAAAACTTGATCTCTCTAATAGCGAGAACAAGTTATTGTTGAACAGTTTAGCTAATGAAACTGTTAGATTGTACAGCTTAGTTTGGCTTACTTTGTAGAAGCTGGATATTTTAACTTTGTTTGTTCCAGGTGGGAAGGCTTTTCTATACTATCTACATAATTATAAACTAATATTAATATGGTAATCTCCGGAACAAATGATCCAATTAAAAAAAAAACACTTATGGAAAGCTACATCATCATGAGTGTTATAATCTAAACAGGGTGTAAATGGACTCTTCACGAAGCCGTCAACCAAGCATTGTGGACATCGAACTAAGTACCTTTACGTAAAAATTATTGCTGGGAAACGATTTTTTTTTGGGATGAAAAATAACGTTTTACAGTAGAACTCAACTTAAAACAACAATTTAACAATGAAATCAAAAACTTAGCTCTTAAAACTCTCACAGAATTTAAATGTCGAAATAATTACAGGCTTTCTTGAAACAGTGACTGGTGGATCCTCACTTTGAAAGGGGAGGCTTAAAGGAATTAGACATACGACCCGTTGCTTTATGTAATGGTAACCTGTGCTGTTTACGTTTTACTAGACTGAGTGAGGTTTAAACTTCGTTAGGTAGGTACAGTCAACAGCAAAAGTAGATGATCAAAATCAGAAATGCAATACTAATGAACGGAGTTCGCGTCAGAACTGTGTGGCGTCGAAGTGATTCAAAAGTATGTGATTGTAAATTATACCAAACATTTACTACTAGTACACCTGCCATATATTCGTGATCAGTTTTGACTCCAAAACTCAATTCGCATCAGAACTAAGAAGTGTTTTTTTTTTCAAAACTAGTGAACAGTTAAAATCAAAAATTAAATGATGAAACTGAGGCCACGTAATCATGAGGCAAATAATTCATCCATACTTGTTATTTAATTATTA
The DNA here is from genome assembly GCA_950005105.1 of Lycophotia porphyrea. NCBI lineage: Eukaryota > Metazoa > Arthropoda > Insecta > Lepidoptera > Noctuidae > Lycophotia > Lycophotia porphyrea. Next base: position 14,342,308 of record OX465406.1, read on the forward strand.
GCTGAATTGGATAAAAAATTTCATATTTAATATATGCAAAATTTCATCCCATTGAACCCCGAAAAAAGCATATTATTTTCATTATAAATCTTATAATTTAAAAACTTTATTATTTTAATTGTGTTTTTTTGTAACTTCTGTCAAATGTTTAAAAGTAGCTGATGTGATACAAAACGATAATTCGGTAAATATTATTATGTATGTATGTACCTGAAATGCTCATCTTAAGAAGAAGTTATGAAGTGAAAACTTCTCTAGCGGCGTTGTGCACTTTTTGGGATGGGTAAAAACTGTTGAACTCGCGTCAGATCGTCAGATCGAATCGGAGGCGCAGGGCGCAATTTTCACTTCTGCCGGCACTCCTGGAATGTAAGTTTTTTTTGTTTTGTAAGTTTGTATGTAGGGGGTAAGCACCGGAACGAATGATCGAATTCTAAAAATTCTATCACTAGCAAAAAGCTACATTATACGAAGGTGCTATAGGCTATAATTATATTTATATCATGCATATTAGCCGAGCTATTATAATTTTTGTGGACGAAGTCGCGGGTGAAGTGCTAGTTACTTATACTTATGTTGGTTTTGAAACTTATCGGGAATCTTTTATTGTTAAAGCTATCGTAGCTGGTGGTGCGACCGTCGGACTGCCAAGTCATAGGTATCGCAAGACACGCACCTCTGATTTTTCAGATTCATGTGCGTATTGTTTAATTATCACTTGCTTCGGTGAAGGAAAACATCGTGAGGAAATCAAACCAACATATTCGAGAGATATTTCTCGACGGCATGTAAAACCAAGTCAGAGGCCCATGGGTGGTATAAAAACTGTGGTTAGGCACTAACCACACACCTGGCTCTATACATACCCTGCCAGGGCTGCGGGCTGTTCGAAAGAGATATCGCGGCCCTGGAACACAAAGGGCAAGGAAGGAGCATGGATGGGTTTTAGTCAGTACAAGTCTGACACTACCTTCCGCTCTGCCCAGAGCGGGAGAAGTCATTTGATGATTTCACATCCGTAAAAAAAAAAAGGCTCTATACATACTAATACTAACAACAATAAGATTTAGGCATAAGTGTATCTATAGTTTAGTCAGTTTGTTAAAGTCCCATGATATAAGGGCGAGCCTATTGACATTAAACTCGGGCACAATTCTAGATTGCGCGCTGAAATTGTTGATGCAAGACCCCAATAAAACCCAAAGTATTCAAACCCAAGATCTCATGATCAGACTAATAAGGCTGGCAGTTCTTCATCATCATCATATTATTCCTAGCCTTTTCCCAACAGGATGCAGCTTATTACTTCAAAAGTAACTAAAAACCCGGTTCTACATTACCGGATGTCAGATATCGGCACTCACGTACATATTTATAGTGCAGCTTGATTGATAAATCACCCGCATAGCCCTCGTATGTATAGTCCGGCTGACGAGAATTGATGGCATTTTCACAAAAAAAAACTGCAATAAAACGGGCGTGAATTGATAATTAAAAGATCAGCTTTTGTGTGTGATTCTGATGTACCTATACCAACCTGCGTAGACATCTTTGGTACAATGAACACGAAATATGAGACTTGGTGATTATTTTTGAAATTAAGATTTGATGGAAGTAATTTTGGGGTTTGAATGGTTAGAAAGATTAAAAAAAGTACTAAGCTTGAAGGATTTAGAAGAATTAGTATCTTGTCATTTTAAAGAAAGTACATACATACATACCCTACGGAAAAAAAATCCGCATCGCATCGCAATACAACAGCTCGGCGAAAACTATCGGAGAGTAGCTCACCAGACACAACACTCTCTATCTGGAGGATTCTTCCTCTCCAATAGAGGATGAGGAATTTCACAATCTGTTACTCATACCTCTAGAGTTTAATACATGTTTTTGTGAATTAAGTATAAAACACACCTAGGAGCTCGTGGCTAAATAAAAACAGCCACTCTGGTCCATCTTCAGATTAAACCTCACTTGCATATTGGTTGGTCCGTGGATGGGTGACCGCCCATTACATACCGAGTTTCCTCCGTGCCTCGGAAAGTACGTTAAGCCGTTGGACCCGGCAGTCATTTGTAGATCTTTGACAGTCGTTACAGGTAGTCAGTGACCCGATAATCTGACAACCAGTCTAACTGAGCTAACAGGTATCGAGTATATCCAGTACTAACTGTTGTGGAGGTCAGATAGGCAGTCGCTCCATGTAAAAGACTGGTATTCAGCTGCATATGGTTAGACTGGAAGCCGACCCCAATGAGCACATGATAAAGTAAGAAACACACCAATATACAAACTCACACACCTACCTAATACTTAACTTCCAAAAAAATTACGACCCCGAAAAAAAAACCCACTAATTAAAACCAATTAATATCCCGCAGTATACCCGGGTAACTGAATACCCGGAAGTGTGCTTTACCCGGCTATCCGTGACACGGTCCGCTTGATGGATGGGCTGGATTACTGCCAACCCCTGTATTTATGCGCTGCCAATAGCCGGGACAGATTGCTGGATTTAGGGACATGGTGATCTGTGTTTGTTGTGAGAAAAAGTAGGTGGCATGTTGTGTGACTTTTCAGGGTTCCGTTCCTGAAGGGTAACCAACGGGATCCTTTGGGGGTGTGAAGAACAGGGTGTAAAGCTCTTCATCCCCCATAGAAAATGGAGGATCCTCTGACCAGACGGGTGTTGTGTCTGGTGGGCTACTTACTGCCCAACTGTTATTGTCGGGTTCTTCTATATACTCACATATAGATAGATTGACATATAGTCTTAAGTCATAACGGATAACTTTACTTGCGCTACCTAGGATTTGTTGTTTAGTTCGTCCGCTCCGTCATAGATGGATAAAATGTCAACAAAGTCAAAGACTTTATTCGTAGGATACGGTATTCACAAAGTTGTTAATAAAACTGTCTACCTATTACGGATCAGGAGATACAGGACGGATGGACTTATGGACGGACAGCGAAGGCTTAGTAGTAGGGTCCCGTGGGTTAGCCTTTGGGTACGGATCTATAACAGTAGAATACAGGACCTGTGTATTAGATGGACCGACTATGACTTTCTCCGACTAGCCGACTTGGCCAACTAGTCGGTTGTAAAAAGACCGATTAATTTAAAGAGCAAGGTGCACCGGCTATGATACGTACGCGATATGATATTTAGCGTCAGTATGTATATATATATTTAGTACTGCTGCACATTCAATAGGGTAGTTTACCAAAAAAATATAATTAGTCCGTCAGATAGATTTCTAATAAATATTGGATACGTATTTTTTCTTTTTTCACGTAACCGAAGACGATACAGTGCGTCGAAAAGTCGTGTTACGTCACAATGTCAGTACATTTTTACTGGCGAAGTGACGTCACAAATGATCTTTGACGCGTTTTATCTTCGTCAGTTTTTATTGATTTGATAAAACAAAAAAAAGTATCCAATATTTTTCGATAATCTAACTGATGGACTAAATATAATCATATTTTTTTTACTCAGGAAACATCTTGTTTTGTTAGTTTCGAACAATTATTCTATTAAACTATAGAAGAATCGTTTTAAACTAAGTAAGTAGTATTGAATTGATGTAAGTAATCGAAAAGTTCACACCAGTTCCTTTGAAAGTATGTGTAGAAAAGTAAAACGCTTTATAAGTGTTACTTAGCTATACCCATCTGATTTGAAATAAAACGGAAACAGGAAAAGCTCGCTAAAATGATATTCTATTGAATTCGTCAGCATTGTGGAATATAAATATTGTGAAATTGGACACTCGTGAAATGAAATAAAACCGCATAATTTTCAGGATAATGCTGAATTTCGGCAATAACGTGAAAATTTGTGTTATTATAGCGAATGTTGGTTTGATTATAAATGGTCACTGGTTATCATGATGGTTCAGCATTAATTTGATTTTGGTTTATTCATCATTTATAATTATAATTATATGTTTGAAGCTTTTGGTAAAACTTTCAGACCGTTTGTTGATTAACCTTTTGTACGACAGAGCATAAACACACGCGCTTGCGCGTGCGTCAAGCCACAATTTCATCTTCCATTTTGTCACATATTTGTATCGTTTGGCGTACAAGGCACGCGCTTGCTTGTCACCTATATGTGACAATGGTGTTCAAAAGGTAAGTATTTCATCATCATCATCCACATCCCCGCTTCACCCACTGCTGTGTATAGGCCTGTCTTTGCTTGTGCCAAGCTCAATGCTCTTGTGCCTGCTTCATCCAGGTTTTTCCCGCAGTGGCAACAATGTAGTCTACCCATCTCGCCGCCGGTGGACCAGTCTAATCGGATGCGGCTGAATACCAGTACTTTACATGGAGCGACTGCCTATCTGACCTCCACAACCCAGTTGTTTATTATTTATTTATTTAACACGTCAAGCACAAAGTACAAAGGCGGACTTAATGTCATAGACATTTCTACCAGTCAACCTTTGGGTGATGGAGAGACAAACAGTGGTAGGTGTATAAATCTGCTAATAATTTTTAATTTAATACTAACTACAAGGATATATAAAATACTATAAATATAGTTCAGTAAACTTAGTATTGGGTAATACAATATTCTCCTTGGTCAGACTCGTTGTCAGACTTTTTGGGCCACAAACTATCTAACGACTATTAAAGATCTACAAATAACAGCTGGGACCAACGTCGACCCGAGCGGTTGTTATTATTTAGCCACAAGCTCTTAATGATACATTTTACTATTAAAATATTATTTCCTTTTCGCATGTTGCCACAGCATAAAAACAAGTTTCCGTTCGGTTAATCGAATCACAGCATAGAAAAAACAGTTTACCAATGCAAATATTTAATAAATATTCATGTAAAATCGTTCGGTCTGCGTGCTTCACACAATCTGTCATTAGGGTACTGGCATACGAACGTGAATTATTAACCACTGGATATTTACTTCCTGATACGAATGTGATCCATTTAAATGAATAAAATTTAAGTGTCTGTTTGTAATTTAAAAATAACAGCTGAATACATAATAATTATGAAAGTGTATACGGAACTAATATCAAAAACACATTATAAAATTGTTGTCTGTCTGTCTGTTTGTTTGTTCCGACTAATCTCCGAAAGGGCTGCACCGATTTTGACGGGACTCTTACTAGCAAATAGCTGATGTTATAAGAACAATTATGTTAAACAAAAAAAAAATGGGTTCAGTGCAAAAAAAAAAGAAAACGTTTGAAATTGTTAACAAAATCCAATTCAAATAGGAACTAATATTTTAATAATCATTATACGCGGTTGAAGGTCGCAGGGTACGGCTAGTATTCCTTAATTGAACCCCAATTTTATTCAAGCTGTGGTGGCTATTTTGGCGTGAAATTGATACATGACATGATGATTGGTCTAGGACGCAAGCGTTCCTACTCAGCAAAGATTGTTTTTTTTTCGGATGGGAAATCATCAAATGACTTCTGCCGCTCTGGGCAGAGCGGAAGGGAGTATCAGACTTGTACTGACTAAAACCCATCCATGTTCCTTCGTTGCCCTTTGTGTTCCAGGGCCACGGTATCTCTTTCGAACAGTCCCGCAGCCCTCAGCAAGAAACCTTGGTTTTGATTCCCCGGCCGGTCAAGTTATTATTGAATTTAGAATTGGACAATAAATTCGGTTGTACTCTGCTTGTAATTCAATCCTGATTCGAAAGACACGTGGCGCCATCTATGAGCATTGTAACGTTATTGTTTGTTTTCCTCGGGAACAGTACTATTTTCCGGGATGAAAGGTATCCTATGTCCGTGTCTGTACATCTGACAACGTATATGCAAAATTTCAGAATGATCGGTTTAGTGGTTTAGGCGTGAAAAGGTAGCAAACAATTAAACTTACTTTTGCATTTATAATATTATTATAAGTAAGGATATCTATCAGGAATTCCCATAGGAGTCTGGATTTGAAGCCGGTTGATGAAAATAGGCTTACCCCTTATTTCATGGGACTTTACTTTATTTTATGTGAGTAAACCAAGATTATGTCTGGACTTTAAAAGAGACTATGACCTCTGAGTTTGTTTCGGCTGTTTCTTCTCAGAGTAGTCAGGTACGAAACACCGGCCCCATCTAGCTTTAAAAAACATGACGTGTAAAATTGTTTGTAAAAACCTACTTCCAAAATAAACATCACTTATCATTTACTTGTAAAATGTGGATTTACTAGTAAAGTCTAAAGTATAGCTACAACTCTGTCTCACCGTTTGGGATTTACAGGCGTGATGATATGTTATGTTTTTGCTTGTTTTAAAAATGGTTTTTTAATATCATCACGAAGATATTTAAATCCTCCTTCAGATGTCACTGGGGCAAAGGTGTTTGATCATTTTCCGAGTAACATGCCTGGAGGCAAACATGTTTCTGAAATTCATTCTTCTGAAAATGACATGCTGCGCCAACCCCAAATAATTTGGGATAACGGTATGTAATGTATAGCTTATTTGGGATAAACGCAGTTTGTTTTTTGCTTTTTTTGTCTCTTCCGTGCACGTTTCTTTGGGTTTGCCTTATAATAAAAAAACCATGCCCATTATTACAACATTCTATCTGAGAACAGCCTGTGAGATCACATTACATATTCATCTCGGAACTCGTAAAACTAGCAATTATTAATGACGACCAATCTCGAATACAAAACGGTGAAGCAAAAAAAAACAAAAATCCGAAGACATGTGACATCTACCAACCCGCATTGGGCCTGCGTGGTGGATTATAGTCCTATATTATTCCCTCCAATAGAGAGGAGCCCTGTTTCCCAGCAGTGGGACACATAACAGGCTGCTTATGCAGTCAAAACCATCCAAACTCATATAAAAAAATCTCAATTAGTAACGAACAATCTCGTTTCGGAATAACAAAATCTTTATTACCAGACATTTTGAGTAATACGTTAATATTCGTGATTGAAACGCGTGCGATTCTGAAAACGTATTGATTGGATTCCATAAAAATTCAGTGTCCGACCAGGTTTCATTATGAAAAACGCAGTAGTTCAACTTTTGGAGTTTCGTCACTATATACATAACATCACGCCTGTAATCCCCAACGGTTTAGGCAGAGCTGTACCGATTAGTACTCCCACAATTTGCCAGTTATGTTTAAGTCCCAAGCAATAGGCCGGGCACAAATCTAGACTCCGTTGCTGGCACTGAGAAATTCCTTATGAAAAACATCAATAATTATTTGCCGGACCCAGGAATCAAACCCCGAAACTCATGCTCAATATTCGCGATTGCAACCACTAGACCAACGAGACAGTCACTGTATAACATAATACATTCATTGTGTTTTTGTAATTTGGAAACGGCTTATGTTTAACGAATGTCGATTGGCCTGTTGGTCTAGTGGTTAGTGACCCTGACTGCTAGGACGGAGGTCGTGGGTTCGATTCCCACACAGGACAAATCTTTGTGCGATGAGTACGATTATTTGTTCTGTATCTGGGTGTATAATTTATCTATAATATGTATGTATTTAGAAATATATAAGTATGTTTATCAGTTGTCTGGTTGCCATAGTACAGGCTCTGCCTAGTTTGGGATCAGATGGCGGTGTGTTGGTTGTCCCAAGATATTATTATTATTAGAACCACCGGATTTCTTTTTAACACTTTTGACTGCCAAAATTCATAAATGATCACAAAATTAATCCCAATTTTGGCGTGAATTAAGAACCAAAAATAGTTTATGACCACCAGAAATTGAACTGTAATGCTCTTGCATCCGAGTCTATCGGGTTTGGAAACTCAATAGGCCCTGAATAGTTGGTAAAGTCTTCGTAAGCAGTTCTTGATTTCTACCCGTTTGATAAAAAAATGAGGTATACGGTATACCCTAATTGACGACCTTAACTCTTTGACGATTACACACTTGATTACAGGCTTGATGGTATGTTAAATCATGGGAACTTTGTTAAAAATAGCTAACAAAAGCATACCAAAAACGAAAATAAAAACTTCTAAAAACATAGTCTACCTAACATGTAACTAACGTCAACTAAACTAGCAACATTCATCAAACAAACCGAACTGAACTAAAGCCCCCATCGAAGACAAACAGCGAAGTTAAACTTCTGCGACCCGCCCACCACTCACCTGACTTCGAGCGAAACGATAAAACTCGGTGAAATAGGATTTTATTCACTGACCGATTCGTTTGCCAGCCGACTGGGCCCAACTCGTCCCAATTCCAGCACCCGTCCGGGCGTGTCGCGAGCCCGGGGTAAGGGTTAGCTCACACCGAGGTGCGACATGACGGGTCGAGATTACGGCGAAGCCAAAAGGAGGGTTATGATATTACAGTCTATCACTATCACTACATATTATAAGACGAAGTCCTCGCCACGTCTGCCTGTCTGTTCGCGATAAACTCAAAAACTACTGCACCGATTTTCATGCTGTTTTCACTAATGGATAGAGTGGTTCACGAGGAAGGTTTTAGTATATAATTTGTAAAATTTTAACGGGATTAAAATTTCATGATTACTTTTGGTCGCGATAACACTAGCTGATGCCCGCGGCTTCGCCCGCGTGGATGTCCACGCGGGCGAAGCCGCGGGCATCAGCTAGTGTATGTATATTTGTATTTTCGTATGTTCCTTCGTAGCTCCTAAAATATTCATCCGATTTTGATGAATAAGTTGCCAATCGATTCGTTATTATGGCCCGGGTAACATAGGCTACATTTTCACCGACTTCAACAGTAGGAGGAGTTGATTTTACCTTGTAAATCCTGAATTTAATTCGAGCGTCATTTTTCAGTAGTCGGCTTTTTCAGTTATTGTATACCACATAAATTCTTGTTTAGGTAACGAATCAATTTAGAACTTTGTTTATGAAAATGGTACTGTATATTTTACTAAGGACATTCGAATATCTATGTCATGCGGCTTAGCGCTGCATGACTTAGCTATATTACTTAGCTCTTGCATGTTTACTTACATAGTCTATACTCAAATTCAATTGCATAAAAATGATAATGTGGAAGTGCGGAGTCTCCTAATACAAGCAATCCCTTGCTTAAAAGGTGATTTCCAACAATATGTATCGAAATGCCCATTGTAATTGAAATAAACATTTTTTTTTTTATATGCTTCGTCGGCAGACACGGTATTCAAGAGCCCGCTTAAGCCAGCGATTAGCGATACAATATAAAACTTTATTTGCTAAAAAAAAGTACATATTTCTGTGAGAGAAATTAAATACGTCACACGGTATAACGATCCGTCTCGCGGCGTCGCGATGCGTTTTGGCGCGCCACGATGCGTACCCCGAAACGACTGGCCTCTTCAAGTCGTCCCGGCGCGTCGCGTCTCTGTGTGAACTGTCCCTAAGGCACTCCGTAAAACGTCTGTAAAACGAAATTGGCGGGATTATTCGGACATGACTCGATTTTTAAAAATGGATAATTGTAATAGGCAATCTAATTTATTGCCTTTTTTTTAAGAGGTTTTGTGCTCGTAATTGGTTGATTGTGTGTTACCAGTGAGCCAGCTACACATTTACAAAAACTAATTACACTCAAAAATGAAATAAAAGAAGACTTTAAAACAAAACTATTCTTCTGAAACTGATTCAAAATGGATTCAGAAGTGGTCGTTGTTAAAAACAGACCATTTATCTTGATTTCCATTTTGTTTTCTTCCACGTTTAAAAGCACTTACGAGGTTGAGTATACCAATTTCTATAAAAAAAAAATCCAATAACAAAATGACTAAGTACCTATACAGCCACATAAAAACAATTACAAATTCCCTCATGGTTGGTTTACACAATTACTTTATCCAGTTTGACAGTACTATTAGGTCACTGGACAGAATTCTGTGGAAATCGGATTTCCACTGAAATTCTAGCTTCATTGCAGCAATTTGCGGTGTATTCAGAATTTGTGTGTTTTAATTAAGCAACTGAATATTGGAATTTACTAGAATTCTATTTGAACGTACAATGTTTTAAAACCAAACCATCATTATAACATGTAAACATGATACAATATGCACAGGATATTGCATTACATTAGACAGCAATTATTTATATTTTAGAGCTGGTTTAATCTCATCAAGGGGTTCCGTACTTCGCAATGAACGTTAAGCCGTTGGTCACGGCTGTCATTTGTAGATCTTTGGCAGTCGTTGCGGGAAGTCAAAAGCCCGAAAGTTGGACAACCAGTCTTACAAAGGTGGATCTTGCAACTGTGTTGTGGAGGAGCCAGTCGGCCTAAGGTGCACCCAGTTAAACTGGAAGCTGCCTCAACACAGTTGGAAAAAGGCAAAATAGATGATAATGACCTACTTCATTAAAGCGAAAATCGAATGTGACTGACGAACAGAGAGACGGGAATCCCGATATTCCTTTTGACAATTTTAGCCCCCAAAGAGAAATAGCTCATTCCCAGTCAAAAGCGTAAAAAAAGCAAACAACAGCCTGTACAATTCTCGGTCTATAATCTCTTTAAACGTCGGACGACACTCTTGGGAGTTGGGGTCATCCCTATTAAGTAGAACCCAGCCTCCATGGTTATCATCGTCTATTTGAACATAAAATTAATTAATTAATGCTATTCTGTGTTGAACTTTTTTCCAAAAGATTCGTTCTTTTTAGCAGAGTTCATTTCAGTTGAAATTGTTCTGAAATTATTGGCTTCTTGTTGTGGAAACATGATCAAAATGACTTTGAAAATAAAGGAAGACAAACGATGAATGGAGTGTGTGAGCAATAAAAAAGGCTATAATGAAATGAAAAAAAATAAAGAAGCATGGAAGAATTTGGGACAAGTGCAGGAGGATGATGAGCCCACCATGCTGTCATCTGTAGAGGGTACTGGCTCTTGTAACACAGGTCTATCGCCTAGCACAGGAGTCAAGGACTTCACCTTCCATACATTTGTCACTAAGATGGCTTGTCAGCCATCATCTCAATCCCTTTCTAGTTATATCATCAAAAATCATCATTCTCCTGCACTTATCCTAATATATTTAGGGCAGCATGTCTTCTTCTTCCATACTTCTTTGTTACTCGTCATCTCATCAGACACTTCCTTTCTTGCCCATCTTTGACACAGTCTTCCATCCATCGTTTCTTATATTTCATGTCATCAAAAATAATGGTGTAAAATTATTACATTTTCAATATATTATTGACCATTACCAAAATTATTAGGTCTTTGTGCTTCTGACATTTGCGGCTGACCGACCAGTGCAAATGACTTAAAGTTACCTCCAATGTATTTTAAACAAACACGATTATGTTACGGTTCGTTTAATTCCCATTCATTGTAAATTGTGGTAATTATTTTAGTTTGAGTGAAATCAAGGATTTGGCAAATACGGATGGAAGTCAGCCGAATGTGTTTTAGTTGTGGTAAATAGTATTGGCCTGTAGCTAACTTCAAAAAAAGGAGAAGTTCTCATACAATGGAACCAACATACGATCTTATTACTTTTCAATGATCTGAAAACAATGAAAACAAACAATCTGGCTAGACGCGGAGATGGCCGATGGAGTAAGACTTTGGACCGAGCGTTGGCCAAAGTTAGGTTAGGTTAGGTTCTCACATTTCACAGAAGGAGGCTGCGGGAAGGTTGAGGGAGGTCGAGTCGTCGAGACCACTCTCCCAACCCGCAGCAGATGTACCGGGCGTCGGCGGAGGGCGAACAACGCCTTCTTCCAGCCCCCTAAACGGGTCCAGAAGGACGACGGACTTGGGGACGTTCGCCGCCCCCCCATATACCTGGACCCGAGGTGGTGGCGCGTAGTGTTCCGCGCCCCTATTAGATGTCGCGGGGGGAGTACACCTCACTCCTCTGGCGGACTATAGGATACCCGCGGACGCAGGCCGGCACTAACCGGGGATCGTGGAAGGCGCACTAGTTCCCATGATCCCCGGTGCATGTGTGAGAAGGGAACACGGGGTGGTTTTTAGTCTGTCAGTAACCAAACCGTCTCCCCCGACGGTGCGGTATGCGTTAGGCATTTTTACCGCTTAATAAAAAAAAAGGTTAGACTAAGTTAGAATAATGTATAGTTTGATTTGTCGCCGTGTTTACAAGAAGTCAAAAGCAAATCCTGCCTTGCCGCTTCACCCCCTGTCTATAAAGTTTCTAATATCTGTTTCAGATTTAGTAACCACTACGCTGTATTCAATGTACAAGGAGTTTAATATCCGGTGAACTCCGTAGTTCTAGAATATCCGGATCTGTTCTAAACAAACCCGGGTTAGGAAAGCGTTCTTGTGGCTGCATACGTAATATCAAATTGTTAGGAGTTCTACGAGTTTTCGGGTAAATCGTATTATTTTAGTTTAATATTATTGTAATAGCAGAGGTTCTTTTTGTAAACCCGTTTGTCCGGGAAAGTAGACATATTTCCACGATGTAGGTATATATATATATCTATAGGTACAAGGTGTTAATGGCCCCTTCACGAAGTCGTCAACCATGCATTACGTGTATTGTATATCTAACTAAGTAACTCAACACAAAAAATATTACTAGGAAACGATTTTTGGGGTCAAAAATCAAAAAATCAGTTTACGGTAGGACTCAATGTAACACACATTGTGCTGATGGATGCATTAAATAGTACGGGGGTCGTGAAAGCATTAAAAATAAAATTATGACATTAAAAAACTTAAATATATTATCACGCCTCTAACCTCCGAAGGATTTAGGGATCCACACCTCGCCATTCATGTTCAATTGTCATGTAAAAAGGGAAGAGCCTATAGCCATCCACCAGACACCGGACTATCCACCACCACCATCCACCGGACTCCAGGATAAACACCCACTACCAACATAAACCACTATAAGACTCGACCCATGACAAGACTTGATCTGGAAAAAAATAAAAAAACATTCATACAAAGAAAAAGGTATTCCAAAGGCAAAGCAAGGTATTTCCATTTGAAACCATGACTCTTGTGCTTGGTGACACCTGTGTTACAGGAGTCTTCGCCTGTTTTTGACTTCTTTGGAACTAATGTTGCAGCAGAACGTTCAAATGTTCAAAGGAATTGAACCTAAGATATGATATTACTTTGTTTTGTCCTTTATAAATCCCAGCGGTTTCCATGTTCAGCTTAAATGCCGCAGGCCATTCCAAAACTATTTCGGGGCTGCACCTCATTTTTCATCCGCCACCATCGTATATTATCTACCGGTCCAAAAACACCCGGTTTTGGACCCTCGCCAGAGTATTGGTCCGCCGGTAATCCAATGCACTTTGCCGCTTATTACCCGGGTCACCGGATACGGATATCCGCTGAGATAAGTCTAACCCGGATAGCCGGGACAATCTTTGCGAAACATTGGCCCGGATTCTTTACATTTTCGAATAATAAAATCCGAATAAGTTTCGTTGGAAGAGTTCAGATTGTGATTAGGAATGTTGAGAAATTGAAGAAAACAATTTGGAACTTGGAGTCTAATTCGCGCAGGGTTAAAAAGAAAATGGCCAACCAGGCCAACTTAATAGAATGTGTCTCGAAGTGTTTACCGACCTTCTGTTTTTGTAGTGTTACCAAGATTAACCAGTCAGCCAGTTTCTGCTGCGAACAGAATTTCTGAAGGAACAATTCCGAAGGTGTCTGAAACTGGAGAACTATAGCGGCATCATTCGGCGTTCATTTGTAACGACAGACCTCAGCCATACGCCAGGCTTTACCTCTACCTGGGACTGTAGATATATTTCATTGTTGTCTTGGTTTCGACAGTTCAAAAGTGCCTGTAACTGGCCTACTTGAAATAAATTGTTTTATGTAGATTTTTTGATTCGTATTACCACTTCGTATGGCTGGTTGTCTGAAAAGTTGAAATACTGTATGTTAATAGTAATGTCTCAACTGTGGTATTGAACAACTCCAGCTTACTTTGGTCAACACTTCGGACCGAGCGTAGGGCGTGGTCACAGTGACTGCGTATTGTGAGGTTGATTGAATTTCGGTGGAGTGAATTTTGATTTACGTAAACTGTTACGTCGAATACGGGAGAGGCTGATATGTATAGGCTTACTTCGTCGTACTGGCTTATTGATGAAAGTGTATTTTAGAGCCAGTGACGTGTTCGAAAGCCCATGCAAAATTGAAATTGGTTATCAGTCTCCTCAAATTCAATTTCACCAACTTGAAAACTAAAAATAATTTTTGCGCACGAGAAGACGCAAGATTTCTTCGTGTTAGTTGATGACTTCTCGCAGAGAGGAGGTTTGGGTTTCAGCAATGGGAACGTAGGTATATGGACTCATTAAGTGGGATAAGGTTTTAACCGAATGGTGACCAAGATTGGGCATAAGAAACCAGGGCCTCCAAAAGCACGTTGGGTTGACGATATCGTCAAGATCCCTAGCAACGAATGGATAGCACAGAACAGTGAAGAGTGACAGAAAAAAGGAGAGGTCTATACCCAGTAGTGGGTGATTCCGGGCTGAAAAAATGGTGATGATGATTATGTAGGATCTTGTGTTTGATAATTTGTTTCAACGTTTAAAAATAAGACAAACTTTTTGCTTCATCCACGTTCATGTAAGTTTCATTACTATGTTATAATTCAGGTAAAATAACTAGCAATAACCCCCACGACACAGTTCCTCCCACTGACATGTCACCCATACCTACTCCTTCAAATCCTCCCATCTCCAATTCGTTAGCACAGAGACCATTCCAGCAAAGTTGCGCAATTATTTACAAGTTACTCTGTAACGACCAACCGAACAGTACGTGTTTTGTATACAGTTTCCACCCAATCGGCTGGTCCAAATTGGTGCAATTTTTCAGTTTCAGCATAAAATAAAACTGAATAAATTTAATATTGAACGTTTCGAGGACTTTGGCTGCTGGCCGCGAAGTTATTGGGAAGAGGAATTTAAAGTTGAATTTTTATTTTTACTATGATTTATTTTTTGGTGGAAATGCTACTTCGAGGTCTTTTGAACTGTATAGTATTGGATTGTTACAGGCCAATAAATGCTCTAGAGTATAAAAGCTTTTTCAACATCTATTTTGTTTCTGCGAATTAAAACGTCAAATATTTATTTTAGAAGGGTCAATATTACGTACACACACAGCACATCATGCTACCTCAAACTGTCAAATTTTCCCAATCAACCTTGAACCGAATGTTTAAGCGATAAGGTTGAACATCGATAAGCTTGATGTGTTGTCATCTGCACGGTAGAGAACGAGTATCCGCTACGGAAGGGAAACTTACCACTAGTCCGTGTTTTCCGTAAGATTCTTCATTATCTCAATATTTGAGTAAATAACTTATTAGCGTGCATAAACCTCGAACCGAGGATAGTCGCCAATGACTCAACTTAATAAACAAGTGATATTACATTCCTTTATTCATTTATCTACACATTTTTTAATATTTCTTAAAAAAAACCGGCCAAGTGCGAGTCGGACTCGCGCACAAAGGGTTACGTACCATTATTAATAAAAACGAAAAAAAAATCACGTTTGTTGTATGAGAACCCCCTTAAATATTTTTTTTTTTTTTTTTTTTTGTGTAGAGTATGTGTTGATAAAGCGGCAACAGAAATACATCACCTGTGAAATTTCACCTAACTATCACAGTTCATGAGATACAGTCTTGACAGACGGACAGCGGAGTCTTACCCTACAAACATATAAAAATATTTAAAAACATAAAAAATAGCGGTCCGGCTCATTACCTTAATTATTTCAAATTTTCTCCTCATCATTACCTTAATTATTTCAAATTATTAAAGAAGTTGGATGATATGGTGATAAGATGTGGCGTTCTATCATTTCTGCCTATCCCCATTAGTAAATAAGTTAGTAGAAAAGTAATAAAAATATATTTAACGGTAACCGAGTAACATCTTCACAAGAAGCTTAATTACTTGAACTAGAGGAGCTATTAACTAGATTGCATTGCACAAAGGGAAACTTCTACAGTTGCAATTCTCGTGATGGCAGATTTTGAATCCAATTCTCAAATAGTCTAACTAATTAATTCGTGACTGCAGTTACTTTTGTGGAACTACGCTTTTCAGGGTATTGGATCAATTAAATTTTCTGAACCAATTATTCCTTAGTTTTTGCTGTTCACAAAGCCAATTAAAACATGTTGTTGGCTTTTCAAGGTCTTTTTATTTTGGATCCAATCAAACATTACTTTTTCCTAGTATTATTATATACAAATCAAATCAAAGTATTTATTTCAAGTAGGTACTTGACTTGTTGACAAAGATAACAATGAAATGAAGCTACAGTCCCAGTCACAAGGCATAAAAACTGTTACTGTGTGTGTTTTGTGTGCCATGTTGACGGCGCGTTCGTGTTCCACGGACGACTCAAAGAGATGTCAGCAAACAGGGAGGGGCCCGCAAGGGCCGATGCCTGCCAGGGCTGCGGGACTGGTCGAAAGAGATACCGGCCCTGGAACACAAAGGGCAAGGAAGGAACATGGATGGGTTCTAGTCAGTACAACTCTGACACTCCCTTACACTTTGCAAAGAGCGGGAGATGTCATTTGATGAATCCCCATCCGAAAAAAAAAACATACGCCCTGAAGGTTCCGTGACACGGCCTTTAAATTTCCAATCCTGGATTAAACAGAACCCAAAAAACAGAACGCACGTTTAGAAATCGCATACCCGGTCTAAGTTTTATTTCTTAGCCTGTTTTGTCCCACTATTGGACAAAGGCGTCCTCCACAGCCACTCTTCTCTGACTCAAACGCCTTTAAGTTAAATTAGATAATTTCATTCATTCAAAATCCCCGTCTCCACTAGCACCCCACCCGAATCCGCTTAAAGTCCGCTATACTGAATCCACAAAGCAAAATCGGTATATTTGCAAGTCGGAAACTAACGACCGTGCTGCCTCCTAGTCGGGAATTCAGCATCGAACGCGGGTAGTCCCGCCAATTACGTTGTTTCGCTGAACGGAAACATTTTACTATGAGTCTCGGAGAATAGGATATATTATGGGGTGACTGCTAGAAGTTAGAGACACTTTAGAGGAACTGTGTTTGAAGTTAGAGTACCAGTAAATGTTTAATTGTTGTAGTTTCTATGATCTAAGTTCATATAACACTTAAAAGTCAAAGTAAAGTTTAAAAAGTCATTAAATAGGGTTTACACAGGTTTTACAGGGTAACATTGATGATTTTCATGATTGTGATTCTGTAACTACATACGTGTTACTGGCGCGTCTCATTTTTCATCAACACACAACCTGACAATGACCTGCAAATTGCAAAAAAGGTACCTTAATACGATACCCCTTGGTGAGACCTGAGACTGGTTGTCAGACTTTCGGGCCACTGACTACTTAACGACTGTCAAAGATCTACAAATGACAGCAGGGACCAACGCCTCAACGTGCGTTCCGAAGCACGGAGGATTCGCGGTATGTAGTGGGTGGTCACCTATCCACGGACCAAACTAAGCAAGCGCGGCTTAACCTAAAGATCAACCCGAGCGGCTGTTATTATTGGGAACGATTTTTTTTAACTGTTATTTAAACATTCGAGAGGTTATTATGATCAGTTGAAAAAAATAATAGGCAGTTATTTTTTTTATCGACAGTTGGTAAATTTGTGCGACAGTAAAACATAAACAGTAATAAAAAATCAATTGGCCGGTTATTTCGTCTTACAATGTCAGTTCAGGGCAGTTAGGTTATTATTCTTATTATGAGTATGCATTTCGTTATATTATTTCATAAAAGGTGTATTGGACATTAAACGCTGATAATTTTTCTATCTAATTTGATTTAGTTGTTATATTTCTGCCCCCGCATGGGGATGCTTGCCGCAACGCATGGGTAATCAGCAAATAACCCAAAAAATATCCTAAAAGTCTTGCTAGCTGGCGTGAGGAGCGTAGGCCGAAGGCCGGCGGAGCGACGACGACATTTGTGACATAAAGTGGGTTTATTTTTATAATTGCGAGCGCAGCGAGCGCGATTCATGGAGTCGTCGTAGCTAAAGTCGTTGCATGCTTAATATACGAGGAATACATTTTACTACTTCATTGTTTATAGAACTACTTAGAATGAGATTTCTTACCGACAAATTCCGATTTATTACTGCCCACACGTAACCGCTCGTTCAATAATTTTTACCGCCCATTTAATTATTTTCCTGCTCAATTATACATATATTCACTGATCCATTTCATTATTTTTCACTACTCATTTTTGTTTACTTTACTGCTTAGTTTTAACTGCTGAACTAGTTATTAAACGTGCCATTTAAAGTTTTTTATTTACCAAAACCGCTATTTACAACTGCCGCTTTAAATCAGTATTTAACCAAGAGCTCCTTCTAAGTATCTTACTTTTACTATCTATGGGTAAATCCACTCTGTATATGAAGTAACGTGAAATAGAATTCCAGAAATACGAATAAATGTCAAACTATATTCGGAATACGATACAGTACAAAGTCCGCGGTATATTTGCATGTTCCGCAGTAGCTAACAACGCGGATAGCTCGACAAATTGCTATATTTTTAGGGTTCCGTCGGAATAGAACCGTTTATTGCAACGTTTGTAGACTGGGGATTGTAAAAATGTTATTGGATTTGATGGAGTAGAGATTGTACTGCATCGGGGTAGACTGAAAGTCGAGTGTGTGTGTGGGAGGAATTGTAATATTCTGTAACTAGGGTCGGTAAAGATTTATTTTGGGCTATGCTTCTACATTTATTGTGCGAACCGCGAGTCTGCTAGAATTACTGCCAGCTTTTCTGTTTTCTGGTTATTATAATCTCTTCAAGGTTCGAGTGAATCTTTTTCTTTTTGGCAAGCGTGCTCTACCCTGAGGCTGCAACATAGCTTCACATGGGGCGAGTTGCGGCCAAACACAAGCCTATTTAGTGTAAATTAATGTGTGTTCTGTGGTAAGACTCAGAGTTTCACAAAGAAGTCTTAACAGTCATAATCAAGGGTTATCGTATTATCTAGTACTAACTGGGGTTTGGGTGTCAGGTGAGCAGTCGTTCCATGTAAAATACTGGTATTCAGCTTCACCCGTTTAGACTGGACGTCGACCCAAGATATATGATATTGCACTGTTAAAACTTCTAGAATCCTAGTTTAGTTTTAACGCAAGCGCGCCATTTGAATCAGATTTTCATTAGAAAAAATATATTCCTTTTTTTACAGTTGCAATCAAAAGAGGTGACTTGTTTGCAGTCTCTACAAAAGGAAAACCAACCAACCATTGCATTTGTGTAATAGCGATATAATAATCTTATTTCCTCATGTATTAACTTTCTCATTGGAATACTAAACATAGAAATGGAAAGTTATCAATAAAAATGACAATAATTGCCCATTAAAGTAAATAAACTTCCATAGAAAACTTAGCAATTTAAGCACTCTTACGTCTTATGTACCTATTTTACTGTTTTATTGAATTTTCTCCAGTACCTACCCTGTTTTCTCGCTTTAGAAACGTGAGATACAATAGGTGCCGTGTAAGTAAAAGAGCAATAATATTTCATCGCTGACTGTTCACACCGTCCAGCGGCGAGTACTCGCTCAACGATGTTTGTTTACCGGGCAGAACGGAGGACTTGAAATGACCGTTTCAGCAAAATCATAATTGTAGCTATTATAATATTTAACGTGGCAATGCTGGCAGTCTTCTGGGCACGTTTCATGATGGAGTACTTTGACGCCTAACTGTCCTATTGTTGTCGTTGTATAGGTACTTACTTTTAGTCTTCTTTTTTGAAGTGAAAACTTCTTTAGCGATGTTGTGCACTTTTTTGGGATGGGTAAAAACTGCTAAACTCGCGTCAGATCGTCAGATTGAATCGGGCGGCGCAGGGCGCTTGCGCGAGTGTGCGTGTAGTTTAAGCTAGATAGCGTTGTTTCAAGTTTGCACTCCCGGAGTGCAACCCGTTTTTTTTATCATTATTGTTTTTGTTCTATTTGTAGTCTGTCTAAAATGTACATAGTAGTATTTTTATAATAATTATGAATTACATTACAAGTCTGACAACCAGTCTAACCAAGGGGTATCGTATTACTCAGTACTAACTGGGTTGTAGAGGTCAGATAGGCAGTCGCTCCATGTAAAATACTGGTATTCAGCTGCATCCGGTTAGACTGGAAGCCGACCCCAACGAAGTTGGAAAAAAGCTAGGCAAATGATGACATTACATTCAAATATTCGTAAAATGGTCCTAAAGTGACAATTCATAATATTAACTGCGTCTGTGACAATTTTAAGAATTTGAACGTGATTCATATTATTATCCTATTATGATTCTGCTAAAGAGGCGGAGGAGCTCGTGGCTAAATAATAATAGACGCTCGGGTCGATCTTTAGGTTCAGCCGTGCTCGCCAAGGTTGGTCTGTGGATGGGTGACCACCCATTACATACCAAGTTTCCTCCGTGCCTCGGAAAGCACGCTAAGCCGTTGCTCCCGGCTGTCATTTGAAGATCTTTGACGTTCGTTAGGTAAGGTCAGTGGCCCAAAAAACTGACAACCAGTCTTACCAAGGGGTATCGTATTACCCAATACTAACTGGGTTGTGGAGGTCAGATATGCCGTCACTTCTTAAAAAATACTGGTATTCAGCTGCATCCAGTTAGACTGGAAGCCGATCCCAACATAGTTGGGAAAAGGCTAGGCAGGTGATGATGCTGATGATTCTGCTGAAGTGACCAGGTTAGGCCCCCAGTAGCTTGGTCGACGCGGACGCGCTGCTCGCCAACGATTTTAGTTGCTAGCACTACTCGTCATCTTCCTGCACTGTTACTTGGGATCGACGCAACAGATTTATTTCTTTCATTCTCCCCTATCAACCGTCACACTACCACTGACTCTTGTTTCTTTCATATCTTTCCTCTCATCCATACTGTTGCTAGATCCACTCGCTTCTCGCTTGCATTGGGACTGGTGCCTAAGCAATATTTAATAGGTACCCATTATTTATTGAAACAATATAAGTTTCACTGAGAAAGTCTTTGAAGGAACTACGGGCGGAAGTTCACAACTTTGTCAGTTATTTATTATATCATCAAAATATTATATTAGTTTCTTCCGGGAATTCTTAGAACGGAAGACAGTGATAAGTTTTCTCTTAATTATTTTATATAACTTGCGTCTAACGTCACACGTATTGTTGTATGACGTTCAGTGGTTTCTGCCAAACTCCATGGAAAAAAGGCGTGGGTTTATGTATGTACGAGTATGGATTTGTAATGTAATATTAAATTCTCCATTTTATCTACTAAACAGTCGGAAGTCGGAGTTTTGTTTGCAAAGGACCGTTCCGTTTTAAGCCAATACGGACCGAACCCGTTTGACACGCTGTAGAAGTTTTACTGTTAACTTCATGTCGGATCGCGTTAAAAGGGATAATTTAACTATTCTTCTCTCAAGTTGCTTCTATATTGCATAAAGGGTGTAACGAAGCCGAAAGGCACTTGTTCTCCCCGTCATTGCGATCATTTTTTTGTTCTAGACCACACCTGGGAACCTTCTAGTTACGGAGATATTGGGGGTCAAAGTTCCAACTTTTTCACAAGTTTTTTTTTCCATCCATCAGCACAATGTTTTGAATGCGTTACATGGAGTCATGACGTAAAACGTGATTTTTCACCCCAATAAAAATGTCGTTTCCCAGCAATAATTTTTGCGTTAAGTTACTTATTTTGATGTACATAACGCTTGGTTAACGGCTTCGTAAAGAGTCTGTTTACACCCTGTATAAATAGAATGTAGCCAGTTTTTAACGCAGCGTTGGATGGGTGATAGTCTAGTGGTGTGACCGTCGGACTCCCAAGTCATAGGTTCGAACCCAAGACACGCAGCTCTGTTTTTACGGATTCATATGCGTATTGTACAATTATCATTTGCTTCGGTGAAGGAAAACATCGTGAGGAAACCAGCATGCCTGAGAGATAATTCTCGACGGCATGTAAAAGTCAAAGGTCCAAGAGCGGCTTAAGAACTCTGACACCAGGTTAGGCATTAAACACACGATAAAGTAAGTACGCAGCGTATTTTTTTACCAGCTTGTATGTCTTGACTGCCTCGTTAGTCGAGTGGACGCGAGCGCGACTGCTGAGCATGATCTTGGATTCGAATCTCGGATCGGGTAAAATGTTAATGGGTTTTTCCACCAGGATTTTTTTATGTAGCAGCCATATGGAGTCTGGATTTGTATCCGATTGATAGCAATAGACTAGCCCCATAGTAGGACTTAAACATAACTGGTGAAATGTGGGTGTACTATTAGGGACACCTCTGCCTATCCCTTTGGGGATTTCAGGCGTGATGTTATGTTATGTCATTTTATGAACTAATGAAAAAACAGTACGTTTCGCTACTGAAATTAAACCATTTCACTCCTATAAAATTAATAAGTCACAGCCAGTGAAGCTAACAACGTGTTGATTCGTGTAGAACAAAGACAGTGATTGTGACGCCCCCTCACCCCCAACGTACTGGGGTACTAAGAGGGGGTGAAAGGGGGTCTATTGGTCTATAGTGACCTATTTTCTTAAACGGCTGTTACAGCTGAATTCAATAAACGATAAGAGGCTGAATGGGTCAGTTAAGGAGGTTACTGTTCGCCATTCATGGGTATTATTGTTGATAGTTATTTATTTGAGGGCTTTGAAAGTATGTAAGTAGGGGTATCAATTTCATAATGGGATTGTAATGTTATCTGTATTATAATAAACACAAAAGTAACCTTTTCGGGCCTTAATGGCTAAACCGATGTATATACACAGGTCGAACATGAGCTGAGCTAAATTAACACCATAGGATATTTTCTGTCCTTTTTACTTACGTATAAATGGGATAGTTCCCGACCTCAACCTCCACCGATCCTCTTTCACAGGTGAAGCTGTATTCAAAAGCTAATAAAACATTTGTAAGGTATTTTAACAATCCTAAACACAAAATTTAATTCAATCATAAAGAAAACTCATTAAGAAATACAATGAAAATGTTATCATTGCAATATTTAGTAACTGAATTACTTAGTTTGATAACGAATTTAAGAGGAAATGAGGGTAGTCTTATTTCCATACAAACGCTCTCGCCTGTTTTCTTTCTGGTTTATGACTTTAAAGCTATGTTTTTTTTCCAGTTTAATAAATATCAGCCTCTTCTATGTCCCTATGTTTTCCTTTTTGATTATACATAATCTGTATAAGCATTAAAACCTTTATAAAATGCTCATAATTACCTATTTAGATCGCCTGTCAACAGAGGCCTAGTGTACAAATTTGACAACTATTTAATGAAAAAGGAAAAACATAAGGACACAGTATATATCCTTTTTATTCAGTTTATGAAATATCTTTGAAATTGGTCGAATATTGGAGGAGGAAATAGTCGAGAGCCAAACCTCGAATTATGACATTTTACTATAGTTGTTCTTATCGCACCAATGTCGAAATCACGCTCGCAGAGAGACAGCAATAGTTTCTTCAAATACCTACCGTGTTTCGTCTTAAAACGGCTAGACAACGGCTATTTAATTACCGGAGGGGAGAAAAAAAATGTTCTAAATTAATTTTGCTATCTTAAAATTCAATTTCTAGCTATACACATACCCTAGGGTATGTGTATAGCTAGAAATTGAATTTAATTTACTAAATAAGTTAGTAAATTGATCCTCCATACTTTGTCAATGTTATACGAATCCTCATAGACAAGTAAACGACAAAATAGCCTTAGCTTGTCGCGACAGTACTCAGTATGAAAATCGAGGATTATCAGCGTATCCTCATAAAACCAACTACATAATACGCAAAATTTACATAACCATAGAAACGCGATGAACCGAAACAGACGGGGCTATTTGCAACTCTAACATAATCCCCGATAAGCCTTTTCAGCTATCTTTTAAGCAAATTCTGCCAAACCCTTTCCTATCTACACAACGGTATCATGAGCCTTCGATAGTTTTATAGAGTGTTGATATGATAGTCAGCGTTTTACTAAATCCACTACTGGCCGTAAAAAGCTCGTGCTAAAACAATAACAGCCGCTCGGGTCGATCTTTAGGTTAAGCCGTGCTTGCTTAGGTTGGTCTGTGGATTGGTGACCACCCATTACATACCGAGTTTCCTCCGTGCCTCGGAAAGCACGTTAAGCCGTTGGTCCCGGCTGTCATTTGAAGATCTTTGACAGTCGTTAAAGTAGTCAGTGGCCTAAAAAGTCTGACAACCAGTCTTACCAAGGGGTATCGTATTTCCCAGTAGTAACTGGGTTGTGGAGGTCAGATAGGCAGTCGCTCCATGTAAAATACTGTTATTCAGCTGCATCCGGTTAGACTGGAAGCCGACCCCAACATAGTTGGGAAAAGGCTAGGCAGATGATGACTACTGGCCGTAAAAAACATAGAATAGTATGTACAGAAGCTCCTAATTACACAACAGGCGAAAACGCACACACACACATAGACATGTTTAACGTACATCAGTTGCAAGTGAATTCGCGAGAACTTGCGACTGGTAGTATTGGGGCTGCAAATGGTCTGTTTATATCAAACACTTTATTTAACACTAGCTTAGCCACTCAACTTCGTTTGCGTCACATAAGACTGAGACATTTTTCATTGATGCTCCGCTCCTGTTGGTCGTAGTGTGATGATATATAGCCTAAAGCCTTACTCAATAATGGGGTATCCAACACTTAGAGATTTTTTTAATTCGAACCAGTAGTTCTTGAGATTAGCGCGTTCAACCAAACCAACAGACAAACAAACTCTTCAGCTTTATAATATTGATGATGATGAGTATAGATTTTACTCCTCTAGATTATTTGTACAAACAGACAACCTAATTATGTAACACACGCTGACACAATTAGAGGGATTGTGTTGGAAATTCGTTTACTATTGCTACATAAATGATTGATTGAAACGGAGTTATATGCAAGTAGGTACGCGTTTATGTGTGCGTGCGTTTTTGCTCGTTGTACAGACCAGGCCTTCTGTAGTATTATCTACTCTGTGTCGTAAGTAAGCACATTATACTGGAGGTTGGGACGGGGCATTACCATAGGAACGACGTCGGTCGGACCTTAGTCCGGCTCTCACTGGGAAGCAGATTTTGTTGAATATTTAACGCTAAGTTTGGGGTTTATCAATCTTTTGGAGAATCAGGTGTTGGTCGGTGATTTATTAATGACTTGTTTAAAGCTTAGCGAGGAACTTCGCAAGATTTTGTAGTTATAAAAAGGAACCTTTTATCCTTTTATCGACAGACAACTGCAACAACTTGAAGTTGTAGTTGTCGACGTTTGAGATTTACGTGTTGAGGTTTCCTTTGAAGGCGGAGTTTTGATCTTGAACAAAATTGTACTACACTTCACGTTGTAAAGCGCCTCTTGAAGATAAATAATATTTGTTTCTGTAAAATGGTTGTAAAAAACGTATTATATGTAAAATATTTAATAATATAATTAAAGGAAAAAAAAACACTTGGTTTTCTCATATGGGAGCCCCATATGAGAAAACGTGCTTTCTTCTGTTTATGGTACGAAATCCTTCATGCGCGAGTCCGACTCGGACTTGGCCAGTTTTTCTAAATAGTCTTAAGTCGCGGATAATAAAATAACTGCTCTATTTAGAATTTTAATGTAAAATCATTTAGAAGTTAGCAAAGTTAACATCTTATTCACAGCTAACCTAACGTCCATTTTCCCTGAAAACGTGCAAAGGATTAAGGTTTACATTCCACTATGTTAAGCCATGAAGCAAAGATACTAGAGCGTTCATTAATCCAATAACTATTTCGCAAGACAAAGGAATCTGACACCTATCTCTAACAAGCTACAGAATATAGTCCCTTAAAATGCTAGAATACGTAATTCTCCATGCATGAAACATGGTTAGGTCAGGACATTCAGCCTGTATGCAGATCTAGACTAAAAGGCGGCTAGATATGTGACTGAAACAGGACCAGCGTTACAATGCAAGAATAGGTACATGCTGTTTTGGATGGGTTGCACCAAAGTGTTAGTTACGCTCTTTAACATATGGTTACACAGACTGTTAAACTCCCGTCAAGAGAAATTGGTTTTGGAATTCTTTTTTACGTTATGTGAGTTTTTTTATTGCGCTGTCAGCTTTTCAAACTTGCTCGTTTGCTATTAGGTATATGAAGTTGGCAGAAATTTTAACAACAAAGAACATGTTTCAATATATTTTATTTTACCGTTTAGGTATTCCTTTTCTTCATCTTTTGAGCCGTAGTCCTCCCCTGTTGGAACAAAAGCAGAATTCAAAAGTCACTCATTTATGATCACAGAACAGAAAAAAAACCTAATAACCAACATTTTTATTATTATTAAAATCAATTTAGTTTTTGTAAATAACGTACAAACTTGTAGTTGCACATTTTATTCTGCTAACACCATCTTTTATTCTTTTCATTTATTAATAAACAATTTACATGCAATTTACATACAATTATAAGAACTATGAATGAGTACTTTCACAAGTATTATACCTTGTTTCTGTGACTGTAGCTTAGCCTTATTTGTTTTTCTGACATTTAAAAGTGCCTGAATGGTAAATTGAAATAAATGCTTTTGATTTTGAGTTTGAATTATTAGTTAACATTCCAAGAAATAGAAATAGTGCCAAACAGTTTCAGATGTAATGTCAAACAGTCTCTGATCCTAACGCCTCTGTTACAAAACTTAAGTGATGCAACCGGCCCTAACATGTTATCCGTGTATCTACACAACATACATGGTTGTTATTTACAGTTCTGTCTGAAATTAAAGCTGCTCTGTGATGCAGTAAGCCGAACTATTGCTTGTTATGTGGGTTACAGAGAATAGGCATAGGCTTAATTCTGATTTAATAGCATTAGATTGCTGTCAGGGCTCAGGAAAATGGCCGCTTAAGTTTGTATGTTTAAGGTCAGGCTTGATCTGAGTAATTTAGTTTTATTTGAGGGAACTTGTGTCTGATTTTCAGCGATATAATCATTCTCAGCCTGACTTCGCCCACTGCTGGGTATACGCCTCTCTTTGGCCACAGCTTTACTCCAATTGCCATCACACCGTGCCTTGTTAGTAGGTGTCCTGTCCAAACTCCACCACTCCACTTGAGTTCCCGCGTTAACGCGATTTCCAATATCGATTTTCAGCGATATACGTGTATGAATGCCCCGTGCTTTTACATTCAAGTACATTATACCTATCCTTCACAATTCTTGCGTATCTGTATTTATATTAAAATGATTCTCTTCAAACCGTAAAAACTGGCCAAGTGCGAGTCGGAATCGCGCACGAAGAGTTCCGTACCATAAACCAAAAAAAACACGTTTCTTGTATGGGAGCCCCCTTTAAATATATTTTTATTTTTTGTTGTTATAGCGGCAACAGAAATACATCATCTCATCATCATCATCTGTGAAACTTTCAACTGTCTAGCTACCACGGTTCATGAGATACAGCCTGGTGACAGACAGACGGACGGACAGACTGCGAAGTCTTAGTAATAGGGTCCCGTTTTTACCCTTTGGGTACGGAACCCTAAAATTCATCTTTCCTTGGATAAACACTTTCACCAAGAGCCCCAACTAAATACCTACTCTAGGTTTTCCAAAACTAATTTCGGTTACTCTTGCGAGTTCCTACATGTCCCACATGACATTACTGACATGGTTAAGAAAACTAACACAAACTTACCACAGATAAACAATCTTACACAGTTCACACACTAAAAACTGCTGACGTTTATCCGTCAATTAAAGATGGCGGCCATCACAAGTTGATTGTCACTTTCACCGAGTTTACAACTATGGCAGATAAGATATTTGTGTACAATGTTACGTTTATAGTTAAATACATAATATATGTTGCCTTCCGAGGCGGAGTGACAATGTTTTACGGGCTGTGAAACGGAGAGATAAAATTCTGGTTGTCGGTAAAAAGATAAAAGGAAGCAGGCATATAAAAGAAAGATAAAGATAGAGTGTGCAAATCAAGGTTGGTTTATTTTCCCATTTGTCGTGCAATTCCAAATTCTATCGAAAAGGGAGTGAATGATAGCGTGACGGTTGACAGGGGAGAATGGAAGAAGAAAACGTTTTCCGCCGACGCCAAAATGGTAAGGGCCATCCTTTAATTACGTGAGGTTTTTGCCAATTTTATAGGCCCCTCCTTAGTGATACGTTGTGAGGTTTTAGGCTACCCTTAGTGCCCCTCCTACCCCAGTACCACGTGTATTTTTTATTGTGGAAAACAGATTCTAAAACTATCCGATGTTTTAGAATCTGATTTAACAAAAAAAAAACTAAATAAAAACGTATTTTAAAATAAAAATTCGCCTGCTCGCGTTTTTAGAAAAAAGTGGCTTGTTTGGGTTTTTGGGTTTTTAATTAATAATCAATGGTAAAATTTATTTTACACGTCACACATTAAATTACTTTTGTTTGTTCCACAAAAAAATACACATTATACCCGTCCATCGTGATCGTGATTTTTATCTGAACCCCCCCCCTTTCTGTTCAAACCTCACGTGATTAAAGGACGACCCCTAACCAGAGACAAGGAAAAAAATACATTTATCAGTACTTTAGGACCTTAAAAATGACATAAAACAGCCCCGAAAACCGCTCTTCAAGACTTAGGCGATAGCAATAATGGAAGAAATGTATTGAATTAAAATAAGCCAATGATAAAGTCAACCTGGGTGATAGCCTATGTCGAATTACGAAACGCTTTTAAATCATCACCATCATCACCTTGGAGATGATTCAGGCCAGTGTTCCTACCTACCACTACCCTCTCAATCAGGACTTGACAAGGCCACGGAGGTTTAGGGACAATAAATAATAAGTGTTCTTCATCAGCTGACTCTTATTATTTATAGAACCCCTACCTACCTACCTGCTGACAACCCCTAACAAGGGTAAGTGTCACACTGTTTGCCTGAACTGACCCAACCCTGGGCAAAGGCCTCCCCCAATTCCTTCAACTTTTCTCGATGTTGCGCCTCTCTTCGCTTCTTTTCGAGACTGCTATTCAAGCCGTCCCGCCATCTTCTCCTAAGTCTAACGCGACCCCAGCTGCCGCAGGGCTCCATTTTTGCGATATGCGAGCCCACAGCTTTCTCCGGCAAACCTATGTTACAGTTAAACCATCTATCGCTTTTCCTAACTCCCTTATTGGTCGTAACATCAAACAAATGACAAGCACATTAATAGGTCGCCCAATCATGAACGATTTGCGCGATGAACAGTCATTCAAATACTGGTTGACAAACAATCGTCATAACGTTTGTGGAAGCTGCGAGTACATGCTGTGGAATACGATTAACGCTGGATATGTACATGCGGGTGTAACAGGAAAATTATGTTACAGAAGGTTAATTTTCTCATTTTCTATCTTTATTTGTGCCATAATGCTGCTGATGGCTGTTTTGCCCGCTGTTACAATAACTGACAAAGTGCTAGTGTAGGACACTTCTGCCTAACCTTTTGGAGAAATAGAGTATCATATTATGTTACATATTTTTAAAGTAAATAAACAATTAAAGGAATAAAGTCGACCGTCCGTGGCTATGAGGGGATGATGAAAAAGTCAGGAATGATGAGGTTTACCGCGTTTGCTGCGCGTTTCATTTGTTTGGTAGACACACAATCTTGCGTAAAAAACACCTGGCTGGTTTAGCGTCTACAGCTTAGCGAATCGCCTTGCGAGAAGAAAGCTCACTGTCATTTTGACAGCGATTCAAAAGCAGTGGTAATATATCTGAGGGAGGACTGCAACAACGTTGTGTTAGGTCTAAGTGGAAAATAATATAAAGCAAAAGTAGGTAAGATACCTACTCGATTTAAACGTGCGGAGCTGTTGTGGAACGGCGCCATACCCCGCTAGAAAAGTGCCTATTTTTCGATGAATTTTCGCAGTATTTTCGGTCTAATCGTAAATGTTTACT
The DNA here is from genome assembly GCA_950005105.1 of Lycophotia porphyrea. Classification (NCBI taxonomy): domain Eukaryota; kingdom Metazoa; phylum Arthropoda; class Insecta; order Lepidoptera; family Noctuidae; genus Lycophotia; species Lycophotia porphyrea. The sequence goes on from OX465406.1 coordinate 14,372,244, forward strand.
GCAGCAATATTAATGTGTTTTTAATGATTTTTTCATCTGGATAATGCTTATGAAGCAATATTTTCTGAGGAAAGTGCTTGGATTCAATTTTCACTTTAATTTTGGCGCTCCATTGTTTTGCCATACTTCCAAAGACTTCTTTGTTAAAGAAAAGTTTTGATACTTACCAATGGCTAAATACAATTTTAAGATGTCATAGGGCACTTCAAATCGTTCTTTTGTCTATGCTTTACATGGACTCTCGTAGTTAAATTCTGGAACGACTCAATTTAAACTTCTATTGACAGAATAGAAGATTGTAACATGTGAATTACATCTTTTGCTTGGCACTCGTGGGCTGCAGCTGAAAATCAGCGTCACGTCACCTTGTGTGGCCATCTGGCATTATGCTGAGCTGAGTCTCTTTTGGCATAATTAGTTTTGTTTATTTATTTATTCTGTTAAATTTTTGAGGTTTTTTAGTTTTTAATAATGCTGAATTAACACCATTTTCTTTCTTTTCTTGCTTTGTGTGTGGGAGAACCAGTGTTCAAAAACAATTGTTCTAGTGACTGTTCACTAGAAGTATTATTTTTTATAGAAAAGAATGCAGTTCCTGCAAACATAACCTTCTGCATCTAACTTGCCTCACACAAACCTCCTCTGTATCCGCAATACAGACGCGTAGTATGATAAATAGCGTTTACTGAGCTACATATTTCCGCATCGCGGCGAGAGAGCGGAATCCTAATCAAGCTCTGTCTGAGTTAAATATGAGGATTTCAACTATGCTGTGTCCTTGTTGGCAACTGTTAGATAATCTGATTTGAGGAAGTCGAAGGTAATAAATTCATTTTTGCTGTCTTAGTACTCAATCGTGGATTCAAGCAGAGTGAGACAAAGAATCTGTGTTTCATGTGCTGATTTTTGCAATCAACACTGAAACAAGTTACACAATAGGTGGTTAACGAAAAGGCGGGTTAAATTACTTTAAAGTATATTTATGATCGCCTTTCCCAGCGGTTTTGCCCAAGAGGAGGTCAAAAATCAAAGGATTAAAATGCTATGCCCTAATCAATATACCATAATATAACTATAATATATGTATTACAATAGTCAATCTGTATACTTATCCCAATTTGTTCAGCAAGTTTAGATGTGATATGTAACATACAAACAGACATAAATATACTTTCGCATTTAGTAGGTTATAAACTTATAACAGAAAAGGGATTATGATAACATAACATAACATCAAGCCTGTAACTCCCGAAGGGTTGGGCAGAGGTGCACCGAATAGTACCACATTTCGCCATAGTTATGTTTTAAGTCCCATGTAATAGCGATCGAGCCTATTGCCATCAACCGGGCACGAATCTAGACTCCGTGGCTGCTACTGAGAAATTTCTGATGATTGAGATTGGATGAGGATTATTATTTGCTAAGAGAAAAAGCACAACATGAAATACTGGCAAATTTAAAAAAAAACATGACTGTGTCAATTCACACGTGGTAGAAGTGAAACCTTCAAACATTTTGGCTTCAAGATAAACACTGTATAATACTTCCTACCTCATTTTCTCCCACGTTAAATCTTATGAATGTATGTGTCTGTCTCTTTTTACTGTCGCTTTTTCGTTTCATTGAATGTCAAATCACAATGATGCTAAAGAAGTTTTCACTCCAAAAATCCCACACTGAAAAAAAAACATACTGTTTACATTTTCAGTAAAAATATTAAAATTTTCAGCGTCCTGTGGTTCAGTATTGTCAGTTTTGGTACTAGAGAGTACCAGAATAAGCCACTTAATTAACAGGCTTACAATTAGCTATATAACTGGCACCTGCTGTACGCTGCTAGTTATTTTTTTAGACTGTTTTACAATTGTTGGAGATATTTTCAGGAATAAACTCTTTTTGTGAAGATATTTTCAGGATTCAAGAAAAAGCATCGTGGATTAAAACTTTAAAGTGAAAATGGAACTCTTTCTTTTAAAAAATATGCGTAATAGTCGTGGCTATGTTGATTTATGAATGGGAAATAATATGCATGTTTTTAAGATGTATTAAAAATATAATTTTAAATTACTGAACATGGGCCGGCTCAAGGGTCAGCTTTAAGCTGGAATATGGTATAGATCTGCGGGAACTGGGTATGTGTAATTTGATTCTGGTCCATCCTCTGTCAGAGGAGGCAAAATTTATTTATAAATTAGTTAAATTAACTATTAACCGTAGATAAGTAGTTTTCTTTTTGTGAGGCCTATGAGGGTGGCATGATCATGTCTGATCAAACCTTCTATAAAATAAAAAAAGATTAAAAAAAAACAAAAACATTGGCGGCCTCGAACGTTGTCTTAAGAAGAGAGAGAACATAGAGAAGCGCCATTACTTCCAAAGAGTTTTTTTACCTTAGAGCGAATTTAAACATCTTCTTCGTCATCGTTATCAATACTAATATTATATAAAGAGAGTTTGTTTGTAAGCTTGTGGAGGTTTAGGAGACTATCTCCGGATCTAATAATCCAATTCTAAAATTTCTTTCACTGACCAGAAAGCTACTTTATTCGTGGGTGCTATAGGGTATAAACTGTATTTCATGCATATTAGCCAAGCTATCACATTTTTTGCGAGCGAAGTCGTGGATGAAGCGCTAGTCGCTAATAAAATATAATTTTGTCTAAACATTCTGAACTAATATTCAACTTTATCTATCAGAACTGAAGGCCAACACATTTACTCAAAACTAAAACAATTCAAACTACAACCCACAGATTTCCCGATACAATTCTTCCACCAACTTCGTTTAGTTTGTTAAACAATACAGTTTCCTATCGTTTCGCAACACTTAGGAAGTGCTACAAAAAGAACTAAGGAACGTTAAACAATACGAGTAAGATTGCGACTGTAGTGACAAGACACGCGGGCGCGAGATTCGACGGCTTTCTTGCCGGTTCTTCTCCATAGGAAACAACCAACCGAACCGTGCAGCTTTTTGTCGACATTTTATAAGTGCCCATCTGGGCCTATGTGAAATAAAATATTTTGATTTAGATTTTGACGGCCTGGCTCCTCCGTGTCCCAATCAAACGATTGACGCATTCATACGTCGAGATTTGTTTGGATAACCGCAAGGCGCTCTCTGTCGCCGCGAAGCGATCGTTTAGATTCTTCGAAGAAAATTACCGCGTTGAAAGAAGCAGATGAACGTTCATTTCTACGTTACGTTGACTATGTTATATAAACAAAAACTGGCCTAGTGCGAGTTGGCCTCGCGCACGAAGGGTTCCGTATCTATAAAAACGGCAAAAAAATCATGACTGTTGTATTTGCCTTATATATTTAATTTATTTTAATTTAATTATTTATTTTTAAAGTGAATATACAACTAAATATTATGTGAATATTTCAAGCGTCTACCTGTCGCCGTTATTAATATCGATCCAAAAAACCGCAAAAAATCACGTTTGTTGTATGGGAGCCCTTAAATATTTATTTAAAAAAAATTAAACATAAATATTTGATGTTTTAGCGGCAACAGAAATACATCATATGTGAACATTTCAACTGTCTAGCGGTCACGGTTCATGAGATACAGCCTGGTGACAGACGGACAGACAGACAGCGGAGTCTTAGTAATAGGGGGTTTACCCTTTGGGTACGGAACCCTAAAAATGATCAGTCTCGAGTGAATCGTTCACTCGGTCTGATATCGGTTTTAGGGCAAGGCCTGTGGTCTTCCAGGAACGGCAAACTTTTACACTGAGGTATGGAAACACATTTATCCGCTACCCCCGACATTAATGTATCCCCTGTGCAACTTCAATCCTGCTCTCTGACGGCCGCATATCATTTGAATGATCTCTGTCCCGACCCGCGCGCCAATAACTCAGTTTTACTATTACAATACAGTCAAAATAACATTGATCTTTATTTTTGTTACATTATAGTAGTTGTTGGATTGCGGTTGATATAGGGGTAAATAACCTGTAAAGTCAACTTTACATAGCTTTTAAAGCTGTTTGTGTGTACTGCAAGGACTCTCAACAGGAAATAATATCTTTAAGATATCTTATACTGCCACGACTATAAGATATCGTAATTGACTGCCTGAGACTGCCTCGTTGGTCTAGTGGTCGCAAGCACGCTGCTGAGCATGAGGTCCTGGGTTCGATTCCCGGGTGGGGCAACGTTCTATTGGGTTTTTCCGTCAGGAATTTCTCAATAGCAGCTACAGAGTCTTGATTTGTGCCCGGTTAATGGTAATAGGCTCCCCCCTATTACATGGGACTTAAAAAACATAACTGGCGAAATGTGGGTGTACTATTAGGTACACTTTTACCTAACCCTATTATATCTTATAGTACGCTAACACATTTTTAACGACTCATGTTTTTTGGCCTGGCCCCTAGGGATTGATTACTTACCCGCTGTCGCTCCTCACTGTAGTCGAGGTCTTAAACTTAGATCTGTTACGAAGGTAACCTGCCGTGGGACCTGCGCTGTTGTATATCAGTGGGGTAGGCAGTTATATAAGTATTGATATTTATGTAGTTTATATGGGAGCTAAACTTAGTTGGCTGCGAGTTCGTTTGATTATAAACTTCAACCTCGGAGATTGCAAACGCATTTAAGCTGCTTACTTAGGCCTCACTTGCTCTGTTTCTAAGGGCATTTCAATTCAAGTTTCAATGTTTAGTAGTTTAGGTTTTGTGGTATCTTTCACGTAGTTACGAAAGTTTTCAATTCATTAATTCATTGGATTGCTTTCCTTTTTTTAGCGTGTCTATGGCAATCTAACCTATACATACCGAGTCGGTTCAGATCTAAACTTCATCTTGATGTCTAATTGATGCTAGATGACCACCTTCCACCGTAGATTCCATATTCGACAGTTGTCAGGATGTTGCAGTCAGTAGTACGAATTCATTTTCTAAAATTCCTAATTCAGGATATTCCAGGGTTCTTCCGTACCAGTCAACAATAATTAGCTGCCGCTGCAGAGGCTGTGGCTGGACAACCCTGCATGCTACGCGCTGCCCTCGGACTAACGACCTATCTGCTTGGCTGCCACCAGTCACCTACATACTGGAACTTCAGAATAGTGGTTTTCTTGGGCGGTCTGGAATTTAACACGAGCTGCATTCCCAGAACCCACGCCAGTCATCTACTGGGGTGATTCTAAAATTCTGCCTAGACTTATTTTTTTAATAATTATATTTTTGCTATACTCACTCTCCCGAGTTTCATTAACCGCCTGAGCCCTAACCGTTACAGTGGGAGTTAGGTAGACTTTGATGCTATACAGCATGTAACAAAAAGGTGAAGTCATATTTAAAGTGTGGTATAGACCAGCAATCCATCTAGGCAAAAGTCTCCACACGATGGGAGCCGGAAGACAGACGGCGCCGCCGGAGCCGGCCCAGAAAGAGGTGGCGAGACAACCTGGTCGCGTATCGCGAGGGCTGGTTCGAGGAGGTATGGGAAAGAGCTCATGGAAGGAGTTGGGGGATGCCTTTGTCCAGCAGTGGAACAGTACAACAGGCTGAAAGAAAAAACAGAGCATGAAACTAAAAAACTTTCGCCATGAGAATGAGGCATTTTTTTAGCAATAACATAATTGCAAAAAAAAGTTGTTGTCTGTAAAGTCGGTTTACGGACGATAATTATACGTGATAACGTCATAAGGAAACATTGATGAAAAATTGCATAGTTTTATGAATTGAATTGAATTACTATCACTGAATTATCATTATTTTGTATAATAGATGCGTCACAAGCCGAACGTTTAGGCCGATCGTGCCTCTCTATCGCTTGTACCGCGCTCTCGCTTGCACGCTCGGCTCAGGCGGAACGTGACACTTTTGCGTGCGTGCAGCCGGCTTTCATCGATTTATAAGACGCTATCACGTCAAAAATAACTGTCGCATACAATTGGGTCGAGTAGGTATTGTAGGACATTTCATTTTGTAGGACAGCTTCCCATAGTTGAGTTGTCCCATTTGTGAGATGAAAGACAGCATTTTTTTTAAATCCTTTCTTTAAGGAAGAGTAATAAATGCATCAATCAGCTTTTTAAGGAAAAAGGAAATTCCGTAGAAAAAATTACTCAGAGATTAATTCATAGTATTTTCCTCAATTCCCACCCACAAAAATTGTTGGTATTCTCCAACAATACCTTTTATAAATAAATTATCAATCCCCAGCTCATTGTGATTCCTAACAAGAATGTTTTCATGTCAGAATTGTGTGAAAATCTTGAAAATATGTCACAGTTAGCAACATTTACTATTTCTCTACAAAATGGAGGTGTCTGTTTGTTACAATACACTGTCTATCACAGCAACATACGACTGTGCGAAATAAATGCGGTCACGGAAAATGTACTTGAATTGTGATGTTCATCCTTGTTAGGGATGAATAGACATGGCGTAGACGTTAAGAATAAATCTAGATTTATTTATGAAAATGCGACACGTTATAAATACAATATACAGGGTGATGAAGACGTCAAGGCTGCGGGACTGTTGGAAAGAGATACCGCGGCCTTGGAACACAAAGGGCAAGGAAGGAACATAGATGGGTTTTAGTCAGTACAAGTCTGACACTCCCTTCCGCTCTACCCGGAGCGGGAGAAGTAATTTGATGATTTCCCATCCAAAAAAAAAGGGTGATGAAAACTAATTCTATAATACCAAACTTCTACCATACTTAAATACATGCATACCTATTAAATTGGAACCAGAGCAGGACATAATGATGTGGCCTTCAAGATAAACCTATAATAAGAATATGTAAGCGAATGTAATACATTATAATAGCAAATTTCAATACAATATAATCTATAACCACAGTACTATAAAATTATTGTTTAATTGACTTATTAAACACTAGCTGATGCCCACGGCTTCGCACGCGTGGATGTCGGTTATCGCGACCAAAAGGTATAAAGGTACAAAAACTTGACAAATTACATACCTTAACCTTTCTCGAGAATCACTCTATCCATTGATGAAAACAGCATGAAAATCGGTGCAGGAATTTTGGAGTTTATCGAGAACAGACAGACAGACGTGGCCGAGGACTTCTTTGTTTTATAATATGTAGTAATAGTGACGATCTATCGCGATTTATTGCAATCGGCATCTTCTCAGTTCGTTGGCCGCATCCATATCAGGGTTGTCTAGTCAGAGCTGCTCCATCATCAAAGCCAAATCAAACTTAGTTATAGGTTCAAACCTCAGAAAATGATAACGTTGAATAACCTAAATGAATTGTTTCCTATAAATCCCTAAAAGAGTTTCAATATGTAACCACCGAGCTGTTGAAGCTTGTAAGTCTAAAGTGAAGCCATTAAACTTATTAATTATTAAGTAACATAAATATCTACTAACTTGAGTGTAAATGTGTAAAGCTGTCTTGAAGGTGCGTTTACATTGATCGAGTACGTATAGGTAGTCCAGTAGTGTCGGTAGAGTAGAAAAGTTCTGGGCTTTTTATGTCAAGTCGAACCGGAACCGAAACGTGGTCACTCACAATGGGCCTCATCAGAAGGCTTAAAGTTACCCAACGGGCAATGGAGGGGGCTATGCTCGGAGTTTCCTTGCGTGATCGAATAAGAAATGAGGACATCCGCAAGAGAACCAAGGTTACCGACGTAGCCTGAAGAATTGAAGTGGCAGTGGGCAGAGCACATTGCTCGCAGAACGGATCAACTGGCTAACCTAACTACCCTACCAACCCTACCTACCCTAACTACCCTACCTACCCTACCTACCCTACCTACCCTACCTACCCTACCTACCCTACCTACCCTACCTACCCTACCTACCCTACCTACCCTACCTACCCTACCTACCCTACCTACCCTACCTACCCTACCTACCCTACCTACCCTACCTACCCTACCTACCCTACCTACCCTACCTACCCTACCTACCCTACACTACTTACCCTATAGATAGATAGATAGATAGATACCGCCTATGAGGAGCTCGTGGCTAAATAATAACAGCCACTCGGGGTTCAGACTATGCCTCGCATCGCTCGCTTGCCTAAGTGGGTTCGTGGATGGGTGACCACCCATTACATACCAAGTTTCCTCCGTGCCTCAGAGAGGCGTTAAGTCATTGGTACCGGCTGTGATTTGTGGATCTTTGACAGTCGTTACATGTAGTCAACCAGTCTTACCAACGAGTATAGTATTACCCATCGTGCCATAGGGTCAGTCATTACTGGAATGGCAATACTGGTTCTACATACCATACCAACGAATGTTTGGATGTAGTAATGTAAACGCGCCTCCACAACAACGTATAAGTTACAACTTACCCCGAAAATTACGACCATTAACGAAATTTAGTAGACACCAACAATTTCGTGGCCCAATAATCGATACCTCTCCCAGTTTCAATCCAAATTCAACGTTAAAATGTCGTGTTAAAGTTGCCTCTTGAACCGAGGGTAGTTTTGGAACAATTTATCATTTGAGGATATAACTCAGGGTTTTGATATCATATCTGGGAGATAAGGTGAAGAGATGCTTCATTTTATTACGAATATGGGGTAAGCAGAGCGGGTCGCTCGTAATTTTAATGCTTCATAATGTTTAGCTGACGAAATAGCTTGGCATTTTAGCGTTTTTGGTACGTCTTATGGATTGCCAAAAACTAATATTGTTATCATAATCAGACTTAAGAAATATATAAAGTCCCATTAAAATAGATGGACAAATTTTAACACAGCGTTCAGTACGTCTAACCAAAGATGTCCAAGCAAAAAAAAACACAATTTAAAGTGATTTTATTTTGACCTTAAATAATAAGTTACTATTTTTAGCCGATTTTTTTTCTTGTAAGTTATCTAATGTGCTTTTCTTATTTATTTTTTTACCATTGTCCTTATTTTGGTGGTCTGAATGATTTCTAAAAGTTTGTCCATCTATTTTAATGGGATCTTATATAGAAAGGGGATTACTTGGTAGTTCTCTATTCTACGTCTAAAATATGCGCTTTTTAGCGTATTACCTAAGTGAGAACATCTAAAGACTACCCTGTTGTTCTAGTGAGTTTGATATCCAGATTAATCTGGATTTGAAGTGAATAGAATTTCCTGCCCATTCTTCTCCATGAAATCTACGTTGGGCTGTGAACTGTGTAATCGCCTAAACTACAATCCGTTCACAGTTCGTATAGCTAGACTGTAATTAGTTTATTTTTGACTATTCATAAGTGCATGTTACGAGTCTATTTTAAATAAGTCTTATAAATTTGAGTTTGATTGGAAAAAAAAACTTTTGGTTTTTTTCTAGATTTTGGATTATTTTTAGAAAATATTTTTGCATAAGTCTTTTACTTGTACATTTGACTATAGTATACTGTATTTTATTTGGGCTTGTAATAAGTAGCAATACGGCTAACTCTGCAACGAAAGAGACGTCGTTTTACGGTGTCGCGAGTTCAATTTGTTTTTCCCCATCTCAAAAATGCCCAACGCGCCTAAAGAAGTTTTCACTTCAAAATGAGTTCTTCCAACAGGAATTTCTTAGTGGTATGGATTTTTGGTTATACTACAGTTCTGTCTACTCTTTTTAAGAATACAGACGCGATGTTAATACATGGTGATTGATGATGATCCAGAACTAACCCTTGAAACAACATTTCCAACTTTTGCTCAACACAAAGTAGTTAAGTAGAACTACACTTTCCGACAGGAAATTTGCTATCTATTTTCTAGCGTAAAATGTAGGTCTAATTACGAGTTTAAAATTGGCTCAAGCTACAAAAATGCTTGTCATCTTTCGCTAATCTTAAACGTTACTTAAGAAAAAGTTTTGACTGATGTACAATCAGCGGCAAAAGTCAATTAACACTGACACTTTTACAAAGCTAGATTGACTCATAGTTTTACGATGCATTGTATTTCAGCACTTTTAAATTTAGTAGTTAAGGCAAACTAAGACTATACTGTAAGATTTTTTTTTATAAAATCTATAACGTAAATGAGGTACTTGAACAATGAAACTTGGCAAAAGCGATTGCCCGCGACTTCGCTCGTGTTAATTTAGAATTTGACAATCAATTCAGGTTGTACTCTGTTTCAACTTCGGATTCGGATCAAAAGTAGCAATATTTGTATTTAAGTGTCCATGGAGTTTCTTGCTCATTCATCTCCATAGAGATAAATGCTTTGTAATGGGCAAGTTTAGCTTCATCGTTTTGTTGTCAATATTTACGTACTCAGTTCCAAACAGTATTTTTTCAAAAATGGTATGATTCTTAAAACAATGATTATTCCGTTCCTCTTGATTTCCGATTTTAAGGTTAATTTATTAACATTTAAAAAGGAGGAGCTCGTGGCTAAATAATAACAGCTGCTCGGGTCGATCCTTATCCGTGCTTGCCTAGGTTGATCTGTGGATGGGTGACCACCCATTACATACCAAGTTTCCTCCGTACCTCGGAAAGCACGATAAGCCGTTGCTTGGTCCCAGCTGTCATTTGAAGATCTTTGACAGTCGTTAGGTAGTCAGTGGCTAAAAAAGTCTGACAACCAGTCTAACCAAGGGGTATCGTATTACCCAGTACTAACTGGGTTGTGGAGGTCAGATAGGCAGTAGTTTCATGTAAAATACTGGTATTTAGTTGCATCCGGTTAGACAGGAAGCCGACACAAAACATAGCTGGGAAAAGGCTAGGCAGATGATGATGAATTAACATTTAAAAAACGCAAAAATGTCAATCAACTATTGCCACTGACTGTACTTACCATGACATGAAGCAGCAACTTATCTTTCCCCGCTGTTTCTCCAAAAAGATTGCAAAAAGATCTTTGCGTTCGCCAAAATTGTTTTTAGGGGAGACAATTGAATAGAATATCACCAACAAAAGAAAAACAACAACTTTCGGCGTTTTTCTTTGATGTATCGCAGCCTGGTAGGATACGGTGAAAAAAGGAACTCATCTGTCATTGTTGGCATTTCCGTTCAATGACCTGTAAGGGTCATCCGCTTGGTTTTGTTACAATTTATTTGAGGTCGGTGAGCGCAGCATGTTTTCTTCTTTCATGAGTAGGTACATCTCTATTAGCCGTCATCTATTATACAAATTTATAAAATTGAAGTGTCTTTATATTTTAGATGCTCTGAATATTAAAAAACTAGTCCGAGAGACAGACAAAATTCACATTACTTTCAGACTCCCTGCCTACCCGAAATTTTGGTATATACATAGGTAGACCATGTTAATGTTACTTTAATTTAAACTATTGAAAAAATAATGAATACACACGCGAATCATATACATACAAAAAATCAGTTTAGGAAAAAATCATTTAAAAATTCCCCGAGGTTTATTTGAAACTGGCTAAAATCTATACCTCGTTGCAGGCATTTTACAAATAAACCAAATTGAAAAAGTTTGAAACTTTTAAAATAACTCGCATCGTGTGTATTTTCGATATTTGAGATGTCTGTAAACCAATAGTTTCAAAGTGCTACGTAAAATAAATTCAGTAAAAAATAAAACACGTAAAAACGGACGAAATTGTTACTCGGGTGACCACTGAAAACCAGCACTAGGTATGCTGTGAGCTTTCATAGCACAGCATCATGCTGAGTGTAACCTGACATTCACTTGTCAAAATTTAATATTTTGTTCATGTTTTAGATTTATAATTAATTAGCAATTCGCACACAACAGGGCCACCTACCGGGTTCAAAACTATCCTATCTTTCAAGTTTGGAACCCACCATGCAGAAGCATTTCAAAATTTCATTGAAATCGGTTGGGTGGTTTCGGAGATTAACATGTACGAAACATTGTGACCCGTTCTTCTAAATAAAGATCTACGCTTTGGAATGGGCAACTACAGAACTTTAAAGTTATTATGCCTTGTGACAGGGACTGTAGCTACATTGTAATGTTGTCTTTGTTTCGACATTCAAAAGTGCCTGTAATGTAACTGGCCTACTTGAAATAAATGTATTGATTTTCATTTTAATCACGTCATGTCGCTGCAAAAAAATATATATAACCGTTTTCTAAGTATCAGCTATTTCAAAAACTGTTACTAAAGTAAATAATAACCAACAATATCGTTTCTTAATAAAGATCTTTCTTAGCCACCGAACCCATTAACATCAATAATCGCGGCAATAGAGGGTCGCTCGTAAAAACCGAATATTGCCGGATAATACCGATTTTTTCCTGCCTAGATAAATTATTATCGGTTATTTTTTATTATGTCAAAGTTCGTTTTATTGGAGCATCCATCATTGGTTAAGTAACTAAGCTAGAAAATTTGTCACAAAGAACTATAACTTACTAGATAGTGACCTAAGTCAATCCTACTTGATAACTTCAGAGATAAAAACTACTAACAACAAAATTATATGAGTATTGCACGAACCAAGATGTTTTTGAGAAAAGCTTCTATGACAGACGTGTATACGGAACCGGGTGTTAAAGGTACCGGGTTTTCAAAACACGGTGTAAGAACCCACCATGAAATGATTTTAGAACCAAAACAAGTGCAATTTCGCGTAGGTAAAAAAACTGGCCAAATAGGAGTCGGACTCGCGCACGAAGGGTTTCGTACCGTAAACCGAAAAAAACACGTTTCTTGTATGGGCGCCCCATTTAATTATTAAATAATTTATATTTTTATTATTTGTTGTTATAGCGGCAATAGATATACATCATAATGTAAAAATTTCAACTCTCTAGCTATCACGGTTCAGGAGATACAGCCTGGTGATAGACAGTCAGACAGACGGACAGTGGAGTCTTAGTAATAGGGTTCCGTTTTTACCCTTTGGGTACGGTACCCTAAAAAGCCGTTTTTCATACAAAAGAGCAATACTTACACGGGCAAAGTAACTGTAAAAGTTGTTTGTTTTTTTTAATAGCCGACGAAAACTTTAACCCATCTGGTTCTAGAATTATGTGCTGAATTCATGGTAACGAGTATGTACGTCGATGTCTATAAAACCCTAGATACTTTTTTTTAAGTATCACCATTCCTGAAGGCCATTTAATGCACCCTATATTATAACAACCCACACAAAAACATTTAATAGTAAACACACTTCGACCCCTGCTTCACCCCTTAACCTACCGGAAGCACCCTCAGCACTGATTGTAGAGGAGACATCCACAATTTACCGCCATTGTGTAAATCAGCCCCGCCATCTACCCCCATTATGTGAGGGCAGCCCTTAACCCGGATGGGAGCCTTGGCCTAAATAGCCCGGCGAGGAGTTAAGAAGCGATGGAGCAAGGGCATCTCGGTTGTCGTTGGAGTATGCTCAAATTGTGCATGTTTTTCTTTTTGAACTTCAAAAGAAATAAATGTCTCAGCTCTCAGTGCATCAAGGCGCTTATGTTGAAAAATCGGAAATAATAAAAATCTTAAGTATCCCGTGTTAAGTACTAATATCATCATCATCTGCCTGCCTTTCCCCAACTGTGTTGGGGTCAGCTTCCAATCTAACCAGATGCAGCTGAATACCAGTATTTTACATGGAGCGACTGCCTATCTGACCTCCACAACCCAGTTAGTACTGGGTAATACGATACCTCTTGGTTAGACTGGTTGTCAGACTTTTTTGGACCACTGACTACCTAACGACTGTCAAAGATTTTCAAATGACAGCCGGGACTAACGGCTTAACGTGCTTTCCGAGGCACGGAAGAATTTCGGTATGTAATTTGTGGTCACCCACAGACCAACCTAGGCAAGCACGGCTTAACCTAAGGAACGTTTCATTGCCTCAAAAACGCACTTCATAAAGCAATGAAGTGCCTAGAAACTTGAACATTTTCATAAAACTCGCTTACAGGAAGTTGAAAACAATACAGAAACAAAATAATAAGGGCAGCCTTTTAAGGTGGGCTGCGGACTGTTCGAAAGAGATACCGCGGCCCTGGAACACAAAGGGCAAGGAAGGAACATGGATGGGTTTTAGTCAGTACAAGTCTGACACTCCCTCCGCTCTGCCCAGAGCGGGAGAAGTCATTTGATGATTTCCGATCCGAAAAAAAAAGCCTTTTAAGGTGGAAACGTACGGGTAGCCCGCGAAATTCAAAATTTCTTACGTTTTTTGCAATTTTCAGGGCAGTGTCAGGTTGTATGTTGATGAAAAATGAGTCGCGCCAGTATGTATGTAGTTACAGAATTAAAATCATGAAAATTGTCAATACAACCCTCTAAGTTCATTTAACTCCATTAAATGACTTTTTCATGAAATATTCATTGAATAGGGTTACATTAACTTAAAGTAGATAAACCAGTTAATTTTAACGACACTTGTGCGGTAAAAATGTTAGTTGACTTTCAATTTGATAGAAATACACCTGGGATAGTTTACCCTTAATTAAAACCGTTTAATAAAGGGACCCGTATTTTGATAACGAATGAACAATTCTAGTTAAAATTCATTGTAGTTATAACCTGGTCATTATTTAATATTTTTTCGACCTTTCTTTAGGTTTCATTAATATAAAATTGTTTTATGGTTCATGGTCCTTCGAGGCCGGATCCCTGTTATTATGATAATAAAAATGTTGCTGTAACTACGCTATAAAATAACCGGAATTTTCAGAATTTTGCGTCTGTCTTTGTTCGGTATTTTTTATATGTACGACATAGACATTGTTTAACTAATGGATTTAATTGTGTTTCTCTGAAGTGAAAAATATGTAGAATAGTATAAAGTCAAAATTTTTATTATTATTTCACTCTTTTTTCATCCAACTTTAAAATGAAAATGAATTCTACATACAGTATTTTACTACCTAATAAATTAAAACTTACATTCGTGAATTTAACGATTACACTAACAAACATCACAATATCTTATTAACCGACTTCAAAAAAAGGAGGAGGTTTCTTCGACTAACATTTAACTAGAAAAACAACGGACAAGTAGAAATATTTTCTCAAAGGAAAGTGTTATGTATTGTCGCACATACTTACCCGACTGCGTTACATAAGTGAGGTTATGCACGCGATGCCAATGCTCTGTGACAAGAGATATAAGAAATGTGTGTATACAGCGTGTATCGGAAAAGTATGGTCTTAGAGTCTTTGAGCTCCTTGAGTTACAAGTTGAGCTACACGATAACTGACAAATGCTTACACTGACTGGACAGGTCCACTCAAATCTGTGTGGTTCTTTCTTCCAAAGGCCATCTCAGACACTAATCTGCATAGTCCTCATGTGAGTTAACCACGTTTATTTCTAGACTATGACCTCTGAGTTTGTTTCGGCTGTTTCTTCTCAGAGTAGTCAGGTACGAAACACCGGCCCGATCTAGTTTAAAAAAAAACATGACGTGTAAAAGTGTTTGTAAAAACCTATTTGCAAAATAAACGTCATAATATATCATTTAACTATTTTCACTCACAGAATCTATATACGCCAAGTGTCACGGCCATTATTCTCCAGCTCTAATCCCAATTTATTTGGGGTCAAGAGTCGCGATAATAGAGTTAATATTTTCTTTATTCCACGAAATGCCACCTTCAAGTCATCAATATAATTTTTTGTTTGAGGTACATAATATTTTTTGATATTATCTTCCTACAATGCACATTATTTTCTTTTAAAAAATGATGTAAGGTTTTTGTAACAAAATTTTAAAATGTACTTAGTTAAGGTATGAAATATTTTTATTATAAAATAGTTGCAAATACACACACACAATCCCTAAAAAAATATGTCTTTTTACCAAACACCCTGTATAGATATTGTGTGTTTAGAGTGACATGACAATGTAACAAGTTTATTGTACATAGGCGACAAAGTGGTGGAAAGTTAACCTCCATGTGTGGTTAGAGGGTTCGATTAATTGAATATATATATATATATTTTTATTGAAAGGAACAGCAAACAGTTCCAATATAAGAACTTACAACTAATTCAATAAAATAGCAATTAGATTATAATGTAACCCACAACGCTATCCACAAGTAGATAGGTACAGAAGTTTAAATAAAAAGAGTTAAAAGTTAAGAACATTGATAGCAGTACGAGTAGCAAATACTTAATTAAAATTAGATGGTGTTTAACGACTATTAGAGAATTTGTTCAAAATGAAAGCATAAAGATAACAGAATTGTATAATATTATTTGTTAGGAGCACTTGTTATATTTAAAAAGGAACGGCGAATGAGGCTTTTAAATTTACTTATTGTACAATTGAAGATGCCAATGTTTACAAATGTACTGTTGAAGTATGTGTCAATCATACGGCGGACAAGTGAGCGCAGGCCTGAATTAGTTGGGCTGTGGGCTGTTCGAAAGAGATACCGCGGCCCTGGAACACAAAGGGCAAGGAAGGAACATGGATGGGTTTTAGTCAGTACAAGTCTGACACTCCCTTCCGCTCTGCCCAGAGCGGGAGAAGTCATTTGATGATTTCCCATCCGTAAAAAAAAAAAAAAATGGCCTGAATTAGTTTGGCAAGTGTTCAAAGCGAAATTACTTTTTAATATTTATTTAAGCGAAATTTTATTCTAACACCTCCGAAACGAATGATTAATTCGCTATTGTACTACATGGTTATTTTGGCGCGTGATCTTAAACGGAACTAAAGCTGCTATCTTATTTTTTAATACAATTTTCTCAGTGCATCATCATCTGCCTAGCCTTTTACCAACTATACTTGGGTCGGCTACCAGCCGAACCGGATGTAGCTCAAATTGCAGATCAAAGATCTACAAACAATAGCCGGGACCAACGGCTTAACGTGCTTTACACGAAGGAAACTCGGTATGTAATGGGTGGTCACCCATCCATGGACCAACCTAGGCAAGCGCGACTTAACCTGCAGATCGACCCGAAATAAAAACAACCGTATTGTAACGAAAACACATATCACTAGAATAAAAATCAGAGATAAAAACCTATGAAAGCACTGTAATTTAACTATCTTTTGTTATTTCGGTCAACCAATCACAATAGTGTACATGGTGATCTGTGATCTAATTTTACCCTTTAAAAACCGGGTATTTGAATATTATTTGTATGTATTTTTCCTGCTGTCATATCCCTCAATGCTGAGGGTCGTGGGTTCTCCCAAGGGATCACTTTTTCACGGATGTTTTTTCCCGCCGTCATCTGTTTTTATTCTTTGGAGGAGCTCGTTGCTAAATAATAACAGCCGCTCGGGTCGATCTTTAGGTTAAGCCGTGCTTACGTAGGTTGCTCTGTGGATGGGTGACCACCCATTACATACCGAGTTTCCTCCGTGCCTCGGAAAGCACGTTAAGTTGTTGGTCCCGGCTGTCATTTGTAGATCTTTGACAGTCGTTAGGTAGTCAGTGGCCCAAAAAGTCTGACAACCAGTCTTACCAAGGGGTATCGTATTACCCAGTACTAACTAGGTTGTGGAGGTCAGATAGGCAGTCACTCCATTTAAAATACTGGTATTCAGCTGCATCCGGTTAGACTGGAAGCCAACCCCAACATAGTTGGGAAAAGGTTAGGCAGATGATGATCTGTTTTTATTCCTTGCAGCTTGAGTAACGTGAATTCTGATGAAAAGTCAAGAGCATAACTGTGGTGTTGTATATTCTGTAAAGGTTAGTTCAGAACCTTACGCAAATCATAAAAAAACTGGCCAAGTGCGAGTCGGATTCGTGCACGAAGGGTTCCTTACCATAAACCGAAAAAAACATGTTTCTTGTACTCATAATTTATATTTTTATTATTTTTGGTTATAGCGGCCACAGAAATACATCATCTGGGAAAATTTCAACTGTCTAGCTATCACGGTTCATGAGATACAGCCTGGTGACAGACAGCCAGACACACGAACAGTGGAGTCGTAGTAATAGGGTCCCGTTTTTACCCTTGATGTATGGAACCCTAAAAAACATAAATCTTATTTATTTCTGGAAATTAGTGTAAAATGTTTCATGTTATGTTTTAAAACTAGATGGGGGTCGGTGTTTCATACCTGACTACTCTGAGAAGAAACAGCCGAAACAAGTGACTGAACATAAGTAATCGAACTCATTTGTTGTTACCTAGGGGCTGATCCATGCATCATGCTCGTGAACGGGCGCTGTCAGTTGGGACTGGTCTAAGCTGCCACGGTTTATTTTAACTACTTACTTTGTTTTTAAATTGTTGATATAATCTTTTACTCTGGACGCTCTTAACGTGCACGTATTTCTACATCGTTCTCACATATATGTATAATCTCAATATGAATGATGTGACCAAGATTTTGTAACAATATTTTGATTGAAAAGAGTGTCCATGGAGTTTCTTGCCCATTCTTCTCCATAGAGATCTACGCTTTGGAATGGGCAACTACAGTACTTTCACAAGTTATTATGCCTTGTGTCTGTGACTGTAGCTTAGCCAAATTTGTTTTTCTGACATTCAAAAGTGCAATGGTCTAATTGAAATAAATGCTTTTAAGTTTGAGTTATAGAGGCTTATATTGACACCGTTATCAGTCAGACTCATAATGACGTGCCAAAAAGGAAACAGAAAGAAAATTAATAAAAGATATCTCTCTCATTTCAATATCAAAGACATTTCAATATATTTTGAATATCATTAAGTTTTTTATCTGCTTTTAATAATTGTCTGTCTAGTTGGTCTAGTGGTCGCAAGCTACTGTTCAACATGAGGTCTTGGGTTCGATTCCCGGGTCAGGCTAAGTGTTATTGGGTTTTTCCATTAGGAATTTATTTATTTATTTTATTTATTTAAACTTCATGTACAAGAGTGGTACATAGGCGGACTTAATGCCACAAGGCATTCTCTACCAGTCAACCTTTGGGTCAAATAGGACAGCATTGTGGTAGAGTACAAAAACAACAAATAAACAAAAAACCATTTTGCAAATAGTAGTGATACACATAAACGGATACTTACTAATACATATATATAAAGATATAATAAACTAATATATATTATAATACATACAAATAGCCTGAAATACGAGAAACCTTATAATAATTACCATGTCTCCAGTGATGACTAGGTAGTAAGGAATTTAATCAGACTTTAAATAAAACTTCCGAACTGCCCTTTTGAAAGCCATTTTGCTTTCAGCTTTTTTAATGTCAAGGGGTAGCGCATTCCAGAGTCTAATTGTTGAGATAGCGTAAGAAGAGGACATGAAACCAGTACGGTGAGAGGGAATTTGAAGGAGTAGGTTTTTAGAAGCTCGAAGGTCACGACTGTGAGAACTGCCCAACACTTTGAAATATTTTTTTAGGTACTTGGGAGCACAAGGATCGTTTATAATAGTGAAGAGCATGCAGAGAGATCTGAGGGACCTCCTGAGTCGGATAGGCAGCCATTTAAGCTGAGAACGGTACGAAGAGATGTGATCGTATTTACGAAGGCCAAAAAAGAAACGAATGCAATTGTTGAGAAGACGATCCAATTTGTTTAGAAGTTCTTGGGATAAATCAGAGTAACAAACATCAGCATAGTCAATAATGGGAAGCACAAGTGACTGGATCAAATTTAATTTAGTGCTAGATGGGAGGAAATTTTTAAATCTATAGAGAGACCGCAGTGAGTAAGTAACTTTCTGGCTGACCTGAGCTACCTGCTTATGCCAACTGAAAGTCTCATCAATATACAGGCCCAAGTTCTTTACGTGAGGTGAGAGAGGGATTACAGAGTTGCCGAACATAAGCGGCATTAGCATTTCTGAGTAGCAGCCACGGAGCCTGAATTTGTGCCCGGTTGATGGTAATAGAATCGCCCCCTATTACATCATCATCTGCCTAGCCTTTTCCCAACTATGTTGGGGTCGGCTTCCAGTCTAACCGGATGCAGCTGAATATTAGTATTTTAAAAGGAGCGACTGCCTATCTGACCTCCACAACCCAGTTAATACTGGGTAATACGATACCTCTTGGTAAAACTGGTTGTCAGTCTTTTTTTGGGCCACAGACTACCTGTAACGACTGTCCCCTGCTTCACCCCTTAACCTACCGGAAGCACCCTCAGCACTGATTGTAGAGGAGACATCCACAATTTACCGCCATTGTGTAAATCAGCCCCGCCATCTACCCCCATTATGTGAGGGCAGCCCTTAACCCGGATGGGAGCCTTGGCCTAAATAGCCCGGCGAGGAGTTGAGAAGCGATGGAGCAAGGGCATCTCGGTTGTCGTTGGAGTATGCTCAAATTGTGCATGTTTTTCTTTTTGAACTTCAAAAGGAATAAATGTCTCAGCTCTCAGTGCATCAAGGCGCTTATGTTGAAAAATCGGAAATAATAAAAATCTTAAGTATCCCGTGTTAAGTACTAATATCATCATCATCTGCCTGCCTTTCCCCAACTATGTTGGGGTCAGCTTCCAATCTAACCAGATGCAGCTGAATACCAGTATTTTACATGGAGCGACTGCCTATCTGACCTCCACAACCCAGTTAGTACTGGGTAATACGATACCTCTTGGTAAAACTGGTTGTCAGTCTTTTTTTGGGCCACAGACTACCTGTAACGACTGTCAAAGATGTACAAATGACAGCCGGGACCAACGGCTTAACGTGCTTTCCGAAGCACGGAGGAAACTCGGAATGTAATGGGTGGTCACCCATCCACAGACCAACCTAGGCAAGCACGGCTTAATCTAAAGATCGACCCGAGCGTCTGCCTCGCCCCCTATTACATGTGACTTAAAAACATAATTGCCAAAATGTGGGTGTAATTTAAGGTACACCTCTGCCTAATCCTTTCGGGAATCAGGGAAAATGTATGCTTCTTATACAACGCAAGTTATTACTAAGTAACTTCAAGTTATATGAAGTAGAAGCAAGTTGAGAAAATTCAAAGTTTAGTCGTTTAGAAGTTGTGAACTGTGCGTCAACACAGACGATGCGGGGGGTAGTATGTAGGTCATGTGTGCAATATCTTCTGACAGGCGAAACTAATTACTTGCTTGAAATGTAAAGGGATATTTCAGGAAATAGGATGTTGTTATTTACATATATATGTGCCAGTGTAGCAACATATATGAGTTGAGTTACCGAGGTATGTTTGTATTTATTTCCAAGTAGGCACTTTTTGTGTGTGAAAATGGTTTTATTTTGATAATACAGGGTGTAAACCGAGTTTAAAAATATTAAAATATTATACTGTTCCTTTGTCCGTAGTCACTTGGAGTATGCCTCTCAGGTCTGGAACCCCAATTATAATGTCTACATAGATCGTATTGAGAGCATACAAAAAAAGTTTTTAAGGCACATTCAACATCGGTCTAAATCCTTTTCAACGAATTATATCTACCGTTGCAAAAAATTTCATATCCTTCCACTTTATGAAAGGCGTAAAATATCTGATCTTGTGTTTCTATTCAAGATCGCCAATGGAACAACTGGTGTTACCGAGTTGCTACATAAAATCGGGCTGAGAGTGCCGTCTGTGTTCTTGCGTAGACCTCATTTATTGCACACCCCAGTGGTAACCACTACGTACAGACGGAACTCGTACATGGTGAGAGCGAGTCGTATGTACAACGCAATCTGCCAGGAAGCTGAGATCGACATCTTCAATACTAATTTGGTTAATTTAAAGAAAATTTTATGTACTAGCTTCTTCGAGCGTAAATAGTAGCAGTAGTAGTAGTAACAATAGTAATAGTAGTAGTGGTAATAGTAGTAGTAGTAGCGTTCTGTTTGGTGTTATTTAGACTATCAAGGATTTTCTATTTATATAATTTACATACTACATGTGGAAACTTGTAATTGGCCATATTTTGTTTAAACTTTTACTCACTGTCTGTTTAGCTGTAAGTTTTCCTAAAATTAAATAAATAAATAAAAAATAAATAAATAAACAGTTTCTTTACGGAGCCGTCAACCAAGCATTATGTACAGTCAGCGTCAGAGAAAAGGAACCCCCCAAATCTTTAAAGAATATCGCCCGAGCGACGGCGGGCGCGTCACGTGACTCTGGCCCCGAGCAGCTCCCTCCCCCGCCGCCGCACCCATCTCTGCCCGAGCATCCGCCGAGTCGATTCAAATATTATTTGCATGTTTTTAATAATTATAATTATGGTATTTTCGGATTCTGGCCGAACCAAGATAACTTACAAAAAGACACTATACGTGGGGTTAAGGATACGAACCCGCATCACTAGGCGCCAGTGGATTATTTAGACCGTGCCTTATACCACTAGGCTGTTGGCTCAATTAGCAATCTCAAAGAAAATTCGAATAGCATTATTTCTTTTATCGAACAAGATTGATAACGGTCTAATCTCCTAGATATCAAGGTTTAAATTTCAACTTCCACCACTTGTGATAATATTAGCACCTTACCGTCTTGTTTTACAAAATGCAATACGTAACTCCTCAGTTAACTAAAAGATAAGGTTGAAATTAGCATAGATTTATATTTGATAACATTGTTTTGAGCTTAAAAAAACTCTGCAGACGTATTATAAACGTTCGAGATGCTCTTACAGTTTATTAATTTTTATTTTATACAAAATTTATTATTACAGTTAATTTTATTTCCTGCTTTAATTACCAAAAACAGTAAGTCTAATTTTAGCAAAATTTTCACTTTTTCATTTTTATCTAAAAAAACCCTCATTAAATAAAAAAGTTCAGTTTTTTGTGATAAATTCTGTAAAAGTATAAAATTCTGCACACTTTGATGTAAGGATGCTTTAAGAAATTCTTTATAGTTTTGTTTAAATACGTGAATAACAAAATATCCCTAGACACTTTTGATGTGTGTATTTCAAAAACCATCATTTATTATTACACCCACTGCCACAATTTCGCATACAAGTAAAAGCTGCCTGCAATGACTGTAAACTTCTACACAGTTGATAACTGTTTGTCAAAAACACACAGCCCCCCGCATATGAGTCTTATGTGCCCCGCCCTCATAGCAAACATATTAGCTTTCTTTTAGAACTCTGCTCAAATGACTGCTTTGGTATTACTTGAACAGGGCTGAATTTTGCTTAAAATAAAATACAAACTCAAACTCAAACTCGAAAGCATTTATTTCAATTAGACCATTACAGGCACTTTTGAATGCCAGAAAAACAAATAAGGCTAAGCTACAGTCACAGACACAAGGCATAATAACTTGTGAAAGTACCCATTCACAGACACAAGGCATAATAACTTGTGAAAGTACATAAGTTGCCCATTCCAAAGCGTATATTACTATGGAGAAGAATGGGCAAGAAACTCCATGGACACTCTTTTCAATCAAAGTATTGTACAAAATCTTGGTTACATCATTCATGTTGACATTATACATATATGTGAGAATGATGTAGAATACGTGCACGTTAAGAGCGTCCAGAGTAAAAGATTATATGAACAATTTAAAAACAAAGTAAGTAGTTAAATAAACCGTGGCAGCCTAGAGATGACCAATTGACAGCACCCGTTCACGAACATGACCCATTTAGCTCAACTATATTGAAGGGACAGTTACAGGTAGGTACAGTTGCTCTGTTCACATTTATCGCCAGTCTGTGGAATTCACTGCCGGCTTCTCTGTTTCCTGATCATTATAATCTAGATCTATTCAAAGTTCCAGTGAATCGTTTCTACTAGACAAGCGTGCTCCACCCTAGGCTGCGTCATCGCTTTACATTGCTTGTTATAGTGTCAACAGAAATACACATTCTGTGAAAATTTCATCTGTCGTACCTATTACGGATCATGAGATACAGCCCGCTGACGCACAGACAGACGGACGGACGGCCGGACAGCGGGGGGTTGGTAATAGGGTCCCGTCCCGTTGGTTACCCTTCGGGTACGCGAAACCCAGAAAGAAAATACATATGTGGCACCCGCCGACCAACACTGGGCCTACGTGGTGTACATACAACGGCATATGTCGCACCTCCGCTCAAATAGTGCCACAACTCAAAAAATAGTAAAACTCTTTTATTACACCATTTGTTTCAGAAAACTTCAAAATCTTATCTGAAATAGTGTCATGCTTATGGTTTAAATATTTATGCCTTAATGGCACTAGTATCATTATAATGTTTAGTGAGAGCTGTACCATCAAACGCCTTTTTCTCGAAAGTTTGCTTTTTTGACTTACAACAGTATTACAATATTGAGCGGAGATGCGATGTGTTGAAGTTGGAAAATTGTTGGTTGATAGTGTTTAATTTCAGCTACATGGCTACTTAATACATTGATCCCTTTCATGAAGAGCTTGTTCAAGAAAGTATCTTCCACCATCACATCTATTGTATTTCGATGGCCATCCTTAACTTTCCGAGATGGCTCTGTGTCTTGGCTGTCAATCATATATCTATCATCATCATCTGCCTAACCTTTTCCCAATTTCTATGTTGGGGTCGGCTTCCAGTCTTACCGCATGCAGCTGAATACCAGTATTTTACATGGAGCGACTGATGATCTTTGACAGTCGAAGCTTGTTGTATGTATCACCTCATGTAACTACAAAGCAAATAAATGATTTGATTTTTGATTAGTTTGACAATCAGTCTTGTCAAAACTTGTCGTTTATACAGCAACTAGGTTGGATGTCAGATAGGCAGTCGTTCCATGTAAAATACTGGTATTCAGCTGCATCCCATTAGACTGGAACTTGATCAAGATAGTTGGAAAGGGTTTTTCCATATTTTTACAGTCCTCTTTGATCTCTTTATATATTTGGTTTTCTCCTGCCAATCCGGCAAGTACACACAGACTGAGATTCTATGATTTATGACCAGATTCAAATATTATTGTCGAACATGATTCTTGTTGTGTATTTTGGCTTGAAACCAGCTTGTGAATACAGCTTACAATAACAGTTGGAGCCATTTCGTGTGTTGACTCACATAGCTTGTGTGAGGTGGTAAATAGCTGGCTTACAGCTTGTGTTGTGTGTGGCTAAGTTGGTTTGATTGCCTTAGCTGATGTAGGAGACACAATCATTTGAACATTGAGGTTAGATCTGCGTGCCTGCCGATTTTTCCACTTACAAGTAGCATGTTATGTGAAAATCTTGGCCATGATCTTAGATAGAACGTAACAACAGAATCTAGATATAATTATAGAAGTAAATTAGGACAGAATGATCTACAGGGTGTAAGGGACAGTTCTCCACAAACTGTCAGGTTGTATTCAGCTCCTTATTTTGAATCATAGTTCACCGGAATTTTTCTCCGGTTTTTTTTTTCACTTACTTACCTTTACCTTACTTACCTTTTTACCTTTATTTCAATGTAAAATTACATTCCCTGTACGTACTCCATTTATGTCAAAAATGCGGCTGAAAAAAAAAAACAACAACAATGGATGTTGATATACTCTAGCGAACGACGCTTGAAATCAGCTGTTCACTTCCTGCCTAGCTACAGAGTTTATCAAACTCGTCGTCGTGATTGCCGTTCGCTACGTGCGTTTTGCCACGGTAGCGATACATTGCGCCTGACGAAATAGAACAATCTTCCCATAACATTCTTGAAATAATTTCTTGTACCGGTCATCTTAGTATGATTTACTGGATTCGCCCCATCAGTTTGTGGAGGGCTGTCCCTCACACCTTGTGTATAAATAAAATTAAATTGCCACATGTATTCGATCGACTTGACTGTTTTTTTTGTTGGGTTGGTAATTGTCAGGACCAGATTTGTATGAATGAATTTTTATGGAAAATCAACGGACAAAAGGGAGTTTGGATATTACTTTGTATGAAAATCGCAAAAGATTTTTCTTCGTTAGTATATTGCACCCGTGCAAAGCCGGGGCGGGTAAAATAAGCGATTTTAAATGATTATCCTTAATTGAGAATCGCTATTGACATATGAGTTGGAAACGATTCCTATATATTTTTTTTAAATTAGCCTATACCTCAAGTGGTACAATTCCCAATGCTTGGCAAAGGCCAATAATAATCTATACATCTATACTCTATACACATAAATAAAATTGCAGTGTCTGTTTGTAATACATATTAAAATAACCGCTTTTTACTAAGTGCATAATATAGATGTATACACGGTTACCAAAACAACATTTTTATACAATTTTTGTCTGTCTGTCTGTTTGTTCCGGCTAATCTCTGAAATGGCTGGACCAATTTTGACGGGATTTTCACTGGCAGATAGCTGATGTAACAAGGAGTAACTTATTTTAGATAAGTAATTACGGTTCCGTGCAAAAAAAAAAACCCTTGAAATTGGTAACAATATTCGATTCAAATAGGGAAGTGCTTATAATAATAAATAATAGGGATTTTTAATTATAATTTCACGCGAACGAAGGTCGCGGGCAACAGCTAGTAAAACATAAATAAGCATTTTTATAATAACATACAATGATAATTTTACACTTTCCAAGTAGACCAGACCAGATACGCCTGAACAAATATTTAGGTATCTAGAGAGTAGGGAACCAATTTTTTTTGTTTTTTTTTTCTCAACTTGTTTCTACACCATATAACTTGAAGTTACTTAGTAATAACTTGCGTTGTATAAGAAACATACATTTTCCCTGTTTCCCGAAAGGATAAGGCAGAGGTGTACCTTTTTTTTCGGATGGGAAATCATCAAATGACTTCTCCCGCTCTAGGCAGAGCAGAAAGGAGTGTTAGACTTGTACTGACTAAAACCCACCCATGTTCCTTCCTTGCCCTTTGTGTTCCAGGGCCGCGGTATCTCTTTCGAACAGTCCCGCAGCCCTGGCAGGCAGAGTAGAGAACCTAACATCTCGTTTACCAGCGGTTGGAAACCGTACACCTTCCGCTTCCCCAACGCATGGAGCAGTTCCGGTAAAAGTGCGCGCTCTAATGACTGCGGGTAGTGGTAAGAACTGAGAGTAGCGGAGCGGGGAGCGGGTATATGTTATGAGAAAAATTTTTAGTAGCCGCGACTTTGGTCGGCGTGAAATTATAATAAAAATATTATTTCCCCATTTGAATCGGATTTTGTTAACAATTCCAAAGGTTTTCGTTTCCAAAATAAAAATATCGTATTTATTTGCATAGATTTTCTATTAAAAAAATAAATGAACTTTTTTTAAATTAGCTTTTTACTGAATCCACATAAAAGTACCTACATATGAGGTTTGTATTTTTGTCTTTCTGTCTGTCTATTTTTTCCAGCTTATCTCCGAAATGGCTGGACTGATTTTGATTGGCAGATAACTGTTGTTACAAGGAGTAACTTAGGTTACTTTTATTTTAGACATACGTGAAAAAGTGAATCTGTATACGATTCTTACATTGAAGCAAAACCAGCCGCAGACTTTAAAAAAAACGATGTATTTTTTTCCATTGCAGCTAAGTAACTCGTTTATATTTTTACATTGAATTAACCTCGTGATAATAATAAATTAAACGGTATTTGCTGGCGTTAGCATACGCATCACAAAATAAAAATACTAATTTCATTTGCCACTCCAAATACCAACTTTTTAATTACATATTTCTAAACGTCGCTCTGCTGTTCCGTATCCTCAACCTTAGCATAGCGTGAGTGCTGTCGAGTATGAACGCGCGTCATCTAACACAACAAAGTAATTGTCGACTTACTTGTTTTATTTCCGTTTTACGTAAAAGTTTTTTTTTGTTGCTGTGTTCATTTAGTTTCGATTACAAGGTCGGGCAAATTTTAATTGGGTTTTTCTGTCAGTAATTTCTCAGTAGCAGCCACGGAGTCTGGATTTGTGGTTCAGAATGATGTACTGAACTGGTGGTAACCATTTGTGTGTCGATGTACTTTGTATACTAACTTATAAGCGCGGCTTCGCTCATGTTAAAATCTGAATTGTCCCACAGGATCGTACTACCAAAACTCAAACTCAAACTCAAAACTCAAAAGCATTTATTTCAATTAGACCATTACAGGCACTTTTGAATGTCAGAAAAACAAATAAGGCTAAGCTACAGTCACAGACACAAGGCATAATAACTTGTGAAAGTACTGTAGTTGCCCATTCCAAAGCGTAGATCTCTATGGAGAAGAATGGGCAAGAAACTCCATGGACACTCTTTTCAATCAAAATATTGTTACAAAATCTTGGTTACATCATTCATATTGAAATTATACATATATGTGAGAACGATGTAGAAATACGTGCACGTTAAGAGCGTCCAGAGTAAAATATTATATCAACAATTTAAAAACAAAGTAAGTAGTTAAAATAAACCGTGGCAGCTTTGAGATGACCAGTCCCAACCGACAGCGCCCGTTCACGAGCATGACGCATGAATCAGCCCCATTCAGCTCAACCATATTGAAGGAAGCTAAATGACCCGACACACCCGCCACCATCAGCGAGACATTTTAGTGAGCATGACATTCTCTCACCCACCAGGGTAAATTCAAGTCAATGAAAGATAACCAAATGTAAATGGTAGCTTTACAGTACATAGTACTCACACATGTGCTATGCAATTATATAATACTAAGTACAATACAAATAGTTTCTTATGTGATAATCCAGGCTACAAAGTACCTGCGTGCCAAACATCCAAATCTGTTCAGTAGTTTTTGCGTGAAAGACTTACAAACATCCATCCATCCAGACACTCACTTTCGCCTTTTTAGTAGTACACACGGCGGCACATGAAGCTGTACATTTCTAGTATAACTTGGCCTCTCTTTGTATAAGTTTCCTGTACAATGAGAGATCCACATAAACTGGTTTTTATAGCTTGATTGGCTGTCGTCGTGTGTACCTAGTATCTTAAGATTTTGCTTAACATAACTTGTAACACGAAAATAATGAAAACAGTGATACCCTAAGCAGTGACCGTCAGACTGCCAAATCATAGGTCTCAAATTCAAACCCAAGGCACGCACGTCTGAGCTACCGCGGCCCTGGAACACAAAGGGCAAGGAAGGAACATGGATGGGTTTTAGTCAGTACAGGTCTGACACTCCCTTCCGCTCCGGCCAGAGCGAGAGAAGTCATTTGATGATTTCCGAACAGAAAAAAAAAAGACACGCGCCTCTGAATTTTTGGATTCATGTGCGTCTTGTATAATTATCACTTGCTTCGGTGAAGGAAAACATCGTGAGGAAACCAGCATGCCCGAGATTTCTCGACGGCATGTAAAGCCAAGTCAGAGGCTCATGAGCGGCATAAAAACTGACACTAGGTTAGGCACTAACCACACGATAAAGAAAGATTTAACTTATCGTGCGTGAGCGCATTTATAATATTCACGCCATCGGTACCAACAAATGATCGTGTTTTGTTTCGTGTAAAACAAAGGAATGAAAGAAATCATTTCCTTTTCACATTCCAAGTGTTTTTTCCTTTTGTTAATAATTGATTATGAAACGTTATGATTATAATAGAAGTTGGGTAATGCGAGTTATTATAATCTTGGTACAAAACAACACAGAGGCTTTTCTATGTTCTAATATTTGTATGCCATTTTTGAAGTGAAAACTTCTTTAGCATCGTTGTGATTTGAAAGTCGTTGAAAGGAAAAAGCGACAGTAAAAAGAGACGGACAAATAAATTTATAAGATTTAACGTGAGAGAAAATGAATAGGAAGCATTTATACAGTGTTTATCTTGAAGCCAAAATTTTTGAAGGTTTCACTTCTACCACATGTGAATTGCACACATGTTTTTTTTTAAGCTTTCACGGTAAAAACTAAACTTAAACGTGTGATACTGTGAGTAGGTTTTGCCGTGACTTACTGTCGAGTCCCGTAGCAAAAGACAAAGTAAGAGTGTAGACAGATTTGTCTGCACTTAACAAGTGATTTCCATTCGCCCGCATGCGCGAACATGGCGCTTACAACAGCGTCAAAACATCGGGAGCTCAAAGAAATGAACAATCACGAACGATGTCCCGAAAGTGACAGTATAAGTTTATGCCAGTCTAAGTCTAAGTCGTCATAAGACCTTAATGTACCATGCCTCGTTGGTCTAGTGGTCGCAAGCGCGGCTGCTGAGCATGAGGTCCTGGGTTCGATTCCCGGGTCGGGCAAAGTGTAATTGGGTTTTTCTATCAGGAATTTCTCAGTAGCAGCCAACAGAGTCTGGATTAGTGCCCGGTTGATGGCAATAGACTCGCCCCTTGTTACATGGAACTTAAAACACATAACTAGCGAAATGTGGGTTTATGTGAATTACACCTCGACCCAACCGTTCTGGGATTACAGGCGTGATAATGGGGGCTATCGCGCATGAACTTGAACAAAATTCGCTAGAGGCGTTCGTGTAGAGTAAGGTCTTCCGAAATGTCAGATGTCATAGAGTTTTCGCTCGTTGCGTGCTTTTTTATCACGTATTTTAACTAATATTAATGATTCTGGTTTACATTGAGCCATTCCTGATTAATTATGACTTTAAAAATTTTAACTAGCAACTTAGGATCTTATTTGTTAGTACTTGGAGGTAGAATGATTTTTAAATGTTTCATGCTTGTTAATGTTAGGGAAAATATTTGTAAATATGTATCTGAAGTTTACACTATGTTGATATATGAAATTAAATAAACTTTTAATGAACTTATTTGTACTTTAAAGTATAAAATAGAATTAATGACAGGACTTTACCCGACAATGGCGCCATCTGGTGAGCTTAAAAACGATAGCCCCCATTATGTTAATATCGCATACCCCGTCAACCTTGAGTCCGTGACAACCGTCATCGCTACGAAACAAATGACTACCAAATGATTTGTGTGTGTCATTTCCTACTCACATTCTGATGTATTGTTTTATTTTGCCGCGTGATGTGCTTTCGATGGCAGCCATTTTAACTGATACGGTGTTGATTTTAATAGGATTATGCTAAAAGGTATATTGTCATTTTGGGTGTCAAATGGAGTAGAATGAGTTTTTCATTGGTAGATTCAAATTCGGACATTTCCTCGTTGGTATTGTGGTTGCAAACTCTAATGCTGGTCGTGGTTGGAGGTCTTGGGATCAGTTCCCAGGTAGAGATGAAGCGTATATACTAGAACAGATCCAGGGATTAGGTATTTAACAAGACTAGGCTGCACCTATTCTAACTTTTAAAATACTTGATCCACCTAGTCTCACTGTGCCTACGCAGTGCACGGCACCCGCGGCCCGCGCGAATCGAAGTACCGACTGTACTAGACTATGCTGCTATCTCGCTTCACCGTGTCGTCGGGGCGCGGTGAAGCGAGATAGTAGCATAGTCCTAGCTCATCCATGTTTGCCAAAATCATTCGTGAGTCAGTCACTTGAATTTGAACCTTAATTCAAAAGGCATAAAAGTAACGCGATGCGCACTCGTATTTACATAGATCATACGTGTGCCAGTCGTATGAATTTGAACCATATCTCAATGGCATAAAAGTTACGCGACGCGCACCGTGTTGTGGAAGAATATATTCTGTCCTTTTTTAACTACACTATTCCGCAGTCTTTCCATCCTTGTCTGTCAATACTCGAGATCGAGACTAGTCGGGACTAGGCACTAGGCAGACTTTATAGAATAAGTAGAATAGATACTTTGACAATACTCGATGCGAATGAAGACTATATGATGCAGTCGAGTATCAAGTACGGACTCGTGCGAATGTGATCTCGATTGACGTATTAACTTCTAGCGGACTTATTTAGTGATCGGTTTTCGTAACGAAGTTTTAATATATTGTTAAAGAACTTAGATCTATTTTTAATGATTGTAAATAGGTATGCGATTTAAACAAAAACAAAAGCAATGATTGTATATAGTTACGTCATTTAAAAAAAAAAACAACAAAAAGCAATTATTGTATATAGTGTATAACAATGATTGTAAATAATTATGTGATTTAAAAAAAAACAAAAGCAATGATTGTATATAGTTACGTGATTTTAAAAAAAAAACAAAACAAAAAGAAATTATTGTAAATTACATGATTCAAAAAAAAAAAACAAAAAAAAAAAGGAAAACAAAACATATTAAGTACTCTGAAAAATGAATTGAAATCTTTTAAATACGCTAACAATCTTCAATGTAGATAAATCTATACGTTGACAGTCCTAAGCCTGTGTAAAGTATGAAGGGAAGATTACAATTCATTACTGCGTACGTACGTACTACACGTATCGTTGTTACGCAAAGACTAAGAATCACTATAAAGTATGCGTATTTCATGGACTAGGTGGACTAGGTGGAACAGGTATTTGGATCGAGTATTTGTACGGACTTGGACTAGGTGCACCTAGTCCAAGATTTGCCTAGTACGACCCATCTCTATTCCCAGGTAGGGAAAAGTCTGTTGTATTCTTTAATCAAGATTATCTCAATAGCCGTGTTGACGGCGCGTTCGTGTTCCGCGCCTCAAAGAGATGTCAGCAAACAGGGAGGGGCCCGCAAGGGCCGATGCCTGCCAGGGCTGCGGGACTGTTCGAAAGAGATACCGCGGCCCTGGAACGGAAAGGGCAAGGAAGGAACATGGATGGGTTTTAGTCAGTACAAGTCTTACACTCCCTTCCGCTCTGCCCAGACCGGGAGAAGAGAAGTCATTTGACGATTTCCCATCCGAAAAAAAAAGATTATCTCAATAGAAACCTTGAGTCTGTTGTCGGAGTGAGTTGTGTCCAGTCGATAGCAAAATATGCCTTTGTGGGGCTCAAATTTAACTGGCAAAGTGTGGGAGTATCATAGTTCAGTCTCTGCCTAGCCGCTCGGGGATTATAGGCTCGATGTAATTATCTGTTATGATAGACTTTAATCTGAACTTTTTCATGGAATAAAAACCAAGTAGTTCAAGATATTACGTGAGCACTATATCATTAAAGATAAACACAATCTCATGTCCATTAGGCTTTTAGGAAATGGTAAAGCACTAGGTATTTCGTGTTTTCCTTTAATCTTGGCAAAGTGTTTTCTTATCAGATTATTACAAAGGTTTTTTTGTGTCCATGAACTTTTTCGTACACCTAATCTAGTAGATTGGACCGAGGTCTTCTTTGTTTTAATGACTACAAATTAGGGTCGGGTTTAATTGCGGCGTATACACGTCTTATAAATCGATGAGCGCCGGCTGCACGCACGAAAACGTGTCACGTTCCGCCTGAGCCGAGCGTGACAGCGAGAGCGCGGACAAAAATCGTTCGCGCTCATTGCTAACTTTAGTTAACTTGTATGGAAATTTTCAAAGTGTTCAAACACATTTATTTACGTGACTTCCTGATCATTGAAATCAATGACGGTGTGATTGGAGTTGTGGCTAAGCGACTGGCTGCTGCGCTGCGTGTCGCGGTTGCTCACGGAACAAATATTTGTATGGCCTACATTTAGTATTGTTCCGGGTCTGGCTGTTTGTATGTATGAATTTAACATTTGTAAACACACCCACGATACAGAAGAAATTCCTAGTGTTGACAAAGATCTTAAAAGAAAAAAAAAATCGTTGACACCGAGCTAACAACTTCAAGGAATGCGACAAGCGAAGCTGTTCAGTTGTTTTCTTCCCGTGAGCACCGTCGTGTCGCGATGTTGCGTGACATGCTTTAAGCAATTTTTTTCATCCTTTCCCTTTGCTCTCACTGTATCAGCAAGCATGTCGTCTAAGCGTAGCTCACTATTTTATTGGCCTAATCTTGACCTCAGTCTTGCCCTGATGAGAGAGATGAGGTTTACGATGGAACAAGCTAACCCAAATTAAGCTAACTCGCTACTTAAATAGATTCGAGTTATATGAACTTGGGAACACTGACGAAGCCTGTAGTTCATGGCCAAGAGTTAAAACAATTGACACGGGATTCGCCTCAGTTTAAACAGTTCCTTATCAACACAAATTCTTAGTTACCTTACCTACCTTCTTCCGCTCTCCGCTCCGCTACACGCTCCGCTCCTCTCAAACCTAACCGTTACGCGTCCCTCAAGCAAAACAGCCGTCATCGCTGCTAATGCGGCTCAAATGATTAATTACTTGTATTCTTGCTTCGCATTGTATTGTATTTTGTTATAGTTTAGCAATGTTCTGTCTTAGAATGTATTGTGGGTAATGGTGGTGAATGCTGCGTCAGCGGTGTTCAGAAGGTTTTCATTAGGGAGAGGGGGGCGCAGGACGAAGGGAGAATAAACAGCTGTTCCATGAATTTTGTGTGGGAATTGAATTTTTGTATGAAACATTTGATCAGGCTTGTTTCTTCCTGTTAAATATATTTTTTTTGTTTATTGTACATGAAACTAAGTAACACTGCGAAAAATAATAATTATTACTGAGAAAAGAGTTTTTTGTTTTTGGTGTGAAAAATCATGGAAAACCATGATTTTTAACGCACTCAAAACTTTGTGCTGGTGCTGCATTGAATATTACAGAGGTTATGAAGGTATTTCAAGTGAAGTTACAACATTTCCTTGACAGTAAAAGAAAAACTTGTGAAAAACTTAGAACTTTGACTTACAATATGATCCCCAGGTATGGTGTAGCTCTAGATTTAGAACAAAATATCGCAATGATGGGAAGAACAAGTACCTATCGGCCTCCCCCAAAAGTCGCCACATTGACCGTTCCCGTGCGACACCCTTTATTTAAATATATTTGTCTTTACCCCTTCAAGGTAAACATAACTCACAATTACCTTCACAACCTATTTAAAAACCGATTCACAATTAAACTCAACTTTACCGTTAAACGAGAACACTAACAAACTATCGAGCGAGTAATCCCGGGGCTATCCCCGGGGTCCGAAGTCCGGGGCTCAAGCCAAACTTGTAGTGGCCGTTAAATAAATAATTAGCCACTCAATCCCGGCCTGGTAATCTTTGGGGACTGCTCAGTATGGTACAGGTCTCAGGGGCCGATTGGAGAAGCTTTAGAAGTAGTTTTGTTTCTTGGAGGTTTTAAGCGGAAATGGTAGCAAGGTCGTGTTTCTTTGGTGAATAATAAAGGCACGTGAAGATATTATGAAATCATGATTTCAAACGGATTGGTCATTCGAGCCGGATTTTAGTTTACTTGTTAGTGGTATCCGGCTCGAAGGACTAAAATGATAGAACATGTTTATAGTATTAAAATAACTTAGAGTAGTAAATATAGAATTATCCCAATATTTCCGCAAAAGAAAATTTATTCTTAAGTTACCAAAATTAGTCAAAATCAGTCGAAACGTCGAATACAATAAGATTGACTCTAATAAAAGTTCAAATGGGGTTCGTATCGATGAGCAGATGTGAAAAAAATTTCATTACTTTTCATCTTGTTTCCTCTCTTTTTTTCTTATGGCGAACCATTTGAGCACTGCAATGTTAAACGAAGAAGACCTTCAACACACCTGTTCTATCACAATTAATTCACTTCTGATATGGCATCACTGTCAAAATTACGATGATCTTTAAAATCGTTAAAATAAGGTTGCTTTTCGGTTATTGCCATGGACAAATCTACCAAATAACCGTAACCTTTATTTTCATTTCCATAAGGTTGTTATTAGATGTAAAGCAAGCGTGAAGGGACTGCACCTGTAATTCTGAAGGCGACACCTATTTGAGTAAGAAAGCAATTACTGGGTCCTTTCATCCTTCGGAGCCTTATTATGTAATTAAGGTCCCTTTGTCATTGCGTACACTTCTGACTAATTAGATTTACGAGACAATGAGTACATGTGGCTTCTTTGGGTGATTATTGTTATCTCGGGAGAAGGTGGGCGGAATGGAGGGGGGGGGAGGGGGGGAGTGAATGTTATAGTTTCGGGTGTAAAAATAGGATTAATGTGTGGTATTTAAGGAGGATGTAATGTAGCTTATTGTTACCTTATGAGTCTTTTGTGAGCCTAATTTTTATCGATTCCATCCAGAGCACACAAAATAAGAACACATTTTTGGGAGCACGATAAGTATTCCACAAAGCTTTCCGGCATATTTTTTTGTACCAATTCTACATTTGGTCTTCTTCTTCTTTGGCGGCACGGTTGGCGCATTGACTGTTGCGCTGCGTGTCGCGGGTTCAATCCCCGCACGGAACAAATATTTGTATGGACTACAGATAGTTGTTCCGGGTCCGGCTGTTTGTGGATGTGACTTTAAATGTTTGTGAACGCACCCACGATACAGGAGAAATTCCTAGTGTGGGGCAACGTTTTAAAAAAAAAAATGTCTATGAACTCAAAATGGTCTTAGACTAGTATGTAGCCACCTGCACAGCAGTATAATTTGCTTCGATTAAATCTTGATAGGTGCATGTGGTTGTGCAGGATGGGCAGGACAGGAGGTGGAGCATATCCTGCAGAGGGGCTCCACACTGGCTACTCATAAAAAACTATTCGAGAACTATAAAAGACGACAAAAAAACTACAGTTTAATAGATTAAATTAGCATTAATTGATTGAATAGTTATATATTATAATAAATCTACTTTTGATTTTCTAGTGGTTTCACTCAAACTCAAACCATTTATATCAATAAGACCATTACAGGCACTTTTTAATGTCACAAAAAAAAAAAACGAAGCTACAGTCACAGTCACAAGGCATATTAACTGTGAAAGTACTGTAGTTGCCCATTCCAAAGCGTAGATCTTTCTGGAGAAGAACGGGCCAGAAACTCCAAGGACACTCTTTTAATTCAGAATAAAGGGTATAAAAAGACTCTTAACGAAGCCGAAAGGCAAGCCAAAGGCTTTTTCTCCCCGTCATTCCCGTCACGCGATCATTTTTGGTTGTAGACCATACCTGGGAACCTTCTAGTTAAGGAGATATTGGGGGTCAAAGTTCCAACTTTTTAGCAAGATTTTTTTAACACACGTTTTTATTTTACTTAAGACACCTTCACAACCCCCGTATATTCAATCCATCCATCAGCACAATGTTTTGAAGGCGTTACATTGAGTCCTACCGTAAAAAGTGAATTTCAATCCAAAAAAAAAGGTCGCTTCTCAGCAATAATTTTTGCGTTAAGTTACTTAGTTTGATGTACTGTGTGCTTGGTTGACGGCTTCGTGAAGAGTCCGTTTACACCCTGTATTGTTACAAAACCTTGGTTACATCATTCCTGTTGTGATGGTACATTGTGAGAGAAAGATGTGCACGTTAAGTGTCCATAGTAAAGACAAAACAAGAAAAAAACAAATTAACATCTTCGTAACCGTGACTTCGTAAAAGGAAATATAATTCTTGAGTCGAAACTGGTTTCAAACAAAGATCATTTTTTCCTCCGTCTCAACTAGGTACGAACCAGCAGTTCCGATGGCGGCCGAAGGGATTCAAATAAGCCCTGGCAACTAACAGATGTTTGTACCAGTAGACCTTGTGTAAAGAAAAAAATAAATCCAATATTTTCAATTGTATCCTAAGTAGGTGTATAGGCGTATTCTAATAATGCGCAAAAAATCCAAAATATTGTATCAATGTTAACGAGAATTACTGCTAATTCCTGACCCCTGTCGCCTTTAAGGCTCCCACGCAAAAATATTAAAATTGTTCATTCAAACGCGCTTTTGATAGAAGGTTCCTCACAATGTTTTTAATCCCTGCTATTTTTAGATAATTAAAGAATAATTAGGTTCATTAAAAAAATAATGTTTAATGGTGTCTTTGCTAACAGTAGGTAATTATAATTTAGAAAACAACAGTTGAGCATTAAATTCAACACAAAAATAAAAGCGCGTCAAGCCATTGGTCCCGGCTCTCATTTGTAGATCTTTGACAGTCGTTACAGGAGAGTCAGTGGTGCGGAGTCTGACAACTAGTCTTATCAAGGGGTATATATTACCCCTCATTAACTGGATTGTGGAAGGTCAGATAGGCAGTCGTTCCATGTAAAATACTGGTATTCTGCTGCATCCAGTTAGACTGGGAGCCGACCACAACAACACAAGGAGCCGGATGGGCTTTCAGGTGTTATGTCAACGGAATGTTCAGCGACGTTTCACAAAATCTTATGAATTTGAAAATATGTAATTTGTTTTTTTGACGTTAACGTCTTATAAATCGATGAACGCCAGCTTCACGCACGAACAAGTGTCACGTTCCACCCGAGCCGAGCGTGCAAGCGAGAGCGCGGACCAAGCGATAGAGAGGCACGATCGGGCTAAGCGTTCGGCTTTTGACGCATCTATGTACTATACAAAATAATGATAATCCAGTGATTATAATTCAATTCAATTCATAAAAATATGCAATTTTTCATCAATGTTTTCTTATGATGTTATCACGTAAAATTATCGTCCGTAAACCGACTTTACAGACAACCATTTTTTTTTTCTTTTTCATAGGATATTTAGCACGAACAATACTTGTTCTCCCTGATAGTGTTCCATGGATTTCATACAATCTTCTGGTGCAATATGATATTTCTTGAAGCAATTAAGTACCTCTAAGAACTTATTCATATCTTTATTTGCATTCCATAATGTGTGAAGATCTCGTGGCTAAAAGGAGGAGCTCGTGGCTAAAACAATAACAGCCGCTCAGGTCGATCTTTAGGTTAAACCGTGCTTACCTAGGTTGGTCTGTGGATGGGTGACCACCCATTACATACCGAGTTTCCTCCGTGCCTCGGAAAGCACGTTAAGCCGTTGGTCCCGGCTGTCATTTGAAGATCTTTGACAGTCGTTAAAGTAGTCAGTGGCCTAAAAAGTCTGACAACCAGTCTTACCAAGGGGTATCGTATTTCCCAGTAGTAACTGGGTTGTGGAGGTCAGATAGGCAGTCGCTCCATGTAAAATACTGGTATTCAGCTGCATCCGGTTAGACTGGAAGCTGACCCCAACATAGTTGGGAAAAGGCTAGGCAGATGATGAATGTGTGAAGATCTTACAATTGGCTTAAAGCTAAGGTACAATTACGGACCCTGTAGGGCACAGACAGTGTAAACTTGTGCTTAATATTAATTAACTAACCAAATTATAACATTATTTTTTTTGAGATCTGTTATAATAAAGGGTGTAAACAGACTCTTAACGAAGCCGAAAGGCACTTGTTCTCTCCGTCATTGCCATCATTTCTTTGCTGTAGATCATGCCTGGGAACCTTCTAGTTACGGAGATATTGGGGGTCAAAGTTCCAACTTTTTCACTAGTTTTTTTTTTAAATACATGCTTTTGATGTAAGATTTTTACTTTAAACATCTCCAGGACCCCCTTACTATTCAATCCATCTATCAGCACAATGTTTTGAGTGCGTTACTTTGAGTCCTACTGTAAAAAGTGATTTTTCAGCTCAAAAAAAAAGTCGTTTCCCAGCACTAATTTTTGCGTAAAGTTACTTAGTTTGGTGTACAGAATGCTTGGTTGACGGCTTCGTGAAGAATCTGTTTACACCCTGTGTACCTAATAATTGTTTGGTAAAATTACATTAAAACATTTTGGTCACTTACGAAACTCAAATCGTATTGGTCAGCTATTCAATCCAATAACACCCAATATCTTATTGTTCCAGCATCAGCCCTGCCGAGCCCGACAGCCGCCGACGATGACGACGACGAGGACGAGACGACGCAGCAGAGCCGAGCTGACGCTGATGATGATGGCAGGATCTACAAGAACCCCAGGAACTCCCCCTCGGCGCAGTGCCCTAGAGATGAGGAGCAGGCTACCTTGCTGGTAAGACACATAAAAAGCCACCACCATCATCATGAAAATCATTGGCAGGCTTGTTTCATCTTCACGTAACATCATGCCTGTAATCTCCGAAGGGTTGGACAGAGGTGTACCTAATAGTACACCCACATTTTTCCAGTTATGTTTATATCCCATGTAATAGGGGGCCAGCCTATTGCCATCAACCGAGCACAAATACAAACTCCATGGCAGCAACTGCGACATGCCTGATGGAAAAATGTCTAGTGGCTAAACTAGCCATTTCTTTAACTACCCATTAGATTTAACGATATTACGATTTGAAATGTAACTCTTCTTACAAGTTTTCTTATTTCAGGGTCAAAAGTGTCTTCGTAAGTGCTCATCCGACGAGGACTGCAAGAGTAAAAAGAAGAAGTGCCTCTGTGACGGAGCTTGCGGCATGTCCTGCATCAAACCAGGTCAGTGGTAGAGATACAAGGAGTTACTGATTGACGATACGTATAAAAAGATGCGGCTTATAGTTGAATGGAGTGAATTTCTTGAGAAAATGATAACATAGTGATATCGTTTGGAGATGTCTTAAAAACGACAAAAGTGTTTTGACCAATAAGTTCTTTGCCCACGATAGAAAGTCGTTTCTTGGTTTTTGTAAAGTTGAAAAGTTTGACGATGACGGGTCTTTAAAACAGGCAAACAGTTTGTGTTTGTTGAAGTGAAACTTCTAATGCGACTTCCAACAAGGTTGCGTTAAACGTTTAACGCTAACATGGAGGGGGTATGAAAGTACTGTTGCGTTAAACGTTCAACGCTCCTGGGGAGGGGGAATAGAAAGAGACAGAGCGACAGTGAATGCGTCACATTACGAAGTTTCACTTCTTCCGCGCGGAGGCTCCACGCACTATTTTTTTTTCTTCGACTTTAACCATTGTCTCGGCCCTTAGCAGTGGTTTCAGTAAACCAAGATTTTCGTTGAAATGACGATGTGAAACTAGAAAGTATTACTAGTCTATACACGGAGCAGGAACACTGACACTGAAACGGTTTCCGGTAATTTAGAAAACAACAGCTGTT
Organism: Lycophotia porphyrea; assembly: GCA_950005105.1. Lineage (NCBI taxonomy): Eukaryota > Metazoa > Arthropoda > Insecta > Lepidoptera > Noctuidae > Lycophotia > Lycophotia porphyrea. Next base: position 14,412,729 of record OX465406.1, read on the forward strand.
CTATACACTTTGATACACAATCATACAACTAAGATGAACCACCGGAGGGTGTGATCGAGTGATTTTTGGAGTGAAAACTTCTTTATTATCGTTGTGATTTGAAAGTCGATGAAACGAAAAAGCGACAGTAAGAAGAGACAGACACATAAATTCATAAGAGGGAGAAAATGAGATAAGAAGCATTATACAATGTTTATCTTGAAGCCAAAATTTTTGAAGGTTTCACTTCTACCACGTGTAAATTCCACACATGTTTTTTTTTATAACTAACGAAAAAAAATTATGTTGGTGGGTTCAGAATGTTGTACTGAATACCTAACCGATGGTACCTAACCGAAATAACGTCAATGTCCCTTCCACTCAAAATAATTCTGGTATACTTTTTCATATAACTGTGACGCACTCACGAATTGTTATAATCATCATCATCATCAGTCTATAATGTTCCCACTACTGGGACACAGGCCTCCTCTCTATGAGAGGGAATGGGCTATAATGCATTATAGCCCATGCCCACGCGGGCCCAGTGCGGATTGGTAGATGTGACATGTCTACGAATTTTATAATAGTAAACCAAAAAACCACACAAGCACAAGCTGAAGCATTCTAATAGAGAAGCAATCACACAAATTCATGCATTTTATTTGCCGGTTGTAGAGGAAATGGGGCGATATTCACAAGAGGCTCGTAGCGTTGTGGAAATTGTACAAATTGCATAGATGTCGGTCCTAGCGCGGCGCGGGCTGTATGCTAACGGTTATTGCGACTTATATCGCCAGAATTATGTGGGAAATAGACTTGAATTGTGGAATTGTTGTGAATGGTCGTTCGGCGATGATGATGGAGCTATTTTACTCAATGATAAACGTGAATTATCAATACATACTACCGATAGAATCAGTACTTTTAACTTGCTGAAAATCTCCCACGTAGACACGAGTTGCCTTCCAATCTTTAAATAGACTCCTGAAAACAGATTGGTCGAAGCAAGGATAGCCTGTTCAGGTGGAGATTCATAGATGAGTTTGCCCTGGAGTGTAAATGTGGTGTTGCCCCACAAACGAATGTACACTTGATATCGTGTCCTGACTATCCTGTTGCTGGCACATCACAGGAGCTGATGGACGCTATTGAAAGTGCCAAACTCGTCGCCAAATGGGCTGACTCAATTTGAATTGTTATCGACAAGCTTAGAAGAAGTACTTTTAACTGTGTTGCTGGGGAGTTTGTCCTCTTCTTGTATATTGGGTTTGTTTAGGTGGTTACATGCGTCGCGTTATAACCCTAAAGCCCCCACAATCTACATTTAAAACCCGATACCACAACAAATGTTACAGCTACTTTCTTAATAGCTACCACACCAAGTTTTATAGCTAACGGAAACATGGAGAACAATCCGGTATAACTGTAATGTTCTGAGCTCCTGAACACGGCAGCATGCAACGAGGCGCGTTGATTGACGCTCATTCCTTTGCTGAATGAGAGCTCGCCTTGAGCTTCGCCTGTCGCAGAACAATTACTAACTGTTTTATTAGACATTCATTATCTGCGAAACGTTGAGTTCTTAAAATAAATTGTACTTCGGTTTTAAAAGGAAAAAAGGGTTTTGACGTTTGAAACATTTTAAAGACTTGTGACCACTCAGCTTGGTTTGTTTTTACGGGTAGACAAAACATCGAGATTTTTTTTTGCTTAAAGGGTGTAAAAAGACTCTTAACGAAGCCGAAAGGCACTTGTTCTCCCCGTCGTTGCGATCATTTTTTTGTTCTAGACCATACCTAGGAACCTTCTAGTTACGGAGTTAATGGGGGTCAAAGTGCCGACTTTTTTTTTAAATACATGTTTTTAATGTGTTTTTTTTTTACTTCACGACCCCCGTAATATTCAATCCATCCATCAGCATAATGTTTGAATGCGTTACATTGAGTCCTACCGTAAAACGTGATTTTTTAACCAGAAAAAATCCTCTCCCAGCAATAATTTTTGCGTAAAATTACTTAGTTGCATGTGTTAGAGGTTGCAAACCTATAAGTTTAATATAAACTATATCTTGTCTACGGCTTGATGTTGTCCTAGCAACCAAAGAAACATTAGTCTTAAATTATATTTTTCTGTTGCACTACAAATAAGTATTTCCTTCCTGCAATCGTATCCCATTCTCTAATATGGTAGCAGAGCGTGGTTAAGCAGAACGCGTATGATATAATTAATTTCATTATCAAGTAATAATTACAAAATCGCGAAAATGAGTAACCAATCCATGGCAATTGAAAAACTCTCCGGAGTAAATAATTACACCTCCTGGAAATTTCAAATGAAGATGTTGCTTATTCATGAAGACTTGTTTGAATGTGTCAACGAGGTCGACAAGAAAAACAAACCAGAATGCGAAGACAAGAAAAAACAGGAGAAAGCGCTAGCACGAATCTGCCTCAGTGTTCAGCCATCTGTTTACTCCGTTGTCAGGAATTGCAATTCTGCGTTTGACGCCTGGAAGAATATACAGAATTCGTTCGAGGACAAAGGTCTGTGTAGAAGATTAGGTCTCCTCAGAATGCTATTTAGCTTAAAATTAGAGCAGTTTGAGAGTATGGAGGCGTATGTTACAAAAATTCTAGATACAGCCCAACAACTGCAAGACATAAATGCTTCTCTGGAAGACGAATTCGTTGCTATAATAATGCTCAGTGGGCTCCCCAAGCAGTTTGACCCACTCATTATGACGTTAGAGCATAGTAGCATTTCTCTCTCAAGTGAACTGGTGAAAATTAAACTACTCCAGGAGGCACAGAGACGAGGTGATGCAGAAGGTTCGGAACAGAATACCCTGACGACTTCGACTTCGATCTCAAAGCGCCCCAAATGCTTTCGATGCAAAAAATTTGGTCATTACGCTAGAGATTGCAGGCAGAAAGCTCTGCATAAGGAAAAGCCATCTAGTTCTAGTTGTCAAGAGGAGGAGAAGGTTCAGAAATCTCCTGGTAGGACGACTATGTTGTCGGCTCTGACGGCAAAGCTGGATCGAGATGTGTGGTGGTACGTCGACAGTGGTGCAACTTGCCACATGACCAATAATAGAGACATTTTGCAGGATTTTGTGTGTGATACACCAAAAGAAATAAGCGTTGCGAACGGTGAAAAACTTTTTACATCGGGTCGTGGTAATGTGAAACTCTTTTTACAAAACCAATGGGTAACTGTCAGTAATGTAGTTTTTATACCGAACTTGTCATGTAATCTGTTATCTGTCAGTATTTTGACACAAAAATGTTTTGAAGTAAAATTTATATCGATTTTTTGTAAAATTTACGAAAACGGAAAAGCAGTTGCTGTTGCTAAACGGGATGCATGCGGTCTTTATAAATTAGAAACTGGGGATGTGTCAATAAATTCCGTTTCGCGCGAATACAGTATGCCAGTAAGCGTCTCCTTAAGTACCCAGGTAGAGGTTCAATCTCAGGGTTTATGGCATCGTCGGCTTGGACATCTGAATAGTCGCAGCATGAACCTACTCAAAAGCGGTATGGCGGCTGGTATCGACTATGATGTATCCACATACGAGCAATGTATCGCTTGTATTGAAGGTAAGGTTACTAATTTACCTTTCCCTAAGAAATCTTTTTCACGTGCAAGTGAGGTGTTAGGACTAGTTCACACGGACGTGTGCGGCCCTATGCCAGTGAAATCTATAGGCGGTGCGAGATATTTACTAACAATTATTGACGATTTTTCTAGGAAGACATTTTGTTATTCAATAGAATCGAAAGACAAAGTTTTTGAGTGTTTTTTGATTTTTAAAGCTCTTGTAGAGAACGAGACTAATAAAAAGATTAAAATCCTGAGAAGCGACAATGGTGGCGAGTACATAAATACGAGATTTAAGCAGTATTTGAGTAAGTGTGGAATCCGGCATCATACTACTGTTCCTCACTGTCCACAGCAAAATGCAGTTGCCGAACGCGCGAACCGAACGATTATGGAGGCGGTGCGCTGTATGCTTCTGGAAGCAGGTTTGAATCAACGGTTCTGGGCTGAGGCTGCGAACACTGCGGTGTACATTAAAAATCGCTCACCTACAAAGGCGGTTAGAGGTGCAACTCCAGAAGAAATTTACACTGGACACAAGGTAAACTTAGATAACTTACGTGTATTTGGTTGTTTAGCATATGCTGTACTAAATAATCGTAATAAACTGGATCGCAAATCTAAACCTTACATATTCGCGGGATATTGTGACAACACAAAAGGATACAGGCTCTTGGATGTTGAGAGCTATAAGCTAACAATAGCGAGAAATGTTAAGTTCATTGAGAATCAATTCCTCAAGCATCTGAACTTCACTAAAGTAGAATCAGATGTAGTTATAGAACTTAAGATTCCTTGTGTATCCGAGAATAGAACAGAGTCAGAACAAACTTCTGTGACTACTGATGATGCTAATGATAGCGAGGCTTCGACCAGTAGCTTGGTCACAGATCATCACTCAGACGCTACTTATGTTCCAGATGTTTCATTTGAGACAGATGACTCGAGAGCAGAATACGTGGAAGCTGATGAGAACATCTTCCTGAGTGGTTTTTTGACGGGGGAAGCTTGTGGCAGTGATGATCCAAGAACAATTGAAGAAGCGTTGAATAGTCCTGAAGCCAGGCAGTGGCGAGCTGCTATGAAAGACGAGTATCAGTCCTTTTTGGACAATAAGTGCTTTACCGTAACCGATTTGCCGAAAGGTGCAAAGCCAATAAAGACCAAATGGATATTTAAGAAGAAAAGAGGGCTCAACGGTGAACTATTACAATACAAAGCACGTCTAGTGGCAAAAGGATTTACACAAAAGTATGGAGTGGACTATTTTGAAACTTTTTCACCTGTAGTGAGATACGAAACCATAAGAATGTTATTAGCTTTGGCTATGGAGTACGACATGGAGATTGACCACATGGACGTAAAAACAGCCTTTCTAAACGGTGATTTAAAAGAAACCATTTTCATGGAAATACCAGAAGGTTTTGAAAAAGGTAAAGGCAATAATAAGGTGTATCGACTACACAAAGCTGTGTATGGTCTAAAACAAGCGCCTAAATCATGGAATGAAAAGATCAATCATTTTCTTGTCAACAAACTCAAATTTGAGAGATTGGTCTCTGAGCCATGTGTATACATAAAGCGCAATGGCGACAAGTTTGTGATTATCGCATTGTATGTTGATGATTTAGTAATTTTTAGCAATTGTAATGCGGAAAAAACTAAAACTAAATCATTGCTGATGAAAGAATACGTGATGAAAGATCTTGGTCCTGTAGAAAGAGTTCTAGGATTAAGAATCAGGAAAGAGAATGGCAAGATCACTCTAGATCAAAGTGCCTATATTAAAAAGATATTAGAGAAATACAACATGCAAGACTGCAAATCTGTTGAAACTCCAATGCAGTGCCAAAAATTGAACAAAGCTGAAGAAAAGGATGACAGTTTGGAGTATCGAGAATTGATAGGTTGTCTTATGTATGTAGCGGTCTGTTCGCGCCCTGATATATGTCACGCTGTAAGCGTATTAAGCCAATTCAATAACTGCTTTTCCGATGTCCACTGGAAAGCAGCTAAACGCGTGTTGCGTTATCTTAAAGGTACAGTAGATTACTGCATTACCTATAAGAAAACTGGCTTATTAGTGACGGGTTTTGCTGATGCAGACTGGGCTTCTAATGAAATTGATAGACGTTCTTATACGGGATATGTTTTCAAAATTGGGAATTCTATTACTTGTTGGGAAAGTAGGAAACAGCGTACTGTTGCGTTATCGAGTACTGAGGCGGAGTACATGTCGCTCTCCGATGCTTGTAAAGAAGCACTGTTTATAAAAACTTTCTTGCACGAATGTATAGGTAGAAACATTGAAATAAGTATTTTCAATGATAATCAGTCGGCCTTGAAATTGCCATTCTCTAATAGCATGTACATAATGCTTGGTTGACGGCTACACCATGTATTTGTAGGTTCTACTTACATTGAGTGAATTATTTACGATGTTCTATCAAGCCTTATAATCGTGCGAAGCAAAAGCGGGTTGCTAGTCTATATTAATATTATAAAGAGGTAAAATTTCTTTTATAAGTTTGTATATGTAGGGAGTAATCTTAGGACCTACTGATGCAATTCCGAAAATTTTTGTACTAACGGGAAGCTACTTTATTCCCGATACTCATAGGCCACGTTAAAATGTTCCCGAGGGATAATTTCTGAACATTACGGGAATTAACCCGCAAGCAAGCGCTATTTTTACAGCAAAACTGAAATTACAGGGAAATTTTACTCAAAGGCAACGATTTTGTAATCACCAATCCAATTTACAATCTTTTAGGAATCCGTTTATATCACTCAGTTGTGCCGTCCTGCGTCTTAGTGACAACTGAAGAGAGTAATTGCGTCTTTAGTGAAAATGGCAGACGTGGAGTGGCATTTCATTTCATTTTTTTAACAGGCATGAATTAAATACAATTCAAATAAACAACTACACTTAATATAAATTTAATGTTATTGTGTTATAGTCTAAACGGTTAGAACAAACAAATGAGGAGCTCGTGGCTAAACAATAACAGCCGCTCGGGTCAATCTTTAGGTTAAGCCGTGCTTGCCTAGGTTGGTCTGTGGATGGGTGACCACCCATTACATACCGAGTTTCCTCCGTGCCTCGGAAAACACGTTAAGCCGTTGGTCCCGGCTGTCATTTGAAGATCTTTGACAGTCTTTAAAGTAGTCAAGCCCAAAAAGTTTGACAACCAGTCTTACAAAAGGGTATCATATTACCCAGTAATAACTGGGTTGTGGAGGTCAGATAGGCAGTCGCTCCATGTAAAATACTAGTATTCAGCTGCATCCGGTTAGACTGGAAGCAGACCCCAACATAGTTGGGAAAAGGCTAGGAAAATGATGATGGTGGTTAGAACAAATGCTGAGTCGGATGAGTCCGGCGGCATTCAGGGTCGTTGGGTCAAACTTACGTGGGTCTAAGAGACCAAGTGAGTCGGTCTATCAAACGTTAAGCTCTCATTCCAAACCCTAGTAACTTCCGATAGACAAAACGGCTCAGGAGGAGAGTGTTTATGGGTTTTCCATGGACAGTCTCTTAAAACAGTTATAAAAGTAATCCATATTATAAATGCGAAAAAACTCGGTTAGTTTTTTTGTTATCTTTTCACGACTAAACGGCTGATCGGATCGTAATGAAATTTGGCAAGGAGATAGATTATATCCTGGGGAAGGACTTAGGCTATATTTGCTTTTTTTTCTCACACATACATATCAACATTTCCATGCGAACGAAGTCGCGAGCAACAGCATTCTTTAAATTCTTGCCAATAATGAGTCAATGTATACTGAGGTTTACGTGTTAAAACTCAGTTTTAAATTCGGAGCTTAAACGTTCATTTCTGCGATAAACGAAATGTAATTTCGGCCGTATCTGACACCTCTTGATAATTAAGGTTTCCGTATCTGTGGGCCTTAACGAAAATGTTCCATTTTATATGATGTTTGTGTCGATATCATTGCAATTACTGCTTTTAATATATTTCTTATGCGAAGAGTCTGTTTAGGTTCATGGCTCAGATATGAACAATGTGTATTTAGGGTACGATGGGACTGACATACGCATTGCGATTGTAAATGTCCCTAAATAAATAAATTTCACACAAATATACATTTTAATTAATTTATTTGTATGCCTGTCTCCTTGGTCCAGCGATCGCAAATGCTACTACTGGGCATGGGGTCCTAGGTTCGATGCCCAGGTTGGGCTAAGTGTTATTGGGGTTTTCCATAAGAAATTTCTCATTTGTGTGCTGCAGCAACGCTTGTGGAGCCACGGTGTCTGGATTGTTCTCGTTTACTGGTAAAAGACACACACAAAATAGCTTGGGAATTTAACTGGCAAAATCGACGACTGTTTCAAGATATACCCCTACGTAATCCTTAGGGTAAACACACTAGATTTTATGTTATATTAATATTGATTTACTTATTTTATTTTACACACATCATTACCCCTGTAATCCCCGAAGAGATAGACAGAGTGTACCTTATAGTACAACCACATTACACCAGGTATGTTTAAGTATCATGTAATAGGGGGCGAGCTTATTGCCATCAACCGAGCACAAATCCAGACTCCGTGGCTACTACTGAAAAAATCCTGATGGAAAAACCCAATAACACTTTGCCCGCCAGGAAATCGAACCCAGGACCTCATGCTCAGCAGTCGCGCTTGCGACCAACGAGGCGGACATTTTATTTTATTTGATATTAATACCTATGCGTCTGTCCAAGTACTTACCAGCCATAGGCATTTTCTACCATTTTATAAGGAGCTGTCCATTTAAAAACTTACTAGTATTATAAAGATGTAAAATTTCTTTGTAAGTTTGTATGTAGGGGGTAATCTCCGGAACCAATGATACAATTCTAAAAATTCTTTCACTGGCAGAAAGCTAAATTATTCGTGCATGCGATAAGTTATAAATTATATAATATTATATTATATTATATTATATTATATAATTAGTCCCTATCAATTTCGCGGTCTAAAAACAGAAAATACTACATTTTTCAGCTCCAATTTCTCAATAACCATTAGGTATCTGGCATTTTTTAATGCACAGTTATAAATCACCTATATGTCTAATAAGCGTACCCTCGGGCGAAACTAAAAGCAACGAGCAAGCGCAACGGCTTATAAGGCATTACTTTTTTTTTTTTTTTTGTAATGTTTATTTGAAATCTTATGTTTTTTTATACCTAGTCTAAGAACCGTTTGTTTTATTTTCGTTTTTATTCATGTATTTAAATATTTATGCTGTATTGGCTTCCGTACGTTTTTTCACGGGTGACCACTGAAAACCAGCGCTGTGCTGTGGGCCCCCCATAGCACAGCATCATGCTGAGTGGTAACCTGTTTGTCGCACTCACGACGTGCAAGCTGTAAAGTTTTAATTTTTTATTTTAATTTTTTGTAGTTGTTGTGTTTTGCAATGCGATGTATATTTACTGTTTTATTTTTTTTATTTTGTATGCACGTCATGTCTCTGCGATCATGTCTCTGAGGAGCTCGTGGCTAAATAATAACAGCCGCTCGGGTCGATCTTTAGGTTAAGCCGTGCTTGCCTAGGTCGGTCTGTGGATGGGTGACCACCCATTACATACCGAGTTTCCTCCGTGCCTCGGAAAGCACGTTAAGCCGTTGGTCCCGGCTGTCATTTGTAGATCTTTGACAGTCGTTAAGTAGTCAGTGGCCCAAAAAAAGTCTGACAACCAGTCTTACTAAGGGGTATCGTATTTCCCAGTACCAACTGGGTTGTGGAGGTCAGATAGGCAGTCGCTCCATGCAAAATACTGGTATTCAGCTGCATCCGGTTACAACATAGTTGGGAAAAGGCTAGGCAGATGATGTCATGTCTCTGCGACAAATAAATATTTTTTCTTTCTTTCTTTCTTTCTTTCTATTTAAATATTTTATATTATTCATGTCAGCCCCTAACATTTTTCACTTCATTGTTGGTAATCGCTAAAATATTGTCAGTATTTATAAGTATATATATATAATATAGGCTCTCTTCTACTATCTACACCTTCTATGAAAAAACATAGAAAACAAGTTTTTTTTCGCGTTTAGTCCTAAACTTAGTTACTTCTACGTATGGATTTTATTTAGTTACACACGCCCTTCTGATTTCCCCAATTGTCGTGGATCAGATTGTGTCGATATTTTTCACGCGCGTGTAGGTTCAATGTCAAACATCCATATTACGTGGGATGTCAAAAAGTTGATCTGATAGCGGAAAGGAGAGAATGATTCTTTTGTTGCCAATATTCGCAATAACCTAAGTATAAAAATCATTCTTCAAATAAAAAGTACAAATATTTGGAAGTGGTCCTGCTATGATGAGGTAACCCACAATGTCTTACTAATTCGGCTAAATACGTCGAATTAATTCAACATTCTTAACACGTTCACTGTCCCAGTACAAAGTAATAAAAAATATTTGTACGTCCATCTACAAACTCGCCCTAACTTGTCAATAATCATTATAAGGGATTACATTTATACTAATATACGGCCTAAAGAAAATGAATTTACAGGAAAATACCTGAAAAAAAAATTACTCCCTAAGGAGTCATGGACTTTTAAAATTTCGCAGCCTTGTTATCCAACCATACGTCCATAAGAATCTTCTTCCTCTTATTCATAGTATTTACGTCCAGTCAAATAAAAAACATCAAATTTACTTTTGGAATTATGACTCCAACTGGATTCATGGACATGTGAGTTTGGTACAAATGAGACTCCATTTGGAGTCATTTTTTTTTTTTTTTTGTTAAAAACGTTCATTGGATAGTGAACGTGTTAATGTATAGGTAGGTAGTGTAGGTACTATTCAGTAATAAATATAACATAACATCGCGCCTTGGAATCCCCGGGATTAGGCAGAGGTGTACCTAAAAGCACACCCACATTTCGCCAGTTATGTTTAAGTGCCATGACATGGGACTGTCAATGACAATGTTTGATGGCAATAGGCTCACCCCCTGTTACAATGTAACGTGCAATGGTGCACAAATCCAGACTCAATGGTGGTCCACTAACACTTTGCCCGACCCGGGAATCGAACCCAGGACCTCATGCTTAGCAGTCGCATTTTGTGACCACTAGACCAACGGGGCAGGGCTAAGTGATACTAATAGTATAAAGAGGTAAAGTCTATATGTTTGTAACTTTGAATTTAGGTGTTAATCTTCGTAACAGACCTGATCTATTTCTGAAAAATCTTTCTTTAATGGGAAGTTACATTATCCCCGAGTGTCATAGGCTACATTTAAAATGCTCCCAGGGGATAATGTTCTACCATAACGCGAGTGGAAGCGCGGGCGCAGCTAGTGTTAAATAAAATTGTTAAGTAATAGTAAGACTTACAACTCTAAAATTTTTATGAAACCATTCATTAATTTTAAAAGACTTGTAGGTTCCAACCTACAAGTCTTTTAAAAGGATCACAAGATAGAGAATACAACACAAAGACCAAAGACAACTTGTAGAGCCCATCTCTCAAAGGATTAGTCCGCCTTTGTAGATAAGTTCTTTACTTAATTAAACATTGTCTTGAAGATTTTACTTATTTATCATCTAGCTGAGAAACAGAGATAGCTTAACGACATGAATCCCTGAGGAAGTCAGACTAGGTTAATTTTGCTAATTATTTTAAAAGTTTTTATTAATAACTGCCGATGACGTTTGGCACCAATGGAATTAACGTTTGCACTTACTCTAGATCAACTTTTCCTTACCTGTTTCAGCCACAGACGTCTACGAAATCAACAAACAACCTTAATAAAAAAAAAAAGATTGCAAGTCACACGTGGTAGAAGTGAAACCTTCAAAAATGTTGGCTTCAAGATAAACACTGTATAATGCTTCCTATCTCAATTTCTCCCACGTTAAAATCTTATGAATTTATGTGTCTGTGTCTTCTTACTGTCGCTTTTTCGTTCATCGACTTTCAAATCACAACGATGCTAAAGAAGTTTTCACTTCAAAAGCCATCTTGAATTTATTATTATTAACAAAATCTACTGTCCTTAAAATGATAGGCCTGTTACTCTGTCTGTCACACAGTTTACGCTTTTAAAATAGTTGAACAAACCGTAAGATATTTTCAGTACTGTACGTTAGGAAACTAAATTTAATTGCACAATTAAAGATTTGACGGCACGGTTGGCGCAGTGGCTGAGCGATTGGCTGCTGCGTTGCGTGTCGCGGGTTCGATCCCCGCACGGAACAAATATTTGTATGACCTACAGGTAGTTGTTCCGGGTCTGACTGTTTATGTATGTGAGTTTAAATGTTTGTAAACGCACCCACGATGCAGGAGAAATTCCTAGTGAGGGGCAACGTTTTTTCAAAAATAAATAAAATTTGTAGCAGCACTACAAAAAGTACTACAGCAACATAGAACAAAAAGTACTACAGCACCATCTATGACGGAGCGGACGAACTAAACAACAAATCCTAAATCGCACAAGCAAAGTTATCCACGACTTAAGAATATATAGAAGAACCCGACAACAACTGTTAGGCAGTAGCCCACCAGACATAACACCCGTCTGGTCAGAGGATCCTCCTTCTTCTATGGGGGATGAAGAGCTTTACACCCTGTTCTTCATACTCCCACACTTCACCACACCACTTCACTTAGATAGGGAAATGTGGGTACCTTTTTCTACCCCCGGGTAACACAGGTATCACGGGTCTCTACTGTTTTGGTGGTGACCGGGTATTCATAAGCAAATTCAGTCTGGCCAGTCATATAAGGGCACACACAAGGACATAACAGCTTGAAAGGGTCGCCGTTACCGAAATCGGTAAGGAGAAATATATAGAGATTAAGAAAATTTTTAACGAAGCCGAAAGACACTTGTTCTCCCCGTCATTGCGATCATTTTTTTGTTCTAGACCATACCTAGGAACCTTCTAGTTATGGAGATATTTTGGGTCAAAGTTCTAACGTTTCACAAGTTTTTTTTTTTTAAATACATGTCTTTAATGTAATTTTTTACTTAAGACACCTTCATGACCCCCGTACCATTCCATTTACTTCAGTACAATGTTTTGAATGCGTTACATTGAGTCTTATCGTAAAACGTAATTTTTCACCCCAAGAAAAAGTCGTTTCCCAACAATATTTTTTGCGCAAAATTACTTACGTAATAAATAATTCTTGTTCTTCCTTCATTTGAAGAACATAATGCTTGGTTGACGGCTTCGTGAAGAGTCCGTTTACACCCTATATTTGGGAAAAGGCTGGACAGATGACGATCTGTAAAAATCAACCTAGTTACTCCAACATTTAAGATCAAATTGGAATTCTCGAGTTTTTCAACAAAAACTTCTAAAGACGTTAAATAAAAAAGAGGAAGTTCGCAAATAAAACCATTTAAGCAAAACGACTCCATTATTCTCATTTAACTGTTTGAAAAACACGGTCAACTTGTTGGTCCAGTGTTCGCCAGTGCTTTTGTCGAGCAAGAGGTCGTGGCTTCGTTTCCCAGGTCGGAAAAATCCTTTTTATGTTTTTTATCAGTTATTTTACAGGAGTATTCCGGACTCTAGTTTTGTGACCGGTTAATGGCAATAGGTTCGTCCCCAGTGATATAGTACTTAAATAAAAAATCAGGCGATGTTATTATGTAATTAACCACATAATGTTCTTAAGACATCAAATAACTATTCAAGAGAAAGAAAGAAAAAGTATATATTTGTCTCACACAGGACAAAACAAAATGAATAAAATTAACAATAAAACAAAATTATATAGAAAGTAAACATAAAAAAAAACTAAAGAGAGACCAAAGAGGAAGATTTAAATTAAAAGCGTTTCAGCAAAATGGCTCCTTAATTCTTATAGTCATTTATCTCATCAAACACGTTAACTTAAAACTTCACAAAATTTAATTTAAAACTTCACAAATTTAATTTAAACTCCTCATTTATTTTCAAAGAAATAAAACAATCTAACAAACAGTCCTTCGAGCCGGATACGACAGTTTCAAAAAGCTGGCTTTAGTCACAATAGTTAATTAATTACTAGATCTAATTAGACAGATCTGACTTATTTATTGCCAGCTTTGCCGTAATACGGTTGGCTTCGTGATGTATGTTCATCCTTATTGTGATTAAATGGTGGGCAGAAGTTTAACTGATTTGTGAGTGTAGCTAAATGTATGTAGTTCATAAAATACTAGCTTTTGCACGCGGGTAGTTTGATAAGTCTCCTACGGGAACGTCATCATCATCCACCTGCCTTTTCTCAACTATGTTGGGGTCGGCTTCCAGGCCAACCGGATGCAGCTGAATACCAGTATTTAACATGGAGCGACTGCTATTTGACCTTCACAACCCAGTTAGTACTGGGTAACACGATACCCCCTGGTAAGACTGGTTGTCAGACTTTTGGGGCCAAGGACTATCTATAACCGTTCTCTGTCAAACATCTACAAATGACAGTCGGGAGTTAAAATATAAATTGAGACTGGCAAGCGTTTATAATTCTGAAATCTGTTCAATGAAGTTTTAAAGTTGTCTGACAATCCTAAAACCAGTGTCTCATAAAAGTTAAAATATTTCATGACTCAGGGAATATCACCAAAACATTGTTTTACATATTTTATGTACAACAACTCTTTTTTTACAAAACTTAAAAATTCATCTTCTAAAGATACTTCATGCAACAACAAAAAAGTCCCTAAGTATCCTGCACCGAAGGACCAATCCCAACCAAAAATTGCTGTCGAAACTTTTTCATGCTTTAATCAAAACTTGGTCGGCTTTTCATAATAATTAACTCAATATAACTCGGCTAAAATGAACCGAGCTGAAACCTAAAAAATCCATGTCTCTCCTACTTCATAAACAGGCACTTTTAACTTTAAAAGGTCGAGGGTTCGCTTGGAGTTTTCCTTTTTAGGGTTCCGTAGCTTAAAGGGAAAAACGGAACCCCTATAATTTCATCATGTACGTCTGTAATTGCCTGTCCGTATGTCCGGATTGTTCACAGCAATTTTTCTCGGAGACTATTGGAACAATATTTGTTAAATTTGGAAATGATAATTTATTCACCACCAAACAATGGTATTTACCTAAATTACCTCAATAATCCTCATATTGTACACGAGAGATCAAATAAAGCACGTTACATGACATAAATGATGATGTTGGTGTGTCTTCACTATACGAAAACGTGTGACTGTCGGTGTTGGTGTACAACCGTAAAAATACTATGAAATACAAATGCTTTATTCGTAGTTGATAATATGTTAATACTAGCTGATGCCCGCGGCTTCGCCCGCGTGGATGTCGGTTATCGCGATCAAAAGTAATCATGAAATTTTGATCCCATTCCCGCAACAAAAACTTGACAAATTATATACTAAAACCTTCCTCAAGAACCACGCTATCCATTGATGAAAACAGCATAAAAATCAGTGCAGCAGTTTTTGAGTTTATCGCGAACAGACAGACAGACACGGCGGGGGACTTTTTTTATAATATGTAGTGATCGACACGTTACTGTGTACAACCATTCATCCAAACTACGGGACCCGCCGCCACTGGGCATGAACACACACTTGACCGATTTTTTTTTATAATATTTTCGTAGCGGTGCTCCTGACACGGTTTTAACTAAAAAGACGGTAGTTTGAATACATTTGACTTATTAAAGGCTTGAATTTGCATTCGCTATGGTATAGAGAGAGTGCTGAATTTTTATGAATATTGGCTGAAAAGCTGAAAGGCTTAACCTGATCTAAATTTTTTTGGCTTTTAAGTAGGTTAGTGGATAAGCAACCTGAAGTTGCTTTAGGCTGGCCAGGTACTTCTCCTTTGCTTAAGGATAAATGATCTTTATTTGGCAAATAAGTTTTTCAAACACTTTTACAAGTCGTCTTCTTTTAAAACTAGATAAGGTCGATGTTTCGTACGTGACTACTCTGAGAAGAGACAGCTGAAACAAACTCAAGAGGTCATAAGATCTAACCTTGGTCAACTCACATAAGGATTATGCAAATACTAGCTGATGCCCGCGGTTTCGCCCGCATGGAGGTCGGTTATCGCTACCAAAAGTAATCATGATATTTTGATCCCGTTCCCGCAATAAAAACTCGACAAATTGTATACGAAAACCTTCAAATCAAATCAAAATCAAATCATTTATTTCAAGTAGGCCAGTTACAGGCACTTTTGAATTGTCGACAAGATAACAATGTAATGAAGCTACAGTCCCAGTCACAAGGCATAAAAACTGTGAAAGTACTGTAATACTTCCTCGAGAACTACTCTATTCATTGGTGAAAACAACATAAAAAACGGTGCAGTTGTTTTTGAGTTTATTGCGAACAGACGGACAGATACGGCGGAGGACTTTGTTTTATGGAACTCCATACGGAGGTATAAGCAAAGCATGGTATGACACGTTTCCACCGATGAGACACTAACCTCCTCTTTGAGAGAGGGTTAACCAGGTGAGTGGAGGTCACACGCCCTCGAATTTATGTTTTAAGAGACAAAGGTTTCCTCAAAATGTTTTCCTTCACCATTTTGAACGTATTGTTAAGTGACTACCTCGTTGATCGAGTGGTCGCAAGTGCAATTCCTGAGCTTGTGGTCCTGGGTTCGATTCCCGGATCGGCCGAAGTGCTATTGGGTTTTTCTATCAGGAATTTCTCAGTAGCAGCCACGGAATCTGGATTTGTGACCGGTTGATGGCGATAAGCTCGTCCCCTATTACATGGTACTTAAACATAACTCGCAAAATGTACCTGTATTATATGAGCTATCCCTTCGGGGATTACAGGCGTAGTTTATGTTAAATGCTTGCCTGAGTTTGGACCTTGGACCTCATAAATCCCGACCGTACCCTCAGGGTCACCACCTGTCCTACTCATAAGTAGGAACAGTCTCCAGCGCATCAATTTACCACAAACCATAAAATTGTCTCATTCGATTATGAATATCATCATCAATTCAGCCCGTTGCTGTCCACTGCTGAACATAGGCCTCCCCAATCGATTTCCAACGTGTCCGGTCCAATGCCACCTGCATCCAGCGATTCCCTGCAGTTTTTACAAGGTCTTCGGTCCATCTGGCAGGTAGCCGTCCCACGCTGCGCTTTACAATGCGTGGTCTCCACTCCAGTATCTGTTTGCCCCATCGACCGTCCGATCTTCGCGCTATGTAGCCTGCCCGTTGCCACTTTAGCTATAGATTTTGAATATAACCACCAACATTTTATGATCTAAATTCATTTGGAAAAATTTGACAGTTTATGATTACTTGGTCTACTGGCGACCGTACAGCCCAAAGCGTGACAATATATAATTACAAAGTGTTCCTATTTCAACTCGCGTCCTAGTTTGATAACACAACGAGTTCATTATAACGTAGCTGTTCCATGCAAATAATAATTAAAATGTAGCGTCTTGTGTTTCTGTTACGAGTTCCGTATGAATAAAGCTTGTTTGGAACAAGTAAGTTACTCGCAAAGTTGATTCTAATTTTACTGTTTCTTAGACGAGGTAACATTCTTTTGGATTAATATATTCAATGGAAGAAAGTATACTTGCGCGTTAAAGGACGCATAAAATTGAATTTAAACAAATAAGGAAATATGCGTCATAGTCGCGCAAAACTGCCATTAAAGATGAATTTGTGTTTCTTATTATAAAAAAGAGAAAGAAGAGATCTAATTCAAGAAATCAGATCCAATTCTATTCCCATGATTGTTCACGCTTGCCAACGTAGAGCTCGTATTTAATAACAACCGCGCGGGTCAATCTTGAAGGTTAAGCCGCGCTTGCCAAGGTCGGTTTGTGGATCGGTGACCATCCATAACATACCGAGTTTCCTCCGTACCTTGGAAAGCATGCTAAGCCGTTAGTCCCGGGTGGCATAGGTGTTTGACAGTCGTTAGATACAGGTAGACAGGACCGGAAGTCTGAAAACCAGTCTTTGCAAGAGGTATCGTTACCCCGGTACTAACTGGGTTGCGGAGGCCACATAAGCAGTCACCATATGAAATACTGGTATTTGGCTGCATCCGGTAAGACTGGAAGCCGATCCCAACAGAGTTATTAAACGGCTAGGCAGATAATGTATACTTTGTGTGTATGTATGTATATATGTATTTATTATTATATTTAATTCTTGGTCTATACGATTGCACCTACTGTTTTGTCTCTGCATCACCTTAAGGTAGACTGGTAGAAAATGCACAAGGTATTAAGTCCGCCTTTGTACAGTTCTGTGCATAAAACTTTAATAAATAAATAAATAATTATGAATGTTCACGCTTGCTCAATAGCAAGGGCTTTTAACATGCAGAATCTCATTATTATTAGCACCAAAGTATGTTACCAAAACACCAAATTACAATCATAATTTTCTGAATAACAAATAGAGAGAAATATAATAACTTAACTAAAATTGCAATCACTACATATTATAAAACAAAGTCCTCCACCGTGTCTGTCTGTCTGTTCGCGATAAACTCAAAAACTACTGCACCGATTTTCATGCTGTTTTCACGAGTCATTCTTGAGGAACGTTTTTGTATATATGTAATTTGTCAAGTTTTTGTATACATTGGCTAAAATATAATGATATGTCCCATGGGTTGCGGGAACGGGATCAATATTTCATGATTACTTTGGTTCGCCATAACCGACATCCACGTGGGCGAAGCCGCAGACATCAGTTAGTTAAATATAAGTCTAGATTCAGAGCCTTTATAAGTGCTAACACAAATAACAATTAAAACAGAATATGGCGTCTTGTGTTTACGAAGCGCTGTATTTGTAAGGGGAGTCTGTGGAAACGGGGGACGTTTTGTTAATTACTTTTTTCTTTTTTAATTATCTCAGTCAAAGTAAATATGGTTTTAAGATTAGTTTTTTACGTGGAGTATCTCATCATCTGCCTAGCCTTTTTCCCAAAATTGGGGTCGGCTTCCAGTCAAACTCAAACTCAAACTCAAAAGCATTTATTTCAATTAGACCTTTACAGGCACTTTTGAATGTCAGAAAAACAAAGAAGGCTAAGCTACAGTCACAGACACAAGGCATAATAACTTGTGAAAGTACTGTAGTTGCCCATTCCAAAACGTAGATCTCTAAGGAGAAGAATGGGCAAGAAACTCCATGGAGACTCTTTTCAATCAAAATATTTTACAAAATCTTGGTTACATCATTCATGTTGAGATTATACACTTCTGGACACATCTATTGGCCCACCTTAGAGTTTAGGTTTCGATGGCCCCTACCGAAATATGATTGCTAGATTAAACAAAAACTGTTGATGCAGTTTTAAACCTGATACATTTTACCATCTTTTTCAATCGTATTGTTTTAAATTTGAATTCAGAATACCATACGACATGGAGCTACGCCTAACAAGTCGGATATGCGCCTTGTTAAAGGCAATTGATTTTTGAATAAAAAACATGTTTTATCAAATAAAGGTTTAATTTAATAACGCGTGTTGCCTCTATGGGCATCTACCACAGCTCTCATACGATTAGGCATAGAGTTTATCACCCGCTCTATGAAATTTTGAGGGATCATCTCCCATTCCTCTTCTATGGCAGTTTTCAACTCCTGCATCGTCTGGGCAACTGGCTGACGAGCCCTAACACTTCTTTTTAGCTCGTCCCACATGTGCTCAATGGGGTTCATGTCTGGGCTTCTGGCTGCCCAGTCCATAACTGTGATGTTCACATCCCGAAGATATTCCCTGACGATGCCGGCCGCATGGGCTCTTGCATTATCATGCATAAAAAGGAAATTTGGGCCCACATAGTCCGCGTATGGTATCACGTGAGGTTTTAAGCACTCACGAATGTACCTTTCAGCATTTAATGTTGGCAGCCGTGGTCCTGTAACAACCTCAAGTTGAGTTTTGCCGCTCGCGGATATACCGCCCCAGACAGTCCATGAGCCACCGCCATAAGCAACCCTCTCTTCAAAGCAGCATTGTGCAAAACGCTCTCCCTTACGTCGGTAGACCTTCTTCCTTCCATCATTGCCATGTAACACAATTTTAGACTCATCAGAAAAGAGTACACGGCTCCAATCTTGCTGTGTCCAATTTAAATGACTGCGTGCGAAATGAAGGCGCGCTGTTCGGTGGGCTCGCGTTAGTTTGGGCCCATTAGCTGGCTTGTGTGGTACCATATCGCGTTCTTTTAACCTTCTCCGAACAGTTCGAGCGCTCACAGATACTCCGTGGAATTCGCGAAGTTGGTTTTGTATCTCAATGGAGGTAAGGTGACGATTTCTCAAGCTGGTCGTCACGATGAATCGATCCTGCCTTTCAGTTGTGACCCGAGATCGTGGCCTTCCTTGGCGACGAACAAAGCCGCCAGTCTCTAGGTACCTCCGATAAACATTTCGGACCGCAGATCGACTTAAATTAAGTTGAGCACTCACGTTTCTTTGGCTGTGTCCGGCCTGAATAAGTGCCACAGCTTGGGCGGCGACTTCAGGTGAAGTATCCATAGATTATTGATAGAACCTCACCTTAATGTTAAGAATAAGTAATGTTTGTTGCAAAACCAAAGATATCAATCACTTTTTCATGAATTAAATCCAAGTAAACCAATAAAACCAAGTTTTCTTAGTATTCGATTGTTTGATATCAACAAACAGGCTCCAAATTGTCTTTTGTTTCTTTAAATTCTGTGTTCGAAATGAAAAAAAAGACTATTGAATGAAATTGTGAATGTGCCAGGTTCAAAACTGCATAAAAACTTTTTGCTCGACCTAATATAAAATTTTAGCTAGGACCAAACGAAACTGAAAATACAAGGTGGGCCAATAGATGTGTCCAGAAGTGTACATATGTGAGAACGATGTAGAAATGCCTGCACGTTAAGAGCGTCCAGAGTAAAAGATTATATCAACAATTTAAAAACAAAGTAAGTAGTTAAAATAAACCGTGACAGCCTAGAGATGACCAGCCCCAACTGACAGCGCCCGTTCACGAACATGACGCATGGATCAGCCCCATTCAGCTCAACCATATTGAAGGGAGCTAAGTCTTGCCGGATGCTGGTGAATGCCAGTATGTTACATGGAGCGACTGCCTATCTGACCTGCATGTGACTAAAATAGTGATGAACATGAATGTTGATGGATGGAGAGGAAGAGGAAGGCCAAAGAAAAGATGGATGGATTGTGTGAAGAATCATATAAAAGAGAAAGGAGTAAATGATGCCGTGACGTCTGACAGGGGAGAATAGAAGAAGAAAACGTGTTGCGCTGACCCCAAATAGAATGGGTTAAGGGCAGGAAGAAGAAGAAATCATAGTAAATATGGTTTTTAAATTAGTTTTTTACGTGGAGTGACTCATGACCTGCCTAGCCTTTTTCCCAAAATTGGGGTCGGCTTCCAGTCTTACCGGATGACGCTGAATTGGGCGGAGCACCGCCGTGTCCTCGTAGCGGCGATCGGCGGCGGCGACCTATCGCGTCCGGCCCTGGTCCAGTCCATGGTCCGGAGCGAAAGGGAATGGGACGCCGTCACCTCCTTCTGCGAAGCAGTCATGCTAGCGAAGGAAGTGGCGGAGCGTGAGAGGGAGAGAACCTCTCGTCCCAGCCGCCGCGGGAGACGCCTCGGGCGTCGGGGGTCACGTGGTGGCTTCCGGCCACCGTAGACGCGGACCTGTGGACGGAGAGTAATGGGCTAGCTCGCCGTCCGTCCGTCTTTTGACGACAGGCCGTGTTGACGGCGCGTTCGTGTTCCACGCGCGCCTCAAAGAGATGTCAGCAAATAGGGAGGGGCCCGCAAGGGCCGATGCCTGCCAGGGCTGCGGGCTGTTCGAAAGAGATACCGCGGCCCTGGAACACAAAGGGCAAGGAAGGAACATGGATGGGTTTTAGTCAGTACAAGTCTGACACCCTTCCGCTCTGCCTAGAGCGGGAGAAGTCATTTGATGATTTCCCATCCGTAAAAAAAAAAAAAAAAATGACGCTGAATACCAGTATTTTACATGGAGCGACTGCCTATCTGACCTCCACAACTCAGTCGTTATTGAATACCCCTTGGTAAGACTGGTTGTCAGACTTTCGGACCACTAGCTACCTGTTACAACTGCCAAAAATCAACTAATGACCACCGGGACCAACGGTTTAACGTGCTTACCGAGGCACAGAGAACTACCATATCATAATGTTCATTTACTATTGGCCATTTCGATATCCAAATAATTCTGGATTATTCATATAACTTTAATTTACTTGTTATATACTTATTTACTTTAATTTACTTGTAATATATTTATTTGTAACCATTTGTATTTGTATTTGTAGTCGAGGGTTCGAACCCAGACAGGCGCATTACTTTGTGTAATTTATTTCATCACCAATGCTCTCAAAAACGGTGAAGGAAAACATCGTGAGGAAACCGGCATGTCCTAGAACCAAAAATTCGAAGACATGTGACATCTACCAATCCGCACTGGGCCCGCGTGGTGGATTATAGCCCATTCCCTCTCATAAGAGAGGAGGCCTGAGTCCCAGCAGTGGGAACATTATAAGGCTGATGATGATGATGATGATGATGATGATTTGTATTATGATATATTTTATATTATGATAGAAACTGTTGATCCGTCACATTACTCCAATAGGTTCATTGGAAGACCAGCGTTTTTTTTTTGCGGATGGGAAATCATCAAATGATTCTCCCGCTCTGGCAGAGCGGCAGGGAGTGTCAGACTTGTACTGACTAAAACCCATCCATGTTCCTTCCTTGCCCTTTGTGTTCCAGGGCCGCGGTATCTCTTTCGAACAGCCCGCAGCCCTGGCAGGCATCGGCCCTTGCGGGCCCCTCCCTGTTTACTGACATCTCTTTCAGGCGCGCGTGAAACACGAACGCGCAGTCTACACGGCCTGTCGTCGAAAGACGGACGGACAGCGAGCTAGCCCATTACTCACCGTCCACAGGACGTTTCTGATATTTCGAAAAAATTGGGAATCTTCATAACCCCACAATTTGTGTCCTTCTAATTCTATAATATTTGTTATTTAGATGTTAAGGTGCTAATACAGGTTTATGATAACGCTCCATACAGTGTTACCGCTGGCCTAACCTTAATTTAAAAAAAAAAACTTTTGAATCCATTTTAGCATCAATGTAAGTACCCCACCCAACTTATTTATTTTAAAACTGCACGCAGCGATTTTTTTGTCGCAAGCCACTAACCTCACTAGTTAGCTTCGGTATTTAATTTAGCTGGCTTTGCTGCGACCGACGATTAATGTCGCGTGGTCTTTTATTAACCGAGTAACAGATTGTTTCAATTTGGTCGCGTGATGTGTGGCTGCAATAAAGCTGTGTAGAGTTGAACGAATGTTTATTATGCCACGGGAGTAAGGTATACATGCTGAATGGGTTAAGCGGTGAATTTTAACATATACATAACATCACGCTTACAATCCTCCAAGAGGTGTACCTAAAAGTACACCCACATTTCGCCAGTTATGTTTAAGTCACATGTAATAGACGGCGAGCCAATTGCCATCAACCGGGCACAAATCCAGACACTGTGGCTGCTACTTAGAAATTCTTGATGAAAAACCCAATAACACTTTCCCCGACCCGGGAATTGAACCCAGGACCTTATGCTCAGCAGTCGCGCTTGCGACCACTGGACCAACGAAGCAGTCGAGATAGTTTCCATCCTGTAACTTACAAAGCGTAGTTAGTAGTTATACCATGGCAGTGCTGTGACTTTTTTCTTTAATGTTACAGCACCATGCTGAGATATGTCTGCCGTATGCTGAGAGGGATGGCTTTTGGCCTCGTACTGGACCAATATGATTTATTGAAGTTATACTTCTTTTCGCGCGTTAGGGAAAAACGATGAGAGTAAATTTTTACGACGCGCGCGCACGCCTTCACGAAAAACCGACACTCTGAAGTTAGCTAGTTAACATACATCCTGAAGTTAGCTAGTTTTACTTTACTTCTCCTAATGTTTGTTTACTTTCGTAGTGTCAGATATTGACAAGCCTAGGTTATTATTTTAATCTACTGCTGGAGCTAGAAGATTAGGTTGTATAGGTAATTGATATTAGACCTTGTTATGAACTACTTTACTTTCGTTTATGTTCTAGAAAAGTATAACTAATACATAAGTACAGACACACTTTTTTTATCTTTTTTGAAGTTATACTTCTTATGGCGCGGTAGGGAAAAATGATGAGAGTAATTTTTTACGATGCGCGCGCACACCGACTAAATTTAACAGCATGAAGTTAGCTAGTCAACATACACCCTGAAGTTAGCTTAGTGTCAGATATTGACAAGCCTAGGTTTTTTATTTTTAATCTACTGCTGGCTGAGATAAGGCGACAGATAATTTTTTTTAAAAGAAGTATAACTTCTAACGCATGTACATAAGTACACACACACACTTTTTATGTTTAATTTTTTATAAAATACTTATTATTTCTTTCTTTTTAGTTATTTCTTGTCGGTAACGTATTACAGGTTGAAAACAAACGGTAGATTTCACCTCCGGTTTAAATTACGAACAAATAGTCCTGTCGTCTGTCACCGCACTACTGAAATAAACGAGCCAGCATATTACACAAATAAATCATTCTGGTGCTGCAGCGCTTTAGAATTATTGCCGTCTAGTGTAGTGTAGAATTACTGCGTAAGCTGTGTTGCTACAGCGGATTTTTGTTAACTTCAATTATTGTTCTTTTGGAATGTTTATGTGA
This sequence comes from Lycophotia porphyrea, assembly GCA_950005105.1. NCBI lineage: Eukaryota > Metazoa > Arthropoda > Insecta > Lepidoptera > Noctuidae > Lycophotia > Lycophotia porphyrea. Next base: position 14,437,056 of record OX465406.1, read on the forward strand.
AATTTTAAATGTTTTAATTTATTGATATGGGGTTTTATTGGAGAAAATAATATGAAGAAGAATAAATAGTGACCTTTTGCTAATTTAAGCTGGATATATACAACGTGTAACGGAAAGGGTATATATAGCCGAAAGGGGGTCACACAACTCTTCATTCTGAACCACTTTTGTTCTACGACATTCGGAAATTCGTGAAAAAAAAATTTTACTCCCCATACTTAAAAGTCACGTGACCAACAAAGTTTATATGAAGAAGCAAATTATTTTTTCGCGAATTTTCCAAAGTCGTAGAACTAAAGTTGTTCAGAATGACGAGTTGTGTGACCCCCTTTCGGCTATATATAACCTTTCCGTTACACGTTGTATACAATATACGATAAATACAAGCTTTTAATGTTATAACTTTACCTTAAATACATCCAAGACTCCGTACTATTCAATGCATCCATCAGCGCATTGTCTTGAATGCGTTACATTGAGTCCTACCGTAAAACGTGATTCTTCACCCCAAAAAAAAGTCGTTTCCCAGCAATAACTTTAGCGTAGAGTTACCTATTTTGATGAACAGAATGCTTGGTTGACGGCTTCGTTTAAACATCTTAAAGCTTTCTAAATCCAAATCCCTTTATCACTTCCTTTTTCTTAGTAAAATCTCCATAAAAAACCTTCAAAAAATATCAGATAATATTGCAAATACCGTCTGTATATAAAATATCTAGAATATTTTGAATAATTCATGTGCGCTTAGCGTGCTTATGTAAAGAGTCGACGCGACTTCGGCACCGAGACGAGAATCACACGGTTATTCCGAATGAATATTTATACTTAGCTTTGGATGCTCAATATAAGCAAAAATGAGGATTTTGTATAAGCTTGGATGTATTTATTAAATTGGCGATGATTTTAATAACGTGGAAGTATCTGTTTGTCTCCTGAAGATTTGATTTTGAACTAGCCAAGAAAAAGTCGGGAAATGATTGAAACTGTCATCATCTGCCTAGCCTTTTCCCAACTATATTGGGGTCGGCTTTCAGTCTAACCGGATGCAGCTGAATACCAGTATTTTACATGGAGCGACTGCCTGTCTGACCTCCACAACCCAGTTAGTACTGGGTAATACGATACCCCTTGGTAAGACTGGTTGTCAGACTTTTTGGGCCACTGACTACCTAACGACGAACTACGAATGACAACCGGGACCAACGGCTTAACGTGCTTTCCGAGCCACGGAGGAAACTCGGTATGTAGGGGTGGTCACCCATCCAGACCAACCTAGGCAAGCACGGCTTAACCTAAAGATCGACCCAAGCGGCTGTTATTAGTTAGCCACGAGCTCCTCCGAAATGGTTGAAACTGTGATGGAAGATTTCCGAATTCATAAAACGCTTCTTTGTTTTGACAAAGAATTGAACACTGGCGATTCTATTGATTATTCCTCTATCAACTTTATTAGTAGGGAGTTGCGATTTTAATTACAAAATTATGACGTGATATTTATTAGGATTTCAGAAACCAATACTTTATCATAAATCTGCTTAATAGGGAATTTTTCCCTTGCAAATAACATTATAAACTGTGATAGGCAAACAGACAGTTAAAATCGTACCGTACAGGTTCTTTTTACGAACGAAATACATGAAATTAACAATATAATTTTTTCTGCTAAATATTTCGTTTTTAAGGTTCCGTACTCAACAAGGAAAAGTTTCGCCATGTCTGTCCGTCTGTCCGCAGCTTAGCTCAAAAACTCTTAGTACTAGAAAATTGTAATTTGGTATGAATATACAGATTAGTTACGCCGACAAAGTGGTAAAATAAAATCTTGAATTGAGTTATTTTTAGGATATCTCCTGTACACCTAAAGAGGGTTGTGTTTTTTTTAACCGCAAATTTTTGCTAGACTCAAGTGTCTCCCCCTCTACAAGCTAAACGGTTGAGTTTGGGAGTGTGAAAAAATTTACGGTGGTATTATATATAACGAAATTAAAAGGAAAACATTCACGGCTAAGTAGGTTTTACAAGTTTACGAATAATAATCGACCAACTTATAAAATGTACTTGTAAAACATATTTTCCTAAGCATAATGGATGGGAGCACAGGTTTTTCAACTGCAATAGTCCGGTCAATTTAGACATCCAAGGTTACAATAACTCCCACTTGGCTGAAAATTGGTAGGTTTGTTCAATACACTATTATAAAAGAAATGTGAAAAGTCCCCATCGATCCGGAACGTGCAAAAAAAATTACTCGGGGTCAAAGGTCACAAAAACGGGTTTTTCGCGATTTTTAGCAAAACGGAAAGTTTTATCATACAATTAGCTCAGATAAAAATTGTAGCTTAGATAATTATCTATAAAAAATGCTTAAAAAATACTTTTTCCTAAGAGTCACCGTTTTTGAGATATAACGATTCAAAAAGTTGAAAGAGTTGTAATGTGCATAATATGCACACGTTTCCTCAAATGAACCCTAACCCTAACCTTAACCTTTGAATGTACTTAGCGCGTTTTTTTTAAAGTGGTTTCCCCGGTAGGCCTATTCCACTGATCTGTTGTGATTCTGTTTTATTTGAAACTATTGAATAACTATAGATATTGGCAAGGGTTGAAAATTATAAAAGGGCACGAAATAGGGTACAATAAACACGTGTTTTCACTCCGGAGCGGCACTTAAGACTAATAGCATTGAATGTATTGGGCAGTGTTAAATATATTGTTAGTGACCATGTCAGTTTAAAAACTTATATTTTTCTTAGTTTCTATATATCAATTTTGCACCACTAAGCGATCATACAAAACACAAAGGTATTCGGTTTCACAAAGATATACCAATAAGTAATTCTGGCGAAACTGTGAACAAAGCACTTGAGCATTTATAATATCGTTTTAACTGATCATTTAATGAACAAAACCGTTTTTAAAAGTCATGAAAAGTAATTCGTTTGTGTAAAATTGCTTGAAGGGATTTTAAAACGAATTTTCTAGTCTTACTGTCTCTTTCTGAAACCCGATTTGAATTTCTCCAAGGTTTTAGAAGAGTGACTGTGATAGATAAAACCGAAATGCATTTTTAAATTTACACTGTTGGAATTTCTCTTGACGCTGAAGACTCTTGGGTTTCAGTGTCGAAAGTTAAAAAATCCGAAAAATAAAAAAGAAAATTGAAAATTAAGGTAAATTTCGGTACTGACAAGTTTTCGCGAAAATCTAAATTTGCCCATATCTGTTTATCGTTTTAACTCAGGACCTTGATTTTTATACACCTTTTAGGGATACTATAGGCCTCAGTATCTAGTATATATTTCAACTTGCTTGGTCCACTCGTTCCTGAGAAAATCGGTGGTGACACTCGGACAAGCAGACAGACAGACAGACGGACAGACGGACAAGAGAGTGATCTTATAAGGGTTCCTTTTTTCCATTTTGAGGTACGGAACCCTAAAAGGGCATTTATACAGGTTGTAAAATAATAAAAGTGTCTCAGACCATGAAACCGAATCACTTTTCTATGACTTTTAGATTTTTTATTTATAACATTTTTTTTTTCAACTTACAGTAAGTTGAAAGAAACACTTTGATCAGCTGATCTCGTCAGTTTCTAAAGAAAATCATTATTTTCTTTGCGAATTTCATGTCAGTTTCATGGTCCGAAAGACCAATCTTTAATTATGTTATACACTTTGTATAGACTTCATTCAGGTGTTGCCTAATAAAATTGAAAACAAGCATTCAAGGATTCACTAGAATAAAATAATAATTGCTAAACAAAGATAAAAATAAAATATGTACTCGGAGTGAAACGTGCGCCAGTGAAAATGCTTGTCTAGCTTATGTTTAGTCTTATGTATAAAGTAACCTATTTGCATCTACTTAACATAATTCTTACTAGGTCGGTCAATCTAGCTTAACTTACCCCTGTAACCCAGTTACCTGTTAAAACGACTTAAGGTTATGCCAACTTACCGTGCAATGCAAATAACGGACGTAGGTAACTGTCACAGATATTAAAGTATGACAGCCATAATGACAGCTTTAAACTGCCATGTCAAAGCCTAAAGCATGACAGGTCTGTCTCCAAATAATTGAAAGTTATTTTTGATAGCTGTCAAAATAACTAACCAGTCCTAACAGAGAGGTACACTTCAACCAACTGATTTTCGCAGGCCGGAAAATACAGGAATAAAATAAATGTACAGACGCCAGCAGGTCAAGCTACCCGAAACTGTCAGATTTTCTCAATCAACCTTGAACCTAATGTTTTAGCAATAAAGACGAAAATCTATTAAACAAATCTGACAGATTGTAGTATTGATGTGCTGGAGTTTGACTTATCGATGTAAATTTTCTTGACAAGCAATGCTACCTTGAACTGCACACTTAAAGGGTGAATCTTGGCGTATTCTGTTGATTCCCCTGGCGCAATTTATTTGAATAGATTTTTTAAAGCAATAATTAAACATAAAATTTAACTTAATTATAATCACATTTAACGTATTGGCATCACTTTTGGCCGATTGGTTCCGAAAATATAGCCATTTACATTTTTGTGGGCAGGGGAATCAAATAAATTGCGCCAGGGGAATCAACAGAATACGCCGAATTTCAAGATTCACCCTAAAATGGTCATACTGTAAGCATGCCAATGCACCTAATGACACAACATTGTTATGATGCAGGGAAGTTAGTGGTTTTCGGAAAAAAAATGCAATCTGGTGTTTATCAATAATGCTACTTATTGGTACTTGTAGTGTGTGAATGCGTGTGGGCAATTATCCCGTCATCTCATAGTCATGTGATTGTAAAATTAAAATTGTAACCCGTTCCCTGAAATAATTAACAATGAATGCAATTAAAATACATCCCCACAAACAGAACCGTCCTTTTTCCTAACACATCAAATTATTTCGCCATTAAAACCTTTTCACACATCCAGGGAACTGCATTTTTAACACCGCGGTAGTCAGAAAATGTAGGTTACCCTCTATAATGAAGCTTGGGTTCCGTAAATCCCTGTCAGAAGATGTTTTTTTAGCTAAAAGAGCTTCCGACACGATACGTGGCTGACGCATAAAGAATGCAAGAGGTCAGGTATTAGGGTTGCCAGTGAGAAATTAAAATGAAAATTGGATTTTAAATGAAATAAAGTGAGTTAATTAAATTTGGGTGCGTTCGTGGGGTAAATGTTATTTTTTTTTGCGAGTTCTGCTTGTTAAATGGGTGATTAATTTTTCGTGTTTGTAGTAGATTTTTTACTAAACTTTTGCTTTGTTTATAATGTAAGTTTTATTAAAAAATAATTAAAGCTGTAAAAATAGTTTTTCTTTTCAAGAGTTCGCGAATGATTTTATTGAACCTACGCTAATTAATTAGGAACATTCATTTTGTAATTTATTTTTGTGGTAAGTACCTAATAAATCAGAGGAAACTGTCAGTGTCGCCTTAAGGGCGGTCAAAGAAAAGCTGTTTATTAATTACTGGTATTAATTTACCTTTTTTTTAAGAAACATATAATAAAATGAAATCGGTTTTTGTGTCAGTCTGTGACCGCTTTGTTCTTTTAACTCTGCAACGGATTATGATGCGTTTATCACTGTAATTTAGTTAGAGAATTTATTCCGTAAGGTTTATATTATTTAAAAAATAACATGAAACTTGCTTATAAAAGGTGTAAACGAATAGTAAACGGGTCAGGAGATATTTACAGTAAAGTTATAACTAAGTATAAGAATTCTGACCCCTAACATCTCCGTTACTAGAAGGGCCCCAGGTAAGGTGTAGAAAAAAAATGAGGTCAGCTTACACTGGTTTTTTGTAACTAACATATAGCTTGCTGTACAATATGTCTTATAATTAAAATCTTCATCTAGCACTTTTATTTCCAACCCATACTGAAAATAATACACCATAAGTAAGTATATTATTTACACTAGGAAATTTACACTAGAAAATTTACACTATGAAATACTCCTGTATCGTGAGTGCGCTTACAAATATTTAAACTCACTCACTCAAACAGGCAGACCCGGAACAACTACCTGTAGGCCAAATATTTGTTCCATGCGGGAATCGAACTCGCGACACGCAGCACAGCAGCCGATCGCTCAGCCCCTGCACCAACCGTGCCGTCAGTTACATAGAAACCAGTCGCGTTGCTACGTTATGTCACTGCTATTGGGCAGCTTCGCCGCTACGGTTATTTTGCCACTGCAGTCTGCAGTTACGGGCGCCTACGGAGTTGTGCTTTTCCTAAATTTTATTCTAAGAAATGACCCTTCTTTTTTTTCCGGATGGGAAATCATCAAATGATTTCTCCCGCTCTGGGCAGAGCTAGTGTCAGACTTGTACTGACTAAAACCTATCCATATTCCTTCCTTGCCCTTTGTGTTCCAGGGCCGCGGTATCTCTTTCGAACAGTTCCGCAGCCCTGGCAGAAGAAATGACCCTTCTACGCGTGGTTGGCAACCCTACATACTGACCTGAGGCCAGTATTTCATAATACGCATCATTCACGCGTTCCCCATGTTACCGTACGAAACATTTCATGCATTTCTGACTCGGAATCTGCGCCAATGGATGAATTGAAGCTAAAAAAATATTTCAGCTTGAAAAAACTTTTAGAGTAGATATTTCATGTTAATGAGATGAAAATATTTATTCACTGTGTTCATTTTTTGAGATTAAAATATGACACGTAACGTTATGCTTATAATCCACGAAGGGTTACGCAGAGGCCTAGGTGTACCTATGGTATACCCTCGTCAGTTATATGTAATTGTAAGTGTTGTGTGTTGTTTAAGTTCCATGTAATAGGGGGCGAGCCTAATACTGTCAACGAGAGAACGAGACACATCCCGAGTCTTGGCTGCTTCTGAATAATTCCTGATGGTAAAATTCAATGATATTTCTCGATCGATCCGGGAATAGAAGTCACGTTCTCGTGCCCAGGAGTAGTGTTTCAGACCGATATTTCGGAAAATTTTGTAAAAATGAAAATCCGTAAGATTTTGCTATATTTTTGATTTTGATATATTAAATGATAAATGATGTTTATTTTTTGCAAATAGGTTTTATATTGTGTTGTTTTGGTAGGTATTGACCCAAGCTATCACCCCCTGCAGTATGTCGTGTTATTTACTGGACACTCTGTATACGAGCGATAGACGGGACTAGACGAAGAAAATCGTAATCCAATACTTAGCAACAAATCGTTCTGTCTAATGTCATACGCCCCCTTGTCAGGTAGCACAGGTGTGTCAAAATCTAAAATGTTCGGGATCAAAATCGCTCTATAAAAATCCTTTTAAATCTATTTGCCTGGGAGTAAAAAAGCAACAACAAAAGCGTCCCAACAAAGATAAAACAATCCAAAAATAAACCCATTTTAAAGGAAACTCTGTGATAAACCACATTTACAATCGTCCACACTTCCGGAGCGCAAAAATTTAAACGAAAAACTAAACAAAGACGTGGCACCATAAATTCTCCCCAGTAAAGACATAGGAAGGAAACCACGGAAGAGACTCGTTGTAAATTATAAGTTAAAAGGGAAGGTTTGTCATTTAAAATCTATTCAAATCTTTGTTTCCAGTAAAATGTCATGCGGAATTATAAAGGGTGTAAACAGACTCTTAACGAAGCCGAAAGGCACTTGTTCTTCTTGTCATTGCGATCATTATTTTGTTCTAGACCATACCTGGGAACCTTCTAGATACGGAGATATTAGGGGTCAAAGTTCCAACTTTTTTACAAGGTTTTTTTAAATACATGTTTTGAATGTAAGATTTTTACTTTAAACACCTCCAGGACCCCCTTACTATTCAATCCATCCATCAGCACAATGTTTTGAGCGCATTACATTGAGTCCTACTGAAAAACGTGATTTTTCAGCCCAAAAAAGAAGTCGTTTCCCAGTACTATTTTTTGCGTAACGTTACTTAGTTTGATGTACATAATGCTTGGTTGACGGCTTCGTGAAGAGTCTGTTTACACCCTGTATTTTAGTTTAAATTCCGCAAAAACCAGACCAAAGTTGGGTGAACTTGGCAGAATGCAGCACAGCACTTTCGCCCGCAAGAAAACATAAGCAGATGCATAAATTAATGTGTAATAACTTTAATGCAATATTGATTAATGATTCGTCAATATTGCACTCTGCTCTGGAGAGTAAATGTGGTATTGCCCCACGAACAATTGGACACTTGATATCATAACCTCCCTATCCGAACAACAGTTTGGAGCTGATGAACGCTACTGAAAGTGCATAAACTCGTCGCCAAATTTCGGCATCCTCAGATCGAGGATAGATTTAATTACATGTTCCAATTTATGACCTCTACATAAAAAAAGCTTTACTTAAGTAACATAAGTTCGAACCGCATACTAAATCTTATGTGTAAGCATTTAAGTTATTTTTCCAAAAACAAATATTTATTTACATTTTTCGAAACAAAATTGCGCATGCAGTACAAAACACATACTATACATGTGTTTTGTATCTAGGTTATAGAAGAAGTTTTGTTGTAATTTATGCTGCTTAGTTTGCATCTGGGTCGCGGTTATTTAGTGGCTGCAGTGACCTGGTTCTTGGGTTCGACAGGGTTTTTCCTTGGGGGTGGTATTACATAGAAAGTAAGCATGCATTCTACTTTCTGATCGGGCTGAATGTGACATTACTGCAAAGACATTTTAAATGTATTTAAGTATTACATTACATCATCACGCCTGTAAGGGCGTAGTATTAGGTATGGGTGTACTATTAAGTACACCCACATTTTCGACAGTCATGTTTAAGTCCCATATATATCGGGCGAGCCTACTGCCATCAACTGTGCACGACTCCAGACTACGTGGCTGCTACTGAGAAACTCTTGTTGGAAAAACCCAATAACACTTTGTTTGACCCGGGAATGGGAGGCAGTCCCCCGTGTTACCATACAAACTGGGTTTACTTTAGTCTCTGTTTTTATGAGTCTTCTAATAATCAGGAGCACATTTTCCACTTTAGCTAGTCTTAAAATTTGAATTGACATTCCCAACGAATTCAGAATTCTAGTCCAACCAGATGCGGCTGAAAACCTACACCGGGCGACCGTTATTAATTTCAGTCCTAAAACCAAGTACTACATTCAAATAAATTCCACATACTTCTAACACAAACGCTAATTAAAATCTACCCAAACCAGGACTAGCAACAAAGGACCATTTCAGGATTAATAGGCCAAAAAGTTCGCCCTACTATTATTTAGTTTATAGGAGATTATCGCCCAGTGGTTGCGGGTCAGCTAATTTGTTCTGCGGGTCAGGGAAGCATGATGTTCCGTGTACGACCTTAGGTGATACGACACGTGCGTGCATCACTTGTTCCTTTTGCGCGTGTACTATCGAACACATCGCGTTGCGGCGATGTCTAGTCCCGCCACTTGCGACGCTATTTGCATTAACAAAACGCGCGTTTGTTTTTTTTTCCTTGCTTTGAGTACCTACCGCCACTCCTAAAGTTGCGTTGTGGTGTCCAAAGATCTCAATCGATGTTATTTTTTCAAATGATACGCGTCACTGATTACCTTTGAGTGAATATTTGCGGCAACGTGACTTGCAGTTCATATCACGGGTCTTCAGATACCTGGCATGTTTTACATAAATCTTTTCATTTGTTTTTTCCGCATTTACTACTCGCCAGACGCGTGTCGCTTGTTACAAGGTCGTGGCCAGGCGGTCAGGCAAGCGTGGCTGTGATTAATTGTAGGGTACAAAGATGAAGTGATAGCACTGCGGTTGTTACATGAGGTCCAGGGGTCGGATCTCGGCTTTTGACTCAACTATAATGTGGAAATGTGTTTGAAATTCTGGTTGATCCTTAGGTGTCTTTTTGGGTTAATATTCGAAGTAAATAAGCTGTTGAGGTTTTTGATGGATGATGACATTATCTTTAAGCTTGCAAATATCGAAAGGAGTAGTCAATCTTTGTCAATGTCTACTTTTTTAAATTTGGTTTTAACGAATTGGACAAAGGCTAGCGTTTTTGTAATTAGAGGGGAGAATTTTCTTTCTAATCGGTGTTATTATCAAAATGGTTTTAAATCACCAAGTTAGTCTAGTACTGAGCGGAAGGTCAAGATATTGGGTTTTGCAGTCAGGAATTTCTCAGTAGCAGTTTGAGTCTAGATTTGTAGGATAGGCTTCCGTATGACTGCAACTCGCCTGATGTGAACCGATGATGCGGAGCTCGCTTGCCTAGAAAAAACCGATTCACTCGAACTTTGAACAGATCTAGATTATAATGATCGAAAAACAGAGAAGCCGGCAGTGAATTCCAGACAGGCGATTCGCACAATAAATGTGGAACCAAAGCACCTTTTTGCGTCCGTGGAACTTCATCCATATAAAGGTGAAGCTCTGCCGTATGTCTGCTCATCTGATGATAGTATGGGGTTGGGGGAATTATTAAGCTCGAATGATGGCAAATGTGGTGACACTTGGGGGAGGCCTGTGTCCAGTAGTGGACGTCTTTTGGCTGAAATGATGACGATTATGGTAACAGACTTGGAAATCAGTAACGCGTATCATTTGAAAAAATCGCATCGAATGAGATCTCTGGACACCACAACGCAACTTTAGGAGTGGCGGTAGGTACTCAAACCAAGGAAAAAAGATAAACGCGCGTTTTGTTAACGCAAATCGCGTAGCAAGTGGCGAGACTAGAGATCGCCGCAACGCGATGTGATCGATGGTACAGACGCGAAAGGAACAAGTGATGCACGCACGTGTGGCATCACCTGAGGTCGTACACGGAACATCATGCTTCCCTGACCCGCAGAACAAATTAGCTGACCCGCAACCACTGGGCGATAATCTACTTGAGATTTGATGATGGCGAAATGGAAGAACTATTGAAACACCTCTGTTTAGCTATGTTTGTGTGTTACGTTTGTATGTCATATATTAACAGCCCAAGATTTAAGTAGCACAAACATTGACAAGAAAGAAAGATGGATTAAAGCAAAAAACTGCTTAAATACAAAATGTTTACAATACATTTTCCAAAGACACTATACAGCGTGTTTTAAGATAGCTAGTCGCCTGTCAAACCCTGTAAGTGCTACTGTCGACGGTGATACATCGGGGGTCGAACCTTTTCCATAAAACACTACATTTTACCTTCATTTTTTTTTGTTACCAGAAAAAAAATGGTCTTTCAGTACGAAATGGATTAATGATAGGGATTAAGTTAATGGAAAAAAGAAATGTAGGTAGGGTATATCGATTTTTTTTTCGGAAAAGCCTAATGATATAACATAGCTTGAGTGCTTTTTGACAAATAATAGGCTAGTTTAGTTTTTCACTCTCGTTTTTAGGGTTTTGAAGGCAACTAAAGGTTGTCTGGTAGTTTTGATCCTTCGACTATATTATGGCAGCCTGTAGGAATAATTTTCAGTGGTTAGTAGGTTAGTATGATGACAACGATTCGTCATAAAACATACATACCCTTATGCGTGTAAATAGAATAGAAAAAAAATTGGTTGTCTGTAAACTTGGTTTACGGACGATAGTCACGTATGTTTAGTTAGAAGAGAGAAATTACCTACACAACCTAACCGTCTAGCTCCAGCAGTAGATTAAAAAATCATAACCTAGGCTTATCAATATCTGACACTACAAAAGTGGCATGCCTACAATGAGCAGGATAACGGGACACTTTTTCGTGTATGCAGGCGGCGATCATCGATTTATTAGACGTTGTCACGTCAAAAATCTTTTGGGAAAGCAAACGATAAATAACATCAATATTCAGTTTGTTCAATGATAATGCTGTCAGCCAACTCAATAAATATAGCATAATCAGCCTATAATGTTCCCACTGCTGGGACACAGGCCTCCTCTCTATGAGAGAGAATGGGCTATAATCCACCACGCAGGCCCAGTGCGGGTTGGTAGATGTCACATGTCTTCGAATTTTTAGTTCTGGGACATGCCGGTTTTCTCACTATGTTTTCCTTCACCGTTTTTGAGCCCTCAATAATTTAAATTTTCAGAAAAAAAATCACGCGAATTTTTGCCTAGTGCATAAAGTACTTATAAGAAGTTACTACTACGATTCAATTCATTGTTAAAGAAAAAAAAACTGACTTGAATTGTTGCAGTGGCTGCGGGACAGTTCGAAAGAGATATCGCGGCCCTGAAACACAAAAGGCAGGGAAAGAACATGGATGGGTTTTAGTCAGTACAAGTCTGACACTCCCTTCCGCTCCGCCCAGAGCGGGAGGGGGGGCATTTGATGATTTCCCATCATCATCAGCCTTATAATGTCCCCACTGCTGGGACTCAGGCCTCCTCTCTTTTGAGAGGGAAAGGGCTATAATCCACCAAGCGGGCCCAGTGAGGATTGGTAGATGTCACATGTCTTCGAATTTTTGGTTCTAGGACATGCCGGTTTCCTCACGATGTTTTCCTTCACCGTTTTTGAGAGCAGTGGTGATGAAATAAATTACACAAAGTAATGCGCCTGTCTGGGTTCGAACCCTCGACTTACTGTTCGTCAGTCGGGGTCGCTACCACTGGGCCACCGCTGCTCTCTCAGATTTCGCATCATAAAAAAAAAATTGTTACAGTTAGGAACAATTCAAAGGTATTTTGACACTAGTAACCTGAAAGAAGAAGTCCAAAACTCTTACAACCCAAAGGAATCTGTAATTCTCCAGTTTTCCGTCTTATACACTCTCTTCAATAATCCTACTTCCATACAAACTTTCCCCAATATACGTTAGTAATACAAAGAAAACAACATATTGTACACTGAGCCAGTAGTTCCGTTCACTCCGCCTGCGGCTTGAGACAAATCAAATAATATGAAACAGGTCACTGCTTTGCAGGTGATGGGGTTTCCAGCTTTTGGGGGAGCGTTGAGACAATCCACTAGTATTTTTTTCTAACAGAAATGAGACTGTGCCTCTTGCGTGTAACTTTTTTTAGAAATAATATAAATAAAATTCAGGATGATGTACTTAATCATCAAATTATTTATCATCAAATGACTTCTCCCGCTCTAGGCAGAGCGGAAGGGAGTGTCAGACTTGTACTGACTAAAACCCATCCATGTTCCTTCCTTGCGCTTTATGTTCCAGGGCCGCGGTATCTCTTTCGAACAGCCCTCCTGTATTATGCATTCTGTTAAAATGTTATTCTTAAATTTATACTTAATATTCCTAAGTGAACTTTCGTGAAGAGAAAAAATAAATATATTATATTTAATCATGTACGGTGGGCTGCATCAATTGGGTACCCCAGTTGGGATCGTGAGTGCTTTCAAGAGGGGTACCCACACCGTGACGCTGACTGTACATAGGATCCAAACTATATGATAAATTACCGAAATACATCACAGAATCCAAATCCATAACCACTTTTAAAAAACTACTCAGCACATCATACAAAATTCACGTTCCCTACAATAATTTCAAGCCACATCCAGCTAGTGTATATCATTGTTGAACGGAGACTTGTTTACCTTTGTGTCGATGTTTTGAGCACGTGTATCAAGCGAAAATTGACTTGTCTGTAATGATTGTACAAATGTCTAGTTTTGTAAATGTCTCAACAGTATTGACATTATATTATGTAATAGTTTTAATATTCTCATCTAGTTGAATTCTGTATTCTTTAAGAATAAAGTTATTTCAAACCTCAATAATGCCACCAATTTCCTCAATTCTTGCAAAAATGGACACCTTACTCGTAGTCCAAGAGTCCGTTTGTATTTCATTACACTGAATACTTCATAAACATACATATTATATACATACTTATTACATACAAGTACACATAGCCAACTAGCTGCGAATATAACACAAATAGTAATATGTATGGAAAGCAGCACAACTTGGATATTTGAGCTCACGATGGATTTCTCCTTGAAACTGGAAGAGTAGTTCGTTTTCAAGCAGTTACTTTTATGAGCTTTATGCAAGTTCTTAACCGAATTTTCCAAATGAAATGGTTCGTACATAAAGGGCTTTCAATCATTTGGCCTGCTTAACTTCCGCCATTTTAGTTAAAACCTGTATTAATATTAATCAATACCTGGTATCAATCATCATCATCATTTCAGCCGAAAGACGTCCACTGCTGGATATAGGCCTCCCCCAAGTGTCGCCACATTGACCGGTCCCGTGCGACTCGCATCCAGCGGATCCACTCCAGAACTTTTCGGCCCCATCGGCCATATATTCTGCGAGCAATGTGCCCTACCCACTGCCACTTAAGTTTGGCAATTCTTCGGGCTATGTCGGTAACTTTGGTTCTCTTGCGGATGTCCTCGTTTCTGATTTCTGGTATCAATACGATCAAGTTTTATAAGAGACCCCCGGGGCTATCATTTGTAGATATTTGACAGTCGTTACAGGTAGTCGATGGCCCGAAACTCTGACAACCAGTCTTACCAAGGAGTATCTTATTACCCAGTACTAACTGGGTTTTAGAGATCTGACGATAGGCAGTCGCCCCATGTAACATACTGGTATTCAGCTGCATCCAGTTAGACTGGAAGTCGACCTCAACAGTCAACACAGTTGGGAAAAGGCTAGGCAGATGATTCAGCGCTTGGAAAAAGTATAGGGACATCGGCGCGCAAACTATTTTCTAGAATTCAGTATTATTTATCCAACAAAAATATCAACGCCTGTGGGTCTTGAATCATGAATAGATTTCAAGTTAACAGTAACTTTAAAAAAAAAAAATGGAATTCTTGAAATGACTTTTCTCGCTCTGGGCGGAAGGGAAGGGAGTGTCAGACTTGTACTGACTAAAACCCATCTATGTTCCTTTCTAGCCCTTTGTGTTCCAGGGCCGCGGCATCTCTTTCGAACAGTCCCGCAGCCATGGTAACAGTACCTTTACAACAGGTTTTTCTCAGAATAAACTGAATATTTATTTATTTATTTATGTAGTCAGCGTCAGGATGTGGGTACCCCTCTTGAAAGTACACAGCCCACCGTACACACAAAATACTTAATAGGACAATAACATTAACACAAGATATACACACTTCTTAACTGTAACAAAAAAAGAGAGATTTTTAAAGAAATAGATGTCGTCTTTCCTATTATTTGGTTTCTAGCGACACAGCGTAAAAAAAACTTAACTGCCGAGAGAATTGTACTAGTTTTAATAAAAATATTTTCTTGTATTACATTCCTCATTTTATTGAAGTTACAATAGTCTACGCGAGCCGAAGCTTGTGAAATTCGCTTTATAAAACTTGAAGAATAGCGTGATTGGAGCAATATGAAATTCTTTTGCTATTATGTATGGAAAGCAAACGATAAATAACATCAATATTCAGTTTGTTCAATGATAATGCTGTCAGCAAACTCAATAAATATAGCATAATCAGCCTATAATGTTCCCACTGCTGGGACACAGGCCTCCTCTCTATGAGAGAGAATGGGCTATAATCCACCACGCAGGCCCAGTGCGGGTTGGTAGATGTCACATGTCTTCGAATTTTTAGTTCTGGGACATGCCGGTTTTCTCACTATGTTTTCCTTCACCGTTTTTGAGACCTCAATAATTTTCAGAAAAAAAAATCCCGGCCGATTTTTTGCCTAGTGCATAAAGTACTTATAAGAAGTTACTACTACGATTCAATTCATTGTTAAAGAAAAAAAAACTGACTTGAATTGTTGCAGTGGCTGCGGGACAGTTCGAAAGAGATATCGCGGCCCTGAAACACAAAGGGCAGGGAAAGAACATGGATGGGTTTTAGTCAGTACAAGTCTGACACTCCCTTCCGCTCCGCCCAGAGCGGGAGGGGGGGCATTTGATGATTTCCCATCATCATCAGCCTTATAATGTCCCCACTGCTGGGACTCAGGCCTCCTCTCTTTTGAGAGGGAAAGGGCTATAATCCACCAAGCGGGCCCAGTGAGGATTGGTAGATGTCACATGTCTTCGAATTTTTGGTTCTAGGACATGCCGGTTTCCTCACGATGTTTTCCTTCACCGTTTTTGAGAGCAGTGGTGATGAAATAAATTACACAAAGTAATGCGCCTGTCTGGGTTCGAACCCTCGACTTACTGTTCGTCAGTCGGGGTCGCTACCACTGGGCCACCGCTGCTCTCTCAGATTTCGCATCATAAAAAAAAATTGTTACAGTTAGGAACAATTCAAAGGTATTTTGACACTAGTAACCTGAAAGAAGAAGTCCAAAACTCTTACAACCCAAAGGAATCTGTAATTCTCCAGTTTTCCGTCTTATACACTCTCTTCAATAATCCTACTTCCATACAAACTTTCCCCAATATACGTTAGTAATACAAAGAAAACAACATATTGTACACTGAGCCAGTAGTTCCGTTCACTCCGCCTGCTGCTTGAGACAAATCAAATAATATGAAACAGGTCACTGCTTTGCAGGTGATGGGGTTTCCAGCTTTTGGGGGAGCATTGAGACAATCCACTAGTATTTTTTTCTAACAGAAATGAGACTGCCTCTTGCGTGTAACTTTTTTTAGAAATAATATAAATAAAATTCAGGATGATGTACTTAATCATCAAATTATTTATCATCAAATGACTTCTTCCGCTCTGGGCAGAGCGGAAGGGAGTGTCAGACTTGTACTGACTAAAACCCATCCATTTTCCTTCCTTGCCCTTTGTGTTCCAGGGCCGCGGTATCTCTTTCGAACAGCCCTCCTGTATTATGCATTCTGTTAAAATGTTATTCTTAAATTTATACTTAATATTCCTATGTGAACTTTCGTGAAGAGAAAAAATAAATATATTATATTTAATCATGTACGGTGGGCTGCATCAATTGGGTACCCCAGTTGGGATCGTGAGTGCTTTCAAGAGGGGTACCCACACCGTGACGCTGACTGTACATAGGATCCAAACTATATGATAAATTACCGAAATACATCACAGAATCCAAATCCATAACCACTTTTAAAAACTGGGTTTTAGAGATCTGACGATAGGCAGTCGCCCCATGTAACATACTGGTATTCAGCTGCATCCAGTTAGACTGGAAGTCGACCTCAACAGTCAACACAGTTGGGAAAAGGCTAGGCAGATGATTCAGCGCTTGGAAAAAGTATAGGGACATCGGCGCGCAAACTATTTTCTAGAATTCAGTATTATTTATCCAACAAAAATATCAACGCCTGTGGGTCTTGAATCATGAATAGATTTCAAGTTAACAGTAACTTTAAAAAAAAAAAATGGAATTCATGAAATGACTTTTCTCGCTCTGGGCGGAACGGAAGGGAGTGTCAGACTTGTACTGACTAAAACCCATCTATGTTCCTTTCTAGCCCTTTGTGTTCCAGGGCCGCGGCATCTCTTTCGAACAGTCCCGCAGCCATGGTAACAGTACCTTTACAACAGGTTTTTCTCAGAATAAACTGAATATTTATTTATTTATTTATGTAGTCAGCGTCAGGATGTGGGTACCCCTCTTGAAAGTACACAGCCCACCGTACACACAAAATACTTAATAGGACAATAACATTAACACAAGATATACACACTTCTTAACTGTAACAAAAAAAGAGAGATTTTTAAAGAAATAGATGTCGTCTTTCCTATTATTTGGTTTCTAGCGACACAGCGTAAAAAAAACTTAACTGCCGAGAGAATTGTACTAGTTTTAATAAAAATATTTTCTTGTATTACATTCCTCATTTTATTGAAGTTACAATAGTCTACGCGAGCCGAAGCTTGTGAAATTCGCTTTATAAAACTTGAAGAATAGCGTGATTGGAGCAATATGAAATTCTTTTGCTATTATGTTTTTCTTGGGTGGAATTTTTCTTACATTTTTATGGCCGACATCACCTCGTTGATGTTGGTTTAAAATAAGAAAAAGGCGGCTTTAGTCCTGATTTCGCCCACGCTTTAGTGTGGCTATAAATCATATTATTTAAGCAAAACCCAAACTTAAAAAAATATGCTGTCATTAACTTTTATCTTAGTTTGATCGAGATCTATCTTTTGAGAGTATTTTCACGAATGTACGTGAGCTTTAAGTGCGGGCCCTATTCCGCCCTTATTCTTTAAAATAGGGTATTGATAAATAATTTAGTAATATCAAGAGTTGTATTTTCTAGATGTCTTATTCAAAAAGCATTTAAACCTTGTAATTTAGGGTAACTTTAGACTGATTGATCAGTAACATAAAACTTGACATAAAAATACGTCTGTAAAGTCAACAGGGTCTGAGATGGTGGTTTTGAAGAAAGAACCACACAGATTTGAGTGGACCTGTCCAGCCAGTGTAAGCATTTGTCAGTTATCGTGTAGCTCGACTTATAACTCAAGGTTCTCGACACCACGAACAATACCAAAGAAAGGACATTATTTTGTGTAGGTCACTTATAGTACTCAAACAATAAAAATATACCCTCAATGACTTGTAGCTTTTTCACAAAACTTCTAACTGAATCTGTACATTTTATGCAACAACACTTATATAAAGTTTAAAAAAACATAATATAAAGTTAGCTCACCTGTTTGGACCTCAAAGTAAAGTTTTAAAAGTTGCCCGAGAATGGGGCTGTATTGCCAAGTTGCCAACGGTAAACTTGGACAACTTGGCAAGGTAGCCAAGTGATGCCAAGTCGCCGAGATTTAAAACGAAATGGCTGTAAAAGCTTTGTCGATAAAAAAAAAAAAAGATTTTTTGTTTTAAAGATGGAGTTAGCTGTGCTTGGTTTGTTTTTACTTTGTCCGGGATTAAAAAAAGTTTAGTGAGCCATTTTGAATTCGTTAAGTTTAAAAAGTGGGTGCTGAGAAAACGCTTATTTATTATTTAGTTTATATTTTAAGGATTCTTTCCTTCTGCGTGTGTTTAATATTCAGTTTTTTGAAACAGTGTCATTGTGCGCAAAGAAACTAGATCCCTTTATTATTACTAATATAAAAAAGAGGGAAATTTTGTAAGTTTTAATCGTTTCGTCGCGTATGGTCAAACTGGCAATTGGTCAAGTGACAAACCGTCAAAATCACGCTCGGTCAAAATAGCGATTGGTCCATAATGTACAAGTTAATCTCCAAATCTGCTCAAGTGGTTTAAAAAAAACTGAGTGTCATATAATGTTAAAAAACAAACTCTATGCGGGTAACTCCCGGGCAGAAGCTATACTTTATATGATAGACTTTTACTAAGGGCACAATCATAATCTGCCTAGCCTGTTCCCAACTAAGTTGGGGTCGGCTTCCAGTCTAACCGCATGCAGCTGAATACCAGTATTTTACATGGAGCGATATGCCTATCTGAACTCCACAACCCAGTTAGTACTAGGTAATACACGACACCAATCGGTAAGACTGGTTGTCAAACTTTCCAGCCACTGACTACCTGTAACAACTGTCAAAGATCTAAAAATGACAGCCGGGACTAATGGCTTAACATGCTTTCCGAGGCACGAATTAAACTCGGTATGTAATCGGTAGTCACCGATCCACGGACGCACCTAAGCAAGCGCTTCTTAACCTTAAAATCGATCTGAACTGCTGCTATTATTTCACTACGAGCGAAATATGGAATACGAGAAAAATATAGTCAGAAATAAAATCTACTTAGCCTATTCCCAACTTTGTTGAGATCGGCTTCCAAACAAACCAGATGTTCCTGATATCAATATTTGCCAAGAAACGACTGCTACCCGACCTCTATATTCCAATTACAGGGCAATCAGTACCGACATTGAAAATATCCGACTCGATAAGTTTTTTCGAGAGAATGTTACAGAAATCCTTTTTGAAGAATACTCAACAAAAGAATGGAGGCTCGTTTACATGATAAGTGTTTCTCGCATTCCCGAGAGGCGGAAATGTTCATACTAAGTTATTTAGAGGACTGATCGTGTTCAGTTGACATGTCGTGAGAAAAGTTCTGAGTATGGATGGGTATAAGAGTAGAGGAAGACCAAAGAAACGATGGATATGGATTGTAAAGGATGATTTGGCAAGAAAGGAGGTGACTGCTGAGATGACGAGTAATAGAGAAGTATGGAAGAAGAAGACATGCTGCGCCGACACCAAATTAATTGACGAAAGGGAAAAATAGGAGGCGATATTATTGCCATCAACCGGGCACAAATCCAGACTCCGTGGCTGCTACTGAGAAATTCCTGATGGAAAAACCTAATAACACTTTGCCCGACTTGGGAATCGAACTCAGGACCTTATGCTCAGCAGTCACGCTTGCGACCAGTAGACCAAGGAGGCAGACTGTTCAGTTTCGATGCTAAAATTTGCCCCAAAGACTAAAAATAAGATCCTGATTTTTAAGTATCTTCGACTAGCCCAGTCTGCCTAAACAATAGGTAGAGCAGGAGAGCAGGAGAGTAACTATCCATGTGTAAGCGATCCTTCGCAAAACATTCCATTGATAGAATTTCTATTGATCAACAAAGATATTTATCGGCAAATTCCAATCCCTGGGCAGGAATCTCTCACCCCTTCGGACCTTTCTAGTTTAGAGTCCTTAGAATTTTATGTTCTATTTTAAAGATTGAGTAGGAAAAGTTGTTGGAATTTTATTTGGGTCTAGGAGAGCGAGTGATTAAAAGCCAAGCTTGGCTTATTTTAACATGGCTTTTAGTGTATTATATAGCAGTGATAGTCTAGTTGTGTGACCGTCGGACTGCCAGTTATAGGTCTTGAGTTCGAACCTAAAATACGCACCTCTGATTTTTCGGATTGGATGTATAGAGTCTGTCTTAACGATGCCGAAAGGCACTTGTTCTCCTCTTCCGTCATTGCGATCATTTTTTTGTTCTAGACTATACCTGGGAACCTTCTAATTACGGAGATATTGGGGTTCAAAGCTCCAACTTTTTCACAAGTTTTTATTTTGAATTCATGTTTTTAATGTAACATTTTTACACCTCAAGAACCCCCGTACTATTCAATCCATCCATCAGCACAATGTTTTGAGTGCGTTACATTGAGTCCTACTGTAAAACGTGATTTTTCAGTCCAAAAAAAAGTCATTTCCCAACACTAATTTTTGGGTAAAGTTACATAATTTGATGTTCATAATGCTTGGTTGACGACTTCGTGAAGAGTCTGTTTACAGCCTGTAATTATCACTTGTTTCGGTGAAGGAAAACATCGTGAGGAAACCAGCATGCCTGAGAGATATTTCTCGACGGCATGTAAAGCCCAGTCAGACGCTAATGGGCGATTTAAAACTCTGATACCAGGTTAGTCTAACCACAGGATAAAGAAAGAAGATGGTGTTAAAGGCAATCTTTAACGCTACGAGACCTTTTAAAAGCCATGGCCAACTGCAGTCTACAATCTTTCGGACAGGAATGGTGAATACTCAAACTCAAAGCATTTATTTCAATTAGACCATTCCAGGCACTTTTGAATGTCAAAGGAACAAAAAAAAACGAAGCTACAGTCACACTCACAAGGAATAATAATTTGGGAAAGTACTGTATTTGTACATAACCTAAACTATTATTGTTAAACTACTATCACCAATGAAATACAATTGCTGTAACATTCTGGCTACTCAAATATGAAATAGTAAAAAGTTTCCAGAAGCGTCATGAATGATTGTTCCAGTAGTTCCCCTTTGCTGTAACAGTTTAGAATAGGAATAAGAATATAAAACTTTTATTTGTAAACATAGGTAGTAAACACAGTGTGTTCGATTCTCTGTTTTGGCTGTGAAGCATACAAATATCAACAAATAAATTTATTAATTTAATAATAATACTATCTTATTTAATAATATCTTGGGACAACCAACACACCGCCATCTGATCCCAAACTAGGCAGAGCCTGTACTATGGCAACCAGACAACTGATAAACATACTTATATATTTCTAAATTCATACATATTATAGATAAATTATACACCCAGATATAGAACAAATAATCGTACTCATCGCACAAAGATTTGTCCTGTATGGGAATCGAACCCACGACCTCCGTCCTAGCAGTCAGGGTCACTAATCACTAGACCAACAGGCCAATCTCCTAGCAGTCAGGGTCAATTTAAAAACAATTTATCAATAAGTGTTACGTAGGTGTTACGCGTTTACTCTTCCCTCTGAAATCACCAATATTACTTACGAGTGGTTGCGATTGTGGCCATTTTCTCGAAAAAAAGACACTGCAGACATATAATAATAATTCATTTATTCTCTCAAGTAACCAAGACTCATTAGCAAACACATAATTCAATAATTAGAAACAAAAGATACACACAATACATTAACCAATACAAAACAACACACAACAACAACCACATAAACTAAACATTATACGTCGACATCCGACGACTGTAGGTGACGAGGAACTCACCACAGTACCTAATATAAGGACAGTCGAGCCTATCGGCTATCATCTTCACATAACCTCACAACACTATCAAATACACAACAAAACGACGAACAACAACGTAAGGTATGTGACAAGTACTCACATCGCTTTTTCTAAGATATTTTCTGATAAATCCTGAAATATTCTTGTACATATACCTCTGTAGTATCTTTGAAGGATACCTCTTAGGGTTTTACCTTGAAACCTTTACGAAACAAATCACAGGAGCTCTCTGTTCCATGTTAACTAAACGTATAGCCGCTGTGGAATCTATTTACTATTTGTGCGCTTTTTTTTTATATAGAAACATCGGGACGATAGTTTGGTTCGTAAACGCAGACAATAGAGCCTTGACAACGTGAATATCCGGAACAAAAGTCAAAAATAAAGTGACCGAGATTTTATAAACATAGCTTACATCACTCGGGAGCTCGGGAGGAGCTCGTGGCTAAACAATAACAGCCGCTCGGGTCGATCTTTAGGTTAAGCCGTGCTTGCCTAGGTTGGTCTGTGGATGGGTGACCACCCATTACATACCGAGTTTCCTCCGTGCCTCGGAAGGCACGTTAAGCCGTTGGTCCCGGCTGTCATTTGAAGATCTTTGACAGTCGTTAAAGTAGTCAGTGGCCCAAAAAGTCTGACAACCAGTCTTACCAAGGGGTATCGTATTTCCCAGTAGTAACTGGGTTGTGGAGGTCAGATAGGCAGTCGCTCCATGTAAAATACTGGTATTCAGCTGTATCCGGTTAGACTGGAAGCCGACCCCAACATAGTTGGGAAAAGGCTAGGCAGATGATGATGAGCTTACATCACTCGGGGAGTATTGTTCCCATAAGTGAAAGAAATAAGTAGTTTCGAAGATTACCCTCTACATTCAAGCTTACAAACATTACTCTTTTTAATATTACCTACTTATGCTAAGAAACACTACACTGCGCTCCAAAACGCAAATCGTTGACGTGGCTCAAAAGGCTGCCCAACTTGAATGGGACTGGGCGAGACATGTCTGTCGCATGCCGAACAAACTGTGGGCCCGTAAAGCTCAGGATTGGTGCCCTGAAACAGTGACACGGGGTCGCAGGAGACCACGTAGGAGATGGTGGGACGAACTGGATGTCTTCCTTGAGAATTGTAAAGAAGTAGCGCAGAATGGTGACCGTTGGAAGGAATGAAGGGAGGCCTTTGCCCAGCAGTGGGACAATATAGGCTAACTATGATAATAATAATGTTTAGATATAACCCTTAACTGGCTAAATACATCTCTGCCTGCCCCTTTAGATTATACAGTTGGTATATTAAGTTCCAAATAAGATAGGAGGACAAGCTAGGTCAAAGGAAAAACTATTTTTGAAAAGTACCTCAAGTCACAGTTAATAAAAAATAATTAGTCCGCCATCTTTGGGAGTCCACCATATTAGATTTAGAATGACGTTATTTAGCTTATCATACATTGTCGTCCAAAGTAAACATGTATGCAAAATTTCAGATCAATCGGAAACCGGGAAGAGGGTCAAACATAACTTTTAAGATTTTTGAAGTCAAACTTCTTTACACGCTTGACTTGGGACTAAGCTGGTGAATGTGTAACGTTACGAGACAAACGGAAGTTGAGAGGGAGATATAAGTTAGTGAAGATAGAAAGAGACAGCGTTACGTTTTTGAATTTGACGGACGATTTTTCGGCATTTGTTTAAGTTTTACTTCAGTCGTGTGGTCTAAAGCACACTCGTTTTTTTTAAGTGAAAGCTTCTTTAGCCTCGTAGTGATTTGAAAGTCGATAAAACGAAAAAGCGACAGTAAAAAGAGACAGACACATACATTCATAACATTTAACGTGGGAGAAAATGAGATAGGAAGCATTATACAGTGTTTATCTTGAAGCCAAAATTTGTTAAGGTTTCACTTCTTACACACGCGAATTGCACACATGTTTTTTTTTTACATAGTTACAGGGGAAAATAATAAAACGTGTTAATGAGTCTAACTGTCCATAAAGTTTGACATCTAGACTTCTTCAACGTTTTGCTCAGAACCATTACAAAAACCACAATAATTAACTCACAATAATCCCTTACACTCCCAAATGACGCTATCAATCCATCCCATCATACGATTCATACGCCAACAATAAATTATTCCCATCCATATTAAACCCGCGTCGGGCCGGCCCGCAATACGTTCCCGTATGTTGTCGGTAAATACTGCCTTGTATATTATCGCCCGGGGACCCAATCCGAGTCGAGGACGTATACTCCTAGTTTATTTATGTTCCAGTAGATACGTACTCTTGGGATGAAAGGATTTTAAAATGGAGAATGGAATGAGCTTATTTCGATAGTCACTAATCCTTTTCTAGACGGACTTAAGTTTTTGAAAGGCTGATCAAGTCTTCGATTTATAAATAGGTTGACTTATAAATAAAACATAACGCCTGCATTCTTTAAAGGGTTCTTCATTTTCTTATGATGTTTAAAGTCTGATATAATAGGCGACGAGACCCAAGTCTGACCATTTTTAGGGTTCCGTACCTCAAAAGGTAAAAAAAGGAACTCTTATAAAATCACTCTCTTGTCCGTCTGTCCGTCTGTTTGTCTGTGCGTGTGTCACGACCAATTTTCTCAGGAACGCGTGGACCTAGCAAGTTGAATTTATACCAGATACTGAGTATAGTCCCTATTAGGTGTATAAAAATCAAGGTCCTGAGTCCATATTATAAAAAACTTTCTGCGAAAAAAAACCGACTTCCAAAAAAACAAGGAAGTAAGGAAGTACTCGTCAAGACGAATCAAACGAGTCCAAACTTGATGCGGTTACGTCGTTTTATCATGGAGATCCTATGACCACCTTTCAGGTTCATCATCAGACCCTGGATATCATCTAGAGACAAAGTACTTGTCAAGACGAATCATACGAGCCCAAACTCGATGGGGTTATGTCGTTTCATAACGGAGTTCCTAAGGCCGCCGTCCAGCTCCATCATCAGATCAGCTCCATGTCATCGATATATTGTACTATCACGCGATATACATAAGTGTGCAAATTTTTAATTCAATCAGAAATCTGGAAGTGTGTCAAATTAAACACGTAAAACTTCAGGCATCGTCGCGTGATATAGCAATTAACGTGAAAACATACCAAATTACTGAACCGATTTTGATGAAATTTCTATGGGACCAATCGGGAAGTATATGCTTTCACATAAAAGAAGAATTTTTGAAATCGGTTAAGAAACGACGGAGATATGAGGTAACAAACACAAAAAAAAAAAACATACAACCGAATTGAGAACCTCCTCCTTTTTGAAGAAAGTCGGTTAGAAAGATATGGGCAAAAGATTTTCGCCAAAAGTTGTAAGTACCATTTACCTTAATTTTCAACTTTTTTTTATTTTTAGGACTTTTCCCTTGTGCTCAGGTCAACCGGAAG
This sequence comes from Lycophotia porphyrea, assembly GCA_950005105.1. Classification (NCBI taxonomy): domain Eukaryota; kingdom Metazoa; phylum Arthropoda; class Insecta; order Lepidoptera; family Noctuidae; genus Lycophotia; species Lycophotia porphyrea. The sequence continues at coordinate 14,462,822 of OX465406.1, forward strand.
TACCCTATAGGTTTTGGGTCGAAAACCTATATAGTTCCCGTTTACCTAGAATCACGAAATTTGGCAAGAAGCAATGTCTTACAGCACATGTAAAGGAAAAAATCTGAAAACCGCAAATATGTAGTTGAATAACAAAATACCTACATGTTTATACGGAACCGTCGGTGCGCGAGTCCAACTCGCACTTGGCCGGTTTTCACTTGAAACATTTCAGTCTATCCTGAAAAGAAACACGCCCTCGATATTGAAAATGTGGTCGTTTAGAAAGTGTCAACGTTATTTACGACGATATAAAACCTCCCCATGTTTTGAAAATTGAACTTTAAAGAAAAGTACATAGAAGATAATTATATGTATAAGGCGAAGGTTTTTTGAAGAAAAACTATTTAAGAACTCCAGAAAAGTTTGGTCAGACCCCAAAAAGCTCTGAAAAGGTTCCTAGAACTTTAATTAGTTGACTCATTTCATGTCCTACAGCAATTAGGTATGCCACTTAAGAATATGATTGGTTCTTATTAAATTCAATCATTAAAACTAACATGACAGCCACATGATGTCTGGATTTGTGCCCGGTTGATGGTAATAAGCTGGCGTCGGGGGTCACGTGGTGGCTTCCGGCCACCGTAGACGCGGACCTGTGGACGGAGAGTAATGGGCTAGCTCGCCGTTCGTCCGTCTTTTGACGACAGGCCGTGTAGACGGCGCGTTCGTGTTCCACGCGCGCCTCAAAGAGATGTCAGCAAATAGGGAGGGGCTCGCAAGGGCCGATGCCTGCCAGGGCTGCGGGCTGTTCGAAAGAGATACCGCGGCCCTGGAACACAAAGGGCAAGGAAGGAACATGGATGGGTTTTAGTCAGTACAAGTCTGACACTCTCTTCCGCTCTGCCCAGAGCGGGAGAAATCATTTGATGATTTCCCATCCGTAAAAAACAAAAAAAAAAAATGGTAATAAGCTCGTCGCCTATTATCATCACCTGCCTAGCCTTTTCCCAACTATGATGCGGTCGGCTTCCAGTGTATCGGAATGCAGCTGAATACCACTTGGTAAGACTGGTTGTCAGACTTTCGGGCCACTGACTACCTGTAACGACTGTCACAGGACATCCACAAAAGACAGCACGGACCAACGGCTTCACGTACTTTTTGAGGCACGGAGGAAACTCGGCTTGGCCCATTACATACCGAGTTTGGCCAAACTAGGCAAGCGCGGCTCACCTAAAGATCGATCCGAACGGCTATTTTTTTTTAATTTAGCCACGGGCTCCTCCTACCTCCTACCTTCGGTAGACTACACGGTTGTTAATGTATTATAATTTATTTTGCATCAGACACAACGATCCATAATTTCATTAGTAAGCACACTTAAAAAATAATGTTAGTAGCAAATCAAGAAACAGAGACAAACATACACCACAAAATACTGTTATAACTAAGTTGAACAAAAAAAAAATTATATTCATTTATTTTAAATTTTATATTTAAAATAAATGAATATAATTTTTTTTTTGTCAAATATGAAGAAAAGTCAAACATGTCCGTAATCAAAACTAAAATTAAAGTATGGCTAACTGCCCCTCGACGTCTAGAAAAAAGTTTTTTTTAAAAAAAGGTGCTTTTTCCCGGCAAATCATAGTACTTCTATTTATTTCCTAAATCATGGTTTCCTATTACGAATGGTCTGTCCATTCAAATAACCAACATACCATATCAGACGCCACTGGACCTGTCTGTGCCCAACGTGTATTAGTGCCCAGGGAGACGACCCGTGTCTAAATGTCTCCGTGTTTTACGTGACACGTAACTCTGAACGTTTCAATTTAATCTCGAGGGAAACCTAACGATTATGGTTACTTTAAAACAATTAGGGTACTTTATGTCTAATATAATCAATAAACAGTGATAGTCTAGTGGTGTGACCGTTGGATTGCCAAGTCATAGGTCTCAGGTTCACACCCAAGACACGCACCTCTGATGATCCCGATTCATGTGCGTATTGTAAAATTATTACTTGTTTCGGTGAAGTAAACATCGTGAGGAAACCAGCATGCTTGAGAGATATTTCTCGACGGCATGTAAAGCCAGAGGCCCATGGGCGGCATAAAAACTCTGACACCAGGTTAGGAACTAACCGCACGATAATGAAGAAGATGACGAGTCCCTGACTTGAACCATAATAAATGTCTCCGGACTAATGTCATCATAAAGACTTCATCTAACAGTTGACAGATCAAAAACTTTTAAATCTATTGAAGTCGTGCGATGTGCCACTGAACTGGTCACAAACTGTCTGTGTGTAACGTGTATCACTTTCCAGGGAGACAACCCGTGTCGGAGTGTCTCTACGCGTTACGTGACATGTCCTTTACGCCGCAAGACTTTATTAGCCAAATTCAAAAATCATTGATTAGGGAAACCTAACGAAACATTTTCATTCTCCTGCCCTTATAGGTCAGCGCTGCATGTCTTCTTCTTTCATACTTCTCTATTACTCGTCATCTCAGCAGTCACCTCCTTTCTAGCCATATAATCCTTCACACAGGCCATCTATCGTTTCTTTGGTCTTCCTCTAATCTTATAGCTATATACATTTTTATTCAAACCTAACGAAACGAACGTTTAATAACTTTTAACAATACTATCTACCAGTTTACCCAACAATCCATTACCTCATTCATTAATCGTAAAAGCGATCCCATCTCTAACAATAAATCTATCGAAGTCAATGCGAGACACTACCGAACCCGGCACAAAATGTCTCCGTACAGTCCGTCGGTGACATTTGTATTAGTGCCCAGGGAGACGACCCGTGTCGGAATGTCTCAGTGTGTTACGTGACATGTGTCCCACGACGTGAACTTTATTAGCGCCGATTAAAGGTCAGTATCTGTAGTAGTTAATTGCTAGGATTCATATTGAATGATTAATTTTATACTGACTATACACATGGTGATACGGAGGAATGCGGAAAATGTAGTGAAGAAAGTGTTGAATATGAATGTAGATGGGTATAAGAGTGGAGGAAGACCAAAAGAAACGTTGTTTGGACTGAATGAAGGATGATATGGGGAAAAAGGAGGTGACTGCTGAGATGACGAGTAATAGAAAGGTATAGCAGAAGGACACATGCTGCGCCGACCCCAAATAAATTGGGATAAGGGCGAATGATGATGATTTTATACTAACTCGAATGCCTTGTTTGTCTAGTCAAGCGGTTTTGCAGAGCGTGAGGTTCAACTTCCAGGTCGGGCTACTTAAGTGTTTTTGAGTTTTTTAATGAAGAATTTCTGAATCACATAGCCTTGAGTCTGGATTTGTGCCCGGTTGATGACAATAGGCTCGCAATGGCGAAGCGTGGTAATACTTTAGGTTTATTCTTCATTCATCCGCAGGCTGAGGCCTCTCTTTGCTTGTGCCAAGCTCCACGCTCTTGTGCCAGCCTCATCCAGGATATTCCCGTGATGGAAGCAATGTCGTTGGGCCATCTCGCCGCCGGATGACGTCCTTGGACGCCACTCGGTCACAGCTTTGAACTATTCTTCGGGTATTACAGGCAACAAGTTAACATCATGTTTTGTTATGTTAACTTCTTCAAAAGCCGATCTCAAACCCTCTTCATCCTTTTGTCAGCTTAGAGACTGATCACTAATCTGACAAGGCACACAATATCTCTAAGTAATAGTGTTCTGTGGTCTATCTTCTGTGGTATTTCTCGTCTAGTACTTCTTACTTCAATAAATGTAAAGCGTGTTTATTAGTGTCCAGGGAGACGACCCGTGTCGGGACGTCCCTCGCTGTAACGTGACATGTTCCTCTTGAACTACAAGCTAGAACATAATTAACTGAGATTAGGGAAACGATGTAACGTATTACAGACTAACCACTTTAGAATAACTTAAATTAGCATTATCTACCATTTTACATTATAGGCACTTATTTTGACAAGGAATACCTACCTTCTTTTTGAATCGGTCATAAAACATTTTTTTTTTCCTAGCCTGCTCTGTCTCACTCCTGAGCAAACACTATTATGTTATATGAGTTGGGCCCTGTAGCCGCGCCAATCGTGGCATCAGTGGAGTTTTAAGGGCCTCAGAAGTGCAGATACTCCAACATTTTAAAGGATATGGTTTGGTCAGGGGCACCACGCATAGTACCCCCTATTTTTTTCTAGATTGTGTTTGCAGCGGTCTACTTATCTCCGCAGTAGATTGATTAATTTTCCACATAGGCTACTTTAGTTCTAAATCAGCTAAAACTGGGTGAATATTTAACTTAATTGAGTGTCAATGGTTCACAATTAACTGGTTGTGGAGGTCAGATAGGCAGTCCCTCCTTGTAAAATACTGATACTAAGTTGCATCCAGTTACACTGGAAGCCGACCCCAACATAGTCGGGAAAAGGCTAGGCAAATGATGATGACTGTCAATGGTTTGATAGATGAAATAGTCAGCTTCATAATTAAAAAACTGGCCAAGCGTGAGTCGGACTCGCGCACGAAGGGTTCTTTACCATTATTTCAAGCGTCTACTATCGTACGTTATTAGTATCGAGCAAAAAAACAGCAAAAAATCACGTTGGTTGTATGGGACAAAATAAATATTTATTTTATTCTGTTTTTAGTATTTGTTGTTATAGCGGCAATAGTTATACATCATCTGTGAAAATATCAACTGTCTAACTATCACGGTTCATGAGATTCAGTCTGGTGACAGACAGACAGACGGACAGTGGAGACTTAGTAATAGGGTCCCGTTTTTATTCTCTAACCCTAAAAACAGGCTTTCTATTTTACTTTATTTTTATTTACGTTTCTTGGCTTTCTATTTTTTTTTGCAAGGTAAGTAAAGATCATCCGGTCCCCTGGATAGAACGTGACAAGCGTGACACGTGTCCCAAAAACACAAACACGACATCACACTGAAATGTTTTATCAAACTAGTCTTCGCCTACTTTTTTAAGGTCAAGTAGTAAAACAGGCAGCCAACATTATAGCTTCGTCATATATTTTTTATAACCGACCCATACTATCTTGTAAAGTATTTGGACCCAACTTTATTTAATCATACAGATCACAAGTCTATTATTCATGGACGAAATACGAAACAAATCAAATCATTTATTCCCTTAGACCCATGACAAAAAGGTTTTATTTATCTACCTTTCACAAATTCTTTCTATCCTTTTGTTTGGCAGCATGTGTTGGCAATCCATCCAAGTCTTGACTAATAAATATAAAAACAATGTTACTTGAGCTCGACCCTTCTGGGCGATTCCGTGATTTCCCTGCGACGTGACATGCCTGCGACATGAGATGTTCGATTGACGAGACGTGGTCCATTTTAATATTTTATCCTACGCCCGCGGGGTTGCCTGCGTGTTCTATTTTCTCAGTTTTTTGTTTGAAAATGTAGGATCATTAATTTTTTACCTAGTGTGCTATGCCATTAAGGAATCTAGTTCACCCCCCTCTTTTGAAACCTATAAAGATGGAAGAAGATGAAGATGAGTCGCTTGTGGCTAAATAATAACGGCCGCTCGGGTCGATCTTCAGGTAAAACCGCACTTGCCTAGGTTGGTCCGTGGATGAGTGACCACACATTATATACCGAGTTGCCTCCGTGCCTCGGAAAGCACGTTAAGCCGTTGGTCCCGGCTTTTAATTATAGATCTTTGACAGTCGTTACAGGTAGTCAGCGGCCCGAAAGTCTGACAACCAGTCTTAGCAAGGGGTATCGTATTATCTAGTACTAACTGGGTCGTGGAGGTCAAATAGGCAATCACTCCATGTACTCGTATAACACCTGTATTCAGATGCATCCGGTTAGATTTGAAGCCGACCCCAACATAGTTGGGAAAAGGCTAGGCAGATAATGAAAGTGGAAGAAGATGCATTTAGGCTTTGTTCCTACGACGAGAAACCAAAATTAAAAGTGGTATAGTATACCTACTTCTTCGCAGTAGTGCTCGCAATCCATCACATTGTATCCTTAGCAAGGCACGTCTGAACATTAGGTGACCCATGACATGTTCGGGACAACACGAGTTTAGGACGAACGTGACATGACCCTCGCAAGTGTTGGGACAAAGACCCTTGGATAGCGAGTCATTCTTGAGCTAAAAGGCTATGTAATGTTCTATTATTAATACAACATATTGCTGAAAGTATTTTGTGGTTTATTTCAGTTAATTTTTTATAATTATAAATTAGCTTATGTCTCATAGCCGAACTCCGAGGTAAAAGCTTCCTAGTGTTGCGATTACCTTACTTTATGTCAACTGCTCCGGTGGTTTAGCGGTCACAAGCGGGGCTGCTTATCGTAGGGTCCTGAGTTCCAGTCCCGAGTCGGGCAAAAAGTGTGATTAGGTTTTTCCATTAGGAATTTCTCAGCAGTTTGGAAGTTGACGGTATTATACCCCTGTGCCTCAGCCTTTTATTTGACTAACTGATGCATATCTGCTAATCCAAAACTTGGCCACTTCCACGGCTTCTTCAGTTCCCTCATGGTTTTTAAACAAAACTGTCAATTACTAATTTCATAAAAGTAATCTGATTCTTGACTAATTCTGGTAAAATATTGCTATGATTTCATTATCACCTGCCAAGCCTTTTCTGAACCATGTTGTGGTCGGGTTTTCTGCAATCGTTGATTCCGTCGAACCGAATGCAGCTGAATACTAGTATTATTGCTATCATTTAAACATTTATTAATAACTAGACTCTAGAAAAAAGAGTGTGTGTACTTATGTACACGCGTTAGAAGTTATACTTTTCTAGAACATAAACGAAAGTAAAGTAGTTTATAACAAGCTCTAATATCAATTACGTATACAACCTAACCTTCTAGCTCCAGCAGAAGATTAAAAATAATAACCTAGGCTTGTCAATATCTGACACTACGAAAGTAAACAAACATTGGGAGAAGTAAAGTAAAACTAGCTAACTTCACGGTGTATGTTAACTAGCTAACTTCAGAGTGTCGGTTTTTCGTGAAGGTGTGCGCGCGCGTCGTAAAAAATTACTCTCATCATTTTTCCCTAACGCGCGAAAAGAAGTATAACTTCAATAAATCCTGTACGTGGCCAAAAGCCATCTCTCTCAGCATACGGCAGATATATCTCAGCATGGTGCTGTAACATTAAAGAAAAAAGTCTCAGCACCATTGGAGAGCACAAGAATCAATAGAAAAACTTTAATACTTAATACAAATTACAGAGGTCTAGGAATGTTTAACCTCCAGGCATTGACCATTCAGTTACCTGGAGAGAACGTATGATAAAAACCTACATTATACTAGCCAAAACGTAAGTTAAACTAGCTAACTTCAGGGTGTATGTTGACTCGCTAACTTCAGGGTGTCGGTTTTTCGTGACAATGTGCGCGCGCATCGTAAAAATTTACTCTAATCACTCAAAAACTTCAAAAATATGTTTCTTTTACAACTCCGATCCAATTTCCCGTATAAAACTAAACTGACACTATCTCTCGTGCACAATTTAAAAACTACACGAAGCCAAAACTAAAAGTGCAACAGAATAAATCAGTTGACGTGGCTGCTATCTCGGCGGAAAGTTTCAGAGCTTCAGTAGTGATACGAGTGAACACATGTGGATGGATCAAGTCGGATTTCGTTTGGTATCGTTGCATAGCATGTTGCATTTGGTGGGGCCGCGGGAAAAGGATGAAAGACTATGCGAAGTCATGTTGTATTTCTTTGCTTGTTTTTCAAGTGGTATAGTTGTTAAATGAGATTACAATTTGACAAATTCATCATCATCATCATCATCAGCCTATAATGTTCCCACTGCTGTGACACAGGCCTCCTCTCTATGAGAGGGAATGGGCTATAATCCACCACGCGGGCCCAGTGCGGATTGGTAGATGTCACATGTCTTCCAATTTTTGGTTCTAGGACATGCCGGTTTCCACACGATGTTTCCCTTCACCGTTTTTGAGAGCAGTGGTGATGAAATAAATTACAGAAACTAATGCGCCGGCCTGGGTTCGAACCCACAACTTACTATTCGTAAGTCGGGGTCGTTACCACTGGGCCACCACTGCTCTCCATCTGAAAAATTCCGCCATTTGACAAATTATGAAAGATTAATGAAGGACGATGGGGCTAAAAAGGAGATGACTGCTGAGATGACGAGTAATAGAGAAGTATGGAAGAAGATGACATGATGTCTGTGACTGCCTCTTTGTTTGGTAGCAAGTGCGACTGCTGAGCTTGAGGTCCTGGGTTCGATTACCAGGTCGGGCAAAGTGCTATTGGGTTTTTCCATCAGGAATTTCTCAGTAGCAGCCAGTTGATGGTAATACACTCGCCACCTATTACATGGGACTTAAACATAACTGGCGAAATGTGGGTGTACTATTAGGTACACCTCTGCCTTACCCTACGGGGATTACAGGCGTGATGTTATGTTTATGTATGGCATAATGTGCCTAGCCAAATAAATTGGGATTAGGACAGGAGAATGATGAAATCATTCTTCACACAGTCCATCCATCATTTCTTTAATCTATACCTCCACTTTGATATATGACTGTCAGTATTTCTGCTAACAAATTTATTTTATTTTAATTCATTTTAAATTGAAATTGTAATAAATGTTTTTTAAATTTATCTTTCGTATACATTTGCCTGAAATAAATGTTCGAATTTTATTTATTTTTATTTATTATACCCATCCAGATTCATACTCAGAACTTTACTCACGACCTTTTCGGCTAGACCGCTGTTATACCCTTATAATTAGCAATATTGTCAAATAGCTGTGTGTCCTGTTTACCAATTTTGGTGTAAAATGAAGTATATTCTATCTCTATCCATCTCTCTATCTATCCCTCACTCGTTTCGCAGCCACACGTAAGCTGAAAGCGCACAGTTCTTGCTGTATGTAAAACAACGCACTAGGCTAGTTTTCTGTCGATACGTCACTGCACTTTGTATCTAACGTTTTACTGCAGTTTACGAGTGTACCAGTTAAATATACAATTCATTTCGTTGTTGGTTTTGTTGAAAACAAGCTTTTAGGGAGTGCCAATTCCAGTTCTGTAAAAATAAAAAATGCATGCAATTTTTAGGCGTCGAGATAAATAATTCTATTCAGATATTTTTTTACAAAGCTAGCGGGCCTTAAAAGTTTTGTCACATATTCATGTATAAACGATTGGTAGTACATACGTATATAGATAGGGTATATATACTGTCTTTATTACACACAAAAGTGGTTTGAATTCTGACCAGCCTTACTTTCCGTCATTTTATTTTATTGAAGTTAAAATTTCTTTAGGCGCGTTGGGAATTTTTGAGATGGAGAAAAACAATTGAAATTGCAACACCGTTAAACGACCTTTTTTTCGTTGCAGAGTTAGCCGTATTGCTTCATAATATTACAAGTAAATTATTATTGTATAGTCAATGTATAAATAAAAGGCTTAAGCAAAAATATTCTCTAAAAATAATACTCTTGAAAAAAAAAAGATTTCACTTCTGTCGGCACTCCCGTTGTGTGTGTGTTCCCGTTGTAAGTGGTTGGGTTTTTTTTTTTCAAAAAAAAAACAGCCACTTATAAGACTTGTATTTATCGATAGCTGGCATCAATACAAACAAGTATAGAAAACAAGATCTTCTAAGGGTCAACTCACACCAAAAGAGCGTTGAAGGGAAGCGAAGCGGAGCGCAGTTTCAGTGTCATATGAATTTTAATTTTATTTTCATTACTATAATACATATTATCGCATGTGAAACTCGAACGAGTCGCGCGGGAATTCCAGCCGTGTGACTGCGCGAGAAGTCGCGGGAAGTCCCGAGAATGCTCGAGCAGTCGCGAGCGGCCGCTGGCAATATCCTGCCCCTCGCGCCCGCTCCCCGCGCGCATCTGTTGCGCGCGAGCATTCGCATTCATTCCTTGCAGTGCAACGAATACAGAAGTGATGGAAATGGATGAAGAAAAGCTTATTATACCCATTTTCACTGCTTAAACATAAGTTTCCTCGAGTTTTGTTGAAAGTGAACTGCACATAGGAGAGCGACCCGTGAATTCATAGCGGGCGGGCTCGAGAAGGCGCGCGGAGTCCCGCGACTTCTCGAGCATTCCAGCGACTTCTCGAGCAGTCGCGGGAATCCGCGCGCCTTCTCTTCCGAGCGGGTCGCTGCGCTTCGCTGCCCTTCGCCGCTCTTTCGATGTGAGTTGACCCTAAAGCGTCACGTTTTTGAGATATCTTACCAGACAACCACTATATCCAAGTACCTACTGTTTATTTTATTTTCTTATTCCTGTATCAAATATCAAATGTGACGTTTGACAGGGGAGAATGGAAAAAGAAAACGTGATGCGCCGACCCCAAATAGAATCGGACAAGGGCAGGAAGCTGATGTTGTATCAAATACCTATTTCTGCTGTCTTGGCTTCTGTCTTTCATCATGGCACTGAAAACCAGCGCCATGATGTGGGCTCCCCATAGCACAGCAACATGCTGAGTGGTCACCAGCTTGTCTCAGCCACGACGTGCAAGCTGCCAACTGTTTTTGTTCCGTCCTGTTGTCTTTATTAAATATCTTTATCAGGAGCTGTATTTTTTTTGTGATTTTGTATGCACGTCATTTCCTTGCGTCAAATAAATATGTTCTAATCTTCTATAATTACAGGGTGTAAACAGACTCTTCACGAAGCCGTCAACCAAGCATTCTGTACAGTGGGCTGCATTGGGTACCCTAGTTGTCAAGGGGGTACCCACATCGTGACGCTGACTGTACATCAAACTAAGTAACTTTACGCAAAAATTAGTGCTGGGAAACGACTTTTTTTTTTTACTGAAAAATCACGTTTTACAGTAGGACTCAATGTAACGCACTCAAATCATTGTGATGATGGATGGATTGAATAGTAAGGGGGTTCTGGAGGTGTTTAAAGTAAAAATCACACATAAAAAAACATGTATTAAAAAAAAAAATTGAAAAGGTTGGAACTTTGACCCCCAATATCTCCGTAACTAGAAGGTTCCCAGGTATAGTCTAGAACAAAAAAATGATCGCAATGACGGGGAGAACAAGTGCCTTTCGGCTTCGTTAAGAGTCTGTTTACACCCTTTATATCTTCGTCTTTCTTTTATAAATATGTTTTTGTGTCTTTCTTCTTCTATTTAAACCATCCAAAAATCTAAACCAAAGTTCCACTTGCAAACCAAAGATATTACATGCCCACTGGCCAACACTCGTAAGTTATTTGTTAGTTATACCAATTTATATACTTCAAATGTAAAAGCTAATATGAAGAATGTAAATCAATATCTTGTTCTAATCAATCCCTGCCAAAATTCATCAGTATCAACATTCATTTCAAATATCACACTCCGATCAAAAAACCTCAGTTTCCAAACTCACCTACTTCCCAATACATATCGTTCCAATACTCTGCAAACGGGGCATGAAAATACCCCTCCTCTTGGCCCTCCAGCCTCTGGAGGGCTATTATGAGACATGGAGGGCTCTCCTCCCGGCTTTGTGTCCAAGGTCAAGTCTACACTGGCGGGGAGAAACGCTCAACTGTTTGACTTTGTGTGTTACGGCTTTATGCAAATGTTTCGTATTTTTGTGGGGATGCTTGAGAAGTAAGTTAGAAGGTTATTAGAGTAAGGACAGCAGAAAATATTATGGTTTCGGGCTTCATTTTTAGGGTTCCGTACCCAAACCCTAACCAACGGGACCGTATTACTAAGCCTCCGCTGTCCGTCCGTCCGACCGTCCGTCCGTCCATCTGCCTATCTGTCATCGGGCTGTATCTCATGATTCGTAACAGTTGAAATTTTTACGGAGTGTGTATTTCTGTTGCCGCTTTAACAGCAAATCATCATCATCTTCCTGCCCTTATCCCATTCTATTTGGGGTCGGCGCAATATGTTTTCTTCTTCCATTCTCCCCTGTCAGACGTCACGGCATCGTTGACTCCTTTCTCTTTCATATCAGTCTTCACACAATCCATCCATCTTTTCTTTGGCCTGCCTCTCCCTCTCCATCCATATAATAAATAATAAATTAAAAATTTAAGGGGACTCGCCCCTATTACGATGTTACGGAACGCACTTGGCCTTTTGTTAGGGTTTTGTACCCAAAGGGTAAAACGGGACCCTATTACTAAGACTCCGCTGTCTGTCCGTCCGTCTGTCTGTCACCAAGCTGTATCTCATGATCCGTGATAGCTAGACAGTTGAAATGTTCACAGATGACGTATTTCTTTTTTTTTAACAAATATTAAAAACAGAATAAAATAAATATTTAAGGGGAACTCCCATACAACAAACGTGATTTTTTGCCGTTTTTTCGCTCGATATTAATAACGGCGACAGGTAGACGCTTGAAATGTTCACAGAATATTTAGTTGTATATTCACTTTAAAAATAAATAGTTAAGTTAAAATAAAATAAATATTTAAGGGGGGCCCCCATACAACAAAGGTAACTTTTTTTGCCGTTTTTGTCTAATGTTGTATAGATAAAGATACGGAACGCTTCGTGCGCGAGTCCAACTCGCACTTGGCTGTTTTTTTTAAAGGAGTAAAGAAAGTCCCGGCTGTCATTTGCAGATCTTTGACAATTGTAAGGTACAAGTAGTCAGTGGTCCGAAAGTATGTCATCCAGTCTTACCTTATTGTATGACACGGTTTCGAACTGGATTGTGAGGTCAGATAGGCAGTCGCTCCATGTAACATATTGGTATTCAGCTGCATCCGGTTAAGCTGGAAGCCTGAGCAGCTGGCTTAGCAGATGATGAAGAGCAATGAAGCGATCGAAGGTGGAAAGCTAGGTACTCAATATGAGATGTCCACTAATAGAGAAGTATTGAAGAAAGAGATATCCTGCGCTGATCATCTTCATCTGCCTAGCCTTTTCCCAACTATGTTGGAGTCGGCTTCCAGTTTTACCGGATGCAGCTGAATACCAGTATTTTACATGGAGCGACTGCCTATCCGACCTCCACAACCCAGTTAGTACTGGGTAATACGATACCCTTTGGTAAGACTGGTTGTCAGACTTTTTGGGCCACTGACTACCTGTAAGGCCGCTGCCTCGAATTTTGCGGGCAGCGGGGCGGCGGCGGCGGCGGCGCCGCTTAACTGGAGTGCACCGCTCGTTGCCCGCTCCCGCGCCGCTGTTTTCGAGAACCGGTTCATTTAAATGTACGCATAAGATCCTGCCGCTCCCGCGCCGCCGCCGCCGCCGCCCCGCTGCCCGCAAGATTCGAGGCAGCGGCCTGACGACTGTCAAAGATCTACAAATGAGAGCCGGGACCAACGACTTAACGTGCTTTCCGAGGCACGGAGGAAACTCGGTATGTAATGGGTGGTGACCCATCCACAGACCAACCTAGGCAAGCACGGCTTAACCTAAAGATCGACCCGCGCGGCAGTTATTACTTAACCACGAGCTTATCCTAAAAAAATATCCTGCGCTATCCCCTAAATTCGAATAATCCGAGATACATTCAATGACAGCATAGTTGACTACGCTGTTTGGGGTCTAACTAATAGTACACCCACATTTTGCCAGTAGTGTTTAAGTCCCATGACACAAGGGCGAGCCTATTACCATCGACTGGGCACAAATCTAGACTCCGTAGCTGCTATTGAGAAATTTCTGATGGAAAAACCCAATAACAGTTTGCCCGACTCGGGAATCGAACCTAAGACCTCATGGTCAGCAGTCGCGAGTGCGACTACTAGACCAACGAGGCTATCAATAAGACTACAAGAAGATGATAATATTTTACCTTTTAATATGACAGAGGCTGTGTTGCCATACCACGTGGCAACGCCGCCAGTCTCTTGGGCACATTACCAGCTGACAGCGTTGTGGAGGAGTTTTTCGATGCCCTTTTATAGTTTGTTGTTAGTTTATTTATTTTAGTTTAATAGTTTTTAATTATTAATGTATATAGTTAGTTTATTCTAATAAATTGCCTTTTAAAGCAAAGTAGATAAATGCTACAACACTTAGCGAGACCCATAAAAATATTAACGAATAAAAATGACCACAATAAAGATTTTTAGCCAAAAAAAAGGTAAGTAATAGAAGGCAGCCATAAAACCGAAGAAAGTCCTAAAACCTCGGCTTAAGGTTAAGGCATTTTATTTGGGTTCCGTAGTCAAATTAACGTTAATATGAAATGGTTCTGTAATAGCTTGGAAGATAAAAGGTGGCTGTTAGACTTTGTGTGCAGAAAATTTTAGTAAAAGGAATTCGGGTTTTCAACGTTAAGGTCCTCATTATAATATGAGTGTTTCTTGTCCGTTGAGAAAACTAAATGAATTCCTAAATATTGTTGGATTTCTTTAAGAGGGAACAGGTCTTGCGAGGTAGGTATTTGAAGAAACTATTGCCGTCGCGCTGCGTCAAGTTTGCCGCCGTAGAGTGCGATAGGGACAGCTACAGCTCAGACCGATTATATCGCAAGAAAATTGGTTGTCTGTAAAGTTGGTTTACGGACGATAGTTTAACGTGACAAACGTCATAAAATCGAGTGGAAGAGTTAAATTACCTGTACAACCTAACCTCCTAGCTCCAGCAGTAGATTAATTAAAAATAATAACCTAGGCTTGTCAATATCTGACACTACGAAAGTGGCGCATGCGTACAATGAGCGTAACGGGACACTTTTTCGTGCATGCATCCGGCATTCATCGATTTATTAGACGTTGTCAAGTCAAAAATTAACGATATTGACGTTTCATATTACCCTTTTTTCTCCTCGAAAACTGAGCCAATTCAATTATTTTTGACATTAAAATGTTAAGAAAGAGTATGTCTAGGTTCCTATCGATTTCCTAGTAGTCCTCTAAATACGGCCGTAAAAATGGGGCATTTGAAAGTAAGTAAGACAACAGAAGCATTGGGAATACTGAGGACACTGGGCCGGGTCGAATGTAAATGCGCTTAAGGTAGAGTGGTTTACACTGCGATCCTCAGCCAGGAATTTACGAAGAAGAAGAAGACAGCATATGTCACCTACTTAGTTACCATAGACTAAAATTACTGGAACAAAAAAGGTAAAAAACGATTCACGCTTGCCCGCTCCCAAAAAATGGCTTCATTCAAATCCGTGACGGATTCATATTCGGCCATTTGTCAGTAATTTTAATTAAAATCTACGTTTCGAAAAGTTTCCTTTGAAATAACTTTGACGAATCACAAATGCTGAGATAATGGACGGCGCGGGGAAGCTAAATTAATTCATTAAGTATCATCTTGTTTTATATTAATAACACTCTTGATGACAGTACGTTTATTTTATTCAAGTTTAAAATGATAAAGGAGGAGAGGAGGAGCTCGTGGCTAAATAATAACAGCCGCTCGGGTCGATCTTTAGGTTAAGCCGTGCTTGCCTAGGTTGGTCTGTGGATGGGTGACCACCCATTACATACCGAGTTTCCTCCGTGCATCGGAAAGCACGTTAAGCCGTTGGTACCGGCTGTCATTTGAAGATCTTTGACAGTCGTTAAAGTAGTCAGTGGCCCAAAAAGTCTGACAACCAGTCTTACCAAGGGGTATCGTATTTCTCAGTAGTAACTAGGTTGTGGAGGTCAGATAGGCAGTCGCTCCATGTAAAATACTGGTATTCAGCTGCATCCGGTTAGACTGGAAGCCGACCCCAACATAGTTGGGAAAAATGAAAATGATAAAGGAGAATGGGCCTTGAAGTATAGGCATCTGCCCTAAGGACCAATTGCCATATTAAGATATACATCATTGAAAAGATCTTTTCAAGGAGAACCATTGCTACTAACGATACGACTTTTAGCAATTCACAGTCCGTTCGGGGTTATTGACCTAATTATGTGACTATTTGGACACCGAAGTTAAGATTTTCTAAGCAACCAATAAAGGATTTTGGGCTAACTAATAGCACTAAGATAGACACTAGGCTACTATAGGATAGAGCTTTTTAAAGAGAATATTTGCCACTTACACGAGTTTCGCCAATTCGTAGTCCGTTAGGAGTTATTGGCCTAAATAGTCAAGGTGACTATTTGGGCACCAAAGTTACGATTTTCTGGGTAACCAAAAAGATATACACCTTTGGAGAGAGCTTTTCAATGAGAACTTTTCTACTAGTACCGCTTTTGTTCATTCGTAGTCTATTTGGTATAATTGACCTAAATATGGGTCTAATTGGGCACCAAAATTTAGACTTCACTGGGGCAATTCCACCGGCTCTTCTTTCATCATTGTAAAAAATATTTATCATATAACACTTAGCAGAATAGAGCTAAGCACACCGTACAATAAGCGAGCAGCTACAAAACTTTTATTAAAATCTTACAGAAAATGGATTCGGAAAAGACACAAAAAGAAACTATAAAGGGTGTAAACAGACTCTTAAGGAAGCCGAAAGGCACTGGTTCTCCCCGTCATTGCGATCATTTTTTCTAGATTATACCTTCTAGTTACGGAGATATTGGGGGTCAAAGCTCCAACTTTTTTTTTTTTAATACTTTTTTTTTAATGTAACCTTTTTACTTAAGACACCTTATCGACCCCCGTACTATTCAATCCATCCATCAGCACAATGTTTTGAATGCGTTACATTGAGTCCTACTGTAAAACGTGATTTTTCAGCCCGAAAAGTCGTTTCCCAGCACTAATTTTTGCGTAAAGTTACTTAGTTTGATTTACATAATGCTTGGTTGACGGCTTCGTGATGAGTCTGTTTACACTCTGTATATCCTTCTTATTCAGTTTATGAAATATCTTTTAAATTGGTCGAATATTGGAGGAGGAAATAGTCGAGAGCCAAACCTCGAATTATGATATTTTACCATAGTTGTTTTTATCGCACCAAGAGACAGCGATAGTTTTTTTCAAATACCTACCGTGTTTCCTCTTAAAGCACACCATACAATAAGCGAGCGGCTACAAAACTTTTATTAACATCTTACCGAAAATGGACTCAGAAAAGATACAAAAATAGACTATATAGAATCGAAACAAATGACAAGCTATCAAGTATCAACCCCACGAGGTATTGATACTTGATACCCTGTAGCCTTCCATCCCCATATCGGTATCTCACAAATACATACCACTAACCACAAAAGGAAACCTGCTGAATTTACTGAATTTCCTGAATCCAAGAGTTTGTCCCGAAGCTTTACGGATTAGTGATTTATCTCCCGAATGCCTCCTTAAGCTTTAGGGATTGTGTGACGGAGATGGCCATTTATATCTATCGGGTTTTCGTGAAGACAGGTGGCGACATCTAGGAGTATTTGCGGGCGTTTTACGTTGTCAATTTTGTTGGTGATTTTGTGGGTGGAGGCTTTATTGTCGAAGTTTGATGTTTTTAAAGTTGGTTTCAATCGATGCCGAAACGATATCAAAATTTGGACATTTTCTTTTTCAGCGTTTCTCAGCTTGAGCATTTGTTGGTGAAAAGCTTATTTACGGAAAAGTAATTGTTTGCGTCTGAATGATTTTCTAGTTTGTAGTTTGTATCAATCGATCGTGTTATTTTGTTACACTTACACTTTTCATTTTTTGTTGTTGTCTTTTTTGTTCCAAGTGTTTATCAGTGGAAACTTCTAAATGGGCTTAAATGCTTATTGTTTAAGAACACTGTTTATATTAGCTAGAAGTTTCTCGAATAAAATAAAATCTTATTTGCCAAAAGAAGAAGCTATTCGGATATAACCATAGTGTTATTTTTATTCTTGAAAGTTTACGTGCGTACTTACTTGGATGAAGAATTCCTGAAAAGTTTTTAGTTTATGGCAGATTAAAGGTCAAAGCACACATATCAACTCGGAAAGGGATCTTCATCCACATTTCACCAGTTATGTTTAAGTCCCATGTAATAGGGGGCGAGCCTTTTGCCATCAATTGGGCAGAAATCGAGATTCTGTTGCTGCTACTGAGAAATTCCTCATGGAAAAACCCAGTTACACACGACCCGGGAATCGAACCTAGGATCTCAAGCTCAGCAGTAGACATAAAGTAATTCAATGATATCTATAGACTTTTAGTCAGAAAAGAGAAAATGGATCCGATAGAAAAACTGCTCACGTTTATATTGAAATAAATTCAATTTATTGATTGCTAGCTTTTTCTCGTGGATTCGTCTGTGGGTAAGTCCTTAGAGCATTTCTGTAGTGGAATCTTAAACCCCTCTGCTATTTCCTTTTGCTTTGACACACTCAAACGGCAAAATTGTGTTTTATATCTTTTAAAACGATGTATCTAGATACAGAACGATGTATCTTTATCATAAGTAATAAGACCACAAACAGTTTTTCCTAAACAAACCAACACAGTAACATGAGGTCCAGTAAGAAAACTTTAAGCTCGACATAATTTTTATTCCTCCCCGTCTGAGCACTTTCAACCCGACAGTTTTTATATCGCTTTATGTTTCACAGCTATAAAATTTATACCAAGTGGACGTATTAATTTTAGCGGAGTTCGCAATTGTTTTTTTTTTATATTCTTCTCGAGTGAACTGGGGTAAAAAAGGGGTGGTTTTATTACCTCGGACTTGTGGAGTAGTAGTTCATTAGGGTAGGTTTATTTGCTGTGTCAGTTGAGAGAGCTGCTTTGTGGATGTTGGCAGGAACTTTGCATTTAACAGTTGTGTGAGTTATGTTAGACTTTTAACTACATATACGTAACATAACATAACATCACGCCTGTAATCCCCGTACGGTAAGGCAGAGGTGAACTGCGGGACTATTCGAAAGAGATACCGCGGCTCTGGAACACAAAGGGCAAGGAAGGAACATACATGGGTTTTAGTCAGTACAAGTCTGATATAGACCCTTCCGCTCCGCCCAGAGCGGGAGAATTTATTTCATGATTTACCATCCGAAAAAAAAGGGGTAAGGCAGAGGTGTACTTAATAATACACCCACATTTCGCCAGTTATGCTTAAGTCCCATTTAACAGGGGCGAGCCTATTGCCATCAGCCAGGCGCAAATCCAGACTCCGCGACTGCCGCTGAGAAATTCCGGATGGAAAAACCCGATTACACTTTGCCCGACATGGGAATCGAACCCAGGACCTCATACTCAACAATCGCGCTTGTGACCACTAGACCAACGAGGCAGTCTACACTGGACCCGGGTAGATGATGGCTGTCTCCCTCACAGTAAAGGAGACCTGTGTCCCAGCGTTGGGATCGTTGTAGGTTAATTATGCCCTTAAGTAAACAATGATAAGGTTCTAGTGTTTCTCTAATAGAAAACAGACAAAAATCGAGCGAATTAAGGAAACACCTGCCCATAACTTCATAGCAAATCACCATTTATTGACATATTGCGTTAAACTCAAATCATATATTTTCAGGCGTTTCTCACATAGTGAACTTAACAACATACAATAGAAAACTTACTTCGTCATCAAACAAACTCGATAAAACTTCTATAAATATACAAAAACAATAATCAGCATATACTGTTCCCACTGCTGGGACATGGGTCTCCTCCCTCTCTATGAGAAGGAATGGGTTGATCCACCACACAGGCCCAGTGCTGAAATTTTGTATATACATACGTTGTCAGGTACAGAAACGGACAAAGGGTACCTTTCTTCCCGAAAAAAAGTACTGTTTGCGAGGAGAACAACATCAACCCGAATTGAATGTCAAATTCTTAATTAAAGCAAGTGAAACCGCGGGCAATAGCTAGTACCAAAATAACAGCTTTTTACTGACTGCAGATGAAAATAAATACGGCACATTTTTTCCACGGCTCTTATAACAAAATCATTTTTTCCATTTTTGTCTGTCCGGCGGTCTGTCTGTTTGATCCAGCTAATCTCCGAAACGATTTAGACGGTATTTGTGCTGACAGATAGCTGATGTTATAAGGAGTAACAAGGCTAATTTTATTTTAGAATAATTAGATACAAAAATGGATGTAATATTTTTTTAATATTAGTAAGTACATGCGAACGAAGTCGTTAGGTAGTCAGTGGCCCAAAAAGTCTGACAACCAGTCTTACCAAGAGGCATCATATTACCCAGTACATACTGGGTTGTGGAGGTCAAACAGGCAGTCGCGCCATGTAATATACTGGTATTCAACTGCATCCGGTTAGACTGGAAGCCGACCTCAACATAGTTGGGAAAAGGCAGACAGATGATCACACGCGAACGAAGGTCGCGGGCAACACTAGTTTAACAGTTTTAAAAGCGTTATTCCTATTTATCCTTTTAATTGAATCTAGATAACGTATAATTGAGACAGTTATTTGAGTAAACACAGAGGCAGCCATTAGACCGGCTCCCGTCTGTCTGAATGTTATCCTAGCCTAGATTAATCACCCTATTGTTTGGTCGACGATTAGGTTCTATTGCTAGCTGATTGAGTAGGTGTTATGTTAATTGGACTAGTGTTAAAATTGTATTGTTCTTCGTTATTAGTTATGGGGGTTTTCGAAAGGTTTCTTACTTTAAGATTAACCTGTTAAAAGCCGCTCGCAGCTGCAATTCGAAGCGAATACAAAAATCTGTCGAAATATTGTTTTCTCTGTTTCACACTTCCGGCGCGCGTTGGGAAGCCGCGCGTGAGCGTGTGAAATAAAACCTAGGTAAATACAGTCTTGTTCCGAATAACAGCCTAATAAAGTGGAAATATACTTAAACTGAAAATGATTTTGGTATTACATTTGTATGGACTATTCATCGTCTGCCGGCCCCACAGGATTATCTCAAGTTTCAAAACTAGAGGATCTACCTCCCCAATTACTAATTAGGTTTAGACAATCAATCGCATTTTGGAATATTAGATGTCAAAGTGTTAAAATCTTAGTAAAATGTATAAAAAGAATACTCGCTCGCTTACTGGCTGACTAAACCCTCTAGGATTACAGGCGTGATGTTATGTTATGTAATAAACATAGAAACACACCTATCTAACCTAACCCGACAGAAATTAATAAATTAGTACTTAGTCAAACACAAAAGCAAAGCCGACAAAATTAACAAAAACAAATAATTTCGCGAATTTACAGCGCCAAGTAAATAACTGAACTGAATGCTGATAACAGATGTTTACGATCTCACGCATCCATTGTGGGGTGCTGGGGTAAAGCTGGCTATTGTTTTAATAAGCAATGCAGGGTAGGATAAGATCTGTGGACTTATGGAGCATTTATATCATAATGGTGATTTGCAGTAGCGAAGGGTACATTTTTGTGTATCTGATTATATTGTCATGATTTTGGTATATTTTTGTCATGATTTTGGTATATTTTTGTCAAGATTTTGGTATATTTTTGTCATGATTTTGGTATATTTTTGAAAACATTAAAATGGCAACACCGGTAACGACTGTATCTCGTCATTTTTAGCTAGAGAAGTGGTGAGGGAGAGAGACTTCATGAGACTTGGCTTGGGTAAAAAGTAGAGTCGGTATTCATTCGTTGGTGAACCTCAGTGGTGTGAAGATTACTAGTCGAACCTATGTCCGATAGCTTATAACTTTATTTATTAATTATTGCATATTGTATGTACGTGAAGTACGTATAAGGAATATACACAAGTAGTCTCTGGAGTTAAAGTGGTTTTATTACAATATTATTTGTGTATAGAATACTGACTGTGCCATCCTTCAAAGGAAATTCGGTAGGAATCGAGTTGTATGGATTCTTCGCCACTGGTGATTTGTTTGGTTCGCTGTCCATGCAAGTACGCGTGAACAATTTTGATCTCTGCGAATGAACATCTCTTCAGTGTGATGGAAAGGGTTTTCGTGGTGGTGGTCGAGTAAATGATACCACGGTACTCGTCAGCATCACTAAATATTATAAAACAAAGTACTTTGCCGCGTATATCTGTCTGTTCGCGATAAACTCAAAAACGACTGCACCGATTTTTAAGCTGTTTTCACCAATGGATAGTGTAGTTCTCGAGGAAGGTTTTAGTATATAATTTGTCAAGTTTTTAATGCGAGAACGGGATTAAAATTTCATGATTACTTTTGGTCGCGATAACCGACATCCACGCGGGCGAAGCCGCGGGCATCAGCTAGAAAAATATATTCATAAAAGAAAAAAGCGGGTAGGTAGGTCTGTGGTCACGATTCCTTTCTCCAAGTTCACTTGGGAGTTAGGAGTAGCTTGGTACTCCTGGCTCAGCCCGTCGTGACAATGACCGCGGTGTGCCACGCTGCAGACGCCAGGAGGGGTGACGGTCGGTAGTTTATCGCGCCGACCCGCATTTTTTGAAAAGGATAGTTTGACAGCAGCAGAGATGTACAGCCGTTCAGTTACTTAGCAAATGGAAGGTCATAACCCAATGGTCAATTGATCAGATGAGTCCCGAATATTAGGCTATGCATACTTTAGTACCTAATACTAACTGTCAAACTTTTTGTACTTTTCTGTACCGTGGGTTGAATATTGAATGGCCATACTTAACTTAGTTACTCGCATTAATAGTTATTATTTTACTTGTTTCAGATCGTGAATGTCCTGAACTAACGCAGCCTGAAATCGGGAAGGTTACCCTCACTGGAAGGCTTTTTGGCGATAAGTATGTTTACGTTCCTTTTCATGTTACTGATCCAACCACTTTTCATATTTCTTGAAGTCCTTTCAAAGGTTTTTACCGATTCTTAGAACTTAACTGTGATACAATTTTCCTCGCCAGGAAATAAATTTTGGATTTTCATTCAAGAATTTGTAAGGCTTTTATTTAGAAATATATGTATGTGTTAACTTCTATTATTTATTGATGGCGTCACAATTTCTTCCTAGTTTAGAAGGTTAAATTCTTACTTTTTCACTACTGATCCACTTACTACATTCCATTTCACCTTCAGAGCGGTATACTCCTGTCCCCACGGGTACCACGTCGTGGGTCTGCAAAGCAGGAGCTGTCAGGCGGATGGCAAGTGGGCTGGCCAGCCACCAGCTTGCAAGGAGAACAGTATGTATTAATAAGCATGGAATAAAATTCATACAGACATAACATTGCGTCGGAGAAAGTTTGTAAGAACTGGAAGATAGAAATATCAAGATAAAATCACGCCTGTAATCCCCGAAGGGTTAGGCAGAGGTTTACCAAATGGTACACCCTCATTTCACCCGTTACGTTTAAGTCCCATGTAATAACGGGCGATCCTATTGCAATCAACTGGGCATAAATCCAGACTCCGTGGCTGCTACTGAGAAATTCCTGACAAAAAAACCAAATGACACATTGTCTGACCCGGGAATCGAACCCAGGACCTCATGCTCAACAGTCGTGATTGCAACGACTATGCCAACGAAGCAGTCTCAAAAATCAAGATCTCGGCTATTATCAAATAAACACAAAATAGCAAGTTTGTCTTAAATGAACACAAAGGGGCACAAAAGGTCCGTAATATTGCCCACTTTAATTTGAACACAAACTAAGCACAAAAGCGTAATCAATAAAGTTGTTACACAACATCTGATATCCAATAATCAAGTTTGTTTATCAAAACTTTGTTTTATTACTTAGATGATATACTGCTTGTGTTCAATTCTTGCGTACTTTGGTAAGGCGTTATTAAGGCACAAAAAGGCATGGGTAAAACAGTATGAGTATAGTTTCTGAGTGACACTTGTCACGCTTTGCAAACTCAACCTTTTTTCAAAAACTCGCGTTAGTATTTGCATGAAGCTTTAGGGCCGGACTCCACCGAAGCGGAAACAAGAGAGGATTTTGATATTTACACTTCTCGTCTCCATTTAGCTTAAGACGAAACCGTTAAGCAGGGAGGAGAGAACATGTATCTTAATTGTTTAGGCCAGTGTACTAAGTAGCCAAGCGCACAGCGGTCACGATAAGAGACAAGCGGTGTGCTGCGAACGGCGTGCGGTGAGCTGTGTGCTGTGTGCTGTGAGCGGCATGCGGTGCACATCTTCTCTCGTCTCTGCTCTGCACATCTCCGTACAGTTTCGGTGGATACGCCCTAGTTTAGAAGAAAACGGCTTATGTTTAACCAACCACCAGATTTAGTAAAACGGCAAAAAAAACACTTTTGATTGCCAAAAATAGTAAATGATCACCAAAATTAGATCCCCATTTTAGCGTGAAATTATAACTAAAAATAGTTAATGACCAGAAATTGAACTGTTTTCAATATGCTCTTGCATCCGAGTCGAGATCCTTCTAACCTAATCTATCCGTGTCGGGGTGCCCCAAGTCGGCCTAAGCAAAACTAGTTTGTCATCAACCACCTTAGTAAAATTTGGTGCTCATTGACTAAATTTGGTGATCAATTGATGTTTTAGGTGATAGATGTTAGTGGTCACAAAGTTAGTTTTGGTAGTATTTATCCATGAAAAAAACTCTAAGTGGCAGAGACAACTCTCTACAAAGCCGAGCCGTTAGAAAACTCTATGGCATATTACTAATGTATAACCACAGACATGATATACTTACTAATGACCAACTGTACACCTGGTTTCTCAGTCTACTGCCTCCAACCGCCCACGATCGAGCACGCACGTCACTCGGCTCTCCCCGAACAAGCTACTTTCGACCTTGATGCTACCGTCCAGTATAACTGCCATACTGGGTACGTGACGAACGGCTTCCCCAGAGCCAAGTGCCTGGCCATCGATGGTCAAGCATCTTGGTATGGACCTGATATTAGCTGCGAACGTGAGTATATATTCATCTGCTTTTAAAGATCATGGTTTTAAAGCCTAAGCATAAACAGTCTATAAAGTTCCCACTGTTGGGATTCAGGCCTCCTCTCTATGAGAGGGAATGGGTTATAACCACCACGCGGGCCCAGTGCGGGTTGGTAGATGTCACATGTCTTCGATTTTTTGGTTCAAGGACATGCCAGTTTCCTCACGATGTTTTCCTTCACCGTTTTGAGAGTAGTGGTGATGAAATAAATTACACAAAGTAATACGCCTGCCTGGGTTCGAACACACGACTTACTGCTCGTAAGTCGGGGCCGCCATCACTGGGCCACCACTGTGCTAATGTTTTAAAGAATATTGCGAAATTAAACAATTAAAACAGCAACGATTTATACATCAATAATATAATGGTGCATCTGAGTGAATTTTGACAATGTCTGAGAAACTGCTCTGCAGCTCTAGCCTGATTACGGTGGAAATCACATAGCCTTTCACTATAATCAGCCTTGAGCCCACCGCTGGGACACAACCAACGTTTTCCAATTTCACTTAACGTACTGACTTCTTAAATGTATTTAGGTTCCTAGGATTTATATTACACAGTGTCTTGAGATACATCTTCCAAAGAATATAAACATTAATGAAAACCACCATGTACCAATCACCAGCTCGTTCCTGCGGCGAGCCAGGCGATGTTCCCCACGGCTGGGTCACCGCCGACTGCCACACCTTCGGGTGCCGAGCCGTGGTGCAGTGCGGACAAGGCTTCGAGCTCGTCGGCAAGGCCGAACGGTACTGCCAAGCTGACGGCGCGTGGGCACCCAAGGAGCTCCCCACCTGCGTCCGTAAGTAGATTAATGATTTGACTTGGACTTTTTTTGAGGGATCTTGATGATGAGTCACTTTAGGGATGAATCCTTTTGAAAGAAATGACCTAAATAGCAAATATAATATTTGTAGCCATAGGATTTAATGACCTAAATATTCGAGTTGTGAAAACATCAAGTCTGGGTGAGATACATCCGCTTGGTCCTTACGAATCATTGCTAGTACTATTTTCTAGAAAGCTACTTTGATGCACTGACTATGTACATAACATCACACCTGTAATCCCCGAAGGGTTAGACAGAGGTGTGCAATTTTAATACACCCACATTCCGCCAGTTGTGCTCAAGTCCCATGTCAGGGTCGAAGCTATTGCCGTCAACCGGGCACAAATCCAGATCTTGTGGCTGCTACTGAAAAAAATCCAGATGGCAAAACCCAATAACACTTTTGTCTGACCCGGAAATCGAACCTCATGCTCACTCGACTAACGAGGTAGTTTGATCGAACCGTAGGTAGGTAGTTCGAAACATGTCATGGCATGTCTGAGAGATATTTCTTGACGGCATGTAAAGCCAAGTCAAAGATGGGCCTCTTTGGTTTTAGCGGGCTGCATAAAAATTCTGACACCAGGTCAGGCACTAACCACATGTTAAAGAAGAAGTATTAAGGTATAATACAGAAATTGAGTGTGGAATAGTGTATACATTTATACTCCACTAGCTTTAGCCCACGCCTTCGATCGCATCAATTTAGAATTTGACAGTCAATTCGGTTTGTACTTTTGTATATTATAATTTTATAATTCAATCATAACTCGAAAGACACGTGGCGCCATCTTCTATCATTTAAGAATGTTATTGTGGTTTTCCTTGGGCACAGTACTTTTTTTTCGGGGTAAAAGGTATCGTATGTCCGTTTCTGTACACCTTACTAAGTGTGCAAAATTGCAGGATGATAGATTCAGTGGTAAAATAAAAAATTAAAATAAAATATTTAAAATAAATGAATATTAATACAGGGTGTAAACAGACTCTTCACGAAGCCGTCAATCAAGCATAATGTATATCAAACTTAGTAACTTTACGCAAAAATTAGTGCTGGAAAACTTTTTTTGGGCTAAAAAACACGTATTACAGTAGGACTCCATGTAACGCGCTCAAAACATTATGCTGGTGGGGGGATTGAATAGTAAGGGGGTCCTTGATGTGTTTAAAATAAAAAAAATACATTAAAAACATTAGTATTTGAAAAAAAACTTGTGAAAAAGTTGGAACTTTGACCCCCAATATCTCCGTAACTAGAAGGTTCCCAGGTATGGTCTAGAACAAAAAAATGATCGCAATGACGGGGAGTGCGTTTCGGCTTCGTTAAGAGTCGGTTTACACCCTTTTTTAATATTCATAATATATTTATATATTAATATTAATTAATTTATGTTAGGATTAGGATAGGATGTATGTACATAATCAAGGAATCCAGGGACTCATCATCAAGACCCAGAATATTTTTAAAATTCTCCGCGAGTGGTCTTGCTTCGTGACAATGTAGTTGCCGATTTCAGTGTTGTCCTTCATTTTGGAATGTTGCATGGTACCGGTCTCGTCCTACATTACATCGGTATAGTTCGCATGACGCTTAAACAAATGATTATCATGGCTATCATCGGAGCAATTTCATTGTCATGACGCAAAATATGGAAATCCCACTTTTTATTGGTAAATTTCGAAGATTCGTTATTTTGATTGGATATAGAGTTATTGGTGTTGTAAAAGTTTATTAGGTATTTGAAATTCTGGGACTAAAATATTTTGTTAAATTCTGTATTGGGTTCAGGGAAGTCTAAATTTTATTCCGGGTGGGATTTCCTTGTCAAAAGTGGGAATTTCTCTGAAGTTTGCCCAAAAATGGATTATTCTGATTGTTTTTTCTCCTTTTAATGCTGCTTAGAGGGAGATGCCGGGACAGTTTGAGCATCCATTACATTACGTAGTATATCAAAAGTAATGTTATTATAGAAACGTTGTCACCTTCAAATTCTATGAAGCTATCGTTTTTCGCAACTTCAAAAGTTGTTTCTTTCTGTGGCCATGATAAAAATTGTCGTTTACTGCCTATCTGACTATTAGATGATATAGCAATGTTAGTAGTACTCGATGTTTATTGTAAATTTCTATCTTTAAACGTTGTAGTGAAATAAATGTACAACAAAAATGGAGTTTGTTTTATTTTTGCATGTATTTTGCATGGTTGAAATTTTGGTATCGGCGCCATCTATGTTTTGTTCGGTTATTGTTAAAGCGACGCGTGTCGCCATCTAGTGGTAACGCAGGTGCAGTGTCCGCCGCCTGAAGCGCCGCGGCACGGCAAGGCTGTGTACACGTCTTGCGCGTACAATTCGGTTGTCTCGTACGAATGCAAGTACGGATACCGGCTTGTGGGAGACGCGACGAGGAGATGTGGTGCCGACAAGAAGTGGTCTGGTGGGCAGCCGATGTGCAAAGGTAAATTACATTCAAAATGCAATCATAGAGCCACAACTAACAAAGAATACCACAGTAAAGCAATCTTGCTATTAGTTTCCTTAGACCTCAGTAAAAATGACTTGCCGTGTAAAGAACAAACGAAATGTAACATCAGAATAGACAAAAAAATACAACAAAAAATTCTAACTTAAATATTGCACCTACTTTGCAACATCAGTGCATCTAAAATATCTTTGGTATCCTATTTGCTTTCAGAAATAAACTGCGGTCACCCAGGCCAGCTCTGGAATGGCTGGCTGGAGAACATCTCCTCTGGCACCGGGCTGGGTGCTTCCATCATCTTCCGATGCCAGGATGGCATGAAAATGGAGGGCAATGGATCCGCGATCTGCCAGAGTGATGGCACTTGGAGTCATCCACTGCCAATGTGTCTGGGTAAGTTGTGTCTATTTCTTTCTACTCCTGCGTATGCAAGCTTTGCAAGGATAGGTTTATACCATGATTAAAAGATTTGGCTAAGGCCGGACGAATACTAAAATGTACCTGATATAGGTAAGAAGATAATGACGGTTAGTCAATGGTTTAATGACAAAAATAAAAAGTCATGCTATCAAGTAAGCCAGAAAAAGCCCTTAAGAATTTTAGAAGATAACTAATCTAACCTAACCTTAGTGTCAAACACTTTTATGCAAAACGACTAAACAATTTCAAGGCAATATTACCGAGATACTAAGTTGTACACTTGCTCACACTTCAGCCCCGTGCGTGGTGCCCCACGTGTCCCAGGGGCGGGTGGTGCTGGTGGAGAACAAGACCGGAGACAACACCACTCAGGAGGCGAACACGCAGATCGTTGGCAGCTCAACCATGGTACAACATGGTAAGTTACTGGCCTCTGTATAACCTCTAGGCGGAACTGCATACTATATCGCCTCGCGTGTGCTGAGAAATCATACGAAAGAAGTGAAATGTCATGAATGAATTAATATGCCATCAGCATGACCTGGCCTGGCCTGACCCTGGGCAGTCAGCGTGGGGACTCGCTGACTGCCCAGGGTGTGCCGGCCGTATAGTGATTCAGTGGATACGTCAACTCGAGGAGGCTCCTTTTGTGTCCGAAGCCAGGAAAACCTGTTCCGGTGGAGAATCGTAGAAGACTCTTTCCTGAAGTGTAAATATGGCCCCAAAAACAATGGGACACTTGACATTGTGTTCTGCCTGTCCTGTTATTTGCACATTACAGGAACTGATGGACGCTACTGAAAGTGCCAAACTCATCGCCTTTGGGCTGACTCAATTTGAATTGCCATCGACACGTTAAGAAGAAGAAGCAGCATGACCTTCTTTCCTAACTTTATTAAGAATGATGACATTTATTTCAATTGCAGGTGAAATTATAGTGGTCGACTGCGAAAAGGACTTTGAATTCCCTTCAAGTAACGCCGCCGTGACGTGTAACAATGGAACCTGGACACAGATACCGAGGTGTCAGCCAGCCAGGTCAGTTTATCATCAGCCTAATACTAGATGATGATGCTGATTACTTTGGATGATGGCTAGAAAAGAGGTCAGCCTAGAATCTGTCTTCTTTGCTACTCATCAATAAATAGTGACTTCCAGATATTCAAGACTTGCCTAGTCATAGTTGTTCACTTACAAGCGTCTAATAAAACCAATCACAAGTATTTTATGAACGGCGACCAGCATCTGTTAAAACTTGTACTAAAGTACCATTGTTACTGCAAGATTTTTTGCTGTGTATGTTGCATGTTGATTCCTATCTAGCGTCTTAATTTTTGCAGGTGCAAAAAAATGCCGAAGTTCCCTAGGAATGGCATGGTCATCGCGCCCAAGACTGAGCACGGCATGAAAGCGCGGTTCCGCTGCAAAGACGGCTTCGAGCTGAAAGGGAACCCCATCGTTGTGTGTTCGTATGGAGTATGGAGCGGAGATACACCGAAGTGCGAAGAAGGTGATGAATTTCTTTGAATTATTTCTACAGTCTGCGTAAGAATAAACGTGTAATCAATCTCTTGCACATGGCCCAAACCCTCCTTCTCGCGACCCAGTTGCATCCCAAATGAAGAGCTCTTTGGAGATCTTCTATTACATTCATCTTCAGGTTATAGTTTTTTCATAAGCATTATATGTTTCGCATCCCCTAACAATAAATAACCATCATCAGATAACTTATAAATCTTTTGTTACAGTATTCTGTCCATTCCCTGGTTACATAGAAAATGGAAAAGTTTTACTGGTTGGTAACATGGGTTTATATGACTATCGACCTTACGTTAAAAAGGTACTTGACTTCATCATAAATGTTTAATTTTTCATTTAAGGTCGGTTTCATTTTCAAATACAATTTGTTTTTCAGGTAGTGAACAACAAGCAGATAATGTATGAGTGTGAGAAGGGATATGTGCTGTCGGAGGGTCCACCTGGAGCTACTTGCGTTGGTGGCCATTGGAGTCCAAGAGAGTTGCCTAAGTAAGACCACAACCTAGACTGTTACTAATACTACCCTCGTCATGTAAAATCATAACTCCCCCTCTCAGGGAGTAGGACTTATTCCCAAGAGTGGGAAAGTTGGACTTGATGATTATCTTTGTGCATATGATATACTTTAATTTCCAGATGCACACTCTACCAACATCCACGAATCCGCTGGAGCCGAAGACGACGCTCAATCCCAGAACCGGAACCAGTAGTCCGACATCGAAGATCCGCCTACAGACAGTATTATAACAATCTACATCACCAATCAGATCCGTCCCAACAGTATTTAGACCATCTTTATGAAAAGTACAACCATGGTACATCTAAACCTACTCTAAGACACGCAAACTTTAAAATCATGAAGAAGTTTGACTTCGAAGAGGAAATGGAACCGCCAACTAGTGCAGAGAAGAATGACGAAAACTTTCCAACTGCTGTGTATACTATTTATAATGTCCACGGAGAACCAGTAGGTCATAGATTGTTTTCCTATCAGCCTGTATATGAACCAGAGGAAGATGACATAATACATCATGAAGATACGTCAGAATATGAGAACTCTGATGAAGGAGATAATGAGCTCGAACATATGACTGTACTCAAAGGAGGGATGTTTGGAGATCACAGTTTAAGTACAGATAACAACGCTGATAATATTAACAAATTAAAGCATGAATATTTTGAAAGATATGTTGATAAAAGACGAAAAAGATTCTTGAATAAGAATTTGGATGATACCAAAAAAGGCGTGGAAATGAGTGTTGAGGATGAGACTGATTTTGATCATGAAGGATCGGATGAAAAAAAGGAGTTCGATCTAGAATTGGAAGGCGATGAAAGCAAAATTGATACTGTTACAAAACTACCCCCAGAAATTACAACAAAGACTAGAATCAAGCGAGGAATTAACAACGAAGAGTTTGATACTAACAGTTGGACTCTAAAACCATCAGCAGATGACTCAGAATTGAATAACGAAATAAAAATGAATTTATTAAAAGTGTTGCCTTTGACAACTAAAGATGATAATGATGATTGTGAAAATAGTAAGGAAATGTCAGTGATACCTTTAAAACCCAAGTTAGAAGATACTATATATAGTAAAGAAATGGCGGTGGTACCGTTACAGTATAACAAGACAAATTCTACGGAAGTCGATAATATTTTAGACAAGCGTGATAAAAGAACAAGTAGAAAGACTGATCGACTGAATCAAACTACAGCCACTATTCCTAAAACGTAAGTTTTTGATTATGCAGTTAGATTTTTCAACACGCTGGTTCGCCTCGCTGATCTAGTGGTTACAAGCGCTACCGATGAGCATGTCGAGTCCTGGCTTAGATTTTCAGGTCGGTCATAGTGTTATTGGGTTTTTCCATTAGCAATTTCTTAGTAGCAACCCGGAGTCTAGATTTGAGCCTGGTTCATGGTAATAGGCTCGCCCCCTAATACATGGAGGAGCAGCGGTGGCCCAGTGGTAGCGGCCCCGAGTTACGAACAGTAAGTTGTGGGTTCGAACCCAACCAGGTGCTTTACATTGTGTAATTTATTTCATCACTACTGCTTTCAAAAGGGTGAAGGAAAACATCGAGAGGAAGCCGGCATGTCCTAGAAACAAAAATTCGAAGACATGTGACATCTACCAACCCGCACTGGGCCCGCGTGTTGGAATATAACCCATTTCTTCTCATAGAGAGGAGGCCTGTGTCCCAAAAGTGGGAACATTATAGGCTGATTATAATAATACATGGCACCTTAACACGACTCACGCAATGTGAGTGTAGTATATGGTACACCACTGCCTAACCCTTCGGGGATTACAGGCAAATGTTAAAGAAATATATCACAATTTGCTTTCTAATTTGCAGAGGCAGAGAAGGTAAAGGTGGTAGAAGGCAGCAATCCTCAACAGGAGATGGTTCAGAAACTGATGGCAAAGACCTGGCTGACAGTGGAAGCGCCCAAAACACTACAGAAAAGGGCAAGAAGGGCCGCCCCAAGAGCCCTTGCGAACCCATTGAAAGCGAACCTTACGTTAATATCGAGATTGTCAAGTATGGACGGGATCCTAACAATACTTTTAGTTCAGGTAAATGGTTTTTTCTTCAGCTTAGCAAGGTAGCTGGATGAGACTTACAAGAAAGGCCTATAGGCTGATACTACTATAGGCTGATTAGAGACTCTTAATTGACAATAATAAACCTGTTAATGCAGCTCTAGGTGATTTCATGATTCCAGGCACAATAGTTCGCGTTGCTTGCGGTAAAGGATATGGACTGAATTTAGAAGCAAATGCCACTGCCAAGTGCGTTCGAGGCCGATGGAAACCTGAGAAACCTAAATGTGAAATACGTAAGTAAACTAGACAGGAATTCCTAGTAAGAGCCAGTCACACACCAGATACAGAGATATTTGTACCTTAAAGTGCTAATCTAAGACATTTATTAAGTCAAAATTTTTGCTACTTGCAAAGTAGGTAATCAAACTGCCAAGCCTTATACCCTAGAAGTTTTTTATGTAACAAAGAAGAAAACTAGTTATAACTACTCATAAAAATACGCAATGTGCACCGATGGAGATTTTCTACGCTCTAGAGACGACGAAAGACCTTGATGTCAATCGTATATGGTCAAGGTATATACTAAATCTCGTATATAAATGCAATGGTTCTACCACTTTCCAGTACCCTGCCACGTTCCCTCAACGGAGTACGGTATCTACACGATGTCTGCGGACGCTGGTCATCCGATGACGGCCAGCCAAGTGTTAGGATCCAACCTTCAGGAAGAGAAAGAGCTGAATGAAACTGATCCTGTGCCCAATGGACAAGTTGTACATTTTTCTTGTGAATATGGGTGAGTGTTTATATTTTTTATGTTCAACCTGTTCTGTCTCCCCTGGTGGCAAACGATAATACGGTCACCTTACAAAAAGTAACGTATAATGGTTTCCAAATAACCATTGCGAGGATCGCCCAGAGGACAAGGTGGAACACACGGTGGAGGTCTGTCCCGCTTGGGCGGAGCACCGCCGTGTCCTCTTAGCGTCGATCGGCGGCGGCGACTTATCACGTCCGGCCCTGGTTCAAGCCATGGTCCGGAGCGAGAGGGATGCCGTCACCTCCTTCTGCGAAGCAGTCATGCTAGCGAAGGAGGTGGCGGAGCGTGATAGGGAGAGAACCTCTCGTCCCAGCCTCCGTGGGAGACGTGTGACTTCCGGCCACCGTAGACGCGACCTGTGGACGGTGAGTAATGGGCTAGCTCGCCGTCCGTCCGTCTTTTGATGACAGGCCGTGTAAACGGCGCGTTCGTGTTCCATGCGCGCCTCAAAGAGAACATGTCATCTCTTTGAGGGCCAAGGCAAGGGCCGATGCCTGCCAGGGCTGCGGGACTGTTTGAAAGATATACCGCGGCTCTGGAACACAAAGGGCAAGGAAGGAACATAGATGGGTTTTAGTCAGTACAAGTCTGACACTCCCTTCTGCTCTGACCGGAGCGGGAGAAATCATTTGATGATTTCCAATCCGTAAAAAAAAAGGGTTTCCAAATAAAACAGATTCTTTTCGTCTCATTCCTCTGTTTTAATTCAAGATAAGCAAAATCTCAATGAGGTACATCCTTGTCATTGTGTCATCCTCCAATGCTTTTCTTTTCAGGTACAACGTGCAAGGACCAACCAACCTACGTTGCTGGCTTGGAGAGTGGGCTGTGACCAGCACGCCCGAGTGTGTAGCAGGTTAGTAAGAATTCCAAAAGTTAAAAGCAGTGCCAGGTGTTCAAGAATATCTTGTACCGGTTCACTGTTTAAATTTGTTGCCTTAAAATATGACTGGTCTATGATTTAGGCGATAACGAAGAATTTTCAGCTCCTCTTCTTCAACCAAAATGTTTCAGCTCCCTGCGAACTGCCAAGTCTACACGGTGCTACCTACGAAGCTGGGTACCGAGCAGGACTCACAGTAGCACATGCCTCCTCTGTCAACATAGCATGTGAACCTGGCAGATCACCTCCTGCTACACTCAACTGTCATCTGGGGAGATTGCAGCCGACTGTTCATGATTTCTGTAGACCTTTGGGTAAGTTCCAATTATCTAAGTCAAGCCTTCTTTACCTACTCCACACCGATCTTCTTTGCTTACTTACCTAGATTCTTTGTGCACCTAAGTCAGTCTGTTCTATAATCCTAAACTCCTTATAACGAATTTCTAACTCATTACTCGTTGATTACCGACTAGAGATGAAACCATCATGTCCCATGCGCGATGAGCTCATCTTGGAATTTAATCATTGCATTAAAGTAGTCTTCTGTCCCTAGCCAATCTAACTCGTCCACGACCAACTTCGGAATATCAGAGCGGCTCCGACATCGTCAGAGAAGACATCTCACAGCTCGAGCCTGATATAGACAGCACCACCAACACCGACTGCGGCCCGCCTGCGAGGTAACCCAGACTATCATACTGCTAGAGAGAGGGAAGAGCTAAGCACATGTTATCGGTTAAAAAATAATGAAGTTAAAAAAAAAAAATGACAGAATGCAGTAGCTAAGTAAGGATTATACGTTAGGCGTAACTAAGTATAGGAAAATAAATAATGATTATGGAAAATCTAGGAACGTAAAGCCTTCAAGACCAGTTTTCTCTAAAATAGAGACAAGCGGAGTGGATTAGATGAGTAGGAATCGACCCGTCATATTAGTTTAAATCCACATGGTGGGACTCGTCTCTCCTGTGATTGGTCGAAACTTACATGTCACCACATCGCTCCGTTTATCCATTTTAGTGGAAACCTAGCCTAAGGGATGGAAGTATCATATTTGACAAGAACAGAACATAAATATCTGGTAAGGTCATTCTACTTATGCTTTAAATACACAAAGTAGTTACAGCATACAATGATTAGTTTTTCGAGCAAAAAGTTTTATCAATAAAAAAAAGAGATTTGTTCACAAAAGTCATATAGGTAGAAAAAAGAAGCATCAGTACTTAATTAAGATTTTAAACGTTGTAATTTTTTGTGCAGGAATCCACAAGAAGTCAGGTAATGTGTGATTAGCTCTGAATGTGACACTAAAAGCTGAAACATATAAAAATGATTAGTTTGTGACATTCGAGTTCGTTTGTTTGATTTAACCAAACGCTTTCATTGTAGCTTCTGTGTGAATTTTGTTTTATAACATGTCTAGTAACGCCATATTTGAAACTAATGATATCAGCTCTAAGAGGATGCTGAATAATAAAACAATTTATTGAATAATAGTAATCCTCGAGCGAAATACAAAGTTGTGACGCCTGGTGTACCCCAGGGTTCGATGTTTGGTACTGAAATGATTCACTATATGCGCTATAGCTTATCTATCAAGACTTAAAAATCCCAATTTTAAAACAAAGGTTCGTTTATTTGCAGTAAATGGACAAAAAAGATACATAGGTACCTTATACTACTACCTAATAAAAGTGTTATTGATTTTATATTTAATAATTTTTTATCGGTTTATATGGCGTGCAGGCATGTAATTAAAGTGTTTTTTGTTCCGTCACTCATCCAAATCACGTTAAAGGATCAAACATTGCAGTTGTCATAGTAAAATAGATTTTCACTTCAAATAAATACGATACATTTTAGAGAATCAATAATGTTAGATCCTAACGCTTTGGAGCAGTTTGTTTATTTAGTTTATTTTTTGTTTTATTTTTACGTTTGCTGTTGTAAAATGTGATAAGCAAGATTTGAAGTAAGTTGTGTTCAATACTCATGTAATTAATTAACCTTTGAGACCAATCCCATTCTTTTTAAATATCTTTCGCGACCAAATTAATTTATCTGGCGAACAATTTCTATTTTCTTCCATTGCTTAGTATGCACTGCTGTTGGTGTACTATTTAAATAAATAATGATAAAACTAAAGAAAATGGTTTTGCTACAAATTAATTTCAAGTAACTTCACTATCTGCAGCTATTGATCTGTAATCAACTGCAGTTAGTTACTTGAAATTATAAATTTAATCTCTGTTTTATCATCATTAAATCATTTATTATCTGTGAAGTTTCGCTGGTTAACTTAATTTAACCTTGTATATTTCAAAAGATCTTATATAACGACCAAGTTGAGCACAGCTTCCTCCATCAAATCACTGTCATCCAAGAGGATGAACCAAGCCGCGATAAAAAAGAAGTAATGTGTTTGCAAAGATATGCGTTTCTTATTTGCTCGCTGAAGACTGAAGGGAACCCAGGCGTTCAGGGATGCCAAGCCCTGGTGAGAGCCTTATAGGTTCGAAATTTTGCTTCTTTAACTTAACTACCTCACATCATCACCTTTTGCTCATCGATGATCATGCTCATCAACTGTAACTTCATGTTTTGACATTTTATGGTGATGTCTGGTGTGGCCACGGTATGGGTATGACTAAGACAGAATAAATTGTCTATCTTTGATCCAAGATATTCTGCTTTCACTGTAATTTAAATGATTTTTCCTATTTATTAACTAACCTTGATTTGACTCCTTAGTCCTTAAATTGGTCTTTGTGGAGACTTAGATATTTGACGTTGAAAGCGATGACACTTACTGAATTTTGTCGTGTCGCCTAATTTGAAACGTCATGAATGATTTTGGTTTCGTTCGGTTCGAATAGATGTATTGTATCGTTTTTCTATCTCATTAAAAAAATATGTCATATTTGACTTTCCTCTGGTTGTTATTTAGCCGTTCCTATGGGTCTTAGTCATTCCCAATACATCACTACTTTTTCTCACTTTTTCAAGGGTTTAAAGGTCACTTTCATGGTACAAATCCTCGGAAGGCAGGGCTTAGTTAACGTTAACAAATATACTTTATACCTATGTTGATAAGAACGCTAATTGTATGGCCGTAACCTGGCTTCTTATGTCTTGGCCAAGCTTTTGTTTGGTTGCTAATTATTTTAGATTTTGACTAGTGCATGTTTTGTTGTGTTTTTAACGGAATATTTTTTTTTATATTCTACAAGTTTTTTAGATATCTTTCATTTTACCTGTTTTTGTAACGGCCACTGGTGAAATTATAAAATCATCTATATAATAACATACATCTTGTAAAGATAATTTCAACCTTTTTTAAAAGATTTTCTTTAAAGAACCTCTAAGGTACCCAATACAATTCATAAATTTGAATTTTAAACATAATCATCCCGTTTTAAATCATCAGTGGCCAAAATACCATAACCAATATTTTTTTATACCTCAGTATCTTGGAATAATTGCTTGAAGGGTCCAGGGTACGCTGATATACCGGGATGGGGCTGAGATGAACAGCTCTCTGGGAGTGGAAGGATATCCCCATGGAACGGAGATCACGTTCAGATGCATAGCCTCCATCATGGGAGAGAAGACCACTTGGAAGCTGATCTGCGAGCAAGGGAACTGGGTTGGCAAGAGTTTTAATTGTGGTAAGTTTGAAAAACTATAACACCGACTACTATTCAATGCTGCCATTGATGTATTTAAACATGCTCAGTATTTTTAAGAACAGAATACCGGAGCAAAGTTGCAAAATACAGTAAATACGTTGCTTATTACAAAACTTGAGAACTATATATAATACGTCCAATGTAGGCCCTAGCTATCTTATCATCAGATGACAATGTAATCCTGTAATGTAACCCTGAAAGCCGTGCAAAAGAAGAATGTGCTAAATTTTTCTAAATGGTGTTGCTACAATCAAATCAGTTGTGTTTACTTGAATTAAGATAGTTGAACTCGGGACATTCATTTCATATTTGCAGAAGAGCTGGAAGCTCAGAATGA
The DNA here is from genome assembly GCA_950005105.1 of Lycophotia porphyrea. Lineage (NCBI taxonomy): Eukaryota > Metazoa > Arthropoda > Insecta > Lepidoptera > Noctuidae > Lycophotia > Lycophotia porphyrea. The sequence goes on from OX465406.1 coordinate 14,501,041, forward strand.
GGAGTTACAGAACAACAACAGCTGCACGTTTGAGAACGACGAACCCAACGTAGTTGCCTTCTACAATGACATGCAGATCACTGAGGTCGTCGACTTTCCGGCTGGAGCTATGATAACATCCAGGTAAACCACATCAGTAAATCCTTATTTTCAGCCAGGATTTGTTATGAGGCCCTATTGGTGATAAGTCGTCCTTTATCTTCAACATTTGGTTTAATTTCTGTGTCTTTTTAGTTTTCTGAATTTTAAAGGAGATCTGCCAATACGCTGGCTATAAATCCACCACCAGCTCTCTATCAATCTTTTCCCATCTTCATTCAATTTTTGGTTATTCCAGATGCAGTGACATCGGTAAATATGCTATGACAGGATCACAAACGCGCAAGTGTATCGGAGGCTCATGGGATGGGGTCAAACCATCATGCTTTGGCCTGAACCAGCAAATGGACTATGCCAGTAAGTTGGTGGAACTTATCACAACAAAAAAACACAAGGATATGCTTATCCTTGTGTAATCAATCATTAGCAGATAGCATTAAGGTTGGAAATGGTAATTTGAAGTTTAAAATTAAACAGGAGTTTTGTCATGTCATTCGCAGTGGAGAAGAGACCAACTATCCTGTTCCGGCACTCCCAGGGTCCGATCGCGCAAACCAACGACGGCAAGCTGCTGGTATACCCTGGTACAGTACTCCACATGGAGTGCTTATGGATGAGAAGATTTGGCAATCCTAAGTGGAATGTCACACTTAATAATCCTGAGTGAGTACTTAAAGTTCTTATTGCAAATGATGCAAACGTATAACATCCTTTTTAGGTACTATTTTTACTGCCTCAAATATTCAAAAAAATATGGTTATCAAGGGTATCTCCTGAATTTGTGCACGTGTTTTTTTTGGACAGAAATGTTGTTTTTTTAATTATTGGTCATCTGAAATGAAGAAAGACTGATGAAGATATACTGTCCGAGACTTATTCGTCGCAAAACTACTGTGATAATCAAGCTTCCAAAAACAGATTCGCGAACATGTTTGATTCTTGCATCACTATCTACGTTTACAATTTCCAGGACAGATCGCAAATACATTGAAGGCTGGACCACAGATCCTGGTCGAGACAGTGCATTGGAATACAGGCTGAGCATCATCAATGCCGTGAAGGAAGACTCTGGTATTTACCGGTGCGAGACTCCTGCGAGGCAGAGCCATCAGGTTGAGATTATTGTTGAAGGTAGGGGAGATAAAATGTTGGATATTTGAAGGCATAAGGGCGCATCTTTAAAAACGCACGCACGTTTTTAAACGCACCCACTATACAGGAGAAATTCCTAGTGTGGGGTAACGTTTTTTAAAAAAAAAAAAAAAAACAAATAGTAAAGAAAAAACAACGATTTTAAGATCAGCTGCTCAAACAACACCAAACCTTTCATTACCATTTATAGCCTTCATAACTACCTGTATAATGTTTCAGCTGCTAAATTTATGCGTCTGTTCATCTTTGTTTAATATCAGTTCTCCATTTCAGTATCGGCTTTGCCTTCTATAAATTCTGTAGCCGTGTTAACCATTTCTTTTATTAAAGACTATGTGCCCGTCAAGCAAAGCTTTCTTCATTAGCCATAATTCCATAGATAAAAGCTTTTTTCTTCCCCCTCAGACGTCCACTGTCCTCCACTACCCATCCGGCGAGGTCTTGTCGCAAGCGGTCTGGGCACAAGACTTGGCACAGAGATACGGTTCCACTGTGCAAACGGCAACGCTCTGTTGGGTGCGCATACGCTTGTTTGTCGAGCATCCGGGAATTGGAGTTCACCACTACCTGTTTGTGAAAGTAAGTATTTCGATTTTTGGACATAGAATGTGGCAAAAGTATCCGTAGTAAATATATACTTTTACTAAGAGGTTGTTCAAAAAAATCCAGGAGCTTTGAAACTACTACTCATGGGTTAGTCTTACGTGCTTGCCAGGGCTGCGGGACTGTTCGAAAAAGATACCGCGGCCCTGGAACGCAAAGGGCAAGGAAGGAACATGGATGGGTTTGAGTCAGTACAAGTCTGACACTCCCTTCCGCCCGGAGAGGGAGAAGTCATATGATGACTTCCCATCCGAAAAAAAAGGGGCTGTCTTACGTGCCTCTCAATTTTCTACAGTTTACAAACTTTTACATTCTTTGACCAATCTGAGAATACTAGGCTCATGATTTCCGAAATGTATAAACAATCCACCCACCTCTGATCTTGCAGTTTTAGACGCATGATGAAGTAGTAAAGGTCCTCATCCTCAATGGAAACGGCAGGATCCTCCAACCAGACGGATGGTGCCTGGTGGGAGACTGCCCAACAGTTCTTGTCGGGTTATTTACATAAGTTGTTAGTAACAGGTTTGCACTTAAACACTATTATTAGTAACTTAACTAAAGACGAATTAATGAGAGGACCATCCATAGTAAATAGCTATAGTAACTAGGGTAACGAAATACTAGGGTAATTATGCTAATATCGCGGATAACTCTGCTTACGCGATGTAAGATTTTATTTAGATGACGGCATTTAAAATCCGAACCGGAATAATACCACATTGCAGTTGGTATAATATCTCTGCATATACTTTTCCAGGTGTAGAATGCGGAGAAGTAGTCCACGACACGCCGCTAGGAGAGGGCGAGCGCCGGCCGCGCGTGGCCGTGGTGTCGCGCGGGGTGGGGGGCCGCGCCGCCTTCTCGTGCGCGCCGGGCTGGGCCCTGCGCGGCGCGCCCGACACCGTGTGCCTGCCGGCCGCCGACTGGGCCAAGCCTTTCCCCATTTGTAAAGGTAACACAGATATTTGCCATAATGTTAGGGTCAAAACTTATGAAAAAAGCGACTAAGCTCCTTTAAAACAGTCGCAAGGCATAACTGTGCGTTCGCACTCAACGACTGCTGAGTATGATGTCCTGGCTTCGATTTCCAGGTCGGGCAAAGTGTTATTGGGTCTTTCCATCAGGAATTTCTCAGTAGCAACCTCGGAGTCCAGATTTGTGCCCGATTGATGGCAAAAGGCTCGCCCCCTGCATGGGTCGTAAACATAACTGGCGAAATGTGGGTTTACGGTTAGGTACACCTTGTAACCTACAAACACCTGGATGAGGGACGCACAGAACCGGGAAGTGGGGCAGAAAAAAGGGGAGGCCTATACCCAGCAGTGGGTGATTCCGGGCTGATATGATGATGACACCTTGCCTAACCCTTCAGGTATTACAGGCGTGATGTTATGTGTTCTAGACAAAGGGATACGGATCAGCGATAACGATGATAGAAACGTCAAAAATGTATGGTAATGACATACACACAATCATGTTGAAAGTGTTTGTTGAGATACGAAAACTTCAAAAGACAATGTCACTTGTCTATACTCTCGGGTTGCCAATACAAAACATTGCTTATGTACCCAATTGTCCTTCCAGAGGTGTCCTGCCCGGCACTACCACCGCCCACGTCAGGCTACGTGCTGGGCCGCGCTCCGTACCGCGCGGGCGACGTGCTGCAGTTTCACTGCAACCCCGAGCACACGCTGCACGGGAGGCCCATCCTGGTGTGCCAGGACAGCGGCCGGTGGAGTGACAAGCCGCCTACTTGTAAGTCTTACCTTCCCAATAGGTTTTATTCACTATGCTGTTTAATACAAGGAGTAAACGATCCTTATGAACCTATCAACCAAACTAACCAACTCTGCGCAAAAATTATTGCTGGGAAACGACTTGTTTTCTGGTCTCAAAAATCATAGTTTTCGAAAACATTGGGTACAGCCACGACCATCAATATGTAAACACTTACCTACGTGAAACTTAAAAGTGTGTTTCTCCTACTGTTCTGATTAAAATTTCATGTTGTTATGAGCATAATATTCTGGAACTCATAATTTTAGGGTATTATTCCAAGCGCAACTGTTTTTAAGCGCAACTAAATTATTCTTCGTAGCGCAACCATTCGTAAAATTCGAATTTGTCAGCGCAACTAATGGCTGCGCTTCGAGGAATAATTTAGTGGCGCTTAGTTGGTTGCGCTCAAAAAGAGTTGCGCTTTGAGGTATACCACATTTGTTGGCGAAAAAGATCCTATACCCAAGTTACAAGCGTTATTTTTCGCGAAAATATTTATTAAATTAAGGAAGGAAAGTGTATGTACAGTCAGCGCTATGATGTGGGTACCCCTCTTGAAAGCACCTACGTTCCCAAACTGGGGTACCCAATTGATGCAGCCCATCGTATATGTTGGTGCTCGTGACTGTATAGGGGTCATGGAGGTACTTCATGTAAAGCTGTTATAACATTTAAAACTTTTTTTTAAACGTTTGTAAAAGTTGGGACTTTGCCCTACAATATATCTTTTAACACCTATTATAATTATTGAAGACTACACTTTTTGTCGGACCTCGATTTGAACACAGACACACCATATTATGATAAAGTGTCATAAGTGTATTGCGAACTTATTACAACTACTTACATTCGTGAATGATGTCTTTATTTGCTAGATTACTATACGGTAACTTTACAGGCCTAAACTTACAATAATTGTTTGACAAAATTTAGTTTATTTAGTACATTTTTCAATAACTACATCACAACTAAGCACAAGTAAGCATCATGTTACTAGGTAAATGTTGGGTTAAATCAAGATAAACTATACACATAACATTTTTATTGTTGAGTTAATCTAAGTGTACATGAACGTCTGGAAAACACGCCAAAGGGTATACAACCGTAGTGAGATAGCCACCCACAGCGCCATTTTGTTTCTCCTCCAAGTTGCAATGCATGATAAAACTTACATTCACGGATACAGGCCACTTTTAAGCAAACAGTAAATATTCAGAAACATGGCGCCCTCAAGTGACGCGTTGTCGAGTTAGTTGGAGAACAAGTTCTCATAGCAATCTTGGGCTCAGTAGCTCAAAGTTCTCACATGATTTCTGGTACACAGTACCGTCGTGAGCGCTGCGTGTTACAATAAGACATTGGTCGTATACAATTATGGTGAAAATGATATAATATTTTATAAGGAGGTTATTGAAACACTTTTACAAATTTTCTACAAACTAGATGAGCTCGGAATTTCCTATTTGACTACTCTGAGAAGAAACACCGAAACAAACTCAGAGGTCCTGGTCAGATCATGTGAGGAGCATGCGGATTCGCGTCAGATTATAGATATAGATAGTCAGATTTGATGACAGATTATTAATGACATGAATTTTATTTTGTAATCATCATCTGCCTAGCCTTTTTCCCAACTATGTTGGGGTCGGCTTCTGGGGGCTACAGCTAAATGGTGTAACTTACAACAACTAATATCTGGTGGTCCAACATGATGTCGTATAGCAGTATTGTCGTAATTTTATTTAAAAATGGGTGGGAAGAATAGGCTAGATAGATAGGTACCCCCCGCCACACAGTTCATTGATCAAATGCTGATTATCGTTTTTTTGTTAGCCCATTAAGCACCGGGCGGCAGATGCACCACCTATCAATACACAGTTTTTACCATCAGCTCCTCCGTTCTTGTTTCCAGTAGCTTCTACGCGCCTAAGGTCTTCATTTTGAATTTTGAATTTCGGTTTTATGATTTTTTTATTGTGGTTCGTTGGTACCAGCGATTCTAATGTTATAATTACAGGTAACCCCAATAGCGTCGGTCGTGCAGGTTTTATCTATAAACTTCCCTGCTCTCTTTGCAGTTCTTTCTACAATACCGAGTATACGGTTAATTTCTTCTTCAGATTTTTGACTAGTAACAAGTTTAATTTCCCATTTATGCAAACCTGGTCGTAACCCACTAGTATCAGTTTCCATATTAGTGGCTTGTTGATATCCTTTATCCTTTGTTACGTCGATTATTATATCAGTTAATAAAGTAACCTTGTCGTCGGTAGCATAGTAGTCGATTACTCTTACAAGTTCACTTTCAAATCTATTACATGCTGCAGTATTATTTTGTACAACTCCACACAGAGAACTTGTTATGCACAAGAATATCACTAGAAGGATCTTCATTGCTGTTTAGACTTTTCTTCACTCGTTGATTTGATACTCACAAATATACTTCTGCAGATGAGGTGGATGTTACCTCAAAATATACTCTATTCTCTTCGTTATGTTGACCGCTTACTTTGGCTTAAGCACTTATTTATTTTTCCACTTTAACACTTATTTCAGTGGTTTATTCCTCTCCTTCTTTAGGAACCAGATTCTTGTTTTTGTATTTAATTTTAGTCACAATTGCACTATCATTGTCGGTTTGAGAGAATAACAGTATTAAAAACTCAACTGTACATAAATACTGAATACTATCAGTCTCTAGTTCAAGGTTCATATAACACAAGTAGATTAGGCTAATTTGGACATTTTTATGTTACCATAAATTGAAACTTCAAATATTATAATCACTTTATTGCCGCCAAATTATAGTTGTCATATCACTTTAGAAAGCAGCGGGGTCGTGGGTTCGAATCCAGGCATTACTTTATGTTATTTATTTCATCGCCACTGCTCTAAAAAACGGTGAAGAAAAACGTGAAGAAACCGGCATGTCCTAGAACCAAAACTACGAAGACATGCGACATCTACAAACCCGCACTGGGCCTGCAGTAAGAGTGGTTGTGATCGATAGTTTGCAAAGAAGTGAAGTTCTGCAAAGACCAAATTCAGAAGAAATTCGAACAAAGGAGCAGTTAAATGTCCAGGACGGTTTGCTGTGATTAGCGAATATAATAAAAAAAAATTGATGACGGTTAGTCCATTGGTCCCGCGGTCTCAAGCGCGACTACTGACTGCTGAGCGTGGAGCCGTGGGTTCGATTCCCGGGTCGGGCAAAAAGTTTTATTGGATTTTTTCCCATTAGGAATTTCTCGGTAGCAGCCCAGAGTTTGGAAATTGGACGTATGACACCTCCGTGTCTCGGAAAGCACGATAACTTTGGAAGTTGGACGTATGATACCCCCGTGTCTCGGGAAGCTCGTTAAGCAGTTGGTCCTGAGCATGAACCGATGGCTAATCTCCGCTGATATTGGCTGCGTGACCAAAAACGGTCAGGAGGACTATTATTGTGATAACGGTTGATAGAGATATAAGGTAAAAGATGTGGTACAACAGATGCCAAACGGGTTCAGGGCAGTAAGATAAAGAAATATTGTCAGTTGTTTTAAACACACAACTGTTGATGCTGCCCCATTCTCCTCTCTATATCTTAACGACCAAGTGTCTCGATAACCCTACTTAGCAGATAGCACGAACAATTTTTGTTTTTTGGCTTTTTCCATAATACGATAATTGGTAGTTATTTTTAGTCCACCTATGACCTAATAATTAGATAGACTGTATGAAGGATGATATTTTAGGGCTCAAACTCAAACTCAAAAGCATTTATATCAATTAGACCATTTCAGGCACTTTTGAATGTCAGAAAAACAAAGAACGCTAAGCTACAGTCACAGACACAAGGCATAATAACTTGTGAAAGTACTGTAGTTGCCCATTCCAAAGCGTAGATCTCTATGGAGAAGAATGGGCAAGAAACTCCATGGACACTCTTTTCAATCAAATACATACATTTGTTACATAATCTTGGTTATCATTATCATTATCATGTTGAGATTATACATATGTGAGAACGATGTAGAAATATGTGCACGTCTATGCTATGAAGAACAGGATCCCCCAGAGCAAAGGGGAGGATCATCCGACCAGACGGGTGTTATATCTGGTGGGCTACTGCCCAACAGTTCGTCAGGTCAGTCGGATGGCCTTAACTTGCCGATAACTTTAACATCCCGGTTCAGGTTCAGTAGTTTAGGAGTCTATAGGGTACAAACAGATGAACAGATTTTTATACATATAGATAATAGGTAATAGAGAGATGTACATCTTTATGGAAAATATTAATAACTATCTCATATCTCATACCAACACCAGCCACCGTAGAGCAGTGGTGGCCCAGTGGTGGCTTCTTCGATCGTGCATTCAAACCCAGACCGGCGCGTTACATTGTGCAATATATTTCATCACCACTGCCAGCCACTACCACTATCAGGTAGCCGGCATGTCCCAGTTCCAAAATATCTAAGACGTGACATCTATCAACCCGTACTGGTAACACTGTAGAACATTAACCATGCTAAAACACAAAACAACAAAACATAGTGATTTTTCTAGGATTGCATTTCGTTTTATCACTTTTTGGGCTTTCTAGCTTTATCCGAAAAAAATCGTTAAAATTTGAACCGAGCATTTCCCTTTCAATAATAATATTAATGGTCTATCTTAATAGTAATATTTACTCAGAAATTATGAACAGAGTTTAATGATTACCGCTTTCCAAGAAATTACTCCTTTTGACATAAATACAGTTCAATGAAGAAACCCGCGACTGTAACAATGGCCCTTTTTTTTACGGATGTGAAATCATCAAATGACTTCTCCCGCTCTGGGCAGAGCGGAAGGGAGTGTCAGACTTGTACTGACTAAAACCCATCCATGTTCCTTCCTTGCCCTTTGTGTTCCAGGGCCGCGGTATCTCTTTCGAACAGCCCGCAGCCCGTAACAACGGCCCTAACATCGAATATCACTTTACTGTTTTCCCCAGGTGCTCAAGCCTGCACATACCCTGGCACCACGATATCTGGTCGCATGTCATCCGTCAAGTTCTACTACAAGATCGGGGAGACTATAACGTTCACCTGCGAGCCAGGGTACCGGCTGAAGGGAGCTCCTATGCTGAGGTGTTTGAAGTAAGTTCGTCGTGCTTGGTGTAGCTGGCATGTCTTGTCAACCGAATGGCACCAGGGTGTGGATGTGGAGCTGTGTCGTAAACTATTCTCCTCCTCCTGTCCTGACTTCTGTGCCCCAAACCATGTAGTCTAAATCCATTGCTGAGAATTAGTAAATCTCATTTTAAAACGGCTGCAGTGACGTGGTTCGACGTTCAGTCTGCATTATTATCCAACATTTTCGAGTGCAAAAATTTCGCCCTTCTCATAACTAGATTTTCACTCGGAGAGTGGAAGGAAGGCTATGTTGGACTTTATGATTAGCATTTGGCATTTATGATTATGAAGCAGGTCTGTTTGAGCGTACTACGCCCCTCTAGTATAACACCATGAGTGCGACTCGTTAGCATAGTGTTAGTCTTCACACCCTCATCCTTATTGTGCAAATCAACAAGGGACACTGCATGCTCCTGTTCTTTCCGGAGTCGCTTTACAAACGTTTTTTATCCAGATCTTGGCGCACTGGAACGCAAGACCTGCGAGTCCCGGTGCCAGTGATGCAGCGACTGACTATAAAGCCTACTAGCATTCTGTAGGATCAACACCGTCAACATTTCTTCTGAGACACCCAACTAATCATCTTACATTTTTACAGGAACAGAAAGTGGTCCAACGCAATCCCGCTATGCACACCAAACACAAACTACACATCATCTGACACGGTCGCCATGTTCAACGGCGACATCGACGCCATGTTATCTGACGCGCCGGCAGACATCTTGAAAACGCGGGAATCGCCCGCCAATTTGTCGCCCGAGAGCTACAAAGCAGCTGTCACTAGGGCTGCAGTATCAAGGCTCTTGCGAAGAGGTCCCATTGAAAATTATAGGAATAGAGTATACAGAGTGAATAGGCTATTAAGGAGGGACACTGAAAGATAATTTTTGGGTACTTTTCGGTTTTTTGTGTGCGGTAATTTGATGGAGGAGTGTGAACGTGGGTGATATGATTTTTTACGGTTTTTTTTAAGCGTGGCCTACTTAATGAGCGATGTAAGGAATTTGTGGTCTGTGTGCTTAAATGTTGTACTTATTTTATGGATTTATCAAGGTTGTCAATTATATGATTAAAATTGTTTAAGATGTATAAGTGGAATTGATGTGAGTTGTAGGTTCAAATGTGGAGAAATTCTAAAGTACTAAGGTATCTAAGTAAATCCTTATTTTTTCTTTAACTTTTAATTTACCAATACATTACCGCATGCAAAAATATTTTAGCGTAAATTTATTATACCTTATGTGGTATTTTGTTTTTTAGTATTAACCTGTCTTGTTTCTGTAATTTTTTTTTGTATAAAACAATACTCATGAAAAGAAGTTGATCGGTTTTTCGTTTTAAAACGATAGTATCCGATTTCAATCTAAAGGTTTATTGATGAAACATGGATTTGAAGAAAAAACTTATGAGACTAAAAAAATAGAGTAAATTATTAGAAATCGTAGTAAAATATTTATTTAATTATTATTTATGTTTCCTTTGAAGACTGTTTAATTATAGTGAACGCATTCCAATTGTTGCCAAATTTTTATTATTTGATTTTTCAGAATTTTATTTTTTTATCGATTTTTACAATTGTAAATAAAGATGCTTCGCCAAAGAAAATTAGAATACTCTTATAAATATTAGTTACAATTATGTAGATAAACTATTACTGTAATAGTGCTCATAAGTCTAAAAAAATGTACCGATTATTACAACTTAGAAATATCGACGGTGGAAATTTAAATGCCGTAAGGGACTATGAACGCACTATTGGATTTCAAACATTCGGCTTAGGGGTTGAAAGTTGGAAATCCCTTACGGCGTTTCCCCCGTTGATTTATCATGTAAACTTAAAACTAACCTAATTACAAATTTAGTCAAAATACTCGACTCACGAAACTCGACTATAAAATAGTCGATTTTGATAATGGTTGATTGTCGGTACATTTTATATTTTTAAAAGTCGTAATTTAAATGTTAAGTAGGTAAGTAATTTTGAATATTCCGCTAATTAATATCACGCACAAATATTTGGAAACATGTTTGGATCTTTAAATCGTCTCTAGTTCGTGTGTATTTAACTTAAGTGTCGTTTTAATTAAGTAATAAAAAAAAATGAAAAAAAAGTACACTTAAGTATCATTATAGTTTTGTGCAAAATTTAAATTTTAAATCGTATAAACATTGCATTTTTAATTTAATAATTATTTAAAAAACAATAGTAATACATAATTATGTAAATAAAATGAAGGTAAGTTAAAATGACACTTAACTTATATCCGCATAATATTTTTATGCATATCAAAGAAAAACAAAATTGCATATCTTATTAAAATCTAAAAATCTACAAAAAATCAGATAAATCTTTAAATAGTTGTATACTTTTTCAAACATAAAAACTATGTAACTCTGTCCCATTAAAGAGAATAAATTAATAAATGAATTGTGAACATGTAACTGTATTTTATTTTAACAAAAAGTAGCCCGCGAAAATATTGCTGACTTTTTGATGAAATAGTCATTAAATGGTAGGTATTAAATGAACTAAGAAGGTTGTATTGATGAATTTAATTATTATAATTCTGTAAATACAATTGTGTTACGGTCGGCAATTATATTTAGTTCAACATACAGTCTGACACTGCACTGCAAATTGCAAAAAAACTTAAAAAAAAACAATTGAATTTCGCGGGCTACCCTGGCGCTTCCACGAATTTCCTTTTTTTTCGGATGTCACCCGCCACTCTGGGCAGAGCGGAAGGGAGTGTCAGACTTGTACTGACTAAAACCCATCCATGTTCCTTCCTTGCCCTTTGTGTTCTACGGCCGCGGTATCTCTTTCGAGCAGTCCCGCAGCCCTGGTGGCGTTTCCACCTTAGGTGACGTTCTGCAGTTCCTGCCTACCCCCATGGAAAAGGCCTGTGTTTGTGAATGTATCTTACCTGCAGGTTTTTTCTAAATTACCATTTACAATTTTTTTTAATCCTATAATTATAAAATCAATATTAAAAAAAGAAAACATTAAAAAATATAAAAGTTAAAGTTATTACATATAAAAAACCACCATTAAAAAAGATGGACAAACTTTTAGAAATCATTCAGATCACCAAAATGAGGGCAATGGTAAAAAAAAATAAGAAAAAAGCATTAGATAAAGAAAAAAAAATCAGCTAACAAAAATACACTAAAATATTCTAGGTCAAAATAAAGTCACTTTATTCAGTGTTTTTTTTGCTTGGATATCTTTGGTTAGACGTGCTGAACGCTGGTTAAAATTGGTCCACCTATTTTAATGGGACCATACATAATTTTTTTTAATACATAAATTATATAATTTTAAATTAATTTTTTTTTAGGTACAATACTCTTCTTCATAAACTTCCATACTTCAACATTTATATTAAATTTTTCACTTTTTTACAGGAGAAAATCTTTTTTTTAATATTTGAAGTATAAAGTACCTACAAACTAATTTTTTACTGCATAATCTTAAGTAGGTAACCAAACAGGTTTCTTTAAAACTACAGTTATTATTCCTAAAAAATATTTACGGTCAATTTATTTGGTCAGAGTGGTGCCTTTTTTTTCGATTGTGAAATCATCCACTCTGGGCAGAGTAGAAGGGAGTGTCAGACCTAGTTACTGATTAAAACCCAGGCATATTCTTTCCTTGCCCTTTGTGTTAAAGGGCCGCGGTATCTCTTTCGAACAGTCCCGCAGCGTCAGAGTGGCGCCGTAGATTTAATTTATTTGAAACACCTGTTACCTAACATAACATTACCAATAATGGTTATTTATAAAACAAATTACATTACAGATTAACTGAAAGAAAACTCATTAATCAACCTAGAAATGACGCAATGAACTACGCTTGTCTCTGGTTCAATCGTGATTGATTTGCACCAACATTTCAAGTAAATTATAAGAAATAAACTTTAAACATTGTCACTTTTATATTAACAACTTACCAAAAGTCTAAGTAAAGCAAGCAATGGAACTCAAACACAGCGATGACCCAAGAAGAAAATCACAAAAACTTTATAGATCATAATAGTACGCATTCGAAAACCAAAGATTTTCAATTCAGTCTCGCGCGAGCCGCGCTCAGTGAATGACGCATAACGAGTCGCGCGTTTTCGCGCCAAAACGCGTGTTACTTCTCGACTGACGAAGAAAAATTCGAAATACGAAAACAGTTCTATTGTTTTTTTTTTACAATCCAAGATGGCGGTGATTTAAAAGAGTTAGTTAAATAGATTCTATTAGTATAAAATTCCGTGTGTGCTGTGTAGTGTGACAGTGTTTTTTTCCAATGGTTTTCTTATGGCGCAGTATGCCGTAAACAGCGATAACTCATAGGTAATTTGTACGGATTGACATAATGTTAATACTATATGTAATTAAGATAAACTGCGTGTGCGCAGTTGACCTGCATACCTTTGCTTACCTTCGATTACTTAATGTTTATTTTATCATCTAAGTAGGTAGAAACTTGCTTCCATCCTTGTTTTCACATATTTATGAAGAATACCTTTAAAACATAACATAAAATTACCGAAGGATTAGGCAGATGTGAAACAATTAGTACATACATTCATATAAAAAAATATACTGATCATCAAATACAATTGACGACCATAGTTTTGAATGAACACGTGATCCTTATCGAACGTTGTTGACCAAACTGTTAGCATGTCCTTTTCAAACGCAGGTAGGAAAATTTTGCAGGAAAACATCCTCCTATGACTAAGGTATCTACGCGGCTTTCATACGTCTTCACACTCGGTGATTCTTGTCTTATAAAAAGATAGTGAACCCTAATTTTCAAATCTTCGAAAGTAGATTTGAAATATGGGTGGCGGAATGTGGTCCTATAGCACACTTCTGCAGTATCCTTTTCAGGCAAGCGTGATGTTAAGATATTATAGACTTGCAGTGAAGTAGAAATAATCTCTAATATCGTTGAAATGCTGTGCGTTACCGTAACCACTAAAAACCAGAAACAATTAGTTACTTCTCGACTGATGAACAAACATTCGAAATACGAAAACAGTTCTATTGTTTTTTTTTTTTACAATCCAAGATGGCGGTGATTTAAAAGAGTTAAATGTAGGTATCAGTAAAGATTATGTACGGTGGGCTGCATCACTAATTGGGTAACCCAAGTTGGGAACCTAGGTGCTTTCAAGAGGGGTACCCACATCGTGACGCTGACCTACCATGAAGTTCAGCTCAGTATTAATCATTCATTAAAATGTTCATCTTTTGGACAACAATAATTACATTTATTATCAGTCTGCCTTGAGGACTAACGGGCTCTTCTAAATAAGTACTATCTTCTATCTACCTCGTTGGTCGAGTGGTTGCAAGCGCGACTGCTGAGTATGAGGTCCTGGGTTCGATTCCCAGGTCGGGCAAAGCGCTATTGGGTTTTTCGATCAGGAATTTCTCAGTAGCAGCCACGGAGTCTGGATTCGTGTCCGGTTGATGGCAATAGGCTCGCCCCCTATTACAGGGGGAAATGTGGGTGTACTATTAGGTACACCTCTGCCTACTACGGGGATTACAGGCGTGATGTTATGTTATTATCTTGTCAAAGCTTTTTTATAAGCACTTATCGCCATGGGCCATTTACCATCAATCCATGTAGCATTTCAGTCAGCCTTAGTTCATTCTACCACGATAAGCCTGTAATGTCCTCACTGTTTGGGTACAGGCCAGCTCCTCTCTATAGCCCTCTGACAGAGAGGAGGCCGTATATGACACATATCTTCGAATTTTTGGTTCTAAGAACTAGTCGTTTTCTTTACTATTATTATTAGGCTTATGTTTAACCAACCACCAGATTTAGTAAAAATGTAACGGCAAAAAAAAACACTTTTGATTGCCAAAATTAGTAAATGATCACCAAATTTAGATCCCCATTTTAGCGTGAAATTAGAACCAAAAATAGTTAATGACTATCAGAAATTGAACTGGTATGCTCTTGCATCCGAGTGGAGAGAGACCCGGTCGACGGAGCCCCATGCCTGGCAGGGCTCCTACTTCTGAATGGTTTATAAATAAATGACCACGGAGGGTATGGCGGGGTCTAACCTAATCTATCCGTGTCGTGGTGCCCCATGTCGGCCTAGGAATAACTAGTTTCAAGTCATGTCATCAACCACCTCATTGAAATTTGGTGCTCATTTACTAAATTTGGTGATCAATTGATATTTTAGGTGATAGATGTTAATGGTCACAAAGTTATTTTTGGTGGTCATTATATTTATCCCCTTATTATAATAGTTCTTTCGGCTGTTAGCCTCCTCTATACGTCAAGGGAGTTATTGCTGAAATCTACTAAATGTACCAAGCCTCACTCCATACGATAGCACCTTCAAATCAAATGCAAAAATCACAAACTACTAGAAAATGCAAATTCTCTTCAAGACCATTCTAAACGAGGCATGCAACCAACCGATATATCATGCTCCGTATATCGATTCTAATGTTCCGTGTATCGAAGTGGACCAATAAAAAATCGTGTTTCAATTGTTTTCTAGCGTGCTCAGATAGCGGCCAGCGAGCAACGAGAAGTATTCAGAAATCTATGGAGTTATTACAAAATACTGTAATTCATCACACTCCATTTCCTACTTGGTGAACTGGATTAGTTTATAATTGGTTTAGTGGTAAAATGGTCGAGTTTTTGGTTACGGTGCGAACTGCAAATGTTGCATGTTCGTAAGAGGAAGTGGGATTTATGGTGAAACTTTCTTTATCCCTAATTAATCTAGATTAAAGCAATTAAATACATAGTTTCTAATTATTTTTAACATATCGCAACGAGTAGGTTTGGGGATGGGTTTCAAACTCTTTGGTATACATTTAACTGTCATGGCCAAGTGCGAGTCGGACTCCGAACGGTTCTGAAAGTTCCATATCATCGTAGTAGGGGGACCCCCTTTTATTTTATTTTTATTATTTGTTGTTATAGCGGCAAGAGAAATACCTACACATTCTGTGAGAGGTACCTATTTATCATATGATCATCATATGCAGCCCGCTGCCAGATAGAGGAAAGAACGGACAGAGGAGGCTTAGTAATAGGGTCCTGTTGGGGCCCTTCGGATCCTGAAAACTAAAATAAAGTTAATAATAATTTATTTAAAGAAAGTATTACAACAAAAAGTATACATTTAGGCGCAGTAGTATTATTAACATACAATGGTATAATTATTACTTATAAATAAACTATAACTAAAATATATACAACATTAATTATAATGTTCAATGAATGTTAAGCAGCGACCTGCCCGAACTAGGTAGTTTGAACCTGTGTTTCAGGCTGTCACTTTACATAGCACAATTAAATTAGGACAGTAAAATTATACAATGAAATTAATCTATTAACTATATATAAGTATTTGGTACAAAAAACACTAAAACGAGATTAAGTAAATTTGTACAATTATCATTATATTAGATACGAGGGGATAACATAGTCAAACCACAACTTCTAGAAGTTTTTTTGTGTCCGCGTAATTAAGCATCGCTAAATAAGCCGACGTTACAAAACTACATTTTTTATAACTTATACTATAGATTAGATTAAATATAGTTATGTTCCGATAACAATTAACTCTTCCATTAAAAGGTTTACATTTACTACCAAACATTACAAATCCTGGTTACAATAATTAGGACACTGCAGCTTTAAAAAAAAACATGTGTGCAATTCACACGTGGTAGAAGCGAAACCTTAAAAAATGTTGGCTTCAAGATAAACACTGTGTAATGCTTCCTATCTCATTTTCTCCCACGTTAAATCTTATGAATGTATGTGTCTGTCTCTTTTTACTGTCGCTTTATCGTTTCATCGACTTTCAAATCACAACGATGCTAAAGAAATTTCACTTCAAAAACAAAATCCACCTAACTGCACATAATATATGAACTGCCCATATAAAACAGGCAACAACTAATTGTTACCAACCAAACTTGTGACATAACAAAATCAGTTCCTACCGCATTATGCCAGGATTAACCTTAAAGGAAGTGAGTGAACCCGTACGTGGTCTATTGCTAGTCCGTTCTCCGTCCAGGGCCGGAAGTGACGCGTCGTGTTTACTAAATCGATATGCAGGTGACAGGTTGCTTGGTTGAGCACCCATGCACTGGAGAATTGGTTAAAGTTTAATCTTATTTTGATTTTTGGTAACTGATTGATGACTATTATCTAAGTAAATGCTTAGTCGCAGTCTCATCTTGTTCTAATTTATGGCCTACTAGGTTATACCCGCGGCTGCCCCCGCGTGGAGTTCGGTAAATGTCCCACGGGATAAAAAATATCCTATATGATAATCCAGGTTATAAACTATCTGTGTGCCAAATTTCATCCAAATCCGGTCAGTAGTTTTTGCGTGAATGAAACCATAATTCCATCCATCCTCACAAGCTTGCGAATGTATATATAATTTTAAGTAGGATTTCTAAGTCATCTAAAAACTTAACATTAAAACCATATTAAGTGGTAGAAAAGCTGCCACTACTTCGGTGACATGTAAAATGAAAAGCTCATTAGAATTTTGGCTTTATTTGGATTAGGATTTTCCTATAATCTCCCAGTTCAAAAAAACACTACAGATAGTCCTATCTGAGATAGCCCAAAACTTCAATAACTTATCCATCAACGTCAAACTTTATTGCTATATATACTACATAAGTGCACACTTGGATACTTATCGTCAGGTAGTCAAAATGGCGGCAGATTAAAGCCATCAAAAGGGGAAACGGATGACAGTTTCGCATCATAATCATTAAACTTATGTATCATAACGTACCTACACCTAATTTTATAATTATTAAAACATATTTCATCCATGTTGCTTTTGTAAAGATAAATACCCAGGTATGTATTTTATTTTTAATGCAACAATGCGTTTGCGCAATACGTTTTTTTCTTGCATTCTCCTCTGTCAATCGTCACGCTATTATTTATACATTTTCCCTTTATGTAATTCCTCAGATTCCATTCATCTTTTCTTTGGTCTTTCGTGTCGGCATTCTGGCGGAACCACCTTGGCTTTAACAAGTAATAATGTTACATAAAAAAATCTATGGAATGTCTATAAAATTCTAGTCCTATTAAAAAAAGTCTATATCTCTAGTTTCGACGTAAACTTTAGTTTATAGTGGTTGCGCTGCAGAGTATCCTTCCCAGCGCAACCAAAATCATATATCTATTACAATACATCATCATCATCTGCCTAGCCTTTTCCCAACTATGTTGGGGTCGGCTTCCAGTCTAACCGGATGCAGCTGAATACCAGTATTTTACATGGAGCGACTGCCTATCTGACCTCCACAATTACTATACATAGTATAAGCAAATATATAGTATCAAATAATTCTATAACAATTCTATATTGAACTAGTACCTTCAAATCCTCTAATTTAAATATACAAACAAAACGGAACCTCAAACTAGGATTTTATAGACATTCCATTTCTTTTTTTATGTAATATTATACTCGTTTAAGCCAAGGTGGTTCCGCCAGAAAGCATGACACGGCCTTTCTGTTCCTCCCCATCCATCAACATTTTTGTTCATCACTCTTTTAGTTACATGTGTTCCAGCCCTCCTCATCACTTGTCCATAGCAAGACAGACGACTCCCTTTCATCTTTTAAAAAGGTGGGCAGCTATAAACTGTACATGTTTAACTAATTGTTAAAATTGTAAAATTAAAAGTTTTAATTTTAGCTATTAATTTTTTTACCAAATTAATTGTTTTATTTTATATTGTAACTTTATATGTCTTATAGCATCGTATTGGACTTGATCTGTAATGTTGCTATAATTAGTAGTAAATAAATAAATAATAAATTTTCTGTAAATTGTGCCATTTTCAAACTTCCCCTTATACAAGCATTCTGTACAAATCAATAAGTAACTTTAGGCAAATGTTATTGTTGGGAAACGACTTAATGTAACGCATTCAAAACATTGTGCATAGATTGAATAGTACTGGGTCGTGGAGGTGCTAAAAGAAAAAATCTTACATTCAAAACTAATATTAAAAAAAAAAACTTAGACCCCAAATATCTCCGTAACTAGAAGGACGGGGAGTGGCTTCGTTAAGAGTCTTTTTACACCCTTTGTGTTCGTTTCTAGTCACTCCACCCAACCATCTTAACGTTCTTCTCTCTCTTGAGAATTTCTCAATAGCATCAGAGGAATCCTTCGGGGAAACACAGGCATGATTTAATGTCATGATAAAAGATCAGAAATGGTTCTTGTTACTTCGCTCTTAAAGCACACGTGACTGTATTGTACATGAAATATAATATATCCAAGACTTGTTTTGGCAGTAATTAAAAATTAAAACAATTTAACTTGCGAAACTGAGCTTCATTTAATTTAGCGTATGACGTCTTATTAACATTTAAAATAATCCTCAGCTGGATTTTAATAACAAAAACGTTGACGGCAAACAAATAAGTATGTAATTACCTACGTTTGCTTAGTCCTGCCGCTACAAAGTAAGATATAAGAAAGCTAACTCTAATCAAACATACTACACAAATGGATAACTCATTGATCATGATTGCCCAGCTCACTATTACAGCTGACGATTGCATTTAGCGGAGATGAGAATGTTGAGATGGATGTGTGGAGTGAGAAGAATGGATAAAGTAAGGAATTAATATATGAGAGGAAGTTTGAAAATGGCGCCCGTTACAGAAAAATTGAAAGGAAGTCGTCTATCTTGGTATGGACATATTGTAATCAGGAGTGATGAAACGCATGTTAGGTACTTTAAATGTCATAATGTTCAATACTGTTTATGGATGGATTGTGTGAGGAATGATATGAAAGAGAAAGGAGTAAATGATGCCGTGACGTCTGACAGGAGAGAATGGAAGCAATCGAGAAATAGAATGAGACAAGGGCAGTAAATGATGACCCAGCTGACTATTGCTCTGACAGTATTGGCCATTCTAAAATATAATTCTAAATTAAGAATATTCCTTTTCCCTACAATTTTTAAGGTTTATCAACAGCTATCCAAGTATCCATGTTTTTCTATCCAGTCCTCCGGATTTGTGAAGTCTTTGATTTGAATGTGAGAACTTTTGTCATTGTTTTCGCCCTTTTAAGATTCTCTTTCTGCCTGCGCAGGCCTCATACCGTCATAATCCTTTTTATAATGTACTAGTGGACGTCACGCGGTTTCACCCGCGTAGTTCCCGTTCTTGTTGGAGTATGGGGATAAAATATAGCCTATGTTGCTTGCTGATAATGTTGCTATCTATTGCTGAAAGAATTTTTTAAATCAGTCCATTAGTTTTTAAGTTTATTCGTTTCATACAAAAATACAAATTTTTCCTCTTTATAATATTAACTATAGATGGGTTAATAAATTAAATCCAATTTTTATTATGCCATACAAATATTTCTTCCTTATTCTCTTCCCGTTATTGGTTGAAAGTCGTCAATTTTCCTAAATTGTAGTTTTTTCTCGCTATAACTTTCAGTGAGCCTTCTGTTTCTTCATTCGTATGTTCAAGCTATGTTTGCTAACTGGCACCAGTCTCTATGCCAAGGTCGGCCAGCTGTACAGGCTGCCAGTGCCAGCATTGTCTATTATAATTAAAAGGTAATTGCTGTTTAACATTAACTTGACGAATGGAACGCAAAATGTTTTGCTCACTTTTGTCGGCGTGTTGTGGTTTGGAAAATTGCGGGGATGTTAGCAACGACGCGACCTTAAGACTTTTACCCGTTTTGTTTATTTTTTTCTTGTAGTCTTGTCGAAAATAGGAAAAAACGTATTTGTTTATGTTAGTCTTCAATATTAGGCTGTTACGCTCTTAACGTGCACGTATTTCTACATCGTTCTCACATAATATATATGTATAATCTCAATATGAATGATGTAACCAAGATTTAGTAACAATATTTTGATTGAAAATAGTGTCTATGGAGTTTCTGGCCCATTCTTCTCCATAGAGATCTACGCTTTGGAATGGGCAACTACAGTACTTTCACAAGTTATTATGCCTTGTGTCTGTGACTGTAGCTTAGCCTAATTTGTTTTTCTGACATTCAAAAGTGCCTGTAATGGTCTAATTGAAATAAATGCTTTTGAGTTTGAGTTTGAGTTTAGGTTAATTTTCTGTAAATTTCCGTTTTGACGGTCTTAAAAATCTTTGAAACACTTGATTCGACTTGTTTGACTTGGCTTGTTTTGACTTTTCTTTCTTTCGATGGCGTTCTAGCCATCAAGTACGATACCTTTATATAATATTTGTCATAAATTGAAAGTCAGTTTTTTTTTTAATCATTATTTACAGATCTAATTTTCTTATTATATTCTGATTTTGTCACTGTGATTGTACTTTTAAGTAAACACTTCACATACCTTGTCTTGCGTTAACAAAATAATAATTACAGATGAATCCTGAGCTTCCCGAAGACCAATTTCATCTACTCAGTGAAAAATAAGAACTGGCATTATAACAGGCTGATATTATTGCAATAAAATGGCCAAAGAAATGTTACATATGAGAGGCATTAGTTACAGATTATTGAAAGATTGCTACTCAACCGTTTACAAACACAGTTTAACTGCACTCACTCATTCCTTCAACTTGCGCAGTACGATAACAGTTGAATTAAATTTTCATAAATTGCGGAAACGATTCTTTAAGACAAGATCTATTGATGTAACGTTTTCTGAGTTATTTCAGTAGAATAAGATTTAAAAAGAAATAACAATTACAAAAGATGCACTGTGCAGTGACAATTTTTGAAGTGAAAACTTCTTTAGGCTCGTTGGGAATTTTTGAGATGGGAAAAAACAATTGAAGTCGCGACACCGTAAAATGACCTCTTTTTCGTTGCAGAGATAGCCGTATTGTTACATATTACAAGCCCAAAAAGAATACAGTGAATTCTCAAATGTATAGGTAAAAGGCTTATGCAAAAATATTTGCTAAAAATAATCCAGAAACTTGAAAAAATAAAGTTTTCACTTCTGTCGGCACTCCCGGAGTGGTTTTTTAATACATATCCATTTTTCGTCTCATACTATACCTACTTACATGAATATACAGGATGGAAGGGACATCGACTCTAATAGGGTTAGTACATTATTCTGAACCATATAAATTTATCATCAATATTAACCGGATGCAGCTAAATAACACTATTTTACGTGGAGCGACTGCCTATCTGACCTCCACAGCCCACTTAGTACCTACTGGTTAAATGATACCCCAAGGTAAGACTGGTTGTCAGACTTTTCGGCTAACCCCGACTACCTGTAACACCTATCACAGCCGCGATAAGCGGAGCCTAAAATTGTTGGGAAAAGGCTTGGCAGTTGATGATGAATTTGCTAGACTATTTAGACCTTTGACCCTTTGATTTTGAATGTAACATAATACACGGGAGCATTCGTGCAGTCAGTACGTCGTGTTACGGGGAAACCAGCGAGCAACGCGCCGCTCGTTGCTCTCTCTGAGTGCTCCACCCGGCTGTTGGTTTTTTGGCGAATCCTTTGACTGTTACGCGGTTCAGTCAGAGTTTTGACGAGCATACTACGCCGATTTTAGAATGCGATGCGTAACACGCTCGATGCGAATGTTACATTATACCTCGTAACTTTGGTCAGTACCCACCTCTATGTTCTCACATCGCCACATGATCTGCGTCACTTGTGGTAAACACAGGGTGTTAACAGACTCTTCACGAAGCCGTCAATCAAGCATTCTGTACATCAAACTAAGTAACTTTACGCAAAAATTATTGCTGTGAAACGACTTTTTTTTGGAGTAAAAAATTACGTTTTACGGTAGGACTCAATGCTACTCACTTAAAACATTGTGCTATTGGTCCACGTCTGTCTAACCGATGTTATGTTATTGCACTTATTGCATAACTTACTGCGCGCATTTATGATCTCTTAGCTCACATAAACTGAACTAAAACACATGCTAACTTATACCTAAGTTACTTAGTAAATACCTCCATGTCTTATACCAAACAACAAGTTATACTTATGTATAGTTAGCACGTGTACGCGAACTATTACCTCTTTGTGAACGAGCGCAGTCGGTTAAGTTAAGTTTATTCACAAATACTGGTGATTAGCACATGCCTTGTTTACTAGAAATGTCTGATTTATGTCCTTGGTGTAACTTACATAGTAATGGATCCTACATGGACAAGAATGCCTTATTTAAGAAAAGCCTAAAGAGCCTTTTAGTTAGTAAATGTTACTATAACTTGAACGATTTCTTAAACGATAACATTTCCAAACTTATGATCTCACAGTGACATCAAGTGATAACAATTAGTATGTATGTGAATAATTAACCGTTTGACATTATTGATAATATTTTTATTTTTTTTAGTACTTTAACCATATATATGTATCCATATTTATATATTTATATCCAATGACATGCCACTTAATTTTATAATAATTGTACATATACTATTTGCGGCAAAATGTGGAGAACCTCAATAAAAAAGAACATCTATGTACCTACCCATGTATGCAAAGAAATAAATGATTTGATTTGAATGGATAAAGTAAGGAATGAGCATAAACATAAGAGAATGTTTGTACAGACGCCAGCAGATCAACCTACCCGAAACTGTCAGATTTTTCCAATCAACCTTGAACCTAATGCTTCAGCAATAAAGTCGAAAATCTATTAAAGAAATCTGACAGATTGTAGTAGCTTGATGTACTTAAGTTGCGCCAATTACAGAAAAGTTGAAAGGGAATCGATTGTTTTGGTATGGGCATGTGATGAGGAGTGTCGTATCGCATGTTACTATAAGAGTGATGAACGTGAATGTTGATGGATGGAGAGGGAGAGGAAGACCAAGGAAACGATGGATGGATTGTGTGAGGAATGATATGAAAGAAAAAATAGATCTATCTTACCTGCATGTTTGCACGATAACACTATCGAGTTCGACTCGATGTCTTTTGAACACATAAACATTACATCACGCCAGTTATGTTTAAGTCCTATGTAATAGGAGGCGAGCCTTTTGCCATCAACCGGGCACAAATCCAATCTTCGTGACTGCTACTTAGAAATTCCTGATAGAAAAACCCAATAACACTTTGCCCGACCTGGGAATCGAACCCAGGACCTTATTCTCAGAAGTCCCGCCTGCGACTAGACCAACGAAGCGTCTTTTAAATATTGGTTAAAATAACATACAATCTGGGTATATTATAGTCGTAAGTAAGCCTATGTTACTGTGTAATGACTGATATATCATTTTGTAGTTAATTTTTGTAGTTAGTTTAGTAACTTTACAGTAGGTTTATGTGTATTTCTTTTTTTTTCTTAAAGCAATTACTTTGTTATATTTTATAGTCCATAAGTTCAAGGTTGTATCTAAGTCAACAGCTCACTATCTCCTATAATACAAGCTTGACTTAGTTTAGGAGTTAGAGAATTATCATTCTATGTGACAGCGTACAACCTCAAAACTAAGTTTCTAAATTGTTATTAGATTATGAAATTGTTGTACCTACTTTGATGGAAATAAAAATATTTATTATTTATTATTATTATAAGCTACAGTCACAAATTGTCCCGTTTTCTTCCCTAACCGGGCGACCCCCACGTTTGTCATAATTTCCACTGTCATAAACTTCACAGGTATGTGGAGGCTGTGAATATTAAAAATATCTAAATCTAAACTTAATATTATAAAGCTGAAGGGTTTGTTTGTTTGTTTGTTTGGTTGAACGCGCTAATCTCAGGAACAACTGGTTCGAATTGAAAAAATCTTTTAGTGTTGGATAGCACATTTATCAAGGAAGGCTATAGGCTATGTAACATCACGCTACGACCTATAGGAGCGGAGCATCAATGAAAAATGTCTCTCTCTTTTGTGACGCAGACGAAGTTGCGCAGGTCAGCTAGTAGTTAATAAAATTCTCAACTCATGAGAGTCTAACAGGAAATAACAATCTAATCACTATCACCACATATTATAAAACAAAGTCCTCCGCCGCATCTGTCTGTCTGATTGCGATAAACTCAAAAACTACAAAATCTAAAAACTACCGATTTTTATGCTGTTTTCACCAATGGATAGAGTGGTTATCGAGGATGGTTTTAGTATATAATTTGTCAAGTTTTTGTTGCGGGAACGGGATCATGATTACTTACTTACATGATTACTTTTGATAGCGATAACCGACATCCACGCGGGCGAAGTCGCGGGCATCAGCTAGTGTTAAATAAAATAAAATAAAATTATGTATAGGGTATTTTTGAACTCAATTTAACTAACCTTCAAACATACCTGCAATACTAACATTAAAAAAATATAATACTTCAGCTAATCTCCTAAGAAAACAAACTCCACAGCGGAGCACCTACCTACTAATTAAATAAACTAATCATTATATTCTCGGTGGCGACTCAACAATGCGCCTTATCTTACGTAAACGAATACCTACATAACTGTGTGTAGGTAATGGAAGTTATTTGTAGCCAACAATGGCAGAAACATGGCTAACATGGCTTAGATGTAACACTGAGATGCAGAAGATAGTATACAAGGTGTAAACAAACCCTTTACGAAGCCGTCAACCAAGCATTCTGTACATCAAACTAAATAACTCTATGCAAAAATTATTGCTGGGAAACGACTTTATTTTTTGGGGTGAAAATTCAAGGTAGGACTCAATGTAACGCAGTCAAACATTGTGCTGATGGATGGATTGAATAGTACATTGGATAGCAGTAGGTCGTGGAGGTATTGAAAGTAAAAATATAACATTAAATACTTGTATTTAAAAAAAAACTTGGAACTTACTGGAGGTAAGGTCTAAAACAAAAAAAAATCGCAATGACGGGGAGATACTGTACTTTTTGGCTTAGTTAAGGCTATTTTCCCTCTCAAAGAGAGGAGGCCTGTGTCCCAGCAGTGGGAACATTATAGGCTGATGATGTTTGTGATGTGATGAGAAGGCTATTTTTACAGGACTGCGGGACTGTTCGAAAGAGATACCGCGTCCCTGGAACCTAGAGATGGTGGCAGAGGGTTTAAACCCAATGGGCGGAAACGGGTTTAAACCAGGTTTTTTTGGGTTTAAACCCGAGTAAAAACCCAAACAGCGGGTCTAAATTAAGTACTTTCACTAATATCTTCGATCGTGGACCTAACACGATTTAAGTACTTCTAGTGTTTTTTGGAGTATAAATATCACTGATAGTGATACATTTAACAGCACATCAAGTTTGACAACTTACTCTTCGAACATGATATTTCAACAATTGTATTATTTATGCAAGTATTTCATCACAGCCCATAATAAAGGGTGTAAACAGACTCTTAACGAAGCCGAAAGGCACTTGTTCTCCCCATCATTGCGATCATTTTTTTGTTCTAGACCATACCTGGGAACCCTCTAGTTACGGAGATATTAGGGGTCAAAGTTCCAACTTTTTCACAAGTTTTTTTTGAAATACATGTTTTTAATGCATTTTTTTTACTTAAGACACCTTCACGACTCCCGTACTATTCAATCCATCCATCAGCTCAAGGTTTTGAATGCGTTACTTAAAACGTGATTTTTCACCCCAAAAACAAAAGTCGTTTCCCAGCAATAATTTTTGCGTAAAGTTACTTAGTTTGATGTACATAACGCTTGGTTAACGGCTTCGTGAAGAGTCTGTTTACACCCTGTATTTGAATGCAAAAACAATAAAAGAGCATGCCTAATTGGTTACTCATCTTCAACTCATCAAATCAGAGCACAAAGAGGGCCATTCTTAATTGTCCTTGAAATTGTGGTCATGTCAATTAATTTATCGAAATGAATGGAATTTTTTGATGTGGGCCTTGAAGATATACTTCGTAAGTTTCACCTTCGTGATCTGATTATTATTGGGAACCATCATCATCTGCCAAACCTTTTCCCAACTATGTTGGGGTCGTCTTCCAGTCTTACCGGATGCAGCTGAATACCAGTATTTTAAATGGAGCGACTGCCTATCTGACCTCCACAACCCAGTTAGTACTGGGTAATACGATACCTCTTGGTAAGCCTGGTTGTCAGACTTTTTGGGCCACTGACTACCTGTAATGACTGTCAAAGATGTACAAATGACAGCCTGGACCAACGTGAACCAATAATACCCATTTTTAAACACGAGGCTCTGAATCTGTAGACGACTTTGTCTTCTCAATCTGAACCCCAAAGACTTCTGAACCTCAAAGAAAATCAATCAATCTCAGCGTTCTTTCTCACCTTTAAAAACATCCTCTCAGACATAAATAATCCTTGAACTATCATTGGCTGAAAAACTAAACAACATAACATAAGAAATATGACCTGTAGATACCCGGATGTGGGCACTTTTTGTGCCTACATTAATATGCTCATTTGCCAAGTATAATTTGGCAGTTAAATACACGATGGTTTTAAAATTAACGAATTTCAAAATGGCGGAGTAATTCATACATATTTAAGGGGATTTTTATGTAAGAATTGTATTGTTATTATGTACATATTTTAAGAGTAATTGAAGGTAAAATCTGTTGATGATTTTTGCTGGAATTTTGAGTGGCAGTTACACAACGTACCTGTTTTTCCCCGAAGGGATAGGTGTAGCTATACCCACATTTCACCAGTTGTGTTCAAGTCCTATGTAATAGGGGCGAGCCTATTCAAACTCCAGGTCGCTGTTGAGAAATTCGTAATAGGAAAACCCAAGACTATGTATGTTGCCCAAGCGAATGAATATTACTATAATTGTGAATGAGAGACGTCCACGTGATTGTGGCATGTCCCTAAGTATGTATTTTGACGCACGTGTTTGGCCGTTTTGCATAGAGCTATTATTCTTCTTGACAACTTAAGCTATGCGAACAATAGTCAATAGACTGACACGTGTCCACTGGGTGGATTAAAAATATTCTTTAAGTACATACGGCGACACATCAAGCAATACCTAACCTGTATAATCTGATCTCGCTTTCTATGAACTTCCCGTACGATGAGAGATTAGCTCAATTTGGAATTGCATAGCTTGATTAGTCATCGTGCATACTACCGAGTCCACTGAGGGTCTGCTACTCTTCACCCTTATGTCCTAAGTAATAAGGTTGAAAATTGGTCGACTGGCAGTGAATTCGGTAGTACATTAGTATTAAGTGTTTGAATGGCTTGTTCTGAAGACCTGGATAAGAGATCATCAGTTTCAAAGAGATTGACATCAGCTTTTTGGAAGCTATGTCAATCTTAGGAAAGATTTATGATACTGGTCCAAGTGGAAGGTAGCTGACCACCGGCAAGATGGTCAGATGTGATCAAGAAGCCTGTTAGACGCAGCTGGTACCAAGCGGTCCATACAGCAGAAGACCGCATGAGACGCGTCGTGTCGCGGTCAGGCTTAGCATTGAGGGAACGACCACGAAGAATAAAACGTCAATCTGAAACGGTTGTATCTTTCCCATCATTATAAACGTTGATAGAACGACAGTGTTGAATTGTGTCTATGACAAATCACAATTAATTAGCATCTGATTCACTGTAATATCGGTCTAATAAATCCAGTGTTTCTTCCATGCGAATTTGAGAATTGTACGTGCAGTAGGAAATTTCTTAAAGTAAACTGTGAGAAAGGGTGCTACGGTGTTCAATCAAGCAGTAGAAAGGTACTGGCCACTTATCGTTGAATCAAAACTAAGGAATTGGTTTTCTGCCACTACTGCTAATCTTTCATCGAAACCAAAGCTTCTTTGTCGGCAACATTATAAATATCCGGAAGGGAATGCCCTAGAAAGGCGAGGAGATAGATGGTGGTGCGAAGTACTTGCAACCAGTGAGTGTATGACCAGATGTATGAACGTGGACGAGGCGAAGAGATTATGTTAGGGTCGTAGCAAGTGGTGTATACTATAATTTCTGCCTACTAATCGAAAACGTTTAGTGTCTCAAAAGTGACAACACATAATTTCAAAGAAGAAACCCAACAATTCTTAGCAGATAACAGGCGTTCACCAAACTCATCGACAAATAACCACCATGACATAACTACACCAAAACACTCAACCCGCCTCAGCCTAACTATCATCATGGTTGACATAAAAACACACGGCGTACCACAAGGTCGCCATCATTTGTGGACCAACCGCGCGTGACTGATCACACAGTTATTACTCCGTAATCATTAAATTAGATGATGGGGGCTGTATGGAATATTACGCCCCGTTCAGGACTTCAGGTGATGCTATTTGTGACACGACTTGCGAGAAATGACAGGCGCTTGTGTTCCATTTCTTTCATTTGTTTTTGCCGCTGCTCATGTTGAACGTGTAGAAGTAATTTTAACTCTGTGATCAGATCATGATGCATAAAATGTTACTCCTCGTTCGCGACCTCAGGTGATGCGAGTTACTCGCGTCGCGGTGACTCGTGGCAAATTCTAACCAATTTCCTTCATTGCTTTTCCACGCAGCCTCGGTCAACACACGACAATATGGTTGCTTTAGAGGGGTTATTACTTTTTAGAAAAAAAAAAAACCAGGATAACTGTAGTTTTCTCCTACAAACATTCATGTATGCCAGCATGCCTGCACAGTTTTACTGTACAGGCAATACTGCACATGAGTAACCTATCGTCTATGACTGGTTCGTATTTAAAACAAGTCTCTTCCGCTGTCTGTACGCTTAGATCTTTTAACCTCCGCAACGGGTTTTAATGCAGTTTTCAGCAATAGATAGAGTGATTTAAGAGGAAGGTTTATATGTATAACATTGCATCCGTGGCAATAACTTATTTCCTTGTTTTCAATTGTTTCTTGCAATTGTTTTTTTTTCTAAAAAGTGGCAATTTATTTCATTTGATTTCTTCATTAGTCCTTCTAGGAACACGCGTGTCGTTTGACCGTGTAGGTCATGGCCACGCTGTTATTACTCTGTAGACTGTATCATCAAATTGGATGATGATAATGCATGGGATGTTACTAGTAATATTGTTTTGATCTCGAACTTGACTTGACTTCTGTGGTGAAGGTAATTTGTTGAATACATTGTCTATTATTATTACCTTCTGATCTTTGGATCCTTGGAAACGTTTAAATATGACGCTGTATAAGAGCTTCCACGAATAACCAAAACATTGATTTACTGTCAGGCAACTTTAGCTCATAGATCTAACAATTAATAACGATGATGTAACAATTAATAACTAAAAGTAATTTTATTGTCATTTTTAATACTGATATATGCTTCTTGCAGACGTCCATATGCGGCTCACTTAGTAAGTTGTTGTGGAAACTCGTGACTTTCGTACTGTGTTTGTTTTCCAAATAAGACACGTAGTATGTAAACCCATTATCGTCCATCTTGGTCATATAATGAGGAGGGATGAAACGGATGTTACTAAAAAGTGATGGATATTAATGTTTATGGTTGGAGAGGGAGAGGAAGCCCAAAGAAAACATGGATGAATTGTGTGAGGAATGATATGAAAGAGAAAGGAGTAAATGATGCCGTGACGTCTGACAGGGGAGAATGGAAGAAGAAAACGTGTTGCGTGAACCCCAAGAAGAATGGGATAAGGGCAGGATGATATTGATGAGTATGGAAAACACACTGGACAGCTTGTTAGCGCTGCTTGTTGACAAGCTAAAATTCTTACGACAGTACACTTACGAGGACAGCTTTATTGAAATATTTCACCACAATCAACAGTCCATCCATGTCTAGTTCATATTTTTAATCGTTTTCTAAGAATGAAGGAGGTTTATATTTATTCCACCAGCAATTTATTTTTTAATGTATTTTCACAGATTTCTCCGTGATTTCTGGTGCAATTTTAATGGTTATTTTATCATTTGGTTAGGACGCTCGCGAAGTGGTCCCATATAAATTATATTAACTTTGCTTTGGTACTTTATGAGTTATCCTCTCTATAATACGGACTATTTCTTCTTCGTCTCTGTGGGTGATGTGCAAGTATCAAGTATGTGTGTTAGTAGTAGTAGTATGATGTAGAAATAATTTCTTGTTACAATGTAAAATTAATACTTGGCTAGGATTTACGTGAGACAACTAAAAAGGGTAAAATAAAACAATTTTTCAAAAAAAAAAACTTAAAAAAAAACACAAAATGTGGAAAATATGTGAACTTTCAGAAGTTAATGGCCAAAAAAGTCATAGTCAGAATAGTTCTTGCCTCGAACTCCGACATTACTATGACAATGCAAACTACACTAATTTTCAAAAGCGTGCACTTGGCTCCGTTCGTCCCGTCACGGTTGGGGAACGTCCTCACTCTGACCTTGGACTCGTGGCTCCGGCTATACAAACACTGCCTCCTATGTTATATCACTGCGACGTACTTTCTTGAACAACCTTCTTTGATTTATTTTAATAATAAACTTATGTTTAATAATATTATCTTGTTGCTTCACTGGCCTTATTTTGCTTTCTTACAATTTCTCATGTAACTTTTTAAACAGATCATCAAACGTTATCGGGTTATGTAGCCTTGTGGGAACCATTTTCCCGCGATTAAATTTAGGGAATTTTGCAAACTTTTGGCCGATTTTGGTCTACTTGTCTCTTTTTATGAAAATAGAATGTATAAAAAAAAAAGAAGTTTCAGTAGTCAAAATAAAAACACCCAAATAGATTTTAAATAATAAAGTTATGAATTTTTGAATATCTTTAATTTAAAAATGTTTTTTAATTTTAATTGTATGTATTGTATGTTTTGTGTTGAAATGTTGTGCCAAATAATGAGTCATGTAACTTGATGATGAATAAATAATAAAAAAATAATAAGCCGTTGTCTAAGATTAGGATCAAATAGGACATAATAGCAAAACCCGATTCCTACTCTGATTTTTCAGATTCATTTGCGTATTGTATAATTATCACTTGCTTCGGTAAAGGAAAACATCGTGAAGAAACCAGCATGTCTGAGAGATATCTCATCGGCATGTAAAGCCGAGTTAGAGCCATTGGCGGCATAAAAACTCTGATACCAGATTAGGCACTAACCACACGATAAAGGAAGAAGAAAGAGATCATGTATATTAGCCAAGCTATCACAATTCTTGCAGATAAAGTCGCGGGCGAAGTGCTAATAGGATATAAAAGAATTGTGTATTGAAAAGCAAACGACCAAAATTATATAATACTAGCTGTTGCCCGCGACCTTCGTTTGCGTGAAATTATTATTAAAAATCCCCATTATTATAAGCACTTCCCTATTTGAATCGAATTTTCTGCCAATTTCAAGGGTTTTATTTCTTTTTTGCACGGAACCCTAATTATTTATCTAAAATAAAAGTAGCCTAAGTTATCAGTTAGCGAGTGATAGTCCCGCCAAAGTCGGCCCAGCCATTTCAGAGATTAGCCGGAACAAACAGACAGACAGTCAAAAATTGTAAAAAATGTTGTTTTGGTATATGTACCGTGTATACATCCATATGCCCTTAGTAAAAAGCGGTTATTTTAATATTACAAACAGACACTCCAATTTCTTTTATCTGTACTGTATGTATGTATAGATGTATAGATTACTGTTGTCACATGTTTGCTTAACCTCTGGCCCAAATAGTTCAAAATGAACGTGTTCCAACAATGTTAATCCGTTAAGCCTGCTTGTCACACGTTAGCAACTGCGACCGCAACTCGATCTATAAAATTAGCGATCGCGATCAGTTGTTATGGGAAGCGCTCAGTATTGTTTGGTTGGAAAGCTACTCTTGTTGACAGTTACATAGACTTTCATTGTCAGCCAGGTGCTACATGGCACTGTTTTCACTTAGACGTAAACTGAAGCTAGTCACAGTAACTGGCGATAGAAAGTTCTGGATTTGGGAAAACATTTAAAGGATCAGAGATGGAGAAATGAGGATATCCGCATGAGAACTAAGGTTACCGACGTAGCCGGCACAAACTTAAGTGGCACATTGCTTGCAGAACGGATGGTCGATTAGGCCGAAAAGTTCTGGAGTAGCGACTGCGAACCGGAAGATGTTGCGTTGGAAGGCCTCCCACTAGGTGGACTGATGCCTGGTAAAAGTTGCGGGTATTCACTGGATGCGAGTAGCATGGGACCGGTGAATGTGGCGCACTTGGAAGAGACTTATTTCCAGCAGTGGACGTCTATCGGCTGAAATGATGATGATGATTTAAAGGATACCTTAAGATATAAAGATTGAGGCGGAGAATATTTTAAGCTTAGGAAAAGGAAGGAAAGTACACGTACGGAAGGGACACCAACGCACAAGTGGTCACGCATTCAGAACATCATTCTGAACCCCCCATACAAGGTGTAAACAGACTCTTCACGAAGCCGTCAACCAAGCAGTATGTACATCAAACTAAGTAACTTTACGCAAAAATGAGTGCTGGGAAACGACTTTTTTTTTGAGCTGAAAAATCACGTTTTACAGTAGGACTCAATGTAACGCACTCAAAACATTGTACTGATGGATGGATTGAATAGTAAGGTCGTCCTGGAGGTGTTTAAAGTAAAAATCTCACATTAAAAACATGTATTTAAAAAAAAAACTTGTGAAAAAGTTGGAACTTTGACCCCCAATATCTCCGTAACTAGAAGGTTCCCAGGTATGGTCTAGAACAAAAAAATAATCGCAATGACGGGCAAAACAAGTGATTTTCAGCTTCGTTAAGAGTCTGTTTACACCCTTTATAAAAATTTTACATCGCTAATAAAAAAAAAAACTCTTGTTTCCTACAAAAGTGCAATACCTACAAAGTCAAAATGTACGGAACAGCTGATTTGTAACCAAAACCGAAAGACAGAAACAGTAAATTGTAAACCCATAAGGTGGAAGTCAATCTTCATCTTGTAATTACTTTACCTATTTTGGAAATTCTTGTAAAAGATAATAAAACATTTGCGAGATCGGGTAGCTTTAAAAACTTCTATGATAGGTGAAATAGTAAAAAACCATAGAAGACAGGAATAACCGTTAAAGGGCACTAAACAAATTGAATAGCACGCCTTGTCAAAATGTCGAATATGACAAAAAAGAAAAAATGCAATACTAAATTCAAGTAGTGCAAAATTGTATCTCAAACAAACTGCTCCGTAATCTTCTTTTCAACCATTAGCTGTACGCACTGCTCTACGCCTGCGACCTCGCTGTGAAGTTAGTCTTCACTAAACGGTAACATAAACTTGCTAATTGATAGTGAAGACCTTATGGGAATCTAGAGTACTTAGTAGCTATATATGGAGTCAATATAATGTACGCATGTATTCTGTAGATAATATCGAATATACATACTCGTGATTTCTCCAAAAAAGTTGGCGGAGGTGTACAGTACACCCATTTTTCACATGTTATGTCCAAAAGAATATCAACGCACGTCTATTTCAATTAAAAGACTCCAGACAACTACCAAGAACTTCTGAACAGTTACAACCACTAGCACTATGAAGCAGTCAGATGGATGAGTTCTGAACTGAATGCTAACAGAACTATAGCTGTGGTATACCTCTCATTTGGGGATAGCAGAAATACATCCATATTTTTTTTGAAGTTATACTTCTCTTGGCGCTTTAGGGAAAAATTATGAGAGTAAATTTTTACGATGCGCGCGCACACCGTCACGAAAAACCGACACCCTGAAGTTAGCTAGTCAACATACACCCTGAAGTTAGCTAGTCAACATTTTAGTTGTATACGCCAAAGAAGTAGTTCTTACGTGCGTAATAAGTACACACACTTTTTTTTGATCATACGCTTCTCCGTAGCCTAATTTTCGACAAGTGGCCTGCCTTCTCCAAACTTTATTGGGATCGCCCTCCAGTCTAACCGGATGCAGCTGAATACCAGTATTCTACATGGAGCGACTGTCTATCTGACCTCCACAACCCAGTTAGTAATTAATAATACAGTACCCCTTGGATCCCTGTAACGATTTTTTTTTATCTCAACCTGCGTCAATGAATGCCAATGTCTCCGGCACGTGCTGCGCTGTCCGCTGGGTATTAATGACTTTAATGACAATGGTACGTCAACGTTAATCATCATTATTGTTATTCTATGTGACGTCTGTCTGTGTGCGTACCGTTTCGGTGATTTTAATTGGGTCATTATGTATGCTATGCACAATGGTTAAGGCTCGTTAAGACGTAGTATGTAGGTAATGGTTAAAGTCGTGGAGGAGCTCGTGGCCAAATAATAACAGCCGCTCGGGTAGATCTTCAGGTTAAGCCGCGCTAGCCTAGGTTGGTTTGTGGATCGCGAGTTTCCTACGTGCCTCGGAAAGCACGTTAAGCGGATGGAAGTGGATCAGCGATTTATCATGGTAATCATTTGTCTCCTTAAATATATTGA
Organism: Lycophotia porphyrea; assembly: GCA_950005105.1. Classification (NCBI taxonomy): domain Eukaryota; kingdom Metazoa; phylum Arthropoda; class Insecta; order Lepidoptera; family Noctuidae; genus Lycophotia; species Lycophotia porphyrea. Next base: position 14,536,194 of record OX465406.1, read on the forward strand.
AAAAGATCTAAAACACCTATTTTCCGACCCGATCCGGTGTTATTGGGTTTTCCCATCAGGAATTTCTCTGTAACAGCCTCGATGTAACAGTTTCGATGTAACAGTCTCGATGTGTGCTCGGTTGAAGGCAATAGGCTCGCCCCTATTACATGGAACTTAAATAAAACTGGCGAAATGTGGGTGTACTATAAGTTACTCCTCTACCTAACCCTGTGATTACAGGCGTGTTGTCATGGGCTGCGGGCCATTGGGCTGCGGGCTGTTCGAAGAGATATCGTGGCCCTGGAACACAAAGCGCAAGGAAGGAATATGGATGGGTTTTAGTCAGTACAAGTCTGACACTCCCTTCCGCTCTGCCCAGAACGGGAGAAGTCATTTGATGATTTCCCATCCGTAAAAAAAAAAGGAGTGTTGTCATGTTGTGTGTTATCCAACCCGACACTGAACTTAAGACCCAAAATTCATCAGTTCAGTTCAGTCAGTATTACCTAAGGAATCCTAAAAAGTACCCCGTTCTTGGTCCATATTACCTGAGAATCAAAGTGGACAAATGTCGGCTAGACGCTTGGGTATACCGTGATGATACATTTCGTTCAAAAATCTAAACTCCAAGAGACATGATTCCATTCACCTCGCTTGGCAGCCGAGGACCACTCAATTATACCGTGAATATGAAATAAAAAAAAAACCGACCAAGTGCGAGTTGGACTCGCGCACTGAGGGTTCCGTATAATCTTGTAGGAATTTTGTTATTAAACTACATATTTGCGGTTTTCAGATTTTTCCCTTTACATGATTGTGCTGTAAGACATTGCTTCTTGCCAAATTTCGTGATTCTACGTCAACGGGAACTACCATATAGGTTTTCGACCCAAAACCTATAGGGTACTTCTGGTTGACCTAGAATTTCAATTTTGGTTGAAAGCAGGGTCTTATAGAACAAGTAAAGGTAAAATAGTATAAAAAATAAAAAAGTTGAAAATTAAGGTAAATTTTGGTACTTACCAGTTTTCGCGAAAATCTAAATTTGCCCATATCTTTTAATCGTGTTGACTCAAGATCTTGATTTTTATACACCAAATAGGGACTATAGACCTCAGTATCTGGTATAAATTTCAACTAGCTAGGTCCACCCGTTCCTGACAAAATCGGTGGTGACACACGGACAGACAGATAGACGGACAAGAGAGTGATCTTATAAGGGTTCCTTTTTTACCTTTTGAGGTACGGAACCCTAAAAAGTATTTTATAATTTTACCCTTCATGATTCCGCTCGGTCTGATGATTTTATTACCATTTCCATTTAAATTCAGGCAGAGAGCGCCATTCTTTAGCACAATCGTACTGTGAAATTATTGTGTTAGTAGGTACTATATTATGAGTTAATTGATCAGCTGTAGATCTGAGTTTCATTAAATTATCACTCTCTTTCTCAGATCAACTAAAAACGAAGACACAGCACTGTCAAGTGACGTGAAGCCGGTTTCGTAAACATGTGTCCACAATGAGCTTAGTTTTTGAGCGTAGTTTAATTGTAGTTTGATGTAAATGTGTGCGTGTGAGCGTGTATGCACAGAGCGAGGCGTGGTTTTGCGTATGCTTCACTGAATTGTTCGCAGTGCTATGTCATGGTTTTTATTTGGTCTGAGCTCTCTTTTTACCCTGGTTTAAAAAGTGGAGGTGGAAAAAATTATCCAGTTATCATGGAGACCATAGACAAATGCAAATCGTTTTAATGCGTTTGTCTTCTACAACGTCTTTCAAAAATAGTAACATAAACTTTTCGTTAGCTTACGTCAGTCTCATACTTGTCTTTCCTATCATCCGTGTCGTTTATAGAACGTTACTTTATCTATGCCAGCATGGCCCAGGGATAAAAATGTCTACTGTATTTACAAGTCTCTTACATTCTATAAGTAACTAGCACTTCGCCCGCGACTTCATCCGCATAAATTGTGATGGCTCAGCTAACATACATGACATACATATAATTTATAGCCTATATCACCCACGAATAATGTCGTTTTTGCCAGTGAAAGAATTTTTAGAATTGGATCATTACTTCTGGAGATTACCTCCTACATACAAACTCACAAACAAACAAACAACTTTTTTTTTTTTAATTTTAGTATAGAAGTATATTTATTTAATAAAATGTAAGATTTAAACCCAAATGACTACCAGTACTTACTAAGCCAAACAGAAATCCTGCCTTCTACATCATGATTCATGTGTCACCTGACAAGCCAGAATAGGCTTCCATCATTTGAGTAGTTCGAAAAAATAGAGAGCCATAATATCAATAATAGTTCTCTCCTTTCAGACCAAGGCCAAAGGGAATAGATGATAATAGTTGCCTGTTCAATAGTTTAAAAGAACTTCAACAATACTGAACAAGCCTTTAGAACAAGCAAAAAAATGTACTCCAAAAGGCTGCTTACATCAACCATGCAAAAAATAAAAACCACAACGGTGCTTACAATACAATTCAATAAACCAGTACTATAGCTTTACGAACCACCATCAATAGCCAAGAAAATTCTATAGAACAGGCAGAAAGACATACAGATCCTACCGAGTAAGACCTATAAAACAATAGTGAAGTCGTTCCTATGGGGACACCATAAAAGTACAGGAAGTAAAGTGTGTGTGTGTGCATGTCAGTGTGTGCGATGCGTCATGCACGATCAAGTTCAGGTGAGGGGTGGTACGTGAGGTTACGGCTTTTCTGCTGACGTTTTTGATTGTTTTGGCAGTCACGAGGTAAAATGATAGGGTGGCAAAAACGATTTCCATGTTTTTGCTTAGGTTACTTTCAAAATCAAACTGAATTAAACCATTTACAGGCACTTTGGAATTGTCAAGAAGTCGGTCCGTTTGTCAGAGAATTGAAGGTAGTTTAATTATATTAACTAGCCTTGTTTAGACTATGTATTAGTTATTAGAGAGAGGATTTTGTATTTCTTTTTTTAAGTTTGTGACTGCCTCGTTGATCGAGGGGTTGCAAGCGCGACTGCTGAGCATGAGGTCCTGGGTTCGATTCCCAGGTCGGGCAAAGTGCTATTGGGTTTTTCCATCAGGAATTTCTCAGTAGCAGCCACAGAGTCTGGATCTGTGTCCGGTTGGTGGCAATAGGCTCGCCCCCTATTAAATGGGACTTAAACATAACTGGCGAAATGTGAGTGTATTATTAGGTACACCTCTGCTTAACCCTACGGGGATTACAGGCGTGATGTTATGTTATGTTCTTTTAAAAGTATCGATGGCCTAAATGTTTGAATAATATTTTTGGAACAAAATTCACCTATGCGAATTCTGGGTTTAAAACAATTTCTATGTAAACTCCTTCATCTCTTTGTAATGGTCATAAAATATGTTAAATAATTTTATTACAGGGTGTAAACAGACTCTTCACGAAGCCGTTAACCAAGCGTTATGTACATCAAAATAAGTAACTTTACGCAAAAATTATTGCTGGGAAACGACATTTTTTTTTGGGGTGAAAAATCACGTTTTACGTCATGACTCCATGTAACGCATTCAAAACATTGTGCTGATGGATGGATTGAATAGTAAGGGGGTCGTGAAGGTGTCTTAAGTTAAAAAAAAACATTAAAAACATGTATTTAAAAAAAAACTTGTGAAAAAGTTGGAACTTTGACCCCCAATATCTCCGTAACTAGAAGGTTCCCAGGTGTGGTCTAGAACAAAAAAATGATTGCAATGACGTGACGGGGAGAACAAGTGCCTTTCGGCTTCGTTAAGAGTCTGTTTACACCCTTTATATTGTTCATTCCGATCTTCTCATGATTCTACTATCTCAAATGTTTGAAACATTACATCACACGACATAAAGAACAATATTTACTCCATGATCTGCCTATCATTTTCCCAACAATTTATTTAATTGATTTTACTATTTATGTACACACAATAGACAACACAGGAGAATAACATTATAAAATATGAGTACAAAGGTACTGCTTAGAGAGAGAAATGAATAAGAAACGTAATATTAAACATAAATACACGTACATTAAATATTAAAATATACTTTGTTGTACCAACTATGTTGAAGTCGGCTTCCAGTCTAACCACATGCAGCTGTTAATACCAGTATTTTTCATGGATCAACTGCCGAAGATATATAAGGTCCCATTAAAATAGATGGACGAACTTTTAGAAATCATTCAGATCACCAAAATAAGGACAATAATAAGAAAAAGAAAAACTCATTAGATACACAAGAAAAGAAATCAGATAACGAAAATTTACTTAAAATTATCACTTTAATCAGTGTTTTTTTTGCTTGGATATCTTTGGCTAGAAGTTTTGAAAGCTGTGTTAAAATTTGTTCATATATTTTAAAGGGACCTTATATTTCTTTCACACACAAAAAAATAAATCCAAACCAATAAACCAATCATCGACAGCCCTACCAAAACTTCACACTCCACTTGCGCATGCACAAATTGATCGCTCGTATCTCTATCCTTGTCTCCCGCACTACTTCCCTATATCTCCGTCCCGTTCTCACCTAACTGTGGACTGCAAACAGTTACCCGCGTGTTGGAAACTCGTGATTCTTGACTTAAATGCCTTTTGGGGAATATTAAAAACAATGGAAGAAGTTATTGAATTGTAATATGTCGTTTAAATAAATTGTAGCGGGAGATCTTTTCTATGGCGTTTTCTAGAAGCCGTTAGCCGGGGCAAAGCCGCATGGGATAATTATAGTATTGCTCGCATAGTTGATGTCCGTTTACTTTCACTGTCAGTATGTTTGTAGGCTTGCTTGTTCTTATTTATTTATTTATTTATTTATTTAAACTTCATGTACAAGAGTGGTACATAGGCGGACTTAATGCCACAAGGCATTCTCTACCAGTCAACCTTTGGGTCAAATAGGACAGCATTGTGGTAGAGTACAAAAACAACAAATAAACAAAAAACCATTTTGCAAATTTTTATTTTTATATTCTTATCTAATAAACTGACGGCAATGATACAGCAACATTCGTGGTCGTAGGCTCAGCTACTAAGTTTTGCATTCTAGATTCATTAACAAAGTTGAACAAATTGGGCAAAGTTTTATTGAGTTATTTCGGTAGGAAATGCTTATTATCTCCCCGGATCTGGATTTGTATATCCGGATATAATTACCTGCCGTTGCAGCCTCCTGCGGCAGCAACCTGCGGTACATATACCTTCTTCTTGGTATCGCTGGCATCTTACAGGTCAAGTTATGAGGCTGGCTTCGGCTTAACTGGAATTTCTTGCCGTCGCTGGCACATTTATTTATTTACTTATTTTTTATTATTTTTTATTTATTTACACACAAAATACTCAACAGCATAATTACACTAGCATAGAAGAGCACAAAGGCATTTATTTTGTTTGTTTATCAGTTCAAATGCTGGTGTTTACAACTCTCCCTCCCTCCTTATAGGAATCCAAGCGTAAAGTCATCTTTGCATCACATAATATTTCCATAGTAACCTCGTAAAAGTAAGAAGATACTTGGAATATGTCAATGCTGGTGGTTAATGTGTCCGATACTGACCTGACACCGCTCGTTATGTGATCGTGTTCGACAGTGGCTCGTGCCTTTCATGGGCATTCTTGAGGTGGAGTATCATATTGTTTCAGGCTATGCAGGGTGTAAACAGACACTTCACATAGCCGTCAACCAAGCATTATGTACATCAAACTAAGTAACTTTACGCAAAAATTAGTGCTGGGAAACGGCTTTTTTTTTGGGTTGAAAAATCATGTTTTACAGTAGGACTCAATGTAACGCACTTAAAACATTGTGTTGATTGAAAAAAAAAATCTTGCATTAAAAACATGTATTTAAAAAAAACTTGTATTTAAAAAGTTGCAACTTTGACCCCAATATCTCCGTAACTAGAAGGTTCCCAGGTATGGTCTAGAACAAAAAAAATATCACAATGACTGGGAGAGCCTTTCGGCATCGTCAAGAGTCTGCTTGCACCCTTTAGATAGTAGATACTCGATCGTCGATCGCTAATAACGTTGAAAGTGAATTCTTAACTGTTATTAATTGCTGCAGTGTCACATTCTATCAACGATTTAAAAGCGATTGAAAATTACCTAATTCTAATCATCATCATCATCATTTATTTATTTATTTGCACAAACATGAGTACAATACATAAAACAATATTTTTTTGCATGCAAGACATGTTAACAGTAGGTAAATATAAAAACAGATCATTACGTTTGCCTTAAACAATTGGCATGCATATATTAAATACAATCATTTATAAAGCTACAGAGTCAAATTAATGTCAAATTATTCAAAAATTGTCATGATTATATAAATAATAAAACATAAGTAAAATATAATCAAAATTTCCCCTCTAATCTTTTTTTGGGTTCTGTAAAAAGCAATTCAAATGGAATTAAAGAGCTATGAGATGGAACCTCATAGAGAGGAGGCCTGTGTCCCAGCAGTGGGAACAATATAGGCTGATGATGATGAGATGGAACCTGCAGGGTGTGAGACCTGCTCTCACGTCTGCAGATTGTTTTTGTGTAGACCACGTTGGGTTCCAAAAATTGACAGAATTCGATCTACCTGTTGTGATGGACAGATTGTCATCACCAAATTGAATGACATGCATTTGATTGGCTTTTGACTTTAGCTTAAGTTTATTTATTATCGGCCGATTGGTCGGTCAATTTGCAACCGACTAATCGGCTAGTCGGTCAAAGTCATAATCAGCCTCTAGCTATCACCTATTACGTTTGCTACGTCTTTAGGAGTCTTAACCATTGTGCACAGCATTCATAATGAATATAATGCATAATTAAAATCACCGAAACGGCACGCACAGACAGACGTCACATAGAATAACAATAGTGATAATTAACGTTGACGTACCATTAAAGTCATTATTACCCAGCGGACAGCGGACATTGGTATTCATTGACGCAGGTAGAGATAAACACTTAGATTGTTTTATAACCTGGAATTGAATTTAGCATAGCGAGCGAAAAACTACGCACAGTATGCCGAAAAATACGCCACGGAAAGGCGCCCGATCAAAAAAAAGATGGAAGGATTCCATTACATCAAACTTTTGCATTTATAATATTAGTAGAGATTTATCATGATTTTCTAGAAGTTGTGGTTTGACTGTTATCCCCTGTACATATTTAATTAATCTAGTTTTAGTGTATATTTGTACCAATTTAATTTTATAGTTAATAGATTAATTTTATTTTATTATTTTAATGTCCTAATTTAATTGTTCTTTGTAAAGTGATAGCCTGAAACACAGGTTCAAATAAACCTAGATCGGGCAGGTCGCTCCCAAACATTTATTGAAGATTATCACTAATGTAGACGTCGGCGGCCTAGCTGTTTTAGAACCCAATGGCTTGGCACGCGACGATGGCAAGAGACCGGACGGCATGTTTTTGTTTCCTTGGAAGATGGGTAGGCCTTTAGTGTGGGACGCAACATGCGTCGATACTCTTGCGCCATCCCATCTTCCAAGCTCATCGTGCTGTGCTGGTGCTGCCGCTGCGGCTGCAGAGAACCTCAAGCGGCGTAAATATAGAAACCTGTGTGGTAACTATATTTTCGAGCCGTTTGGGGTTGAAACTCTAGGGCCGTGGGGTCCGAGTGCTCATAGCCTATTTAAGGAAATTTCGAAACGCCTAGTTGACGCTTCCCGTGACCCAAGGGCTGGCTTTTACTTTGGCCAGAGGCTAAGTGTTGCCATACAACGTGGCAACGCTGCCAGTCTCTTGGGCACATTACCATCTGACAGCGTTGAGGAGGAGTTTTTCGATGCCCTTTTATAGTTTGTTGTTAGTTTATCTATTTTAGTTTAATAGTTTTTAATTATCAATGTATATAGTTAGTTTAGTTAGTTAATAAAGTATGACTACCCATGTAGAATAAATTTAATATATTTTAGTTCTAGTTTATTTATAAGTACTCGATAATTATACCATTGTATATTAATAATACTACTGCGCCTAAATGTACACTTTTTGCTTTAATACCTTCTTTAAATAAATTATTCTTATTCTTATTCTGAAATTATAAATTATTCTTATCAAATTCGATTCGACTTTTTTTCGTCTATCTTTTCACGTAACAACTACTGAGCATGATGTCTTGGGTTCCATTTCCAGACTGGACTAAGGGAAATTGAACCAGGAATTTCACAGTAGCACCCCGGGGTCAGGATTCATGCTCTGTTGACGGCAAAGGGACCGTCCCTACAACATGGCACTTAAACATAACTGGCGAAAAGCTAAGATGACCATCCACAATACCTCGTAGGACTGGCATAAAATAAAAATACTTTAAAGACTTCCATTATACGGGGTGTAAACAGACTCTTCACGAAGCCGTCAACCAAGCATTATGTACATCAAACTCAGTAACTTTACGCAAAAATTATTGCTGGGAAACGACTTTTTTTTGTGGGGTCAAAAATCACTTTTTACGGTAGGACTCAATGTAACGCCCTCAAAACATTGTGCTGATGGATGGATTGAATAGTAAGGGTGTCCTGGAGGTGTTTAAAGTAAAAATCTTACATTAAAAACATGTATTTAAAAAAAAACATGTAAAAAGTTGGAACTTTGACCCCCAATATCTCCGTAACTAGAAGGTTCCCAGGTATGATCTAGAACAAAAAAATGATCGCAATGACGAGGAGAACAAGTGCCTTTAGGCTTCGTTAAGAGTCCGTTTACATCCTTTATAATACGACAAAAACACGCTAAGGGTAAAACCTGCGACCCCAATACATTTCTAAGGCTTCAGAAGCACACGCCATTTAAAAACTATCGATTTAAAACCCGCCATAATGGAATAAAACCTCTTCGAAGAGAAGCCTTGCAAATACGACATTGAACTACTTTGTAATCAGTAATTAATTAATCATTTAGATGTCTTTAATTACTGTTTAACAAGAAGTAATGACTCCTTAAATGGAGTAATTGTATGGTGAATCATTCTGTTTTATTGAATTTCTTTTGATTGAGGTTATGCATATTTATTTTTGTAATTGTCTTGTTTCTCATTATAAATTATATGAAAAACTGCTGTTGTTGCTTTTTTGTATTATACGGATCGATGAATTAGCTGCAAACCTTTTCACATTTTTTTTTTATTCATGTTTTTAATGCATTTTTTTTTTATTTTAGACACCTTCATGACCCCCGTACTATTCAGTCGTTTCCCAGCAATAGTTTTTGCGTAAAGTTACTTAGTTTGATGTACATAATGCTTGGTTGACGGCTTCGTGAAGAGTACGTTTACACCCTTTATTAGTATACATAAAAAATTAAAAACTCCATAACAACATAATGTACAGTCGCCAGCACATCTATATACCACAAACTGTCAAATTTCTCCAAATGATTTTAAACCATAAAATTTTGAAGCTAATAAAAAAATTCTTTAAGCAGTCACGAGCAGCAAGGAACATGAAAACACTTAACAACTTTTAAAAGTGTTTTCCTCCTACTGTTCTGATTAAAATTTCATGTTATTACGAATTTTGGAACTCATATTTTTATGAAGAAGATCCTATTTCCAACTGACAAACGTTATTTCTCGCGAAAATTGACTAAGTAACTTGTTTACATCTGAGCCTATCAATCACAATGATCACAGCTACTACTTTTATTTGATTGAGATTTGAAACGGGATATTGTTTGGAGTTATCACAAAACCTATTTGCAGCAATCAAGTCAAAGTAAGTTAGTTGTATCAATCAAGCATTTTGATTACATCAATAAAGATTGTCTCTTTTTTAACTCTTTTACAATGATGTCATGTTAAGGGTAATCAAGAAACTTGTTAGATCGTTCAATCAATTTTAACTAGTATTGCTGCAATCATGTCATAATGATCAACTTAACTAAGATTTTGATTAATCCAAACAAAATATCGTCAATCAAGCTAAAAAGTCACTTGATTGGCGTGTATTTTTTTCAGTGCACTCAACTAAAAAAATACTTACACAGACAAACAGAGGAAACCTTTTTAGTCACTTCTTTATAAAGATTTCCTCGGACAAATAGCTTGATGACAAAGGCTTCGACGTTTAAGAGGAAGTCACATTCGAAGTGCCTCAAAAGGCAAGCAAGGCAAGAAAACTTAAGGAAAATTCGAATAACATTACCTTGAAGACGATTGCCAAAGGATTTTCCACCTAAAGAGTTTCTAGACTGATTCATAATTCTCCTGCCCTTATTTATATTACATATATTTATTTGTGGTCAGCGCAGCATGTCTTGTTCTTCCATACTTCTCTATTACTGGTCCTCTCAGCAGCACAAATGGGTAGCACTCATTAGTACATCATTCTGAACCTTACCGGTGAATGAAGGGGGAGGGGGCATTCACCGGTAATTTAAAAAATAAACAGCTGATTCCTACACGCTCAAATTTTACGGAACACCTGTTTTTTTTTAATTACCGATGAATACTTTCGATGTTGGTCGTCACTGATTCGATGATATTGCTACAGACAGGTGCATCCTTGTTGTTTTACGCAGCTGTTTTTGGGATACCTAACTCAAGGTAAAACTCTAAGTGACGAAGAGATCCGAGGAAAGGCTTTTGAGTACCGGATCTCAAAAGCCTAGCCTTCTGGGTTGACTATATTTAATGGCTATGTCTATATTTATATAGATTCAGTAAGTTGTGACCCAAAGGATCAATACATCCTTGTTAAGCACTAATCAGAGGAAACCCTTCATTTTCTTCTGAAATCGCCAACACTTTATGAGCAAGCGTCTTGTATTGATCAATTACTTCAACCTTTCTTAAAAAAAAATCTTTTTTCTTCAGAAAGGTGAATAATATGAATACAGTCTGTTATGTTGTTCTTAGTTATCCTAATTCAATCAGAAGACAATCATATTGATACTAGTTTTCTAGAAAAAGTCTATTATTTGCAGCTGGCAAGCGATAAACTGAAAAAAAGACATTAAAAATCTGTAAACAATACCTCAGCACGTACTCGTCCTTTAGTCACACTTCGTCGTCACAGAGCCATTTCATGCGAAAATAATATGCGTTTGAAATTGGAACGTTATCACCGCCATGTTGGCAAGGCTGCAACGTCAGACCATAGATAAGACACAAGGTCACACATTTGGGGTGACCTTGTAATGAGGCCGTAGGTAAGATGTGGACGGAATTAATTAGATGACTTGCTTCCGTGTTTTTCTGTGGTTTGTTGACAAACAGGCCATTGTCCTATATTGATAGTTACAAGGAACTATTCGCATTCAAATTACGCTTTTAAGAAAAGAACATGGCGTGGTTAGTTTTTTTGAGTGACACCTGAAAGACCAAATAGTTGTACGATAAAGAAAAAAATGCAAGCTCCCTTTTCGGCCTTATTTAAAAATACCAAAGAGTTCATTCAAAGATGCATTTTCCTGCAGCGATTACCTTTCTTTTTTAATCACCTTGATATGAAAGAATATTGAGGAAAATTCATTGATTCCAAAAAGGCTATTTTGTTCGTTGTCACCGTCTTGCACTACTAAATATGTGCCAGTGCAGCCTGCGCTGTTGAAAAATCAAAAGGTAAACAGAAGCTAAACGTTAAAAATCGTCAGCGAGTCAATACCGTAATACAACTTACTCACTCCGGCTCTGAAAAGATACCTTGGCCCTGCAACGACACACTTCGATAAGACGGCAAATTTTCTTCGAAGTGTGTAATTTCGTATTTCTACATCTTTCAACGGTATTCACGATTTCACGTAAACTTTTCCATAGCATAATATTATGTCAATCCAATTTTCACTCATGTTGCAGAAAGTTTTGGCTGGCAATTGTAAAACCGAAGTTTCACAATCGGCCGTAAGCCAGACACTTGCCCGTTTTTTGTTTTTTTTTTTTTTGAATAGGAAATCGTCAAATGGCTCCTTCCGCTCTAGGCGGGGCGGAAGGGAGTGTCAGACTTGTACTGACTAAAACCCATCTATGTTCCTTCCTTGCCCTTTGTGTTCCAGGGCCGCGGTATCTCTTTAGAACAGTCCCGCAGCCCTTACTTTTTCATCAGCGTTATCACTGTTAGTGAGTTAGAAGAACATGTGATTTTCTGTTCAAAGTTTATCCCTGGTGGAAAAGGTTCAAGGAAGCACAACACTCACAAGTATAAGCATAAGCTAACGATAAGCTTATAGTTAGCCCTGTTGAAACTCGTTGCAGAAAGTCGCTCTGAAAGCCATTGTCACTTGTCCAGGCCCACTGGTGGTGTATAGTTCCTCTACACCTCCCAATTTCTTCCTCGTACACCAACAGATGCGCGTGCGCAGATATAGCGGGTGCGTACAAATCCGTTTAGTTATAACCACGCAGCCTTGAACCAGTGCGCGCGACCTCGCGTAGAAATGCGGACAAACAGAGCGTGGGGCTGCAGTGCAAGTGGCGGTGAAGGCGGTTTAAGAAATGACTACCACTTAATTGACCAGTATACAGGGTGTAAACAGACTCTTCACGAAACCCTCAACCAAGCATTATGTACATCAAACTAAGTAACTTTACGTAAAAAATATTGCTGGGAAACGACTTTTTTTGTGGGGTCAAAAATCACGTTTTACGGTAGGACTCAATGTAACGCACTCAAAACATTGTGCTGATGGATGGATTGAATAGTAAGGGGGTCCTGGAGGTGTTTAAAGTAAAATCTTACATTAAAAACATGTGAAAAAGTTGGAACTTTGACCCCCAATATCTCCGTAACTAGAAGGTTCCCAGGTATGGTCTAGAACAAAAAAATGATCGCAATGACGAGGAGAACAAGAGCCTTTCGGTTTCGTTAAGAGTCTGTTTAGAATCGATAGAGCGAGAAATAAAAAAAAAAACCTAATCGATTTATATATTATCGTCGTTGAGAGTTTACAGGAGAGCGAAAAAACCTGCATAATTATACCTAGCACAATCATCATCATTATCATCATATCAGTATCCTTAGTGTCGCCACATTGACCGGTCCCATGCGATTCGCATACAGCAGATCCCCGCAACCTTCACCAGGTCATCGGTCCACCTAGTGGGAGGCCTTCCAACGCAACGTCTTCTGGTTCACGGTCGCCACTCCAGAACTTTTCGGCCCCATCGGCCATCTGTTATGATGATGATGATTATGTCTCTGTGATTGGCTGAAACAACGCGTCTTCCGATTCTCTAGCAAACAAAAAACAAAACATTAAAACCCCCAAAAACTTACTTCAGACGGTATTTACAGTGTTTTTGAGATAAACTGAAATCTTGATAAACATAAGGACAAGCTTTTTTAAGTATCATCATCATCATCATCATCATCATCAGCCTATAATGTTCCCACTGCTGGGACACAGGCCTCCTCTCTATGAGAAGGAATGGGCTATAATCCACCACGCGGGCCAAAAAAAAATGATGTCACGTCAGCTTAACCTAAATAGGCACGAATGCTCGAAGATACATACAATTCGAAGATTGATCGTTTCCTATAGGAAAGAACCGGTAAGAAACTCCATGGTTTCTCTTTTTAAAATATTATTATTAGTTTATTCATTTAAATACATGTCTATTACATTTTTAAATATTCAAATATAAAACAATATAAAAAAAAAATTAAAAATATAAAAAATAGTAGCCACAGTAGCACCAACATTGGGAACATGGTCCGAGCTACCGCTGATCAGGGCTCTTGAGAGAGGTACCTCCTGACAATACGCGCCGTGTCGAATTACTGCTTTCTGAATCAAGCCCTGGATCCGGCTGCCAAGCGAGAGCCTCCTAAGTTGTTGGTCGAGGCTATTGGCTATTAAGCCATTGGCTGACACAACTATCGGCTCAATGACTGCTGTACTCAAAAAATTTAATATTATTATTAGGATTATTAGGATTTTATAGTATTGTCATATTACTTACAGTGATAATACTTAAGTGTGAGAGATAGAGTTGGCCTAATAAATACGTACAGACATTTTCCAAAACATCCAATTTCCCGTCTACACGGTAACATAAATAATAAGCGTCTTTCTCTACCAGCTCGCCGTAACTAAACACAGGTACTCTCCGCCATTACAAGAGTTAGTTAATATGTATGAATGACCATTTGAATTAATGTATCTTGGTGGATAACTGTTGTTTCACGTTATTGCCTTTCCCTGGCTGGTGGAGGAATTACCAAGTCTTAACTTGTGGCGAATCATATTTATCATCTATGGTTCCCACTAGGGTTTATATGATTATTAGCTAGCAACACCAGCCAACAACTGGACGGTGACCAAAACGTCACGCAGACAATAGACCGGCAAATAATTGTAAATTAGTTATAATAATATAATGAAGATATAACCCAGACCCGGCGTTTTATTGCAAGAAACGGCGCAGGCAAGCGCCTAAAAACTGATGCAGATGTGGCAAATTAAAGTGAGCTTTCTTTTTTTGGGACAAGTCCGCCAGTCTATTTCCAATCACTGCAACTTCTGAAAGCCGGGAATTTGACAAATGCAGGATGTAAAAAGACTTCACGAAGCCGTCAACCAAGCATTCTGTACATCAAACTAAGTAACTTTACGCAAAAATTAGTGCTGGGAAACGACTTTTTTTAGGCTTAAAAATCACGTTCTACGTTAGGACTCAAAACCTTGCGCTGATGTATGGATTGAATAGTACGGGAGTCGTGGAGATGTTAAAAGTAAAAAAAAAAAAAAAAACACATTAAAAACATATACTTAAAGAAAAAATTGTAAAAAATTTGGTACTTTGACTTCCAATATCTCCGTAACTAGAAGGTATGGTATAGAGCAATAAAAATATCGTTATAACAGGGAGAAAAAGTGCCTTTCGGCTTCATTGAGAGTCTTTTTATACACCCTTTAGATATTTGAAGAAACTATTGCCGTCGCGTTGCGTCAGGCCTGCCCCCGTAGAGTGCGATAGGGACAGCCGGAGCTCACACCGATTATTCACGAACATTTTGACGACATCAACGTTTCGTATTCTCCGTTTTTTTTCCTCGAAAACTGAGCCGATTCTTTTATTGTTTACACAAAAATTTTAAGGAAGAGTATGTCTAGGTTTCTATCAATTTATTTTATGTTATTAAAAAAACTTTTCGAATTTGTCTGCTAGTACCCTAATTACGGTCGTAAAAATGGGGCATTTTTTGTCTATTAAAAAAAATATATATACCCTCCAAGGGTTATAACATTTTCTTTACTTATTATTAGTAGCTGGAAAAATGGAAATGAAAGGGACGAGTCCACAGTACATCTTGATTGTATGAAAAAATGATTGCTCAAGCTAGCTATCCAGGAAGAAAAAAAGGGGATACATTTGCGTGGAGAATCGTAGCCGCTGTTCCCTCTTAAGAACCATTTCCGCTTATACGTTTAGGAGTTTGAAATTACTGTCTCGAACCTACCTCGTTTAAAACCACTTTACAATATTTCGGAGAATCCCAACAATTCTTCCGACAAAAACATGCACTTTGAATCACATCTACCTGCAATTTTACACAATGATTACGTATGAAACAGCTGATTCACCTCTCCGCGCGTTTCGAACATGAGTGGGCCCTTTGATTAGGGACTGTTTTGTGTTGACGTTTCGCAGAAGTTCAGTACCCTTTTGATCATGAGTTGTACTAAAGATGAATGGCAACGTGGCAACGCCGACAGTCTCTTGGGCACATTACCATCTGACAGCGTTGAGGAGTTTTTCGATGCCCTTTTATAGTTTGTTGTTAGTTTATCTATTTTAGTTTAATAGTTTTTAATTATCAATGTATATAGTTAGTTTAACCTAATAAAGTATTTTCCGTACAATTATGCCATAACTATATTTTAAGATGAATACATTATTTGGTGAGACTTTCAAAACTAAATAAAGATTGTGTGTAGAGTAGTGCGTTTTGGATTTGACATGTTTTATCATGAACACAACTTCTTTTTTTTTTTTTATTGTTGCCCCACACTACGCCTAGTACTGTTCGTAAGGTTACTGTCCATAACTAGCACAACTGTACTAACACTACTCGATCCCATGCAATGTTTCTAAGTAATATTTTACTCAAAAATACGATGGGGTCAACGGGATTTTTTTTTAATTATTTTAATCAATTCCCGCTGACCTCACCAGTGGGGCCACGGGCGGTGGGGTTAGCGAATACACCGCAAATTCTCCTGTATCGTGGGTGCGTTTACAAACGTAAACTCATATACAGAAACAGCCAGACCCGGGACAACTATCTGTGGGTCATACAAATATTGGTTTCGTGCGGGCATCGAAACCGCGACACGCAACGCAGCAGCCAATATGACGCCCGTGCCGTCCTTCTTAACATTATCACGATGAAGATCCCGTATTCGATGCACAGGACGGTTACAGTCCTTTAGTTTTTCTGGTAGTCCTCTATTCCACGGTACCGAACTAAACCCCTTTAGTAGTAGCAACCTTAACCGGTTAGGTTTGCTAACTTAGTTACTAAGAAACATGATAGATATCTCTCTCCATTTAAACCACCTACTTTGATTCATTCACAATATGCAAACAGGATGGAAATTACAATCACAAACCTTACCACAAGACGACCAAGTCCAGACTTAAAACAAACAAACACTGTTTACCACAAACGTTTCCTTGTCTTTGTACCCAAAGGAATGAGTATGTTACAGCAAGTAGCAAAATGACTGCTTCCATTCACTCATTCAGTGCCCAGCACCCAGCATATGAATCGAACAATAATTCGTTCGTTCGCACAACCCGTATCAGTAGCTATGGACTCGCTAGTCGGGTTCTGGGTATGAATACAAGTCATCTATAGTTAATTATAACGACGACTCGGATACGGGTTGTTGGCACGCGTACGAAATTCGCGAAGTACTGGGCAGTGAATGATTGTGTTCTTTGCATGATCCGTGTCTTTTCTAACTTCATGCAACATTTGCGGGTCAGCAGCCAGTCTCAACGGATGTAGCTTAATAATAGTTTTTTTACTTAGAACGACTGCCTATCTGACCTACATTACTTAGTTAGTACTTACAGGTAATATGATACCCTTGATTATCTCTTTGAACCCTGATAATTACTACCGTTTCCTCGAGATGTTTTCCTTCACCGAAGCAAGTGATAATTATAAAATACACCCATAAATCTGAAAACTGAAAGGTGTGTGTCTTGGGTTCGAACTTGAGACCTATGACTTCGCAGTCCAATGATCACATCACTGTGTCACTGGTCAAACAATGCCAAAGGTTGGTAGGACGATTATTGTAACTAAAAGATGAAGCCCATTGTCTTTTAATTTCTACCAAAATATATTTAGAATCAGAATCATTTCAAAATCCTCAATAACATTTCGGTAGTCAAGGTTACGCAAACTATAAAATTAGTTTCAATTTACGTCAAACGTCTGGTTTTTTTTCTTATTATTGTTATGCAAAACTGAAACGAAACACAGATATAATTGTCTTTTGTCAGACGCTATGTGCTACAGCAGTTTAGGAGATAATTATGCTGATATTAACATACCAGAGAGATAAAAACGACATACATTATTACCCACTCAAAAAAGATGACATAAGCAAAGACAGATAAAAATCATAGTTTGAGATGATACTTTGCCTTATCGTAAAAAGCCAAAATTATGATTGTTTAATTGCCCGTTTTTTTATGTCATAGGTGGAAAAACCATGTTTTATACATTTGATAAACGTAGTTTTCATCCCCGAAGGATTAGGCAGAGGTGTACCTAATATTTCGCCAGTGGTGTTTTAGTCTCATGGCACAGGGGGGCGAGCTTATTGCTATCAACCGGGCACAAATCCAGTCAGCTCATGAGATATACCTGAGGGAAAACCCTAATAACACTTGATGATTCTCTGTCATTATTTAAAATAATTAAAAGTTTAAAGATTTTCCAATCCAGTCAATTAACATTACGGTTTGAAAATCAGTTTGGTAATATTCCTAAAAATACTTGGTTCTGTATCGCTTGTTGGTCCGAACTGAACAGCTGCAGCAGCAAGTGCCGTGCATAGCGCGACTAACGAGACCGCGGCTGTATCGCTAAGTAACCACTAACTGCGAGATCCTATGCAACGACGATGCGTATGAACTATTGAAATCATTCTCTAACAAATACATTATTCAATAATTTAATTTTTACATCCCATCCGGGTATCGAAGCCAGGACCTCATGGTCAGCAGTCGTGCTTACGACCACTAAACTAACTCTTGTCAAACGTAGTTTATTAGCCAAGGATTGTATTAAAAATGATGTATTATAATCATCATAATCATCATAATCATCATAACTTCATATAACAACTAGCTTATGCCCGCGGCGTCGCCCGCGTGGAGTTCGATAGTTGTCCCACGGGAACATACTATCGGGATAAAAAGTATCCTATGTGTTAATCAAGGTTATAAACTATCTGTTTTCCAAATTGCATCCAAATCCGTTCCGTAGTCTTTGCGTGAAAGAGTAAAACACATCCATACATACAAACTTTCGCGTTTATAATAAGTTATAGTAAGGATTACTGTCGTCCACAATAAGTTTCTGAAATCTGCTGGCTACGAATCTAAATCTCTAGCTGAACAGAATCAACAACCAGTGGTCCACATAGGCCCTGGTTCGGAGTCGTGGGGAGCCTTTCCCCCACGGTGAGATGACGCAAACTAAAGGTGCATCTGAAAGTTTAAGGGCAGCTAGCTTCAACTGTCTAACTGATCCACTCTTTGATAATTCTAAATTGCCTGTAAATGGTTTAGTTTTTTGTTTATTATATTACAATCTAGCCTAAAGAGGCCAATAAGCAATTTTAATCTAACTTAATTTGCTAAAAGTAATTATATCTAAGAGCACGTCCATTGCGTTAACTTAACGTCTATTAAGATGGTTGCGTCAGGGTAGCCCGCGAAATTCAAATTTACTTACGTTTTTTGTAATTTGCAAGTCATTGTCAGCAGTTTTACGTTGATGAAAAATGAGTCGCGCTAGTAACACGTATGTAGTTACAGAATTACAATCATGAAAATCATCAATACAACTCTCTAAGTTCATGTAATCCTATTCAATGAATATTTCATGAAAAAGTTATTCAATAGGATTAGATGAACTTACAGGGTTATATTGATGATTTTCATGACTGTGATTCTGTAACTACATACGTGTTACTAGCGCGACTCATTTTTCATCAACGTACAACTGCTGACAATGACCTGCAAATTGCAAAAAACGTAAGAAAATTTGAATTTCGCGGGCTACCCTGACGCAACCATTTAAGGCAAAGTCACTTTGTTCTTGTGTCCATATAAATAGCTAGGCACTATAATACACTCGCAAAAAAAATAGTGGTTTACAAAATGGTTTAGTTGAAATAAATCGCCCGAGTCTAATTTAATTAAAATTGTGGGTGATGATTACGATGGTGGTGGGTGCTCTGAAACCTGCTTCCCAAACTGTCTCCGTTACACAACACGCATTGTTACTTTATTTTACGTTAACGTTGTTTCCAACGCCATAATACTTTGTTATAATTAGTTGAGAACTTCGTGGCTAACCCTTATACAATTGGTTACCTACAGAAAATAATTATATTTACACACATAACATCACGCCTGTAATTCCCGTAAGGTTAGGCAGAGGTGTACTTAATAGTACACCCACATTGTGCCAGTTATGATTAAGTCCCTTGTAATAGGGGGCGAGCCTATTGCCATCAACCGGGCTCAAATCCAGACTCCGTGGCTGCTACTGGTAATTCCTGATGGAACAATACATATTTCTGGTAATATTCATTACCATACAAATATAACATCACGGTTATTGCTCTGTAGCGATAGGCTCAGCTGTACTGTAGTACGTGACCCATATTTCAGCAGTTATGTATTAGTCCCATGGCATAGGGGTTAAGCCTATTGCCATCAAATAACCTGATGAAAAAATCCTGATGGATAACCCAATAACATTTTGCCTGACCCGGGAATCGAACCTAGGACCTCATGCTCAACAGTCGCGCTTGCAACCACTAGACCAACGAGGCACTATTTATCTTAAAACGCAAATAAGTATCGTAATCCAACGCCAGAATCATAAATCCTACCTCTGTTTGTTATAAGATTATAAACTAACAGTTTAGCAACATAAAGAATCTAATATCTCAAACGTTACTAAACTAGCTGATAACGTTATCAAAGTGCACACAAACTAAAACTCGGCCGAAATGACATCAATATTGAACCAGCATTACTCATTATCTTTATTTCGTAATTAATCTTATGTTTCATTTATTACAGGTACTCGTGGAAAGCGCACGCGTTGGATTTAAGTGTCGGATAACAGAAGAAACTAAAATCCTAAAGTGGAATCCAAAAACAAAAATCCTACGTTGAAAACTAAAAACCCAAAGTTAAGTGTGTTGAAATTCCAAATCCAATTCAATAATTTGGAAATATAAAACCTAAATTCAATAAAACAGTGAGCTAAAATTTAAAAATCCCAGTCTAAATTTAATTTTATTCTGTGAAGTGTAACTAAAATAAAATTCCAAATTTGAATTTGGAATAGTGCTAGTTTAGTGGGTGACTTTGGAAGTGGGTGACAGTGCTGTGTTAAGTTCTATCCTGTGTATGATGAGTGGTGGGTATGGATGAGCCCCAGACTATCCACAAAACCTGCGTGCGGGTGAACTCGGCGGAGGATGATGAATCTCGGGATGAGGTAGACCATGAGTTACCAAAGAAGAACCCTTTTGTGCGGGTAAGTGATTTTGAACCTTATTTTACGTTCGAGACTAATTTAAGATAAAGTGTAGTTAATCTTTTAAAATGGCTTACGCAATCGTTCTTGTTTCTTTACGTACTTGATGAAACTAGTGTGTTAGAGATTTCTTGAATCCGGGCAAGGTCCAATATTTTTTCAATACCTAAAACCAAAATCGTATGTTGGTCACAAGGCAAACTGTGGTAACTTTAAAAGATATCCATCAAACCTAACGGAAATACTAAAGTATTAAACGCACGTTACGAGTACATAAAAAGAAGAATTTATTCATTGAAAAGAAACGTAATTTTTGCAATAATTCTGCCTTGAGGTACGCCACTAAACATTTGAGGTACAGTTACATCCGGAGAAACACGTGTGTGTTTCATTATACTATTTTACTTTGCATAGAAATGAAAGACCGTATGCCCATCACCGTGCTGCTAAGGAATTGTTATTGTAGACTTAGCCATGAAAACAGATAGACAGAATTAAAATCTGCCGTACTTAAATAAATGAATGTTTATGCAAACTGCAGGGAATTTTGGTCCTTCGAGCCGGATAAACATTAAGGCAATAATGCAGGATATTTAAGATGTCTTTCTAATACAGACAGAGTGCGTTTTGGTTACTAGAGCCCATTTAATTAGTATTTACTCACGATATAGATCTTTTCCTTAGTTCTTAGATCTTTTTTTTTAGTTCCCTTCGAAATGGTTAAGTTGAATGGTGCTGATACATGCGTCATGTTCGTGAACGGGCGCTGTCAGTTGTGACTGGTCACCTCTTGGTTGCCACGGCTTATTTGAATTAATTATTTTAATTTTGAATTGTTTATTTATTTGGTTTTTACTATGGACACTTTTAACGTGCACACACATCTTGCTACATCGTTCTCACATAATGTACCATCTCAACATGAATGATGCAAAGAAGGTTTTTGTAAAAATATACTTATGTAAAAGAGTGTCCATGGAGTTTCTTGCCCGTTCTTTTCCATAGAGATCTACGCTAGGGAATGGGCAACTACAGTAATTTCACAGTTTTTATGCCTTGTGACTGGGATTGTAGCTTCATTACATTTTTATCTTGTCGACAATTCAGAAGTGCCTGTAACTGGCCTACTTGAAATAAATGCTTTGATTTTGATTTTGATTTTTCACTGTTAATTATTTTATTGAATACGTGATAAATGATAAATAATTTATAGCCTATAGCACCCACGAATAACATAGAATATTATCAGAAAAAAAAAATTGAATTGGATCATTAGTTCCGGAGATTACCCCACGTGCAAACTTACAAAAATATATTAGTATAGATCACCAAATATTAGTATCTCACCAACAGTGATGATGGAAAACACAAAAATGTATGGGATTAACCAAAACTACCGAAAAGCTTTTAATCCTGTTGCAACACAGACAGCCGCACAGTGGAACGAATGTATGGGAGCGGTTGGACGTAGACATGTCCGAAAAAAAAGAGTAAAATTATGACAAACTAATGATGCCATCTTATTCGATTACTTAATGCCTTCATAACTTGTGGTGATGAATTTCTTCATAACTCCCATATTTCGGGAGTAATTTGAGAAAATGTGAAATTTTACTATGAAAATGAGTGTATCGAGCTCTCTCCCTCCTGATTCCGGGCTTGTTTCAAGTAGCGGTCTCTAATATCATAATGCTAATACTAAGAGCTATATTTAATACTAAGACACATAGTGCGCCAAATGTGCACTTTCTGGGATAAAGAGTGATGTTTATTTTATAACACAATTTTTATTTTTTGTTTATTTTGTTGATTAAAACCGTTTTTCTAAAGGTTTACCTTATTACAATAACATTTCTGAGCAGCCAATTAGAGAAGATATAAGCTAATTAGGATATATAATTAGGGACTTAAGGTTTACATATAAAACTGATGCACTAATGATTACTGATAAGAACATTGCTATTATTTAATTACTAAATGGCTCTTAATACACTAATTTAGCATGCATCATTTACTAATTATCACAATAACTAATTACCTTGCAATATTTAACAAAGGATACCTGGGATACCTGGATTTTATATAAATAGGTCACTATTAGTAACTTTAAAATCAGTGTTGATTTACACCTCGTTGTATCCAAGCTAATCTCGCAATGTATTTTCCAAATTTTAATACAAATCTTGATATTCACGTTGCTTTATGCGCACGCGCACATAAAGATTTACGCGACTTTAACTATTTGTTCAGTGTTTTAAAAGATAACAGTTGTGTTCAGTTATGTGAAAGTGCTGAAACAAGTTTAAAAGACTGGTGTCGTCGATTTTGCTACCGCATTTATGCAAAATGGACACAGTCTGGAAGAAGCACAGATAAGTTTCGGAAGAAACATGAGATTTGGCTACAGGCTGCAATTCAATGGCCGGAATTACAGAATGAAAATATGGAACCTTCTACAGAAAATATAAGTGACGTCATCGAGCCCATAATTTCTCCTGCTAAATCTGATGCTTCAACTTGTACACATCCTAGTCCTCGTAAATCTTTTGAGGACCTTAGTAACCGGCAAAAAAGAAGACGCACTGAAGATAGTCTTTCATGCAGCAGTAGCAGCGCTGAAATTATGTTTTCGGCCGAAAGGGCGCTTCAAAAGGCAGGACAAAGCGATACAGCTTATGTTATGAAATACTTGACGGAGAATCCAGAAGAGGCCTCAAAAATCAAAGCCTTCATTGAAGGTAAATCAATTCAGGTACGGGAAATATCCCCTTTGAAGGCATTGGCTCTTTATGTATCGATGAACTTATCGAAATGGCGCTATAACACTCTTCGGGATTTCAACACTCAAGAAGGAGCTCTTCAATACCCGAGTTACTACATGTTGGTTAAAGAAAAAATTAAGTGCTATCCGGCCAAAGAAGATCTCACAGTTACAGAGAGCTCTGCAAAAATCAAATTACAAGCCTTGATGGATTTAACCTCAAGAAGACTTATTAGGTCGTTAGAAACCCCTGTTGATCCCAATCAACAGCTCGTATTGACCAGCAAATGGGGTTTTGACGGATCATCTAGCCAAAGCATTTATCATCAAAGGACGAGTGAAGATGAGCAAATCGATCTTGCTAGTAATTTTATGATTAGTCTTGTACCACTGCGGCTCGTCTCAAAAGGTGTAACAATTTGGGAAAACGAGCGACCATCTTCCACTTCATTTTGCCGGCCAATATTGTTTAAGTTTATAAAGGAAACCAAAGAAAATGTGCAGAGAGAGATGGCTGAAATCGAAGCAGAGATTGAAGCCTTAACTCCATCCACCATCACTGATGGAATTAGTGTCAAACACCAACTGCTGTTGACAATGATTGATGGTAAAATTCATTCCATTATATCCGATACAGCAGCTTCAGTGTGTGACATATGCAAGGCTTGTCCTAAAGAAATGAATAATTTAGAGTTAATCAAAGATAAACACGCAAACGAGGACATGTATAAATATAGCTTAAGCACCCTTCACGCTTGGATTCGCTCAATGGAATGCTTATTACACATTTCCTACAAATTAGACATAAAATCATGGCAAGTAAGGGGTGATATAGCAAAAAGGCAAGTTGATGACAGGAAGAAAAGAGTTCAAGAGGCTGTAAGAAGAGAAACGGGCTTACTTCTCGATGTTGTGAAACAAGGCAGTGGATCCACCAACAATGGCAACTCGGCAAGGAGATTTTTTGAAAACTACACTAAATCTGCTGAACTGACCGGAATAGATGCTATGCTTTTAAGAAAAATCTGTGTGATCTTGCAGTGTATTTCATCAGGAGAGAAGATCAACGTAACTAAATTCCGAGAGTTCTGCTTTGATACTGCTAAGCTTTACGTGGAGTTATACCCATGGTATTATATGCCTTCTTCACTTCATAAAATTTTAATGCATGGGCCAGACATAGTTCAGAACATGTCAATTGTGCCCATTGGTTTTCTATCCGAAGAGGCATCTGAGGCTAGAAATAAAGATTTTAGAAAATATAGAGAGGGGCATTCTCGAAAGCATAGCAGTATCTCATGCAATGAAGATATTATGCACAATCTTTTACTGTCTTCTGATCCACTTGTTACAAGTATCCGTCCAAAAGGAAATAAGTTTGTAAAAAAATCTTCTTTTAAGGAATTTTATGAGCTTACGGATTCTGAGAAAAGTGATATCGAATTTGTTAACATAAATGATTTAGCGGACATCGATTCTGAATTTGAATTAATTGATGATGATGATGATGACGAAGATAATTAAATGATGTTATTGTTTTAAAATGTGTAACTTAGTAAATTAGAGCTTACATCTTAATTATTTATTGTACTTTTAATGAAACTAGGTAATTTATTATCAACTTACTTAAAAGTCATACTCT
The DNA here is from genome assembly GCA_950005105.1 of Lycophotia porphyrea. Taxonomy (NCBI): domain Eukaryota; kingdom Metazoa; phylum Arthropoda; class Insecta; order Lepidoptera; family Noctuidae; genus Lycophotia; species Lycophotia porphyrea. Next base: position 14,561,374 of record OX465406.1, read on the forward strand.
CATCAGTTCTTGTGAATATTTTTGTTAATATATATTTCTGTATATATATAATATATTTATAGACCTCTTAATAAGTCTGTCTGCGGTTTAAAGTAAATACAAATGGGGAAAAAACGTTTTTTTTTTTAAATTTTCATTTCCTTTTATCCCAGAAAGTGCACATTTGGCGCACTATGTGTCTTAGTATTAAATATAGCTCTTAGTAATAGCATTACGATATTAGAGACCGGTACTTGAAACAAGCCCGGAATCAGGAGGGAGAGAGCTCGATACACTCATTTTCATAGTAAAATTTCACATTTTCTCAAATTACTCCCGAAATATGGGAGTTATGAAGAAATTCATCACCACAATTTATGAAGGCATTAAGTAATCGAATAAGATGGCATCATTAGTTTGTCATAATTTTACTCTTATTTTTCGGACATGTCTACGTCCAACCGCTCCCATACATTCGTTCCACTGTGAGCCGTAGACAAGCGAAACGCGTTAAACGCGGTTGTCACAAGTCTAAGTCGTCTAATTATGACAAACAGGGTTTTAGTCAAAACAAAGAACAATCACGCATCGGTATGCTCCCCAAATTGCACCACAATGCCATTCACCATCACTAAGGAGAAAGACAGTTGATTAATCAAAGTTCCTATTTACTTTCCGAGACATTAAACATTTTCTTTAGTCACTAGTAAGCGGGATTAGTCATAGGTCGCGTGTTTGTTTTATGAGGTTAGTCATGCATGCAACGTGCAATAAATGCCATTTGTAGTTGAAGGATAGTGCTAAGCATTCACGAGGCTTCTCAAAAGTAATTATTATTTCCTTTATTTATTTAATATACATACTTAATACATTTCTAAATATTTCAATATAAAACAACATTTAAAAATAGAAAAAATAGTAGCCCACCGGTATCGGGAACAGAGTCCAAGCTACTGGCGGTCAGGGCTCCAGAGAGAGGAACCTTCTAACAATATGAGCCGTATCCAGGAGTACCGCTTTCTAAATCAAGCCCTTGATCCAGCTGCCTAACGAGAGCCTCTTCAGGTCGAGGCTCTTGGCAATTAATCCATGGGCTGATACGACTAATTATTATTATTATTTATTTTGCATCAGACACAGCGATCCATAATTTAATTAGTAAGCACACTTAAAAATAATGATAGTAGGAAATCAAGAAACAGAGACAATGTGTTAAATTTATAATGTGTAATGTGTAAAAAACAAAAGCATATCATGCTTGAGTAACTAGATTGTCACAGTGGTAGTAATCCAATAGTTGTCGTTACACGGTAGACCAGGTTCAGTCAGACTGGGTCAGACAAATTGCAGAAGCCGCTTCGGACATACAGAGTGTAAACAGACTCTTCACGAAGCCGTCAACCAAGTACATCAAACTAAATAACTTTACGCGAAAATTTGTGCTGTGAAACAACTTTTTATTTTAGGCTGAAAAATCACGTTTTACGGTACGACTCAATTTAACGGACTCAAACATTGTGCTGATGGATAGATTTAATAGTAAGAGGGTCGTGAAGGTGTTTAAAGTAAAAATCTTATATTAAACTTGGAACTTTGACCCCCAATATCTCCGTAACTAGAGGGTTCTCAGCTATGGTCGAGAACAAAAAAATGATCGCAATGACGGGGAGAATAAGTGCCTTTCGGCTTCGTTAAGTCTTTTTACACCCTTTATAATAGACAGTCACAAACACCAATACTAAGTGTTTTTCTCTTACTGATCTCATTAAAACATACGAACATAGTATTCTGGAACTCAATTTTTTATAAAAAGGATCCTATCTCCAAGTTACAATTGTTATTTCTCACGAAAATAGCTTTTAAATTAAGGAAAGTGTGTTTGGTGCTCGCTGACTGGACATTTCCAAATACTACTGAATTATCTGTTAGTGTCCGGAATTTGCAGTTCGTCTGCAATTTGTTCGGTTGATGACGCGTCGTGTGCAGACAACCATTGAAATACTAGTCAAACATAACATAAACGTACAGAACGCCACCTGCTACGATCCTTACATCCGCCCTAGAAGGACATAGACACTGATCTTATTGGTGAGGTTCTTCAGAAAGTACAGGTACATAGTACTCGCAACCGGGCATGAGTGTATGACCAGAGTGCCTAGTGTGAGTTTGTTTTACGCTAACGCGATCGACACGTTTATGACGTTCGAGCCTCCGATTGGCCCGCTCCAAGCTCATAACCAATCAGAGAGCCAAACGCGGCAAACTTTTCGATCGCGTTAACGTAAAAACAACTCACACTCAACGCACAGATGTATGAACGTGAACGAGGCTAAAGGAGTATTCTTGACAAATACTACAATATTAGGTATAAATGATTTGCAGATAATCATCACACTTACCCTCTCTTTACATTTCTACCCACATATGGACCAAAATAGGCTGTCATTGCAAGATATTAAATTATAGTTAATGTACATTCATTTATTTTAATGAGATTACTGAAAGGCATTAGCGAAGGTCGGGGATTATTTTTAGAAAAAACACAATGCGGGTCGCCCGTGACTGGTTTAAGACGTAATTAGTAATTAACGTCAGTTATTAGAACAAAGAAGAGGATGATCAAGAAAACGATGGATGGATTGTGTGAGGAGTGACATGAAAGGAAAAGAAGTAAATGATAGCGTGACGGTTGACAGAGGAGAGTGGAAGAAAAAAACTTGCTGCGCCGACCCCAACACTGAAAAAAAAAGTAGTTGCCACAATCAAGATTTTGTTTAGATTGACTAAGTAACTTGTTTGCATCTAAGCCTATCAAGCACAATGATCACAGCTACTACTTTTATTTGATTTAGATTTGAAACGGGATCTTGTGTGGAGTTATCACAAAACCTATTTGCAGCAATCACGTAAGTCAGTTGTGTCAATCAACCATTTTGATTACTTTAATGAAGATTGTCTCTTTTTTAACTCTTCTACAATGATGACATGTTAAGGGTAATCAAGAAACTTGTTTGAGCGTTCAATCATTTGAACTAGTATTGCTGCAATCTTGTCGTGATGATCAACTTAACTAAGATTTTGATTAATCTAAACAAGATATCGTCAATCAAGCTAAAAAGTCACTTGATTGGCGTGCATTTTTTCAGTGTTAAGTTACATGGGATAAGGACAGGGAGATGATGATATTAGAAAAAAGGAAAAAAAGTGCTACTAACCAGTATAAGAAATTATTTAAAAAAAATTGTATTTATATTCAGGTAATCATGCTTATCTTCTGGCAGGTATTTACGACAGTGGCAATTACATCGTGCATTGTAAACCTTGTTTCCTTAAATTCTAAATATTATAGAACTCCTGTCTTTGGGGCTTTCCTCTTCTTCTTCTTAGCGTGTCGATGGCAAATTTTTACTAAATATGTTTGGCCCAAAATTCGAACGAACTCCGCTCACTCATGAACTCCGCTCGCTGATGCAGTCAAGAGATCGCGACAAGCGGGTCGTAAACTAAACATCTCCTGGCAGGGGCTACCAATCGCCCAGAGTGATAACCCGAAATACCTCGGTATAACTTTAGATCGGTCGCTTGCATACAAAAATAATTGCTGAACTATAAAAACCCTCTTACTTATATGCTTATTTCAATCATTTAAATAATTTTCAGGTTATCTGTCCATGGGCAGACCTACTTACTCAGTTCACTTCCATTCATTTAACATGACTACGTCTTACTATCCGTTGTAAGATTGTTGTACGTTGACCGATATTTTTATATCTTTACTTCTTCAATTCCTTGAGGAGCTCGTGGCTAAACAATAACAGCCGCTCGGGTCGATCTTTAGGTTAAGCCGTGCTTGCCTAGGTTGGTCTGTGGATGGGTGACCACCCATTACATACCGAGTTTCCTCCGTGCCTCGGAAAGCACGTTAAGCCGTTGGTCCCGGCTGTCATTTGAAGATCTTTGACAGTCGTTAAAGTAGTCAGTGGCCCAAAAAGTCTGACAACCAGTCTTACCAAGGGGTATCGTATTTCCCAGTAGTAACTGGGTTGTGGAGGTCAGATAGGCAGTCGCTCCATGTAAAATACTGGTATTCAGCTGCATCCGGTTAGACTGGAAGCCGACCCCAACAGTAGTTGGGAAAAGGCTAGGCAGATGATGATGACTTCTTCAATTCCTTGTATTACGAACTGTTGATCTCTCGCTGATACTTCACGTAGTATTTTTCAAACTAAGCTACACATTTAAGTTCAGTAGATGTAACTATAGTCTTGGTGGCACCCCTAATGACGCCAACTTATAACACTTGACATAAATCGATCAAGTGCCAATCATATCACAAGATGAACTACTTGATTGTGTAACACGCGACCGGCGTTATTTATCTAGACTAGAATGTAGGCTTTTGTCATATGTAGCTATTTAGACACACTATACAGGGTGTAAACAGACTCTTCACGAAGCCGTCAACCAAGCATTATGAACATCAAACTTTACGCAAAAAAATTGTGCTGGGAAACGACTTTTTTTTTGGGTTGAAAAATCACGTTTTACAGTAGGACTCAATGTAACGGGTTCAAAACATTGTGCTGATGGATGGATTGAATAGTAAGAGGGGCTTGGAGGTGTTTAAAGTAAAAATCTTACATTAAAAACATGTATTTAAAAAAAAACTTCACAAATATGGTCTAGAACAAAAAAATGATCACAAGTGCCTTTCGGCTTTGTTAAGAGTCAGTTTACACCCTTTATAATAGCGGACCAGCCTATTGCCATCAACCGGGACACCACTGACGATTTCCTAATGGCAAAACCCACTAACACTGCACTGGATACGGGCGCTAACGCTGAGATTTGTGCTCGCAAACACACCAAGGCAGCAAGAGATGCAAATGTAATGTAAAACCTAATTTACATACAAAACCGGAAGCCAAATGACTCACCAAAGCACATGGAGCATCAATATTCCGTATACACAACATGGGGCAGCTCATCGTCGGTTACGGAGTCGTTGACATAAAACAAAAGCAAGTCGTACCCTTTTTTTTCTTTTTTTTTCGGATAGGATATCATGAAATGACTTCTCCCGCTCTGGGCGGAGCGGAAGGGAGTGTCAGACTTGTACTGACTAAAACCCATCCATGTTCCTTCCTTGCCCTTTGTGTTCCAGGGTATCTCTTTCAACAGTCCCGCACCCCGGGCAAAGCCAGTTGTACCCTAACAATAACACTGCTCAAGCTGGAAATCGAACTCAACACCTCCTGTTTAGCAGTCGGTCTAAGAACCACATTACCAACGAGACAGTCAGACCAGCGATAAATGTAATAAGAGCATCATCAAGCTCTACCTCACCTTTTCTCTGTTGAGGTCGGCTTCCAGTCTTACCGGAACCTGATGCAGCTAAATGTATTTTACATGGTTATAATAAGAGCCTAATCTACATACTGGAAGATATCTAAACAGATTTATGAATCACCAAAGCACTTCATTATCATCATCATCATCAGCCTATAATGTTCCCACTGCTGGGACACAGGCCTCCTCTCTATGAGAGGGAATGGGCTGTAATCCACCACGCGGGCCCAGTGCGGATTAGTAGATGTCACATGTCTTCGAACTTTTTAGCTCTAGGACATACCGGTTTCCTCACGATGATTTCTTTCACCGTTTTCGAGAGCAGTGGTGATGAAATAAATTACACAAAGTAATGCGCCTACCTGGGTTCGAACCCAAAAACTTACTTCACTTACTGTTCGTAAGTCGGGGTCGCTACCACTGGGCCACCGCTGCTCTCCTAAATGTATTTTACATAGTTATAATAAGAGCCTAATTTACTCTGGAAGATGTCTGAACAGATTTATTAATCACATAACCACATGGAGCATCAATATGCCGAGTACACAATGTAGGACAGATCGTCGGTCGCGCCGCACTCGACAAAAACTAAAGCAAGTGGCACAACGAACTGTTGCGCCCGCTGACTCATAAGTATTGCTGTAACTTGTTGTTCAAGTGTGCGATGGCGTTATCTTGTACGCAAAATAAGTGTTTGTTTGATTATTGGGTGTCAATATTTTCTGCAGTCTCCATGTTTGAGTTATAAGTGCCCATTTCAGGATAAGTTTGGTTTAGGACTGCTAGATAATAGGCATTATAATTGAATCAATCGGTTATTTACATTATTTATAAACTACAATTAGGCTATAGGGCGTCAAAAAATTCGTCCACATCGCCGTCAACGGGAGAAGTGCCCGGAAGACTGGCAGCATTAATGTTAATTTACTCCAGAGGAGAGAGAGGAGCTCGTGGTTAATAACAGCCGCACGGGCCGCTTGCCTAGGTCGGTCTGTTGATGGGTGACCATCATTACATACCGAGTTTCCGCTGTGCCTCGGAAAGCACGTTAACCCGTTGGTCCCGGCTGTCATTTTTAGATCATTGACAGTTGTTATCGGTAGTCAGTGGCTTGAAAGTCTGACAACCAGTCTTACCAGCGGGTCCCGTATTGCCCAGTACTAAATGGGTTGTGGAGGTCAGATAGGCAGTCGTTCCATGTATAATATTTTTTTTCAGCTGCATTTATAATGCTTACTCTGCATATATAAATGCGAATAAAGGTTTGTTTGTTACCTTTTCACGCCTAAACCACTGAACTGATCATCCTGAAATTTGCATAAACGTCAGATGTACAGAAAAGAACATAGGGTAAGTACCTTTCATCCCGAAAAAAAGTACTGTTCCCGAGGAAAACAACAATAACGAGGTTATGCTTATAGATGGCGCCACGTGTCTTTCGAATCATGATTGAATTGATTGTGAAATTCTAAATTAACGCGAGAGAGGGCACGGACAAAAGCTAGTATAAAATAATTATTTATTTCTGCCAACAAAGTTCATATAAATTATCCTACGGTCGTCATGATTATGACTGGTCAATCTAGAAGTCAGGTAAATAAATACCATGTACATGATATGGCAAAGTAAAAGTTAATAAGCCAGGTAAATAAACCCATAAGCGATAGATCAATAACCTTTAGATACCACTTAAATACCAGTGGCTAGCGGTTGTGGCTCTGACTGACGATTGACAGGACATGTCAGTGAGCAAGTTTTATTAGTAGAGAAAATATTTACTGATATGGAGGTAAATAGTAGCAGTTGATAATCCAATATTACACACCACATAACATTACTAATACGAAAGTAAATCTGTTTATCTGTCTGTTACGTATTTACGCTTAAACTACTAAGCTGGTCGTTTTGAATACTTTATATGCTCCTACTATCTTCTGACCTTTAACGGAGCCATTAGGCACTTATTCCCCCCATCGTTGCGATATTTTTTGTTCTAGGTATGGGAACCTCCTATTTACTAAGATATTGGGGCTCAAAGTTTCAACTTTTTCACAAGTTTTTTTTAAATCTAGTTTTTAAGGTTATAAGTTTACTTTGAATAACTCCACAACCCCCGAACTATTCAATACATCCATCGGCACAATGTACACAGTGGCAATGTTATGAGTATGTTACATTGAGTTTTTCCGTAAAAAGTAATTTTTCACATAAAAAAAAAAGTCATTTCCCAGCAATAATGTTTGCGTAGAGTTACTTAGTTTGATGTACAGAATGTTTAGTTGACGGCTTCGTGAAGAGTCCGTTTACACCTTGTATTTTAAGATAGAAAGAGAAAAAGCCTGGGACCTAGAAAAGATGCTAGGCTACTTACTATTCTGGGTATTTGTTTAAAGCCCGCCATAAAAACAATTTGTAGGAGAAAACTGTACAGTTACCTTTTTTTTTTTCGGATGTGAAATCATCAAGTGACTTCTCCCGCTCTGGGCAAAGCGGAAGGGATTGTCAGACTTGTACTGACTAAAACCTATCCAGGTTCCTTCCTTGCCCTTTGTGTTTCAGGGCCGCGGGCCGCGGTATCTCTTTCGAACAGTCCCGTAGCCCTGTACAGTTACACTTAGGATGGGACTCGGATTTGCATGAAGGTTTTGTATGCACATTTAAAACTGCCATGCATGTATATCCTTGCGTGTACGGCTACCTTTAAACGAGCTAAGTCCACGCTGACGAAGTCGCGGGTAACAGCTAGTATATCCATAATCCGTGTATAAACACTCGCACATTTCACAATAACTGATGGTACTTTACTAGCGGTCATTGATAAGGTATCAATTAGGTTATTACCAGATTAAACAAATAGATACGAGTATGACTATAATAAGTACCAATACTAATTTACAAGTGGCAATAACGCAATGCGTGACAATCAACAGGTTAAAAGGTCAGACTAAACCACAATGCAACCGTGCAATATTCATCATAATCTGCCTAGCCTTTTCCGAACTGGGTTCGGCTTCCTGTCTATCCGAATGCAGCTGAATACCAGTATTTTACATGAAGCGACTGCCTATCTGACCTCCACAACCCAGTTAGTACTGCGTAATACGATACCCCGATGTTGTCAGACTTTTTGGGCCACTGACTACCTGTAAGGACTGTCAAATATCTACAAATGAGAGCCGGGACCAACAGCTTAACGTGCTTTCCAAGTCACGAAGTAAACGTGCAATACTGCAATCTGTTTATTTCATGCAACTGAGGAATCTTAGAACTTCTACAAATCCCACATCATTATCATCTGCCTGTCTTTAACCAACTATAACTAACTAAATGTTGAGGTCGGCTTCCAGTCTAATCGTATGTAGCTGAATTCCAATATTTTACGTGAAAAGAGATATTTCGCGACGTAAAGCCAAGTCAGAGGCGGCATAAAAACTTTGACGGCAGATTAGGCACTAACCACACGGTAAAGAAAGAAGAAGTCGTGAAAAGACTGTCTATCTGATATCCGAAACCCAGATTGGTACTGGATTTCACGATATCATTTTGTAAGACCAGACTATAGAATTACTCACAAATCCTACAAATATAAACTATTTCTTCGCAGTAACCATAATCTCAAATAACAACCTCATATCGGGAGAAACCGCCAAGCAAGGAAGGAATGATATTTTCTAAAAAAGTAAAACCGGCTTCTATCACTCCACAGGATAAAATCTTCAATATTTCCTCTTCATCTTAATAAGGAAATCCCGTGTGTCTAGTACACAAGACAACATATCAAGCAATACTTGTCCAGTTTATGCTGACCTCGTATAAAGGGTGTAAACAGACTTAACGGAACCGAAAGGCACTGGTTCTCTACATCATTTCGATCATTTTTTGGTTCTAGAACCTTCTAGTAACGGAGATTATCGGAGTCAAAGTTTCAAATTCATGTTTTTAATGTATTTTTTTTACTTAAAATACCTTCACGGCCCCCGTACTATTAAATCCATCCATCAGCACAATGTTTTGAATGCGTTACATATAATCCTACCGTAAACGTGATATTTCATCCCAAAAATCAGTCGTTTCTCAGCAATAATTTTTGCGTAAATTTACTTAGTTTGATGTACATAAGGCTTCGTGAAAAGTCCGTTTACACCCTGTATTCTATAGGATATGCCTCTTCACAATTACTAACTTTGGTTACGCACGCATCATCATCATCAACTTCCTGCTCTTGTCTAATTCTGCTCGGGGTCGCCGCAAAACGTTTTCTTCTTCCATTCTCTCCTGTCAGACGTCACGGCATCATTTACTCCTTTCTCTTTCATATCATTCCTCATACAATCCATTCATCTTTTCTTTGGCCACCCTCTCCATCTCCATCCATCAACATTCATGTCCATTACTCTTAAATTTGTTGAGCTTTCATAAAAGCTTCCGGTAGTCCATCAACTGCCAAAATCGACTTGGAAATCTCTAAACTGATTACAAAGCCAGGTAGGCCGCCCACAAACAGCTTAGTTTGACAGGAGTATTCGAATGCAATAAAGTCTGACTGCGGAATGTCCTATCGCCTGTCCTGCTCCTTGTGCTTGTAAAGTTGTCCATGTGGCAAAAAGCACCTCATTTAACTTAAATATAGGAACTACTCACATGACTACACAATACAAATACTTTCAGTACAAAAAGAGGTCAGGTTATACTAGACATACATAGCTTGATATGTGGTTTGTGTATGTATTTCCTACTCTCAGTTCCCGGTATCGCACGCTGGTATGCGAGTAAAAGTGCCCGTATCGACAAATAAACTTGTGTTAGGCTTCATTTACACTCGGGTTTTACTGAGTAATATTGAAAAATAAATATCATAGGGCTGCGTATAGTGAGTGCCTTGAAAAACACCGAAGCTTAGTATTGGTAATTTTTAATAACAACATATTTTTAGTTAGTGGAAAATATTTTACAAATTAGGACGGGTCACAGTATAATCCCTTGGGGAATACCGCAGTCATTACTTATGTCCGATGAGGAATGTCACGGCTAATTTGCCTTAATTGTCGTTAATGTCGTTTTTTATGAGAAGAAACTTGGATTTTCCTGTTACCCTTATTGCGTATAAGTAAAGGTTGCAATTGGTAGTGATTAACGAAATCAAAACCTTGGTTTGTATCAACCTTATTATATTGCTGTCAAAAGGTGCCAATATCACTTAGTATAACAACAGTTAATTGTTTTATTGTCATGGTTCATCATCATCTTCATCATCTCCCACTGTTGTCCCGTTCTTGTGCCAGCCCGATCCAGGATATACCCCCATGGCATTGTCTACCCATCTCGCTCTTTCATGGTTACTTGCTTTCAATTATACGCAGAAGTTATAGTAAAAAACAAGTCCGTTTGGTTTGTAGATACTACATACAATTCATTAAAGTATTCAACAGGTATCACTCCACTATGCAATCATTTGACACACTTACGCCAAATTTAAATACACCATCCTTGTATTTACCGTCTTACCGATAATTCTTAGTAGACATATAATATATTACCAAAGGAGGTAAAATATATATCTCTTTAGAATTTCACAAGTAAAGGAAAGTGGCCCGCCCTTACCTACCTAACATGTTCTGTTGCCCAACTCGCATGGGACGATGTACAACCGTGAGATGAACGATAAGTACATTATTATGTAACTGAGATTCATTTTTCTTGTCTCCGGAATAGGCACTATGTACCGGATAAAAATTGAACTGTGGAATCTCGGGAATTCTCTGTGAATTTGTTTAAATTGGAATTAAACAAAAGTTATTATCATCCTCAATACTCAATACTCAATCTTTATTTGCATTCTCCTGCCCTTATCCCGATCTATTTGGGGTCGGCGCAGCATGTCCTTTTCTTCCATAATTCTCTAGTTGGAATCAAACAAAAGTGAAGTTATTTAATTTAATGAACGGAAAATTAAGACTCATCGGTAAAGATTATAACCTTTATGAATCTTTTGAGTCATTCTCATCTTCTTACGGAAATCCTTTAGCAAATTCTTATGATGACACATGCAGGAAATATCCCAAATTAAATCAAATCAAAACGTAACTATTCAAATATTATGTCAGACATAAGAAATACTTGCACGATGACAGTTCTTTTTTCTCATTCCGCCTTCATTTTATCAAATCTCGCTTATGTCTCGGTCACTCATCTCGCGCTCATCCGGTGCTCCGCTGTCAGTACGACCTCGCTTGCAAGCGGACATATTTGTCCATACTGCTCGTACCTGTTGGAGTTAACTTAACCATAAGTTTAACTTGACTTTTAAGTTTATTGCTCGTGAGTGACTTCGGTGTCCTACGACATACCTTGTAATGTTTACTTGAACGAAAAGAATATTGAGATAGAATATTTTTTTAAAACGAGTTTTTCAATATCATGACAAAGTGTTATTGCCAGTAGCATAATGAGCCCACAGCTCAGCCACAGCGGTTGGCGCAGTGGCTGAGCGATTGACTGCTGCGCTGCGTGTCGCGAGTCCGTGCGGCATATTTGTCGGGGATCGATCCCCGCACGGAACAAATATTTATATGGCCTACAGATAGTTGTTCCGGGTCTGGCTGTTTGTGTATGTGAGTTTAAATGTTTGTGAACGCACCCACGATAAAGGAGAAATTCTTAGTGTGGGGCAACGTTTTTTAAAAAAAACTAAAACAGCTGGGACACAGGCTTCCTACACGCGGGACCTTTGGGTTTATGGATGTCTTCAATTTTTTGGTTCTACTACATGCCAGTTTCCTCACGATATATTCCTTCACCGTTTTGAGAGCACTGGTGAAGCAATTAATTTCCCAAAGTAATGTTCTGGTCTGAGCTCAAACCTCCATAACACGTAAGTTACCAATAATGAGAACTATAAGGACCCAGATCCTTGAAGTTCATGGCCGACGATATTCTTTCTTTATTGCCTAACCTGGTGTCAGAGTTTTTATGCCGTCCATGGACCTCTGACTTGGCTTTACATACCGTCGAGAATTATCTCTCGGGCATGCTGGTTTCCGCTGATACTGACTCCTAAGACACAAGCATATACACCTAGTTTAGGAGTCAGAGTATTCTACATTTGTGACCTAGTTATAAAAATGTTCTTAATCTGTGGATCATGTACTGGCTTTTGGTGAAATACAGAATTATTATTATATTATTTTTATTATTTTCTTCACTAAAAGAAAGTGAACTGAAGATTCGAAGGAGATTTGGAGATTTTGGTTCGAACTTGAGACCTTTGACTTGGCAGTCCGAAGGTCACACCTAGGCTAACACTACTAACAAATTAAGAAGACGACGCCTACGGTATTGAAATAACATTGAAGACCAAAACACTCCTTGTTCACACAATTGTCATTGACCTCTCAGGTCACATAATAAATTCACAATCGGCTGCTGCAGCCTCCACAGAGAAAGCGATACATTTCCCATGACTACCACATAGACAATGGGGTTTACAAAATAAGCCATTATTTTCACCAAATACACCGCAGTGCGTGTGTTACGTTTTACTTTCACTGGCTGTTCATGTTTGACTGGGTTTTGGGAAGACAAATATGGACCTATGGTAGTAAATATTTGACTATGAAGATAGTAAATAGTGATTGTTATATAAGGTCTATGATGATAGTTTACTTTTCTTTTTTTTTTGGATTGCTGCCTTAGGTTTCACGAATTATTGGGGAACAATTTTGTATTTTGCAGTATCCTAAACAGGGTTTACGAAAACTAGCTAAAACTAAACTACTACGAAATATTTATCAGAGAAAAGGATAGAAAATAAGGATAGTAAATTCAAATATTATAACGGAATAGGTAGAATATTAAACATTTACCCGTTGGATACTCTATTATCCGCGAAACAAGCGACGGCCTTCCCCTTGGACACTATAGTGTTTACAAATCAGTTGAACGGGAACAAAAATGGTGATGAAAATGAAAGTATGAGAGTAAATAAAAAACAATTTTATCTACTACCAAAAAGAAAAAGAATTTAGTCGTGAATAGTTTAATGTTCTAGAGTCTAAATCTAAATGTTAGTCATCATTTTGGCTATTTTTTATTTGATTTGTTTCCCAAACTTTATCGTGTAGAATACAAGGAAAAACATCAAAACGAAGGTTAAAAAAAAACTGAAAAACGATATCTGCATCACTTTCATATTATGATCGACCTACCTTGCAAAACATTTCTCTTAAACTGCTGAACCAATTCGGTATGAAACAAAAACTAAATGAGATTTTCGTTCATAAAAACCGACAACTAAGTTACTTTTTAGTTTAACTTTTTTTGAGTCAAAACGGGCTTAATTTCGGTCAGATTTATTCTCTACGGGGGGCACTAATGAACAGTTTGTGATAAAATATGGCAACGAAGTACTGCCTCTTTCGTCTAGTGGTCGCAAACGTGACTACCGAGCGTGAGGTCCAAGGCTAGACTACGCAAACATTGTATTATCAAGTTTTTAAAATATATTTATCTGCCTGGAGTCAAATGTGTGCCTTATTGATAGCTTTAGGATTTCCTCTTAATACATGGGACGTGCCATAATCATTCTCCTGCTCGTATGCCAATTTATCCGGGGTCGGCACAGCATGACTTCGTCCCCTCTTCTTTATTACTGGACATCTCAACTGTCACCAGTACATAGGACATGGCAATAGCTTTTAAATCGTTTCGTATTTCTAGAACCTCTTTTAACAGGATAGACATTACGGTTTTAATTTTGATTAGTTAATGTCCCATTTATTTTAGGTCCCGATATTTTACCGCTGTTGCAAGCGCCATGATTGAAGGATCACCGCCAAACCGTGAAAGTTTAAAATAAAGTAAAAGTAAAATGTTTTTATTTTGGAACATAGACAATTGGTACATTTACAAAGGAAACGGTGATAGTTACGAAAGTTTATAACTGTGTCGCAGCTATCAACGCTCATATAAACAAGAAAACAATTGTTCCAGACTTAAACTGTAAATACTGAGTATCACCAACATTGAGTTAGACTTTAGTAGAAAAATGGGGGTGTGTGGGAGTGTGTGTGTCTGTAAGTATATGTCTGTGTGTGCTTTTGTGGAGTGTGGGGGTGTATGTGTGTATGAGTGAGAGTTTGGGTGTGTGTCAGTGTTTGTGTTAGCTAAGTTTCCACAATTTATTCAATTCATGCGTCATATGACAATGATTTCAACCACTCAGTCAACTTCCTTCTCAAGAGACTACGGGGTAAATGATAAATATTTAAAGTCTTATTTATGTAGTTATAGAGCCTGTGCTGAAAATAGTACAATAGTAGAATATCACTTTGTCTGGATCCTTTGGTGGATGTAATAATGAACTACTAATTCAAAAGTCAAACTGTAAAACATATCACTTTAGTTACATTAAGTTTAAGGTTTTACAACACAATGCTCAAATCCTTGTACTGTTCTCACTAGATCAGATACTTTATAAGCAAAACCTAGATAACTACACCTGCTTCTACAAATCCAACTCTAAGTCTTAACAGATATAGTTCATAATCAGAAGTTACAGTTAGAATGGTAGCTCCCCTGATCTGATAAGCAAAATGAATGACAACCAGACTCGTTTCATTCACTAGAGCAAACTGTTGCAGTTCATTGAACTCTGATAAAATGGAAATCGGTTTTCATGGCCATTTAGGAGGTCTAGAAATCAGCTCGTTAGGTAGTTGACAAAATGATTGAGCAAATGAATTATTTATTGGTAATGGTTATGATGAAAGAGAAGAATGGAAGGGTAGCTAAGAAGGTGTTATTGAGATGCAACTAATTTAGAAGTTTGGAAGAAGACGACATGCAGCGCCGACGCGCCCAATTAATTGAGATAAGGTCAGGAGAATGATGAACAGTAATGATGCAATCAGGTCTGAGGATCCAAGGTTTTCGTTAAACACCAAGCAGAAAATTAGTACTTATACTGTCCATAACCACAAGGACGTGAGACAAATACACTATGAATGATATCTGCAATAGTGGCCACAACGCTCTGGCTGAAAATGTACTAGACAACCATTGAATGGGCAGCAAAGACAAAAAGTATCACCAAATGACAAATTGTAGAAAGATTTTCACAACACAACTCTCTAAACAAGAATCCCTTAGTTTCGGCCGAAACTATGGATGTTTCCTAGCCCTATCACTGAAACATAAGATGAGTTAGCAGCCAAAACTAAAAATAAATGACAATACGATTTGACAGTTGTCCCCATGTTTTTCAAAACTCATGATTCTAAAAATAAAGGCAGGTTCATTTAGATGTTTCGAGGTAGTTTCTGACTTGGTCGTATCTTCGTTGACGGGCTTAGAGTACCTACTAAACTTACTCAGATTTACAGAAGTCGCTACGTGATAACTACGAACACTCTGCCAAAAGGATCAAGCAGAAGAAAGATGTCAGTTTGACTGGAAAAAGGCAGAAAGAGATTTTGCAGAAAGATATTCTTAAGAGTGTAGATAAAGAAGAGGTCAGGCTATGCGAACTTATTACATCAATACCTGTATTTCTGATTCATCATCATCATCATCATCAGTCTATAATGTTCCCACTGCTGGGACAGAGGTCTCCTCTCTATGAGAGGGATTGGGCTATAATCCACCACGCGGACCCAGTGCGGATTGGTAGATGTCACAAGTCTTCGAATTTTTGGTTCTAGGACATGCCGGTTTCTTCACGATATTTTCCTTCACCGTTTTTGAGAGCAGTGGTGATGAAATAAAGTAAGTCGGGGTCACTACCACTGAGCCACCGCTGCTCCCCGAACGAGCTGAAGTATTATATTAGTGAAGTAGTATTTCTGATTGCAGAATGTTCATGAAAGGAAGTAGAATATGAATGATTCAAATCTCAAACAACCTCCAAGGTTTATTACAGGAATGTCATAAATATTGACACTCCTTGCACCTACTGAGCGCAGGTGTCTCTCCGGCCATATTTGTTTACCATTTTGGCGTCAAGCGAGCTTTAGCTATTTATTCGGTGACCCCAATACCTCTTGTGTAAGACCTGCCGAGCCTATTCCTCGCCTTCAAAGCACCTTCAACCTTAGAAGTTTCACTTCAGAGTTTGTTTTCGAGTGTGGCTGTTCTGGAGTTAGGACGTTTTGGTGTTAGTGTCAAGTAAGTTGCACATCTGGGATCAAATTGTAGGAAAGAATTTGTCTCATTAAGAGTAATTCCCTCTAGGTAGAGACTTAGAGAGGTACTTACTGTGGAGTGTAGCATGCCGTGGTTTGAAGGAATGTCGGCTTACCAACGAATTTGGGACTGCATGCTTACCTTGTGAATTCACCGCCTTCTAGAATGTGAACTACCTAGACGAAAGACTTTTTAATATTTGCTACCTAACCTACAAAGAATTTTCAAACTTATACTCCAATTTCAGAAGTTGATTGATCAAAACTTAATTTTTTTAATCTAATGACACATATTGGTCCCCAAAAAGTACCAGGCTGCATGACATTAGCTCAAGGTGGTATGCATTTTCATAATTCTGGGTATAGGTACGGTCTTCTAGTAATAAATACCATCTTGGATTCATGCTCGCCTAGTACTATTCGTAAGGTTACTACCCATAACTAGCACCATTGTACTAACACTACTGTATGTATCCCATGCAGTGTTTTTGAGTAATGTTTTAATACTCAAAAGTACGGTCGGGTCAACGGAAATACACCAAATTGATCAGCGTTTTGGACGTTTATGAGACTGGTTCCACGGGATGATAAGTATAGTAAATATGCTACATTCAAGAAAGTTGAATTAGAGTGCCACATTCTCTTCTATTATAATTTGTATTAACCTAAGTTGCCGTTCTGTATTTTCTTCCTCCCCCCGTGGCTAAGAAGGCGTAATTTAATGTATGTTTGTAAGTCCAAAGAAAGCCAGCATTGGAATCATAACTCATCTTACCTCGCAGCTTTATGAAAGCTCTAAAGACTGACCCCCTGTACTTTAACATTATCTCAAGTCAGTACTCGACAACCTAGATACCTAGCTCAGTGTTCAAGTACCAAATGAGTATGTTCCCGGCAGATTGCCGTGGGAACGAGGCTGGTACATGCAGCGTATTGTCACAGTAATTGGCGACATAGCTGATCCACTTCGGCGGCGTCGGGGAGTAAGAAAAGTCATGTATTTTGCGATATTTCTCTTGTGAACTAATTAAGGAAATCATTCATGGTTCATTTTCAGTCATGTCTCGATTTTTGTCTGGTTTATGGTAATACGCTATATTGCTATAAATCTGTCACAAATGCACAGTAGCTACTGAAAATTTCCAATTGAAAAACCAAGAAACACTTGGCCGGACCTTGAAGCCGAACTTAAATATTCGGTTCAACCACTAGATAAATCATGGCTCAATTGTAACAGGGCCACCGCTTGTAAATAAGTAACACTACCAAATACCTGCGGCTTCGC
Source organism: Lycophotia porphyrea (assembly GCA_950005105.1). Taxonomy (NCBI): domain Eukaryota; kingdom Metazoa; phylum Arthropoda; class Insecta; order Lepidoptera; family Noctuidae; genus Lycophotia; species Lycophotia porphyrea. Next base: position 14,579,164 of record OX465406.1, read on the forward strand.
CTATATGTAAGTCGAAAATTATCCCACGGGAACGTACTAGGTCCTATGACCCAGATCATGATCTACCCACGTGCCAATACATAACATCACGCCTGTTATCCCCAAAGGGGCAGGCAGAGGTGGACCTCATTGCACCCACATTTCGCCAGTTATGTTTTAAGTCCAACGTAATAGGGGGCCAGCCTATTGCCATTAACCGGGCAGGAATCCAGACTCCGTGGCTGTCACTGAGAAATTCCTGACGGAAACACCCAATAACACTTTGCCTGACCCGGGTATCGGACCAACTTTTGCTAAGCAGTCGCGCTTGCGACAACTCGACCAACGAAGCAGTCAAATAACACCCGCCGTGCAAAATATCATCCAAATCAAAAAGACAGATGCTTTCGCATGTATAAAAGTAGTATACATAGGACCCAGCTATGACATAGCTTAAGAAAATATTTGTGTTCTATACATACGCCTCTGGTACCTCTAATACCGCTATTTCTGCTGACTCATCATTCCTCAACACCTCAGAACCACACCCTCCATGATTGATGGCTGACAGCTGAATGGACAGCATTAAGGTCAGCTGTTGCACTGTTAGACGATTGTTTGACCTTTGAATAAGATGGTCCAAGTGATTCTTAGACTAAAATATTTTAATAAGTCTTCATTGGATATGGTACAATGTGGTTTACCAGTATTTGTGGCAAGACGCAGGTAGCTTGCTGAATGACTGCATTTCGACTGCACCTTACATATTCATGCTAACTGCACGTTTGCAGTTATTCTGTATGTAGATGCTGTATTCCGGTTTGTCATTAACTTTTATGAGTCCAACATAGTTTGAGGAATGGTCGTGAGTGGTACTGGTTTTCCAAAAGTAAGCCATTCTTTTTCTCTAAAATCAATTCATCTGATTGAACAACAGATAATTATGAGTATCCTCTATACTTGTTCTCCCGTCATTGCGATAATTTTGATCTAAGAAGACCATACCTGGGAATTTTCTAGTTACTAAGATACTGGGAGTCAAAGTTTCAACTTTTCCACAAGTTTTTTTTAATACCAGTTTTTAAAGTTTTAACTTTACTTAAAATACCTCCATGACCCCTGTACTATTCAATACATCCACCAGCACAATGTTTTGAGAGAGTTACATTGAGTCTTACGCGAAACGTGTTTTTCTCCCCAAAAAAAGTCTTTTTCCAGCAATAGTTTTTGCGTAGTTACTTAGTTTGATGTACAGAGCGCTTGGTTGATGGCTTCGTGAAGGCTCCATTTACTACTTGTATCTACCTAATTAAAGCACCACTGGTTTCAAATTGTTTTTAGCACAGTAAATGAAGTTTTTGTAGTCCAACAATGACTTTCCATCTGCAACTTGAACATCATTCTCCTGCCCTTATCCCAATTTATTTGTGGTCAACGCCGCATGTCTTCTTCTTCCATACTACTCTATCACTCGTCATCTCAGCAGTCACCTCCTTTCTAGCCATATCATCCCTCTCACAGTCTATCCATCGTTTTTCTGCAACTTCTTTTAGTATAATAATTTCTAGACAAATCTTTTAGAAAAACTGGATAACCATCCAACACCAAACGAAAGCGACAGTTGTTTCCAAGTTGCGGTCCGTCCTCACAGCGAATATCATAACTGTCGGTAAAAAAGTCTACCTACCTCGCTGCTGACCACCGTTAACGTAGAATTAGGTCTTTTGTTGATAATAATGTTTAATGGTGAAGAATGCTGTGTGTCCGGTTTTGGAGATATGATTCTTGTTGAATTTGGGCTATTGTAATGATAGCAGGTAGCTTTAAAACAGGATTATTTTTAGTTTTAGCAACGGATGTGTGTACGCAGACTGGTTCTTAATAACTTTGATTCATAAATGAGTGACTTTGAATCCTCTTTGGGTCCCAAAACTAGAGATTTTAAGGCTAGTGATCTTCAGTGATTCGAATTAATGTAATAGATCTAAAACTTATTCGAGGTAGTATTCATAAAAGATTAATTACTTGACATTGTTGAGATTGCCAGATCTTCTCCACAGGAAACGATCAACTCGGACCATGCACCTTGCTTATTACGTTTCATAAAGATGATTCATAAAAGAAAGATGGATAAAATAAGGAATGAGTACATAAGAGGAAGTCTGAAAGTGCCGCCGGTGACTGAAGAGTGGTTTTGTAATCGATTATCGGTTAATATGGACATAATTGATGCGGAGGAATGAGGAAAATGTTGAGTAAGAATGTTGATGCTATAAGAGTAGAGGAAGATCAAAGAAAAGATGGATGGACTGTGTTAAGGATGATATAGCAAGAAAGGAGGTGACTGCTGAGATGACGAGTAATAGAGAAGTAAGGAAGAAGATGCGAGTCGCACGGGACCGGTCAATGTGGCGACACTTGGGGGAGGCCTATGTCCAGCAGTGGACGTATTTTGGCTGAAATAATGAAAATGATGATGATGGAAGAAGAAGCCATGCTGCGCCGACCACAAATAAATTGGAATAAAATTCTGGTAGAATAATGATGATGAAAGACCCATGTAGGCATATGCTATGAATTACTACTAATACATTTTTTTTTGCTTTGTTTTGTAATATAATCTTTTACAGTTTGCTAGCATGATAGCAAAACTTACTACAACTTTGATGAAGCCCTCATAACCAAGAAAGCGTAAAAGCCTCGTACTAATAAAGCATTGTTATGAGCCATGACGAGGTTTTAACAACATGATGTAGTGTGTCCTACTGCCGTACATCTTCCAATAGAGATGTGTGTTCGTGTATCAGATCAATATGAGTTAGTTACGGTAGTGTGAATAAAGGGAGAGCTTTCACTATATAAAACCTATGAGTCAACATCTTCCTAGCCTTTTCCCAATTATGTTGTGGTCGGCTCCCAGTCTAACCAGATGCAGCTGAATACCAGTATTTTACATGGAGCGACTGCCTCCACGACTCAGTTAGTCCTGAGTAATAAGATACCCCTTGGTAAGACTGGTTATCCTGTAACGACTGCCAAATATCTACAAATGGCTACAGCTGGGAGCAACATGGTTAACTTACTTTTCGAGGCACGCTGGAAACTCGAATGGGTGGTCACTCATCCACGGAAGATTGACCCGAGCGGCTATTATTATTTAGCCAGCCACGAGCTCCTCTTGTCAGCTCAGTACCTAATAATATACATGAAAAGGTGTTCATAAGGTTTTGCAACCACCATGGCTGGTCTTGGATTATTACGATGGTAACCATACTGGTTAATGACTATGGACTAACCAAAGGAATTGGGAACCCACATAATGTTGGTCGACTGCCTCGTTCAACTAGTGTTCGCAAGCGCGACTACTGAGCATGAGGTCCTGGGTTTGATTCCCAGGTCGGGCAGAGGATTATTGGGTTTTTCCATCAGGAATTTCTCCGTAGCAGTCACAGAGTCTGGAATTGTGGACAATGGCAAAAAATGGCAATAGGCTCAGCCCTTATAGCATGGACTTAATCATAACTGGTGAAATGTGGGTGTACTATTAGGTACACCTTTGGGTAACCCTTCGGGGACTACAGGCGTGATGTTATATTATATAGATGGAGAAAATTGAATGTCCTTAAGTACATAGTTTTCCTTGCATTAGCATCTTAGCCTTGTCCTTAAGCCTTCTGCTATTCTTAAAGAGAAACTCCTACAATATTCATCGTGTAGGCACCGCCATTTTACGCCTAACTGAAAGCAAATTGTCAATCGCATTGTATGCAAAATGCCCACCCACACAGCTTTACTGTCATTGCAACTTTAAACTTTACTTTCTAACGGTTTGAGTTTAATTTACAATGTCTTTTATAGATTAAACTAGATGGCGCTGATAAAACATGATGACGTAACAATTCTATATTTAATTTTTTTAATGATTAGTTCGAAAATGAGTTGTGTCAAAATTAAAACGCTGTGCAATACAATTTTGAACTCTGTTTGCTTTGATTTAAGATTATAAATGGTTTGTTTAACAAAGATGTGTTATGAAAATTTGACAAAACCAGTATGACATAATGTTTGTAACTAACTTTAAAGTTAATGTCTTGAGCAATAAAGTTGAAAATAGTTCGAAAGTTAACTTATGGTCTGAATTGTATGGAACAGTTGGTCGTGACCGGGACAGATGAAGTGGTACCCGGTTTTTTGACTGATATTCAAGATGGCTGAATTGTTATTAGACCGGTTATGTGTTTAGACTGCCTTAGATTTAGGTGAGCGTGTGTTATTGTTGGTAGATGACGCAGACGGAGTCTAGTAAGTGAATAGTTTGGCTGTTAATTGTTAGGTCCGGGTTCGATACCCGATAGATACTTAAAGCCGTTCGTAAACAATTTAATTGAGTTATCTCAGATAGCGAAGCTGGCCTTTTTCACAACTACTAGAATGTTATAATACCCCTTGGAAGGCTTAACGTGTTTTCCGAGACATGGAAGGGTGTCAGTATGTAATTGATGGTCTGTGGTCACCCATCCAAAGATCGACCTCGGCAACCGTAGCTTAACCTTTGATCGCTTCATGCGGCTTCTACTTTATTAGCTACAGCCCCTCTCGTATTGTTCAAAAATAGTAACCGAACCCAAGACCTCGCACTCGACAGCCAATTATTAATCTTCTTACCATAAGCCCTCGACACGTCATGTCATCATAAAAACGACATGTAAAACAACTTAAAGTTACAGATAAGCTTAATTTCAATTAGTTTGCAACTTGTCCGCTTGGCAGGCGCCGCATTCTTGCCGTTGATGGACGATCGACTGGGGTCCATAAATTATTGTTGGTAAATACAACGTTTAATATACTTACAATACGTTGGCGGCCATACCTATGACTAGCAGTAACCATGGAGGATCGAGAAATGGAGTGCTAACGTGCCAAGAACGGTGACCGTCATCTGCAGGCAGGCATTGCACTCCAGCTGTTGATGGACAACTGGGAGCATAAATTCATGGTAAATACAGCGATAAGTCATCGGTTATATCTACGACTATTGGTGAACGGTGGAGTAGGGAGAAATGGAATGTTAACGTCGTGTCGTGGAACGATGACAGACAACTTCGTCACAGGTCGTTTTTACAGTAACCATTGTTGGATTGACAAATAGACGGAACAAGCCAATCTATATACCCAGTTGGTAGCTAGTAGTTAGAAGACCTCTCGTATCAAACGCGGTTACACCATTAATCGTAAGAACATATTGAACGCTCATAGAACTTCAGTTTGATACTATTATTCTGAACGTTACGCAATTGTATGCATAAACCGTTAAAATAAAATCACTCTAGGCAAGTCACTTGTCGCACTTATTTTTTTTTTACGGATGGGAAATCATCAAATGACTTCTCCCGCTCCGGGCAAAGCGGAAGGGAGCGTCAGACTTGTACTGACTAAAACCCATCCATGTTCCTTCCTTGCCCTTTGTGTTCCAGGGCCGTGGTATCTCTTTCGATCAATGTCAGTCTCGGTAGTCTTTCACAGTCACTGCGACAAAATTTCCGAATTTCGTCTCACAATCACAACTGAACATTCCATTCTTTTCACATTATCCATGAAAACTCCCAACCATAAGCAGTCAGTGATACCTGCCGGTCCCACATTCTCGCAGCGCAGTGGCGTGCCCAAATGCCGCGTTCCCAGCGAGGACGGCGCGAGGTCGCTGCTTCAATCTTGGGCCGCGCAAAATGTAGGTATCTTGTACCTCCTACCTAGTAATTTAAGTATGGAATTCATATAAAAGACTAGCTTATGCCCGCGGCTTCACCCACGTTGGGTTCGGGAATTGCCCACGGGATCTTACTTCTGTGAAAATAAGTAATCTATGTGCTATACCAGACTATAATCTATCTCTGTGCCAAGTTTCATCCAGATCTGTTCAGCCGTTCTAGCGTGATTGAGTAACATACATCCATTCATCCAAACTTTATAGTAGTTCTTGTAAGATAACGGGGTGGAAAGGACACCGACGCGAATACGGTTACCAGGTACTCAGTACATCATTTGGAGTCCCCCACATATAAATTTTTCATCGGTAATTAAAAAAAAACTCACGCCACGCACGCCCTACGCAACATGCGCCTGTCTACATGAGTTTCGAAGTTTTATTTGAGTCTGTTCGGAGATGATTTTAGAAAAACTGTGATACACGTGTCTCATGATTTTAATTGATGAGTGTGTACACCAATTTTCGAGTCAATCGACCCAGAGAATATTAAATTTCATAGAAAATTCAATCCCCTTTTCACCCTATTAGGGGTGCAATTTCGTAAAAGCCTTTCTTAGTGGACCTACTCTTCACAAAGAATACACCCTCCAAATGTCATGTCTCTAGGACCACCGGTTTGGGCTGTGCTTTGATGTATCAGTCAGTCAGTCAGGACTGAATTTTATATGTTTAGAAGATTGGATGTAGGTGTCATTCTAAAGTTTTCTATGTCAAATAGTCTTACGGGTTTTGCACGCATTCAGGAATCTCAATCAGCAAATTAACTCTTCGAAATGCAGCCCCTTCTAGACTCAATAGAGCCACAACACCTCGTCCTCCGTGTTCTGCATCCAGACTCTCCCAGCCACCTATTTCCGGTTGCTGGTCCATCTAACTGGCTTTTACCGTTTAGTTTAGCCAAACTATAAAAAACTGGCCAAGTGCGAGTCGGACTCGCGTACGAAGGGTTCCGTACCATAAACCAAAAAAAAAAACGTGTCTTGTATGGGAGCCCATTTAAATATTAAATAATTAATTTTTTTATTATTTGTTGTTATAGCAGCAGTAATACATCATCTGTGAAAATTTCAACTGTCTAGCTATCACGGTTAATGAGATACAGTCTGATGACATACAGACGGACGGACGGACAGACAGCGAAGTCTTAGTAATAGGGTCCCGTTTTTACTCTTTGGGTACAGAATCCTAAAACGGCTTTAATTAAGGTAAAATATTTTTGAACGCTAGGGTATGGATATGCCAATGCCTAAGCTGATGGAAAACCATGCACCACTTGCTGCTGTCGTTGGAGTTTTAACCAAACTGAAGAAGTCAAGGCTACCGCTCAAAGATCATTGCTCTATTATGTTATTGTTTGAATAATGTGAAGTCATGAACTAGCACCTTTTAAGACTCTGATGACCTATTGTTTTCGATGGGACCATTAGGCGCATCCTGTGTTCATCACGACTAGTTCAACGTGTGACAAAAATATCAAAAGAAAAATCTATAGTCTAGTTTTCTTCTGAATATTTCCCCTTGCCGTCAATTATGTCAAAGGAAAAAAAATATATTAAAAATGATTTATTGTTTTGCCAAGTTCTTCTTACAAACTAGTGATTGGAGTTTCCTTTTAGGCGTCTAAGGCCTGTGTTAGGAGACTCTTCTCTCACTTATCCATAGCATAAAAATGTAAACAAACTTGTTTTTAAGACATAAAAGAACTAAACATAAAAAAAAAAAGTGAAAAAAAAAAAATTGTATGCTTGTCACTAAGACGGTGTGTGGGAAATGGTTAAGTGTGAGTAATTGTATGGAGGGGGTGTGTGAGTGAGTGTATGATGTATGCCTGTGTGGGGAATGTGTAGGGTGAGTGGATGAGTTAGTGAGTGTTGAGATTTTAAGCGTGGGTGTGTGAATGGGTGTGTATCGTGGAAAGGAAATCAGTTAATTACTTAATTTTATAAAACAAAAAATACTCTCTCACTTGCGTCAATAAATAATGCCATACCGTACCTTATGAAAGTGTCTGTAACTCATGATTCCATGGCTACAAAGGTCGAACATGTCGTGACCTCAAAACCTTCGCATTTCGACCTTCACAATTGATCGAATGAAATGATTGCTTGTTACTATTTGTACACCTGTCATTACTTATGGCAATAACCTTTCTAAAAAGTGCTCCGGTTCTTAGCGCAAATAACTAATTTCTGCATCCAATTGGTACAGAATTTGAGGTTCATGTTTACATAGCTACATAATTGTATTATTAGGTGGCCCTTTTCAGTAGTATTTCAAAGAGTGAATGAAAAAATCTACTGTTCCATACATTTTGATCGTGTAGGTATTGCAATTTTGTAGGACACAGCAGATTTTTTTTTAATAACCTATGGTACTCGTTTCCGGTACTGTATGGTGTCGGATGTAAAGAATAGCACCATCCCAAATCTTCCCGTGGTTGTCGTAGAGGTGACTAAGGGACTTACCAGAGAATGGGCACCAGCGTTCTCTGTGCTTTTGTAACCACCGTACTGCGATCGCCAACCCGCCTGCGAAGCGTGGCGATTATAGCAAAATCCCCATTTGAGGGAGGCCTATGTTCAGTAGTGGACGTTTTTCGGCTGGAATGATGATGATGAAAAGCCGTTTCCGCGAATATATTATGTACATTTTCCGTGCTTTTCTCAAAAACCAAGCGTAATCTTCGCGCGGGGGAAAAAAAAATCCCAAGATTCTTTTACAACCTTCATATTGATGTCTAAATTCAGATAAAAACTATCACACCAACTGAGACTGAACTGTTTTAGCTTCGCATGGTGGATACCTAGGACAGCTACTCCTGCCCATCATTCGTCATTCTCCTGCCCATCATTCGTCATTCTCCTGAACCTCCAATAATATTGAGGTCGGCGCAGCATTCCCTCTTCTTCCATACGTCTATATCAGTCTTTGTAGCTGTATCTATCTATAAGGGTTTGGTTTCCGCACTTAGTCCCTAAAGGTGGACCATTGTGCGTGAGCCATGGTGGCCGTTACTCCAACCAGCCCACCTCCCTCCAGAAGCAGATTAGACTACCCGGTCTTCTCAGGGCATCCGCGAGGGATCTCGGTGTACCAAGAGTCTCCTCGCGGATCTGGGTGACACCGGTGCACTCGAGGAGCACATGCGCCACCGTTTCCTCCGCCTCCATGCACGCTCTGCACAGAGGGCTATCCGTGATTCCTAGGGTGTGGAAGTGTTTGTTCAGTGAGCAGTGTCCAGTGATGGTCCCCGCCACCAGTCGCAGGCTATCTCTATCCAGGCGCAGAAGGTGCTTGGTCAGCTTTGCATCCAGGGACGGCATAGCCTCCTTGGATTGCCTGCACCCTGGTGTCGAGGTCCACCATTTTTCCGCTTGTGTCTTAGTGTGTTCCTTTAGCCAGCCCCTTAGCTGCTTAAAAGGAAAGGGCATTTTGTAGCTGTATCATCAAGGCTAGAAGTGTCAGAACCTTTTCCTGACAGATTCAGAATCAAACAGCCTTTTTTTTTCGGATGGGAAATCATCAAATGACTTCTCCCGCTCTGGGCAGAGCGGACGGGAGTGTCAGACTTGTACTGACTAAAACCCATCCATGTTCCTTCCTTCCCCTTTGTGTTCCAGTGCCACGGTATCTCTTTCGAACAGTCCCGCAGCCCTGGCAGGAGAATCAAACAGCCTTCGAACACTGTTTTAAGCTTTCACGGTTCAAAACAAAAAATAAAAACAAAATAAAAAATCATAATCTCGAGAGCTCAAAATAATGACCAATCTCGGAAGATATCGTGTAAGTGACAGTATAAGGGCCAAGTTCACCGACAAGATAACGGTCTGATTATCTGAAAACAACTGTTTACCATGAATTTTCGTGTCCCCCGAAAGCAAATCTGATGATTAAACACAGTAATCAACTGTTATCGCTAATTCAATGTCGGTGAACACGGCCCTTAAACGTCAGATTTGACTTTTTGAACATGAAAATTCATGGAAAACAGCTGTTTTCAGATAATCAGACCGTTATGTTGTCGGTGAACATGGCCCTAAGTCAAACAGCCATTTAGCAGTAGCGAAGAGTCAAATTTTGTAAGAGGTAAGCTGGAGTATGTAGTTATCTTTAATCATCACCAGCCTATAATGTTCCCACTGCTGGGACACAGACCTCCTCTCTATCAGAGGGATTGGGCTATAATCCACCACGCGGGCCCAGTGCGGATTGGTAGATGTCACATGTCTTCGAATTTTTGGTTCTAGGACATGCCGGTTTCCTCACGATGTTTTTCTTCACCGTTTTTGAGAGCAGTGGTGATGAAATAAATTACACAAAGTAATGCGCCTGCCTGGGTTCGAACCCACGACTTACTGTTCGTAAGTCGGGGTCGCTACCACTGGGCTCCGCTGCTCTCTTATCTTGAATGTAGGTAATCTAATGTATTTTTAATGTAATTATATTATTTGTCTATAGAATACTGACTGTGCCATTTTTCAAAGGGAAGCCGGTAGGAATCGACTTGTATGGAACCTTCGCCACTGGAAGGTAGGTACCTGATAATCACCCTAGGACGATGTCGCAAGACTCATCTCATTATCATCTTGTTAATTTATCGAAAAATAAACAATATCTTGTCGATCAAGCCTCAACGGAGCCCGGTTTTAAAACACAACTATTTTTATGAGTACCGGTTCAAGTGGTTATGAGACATGGCGCCCGAAATCTGCGGGTTATAGGGTCGAGTCCAATGTCGTTATTTATCTAAAAACTGTTAATTTTGGAATATATTTAACTTTGATAGTAGGTGCCGTTATGTCTAGATGTAAGAGTCTTGTAAAGATATTCTGTCTAATATTTTATAGTTTATTGAATAGGTCCCATTGGATTAAAATTCCAGGTTTGGTGAGAATTTTCTTACTAAATAAGTTTGACACTTGAAGATGTTGTTCTGTCATTACAAAATGCCGTTACGGTATGCTTGAAGATCAAAGCGGTTAATATAAAAAAAAGACCATTTTGTAGATATAGGACTTATTCGTAAAATGGCTTATTCTTCAAATGACTTGTTCTCTTAATACCTCATTCTGCAAAAGATTATTTCGTGTAATACCTTATTCGGGTAATGAACTATTCTTGAAAGGACTCATTTTTTTAAATACCTGCCTAATTTAACAACAATTGCAATTACTTTCATTGCAGACTCGATCCACTGACCGTTTTATAACTAAACTATAACCACTTATTACTACATACTTTAATAAGTAGGTCAGTACAGGTAGTCAGTGTCCCGAAAATCTGACAACCAGTCTTACCAAGGGGTATCGTATTACCCAGTAACGACTGAGTTGTGGAAGTCAGATATGCAGTCGCTCCATGTAAAATATTGGTATTCAGCTGCATCCGGTTAGACTGGAAGCCGACTCCAACATAGTTGGGAAAAGGCTAGGCAGATGATGATGACTTTAATGAGTAGGTTGTGAAGTGTCATCTCTGCAAAGCGCGACATCGAATTAACGGGATAAAGTGTAATACTTTCATTCAGATGTGCACCAAATTGTCTTTCACTTACTTTTCTAAAATATTTTTCCTCAAAAACAACACACAAAAAAGTATATCTTTTTCTTTAAAAACTCTGCTGCTAATCTATTCCACTTACTTCATAGCTACATCTTTAATAGAGCATAACATAGCACAGTTGTCTGTTGCAAAAAGCGCATACCAAAAATGCTTTAATGTCATAACGCCTGACAAGATAGTTAAAGCAATGTTTCGTGAAACACGCACGTAACATTATGGTATTACTTATTTAACAGGCGTCATCGCGTGTTATGAAGTCGGATTATTTATGTAGGAGCTTAGCGATAAACGTTAATAAAATTTACATTTTTGGACTGGGCGTTTTGTGCGTCGGGAAACTAGCTAAGGAATTCAAACCAAAGTTTATACAATATCGCAGTTCTCGGAAGCATTTCACCAAATTAAAAGTTAATCACAACATTGGTCTCAAAGAATTAATTTAATCAGTAGGTAGGACTACCTCGTTGATCTAGTGGTTGCAAGAGGGACTACTGAGCATGAAATCTTGGGTTTGTTTCCCAGGTCAGGAAAGTGTTAGTGGCTTTGCCATCAGGATTTTTTCAGCAGGTAACAGCCACGGAGTCTGGATTTGTGCCCGGTTGATGGAAATAGACTCGTCTCCCATTCCGACCTCTTATTACTCTTAAAAGCTCGAAAAATGGTCCACAGCGAACTTTGCCGGTTGTACAGTGATACATCTATGCATGACCTGGATTACAAGCGTGCAGTTATATTTGCATAAGATGCAGAATGCATGTCAAACAAATAAATCTTAAAATGCAGGTTGCATATCAATTGAATAATAATGCAGTAGCTTAAAAATTGCATAATCAAGTGTTGAGATTGCAAAATTCTTAATTATTATAACAAATCTGTTCAAATTAGTCGATCTAAGACTTGCTTCTGGTAAAGCAGATTCAAAACAAATTACTTGTCTGACAGATCTGACATCAATACATAACATTAACACTGGTTTTGTGTCTGGAACTTCAGACCTTTTCCGGAAACAAATGAAATATTTTAGAAGTTTAATTTCCCTGCCGGCGCAGCATGTCTTCTTCCTCTTCTTCCAAACTGTTCTTTTAGGCGTCGTATCGTCTCGTTGCCTTCCTTTTTGGCCATATCATCTTTCACATTAGTCCATCCATTGTTTCATTCGTACACATTACTATAAATTTTCCTCAAGACTGGTAACACAAGTCATATTTTAAACTTCTCTTCTTTAACGTTTGGTTAGTGCCTATATCAGAGTTTTAATGACGTCCATGGTCTCTGACTTGGCTTCATATGCCATCGAGGAATATCTCTCTGGAATCCTGGTTTCCTCACGATGTGTTTCTTCAAAAAATCAGAGATGCGTGTCTTGGGTTCGAACTCAAGACCTATGTATTGACAGTCCGATGGTTTGGTGACAAATGCTTCGATTAGTTAGACGCTTGTGTCTGAACAATTTACAGAAAACTGCGTCATTTTCTCCCAAGCTTAACTTCTTGGCAGTTTTACAGTGGTTGATGCGGCTTATCGCAGTCCACTGTTAAACTAAGATGTCTCCCAAGTTGTGCAACCAGTCTGCTGCTCATGCAGTCTGCTTGTACGGTCCCTTTTATGAGGCTTGTTGTTTTTCGGGCTTCTGACTGATAACCGACACATCCATACCTGGGAAGAACTTGAAGGAGGGATCTCGGTTTGTACCAAAGTTTGAGCCAGCTAGTGTTGCTTCACCATAAAGTTCAACGTATGCTGCTAAAATTAAGACACGAACCCTTTAATGCATCCATACATTGCATCTTTCCATAAAATCAAAGTAGATTTTCAAACCCAACTAAAATTAAGACAAACCTCATTACCTTAATTAGTCAAAACAAATCAAGCCAGCCAATATCACTGTCCCTAATTTCGCCGCAGTAAACCCTGCGCTGATTGGCCAGCAGCCCGGCTTGCTACCAGCCGATCGCCCGGCACCTTCACGCCACTTACGGTACCGTTACGGTTGATATAGTGTTTGTCGAGCGATGCCCGCCATCGCTTCCGTGTTCGGATGCATCCTCTTAAGGGGAAGACTGCGTGACTGTCAGATTATTCAGTTTGTGTAAGAAGAACTTAAGGGATTTATCGTCGGAGTTGTGTTACCTTAAAAAGACATCATGTCAGGACTAAGTTCATACGTTTTCGTGTGACCCACTTATTAGGTGGTAAGTGTGATGGACAGTCCCTCCGTAGAAATGACTGGTATTTAGCTGCATCTGGATGGACTGGAGGCCGACAAATATGTAATTAGGCAGATGATGAAAATCTAAGAAGTAATTTCTGGTGTCGGAGAAAATTCCCAATATTACAAGGAACTATTAATGGCGAAATGCGAGTGCCTCTTAAGGAATATTCATAAGTACGTTAGATTCTATTGATATGTGCTATGGATTCTTAAATTATACTGACAACTACTAGTGTATAATGACAACACACATCATTGTATTTTGCAAGTATTTATTGGACTTGATGGTTTAGCAGGCTAATGAACTTAATTGACCTCTATGGTACTGAATACTACTGAAGTGCGAGATGGGTGAAGGTCAGCTCTTACGACACACACCATATTTGCAGCAAACCCCGCGTCACCGGATAATTGACCACAACGTATCAAACTACTAATTAGACAATTATCGAAAAGGTCACAAAACACCAATCAATTCTGTTTACTGAACTTTAAAAACATTTCTAAATAATTATGCTTAAATATCAATTATTTACAAATCTGCCAATATTAAACAAATTGCACAATTATCAACAATTACATCAACTTAGCCTTAACAATCGGAGCAGGCTCTCTGCGCTTGCGCACGCCGCGCCGGGACCGATCGCGCGCATTGCCTCGCCAACCGCCGTGGAGTACGCACGTATTACCGTTATCAATCAGTAACTCTCGAATCGAAAACAAGTGAAGTGCAGTGAGTGATTTTCAGTGAAAAAATGTGAATATTCCTGTTTTTCTTTTAGTGATTTTTCTACGTCACTGATATGAAGACCGTCGATATTTTGGAGGTAATTTACTCTTTTTATTAGAAATTAATTTTACGCTCAGTTGAATTTTTTAACGAGGTAATATTTTGTAAGAGTGCATCGTCGAAATATTTAAATGATGAAGCATATTTGTGTTTCTTTGTTGATTGTGATCAGTAAATGGTTGAAGATGATATATCAGTTTGATATATGAAGACTGTTTAATTACTTCAGTGACCATATAAAGCTTGCGGAAGATTTCACTTCGTATTGAATACGATATACCTGTTTAATGACCATTAACTGCGCCTGAAGGCATAAAGGTCGCAAGAAAACACTTGAATTATGTTTCTCTAACTGCATTTTATAGCTTACACACTAAGAGAATCTACGAAAGCATTTGAAAGTATTGACCATTGACCTTTATCATGCATTTTTCAACCTTTGAACCTTCAGTCAATCTCTGCATAAATTAAAACTGCATTAAAATATCTAGCATAGGTTAAGAAAAACACAAAAGCATTCATTTATACCAAAAAAATATCAAAATAGGAAATATTGGGCATTCACATTCGGCATACCCTAGGGAACTATCTTGGGACCCCCCTTGTACAATTAATCAAATGAAAAAACAATAGTAGTAATGTTAGAATATTTCCATTTCTCTCAATGACCAATAACTCCGTTTACGAGGAACGACCACAAAACAATAGTTTATCTTTTTCTACTTAACCTCCTTAAAACTGAGCGGAAGAATGCAGGAATTTCAATGTGAAAGCGGTGGGTACGGTGCAAGTAATAAGTACGGTTTGCAATTGATTAAGTTCATAAGATTCTTGGGTATTTTGGCTCATTGCTTTACAATAAATGTAAATTATACACCCTTTTTTTTACGGATGTGAAATCATCAAATGACTTCTCCCGCTCTGGGCAGAGCGGAAGGGAGTGTCAGACTTGTACTGACTAAAACCCATCCATGTTCCTTCCTTGCCCTTTGTGTTCCAGGGCCGCGGTATCTCTTTCGAACAGTCCCGCAGCCCTGGAAATTATACACCCTGGAAGTGTTATTGTGTTTTTACATTAGGAATTTCTCAGCAGCCTGGAGGATCAATAATCAATATGTGATGGCAATAGGCTCGCCTCTATTACATAGGACTTATAACATATCCGGTGAAATGCGGGTATCCTATGATGGATCCTGCCGTCATCATTGATGGCGATCAAGTTATCAGTAGAAAACTCTGCAACTTCATAAAAAACTGTTCCTAGATAAAAAAAAAACAGGCATAGTTTGGACAAACATTATTCATCATTCCATTCTTGTCTTTCACAGATCCAGCAAAGTTTCTAGTTATGAATGAATCAATAACAATAATAATAACAGTCGTGGATGTTGAAGACGTACAATAGTGAAGATTTTTTTTTTATTTACTAAGCACACCTAACTCGGTATAACATAAAACTATATTATTATAAACGAGCCAAGTTTAAGCCAAGTCAGAGGCCCATGGGGGGCATATGAACTTTGATACCAAGTTAGGCACTAACCACATGATAAAGATGATTAGAATCGAGATTAACCCTTAAAAAAATACTTATTTGTTTATTTAAACTTCATGTACAAGAGTGGTACCCCCTATGTACCACTCTTGTACATGAAGTTTACATTGTGGTAGAGTACTAAAACAATAAATAAGAAAATTACCATTTTGTAAACTTGTAGTGATACAAATAAATAAGTATGTACTAATACTAACTAATATATATTACTAGCTGTCCCTCGCTACTTCGTCTGCGTCAAACCTAGATAACGACAGCAGCGCCACCTGTCGGGCTGATTTGTGAATCTAAACCATCCAGGGTGCCACCCAAAGGCATACAAAAAAAATCATTCAAATCGGTCCAGCCGTTTAGGAGGAGTTCAGTGACATACACACGCACAGTAGAATTATATATATAAAGAAGATAATACATACAAATACATAGTCCGAAATGCGAGAAACCTTAGTAAGCAATTTAGTCGGACTTTAACTAGAACTTTCGAACTGCCCTTTTGAAAGCCATTTTGCTTTCAGCTTTTTTAATGCCAAGGGGTAGCGCATTCCAGAGCTTAATTCTTGAGGTAGCTTAAGAAAAAGACATGAAACTAGTACGGTGAGATGGAATTTTAAGGAGTAGGTTCTTAGAAGCTCGAAGGTCACGACTGTGAGAAGTGCCCAACACGTTTAAATATTTTTTGAGGTACTTGGGAGCACATAGATCGTTTATAATAGTGCAGAGCATGCAGAGAGAACTGAGGGACCTCCTGAGTCGGATAGGCAGCCATTTAAGCTGAGAACGGTACGAAGAGATGTGATCGTATTTACAAAGGCAATTTGTTGAGAAATCGAATGAATGACGAATGATGTTTAAGAAGTTGAATTATCTTTTCGTTTTCATTATCCTTTGAAGTGCCTTTGTTATTCAAACACTATGTGACAGCTAAACCTTCTAATCTTGAAAAATCTAATTCCTTTATCTTCACATATCCAATTTTAGGGTTCCGTAACCGGAGGGTAACCAACGGGACGCTATTACTGAGGCTCCGCTGTCCATCCATCCGTCCGTCCATCCGTCTGTCAGCGGGCTGTTTCTCATGATCCATAATAGGTAGACAGCTGAAATTTTCACAGAATGTATTTTTCTGTTACCGCTATAACAACAAATAACAAGTTAATAATTAAAGGGGGCTCCCCTATTACAATGGTATGGGACTTTTCATGCGCAAACCGACTCGCACTTGGCCGGTTTTTTGGAAAATGACATAATATCCATGTCCTTTATTGCTATACTCTTATAATGTAGAACTGCCTCTTGTAAGGTTCCTCCGTTAACCCGATAGAACCAAAATAACCCACCAGCAATTTTGTAACCCATCCCTAATTGTAGCAATTTCACGAAACTGTCATGTTTGACAGGCTTATTTTAAGAATATATAATTATGCTGATGTCTACTTGTCAGCCTGGGTAGTTTAATATGTATATTCAAGCAATATTGCAGCGGGATAAGTAAGACTCGAACCGGTATGTGTTGCTAGAATGCTTGCTGTTAACAATAGTGAAGAAAATACCGGGTTTGAAAGCGCACGAACCAATGGCAGTAGGCTAGGAAATGTATTTCAGTATGTATACGTAATTGAGAATAGATGAATGTATGTTGGGCCACAAAAGGGAGGAATGAAAGGCAATTATTTATTTAGTTATTTAATTTTAGGAAAACTTACAGCTAAACAGACAGTGGTGCCGATTCCCTTGTTCAGAAACTAAACTAAATTTAAGTTGAGTGCATCTTTTTCTTTCTATTTCATTATGAAAAGGATAGAAGATAAATATTAGTTTAGTCCTGTCAAATTAGTCAGCACCTGACGTAATTTGATGTATTTTTAGTAGTCAACTTTTTAATCACGTCTAAACTTGTGTCAGGCGCTGGTTAATTTGACAGGACTAAACTAAAATTTATCTTCTGTCCTTTTTTTAATGAAATAGAAAGAAAAGGATGCACTGAACTTAAATTTGGTTTAGTTTGTAAACAAGAGAATCGGCACCAGTGAGTAATAGTATAAACAAAATATGGCCAATTACAAGTTTCCACATGTAGTATGTAAATTATATAAATAGAAAATCCTTAATAGACTAAAGTAACACCAAACAGGAAAATTACTATTTACGCTCGAAGAAATTATTACATAAAATTTTCTTTAATTTAACCAAACTAGTATTGAAGAATTCGATCTCAGCTTCCCGGCAGATTGCGTTGTACATACGACTCGCTCTCACCATGCACGAGTTCCGTCTGTACGTAGTGCTACCACTGGGGTGTGCAAGAAATGAGGTCTACGCAAGAACACAGACGGCACACGCAGCCCGATTTTATGTAGCAACTCGGTAACACCATTACATGTGACTGAGATGAGAATGCTAAGGGGGATGTGTGGTCATAGAGTATATATTATACATCTTTAATATTGGTCCAAGATAAAATACACGAAAATTAATTTACACAGGTGAACTTTGTTTTCTAAACAAATGTTGGAAACAACGATTTTTCCCAACAGTTGTTTGTATTCATGAGTGTATTATACAATTATGTTAAATTATTTAAAATTTATTGTATTTTACGCTTATTTGCATTATTTAAAAATCTATAATAGTAAAAAAATATGTACAAGTATCAAAAGGGTTACAGGGCGTCAAAAAGTTCGTCCACATCGCTGTCAACAGGATAAGTGCCCAAAAGGCTGGCAGCACGGCCACGTTGGATGGCAATACTGATTCTTTGGCCAAAAAAGAGGCCCCCCGCCTTCTGGTCACATGAAGAGTCGACCAACCGCCGCTTACCGATTTCCCGAAATACTAGGTGGGCACTCGGACCCCATGGCCCTAGTATTTCAACCCCAAACGGAAACACATAACACAAATAAATTTGCTACTGAAAAGCTTTGACACACGTGTCAAAGTCATATCTAAAATATAAAACACTTTAAAAGCCATTGTCTGCCCAGGATTTTGTCTAGACCATACTAGAAGCTTTACAGCATTCCGTAGTTGTTCCATATCAAACATCCATCCAACAGCTCATCAAAATACAGTTCACCACCAGATCAATAATCGTCCGTCACTCTGAACTCGATCAGGCATCGCAGCCGGATCCGGGACGGACATAAACCTCGATCGAACGTCGGCAGTCGAATAAAAACACACATAAAAGATATGGCCATCGGTATAAATATCTATCTATGTATAACGCTAGCTGTGCCCCGCGGCTTCACCTGCTTTTTTCTTTTTACTCGGAGCCCAAGGGTCGTAGTACGATGTTAAATAGCATTTAATTCTACTCAAGAAATGGGCTAAAGAATACAAAAATAATTTTTCAAATCCGTCTGGTTCCAAAGATAAGCGCGTTAAAACAAACAAACTTTACAGTTAGTTTAGATACGGTCATACCTCTATATATCTATGTATAAAAGATAATATTATGGTCATCTGTAACACATAAGCTGTCATCGTGATGGATGCGCATGACTTGGATTGAGTTTTGTGGGTAGGATGTAAATTGGGAACAGAGCAGATGGGTTCTATGGTTGTGGAGGTATGGGTAGCCTTGGAATCATGCGATACGTTGATTTGGTTGGCATTGGAACAATGCCGAGGAATTAGGGGTATACCCACCATTTCTCTTGCTTAGGTGTCTGTTGACCACTAATGATCTTATAGACTTATAAGTTTTCCCACACCTATTTCAAATAGAAAAACAATCATACTGTTTAATGGCAGACATAAAAGGCTGGTGATGAAATTTTCCCGGAAAAAAATCTCAAATTTCCCGCGACTTTATTTTCTGAACAGAAAAGTTACTGTTATGAAAAATCTGCTCATAAGAAGGTACTACCAAGGTCACTGAAGTTTATTCCCGTCTGCCCCCATTATTCAGTTCTATTCTGTCCGTTTTCACCCTTATGTCATAAGTGATAAGGTTGAAAATTAAACTGTCAGTGAACTCAAAAGTGCTATTATCTTAATAAAATAGAGGCGCAAAACGAGAAATGGCGCTTTTTGCAAAAAAAAATTACGATTCGCGGTTCCAATAAAATTAAACCTGTATGCATTTCATAATCGCGATTAAAAAAGTCTATGTTATGCTTTGACAAGTCACATCTCTTCATTTCGATAGCATCAGTTCTAGTATAACCTTGATTTGTTAACCGCTGCAGCACTTTCAATTACCTAACTATCTAGCAATATTTGTCAGTTGACATTTAATATTATAATCTGGGATTAAACTAATGACTTCCAAAATATTTAAGTATAATTTTAGGCCCACTAAATCTACCTCAATGACATATGGATCGCTTGATTTTTGCAATAGGAAATTGACATTCTAATTAGATGATAACAAGCTCCTAGTTCATATTTCTTGGAGCTTATACGGCTATAACTGGCGCAAAAGGGGAGTGTTCTACACACCTTTGTGTACCCCTCCGGAAAACACAAGGATAGTGATAACACATCATTTGCCTAGCCTTTTACCTGGGCATAACAATCTGGGATTCGGAAAATAATACCGAATAGGCAAAGGTATTATTGGTAGAAAACAAATTTATTTTTTTGGCCTGAAAACTTTCTTTAGGCGCGTTGGGCATTTTTGAGATGGGGAAAAACAATTGAACTCGCGACACCGTTAAACGACCTCTTTTTTGTTGCAGAGTTAGCCGTATTGCTACATTTACAAGCCCAAAAAAAATACGGTGTATTATCAAATGTAAATACTTTCTAAAAATAATCCAGAATCTTCAAAAAAATAAACCGTTTTCACTTTTGTCGGCATTCCCGGAGTAGTCGGTATTTTTTATTTTTATTTTATGTTCTTTGGATATGTAATGAGTAATTGATAAGTCTTTAGTTAAAGACTTAATATTTGTACAACCATAGAATACCTACCAGGAAAACGTTATTTAATTAATGAGCTGAAAAATATTTACGTAGAAATATTCCCTTTGCCATATAATGGGTTTCGACTATTTGATGAGCAGGTTCCAGCTTAATAAGTTGTAGCTGAAGATAGAAGTATTTTATATTAAGCGATTGCCTATCTGACCATCTTTTGATGGTCAGATACGATCATAGGATAATGCTGAGATGCCTAGCAGTCAGATCCTCATTCACAGTTAAAAACAGCGGGGCGTAGAGAATGCGCCCGCGCGTGTCAGTTGAGCGGTTGTCGAGTGAGGCTCGTAAATCTAGTCGCGTGCGCAGATGTCATTAGCGCGGACATCTTATAGTAAAAGTTTTGTGCAGTCCGTATGTAACGAGCGGGAAGAGTTTGTGATTATTTTTTAAGTTATTTATAAAGAGGTTGTTTAAAATATCTTCGAGACTTAATGCTGTACCGGCTATCAGAAACAAGAGGATGTCTCACGTAGCTAACTCCGTTCTGTTGCAAACACTATGTACATCAAACTAAGTAACTTTACGCAAAAATAAATTCTGGGAAACGACTTTTGGGTGACAAATCACTTTTTAAGATAGGACTCAATGTAACTCATTCAAATCATTGTGCTGATAGATGGATTGAATATTACAGGAGTCGTGAAGGTGTCTTAAGTAAAAAAATACATTAAAAACAGGTATTAAAAAAAAACTTGTGAAAAATTTTTAACTTTGACCCCCAATATCTCTGTAACTAGAAGGTTCCCAGGTATGGTCTAGAACAAAAAAATGATCGCAATGACGGGGAGAACAAGTGCCTTTCGGCTTCGTTAAGAGTCTTTTTACACTCTTTATACTCGACTGCCTAAAAAGGAGTGTTATATTTAATTATATTTATATCACCACGGGTAGACCTTTTTAAAAGACCAGGCTGATCATAAAATCTACTCTATAAATTAAATAAGAAAACAGGAAAAATTGATTCCCATAAAAATAACAAGAGCTTCCTCTCATGTAAAAGATAGAGCCATAGAGCCGTACCATAGAGCTGTAACATAGAGGTACAGAGCTATAAATACTCTCTATTACCTATAACATTGTGGTAGCTTTCTTGGAGACACGATGTTGCATTTCCTGCCGATATAAATAAGTACCTTTGAGGACTAAAAGAGGGGTGGAGTCGCCAGGTTAAAATAAAAAAGTACTACCTTTCAAGGGTAAAAGTCAAAACTACTTTGTGCCCGATTAATAGCAATAGGCTCGCCCCCTATTACATGGGACTTAAACTTAACTAGCAAACTTGGGTGTACTATTAGGTACAGCTCTGTCCACCTCCCTTTGAGGATTACAGGCGCGATATTATGTTCAAGTTAAAACTATAAAGGTAAACGAGGATTTTGAACTGAATACAGCGTAAGAATAATTTATACTAGATTATGCCCGCAGCTTCGCCTGCGTTGATGTCGGTTATAGCGACCAAAAGTAATCATGTTTGGATCCCGTTCCCGCAACAAAAACTTGACAAATTATAATAAACTAAAACCTTCCTCGAGAACCACTCTATCCATTGGTGAAAACAGCATAAAAATCGGTGCAGTAGTTTTTGAGTTTATCGCTAACAGACAGACAGACGCGGCGGAGGACTTTGTTTTATAATATGTAGTGATTAAATAATGCGAAAAAGAATGGAAATTCAAGCTCATTGCGGATTTTTTAAAGGATTTCAGCCCAATCAAGATGAGACTTTAATTAAATCAAGAATCAAAAGAACATAATTAACAGTCTAGAATTAAAATCGAAAAACCTTGCACTTGTAACTAAATCTTTATGTAAATAAGCCACATTCAATCAGTCATTCGTATACACGGCTACGTATCAGGCTAAATATGCAGTATAACCTGACCTCACTTTTTTGACACTTCCCGTACAAAAGGTATGTTTCCTGAGAAAAAAAAAATATAATTCTATTTAGTTTATCGAAAAATATCCGTCAGTTAGATTATTAAAAAATATTGGATATGTATTTTTTGTTTTATCAAATCAATAAAAAATAACGAAGATAAAACGCATCAAAGTTCATGAGTGGGGGGGGGGGCTTGTGACGTCACTTTCCGCTAAAAAGTGTTCAGAAATGTGACGTCACACGAGTTGTCAACGCACTGCATCGTCCTCACTTTTAGTTTATGAGAAAAAAAAATACGTGTCCAATACACATGCATACATACATAAACTCACCCCCTTTTCACATGGGGGTAGGCAGAAACCATAGAACGCCACCTGCTACGATCCTTACATACTCCTTTTACCTCGTCCACGTTCAACACGAACACGTACGTGTCCAATATTTTTTGGAAATCTATCTGATGGACTAATTATATTTTTTTGGTCAACTACCCTATTAGAGATCAGCTTAAACTGGTTTACATAGTTTGATTGGTCGTCGTGCGTACCTACTTCATAATTAAATCGACAATTTCATTATTAATTATATTCACTCATTGAAATGACTGTCCACAAGATTAGTATATTTCCCGAATCAAGTAATTTCGCCTAAAATAACTAAATAATCTATTATGTGATCAACTAACTAAGAAAGCCATTACGTACACATTAAACCTAGCTTTTAATCTTAGTGCATAACATCTGATGCTATCTAAAAACCTAAGTTTATGTCATACATAAAAGTTTACATAACTTGTAATGTGGAAGTCTCCGCGTCTTTCCTGTTCGTCTCGGGTCGTCGCTCCGGCGGTTGCATAATAATGTCCCCTGGGGTTAGGGCTGCCATCTAATTAAGGGTGGACGGGGTAAATGATCCTTTTTTTTTTACGGATGGGAAATCATCAAATGACTTCTCCCGCTCTGGGCGGAGCTGAAGGGAGTGTCAGACTTGTACTGACTAAAACCCATCCATGTTCCTTCCTTGCCCTTTGTGTTCTAGGGCCGCGGTATCTCTTTCGAACAGTCCCGCAGCCCTGGCAGGCATCGGCCCTCTCGGGTAAAAGATCCCTGATGTCATTATACATAATTATGTTGTGTTCCAGGTGGAAGCTACTTTCGTTCTTGATATACATTGTCATCATCATCCACAGCCCCACTTCACCCACTGCTGGGTATAAGCCTCTCTTTGCTTGTGTCAAGCTCCACGCTCTTGTGCCTGCCTCATCCAGGATATTCCCGCAATGGCAACGGCAATGGTCGGCCAACACTCCTCATTCCATTCCTTGGACGCCAATCGGTCACAGCGTTACTCCACCTGCCATTACAGCGCCTTGCTAGATGTCCTGCCCAACTCCATTTGAGTTCCATAAAGCGATTTCAAATATCGAAGACCTTCGTTCGTCTCCGGATTTCGACGTTTGGAACTCGGTCTATTAGTTTATACACATTACATACGTACATTTTTTTTTTACATTTTTACGTTCGTTTTTTTTTTTAATACATTGTAGGACGGAGGTCGTGGGTTCGATTCCCACACAGGACAAATCTTTGTGCGATGAGTACGATTATTTGTTCTGTATCTGGGTGTATAATTTATCTATAATATGTATGTATTTAGAAATATATAAGTATGTTTATCAGTTGTCTGGTTGCCATAGTACAGGCTCTGCCTAGTTTGGGATCAGATGGCGGTGTGTTGGTTGTCCCAAGATATTATTATTATTATTATTATATTATTTTTTTCGGCTGCAATTATAAGTGGTAATTATCACGTCCTACTCCGTGCCTCGAAAAGTACGTTAAGCCGTTGGTCCCGGCTGTCATTCGTGGATCTTTGAGAGTTGTTACGCGACGTCACACGCCCGAAAGTCTGACAACCAATCTTACCAAGAGTTATCCAACCCAGATAGGCAATCGCTTCATGTAAAATAGTAATATTCAGCTGCATCCGGATTGAATAGAAGTCGACCCCAGTATGTATAGTCGGAGCTAGGCAGATTTATCATCACGAACTATTCTTATCTCCTTTTAGGTATTTTCGGTGGTCACCCATCCACGGACTAACCTAGGCAAGCGTAGCTTAACCTGAAGATCGACTCTAGCCGCTGTTATTATGTAGCCACGAGCTCCACATCATTATCATACCCATCATTCCTTCTTACCTTGGGTTGGTTCATATAGCCTTTTTTGGAGTTAAAGCCTCAACCTTGTGTCAATAATACCTTGATCCACAAGTCTCAATTCAAAACAAATCATTTATTTTTAAGAATCCAAGTTTCCTGGCGGCCGAGACAAGAGCATTTTACAAACAATATGCGTTACCGGTAAAGTGTCGGGTTCACTAGAGTAATGTGATCTTAACATCGCATTGTCTGCCATGAGTTATGACATATTGTAAGTTCAGACAAAGGCGACTGTGACCGCTCCGGAGTTCAATTTAAACTGATTTCTGATTGAACTATCGTATTACCGGAAACAATGATGTGTTATTGGTATGGGAGATGAACTCATTGATGATCAGAAAACGGATGTAACTTAACCCTTAATATGGCGGAGATAAAAAATATTGAAAAACCAGGATTTGTGTTATTACTTTTACGTTTTTTGTTTATTTCTCTATGGTCAAAAAGCTGAGGTGGTAAGCAATTGCCTTTTGCCTTATTAAGGGTTAAGACCATTGCAGGATTAGGCTAAAATATCTCTATTAAGAAACGATGGATGGATTGTGTGAAGGATGATTTGGCTAGAAAGGAGGTGACTGCTGAGATGACGAGTAATAGAGAAGTATGGGAGAAGAAGACATGCTGCGCCGACCTCAAATAAAATGGGATAAGGGCAGGAGAATGACGAACATGGTCATGGTCTCTGTATTCATATCTTTTATTTATTTATTTGGATCTCCAAGGAGCTCGTGGCTAAACAATAACAGCCGCTCGGGTCGATCTTTAGGTTAAGCCGTGCTTGCCTAGGTTGGTCTGTGGATGGGTGACCACCCATCACATACCGAGTTTCCTCCGTGCCTCGGAAAGCACGTTAAGCCGTTGGTCCCAGCTGTCATTTGAAGATCTTTGACAGTCGTTAAAGTAGTCAGTGGCCCAAAAAGTCTGACAACCAGTCTTACCAAGGGGTATCGTATTTCCCGGGAGTAACTGGGTTGTGGAGGTCAGATAGGCAGTCGCTCTATGTAAAATACTGGTATTCAGCTGCATCCGGTTAGACTGGAAGCCGACCCCAACATAGTTGGGAAAAGGCTAGGCAGATGATGATGATGATATTTGGATCTCCAACAGAAACTACACAATTACATGCAAGAATGCACAGAACAGGGACAAACACAAGTGTGCGCTTCCAATTATAGGAGACCACATCATTCACTTATAGTCTAGGTACATACAATTTTGATAAGATCAGCAATCTAGATAAATTAAAATAAATTACACGGAAAACATACAGAGAAAACAAGGTGAATTACGTAAAAGATGAATTAAATAATGGAAATGGAAAATAAAAAAAGTGTGTGTGTGTACTTATGTACACTCGTTAGAAGTTATACTTCTTTTAAAAAAAAATATCTGTCGCCTTATCTCAGCCAGCAGTAGATTAAAAATAAAAAACCTAGGCTTGTCAATATCTGACACTAAGCTAACTTCAGGGTGTATGTTGACTAGCTAACTTCATGCTGTTAAATTTAGGTGTCGGTGTGCGCGCGCATCGTAAAAAATTACTCTCATCATTTTTCCCTAACGCGCCATAAGAAGTATAACTTCAAAAATTATAATAACAATACAAGAACGACAAAATATTACGACTTGGGTACATCTTAGATATAAAAAAGGGGGTCCCATACAACAAGGTGATTTTTTTGCCGTTTTTGTCTAATGTTGTAGAGATAATGGTACGGAGCCTTTCTTGCGCGAGTCCAACTCGCTCTTGGCCAGTTTTTTTTTTAATAATTCACGTAAATATTGTATGTGGGTTCAGAATGATGTATTGAATACGTGGTACCGTTTCGGCGCCGGTTTCTTTCTTTCTCCTCTCATAGAGAGGAGGCCTGTGTCCCAGCAGTGGGAACATTAAAAAAGGCTGATATGATGATGATCCTTTCCACATTGCATATTTCCTCCACTTTAACATTTTAAATAACTAACTAGTCTAAAATCAACGGCATCATGGTAGCCCTAAAAGAGTGCGGCCGTGGCAGTCGCCAGCGATCGATTTACGACCGCCAAGTAACGTGTTCGTAATACTATGAAATATCTATAAATATACCTGCCGTGTATTGACAGATTAAATGTATGTTCAAGCTGCATTTCTTTCTAATGGATTTTAAATAGTCTTATGTGAAGTTAGAATAGTATAGAAGGTGGAATTAAATGCTTTGACATGAGAGAAGCTTGTGGCTTAATAATCACAGCCACTAGGGTCGATCTTTAGGTTAAGCCGTGCTTCCCAAGGTTGGTCCGTGGATGGGTGACCACCCATTACATATTGAATCTCCTCCGCGCCTCGGAAAGCACGTTAAGCCGTTGGTACCGGCTGTCATTTGTAGATCTTTGACAGTCGTTACAGGTAGTCCAGGTACCAGGTATTACCCAGTAATAACTGGGTTGTAGAGGTCAGATAGGCAGTCGCTCCATATAAAATACTGGTATTCAGCTGCATCCGGTTAGACTGGAAGCCGATCCCCGCATAGTTGTGAAAAGGCTAGCGAGATGATATTAGCAAATTATGGTATCATTTGCTATGAAGTACCCTAAGACTGGATGTCAGACTTTCTAGCCACTAACTTCTTAACGACGGTCACGACCAACCAAAAATAAAAATCACTAATGAGTATTAAAAGGAACTGATACTCTTCATGTACTCCTAAGTAATAATACTCCGGAACTTACAGAGTTACAGCTATACGAACCTTACGGTACATAACATCCATCTGGGTCAGTATTGGAAGCATAGCTGTCGAAGTGACAACACATAAATATCTTTCGGAGTTTGATGAGTTTGCCTTAAATTATTTACCATTAAAATTATGTCTCAAAAACTATGTTTCTGTATTTTCTTGTTATATTCATTTTTCCTTCTATGTGTAACATACAGGATGTAAACAGACTCTTCACGAAGCCGTCAACCAAGCATTATGTACATCAAACTATGTAACTTTACGCAAAAAATTGTGCTGGGAAATTACTTTTTTTTGGGCTGAAACATCACGTTTTACAGTAGGACTCAATATAACGCACTCAAAACATGCTGATGGATGTATTGAATAGTAAAGGGGTCTTGGAGGTGTTCAAAGTAAAAATCTTACATTAAAAACATGTATTTAAAAAAAAACTTGTAAAAACGTTGGAACTTTGACCCCCAATATCTCCGTAACTAGAAGGTTCCCTGGTATGGTCTAGAACAAAAAAAAGATCACAATGACAGGGAGAACAAGTGCCTTTCAGCGTCGTTAAGAGTCTGTTTACACCCTTTATTATCTTAAATATATTTGTGTGAGGAACTTTCGAATGGGTAGTCCATAATCCATGAACTAAGTTATAAAATAGAATGCTTCTTGTCCCGTAGAACGTTCCCGTGGAATAATTTCTGACAATCACAACAGCACTACGAGATTTTGAAAAAAAAAAATTTTGATCAGCCTCGGGTAATTTACTATTTCAAATCGTTGTGGACACATATCCCGCTAACTGACAGTTACGTAGAAAGAGAGCCTGTCATAATGTTATTGAATCATCAAGTTCCGCGACCTGAATGGTAATGAGTTACGTAGAAATATTGTTTGTTTTTTTGTTGTGGTTATATTCCATTGAATCGAAGTGAAGGGCGTGTGAAATTTGGAAGTTTCGAATATATTCTTATTGGTATTTTATGGGTGTTTTGTTTTTAATCAGTAGAAATAATTAGCGTGATTATCTGGCATCTGTCAGAAATATTATCCACTAAAACGTCAGCGGGTACTGCGGGACCCGGCAATAAAAAACGCTTAACCGCCATTGGGTACTCGAGGCCCCGGGTTTCTAAAATTGACATTATTGACAATGACATAACAGTGACACTTGACAGTTCAAACAAGGTTTAACTGTGGCGCGCCACTGTAAACGTTTTGACTATTTTTTCTGTGTTTTAAATCGTTGTTTTATATTAAAATTTACTGCAAACAGTAATTTTTGAAGAAAGCGGACCGTTATATATATATCTTACGATGCTGATATTTCAATGAGTTGTGTCATTCTGTAGAGGAGGCTTACCCTTTGGAAAATCTCTCTGACAGGGTGAATGGATAACCCACAGTGCCGTAAATTAAAATTTAAATCCAATATCCTGCTGACTTTCAAATCATCTCATATATTACCATGAATGTGCGCAGATGAATTTTTGTTTTATGTTATAGAAATGTAAAATGGAAATGAACTTGAGGTCGTTTTCGTAATTGGACGGTGAGTAATGGGCTAGCTCGCCGTCCGTCCGTCTTTTGACGACAGGCCGTGTTGACGGCGCGTTCGTGTTCCACGCGCGCCTCAAAGAGATGTCAGCAAGCAGGGTCATGTCATTGTCAATAATGCCAATTTAAGGAACCCGGGGCCTCGAGTACCCAATGGTGGTTAAGCGTTTTTTTATTGCCGGGTCCTGCAGTACCCGCTGGTGATTTAGTGGATTACCAATCACCCTGCATACAATTAGCTGTTCGTGGTTGTACGAAATTATCTAAGTTTCCGATTAAAACCGGTCGATAACTAGAGTAGAGACGTCGTTTATCATTATTCTTATTAGCCATAACATTATTATTTATGACATAATTATTACGGCTTGGACATAATAGTGATTAGATGAATTTCATTCCATAGTAATGAGGTCTCCTAAATTAATGATTTTTAGGAATTCTTGGTTTTACAAACGGAAAATAGTTAAGTTTCTTAATCAAAAATAGTTAAGTTTTTTTCGAGATCTGCCTCTTTGTTTTAATGGTCGTAAGTTAAAATGCTGCGTCGAGTTCGTTCTCTTTGCCGTAAAAAAGAATTATTATTTTATTTTTACCCGCGTGTTTTTTTTTTATTTTTTATTAAGACATGGGCTTGCTCTTGACCTCGATCTCGCCTGATGGAAAGCGATGGATGAGGTAATGTTTCTTTCTGTAAAATAGCAAAATCTGGGTAGCAGTCCAGAGTTTTGACTAACGCCCAATAAATTGACATTAGACTTGCTCTTTATTAGGGACATCACTGGTAGTATCTAAATATCTACCAAGAAAATACACAAAGCCAAGTATGAATATGTGTTTCATCATTTAATTCTATCTAAAGTGCTGTTTTTAATTTTAGATCGATTTTATATGTATGATAATATTATTAATAAGAATACTAATCACAGAATATTATACACTACATAGAATAAAAACTAAATATTAACAAAAGAAGGGATTAATTTATATAAAACAATCTAACTAACTAAATAAACAACAGTACGCTTAGGAGTCTAAGTACTCCTCCATATCGCTGTCAGCCGGAAACGTGGCCAGAAGACTGGCAGCATTGCCACGTTGAATGGCAATGCATATACTTCTTATTTAACCATAGACATAATATTTAGTGTTATTATCAGACCATGCCAAGTCCGAAATTATTAGGTAGCACGTGGCTTTACGTATTCGAACATCCGGCGGTCTTTGCTTAAATTATTTATTTCACATTATGGACGGCTAGCTTATGATATAAGCATAACTAAAATCCCACAACAAATCAAATATTAACAAATCCAACTGGTTTTAGGCTTAACACTTTTCGAATTCCAAATATTTATGAAACTCATAAACTATCAGATTATAACAATAACATAAAAATGTCTATAATCTTCTACAAATCATCATCTGCCTAGCCTTTTCCCAACTATGTTGGGGTCGGCTTCCAGTCTAACCGGATGCAGCTGAGTACCAGTATTTTACATGGAGCGACTGCCTATCTGACCTCCACAACGCAGTTAGTACTGGGTGATACGATACCCCTTGGTAAGACTGTTATAACCTTCAAATAAATGCCTAAAATGCTGCGTGCGTGACTCTCAAAAATATGTCTACCGCGTTGATGTCTTTAGTTAGGGCAACATTTTTAATCGCAATTGTTTTTTTTTTACGTTTGTTTTGTAAACAGAAAACTATTACTTACTGATACTGTTCGCCTGTGTCGTCCCACTGCTGGGCAAAGACCCCATGACCAGTTTTTTGGTACCAGGGCTAAGATACTACTACTTATTTTCTATTATTAAAAAAAAAATGAAGCAAGAAATTTTGCCTTACAATATTAATTAAATATTTATACGCGTAATTAATAATAATTGTTACATAGCCCAGCTGCAGTAAGACGCTGGTTTCTCTCGTAAACTATAGATAGAAGATAAGGCCTCAAGTTTAAGTTAATTAACTTAGCTTCATGCTCTAGATGGCGGCTATGGTGGAAATTAAAAATAAACAGATGGTTGTCATCTTGGGAAAGTTGTGTACTTGAAAAAGTTAAGTGACCATTTCACTGAAGGTTATTGAAAGTGCTATCAACTTATCTTATAAAAAATGTGTCACTCATTATCATCATAATCTGCCGAGCCTTTTTCTAACTATGTTGGGGTCTAGTCTTACCGAATGCAGCTGAATACCAGTATTTACATAGAGCGACTCCCTATCAGGGCACATTGCTCGCAGAACGGATGGCCGATGGGGCTGTAAAGTTCTTGAGTAGCGACCGCGAACCAGAAGTCGTTGCGTTGGAAGGCCTCCCACTAGGTGGACCGATGACCTGGTGAAGGTTACGGAGATCCGCTGGATGCCAGTTGCACGGGACCGGTCAATGTGGCGACACTTGGGGGAGGCCTATGTCCAGCAGTGGACGTCTTATCTGATCTCCACGGCTGTCAAAGATCTATATATGTCAGCTGGGACCAACGGCTTAACGTGTTTTTTGAGGCACAGAGGAAACTTGGTATGTAATGAGAGGTCACCCATGGTGGTTTATATAAAACCTATTTGGCCAAAAGAAAATCAGAATATAATAAATATCTTTTTGTCAACAAAGACTCTCAACATAAGATTTACGTTCAGCCCATAATTTAAAGATATTATTACATGAAAACATCTATCAATAGTACCTCAGCAAAACAAGCGAATATTATAAGTCATAGCGTCGAAAGAGAAAGGTGGCATCACTGGCGTCGGCGTCGCTGAGACAGGCCGAATTCCACCGCGATTAACAGAGCGCGACCGACTTGTGGTTAACTTAAGTTTAACCGACATTCAAGGGTTACTGTTAAAACTTGTTTTAGGTTTTATAGCAAGGAAAGAGTGTTATACTAGAATCTGTGTTTTAAAATGCTTGATTGGTTGTGGTTTCCGCTGAATCGACTGGTTTTGTCTTGGTCTTGTTTTTTTTAAACGTTGCCTCGCACTGGGTCTTTCTCCTGTATCGTGGGTGCGTTTACAAACGTTTAAACTCACATACACAAACAGCTACAGTAAATCTATACAAATAAATAAAATTGAAGTGACTGTTTGTTTTTACTGAATGCATATGAAAGTTTATACGGTACTTGTAACAAAAAACGTATTTTTTTTTGTCTATAAGTGTCTTTTTGTTCTGGCTAATCTTCGAAACGGCTCGACTGATTTTGTCGGGTCTTTAACAGGCAGACAGCTGATGTTATAAAGAATAACTTAGGCTTTTATGTTAGAACAAGGATTAGGATTTCATGCAAACAAATTAAAACTCTTGAAATCGTTAACAAAATCCAAATGGGGAAGTAATATTTTGACAATAATTTCATACCAACGATGGTTACACTAGCAAATAATATTAATTTCGGTTTTGTGATTATATAATCACAAGCACCAAACCATTTATAATGTTATGAATAGTTATGATAGAATGAGTTTAAAATAAATTATGTTGCACTACTTAGTAAATTGCACTAAACCGCAGTTGTTGTAATACACTAACGAAATACACAAAAGAAATATTATTAAAAAAACACACATGCAGGCAGTCAGTGACGCGAGTGTGGCTGTCATTTGTAGATCTTTGACAGTCGTTACAGGTAATAAGTAGCCTGAAAGTCCGACAACCAGCCTTACCAAGGGGTATTGTATTACCCAGTACTAACTGGGTTGTGGAGGTCAGATAGGTAGTCGCTCCATGTAATATATCGGTATTCAGCTGCATCCGGTTAGACTGGATGACGACCCTAACATAGTTGGGAAAAGGCTAGGCACATGATAGTGATGAATAATTTACACAAAGTAATGCGCCGGTTCAGGTTCAAACCTACGATTTGCAACTCGTTTCCATAACATAAACATCACGCCTGTAATCCCCGAAGGGTTAGGCAGAAGTGTACTAATGTAAATAGTACACCCACATTCCGCCAGTTAGGTTTTTAACCCCATGTAATAGGGAACGAGCCTATTGCCATCAACCGGGCACAAATCCAGACTCCGTAGCTGCTATTGAGAAATTCCTGATGGAAAATCCCAATAGCACTTTGCCCGACCTGGGAATCGAACCCAAGTCCTCATGCTCAGCAGTCGTGCTTGTCACCACTAGACCAACGAGGCAGTCTCAACTCGTTTCCACTAAACTACCATTGCTCTCTCTAGCTTCTCACTACATTTTAGGAGATTTTATAAGCAGAGAGTTTATTAAACTTCATAAAACTAGGAAAATAATCAAACGCCAGTGCCAAATACCAATAAAACTCTGTACTTAACTCTCAAGTAGATTAGAATGGTACCTTTTCTTTTTTTTTCGGTTTGGAAATCATCAAATGACTTCCCCCGTTCTGGGTAGAGCGAGAGGGAGTGTCAGACTTGTACTGACTAAAACCCATCCATGTTCCTTCCTTGCCCTTTGTTTTCCGCGGTATCTCTTTCGAACAGTCCCGCAGCCCTGGCGGGAATCGCCCCTTGCGGGCCCCTCCCTGATTGCTGACATCTCTTTGAGGCGCGCGTGGAACACGAACGCGCCGTCAACACGGCATTAGAATGGTACTTCAGACAAGGAAAAGACACAGCCTAATGAAATATGTCATAACTGCAGTCTCCAGTCATTTCCTGACTTTCACTGGTCAATCTTGATGGAGTAACCAGTCGACAATTCATTACAATACTGTATTACGCCATAGTGTGTTGCTACAATTTCTACACGTTATAGCAATGCGTATCGACTTGGTTTGCTAACGAAATTCAATCCCTGTAAACTGGGATTGAAGTTTCAAATTACCGTGTCTTGTAAGATTTTGTTTTTCTTGGGCAACCCCAGTTTATTTATTTTTTTCGGATGGGAAATCATCAAATGCTCCTCCCGCTCTGGGCGGAGCGGAAGGGAGTGTCAGACTTGTACTGACTAAAACCTATCCATGTTCCTTCCTTGCCCTTTGTGTTCCAGGGCCGCGGTATCTCTTTCGAACAGACCCGCAGCCCTGGAAGGCATCGGCCCTTGCGGGAACCTCCTTGTTTGGGGCAACCCCAGATCAGACTAAAATATTACAGGGAATCAGTGATTAAAAAACAAAACGTACTGAAATAAAAAGGAACCCAAATACTTCATCCATCTCAAGTTCTGGCCAGTTCATCATAATCATCTACCTAACCTGTTCCCAACTATGTTGGGGTCGGCTTCCAGTCTAACCCAATGCAGCTGAATACCAATATTTTACAAGGAGCGACTGCCTATCACCACATTGGCATTGGACCGGACACGTTGGAAATCTATTGGGGAGGCCTATGTTCAGCAGTGGACAGCAACGAGCTGAAATGATGATGATGATGATGACTGCCTATCTCACCTCCACAACCTAGTAACTTAATTGGGTAACAGTTCTTGCAGTTCTTCTCCATATAAAACGAAAAATTGGAACCGTGGAGTATAAACTGAATTTTTTGTAAGTTTATTACTGTAATGTATGTTAAAATACCTATCAAAATACTAATTGTATTTTGGTAGGTATTTTATAGTATTAGACTTAATTTATTCTTTAAATATAAATGCATATCTTTTGATCTGCTTCTAAGTGCTCGGGACAATTTCTCTTAGATAGCAAATATTTCTATTGGTACACACGGCGACATCAAGCTATACATTTTCAGTATAACATGGCCTCGCTTTGTATAAGTTGCCCATACTATAAGAGATCCACATAAACTGGTTTTGTATAGCTTAATTGGCCGCCGTGCGTATACTAAGAAAGACTTTGGGAGAAAATGTAAAATAAATAAAAACTGGAAAAACATGTTCAGTGACAAGGCTGTATATTGTCCATCAGACTCTCATGGAGCTCATTTGTTTGTTAATAGAACTAGTTGATAGTGCGGCTTTGCCCGCGTGGATGTTGGTTATCTCGACCAAAAGTAATTATGAAATTTTGATCCCGTTGCCGCAACCTATGGGAACCTATTCCAGGGATTCCACCATACATCATTTTGTTATATCTCAAAGGGTTTACGCAGCGTTTTCGTTGAAAGCTCCCAGACGGCTTATTCTTTCCGACACCTCCAACAAATATCATTATATTTTAGCCAATGTATACAAAAACTTGACAAATTATATACTAAAACCTTTCTCGAGAACCACTCTATCTATTAGTGAAAACAGCATGGAAATCAGTGCAGTGGTTTTTGAGTTTATCGCGAACAGACAGACAGACGCGGCGGAGGACTTTGTTTTATAATATGTAGTGAAGTGAATATAGGCAGGTATAACGTCTTATGTAAACATAACATAGTTATAACAAAAGGTCATAATCTAACTCTCGCTTACCGAGAAAGTGCGTTTTGTTTGGTCTTCACTTGACAACACTACACTCACTCACTCACTCACTTACTTTATTTAAAAATACTATACTAGTCAAGCTATCGAAAGGTAGACGTTAGAAAAGGTTCACTCCTCGCAATGCTCTGGGGCCTGCTTTAAAAACTTTTGTTATAAAGCCGTAACACGGATGACAACGGCAATACCCATGAAAAACAATAAAAAGTAATCACTACGCCTGTAATCCCCGAAGGGTAAGGCAGAGGTGTACATGCCTTTACGTGGAAAGTAAGGGTTATGGGTTTATGGGTTTAATAGGGGGCGAGGCTATTGCCCTCTACCGGGTCTAAATCCAAGCTCCGTGGCTGCTACTGAGAAATTTCTGATCGGAAAACCCAATATCACTTGGCTCGTCTTGGAAATCGAACCCAGGACCTCAGGCTCAGTAGTTGCGCTTGCGATCAACGAGGCAGTAAAAATAAAGCAAAAACTAAATTGCAGAAACAGTGTTGTCCTATTTGACCTAAAGTTGACTGATAGAGATTGACTTGTGGCATTAAATTCGCTTATGTACCACTTTTGTACATGAACTATTACATACATAATAACACACATAGTACACATGGTATAGATATCGCGTTTTCAGTGTTAATGATAATTTATTTAACACTTCAAGCACAAAGTATAGAGGCGGACTTAATTCCTTAGGCATTTTCTACCAGTCAACCTTTGGGAGACAAACAGTGGAAGGTGATATATCTGAAAATGTTTTTCATTTCATGTTTATTTTTGAAGTGAAAACTTCTTTAGCATCGTTGTGATTTAAAAGTCGATGAAACGAAAGAGACAGACGAATAAATTAATAAGAGTTAACGTGAAGAGTTAATGAGATAGGAAGCATTATACAGTGTTTATCTTGAAGCCAAAATTTTTGAAGGTTTCACTTCTACCACGTGTGAATTGCACACATGTTTTTTTGGTAATTTTAATGGCCATGACAGTTTAAAAACTTACATTGTACATGAATATGGTTTCGTGACAGTCAGCTCTTTTGTCTGTAACAGTTACTGGCTTGCAAAATGTTCCACGATAAACTAAGCCATTTTCGTATATTCCATGATATCATGGTAAGTTATCTCATCGATTTTAGTACATTATTATGTGATCGCATGCCTACCTTCCATTATGTGAACCTTCTGCGTATCTCTCTATTTTATGGTGTTACTTTCCCAAATCTAAGTACTGATTGTCATTGCATTGTGATATAATATTATTGGCATTCGATAACCATACTGCCTGTCGATTGAATTGATGACTTTTCGTAAACTAAGGGCAGCGTTTTCATTCCTCGGATAAGTTTTTCCTGAAGAATAATCGTTTAACATGAGCAATCATCAGATACGTGAGCGATAGCCACTGCGAAGAGAACAAGTGACGCACGTGCGTGTCGCTTGACGCATGAGGTCGTGACCGAGGCATAAACACGGTCGTGTAACATTGCTTTTTTTTTTTACAAAATCTATTTCTCAATGATTATTCTTCATACATAATAACCTTAACATTTGATCATTTTTTTTCAAACCTAATATATCATTACCTGTGTTATATCTGAAGAGTTTGGGACAATACTGTCTTCAACTGAACTCAAATCCAGAATCCAGGTTCATAGAATATCTCCAATAACACTTTTCGCAACCTGGGAATCGAGCCAAAGACCTCATACTCAAAAGTAGCACTTGCGACCGAAGTTATCAAGCATTTTTTTTTTCAATTTCCACCATATTGCTCCAGACACTAATTCTGCAATATCATAATATATCGAAATACCTATAATTTAACCGTAAACACAGTATTACAGCATTCCTATACTAAATTACGCCAAATGCATTGAGTTTCATAACTGATTCGTTTTCTAATCTTTGAAGTTTTCCTTCAAAAACAATTTATTTACACTAAAATGGACCTTGTTTCCTTGAGAATAGAGGTGATGGATTGATTTGGTAAACTCGCAAGTGAGGCGTAGGCATAAATTGATCAGTAACACGCAATTGTAATTGTATTGAAATCTAATTGCGCAAGCGCAGTTTAGTTCTGATGGCTCGTTAGTTTGTTAACAATGAATGGCAGGTTACCTTTATATTAGAATGATTTCTATGTCCAAATCAGGCTTTGGTTCATTGCTAGCTTGTATTGAAAAAAACTGGCCAAGTGCGAGTCGGACTCGCGCACGAAGGGTTCCGTACCATTATCTATACAACATTAGATAAAAACAGCAAAAAAATCACGTTTGTTACAACAAACGTGATTTTTTTGCCCATTATTATTTTATTCTGGCTTTAGTATTTGTTGTTATAGCGGCAACAGAAATACATCATCTGTGAAAATTTCAACTGTCTAGCTCTCACGGTTCATGAGATACAGCCTGGTGACAGACAGCCAGACAGACAAACGGACAGTGGAGTCTTAGTACTAGGGTCCCGTTTTTACCCTTTGGGTACGAAACCCTAAAAAGAACTTGTGAAAAAATTTGAACTTTGACCCCCAATATCTCCGTAACTAAAAGGTTCCCAGGTATGGTGTGGAAAAAAAAATGATAGCAATGATGGGGAGGACAAGTGCCTTCCGGCTTCGTTAAGGGTTTTACACCCAATATGTTGATGAATCGAGAGGGAGAGGAAGACCAAAGGAAAGATGGATGGATTTTGTCAGGAAAAATCATCATCTTCATCTACCTACATTGCCTAGCCTATTCCCAACTATGTTGAGGTCGGCTTCCAGTCTAGCAGCGGAATACCAGCATGGAGCGACTACCTATCTCACCTCCACAACCCAGTTAGTACTGGATCATACGATACTCCTTGATAAGGCTGGTTGTGTGAGGAATGAAATGAAGGAAAAAACAGTAAATGATAGCGTGATTGAAAGAGTAAATGATAGTGTAAAAGTTGCACTGTTAAGATGAAATGCGGATGGTCTTTTTTCTATACAAACGATCTCGCCTGTTTTCTTTCTGGTTTATGACTTTAAAGCTATGATTTTTTACAGTTAAATAAGTATCAACATCTTCTATGTCCCTATGTTCTCCTATTTGCTGATACATAATCTGTCCAAGCACTTGAACCTTTACAAAATGCTCAAAATTGCCTATTTAGATCGCCTGTCAACAAAGGTTTAGTGTACAAACAACTATTAATGAAAAATGAAATATCTTTTAAATTGGTCGAATATTGGAGGAGGAAATAGTCGAGAACCAAACTTCTAATTATGACTTTTAACTATAGTTGTCTTTATCGCAACAATGTCGAAATCACGCTCGCAGAGAGACAGGGATAGTTTCTTCAAATATCTACCGTGTTTCCTCTTAATTACTTTGGTTTTACATATCGTACCTACCTTCTATGCTAAACTAAATTTAAAATAAACTTCACTATCACTATCATCACTCACTACATATTATAATACAAAGTCCTCCCCCGCGTCTGTCTGTTGGCGATAAACTCAAAACCTACTGCACCGATTTTCATGCTGTTTTCATCAATGGATAGAGTGATTCTTGAGGAAGTTTTTAGTATGTATTTTGTCAAGTTTTTGTATACATTGGCTAAAATATAATGATATTTGTTGGAGGTGTCGGAAAAAATAAACCGTCTGGGAGCTTTCAACGAAAATGCTGCCTAAAATCTTTGAGATGTAACAAAATGATGTATGGTGGAATTGTGTATCTCATATAGGTCTACCGAAAAGTCCGCGATGGCATATGTCTGTCTCTTACTTTTGGTCGCGATATCAGCTAGTATTAAATAAATTAAATAGCAAAGAACTCTCTTCTATTCTCATAATAAAAAATAATCAAGCAAGCAATGATGAATGAAGCCAGATTGTTATCTGAGAAAGTCATTTGGTATGACCGAGTTCTGGTTGATACGGATTCACTGTGTATGTACTCTTAGTTATATTGTATGTTTTTTCTTTCTTTTTAATGGGATGCTAAAGAATGTTATGGGCAAAACTCTATGAAGGTCAAATTCTTTTGCTTGCTATAAAGACATGATTATTGTCACAAATCTACTATATATTAGTAGATAGTATTATTATTAGATAGTATTGTAGTGTGTACGGAGTCTACACTACAAAATTAGGTACACGCTTTTAAATTTATCTCTTTATATTTATTTTAAATCAGTTAAGACATGTTTTTTTTTATATTCACAGATATTTTTCTATCTGTCATTCTAACAATCTATATTTTTGAAGTTATACTTCTTTTGGCGCGTTAGGGAAAAATGATGAAAGTAAATTTTTAAGATGTGCGCGCACACCGTCTCGAAAAACCGACACCCTGAATTTAGCTAGTCAACATTCACCCTGAAGTTAGCTAGTCAACATTTTATTTTGTTACGCGAAGGAAGTATAACTTCTTACGTGCGTAATAAGTACATACACATTTTTTTTATTCCACTTTTGCATTCAAAGGTATTTACTTCATAAAGCTGCCAGTATCAATCGGCTGCCAGAACAATATATTATCATAAGTCCTCTACAGTATTCTGAACATTGAGTGTGTAGTATGTACTGTATCATTAAAAAATGGTACATTCTGTAGCAATAAAGATGTGGTATATATCAAACTAGGTTTTGCCCGCGCCTTCACTTGGTCGGAAACGATTACACCAAGAAATGTATACTATGTGTTATGCCTCAACTCAGGTCATGATCTGTCGTGACAAATAAACAAACTCGCTTTTTTTAATATTAGTTAGGTATAACCCCTTGGGCTTATGTTACTACACATAGTAAAATACTTTTCTCTTGTATTCTATCTTATCATTTTGTTTTTCTTCACAAAATCCATCTAGATTTTGTTTAGTGTCGCTTTCCGTTCATCAGCAACGATCTTTCAGTCGCATTGAGCAGACACTTACTCTGAATCCAATATCATTAAACAATATAATTTCTTTAGGTGGTTTATAATATGTAATTTTATCTTTATTTAATTATGGATTGACTAACTATCATCATCATCATCATCAGCCTATAATGTTCCCACTGCTGGGACACAGGCCTCCTCTCTGTGAGAAGGAATGGGCTATAATCCACCACGCGGGCCCAGTGCGGATTGGTAGATGTCACATGTCTTCGAATTTTCGGTTCTAGGACATGCCGGTTTTCTTCACCGTTTTTGAGAGCAGTGGTGATGAAATAAATTACACAAAGTAATGCGCCTGCCTTTGTTCGAACCCACGAGTTTTCGTAAGTCAGTTTCGCTACCACTGGGCCACCGCTGCTCTCTATATGCATTAATAATTAATAACTATTAAAAAAACTAAAATAAATAAACTAACAACAAACTACATATAAAAGGGCTTTGAAAAACTTCTCCTCAACGCTGTCAGCTGGTAATGTGCCCAAGAGACTCGCAGCGTTGGCACGTTGTATGGCAACACAGCCTCTGGCCAAGGTAAAAGACA
Source organism: Lycophotia porphyrea (assembly GCA_950005105.1). Lineage (NCBI taxonomy): Eukaryota > Metazoa > Arthropoda > Insecta > Lepidoptera > Noctuidae > Lycophotia > Lycophotia porphyrea. Next base: position 14,620,128 of record OX465406.1, read on the forward strand.
GCCCTTGGGTCACGGGAAGCGTCAACAAGGCGTTTTGAATTTCTTTTAGATGTTTATTATATTATTTTGCTACAAATCATAATTATCGTAATCACAATTTTATATCATAGCACTGAGCTACTTACCAACCAGTGCACTTTAGATACACAACATATAAAAGTTATGAATATATACAATGTGTGTTTATGTCGGACTGTATGCTCTTAAAACATGGTCAAAATAATTTGACTTTCTTTTAATAACTTAGTCCATTCATCGTTCATTGTTGGTTGTTTATTTTTTAAAGACTGTCTATGGACTGTCTGATAGTGTTTTGTTTTTTTTTTGTGAATGTGTTTTCTGTTAATTGACAGCTTAGCCGGTGCAGTGATTGAGTAATGGGGTTATCGTTTTTAAGCTCACCAGATGGCGCCACTGTTGGATAAGGTCCTGTCTTTAATTATATTACTTTAAAGTACAAATAACTTCATAAAAAGTTTATTTCATTTCGTATATTTACAGAGTGTAAACTTCAGATACATATTTACAAATATTCTCCCTAACATTAACAAGCATGAAACATTTAAAAATTCTACTAATTCTACCTCCAAGTACTAAGAAATAAGATCAGTTGCTACTTAAAATCTTCAAGTCATAATTAATCTGGGATCGCACAAACAATAATATATTTTTAATAAATAAAATCCATCCAGCTAGCTATCAAAGATTTTCACTATACAGAATATACATAAAGTGTACATTAGCGTGATATTGTATATCTACTTCATTGAATTGCCTAAGTTAATAACATAACATAACATTTACAACTATAATTAAATGTTTATAGATCGTAAAGTAAAGATTTTAATCAAAATGACGGTAAAGATGTTAACTTTATAGTTTAAAAGGAAAATAAGTTAGCTACGAGTTTATTGTTTATAACTAACTCATTTGTGAGTTTATTGCCGACCGTGACATTGTATGATTAAATTATTTAATTTCTATAAACAAGCTATGGATTTCGATAAAATATAGCTTATGTTTGCTGATAATGTAGCTTTTCCTTAGTGAAAGAATTTTTGAAATCTGTCCAGCAGTTTTTGACTGCAATCGTAACAAACAAAAAATCAAATATTTCCTCTTTTAGTATAAGTACATGGATGGCGTTTTGACGTTTTCTATAAATGAAACAGAGCTAGATCGATTTATCGCCCCTGAAACCGCCTGCATACTGAATTTCATGAAAATCTTTGGAGCCGTTTCCGAGATTCAGATTATATATATATATATATATATATATATATATATATATATATATATAGGTATATATACAAGAATTGCTCGTTTAAAGGTATGAGATATTAGTTTTGGTTTAGATAATTTCACTCAGAAATTAAACCAATCCCTGCTCCACCAAAAAAGGAAATATCAGATAATCCACTCCTATTTAAAAAGCGATAGTGATCACAAAAACTGGCAGCTTTTCTACATTTCCCTATCACTGTCATCTTTAACTCCATATACGGCGCCGGTTAGAAAGCCTGCGTCTGCGCAGTAATTAGCTACTTATTACTAATGCTGGGCCATGCTGGTACGTGCTGGACCATGCCTTTTACACGCTTGATACTTTCACCTGTTTAGTAGGTATCTACCAGTATTCAGTCTTTACTGCGTTTGGAAAAACGCGATTATATCATTGAAGTTTTTAAAATGGCTGAAGGCAATTTGAAAATAGAATGTTTGTCACCACTTAGCTTTGTTTTGAAGCTGTCAAAATTTAAGTTTGGAGTCGTTATTTTTGTTGGTTGACTGCCTCGTTGGTCTAGTGGTCACAAGCGTGGCTACTGAGCATGAGGTCCTGGGTTCTATCCCCTGGTCGGGCAAATTTTCCATCAGGAAGTTCTCAGTAGCAGCCATCTGTATTTGTGCCGGGTTGATGGCAATAGGCTCATCTCCTATTAGGTACATGGGTTTTAAACATAACTAGTGAAAGTGGGTGTACTATTAGGTACACCACTGCCTAACCCTTCGGGGATTACAGGCGTGATGTTATGTATGTGTCCTGCCATCGTGTGATATGTAAGTTACATCTGATATCAAGAAAATAATACACCTTTTTAATAAGAGCTTACATAGTATAAAGGGTGTAAAACTCTTAACGAAGCCGAAAGGCACTTCTAGTTACGGAGATATTGGGGGTCAAAGTTCCAACGTTTTTACAAGTTTTTTTTTAAATACATGTTTTTAATGTAAGATTTTTGAACACCTCCACGACCCCCTTACTATTCAATCTCTCCATTAGCACAATGTTTTGAGTGTGTTACATTGAGTCCTGCCGTAAAACGTGATTTTTCAGCCCAAAAAAGAAAAGTCGTTTCCAAGCACTAACTTTTGCGTAAAGTTACTTAGTTTGATGTACATAATCTTGGTTGACGACTTCGTGAAGAGTCTGTTTACACCCTGTATGCTAATAGCTAATTACAGACGCCTCTCTGCTCATACCCATTTCATTGAACATTAACACTTTCACCGCTGTTATGATTGTAACCAGTTAATGAGTATATTTATGAGTTCTGCTATGATTTACGACAAGTAAATAACTGTTATTTCTAACTAGAAAATTGTATTAGTACTGCTTGTTATAAAATCTTGGGTTTAAGTGTTTGAGTTTCTCTACAGTTATTGTGGATTGAGATCACTTTTCTGATAGATCTCAATGATTCACATCATCACATCACATCACATCACAGTCTATAACGTTCCCACTGCTGGGACACAGGCCTCCTCTCTATGAGAGGAAATGGGCTATAATCCACCACGCGGGCCCCGTATGGATCGGTAGATGTCACATGTCTTCGAAAATTTGGTTCTAAGACATGCCGGTTTCCTCACGATTTTTTCTTTCACCGCTTTTGAGAGCAGTGGTGATGAAATAAATTACAGAAAGTAATGCGCCTGCCTGGCTTCGAACTCACAACTTACTGCTCGTAAGTCAGGGTCGCTACCACTGGGCCACCGCTGCTCTCGTTGATCTGTGATTCATCTCATTATTATTCATCACCATCTGGTTAGCCTTTTCCCGACGTTAGGTTCGACTTCCATTCCTAAAGCGATATTATTTTACCACAACATAAGATATCTCATAGCGCGCTTCAATTTATCGAAAGATTAAACTTGTCTCTTACAGGATATTCCGTGATTATCAATTATTTTGAGCTCACGATATGTCGACGCCGATGCAAGCATCACGGAAGATGTACTGTAAGTGACAGTAAATGAAAGATTCTTAGAAGATTTAGATTTTTTATAAATCCTTCCTATTGTCGTTTGTTTCCACTATGAATTAGAATTCTGAGATCATCACAATAGAAATGACAATGGACAATAAGATTTTGATTTCTTTCAGAACAAAATCAAATAAACATATTTGTTTTCATAGCACAAAAACATAAACACATATTTTTCATTCTTATTGAAAATAGGAGCTCGTGGCTAAATAATAACAGCCGGTTGGATCGATCTTAAGGTCAAACCGCCTTTGCCTGGGTTGGTCAGTGGATGAGTGACCACCCATTACATACCGAGTTTTCTCCATGCTTCGGAACGTTAAGCCGTTGGTCACGGCTGTCAATTGTAGATCTTTGACAGTCGTTACAAGAAGGCCTGAAAATCTGACAACCATTCTACCAAGGGGTATCGTATTACCCAGTACTAACTGGGTTGTAGAGGTTAGTTAGGCAGTTGCTCCATGTAAAATACTGGCACTCGGTTGTATGCGGTTAGACTGGAAGCTAACCCTAACATAGTTGGGAAAAGGCTAGGCAGATGATGAGCTTGCATAGACTCTTTAATTTGTATTTCTATAAGTACATGCACCGACCTTGGACCAATTTATGGCTGGTCCAATACAATGGTGTTAAAGGCAATAGGAACGCATCGAACTGTGTCCATCTAATCTGCTGATCAATTTTGTACTACCAGCAATAAAAGGCTTAGGGTTTTTTGGGATCTATTTTCTGCCTACACAGCAATGGGCAATATCTTAGACTGTTACTTGACACTGATTTAGAGGTACCTTCCTTGCCAACCTCTTTTCAAAAAGTCGCTTTTAGGGTGCCATACCTTGGTGGCTTCCGGCCACCGTAGACGCGGACCTGTGGACGGTGAGTAATGGGCTAGCTCGCCGTCCGTCCGTCTTTTCACGACAGGCCGTGTAGACGGCGCGTTCGTGTTCCACGCACGCCTCAAAGAGATGTCAGCAAACAGGGAGGGGCCCGCAAGGGCCGAGGCCTGCCAGGGCTGCGGGACTGTTCGAAAGAGATACCGCGGCCCTGGAACACAAATGGCAAGGAAGGAACATGGATGGGTTTTAGTCAGTACAAGTCTGACACTCCCTTCCGCTCTGCCCAGGGAGAAGTCATTTGATGATTTATCATGGGTGTCATATCTGAACGGTAACCAACTTGACCCTATTACTATGCCTCCGCTGTCCGTCCGTCCATCCATTCGTTCGTCTGTCTGTCAGAGGGCTGTATCTCATGAACCGTAATAAGTAGACCGTTGAAATTTTCACAAAATGTGCATTTCTGTTGCCGCTATAACAAAACAAAAAAAAACGCAACAAACACACGCTACAAATAAATTAATCTTTCGCACACCGTCACGAAAAACCGACACCCTGAAGTTAGATGACTATCTAACTTCAGGGTGTCGGTTTTTCGTGACACCCGATATACACCCTGAAGTTAGCTAGTCAACATTTTAGTTTTATACGCCAAAGAAGTATAACTTCTTACGTGCGTAATAAGTACACACATATTTTTTTTATATTTTAATGAGGTTTTTTATGGTTTCTTTTTAGCTTATGTCGTCTCTCTGGCCAGGGCAAAAGCCTTTCTTTATCTTTTGGTGAATGTATTCTGCACAAACTATGACAGTAGTTTATGACGTAGTGAAAATACGTAGTCATAAAGATATTGTCCTTGCAAACAGTCATTTCAATGGCGATTGATGAGCATGAGTTGATGACATTGTTTTCATCTGATGACCACACACCTCACAAACGAGAATAAAAATATATCTTAGCAAACTCACACAATTACCTATTTGTTAAGATCGGTGTTATTTTGCCGACCGTCCCTCTAGGCCGCGCCGAATCCTATTGTCGGCGTTGGGCAAGGTATTAAGCTATTGTTCTTGACAAATTGCTCGTTACTGGAGAGTATGGTATTAGGTTTATTTAATTTAGAGTTGGGTAACTAGTAGTTTACTTGATTCTGCAGGATTGGGCAAGAAAGGAACTACCTACTGTTTTATGTTTGTACTTGGACCGAAGCAGTGGTAACCTAATGGTGTGACCGTTGAACTGCCAAGTCATAGGTCTCGAGTTCGAACCCAAGACTCGCACCTCTGTTTTTTCGAATTCATGTGCGTATCACATAATTATCATTTGCTTCGGTGAAGGAAAACATCTTGAGGACTCCAGCATGCCTGAGTTATATTTCTTGACGGCATGTAAAGCTCTGCCACCAGGTAATGCGCTAACTACACGATAAAGAAAGACTTCGTGGCTAACTATGGAGACTTCTACATTTTTCTGCCAAATAAATCATAGAAATGTACAGACCCACTTCATAAGCACCAGACCTTTTTTTATCTGATGGGTATTCATCAAATGGCTTCTCCCGCTCTGGGCAGAGCGGAAGGGAGTGTCAGACTTGTACTGACTAAAACCCATCCATGTTCCTTCCTTGCCCTTTGTGTTCCAGGGCCGCGGTATCTCTTTCGAACAGTCCCGCAGCCCTGGCAGACAGCACCAGGAGGCATGGATAAATAACCTTTGCTTTAAATTCGTTTCGTTTTTCTATAACAACGTTCAACAGGATTAACTCGTTCAATCTGAAGCTTTTCGATACCTTCTGTCAGTCCCACATATTTCTTATGATAGCCATCGACAGACACATTATGTTACCGGGTCTGGCTTTTTGTACATGGGAGTTAAATGTTTCTAAACGCAACCACGAGATACAAAAAATTCTTAAAGTGGGGCAGTATAAAAAAAATGAATTTCAATTTTAATTTAATATGAATGTTAATTACTATTTACCTAATTTTTTAAATGAATATGAATGTTTATTGTTGATTTATTTATAATATTGTTATTGGTCGAAAAACCACAAGATTAAAAAAAAATAAAAACTATTTTTTTTTTTTAATCTTGTGGTCTTTCGACCTAATTTGTACACCAGCCATGGTCGAACATGTTGAGCCAAAGAATACTTTGTAACACTTGTAATATGCATCATACCATGTACATTATCTACACATGTTTTTGCAAATAAATGAACTTGAATCTTGAAACACGGTGTCTGGATTTCGGTCCAGTTGATGGCAATAGGCTCATATTACAGGCGCGACGTTGTGTACATTTAAGTATATTTAACAAATTAATTTGACAAACCTGTCAAAAGTGGTTGCAAAAATCTGACAGCGATAACCACTTGCCTCTCTAAAATATTAAACTATTACAACCAGTATTTCGATATGCTAAATAGTCAGGTACCTATTTAAGTGAGCCGACATCCGATTTCTTCACCACATCCCGCGATCAACCTTGTGTGGTAGCAATTTGTGGTGGTAAGCACGTAAGGGCTTGGTGAAGCAATCTTGATATGCTTGTCTGTAATGTTGGTGTTAGGCAATATGCCGTGGGTACGCATTCCTTAGATGTGCTGTGGAAGTAGAAAGATGGTGCTTTGTTTTAGAGACAGAGTGATACTTTAAATTGGTATAAGTTCAGCGTGGTAAAATAATAACAGCCGCTAGGGTCGATCTTTAGGTTAAGCTGTGCTTGCCTAGTTTGGTCTGTGGATGGGCTGATGACCCATTAAATACCGAGTTTCTTCCGTGCCTCGGAAAACACGTTAAGTCGTTGGTCCCGGCTGTCATTTGCACATCTTTGACAGTCGTTACAGGTAGTCAGTGGCCCAAAAAGTCTGACAACTAGTCTTACTAACAGGTATCGTATCACCCAGTATTAACTGGGTTGTGGAGGTCAGATAGGCAGTTGCTCCATGTAAAATACTGGTATCAGTTGCATCCGGTTAGACTGGAAGCCGAACCCAACATAGTTGGGAAAAGGCTTGGCATATGATGATGACCTACGTTTAGCGCCTGGTACAAATGAGCCAGCTGGTAACCGTTTGTGCTCCGATGTGTTCCACCCTGTATGACTGACATAAGTTGCCGAAAAGTTTATACTGTTCAAAATCGTTATTGATAAACAAAACGATTTGAAACCGATTTCCCTCTACTTTTAAACAAGATATCAAAAATATCAATGCAATTAATAATGAACTTGCTTTAAGGTGCAAATTAGTATTGCTTGTTAACAAGCACGCCAGTTACTTGAAACATAACAATAAATTTCAAAGAAAATGAAACTACATATTTTACGAACCCCAACACAGTTTTGTTGTAACGATGAATGACCAGTCGATTTTAGTTAATGACTAGCGAACTAACGGTAATTTTCTTAATTTGATAGAAAATTACCGTCCATCATCATTTCATCATCCAGTAAGATGATGGGGACTTTACCCCGCACAGCGTGTCTTCTTCTTTCGTACATTTCTTGCAACCGACATCTCAGTTATCACTTCCATTTCTAACCTTATCTGGTTGAGCTTCGGTATCGTTTCCACCTTGTATAAATTTTTGAATTTATCGCTATCGCTATCGCTATCGCTATTAGAATGTCACGAAATGGATTTTTGTGAACCAGAAACTGAGCTTATTTTTATCAACAAAAGTTGAAAAAAACTTAGTAAAGTATGTCAAGTAGAGACCAATTAACAAATCCAAATAAAAAAATCCTTTGTTTTTCTACCTCGCCATGCACACCTAGTAGGTATGTGTGCTAGCTATTATCCATAATTATTGCAAAACCCACTAATTACATAAATCATCAATAAATCGGTAATAATTATAATCGTTATAATCTAAAATCGATCAACATCCGCTGGTAGGAAACATTACATAAAGTAATCATTACTTACGTAAACTCATCGAGTACCGATCGTTTCGGAACCGATGACCCGTAACCGTTTCCGATTGGGTTCGCTATGATTGTACTGACCTTTGTGCTCGGCTGATTGTGTCGTCTTTTCTAATGGTTTTAGTTCGAATACTCCAGAACTGTGCAGAGCAATCCAGTTGCTTGTTTGAGCATTACTTGCACATGCATAGCATAATCAGCCTATTGCTGGGACACAGGCCTTCTCTCTTTGAGAGGGAATGGGTTGTAGTCCACCACACAGGCTCAGTGTGGGTTGGTAGATGTCACATGTCTTCGAATTTTTGGTTCTAGGACATGTTAGTATTCTCACGATGTTTTTCTTCACCGTTTTGAAAGCAGTGGTGATGAAATAAATTACAATAAGTAATGCCTGCCTAGGTTCGAACCCAACGACTTACTGCTCGTATGTCGGGACCGCCACCATTGGGCTTGACATTAATTGATTCTCAGGTAACTTTGGCCCATAGATAGTTAGATACCTTACAGACTAACATAAATAAAATAACATACAATTTGTGTTAGTAAATAGTACCTTAAAACTGTGTAAGTAACACTCGTTGTCTCAGCTAATAACAATAATCTGCGATTGGTTACCTTATTATTTTTCTGGACATGAGTATCGCCCAATGCTAAGGTACTCATGAATTCATGAATAAAAAACCTTCGTTGGAAGTTTCTAGAGGGTCCATGTTTAGAAGCAATTGTTATGGGACTGGGACGATATGATCCTCTCAAGAGAGTTTTCCAAATGTAATATCCTTGCAAATATATAATATAATCAACCTGTTTGACAATATCCAAAACACGTCAGTCTTTCAAAAAACTTTAAGTTTGGCGTTAGGAAAGTATCTGTGGAGCACCACAGATACTTTCCTAACGCCAAACTTAAAGTTTGTCTCATTACACTGCAAATAGCCAGCTTTTCTTTCGAATAAAACTGATCACCACGCTTACTTACTTCGTTACCAGCTTTAGACCTACTTTTCTTCCAGCCAAAGAATGTCGAACATCCACGCTTAAATTGAAACAAGTTCACTCCGGTCCAATCGGGAAATAACAGGTTATGCCTGAGAGGTTTACATGACACGGAAATGTAAAACACTAATATTATAATTGTTTACAAAGTGTGCTGTGGGAGGGGAAGATGATGCAGTGTGATGTACAACTCATCATTTGAACTGGTGTACACTGAATTGGGTCTTTTAATGACCGTTACGTTAACTACTTACTTTGTTTTTAAATTGTTGATATAATATTTTACTCTGGACGCTCTTAACGTGCACGTATTTCTACATCGTTCTCACATATGGATAATCTCAACATGAATGATGTAACCAAGATTTTGTACAATATTTTGATTGAAAAGAGTGTCCATGGAGTTTCTTGCCCATTCTTCTCCATAGAGATTTACGCTTTGGAATGGGCAACTACAGTACTTTCACAAGTTATTATGCCTTGTGTCTGTGACTGTAGCTTAGCCTACTTTGTTTTTCTGACATTCAAAAGTGCCTGTAATGGTCTAATTGAAATAAATGCTTTTGAGTTTGAGTTTGAATTTGATGAGCAGCCTGTGGACTATTAACAGGAGCTCACAGCTAGATAATAACAGCCGCATGGGTCAATTTTCAAGGTTAAGCCACTTGCCTAGGTCGGTCTGTGGATATCCACACTTTGATTACATACCGATTTTCCTTCATGCTTCGAATATCACGTAAAGCCGTTGATCCCAGAGGATACGGTGGAGCACACGGTAGAGGTCTGCCCCGCTTGGGCGGAGCACCGCCGTGTCCTCGTAGCGGCGATCGGCGGCGGCGACCTATCGCGTCCGGCCCTGGTCCAGTCCATGGTCCGGAGCGAAAGGGAATGGGACGCCGTCACCTCCTTCTGCGAAGCAGTCATGCTAGCGAAGGAGGTGGCGGAGCGTTAGAGGGAGAGAACCTCTCGTCCCAGCCGCCGCGGGAGACGCCTTGGGCGTCGGGGGTCACGTGGTGGCTTCCGGCCACCGTAGACGCGGACCTGTGGACGGAGAGTAATGGGCTAGCTCGCCGTCCGTCCGTCTTTTGACGACAGGCCGTGTTGACGGCGCGTTCGTGTTCCACGCGCGCCTCAAAGAGATGTCAGCAAATAGGGAGGGGCCCGCAAGGGCCGATGCCTGCCAGGGCTGCGGGCTGTTCGAAAGAGATACCGCGGCCCTGGAACACAAAGGGCAAGGAAGGAACATGGATGGGTTTTAGACAGTACAAGTCTGACACTCCCTTCCGCTCTGCCCAGAGCGGGAGAAGTCATTTGATGATTTCCCATCCGTAAAAAAAAAAAGAAAAAAAAAAAAAAAATCCGTTGATCCAGGCTGTCATTTGTAGATCTGTGATAGTCATTACAGGTAATCAGTAGCCTGAAAGTCTGTCAAACAGTCTTACCAAAGAGTATCGTATCACCCGGTGCCAACTGGGTTGTGGAGGTCAGATAGGCAGTCGCTCCATGCAAAATACTGGTATTCAGATGCATCTCGTTAAGGTTTGGGAGATGATCAGACCATGGACTACCTATTCGTCCGCCGGACAGAAATGACCGCTCCTGTTAATTGGTTTTTTATCTATTGTTTTTTGCAAATTGTCCATCATCTGCAGTTGAACGAAAATTTCTATAATCCGTGCTTGCATTACTTGATTTAATCCATCTTCAACTCATCTGCTCCATAAGGTGGGTCCAGGAGTCTACAGCGCTGACTGTAGCATTTTGGCAGATGAATGAACGTGCCTGTTTTTGTCAGTAAGAGCGAGGCTGCTTATGCGAACTTGTAAAAGGAACCTACCTGTCAGAATTCAGCAGTAATCATGACAGCATCACAAACTGGAAATGTTATAGGCAGATAAACACATTGTTTATTATGGGTGGTATTACAAAATCTGTTTACACTCTTGAAAAATTTGTTTTGTTTTCATATTTACAATGTAGAAGAATTTGTTTTGATTGTGTAGCATTGTTTTGTATCGTATTACTATTATTTTGTGTATTGATACCTATACATATTTAATTGTTTTGCTTGTAACTGCTTACAAAATGAATGATGTTCCAATTTTGGTCAATAAAAAACAGCCACCTGAATTTCTTGGCTATTGGTAAACTGCACCAGAATAAATAATATAACATAACATCACGCCTGTAATCCCCGAAGGGTTAGATAAAAATGTACACCCACATTTCACGTTAAAGTCCCATGTAATAGGGGAAGAGCCTATTGCCATGAACCGAGCACAAAGCCAGACTCCGTGGCCGCTACTATGAAATTCCTAAAGAAAAAATAATCCTAACCAGAGAATCGGAATAATCACAAGACTAACGAAAAAACTTACTATGATAAAACAAAAAAATTACTATACGTCGTCTGTGCAGATATTTCAGAGCCAGCCACCTGAATGTCTTAGACAATAATATTGTCTGAAATATCTATATTAGCCAAATACACCATAATAACTTACTCCTACTAAGTCAACAACACTAAAAATCTCTCCCAACAATGCACTATAACTATCATACTAGTTTTCTAATACACTGCCCAGCCCAGCGTGGCGATACAGCATGCATTTTATCAAGTATCCCGCTACTCCTATAGAATTCACAATAAATCATAGCGCTGTGCAACCGGGAAGTGGTGGGCAGTGGGCTGCTCGCCGTAATCCACGGCCATAACACTTAATTGCTTTGCAATCCGAGTGTGAACTAGTGAGGGGAAGTAGTCGATTGAAAAGTGTTAGAAGTTTAGTTGATGGGATTAGAGAGGTGGGATGGAGCTCAGTGGCCTGCAATGGGAGGTTTTCACAGTCAACTGCTAAGTTTTGTTGACGATGTTAATTGTTTATTGAAAAAGGCGTTGGTAAGCGAGGTTAACAGCGTAAGCTAAGTGTAAGCAATCTTAGTGGGGTGGTCTCGACTTCGAACCCAAGACACGCACCTCTGATTTTTCCGATTCATGTGCTCAATTATCACTTGCTTCGGTGAAGGAAAACATCGTGAGGAAAACAGCACGACTGAGAAATATTTCTCGACGGCATGCAAAGCCAAGTCAGAGGCCCATAAAAACTCTGACACCAGTTTAGGAACTAACCTCATGAATTAAAAATGCGTAAGCTTAAAAGAAAAAAAAAACATCATCCGAAATATGTCCAGTGTCCACTGCTAGACATAGGTGATCTCTATGTTCTGTGTCTTACCTTTGTGGCCCAAGCGTCGCTCAATTTAGACGTTTTGGCATTATAACAACTGATAAAAAAAATGTTAAACAGTTACTGAATCAAATGTAAAACAGTTACTCACATGTATCACAAACTATGACACATGTCCAGCGTCATTTCTGAAAAAATACTAGAATCAACGTGCCGATAAAAGTTCAACCTGATTTTCGCAAAAATCGTCTTTCAAATCACAATCACCTTCATAAAGCCTTTATAATCGTTTAATAATCGATACTAGCCCATCACTATCTCACACAAATGTATGCGCGCTGCACGGCCGGTGCGGGCGCAGGCGCTAGGGCAACGTAACGGTGCTCGGTTCCCGGTACAAGCTCATTATAACGCCGAGTCGCTGCAAATTATTGAACTTAGCTTTTGTTCTGGCTAGAACTTAGAGAGGAATGTGGCTTCGTAAAGGTTATGGTGTCATAGTATCCAGAATTTTAGTGGTTCGCAGTTGTTGGTGTCGGAGTTTCCAATCCACTCTTGCTGTATTCCCGATTAAAAATTCTTTTAGCTGTTTTATGATTATCTCTGCCCGCCTGGACTGCCTCGTTGGTCTAGTGGTCGCAATCGACTGCTGAGCACAAAGGTCCTGGATTCGAATCCCGTGTCAGGCAAATTGTTATTGGGTTTTTCCATCAGGAATTTCTCAGTAGCAGCTACGGAGTCTGGATTTGTGCCCGGTTGATGTCAATAGGCGCTAAATAAAACAAATTCCTAATATAAGAACTTCTATTCATAGTTAAAAGTTACATAGTTTTAGACTTACATGTAATAATAATTTAATCACCAACACTGCACTTATCATGTGCTCATTGACTGACGTGACAATTTCAGTGATTATCTGACGCTGCATCTGAAGCAAATGTGACACAAAATGAGTGCGCAGTGACAAATTCATTATAAGCTGTGCGTGTAAGAGATTTACTACTTTTAAAAAGGTTGGAAAATGTATGTACCTGCTTTCTTAAGATTTGAATGTAGTAAATGGTATGTTAGCATTACTGTGTGGTGTTGCTAGTTTAACTAAAACACAAAATACTGTATTATGTACAGTCAAGTCAGAACAACTGGAGTACCCAATTGATGCAACCCACCGTACGTGTTGTCTATGCACGATTCATAAATTGTTATGTTCTCCTTCCTGCAATGAAATAAGTAACAGTGTAAGAACGTGACGGTGTATAGGTATTTTATCTCTTATTTCTGCCTGATTAAGGGATCTGGCAAGGCCGTAAAATTGTGGAAACTCAATTAGACTATTTGGTGAAAATATATCAATTAAGAATGGCTTATATTTAACCAACCACCAGATTTAGTAAAATGTAACGGCCAAAAAAATCACTTTTGATTGCCAAAATTAGATCCCCATTTTAGCGTGAAATTAGAACCGAAAATTGTTAATGACATGAAAAAAATCACCTTATCGTTAAATGTCTTTTAATAACTGACAACTGAGTAATGTTAGAAAAACATTACTCAGTTGTCAGTTATTAAACGAAAACCACATGTACATACTTGTCCAGCTACCCTAAACGACTGTATTTAACACTTTCACAGTTAGTCACGTCCCAACCTTAGCTCAAGTTTCTATACTTAACAACCACCAACACAACCTAACTACCATTTAAGCTGCAGTCCAGCTAAATATTCATCAAAACATGGTTTTAACATGCCACGCATTCAGCTTTCCGAAGTGAAATGGGGAGAAAATGGCCGCCGCGCGCCAATGAATTCAAACAACATGTATTGACATTCTGTTGTTAAATTACCCATTGACAAGTTGTACTAAGAATTAATATTGTACTTCCTACATTTACGTAATGTTTGATGAATTATTTAATTGTTGTGGCGATGGTGAAAATTAAATTAGTATTTTTACGTGAGTGAAAGCTGTGTGTGACAGTGACAGTTGTAATGGCCATTTCTTTTTGTGGATGTCATAAGAGTTTTCGTGCGAAGGTTATAATACTTGTCTTTGCTTTAAATGTTTACAAAAACAAATGAAATTAGGAAGGCCTAGATAACGTGGCCACCTGTCAGGGATAACCGTGTGGGTAAAGTCAAAAATGTTACAGGGTTACTGAAAATTATATGTCAATTCTTTGGAAAATCATTGCAAATTTACAATTTGCAAAAATACGAAACGCTGTCAAGTAATTACCACTTTTCTATACCTCTCTGGTTTAAAGAAAAAAAAAAAAAAAAGTTTTGCCTTTAATGCTAATAACGGACTTTATGATAAGGAACTTGAACAACACACAAAGCTTGTTCGCAAGTAGCGCAAGAATAAAGAGTCACAGTCTAGGCAATTTTCCTAGGAAAGACATGCATCACAGACACAAAAACGATGCAAAAAGACAAAGAAACAGTAATTAAACTTCCTAATTAGAATAATAAACAAATAAATCAGCTACAAGACACCGTAAACATACTTTTTAATACATTTCAACCTTGTTGACGTGCCCAATGAAGCGATGGTCATAAAAACTTGATTAAATACGGAGGGAATTGAAATTGAATCAGAAAAAAATGGCAACGGTCCATTGGAGAGAAGACCTGAAGTTTCCGAGTATCGGAGAGATGGCTTGTTTCAGGTGAGAGCCAAATATGGTGGAGAATGAAATGGATTTGTGTTGCTCTGTTCTCACAACTTTTTGATGGATGGATTGTCTTGACTTACTAATTGATTGATATACTACATTTTTATTCAAGGTAGTGTTATTTTTTTTGTTTAAATGCAAATGTTGCCAGTTTCTTTCTGTTTCATTATATTGCAATTTTTTTCTTACCAAAAAAACTTCGTGCTTTGGTCATTCAGTGATTTGAAGTTATCAAAAAGTCTGTCTAACAGTGTTTTCGACCTGAAATGTTATCATGAAAAGCTTGAAAGTAGACAAATGTTAAGATTCACTGAAAAGTGTAATGTTGCGATGAGGCCTTTTCTTCCTGTGGTCTCAACCATTCTTGATCAAATTCGCTCATCGCTGGACTCAAAGTTCCAATACGCGCTTCGCAATGCCAACGATAGGCACAAATGATTGCTTTACGTCGGAGGAATCATTTTTATTCTTGTTGACATCAATATTAAACAAAAAATATTGATCACAACCAATATTTTTTCATTCCTTGTATACCTACAAAAACATCTCTTCAACATGTTGTACCTGAGCTAGTGTGTACCGCACCGTACGATAATCAAACAGTGACTGCGCATATCGTACGGTTCCATTCTTGAATTGTCCGGCGGCGCATATCGACCAATCCCGTTACAGTATTCAGGTTTTAACTCATACGCATTGGTTTCTTGTTTACAGTTCGCTTTAAAGCGCTTTTTATGATGTATTGGTGTACTTGTTTTTAATTTGTAGGTTACTGATACTTTATGACTTGTGGTGAAGAAGCTTGTTTTTATTTGGGTCAAGGCATTTTATGTACTTATGTATGAAACAATTGACAATCATGATTATTATGGAATCCGGGTATGGAGTTCTCAGATCGAATTTGATTGGGATGTAAAAATTACTTACTGCCATTGGCTTTCTCTTTTTTCATACTTACTTAACTTGCGTTTGGCCGCAACTCACCTGATGTAAAGCGACGACACAGCCTAGTTTGGAAACGAACGAACAGATCTAGATTATTATAATCGAGAAACAGAGAAGCCGGCAGTGAATTCTACAGATTGGCGGTTCACACAATAAATGTGGAAGAAAAGCGCTTTGTTCGGATCCGTGGCTATCTGTTAGTATTATTACCCAAATAAACAATAGGATAGTTAACCAAAAAAATCTAATTAGTCCGTAAGATAGATTTCCAAAAAATATTGGACACGTATTTTTTTTTCTCGTAAACTAAAAATGAGGACGATGCAGTGCGTCGGAAACTCGTGTGATGTTACATTTCTGTACACTTTTTAGCGGAAAGTGACGTCACAAGCCACCCACCCACTCTTGAACTTTGATGCGTTTTATCTTCGTTATTTTTTATTGATTTGATAAAACAAAAAATACGTATCCAATATTTTTCGATAATCTAACTGACGGACTAAATAGAATTATATTTTTTTTACTCAGGAAACATCGCTATTGGTAGTCGAAAGTTACTAGTAAGGATAGACGAGCTAAAGATGAGCAAATAAAAAAATTGCATTTGGATATTTTCCTACAATCTCACCGGGAATTTCTGAACGCCTGTATACAGTTGGGTAATCACGGGTAAATCTTAGCTTACCTATCATTTAAGTTGATTTACCTAAGAATTCAGAAAGCGGATGTGTTTGTCAATAGCGAACCCCAATATTACCTGAGTTTTCTGTTTACCAATTAGCTAATTCCGTGATCAGATAAGGCATTTTTGTATTACGGATCTTCCTTTCCAGTTATTTCTAGGTAACGAATAGCTCAAATAGGAAGTGCCTATTATGTCCTAATGTTTATTTCCAAGAATAAGTATTACGTGGTGAGAGTGTATTCATTGATTAGGGCCAATTCGCACGTTAGCGCTAAACCCGCTGTTGTCCCGCGCAATACTTTCTAACAGTTATAAATATTGTTACGTAATGGAGAAACAATGTCAGCATATGGTCAGTAACCGCTCTTAGTGTTTGATTTAAGTCTGCTAGCCTTAGGAAACTATAGTTGATCACAGATCTTTTAGCGCTTGGTCAAAATTGGAACCATCTTTTGACGCGACAACGTCTAATAAATCAGTGAACGCCGGCTGCATGCACGAAACAGTGTCCCGTTACGCTCATTGTACGCATGCACCGCATCTATCTCTCTTCCACTCAATTTTATGACGTTGTCACGTTAAACTATCGTCCGTAAACCAACTTTAAAGACAAGCAATTTTTTTTTTCTTTCATTTTTATACTTGGTCTAAAATATCAAATAGATATACAAATGTTTACCAACAGATATACAAATGTTTACCAACAGATCCCCCCCCCCTCCCTGTCAATGTCATTGTAACGCAAAAAGATCATCGTACGATTGTATATACAGGGTGTAAACAGACTCTTCACGAAGCCGTCAACCAAGCATCCTCTACATCAAACTAAGTAACTTTACGCAAAAATGATTGCTGGGAAACGACTTTTTTTTTGGGGTGAAAAATTTTGCGGTAAGACTCAATATTACGCACTCAAAACATTGTGCTGATGAATGGATTGAATAGTAAGGCGTCCTGGAGGTGTTTAAAGTAAAAATCTTCCATTTAAAAATGTGTTTAAAAAAAAAACTTGTGAAAAAGTTGGAACTTTGACCCCCAATATCTACGTAACTAGAAGGTTCCCAGGTATGGTCTAGAACAAAAAAATGATCGCAATGACGCGTGACGGGGAGAACAAATGCCTTTCGGCTTCGTTAAGAGTCTGTTTACACCCTTTATAACGACTGGTAATTAGTGACCGATTATTAAACACGTGATTGTACTCATGATAACAAACAAGTTTCCCAAAGAAACATTTTTTTTAAATACTCATTCACTTTTATCACAATAACACAGCAACCGTATGTTTAAATTATTCCTAAATTAAAAGTATAAAAACAAATGTTTCTTTGGGAAAATTGTTTGTTAACATGAGTACAATCACGTATATAAGTATCGGTCACTAATTACCAGTCACCCTATATGTGAGTTTTTCAGACGGTTTAGTAAAAAATTTGAAATCTTTTTATCACACTTTTATCTATATAAAATTATCTTAGAAGTTAAATTTCACCCGCTTCCGGTTTCCGATTGAGCTGAAATTTTGCATACATGTATTATTATTATTATAGTTTCGATGACAATGCATGGTTAGCTAAGTGACGTAATTCTAAATCAAATTTGGCGGTATGAAATGAAATGGGTTAGCTGAGAAATTTACGAGAAATAAAATGATGTCACTCTAAAGCGTGTTTTTTTTGTTCCTTTTTTAATTGGCTTATTACCAACTCCTGGACCAAGGCACTACTTCCCACTTTCGCAACACTACGGTTCCTTGTTTTAGGAATGAAGAAAAAAATTATGTTCATAAACCCGTTGTTTAACCGAAACTTAGTCATGAACTAAACTCACTCAACTTACCCCCTCAAAAATAAAAACAGAAAAAAGTTCACATTCAAAATGGCTAAAAAACAATGCAATTTGTAGTGTATGACGCCTTGCCCTTAAAGGTACGGTTCCAATAAAACGAATGTTCGAGCGCAGACGATGCTCGTAAACCCTAATTACTATAATCTCGGGGCTGGAGCTCAACTGACCTTATTTCTGACAGCTGCTGGATGAATGTAGACTGTATTCTGACCTACTGTGTCTAATTATATAGTGCTGGATAAAAAGAGAAGCTTTACACATATTTTTCCCTTTTTATTTAATCATTATTGATTAGGTGTACCTATTTTAGTGTTATTCTGTTAGATGCAGTTGTATGGAATTTTATTCGATATCTTTGTTGTTCCTAAGAAACGTTTAACAGCACATTCAGCAATTAGTTGAGACTGTCATTCGTAGATCTTAAAGAAGTCAGAACAGAAGCCCAAAGAACTGACAACCAGTCTTACCGAGGGGTATCGTGTTACTTAGTAAAATAACTTTGTTGTGGGGGTCAGATAGGCAGTCACTCCATGGAAAATACTGGTATTCAGCAGCATCTGGTTAGACTGCAAACTAACGCAACACAGTTAAGAAAAGGCTAGGCAAATGATGAAGTTTTCCTGAGTAAGAAAAAACAAGGAAGGTTTTCAAAGACACTTCGTTGCACTCAAGTGCATTGCCGATGTCACGATTTTTTCTGAACAAAAAGTAGTACACCTCTTAAGTAAGACAATAAATAAGTAAACGAATCGAATCATTTCCTTTTCAGGTCACTTAACATGATGTGACTAAACTATATAAAAAAAAAAACTAATTTCTTCAATGGCAAGAGACGGCAAGACGTGGTGCCTTGGAAGGTGGGTAGGCCTTTGGTGTGGAAGGTAACTTATGTCGACACCCTTGCGGCACGGCGAGCTGTATGGGCGCTGCTGTTGCGGGTGCTGAGATCCTCAAGCGGCGCAAATACTGTAACCTTATTGACAACTACTACAGTTTTGAAACGTTTGGGGTCGAAACGCTTGGGTCATGGGGCCCGAGTGCGCGTCTCCTTTTTAAAGAGAGGATTTTATTTCGCCAGAAATTTTATGTGACCAGAGGGCTGGCTCTTTATTTGGCCAAAGAATTAGTATTGCCATTCAACGTGGCAATGCTGCCAGTCTTCTGGGCACGTTTCCGGATGACAGTGATGCGGAGGAGTACTTTGACGCCTAAGGTCCTATTGTTGTCGTTGTAAATATGTAGGTACTTTAAGTCTTCTTTTTTTGCATTATTTTTGATCTATTTGTTGTCTGTATATAATGTACATAGTAAAGAGAAGTATAATAGAATATACTTTATTAACAATTATTTAATAACTTAATACTTAAATTGTTTCTTCAACGAAATTATTTAAAGTTCTTGTAAATTAATTCAATCTTGCACTGATGACCGAAAAAAACATAATAAATGGAGAATATAATTTTAAAAAGCCATGCAAATGCCTAGCTTCTTAATAATATATTCTCACGGCAATTATAAAGATGTTTAATTTCCACGGTAGAAGAGTTGAAGATTTATGTGGCAAAAGAATAAGTTCATTACCCTCGTGTAGTTTGCTACAGTTATTTATTGCCCATTCCTTGCCAATTTAAATACAAATACGTTTTTTTATAGGCTTGAATGTCGCCCAGCTGGGCAAAGGCCTCCCCCATATCCTTTCAGGTACTCAGGAGCTCATCATCATCCGCAGCCCGTCTTCACCCACTGCTGGACACTATTGGTCTCCCTTAGCTTGTGCCAAGCTCCACGTTCTTGTGCCCAGGATATACCCGCGTTGGCAACAATGTTCTCTGCCCATCTCGCCGCTTGTAAGACACTACTTAAAAGAAAAATAACTGCTTATTTTGCGAAACTTTCTTGCAAATTGAGATGGTTGGAAAGTTTGAAGTACCTTCTACCCGAAACCATGCCTGAATTTTATATAACTTATGAATATTTTACATATACTCAAACTGAAGCAGATTAAATATAAAAACCGATATTTCCCTGACAGTCAATTTACATAATTATAAGATTACTTCTTTATATTAAGGCCCGTTTTCTCAGCACTAAGTGACACAGCTAAATATTGCCTAAATATGATTGCATTAGTACTTGACTACCTATCTGACCTCCCCGTCCACAACCCTGTCAGTACTGGGTACTACGATACCCCTTGGTAAGACTGGTTGACTTGGATATCGCCTAGTGTTAGATAAAAATGAGTAGTAACTTCACTTTTCAGTCATAAAATACTGTCTAATCTGGGTCCTAAAATGACAATTTATAAGTGATTCAAATTATTATCTTATTATGATTTTGCTAAAGCATCACATTTAGTGCAACGACTCATACCGTTACTCTCGAGATATTTTCTGAGATTGCTAAATATTATGCGTATCGCCATAACATTATTTATTTATAAGGTTCTTGATTCTCAATGGACTGCAATCTTATACTTCGTTTTTAAGCTAATATTGACTAAAATGGAAGAGTAAACGAATTTATATTCAATATTTTCACAACACTAAATTAGTATCTTTTTCAATTTAGTTTAACAGAAAAGTTAAACGTTTTTTTATTTAAATTAAGTGTGTTTAAGTAATAAACTTCGTAATTTTTTCATATTTCTTCGCTGGTTATTTATTACTTTATTTTTGCGAAAACCTTTTCATTTATAACCGATGAACATTGTAGGCTTAATTGATTCCCAGATGCTTGTTAACTTTCGTTAACTCTTTATTTTGTATAATTTTTTTTGTGTAATTAGCAGCGACCTATTGTCGGACCAACGCTGTTCCCCATACTTAAGTACATATACCAAATATATACTTATATATATATTTATATTTTATATATTGTAATACCAAATGATTTGAAAAGAGTAACCATGGAGTTTATTGCCGGTTCTTCTCCTTAGGAAACGACCAACCCGAACCGTGCACCTTTTTGTCGACGTTTTAGTGATTTTGATTTTTTTTCTGGAAGCTATTTTTAATTGCTATTAACGTTTTACTTAATCTCCTCATTATATTTTTATTTATTTATTTTTCTGCAACCAGGCACGTTTATAAAACTTTTTTGAACCATTAAAATCCTATTTTACATAATTAAAATCAAGATTTTCTCAACCAAGCAGTGGAACAGGCCCTTAATGTGTAATCAAATATGGCGGCGAACTGTCAACTTATTTTTTTTTAATGAGTCCATGTTACGCAACGCATTCAGCCTGTATTGACATTATCAGACGTAAGGGCGAGTGTCTACTTACTTTGTGCAAGATGCGTGAAGAAGGGATCGAGTAACATAAAACAAATAACTTTCGCGGCGACGTAATTTTTTGATTTCATTATTAATCATTATCTGCCTAGCCTTTTCCCATGTTGTGGTCGGCAGTATTTCACATGGAGTGACTGCCTATCTGATCTTCCCAATTCAGTTAGCTCTGGGTAAGACGATACCCCTTGGTAAGAATGGTGGTCAGACTTTCGGGCAACTGACTACCTGACCTGTAAGGATTGTCAAATAACCGCCGGGACCAATGAGGCTTTACGTTCTGTCCGTCCGAGGCACGGAGGAAACTGGGTATGTAATAGGTGGTCACACGCATCCATAGACCAACATAGATAACTTGATTATATTATTACTGAATACTCAATAAATAAGCAAAAGCATTCTAATATGCTTACGTATGTATCAAAGTTATAAAATATCGTTGTGATTGTGAACTTGTAACAAAACTGAAAACATTGTGCATTGTGTTGTGTTGTTTTCGAACCAAAAAAGTCGATGGCGAAGCGGTTCGGAACATTATTGACACAAAATAGTGACTATATTCAGTTTCTGAATAGAGTAATTACAGTTTAGGACTTACATTAAGGAATCACCTAAAATAGAGTTTGATAAGTTCACTATTCAAAATCTCAAATTAGGTGGCCTACTACGACGTTTTAAAACATTATTGTTTTAATCTTATTCCAGAGAGGGAAAGGGATGGCGCTAGACGTCCTCTATACCTCTGTCTCTTTCCCACACTGAAGTGACATTAAAACAATGACTTAAGACGGTAACCCCGTAGACACTGTGTTTATTACAAAATTAGTTATGTATTTTTGTTAATAAATAACTACGTTTTTACTTTGGTATTATTTATCTTAACATTATATATTTTCAATATATTCCATTTTCCATCAACTCGGCATATCTCGTGGCCGCTCACCCTAACCCATTAAACGCGATCTAACCGTCATTAGCAGATAATGTCCGTCTAATAGACTGGCAGTACTAGCAGTGCGGGAATCTTCCTATTTAAAGACCTGACTAGTTTCTAACAAGTATAATCTAAGACTGATCAAATATATGCATAGGTTATAAGTCTTGGGCTATAGACCAGTTGCCAAAGAATGGGAATAAAGTTCAATAGTGTCATGGCGTTGTCTAGCTGTCTAAAGTTTGACAGCTTGATACTTTTTTGCCAAAATCAAAATATTTTATTTCAGATAGGCCTACCTGGGCACATATAAGACGCTGAAAAAAATAGTGCAAAAAGGTGCACGTTACAAACAATCGGTAAAAAAGAAACTTTACAAAAGCAAGACAATATTATAAAAATACTAAACTAAACATGTGATGCAAATATTGTCATCAGGACTGTAACTACTATGAGCAAAAGATTATACTTAAATGTCAACTGTCAACTGTGTATAACTGTCATAAAAAATCTAGAAAAAAAAAGGTCACTTTCTAACTCAGTTACATGAAAAAGATAGCAATGCCGACTCAATTTAGCCGTAAAACAAAATGCAATGACAAGCGAACAATCTAAATCCATGAGACTTTAGTATCATTGTACAAATTAATATGCAAAACAGAGCAATCCTCATATTTCTTCGTACACATTTCTCAACGCTTTCTTGTCGATGTTGGCATATTACAAAATGATTTGCGGTTGGACTGTGTTTTCCGAGGGGCAATTTAAGTATCATAGTCATAAACAACATGTTGCGTATTTCACGCGCGAATGCACTAAACATTCTCTATGGATTAGTAATAGTTCGTAAGTTATGTTGGAAACTGAGATGCCCCTCCGCAAGTTGAGCCTTTAGTACCGGCTGTCATTTGTAGATCTTCGACAGTCGTTACGATTAGTCAGAACCCTGAAAGTCTGACAATCAGTCTTACCAAGAGTCACCGTGTTCCCCAATAACTTCGTTGTGGAGGTCAGATAGGTAGTCCTTCCATGTAAAATACTGGTATTCAGCTGCAGCCGATTAGATTAGAAGTCAACTTCATACTTCTAATCCAACCGGCAGCACCTGAATACCAGTATTTTACGTCAACATAGTTATAAATTCAAATTCAAATTCAAAAATCTTTAATTCGAGCGAACGCTCATATAGGGTTAGTAACATAATGCTTAAAAAATAAGTGTTAGTAAACAACACGATACGGTGACACATGTAACTGACAGCAGTGGACCACATAAGGACAGTCCACTCTGCCAGCAACCATTCTCAGAACCCTGAACCCTATATCTATACGGTAGGACAGTATAGACCTACCGTATAGATCAATCAGTACACCAGTCACATAATTGATCATGCATGTTTTTAAATTCAAAACATGCATAGTCATGTTCAATGTAATCCTTTGCTTTTAAAATTACCAAAGACAACAATCGATTTAAGAACCAACTTTCTGATACCACTATCGATCATAAACATCATCAATCTTCCCACCAGTCCATAAAGTCGCTAATGCCTATAAAAATAATAGACATCATGACTCAGTCTTATAAACGTAATGAATTTGACATAGCATCGGCACCGATTCCCGCGATACTACGATCGCTACTGACCCCGTTAGCTAAAAGAGCGTGAAGCTCACACATTAAGCTGTTAGTCAGTTTTTAGTAATAAAAAACCGGCCAAGTGCGAGTCGGAGTTTCCGTACCATTATCTATAAAAACGGCCAAAAAATCATGCCTGTTGTATGGGAGGAGCTCCCATACAACATGATGCATGATTTTTAAAATATTTAGTTTTAAAGTGAATATACAACTAAACATTCTGTGAATATTTCTAGCGTCTTTACTCGCCGTTATTAATATCGAGCAAAAAAACGGCAAAAAATCACGTTTGTTATATGGGAGCCTCCCTTTAATGTTTATTTTATTCTGTTCTTATTTGTTGTTACAGCGGCAACAGAAATACATCATCTGTGAAAATTTCAACTGTCTATCAGCTATCACTGTTCACGAGATACAGCCTCGTGACAGACGGATAGACAGACAGACAGACAGATGGATAGCGGAGTCTTAGTAATAGGGTCCCGTTTTACCCTTTGGGTACGGAACCCTCAAAAAGAAGAGTGTGATTCTAAGAAAGGAGCCTAATCTAATCTGTCGTACTTAAATACTGTTTAAAAGACAATTTAAAGATTTGATAAGTATATTAGTCGTATCGGTATTCCCCAGTCTCCTTTTCCCGTATCATTACGATATTATCATCATCTGCCTCTCTTCTCTCTTCTTCAACTTGACCACCCAATGCTGAGTGTAGGTCTCTTCTCTTCTAAATCTCTCCACTTTTGGCGGTTATGTGTCATGGCTATCCGGTTTCCTCTGGCTACTTTAATGCCATCATTTACTTAGCCTTTCCCAACTTTCTTGAGTTCGGCTGCCTGTCTAATCGAATGCAGCATAATACCTACCAGGTCTCTACATGGAGCGACTGCCTATCTGACCTCCACAGCCCAGTTATGAACTTAATGAGAATAGTTTATTTCGTAACCAAAGTCAGATTATTTTCCTGTTACAGTAGGTACTCAAAGATATTTTTGTGACCGAAACTTTATCCACCAAACCTTTTTGACAAGGGAGGTTGTTTATATTCCCCCTATTTTTGCGATTCCTCCAACCTTAAAGAGAATGGTTAGTATTATTAACAGCCCATAGTGTCCCACTGCTGGACAAAGGCCTCTCTCAATTCCTTCTACTCCTTGCGGCTGCCCGCTACAATGCTCCAGTGTTTCCTTGAAACGAGCTAATTCATCTGGCCACCTTTGCTTGAACATTCCACGGAGTCGAATTTTGTAAGCAAGAGGTAATGTGTTTATGATATTTGGTTCCTAAGGTTATTATCATAAATCACTAGTTAGCACTAATTAAAAATCTAGGCAGGCCTCGAAAATATTTTGACGTTACCTAACCTAACCTTGAAAATTTACCGCAACTGTATAATATTTTAATTATTAGTTAAAACGTTACTAATTATTTCATTAAAATTCTAGACTAAATGTTAATATTTTCTCATGGTAATCGCTAATACGATTGCGGATTAGATATGATATCCATATTTTTATGAATAATAAGACGAAAACCTTTAAATGTTGAAAACAAATAAGGTAATTAATTCATCGTTTCAATTAAAGTGTTGATAGGAAACGTCAATCATTGCAAATGTCGGTGACAAGTTCATTTTTTAAATCAATATGGCGAATAAATTTGAAATTTCGAACGCGCAGATTGTGAATCCAATGACAATATTTATATTAAGTGTATCTTTGTTTTTGTGGGTAATTGTATTACAACAAATTTAAAACAAATGGTTGTCTGTAAAGTTGGTTTACGGACGATAGTTTTACGTGATAACGTCATAAGCAAACATTAATGAAAAATTGCATACTTTTATGAATTATTATCACTGAATTATCATTATTTTGTATAATACATACATAGATGCGTCACAAACCGAACGCTTAGGCCGATCGTGCCTCTCTTTCGCCTCTCTATTTTTCGTGCGTGCAGCCGGCGTTCATCGATTTATCGCGTCAAAAACAAATCAAAATATGAATCCTAAATATAGTATTTATATGTTTTTATTTTTCAAATTCACAAAAAAAAACCTTTTTTTTTACTACTTTTGTTGCTAATACCGATGACGACACCTATGCACTTCGTTTAGAGTACGATGTCCCTGGCAAAAAATAAATAAACAAACGACACAATCGGCTTTTCATTCATAGCGTAAACATTTGCTATAATAATGTTTGTTTTAACATTATTATAGCAAATGTTTACTATACCTACTTACTATTATCCATTGTTAAACTACACTTATTGATTCTGAAAGTCACTTAACTAGGCTCAATTTCGAAAACCTGCATGATTTGGAAAAAAGAAGTAAAAGAACACAAAACGTCAAAATATTTCGCGAAATTAAAATAAAATGACTTTTACTTTTTTATTGCGGCACACTACAGAGCCAAGGCGATCCAGTGAAATGTTCACTAAGTATTTTGTATACTTAAATCCTGAGTGTTTGTGAGCCGTGACATTACGCTCAGCCTGAGCTATTACCGCTCGACCGGCACTTTCTTGCATAATACTATTTTACTTATACCGTTTGTCGCGTTTTTATCACTTTATGTACGCTTTCTTTCAGCTATATTTATGTTTTTCTTTCGTTATATTGCTTAGTAAAGAAAAGAACAAAGATTGATTTGCACTAAACGCTACACATTATTCGCTTTCACCTCAAGAATTGAGTCATGTAGACCAATTTTTGCTATCAAAGACACAGAAATACAGATTTTCCTTAAAGTACCTCTCTTAGGACGAAATTTCACGAATTTTCGTTGAAACAGCAGCGAATATCTTCATTAGGTAGCCAGAATAATATGTTTATTAGCAATCTATTGACTTATTAATTAATCTAAAAATGCCATGACAATAAAGCGAGGTTGGTTAATGCGCAATTTGCCGAAAGCAGTAAGTAGGTAAAATAATTAAATAAAATAAGATTGAACTGCGGGCGGGCGTTATGGGGAACTGTCTTTTCAAATTTTTGGAATTCGAAGAACGCTCTGCAATTCAGATTTTGTTTGACTTTGAAACTTTTCTATCAATTCTTTTGAAAACCCCCAACATTTCTAAACAGTATACATTTCTACGCAAGCTATGTGCAATATGAATATTTGCGTAGGTAGGGGAACGCTTTGCATTTCCGCATGCGCACGCGCCGAGACGGTCCGCTACGCAGTCTATGGTAATGACAGGTGTTGTTCTGCGCTATTGCCGCGTGTCTCTGATTTGTACTGATTAGTTTTGTTTAAGGGTTTCTAAACACCAAGTTGACTATGTCCAAAATCCAATTCCTCTTAGATTTAGCGACTGTTAAAGTTTCTAACTAAAGGTCTAAAAATCTTCAGCTAAGTTTAAATAAACAATTTTATACGCATCAACTGGTATTTCTACTACATTAAATTTGGTCACAGTGTATAATTTCCTTCGGGTACCTTCGATCTTTTCAAAAAGTCTTTAGGCTGCAGGATCTACTCTAGGGGCCGCAGGTTCCTGTTTATTTTTAGTTTACAACCAAAACTAAATAGTATTTTTATATTTAACAACTATGTATATCTGTATAGAGTTTAGGATTGATCGCAAAAGTATATGAAAAGAAAAGGCAGTTTGTTTATTCTTGACTGTCCCAAATTACTTCGGATTGGCCTGTTGGTCTAGTGGTTAGTGACCCTGACTGCTAGGACGGAGGTCGTGGGTTCGATTCCCACACAGGACAAATCTTTGTGCGATGAGTACGATTATTTGTTTGTATCGGTTTGAAATATATAAGTATGTTTATCAGTTGCTGGTTGCCATAGTACAGGCTCTGCCTAGTTTGGGATCAAATGGCGGTGTGTTGGTTGTCCCAAGATATTATTATTCCGTTTATTCATTTTATTACATATTTTATTTATATTTTTACATATTTCTTAAAATAAACAATATAAAAAACATTTAAAAATATAAAAAAAATAAACAGGATCAAGTGTGTATCAATGAGGTCCTCGCTACTCTCGAATATACTCTTGAGTTGCGAGTCCAAGGCACACACCAGCGCCCTATTTTTGTTATGCATGGGTCCCTATTATTATTATAATAGTCACGGGGTCTGAAAAATCTTACCTTGGCACCTAATGCTGTGCTACATGCCCTGTGTTTGGCAAGAATACTACCTCAAAAAGAGCACACTGCTACGCAATCTCGAAGCATATGGTAATGCTGTTCTGCACTATTGCAGTCAGTCTGGTACACAAGCTTAGTGGAACGTACCTTCATGCTCCTATTACTTAGGAGATTTAGAACTTCAAATGTATTGACATTTATGGTAGAGGTAAACTGGTGGGTAGGAACGGAGACATTTTTTTGGCTATATCGAGATCTGCGTAAACAGAGTGTTCATAATGAGACACGGGTACAGTTTATCATCATCATCATTTCAGCCGAAAGATTGCTGGACATAGCCCTCCCCCAAGTGTCGCCACATTGACTGGTGCCGTGTGACTCGCATCCAGCGGATCCCCGTAACCTTCATCGGTCAACCGGTCATCGGTCCACCTAGAGCAAGGCCTTCCAACGCAACGTCTTCCGTCATCGGCCATCCGTTTTAAGAGCAATGTGCCCTGCCCACTGCCACTTAAGATATGCATCAATTCTTCGGGCTACGTCGGTAACTTTGGTTCACTTGCGGATGTCCTCGTTATTATTGTCCGAATTGATACTGTACCGGATACAGTTATTAAATAAAAAGAGGAAGCGAGACATATTTATTACATTGCCTCTATCGGATTCTACTGGGTAGTTTTAGACTGGACAGGTCCAAACAAAAACGGCTGGCAATAGTTATCCCAATCTACAGCTTAAACTTAAATGCGGTCTATCTGTGTTTAGTATTTGCAATGGTTCTGCTTGAAAAACAATTAAAACCTCGAGTAAGTTAAAGACACTAAAACAGAAGTTATCCTGTAGTCGTTTGTTGAGATTGTTAGCGTTAACATGTCAAAACCGCAGCTGTATTAATCTGACGAATCTGACACTTCGTCGCCAAAAACTGAAGAAATCTTTCAGGCCAGATAAAATAATGTGTAGATGGCTTGCACATGGTGCAATATATATTCAGCGTTAACGGTGATCGAAAAGTCAAAAATGTATTGGTTTGACATAAGCTACCGAAAAGCGTATGTCATTCCCGTTACAAGTCATTGTAGAAATTCGAAACATTTCGAGAACTATTGTCACTTCTCTAGAACGTCTACTCTTCTTAGTAGATGATATTATAATCTGCCTATCAGACCACAACCCAGTTATTGCTGGATATTGCGATACCCCTTGGTAAGACTGCTTATCTGACTTTTGGGCCACTGACTACTTGTAAAGACTGTCAAAGATAGAAGACAGCCGAGACCAACGGCTCAACATACTTTCCGTGACACGGAGGAAACTCTGAATATAATGGGTGGTCACCCATCCACGGACCAACCTAGGCAAGCGTAGCTTAACCTGAAAGTCGACCCGAGCGGCTGTTTTTATTTAACCACGAGCACCTCTCTCTTAGCAGTTTAACATTAAATTCCCTATTGGTCGTTTCTGTAAGTGTTCTACAACTTCCTAACTAGCTGCGTCAAATGATACATATCAAATCGTGCAACCGTGTGAGTATCTTGTCCATTCTAATTCAGACTGGCAATAGTAAAGAATGCGTTTCTCAACATTGTCATATGTGTTAGGTGTTGGTAATTATAACGACATCTCGACGTAGTCTGTCTGTTTGGCTCAGTATGGTAATGAGGCATGCGTTTCTGCATCGGTAAGCAGTTCCTTTCCTTGTGTGGTCACAAATATTTGTGTTTCGTTAACGTTTATACACGTTGCTATGCAACTAGCTGCAATACCTTATGGTTTGATCTCTTACATTATGATCTTCTTTGAATTGCTAACACGATAGTAATTATAATTTTGTTGGAACAATCACTCGCCATTTTGACGGCTTCGTCTTGCGTAGGGTGGGTATACGGTATACCTAAATAGTTTCGGGACTTGCCTGGAACTTTTAAATTGGTCCGTCATAGTGTTTGATGTCTAGAATAACTATCGATGCTACATGTTAGTTCAACCAACGAGTTTCAATATTTCAGGCCGAAGCATCTAGGTGAAGGACCTAGATACTTTTCCCTGAAAATGCTGCTTGGTATTGTAGTAAAACATAACTTTTTTTTTGTTAACCTGGTTGAGTGTCCCACTGCTGGGCAAACGCCTCCCCTTTCTCCTTCCAAACCTCTCTGTCCTGTGCAATATCTGGCCATGTTCGGCCCGTAAACGATATCAGATCGTCACACCATCTGCGCCGCGGTCTACCTCGACGGCGATTTCATTTGACAGGTGTCCAGTGGGTGACGATCGTTGCCCATCTCTCCGGGCGCATTCGTGCTACGTGGCCAGCCCACTCCCACTTCTGGCTGTTTTTTCTCGAACATCTGCAACTTGAAACAAAACTTATTACTTAAAAA
This sequence comes from Lycophotia porphyrea, assembly GCA_950005105.1. NCBI lineage: Eukaryota > Metazoa > Arthropoda > Insecta > Lepidoptera > Noctuidae > Lycophotia > Lycophotia porphyrea. The sequence goes on from OX465406.1 coordinate 14,650,863, forward strand.
TCCTCAGTCCAAAATAATAAAAGTGAAAAGCCCCAACATTCTGATTAGTGTTTCCCGTCACGTTCCACTGGTGCATCTAAATGAAGTACATTTTTATGCAGCCCTCGGCCAGCAGTAGGTAGATATGCCAGCCACGTTCACCTGGCAACGTGTGAACGACTGACTTTTAGTTTTATTTATTGCTTTTAGGTAGTAGTTGATGTTTTATTGGGTAGCGGGTACCTTTGGCGTATTTTTTATGTTGAACTAGCTTTTTTACCGCGGTTTAACTCTCGTGGTGGCCAACCAACACGAGAATTAAACTGTAAACACAAGTAGACCTGGGTTAGGATAATTCTTATCCCAGTAATACATTCCCGTGGGATACTTTCCGAAAAGTATCCCACGGGAATGTATTACTGGGATAAAAAATATCCTAGGCCTACTTATGTCTACCTAGCCATTAAGTGAATAGGTAACAGAAAGTCAGAGTAACTTTCGCAGGTATAATATTAGTATGGATGAATGACGAGAAAAACAAATGTTTGTTTACCAGTTATGAAAATTCTCCACACATTTTAATTGAGTGTGTATGGCACTTGGAATAGCGATCATTACAATTTGACAATTATTAACAATAATATCCATTGTGCATCGGGATGACAGATTTTCTAAATAATTCTAAACTGGCAAACGATGCGATGGATGTGTTTGATTGTCTGAAACAATAGGGCATTACTCCCATTTTTGGAGTGTCTCAATTAGATTCTATAGTGCTAATGAACTAAAAATTCTCAAAAATTTTATTTAATCGTTAAGTGCCATAAAAATGCATTTAAATTTTGTATTTCCAAATTGCGCGCGTAATTTGAAGAAAACGCTGGTCGCAGTGGACGCCATATTGCTCTGGTCATGATGTCAGTTGGATGAGTAAACAAATGCAGCTGATAGTTGACAGTTGACATTTCTAAGTTTTCTAGCCGTATGACTAAATTATGTTATGAAACAGATTAAAAAAGCTGAAACCATAGAATTGAATTTTAAAATTTAGTTTGCTATTTTATGAACTAAAACTAACGTTTTCCGACTGCTTTTTGCCTATGCTATCTCAATAATATATTTTTAGATTTTTTCAGATATAGAGTAAAATACCCTATTGCAATTGAACAAAGGATTATATTTCAATGGCAATTGTTTCGGATTTTGATACTTTGATACAAGTGCAGCCGAGACAGAATTCACACCCGAGCCGTAGACGAAGGTGTTATGGAGCCACGACTTTTTGTTTTTCTTTCAGTTTTGGAACAATAATTTCGGTTTCAGTATTAAAACAATGACGAGCGTCACAACCAACAATAATGCAATATTTTTCATGAAGAATATAAATCTACACTAACTTGTATTTCTTCGTGTGTCGATGGCAAAAAAGTTCAAATGTGTGTCTGTGTAGCTCAGTATTCAACTACGCGAACCCCGCTTGCTTACACTACGTAATACAATATTATAAAAAGGTAAAGACTAAAAACTCCTTATCCAACTTCAAAATTCTTTCTCTTAAGGAAAGCTGCAGTATTGCTGAGTGCAATAGAATATATGTTTCATAGACGCGGACGAAGCCGGGGTAAAAAGCTAGTAAGAAATAAATGAAGTAACAATCACGACATATAAAATGCAATCTTATTCGTGACGATCCCTGACCTAGAACGATAGACCTACCTATACGTCCAGGGGTTGCAAACACAAAGTTGTTCCACTAATAATAATGCTGCGCACATAATAATATACATTGTTATATTATTAATAATGTTCTCATTACGTGCCCGACCATAATATAACGCGTTAGGTAACCCTCAATTGTAATGGCGACCGTGTCATCATAGTAAACGAATGGAATTGTTAATTTGGAGTTACGAAGTTGTCATGTCATTGAGTTGGGAGTAAAAGTATGTTGAATTTAAAACCTTTATAGCGATAACTGGTGATTTTTAGGGTTCCGTGCCCGAAGGGTAACCAACGGGACCCTATGACTAAGCTTCCGCTATCCGTGCGTCTGTCCACCTGGACATGAGTTGCCATGGCTGACCTGGAAGTCTTTAAACAGACTCCGGACTCAACAAGAAAACCTGCTCAGGTGGAGATTCATTGATGACTCTGCCCTGGAGTGTAAATGTGATGCTGTTTCACAAACGATGGGGCACTTAATATCGTGTCCTGTTACTAGTTCACTATAGGAACTGATGGATGCTAACTAGTAACTGAGTTCTGGGCCGACATAATATAGATTGCCATCGACACGCTAAGAAGAAGACAGCCTTAATTCAACCAGAACTGATCCTCCTTCCGTGTGGAATGGTTTCCAGGTCTATAATATTCGTATCAACTCCCTGATTGAGTACTTCTTGATATTTGCATTAGACTGAGAGGTTAGGTCTAGTTTGCCTCTCAACTTCAATTCATAGAACCAAACATGCATCACACACGCACAGCCACACAAAAACCTTTCTTCATCGTTTGACAAGTAAATAATTCATCAAATTAACCGCTGAGTATATTGATGAGCGGTCACTTGTTCAGTGAAAGCCGTGGCCACTCGCACATACCTGACGTTAGCGACATGCGCGTGCGCCGCATTGTCGGTAACGAGACGTGTTGTTTTGTTGTACTTGAGTTATGGCAATGGTTGGTTATAGCAAATGATATTGTATGGGATTGGGTTGGTTGATGGATGGGGAGAGGTCTTTGACCCTGTCAATAACAGTCTGAAGATTTAATGCTATATTGATAACACATATGATTGTCATAGTCAATTTATAAGGTCACTGCTGGGAACATGTCACTGCCAAAATCTTTGCAAAATTGCTCACTACATAGTATAAAATAAAGTCGCTTCCCGCTGTCTGTCCCATGTATGCTTAGATCTTTAAAACTACGCGACGGATTTTGATGAGGGTTTTTTTTATTAGACAGTGATTCAAGAGGAAGGTTTATATCTACATGGCATCCGTGCGAAGCCGGGGCCGGTCGCTAGTTTCTCAAAAAAAGTAGTCGAAAAGATTTTATTTTCTAAGTGAACCGCATAGTCCATCCCTTTGTTGTTCGTACTGTCAACAAGTGACAGAAACTATACGACAACTTCGACTACTATACGATCAATTGTAGCCATAAAAATATATTTTAATAGTATATTTTATTTCTCATAAACTTACATGGGCACTTAATGGCCTTTTGGAGAAGAACCGCCTGAAATTCCATGGTTACTCTTTTATATTGTGAAATCTATTGTATTAAGTTAATTTATATCTATTATTTTTAATTTTTATCTTTATTTGTCTCTGTTTTGTTTTTAGTTTTAAGTGGTTTATGGATTAACAAAATTATGGATTTTGATATCTGAAATAAATGAGTTGATTGATTGATTGATTTATACCGTAACACTCTTCCTCATAGTAGACAACAACTAATGTGTCTTCTCTCTTGTTCCAGGGTTCAGACCCTCGCGTGGCAACCTGCCGCGGGCGGCTGCAGACGCGGCGTTGTCAGCTCAATCAGGAGATCAACAAAGAGCTGCGACTGCGCGCCGGCGCCGAGAACCTGTTCAAGGTAAGACTGACTAGACTCTAAGCAGGGAGATGTCGCTTATGTCACATGATCACACAGACGCTGATCGACAGAGAACTTGTTCAAGGTAAGGAGCCTGATAGGTTATCTGTAGTAGAGGATGCTGGGTTAAAAGAAGGGAAGCCCTCACTTTGACTGAATGTGACCCTTTTAAGGAAACGTTTAGTATTCATGAACACCAACGCCGATTTTATCTAAAAACAGAGACCAGAACTAGATGTGGACACAAATGTAGAGAGTAACTTGCAAGTAAAATCGTAAGATCCCACTACCTTAAAAAGTAAATCATCAAAGGAGCACACCTTTTCCCAACTATGTTGAGGTCGGCTTCCACTCTAACCGACTCCCTATCTGACCTCGACAACTCAGTTAGTTCTGGGTAATACGATACTGCTTGGTAAGACTGGTTGTCAGACTTTTCGTAGATTGTAACGACTGTCAAAGACCTACAATGACATGCCGGGACTAACGGATTAGCGTGCTTTCCGAATAGGGAAGTAAAAATATTGAAACGTTTTCATACAATATTTCTGTAACTATGTTACAAACCTGGTTAGCAGTGTAGCGACAGTTGCATTATTAATCGATTCATAAGCAATAACCATAACTAACTAAGTAACAGAAATAAACACATACACTTCCTGAGTTCCTGGTACCCAACGCACCAATCGCCACTAAATCGCCGCTAATCGCCATTGCTGCGTGACGTCACGTGCTGACACTTTCCCTGCGCGTGAGCATCGCGATGCTGTTTTTGTTGCATTTAGTTCAGATTGGTTGGTTCAGTATTTCTATGTACTAATCAGGGGACTAGGTTAGTTTAGTTTACTTTCATTTAAAAAACGAATATTATTTTACCTATTTACCTAAAATTGTTTTTTTCAGCCGCATCTACTACTTATATTGTTATATTTATTATTACACTCTCAACATGTCTTGTCATACTCTATCGTACTGTACTGCGAAAATTGTGTGAATCATGTTTCTTCATATCAATATTCGACCAAAGCGCCTAGGCAGTCGCTTACAATGGGCATCTTATTTCTGCTTCTGCAGCACTTTTCAACGGGATTCTCATTATTTACTTGTTAGCCTCTCCTGATTTGACTTCATTATCTTTTAATGTCCTAAATTGTTATTGTTAGCCTGTGTCATCCCACAGCTGGGCAAACGCCTCTCCCATGACTTCCAAGTCTATCCACCTAGGGCTAATGTAAACCACTTAATGTCCTACAGCAAAATTGTCGCTGTTTTCTATCATCCCATCCCACAAAGCCTTCCAACATTTCGCAAAAACGTGTAACTCCCCACCTGCCTCCCCATCCGTCACAAGGCCCCCTGGGACATGCCCCATGGCCCCAAGGTCAAGGTTCACACGAAGGGCGTCACGCTCGCACACTCGTCACACAATGCTAGGTCGATGGACTTGCGTCTTTGTCTTATAGCCAAAGGACTGTTTGGAGGAAGTCTGGCTTTAGAGTTGAGTGATTTTGCAAGCGTTTCTAAAAATTGGTGAAGTATGGAGTAGGAATGGTTGGTGAGAAGCACAAAAAATATTGTTGACTGTTTTGTGAGCTATTCCGATTCATCTTAGAACCTTGACAGAGTCACATTCTGTCAATAAATAACGGGTTCGGGAAATACAGGCAATATGTTATGATAGAACAGCAATATTGTTAATGTTCAAGAAGAAATCATCATCATCATCATTCTCTTACCAACTCATTTGGGGTCGGCGCAGCACGTCTTCTTCTGCCATACTTTAGTCCGGTCAAATTAAACCGAAAAAGGGCAAACAGGGGAAATAATTCTTGTAGTCTTGAAAATTGGTACAGTTATACCTTACGGTATCCAGATGAACATACTAAAAGTCCTCAAGGGTAGGGGGTGTGCTAAGGGTGGGGGGTGTGCTAAGGGTGGGGGTTGAAGGTACCTTTTTTCAGGTTTTTGCTCATATCTCGAATATCAGTAGGAATAGCATTATGAGTACTTCTGATAAAATTTTCTTAATTAAATTTTTTATAAATTTGGTCGTATTTTTTTTTATTTATTTATATTTATTTCTGATTGTATTAATTTTCCTGGACTACTTCTCTATTATCTCATCAGACACCTCCATCCATCGTTTCTTTGGTCTTCCTCTACTCTTACAGCCATCAATATTCATAGTCAAACTTTCCTAACGACATTTTCCTTACTCATTGATCAAGAAGAAAATTAAGTACCTATAGGCAGTCTCTCAAAGAAAAGTTCCTTGTTCCGTTTTGACCAGACAAGTTGGTAAAGTTTCACAGTATAGTGTTTTTCTCAGGCATTTACTGAACAATAGATTGGTTCCGGCGTGTGAGGTCGACGTCCGTATGTTTTCATTCACCGCGCACTTCGGTACAAGTTCAAGAATCGGACGTATGGGTTAACAATCTACTTTTTTTTGTTGCTTCTTTATTGCATCGCACGCCTGAGTCATCCGTCAGGCAGCTAGGCTCCTTATTCCAACATTATTGTTAATTTATGTTTCTATTTTATCATCGGAATGACAAGAAAAAGAAGTTTCTGTGGTCAATTCTCTTCATCATTGAAAGCTTTGCTTGTAAAATCATCTGCCATGAATTATCAATATCGGTAATTTAGTTTAATCATCATTTCCCTGCCCATATTCCAACTTATTTGGGGTCGGCACAGCATGTCTTCTTCTTCCAAACCTCTATTAGTCGTCATCTCATGTCACTTCTTTTTTAGTTATATTAACTTTCACGCAGTTAATCCATCTTTTCTTTTGTTTTTCTCAAAGTGATTTATTATAATGGCTAATGAAATACTTCCTTAATGTATTTGTTGTCTTCTTCTACAGGCTACGACGAACAGAAAGCTACGCGAGACAGTGGCCTTGGAGCTGAGCTTCGTGAACTCCAACCTGCAGCTGCTGAAGGAGCAGCTCGCGGAGCTCAACTCTTCGGTGGAGCTGTACCAAAGCGACGGGTGTGTACCGCAGACCGACACCTGTCACATTTGACCGCCATCAAAACAGTTGATGGGAACTCCAACCTGCAGCTGTCGCCCATTGGCAACTGTCGGGTTTGACAGGTGTCAATTAAAATCCACTTTTGACTTTAGCTTCGCGTTGATGACATTAGACTTAGAGCATTCGATTAGGTGCTGCATCGTCAAACAAAATAGGCAGGAGAATCAATCAGCTCAGCCTATCGCAGTCCACTGCTGGACACATGACTCCTTGAAGCTGTGCCACTACATACTATCCTCCGCCTTCTGTGTTCAGTTTGCTTCAGCTACATATTTTTTCTATCGATCTACCTAGCTGGTTCTCCTTTAATTATCATCATCTGCCTAGCTTTTTACCATTTATGTTAGGGTCGGCTTCCAGTCTAACTGGATGCAGCTGAATACCAGTATTTTACATGGAGCGACTGCCTATCTGATATCCACAACCCAGTTAGTACTGGTTACCTACCTGTAAAGACTGCCAAAGATCCACAAGGACAGCCGGGACTAACGGCTTAACGTGCTTTCCGAGGCACGGAGAAACTCGGTATGTGATGGGTGGTCACCCATCCACAGACCAACCTAGGCAAGCTTGGTCCTCCTCCAAATTTTTCCATTGTCCTATTACTTAACTTGATAAATGAGGCACATAGCAAGAGTATTTCTATACCTACTCCTCTCCCACTGAAACAACCTTGAACAACCAAGTACAGACCTAATTTATCAATTTCCGTTCCCACACACAACTGGAAACTACCTTATATAACTTTGTTAATCATGATCTACATAAGCCGAAAACTAGTTAAATTAAATTAGTTCATTATATTGGGCCAATAAATTATTACGTTTGACTCAAATTAGCTGATTTACCTTGACGAATTGTCTGGGATGTAGGGTTGTCATAATAACATTGACTAATGAACAATATATTTCCAATATTATGTTTTGACATAATTTTGTTACTAAAAATCAAACAGCAAGGTTGCTTGGCAGAAGAGGTTAGGCTTAAGGACCCATTTTATTCATTACAGACATAACTAACTATGTTTGCAGCGCACTGCTGCGCAAGTATAAGCTGTGTGTCACACAAACTAGTCAATGCAATTATGCTTAGCTTCACTTTCCTCCGCCGGGTTTGGCTTCAAAGGAGTTCACAATGCAAAAGTGTTTCACACAGTATTCGCTTTGCGGCAGATTCGCTTTACGGCAAATTCGCTTTACGGCAGATTCGCTTTACGGCAGAAGTACAGTGAACTACAATATCCTTTGGTAGTATTCGTTCTACTACTGTTAGGGTGTCTTATCACCATAAAGCCAAACCACTCTGTTCTATGCTATCACCTCTATCTAGCTAGGCGCTGCGCTGTATTTTTTTTAAACGTTTCCCCTCACTAGGAATTTTTCTTGTATCGTGGGTGCGTTCACAAACATTTAAACTCACATATACAAATAGCCAGACTCGGAACAACTATCTGTAGGCCATACAAACATTCGTTCCGTCCAGGGATCGAACCCGCGACATGCAGCGCCGTAGGCAATCGCTCAGCCACTGCGCCAACCGTGCCGTCAGTAATGAGCAGTGTTCTATAAAAATAATTTAGATGAGAAAATAAACAAAACTACTGAACTGCCTGGTCGACAAGTCAGGTAATACCTAGAAGAGTCATCATGTGCCTGCCTTTCCCCAACTATGTTGGGGTCGGCTTCCAGTCTAATCGGATAGAGCTAAATACCAGTATTTTACATGGAGCGACTACCTATCTGTTCTCCACAACCCAGTTAGTACTGGGTAATACGATACCCCTTAGTAAGACTGGTTGTCAGACTTTCGGGTCCTGACTATAACGACTGTCAAAGATCTACAATTGTCAGCCGGGACCAAAAGCTTAACGTGCTTTCCAAGGCACGGAGGAAACTCGGTATGTAACACCCATCCACGGCCAAGGCAAGCGTGACTTAACCTGAAGATTGACCCCGAGCGGCTGTTGTTTTTTAGTCACGAGCTCCTCCAAAACCTAGACCAACAAATAGGGAAATCTGTGACCTAAAAACTATTAGGCAATAACCACATAAAACACCCATACAAAACGCCTGAAGGCAAAATTATTAAAATAACGAAAACGCTTTCATAAACAACGCCCTAGGACAATAATAATAACGCATAATAATACACCTACGACAGTAATAATGTTCGATATTTTAATAATGAAGACTAACTGGTAGTTTATAGTAAAAGTGGTGATGTTGTCCAGTGTTATGCAATGTAGTAATAAGTAAGATGATTTGCATAAAGATAGGCTAGGTCACACTGTGAGCGGAGAGCCCGGGTCAGCGGTCCAAAAAGTTGTGGGATGGCGTCGTCTATTTGCAAGACTCCCCGTTTTATGAAATCCCGAAGATAAATAATGAAATATATCCCGTCATTTTGTAATTATCCATGAAACTTAAGTGACAATTCGAGCGCTGTTTACACAATTCCGTGGCAAATTATAATAAGTATAGTTCTATTTGAAAACCATGCTGATTCTTTGCAAAGATCTTATCTACGTCTTTCCAAAGGTCTTATTTAAGTCAGATTTAAAGTAAATTATCAAAATTCTATTTTAATTCTGTTTAAACTACTTCCCATTCCATCACATTCACATGACTTTTAAGTCAAATGTAAGCTTCCATTGCGCAAAAAGTTATTATTAAGGCTTGTTATTTCAACCATGACACGATTGCGGTCTATAAAACAAAGTCGGCTTGTTTAAAATGTAGTATAGTCCCATTAATCATATTAGAAGACATTTAAAATTACATTTACTTAATATGTGTGTACCTATGTTGTGTAGTAAATAAATAAACGTCAGTTTATTAACTTTGTTGATTGCAAAAGTGACAACTACCTGTTGAAGTTAGTCTAATGGCGTATTACCATATGGTTTGTGGAGACCAAACCACTCCATGTAAAATACTGGTATTGAGCTGCATCCGGTTAGACTGGAAACCAACTCCACATAATTGGTAAGTAGTAGTAAGATTAGGCAGATAATGCTTGAGGTTGTATTCCCAGAAACATTAGGTAGAAGAGTGGCTACATTTTGCCCTGAAAAAAAAAAAAAACCTGTGTAATTTAAATGTTTATTTCAATTACAATGGGCATTTCGATACATATTGTTGGAGATCACCTTTTAAGCAAGGGATTGCTTGTATTAGGAGACTACGCACTTCCACATTATCATTTATATGCAATTGAATTTGAGTATAGACAATGTAAGTAAACATGCAAGATTAAAAATAAATGGGTAATTTAAAATTACACAAAACGGTTCTGCAAGTTAATGAGCGTTATGAAGAAAAAGGCCAGATCGCGCGTGTATGTGTGATAGATGTGTGTCACTACTGAGTGTGTGACTGTGTGAATGTGTAAGGGTGAGAGTGTGAATAGTGAAGTTGTGTGAGTGAGTATGGGTGAGAGTGTGAATAGTGAGGTTGTGTAGTGTTGTGAGTTATAAAGAGCAATAAACGAAAATTGTGCTAATATGATGCGTCTCCACTATACTACCATGCAATTTATTGCTACATACTTATATAAAACCTAATCATCTAAGTGTAACCCGCTAACAGTAAGACCTCGGTTCATCAAGATGACAAACAGGAAAGCTGTGTTGTAAGTCTAGTCGCTCCAATTAGTACAACTATCCGGCTTTTATTGTTTTATTACTAGATTTATGTATTTCTGGTTATATGTTGGTATCTAAAAACTAATAGAAACGGATTTTATTATAATGAGTCTAATGTAGTTTGACATTCTAAAATGGTTCTTCTAGTTAAGAGAAGAATATGCAAATGAAACTAATTTAGTTATTCAAAAATATATTTGAGACTTAGTTTATTTAACCAGAACGCCTAAATTCTAGAAATTATATAACATAACATCACGCCACGCCTGTAATCCCCGTAGGGTTAGGCAGAGGTGTACCTAATAGTCTACCCACATTTCGCCAGTTATGTTTAAGTCCCATGTAATAGGGGGCGAGCCTATTGCCATCAATCGGGCACAAATCCAGGCTCCGTAGCTGCTACTGAGAAACACACACAAAAACAAAATCACATTAAACTATCAAAAATGCATAATGATACTGTTTTGACATTTACGTAACACAACATTTCACAAAGAAATAAATAATGACAATGTTCTTTCAAATACTTTTAGATGCAATTCTTCCTTTTGCTGTCTTTAACTGCCACGATGGTCTAGTCGGAAAGTCGCAAGCGCAGAACGCTACTGCCAACAATGGGTTCCTCCTGGATTCGATTCCCAGGTGGTCATCGTAAAATTATATTGAATTTTTCTATCAGGAATTTCTCAGTATCGCCCTTTTTTTATCCTGGAGGTTTTTTTTTTTGTCGTCAAATGACTTCTCCCGCTCTGGGCAGAGCGGAAGAGAGTGTCAGACTTGTACTGACTGAAGCCCATCCATGTTCCTTCCTTGCCCTTTTTGTTCCAGGGCCGCGGTATCTCTTTCGAACAGTCCCGCAGCCCTGGCAGTCATTTTCCTGGAGTGTCGACTTGTATTTTGTTGATAGCAATAAGCTGACCTCTTATTAGAAGAATCTTAAAGATAACTGGCGAAATGTGTTTATATTGTACGATCTTAACATCTGCATATACATATGTATCTCAAACATCTATCAATGTAGAACTAATTGATTCGGAACAAAATATCGTCAATACTCGTCTGTTTATTTATGCATATGGCCGGAATTCGGACAACTTCTTATATTTGCATATCATTATGATGTAATTTGTTGGCAAGGCCGTTGATAGAAATGTCTCGTTATTTCTCCGTATAAATTATTGTAATTTCACGCATTGACGTAAAAGAAATGGTCAGGTCAACTTATGGTTAACTGAAGAATAAGATGTTGAGGAAGATTTTTCGACAGATTGTTAATTTATTAACAAAATTTAGATATTCATAATCTATTACATCAAGAATGTACACGTACCTACCTACCTACCTAGAACCTACAGATTTTGTTAACATAATAAGCCAAAATCGTAGAATTTCTCCAAAACACAAACAAAGCGGCAAAAGCAAACTATTTAAAACACCAAAAAACAAACAAATCCTTTTAAAAAAGTAAAAACAAAAACAGGTTTAACACTATCATCATGCCACAACACTAGGGGGCTGGACAACAAAACAAAGAACCCTTTAGAAGTGTAAAATTCTAGATAATCGTAGTTATTATAGGGAAAAAGCGTAAGTTAAAACATGAAGCACAAAAAGTGAATGGGCAGTAATGGGAAGCGATGCGGTTACATGGCGGGAGAGGTAGTATGTTCACGGGGTTTGTCCGGTATTATATTACATTTATAAATAGTAAAAAGGTCTATATTAAAGAGAAATTAAAATCTTGTCTCACGTACATCTGGGTAATAAAAAGGTTCAATGTAGGTGGTGCACCAATATCTATAAAATAAATATTTTCTCTCTATGATAACTGAAAACAGAAACATTTCCAATTTAATTTCTTACAAATACTTAATACAATTAAAGCGAAACAAAATATCGTTACAATTCAATTACCGTTCGCCAATTAAAGTTGAATAAAAGTTAAAATAAAAAATGGTTTCCGCCATTGTTGCGTTTTCCCGCGGTCCGCAATATTGTAACCATAGAGAGGAATGCGCGCGCTAATCTAAGTTCTTTGTGAAGAATGTAAACTTTTTATAACTGCGTGGTTTGATGTAGTTACAGTAATGAAATATTACTTTGAATTGTAGGCTTTTAAGAAACAGTAGCTTTTTAAACTTTACTTTTACAAATTATTTACTGCTAAAAATATACTTGTCCCAGTAAGTAGGTGGATTAAGAAAAAAATCATAGAAATGAAAAATCGAAACCGTTTCAAAAATAAGGGCCTTAAATTTCAAGAGAAACGAATGCTACCCTGTAGGCGATAATTTAGCTTAATAGTAATATTATTAGAGCTAACATATTATTATATTTAAACAGACAAGCACGCTATACCTACCTTCCTTTCTGAGATAGTTAATGACAGGTCCAAAGTATCACTCGTGGCTGCTTACCTATGCTTTATATTAGCACTTAGGGTCCTAACGACTAGGTTAACTCGCTAAAATTATGGGGTGGGCCAGTATAGTAACCTACTGCCCTAAACTTGACTGGTACCTACTTACCTCCTTTTACCAACGGACGTGGTTTTTATGGTCGATGGATTTTCTTGCAGGTTCTTCTTTAAATAACATTTGGAACTGAGTAACTTAAGCAGCTTTATTTTTTGTGGCTCAGGCAGGTTATATGATGACTCTTTTTGCATCTAGAATGTAATGGTAATGGCATATACCATCAATCCGGCTAGATGAGTAGGCTTTTAAAGCTAAAGTTTAAGCTTTTACAAAAGAATAACAACTGCACCGGTTTCTGTTTCGGGTCATGATCAGGCCAATAGCAGGGGGCTAACGTAAAGCATTTTCACAATGGATCCAGTCTACCTCCCTCCTATGTTATTGGATCATCTGATTTCTTAATTTTAAGTAACTATAGCTGACTACGGCTGGCATGTGTCCTTGCTTATTTCATTAGACACTGTACCCCGTATAAATTTTACCGCTGCTATAACTCCACATTTCTCCAACAGCGGCAAAGAATGCGTGATGCCGATGATCCCGCTGGGGCTGAAGGAGACCAAGGAGGTGGACTTCCGAGAGCCCTTCAAAGACTTCATCCTGGAGCACTACAGCGAAGATGCTGCGGCCTATGAGGACGCTATATCAGACTTTATGGATATGAGACAGGTAACTACTTGGGCTTCTTTTGTTTGCACCATAGATATTAGAAAGGAAAATAAAGACTCTTTCCATATAATCATACAAACCATAGACTGGACTTACGTCCGTACTATCTGGAAGTTGGCAACATTCACAATACCTACGGGGTATTTTCTGAAACTTTTTAGTTACCTAAGGGTTATTTTGTCATTACTAACGTCATATTGATGCATTGCATGGTGGTCATTTATTATTGGTCTTTAAGTGCATCCCAAATATACGAGTTATAGTAAAAGCAGCTGCTATCAACAGATTTTTGGTAGCAATGAATTGACGCCGTGTCAACCAAAGCGAATCGTTATATAGATTTGTCATTTAAATGCTCGGAAAATAGGCAGACCTGTCGATACTAATCAATAAGCGCTCAGTACGATCTCTTCGGTTAGGAGACGGGTGACATGACAAGGTTACGTGCAGCAAAGGACTGCTTAAGTGTAACAAAGAGCGACAGTTCTTAACTAAATCTCTTTGCTCAGGCAATGCGAACCCCGGTGAGGTCGAGTGCGGGCGTGGCGCTGCTCTTCAAGTACTACAACCAGCTGTATTTCATCGAGCGCCGGTTCTTCCCGCCCGACCGCTCGCTCGGGGTCTACTTCGAGTGGTTCGATTCGTTAACAGGTATGTTGAAATATATTTCATTTTCATGGAGACATAAAGGATGGAAAACAAATGTGTTTGACCCAGGTTAAAGCACACAAACCCAGAAATACAGAAAAAAAATGTGTGTGTACTTATTACGCACGTAAGAAGTTATACTTCTTTGGTGTATACAACTAAAATGTTGACTAGCTAACTTCAGGGTGTATGTTGGCGCGCATCGTAAAAATTTACTCTCATCATTTTTCCCTAACGCGCCAAAAGAAGTATATCTTCAAAAGTTAATTGTTGTATTGTGCGCCTTACGACTGTATCAATGACCCACTTCAGTATTAAAATGCCAAGCAACTGGCGCCTCATGCTGGTTTTAAACTGGACCTTCTGTTGCGAGGACAGCTTATGCATAATATCTAAAACTACGTATATTACTATGGTTCTTGAAACTCATTCATAAACATAATCCATTAAATAAAAGTTTTTTATTTAACTTTTTACGTTTTATATTACCTAGATGGCAATGAATGACGGAAGCAATTTAACTAATTACAAATTGTTAAGATAGATGGCGCTGTTTACAAATTGATTTTTGATTTAGTGAACCTAATACAGATGGTGTTAGTAATATGATTTTTGTGATGTTTCTTTTCCAGGAGTCCCGTCTTGCCAGCGAACAGTGGCTTTCGAGAAAGCTTGTGTCTTGTTCAACATAGCTGGCATCTACACACAACTCGGCGCTAAACAGGTAATAACTTAATGATAGGATAAAAAGACACTGACAACTGCACGTCAAAGGTCCTGGCGCTGAGGCGTAGTTGCCGTATAGAAATAATAGCATGGCCATCGATAGAGTAGTACTTACTGGTAAATTTGATAGAAGCTATTAAAGCGTATTCCTCGTTCTGTATGTTGACTTTTTAAAGTTATTACAAGTACAGTTCTAACTTTTTATGTGATTGTGATTTTGCATTTTTGTTTTACCGCGCAAGCTTTGGTTAGGTTACCGGATGCAGCTGATGTTGTTATGAGATGCAAAATATAATAACTGACTGTGCTTCTCCTTTTTAAATTACAATCCCACTTGTTTCCCACAGGACCGCTCGACGTGCTCGGGCCTGGACGGCGGCGTGGAGGCGTGGCTGCGCGCGGCGGGAGCGCTGCGCTACGTGTTGGACAACTTCACCAACGCGCCCTCTGTGGACCTCGCCGCCGACACGCTGCTTGTGCTCGCCGCGCTTATGACCGTAAGTGTCTGATTCGATTTTTTTTATAAACTAAAATTACTGCTCTTGACCTTGATCTCGCCTGATACCCCTGATGGAAAGTGATGGATGAGGTTTACGATGGAACGACTGTTCACTCTTGATAAAATCCTGAAAAATATCCAAAGATTTTTGTTCTCCTCAATGAAATTATAATTTTGCAGCGAACGTGTCATTACAAATAGCTTTCCTACACTTGCCTAATCATGAAAGAATCATTTTTATTTTTATATACAGAGTACAGAATTTCATAGGGCTGTCTACGTAGTGAATAAAACAACGATATCACTACAAGATATAAATCTTACTTGAATAATATATTGAGGTTTGTAGCTTTGGAATTAACTGTGGATAAACCTTTCAGCTTCTGATTTTTGCACTGTTAAGTCGAAACTATTGTCAGTTACTAGAAGATATAATTCATTTTTATATATTTTCCAGGCGCAAGCTCGTGAGTGTCTATTCGAGAAGCTGCAGGTGCAGGCGGGCGAGGCACGCGGTGAGCTGCGGCGCGCGCCCGAGCTGTGCCTCGACCTCGCGCACGAGAGCGCGCATCTCGCGCACACCTACCGACAGCTTTATGATAAGGTGAGGCTAACGCAGTATATTGTGTCCTTTAACATGAATAGCAAACACCGTACTGGTAGGATCGGGTTTTATATAAATATCTACTCAAGACAGGCACAGTGTCACGCTTCAAATGAATTAATCATGAAAAATAAAATACGTAGTAACAATCAAATTTCATTCCCCAACGTATTCGTTAGTGGTCTTAATAAAATTGCAACACTTTATGCTTGTTCCAGATGCAATCGGAGGGTGTGTTCAACTACGTGCCATACTCGTGGGTCTCTTTAGTCCACGTCAAGACTGAGTTTTATAAAGGTATATACAAACCATAACTTTCTTATACATCCTAACTCTAAAACACTTCGTTAAAGATAGGTATTTTAATAAGCGAACAAACTTTCACATCATCCCTATCTGAGGAAGAATTATTGATTTATTTGAATGCTGTCATACCATTATTCAAGAAATTTTTCACATTTCACTTGACGTGTTTTACTCTAAAAACAAGTTTTCTTTTAACCGCCTCCTATAGGTTTTCGAAAACGTCAAAGTAACATCCTTATCTATTCACAAAACCGTAATTCTAATAACACGTGTTTATTTTCTTCAGCGTTGGCGCACCAGTACTGTGCGACAGGTTTGCTGAACATGCCGGCGTCAGCGCGGTCACCCAGCCGCCTTGCATCTCTGTACGATGCTGACACACATCTCGATAATGGTAAGATGACGAAAGAGAGCCTGACTAATGTGACTTGGAACAGGTACCTACTGTTACTATTTTTCTCATGCTGAAGCATCTTGCATCGCGCTTGCATAGCTTTGACAACAAATTGACAAATCCATGCGAACTAACTGGCTCAAGCGTCGAGCCTGAGCTGAGCAATCAATTCGCAGGAGCCTATGAATTGTTTTGATCTCAGATCTTGCCATACGTTGGTGTCACGCTGCACATCGCGAAAAAAGATTACTGCTTACGACCCACTCCATCTCACAGAGATCTCTCTCAGGGGAGGCCTGTGTCCCACCACTGGAAACATTATAGGCTAATTATGTATTTTTTCTTCCAGGCTCATCTATATCCCCAACGATAAAGGACGCGGACATGGACTGGATAGCGCTCGGGCGTGCACACCTCGCGGAGGCGCTCACACTGTACGAAGAGGCACTGAGACTACAGAGGATGTGTCGGTTAGTAGATATTTACACAATAGCTTCTACCAGTCCGGGAAACCGATGCAACAATGACGTGTTGAAGACAACGAACCCGCTGGATATGGGAATAACAGTGCCGGGCGATGTGGTGACGCCGAGGAAGTCTGTCTTGTGGCCGGCTTCCGACTAATATAATGAATGTAGGAAAGAAAACAACTGGCAAACGAGTCTAGGCAAATATTATTTCCCACTGCATTTAATGTCACCTCCAGATGTTGCCTCGAGCGTGTTCATTGTACTGTTTGAAGTTGTTGTTATTATTTGTTGTTGATTGTCATTCGATTGAGTGATGTGCAATATAAACTTCAAAAAGCCAAATTTAGACAATTTCCTATTTGCAATTTTTCCACTTCTATTACTTGTTTCTTGTGAAGCTACGTGAGATGTCAAAATTATTACACAATGGCCACTTGACATTGCACATTAATCAAAAACAATTTAATGAAAAGAGGGTCTAATTTTATAAGAATGCCACTTACGCCACCTACCTTCAAATCTTTCGAACCAAATCTCCGTAACGTTCCGGGCGCAAGTAACAGATGTCGTAACATTCCAGCGAGCTGCGCGGCAAGGAGGCCATCTCGCAGGTGGTGCGCGCGCAGGCGGAGCGCGCCGCGCGGGACAGTGCGGCGCACCGCGACAGCGACGCCAACGACTTCAACGATCTCATCGACGCGCCCAACGTACAGCGTGAGTACCTAGCTATACTGCTTAAACTGTATTTGCGTGGCATAAAGTTAACTTATATAATTGTTATTACGTAAGCCTACTTCTTACTAAGCCGCCACAGCAAGATGTTTTTTTTTTTTGATTCTTAACAGAATAGATCGTTATTACTTTAGTTTACTAGTAAAACGTTGATATTTCTTTTTTACCTTACCAACTTACCTCACTCTCTTTTCCAATCCACAGCATCATCAAAATTCCAACTGGCCTTAACGCAACCGGACTTCGCTCAGCACAGAGTAGACGACTTATTCAAGTCTCTAGGTCCAATCGCTATATTCTCTGCCAAACGTCACTGGAGCGCGCCCCGCCTCGTCCAGCTACAGAAGTACAGGGACGGCTCCCGACGCATCGAGAGACCACGAAACGGAAACACCGAAGAATACGAAGAAACCAGGAACGGCAAACACAGGAACGACAAACGAGACCGATCAGAAGACAACAGCACTTACTATAACCAAATAATCAGAAGCGACGAGAAATATTCCAACGATTATGAAAAGAAGAAACTTCATAGAGTCACAAAACAAAATGGAGTATACATAAATAGCTATAACAATAATAATTACGAATATCATCCAAAAGTCTTGGATTATGACTCTCCGAATGAGTATAAGACTAAAGGGGAGGGAAAGATTGAGAATGGAGTGAAGGAAATAAACGGTAAAGTGAAGAATGGAAGGAGAAAGGATCCTCTGAGGAGGGCGGCGAGTGAATACAATGTATCCAACGCGAAGAACGAAGACGAGGGCTTTGGGTTCTCTGTGAGAGGAGATGCGCCGGTTGTTATAGCAGGAGTTGAGCCCAACTCTTTGGCTGATGTAAGTATTTTAAACTGTAAGTTTGTAGCTTTATAACTTTGTATCTCAAAGAAGATGTCATATTCGAAAAACTATCCATGATTTCTTGAGTTCTTGGGGTGTAGTACCATAACAATAACTATATTTTCATTCTAGATCGGTGGTATGCGCGAAGGTGACTTCATAATATGCATCGGTGACACAGACGTGAAGTGGAGCTCACACGACGAGGTAGTGCGGCTCATACAACAGGCCGGAGATACACTCACTATGAAGCTAGCCACGCCGATGGATAAAAGCTGTCTAAAGGTAAGGATTTTGATCGTGGAACTATGAAGCTGCCAACATCTAGACTTAAGACTTTTGATGAAAATTCATTCTATGTTTCAACACCATCACTTTATTTATCCTTAGCTGATTTACCAGTAAGTCTACTAAACCAAGGCAAGGCCAGGTCACTAGATCTGGTCTGTAGTAACATACCGCCATGGTAAATTGGTGACTATATTTACCTTGCAAGTTGTTTAAATGCGTAGGACTTAATTTAAACGCTTCAGCGCCTAATCCTGGACGAAGTAATGCATAAAATCTTCTTTTCACTCGTTCCAGGCGTCACCAGAAACTCCACGTCAGTCCAACTCGAACCAAGGCTCAGTATCAGCCGCATCTACCGCGTCAAGTGGGTCTACAGCCGTCACAGCGCGCTCCTCAGCCCGACGGGCGCCATCTTGGAACCCCTTCCGACGTCACACGACTAGAGACAACAGCTCACACCGCGGCTCACACACCAGCAATATTATATTCAGATAAATTAAAATTATGGTGTTAAATTTTGTAGTGAGCGTTTTGTTTTGTTTAATAGCAATTGTTGCGATTAGTAACATAAAAACATAACAATGTTATGTTCATCACTGATCAAAGTATCGTGGCATACATTCTGATGTTCAAAACTAAGGCCTGCTTACAAAACAAATTATTCAATACATTTAGCGTCAGCGTAAATGTAATTGGTAATTTGTGAAGCGGGTCTGTATGTCGCAAAATACGCAATCAAGTTACAAAACAAACTTTTAATTAAAAAAACGTTGATTCTTTTAATCAATCAGTAGCGCCATCTATATTCATTAAGTCAGTAACATTATTCTATAAATAAGTAACCTAAGCTAAAACTTAAACCAACGCCATCTACTATCGATTTCTCATACTACTTTTAGAGTCTTAATATTTTGATGTGTGGTTGAAGGATTATTTAAGTGACTGCGGGCGGGGCGACATTCGCTGCTATTATATTTAGGTTCCTAAATATATAGTTAGATATGGGAACCTTACATCGGCTATGATACTCCAAAGTTATTCTTTTATTATTTTATAAGTTCTCAACTTGGCAAGGGGAACAGGGGGCTTTTCATAGTGTATGGGAAAATTTCTTTGTTTCCATTTTATTTTTGCTCAAATAAAATGTCAGATTGTACTTTCCATCGTATTTGAGTTGTTATAGAAATTGCCATGTTAGCTTCATATATTTTCTTATTAAACATAATGTATAATACATATATTACATGTAAACCATTTGAACTATTTCATTACCTGTCAACATGTAGGTTGATTCTTTTTCCTTTATTTTTATATATTGTCTACTTTTTGAGACCTACCTTTTTAAACTTTTCTAAAATCTATAAAACTCCGATTGTCACAACGAGTCACTGTTACATGTCAGTGTGACTATCGTTTGGAACAATCGTTAAACTCGAATATCAACTTTTGTTTAATCCACATAACTTGACACTGTAAAAAACAACGGGTTGCGCTCCGGGAGTGCCGGCAGAAGTGAAAACTTGAAACAACGCTATCTACCTTAAATATCAGAAGACGCGAGTTTAACAGTTTTTACCCATCCCAAAAAGTGCACAACGCCGCTAAAGAAGTTTTCACTTCAAAAAGATGTACCTACTTATACATTTTGACAATTATGAACTACACATAAAGTCCTTTCAGTTATTTCATCTCTGCCCTTGCATCGCTGCCAAAATCATAGTAACCTTTATTGTCGCGACTATAAGTTGCTGTTGGATTGCAGCAGAGGTAAAAAAAGTGGAAGGACTATAAAATATTCTGTTTACCTGTCAATGTTACTATAAAACAATGCCTACTGGATGTACTGTCACATCTTTATATCGCAAAAGACGTGAGCAGTCACATAGAACGTCGACATTTAAAAAAAACCAAACTTTACCTGCTGTAAAACATTTTTGAGATTGAAATCAATATGAAAAATTGGGTAAGTAAATAAAAAGTAGAAAATTTTTGTGACCGGTACAGATTGGTGAAACGTAACATGCAATGTATCACACGTTGAAACAAGCTGGTCTAGTTGCTGTGTTACATTTCATGTTGCATTGCAGTCTAGACGGCTCATTTTTGTTACATTCCATGTAACGCTTCATCGATCAGAACCATTGAATGATATTTTGTTTTAAACTTTATTTTTTTATATTTATGAAAGGATATGTCCTACAAAATAGGTATTATGACTGATAGAAAGTTTACTTACCTATCAGATTTAAATATGTATATGTATTTTGATTTAAAAAAATATCGTTATGTATATTCGTAAAAAGTAGAAAATATATGTCACAATTGTTTTAGATATACGTGTAATTACAGTATTTTTAGTTATTACAGTAAACACTTAATATATTATTTTAAATATTTTGGATGTGATCGATTTTAAAGTTAAAACAAAAACTTTTAAAAACATTGATCGCGTCCAAAACGTAAAATTTTAGATTGATTGTAACAATTTAAAATTTTAATTCGACTAATTTAGTTTTTGTTGTATAATATTATAGACTAAAACTGTATATCATTGTATAAACTTATATAAGATAAAGTGTATAAAATTGTTGTGGTTACTTTTGAACAATAAAGGTTATTTAAAGGCTAATGAGTTTTTCATTTTAAATCATGTCTGATCTTTGTTTTCGATGTGTATACACGGTGTAAGGCAAACTGACAGGGTGCATTCAGCTCCTTATTTTGAATTATAATCCACCGGAATTTTTGAAGTTATACTTCTTATGGCGCGTTAGGGAAAAATGATGAGAGTAATTTTTTACGATGCGCGCGCACACCGACACCTAAATTTAACAGCATGAAGTTAGCTAGTCAACATACACCCTGAAGTTAGCTTAGTGTCAGATATTGACAAGCCTAGGTTTTTTATTTTTAATCTACTGCTGGCTGAGATAAGGCGACAGATATTTTTTTTAAAAAGAAGTATAACTTCTAACGCGTGTACATAAGTACACACACACACTTTTTTTAATTTCTATTCCTTCCGGAGGAACAATGGATGGACTGTTTGAAGGATGTTATAGCAAGAAAGGAGGTGTCTACTGTCTGATGATATGACGTGTAATAGAGAAGTATGGAAGAAGAAGACATCCTCCGCCGACCCCAAATGAATTGGGATAAATAAGAGCAAGAAATGATATGAGTTACTATTCCTTTATTTGAATGTAAAATTACATACGCAGCACGCCATTTATAACAATAATACGGATAAAAACAAATTCTTTCTTTAATATATTTTTAACTTTATCGGAAAACCAGTAGGTTCAAAGTTGCTTAGGAAAATTTGACAGTTTCGGGTAACTTGATGTGCTGCGTGGCGTCTGTATGAAGATTTCATTATTTTACCTCCAGTTTACGAGGTTTGCGTTTAAAACTCAAAGATATGTTTATTATTTTGAATTTTCATTATTCATTACTAAATTCCAATGAAAGTTTGTTCTTTGATCAACAGGGTCAATAAAATGTCATACCTAAGTGAACTATGATGCCGGAGGGTGATGTTACTGGGGTTGAGATATTTACTAAAAACTCAGTTGAAATTCACCATTACATTTCTCAGAATTATTAATCAACAGTTGAGCGCCACAGAGCGTTATTCGGTACCAATAAGGTCAGTATATGTCCTTCTAGGGCGTCCCCTCCCAGCGTTGTCACTCACATCTGCATTGTAAATACCTTTTGTTAATGGCCTTTCAGTCATCCTCTCCACATGACCTAATTATCTAAGCGTATTCTTTTCAAATTTTCTTCATCATCTGTGTATTCGTGGTTTAATAGTGAGGTAGAAATCCCCCACCCAGCGGTTTTATTCCTAAAGACCTGTCGCCTTTTGAAGGTTTCCTCTGTGTTAAAAATGGTCTGTGTAGGTGGGTATCAAGTTAAGTGAAACGGAATAATAGAATAGGAAAAATAAAACAAATAATTTTAAAATGTCTCTGGTCCAGAAGAACCAGCCAAGAACATATTCACTTCCATGAAACAAAGAAGGTAATATCTAAGCTGGTTACTATCTTTTTTATTAACGATACATCAAGCGAGCTATTCCCAATAAAAATCTTAATTAAGATAAAAATATTCGAAACGAAGATTAATTAAAATAAAATCAAAATATATCCGCGTCCTAACCAAAGCGATAGTCAACCGAATCAGCAACACGCATTCATTTTGGTCGCGCCGATAGATGGAGCCTCTTGTTTACCGAACAAATGAAGGGCATGTTGAATGCGACGATCGCAAATTCGCGCGACTAATCAGTTATATTAGGATGCAGGGCAATAACACAGCCTAAGAGTCTATCAATAAATTCATATCTACAACAAAACAAAAAACTCAACATGTTATATTTAACAATGATAAAAATGACGTACTTTTGTACTTATTAACATTGATCATAAAAAAAAAATTATTCACAAATCTACAATTTATTTTCTTTATACACGACATTATAGCCTTCTATCTCCTATTCGTCGCAATGAGGGCTATCGCGCATGAATTCGCCATTAAGGTCTTCCGAAATGTCAGATGTCATAGAGTTTTCGCGCGTGGCGTGCTTTTTTAACACGTATTTTGACTAATATTCATGATTCTGGTCTACATTGAGCCATTCCTGATTAATTATGACTTGAAGATTTTAAGTAGTAATCATCATCTGCCTAGCCTTTTCCCAACTATGTTGGGGTCGGCTTCCAGTCTAACCGGATGCAGCTGAATACCAGTATTTTACATGGAGCGACTGCCTATCTGACCTCCACAACCCAGTTACTACTGGGAAATACGATACCCCTTGGTAAGACTGGTTGTCAGACTTTTTAGGCCACTGACTACTTTAACGACTGTCAAAGATCTTCAAATGACAGCCGGGACCAACGGCTTAACGTGCTTTCCGAGGCACGGAGGAAACTCGGTATGTAATGGGTGGTCACCCATCCACAGACCAACCTAGGCAAGCACGGCTTAACCTAAAGATCGACCCGAGCGGCTGTTATTGTTTAGCCACGAGCTCCTCCTCAAGATTTTAAGTAGTAACTTAGGATCTTATTTGTTAGTACTTGGAGTTAGAATGATTTTTAAATGTTTCATGCTTGTTAATGTTAGGAAGAATATTTGTAAATATGTATCTGAAGTTTACACTATGTTGATATACGAAATTAAATAAACTTTTTATGAAGTTATTTGTACTTTAAAGTATAAAATAGAATTACCTTACTCGACAGTGGCGCCATCTGGTGAGCTTAAAAACGATAGCCCCCATTGGATATATATACAGATACTTAGGAACTATAACGTTTGCTGTACTTGCTTACACTCGCATTGGTCATCACGAGCTTCGTGCGAGTGAAAGTGAGACTATGGTCGGAAACAAACTGCACATTTGTTCTCACGTGTCGACGCGTGTGCACGCTCATGTACGCCAGTGCGGCCGTCAGTATCAGTAAAATCTATGGCGTCCGGTTGGTAAGCATCGACAAATGTCACTGCTATAGAGTGTAAACAGACTCTTAACGAAGCCGAAAGGCACTTGTTCTCCCCGTCATTGCGAACATTTTTTTGTTCTAGACCATACCTGGGAACCTTCTAGATACAGAGATAATGGGGGCAAAGTTCCAACTATTCCACAAGTTTTCAAGTTTTTAAATACATGTTTTTAATGCATTTTTTTACGAAGCCTTCACGACCCCCGTACTATTCAATCTATCCATCAGCCACTATGTTTTGAATGCGTTACATTGAGTCCTACCGTATAACGTGACTTTTTACCCCAAAAAAAATAAAGTCGCCACTCGCCAGCAATAATTTTTGCATAGAGTTACTTAGTTGGATGTACAGAATGCTTGGTTGACGGCTTCGTGAAGAGTCTGTTTACACCCTGTATGGGTACATTGTGCTTGCAAATGTGGATGACCCAGAGGAACACATGTCGACCAATGCAATTATGGTCGCATACAAGCGAAGTGCGAGCATGTCAGGCAGGCACAAACAATTTCTCCTAACAAACCTGCTAACTATCCCTAAAATAATTTTCCAAATACCGTTTGGAGTGGTCATACACGCCGAAGAACACGAACCCTCCGATCATAAAAGCTGTCATCCTCGGCATGACGCCAGCGAACAGTCCTCTGAACCCTGACTGGCAGTAGATGGTGGTGAGGATCGGCTTGATCCTGAGCTTGCGCGTGACGGCGTACTCGTCCGCCAGCATGATGCGCGTCTTGGCCAGGTCTAGGGGCGTGGTCACTGCGGCTGCGAAGCCGCCCGCTATTGACCCACACAGTGCGCTCTGGAAGAAATATTAATCAATAGGTATTTAAAATCAGTTAAAGAAACCACACAATGGGTCCCAAACGGCAATGCGGTAAGACCAGAAGGAGATGGCGGGAAGAACTCGCCTCTTTTCACAAGGATTGGCGAATAACAGCACTGAATAGAGATAAGTGGGAGGAGGGAAGTGAGGCCTTTGCCCTGCAGTGGGACACAAATAGTTGATAACAGTAATTTATATACATTTTGGTGGAAGGAGAAAAATAATCAGAAACTTTACAACCTAGCCACTAGATCACACGATACTCCTTGGTAAGACTGGTTGTCAGACATTCGAGGATCTGACAGCCCGTAACGACGAGCCATTTGTCTCGTCCGTCGATTGTAGATCTTTGAGATCTACAATCGACGGACGAGACAAATGGCTCGTTTTTTTGGAAGCACGATGTAGTTTCGGTATATAAATATGATTACACATTATACCATAGGGTTTGACCCATGCGGCCTTAGCCACGAACACTTCCTTCACCCATGGCTCATTAACCTTTCATGGCTGATTTAATATGAACATCAAAAATCACCCTGAATTGAGTTCAGGGTGATTTTTGATGTTCATATTAAATCCGCCGATATAACTTGTGATTATCATGCGCCTTGTCTTATCCTAAGCATCTTAGAGTAGGATTCCAGTCTAACCGGAAGCAGCTGAATACCAGTAACGGATACAACTTGAGATACAAACCTGAAAACTGCTAATCTCTCCATCATTATATTCCCTAATGGTCGTCTTGAGCATCTCCCAGACGGGCAGCTCTATGAAGCTGAAGGGCAGGTCCCGCAGCACGGTGGAGCCGAACCCTCGGTACACGCCGCGGAAGAAGCCCTCCGATTTGTAGGCCTGCGGACAGTGTGATCAGAGGGGTTAGGGAAGTTAAAGAAAGTCCATGTTATTGAGCTCAGAGAAAATGAATGCGTGTTGCTGATTCCGTTGACTATCGCTTTGGTTAGGACGCGGAGTTATTGTGTTTTTATTTAAATACCTTTTCAAATATTTTATGTTTTGCATTGGGAATGGCTCGATTGATGTTGATAAAAAAGATAGTAACCAGCTTAGAAATTAACTTCTTTGGTATGTACTGATGGTTACCCATCCACAGACCGACCTTGGCAAGCGCGGCTTAACCTTGAAGATCGACCCATGCGCCTGTTATTATTTAGCCTCGAGCTCCTAAGATAGATAGCTCCAAAGCTAAAGATAGGCGTTTAAATAATACTTTTTTTTTAGGATGGGAAATCATCAAATGACCCCTCCCGCTCTGGGCGGACTGGAAGGGAGTGTCAGACTTGCACTGACTAAAACCCATCCATGTTCTTTCCTTGCCCTTTCTGTTCCAGGGCCGCGGTATCTCTTTCGAACAGTCCAGCAGCGTTTAAATAATACTCACATGTACAAGTATAGCTACACTACTCTTCATTTTCGTGCCGACGTAAGTTTGTTTCCTCTGCTTCGCTATCTCTGTAGGTACTCGGATCATGCACGCCAACTGGAAGAAATAAAAAAGATTTTGAAGTGAAAACTTCTTTAGCATCATTGTTGTGATTTGAAAGTCGATGAAACGAAAAAGCGACAGTAAAGAGAGACAGACACGTAAACTCATAAGATTTAAGGTGGGAGAAAATGAGATAGGAAGCATTATACAGTGTTTATCTTGAAGCCAACATTTTTGAAGGTTTCACTTCTACAATTCTTTAATCAGGATCGTTACCACTGGCCCATCACTGCTCTTACTTAGTTATGAGTATATCTGCTTCTACCTCCTACCACTGCTTTATTATCCACAACAATTGCTTACCACTTCACCAACGCTGGCTGCGAACATGTGCATTATTGGTGTGTACTGAGGAGCCACAAGCGGCTGACAGAACGTCTTTGTTGCTTCATAAGACGCAAAGAATAGAGACGTTGTTGGCATGGAAGTCGTTGCTACTGTTAACAAGCCTGTATAGAAGAAGGTTGAGGTTTTAGCCAAACGTGATAAAAGATTAGAAATAGAAGTACATGATGTTTAGTTTCACTGCGTTGGTTTAGTTGCAATTGCGACTGCTGATCATGAATGAGGCTTGTCTCGATTCCCAGGTCGAGTAATTGGTTATTGGATTTTTCAATCAGGAATTTCTCAGTAGTAGCCACAGAGTTTGGATTTGTGCCCATTTGATGGCAATAGGCTCGCCCCCTTTTAAATGGGACTTAAACATAACTGGCGAAATGTGGGTGTACTATTAGATACACCTCTGCCTAACCCTTCAGGGATTACAGGCGTGATAATTATAATGTATGTTATAAAGTTTAGTTATTAAGGAAATAACTTTATTGGAATAAAAAAGACACGTCATAACAAGCCAGTAATGTTCTCATGCTGCGTCTCTGTCAGAGGGAGAAAGCTATAATCTGATTATGCGGGCCCAATGGAGGTAAGTGGGTGTCACATGTCTTGATTTTATGGTATGTCAGTTTCCTCACAATATTTTTTTCCAGTTTTGGGAGTTGTGGTGATGAAATAAATGAAACAAAGCATAGTGCACTTAAGGCACAGAATAGCGCTCAGAGACAATCCTAACATCATTAGATTGGTAAAAAATTCAATAGCAATCAGAAAAAGTAGTTGTTGCCAAAAAAAAATAAGGTATGGCTGCTTCTGTATGAATGAGCTGCTGAATCAGCTAGTAAACTGGTAGCTGGTGGTATTTTCTTTGAAAGGTGACGAAATTATAAGCTATTTATGTGTTGTTCTTGTTTATCTAACCTCTGTAAACTCCACTGAAGCCTCCAGCCTTCTGGAAGCCCTGAGCGCTTTGCAGACGAGTCTTCAACGTATCCAAGGGGTATAGGGTTACATCCACGGAAACCCCAGCAAAAGCACCCGCCTATAACCAAGTTTATAACATAGTTCACAGGGTAAACAATCAAGATTTGTCAAACATAAAAATCTTGTTACTTACGATTAGCGGCGGAAAATGCGTAGATTTGAGAGATTTCGGCTTACCCAGAGCCTCCATATTAATTATTTAATTTAAAATCACTAAGAACTTAATTGTTATGTAAAATATTCTTGAAATAACCTCAAAATGTTTAAGATCACTTCTGCCCTACATTTGGTACGCACTCCGTGCAATCAAGTTGAAATATTGTTTGAAATATTAATTGTACTTATAACAATACAATACGCACATTATCATAAATATAATGATGGTGAATAAGTTCCAAGGAAATAATAAAATAATTCAAATATTTCCCGGGTTCTAGTATCATCGTACCATCCTTCAGACCATTCATGTGACAGTGACAGACAAGTTGAAGTTGACTTGACTATTATCTTTTTTTTTCGTTCGCCCTATTTGAGCAGGCTAAGCTCTTGGACCATACCGCCTCGTCTTCAGTGTTTTACATCTTGGCTCGTCTTTGTATAAAGGGATCTCGAGTAGACACTTCAATTTTTTTATTGTGCAAAGTACTTACTATCTTGGGCAATCTCACAAAGTTTTAAGCTTAGGAAACAAATACTTTTTGAAATTAAAAAATTCAAAATTTGCCAAATTAACCTCAAATATTGCGATTGAAGAGGCCTATGTCCAGCAGTGGACTGCTATAGGCTGATGATGATGATGATGATTGTACAGACGCCAGCACATCAAGCTACTACAATCTGTCAGATTTCTTTATTAGATTTTCAACTTTATCTCTATGACATTAAGTTCAAGGTTGGTTGGGAAAATCTGACAGATTCGGGTAGGTTGACGTGCTGGCGTCTGTACATACTATTTGATTGGTTTTGACGTAATTTTGACAGCAAATGTTGTTACTATAAAGCGGGCTCTACATTCGCCCGCGAACCGCGGCCGTGAATCAAGGCCATGATTCGCTTTTGAACACGGCGCGAAAAATATAGCCCTCTACACTCACAACTTTTCGCATTAACGTTCGCGCGTTTGACTGCAATGGACGTGGAAGTAACTGTTGCTGCTGCTCTGACACTGTCACAGGAATTTCCATGCTTAGGCCAGGAAGGATCGACGACGACTTTTATGACAGAAAGTGTCTGTGTAATGTAAAATGCGATGGTTGCGAGCGCGCATCGTGCAGTCGTCGCAGCGAATTATTTATTAGGTACTTTAAACATTTGCATATCAGGTTTATAATGTCAAAAACATTAGGAAAGCATAACCTCAAACTGATATTTAAAAATAAACACCGCCAACCAAACCAAAATATGTTGCAAGGATGCAGGGACTAAAAGATCCTTGCGTGTGTGTATTCCGAATACAGTAATGGAGTGTTCAGCTGAATCTCGCACAGGATAAAGAAGCCACGTTACGCAACTATTCACGCCGGTTTGAAGATAAAAAACAACTCAATTCAAAATAATAATCATCCAAAAAAAATGGAATTAGTAAATGCCATATAGTTAGGTAGTGCGCCTCTACTTACTATAAAAAAAAATACCATAGCAACAAAATAAATTTTCATAAATCAGTTGCCTGGCAACGGGTTGCATGTGCAATTCAAGCACGAGAATATTATCTTTCATTGTGTATTTATTACATTTTCGATCAATTTTACAATGCCGAAAGAAACTAAGCCGGGAACCAAGACCGGTCACGAAGGTATTCCTTACTATGCCGTTCACTCTGGGGAAGAACCTGGCTGCTACCAGCTACATACGTAAGACTGTTTTTAAATTTTAAACGCGAGTGAGGATTCTCCGTGCCTCACTCCGCCTCACTCCGGTTCCTGTAGGTTGCTTCCTCTGACACGTTTATCAAAGTGATCTTTACGTACACATAAAATTTATGATAAATAAACCCAAGAAAAACTTTGCCCGACCCAGGATTCATGCCCTGGCCTTAATGGTAATAGACCTAATTTAAAATATCATAAAAATCATTTAAATACCTACGGCGAGAATTGTAACGTCGATGGACGCCGTATAAGACTTTTAAACGTCGTTTTCTCTGCACTATCAGACCTCATGAATGTCGCCTCAAGTTCCCGATTGGCCAGCAACCCATCCACAAATGCGAGATGGCGAAGGTCGAAACGGTGCTGGTCCCGCAGACTGGCACTTTCAGGAAGATGGTGATCCCGAAGAAGAGGCCCAATTTCTATCCAGCCGTTATGCATAAGAACGAGTTTGAACGGCTGCAGAAACAGGCCACGGTAACGTATCCATACATAGACATACCTACTCTAATATGACTATTAATTTCCTATCGTAGTCCTAGGTATCCTGTTTTTCGCTCATTACAGAAACTGATGGACGTTACTGATGGCGCCAAAGTAGCTAAGCCCAACTCAATTTAGCTTGACATGGACACGCTAAGAAGATACAGTACTAACTCGTGTTTATCTGTTACTTTTACGCCGGAAAGGTTGAACGGACTGATCCATGAAATTAAGAACACAGCTAGACAAGTACCTAGGTTACAATATACCTAGGCTAGATTCTTTGGGAGAAAATTCTCGACGTCCGACCGAATCTACGTGCAAAAGCTAGTCATCCATGGACCCGCGTGGTAGCCTTAGAGAGAATGCACATAATTCCCCTTCCAGTAAAAACGGTACACCTGATTATTATAACCTAACTAAAATACACAATCCTTATAGATTGTGTCCATTGAAGCACAACTTAAAGCTATGCACGACCAAGAGGCAGCCATACAGAAAGCAGCCAAGCAGTCGGAAGCCAGGAAGCAGCAACTGAAGAAGAACCTCAAGCCTCAACCGGGAGCCGATGCTGCGGCGGGCACCGGTGACCCTGAGCTGGAGGGACCCGACCAGGCGGCTCATACTATGTCTAGGGCTGAGAGTGAGTGGGCAATTAAGGTTTCATTCAAACACACACATCACATTGTACTAAATCTGCTGGTAAAATTAACAGGTTGCTTCTTTTTTTTTATCATGCGATATCCTCTGTTGTATATTTTTTAAAGTAGCCGCAATTAGACCAAAAATGCACGTGCGGCGAAATTTCAGCCGAATACCAATATTTTACGCAGTATTTTAGAGCGACATATCTAACAGCCCACACCACTGCTTTAAACGTGCTTTCCGAGACAACAAGAGGTCTCGCTATGTAATGGGTGGTCACCCATCTACGGGCCAAAGTCCTACCACAATCATATAACCATCTAAACCACCATCTCTTATCCTCCGGTCAGTTCTCCGCGCGGACACCATGCAAGGCCCCCGGCTGTGCAACCGCATCATCCTGGCCTCCAAGTGCCACGCCATCCGGGACGCGCAGCTCACTGAAAAAGAGCTCATCAAGAAGGAACTGGATGAGGAGCAGAGGAGGTATGCAATCTACAATCATAGTTCCCATTTTGCTTATTGAATAACGGATAAAAGCATGCTTCTGAAGGCTCGGTTCAGTGCTGACAGTTGAAAATCCAACTGCACGCTTTTATTTACGCAATAAGTTAGGTGTTAGTGAATTCATCATGGATTCTTTCGATAACCGTCCGTCCCTGATGTCCGTCAGATCAGATCCCTCTCCCCCGTCTCTTCTTCTTAAGAAGTATCAGATACAGGGTATTCGTTATATGAAAATATTCCTTTTGTTCGTATCATTACTAATTTTAAGTCCAATCTTCGTGTCAGACTGGATGCAATAATGGAGGAGAACCGTCTGGCGGCGGTGGAGCGCGCAGAGTCCGAGGAGACCCGTCGGCACCGGCTGCGGCTGCAGAACCTCGCAGCGCTCAAGGAGCAGATATCGGCGCACGAGACTGCTAAGGTAAACTACTGAACACCGCACAAAAACCTACAGTTATTATACCTCTGGTTGAGCATTATTACTATTGTACATTAATACTATTGTATGGCAGCATTCACGACTCGGCGATTGTTTTTTTTTTTTTAATTTTGGTTTAATGGTGTGTGCTCGCTAGCATCATCATCTGACTAGCCTTTTCCCAACCATGTTGGGGTCGGCTTCCAGTCTAACCGGATGCAGCTGAATACCAGTTTAAACCAATTTTAGATTGAGCGACTGCCTATCTTACCCCCACAACCTAGTTAGTACTCGGTAATACGAAATTTTATTTTTGTCAAATTTTCGCGGGTGTTTGTCAAGGATATCGCCTAGACAGTAGACCCTTTTATTTCTTACCCTAATCCGCGTTTATTCCGAGGTTAAAGTTTAACAAAGTTGTGTGGCCTTTTATAGTTCACTCTACTTTAGCCAACTTCAAAAACTGGCCAAGTGCGAGTCGGACTCTCGCACGAAGGGTTCCGTACCATTATCTATACAACATTAGACTATGTATGTATGGGGACATCATTTAATTTTCAACTTTTTAGGTCAACGGGAACTATCATAATTATGGGTTTTCGACCCACCAGGTTAACCTATACGGTACTTTCGGTTAACCTAGAATTGTCAATTTTGGTTAAAAGCAAGGTCTTGCAGCACAAAGGGAAAATTCTGAAAAATAAAAAATGTTGAAAATTAAGGTAAACTTTCGCGTTTTTCTTTTTCTTTTTAATTCCGCGAGTTTTCGCGAAAAGCTGAATTTGCCCATTCTGTATTCCATCTGTATGCGTACAGGCCACACAGATATTGTACAACAATATTTGCTTTGGAACTTGGACTACGCTTGCGATTTTGCGACATGACTAGAGTATCCATTGAGATTACTCAAAAAATAACTCTACGTCAAGATAACACATACTCATCTGCTTAGCCTTTTTCCAAATTTATTGGGGTCGGCTTCCAGCCTTACCGGATGCAGCTGAATACCAGTATTTTACATGGAGCGACTGCCTATCTTACCTCCACAACCCAGTTAGTACTCGGTAATGCCCCTTGGTAAGACTGGTTGTCAGACTTTAGGGCCACTGATTATTGTAACGACTGTCAAAGATCTACAAGTGACAGCCTGGACCAACGACTTTACATGCTTTCCGAGGCTCGGAAGAAACTCGTCGGTATGTTATGATGGTCACCCATCCACAGACCGACAAGCGGGGCATGGCCTTGAATATCGACCCTTCTTTTACTAGATAATGGAAGCAGAGCGCATAGAAGAGGAGAGTATTCGCGTCAACCAAGCTAACATCGCGATGCAGATCGACGAGGCGCAGAAACTGAAGGAGAAGCATCATCGACAGGCCAAGCTTAAGGAGATGCTGGACCAGGGTATGTTGGTGGAGAAATATTTCAAGAACAAGTGAAGACTTTTTTTTTTTTACGGATGGAAATTATCAAATGACTTCTCCCGCTCTGGGCAGAGCGGAAGGGAGTGTCAGACTTGTACTGACTAAAACCCATCCATGTTACTTCCTTGCCCTTTGTGTACCAGGGCCGCGGTATCTCTTTCGAACAGTCCCGCAGCCCTGGAACAAGTGAAGACTTAGGGAACTAGTTCAATGGTAGAGAGAGATGAAGCTATACAGGACATAGACAGTTAGGTGAATTTACACGGCTGCGGAATAGAATAGAATGGAAGCGTCAATTTCATCTCATGACGCGAGAAGGCGCAAATGCAGCGTAGACGCTTCGCACCGCACTACTGTGACCCGACTGACCCCCCGTTCGCGCCACTTCCCGCGTATTCCACAGACGGTGCCGTCGAGCTAGGGAAATTCTTGAGAATGCGCGAGGATTGCCCGGAAGACACGTGACCTTTTTTTTGGCTCGCATTTAGTTTGTATTGTTAGACAATTGACATAAAATTCATTATGCTATGTAGATACAGTTTCAAAATGTCGTTTTCATTCCATCCCGCGGCGGTGTAAATTGAGTCTTAGAGGAGTCTGCTAACTACACAGTGCCATACCATTGTCCACGGGTCACTACGCTGCTCAATGGTCAAACTCAAGTCGCCAATGACGGCACGGTTGGCTGCTGCGCCGCATGTCGCGAGTTCCATCCCCGCACGGAACAAATATTTGTATGACCTGCAGGGGCTGCAGGTAGTTGTTCCGGGTCTGGTTGCTTGTGTATGTGGGTTTATTTTTTAGTATCCCCATGTTACAGGAGAAATTCCTAGTGAGGGGCAAGTTTAAAAAACAATATTCACACGTGGTAGAAGTGAAACCTTAAAAAAAGTTGGCTTCAAGATAAACGCTATAATGCTTCCTATCTCATTTTCTCCCTCGTTAAATCTTATGAAGTTATGTGTCTGTCTCTTTTTACTGTCGCTTTTTCGTTTCATCGACTTTCAAATCACAACGATGCTAAAGAAGTTTTCACTTCAAAAAGAAATAGTAAGTACTAACCCACAATGACACGGAATAAGCTACGTCGTGATTCATTCAGAAATTGTTCTAATTCACATGTGTTTAAGTGGCAAAAACAGTAAATTGTTCGCTCAAATCTGGTAATAACACAGATTTCTTGGTACCTAGGTAACGCGGAGCTCCTGTACTTCAAACAGCTGCAGAACGAAGAGGAACGTATCATGAACCTCCGTATAGACACGTTCTTGCGTCAGAAGCAGGAGAGGGAGTCCAAGAACAAGGCGGATGCTGAGGCCGTGAAGGCAGCCAAGCAGAAGGGGATTGATCATATATCTAAAGCTCAGAAGGTAAGCAGCAAGTGTCATCTATGTATCATCACCACATATTATAAAACAAAGTCTTCCGCCGCGTCTGTCTGTTCTGTTCGCGATACACTCAAAAACTACTGCACCGATTTTCATGCTGTTCTCACCAATGGATAGAGTGGTTCTCGAGGAAGGTTTTAGTATATAATTTGTCAATTTTTTGTATTCATTGGCTAAAATATAATGATATTTCCCATGGGTTGCGGGAACGGGATCAAGGAAAAAATTTCATGATTACTTTTGGTCGCGATAACCGACATTCATGCGGGCGAAGCCGCGGTCATCAGCTCGTGTTAAATAAATAAATTATTTATCTCATTACAGTGACAACATTGTTACAGAAATCTTATAGTAGAACTTAGCTTGAGAGTCAGGGGATCTGTGACTCACGAAAATAAAGGTCTGCTAAGTGGCACTAGCTAATTTGATTGGCCTGGTCTAGAGTGAATGATTAGGTTCAAGATTAGGTCAATCAAGATATATTCTGAGCAATTTAAATTCAAATGATAGCCACATAAAAGATCTGACACAAAAACATTCAAAGCAAACATAACAATCTAAAAAATTCATCAAATTCATGACAATTACCACCAAAATTTCATTTCACCATAATTATGAACAAATCATGTCTTTATGACAAGGATTTTCTAGGTACCGGCTGCCCGATTTCACAAAAACGATATCCAATTGAATTCTTATATATTGCTAGCTGTTTCCCGCGACTTCGTTCGCGTGGAATCCGGTTTTATTTGAGATGTAAGCTATCCTATCTTTCAAGTTGGATCAAACTGCACACGGTGTGCAAATTTGATTAAAATCGGTTAAATAGTTTAGGAGTCAATCCCGGACGAACAACGTGACGCGTAATTTATATATATATTAAGATTGTACACAGATTCAGGTGGCACAAAACAGGCACATTATTAACATTTTTTTCCGTCCTACTCCAATCACGATAATTAATTTCCCCACCAGGCCGAACAAGAGCTTAAGGAAGAATTAGATCGCATCCGCAACTTGAAGATCCAGGAGGACGTAGAGAGAGAGTACCGCAGGAAAGAAAGGGACGCCGCTATCAAGAGGAACAAAGAAATGAAACAACTCCACGAGGCTCGGGTGCAACAGGTTGGTACAATGATATTGCCTCCACGAGTAGGAAATCTAGGGAGCAATTA
This sequence comes from Lycophotia porphyrea, assembly GCA_950005105.1. Classification (NCBI taxonomy): domain Eukaryota; kingdom Metazoa; phylum Arthropoda; class Insecta; order Lepidoptera; family Noctuidae; genus Lycophotia; species Lycophotia porphyrea. Next base: position 14,686,861 of record OX465406.1, read on the forward strand.
CCACTGTAAATTTATGGGGAATAGGGTGTAAAGTACCTTATCCTTCAGAGCATAAGGAAGGATCTTCCGACCCAGATGGGTGTTGTGTCTGGTGGGCTACTGCCAGACGGTTGATGGTGGTATATCTTAATCTCGTGGATAGCGGCTTGCGCGATTAAAGATTTGCGTTTAATTAGGTAAGATACGAAATTCATATGCGGCGTTGTAGACACCACCATACTACATCTCCCAAAACGATGGAGGGAAACATAGGCAGTCCATCAGATCATCAGCATCATCTTCTCCTGCCCCAGTTTACTTGGTGTCGGCGCAGCATGTCTTCTTCTTCCATACTTCTCTATTACTCGTCATCTCAGCAGTCACCTCCTTTCTTGCCAAATCATCCTTCACACAGTCCATCCATCATTTCTTTGGTCTTCCTCTACTCTTATCACCATCTACATTCATACTCAAAACTTTTGTCACGAAATTTTCATCACAACATGTCCATACCACGATAACCGATTGCCACACAACTTTTCGGTCACCGGCGCCTCATGTACTGCATGCAACAGTTATCGTAACAAAAAAATCGAAGACTGGTGACACCTACCAACAGCCCACCCGCACTAGGCGAAATACTCCCACCCCCTCTCACAGAAAGAAGGATTGTGAGTTCAGTTGTGAGTCATTAGTGTGTGATATTATGGAACGGATGGCCGATGGGGCTGTAAAGTTCTGGAGTGGCGACCGCGAACCGGAAGACGTTGCGTTAGAAAGCCTCCCACTAGGTGGACCGATGACCTGGTGAAGGTTGCGGGGATCCGCTGGATGCGAGTCGCACGGGATCGGTCAATGTGGCGATACTTGGGGGAGGCCTATGTCCAGCAGTGGACGTCTTTCAGCTGAAATGATGATGATGATGATGATTATCACAGTTGTAAATATCCTGCACATACGGCGCAACTATGGCCTAGCTCTCTGGCTTGATATCGAGTTTACTAGAATCTTTGGTAGATAAGCAAGTGCGTGCCGATACGAAAGAGGAAGTTCCACCATGTTATTTGTTTACAGATCAAAGACATCCATCGCCTCATCGCTCGTGAGATCGCCAAGGACGAGCAGAGCTTCAACAACGCAGCCAGGCAGAATGAGGAGTTTATACTCAAGGAGAAGGAGGTATTATTTTTTGTATACAAGGTGTAACATAATAAACGCAAGACCTCCCGTGTGGACTTTCGGACCAAGAAACTGATCAACATAAGTTCTACGAGTTATTGAAATTAGCAAAAAAAAAATTGGACTTTGTATAGGAACTGACGCGATCAGCTGATCAACATGTATGGTAAAACTAAAAAAAAGTAATGAATTTCCAAAAGTCATAGAACAAAACTTGTTCAGTTTCATGGTCTGAGACACCACACGAGAGGTCTGGCGTTTATTATGTTACACCTTGTATATCCAGATGTATGAACGTGGACGAGGCAAAAGGAGTATGTAAGGAAAGGATCGTAGCAGGTGGCGTTCTGTGGTTTCTGCCCACCCCCATGGAAAAAGTGCGTGAGATTATGTATGTATATATGAGAAGGAGGTAATTAATATCCTTAGAAACTGATAAACTATACAAATATCCATCACCAAGACAGTTACAGATTCTACTTGGGGAAACTGTAGGTAACTCTAGTGTCGCTAGCATAGCTTGTACCGAGCATTGTCATTGGTTGAAAATCTGTCACTGTCATTTTATATTTCAAAATAGGTTGACCTCATTGGTCAGATTGGTATTAAGCTATGGACACGCCATCTACGTTGAGCTTTGACCTGTCTTCCCCGAATGCGGCGGAGCCCAAAAAGATAGCAACGTTTTGATCTACGTACAAGATATTACAAAAGAGCAGTTTGCAAAAACAGATGATTTGAATTTGGCGAATTATCCTATAGTTCTCATCCCTCGGTAGTTGATAAAAAACTTTGTTTTAAAAAAATACTTTAAAAACATGATAAGTTCTATAAGATACTATTTGCAGCTGGATGACAAACACAAAGCGCAAGTCGAACGGCACCGTCAGGAGATCATGAAGCAGATCAATGATAAGGAACGAGCCAGGTAAAGTATCTGAATAATATTTTTTTCGTTCAATTGCGCAATATGACCTATTGGCGACCTGTGGCTAAAAGTAAAAATATATTGAAAAATGATTATTTCTCTTGAAATAATAAAGAACGGTAGAAGTTTTATATCAAATAAAATTCATTTAAATTCAAGCCAAGCGGGAATCCAAAGATACAGCATGTCAAAGTTGGAAAAAGAAACTTACACAAAAAAAAAATATGTAAAATAATTAATTTCATACTGCTGTAACTTTGGACTCCTTCACGACTGTAGTAGGCAGTCAGCTCATAAAAACTGTTATATGCTTTTCAGCCGGTGTGAAATTATGATTAATTTGGCGACTGAGGTAGGCAAATTGAATTAAGGTTCATTATTATTCGCCAGGGCTGACTTGCGCGAGAAGATCCACAACGAGGGTGTGGCACTGCGCATGGAACAAGACCAACAAGAGAAGTATGAGAGAGCCGTCATCAAGACCAAGGTACGATTTTTTACTTCAATAAATAGTGTCCCAGGTCCCAGCATTGCGACATGTAGTTGTTACGATGTTTCAGCATAATATAAGGTCCCATTAAAATAGATGGACAAACTTTTAGAAATCATTCAGACCACCAAAATAAGGACAATGGTAAAAAAAAATAAGAAAAAAACATTGGATAACTTACAAGAAAAAAAAATAATCTAACGAAAGTACACTAAAAATGCCAGCAATTTATTTTTTTAGGTCAAAATAAAATCACTTTAATCAGTGTTTTTTTTTTGCTTGGATATCTTTGGTTAGACGTACTGAACGCTGGTTAAAATTTGTCCATCTATTTTAATGGGACTTATATACGCAACGTATTACGACACTACCATGTTACATGTTATGGATATTATGCCATTTTTTTATTTCAGGTGGCAGCATTGCGAACCCAGAAGGTGGCTGAGAAGTATGTGAAGGAGGTGGAACAAACCCTCACTAAACATGGATATAACCAGTAATGTGGAGACAAGATAGAAACGTGAGGAACGATAGAGGAGTAGCGTAGAATGGCAAGAAATGGAGTGAATCATGCAGTAGTTAATCATAGATGTATTTTTCTCTTAGGCTGAGAATGGTTGCATCAGGGTAGGCTGCGAAGTTCAAATTTTCTTACGTTTTTTGGAATTGCAGGTCAGTGTCAGGTTGTATGTTGATGAAAAATAAGACGCGCCAGTAACACGTATGTAGTTACAGAATTACAATTATGAAAATCATCAATACAACCCTCTAAGTTCATGTAACCCTATTCAATGAATATTTCATGAAAAAGTCGTAAGAAAATTTGAATTTCGCGGGCTACCCTGACGCAACCACCTTAAACTGCAAGACATAAATTAGGTTTCCGTAATTCCCTTCACATTTTCCTATATTAATTAGATGTCGTCTTCAAAATATACTGGGTGGAAGGGACAACCACGGACATATAATTGCCACGTATTTAATGATATCATTCCGAACCCCGAAAAAAGAGATCTGCGGTTTCCTACATAACTTGCAATACCTACACGGTCAAAATTTATGAAAACAACCAACTCTTTTTTTAAATTAGAGGGGTTTGGAATGATGAAGGGAATACGTGGTAATCGTTTGTGCGTCGCTGGGGATTCCAACCTGTATTTTTTTTTAGCATTCCATTTCTACATTATCTGTGGTTAAATTTGCATTTAAGAGAGAGAGAGGACGAGGAGCTTTAATAAAAATGTTTAATTTTTTCATAAAACTATTTTAAAAAACTTTGTACAAATAGAAAACAAATAAGTCTGAATATTATTTTGTCTGTGCCTTATTCCAGTGTTAGAATGAGGATTTTTCAAGAGATTTTCAAAATGTATGTTTATAAAAAACAATAACTTTTTTTTTTTCGAGCATTTGATATTATTTTTTGTGTGGTGTAACAAGTGTTTTTAAATTGAATCTGTGTTGTCGAATATATCTTATTAGATGTTGATCATGGTGTTTTATTCATTTTTACCATATATCTACCCAGAAAAACCAACAATCATTTGTCTAGCCATGTTGGGTCAGCTTTCAGTCTAACCAAAGGCAGCTGAATACCAGTATTAGGCCATTTATTCTGTGATTAGGCCCTGACTCCACCAAAGCTAAGACAAGAGGAACGGAGTGGACACATGAGGAAACCAGCCAATCACATTGGTTAAAATCTAAATCGCGTCTCTCCTGAGATTGGTCGAATCTTACAAATGTCCCCCTACACTCCAGTCTCCGCTTTGTGGGGTCCGATCCTAATACATGGAACAACTGTCTAACTGACCTCTACAAAACAATCACTGGGCAGGACCCCCTGGTAAGTCTTATCATTACCCCTTTAGTAAGACTGGTTCTATGCAAAAATTAAAATCAATATTTAAGTCAAGATTTTAATACTATAATAATCAATAAAGAGATACACAATTATACACAAGTCAGCCATAACATTAAGAATTAATTCATAAACAATAAAACATTCACACTCATAAAACTAATATTTCCTATTATAGAACATGCAATGGGAATTTTCCCAGTCACTGGAAAGGGCTGATTTCACCATTGAGACTGATCACGTTTAGCACATCTAAACCGCGTTCAAAAGATCGGTAAATTTCGCCCTTAGTAGTAAATACTCGTAAACAGTTTAATCCAACTAACGTTTGTATAAAAAACAGTCGTTGAGGAATTTCCATTACCTGGAGCAATTTCCCATCAGCGGGAAACATCTAGTATTCTGTATTATCGTCATTTGATGGCCTTTTCTCCAAGTTTGACGACTTTATCGAGGTTGTCTTTGAGCGTCTTCAATTGGTTGAGCACATTTGAGTCCATGAGAGAAAAGGGGATGTAGGCTTGTGATTGGCGGAGCTGTTTCGGCTGTAGTGACAGCATAGTACCGTCTTGTAGGAGAATGTTGCAGTTTGCCATCTCGTCAGGTTTTAATCTGGAAGGAATAATGCAGTTTTAACAGTCTACCAAATCAGAGAATCCTTTTTTTAGAAGGGTTATAACATTTGCGTAATCTTTATCTGATAAGTAAATCCCGCGCAACTTGGTCAGGACAGCATGTTTACATGAGGATTGTCCCAATGGCTTTGATGCGAGAATAAATACTAGCTTGTAAGCGTGACGGGCATGGGGATTTATCGCACGTTTAGGTATGTTTTACACCGCGCAACACGTCTTCCTATGCGTTCGCAACGGCGAAAAATTAACATGGGAATGTGTTGAAATAACTAATTGTCTTCTTGTTGAAAACTGCCTCGTCGGACTAGTAGTCACAAACGCCACTACACCCACGAGGCAGTCACCAGGAAACTGCTATGAGCATGAAGTCTTCGATTTGGCCGGGTTGGGCAGTGTTTTTGGGTTTTTCCATCAGGAATTTCTCAGTAGCAGCCACGGAGTCTGGATCTGTTGATGGCAATAGGCTCGCCCTCTACTACATGGAACTATAACATAACTGGCGAAATGTGAGTGTACTAGGAATCACGGATAGCCCTCTGTGCAGAGCGTACGTGGAGGCGGAGGAAACGGTGGCGCATGTGCTCCTCGAGTGCACAGGTGTCACCCAGATCCGCGAGGAGACTCTTGGTACACCGAGATCCCTCGCGGATGCCCTGAGAAGACCGGGAAGTCTAATCTGCTTCTGAAGGGAGGTGGGCTGGTTGGAGTAACGGCCACCGTGGCTCACGCACAATGGTCCACCTTTAGGGACTAAGTGCGGAAACCAAACCCATAGATAGATAGTGAGTGTACTAGTAGGTATACCTGTGTTTTTTTTATCCTGTTAAGCTCGGTTAACAATATCTGACGGCTTAATACCATTGACTGAATAACGTTTCCAATCCAAGAGATATTATCGTCGAAACAGTCTGACAAACGCGTAAACAGAGCTGCATTCAGTGTATACAGGGTGTCCAGTAAATAGCACGACATACTGCAGGGGGTCATAGCTTGGGTCAATACCTACCAAAACAATAAATATATATTGTGTTGTTCTAACCTAACAATGAATATATATTGTGTTGTTTTGGTAGGTATTGACCCAAACTATCTCCACCCGCAGTATGTCGTGCTATTTACTGGACGCCCTGTATATACATCACATGATCTACTCACGTGTAACACGAAGGCACCATGACAGGCGATCCGGACATGGAGACCACCATCTCGCCCTGACGCGGCTGACGCAGCACTGTCAGCGGCGTGTGCGGCGTCACCTGGAAACCACAATGTTAATGATCGAAGCTGGAAGAATTTTAAGATTTTGCACCATATAAATAACACTTAAGTATGATGTTAAACTTTGGTCTGTTACTAGTAGATCATTAAAAAACTGGCCAAGTGCGAGTCGGACTCGCGCACGAAGGGTTCCGTACCATTACAACATTACGCTAAATTGCGGTTTACGATTTATGACGTATTAATAAAAAACTACTTACTAGATCTCGTTCAAACCAATTTTCGGTGTGTTTGTTTGTTGGTACATCGTATATTTTTTTTAGTTTTATCATCTTCTTAGAAGTTACAGGGGGGGGACACATTTTACCACTTTGGAAGTGTCTCCCGCTCTGGGGAACCCCCAAATTTTTTTTGTGGTTGTTGTTCTATTGTTTAATGCGGTTCACAGAATACATCTGCTTACCAAGTTTCAACAGTATAGTTCTTATAGTTTCGGAAAAAAGTGACTGTGACATACGGACGGACGGACGGACAGACAGACAGACATAACGAATCCATAAAGGTTCCGTTTTGCCATTTGGCTATGGAACCCTAAAAATGGATGACAACAATCCAACATGGTAAAAAGTACTGATACATAGACTGATCTTTGTTAATTTAACGTTTTTGTTTATAACTCGGGAACGAAACATTGTAGAACTGAAGATTCGAAGACCTGTGATATCTCCAAACCTACACAGGGCCTGTGCGGTGAATTACAGCCAAGGGAAAATTATAGGCTGATTATGCAATATGGGAAGTTTTATGCTCACCTTAGGTGTAATAGCTGGATAGTTGAGAGCAGAGTTCTTGTTGTAAGCGGGTGTGCGGTACACGGAGCGCGAGCGACGTCGCTGCACAGTCTTGTTGACGCTCGGCGGCGGCAGCTTGCGGCACGACGCGTCCGCCGAGCGGGAGCGGCGCCCGGGGGCGGTGGGGGCGGTGGGGGCGGTGGTGGCGCGACCTGTCGGCGTGGGCCGGCTCGACGATGATGGGGCTGCTGTAATAAAATATTTGAATGTTATGTTAAGGTACCAGTGGCGAAGGTTCTATACAACTCGATTCCTACCGGCTTACATAGCCAGAGTACATATTAGGTACTCTGGCTTACCTCTTACAAAAATTTACCCTTTTTTTTTTTCCAAAAGAAAGAAAAGGTACCATAGCTATACAAGACAAGGTTTGATTCGGGAACATTATTGAAGTTTTAATGAAGTGTCTACTAAATAACTAGAATCTATGTTGGTAATCTTTATTCTTTTGGGGTTTATTCATAATCGCTGGTTTAAAATAAAGAGACATTTAAATATTAAATATGCTTACTTAACTTGAAGCTGTGTTTATGAATATAAACATCTTGGTTATTAACTAGTAATCATTTATAATGGCTGGTATTATAATCTTAACTTACCTAGCAAAACATGCATGACAATAATTGAAACGAATTTGACAGAAGTGTAAGTAATGCTTCTTACTTTTAACTAGCTGATGCCCGCCGGTTTCGCCCGCGTGGATGTCGGTTATCGCGACCAAAATTAATCATGAAATTTTGTTCCCATTCCCGCAACAAAAACTTGACAAATTATATACTAAAACTAAAACTTCCTCGAGAACCACTCTATCCATTGGTGAAAACAGCATAAAAATCGGTGCAGTAGTTTTTGAGTTAATTGCGAAGAGACAGACAGACAGACGCGGAGGAGGACTTTTTTATAATATGTATTGACAGTGATGTAGTGATAGTGATGAAGTCCGTTATGCTTTCTCCTCTGTTTGGCGAACACAATAAATAGTACAATGATGAAAATATGTATAAAAGATTTGTATAGAAAAAGACTACACAGATGAAATACCATCAAGAATGCGAAAGCTACAACCAGATAATTTCAGTTCAGGGTGTTCTTCTGTTGGCCGGCAAACAATCATGGCAAGTATACAGCGTGTACCAAAACCGTGTGGACATATTTTAGGGTGTGAACTGAACAATTTACTCTATGGGAGCACAATTGAAATCGTAAAAAAAAACAGTGCGAAAACAGTGTAAAAGAAGTGAAACTTCGTAATGTGACGCATTCACTCTTGCTGTCTCTTTCTATTCCCCCTCCCCAGGAGCGTTGAACGTTTAACGCAACAGTGCTTTCACACCCCCTCCATGGTAGCGTTAAACGTTTAACGCAACCTTGTTGGAAGTCGCATTAGAAGTTTCACTTTAAAAAAATCAGCAGTCCAGTAAAAAACTCTAATACTTACTCTACCTAAATGATTGCTGCATTTTGGTCTCATAGCAATATTAGCGATAGAATTGTTCAGTTTGATGGTCTGAAATATGACTACAACTTTCAAATACACACTGTAGAAAGAATGAACATAAAAATTGAATGCTAAAAAATAAAATTCCTCTTTAAATTTAAATCTTGTGTCATGATAATAGAAAAACACCCATTCAGTGAACTAGATATATCTTGTTGCAGTACAAAAGCATAATACTCACCAAGATACTTCTTGCCGGCGCCACCGGAGCCCTGCGACGAGTTCTCCGTCAGATAGCCTGCCCCAAGGAAGCGCCCAGTTAGTGGAAACATGGTTGAGAGGTTAGTTCATGGCTATAGACCAATGAGAGGTGCTGAGTGATGATTGTAAGTGTTGAACAACCAGATTTAAAAATATGTCTCTTTTTGTTTTTAATGGTGGACTATAATTTTTCTGTCTGTTTTTTTTTTTATCTCTGTATAACCGATTTAAAAAAAAAGGGGAGGTGACCTTTTTAAACTTTAATTTTTATATAAACAAGAAAAAAAAAAGTATACTTAGTATGCACGTAAGAAGTTATGCTTCTTTGACATAATATAAAACTAAAATGTTGACTAGCTAACTTCAGGGTGTCGGTTTTTCGTGACGGTGTGCGCCGCATCGTAAAAATTTACTCTCATAATTTTTCCCCAATGCGCCAAAAGAAGTATAACTTCAAAAAATGAATGAATTATTAGAAAGCTATTACAACTTTAAAGATGGTAAAGATTTTTTTTTCTGAGTGTACATTTTAGTGTATCATTCGTTTTTGTTATTAAATTATCTACTAAGCAGCAACTATATAAAGGCACCCTAGAGGTCATACATCAATTCTACTGACTAAAACTAAGAATTATAAATTACTTAACTAAATTAGAATTAATTAACTTACAACAATAATATTACTGCAATGATTTAGCTAAACATTAACCCACAAAGTTTAACAAAATAAAGGACAGAAACATAGTACACCCATTGGCAGATGGCATGGTTTAACCAATGATTGTGATAATAGATACATGACCAGTTCAGTGATAAGGGATACAGTACCATCATCATGTGATGCTGAGCGGCTCGAGTGTCGGGTTCTTCTTGTATTTGCAACTTCCTTAAGGTGGAGCTCTGTTTTCTGTAAAACCATAAACCTTATTCAATTTATTTGTAAATATTTGAATCACCAACTAATTTTTCGTCATTTCCAAAGTGTGTTAACACTGGTGAAATATTCACTTAAAAAGATGTCTGATAAAGATATTAACAATAGGAAGAGAGAAAAATAGACTTATTTAATTTTACAACACTAAGCACACAGTACAGAGGCAGACTTAATACCATATATAAGCATTTTTACCAGTCAACCTTCAGGTAATGCAGAAGCAATAGTAGGAAGCATAAATCTTAAAATTATTGATTCGAGTTGATACTATGCAAAAAAAATATTATAAATATATAAAAAAAGACTAAAGTATGACTGTGGCATAGTACTGGATAAGAGGCAGCAACCAGGCCTATGCAAACAATACAAGTCAATACCATATTTGTGTCTCTAAGACGACCCACTGACCAGATTCTGATTTCACCAAGTTTTATGTTAATTTGTCGCTTGTTTAAATACACAGAAAGGTAGACTGGTTTTTCTTACCAACTGGCCAACAGTTTTCTGTAAGTAAACATTGCTGATGGACCCCAGTAGTATCTTGAACGCGAGCTCCACGTTCCGAAGCTCCATGTGAGCCCGGGAATCTATTTTATTCTTTTGGTCGGTCACTGAAAATTTTCGTCAAAATTATTTGAAAGAATTACATACTGGTTCTCATATAGATGATAATTTCTGTTGATAGTCCACGCAAGTTCAAGAAAATCAGTATTTGTAATACTGATTTTCTGTAATTTAATCAGGAAATTAGTACTAGATTAAGTATCTTTTTTTGTGTTGAGCCCACTGCAAAGTAAGTTTAAGACAAACTTTGTTAAAAATATGGAGTCTCCGATTTGATGGCAGAAGTTTAACGATTGTTATTTCTTTTTTATGATTGTATGCGTTGATAGTACAGATGCTATAGTAATTTAAGAGGTTACCAAGTTTATTGAGTTTTTTCAATGTATCGTCATCTTCAGTGCTCTTTTCCTGCCTCCTCACAGGCCGTTTTGTTCGCGGCATTTTCTACTAAACAATGGTATCCAAATCTTAATTGAAACTATTTAAATGATTCGTCACTTCAAATACGATAGTTTGAATCTATTTTGTTAAAGCATTACTATTTATTTTAAAATAAAAACATTGAAGAAAATTCAAACATAAAACCAAAACAGAACAAAACAGAAACGGCTATTTTTTAAATCAAGTGATACTCCACGTCGATCGGATATTTATCGAAAAGAGCCCATTAGCATGGAACTATTACATTTCGTATTATAAGTCTGTAATTATTTAATTAGGCTACCGGATTTACCAAGGGGTATTGTGTTATCTACATAGTAACTGGGTTCAACCCAGTGGGTTGTGGTCGTTGTGAAAATCAAATAGGCTAGGCAGTCGATCTATGTTAAATACTGGTTTCCGCATCTTCATTAGTGAATTGGGGTAAATCAAAATCACGACCAAAGTATAGAATAACAAATCTGGTATTTAATATAATCTACATGTTTATATTTTAATTAGCTTTGCGTTTGGATTAAAGAATCTTGTATAAAAGATAATGTTTTTTATCTGATTTCCTATTTCGTGTTTCCGAATATATTATTTCGTTCAAAAACTTATAACATTTCTTAATATAATAATAAGTCGTTCAGAAACTTTAATGAATGAGTTCAAGGAAAGAGGAAGGCGACACATAGCAAAGGAAGTAATTCACTATTCATTTTCATACTGTTTAATAATATACGAACAAAATAAACTTCAAATATTAATTAAAATATATAACATTTTAAAAAATTACTAACACAATTTTAAAATATTTACTGTATTCCCTGTTTATTGCAACTTGTTAAATAATAAGATCGCAATTTGATCTCAGTAGTGCATTGTTATGATGAATGAAGAATGGCGGACGTTGTCATATTACGATATTTGTTCACATTTCTATTGATAAATGCTTGTTGGGGTAAGTTTTTTCATATACTAAAATACCTAAACATCCCTCGAAGTGTTACGCTCGTTTTATATATATATTCAAATCATCACAGACGTTTAAAAAAGCGAATTCCATAGTGGCTTCCGTATTCCAGTTTTTCTATTATTGTTTTTCAACAGAATTCACAAATGTAGTATCGAATCTGTTTTATTTTGCATTGCGCCCTGATTTAGACGTAACACTATTCTTAGCACGAAGTGAAATATTGAATACGAGTACTAGTTTACCAAGGTGTTCATTAATTCATGTAAATGCGAAGGCCTAACTTGGAACTAGAGCAACCGTGCGAAGGAGTTTCTGAAGTACGTGTTTTAGTTTATGAATCATTCTTGAATTTAGTAAGAGAATGTTTACTTTAGCGAGTTTATTTTTTTATAAACAGTTTGCCGTATCAGCTGGTCACTTAGCATTTTATTGCCTCTAATCAAAGCTGTCTTGCATGCTTTTAATACAGAACCTTAATCATTTATCAGGTTGCAGGCGTCAACTTTACAGCTTCATCATTTTTGTCAAAACATCTCCTTTTTTCTTTTTTTTTTCTTATAATACATTTCTGTTATTTTTATTCAAATAATTGATGTTGAGAACTATGTTTAGATACTTTGACTTGGTATATTTTATACTGCTGTTGAGCCTTCTTGGTTCTATGGGTAAGATTTAAAGACTAGAATGAACAATATTTTTAACAGTGTCGATAGTGTTTTTGGTCCCTTCTTCTGGATAGATTTACACTTTGGAATCGGCAACTAGCTTAATCTTTCTGTTTTTGACTGACCGTGACCTTCTCAATAAATTGCCTGATTTATTTGAAATTAATGCGTTCTGTTTGACTCTCAGCATAAACTTAGCTTCAATATGGTACGCTAAGTTTTCATATCCCAAGAAATTATTATGGCCACCTATAATAAGTGTTGGACTGGAAATGACATATACAATTAATGTATTTGCAGGGGGCCTAACGGGTCTGGATGAAGATGGGGCATCAGAGAGCACGCAGGGTCCTGAGACACAACACAATGATGAGCTTATCTCCGTTGAAAAGATGATGGTACAACAACCCAGGCATGTAGCACATAATTTAAGACCTGTTAATTCTTTTTTGAACTGATTATCTTTTTTTTTTTCATTACTAAATGGGCTTGCTCTTAACCTCAATCCGATTATGATTATTGTGTAATAGATTTTCTGTGTAATTAATAAAATAAATCATTCTTAGGTGGTAGGGGGGGGGGGGGGGCGAGGTCAAGCAAGGAGTTAAACTTTAAAAAAGAAAGAGAATTAGGAATTATTTGAACTCCCAGCCCCCCCCCCCCCCTCCTGCCTATGGCCCTGGGCGGTTATTGCAAAATTATACTGTATTAAGGACAGTAAAATGAGGAAGTTTCGTCTAAAGACAACAGCATTTTTTCTTGACCTTCAATTATATTTATATAGATAAAAATATGTAATCAAGAATGCATTCTTAAACACAGATAAAAATAACATAAATATTATAAAATTTATTAGCTAATCATTATCATAAAATTATAATATGATTTATATTCTTGGATATTATAATAAAATCATACCATTTGTTTGCACCGCTAACCAAAGGAGGAGGAAGTTTCAAAAAAGGTAATACATAATATTTATTTATAAAGAGTGTACTGTATGGTGTCGGACGTAAAGAATAGCACCATCCCATATCTTCCTGTTGGTGTCGTAAGAGGCGACTAAGGGACTTACCAGAGAATGGGCAGCAGCGTTCTTGTGCCTTTGTAACAACTGTACTGAGATCGCCAACCCGCCTGCCAAGCGTGGCGATCATGGCAAAACCCCCCTTTGGGGAAGGCCCATGTCCAGCAGTGGACGTCATTCGGCTGAAATGATGATGATAATTTATAAAAAGGCTTATCAAGCAGCATTCTCTGCAACTCTCAACGGCCTGGCGTTTCCTAACCATTTAACCTAACCATTGCTGCGGTCTCCCAGTTTCACCAGGTGCAGTTGAATAGCAGTATTTTACATTACACCACTGCCTGTCTGTCCTGCACAGCCCCCTTACTGGGTGTAACATTGCAATAACTGCTACATTGTTCTAATTTTAAATCTCGAGTAATCTAAATTAAGGAAAAACGCGTCATTATTAATAACAAACTTAATAAACCATCTTTCGAGGCTCTCCTTAGGCGGTTGGATCAAAAGCCTGATTCAGAAGGCAGTATTCCTCGATAGGGCACGCATTGTGAGGAGGTTCCTGTGTCTGGAGCCGTAACTACCGGTAGCTAGGACACTGGTCCTGACACCGCACAGTGGAACGAATGTATGGGAGCGGTTGGACGTAGACATGTCCGAAAAATAAGAGTAAAATTATGACAAACTAATGATGCCATCTTATTCGATTACTTAATGCCTTCATAAATTGTGGTGATGAATTTCTTCATAACTCCCATATTTCGGGAGTAATTTGAGAAAATGTGAAATTTTACTATGAAAATGAGTGTATCGAGCTCTCTCCCTCCTGATTCCGGGCTTGTTTCAAGTACCGGTCTCTAATATCGTAATGCTATTACTAAGAGCTATATTTAATACTAAGACACATAGTGCGCCAAATGTGCACTTTCTGGGATAAAAGGAAATGAAAATTTAAAAAAAAAAACGTTTTTTCCCCATTTGTATTTACTTTAAACCGCAGACAGACTTATTAAGAGGTCTATAAATATATTATATATATACAGAAATATATATTAACAAAAATATTCACAAGAACTGATGAGAGTATGACTTTTAAGTAAGTTGATAATAAATTACCTAGTTTCATTAAAAGTACAATAAATAATTAAGATGTAAGCTCTAATTTACTAAGTTACACATTTTAAAACAATAACATCATTTAATTATCTTCGTCATCATCATCATCATCAATTAATTCAAATTCAGAATCGATGTCCGCTAAATCATTTATGTTAACAAATTCGATATCACTTTTCTCAGAATCCGTAAGCTCATAAAATTCCTTAAAAGAAGATTTTTTTACAAACTTATTTCCTTTTGGACGGATACTTGTAACAAGTGGATCAGAAGACAGTAAAAGATTGTGCATAATATCTTCATTGCATGAGATACTGCTATGCTTTCGAGAATGCCCCTCTCTATATTTTCTAAAATCTTTATTTCTAGCCTCAGATGCCTCTTCGGATAGAAAACCAATGGGCACAATTGACATGTTCTGAACTATGTCTGGCCCATGCATTAAAATTTTATGAAGTGAAGAAGGCATATAATACCATGGGTATAACTCCACGTAAAGCTTAGCAGTATCAAAGCAGAACTCTCGGAATTTAGTTACGTTGATCTTCTCTCCTGATGAAATACACTGCAAGATCACACAGATTTTTCTTAAAAGCATAGCATCTATTCCGGTCAGTTCAGCAGATTTAGTGTAGTTTTCAAAAAATCTCCTTGCCGAGTTGCCATTGTTGGTGGATCCACTGCCTTGTTTCACAACATCGAGAAGTAAGCCCGTTTCTCTTCTTACAGCCTCTTGAACTCTTTTCTTCCTGTCATCAACTTGCCTTTTTGCTATATCACCCCTTACTTGCCATGATTTTATGTCTAATTTGTAGGAAATGTGTAATAAGCATTCCATTGAGCGAATCCAAGCGTGAAGGGTGCTTAAGCTATATTTATACATGTCCTCGTTTGCGTGTTTATCTTTGATTAACTCTAAATTATTCATTTCTTTAGGACAAGCCTTGCATATGTCACACACTGAAGCTGCTGTATCGGATATAATGGAATGAATTTTACCATCAATCATTGTCAACAGCAGTTGGTGTTTGACACTAATTCCATCAGTGATGGTGGATGGAGTTAAGGCTTCAATCTCTGCTTCGATTTCAGCCATCTCTCTCTGCACATTTTCTTTGGTTTCCTTTATAAACTTAAACAATATTGGCCGGCAAAATGAAGTGGAAGATGGTCGCTCGTTTTCCCAAATTGTTACACCTTTTGAGACGAGCCGCAGTGGTACAAGACTAATCATAAAATTACTAGCAAGATCGATTTGCTCATCTTCACTCGTCCTTTGATGATAAATGCTTTGGCTAGATGATCCGTCAAAACCCCATTTGCTGGTCAATACGAGCTGTTGATTGGGATCAACAGGGGTTTCTAACGACCTAATAAGTCTTCTTGAGGTTAAATCCATCAAGGCTTGTAATTTGATTTTTGCAGAGCTCTCTGTAACTGTGAGATCTTCTTTGGCCGGATAGCACTTAATTTTTTCTTTAACCAACATGTAGTAACTCGGGTATTGAAGAGCTCCTTCTTGAGTGTTGAAATCCCGAAGAGTGTTATAGCGCCATTTCGATAAGTTCATCGATACATAAAGAGCCAATGCCTTCAAAGGGGATATTTCCCGTACCTGAATTGATTTACCTTCAATGAAGGCTTTGATTTTTGAGGCCTCTTCTGGATTCTCCGTCAAGTATTTCATAACATAAGCTGTATCGCTTTGTCCTGCCTTTTGAAGCGCCCTTTCGGCCGAAAACATAATTTCAGCGCTGCTACTGCTGCATGAAAGACTATCTTCAGTGCGTCTTCTTTTTTGCCGGTTACTAAGGTCCTCAAAAGATTTACGAGGACTAGGATGTGTACAAGTTGAAGCATCAGATTTAGCAGGAGAAATTATGGGCTCGATGACGTCACTTATATTTTCTGTAGAAGGTTCCATATTTTCATTCTGTAATTCCGGCCATTGAATTGCAGCCTGTAGCCAAATCTCATGTTTCTTCCGAAACTTATCTGTGCTTCTTCCAGACTGTGTCCATTTTGCATAAATGCGGTAGCAAAATCGACGACACCAGTCTTTTAAACTTGTTTCAGCACTTTCACATAACTGAACACAACTGTTATCTTTTAAAACACTGAACAAATAGTTAAAGTCGCGTAAATCTTTATGTGCGCGTGCGCATAAAGCAACGTGAATATCAAGATTTGTATTAAAATTTGGAAAATACATTGCGAGATTAGCTTGGATACAACGAGGTGTAAATCAACACTGATTTTAAAGTTACTAATAGTGACCTATTTATATAAAATCCAGGTATCCCAGGTATCCTTTGTTAAATATTGCAAGGTAATTAGTTATTGTGATAATTAGTAAATGATGCATGCTAAATTAGTGTATTAAGAGCCATTTAGTAATTAAATAATAGCAATGTTCTTATCAGTAATCATTAGTGCATCAGTTTTATATGTAAACCTTAAGTCCCTAATTATATATCCTAATTAGCTTATATCTTCTCTAATTGGCTGCTCAGAAATGTTATTGTAATAAGGTAAACCTTTAGAAAAACGGTTTTAATCAACAAAATAAACCAAAAAATAAAAAAATTGTGTTATAAAATAAACATCACTCTTTATCTCAGAAAGTGCACATTTGGCGCACTATGTGTCTTAGTATTAAATATAGCTCTTAGTATTAGCATTATGATATTAGAGACCGCTACTTGAAACAAGCCCGGAATCAGGAGGGAGAGAGCTCGATACACTCATTTTCATAGTAAAATTTCACATTTTCTCAAATTACTCCCGAAATATGGGAGTTATGAAGAAATTCATCACCACAAGTTATGAAGGCATTAAGTAATCGAATAAGATGGCATCATTAGTTTGGCATAATTTTACTCTTTTTTTTCGGACATGTCTACGTCCAACCGCTCCCATACATTCGTTCCACTGTGCACCGGCGGAAACCTTTTTTTAAATGCATTATAATGTTTTTTTTTAATATGTAAAAATATTAAGAATGTGAATACAAATAAATAAACGAAAATAACTTAATAATAAGAGTACATCCCGGCCCATTCATAAAGCATTGTGATAACATTATCACCAGGGTCTGAATCACAGCATGAATGGGTCTTATCAGTGAGCTTCTGATGATTTATCTGCCTGTTATCGACTGTAGTGCGTCTATTGTGCTCTGATTAGAATATTGAGTTAATTCTGTGGGTGGTTCATTGTTATACATTATCCTGTTGGAGGCTGAATACTGCCCACTATTCCCACTACTGTGAAGCTTCGCTCTTCTATTTTCACGGTTGTTAGCTGATGTGGTCATATCTCTCAAGTCGGCCGGTTTGTCTCGCCATCGGTGCCTCGTTGCCTAGGTCGTCCACGATGTACATTTCTTACAGACTTCAAAAAAAAGTCAACGTAATAAACAAAGACACCGACTTCCGAAAGTAAAGACTTTTATTGTTTTATTGGAAGTCGGTTTTTTTTTCGCAGATTTTTTTTGTTATTAGCAACCATTCAGATGTCAGTTTTGCCCAGCTATTGTCTGCCATTCGACATACATGGATTGCCCAGTCCCATTTAAATTTCTCCCATATCGGCAGGGGCGGATTTCCCTATAGGCCGAGTAGGCCCGGGCCTAGGGCGGGAAAATTTGGTCGTTTTTTTTTTTTGTTGTTGCCCACGCGCCTTCTTGTCAACTCAAAAATGATTACGATTATTAGAAGTGTTGCTCATCAAACTGAATCTTTGCTTACTAGTTTATTCTAAGGTCATTTTCGCTGCCACTAATAATCGTTCCCAGGATCCGTCATACTCCCAACACCCGCTTTTATTTAGCACGTAGGGGGGCGGTAATCTTTCGTAGGCCTAGGCCTACGTATCAAATACGCCCCTGCATATCGGCAATTTTCGCCAAGGAACGCAATATTGAATTTCTCCCTTAATACTTGCGGGTCACTTAAACGCCAGTCTGTGTAGACGTCAATCGTTTTTTTTTTTTTATTTAAAACAGATTACTAATAATCTTCATGAAACTAATTTGTAACAACAAAGTAAGGTCAAGACTGCAATATTTGAATGTATTTGTTACTTAGTACCTAAGCAATTAGTTTTGTTTTGACACCAATAATAAACATGCAATTTGTATGTGATAAAAAAACACATTAATTAATTGTGACGCTGTATATTTTATAAACATCTGAGATAAACGATCGATCTTCCTATCAATTTTGCTTTCAAAGTGGTCACCAGAATAACATTTATAGGTCACAAATATATGTGGGTGCAATCAAACTGCTGTGGATTTAACAGTTTTTTTTTAAATGTAGCCCCGAACAGCATTTCAATTAGCATACACAAATAGCCAGACCTGGAATCTGTAGGCCACACAAATATTTATTCCGTGGGATCGAACCCGTGACACGTAGCTCAGCAGTCAATCGCACAGCCACAATGCGAGCTTCCAGAATGCGGTTTGATTACCACAGCTTGCTTATTTTGCGGACTATATCAAAAACTTTGGTTCTGTACCGGACCACCTTCCAGATCCTCCTAGCCGACCCCAACTATAAGTTGGGGGCAACATACTGGTCGGGCATTATTTGAATTTATTATATTATTATTTGAGTCTATCGACACGCAAAGAAGTACATAGTTGGGGTCGGATCTGGAAGCTAGGCTAGGCTAGGCTAGGCTTCCAGTCTAACCTAATGCAGCTGAATACCAGTATATTACATGGAGCGACTGCCATCTGACCTCAACAACCCAGTTAGTACTGGGTCATCCGATACCCCTTGATAGGACTGGTTGTCAAACTTTCGGGCCAACTGACTACTTGTAACGACTGCCAAAGATCTACAAATGACAGCAGCTTAACGTGCTTTCAGAGGCACGGAGGAAAGTCAGTATGTAATGGGTGGTCACCCATCCACGGACTAACCTAGGCAAGCACGGCTTAACCTAAAGATCCACCCGAGCGGCTGTTATTGCCCACAAGCTAACACAATCCTCTAACATAAGCACTAATTGTCATCTACAGGTACAAATGCCATCAATGCGAGACTCCAGAATGCGGTTCCTCGTCGGACGAGGTGTGCGACGACGCGCTGTACTGCTTCAAGTCGTCGGTGCGGGCCTCAGACGGAGAGCTGCGCCACCAGCGCGGGTGCTCCACGCAGAGGGACCACTACCAGTTCACGTGTCGAACTAATACACCGCTCCAGAGGTACATAGCGAGGAGAGGTTTCTAATTTCTATGAAGGGTTTTGATTTCCGCACTTAGTCCTTAAAGGTGGACCATTGTGCGTGAGCCATGGTGGCCATTAATCCAACCAGCCCACCTCCCTCCAGAAGCAGATCATACTTCCCGGTCTTCTTAGGGCATCCGCGAGGGATTTCGGTGTTCCAAGATTCTCCTAGCGGATCTGGGTGACGCCGGTGCACTCGAGGAGCACATGCGCCACCGTTTCCTCCGCCTTCATGCACGCTCTGCACGGAGGGCTGTCCGTGATTCCTAGGGTGTGGAAGCGTTTGTTCAGTGAGCAGTGTCCAGTGATGGTCCCCGCCACTAGTTGCAGGCTATCTCTATCCAGGCGCAGAAGGCGCTTGGTCAGCTTTGCATCCAGGGACGGCATAGCCTCCTTGGATTGGATAGGAGAGGTTTTAAAATGCTTGATCTGATCTGATCTCAAAAAGAATACTCTTATTCCCTACGGTCTACTTTTGACCTGGTCACTGATCAGCTTTGTTTAGGGAGAAGGTTTTATGTGCACATCGCTCTAAAATCGTTGTCTATTGTTTTTCAAAAGACATCTGACAATCGAAGTTAGCCCCCAAGTCTCAAACGGGCCAGTTCTGTGAATTTAGATAGATTTGCAAAAAGGTTTATAGTAAAGCAAAAAGTATACATAAAAGCATTGTATTTCATATCTAGGCATACATAGAGCAATATCTGCAATTTTCGCGTAAAGGTCTCTCAGACTCCTACTGACTCCACACGGTGTCCTCCTCGTCACTTCTGGCTGGGGTGCGGTTACAAAATTGCATTCTTCACAATCACCCCAGCAGAATTTCTGCCAACCTAACCTAACCCATTCTCAATTATAAACAACTCAAAGAATCTATATATTAAAATAAAGGGTGTAAAAAGAATCTTAACGAAGCTGAAAGGCACTTGTTTTCGCCGTCTGCGATATATTTTTGTTCTAGACCATACCTGAGAGAGAACCTTCTATTTACGGAGATGTTGGGGGTCAAAGTTCCAACTTTCTCACATGTTTTTTTTTTAATATTTTAAACATTTCCACGACCTGCTTATTATTTAATCCATTCATCAGCACAATGTTTTGAGTTCGTAACATTGACCCCTAAAAACCCCTGTCGTACCGTAAAATTAAATTTTTCAACCCAAAAAAAAAGTCGTTTCCCAGCAATAATTTTTGCGTAAAGTTCGTAAAGCGGCTTCGTGAAGAGTGTTTACACCCTGTAACGCTGTTACAGGGTTCTTGTTTCTGTTTTTAACTGTTCTTGTTTCCCTCTCCCCCAGCCTCCGCAAGCGTCACGCAGGGCTCCACAACATATCGTGCTGCCAGGGCGACATGTGCAACGACGGCTCGTTCCCCGAGCTGCCCCCGCTCGCCGACACGGCCATCGAGCCACTGCCGTCCAATGCGTGGAAGCTGTGGGCCAGCGTGGGCGCCTCTGTGCTGATTGTGAGCGTTATCGGAGCTATGGCCATATTCGTGCTGAGGAGAAGTCACAGGTATGCGCTTGCCATTGATTTATGTTCGATATTTTTTATTGGCTCAGAAATCAAGTAATCAAGTATATGTATAATCTCAACATTAATGATGTTACAAAGATCTTAACAAAACATTTTGATTTAAAACAGTGACCATAGAGTTTCTTATCCATTCTTAGCCTCATCCTTTTGTTTTTGACCTTCAAAACTGAATGCTTTCAGTCTGAATCTCCAGGTAGCAATACTGCCATAATGACTAAAACAGCGCGTTGATGGCAAAAAGTTCAAATATGTCTGTCCTAAAATTTTGCTACCTGAATGCGGGGTTCGTATAGCTGATCCAGTTGTAGGGTGATCAAGAGACGCCGCATGCGCAATTGACATCTGAGCCATCCATGAACCATAATTTATGAAGATCGTCTTAATACTTTTATCATAAATTCCAGGTTGCGCGTATCCCGAGCCGCGTTACACAAGCTGGGCGCAGATTCCAACTACTTCTCATCCAATCTCTATAGTCCACACGTCACTAGTGCTTTTTACGAAGGTAAGTTTTACTTACCATTAAGTATACCATAAAGTAAAGTCTACGCCTTTAGAGGTCTTTAAGCTTTAGAATAGATACGAAATAAAATTTTTGTTTGATTAGCTACTCTCCATGGAACACAAATTAATTATTCCCCTTCTATTTTATGAAGATTAGGATTTGTGTTATTATTTCTCATCTATTTCGAGGCCTTGAATCTCACATACGCTTTAATTTTGTAACCAAACTTGCAAATCTCTATTTGTAATCTCGATTTACTACCTAAAAGCAAACTTAAACTAATAGCGCGTTTTTATTAAAGCGTTACTTCGCGTGTCGTTCAGTGAAAATGGGCAGTAACAGGAACCATTTCAAGCACATATTCCAAATAATACACGCTCTAAATAAACGAATCTCCCTCCAATCCTAACATAAATTTCTTATATTCTCTCTTTTCTTCTTTCCAGGGGTAGAAGGGTCCCAGAACGGCAACTGCATCCGCGCCACGGCGGCGGGCGACTCGACGCTGCGCGAGTACCTGGAGTGCTCCGTGACGAGCGGCTCGGGCTCCGGCCTGCCTCTCATGGTGCAGAGGACTCTCGCCAAGCAGGTCACGCTCACCGACTGCGTGGGGAAGGTATGTTGCAGAGCGGCGTGGGCATTTTTAGCTAGCTTAGCTATTCATTGTCTTGGTTATCTAATTCTAAATCCAATATGGCGGACTCCCAAAGATGGCCAATAGTTATTTTTTATGCACCCCCATGATATGGGTACAATTAAAAGGATTTGCTGAGAAGAATACAAAAAAAGATTGTTACACCTATAATTAATAAAATAATTTTGTTTTTTTTTTTATTTTTTATTATAAGCGTGTCCTATTATTCGCTAGGGTCGCTACGGCGAGGTCTGGCGCGGTTCCTGGTACGCAGACAACGTGGCCGTGAAGATATTCTTCTCGCGCGACGAGGCCAGCTGGCGTCGGGAGACCGAGATATACTCCACTGTCCTGCTGCGGCATGAGAACATACTGGCTTACATCGGCAGCGACATGACCAGCAGGGGCAGCTGTACGCAGGTACGAACTAGTTTTAGTTTATAAAGCTATTTCTTACTATGACGGACTTTCAAGAGACCCGGTTCCTCTCCATAACTATCTGCTCTTTGGAATGTGGCAATCAACAACAATTCTAATTAAATGATGAAAGGGCGGTGATATATCCTGCATCTGGTCCTGGATCTTTTTCACGGAATTAAAACTAAGTAATTTGCATAACTTTTAATGTTATGGGTTTCCAAAGCAAAGTAACGCCTGATTTTATTGTGACGGCACTACGAAAAATACTACAGCCACATTATGAAAAAGTATTAAAGCGCCATTTATTATCCCTTTAAGAAATCCCTACAATAACGTGCAGGAGCCCACCAGACAGAACACCCACACAAAAGGGACGATGCTCTGAACAGACGGCTTGTGTGTGGGGGTGAAAATCTTTACAGCCTGTGCTTCAAACCTCTCTAAACAATAACTTAGAATTCTTAATAACTAAAAGTTGCTGGAAAAGGCTTGTCCTGTTGTCAATCAAAATCAAAGCATTTATTTCAAGTAGGCCAGTTACAGGCACTTTTGAATTGTCGACAAGATAACAATGCAATGAAACTACAGTCCCAGTCACAAGGCATAAAAACTGTAAAAGTACTGTAGTTGCCCATTCCCTAGAGTAGATCTCTATGGAGAAGAACGGGCAAGAAACTCCATGGACACTCTTTTAAATCAGTATATTTTTACAAAACCTTGGTTACATCATTCATGTTGAGATGGTACATTATGTGAGAACGATGTAGCAAGATGTGCAGTGTGCACGTTAAAAGTGTCCATAGTAAAAACAAAAAAAAAATAAACAATTCAAAAATAAAATAATTAATTCACAATTCAGCTAGAATTTTCTCTGTGAGTGTATAACTGCCTCACGCACAAAGTCATGATATACTCATACAAAAGTGAAGATCCATTTATGTTTAACGCACTGGCTTTACTTCAGTTCCATGAAAAAGAGTCATGAAAATGAAGTGGTCCTTTTGATGTATTATCGTTAGAATTATTTGAAGTACTATAATTTTTATTAATATTCTGTTATGTTGTCCACAGCTCTGGCTAATCACACACTTCCACCCCCTGGGCTCATTGTACGAGCACTTGAACAGGACCACGCTGACGAGGCACCAGATGATGGCCATCTGTCTGTCGGCCATCAATGGGCTGTTGCATCTACACACAGAGATCCATGGCACACAAGTATGTAAACTTAGGCTTTTACTAAGATGTGACGTTAATCACTGCAAGAAGAGCCTTTGGCTGATTATAGGCTACCCATATTTCTACTCTTCTTTCTTTTCTTGATCGTGTGGTTAGTGCCTAACCTGGTGTCCGAGTTTTTATGCCGCCCATGCGCCTCTGACTCGTTTTTACATGCCGTCGAGAAATATCTCTCAGGCATGCTGGTTTTCTCACGATGTTTACCTTCACCGAAGAAAGTGATAATTATACAACGCGCACGTGAATCCGAAAAATCAGAGATGCGTGTCTTGGGTTCAAACTTGGGACCTAAGACTTGGCAGTCCAACGGTAACACTGTAATCTAAACTTGAGACGCAATTCCTGCTAACTATAGATCATCTGTGTCGCCCCTCTCACTTACAAGCTATAAAGTTTATCCCTTTGCAATCAAAAACATGTTAAAGTTCACTAGATAGGCAAATTATAACTAATTACTACAATTGCAACTGTATAAAACTAAAATAGCACTATTTGTTTCTTTTTATTAATCTAATAATGGTGATAAATGATAACATATTTAATTGGTGTTAACATTTTGTTATTTTATTACACCCAGATGTTGCATGATATAACTATAAATATAAAAAGTCGTTTGTCTGTGTTCTTGTTTAGTTAGCTACTAAATAAATTATAGAAATGGATGACATTTTCACTTTTATTTAAAGAATGATTTGGGTTTTTTTCGATACTGCAGCTATGCAAAGTCTGCCAGTAGTTTAACTCTTTATTTAATTTTTATGCAAAGATTGAAGTCACAAATGGGCTATTACAGGAAATTTTTAGGGGGTATTTGGAAGAGTTTTCAATTACTATTTAAATAGGTGTAAACGGACTCTTTACGAAGCCGTCATCCAAGCGTTCTGTACATCGAACCAAATAAATCTACGCAAAAAATATTACTGGGAAACTATTTTTTTTTTTGAGTTGAATAATTAGTTTACGGTGGGACTCAATGTAACGCACTCAAAACATAGTGCTGATGGATGCTTTGAATAGTACAGGAGTCATGGAGGTATTTAAAGTATAGTATAACATTAAAAAAAAAACGAAGTGTGCTTTAGACCAAACAACTGAAAAAAAACGAGTGTGCTTTAGACCACACGACTGAAGTAAAACTAAAAAAATGCCGAACAATCGTTTTCAAATTGAAAAACTTAACTCTCTCTCTTTCTATCTTCACTTACTTATATCTCCCTCTCAACTTCCGTTCACCTCGCCTGCACACTTTCCGCAACGCTCTCGTCAGGCATTCACAAGCTTACTCCCCAAGCCAAGCGTGCGTAAAGAAGTTTTACTTCAAAAAAGTGTTGGAAGGTATGGGGGTCCAGATTTTTGGGGGTCGAGACATGTCACTGTTGTTAGCTGTTATTAACGTTTCTATCTTTTTCCTCCCCAGGGAAAGCCCGCCATAGCCCACCGCGACATCAAGACGAAGAACATCCTGGTGAAGGTGAACGGCGAGTGTTGCATCGCGGACCTGGGGCTCGCCGTGAGCCGCGCGCACGTGGCGGCCGGCCTGCAGCACAACCCGCGCCAGGGCACCAAGCGGTACATGAGTCCCGAGATGTTGGACCAGAGGTAGGTGTGTGTGTGGGCCCGCGCCAGGGCACCAAGCGGTACATGAGTCCCGAGATGTTGGACCAGAGGTAGGTGTGTGTGTGGGCCCGCGCCAGGGCACCAAGCGGTACATGAGTCCCGAGATGTTGGACCAGAGGTAGGTGTGTGTGTGGGCCCGCGCCAGGGCACCAAGCGGTACATGAGTCCCGAGATGTTGGACCAGAGGTAGGTGTGTGTGTGGGCCCGCGCCAGGGCACCAAGCGGTACATGAGTCCCGAGATGTTGGACCAGAGGTAGGTGTGTGTGTGGGCCCGCGCCAGGGCACCAAGCGGTACATGAGTCCCGAGATGTTGGACCAGAGGTAGGTGTGTGTGTGGGCCCGCGCCAGGGCACCAAGCGGTACATGAGTCCCGAGATGTTGGACCAGAGGTAGGTGTGTGTGTGGGCCCGCGCCAGGGCACCAAGCGGTACATGAGTCCCGAGATGTTGGACCAGAGGTAGGTGTGTGTGTGGGCCCGCGCCAGGGCACCAAGCGGTACATGAGTCCCGAGATGTTGGACCAGAGGTAGGTGTGTGTGTGGGCCCGCGCCAGGGCACCAAGCGGTACATGAGTCCCGAGATGTTGGACCAGAGGTAGGTGTGTGTGTGGGCCCGCGCCAGGGCACCAAGCGGTACATGAGTCCCGAGATGTTGGACCAGAGGTAGGTGTGTGTGTGGGCCCGCGCCAGGGCACCAAGCGGTACATGAGTCCCGAGATGTTGGACCAGAGGTAGGTGTGTGTGTGGGCCCGCGCCAGGGCACCAAGCGGTACATGAGTCCCGAGATGTTGGACCAGAGGTAGGTGTGTGTGTGGGCCCGCGCCAGGGCACCAAGCGGTACATGAGTCCCGAGATGTTGGACCAGAGGTAGGTGTGTGTGTGGGCCCGCGCCAGGGCACCAAGCGGTACATGAGTCCCGAGATGTTGGACCAGAGGTAGGTGTGTGTGTGGGCCCGCGCCAGGGCACCAAGCGGTACATGAGTCCCGAGATGTTGGACCAGAGGTAGGTGTGTGTGTGGGCCCGCGCCAGGGCACCAAGCGGTACATGAGTCCCGAGATGTTGGACCAGAGGTAGGTGTGTGTGTGGGCCCGCGCCAGGGCACCAAGCGGTACATGAGTCCCGAGATGTTGGACCAGAGGTAGGTGTGTGTGTGGGCCCGCGCCAGGGCACCAAGCGGTACATGAGTCCCGAGATGTTGGACCAGAGGTAGGTGTGTGTGTGGGCCCGCGCCAGGGCACCAAGCGGTACATGAG
The DNA here is from genome assembly GCA_950005105.1 of Lycophotia porphyrea. NCBI lineage: Eukaryota > Metazoa > Arthropoda > Insecta > Lepidoptera > Noctuidae > Lycophotia > Lycophotia porphyrea. The sequence goes on from OX465406.1 coordinate 14,713,846, forward strand.
TCCCGAGATGTTGGACCAGAGGTAGGTGTGTGTGTGGGCCCGCGCCAGGGCACCAAGCGGTACATGAGTCCCGAGATGTTGGACCAGAGGTAGGTGTGTGTGTGGGCCCGCGCCAGGGCACCAAGCGGTACATGAGTCCCGAGATGTTGGACCAGAGGTAGGTGTGTGTGTGGGCCCGCGCCAGGGCACCAAGCGGTACATGAGTCCCGAGATGTTGGACCAGAGGTAGGTGTGTGTGTGGGCCCGCGCCAGGGCACCAAGCGGTACATGAGTCCCGAGATGTTGGACCAGAGGTAGGTGTGTGTGTGGGCCCGCGCCAGGGCACCAAGCGGTACATGAGTCCCGAGATGTTGGACCAGAGGTAGGTGTGTGTGTGGGCCCGCGCCAGGGCACCAAGCGGTACATGAGTCCCGAGATGTTGGACCAGAGGTAGGTGTGTGTGTGGGCCCGCGCCAGGGCACCAAGCGGTACATGAGTCCCGAGATGTTGGACCAGAGGTAGGTGTGTGTGTGGGCCCGCGCCAGGGCACCAAGCGGTACATGAGTCCCGAGATGTTGGACCAGAGGTAGGTGTGTGTGTGGGCCCGCGCCAGGGCACCAAGCGGTACATGAGTCCCGAGATGTTGGACCAGAGGTAGGTGTGTGTGTGGGCCCGCGCCAGGGCACCAAGCGGTACATGAGTCCCGAGATGTTGGACCAGAGGTAGGTGTGTGTGTGGGCCCGCGCCAGGGCACCAAGCGGTACATGAGTCCCGAGATGTTGGACCAGAGGTAGGTGTGTGTGTGGGCCCGCGCCAGGGCACCAAGCGGTACATGAGTCCCGAGATGTTGGACCAGAGGTAGGTGTGTGTGTGGGCCCGCGCCAGGGCACCAAGCGGTACATGAGTCCCGAGATGTTGGACCAGAGGTAGGTGTGTGTGTGGGCCCGCGCCAAGGCACCAAGCGGTACATGAGTCCCGAGATGTTGGACCAGAGGTAGGTGTGTGTGTGGGCCCGCGCCAGGGCACCAAGCGGTACATGAGTCCCGAGATGTTGGACCAGAGGTAGGTGTGTGTGTGGGCCCGCGCCAGGGCACCAAGCGGTACATGAGTCCCGAGATGTTGGACCAGAGGTAGGTGTGTGTGTGGGCCCGCGCCAGGGCACCAAGCGGTACATGAGTCCCGAGATGTTGGACCAGAGGTAGGTGTGTGTGTGGGCCCGCGCCAGGGCACCAAGCGGTACATGAGTCCCGAGATGTTGGACCAGAGGTAGGTGTGTGTGTGGGCCCGCGCCAGGGCACCAAGCGGTACATGAGTCCCGAGATGTTGGACCAGAGGTAGGTGTGTGTGTGGGCCCGCGCCAGGGCACCAAGCGGTACATGAGTCCCGAGATGTTGGACCAGAGGTAGGTGTGTGTGTGGGCCCGCGCCAGGGCACCAAGCGGTACATGAGTCCCGAGATGTTGGACCAGAGGTAGGTGTGTGTGTGGGCCCGCGCCAGGGCACCAAGCGGTACATGAGTCCCGAGATGTTGGACCAGAGGTAGGTGTGTGTGTGGGCCCGCGCCAGGGCACCAAGCGGTACATGAGTCCCGAGATGTTGGACCAGAGGTAGGTGTGTGTGTGGGCCCGCGCCAGGGCACCAAGCGGTACATGAGTCCCGAGATGTTGGACCAGAGGTAGGTGTGTGTGTGGGCCCGCGCCAGGGCACCAAGCGGTACATGAGTCTCGAGATGTTGGACCAGAGGTAGGTGTGTGTGTGGGCCCGCGCCAGGGCACCAAGCGGTACATGAGTCCCGAGATGTTGGACCAGAGGTAGGTGTGTGTGTGGGCCCGCGCCAGGGCACCAAGCGGTACATGAGTCCCGAGATGTTGGACTAGAGGTAGGTGTGTGTGTGGGCCCGCGCCAGGGCACCAAGCGGTACATGAGTCCCGAGATGTTGGACCAGAGGTAGGTGTGTGTGTGGGCCCGCGCCAGGGCACCAAGCGGTACATGAGTCCCGAGATGTTGGACCAGAGGTAGGTGTGTGTGTGGGCCCGCGCCAGGGCACCAAGCGGTACATGAGTCCCGAGATGTTGGACCAGAGGTAGGTGTGTGTGTGGGCCCGCGCCAGGGCACCAAGCGGTACATGAGTCCCGAGATGTTGGACCAGAGGTAGGTGTGTGTGTGGGCCCGCGCCAGGGCACCAAGCGGTACATGAGTCCCGAGATGTTGGACCAGAGGTAGGTGTGTGTGTGGGCCCGCGCCAGGGCACCAAGCGGTACATGAGTCCCGAGATGTTGGACCAGAGGTAGGTGTGTGTGTGGGCCCGCGCCAGGGCACCAAGCGGTACATGAGTCCCGAGATGTTGGACCAGAGGTAGGTGTGTGTGTGGGCCCGCGCCAGGGCACCAAGCGGTACATGAGTCCCGAGATGTTGGACCAGAGGTAGGTGTGTGTGTGGGCCCGCGCCAGGGCACCAAGCGGTACATGAGTCCCGAGATGTTGGACCAGAGGTAGGTGTGTGTGTGGGCCCGCGCCAGGGCACCAAGCGGTACATGAGTCCCGAGATGTTGGACCAGAGGTAGGTGTGTGTGTGGGCCCGCGCCAGGGCACCAAGCGGTACATGAGTCCCGAGATGTTGGACCAGAGGTAGGTGTGTGTGTGGGCCCGCGCCAGGGCACCAAGCGGTACATGAGTCCCGAGATGTTGGACCAGAGGTAGGTGTGTGTGTGGGCCCGCGCCAGGGCACCAAGCGGTACATGAGTCCCGAGATGTTGGACCAGAGGTAGGTGTGTGTGTGGGCCCGCGCCAGGGCACCAAGCGGTACATGAGTCCCGAGATGTTGGACCAGAGGTAGGTGTGTGTGTGGGCCCGCGCCAGGGCACCAAGCGGTACATGAGTCCCGAGATGTTGGACCAGAGGTAGGTGTGTGTGTGGGCCCGCGCCAGGGCACCAAGCGGTACATGAGTCCCGAGATGTTGGACCAGAGGTAGGTGTGTGTGTGGGCCCGCGCCAGGGCACCAAGCGGTACATGAGTCCCGAGATGTTGGACCAGAGGTAGGTGTGTGTGTGGGCCCGCGCCAGGGCACCAAGCGGTACATGAGTCCCGAGATGTTGGACCAGAGGTAGGTGTGTGTGTGGGCCCGCGCCAGGGCACCAAGCGGTACATGAGTCCCGAGATGTTGGACCAGAGGTAGGTGTGTGTGTGGGCCCGCGCTAGGGCACCAAGCGGTACATGAGTCCCGAGATGTTGGACCAGAGGTAGGTGTGTGTGTGTATATTGGTCGGGCGTAGTTATTGGCCATATATGTCAGTGAAGTCGCCCTGAATGAGTGTGTACCTAAAGAAAACATTTGGAAACACCGATTCGAAGATAATTCAATATTCAATATGGATAAAACACCAACACCCAGTGATTATGTGAACACCGAGCGCGGTAGTCGAAACCCAAATATTTCATATAGGAGTTCTAAAGAAGACAGGATTATGGAAGAGATTTGTGAGTTTCGCTTAGAAATGAAAGCTCTTATGGAAGTTCAAACTAAGGAGTATAATATACTACTCAATAGGTTTATAAACACCGAATCAGAGCTAAAAGAAGTAACAAAACGAATGAAGGTACTTCTAGATAAGGTAGACGGAGTACGACTATTAAAAACACAACTCAGAAATGTAGAACAGAAGAATGAAATAGTAGGAAGCAGCACTGTTACGGTAGGTCCTTCAATAGATAAAAATGCAGAAAGAAAAGCTCAAAAAGGACATCGAACATTTGCAGCGGCTACTACACAAAACCAAAATCGGGTAATTAGAAATAAAGTTCCGACAAAAGAGTGTGTGGCCATGAAATCATCTAACAAAGAAAGCTTTGAAAAAAGTACAGTTGTAAAGGAGATAAATGAATCAGAAAATGTAAGGTAATCAGTCTGATAAAATTGTAGAAACGGAGGAGTTAGCATCTCAAAAGGAAGGAAACTGGATAACAGTGAATAAGAAAAAAAAGTAGATATCCAAACACTGAAGTAAAAAAAGGTTGGAGCACGAGTGCAGTATACATAAGAGGAACTGAACGTAAAAAGTTTTTGCATGTATGGCGCCTTTGTAAGGAGACTACGGTAGGAAATTTAGAAAAATACGTGAAGAATATAATATGTGGAGCGTTAGTACCAGTCACGGTGGAAGTAATAAAACATAAGACTGAAAGGGATTATGCTTCTCTTATCATTGGTGTACCTGAAAGCAGTTATGATACCTTTTTTTTTACGGATGACTGCTCCCGCTCTGGGCAGAGTGGAAGGGAGTGTCAGACTTGACTGGCTAAAACCCATCCATGTTCATTCCTTGCCCTTTGTGTTCCAGAGCCGCGGTATCTCTTTCGAACAGCCCGCAGCCCTGGTAGGCATCGGTCCTTGCGGGCCCCTCCCTGTTTACAGACATCTCTTTGAGGCGCGCGCGGAACACGAACGCGCCGTCTACGGTGGCCGGAAGCCACCACGTGACCCTCGACGTCCGAGGCGTCTCCCGCGGCGGCTGGGACGAGAGGTTCTCTCCCTCTCACGCTCCGCCACCTCCTTCGCTAGCATGACTGCTTCGCAGAAGGAGGTGACGGCGTCCCATTCCCTCTCGCTCCGGACCATGGCTTGGACCAGGGCCGGACGCGATAGGTCGCCGCCGCCGATTGCCGCCACGAGGACACGGCGGTGCTCCGCCCAAGCGGGGCAGACTTCCACCGTGTCCTCCGGGCGATCCACGCAGTGGTAACTCCCGGGCGTTTCCTCCCGCCCGATTCGGTGCAGGAACCTCCCGAAACAACCGTGTCCGGTGAGGACCTGCGTCAGGCGGAAGGTGAGGGTGCCGTGGCGCCTCTCCAGCCACTCCTCAAAGAGGGGACTTATCACCACTATTGTGGCGTGCCCTGCACGGGGTTGCGATGTCGCCATGAGATCGCGCCGGAAGTCTGTCCGCTGCGCGACAATTTGCCGCGGCAGCGGAGTTTCCCCCCGGCGTAGTGCCTCTACGCGCCACTCGTGTAGGCGCGCGAGGACTATCGCCTCCAGATCCCATGGCGGCAGTCCGGCAAGGAGGCTCGCCGCCTCGCCGGAGATCGTGCGGTACCCCCGGACTAGCCTTACGGCTATCACCTTCTGGGGCGCGTTCAGGTAGTGGGCGGCTCGCCGCCTCAAGGAACGCGCCCACACCGGGGGCCCGTGAAGGACCATGAACCGCACGACCCCCGCGTAGAGCCTCCGGCAGGAGGCGTTTGGACCCCAGGTTGGGGCAAAAGTCAAAAGCAGTTATGATACCTTATGTCAATCGGAAAATTGGGCAGTCAACATCGAATTCTGTGAATGGGTGTGGTTTCGTAAAACAACCAAAAGAACATAAAATAACTAGCACGGCTATTAACGTTTACTACCAAAACGTGAGAGGTTTGCGTACAAAACTGAAAGAGTTTTATGCAGGTGTTTCGTCTTCAGAAACAGATTTGTTCGCCATTACCGAAACAGGCTGCAACAAATGTATTTATGACGCAGAAATAGTGCCACCTGGATATACAATACTGCGCTGCGATCGCACGGACGGACGAAAGCAGGGCGGCGCGTGTCTCGTGGCCACACCGCGTTTAGAACTGCGGCGAGTGTCCGGCCTAAGTGACATCAACATTGACGATAAGGTGTTCGAACTCGTTTGTGCTACCGTTTATTTACAAAGTAGACTCTTATTTTTATTGTGTGTTGTTTACATTCCGCCAAACAGTTGTGAGAATGAGAATATAATATTGTTTAGGATAATTGAAGAGCTGTGTAGTAAATATAGTAATGTCCTCGTAATTGGTGACTTCAATATGCATTCCTGTTCGATAAACGTATGTAACGTATTTTGAATACTTTTTATCATATTGTGGATTTACTCAGTACAACACGGTCGTTAATTGTAATGATCGATGTTTGGATTTTGTGTTAATTACGCTTCCGAAGGGAGAGAGTGTAAATGTGCGCGGGGCGGGGGCGCCCCTCGTGCCTGTGGATGCGTACCATCCTCCGCTCGACGTGTTGGTCGAAATGCGGGCGCGCCGGGTTCGAGTTCATTCGCGTATGAGTCGAGTACTGTACCCACAGCAGGTTGGAATTTTTATAAAGATGATTTTTTAACATTATACCACGGAAATAGATTGGACTGATATCTACGACCTTGATTTAGAAATGAGTTTAAATTATTTTTATGAAACAATTAATGCGAAAATAGATGACTGTGTTCCCAGAAAACAGCGAAGTCGTTTAAGCTCGAAGTATGTTTACCCCGAGTTTTACACTGCTGAAATAATTCGCAACATACGTTATAAGGCCATTTACCACAAACGGTGGAAGGCAACTAAGAGCCAGGATGATTACGAGGCGTTGCTCTGTGTAGGGCTAAAGTAAAACAATTGATTAAATTAGCACAAGAAAAAAATAGCAACAGGGTTCAAAATCAACTACAAAAAGACCCAAAATCATTTTGGAACTATGTAAAGTCGAAATCCGCAAAGGATTTTAAAAAACGAGGAGGTCTTGTCTGGTGAGCAATTTGTGAAAGAGTTGGCTCAGTACTTTCACTCGGTTTATAGCTCGAGGCAGGCCGAGTTGAATGTTGCCGCGGCTATAGAAGGGGCGGGTGGTGAAAATGGAGCGGCGCGGATTCGTCTGCAGGAATTGCTGTTGAAGGATGTGCAAACTGCGCTTGAACACCTTAAGCCGAAGAAATCCGCGGGACCGGGCGGTATTCCGCCTTACATATTCAGAGACTATAGATCTGTGCTGGCTGAACCGTTGCTCCATATATTCAATAAGTGTCTGAAGGCAGCCGTGTTTCCAGAGAGATGGAAAACCACTCGTGTCGTGCCGGTACCAAAAGGAGGTATAAGTAATGACAATGTTAGTGGGTACAGACCTATTGCAGTACTGTCCTCACCGGCTAAAGTGTTGGAATGCGCTATTCATAACAGCATTTTTATGCAAGTGAAATCGCAACTCTCAGATGCACAGCACGGGTTTCGACCAATGAGGAGTACCACCAGTAACTTACTGAGTTACATGGCTCATATGCTGCCGATTGTAGACAGTAGGGGGCAAGCTGACGCTGCTTACTTCGACTTTTAAAAAGCTTTCGACTTAGTCGATAATGACGTTTTATTAAGAAGTTAGCAGCTGTTGGTTTCACTTCGCACCTACTTCATTTCTTCGCTAGTTACATGAGGGTTAGGCAGCAATACGTAGAGTACGAAGTCAGAGCCGTACTTTACGTGGTCTGGTGTAAGCCAAGGGAGTAACCTCGGACCTCTGCAAGTTATAATTGTGGTAAACGATTTGCCTAAAGTCGTTAAAGATGCAAATTGTTTATTATTTACAGACGATCTTATGTTATCCCTGGCAGTGAGGGGTGATGATGACTGCGAACGCTTACAGAAGGCCATAGATAGCGTAGTTACTTAGAGCAAGGAAAACCTTCTACAATTCAACGCCCAAAAATGTGTCACCATCACTTTTTCGCGTGCACGTAGTCCTATTGTACTTGAGTACAACATTGATGGGATGCCGATGATTATAGTTACAGAGGTTAGGGACTTAGGTGTTAATCTTAACGCGGGGCTAACGTTTCGTGATCATATAGTCAAGTGCTGTAAAAAGGCCTACAGAAATTTAGGGTTTATTCTACGTACCTACTGTTCGTGGTTTCACAAATATTACGGCGATTATCGCTTTGTACAACACTTTGGTGAGAAGCCAATTAGAATGTAATGCAGTTATCTGGGCCCCACATGAGACTAGCGCATACAAAATAAATTTGTAAGATTTTTATATTTGAGGCTTTATGGAGTATATCCTTTTTACCCGCTTATGTATCCAACCTTGTTTATATTAGGCATGGTTGGATACAACGAGCTGAGAGTTAGGCGTGAGTCCGCACTTGTCTCATATTTATTTAAATTAATTAGAGGCAAGATACATAACGCAAGAATTAGTGTGTTTGAGTGTGCCCGACAGATATGTGTGGCGGCGACGTCGGCCTCAGCTGCTGGCTGTACCTCGTGGCCGCACTAATCTGTTGAATGAGGCGCCCCTGACGCGGGCGCTTCGCACTCTTAACCTTATAGCAGAGGAGATAAACATATTTAATTGTACACTGAGTGAATTCACAAGGATAACATTATTTGTAATCAGTTATAGATGATAAGTTGTTAATTGCTTCACTATTGCATTGGGTTGTGCCTGTAAAAATAGGTGTATGTAATGATAAATAAATAAATAAATGAGTCCCGAGATGTTGGACCAGAGGTAGGTGTGTGTGTGGGCCCGCGCCAGGGCACCAAGCGTTACATGAGTCCCGAGATGTTGATCCAGAGGTAGGTGTGTGTGTGGGCCCGCGCCAGGGCACCAAGCGGTACATGAGTCCCGAGATGGTGGACCAGAGGTAGGTGTGTGTGTGGGCCCGCGGCAGGGCACCAAGCGGTACATGAGTCCCGAGATGTTGAACCAGAGGTAGGTATGTGAACTCCGTGGTCCACCCTTAGGCTGCCATTCGCCGACATCATGTATCAGAAAGGTTGAAGGGTGTGGTACAGATCATCAGACTAAACAATCTATTCCGTCATGGGACCAAGAAACTAATCTGCCCCATACATTTGGGTAGAGGATGTTGAGGTCCGATTCCAATCCAACTGGTCACGGAATATCCAAGTATCCAACCTCCATCACCCAGTTTTTAAGTCTTCTTACCTGGTATTGTGTTAATCAGCTTAGGAATTATTTCATATGATTTTTCAATCATTCCTTCGCTGTTTATCTTTTGAAATTCTTTAAATCTTGGTTAAGTTACAACTTTGCTCGTACACTCTCCGCAGTATAAACGTGGAGTGCTTCGAGTCGTTCCTGAAGTGCGACGTGTACGCGTGGGGCCTGGTGCTGTGGGAGGTGTGCCGGCGCGTGGGCCCGGCGGTGCGGGAGTACCGCGCGCCCTTCTACGAGCTGGCGGCCGCGGACCCCAGCTTCGACGACATGAGGAAGATCGTGTGCGTGGATGCCGCCCGCCCTGACCCACCCGATGATCCGCATCCGGTATGTAGATGTGTCTTTAACTAGATGTACTTGTAACTTCGCTCACATACGTGGTGCAAAGGACATCATTACGCAAACAGTTACCATTTTGTTTTTTTATCGTGTGGTTAGAGTGTACGGGGTTCTACACTATTGAATTAAATTCCTTTTTTTAAATTAATTAATACATATTTTCATCCTTATAGATATGCCTAGTCTGTCCTTCAATTAGGCCTAGCCTACCCTACCAACAACGCCAAATGCATTTATTATATCTACGTAATTAAATAACACAACATATTAAACAATAAGTTAAAACTCCTGGTAAATACTTATAGCAACTTCTCGCGCCCGTGTGCACTCACAGTATACGTTACTACACCACTCCGTTTGGATTTTTAGGCTCGAAGATCGCGGGCCTACCTTTGGATTCATAAGTTTACGCACACTGATGCATATTTTCGTGTGTATAAACGGCACACATGCATAGATTATGGGCGCGTCTCCTGCCACAGGAACTGTGTTGCTATTGGCTAGCTATATTTTGAATGACTCAGGGTTCCCAATTTGTGGAGATTTCCCCGAATTACGGGGAATTCAAGAAACGGACTACACACAAACACGATAGTTTCATTAATTACTAATAGAGACAATAAAAAAAACAGGGTCGTATTGTCGAATTTATACCTTCCAAAAAATTATAAATTGTAAGGAATAGAAAAAGCCCTTTATATAACAGAAACTACAATCATGATTTTACTTTTCGCTATGTTTTTAGGGGAGTTAGGAAAATAAATATTGACAACCCTGCTGTGTGTTCAAATTAGAAATTAAACTTTTCTTCAAGAAGGTTGTGTGACAAATAATTTATTGGTTTGGATTTTTATATCTTACTAAGTTATAACACTCGCAATGTCTGATGTGTGTGAACAGATATTAATAATTATCTATTGATCGCGATTCGCGCCAAATTGAACCGATTTGTTGTTATTTGTTTATTTACTTATGTTCTGTTGTGAAGTTTGCGCTGATAATGAGTGTTTGTTAGAAGTTAAAAGCAGTAAGTTTACGTAATTATCGTATGAATGATAAGATAATTTAAGCAAGTTGTGTCTAAAGGTATTCTTGGTATTCTAATTGATAATAAACTAACCTGGAAACCACATGCAGAGGATGTATGTAAGAGGTTAAGCAAGTCAGCGTACGTACTTTATAACCTGGCAAAAAAAGTAAGCATTCGCACCGTGCTGGAAGCTTATCACGGCCTAGTTGCGTCAGTGTTGAGATTCGGAATTATATTCAGGGGCAACTGTCCTGAGAGGGAGAGGATATTCAAAGCCCAAAAACGTTGTTTAAGATCAATGTCTAATCTAAAAAATACCGACAGCTGTGCACCTGTGTTCAAGTCTCTAAAATTACTCACCTTTCCATCTTTGTATATACTTGAAGTTGCATTATTTGTTAGAACAAACATTCACCTTTTTACCCTAATGGACGATATTAGAACACGTGCGGGACCGGTTAGATCGCAATACAAAAATCTAATGTTTACAGGAAGGTACAAAACAGCATTATTGAGAAAAAGCTTGCTATCAATGGGGCCAGTTATCTATAATAAAATACCTCATGCCTACAAAGAAGAATCTCTAAGTATATTTAAAAAGAGGCTAACATCCTTACTAATAGAAAATTGTTACTATTCTTTACAAGATTTTTTGAATGATAAGAGTTTATAATGTTATATTAATTTATTATATTTTATTTTCAAATTTCATAATGTTATTGTTAGTGTGTAGGCAAAATAAACAATTTAATCAATTATTTGTAAAATAGGGAATAAATGTTGTTGTTTTTTATGTTTAGTTTATATAGGAAGGCTGTATATCTTTAAAACTGTGCTTTTTATGTTTTTTTCTTTTTGTTTGTTTATTTGAGTACATATAAATATGTTTTTACTTTTGCATGCCGTAAGGTAGAGTGTGCTGGAACTGCTTTTATAATCTTTACACCTTATCTTGTACCCACATTCATGGCAAATAAATTATTTCTGATTTCTGATCCTGAGTCGTACTAACAGTGTTTTATAGAAATGTAGGGCTATGTAACCATATAATCACATTATATATTTATAACAACATTTGAAAGGGAAGTATCCCAAATTTACAATGAATTAATATCTTATATCACAATGCTAAAACCAAATTCAAATACACCACCACAAAACAAGTGATTTTTCACCAACACTTCAATGGAAAGTGCTGTTATCTATGGTTCATGATTTTTCTAAACCAAGCAAACATCAGAAAGATATACAAAAAACATACTAATATTCCCATTTTTTCTCCCCCAGACAATGGTAGGCATGGCGAACCTAATGCGTGAATGCTGGCACCAGAACCCTTCAGTTCGTCTGCCCGCGCTGCGCATCAAGAAGACACTCCTCAAGCTCGCCAACAACGACAACAGCATACGACTCAATGATGATAACGAGGTATCAGTGTAACAACCAGGATTAAAGATAGTCAATACAAAAATATGAAAATCTTAAATTCATCAGATTAACTGACAGATGACACGCAGCTAAAAGTGCTGGGCACTAGAAGCATGAAATTTTATTTAAGAGTTCCTTATAAAATACTGAAAAATCACCTAAAGGGTGTAAACAGACTCTTAACGAAGCCGAAAGGCTCTTGTTCTCCCCGTCATTGCGATCATTTTTTTTGTTCTAGACCATACTACATATTGTTTGTCAGTCAATGTGTGAATTTAAGATTATATTTAGACACATCCACATAATGAAAGTGAGCAAGATAGAGCATTAGTTTTAATTGGACTGAACTGGTAACATTATTTTCGAATACTCCTTGAAGGCTACTTTATTTTAAAGATTTTAAGTGACGCCATACTTATAAATAAACCTTCATAAAATAACTATGTATAGAATATGAACTGTGGAAATTTAAAATGCCATAAGAGACATTGAGCGTGTTTTTGAATTTGCAACATTAAGCAAATTGTCAAATGGTATAGCAGTTTCGGAGTACTCAACAAACAGACGGCTTGACACATGGTTGTCATGAACCAGGTGTACTCAATAGCTTTACTTTGAAGTAAACATGTAATTGCTTATTATTTATAGCATAGATATCGTATATGAGACTTGCGCCTCACCGGGCTACACGTATAGAGTACTAAACTATAGTGGTTGTTAGGGGGGACCTGGTATCATACAGAATCAACTTATTAAGAGCATGTTCACGGCATAAAAACGCTGAAAATTATTAATCTTACTAATATTATAAATTGGTGACATTTGTTTGTATGTAGCAGAGATGTTATGGATATGATATTTCGGATCTGGATACGGATAAAATTATATCGGTTTCGGATACGGTTACGGATAAGTAATAATTTCGGATTATACGTTAGTTTCGGATAGTTCAGTTACGCATATAATAAAAAACTAACTAGTTATGAAAGAGGTTATGTTATGACTAGAAATAACCAAAAATACTGCAAGATTCACGTGGGGCGCGAGCGGTGAAACAAAAACCTGTCGATACATATCGTTTTATTTAGACTCCGCCGTTATAATCACAATCATAATCATTTATTTGCAATATTATTAGTACATATTGGTCTCAAAGTTAGTTGAGCTTCCTAATACATAGTCAGATATATATGACATGCAAATTTAATGTAAGATTATACAAGTCTTCAATATTTATGTCTTTAAAACATTCATTATCTTACCTTAATATAAAATAGATTAATTATTAACATTGTTTATAAATTCATTAATAGCATAAAATCGTTTTTCCAGCAGCCATAATTTTAACTTTATAAAAAATAAATTATTACTATACTCTTTATACGAAACTATCCGAAACTTGTGAAACGGATACGGATATATTTTTATTTCGAATATCCGATAGTTTCGGTTACGGTTACGGAGCTCCATAACATCCCTGGTATGTAGGTGGTAATCTTCGAAACTACTGGTCCGATTTCGAAAACTCTTGCACTTACTGGAAGCTACATTACCCCCGACTGTCATAGAGTACATTTAAAACATTCCCGTGGTTTAATTTCCCTACATTCAAGGAGCGAAACTGCGAGCAAAAGCTAGTGATTAAATATTGACGCAGTTTTTGTATAAGAGTGTTGCATTTCGGTAAAATGAGGTAATTTACGTATTCTTTTTTGCCATACTCGATTGGAAGTAATTGTGAAAAGACCTTCGTATTTTGTTTAACAATACCTACATGCTGAAACCTGTTTATTTTCTAGGAATTACTATAAGTTACAGGTCCTAGAAAAAAAACGTGGGCAATTCACGTGGTAGAAGCGAGACCTTCAAAATTTTGGCTTCAAGATAAACACTGTATAATGCTTCCTATCTCATTTTCTCCCACGTTAAATCTTATGAATTTATGTGTCTGTCTCTTTTTACTTATGTCGCTTTTTCGTTTCATCGACTTTCAAATCACAACGATGCACAAAGAAGTTTTCACTTAAAAAAAAAACATACCATACCATGAGGAGTTAACGATGCCATGACGTCGGACAGGGGAGAATGGAAGAAGAAAACGTGTTGCACCGACCACAAATAGAATGGGACAAGGGCAGAAACATGATGATATACCATATAAATATATTTTGTTTCTGGAAAAATTCCCCACCATTACCTAGATTGTCGTAAAATTGAAAAGCTCTAAGTCCTCCGTCTTATACCAAGTCCCTATTAGTTACTTAAACATGAAGTGCCGAATAGTATTTGTAATTAGACGTAAATGTAAAAATATAAAATACTGTAAATATTACTATCGTTTTATAAGTTTTATTATATTATAATTATTATAAAGCTGTGAATTTTGATGATGTTTGTGTGAATCTCGAAAATTATAATTATAATTATCCAGTGATGTTTTGGTAGCTAAGAAATATACGGTGAAAATATCCTTGCCACAAGAGAAACTCTATAAAATCGTAAATCTATTTAAAAAAAATATTAATTCGTGACACTTAAACATAATTCCAAAGTAAAACCGCATTGTAGAATTTCCAACTCTCTGTTTTGCACTGAGAATTAAGAATCCTACAGTACGATTTAGGCATTACATTTAGGTGAAAACGGGAAACTCATTAAACATATCATCAAAACTCACAGCACACTTTATCTTAAACGTATTTTTGTATAAGCAAGAACAATTGAGTTGCCATATCGTATATATGAAACACTGATTTATTAGCATTTCACGTTATTATAAGTTATAGCTAAGTTCGACGGTTTGTATCACAATTAATACTGATATAATATTGTTTATCGTTTAGTTTAGTGACGAAATGATTTAGTTTGGAAATGTTGTTCAAGGAAACTGTTTTATTTGTTGTTTTTTATCAAAAGTTTGACTAGGAAGAAATATCGTTGAAGTGTTATAACTTGAAGCCTGCTTACACCACAAATGAATTTCTTTTTTTCTTGTGAATGGCATCTTGCAGGTCAACCTAATACGTTCTCGTTTGCTTAAGGTGGTTGCGTCAGAGTAGCCCGCCAAATTCAAATTTTCTTCGTTTTTGCAATTTGCAGGTCATTATCAGATTGTATGTTGATGAAAAATGAGTCGCGCCAGTAGCACGTATGTAGTTACAGAATCACAATCATGAAAATCATCAATACAACCCTCTAAGTTCATGTAACCTTATTCAATGAATATTTAATGAAAAAGTCATTCAATAGGGTTAAATTAACTTACAGGGTCATATTGATAATTTTCATGATGGTGATTCTGTAACTACATACGTGTTACTGGCGCGACTCATTTTTCATCAACATACAACTTGATAATGACCTGCAAATTGCAAAAAACGTAAGAAAAATTGAATTTGGCGGGCTACCTTCAACCATCTTAAACGGACTATCCTGTGGGTACCGCGAGTGTAAGGTCCAGCTCCAGCCAGGAGCCCGACACTAACAAGCAGCGCGTGCGGCGCGCAGAGAGAGCCGCTAAGGGACAGGCTAAATAGGAATGAGACCACAAATGCCTAACAAGTTACTGCCGTCTTTAAACTATTAATGAAAACAAGAACGATGTTTTAAATGTGCAAGTTTAGCTGTAAAAATGTACTAAGCGATTTGTGGTACAAGTGGGGCTTAAATTAAATTACTCTTACTTATTTGAAAAGAAAGTACGAATGAAATTGATACATTAAATAATTTTAATATTATTTCCAATTGAACGACATTTTCAAGCTCCAAAAGCTTTATCGAAACAAAATATTGTAAGAATCTCTGTTTATAATATGAGAAAGGTATAAATATTAACAATAACTCACTCGTTGACACTACACTGTAATTTAATAACAAAATTAGATGTAAGTTTGTACTGTTGTGATAAGAATGGATGGATAAATTGCAGGTGACGCTGGGGCCAAACATAGTAGTTCTTCAGACCTAATTTCGCCACGCGGGAGAAATTATAACATAACACAGGTGCACTCTCTGTTCCCTCACACTCGGTTCAATGAGACGCTAATCTGACCCCACCAGAAAGAGATTACGCTCAAGACAAACGGCTTAGTTAATATCATGGTCAGCCACCCACCAATCAGAAATAAGTACCATGACGCGATATCATTGGTCGACCAATCAGATTCGTCTGTTTTCCTTATAACACATGTTTATCGCTCCATTCTTATCACCCAACGGTTTATATGTATAAGAGTTACAGAAACAGGCATTTAAATCCGTTCCTTTATTTACAAAATACTCAAAAAGACTAATAACAGGAATCCGTAATCTAGAACATACTCTAGCATGAATCTCGATTCAAATCTCTGCAGATTTCTTACTTATTCTCCAAATAATGTGAAGTTATCACAGTAATTTAACCTCTGACTGCAGCAATTCAACTTTAATCTTTTTGCAACGAGAGTAAATGTCACTGATTTTGACACTGATGCAGAGTCGGACGTCAAATAACTGAACGGGCTGACTATTTCAATCGAGATTCATGTTGAAGCATCGTTTCAGAATACGGACGCAAGTGTTAGAGCTGGTAAAAGAGACTGTTTTGATATTGAGCCATAGAAATATGTCGTGGTAAAAATGAGGCTCTAATACTTTTTGATGTGAAACATCTATAACCGCGGGTAAAACCGATTGTTGGCGTGGCGACGCATGCCGTGGCGACGTTTCACCACGCTATACGATGGAATATATATTATATACACTGTACTGTTACTGTGTACTGTTCTTTTATGCATATTACTTGTACAAAATAATTTCGATGTTTCACATCTGCCAGGCGTCCCGTGACGGCTCACAATTTTTTTTTTCCGTTTTCGTTGTAGTGCAGTATAAACAGAAATGTGATACATACTCAACAAAAGCAGAGCAGCGGTGGCCCAGTGGTAGTGAGCCCGACTTACGAACAGTAAGTCGTGGGTTCAAACCCAGGCAGCCGCATTACTTTGTGTAATTCATTTCATCACCACTGCTCTCAAAAACGGCGAAGGAAAACATCTTGAGGAAACCGGCATGTCCTAAAACCAAAAATTTGAAGACATGTGACATCTACCAATCCGCACTGGGCCCGCGTGGTGGATTATAACCCATTCCCTCTCATAGAGAGGAGGCCTGTGTCCCAGCCGTGGGAACATTATAGGCTGATGATGATGACTCAACAAAAGTTGATTATTTGCTGAAATTCTTGTGCGGGTCACACAAGTCTTAGCGAGTTATTGGGAGTCCAACTTTTTCACAAGTTTTTAATGGTACTTTAAAAACATCTACGACCCCGTATTATTCAATGCATCCATCAGCGGGTTGTTTTGAATTCGTTACAGTAAGTTTTATGATTAGAAAACGTGATTTTTCACCCCAAAAAGAAGTCTTTTCCCAGCAAATTTTTTTGCATAGGGTTATTTAGTTTGATGTACATAATGCTTGGTTGACGGCTTCGTGAAGAGTCCGTTTACACCTTTTATGTTTAATACTGCACTGCAAACAATAACCATAATAATCTGTTTTAAAATTAACTGTACCTGTTAATATTGATCGTTCATCTTATTGAAAACATTAATATCAAATTGTTGCGAAAATCAACCTAATCATTTTCACAGGTACAGTTACTTTTCAAACAGCCTTCTTCAGTTACCCACAAATATTGAATATATTATACCCTAATAAGAGTTGAGAGTTCTGTACGACTATTGTGTTCAGTTATTGTAAATATCTAGTGTTAATGTACGTAAGCATTCAAATAGACGCAACGCGTCACAGTTACGAAGAGAAATAAATATTTGTCTATTATTTGCTTGGTTTTATTATCCTACGATTATGGTGGCCTGTAAACGTTTGCTACCTGAAAATGTGGCTTCTAATCCTTGATTCTTGATCAAAGACTTACTATACAATGCTTTTTAATGTTAGTGTGTTGGTTCAATGAGGACAGTTGATCAAAGCTCATTGAAGATGGCATGTCCATAATAGCTAGGTCCTAATCTGAACAATCCGGTCTAGCTATTTTGAAATAGTAAATGATATCAGATTTTTAACCATTGACGATGTTTGGAACTAGCTATGCCAGCGCCATTAAATTACACACACACACACAGTTACCTGTCCAATTTATAAAGTAAAAATCTAGAAAGGGAAACATTCTAGCATTTATAACACTTTTGTACTTTTCTACCTACTATATAGATGGCGCTGGTAGTTCAAATTCTACTTCACATAAAGATCTGCGAATAACACTGACGATGTATAGATGGTGCTACAAAAGCAAATTTTGTACCTGCACGTGAGTATACAGATGGCGCTACTAGTTTAAACTAAACATCTATGCAGTTATTTGTGAAGTCTAACTTCTAGGGACTCTTATTCATTAACTAGCGATCCGCCCAGGCTTCGCACGGGTGCAATGTAGATATAAACCTTCCTCTTGAATCACTTTATATTGCTGAAAACTACATTACAATCCGTTGCGTAGTTTAAAAGATCTAAGCATACATAGGGACTGATAGCGGGAAGCGACTTTGTTTTATACTATATGTAGTGATAGTGATGTTTTACTTCACAACAGTCCGACAGTCATAGTCTATCTTATAGCCTAGCCGCACTAGTAGGTACTTTTTCGGCCTATGCACAGAAGGGAACACAGACAACTGTATTTTGTGAGTCATAAACTAGGGAGACTAATGGAAATAGCACACAAAAAAGTTCAGCAGACATTTTACTACTATTTATTTTTGCAGACAAAAAAGACGAGCACTGTTGACTAATGCATTCGTTGGCACTGCGTTGTGACTCATCGGAGATTCTTGTCTTCCCGTAATAAATGTCATTGGGGGATCTTAATGTCTGACATCTCGAAGTTTACTAATCTCTTTTTACGACACGACACAGTGGGGGAGTTAGTTGGCCTTTTCTTAATGACTTTAATACTAGGAAATGGGGAAGGATGGGCGTGCGTTTTGTAAACGTATGGCCTGTCTTTTGTAACCTAGACCAAGCAAAAGTGATGGTGGTCGATCTAATGAATTTTGCTTGGCTCATTTTTGGGGAGAATCCACACTAACTGCTTGTTTTCGGTTGGGGACATGACTCATCATAAGTTTTGTTGGCAACAAAATAATGAAACATCAAATTATTTTAAAACATTTATTATAAATTAATATAATAAAAAGCATACAAGACAATAACTTAAGCTAAGAAATGCACAAGTTGGTACGTTTCTTATTAGAGTTTCCACTTAATCTAATTAGTATTCAATTAAAACAGACTTTGAATAATACTATATCATTTGATAAGATTTATTATTATTTATTCATAATTATTGCACATGATGCGTCAATGTCGTTGACGAGCCAGTGCGATGGATGTAGAATTCGGAAAACGTTCGTCGGTCCTCAAGGACACTTTGGTAATAAATGCACGCGATTTAGCCTCTACTTACGTTTGGAAAACATATAAAAAGTGGTATAAAAGTGGTCCAGCGAGAGCTTAACGCCCTAACATATTGTAACTTACAATCTACCACGACACAGGAATAGGGCACACTTTTACTAATTTAAAGGAAAATATATTGCAAAAATACGATCTAATGGTCTGTGTGGTGGTAGGCTTACAGTACGTTATACTAAGACTTAGTGAGTGTCGGCACGCGTCTAGTCGTGGTGCTCGTCCTGTGCCAGCTCCTCCATGTCCTCCTGGTCGAACTCGGTGTCGTCCTCCGCCGTCGCCTCCTGGTACTGCTGGTATTCCGACACCAAGTCATTCACGTTACTCTCAGCTTCGTTGAACTCCATCTCGTCCATGCCCTCACCAGTGTACCAATGCAAGAAAGCTTTACGCCTGAACATAGCGGTGAACTGCTCCGATATTCTCTTAAACAGCTCCTGGATTGCTGTCGTGTTTCCAATAAACGTCGACGACATCTTCAGACCCTTAGGCGGGATGTCGCACACGGCAGTCTTAACATTGTTCGGGATCCATTCAACAAAGAAGCTGCTGTTCTTGTTCTGAATAGACAGCATCTGCTCGTCCACCTCCTTCATGGACATGCGTCCACGGAAGATGGCGGCCACGGTCAGGTAGCGGCCGTGGCGCGGGTCGCATGCCGCCATCATGTTCTTGGCGTCGAACATCTGCTGCGTGAGCTCGGGCACGGTGAGGGCGCGGTACTGCTGGCTGCCGCGAGATGTCAGGGGAGCGAAGCCGGGCATGAAGAAGTGGAGACGTGGGAACGGCACCATGTTGACCGCCAGCTTGCGGAGATCCGCATTCAGCTGGCCAGGGAACCGTAGACACGTCGTCACACCGGACATGGTGAGCGACACCAGGTGGTTGAGGTCGCCGTACGTGGGGTTGGGCACTTTGAGGGTTCTGTAGCAAATGTCGTAGAGAGCTTCGTTGTCTATGCAGTAGGTTTCATCTGTGTTTTCGACTAGTTGATGAATAGAGAGCACTGCGTTGTAGGGCTCCACCACTGTGTCGGACACCTTGGGCGAGGGCACCACGGAGTATGTGTTCATGATCCTGTCGGGGTACTCCTCGCGGATCTTGGAGATGAGCAGCGTGCCCATGCCGGAGCCAGTGCCGCCGCCGAGCGAGTGTGTGAGCTGGAAGCCCTGCAGACAGTCGCAGTTCTCGCACTCCTTGCGGACTACATCGAGTACTGCGTCGACGAGTTCTGCGCCCTCGGTGTAGTGCCCCTTGGCCCAGTTGTTCCCTGCGCCGGACTGTCCGAAGACGAAGTTGTCTGGCCGGAAGAGTTGCCCGTACACGCCTGAGCGGACTGCGTCCATTGTGCCTGGCTCGAGGTCGAGGAGGATGGCGCGGGGGACGTACTTGCCCCCGTTCTCCGCCGTCGCAACTGTGGACAAAACGGAAGATTAGCAATTTATCATTAAATTTTCCATGTCATTGAGTTTATGAAAAAACAAGGTCATTGAAGCAGAAAAATGCATTGTAAATTCAAGATTTGAAATTGAATTGAAAGGTGAATTGAATTGTTCATAACAAGATTGATCTGAGATCTGATTTTCTGGCCTGACCTAACAAAGGCAGCCTGATAACCGGTCATTTGTGCCCAGGCCAGTGCATTCACCACTAGATATAGCGTGAAAATATCGATCAACTTTTGAGCCTTTTTATCGTGAATATATCATGTAACTAGAAAAGGACAATGGGCAAAAGTGGTCCAAGAGCCTCCACTAATGAGACTTCTGGAGAATGAAAGTCCATACTTATCACTTCTTTTTTGATCATGTTGACCTGACTAACCTAACCTAACCTTAATTTTTTTTTCGAGGTGGAAATCCTCATGGACTTCCTCCGGTCGAGGAAGACGAAGGGGTATGTCAGACTCGACTGACTAAAATCACTCCGGTGCTCGGGATCTCACACTTGAGTCCGAACCTTGCGAATGAACCTAACCTAACCTTTTTTTTTTTAAGTAGAGAAATCATCCAATGAGACCTCCCGCCTTGGGTGGGACGGAAGGTAGTGTCAGACTTGTTCTGACTAAAACCCGACTGTGTTTCCATCATATGCCCTTTACGTTACAGGTAGGAGTTTTGATAGTCCCGCGACCCCGGCAAGCGTTTGGCCCCGTGATGGGGACCCGTCAGTTTGCTGACAGCTCCTTGAGGCGCGCGTGGAACATTACGCGCCGTCAACCCGGGCCTGGTCCTTGATCGGACGGCGAGCTACCCATCACTCGCCATCCACAAGTACGCGCCTATAGTGGCCGTGCTCTGCCCAAGCGGGGCACACCTTCACGGTATGCTGCACCATGTCCTCCGGGTTACCCTTGCAGTGGTGACACCCGGGCTATTCCTCCCGCCCAACCTAACCTAAACTGGCTTAAGACTGGCTGGCCAGGCATCCAACTTGTCAGCACATTTCCTATAGGTATTAACTTGAATAAAATTGCACTTGTGCGCAAAATCGCAAGTTAGACAATGATCGGTCACAGTGGTCGGTTCCGAGTGTTGCGAGCGAGGTCGTTCACACCACTTATCTTGAACTTAAACTTCACAAAGAGAACTCTGTACTGGACATTGAAATTGTTTCTAGGTAATCAAATGAGAGATAATGGACGTATAATGTAGGCAGTTTAACGGTGTGTGTTTTGGAGCGATAATTTAATCTGTGTGGAGGTAATTTGTTTGTTTTGTGTTAGGATATTTTACTGCGCTGTAATTGCTGAATGTAATCGATACCAGAGTGACATTCTATCAGCGATAAAGATGAAGTTGAAGCAAAAAAATGAGGGTCTAAACTCTAGATAGTGGCAACCGTTTTCAAACTGCCCGCCACTTGTTCATGAACTTAGTAAAAAAAAAATGATGATGTAACAAGTTCTAAGTGATCTAGCTCTAAAGGGTGATAAGTTGAACAGAATTATGGGTTCTGATGGCTCTGAAAGCTTCGATAGGAGTTCAATAGGAGTGAAATGGATCTTATTTTTTTTCGATTAGTCAAATATTCAATTTTGTACATTTACACCCAGCACATGGCCATTTTCTTCTACCGTCTTTAGCTTTGACCATAAAAATTGATCCAAGCGGTTTGTTTTTTGTTTTGTTTCATTCCTTTTTTCTGATCTCAAGGTATTGAGGCAGGGTGGTAGTCGGGTCAACGATACGACGTTTGATTTTTCCCGTTGGCCCCACCAGTGGGGCGATGGCAGTGAGGGTCAACGGAAATACAACAAGAGTTTTACTTCCTCTACGGTGGAACTTCAAATAAATGTATAACGTTCCACCATCGCCCCCCTAATGAAGTAATGACATAGGTACTTTAAAGCCCGCATCATATCACAATCCACCTCGAACTTTTTACTCGACATCAAATTGCCTTCATATCAAGCACTGCAATAAAAGTGAGGCGGGCGCATCGAACTGTGGACTACTAGCCGCAGCCGGGGAGCCGGGCAGTGAGAATAGCAACACTAACTGTACACACACTGTTAGACGGAGCATGCGCATGCGGTCAGCCGCACAACGATATTATACACGTATCAAATGGCAGATTGACGGAGAATGGAATGGTTTGAAATTCGATTTCCGTGTGGCAAGAATTTCAGATACCCACTTAATAGTTTGGTTGAGAATTTGATAGAAAGGTTCAGCTGGGAAGTTGAATATGGAAGCTCCAAGATAGCAGTCTATTCGTTGCATAGATCATTGAGTTTCGCACGGTGACTTTTCTAACATAGGAGCTTAACCTTCTGCAAAAAGAGCAGTTTGTGATTTGTCCAAGAAGACATCTTGGCACTTAAAAGAAAAGCTGCTACAAATCCAAACAGTCAAGCTTGATGAGCGGCCGTGTATACATATTATAATATTCCGCCTACATAGCGTTATTATATATGGTAATGCACACCATTTTTTGGTTATCAGGCGTATACAACAGGTTAATCGGAAAGGTAAGCAACGAAAGGGCTAGTCCTGTTGAAACATAGCACAATAATCCGGATTTTAAAGAATCCTGAAAAGGGTTAATCCAGAAGAAGAGATAAATCGCAATAAAGGGGACGCCATTAAATGAAAAGAGGGAAATTAAAACACCGAAATTGCCAGTACTCCTCCTTTTTTTTCAGTTAGTAGGTATTATTATGGTCGGCTAACGCGGATTAGTGTTGCATGAGGTCATTGCACTGCCACTATTTAAGTCAATCATATGTAAGTACGAAGAGTTTAATTGTTGTAAATCACTTGTAATTGTTGGGTATGTCTGACGTGACAGTTCTGTGTTAGTGTTAACAGGAAGAATTGCGATGATTCAATCAAAATGCCTATGTTATGCAAGTATGTTACAATAAGAAAAAGTGATGATTTAGATGATTGTGTCGTCAGTGCCCATTGTTTATATTGACTATACTCCGATGCAATAGTTATTTATGAGGTTAATCGGAAAGGTAAGCAACGAAAGGGCTAGTTCTGTTGGAACATGGCACATTCAATTCAATTGGCAATTGACTATACTTCGATGTAATAATAGTTATTTACCTAACGTATGAAAGAACTCTCCAAGAACATTCCATTTCCTATGGCCTATTTCATGATGTTCCAATAGCCACCACTTATTCAAAGTGGAACAGAACTTGTATGAAATTATCTACGCAGTAAGTTAACGGGAACTTAATCGTAGATGACAAGAAACAGGCCTTTAGTGTCATTTTATTATAACTTTTTGTTCAATAAAATACGGATGATTTTATGATATCCCTTATACATCCTTATAATGAAGTGCTATTGATTTTAAAGATATTAAAAACAATACATAGTAATTAAGCAGCGAGCTGTTATTTTTCTGTAGTGTAATTAATTAATCACAAATTAAGTTTCACTTTGAACACAAGTAGCTCAAGCGACATTAGATATTTTATAATTAGTCGCTTGTTACAAACTGTCGCCATTTTATTATTTTCTCTTGACGTAAACTTTCTATTCCATTATTTTTAATTGGAGTGAACGGATTTAATCAAACACTTTTAAATCATTAATGGAAGAGGTGAGATAACACTTTACTTACTAAGATTTTGTGATAAATATTCTTTTTGTTTCTCGCCAAATTAATGGAGTCTAATGCAAAAACGTTTTTCTTTTTTTTAGAACGGTTCAGTTTGATTTTGAAAGTTATTGGCTATACTAATCCACCATTTTGTTTTTAAAGTGACGTTTTGAATTGACAGCTCATTGACAGCTGCTTCAGATTGGTTTCAAAATGGATGGTTATTAGCTTCGAAAATGATTTTCAAATATCCATGTGTTTGTATCTTCATGAAGAATTGTTCAAACCCGAAGACAACGACATTTAAACCTTGAAAGTTGGAAACTATATCAAATTGCCTGTCTATAAAGATCGAAACACAAGTTACAGCCTACCAGACCGAATAATTAGCTGGATAAACACATTTTCCCTAAGTATAGACTCGAAAGTTACTATTTCTTTGTAGTTTGATTTTCAATGAAGGTCTGCTAAGTGATTTAAGGAATTTATTTTGAAGGAAAGCATCAATGTACGACAAAGGTGAAGGTAATTACGGCAGTAAAGTATTTTGAAAATAGCTGTTTTTGATTGGTAGGTACCTAACTAGATAATTTTCTGTCATTAGGTACTTTATAGTTGATTAAACCTTAATTATATGTGAATAAAGCCATCTGTTCTGTTACTTTTAAATACCACAAGAAAACAGTGTCGATTGGTATGTATTTTTTTAATGAATAAATTGTAATAACAGCTGGTTACTCATAAGTTAATAGTCTTGAATTGAATTGTGAAACATTCCCGAGTTCAAGGACACGAGGCTATGACGTAGTTTTTATATGGCATTATGGCCATATGGTAAAAGAATTTGTTTGTTGCGTGCACATTAATACTGGCGCCACAAACGGTTGCCTACATACTTTTTATTATTTATGAGCTGCTACTTTATTACAGCTATTCAGAAACTTTCAGAGGGTCCTGACAAAGTGACATTCTATCACCGATAATGATGGTGATGAAAAAGTGAAAAATGTGTTGACATTGACATAAGCTAATGAAAAATTTAAGTAAATCCTTTCAAACTCGTTGTAGAAATACGAAACGCTATGACAGCGATTGTCACTTGTCCAGGCCCTCTGACCTCTGCTACTCTAGCTGCAACAAAGTTCCTAGACTGAAAACAATGTTCCTAGGTAAACTAGGGGAATACACTAGGAAGATTTGATAAGAATACTGACCAGAGGCCTCATTGTAGTATACGGAGATTCGCTCGAGTTGAAGGTCACTGGTTCCTCTGTAGACACCGTTGGGGTCGATGCCGTGCTCCTCCGATATGATCTCCCAGAACTGGGGACAAACAAACACACACGTTAGGATGTTTATTAAAGAAAGTAGGTATAGTGGCAGGACGAACAATTTCCAAAATAAATTGGGTTAATGAAATCACAAACTGGCAACATTACAGTGCTGCCAAAAAGAACGTCGTGTCGATTAAAAAATGTATTAAACCGCTTTTTTCAGAAAATGTCGTACCAAAAATACCCAAGTAAGCTAACATCATACAGTTTTATAATCACACTCAAAGCCGGGTGTTTTCAAAAACAACAAGAATAACATGGATCATTGATTAATGGCGCCTCTTCCCCTCCGGCTCCATTCTGTCATCTTTTATTTTGGAACGAACATCTGTTCGTCTCTGACATGTTTGGACTTGTCTGATTTTTACTCTAAAATAATAATTACACTTAGATAAAATTAGCCGTTAGTGGTTGCTAGTCATTTCTCTAAAATAAAAAGGTCATAGGGCATTTCGATAACTTACTGATAAAGTGCTGTTCAATTATTCTACTGATTGGGACAGGCTTTCAAAGATTGTTTATTTTTAAACGTCTATGGAAACGGATGATTATTTAGGAAAGGCAAGTACTAATATTATTGACACAAATGCAATTAGGATTGGTACTCAAAATAAAATATTTTATTTCACATAGGCCCAGATGGGCACTTATAAACCGTCGATAAAAAGTGCACGGTTCGGGTTGTTCGTTTTCTATGGAGAAGAACCGGCAAGAAACTTCATGGTTACTCTTTTCAAATCATTTGGTACCTATTACAATATTATCATGTTACAGCATTAGTACTTAAGTATGGGGGAACAGCGTAGGCCCGACAATAAGTCGCTGCGTACTAGACAAAAAATGTAATATATACAAGATAAAAAGTTAACAAGCATCTGGGAATCTACAAAGCCTGACTGAAGACGAATTTGACCAATGCAATTGAATGCGATATGCACATCTAAACCACGTTCAAAACTTGCCACTGTTTAT
Organism: Lycophotia porphyrea; assembly: GCA_950005105.1. Classification (NCBI taxonomy): domain Eukaryota; kingdom Metazoa; phylum Arthropoda; class Insecta; order Lepidoptera; family Noctuidae; genus Lycophotia; species Lycophotia porphyrea. The sequence goes on from OX465406.1 coordinate 14,740,207, forward strand.
TCCGTGTATTGACGATGTTAAGATTTCTGTGTATTGTATATTTTATGGCACTGACGGCTTTTGAACGTGATTAAGATGTGCTAATGCTGATCGCGTTCAGTTTCAACAATGAAAATATCGACTTTTAACCTTACTTTTAACCTGTTAACTTGTTTTGACTGAATTAAGGAGTATAACTCTGAGAAAACCCATAAAAGTAGAATGCTTTTAGTCTTGTACCCATAAGTTACCATAGACAAGTAAACACCATAAATAAACCCGAAGTTATCGAAGTTACGTGGAAATTGTCAAGATAAACAAAACGATAACACTAACACACGGACATGCGTGTTTTCCGATAAAATGTTAGTAGGTCTGTACTACTTGTTTACTTAGATAGTTTTCTATGCATGTGAAATTGGTGATAATTTGAAAGGTAATGTCAAACACGATAACGTGATAATGTGTCTAATCAAACCATGTCATGAATGGAATAAGTCGTAAAGAAAATATAACAACAACATTAAACTACTTTTTTATGAGACTTGTAAAATACGCGGGGCGCAAATCTGTGGGCCTATTCTGCTGAAAGTCGTTATAGAAATCCGAAACGCTTTAAAAGCGATAACGATTGTTTAGACCCACGGGTAACTAGGAACAACCTAATTCTTGTAAATGCTGTTATTATACCAGAAACCTGGCTTCAAAGAATATGAACTAAAAAGACATGGCTCATTTAAAATTCATCGAGACTATTAACGCATCAAATGAATAGTTAGCTACATGTCCACAAGACGTCAACACCAATCTCAGAATAACCTCGTAACTCAATCAATAAGGTTAAGACCACATCGACAGTGCAACGTTCACCCGTATGCACCAATTACAGCCAATCACAGACTATTGACACTATATTACAGACAATAGGCCCGCTGACAACTGCAGAGTAAATCATTGTTGTCTTCGGTACTATATCAACTGTCATCAGGGTAGTTGGAGAATTGGTGCAGTTTTATTGTGCGTTGTTGGGATGTGAAGAAAACGAGACCGAAAAGTAGATGGATGGTGTAGTTTCAAGGCAGGAAGTGAAATCTAAGAGGACAGCTAATAGATGTATGGAGGATGAGGATGAGTATGAATGTGGATAGTTTTACAGCCCAAATATCTTTAACCCCAAAGAACCGATGGAATTAATGTGTGAAAGATGATATGGATAGAAAGCGATAACGACCAATAGAGAAGTGCTGCGCCGACCCCTAATAAATAAGACCTAATAGATAAGGACCATTTAATTTAAATGATGAAGAAATGCAGGCATGATCACGAAGAAAATATGAGATGGGTTCAAGGGAAGTAGATACACCCAAACATAAAGAAGTGATTCTATGGGAAAAGAATTAACGTGTGAACCTGTCACACAGGTAAGTTCCCAACGGTATTAGACGGATCGATAGACTAGATACATGGTCAGGAACTCAGGACATTCGCAAAGGTAAATTATTAATTGAGGCAGACACACTGTCTTGGCACTAAGCCATATTCGTTTGGCAATGGCCCAAGTCTAGCTTTATTGCTCCATATGGTGCCTTCGGCTATGAGAGTGAGATTGTTAGCTTTACTTCAAGTAATAACGTTTGATTAGAACATGGTTTATGGTGTTTGATAATAGAATACCTAGATTTGTTTTTGTATTTTTTGATAGTGGCTAATAGACACAGAAAGAAGAAGAAGACGAGTTTAGAGAAGAAGAAATTAAGAAATGAATGATGTAGAAGATGATAAGCTATGCTGGCGAAAAATAAATCAGGATGGTATGAGACGATTCTTATGATGGTGCGAGCTTTGCATTTTTTAGAGTTGATCTCATAGTCAAATAAATAAAAATTGATCATTTTCATGACTACCCACCCTTCGTTTAAACTAAACTCTGCTTCTGGTTCTGTTATATTCAAATTTGACTGCAGTTGAACCTAGATCTCGGTCAAAACCCTCTAACATAACATTCGAAATAAAATTGCCTTTTGCCTATGTATGTACAGACGCCAGCAGGTCAAGCTACCCGAAACTGTCAAATTTTCCCAATCAACCTTGAACCTGATGCATTGAAGCAATTAGACAGATTGTAGTAGCTTGATGTGCTGGCGTCTGTACCTTCAAATACACACAATCTACCACCTAAAGGGTGTAAACAGAATCTTAACGAAGCCGAAAGGCACTTGTTCTCCCCGTCATTGCGATCATTTTTTTGTTCTAGACCATACCTGGGATTGCCTGGGAACCTTCTAGTTACATATAAGTACAAATATATGTTTTAATGTAAGGTTTTTACTTTAAACACCTCCAGGACCCTCTTACTATTCAATCCATCCATCAGCACAATTTTTTGAGTGCGTTACGTTGAGTCCTACTGTAAAACGTGATTTATCAGCCAAAAAAAAAAAAGTTGTTTCCCAGCACTAATTTTTGCGTAAAGTTACTTAGTTTGATGTACATAATGATTGGTTGACAGCTTCGTAAAGAGTCTGTTTACACCCTGTATGTAGGGTAGAATCAATTATCTTCGGCCACGTCCTACAAACCTGATGGGTGAACAACCATTGGTTGGAGTGTGGTGACCGGTCGCGTGTGAACACTTGCCCTTATTTCAGTAATGTCTCATAACGTTGACCTGTCGTACATTAGTAATGATTTCTTTTTAGGTAATCTATCTACGGGAGGACGTTGACTTGCAATTGATTTTTTTGGTTTATTTGAAAAGCAAATGTCTATGTAAAACAAAAAAACCAGAGCAGTTGTGTTGGTTGGACTTGAGAGAAAAAATCGACTTCATTATGTGGGGTATCATTTTACCCAGTACAGATAGGCAGTCGCTCCATGTAAAATACTGGTGTTCAGCTGCATCCGGTTAGATTGGAAGCCGACCCCAACATAGTTGGGGAAAGGCAGGCAGATGATGCTGATATCTTAAATCCGTTTACTGTTAGACAAGGCGCAAACTAATCCCTGGGTCTGTCTAAGAACATTTTGCACAAGAATTTCCTAGATACGGAAGACCTGCTAAAGCAGTTTTTTTTTAGGCCTCGCCCCCTTGCACGACTTCGGAGATACTTGCACGGCTTGTATCGAAATAATTTATTTACACTGATGGTAATAACTGTTCTGCAAATCGAGCACGTAATCGCTACTTGCTATTATTCTGAAAATTCCATTTCAAACATTTGTTCTGCATAAATGCATACTAAGTGGAAACAAATAAGTACCTCATAAAACGTGCGACACCCTCTATGCAAATGGAAGGCCAATCTTATCTAGTCCAGGGCATCTACCCCTGGAATGTGGTCGCACCACCTCATGCTATGTCCCTAAGTACTGTAGCCCTGGCATAAACACATCTAGTATGGATATACATTACATATCTAATATCACGCTGTATTCCACGAAGCGATTGCCTTAGCAGAAAGTGTAAATTTCAGCGAAAAATATACATACTTAACTGGTGAAATGTAATTAAATAGCAAGTCATGTAAAAGGGGGTGATTATATTGCCATTTACTGGGCCAATTCAAAATGCTGGCTACTACTAAGAATTTTCTAAAAAAACGTAATGTTGACCCTACGTTTAATAGTCCCACTTGCTTGCTTGCTTTAATAGTACCACTAGACAAAAGGCAATCTATCATTGATCTACGTGAGATGCTTCTCGGTAGCCATTTCTCATAATACTATCTACCTACATCCTTGATTGTAATTTAATTCCACATACAAAGCGCTGTTACAATTTCCATTCAAAGTTGATCGAGACGAGATAATGATAGCAACACCATTTACTTCGGTGTCGTGCTACGGACTGCACTGTGTTTAGTGTCAAAAATCGTTATGTCCTATGTGCTGAGTTTATGACAAGGGGATGACAGCCAGTCTAGACATTATCGATCTGTCTAGTTTAGGGGGTAACCCAATGAGTAAAGCTGTTAATGCGCAGACAATGAGATGTTTTATAGGGTCCGCTTTTTATAGTACGGTTAAGCAGTAAACAACCTTCTAGCACAGTCTAAAAATCCGTGCTTCTAGTGTTGAACTGTGAGTGGCCATATCAAAAAAACGGCCAAATGCGAGTCGGACTCGCGCATGAAGGGTTCCGTACCATCGTAGTATTTTTAATTTATTTTTATTATTTGTTGTTATAGCGGAAACAGAAATAAGTACACATTCTGTGAAAATTTCAACTGTCTACCTATTACGGATCATGAGATACAGCCCGCTGGTAGACAAACGGACGGACGAATAGACAGCGGACGCTTAGTAATATATAGGGTCCCATTGGTTACCCTTCGGGTACGGAACTCTAAACATGCGATTTAAAGAAGATATTTGGTGTTTCAAAATACCCTCGAAGTACTAACAGTCAAACAAGTTTAGCAGCACTGCATTATTGATTTTCCAATCAGCAACCGCGCGGGTGGTGTAGTAATAGAGCTACTGTCCATTGTCTAGTGACTTCCCGGTATCGAGTGCAATGGCATCGGACGGGCTTCCCTAATTACCGGTATTGACCGCCTGCCGGAAGGGGTGAGTTCGACCGCTGCTAAGTGCATGACGTGCAAAATTGTGTTTTATGCAGCGTCAAATTGAATTAGTTAGAGTAATTCTGTAGATGTGACATATTTTTTGGGTCAATTGAGAGTATAGAACAGTATAAATATTTAATTTATAGTTTGTGAGAAAAATAACGAATTTTTTATTTGTTTTCGTTTCTCATTTCCCAACGCTGTCATCAGAACTTGACCTTCAAGTTCTGATGACAGCGCCAGAAGAACAAAAACTAGTCTTAAATGTTTTTTCTACATTCAAGAAAACGAATTTCTAGATTATAGGTAAGTACCTAAATGTTTTTGTCTACATGTAGTTTAGCATTTGAACTCGTTTTATTTATTTTGTGAATAAACTTTTAAGGTCACCTTCGCATGTTAGTTATCTGTGGCAATTACATTTATGGTAAGAACATGGTCGTTATTTTTGAACTCTACAATTACTGGTTGTAGGTTAGAATGGTCAATTCTCCTTGCTGATTTATTTATATTGTACTAGGTTTGGCCCGTGGCTCCGCTCGCGTTAATTTAGAATTTGGCATTCAATTCGGGTTGTACTCTGCTTGTAATTTACGTGTATTCCCGTTGTCCCCGTAGGCCATGTCCCCGTTAAAGGGGACAATGGGAATTTAATCCGTGAATCATGATTCGAAAGACACGTGGCGTCATCTATTATCATAAGTAACGAACGTTATTGGCGTTTTCCTCGGGAACAGTATTTTTTTCGGGGTGAAAGGCACTCTATGTCCGTTTCTGTAAACCTGACAACGTAAAGACAAAATTTCAGGTTGATCGGTTCAGTGGTTTCGTAAAAAGGTAACAAACAAACTTACTTTCACTTTTATAATATTAAAGTAAGGTGTTGTAGTTTAGAATAGGTTAAATTATGATGTGGCTGACTTACCTTTGAGGTTATAAGCCTCCGGTAAAAAATAAGAATTAAAAAAAAAGTTACTTATTCTCGACTGACATTTTCAATTACTAATTCTTAAAAAAAAAGTGACAGCCTAATAATTAAAAGTCAGCTTATTCAACCACGACAATTTCTGAGAAAGAGAACTGACCGAAATATCACTAAGCATAACAAATAACTGTACAAAACATTTTCATGGCAATACTAAAGTCGTCGTGATAATAAAAAGGTTAGAACCACAAATCATTGATTTGAAATCAATAAAGAACATTAAAGTGAAAGTACCTGTCACACGACCGTTGCAAAAATATAAAATTACCCATAAAATTTGCGAGAGTGAAAAGGCTGGCAGCACTGTTTTTAAGATGGCAAGCACGCGAACCGCAACCAGAGATAACTGTACCTCGACACTAAAAATTTTTGTTATAATTAATTGTGATCGCTCGATGATTCGACGAGAGGTAGGAAATGCATTAAGACGAAGATCACTCAAGTCCGATAAGAGAATCTTATGACCAAATGTAGTAGAAAGTACGATGTTCATGATTTACAATCATAAATCTTGTGGATTGAGTTTATCTTTGCATTTTCCTTATTTGTATTAGTTAGCCCTTTACGGGATGAGAGATTCCAGGAACTTTTGGCATTGGCTTTTCGCTATCGTTGTCATGCTTTCTTAGATACTGGGAGTTAAATTGTAACGAAATATTCAGATTTCTCGTAAGCCATAGACACATTATCTTTGCAAACGATTTTTAATGCCATCATCACTTATATTTTACATTCAACATTAAAAGTATATAGGTGTTCGATCACATTCCACCTAGGCAAACATTCCCACGGAGATTTCAGGTAATCCTTCACTCGATGCAACGCGTTAGCTGCTTAGAATAATTTAAAACCATTTCCTAGACAGCTATTTGTGATGGCATTCACTAATAGCTACAACATCAGCGTCCATAATCCCTGCTTTGACAGTTTACATGCTTAAATCTCTGATTTTAAAGCGTTCTGAATTCCGGCACACAAAACTGTAACCTTTTTTGTTGCTCTTGTTCGCCATCTTGGAGACGCTCTCCACTGCAATTTGAAAATAGAACGTAGTATTTTTTTTCTTATTGCATCGCGCGTTGGCCGTTGACATCAGACTGCATTTTATTTTCGGCCAGCCTCCGGGAGTGTTGCCATAAATGGAAAACTAAATATACCATGTAAGACGACACTGGGCAGACTTAAATCCACATGTCTGGAGACTGGACGTTAAAATATTGATCGTGGGGTAGGTAATGAATATAAACTGCGGACATCTGAAGACGTCGTGTGTACAGGATACATACAAAGGTATAAAAATAGCGAAATGACAGGTTGACAGCAGGAAACCCTAATTCCAGTTTCTTTTATTTGAACGCGACAGGATGAGAAGCAGCTGATGCACATTTTTCTTTCACTATACATTAAAGTACGACTTTTTTCGACAGCGACAAGTTCGAAAAGACTGGTCATTAATAAAATACACCTTCATAAAGTGAATAAAAAAAGTTTCACAGTTATAAAAGGCGGAGATCTAGTGTTAAAGTGTACATAAAAATTTAAGGGCTTAACGTTGGCAACAGAACAGATGCTGTTGACGGAGAGGGAACAGTTATGTACACACTTTAATTAGCTACCTACTTATAATAAATTCAACTTGATTACTTTACTGAGGACCTGTCTGTACTGTACGAGATTTTAAATGGGGATGGTAACCGTGAAGCTAATGGCGCTAGCATAGCTAGTTCCAAACATCGCCATTGGTTAAAAAATAGTTTGACCGCATCGGTCAGATTAGTTATGAACATGGTCACACCATCCGCAATGAGCTTTGAATTGCATTCCTCATGAAAAAACATGTGTAAACATTTTTCTGAACGACTCCTTTGTGGGACAAGTGCTTGGTTTAAGTATTTCACAAATTAACACGGGAATGAATAAGGTTACCTTACAGTTGATCAAAAGGGGTTTGTTGTACATACGATCCAGACTGTTTGAAGTACCTAATGTTCTGATATTATTTCCCTTGTGAATTACCAAGTTGGATTTTTTTTCTAAAAAAAGGTAAGTTCCTCATCATCATCTGCCTAGCCTTTTCCCAACTATGTTGGGGTCGGCTTCCAGTCTAACCGGATACAGTTGAATACCAGTATTTTACATGGAGCAACTGCCTATCTGACCTCCACAAGCACAACCCAGTTAGTACTGGGTAATACGATACCCCTGACTGGTTGTCAGACTTTTTTGGGCCACTGCCTACCTAACGACTGTCAAAGATCTTCAAATGATGGCCGGGACCAACTGCTTAACGTGCTTTCCGAGGCACGGAGGAAAAAAGGTAAGTTCCTATGATAGATAAGTATGATATTTACAAGTAAATCTATATTGCATATGCGTGTACCTAGGCACAGGTGAAGGTAATGCTGCTTGTCTAGAAAAAATCCATCAGTATGTCAAACTTTGTACATTTACTTTAGTTGAGTTTTCCCGAAGTAAGTTGAAGTATACAGCCTGTCAACCAGTAGGCATGACATGCGCCTGCCACAGATTATAAATGTAGTAGTTTATTATTCATTGCCCTGGCTGCTAAGAAAAACATCGAAAACATAACCTAAACATTCTTACGTGAGCGAAGTGCTGCTCTTCGCCATTAACCATTTATGAACGTAAAACACACGTCAGCGTATTTTTAAAATATCCAACGTAAACATCTTATCCGGAGTGTGTTGAAACAAGGCTGAATGTAAACATTCATTATCCGCTTGCTCTCGGTTAAAAAAAAAGTAACACAAGCAGCCATTTTGAAACTTAAAGCGGGAACGCGCTTGTACAGACGCCAGCACATCAAGCTACTACAATCTGTCAGATTTCTTTACTAGATTTTCAACTTTATCTCTATGATATTAAGTTCAAGGTTGGTTGGGAAAATCTGACAGATTCGGGTAGGTTGACGTGCTGGCGTCTGTACATAGAAATTGAAGCGCTCTTGACTGGAAATAAATCAGTTATGCTAGTTAATTTTTTAAGCAAAATGAATAATTTGTGTTTATAAATGGCTTTTAAATTGATAAACGGTACAAAACAGGAAAAATAATAATACATTTTCCACATAATTTTAATTCCCATAATAAATCGATACATTTTAATTATACCAGAGTGACATAATACTTGAATATGACAACATTTACCCTATGTAACTAAGAAGTGTTAATTTATTTTAAAATATTCATCACAAATAATTAAATATACTAGGTAATGAGATTTTTGTTCTAACAAAACATCGATAGAAATAAAATAAAATTACCACTCAAATGCAACAAAGCCATCTCTGCTTATCCCAAAATTCATAGCGTGAAGACACATCGTGCAGTAGTTAAGTACCGTCAGGCACAGACGGACAGATTAGCGATTACTCAGAGGCAGAGGGCAACGACTCCGACAGTGCAGGGAAAAAAAAATACCATGTATTTTACTTTTATTTAGTTGGCAACACTGCAGACGGCGGGAAATTGTATGTAATCATTACAGGCAATTAATTGCACAACAAAAAGGGCTCTTATAATTATGTAAAAGAAATTGCTTGCAGACAAAATCTTCCATCTGTACTTGTGCTAAAAGAAGAATTTTTAGTTAGGACTTTTATGAGGCACCGAAAATAAAATACAATATGACAAAGAGAACAAAGCAGATCTTTTATCTTTGTCAAAAATAGTTTTCGTCCTGAAATCCCATCCGAATAACGCATGTGCCTTGTAGAACCTGAATTCCTACAGCCCGATAAGTGGATGGTGGATTCTAAAGAACATTGCGGGGAACACCTGCATGAGACGCACACTGAACAAGGAACCATAGCTCAAAATGGAGGAGGCTTATTCAATCAGCAGTAGATGGAAGCTACCAGTGAATGAATGAGGAATGAAATAATTTGGAGATTGGCTCAAAAACATAATGAAAGGATTTCCATCTTGAGAGGAAATTGTTGTTGTTAGTAGTATAGTTAGTAGCTATCACTCAAAGTAAATTGCCACGGAAGTAATCTATTCTAAGGTCTTGTGGAAACCACAAATTACGGTCGAGTCACAATCTAAGCGAGGTGTCGGGAAGTGACGAAAATTAACCTTAGTCATGAGTTTGAGGACCTTTTCGGTTGTGTGCTAATCTATAGTGGGGTGGAATAGCCAAAAATAGGCTTAGGTAAAGATGAGAGTTCATTCTATGGCATAGGTCGTATTGCTGGCAACTGAACCTTCACTATTTGCTGACCTTTAACCAGCATTTTCAGCAGAGAGTGAAACTGTGAAATACGCACCGGTAGTGGCGATGTGTTGGGCCAATTTTAAATGCTAGGAACATGAAGAAGTGAATGAATGTCCAGGATGGGTTATATACTTTAGGACGTTCAACGAGATCAATTTCCCGTCACCCGAGTTTTCTTAAAATAGACCAGTAAAGAAGGATACCTATAAAGAAGGATACCTATAAAGAGAGTTAACTTAGAATAACGGAAATTTCACCCAAAGCACCAAGCATTACCGCAGTCAAATAACTATGGAGCTAAAGATCGGCCAGCTGATTCACCAATTCATGATGAACATTATTGTACTCGGCAATTGCATGAGAACCAAGGAGTATGCCCAGTGCGGCCTGAGTACGAATTAGCCGAATCATTCAATTAAGGATTACGCACGAGCGGGCTAGCTAGCTAGATCATCAAATTGACTTTGACCATTATAACGTGACTTTGAAAAGTATAACATATTTGTAGATACGAGTATCTAGATAATATCGCGGCAGATCAAGGCAAAGATGGAAGAGTGAGTTTGTCGGCAAAGGACTAACAAAAAAAAAGAATTGTGTGACAATAGGGGAGGAAAGTGTGTCCAGCAGTGGGACAATATGGCATAGATCGTACTTGATGCTAAACAAGCCGGTAGTTAAAGCAAATATGGGAAGTGTAGTTGGGATGATGGAAGCTTAGGTTTAATCGCAAGGCAAGGTGTATTTAAATATCCCTGATCAGATTTCATAACATAGGTATGTCTCTTCCTTCCAAACTTGAGTAGATAGATCATATAACCGTATGACCATAGATCCTAGTTCATACGAGTAGCTACCTTTTATTTCAAAGAGTTTATTGCCGCTGCAATAAACGTGGCCACTTATTGGGCCCAAACCGTGTAATATGGAAGGAACATCGATACTACATATAAGAAGAAGAATATTTCAAAGAGTTTCTATAACAGAAAGAAACTGATTCAATGCATCAAAAGACGCAAAAAGATCATTGCCAATGTATGAATCATTTTAAATAGTGTGAACATGAGTCTATTTCTGTCAAACATAATCCCTAGATTAAGTTCTTTCTAAGAAACGAAACGAATGAGCAATTTACGATAAAAAGTTAGTCTGCCCACAGTTATTCACGGAAATTCTGAGCTATACAATTATCTATGAATCAGGAGCATGTCTCAGACGGATAATAATGTAAATAACTTTGTTTATTTTGGCTCAAAGGTTTAATAAACATAATTAACTTGAATCAATAATATGGGGATTAAACAAAATATAGTTTCTTTCGCTATATTTGTAGAGGTAAATGTGGCAACATTGAGGAAAATACAATAAAATAATGCGCAGTTAGTCTCTACTCCTGTGATCGCGGTAAACGCTGACCTATATGGTACAATATACAATAGGAAATTACCTACTTTATTCGTAATGATAACCAACACTAAAATTAGCAGAGTAGGCAAGGGCTAACACCATGCTACTATCAGCAATCTACCCGACAGTCAATATTGATAACAAGTCGCAAAATAGACAGGCAATAAATAACATTATGGGTGCCCCTTTTTTCTCTAAGCAAAAAATGGCAATTAAAAAACGATTTGTCGTGTACTCTTCACACAAGAGGTCTTCTAATAGTCTAATACTAGTATCGGCAGTGATTAATAGATCCAATATTTCAACCACTCTAACATAATCAATGTTCTTGAGCCAAACCGGCTAGTCAACTTACAAAAACGCCCCTTTCAGTAGTTCTTTTACAACCTTGAGAAACAATCTTAACAAGATCTCTTTGTTACTGAGTAACGTACAATACACACATGCATTCGATCGGCCCTGGCATTGAAATGCACACTCGGATAAGAAAACGTAAATGGAACGGGGACTGGGCTCAAAGAGACAGGGGACTGACAAAATACCGAGAATGAAAGGAGGATAAAATATGAAATGATGAAGACATAAGCAAGAGAACCAAGGTTCCTGACTCAGCCCGAAGACTGCTAAACTTAAGTGACATTGCTCGCAGAACAGATAGCCGATGGGGCCGAAAATTTCAGGAGTGGCAACCGCGAATCGGAAGTCGTTGCGTTGGAAAGCCTCCTACTAGGTACCGATGACCTGGTGAAGGTTGCGGGGATCCGCTGGATGCAAGACTCACGGGACCGGTCAATGTGGTGACACTTGGAGGAGGCCTATGTCCAGCAGTGGACATCTTTCGGCTGAAATGATGATGATGACGAAGGTAACTTTGAAAACAAGATTATAAAACAAGAGATACATGTACCAAGAAATGACTCGAAAACTAGGAGGATGACGTAAGATAACGAATACCTAAAGTCAACCCTGTCGAAAACATGAAAGTCGATGTAGAAAAACAAACTGCAACTTGTCTGGTTTTATGGAGCAAGAAAACACACTTCATTGCGTAAAGAAGGTCGAAGTTTAACCAAAACAAACAGTTAAACAGACACACACACACAGGGGTACAGTTAGTTATTGAGATAAATCCTACAATTGTTGATTTTTAGCGACATGTGGACACTCTCAAAGCCAATGTCAATATTATGGAAATATTTGAGGTGATGGAAGGCATAAGTAGTTATGTCTAGCTAGGATGGAGTTTAAGGAAATGGCTACATGCCAAAGCGTAAAACCCCTCACGTAGTTAATTTTATATCCGTTACAAAATGGAGTTAAATGCAGAACAGTTGTTGGTGTCACAGAAGAACGAGAGAGAGAGACACTTTAGTAACCGAAAAATCTCTATAAATGTGATCTACAAAGAAGATCAATAAAAGTAATTTTCGATGAAAATATTCATAGAAATGAATCTTTCTTTTTATTGTCCGGCCTATTCCCAAAGGGGGCGTAACATGTTTGCTGACGAACGCTACAGATATGTTTATCGAGAACCTATTGTATACTATTTATTACTATTACTATTCCTCCGTGCCTCGGAAAGCACGTTAAGCCGTTGGTCCCGGCTGTCATTTGAAGATCTTTGACAGTCGTTAGGTAGTCAGTGGCCCAAAAAAGTCTGACAACCAGTCTAACCAAGGGGTATCGTATTACCCAGTACTAACTGGGTTGTGGAGGTCAGATAGGCAGTCGCTCCATGTAAAATACTGGTATTCAACTGCATCCGGTTAGACTGGAAGCCGACCCCAATGTAGTTGGGAAAAGGCTAGGCAGATGATTAACCTATTGTATACTATGATAATGCATGACATGTTAGGAAGTAAAATGATAGCACAAAACAATACAAATATTAAGACCAAAGAACAACTCGACGGCAAGAAAAGCGGTAAAGTAAAAACCAAGATTCACTAACAAAGACCTTAACTTCACTAGGGAACCATAACTCTAAAGAGCAACACAAACTACGAACAGTAATCAATCCTTGAACATCGTACAAGTAGAACGTTATTTTTAATCTGTATCAATGCCCTTGTCTTCTCAGTTTACCAAGCAAATAAAACCAATAGCTTATCTGTGGTGAAATCTATTCAGTATGCGCCATAGAGATCCTTGTCTACCGAATACATGCAATGCATAAAACCGTGGAGTAGGCACGGTACTTGCATTTTTATCGATATTATTAGCATTGTGATGGATTATATATATTGGGATGCTATTCCAGGATCGTATCGAATGGCTTCGGTCCGATTTTCAAAATATAGTATCGTAAAGCAAAATATGTGTCGTACTTATCAATGTCTCTAAAAGTCTAGGCAAAATTCCAGGAATTCTTATAAAAGCTTTTTGTGTACTCATTTTGTATTCTTTTAAATGTCTGATGGTGCAATTTAGACAATATGGCACGATACGACCCATTCATTCCGATACCGGTATCAATCCAAGCATTTATCGCATTCGATTGTATCGCTGCAAAATATCGGAGTATCGACCTGATACAGTAAAGTATAGATTCGGATCGTACCTCACTACCATAGACTATTTATAATTCTTCGTTATTTTGCATCAAACGTTTTGAATCAACATGAGTTACACCCACACATGCCGAAGTCGGGAATCCTCATTGTTTCAGAACAAAGAATACGATTTTTATACGTCTACGTGTGTCTATTACGAATGAGGTGCATGCATAGTTAGTTATTGATACACAGTTTGTTTAACGAAAAGATGCTTATGTAAAGGATTAAGATACAAGTTTTGGAAACCTGATCGGTTAATTATGAGAAATGAAAGTTAAAAATTTGTAGATGATGTCTTAAGGAGTCTGTCTACTAACTTGTTTTGGTTACCCAACCATTTCATATTTGAGAAACTATTATTGGTTTGTGAAAATATTTCATGATAACTAGCTTAGTTAATCGCGTCAAAATTCAACACCATACACCAAACCGTATATGAAATTAACTGTCCCAAATTGTAAGGATAACACACTTAAGACGTAACTGAGGCAATCGTTAAAATTCTACGGAACTGTCCTACTTCGGCCTTCCAATAAAACCGTGTTACAAGCAATGCTCCATTTTGTAGTGCGTCAATTGTTTATAGAGATGTTTTTAAATAGATAACCGGAGGAAGTTCAAAAAGAAATTGCTGATGAAATATAACGCAAGGAATAAAATACTATCACCAGTTTCGTCATAATTTGAGTTCTGAAACTAGCGTAAAATTGAATGAAAACTATAAAATACAATTTTAATCTAAGAAATTCTCATAAAACAGCTGCGGTTATACTGTTTCAGTTGTACCGAGGTATAGAAAAAAATGGTTCCCTATGCTCTTCAATAGTGACCTCATGGTGACCATAAACAAAATGGTAGCTTGATTGTGGACTCATCCAGCACTTTATCACAATGATTGTCAAATCATGCTACTATTTGTAATCAGAGCGGTATGATTAAAACACCAATCTACTCTCAGATAAATAATCTATATTTTGCTTCAAATTACACACAAATAAGTCCAGAAATTTCCGAGTAAGTTGCAACAAACAACCGCTGTAAAACTCGCACATTTAATTAAAACAGAAGATTATTTTACTTACAGTTTTCCAACGAGGATGTACCGCACTGCACGTCCGACTCAATAGCAGGTAAAATTATAACTAAACGTATATAAACACATCAATACATACACAGACACACACCGCCTTTAGAATTAATTCGCGACTCTCAAGGGCACGAACTGGAGAGATAATTGGGAACTCTTTTCGAATACTTTTAGGAAGTCTATCGGAAGAGACCTTCTCTTGAGACATCTAAGAAAATATGTGGCTTAGATATTGCTGCGGAGTTTATTTATTCGTATTAAATCGTTGTTTTTCCCTGAGTTCTGTTTTTATGAGTTGCGACGTAGATGGTGTCAGCTGTAGTGACGTAAGTGCACTCGAAGTGACTATCTCCGAGCTAAGTTCGGAAGTTGGACGTCATATCACGCCCAATTTTATCGGTTAGCGATTGAAACTTTCTGACCGGGTTACATAAGAAGTGCATAAAAGCATGTGTACATCTGATGACGTATAGAAAGACGTCACTGGCCAGTACCCTGCCACAATCGTGTTAGTTCATTTTGTTTGACACTAACTGTACATAGAAAAGGTAAAGGAAACTAACCCTTTTTTGGGTTTTTCTGGTATGAGGATCCGTTTATGGTGTGTGGTCTGGCGGATAGGTAGAGGAGTATCCTCAAGCAATAACGGGAAAGTAATCTGTATGTACAGACGCCAGCTCATCAAGCTATCCGAACCTGTCAAATTTTCCCAATCAACCTTAAACCTAATAAGTTATTAGGTTTAAGGTTGATTACCGGTCACCGGTAGTTCGGACCCTGTTCCCAATGCGGCTGGTAGGCTACTATTTGTTTATAATTTTTTTTTTATATTGTTTTATATTTGAACATTTAAAAATGTAAATATTATGAGTAAAAATAAATAAAGGAATGCCACCGTCTGGGTGAGTTCATCATAAATATTATTTCTGGTTGTTCTCGTCTGGCTAACGGCGAGTAATTGCACAGGTACAACCAAGTAGCCAGGATTATTCACCAGCAACTTGCCTTGAAATATAAACTTGTGGAATCAGAGGTACCGTACTACAAGTATGTGCCCGACTCAGTTCTCGAGAAAGACCATGTCACGCTGTACTGGGATCGGTCTATCATTACTGACAGAACTATTGTTGCCTGCAATAGCCTGACATAGTGATGATAGACCGATCAGCGCGCCGCGTAATGATAATTGATGTCACCATCCCGCATGACGAGAACCTCGTGAAAGCTGAGAAAGAGAAACAAATAAAATATCTCGACTTGGCACACGAGTTTGTCGACATGTGGAATGTGAACTCGGCTATCATTGTGCCGATTGTCGTTAACGGCCAATGGCCTTATGGCTAAGAGCCTCGACGACCATCTTTCGAGGCTCTCGTTAGGCGGTTGGATCAAGAGATCAGGGGCCTGATTCAGAAGGCAGTACTCCTCGATACGGCTCGCATTGTGAGGAGGTTCCTGTCTCTGGAGCCCTAACCACCGGTAGCTTGGACCCTGTTCCCGACACCGGCGGACCGCTACTTTTTTATATTTTTGTAAATGTTTTTATATGGTTATTTTTTTTGAAAATATGTAAATTAATGTGTAGATTAATGAATAAACGGAATAAAGGAAAAAGTGAAAATAAAGTTGAATATCTATTAAAGAAAGTCAGCTTGACGTGCTGACTCTGTACATGACCTAAACACTGCGATTTTGGAGAAAGACCTCAACAAACTACCTACAGTTAGAGAGAATATATAGTAAAACCTTCAGTCTAAGTAATTTTAACCTCCTCTGAGGTTAACCTTTTGATAAGCACTTAGATGGGCAACTTCAAATTTATACTTGAGGACCAGGATGTCATATCCACCGTGGACGATTATTTCCATAAGGGAACATTAACATCCGGTGTCAAGAAACAATCAATCAACTTGATCCACTGAGACAAAGCTTCAAATAAACTTGGCTGTAGTTAAGCCTCCTTTGGGTATTGAAAACTGGATGTAGATAGTCCCTAGTCAGTCAACTAGCTGTCAAATCTGGTTCATAATATCCTGTCCTGTCGTTTCTCGTGATTGGTTACCTAAAATCAGAGCCAATTCTATCTTGTTGATTGCAGATTTTAAACTACAGTCGGAATTCTGGATACCAGGGACATCGGTTTCTATTCTAGATTATTTTCTCAGCAGGCTTTTTCTGAATATGCAGCGGAGCAATTTGTATTATAATTTTATTGCTCTGTAAATATTTAAGTTTTTCTTTATTTGTACTTGTTCCAAAGAATTTGTTTGAATAAGTCTATTGAAAACAATTAGTACAAAAGAATAAAAAAATGAACGTAAACCATTTATTTACTTAATTAAAACATGGTGATTGTTTTATAGTTTTGTTTATTTATGTAAGTATGTAAAAAAATATAATAATATAGGCAGAACGCTTGCCGAGATATAACTTTTAAAAAGTAGTTAATTAGTCTTTGTATAGAGTTCTGCGTCATGGACAGTTTGTGATGTCAACCGAAGACGGTAGTGCAGCTGTATCTAAATTTCATTGGTAATTCGATCTAGATCTAGAATTCTAGATGCATTTTAAAGATAACAATTAAGTATAATAATAATAAATATAATAATAATAAATAAACATTTATTTCTCTTCCACAAAGGCGCCTTAAATATACTTATGAAGACACTACATCTAATAAATCCTTTGTGGGAGACTGGTATCTGCACTAGGAAAAACCTGTCACACAGATTACCAGGCCCCCCCCAAAAACAGTGTTTCAGTATTAAATCTCAAGTATGCTAACTAATTATTTTAACATTTGGTAGAAGAACACAGTAAACAAAAATAAAGGGAAAAAAAAAAAATACAAAATTAAAATTATTATTGAGAATGTACTAGTGAAGTATGGTAAGATGTGGTCTGGAGTGGTGTGTTGTGTTGAGGTGTGGTGCAGTGTGGTGTGGTGTGTGATGTGGTAGGCAGGCTGAAAACACAATTATCTTAAAACAATTAACAGGCTTTCAGTGCTATTGTAGTCAAGGTCCAATAAATACGCGGTGACTACTTGCTTGCACTTTGCTTTAGTAAGAGGGTATATTTTTAGATTAGAGTTTATTTTATTGTATAAGTAACTGCCAAGGAAACCAAAGTTGCGGCGCGAAAGACTACTTTTACACAGTTGAGTAGAACATACATTTGTCTTAATGCGTTTATGAGCGTACAAGGATGAGTTGTAGTTCAGTGAAGAATGTTTACGCAAGATTGTTTGGATTATAAACAGTTGTCGAACAGTAAGAACCTTACACTTATCGTAGAGTTCATTGGTAGGGTGAAAAAACGGGCTACCTTAAGCACTGCTCTTTGTGCTCGTTCGACTTTAATCATGAACGATTTAGGGGCACCACCCCAAACTGAAATGCAGTAACTTATTACAGATTGACAGATTGCAAAGTATACTGTTTTAAGAACTTTTGCATCTGCAACACGTCGAAGGCCCTTAAAAATGAATATGAGCTTCCTGATTCTCTTGGACAACAGATCGATGTGGGAATTAAAGTTTAGGTTGTTGTCAATAGTTACCCCGAGGTACTTGACAGAGTTCACCTTTTCAAGTTTAGGGCATGAGCATGAGTGTGAAGAGTTGTTGTTACACGAGTGGGCCGTGATGTTTAATAAGTAACAGTCTTACAAATATGTAGGTAATCAAAAAAGACTAAAGAGGAGCCAAAATAAAAGTAGCCATTGTTAAATAAGAATTTAACTAGGTAAACGAGCTGACGTTACTTAAGCAAGATAAGCTCAAAAGCAGCTTTATAGTCCGACATATGGACAAGAAATCCCTTATGTTGCAAATTAATTCGTCAGACGTCCAAATAAGATCACCGACCATAAATGTAAGACAAAAACAGGCCGGATATTCGTCAGCTGACGACCATAGGACAATGCGCGACAATATGGCGCTTGCCGCCATTATTAGCAGCTAATGACAAATTCAGCGCATGCCTGCAACTTCCCAGCGTTATCGTGATTCACGGCCGTCTGTCGAGCGATTTTTGAATTTCGAATGATCTTGTTTGATTTATTGTTTTTATTCTCAACGGGCTGTATTTTATGGAGTAGCTTGTTGGTTTTATATCAGAAATATGAATCCGAAATCCAAATAGGTTGTTAAAGAAAAAGAGTTTAACAAAATCATGTCCACGCGTACGTACGTTACGTTTCATGAGTCATCCACTGAAACTAATTCATTTGTACGAAGGTATAGATTACTGTGGCTTACGTGTTCAACAGTATCTAATTGAAAGAAAAATCGTGACTAATCAGTTCCACACAACAGAATCTGATTAACATGAATTTCCCAAAACTGCAGTATCTTGTTTTCCTAAAAATTCTGTGAAAGAGTCATTCATTGGCAGCTCTTTTAATAAGTAACGAATGTTGATAGTTTTCAACAAGGCTTGACAAACATCTAATCGCGTTGAAATTTTCAAAACAAACACGTACATATATACGTATTATCTTTCAGTCATGACTTATGCGTTTTTAATTGGATAGATGATTTATAATGCGGAACATGAGGTGTTATTGTTAAAGAAGATAGTTGAATAATCGAGCCATATACGTCTGTTTTAATTGATAAATGATCAGCACATGATGAGGCAATATCCTTTACTATTAAACGGTAGCTCTGTAATAATAGACCAATGAGTTTTTAATCAAGCTGTCTTGAAATATTCCAGCCAGTTATAATAACTGATACGGGTTTCTAAAAAAATATCATTGTTTTTTTAATTACATAGTTTGTTTGCACTAACCGGCTGACGAACAAAAACACAATTAACTATTTAGGTACCTACATAGTTTTTTGTTAAAAGCATTAGCACTAAATGTGTTGATCTTGGCCCGTCGAAATAAATCATTAATTGTCTAACAAAGAATGACAGAACATAATTTGCGATCATATTTATCTCCTTTTTCTGTTTGTTTGTTTTAATATTACTCATCCTAATCAGCCTATAAATGGGTCTAGACAGGCTCTCATTAATCCAAATACTTGTTTTTGTCCGAACAGACCGAGATTATGGTAGCCAATAAACAGGAAACATTTTTGAAGTAAAACTTCTGTAGGCGCGACTAGGGAGTAACTCAGATTTTTTTTCTGACGGAAGTAACGCTTCCTATATTTAAAAATGGAACGATCTTATACTCAAAAGCATGGCAACCAAGGAGCCAACTTATCAAAGGTTTTATTTAAATATCGAATTGGCTTGCAAATAGAAAGCAGTTTATTGAAAAAAAAACAAATGAACTCATCAACGCGAGAAAAAATATTGTTGTTTGTGTGCATCATTGATTTTGAAAATTTTAATTCATTTCCTCGCATTATTTGCATGCCGTTTTTAGTAGGCGAAAGAACTATGTTTGTGTTATAAAATCTGTAAAACACCATATTTCAGGCAAATAAAGTCAAAGTCAAAGTTTTTGAAGTAAAACTTCTTTAGGCGCGACTAGGGAGTAACTCAGATTTTTTTGAAAATCTCTAAATATACTTGTTTATTTATTACTTTTAAAATAAGTAAATTAAAAGAAAAAGAAGTTTTACTTAAATCGCGCGTAAAGGTTACACGCACACATTTTTTTTTTTTTTATTTTGCTAATTTTCTACATGTTTGTTTGTATTTTCTTCAAGTAAGCCTTTCGACACTGCTAATCTTGAAAGAATTTTTGGGACTAAAACCGGCAATCAAGATTATAGGGTCTTTGGCTACATAGTTAATTTAGAAGGGTGTTATCTCAGAATGTCATTAACATCAGTTCTTCAAGCTAAATTTCAAGTCATCAACTAAAACCGATGGGGTACTTCAGGGGGCTATTTTGGGCCCTAACGTTTACCAGAAAACAAAATAAGGATACGAAAATAGAAATCCGGTTTCAACACATTTGTCTAGTCTTCGTGTTTACCACTTTATAAGGAACTAATGCGAAAATAAGCATTTCAAATTCAAACATTACAATTTAACACTTCCGAACATTGGCTGTAGATAATTTTATTTTTAATTGATCGAACGTATCCAATCAGATTTTAAAATTGACTTGTGATTGATTCCTCCTATCTGGACAAAGAGAACATTGTTTAGTCTATGCTAGTGGGGTCTGGCTGTTTTTTTCCTTCTTTTTTATGACTGACTGGCTTCCTGTAACTGATACTTTTGTTGAAGGACACAAGCCATATTGTATGTTGATTATCGGTTTCAGATTGGAAAACTCTTAGCTAAATGTTATGTTTAATTTTTTAACTCGTCATTATGACTTACAACCTTTCGTAACTGCGCCTGCGTTGTGGCGACCAGTTGAAAATACAATTCTGTGCATTCGTTTAGGTGTCACGGTATTAATGGAAACGATCATAAAAGCACTAACTAACCTACTTGTAACTCTCATTGATTGACACTTAAAATAAATGCCTGAACTCCTACAACAATATATTTCAATCACACATCAGTCATCATATATTATATTTATTTGAAATCATTATTACTTACATACATAATAAATATGCAGAGCAGCGGTGGCCCAAGTGGTAGTGACCCCGACTTACGAACAGTAAGTCGTGGGTTCGAACCCAGGCAGGCGCATTACTTTGTGTAATTTATTTCATCACCACTGCTCTCAAAAACGGTGAAGGAAAACATCGTGAGGAAACCGGCATGTCCTAGAACCAAAATTTCGAAGACATGTGACATCTACCAATCCGCACTGGGCCCGCGTGGTGGATTATAGCCCAATCCCTTCCATAGAGAGGAGGCATGTGTCCCAGCTGTGGGAACATTATATGCTGATGATGATAATAAATATGTGACTATTATTAACGGTTGCTAGCTCACTTTACCTAATAATAGTTGTACATAATGTCAATATGAATTTTCGTACATATACCGCTAGGTAACCCGCGGTGAGAGCCAATTATTTACGAATTACGGTCTACTGACACTGACGTTTCCTGTCAAGAATTAGTCACCATTTTAAGTTTAAGTAGCAAAGTGACAGAAAAAAGTTGAAGATGAATCACATCATTTTGCCTCTAAGTGGTTCTGAAGATTTTAAACTGAAACCAAGTTGAATGCCAACTGTTCATATATGAGAGTCATTGGTTGAACAATTATTCATATTTTTTAAATTACAGCTGTCATTCTCAGCTGATATTTTGGCAATAAATCAAAAAACATTGCTGTCATTGCTGTCAAGCAATGTCTTTTTATTCTTGAGCTTGTCGCTGCTTATGGATTCAAGATGTATCTAAGTTATATTTATCTTAATCATACTAATACCGATAATAGAACTATTTTATCAGTTGTTAAATTGGTTGTCGTTACTTTTACCACCAAAAAAAAAAAAAAACCAAATCCAAACCAAACCAAATCTTAAAAACCTATTTTACGGCTGAAAACTCGGAGGGGCGTACGTGTGGGTCCACTATCAGACAAAGAAATGTGAGCGAGTAACGTAATACTAATCGATGGCGCACATAATCTTGCCTCAAAAAGATTGAGCGTTATTCTTTTTATAACTAATATGAAAGTTTTTGAAATAAATAGATTGAAATTTTTTTTTTACCAAACACAAACTCTAACGTTAGAATTGACAGCAGGTTACCCTTGGTTAAGAGGAACATGCCAAAATGTCAAAATACAATGTCTTTATTTTAAAGTCTTTCGTACAATTCGTTCACCGTATTTCACTCACACCTGCTTTCAAAACCGTGGAAGGAAAGAAACGTGACTACCACATTGATACTTGGGTTGTATTCTAATTACTGTGCCAAGTCAATGTACTGTTCCATTTAAAAAGTAATTAAGTCAAACGTTTATTAGTATTCGGTTCAAATAGTGCGGTTATGATTACGACCTCTTTTGGTAGTCGACTTATCTGTGCCTGTTTTGAACAATTTACGGATTAATGAAAAAATATACGGGCATAGACAAAGAAGAATGCATGAAAAAAAATCTTAGAATTGGGGTTTATAATTATTTCCATTATGTTATAATGTAAGTGTAAGGTTTCAAAACAAATTCAATAGCCTGGTGTTTTTTAACATGTCTACGAATTAGCTACACAGTTAAAGCCGTAACAGTTAGTTTCACTGTTAAATTAACTAGGTACCGCTATTTAGTTATCATTTATTACAGACAGTAACATAATATTTTACACTGCAATTGAAATCATTTGACAAGCGTTAATACCAACGTTACTATAACCGAAAAATCGTTAAAAGTAACTATTTTACATTAGAAAGCATATCATTTTGCTTTGCTCCAATAAAAGATATAAAAGCGTAGCACGACCACCGTTATACTTAGTGGAATGAAAGCAAATAATAATAGATCACTGCTCTTTGAAATAAGAAAAAGAACAACGCTTTTTATGTGCACTCAAAGAAAGTAAAACTTTTTGACATGTTTTGACTTTAGAACAAACTTAAATAGTAAAAAAAAATAAGTTTATAAATAAAATCAAAAAATATAAATGGTAACACGGGCTCAAAAATCAACTTTTTTTTTACCATAAGCAAATATTTCAAACCGCAACTTTTTTTTTAATTACACCTCAATTTTGGCCAGGTTCACACTTAAAATTAATAAGAAACCTGAAAATTGTAGAGGTTGAAAATAAGTTGAAAACTAATGATTGTTTCTCATGGCAGTGTTATGTGCTGGTTTAGTTTTCATTCACGCGATACTGGTAGCAATAACACGCAATGGTGACCGTAGATAACACTTTAATATTGTTGCTGTGCTAAAAGTGCTAAAATTGAGGGGAAAGCTTTGAACAGATATGTAAGAAAGACTTGGCCACATCATCTCTAAGGGTCAGTAATTTAGGGTTGCCAAAAATAATATGGGATAATTTATTAATTCCCCATCATATGTCACTGCCCACGATACTACGGCTCCCAAAATCTTTTACAGGTCTCGTTGACATTAAAAACCTAATTTTAAATAAAAGACGTGTGTTTATAGTATAGTACCATAGAGTATAGTCGGCCCATTTAGTTATTTTAATGGTAAACTCCAAACCACGGATGGAGTAAAAAACGATGAATAGGTAAGTGCACTGATGGTTCTCATGTGTTCTGTACCGACGATGGCTAATCTCAAAGACTTTGCAGGTGCTTTCATTCAAGTGGTGTTAAACCTTGATTAAGCTCAAAGGTCTGCTAATCCTGTATGTTCAAGAGAGCATGAAGATAATGCTATCGTGTGGTTTTAGCACCTGATTATGTACTTCAGTGTCAAGCGCTGAGGCAGCAATCATTTGATATTAATTTTCTGATGACACGTGTAATAAGGCTTCTGTATTTTTTCAGCTGTTTCGGCTACTGAACCTTCACCCATAATAACATATTTAACCCTAAATTGCTGCCATAGTGTTTCTGACGTTAATTTTAACGAGGGTTAATTTTCAGTCTTTCACAAAAGTCCAATGTAGAAATTCATAGTTGAAAAAATATACTTGATCAGTATTATCTGAATGAGTCTGCCAAGGAGTGTGTGTAGATAATTAATATATTATGTGAATCGCTCAACCAAAGTTGTTTTCTTCAAACAAACCCAACAATGTAGATAAGGCTAATTTTCTATGCTGATAATAATTCCGGTTCTGTTTTTTTCACATTTTTAGCTAATACATAAATATGAATTTAGGTACTTCCGTTTTTCCTTCGTTTAGATATTTATGATAAATGATGTTTATTTTGCAAATAGGTTTTTCAAACACTTTTACACGTAATTTTTTTTTAAACTAGATGGGGCCGGTGTTTCGTACCTGACTACTCTGAGAAGAAACAGCCGAAACAAACTCGGAGGTCACAGTCTCTTTTAAAGTCCAGACATTGGTTAAATCATATGAGGACCATGCAAATTAATGCCTGAGATGGTCTTTTGAAGAAATAACCACACAGATTTGAGTTGACCTGTCCAGTCAGTGCAAGCATTAGTCAGTGATCGTGTAGCTTGACTCGTAACCCAAGGAGCTCAAATTACTTATAACTTGTAAAAGTTTTTAATCGAAAAACTGAGGTAGTAAGTGATATTGGGTTTTCCACCAGGAATTTCTCAGCAACAGCTCGGAGTTTGGATTTGTGCATTGTTGATGGCATAAGGGTCGTCCCCTATCACATGGGACATAATCATAATGAGCGAAATATGGGTGTGCTATCGGTACAGGTCTGCCTAACCCTACGGGCATTACAGGCGTTAATTATCTATGTAAACTGTATGTGGAGAATGCAATTGTGTCCCCGTAGCCCAGTCAGATGTGTCGAGGAGGGACATCGTGTGGTTTTAATCAGGAGTCTGACAGATTCCTCTGTCGGTGCCCGGCCGCCCCACGATGGAGGACATCCATTGAGGATTTCCAAAAGTAATAGAAAAATGTACGTAAACTGAACTAATCTTGGATTTTTTAACAGAATCAGATGCGCTCGTTTCACCAAGTAATAAAGAAAAGGTAAATTAGCAATCAAGCCATTATAATTAAAAACTTAACAAGGGTCAAGACAATGTGCTCTGTATTTGCATAATTAGCTCCGTCTGCAATTTCAATTAGGTAGTTAACATATTTAATTTTGACGGCTGCTAACTTTACTTTAACTTGTTCTTACTTCTTATGACGAATACAATTTAAAATAGTCTTGTATTTTTATTAGTAAGAGATAAAGATGGAGTTTCTTGCACTTTCTTCTCCATACGAAACCTTGGGAATGGGCAACTAGAATCAATTCTATTTCCTTGTAAAGATTGAGGTTCAAAAGGCCTTTTAATGTCCTAATTGAAATTAAATAACTTATTCCTTTACTTACTCTTTGATTTGTGTGACATTTACATTTATATGTAAGGACTTTTCTTCTTAACCTTTTCGTAAATCGTGTACATTTTTTTTTCGTATTCAGGCCAGTATCATTTTGAAGTAGAAAAATGCATATCTTTTTACAGTTAGTCAGCAATGGATCAACATTCGATAAGTCATCATTTCTATTGTCATTTTATACGTGCCATGTTTAGTATATTTTTAAAACGTGATCAACGATCAGCATTGAGATCATATTCGATTGACATTCTTGTTATTAAACTTTTCATGCGGGTTGACTTAGGTATTTTCCACTAATGCATGGCAGTTTAAAATAGAACGTTTTTAACAAAAAAAGGAATTAACTTAAGTTAGTTTTTTACAGTTAAGTACGGTTATCAGATAAATACCCCCATTCTTGAAAACTATTTTGTTGATTTGACATTCGTTACCTTTTGTTACACATACTCAGTCACAACACTAAATAACAAATGCATGACATATTTTAACAGGAAATATTTCTAATTTCCTGAACTGATTTTAAACCTACTATGTGTCACGTTTTGATAACAGGAACTTTAATTGTTTAAATTCAGAACAATGGTGTAAAATTCAAAGTTGGTAAAAATGACGAAAATGTATCGAAACTTCTATTAATTTTGTATCAAAAAAATAGGGCGAATTCACACACAATTCCTTGTTAAAGAAAAAGACTTTTGAAAAAAAAAGGTTGGAAAACTTGACATCTGAAGAGCTGTCAAAAAAAAAACGTTGCGAATTTAAAAAGTTTCAATTAAAACTAGTACTCACTTTGGCTCCGATCTGGTTACCGCATTGTCCGGCCTGTAGGTGCACTATTTCCCTCATGTTTGTTCTGTTTTAATTCCTATTTAATAAACTAAATAATATGAGTTTGTTTCTTAGCGCGTTCCCGCCACACGCACGGACGGACGGCCCGATTGAAATGAAATGAAAAAGGAACGGTGAACGGCGACCGACTCGGTTCTGCTCGGGGTGAGTGTGTGGCTAGCGTATGGAATTCTCCCCGGTTTTGGGGAAGATGTGTTTCGTTGGAAGATCGGAATTAGAATGAGGATGACGATGGTAAGACAAATAAATATATTGAATGGAAATTATGAAGATAAGAATCGCTGATTTTAGGTTTGTGTATAAATGACTCATTTATTGCTCAATAATGATTCAGAATTTAAACATTGTTTGCTTTAGATTCATTTTGAAGAAACAAATCATTATATTGCTATTTACCTACCTACTCATTGATAACTGGAATTATTCGAATTGCAAAAATTTGCCCATAGTTAGTAGGAAATTTTTGTGATAGATGCCCATTTTGTTATTATTTTATTGAAAATCGTTCTTAACTTAACCCTAGTATCGTTATACCGATGTTTTTCTCCCCATATAAAACACTTGAAAGCGAACGTTTTGTGGGTCTGTATTACGTAATATTTAACGTTAAAAAAAATTGGTTGTCTGTAAAGTTTGTTTACGGACGATAGTTTAACGTGACAACGTCATAAAATCGAGTGGAAGAGAGAAATTACCTATACAACCTAACCGCCTAGCTCCAGCAGTAGATTAAAAATAATAAACTAGGCTTTTCAATATTTGACACTACGAAAGTGGCGCATGCGTACAATGAGCGTAACGGGACCGGGACACTTTTCGTGCATGCAACCGGCGTTCATAGATTTATTAGACGTTGTCATGTCAAAAAGTTCTAACTTTATTCATATGAATGAATACAATAACGTAAGTTTTAGTACTATGTAGATAACTTGTCTTCAACTTTTCAGCGTAATTTCTCCACCTTGTGACTGGCAACCCAGAGTCATGATTCACCAAGCGGACGCAAGTTCACGTCGACAATGAAACCATAAATTATAAATTAATTCAAGTACTAATTACATTCTCTATGCCGACGACCGCTGCCAGCTTTAAGTTAAAAACGTTTCAGCTAAGAGCCTTGTAATTGAGGAAAAAGTATTATTTATTTACTAGCTTTGGCCGCGGTTTCGCTAGCGTTATTGTCTGAAATTATACCAGGGGAACGTCCTGTTTTTTACCCTATGATATTTAGGGATAATATAGGTTTCAGTTTGTGAAAGATCTTTGAAATCGGATCAGGAGTTCAGAAGATTACCTCCCTGCATCCAAACTTAAAAACTTTACCACCTAATCTATCTATCGAAACAGATAAATAAAATTGGAGTGTCTATTTGTAATATTAAAATAACCGCTTTTTACTAATTGCATATGGATGTATACACGGTACATATACCAAAACAACATTTTTTACAATTTTTGTCTGTCTGCCTGTCTGTTTGTTCCGGCTAATCTCTGAAATGGCTGGACCGATTTTAAGGGGACTTTAACTGGTAGATAGCTGAAGTAACAAGGAATAACTTAGGCTACTTTTATTTTAGGTACATAATTAGGGTTCCGTGCAAAAAAAAAGCCCTTGAAATTGGTAACAAAATTCGATTCAAATAAGGAAGTGCTTATAACAATGGGGTTTTTTTAATAATAATTTCACGTTAACAAAGGTCGCTGGCAACAGCAAATTTTATATGAATGTAGATTTTCAGCCTAGATTGTCATTTGTCTTTCTGCAGGGCAAAGACCTCCCTTACTCGTTTCCATTCCTCCTCGATTTTGAACTACTGTGAAATATTCCTACGTTTACTTGTCAAGCTCTTTCAACTCTTGAAAATATTATAAGGTTGCCTGAAACATTAGGTTCTAAGTATTTTGGCCTTTTGTGTGTAAGCACTAAGCAGAGTTGTTGTAAGACAATTAGTAAAGTTTCAGGTTCAGCGTGTCATCGTGCCCAAATTAGTTGTTATTTTTAGTTAGTTTGTTAGTCCCGTTTTTAAGAGATCAATGGACGTGCCTTTTAGTTCAGAAGACCTTATTTTACATTTATTTTTATGAAAGGTCAAAGTTGTGAAGGTTTCTGTAGACCCAGTAGTTGTTAATATTAGAGGAAGTAGTCAGGGAAAATTCAGTTGTTTCTGTCGAATCTGTCGCCTAAACTGACACGTACCTAATTTGGTCAATTTTTACGAGAAAACATGGTACTCTAGCTTAAAATTATAAATATCGTGTGCACTCATTACGTGAAGAACTGTGTTACATGGACAAGTAACGCCACCTACCATATATGCCACTGACTATGGCCCTGGGCACGCATTAATTCGTCACTCATAAGTAGTACAGACGCCAGCAGGTCAAGCTACCCGAAATTGTCAGATTTTCCCAACCAACTTTGAACCTAATATTACTATAGTGATAAAGTTGAAAATCTATTAAAGAAATTTGACAGATTGTAGTAGCTTGATGGGCTGGCGTCTGTACTACACTACTGTTTCAGGCTAGGAATAAAGGTTCACTAACTTCGAAAGAAATTTATTTTCTTCCTCATCTTTGCTAGTAATTGATTTTAATTTGTTTTATTGGTAACAAGAACCAGTCCAAAACTTTAAATAGCTAAGTAAGAAGTGCTGAAATATTCAATTTGAAGTCGTCTCTCACAAATACAACACGGCCAACTTAAAAAGCTATTACAAGTTACAAGTCATCTATCACATCGAATCTTCCAACATTTCAACACACCGATATTTCTGCTTGGTTAAGGCTCAGTTTACATTGCCGTAGCGAACGGAAGCCAATTTCTGTAACGAAGTCTTACAAAGCATAATGAACTTTATGTCAGTTGTGTAACGTATAGACTAGATAGGAGCCAAAATCAAGATGCGCGTCTTTCGGAGAATTCTCGAGAATTACCGCAGTTATCTATTTGGTACATTTCACTTTTCTATTTTTAGGGTTCCGTACCCCAAGGGTAAAACGGGACCCTATTACTAAGACTCCGCTGTCCGTCCATCTGTCTGTCTGTCTGTGCGTCTGTCACCCGGCTGCATCTCCTGAACCGTGATAGCTAGACAGTTGAATTTCACAGATAATATAATTATTTCTGTTGCCGTACAATTACTAAAAACAGAATAAAATAAATATTTAGGGGGGGCTCCCATACAACAAGCGTGTTTTTTTGCCGTTTTTTTTGTTCGATATTAATAACGGCGACCGGCAGACGCTTGAAATATTCACAAAATATTTAATTGTAGGTATATTCACTTTAAAAATAGATAATTAAATTAAAATACGGTATAATGGTACGGAACCCTTCGTTCGCGACTCCGAATAGCAGTTGGCCATTTTTTTTCCTATTTCTCTTTCTGATGGTCACAAGCGCGACTGCCGCGCATGAGGTCCTAGGTTCCATCAGAATTTCCTCAGAAGCAGCCACGCCACGGAGTCTGGATAAGTGTGGAATAGGCTCGCCCCTATTACATAGATATTAATATATACCTCTTTCAAACCCTTCGGGGATACAGATATGATGCTATGTTACATAAATTTTATTATAATTGTAAAATTTCGTTACAAAAATTTGCGTCCATTCAAATGAACCCTAACACCATTCGTCAATTATCCAGTTTAATCGTCTTCCTGAGTGAACGCTGACTCACAATAAATTCCGTTATTGCTGAGTATTACTCTCGTAAGTGCAGTCTTTGTGCAGCCAGTATATCTTACTTTATGACTGACAAATTGAGAATTTTATTAAATATAAAACCTCTCTTTTCTCTTTTTTTTTAAACGGGTCCCTATTACCAAGACTCCACTGTCCGTCTGTCTGTCTATCTGTCACCAGGCTGTATCTCATGAACCGTGTAGCTAGACAGTTGAAATTTTCACAGATGATGTATTTTAGTTGCCGCTGTAACAACAAATAATAAAAATATAAATTATTTAATACTTAAAGGGGACTCACATAAAAGTAACGTATTTTTTCGGTTTATGGTATGGAACCCTTCGAGCGCCAGTCCGACGCGCTTTTGGCCAGTTTTTTTCGTTCTCATTTCTCTCTCTTGATTAATTCAGTAATTGCTGAGTAATTAAATAAAAAGAAAGATTGCTTTATCACTTATTTACTTAAGTTAACACACACAAACGTACGGGAGGCATTTTTATATCTTCGAGTAATGCAGAGTCAGGCAGTGGTACGCACAAGCGCCAATCAAGCTATACAAATCCAGTTTATTTGTATCTCTCATTGTACGGGAAATATATGCGAAGCCAGGCCATGTTATACTGAAAATGTAAAATTTGCCAATTTTGTCTATGAAGGTGTATTAGCAACTTTTCACCTTTATTTTTAACTACTCGCGGCTTCACCCGCCGTTGAGTTCGATAATGTCCCACGGGATTGTACTACCGGGATAAAAAGTATCCCATGCGTTAATCCAGGTTATAAACTATCTGTGTGCCAAATTTCATCCAAATCCAGTCAGTAGTTTTTGCGTGAAAGAGATCACATCCATCCAGTCATCCTTAAAAACGTTCACATTTATAATATTAGTTTTAATAGAAATATGGTAAATTCAAATGCTTCGATGGCAATACACGAACATTGAATAATCAATCATTTATGAATGTATCCATGCCATCTTCAAGCCGATGCAAACTTCATTAAATTAATCATAACAATCGATACCAAGGCCGCTTCCGTCTGCAAACTTTTCAGTTTTGTCCAGTCGATAGGAAACATAATGTTTATGTTGTTCTGTATTCTACATCACATTATGATGTACCTATTGCCGTATTGACGAACCCCAATGATAACTTAAAAATTACATTGAAACAGTCTACATTTTATTTGCGAAATACCAGTATGGTCCCTCAGTTCACACGTACATGTTTTCTTTCGTACATTTAAGTTCCTGGTGGGTCTCAGGGGATATAAAACTAAATAGTCTCATAGGTCCTACCAGTCAGTAGGTCTTGGGAGACACATACATCAGTATTCGGGTGCTTGGTGGGTAAATAAGAAAAACCTGTACTTTTTTCTCAAATCGACCCGGATTGGTCAGTTTCTTTTAAACATTAATGACTAAAGGCTCAAGCTTCCCGAAAAGAACTTAAAGCACCCTGACCCTTCTCAAAAAACACAAAAGAAAATGATTTTCTAACACATTACGGAAATTTTCTCTCTAATTTGATCAGCTTTTATTACTATTAACGCCTCCTCACCTCATGTTTCCCATTTAAGAATCATTAAGGGCATTTTAAGGCACTCGTGAAATTATTGGTAAACAAGAAACCACACGAATTAGGTCACTACCAATTAGGACGCCCTTACTTAATAGGTACTTTTTTAGTTATAACTATCGTGAATTCGTGAACCATGGAAGTACCGTATGGAGTCCATTTTACGTCACTAGTAAAGTTTATATCGTGATTTTAAGCTGTAACTGAGCTTTTAATTAGAATTTTCAACATCATTACGGACTTAGTTACTATTTTTGGGCTACTAGCACTGCTAATGAAATGTTAGTGCCCCTTTAGTTCGAAGAATTTTCGGTTACTAGAAAGGCTCCTACCTAAACAAGGCTATATGCACCTCATATTTATAAGTTTTTAAACTGACATGGTCACGAACAATAATAACACTGATAATTACCATGTTTACTGTTTGTTTTGGATGAAGAGGGTAGACTGATTTTTTTGCTCATAAAAAATTGAACTCCCACCCGCAATAAACATGGTAAATATCCCGTTTTCATATACCTGTTTATATATACCTGTTCTAATTTTAATTATTTAATAAGTACGACCTATATAAGGTCCTATTAAAATAGATGGACAAATAACACAGCGTTCAGTACGTCTAACCAAAGATATCCAAGCAAAAAAAAACACTGATTAAAGTGATTTTTTTAGACATAAAATATTATATTTTCTTGTAAGTATCTAATGCGTTTTTCTTATTTTTTTTAAACATTGTCCTTATTTTTGTGGTCTGAATGATTTCTAAAAGTTTGTCCATCTATTTTAATGGGACCTTATATTAGACGTCCATATCTGTCGGTCTGTCTGTTACCTTTTCTTACGGGAGAACGGCTTTTTGACACACAGGTAGAACTTGACTTGGGTTATAAGTTATAACATAGAATACCTACCTACTTTTAATCCCGGACAATTGCGACCTCCTTGCGTGAGAAGCCAGGGGTAAAGGCTGGTTAAGTTCTAAAAACCTCTTTAAAAGAGAATGACGCACACATTTTAAATAGTCTTACTTCGGTTTTGAATTAAACTATGCAATGAAACAGAATGGATAACGATTTTAAGCAAGAAATCATAGCCAGTCCATCATCAGTCATCATAAAATTTGCTATACTGCCAAATACACAATTGAAATATTGTTAAACTTTCCCCTTCATATTACAGTATTTTATGCATGGGCCATCTAACAGTATTTGCACTAATACACCCAGATTCATTTAATGGCCGCCAAACAATAGCCCGCGCAAAATCATCCGCCATTTTTACTGTCAATTTGACAGCTTACCCTGTGATTAGGGATGCCAGCCATTGTTTTGTTAAACTATTTGATCTGTAAATATTTGACCTCATCATTATCCACAGCCTGACTTCACCCACTGCTTCTATGGGCCTCTCTTTACTTGTGCCTATCTCCACGCTCCTGTGCCAACTTCATCCAGGTTTTTCCTGCAATGGCAACAAAAACTTCTGCCCATCTCGCCACTGGACGACCAACACTCTTCGCGCCACAGCTCTGCATTTGAGTTCCTTAACGCAATTTCCAATATCGAAAACCTTCGTAGATCTTCTTACTTCAGAATGTCTGAATAGTGATCAATTTAAATATCGTATAAATAAGCTAGGCTGCTAGTTTTGTGTTATAAATCAAGTTCACGCCGCGTTGGACTGACAGACAACATCAATTAATATTGAATAGTCATTAAAAAAAATTGTACACTAGAAACTAATGCATTTATACAGTAGCAGGTCATGACGTGTTATTCATTTATTATATCGATCCATAGTTTTTATGTATGTATATTCTTTTTACGTACTGTATGGTATCGGACGTAAAGAATAGCACCATCCCATATCTTCCCGTGGGTGTCGTAACAGGCGACTAAGGGCCTTAAGTACCAGAGAATGGGCAGCAGCATTCTCTGTGGCTTTATAACAACCGTACTGTGATCGCCAACCCGCCTGCCATGCGTGGTGATTATAGCAAAACCCCCCTTTGGGAGAGGCCTATGTCCAGCAGTGGACGTCTTTCGGCTGAAATGATGATGATGATGATATTCTTTTTGATGAAGATGAAAATAAAAATTAGAAACAAATGAAAGTGAGACAAATGGTACGAATGATTCTTAGAAAAGAGACTAATTTAAATTGAACACTGGTAAGGCATTACGTAGCCATAGCTGACAAAAAAGACAACAAATCAGTTTCCGGTCTAGTCTCGAGTCTCGACACAAAAATTATAAAAAAATGTACCTACTTAGTTCTAGTCTGTGGTCAGGCGATATTTGCAATTGTAATCTACTTCTTTTCTTATCGATACTACATAGATGTGTGTGTGTAATATGTGTATATTTGGTCCCAGTACGTGGCCACGTTTATTGCGGCATCATATGCGTTGTTCGTCAAAGGTGTAGATAATCGGACATATGGGACACCCCCGCAACTGAGATATAGTCTGATCTGGAGGGGTTGAAGAAAGGAGCCTACTAAAGCCACGCTAATCTCAAACGTAATGCATTTCAGTCTGTAGCTGACCAATGGACCTCTACAGAGCGGAGCGGTGCGGTCGTGGTCGTCACATACTGACGACCACGACTGCTTCACCAAATGTGTGACGATGAAGAAGATCCTGCCCTCTGTGCCCCAAATCATGCAGTCAAAGAAAGTTATCTCTGCTCTGCCACCAACGATGCCGTGGAATCGGCGAATTTTTGAGTTAACAGAAATTAATACTTTTGTCAGCGACACGAAGAAGGAACAGCTGACCACGACGATACTGCATCCACTTCTTACCAATCAACTGTCAAATCAAGAAGTAAACTGAAGTTATAGAATAAGGACCCGACCACGAACTCTGAATTTGAAACCAACCAGTCGCCATATTGTAATCGACACCGAGGATCATCGCAACACTACCCATTTGTTTTGAACACCCATCTCTTTGTGTGCACTCAATGAATGGCTGTTAACTTACTTTTATGGGAAGTAGAGAAAATAGCTGGCGTGTTGGTGTTGGATGTCCTCGTTATCTATTGATGTTTTTAAACCCTTTTTAAATATTTGGTCTTTGTAATTTTCTTGTCAATGAAGTAAAACGAACAACAGATAAATTTTTCGTCAGTTACTAAAAAAAAACACGGACAAAATGTATGGAACAGTTATTTTTTTTTTATTTTTTATTTAATTACCGATTAATTTCTATGTGTGGGGTCCACATAGAAATTCATCGGTATCACAGACACGGTTCAGAATGATGAATATAACCGATAATATGATGGTAACCGTTTTAGCGTTCCACCCAAAAGAGCTGCTCCAAAACTATATAAAATAGAATTTCCGGTGTAAGTATTCAAATAAAACCGCACGTTTTCGGATCCATTTGTTCACATTTTCATCAGAGTTTGGAACGTCAATTTGATAAAAAATACAATATAATTTTTCCAACAAGCATGCCAGTGCAAATCCAAACACTTCGAAAACAAAATAGTTTAAAGAATTGGTAACCCTGTTTCATTTGTGTGGCAACCCTGTCAGCTCCAAAGAGAGTGAAACAAAAAGTCCTGTAACCAAGCTTGTCCCTGCTAGGGGAGATAATAGCCTAATGCTAATTCTGTCGGGCACAGAGCCAAATGTATGATGTGACTCAGTACGTCTATGGTAAGTTTTGACTTAACCAATTTCAAAGGGACGGAGTTTAGAAGTCCTTACTATGTTTAATACGTAAAACAGGTGCTGATTGCACGTGTTAATTCTAATTCTTCCACAGGTCATACGACAGTATAGCTTCTACCCGCAGCTTCGCCTGCGTGGCCTAGATGAAACAAATGACAAAAATTTTCAGAAACTCATTTTATAAGCGCCTTCTTATTGAATATACGAACTGAAAATATCCCTCTACCCTACCTACTCTTCACAAAAAAAACACCATTCAAACATGTTGTCTTTAAGACCAGTCGTTGATATATCAGTCAGTCAGGGTCTCATAATTTTAACTGAAGAGTATGTACACAAATTTTCAAGTCAATTTTCAATTTTGATCGACCTCGTGAAAAAAACGTTTCACAGAAAATTCAACCCTCCAATTCACCCTCTTAGGAGTGGAATTTTGAAAAATACCGTTTCTTAGTGGATCACATAGAATACACCCTCCAAATTTCATGTCTCTAGGAGCAGCGCAGCGGTTTGGCTGTGCGTTGATATATCAGTCAGTCAGCTAGGACTCTGAATTTTATATCTATAGATATGTCCTAATTTTAAAAGTCTTGCTTCTTGCTACGGGTTTCAAACATGGATACTAGAATTTACGATTTTCTCTGTGTCTCCGGCTAGTCTTTTTCTTCGCCTATCGTGTCAGTACTGAGATTGTCCAGTCAACTACATTCCGGATGAATTAGACAAAATAATGGCAATTTCAAAATAGCGCTTTCGAAGCCACACCGCCTACCGTTGCCAGACAATAAAGTAACCAGTGGTCAAACGCGAGTCTAATGTCGTGATTTTTTTATTGAATTATCAAAAGCCACTCGCAGCACTTGAACTGCGTAAATTAAACGCAGGTCAAGTGTTGCGAGTCCCTCTTTGATTTTCATTTCCAAAATCTACGTCAACGAATTTCATAGTTGGGTTTAGACAATTCAACCCATCACACTTGTCTTATGCAGGTTGATGGGTGAGCAGTGGACCACCTGACTGGGTGCTTAGGCGCCTCCGTTGACATGCTTCATGTTCTTCTGCCACCGCCCTAAGTCAACAACTCAATATCCTGCTCTGGTGTCAACTGTTGTATCAAGGCGTCCAGGAACTAATATCTTCCCCGAGACAACTGACAGATTCAAGTCTTGGATTAAGATGTAAAACCCTGATATGCAGGCAGCTGGTTTGCACCGTTTACCTGCAGTCGCCCTTAGACGCCTCTTCGACACCCATGAGAGGTGCATGGTAGCCGTATTCTAAGCCCGAGACCACACGGCAATACAATTTGGCAAAGGCTTTTCAAGATATGGTAAGAATATAAATGGATTACGAGAGACACAGTCAACAACATGTTAGTAATTATACGTCTGATAGCTAGCAGATAATCTAGATTACTAGTAACAGCTAAAAACTAGACCGTAACCACCTAATTTGCATATGCGATACACTCGCATAAGAAAGTCGTAATTTTCTAGACTAGGTAAGGGGATTGTATCAGCTGCTGGGTGGTTGACAAAGGCTAGGAATAGGATAAAAGAGTTAATGTCGTGACTCTAGGTAAACGGGAACTACCATATAGGTTTTCGACCCAAAACCTATAGGATACTTCCGGTTGACCTAGAATTGACAATTTTGGTTAAAAGCAAGGTCTTCCAGCAATAAAAAAAGTTGAAAATTAAGGTAAATTCTGGTAATTACAAGATTTCTCGAAAATCTAAATTTGCCTATATCTTTTTATCGTGTTGACTCAGGATCTTGATTTTTATACGCCTAATAGGAACTATAGACCATAGTATCTGGTATAAATTTCAATTTGCTTGGTCTACCCGTTCCGAGAAAATCGGTGGTGACACACGGACAGACAGAGGGACAAGAGAGTGATCTTATAAGGGTTCCTTTTTTTACCTTTTGAGGTAAGAAACCCTAAAAAGGATGACCAAATATAGTCGCAAGTTCTACTCCTGAGCTTGAGGTTCTAGATCAATTCTCAAATCAGGCAAATATGCGTTGGATTTTTTTATTAGAGATTTCTCAGTTTTAGCCCGTCCTTCACCACTTCTTAATGTTTTATATGGGGAGAAGAAGTGGCAGTACAGAATCCCAAAAAACTCATCAGACAATGTCACATCTAGTTGCATGCTATAGGCATCTTCTTTTTACTGAATTAATGACTCGGGTTTTGCCCGAACAGTTCTTACGAAGCGGAGTTCGTGGCAAAATAATAAAAAATAGTCGTTACAGGTAGTCAGTGGCCCAAAAAGTCTGACAACCAGTCTTACCAAGAGGTATCGTATTACCCAGTATTAACTGGGTTGTGGAGGTCAGATAGGCAGTCGCTCCATGTAAAATACTGGTATTTCAGCTGCATCCGGTTCAGCTGATGCCGACCCCAACATAGTTGGGAAAAGGCTAGGCAGATGATGAGTACTTAAGAAGCGAACTGGACACTGACAGCTCTGTCGTTTGCCTCGTTCAAGTCCTGAAGGATGCAGTTGTGCACGACGGCGGCACAGCAAGTATGGCATATACTGTGTTCAGGCTCTATACTCGTAAACTGTGGGCTGAAAGTATAAAGGTACTAAAAAACATATCCCTCTCTTTGCTGTTTCGCAGTCGGATAAAAATAAATCAATAAGAAGGTAGGGAACAATTAAAATGGCACTTCAAAGTATTCTGCACCGTCAGAGTAGTAGATTGGTTCATTTCTTTACGCTACGGGTGGCGATACAAATATTTGTATGGCTTGTAACTACAGGCTTTGAGTCTAGAAATTTACGGATCTAACATTTGTAAGATTATTAAATGCAGGTTCGAAGTGTGGAGCCAAATTTTAATTATTTTTTGTACCGAAGAGCAATTGATTAGACCACCAAAAGAACTAATTTTGTCTCGGTTTAGTTTTAATTAGTTTGAAAATGAAACGCCAAGAAAGATTTTAGTTTTATACCAAACGTTATGTCCTTTGTCCTGGCTATCTTCCCTAACAACTTTGCTATAATGAAAACCTTAAAAACTGCCACACAACATAAGAATTCTGAAAAAAAAAACCCAGTATCTCTTAACGTCACTGCTGCCCCATTTTAACATCTTTCTAGCTTCTGATGACAAATACCAAAGTATTCAAATTCATATTCTATCAGAGCTTGATGTGAACCACAGACAGTTCACGTTTTTTTTTTTATATATTTTTTACTGCTTTACATTCTCCGCGCACATAGTGCGTCCGTTGAGGATTGGCTTCGATAGTTTCACTCTGGTGGAAACTGATTCCCCTGTGTTTGGTTTCTTTGTATGTACGTTATTGGTTACCGCAGCAGAGCAGCCGCGCAATGACAATTTCCGGCTGATGAAGGAAAGGGAGAGGGAGATTCAGTACAGAAACCATAATATGAATAAGGCTTTATTTCTAATCTGATAGTTACCTAACACGGTGATGACCGATGGAGTAGAGTAGGGCCCTCACAGATTGGCTGCCGTGAGACAGTACTGACAATAGAAGAAGTGTTGGCTGACAAATAACTGGTTATTTGTCAGTGGATGATATTCTAAAGATAAGGTAAGACCGGTTTAAGACTCGCGCAGACCAGGAAAATTGATAAGTTTACTATACAAAGACACTTCTAAATTAACACAGAATATTACACGGACAAGACACAGACACATTACCCTTAAAAACACACAAAAAACAAAAATATTCGTATAGCAACACTGTTAATCACGACTACACTACCGTTACCCGCAGACGTAGCAAATCGGGCAAAAAGTCGACGACAGCGGCGCAAGCGGCGATGTCGTCCAAATACAACAGTCCACCACAACTTACTTGCAAAACCGACCTTACTGCTATGCAATACGACGCTGTTAATGTCAAAGAAAACGCGAAGCAGGATACGTTGCTGAGCGATGTAGGATCAACCACAAGTTACTTAAACTACAAAAAAGCGCCCTTACCTCTACGCATTACAGGCGCTGTCAAAGAAAAACACAAAATAAATTAATATTTTTTTTTAAATGTAATAATAATGTACTTTAAATTTAAATATTTATTTATTTTTATATATTTTTTTATATTTTTGTTTTTTAAAAATATAATAAGTTAGTTAGGAAAATGAATAAAGGAATGTATGTACTAACATATTTATAAGTATTATTTACTAACAATCTATAGAATGTTTTTATTCCGATAATAAATGATTAATAAAGACAAAAAGTCGTCATGAATGTGTGGACTGCACGACATGCAACAGGTAGACTTTAACGTTTTACATACAATGGCAAATGACGTCATATTGTCAATATTATGTTTGTTTTGTAAAAGGTTGTAAAAGAATAGGAAATGGAATGCAGATAATGTTTAATGCAGTGTTGTTATATTAATAGAATCATCAACATCTGCATAGCTTTTACCCAACTATGTTGGGGTCGCCTGCCAGTCTAATATGGATGCAGCTGAATACCAGTATTTGAAATAGAGAACTGCCTATCTAACCTCCACAACCCAGTTAGTACTGGGTAATATATAATATAGCCTTTGATAAGACTGACTGTCAGACTTTGGGGCCACTGGCTACCTGTAAAGACTGAATACGACTAATTAATAGAGAAGTATGGCAGAGGGCATGATGCATCGATCACAAATAAATTGGGATAGCAGAAGGAAATGAGGACATCCGCAAGAGAACCAAGGCTACCGACGTAGCCCGAAGAATTGCCAAACATAAGTGGCAGTGGGCAGGGCACATTGCTCGCAGAACGGATGGCCGATGAGGCCGAAAAGTTCTGGGGTGGCGACCGCTAACCGAAAGACGTTACGTTGGAAGGCCTTCCACCAGGTTTACCGATGACCTGGTGAAGGTTGGGATCCGCTGGATGCGAGTCGCACGGGACCGGTCAATGTGGCAACACTTGGGGGAGACCTATGTCCAGCAGTGGACGTCTTTCGGCCGAAATGATGATTTATTTATTTATTGGTTTATTGGCCTATCTACAATTGTTACACTGTTTATCCACTGGTTACATTTTTGCAAGCAATATAATACAAGCATATTGTACAATATGATGCGATAGACACAGAACACACACAGATGATGATGATGATGATGAAAGAACTTAAGAAGATATTTGTGGGACGAGAACTAGAGGTGTTCAAGTCTAGGAGAGATCGTAATTAGGTGGACCCATATTCCAGGAACATTCATTCTCTTCTCTCTTATCCTGTATCATCTAATATCGTGGTGATTAATTATCCTGCAAGCAAAATTAAGTGGAGTGGAACTAATTGCCGATTTACCGAATGTTACTTACTGACTGCCTCGT
Organism: Lycophotia porphyrea; assembly: GCA_950005105.1. Lineage (NCBI taxonomy): Eukaryota > Metazoa > Arthropoda > Insecta > Lepidoptera > Noctuidae > Lycophotia > Lycophotia porphyrea. The sequence goes on from OX465406.1 coordinate 14,781,010, forward strand.
TGGTCTAGTGGTTGCAAGCGCGATTGCTGAGTATGAGGTCCTGGGTTTGATTCCCGGGTCGGGCAAAGTGTTTTATATTTCCATCAGGAATTTTCAATAGTAGCCACGGAGTCTGGATCTGTGCCCGGTTGATGGGAATAGGTTCGCATATGGGACTTAAACATAACAGGCGAAATGTGATTGTGATTGTTAATACACCTCTACCTAACCCTTCGGGGAATACAAGGCGTTATGTTATGTTATGTTACTTACTGCAGACGGCATTCGGTCTTGCACCTATTCACAGAAATTCTTTTTAGACATTGATTTTTTTAAATTAGAAGGTGTCAAAAGCAGTCATAGACAACGAAAGATACCAATCACAGAGTACTAGCTTACTGACTGAAACTCCTTGGAGGAAAAGTCGAGGTAAACCCATTACTTTGTAAACCAACCTACCACCAAAGTGCACGTTTCTTAGAACTACTTATTCTACTTACGTCAAATAAAACCTTTTTAAAAGCAGTTATAACTCCTTACTTTATCTCTAAAAGGGTTCTTTACGGTGTCGACAATGATGCTCGAGGAATTTCACCGTCTCTGTAATCTGCCTACATAAAAGAGTTTTGCGACTTGAAAGTCTTGAAACAGATAGGGATCATGAACATGGTAAGTTATTGGTGACACACTTCGCCCGCGACTTCGTCCGCAAAAATTTTGATAGCTCGTTTAATTCGCATGATATAAATATAATTTATAGCCTATGTTACTTACTGATAATTTAGCTTCCTATTGGTGAAAACATGGTTCAAATCGGTCCAGTAGTTAAATGATGTTTATTTTGCAAATAGGTTTTTCAAACACTTTTACACGTCATGTTTTTTTAAAACTAGATGGGGTCGGAGTTTCGTACCTGACTACTCTGAGAAGAAACAGCCGAAACAAACTCAAATTACGTCAGGTGCTGACTAATTTGACAGGACTAAACTAATATTTATCTTCTGTCCTTTTCATAATAAAATAGAAAGAAAAAGATGCACTCAACTTAAATTTAGTTTAGTTTGTGAACAAGGGAATCGGCACCATTGTCTTTCTACCGTTATTAGTGCGTACGCTGATGACTTCAAGTTTGTTTTTATATGTAATCAGGCCATTCACTCTGACTGAGTAACTTCTTAAATGCCATATGGGCATTTTCATGCACTGTCATTTTGTCTGCCTTATCGGTGGACCGCCGAGCATGAGATCGTGGGTTCGATCCCAGGTCGGGCAACGTGTTATTGCGTTTTTCCATCAGGAATTGAGCCTAGATTTATGTCCGGTTGCTGACAATAGGCTCGCCCCTTATTATATGGGACTAAAACGTAACTGGCGAAATGTGGGTGTACTATTAGGTAGACTTCTGCCTAACCCTTCGGGGATTGTTATGCTTTAATTTATAGGTACATCATCAACAATGTAAAAATTACAAGTCCCCCTAACCCTCTTGAGGAGTAACACTTTGTTTCCTATAAGGAAGGCCAGACAGTTCTCCAAACAAGTCAGTACCATTGTTAGTGCGCTGGTCAGTCTGCTCAGAGAATGGTCTGGTGCATAAACAGCGCATAATATGACATTTAACACAGTGATCCCGTTTTCCTTGTTGCAGTTTTATGGCTTCTGCGCACTGGCATCTTTGTTAGCATTACTTGTTAGCTGTCACAACGCCACAAGCGTAGGGTGTCTCAAGTGTGGAGAAATGGGTTTGATTCCTGGGTTGGGGGAATTTTTATCAAGTTTTTTCTTGGGTACTTGGCAACATGCTCGCTCCCATTACATTTACATAACTAGTGAATGTGTGAAAATATTCTCTGCCTAACATAACCTAGAGGGGAGAGACATGAGGAAATGAAAAAAGATAAAAGATACTTTATGTTTGACAAATAAAGTATCTTTTTGAATCGTTCTTGGCACGATTGAACTTCCTCTTTGGTCTAGTGGTTGCCAGCGCTATTGCTGACTATCAGTTCCTGGGTTTGATTCCCAGGTCGGTTTTTCACTCAAACATCTATCAGTAGCTACCTGGGGTATGAAATTGTGCCTTATTGATGTCACAAATCTAGACTCGCGAAATGAGGGTGGATACACTGCTGCCTAATCATTTCAGCCCGTTGCAGTCCACTGCTGAGCATAGGCCTCCCCAATCGATTACTAACGTGTCCAGTTCAATGCCACTTGCATCCAGCGACTGCAGGTTTAACTTCGTAATGAGACGCATTCACTCTCGCTCCGTCTCTTTCTATTCCCCCTCCCCAGGAGCATTGAACGTTTATCGCAACATACCCCGTTCATGGTAGCGTTAAACGTTTAACGCAACCTTGTTGGAAGTCGCAATAGAAGATTCACTTCAAAAATAAAACATGTGTGCAATTCACACGTGGTATAAATGAAACCTTCAAAAATTTTGGCTTCAAGATAAACACTTTATAATGCTTCCTATCTCATTGTCTCCCACGTTAAATCTTATGAATTATGTGTCTGTCTCTTTTTACTGTCGCTTTTTCGTTTCATCGACTTTCAAATCATAAAGATGCTAAATTTATAATTTCCCTTCCATTTTGTATCATGTACTTACTACTCTGTTTACGAATTGTATCTTCCTACCAAGTTTAAAACTATTTCCTTTTACTTCACTTTCCCAAAAGTTTCGCACTAACAACGCAAAACTCATAAGATAATGAAGAGAGTCAACTTTGTAGCGAAGTAAGGAAGCTAGTTGCCTTGGCACCGCGCCAGGAAAGTCGTTGTCTGTCGAGCTGGCTACTGGCGCCAGCACTCGCAGGAAACTAAACGCATTTTTAATCTTTTTATTTTGTTAAGGTGTGTATTTTTAGTTAAAGTTGTTTAGTTAACTTTGAGAGTCCACTGAAACTGTTACTTGTAATGATTGGTTTGGTATTTTATGGTGTCGTCTAATATTAAAATAAGACGAGTAGTCTTTTCAAAGGGTTATAAAATAAACAGCTCGAAACTGTTTAGGTATCTTATGTCATTTTGTGTTTGGAAGTTTTTTTTTTCTTCTGTAGTTAGTTTTTAGACAGATTACTTAGCAAACCATTTTTTTTTTCAAAAGCAGAAGACAGGAATTCGGAAAAAAATGGTTGGACAAACTAATATGGTCATTCATTTGAACCAAATTAAAGAGTACTATAATTTTGAAAAAAGTTGGATCCTTGCTGCTTCACATAAATCATAACTCCACGCATGTTTCCCGCGAAGGGTCAGGCAGAGGTGTACCTAGAGTACGCCCACGATACACCAGTTATGTGTAAGGGGGCGAGCCTATTGCCAGCAACAGGACATAGATCCAAACTCCATGCTGCTGTAGAGGAAAGGATCCGAACTGCGAATCGAGCCCAGGACCTCATGCTCAGCAGAAGCACTTGCGACTTCTAAACCAACGAAGCAATCAGATTATTTCGATTTCTCGAAAGTCAATGTTACATTTTATTTACTGGCCAGTTTCAAACAATCATAAGTTATGATTAGGCCTACGTCCTGATTTTTACGCGGGCTTTTTTTTGTGTTATGATTCATAAAAGTTGCGCCGCTGTCGATGGACGATGCGCAGTAGATATCTATGGCAAGTATGGTGGCCGGCCCACAGCTGTTTATTTATCTATCGTGAACTATCTCCGCGATCCGGCAGTGTTTACGTGAAATAGGACATTACCCTGTTGCCGGTTCCGTGTACGATGTGTTAGAACATTTATTTTGGATTTTTATGAGTTTATTGGCAATTTTGGGTTTGTAATGCGTCAATTCGCGACTGTACACGAGCTAGATTATTGTAAACAAGGGAATATTTAATAAAAAACGAAGTTCTTTAAGAGCCAATGCATGACGGATGGGAATTCTCCCGCTCCGGGCAGAGCGGAAGGGAGTGTCAGACTTGTACTGACTAAAACCCATCCATGTTCCTTCCTTGCCCTTTGTGTTCCAGGGCCGTGGTATCTCTTTTGAACAGTCCCGCAGCCATGGCAGGCATCGGCCCTTGCGGGCCCCTCCCTGTTTGCTGACATCTCTTTGAGGCGCGCGTGGAACACGAACGCGCCGTCTACACAGCCTGTCGTCAAAAGACGGACGGACGGCGAGCTAGCCCATTACTTACCGTCCACACGTCCGCGTCTACGGTGGCCGGAAGCCACCGCGTGACCCCTGACGCCCGGGGCGTCTCCCGCGGCGGCTGGGACGAGAGGTTCTTTCCCTCTCACGCTCCGCCACTTCCTTCTCTAGCATGACTGCTTCGCAGAAGGAGGTGACGGCGTCCCATTCCCTCTCGCTCCGGACCATGGATTGGACAATGCATGAAAACCTGAAGCAGCTTTTTGGTAATCATCATAATTTCAGCAGGCTCCTCCTTTCTTTTGTCATACTTCCCTGTGCTTTTGGCTACATTTTAATTTCTACTAGTAAGTAGCAATTTCATTGAAATAGCCCCTTCCCCCTGGACAGATTGACACAACTCCTTACTTATGGTTTTAATAAGCCATTTCTCGTCTTTCTAGATTGAGTCTAGATTTCTAACTATAAAGCCTGCCGTGCTTTATCAAAATATACATATAAAAACATTTACGAACATTTCTTCAATTTAGTGAAAGTATTGCATTAAGCTACTGATGACTTACAGACGTGCTGGGTAGACGAAAGTTACTGATCTTTAACCCGACAGTCCTGCACGTATGAGTGAGCGACCACTAGGTCTGCTTACCCTAGAAAAGAAATAGCGCGTAAAAATAGTTTCAAGTGCGGTTGCACGTGGTGTGGTGGTCACAGCATAGATGGCGCTGATCTCAGTTGTTGTATATATTTGTTTGTTGTTCATATTTTGTGAGATAGTTTGTTGCAAGTTGGTGCTGATTCTAGGACATTTAGGAAAGTTAGGTGCAGCCAGAACAATTTACTGAGACAATGAAATCTTAACTAACAGAATTCTGTTCACTCTTGTTGTGCGGTTGAATGAAAGAAAAGTTCACATTTCCCGCCCTTCATCTTGTTGACAAGCGAAAGTAATTGAATTTTCTTCATAAAACAAAGGAAAACGCGGTAGGACTGTTCTGTTTCAAATTAAATAAATATAGAAATGTCTACGATTCCGAAAATAGTCACAAATCCCTGACAAAGCAGACAAAATAAATAAAACAAAAATTCGTTCACTTTCTGCGCTTCTCTGTTAGCAGTTTACTGCAAAATGGTCTTAGAACTGCATACCAATAAGATTTAATTTCCAAAGATGCATTTGGTTTAATAGGCATTTTGTAAGTGTGTCTTTGCTTTAAAACTTAGGAATGCATTGTCTATTCTTATAGCGGATGTCAAATGTCAAATGAAAAGTGGCTGTCTAATGTTTCAATCTAAATAATGGTGGCAAACCACATGCGTAGTTATGCACCTGACTTACTAATCTTCCTATTTCTAGATTTTATTGCCGATTATCCTTATTGATCTCAATTTATTTGAGTTCGGTGCAGCATGTCTTCTTCTACCGGAGGTGCCTAATCACATGCTCCAATTTAATTTGAACTATGGAGATCGCGCAACATCTTTTTATCTAGAACATTTAATGCGGCACGGTTGGCGCAGTGGCTGAGCGATTGACTGCTGCGCTGCGTGTCGCGGGTTCGATCCCCGCGCGGAACAAATATTTTTTTGGCCTACAGATAGTTGTTCTGGGTCTGGCTGTTTGTGTGTGTGAGTTTAAATGTTTGTGAACGCACCAACTATACAGGAGAAATTCCTAGTGTGGGGCAAGGTTTTTTTTTTTAAATCATCATCATCATCTGCCTTCATTTTTTAAATAAAAAAAAAATGGAACATACATTTTTACGCGAAGAAGATGTGTTGTGAAGATGTGTTCATATGTGAAGGAAAGTGCATAAACATGAAAATGATAATATGTCATTTTCATGTTTATGCACTTTCCTTCACATATTTATTTTATATATATCGTGGGTGCGTTCACACACATTTAAACTCACCTACACAAACAGCCAGACCCGGAACAACTATCTGCAGGCCATACAAATATTTGTTCCATGTATTAGTCTTGGTATTGAATTTTCTTACAAATTCCAGTTGCAAATTATAAGAAGCCTGTTACTAACGACATCTTTCTACTACAGACAAAATCAAATATCAATGGATTCAAGTTTCTAGATGTAGATAATTCAGATAGCATCAGACTCAGAATAAAGGGTGTAAAAAGACTATTAACGAAGCCGAAAAGCACTTGTTCTCCCCGTCATTGCGATAATTTTTTTGCTCTAGATCATACCTGGGAACCTTCTAGTTACGGAGATATTGAGGATCAAGGTTCCAACTTTTTCACAAGGTTTTTTTTTAATATGTTTTTATTTATGACACCTCCACGATCCCCGTACTATTCAATCCATCCATCAGCACAATGTTTTGAATGCGTTACATTGAGTCCTACCGTAAAACGTGATTTATCACCCCAAAAAAAAAGTCGTTTCCCAGCAATAATTTTTGCGAAAAGTTACTTAGTTTGATGTACATAATGCTTGGTTGAAGGCTTCGTGAAGAGTCCGTTTACACCCTGTATAATATTTTTATTGTGTTATCTATCAGCTAGTTCGTTAAATACCGGATCAGGCTATGTTTTAGCACTAAAAATATACGGAGTTCTTCAAAAGGTCACTTGTGCTATATTTCTAAAAATGATCGTCCGGTCAGATTATCTTCTCACAGAATTTATCGATCGACAGATAAGAAATGAAGAGATAAAGCGGGATAGCGTTATCACAACATTAATCTAAAAGGAAAAATACCTATTAGCAATTCATTTGGAGATATTTAATAAGTGTCTATTAATGGCAGCATTTCTTAGAAACAGAGGTAACTCTAGAAAGTTCCATCTTCAACTATAATGGAAGTAAAAAATAACAAAACTAACTAGGTCTAGATAAAGCACTTAGGGCGAACTGATTAATTTCCCAAGAAAACTATTATTGTCAACAAGACGTTTTTAATTCGCCGTCAGATTACTGTAATTAGGGATCAATAACTTTTATTATAAACTAGTCCGACCCGATCGACTTATGAGAGCGCGGCATTTTTTTTAAATTTAATTAAAGAGCCTTTAAGATCAACCTGTGCGGCTATTATTATCTAGCCACGACGAAATTGGATTAGATTATTGGTCAAGTCCTGAATTAGGACAGCAGTTTCGGTAATTTTTATAATTTGGGGAAGCCGTTAGTAATCATTACTTTCTAAATGACATGTACTCGACTCTCGAAGTGTAATGTGCATCCAATATGTCAGACGACTGACCTTCGACAAGATGAACCGGTTCACATAACAACTGAGTCATTTGCTTATCGGCGACATAAATTATTATTCATAACGAAACGAGGAGATTTTACTAATATTAGTGTGGAAAGTTTGTCAGGTGGACATTTAATTAATTTGAGGTCGGTTAAAAATAAATACTCGTTGGTACAGTGGTTTTTTTTTAATGGATCCAGCCAGCCATATTATTCCCAAACCTCTGTAACTCCTGAAGGCCAGAATCAACAGTGACGACCATTAGAAAAGCTCCGAGACAATTAAGCTCAATGAGGTCCCAGAGAAATAATTTAACTGTCTGTCGGATCCCGCAATGTAATTAATCAGAAAGGTATAGCGGAGGCGTAGGAGAACCATAACGACTTCCCTCCATAACAGCAGGAGACAGCACGAAACAAGGCCAATAGGTAATTAGGCACAAAGGGACGTTTACAAGTGGGATAAGTTCAGTTGACGTTTACAACTGACATAAGCCCAGGTGCAATCTATTGGGGAGGCCTATGTTCAGCAGTGGACAGCAACGGACTGATATGATGATAATGATGATGAAGCCCTGGTGCAGTGGCTGTAAGTGCAAGCTTGATGTCTGCATGGGTTGAATGCCTATGTCGGGCCAAGTGTTATTGGGTTTTTCATTTGAAAGCGAAGGCACTACTTAGAGCAAAATGTGGTCCGTGTATCGCCGGTTTGTGCCGAAAAGTGGCCGATTAAAAGTAAAAAGATTAGCTCTACTTATTACGTACGTCTACATAATTTTACCAAGAAGGATGCTTTTCGCTGTTTTTAGGGTTCCGTAGCCAAATGCAGAAAAAAGGAATCCCTATGGATTCGTCATGTCTGTCTGTCTGTCTGTCCGTCCGTATGTCACAGCAACTTTTTTCCAAAACTATAAGAACTATACTGTTGAAACTTGGTAAGTAGATGTATTCTGTGAACCGCATTAAGATTTTCACACAAAAATAGAAAAAAAAACAGTAATTTTTGGGGGTTCCCCATAAGTACTTAGAACTGAAACTCAATTTTTTTCTTTCATCGAACCCATACCTGTGGGGTATCTATGGATAGGTCTTCAAAAATAATATTGAGGTTCTTACTATAATTTTTTTCTAAACTGAATAGTTTGCGCGAGAGACACTTCCAAAGTGGTAAAATGTGTCCCCCCCCCCTGTAACTGCTAAAATAAGAGAATGATAAAACTAAAAAAAATATATGATGTACATTACCATGCAAACTTCCACCGAAAATTGGTTTGAACGAGATCTAGTAAGTAGTTTTTTTTAATACGTCATAAATTGTAAACCGCAATTTACCTTTCATTCAATCAACTCAAACATAAAAATAAAACAAGAAACGTGTTTTTTTCGGTTTATGGTACGGAACCCTTCGTGCGAGATTAAGACTAGCACTTGTCCAGTTTTTTGTTGTAAGAAATACAAATTAGGAATGTTCCTAGCATCATTAAAACAAAAAACAATTGAGTGACTCCACGGACAAAAACTATGTTTTGCAAGTTGTTAACTTATTTCTGAGTTAGCAGACTATGACTTGTTTATTTCATTTTGTCTGCCCGATAGCTAACGAATACATGTGTTTGTAAACAAATAGACTTTAATAATTCACTATTTTAGTAATACGTGGTTAGTGAAGTGTCAGTTTTGAATTAAGAAAACTAAAATCTAAAAAAAAATGCAGTGACATTATGAAACATTATTTTATTTTATGGCGGATTTTTGTAGAATTAAAACAAAATTGTAGACTTTAAATCTAATTTTGATATTTCTTGTTTTTTTTTAATAATTTGTACACAAGTGTATCTATCGTGTAACAGAAGCCATTATATTTATTAAGGGAAATGATTCATTGATCATAGACGTTAAGGTCCAAAGATTTCGGGCATCAATGCACAATTGTGGCTCCAAAACTAAGCACGCTACTGACCCGTGGTTCTTCGAACCGTCCTGACGTCCATAGTGAAAAGAGTTATCAACTTTTAAACGGAATTCCTTGAAAATACGTAAGTATTTTGTTTATACATATTTGAGTAATGTACCTAAATAGAGTGTAAGTAATCAGTTGTTTACATTGATGCACAATTTTTTTATTATTGGCTGAGAGAAAGTTTCGCATCCTTGAGGACATTCTTATTCATTGCATCTGCCAGATAAATATGACAACTATTTTAAAATAAATGTCCCTTTTTGTATTTTTGACACAGCCTTCTTCTATATTTAACATTTTTAAATAATTTGGCAATTTCAAGGTCCCGACGACTTAGTTCTTGCTTTGAATACAATGGTTGTGGTTGTTCTTATAAATTATTTGAATAAAAGATAAGAATTAGAGCAACTTATCGTTACAGATATAACTATATGAGGACAACACTACGTTGTTTTAGTTTTGAAATGTTTTAGTATTTTCACCGTTTTCTATCCTTTCTATCTCTACATTGTGCTCACATAGAGAAGTAACAATATTGTACTCAGGAGTATGTAATATCTAACTTGATTTGAAAAGAATGTCTATGGAGTTTCTTGCCTGTAGACTGTAGGTAGCTTACTTTTGACTATTCAAAAGTGCCTGTCACGGGACTATTTGAAATAAATGCTTTGAGCTTTATAACAGCTTCCGCATCTGGTATTTTTCCTCTCCTCCGCGTGTCAAGGATTTACTTGAAGGTGCACTAATCGGGTTTCGTCATAATCACTCTTTAATTCAATGTGATTGTCATCAATTAGTTAAATTTGTAAGATTACGTATTTGTAAAATTAAACATAGGTAAGATTACGTAGGTAACTCAAATATATGAACACAACATTAAAGTGATGGAAATTCTGGTAATTAGGTGTATGTACCTATGTGCAAGAACAGTGCAGTTGACAGGTAAATGGCACACGTGGAAACAAGCACTTAGAAAAGAAAGGGCCACCTCGGCGCAGGGCGTTCGATTTAGGGACAGTTTTGCTTGTCACCTAATTTTGGATTGCGATAATTCCGAGACATTCGATTAACCTTCTTCAGGAAGACATTATAAATCACGATGATATTAAGTAACTGACTAAAGGAAACTCAGAAGTTCAAGAATAATTAAGAAACTTTCACTTTGAACAGAAAAAATATTTAGGTACAGACGCCAGCACATCAAGCTACTACTATCTGTCAGATTTCTTTAATAGAGATTTTCGACTTTATTACTAACGCATTAAAGTTCAAGGTTGATTAGGAAAATATGACAGTTTCGGGTGGCTTGACCTGCTTCTGTACAACAATGCCACAGAAAGTTGCAAAATTCGCCAAACTTGTTTTAAGGCCGCATAAATTACCTTTTCCATACCACACATGAAATACATTCTTCTCCTTCGATCATCAGGCCGAACCGTGACGACTATCAATGGGCTATTTATAATGCTATTCATATGTATTAGTCATGTGTAGCAGTGTAGGGTACGGTGACTACGGGCTGGCAACGTGATTTGAGGGCCCTCGGATGATGTCGGCTGAGAAATTGTTATGCAATAGGGTTTAGTGATGGATCGAATGTCCTGACAAATTAACAATTGAGGTACAAATCAGACGGGGACTTCCTTTTGTGCTTTATAGTTTTATGCTTTTTAACCGACTTTCTTCAAAAAGGAGGAGGTTCTCAATTCGGTTGTATGTTTTTTTTTTGTGTTTGTTACCTCATAACTCCGTCATTTCGAAACCGATTTGGAAAATTCTTCTTTTATGTGAAAGGATATACTTCCCGATTGGTCCCATAAAAATTTCATCAATATCAGTTCAGTAATTTGGTTCCTTTTCACGTTAATTGGTACAACACGCGACGTCTCATGAAGTCTTACATGTTACATTTGACGTACTTCCCGATTTCCAATCGAATTGAAAGTTTGCACGCTTGTGTATATCGCGTGATAGTACAATATATAGATGACATGGAGCTGATCTGATGATGGAGCTGGAAGGTGGCCTTAGGAACTCCGATATGAAACGACATAACCCCATCGAGTTTGGGCTCGTATGATTTGTCTTGACGAGTACTTTGTCTCTAGATGGTATCCAGGGTCTGACAATGGAGCTGGAAGGTGGCCATAGGATCTCCGTGATAAAACGACGTAACCGCATCGAGTTTGGGCTCGTTTGATTCATCTTGACGAGTACTTTGTTTTTAGATGGTATCCAGGGTCTGATGATGGAGCTGTAAGGTGGCCATAGGATCACCGTGATAAAACGACGTAACCGCATCGAGTTTGATTTGTCTTGATGAGTAGTTTGTGTTTAGATGGTATTCAGGGTCTGATGATGGAGCTGGAAGGTGGCCATAGGATCTCCGTGATAAAACGAGATTAGGCTCGTATGATCCGTCATGATGAGAACTTTGCCTATAGATGGTATCCAGGGTCTGATGATGGAGCTGGAAGGTGGCCATAGGAACACTGTAAGGAAACGACGTAACCGCATCGAGTTTCGGCTCGTTAGATTCGTCTTAATGAGTAGTTTGTCTTTAGACGGTATCCAAGGTCTGATGATGGAACTAGAAGGTGGTAGAGTCACTGATCTTGATGGGAGTGGGTGTCATATGGGCATTCAACATGACCTTGGTTTTGTCCATGCTAATTTTATAGTACATTTTTTTTACCGGGGCATTATTTTTCCTTGTTAAAGATATGCTGTTAACAAGGATTTGTGTTTAGATACCACAACTAAAAAAGATATAATAAAAGCTTTTTCGCAAAAAAAAACCGACTTTAAAAAAAAACACAAAATAAAAACTTTTTGGAATCGGCAGTCGGTTATTTTTTTTTCCAAAAAGTTTTTTTTTTGTGTTTTTTTTTTTAAAGTCGGTTTGTTTAGTAATTATAGTTTCCTTTAGGCTTGTTTTAAAAACTCTGCGTTACGGGCCAGTGCTTCAGTACTGGAGGCGCAAAACTCACAGACGAAGTCTGCTGAAAGCAGAAATTCTGCAAAGCAGCAGACGATACTTTAAGCAACGTATTCATACATAACTTGGGTTTCTGGTCAGAGAAAAAATCTGTTAAAAAGCCCACAATGCTAAACTTTTTATCTGATGCATGATAGCGTGATCTGATACCTAACTATCGCCTTTACAATTTAATTTTTTCAATTCAATTTTGATGGTAGATACTCGTTAGTCCGCTAGCTAAATGTCATTGACTCCGGTTGTTTTTATAAAAATAACACTCTTCTGAGATGACGAAACCTTTTCACATCTTATGTAAGAGTATCTATCTAGGTAGGTACTTACCTAAACCTGGCATTAGTCATTTTAGATGTGCTTTGAGAACTTATTACTGCACTTAAGCAAGCTGCATATAAGCAGGGGTTGAATGAAGTTGATGTCAACGTTATCAGAAATTAGATCATCAAGCTTATTACATTGGAGAAATACGCAAAGGGTTACGGTAGAGTTGGATATTACAGCGCGTCAATTCAGAGCTTTGGCATAACTCTAAGTATATTATAGTATTGTAGTGGGTAAATAATAACAGCCACTTGGATTAATCTTCAGGTTAACCCTAGGTTGCCTAGGTTGCTAGGTGGCTACATCCACAGGGATGTGCGACCAGTTGACCACCTATTATAATCATACCTACTGAGTTACCTCCGTGCCTCGGAAAGCACGTTATTAAAGGCGTTGTGGTTCCGGCTGTCCATTATAGATCTTTGACAGTCGTTACAGGTAGTCATCGGCCTGAAAACCAGTCTTACCAAAGGGTATCGTAATACCCAGTCCAAACTGGGTTATGGAGGTCAGATGCTCCATGTAAAATACTAGTATTCAGCTGTATCCGGTTAGACTGGCAGCATTAAAGCAGATCCCAACATAGTTGGGAAAGGGTAGGCAGATAATGAGGTTCTTAGCACCCAGAAGTGGCAATAGATATCTAATAATCATCGCTTATTATGTGACTGGTCGATATATTTCTTTTAGCTCTGGGCTCTTTGATATGTGTACAGTTTTAACCAAATTCTGACGTCAACAGAATCTGTCGGATTGCGCAAGATTTAATTAAAAAACCCCATGTTATGATATATTTATAGTACCAAATCAATGGAAATGAAGTTCGAACTCCAAAATAATATTAGACAGTGAGTGATACATATCATATCAACCGGTTTATGACTACGGAAACCTTAGCTGTCCAGTAGCATGTCAGATTTTATTACAGCATAAGTATGTAACCTTATTCAAGGTTTCAATATTATATGTACTTCCTTGAATCAAATAAGTACCTAAATAATATAACATAACACCACGCCTTTAATCCCTGAAGGGTTAGGCAAAGCTGTACCTAATAGTACACCCATATTTCGCCAGTTATGTTTAAGTCCCATGTAATAGAAAGCGAGCCTATCGCCATCAACCGGGCACAAATCCAGACTCCGTAGCTGCTACTAAGAAATATTTGATGAAAACACCCAATAATAATTTGCCCGACCCGAGAATCGAACCCAGTAGTATCATAAATAATTAAGATTATTGATTAAAATAAAGTTGATTGAAGTAAAGTTGATAGATATAGATATAGATTCAGACAGAGAAATTAACCAGCGCCTGACACAAGTTCAGACGTGACTACTAAAATTACATCAAATTACGTCAGGTGCTGACTAATTTGACAGGACTGAACTAATATTTATTTTCAGTCCTTTTCATAATGAAATAGAAAAAAAAGATGCACTCGCTAAATTTAGTTTAGTTTGTGAACAACGGAATCGGCACCATTGTATCTCACCGCTTACATCTGTATTTTTCAGACAATGTCAACCCTGCAGGAGCTAGCGGTACGTCTGTTCGACGCAGGGGCCGTGCGTCTCGGAGACATCGAAGCCAAGATTGGCAGACGCACGCCCATCTATTTCGACCTGCGCGTCGTAGTCTCGCATCCACAGATTATGGTAAATATTGAGATCTACAGCACTTTATAAATATTGAGCTCTACACACTTCTTAATGTCATAGAGAGCCTCATTCATCACCTCATCTGCGTAGCCTTTTCCCAACTATAATAATAATAATAATAGACTTTTATTTCGGACCATAGAATCCATAGAGTGTTAGTAAAATTAACAAAAAGCTTATCACCTAGTGTTAGTACCCATCACCCTTTGCACAAACAGTTTAATTATAGGAGAGTTGTAACTTTCCCCTACCGTTCTCAGGATGTTGTTGTGACTGTCTCTCACTCTTCTCAACAGCGAAGCTGTTTTTTTGCGCAAGATGGCGTGAAAACCATCTCCGAGGCACTATGTTGGGGTCGGCTTCCAGTCTAACTGGATGCAGCTGAATACCAGTATTGTACATGGAGCGACAGCCTATCTGACCTCCACAACCCAGTTAATATTGGGTGACTTTCGGTCCACTGACTACCTGTAGCGACTGTCAAAGATCTACAAATGACAGCTGGGACCAACGGCTTAACGTGCTTTCCGAGGCGCGAAAGAAACTTGGCATGTAATGGGCGGTCATCCGTCAACCTGAAGATCGGCCCGATTTAATAGAGCCTATTACCATCATACGAGCTCAAATCCAGACTCCGAGCTGCTGGAAAGCCTAATAAAACTTTGCTGAGTATGAATAGAGATGTCAGCAAACAGGGAAGGGCCCGCAAGGGTCCATGCCTGCCAGGACTGCGGGACCGTTCGAAAGACATACCGCAGCCCTGGAAAACAAAGGGCAAGGAAGGAACATGGATGGGTTTTAGTCAGTACAAGTCTGAGACTCCTTCCGCTCTACCCAGAGCGGGAGAAATCATTTGATGATTTCCCATCCGAAAAAAAAAATGGGTCTGGTTTATTAAAGTAGAATCCCTGAATCTTACAGTTTCACTAATTAACTTTGAAGCTATAAAGCCTAATTAATTACTGTGGCAATAAATTGATGTTAAAATGTTGTTAAGCCCATAAATTGTCGCAAAGTAAACATGTCAATACGCCCATCCTGTTTAATCAAAGACTTGTCTAAACTCCGCTGTAGTCCGCAGACATATTGAGGAGTTATCCGAGTTATCCCAAAAAAAAAACGAAAATGTAATTTATACCCTAATTTTACATTTCAGCTTTCCGTGGCACAACATTTACAGAAGTTAGCATCAGAAATCGAGCACGACTTGCTGTGTGGGGTTCCATATGCCGCCCTCCCCCTCGCAGCCGTCATGTCAGTCAACACCAACACACCTATGATCATGAAACGGAAAGAAACAAAACTTTACGCCACTAAAAGAATCCTAGAAGGAATCTTCGAGAAAAACCAAAAATGCCTCGTTGTGGAGGACGTAGTTACATCTGGCGGCAGTTTAATGGAAACTGTTGGCACTTTACGTTCTGAAGGTTTGATCATAACGCATGCTGTTGTAGTTCTCGATCGCGACCAAGGTGGCGCTAGTGTACTCAAACAAAATGGAATTTGTGTTAAATCGATATTCACTCTAACAGGTTTGCTGAAAATATTGAATGAAGCCGGCAAGATTAATAACGAAACTGTTGAAAATATATTAGATCACATAAAGGAATGTCAGTTTAGCAATTTGGATTTCATGAAGGATAATTTGGAGCTTTTGCCTGAGTAAAGTTCTCGTTCTCGACGCCTGCGAGAAACTGAATGACAGATTGGTGAAAAAGTTACCAAAATACAAGTTACTAAATTATCGCTGAAGAAATGCTGCATCTTTATTTAGGGCTCATCTCAACGGCCCGTTGTATTTATATTAACCGACTGTATTAATATCTATTTACATTCCAACTATTTAAGTTTTGTCATGTGTAAATATATCGTAAATATTAGTTTTCCTCTGTTTAACAATATCAGGAATATGTGTAAAGTAAATAAAAGTATAAAATAAGTCAGAATTTTACTAAAAAAGGATTGAAGCACTGAAATGGCGGATGTGCAATTATGCACCCGACTTCGCCACGCAAACGAGGCTACATATTATTGTGTTTATCAGCATATGTGCATGTTTATTCCTTTTTTTTTTAAAAGCCTTACGAAACAAGTTGAGACATACGTATAGGGAAATTAGTTTTAAAACAGTAAAATATATGACGTGACTGAAAAACTTAAAGTGAAAAAACTGTTAATAATTTTTACTGCACCTAAAAGCGAACTAGGAGGCGAGACTAGTCAATCCAGACTTCGTGGCTGCAACTGAGAAATGAATGATGGAAAAGCCCAATCACACTGCCCGACCAGAGAATCAAGCTAATGACTACTAAGTACACCCACGAGACAGTCAATTACTTACATACATATTATTAAAAAAGAAATCTTTAATCTGAACTGAAATAATCATATATTTTTGTTTTTTAAATAAAAGTTTTTAGGTAGGTAATATTCCTTCCAATTGAAATTGAGAAATATGGTAAAATAGTAAAACTCTAAAACTGGTCTAAGCTGCTAAATTAAAGATCGCTCGTTGCTCATAATAATTATTTAATAGGCTAACTAGACTATTTTAAAAGAAGCACCATTTATGTTAGTTAGTAGGCAACATTTTTGCTAATCATTTGCGAACAATACATTGCCAATCTATTTTTAATGATGCTGCCTTCAGCAAAATATTTTCCTAAGTGAATCCCTAACCAATTTTCCTGTTTTGAACTCCGATAGGTAAGTAAGCTACATCTATTTTATTACTAAGTGCTGATAAAAGCCGCTAATGACAATGCTTTGAGCACCGTTATCCACTGTTGATGAGGAAATGACTACGTCCGGCCAATGCAAATGCATAGCTAGTTTTGTAGTTACGAAGTAGACCTCAATCCATTTACGTTTTACGCTCACTCTATGAACGTAGGTATGGTATGCCTGCTGAATGGCTCCTCATGCTTGTTATGGCCAAGTAGCAGCTAATAAGTTTCTGGAAGCTGCAGAAATCCTTCGTCACTCTACACGAGTAGCTTATGTTCTAGGTACCTACTTATTCAGTACCTAGTTACTGTTAACTAGCTGCCCATGGCCCACTAATGATCATATATTTGTATGCTTTGCACCTAATAATGCCTTTGGGTTGCACTTTTTTTTTATTGGATCGGATAGGTAGGTCGTAGACCCATGAAATCTATCGCTTTGTAGTGTAGACTGTATTCTGTAAGTACCTATTGTTGTATTGTATTGCATTGACACCTTTATAAACAACTTAAAATGAGTCTATCAAAAAAATAATCAAATTCAAGTGACAAGGAGAGCTGTTAGTTATAAATCATCATGGTTGAGAACTCGTTGACAAGCAGGAGTCCTTCATATTTTCCATCCATTTTCGTGATAGGGTTATCCTCATCGTCGAGTAGAAATTCATTTAATGGTAAGTGGAGTGTATGAGTGTGTCATTATAATTTTGCTCATTACTTGTCAGTTATAATTGACCGATGGAAGATGTAAATAAAACAACTCAAGTAAAATCATTGTAGTTTTATTACTCACTGGAATATAATAATTAAAAAACCTTTGATCGATTTCGAAATGTTGTACTAGCTTCTTAGTAAAAAGCCAATTAATAACACATTATCTGAACAGTATCAAACGAAGTATTAAAATTAAACTTAGGCATTAAAAATAGTTCAGCCTTATCAAAAAAAAGATCTTTTCCTTTGTGTCATCAGTGTGTGGACAGCACTGTTCTGGTGGTCAGGCGAAGGGCCCACGTCGCAAGGGGAACCTGTTTACAGCCATAAACATCCGAGAGTCGCCCTTCGGTCAAGGAAAACACACACACGGGAATGTAGACGCGACGTCACCAACGTGTAGGTACGTCCTACGTAACATAAATAAGTCAACGACAGTTACACGGAAATACTAATGCAAATCATAAGTCCCGTGCGACGCGCCGGACGCTCGGATCGGGAGCGGGGGGGGCAGGGTGTTGGGGTTGCGGGAGGGCGGAGTTGGGTGTGAGTGCTTAGTTGTCCTCGATCTCCTGTTCTGCTTCCTCGTCGAACTCTGCGTCCTCGTCGGCGGTGGCCTCTTGGTACTGCTGGTACTCGGACACCAAGTCGTTCATGTTGCTCTCGGCCTCGGTGAACTCCATCTCGTCCATGCCCTCGCCGGTGTACCAATGCAAGAAAGCCTTGCGCCTGAACATAGCGGTGAACTGCTCCGAGATGCGTTTGAACAGCTCCTGAATAGCGGTGGAGTTGCCGATGAAAGTGGCGGCCATCTTGAGACCACGAGGTGGGATATCGCACACGGCGGTCTTCACGTTGTTCGGGATCCATTCCACGAAGTACGACGAGTTCTTGTTTTGGATGTTGAGCATCTGCTCGTCCACCTCCTTCATGGACATGCGTCCACGGAAGATGGCAGCCACAGTCAGGTAGCGGCCGTGGCGCGGGTCGCATGCCGCCATCATGTTCTTGGCGTCGAACATCTGCTGCGTGAGCTCGGGCACGGTGAGGGCGCGGTACTGCTGGCTGCCGCGAGATGTCAGGGGAGCGAAGCCGGGCATGAAGAAGTGGAGACGTGGGAACGGCACCATGTTGACCGCCAGCTTGCGGAGATCCGCATTCAGCTGGCCAGGGAACCGCAGACACGTCGTCACGCCGGACATGGTGAGCGACACCAGGTGGTTGAGATCGCCGTACGTGGGTGTGGATAGTTTGAGCGTGCGGAAGCAGATGTCGTATAATGCCTCGTTGTCGATACAGTAGGTCTCGTCTGTGTTTTCTACTAACTGGTGGACTGATAGTGTGGCGTTGTAAGGTTCTACTACTGTGTCTGACACTTTGGGCGAAGGTACAACTGAGTATGTGTTCATAATTCTGTCGGGATATTCCTCTCTGATTTTGGAGATAAGAAGTGTGCCCATTCCGGAACCAGTGCCGCCGCCGAGCGAGTGTGTGAGTTGGAATCCTTGAAGGCAGTCACATGACTCTGCTTCCTTGCGTACGACGTCTAATACTGAATCGACCAGCTCAGCACCCTCGGTGTAGTGACCCTTAGCCCAGTTGTTACCGGCTCCTGACTGTCCGAACACGAAGTTGTCCGGTCGGAAGATCTGTCCGAAGGGTCCCGAGCGCACCGAGTCCATGGTGCCGGGCTCGAGGTCGACCAGGATGGCGCGCGGCACGTACTTGCCGCCGGAGGCCTCATTGTAGTAAACGTTGATGCGCTCCAGCTGCAGGTCTGAGTCGCCATGGTAGGCGCCGGTGGGGTCGATGCCGTGCTCGTCGGAGATGATCTCCCAGAACTGGAACAATCACAAACAATACTTATTAAAATGAATGAACCAAATATCAATAAGAGACAGGAGATGTAATAGTTGAATGAGTGGTCGCGCGAAGCGAGAATATCTATAAGCACATGGTCCCGTCTGTGTTTCCGTGGGACGAGTCACGGTTGCCCCGGCAACGGGGTTCGCAACAAACGGCGCCTCCAGAAGCGTTGCCTCGACATTATCATATTTACGAGGTCGACATTATCGATCCAACCCACAACCATGTACATCAACGATTTAAATCACGTCTTAAACCGATGAATAAGCATAATTGCAGCAAAAACATTATGACCGCCCACTTTCGTGTTTATGTAATGTTGCCTTAAAAGAGGAGAGCGCGGAGCAAGTTTCTCGTTTGGTCCGACAGCCTGTCGAACAATAAATCAGGCGGGGTCGGGGTTGTTGTGCACACGGCGCACAAGATCGTCGAGGGACATTTTTAGAACGAATCGAGCATAATTCTTGGTGCAAAACACAAGTCATCCATTAACGCTGCGGCGAGATTTTATCGCGAATCAATTGAGAGGCTTTCTAGGTAAATGAAACTCTGCGAATAGAGAACGGCCGATAAGATCGGTTGTTGACTCATTCTTGGCGAGATTATAATGTTAAAGAGAAATATTTTTAAACAGTTCAGTCACGTAACATGTTTTAATCATGACTGTACTTTTCAGGAGTTACTACCGCTAACAATAGGCAGTATTTTCGTCTGAAGAAGGACAAGCTTAGCTTACTCAGCGCACAATTCATTGCCTCGCCTGCCTTTATTATTAGGCTACAAGATCTAAATATTAATTCGAATGAATCCTGCAGTTTTATCTTGTTTATGAATTTGTTGTTGTAAAGATTGTTTATCAGCATTATAACAATAATCTTTACTATCGATTCAATAGCAATAGGTAAACTTTGGAACTTTTCGAGGAAGTCTTAAAAGGAGTGTGCGTCATATCGGTGGACGTGATGCGATTATTCATAACACGACTTCAATTATAACAGAATAATGTAGCGCCTTGTTGGTAGGTACATAAGTAGGACACCTTATGTACCTTCATTGAAGCGCATAGCATCTAATATACCTTGAAACATCAATAGTCATAGTTAAACGGTCTGTAACATCTAATAAAATTGAATTTACAGCCGATTCACATTTTATCGCCGGAAAGTCAGTCGTTCTTTACGTTCATCACGCTACAAAAAGCGGGTCAACGCGGAAGAAGCCGCGGGATTGGCTTAGCTCGTAAAATCACAGACTGGCACGGAGACACTCGCGTGTCGCCGGCAATTATCATCAGAGACATGCAAATAACTATGAAAGTTTTGAAGAGTACGCCTTATTTAAGCATTTAGGTAAAACAATGAGTCGACAGTGAGTGTTGATGTTTCTTTGAGTCGTATGTTTATATAGCCTTTAATATGTTGAACGCATTTCTACTAATTCAACTAATTGTATTCTTTTCTGCTAGAAAATACGTATGAACCTATTCATTTCCACGCTCAATTTTCTCAAGACTCAATTTACCAAGACTTCGAGCATACTTGAAAATGTTCAATTCTGTTTCAAAAACACTTGAAATTGCTGAAGAACGTATCGCTGCATTTCTTAAAAACACTTCACATTTTTTGAAAGTGAAAGAAATAAAAAGCTCTCCCTGCACGGTGGCTATTCGAAGTCTTGGGCAGTTTGCCAAATGCTGGAAAAATCGCTTCCGACATCCTATCCCGCACACGTTGAATAAGTAGGTATACTTAGCTAGGTATGTAACCAGCTGCTGACAGTCTCGTGAAAGTTCATTGAATGTTTTGTTTGGCAAAAATTGTCGGCGAGGAAAAATATTATCTAAAATTTTAGTGGGGTAGGTATTTTACGTGTGTTTCGATTTATATCTAGAAATGATGCAATCCCACCTGCTTATCAAAAACGTGTTTTCACGAGTATCTAGTAACCTACTAAAAATACCTAAGTAGGTACTTCTGATGCTTTAATTTTTTTTATTTCAATCAGAACTGTCATTTTCCACGACAACAAGTCATGATAAATTATTGATACTGCACTAATTAACTAACATAGCAATAATTTATTCGGTCAACTAGGTATGTATTCGATTAGAAAAGTAAAATACTTGCAAAATACCGAAAACACTTTAATTGGTTGATCGGCATTTGTCTTTTCAACTAGATCGTTCAGAATGCCATTTGTTGTGTTTAATTAACAAGTTTAACTAAATTACGTTTACAAATCCCTAGATGTAATCATTCAATTACTTGATTAATTAAATAATTGATACGTTCACGTTTTTTAATCCTATTTAATTAAATGCCATTACGGCTATCGTGGGCTAGACTATTGACCATGTGGACAGATTAATGTTATTTGTTTGTTCAGAGACAATCTTCGAATTAAATCGATTTCGTTAGTCTGTCCGGGTATTAAGCATTTACGTACCTAGGTGTTAAAATTCCGTAGGAAGACAGGAGGTAATACTAATTCAATGAAATTACAGCAAAGACAAAATATGAAATCGGTTGTAAATGTTTTGGAAAAGCCTTGCAACCGGTAGCCGTAACAAATAATGCCAACATTCTTCGCATTTTTTTTGCCAACCTTTTATGACTTTACAAGGAAGTCAACCTTTAAAATACAAATAACTAGACTACGCCTTTTCAGACAATGTTAAATCTTTAGGAACAGGCTTTAAAATAACTTGATAGTTACCTATTTTGTAATATCTATCCAATTTTAAGACATCAAAGAGACTTTCAAACATCAAAACAGTTCCTGATTGTGAAACATGTCGGAGAATAGTTTCCTCGTCGTAAACTTTGCTTCTACTAGCATGTGTTAAGCCGTGCTATTTCGGCTACTGCGGAAGATACGTCGGCCATTGAACTCTTCATGACTACCGCCGCGGTTTTCATAATTAAGTTTTTTTGCAATACGCGCATGAAATTAAAATCTGCAATTACGCGCGAGCTTTTTTATTGGTTGCTGTATTTTTATAGGTGATGAAGTATTAAAAAATGTGTACTTATGCGCAAGCATTGTTTATCGATGTCGTATTTATTAGTTTTTTTTTTTTTTTTTTTGTTAATGGCATCTCGCTGTTCAGCCTAGGAGGCTGGCTACTGCTTAACCGGTCTAATCCTGTGGATGCCTTGAAGTTAAGGCCTCCAGCCAGAGGTATTTATTAGTACCTTTGTAGGTACATAAGTACCTACAAAGGTACATAAGTACCTACAAAGGTACATAAGTACCTACCGTAGAGAATATTGATAAATTTTTACTTTTATAAAAATCTGAACTATTTTTTTTCTTCTAAATTGATTAAATAAATGTTTAAATTACTTTAATTAATTGTAATAAGAACGCAAAACAGCGAAAAAAAAAATTCTTTTTTTCCTGAAAAATAAAGACGCTTCCGCGGCAGCTGGCATAACAGTTGGCGGTTCCCCGCACCAACGGAAAATAAGACTCGAATTTTGAACGTTACAAACGCAGGCCTACGATTGGCCGGCCCTTATCATGGGACGCGGGCCCGGCAGCCTTGAGCGGGATACAAACATGCATGCCCTTTATTATTAACGGTTTTTATATGGCGGGAACTAGCTTGAAAGTTCTATTGAATTGAAGTACACTCATTGTTGTGAATAACCGTTACTACTTGGAAAGTTACCTAGAACTAAGAACAAGTTGGAAGTAAAAATCTATTGAATTAAATTCCTTTGTTTGAAACAGGATAATGGCATCGTCCGCATACCGGTCCACCTACCTGTCATTCGGCATAGATTCAAAACTAGCCAGGTGTATGATTCTAAGTCATATTCTTATCAAAAAAACATGAAATAGGTAATACACGTAAATCGCTAATCCTAATACTCAGTGTATCCGCCAACCGGCGACTAACACGTGGAAGTAGGAGACAGCCGACTTCCGAAGTTCTTGCCTACGTATCGATCGATAGCATATTTAGGTGCGGCGTTCACCAAAAAATTCCTTTAACATAATATTTACACGATATCTGCTGACGTGGCAGAATAAACGCAAGACTCATGAGAAAATCGACACGATAAAGTAGAACAAAAAGGTCAACGAAAAGTCCGTAATCCACGACCACACCCACCGACTCTTAAATATGACAAACACTCGACCACCGCTGTTTGAACACTATTTAGACAACATTAGCGTGAATTAATGAAGGAAACAGTCGTCAATTGTTTCATATTTCGAGTCGTGGCGTGAGGCCGGCGTCACAAAATGCCGGCCGCTATGCCCACGTTCGAAATTAGATGTTTGAGAAATAAGGGAAAAGCTTACCTTGGCTCCAATCTGGTTACCGCATTGTCCGGCTTGGATGTGCACGATTTCCCTCATTTTGTTTAATATGAACTTATTTTACTTAGTTACTATAAAAAATTGTTTGTCTGCTCCGCACGCACCACGTACTCTCGTGGTCGCTTGAAGAATAATTTTGTTCGGTTTCGTCCGATCGACCTAAACTACGGATGCGATAGTGCTGCCCTGAAACCAGTGGTGTGAAGTATCGATAAAGTTTGTCGCATTGCGACATACTTTTGAAATAGAATTGAGAGGCGAGGCAAAATACCTATTATTTTTGAAGTGAAATCTTCTTTTGGCGCACCGCACACACTTTTTTTGTACCTAGGTAGTAAGTTAGGCTGATCCGTCACGCTCTGAGGTGACAGACTCGATCGGGTGAACTCGAGACCGCCGAGTGTACCCGACCGAGAAAGAAACAGACAACTGTTTTCACTTCTGTCGTCTATTTTTTTTACATTTGTACGTACACGTAAAACGTGTTATCCTTATTCAATTGAACTTTATGAAGAACACATACATTTGTTTTTCAGTAGATAAATCCCGTTTATTTACAAAAGTACTACGAAGAAAAAGGTTTCACTACATTCAAAACTGATATAAAAAAAAAAAACATATTAAGAAATAAAGCTTTCAGATAAAATTACACTTAACAGTAAAACTAAATTTGTTTTTCATAGTATGATAATGAAAAACGTTGTTACTGGTGCGGTTTCATGAAAGTCTTATATCTCAAAAACTAAATATTGAAGTTTACTTAAACTAATTTCCGTTTGAAAGTTCTTTTTACTTTCTACAAACCTACATTTTTTCAATGTTCCTCAAATTCAAATTCAAAATTCCTCCTCTGACTTTAGAAATTAGACGTCAACCATTGACTAAAGAAAAAAAGTATTTGAGGAAACCCGATATCATCTTTAAGAGCTGTCGATATGCATCACACAGCAATATACGTTTTTCAAACTTCAGTTACAGGTATGGGTGGCCACCCATATTTTGTTTTTATCCGTAACAACACCACTTTGGTGTAGCAGTTCATAGAAGACACTTGCTCTCCAAATTTCAACTGTATGGTGCCAACAGTCTCGGAGGAAAATGGCTGTGACATACGGACAGACAGACAGGACGAGTCTATAAGCGTTCCGTTTTTGCCATTTGGCAACGGAACACTAAAGCACGTTTTTAAACCTAATATGATAAATTTATTTTTATAATCTTAGAACTCTTGATTCATCATCGTCATCAGCGTTTATTCGATATTTTTTCACGATGATCTTTGCTAGATCTTTGGTGCGAAATGTACACACTCAAACTTTTTGCTTTCCTTTTTCTATTCTACTGACCATGATAAAATAATTATTATTTTGTGTGAGTAAATTCAAAAAATATCGATATAGCGTATCGATACGTGGACAGCCCAGTTTTCCTAGCTGCTTTCCTATTGGTCGAATGACGCCATATCGAGCCACGGCTGCCAACGTAACAAAAATAATTGGCGTCCCATTTTAGTGATGAATTAAATAGTTCTTTTGTTTTTCAACATATTTGAAAGTCCAAGGTGTATAAATAAATGAATTATAAGTTAGTACATCGTATACAGGCTTTTATTTTGTTTTATATCGTAGTTAAAATGCCGTAATTTTCGTTCTGAGTCACAGATGTGTATTTTTCTGAGGTTGGTATTCCAACTGTACTGTCGAATGGCGATGATTGGCGACTGGCGATGGCGTATACTGGCGAGTGGCGATGCTTGGTTCGTCATGGCGATGGTGCCGTACCGGCCGGCGAAAAAAGCAAAACAATAACGCAATCAAAGTAATATTCGATTTATTTGATAAAGAACACCTACCTACCTAACAATTTGTTAGAGCTTCTAGGTATACATCCTTAATATAATTTTATAACAGTGAGCATGAATTCTGGATTTTTTAAACGGTGTTAGCAAAATACTTAATTGGAATTAAATTTAATTCCAATTAAGTACCTATTTATTAATAGGTACCTATTTTCCTCATTTTTGCTACAGCTTCCTTCCTGTTAATATTATTGATAGGTACTTTAGTTGTTTATATTTTAAAAACCTTAGTAACATAACATTACGCCTGTATTCGCCAAAGGAGTAGGCAGAGGTGTGAAGACACCCGTAAAGTAAAGTCGTTGATTGTTTTTTTTACTATTTCTCCGCAATCATAATCATTCATGAGTAAATTCATAATTTTTAAATAGGTAGGTACAAGATTTTTTGTAAGTACACTGGTAGTAAGTATGAAATTTTCATTCATGAAACCATTTACTCAGACATTTGACTCCAATTCATCATGAATGAGCTATTGAAAGGATTCATTCGATGTAAAATGTTTATACATACCTTTATGGAACGATTTTATACCTATCCAAGGCTTCGCCCGCGTGGAGGTCGGAAATAATCCAACGGCACGGGAACATACTACCGGGATAAAAACTATCCAATGCCCATATCCTAACCCAGATCTTGGTTTATCAATGTTGTACTAATTCTGCATCAAAATTCTTTCTGCTGTTACGGCTTGAAAATGTTACAGACAGACTGACAAAATTACTTTTACATTTGTATTTATTAATAAGGATTTCATCCTCTAAATAATTACAAAAAAAAATGCAATAAAAACCAATTAATCTTCGATCTAAGAAGACAAAGTAAGCATTTGCATATTGCATAAATTCTGTTCTGTCATTAGCAGGCTGACAAACACACAGATTAAAAATGTCAATCAGGTGATAGTTAATATAGAAACTGTACTGAACTGTTAATATAGAATCATATTTTTTTTCCTCAATAAGCTCTTTATGGAACTTTTGAAACATGGCTAAAAATATATCATCCTGTTTTTTCAATACCTTAGCACCTAGTTAATACATTTTACAAAGCAATTTAATTTTTGTTTTTCTTTCGAGCCCCAAAAGAGCAAGCGAGCAAGAGCATTTTTGTGGGCTTTGGTGAATCAGCTGGAAAATGTCTAGAAAAGTTAAAATGGCTGAAATGGCGTCCATATGGCTCGCCTCTTGTCCGCAATTTCGCGGGAGCGTCCCAGCTCGATACCGGGCGCAGCCATACCGCAGTGACGTGTGACGTCACACTCAGCAGGCACTCCCGGTCGTTGACATGCACTTACATACTTTTAAATTAAGAATGTTTTGTTTTTGTAGATGCTTTATGTTTTTTTAGGGTTCCGTACTCAAAGGGTAAAACGGGACCCTATTACTAAGACTCCGCTGTCCGTCCGTCTGTCTGCCTGTCTGTCTGTCCGTCTGTCACCAGGCTGTATCTCATGACCCGTGATAAAATAAATATTTAAGGGGGGCTCCCATACAACAAACTTGATTTTTTGCCGTTTTTTTACTCGATATTAATAGCGGCGACAGGTGACGCTTGTCTAATGTTGTATAGATGGTAAGGAACCCTCCTTGTGCGAGTCCGACTCGCACTTGGCCAGTTTTTTTTAATCACATTAGGGGGAGAGACGAGAGTTGTCAAAGGTTTTGTTGTATGTACAGTCAACAAAATAGATAGGTATGCAGGGTCGAAAGATATAGTTTTGCTTTTTTTAGAAACTGTTGCACATCTTCAAATGAAGTTTGAATTAATTTAACCAATTGATTATTTTTCTTCATTTAATTTTAATTTCATTCGAAAACATCGATCCGTTTTAAGAAAAAAACAATTATATCTTTCGACCCTGCATACCTATCTGTTTTGTTGACTGTACCTATTTGTAATTTTAATAGCTGGAATTGACTGTCACACTGTCGCAGTGTTTTGAATGGGACAGATCCTGGATTTTCTGATTCTAATAAATCTAATTTGAGCAGAAACAGAAGTTCCCATTTATGTAATCGGACTTAATTTCCCAAAAAAAAAAAGAAAATAACATTTGAATTTTCCCATCAACCCCATTCTAACATGTAAGTAGGAAAAATCTACTGACTTCTTTCTTACAAGAAGTAATTTCTAATGACTGTATTCCAGTTAGACCACACCAGTTAAAATGTAGGTACCAGTTGGATTTAATACCCTGCATCCTTTACTTTATCGTGTCTATTTGATTGAACAAGACTCCATCCAATAAGACACCTTCTTAAGTAATTAATTCTGCTTACCCATTTCCACAGCTTTAGCTGTCCAATCTTTATCTCGGGCACTCTCTGTTTAACGTGCAAGCGTCAGGGTAGCCCGCGAAATTCAAATTTTCTTACTTTTTTTGTAATTTGCAGGTCAGTGTCAGGTTGTACGTTGATGAAAAATGAGTCGCACCTGTAACACGTATGTTGTTACAGAATTACAATCATTAAAATCATCACCTTTAACCTTTGGAATTTAGTATTCGTGTTATGTCTAGTCCAGTGGCGTAGCAGACCTAATGAGGCCCTGTATTAACATTTTTTGGGGGCCCTACGAAATAAAGTGCATCGAAAACCAAAAAATGAATTTACTTAGACAATGTAAGAGCGAGCGTGGTGGGATAGAAAATTGAGTAAACAATATTGTGCCTCGTACAGGTTAAAGCCCTCATCGAAAAACCAGGAAAGCGAGCTCGAAAAAATCTAGTTGTCTGGGTCGTGAAAATTTGGAGCACTAGAAGTGTATAAATTTAGCGGTCCAAATTTTAGAGCCTTCTGGACTGCAATAATTTAAATTTTCAATAAGGAATCATTTTGTGATAACGATCACAGCTTTGACAGCACCTGTGCTTTGTAGCACTATAGGGCGGTTTTTTTGTTCGAGAGTATTCTGTACATAATCCTCAATTTCGGAGGTTGTATAAGGCAAAAGGAGTATGTAAGGATCGTAGCAGGTGGCGTTCTGTGGTTTCTGCCTACCCCCATGGGAAAAGGGCGTGAGTTTATGTATGTGTATGTGTGTATAATGCATGTAATTTCTAGTTGTTCAACATTCCTTCTTTCTTAATTCACTAGACCAACGCGCATCGACAATAAATACTCTTGGCACACAACATAACATAACATCACGCCTGTAATCCCCGTAGGCTTAGGCAGAGGTGTCCCTAATAGTACACACACAGTAGTAGTCTTGGCACATGTTTCTTAGAAAACCCCAGGCCGATCGGAAAGTGCCTTCATTGGTATTATCGTAAGCTATAACTTCCTTTAAAGTAATGAGCGGAACTTGGCGTCTGGCGTTACGGCTTGGAGTTCGTAGAACACTAGGCGTGTCCAATCAGGCAGCCGCCATTAGGGACATACTACTAAAAGGAAAATTACAAAAGGATTTAACAATATAACATAATTATGATCACTGTAATGCCTGAAAAGTTAGGAAGAGGTGTAGCTGTAGCACTATCAGAATTTGCCATAAACAAGGTGTAAACGGACTCTTCACGAAACTGTCAACCAAGCATTATGTACATACATCAAACTAAGTAACTTTCACGCAAATTTTTATTGCTGGGAAATCACTTTTTTTTTGGTGTGAAAAATCACGTTTTACGGTAGGACTTAATGTAACGCATTCAAAACATTGTGTTTATGGATGTATTGAATAGTACGGGGGTCGTGAAGGTGTCATAAGTAAAAAAAAACCTACATTAAAAACATGTGTAAAAGTTGGAACTTTGACCTGCAATAACTAGAAGGTATGGTCTAGCTAAAAAAATGATCGCAAGGACGGGGAGTTCCTTGTAAATTGTAATACAAAATATGAGGGCCTAGGAAAATTGACATTCCATCAATGAAAACTAAGATGGAAAAGTCAAAAATGTACTTTTAAAATGGACGCAAATTATCAAAAAACTTTATGTCAAATTGTCAATGTTGTCGAGTCCCGTAGGAAAAGTAGAAACAATAATGAGATATTTTTTTATTTAGTTAACGGCAAAAGCGCCTGATACATAGGCATTCGGCTTTTTTTTCTTGAATTGATTGATGGTCCAAACTTTGTCCGATCAGTACCTATGTAACAAGCTGCCCATAGGCAGCTCTGTCATTTGTCTCATAACCATAGATCGGAATAGGTAGATTGAATTGCGGCCATGGATCCGAAATGTATATACAAATATGGACATTCCTCCGGATTTTCGGAATTGGTTGATTATTAAAAAAAACCGGAACTTAGGTAGAAATTGTATTAAAATGAGCAATATTATATTTTTCGTAATTTTTTTACCCAGTCACGATTTGACACAACCCAACGACCAATCAGAGCAAAGGAAGCACTAACCGGTGGTACCTTCCTTTTAATGAATTGAGTAGTAATAATATCACTACCAACATTAACAATATTTAATTGGATCCGGAAATACTGGAATTACTTTCCGGGTAAATGACTTATCCATGTTATTCTTTCTGTGAACATTTATGATACAAGTACCAAAAATCAATCTACAAACTCCGATCACTGCTTATAACTCAAGTTTAACCTCACATAGTTCGCCTGAATTTGCTAATTGATAATAGAAAAAATACCCATATGGATTTCATTTGATTTTTCGACGACATTTTATTGTTGGTAAGTAGTCCTTTTAGCAAATAAATTAATTATCATTAGCTTTCTAATAGATAAATCTCAACTTACAGTCAACAAACCCAAGCTCACAACAGCTAAAAGCTTTTTGCCAAAAAATCATTCTTCATTTCCGACAATTTAGTTGGACATCTTGTTTGTCTCTGTCTGCCAAGTAAATAGGTTAGTATCGAGTGTAGGCACAGAGTAGTGCGTCACCACAGCCTGACCATCTGTTCGTTCGCACTGGAGATGTACGAATTTCTCTACTCTGTGGTGCTTGGGAATGTCTGGCGATCGTTGAGAATTGGATGATGTTCATTGAGTGATTTCTTCAAGCGATTCCCTCTCTAGATATTCTTCGAATCGAAGCGATTTTGTTCTTGCCGACAAACAGACGTTTGTAGAAAATGGCATAAGAACAAAATTATCTAATTTAAAATAAGCTGTCTTTGAAGCCGGTTGCTAGTATCTTGCAGTTTTTATGTGTGCTAAGTTTTGAGTAATTTTAAAGTTGTCATTAAATCGCTACATCTTTTGTGCTAAGACCTCGTCTTTAAAATACAAGCTGTGAGAAGTACTTCATATAAATTGAGATTTGTTTCATGTCAAAAGTTGTTTGAAATAACCTCTGATTAATACATCAGTAAGCCCACACACTTTGCAAAGGTCATGACCAGCTGTGCTGTGGCTTGTGACAGGCAATGACAGGCGAACGGGATAAATGATTGACCGGCATTGTCGATCGAAGACATCAATATAAAAATAACAAAACATTCACCCGTTGTGAGTTAAAATCAAAATATTAATATACTAGCTTATCGTGGAGTTCGATAATTGTCCCACGGGAACATACTATCGATATAAAAAGTATCTTATATGTTAATCCAGGTTATAAACTATCTGTGTTCCAAATTTCATCCAAATCCATTCAGTAGTTTTTGCGTGAATGAGTAACAAACATTCATACATCCATACTTACAAACTTGCGTGTTCTATAATCTATCTCTGTGCCAAATTTAATCCTGATCCGTTCAGGCATTCTAGCGTGATTGAGCATCCATCCAAACTTTCGCATTTATAATAGTAGTGATTAGTGAGAAGTAAGAAAGTGGTAATGCATATTTCCTTTGGCCTAATTGGAACTATCTTGTTTTTTAACTCCCACAGTATTTTTTACGTACAGTTTAGAACGACTTTTCATAATTTGAACTTATTTTCTGTTCATGAACTTATAAAAACAAACATCTTAAAATCTTGTATCATTCTTTCCAGCCAGCAATGTACACTTACCTCATGTCCACCACATTACAAACTTATTTCGTAAAACTTCATGAGTCACAACTTTCTACAACCATCGATCATCCAATATGGCGAACATTCAGCGAGTGTATGTTTGGTAATAGTAACACCGAGTATGGTAAACACGCTGAAATGTGGCGAAGTGATGTTTAAATCATGTTTTATATTCATTTCAGTTGTTATGGTGTGGGAAGGAAAGAAAACTAAAATATCACGCAAACAGGTTTGTTTTCGTAATGGAAATGTCATTTTATATTTACTGCCTTATAACTGATGGCATTGTTTTACTGCGGGATTACTTGTTATGACTAGAAATTAAAAAAAAAGATAGTTCAGAAGGGAAAAAAACTAAATCAAATCGGTTCATCCGTTTGGAAACTATACCATAGACAGACACACAGATACTACACACGTTAAACTTATAACACCAATGTGTTTCGTCGGGAATAAAAGTACCAAGTCGTTTCAACCTTATCATAAGTTTAATAACAAGGTTGGAACGACTTGGTACTTGTTACTTTGTCTATTTGCGCTAAAACCATGGAACGGGGTCTTAATAAATTTAAATCAAACATGGCGCCCACCTGATGTTATGCGGTAACGGTAACCAGTGACTATTACAACACAACTGCAGTTCCTCATAGGTCACCGCACCACTCACACCGACCTACATTTACACCGTGTGCTGCTTTTAATGAAGTCTTACTAGAAATTAATTGGAGGAGTACAAAACATAGATTAATTGACATAGGTAATATAATATTTTCCAATGTCTCCATTTCTGGGCCGGCGTGGTAGATCCTGCATGGTCCACTCCTGTTCACAGACAATCCCAGTAGTGGGAACGGTATAAGCAGATTATTGCTGTTCTATCATCCACAACATTGTCATCAAAGATCTGCTTACCCCACGTGATCAGATCAGCATCTTATCCCAAATATATTTAACATCTGTTAATCACTGTTTTTCTTTCACGGTTATAACCAAACTTACACTGTCACGTACGGTATGTGCTCCGTGATTTTTAATGATTGTGAGCTTACAATAATTGAAAATCACGTAAGATATCACACCATATCATATTTACATCTGTTAATTCCTTTTAACTCAGCTTATCCCAGTTCAGAGCTGGATATAATGTCTACCAAGCTACGCCACAACACCGGGTCCTCCACCTTCCACACCGTCTGGCCTAGGCACCTTTTCAAGATCATTCATCTAGCTGATAGGCGTTTTACGCTTTGCCCCTTCCTAGCCATCATCTTACAACCATCTATACATCGTTTCCATGGCCTTCTTCTATTCATATCATCTGTCTAGCGTTTCCCAATCATGAGTCGGCTGCCAGTCTTACCGGATGCAGCTGAACAACAGTATTTTACATGGAGCGACTGTCTATCTGACCTCCACAACCCAGTTAGTACTGGGTAATACGATACCCCTTGGTAAAACCGGTTGTCAGATTTTCGGGTCGCTGACTACCTGTAACGTCTGTCAAAGATCTACAAATGACATCCGGGCACGCGCGGCGACTGTTATGCTATTTAGCCACGAGCCCCTCTTTCTTATATACATATAGTTGATCTTATACAAACTTTTTATTTTCCAATACGTATACTTTATTCAATTGGCTTGTACGTCTACAAACCTCAATTCTGTAAAAAGGTGTGACATACGAACCGACAAGCCTACGGGTACATACAACATTGATTGACAGCTAAGGTCTACACGCGAGTGTGTCGCTCAAGCAGCTTTATGGAGTGTCCACACTTATACGAGCCGGTCAGAAAAAAATGCAAAAGTTTGAAAAGTTCATACATAACATGATCCCTGTAATTCCCGAAGGATTAGACAGAGGTCAGTGGCGTAACTATAGGCTGGCAGGGCTGGCAAAATGCCACGGGCCCTCGGCCTTACGGGGCCCCCGGCCCGAGAAGCCGTGAGCTCAGAAGTAATCAAACATTTTAACATAATTTAGTAAAAAATATAAATTTTATATAAGTACTTAAATAAATTAAAAATAGAAACAATTAAAACCATGTAAAAATTCAAACGCATTCATAAGAAAAGGATCAATTGTTATTATAAAATGCACACAATATTATTTTGTAATACTATTGGATTAAAACGTGACGATTTTGACTGGGGTCCCATCCAATGAATTTGCCACGGGCCTCAAATGGTATAGTTACGCTACTGACAGAGGTGTACCTAATAGTACACCTACATTTCGCCAGTTATGTTTAAGTTCCATGTTAATGGGGGCAAACCTAGTGTCCTCAGCTGACACAAAGCCGTGGCTGCTTCTGAAAAAATATTGATGAAAAAGCCAAATAACTGTGCCCGCCCTGGGATTCGAACCCAGGACCTCATGGTCAGCAGTCGCGCTTGTGACTATTAGAGCAACGCGGCAAAGCGCTTTACGACCAGGTCGATATGTTGCCTATGCAATTCAATCGAATAGTCCGTACTCTGTAAGGAGTAGGAATGAGGCATATGACGTCTTTTTCACTTTTAATGCTTATAAGAATGCAGATTTTTCGTCAATAAGCTGTAGAGTTTTTAGCCCATTCTTCTCCGTAGAGATCTACTTGAATTAGGCAACTCCTTCCACAGTAATTATGCCTGTAGCTTCATCTTCCTCTTTTTAGGACTATTTAAAAGTTCTTGTAAGTAGTCTTTTGGAAATATGTAATTGCTTTGACTTTTCATAAGTGTGGTGTCAGCTTTACTAGTGATGTCATACCCAAGTTGAGTATTTTTAGAGCCCGGTGGCGGTGTAATGACATGGTGGATGTCATTATTATTCATGCTTGTATTAAAGGTAGTTGGTTGTTTTGTTTGATATTAGTTTTCAATTGTTTCCAAGGTGATTTGTTACTGTGTGACGATGCTGGAGCCTCTGTTCGAAGGATAGATTAGTTACTTTTAAATCGTTGATGTCAACTCCGTCTGCAGATTTAAATAGGTACCTATTGAATGCTTTCCACAACGAGCACTTAACTGGAAACCTGGAACTTTGTCTGGCAAATCAAGGTGGGAGGGAATAGGGCTTTTAGTCAGGTCTCAGATGTTCCTAATGTTATTCAGACAAGCAGTCATTTTTTAAACCCCAGCTATAATAGGTTCGTCTGTCAATAGTAATATTTATCGTGTTCTGTCTCTAACAACTATACTGGTAGCTTGTTATACTGCTAGCTCACTGGCACGTTGAGTCTTAATTCTAATGTCAGAGTAATTTATTTCAGTAAATACATTAACTTGGTATAAGCCTGAAGCGAAATTGGAATAGTGTAACATAGTTTCATCAACTTTTATTTTAATGTGCTATCCAAAGTTTCCTGCGAAGTACCTTGGTAATGTTTGAGGTATCACGGAGGTCTCGAGGTGATCTTGGCTTTAAGGCCGGAGGAAACGAAAGATTTTTTCACAAAATCCACCCACATGGTAAAAATATGAATCACTTGTAAAAGCTTTACATAAGTAAATGGTTGTAAAAGTGAAGTTGTTTTTCGTTGCGTCATATAGTCTTCAATTTGACAGCGGTAATACAATGCGAGTGAAACCGAGTGTGATTGTGGACAAAAACTGAACAGCTCGGTACAGTGTAATAACTGTTGTATGTACTTACTAATATTATGTCTACTGTGGCTCGGGAAACGGCGTAAGCGCAGAGTGGGCGTCGTCGCCGTGTGCAGTTGTTAGTAAGATATCGCCTTGGAGTTAGTGGTTTTGATTGACATTTGCCCACTACTGTGAAAAAGCTAAATATGGGTTAAAAGTTAAAGTGTAACCAAAAATTTGTCCATTTGAAAATTTCGGTAGCTCATATCATTCCTGTCAATTTTCGATTATCTTTCGCTGATGGCGGGTCGAAAGTTAAAAGGGGAGAAGAGATCATGGTCCTCCAATGAGGCAGTGTAAACTAGTTTCTTATCACTGATAGAATGTCACTCTATCTTCGACCTCAGTTTCATCTTTCGAAGTTAAATGAAATAGTGTTCCATAAAAACAAGTGACTAGCAACAAGTCCCGTCTTGCACACCGACACGTCACTCATTCAGTCGCTAGCAGCCTTGGATCGACGCCTTCAAGTGACACAGTCGAGACACCTACGTTACTAGTGTTGCTAGGTGTTCTACGAAATACATTTGCTACGAGAAACAAGGCTATGGCAACCGGCGATGTTGAAGGATTTTGGACCGCTAAATGCAGTTTACCAACCCGTTCTGGGTCCACGTGGTTGATTACGGCCCACTCCCTCTCCCAGAGAAGAGACCTGTGTCCCAGCAGTGGGAATATTATTGGAGAATTATGCTGAAATACAGTCTTGATGAAAAATTTTCAATAAATCATGAAATTAATAGTCTCACTATCATTGTTGCTTGTCCTACAGAATGCTGAACAATATAGCATCATACCTGCACAGGTGTAGGTACACCCACATTTTGCCAGTTATGTTTAAGTCCCAAGTTACAGGGGTGAGCGTTTTGCCATCAACCGAGCATAAATCCGGAGCTAAACTATATTCGTTACATTCTATTTGTTGATGTACACAAAACGGGTAAAACTCTTTAGTTAAT
Organism: Lycophotia porphyrea; assembly: GCA_950005105.1. Taxonomy (NCBI): domain Eukaryota; kingdom Metazoa; phylum Arthropoda; class Insecta; order Lepidoptera; family Noctuidae; genus Lycophotia; species Lycophotia porphyrea. Next base: position 14,817,276 of record OX465406.1, read on the forward strand.
TCATTGTCTAAAGGAGAATAAAAGTGTTTTGTTAGCCATATCCCCAAGTCCATCAATTTTGCAATTCAAAAGTGACTTACAATAATTTCCACTATTTCAATTCCACAATTGCCAGGCTCCTGACCCAGCAATATCATTCTGAAGTCTTGCAAAGCTGCCGAGTTACAATCAAATTGTAACGGTGAAACCAGTGAGAACAATTGATTCGATTCAAGACTGGCCCATAGATGCGTTCCTAATAACGACTATAGACAAAAACCTTATTTTTTATGCGGACACATTCTCAAATTATATGCAGTTTGAATTTGGAACGGATGGTGTTCTAGAATAGGATTTCCGCCATGATTAATATTCAAATAACTAGAAATAGGTATGAGTAAATAATTAGTAGCTTACATAAACGTTAATTATGTTCGAGGTGTTAAGGTAACCTGTCGGACAAAGTCCTCTGATACTCGCTGATAATTAAATGCGTGTTGAATAATATCTTCTGTTCTGAAAGTCGGCGATTCTTTTCTAGATCTGTTATTTTTATTCACGGTATAAGTTCTCTATAGTTTTTCGCGGGAAATTCTGCTACTCGCCAGAGTTTTTCCAAAGAATAAAGAGAAAAACAATAAGAAAAAAGGCCAAAGAATAACAGACCCAGGTTGACAGAATCTAAGCGGGTTGCAGATCTAAAACTAAGCTATGCCGAAGCTACACTAAGCCAGTTTAGCTAAACTAAGCTAAGATAAACTAAAAATATGTCCCACACCAAAATCTAAGCGAAAGCTCACAACACTGACAAGTGTTGCGAAGTTCAATTCGACGGACGTAACGCTCGCCATGAATCGAATTTTATCGATGAAGAGAGTTCCGATGGTGAATACGTTACACATAGAAAAAGAAGATTAATACTGGCTTATGATTAGCTCACATAGCTTAGTTTGCAGTTTCCACACAAGTATGAAAAACTGCGTCAGCTATACGACCTAAGCTAAACTAACTTAGCTTAGTTCTTGCTCTGCAACCCTTATATGTATGATGTCAGCTAGCATGCACGGACAGGCCCACTTGTAGGCTGTTTGAAATACCAGTCCACACCAACTGTCATATAGGCAGTCGCTCCATGTAAAATACTGGTATGCAGCTGCATCCGATTAGACTGGAAGCCGACCCCAACATAGTTGGGAAAAAAATAGCCAGATTATGATAATAATATCAATAATAGTAATTGTGCACATAGTCGTGTTAGCCAATGGCTTAATAGCCAATAGCCTCGACTAACATCTGAGGAGCAGTTCAGATCCAGCAGTTTTTCTGAACACGGCAGAAACGGCGTATTGTCAGGAGGTTTCTTTCTCAAGAGACCTGACCACCGGTAGCTTGGACCCTGATCCCAATGCTGGTGGACTACTATTTTTTATATATATATATTTTTGTATTTGAAAATGCAATGAGTGTTTTTTTCATCATGCCAGTCTCTTCAAGACGTCTCCATGTCGCCGGTCAAGCTTGATTAGAACATCAAGCCTCATCAAAATGACATTTAAGTTTTAATCATCATAAACAAAAACGCCATGTGCATCACTAATTAGTCGAGAAAGTTAATTTAACAGCAGTAATTCTTACACAGTAAATAAATAAAAGTGAAAGTATATTTATTTATAAAGAAAGTCAGTACCTATTCTACAACGTTGTGAATTTTTATTGATGCTTATCCGCGATGCGAGAATTATATTTTATCTGCCGAAGATAAGTGTTTGTTTTAATGAATGGAACATCCTGCTGCGTGTGGATAAGGGCCGGCAAAAGTAATGAAGTAGAAAACACCATCGATAGATGAATGAATGAATTAAAGATTGTAGACCAGTCTGCGGGGTAGATACTGTAAGATACCAGTCTACGAACTGGTAAGTAGTCTATTTCAAATAAAAGGGCTTCCAGCGACTTTAGCTGTTTAATTTAGATTATGGTCCACGCTTTTGTAAGAATAAAAATCAATTGACAATTGGTGCCATGATAAAAACTATTCTTTTCCTAAATTACTCTTAAAAACTCGTTGAGAATCCGAATGCAGCTATAAACACCCTGCCCAATTTAAGGATGGTTGTAAGCTATAAAACCTTACAGTACCTACCTAATTGCGTAACACATTCAAAATCGCTTTGCCTTTCATTTTGACAATTTCAAACAATATCCATTGCATTATCAACCTTTTTGAGCAGACCTTTTCAAACTGGCTATATAGTGGCTGCATCAGTCGTCTTATTATGCAATCTACGGTCTCTCTGGACTATTTCATTAGGTTCATCATTATCTTCCTGTTTTTTTCCTTTCTCCTCTGTAACCCTCACGCAATCATTTACACCTTTTTCTTTTATTAGTCTATTTCATTAGGTTAGTTAGAGTATATTCCTAAGTTTTCGAAGGAAAAGGACTCAAGTTATACGGAGTCCCGCCTCGACTGAGTTAAGCTGCTGGTATTAAAAGCTCCTCCTTCTCTACATAAGCAGATGATTTGTTCAGCAATACAACAATACCATCATATAATTTCTATTCTAATACCTTGTCGATTTGTTTCACAAAGTCGCTCTGTGATGTAACTGAAAGCAATATCGTCTGTTCATTGAAATGACCGCTCGTTGTCACAATATAATAATGCCTAGTAATGAGATAATAACGTGTAATAGTTTACTATCTGTATGTTACGGACTAATGTGTGGATGACACAGTTCAGCGAGACTGTAGTTACTGTAGTATGGGATTAAAGAACTTTCCAACATTCGGTGGAAATGCGGTTCTACAGACAGACCATCGGCCATTTACTGGTGTGTACAAATCCTGCACTTTAGAGGACTTTAAAATGCTACTGACCTCGATTAACTTGATACCCATCACTGGGCCCAAGTACTTTATAGAGAGAAAACTCGAGTTGTTATTAACAAGTGAAAAACTTAGATTGCCAACCAAACAGAAAAGGACTCGGCACCGGTCCCAGCGGCACACTTTCTTTTATACAAGTGTGTGTCTAATGTATAATTCTCAAGTACTAGTAAATTAAACGAACCCATTAACTGACCCAATACTTTAAGTGGTTTATCACTATTTACTATGATATAACTATCTATAAGCAGCATCAATAAATAACCATTACCTACAAGGCTACAACAAATATGCAACTACTACAAAAAATAAGTAGGCTGACAGCAAGACTATCTATTAATTAGCTTACGCATGTTCCTATGCATAATTACGTGTAAAAAACCGACATATTTTTATATTAAATGATAATTTCAAGAACAACAGTTCTGTCTAGATACATAACTGCATGTTTTAGGTACATAAGTCCGCGAACTGTGACCCATTTGTCGCAGAATGTCAGCTTATCTGCGATGTAGTCATTCTATAATAATGTGCACTTTATTATGAAAACGTTATGGCATCAGTCTCTATTTTTGGATTAGTGCCAGACCATAGACAAAACATGTTAGAGGGTTCGAGATTCACAACAGGTTCCTTGCTTTTCGTACAGGCAACCTATTTAGTTGAAACAGATATACAACCTCCTTGCCTGAATGATTAGACTCTCAAGATTGACAAGTCTATATCGTTGCAATTTTGAGGATGAACCACAGGATGTACCACAAGATGTACTTAAGAGGAAATGCGGGTGGTCGTTTCTCCATACAAACGCTCTCGCCTGTTTTCATTCTGATTTATGACTTTAAAGCTTTGATTTACAGTTAAATAAATATCAACCTATTCTATGTCCTATGTTTTCCTTTTTGATTATACATAATCTGTACAGGCACCTTTACAAAATGCTCAAAATTGCCTATTTAGATCGCCTGTCAACAGAGGCCTAGTGTACAATTTTGACAACTATTAATGAAAAACGAAATTTCTTTTATTATTCACTTATGAAATATCTTTTAAATTGGTCGTTTATTGGCGGCACTTGGGAGAGGCCTATGTCCAGCAATGGACGTCTTTCAGCTGAAATGATGATGATGATGGTCGAATATTGGAGTGGGAAATAATGGAGAGCCAAACCTCGCATTATGACTTTTTACTGTAGTTGTCCTTATCGCACCTATCTCGAAGTCGCGTTCGAAGAGCGACAGCGTTAGTTTCTTTAATACCTACCGCTTTTCATTTTCATTCATTGCGTGACTTAAGAAGTTCGATTTGTATTTTAGTTTGATTACCTTTTATTTGGAGACAGGTTATAGTAACATCATCTCTTGTTTTGATTACTATTATTATAATTCTGCTTTAGGAATTCCTAGACTTTGATGATCTAACAGCGGTCAATCACGAGAACTGCTTAATGATTGATGATTCTCAGAGTTCGCAAAACTTTTACATGACTAATTACAATTCGCTGCCTACCTACATTTGTTTATTGTTATTACTGTTGAATTGAAATAGCATGATGCTTTATGTTTCTTGCTCGGACTTTTTGTGTGCAACCTCCTTTGTTTTGTTTGGTTTAGTTTTTAATTCACGCAATGTCTATGTCTCAAGAGGAGCTCGTGGCTAAACAATAACAGCCGCTCGGGTCGATCTTTAGGTTAAGCCGTGCTTGCCTAGGTTGGTCTGTGGATGGGTGACCACCCATTACATACCGAGTTTCCTCCGTGCCTCGGAAAGCACGTTAAGCCGTTGGTCCCGGCTGTCATTTGAAGATCTTTGACAGTCGTTAAAGTAGTCAGTGTCCCAAAAAGTCTGACAACCAGTCTTACCAAGGGGTATCGTATTTCCCAGTAGTAACTGGGTTGTGGAGGTCAGATAGGCAGTCGCTCCATGTAAAATTCTGGTATTCAGCTGCATCCGGTTAGACTGGAAGCCGACCCCAACATAGTTGGGAAAAGGCTAGGCAGATGATGAATGTCTATGTCTCAAAATTCAATGTAGTTCATTCCTATTTATTTTGGTCTTCATCGATGACGTTACTAGGTGAACACAGTCTGAACAAAAAGAAACGATGGCTGGTCTACGTCAGATCCTGCTGCACTATCAAATTCACAGATAATTATTATTGTTGACACCTATCTAGACATTATGGTATAGTTAGTCTGGTAGTCTAGATGTGTTTTCTTTTCCGTGATCGTCCAAGTAGGTAGGTAAGCAAAATTACCCAAAGAGGATTGAGAACTTTTACAAGAAATAATTGGTATTACTACTGAGTACTAAGAATGATTCAAGACTTTTAAATCCAAAATAAAGGACCTCAAGAGAACCACAAATAAAATCATTAATTCAAATGGGACAACAACGTAATCAGTGTACGAATGTCACACAAACCCACATGACATAAGTTGTTTGTTTATGACGAATGCGATGACATCATCCAGATATCACCTGACCAATTTAAATTGATACCTCTCGGCCCGCATCTAAATCGTTTAATAGTACAAATAGAGGTTATAACGGGAATTCACAGTGTCCACTCAAAATGGCCGCCGCATAAGTGCATTTCTAAATTTAAACCAAGGTGATGATGTCAGGTGCGTTGTGCCTACTTTTTTACTGTTACCAAGTTATTAAATGAATCGTTTACTGTCTTAAATAGGTATTTAAGATAATTGGTTGTAACAATGGATTCTTCTACTTGTGTGCTACGTGTCCACTGTCCAATGTTCATGTAGGTCGTGATATTTTTGGTCATAGATAATAGAATATCTTATCTGTGGATTATGTCATGGCTCCCAAAGTTGTTTGTTTATCGTCCATTCCATTATAAATTGTTGTTGATCATCAACGGATTAAGGCAGTTACCTTCGGCAAGCTCATTTAATACTTGGAAACTTATATTTTTATTTGAATCCTGACGTAAGTCGTGTCGTGTCAATCAAGGTGATTAATGGAGTTGATAGAAACGAAACAATCAAATAAATAAAAATCTTTATTATATACATTAAATTATATTGTTGAAAACAATTTTAATCGTAATATAACTTCGGTTATTGAAGCACTCTATAATTTTTCTTTGTATGCCCATGTTTGGAGACATTGTAACTTTAATATAAATACATAAAGAGTGTCTATCAGCCTTAGAAATGTTCAGATCTTGCTCTCAATGAGGCCAGGCATGGAATCACTAGGAATGTATACAATTACATAATATATGCCCACGAGTCGCATAATGTCATATCCGGGGTTTTAGTCGTGCGTTCTGTTAAAAGTTAGAAAGCATGTCTTTTCATTCAAAACACATCGTAGGAATCATTAATGTTACTTAAACATAAAGTAACGAGTAAATACAATGGCAATGTACTATGTGTATGAGAGAGCGGCACGCACCCTCTAGTGGTGGTCGTCAAGCTCCTGCTCAGCCTCCTCGTCGAACTCTGCGTCCTCGTCGGCGGTGGCCTCCTGGTACTGCTGGTATTCGGACACCAAGTCGTTCATGTTGCTCTCCGCCTCGGTAAACTCCATCTCGTCCATGCCCTCGCCGGTGTACCAATGCAAGAAAGCCTTGCGCCTAAACATAGCGGTGAACTGCTCCGAGATGCGCTTGAATAGCTCCTGAATAGCGGTGGAGTTGCCGATGAAAGTGGCGGCCATCTTGAGACCACGAGGTGGGATATCGCACACGGCGGTCTTTACGTTGTTCGGGATCCATTCCACGAAGTACGACGAGTTCTTGTTCTGGATGTTGAGCATCTGCTCGTCCACCTCCTTCATGGACATGCGTCCACGGAAGATGGCAGCCACGGTCAGGTAGCGGCCGTGACGCGGGTCGCATGCCGCCATCATGTTCTTGGCGTCGAACATCTGCTGTGTGAGCTCGGGCACGGTGAGGGCGCGGTATTGTCTGCTTCCGCGGGATGTGAGGGGAGCGAAACCGGGCATGAAGAAGTGAAGACGGGGGAAGGGAACCATGTTGACGGCAAGTTTGCGGAGATCAGCGTTCAACTGACCGGGGAACCTGAGGCAGGTGGTGACACCGGACATAGTGAGGGAGACCAAGTGGTTGAGATCGCCGTAGGTGGGTGTGGACAGTTTGAGTGTGCGGAAGCAGATGTCATAAAGGGCCTCGTTGTCGATACAGTAGGTTTCGTCTGTGTTTTCTACGAGCTGGTGAACTGAGAGAGTCGCATTGTAGGGTTCGACGACGGTGTCTGATACTTTGGGTGAGGGGACGACTGAGTATGTGTTCATGATTCTATCGGGGTACTCTTCACGGATCTTTGAGATAAGGAGTGTACCCATACCGGAACCGGTACCACCACCAAGTGAGTGTGTGAGCTGGAAGCCCTGTAGGCAGTCACATGACTCTGCTTCCTTGCGTACGACGTCTAATACTGAATCGACCAGCTCAGCACCCTCGGTGTAGTGACCCTTAGCCCAGTTGTTACCGGCTCCTGACTGTCCGAACACGAAGTTGTCCGGTCGGAAGATCTGTCCGAAGGGTCCCGAGCGCACCGAGTCCATGGTGCCGGGCTCGAGGTCGACCAGGATGGCGCGCGGCACGTACTTGCCGCCGGAGGCCTCATTGTAGTAAACGTTGATGCGCTCCAGCTGCAGGTCTGAGTCGCCATGGTAGGCGCCGGTGGGGTCGATGCCGTGCTCGTCGGAGATAATCTCCCAGAACTGGAACAAAAGTGTTACCGTTAGCAGAACGAAAAGCAGTGGTGTAGTGAGCGCGGTATAGAATGCAGTCAATTAAGATGCCTACACGAAAGCTCTTGGCGGACTATTTGTAAGTGCGCCGTCGCTACTTTCCAACCGGTTCTGCGCCGTGTTAATATCACGGGAGAGTCGTCCCTACCGAATGGCGTTCGAGTTTCAATGGACACTTTCGTGATTCTATTCAAATGTAGTTTTCTAAAGGTTATAAAGCTCAATGAACCGTCGTATAAGGTAGACAGGATACATAATACATCATTAATGAACGCTCAACTTCGGGAAGGGTTACGCAAGACAATGGCATGAGTTATGACGGCGGCACAATAGCTCGCCTCGACGACGGCGACGCCCACGTCCTCCCGTATTTGGTTTATCCTGCCGTATAAGCGGAGAATGTCTCGAACGACTCGGCTTATTAGCATTCAATTTTTCGATGCCCCTTGAAATCCGCGACCTGATTTCAGGGCTGACGGCCATATGGTCGCCGAAATTTCGCAATGAAACAATTACTGTATGTTTATTTTCGAGATTAAAGTACGTAACATACTCGTAGTTGCGGATATGTGCAATTAACTGACGTAATAGCCCCGCCTACCAATTTGGTGATCAGAAGTCGGAACCAAGTTTTCGGAAATCGCCGATACTTGTATTCACTAAAAGCTTACCACATCATAAATCAATTTTTTAACGCTTACGTAATTTGTTAGAGTGCTGGTGAAAATACTTAGCAACACAAGGTTGTATGGAGCGATCGCTGTCGTTTTGTTGGTACATTAAAATTCAGCGGCGTGTGCGCGCCGATCCTAGTGATGTCATCTGCGAGTGGGTACAACTCGACATGTACAAATATGGTAATATGACTAACATGGCTGCCTTTTTGGTTCAGGGTTTAACTTCAACTCTTGCTTATTTAGCGTGGATGTTTAAATTAACTCGAGTATTTATGAGGCGTTCGGTATTTTTAGAATGAATTGATTTCGATTTTGGATGTTCTTGAAGTGTCTCCGAGTTCTTTGGCATCGCCAAAAATGGTTTGGGGGATTAGTTTTAAAGCATTTTATTATCTAGCTGGATTAAACCATTTAAGTGTCCATTTATGGTATCATAAAACATTTTACTATCTATAAATGATTACTGTCGTCGATGACAAATTTTGGTGGAAAGGTGGCCAATTTTTGAGATGCGAAAAAGAAATAGACTTCATTTTGTGGTTCCGCAAACTAGACTTTGACATGTCCAAAAAGGTAGATAATGTCTGTCATACTGTCTTTATATAATAGCATAAAAATCTCGATAAAAATCCAATCCGCAATACGTCAATTCATCAAGACTTTCATAGATGACATTGTAATGATTTTTAATAACAGCGAAAAGTGAAAGGCCTGTTCGAAAGGTTTGCTTTCTGAGCAACAAGATAGAGCAAGCAAGTCGAAAGTATCGTGTGAACAGACGAAGGGAAACTATGGCGTCTTGTAATGGTTTCATGGTCGTAATACTATTACCATTGTGTTAGATTTCACCTTACAGTCCGTTCTCGATGTGTCTGACTTTCGCAGTTTTGAACATAATGAATGAGGTTTTGTGTCTGACTTTTTGCTATGCATCTTTTTGAATAGAAACATTACGTAATGATGTATCGTTTTCATTATTTTCTAGCTAGACATGTGAACGGACAACTGCGTCCTCAAAAGTAATCATATCTGCTATTACATTTATTTTCTGTCTGATACTCGGAGTCATTTCCAATCAATTTAGACCTTGCAAATTCCGGAGTTCATTGCTCCAGAATTTAACACAGTTTATTATTGTTGGCTCCATCGCTGACTTCCTATAGTTAAACCATCTGAGATATGCATGCTGGGCATTATAGTTATATGGTAACGGTACTGCGCATGCATCTGTATGGCGTACCACGGCTACTATGGCCGCTATTTATAAATGGGCGTCGACCGGCTGCCGTCGGGTCGTTGAACTCTCTAATCTTCAACTCTTGCCAAACGTTTGATAAGATAAGGTCACTTATGAACACAATTAAGAATGAGAAAAGCCAGATCTTAATGGTCATTTTAAATGCGGTTGTACGAATTACTCTCTGGTGCCTCTTGATTGTATTTTATCGTTCCTATTAACTTTGTAGTTCGTTGTCTGATAAATCGGTAATTGATCGTGAAATCGGTTTTAGATTAAATGTACGTAACCGATTCTCAATTCATTTTTAGGTTGTCTCTTTTTGTTACAAGATGTTTTCCGTAGTATATCACTTTTCCTCTAAGTTTTTCTACTCAGATTTAATTACTTCTTCTTTTATGATTTCATCTTGTCTCATTCCAGTGTGTGCAAATTTCTCCTAACTGTTTCGTTATAAGCCATATCAATAAATTACTTAAAATGATTCACGGCACAATGATCTTTATAAAAAACTGACCGACGTCATAGACAATTTTCTCGGGTAGTGAACGGATGAAATTGCTCGCAACTATCTGATTTTATACACTGCCAATAGTTACTATACACCATTTACTACAACGATGAGTAATATTAAATATATTGTACCTACTCATATATTTTGCTTACATGGTTTTTGCTGTAGTAATTTCCAAGGCTTGCTTACGCATCATAGTGGCAAAGTTTACTAGTCAATGATGTCATTTAATAATGGGGATAAAAATTGGTTGTCTGTAAAGTTGGTTTACGAGCGATAGTTTAACGTGACAACGTCATAAAATCGAGTGGAAGAGAGAAATTACCTATACAACCTAACCTTCTAACCTAGCTGTAGACTGGGGCACTTTTTCGTACATGCAGCGCCGGCGTTCATCGATTTAATAGACGTTGTCACGTCAAAAATTAGCCCACCATATCTGTGATAAAGTTAGATGGAATTTCCGTTACAGTATCGACACCTCTGTTATAAAATACATTTTCAAAATGCCACTCTTCATAAAGATGTTAACACAGCTGTTCGAGGTATTCCTGTATGTATATCTGACTCGCATTCAAATACCAAGACTGAATGATTCATAATTCTGACTAACTACATATAATGACTTACAGACGTAAATAGTCATGAGAGCTTGCTCAATCAACAATCTGTATTTAAATTCGATGAGAACTCTTTGGAGCAACATCGTTAGTTTTTGAAAGGTTCTTGTTGATAAATACGGGCTAAATTTAAGTTTTTTGATGTTGGTAGCTCTTCGTATTGATGTTACTCTTTATTTTAGGGCGTTAGACGATTTATGTGATCTTGTTTTGGATTCAAAATAAAGTAATGCGCGCGCGCGTTTACTGATTTAAGAATTTGGATCTTCTGAAGCTTTTAAACATGTGTCATGTCAATATACGGAGACTGAGGACGCTTTTACACTCTTTGGAATTTGCTATCCTGAGAACTGCTCGCCATAATATATAGTGAGTTTTCTCCTTGCAAGCGATTCTTGTTAGTTACTCCGTTTCTCTATTTTAATAGCTTCAATACAAGCAGTCACGAATACTTCGAAAACACTCACAGGAGCATAGACGATAGTTTTCCTGTTAAATTCAATCCGTAATCGTATCAAACATTGAATTAAAAACGAGAAAGATTGTTAACTTCTACTTAATTGACCTCGATTTGTCTCAAAGGCTTGTTGTTCAAGCGTAATGCTGACACAGCTTGTATGTCAATAAGAATTGGAACAAATCCAAGTAAAAAAACATAATTAGGAAAATTTTCTGTAAGTGTTGAGGCGTTAGACCATCGTATTGCATGTTTTTCATGCATCAACGATAAACAGCGGTAGTTTCTCTGTAGTATTTGATAAAGAAAGTATTTTAATTACTGTTAATTTGCAAAGTAAGTAGCTAAGCTAAGTGGGACGCCGCCTTATTGGTTATCGTCTGACGGATTTGAAAGATCTGGAAGAAAAATTGACATAGCAACAGGACTGTTCAGAGGGTCTAGATTAAAATACGGTGATGGAAATAACAAAAATGTATTGGATTGAAGTATCTAAGCTACCGAAAACTTTGGCTATTCTGTTGAAAATCATTGTAGATACATAAAAAGCTTGGAAAGCGATTGCTTCTTGTCTGTGCCATAAGTTTGTATTTAGTGCAGTTTTTTTAGATGCATTTGACATCTGTCATATTCCGTCAAGTGTGAACTTGTGTCTAGAGATCATAGCTATTATCTAGTCTTCCTATATTATCTTAGAATCGAAACTTTTCTAAATGAATTACAGTGCAATCTTGGCCTGCAATTTTCCTATGATTGTTATTTCAACTTCAATTTAGACTTCCTTCTCAAGACGATTCAATCACGACTTGAATTATACGACCATAAACCGATACGAGTGTTGGAGAAAGGAGATCTCAACTCAGCTTGATTTACGTCTGTCAAATTGAAATGAAAATCATTCTTTAAGACTGACATTTACTATGACGATTAAAAAAGGATTTATGGTCGCAAAACGAGTATGTAATAGTTAAAACAAGTTTATTATTTAGATTAATTCGTGGGTGATTAGATTCTCAACCAGTTTCATATGTAAAATCTCCGTAGTTTAAGTATTGACCAATGAAATGGTGCCACATATTTCAGTGACGGCAAGAATGTCTGCCTATTTTAGAATGTTATTTGTTAACGTAAGTACTTGCATAATTAAGTATGGACTTTCTAGAAGCCTCGTATCAAGATCTATAACCAGTAAAGTAGTTTGTTGATAAAATATATCCGGAAAAACCTATGACCAAATCGACAGGAACAAGTTTTATTTTTAAGAACTGAAAAAACTGTCTATGATATAGGTACGAAGCGTCGAGACATTTTTTATGTTTCAAAGATTTGCAACTCAATTCTAATGTCATTGTCTTTTGTTGACCTTTTGATAAAAAATATGATTGTCTATCTACTCTACAAACACACATATTTTGTAAGCTACATTTTAGCGGTGCAATACAGTTTTTGGTCATGCGTGTTAGGGGATGACAGTGGTGCCCTCCTTACGGGTGCGTTCGAGCGCGAAAAATAACCGTTCAGTCGTTGTCTATTCCCGAATTATGAACGGAGCTATGCAAGAACACAACATTGTACCGTTCGACCTAGTTTTATATGAAAAATCACTTAACAATGGCATTTCCTACTACATTATTATAAAAGTTACAGTAATCAACGGACTAACATTACTATAAGTACAATTCCGATTGTATTTATTTTCTAGCGGATTCCACGTTTTCCGTTAGCAACAGCAACGGTTCCCGTATCGGTGACTCTAAAATGAAAACCACAGAGCGGGAATACATACCTTAGCTCCAATCTGGTTTCCGCACTGGCCGGCTTGAAGATGCACGATTTCCCTCATATTTGATTATTAAAAAATACTTTGTTTGTTATAAATAATTTAAACACTATACGCGACTCTCGCACTACACAACTCGCAGATTTGATCAACCGGCCGGGCCGGTGGGGATTTTTGAGGCTTGCTTCGCCTCCGCGCTGCGGCCGGATCGCGGACTGTGATTGGTCGGTTGCCACAGCACGCTGCCAACTTCACGGCACGCGAGACGCTTATCAATTCTAAAATGGAATCATCCCACATTTCTATGTATGGATATTGTCGCGATTGTAGATTATTGACGGTCGTTCGTTTAGAAACATCAGTTTTTTGAGGTGTGACAGCAAAAAGTTTGCGTGTCTCTTTTTTAATTTAGTATTTTCTTTTTTTTTATTGCTCTTTTGTTTTTGGTTCTCTTTGACATGAATGCGTGCCAGGAAGTGATCACACGTGTATTTTTGACGGGAACGGGATAGTTTTGTGCGAATAGTTTATACCTATAGCGTGTCATGGCGTCCGGCACCCCTGCTTACACCCCCTAGACACGTAACTGTCTGTTGGTTCGATAATCGCTAGTTGTCATGTAACTAAACGTGAACCAGACTGATAGGTAATTAACTTCATTTAAATTTTTATTAATTTCGTTTTTCGGCAAAACGGGTTTGTTTCCTGTTTATTTCATAGTTTTGCCGTCGAAATTGGAATATAGAATAGGTGAAGAGTAATATTATTATGTTAGGTATTCTCCAACTAGCTTTATCAATACATCTTAAAATATAGATGACCATTCCTATCTAATCTTACTGGGCCGAATCAATAGAGAACATCCCAATTCAATTTATTTGCAGATAGTGATCAACTCAATGTTAATAACAATATCGATAAAGTTTCTACACTAAACAAAGACACCTGCCTCGTTGGTCTAGTGGACACAAGCGCCTCTGCGGAGCATGATCTCTTGGGGTTCGATTCCTAGGTCCGAAAAAGAAAAGTAGTGAAAAGGAAATGCGCCGGCTGATGTCAATAAGTTCGCCCTCTATGGCGAAATATGGATGTACTATATAGCTCCTGCACCTGCCTAGCCTTTCGGCGGTTACATGCGTGATGATGTGTATATTTTAAAAATAAATTAGTCAAGAAATTTACGGGGTCAATCCTTCAAACCTGCCTATCCTATTATTATCGCACGCCGTACAAAGCATTTGAGGAGGTGGGCGAGGGAAGACGCGCGGTGTGACAACAATAGAACGATCGTCAATTGTCAGCTCTTGTCAGATAGGTCATAGGTCAGCGCCAGATGCTTTAATTTGAAGAGAACACATTCTTGGGGCATGGTGCCATCTTTACGTGAACATATCCTCACATCTGGTATCTGTATAGAGTGTTAGGTAAAGGTGACATTCAAGAGAGCCTGGAATGGTCTAATTGAAATAAATGCTTTGAGTTTGAGTTGAGTTGAGATGATGCTTCCTAAGTACACCCATATTTCGCCAGTACTATGTATAATAGGGAGAACCCACTACCAGGAAAAGATCCAGATTCCGAACTGTTACTGAGCATTGAGGAATTGAACCCGAATTGAAACCTATGAACTGCGCTGCACCAGTAAACCGATTCGTTGCGGATGGCACGCCTCCCGTGCCATCATTCTTTTTTGCATGTGACGTTAGGCACGGGAGCCGTATCATTCTGAAATCGATGGTAACTCCTTCAAATTAACTTTTAGGGAGATCTATTCGAAACAACGGCAGTCGTGTCACGTTATTTTTGTTCAGCGCCACAGCTATAAGTTTGACAAATTGGACATCGCAACGACTCGGTTAAGACGTCTTAATTTTTTATTTTGGTCAGCGACAGTTTTCCTTATTAGACACTTTTCTTTAGGTAACATTAAAATTGATACAGTTTTTGAAGTGAGAACTTCTTTAGGCGCGTTGAGCATTTTTTGGGTGAACAAAAATCATGGAACTCGTGTCAACGTCACCGAACGTTTTCCATGAGCATATGTATACTGTGTATATATGTGTACTTTTTGGATGAATTCTACTGATAAATAAAACAATTCATACGAAATTATTCCCTAACCATTCTTTGGCGATTTAAGTGAAAACGAAGTAACTTTTGAATTGTATCGACGAGATTATTATTTTTGAATCATTTTTGGTTTATAAAGAACTCTTTATGATCAAGGATTAAAGTTTAAATTGGTCATTAACACTTCTTTTCTTTACAAACCAAAAATAATTCAAAAATAATAATCTAATAGCTCGAAAATATAATTCACAATTTATTTAGTTTTCACTTCTATCGGCAGTCCCCAACGACGGCCCCGCATGTTTTTTTTTACTTTAATTAAGTAAGTATATCTAAGAGCCTAGCCTAGACAAAGTGATATTCTATCTGCGAAAACAATGATGAAAGTCTAAAATGTTTTGGATTGACTTTCGCCAGTCAAAAGCCAATCCTGTTGAAGTCATTGTTGAAATACGGTAAACTCTGTGTAACCACACCTTAGGCAAACATTTTTATAGTTCAACGGGTGTTTGTAGGGCAGAGCATAGCAACAGGGAGTCGTGAGTTCGATCCCCCGACGACTCAATCTTATTCTCCAGTGCACGGCTTACCTCGTTGATAGACAATTTTTTAGAAATTAGTTTTCATATAAAATAACTGTAAGTAAAACTATGACGTAATAGCTGGTTCTGTGTACCTACATCAGTAACTATGAATATTCATTACTGAATGTGTCAACATTGATAATAAAACAATGTCAGCTGGCGGACCATAACCGTAACCACAGAGTAGAGTCATCACAGATCTGACTCTTAGATGAGAACATCATCTGTCTTGGCACTCTTGGCTTTTCCCATCTACATTATGTTGGGGTCGGCTTCCAGTCGAACCATGCGGCGTTTGCATTCTGCATGGTGACGCAGCTGAATACGAGTATTTTACATGGAGCGACCGCCTATCTGATCTCCACAACACAGGGAAAAAATATCCTGGGAATGAAACCCCTTTCCTAAAGCCCTACATATTTTTCAGTTCAGTCCTTCATGATTATATCATCTTTTGAATCTGCATCTGTTCTTTAGTCTAACTTTTTTTGAAGTGAAAACTTCTTTAGCGGCTTTGTGCACTTTTTGAGACGGGAAGATCGAATCGTCAGATCGAATCGGTGGCGCAGGGCGCTTGCGCGAGTGTGCGTATAATTTAAGTTAGATGGCATTGTTTCAAGTTTTCACTTCTGCAGGCACCCCCGGAGTGCAACCCGTTGTTTTTTTTTTGGCTGGTAGCCATCCCCATCCTATTAATTTCTTCGTCATACTTTCTTGTGTTATTGCAAGACAAACGTCTCTTCTCCCTCATACATAAAAAAAAGCATTTACATGTTTTTTTTGAAGAAGCAAATTTATTATAGGAAGAGCTAAAGCTTTAGCGTTCTAACAATCTGCTTATCTTCACGAGAAAAATGCGTAAGTTTTGATAGACCGGTCTTAGACAAGTCTAAAATGTGTTGAATTGACATCAGCAACCGCCAATCAATCAGTTTATGCAAATACTTTTGAAAGTCTGTGTAGCAAACACTCTGATAAAAAAATATTTGCCACTTGCCCCAGCCCTCTGGTTTTTACCAAAAGTTTTAATTCATCTATATAAATATTAAATAAGCACATAACATAAATATCAGTTTTATTACAAACATCTGTGTCCTTACTATGTTATCCACGCTCTGTGCTCAAGGCAACATGACTCAAGTTAGAATAATATGCCGTGTTTTACTCTTTTTCCTTCATTTATAAACTGTTTAGCAATGAAATGAGTATGTAATGACTTAATCCAATACTTAGTAATGAAAGAAACTTGTTAAGTCGGGTAAGGTTTGAATCGTAATGAGACCCAAGATACTACCTTGTGGCACCGGTATATGAAGGAAGCCCGTATTTGGTAGTTGACTTCTCATCATCATCATCATCAGCCTTTTTAATGTTCCCACTGCTGGGACACAGGCCTCCTCTCTATGAGAGGGAATGGGCTATAATCTACCACGCGACCCCAGTGCGGATTGGTAGATGTCACATGTCTTCGAATTTTCGGTTCTAGGACATGCCGGTTTCCTCACGATGTTTTCCTTCACCGTTTTTGAGAGCAGTGGTGATGAAATAAATTACACAAAGTAATGCGCCTGCCTGGGTTCGAACCCACGACTTACTGTTCGTAAGTCGGGGTCGCTACCACTGGGCCACCGCTGCTCTCTATGTAGTTGACTACTACTTTCTGTTATTATGGACTTAGGGGTTTGTCGGAGTAATCACAGGTTAATACATTTTATTAAACTTCAAAGAGTTGGTAAGAAAACATAGTTTTAGCGTGCAATATAGTGTCAAAAGCTCAGTTATTTTATACGAAGATGTTTAACTATCTTTTCACTACTCTTCATCAAGTTACTACAGAATTATCTCAGCCAATAAGTATCAATATTGATATTGTCCACTAAAAAGATTTTATTACCCGTCCTCATGAACCTTGTCATCTTTTACGACCCATTTAAGTCAATGGGTCATTCATTTCCTGATAATGAAACTATCAAAGTTATCAAAGACTAAACCAGCAATAAATAGGACTAGATACAAACAGTATTTGACCACAAATATACCGCAAATCAAGTAATACCAATCAACATAGGCATCAGATAACGGGAACTAAATAGGCTGGTTGTAAAAGGTATGATTGAGATTTTACGATGCCTCGAGATAGTACCAGTAGATGTATTTAGATTGACAACACTGAATTAAGTGAGTTATAAAGATTACATCTAGCTTGTAATCCCTGAAAGGTTAGGCAGATTTATTTTTACGACACCCACATTTTGCCAGTTAGATTTTAGTCCCATATGTAACAAGGGGCGTGACTATTGCCATCACCGGGCACAATTCCTGGTCCCAGAAATTTCTGATTGAAAATCCATAAGACATTGTTCGATCTAGTAATGTCGCCCAAAACCACATGTGAAACAGTAGCGCTTAGGACCACAAAACCAACGAGGATTGTGAAAAAAAAGTAGTTCACCTCAATGTCCTTTCTTTGGTATTATTTGTCGAATACCTTAATTTTGATTTGCGTTACACATTTATTGATTGACATATGCGCGCATTGAATGGACAGCTAGGTCCATTAAAATCTGTAAGGGGGGCTTTTTAAAAAAAAACCATATCAGGCGACATCCTATAGCCGCCAGAACTACGTCATTTTATAAAAGCTGAAACAGTTTCTATGGAAGTACAGACGCCAGCAGGTCAAGCTACCCGAAACTGTCAGATTTTCCCAACCAACTTTGAACCTAAAGCTTTAGAGATAAAGTTGAAAATTTATTAAAGAAATTTGACAGATTGTAGTAGCTTGATGTGCTGGCGTCTGTACCTTACTATAGTAGCGTCGCGTAGGTAAGAACAATTGGACAATATGATAAGTCGGTTGTGGTGGCTGACGTAGGTCTAGCGTTCCTGGGATCTCCCTCCATTTTCTACCATTGACTACGGAACCCTAAAAATTGCCGTATAAAAGTGTTTCTACAAACATACGAGTACCTAAGGCACGCACCTCTGATTTTTCGGATTCACGTGTGTATTGTATAATTATCACTTGCTTCGGTGAAGGAAAACATCGCGAGGACACCAGCATGCCTGAGAGATATTTCTTGACGGCATGTAATGCCCAGTCAGAGGCCCATGGGTAGCATAAAAACTCTGACACCAGGTTAGGCACTAACCACACGATAAAGAGAGAGAGAAAAGCAAACATATTTACAGAAATTAGTATCATTAATCAGATTGACAACATCAAATCATAATACGTTGTTTATGATATCGTAATACGTTCTGCCCACGCAGATATTACGCACATTATTGTGAAGTTCAGTTGTGACCAAATAAGAGCGAGTAGGTAATAAGATTGTTGTGAATGGTGAGTTACCAATGTGGTTTAAATTTACGAGTCGTATTGTTTACTTGCAGATGATAATAGTTTGATAACACTTACGATAATTTAGCCGATTCGAACAATATTGCAAACGGCAGACGATATTGTTGCCATCGTGGGTGAAACCTGGATGAGGCTGGCACAAGAGCATGGAGCTTGGCACGGGCAAGGAGAGGCCTATATCCAGCAGTGGTTGAAGACGGTTGGGTTGTAGATGATGATAATCCTGAAACCACATTGCCCCAGTAAATATTATACGGACTCAAATTGTTAAATTTGCTCAATAGGCCTATATGCTCTATTTGCTACTGGTAACAATTCTGCAATGAATTCTTGGTTTCTAATCCCTAATTGTGCAAAAAGCGTCATTATGACAGATCGTTATTAGAATGGATTCCAATAATGAGTTAGGAAATTATATTGCATTTTAGGAGTACGGGTTTGTCATTTGTAGGTCTTTGACTGTCGTTACAGGTAGTCAGTGGCCCGATAGCCTTATATCCAGTCTTACCAGTCGTCCAGGCTATCGTATAACCAGTAATTGGGCTCCGGAGGTCACATAGGCAGTCGATCCATGTAAAATGCTGGTATTCATCCGGTTAGCCTGCAAGCCGAACTCAACTAGTAGGGTAATGGCTAGGCTAGGCAGATGATAATGAAGACTACGAAGTATCTTTGATTGCAAACACAACACAGCAAAAACAGATTACCCAAACAATGTTTATTATTTTCAAATAGAAATTTCCAGGTGAACTTCTCAATATCGAGTGGTCTGGCCGTCTGACATCAATTCTTAGACCGATAGAGTCATAGAGATACAAATCAGTATGTAATCACTTCTAAATCAAGTTAACATGTAATTTACTATCAAAATAACCTCCATAAAAGGGCTAAACATTCTACTATGCCCGTAGAAGGAAAACCTCGTATTAACAACTGAATGTTGGCAAGTTCTAGTTAATGATTTTGATGCCAAGGTCGACAGTCGTAGCTGTGAAGCTGTCTCATCGTTCAATCGGTCATCTTTCACAGAAATCGGATGGAATTGTCAGCTTGCGGTTACAGAAATACTTGAAAATAACTTATTTGGGTCATAACAATTCATAAACAGATGCATCTGTGAATTGGAATTGTTTTTTTTTTTAGCTGAAACTGTAACAGGAAAATGTTGTGTAGGTAATAATTGTTTACTCGTATGGATACGCTAAATGAAAACGTGTTGGTAAAGAAGGCCACATGTCAGTGGTGACAAAGCAAGTATAGCTGGCTGCTTGCTCTATTTTAACTCTGTAGGGACTCCGCTCGTCTAGCTCACATAGCAAAAACCCATAAGTCAATCGAGCCACGAACTTATTTAGCAAATTCAAATTCCGGCCTGGTTTAAAAAAAAAAACCGGCCAAGTGTGGGTCGGATATGCGCTTGAGGGGTTCCGTACCATCGTAGTGGGGAGCCCCCTTTAATTTTTAATTTATTTTTATGATTTGTTGGTATAGCGGCAACAGGAATACACATTTTTTTTAAATGTTCACTGTCTACCTTTTACGGATCATGAGATACAGCCCGCTGACGGACAGCGGAGGTTTAGTAATAGGATCATTTGCTGGACCTGAAAATTTTGAATCCTCTAATCTTCAAATACTCCTCGTCTGAGCTGAGATGTTTACTTACTTACGCACTATTACTTACACTATCGACCAATTCTCCGTCTACCACGCCCAATTCATCCCCGCATATTGCAATTTCAACACTAATCGCCACAAAACCCAGCTTTCAGCGTCAGAAAGGTCTTGCGGTCATCGTCCCGTTCATCTAGCACGCGCTAAAGTTCATCTAGGTCGGAACTATTGATTGTTGCACTGCGCGGAAGCTACCATAGAGCATAGAGTTATGTTTGTCTATGGGCGTGTTCTGTGCGTTTTGCGCATGTCGCTTTTGCAATGGAGATTGCAATTAGGCTGAGGGTGATGACGTCGTTATGTAATATATGGATTATGGCTTACATTTTCAATAAGCTAGATCTCGTCTTTGGTAGTGCACCATAATAAATAACATAATCCCACAAACAGATTGATTGACATCTTGTTATGACGACGGATTATAATTCTATTAAATCTGTAGGTACTTTCAAATAGGCAAGGGTCATATCGTATGGTTATTGTCTATGAGTCAGTCAATCAATCAAATCAATTATCAACTGTAATTAACACGCCCTTGCTAAAATTGACAAATGTCGCTAATTGGGTGTTATACCAACGTTATTTTGACAAGTACCTATATATTTTAAGAGAATTTCATCAACAAACACTAAGCTCTTCAACAATCTTTCTAACTGAAACTCTTACAGCGAATTGAGTTTATCCGTAATACTTGAGTATTCAACAAAAACAGGATTTTGCTAAACTTGGTTTAAACAAGAGAACTTTGTCTGAAGATAAGTAAAAACAGAACACAAATAAGTTTCACACATGTTTTTTCGTGAAGATAACAAAGACACATAACTTTGTCTTTATAACTTAATACCAGAACAATTTCCAAAGCCCAAAGTAATCATCTGTCTGCCTTTTCCTAAAGCTGAATATCAGTGTTTTGCATGGAACGCCTATCTGATCTGCACAATCCAGTTTCTGGGTAGCACGATACCCTATTGTAAGACTAGTTCTCAGAATTTCGGGCTACTGATCTGTAAAAACTGTGTCTCAAGTAAAGGATAAAATTAATACTAAAATTAGGTCAGACCAGACGTGGTATCGATCTTCCTGCGCCAGTCTAGCTCAAAACGGGAACGCTGAGACCTGAGGCGGGTACAACTGAAGCAACATAATGCGTCAATATAAAAGGAAATGCAGCCGAATGGTTATGTAAGCTAACTAAGTGTGTTTAGCAATGAGAGTTAAGTTATTATGTAAGGCTTGCAGAAGAAAAGTCATACAAAAACTGTGATTCCTTGTCTGCGTGAAGAAATATAGCGAAATGACATAATTTTCAAGTTTGACACCTTACACTTTTATCGATACCAACATTGTTTTTTTTTTACATTTTTGTAAGGCTGACAGACATTATAGTAAAAAAACGAAGTAACTAAATTATTATAAATTTGAATCGTTATTTATAAGCTAATTTGGCCAATAAACAGTAGATTCGACTCTGTCCGCTTACTGTTGGGTGTTTAGTTTCCAGTTTTTTTAAATAGTGTGGCCGAAATGACGACGCTTTTCGGAGACTTGTCTTATCTCTGGACCTCTGCCGGCTGATATGATTATGGCAAACAGTAATAAGTTGAACCATAGAGTTATTGATTAAAAGCTTGCTCAGGCTTCCATAAGCACAGTTTTCACAATGTATTCTAAAAGTAGACAAGCTCAGCGGTCACTCAGTAGACATTTGGGTAGTTCACTAAACTTTCAAGGTGGAGTTTAATTTATAAGTTTTCCAACATAGTTGACAAAATCACAGAAAAGAAGTGAAACTTCTTTACGACATATCATTTTTCTACTATTTGCAACTTCACGAAAATGGGGTAGATAAGGCTTAAGCCTTAAGAAAAACATTTTTTTCCGTATTAAATTAAAGCTATTTTATTATTATAGACATGCATACAATTAATGAGTAATTTATTTTATCATTGTTATAATATCATTGCTATTGTTGTATTTCATCAATAATGATACATTATATTCTTTACGTCAAAAAAAGCAACATGGCGCGTAACCGAAAAACGTGACGATACGTCAAAAAATTTTCTCCCATACGTCGATAAAGAAGTTTCACTTCAATAATAGATATTTTAGGGTCGGAAAGTACTTAATAATAGTTTCATGTGTTTCATGTGTAGGAAATATGTCAAGTCACGGCCTTCATAGAAGATTCAGTGGCTATGGTTTTAGTTAATGACTGACTTTTATAAGACGGCCGGTTCATCGCCTCAGCTTTCCTTAATACTTAATAAGTATGGTATACTCACCCAGCACACTATGGTGTTGTTGACAAAAATACGTCAAATGAAACACGAACACCTCATTACTTATTCATTTATTCAAATTACTAAGTTCAGTGAATAATTCTTAGTTAACGGCTGCCATCGGGCTGTAAACAAAATATTAATTTAATTGAAAACACAAGATTTGAAGAGAAAACCTGATTCGCCATGAATTAGTTTATTACGGGTGTCTTGATTAGGTCTCGCAATTTGGTAATATTATGGTGGAAAGACAACCTTCTGTAGGATAAGCGATATTATTTCTTGTTATTAGTATTAAGGTTGTAGTAATAAACCTCTAAATCAGTCACTTCTAGAACTACAAGAAGAGATGATTCGATTCAAGAGCTAAACCACAAGATTGCTGAAAAATTACTGTATTTATTACGTCATTCACGAAAATAGATTATATAGCATAAGCAATACACAGTGGATGCCTTCTTGCTTACTCAATACAATTGTAAACATATTGTAAACAAATTATTCATAATGTCACACATTTGGCGCGAAAATGAGTCATAGTCATAGACAATAAAAAACATGAGGTCTTTTACCACAGATACAAATTTTAATAGCACTATTTATACAGTCAATAAATCGGTGTGTATTAAAAATATG
The DNA here is from genome assembly GCA_950005105.1 of Lycophotia porphyrea. Lineage (NCBI taxonomy): Eukaryota > Metazoa > Arthropoda > Insecta > Lepidoptera > Noctuidae > Lycophotia > Lycophotia porphyrea. The sequence continues at coordinate 14,840,785 of OX465406.1, forward strand.
AAAAGAATATTTATTTTTCTGAGCCATGAAATTAAATATTTAAGTTACATTCGGTCTTGTTTCGGACATAAATCTGACGTAATTTTTATGTAAATGATGTCAAGTAAGTAAGTATTGAAATACGCAGACGCGACGAGGTAATGCTTTTATCGTAATATAATAGGTACTTATTCGTAGAAAAAAGTTAAAGCTAGAAGATTAAAGAATAATATTAATGGATGTTTAATGTGGCTACTGTGTAGTTCCGTGACGACTTGATGGTGATATAAAGATTTAGGAAAACTAAAAGAAGTCTCGAATAGACTCAATATCGTTTCTTCTCGAACATTTTCCGCTCCAGTAGAGGTGTTTTTGATGATTTTATTTATGTATTTCAGATTCATTCATTGATTTCAGATTTGAGAGCAGCGGTGGCCCAGTGAGAGCAGCGGTGACCCCGTGGTAGCGACCCTGACTTACGAACAGTAAGTCGTGAGTTCGAACCCTGGCAGGCTCATTACTTCGTGTAATTTAATTCATCACCACTGCTCTCAAAAACGGTGAAAGAAAACGTGAGGAAACCGGCATGTCCTAGAACTAAAAATTCAAAGACGTGACATCTACCAATACGCACTGGGCCCGCGTGGTGGATTATAGCCCATTCCCTCTCATAGAGAGGAGGCCTGTGTCCCAGTGGAAACATTATAGGTTGATGATGAAGTCTGATTTACAACACGGAACACCTGTTTTATATAGGTGCCAATCTAAGCCAGTTCTTGTAACTGGTGTCAAGCCTCTTGAAACCACTTCCCTCTTCTTGAAATAATTTGGGTTTACACGTTTTTCGCTTGTAATCCTTGTATAATATTCAAGTCAACAAGTAATGTCAACATTATATGATCTAATATAATCTGAAACAGGTTCCGGTATCACCATAAGTGGTCATACCTGTTTATGTACCTACCTGTGTATACCTACTTACATATACCGGTGCCAAATCATCACAGTTCGCGGCAACGCCTACGTTATGGTGAAGGTGATTTTTTTGAAGGGGTCTCGCCATATGTAAGATGTAACTGTAGTATTGATTTCTAATAGATTTATGGTTTTTGGTCGAATAAACATGTAGAGAGAGCAGCTTTATAGAAGCCAGGTTATTAGAAATTCCAAATGTGCTAAAGATTCTTTTATGCAACTCCAAAGGGTGTAAAAAGACTCTTAACGAAGCCGAAATGCACTTGCTCTCCCCGTCATTGCGATCGTATTTTTGTTCGAGACCATACCTGAAAACCGGAAACCTTCTAGTTACGGAGATATTGGGGGTCAAAGTTCCAACGTTTTCGTAAGTTTTTTTTTTAAATATGTACATGTTTTTTTTTAATACATGTTTTTAATGCATTTTTTTAATTAAGACACCTTCAAGACCCTCGTACTATTCAATCCATCCATCAGCACAAAGTTTTGAAAGTGCTACATTGAGTCCTACCGTAAAACGTGATTTTTCACCCCAAAAAAAAGTCGTTTCCCAGCACTAATTTTTGCGTAAACTTACTTAGTTTGATGTACATAATGCTTGGTTGACGGCTTCGTGAAGAGTCTGTTTACACCCTGTATGTAGGTACCGTTATTTCTGATACATAATATACAAGGTGGGAGGGACGCCTGTGCACAAACGGCTACCACGTGTTCGGAACACATTAATCCGAACCCTCACAAAGAAATTTTTCATCGGTAATATAACAAAATCAGCTGTTCCATTCATTTTGGCTGTGTAGGTGACAGTTTTGTAGGAAACAGCTGTGTTATTTTTATTTTATTTATTTATTAAGGGACAATAAACAGCTACAATTTAGGTATAATATTACAAATAACAATAATATACAGTGTAATATTTAACAATATTGCAGCCCACTACATTATCCGCATGTTAACAAAAGGTGAAAAGTGCCACTAGAATAGCATTAGGTACTCACATATTATAATTATATAAAATAGAAAAAAAAGAATATAATAATTTTTAATGACCGACAAAAAATGTATTTGTGGAGTAGTTGTAAACCCTGTAAGTAATAGCTAAATTAGCTATGTATACAATTAAAATTCATCGTAAAAACCTGTGCCATAGACCAACTGATTGGAGTGGTTCTTCTGATGGGAGTACGGGAGTGTTAGCTAAATGTCAAATCCTTAGTTCAATGTTCAGTTCAGAACATGTATTAATTATGGAGAGCATGAGTCAGCGTTATTTAGGGGCGATGGCCGGAATTTATTTTAAATTCAATCGATTCCAAATTTCAAGGTGAAACAACTTCTAGTCTTGCTGACTGGTTAATCTTTTTCGTGAGTTTTATCGTATTTAGCTTGCCGTCGAAAGAAATTTAGCTAACTATTTAGTACTTACCTATTTTTACCCAACTGCGTCATTTATGTAACAATTAAAAAACTAAAATAAATAAACTCCTCAACGCTGTCGGCTGGTTATGTGCCCAAGATACTGGCGGCGTTGCCACGTTGTATGGCAACACTGGTTAGTTAGTTAAATAAATATTCTGTATGTATAGTCTTTGAATCGTTATTTATAAGCTAATTTGGCCAATAAACAGTAGATTCGACTCTGTCCGCTTACTGTTGGGTGTTTAGTTTCCAGTTTTTTGAAATAGTGTGGCCGAAATGGCGACACTTTTCGGTGACTTGTCTTATCTCTGGACGTCTTCCGGCTGATATGATGATGGCAAACAGTAATAAGTTTAACCATAGAGTTATTGATTAAAAGCTGGCTCAGGCTTTCATAAGCGCAGTTTTTACAATATATTCTAAAAGCAGACAAGCTCAGTGGTCACTCAGTAGACGTTTCCGTAGTTAACTAAACCGCATCTGTATGTATTCCTTCTATCTTGGTTAAATGCCACCCTTGCCCTTTTTCACACAATTCAGTATTTAATTAAATAATTCAAATAATATTTGGACTATCAGTCACCTCTCCTCTTAACCACTTTCTCATGTTCACATTTCCGAGGAGCCTCCACCTCGTTTTTAACTCGCACCATAGACTACAAACGTGATTCTTTGCACGTATGTCATCTGCTCATTTTCCTCGTAAGCCCAGCTGCTGTATAAGGCGTGTGCCCAATAGCAGGACAAGTATGGAAGCTTGGCGCAGCCAATCTTTATGTAGGACGGCTGATTTGTGTGTGTAATCGCCTTATCATTTTATTTTATTATTGAAATCATGAGCTTGATTTCATATGAGATTTCTATCTTAGAGAATAATGCTGGTTTTTAGGGTTCCGTACCTAAAGGGTAAAACAGGAACCTAATACTAAGACTCCGCTGTCCGTCCGTCCGTCTGTCACCAGGCTGTGTGTCATGAACCGTGATAGCTAGACAGTTGAAATTTTCACAGATGACGTATTTCTGTTGTCGCTATAACAACAAATTATAAATTATTTAATAATTAAAGGGGGCTCCCATACAAGAAACGATATTTTTTGGTTTATTTGTACGTTTTTTTGCCAGTTTTTTTTTTACTTTTTTGTCGTTTCACCTTTTTTTTTCGGATAAGAAATCATCAAATGACTTCTCCCGCTCTGGGCAGCGCGGAAGGGAGTGTCAGACTTGTACTGACTAAAACGCATCCATGTTCCTTCCTTGACCTTGCCTTTGTGTTCCAGGGCCGCGGTATCTCTCTCGAACAGTCCCGCAGCCCTGGTTGTCGTTTCACCTAAATCTCTAATTGATTTTTTTTATTTCTGTATTACAAAATGGGCCTACACTTGATCCCGATCACGTCTGATGAGGCTTACCTCCATATAACTAAACAACTGTCAAATCTAGTAATGATGTTACTCTGCAAGAAGCTAAACTGCTGGGTCTAGGAGAAAGTCGTTCTATCATCATCTGCCTGCCCTTGTCCCATGTTACTTGGGGTCGAAGCAACCCGTTTTTTCCTTCCATTCTCCCTTGTCGATCGTTACGCTATCGGTTACTCCTTTTTCCTTCATATATCATTCCGCCAACAATCCATCCATCTTTTTTTGGTCTTCCTGTACGAAAAAGCCGTACGAATTAATAGAAATTAATCTGTCCTAAACTAGAGGCTTGTTGTTTGACAGGACTTGATACTTGATGTTGCTGTGTACCACCATTTTCCTGCAGAATTAGGCTCACAAACACACAAAATCTTGTAGGCTTTTAGAGTTGTACTACGTCGTAAGGAAAACACGTAAAAAGTAATGTAAAAAAATTTATTACTTAGCTTTTTGTAACCGATTCATCACACTGCATAATAAGCACCGTAACTTGTCAAGAGATGCATTTTATTGAAATTGATATGAGTAGGGTGAAGGGACCCATTATTGGCTCCTATAAAACACTTATGAATTGAATTAAAAGCAGGTGGCGTTCTGTAGTTTGTCAGTGTTTCTCTCTACCCCCATGGGAGAAAGGCGTGAGTTTATGTATTATGTATTGTATATACTGGGTGTAAACAGACTCTTCACGAAGCCGTCAATCAAGCATTATGTACGTCAAACTAAGTAACTACGCAAAAATGAGTGCTGGGAAACAACTTATTTTTTGGTTTCAGCCCAAAAAAAAAAATCACGTTTTACAGTAGGACTCAATGTGCTGATGAATAGTAAGGGGTCCTGGAGGTGTTTACAGTAAAAATATTACATTAAAAACATGTATTTATAAAAAAACTTGTGAAAAAGTTGGAACTTTGACCCCTAATATCTCCGTGACTAGAAAGTTCCCAAGTATGGTGTACAACAAAAAAGTTATCGCAATGACGGGGAGAACAAGTGCCTTTCGGCTTCGTTAAGAGTCTGTTTACACCCTTTATGTCTGTGTATGTATGAATAAATCATAAATACTTTTACTCGCAAATTAAAGCCATTTTACTTTGTTATGTGACTCTTTTCTAAACATATAACTTAGAATGGGACTAAAACTGAAATGATATTTTCTTTCACAAAGCTACTTCATTTCCTCTGTGAGTGATTTGAAGCAATAAATAAAAGGAAACACTTATAGTAAGCTACTTGTCATAATTCATTAACGGTAATTTAGGAAATCAAGATGGCGGATGTCATACAAGGTGACTGCTGCTTGTATTGTATTTATTGTTTTATACCATAATATTATTTAACCTTAAACCTTTAAATGTCGATATATTTTATCCAATTATATATATTTTAACCATCTTTTTATGTATAAGGGACCACATTCAAAAGCCACTTATTCAAATTATACTAAAGTAATAGCACTTTTTGAAGGCCAAACTGATTAAGACCCACAAAACGCTTATCCTTCGCTTCGGATGGGATAGGGCTGAAGCTCAGTGTCCAAAGTCAGGCCGCCATCGTTCGTCAACACTACCACGTAAAGTAAAATAAATAAATAAACAAATGACTACCGACAGCGGTCCCCTCTACCTTATAAATATTTCATCCAAAAACGCACGCCCAGTTCATGGGAAGCTGGTTTCTGTTCAAGTGTGGCAATAATGCAATATATTGCAAGTCGCAGGGACATGTCACTAGCTTGGCAAGTAGCTGGAGCCAGCCATTGCCTCGGCAAGTCGGTGAGTTGGACGTGAATCCTTTTATTTGGAGACACGACCCGTTAAATGCTTGTTGTTGATTTTACTTGCTGATAAGCTTAAATAAGGTTTAAAGGTACGTAAAAGTGCTTTTAAAAAGTATTTTTCTTTAGGTCAGTCTTTACGTAATTCAGTAATAAAAATCCACATAAGGAGGCCGATCTCTACAAGTTCTGTTGAAGGAAAGGACATGAAATTTTTGTGTATGGCCTATTGGTAAATATCTGATGCAGAGGTGCTGGAATATAGGTATCCAGGAAATTAAAGAGAGACTAGACACTGAAATTAATATTTTTTAGGTTATCCTCATCAGTCTTCTATTGGGGATCACAACTGTGAAACTAATGGCGTTAGCACAGCTGGTACAGATCTCGGCACGTAGGTAAGTTGAACCAAAATGGCGGTCGTCCGCGCAGGTACAAGTACAATTATGGATTGAGACCGATTGAGACCCGAAAATGTGTTACTGTGCATTCAAGGTCAATTTACGTGCCGCGTGCTGTAACACACACACATTTTCGGGTCTCAATCCATAATTGTACCTGCACGGACGACCGCCATTTCGGTTCAACTTACGGGCCGCGATCTTCTAGTAATGTGATTTTGTATTTCAAAATAGCTCAACTTCAATGGTCAGATTGGGACCTAGCTATGGTCGCGCCTTCTACAAGCTTTTATCGGTCTTCCCCATCGTCTAGCGTGTCTTTTATAATCATCATTCTCCCTAAATTTATTTGGTGTCGGCGCAGCATGTCTTCTTCTTCCATACTGGTCTATTACTCATCACATCAGCAGTCACCGTCTTTCTAGTCATATCATTTTTCCCGCAGCCCGTCAATCATCTCCTTTGGTATTCCTCAACACTTATCTTAAATATATTTTAATAGAATTGACCCAGTTGTAATGATATCATCATCATCATTCCAGCCGAAAGACGTCCACTGATGGACATAGGCCTCCCCCAAGTGTGGCCTCATTGACTGGTCCCGTACGAGTCGCATCCAGCGGATCCCTGCAACCTTCACCAGGTCATCGCTCCACCTAGAGGGAGGCCTTCCAACGCAATGTCTTCCGGTTCGCGGTCGCCACTCCAGAACTTTTCGGCCATCCGTTCTGCGAGCAATGTGCCCTGCCCACTGCCACTTAAATAATTATAATTATATATAACAACATAATTTTCTATCTCTTATGTTCCTTATTTTGGATTGTTTGCTTTGCTCACATCGCTCGCATTGCTTCGACACTCTTTAAATAATACCCTATCATAGACATTCATAGGAATTCTCAGTCAGCATAGCATGAGAAGAACCCATCTTCTAAACTTTTATTCGGCAAAAAAATAATAATAAAACTACCCTACCCGAAAAATAAATATCACCTCAATATTCCCACACCTTTCCATTACTCCCCAAAAATATGTATTCCCCGCGTGTGCATTACTGAAATTAACATCGTACTGGGTTTCAACACCGACTAGGGTTGCCATTTTTGAAATTGAGAAGTCCTGATAACACCTGGCTGTTTGTAAAAAAGATCCGAAGCTTTTCATATCATCCCATTGAGCTTCATCTAGTCATCATTTGTCTAGTTGTAACTGGTCCAACTAAGCTCGGGTCAGCTTCCAGTCTACCCGGGCGCAACGGCAACGGTGGTTGCTCCAACAACCACCGCCTGTCAAATCTCCACAACAATTACTTGGTAATACGATAACCCTTGGTCGAACTAGGTGTCAAACTTTCGGTTTTATGACTAGTCGGAACGACTGCCAAAGATCTACAAATGACCGCCGCCGGGAGCAATACTGTACCAACGGGTAAGTTAGCTCAATATTAAAACAACCTCTCACTTGTAGAAAAGTTCGAACAACTGCTGTCAAATCCGGACAAAGTCGCCGAACATATCCAGAGAAATCCATACTGATGGTAACCCTAACTCCAAACATCCCCTAGGAATGACGTCACCGTCTGACTCACAGACCACCCCGTCAATCGATGGGCTCGGCGGGTTTCTATTAAACTTCCATCACCTGTTTTGTTCTTTTGTTTAGTTGGCGAACTAGATTAATTAGAATGGCGGTGTAAGTGTCAACTCATCAGCTGTGTAGTACATGGGAGACTTTGTTGTTTTTTCTAGCGACGACTAGACAATCAAAGTTTACTAATGGACCAATATCCCATGAACGCCAGAGGTACGTCATTTTATGAAAACTAAAACCTTATTACAGGTATGAAAAAAGTGTTCGTGGTGATTTTGGCGTGATGCGTGATTTTTTTATATTAGCCTCCTCCAATGCCAGACATTTTGTGTGGTGGTATCCAGCGCCAGACACCTTAAAAGTATGATATATTGTACTTTCGTTAATTAAGTTTTTCTGTTATAGTCTTTTTCTGTGGTGCATGTATTTGTATGTAGAACGTAGGGTCTTGGTTGTCAGATTGTAATGCTTTGCCCTTGATGATAATCTGTGAGGATTCTGGCTTTGAACCGAGATTGATCTTCGGACGTTACACATTACAGGATGTCAACAAGTTTGTATTACGGTACTACTTCATAGCCGAAAGTACTTTTTTTGGACTATTGTTTTTTAAGCCAAATCAGGATGGATTGAATAGTACGGGGGTCATGAAGGTGTCTTAAGTAAAAAAAAATCTTTAAAACATGTATTAAAAAAAAACTGAAAAAGTTGGAACTTTGACCCCCAATATCTCCGTAATTAGAAGGTTTCCAGGTATGGTCTAGAACAAAAAACGATCGCAATGACGGGGAGAACAGTGCCTTTCGGCTTCGTTAAGAGTCTTATTACACCCTTTATGTCTTTAATAAGCAGAAAACGACTAAATTGAGCTCACTGTAACATCAAATCAAGTTTCAGTAATTTGCAAAGACTTGACTCATAATTTCTGGCACTCATGGTCTGATTGTAGGTTCTGTAAATTCATGCAACTAATGAATTAACATACAATTTTTAATAAATAAAACTCCTTTCAAAAAATTTCATCGTCCCATTCTTCTAACACATCTAAGCCCTCCAATTAAATGCGAACATTTCTCATGATTTTTTTATGAGCTAAATTGATCTTAACTCCATATTAAGAAGCAGCAGGTCGTTAACCTTTCGCCTACGATCACCATAACTAGCTGGCAATTATAGGAAACGTCTACTTCCATGTATCAATGTTGATATTTTATTATTTCCCACGATTCATTATGGTTCATCCCTTATTTTACAATGTCCATTAATTCATTTCATGATTCTAGACCCATCACTACCAGGGCCGTCTTTGCCCAATTGGAGGCCCTGGGTACTTTAGAATAATGGGGCCCTTGTATCCTACAAGGGCCCCATTATTCTGCTTGAGCTCGCTTCACTCGCTTCTGCGAGTGAAGCGAGCTCAAATTGTTTCGCACCCGACTCTGATGGGTTAGGTTTCTTGTGACAAGTTCGAAAGTAAAACCGCGTGCATCTTCACTGAGGGCCCATTTTTTAAATCCTTGTGAAACAAATTGAGACGTATAGGGAAATTAGTTAAAAGTATGGAACTTGACGGTCCATGAATGGGCTTTTCTATGTCCAGCATAAACCTGAGAGAGCACTATAAATCCTTTGTTAATCATTTTTATTTCCGAGCGCAGCGCGGTTAGCTTGAAAATTTTAGTATTCCGCCGGGAATAAGTTAAGTTTCATTTGGTACACTTACAGGAACTTGGGGCCCTCTTCGATTGTAGGCCCCACAATTTTGCAATTGGGCACACCGGCGTGATCACTACTTATGGCAATACATTTTCGAAGCTTATTAAAAAAAACATCAGCTACTACATTCATTTTGACCATGTAGGTTACACTTCTCTTTGGAACATATACGTTTTTTTTAAATAATTTCGAATAATTTAAATGCTTCGTGGGTCATATATGATGTAAAGGACACCTAGTTACATGTGTGTTAAATGTCCTCTAAAGAAGAAATATGCTTACAAAAAAAAAGGACTATTTGAGAAACCAGTAGCCTTGCTAAATCTAAATCAACATCAATAAAAACGAAAACTGAAAGTCAAAAAACAAATGAATTTAATTTGCTAGGTCGACGGTGTCGTGCTAGAGATCCTTATCTATGGCGTGCCAACCCGCCAACCTCAATGCTAACACATTAACTAATTTTATGGCAACAAACCACAGACTATTAGCTGTGGGCCTGGCTTAATAGGGCTACCCCTATCCTCTATCGAATATCGTAAAAGAACCGTTTTCATTAGACAAGCCTAAAATTGTCAGTAAAAAAAAATACAGGCTTTTTAGAAATGTTTATTTCTAGTCTTCTTCACCTTGCTATTTGACGCACTGTCAATTTTCGTACAACTGAAGTTATTTATCGTAAGTGCAAGAGAACATAGTACTATAATTCTTACTGGGCAAACGACCATATTTCCACAGTACCTAAGTATATTGAAAATAAAATAAAAAGTCCTTTTTTTCAAAATAAGAAACAGCACTTTTTGCACGTCAAAATGACATAAGACAGGTCCTCAAATATCTGCCTTTCTACACTTCCTACCGATTCAAAATATTATTAGAAGACGTCTGTGTGTCTACAAAATAATTTAATAAGTATGTCAGACCACTTCCTCTATTTTGACTTTCCTGAAATGCCAGTAAAGCATTCTGATGAAATAAAAGAAAATCTTAACACAAATTGCCTTTAGGAATACAAGTAAATTGAGACATACAAACGTAAAACACGTACGGTACGTCTAACTACCAAATAAACTCCTAAACTATATCAATCTAACCATCATAAATGTCTAGATTCATCTACGAATTCGGCAAACATCCAGCCAGGCTCAAATCCGTAGCTCGTCGCAGCCATATTAGGTTCGATATCGACCCGTCCTCGCGTGGGTTGTGAACAACTTACTGCTTGAAGGGAACTTGAATAACAATTACTTTTGTGTACTTTTGCCCAGTTTTTTTTGCGGTTGCTATGTTATTTTGGGAGTTGATATTTGCGAGTTTTGGTAGGCTTTGGGTAAATATTGATTTTAAAGACGGAAGCATCGTGTTTGGTTGGAAAGTAAATTAAATTAAGGGGGAAGCGCCACCAGGGCTGCGGGCCTGTTCGAAAGAGATACCGCGGCCCTGGAAGGAACATGGATGGGTTTTAGTCAGTACAAGTCTGACACTTCCGCTCTGCCCGGAGCGGGAGAAGTCATTTGATGATTTCCCATCCGAAAACAAAAAAAAAAGGAGGACGCACCAGGGTAGCTCGTGAAATTATTTTTTTCTTATGTTTTATACAATTAGCTGGTCAGTATCAGGTTGTATGATGATTAAAATATAATTCGCGGTCGTAATTAATACCTATGGCTTCACAAAGTTATAATTTAAAAAACAACTGAATTTGCATGGCGCTTCCACCTTTAACAATCAAATCAGTCTACAGCTAGACACAGGTGCATCCTAAATTGCGCTACAACACTCTGTGCGCCTTCCGTGTCCAATCTGCACCAGCCATCCATCTAGACTTTCCTTTAATCGTCTTCCTCATGTCAGCCATATTTTGTTATGAGCCCCCAATGTTCTACTGGCAGCACAGACTGGCAGGTACTATCAAGATTATGTGTCATTCATATCTCGTACATCCATAGCAGTATCATCTTTTCCTTATTATACCTACATTAAAATGCAATATTCATGATCATAATCTTGTTTATCTAAGAGCTGAGCATCTCAAGCCCGCTATAAACACAATAAGCTCATTACAATAAAGCTGTAAGTTTAACACACTGACTGGTTTCGCTCCGCCATCTTTGAATTGGCACGGTGGCGCCATCTGTGTGCTGACTCATCAGTTTGTGAATAATAAATAAATTATGATGCAGTTTACTAAGGATAATGTCGGTATTTACTTATAATAAAACGTTTAAGTATTATTTTAAGTGGTAATTACGTATGATAAATGATCGGTATGAGTTATAGAGGTTTATTTTTGGCGTGGTACCTGTTCGCTCTACTATGTTTTGTATGTGAAAGTTTCTAAGTGTGTGTGTCTGTTACACCTTCACACTGAAACGGCTAGACGGATTTGGATAAGATTTTGTACATAGATAAACTCTTACCTGGAATAACATATAAGGTACTAACATCGAATTTAACGCTACTGAAACCGAGAGGGCAAGAGCTGGTACTTCATATGGAAACAAGTGCTTTAAATCTTGACCAGATCCACTGAAATGAATACAACCTTCCATACTCCAAAGGCTGCGTTCCCGTAAAAGCTTGCATCACCACAAAAAAAACAACCGAGAATGCCTGTCATGTTATCAGCATGTCACAGGCACTGATAGACGCTACCAAAGTTAATAAATTCTGGGCCGACACGCTAAAAATAAGAAGAAAGCTCTTTCTAAAATATTCTTTTCTACCTCCCTTACAAAATCTACCCCACACCAAAGTCAAACCGCACAATGTGACAAACAGTCCCTAAACGTGATTACTTCTAATAACGAACCCCGTACAAGGTCACCGCTGCGGGGTGACGCGTCACGTGGCTGTTGGGGTGAGCCGCAACGAGGGTTGTTACTGTAGGCTACAGGGGGCTGTACCTACTTGTAACTACGGGGTAATGGTGACGTAAGCTTTTGTAAAAGTGTTTCTTTTTATCGTTTTTGTGTTGTTAATGTTGCCAATAAGCTCATTATTATGTATGTTGGTTTATTACAGTAAGAAATGTTTTATTTAATAAGTAGAGTTATAAGAATATAACTACATTATTAAAATAAATAAAATAAGCTAATAACAAACTATAACGCGTCAAACAACTCCTCAACGCTGTCAGCTGGTAATGTACCCACGAAAATGGCAGCGTTGTCACGTTGTATGGCAACACTTAGCCTCTGGCCAAGGTAAAAGCCAGCCCTTGGATCACAGTAGTGCTACTGTAAAAAAATCATAGCCAGCCAGCAAGCTGGTATGGGGACTGCCTGGGCTGACCACCCGTGCCCAGGGTGCGGTCTTCCTGCGATATGCAGGCAGCAGAACAGGCAGAACACAAAGTCATCTATGAATCTCCACCTGAAGAGGTTTTCCTTGCTTCGGCCAACCTGTGTTCAGGAGTCTATTCAAAGACTTCCAGGTCAGTCATGGTAATGCATGCATGACATGGGTATCTTACGTCGGAGCCATGATCCATATGAAATGCGGACAACATCCTATAATTTCAGCGTAGGTGTAAAACGAATTTAATAAAAAATGACATAAACATTTTAAACGACAATATTTATCAACACTAAAAAACAGCTGACGCCCTTTCCTTAATATAATAACACCGATTTTATTTCATTACCAGCCCACGGTACAAGTATCAAGATTATTTTCATTCACTTCTCCTTGAGCGCAGGCGCCCACTGCGATGACTTCAACCGGCTTCGAACCCGCTACTGACTCATACCCGTCCGCCTACAGACCACTGCGCCATATGGATGTAATTTCTTATGTTTTGAATATTTTGGTTAGGATATGGGGATTGGGATCAAGTGGGATGTAATTTGGGGGGTGAAAAATTTAGGGGGGATTAATTTCACGTTTGGAAGATTATGTTGAGTTTTTGACTGTGATTACAGATGAAATAATAATTTACTGATTATTTATCAGTCTCATAGAGAGGAGGCCTGTGTCCCAGCAGTGGGAATATTATCGGTTGCCGATGATTATGATAATTTATTTATTAAAGTTAAGGAATAAGTTTATCCAGGACGCAAAGACTCCACAAGATTTTTTAGCAGTGAAATCTAAGATTAAAACAAGTAAAGTATAAAACATAACAAAAAAACAAGTTTGTGCAACCTTGAAGATCAATTTCCACTGCTAATTGATGACATAATCAAATTCTCCGAACTGTAGGCGACTATAGCACTTTTATTACACCATTTCTTTATTCATACAACTATGTATGGTAATGCAATGTCAGTCAGCAGCCCGAAAGTCTGTCTACCAGTCTTACCAGGGCCAGGGGTATCTTATGACCCAATAACTAAGTTGTGTAGGTCAGATAGGCCAGTCGCTCGATGTAAAATACTGGTATTCAGCTAGATCCGGTTAGACTGGAAGCCGACCCAAAATGATTTCAACCAAAACACACCGATATTGCACTTTTGGCGCAGACATTCCTTATCACAATGGTTCTGATGTCTGCATGATAACAGAAGTAACGGAAGTAATAAATATGGTTGCTTTATATATAGACATAATAATGTTTAATTTAAGTACTAAATTTCCATCACAACGTATTTAAAAAGGTAAAAATTAATCACGGACATACCACCGTTATTGAGAAACAGACATATTTTTTTTTTTTATTTATAGTGCCTTCATATAAGCTAGTTTTCTTATCACACGAAAAAATATAAAATGGTCATAAATAAACATTTTACATAGTGATTTCACGCGAAGAACCTCTAAAAACGCTGTCGGCCACCCATGTAGTTTAATACTACATAGTTTATGGTAAAATTTTACCACCAACAAACAACAATTTTACAAGCAAATTACGACAGTATTCGCTTTAAACCCTTCTGGGACTCCCGTATATATAATGGTTATGTCTTCATTAGGGGTCGTTAGTCTGATGTGACAATAGGCTTGGAGTCTGTAGATTGGTAGACATGCATTGAGACATGGAGATAGCTAGTTGCGTTATTTGACTATAGTTTCAATATAATTTGAGAAACAAATGAAATTGTACTCCTATTTTCTGTATTTCTGTTCACACTTCGACTTAAAATTAACATTATTCTGAATTGTGTTGGTAGGTATTCCGTTTACATAGGTTATAACAACAACCCCTAGAGGCATTTAACTCCCTAAACGCGTTCTTTTTTTTGACACACTTCCAAGTAAACCTTTACGAAGTAGGGGAGTTTTAATATCTGTGTCAGCCTTACCTTACCAGAAATATGCATTGCGGATCCACCTCTCATCATTATATTTCCTTTCCTTACTCAATATACCATGTATAGTCTCCACTCAGCCTGCCACAGTGCACAGCTGGACTAAGGCCTCTCCTAAGCTGCACCAGACCCTGTCCTTCGGCGTCTAATTCTGTCTCACGCAGCTTTTGAAATCGTCGGATTCGCAGTTGCTACGCTGAAAAACGTCCATTCATGTAGATGACAGAGCTCTCAAGCAGTGGGCGTCGCAGTTGACACCTAAGTACTTGCAATCCCGATTACCCCGACAACACTTCGCCTTACCTACACGTTATTGTCAACAAACAACCAAAACACGTTTAATTGAACCCAAGGTTATCAGTAAGACCCGTAGGCGTTCAGTAGGCGACTCTTTTCCTATTCCCCCTACCGACTTAAGCTTACAGCTCTTGGAGATTCTATCTACATGTGTGTAAAGGTCATATTCGTTTGTGGTGACTGTTAAATTTGATGAGGCCATAAAAGTCAGTTGTGTCGGCTATGTGTCTCACTTTACGCGGTTGAAACCCATCAGCGTCTGTCGGTCAATGTGGCAGACAAGCTGGATTTATGGGTGACTGTGTCTAGGTGTGGTGTTACCGTGTCAGATGGTTCTCATATTTAGAAGATGGGTCCTCCGGCTTCGTCGCTCTTGTTAACAATATGCAAAGGCACAAGGGCCTCTTACCTGAGGTATCGTAAACCCTTTATGGTTAAGTATAATCCTTGCAAACCCATACATACAAGGCTCGGCTATGATGAGTTTTGAACATCGATGCGATGTAGACGTCACTTACCATACTTATTTCCTAAAAGACTCTGGAGAAACAGACGATTTTATTACCCTGAGACGTAGAGTAGCTAGGTGTTCTGTTGGCTTTGCGCATTCTGGAATTAAAATTCACTGTTAAAGAATATGCGTGTACAATTCAATATCAATGATGTTTACAAGTGTACTGAAGATCTACAAGTTTAGGAGTTCTTCTATTGTTTCTCCCTTTGCGAGTTTGTTAAAGACAATTTATATTTTTTGTTACTTATTCAATTTAATCAGTATGTTCAATACACAATTGACAACACAGACTAACCATACCTAATACAAGGTTTGGTTCACAGTCTTACTTGTTTGATTATTCTAGTTGATCAACGTGGCACGTCAGACCAACCCATTGACCAATTATGTCACTGTTCCAATTTTATTCGGTTGATTACGTCATTAGTTTTAGTGTAATTATCAGTTACGTTCGCCACACGAAATTGTAACCAAATACTTATTTATAATAACTTCACGATCAGTGGAAGATGTACAATAAAGTGTATGTGTGTGTGTGCGTGATGTGTGTGTGTGTGTGTGATGTACTTACACTACTACTGTACTTACTTGTAGGACATTTTCTTCTTAGCGTTTCGATAACAATTCAAATTGATTCAGTCCAAACTTTAGCGCGAATAGCGCGTTTGCGACTTGCATTAGCGTCCATCAGCTCCTGTGATATGCAAGCAACAGGACAGGCAGGACACGATATCAAGTGTCGCATCGTTTGTGGGGCAACACCACATTTACACTCCAGGGCTGAGTCATCTATGAATCCTCACCTGTGTCTGGAGTCAGTTCAAAGACTTCCAGATAAGAGTACTAACAATATTTCGCCACATTTATTTTTAATTCTTTCACAAGATGGCCGTTTTCGTCCAACCTGTCGTTTTTACGACTCCCTCAGGAAGGAAGGGTGGTTATTTTTGTAATTGGGGACATCACGTTGCCGTTAAAGACTTCACCTGTTACGTCCAATGACGTATTTTATACGTCAGTTTAAATTATATTTAATAGTATTACAAATGTCAGGTTATTTTCGTAACTGTTTCTAATGATATTGTCGGGTTAAGAAGGGCTTAGGACAGGTATTAGTGTCAGATTACTTGACACCACTTTTGGCGTAGCTAAACTGATGAAATTCGTCTGTGTAGGTATGTCATGAATGAATTGGCTTTGTCAGTTGTCATGTCCATCATCATGACAACTGACATCCCAATACTGGTCATTCCAAAAGTCTGATGACCATCTTACCAACGGGCATCGTGTTACTCAGTAGTTCTGTTGTGGAAGTCAGATAGGCAGTCACTCAGGCAAATGATAGTATTCAGCTGCATCCGGTTATACTGCAAGCATCCCACAAAATACTTGAGAAAAGGCAGGCAAACGCCGCTGTTCGCCAGACCACCATTGACTCATAGGGAACCTCTTTCTATACGTCGCGCGTCGTAATTTGCTATTATATTTGAGTCATAAGACATTTTCAATATCCAGCTCATCAAGTCATAAATTCCATCGCGTTCCCTGTTTTTCCTTAACATTAAGGAAAACTTCCTAACCACGTACCAAAGTTATCCCTCATATCGAACCAGGAAACAAAAAAAAAACATGATGTCGACAAAGTTTGCTTCCAGTTATAAGTTCTAGCATATTTTACTCTCAATTGACTGAATAGGTCAGTAAAACTAGGAATCTACCACTTTACCTCATTCAGAACATTACGTAACGCCATAAAATATTGTCGCATTGGTGCCTATGCCTAGTCTTCTCCCGTTGCCATGGCAACCGAATAAACCCGAGTACTTTCGACTGTAACTCTACCAGTGGGAGAGAGATGAGACATATTGCTGTTCCGCTCGCTCTTAGGGTTCAGACGTAATGCAGGCATCCCACCCACGGCCTAGCCTAGGCCCGAGAATTGGGCCTAAGTTGTATATTATCAAGATAGGTAGGCTAAAAGGCTGGTGGCACTGTATTACTTAACTGGAATTTAAACCACGGTTAGACGTTCAAAAATGGAAGATTCTTTTTGTAACATAAGTACCTACATTATTTTCCTGTTTGTTGATAATTCACAGTCGTTGCTCATGGCAGTCTGCTTGATCGATATAAAATAAATACTTAGTACCAAATAAAAGATGTAATAGGGGAACATAAAATCTACCCTCGTTTTAATCGCACCTGGCTTTTATTGCACCCTACTCTAATCGACTATGACCTTAGTCAATTGACAATGGGGTGTACCAGCTTGCGCTTGCACTTTTCAACCCCAAACACAAAAACCTAGACCCCTCGAGTTGGAAAATTGTTACAGATTCTATGTTGTAATGTTAACTTGTGGGACATGCCGATTTTGGCATGTCTTTTTAGATTAGATCAGTAGATTTGATTCAATGAAATGTAATATTTTGCATAGGGGTCTCTTTTTTTAATCAAAACTAGATAGTAGAGCTGATCAACCTTTATTATTTTCATCAAGCTAATAAAATTAGGTGCTTGCTACTATACTCAACAAATATCTACGATTAAAATCCCCGTTATTGAACTACTATGTAATTCCCAATTCCGAAAATCGACCATACATATTACTTACAATCTTGAGCTTTTACCGAATAAAGGTTGCATAACTAGAAAGTTAAAGAGGCTTCGAAAGCACAGATTTTACTAAAAGCCTTTCTTTTTGAGAACTGAAATAAAAACTAACCACCTCATAACTGAGGCTGAATCATTACAAGGTTCAACTTTTACATAGGTAATTAATAAACGGCCTCTAATATATAACTTACAGTATTTCAAGATGGACGCCCACACTAAGTGACTGTAACAAACTGTTCTTATGGAGGTTAAACTAGATAATTGGACAATGAAATAATTTATAATAGGCGTTAAATTACGGATACATGGACTAGCAATTTTGAAAGGCGTAAAAGAACTAGTTGTAACTTGTATGCAACCCACGTTCATGTTAGCGGTCCTAATTATTTATTACATAAGAAAGTCCTCGGTGAGACTTGGGGCAGAGTTTTAGTAAGAAGTAAAATGTCATTACTCGTGAATAGGCAAAAGATACTGCTCTTCGGGTTGTGAATAAAAGCTTTAGAAAATTAAATGCAAAATGCAACTGAGAGAGAGAAAACAATTACATTATGTGCATTTGCACGCAATACAACTATACACTTGCTGAAACTCTTTTGCAAAGCCTGTTTATGTATGAAAGTAAAGCAAATAATCTTATGTAGGTAAACCAAATCCTGGCAAAAGTCAATAAGGAAACTACGACCAAACAAAAAAAAAGAAAGTTCTACAAGCAAAACAATAACCCAATTTACGACAATCATACACCAACTTTATATTCCTACGATTCAGATTACAATCACGCTAACATAATATCCTCCATTTTATTCATGTCAAATTGACATTTGCGTGAAATCACGAAGCTCAACCTTTACCACGGTTACCACGGTGGCACCCGCCCTGGAACCAACCAGACTCTATTGATTTCGTGGTAGAACGACTTGACACACACATACACAAACACACACACATAGACAGCTTGGTTGTGTGTTTATAGCTATGTCTGCGGAGTGCATGCGGGCCTGGTTTTTCAGTAAATAGGTTTTATGTTATCTCTCCATGTGTATATTTTTATCAGGCCAGTACGCAGGTTCGCGAGGTATTGATTTTCCGCTAGACCACCTAGTTGCTACGAGGGACAGGTTTTTGCGAAAATAGATTTTAATTTGTACGCTTTGGTTACTGCGCAGGAAATAGAGAATAAGTTGTAAGTGGTTTTCTTGGACAATGGTTCCGATTCCCTTGTTTACAAACTAAACCAAATGTAAGTTCAGTGCATCTTTTTCTTTCTATTCTAACAATTCAATTCTAACTTTAGTCCTGTCAAATTAACCAGCGCCTAACACAAGTTTAGACGTGATTTAAAAGTTGACTGCTATAATTTCATCAAATTGCTGACTAATTTAACAGGACTAAACTAATATTTATCTTCTGTCCTTTTCATAATGAAATAGAAAGAAAAAGATGCACTCAATTTAGTTTAGTTTTGAACAAGGGAATCGGCACTATTGTTTCTACAATTAACTAGATTCTAGATTCCTAGTTGCGTGTTAACTTTTGTTAACCTTTTATCTTGTTTTACGTTTTTTGTGTAGTAAGCAAGGACTCATTGTCAGGCCTATGCTGTCCCCCATACTTAAGTTCACTTACTAGTTACTTAAGTTTATTAATGATGTAACATGATAATAATATATTGTAAAACCAAATAAAAAGAAGTAACCATGGAGTTTCTTGCCGTTTCTTCTCCACAGAAAACGACCAACCGAACTGTGCACTTTTTTGTCGACGTTTTATAATTGCGTATGTGAAATAAAATATTTTGATTTTTTGAACTAACTAAGGAAGCATTCACTTATGGTTAGCAATCTGAAACTAAAAAGATCAATCTTATATTCAACAGTGGATCTTTTTTCCTAGTTAAAACTAGGAAAAAAGATCCACTCCACAATCCCTTTCGAGATAAATCTATGGTATAACAGCTATGATATACTTGGTTATTGGTTACCAAAGACAAATCGTTGAATGCGTTACAGGCAGGTTAGTAAACTGAATTAGATGTTGTGAAAATCCTTTGTAGTATAAAATCTTAAATTAAGTTCTAACCAATTAGTAACAAGGAGTCTTTTCACTTAGAGCAAACTTCTGTTTTTGCGAAATTCCGCTCGTCTTTTATTTTGACAAAAAAATCTGCGACCATTTCACCTACTTACCTTATACCACTGCGGTCTCCACATGCACTTAGCATAACAAGTAGGGTTTTATGGTCTTACACGAATTTTATTGCATGTTTCAAAACCGCTAACTCATGTGGAAATGTGGTATTAATATTGAACATAACATAGCTTCACGGATGTATTTCCCAACGGGGTACTCAGAGAACGGGGCACCTGAACTCACATTTCGCCAGTTTTGCTTTTACATACGGCCCATGTTCATGATACCTATTACCTACCTATAGATTGATAGATATATACATCATGTACATCGAAATGAATGATATGAAAGAAAAGGGAGTAAATGATAGCGAAACGGTTGACAGAGGAGTATGGAATGGAACAAGAAAACGTGTTGCGCCGACCCCAAGTAACATGGGACAAGGGCAGGAGTCCGGGCGATAATGATGATGACATCACTTTGCCTGACTGGGGATTGAACCCAGAACACAGTGCAGTGCATCTACGATATTATCATCTATTATAGTTCGACATTAGGACCGAGCGCTAGCGCGCGTTACCATAGAGAAAAATCATCTTTTTGTGTGGCTCTAAAAAGTGTTCGATGCCCGAACCTCATGAATTACCTACCCATAAACTAACTCAGAGATCACTTGTCTTTGATAATGTGACATCTGTAGTCCAGTTTCTAACACTTCAATACTTAGTCTATTTATGAAGTTCCCACAAGAGCGCAACAGCTATATGCCTTGATGACATCAGTGAGTCTATGTCACACACAAAGTGCACTGTGCCAGGATTACGATTTATCATAATATCTAGGTATCATATCAGCTGATTTGAATTAGGTTTATCTGTTAAGGAAATTTGTAGTTGTGTGGCAACAGACACGTAGGCGACAGAATTGTTTGCAGAGGTAATTATGGCGGTTTATTGCCTCATATTCTCGGATAGGTTATTAGGTAGGACTAGGGAGTCATTGTTGCTAGCTGAGGGAAGTCTGGCAGTTGGGAAATAGTGGATTATTAATGTCTTTATTACCACTTGAGGTGAACTATACCGGGTGGAAGGGACACCGACGCGAAAACGGGTACTACGTATTCAGTACGTCATTCTATTTTTTTTTTTTTTTTAATATCTTGGGATAACCAACACACCGCCATCTGATCCCAAACTAGGCAGAGCCTGTACTATGGCAACCAGACAACTGATAAACATACTTATATATTTCTAAATACATACATATTATAGATAAATTATACACCCAGGTACAGAACCAATAATCGTACTCATCGCACAAAGATTTGTCCTGTGGGGGTCACTATCACTAACCACTAGACCAACAGGCCAATCGTAAATATTCCATCGGCTATTTAAAAAAAAAACCGCTGTTTTCTACAAAAGTGCAATACACGGTCAAAATGTATGGAACAGCTGGTTTTTTTTTAATAACCGATGAGAAATTTCTCTCAAAATGATGTAATGAATAATTGGTAACCTTTTTTGCGTCGGTGTTTTTCCACCCCGTATGTCATTGTGTCGATCCTAGCAAATACTTAGAAGCTAAAAACAAATAATGGGTGCATGTCATTGCATGTATGTTACAGTATGCCTCCTAATTATGTGTTGGATTACATGGATCTCAACCTATGTATCAGAAATCTATTGTGAGACTTATGCTATCAAACACATGCTCTATTCATTAACAACTGGTGCCTGATAAACGAGAAAGGACTCATCAAATCAATCTAGCCGTAGGAAGGTAATGATTAATTGATTCTGGAGAATTGTTTGTACAGAAAAGAAACGGAAACACAAAATCCCTTTATCAAAATAAATAAGATACGTCAATCGAATCAATTGATAATGATCTAAAAATCCGACAAGGTCAAATCAGACTGCCGAAATATAATCGCATCCATATTTCATCCGATTGTCTATGGGCAATCGAGTGTGGTGCCGGCCAGAGACAAGGCATTTTTATTTTTATATCGTTGCATCATTTCAGGCATTGTTCGTTCTACAAAAATAAGAGCATTCTTTAATCGTTTTTGACTAGACTCGTAAAACGTTTATGATTTTGCCAATTTGTCAATTTTATTACACTAATATTTGCCTAGTTTGTTCAGCTAACATTGTTTTAGATACAAATTAGGGTTTATTTATTACACATTATGGTTTAAGTATTACAAAATTTAAAGCGCGCGGTAATAAATCATCAATCAATGGTGGGTAAAATAAAAATAATAGAAACGAACAAAAAACCTGCCCCGTTTTTGCGTTGCTTAGGTATATTATACTTTTATAAATATGTACTTAGGCCCGTTTTCACTTACAATTAGCGTCACTTAATAACATTTGCAAGTCCAACAGTAATAATATTTAGTAATAATTTTGCTGCGCTTTGTCCTAGTGAAAACGATCATGTCTAACACGTTTCCATCTTTCTGCTCCTAAATATGCCGCCCACATTACAAGCATCAATATCTGAAGACACAGGGCCATACTTCCATTTCATCGCCCGCCTCCTATACTCCTGAAGCTACTGAGCCATTACGACTTCCGCAACATGTTTAATGTTATGTAGGCCGTACGCTTGTGATATAATAATGATTGATAGTGCACTGTTACTTACTTAGATAATACCTTCCTATTTGCATTAATCTTTATGGCGGCAAATTTGACTAAGAAGGTCATCTTATGTTTTATCCTAGGTGATGTATAAGAGTTTTGCGAGAGGAGCTCGTGGCTAAATAATAACAGCACAACTGGTTGAAGTTCATGGCTAAGCCGCGCCTGCCAAGGTTGGTCCGTGGATGGGTGCAAAGTGACCATTCATAACATACTGAGTTTCCAAAGTGCCTCGGAAAGCACGTTGAACCGTTAATCCCGGCTGACAATTGTATATCTTTGACAGTCGTTACAGGCAGTGGATCGAACCAGTCTTACTATGACTACCTATGCGTAGCGTATACCCAGTACTAAGTTAGTTGTGGAGGTCAGATAGGCAGTCGCTCCATGTAAAATGTTGGTATTCGATGGTTGGTAAAAGGCTAGGTACTAGATGATGACAACGGAAGATAAGAGCTCTAAGCCGTCGCGCTTCGGTCCCGGTCATCATGATCTTAGTTACTAGTAGTCAGAACCCAGAAAGTCACCAGTTTAAATACTGGTAATCAACTGCTCCCTGACTAGAAGACCCCATCATAGACGGGAAAAGGCAGCCATATGATGGAAGGTAGATCATGGCGTAATTTTGGAAAATTAAAACAAATCAGATGTCTACCTAGCTAGTTTTAAGATATTAATGCGTTAACCATCATTTTGAACCGACTTTCTTCAAAAAAGAGGAGGTTCTAAATTCGGTTGTACCTATGTTTTTTTTTTTTTTTTGTGTTTGTTACCACATATCTCCGTCGTTTCTTAACCGATTTAAAAAATTCTTCTTTTATGTGAAAGGATATACTTCCCGATTGGTCCCATAGAAATTTCATCAAAATCGGTTCAGTAATTTGGTATGTTTTCACGTTAATTGCTATATCACGCGACGACGCCTGAAGTTTTACGTGTTTAATTTGACACATTTCCAGATTTCCGATTGAATTAAAAATTTGCACACTTATGTATATCGCGTGATAGTACAATATATCGATGACGTGGAGCTGGTCTGATGATGGAGCTGGACGGCGGCCTTAGGAACTCCGTTATGAAACGACATAACCCCATCGAGTTTGGGCTCGTATGATTTGTCTTGACGAGTACTTTGTCTCTAGATGATATCCAGGGTCTGATGATGAACTTGGAAGGTGGCCATAGGATCTCCATGATAAAACGACGTAACCGCATCAAGTTTGGACTCGTTTGATTCGTCTAAATGAGTACTTTGTCTATAGATAGTATCCAGGGTCTGGTGATGGAGCTGTAAGGTCGCCTTAAGAACTCCGCTATAAAACGACAACCCCATCGAGTTTGGACTCGTTTGATTCGTCTTGACGAGTACTTCCTTAAAGTTCTGGTTACAATATAAAAATTAATTTATGATTAGAATTTGTGTGGTATGCTAAAAAGTCTATAACTAAAAAGGTTAAAATAAAAAACTTTCTGCGAAAAAAAACCGACTTCCAAAAAAACACTAAAAAAAACTAAAATAACTTTTTTTAAATTACTTTCGGAAGTCGGTGACAAAAATTACAATGAAACAAACAAAGTCACCGACTTCCGAAAGTAATTTAAAAAAAGTTATTTTAGTTTTTTTTAGTGTTTTTTTGGAAGTCGGTTTTTTTTGTTATCATTGAGTGTAACAGAGTATCTAGGCAATATTTGACATCCCATCTAGCAGCAAATATGGTTTCAAATGTCAGAGATAAAAGATGAAAGAACCATTAGCAATGCGGAGCCTTCAACCAGCTTCTTGGCAACTTGCCAGTACCACGCCAGATCAATAGACGCAACCTTTTAAGACGCAAGGCCGATATTTTGCTACAAGCACATGTTTAATAAGCTTCATCAGCCTATAGTTTTCCCACTGCTGGGACACAGGCCTCCTCTATAAGAGAGGGAGTGAACTGTAATCCACCACACGGTGCGGTTGGTAGATGTCACAATGTCTTCGAATTTTAGGTTCCAGTACATGCCGGTTTCCTCACGATGTTCTCCTTCACCGTTTTGTAAGCATTGGTGGTGAAATAAAGTAATTCGCCTGCCTGGGTTCGAACTCACGAGCACGACTGGTAAATCAGAGCCGTTACCACTGCTCTCGACTTACGACAATCAAACCTATATTGTCCCACAGCTGGGCAAAGGCCTCCCTTCCCTCCTTCCACTTTTCGATCTAATGCGATTGTCCAGCGGAATTGCGACAAACAGCCATTTAAAAAGACATTAAATAAAAACTGTTCTGTACTGTCTATACAAATTAAATAATTATTTTATTTTGCCGTACGTTTGTTCTGAATAGACAGACGACCTTCAGAACCGCTTACTCATCAATACTTATAAGACTGCCTACTTATTGTGGTCGTAGGCAGGTACATGACTAACAAGCAAGTATGATATTTTCAAAACGGTCATGTTGAAAAAATTGTATGATGTGACATCAACCTTTTTTATGTGACCTACATAGTTAAAACTATTGTTGTTGACATTGAAAATTGTGCCTACGTAATGGATTTATTGCGTTGAAGGAAGACAGATGTGTTGCTGGGAGTTTGTCGCGCCACGCCACTTCCGCCCTAGTTAAAACAACAGGAAGGGGTGAAGGGCATTTCAGAAGCCTGTCTAAAGGGTGTAAACAGACTCTTAACGAAGCCGAAAGGCACTTGTTCTCCCCATCATTGCGATCATTTTTTTGTTCTAGACCATACCATCTAGTTACGGAGATATTGGGGGTCGAAGTTCCAACTTTTTCACAAGTTTTTTTTTTTAATACATGTTTTTAATGAAAGATTCTTACTTTAAACACCTCCAGGACCCCCTTACTATTCAATCCATCCATCAGCACAATGTTTTGAGTGCGTTACATTGAGTCCTACTGTAAAACGTGAATTTTCAGCCCAAAAAAAAAAAGTTACTTAGTATGATGTAGGTACATAATGCTTGGTTGACGGCTTCGTGAAGAGTCTGTTTACACCCTGTATATAATTTTGACGGTCAAAAAGAGCTCGGGTTTACTTGAATTTACTTAAATCGGGAATAACGTTGGGCATGATGTTGTGTTATAAAATATGAGGTCATACAAATCGTCTCAGCGCTCAGAAACTGAATAGTGCATTGTACCTACAGTTGCTTAGTAGAACAGTAACCTTGACTTGTTCTCAATGATTCAATTGACGCTTATGTCATGCGCGCAGTTGTTATCAAACTGTTTACTTCGTGATTGATAAGATAGTAGTGGATTCCTGATAGTTCTATAATCTACATCATTCATGGAACTTTATCGAATTATCAGAGAACTCTATTACTTTAAGGGTAAATTGTTGCTATTTTTCCGTCGTGGTGGATGATTTGATTTTCTAATTTTAGCTTATGTACATCGTGTCATTAAGCCGTAAGAGGGATCCAGCTCCATCCATTGCTAGAAAAACGCTTCCTTCACGCTTCACCACCCATCCACTTTTAGGTTGTTGTTAAATAGGGCGAATATCGCCCTATTACTCCCGCATCTAATAGACTCCTGTGAACTCTTTACTCTATCACTTATGTTGGGTTTTCAAATTAAATTCTTAATAATATGCCCTAGATTCCTGATTATTTGTTGAAGTTCTACCAACCTATTAATAGCCTTCGCATAAGTAGTTATTGCGGGGATCCGCTGGATGCGAGTCGCACGGGACCGGTCAATGTGGCGACCCTTCGGGGAGGCCTATGTCCAGCAGTGGACGTCTTTTGGCTGAAATGATGATGATGAAGTAGTTATATCACCAGCTGTCATTTGTAGATCTTTGACAATCGTTACAGGTAGTCAGTGGCCCTAATAGTCTGACAACCAGTCTTACCAAGGGTATCGTATACAGTGCTAGCTGGATTATGGAGGTTAGATAGGCAGTCACTCCATGTAAAATACATTCACAAGGAATTCAGCTGCATGCGGTTCCACTTAAAGCCGTCCCCAAAATAAGTGAGAAAAGGCAGAACAGATGATGACATAGTTATATCACAGCTGGAGAGGTGAACCATCTTACACATACACTATCTTGAGTCTGCGACATATTTTAAGAAATCCGCATCCCTCTTATCGACGCCTTAGAGGGAAAACCTCGTAAGTGTAAAAGTAACTTTTCAGGAGGAAGGAAAGACTGCGTGTTGTACAATTTTTTATATTATTTTATGTTTTTTTATTAATTCCTATTCGTAAATAATAAAAAGACGCCGTACTAAAATTTTACTTATTAGTCTGTAAGGTATATATTTATGGGCCAAACTTGCCTCGAAATAAATGAATGTCGTTGTTGTGGTTGACACTTACGAGGTTTTCACTCTACGGCGCTGGACACACAGAAAAGACGTAAGACGCAGACGGGGCGCGGACATTTGTCTCTACCGCGTCCCTTTCATACAAAATGTATAGAGGTGTCGCGACGCAAAACATGCAGAAGAGACGGGGCGGGCGCGGGCGCAACGCTTTTACGTCTGCGCTTTTTGCGACGCGTCCTCGTCTTACGTCTCTTCTGTCTGGCCTGCGCGCTTAAGGCGTCGTTATAGTTACGGGAAGATTGTGAGCGTTATATTATGTACCTACTAACATAGATCTTAAGAAAATTGTTACTAACACATATGGATTCTGTCCGAAATAAATGAATTATTATTATTATAGACATTCTCATCTCTTTTAGACATTGCATAACACAAGCGGGCCCAGTGCGAGTTGATGGGTGACAGATGTCTGAATTCCTTCCCCGTTATGAGAGCAGTGCTGACCAAAATAAATGAGACAAAGTAACGCGCCTGTCTGGTGTCGAACCCAAATATTATTATGCAACTCGTAAGTCGGTGCCGCTACCACGTCAACGTTATCTATCTCCATACATAGGATACTGTGACAAAGGTGCCTACTAAACTTGAAAGTAGGTAAGTCGTTCGTCACATCACCCATTCCAGCTACTACAAAGACACATTAATATCAATAGTAGTTCGTGTACAAAGACGTTCTCTTCCTAACATCCGTACCACGCCCGCCGCCGCCCGGTTGGTCGACGGCTTCCGGCAGCTCGCGTGTGCGCAGTCGAGTAGGTAAGTGATGATGGATGTACCTAGTAGGTTGACGGGAAGACACGGAGCGTCCTTTTAGCAAGTGGGGAGATAAGACAACTGTGTGGCCCATGGGTAGGTAACATGTTGGTTACGGTTAAGGTGGTTGCGTCAGGGTAGTCCGCGAAATTCAAATTTTCTTACGTTTTTTGCAATTTGCAGGTCATTGTCAGGTTGTATGTTTATGAAAAATGAGTCGCGCCGGTAACACGTATGTAGTTACAGAATCACAATCATGAAAATAATCAATATAACTCTGTAAGTCCATTTAATCCTATTGAATGACTTTTTCATGAAATATTCATTGAATAGGATTACAGGAAAAAAAGCTTATTTGGGCGGTAGGCATTCAGTTAGGTGACCCTCAGTTTTGGAGAAAACGAACGTTAGGCATTCAGTTAAATGTCCTTTAGTAAAAAATCTGCTGTTTCCTACAAAAGTGCACAAGCTACAGCTATACGGCCAAAATGTACGGACAGCTAATTTTTTTAAATAACCGGTGATAATTTTCTATATGCGGGGGCTCAGATTGATATACCTACTGGATACGTGGTAGGTAGCCGTTTTCGCGTCGGTGTGCCTTGCAGCCCGTATAATTATAGTATCTAGTCCTCTGTGAGGAGGGGTGGGTTGTAATTCCCCACGCGAGTCCCGTACGGCTGTCGTGGAACCACGCAGATACGCACAAATTGTATTGATTGTTGAATGTAGCTCCCCCCTAGTATTATTTCATATTCGAAACATATCGAGGTCACCATTAGGGGTCACAGTCACGAAATGGTTATTTAAACAGTACATTAATAAACAGATCGTCAAAAAATCGCTAATATAAAGGTAACACGCAATTATTGTTTCATTTTTGGGAAAAGTGAACTTAATCGTGATGAGAATAAGGCTTGGTATGTAATGAAACAGGGTCAGTTGCGTGACTTTTTTACATGTTTACCTGCTGTTTTTAATATTGAAAGCAATAAAATAAATTAGCAGATACGCTTTTGTTTGCGAGCATATTATGTGAATATTCTTGACGGTGCCCTGGTGAATATTCCAGATTTCCCGAATTATAAATTACTTCGACTCCTGCCAAAGCCCGAGTACAAGCAGGGAGGAGGACATAAGTTGATAGCATTCACCTCCTTATCACATATGAATTGAATTACATATAACTACGCTACACAGTTAGGTCTACATCAGGGTTTCACCTCGCCAGCTAGTTAGGTCTACATAAGCGTCATTTGCTGAACAGAGCGTGCTGCCAGCCCGCCAGCATCATCAATGCTATCGTGCGCTATCGCACTCCCGCTTTATCGAATGACGGTTCCTAAAGCGACGGAAACAGATAGGAGTATGACAAGCTGCTAGATGAGGCCTAGCCTTAAGGTGGTTGCGTCAGGCTAGCCCGCGAAATTCAAATTTTCTTACGTTTTTTGCAATTTACAGGTCATTGTCAGGTTGAATGTTGATGAGAAATGAGTCGCGCCAGTAACACGTATGTAGTTACAGAATTACAATCATGAAAATGATCAATACTACCCTCTAAGTTCATGTAATCCTATTGAATGACTTTTTAAAAATCGTAAGAAATTTTGAATTTCGCGGGTTACCCTGACGCAACCACCTTAAAGGATATTTTGTAAAGAAAAAGAAGCTATAATATACCTTGCTTACCTACCTTCAAACCAAAACGATCTAATTTATTTTAGTACGACCCGCCCCGGCTTCGCACGGCTGCAATGTATACATAGAGACAGACAGCGGGAAGCGACTTTGTTTTATACTATGTAGTGTTATGCGAGTCGTAATACCAATTTTCGCGGTGACTCAATTGTTTTGCCAAATAAATCTAAACTATGAGTCCTTAGTACATAGAGGTACCACACAGATCATAATAGCTCGCTTGCGTGCCATCAATTTGAGCAAATCATAGTCGAGGCGACCTCTACCAGGAATCTTCGTAATTGTATAATAAAGATCTATTTTTGTGAGTGTGTCACTGGGACTCGTCTAGGTCATATTTCTGCTGCAAACAATGCTCGCTACATTACATACATGGGACTTAAAAATATCTAGCAATTTGTTGGTACTCCTCCTGTAGCTACCTCGTTGCACTAAGTGGTCGCAAGCACGATTACTGAACGCGAGGTCCTGGTTCAGTTCCCGAGTCGGGTAAAATGTTACTGGGCTTTTCCATAAGAAAATTCTCAGCAGCAGCCACGAAGTCTGGATTTGCGCTCGGTTGATGGCCGCCCCTATTACATGACTTAAACATAACTGCCTAACCCTTCGGGGATTACAGGCGTGATGTTATCGTGTCGTCTAACCCCCCTCGAGCAATAAAAGCGTGAATATGTTACATAAGTAGACTTGAAAACTCAGGCAGCAGGCTGGTAATCATGGAGGACCTCCGGCGCATTAGTGAATCCTTAAACAGAGCTCTCCCAATCAGAGGTCTCAAGCAAAGTGCTATTTAACTAGTAGTGTAGAGGCTAAGTAGACTGACAATCTTCACACTTCGAAGAATGGCAGCTTAATAAGAGTGAAAGAGTGGTGCCTGTGCAATTGGAGAGGCTTATATTCAGTTAACTGCTCTAGGCTGATAATGAAGGACAAACCATTCTATAGGCATATTCATTGACTAACACTCTGAAAGGTCTTCCCAGCCGGCAGCCTAGGCAAAACGCTGGGAAGTCGCGAATGTCAGGCGTCCTGATGGACTGCCTTATATAATTTTGACGTTCAAAAAGTAAGCTTTGCATGAATGATTTTGATTTTGAAATGAAACAAAAAACATTCTTAATAAAATATATTAAGAATAGGACAGTTGTGCCTACGCGTCGGCGATGGTGACCTCAACCTCTACGCCTGGTTCGATGTTGATGGAGGTGATCTGCTTCACGATTTCCGAGGGCGAGTGCAGGTCGATGACTCGCTTGTGGATCCTCATCTGGAACCTGTCCCAGGTCTTGGAACCTTCACCACAAGGAGTCTTACGGGTGGTGATGCGGAGGATCTTGGTTGGCATGCGGACGGGTCCCTGGAAGAATGGTGAACATTGGTTAGTTATTACAGCATAAATATTTCATCAATGACGTAAATTTTGCCTAGAAAGTGGCGTATCGACATAAAGTCGTTTATAATTATAAGACTTGCTGTTGCCAGCGACGTTCGTTCGCGTGAAATTATTATAAAAAAATCCTATTATTATAAGCCTGTTTGAATCGAATTTTGTTACCAATTTCAAGGGTTATAATTCTTTTGCATGGAGCGCTAATCTTCTTCTTATCTTATATAAATTCTCGTGTCACAATGTTAGTTACCTTACTCCTCCGAAACGGCTTTACTGATTTTTACCAAATTTTATATGCATATTCAGTAGGTCTGAGAATCGGCAACTATACAATTCTCATACCCCTTAGTGATAAGGATGACCCCTAAATATTTATTTTTTTGATATTTTTGTTTTATTAGTAGGTGGGTAGTAGGTAGGTAGGTAGGTAGTAGGTAGGTATGTAGTAGGTAGGTAGTTGGTCAATTCAAATTCAATATTCATAGTTGACAGGACAACGTCTGTCGGGTCAGCTAGTTATTTTTATAAAATAAAAGTAGCCTCTGTAGACCTTATAACATCAGCAATCTGCCAGTAAAATTCCCGTCATTATCGATCCAGCCATTTCGGAGAGTTACTTAGGCGAGTGACTTAGGCATTACAAACACAAACAAAAATTGAAAAAAATGTGTTTTTGTTATAAGTGCTGTCAATAGGAATCATATGCATGCAGTAAAAGCTATAATTTTGATATTACAAAGAGACTCTTCAATTTTATTTATTTTTATAGATTGGCCTGAAAAAATGCACAGAGAAAGAAATGGAATGTTATGCGGGAGGCCTTTGTCCACCAATTGTCATCCTGTCTCTACTGACGAAGACAAGCCAAACCAAGTTTTTACTAATATTTCAATGGTTGGCTATTGTAATCATGAAATCCTATTAGTTAGTTTAGCCAATAAGTGACCTATAAGTATGTATGATAAAACTAATTGTCCTCCTGAATGACCCATCTAAGTGTTCAGGCAATAAGTTAACATGCAAAACTACAACCCTGTGAAACAAGAAAACAGCATTCTATTGCAATAAAATAAACATGTAACTCTCTAATGAACAATATGCAGTGTGGAGACTAGCATAAAGCACTTTTGAGAGTGATTCTCTGGCGCCATTTTGGTGAACACAGCTGTATGGAACATGCTGTGTCTTCATCAGGCGCTGTCTACTTGACAATCTAAAGTGGTGTGGTATGTTTTCGTAGAATAGTAAGTAATGTTACTGGTCATAATCAAAATAGGCTCTATGGTTTTATCTACACACAATTTTTACTGGTGAATTTTGCATAATTATTCAATCATGAATGTACAGATCTGAAATTCCTGAGAGACAAATATACTGGCCATGTTTACGAGAATTCCCAATGCGATGGTTGAATTATGAAATACCGTTTTCTTTAAAGGTACTTTTGCTATCCAGAGTGGCAAGGTTCTCTTTTTTTTTCAGATGGGGAATTGTCAAATGGCTCCTCCCACTCTGGGCAGGACAGAAGGGAGTGTCAGACTTGTACGGACTAAAACCCATCCATGTTCCTTCCTTGCCCATTGTGTTCCAGGGCCACGGTATCTCTGTTGAACAGTCCCGCAGCCCTGGCAGGCAGTGGTGAGGTACTTGAAAGACAATTTTAGCAAGTACAGAAATACTATTACTAGATTGTTAACTTATCTACAGGATAAAGATTCTACTTACATTAATAGCTTCAATTCTAGCGTACATGTGCATTCAAGGATTTAAAAACCCACCTTAACACGGAGCTTCTGTTTCTTGGCTCCGTTGATGAGGTCCGCACACACCTTCTCCAGGGAGCGGACATTGCGAGAGGTCAGGGTGATTCTGATGCGGTGGATGGGCGAGATCTCAGCCAGGGGCTTCTCGATGTCCTTGCCTGACACGACGGCGGCTGCCTGGAAAGTTTACAAGTCAAATTGAGTTTATTAATACATATTGTGCTGGCAGAGCGGTCTCTTTCATGAAATTGTCTGTAAAGCCTTGTGGAAGTTTCGGTATTTAAAAAAGGAACTATCATGTATGCCTAAATTAATAACATTTACGAGAGTTCAAAGGTAAAGTTAGTCAAATAAATTGAAGAAACTTGATATGGTCATTCTAGCTACACTCCCAGTAACAAAAAAAAAACTGATTATGTTGGCTTTCAAATGGTATCTTAAAGCGATAATTGCACCAGTTTTAGCAATGAAGGCTTTGAAAAGTTGTAAAAGACAAAAAGCGAGCGGGTGTTTGGTGTTGACACGTGCATACCTAACCTCAAAATCTCAAAGTTAGATTTGAACTTGGATATTTCATAGATTACTTCATTTACACACAAAATAACATATCGTGACACGAAAGTTCTTAAAGCTTACCATTTTGATGCGATATTCCGGTCGAGATAAACAATTTCAAGACAAAATTGCGCAGCGCTGAACCGGAGCACAGCTTCACTTTACTTGATGAGAGAAAGAGAAAGATAATTGCACTTCCCCTTATGTCAACACGTTTCGTTTACGTTTCGTGTTATAAAACATTGTATCTTATGCATTTAAATAATAATAATAATGTT
Organism: Lycophotia porphyrea; assembly: GCA_950005105.1. Taxonomy (NCBI): domain Eukaryota; kingdom Metazoa; phylum Arthropoda; class Insecta; order Lepidoptera; family Noctuidae; genus Lycophotia; species Lycophotia porphyrea. The sequence goes on from OX465406.1 coordinate 14,874,295, forward strand.
AATATTTTTAGGATTACGAAGAATTTTCAAAACATTGTTTAAATTTAGAAAAAAGTGAAGACATTTCGTGTAAGAAAAAAAAACATTTACTTTGCAAATTCATCGAACAAAACGTAAACGAAATAATTTGTCGATGTTTTCAACGTGTGTGACCAGCATACTAAATAATTTTCCCAAAATAACGGGACTTAAAACAAGAAAGTCTACATGCCACTTAAGGAATAGTAAGTTAAATGTAAGTTTGATTTGGATAGATTGACAAAAGGTTTTTAGTAAATATTTAGGTTTATTCGTAAAACATATAAACAGTCGCACATCGTCGGATGTTGATTAACTTAACATTAAAATTATAATACCTACATAGTTATAAATGGAGGAAATTATTCGGTATTCGGTATTTTAGCACATTTGTACTTAAGCATAACGTAGCAATACACCAGAATTAGACGTTGTTGAGCATAATATTCTTCACTTGCTTGTCGAATTTCCTGTAAAATAAAAATAATAAAATTAGTCCAGATATTTTAATTTTGGCCTTTGCCCAGGAGTGGGACAGAGCAGGCTAGTAAAAAAAAAATCTATATTTTAATCTATTTGCTCCAGTCTTATCAGAGGGTATCATATTACCCAGAGGTTATTCATAAACAATTTTTAAATATAAGTTATGATTACCCACTAAATATCGATTTTTTTAACGTCTTTTTACTCCAACCAGTGTTCAGAAATAAGCCGCTGGTATTCAGCTGTGTTCAGTTACAGTAGAAGCCAACCAAAACATAGTTGGCAGTCAAAATTGAGAGATCCATCAATAGTGGAAAATGAATCAAGAAATCCGAAAGTTCTTACTGCGAAGTAATTTGGTCTCCAGGCAAATGGAACGGGTTACAAATGGCGTCGGCGTAGAGCGCGTGCAGACGACGGAGCGCCGTCCTCACTTCAGCGTCGCGGATGTTAGAGCCGCTCGGAGAGGTCGATGACGTCACGAGCACCAGCTTAATGCGAGTGTTCGTTACGTAGCCGTAACTGCAAAAAGTTTTTAATATCTAGAATACATTGTAACCACCGTAAACGGCTCCATGTATTCCCATATCGTGTTATCCAATAACTGGGTTCAGCCGTTGAAGAGATAAGCAAATCCCTAGTTTCATACAAGTTACATTTTATGAGTGTCAGTAGAATACAGCAGGCCAAGATACAGATCCCTCAGATCGGTCCGTGCAGCATTAGAGTTGGCAGCCGAGTTGTTAGTGTTCGTGCTCGCGAGTCTTTCCTCCAGTGCATCTAGCGCTGTATGCACGAGCCATTGGCGGGACAGCTCGTTGTCCGTACTCGTGTCATTTCCGATACCACCGATGTATAATGGAGAGTTCTGAAAAGAATTTTAAACATGAAGTTTCACGCACTTGGGCTTCAAACTGTTATAAAATACATTTTGATCTGACACATTAAGTGGGTATTTCAACTTTTCAATGTGGCAAGACTGAATTTGTGTACATTTTGTCTATGGCCAAAATAATTTATTCTACAAAACTGGGATTTGTCCAATTCGGACTTTCCAAAACAAAACTTCGAATTCATTGCGAAATAAAACCAATTATTTATGTAAGTGCTGTGGACTTCTGTGCAGTTTAATTGCAAATGACGTCATCTTAAATTACGATGTAGTGACGTGTATGAGTGCGAAAATACATTGAGTGTTTGGTTCACCCCATTATTTTGGAAACGTGGTGCAACTATGTTGTTTCGTGGTTTAATATTAAGCGTTAAGTCTGTCTATCCAGGCGTATTCAAGTTTAGATAAAAGCTTGTGCAATAAAACTTACATCTTTGCCGATAACTGCAACACAGACTGCCATTGTTGACAAATTCGACGGAAGTGTTCTCCTCGACAGTTCTCGCGATCGAATTCCTAACATTGACGTTTCGCCCAATTTAGCGGGAACTTTCAAATACTGTAGTACTTACAAAAAAAACCAAGTTTTTTATTCGTGTAATTTCTGTTCTTAAAAATGGCTATAAATGACGATTTAGCCTACGAAGTGAACGAAAAAGGCGAGAGTGTTCTAGTGAAATCTATAAATTCTGATCATCAAGCGTTCCTTCGGTTCACAAATCGGACATCCCGCCCAGTGGATGTTTGGTGGCGTGATTTTGATGGGAGGCGGCGGTTTTACGAGCGCATGGAGCCTGGCGCTTTTTACGATATCAATTCTTATTTGACTCATCCGTGGGAGTTCACTGATTCTTCGACTAAGGAGCGCTATGTGATCAATAACAAGTATGTGTTTAGAGCACCCAGCCATGTGGGAGACATGATGTATAGGACAAACTGGAACATCACCGTTGGTGTACGATCTCTGAGAGGCACTACAATGTTGACGCTTGCTACATTACTGCCAAACCCGGAGGCTGCGACCGAGCTTGACCTCCCTGTGGTACTAAGCCGGGAACTAAAAGAGTTGGTGGCCAGACTTCATGTTGAGCCCCCAGCTCCTGAAGTAAATGAACAAGAAGAGGTAAATTGGGACTCTGACTGATGATGGCTGTGCGTGCCAGTGATCTTAATCTTCCTAACACTGGCAGCTGTTATCGTCTTCTGGTGTGGCACAGTTACGAAGAAGCAAAAACTTGCATTGATAATCCTTTTCTTTAGTGTTTGGCATCTGATGTATGTGTTACAAAATCCTGTGTCGAGCTTCATTGACATTGACAATATTAATCAACAAATGACTATTAGGAAGTTGTTTTAAATGGTGACTCTAGTCTGATTAGTTCTCTAAGAGGCGGGACTGCACAGCGGTGCTATGGATGGAAAATACGATTGCAGTGAGAAAAAAGAACGAATAAATTTAACCTATAAGGTCTCAATTAATTAGTTATAAGTAAAACATGATTTAATATGCATTTAAACTATTTTATTGTTTATTTTAAGCTTTTATCTGTTGTTATGTTATTGAAAATTTATGATCAAGAGTTTTATATTATACTTTATTTTGCATTTATCCATATTATTTTGTTTTTTTTTAGTTATTTCAGGGATTAATACTTAATGATAGCTATTCAAATGATGTGAGTCAAAATATGTAGGATATATAATGAATATGTATAATCCATCTTATTATTGTACAATATGGTTTTCCATTTTCTGTTCCAAAATGTGGCCTAATAGACCCAAATATACATAACATGTTGCATGTTGTTAGGTAGTTACTGATTGAAGCTAGATCCTTTTTTTTCTTGTGTTATTTATTTTGAAACATTATTGTGGACAAATAATTATTTGACATTTTGTTAAGGGTTTCTTATTGGCATTAGTCCGAAATTGGCTGTGTTGTGTGTAAACTTGTCAAAAGAAAAGTAAAAATGAAGGTGATTATTATGTTTTCTTAAAAATTGATAAAACCTTAAAGAATTATGGGTAAATCACAAATGATCTTCAGTGATGATAACCCTTACTCTAAAGGCACTTCTAGAAAATCGATTTGAAACACTAATAGAATCGGCCTCTCAGGATGTTAATTGATTTGAGGCAACTTCAACCGATTGCTGGGAATTCCTAGCAGTTTTACCATTTCCCACTGTATAGGCCTTCCTTGGTACTTCCTTGATACTTTTATGTAACATTTGCTACTCAATTAAAATGCTAGCAAGCGGTAATTTTGTGTAATATTGTTCATATCTTTATTTAATACAGTGACCTACTTGACGTAGCGGCGACCGAAGCATCCGCCTCAAATGTTCGGGTCATGGGTTAGATTCTTGTAACGATTGTTTTTTAACATTTTATTTTAGTACCTACCTACCCTTTAATTCGTGAGTTATATTCATGCTGTCAGTCAGTCACCCACAAATCAGTACGATAGCAACTCTTTTATAACCAAGTCTGTTCTAGCATGAAACGATACCGGTTTAAGGTTTACCGTTTAGGTACCCGAAAATTGCTTAGTAATACACTTTTAAAATCGTTATTTAAGACTGTTAAAGCTCAATTTGGAACAATTACGCAAGAACCAGGTTTTATGAAATCTAATTTTTTAAGGCATACAAAATGGCATTCAGAAGTCCAGAGATTTTTTCATTATTTTCCACGTTTTTAATTAACCCGAGTGGCTACATCAGATTGATAATACAACTATAGGTACCTAGTTACGTCGCTCAGTAATAATTGATAAGCCAGATGATGATTTCAACCCACTCTAAATTCTGTAGTTTCGCTCAATGCAGTCAATATTTTGTAGTTACCTATTAATGTTTAGTAGGTACTCCACGCTGTGAAACGTTATTGTTGGAGTACCTATAGCACTAGGGTCCGTCCGGCTTATTGATCCCCCCTCCGGTCCTTAGTTTGGCCTAATCATTTGTGGGACCGATATCTTATAGAAAATTAACTTTTTTTGAACAAATACTGAAAAACGAAAGATTTGAAGGTACATTAAGTGTCCGGACTTTTTGCAAGGTCCGGCTTCTTACCGTTAAATAGTACCTACATGTTTGTACAATATATTGTACTTAGAATAAATTTAACGATATTGTACCTAGTTTAATACGTATAAGTAGGACTTGACCTTGGTGGTGTTATGCGCCTAAGATGCGGTAAAGGGTTAGGAGGAATAGACTGGAATGGCTCACATAAGAAGGAGATAGAGATGGATAAGTGATAAAAATGAACTACCACAAATAGTTTGTATACGAAGAGCGGGAAGAGCCTATTCTTTAGAAAACTAGGAGGAATAAGAAAGTCAGAAAACTTATGAACAAAGTAAGAAAAGAAAAGGTCTTTTATCAGCAAAAAGAAATGTGAAAAAACTTTACTAGTCATATTCTTTGGGGTAGGTAACGGAATATACCTAAACCAACAAAAAAAGATTATGGAATCGGATAACGAAGAACTATCTATGATCATTACCTTGTACTGTTGATATTGACATGTAATCCTTCATAATCTACATAATACCTATTAAAATAATCAAGATGATAATCATATTATCAAAATCAAAAATTCCCAACAAACTTTTTTTTTCGCAGTCAATATCTGCTGTTTTTTCCTTGGTGCAATCATGAAAGCTGATTATATTGATGAGGCATGCATGACGCCTGCCCGACGACTCCTGGACTATAGTGAAGAGAATCAATGACCGAAACAAGTATGAGAAAAATGCAATGTTCAAACGATGAGGAGACATCATTCGTTAGGTTGAAGCACAACCCAGCTGAACCTATTTCGGCTAAGAAGAATCTACTTAACTCCTGAACTACTCAATTAGTGAGTAATAAGTTGAGTAACCCAACCGATTTAGATATTCCAATGTGGGATGGACGATGAATAAACTAGTGGTACTTATGTTAATTTTGCAATGTTGCGAAATATTAATATGCTGGCAGATCTGGTGTATAGTAAAGTACATATTAAGGCATTAAGTCCGCCTTTGTACAGTAATTTTACTTGTGCATAAAGTTTTAATAAATAAATAAATAAATATTAAATAAATTCTATGTAGATATGATATTATCCTATAGGTAGATATATAACGATATGTCTTAAAGCACAGTTGCTCTGAATAATGCAGTTTTTATTTATTGTAGATACACTGTTATGAATGTGCCATATACCATGATTATTTACTTTACTGTGCTGCTTTCAATGTTTTTAATAATATTGTAATAGGATGGTCATTAAATATACCCATCTGTACTACTTTTAAGGACATGGGCATAACGCCTTATAAAATAAAGCATATGAATGTTCAATGTGATAAATATTTTGTTTTATTTCCTTTACCAAGAAATCCCATATCATCATCATCATTTCAGCTCGGAATCACCCACTACTGGGTAAAGGCCTGCCTTTTTTTTTCCACACATCCCGGTTCTTTGGGTCCCTTATCCAGGTGTTTCCCGCGACTTGGACGATATCGTCGACCCAACGAGCTTTAGGACGGCCCTGGCATCATCGTCTCGGCGCTTTTCTGGTGGTCGCCACTGTTGATTCTATCTTAAAGGAGTTACAGTGGTTTGGGAATTCTGTGGCGGGCCTAGGCCCTAACTAAATACGAATTAAATCAATCGTCCTTCTTTTCAGCAAGAAAAATAATAATGAAAATTAATTTATTTCACTGGCAATATTCAAAACGTTCCAGGGAATAAAACCACAAAAGACCGGGTATAAAAAATAATTTATTGTAAAAAAAAAAACAAATTAAGTATTGCAATCACATTACTGGTTATGGCAAGTCAGTGTTTGTTCTGGTGCATGTGCGACACTATGGCTAGGGCTCCGCCCGGTATGAAGCGCACGAAGTTATCCGCGGTCAGCGGGCCCAGTGCGTACATCCCTTCAGGAGCGTTCAGAATCTCGTGCGAAGACTTATCTATGGCGATAGGGTTGGCCCTCCCGTCCACAGCCTTCTTCGGATCAATACCGAAACCGAGACCAGAAGAGTACGGGTTAATCGCTTCACAAGTACACTTAACCTTCTCCTCGTTCGAATATGGAATGATTTGACATTTCTCAATCATATCGCTGTCTTTATCCTTCTCATTAATCCGCTTATTACAATCTGGTTCAATACATTTTGTGTCAGAGTTGCCATTGATTTCGGAATAATTTAAATATCTGGACTTGCAACTCTGGATGCTTTGTCCGAGCATGGATTTAATGTAATGCCAATGGTTTTTCAGGAAGCATTGTTTTTCTTCGATCTTCCTTTTTGTTTTAGATTCGTCGATACACTTGGCGCAGTCAATTTTGATGTCAATGCAGTCTAGGTAGTTTGTTTGTAAGAAGAAAAGGTCTGGTTTGGCGCCAATGAAGACGCCGATGAGGTAGACTTGTATTTCTGTGATCTCTTTAGTGTTAAGGTTGAGGAGTTTGACGCGTTTGAGCGACAGCGCGTAGTCCTCAATATCCTCGGAGTTCAGTTTGAGCGAGGGGTCGTTCTCGGGGGTCACTTCTAAGATTGTGTGTTCCGGGTAGGGCGTGTAGTTTTTGTGGTTGCCGGAGGGGCCGTCGCACATCATCTTGTAGACCTGGAAGAAGAAATAGACACATTAGGAAAAAGTTAGAATCTGAATGTTAACAGAACAAATATGCAAAAGAAGAGATGAATGTGAATATCAACTTGTTATCAGGGATGAGGTGGCAAATGTTTAATTGCCCATGGTATGTTATATTTATGGTTTCGTGCGTCGATGACTTTGTCATTGGAAATTCGGCCTGGAGACCTTCTACACTTTTGATGGTTAATGACCTCTCGCATAGCTTCCAAATATTTGGTAATAACTCCGTACCTGACAGTAATCGGGGTAGGCTTGTGGCTCCAGCCTCACTAATGCGTCGGCAGGCGTCCTGTGCAGGTGTCGCGCGTGCAGACCAGCTCGTAGGGACAGCCACACTGCGTCGGCTGCAGAGACCCCTGAGCCCACGATCAGGACTGATGGTGGAGTTGGGGAGGCTGGAATAAGAAGAGAAGATTATTAAAATAGTTACATAGAAAATAAGTTTCATAGTGACAAATAACTTAAGGTTATTGAGACAGCGGCAAGCAAACCGTAGATTTGCATAGCTGTAGGTTGGTCTTACCGTGGATGGGCTAACATTTATTTTTACCACCTTAAATTGGTGTCTAGCAATAACAGCTACCTTGCGTAGATCATTTCTAGCAGTTGTTATGGACAGTGAGAAGGCGGGAAGTCGGCTGGATGGGCAAGACTGGTTTTTTCCCAGTATCTGGGTTGGGGAGGTCAGATAGGCAGTAATCCATATCAAAAATACTGACAGGCAGATGTGAGTGCTACATACCATGGCTACTGAGCACTTGCACTGCCCTCTCAAGCGGAGCGAGCGAGTGTAGTGCGTGTCGGGCGACTTCCTGCGCCAGCGTGTTGGGGCGGTCGCCGCCGCCGCTCGCGACCACCACGCGGCGGCACAGGTAGCGGAATGGTCGACAGGAGGACGTGTCGAAGCTGGAAGTAGACGAAGGAATTATGTAAATTATACAATTTGATACTTATGGTAGCACTAGTCGCGGGCTCGAACTCACTGGTGGGCGTGGCCAAAAAGCACGCTGTCTCACCTGGCACTGTGCCCGATAGTGAGATGCACGATAATTCATAGTATAGGCGCGCGAAAAAGAATACGAAAAGGCCTTTGGAAAATCGAGTTTTATGAAAAAACCACTGCATAAATCAATTACAAATAAAATTTATTGAATTTTTCGATAATTGTGCTTTGTCGGTACCGACTTTGTTTTGGAAATTTGACACTTCTTTTATTACTAATTTATGCCAAAGTTGCGTTAAAATTGGCAATAAAAACGAATCTTTGGTAGCTCGTAACTTTTAAATGGCTTTTTATTTTACTATTCTGTTTCCGCACAGACAAAATTAATAATGAGACAAAACGATATCATGTTTAACTTTGGATGTACAGTGTCAAACAGTGGAGTAATACCCTCCCGAAATTTCAATGGAAAAAATGTCGACTAGTGTCACCTTAAGAATAGGTTTAAGAGTCTGATTTTTTAAAAACACTACGCGTTAGCTAAATGATTGTCTAGTATTATATTTAATAATTAATATATTTAGTACAGCATAAACCATTAATACTAAATTAAATAATCCTTTTACTCGGTCTTTTCACAAAACCACAAACATTCTAACATTATCGACTTCCATTCATCAGCAAACAAGTCCAATCCAATTGGTCTCCAATTGGTATAGGGGAGGTGGATCGAGCTACAGTGCGACAAAATGGGACATTAAACAATTTATGCTTTCTAGAGCGATTATTATTATTTGGAACAAAGAATTGACACAGCTCCGCATGTACATCCGGGGCGTCGGTATAACCATGTATAATTTTATACGTTGTATTTATTTGGTCTACAGAACGCCTAACTTTAAGGGAGTTAAAATGTAACCATCCTAAATTTAAATATCTTTCTATCAGTGAAAATTTTTAGGATTGAATCATTAGTTCCGAAGATTACCTCCTACATACACACTACCTCTTTATAATATTATCAGTATAGATTTCTTTTTCTGTTATCGATGACAGGCATGAAACATGAAAAAAAAAAAGATTTTTTTGGTAGCCCGCGAAATTCAAACTTTCTTACGTTTTTTGTAATTGTAATTCTGTAACTACATACGCGTTACTGGCGCGACTCATTTTTCATCAACGTACAACCTGACACTGACCTGCTAATAGCAAAAAACGTAAGAAAATTTGAATTTCGCGGGCTACCCTGACGCAACAGCCTTAAAGTAAAAGTTATTAATGTTCTGGACAATTTTTACTCACTGAATGATTTCTAATTAAAAATTTGCGGGTTTACAATTAGTTAAACAAGATTATTTTGGCTTAAATAAGAAAGGAAATGTTAATGTCATTGTCCACCAATAGATGGCGCTAGCTGTTACGTTTGAACATAATATTTTCTGTATTATTCGATGCAATTCCCTCAAAACGGATAAAATGCGCTGTGTCTGTGTCTAATTACTTCATGAACGTATGTATAAAAATGGCAGTAACATCGTATAAGCCTAAAACCTTGGCTTGCCCTTATAACCTACTTCATGATGTTAGGGGTTCTGAACAGTCTCCTTGTCATAGGGGCTTGTCGTATTGTTGGCCCCTAGGCAACAAGTAAGTCCATATAAAAGTGTGTTCTGCTTACCCAGCCACACAGAATTTGGCGTTGAGTGGGCACTGCGTGTTGTGACAGCGCGGCCCACCGGTCTGCGGGATGCGAGTCACGCTGGTCACTGTCACGCCAGATCGGAAGAATTTCTGCAAACAAAACATTTCATTTGTTAGGATCAGGGTTACTTAGGACCATGGAGCAGCTCATTCTCTTGGCTAGGGAATTACAATTATTATTTAGCAAGTTGATTTAGTCCTTATATTCGTATTACGAGTGTAATTTTTGTCAGTTTTATATGAAATGGCTATAACACAATACGGTAAATTGACTGATTTATGAATTGTGTCAATTCGCTACACAAGCAAAGTACAAAACAAAGCCATTCATTTCCCTAATTACAAGCGGTAGGACCAGGAGGAAGCAGATGGGACAGGATCTGACTAAAATGAGAGTCAGTTTGTAAAGTTGATGGATGGATGGGTTTCTCGCAATAATATAAAATAAAGCATATGTTTTGTAGAAAGTTTTGAGTAAGAATGTGGATTGGTATAAGAGAAGAGGAAGATCAAAGAAACGATGGACTGTGTGAAGGATACTGGTAGAAAGGTGCCTGATGAGATGACGAGTAATAGAGAGGTTTGGAAGAAGAAGTCCTGCGTCGACCCCAAATATATTGGAATTAGGGCAGGAGAATGATGTTCTCGCATCATACCAGTGTTTATATTATGCCTTTCTGGGGAGTTTTTAATCATGTGAAACCCAAAGGAAAAGTCAAAAATTTGGACAAACTTTAGAACTTTTCAATTAGGTTTTTGGGATTTTTCTGATACTTCAATAACTTATTTCAGTTCTAGTTGCTCACCTGCAGTTTACAAGCATGCACGTATCTCCTGCAGTACTTGGCGACGGCGCGCGCGGACAGGCGCGCGGCGCCGGCGGCGGCGTGCGGCGGCAGGGACAGCCAGGCGCCCGGCGACAGCGTGCGCACGCCCGGCGGGAACGTGTGCCACGCGCCGCCCGGCGGGCCCCGCCCCAGCACTGTGTGGGAGATCTGTGGGGGACGGGTACTTGACTACACAGTTGGAAGTTTCACTGTTTCTTCTTCGTGTCGGTGGTATAATAATTTTGAATGATGTTGGGGCAAGTATTCTCCATTTTTACGTCGGTTGAAGCGCACTTTGCATATATTTGGGAACAGGTGAAATAAAGTTTTAACTCCACATCCGAAATTGGAAGTATACAATAATTAGAACATTTCACAGATTTTTTTTCAAAGGAACGAGTTGGTCTTTGAATCGTGTTATGTTATGGATGATGAATCATCTTTAGGCTATTTCCATTATTGCACAAAATAATGAATAATTGCATAATATATATTTTTTTAACTTTGGATGATAATTTATTTGACTAAAGTAAGCTAATAGTTTACTAAAGTGATATGGTGGTAGGCGTACCAGTATGAGGTACGCCCGAATGTTCTACCTATGAACCGTGGGGCTTTAGTCGGTAGGAGTCCAACATAACTCTCCGTTCTCCCCAGAAGGATAGTATACAAGCTGATTAACCACCACCAAAAAACAAATGTGTACAGAGACTATTAGTTACCTGTTTGTCTACGTCATACTTCCACTCGATGAGAGAGTCTGCCTGGATGCCCATGTCTGCACAGGGTCTTAGCAAATTGTCCATCTGGAAAGAAGAGAAAACAGATGTTTAATTTGACTGCAGACATCACTAACACTATCACTACATATTATTAAAACAAAGTCCTCTGCTGCCTCTGTCTGTCTGTTCGCGATAAACTCAAAAACTACTTCACCGATTTTCATGCTGTTTTCACCAATGGATAGAGAAGTTCTCTAGGAAGGTTTTGTATACATTGGCTAAAATATAATGATTTCCCAAGGGTTGCGGGAACGGGATCAAAATTTCATGATTACTTTTGGTCGCGATAACTGACATCCATGTGGGCAAAGCGGGTATCAGCTAGTAATAACATCATAATTGGGTAGCCAAGTGATTGATACCCAGAGCAGTTTTCCAGTAGGTACGTAAGAACGGAATTTGTTTGATACCCAGAATCGAATCTGTGAGTTTAAATGTTTATAAACGCAACGTGCCCACGATACAGGAGAAATTCCTGGTGTGGGGCAATGTTTTGAAAAAAAAAAAAACATTTGGTTACTAAATATCAAAAAGTGTGTGTGTGTACTTATGTACACGCGTTAGAAGTTATAATTCTTTTTTAAAAAAATATCTGTCGCCTTATCTCAGCCAGCAGTAGATTAAAAATAAAAAACCTAGGCTTGTCAATATCTGACACTAAGCTAACTTCAGGGTGTATGTTAACTAGCTAACTTCATGCTGTTAAATTTAGGTGTCGGTGTGCGCGCGCATTGAAAAAATTACTCTCATCATTTTTCCCTAACGCGCCATAAGAAGTATAACTTCAAAATTGGTATACCAGGAACCAACTAAATAGGATATCGCGTGTTACTATTGGCTTGGATATAAAACTGAAGTAACTTCGTACCTATTTAAATACTTAAACAAGAGTACTAGAGCACGTTCTGTGACGAAAGCTATCGACTTATTATTTTAATGGGCCGTTATTTTGTATTTTTATGGCCAAATAATTTTAACTACGCTCATTATTTTTTATGTGACCTCATAAATAACTTATTGTTAATATCTTGTTATGATTGTAGTAGCTTAATGTGCTGGCGTCTGTACATACTTAGCTGTTCAAACGTGACCAATTGTACATGTTACAACTGAGGTAATAACACACTTAGAACCCTACCCCGGATGCAGCACCACCCCACTTTGTTTTTACCTTCTGATCGCGATCCCAAGCGATACTGTTATAGTGCTTATAATTAAGTTGTGTTGCAGTATGGAGGCTCCTTAAAAAAGTCTGAACGGCTCAAGTTGAGTCTGCCTCTGTTACTTTAGCCTAAGTTTGTCGTTCAAGGTTGTATCGGTGAATTTCCTTGTTTCATTAAAAAAAGTCGTGACATTTCTACTTGTTCTGTAGTCGTGTCGGATGGAGGAAGTTGGCGGTTCTGGCTGGGCGGAAGTTAATTTAATAGTGAATTATATTTTAAACAGATCATTTAATATGAAAAAAGACTTGTTCTCAATGACGAAGCTTTTTATTGAGCTGCCGTGTATAAATGAATAATTTAGAAGATTACGTTAAAACACAAATATGGAGTCCAAAAAATGTGTCTTAATTTACGGAGATAAATTGACTTAGCGGGTCAATTTATCTTTATAAATTATGACACATTTGTAGTGATAGCAAAAAATGTAAATATCTAAAATGTACTGAATTACCTACCTACCTATTATTCTACCTAAAAGCTTATATCAATCCTGTTGAAGAAAGTTGCAGAAATAGGAAACGAAGCGACTATCACTTGTCTAACCCTCAGATCATGGTGACCATGATGACCATGGAGGAATCAGGAGTATTAATGGAATGCCTTTTCCCACATGAGTCTATATACAGTTGTCAAAGCATCATCATCATCATCATCATCATCATCATCATTTCAGCCAATAGACGTCCACTGCTGGACATAGGCCTCCCCCAAGTGTCGCCACATTGACCGGTCCCGTGCAACTCGCATCCAGCGGATCCCTGCAACCTTCATCAGGTCATCGGTCCACCTAGTGGGAGGCCTTCCAACGCAACGTCTTCCGGTTCGCGGTCAACGCATCAAGTAACTGCAAACTGTCAATTTTTCTCATTTGATTTTGAACTTAAGAGGGCTATCACAAAATTAAAGAATTCAGTTTAGGTAAATTAGACGGCATGCGGCAGTGGATGCGCAAGTGTGCATCTAGCGAGGTATACTACGCACACATGCAAACAGCTATGCCTCGGATTCCAGGAACAAACCAAAATAACCAAACAAGCTAAGGACCGCCCTTTCCGAGATTTATATTGATTTTTAGCATTCGATAGAACAATTGTTTTCAAGTAGTATTTTACTTTTAAATGGGCTAATTATTTTTTTCAAGCAAGGTAAGATAGTAACCTTACTTATTAAATATTTTTTCTTTGAATTTGGATTATATCTTCATAGATAAAAAATATCATTTCGGACGAAAAAAGGTCAGTATCTTTCTGTTTTACGGATTTTTTTTTTGGTGTATTTCTGTATGAAACATAAAAAAATGGTTAAAGCATTCCCAAGTACACCACTCAATTGTACCATGGACATTTTTACATAATATAATATTATTATATCTTTTATGTAACAAAGCATCAAAGATGCCCAAAAGTAGGATTTTATAAAACATCCTTTGCAGAGACAAGGTTTTTACTCATGTACGTAAACAAATTGAAATATTTGTTTAAAACATTCCCCAGAAAAATAATCAAACTTTCTCGGGCATATTTTTTTTTTAATTTTGTGGCCATAGATAAACCATAATCACACATCAAAAATCGAGTAAAACGCTCAAATACAAGAAAAAATGTGATAGCCCTCTTAACCACCAACATTCTATGGTTTAAAATAATTTGGAGAAGTTTGACAGTTTGTGGTAACTTAAAGTACTGGCTACTGTACTACTGTAGAACGCTGGACTATTTTCGATCTAGGAACGTGGCGCTCGCTTCTTGGCGACATCTCTGATGAGTAGTAATTGACTAATGAGCACCGATCAACAACGGCCCACATGCTCGGAACGTGCCACGTGTATTGTGTATTGTATAGTCTTTACTTTTACATTGTAAAACATACTAATGTCAGAAACAATTGCTCATTACTAATATTTTTATTTTCTTTAGAGTTAAATTTCTAATTTCAGTTAGAGTAAGTCTTCTTAACTTTAGATAACACTTCTGCTGTGTTTAAACTAAATAAACATCATTTATTTCAGGCTACAATGGCCCATAAACAACACAACACCAAAAAACCCAACACTAATAACGACAGCAACACTAAGTGCGCCAGTGACTTTTTGAGCAACACTCAATTCGACGAAAAATCAGATTAGGAATATAGATATCAGGCGGAAAGCAAAACTAACAGACATCCTGCTACGCTTCGAGCAACTGAAATGGAGATGGACAGGCCATATGCTTCGCTGTGAACATGAAAAATGGTGTAAACAGGTGACTGTCTGTACCCAAGAGATGGGCTTAGGAGTAGAGGCCGCAAAGTGAGAAGATGGGAGGACGAGCTGAAAATGATCCTAGGTCCACTTTGGCTAAGAGTCGCGGCAGATAGACAACAGTGGAAGATGTTGGAGGGTCGTATAAACATTTAATAGTTTGTAATAGTAACAGGGTTGGCAAGTGTTCATCGGATAATCCATACTAAAATTAAAACGACCAACTCGGGAAAGGCACACACGGCAACAAATCAAGCTATACATTTCCAGTATAAAATGGCCTCGCTTGGTATAGATTTCCCGTACAATGAGAGATCAAAATAGTAGTAGCGAAGGGTCAATTTTTGTAAGAGGTAAGCCGGAGTACATGTATTTCATGTGATTATATTATTTGTCTATAGAATACTGACTGTGCCATTTTTCAAAGGGAAGCCGGTAGGAATCGAGTTGTATGGAACCTTCGCTACTGATAGCTTGACTGGGTGCCGTGCGTACACTTTCTGCCTGTCTATCTGTCTCTACATCACCGCGTCTATGTAGTTTAACCTAACCCAAGATATTTTGAACAGAGTTTATTTCACATCTATCTGAAAATAGTAGCAACTTTACAAGAAGGCGTGTCACACAATTATCGTACAAGTGTGGCCTTTCTAGGTTGTGGTGTGGCCTAGTAGGTACACAATTTTCATTCAATTACAATGAGGTGTCATTTCGAATTCACCTTACTGGAAAATTATGGATTTTCAATGAATAACGGTTCCGCCCGTAGCATTTATTCATGCTTGATATAAAGTACTTCGTTATAAGTAATTGGTACTTATATACAAGTTACTGAATAATTCTAATCTAAGGCCTATGACTAGCCGCAAGTCTTGACCACTCTCATCTGCCTAGCCTTTTCCCAACTATGTCGGGGTCGGCTTCCAGTCTAACCAGATTCAGCTGAATACCAGTATTTGAAATGGGGCGACTGCCTAACTGACCTCCACAACCCAGTTGGTACTAGGTAATACGAAACCCCTTGGTAAGACTGCTTGTCAGACTTTTGGGCCACTGACTACCTGTAACGACTGTCAAAAATCTACAAATGACAGCCGGGACTAACGGGTTAACTAATGTACACGCGCATTAGTTAGTTAGTTACTTGCCTCCTAATCAGTTCCGTTGACTTTACCTAATGACAGGCTGGCGTGACTAACAGACTATTCCATAGACAAATTACGAGTTATTTCAGTAATGGCGGGCTCCTGAACGGCGCATGTCATTCACTTTTAATGACAGCTCACTATTGTAGTAGGTAGTATTTTGAATATTAAAATTGTGACTCAGGGATTTTTGTGTTCATTGGTGAATCAGCTAATGATTAGTGGCTGATTTTAATGGCTGTACTTTTACTTTTTGTTTAATTGAATATACTGTCATAATTATAACTTAAATCACGGTCAAGATATTACTACTTATTAGTATTTGCACCGATTTTAACCAGACCGATCTTTTGACTTGAATTCGGATGAACGTCAATTCGCAGTGAATTGGGGGTATATGTCAGAAATACTGAATAGCTTTTTCAATTGAATATCTTATTGATTTTTG
Source organism: Lycophotia porphyrea (assembly GCA_950005105.1). NCBI lineage: Eukaryota > Metazoa > Arthropoda > Insecta > Lepidoptera > Noctuidae > Lycophotia > Lycophotia porphyrea. The sequence continues at coordinate 14,890,662 of OX465406.1, forward strand.
ACTTTTCCATCATCATTTTCTGTGATAGAATGTAACTTTGTCTAAACGTAAGCTCTCTGCCTTGCTGCTTTCAGAACACGATCTGCACCAGATTGCAAAGAGTTCTTTAACAACTCCAATTTTCAAAAATTACGAAAGGTAACTTTTTACGCTGTTCTAACAGTAATTTTTCACAATTTCCTGAAGAGTAAATACTCGAAGTACGAGTATATTAACACAGACCTAATAAACCCGGCTTTGGCATACATCGACCTCTTATGGCTCACAAGTTCAGTATCGAACTAGCGAAGGCCGTCGCAGATATAACAGATTGAGCTGCCAACCGAATTAATATGGACCGATTTACTACTACCACGATTTACTTTGTGCTATTAATAGTTGGAAAATACACCAACCGGTTGCTGAGGTCTGTTCGTGGATGGGTGCCCAGCTGTTATATACCGAGACCCCTCCGTGCACCAGAAAGCGTGTTAGACTTTGGTCACGGGTGACGTTTGTAGACCTTTGACAGTCGTATCGGGAAGTCATAACTGTAGGTCTAGTTAGACTGAAGCTGACTTCAGCATAGTTAAGAATAGGCCAGGCAAATGCTGACAGAGACCACAGATAGAATAGAAATGATCAGTACTAACTATCTTAAAGAAACTATCAACTAACATGTTTAAAAATCCATCAGTTGCGGCTGAGACTGAAAAAATAAACAGCGTGAATATCAGACGTGTGCTTCGCGCAATAGTCTGTGGTCTATAAAATGGTTTTATGGAATAGAGGCCCCCTTTTTGTGATCTATTCAAAATAGTTATTGTAAAAGTATGTTCATTAACGTCAGACTAGCCGGTGAACGCGCCCTGCCAGCGTAAACGACTGATGTTATAATCGATAACAAACTCAACAATAGGAGGGTACCGCGAATCGCGATCGATACCGCTTAGCTCGCATCCAAACTATTATATCCTACATACGTATAACAGTTCCATCGAAATGGAAGTTTGTACTAGAAATATTAAGACTACCAGCAATATGTATATCTACCCTGGCTAGTTGCCAAAGAAAATTATAAGTTATTGACATACATTTAAGAAGAAAAGTGTAATGAACTCAAGTACTCATGTACTTTATTTAGGCAAATTGGTCATAAAATTTGCTGTCGGGATAATATTAGTATTTAGAATATAGTACATATAAACAGTTATTTTTCCTAGTGAATGATTTGACTCTACAAGAGCATTCCAAAATATCTAGAAAAGTCATCGCTGCTAGTGGGGTCTAGAGTCTAATTAGAAGACGGTTTTGGACTTAACACGGCCTGAATTTTCAAAAAAATTATGAATTGTCCTATTTTGTGACCATTTTACGAATTGTAATGTAATTCATATTTCCTTTATTTTTCTCTACACATATGCATTATATTTTTAAATATAACACAATATAAAAAATAGTAGCCCACCAGCATCGGGAACAGGGTCCGAGCTACCGGTGGTCTGGGCTCTTGAGAGAGGAACCTCATAACGATACGGGCCGTGTCCAGAACTACTGCTTTCTGGATCAAGCCCTAATTCATATTATTAATATCCTATTATGATTCTGCTGCAACTACCATTTTAGGCTCCCCGCTCCTACAGCCGAATTCTTTCATTTGGTTTATCCGTGACGCTGTCAAAAGGTATGTATCGCTTGAGCCTGTACCTCGTAGCCAAGAGGTCGAGTCTTTCTGTGTAAAAGATCATATCTCAAGTTCTTACATTATTTACAAACTAAAATTAGTAAAAAAAAAAGTGTATAAAGCCCTCTTTCTGTTCGGTCAGAGAATTTTATTTCTTTGCCACTCCATAAAGCATTCCCATAAGAAAAAAAGTCTATAAAAAAGATGGTATATTCTTGTTTTGTGTAGTCAGACATTATAAATTATAAGCTTTGAATACAATGGTTGATAAATTACCTCCCTGATATGCGATTGGTGATTAATACCCAATGACTTTCGTATTTTGTGTACTTTGAAAATTATTATTTATTGATGTTTGTAGTATGACAATCAAACTGTAAAATGTTTATAGGTCATCGTTTATATAAAACATACTATCTAGCCTGTAATCCCCGAATAGTTAGGCTGATGTGTATCTATAGTAAAACCACATTTCACCAATAATATTTTGACACAATATGTCATATTTTCATGAGCTGGGTACAAACTCAAAACTTCGGGTTGTTACCCAGAAGCTTCTAAAAGAAAAACCAACCCTATAGTCTGCCAGACCTGGGAAACGAACCCAAGACCTCATGGTCACCCGTAGCCACCACAAAACCATAAAGCAAGCTGTTCGCATGAAATAATAAAGTTTTGTCAACAAAACGACACACGGACACGCCCATAGACCGATCGCATGTCAACAATATGTTTGTTTATCAATATTCAATAGATAAAATCGATTAATCACAAAACGATCATTTCTATTAATAGCACTACTTAAAAATGTCACAATATTAAGTGATTGTAATCTTTGTATTGTAAATAGTACATAAAACAAGCAAAACATGTTTCAATAATTAAGCCGTAATCAGTCGGTCATCTGGGAGGCATGACAAAGCAAAGTTATGCTTAAGTTCCGTGTATTACGAAGCCAGAATATTGCCATTATACGTACACAGTTCCAGAGTCTGGGCTAAATTCCTGATGGTAAAACCCAATAACGCTTTACCCGACATAGGAATTGAAACCAGGACCTTAAACTCAGGATTCGTGCTTCTGACCACTAGACCAACGAGGCAGTCTATACTGTCATTACTTATATACCGTTCTTATGTTTACATAACATTAAATAATAAAACATAATGAGCTAAACGCATACAGTAACCGTGACAATCGTGCGACAGGCAGTCGCGTCTAAGACATGGCGGAGAAAATTGACTTCCTACGATTGTACAGCCAGTAAAACAGATCAAATCTGTTCAAGCAACTGCCTAGAACTAAAGAAAAATAACTAATTTTTAAATTGTTGCTGGCGTAGAGGCTCTCCAGCAGCCCATTACTAAACGACGCAGCACACGTTTAATACGTTGCACTTTGTATGATAACTAGTTTTTGCCCGCGACTTCGCTTACGTTATGGAAGGAAATTGTCCCAAGGAAACGATTAAAATTTAGCCTACGACACTCAGGAACAATTTAATCTTTATTTCTCCTCACAATGACAGGTTTAACATATTTTACATATAGTTTATCTAATTAGCAATGTGAGGAGCTGGTGTCTGGGTTAGGCATAAAATGCCTGTATTACAAATCACCAGGACCCCACGGAAGAACAGATAGTTTATATAAAAAAATATGGTATTACAATCTGAGGGTATAGATAAGGAGATTCAAGTCTAAAAAACTTTAAACATAAGTAATTAATTAATATATTTATAAATTTAGCTTCCAATTATTGAAAGAATTTCCGGAATCGGTTCAGTAGTTAGGTAAAGTTTAAAAAATAGATTAAGACCCAAGGTTATACAGGGATGCCGTGTACATTATTACGGAGTGGACGGTTCTATGCGGTCTCACTACTTGTCTGCACTCTAAACTCTTTTGTTGACTGTCATCATCATCAGTCTATAATGTTCCCACTGCTGGGAAACAGGCCTCCTCTCTACGAGAGGGAATGGGCTATAATCCACCACGCGGGCCCAGTGCGGATCGGTAGATGTCACTTGTCTTCTAATTTTTGATTTTAGGACATGCCACTTTCCTCACGATGTTTTCCTTCACCGTTTTTACAGTTTACTTTGACTGTACAGATAAACAAATGGCCCTGTTATGATTTTATTTAAATGGCCGTGTTAAAAACATGCATGCATGAAGTGTGAAACATAACAGGCATGTAAACACGCACGATTGACTGGCACGTCTACACCATAGCCAATTGATTATGTATTACATAACCCAGTTGTACCTAAGTATGGCCAGTCCTTATAAAGGGTGTAAACAGACTCTTAACGACGCCTAAAGGCACTTGTTCTGCCCGTCATTGCGATCATTTTTTTGTTCTAGACCATACCTGGGCACCTTCTAGTTACGGAGATATTGGGGGTCAAAGTTCCAACTTTTTCACAAGTTTTTTTTAAATAAATGTTTTAAATGTATGATTTTTATTTTAAACACCTTCCGGACCCCCTTACAATTAAATCCATCCATAATGTTTTGAGTGCATTACATTGAGTCCTACTGTAAAACAATTTTTCAGCCCAAAAATAAAGTAAAATTTTTTTTTTGCGTAAAGTTACGTATTTTTATGTACATAATGCTTCGTTGACGGCTTCGTGAAGAGTCTATTTACACCCTATATAGTTACACCCGTCTTTATTTACCTAACAGAATGACAAAAGGACTGCTTTGAGGGGACATTATAAATTCATGAAAATCCTCATATTCGTGTGACATGAGAAATTAATTATGAATCAAACATACTTTGTAATGTAATTAAATAATTAAGTACCCTTGACATTTTGACTTTCTTCAACCCCTAGAATATTATGAAATTCTGTTTGACGTCAAAAGCATATGTACATTATTAATATTGGTGTCGATTTCTTTTCAATCTAATTTTCTTAGTTAAAATGTGTAAATTAATAAACTTTTTTCTTAAAATGAAATCTTCCATGTCTATAAACAGAACCATACAAGTTGAGAATCTATAATATATTTTAAATACGAAAGTTACTTTTCTTGCTTGAATAGCTGGACGGATTAAGATGAAATTGGCGTTAGGTCATAGGGTATTTTTTATGCGATATGACTTTTAAGTGCGATAAGTGTATGAAGGACATTCGCGGGCAAAAGCTACTTATGTGTCGACCACACAAGTTGGCAACACTTCAAAGTATACGCCATACGAACTGGTTATGCATATGATAAAGCTCATAACACACTTAGAACCACTGCCCCGGATCGGTATCTCCCCATCTTATAATTACTAGCTGATCCGGATCCAAAGCGATGCCGTAAAGCTTATAAAGTTGCGTTGGAGTTTCATATAAAAATCCCAAACAGTTCGAGCTGAGGCAAAGCTGGAGTATCTTTTTGAAAATAGAATGAACACATTGTAATAAAAAAAAACACACACATTCTATTTTTCGAAATAGGAAATCAAACAAACGGATATGGAACTACTAGGTCACGAATTTTGTGACAGTTGCCCGCCACGCTTATAACTGTACGTTGACCTTATACGTAATACATAACGTTCTTTTATATAAAACGCAATGGACCGTGACTCGTCTGACATAATCATTATATTGCCATGAACTTCACACCAAGGTTATGTACATAAATGCTAATAATTTTAGACGAAAAGGCAACAAGTTTGATATAATTTGTTAATTATTCCGGTAGAGTAGACACGAAAATAGTGCGTGTTTAGAGATAATTTTATACGTAGAAAATGGCCAACTTGGTCTAGCGGTGAAACTAGAATGTAAGAGTATCTAATTAAGGCGCACCCTGCACCCTACGCACAGTCAACCTCTCTACCATATTGCTGATTGCCTAATATTTTCCACAGTATGAGCTAATTAAGGTGGAAGCGCAGGGTAGCCCGCGAAGTTCCAATTTTATTAAAATTTTTGCCATTTGGCAGGCTGTATGTTGAACTAAATATGATTTGCAACCTTTTACTCAAATTGAGCTAAGAATCAGGACTTCTCCAACGTCAAAATTACATCGGACAGGCCTCATAAAGGCTCACTCTTCGCATCTTCTTAGTGTTTTATCTGGAAAGAAGAGGTGCAAATAACACCCCACTGCTCCCTATAGCATCACATCTGTCCGTATTTTTTAAATATCCGTGTCGATGTGTGAAAAAAGAAGAATTTGATGATTCGTGAAAAGAGATCAGTTTCAACATACACCTAGCGTACTATTCTTAACTTCACGCCTGTTTTCTTATGAGGTGGGCAGTCCTACACCTACAGTTCCCCGATGACGTCATGGCATCCAAGTGGTGTGATTAGCCAAGCGCCATCTTTTTGACACACTGCCAATCTTTTTCTAGCCCATTCAGTGCCCAGAACCCAGCATATGAGTCGGAACAAAAATTCGTTCGTTCGCACAACCCGTATCCGTAGCTATGGACTCGCTAGTCGGGTTCTGGGCATGAATACAAATCATCTAAAGTTAATTATAACGACGACTCGGATACGAGTTTTGGGCACGAGAACGAAATTCACGAAGTTTTTGTGAAGTACTGAGCAGTGAATGGGCTAGTACTGTCAAATAAAAGAAACAATAAAGTCATTTGTATTTTAAGAAAGATAATGTACAGGCACTCCACTTGGTCAGTAAGTTTAGTACTCAATTACTCATGTCTTTTAAATCATTACTTATTAATTTATTTTCAACACACTTGCTCATAAAATGGCTCTAATTTCACCGCAATTAGGCACATAATGACACCTGGAATCAAACTGTGACTTTTTCTTTGCTATTATTCACAAGTGAGTTATAGGGTTTTTATTTTTTTTTATTGGTTGAGTTGCTTTGTTCTTAAAAAAGTTTCGATACAAAAAAGATCGTGTTCAATAATACAAATAATCTATCTGATGAGACCGCTATGCCATCAAAAACAGTTAATAACTAAATAAACTTCATATCTGATCTACTAAATAAAATTATTTTTTAGTATTATTCACAAGTGTGTTGAAAAACGTCGTATGATACACGTGTGTATTGATGATTACCGTCCTCGGCTCTCTTAAGACCCTCACCTAACGGCTCGGGTCTCAATAGCGCCTCAGCGGTAATCACCAACATTACACACTTGTACCATAATGTACTATTAATTACAACGGTTGTATTAATAACCAATTACAGTACAGTTCGGTTCAAACTTTATGGCGGCTCGGAAGTTAGCTGCGAGTGACGGTCTGCGCATTATACAGTTAAGACGATGAATCCTCTGCGCCTCGCTCATACCTAAAATTGTGTTCTACGCTGATTTACGTTAGATGTTTCGAGCCACAATAAAATTTGAACCGTCATCTGCGCTGAACATCACTCGCAGCTAACTTCCGAGCCGCCATAAAGTTTGAACCGAACTGTAAATAAATAATTTTCAGTAAGATTATGTTTTGGGCTTTGTTAGTTCACAGTGGTGATTGTGGTGAATGAATATTTTTGATTGTCCAAATCTTTTTTACTAACTGTACTTTGAAGTCGTTATTTTTCTCGCCTCGAGTAATAAAAATAATAAATATCAAGGTCTGTGCATTCGTGCGTTGGCGTAGTTCATTGATTTATGAATTGGGTCATAATAGGCCTTTTTCATGGACTTGCTCATCGAATGCTTTTAGCTCTACCAAGGCTGAACCCTAGGCACTTTCTTAATTTGTAATGCAAAGAAAAGAAGTTTGATTGAGGCAAGCCCGTATACCATACCACTCCTGCAAGCAAGAATCACAGTGGCTACCACCAGTATAGCGCCGAGACAGTGAAACTCGACGAAGTCCCAGAGAAACATTTTAACTGTCTTGGATTCCGCAACGATATTAAGAGGAAATGAGGTAGGTATTTAAAGAAACTGTCGCTCTGCGAGCGCAATTTCGACATTGGTGCGATAAGGACAATCCCAGATCCGACTAGTAAAAAGTCATAATTCGAGGTTTGACTGTCAACTATTTATTTCCTCCTCCAATATTCGACCAATTAAAAGATATTTAATAAAATGAATAAGAAGAATATATACTGTGTCTCTATGTTTTTATTTATTCATTAATAGTTGTCAAATTTGTACAGGCCTCTGTTGACAGCGGTCCAAATAGGCAATTTTGAGCATTTTGTAAAGGTTCTAGTGCTTATACAGATTATGTATCATCAAAACGGAAAACATAGGGACATAGAAGGTTGATATTTATTTGACTAATACAAATCATAGCTTTAAAGTCATAAAACAGAAAGAAATCGGGTGTGAGAGTGTTTGTATGGAGAAAAGACCTACCGCATTTCCTCTTAACAGTGCAACTTTTACACTATCATTTACTCTTTCAATCACGCTATCATTTACTATTTTTTTTGTAGGAAAAAGATAATTTCCACCTTCCTCCTCATCAGCAGGAGACAGAACAAAACAAGATCAATAGGCACAAAGACACACAACTCATTCAGGCAGTATATCGACGTCTCAGAGTGAAAAATGTATGTTGAAAAAAAATGTGTGTTGAATTTGTGTTGTTGTTTGATGAGTAATAAATGTATGTTGTTGTTGTTGTTGTTGAAAACCTCGTAAGTGTAAACGAAGTAACTTTTCAGGAGGAAAAAAATACTGCGTGCTGTAAATTTTTTTGTAAGGCGTCTTTTATGTTTTTTAATTAATTTATTTATTAAAAAATCGCATTCAAAGACGCTTTCACTCTAAGGCGTCGATATACCGAACGGTAGACGCTGCAGAAGACTGCAAAACTTGGAGAGGCGTCATGTGTTTGCGGTCCTGACCATGCAAGGAACAACGATGAAGAAGCCTTTGCTATCGCCATGTTTCCATTTGAGAGTCTTTGTTCTAAAACTAAATCGTTGTAGCAATGTAATTATCTTGTAATACGATAAGAGCCGGGTAGTCGACAATTTTTCACGTAGTCGTAATTTTATAGTATCGGGACAAATATGAAATGTTTTCATATCGTTATCAATGATTTTCAGTGAGTAGCAACTACAACTATTACCTGTATACAGTATTCACGAAGCCATCAACCAAGCATTATGTACATCAAACTAAGTAACTTTGCGCAAAAATTCTTGCTGGGAAACGGCTTTTTTTTGGGGTGAGAAATCACGTTTTACGGTTGAACTCAATGTAACGCATTCAAAACATTGTGCTGATGGATGGATTAAATAGTACGGTGGTCGTGAACGTGTCTTAAGTAAAAAGTATTTTTTTTAAATACATGTTCTATTTAAAAAAAAAACTTGTACAAAAGTTGAAATTTTGACCCCTCATAGGTATGGTCTAGCAATAAGAAATGATCGCAATGACGAGGAGAATAAGTGCCTTTCGGCTTCGTTAAGTCTTTTTACACGGTTACACCCTTCAAGAGTTTTATGTGGACGTACATAAATAAACAATGAATAATTTCACTGCCTCGTTGGTCGAGTGATCGCTAACGCAACTGCTGAGCATGAGGTCCTGAGGTCGATTCCCGGATCGGGCAAAATGTTACTGGGCTTTTCCATCATGAATTTTTCAGTAGCAGCCACGGAGTCTGGATTTGTGCCCATTTGATGGCAATAGGCTCGCCCCCTATTACATGCGACCTAAACGTAACTGGCGAAATGTGGGTGTACTATAATAATTGGTACAGTCTGCATAGCCCTTCGGGGATTACAGGATTACATGTTATGTTATGTAATAATTTGACTCGAACCAGCAAATTGATCAAAAATTAGAAACAAGTTAGTTTACTTTCCTAAATATCTGTAGTATTTAGTTCAAACACTTATTTTAAACGCTTCACCACACTTTCAGCTTCATACACATGCCAGCAATGTCAACTGAGATAAATTAATACCTATCATCTTGTATTTATGTGTCGTCCGCCTGTCTGTCTATTCGTCAATCTTAATTGTGACAACTAACAAGCAGCTCTCAAGCGATAAAGTATCTTTAATTTAAAGAGTTTTCTGATTGAAGAAAGCGCACAAAGTCCATTTTTTTATGTTGTTATATCTGAAGGAGTGAAGGCCAATGCTAGTCATTAAAAACTTTTACAATTTAGTCATAATTTCAGTGATATACAATTAAGGGGGCATCCATTGGTTATGTCTCTCGATTTTCCGAACCCCCCCCCTCTCCCCTCGGTGAGATTTGTCTTGACCCCCCCCCCCTCGCCTGGCCTTACGTGACATTTTTCAAAATGCGTATTTTAGTGTAAATACATTAATCTGTGTTTGATTGCGTTGGATTTATTATAAAAACATATTTTTGTAAATTATACTCGTTATTCAATTTTACTGTGTGGGATTTAGCCATTTTTAGTGAAGAAACATGTCTAATTAAATAAACTCAGTTTTCTCGCAATTTGACACGGTTTCCTGCGGAAAAAAAATATTAAGTGATATTTACCGAGACCCCCGTCTCCCTCGTGAGATTGGGTGAGATTCGGCTCCCCCCTTAAAACGCCTCACGTAATTAATAGACGCCCCCTAATGTGCAAAAAAAATAACGACTAAGATTATAATGCGACCATTCTTAAAAATACTGCAGTTACCCTTCTGGTACAAAACGTGAGTACTGCGAAAATAGCGTTTGTTATTGTTGATAGTTATTAGACAAAGACTATATACATCATGTATATTCTAAATTGTGTCTTACTGTGTCTGTAATAGCCTGTTTAGCAACATGCTTTAATATTTGTAAATAATGCATTTGTTTAGTCTGTAGCAGAAACTTGATTTATGAATGGAATGTTCCAGCATAATTTATTTGTTCCGCTATTTTACTACGCTAGTAATTTTCCGTTAAATTTTCAGTCTTGTGGAAGAGTCAATTTGCAAGCAAATCCGTGACGTGAGATTGGCTAAACAAAAAGGCAATCGACCAATCAAATCAATTGATTTGCCAAAAGGGCCTCAATCTAAAGGTACTACATAATGTATTTATAGCACACCGGAAGCTTATGTATCGTATTTTTAACACATACACAGAGCATGTGGTTAATGTACAGACACTTTATTATTACGGAATTAAGGCGGAAACCAGGCGTGGATCCAGTCCTCAAAATAGGTTGTGGTCACGGCTGCCCTAAAATCGGTAAAAAACTGTCGAAACAAAAAAAGGGAAGAATCTTCGTGGAATGGAAGTAGTTTAATGATGAATTTTACAAGAAGATATTAATAATATTATGCTCGATTTTTTTTTGCACCCGCCTCTGATGTGTTAGATTTTCAGAATAACTAGAATTCAGGAGCGGGCGCAGCGAGCTCTATAATTTTAGCAGCTGTTTTAATTTGTAACAGTATTTGTGTAGAATATCAGACTATCAACCTCAATTAGGGTTGTGGGCATGCCCATCGTGCCCACAACGGTGGATCCGCGCTTGGCGGAAACTGTTGATATGTCCGTGTCGTTGATTGTACAGGGCGTATCGTATTGAGCTATACGGCAAGTAATTCTATTGGTGTAATCCTTAGAAGTTTCAGTGGCGAAGGTTCCATACAACTGGATTCCTACCGGCTTCCCTTTGAAAAATAGCACAGACAGTATTCTATAGACAAATAATATAATCACATTAAAGATCCGTACTCATACCTCAAACAAAAGTTGACCCTTTGCTACTGATAAGTTTGTAATGCTTGCGAAGATTACATAATTTTATAAGCTCTGATTAAGATAGCGAAAGAATTCACGAGATTTCCTTTGACTATCGCTTTTATGATGACGTCAAAAAGATATGATTTTTACAACTATTTCAGCGTATTTGAAAACTTAATCGTTCCATTCAATTCTCGAATTAACTTTGCTTAGAAAAGTTACTCAGACTGAAGACGTTTATTAAGTAAAACATTTTCGTTTAACAAAATGTTGATTGAAAGGAAGTCGTCTATCTTGTTATATACATGTTATGAGGAGGAATGAACCGCATTTTACTAAAAAAAAAGTTGATGGACAGAGAGAGAGAGACCACAGAAAAAATGGATGGATTGTGTGAGGAATGATATGAAAGAGAAAGGAGTAAATGATGCCGTGACGTCTGACAGGGGAGAATGGAAGAAGAAAACGTGGAAGATGAGGATGAAAATGTATAAAGGGTGTAAACAGACTCTTAACGAAGCCGAAAGGCACTTGTTCTCTCCGTCATTGCGATCATTGTTTTGTTCTAGACCATACCTGGGAACATTCTAGTTACGGAGATATTGGGGGTCAAAGTTCCACCTTTTTACAAGTTTTTTTTTAAATACATGTTTTTAATGTGAGGACTTAACTTTAATCACCTCCAGGACCCCCTTACTATTCAATCCATCCATCAGCAAAATGTTTTGAGTGCGTCACATTGAGCCCTACTGTAAAACGTGATTTTTCAGCCCAAAAAAAAAGTCGTTTCCCAGCACTAATTTTTGAGTAAAGTTACTTAGTTTGATGTACATAATGCTTGGTTGACGGCTTCGTGAAGAGTCTGTTTACACCCTGTAAATGTGTATGTATACACATATACAATCCGTTTAAGATTGATATATGAATATCCTTTCAGAAGTAACTACATATTTAGCTGTGATTTAACTATCTTTTAATTTTCATGCTAAATTATCTAAATTACTATTGCATCTTTTTTATCCCACAAAAAATCTGGGCATTTTATCATCGCTGACCCCACATTGATAGCACTTGGTAAAATACCAGTTTTTATCAAACACGTTAATTTGCTTATTATTATAATAATACTATACATGTTCGAGTCACGTGGATTATTATGAGCTATGGGTTTTTTTTTTGTAATTATATCTGATTATATGCGGACGTTATTAGCATATTTTTTTATTATTATCGGGTACCTACACTGCAGTGATTCGTCAAGAAGAATTAAACAGGCGTAAGTTTTTGTACTATATTAATTATGTGCCATACTTTTGGGCGCTCCTTTTGATAAAAAAATTGATTATAGAGATAGAATAGTCTTAGAAGTTAGTAGAATTTTTAATCAGAGTGACACAATGGGCGGCCGTATCACAAAAACCGATATTTTCAAGACAACCTTCGGATGGATTTAAGGGAGGAGCAGAGACAATACGATTGGTAGTCTGTGGACTCTGTGCCATTATTAAAATATACCGCAATTGTCACTTTACTACATAACACTTCTTTTGTTTGGTTTCACGCAACGCATGAATTATTTTACAAGTCGCCATAACTTAGTACTTCTTCAATTAAAATACTAGGCCCATTTAACTAGATGTAAATAATTAGAGTCTACCTGAGCAAGGAATAAACCTGTATCTGGTCTCTAACAAAAGTGCTTATACTACCGAAGGCTTTCCATACAGGGCTGCGGGACTGTTCGAAAGAGATACCGCGGCCCTGGAACACAAAGGGCAAGGAAGGAACATGGATGGGTTTTAGTGGTGTGGTTTTCAGGACAAGTCTGACACTCCCTTCCGCTCCGCCCAGAGCGAGAGGAGTCATTTAATGATTTCTCATACGAATAAAAAAAAAAACGTGTGCAATTCACGTGGTAATAGAAGTGAAACCTTCAAAAATGTTGGTTTCAAGATAAACACTGCATAATGCTTCCTATATCATTTTCGCCAACGTTAAATCTTATGAATTTATGTGTCTGTTTCTTTCTTCTGTCGCTTTTTCGTTTCATCGACTTTCAAATCACAACGATGCTAAAGAAGTTTTCACTTCAAAAAAGGCTTTCTATACTGAATCGGTCCAGATTTTAGCTAGCTTAGAATGTAATAGTACTCACCAGCAGCGGTATGGGGTTCTGGCTTCTTCCCTCAAGTCCTTCAGCTAGTTCTATGAGGTTTGTCTCGTACAAACTCTGTCCGCGCGGCAGGTTTGATAGTCTGCAACATAACATGGCTGGTTAGGTTAGCACATAGAAGTAATTATAACGATTGGTAGTCGTGACAAGGGGTATCGTATCACCCAGTACTAACTGAGTTGTGGAGGTCAGATAGGAGGCAGTCGCTACCTAAAAGATACTGACACTCAGCTGGATCCGGTTACACTGGAAGCTGACCACAACATACTATTACATATACTTCAACATAGTTGGGAAAATACGAGGCAGATTCTGAGTAACGATGGGTAAATAAATTTTCCACGATACAGATAATGCGAAGTGAATGTGGCCACAGTTGCGCTTTGGACTCAGAATTTTACTATGAACGATAGTACCTATTTTAGCCGGTGCTAACTTCTTCAAAGAATTTCATAATTATCTACCTCTTTTCAGGACTACCGCTTTCTGCTAGCCCATACTGTCCCACCGCTGGACAAAGACCTCCCCCAGTCTTTCCAAGAGCTCTTGTCCCTCGAACCAGCCCTCGCGGTATGCGTCCAGGTCCTCGATCATGTACGTATAATAATGAGACTGTTCTAATTACCTGGCTCTAAGCATTTCATCGATGGGCAAATCATCTGGAATCTCTTTCAGGTATGGCACGTTCCCGGCGAGCATGAACGATGTTACCATACCACTCGGTCCATTTCCTGGGGGAGGAGGAGGATATTATAAAGAGGCACACTATTTAGGTTTATGGTAGTCCCCGAAGGGTTAGGCAGAGGTGTTCCTAATAGTACACCCATCCTTCGCCAGTTATGTTTAAGTCCCATGTCGACGACCATGGGTACGAGCCTATTGCCATCAACCGGGCACGGATTCAGACTCCGTGATTGCTTTTGAGAAAGCACTGATAGAAAAACCCAATAACACTTTGCCCGACCTGGAAATCCAAATCAGGACCTCATTGCTCAGCAGTCGCGCTTTCAACCACGAGGTCAACGAGGCAGTACTTATGGAGATGTCTGGGATTAAAAGCACTATTTATTTTCCATAAAAATGGAGAAAGATTCAAATGTTTAGATCCAACTTTACATGATTCTTGAAGAATTTACATTTCTAGAGTACAAAAAAAAAATCTTTGTAATAGAACTGTGAACGATAGAGATCAGTAATGAAAAGCTTCATAAAAATAAATTTGTCCGTCAGTTTTCCAATTTTCCAGAATATTAAAATTAGGCTTATGTTTAACGAACCACCAGATTTAGTCAAATGTAACGGCAAAAAAATCACTTTTGACTGCCAAAATTAGTAAATGATCACCAAAATTAATTTAGCGAGAAATTAGAACCAAAAATAGTTAATGACCACCGGAAATTGAACTGTAATGCTCTTGCATCCGAGTCGAGAGAGACCCACCCGGTCGACGCAGCCACGCTTCGCGGGGCTCCTACTTCTGAATGGTTTGTAAAAAAATAACCACAAAGGGTATGGGTAACCTTTCTAACCTAATGTATCCGTGTCGGGGTGCCCCAAGTCGGCCTAGGCAAAACTAGTTTAATATAATATATAATAATATCTTGGGACAACCAACACACCGCCATCTGATCCCAAACTAGGCACAGCCTGTACTATGGCAACCAGACAACTGATAAACATACTTATATATTTCTAAATACATACATATTATAGATAAATTATACACCCAGGTACAGAACCAATAATCGTACTCATCGCACAAAGATTTGTCATGTGTGGGAATCAAACCCACGACCTCCGTCCTAGCAGTCAGGCTCACTAACTACTAGACCAACAGGCCAATCAAAAAAGAAAAGAAAAAAAAGAAAAGAAAAGTTTGTCATGACCACCTCATTAAAATTTGGTGATCAACTGATATTTTAGGTGTTAGATGTTAGTGGTCACAAAGTTATTTTTGGTGGTCATTATATTTATCCCCATAAAATCATAGCGAAGTTCATTGCAAATAGTAAATTATTTACCAAAGTTGTTTAAGCTAGTAAATTGTCCCGGAAATTGGACGCCAGCCAGGCTAATGTAAACATTGACCGTAACATAATCCTACCTGGAAATTGGTGAAAATACAGAACAAAATCTTCAGACGCCTGCACATCAAGCTACTACAATCTGTCAAATTGATTTAATAGGTTATCAACTTAATTGCCTAAGCATTAGGCTCAAAGTTGATTGGAAAAATGTTGACAGTTTCGGGTAGCTTGATGTTATCTGTACGTAGGACCTGTAGTATATTCTGATACAGAGAGGGTATTTTCGCATTTTTAAGAACATAAACATTATTTTTTAAGTCTCAATCTATTAAAAATTGTTCAGGTAAAATAAGTCGTTAAGGTGGTTGCGTCAGGGTAGCCCGCGAAGTTAAAATTTTCTTACGTTTTTTGTAATTTGCTGGTCAGTGTCAGGTTGTACGTTGATGAAAAATGAGTCGCGCCAGTAACACGTATGTAGTTACAGAATTACAATCGTGAAAATCGTTAATACAACCCTCTAAGTTCATGTAATCTTATTCAATGAATATTTAATGAAAAAGTCATTCAATAGGATTAAATGGTCAACAGGGTTATATTGATTGTGATTCTGTAACTACATACGTGTTACTGGCGCGACTCATTTTTCATCAACATATAACGTGACAATGACCTGAAAATTGCAAAAAAAAGTAAGAAAATTTGAATTTCGCGGGCTACCCTGACGCAACCACCTTTAGTAGTTATTTTTCTGCAAAACAAAAAATAAAACCGCAAAACGAAAATCCACTAACATTTTTTTTTTTAATTGTCGCCAAGATAAGATTGCAAAAAGTTTTTAATGTTATTCAATATGGGAATTAATCTTCAATGCGTATTACTAGAATTATTGAAGTTTATGTATAATTAACGTCAACAATTAAAACAATAGGAAGTCATTAATTGGATATCTATTGTTATTGCTATACTTATTGTTGTATTTATTACTTTACATGGTCTATGATAATAATTATTAGGAAACACGCATCAATGTGCATGATACTAATTGCAACGTGTTTTCCTGTTTTTTAATAAATTATTGGATGTGTATAAAAATAATGCTTTAACTATTATGTTTAAAATGTATTAATTATTTTGACATTTAATTTAAGGTATGCTTATATATCTAGAACATTTCGCCACTAAGTCCCATGTAATAGGGGGCGAGTCTATTGCCATCAACTGGGCACAAACCCAGACTTCGCGGCTGCTGCTGAGAAATTCGAACCCAGGATCTCATCTAGAACAGATACATTATATTTAGTACCCATACTCTAAATACCTGGACCAAAATAGCCAGAAGTTCAAGTGCCGAAATTCGGAATTTATCAATTGCCCGCCTGCCTACCCTGTTCCCAACTATGTTGGGGTCGGCTTCCAGTCTAACTGGATGCATACCAGTATTTTACATGGAGCGAAATTCAGCATCCATCATTAGGACCAAATTCTGAGCGGCTAAACCCATACTTAAAAATTTAAATGCGTAAGTAACTGAACCTACACAGGTGTAGCACTAAGCTCTAGGCACCGCCACCGGGCCAAACTGCAAAAAGAGGCACACCTACCATCTACGGGTTCGTTAATTGGCTTGGCTGTGCTTTGGGTTAGCTAGGCTTTACTTACTAATTTTATAAAGTGTTTGTATGTTTATAAGTAGGGGGTAATGTCCGAAACGAATGTTCCAATTTTAAAAATCTGTCACTGGCAGAAAGCTACATTATTCGTGGGTGCTATGGGCTATAAATTATATTTATATCATGCATCTTAGCCGAGCTATCACAATTTTTGCGATCGAAGTCGCGGGCGAAGTGCTAGTCACTAGAACCCTAAGTAGCTGATGGCCTCCACTTCGATTGACGAAAAATTACAATCGACTATAGTTTGTGCCCGCGGCTTCGCGGATCGCTAAGTGGATCGGGCCATGGTCTATCCATATCTACGACAAAAGTTCAGATCCGTTCAGCCGATAAGGTGTTAAAAGGTGGCGGATAGACGTTACTTTTGCATTTAGAATATTTATTAAAGTATGAATAGATGGATCTGTTTAGTAAATACTATTTACTTATTTAGTGAAAAAAAAATAACTAACCGTAAATATTACATACCGAGCATCATTTTTTGAATTGAATGTTAACTGAAGTAACCATGTCTACTACAACTGTAATTTCCCAAAGGTTCAACCCTTACTTTTTTACGGATGGGAACTCATCAAATGACTTCTCCCGCTCTGGGCAGAGCGGAAGGGAGTGTCAGACTTGTACTGACTAAAACCCATCCATGTTCCTTCCTTGCCCTTTGTGTTCCAGGGCCGCGGTATCTCTTTCGAACAGCCCGCAGCCCTGGCAGGCATCACGAACGCGCCGTCAACACGGCCCATTACTCACCGTCCACAGGTCCGCGTCTACGGTGGCCGGAAGCCACCACGTGACCCCCGACGCCCGATGCGTCTCCCGCGGCGGCTGCGGCGAGAGGTTCTCTCCCTCTCACGCTCCGCCACCTCCTTCGCTAGCATGACTGCTTCGCAGAAGGAGGTGACGGCGTCCCATTCCCTCTCGCTCCGGACCATGGACTGGACCAGGGCCGGACGCGATAGGACGCGCCGCCAATTGCCGCTACGAGGACACGGCGGTGCTCCGCCCAAGCGGGGCAGACCTCCACCGTGTGCTCCACCGTGTCCTCTAAGCGACCTTCACAGTAGTACCGAGCATCATCAAAAGATAAGTTTAGCGTAGACAGTCATATCTGTCTGGGATAGTTGTATGATAGTCTGTTTCTAGAATATTCATTTACTATTTACTGGTGTAGGTAGGACACAAATACAGGTGGTAAAAATTAAAAAGTTTCTGTACAACATAACCCTAGTTAGTGTACAGACAAAACACTAAACTAGAACTATTTTCTAAACCTCCATATCTTACCTACAGGGTGTAAACAGACTCTTCACGAAGCCGTCAACCAAGCATTATGTTCATCAAAGTAAGTAACTTTACGCAAAAATTAGTACTGGGAAACGACTTTTTTTTTGGGCTGAAAAATCACGTTTCACGGTAGGACTCAATGTAACGCACTCAAAACATTGTGATGATGGATGGATTGAATAGTAAGGGGGTCCTTGAGGTGTTTAAAGTAAAAATCTTACATTAAAAACATGTATTTAATTATTTAAATACATGTTTTTAATGTAAGATTTTTGAACTTGTGAAAAGTTGGAACTTTGACCCCAAATATCTCCGTAACTAGAAGGTTCCCAGGTATGGTCTAGAACAAAAAAAATATCGCAATGACAGGGAGAACAAGTGCCTTTCGGCTTCGTTAAGAGTCTGTTTACACCCATTATATGCTTTACAATGGTTAGACATTCTGGTTGCTGTTTCAACCAATTCAAAAAGAATTAAAAGGAACACGACACAAATATTTTCACATAGATTCAAAGAGAAAGAGCCTATGTTTAAAAATATTAACTAAACGAAAGATTGAAGACCATTGTAAGACACCTAACCATCCAGAAATAAAAAAACAAGGGGTTAGTTAAGATCATGTATTATCCATGGCTACGAGAAAATAGGTCAAACAGACAGGCTATTTTTACAATAGAAGTAAAAACATTCATCAGCAACGTTCCTCGTGGTCACCAAATCGTGACGGCCACGGAAAATTCTGGAACGCGACGAAACGGACTGGGATGGGCGAAGGTCGTAACGCAGCAGTAAACAAGGCTGAGACCTTAGCATGAACGAGCGACGTAAACGTAACGTAAATTCGGACGATTCTTGACATCATCATCAGCCTATAATGTTCCCACTGCTGGGACACAGGCCTCCTCTCTATGAGAAGGAATGGGGTATAACTGAGACCCCAAATAGAAATTATTTATCCGTTATTAAAAAAAACAGCTATTTCCTACAACAGTGAAATACCTACACGGTCAAAATGTATGGAACAGCTGATTTTTTTGACGTGACGTCTAATAAATGTACGCTGGCTGCATGCACGAAAAAGTGTCCCGTTACGCTCATTGTCCCGTTACACTCATTGTACGCATGCGCCGCATCTATCTCTCTTTCACTCGATTTTAAGACGTTGTCACGTTAAACTATCGTCCGTAAACCAACTTTACAGACAACCAATGAATAATTACTATTTGGGGGGCCCAGAATGACGTACTGAATACGTGATATCCGTTTTCGCGTCGCTGTCCCTTCCACGCCTGCACGCGCGTCCAAAAACGAGCTTACACGCGCCGATAATAAACAACTTTTTGGAATTACATTTTACGTAACGTTATGTTATGACGCGCATTCGTGCTCGGCCCACAGATGTAACAAACCAACAACCGTGAAACTCCGGCGTGTCGGTCATGGCCGACCCCACATAAACACAGCTTTGTGTATTGTTTTAGCTAATCCTAAACAAACATAATGTTATATCTTCGCGTCTTTGAATAAAGCGCGAGTTCAATTAAACACCTTTTATTTTGATGTAGGGACAGTTAACTGGTTAAACCTACACCCTATCTTTGATTAACCATTACACGGGTTAACCTTTATGGTTGATGATGTCACGGTTGGAAGTGCGGTCGGGCGACTGCTGAGCATGAGGTCTTGAGTTCGATTCCCAGGTCGGGCAAAATTTTATTGGGCTTTTCCATCGGGAATTTCTCAGTTGCAGCCATGGATACTGGATTTGTGCCCGGTTGATGGCAATAGGCTCGCCCCCTGTTATGCCATCTCATATACAGAAACTATTTTGTATTTATGAAAACGAGTGCAATCGAATCTATTTTGAAAACGATAAGTACATAATTTGTGTACAAAGTTGCTTCACCACGAGGTGGAGGGTCAATTGGTTCGTCTGATCGCATATCGTCTAGTCACTCCAGTGACTCTAGGCGGTGTGTACTGGTCGGGGTTACGAAATATTCCGCTCATTCGCGTATAGTATCAACGAAACTGATTGATGGCAAAGAGGGCCAAGTGGCCTAAATAGACGGAATTATGTGGATGGAAAATTCTTTCATTTCTTCGGCGTGAATATCTGACTGAGTTGTCCCGAAATGAGCCAATACACTATTTCTTATGTATGCTTATAGGAACACGTCAAAATAACCCACATTTAAGAACAAAGCTCATTTTAAGGGGGTATTCCTCAAAGCGCAACTATTTTCGAGCGCAACCAATTAAGTGCACCTAAATTATTCCTCGAAGCGCAACCATTAGTTGCGCTCACAATTTCAAATTGTTCAAATGGTTACGCTTCGAGCAACTATTTAGTTGCGCTTAGTTGGTTGCGCTTTGAGGAATACCCCATTTTAAGAAAAGGAATGTCAAGTTTTAGAATTTAAATATTATATTTACTTACCAATAACAACAACTTCTTTGTACACGACGTCCTCTGATAACGCGTGCTGGCAGGATTTCATACTGTCCTTCATTTTACTGTCCGATTTTATCGCATACAGCCTCCTGCAATCCAGCCTATTTCCTTTCTCGTCACTTGCTTCTATATTATCTGTGTCCTTAGTCTACGGCTAGTTCTATTCGAATGGCGGATTTTTTAAATAGCGAATTCTATATTCTAAATGCAGTCAGAATAAATACTTTTTTGTTAAATAAAATTAATATCACAGGCAGTTTTGAGTCTTACGGACTTTTAAGTCTAGTTTTTCTTCGTCGTAGTTTTTTGGATCTATGGTAGGTTACTGATGCGAACAGCGTGCTAGCTTGTTTTATGTGCAATAGTGATTGGTGCTATCTGAAACAAGAAAGAGAAATAGGTTAGATAGGCAGTCGCTCCACGTAAAATGCTGGTATTCAGCTGCATCTAGTTAGACCGGAAGCCGACCCTAACATAGTTGGAAAAGGCTACTCAGAGGATGATGAAGAGGTCAATAAGAAGTCGCGTAACATAAATCTTAGTTATTTAGAGCCAAAACACAGTTAAACAAGATCTTTGCGCACTTCGTCAGAGTCAAGAGAACTGTTACACATAAATCATATGTACATTTTATGTCGCAATTAATCACTCCAGTCCATTTTTACAACGCATACTAAATAACTGTCATATCACAAAAATGTTAGGTTTTTAAATAATACCCCCATTTACTTCTTTTGTTGCCATGCTTTTATTTAAAAAACAAGCCGCCATAAGCGTACTGTTAAAATAAGTCACTGAATGGCACAAGCGACAGTTTTTTACGGAAAGCATCGGCAAGCACACAATGACCTTTAGATGCGTATATATCAGAGCTGCTATTTCTAGGTTACCATAGTTTTTTTTAGGACGAGCGACATGTCTAAACAGTTCTATGTCCCGACAATAGAGCAACCAACAATCATTCTATCAGCAATAACTATGATGGAAAAGTCAAAATTGGATTGACATAAGCTAACGAAAAGCTTTATCTATGTTACAATGCTGTTATATTCTAAGTGTGTAGTTCAAGGTAATAGACCAGGGTCGATAATTTTTAAAACGAAAAAAAATAATAGTAGGATGAAACCCATTAGAAAAGGAGGAGAATATTATAAAAATGAAAGGAAAAATAATTTACGGGCGATCTGAGGTCGGGAAGGAGATGGGGGTGAGTTTTTAAGGGCAAAAAACGGTTTTTCTCGATTTCCGGCAAAACTAAAAGTCCTATGGAAAAAAGTCAAATGGCAAAGTTGTAGGTAATAAAAAGATCTAAAACTTTTGTACTTACACTTTTTTCACATAACCTCAAAATTTATGTGAAATATTCAAAAAACCAAGTTTTTGGTTTTTTATTTTTATCTTTTACAATTTTGTTTTTCTTTTCACGAAATTTGGTGAAAACTTACCTTTTTATGTCCCAAATACGCTGTAATTTATTTGATTAGAAATATTTATTTTTTCACCTTATTTTGAATTAATATCGAAAAAGCACCTTAATTTTCAATCGAAAATTCACCCGTCAAAATATCAGTTTTTTTCAAAAAGTTGGTATGTTTTCTGTTCGTTAAAATCTCTACTTCCCGATGGTGAAAAAAAATATATATGTTACTATAGTAAATCTTCTCAGAAAATGCAAAACAGAATCATCCATACTGATAATCTGAAAAGACAAAATCGAATTAATAATGCCTTCACAATTTTATCGTGAGTAGGTATACCCCCATGAAAAATAATATAAAAAATAAATGACAAAATGTATAAAAAATATATTTTAAATATATAAAAAATGTATAAATATTAAAAAATATATTTTTAATAACTAACTTTTGGCCGATTTTCATGTATATTTCATATATTTTAAATATACTTTAGATACATTCAAAATATATCTTAAAAGACATAAAAAACATAGCTAAAAAGATAAAAAAAATATATTTTGAATATTTCTGAAATATATTTGAAATGTATAAAATATATATGAAAATCGGCCAAAAGTTAGTTATTAAAAATATATTTTTTAATATATTTATACATTTTTTATAGATTTTTAATATATTTAAAATATATTTTTTATACATTTTGTCATTTATTTTTTTATATTATTTTTCATGGGGGTATACCTACTCACGATAAAATTGTGAAGGCATTATTAATTCGATTTTGTCTTTTCAGATTATCAGTATGGATGATTCTGTTTTGCATTTTCTGAGAAGATTTACTATAGTAACATATATATTTTTTTTCACCATCGGGAAGTAGAGATTTTGACGAACAGAAAACATACCAACTTTTTGAAAAAAAACTGATATTTTGACGGGGGAATTTTCGATTGAAAATTAAGGTGCTTTTTCGATATTAATTCAAAATAAGGTGAAAAAATAAATATTTCTAATCAAATAAATTACAGCGTATTTGGGACATAAAAAGGTAAGTTTTCACCAAATTTCGTGAAAAGAAAAACAAAATTGTAAAAGATAAAAATAAAAAACCAAAAACTTGGTTTTTTGAATATTTCACATAAATTTTGAGGTTATGTGAAAAAAGTGTAAGTACAAAAGTTTTAGATCTTTTTATTACCTACAACTTTGCCATCTGACTTTTTTCCATAGGACTTTTAGTTTTGCCGGAAATCGAGAAAAACCGTTTTTTGCCCTTAAAAACTCACCCCCATCCCCTTCCCGACCTCAGATCGCCCGTAAATTATTTTTCCTTTCATTTTTATAATATTCTCCTCCTTTTCTAATGGGTTTCATCCTACTATTATTTTGTTTCATTTTTTATTATCTTTAAAGGCTTCTACCCTGGTCTATAACGCTGCTTGTTAAGAACAATGCAGCAATATGTCAAACTTGGTACAGACGCCAGCAGGTCAAGCTACCCGAAACTGTCAGATTTTCCCAACCAACCATGAATCTAATGCTTTAGAGATAAAGTTGAAATTCTATTAAAGAAATTTGACTGATTTTAGTAGCTTGATGTGCTGGCGTCTGTACATTTATTTTAGTTCTTTGTTTTCCCGCCTGTTCAGGTAAGTCGATACAGAAATATGAAATGCGTTAAAGCGATGACAATTTGTCTAAAGCTCAGCCAAGTGTTAGCCAAATATAACCTAAAGCTCACTGCAAGGAATTACATATATTGTTGAACTAAGCAGTGCGCATGGTCTGAAACCCACGCATTAAGTTGTTGCTATTGATCTAGAAATCGTACTGTATTTATTTTTAGTACAGGGTGCTTACATAGAGAATAGAATAGACTATATTGTAGACCAAAATTGAATAAACAATAATTATTTAATTAAAAGAGGCTCGTGGCTCGTGGAATAACAGCCGCTCAGATCGGCCTTCAAGGTAAAAAAGTACTTGCGGATGTCGGTTCGTAGATGGGTGACCATCTAATACTGAGTTTCTTTCGTGCCTCGGAAAGAACGTTAAGCTGTCGGTTCCGGATGTTGTAAATCTTTGAAAGTCTTTACGGGTATTTAATAGACCGAATGTTTGACAACCAGTTTTATCAAGGGCTCTTATGTTGTCCTGTACCTGGGTTGAGCACTATACAGGTCAGATAGGCAGTCGCTCCATGTAAGATACTGGTATTCGCTGCATCCGATTGGAATGAAATCCGACCCGACCGCAGGTAATCACTAAAGGGTGAAAAAAGTCTCTTAACGAAGCCGAAAGGCACTTGTTCACCCCGTCATTGCGATCATTTTTTTTGTTCTAGACCATACCTTGGAACCTTCTAGTTACGGAGATTTTGAGGGTCAAAGTTCCAATTTCTTCACCAGTTTTTTTTTAATAAATGTTTTTAATGTATTTTTTTTACTTAAGACACCTTCACGACCCCCGTACTATGCAATCCACCCATCAGCACAATGTTTTGAATGTGTTACATTGAGTCCTACCGTAAAACGTGATTTTTCACCCCAAAAAAAAAAAGTCGTTTCCCAGCAATAATTTTTGCGTAAAATTACTTAGTTTGATGTACATAATGCTTGGTTGACGGCTTCGTGAAGAGTCTGTTTACACCCTGTATGTTCGTTGTAGTGTACAGGGTCTTTAAATAGAATATGGTCAGTATTATGTTTATCTTAATCAGCCAGTCATTCTCTTATATTGGAAGATACTGATAAGTGACTGGCAGTATAGAAAAAAAAAATCCACGATTTTTAATTTTATCCCCATATCGCGATAATATCCTAACTAATAACTTTAGACAAAAATACAAGTAGAGGCTATCAGTTTATAAATAAAAATTGACACCAATTATAACATGAAAAGTTATGTAATTAACGTGTTCTCCAATATAATTATTTATATAACATAACCTGACGCCTGTAAACTGTTGAAGGGTTAGGCAGAGGAGCTGTAATAGGAAGGATGATTACTATGGCAAGAACGGAGACTGCTGAGATCACGGAGAGAAGGAGAAGGGCTTTGGTTTAACCAACCACCAGATTTAGTAAAATGTAACGGCAAAAAAAACACTTTTGATTGCCGAAATTAGTAAATGATCACCAAAATTAGATCCCCATTTTAGCGTGAAATTAGAACCAAAAATAGTTAATGACAACCAAAAATCGAACTGTAGAATAGAATAGAATACTTATTTATTTCATTGGTTAAGAAAAAAAAAAAAAGAAAGCTTACATGTCACTTACAAATCAGCATTTAACAAGTGCATTCGGAGATTCGGAGTATTTTATCTGGCGCAGTTTGTCCGGGAGGGGATCTTTTGCAACCTATTATGTAATTCTTTTCACACACATTTGAATTATATAAAGCAAGTGTGAGAAGTTTTGGATTTAAGATCCCATCAGGTCCTAAACCTGAAATTACTTATAAAATAGGAGTGACTCTGCAAGTCAAAGCCTATGCTGACGGGGGAGGGCCGTTCTCTTGTGGAGCGGTTTGCCTCTCTCGGATTTATTTAAATATTCTATATCACCTATTCTATTTGAGAAAAGGAACGGGTTGAATTGACCATATTTCGTGTAGGCGGGACCGGGATCTTCTAGGCCGGTAATCGTTAGTGATGTTAATTTTTCAATCATATCGTAATGGAGGTCGTGTGCTCTGAGATGCCATGGGTCTTGTCCAAGCATTTCCCAAAGGGTTTTGGTTTCAGTGCGACGTGGGAAGTCACCTGCAGCTTTTAGCGCCATCCTATACTGTCTTTCCAGTTGCGTCAGGTTGCTCTTGCTGTATCTCGGTAGAAGTTGGATGACTCCATAATCGAGTACCGGCAGGAGGCATGTCTGTATGATGAGCAATTTCGTTTCAATGTTCACTTTGGATCGGTACCCTATGATGGAGTTTAGGGCACCTCTTACTCGTTTTAACTTTTCTACTCTTTCTTTTGTGTGTTTATTCATTGAAAGTCTTTTATCAAATACAACACCGAGGTATTTTACTTGGTTCTTATATTCAATCCGTTCATTTTTTAATTGGATGTAATTTCTGTATCCGCTGTTTATGTTCCCTCGCCTGGGTCTTTTGTGAGAACTGTAATGCTCTTGCATCCGAGTCGAGAGAGACCCGGTCGACGCAGCCACGCTTCGCGGGGCTCCTACTTCAGAATAGTTTAAAAAAAAATAACCACACTTCTAACCTAATCTATCCGTGTCAGGGTGCCCCAAGTCGGCCTAGGCAAAACTAGGAGATCAATTGATATTTTAGGTGATAGATGTTAGTGGTCACGGAGTTATTTTTGGTGGTCATTATATTTATCCCCATAGAGAAGTATGGAAGAAGAAGACGTCATGCTGCGCCGACACCAAATAAATTGAGATAAGGTCACGAGAATGGTAATGTTTAATTTATATAATAGGGTGCTAGCCTATTGCCATAATCATTCATATCGCAATATACTAGTCTAGACGTAGAAGTTACGATCAATACATTACCTACCTAATACTCGTACGTAAATCATAATAAGCCAATGCTATTGTAATACATAGAAAAGTTTTGTATTGTCATGGTCGATCGTTCTGTATGAAACGAGTATTCTTCTATTTTCTAACGATAGTCAGGTTTTCAGGAGAGGTCGTGACTGGAAGGAAAAAACGTGTTGCGCTTGCACCGATCCAAGTAACATAGGAGAAGAGCAGGTAGATGAGGAGTTCGATTGTGGGGGTATAAGAGTCACCTCGACACAGTAACTAAAGTGAACACAACTGAATGATATCTGTCTCACCCCTTGGGGGTCATAGGGGTGAAGACTACAAATGTACTATACATAAACCCGAGACTGCTGAGCATGAGGTCCTGGGTTCGATTCCCAGCTCAGGCAAAGCGTTACTGAGTTATTCCAGCAGAAGTTTCTCAGTAGTAGTCACGGAGCCTGGATTTGCACCGGTTGATGGCAATAGGCTCACCCTCTATTACATGGGATGTAAACATAATTGGCGAAATGTGTGTGTACTATTAGGTACAACTGTGCCTAACCCTTCGGGGTTTACTGGCGTGGTGTTATGTTATGCCGCGCCATCCCATGGAGATAGGCAGAAACCACTGCCACTGCTACGATCCTTACATACTTCTTTCGCTTCGTCCACGTTCATACACGCCGGTGGCGAGTACTCAGGGGCGGATTTCCCCATAGGCCGAGCAGGCCCGGGCCTAGGGCGGCAAAATTTAGGGGGCGGCAAAATAACGTTGATATAGCTCTACACATGTGTGTATCCCGATTACGAACTGTTCCGGTGAACGCAGCTTCTCGTGTTTGCGGCGGGTGAAAAATTATTTACAGTTGCTACGGTCTTTAGATTGTGATTCGCTGCTCAGAAAGCCAGGCAAAAGACAATTTGTAAATAACGATTCATTGTTACTCACAAATAGAAATGGTATGAATTAGTATCTGAAATACTGATTCAGATAATTAAATCTTTTACTGACTATAGTTGTTTTTCCATTTTAACTTTTAATTTTTCATGCTTAAGAGCACATAGGGGAGTGGCAATCTTTCATAGGCCTAGGGCAGCCATGCAGCCAACGTATCAAATCCGCCCCTGCAATTACTAAGCATCTGACATTTCTGAAGAACATCAGTGATGATGACACTGGCTTATTGTGAAATAAGCCAGTGTTCATAAGCTTAACATATTCCCCAAGTACAAAGTCCACTAGTATCTAGGCAAATGGAAAGATACAACCACTGACCAAGGATCAATAGTTCCCATTGATCAAGTATCAGCGAGTGTATTGACTGCAGATGTTGTACACGCATAAATCATGAACGATTACTTTGAGTCATAAATATGATAAGTTGGTATTGCCTGATAAGGAGACGAAGGGGGGTTTGATAAAGACAATATTGATTTATCAGTTGGTTGTACCTAATTTGTATTAGAGTACTTGGAAGAGTCATTAGCCAAGCCTTGGTTTTTGAGAGGCTAATCGGTTTTATGCTTTCAAAGTCAAAGTCAAGCCATTTATTCCAATTAGGCTGAAGTGGCAACCACACCACTCAACCCAGCCCAACAACAACACCACACTCACTGGCTGTCTTGTGTGACTCTCTCGCTGGTTGGCTCTGACAACCAGTCTTACCAAGGGGTATCGTATTTCTCAGTACTAACTGGGTTGTGGAGGTCAGACAGGCAGTCTATTCATGTAAAATACTGGTATTCAGCTGCACCCGGTTAGACTGGAAGCCGACCCCAACATAGTTGGGAAAAGTCAGGCGGATGATGATGATGAGGGAAGAATTGGTTGAGGGAAGCACGGCACTGAAGAAGTATGGTCGAAGAACGGGGAGGTCCAGGGTGACTCCTAGCTGAAATTATGAATGATAAGGCTATTAAGGTGTGATAGCCCGCGAAATTCAATTGGTTTCGCGTATTTTGCAATGTGGAGGTCAGTTTCAGGTTTTTGTTGATTAAAATATGGTTTGCGACCGTATAAAATATGGCTTTACAGAGTTCTCATCATTAAAATCATCAACACAACCCTCTAAATTCATTTTAATCCCATTGGATGACTATTCGATGAAAAAGTTATGAAAGTAAATTACTTCGCGCGCTGCCGACGCTTCCACCTTAAACCTTAATCTGGCGGTACTTTTATGCATGATGAATGTTACTTTGACTAACTAAAAACAACATTAAATCCCGTTTTTGCACCTGGTGTCAAAAATCCAGGTCACAAATCGAAAGTACTGCCTTGTACACTATCAACAATCGATTAATAACTTCTGACCGAAGTAACGCAAATATTGTGGAATATCGATATCCCAAGGTTACACAGGTTAACAATATTTAGGACCAGTCATGCTGGCACAGAAAACACATCAAAGTCAATTTCGTTTGATATCAGATATCATCCCTAAACACCTACTGTTGGTCTGATAACTTTATCTTTTAATTCTCTTTATCTACGAAAATAAACCTTAACTTGTCGTGATAACAAATATAATCAAATACAACATGTCATAACAGGATAAAACAATGAGGGTGCTAATGACATCATGTATGCGTCATTGTCATTCATGTAAACGGCTCTGGCTTATAAAATGATTTAGAATAAGTTATACTTCTTTTGGCGCGTTAGGGAAAAATTATGAGAGTAAATTTTTACGAAGCGCGCGCACATCACAAAAAACCGACACCCTGAAGTTAGCTAGTCAACATACACCCTGAAGTTAGCTAGTCAACATTTTAGTTTTATATGCCAAAGAAAAATAACTTCTTACGTGCGTAATACGAGTAAGTACACACATACACTTTTTTTTGTATTACTGTGATGATTATGCTGAAATTGATTTCGATGCAGTTCTAGAAACAGCTGATTAAAATTAAAAATAAATAAAAATATTTTATTATGCAAAAACTTAAATGGGCACTTATGAAACGTCAGGTGCACGGTTCGAATTAGACGTTTCTTATGGAGAAGAAACGGCAAGAATTAAAAAAAGTAAACATGAAGTCATGTTTACTTTTTTTAATTTAAAAGATAAAAAGTACAAAAATGGTGTTCAAAACCCAAGGAGCGAAGTCTGGCACCTAGTAGAAACCCGGAATATTTCTTAGGACAGAAAATATACGAACACAAAAAAAAAAACAGATTTTTTCCTCTTTACTTGAGGAAAAATCGGCCCAAATTACTTAAAACAAAATATAATAGCTGTTTATGAACTAACTATAGTTAAAACATCCGAAAATGCTACAAACAAGACTGGCGATTAATATCAAGTTCGTACTAAACATCTTTACGTGAATAAACCCGTTAAAGTAAACAATCACACTGTGGCTACGCAATGAAGTAACACTTTGCAGGCAACTGGACATTATCAGTGTGCCATGGCATGTGTCATAAATTATCTTAGTTAGCCTTTTTTTCCGGGCGGGATATCTTCAAATGACTTCTCCCGCTGTGGGTAGAGCGGAAGGGAGTGTCAGACTTGTACCGACTAAAACCCATTCATGTTCCTTCCTTGCCCTTTGTGTTCCAGGGATATCCTCAAATGACTTCTCCCGTTCTGGGTAGAGCGGAAGGGAGTGTCAGACTTGTACTGACTAAAACCCATCCATGTTCCTGCCTTGCCCTTTGAGTTCCAGGGCCGCGGTATCTCTTTCGAACCGTCCCGCAGCCCTGGCAGGCATCTTAGTTAGCCTGAGGGAATGTACAAAATCGATGGAATACGTTTTTCCCATGGTATTTGGTTGGTTCGTATTCTATTGTAATAAGTAGTTTAGGTATGATCTTATGATGGCATCAGCGAGCGGAGTTCGCATATGGGTGCATATGCGAACTCGCTCCGCATATTATGAAATTTTAGGAAAGTTCGCGGTTTTTCAGAGCTTCAACTTAGCATATTGCAGCCTACAGCTGGACATAAGCCTCTCCCTGGCTACGTCACAGCACTCTGTCATCCACCCTCCATATCCACTCCATCCCAGCCTCCTTTTGAAGGTGGCCAGTCCATCGTCGATCCGGCTTTATCGTGTCTGATAGTGTCAAAGCTTACAAAATCGAACAAATAAGCGCTGGAAATATAATTTAGGGCGAATATGCGGAAAACATTACTACTACTATTTGGCAGCCGCCAGTTGCTCACTCGGCTAAAGATATAATTAGTGTTTGACTTCAATGCTTTTCACGTCTCTTGTACTAAGGGTAACCGATAGCCGTGTTGACGGCGCGTTCGTGTTTCACGCGCGCCTCAAAGAGATGTCAGCAAACAGGGAGGGGCCTCCAAGTGCCGATGCCTGCAAGGGCAGCGGGACTGTTCGAAAGAGATACCGCGGTCTTGGAACACTAAGGGCAAGGAAGGAACGTGGATGGGTTTTAGTCAGTACAAGTCTGACACTCCCTTCTGCTCTGCCCAGAGCGGGAGAAGTCATTATGAAGATTTCCCATCCGAAAAAAAAGAGAAATGGGGTGACCGTTATGGCTTGACCACGAAAGAGGCGATCAAGCTTCACGGGTCACTGCAGTCACTGTAGTAACTTCAGTGACTAGTACTAGACTGGTAGCAGATGAGAAAAATGTTGCCACCTGTCCTCTAAACTAAAAAAATATTAAAATTGGTGTCCTGACCATTTTATGGTAATATTTTTAGTCAGACGGGAAAAAGCCCCATCCACCACCGCGGGGGCGGACCATTCGGGGGTGTGTAGTAACAGCCGGGAAAAACAAAAGAAAGAGAATTCCACGAGTTAGTACTCAATGCGACGGTACAACAAGGAAAACAAATAACTACCACGCGACTCGCCTGACACAATCATGGGCCTGTTATACTTTCGTTACGTTACGAAATAGAAAACAACGGACGTGGCAAATTCTTCGCCGTACGTGGTTTTATCTTATTTATTCAAATCTAGTTCAAGGAATTATTTATTATTGCAACGAAAATTCTAGGAACATCTTTTTTTGAGAATCTAGAACAAATTCTTCAGTAAGATTTAATGCAGGATGCTAGTTTGTAAGTGCGGTTTCTTCCGACCTAATATTTTCCGGCAAGCTTATTTCTTGGCAAGGAAACGAACCCCATGTATTTAGTGGAGTACAACTTGGTATCCATGCCAATTCTTGTATAAAAATAAATAAATTTCTTGTTTTGGAGATTTTAGCAAACATTTTTTACTATCCAGGAAACGAGTAACGAACATCGGTTACTAAGTTAATTCAATTAAGCCAGAGGCCCTTGAATATTGACTTAAATGCTTAAATGTTATAGTACACATTTATAATTTATGTTAACACCAATAATTTACACCCCATTAGCAGTAAATTAGCACAGCTGTCAAAATGGAAAACCCAGAATATTAAGATTATAAAAAGGCTGTATTCAAAATACAGATAGTAAGTTGTCAAAAAAAACATTTTTACAGATCAAAATTGGCGGGATTTTCCAAATTTTTTAAAAAGAGGACCCAGAAAACTGGCACTGTTCGTTTTGATCATCATAAAAATCATTTCGATTTCTTGACAGATCAAGTTTGGCGGGATTCTCAAAATTAAAAGACAATTTATTTTTATTTTCCTCAAGTTTCTATGTTGCCCTGCTGCTACAAGCAGTTAGTCAAGTATTGAATCACATTTTCCTCATTTAAAAAATAAATCTAGGTAAATAACAATGATTTGTCTCTGGACATGTCAAGTTCTGTGGTTTTCCCTATGCAATGATGCACAACCTTGTTTTCCTGTTTCCCGTTGGATAAAAGAAGTTGGCATACTTTTAATATTCTTCAATGACTGATTATATAGCCTATATGGTTATTCCTGGCTGCCTTGACTAGGCTAATGAGCACAATGACAGGCAAAAAAGATTTTTCCTTGAGTGTCATTGAGGAAAAGAAAATATAAGGTAAGTAATATATTTAGGCATGTAAGGTAAGAATGATGCATTTTCAGTCAGTTCTTTAGTTATAGGAAAGCTCAACTTAATGAAAATCACCTCTTAATTCGAGATGTTTTTTACGAAAAACAACCGTAACACACGTTCGAAACCTCAAATTATAAGTTATTAAAAACAATCGAATGCCTCAAATGGATTAGCATTACCAAAACAAACGCTACGCATTCTATTTTTAAATGCGCCGTTTTCAATATAAAGACAACTTACTTGTTCAGCCTGTCGCCAGCTGTTAAATATGTCAATTTATGGTAATGTCCATAGATTTATATCTGACGTCAAAACTTGTTGGTTTTCCGGTGGTTAACCGTTATCTTTTATCATTTATAGAAACCGCATATCTTGCTGTGAAAGTTACGTTTCGGCGTGGAAATTGGGCCAGCGCCCTTATTTTATTATACTGACTGACCGAAAAAAAAGAAAGCATCGTTTGAAATTCTCATGTTCGAATGTATTTGGGGGGAAAATGACATAGTGCATTGAAAAACATTTCATTGTAAGTATTAAGATTTGGTTTCTAGTATACATTTTTGAAAAACTACCCAAACTCGATACAAATACTTGCATATACAAGGTAGCAGGTCATTATCATCTGCCTAGTCTTTGCCTAACTACGGCCGGTTCAGTAGAACTTGATGCAGCTCAATTCAAGTATTTTACATGGAATCACTACCTATCTGTCCTCCAAAACCTTCTATGATTAAACTTGCGTTATTTAACACGCTTCTACCATTTTCTTGTATTTTTTTGCGGACTCCGTCTTACTGCTAGCCAATCGTTATATAGCGATTAGTTTGTGGGATTTAAACCCCTTTGACAAATGTCAGATTCGAAGCTACAAACGTTAGACGGCGCTCAGACATCTCGACGTAGAATCAAGGATGCCAGGCATCTGGCACAATGCCAGAAGACAAGAATCTTATCTCCTGTAACATTATTATTTAGCTGTAACAACTCTTATTTTATTAGTCATAGCTATTAGTCCCCACTGCGTCACTTTTACAGTAATTTTGTTTTTGGAAGATGGTTGTTGGAATTTTCTTTTGACGATTTTTCTCTTCAATTTTTGCTGTTGGCAAGACATTACTATGGTAGGAAAAGTGTAAAGCGATTAGTCAGCATTTTTATTTTAACTTGATGATAGGCGAGTTAAAAATGATTTTTTTTGAGGAATTCGCCGGCTTTATAATATGATTTATATTATAACGAACAAATCTCAAAAGCGGGGGAAAAAAGTGGGGTTCTCTTCTGCTGTCGTTTCGGGTAATACATTCAGACGGAAGAAAGTCTGACAACCAGTCTTACTAAGGGGTATCGTGTTACCCAGTAATAGCTTTGTGGAGGTCAGATAGGTAGTCGCTCCTTGTAAAATACTGTCGACGCCATCACAGTTGGTAAAAGGCTGAACAAATGATAACACTCGATTCTTTGGATGGCTCTAATTTACTACAGTTGCTTAGTTCTATAAAATAAACAAAAGTTGTTGTGTTTTATTTACATTTTGTCGACTAAATAAATAAAACACGCTGATCAAATAATAACTGCGCAGCACAATAAAACATTAAATACATAAACAAAATGTTTATGAACTAGGTAGTGCTGATTGCATTATTTTTATCGAAGAATCCTTATTGACTGCAGATATATACGCCTCAAAAGATAATGCAGTGTCTTAGGTCCAAATTACAAATAAATGAAATACGTAGAAACAAATGAGAACGCGTAGGTTTTTTCTCTAGTATTGGCAAGAAAGAACTACTAATAGTTAGTAATTCTTTTTTGATAATAATACCGTTATCGTTGAAGTTCACACACCTCGTAAGTCAAATATAGCAAATTTACAAGAGATTGAAAAAACTGCATAATTATACCTAGGTTACAGTACAAAATTATTTTGAAGTGAAAACTTCTTTAGCATCGTTGTGATTTGAAAGTCGTTGAAACGAAAAAGCGACAGTAAAAAGAGACATACACATAAATTCAAAAGATTTAACGTGGGAGAAAATGAGATAGGAAGCATTATACAGTGTTTATCTTGAAACCAAAATTTTTGAGGGGATCACTTCTACCACGTGTGAATTGCACACATGTTTTTTTTTTGCAAGAATGAACTATAATTCTTTTTGATAATAATAATTAGTTCTAACACCACGTAAGTCAAAAATAGCAACTTTACAGGAGATTGAAAAACTGTATAATTATACCTAGGTTACAGTACAAAACTAGTTTTTTTTTCTGTTTCTTTTGTATCTGCAATCAGTCTTGAGTACTTAAAGCATTGATATTTGGCAGGTGGAGTGTGCTCTCCTGCGAGAGCAACTACTCATAGGTGCATGTATTTATGCTACTCAAGAGGGTAGAGACAGATGTGTTGATTTCATTAGATACAAACGTTGCTTGTTTTTGATTAGCTGAAACAACGCGTCTTCCGATTCTCTAGCAAAGGGCATAAAAATGCCAATAATTGACTTACATGGAGTCCGAACTTCAAAGACGGTATATAACAATCACCCTAGTATACCGTTCCCAATGCGGCACCAGCTTCCTCTCTATAAGAGGGAACCACGCAAGCCCATTGCGGGCCGGTGGATCCGAAGTCTTCAGTTTTTTGGCTCTAGGTCTTTCAACAGTCGGGGGTTCCCCGCGAAGCTTTATAAGTTGCCATAGTACAAAAGGTTAGCTAGACAGCTAAAGTTAAAAATCTTGATGGTTTAGGTAGCGCGGTACGTGTTCCTCATTCATGGGAACTTTTTAATGCACACTCTATGTGGGGCTTCAAACACGGAATGCCTTATTTATGGGTCGAATCGGGCACTATTCACCTATTCATTGCCCAGTACTTCGCGAACACTTCGTGCCCACAACCCGTATTCGAGTCGCGGTTATAATCAACTATAGATGACTTGTATTTATGCCCAGAACCCGACTAACGAGTCCATAGCTACGGATACGGGATGTGCGGACGAACGAATTATTGTTCGACTTATATGCTGGGTGCTGGGCACTGAATGAGTATCAGTATTTTACAGATGTCTTTACCATCTGGTAGATTTTTACAGATGTCTTTACCATCCGGTAGATTTTTACAGATGTCTTTACCATCTGGTAGATTTTTACAGATGTCTTTACCATCTGGTAGATTTTTACAGATGTCTTTACCATCTGGTAGATTTCTACAGATGTCTTTACCATCCGGTAGATTTTTACAGATGTCTTTACCATCTGGTAGATTTTTACAGATGTCTTTACCATCTGGTAGATTTTTCTTAAACTATACATTTAATGCTATGTTTTACGTTATATAACGTCTTGTTTAAACATTCATCTTGCATTGCTGCATAAATGAACACTAACCAAATAAATTAGCATACAAGATTATCTAGCATGATTCTAGAAGTGTTTATCAAGGAATTCATGACAGGAATGGCGATGTGTTTTTCATAGATACTTATGTCATCATCATCTGGCTTTTCTTATCTATGTCGGGGTCGGCATCCAGTCTAACTGGATGCTGCTGAATACCAGTATATTACATGGAGCGACTGCCTGCCTGACCTCCACAACCCAGTTCCAGTACTTCCTTCCTCTACTACAGCGTTTAACTGCCCGTAACGACTGCAAAAGATCTAAATGATGACCTAAGTCTTATGGATTGTTAAATTTCATAAATAAAGGTGTGAATTTAGGTACACGATGTAAAACCACCATTATCTGTTAAAAATTATGGAAACTCATTACCTTCTGAAAAGGGGTTTAGGTTATTGTAATGATTCTTTTATTCGTTTAGTTTATTAGGTACTAACGAATAACGATGAACAGAAATTAAGCAAAAAGGGTTTACTAAACAATTGAATTGAGAACCGCCTCCTTTTTGAAGTCGGTTAAAAAAATCCATTTAGTTACCTACACTTAGATAAAAACTTGTTTTTTTTTTTAATGTAAATGGACTTTAAGTTAGTCTAATTCATATACTCGTATTATGTGGTTAAATATTTAATCTAAGCCGATGGTAAAATTTAGAAAAACAATTATATTTTTAGTCACCTTCCAAAAATATTGAGTAAATGTGGCACAGGTGCATTTCATTGAGTTTTATTTGATAATTTACTTCATAATTTGTTATAAATAATATTATAGTATATCAGTATAAGATAAATGTAAACAGGGTTGGAAAACCATGGAGGAGGCCTTTGCCCAGCAGTGGGACAGAGAAGGCTAACTTAAAAACGGTATAAGACCAAAGAAATTTAAAATTCTCAATTTTTTTCAGCACCGTGTTTATTATGAGGTCGTTGACTCTGCCGACGTCAGTTCCACAATCGGCTTGAATATAACTATGTATGTTAATTTATGCTACGGTATCAGTTACCTACATTTAAAATGTAAATCAAACTGATTAACTGAATCAGTCAGGTTCTTTAAAATAATAATCTAGACTAGAATATCCAGTTAGACAACTTACATCTTCAATAAGATTTTCTCAAAAGAATAAAATACTTCGTGGGGTTTGCTTTTACCTTAACCTTTTGATCTAATCATCATCATCATCAGCCCATAATGTTACCACTGCTGGGACACAGGCCTCCTCAAATATCAACTAATAATAAATAATAATATCAAATTCAAATATCGACATTTATTTTCTCACACCGCGTTCATAAATTTTTGGCGGTTTTGACATTTCAATGCAGTTTCCTAGATAATCAGACGACGCGTTGTTTCTGCTATTCAGAAACCAGCAACGTCGCTATCTAATTCAAACTGAACACAAATTATAAATTAATTATGTATAAAATGGTGTAGTACCATTACCTACGTATTTTCTCCAGTTTTTTGAATCTCCTGTAAAGTTGCCATTTTTGACTTACGCGGTGTTAGAACTTAGCGACGATAGAAATTATTATGATAACATAACATCACGCCTGTAATCCCCGAAGGGTTAGGCAGAGGTGTACCTAATAGTACACCCACATTTCGCCAGTTATGTTTGTCACATGTCATAGGGGGCGAGCCTATTACCATCATCCGGGCGCAAATCCAGAGTCCGTGGCCAAGAAATTCCTTATGGAAAAACCCAATTGATTTTGATTTGATTTGATTTGAAGATTTCGTTTTATCAAAATAATATTATTTCTAATATGGCGAAACTGCTTATAATAATATTAATAATAAATAAACGATATATTAGTAGTAGTAATAGTATTTCAATAATATAATACACGGACATTACACATTGTTATTATTTCACAATATCAACAAATCTTTCCATATCGACTAGCTATTAAAAACAAGCAGGTGTTCATTCATAATTTCTTTACGATCATATATCATAACAGAAATTCTAGACTTCTATCTAGAATTATTTACTATCTTCATTCTAGAATTATTTAAAGAACTGAATAATTTTCAACAAGATATAAAACACTATTTGGGCCACCTTTTTAAATTTCAATAGAATTCAAATTCAAGTTAGCAAAGTAGGTGAATACCTGGTAATTTCAATTAACTAAATTCAACAACTCAAGTTTTTAATAGTATTCAGAAAATGATTAATCAATTTAAATAAAAAAGAACCTGAAACTAATTTTCAGTCGAATCGTATGACTTCGATATTACACAATAAAAGATACATACCCAGTAAAATCATAAAATCTACACTAAAGAAAACTCACACACAACACCAAAGTTATTATGAAAACCGATTTTTAATACAAATCTTTATTATTTAATATATCGCGAAAGACCCGCTAGTCCGTTCGGCAAGACGTGCGCTCTCAACCGCGTTTCGATGTCGACTGAACACAATACAGACACAACTGACATTGATATCCGATTCTTAATTTGAATTGTATCGCTGAGGCGAAGAGTCGGCGGCCGGCGCGTACACGTGTTTCGCACACTTCATGTTTTTCATGCGTTATCAGGTGTGGATGGTCTGATATTCATTAATTTTGTATGAAATAGCGTTTTCATTGTCATCTATTGCAGTGGTGCAGTTTACTCGTTTCGTACGCTTACTAGAAAAGGCTTATAGAGC
The DNA here is from genome assembly GCA_950005105.1 of Lycophotia porphyrea. Taxonomy (NCBI): domain Eukaryota; kingdom Metazoa; phylum Arthropoda; class Insecta; order Lepidoptera; family Noctuidae; genus Lycophotia; species Lycophotia porphyrea. The sequence continues at coordinate 14,929,478 of OX465406.1, forward strand.
GGAAATTGGGAATATTTTCATTCATCATTTCACCCGGAACATTCTGACATACGAATGCTACCTGACAAGAGGGCATATGACACCAGACAGAACGATTTGGTCTTCAAATCAAAAGGGGGTTCCGCGTGTAGTTAGCACTCAGTGAGTGTATTCATATACTCAAACCGTAGAGCGCACTACTTAGCCATTGCCGAGAGAAAAAAGGCTCTCAAAGCCTACAAGTAACATTCTATTAGTAATAATGATGAAGGAAAAGTCAAAATAAATCGGATTAATAAAATTTCCGAAAAGCTTTGAAAGCTCTTATTCTAGGTTATTCTGAATCCATCCGTCAATCCCAAGCCCTACAAGCAGCAAGAACAGTTTTGAACATTTTTATGATGATAATCAAGCTTATAATGTTCCTACTGCAGGGACTAGATGATGTCTTTCTGTGAGGGAAGATATAGGCAATCCGCGCGCACAGAGTCCTATTGATGGATGATCAAACGATCTTGATTTCATTTGTACGCTTCAACGCAAGACATAGATGGACTCGCTATATTATATTTATTTGTAACGCTACTGTAAAACCTATGTTTTCAAATAAAGAATTTCATTTTCATCTTCTTTAGCAAGACATAAACTTTAGCCAATCTACCTCAAGAGCCTGATTCGCCGAAGTAGTTCCTACCATGTCATTTTCATCAGCTGTCAAGTGTCACGTGTCAGCCACACGTTCGGAGTCATGTGCGCCTGGTACTCCCGAGTGTAGGTGGCTTGTAGAGTGGATTATTAATAACTCATTACTCCAAGCTATTGTTTATATGCACTTAGGTTGAACAGCCGGTGGCATAGGCTGTAATTAGATTCTGTTTACTACTTCATTTGATAGAGTAATGGCCCATTTGTCTGGCTTTAAACGATTTCTTACTACTAATATATTAAAGGGCCTAGGCAATGGCCTTTCAAAGAGTTTTGTTTTTCAACAGCGAGATTTCAATCCTATACATTTTTGACTTTCCATTTATTCATATTACATCAATCACTAGATATTATAAAACAAAGTCCTCCGCCGCGTCTGTCTATCTGTTCGCGATAAACTCAAAAACTACTGCACCGATTTTGATGCGGTTTTCACCAATTGATATAGTGGTTTTCGAGGAAGGTTTTAGTATATAATTTGTCAAGTTTTTGTTGCGGGAACGGGATCAAAATTTCATGATTAATTTTGGTCGCGATTACCGACATCCACGCGGGCGAAGCCGCGAGCATCAGCTACTATTTCATAAAACAACATGTAAAAAATAGTAGCCCACCGGTATCGGGAGCAGAGTCCAAGCTACCGGAGGTGGTTAGGGCTCGTGATAGGAACTTCCTCACAATGCGAGCCGTATTATGCGAGTACTGCCTTCGGAATTAGGCCTTTGATCCACCGCCTAAGGAGACCCTCGAAAGATGACTAATTCCATTATTGTTGATATTACTGATAGAATAACTCTAGTCTAATGGCTCTGGTAGATAGTGAATTTCAAGACATTATGAAATAGTGGAGTATTGCGATACACTTGTAATGCCATTGCAATTTACTTTGACAATATTTTGCTCAAAATTAAACATAACACCTAATAATAATGTATTAAGAGTTTTCTTTAAAATCATTCAGATTGTGATAGACAGTGTGTTGGACTGTTGGTACTTTCTTTCCGAATCCGTTATTACCAATTTGGCCTAACTAATGCTGGACTAAAAACACTTCAGCTGATTCTAGAAGTTTCTAGCTTAAGCCATTCAGATTCGATCCTTGATAATTATGCCATTTAACTTAAAAGTCAATTGGTTTTCTTTTCTGTTCAGAATGTGACATTTTTATCAATTACAGGTAGTTCAGGGAGTCATTACAAAGGTAACAGCTACGTTTTCCAATTAATGGTTTTCTAGAACGATCTACACAATTGTGTGAAACGCGGTGATGACAAACAGTAGACAATCATGTTGTATCTTCCATTCAAGATGGCGCGGGAAAACAAGCTTCCCTTCTATGTCAACCATTGGCTAGTGCGAGTTTAAACATGATCATCAAGAAAGATCTCATTCATAATCTAACTACTGAATAATATATTGTTAATTTAGATATTATGGCTACACAAGGAAGACGAGATACACAATACAATTGTGTGAAAGATGTTATGAATAAGAAGGAGGTTAGTAAATGAGGTGACGGTTGCTTTGGATGTACTTATAAATGAAGAAAATAAAGGGTGTAAAAAGACTCTTGAGGAAGCCGAAAGGCACTTGTTTTCCCCGTCATTGCGAACATTTTTTTGTTCTAGACCATACCTGGGAACCTTCTAGTTACGGAGATATTGGATTAGATATTGGGGGTTAAAGTTCCAAATTTTTAACGTTTTTTTTTGTTGTAATACATGTTTTTAATGTATTTTTTTCTACTTAAGACTCCTTCACGACCCCCGTACTATTCAAATCATTTTTTTTTTTTCGGATCGGAAGTCATCAAAATATGTCCTTCTCCCGCTCTGGGCAGAGCGGAAGGGAGTGTCAGACTTGTACTGACTAAAACCCATCCATGTTCCTTCCTTGCCCTTTGTGTTCCAGGGCCGCGGTATCTCTTTCGAACAGTCCCGCAGCCTGGCAGGATGAAATGGGATCAGAGCATGAGGAGGAAGATGATGTTGAGATTTGTTTATGACTATTTGACAAAGTGAATTGACTGACCAAATAATAAGAAGGAAAAAAAGAATATAGTGACGTTAACACAACGTAAATGTCGCTTAATCAAAAGGAGGAAACTGAGGAAAGAGTTCGAGTAAATGCCAGAATGCCGACTGCCATTGTCCAACGAATCTAGAACTTGCCACAATTGCAATAAGAATGACCTTTTAAACGTCAATGTTCAATAATAACTTTAAAATTCCGACCGATTATGTATGAATAATTGACTTTGAAAGTTAAATTAAGTTTCGAAAGTTTCTCCCGACCCCAGTTACGTTCAAGGTTGCTTACCATGTCTAGAGTATAATAATAGTAGTTTTCGCCCGCGGCTTCGCTCGCGTTAATTTAGAATTTGACAATCAATTCGGGTTATACTCTGCTTTTATAATAATTTAATTCAATCATGATTCGAAGGTCACGTGGCGCTGTCTCTATCATAAGTACGTTATTGTTGTTTTCCTCGGGAACCGTACTGTTTTAAAGATACCCTATCCTGTCCGTGTCTGTACACCTTTTTTTTTTTTTTTTTACGGATGGGAAATCATCAAATGACTTCTCCCGCTCTGGGCAGAGCGGAAGGGAGTGTCAGACTTGTACTGACTAAAACCCATCCATGTTCCTTCCTTGCCCTTTGTGTTCCAGGGCCGCGGTATCTCTTTCGAACAGCCCGCAGCCCTGGCAGGCATCGGCCCTTGCGGGCCGCTCCCTATTTGCTGACATCTCTTTGAGGCGCGCGTGGAACACGAACGCGCCGTCAACACGGCCTGTCGTCAAAAGACGGACGGACGGCGAGCTAGCCCATTACTCTCCGTCCACAGGTCCGCGTCTACGGTGGCCGGAAGCCACCACGTGACCCCCGACGCCCAGTGTCTGTACACCTGACAACGTATATATGCAAAACTTCAGTATGATCGGTTCAGTGGTTTAGGCATGAAAAAGTAACAAACAAACTTACTTTCGCATTTATAATATCACACTAGCTGACCCGAGAGACGTTGTTCTGTCAACTATGAATATTGAATTCGAATTGACTTACCTACTACCTACCTTTAGGGGTCACCCTTATCATTCAGGGGTATGAAAAATAGATGTTGTCTGATTCTCAGACTTACCCGATATGCACACAAAATTTCATACAAATCGGTTCAGCCGTTTCGGAAGAGTGTGGCAACAAACACCGCGACACGAGAATTTTATATATCAGAAGATAGATGACAAATAATTTCTTGAAACTTCTCGTAGTGAATGGTGATAAAGTTGTCTGTAACGCAGTAACCCGGTGGATATCTGAGGTTACTTATCTGAGTGCCCTTTTGTCAACTGCGACGTCTATTGATGATATATTGGGAGACTGAAATGTCGCATTGGTTTCTGTTAGTCTGGATCTTGGGAGGATGAGAAATGTTGGCAAAAGTAAAACTTTTACCTAAGAGGAACCTTCTTAGGTTGATATGCTTCGAAATTTTTAGTAGCGTGTCATCAATACTAAGGTAATTTACACAATAGATCATCCCTGGTTCCTAAAACAAAAAAAGACGGCTTCATAATCAACCCTTTTCCCAACTATGTTAGGGCCGGCTTTCGTCTAACTGGATGCAACTGAATACGACTATTTTACATGGGCCGTCTGCGATCTGACCTCCACAACTCAGTTACTGGCTAAGAATACCCCTTGGTAAGACTGGTTGTCAGACTTTCGGGTCCTGATCTACCCTTAACGACCGACTGGCTGGCTGGAAAAGGTGACCTGTAAGTCGGAATCGGAAAGGACTTTATTCAGTAATTGGATTTGGTCGAATTTGAGAAACGTTTAATTCCAAAGAGGGTTCAAAGAGTGTTTCTACCAGTATCAACATAAAATATTCAAAAGAACCGCATATTTTTGTAAATGCTAGTCCATTTGTTTATCAACAGTACGTTCAAAATCTAAGACGCAATATCTTGCAACTGTTGCTACAATCATCGCATGTGACGGGTGCCTTTCGGGCAGAACTAATGACCAACGTCTGGACAGCGCGAGCGCTAGACGACAACTAAAATAGACCGTGACGCATCACCGCCGGGAATTAACCGAACTGTATGGATTGTCGTGTCTGGGATGAGAATTAACTACAGTTATTTATTTACAACTAGCTTTTGCCTGTGGATTCGCTAGCGTTAATTTAGTATTTGACAATCAATTCAGGTTGTAATTCAATCATGATTCGAAAGACACGTGGCTATCTATGTTTATAAATACGTTATTGTTGTTTTTCTCGAAAACAGTATTTTTTTCGCGATGAAAGGTACCCTATGTCCGTTTTTGTACACCACACAACGTCTATGCAAAATTACAGGATGATCGTTTCAGTTGTTTAGGCCGTCGAGGATACAGAGTACTGGTCAAAATTAATTTAATTAAAAAAAAGGGGCCATCATCGACACGACGAAGAAGAAGAAGGCGTGAAAAGGTAACAAACAAACAAACTTATTTTCGCATTTATAATATTAGTAAGGATGGGTGATTTTTTTGGTGTCGAAAATGACGACGTCTGCGTGGACGAAAAGGCTTTGCTCTGAAAGCTGGACAGGTCAAAACTTGGTGGGTATTTCAGCAAATATCTAGTGGCTTGGCGTCAGAGACAAGACGAAGCAACTACGAAACTGCCTAGTCATTCCTTGGTACACGAAAAGTGATGTCAGAATCAGGACATGTTTGTTCTTGACTCTTTATCAAACTCGGGGATTGTCCTCAAATTACATAATACGTTAAAGGAGGAAGTAGGGGATTCCAGGGCTGCGGGACTGTTCGAAAGAGATACCGCGGCCCTGGAACACAAAGGGCAAGGAAGGAAGATGGATGGGTTTTAGTCAGTACAAGTCTGACACGCCCTTCCGCTCCGCCCAGAGCAAGGGAGAAGTCATTTGATGATTTCCCAACCGAATAAAAAGTGGGGGGTCAACAAAGTGTGACATTGAGGGGAAAGGCGGTGGGGGCAAATCATAACATAAGAATTTTATCTAGACTAGAGTACTAAAGCTCTATGTCTAATTGTCTAATCTTTAACTGATCTAAAATAGAGAGAATATAAAAAAGAAAGTGTAGCCACCAAGGGAAGGGGTGTAACTCGAATATAATCTGTGGCAAGAACGGAGGTGAGCTTAAAAAAATCATGACATTTGTGAGACGTAATTTAGGGATGGCCCCTTAAGTATCATTGATAACAACTACGATATGATATATGAAATATTTTGAGCAATTTGCTATCTTATTTATCGTTTTGAAGTTATGACTATTACCAATATTATGAATTATGTTCTGATAACATTTTTAACGCGAATATCTAAAAGATAAAATTGTAGGTGTGGAATATTTTAATGAAAAACTGTGCGATTTGTTTTATTTTCAGTTTTGATCGCCATTTGTGGCGTGTTTTATTGCTATCAATCAATTTTGGCGACTGTCAGTGATAGGCTGATCTTAGGCTTATCACAATAGATAGACTTCTCCGTAATAAGAACGTTTTTCAGAGATTATACAATTGTTTTTACACGAAAAGTATAGTGACGTCACTTTCAATTCCTTTTATGTGCTAAAAATATAATTTTATAAAAACACACTCTTTTCTACTACAAACTACATTACCAAAACGTCACCCACTTTTAACAAAAATCTTTAGTGTATTTGTCGACTTCATTCAATAACTGCAGCCTGATTCCATACGACACTCAAAATCGCAATCAAAAAATTGCAATAGCTTTCATTTTGACAGTTCACCAATGGTCATTGCATTTTGGATCACCAATGAACTGTCAAAATTAAAGCCATTGCAGTTGTAAATTTATCACACAATAGGATCGCTGATAAAACGGTTTTCTACGAACACAAAACAAAAAAAAATAATGTGTGCAATGCACTCGTAGTAGAAGTGAAACCTTCAAAAATTTTGCTTCAAGATAAACTTTGTGTAATGCTTCCAATCTCATTTTCTGCCACGTTAAATCAAATGCGTTTAATCATAATTTATGTGTCTCTTTTTACTGTCGCTTTTTCGTTTCATCGACTTTAAAATCACATCGATGCTAAAGAAGTTTTCACTTAAAAAAAAAACTTCGAAAGCAATGAGTTTAAAACAAAAAAAAAAGTAATTTCTTTAACAAAAATAAAAACAAAAACGACCAAAGTCAAGGTTTATTTATAAACAGTGTTTTCCTATGCACAGGCAAAAACAGGACACAGAGCCCATCCAGATTGCAATGATCTAATCGCTAAAATGAAAAAGAGATAAAAACCATGTGCTTAGCCCGCCATAACAAGCGAACTTGCCAAGGCTAAAACGGGGTAGCAAAAAAGCTTAAAAGTATTAGATTTGTGACCTTGAAACTGGATGTTATCATCAGAATCAGCTCGTAAGTCTATACTGACGAACTATACAGGGTGTAAACAGACTCTTCACGAAGCCACACCAAACATTCTGTACATCAAACTAAGTAACTCTATGCAAAAATTATTACTGGGAAACGACTTTTTTTTTTCGGGGTAAAAATCACGTTTTACGGTAGGACTCAATGTAACGCACTCAAAACATTGTGCTGATTGATGGATTAAATAGTACGGGGGTGGTGGAGGTATTTCAAGTAAAGTAATAATATTAAACTTAAAAAGAAAAACTTTTGAAAAAGTTGGAACTTTGCCCCCCAATATCTGCGTAACTAGAAGGTTCCCAGGTATGGTCTCTAAACAAATGCCTATCTGCTTCGTTAAGGGTACTTTTACACCCATTAGGCATACGTCTGCTACTTCGCATAAATCAGCCTAAGCTCCCTCTGACGGGAGACAGACTTCCTTTCATTATTTGGAATTTGTCAAAATCAATACGCTGTTTACTGGACCAGTGCTGCTACTGCTGCTCTGTAGAGCATTGCAGAGCACTGTATGCCATGACGAAACGGGCAAACAAACTCATCTAATGTACGTGGTTTGTCCTTCTTTAAAGTTCCTGGCTAAACACAACAGACAGTAACAGTCAACGAGTTCTCAAGGAAATGCAGAACAAAACCTTGAGAAGGAAAATAGAATTGCGCGTCTGGGAAAACCCAAGTGAAGGATATTTTATTTTTAACTAGCACTTCGCCACAGACTTCCTCCGCAAAAATTGTGATAGCTCGGCTAATTTGCATATATGTGTAATAATGTAGCTTTCTGCCAGTGAAAGAATTTTGAGAATTGGACGAAAGTTGCGGTGATTACCCCCTACATACAAACTTATCTCTTTACAATATTAAAAGTATTGATACAATGTTGAGATTTCATGCCGACGCCACAACCACTACGCGTCTCATTGTTTTGTTATTTTAAAAGTGTTATGTCCGCTAATCACTAACTATACGCCTGTAGGAATATCTTAATAAAAGCGCAGTTGGAATTTCAACGGTCACCGAGAGGGCCAGAGTTCACATTCCAACAGAGCCATAACATACGGCATTGGTATAAATGTTTTATGAACAACGGATGTTTTAATAACCCTATTACATTATATAACAATACTATGATATTTATAAATTAATCCACCGGCTATTATTTGTAGTGCGATTGAAAATATTATCATTATCATACACTCACGCTTGCCGGTTGGAAATACTTCATGAATCCCACTATTCACCGTATGTCCTGTTATTCAAATAATATCCAGTAACAACGGAGATGAAGATAAACCTCATTGTCTTTTCAGTGATCTTCTTCTTCCTGGCGTGTCGGTGGCAATCTAAAATGAGTCGTCAATCGGTCCAGAACTGGCACTACGAATTTGACGTTCTGGCGCGGTGGTACTTTCCTACAAGCCTAAAATCTTGGCTTGCGCTTTTATTCTGCTACACTTCATGATGTTAAGATTTATGAATAGTCTGCTTGCCATATTGTTGGCCCCTAGGCGTGCCACTGGTTGGTGAGCCCTTTTTGAATATACTGTAAGAGACACTCAGACCCGTAATAGCTTATTTTTCTACTTATCTATCTGTATGAAAATAGCTCATGCCGTTGAAAACATCAGTCACTCTGCAAGAATCTAAAGAAAGAGCTTAGACCTTGTTAAAATCGCTTTTCAACGTTTCATAATTTCGTTATGTTTTTTAATAGGATAGCCTTTGAGTAGCTTATGAAAGAACGATACATAGGTTGGCTATAAGTCTTACCAAGGACCAAAGGGTAAGGAGGATAGCCAGTCAGCTAGCGGGGATTACAGCTCAAGGTTATACGTTAAAGTACATTCAAGAACCACCACTCGTAGAGGCTTCTTGAATGCACCTAGAAAAGTAAAAAAAAAAACTAAGTTTACCAAAAGATTTGTTCCGAGCGGGAAATCGGTTATCAACCAGACAGTACTCATCAGTCCTGATCAGACGGCATAGCAACCGCAAATGATAAGATAATTTTAATTTATGCCACAACACCCACGAATACACATCTGATAAAAGATCAACGAACTTGTAAGCTTTATCTGATTGATACTATTTGATACAGAATTAACACAAAGGACCTATTATAACTAATGGGTTTAGCTCGTTTATATTGCGACGTGAGCGAATTCTCCAGTTTTACAAAGTCAAAGTATTTATTCCAAATATACGCGCTACTGGTAAGTCTGACATCCAGTCTTACCAAGGGGCACCGTATTACACAGTACTAACTGGGTTGTAGAGATCAGATAGGCAGTCGCTCCATGTAAGATACTGGTATTCAGCTGCATTCGGTTAGATTGGAAGCCGACCAACATAGTTGGGAAAAGGCTAGGCAGATGATGATACCCGTTACAAGTACTTTTGAATAGTCACACACAAGAAGATTTATCTTGAAGTCCAGCCACAGGAATCCTGACTTTGAAAGGACCGTTCCAAATCGAAGATCTCATCAATCATTTTTGTTAGAGACAGGAAATTCTTAAAAACCTGCTAGCAAGCTTAAAGTTCTTTCAAAGTGTTGATTTGAGAAGTCAGCTCATTCATATCATTGCTTAGTTAGTAATCAGTGGAGTGAGGGTCTTCTTCTTCTCTTTATTCCCGTGTTTAGTGTCTAACCTGGTGTGCCGTCGAGAATTATCTCTCAGGCATGCTGGATTTCTCACGATGTTTTCCTTCACCGAAGCAAGTGATAATCATACAATACGCACATGAATCCAAAAAATCATTTCTTGGGTTCGAACTCGAGACCTATGACTTGTCAGTCCGGCGGCCACACGACTAGACTATTATTGTTTGACAATGGGTGATAATGTGGTTCGATTTCGCTTTCTGAGACTGTGTTCAAAATTACAGGGTGGAATCCCCTCACATAGAAATTCCTACGTGGAATGATGTACCGAATACTTAGTAATCATTAGTGCGTTGATGTCCCTTCCATCCTGTATCATCATCATCATTTCAACCGAAAGACGTCCACCGCTGGACATAGGCCAGTCTTGCCACATTGATCGGTCCCGTGCGACTCGATCCAGCGGATCCCCGCAACCTTTACCAGGTCACCGGTCCACCTAGTGGGAGGCCATCCAACGCAAAGTCTTCCGGTTCGCGGTCGCCACTCCAGAAGTTTTCGGCCCCATCGGCCATCCGTTTTGCGAGCAATGCGCCTGCCCACTGCCACTTAAGTGTGGCAATTCTTTGGGCTACGTCGGTAACCTTGGTTCTCTGGCGGATGTCCTCATCCTGTATATTCTAATTCAATGAGAAATAAGAAAGAAATAATACATATTTGAAACATATTCAGTAGTCTACCATCACACTAGTAGGAAGAAATTCAACATGGTTGTTAAAGAAACATGGTGGCCTAATCAGTCATAGACTAAGAATGGCAAGCGGAAGCGGTGGCGCCACAACAAAATGACAAATAGAAAAGAATTTCACTAAACTATAAACATTCATTGTCTGACCACAATATTTAATTAACCATATCATGAAACTTAATTGTACTCTCGTTTAATTATAAACAATTTACTTTCATTGAAGACAAAGACAATAAATTATCATTAATAAGTTTTTCCACCAGTAGATACTGTTTATATTATAGTAGACGGTCAATTGACCCTCAGGTCATCGATTCTACTCAGTGCTTAAATGGTGGTCAGAGTGGAAATAAATCTAGTGATAATATTTCAGTGGTAGATTGACCCCTGGCTAATTAAGATATATAGTATAGAGAACTTGTTTATACAAGTCATGAATTTGAAGCTATCAAAAAATCGAATGGAGACAGGGTACGTGAATATTCAAACAAAGCATGTGAACTCAGCTAGATGGCAGATGACCTTAGAAAGGGAAAACTCCGTCTGGTACGGATTAGGTTTAAGAGAAGAATCAAACAGAATTCAATAGACAAAGAGCCATTCTTTCAGCGATACCTTGTGTGTTTCGAAAGCACATAATTGTCACCTGGATCGGTCATTATGATGTTGTGGTCCAACTTAAGAGAGACCTATGCTCAGCAGTGGATTGTGATAACGTGACAATAAGGTATGCCAAAATCCAATCGATTACCGTTGGGGCAGACGTGTTCTTCGGCTAACGTAAGGAGGGACGCCTTCAGGCTCGGTGGAGTGAGGATTTTTGCAGGGTGGCTGGTAGTAACTGGATGAGAGTTGCTGAGAATCGAGAGGTTTGCGTGAGTTGAGAGGCGTGCGATTGAGGAGGCCTACGTCCAGCAGTGGACTGCTGTAGGCTGATTATAATGATATGCCAAATCGTGTGGGGGGAGCTCGCCTGAGTAAAGTAAGGGCATATCTAACCATTTATGTAAAATAATTGTGTGAGACTATTTCACCGGGTTTTATTTTTGAACAAACAGACTTGTAATTAGCACATTTGCACGACTTGTCTAGACATAGACGGATGTCTGTCTCTTGGTTCAGTATGGCAATTATGTTCTCTCGTAGCATTCTGTTAATGTTTGCATATGATAGAAGATCTCCAGTTAAGCTAGGTTCGTTACCCTTGCGTTAATTTTATACAAATATTAAGGCGTAAATAAGCAGGCAACCAGGCTTTAGAAAAATGGTCTAGTTTTTTCCACACCCTCATGGCTGATACACGTGAGACGTAAAAAATAATAGTAACACACTAACAGTGGAATTAAAACTCATTTAGCTCGAATAATTATAACTCATTTGGCTCAGAATTTGCAGTTTTGAACGACAAAATTACAAAAGACAGTTTTCAAAACGCCCGCATTTCACCACTTCTTAAGTGTTTTGATATTGAAAATGGTAGCAGATCCAACTCCCCAGTAACACACAATTGTATTTCGGAAGAATTCCTTTTCCAAAATCACAGCTGATTAGTTTCGTGGTAGGTATCTACAATACTCACATGCGGTCAAATGTGGAGGCTCACATGTTCGGTCATGGAAGCTTATCATTTGGGTTGATAACGAGTAGATACCTACTCAATTATTACCTACAACATTAAACAAAACGATACTAAAACATTGTTGCCACTGAAACCGTGCGCAGATCTTACAGATCATATCAAATTACACCAATTAACCTTTAGAGGGTTAATTGTCCATTCAGACCAAGCAATTGAACTTAGTTTTTAGTCTGGATGGCAACTGCAAACCATGTGTTGTGTTTGGCCATGACTCATGAGTTACACGGTCAATCAAAAACATGGATTTTCTGGCCAACCTCCATAGAGATCTACGCTAGGGAATGGGCAACTACAGTAGGTACTTTCACAGTTTTTATGCCCTTGTGACTGGGACTGTAGCTTAATTTCATTATTATCTTGTCAACAATTCAAAAGTGCCTGTAACTAGCCTACTTGAAATAAATGCTTTGATTTTGATTTAATCAACGCGCGTGTTTTGACACTGACTGCAGAGAAAAGAAAGTGAAGGAATAGTTGCTTAGGGCATGCCGCGAGTAATTCCATCATCAGCCTACACCAGTCCACTGCTGAACATAGCACACCATTTAACTCGATTCAAGGCAACTCTCATCCAGTTGCTAACAGCAACTTTGCGGAGATCGTCGCTCTTCGCTGGCCTGAGGGTGTCCCACCTTACACTTGCCGATTCACGGTCTCCACAAGAATTAAAAAGGTGGTCATTCGCGACTACAAGATGACCAGATACAGTCATCGTTAACTAGTCTCACTTCATGCTTATCATCAACAATGATCAATAATAGACCACTTGGTTTAGAGGAGCTCCACGTGTTAAGCAATAAAGGCCGGTGCACACCGGGCACAGCAGGGCAGGGCATTTTATCTTCACGCAACGTAAATTCATACGTAGCTTGTGATAACAAGACACACATTCAAATGTTTAGAGTTCATCCGACCCCAAGTAACATGGCACAAGGGCAGGGAGATGAGATGCCAGGCTTTTCCAATTCATGTCGAGAATGACATGTGTATACTACTCCTTACAGACTTTTTTACCAATCAGTTTTAATTTTTATTTGTATTCAGTAACCATGGCGAGCGATGACTACGCGAAAAGCGAAGGTTGAAGCAATGACTTGCCTTCATATACATATACTCGAACCTACTAGTACCAGTTGGTCATTATACATAATGTTAAAAAAGTTTAATGCGACGTAGTGTTGCGTAGTTGATTACATACATATGTATTGATACAAAGGTTCGAGTACAGTATTGATAATTGTCATGTACTTACGTACGTAACATCACGCCTGTAATCTTTGAAGGGTTAGACACAGATGAACCTTATAGGGCACCAGTTGCGAAGGTTCCATACAACTCGATTCCTACCAGCTTTTTCTATAGATAAAAAGTATAATCACATGAAAGACATGTACTCCGGCTTACCTCTTACAAAAATTGACCCCTCCTTTCTGTATGGCACACACTTTTTGTATTGAAATTGGGGGCGAGACTATTGCCATCAACCAGGCATAAATCGCGACGCCGCCGCCGTGGCTGCTACTGAGAATATTCTCATACAAACACCCAATAACACTTTCCCGGGAAGCTTAACCTGGAGCGCGTATCCACCAGCAAAGAGTGTGACGCCCCCCAGCTAGATGGACTGGCGACTTTCAAAAGGTGTCTACGATGGAGTGGTTAATGGAAGCTGGAGGACAGGGTTTTGTGGGGCAGCTTGGGAGAGGCCTAAGTCCAGCTGTGGACTGCAATAGGGTTAGTCTATATAGGGTAATATTATCGTCGATGGAACAGATGGATTTGTTCTGCCAAATTAATTCAGAACGTGTCTCTTACTCCTTCTTTTATCTTTATTATTACTAGTACTTAGTAGTTATTAATTTTTCATAGATAAAACACAATCTACACCTCACAGTTTATTCAGTTCGTACAAAAATCTTTTTTAGTTTTTGTTAAAGGTGGATATGATTGAATTCTATAGATAGATAGAAATTAACTGGATGTCAATCAGATAGCCGTAAGTTCGGCTTCAGCAGTTGGGTTACACATAATATAACACCACGCCTGTAATCGCCGAACGGATAGACAGAGGTGTACTTAATAATAGACCCACATTTTGCCAGTTATCTTTAAGTCCCATGTAATAGGGGGCGAGCCTATTGCCATTAGCATCAGCTCTAGTACAATAACACTAGTAATGGAAAATCCCAATAACACTTTGCACGACCTGGGAATCGAGCCCAGGACCTCATGCTCAGCAGTCGCGCTTGCGACCACTAGACCAACGAGGCAGTCTCTAAGCGACTCCAGTTTCCCGTAAAAACATAATTTGCCCTGACTATTAACAAGTCCCAGTGACAAAAATTCGAGGCAGAGCAGTACCTGCCTATAATAGGACACCTACATTTTGCCAGTGATGTTTGCGCCGACTCAGGTGAAGGATAATCAGAAGTAAACCACAGCTTGCATTTTCAACTTGGGTGGAGCACCGCCGTGTCCTCGTAGCGGCGATCGGCGGCGGCGACTTATCGCGTCCGGCCCTGGTCCAATCCATGGTCCGGAGCGACAGGGAATGGGACGCCGTCACCTCCTTCTGCGAAGCAGTCATGCTAGCGAAGGAGGTGGCGGAGCGTGAGGGAGAGAACCTCTCGTCCCAACCACCGCGGGAGACGCCCCGGGCGTCACGTGGTTGCTTCCGGCCACCGTAGACGCGGACCAGTGAACGGTAAGTAATGGGCTCGCCATCCGTCCGTCTTCTGACGACAGGCCGTGTAGACGACGCGTCTGTGTTCCACGCGCGCCTCAAAGAGATGTCAGCAAACAGGGAGGGGCCCACAAGGGCCGATGCCTGCCTGGGCTGCGGGACTGTTCGAAAGAGATACCGCGGCCCTGGAACACAAAGGGCAAGGAAGGAACATGGATGGGTTTTAGTCGGTACAAGTCTGACACACCCTTCCGCTCTGCCCAGAGCGGGAGAAGTCATTTGATGACTCTTACGCTACTATGTCTGTGTTAACCATACCATTTGATAAAAACTATACGTTTTGATAAAAACTTATACCCTTTGAAAAATATTATACATTTTGATAAAAACTACACAACCTATGGCCGAACAAAGTTTAATATAGAAAAAAAATCAAAATAGAAAATTCACGCGAGCGTAGTCGCGGGCAAAAGGTAGTTAATAATATTATATAATGTGATTGTGAACGCATATGTTGCACAACTCTACTATACATTATCATCACATTTGTGTCATTTAATACAAAGGAAATGGTGTTGATATAGTAAACGCCATAGGTAGTCAAAACAGCGGCCTGTCACATGTTATCATCATCTGCCTAGCCTTTTCCCAACTATGTTGAGGTCGGCTTCCAGTCTAACCGGATGCAGCTGAATACCAGTATTTTACATGGAGCGACTGCCTATCTGACCTCCACAACCCAGTTACTACTGGGAAATACGATACCCCTTGGTAAGACTGGTTGTCAGACTTATTGGGCCACTGACTACTTTAACGACTGTCAAAGATCTTCAAATGACAGCCGGGACCAACGGCTTAACGTGCTTTCCGAGGCACGGAGGAAACTCGGTATGTGATGTGTCACCCATCCACAGACCAACCTAGGCAAGCACGGCTTAACCTAAAGATCGACCCGAGCGGCTGTTATTGTTTAGCCACGAGCTCCGCCTGTCACATGTTATCAGATAAAATATTCTACCTACATAAATATCTACTATCGCAGAGGTAAGAACAATTGAACATAGTATTTTATATAAGTTAACATAGTATCCCTGTATGGGAATGTCAGGACTATGCTTACTTTCGTAAACGCAGATACTAGCAGTAATCTATGGAACTAATGATAAAATTCTAAAATTCTTTCACTGGCAGAAAGCTACAGTATTCGTGGGTACCTACTACATTATATTTATATCATGCATATTAGCCGAGATATCACTATTTTTGCGGAAGAAGTCGCGGGCGAAGTACTAGTGTAAAATATTGGCATTCAGCTGTTCCGCATAGACTGGAAGCCGACTCCAACATAGTTGGCAAATGATGATAACAGTCCAAGGACCTAACAGTAACGAAAACACCCGCCGAATCCTCATACACATTCATGAATCGAAAACTTGCCACACGTCATGTGATGTAAAGACTTGCAGGATTACAAATCGGTCATCGACCAACACGCGAATATACAGACTTCCTCAATGAAAAATACTTCCAAACTATAAACAAACATACACACTTATTAATCAAACACATAAATATCACTCCTGATAAGTGCTACGTATATATTTATGTACTTACATAACTTTATGATTGCAAGTGCGTCATTCGCACCACGCCTCCTGAACAGTTTTGTATGTGTACATTTTTATGAATTTGTGTGTGTGTGATGTGTCTATGTATGTGTAGTACTTGAAATATTCTGCTGTGTCATGGTTTGAGGTAATATGTAATGTTTCGTGTTCGGTTTAAGCTATTTTTGATGCTAGGTGGGTTTTATTTAACTTTAGTGACGTATGGTATCCAGGAGCAACCATAAAAGATGCATTCGACTCACTCCCTCTCATAGCGAGGAGGCCTCGGTCCCAGCAGTGGGAACGTTAAAGACTGATTATGATTATGCTGGCAAAAATAATTCTGTGTAATATTAAAGCTTGGTCAAAGTCGATATTAAAACTGTAATCTGATTAGTGAGTCTTCCACTAAATTTCGTGTTCGCTGCGTGATTAACAACAACAGATTAAATTAAATAGGCTATAGGATTAAATTCCCAGGTTTAGAGGTAAATAATAATCAGCACTTAGTAATTATTAAACGTTGTACATCACGTCTGTTTTACCCGAAAGGCTTAGGTAGGGGTGGAAGCGGCCGCAAGGGCCGATGCCTGCCAGGGCTGCGGGACTGTTCGAAAGAGATACCGCGGCCCTGGAACACAAAGGGCAAGGAAGGAACATCGATGGGTTTTAGTCAGTACAAGTCTGACACTCCCTTTCGCGTCGTCCAGAGCGGGAGAAGTCATTTGATGATTTCAAAACCGAAAAAAAAGGTGGATCCTAACTCAGATTTCACCTACCCATATTTTTTTATATCTCACGTTTATGAAACTAGCCTATTTCCATCAACCGAGCACAAATCCAGGCTCCTGGCTGCTAATTGAAAAATCATGAAGGTAAATCCCAATAAAACTTATTCGGCTATTATTGCGCATGCGACCGCAGACCGCTAGACCAACGCGAGGCACTCGGTTATCTTGGTAATAATAATTTGTTCGACAATTAAAGTCTGTTTTTGAATCCCTGAGACTAAATTGACAATACGATGATTGCCAGTTTTTTTTGCAATTTTTAAATAGTGATGTACCACTACCGTATATTGCCGTTAATAAAATCAAGTATTATCGTTTTTTTTTTAATAAGTTATCCTGAACAAAAGGTGTAGGTAGTTATTTAAAACGAAATAATACAAAAGTAATAAGGTATAGATGTATATATTGTGAACGTACATTTTTAATTAAGAACTTACGGTATTCATTATTCATGCATGCATGTCATTTTACTAAAGTATTAATGCGATAAATAAAAGGTTTGTTATTTTTTTTATTATTAATCAGATTCCGATAATGACTCCATGTTTGAATCATAAAACTCGTCACCTACTTCTATAATAAATCGATCAGTAATGCCGTCGACTATTTATGGCCCAGGTGACACATTTCATATTCAATTTTAATAATATGAGCCACACAGTCTTTCCACCGCTGCGGGGTCAGTCGACGAAGCCGTTCTTCGAAATCGCTTCGTACTTCATTCAATTTAAATGTTTTATTATTTTTAGTGACATGCCCCTTTACTCGTACTTGAGCCCACACCAACTCGCAGTTGTAAGAGGGCAGTCGCAAAATAGTGACACCCTGTTCAGCAGCCGTCGATGACATACCTTTCATAGGTTTTCTTGTGGATTCGGGCAATTTCAATTAATTCGGGTTTTAACATTGTCTCTTCATAAGGACCATTTTTTTTATTTGCCTTTTCCACCAACTAGATTTGGTAACGATTCCAGTTTCTTGGTATGATATGGAGCATTATCTATTACAAGAACTGCGTTGTCTTTTAATTTCGGGAGCTTATTTTTTAACCAGTGTTCGTATTGATTAGAATTCATCTCCTTGTGGCAATCATCTAGCCCCTTTAAATTGCTGTTTTGTAAGAGAAAAGGGTTTATACAGTGTGTCAGGTTAAACGAGGGACATACTTTAAGGGAGTGTAGTACACATGAAAATGAACAACTTGTACTAAGGGACCAACACTGAAATCAAGAAAATAAAACCAGCCGCTCTATACATTTATGTTCGCAGAACTGGACAAAATGTAGGGAACAGCAGTTTTTTTTGTTTCATATTTTTGCATCCACGCCTTAAAAGTTGTTCATTTTCATGAGTACTACACTCCCTTAAAGTAATGTCCCTCGTTTAGCCTGACACACTGTATATTCGTTTTTGGACAGCAGTACAGCACTGATGGCATCTGTTATTTTTTTCTAATCGTCTAATACATATAAAAAGTTACAATTCAACAAACCGGTATCGTAAGTTCAACACTACACAAAAGATCTGGTATCATTATTTATAAGTTTGAAATTAGCATGTGTCAATATAGTCTCAGGGTTTAAAAAACAGACTTTAGCTAGATAAGATTTGGTGTACCTACCCTATGATGTAACCTAAGATTGGCTTAACAAGTGGCAGTGGGTTTTTAAAGCGTTCCATAATTACAGGCTTTTATATTTGGTTTGTTAGTTAGTTTGTTTGTTAGTATGTGTATTGGTCAAATGATCAAATCTTGCAACTGAATTTCAAACCAGTTCCTCCCAACCGATTGAGCTGATATTTTGCACACACCTTTGGTTCTGGTGACAATACATTTTTATGATGGACATGACTTGACCTGCAGCCAGGATCTTCTCCTCACAAGAGTAACTATTGATATAATCTTTTACTCTGGACGCTTTTAACGTGCACATATTTCTAAATCGTTCCCACATAAATGTATATAATCTCAACATGAATGACAACAACATGTAACCAAGATTTTGTAACAATATTTCGATTGAAAAAAGTGTCCGTGGAGTTTCTTGCCCATTCTTCTCCATAGAGATCTACGCTTTGGAATGGGCAACTACAGTACTTTCACAAGTTATTATGCCTTGTGTGTGACTGTAGCTTAGCCTTCTTTGTTTTTCTGACATTCAACAGTGCCTGTAATGGTCTAATTGAAATAAATGCTTATGAGTTTGAGTTTGAATCCTCCACGATTATAGCCCAGACACGAAACTTTGTATACGCGTTCAATTTTGTTCTTACTTTATTTATTTAAGTACTTTCAACAGGATTGACATAAGCTTTTCGGGTAACTTATGTATATGTTGAACCAATAGTTTTTAACTTGTCCATCAATGTTATCGCTGACAGAATTTCACTTTGTGTAGACCTTCTGGATTCAAGTCTGTACTTGCTCAACCATCGGAAACAGCTGTGTTTTCCCAGGTGGAGCCCGTGCTTCAAAACTAAACGTAGCAAAAAAAAAAATATGTGTGCAATTCACACGTGGTAGACCGTGGTAAACCTTCAAAAATTTTGACTGTAAGATAAACACTGTATAATGCTTCCTATGCTATATATTTCCGATGCTAAAGAAGTTTTC
Organism: Lycophotia porphyrea; assembly: GCA_950005105.1. Lineage (NCBI taxonomy): Eukaryota > Metazoa > Arthropoda > Insecta > Lepidoptera > Noctuidae > Lycophotia > Lycophotia porphyrea. The sequence continues at coordinate 14,949,278 of OX465406.1, forward strand.
ACTTCAAAAACTCAATGTTCAAGCCAAGGTCACACGTAAGGCCCATTATGTGGGTGAAGTTACTAGTATTATGTACACAAAGGAAGATCTAATGAACACTCCTAGGTTGGTTTAGAAATTTTACTGTACTTGTGTACACTTGGTTTGCCGACCACCCTAATTGAGTATTATGGAATGTCCATATCTGTAATTTTGGCAACACAACCAAAAATTATGGGACTGTCATGGCGATTAAGTTACGCAATTAGGGTTTCGGGATAACTCCAGCATCCAGCTCCCCAATTGAGCACAAACTTTTCTATCGAACTTTGAAGAAATTCGTGATATTGTGTGGAAAATTCGTCTGATCTTGGTTGTGGTGTTCAAATGATATATAAAATTATCAAAATGAATAGCATTGGGAATGCGAGTAAGTTACGTGATTACTCCGTAAGTCTTCCTAAAATTGGAGGGATCTCGCATATATCATCCCTTTATGCGGAAAATCAATGCAGTGCGCTTTGCCGTTGTTTACTATTCTGTTACATAAGACTTATTGAATCAGTGCCAAGTTCAACGGGCACGACCATATTGTGTTACATATGAGTTTTAAATGCATGAGGTTTTCGACCCTTAGCATTTGCATCATAGAGCTGGCAATAGCTTGTATGGTTTGAGAAGACCTGCACCACATATTTCTTCATTTCTGAGCTATTTGCATTTTTATTGTGTTTGTTATAGGAATGAATATACTTTGTATGTTTTCAACGATTTTATGACAACATAGTTGCATTCTGTCGCAGTTATATTTCTAATTTAATCTAATTTTCTATTGTGAGATCGACGGTCGGGTTACTCAAGTGAAAATAGAGCGGAACCCTCGACTATTTTTAGTTTGAGATGACGCAGGAATTTTCCGAGCAGTTTTAACATTCAAGAAAGAAAAGTGCATTTTTGTCGTGAATAAACAATTTTGAAGGCAAACACGTCTCTCGTCCAACTTACCGCAGTGTCTCAAGACGAAAGTCTATGACCAGTGTGTGTTGCCAGTGATTACATACGGGACCGAAATGTGGTTGCTCACAATGGGCCTCATCAGAATGGGCTTAAAGTCACCCAAAGGGTAATGGAGAGGGCTATGCTCGGAGTTTCCTTGCGTGATCGAATCAGAAATGAGAACATCCGCAAGAGAACCAAGGTTACCGACGTAGCCCGAAGAATTGCCAAACTTAAGTGGCAACGGGCAGGGTACATTGCTCGCAGAACGGATGGCCGAAGGGGCGGTAAAGTTCTGGAGTGGCGACCGCGAATCGGAAGACGTTGCGTTGTAAGGCCTCCCACTAGGTAGATCGATGACCTGGTGAAGGCTGCGGGAATTCGGCTGAAATGATGATGATGACGTATCAGTAATGCCATATTTGTCTAAAGGTCAAGTATTATAGTGGCAAATTGGCAAGTGTTATCTCCTTCTTAGCAACATCGTCATCTTCCTGCCTGTGTCGCATGTTACTTGGTGTCGGCGCAACACGTTTTTTCTTCCATTCTCCCCTGTCAATTTACTCCTTTCTCTTTCATATCATTCCTTACACAATCCATCCATCTTTTCTCTGGTCTTCATCTTCTTCTCCATCTATCAACAGTTATATTTATCACTCACTTCTATTCACATCTCCTTAACCTGAGTGGAGGATTTTATGACTACTTCAACGTGAAAGCTTCAGGCGGTAGTTGCTTGCCCCAGGTCAAGAAAAAACGCTGGGTTTTAAATCCCTGTCGTGGACTAAGGAATCTTAGTATTCAGTTGTCAGGAACCTCAATAGTATTGGTATTGAAGATTCTGCGAAAAAACCTGATTGGTGAATGTTGTGGTGAACAAATGTAGAAAACTATATCTTGACTTCCATACGAAACCAGTTCCGATTAAGTAGGAAGGAATGGTGGAGGCCTTTCCCCAGCAGGACAGTCAAACAACAAAAAAAGTGTGTTTATGTACTTAATTATGTACGCAAGTAAGAAGTTATATTCCTTTGGCGTATAAAACTAAAATTTTGAATAACTAACTTCAGGGTCTTCAACCCCCATGGGAAAAGAGCGTGAGTTTATGTATGTATGTATGTAACTTCAGGGTGTATGTTGACTAGCTAACTTCAGGGTGTCGGTTTTTCGTGACGGTGTGCGCGCGCATCGTAAAAAATTACTCTCATCATTTTTCCCTAACGCGCCAAAAGAAGTATAACTTAAAAAAACTTTGAGGTAAAGGATTCTTCTTTTTATACACATAACATAAAAGCCTATTCACAATGACGTCATTTTCCTTGTTCTAACCTTCTTTATCTTAAAATAAAAATCGAATTGCTATGGAAAACCCCTAGCAATAATCATTAATCAAATTGGTAGGTACCTACGAGTACGTACGTCCGGCATTTGCCATTCATCATGCATAGTAGTTTACAAGGAAAGTTTAAAACTAAACGTGATGCCTACTAAGCAGGTCGCGAGGTGATGCAAAATATTATGCAAGAAACACCAACGAGGGAGGTTTATAAAGTAAACATTTACGAACTAGTGCATTCTTATTCTTTTTTTAAACAAGGGTTTATATATATTTTGTGTTACAAGGCAGAAACTGAAAGTCATGATGATATTGTGGGCTATCAGTGAATGTTTAATCTCCAGGAAAACATTTAAATCCGTGTCTTGATACTCTTGATAGGTTGATAAGTTTTTGCGCGCAATTTCTGCCGGATTGTTAGTATTTTTCTCTATTGTTTTTTTTTTCATTAAGTAAAATCTTTACCTCGCAATGGGACAATATTGACTAAAAACTGGCCAAGTGCGAGTCGGACTCGCGCACGAAGGGTTCCGTACCATTAAAACCAAAAAAAAAACACCAAAAAAAAAACCCTCTTTAAATATTAAATAATTTTATTTTTATTATTTGTTGTTATAGCGGCAACATAAATCATCATCTGTGAAAATTTCAACAGTCTACCTATCACGGTTCATGAGATACAGCCTGGTGACAGACAGACAGACGGACGGACAGACAGCGAAGTCTTAGTAATAGGGTCTCGTTTTTACCCTTTGGGTACGGAACTCTAAAAAGGAAATGTAAGAGGCTGCGACTGGTTTGAGGGAAGTTTGATGGTAACTATGGAGCCAAAATCTGTAAAATTATAAAAAATGAGGCGATGTTCACAAATATCATTGTCCTACAAGAACACTCTCCCCCATGGTTCCACCGGGCCAGTAACAATGTCGGTACGAGCCATAACATTAAAACTGTAGTGCAAACCAGGGGAGAATATCAAAATGAGGAAGATTATGGTTCTGAAGTGTGTAAATGATAATGATCCAGTTTCGAAGTATTGCAAGCTTTAATATTATCGCTATCTATAGATTGTCGCAGTTTTGTCAGTTGCATTGCGTGCAGGTGACAATGTGCACAGTTGTAACACTCTGCTGCTCACATTTTTGTTACCTGTGAATGTGACAGCAGCAAGCCAATAACCACCTTATTATAACGATAACAAAGATAGCTCTGATTTGAATGTGTTGTAAAGTCAAAGGTAAACAACAGTGAAAAGACTGCAAGTAAGTACGCTTTCCAATGTATTTCTTCCTTTCGCGGAACGTATCTTTAATAGGCACTTGTTTGTTTCTGGTTTCTATTCGCATAATACATACCAAACGGCCTTTGCAATGAGACAAGCACTACCAAACCTTTACCAAAGCGACTGTCAACAGATTCAACAAAAGCTTTTCGTTAGCTTATGTCATCCCAATACATTTTCGTTAGCTCATGTCATTCCAATACATTATCTTATGTCATCCCAATACATTTTTTCGTTACCTCTTGTCATTCCAATACATGTTTGTCTTTTGTATCATCGTTAACGCTGATAGAATGTCATTTCCTCTCTGCCCTGAGATAGCCGATTAACAGCACAGATCCGTTACATTGAGTTATCTTCCGGAAGCGGTAGTGGCCTTGCAAGGCTCTGTTTAGAATCAGATAAATGTACAACATGTACGTCAACCATTAATCTGATGTTACGAGATGTTTCATGTATGGCGAACGTACAGTTTTGGAAACGAAACATTGTACGTTAGAACTGTGTGTAAATATTTACTATAGTGACGTAAATTTATTGTTCTTTAATCTTTCATTCATAGATTGAATATCAGATTAAGTTTCTGTACCCAAAACCCAAGTCTAGAATCGCGTTGTTTTGAAGATAACCTCCAAACACCTGGATGAGGAAGGCACGGAACCGGGAAGTATGGTTGAAGAAAAGGGAGGGATGCCTTGTGGGTGATTCCTAGTTGAATGAAAAATGATGATGGTGACTAAAGCCTTAGGGGGAAGTGCCAGAATAGCCCGCGAAATTCAAATTTTCTTACGTTTTTTTCAATTCACCGGTCAGTGTCAGGTTGTATGTTGATTACTCGTGTTGATTATTTATTTTCGCGGGTTACCCTGGCGTTTCCACCTTAATGTTTGCTAAGTGACAACGAAACTCTAACCATGGGAGGCATGTGACCTAATAGAAAACGATCGATGCCGAATATGCGATCATTTTTTTTCGGCGAACCCAAACGCGTCGTAGCGTAGAGCTTGGCGATTGAGTATTGGCGCGACTATCGCTTATATTAGGACACGGCCTTCTTCTACTAAGAGTACGTCATCGTCTGATAGGGCTGTTTCTTCTAAACCGCAAAAATTTGGCAGTTGTAATTTTTAGTAAATATGGTTTTATCTTATGTTTATCTCAATTCTTTTCTTCTAATCTCGAAGGATAATCTTAATCCCGAGACGACATGTCTAGACTGGAACATTCGACTGCGATAATATCTAAGATGATCTCGATAAATGTGTCAGTGAAACGCATATTTTCTCACGGATATACGGCGGAATTTGAACCCTAATTGTATTGTATAACAATCAGAATGACAATTGTCTTCATGTTTTATAATATCCGGAGCCAAATCTTTTGTTTCCTTTTCTTTATAAGTTTTCCTCTCGAAAGTAAAAATAATGCAAAGAATATGGTTAAATCATGATCGTGGTTACGACATAGGATACTCTATAATCCAAGTACCAAGTACTTTCTTATGGTATAATTTAATTTCCGACATCCAAGGAGTAAGCCGAGGAAAAAGCTAGTATTTGAAATCATCCTTAGCCAGAATTTTCTAGCATACGAATAATCAGCTTATACCTAATGTTCCTACTGGCCTCCTCTCTATGAGAGGGAGTGGGCTATAATTTACCACGCGAGCCCAGTGCACGTTGTTAGATATCACATGTCTTCGATTTTTAGGGTTCCGTACCCAAAGGGTAAAACGGGAGCCTATTACTAAGACTCCGCTGTCCGTCTGTCTGTCTGTCCGTCTGTCACCAGGCTATATCTCGTGAACCGTGATAGCTAGACAGATGACATTTTCACAGATGATGTATTTCTGTTCCCGCTATAACAAGAAATACTAAAAACAGAATAAAATAAATATTTAGAGAGGGCTTTTTTTTGCTCAATATTAATAACGGCGATAGGTAGACGCTTGAAATATTCACAGAATATTTAGTTGTATATTTACTTTCAAAACAAATAATTAAATTAAAGTAAAATAAATATTTAAGGGGGGCCCCATACAACAAACGTGATTTTTTTGTCGTTTTTGTCTAATGTTGAATAGAGACGGAACCCTTCGTGCGCGAGTCCGACTCGCTCGTCCGAGTGGCCGCCACCAGCGGGCCTGCAACCGCTGTTCTCGTTCATTTGACTAATCATTCGATTAAACAAACAGTAACTAAACAATCGGAAATATTAAATTAACTAAAATGATGTAACAACTATAAATTCAAAAGTTGGCCGTGATCCATCGGCTCAAATTCAGTAGGTACTCTACATATGTCAGTTATGTACTATTTACTAACCTATTTAGGTACATAATTATGTGCGTTCTGTTAGCGGATCTAATTTAATGGTGTGTAGTTTCACAATTGTTGATATTGTGAATTGTCAAGATACAGAACGAATAGCTGTATTCGCAAGCATTTTTATTAGGATTTTCCAAATTTGTTTCGAATTCTATCGAAATAATTGGCAATGAGCAGCAATTTCGATTTTTAATGAATGAGATGGCTTTCATTCAGTAAAATTGCATTTATGTACGCCTTCACATAAATTACCACAAACTGACTTTCTCCAAATGATTTTAAACCATAAAATGTAGATGGTTTTTGCTTTCTGTAAGTACACAATTGGAGAGCAGCGGTGGCCCAGTGGTAGCGACCTGGACTTACGAACAGTAAGTCGTGGGTTCGAACCCAGGCAGGCGCATTACTTTGTGTAATTTATTTCATCACCACTGCTCTCAAACACGGTGAAGGAAAACATCGTCAAACCGGCATTTCCTAGAACCGAAAATTCGAAGACATGTGACATCTACCAATCCGCACTGGGCCCGCGTGGTGGATTATAGCCCATTCCCTCTCATAGAGAAGAGGCCTGTGTCCCAGCAGTGGGAACATTATAGGCTGATGATGGTATGTGGTCAAAATCTACGTGTTGAACAGACGACTAGAGATAGATTTTGTTGAATTGAAAGCCATTGACTTTACGAGTGCGTTACCCCGCGTCCTAACCAAAGCGATCGATCGCACGAGTACGCGATTCGCGTTCCTATGTTATTTTTTTTTTGTCGCGGAATCACGAAATTTAAGTTTCTGTTCACCTGCTGATAATTTCAAAATAACAGCTTCATACCGAATACGCATATGAAAGTACTGAAAAAAAAAAACCACATTTTTTAAATTCTTGTCTGTCTGTTGTTCCGGCCAATCTCCGAAACGACTGGCCCGTTTTTGACGGTACTTTACTGGCAGATAGCTGATGTTATAAGGATTAACAAAGGCTATTTTTATTTTAGAAAAATAATTTGGATTCGTGCAAAAAAAAACCGATACAAAAGGGAAGTAATTTTTTTATAATAATTACACGGGGAAGGTCGCGGGTAACGGCTAGTTACAAAATAAGTGTGCTTGTTCACGCGACAAGTTCGTGTACTGAATTAAAAATCAAAATCATCTATCGGTTTTCCTTATCAGTTTTTAGGTTCAGAAAAAAACTATATATTGCGTAATTCGCCATGTTTTTATAAGCATGACGAATCAATATGATTTATTATTTTACCGATTATATTTTTTATGGTAATAATTTCAGCTGCGTCGATTGTAACGGTAAAAAACTGCGTTTAAATATTAATAATTTATTTTACCCGGTTTGCCCTTGATTCTAGATAATCATGTTTAGTTAATTAGCATGTAACTGTAACGAAGTAATGGAAATAATTAATATTGGCGAATTTGAATAATTGTTAAGATGAAGCGATGTTTCTTAGAATAGAATAGAATCTTTTATTTGTGAGAATATTGTACAAAGTTGTTGTGTATGCATTATATATTACGATCATAATATTCTGCCGTTTCCAGCGTACATAGTTTGTGTACTAAGCTAATTAAGCAACTAAGGCACTGCATCCTAAATCATTTATTCAAATTAGGCTGAATCAGCAGTTTTTGAATGTCAAAGATTACTAGAGATAGCCATAAAACGGCCCTTCGCCACTTCCTGTGTTAGCTGAAGACGCAGTTGTGGAACAAACTCTGCACCACCACAATAACACATCAGTTAGGTTAGAAGAACCAGATTCTATACAATTGTGTGTAAGTTAATATTGTAATGCTATTTATTTTAACAATTCAACAGTATTCAGATGTCGAGCAGACGAATTTTGCAAACGTGGAAGTAATTAAAGCAGTAGATTTTGATTTTCTTTCAAAATCTTTTTATTGTGATTGTAAAACCGTTTCCAAGACCAGTAAGACACTCTCTCAAAATCTTTTTATTGTGATTGTAAAACCGTTTCCAAGACCAGTAAGACACTCTCTCAAAATCTTTTTATTGTGATTGTAAAACCGTTTCCAAGATCAGTAAGACACTCTCTCAAAATGTTTTTATTGTGATTGTAAAGCCGTTTCCAAGATCAGTAAGATCGCCGAGGCATTGTCGGCGTCGAGCGTTGAAAATATTGTCAATAATATAATGCTTCCTTATTTGAATTGGATTTTGTTAACAATTTCAAGGGTTTTTTTTGCACAGAAACCTAATTCTTCTTCTAATTCTAAAATAAAAGTAGCCTAAGTTCTAATGTTGTATGTATGTTCTTCATATTATAACATAAGCTATCTACCAGTAAAAGTTCCATGAAAATCCAGCCGTCGGACAGACAAACAAAAATTTAAAAAAAAGTTCCGTATACATATACTTTCACATAAGCATTCAGTAAGCTCTTATTTTTTAATTACAAACAGACACCTCAATTTTATTTATTGTAGGTATAGGTGTACAAAATCACTAATATGTCGCCCAGTCTAAGTGACAACATACCTGCGTGTGTTACACAATCAGGGAGCTGCAGTCATGTTTCTGGAAGTGTCTCGAGGCGGCGCGCGGCGTGACCGTGCGTCATTGAGGCCGGCCTATCGAGGGCAATGATAGCGCCATGGAAAAGTTTACAGTCAAATAAACGCGGTAATCTAGGGTTTTTTGGTGAAGGGGAATACGCGTTTGGATAAGCACTTATGTTTCATACAGGAGGTCACAAAGTGACAAACAAAGATGCAAATAATATTTTAACCTCCTTTCTGGGGCGGTCGGCTAAAAATGCGTAGTACAGACGCCAGCACATCAAGCTACTACAATCTGTCAGATTTCTTTAATAGATTTTCAACTTTATCGCTTAACTATTAGGTTCAAGGTTGATTGGTAAAATCTGACAGTTTCAGGTAGCTTGACCTGCTGGCGTCTGCTACGTATGAAAGTGAAAATGGGAAGGAGTTTAGATCTTCTTTTCGTATCCATGGTATAACCCCATCACCGTGTTTTGCTAGATTATGTCTGCACCGGTCTACTTGCCCACGCAATCGGTTAATTACTTTCCAGATCGGTCAAGAGTTTTGACAGAGAAAACCGAATCAGTGAAAATCATAGACGAGCCATTAACTATTTGCGCTGCGGGACTGTTCGAAAGAGATACCGCGGCCCTGGAACACAAAGGGCAAGGAAGGGACATGGATGGGTTTTAATCAGTACAAGTCTGACACTCCCTTCCGCTCTGCCTAGAACGGGAGAACTCATTTGATGATTTCCCATCCGAAAAAAAAGCCATAATCTATTTTGCTTATAACGAACATCTAAGAAGACCATGGTAAGCTAAGTCATCGGAACTCGTCAGCCACGTTGGTCTAGTGGTCGCAAGCGCAGTGGGTTCTTGTGTTTGATTCTCAGAGCTGCCTGCTGCAATGGCAATAGATTTACAAGAGACTAACGGTAATAGGCTTAAAGCACGTTGGCCTACTATTCACCTCACTCACGAAATTCACGTACCGCAACCTAAAATCGAGTGCCGGATGTTCCCCCTAATCCATAGATTATTATCATTATCGGGATATCTTTGGCGATAAAGCGAAAGGTTTATTGGGGGCCGTCAGTCGGAAATAAAGTGGAACGGATCATGTCCTTGGGAGTAACCAATTGTTGTCGACTATGGAATTTCGAGCAGTGGTGGCGCAGTGCCGTGCCACGAGCCAGTGAGCGGGTTCGAATCCAGACCGGCACTTTATTATTATTTATAATGAAGGAAAACATTGTGAAGAAATTGTGGTGGAGGTGATTGGATTTATACTAAAATGAAAAATTGAATAGTTTGCGTTAATTACCATCATTATACATATAAAAATAGTGCGTGGAGTCCCTACGCGCGGAAGAAGTGAAACTTCGTAATGTCGAAATGATAGTGAACTACAGGTATACTACGCGCATGCGTTCGTGTGCCACGCATTCACTCTCGCTCTGTCTCTTTCTATTCCCCCTCCCCAGAAGCGTTGAACGTTTAACGCAACAGTGTTTTCATACCCCCTCCATAGTAGCGTTAAACGTTTAACGCAACCTTGTTGGAAGTCGCATTAGAAGTTTACACTTCAATAATTGTTTAACCATCTACATCTAACAATAAGACATAATACAACCTATCCATCATGTTTTGACAACAACATAGAACAATATCATTGTTTAAGTTTACAATATGTGTTGACATAATATGTATTTGTACATTGTTGCAAGTAAAATGTGTTAATTTTTATTCAAGCATTTGTTTCTTTTTTTTTGCAATGGGTGAACTTCTGTTCCATATATAAAAAGGGACTGGCTGAAATGTGTTTAATTTCTTAATGAATAGCTATGTTGGATTGTTTTTTCTTTTTCGATCTGCTGAATTCAAATTGTAACTAGAAAAAAAAACATCAGCAATATTTGTTTTGCCTTCCCCAATAGACGTGTCTATGACAATTTTTATATTTTTTTTACTTAGACAATGAAATCCACATAGTTAAATGACCTAAATATAGAGTCAAAGGATTCAGAATAATAAAACTTACATAACTATCTGCATAAGCTGGAAAATCGATGAAAGAACTAGGTCACTATACTATTGAAGTTGGCGGCAATTATTATGACATGACATAAATTGTCTATGTAAATATTGAATATAATAAATATTCTTCATTTGACTTAGCTAACAAGAAATGATGGATGAACTGTGCAAAAGATATTAGCTAGAGAGGTTGTGACTACTGAGATGGATGCTAATAGAGAAGTATACAAGAAAAAATCATGACACAAACAAGATGATTCTTCGAGTTTGTAAGTAAGTTAGTTTGTAACAATAAGTATGTCAATACTCCTCGATATGGCTCGCATTGTGAGGAGGTTCCTGTCTCTGGAGCCCTAACCACCGGTAGCTTGGACCCTGTTCCCGACACCGGCAGACCGATATTTTGTTATATTTTTAAATGTTTTTTATATGGATTTCTTTAAGAAATATTTAAAAATGTGTATATAAAATGAATAAACAGAGTAACAACTTTAGGAAATTCTAGTTGCAGTTGCTAGATTCCAGTCAGAATCTAATTTAAAGATATTCTTTGTTTTAGCATTTGATAAGCCATTGAATATGTAGCTATTTAATGATAGTCTACATTTTAGTGCCTACCATAACATAATTCATTTAGGTAGGTACCTAAATGAATTATTAGATAAGTAGGTACTTATCTTGAATTAATAGCCAGGTCTATATTCCCTGTCAGTAGAAGCCTTAGCAAGGCTTATTGGCTTGATTAATAATGAAGAAAAGAGGTTGATTCACGAGAACGAGGTTGTCTACTACAAATACTGGCCATAAACACGCGTCGCGTGCTGTGAAGCCACAATGTATTCCGCGAATCGGGAACGGTTACCGGCTGTTCGGACGCAGACAGATCATAACAAAAGTCATGATAATAGTTTTTCAAGTAACTAATATCCTATCGCATTACATAAAACACCTCCGTGCTACACTCTGACAATCAAATAAAAAGACAACTTGCACTTACAGATCGATAAAACACCACACGACAAACGTAAATAAATGTTATGAATCCACACTATCGTATTGATTTGACCTGCATGTACGTATAAATTCATCGATTTTCACCATTTAGGCTCAAGTTACTACCGTGAATATTTGTCTTTTTTTATAATTAGTTCTTAAACTGCTGCTAACGATACAGAAATAATGAATTACTTACCAAAGAATAGAGCTGAGCTGCAATGGTGTCTGGAGTAATGCACTGAATTATTTATATTGCACTCTACGACTTACGTAACGATAATGTATTGCAAGATGATAATTTTACGAATAAGGAGTCAACGGTCTTAATTTGTAGACAGATTAAAGTACGGAAATTGCAAGAAAAACAATTTAAAACGTGTAATAACCTTCCGCAAAGTGTTTCAGTTTCGCGATGATTTTTCTACGGGATTGGTTCGATTTTCTAACGCCAGAGGGCGCTTTTGTTGTCATTTGACATTTCAGTAATGAGTGCGTTCAATTATGTTTTGAATTACATGATTGTTTTAATAGCTTTATTAACCGTAGTTCTTAGGCACATATACACGAGTTTCAAAATAATGTCACAATTTTATATTGGATCTGGAAATATAAATAATCCATTCCATTTCAAAATCTAGCTGCGTTCACTAATAGATTATTAAGCAGCCGAATAAAAATAATACGTCAATTGAAATTTGACATAAATAAATGTCAGTCGTCGAAAACCGCGGTCTTGTTTTTGTTTTACGAAGTCGTTAAAAATCGTTATTTTTTAATCAGAAGTCATGATACCCAGTGCTCGAACAGCGCGTTTAGCAAGAGAAGTGAAAAACTTTGAAACAAAACCTCCTTGGGGTATAGTTTGCCATCCGAGAGAAGAAGACATTTATGATGTTTTGAACTTCACTTTGCAAGGTCCTAAAGGCTCGCCTTATGAGAATGGATCATTTAAATTAACCGTTACTATACCACAGAAGTATCCTTTTGAACCACCACTCGTTAAGTTCTCCACCCCTGTATACCATCCCAACATTGATAAAGGTGTGTGAGATAGTACAATTTAAATTTTTGTACACAGTTCTTACCATCGTTGAAGCAAATATCGCAGACACCATATAAATTGAGATAAGTTCCTACCATCGTCACATAATTTCTAAAGAGGATTATGATGCACGAGAGGAAAATATTGAGTGAGCCAGTAATTGGTCAGAGGGTCCTCTTAGTACCTGATAGATTAATATTAAGATTCATCTTGGGTTACCAATAAAGCTCAATCAAATTTCATATTTATCATCTGCCATCATCTCATGTTACTTAGTCAGCACAAATTTTCCCCATCCTTCTCTCATGATTTTCCATTATAAGCACATTTTTAGAGTTTCATTTGTAACATCTTATTTCCATTCTCTTACAGGTGGTAGAATATGTATGGACATGTTAAAAATGCCGCCCAAAGGTGCGTGGCTGCCCACCATCACCCTAGAGACTCTCCTCGTATCCCTTCAGACACTGATGGCTAACCCCAATCCTGACGACCCGCTCATGATGGACGTAGCAAACGAATATAAGTACAACATAGAACAATTTATGGAGAATGCTAAGAAACATACGGAGAAATATGCTAGGGGATAAGATACCGTTTAAAGTGTACGCTTTTTATAATTTTATATGATTAGATTATGTGAGTTACACTAATTAGGATCTAGGAACTAATTGTTTGTTAAATCAACAGAGGCCTTTCTTTAGTACGGTTTATGATTATTTTGTTTACCAATTCTCAGGAAGCCTGAAAATCTTATACCTGTAACCAAGGGGTATTGTGTTACTCAGCGATTGAGCTGTGGAGTTCAGATAGACAGTCACTTCATATTATTATAACATATAGTTATTCAGCAGCACCCAGTTACACTGAAAGCCGATAATGATGAATGTTTTCACAGGATATCTAAGATTATTCAGATTTAGGAATGTTGGAAGGATTTATACAACATATTGTATTATAGCAACGGTTTGTTTTGCCATTTAGTTCAAAGCCCTAAATTGTTAAAAGTGACATGATAATGCTGGCTATTCAAGCATAAACATCATGCCAGAATGCATGAAGTTTGTGCTTTGAATACGAGTTGTAATAACAAGAGAAGTTTGTATAAAGTTGCACAGTGAATTGCTTGACAACTAACCCATAACATGTATAAATAAGAGACTGTTAAATACTATTTTTAATAAACATTTCTTTATTAATCATTGTTTTATTTACATGATTACAAACTGTAGATATTGCTGATTGATTATATAAGGTCACTTTTATATAAGGTCCCATTAAAATAGGTGGACAAACTTTTAGAAATCATTCAGGACCACCAAAATAAGGACAATGGTAAAAAAATCGCATTAGATACTTACAAGAAAAAAAATCAGCTAACGAAAATACACTAAAAATTATAATTATTTTTCATTTCATTTCACCTTTGTTCGGTACTGGACAGATTCTTGGATTGGACAGATTAATTAGTTCGGCAGATTCGCTACTCGGAATAGCCCGTTATTCCGAACTAGTAATACTCTGTTTGAACTATTTTAGCTATACAATGTCCCTCAGTTCGGTGTGTCTTGTGACATAGGCCTCCTCCAACTGTTTCCACTGCAACTCTGGTCCAGTAGGGTCCCAATGTCAAGCGGAAGTCATCTTCCCATCTTCTTTTTGGGCGACCTCGCTGCCTAGTTCCATCTCTTGGTGGGTACCAGTGTTACCTGCTTGCTCCATTTCTCATTTTTACACCGTAGCATGTGACCTGTCCACCTCCATTTAAGTTGGTCAATTCGATTAAGTATATTGGCAACTTTGGTTCTTTTTCTAATTTCGTTTGAGCTGATTCTGTCGCTAAGCTTTATTGCCAACATACTTTTCTCCATAGCCCTCTGACACTTTACTAGTTCTTCTCTGTGAGTCTGAGTGAGGGACCAGGTCTCGCTTCCGTATGTAATGCAGGGGACGATGCAGGTATTAAATGTTTTTCGTTTAATCCTTATGTTTAAATCCTTGCTTTTCATAATTTCTTTCGGCAGTTTATTACTTTAGGTCAAATTAAAATCACTTTAATCAGTGTTTTTTTTACTTGGATATCTTTGGTTAGACGTACTGAACGCTGTGTTAAAATTTGTCCATCTATTTGAATGGGACCTTATATTGCCCATTATATGAATATTAGTGAATTAATTTATTGTAACTATTATAACATCTTGATGGAAGACTTTATTTTGAATGTAAAACTGACACCACCTGAAGTGAATATTCTTGATTTTTATGTGATGGAGAGTCCTCTTGACATTATCTTTGGGACAGTGTGCCTAAACCTAGTGATAACATAATGAGGTGAACTCTGCCAACCACCTATCACAGTTGACTTCCCATACATACCCATCGATTACAAATATAAGATTACAAATTATACAGGGTGGCACTGGCAGGAACGTCACCGCACAAACAATTACCACTTATTGAGTACAACATTCCAAACCACCCCAGATAGAAAATTATTCGTTTTTTTTTCTTTGAATCTACTGTTACATACATTTTGACTGTCTAGGTATTGCAATTTTGTAGGAAACAGTGCTTTTCTTTTTTTATTACCTATGAAAAATTTAATTGTGGAGGGTTCGGAATGATGCATGTAATTCAGTATGTACATGCATCATTTACGTGGTAATAATTTGTGAGTCTACGTCCGTTCCAGCCCGTATAGTTAATTTACTTAACATTATTATTGTAGGTATTCATATTCATTATTTACATTAAACTTTACTAAGTTAAAAAATACCTAGTACTTTGTGAGAAAAGTAAGCCACACAGCAAAATGCACACGCGATAACTAGGCATTAAGGCGGTTGCGTCAGGGTAGCCCGCGAAATTCAAATTTTCTTACGTTTTTTGCTATTAGCAGGTCAGTGTCAGGTTGTATGTTGATGAAAAATGAGTCGCGCCAGCAACGCGTATGTAGTTACAGAATTACAATCATGAAAATCATCAATATAACCCTGTAAATCTATTTAATCCTATTGAAAGACTTTTTCATGAAATATTCATTGAATAGGATTACCTACATGAACTTATATAATACCCTGAACCTAGTAACTGACTAGTAATACTATCTGCAATATTGGTACCAACTTGAGACCTGAAAAGATTAACAAAATGCATAAGATATAAGGCTATGATAGCCCATGAAACTCAAATTAAAATGGATTAGTAATGATGGATCACAATTCTATAAATGAATTTTTACCTAAATACATGTCAACCAAGATAGTATAATCTGATCAATTAAAAAAAATATAAGAAAAATTGAATTTCGGGGGGTTACCTTAGCATGTCTACCTTTTAAGGATATATAAATGCGAGGAGATTGCCTTTCTCTATATCTTGTCATATATGGAATAAAGTAGGTACCCTCAATACTTGTGAAATATAAGTCGAGGGTAGATTGTTATGCCAGGGCTGCGGTCTGTTCGAAAGAGATACCGCGGCCCTGGAACACAAAGGGCAAGGAAGGAACATGGATGGGTTTTAGTCAGTACAAGTCTGACACTCCCTTCCACTCTGCCCGGAGCGGGAGAAGTCATTTGATGATTTCCCATCCGTAAAAAAAAAGGGTATGTTGTTATTTAACACATTTGTTTGTACTGTGCTATGGTACTCAGCGCAATAAACTGATTTACCAAAATCTCGTGTTTTAATGGACATAATACTTGCAGTTAGTTATACATTTAGGAATCATACTTCTATAAACTAACAAACCAACCCACAGTACCAGGTTAGGTCTTCTGTAAGAACACACAACCAATCAAACTATACAAAACCAGTATAAGCAGATCTTTAATTGTACGGGAAATCTGTGCAAAGCTAGGCAATGATATACTGGTAATGTAAAGGTTGATGTGTCGCTGTGTGTACTCAAATTGAACATTGAGTGTTGACTTGAATATTAATCTCAAGTTTTATTATATTAAATACACTTGCTTCAGTGATTTAATAGCACTTCCAATATGCTGTAAGCTGAATTAAATATTATAATTATACAGTGTTAATATTCAACCAGTATCTGTGTCACTATCATCACCAGAACTTGCACTCTCTGTTTCCGAAGAACTACTATTCCGTTTGACTTTTCTACCAACAGTTTT
Organism: Lycophotia porphyrea; assembly: GCA_950005105.1. Taxonomy (NCBI): domain Eukaryota; kingdom Metazoa; phylum Arthropoda; class Insecta; order Lepidoptera; family Noctuidae; genus Lycophotia; species Lycophotia porphyrea. The sequence goes on from OX465406.1 coordinate 14,965,931, forward strand.
AAAATTTTCCACACTGGCAACTCCAGAATCTTTATTATTGTTACTTTCATCACTGGTCTGATCTTTTTTCTTGGATTTCTTGCCAGTTTCACTTGTGGTAGGTTTTAGAGTCTCTGTGGAGACAGTAGCAACCATTTTGGATTCCGGCCTGTTTTCCGAGGGTTTGAAGTCTTCTTCATCATCTTCCTCAGCTGGTCTTCTGTTTGCTATTGATGCTGCTACTGCTGTTTTGTAAGCTTCTGGGTACTGGGTGCTGGAATGAATTGATTAGTTAATTAGGATTGTACACAGTAATTAATTTTTTAGGTGGCTGGATAGCTCGCAGATCTATATTTTGCTATTATGATTTTCAGTAAAGTTTGTTTTAGACCTATCAAGCTTCAACTAATGAGACAGTTTAAACTGGTGTAGTTTAAACACAAACAGCAAAGATCTAAAAAGGTCTGCCTTGGTTAAGCAAGCTGGAATTCACAGTATCATGACAAACATCATCTTCCTGCCCTTATCCCAATCTATTTGGGGTTGGCTCGGTTTTCTTCTTCTATTCTCCCCTGTCAGACGTCACATATCAAAGTATCCACAGTATCATGACAAACAAAACACATTTTCTATTGAAATTTTAAAAGGTACTTAAGATTCAGGTTTTCCTTATTAACTCAAAAATTAAGCATAAATTACTTAAAATTGTCTACTAACCTCAGTTTAGTCTTAATAGCTCTAATCTTCTTGAATATAAACTCTAGATCCTTCCTCATTTCCAGAAGCAGTTGGGTGTGCTTCTTGAACTCTGTGGAGGCAGCTCGCAGGCGACTGGCAGACAGCTGGTTGCAGTTTGTCAGCATCTCGGTTGTCTTCTCAAAACGCTGTAGCCTGTAATTGATAGTATGGTGATTTGAATAAACACTGGTAAGTACTGTTGTAAGCTGTCCATAGATACCCCAAACAGTTATGTACCTAGCAATTTTTTTCAACCTTTGTTTACATGTATGCCACCCTTGTTTTTATTTTTTCATATCACTTTTGTGTAGCAGGGTAGAAGACACCTCCTCACAAATTTCAGGTATGTGGTGCCAAGTGTCTGAGTAAAATGGCTGTGACATATGGAACAACAGACGGACAGACATGGGGTATCTATAAAGGTACTGTATTAGCAATTTAATTAGAAAATGACGATGGGAGGTAGAAAACGACGTATATTTATGACGAGTCTTGTAGACTTGCCCCGTATTGACATGGGACTTATACTGGCGAAATAAGGTTTAATAAAAGAAAATCGCCCAACCCTTCAAGAGTAACAGGCGTGATATTATGATGGATAAACAATATTTATCAACTCACATATTTTTCTGTGCCCTAATAACAGTTTCCACATCGTTTTGATTCACCATTCCCGCCAAGCCCTGGACGAATACCTCCGGTGCGGAGTAGTTTTGGAAGCATTCTATCGAAAAGTCACTCTCTGGCGTGTCGTTTGCCATTTTAACACCGTTTTTTATAAACTGGTATGATGGAAAATAAATCAATATTCGTCGACGACTGCCCTACGCTGCGAGTTATAATACTCTTTGGCTGCGAGTCACGTAAAGTGGAGTTGCGGCAAAATAAGAAACGTCAGTTTGACATTGACATTCGACAGCTGTAGTGCGTTCGATTTACTGTTTATTTATTTATATGGTATGTACAGACGCCAGCACATCAAGCTACTGCAATCTGTCAAATTTCTTAAGTAAATTTTCAACTTTATCTCTATAGCATTAGGTTCAAGGTTGGTTGGGAAAATCTGACAGTTTTGGGTACCTAATGCTACAACCTAATGCTAACCTAATTTGAACCTAATGTGCTGGCGTCTGTACAAGTTATCGGAAAAGTGTGAAATCCATCATTGTATACAATTGCTAGGAAATGTGTACAATTCCAAAAATAGATAGGAAATCTAAGATATATTTTGTAATGTGCACTTTTCCTAGGAAATCTATACATTTCCTTAATAACGATCGGAAATGTTTTACATTCTTGATGTACTTAAGTACAGCGGGGATAGCGGTGCGAGAGACAACTACACACAGTCAATAGCGTCTATTTTACTCCTATTTTTTTGTTACCCTGATACACTACACAATCACTATCACTGTCACTACGTAAAAAACAAAGTCCTCCGCCGCGTCTGTCTGTCTGTTCGCGATAAACTCAAAAACTACTGCACTGATATATGCTGTTTTCACCAATGAATAAAGTGGTTCTCGAAGAAAGTTTATTATTTGTCAAGTTTTTGTTGCGGGAACGGAATTTACTTAAAGCTAAATGAAATTATGATGATATATGAATTACGAGTGTGATTGTTCATTGATCACAGCTCGTCGATGAACGAAGCATACTGCTGATTACCTATCAGTAGGATATAGCAGTCTTTCAACATGACCTTCCTATTCTGATTTGATGTTTTATTAAGCCATTTTGTGTGTTCGACTGACTTGTTGATTTAGCTAGTCGTTAGACCGTTTAACTAGTGGCTACCTTGTATGACTTGCAGACATTGCAGATTCAGGTTGAGCCATACAAGTTACAAGTGCATTCTATCAAGAAATTCTCAGTAATACAGATAACAGTAACAGTAACATCATCATCATCATCAGCCTATAATGTTCCCACTGCTGGGACACAGGCCTCCTCTCTAGGAGAGGGAATGGGCTATAATCTACCACGCGGGCCCAGTGCGGATTGGTAGATGTCACATGTCTTCGAATGCATGGATAATGCTTTTTATTATTAGCAAGATAAATATCAAGGTACAGGGTTTACGTACCGCAAGTAACAGTAACACCATTTAAAAATTAAACTGTCTACTAGTTACGGATACAAATACAGTACAGCCAAGTGACACACTGAAAGACAGCGTAGACTTGTTTGTTAGGGTCTCACTGGCACCTTTTGGGAACGGAACCCGGGAATCAAGTAGGTGTGGGGGAAACTGGAGAGGCTATTGTTACATAAGGTGTAAACTGACCCTCCTCGAAGTCGTCAATCGAGCATTCTATATATCAAACTAAATAACGCTATGCAAAAATTATTGCGGGGAAACGACTTTTTGTGGTTGGTGTGAAAAATTACGTTTTACGATAGGACTTAATCTAACGCACTCAAAATATTGTGAATTATGGGGAGAGCAAAATAATGCGTTTCGGCTTCGTTAAGGGTGTTTTGACACCCATTAGATCATCATAGATATTAAAAAATAAGGTACAGGCAGTGACAGATCAGTGTTAAATCTTGCGGTACGTAAACTGCTGTCATTGGTCCTAATAGCGCTGTAATTTTCCAATTGATTATTACTGTGCTGCGGTTGACTGTACATCTAACAGAACTTACGCAACAAAATAAAACAACCTAAAATCAAAATTCAATATTATAAATATTATCAAGGGTTAACTTGACCCAACCCTTCGACCTCCAGGTGGAATGGAACGCCTACATCTTGCCCATCCGTACGGCGAAAAAGTTTTGGTGTGCGAACTTTAACCCTATTTGCATTCTGCGGCCTTGTAATAGGAAGCGTCAACTTCGATTGCTCCTTAGCGAGGTCTATGGAGCGAACCCCATAAGATTTAACTACCTCGTTAAGTAACCATTGCGGAAGGTACACATTATTATTGTTCTCATTATGCGCTAAAATTTGCGCACTTGCTCTACCTTCACGGACATCTTGTTGAGGATCATATAATCCTTGTTTCAGATGCTCGTCAACTAAGTTTGCGTAATCTTCGTACTCGTCATAAGTCTTTTCACTGTCCTGTGAAAGCAACTGTTTGATTTGTCTTGCTAGAGCAGCACCATTTTCAACTTGTGTTAAATCAAAAACTACGGCTTCTACGTTGGGATTTTCTCCAATATTGTTTTTACTGGTAAAAAGATTTCGTAAATCTACATTTTGCAGCAAAACATTCTTATTAGCTCTTAGTTTGTTTTTGTTTGTACGTTGTTTGGATTTTGGTGCATACAACTTGGATATCAAATGGTCAACATCCGAAATATCAAGAACAACAGCATCTAACTCATCGTTAACTTTAATTTTTTGTGCTATTGGCTTTGAGCCGTCTTTGACATCGCTGTCATTTTCATCAGTTTTGCTTCTGGCACAAAGCTTCCCCTTGCAGCGTAAACGTTTATTATTGGTGACAGCTATTTTGGTTCGTGCACAATTCTTCCCATAACAACGTACGTCATCTCTGGCGTTGTAGCTATCATCATCTTTGTCGCCGCGACCCACAAACATTTCATCTAAGTTGTTAAAATAGTCCGAGTTATAATATTGAGGTTTCTTTTCACCAATATTTCCAACAAGTTTAATGACCCCATCTCTTCCCTGAACCAGCACAGAGTCTGGTTGGTCATTATTTGAACTAACTAATAACTTCTTAGCCTTTAAATTATTACCTTTACCAAAAACGCTATAAGCTTCAACATCAGAGGGATTTTTCTGTAAATTACCAAGTAAAGCTAAAACGTCGTTGACATTATCGCTTTCATCACTAAGTTTTAATGGTTGAAACTTATTGTTACGGTCGAGCGATAGTAAATCTTCAAGCAAATTTTGTCCATTGTCATAACCTGACTTGTCCCCGTTTTGTGTCAAAAATTGGTTGATTATCTGTAAGCTGTCATAGTCTGCTTTATCTTCGCCTGCATTTCCGTAGGACTTATAATTCTGTTGAGGGTTAGCTTTGTCTTTTTTGTAATATAGTTTACGTGGTTTCTCATTGTACCGTGATGCTCCAGCTCTGTTTTCTTGATAAGAGTTTGGTAGGTCTGCTCCGTAATTCGATGGCCCGTCTTTCAAGCCTTGATTAGCCAGTGAAAGCAATAACTGTTGAAGCTCAAGTTCATTTCTCACTTTATATGAATCTTCTCTGCCATTCCTTGTTGATTTCCCTGAAGCAATACTTATAATTCCAAATAAAATAAAATATGAGATCGTGGCCACCATTTTTCAAAATTTATGTCTTTGCATACTGGGTTTAATACTAACTAATAATAATGAAAACTTTATTATAGGTTTGGTTAAAACAATTGATTAAGAAAGTAGTTATAGGTAACGGTATCGACGAGTAATCGAGCGTGAGATTGGAAAACTATGATTAGTTACGTCAGAGTGAGGTGTGCTATGAATTTCACGCGATTAATTAATTTTATTTGAGCATATTCACTAGACATGCGTCACGACGTGTCTCCATGAGCTACAAGCTCATACGCGTGTTGCGTCAGCGAATTGCTTGGAGCAAGGCTGCCCAGCCCCGCGAGCCACAATGTGGCCCACCAAGGCATTTGATTTGGCTCGCCACCAGATGTCTGTTGTTTTGAGAATGAATATCAGAATTTAAAACCAGATCGAAAAAATAATTTGTTCGTTATTAACCCGTTCTCAATGAGCCATATACCAAGCTAGAAAGTATAGAATCCAAAAACACTCTGCTTTGAAACCGGTTTTTACTGAAACAGGATATCTTCACAACATAGCCAAATAGTAGTCTCGACAAACTTCAGAAATTAGTACCGAACTTTGTTTCAAAACAGATTTAACTAAACATAATATTCAGTGAAAAGTGTTTTAGTTCATCACATATTTCAAATTAAAAAGAAAGAAAATAGATTAACTTGAATTTACTATCGACCTTTCTGCCATCATTGTAGACAAAAGTTATGGCCGCTGGTTGATACGGAATCAAAATGTTCGCCCACCTTCGAAATAAGTTGAGCGATGCTGACAGTACTCACGTCAAAGAAACAAGTGACAAACGTGTCGCTTGACACAAATTGCATCGGCCGAGGTCGTGAACGGGGTGTTACATTGAGCTGAGACATGACAATATTGTATGAGACACAGAAGAAGAACTCTTGATTGTCTTACCTTTTGAGAAAACTGATCACGCAGTTTCGTTTTAATTATAATAATTCATTTATTCTCTCAAGTAACCAGGACTCATTAGCAAACACATAATTCAATAAATAGAACAAAAGATACATTAAATACACACAATACATTAACCAATACAATACAACACAAAACAACAACCACATAAACTAAACATGTTTTGTAGATGTTTTTAATGAGTTTACATTTATGATTTCTGTAACTATTTTACCTCCAAGATCTTAAAATAAAAGTTTTCACAGGCATTTTATAAACCATTCAGTTTTTAATTATCTAAGTTTAGGTAAGTAGGTATTGATTAATTGAATTTGCTTTGTGCTCATGTGTCGCAGTCAAGTAGGTAGATTTCAAAATTCTATTCTGTTCATAATCTTCGACTGATCGTGCAACTACCGCCCGATATCATTGGATACGACCACAGCTAAGGTGCTTGATGGCCTGCTTGAGAGACAGCTTAAAGAACACCTAAATTTAAATGATGCACAGTTCGGTTTTAGACCAGGACTTTCGACGGAATGTGCGGTTATGTCTCTCAAGCAGACTGTCAGGTATTGCACAGACAGGAGTACGCCTGTGTATGCAGCCTTTCTTGATCTCTCCAAGGCATTTGACCTGGTTAGGTATGATATTCTCTGGCGCAAATTGAAGGATACAGGCGTGCCGGGTGAGGTAATTAATATTTTTAAATATTGGTATGACCACCAAACTAACCAGGTCAAATGGCTTGGCGAGCTTTCTGACGAGTACGGGTTGGAGTGTGGAGTGAGGCAGGGACGTTAAAATTCAAAATTCAAATTCAAATTCAAAAGTCTTTATTGCTAACTATGTGTACATAAATAAAGTTCTTAACAGAGGATATCAGTTCTTAGAACATAGTGGCCCTGTTAGGGCATTGCAATTTCATCATGCATATATGCTTATAATTGTAACAGTAACAGTTGAACATGCATCATTTAAATTCATTAATTAAAAAGAAAAAAGTTATAAATATTAAATTTTATAGAGGACATCGTTTTAATTACATTATATAATTTTATCATTTACATCATATTAATAAAACCTACCCTTCACTCTTCACTTAACCTCTCCTTCACTCTTCAACTTGTACGTGAACGGGCTTATCGATGGGCTGAGGGATACCGGAGTGGGATGCTCGATTGATGGTCACTGTATCAACAGCATAAGTTACGCAGATGATATGGTGTTGCTCAGCCCATCAATGGGCGCGCTCAGAAGGCTGATAGGCGTGTGTGAGGAGTATGCGAGGGTACACGGTCTCCTGTACAATATTAAAAAAAGTGAGCTCCTGGTATTTCAAGCCAGGGGTCGTAAACTGGAGGATGTGGCACCCGTGCTGCTTAACGCTGTCGCTCTTCGAAGAGTGAGGGAGTTTAAATACCTCGGCCATGTGGTTACCGAGCATTTGAAAGATGATGGGGATATAGAAAGGGAGAGGAGGGCGATGGCGGTCCGCTGTAACATGTTGGTACGTAGATTTGCGAGGTGTAGTTTAGAGGTAAAGATCTCTGTTTAAAGCATTCTGCCAAACTCTCTACACCTGCAATATGTGGGTCAACTACACGCGGCGGGCCATCAACGCTCTCCGAATACAATATAATAACGCGTTCAGGGTGCTGGTGGGGCTAACGCGCTGCTGTAGTGCGTCTGCGATGTTTGCGCACGCGCACACAGATGGCTTTCACACTGTGCTGCGGCGTCGCATTGGTTCGTTGATGCTCCGTACGCGTGGGAGTGCAAACACAATTCTGAATGTGCTCAGCCACAAGCTGGACAGCCCCCTTCTGGGGCACTGGGTTCAAGCACAAGTGCGTGTGCCCGGGGCCCGAGAAGGTGGCAAATACTTAAATTAATTAGCTTTTAATCATTTAATCCAAATCAAATGTAATTTTTTATTTTTTAATGTAATTTTTAATTCTCGAATGTATTTTTTAAAGTTGTTTTTTACTAACACACACTATGGACCAATGTCTGAAATAAAAAGATTTTGTTTTTTTATTTTATAATATTATTTATTTTATTATTGATCATGCATGCCTGCGGTGGCCCAGTGGTAGCGACCCGGATTTACGAACAGTAAGTCGTGGGTTCGAACCCAGGCAGGCATTACTTTGTGTAATTTATTTCATCACAACTGCTCTCAAAAACGGTGAAGGAAAACATCGTGAGGAAACCATGTCCTAGAACCAAAAGTTCGAAGACATGTGACATCTACCAATCCGCACTGGCCCGCGTGGGGGATAATAGCCCATCTCAGAGGAGGTCTGTGTCCCAGAGATGAGAACATAATAGGCTGATAATTCTTCCCGAACTACTGTCCTCTGAGTACTGCCTCGTTAGTCTAGTGGTTGCAAGCGATACTGCTGAGAAGTTGCTATATCAAGATGAAGTCCAAGTTTCTAATTCCAGGTCGGGAAAAAAGTCATTGAGTTTTATTATCAGAGATTATCTCACGACCCGTAGTCTGAATTTATGCCCGGCTGATGGAAATATGGGACTAACTGAGAATGCATCCAAAGGAAGTCTTGAAAAGATCGCTTTTAGCGATAAGACCGCCAATGGTCTTTATTCATAAACTAGCTGATGCCCGCGGCTTCGCCCGCTTGGATTGTATACTAAAACCTTCCTCGAGAACCACTCTATCCATTGGTGAAAACAGCGTGAAAGTCAGTACAGTAGTTTTTGAGTTACAGCTTTTGAGTTATCACGAACAGACAGACAGACGCGGCGGAGGACTTTGTTTTATAATATGTAGTGATTTAGTGATTCTACTTTGTAATACCTGTGGCTTGTGTGGTGTACATAATAAAGAGTATTCTATCTATCGAATGGTGAAATGTGGGGTCAAGTTTAGTAGGCATAGAAGAATAACCTATAGAGACGGCACATCCCTCTGCCACGCTATACAAAACTAGTTCATTCGCCGATTACCACGACTGCATGTCGTTGCTCTCTAAAATGGGGACCTAATTGTGCAGTTTCTTGTCGTTAAAAAATGATCTGCTACTACAAATCTGCAAAACCAACTGCTGTTTCGAATCACATGATATTGTAACTACTCATTATGCCTTAACATGTTGTTTTTGACGTGACAACGTCTAATAAATCGATGAAAGCCGGCTGAATGCACAAAAAAGTGTCCAGTTACGCTAACCCTAATCCTTACTCTTTATTGCAAAAAAGTCAAAAGATATACACACAAAATTACAAAATAATAGCTTATGTAGAACGGCGAGCTTAACCCAGAATTGGGTTTTCTAAAACTTTTTTCTAAAATGAATGTAGTCAAGGTTATTTCTTCTTATAACATCAGCTATCAGCCAGTAAAAGTCCCTTCAAAATCAGTCCAACCGTTTAGGAGATTAGCAAGAACAAACTGACTGACACCCAAAAATTAAAAATAGTAGATTATAGAACAAGTAAAAAAAGGGAATTTAATTCGAGGGACTGAATTGGATCGAAATTTTGTATTCTCCTTTTTATCATTGACTGCGAGAAAATAAATAGAAGTACTTATAGTATTTATATTTCTCGTGGGTTAATAATAACAGCCGCTCGGGTCGATCTTAAAGGTTAAACCGCGCTTACCAAGGTCGGCCTGTGGATGTGTGACCACTAATACCAAGTTTCCTCCGTGCCACGGAAAGTACGTAAAGCCGTTGGTCCTGGCTGTCATTTGTAATTCTTTGACAGTCGTTACAGGAAGTCAGTGGCCCGAAAGTCAAAGAGAGACAAGAGGTACCGTATTACTCACTGGGTTGCGAAGGTCAGATAGGCAGTAACTCCATGTAAAATACTAATATTCAGCTGCATCCTATTAGACTGGAAGCCGACCTCAATAAAGTTGGGATAAGTCTAGGCAGATGAGTATTTATCATAATAATAAGCCCCCAAGACGTAGCTCGTGCAGTCCGTCCGTTGCCTAACTGGAAATCTCCTGGGCCGGACGGACTGCACAACTTCTGGATCAAGTGGTTCCAAAGATCGCACGCTTGCTTGGCGTCCCAGTTTCAATCAGCCTTAGAGTCAGGGTCGCTGCCCCAGTTCTTGACGACAGGAATTACCCACCTGCTCCATAAATCAGGTAGTACTACGGAGCCCAAAAATTATAGACCAATCACTTGTCTACCGACGGTCTATAAAGTTCTTACATCCATTTTGAGAGCTAAAATCAACCAACATATTGAGACTAATTCTATCATGTCTGCCTCTCAGAATGGATGTAGGAACGGGTCCCGTGGTACTAAGGAGCTGCTCCTCATTGATATGGCCATTAGCCAACAGGTTCGCCGCTCCCGAAGGGATCTGTCTACATGTTGGATAGATTATAAGAAGGCCTATGATTCTGTGCCTCATACATGGCTCATGAGGGTGCTGGAGTTGTACAAAGTTGATGCAACTCTGCGTACCTTCCTGATGTCATGTATGGGCCACTGGAGAACGGTCCTTCGCTATCCAGGATGTCGACAGATCCAGAGGAACAGCGAACCGATAAGGATCGAGCGCGGTATATTCCAGGGCGATAGTCTGAGTCCATTGTGGTTTTGTCTAGCCTTGAACCCACTCAGCACACTGCTGGAGGGTTCAGGTCTAGGCTATCGGTTGAGGAGAGATGGTCAGGTCGTATCTCACCTTCTTTACATGGATGATCTGAAACTCTTTGCCCCCAACAACTTGCAACTGATGGAGCTACTGAAGGTAACAGAAACTTTCAGTAGCGCCATCAGGATGGAATTTGGTGTAGACAAATGTGCAGTTATGCATGTAAAGCGAGGGGAGATTATGGAATCCGTGGGAATTCAACTCTCGGAATCTATACACCTTAGATCCCTCTCCTCAACAGAAACATACAAGTATTTGGGTATGTCGGAAGCATTAGGCATCAACACTACCGACATGAAACAATCGTTGAAGGAGCGCTTCTTTGCCCGCCTGAAAAAAGTATTAAATAGTCTTTTATCAGGCGGAAATAAGGTGCGCGCCTTCAACAGTTGGGTCATGCCGGTTTTGATGTATTCTTTCGGCATACTCAAATGGACTCAGACGGAACTTGATGCCTTGGATAGGAGGGTCCGCGTACTGCTGACCGCAAATCGGATGCATCACCCACGGTCGTCGGTGATGAGACTGTATATCCCACGGAAATGCGGAGGTCGTGGCTTCTTAAATGCTAAGACCCTGCATAACCGTGAGGTATGCAGTCTCAGGGAATACTTCCTAGAAGCCGACGTGGGTATGCACCGAGAAGTGGTCTCAGTGGACAAGGGCCTCACCCCGCTCTCCCTGGCTAACGAGAGCTGGCGCAAACCTAGAGTATTAGATACTAATGACCGCAAGGAGGTATGGCAGGGCAAGGAGCTTCACGGACGCTTTTACCGGGCCCTACATGGGCCCGATGTAGACTTCTTAGCGTCCGTATCTTGGCTGCGCTTCGGTGACCTCTTCGGGGAAACCGAAGGTTTTGTCTGTGCAATAATGGACGAAGTTATGATGACGAATAACTATCGGAAATACATTGTGAAGGATGGCACGGTTGACATATGTCGGGCATGCCACCGGCCGGGAGAATCGATCCGACACATTATTTCTGGGTGTTCTAGTCTAGCTAACGGAGAATACTTGCATAGACACAACCTCGTTGCCAGGATTATCCACCAGCAACTTGCTTTGAAGTATAGCCTTGTGGAATCAGAAGTGCCATACTATAAGTATGCGCCCGACCCAGTTCTCGATAATGGTAATATCACGTTGTATTGGGATCGACCTATCACCACTGACAGGACTATTGTTGCCAATAAGCCTGACATTGTGGTGATAGATCGATTGGAGCGCCGCGCAATGATTGTTGATATAACAGTCCCGCATGACGAGAACCTCGTGAAAGCAGAAAAAGATAAGCAGTTCAAGTATCTAGATCTGGCTCGCGAGGTTGTCGACATGTGGGATGTGAGTACAGCAGTTATTGTGCCGATAGTCGTGTCAGCCAATGGATTAATAGCTAGTAGCCTCGACCAACATCTAAGGAGGCTCTCGCTTGGCAGCTGGATCAAGGGCTTGATTCAGAAAGCAGTACTTCTGGACACGGCGCGTATTGTCAGGAGGTTCCTCTCTCAACAGCCCTGACCACCGGTAGCTCGGACCCTGTTCCCAATGCTGGTGGGCTACTATTTTTTATATTTTTAAATGTTTTTTTAAGTTGTTTTTTATTTAAATATTTAAAAATGAAAAGAATATGTATATAAATAAATAAAGGAATAATAATAAAGCCTTTATTTCCCAAAATAACAATTTACATAATTCCATAACATTTTTCAGGCACATTATACATTAGCAATTCATATTAAATCATAATAACATTATATATATTCGATTGTGTTTTTTTTGTTTTACATTTAAATTAGAGTTATATTAAAGATTAAAATTGTATTTGGTTTTTATATAAATTCTATTTTTAGATTGAATTCTTTGATAATAGTACATTATGGTACAAGTGAGTAATGTTGGTGATTACCGCTGAGGCGCCATTGAGACCCGAGCCGTTAGGTGAGGGTCTCAAGAGAGCCGAGGACGGTAATCATCAATACACACGTGTATCATACGACGTTTTTCAACACACTTGTGAAGAAAATAATACTAAAAATTAATTTTATTTAGTAGATAAAAAGTTTATTTAAAGAAACAATTAGTAAATGTGCAGTTAGTAAAATTATAAGTAACTGTTTTTGATGGCCATGGTTCTCTACGTATTTTACAGTTATATTTGTTAGTTCTTGTATCCTAAATGCACCAGTTACACCAAATATTAAAGCAACCTGAAAAAAAGAAACAACAATTAAGTTCAACACACAACACAGGCTGAAGTCACATAGATATTTAAAATTAATTTAATTAACCTTAGTAGCCAGATATTGGTTATATGGAGACGATAAAAACTTTGATTCCTTGCTTCTAAATCCATCGGATAGTCTCTTGGTGATAGTTTAGATAAGCTGACACATTAGAGTATGTTTTTTAAGTCCACTCCATTCTTTGTTCGGACTGTACTTTTTAACATTGAGTGTTACACCACAAAGAGATAGGTTTGCACTTAGAAAATAATTCTTTAAAATACGCCATGAACACATTTTCTAAAAAAGACTGCGTATTCTTGTTGTTTTGCCATTGTATGAAATTTTGGTACGCCAATAGATATTTGTCCTTGGAATTTTCAGGTAGTAAACATTCCATAACGCTAAGGGCTTCACATCTTAAATCGGGCGGAATACAACATAAATTATTTTCTTCATAACTATTACTTGTAGACATTTTAATTAATAAATAACTATAATTTCAACAGTGAAAACGAATTGTGAAAATAATTTCGTAATGGCGGGAAAAAATAATCCGTTTTCCTATGCGCGCGCATCTAACAATGGCGATCGGCCATAGACTAAATAATGAGATTTCTTTTTTTTGGCTTTTCGCGGATAGCGTTTTATCCACGTACAAAATGGGGAATTCAAAGTTTTCTTTATTACAGAGAAAACTAATTTATACTTGAGTGAAAGTTTTATATATTAAAAATGTACAAGTTTAAATTATCTATTTAAATACGAAGTTGCATGAAATGAGCGAGAAATAAGTACATTAATTTATTTGTACTATTGAACACGATTGTTTTTTGTATCGAAACTTTTTTAAGAACAAAGCAACTAAACCAATAAAAAAAAAAAAAACCCTATAACTCACTTGTGAATAATAGCAATGAAAAAGTCACAGTTTGATTATAGGTGTCATTATGTGCCTAATTGCGGTGAAATTAGAGCCATTTTATGAGCAAGTGTGTTGAAAAATTATTTACATATTTAGATATTATTTTTAAATTCATACTATTATAATAATTATGGTATATTAAATTTAATTACATTGTTTCATCTTAATCCAATAACAGACCTATATACATTGACATTTCTAAGTACTCACTCAAGTTATATTCGGAATACTTTGTTACATCGTCGGTACAAGTATATCATTGGGTTACCCATTTCTGGGTGTAGGCCTCCTCCAACTCTTTCCAGTGCTGTCTGTCTTGTGCTTGGCGAGTCCATGTATATCCGGCTACTTGGTAGATATCATCACACCAGCGTCGCCTAGGTCGGCCACGTGGGCGTTTGGCTTCGTAGGGATACCAATGTAATATCCTTTCACTCCACCTATTATCAGTAACCCTAGCTGTATGTCCAGCCCATCGCCATTTCAGCCTGCTTGCTAGCTCGACGGCGTCCGTTATCTTTGTAATGGATCTAATGTACGTGTTTTTCTTCTTATCCTTCAACTTTATACCCAACATACTTCGTTCTGCGGCTCTTTGGAACACGTTGATCTTTTGTACGATTTCTTTTGTGAACGACCAAGTTTGACATCCGTACAATAGTGTTGGCATAACAACGGAGTCCATTGCTTTCCTTTTTAGGTGCATTGGTAGTTTACTTTTAAATATTTCCTTCAGTGACCAGTATTTATTCCAAGCTTTCTTAATACGGCGTTCTACTTCACGAGATGTTTGGTTTAGGAATGATATGTTCTGTCCTAGATATACATACTCATCCACATAGCTTATAGAAAGAGATTAAGTTATAATTGGTGTTTTTTCGCTATTCGTCATGGCAAACGTTTTCTGTGTGTATTTATCATATTTTATTATATTGTCGGTAATAAGAGAATAAACGATTGAATATAAACATAAAAAATTAGTGAAATTATAATAATTTTCGAAATTCAGTGTTATATTCTTGTCGGCACGTTTTATTTAATATTATTTGTTCATAATTCGTGCTTGTTCTAAATTCAAAATGTTTTTATTCTCCCAGTGAGTAAAAGAGTGTTTTATTCACTGTTATCGATGATTGATTCATCGATAACAGTGTACCTTTTTTCGAGTGGCAATGGTAAAAAGATTTTTTTTTTTGTTATAAGTACCTACAGTATAATGATAAAAGAGTGAAAAGATTTGTCTCATACAAAACTTGTTTGTATTGATTTCAGCTATTGATTAAAACAAGATTTAAGAGTTAAAATAAAATGGTGGAAGTTAGGCAAGCCACGCTTTATTCAAAAATCTTCCAACCCAAAATTCGTCCTCTATAACTTTTGCGCATCATTGTACTTATTCCATCTCATAGTCCACTTATCCGTTAGGGTTGTTTTGACCTTTGTGAGATGAAGAAGGGCGAAAGAGAACGGAAGAAGAGAATCATCGAATAAATGCACAAATTAAAATATTTTTTGCCCACCTATTAAAAACCAATGGAATGATCGGTATCGTGTACAGACGCCAGCAGGTCAACCAACCCGAAACTGTCAATTTTCCCAACCAACCTTGAACCTAATGCTTCAGAGATAAAGTTGAAAATTTATTAAAGGAATTTGACTGATTGTAGTAGCTAGATGTCCTGGCGTCTGTACATACACATCTTTTTCTTATGTTTTTCTTAAGTGGTGATCCTAGCATTAATTCTAAGAAGGCATAATTTTTTAATTCTGTTGTAGGTGTATTATTTTATTGAATAAATTGTCTTTGCTGTCTCTATTTTCTCTATGATTTAGTCCAATTTGTGTTAAGATATATTATCTTCTGACGCCGGTATCATCATCATCTCTATTAGTGCTGCATCCATCTCCAAAACAACCAAGGTACTCTCTTCCGTCTGCGTTGTCTCTGTCTTTATCATGACTGCCTCTATGGCTGCCTCCACACATGTTACCCACACAACCCAAGAACATTCGGTATATACCATTCCCTGCCAACAGTTGTTCGAGATCTTCCATTAAATTAACAGTGTCATCGTCATCATCATTGTCTTGATCATCACCAGATCTTTCAGGCTTCGGAAAACGTGGCTTTTGATATGGGGAGCAACTTCTTTTACAGTCAGGATACTTTTTGGGTTCTTGTTTACACATTCTCAGGCTTTCGCTCCTCATTATTTCGTTTGTCTCATCAGTATCCTCATCACGAGTTCTTGCTATTTGCTTTGGTTTTGTTTTTTCTGCTATAATATTTAACTTCTCTGCATCAAATACAACGTCAGGATTTGCGGGTGAGTGTGAGATGTGATAAGTCGGATGATATTTTTTGTAGGTCTGCGGCAAACTCGCGACTCCTTCAATATGGGCGAAGTTTAGACCATGCTTCTTTTTTAGACCTGACAGTTTTGCTATAAGACCCTCACCTCTTTGTTTGTAATAATCGACCGCAGCATTTGTGACTGCTATGATTGTAAATAGAAAGAAACACGAGACCTTAGAAGCCATACTTCAATTTTATTCTTGCCTTGTACATCTGCTTGCTCAATCTCAAACAAAATTTATAATGACATTGACTTGGCTGAAACTTTATTATTGAGAATTATAATAAAATTGATTGCGCATATAGCAACGTGTTTTTGATGTTTAATTGATTGCGAAATTGAAAATCCAAACATTTGCAGCCGCAATTTACGTGCAGCATGCATAATAATCAGCTTAAAACGTTCCCACTGCTGGGCTGGGACACAGGCCTCCTCTCTGTATTATGGGTATCTCTATGTCATGTGTCTCTCTCGGTCGTAAGGAGAATATCCGTTTTTCATTGACAGTGACGGCACGACAAAGATGGAAATAAAAATGTTTGAAAGGTGATGTGGCATCAGCTTGAAAAAAATGTTAATAAAACCTTTACCTCAATCTTGGCCACACCGTTGGGCCAGTTATCCATAGAAAAACCTCTTTGATAGAGTAATCCGGCTCCCAATTCGACGGTTTTTATTTGTTCCTTTGATTGTACGCCTGAATAGGAAAAGTGAGACATGCGTAACTTACCACTTGCCAACAAAGACCCTAGACCTAGAGTCCTAAACAAAGCAACATTCTAACAGCGATAACGTAAAATTCAAAAATTGTCATAACCTACCGAAAACCTTATAGTATAGCCAGTCGTTGTTGAAATACGAAATGTTTTGAAAGCGATTTATACCTAACTATGTAGGCCCTCTGGTCATCGCTGTTCTGTACAATTACTCAAATAATAAAAGACATTGGGATATTTATAATCAAAACTTTATAGCACAATTGGAACAATGTTACAGTACATAAACATTTACATTTTCAAACGCCTCTATGAAATTCGACTGTGGTTCGTTCGTATTCGAGTTGGTTCGTCTGTACTACTAAGTTCATCTATACGTTTCTATTTCTATTTGGTGGACCAATCTTTAGAAATTTATCCACCACAGCTTTCATAGCATCCCGATATTTGACCTGTCGGTCCTGAATTTCATCATAAATTCCACGCCTTTCACATCTATCGCCAATACAGCGTACATTACCTCTGTCGTCATAATCTCTATTTACATCGCATCTGTCCCCAAGACACCGCAAATTATAAACGTCTTCTCTGTCATACCCTCTGACGTATCTGTCATCATTTCTGTCGTTTGTGTCATCATTTCTTTCGTTTGCGTTATTATTTCTGCCATACCCTCTGATGTATCTGTCGTCATTTCTGTCGTTTGTGTCATCACTTCTGTCGTTTGCGTCATCATTTCTGTCGTTTGCGTTATTAGTTTTGTCGTCTTCGATAATGATAGCATAATCACTATTTCCATTTCTACTGCAGCTTTTACCATTACAGCGCAAATTATTTAAACCGTCTTCTTCGTCATCATTTCTGTTCCTACTGCAGCTCTTACCATTACAACGCAAGTTATCTGTGCCATCATCATCATCATCATCATCATCATCATCATCATCATCATTTCCGTTTCTACTGCAGCTGTTACCATTACAACGTAAGTCATCTCTGCCGTCATCATCATCATCACCATCATTTCTGTTTCTACTGCACCTTTTACCGTTACAACGTAGATTATCTAAATTGTCATCATTATCATCATTTCTATTCCTACTGCAGCTTTTACCATTACAACGTAAGTCATCTCTGACGTCATCATCATTATCATCATGATCATCTCTGTTTTTATTACAGTTTTTACCATTACAAGGTACACGACCTATGCCGACATAATCACCATCATCAGCGATTATACTACAGCTCCTACCATTGCAACGTAAACTATAAATCTCGTCATTATCATCATTATCATCATCATCATCATCTCTGTTAATGCCGCAGTCCTTTCCAGCACAACGCAAAACCTTTGAAAGATCTATGTTATCGTAGCTGTCATCTACATCATTGGCATTTGCTTTTCTGCTGCATCTGTTTCCGTAGCATCGCAGACTATCTCTATCATTTCTGTCGTCGTCTCCGTTTACGCTGCATCTCATACCGTTGCAGCGCAGGTGACTGTCATAGTTGTTGATGTTCTGATTGTATTCGTAGGAATCATCTTTGTCATTGTTGCTAGCTTCATCTCTGCTTGCGCCACATCTGTCGCCATAGCAACGCAGCTCCAAGTCGTTACGTCCATTTAATTTCTTATCAAGCTCGTTAAGGAATGCAGTAACTTCATCAACTTTACCTAAAAAATTTGTTTTGTCATTATTTGTTTCTACATTTCTATCGTGCTTCTTTTTAAGGAATACATTCAAATTTTGTATGCTTGTTAACTTCGGATGATAATTGTAGTTTAAGAGTTTGTCGGTAGATCCTTGGTATTCTGCAGTACGGTATTTTTGTGCATCATTATAGCGAGAATTTTGCTTTCCACCATTATAACTTATTTTAGCGATATCCTCGTGACGATTGCCCGGGTGATCTTCGTGGAGATTTAATATAACGTCTTTACCTTGTTGCTCAACGTCCTCGATTAACGTCTTGATGTAATATGGAGATCCGTCATGATTCGAATCTGGATTGTAGGCTGGGTTCCCGTTTGTGAAGATTATTATTCCGAAAAGAATTAAAAATGTGATCTCGGATACCATTGTTCTTTGCATGGTACCGTACTGGTATCTACTCAAAATAATAATGGCAGTATCTTCATTGTCTCCTTTGGTTAATCAGTTATTCTGCATAATTCATTGTGAAATTAGAAAGAAGATAGAAAATTGGCACTACATAACTAAGCATGAGATTGGAAATTAAAAACCTATCATATGTGCGTCTAATCTATTAATTAATTTATTGGTTTACATAAATGGCTTCATAAAATAGGTGAGGCGAAGTAAGAACGTGCCAGGGCAACGTGTTCAAAGCATGAAAATCGAACAAAGCAGTTTCCCTCTAGAATAAGACGCCCATTCGACGATAGTACAGCAAAACATCACGCCTGTAATGCCCGAAGTGTTAGGGAGAGGTGTACCCTGTAGTACACCGTCATTTCACCATTTATATTTAAGTGCCATGGGGGGCGAGCCTGTTGCTATCACAAAAATTCGAGGCGGGAAACCCATACCCAAAGACACTTTGCACTAATCGGGAATCGAACCCATGACCTCATACTCAGCAGTACTACTTGCAACCGCTAAACTAACGAAGCAATACACGGAAGCGGAAAATTGATTGGAAAACTTTTAATAAAGATGAAACTGCCGAGCGACGTATGTTCCTCCGTGAGATTGGTTTCATACATGTGATGTCATTACGGGGCGTCTGTGATTAGTTTGCCAGAGTTGATTAGTTGACGTTATTTAATCCTTGATTAGAATCCTCTCATTTTATGTTGACATGATAGTGATACTTTCAAAGCTAAATAACAACAGCCGCTCGGGTCGATCTTTAGGTTAAGCCGCACTTGCCTAGGTTGGTCTGTGGATGGGTGAGCACCCATTACATACCGAATCTCCTCCGTGCCCGGGAAAGCACGTTAAGCCATTGGTCCCGGCTGTCATTTGTAGATCTTTGAAAGTCGTTACAGGTAGTCAGTAGCCCGAAAGTCGGACAATCAGTCTTACCAGGGCGTATCTTATTATCTAGTATTAACTGGGTTGTGGAGGTCAGATAGGCAGTTGCTTCATGGAAAATACTGGTATTCAGCTGCATCCGGCTAGACTGGAAGCCGACCCCAACATAGTTGGGAAAAAGGCTAGGCAGATGAAGCTGATACTTTCAAAGCTACGTATATGTTGTCTTACACTTCCAACTTATTACCATAAAAATCGGAATGTTACTATTATGATCTAGGACTGTCATAAGACGGAAGGTGCGCGGTCATTATCATTTCAGCCAAAAGACGTCCACTGCTGGACATAGGCCTCCCCCATGTAACGCCACATTGACCGGTCCCGTGCGACTCGCATCCAGCGGATCCCCGCCACCTTCACCAGGTCATCGGTCCACCTAGTGGGAGGCCTTCCAACCCAACGTCTTCCGTGTGCGCTCGTCCTCTGTGTGCTGTCTACGCATGACACACAAATGCGGTGGAACCGCGAACTTTTACGTCATTTAGCAAAAAGTTATAACACTATTCTCCGATAAAATCCGATTCAACAGGGAAGTAATATTTTTATAATAATTTCACGTGCACGAAGGCCGAGTCACGGCTAGTCCTTAATAAATAGAATTAAATCTTAAAAAAACCATCAGACAACGGTTTTCAAGGTTGATATTTAAACTTTTTGGTACCTAGCTATGTCAGTCAAATACTTTTTTGATATTTCAATCACCGTTATACTCGTAAAATATCTGTATGTCTAAGTCTTACTGTGTAAGCTATAGAATGGCAAACTAGATTTAACTTTAAAATGGACGGTAAATAAAACTTTTACAAAATTCAAATTTTATTTCGAACACTTTTTTTTTAATCACGTTGAATTCGTCTCTATGGCCTTATCTGAATGTAGGTCTTATAACGGAGCCCTCAAAAAGCCATCAACTTTCATTATAATAGGAACAACGTTTTGCATAAGTACTTCACCTTCATGATCATCATCTGGGGCATTCCTTCTGCCATTCTTGGCAATATCCTTTGCAAAGACCTTTAAATTTTCTTGAAACTCTAAGTCTAACATATCATCGTTTCCAGCTCGTCCGATCTTGGGTAGATTGTCAGGGTCGTACGCAAAATCTACTTCATCAGCTCTGCGTGTATCGGGACGTTTTTGCTGGAGAATATCTAGTAATGCCGCCGTATCGTCGTTTTGTAGGTGTCTCCTGCTGTCAGCATCGGATACTACTCCTTCATCATCGTCAACTAGAGGATTGTCGAATTTCTGTGCTCTCATCATCGACGATACGTCGAACCGATCGTTGTTGTCATTAAAACTCATGTCGGGTTTGAGCGAATCCATGAATTGAGCTAGTGTGGTGTGAATCAGTAGGATGAGGCTGAGAATTGTGTGAACCTGGAAGATAAAGCATATTTTGATTTATATAAAGATAAGTTCACGCTTCTTCTTCGTGGGGGTTGGCAGAAACTACAGAACGCAACTTGCTGCGATTCTAACACACTTCTTTAAACTCGTCTACGTTCATTCCATGTGTAATTTGTTTAATCACCACCACTCTCAAAAACGGTGAAGGAAAACATCGTGAGGAAACCGGCATATCCTAGAATCAAAAATTCGAAGACCTGTGACATCTACCAATCCGCACTGGGCCCGCGTGGTGCATTATAGCCCGTTCCCTCTCATAGGGAGGAGGCCTGTGCCCAGCAGCGGGAACATTATAGGCTGATGATGATGATGATGATGACGTTCATTCCATAGACCTAGGTACTCGTTTTATCTACCTTGGTATTTTGTCATCTGGTTATTTATGATACATCTTGTTACCTAAAATTAATAAGGAAATACTACTCACCATTTTGTTCATTTCAATTACAAATCATAGGTATTTCCTACAGTTTTTTTCTCCATTATTTTAAGTAATCCTCAAGAGTTAGCTTCAATTTTACGGTTTTGGTTTCAATTAATTTTAAGATAACTTTAAAGTCAGGCAAGTATTTGCTCGTTTTTGGTTTATATAATAATGTGGGCATAAATTTTCTCTAACTAATTACTATAGCTAGCCGTATTAGATATTACACAATCAGCCTGTAGATAACTTCCCACTGCTGGGACAAAGGCCCTCTTTCAGGCCCAACAGGAACGCCAGCAGTACATACATTTTACAATAAAAATATATAGGTGAGAGTTCTTATGAGTAGTGAAGTAATGATGAGGTTTCTATTTCATTAACTTAAAAAACGAGTCATTTTCTATGAAATTTTCACAGTCAACTTCACATTACCTTGGAGAAAATAAACATCATGAATTAAGCCCCTTCATGTAATATGATTTGCAAAACAATGGTAAGATTTTATTTATATCGAACACACTTTGCACACTACCTATATTATTGACTTTGTTTTTTACTAGCTTCTGCCCGCGACTTCGTACGCGGATCCTGTTGCTTATGCCAGCGACAACGGGGTCGTCAAAATCGAAGATCTAAATGAAACGTCTGATGTAGAATTCTAAGGGCCGGGGACGGGAACAGTTCTAGCCCTGAAAAGAACTGTTGGTTAGCCCTGAAAAGAACTGTTGGTTACCCCTGAAAAGAACTGTTGATTAGCTCTGCCTGGCAAATTATTAATAATAATAAAATTGCAAGAGAACCCATTTCTGAAATAAAAAAAGGGAAAAAAAATATATCAAATCATAATGAAATAGCTGAATCTTTCAACAATTTCTTCATAGACCAGATTTCGGATAGACCAAAACGTACTTCAGGTGACAAAATCAACATAACTATCAACCCACATTCAATTTTTATGAATCCAGTTATTCCTCAAGATGTCACAAGTGTGGTAAGAAACTTAAAAAACAAAAAGAGCTTTGGGTATGATGGCATCTCAACCACAGTTGTAAAATTTGTTTCTGACTGTATAGCTGCGCCTCTTGCTCATATCATTAACGCAAGTATATACTCTGGAGTATTTCCAGAAAGTCTTAAAACTGTTATAGTTAAACCAATTTATAAAAAGAACGATAAAGACGAAATGGCAAACTATAGACCAATTGCTCTAATTCCCATCTTCTCAAAGATCATAGAAAAATTTATCTATGAATCGCTTTACAATTTTCTAACAAAACACCACATACTATGTGACGAACAAAAGGGTTTTAGAAAAAATAAAAACATCAACATGGCTATTTTCGACTTTCTCCATAAAATAATGCCAAAAGTGGACTCTAAAATACCTGTATGCGCAATATATGCAGATATGACGAAGGCTTTTGACTGTGTAGATCACGATACCCTTCTAACCAAACTTTACGCATACGGTATTCGTGGCAATGCCCTTAATTTAATAAAAACGTACTTAAAAGGTCGTAGACAATGTACGGAGGTATCGAGCCTGTGTCTGGAATCTAGAAGAGAATTAAAATTTCTATCGTCTTTTAGAGAAATAAAATATGGTGTCCCGCAGGGAAGCGTGCTCGGACCTTTGTTATTTTTATTATATATAAATGACCTGCCACGTCATATACCTTATCCGATGGTACTATTTGCAGATGATAGCACATCAATTGTCTCATGTAACAAAAAAGAATCATATTTAAGTGACATTAACAATACAATTAGTAGCTTAATAAAGTGGCTTGACAATAATAATTTAGATATTAACATCCAAAAAACTAAAATCATGAATTTTTACCAACGAATATCTACGGGAGATATGAATATAAACTATAATGGTCAAATTATAGAGACAGTAATCAGTACAAAATTTTTAGGAATCACAATTGACAGCCAGCTAACCTGGAAGCCGCAAGCAGAAGATATATGTAAACGTCTTAGTACAGCTGCATTTATGTTGCATAATCTATCGAAAAAAGTAAATCTACCGACAATATTAGTAGCCTACCATGGTCTAGTGATTTCCATATTAAGATATGGTATAATATTTTGGGGTCACTGTAGTGAACGAGAAAGCATCTTCAAAGCTCAAAAGCGCTGTTTGAGAGCTATATTTGGTCTTAAAGTAACAGACAGTTGCGTTCCTATATTTAAGTCTCATAAATTATTAACCTTCCCATGTCTCTATATATTCGAATTAGCAATATTCGTAATAACAAATCGATGTCTATTTGCAACTTTATTAGAAACTAGAAAACGAATTACAGCTATGAGATCTCAATACCAGAATCTATTATGCACGGGTGTATTTAAAACTAGCTTATTGAAAAGAAATGTGATTTGTATGGCTCCTGTAATCTTTAATAAAATACCTGAACAAATGAAAAACTTACCGTTGCAAAAATTTAAAAAACATTTCACAGAATTACTTGTAAACAAATGTTATTATTCTGTTCAGGATTTCTTAAATGATAATTCTTTGTAATACCTATGCTTACTATTCTCTGCTATGTATTATATTTGCATGCTATATTAAGGCAGAATGTACATGGATTCGTATATATTATTTTCCAGCTTATTTTTATGTACCTACATTCTAAGCAAATAAAGATTCTATTCTATTCTATTCTATTCTGAGAAGAACTGTTGTTTAGCTCTGAGAAGAACTCTTGCGTAGGTGTAGTTTTAAGAAAGAAATCTAAAAAAAATCGCACGAAAAATATTAGACTCGACCTCGCGTCTGAGCCGCGCGGGTACCTTACTCATAGATCTAAACTCCCCTCCCGCATGCGCACCCCCGCCTTGGTGACGCTCACTTCGCAACGGGCCGTGCAGCAGAGATCGTAATATTTTAATTTCGCCATAACTTCAAAACCAAATGTCCAATTTTAATCATTCAAAGACCAAATATTATTAACATAAACTGTACTTAATAATAAAATAATTAAATTTGATAAGGATTAATAGCATGAGTAAAATAAATGCGTTTAAATGTAGTCCAAAAAAATAAATTCAAGATTTTGAAATAAAAAAATGGTTGTTGGGCCTCACTCGACATAGATAGTGTGCCGCGGACTTTTTTGTAGATATTTATAAGATCTACAATTAATTAGAACATTTTATGGTTCTATCTTTTATAGTTTAGGCAGCGTACGCAAAATAAGTAACTTTTCTGGTTGATTTTTTACACCTTGTATCCGAAAAAACCCAAATATCTTACGGTATCCTATTTCTTTCCAAAATAAAATTTAGCCTATGTTACTCGTGGATAATGTAGCTTTCGAATAGTGAAAGAATTTTTAAAAACGGTCCAGTAGTTTTTGAGCCTATTCATTACAACCAAACAAACAAAGTTTTCCTCTTTATAATATTATATTATTAGTGTAGATTTAGGTTCAAATGTTTAAATGCTTACGAGAAATATTATTAATGTTTGAGTGATTTACTCACCCACAGACTTTTACCTTAAGAGTTATGGTACGTAGTTGAACGCATTATTAAAATTACCACAAACACCATTTATCTTAACACTTTTTCTCTTCCAGATTCACACAATTCTCAGCCTTTTCCTGCTGACTCCCGGTGCACTAGCGCAATTAGATACCGTCATACCGGACAATAACGATCGATTCGACATATCGTCGATGATGAGAGCTCAGAAGGTCGACACTCCTCTAGTCGACGATGTTGAAGAAGGAGTAGCATCCGATGCTGACAATAGGAGACACCTACAAAACGACGATACGGCCGCATTACTAGATATTCTCCAGCTGACACGTCCCAATACACGCAGAGCTGGTGAAGTAGATTTTGCGTACGACCCTGATAATCTACCGAAAATCGGACGAGCTGGAAACGATGATATGTTAGACCTAGAGTTTCAAGAAAATTTAAAGCTCTTTGCAAATAATATTGCTAAACCTGGTAGAAGGAATGCCCCAAATGATGAGCATGGAGGTGAAGGACTTATGGAAAACGTTGAAAGTAAACCCCAGGGAAAACTACCTCCCCAGGATGATGATACCGGTTTCGGAGTAGACGATAGATTCAACAGCTTTGAAGGTGGAACAATGTCAGAATTTGAAGAAAATTTGAAAAAGTTTTATACTACTAAATCTTCAACCGAGAGGACACTGAATGATGTTGAGGAAATCACTGAAAGTGGAATTCTTTCGCAAAATACTCTTACTGTATCGCATCCCATTCGCATCGATTGGAATATCTAATCAATCAATGAACTCAGCCTATCGCAGTCTACTTCTGAACATAAACCAGAGAGGCGAAACAAGCTGCGCCACAAAAACCTGGGGGTCTAAAATGGCCGCTTTAGGAGAATCATAATAGGATGTTAGTATAGATTGCGTTAAAATTCTCAAAATGGGCACAGACGAAGTTAATATTATGAATTGTCACTTTGCGACAGTTGTACGAATTGTAACGTAATTCATATTATTATCCTATTATGTTCTGCTAAAGTAACCATTTTAAGCCCTCGACATTCTTCATCCCAGACCTTGTTTAGGAATACTTAATGTCATTTTGATTTGAAAACGTTTTTATTAGGTACCTAATAAGCAGCTGATTTCACTGTATGTGCCAATTAACAACAATGTCAACAATACAACAAACAATTAAATCCCTCTATCGTAAATATTCTACATATAAGTATTTTAATAATAAAATTCGTATGTACGAACGTACAATGCTTAACACTAACGCACCCCGCAAACGCGCGGTTGGCGGGAAAAAAATGCAAATGGCCGCGTTCGTGACGTCACGTAGCGTAGGTACCGGCTGGAGCGCGCGTGTGCCCGCTTGATGGCGTTTTAATTACACGACATTGGTGTTTTATTGGCGAGCTGTGCTGATTTCCATGCTGATCACAAACAGAGAAAAATGTGAAGGGAAACTAAAGCTTCTAAAGTGGCAAGCCATGTTCAAATTAGCCGTATGGTTACAGTCTTTGTTTACAGCTGAAGAGTTTTTTTCGTACAAAAAGAGAACAACAGTTTATTAATCTAAGATGTTTGATGATTGAGAAAAGGAAAGATAAACTTCTCTGGGCGGGATCAGTACATAGGTACTAGCTGGATTGGAGGAGAAAAAGGTTTGGCAAGGCTCTTGGGACTTGTCATTGTGAAGTAAGATGAACCATTAAGTTATTTACGCACTATTTGCCCTATCTGTTCTGCGAGAAATCTGTCTCACCACTCGGCAATTACTAATTATCATTATGTCCGATAACCGTTCCGTTCTGCAATTCAACATACCTCGTACACTGCCAATTGAGTATTTTTTTCGGACTTTTTCGGTCACCTTGGTTTGCTTGCGGATGTTCTCATTTCTGATTCGATCACGCAGAGAAACAGCTTTAGCCGTTCTTTTGCCCTTTGGGTGAAGCATTATGATACTTTGTCATTCAATCAGCAAATCCAGCATTAATAACTCATGAAAATTACAGACCACTCCGAAACAAAAAACCTTCAGTACATATTTAATGGCGACATAAAAAAGGTGGAAATCCATAGACATGGACAAAGGTAAAAGTACTTATAGAGTTAATAGTTTATGAGCAACGATGAGTGATTTCTATCAGCTAACGATACACCCCTTTAGGTTTATCTACGTTTAAAAATGTAGTTAGTATACGTTTAAAATTGCTTTTGATGGAAGTGGAAATATTAACATAAAATTGTGGCCTACAGTGACAACCTATTTAGTTTTTGACGATTTTGACACGACAAAAATTGTGTATCTTTTTACAAACCGGCAGAATACTTTCAGGCAATTGCCTACTGTAGAAAGGTACATCATCCTAACATGTTGAATTCTTAAGAGTGAACAGGGCCGGCGGGGTAGGTGTTTGAAGAAACTATTGCACTGCGTCAAGCCTTTTGCTGCCGTAGGGATAGCTACAGCCGAGACCAATTGTATCACAAAAATTTGACGAGATCAACGTTTCGTATTCCCCTATTTTCTCCTCGAAAATAACTGATTCAATTATTTTTGGCATAAAAAGAGGAGTAAATGATTAGGAAGAGCAGTTTCCTATTATTTTCTGTTATGTTAAAAACTTTTCGATTTTTTCTTCTCTTTCGAACTTTTTGAAACTTTTGTGGCAGTCCTCTAATCACGGCCTTCAAAATTTGTCATTTTTGGAGGGTCATATTTTCTTTATTTATTAGTAGTAGTTAAAAAACGGAATGACAGGAACGTGGTCTACCAATAGACCTTGGTTATATGAAAAAAAATCCTCTAGACTCATTATTCAGGAGTAAAAAAGGGGTATGCATTTGTATGGACAATCGGATCCCCTGTTTTAAGAATGATTAAACTATAGAAACATCAAGGCTAAAATGTATCTTAGTCTCAGTAATCGCGTTTTTTTTAAAAAACGAAGAAAACGTTTTTAAAAAAATCTATAATATTTTGTCTGTATTATAATTTATAACTCCCAGAGAAAACAAAAATCCAAACTGATCTTTTTAAAAGCATGTAATGAAAAATATTATATCACAAAATAATTCTTGTAGCCAACTGTGAAAACAGCCGAACATAGCGCTGGCACCTGCCTGGCACGTGCGCCCCTTTTCGCGGCCGCTGCGCAACTGATCAAATGAAACAACGTTCAATTCGCAACGGGACAGGTGGACAAGCACTAAGCTGGAGTCTATGCTCTGTGCCTATTGTTATGATGATGAGGTTCAGGCGAATATGTTTGTCGGTGTTAAGAAAGGTGGTAAGACAAAAGATGTTGAAGCATAAACAATATAAGCAGCTTGTAATGTTCCGACTACTGGGACACAAGCTTCCTTTCTATAAGATCAAGCCGCGATTCACTTAGCCGAGTCCAGAGTTGGTTGGTGGACGCTACAAGTAGGTATTGGTTCTTAGACGTTTTCTCAAGTTGAAGCAGCCAAGTATACCTACATATATGCCTAGCCTATGCTCTGTGATATACGATCTGATAACGATATGTTTGTGACTTATAGAAGGAAGTTAGAGGTATTTATCTATGGGTCCGATTCAAATAGGGAAGTAATTTATGTTGTGTATTATATAAATTGGAACGACGGAACCCTAATCCTTTATCTATATATATAAAGTGCTTTGTCCTGAATGACTGACGGATCAACGCACAGCCTAAACCGCTGATCGTAGAGACCTGAAACTTGGAGGGTGTGTTCTTTGTATGACGTAGGCATCCGATAAGAAAGGATTTTCCGAAATTCTACCCCTAAGGGGGTGAAAAACGGGGGCAAAGTTCCTAGAAAATCAATTTTAAATACAATGAAAGGAAAAAGAAATACAGTTACTGGACTTTCATCGAAATTGACCCATAAAATAACCACATCGAAAATATATCGAAATGTCACCGATGTTGACTAGGCACCTAGCCGGGAGGCACCCCAACCGTGAGTTTCATGTCTCCGGTCGCTGCAGTTGGGTCGAGCTCGAGTGAAGAGTCCATCTTTTCACTGGCCTTCCTCTCCCTCTCCATCCTCCATCAACATTCATCTCCATCACAAGACAAACGACTTCCTTATAGTTGATCTCACATAATAGCTTGGCGCAATGCAATACTATTCTCTCCTTCCTGACGATGACCGAAGACATCTCGGTGGCATACACGGGCTAACACAATTATAAATAAAGCGTTTTTGTATAAATTAGCGCAATTGATAGCTCACGCCACGTAGGTAGGTAGGGTAAGTAGGTACTAGGTAAGTAGGTAGGGTAGGTACTAGGTAGGTAGGGTACATTCTCATTGGACCAGGAGCTGGCCAGT
The DNA here is from genome assembly GCA_950005105.1 of Lycophotia porphyrea. Taxonomy (NCBI): domain Eukaryota; kingdom Metazoa; phylum Arthropoda; class Insecta; order Lepidoptera; family Noctuidae; genus Lycophotia; species Lycophotia porphyrea. The sequence continues at coordinate 14,995,427 of OX465406.1, forward strand.
TGGCGCTGATCTCGAGAATTCCAAAGATTCCCACGGTCCTGCTTATATCGTTTAAACGACTCCAGTTTCCCGTAAAAACATATTTTGCCCTGACTATTAACAAGTCCCACTGGGACTTGTTAATAGTCAGGGCAAAAGAACATCAGGTCAGGGTCAAAGAGAACATTCACTTTGGTTGGCATTTACTTAAGAAAATAATGTTTCACCCAAGGGCTATTTTCGAAATCCACGCGGACGAAGTCGCGGGCGATGTGCTAGTCTAAAATAAAAGTACTACTCGCACCTTAGTTACTCCTTATAACATCAGTTATATGTCAGTAAAAGTGCCGTCAAAATCGGTCCAGCCGTTTCGGAGATCAGCCGGAACAAACATACAACATTTTTATAAAAAAGATTTTTGTAATAAGTACCATATACATTTTCATATGCATTCAGTAAAAGACTGTTATTTTGAAATTACATACAGACACTTCAATTTTATTTATTTGTAAGTATTGATATCTGAAGGCCATTTTAATTCCTGCCAGGGCTGCGGGACTGTTCGAAAGAGATGCCGCAGCCCTGGAACACAAAGGGCAAGGAATGAACATGGATGGGTTTTGTCAGTACAAGTCTGACACTCCTTTCGGCTGCGCCCAGAGCGGGAGAAGTCATTTCATGATTTCCCATCCTAAAAAAAGGCCATTAAAATTTCTCATTATCGTGAATCGTAACTGTGAGCGGCAAGAGAGCTTACTGTTTTCTAAAGTCCCCTTCCGGGAAAAACCATCCTATTCTTTTCTATTTCTCTTTAGCGATATCCTTTCTGATCAATCAGCTGCCTAGTTTTCACAACTATATTAGGGTCGGGTTCCAGTCTAACCAGATGCAGCTGTATACCAGATTTTACACAGAGCGACTGCCTATCTGACCTCAACAACCCAGTTCGTACTGGGTCATACAATACCCCATGGTGAAACTGGTTGTCTGACTTTCGGGCCACTGACTAAATGTAACGGCTGTCCAAGATCTCTATATGACAATCGGCCGCCACCCATTTTCAGATATATCAGGAAGTTACACTTTATCAAACAAAACAGTTAAGAAAAACAAGACTAGAATGACACGTTTAATTCAACTTTAACCTTGCAAACTTATCGCCAACATAACAATATTTCGGTGACTAAACATACTTTAAAGTTATCGTTCAGCACAGCCAACATGACAAACTCGTAAAATGCAACGATCGAACTTAAAGCATCATAAAGTTAGGTTTAGGCATCGCTGCGGCAAGCTGTTAATGCTATTTGCAAGCTAAACCGACACCTGCGCACGTAAGATACAACACTCGTCTAAAAAATTAGTACTTATAGCTTATTGATGTGGCTTCAGGTTTAGTTTTTATAACTCAAGTTTGCTGATTTTGATGAGATATTTGTCTAAGTATTATTTAGATACTTTGCAGTCTAAATAGGTTAATAAGGAAAATTTTTCGCTTACAATTGCCATTTACACAAACATTTTCACAAACGTTGATAATTTTTTTGAATCTTTCGTAATTGCGTCTGGACTTTTTATTATATTATAGTCTCGACTCTCTAATTTGGTTTAGTGGTTGCAAGGGCGACTGCGGAGCATGAGGTCCTGGGTTCGATTCCCAGGTCAGGCAAAGTCTTACTGGGTTTTTCAATCATGATTATCTCAGTAGCAGCCACGGAGCCTGGATTTGTGCCCGGTTGATGGCAATAGGCTCCGCCCATTTTTTTTTTTTAAAACGTTGCCCCACAGTAGGAATTTCTCCTGTATCGTGGGTGCGTTCACAAACATTTAAACTCACATACACAAACAGCCAGACCCGGAACAACTATCTGTAGGCCATACAAATATTTGTTCCGTGCGGGGATCGAACCCGCGACACGCAGCGCAGCAGTCAATCGCTCAGCCACTGCGACAACTGTGCCGTCAAAACATGGTACATACACGACTACACGCCATTACATGGTACTTAATCATAACTGGCGAAATTTGGGTGTGCTAGTAGGCACACATCTGCCTAACCCTTCGCGGAAAAAAAGTAAAGGTAAAGGCTTGAAGTTATGTATGGTTTTTATAATCATGCGCATGGGTTCGATTCCCAGGCTGGGCAAAGTATTGTTGGATTTTTCACAAGCAGGCGTAGTATTCAGTAGGTATGAAGTTTATGTGGGTAACTGCGGCATTCTTTTTACTTGTGTCTAAGTGTGCTTGTTTTGAATTGTCCAGTACCTAGAGCTAATGTCAAATGACATATTTGACTTAAACCAAGTTGAAATATAATAATAGAAAGAAAGAAAAAGTATTTATTAGTCCCGCACAGGAAAATAGAAAAAAAAATGGTTTAATTAACAATACAACGAAATGATATAAAAAAGTAAACATAAGAAAAAGATAAAACAAATGAAATTGGTTTTGTACTTGGCCAAAAGGCATAGCCTCAGTCTAAAGATAAAACTTACCCGATTAGTACACACCAGCAGGTTAACCTACCCGAAACTGTCAGATTTTCCCAATCAACCTTGAACCTAATGCTTCGGAGATAAAGTTGAAAATCTATTAAAGAAATTTGACAGATTGTAGTAGCTTGATATGCTGGCGTCTGTACGTCTACCTATATGTATGCATTGATAATATTTGGATACAAAAACGACGACGTTGGGTGGCAGAAGGGGTGGCAAGAGAATATTCTAGGTCAAGTCAATATAAAGCGTAAAAGTTTGCTTAGTTTTTATATTACTTGATATTATTTGTCTAGAGTGAATATGGAATATGCTGAAAACACGCAATGGTAAAAACCTTTTATCATTGGTTCTAGCTTTTAGTATACAAAACACTAGAACACTTCGTGGCCTAAAGGTAAAGTAGATTGTAGGTGTGGTGACAAAGACTGGAGAACGTTGGCCTGAAATTAAGTAGGACCAATACAGAATACTAAACTTCTTCTGCGATTTCGGCGGTCTCTCCAGTTCAGTGCCCATAACTCTTGCCGGAACGCCCATACCGATCTGTTCCGATTTTCGGTACCTCGGGTCGCTTGTGCAAGGGGATGGTGAAGTAGACCGGGACGTAACGCACCGGATCAACTCAGGATGGATGAAATGGCGTTATGATAACTGTATGACTAACATTGAGGCTTCTATTGTAAAAAATCCGAAAGCTTTTTGGACGTTTTGTTACTTGTGCTGATAGTCTGGCTGAACCCATCACTATCTTATTTAGGCGTTCTCTGTCTGAAGGTAAAGTTCCAAGGATTTGGAAGTTTGCTTTCGTCACTCCCGTCTTTAAAAAGGGCGATAAAGCAAATATAGAAAACTATCGTCCGATTTCCAAAATCTGCCTATTATCCAAAGTTCTTGAACATATGTTTACACTGATGTCTACGCGGCTTTTAAGACTATTCTTGGTGATGAACAGCACGGTTTTGTTAGGAATCGCTCGACCACGTCCAACTTACTTCTTTCACAGGAATTTATTACGAACGGCATGGCACAGCGTCAAGTTGACGTAATTTATACCGACTATAGCAAATGCTTCGACCGTATTGATCATTGCATGCTAATAAAAAAGCTGTTTGTCGCCGGAATTCACGGAGACTTGTACCGATGGTTCTCATCCTATATAGAGAACAGAACACAGGCTGTTGTGCTTCTAGGGTACCCCTCTGGTTGGAGTTCCGTCCCTTCAGGAGTGCCTCAAGGTTCTATTCTGGGTCCATTGTTATTCATATTGTTCATTACAGATATAAAGCAGTGCTTTCATCATTCGTATATTCTTCTCTATGCTGATGACATGAAAATTCACAAAGTTGTAAGAGACATGTCTGATGCATATCAATTGCAAGACGACCTGCACAGATTTGAGATATATTGCAAACGTAACAAACTCCTATCAAATGTCTCTAAATGTTTCGTCCTAACATTCTCCAACGTACGTCTTTGATCAACTTTAATTACACTATCATCAATGAATTATTAGCAGGCTAAATAGCATAAGAGACTTGGGGGTGATCGTGGACAACAAGCTTCTGTTTGATCAACATGTGAATAGCATAGTTACAAAGGCATCAAAAGCTCTGGGATTTATACTACGCACCACGGCCTGTTTTCGATCTCTTAAACCGGTTAAAATTCTAATTATTATTTTGAACGTAGCCATTTAGAATACGCATCTCAGGTTTGGAACCCGCAGTATGAGATCTATAAGACCCGTATTGAAGGCGTCCAAAGAAAATTTCTACGTTACCTAGATTACAGAGCACAGCAATACTCAGTTGACTATAAGCACCGCTGTAAACGGTACCACTTCCTTCCTCTGGAGATGAGGCGTCATATTGGAGACATGACTCTGCTTATGGGTGTCGCAAATGGTCATATTGACTGTCCTGAACTAGTTGCAAATATAGGATTACGCACGAACCTAATGGGATTACGTCAGCGACCAATATTAAGTGTACCTTTCACAACGACCAATATATATCCTTTTTATTCAGATTATGAAAACTATTAAACTAAAATAGATAAACTAACAACAAACTATAAAAGGGCATCGAAAAACTCCTCCTCAACGCTGTCAGATGGTAATGTGCCCAAGAGACTGGCGGCGTTGCCACGTTGTATGGCAACACTTAGCCTCTGGCCAAAGTAAAAGCCAGCCCTTGGGTCACGGGAAGCGTCAACTAGGCGTTTCGAAATTTCCTTAAATAGCCTATGAGCACTCGGACCCCACGGCCCTAGAGTTTCAACCCCAAACGGCTCGAAAATATAGTTACCACACAGGTTTCTATATTTACGCCGCTTGAGGTTCTCTGCAGCCGCAGCGGCAGCACCAGCACAGCACGATGAGCTTGGAAGATGGGATGGCGCAAGAGTATCGATGCATGTTGCGTCCCACACTAAAGGCCTACCCATCTTCCAAGGAAACAAAGACATGCCGTCCGGTCTCTTGCCATCGTCGCGTGCCAAGCCATTGGGTTCTAAAACAGCTGGGACGCCGACGGTGACAAGAGCTCGTCGGATAATGTCGTTTATATTTGCGTGCCGTGCAAAACGGCCCGCACTTCAGCTGCATGACAGGCCGTGGTGACCGAGGTTGTTGACAGCTTCACCGCAGTGACAGCGATGAGGAGAACAGCAAGCGGCACCAAGGCGTAAAGAAACAGCGAGGCGGAAGGTTGTGTCGTCGAACAATGTGCCTATGCTCGACGACGGTAGTGCGTGAAGCCAAAGACCCGACGCCCACTCACCCCGCAGCCCGCAGGCGCGCACGCTCAGCAGTAGTAGCAGATTACCAATTATGTGAAAAATATTTTTTCAATAAGGAGTGCACGTGATTTCAATAAACTTTCCAGGGACCATGATATTGACTTGTTCTGCACTAGTGTGGCGTCCTTGCGACGGCAAATGGCACACAACTTTTTAGAATAGGATAGAATAGAATATTTATTTGCGTAAAACATGGTATACAATGGTTTTAGATACAAATTGAGGTTAGCTAGGATAAGACATAGCATGCAAAATTTTCAAGACAAGTTAAGCAACAACCATCCTTTTTTTATCTATAAATTCTTTTAAACTATAAAAACTACACTCGAGTAACCACTTATGAAATTAAATTTTAAATAATTTAATTTTTGATGATTAAGTAGCTTCTCTCGCATGTAATGAATTGTCATCTGTACTTTTTTTCCCGTTATATGTATTTTCTTTTTATCTACGTGTGGAGGCTTGTAATTAGCGATTTGGAAATACTACACTTGTTATATCATTTTTTGCTTGTTAGTCTGTAAGGCTTCTGTAAAATAAAATAAATAAATAAAACAAGTGTTTCTATTTGCAAGCAAAGCAACACTTTCATGGTTCAGGATTACAAAGTGTTTATGTAAAACATAATACAAAAATAAATATACATTTAAAACTAAAAACAAAGCGGCAAAATCACTACAAAATATCCACTTTTCCACATAACCAATGGCCAGCGAATTAGCAATATCCACTTTGAATGCGAAAAACAGACGCAGAATGTTTGGTGCCCAACAGCTGAACAGTTTTCGTTGAAAAAAAAAGCGTTTTCGAGCAATGGCGGCTTAGACGCAGGCGTTCCCGCCCTCAGTGCTTACCCAAGCGCGGAGAGAACAACACGCGTCATTTTCCCGCGCTTACGACCATAGATCGCGGCGGAAAATAAAATAAAATATCATCTCGAAAGTTTATTTTATTTATTTAATCCTAACATTTGATCTATCTAGTTTCAATTTGTTTGTTTAGTGAATATTTTGGCTGGAAATAAAGTGATTTATTACAATAGTGCGTGTTACTGTGGAAGACTGCAATAAAAAGCGAGGGAAAGCTGTTTGCTGTCACTGTCAGCTGTCAAAAAGGTTGAGGTGAGCGATGAATTATAATTTATTATCGAGTTATAAATTATACTAATAACGTCCGATATTCCTTTTCTTGTAAACTTGATGTTACATTTACTACTACAGGACATAAAATATAATTAAAACTGTATGTATGATGTTTTCCGGTGTCAAATTAATGATTATTTATGTGAAAGTTTTAAGAGATAAAAAATATGTAAGTCCTATTTACAGTTTCACAAAAAGCTCTGCGTTGAGCTTTTGGAAGCTGCAATGAAATAACATTCGATTGTAGTGTTGTTTATTTAGGTATAAGAAACGTTTGTATATTAAGTATAATTTATGATAATGCAGAGCAATACCTAGTGCTGCATTGCATCTAGCAACGATAATAATACATTGGTACTTCTAAAACGTGTGATTTGGATTCAGAAATTGCATGCAAAACGGTTAGTCTTTTCTGTTGAAGAAGATGTATGAGAATAAACTTGCTATGTACCAAGACTTTAAATAATAGAGGTCTAAAGGTTGACACTGATGGTTAAGTAGTAAAACTAAAAATGCCTCTTTTACACAGGAAGTAAACATAAGTGACGGCATGGGGTTTCACTAATACACATAAGCCAAAACGTCATCTTAATCGAGTTTTTGGGCTAGCTATAACAAAATCGTAATTCGTAATCAAAGTAAATGAATCAACAATATCCTACATCATACTCGTTTCTCTGCGTCTTTCTTACATTAAATCTGTTTTGAAAAAAATCTAGCCTATTACCCACTGATTGTAGTAGTATATCGAAACTTTTATACAAACACAAGTACTTCAGTTTTATTTAGAAGCCCAGAAAATGAATCAAGACTCTTCACGAAATTGTCAATAAGTTCGCAACATTAGGAGAATTTCATTAGTCTATGCACATCCTGATGTTATGAAATACCCGATAACTATCAATTTCTTCTCCTCTCTCCTCGAATTCTCATCTACAGTTTGAAAACCATAAAATGAATCTATCAACCCTTAAAAGTGTTTGACAGAACCCAGCTGTATTTGTTACACAATTCAAAAACCATCAAAACTCTTTCAAATCCACCAAAACCGATCGATCCCCTTAGCAAACACAATGGTCCACATAAAAGTCCGCCATTACTCAAAGCGCACGTCGCAGGGAATAAATAAAACGTTATTAGTTTTCATAAAGAGAGGCACCTGTGTACTGCATCAGCTGCTCCTTCCAATATGGCGAGCGAGCATTAAGTGGAGCGCGGTATGGAGGACCATAGGCGAAGCTTTGGGCAAAACTGGATATTTTTTTATAATAGGAAAGTTTCTTTTTCTTCTTAGTGTGTTGACGGCAATCTCAATTGATTGGGAACTGGGTACGTACCTACATGTAGGCTAGATACCCAGCCTGCTAGCAGTATTGCCAGGCTTCACAAGGGTCTTTTGCACAACTTTTAAGACCGGATTATCATAAGCATTTCGGTACCTTATGTCAACAACTTTTTTTGACATTTAAGCAGTCGTAATCACTGATAGAATATCATTTTGTCTACGCCCTCAGGCTTTCTAGTGTACTGCATTAGCTAGGGCTCGTAACATGGCGAGCATTAAGCACGGATCTGAGGACCATATGCGAAGCTTTGGGGAAGTGGATATTTTTCTAAAAGGAAAGACGTGGGAACTTGGTGTGAAGATTTAGATAAGCCCCGCTATGACAACTGGAAGGCAGAAGCGACTAGAGGAAACGAAATTCACATCAAAACTTTAATCAGTCTCTAAGGAACAAAAACTAAATGAATCCGATTCTCTAGTTACAAAGTACACGTAAAGAATTGACATCGCTCAAGGTTCGGTCATTGCGGACTGGCGGTGAATACCAGACGCTGTTAGGTATTTACTTCAGCATACTCGACATATTTGTCGAAGCCTCGTACTTTAGATATTTCGAGGATACCAAACCTTTTCATGAAAAGTAATAATAGTCATATTTACAACTAGCTGTTGCCTGCGACCTTCGTTCGCGTGAAATTATTATTAAAAAATCCCCTTTATTATAAGCACTTCCCCATTTGAATCGAATTTTGTTACCAATTTCAAGGGTTTTTTTTTCTTTGCACGGAACCCTAATTATTTATCTAAATAAAAGTAGCCTAAGTTACTCCTTGTTACTTCAGCTATCTGCCAGTGAAAGTCCCGTCAAAATCGGTCCAGCCATTTCAGAGATTAGCCGGAACAAACAGACAGACAGATGTTGTTTTTGTATATGTACCGTGTATACATCCATATGCACTTAGTAAAAAGCGGTTATTTTAATATTACAAACAGACACTCCAATTTTATTTATGTGTACAGAGTACAGATGTACAGATTTCGCAAAAATCTATGTGACTTTCGGATGCTGAAATAAAATAATATTTGTTTCTATTCGGTATTGTTTATTTTTTAGGAATAAGGACCGTTTGTCTAAGTAACATTTATGGTAATGTCGAGCAATAGTGTTGCATATAGCGCTGCTAGTTTTATCATTGGGTAGTACTTCTATACCGTTGAGGTAGTCGGAAAAACTGGGTTGTATACAGGGTGTATCCTTCACGGAGCTGTCAACTAAAAAATCTATACTTCTATACTATAATTTAATATTATAAAGAGGAAAGATATGTATTTTTGTAAGTAACGAATAAACTTAAAAACTACTGGACTGATTTGAAAAATTCTTTCAGCAATGGATAGCTACATTATTAGCGAGTAACGTAGGCTATATTTTATCCCCGCACTCCCACGGGAACGGGAACTACGCGGTTGAAACCACGTGACGTCCGCTAGTAATACATAAAACTAATTAACACTGCGCAAAAAATGATTACCGGGGAAACGACTTTTTTTTTGGTGTGAAATATCTATTCCTTATCTCTCAAATTAAAAGAATATTATAATAATATAAACGGATTTAATTGTAAAAAGCGTTCGGCTCAACCGTCGAACAACGAATGAATTCAAATTCACCTCGCATTCAAACGTCAAAAATGTCATACCAAGTGTTGTCTTATTTAACTCTGATTCGATACAATTAAATAATCGATTTAATATTTTACTAAAATAATAATAAGTTCTATTACTAACATTTTAATATTACTAAATTTAATACTAATATATTGTATTCATGGTTGCTTACTAGATAGGATTTTATAACAATAGCTACGCCTTGTCTAATTAACCTTAGATACGGTAGCGCTCAATGTAACACACTAAAAGGATTGTGCTGATAGATGTATTGAATAGTATAGGGGAAGGTATTTAAAGTCATTTAAAACGTCTATGAAAAAAATCGTTTGAAAAACTTGAAACGTTGGCCTTGAATATCTCCGTAACTAGACGGATCCCCGGTATGGCCCAAAACAAAAAAAATATCGCAATGACAGAAGAAGAAATTCCTCTCGGCTTCGTTATGGGTGTTTTCACACGCTTTACTTTGACAATACCTAATATGAATAAGTAATCAAAGCTCGTATGACAAATAGGTACTTTGCCATTGTAACCAAAACTAAAGGTTTTTACTAGTGGTGTGCATCAGCTGGTCGTTCCAATATAGCGATCATTAAGTGTGGCTCGGCGCCGCGTGCCATGTGCGTACTGTGGATGTGGACGCTGTGGTACGCGTGTAACTGGGTTGGCGGGAAATATAGATGTAGTTTAAGGTTTCGTCAGTCTGCAAGTCTTATGAACCTGTTGTGTCCTTCCTCATGTAAAAGCCTCCCTTCCTTTTCATCAAACACATGTTTCTGTAATTCTGTAATGGGTTCCAGGTAACTACATATTTCTTTTAAAATTTAGAAAAAATATATATTTGTATTTCGTGTCCTATTGTACTGTTTTTGGTCAAGCATTCTTAGCCTTTTTAAGCATATTCAGTTCTATAACATTCGGTGTCCCCACTGCTGGGAAACAGCCATCCTGTCATTGGGGGAGTGCGCGAATAATCCACCACACGGCCCGCGGGTTGGTGGATGACATAGTCTTCGAATTTTGGGTTCTAGGACATGCCGGTTTCCGAAAGACATGTGCCTTTGCTGCTTTGGTTGCTCCATGTAAATACTGGTATTCAGCTGCAGAAGGCCGACCCTAACACAGTTGGGAAATGGCTCAAAAGATGATGTGTGCTTTTACTATTTTCAAAGTTTTTAAGCAAAATAAATCTGATTACTATGAAGCAAATAAACGCAGCTCGACAACGTAATATAAGTATGCAGAAAATACGTCATAAGCCTGTTCAATATCACATGTAATCGACTTCCCTTTAAAACTATTTGGTAATGAACTGCATCCATTTCCCCGTCTATTAATATCTCAAAGTACACAAGGAATTTATTTTTAAACACAAAAGTTTACTTTACACCACGCGCCAGTACCCTTTGCATCCTGTTTTAGAAAAAAAAAACAACGGCATTTTTTGTATGGCAACAAAAAGTTGGCATACAAAAAATGCCGTTGTTTTTTTTAGCGTTAAAAGAATTTCTCTGCTTTGAAGTAATCATATTTTCCTGGAATATTTGCTTGTAGGTTTCGTATTTTCCTCAAAAGGCCAATTTTTATTTTACATTCTCTAATAGAGGAATTTTGTTTTGTTACCAGGCGCTTGTAATATAATTAATATTCTTTGAAGGCAAGCTTTAAATTAATGAAATAAACACATGGCGGTAAGTTTTCTAGCATTTGAAGTATTTTTCAATAAAAGTAATGAGGCCTGTTGGAGTGGGAAATGGTTTAAGGTTCTCTGGCTCGCTGTCTATTCGGTTATTTCTAATTATTTAGTTAAGTTAATCAAGATAATCATTGTTGATACTAACCTCCAGTCATGGAACGCAAAAGCCGACTCCTGGTGACCACCTATGTATTACGAACCTTTGAAAGCTGCTCATCATTCTCCTGTCCCTTATTTCTGGTCGCCGCAGTATATGTTTTATCTCCCAGTTTTGTTTATCGTTTACACCAAGAACGAATAATCTTCCTCTTCTCTAATTGATGACTCAGATTTTGTTCGACCAGTACTTACCGACCAGGACAGCTCTGTCGTTTGCTTCATTCAAGTCCTGGAAGGTGCAATTACTTGTGCACGACGCCGACGGGCAGGAGAGGTGTGGCATATCCTGTGTTGGGGTCCCACACTCGCACGAACGAGTAGAACGCGTATGAAGAGGGTAAATCTTGGCGTATTCTGTTGAATCCCCTGAATTTGAATAGATTTTTTAAAGCAGTAATTAAACATAAAATTTAACTTAATTATAAACAAATTTAACGTATAGGCATCACTTTTGGCCGATTGGTTCCGAAAATATAGCAATATACATTTTTGTGGGCAGGGGAATCAAATAAAGTGCGCCAGGGGAATCAACAAAATACGCCGAATTTCAAGATTCACCCAAAACTACTTTTTTACAAGACTTGCAATTACAATTCAATTCAAGGTGAACAACATAGTTAACCATCCTTTACTGAAACGACGTTAGTTATAATGTATGACACATATATCACTACTTGCACCTAGATGGGTGTAAACGCGGAGTTAAAAAAAAAAGTATTTCTAAAAACTAAAAAACCCGACTGAAAACCTTAAGATGATTTTGAAATACCTATTCAATGATACCCCACTTAACATTCATCTAGTTCGTCGACTTTCATTTCTTTATTTTTCATAATATGGCTGGTTGTCGCCATATTGAATTTTGATTACTATCATGTCTTTAGTGACACTCCTAAGATTGACGTAAGAATTATCAAAATCGGCCCACGGTTTTTGTCTCTAGAGTCCCACAAAAGAACAAACGTACATAAAAGGCTGATAAACACTACGTCGTCGGGTAAAAAATAGATAAACAAGTACCTCCTTGTCACCTCGACCACAACCCACTTCTTTCCGACCACCATACAAACCGACACACAGACAGATGTATATCATATGAATCACTTACCCGTATGCTACAGTCTCAATGCTGCCCTTACTGAGGTCACCTTGGACCCGCATGACGCGTCAGCTACCCCTGTTGGGTCGCGTTCAATTAAAGTATACTGTTGTAAATCATAAAGTATACTGTTGTAAATCAAGTACTGTTTGTACTTGCGGTATTATCGGGGCTTGTGTTGTAGAGAAGGAGCTTATCGAGTGCGGGTGGTAGGTAATGTGTTGGGTGAAAATGGTCCATTGTACACGAATAGGACACAACTATATAAAGGGTGTAAACAGACTCTTAACGAAGCCGAAAGGCTCTTGTTCTGCCCGTAAATTTTTTTGTTCTAGACCATACCTGGGAACCTTCTAGTTACATACAGTCAACGGGACAGTAAGGGGAACTACCTTAACCGTTTTTTTGATACCAATCGATCCTGTTTCTAATACTGATCAAAAACTTCTATGGGACCAACCCAGGTTGGAATACTAAAAAGTCAAAAATTGCAAAAAACTTTTCTTAAGACCATTTTCGTGTAACTGCCCCGTTCACCGTGTATACCTGAATACCTATATGCCTTAATGTAACCCTCCCTATGCAAATTCTACAAAAGTAACGGCCACTTATGACCTTTTATTAAACCAAATTCGAATATTCATTGCACGAACGGATATAATTTTTGATTACATACTTTATCTTGGTTTGATTGTCTATACAACTTACAACACGCCTTTGTCCATTTCCGATTGCCCATCTAAGTTCAATCTAATCTCCTAAACAGCTAAGTGGATTTGGGTGCAGTGTCTACCACCACACAAGAGTTTTTCGAGCAAGGTTCGAGCTCCGGCATTAATTCTAGGTGCGGAGCCGCCATTGAAAGATAAACATCACATCAGCTGTGTTCGTTCCCGCGCTCAAACTGACGCGAGCTTGGCTATGACTCGTTTGACGTATCGCAGGAGAGGGACAGAAGATCTTCTCTTAATGTTGAGTGAAAAGGACACCTAATAAGAGCATTTTTCTTGTAGTATTCTGAGGCTGTCCCTATCCAATAAAACGCCAGCGGGTACTGCGGGACCCGGCAATAAAAAACGCTTAACCGCCATTGGGTACACGAGGCCCCGGATTCCTTAAATTGACATGATTGACAACGACATAACAGTGACACTTGACATTTCAAATAAGGTTTAACTGTGGCGCGCCACTGCCTATTTTCAATAACAGCAATGCACTGCATTTTGGATAGCAGTAACAATTTGCCGTTCTTTTCATAACGATTTGATGAGACTGAGACTCACCAATATGCTTATTTAGAGCTGCTGTGATAGAGCAAGCTTAAACACATTCTAATCAATCTATAATGTGACTGCTGCGACACGGGTCACCTCTCTGCGAGAGAGTGGGCCGTCATCCACCACGCGGGCCTCGAGCGGGTTGGTGGATGCCACGTTATGTTTTAAATGTTGAGTGCAGTCATCTTCTCCAGCCCTAAGCTTATCCTAATTTATGTAGGGTCGACGCAGCATGTCTTCTTCTTCCATACTTCTATATTACTCGTCATCTCAGCAGTCACCGTCTTTCTAGCCATATCTTCCTTCACACAGTCCATCCATCGTTTCTTGGGTCTTCTTCATATTCTACTCTTATACCCAATGACTATGAAATATTTTCCACAAACCCATAGTCGTCCACTGGGTCAACACTGCGAACATAATTATCGCGAACATCGTGTATCTTTTCAAGTGTCACTTCTGCGTGAAGTAATCTTTTGTGTGATAATCCCGTTGCTATGGTTACTTCCGATAGAATAGCAGCTTGTGACGTAACACGGAGAATGAAATATTGTTCTAATGCGTGACCCAGCTGAATTACCGGTTACAGTTCTACACAGTGTAGTTTCAGGTATTTCAAAATAAAATTTTGTTTCATTGATATAAATGATATGACTGCCTTAATATTTGTACATACAACAATAATTTAACAAAACATCACGCCACGTTCGGGAGAGGTGTATTTTCTGCAGGTGTACCGACAATAAACCAACTGTGTGTAGGTCCAATGTAATATGTGGCGAACCCATAGCCACAAATAATAAATCAATGATTAACTAATTTACAAATACACTATTTTGTTGAATATGAAAGGAGGTGTGCAAAAATATAGCTTGGGATTTCACGTTTCTGCTCAGAAATGATCTAGTAATTTTTAATTTTAATCTTTTTGAATTTCTAAGGTTCCGTACCTCAGTCGGTAAAAACGGAACCCCTATAGGATCACTTGGTTGTCCGTCTGTCTGTCAGTCCGTCTGCCAAAACCCTTTTCCTCAGAAACGCGTAGAGGTATCAAGATGAAATTAATATCAAATACTCAGATCTGCTACCCCTTGGAGCAGTGAAAAACTAAAAAGATATGACCGTTTATGTCACATATTTTGCAATTTCGTTGACCTAGAATAATGAAATTTGGCAAGAAGCGATGTTTTACAGCACAATAAGTAACGGAAAAAATCTGAAAACTGGAAAATATGTAGTTTAATAACAAAATACATACAACTTTATATGGAATCCTTGGTGCGCGAGTCCAACTCGCACTTGGCCGGTATTGCACCAGCTTCTTGCATCGATACTCATCTTAAACACAACACCGACCTAACATCCTACCCCCACAAGAAACAACAACACCTCACGATCCCCACCCTTCAAAACTAAAGCCTCCAATACGGAGTTAAAACAAAGCATTCAGAACAAAGCTCCGGCACTTCCAGCAGAGCACATCTGTGTCAACAATAAGGCATAAGGCAGCATCTGTGGGCCGCAGGTGTAGCGTTACGTATAAATTGTAACAGGCAAATTCCAATAACGTAGGGCTCCGTGGAGATTTAGTGGGTACGACCGTACGACACGCTGTGGTGCGGTGATGGATCGGGAGTGTGAATGGGTTATGGAGAAATTGTTATTGAAATTCTTGGTTTTATTAATGGTCTATTTTTTTTTCGGATGGGAAATCATCAAATGCCTTCTCCCGCTCTGGGCAGAGCGGAAGGGAGTGTCACACTTGTACTGACTAAAACCCATCCATCTTCCTTCCTTGCCCTTTGTGTTCCAGTGCCGCGATATCTCTTTCGAACAGTCCCGCAGCCCTGGCGAACAGTCCCGCAATAGATTGGATTGGTTGGATTTTTCCACTGGATGAACTGACTGTTGAATCCAATCCATCTAAAAAGATGGATTCATCTTTAGGGAATACTGCTTTGAAGTTATCTGAGTATTAACCCACAAGTTATAATCAAGCATTTAGTAACGGTTTTTCTTTAGAGGCTAAAGAGGCTATGGAGCTATTAATACTGAGGCTAAGTTTTGACTAAAATAAGTTTGGGTCTTTTTCGTTCTGGGACGTTTTTTTGTTTTACTTAGATTTTTTTCAGAGATCTACGTGACCTGAGTATGCATATGCTATATCATTTCGTAAATATATAAAATGATAATTAATATGTAATCAATTGAATCGCCCGCATCTTACATTTTTATTTCAGCTGGCGAAAATATCAAACAAATATTGACCCTCAAACGCGATCCATACCCGGACGAAATGCATTTGCTAAGGAAATCAGACGTCATTTGTTTGAGCAATTGTTAATTAATTAATAAAGGTAAAAATGTATTATGCAACTGTGTACGTCACAATTTGTTTTTAAGAACAAATTCTATATTTTAGCCTTAAAGTTAAATAAATAAGTTGCAGATTTCACCTGCGACCATACACCCCCGGAGTATAGGACCAAAAACACTAAATTCGACATTTTCGTTTTGTTTTTATTGTATGGTCCCCGTAACCTATTTTTGTGTCACATATCATTCATTAATCATTTAAAAATTAAATCAAAATAGGATTTAAAAAATAAGCGTGATTCACTCCTCAGTTGTGGATAGACAGATGATCTAACTAAAGACTGAAAATATTCTGAAGGCAATAAACACTAAACAGGGTATTGTGGCGCACTTTAAATAGTTTAACTTCAACCAACTAAATAGGTACTTAAAAAGGTTCCAATTGCTCATTTCGTATGGAGAAGAACCGGCAAAAAGTTTTTTTTTCTTTTTATGAATGGCATCTCGCAGGTCAAAAAAGGTGGTTGTCGTCTGCTTAACCGGACTATCCTTTGGGGTGCTTTGAGTGGGTGTGTAATATATGCCATAATAACAGATAATATATTATAACTTCAAATAACGTTCACATTATATAATTTTCATATGCTGTAAAAACAAATAACTTAATTTCATGTGATCTAATATTACATTTCATATAAACTAATTTGCTCTAATAACATTTAGCATAACGTTCATCTCATATAATTTTCAATAAGTATATTACTCTTTTTATATAACGTTCAGTTGACCTAATTTTCATATTTACTCATTTTCTGCCCAAATTCTGTAGTGAATAAGTAAATATCAGAAAACATCATACTGTTATAACCTCATCTAACCCAAATGATTCACCAACAATAGAAGGGATCCGGTCATGGTTCTAACCTAACCTAACCCAGATGGTTCACCCACAATAGGGGGGATCTGGCACTCGGCGCCCGCTGCCGCGGCACGCTCGCTACGCTCGCTCGCCTTCGTGCGCTAATGGTCATGGTTCTAACCATAGGTACCAAACCTAACCCATATGATTCACCAACCATAGAGGGGATCTGACGCAGGTATGTATGAGGTGACTATGAAAGAACAAAAAAACGTATTAATTCATAGTTATTTATTTATTCATACAACAATGTTATAAGTAGTAGTAGTAGTGTCAGAATTATATTAAACGCTACTATAGATTTGAATATTATACTAACTAAATATGTATTATACTAACTGATTATTAGTTCAAATGTGCATTATAGAAAATGTTTATTAAACCATATAAAATTAGGTAAACTGAAATTATATCAATAATTCATTATATCATTTCGTCGTTATACTAAAAAAAAAAAAATTATTAAATGAAATTAGGTCATGTGATCATTAGAACTTTTGTTATTATGTGTAGCCAGGCGCATACCGGTCCAAAATTCTGCGGTAACATTTTGCAAATATTTGACACTAGCTGATACACGCGGCTTCGCCCACGTGGTTGTCGGTTATCGCAAAGGTAATCATGAAATTTTGATCCGGTTCCCGCAACCCATGGACACAACGCACGCAACCTTCCGACACCTCCAATAAATATCATTATATTTTAGCCAATGTATACAAAAACTTGACAAATCTATCCATTGGTGAAAACAGCATGAAAATCGGCGCAGTAGTTTTTGAGTTTATCGCGAACAGACAGACAGAAACGGCGGAGGATGATTTGGTAGAGTAATACGTCAGGGAAAACAAGCGTGACGTATGGTTTATGTTATGTGCAGACGTAATAAGCCAACACATTTCTACCTAGCTCCCTTTTTACTTCAACCCCATTTCGCGGCGTCCCCGGGTCGTGTCGCAGTCGTCCCGGACAGCTAAAGAGCCCTCAATAACATAAAGGGTTAGATTCGTGAATAGACTGTCGAGTTATTAGATTTTTTCCTACAGAAGTTATGGCGATCGTATTTTCTACACTTCAATTATACTGATGTAGGTCTATCGAATTGTCCCTTCGCGTGATTTAATGTTTCTGTTGTTTTGCCATCCTGAACGTTTAGCTTCTAAGATTTCTAAGCTCATTTGTAATCGAAAAATCTTCAAAATATATAATTACTGCATAATATTAAGTTGCTGGAATTAAAAGATTTTTAATTCAACTTACCGTATGCAGTTCCAAGTTTTTGAAGTGAAAACTTCTTTAGCATCGTTGTTGATTTGAAAGCCGATGAAACGAAAAAGCGACGGTAAAAAGAGACAGACACTTAAATTCATAGAATAGGTTTATCTTGAAGCCAAAATTTTTGAAGGTTTCACTTATACCACGTGTGAATTGCAAACATAACATTTTTCTGCATTTTTTTGCATTTTTCTTTTTTTTTATTGTGATAGACATAATAGGTTTTTACATCTGTGCTGTTATGAAGTAGGTAATAGCACAGATCTAGACAGTTATATTATTGTAAAAGTAAACCTAGGATATACGGTAGGCCACGGGTCATTCATTTGCTATCAGTTTCTCCTTCTGCCTTCATATCATTCCTCTCCCTCTCCATCCATCAACATTTCACAATACCACTGATGATTAAATATCAATATTTTAGTCCTCAGCTCCTATAAATAATTTTTAAAGGAACAGCATACCCAGCAACAGTGACAGACCAGCACTATACTCGAGTGACGTCACAAGGCGTTCGGTTACATTGTTTTTGGCGGAATGGCGGTAACACCTGTGTCAACCGCGCGGCGCGTGCGACGCCGGCGCCGGCGCAGGGGCCCCGGTGTGCGACTTACGATCTTTCATGTTTAACGTGTATATTTGTGGTAGATTTCTTACAATTATAATAAAATGTTCCACAAAAAGTTAGAGCGATAAAGTTTTGTCGGTATTTTGTAGGGAGAGAGTTATCCCTCCAAGTCATTAAGAAAACGCTACTAGTAGCAATCTTGCTAACAGAATTACAAATACAACACGACAAATATTGTTTATTGTTTTATTATAATTATGCAAGAAATGATTATGTATCTGGAAATTAAGAAACCCATATATCCTTGTTTACCATGACATGTGGTAAGTTGTTGGGGTGTTGCTGATTTTGGGAACGTGTAGAGTTTTCCCTTGAAGTTTTCAGATGAAGATTGCGGTGGTTTAAAGTTTAAACTAACATCTTCCTTGTGAAAAGCAGGGTCATCAGTGTAACATCTGGTCCTTTTGACACCTACCAAGTCTTCAGTCAAAAGGACCATGATTCTTTCTTCATACAAACCATATTTATCGCCACGAACTGTGATAGAATGTTCCTGACAACAGACATTTGGATTAATATTGTTTTTGGCGGAAACATCTGCGCAAACACTCAGCGCGTGCGGCGGCTGCGTCCGCGCACTCGTGCACTGTCGGGTTTTGATGATTTCTGTTATTTGTTCTACTTGCATGTTAATTTGGGAGTTTTCATTATAATATATCTACTCAAAATGAACATGCTACTAGAAGCATCTTATTTATTAAAAATATTTTTTTTTTGTCCCAAATAAGATTCATGAAAGAGTAACTACGTAAACTATAGGTGATTACCACTTGCGTGTCGACTAAGGAAACGCTAAATAAAATGATGTCCAACGACAGCCGAATATTGGGCCGGAGCAGCGGCTACTGCGAAATCAACAGCGATAACGATAATGGAAACGTCATAAATGATTGACAATGACATAAGGTACCGAAAGTCTTATGTCAGTCCTGTCAATCTTGTTGAAAGTCGTTGCAGAACTAAATAACGTTTCGAAATTCTCAGTTAGTGTTAGTGAATGAGCTACCCCCAGAGTTGATATCGCATGTCAAATCTTAACAAACTTCAAAATGTTCTAAAAAACACACCTCTCATGTGTCCATAGCGAATTTTTGCGTCTATGGAATTTCCTATGGGTGTAAATATGTGAGAATGTCACTCTTTCAGTTTAAACTCGTTTTATTTTTTCAAATAAAAATCTATATTTGTTATATAATTGTGAAACGAAAACAACTGTCGACAAACTGTTTTGCAGTTTGGCATACTTTTTGCATACGTCATTGATATGACAGATTTTTTAATAAATAAATAAAAAAAAACTCGCTAAGTTGAGTTTCAACTTCAAACCCAGCGTTTTAAGTTACCTATGGTCCTCCTAATCTTTTTCCCTACCCATTCATCTCCTTACCTCAACAACTACACTTGTAATCTGTAACCTATCAACCCCACACCTGGTTTTTATTTAAAGCCCAGTGGCCGAGTGTGGCGTGAAAGAGATGCATTTAGCCGCGTCGTCAACAAGCCACACGGCTGTGCACAGCTGGGCTCTTAGCGTTATTTATACAATGGTGGATTGCGCTGTTAGTGTGTTAGTCTGTTACCAGCACCGATGGCAGCTGTAATGGGCTCTGACGTCGGTATAATGTACCCTGAAGTTGTTGCTAGTTGTAGCATAAGAGGAATTATTTTTGTTAGCAAAACCTGATGTATTTGTAAATGCCATAAAGGCAAAAATAATTATGGAAATACAAGTAATGATAATATTGTAATTACGCAGGTCAAATTCCAATAAGTCGGGGGTAAAGAATGAATAACCCAGCCCATGTTGGGCGCCAATAAATATTCTGGACTGTGTAAAGTAAAACCTTATTTAATAAACATGACAATAAGATATATAGCACTACGATTGCCTTAATTTCACGAGATGGCTTTTTATGTATGACCACGTACCTACAGAGTACCTATTCCGGTTTTGTCACCAACATCTTCAGTACTTCTTTCTACGTAAAACCTCACTACATTCAAGCTCCGCGCAGTGCACCGCTGTTCCGCATCAGCATCATTAGGTGCTCTCGTTAAGGTACGCGTAATGGCGCGATTAGGAGCTCCCTGCTGAGCTCAGCACCTGCCGCACTAATTATACGATGATTTAAACGTTTGCTTTACAAGAGTTATCTGCGGAAGGAATGGCCAGTCCTTTAAGAGGGAAGTGCCAGCAGGGTAGCCCGGCCGCCGGTTAGCTAAATCCAATTTTTCTCCTACAAATTGCAAGAAACTTAAGAAAATTTGAATTTCGCGGGCTACCTTAACGCATCCTTCAGGTGCTAATAATCATTGACTGTGTGAAAGTGCTTGTGAATGGGTTTTGTATTATGGTGTAAGTAATCCATTGGTGCGTGTATGACCAGATATATGAACGTGAACGGGTCAAAAGAAGTATGTAGGGATCGTAGAAGGTGGCGTTCTGTGGTTTTGCTTACCCCCATGGGAAAACGCCATGAGGGTATGGTATATATGTTATCGATTGGTCTTATGTAGTAAGAAGAAGTCGTTTGCGGTGCACAATCATGCTCAAATAAATAACTGTAAAACTGAAAAGACAAGGCAGATGATGAGGTTTTGTGGCTAACTTCTCTTTTCCAATAGCCAATTCAACATGTACTTTGCAAGTTAGTGCTCCTAAACGCTCAAGCTAGACAAGACAATGTCAGTTGACTGCTAACTTGCACGCCGGCATGGTGAGTAAGAGACCATTTATCAAACGCGCACCACACCAGAGCAAACGGTCTCAAATCGAGCCGTAAGTTGCTCTATGGTCACTCTGCTGCTAAACGCTTAGGACCATAGACTACAAGTCATCGTTACTTATCTACTAACCCTCACGCCGGCGTGGTGAGTCGGTGACAATTTATCACGCGCGCCACGCCAGTGCAAACGGACTCCAAACGAGCCCGTATGCGGGACGGAGCGGTACCGATAGTAAATTAAGTGAAATAATTTGTGGTTATATTCCAGATATTGAGAGAGTAAAAAAAAATCCGGCTAAGTGCGACACGCACCCAGGATTTTGTAGCACTCAACAATATAATGAGAATATTTTGAAGGCTCATCTATATGTTGTATTGTAGACAGACAGACATGACGAATCTACAACGGTTCCGTTTTTTGCCTTTCGGCTACGGGACCCTAAAAATAAATGATTTAATGGTCAGTTATTATTACAGTCTCAATTCAAAATATGTAACACCAAAACGCAAATCAAAGAAACACCTGTTATTCCCGGTCAAAACTTTAATTAATAGAATTGCTATGAAAGATGAAAGTATTCCTTACCTTTCCGTAGATAACTCAGAGATGGCTAGCTCAAAGAGAAAGAATACAAAAAAAAACACATCACACTCCACCCTGCTTCACACGGCGCCAACTGTCGGGGCAAAATCTTATCTTTCAAGCTTACACATTAACAAAATTTCATCAAAGTCGGTTGGGTAGTTTCGGAAATGAGCGTGTTCGAACATGAGTAACATGACACGTGACTTTTATATGTAAAATTCATTTTTATATGTATTAAGATTCCCGATTAGGCAACAAATCTCTCTATGGTTTGAAATAATTACAACAGGAAAAAACCATTGTAATACGCAATTTACCTTATAACCAGAGTACAGCGTTTTTTTTTATTTTAAGATTAAGTAGGTCGTTTACTACTACTACTTTACTACAAAGAAAAAATACAAATAAATGAAAGTCCTCGCCATTTTGTCTGCCGACGCTCCTCCGAGCTCCGGCCCGCATGTCTGTGATAGGCTCACAACTCTCGATCATGGGGGACAGTTTTATCTCGCTGGGACTGTTTACAGTAATCTACATTTAATTGCTCGCCATGCTGTGGGACAGGGTACAGGGTACACGAGGGGGATATGGTGCAGGTTGATGGTGAAGAATGAAAGATTAGGTGTGTAGAGATGTGAAATGATACATAACATGTATGAGTCGTAATACTCAATATTATTTATTACTTACTACCTTTTGCTTACGACTTAGCTCTCGATATGGTCGAAAATTATTCCAGGAGAACTTTAAATACAGGGTGTAAACGGACTCTTCACGAAGCCGTCAATCAAGCATTACATCAAACTAAGTAACTTTACGCAAAAATTATTGCTGGGAAACGACTTTTTTTTTGAGCTGAAAACGACACCCGGATATAATGTAGCTTCTATGGTACCTTCCTATTAAGAATTTTGAGAATAAAATTAATAATAATAAACATAAAATAATAATAATAACTAATAATAAATGGCCTTATTTTCTTATGGCTAAGAGCCTCGACGACCATCTTTCGAGGCTCTCCTTAGGCAGTTGGATCAAGGGCCTGATTCAGAAGGCAGTACTCCTCGATACGGCTCGCATTGTGAGGAGGTTCCTGTCTCTGGAGCCCTAACCACCGGTAGCTTGAACCCTGTTCCCGGCACCGGCGGCGCTATTTTTTTATATTTTTAAATGTTTTTATATGGTTTTTTTAAGAAATATTTAAAAATGTTAAAAAATGTGTATATATAAATGAATAAACGGAATACTAATAATAAAAAAAATGACTAACTAACTACTAATAATATTTTAATTTAATAATAATAATTATTATTATTTTTATTTTTTATTTTTTTGGAAGAATTTTTGGATGCGGATCCGTAAGTCCGAAGTGACCCGTAATGAAAATGTAATGTTTGGAACATTACATTTTAAAAGTTTAAATGCCAAAGTGTCGGGACCTCATCGCAATAATCAGTAGTGGAGGTTCCTCAAATATTCAGAGTTCACCTAAACAGGTTCCATTATTAATTTATATCAAGTTGATGATTAGCTTCGGTACCCGTATAAAAAGCTAGTAGAATTTTTATTGGGAGATTTCATAATAGACCTCGATGAAAAAATAAGTAGGTATTCAATATAGCTCCACATGTGGGCATACCCGCAGCGTTGAGTCTGATAAACGACTTGTATATTATGTAATGCGTCACACATTCTTTATCACTATTTACTTTATTTCCACACAAAGTATAACCTAAATATGTGGAGACAAGATTAACCTTTTGGCAAGATGGTTAAAAATCGTCACTTTTTTGCAAGGGGTGCAATTATTATTCTTACAATAAAATGATCATGTTCTTGAGTAACTGGGAGGGTTACATTCCTGCGTGGAACCGCAATATTGTAGATATTTGTATTAATTAGAACGCCAATTATATATATAAATACTTATCACAAATAAAAACTGCGCTATTAGCTGAAACTATAAGCTTATATCTACACTAATAAATAGCTTTATATTAAACACAGAGAGGAGAACATAAAGTGTTTCCCGGATAAAACAACTGATAAATGATAAATGATGTTTATTTTGCAAGTAGGTTTTTACAAACACTTTTACACGTCATGTTTTTTAAAGCTAGATGGGGCCGGTGTTTCGTACCTGACTACTCCGAGAAGACGCTGTCTATTTATAGAAGTAAATAACAATATTCGTCTCGACTCCGACACTAACAAGCATGCGGGGTTATCGACACAAGCCCGCTGCGTCATCATACAAACAAAAGTCGTTTCGAAACGACCTTCTATCCGTATCGACCAATCAGAGCCGTCCCCCCGCAGTCGTCCCCCGCAGTCGTCAGGCATGCCAGTTACTGCGCAAAGCCCGCGCAAAACACACGCGCCATGAAAAAAGATAGAATGTCAGAGCGACTGTCAGAATTACAAGTGTTCGAATTAGTTAAAATATACAAAGAATATGACTGCCTATGGGATGTTACGAACGAGAATTATAAGAATAGACAAGTTAGAGACAATGCTTATAAAGAAATCTTGGAGAAACTTAACATTCCCAGGTTAAAAGTGTCAGATATACCGCAGAAAATAAAGAATTTAAGGACGTCGTATTATACGGAGCTGAAGAAGATTGAGAATAGTGCCAGAGCAGGAGGGAAGGTGTATAAACCTAAAGTAGCATGGTTCTCGATCGCTGACGAAATGTTGCGGAATATATCGAGCAGCCAACTGTTGTGGAACCCAAATGATATGAAAAATGTTGAAACTGTAAGTCAAAATCATCGATTTTGTAATAAGATTTATCTTTATGATGTCGTGTTATCTTATACTTAATATCTGTGTGATGTTGTGTTTGTTATCTTTGAGGGAATTATATAAATGTCAAAAACCTACCAAGACTAAGGGGGCTTTTCCACCAGAGATGTTCTATGTTACGTTGCTATGGATGCGTTTGATATCCACCAATCATATTCATTGGTGCACATAGAAAAGCACCCTTACATCCGAATCTATAAACAAGTCAAAGTGACTACTTGAGTAAAAGTAATTATTTAAAATACGATTTTTATTGTATAGTTTAGTAATTGCTTGAAGTTAGAATTCTTAGCTTTGCTTTCTTTGACGGTTCTTACTTCGTTAAAATTCTTGTCAATTGCATAAAAATAGTTGCTTAAGTAATTACTTTAACTTAACTAAAGATACGGGTGTGAGTCCCGTATTAGAATAGAATTTTCTTTATTCGAGTAGGTATCCATGACTCAAAACTGTTGTAAAACTTAAGACTATGTTAGTAAACACTGATAAAAAACAAACAACACAACACGGTGGATCACTGCTATGACAACCCATGAGTAATTGCACAACATCGACCCACATAAACACAGTCAAGGCGACTAGCAATCATGCTTAGGATACTGTTGGTGCTGCCCCACACCCTGCGCACCAGGGATCCACATGCGCGTTTGTTACAGAACGTCACTCAAGACTGAAGCATTACTTAAAAATAGTTTCAGCCAATCAAATGGCTTGAATCTAGTTTCAAGTAATGCTTGGGTATTGAGTGACGTACTGTTATACGGGCCTAAGGCTAACATCTTTATAGCGAAGTTAAACTTAACTCAGCCGCGCTTCATCCGAAAATAAACCATATTAGTATGAAATTAATGTGCATATTCCTACAAGCGACTGTGATTAAGCCTATCATACGAATAAGAACATTCGGTTTATAGGCATATGATTCGTTTTCTGATGAATTGCGACCGAGCTAAGTCTGAGTTCATTCTATAGATTTGCCTTAAAGTGTCACTGTTAAAGTGACATTTCATGGTTTTCGAAAAAGTCTGATATAAATATATTCGGGTTTGCTGCATTTAAAAAATCGATATATTCTGTATATTGGAATGCGATGCGCTGCGTGTCAGTGCGTCGTTATACTTGTTATTATTATTTAAGTTTTACCGTTAATAACATTCTCTCTACGCTGCTCGCTGTGGGTTCGATTCCCATATTATTATACGAAAGATTATTTTCTATTTTAAAAGGATTGGTTTTATATTAATTACTTCACACTTTTTACAGGAATCAGAACCAGAGCCACTCATTACAAAAAACAAGACGTATTCACGTCAAGAAGACGATACGCAAAAAACAATCGCAACTTTACATAAAATGGCTACAAAAGTAACTCCACAGACCACATCTCCTCAAAGAAATGAACCACAGATTAAATATTACGAAGAGGATGAATTTGACGTTTACGGCAAATACATAGCAATGAGTCTACGATCTATGCCTGAGGAAATGTCAATTATAGCAAGAATGGAGCTACAAAAAACGATGGCTGATATTCAATTAAAGGTTTTAAGGAAAAATAAACGAGATACAAGTCCAAATGAAGATGGTCCTTCAACTTCTAAAATGGAAGAAGATCCTTTAGAAGACACAGTGGATGATGCAGTGGAAATGGAGCCGCATTTCACGTTAAATGTCAAAGTAGAAGAAGGCGACGACTTATAAAGGAAGATGAGGGCTTTTGTATTTGTGATAAGATTGATACAGTTGTTTTACAGTTAGTAACCCAATACACACCTTAAAGTTATGAGAATAAAGATCAGTGTTATTTGACAGACTTGACAGTCGCAGTAACCGAAAAGTAACCTTATAAGAATGGTTATAACGATCACAGTCAAAATGACAATGATCCCGAATAATGATTCCTAATTAGAAGTAAAGTAACTGTGAATGAACAGAACTTTAAATGTTGCAGTACCGGTCGATTTCATAAACGCATTGAACTGAGTTTTAAATAATTAAATTAATACGCCTCAAATTGTATTTTAAACTACGAAATTGTTGAAATTTAAAAATAAATGACTATAGTTTGGCCGCTGAGAGAATGCGTTCCTGAAGTCTGTCAGTTGGTCATGACTAGTGATAGGCAATAAGTAACACTATTAATAGATATGTTTTTCAACCGACCCATAACCAGAATAACATTAGCTTTAATACTTGTTTGTCTGGTTTCTTATTTCTGTATTTAACTAGCGTGAAGAAAATAAAAATGCACTAGTCATAATTTGAAATATTGAATATAAAATAAAACAATAATATTTTGAGTAGTTGCGACTGGATTCAAATTTGACAAATTTAGTCTGAATCCGATTCACTTGAGGAGGTGCCGTCTTCATCAGCTTCGCCAAAGCGTATTATTATATAATTATCAATCAAAGTATTAATTCGGTCAAAGTTTTCGAAAATTATAATTTTCGTTTTTTCGACGACCTTTGGCCAGTCATCTTTTGTGACTTTCCCGCAGCTTTCTTTTAATAGGTTCATCATCTTCTTCGTGCCGTATGGCGAATCATTCATGCATTTTATAATTATAATGAAAAACGTATTATTATATAGTTTAACGACAGATAACGTTTCAACTGCCTAGTTATTTTTGGCACATCCCTACAAAAATTGACATTTGACGTAACCTTGTAACAACGCAGGATGAATTATAAAATAGCGCGAAATTATAAGATTGATTGTTACGTGATTTAATGATATCGTTTTTAATAATATTATTTGTTAATAGGGCAAAAAAACGATGGTTATATGTTTATCGTAAATTCTTCGCCACTTCAAAGTTACATCGTCCTTTCGCTCACGACCTGTCAGGAATGCATTCTCTCAGCGGCCAAACTATAAGATTGTTTTTTAAATGTATGTAATGATCTATTATTTAATAACCCACGTTTTTGAATGAATTAATGGAAGAATATTACTGTAGACTTCATGAGTGAGTAGTTTGAGCATTACCGTTTTGTCTGGTCAGACAGATCGCAACTTCGATTAAAAACAAGTAGTATAAGTAATAGTTTAACGTGACAACGTCATAAAATCAAGTGGAAGAGAGATAGATGCGGCGCCTGCGTACAATGAGTATGTAGTATATACACCCACATTTCGCCAGTTATGTTTAAGTCCCATGTAATAGGGGGGAGTCTATTACCATCAACTGGGCACAAATCCAGACTCCGTGGCTGCTACTGATCCGAGAGTCAATTGAGAGAATTATTGTAAATTCGTTGATTACCTGTGCTTCAGTCTTTTTTAAATTATTTTTAATCAAAAACGTTGTTCACTCTTGGTCAGAAAGTCGTAATTAAAACATTTTAACAATCCGTGAAATCTGTTGTTGAAATCCCCATTACTGCATTTTGAATCTCAGTCTATAGCGGAACTAGTGGGAAATAAAAAGTTCCAATCGTCACCACTGGGGAGGAACGAAAAAAGTTTCGTTTTTCCCATTCGTACCCAGTGGGAACGACGAGGTGGGGACGACCGGGAATAAACCGTTTCATCGACTTTCAAATCACAACGATGCTAAAGAAGTTTTCACTTCAAAAAAACCCTGTGTTGGTCTCTACCCACAGTACCCACCCATCAAACCAAAGAAACCGTAAAGCAACCTCAGGTGTAACAGTATTGTCATTGAATTAGCGAGTCCATACGGGGCCCGCATCGTGTCGCCGGACGCCATTGTCGAGTAACAGATAAACTTGTAGCGAGGATATGAGGGTACCGTGCCCCTGTGCGGTTTATACTGTGCTTCTTTAACCTTGGTTAAGTGGTCAGATGAGTAGACTGGGGACTTGCGACTATAACTGTACAAGGATCTTTTTGCGCATGGCCAAAATCGGAACTAATGCCACTATCTTATTTTATCAATACATTTCACAAACAGCGCCAGCATCATTTGGGTGCCCAAAGATCCATGTAACACTGTCATACCTATCATTCCCGTACCCGACGAAGATGACTTCAAGACTGACAGTTGACTAAAGCTCTATATACATTATCCATTTGTGCCTGTCCGTTTGAGCAAGGTTCTGGCTGCTCGATGTAAATCAAAGTACAAAGGTTCACACGGCAGCAAACCACATATTATGACCAATTGCCATGTTTTGTACGGGTTAGTCATGTTCATATTTTTTTATTTTCTTGACACAGGCATTTTCCTGTACATATAGTTTTCATTATTGTCAATCAATAGAATCGTGTACAGACGTGGCAATTGAATGACTTTCTCATTTCTCATCAGAACTTCATTGAGGTTGTTTTACATATTCGTGCGAAATGACGTTTTTCAAAATGGCTAATGTGTTGGAAGCTTAATAAACTGATTCGACTACTAGTGCCATTGTTTCCTAAATTTGATCATTTTTGGAACTGTTCATTTCCGACATCTTTGAATGTGTTCCACTGTTTACTACATAATATACTTTTTGCTCTCCTGTTACGGGGCCCTTTTAAACGGGCCACCATTACTCTTTCAACAGCGTTTCCTAACGAAACCCGATATTTAAAAAATATGCTGTAATTTCACCGAGATCTATCTTTTGAGAGTATTTTTATGAATGAACACGAACTCTGTACATGGTCCCCAGATTGCTTGAGTTATGCCATTCTTCTTTTGTTTGTAAGTTTATATGTAGGTAGGGTGTAATATCCGGAACTAATGATCCAATTCTAAAAA
This sequence comes from Lycophotia porphyrea, assembly GCA_950005105.1. Taxonomy (NCBI): domain Eukaryota; kingdom Metazoa; phylum Arthropoda; class Insecta; order Lepidoptera; family Noctuidae; genus Lycophotia; species Lycophotia porphyrea. The sequence goes on from OX465406.1 coordinate 15,024,998, forward strand.
CTCTTTCACTGGCAGAAAGCTACATTATAGTGGGTGCTATAGGCTATAAATTATATTCATATCATGTATCTTAGCCGAGCTATCACAAGTTTTGCGGTCGAAGTCGCAGGCGAAGTGTTAGTGAAAGATACTTTGTAATATGCCAACAGTCATTGCGACGCGAAGGTATTACACGAAGGAAATAAGTTAGAGGTGCGTAACTGAGCTTGTAAACCGGGATTTATAATGTTAAAAATATATAATGTTTTAAATGTTACAAATCCTACGTGGATCTGACAAAACATGACATGACTAAGATTGTCTTACCTCATCATCTGCTTAGCTTTTTCCCAACTATGTTGGGGTCGGCTTCCAGTCTAACCGGATGCAGCTGAATACCAGTATTTTACATGGAGCGACTGCTAAGATTGTCTTGCCTGGGACTGGTCATCTCTTAGCTGTCACGATTTATTTTAATTAAGTACTTTATTTTTAAATTATTGTTGATTTATTCTGTTACTCTGGACGCTCTTAATTCGCACGCCTCTTTACATCGTTCTCACATACACGTATAATCTCAACATGAATGATGTAACCAAGATTTTGTAATAATATTTTGATTGAAAAGAGTGTCCATGGAGTTTCTTGCCCATTCTTCTCCATAGAGATCTACGCTTTGGAATGGGCAACTACAGTACTTTCACAAGTTATTATGCCTTGTGACTGTGACTGTAGCTTAGCCTTCTTTGTTTTCCGACATTCAAAAGTGCCTGTAAGGGTCTAATTGAAATAAATGCTTTTGAGTTTGAGTTTTGAGTTTGCCTATATACTCTTTTTTCTTTTGCTCCGGACAGCCTTATTCGTGTTCCAAGCAAAAACATTGACCAACAATGATATACCTAGGTATTGGGTGATGCTGACCACCCAAATCCACTTATATGCTTTTCCTCACTTCGATTGCGAATATAAATTACTAGCGGACGACACGCGGTTTCACCCGTGTAGTTCCTGTTCCCGTGGGAGTACGGAGATAAAATAAGCCTATGTTACTCGCTGATAATGTAGCTATCCAGTGCTGAAAGAATTTTACAAATCGGTCCAGTAGTTTTTAAGTTTATTCGTTACATACAAAAATAAAAATCTTTCCTCTTTAAGTATAGGTTATGGATACTAATCATAAAATTAACTAGGAATACCTGGGTGCGCCTATCATCATCATCATCATCTTCCTGCCCGTCTCCCATGTTACTTGGGGTCGGCGCAACACGTCTTTTTCTTCCATTCTCCTCTGTCAATCGTCACGCTATCATTAACTTCTTTTACTTTTATATAATTCCTCACACATGCCATCCATCGTTTCCTTGGTCTTCCTCTCCCTCTCCATCTGGGTCATTTATCTCATCTCTATACCTAGGTCTATAACGTTGATAGTATTCGCCACTTCATTACTTCACTAACCCTAATAATCAGAATCCCTAGAATCCCTTAAACATGTTTGTCAATATATTGAGGGTAGTTCGCTCTGAGTGAGCGCGCGGCGGCAGGGTGGGGGTACAATCAATCGGTAACAGGCATTAATCATGCAGCACACCTGTCGAGCGGTCGTCTCTGCGTGAATGAGAAGAATTGCATTCGAATTGAATTAGGTCATTTTTAGATTGTGGCGTAGATTGTATTATTATGTTTAGAGAACCTTTGTTTTCTGGTTACTACTTCGTTCTCAGCAGTTCTTGGGTTATGGTACGGAGGCTGGAAATAATAAGAAATGTCGTTGTGTAAACCCACAGTGAATAATGTATGAAAATTAAACGGTAGAAAAAAGAATTTAACATATTCGAGTCCACCCCCGTTTCATAGAGCACATGTGCCATCCCACCATACATATTATTGCAAGTGGAATAGTGGACCCTCCAGGTGGGTTATTGCTTTACTGCGTTGATCTTCGTATACATTTCAACTGCTTTCAGCAACTGTGTTCTAAGCGTTTTGCGTCCGGCAATTTCTCTATTCAATAAAAAAAACATAATCTACTCTCAACCCTTGACTTTTAAACATAAATAAGACTACTTTATTAACCCATTCAGTGCCCAGAACCCAGCATATGAGTCGAACAATAATTTGTTTTGTTCGCACAATCCGTATCCGTAGCTATGGACTCGCTAGTCGGGTTCTGGGCATGAATACAAGTCATCTATAGTTCATTATAACGACGACTCGGATTCGGGTTGTGGGCACGCGAACGAAATTCACGAAGTTTTCGCGAAGTACTGGGCAGTGAATGGGTTAAGTTGCCAGTTACAGAAATACCAAATAATAATTATGGTATTGCTAGTTACAATGAATATCATGTAAACAAAAAAACACGTCCACAACACTTGAAACCAACAAACCAATTTTCAATTTGAAAATCAAAACACCTGACTTTGTTATCTGGCCTCCGCTTAGCTGATTGGTTCGGTTTTAATCAAACTTTTGCGCGGGAACCGCTGCCGCTGACAGCTCGATTATGGCGCCAAACGGGATTGCGCTTAAACATACTCGATTATGACCAAAAACTGTGTCGGCCATGTCACTTGCATGCTTTCTTTGTTCTCTTTGGTTTTTATTTTGTTGTTTAAATGTGGCCGACTTTTGTAACGTTTTATGTTTTTACAGAAAAATAAAATAAACAGACACCCTATTTTTGAGTTTAGTTGTTCATTTATTATTATTTTTAATAGTCTTATATAACCCACTCTTTGTTTTTTTAAGGTAACGTCCGTAACGTATATCAGTTACGGATTCAGAAGTGCTGTGGGTAACATTCTCGATTTTGGGCAAAAACTGTATCGGCCATGTCATCTACATAAATATGCATTCTTTGTTCTATGTGGTTTTTTGTTGCTTTTTTTATTTTGAGGTTTGAATGTGGCGTTTTCAATTTGCTTGACTTTGTATAATATCTGTAGTTCTGACTGCATAAATATGCATTTGTAATTATTTATTTCGATATGAGCCGAGCTAATTACTATGACATTTAAATCAAGTTAGATTTTATGTACTTTATTTTCTATACTTGTAATTTGTATGGTCCTGGTATGGTCTACACAATAACGAGTATTCTATCTTTTTATCTTTGTTGTTTATATATTCTCTTGAATAAAAACCCTTTTTACTGGCTGTTGTAAATGCTTGAACTTTATAAACAATAGCCAATCAAATCAGTTGATTTGTACGACACTGACAAAATATTACATTAGGCAGACTTTTCAGAGAACGCAGGTTAAATATCGAAGAGGCGGGCATGTCCTTCAGTATCAGTGTTCAACCATTTTCTGGCTTCTTTGTGTTGGTTTACTTTGATAGATTCAGAGTATAGTCAAGGGCAGAGCGCTCTCTCTGAGAAAAGGTGAATATCAATGTGTTTGAGAATACCTGCTCTTGTTAGCTGCAAGGCATATTTGCCAAAAGCCACAGGAACACACTGGACCATAGGGTAGCTTTTCCAATAGTTTCTATAAAGCAAGGTTGTTGGAAAATGACAAAACCCGCAAACTAAAATTCTAGATTTCGTTCGTAAATCAATAAATCGTCAGTTTACTTTTACATCAACAGCTGTCAATCTGTCATTCCCCCACATAATCCGCCATATTTATTTCTGTCCAAAATTTCTGGCAAAATGTTCAAATGTGTTTATCCCAAAATTCAGGCACGCGAACTCCGCTCACTGATGCAGTCAATAGATCATCAAGTGCACATGAGACAGGGCATGCGGTGCAAGATGGAAGGTGGGCCATTGTCTGTGGGGACACCCCATACACACTTGAGATCTGAGCCGTAACACTGACCTCGAAATTAAAAATAAAACCAAAAGAGTAGCACATTTTCAGAACCTGCTTTTACAAAATTAACATTTTTATTCTGTTAAGTTAATTATCAAAACATATCTGTTGGATGTTGGTTTGAAAATGGAAGAATAACAGACAGCTGGCAATTTTCCCGCGCTTCGGAGCCGTTGCTATGGCAACGTTAAACAGTTCGTTATTCTTCGAGTTAGGTACTTTTTGTGGTTATCTAGTTTTCGTGCTTCATAAATATATTCCAAGTTAAATGTAGGTTTTGTTTCTAACGGGCAAAACAAACCTACAATCGACTTGCAAATCATAACTTTTGATTTTCCTTCTGAGCAAAACCAATGTCCATTGCAGCAACATCGATGTTGTAGTTTCTTTTTTTCAAAAGGGCCACGGCATCGTTTGTTTGTGCAGTTTACTTCCAATAAAAAATAAAAAAAGCTATGGACAAACCCACACTTTACAACAACAATAAAAAAATATCTGTGGCAAAGACAAGCTTCCATACAGCCAGTCCCACTTTTAACAAGGAGGTATAGTACGAAACAGGTACGATGTATAAGCTATAATCCTTGCTTAGGCCGCTCCAAGTGTTGAGCCGATGGTCTGCCAGTGACAGCTCGATTACGCCCCCCGCCTCCCCCACCCTGCCGTACCGCGCCGCCCCGCAACCGCACCACTCCGCAACTTCAGGCTGAATGTTTGCATTCGGTGTTTTGGGTTGAAAAAAAAACTAAAATATGGGGTGGAATAGGTCAGCCTGGGCAGTGAAGGGTGTTTTGGGATAATAGGTTAAATGATAGATTGGTTTATTGATGTTTTGTGTTTGGTAAACAAAGAATTGGCTAGGTTTGTGCTACTTAAAAGAAAATATAAAATACATTTGTCATTTTTATAAAATGAAAGTTCTGAGACAATTGGGTATTTGGTTACCATCTGGTAAATATAATCTTCTATATTTTAAGGCTTTTCCATTATTTCCCACGGGTATTATTTAAGGCGAATAAATAGAGTTTTCGTAAATGTAGCAATAATGGTCGCAGTCTCAAATTGGATGCTGCTTGCAGCCGGTGAACTTCTTGAAATGGTATACGTGTTTCATTTGCGACTGCTACCAAAAGTACAAAAATACTCAATCTTAAAAAAAAAAATAGTTTCAAAATCCAGTCTCAGTCAAATTTTAAGCACATTAAGATTAATTTCAATAAATTAAACCCAAGTCTAGAAAACATACCATAATCCTATGCGATTCTCCATTTCGAAACAGCTTTTCTTTGCCAGTAATATAACATTTATTTATTTATCTATTTACATCTACCATTACAGGATAACCTAATGTGAACATAACATAACATAACATCATTTATTTCCGGCTCAAAGTAGATAATAAACTGGTGCAATGCTTGTCCAATGCATCAATGTAAGTACATCAAACGCAGTATCTTGCCTAAGTATTAAAACAATCGTGAAAACTTCCAAGAACCCTCACCATTTGCAATTCCACCCATCAAAAACAATGGCGACACCTGAATCTTCGACTGTAGTTAATCAAACGTGCTGTAGGGGGCGCAAATTAGGCGGGACGTTGGGGGTGAGAGGGGGTGAGACGTCAGCTGTCGCCGTCAGAGCCAGCCGGTACCGCACTCTTAAACTTTTACATACACCCGATGCTTTGCTTCATATCTTGCGAGATTCAATGATGTTGAAAAAATTGGTGAGTTTGCAGCCAAAAATTGGCTTTATTTTGGAAGTCGGACTGGCTACTGGACAGACTTCAGGCTTATCATGTTACTTTGTAAGTAGATTGTGGAGGTCAGATAGTCAGTCGCTCTATGTAAAATACTGGTATACAGCTGCATCCGGTTAGACTGGAAGCCGACCACTATATAGTTTTAGAAAAGGCTGCGCATATGATGATGTTTTTATTTTCATAATATTAAAAGTTATAAAGTCAGAAATACTTTTAAAATAATTTTAGCTTCTAATTTTTCATAGTTTTGAATGGATTTCCCATTTTCAATACTACAGAGTGTAAACAGACTCTTCACGAAGCCGTCAACCAAGCCTTATGTACATCAAACTAAGTAACTTTACGCAAAAATTAGTGCTGGGAAACGACTTTTTTTTTGGGTTGAAAAAATCACGTTTTACAGTAGTACTCAATGTAACGCATTCAAAACATTGTGCTGATGGATGGATTGAAAAGTACGGGGGTCCTGGAGGTTAAATAAAAAATCTTACATTAAAAACATGTATTTAAAAAAAAACTTGTGAAAAATTGGAACTTTGACCCCCAATATCTCCGTAACTAGAAGGTTCCCAGGTATCTCTCTCTCTAGGTCTAGAACAAAAGAATGACTACAGTGGCGGGGAGAACAAGTGCCTTTCGGCTTCGTTAAGAGTCTGTTTACACCCTTTATATCGTCACAGCGTTTGTGCCCGGTTGATGACAATAAGCCCGTGCCATATAACATGGGGCTTAAAAATAAGTTTTAGTTAACAGTACGATAGAATACACTTCTGCTTAATGCGTGCAATGCAAGCGTAGTGTTATGTTATCGAAATACAAGATGTCAATATCAAGGCGTTAAATAGTTTTAAATAAAAACAACTTCATTGCAGTTAAAATATCAAATCAAATCAAATCAAAATATTTATTTGCAAGAATATGGTACATAAGATGTTACAGTAATTTTGTTTCAGCATATCCTGCCATAACATGGCGTGCAAATGTATTCACTATGTCAATAATGTTAGTCTAGCTTACAAATTACAGCTTCTATTGATTTGTCTTCTAAATAGTCCTTAATGGTATAATAGCTTTTATATAGTAATAGATTAAAAAGTCTTTTTTAAATATTGTCAGTAAGAGAAGGTAAGTCTTGATATCATAAAATAGCTCAAAGAAAATCCTTTACACTCTAAAGTTTGGATAGGCAGTCAATCGCACGCCTCAGTCCATTACAGAGCTACAGTGGCTGCATATACTCTGTGCTGTAACTTTAACTGATTTTAATAACTGAGCCAGCTGTTACGGGTAGTCAGCCTCCCCCTTAGTTTGCATTCAGCTATAAATCATTGTTTACTTTGATTTGTGAGTTATTGGCAACTGGTCAAAAACTACTTGATACTTGATACCAATGAATTGTATAACTCAATAGGAAAGAAATGTATATTTCTTCAATAGAAAAGAAATTTGTATTTTTTGTCTTCTAATTGATTCACTTAGCACCAAGATACAGATTAACTATGTACCTATGAAAACTAGCACAAGGTAATATTTTAAGTCACTTATGATATTTTATCTACCAATCCGCACTGGGCCCGCGTGGCCCATTCCCTCTCATAGAGAGGAGGGCTGTGTCCCAGCAGTGGGAACATTCTTATAGGCTGATGATGATGATGATATTTTAACTTGTGTATATAACTAGTGTTCTTACTTATGTTTGACCCGAATCATAAATAATTGTTTATTTATTATAAAAAACCTCTCAAATATTAAAAAAAAAAACTCCTTTTATTCTTTTATTATTATTTGTATGTCTCCTTTTACTTAGTTTCAAGACAAAGGATGTGTAAATATCTGTGATTCACATTGCCACACTGAAATCATACAAGGGTACTTATCGCGGCCACCCGCATTAAGCTAATCAACTAAATACAAAAGATATTAAAATAATATCAAAAAACTCGCCCCCATTTTTTCCGTAACATCGATAATTGTAATCCTTTCCCCCGGGGCGGGTTGTGGGGGTGGACGGGGGTGTTTGGGGGTGGGAACATCTGCGCCGCCATCCCTAGCAGGCGGCTGTCAACCGCAGCGGGGCCAAACCGTTTATTTATTTGAAGACCCCTAAATTGATTCGTTGATACGAGTATGTTCTGCTCAAAATACTGGAGCATTTGATGCTGTTGTGGTCGTCGCAGCAGTTATTGAAGAAGTCTTCTTCTTTATCGTGGCCTCTGACTTGGCTTCACACGCCGGCGAGAAATATCTCTCAGACATGTTGGTTTCCTCACGATGTTTTCCTTCACGATAAATCAGAGGTGCGTGTATTACTTGGTAGTCCAACTATTGAAGGAGTTTTAAAGATGTGTTGATGACAATATTCAACACACTGTACGTATTTTTTTAGTAACTATTAGCAAATTATTTAAACAAAATCATTGACAGTCATCATGTCCATGTAGTTAGTAATTTTAAAGAACGTTACAGTTATCTGGTTCACAAGTAGCGTATCGTTTTCAGATACAAAAGCTTGAAACAATAGTGTACCTGGGACGGGACTCGCTCACCTGATGCTTTGTCCGTACGGTCCTCGATTCTGCAACCCATTTATACTTGGTTTGAAGTGCATTGCTTGGTTAACGGTTTGAAGTGCATTGCTTGGTTAACGGTTTCGTGAAGGATCCGTTTACACCTTTAATTAATAGTCAAAAGTCAATCAATTTAATTCACCCACTTTGTTCATAAAACAAAATTCATCTTTTTTTTTTTTTCAAACTAAGGTTACACATCATCTGCCTAGCCTTTTCCCAACTATGTTGGGGTCGGCTTCCAGTCTAACCGGATGCAGCTGAATACCAGTATTTTACATGGAGCGACTGCCTATCTGACCTCCACAACCCAGTTACTACTGGGAAATACGATACCCCTTGGTAAGACTGGTTGTCAGACTTTTTGGGCCACTGACTACTTTAACGGCTTAACGTGCTTTCCGAGGCACGGAGGAAACTCGGTATGTAATGGGTGGTCACCCATCTACAGACCAACCTAGGCAAGCACGGCTTAACCTAAAGATCGACCCGAGCGGCTGTTATTGTTTAGCCACGAGCTCCTCTTCAAACTAAGGTTACACATGTGGGTAAAACAAAATCTTCTGCCAAACTGCAGGACAGATTGTCGGCAGTGTTCTCGTGGATACTAGTTAGCTCTTAGTTAACATATATAATTATTGCAACATAGAAAGGGAACACAATCTTAGTTTTAATACGATAAATTGATAAGGGGTAGGCACATGGCCTTGTATTTCGTAGTGCGCCGTATGCTCACACAGAAGTACGCACCCTACCACGCCTAACTGCACACATACTCAAGCTGCCCAGTGTGCATTTCTAAAGGGACGTACAAAATTATACTGATCTACAGCTCAAGTATCCGTACATTGCCTCTGCCTTGCCTTTTAACAAGTCTTTTGCTGAGGTCGACTCCCGCAGAAGGTTGGACATGGAGCGACTGCCTATTTGACCAATAAACCAACATGTACCTTAAACACACTCTGAATCACCATCTTTGAAGTCCGTCCACCTCAAGAGTTCCTCTAAACTTATTCTCAATAAGCCAGCAACATGCTACGCTGGCCGGCGACATATTTTTAAAATCGCGCATAAAAATTCGCATTAGCGTTAAGCCTGACGATGTTATACGTTTTCCTAAATGAAAGCCCGTATAACACGCCTCTCGCGGCACATGGCGACCAGCGCGGATGTAGGCGATGCTGGATGGGGTAGGAGCGTGGTTTTGTGCGTAGGATGAGAGTAGAAGGTCTGCAATCGTTGTAAACGTCAGTTCAAAGATGACTATTAACAAAAAAAACGTATTTTTCAAACTTTTTTTTTAATCACACATTCATTGTCATTAGTTGGAGTGCCTCTTTGGTTGAGTGGTTGCAAGCGCGACAGCTGAGCATTAGGTCCTGGTTTCGATTCCCGGGTCGGGCAAAGTATTGAGTTTGTCCATCAGGAATTTCTCTGTAGCAGCCACAGAGTCTAGATCTGTGCCCGGTGGATTGTAATAGACTCGCCCCTATTACATGGAATATAAAACCATAACTGGCAAAATATGGGTGTACTATTAGGTACACTTCTGCCTACCGTACCTACAACCGTGAAGTTAGTTGCGTTTCATTGGTCTTCTTTAAATCGGTTTGTAAGCGTCTGTGTGTTCACAGTGTAAATTCTGAGATCAACATTTATTTGCACGTAATGGAATCTTTGATACCAATTTCAATACTAAGAACTAAAGGGTGCATTTGTAATCAAATTTAACTTAATAGTGTTGTATTTTTGCTACTGCAATTTCTTCAATCGCATAGATCGAAAGCTGTAAACGTTACTAAGCACGTGCAAGTTAGATATGTTCTATCGTGCACTTGTAGTTTGACAGTTGTGTTACATTGACAGGAATAATGTATAGCCACAGTATAAGTATTGTTACATCGAGAGCATAAACCAGGGTCAATTGCAAAGTATAACCAAACGGGTCCCTATTCCGCTGTTCGTCCATCCGTCCGTCTATCTGTCAGCGGGCTGTATCTCATGTCATGATCTGTAATAGGTAGACAGTTAAAATTTTCACAGAATGTCTATTTCTGTTTGCCGCTATAATAACAAATAATAAAAATTAATTTACAATTAAAGAGGGCTCCCCTATTACAATGGTTCGGAATCCTTTATACGCGAGTTCGACTCGCACTTGGCCGGTTGTAATTATTTCTGTCTTTTATTAACAAACCACATCCAGTCTCACAAACTCATTGTCGACATTCATTAAAATTTGCCAAACCCGCGGCGCGGCGCCGTCGGCCGCACCTGACGTCGCCGACCCGCTCAGCTCGTGCCATATACATCGCCGCTTTAGCCAACAGCAGCCAACCGACGCACTGTGCCAGCCCGCAATGTATAGCGTGTGCTGCAATAGTTTGCAACGTAAATATTGCTTCGATGAGAAGGTGAATTTTCGATACATTTCCATTGATTTTCTTTTTAATTATAGTCGTAGTAGAGGTATGAAGTTATTTGGAAAGCTAGTATGAACGAAAGTAATTGAATAAAGGTCTGTTTTTCATTTCCCAGTGATTGTAAGTTATCCTTTTTTGAAGGAAAACAAACACACCACGAAAATTTTTTTCTGTAACTGACCAAAAATTTCTATATAGGGAGTCCATTCTGTTTAAGGCCCCACCTGGGGATTAAATGAGGATGCTAAGTCAGCACCACTCAGCAGTGCGACCACTAGGCTAATACATATGTACATACATAGTTTAACAATTAAAATTAAAATCGAAAATCTGAATTACTCAGTACTACTCACCTATACTAGCTGGGTTATGGAAGATATATATAAGCAGCTGCTCCAAGTAAAACACTGGTATTCAACTGCATCCGGTTAGACTGGAAGCCGAGCCAAACGTATATGAATCAGTGGCGAAGGTTCCATACAACTCATTCCTACCGGATTCCCTTTGAAAAATCACACAAACAAATGGAACACAAATAGACAAATATTATAATCACATTAAAGATCTGTACTACGGCTTACCTCTTACAAAAATTTACTCTTCGCTACTGGTATGAATTCACATTAACATGTCCATGTATAGTACATCACGCATGATACACCCATATTTCACCAGTTTCTAATGGAAAAAGGGTTATTAGGTTTTTCCATGAGAAAAAATATCACTCATTTACACAATGTCTAATTTAGAATCACTCCTCAGAAGTAGAACGGCCGTGCATTAGGGTTCAGTGCGCGGGAACCGCCAGCTGACTGCCTGTGTTGATGTTACATTACCACATCGTAATGAACGCGGTTCCGTACAAAGGCAGCTACCTAACATTATTATACAGCGAGTAACAGAAAGGGTGTAGTCTTACTTTTTTGTGATTACAATGTTAGTTCCATCAAGAAAGCTGTTCAGTTTGATAATATATCTTGGGACAACCAACACACCGCCATCTGATCCCAAACTAGGCAGAGCCTGTACTATGGCAACCAGACAACTGATAAACATACTTATATATTTCTAAATACATACATATTATAGATAAATTTACACCCAGATACATAACAAATAATCGTACTCATCGCACAAAGATTTGTCCTGTGTGGGAATCGAACCCACGACCTCCGTCCTAGCAGTCAGGGTCACTAACCACTAGACCAACAGGCGAATCATCATGATGGTCTACCCTTAAGAAGTATTCCCATTTGAGCACCGATTTCAAGAGCACCAATGCTTAGAGTCAAAGATATTCCCTTTGCTCAAAAGGGAAAATCTTTGTTGCTCTTGAAATCGGTGCTCAATTGGGAATACTTCAGCCTTAAGTATGACTAAACACTTAAAAGAGAAAGTGAGAAATTCCTTATAACACTTTGCCCGACCTGGGAATCGGACCCTGGACCTCATGCTCAGGAGTCGCGCTTGCGACCACTAGACCAGCGAGGTGGTTTTAAAGGAAAGCTTTCAACAGTAGGAATTAGTGGAAAGCAATTATTTGGAGTTCTCAACTGGGAAGAGCTTTTTTATGTAAAAGAACAAAGCTACACTTACAATCACTAATGGGTTGTGGGTGCGTTTACAAATACAATTTTTACATGGCTAAACAAGCAATACTAAAAGAAACCCGACTGGGTAAAAAATTACTTTAAATAAAAACGGAAAAGAGGAAAACAAGTTCAGTCCAGAAGTGTAGAAAGCAATTTAATTTAAACTGCCCTTTAATTTGAAAGCCATATTGCAGTATGAAAAATTTTTTTTTTTTTTTACTTTAGTCTATAGCGTCTCACAGTCGTAATCTTGGTTTTTTTTCACGTCACCTATCTAAGAACACTTGGGTTACCAAGACAAATCTAATGATATGTTAATTAAATAAATCCGTGCAGCGGTTTGGAAGATATGAGGTAATAAAGAATATTACATACATACATACAAGATACGCGCCAAAGACATAACCCTTTTGTTTTTTTTTTTTACGGATGGGAAATCATCAAATGACTTCTCCGGGAGTGTCAGACTTGTACTGACTAAAACCCATCCATGTTCCTTCCTAGCCCTTTGTGTTCCAGGGCCGCGGTATCTCTTTCGAACAGCCCGCAGCCCAAAGACATAACCCTTCCTTGGCAGTCGGGTAAAAACGATTACTCTCTGTATTGTTGTACAATACTTGCACGAAAAGCTTAACTCAGAGTTAAATGCTAACACGAGGTTAAATTCCCAATATTGTATGATAAACTGTCAATTTAACCTCGCCTATTAGCTTTCATTCTGAGTTAAGTTAAGTGGGCCTTATAGGTATGTTGTACAGATACTAACTAACAAATGCCTGCACTGACTGGATAGGTCCACTCAAATCTGTGTGGTTCTTTCTTCAACAGACTATGCAGATTTGTATCTGCATAGTCCTCATGTGAGTTGACCAAGATTATGTCTGGACCTAAAAAGAGACAGTGAAAAAAAGAAAAAAAAAAGGGGTTTTGTTTTGTTTATACTTTCATATGCATTTAGTAAAAATCCATTATTTTGTTATTACAAACATACTTCAATTTTATTTATTTATATAGATTTGTTAGATTGGCTAGCTCATGAGGTAGCTATCACACTCAGTTTCAATCAAACCCCACAGTACTGTTCCCTTTATCTGCTCCACCCGTGTATTATAAACAACATGCTCCCAGCACAATGCGTGCGTGTGACGGAACCAGCTGAGCTGTATTTTTCATCCCCTCAACCTCACCCCCTTGTACTGCATCCCCAGTGTTCACCCGCTATATCAATATGGAACACAATGTTTTAGAACGAGTTGACCAGAGAGTGTTGTAATGATCAATTGTTTGTGGTTCTAATGTTGTGTTAGGTAATGTACAGACGCCAGAACATTCAGCTACACGAAACAATCAAATTTTCCCAATCAACCTTAAACTTAAAGCTTTGGCGATTAAGTTGAAAATCTATTAAATAAATTTGACAGATTGTAGCTTGCTTGATGTGCTGGCGTCTGAATATTTACATCTTTTGTTTATGACAAGCTATTGGAAAGTATTTACATGTTTATATGTATTAACAAACTTTCTACTTGCTCGGTTTATGGCGATAGATTCGCCTCCTATTTTTTTTTTTTTAAATAGGAGGTCGTTGCCCCACACTAGGTATTTCTCCTGTATCGTGGGTGCTTTCACAAACATTTAAACTCACATACACAAACAGCCAGACCCGGAACAACTACCTGTAGACCATACAAATATTTGAACCCGCGACACGCAACGCAGCAGTCAATCGCTCAGCCACTGCGCCAACCGTGCCGTCAGACCGTGTCGTTTATTACATCATACATATGGAACTTTAACATAACAGGCGAAATGTTGGTGCACTATCAGGTACACCTCTGCCTAACCCTTAGGGGATTTCATGGCTGCTTACCTTATTAAGATAGTTATGGCAATAATTTCTATTATTTAAGTATTTTATCGTATTATCTAGCGAGTAGCTCATATCTTGTTAAAAGTATAAGCCCGTCAGTAGGGTAGCAAGGTGGATTGCCCAGCGAGCACTGCATCAACCTTCAAGTATATTTCTATCAACTAGTCGTGTAGGTACACAACCAATTAATGGAAAACCCCATTAGGCGATGGGGTTTCTCATCGGGTGGAAATAACGAACTTTCATCCCCTATTCAACCCGTTTAGGGGATGAATTTTCAAAGATCCTTAATATCATTTTTCTAGAAAAAATATATTTAGCTAAGGAAACCACTGCACTGATGGGGCATTAGATAGATTGATAAATAGATTCATTTATTTGCCTGAAATATATAATATAAAAAAAACATCTGAATATAAATCAGTGCGCGGGTTTCGTTTGTCACATTGTCAGTCAGCGATTATATGATTAGACTGCATTTTTTACCAAAAATAACACAAATTAAAAATCATCCTCTGCCTGCCCTTGTCCCATTCTACTTAAGGTCGGCACAACACGTTTTCTTCTTCCATTCTCCCCTGTCAGACGTCACGGCATCATTTACTCCTTTCTATTTCATATCATTCCTCACACAATCCATCCATCTTTTCTTTGGCCTTCCCTCTCCATTCATCAACATTAATATCCATCAGTTTTTTAGTTCATTTAAATTTACAATCATCAATTTAAACCCCAATTCCTCACCAACTATATTATTCTTCCAACTCTCTTACCCGTACGTGTATATTCAATCTCCAATAATAGAGGGGCCTGGCAGCAGCCCAGCTGCCGGTTCCCATGGCGCATGCTAATGCGTCGGTCCTAAGTGGCGGCCTGGGGGCTGTTGTCTTAGGATCAAGGGAAGGGCTAGAGGCTCCACATTAGCGATTACTGGGCCGTGGGTGTAGTTATATGTAAGGGTAGTTGGCGAAAAATTAACTGAGGGATATTAATATTGAAATTCTTGGGAATACGTGTCTGTTAGGTATTTACGTATCAACTATTAAACTGATTTCAATGAACACGATCCGGGAAAGATATTATGTGACTGTATCAAAGCCAATGCAATGGGTATAAAAATAATCTTAACGAAGCCAAAAGGCTTGTTCTCCCCGTCATTGCGATCATTTTTTTGTTCTAGACCATACCTGGGAACCTTCTAGTTACGGAGATATTGAAGGTCAAAGTTCGTACTATTTCACAAGTTAGGCTTTACTTTAATTACCTTCACGACCCCCGTACTACTGAATGCATACATCAGCACAATGTTTTGAGTGCATTACATTGAGTCTTTCCGTCAAAACATAATTTTTCACCCCAAAAAAAATGTCGTCAGCCAGCCCAGCAATAATTTTTGTGTAGACTTACTTAGTTTGATGTACAAAATGCTTGGATGACGGCTTCGTGAAGGTTCCGTTTACAGCTCGTATATGTCACCAACGGTAAAAAACCGGCTTCGTTTACAATACTAATTACGCATCTCATAAATAAACTTGTAAAAACAAAACAATATTACAAAATTAATAAGTTACGAGACTCGTAGCACATGCGTAGCAATGTAGCCTGCAACACTTCGTAGCAAATTGCTACGGCCTACGCCAGCTCTACGCGCGTAGGCCTACTGCTACGAGTAGTTTCAATTCAATTTTATTTTGTATACTAGTATTCGAGAAATACCCAGAATTGTTTTTTTTTTTTAATTAGACATTTTCATAAAAACTTTATTTTTGTTGTTTTTACAGGTAGGGCCATCATTTATAAAATGTTTAGTAAAGTATCTTTTTGTAATCGTGGGTATTTTTAACTTTCACGCTTGTCTCTTATCTCCTTAGGGTTAAGCAGAGTTATACCTATAGTTCGTGAGTGACATGTGCAATAGGGGCGAGCACAAATAAAAAATAGAAATACATTTTTGATGGAAAAAGCCAGGCTAACACTTTGCCTAAGATGGGATTAAATCTGGCACTCATAAAGTCTTAAATTATAAGTTGACGGAAAAGATATTAGATTGCAGCTCATGAGAAAATAAAATAATTTGAAAGTAAGCGCTAAGTTAGCAACGTGTATAAATACCAATCTTGATATTTTTTCACTGCAAAATTATACGTAGAACAATAGGTATTGATCACACTGCAAAAAGAGATTACAATTAAGAAATTATTCGATTAGAAAAAGACCTCTTTTTGAACTCATACTACTTTTTTGACGGCAACTTTCTTGAATGACAATATTGGCAATAGGCTCGCCCGCTATTACAAGGGACTTAAAAAAAAAACAAAACTGGCGAAATGGGGGTAAACGAGTACTATTAGGTACACCTCCGCCTAACCCTTCGGGGATTAACCTCTAGTTTAAAGCTTTAACCTAACTACAACAAACACCTAAACCCAGCATAGATCACCTAAATCCGTACAAACGTTATACTGCAGCGAAAATCCCAAATGATCCTGACACATACATATATAAATGTTTGTTTGTCCGTCCGTGTGTTTGGACAACGCGCGGCGAGCGAGCCGCGCAGATGGTGCGCGCGATTTATATGTTTGCACTTTTCAATCCTATGTTGTGGGGCTGTTAAAGAGTTGCGTGGGGCTAATAGCTAAATGGTTTTGGACGATGTAAAGGTTCGGACAGACCGTAACGTTAAGATTTCGGACTGAATGCGGACATCGGACTCTGGCAAATACTTAAGTCCGCACGTTGTCTGACCGTGTATGACCAATCCTTTAGCTAGTCTGTTTTTTTTTGTGTGGAATTGAAATGGATAGCCACATTCGCGTTCTGTGTGTGTGTGTTCCTCTATCAAAAGTTATAACTTTATAGCTAGCACATATTGTCCCACTGTGCACTGCTGGGCAAAGGCCTCCCTCCTTTCCTTCCAACGGCAACGCTCACGATTCTGTGCTACTTCCTTCCAATCCAAGTATATTTTATTTTTTGGACAAGCTCACCACACTTCTCTGCAACTCCACTGCAACTCCTAAAAGCTCAATTAAACATTGACTTCCACTAAAAATGCACTGAAGCTTGGTGCAAAAAGAATTCATCGTGTTGGATCCCGTAACGAAATTTATCAGAAATTATCAGTATATCAGTTGGAAGGCCTCCCACTAGGTGCGAGTCGCACGGGACCGGTCAATGTGGCGACACTTGGCGGAGGCTTATGTCCAGCAGTGGACGTCTTTCAACTGAAATGATGATGATGATGATGGTCAGTATAAGTAATACAAAAAAACATATTTCTTCTTCTACCATATCAGGAGACAGAACAGAGTCAGGCCAGCCAGTAGGCACAAAGGTTCATTTACAACTGAGATCTGTATTTATCAAAACAGTATCTTACATTACATTGCTACCCTCCGGTTCAAACATGGCGGATTACCGTACAAATTGAAAGCAGTGCTGCCATCTGGCGGCGCTGAATCTTTTTTATATTAATGTCGGCGACAGCTGCCCTCCGCGCGTATTGTGTCCGACGATAATTGTAAACTTAGTAGATAAATAGATGTCTGATTGTTAGGGAGTAGCTTGATTGTTTGTATAGTTTAAAAAACGAATGAGTAGTCATATTCCACGAATCTAGGTTTCGTCAAAAAGTTACTAGAATAGGGGCAGCACTGTTCGTCTAATCGAACGTACATCGATCGTACGGTTTTTAAAGAAAAAAAGAAAATACTCGTCACAGAATCGGGGCCAATTTATCAGGTTAAAAGGTTAACCGGTCAAACATATGGGTTATAGGCCTTAGGCCTATAACCCATATGTTTGATTAACCATCATCCGGGAAAAAAAATTACCTGATTAAAACCACTAGACGGATAACGTTTCGGTCCATGCCCTGAGGATCACAGTACTCTATGAGTCACACAGCTACAGACAAGCTCAACTTTAAAAATGTGGTGTACTTAAAATATTTCTTCATCATTACTATGGTTTGCCATACAACATGTTCTATCTATCTACAGGCTGTAAACAGACTCTTCAAAAAAAAGTTGTGAAAAAGTTGGAACTCTGACCCCCAATATCTTCGTAACTAGAAGGTTCCCAAGTATGTTCTAGAAGAAAAAAAATATCGCAATGACGGGCAGAACCAGTGCCTTTCGGCTTCGTTAAGAGTCTGTTTACACCCTTTATATCTGTTTATACTGCCTCGTTAGTCTAGTGGCCGCAAGCACGACTGCTGAGCATATTCCGGTATGGGATTTAAACTCGCTAAATAAATACTCGTGCCAATCTTATAGGTGCCAAAGTAAAATGAGCTATATACTTTAACAATCAAGAGAAATAATAGCATGTAGCAGTGTCAGTAAAACTATTCATCAAATGCATCTGTGAGTCGCGGAAATTGCACCAGTGTTCGCGCGTACTACGTACTTAGACACTAGACTAGACTATATAGAGAAAAATAACTATACTATGTGGATTAACTATATATGTGTTTGTCACAGGTGCTAACTGAGTAATCGGAAGAGAATTGTGCGCCGGCTTGCATCGAGTTATACGCCGTGTTATTACATTATCCTTTTTTAACGAATTCTTCTTTATTTCATAAACTAAGGGAAATTGAGAAGTGTAAGGAATGGGGGCAGGCCTTTTCTCAGCAGTGGGACAGTACGGGCTAACTAAAAAAAAAAGGGAAATTACATTGTGATTCCATATATACGTAGAAGATTGTCGTTCATTTCTTTCTAGCAGACCAAATCGGATCCTGTTTTAAAAAAAGAAACTTGCCAGGCCCCGGGATCTTTTGCATCGTCGATGTACAGCAATTATAGTTTCACGGTTTCAAAGCTCATGGTTGAATATCACTTGCCATGGTGTCAGCTTGCTATAACAATGCATGGTAATTTAACTCTTCATCTAGTAGCCCAAAACTGAAAACAACGCCTTTATATCCAAAATTAACACTAATTTTACCATTTCCGCCATTACTTACAAAATATTCTTTCCCTCACTCATCACATTCAATTAGACCAATGCCACTGACCTTTCCCTCCTGTCCACTACACACCAGCATGGCTACAACCGTTCACACAGTGGCGCGTGCCGGCCACACATCCGTCCAGCTGTGCGTTACGTCACGGCCATCTGGTCGGACAAGCACCGCTCGAAGGAAACACCACACTACTTTTAGTAGCTCTAGGAGCAAGAAAATGTTTAGAATACTTGTATTTTCAGATTGTTATAGTAGTTACAATTTAAACCTTTTTTTTTACGGATGGGTAATCATCAAATGACTTCTCCCGCTCTGGGCAGAGCGGAAGGGAGTGTCAGACTTGTACTGACTAAAACCCATCCATGTTCCTTCCTTGCCCTTTTATAAACCTTATATACAGATTTAAGGTTGCATGCCGTACTTTCTGAGAACAACTAGTGAAATTCTATCAGCGGTAACGAAGATGTCGATGAAATATATTGGATTGACTTAAGCTGTCGAAAAGTTTATGACAAAATTTTAAATGTCGTTGTAGAAATCTGAAACGCTTTGGAAGCACCATCTTGTCTAAACCCTCTTGCATTGTCACTTTTCGTCGCTGTCATTTAAAGCGTCGTTTGTAAATTTGTTTTTTTTTTTATTAGCTGTATGCGTAGTTCGGAACGTAATCTTCATTGTGTCATAATGCCATAATATGTTGTGTTTCGCGATTTTAGACTTTGACTTAATAGACAAAAAGTCTTATTTTTAATGACTGTCAAATTGCCTTAATGTCTAACATACGACTTCTTGAGTAATAGTTGACAGATTATTTTTTTAATGTAAGTTTAAGATAAATTGTGATAAACAATAATGAATATTTTGTTGAACATACCCGGCTGTCATGTGTAGATCTTTGACAGTCGTTACAGGTAGTCAGTGGCCCGAAACTCTGACAGCCAGTTTTACCAAGGGGTTTCGTATTACCCAGTACTAACTGGGTTGTGGAGGTCACGTAGGTAAAATACTGGTATTCAGCTGCATCCGGTTAGACTGGAAGCCGACCCCAACATAGTTGGGAAAAGGATTAGTAGATGATGATCGACCGTCTAAAATTTAAAATTTAGACTCTAAATAAATACTGGAACGTTCAATATTTCATCAAATAATAACCTGGTTACCGAAACAACGTCCTAATGTTGTGTGTGATGGTGCACTCTCTATTCCGTACCGTATATTTAGATTTCGTAGCTCAGTGTCGCTCACAGATGTTTGTGACGTAACCATCTCACTCGTGTCTCAATAACGAGTTCATTTCCAGCGCTTTGCTGAGAAAAAGCTCCTACCTGCAGTCTGCTTGTACACCTAGCACTAGAATACCATCAATTAGTAAAACCATTATGTCAATTACAACAATCGCAACTGACCAGAGAGTAGGCAGCAGCGTGTGCCTTTGTAACAACCATACTGCGATCGCCAATCCGCCTGCCAAGCGTGGCGATTATAGCAAAACTCCCTTTAGGGGAGGCCTATGTCCAGCAGTGGACGTCTTTCAGCTGAAATGATGATGATGATTACGACAATTCAGAATTACCTCGTAGAGCCAGTGCTCGCCGGCACTACTAATGAGCATGAAGTTCGGGGTTCGATGACGAGATCGCACAAAGTGTTATAGGGTATTTCTATCAGGAACTTCTTGCATACGTAGTTCGCTTGATGTTTTTAAAAGGTGGTCCAGTATTATTTTAATGTTCCGATAGTAAGGGTTGACAAACATGAAAGTAATAAGTACTGATATTGTAAGAGGAAGTAGTAGTTCCCCTCACTTTCAAAACCCGGAAACTGAGTAACGCGAAACTCATTGGTAAGACTGGTTGTCGGTATTTCCGCAATCAGACTGCCTCCTCAAATCTCTCTGAGCTCGTGACTCCCAGATGGTTGTGACGCGCTGCTGTAAACAAGCGCACGTGCGGCATACAGCACGCATATGTTCCGGGGGCGTGCGCTCTATTCATACGCGCACGGAGGAGTGTACCGTACAGAGACTGAGCTTCGCAGAAAGTCTCGAGACCCCTAAAAAACTCATATTGACGGATTTTTCTGGACGGGCGCTGGTTACGTTTGTGTAAATACGCACGAAATTCGTAATATCCCATGAATAATATCTACAGTCGGTTAAGAAATATTTGCTGAGTTCATAGTAACAGTTTGCGCTGCTTCTTAGAGTTGTAGACTAATAGAATGTGAAATCAAAAACTAAAGACATTTACTCAAATTGGGCTTAGAATCAGCACTTTTTGAACGTCATCAAGTTCCTCAAAAGCTCTTCCTTCATCACTTTTTAAGTCTTTTAGCTAGAGAGAAGTAGCGTTACAAACTCTCCAACAACACATTTGTCTGATAATCGCAGCGCTCTTGGAAGCAGTGACAGTGAGGTCTCTGTGCCATATCTACTCCCGCACTAGCAGCGCACCGCGGCGCCGCCTGCGTTGTGCAGCCATTACACTGGACAGCCTGTAATAACAGTTTGTGTTACCATCAATCTAGTTTTATGTGGCCTTAATAGTGCTTCTGAGTCTTCGCGTTTGGTGGTTCATTTGATTCGATTCTTGTGTACTTGGGCTCTCTTAATGTTTGGTAAACAATCAGATTTGAAGCGAATGCAAAGTGAATACCACTTTATGCTACTTGTGAGTATCGGTAAAATGAATGGTATAATGTGCTACTGATCGTTGAGACAAGGTATTCTGACAGCAGGAATGAACCAAAGTACGAACACTCTAGTCTTTGAATTTCTTATAATATAACTGTTTTGGTATCTGCATATGATCAAAAACCGTACAATGACCACAAAATGAGTACCAATTGGGTTTAGAATTTGAGTCTTGATTACCTATATCTTGTCGATTTACCTGTCACTGGCCTACCAGTCATTTATTTTATTTTGCTTCAAACCTCGTCGTTACAGTATTTTCATAGTCACTTTACCTCTGGCTTTGTATCACTGTCAATGTCATAGTGATCTTTATCGCCCTCACAATAAGTTGCAATCAGTTTGCTATGGGATTTTGAAAGGAATGTACTGGCTCTGCTCGCATGTGTTGTTTACGTTCTCAATGTTACATTACCTGTCGCTGAAGGACCAGTGCGGATGACGTACGCCCACAGCACACGGCAAGTGAGATGGTGCGGGGGTGTGGACTGGGGTCCTGTGCCTTTATCATATCACG
The DNA here is from genome assembly GCA_950005105.1 of Lycophotia porphyrea. Classification (NCBI taxonomy): domain Eukaryota; kingdom Metazoa; phylum Arthropoda; class Insecta; order Lepidoptera; family Noctuidae; genus Lycophotia; species Lycophotia porphyrea. The sequence goes on from OX465406.1 coordinate 15,047,196, forward strand.
CGGGGTATTGTAGCTCATAACTAATGCTACAAGCGACAGGCTTAAGCGACATGCGCGTTTTAATGAAAGCATTTATTTCAAGAAGGCCAGTTACAGGCACTTTTGAATCGTCAACAAGATAACAGATGTAATGAAGCTACAGTCCCAGTCACAAGGCATATAAACTGTGAACAGTTCGACAGCACAAACGAAAGAAAGTTTGCCGGCGTAATTAAATTTTTCTTACGTTTTTTGCAATTTGCCGATCAGTGTCAGGTTGTACGTTGAACTCAATATGATTTGCGGTTGTAATACGCATGGTTTTACAGAATTATAATAATTCAAATCAACATACAACCTGACACCTACCTGCTAATTGCAAAAACGTAAGAAAAATTTAATTACGCGGACTACCCTGGCGCTTAAAGCATGTCACCAGACACATTAACATGACTTGCAACGTTGAGATGAAACCAGTGAAATGTAACGCAAGTGGCATCGCCTGAGGTCGAGACCGATGCGAACCTCCAACAAGTCTAAGCAAGGTTGCAAAACTCTAACCTACAGATAAAAAATCCAATTCTAAAACCGACACTTCATCTTTCACTCACTCGAAAACTACATTAAACATACAAACCGACCTTTCATCTGGTTAATAATAAATATTTATCGCAAAACAGACGCGTCTGGAGCATACAGGCGTCTTGATTGCAGTCTACATTCTTACCTGTAATTCTAGCCTGAAATGTAGAAACAGACAAAACATTCGATAAACTCACACAAGTTTATTTTAAAATGTATAAATATTAGTATTTTGTATTGCATGGTTTATTTCTAAACTGTCTATGCAGACGGAATTGCAATGAGTGACTCAAAGACGGGGTTTTTTCTTTGAGGGTTCTGTTTCTTATTCTAGTTAAGTTATAGATGATATTGACGAAGATACTAGACGGATGGAGAGGTAGAGGAAAGCCAGAAAAGATGGATGGCTTGTGTGAGGAATGATATGGAAGAGAAAGGAGTAAATGATGCCGTGACGTCTGACAGGGGGAGAATGGAAGAAGAAAACGTGTTGCGCCGACCTTAAGTAGAATGGGACAAGGGCAGGAAGATGACGATGACGAAGATACCAAATAACCCTAGACATAACACCTTGGCCCCTAATAAAGAGACCTAGTAAGGGATCTAGATTCGATTTCATAAGGTTACGTATTAACAACGAATTTCAGAGAATTTATGTATGCTTTCGGTACGCAAAATACACGCTTTGGATGTGATTTGCGGGCACCAAACTGATAAACAACACAATCTTACAATCTTTTCGGTAGCTTTTCTCAATTCAATACATTGTTTTGATCTTCTTTAAACCTGTTCGAATGTCAAGACCCTTTTTTCTTTTTTTTTTCGGATAGGAAATCATCAAATGACTTCTCCCGCTCTGGGCAGAGCGGAAGGGAGTGTCAGACTTGTATTGACTAAAACCCATCCATTTTCCTTTCTTTGCCCTTTGTGTCCCAGGGCCGCGGTATCTCTTTCGAACAGTCCCGCAACCCTGGCAGGCAATGTCAACACCCTCAGATTTGAAAAAATAAATGCCTACGTAAAGTGCAATTTTTGTTTTCTCCTAAATCCCATGTATTTCTCTATGTATCCCATTAGTACATAACGTACGATATTACCAAACAAAAGTGGGTAAAGTCACCCTACATACAGTCCAGTTCAAAAACCTAATTGATCACACTAGTTTCAAAGTCCCAATACCCCAACTATGTTGGAATTCTGCAATCGATTTCCAGCCTAACCAGATGTGGCCCACGGATATAAAAAATATGGTTGTATTCGGTAAAGTGTTGGCAATCAATAATTTAATAAATACTTGTGTAAATCACGGTTGTAAGCCGCTGGTGTGCTCAACAGTTGTGGGGGGAGGAATATGATATTTTTCAACGCCACGCACCTGTGTGCTGGCCCCTACTTCTGTTTCTACTCGATAGGAAGCCAAGGCGAGTGAGTTGCGAACTTGCGATATACGACGCAAAACAAAGCCAACGAGATGTCGATGGCTCAAAAGTACCGTAATGTATAGTGGCATTCCTGCAACGATGATGTAAAAGTTAAAAATGTATGAAATTGACACAACGTCGGCGGCGTCAGTGCATGACCTCGTATCAAATTTTTTGGCGAATTCAATTTTTTCATCAAAATGGAGAGTTAAAATCATTTAAAACCTGCCATATAGCCGTAAAGGGTTGTTCCTAAAAGCGCAACTATTTTTGAGCGCAACCAACTAAGCGCAACTAAATTATTCCTCGAGGCGCAACCATTTGTTGCGGCACAAATTCAAATTGTTCAAAGGGTTCCGCTTCGAGGAATAATTTAGTTGCGCTTAGTTAGTTTGTTAGTAGTTGCGCTTAAAAACAGTTGCCCTGCGGTAAAATATTGAGCTAGCTAGTCAGCACGCACAAATCTAGAACCTTCGTTATACTTGTTGGGTGATATTTAAAACATTTTATAATTTCTCCTATAAAAAAGGTGTTGTTTTATAAGGTCCTCACTGACGTCAACGATAACCCACCAAAAACCAATCAATCCTGTTGAAAACCGTAGTACAAAATACGGAATGATTTGAAAGCGATTGTCGCCCACTTAGGTCCTTAGGCCAACATTGTAATAGATGAAATGCAGCTGCAGCAGCCTGGAAGTGTAAGAGGAGAATATTATTCATCTTTAGAAATACTAGAAACTTGGGTTTTCTCAGTGTCGATCGCCCATACACTAAAATACTTATAGTTAGGTTAGGATTTCTCTCGATTGATTTTCAAACTAAACACAATTTTAAAAACTCCTTTCTTCTATGATTAGTTTTTCAAAACTTGGACATTTCGCTTCAAAAACGTACTCCAATAAATCCGTCTCTATCGAATTCATAGTAGGTCCCGTGGGGTGGGTACAGCGGGTAATGCGGCGCCCCTGCTGCCACCCCTGCACAGGTGCGCTCCCGGCGCAGGTGTCGCCAAATCCAATACAATCTTTACTTTCGCACGTAATTGGAATACTACCACTTATATACCTACAGTTTTACTGACAAACTTTACGATATTATAGTATTCAGTGTATTACAGTGGCGCGGGCGATAATACCACCATTTACTAATGTTTATCTCTGCATCACCCAAAGGTTGACTAGTACACAAGGCCGACATTAAGTCTGCCTCTAAATTGTAATATCTATACAGGGTGTAAACAGACTCTTCACGAAGCCGTCAAGCAAGCATTATGTACATACATCAAACTAAGTAACTTTACGCAAAAATTAGTACTGAGAAACGATTTTTTTTTGGGCTAAAAAACGTTTTACAGTAGGACTCAATGTAACGCACTCAAAGCATAGTGCTGATGGATGGATTGAATAGTAAGGGGTGCTGGAGGTGTTTAAAGTAAAAATCTTACATTAAAAACATCTATTAAAAAAAAAAAAACTAGTCAAAAAGTTGGAACTTTGACCCCCGATATCTCCGTAACTAGAAGCTTCCCAGTTATATAACTAGACCAACGAATCATCTATTAATTATAATTCGTAAGGAAACTATAGACATTTAAAAAGTGACTTTCCTACTGAATATTCCCCGCGCTAAGATAGCTTTACTTTTGTTATTTTTTTGTCTCAGTTAATCGGTCACTTCATAATTATGTGCAATAATAATGGGTGTAAAACACCCCTGGACGAAACTGAAAGGCACTTTGGTCTCCCCATCACTGTGGTCATGTTTTTTTTCTGGACCATAGTTACCTTCTAGTTAAGGATATATTGGAAGTCAAAGTTCCAACCCTTTTTACAAGTTTTTTTCTACAGAAAGCTTGGTTGACGGTTTCGTGAAGGATTCGTACCTTATATAACTTGAAATTAAACAACCATGATCGTAGGTGCTCATGAGACTCCTAACAAATAGAACTAATTTAAAAGAATCCTAGGCATCTCTTACCCAAACATCAGACGGGAAATGCCGCTGTGTATCAATTACCCTCTCAACAAACACACACACATCAGTGGCAGCCACTGTAGTTCTGCAACAGTGACGCACGCGGCACGCCGCATGCCGCATGGACGCGTCATCATCGGCTCTATGTGAGAAGGAAACAAAATAAGCGACGTAGTTCCATTCCGGATTATCAAAGGAAAAACTAGAAAACTTGCGTGTTACGTGTTATAAATATTTTTTTAGTACTTACGCATTAAGGGGTGGAAGATAAATACATAGAAATTATCTTAATTTTATGGATACTGCTGTTCTTTTATTTTTTGTTGTAATGTTATTCTTTCTTTTTTTTTGTGTTTAGTTTTTAATTAGCTCTGTAGGAGCATAAAATAGTGCATGTGATGCTCTTATTTAAGTAATGGGGCACGTTTGAAAAGTATTACTATATCGAATAGTGTACTCATTGTAGAAAAGCCAAATACAATAAATAAATAAGACAAAAAAAATATTCATCGGCAATTAAAAGAAAAATTAGCTGTTCCATACATTTTGATCATAGGTATTGCACTTTTGTAGGAAACGGAAGATTTTTTTTTAAATTACTTTTGACCAAATTCTACGTTGTATTCTACACTGAGAATGATGTACTAAGTACGTGGTAATCGTTTTCGCATCGGTGTCCTTACCACCTGTATGATTCTGGTATGGTGTACCACGAACGTAAAAGTTTTAGTTGAATAAAAATTCTGCGAGCAGTACAATATTGTCTAGAAGAATGGAATAAATAATCTCTGTGCGAATACTCTTGTAAAGATGCTATGAAAAATTCATACATCTTTAAAAAAAAAAATCTATCCTTTGAGCTTGCAGCAGGACGATGATTGATGATGATGAGATTTGCTTCGTGAATGAGTGAGCCTTCTGAGACCCATCTCAGCAATATGAGTTCGGTCTAAGTCCGCTAGATGGTGCTAAACTAAATTTTTCAGGCGGATGTTGTGAGTACGGATGACGCGGAACATTGTGCAGACCAACAGACGCGGGCTTGAGGAGTGTACACACTGACACACCGCCTAGTGATTATAACGGCTTATAAATAATTATAAATAACCAGCAACCAAAACTTGTTGATGGCAGAACAGGCTACGCCAAACTTAGATTTAAAATATTTGTAGGAAAAACAAGTAAAAATCGGTTGATTTTCATTTTGCAGTTGGGGTCTCAATCCAATCTACTCGTATTTATAATCTATCTATTTTTAGGGTTCCGTACCCAATGGGTAAAACGGGACCCTATTAGTAAGACTCCGCTGTCCGTCCGTCTGTTTGTCTGTCCGTCTATCACCAGGCTGAATTTCATGAACCGTGATAGCTAGACAGTTGAAATTTTCACAGATGATGTATTTCTATTGCCGCTATAACAACAAATATTAAAAACACAATAAAATAAATATTTATGGGGGTCTCCAATACAACAAACGTGATTTTTTGTAACGGCGACAGGTAGACGCGAGTTCTCGCATATTCTCGCTTGAAATATTCGCAGAATATTTAGTTGTATACCTATTCACTTTTAAAATAAATAGTTAAAAAAAAAATTAAGTGGGGCCACAAGAAACGTGATTTTTTTGCCGTTTTTGTTTAATGTTGTATAGGTAATGGTACCCTTCGTGCGCGAGTCCCACTCGCGCTTGGCTAGTTTTCTCGATTGTCCGTGATTTAAAATACGAAAATTCTCGTATGTCCATGGTCTAAAATGTGAAAAATTAATGAGTGTCATCAGGATTTATTTAAGCTAATGTCAATACACTATATTTTTGACTTAAATGATATTATTGTTATCAGTATCACTGAAAGAATTTCACATTGGATAGACCCGTGGCCACGTTCCATGGCCGCTTGCAGTTTAAGCTTAGGGTGGTCAGCGTGACAATAATTCCCGCACTAAGAATACCAGCCTTATATTAGGTGACTATAACAATACTAATCAAATGATCACACCTTGATCCAATCAAATGACCTTGTCTAGTGGAATTCATCACCTATGGCTCGGAACAGTGTGTATGCTCCCTAGGCAACAGTAAGCAGGTGGAGTATCGGAATCCAGCTGGGCTGCGTCAGTGAGACACAAGCCAGGCGCGCGCGTGCGACATACTATAACCAACTATTATAATATAAAGTTTGGTAGTCTAGCGCTAGATCTAGATTTTGAAGTTTTTGTGCCATTACGCTTATTGCTGCCATAGATTATTGAGTGATAACCGTTTCACGGAGTGATTATCATAATATAATGCATATTTTGGAGCTCGTGGCTAAATAATAACAGCCGCTCGGGTCAATCTTTTGATTGGTACGTGGCGTGGATGGGTGACCACCCACTACATACAGAGTTTCCTCCGCACCTCGGAAAGCACATTAAGCCATTGGTCCCGGCTGTCATTTAAAGATCTTTGCCAGTCTTTTCAGGTAGTCCGTGGCCCGAAACTCTGATAACTAGTCTTACCAAGGGGTATCGTATTACCCAGTACTAACTGGGTTGTGGAGGTCAGATAGGCAGAGGCTCCATGTAAAATACTGGTATTCAGCTGCATCCAGTTAGACTGGAAGCCGACCCAACATATAATAGTTGGGGAAACGCTAGGTGGAAAGTAATGACAAACAATAATACAAACACACACACACACACACAATTGTTGTTGTTTCACAATTGTTTAAAACAATAATATAGAATGTATCATTTTCCACTTTTCACTTTTTTGAGTCGTATGACTCATAAGTCATACGACTCAGACAAAAAAGGAACCATTTCTTGTTTTTCGGGTGGGACATCATCAAATGACTTCTCCCGCTATGGACAGAGCTGAAGGGAGTGTCAGACTTGTACTGACTAAAACCCATCCATGTTCCTTCCTTGCCCTTTGTGTTTCAGGGCCGCGGTATCTCTTCCGAACAGTCCCGCAGCCCGTCCTACGGTACCTCATACCATATTAAAAATATGTCAGTAATGAACGCTCATTTGTTTTTTTAAGCATACGTCACCATTCTCCAGCATGTCTTCTTCTTCCATACTTCTCTATTACTCACCATCTCGTCAGTTACCTCATTTCTTGCCATATCATCGTTCACACAGTCCACCCATCGTCTGTTTGGTCTTCGTCTACTCTTTTTCATCTTTTGAGTCATTAACAAGATACTTCTGTATTGTTTCAGATGGAAGCCAAAGTAAAGGAGGAGGTACCTGATAAAGACTACACTCAACCGACCACAACAGAGAGGAGGAAATGTAAGTCAAGTGGAACTGGTTATTTTACGAACCATCAGCTGAGCGTTTTCTAAAGTTTCTAATCTTTCGTTGGTTTCATTTTTTAAGTGCAGATGCACACAAAGAAAATCAATATTGACATTTAGTGGTCCTCCTACTAAAACACTAATTGGTAAAAGCGCGTTTTACATAAAACAACATCACACTGGTGCAGAATTTATGTTTAAGTTAAATATAATAGGGAGCGAGCCTATTGCAATCAACCGGGTGCAAATCCAGACTCCGAGGCTGCGACTGAGAATTTCCTGATGGAAAAAACCCATATCACTTAATTCGATCTGGGAATCGAACCCAGGACCTCATGCTCAGCAGTAAATACACGGTTACGGTCATCTACAATGGTATAGAAATACGGGGGCTTTGGGTAGACCCACGCTGGGCGCCAACAAGGCCGATAATTGTCAACCGGATGTTTTCCGGGTATTTATTATAAAACTAGTCAGTAGCTATAGCAGTCTCCATTATAAGTTATGTAAGTAAAACTATGATCCACGGTATTTATTTATACTTCAAGCACAAAGTACAAAGGCGGACATAATGTTATAGATTTTTTTTTTGTAGTAATTACAAACTTGAAACTATAGAGAAAAATACTACTTCGAAAGTCTGATAAAATATTCTAAACACAACATGCATTAATATCTATGTACCTACCCATTCACAGTAATAACTAACCTACACAGTAAACACAACAAAAACGCATTATTCTATCAGCACGTGATGTGGGAACGACCAACTGTTCCCGATCATAATCTAGCGACGCCAGCGCGGAGCACGGAGCCCATCCAGTGTACAACGATGTACTGCGGCTAGAAGTGGCACTGATTAGCGTAGTTGTAAGGACGGGGCGAGCGTAGTAAGGAGCGAGCCTTCGTTATGAGTGCACTGCTTTTCTCGATCATAATCTACCGACGATGCACGATGGTGCGAAGCTCGGATCAAAGCCCGAGTGCTTAGGATGTGCGGTGACAAGAACTGGTTAACGGAACGTACCGTAATCACAACTGTCATCCCAAAATGCAATAACCCACCATGACCAACCACCCTTCATGACTTTCTAGCATTTTAGCTGGGAAGATGGGTAGTTGGGGTATAATCGATCCACGCCACACCTTCTCGTCTCCCCGTCGTGCACAACTAATTACACCCTGCTGGACTGACATGAGGCAAACGACAGAGCTAACCAGGCATCAATTCGAGAAGAAGAAGCTGGGAAGTAGAAGTGGTGGAACGAACTCCCCAGCAACACACTGTATAGCTAAAAGAACTGAATCTGAATGTCTAATCAATGCAAAAAACAGCAACAACACACAGTTTGAGTTACAATCACATAAAATATGTTTCAATTTCATTTTAAAAAAATAATCACGGAACGACGCGGCAACAAATACGAGTACTTCATGTAGCTGTACCTAGCTACCGTGGGAGAGCAGACACCTGTGCAATGATCATAATCTAGCGATGGAGGTTCGCGGCACGAACCGAAAACGCTGATGGATGCACGGATTTAGAGGGACTAGATAGAGCGTGGTATTCCTAAAAAAATTTGGTGCTTTTATTAAAAGACGATAACCGAAATGCGCAATTACATAGAAACTTCTTTAAAGAAAGTAGAAACACGTACAAGGTTTCACGCCGCCAGCGTGAAAAGTTAGCGATCAACTAAGTAATAATAATAAAACATTAACTATATTTGTCAACGGAACTAAGTACCTACGTTTCTTGAGTGAGAAGAAAACAGTTTAGGCTTGAGTCTTGAATTGCACTAATCAAAATAGAAGTCAGTCAGCTAGAATGAACGTAGCCACGATAAAAAGCAAGCCTGATGGTGACGGCGTATTTCAGTATTTTACCGTTTTTTACATATATACGCCTCTTTCCCATGGGGGTAAGCAGACACCTCAGAACGCCACCTGCTACGATCCTTACATACTCCTTTTGCCTCGTCCACGTTCATACATCTGGTCATACACGCGCGCGGGTTGCGAATACTACGCACCTGACCTTTCTGATGAGCCTCACCAATAAGGTCACCATTCACCTATCATCATCATCATCATGGGTCATTGTACCCTGTTTTTTTTTAACATTTCTGTGATTCCACCTAGGAAGTTTAAATTGAACAATTTTTAAGTATTCTAGTGCTAAGAGAGTTGCTTCAATAAATGTGAATATGACATGACAGCTTCTTCGATTATTACGTAAGTCCTTTTTTTGGTAGCCACATCCAGCCCCTCTACATCGGTGTCGGTAACGGCTGGTATAAAAGCATTGTATTTGCCGAGTCCTAACGTTTAAATTCGAACATTTGCACCGACCGCTTGTGATTTCTAAGTATTTTTCACTTAACTGTTTATTATTTACCCTGTTCTTACTTAGATGTTTATGTTTTTAAAAACCTTTCACTGAAGAGGGTTTTTTCCAGTAAAAAGGCGTTGCTGAAATAGTGCTTGTGAAAGGTTTTTACTTTTTATTAATTTTTGCAGTAAAGCAGTGTTGACGTGTTTAAAAGGTTTTTATGTGTGCTAAATATTACAGGGAAACCATATCAATAGAAAAAACAGAAATGCGTGTCTAAATGCGTGTTTTTTGGTTAGTTTTTCTTTACAAATTTTCTCATAGTCAGCCTCTTTTGCTTATGGCACCGTCGGCATTACATCTTATAACATAACATAACATCACGCCTGTAATCTCCGAAGGGTTACCCACATTTCGCCAGTTATATTGTAATAGGGGGCGAGCCTATTGCCATCAACCGGGCGCAAATCTAGACTCCGTGGCTGCTACTGAAAAATTCCTGATGGAAAAACCTAATAATACTTTGCCCGACCCGGGAATCGAACACAGGACCTCATGCGCTGCTCACTAGACCAACGAGGCAGTCATCTTATAGTGTAGCCATAATAAGCCGTATATAGTTCCCACTGCTGAGACACAGGCCTCCTCTATAATAGAAGGAGCTATCCGTAATCCCACATGCCAGCCCAGTGCGGGCTGGATATCCATATCACATCATCCAATCCCGCCACACTGTTCTCAAACCACTGCAACTCCTGAAAGCCAGAATGAACAGAGTCGACCACCAGAAAAGTGCCGAGACAATGAAGCTCGACGAAGACCCAGGGAAACATTTTAACTGTCTGTCATTAATCCGAAAAGAAAAGCGGAGAAGTAGGAAAAAAAAAACTGTCTTCGCATGTTTAGTTCTAGGACATGACATGTTTGTGAGTCACCAGCCCCCACAAAACCCGTCTACTTAGTAACGCATTGTAGTAAAAACGCCACACATCCCCACGCCAGCCGCGGGAGCACGTTGGACACCTGCGGGCTCCCACGTTACTCATTCATACTGTTTACCGGCCCGCCCACCCGCGGTCATCGGTTAGCAGAACTGACTGTCCTAGAATTATAGGCAGGGATGGACTGATAGGCACTTGTTCTCCCCGTCGTTGCGTACCTCGGAACCTTCTAGGTACCGAAATATTAGAGGTCAAAGTTCCAACTTTTTTGTGAATATGATGAGGAGGGACGAATCGCATGTGACTAAAAGAGTGATGAATATAAATGTTGATGTATAGAGAGAGAGAGGAAGACCAAAGAAACTATAGATGAATTCTGCGAGGAATGATATGAAAGATAAAGGAGTAAATGATAGCGTGACGGTTGACAGGGGAAAATGGAAGAAAATAACGAGTTGCTGTTGTTGGAAGATGAGAGTTTTTAAGGTTTTAACATTAAAAGGAAACAATTTTATTCTCTCCAGATAGATCCGCAGGAACATCAGCTGTTCGTAATAGGTTACCGGTAGAGGTAGGCAACCAAACACTATGATTTCCAGTGTGTTTTTGCATGGAACATTACTCCTGGGTATTTATACACTTATTTGACATTTGATTGAATTAATACAACTTTTTTTTACTTAAAAATTAATTAAAACTAATTTAAATTACGGAACAAAATTTTGACAAGTCACTCAACCAGTGCTGCCAGTCAAGTCCACATACTTCTTCAACTCCTGGTTCTCGTGGAAGAGTCTCCACTGTTTCTTGTATGTATATATAAACATGGTAAATATCCCGTTTTCGCTGTTAATGATAATAACCCTGTCAGTTTACAAGTCAGTTTTTGTCAAAGCACGAAAAGCTTCATGCTACTCCTCGTGAATCCTGCTTGCTTGTTAAGTACAAGTCTCAGTCAATTTAATTACGTATCTTGCTACTCTTTAAAGCACCACCAAGTCCGGTCACCAAGCTGTCAATCGTCGCTGCTCATAATTGATGAAGAGGCCGGCCCGCCCCGCCCCGCGCCTCCCGTCGTCTAGGAGTAAGGAGTAGGCTTCACTGCTGTGTCTATTATTATCGCCAACGAGCCTACAGCCCTACACTTACTGTCATTTGTGATACATTTATTTTTATAATGTGGCTTTGTTTGAATAGTTGACATTATAAGTATTGTGATTTACGTTCCATTTAAAATGTATTTGTGTTTTTGGATATAACTAAAGTTAGGAATTACAATATCACACAATAGCGTTTAGGCACAGAATGTCCAATTCGCAAAATGTCCAATTTGCGAATGTCCAATTCGTAAAATGTCCAGTTCACAAAATGACCAGTTCGCAAAATGTCCAGCGGTGGTAAAATATCCAATATTCATCTAAACTTTGTTGAAACACCCTGTTATTTTCACACATAACATAACATCACGCCTGTAATCCCTGAAGGGTTAGGCAGAGGTGTACCTAATACTACACCCACATTGGGCCAGTTATGTTTAAGTCCATGTAATACGGGGTAAACCTGTTACTATCAACCGGGCACAAATCCAGACTCCGTCGCTGCTACTGAGAAATTCTTGATGGACAAATCCAATAAGAAAGAAAAATATTTATTTGTCAGGGACATGTCGTGGATACAAAACACAAAATGGGAAAAAAAAACAATAAACATACGGGTACAACGCATAACAAATACATCTACCCTATCTGCCCTAACCTACCTTCCTAACTGGCTGCCTACCTACCCTACTTACCTGCCTATTTACCTACCCTACCTACCTACCTTGTTTAATCAACAACACCTTGAATTTATGCTGACCTAGTACTTTTGGTCGCCAAAAAGACGATTAAATAAGTACATTCGTTTTTTTTTACTGACTGTACCTTTATAGAACTTGTAATTTGGGACGAAGCAGGACTTCATCAATAGTGATATGGGACGAACTAAGGATTTTTGACAATCGGAATGTGGGACAAAACTTTGGGACGAACGAAGAAAAAATCATATTATTAAATAAAACAGGACGGATCAGAAAAGTTGACAGCTTGCAGGTCGTCGTCACTCAGCATGATGCTGTGCTATGGGCCCACAGCACAGCGCTGGTTTTCAGTGGTCACCCGAGAAAAAACGTACGGAAACCAAGACAGCAAAAAATAAAGGGTGTAAAAAGACTTTGAGGTTCTCCCCGTCATTGCGATCATTTTTTTTTATGTTTTAGACCATACCTGGGAACCTTCTAGTTACGGAGATATTGGGGGTCAAAGTTCCAAATTTTTCACAAGTTTTTTTTTAAATACTAGTTTTTAATTTTGGTTACGACCCCCGTACTATTCAATCTATCAGCACAATATTTTGAATACATTGAGTCCTACCGTAAAACGTGATTATTCACCCCAAAAAAAAGTCGTTTCCCAGCAATATTTTTTGCGTAAAGTTACTTAGTTTAATGTACAGAATGCTTGGTGAAGAGTCTATTTGCACCCTGTATTAGAGTAGATTATAGGTATCAAGATTATTATGGGCATTCCAATCTCCAATCCAGTTCATAAACAACTATAACATCTGTAGGTAGTATACCCACTCCCTTATAGGTAGATGATCCCGATAGCCGGTGACAGCATGATCAGTGGCCCTCGGCAGCGCGTCGAGGGCTCTCCACTCGAGTGACATTTTTCTAAAAGCAATAACTTTACCCTAGCTTTAAATACACATAGTGTTCTCGTGGACCGTATGTTTTCAGGTAATTTGTTGTATATTTGTGTGCTTCGATATTCTGGGCTATTTTTGTACATTTGTAGTCTAGGTGCTGGTAGAATTAACTTAGTTTTGCGGCGCTCATTCTTGTCAAAATTAAATAGTTTCATGTTTTTTTTAACAAAAGGCCCCGGGCCTTTCCCGGTAACTTATCCAACCTTTTTAGTTACGGATCATTTGTGCTGAACATTAGATCATGGTGAATAATGACATGTGAATCTGTAACCACATGGACCCTAAAAAAAAAAAAAGAGAATTTTTCCAGACTGGAATTTGTTGGAAAAAAATCTCTATTTTTCTCTCAAGAGTCCAGGTGCACCACTACTTGTAAATTCCAATGTTTTACTGAAAGACTGATTGTATTTACTAAGGTACAAGCATAGAAAAACCGATATACTAACTAATTACCCCAACACAAATGTACTAAAAAACCACAAATGTGCCTACTTATAGTTTATTCCATACAAGCTGATGCCCGCGGCTTCGCCCGCGTGGATGTCGGTTATCGTGACCAAAAGTAATCATGAAATTTTTATCCCGTTCCCGCAACCCGTTGGAAATATCATTAAATAGCCAATGTGTATAAAAACTAGACAAATTACATACTAAAACCTTCCTCGAGAACCACTCTATCTACTGGTGAAAACAGCATGAAAATCGGTGCTGCAGTTTTTGAGTTTATTGCGAACAGACAGACAGACGCGGCGGAGGTCTTTGTTTTATAATAGGTAGTGAATTCTGTGTTACAGACCGTAGCTACTAGATGTCATTAATTTAAATCTATCCTCCTGTAGGCGTGAGCTATCACTGGCATCTGGGGTAGGTCTCAGGTGTGAGCTCACGCCATCTATAATATTGTACACATTACCGGCGATTAATAATACGAGGCACTAGGTATACAAGATGTATTCGTGGATATACATTTTCTGCCTCGTTGGTCTAGTGGTCGCAATCGCGACTGCTAAGCGTGAGGTCCTGAGTTCGATTCCCGGGTCGAGAAAATTGAAATTACGTTTTTCCATCGGGGGAATTCGTCAGTAGCAGCCACGGAGTCTGGATTTGTGACTTTAAACATAACTGACGCAATGTTGGTGTTCTTTTAGGTACACCTCTACCTAACCCTTCGGGGATTACAGGCGTGAAGTCATGTGTATTTTTTTCTTTTAATCCAGCATAATATAGGTATATATTACACCATCGAAGAAAATTTTCGAAGGCAGTTTAAAAAAAAATCCTGTTAAAAAAGTGTGATAATGGTGCCGATTCCCTTGTTCACAAACTAAACTAAATTTAAGTTGAGTGCATCTTTTTCTTTCTATTTCATTAAGAAAAGGACAGAAGATACAGTTTAGTTTAGTCCTGTCAAATTAACCAGCGCCTGACACAAATTTAGACGTGATTAAAAAGCTGACTACTAAAATTACGTCAGGTGCTGACTATTGATTATATGATTTTATGTGGCTTTATATGATTTGACAGGACTAAACTAAAATTTATCTTCAGTCCTTTTCTTGATGAAATAGAAAGAAAAAGATGCACTGAACTTAAATTTGGTTTAGTTTGTAAACAAGAGAATCGGCACCAATGTATGGAATAGCTGAAGTTATGTTTAAAACTATGGTCGCATTCACATCACACTTTTATGAAGGTTTTTCGGACTTATATGTAATAGAGCTGTCAAATGATTTGTGTTTTTTGGTATTTAGTTAGTAATGCCTGACCGGTGCCTGGAACAGGCCTCAAATGTTGTTAATGAGTAAAACAAAAAAGTTTCAGCCCTTAAAAATTTATGAACTACAAATTAAAAAAAAACACGTTGAAGCTTTCAACCCAGCCGAGGGCTCAAAAAACACCCCAAATACTTAGTTTATTTATTTTCATTCCTTTTATAAAATACTAGCTTTTGCCCGTGGCTCCACCCGCGTGGAGTTCGGGAATTGCCCTCGGGATCTTACTTCTGATAATAAGTAATCTATGTGCTATACCATACCATAATCTATCTTTGTGCCAAATTTTATCCCGATCTTTTGAGTCGTTCTGGCGTGATTAAGCAACAAACATCCATCTACTCGTATCCAAACTTTTGCATTTTAGTTTATTATGTAAGATAACGGGGTGGAAAGGACACCGACGCGAAAATGGTTACCATGTGTTCAGTATATCATTTGGACACCACATAGAATTTTTCCATCGGTAATTTAAAAATAAAACACGCCCCGCACGCCGCACGTGATACACGTGTCTCATAATTTTAATTGAAGAGTGTGTACACCAATTTTTGAGTCAAACGACCAAGAGAATACTACGTTTCACAAAAAATTTAACCCCCCCCCCCCCCATTTTACCCTCTTAGGGTTAGAATTTCGAAAAACTCTTTCTTAGTGGATACCTACTTTTCACAAAAAATACATCCTTCAAATTTCATGTCTTTAGGACCAAGGGCTTGGGCTGTGCGTCAATATATAAGTCAGGGGATCATTTTGGAAAAAACTGTGATACTTGTTTTTCATAATTTTAACAGATGAGTTTGTACCCTAATTTTCAAGTCAATCAACCCTGAGAGTAAAATTTTCACAGAAACCATTCACCCCATTTCACCTCCTTAGGGTGGGAATTTCGTAAAACCCTTTCTTAGTGGATACCAGCTCTTCACAAAGAATACATCCTCCAAATTTCATATCTTTAGGACCAACGGTTTGGGCTGTGCGTTGATATAATCAGTCAGGGGATGATTTTGGAAAAACTGTGATACACGTTTTTCATAATTTTAATAGATGAGTTTGTACACTAATTTTCAAGTCAATCAACCCCGAGAATAAAATGTTTCACAGAAAATGTAACACCTCGTTTCACCTTCTTAGGGGTGGAATTTCATAAAACCCTTTCTTAGTGGACTGATCTCCACAAAGAAAACACCCTCCTCACGTCTTTAGGACCAGCGGTTTAGGCTCTACATTCAACAACCTATTTCACCCTCTTTGGGGTGGTATTTCGAAAAACCATTTTTTAGTGGATACTCTTTACAAAGAATACAGCAGTTTTGAGTTTTGGACACAATGGCGTTTTAATTGCACAGTAAAAATTATAATCTATTTAGTTCCTACCTTAATACTAAAATCATGTATTTCACTTTTTAAATTCTTTTTTTGATATGGCAGGCGTGTTTAATTTTATATAGACCATTATTATGAAGTTTAGTACAGTTTCAGTCAGTGCTACTGAACAGAGAAAGAATAGATAGTTTAACAAATGTTCAACGTGAGTCTTTAAATTGGCATTACTTTTATTTATGAACCGATTGACATAAAACAAACACTAAATGTTAAGTGAAGCTTACCACAATATATTAGCGAAAACTACATTCAAATCGGATAAGCCGTTTCTGAGATTAGTGTGCACAAACGCACAGACAAACAGACAAAAATTCTAACAATCATTGTTTTGGGTCCTATTTGAGTTGATGATATTGGTCCCAATAATATTTTTTCTCATATATCTTCCATGTACACAGACCATGACCCTGAGACAGCGATCCGTTATATTTTTATTATATGTACTCGTATATAGACTAACTACAAAATAACGAGGCTAGCTAGTGGAGGCCCAGTCTCCCACAGTGTTGTAACACAAGTAATGTCGCATCAGATATTAGCCGTAATTGCGTGGCAGCGCGGGATGAAAGCCGCGCCCCGGGCGAGGTGTCGCCTGTCACTAGCAACACGACCTACTAGGGATGGGACGCTGCCGGGAAGGAGAGGGTTTTAGATGTCGATTGTTTTCTTATGAGATTGTACTGACGTTTGATAGAGTGCGAATACCTAGTACTTAATAAAGTGTACTTAGACTTATATAAAATAGCGATGTACACTTCTACAGACGCCAGCACATCAAGCTACTACAATCTGTCAAATTTCTGTAATAGATTTTCAACTTTATCTTTATAGCATTAGGTTCAAGGTTGACTGGGAAAATTTTACAGTTTCGGGTAGCTTGATGTGCTGGCGTCTGAACTTAAGTTTGCCTACAATTAACAATTTTTATGAGTACTTGTCACTTTTGACAGTTCCATATAGGAAGAGAAAATTGCTTGCCCGTTTTTTTTGTGAGGATTCTTCTTCTTCACGCATAGAATAATGTTTCCGCTACTTTTTGGTCATATCACTTTGTACTTATTTCAAATAAAGCTGTCACAAGCCCAGGAGTTGCTGCTGCCCAGCATCGTGATAGTCTTTCAGTGCCACAATGCGACGCAATGTCCACGGAAATAAAAAGAATTTCGATATGCGAAAATCACATGTATATCCAACTATCGACATCTCATCAGCAGTGGCCCCTCCCTAGCCGTGCAGTGAGGGCGCGTGTCCGTGGCACGCGGGCCGCACTTGGCACACCACTAGCTTTTCACTAAACTTTTATTTATTCTGTCAGCCGCACACAGTCCGCCATTTTTAAATTTCTGTATTACTTACGGATTCCTTTATAATATAACGACGTGGTTTGATATTGTTTATAATTGTAGTGTATCATCATCTGCCTAGCCTTCTCCCAACTATGTCGGGATCGGCTTCTAACTGGATGCAGCTGAATACCAGTATTTTACATTGAGCGACTACCTATCTGACCTGCACAAACCAGTTAATACTGGGTAATTCCATACCTCTCGGTAAGACTGGTTGTCAGACTTTTTGGGCAACTGACTACCTGTAACGACAGTCAAAGATGTACAAATGTCAGCCGGGACCAACGGCTTAACGTGCTTTCCGAGGCACGGAGGAAACTCGTTATGTAATGGGTGGTCACCCATCCACAAACCGACCTAGGCAAGCATGGCTTAACCTAAAGATCGACCCTAGCGGCTGTTATTATTTTGCCACGAGCTCCGCTATAATTGTAGTGTGTAATTAGAAATGAATACTTGTATCAGTATTGCAGTCAGTATTTTAATATGGGTATTAATTAGGGCCAATTAAATAAAACAAGAAAAACATTGTTTTAATAAAATTATCGGCATAATTATGTTTGTCCTGACAGCTGTCATTTTAATCAAGTTAAAAAAGAAAAAAATGTGTGCGTGTAACCTTTACGCGCGATTGAAGTAAAACTTCTTTTTCTTTTATTTTTTATTTATTGATGAAAGAGTAAAATGTTCCTGGGACTCTGCCATTTCATTTAATATTCACTATTTCATTTTATATTCTATTTAAAATTCATTAATATCACTTTCATATTTTATAAATATTTTCATTTGTTAAATAAAATAATTGAGAGTAGCAAATTGAAGGTTAGATCAGCACATGTCAATATAATCTTGTTATTGAATATTATAGAATGTCGCAATCGTCAGAAAATTTATTATTAATTTACTTATTATAAAAGTAATAAATAAACAAGTATATTTAGAGATTTTCAAAAAAAATTGCAATTTAAAATAATGTTTTTAAAACTGTTGAATTTTTCATTCACTTTGCTATTCACAATTGATCCGTTTGAAAATTTGGAAATAAATAATCCTAATTGATTATGATATTTGCCACTAGCTGGCGTATAAGTCAAGAAGCGTGGAGTATATGACATATACTTACGACCAATCAGAATTATTAATTTTAAATGGCGGAAACTACACTACTATAGTAAGCGTTACTTCCGTCAGAAAAAAAATCTGAGTTACTCCCTAGTCGCGCCTAAAGAAGTTTTACTTCAATAAATAGTGTAAAATAAAAATGGCTATCCGTCTGGAATAGTCAGGTAGAATAAAAAAAAAAATTAAAGATTGATTGTATTCATAAACAATATTAAATGGTGTCTGCATTATAAGTTTAGCGTAAAACACTTTCAACTAGTATCGGCTAATAGGCTGCATGTTGGGCTATATTTAAAAGATCGATAGTGTTGGGCCATTAAAACTACGCTTTTATGACTTGCACTAACTTGAGGTAGTAGGTACTAAATTATATGCTGAGTCATGAAATCCAGCTTGAAATGCGGAATTGGCTTGCGTGTTTTAATGAAAATATTATACCTAGGTTATCTTGATCTTAACAATTTGCTATATTTACTATTTTATTAAAACTATCTATCTATTCTATATTAAAAATATAGAAACACAACAAACAAAAAGGGTACACACCAAATACAGTACATAAACTCACACCTTTTTTCACGGCAAGCAGAAACTACGGAATGGCAAACTTACATGCTCCTTTTGCTTTGTCCACGTTGAATACAGCTGGTCAGTCACGCATGCACCTGACAAAACAATACTTTAAAGCAAACAAAAGATGATTTGATTTTGCAAATATGAATAAAATCCATTTCCTCAAACTATGTTTAACAAAACAAAAAAAAAACACCGAAATTAATTTAAAAAAAAATACTGAGACCCATGAGAGACCTTTAAACAATTTCCCATTACCGATTAAAATGGCCGCTCCCCACAACATTTTCGCGCCACAGTTTTGGCGCGCTCCGCCATGTTGATGGCCGCACGCTTACCATAGAGTATTGGCGCCTGTGTAAACGCCGTGATGAGCTACGTGCGCGGGCATAGAGCAGCGCTGTTTATTACGATATTGGATGTAAAATTGAATAAGGTTAGTGGGCACATGACACCTGGTTGGCTGGTTTATTTTGTCAATATTTTGAAATTCGGTTATCGATAATGGGTTCAGTGGTAGTGGAATTAAAAAGTGTCTAAATAGGTACCTCCATAACAAACGCCGTTGTCAGATATGGGTGGCCGCCTAAGTAGCTAATAAAAAGTTTTAACGTCTTCATAGACAGTATTTGAGCCAATTGTTAAATGGCTGATAAAATTAATGCAACATTAATCATCGTTATCCTGCTCATATCATAATTTATTAGGAGTCGGTGCAGTATGTCTTCCTCTACTATATTTGTCTATTTGACAATATTTCGACCTTTTTAATGGAATACTGTGCGATCAGAAAAAAGTTTTAAACGCGGCTTGTCTTTTAAAGAAAACCTGACTTAGTCGTGGGTGTTATTTCTCTATGGGCACAGAAATCATCATTATCATTTTCTTGCCCGTATCCCAATTTATTTGGAGTCGGCGCAGAATATCTTCTTCTTTCATACTTCTTGCTCAATTATTTTTCTAGCCATCGCTGCATCGCCACAGAAATAAGATGAAGTATATCACACTGTTACTGTTACTGTAGCCTGTGTCATCCCACAGCTGGGCAAAGACCTCTCCTCATGACTACCAAATCTTCCGATCTAGGGCTAATGTGCACCATCCCGCTATCTCCTGCGAGGTCTGCCGCAACGTCTTCTAGCTGCGTTAGGGCTCCAGAGTTCGTGGTTATTTTGGCTCACAGTTCGTCGGGCATATGGCAGACGTGGCCAACCCAGTCCCACTTCAGCTGAACGGCTTTTTGAGCAATGTCAGTAATTAGTGTTTTGGAGAGTAGCGTAACGTTGCGTACATGGTCGGTTAGTTTGACGCCTAAGTTACTGCGCTCTATTGCACATTGGAAAACATTGAATGTTGGTCAAAGACCAAGTCTGGGATCCATAGTTCAAAATGGAAAAATGCACTTATCTATGAATTTTCGCTTGAGTGACAAAGAAAGATTCCCTTCCATAAGCTCTTACATGGACCCGTAGCTCTTCCAGGCATTTTCGGTTAGTCTTATGACTTCCATGTCTTGTTTGGACTAGAAAGAAACTAGCTACCCCAAGTAGATGTATTCGTGGACATTTATATTGGCTCTGGCCTTATATTTACTATCACACACACCGTAAAAAATAACGGTTGAGCCCAACGAAAAACCGAAAATAGCTTACTTAAAATACTAAGTCTAAAGGCTAAATGCCACTTATCACTCAAAGTTAACTTTGCTCTAAGCTAAAACTTAATCCCGACTCCTGTCACTGTCACGGCGTCGCGGCTATTCTATCAGCTTGAATTGCTCGCTATTGCCCAACATTCCCCGATCAGCTATAAACCGGGCAACTGTACAAACTGCGACTGGCCCCGCGTGACTACGCATACCATTATACGTGTCATGCGCTGTGGGTGTGTGCAGCCAGAGATTGGGCTTTTTTGTTTATGGTGAAAAACTATAGACTGATTCAACAAGATTCACGCAACGTGAACTATACTTTTCAATAAACTGAAATTTTAAGCCCTAGTACGAATAGATGGAAGTCCTGGGGGCCTTAAATTACCGCTTTAGCAGAAATATTATAATAGGAAAATAATATGAATCACGTTAAATTTCTTAAAATGGGCACAATGGTGCAGTTAATATTATTCTTAATACGAATTGTAACGTAATCCTTATTATTATCCTATTATGATTCTGCTAAAAATGCCATTTTAACCCCCAGTTCATGCACACTAAATAAATTTATGTGGTGTATTCACACAATATAGGTACTTAACTCATACATACTTACATAAACTCACGCCTTTCTTATATAGGGAGGTAGACACTATACATAATGCCACCAGCCGAAACATAATCCTTTCGGTTCGTCTATGGAATAAAATTGATATAACGAATGAAAAAACATCTTAAACGAAGCCGAAATGCCCTTGTTCTTCCTGTCATTGCGTTTTTTTTTTTGTTCTGGACCATACCTGGGACCAGATACGGAGATTTTGAAGATCACTGACTTTCACAGCGACTTCTACTACGGGGTGTAAACAGACTCTTCACGAAGCCGTTAACCAAGCATTATGTACATCAAACTAAGTAACTTTACGCAAAAAATATTGCTGGGAAACGACTTTTTTTTTTGTGTAGAAAAATCACGTTTTACGGTAGGACTCAATGTCATCATCATCATCATCATCAGCCTATAAAGTTCCCACTGCTGGGACACAGGCCTCCTCTCTATGAGAGGGAATGGGCTATAATCCACCACGCGGGCCCAGTGCAGATTGGTAGATGTCACATGTCTTCGAAATTTTGGGTCTAGGACATGCCGGTTTCCTCACGATGTTTTCCTTCACCGGTTTTGAGAGCAGAGGTGATGAAATAAATTACACAAAGTAATGCGCCTGCCTGGGTTTGAACCCACGACTTACTGTTCGTAAGTCGGAGTCACTACCACTGGGCCACCGCTGCTCTCGGACTCAATGTAGTGCATTTAAAACATTGTGCTGATGGATGGATTGAATAGTAAGGGGGTCCTGGAGGTATTTAAGGTAAAAATTTTACATTAAAAACATGTAATTAAAAAAAAGCTGGTGTAAAAGTTGGAACTTTGACCCCCCAATATCTCCGTAACTAGAAGGTTCCCAGGTATGGTCTAGAACAAAAAAATTATCGCAATGACGGGGAGAACAAGTGCCTTTCGACTTCGTTAAGAGTCTGTTTACACCCTTTATAGCAAAAAAATGTAAAACCGGAAAATGCTGTCTTCACTTAATACATAAACATAATGTTGTAAATTCTGAACAGGTTATATTATGTTGTTGTATTTCTGTTGTAGACTGCCTCGTTGGTCGAGTGGTCGCAAGCGCGACTTCTGAGCCTCATGCTCAGAAGGGGTCTTGGGTTCGATTCCCAAGTCGGGCAAAGTGCTATTGGGTTTTTCCGTCAGGAATTTCTCAGTAGTCGGATTTGTGCCCGGTTGATGGCAATAGGCTCGCCCCCTATTACATGGGTCTTAAACATAACTGGCGAAATGTAGGTGTACTATTAGGTACACCTCTGCCTAACCCTACGGGGATTACAGGCGTGATGTTATGTTATGTGATGTTATTTCTGTTGTTACAGCCACCACCACAACCAAAGAGCACCGATCTCCCGAGCAAGAGGAGCAGCGCTCGTCTCCCACTCCTGGGCCGCCCAGCCCGCTCAACAACGGCACTGCTGGTAGGTAACTGTACCTATTCATTTGTAGAATTACGTTGTTAAACATTGGGCTCAGTCGCTGATCAACCCGGCATCGGTCAGCCAAGTGAGGAGTACTGAGACAAGACGAGCGCTGATTTACATCGTCGAAGGAACACCAGCTCTGAAACAGTTACCACATATTCAGTACATTATTCTGAAACCTGCATCATTCTGAAGACTGTCTCGTTGGTCTAGTGGTCGCAAGCGCGACTGCTGAGCATGAGGTCCTGGGTTCGATTCCCGGGTCGGGTAAAGTGCTATTAAGTTTTTCCATCAGGAATTTCTAATAGCAGCTACGGAGTCTGGATTTATGCCCGGTTGATGGTAATAGGTTCGCCCCTATTACATGGGACGTCAAAACATAACTGGCGAAATGTGGGTGTACTATTAGGTACACTAATGCCTAACCCTTCGGGAATTACAGGCGTGATGTTATTGTGAAAGTCATCGGTAATTAAAAAAAACAGCTGTTTCATACATTTTGACCGTGTAGGTAAGGTATTGCAATTTTGTAGGAAACAGTTAGTTTTCTGTTAAATATAGTATGTCTACACTCTCGAGACTAGAGTGACCCATGTAGAAGGCTGGCGAGCCGATTGCCCTCAACCGGGCACAAATCCAGATTTCGTGGCTGCTACTGAGAAATTCTTTATGAAAAAAGCCAATAACACTTTGATCGACCTGGTAATCGAACCCAAGAGCACATGCTCAGCAGTCGCAGATGCAACCACAAGGCCAATGAGATAGTCAACAAAAATGTGCCCTACTAACTGGCATAATAATGTGATTTGTTAGCAGTACCAATTAATATTCTACAAAAAAACCTCGTGTTGAAGAATAACCCTTCTTTCTCTCCATACAGCAGCCTTATCATCAACGGAGTCACTATCACCGCCCCTAGCCGAAGGTTCCCGCTCCGCACCAGCGCTACAGCGCTTACGAAAGTTCTTGTCAGCGCTGCAGCAGTTCGCTACCGATGTGGGGGCAGACACAGGCGATAGGGTGCGGCAACTAATTCACAACCTTGTAGTAAGTTGTATAGAGTTTATTATTGTTTGTATGTTAGGCTGTTTAGTTAGTGTTATCGCTACAGATTGCTTAGGAAAGTGTCTATCAGAACTGCTGTGGCAGCAGACACAGGCGTGCGGCAACTCATTCACAACCTTGTGGTAAGTGGGATGCCAAATACCTCAAATGCACTCTGCTTTTGAGGTATTTGGCCAGCACTTATGAGAACCGATATACATATTTGCCCGACCTTAGAGCTGACCAAACTTCAAACGTCTACTTCTGAAAGAATTTTGATCACTTGACAGTAATTTTTCACCGCCATCTACGGAAATCTGCATTACCAGAAAAGAAGCATCGCAAATGTGTTGCCGTACCATGCGCCTTTCATTTCGTCGTCGGTCGCATTCGTAATAATTATCCAAACTGTGAACACAGCATCGATGCCTAGCGTAGAAATATGGTATTAAAGTAAGGTCAGCGTCCTGCATTACTTGGCACCGCTTGCAAAGAAAATTAGGGAATAACCAGGGGTTTGGTAATGCTGGACCCTAACTGGATCTCCCCCGGACGAGGACTTTCAGTACCTACTGATAATGATACTGTTAGCTTGCGTCATCCCACTGCTGGGCAAAGGCCTCTCCCCATGACTTCCAGTTGTTTCGATCCAGGGCTAATGTGGGTCACTGGTTGGTGGACGTTGGTTTTATCCAGCTCGTCCCGCCATCTTCCACGATGCCTTCTAGCTGTGTCTAGTACCTACTGCGAAGCATTTAATAACATTCAGTTGTCCGTGGTATTTTTTTACACCCTTTACTATTTACTAATCTATTCTTCTCCCCAACAGTCAGGCACGCTGAACATCGAGGAGTTCCAGGCTGGTGTTCAGGAGTGTACCAACTACCCCCTGCGTGCCTCCGTGCCAGGGTTCCTCAGGGCTCTGCTACCGCTTGCACAGAGAGACCTGCATGCTAGGGCCAGGAGAGCTAAGCAGGTACCTATACAAGATTGGTCTGATTGAAGGTACTTTTTAAAATTTGTTGGTCCTGGTTGCAGCGTCAGTGTTCATTAGGTCTTATAAACTACAAATATTGGCACTTGCAACAACAACGCACTCCGCGTTATGCCTTAATTACTTACTTTAGGCTGAATGTACAGTTTTTAGTATAGTGGAATTACAATGTTTTGCTCTTCATTTTTTATGTTTTAAGGAGACCACGATGATGACTTTAATTTACCGTTACATAATAATATTATGTAATTACACTTTTCAAAACGAAATACAGTGTAAGAAAAGATTTCTGTACCTACTCACCTATGCAGCTCTCTCTAGGTGTTGCTAAAATGCCACTAACCTCTCAAAATTACCACTAATATGTATGTCATGATTTTGACACTGAAGAAAGAGCTTTTTGCTGCAGTCACCTAAGACACAAATTCATTAAACATCTAATACCCATTTCTCTCTCACAGACACCACTCCAGTACATCAGATCACACGAGCACCTAATCCTGGAATCAGGAGGTGACAGCAGCGATATCTTCGCGCCTCATCCGCCTGGGGTGGCGGCAGAGACCGGCGTCAAGCGACGAGCTAGTGATCCGTAAGTACTCGCTGCATCATTTTTGTGACATGGGGCCTAACAGAGCTGTTGAAGTATATTGTGAAGTACCTGTAAACCTGTAACCTGTGCCTGTAATCACTGAAGGGTTAGACAGAGGGTTGGTTGAAGGAAATGTGGGTGTACTAATGAGTACACCCACATGGTACATACACCCCATTTCGCTAGTTATATTTTAAGTCCCATGTAATAATCCTGTAAATATATGCGTACGACGACCGTAAATCATATGTTAATCTACATAAAACCTGACACTGACCTGCAAATTGCAAAAAACATAAAATAAATTGATTTTTGTGGGCTGCCCAGGCGCTTCCCTCTTAATACAACTAGAAGTAGGTTTAAAACTATCAGGCAAACATTTTAATTAAGAACTGTAGGTATAACTTTTTAAACTTTCACTAACATTATAATTAACACCCACCCGCAATAAGTTCTGTTTATCCGTGACTTGCTACAGCTCCGAAATATCAGGAACTCGAAACAAATCGTAAACATAGTAAGTATCCCGTTTTCAGTTAATGATAATTTAATTAACTCCCTGTCAAAACATACCGAACCGTCAAAAACCAAATATTAGTTCTAACATCACCTGTCATACGCCACGCCAAAAACTATCAACAATTAATTACAAACAAAATGTGTATATTCCGCTATTTCTGACCAAAAATTGATTAACTACTGGTGAAAACCGAAACAATATGAATGGAACTATCAATAATGTCCGTCAGATACAGGTGAATGGTGCGGACAGGTAATTTGTACCCCCTCCCCTCCCCCACCTGCGCCGGTGTGCAGGGTTGCTACATATTATTATGCTGGTTGATAGTGTTGGTATTGCTATGTGTAATTATAGGGAATGTAGCATGAAGGGCTGTGTGAATGTCGGTGGATATTTTTTTTTAATTTGTTTTTTGGATATGGATTTATAAAGTCGCTAAGCAATGTATTGCATTTATTTCTGCAAATATAAAAATAAAACATGACACGTCAAAAATAAATAAAAAGCAATTGCTAAATGTAATGGACGGAGCATCACTTGAGATCGGCTTGTACGATTTTTTATGTTTTTAATTGTCAGGACAAGGTTTGTATGAAAGAAAATGTTGTTTTTTGGCTTAATTCTTAAAGCTTCTGTTTTTCTTTATTAGAAAATTTCACCCGTGCGAAGCTGGGGCGGGCTCTAATATGATCATTTAAAAGTCGGTGAATTCATAAGGTCTTCCATGTTCAGACCCTTCTTCGTCTTTCTTTGTAAACAGACTGCTTTTGGACGAAAAAAAAATGCCGTGTCCAATGTCCATCTGTGAATTTCGCAAGTGAATCAGCTTCATTTTACTACTACTTGTCCCCCCGGGTTCCCTGTTGAAAAATTCTAAAAAGACTTTTTTTACGAAACTTTATTGTAAAAAACATAACGGAAGACCTGCCACCGTCTAACCACAACCACGGTTGCCACGGTTACGTTGAATTATTATTATTGGACAATTTGGCAGGCTGTTGCGACCGCCAGCTTTAAATACTGCCTACCCCAATTCGTTAGAGCCACGTATGAGCCTTATTTATTGCAAGCAACCCGCGCCCGGTGCGTTTGCCAAGTTGTGAAGTAAATTTTTAGCATACGCTATTGTTTATTAAACGTGTAGCTTAGGCTGTGGCGCTGGCATAACTTAGGAGCCAGATAAACGGAGCACTGGAATGGTGTTTCAAGCTAGAAGCTATTTAGCTTAACAAGCTGTTAACGTTACGTTATATATTTGAATTTTAAAGCTGTTGGTGAAATGTTGTGCCTTGACTTTAACAATACCAAGCTAATCCAATTAGTGTCAAAAGAAGCTTGAATTTCGAATTCTCTGAAAATTACTTCAATAATACGTTTTTATAACACGTAAAAATAATAATTACATTAACGAGGTAAAACGTCTGCCAGATTAGTGCTAGCAATTTGTGTGATTAGGAGTTTGCTATTACGTTACCAGCAGGCGCTCGGCGGTTAATAGCGCGCGCAGATGTGTCTGATCGGCTGTTTCATTATCACAGGTTGTGTGTTATGGAACGGTATTGCTAACGAGGCTTAAGAAGTTCGGTGAAAGGGTGAGCAGAAGTATAGGACTGAAGGTAGTATAGATTTCTTAAGTAAATGCCGAATCGGCTTGAGTAAAAGAACATAAACCAAGAAAAATCAAACCACGGTCTGATGAAAAATCTAACCTCACATTAACTTCCTTGGGTTGAGCCATTGTAACTACTCACTTTTATATATGTAAGAGAAAACAGCAGCAAAAATAAGAGAAAAAGCTTGAAAGTGTAATAAGCAATTTATTTATTCCCGCCTGTGGACCAGCGACAAAGAACAGCCAACAATAAACAAAGAAACTTGAAATAAAAAGTATTAAATTAATCCCATATTTATTAATAGCTCGTACTCGTATAAACAGCAAGTTTTCAAGTTCAAGCTGGCGCCTGGCAAAATGGCGTTAGCAGCAGCTGGCATAAGTTTGATTGCCGACTAATTGCTAGTAGTAAACAGTCAGGCGTTAGTTGGAGCCGCGCCGCGGGAACACATGTTGCGTAGAAAATTACTGTTTGTTGAACTTTTGATATATAGCTAGCTGGTAATTGTAGTTTCGAAAGATGTCCTAGGTGGGTTAGGCGTTCATTTGATTAGAGTAATTGTTAAATGAAGGATTCAAAAATTATTTTTAACACTTTCATGTCGTATTTAATAAAATACCATTTAAAATTAGGTGAATGTAGTGAGAAAAATATTGACTATGAATGTAGATGGCTATACGAGGAGAGGAAGACCAAAGAAACGATGGATGGACTGAGTGAAGAAGACATGCTGTGCCGTCCCCAAATAAATTGGGAAAAAGGCCGGAGAATGATGAAGACCATAAATAGTAATGTGTTAGCTGTCAAATTTTCTGTTTTTAATTGAGTATGTAATAATAAGAAATGCAAGTACCCAGCAAACGCACCTAACTCAATCAAAAATGAAGTCAGACACCAACCATTTATTTAAATTAGGCCAATAATAATTATCCTTTTGAACGTCTAAACTAGGACATCGATTCTAGTTGTCTAACTTTCAAATCCTACTCCTCCTTTCACAAACTCCGAATAAATTAACCCTCCTATTTTAATTACCTCCTGCCAATTCCGCGTAATGAACATCGGTTATCAGTGCAGTGAATAAAGCCAAAAACTGGTAGGCGTGGGGAATAGATCACGGTAGTGTGCCGGGGACGCACAGTGGAACGAATGTATGGGAGCGGTTGGACGTAGACATGTCCGAAAAAAAAGAGTAAAATTATGCCAAACTAATGATGCCATCTTATTCGATTACTTAATGCCTTCATAACTTGTGGTGATGAATTTCTTCATAACTCCCATATTTCGGGAGTAATTTGAGAAAATGTGAAATTTTACTATGAAAATGAGTGTATCGAGCTCTCTCCCTCCTGATTCCGGGCTTGTTTCAAGTAGCGGTCTCTAATATCATAATGCTAATACTAAGAGCTATATTTAATACTAAGACACATAGTGCGCCAAATGTGCACTTTCTGGGATAAAGAGTGATGTTTATTTTATAACACAATTTTTTTATTTTTTGTTTATTTTGTTGATTAAAACCGTTTTTCTAAAGGTTTACCTTATTACAATAACATTTCTGAGCAGCCAATTAGAGAAGATATAAGCTAATTAGGATATATAATTAGGGACTTAAGGTTTACATATAAAACTGATGCACTAATGATTACTGATAAGAACATTGCTATTATTTAATTACTAAATGGCTCTTAATACACTAATTTAGCATGCATCATTTACTAATTATCACAATAACTAATTACCTTGCAATATTTAACAAAGGATACCTGGGATACCTGGATTTTATATAAATAGGTCACTATTAGTAACTTTAAAATCAGTGTTGATTTACACCTCGTTGTATCCAAGCTAATCTCGCAATGTATTTTCCAAATTTTAATACAAATCTTGATATTCACGTTGCTTTATGCGCACGCGCACATAAAGATTTACGCGACTTTAACTATTTGTTCAGTGTTTTAAAAGATAACAGTTGTGTTCAGTTATGTGAAAGTGCTGAAACAAGTTTAAAAGACTGGTGTCGTCGATTTTGCTACCGCATTTATGCAAAATGGACACAGTCTGGAAGAAGCACAGATAAGTTTCGGAAGAAACATGAGATTTGGCTACAGGCTGCAATTCAATGGCCGGAATTACAGAATGAAAATATGGAACCTTCTACAGAAAATATAAGTGACGTCATCGAGCCCATAATTTCTCCTGCTAAATCTGATGCTTCAACTTGTACACATCCTAGTCCTCGTAAATCTTTTGAGGACCTTAGTAACCGGCAAAAAAGAAGACGCACTGAAGATAGTCTTTCATGCAGCAGTAGCAGCGCTGAAATTATGTTTTCGGCCGAAAGGGCGCTTCAAAAGGCAGGACAAAGCGATACAGCTTATGTTATGAAATACTTGACGGAGAATCCAGAAGAGGCCTCAAAAATCAAAGCCTTCATTGAAGGTAAATCAATTCAGGTACGGGAAATATCCCCTTTGAAGGCATTGGCTCTTTATGTATCGATGAACTTATCGAAATGGCGCTATAACACTCTTCGGGATTTCAACACTCAAGAAGGAGCTCTTCAATACCCGAGTTACTACATGTTGGTTAAAGAAAAAATTAAGTGCTATCCGGCCAAAGAAGATCTCACAGTTACAGAGAGCTCTGCAAAAATCAAATTACAAGCCTTGATGGATTTAACCTCAAGAAGACTTATTAGGTCGTTAGAAACCCCTGTTGATCCCAATCAACAGCTCGTATTGACCAGCAAATGGGGTTTTGACGGATCATCTAGCCAAAGCATTTATCATCAAAGGACGAGTGAAGATGAGCAAATCGATCTTGCTAGTAATTTTATGATTAGTCTTGTACCACTGCGGCTCGTCTCAAAAGGTGTAACAATTTGGGAAAACGAGCGACCATCTTCCACTTCATTTTGCCGGCCAATATTGTTTAAGTTTATAAAGGAAACCAAAGAAAATGTGCAGAGAGAGATGGCTGAAATCGAAGCAGAGATTGAAGCCTTAACTCCATCCACCATCACTGATGGAATTAGTGTCAAATACCAACTGCTGTTGACAATGATTGATGGTAAAATTCATTCCATTATATCCGATACAGCAGCTTCAGTGTGTGACATATGCAAGGCTTGTCCTAAAGAAATGAATAATTTAGAGTTAATCAAAGATAAACACGCAAACGAGGACATGTATAAATATAGCTTAAGCACCCTTCACGCTTGGATTCGCTCAATGGAATGCTTATTACACATTTCCTACAAATTAGACATAAAATCATGGCAAGTAAGGGGTGATATAGCAAAAAGGCAAGTTGATGACAGGAAGAAAAGAGTTCAAGAGGCTGTAAGAAGAGAAACGGGCTTACTTCTCGATGTTGTGAAACAAGGCAGTGGATCCACCAACAATGGCAACTCGGCAAGGAGATTTTTTGAAAACTACACTAAATCTGCTGAACTGACCGGAATAGATGCTATGCTTTTAAGAAAAATCTGTGTGATCTTGCAGTGTATTTCATCAGGAGAGAAGATCAACGTAACTAAATTCCGAGAGTTCTGCTTTGATACTGCTAAGCTTTACGTGGAGTTATACCCATGGTATTATATGCCTTCTTCACTTCATAAAATTTTAATGCATGGGCCAGACATAGTTCAGAACATGTCAATTGTGCCCATTGGTTTTCTATCCGAAGAGGCATCTGAGGCTAGAAATAAAGATTTTAGAAAATATAGAGAGGAGCATTCTCGAAAGCATAGCAGTATCTCATGCAATGAAGATATTATGCACAATCTTTTACTGTCTTCTGATCCACTTGTTACAAGTATCCGTCCAAAAGGAAATAAGTTTGTAAAAAAATCTTCTTTTAAGGAATTTTATGAGCTTACGGATTCTGAGAAAAGTGATATCGAATTTGTTAACATAAATGATTTAGCGGACATCGATTCTGAATTTGAATTAATTGATGATGATGATGATGACGAAGATAATTAAATGATGTTATTGTTTTAAAATGTGTAACTTAGTAAATTAGAGCTTACATCTTAATTATTTATTGTACTTTTAATGAAACTAGGTAATTTATTATCAACTTACTTAAAAGTCATACTCTCATCAGTTCTTGTGAATATTTTTGTTAATATATATTTCTGTATATATATAATATATTTATAGACCTCTTAATAAGTCTGTCTGCGGTTTAAAGTAAATACAAATGGGGAAAAAACGTTTTTTTTTTTTAATTTTCATTTCCTTTTATCCCAGAAAGTGCACATTTGGCGCACTATGTGTCTTAGTATTAAATATAGCTCTTAGTAATAGCATTACGATATTAGAGACCGGTACTTGAAACAAGCCCGGAATCAGGAGGGAGAGAGCTCGATACACTCATTTTCATAGTAAAATTTCACATTTTCTCAAATTACTCCCGAAATATGGGAGTTATGAAGAAATTCATCACCACAATTTATGAAGGCATTAAGTAATCGAATAAGATGGCATCATTAGTTTGTCATAATTTTACTCTTATTTTTCGGACATGTCTACGTCCAACCGCTCCCATACATTCGTTCCACTGTGGGACGGTGGCGCGACACGGCCGTGCGAATCAAACGCTGCTGGCTCGGCCCCAGGCCGGTGTAAGGCACAGGCGGGAGCGAGTTTGAAATGATACGCAATACTCATATAAAATAATTGTATCTTGCTATTTAGTTACCTTCTTTTGAGCAGGAGTGGTGAAGTTGCTATCGGGCGATTTGCTAGTAGTATGTAGTGGGTTCGAACCCAAGCAAGCACATTAATTTGAATGCATTATTTAATTACTACTGTTCTTTAAAACTATAAAGGAAAAATTGTAACGAAACCAAACATTGCAGGGCATTTTACATCACCAGCATCATAACCCCATACATAGTAAACTCGATTGATTACACTCTTCTGAAAAACTAGCGAGAGTCCCTTAATTACCGTCATTGGGGAGGTCGCTACTACCTACAAACCATTTAATTTTACTGAGCCGCGAGGTGGTCGTGGTGGATTAGGTACGGACTGCTTCTCACGGAGAGGAGACCTGTTTCCCAACAGTGGGAACATTATTGGCTGATTATGTTATGTTATGTCTTCAGGAAAGTTAATGATGATGAGGAGGGATGTATAACAGAGTGATGAATATAAATGTTGATGGATGGAAAGGGCGGAAAGACCAAAGAAAAGATGGTCGGATTTTAGATATTTTTGAGGAATGATATGAAGGAAAAATGAATAATGATAGCGTGAAGATTGACAGGGGAGAATAGAAAAACGTGATGCGCCTACCCCAAGTAACATGGGACAAGGCCAGGGAGATGATATGTCTTCAGGAAAAGGATACTCTGTTACTTTGATTTTTGGGTGGTTTGAACGGCAGCGTTTCTTATTACCTGTCTTATGCTGACTGCTGATGTATTCAAAACAATTGGATTTTACATATTTATAGAGACCCAACATCTGCATAGCTGTTATATTTATTTATTTTATTTATTCCCCTAGGTTTTAAGTTAGCTCTCAAACTTTCCGATCTCGCTCCCGCCTTCATCCCTTCCAAATAACACTCGTTGTGTTAGCAGGCGTGAGGCTGCAGGCAGCAGGCGGGCCGTCTCTTGTTCGATTATTATTTATTGCGTTCGATTGCATTGCGCGCCTAGCGAGCTTGTTTGCCGTCCGGGGCATGAGTGGCCCAAGTTATTTGGCAATGGTTGGAGGATTTTTGGAATGTGTTGAGCGGATTTATGCCTCCAATAATTGAAATAGGGAAACAATTATTTTTAACTTAATTAGAAAATATTGTTAAAGATATAGGTAGGTACCTTGGTCTACAGACATCCTTCTCTAAGACTAATGATAGCCGGGTTTATCAGATTCCTTACAACTAAATCCATCCGGTGGCAAATAAAAAAACGGGGTATTCGATAATGACCAGACAGACCCGCATATCATAGAACTAGTATAGCTCAAGTTCATAATTCAAGATGGAAGAGATACCGACGCACAACCACTTGCCACGTGAATACGTGGGGGGTTTCAAAATGATGTACTGAATAGTACATCATTTTGAAACGCCCACAATTTTTCATCGGTAATTTAAAAAAAATCAGCCGTTACATTTTTACCGTGTAGGTTTTGCACTTTTGAAGGGTACAGTGGATTTTTTTAATTTCCGACGAAACATTTATTGGAGGGTTCGGAATACTACCATACTATGCTTTGTTTAGCTAGATATCTTTTTTTCCATACTTATTTGTTCAAAAAAAAATCTCATTTATTGCCCGTGGTTCGACCGCGTAATTCTACTAGTAGGACCAAGGATGTTTTTCTTTTCGGTGGTTCTATCAATCGGACCATCTTTATAAAATTATCACATTGTGTTGGCAGTATAATACTAGTCGAGTAACACACTAAGAAGATAAATATTTTTGCCCGAGGTACGATGGTAAATATTGACTAAAATCGTCTTTTTGGCGACACAAAGTACTAGGCTGGCATAAATTCAAGTCAAAGTCAAAGTTTTTTATTTGCGTGTAAAAGGAGCATTGGTGTAATTGGTGCAGGGAGCACTAGATGCAGGCGGCATTGGACCGGACACGTTGGAAATCTATTGGGGAGGCCTATGTTCAGCAGTGGACAGCAACGGGCTGAAATTATGATGATGATGATGGTGTAAAAGGTGCCACCATCAAAACTTTAAAACCGCTTCTGCGTGTATCTTGTCCCGTCAACTAATTTATGAACGAGCTCGTTTGTTCCAAGTTTTGTATTGTCTATATTTTCTAGTTCATTCGCTCGCATTATTAATATTTATTAATTATAGTTCGCGGTAATAGTATTGTTCGCTTTCTGGCTCATAGCGGTCCCGATACCAACCGTTTTGAGTACTTTCGTAATTAATTTTGTTAAAACAAAGGTTTGATTGTTTGATTTTCTGGAAGTGAGTTTCAATTAATACAAAACATTTATCATATGGTCTAAGCTTCTATTGTACGGTATTATGGGTAGATTCTTCGAATCAATATTTGTATGGAATCATCCGCAGAGTTTAGACATAGGACTATTATTATTGTAACATCAAGCCTGTCATCCCCGAAGGGTTAGGCAGAGGTGTAGCTTATAGGATATCCACATTTCGCCAGTTATGTTTAAGTCCCACGTAATAGGAGGCGAACCTATTGGCATCAACTGGGCACAAATCCAGACTCCGTGACTGCTACTGAGAAATTCCTAATAGAAAAACCCAAAACCACTCTGGTCGACCCTGGAATCGAACCCAAGACCTCCTGCTCAGCAGTCGTGCTTACGACCACTCGATCAACGAGGCAGTATTCTTGATATTTAACTCAGAATCAGTCCCGTTTAATTGAACCAGTACAGTGCTGGCTGGTGCACAAGCTCCGCACCAACACTACGGCAAGAACAACTCCACTAACCCCCCATTACCCCGCAGGTTCTACGACCCCCCTCAAATGAACGGCTCTCACGAAGAATACCCTCCTCAAGCCAAGCGAGCCGCCTCCAGCCTCTTCCTGAACCCGTCGCCGTTCTTGTACCCGTTGCCTAGCAACGCCAGTCTGTTTGACTACGGACACCCGTATCATGGCTACCACGGCAACCAGGAGGGCGGGTATGAGAGGAGAGATGGTGAGTCTGACTTGGATTTTCTTTCTCTTTCATACAATAAATCTTCACGAAAGCGATTCCTTTAGTTACAGGCCTCATTGACAAATAAGAAAAACAAGCTGCCAGGCAGGGCATCAAAAAGCAATCTTTTGTCCCCTGGAACTGATCTTTGGCATTTTTTGGAACTTCTTACGTATTTTCATATTTTTGTGGAGTGTTTTCAAGTAAAGGCCCTGACAAATTGGATCAACTGAACCTCTGTGCTGTTTAGCTGCTTGTTTTTGTTTTACAAACTCAAAGAAATGCACTTCAGGGAATATTTTTTTTATAAGTAGGCCTACAAATGAATATCTTCAAAGATTATTTAAGGTTCTTTAACTCCTAAATTTTAGAAACCATCTTTCTTTACAAAACAGGAGGCATTACAGTCCGTGACGTATCCTCAATGAACGCGCCGTTCTCGGAACCCCGCGGCCTGGGGGCTGCGCCCTCGGGGCTGCTGAAGACGGACGACGAGTGGAAGAACATCAACACCATGCTTAACTGTATCCTTAGCATGGTGGAGAAAACGAAGCGGGCGCTGGCGATACTGCAGCAGAGAGGTGAGGATGATATCACGAGGCAACGTTATTGCGTCGTTCGCATTGCACGGTAGTGTGGCAGACAAGTTCAGTCTTGTTTGGGTCAGCTTGAAGAAGTGAGTGTGTGAGTGTTTAATGACACAGAATTGCCAGTCAGAATGAGCTTCTTGTCTAGCTGCGCCACTCACTTAGAATAAAAGATGATACAATACGAAGGAGATCCGAAGGAGATCCTGCATCATTGCATCATTGCATCATTTTTTGTTGTGTCCGCGTACAGCGATGAATCATCGATAAGTAATACGTATAATAGGAACATTAGGAGCAAAGATAATCAGGGGTCATGAATGAATGATGTCTTAATTTGCCGAATGCTTGATTTCTTAGAACTCTAAGAAAGTTACAGTTTTGTTTAGTTACTTCATTTCTTGTAAGTCACGGGCTTTCATCATATGATTTAATAACAAGTATATATGATGTTATTTCTATCTCAGATTGAAGGATTTTGAACGAACCTCGAAATAACAAAACATTTCTTTAAAAAGTCGCAAAATGCAATGAGTGTTGTTGAGTTGCCAAAATTGCATTGGGGACGTGAGTGCGTGACCCAAATTTCCGTTGACCCCACCAGTGGGGCGAAGCAGTGGGACCAGCGGGAACATAATTGCAGACTTCCCGTTGACCCCACCAGTAGGGTAAGGTAGTGGGGCCAACGAAACGACAGTTTTGATGTTTCCCGCTGACCCCACCAGTGGGGCCATGCCAGTGGGGTCAACGAGAATACACTTTCCTTACACCTCTTGTATTGCTCTAGGTGTAGAACCGACAGAGAGCAATGATATAAAGCGCGCCGCGAGTGAGATCATGGCGACCGCAGTCCGACAGACTGAAGAGAGAGTAGCCGAGGTCAGGAGACGAGCTGAAGATGCTGTCAACCAGGTAAACTTATACCATCCATTCATAGAACTGTTTTTTATGACAACTAATGGCGGTTTTGCGTGGATGTGAAATATTTTTTCCCCCAATTTGTTCTTTTTGTGAGCATTGTTTTCATGCGTTCCTTGCGAAGCATGTGTGGTGTAACTCTGAATGATAAAATGAGGAATGAGGTTATACGGAAACGTTGCGGCTTAAAAGAAGATGTAGTGACAAAAATTGAAAAAAGTATGCTTAGATGGTTTGGTCATGTGGAGAGGATGAGTGAAAAGCGACTAACAAAAGGTATTTACAAGGCAGATGTGAGTGGCAACGCCGGGAGGGGACGCCCTAGAAGAACATACGCTGACCTCATTGGTGAGGTTCTTCAGAAAGGTCAGGTGCGTAGTACTCGCAACCGGCGTGCGTGTATGACCAGATGTATGAAGGCGGACGAGGCAAAAGGAGTATGTAAGGATCGTAGCAGGTGCCGTTCTGTGGTTTCTGCCTACCTCCATGGGAAAAGGGCGTGAGTTTATGTATGTATGTATGTATGTTTTCATGTGTCTCACGATTAGTGAAAATAAATATTGTTCTTTCTTTCGTATTTTTCTTTGTGTCTAGTCAAACCCACGGATACAGTTAACAGTACCTAGGGAGGATTCCTTTGTATTAAAAAAAAAAACCTGAAACTTTATAGAGTTAGTATGTATATCCGAAAACTAATAATAGTTTAGATCGTTCATCTGTTTATCACCATCTGCTTCTTGAGACCCTTGTTGTTCTTAACAGCTTTTATTATAAATCATATCTCGAAATTAAATAACACCTCTTATTGGTCTCGTAATACTTAGTTGTTTTAATTAAGCTGTCTCGTTGACTTGTTGCGTTAGTTCTCTTCCATAGTTATAGGCTAGATCTGCTTGTTTTATTTTACACTGCTCCTGAAATCCAGACTTATACCAAATTACTTTTAAACTAAAACCTTACCGCCTAGGTGAAGCGCCAAGCTCTACTAGAGCTCCAGCGCGCAGTAGGCGCAGCGGAGTCCAAAGCCCTGGAGCTGGTGGCGGCGGAGCGTGGCAAGGCGGAACGCCGCCACTCGCCGCCGCCTGGTCGGGAACTCAGTCCTAATGCTAGCACGCAGCAGAATGTGAGTGGACTTTTTAATACTGAGTTGGTTAACGTTTTGATAACCAGGGTAGTGCTTTCTGAACCATAGTTTTCTTCGAAGGCTGAGGAACCCGCATTCAGCATCTGTTCAAAATTCAATCTCTAAATCGCGCACATAAAAACCCGACATCTCTAGGTTTCAACGGTATTTCAATTGAGTTAGATAGTGTGCGATTGAAGAGGCTCATATCCAGCTGTAGACTCTTGATAATACAACATTTAATAAACAAAACTCTCTCAGTTTAAGACGGCGACATGACCGTACTGTTATATGCGCAGTGCTGCTGGAACTGCGGCCGCAAGGCGCAGGAAACCTGCTCCGGCTGCAATGCGGCACGCTACTGCGGTGCCTTCTGCCAGCATAAGGATTGGGAGAACCATCATCAGGTAGAGGATAAAATGAAAAATAAGATATGAATTAACCGTGACCTTCATGACTGGTCGCAACAAGGATAATTTTGGTTATTTTTTCTATACACGTTGCTGATCGTTAGACTCTTGCCAACAGACACTATACCATCTACATTCTCAAATAAAAGAAGTCCAAAGAGGCCAGC
Source organism: Lycophotia porphyrea (assembly GCA_950005105.1). Taxonomy (NCBI): domain Eukaryota; kingdom Metazoa; phylum Arthropoda; class Insecta; order Lepidoptera; family Noctuidae; genus Lycophotia; species Lycophotia porphyrea. The sequence goes on from OX465406.1 coordinate 15,085,987, forward strand.
AGTTAGACTTGAGATTGCCACCAACATAGTTTGTTAACCTAGTTGAAAACGTTGAAATATTTATGAAGCTCCCTTATAAAATAGTCTTGCTCTGATATGAGGTATCCTAAAATAAGACCTTAAACCCTAGAAACTTCATCTTAACATTCAGCGACTAACCCAAATCTCCACCCACAGGTCTGCAGCGGCCGCGACCAAAAACCCAACTCTCTGCGAACATCCCCACCAGTGACACAGCCTTCCCTTCCCAAACCTCTCACTCGCTCCAGCACCCCCATTGCCCCCAGCACGGCGGCCCCGGCGCCCCCCCTCCCCCTCCCCCTCCCCCTCCCCCTGACGGACGCGCGCCTGCTCAACTCTGAGAGGACGGAGAGGATCACCCTCGCGTCGCTATCCACAGCGCAGGGCATGATCGGCATCGGGAAGAAATGACGCCTGAGCAAGGAACCCTTTGTTAGCAGTGTGAGGTTCCCGAGAAAGGTTCGCCGGTAGACTGCTGGTGGTTGCAACTGTCAAATTGGTTCCAGTTCTGCTAAAACAACAATGCCTTAGTTCTGCCATAATATCTCGTATTAAGCCAGTTAAATACGCCATTCTAAATTAATTCAATATTCTAAAACTTTAGAAAAAATTTAATTTAATTTTTTTTTGTCTTAACTGGATCCAATTGATGTTCCTGTAAATTAGTTCTTTACCTAACATTTTAAAGACTTGGCTGTGCTCTACCGTGCATACAGATTCTATTATACATACTTAATAATTTTCTCTATTTTAAATTGTTTTTCATAGTTCCTATTTATGATTTAAAAATTGTTTTATACAAGCAGATATTTTTAACTTGGTTAAGTTTTTTTGTTTAATTAGTAACAAATACCAAAGAATAAAATAAGACGTAGAAAAGAATTGTGTTAAATGTAATTTTTCACACATTATCCAGAATAGCACTTTTCACCTGTAAACTATCTTGAAAATAAATCTGGTTTTAATAAGGGATGGGTTACATTTACACCAACGATAACTTACGAAATATAACGATACGATTAATTATAAGATTTTAAATGTCTATGTATCACTTTTCTAGCTAATTGTGAACTGTTTTTACTTTACAGAATGACTCATCCAATTTCCATTGTAAATAATGTCATGTACTTTAATAATAAAAAATTGTGAAGAAACGAACATTAAATATATATACAAACACACAAAAAACGACATACATACATAAAAAGATATTATTAAATTACCTTTATTTTATTTTCCATACGATTTTTAAATATCTATTAAAAAATTGAAATCTATCGTCAATATCTTACTATTTAATGTTTAAAAATAAGCGAGTTGTGACACTTAGTACCGTATTATATTACTATGATTGTACAATGTATTATGTAGGTAGTAATTAATTTAGTTTTGTTAAAAATTATTTGTAATTTTTATTTCTATAGACACATTTTAATCAAATGTTAAAAGTACAGTCAGCTTCATAAATACATGATCATTTATTTATAAATTAATGAATCTTCGAATCTAAATGTAAAGTACAGTCAGCTTCATAAATACATGATCATTTATTTATAAATTAATGAATCTTCGAATCTAAATGTAAAATATAATTAGTAAACGATAAGTATACGATGAAAAGATCATGTATTTATTACGTTGAAAAAAAATGTATATACACGCACTTCAACGACATTTATAATATTTTAATAATTGCTTGCATAGATGTCTATTCACGTTGAAGTTTGTACATGTAGAAAGTAATTAATTAATCAGCACTTATCAATAGTTCAGCACTGGTGTTTTAATGTTAAATTGCTTGACTATCACAGTTATGAGTCCTGAGGCGCTTGCACAAACGTGCGACGTAAAATTTGACATTTTGAAATATTTTAAATCTTGTTGTATTTTGTAGTAGTAAATAAGTATGACCCATAGATGTAAACTAAGTAAATATTGTGTACATCGAGTGTTTTCATAAAAACACCGGATAAAACGAGTTAAGGTAGAGCAAGGGTGAAACTCAAATTTACGTCGCGCGTTCGTGTTAGGGCCTCCGATGGCACATTTTTAACACTGATTGTACAGAAACCAGCACATTAAACTACTACAATTTGTCAAATTTCTTTTATAGATTTTCAACTTTATCGCTAAAGCATTAGGTCCAAGGTTGACTGGCAATATTTGACAGTTTCGATTAGCTTGATGTGCTGGCATCTGTACTTGTGAGTTTGTTTTCTAATATATTATTAAAGATACTTCTAGTGACCCATATATACACCTATACCTACTCCCACGAAAACGTGTGTTATTAATGTTAATAATTGTATGACATAATAATTATTATTTCCTTGTGTAATAAAGTGCAATATTAATAATAATCGGTGTATAAAATTTCGAATTTAATAATGGTTAAGATTTAGCAAAATAATGTTTTAGTTCTTAATAAATAATTAACTGCGTATTTGCGTCGTATTGATGAAATAAAAAAAAGTGTTAAAAATATTTTCTGTTGTTTCCATTTCAATTACCACCTTTTTTTGTTAATTTATAAAGTTAGTATTTAAAAAAAAATCACAAACAAAACAGTAAACAAATTACTACGTTTTATATCGTGGGTTCGATTCTGCATTAAAAATTGATTGTACGTCAGCGGTAACAAAACCAGTAAAGTCTGACCTCTTATTCAATCAAGTCCCCTTACTATCTTAAACCAGCATAAAGTGCAGGCCACACCGCCAGCTGGTGACCGAGCGAGCGGGCCGAACGAGGCATCGTTTCAACTCTTTTCATAATTTCGTTCACACCGCGAACTACCGAAAGAGCTGAACGAAGTATGAAAAGAACCTCGCCCGCCTCGCTGACTCGCTAGCCGGCGGTGTGGCCTGGGCATTATGGTGTGCTGGCACTGACACAAGTATACTGTACCTACAGATAATGTGACTACATCAGCACAGCAGCAGAAAAATCTAAAGGGTAGATAATACTTGAAATTAAAACAAAATAATTACTTCGTAAATAAGTGAAACAAGTAATACTGTAGGTCCTGTAACTGTAGTTTCTGCTCATCCCTAAATAAAGAAGACTTAAACTAGTTAGGTGTACCATACACCTATAAAAAGTAAAATATACCTAGTAAAAGACACGAATACACGAGACACGTATTATAAATAGACGCGTCATGGCACTCGAAAATAGCGTAAAACTTATCGGTAGTACCTACTTAGTTAGATACACGAAGAAAGGGAAAGAAAATTAAATGTCATCTACGAAATTCCTGTTGTTAGAGAGAGATAAATATGTTTCTTTGGTTACGTTGTCATTCTGTATGCACGGCACGTGACTTACCTCAGGCGACACAGCCATCACTAGAAGGTATCGAAAAAAATAAAATACATTTTTCTTGATACTTAGGCATGAAATCATACTTTTTTATCTTTTACAGTTGCAGTATAATTTTTACATTTCCCATATACACAGAACGGCATTTTGTATTTGCTTTTTGAGGAATTTATTCACACAAGTTATTTTAATATCTCGTACAAACGCGGCACTGGTTCTACGAGACTAAATGGACGTGCGGTAATTACCTTCCATTCATGATGCCACTACAGACCGCGGGTAACGAATCTATAGTTTATATATCATTGGTAAAATACAAATATCTATTCAGTGGCAAAAAGAGATGTCGCGCTATGATAAATCTAAACTGCTACTAGCTTGAGGACGCGGCTTATGGAGTCCAGAAATTATCCCAAGTGGGAACGTTCCAGAGATATAGGTCATGGTCTACCTTAGTGCTGAATTTCATCGAAAACCTCCAGCCGTTAATGCATTAATAGGTTACATAATTACCTTCGCATACATGCAATATTCATTAATTATAATTATGTACCTACCTAAGTACCTACAAATAAAAGCTTTCAAGGACGAGTGATGTACTCATGTCTGTCTCATGCATCCCAATAAGTTTTCTGAGTAATCGTGTCGTTCGGAAATATGCCTCAAAAAGGGAGTGATATGAAACTTCGAATGACGTTATTGCGACGCACGCTACTTCGAAAAAAATTTGGGAGTGGTACGCCATTCCGAAAACTCATTAAGTCGATAACCGCTATATCGAATGACGTTGTTGGGAACACGCTGTTTCAAAAAACTGTTAGAATGCTACGCTAGTACGAAAGTCTTGGTATCGAAATCCACTTTTGTGAATAGCGTATTCCAATCTGAATTTGTGTGGGAATCGAACTCGCGACCCAGTGATTACCAAGAGCTAGCTGCGATATTAAAACTGATACTGAGCTAGTTGTCTATACCACTAAGTATAAATGATTAATATTAGTACTTATTATGATTTAACTATGTATCCCTAGCACTTGAAGTTTCATATCACTCCCCCTCAAAAATAATGCTCAGAAAATATATAATTTCCCAACAAATATTAACTTAAACCGCAAACAAGGTTAAAATACATCTACTTAGTACTTCACTATCAAACAAAGAAAAAAACACAAAAACATTATTATTCATGTTATAATCCTACCTACCAGAAAAGTATATCAGAGTCATGAAGACTGAAATGGGCTATGACAACATCCAAGCAAATGATTACTCAGAAGTCCCCTTCAAAGTCATTGCTGGTACTTTTCCAATTAATTTATAATAACTAAATGAACATACATCCTACTAATATTATAAATGCGAAAGTTTGATATGAAGGGTGGATGTTTCATACTCTTTCACGCAAAATCTATTGAAAGGTTTTCAATAAAATTTAGCACAGATAGTTTATAACCTGCATTAACATACAGGGTGTAAACAGACTCTTCACGAAGCCGTCAACCAAGCATTACGTACACTTTACGCAAACATTAGTGCTGGGAAACTACTTTTTTTTTGGGCTGAAAAATGACGTTTTACAGTAGGACTCAATGTAACGCACTCAAAACATTGTGCTGATGGATGGATTGAATAGTAAGAGGTTCTGGAGGTGTTTAAAGTAAAAATCTTACATTAAAAACATGTATTTAAAAAAAAGTTGGAACTTTGACCCCCAAAATCTCCCTAACTAGAAGGTTCCCAGGTATGGTCTAGAACAAAAAAATGATCGCAATGACGGGGAGAACAACTGCCTTTCGGCTTCGTTAAGAGTCTGTTTACACCCTTTATAGGATACTTTTTATCCCGGTACTACGATCCCATGGGACTGTATAATGAACACCGCACGGACGAAACCGGGTGCATAAACTAGTAAAACATAACATAACCCACATTACATCTGTATTTCTCCAAACATTTAGGCAGCGGTGTACCCAGAGTGCACCCACATGTCGCCAGTTATGTTCAAGTCCCATGTTATAGGGGGCTAGCTTATTGATATCAACCGGGGACAAATCCTCTTCAGACTGCTTTAGAGACATTCCAGCTGTGGAAAACCCAATAAGACCTGACTAGATCTGGAAATCATAACCTGGACGACTTGCTCAGCAGTAGTTACGAATGAGTTGCGTTGTGAATAATACGTCAATGCAAATTATTGGCGCAAATCGTAATTAATTGCGTTTGTGCATATATATAGGCACTAACTTTTGCCCGCAGCTTCGCTTGCGTTAATTTTGAATTTGACAATTAAACTCTTTATCAACACTACCAGTTTCTATAATAAAATAATATAATTCAATCATGATTGCGTGGCGCCATTTCATATCATAAGCACGTTATTGTTGTTTTCCTCGGGAACAGTACTTTATTCGGGATGTAAGGTACCCTAAGTCCGTTACTGTACACCTGACAACGTATACTATATAAAAATTTCAGGATGATCGGTATTAGGCGTGGAAAGGTAACGAACAAACTTACTTTCGCATTTATAATATTAAGTTAGGATTATGGAGATAATTGCATCCATTACATGCCCCGTAACAAAATTATAATATCGGATAATGGTGCTGCAGCTATCCTCTATAATTTGTCAGTCAGTATAATTGGTGGTATTAGAACACGTAATTCTATGATACTGTTTGCGATTGTGCTACACATAATTGTAGAATGTTCCTACTGATGGGACACAGGCATCTTCTCTATTAAAGGGAATGTGCATAGACCACCACGCCTGCACGTTGCAGGTTGCTGGATATAGGCCTTCCCAAGCTAATGCTGCACGGACTAGTTCTGACTTCCATTGGATTCCAGCGCCTTGATTATTTAATCTTCCCAATTCTTTGATCAACGGTGAAGGAAAATATCGTTAGAACACCGGCTGAACTAGAATCAAAAGTTCAAGACGTGTGAATTCGGCTTCGGACCCGCGCGCGAATTTGCGAGGTGTGGTTCCCAGCTATGACAATATTGCAGGCTGATTAGAAAGAAAGAAAATTATGTTTATTTAGGATTAAAAACACCTTAAAATTATCCAAAATAATAAAGGTAGTGTGGCATACTTTGCGAAAGACCGTTCAGTTTCATGGTCTGAGGAACCACACGAGACGTTTCTATGCTGTATAGGTATGTAACATTGATCGATGTCTTAATTTATAATATCCTCAGATGAATGAGAAACAACTAACAAGTAGGTAATCATTTCAAATATCTCCTGTCCAAAATCAGAATGAAGGCAAAAATAACACAGAAGCGCCTCGGGCAGACGGGCACCCTCCACCAAAGAAACGTCACATCTTAAATACTCCTGAAAACTGACAACTCTTTGATACAAACATTATAAAGCTAGCTCGCCATTATGACATTTGACGCATCTTTGTTGTGTTTACAAAGCGATGGCCAGGAGCAATTTAACTTGTGGAGACGTCCGCTCGTCACGGCGGCTGACAACGTTGTGGCGGTTTTGTTGATGTTCGCAATTTGAAATACGTCCCTCGCCCGCGGCCAATCAGCTTTGAGAATGGTATTACTGTTTCTGTGGTTTTCTTTTGAAATGTTACCGTTTCTTTGCAAAGATAAATCAAATCCATTTCCAATTTTCCTACAGATATAGCACTTAGAAGTGGCAAATATAAATACTTCAGTCTTATATGTTACATTTAAGTACCTATTAACTTAAGCTGCCCAAAAGTGACCAATTTTCCCAATCAACCTTAAACCTAATAAATGCTCTAGCGATAAAGTTGAAAATCTATTAAAAAATCGACAGATTGTAGTATCTTGATGTGCTCGTCTGTACATACTTCAATCTGTAGCTCATGTCTGAAATTATCAGAAGGCTTACAACTTACTTACGAAAGCATACCTAATTTAATGTATAACACATTTGTCACTTATTTTCAACGCTGACTGTACTTACAGAATTATCTTTTTTTAATTTCATTTTCAATCTTGGTTGGTAATTAGGCAAACTTGATTCCACAAAAAATATTTTGTGCCGATCAAGTGTCAACCTTCGAGTAAAAAGGGGGCCAAAAACTTGCGCTATTGCCGTAAGTATTATAACAAGAAGTACTTTTTTTTTAAATTAAAAGTAAGAAAAAATATTTATTTGTCGCAGAGACATGACGTGCAAACAAAATTAAGAAAAATAAAATAGTAAACATACATCGCATAACAAAACCTTTCGATTTAAAAAAAAAAAATCTTGACAGCTTGCACGTCGTGAGTGCGACAAATAGGTTACCACTCAGCATGATGCTGTGCTATGGGGGCCCACAGCACAGCGCTGGTTTTCAGTGGCCACCCGTGAAAAAAGGTACGGAAGCCAATAAAGCATAAATATATGAGTAAAAAAAATAAAACAAACAGTTCTTAGATTAGGTATAGCTAAAATAACATAAGATTTAAAATAAACATTATAAAAAAACTTAAAGGCATGTCTGCAGGCTAAACAAAGCAAACATAAATATTCCTTTTTAAAGACATGACTTTTTGTCTTGCTCCTAATTTAGCTTATTCTGCCCCACTTCTGGATAAAGGAGTCCCCCATAGGTATAAACTGCCATTGCAATTAGTTCTTATTTTGCCTTCTCCGGCCAATTAATCAGGAACGTGTCTAGATCGTCCTTGGTGAAGACGCCCTATTCAAATCATATAATTTATTCGCATAGAATATAGGTATTATACAATAAAGTTGTTATAAAATACAGGGTGTAAACAGGCTCTTCACGAAGCCGTTTATGCAAAAATTACTGCTGGGAAAACGACTTTTTGTTTTAGGCTGAAAAATCACGTTTTACGGTAGGACTCAACGTAACGCACTCAAAACATTGTGCTGATGGATGGATTTAATAGTAAGGGGCGTGGAGGTGTTTAAAGTAAAAATCTTACAAGTCGGAACTTTGAACCCCAATATCTCAGTAACTAGAAGGTTCACAGCTACGGTCTAGAGCAAAAAAATGACTGCAATGACGGGGAGAACAAAAGTGCCTGTCGGCTTCGTTAAGAGTCTTTTTACACCCTTTATAGTAAACCGGGTACATATTCTAATTTCTGCCTGAGTTTTCATTAATATTATGAGTAAAATTATGAAATAATAAAGAAAAAGATGACAATACTAATAAGCCCGTTCTGAAGCACCCACTGCGTGACAGTAAATAGAAGAACATAAGAAGTAGATAGGTACTTTCTTTACTTAGGTATAAAAATCGGTAATCAACGCAAAAACCAAAAGAGTTCGATAGGCTTTCCACCTAGACAGCTAGACCGCGCTCTCTGAGTCTCGCCTCATCGCCTGCCCGTCACGTTGATGAAGTGAGCGTGGTAATTAAACGTTGTCATGGCTACGCGTCCGTCTGACAACCAACAAGCACCATTCGCTGCGATGGAGTTTCATTTATGATGCGCGGTGGCCATGGGTTGAGCGAAATTTTGGGACTCTTCTTTCATTTCCTGAAATCGCCAGTGTGACTGGAGCAACGGTGGCGGTCAATGCTCATGAACTATATGTATGAGAAGACGCTTTACTCCTGCAGAATTACATAAATAGACTGCGATGGTACTACAGATATCGGATAACACTGACTGATTGGACTGAGTGATCTGGCTGGTCTGGTCTAGGCCAGATACTAAGCTAAAATGTCTTCTTTGCCGCTTAAAACCTTCCTATTTCTATTCAGCTGCCTTTTTTTTAGGATGGGAAATCATCGAATGACCCCTCCCGCTCTGGGCGGAGCGGAAGGGAGTGTCAGACTAGTACTGACTACCCCTTTCTGTTCCAGGGCCGCGGTTTCTCTTTCGTATAGTCCCGCAGCCCTGGCAGGCATCGGCCCTTGCGGGCCCTTCCCTGTTTGCTGACATCTCTTTAAGGCGCGCGTGGAACACGAACGCGCCATCAACAGGGCCTGTCGTCATAATACGGATGGAAGGCGAGGTAGCGTCTACGGTGGCCGGAAGCCACCACGTGACCCCCGACGCCCGGGGCGGTGGCCGGAAGCCACCACGTGACCCCCGACGCCCGGGGCGTCACCCGGCGGCTGGGACGTGAGGTTCTTTCCCTCTCACTTTCTCACTGCCACCTCCTTCGCTAGCATGACTGCTTCGCAGAAGGAGGTAATGGCGTCCCATTTCATGGATTGAACCAGAGCCGGATGCGATAGGTCGCCGCCGCCGATTGCCGCTACGAGGACACAGCGGTGCTCCGCCCAAGTGGAGCAGACCTCCACGGTGTGCACCACCGTGTGCTCCAGGCTCTATTTAGCTGCCTTAGTATACATTTTATAAACAACGGACTATTGATTTGTCAGTTCAACATTGTCCCCACAACTACTCTCCCAGCGTCACCCCACTCGTCCGTCGTGTCCACACACGGCCCAACAAAAGTCCTCGACATAAAGCGGCCCACTCTCGGCCCGATTTAATCATAGCACGTCACTCCATATCGCGCGCACGATACGTCGACGACTTGTCGTTTGTCGCGCGGAAAAGAGGCGTCAAATTCACGTCACTCGCAGACTATTGGCTGGTGTTCGATTTCGAGTTAACGTACGGTGCGTGGTGTACAGTTTTCATATTATGTCATGTTATCGCAAAAGTAAATGTTTCAAGCTTTTTATTAAGATTTCACATGCCCCGGTGTCTCTCTGTAATCAAATCTTATACTACTAAATTTTCAACCAGTAACCTTATAATTCAATTATTTATTCAAGTAACAAAACTCATTTGTTAGTAACAATCTGACTTATTCCTATGCTAGTAAACTAAATTAAAACATAGATAAAGACAAGATAAAGAAAGGAAAGTAACATACAATATACAAGACAGCGATATTAACCTGCAGGTCCAGCAGAAATTTTGCAGCATCGGTTAACGATCGCACAATCCAGCCGGCCCGCGATCATGTTTAGGATGCTGTTGGTGCTGCCCCGTACCCTGCGTACCAGGGATGCGCATCTCTTACGCATTACTGTATAAAAGCAATCCACGCGGGCTTCTGCAAACATCCCTGAAGCACTACAGAAACGCGGCAACCCCATCAGCACCCTAAACGCGTTGTTGTATTGGACTCGAAGGGCCTTACCAATCGAACTGATATCTTTGTTTATTTCTAAGTAGACATTCATCGATACTATAAGATTGGTTTGATTTGTCGGACTTTTGTTTTACGTTTTGGCTGGCTTTACTTAATCGTTCAGCATTGTTAAGGGTACGGTAAATGATGTTCCAAAAGCAGGTACACAAAACTGTAGGACTGAGTTACTTCTTCTTTATCGTGTCGCGTGGTTAGCGCCTAACTTGGTGTCAGAGTTTTATCCCGCCCATGGGCCTCTGACTTGGCTTTACAAACCGTCGACAAATATCTCTCATGCATGCTAGTTTAATTACGAAGTTTTCCTTTACCGAAGCAAGGGATAATTATACATGACGCACATGAATCGATTTTGGGTTCGAACTCGAGACACTAGCTAGACTATCACACAGCTCTTGTTTCTTACTATGATGGCTTTTCTGGAGGAGGTACCTACCTATTTTATTACAACTGTATGTATAAATTGCCATGCATACTTTACGGGGATTTTCTTTTCTTTCTTGCGACTAATTGTGAATTTGAAAAATAGGTACTTAATTAATCATTGTTAACATTGGGACCACCTATTCTTTGCCGGGACATCCTCTGTGAAGGGGAAGCAATATAAGAAATAGTCCTTTAATCTAGTTCCCATATATTATGTACATACTTTGAGTGACGTAAGTAATTCCCTGCACATACAACGCGGGAAATCCGTATGCTCCAATTATTGTCTGGGAACTCAATGGTGAAACATTTTGAATTATCAAGCTAATGTGTGTATGTTAGCAATTTACCTTGTAGTTCAACCGCCTATTAGTTCAGTGGTTGAAACCGCAGCGGCCAAGGTCCTAGGTTCAATGATATGATTCAATGTCAGGACTCAGAATGAGGCAAACTATGGTAATTACGGTATTACTAGTTATCTTCTTGGAAAACTAGGCCCAAAAAGCGTAACGTTCAGCCTGAAGATAAAGACATAGTAAAGTAACATTCTATCAATGATAACGATGATGGAAAGGCAAAAATATAGGTATAATTATCTGAAAAAAATGAATCCTACTAATATTATAAATACGTAAGTTTGTGAGGATGCAAAAACGGTTGAACGAATTTGGGTGAAATTTGGCACACGTATTCCGGTGTCAGCCAGTACTGGGTTATAGGATACCCCTCGGTAATACTGTTTGACAGACTTTTGGGCCACTGACTTCCTGTAACGGTAACGACTGTCAATGATCTACAAATGACAGCCGCCATCCTGTTGAAAGTCATGGAAGAAATACGAACGCTTTGAATGCAATTGGCACTTAAAGGTGAACGCGCACCTGACCGCGCCGCACTCGCCGCAGTCATCGCATTTCCTCATAGCTTCGCGCACTTGCCCGCATCGTACGCGCCGCACGTACCGCACGCGCCGTACTCACAGCAAGCGGCGAATCGCATCCATCATTTAATAAATACGGATGACATCATCCCCGGCACCAGCGCGCCCGCACCGCACTCGCCGCACGCATCAATCGCGCCGAATTTCATGACGTCAGCCGCGCGAGCTTGTGGAATTAGTATACCTACAGGATTTTAAGAAAATACGGATGGTTCGGCGCGGATGGGTGCGCGATGCCGTATACAAAGATTTATAAAATGCGATGACTGCGGCGAGTGCGTCGAGTGCGGCGCGGTCAGGTGCGCGTTCACCTTAAGTATGAATAAGATTTTTTAACATCTTCCCTACTTTTTAATATCTTCTTTTCTACCACAGACATCAGCGCAGCAAGCAATCAATTTGTGAATTATTATGAACTCATTGTGGTAAATTCTGATAAGTAAGTACATAAGTAGGCAACCCAAACAAACGTCACTTAGGGGCCGTCTCCACGAGCGAGAGAATCGCAGCGATATTATCGTATACAAATACGTGGCACGGCGATAATATCGCCGCGATTCTGTCGGCGAGACGGCCCCTTAGGCCAATATGGTAATGAATATAACACAATGATTAATTGTTTATTTTATAAATATGAATAATAAATATAAACTGAGAATGATAAAAAAATCAAGTAATATCTTGATTTACACACGAGGTTGTCGACATGTGGGATGTGGACTCTGCAATCATTGTGCCGGTAGTCTATACGGTTAATGGACTAATAGTAAAGAGACCGACCAACACCTTAGGAAGCTCTCATTGCGCGGCTGGATCAAGGGCTTGATTCATAAAACAGTACTCCTGGCCTGGACACGGCACGCATAATGAGGAGGTTCCTCTCTCTAGAGCCCTAATCACCGGCAGCCTGGATCTTGTTCCTGATGCTGATAGACCATCTGTTTTTTCATGTTTTTTAATGTTTTGTACACATCTGTATTTAAATTTTGGAAAATATAATTAAGATGAATAAATAAGTATAATACCACCAAAGCATCAATCAATAATATGAATTTTTGATGTCATCGACAAATGAATTGTAATGAGGCATACGTTTGGGACTGTAATAATCACATCATCAAGTGTCTGAGAATTCCCTGCCTTTCTGACAAAGAACTTAAATGTGACACCCAAGAGATGATAATGAGGTTCTTTGTGAAAAGTTCAAGTGACCCAGAAGGAACACGTTGCTTACATATGCATTACATTACATAACATCACGCCTGTAATACCTGAAAGGTTAGACAGACGCGTACCTAATAGCACACCCACATTTCGCAAGTTTATGCCGCCAAAGGGCCTCTTGGCTTTACATGCCGTCGAGAAATATCTCTCAGCCATACTGGTTTCCTCACGATGTTTCCCTTTACCGAAGCAACTGATACAATACGCAAATGAGTCCGAAAAATTAGAGGTTCGAATTTGACACCTATGACTTGGCAGTCTGAAGGGTGCTTACAACTACTGAGATGGCTACTAATCCATCAGGCCGTCTGATCAACTAATCTTTACATAGTATAAAACAAAGTCGCCCCCGCTGTCTGTACGCTTAGATCTATTAAACTACGCAACGGATTTTAATACAGTTTTCAGCATTAGATAGAGTGATTCAAGAGGAAGGTTTATATGTACAACATTGCACCCGAGCGAAGCCGGGCGGGTCGCTAGTAGAGAATAAAGAAGAAGAAGACAGGTAGCGCTGCCCCCTAAATATACTGGGACGAAGGCAAGAAAATGATTAGTGACTTAAAATAAGAGTATTTAAAACCCAGCTTCCATGCTTCTATCCTGGAGTATAGTTTGCTAGTCTGCTCATCTCCTGCAGTTAAACAGCGCAAAGATACAATTTGTCAGTTCTCGTTAGCGCGGACCAACAGACAAACAGCGTGCCATTACATGTGCAGTGATTTACGCAAATTAGTGTGAGTCAGGACCCTGCTTCCCCACCGGCGGGCCATAGAGTAGGAAAATACGTTGAATAAAGTTTACCTGAAAAGAACATTGTGTCTTTCGAATTTGGTTACTTAGATGTATGGTATACTTTCGAAATTCATGGCCTGGGTGCCTGGTTGATGGGTTGGACACAAACAAAACTAAATATTGTCGAACCTACTCGAGTTCAACGCTACCAAACCCTTGGTGAATTACAGCAGTGATGTTGCGTGTTTGTGGCATACTATGGTGAATGAAATATGGAAAAAGACGGGTTGCACTCCGGGAATGCCGGCAGATGTGAAAACTCGAAACAACGCCATCTACCTCAAATATCAGAAATTTCAATAGCTTTCTGCAAGAACGAAAGGTGTCGCTGCCGTTGAAAAGAACTTGAAGCAACGCAAGCAACATCTAGCTTAAACTACACGCACACTCCCGCAAGCGCCCTGCGCCGCCAATTTGATCTGACGATCTGACGCGAGTTTAACAGTTTTTACCCATCTAAAAAGTGCACAACGCCGTTAAAGAAGTTTTCACTTCAAAATACAGGCTAGACTTTCAAGTCCAACCTGACTTGGAACTCCATCACCTGTTTTCAGGACCTGTTAGAAGTTTTATTTTCTACTTTGTGTTTTTTTTTTACTAATTCTTCTTCTCCTATATAGCAACACTACCCATCAATTTTTTTTTGTTTTTTTTTTTCTCTAGTGTAATTCTGACATTTTTGTGATTGTATTTTTATGTGACATTGTTTGTATGGGTTTCGGACCTGAATGAAATGAAATTATTATTCCGTTTATTCATTTATATATACACATGTTTTAACATTTTTAAATATTTCTTACAAAAATCCATATAAAAAATATTTAAAAATATAAAAAAAAGCGGTCCGCCGGTGTCGGGAACAGGGTCCAAGCTACCGGTGGTTAGGGCTCCAGAGACAGGAACCTCCTCACAATGCGAGCCGTATCGAGGAGTACTGCCTTTTGAATCAGGCCCTTGATCCAACCGCCTAAGGAGAGCTTCGAAAGATGGTCGTCGAGGCTCTTAGCCATAAGGCCATTGGCCGTTACGACAATCGGCACAATGACAGCCGAGTTCACATTCCACATGTCGACAACCTCGTGTGCCAAGTCGAGATATTTTATTTGTTTCTCTTTCTCAGCTTTCACGAGGTTCTCGTCATGCGGGATGGTGACATCGATTATCATTACGCGGCGCGCTGATCGGTCTATTACCACTATGTCAGGCTTATTGGCTACAATAGTCCTGTCAGTAATGATAGACCGATCCCAGTACAGCGTGACATGGTCTTTCTCGAGAACTGGGTCGGGCACATACTTGTAGTACGGTACCTCAGATTCCACAAGTTTATATTTCAAGGCAAGTTGCTGGTGAATAATCCTGACTACTTGGCTGTGCCTATGCAAGTACTCGCCGTTAGCCAGACGAGAACAACCAGAAATAATATGTCTAATGGACTCACCTGGACGGTGGCATGCCCGACACACGTCAACCGTCCCGTCCTTCATAATATATTTCCGGTAGTTGTTCGTCAACATAACTTCGTCCATAATCGCACAGACAAAACCTTCAGTTTCCCCAAAGAGGTCGCCGAAACGTAGCCAGGACACGGACGCTAGAAAATCTACATCGGGCCCATGAAGAGCCCGGTAGAAGCGCCCGTGAAGCTCTTTGCCTTGCCATACTTCCTTGCGGTCATCGGTAGTAAGTACTACAGGTTTGCGCCAGTTCTCTTTAGCCATGGATAGCGGGGTCAGTCCCTTGTCCACTGCGACCACATCTCGGTGCATACCCACATCGGTTTCTAAAAAATATTCTCTGAGACTGCACACCTCGCGGTTGTGGAGGGTCTTCGCATTTAAAAAACCTCGACCTCCGCACTTCCGCGGGATGTACAGTCTCATCACTGATGATCGTGGGTGATGCATCCGGTTTGCCGTCAGCAGTGTACGGACTCTCCTGTCCAGGGTATCGAGTTCCGTCTGAGTCCATTTGAGTATGCCGAAAGAGTACATTAAAACCAGCATGACCCAACCGTTGAAGGCGCGCACCTTGTTCCCACCTGAGAGAAGGCTATTTAATACCTTCTTCAGGCGTCCAAAGAAGCGCTCCCTCAACGATTGCTTCATGTCAGTCACATTAATGCCCAACGCTTCCGACATACCCAAATACTTATAGCTTTCGGCTGAGGAGAGGGATCTCAGGTGTATGGAATCCGAGAGCTGAATTCCCTCGGATGCCATAATCTCCCCTCGCTTTACATACATGACTGCACATTTGTCCACACCAAATTCCATCCTGATGGCGCTACTAAAAGTTTCAGTTACTCTCAGTAACTCCATCAGACGCAATTTGTTGGAGGCAAAGAGTTTCAGATCATCCATGTAAAGCAGGTGAGATATGACCTGACCATCTCTTCTCAACCGGTAGCCTAGACCTGAATCCTCCAGCAATGTGCTTAGAGGATTCAGGGCTAGACAGAACCAAAGTGGACTCGGACTGTCGCCCTGGAATATTCCCCGTTTAATCCATACAGGCTCATCGTTCCCCTGGATCTGTCGACATCCTGGATATCGAAGGACCGTCCTCCATTGCCCCATACACGACTCAAGGAAGGCGCGTAGAGTTGCATCTATCTTGTACAACTCCAGCACCCTCATGAGCCATGTATGTGGCACCGAGTCGTAGGCCTTCTTGTAATCTATCCAACATGTCGCTAGATCCTTGCGAGAGCGACGAACCTGTTGGCTAATGGCCATGTCGATGAGGAGTAGCTCCTTAGTACCGCGGGATCCTTTCCTGCATCCATTTTGAGAGGCAGACATAATGGAATTTTTGTCAATGTGTGTATTAATTTTCGCTCTCAAAATGGATGTCAGAAGTTTATAGACCGTCGACAAACACGTGATCGGCCTATAATTCTTGGGTTCCGCGGTACTACCTGACTTATGGAGCAGGTGGGTAACGCCTGTTGTTAAAAACTGTGGCAGGAACCGAGACTCTAAGGATGACTGGAATTGGGATGCCAAGCAAGCGTGTGAACTACTAAGCCATTTTAGCCACAAGTTGTGCAGTTCGTCCGGTCCTGGTGACTTCCAGTTCGGTAACGGACGAACTGCTCTGGCTATATCTAACGGTGTAATATAAATTGGTTCC
Source organism: Lycophotia porphyrea (assembly GCA_950005105.1). NCBI lineage: Eukaryota > Metazoa > Arthropoda > Insecta > Lepidoptera > Noctuidae > Lycophotia > Lycophotia porphyrea. The sequence continues at coordinate 15,102,975 of OX465406.1, forward strand.
ATTTCTGGAATAGGTTCACACGCTTGCTCGACATCACGCATCCAGTCAGCCTCAGTATGACAGACGGGCACCGACCAGATGCTGCGCCAGAAAGAACTCGTGGCGGCATCATCTGGGCGGCACACGTCTGTCATATTTTGCTCAGGTCGCTCCCAAGCTCTGTACACCCACCTCTCATCGCTCTGGAACATGCGATTCTGTGAGTACCGATCAACCCGCCGCTTATACCGCCGAATACGGTTCGCCCATGCATAAACTTTCTACTTCAGGAAGTCAATGCGCTCTGTGACACGGGAAATGTATTCTTGAGGGCTGACTCCAGTCCCCGAGAATGCCCGCCTCACAAAGCGCATCACACGTGGTCGAGTATTGCCCTCCCTGAAGCAGTATAGTTTACCGATGAGTACCCTGGCCCCGTCGACACGGCGCTCGATCCTGCGCTGCCAGGCTGGTACGGCTGGTTTTGGTCGAGTAGCTACGTCACAATTTGTAAATTTGACATTAGCTAAACGACATGCCGCAACAGCCCCGCAGTACAGGATCGAGTGCATATCAACGAGGTCCTCAATACTCTCGAATATACTCTTGAGTTGCGAGTCCAAGGCACACACCAGCGCCCTATTTTTGTTATGCATGGGTAACCGTGGTAATCGGGGCCTAATTTCGGTAGCAGTGGATCGATATTCGCGAAGCGCATCTTCCAGAGCGCTCCTCAATCGGTCGTTGCACTGGCTACTTACCGTGGCAACCCTATCATCTTGCTCTTCGACTACAGGACCAAAACGCGGTGAGATTGTACTAGCTATCGCTGCAAGCGTTGGTGGTTGAGTCAAGATGATACGGTTGCTCAGTACCTCTGAGCGCAGCCTATCAAGTGCGGCATCGTCCAACATGTGATTGCGTTGGATGACCCGCAACTGATCCGACAGTCGTTGGGCCGAGACGTTGACGGTTGGTTCCAGATCCTGAAACATAGACAGCATCCTAACACGGTACGCAGTGAGGTTAGTTCCCCCCTCTGTAGACCCATAGTATGCGCGCATGACGTTCTCGTTTATAGACTGAGTCCATCTCATGCGCTGCACACAACCACCGGCAGCGGGGACCCGGCTCGGGGCCGGATGGCCCCTAAGTCCCAAGCTTTTCGGTGGCCGGCCTCTCCCCTGCCGACACACGCCTACAGGTGTTGGCGATGTCGGCGGAGAGAAATATTCGTCGCTAGAGCTCGACGCAACTGCTGCTGCCGGTGACACTGGTGATCCGGGGTCCGGCGGCGGCGGGGCGGAGCTGAGCGACGAGTCCGGGGTTGGTAGTCGTGCGCGTCGGGAAGCAGCTCTCGTAATCATTAGTTAACATCTCATTCTCTATTTTTCATGTTTGCGTTGACGACGTTGACATACGTCATTGTCGTCATGGTAATAGAAGATTATGATTTACACTTTTTGGTTTTATTTCCACTTATTTTCCAGTTTTCTAATTTTTGTGTGGTTTTAAAAGTCTGTTATAAGAACTATAGTAAAAATGTTTCTATAAAAATCAATGTTAACAATAAAATTTGATTAAAATAAGAATGATGATGATTGAACCGATGCTTGACATACGGGGTTGCCATTATTATTATTATTATTGCAACACACAGTAGGTACCTAATCTACAGATGACCGACAAGAGCGCAGATAGAGCCATCAAAATTCGTGAAAATCATGTGTCATTCACCACTCACAGACTGTCTTAACATCTGGCACACGAATGTTTTCTAGGAGAAGGCTGACACTTATTTTTCCACCAAATACTAAAAATAAAGCAAAAACAATTCGCCAAACGTATTTAAAATACAAAATATCCCGTTTCTGACGACATTAGGTATTAATAAATGTATTCGGCAGTAAATTTACTGCATTATTTTATTCTGTGGTCAGTTTGAGCTTAGTAAACATATGAGTCCAATCAACAGTCTAGAACAGCAGTTCTTTGTAGACAGACGTGTTTTTAAAACAAGACTATCACAAATTCACAATGAAGTTCACGGTAAGTGATTTATTATAAACAATGTTTTTCTGTTTACATTAATTTGAGAGTTGATTCGTAGAAATAGTGATAATACATTTATCATTATGTTTGTGGTCTATTTTTGTGTTGAGCATTAAAACTGGTTTCCAAGACGTACTTTCAAGGAAGTTTGGTTTGCTTCAATACGATTTACATTATTTATTTTTAATTTTTTTCTTGGAAATTGATAACAAGTCAGTTATTTTTGTTGACATTGTCGTGGTTAATCTAGAATCGTATTCTAGTATTCTTAGATAGATGTAAGTAGGTAACGTATCAGCCTAGCTCACTCGCTGTCAATACCTAAGTAAACAAATTAAACAATAAAATTATATTAGGTACTGCTATTAATGTACTATTATTTTTTTGACGACGCGATTGGCGCAGTGGCTGAGTGATCAATGTTGCGCTGCGTGTTGCGGGTTCGATTCCCGCACGGAGCAAATATTTGTATGGCCTACAAGTAGGTTGTTCCGGGTTAAGCTGTTTGTGTTTGTGAGTTTAAATGTTTGTAAACGCACCCACGATACAGGAGAAATTCCTAGCGTGGGTCAACGTTATAAAAAAAAAACTTGGGGCTCGATCCCAGGACCTCGTACTCAGCCGTAGCGCCTGTGACGACTAGAACAACGAGCCACGATCTACTTCACTTATATCTTTATAAATGGTGTGATTCCTACTTCCTTTCTGAATACCATAACCATTATAATTATTATTATTCATTATGACATTACTATGTATTTCATTTAATTTGATCTGACTGTATTCTGGGTTTTTAATCTTTAATAATTGCATGTTTGTATAAATGTAATATTTCTATTTTTCAATTTCTATAAAATTGTATATTTAGAGCATCATGTACTCGACAATGTGTAAGCTGTGGTTACCTATAATTGAGTGTGCGGTACAAGAGCATGTTCTTAGCAGTAATTTTCATGTTATATAAGATTAATTGTAACGTGCATCGTTGGTAATCCAAAATAAAATCAATAAATAAATAAATACCATAAAATTTCTATTCTTTTGACGCGTAGCTTTGTATTTTCGAATAGATGGATATTTAATGTATTATTGTCATCTTCCAGCTTTTGCTCGTAGCTCTATACCTGGCTGTCGGCCTGGTATCTGCCGTCCAGAACCACACGAACAAGCGCCATGTTCTGATCAATCGGCCGAAGATTGACGAGTTCGGGCCGCGAGATAAGCGCGCCCCCGCCCCCTGGCCGCTGGCGAGAGCAGCCGGGGTCAAAGGAGGAGTGAAGGGGTACAGACCTGTTGCAAGTAAGATAATCACCTGCCTAGCTTTTCCCAACTCTGTTGTCTGTCAGTCTAACCGGAATACCAATATCTAACATGGGAACGACTGCCTATCTGACCTCCACAAACCAGTTAGTACTGGGTAATACGATACCGCGATACGCCTTGGTAAAACTGGTTGTCGGACTTTCCCGGGACCAACGGCTTAACGTACTTTCCGAGGCACGGAGGAAACTTGGTATGTAACGGATGGTCACCCATCTACGGATCAACCTAGGCAAGCGTGGCTTAATCTTAAAGATTGCCTGAGTCACGAGCTCCTTCACTACTCATAGCTCTTAGCCTTTTTTTTTCGGATGGGAAATCATCAAATGACTTCCCCCGCTCCGGGCAGAGCGGAAGGGAGTGTCAGACGTGTACTGACTAAAACTCATCCATGTTCCTTCCTTGCCCTTTGTGTTGAAGGGCCGCGGTATCTCTTTCGAACAGTCCCGCAGCCCTGGAGATAGTTCTATACCTGGCGTTACCCGCGTGAAATTTGAGAATTATCCCACATGAAAATAATATATGTATAGGTCTATATGTAAGTACTATTGAAATGACGTAATGTCTACCGATGACCAAGCTATATCGATCCTTACCCGGATCATGGTCGAATTCCGTTCAGCCGTTTAAGAGTTAGATGGTAACAGGTCTATACAGTTACTTTCTTTAATAAAATTAATAATCTCGGCGCAAAATACTCACAGCACCGGGTAGAAAATGACCCCGAACACCTTTAAAATATTCTTGTTAAGCCATTTATCCGACCGAAAGAAACATCACAAACCACAGTCTTTGGTAAACTAGAGAACGCTGCTTATCCTTGTGACATAACCAACCATTAGAGTATTAATATTGTACCTTTATTAATTACAGCGACACCTAGTGTCCTCGAAATGACTTTACGGAAGGGTGAATACATTTGCGGACACAAGATCTGCAAGCTGGAGCCAGGAGTAGTACCGAAAGGATGTAATGGAATCTGTCAATATCCTGTGTAAGAATAAATAAATAGTTTTAGTTTACAAAACCTTTTTATTTATCCTAGTTTCTTACACCTAGAATCCAGACATATTTTTATATAAAAAAAAACAATAGGGTGGGAAGCCGACCATACCATTTAACCATTGTTTAATAGATGTCGCTAGTATTACATTGTTAAATACAACCGATAGATGGCAGTGTTTTCAAAAGTGCTTGAAACCCCATTCTGTGAAAATGAAAATCTTTCTTTCTACGTGTTGGCTGTGTAATGTGTTTTTAACTTACTCCAAACGATATTAGCTAATTTTATTAAACTTATTTTAACACGAGATGTGAAAGTTTCGTGGAAAAAAAGACCATTTTATGAAAATCATTTATTATTCTCCTCTTTCTTTTTCCACATCTGCTCCCACTTCTTCTGCGACAGTTTGAAGGTCTCCACCTCCAGTTTGCCGGCGATCAGGCGTCCGTACGTGGTGCTGTTCAGAAGGTTGCTCTTCTCCGACAACTCGGTCATTATCTTGATCTTCTGCTCTGCCGAAGCTACGTGGAAGACTTGTTCGAAGGCGCGGGAACCGTATTGGGAGAGGGCTAGTTGTTGGTAGTAACCCTGGAAGAGAAACAAAGATGATTTCAAATAGTTTTACAAAAATTAGTATTGTGGAAACGTTCATTAAACGTTGTAAGGAAAATAAATATAACCTCTTCTTATAACTAACTTATTTCACCAGTGAAACTGAACTGAGACTAAGAGACCGGCACATACCTTGAGCCTCCATATAAGCTTGTCGCGCGCCTTTACTCCGACATATTGTCCTTTGCACAGCGCGTCAGCCACGTGGCAGCCCTTGGCGTCGCAGAAGATTATCATCAGCTGGTCAGTAGTCAGTTCTAGAAGACCGTTCACTGCTTTTGCTGGGCGCTGGAGGGGAGAAGAATACATTATTATTACTGCTGTACATATTAATTCTTCTGGGATATGTATGATATAGTCCCAAAACAATTTGTGCTAGAAATTTAATTTGCTGCTAGGGCCTTTTTTTTGTCACGCGATTTTTTTTATGCGCTGACGATGCGCGTTGAAAGCAATCAGGACACTCAGCAAGCGCAAGACTCAAGTCGCGTTGGTACCTTTGCGATGCCTCGCGAGAAAGCCCCCGCCATTTGTAACTACAGTATTACGATGGCGACGCTCGAGACAACTCTGCTTACGCTAGCCTTCGTGTTGCTTTTAAAACGACGACCAAGAATAAAAAAACGGTACGTAAGCGCGCGTTTGAATCGTAATAAACATGTAAAATCTGCTAAAATGTTATGAAAACGCGCAGAGGAAGCACTATAATCAAAAACGCTCGTCGACAGCGCATAAAAAAACGTGGTGTACAAATTAACTCTTTGTTCGTTCATAATGCTTAGATGTACTCAGTCTACTAGGAGCAGACGAACGGTCTACTCGCAGAAGACGTGTAAGTATGTCATGTTACTTACTTGAAAGTCAAGTATACACTGCAGTATGACGGAGCCGTGCACGTTGATGAAGTACTCCTTATCAAGCGTGTTCAGGTCTACGCGGTCTACTGGCAGTAGACGAAGGCAGAGTATTGAGAAGTACTTCTGATGCTCTGGAGAGGTGCATTTTAAGGCTGCTTCCAGGCTCTGTAAGTCAATGGCAAAATTAATTAAAAGACTGTATAACAAAGTGGATTTATCAATAATAATTTGATGGATGTCGAAAGTGACATGAGTGTGATGAGTGAGTGTAGATTAAAACTACAAAGTGAGATAAAGAATTTGATCATTTCAGGGGCCCACCAAGAAAACACAAACATTTACAGTTTCAAATATTGCCCATGGTGCATATAGCATACTAAGAAAATCTCTTGACCTAACCTGGTGGTACATAAACACAACAATACATTACATCTTACATTTAGAAACTGCGCCTGTTTAGCCTTCAGCCTGAGACAAGCCTTAGCCAGAGCCACCAGCACCCCGGTGTTGCCGCACGCGAGGAGGGCGGGTACCTTGTCTGATAGCTCCTCGAACATCGGCTCGAACTGAAAACAAAATGGGTAGACTATTAGTAGCATGTTCCACATAACAATCTAATGCTCGTCTCTTAAGTGCAAGAGTACACTTAAACGATACTTTTGTCGTCGATTATTTATTTTATGTGTTTGGGTACATCTTTTGTTGGAGATCCTTAGCAAATTAGGGACTCTTCTATGTGCGATCCAAGAACTAGGCACAGAATGCACACATAGTCGCGAAAATCAATCAACTCAGTCTCACGCAGTCCATAGCTGAACATAGGCCTCTCCAAAAGTTGTGCCACAACACTCTGTTTTCTTTGATTTTAGGTCCTCGTGGTTCTCCAGTTCTCCACTCGGTATGGATGCAAGGAGCCGACCTCTCAGGCGCACATTTAGAGCAATTTATTTCATCATCGTTACTTAAGAAGAGCTGAAAGAAAATATCGCAAGGACACAATCGATTTTAGAACCAAATATGCGAAGACATGTCGCAAAGCTTATATCCGAAGCCTTCTGCCTCTAAAACAGAAGAGACCTGAGTCCTGGCAGTCCACATGATAGGCTGATTAAGTCATCTAAACTTTTTCTCACCTCTTCCTTGACCTCGCAGTTGTCTATCAGCCGCTGGACCGTGTAGTTGAGCATGGGCATGCTCGCTAGCTGTCCAAGCCTGTTGATGAAGCAGCGTGCGTATATCTGGGTGTAGGTCTTCTTCTTTGATACGAAGAGGGCTGCTTCTAGTAGCCTGTGGAATAAAAAAAAAATACTATTTATTCATGTAACCAGAAAATCTATCAAATAATCATATTCAGTGCAATTTTGGAATGTATATACAATATATATGTATAACTAGGTGTCCCGCGCAACTTCGTCTGCGTCAAACCTAGATAACGACTGCAGCGCCATCTGTCGGGCTAATTTGTGAATCTAAACCATCCAGGGTGCCCCCAAACGCATACAAAAAAATTCATTCAAATCGGTCCAGCCGTTTAGGAGGAGTTCAGTGACATACACACGCACAGTAGAATTATATATATAAAGATTCAAAGTTTTCAACAGTATCTTCATTATTATAGGCCACTGCCAGTAGCCTAGGTTTATAACACCAAAAGGCCAAAGGGGAAGGTTATTCAAGTAAGTACTTAGATAAAAATTAAATGCCTATTTTCTGCTAATGAAACAAACTTTTTACTTTTTGTTTATTGTGTGTTAATGCCTAAACTGGTGTCAGATTTTTTATGCCACCCATGGTTCTCTGACTTGGCTTAACATAAGAAATATCTCTCAGGTATGCTGGTTTCCTCAGTATGTTTTCCTTCACCAAAGCAAGTGATAATTATACAATATGCACGTGAACCCAAAAAAAATTAGAGCGTGCCTTAGGATCAAACTTTTTTGATAAACAAAGACAGTTCAACTCACCTCACAGCCGCTTCAGAATCAAACACCGGCGGTAGATTACTTCCTTGAGTCTTATTCCCTTCACCATCACCGTCCTTTACCTCTTTCTTATCATCATCACCATTTGCCACCCAGTCTTCAGGCGCAAAGCTGTCATCCAAGAGCTTCCGTAACAAGTCCTTCGTCACATTCTTATCTACGTTCTTAATAGCATATAACAGCACTTGGAGTAAACCTGACGTTATATTCTTATATGGCATGTCCTTGAATTGTTGCCAAGCAGATAAACGGATTACAAAATCTTTTACTATTGCTTTGAATTCTTCTGGAACATTCTTGTAAGTCATTTTTGTTGTGTGTGGCGGAATACCCTTACCGTCATCAACAGTTTGCTTGAATATGTTAACTTTGGGTTTCTCTCCAGGCAGTAATGTGATGCCACTAAGACATTTTAAAGCACTACGTAAGATATGATTTGCGTAACTATCCCATACAAATTCTTCTAAATTATTTAGAGCATATTTTGATAGTTTTATGGTGAATTCATGGCATTTTTGTATGTGATCTTCTGTATATTTTGCTTCTGTTTTCGTTTCTTTTTTTGCTTTTTTCTTCGGTACTTCTTCCTCTGTATCCGAAGAATTATCTTCTCCAGTCTGTAAATGTTCTGTTGCTCGTTCGCACGCTACTCTCAGTAAAGTCTCTACTACGTGACTAGTAAAGTTGTCAGCGCAGAGTCTACGTAGGTCTGGTGACAGTACTTCTATGTACCGTTCTAAATCCTCAGCTGAAGCGAAGGGTAGTAAAAGTTCTATTACTCGACAGCCAAGCTGGTTGCCAACTACGTTGTGTTCTTCCCCCTTTGTACGTTCTAACACATTGTTTACTAAAGCATCTGAAAACAACAAGATAATAGCACTAAGAGCATTAAGCAGAAAACAAGAACAATAAGCACAACTTGAATAGACTTGTTGGTAAATAAGATATGGTTGGTGGTATTAGTGGTACCCATCTATTGAACTAGGGATACAGGGGACAACTTTATTTATTTTTTCTTTATAATGTCTAAATACATTCTATCATGTCATCATCTAATTTAGGGTATTAATTATAAACCAGTATTTGAGATGATGATGATTAAATATTTATCAAATTCAGTATAACTTCATAAAAGATATTTTGATCTCTGCGACAGCTGTCAGTAAAATCACACCTATGAAGTCCTGAATTTCATAATAGTAGAGACATGTACACAACAAAACCTGTCATTGTCATACTTTATGGGTAGCCAACCTAATTAGTAATGGGCGATGAATCATCGTGACTCCAGACTATAAACTATCAATATTTTAAATAATACTTAATTTAAAATTAATTTATCTTTTAATGTTATTGTATATTTTAATATCATGACATTATTTACATTTATACATACTTGATCTAAAATAATAGTGAGTAAATAAAATCCAATTTCTCACCTACTCATGTAACATTCCATCCGTCAACGTAAGAAACGTCGATGATTTCTATTGACAATTTTTTAAATCTTGACAACCCTAGGAATGTCAGTTGACATATTTCGCAGAGATCAAGCTATCTTCGTAGTATAAAGTGCATATTTTTTATCTGGACTCCTACTCATAACACGCATAACACTGGTATATGCACAATCTTAAATAGAGAAAAGTGTCTGAAGTAGGAAGGTCTTAGTTACAGATCACCTCTCCGGCTTAGTTATAATATTTTCTTTATAGCAAAAATTTAAGTCAAGATTCTAGAGTTAAAATAAATTACTCAGAAACACTGTTTAAATCACAAATGATTTTAAGCAACTTAAGGTTTTTAACAACTGTATACGATTAACTTACGTCTCTCCTCCTTGTCCTCAATCCCCTGTTTCATAGCATCCAGGATTCCGACAAAATACTGGTACAACTCATCAGGAATCTTCGTCCCGCGACCCATCTGACCTTTCTTGGCATATTTCTTAGCGTTCGCGAGGAAATTTTTGCGTTTCTTACGCGACCTCTTTTTATTTGGATTATTATCCACGTTTTCTTCACTCATTTTAGATTATTTATCACAAGTTTAACACCCGAACTACAAACAAAAACACAGGTGGATTTTGATTTTTTGAGGTTATGTAAACGTCAAAGTCAAACTCATGCGGGGTTGACTTTTGAGGCGTTCCGTTATAATGTTTTAGGATCTAAAGCATGAAATTGCGTCTTCTCATAACTCACACGGACCCATATCTCTATCTCTTTTCGTAATTGATGAAAGCTGTGTGAATAGAAAATTAAAATAACCAAACCTTTGTTTTAAGTAGGTAAGTACGTGGTAAGTACGTACCAAAAACTTCTTTCGTATGTAGAGTCCAAAATAACGACTGAGGACAGTAAAAAAAAATATTTTAAGAAAAAAGAATAAAAATCCTTCATATCATTAAAACTAACTTCACGAGTTATTAAACATTTCCTGACGTTTATTGCCCTCTAGACTCTAGAGAGGGGTCATGAACGGAGTGGGGCGGCTAGACTGAAAATAAAAACAGATAAGACTCAATAATTTAACCTCTGTCGGCTGTCATGAATATTAAAATTGGATTGTTGATTACAAAAATTGTTTGAATGGTCTGCAGTGACAGTGCGAACACTGATTTCAACTAGTTTTAAGTCCTACAATAATTGATTAAGATTCAATAACCGCTGTAAGTTAGCTTCCAATACTTTAGTTTATTTTGTTTGCCTCGTTGGTCTATCTAATGGCCGCAAGTACTGTTGCTGAGCTTAAGGTCTAAGGTTTGATTCCGTTCGATACCCGGGTTCGAACGACGACGGCTTGGTTAAAAGGTCCCTATCAGTTTCGCAGTCTGAAAATAGAAAATACTCCTTTTTTCATAAGGTATCTAGTATGTTTTATATATAATGCACAGCGAAACTAATAGCAACGAGCAAGCGCATCGGCTTATCAGGCATAATTTAAATATTTTATTACAATTAAGTAAGTAGTCTAAAACCTTAAGTTTTATAATGCGTAATATTTATTGATATTTTCAACATATTTTTACGTGTAGACGACGATTGTCCGCATCAGTTTATTGGATTTTTTTCAGTGTGAACCACATTTTTTTTAAGGTATTAATTAAACGAAATCAAAAAAAAATCGTAGACTTACTAATATATGTCCTGTGCGTACGATTTTTTTCTGATTATAATTCATTACCAGTTAGCCACAAAAGTGATTGAAAAACCTGGTGTTTCGTGGTTACGTAAAAACGTATGTTTGATTTTTATTTTTCCTAATTTATGTTGAGTGCTTATCAAAATAAAAATTCGTACACTTACTAGATATATAAGTGATAAAAAATACCAGATACCTTATAATTATTGAGAAATTTGAGCTGAAAAAAGTAGTATTTTCTGTTTTTAGACCGCGAAACTGATAGGAACCCTTAATGGAAATACGCCTGTACCCAAAAACCCATCATACTCAAAAACTGGCGAAATGTAGGTTCCTACTATAAACTGTAGGTCGACATGTACAGACGCCAGCACATCAAGTTACCCGAAACTGTCAGATTTTCCCAATCAACCTTGAACCTAAACTTTTGATATTAAAGTCGAAAATCTATTGAAGAAATCTGACAGATTGTAGTAGCTTGATGTGCTGGCGTCTGTACCTACTTAATATATCGCCTCTTTACAAGAGCAACGTGACATCTCATAAAAACGTTTTTTATGAGATGAGAGAGGCGATATGTACCTAAGTAGGTATATTCAGCCAGATGCAGTTTTCCCAAATTATGCAGCAGCTATAGAACATAATAAATTGGCACATAGCCAGTAAAGTTGTGAAAAGACTAAGTGATCTTCTACCTACACCCTGCCTTGCAATTTTACATTTTGACGTTTTTTGTTAGTAGATTTTTATAGGTTACCTATACCTACTGATAATTTCCACGAGCTATACTTTGCTATACACTTAGTACTAAAAAATAAAACAAAATTGTAGCATTAGTAGAATCTGCATCCTAGCTTCGAACTGCAATCTGCACGGTGCGCAAAGGGTCGCGGGTAACGGGTTTGATTTCCAGATGGACTTAGATCCATAAAGTCATGAAGGTAATCTGATGTTGCATTGGTGCATCAGAGATTTTGGGACTGCCAAATTTATTAATTCCTTCATTGAAGTGTATACGATAACTTTAACTATTTCAATCACGGACCACTATTCAAAGAAGCAGTTTCAAGTCCAGTGCCCTATAATTTACATTTAAAAATAACTCTCAAATTAGTGCACGCATTAATATTCAACTCCTAACTCGACAGACATTGTTAAACATCATTTACATAAAGTCGTCGACTAGTTTCGATTGTTCTTCACACTCCATCGGCATACAAAAACAGGTCTAGATATTCTTCTATGAATCAGTACCAAAATGATAAGCTTTTTGAGACTTACAGTGACGTAGGAAAGCTCCAGAGAGAGACGCAAGATGTCGTCTCTTTCTGGCGCCAGAGAAATGCGGTGCAGCGATGAGAAACCAAGCAAACGAAAACGAAACTAGTTTGCCGCCGGCGAGCGGGGTAGCAACCGTAGCAAGCGCTCGATACTAACGCCTGCGCGATCGAGAAATAAAACCCAAATTTTCGTCATTAAAAACGTGTTGTTAATTGACTGAAAAACGAATCAAATTAACATTCTAAAGATGTTGAGAAAAGCGCGTGGAACGCTCTAAAAAAATGTAATGGTTTTTTCAATTATTTTTAATTCGGAAATAAGTTTGCATATCAACCGAACTTTTTGGTGCGAAGTTTTGGATATCATAGTTGCAGTTTTGTGGTGCCCGTTGGATTATAATTTAAGGTATAAACATAGTATATTACATAGTTTATTTACATAGTAATTAGTGTTAAAAAGTTGTGTGACAAGTTGTGAAGGCGTTGACCGATCCTCAACGCACTGTGACACGCGCGTCGTGTTATTTACTTGCCTTACTAGCATAGCTCTGCTAATTACACTTGCATGAAGATGCACGCTACTGTTTTAATAATTTATGCATCGCGTCTTTAAAAAAACCACTTACAAATCAAGGCAAAATTAAGAAATAATGATGACGAAATGCAGCAAGATTCTAATTAGAAATCATAATAATTTCCATATTTGGACGGTTTCGAAGTTGCAGTGGTTAATGCGATTATAATGCTCTTCATAATACTTAAATTCATTGTCATTTTTTATTCCAGTCATCATAAAGACCTCAACAACAACAAAAAAGAACCGATTGAAAGTATAGGTGGGAAAGATTATACCTACCTGCCTGTATCGAAAAAAGGCAAAACCTGATTTATTAATACCTTCTCTCACATAGGCTGTACGTATGGGCTTGTGCCTACACGACAAAAAAAATCTGCATATTTTAGATTCATTCCCCGCCATATCCATGGAATGTCGTCATTTGCAGGCGTCGGGTAGTTTAATCGATTTTAAACTTAATTTGTTGGTCGGTTAAGTTTATTTTTGTCGGATTGTTCATGTGATTATTCTTTCCACTTTGTGGAATAGCAATGAACTGCTACTGAGAAATTACCTATGGAAAAACCCAATAACACTAGACCAACGAGGCAGTCAGTTTAATAATACAGCTTCATGAAATGGTAAATGTTTGTAATTAGTTATGGGCACACCATTGGGTGTGAACCATTTCAAAAGCTTCATCAGGGTCTACAGATATATTCTAAAGAGAGCTAATATAACAAAGCTCAATTGAAGCGTTGCCTCTACATTATGAAACGTACACTAACGTATACTAACTTCGATTGTTACCTGTAGATTCCGATAAAGCATTAAAAACGACTTGAATGCACAATTTCATAAGATTCTTGCATGTTTGACCTCTATATTCCACGTTTTTTGCTCTGTTTATAAAAAGCATTTTCCCTACTTAGTAATTGAACCAAATAGCACGGGCCTTTTAACAAGCAGTTATGGAAATCGCTTGGCGTTCCCCTGGGAGCTCTCTGTGGCCCCGCAATAAAAGCAAGACTTTGTGCGGTGATGTTAAAATAAGTCCGACATTATATTATGATTCTAAGCTAATTTTAGATAAGTCAAAGCTTCATTTAGATACTGCTCCTATTATTATGACGAGAACCTTCATCCTTTCAAATATTAAATCCGTACCAGACGTGAATAACTTAACAAATCAAAAATACACATTTTTCAGGGCAGCCATTTTTAAGTTTTATGTGTAAATAAGAGTTATTTAAAAATTCACATGTTTTCTATTTACGGTAAAACAGACCCATCGACTTAGTCATTTATTCACCCTATGAATAAAACAATCCTAATGCCTATTATGCATTCGAAAAATATACAGGGTGTAAACAGACTCTTCAAGAAGCCGTCAACCAAGCATTCTACATTTTTTCTACATCAAACTAACTTTACGCAAAAATTATTGCTGGGAAACGACTTTTTTTTTGAGCTGAAAAATCATGTTTTACAGTAGGACTCAATGTAACGTACTCAAAACATTGTACTGATGGATGGATTGAATAGTAAGGGGTCCTGGAGGTGTTAATAGTAAAAATCTTACATTAAAAACATGTATTTAAAAAAAACTTGCGAATAAGTTTGAACTCTGACCCCCAATATCTCCGTAACTAGAAGTTTCCCAGATATGGTCTAGAACAAAAAAATGATCGCAATGACGGGGAGAACAAGTGCCTTTCGGCTTCGTTAAGAGTCTGTTTACACCCTTTATATGTAAGTCGACTTATCAACCTATTCACGCCTGGTACGGAAATATGAAAAGTAACTATCTAACGGGTTACTTAAAATTACAAATTCTTATTTTAATCTTCAAAAGACTAAGAAACCTTTATAAGGTTTCATTGTAATTAAACGTGCGTTTAAACCTCCAGTTACAAAGTAACTCGATGACTGGAACGAATCCCAACAAATTGTGCGTCTAATCGATTTGCTTGTAAAAAACAAAAACTTTTTAATTGGCATCAATAATATGTCTTCTCAGAGTTGTGGTGGCCCCGTGGAGCCAAAAGTTACCTACGGGACTTAGGGTCAACTTCAAACCCAAACAGGAATTTTACTTTTTGTAAATTATGTTATCACCACTGCTCTCAAAACGGTGAATCTTAACATCGTGAGGAAACCAGCAAGTTCTAGAGCTGATAAATCTATCAGCTTTAGAACGCTAATTAACGTGGTGAATTACAATCTACTCCTTATAGAGAGTAGGCCTGTGTCCCAGCATTGGGAACAAGAACAATAAGAGCTGATCAGCATACACTATATGTTTAATTATGTATTACGCAATCTTGAAGTCAAATCAGTCAAAAGAAAATAAAATGCTTTTCGAAGTGTTAAAATCTAGTAAGTACCTAAACAATTTTCCAATAGATCGATTTGCTTCACGTTTTTTACGGAACAATAGCGAAAGCGTAGTAAATCTATAAACAACTGGCGCCGGAGATGAGAGCTATAAACTTAATCTGGATTTAAAAAAAAAACACACTTTAAAAGTAGTCATAAAACAACGTTACTTTCAGGATACATCAAAACTCAAGGACTTACACAAGAAGAATTTTAATAATGATATATCAAAGTTATGATAATGCTGACAATCAGCACTTATGTAACCAAAACTTTACCCTTTACCACATCCGTTTGTGTTAATTATGTGGAACAACCTCCTTGGCTACAGATCGAAGAGTTTGGTATGTCAGAAGAAAGATTTAAAACTAAGAATGACACCACCTGGATGTTTTATTGTAAGCCTAGCAGTAGGTACTTCGCACTATTCTGAACTTATACTACAACATCACGCCCGTAATCTCAGAAGGGTTAGACAGAGGCGTACCTAATAGTACCTGCACCCACATTTCACCAGTTATGATTAAGTCCCATGCAATAGGGGGCGAACCTATTGCCATCACCCGGACACAACTCCAGACTCCATGGCGGCTATTGAGAAATTCCTGATGAATAGACCGATGGAGTAGTCAACGAACTAAACTGAACTTTACGAACTTTTTTCAAGGCTATAATAGATAGAGGGGGGGGGGGGGGCGCAATGGCCGATGCCTGCCAGGGCTGCGGGACTGTTCGAAAGAGATACCGCGGCCCTGGAACACAAAGGGCAAGGAAGGAACATGGATGGGTTTTAGTCAGTACAAGTCTGACACTCCCTTCCGCTCTGCCCGGAGCGGGAGAAGTCATTTGATGATTTCCCATCCGAAAAAAAAGGCCAAAATAGATATTACCACCAAAAATAGCAGGAGTGTAGAGTGTAGGCACCTGTAATTCACTTTTTGCGAATGAGAACCACTCAGTGCCACTCAAGCTTTCCTTTAATCTTTTTATCACTGGGAGTGGTCGTAAATCCGCCGTGTAGTAGTGGGCCACTCACGGCGATCGCCATATGTAGATAACGCCAAGTAAACGATACGGGTAAGGTGACCACTCCTGACAGGTATGCCACACGGCACCATATTCAAGGAAATAAAGGTTTTACCAGCGGAAATGATAAGGTGGAATGGATTACGCACAATCCTGCTCTGTCTGGGATTTTTGAAAGAAAATAGAAGTACCTTATGGTATGGTGCTGCATGATTGTTTCGCGCTTACTGCTTTTTTAATACAATTTCCACAAACAATTTCACAACTGTTTACTCGACGTCGTGAAAGGTCCAACTGAAAGACTGGCCCACGGCTACAGGCAGCCGCGAGAAGTGGAAATAATTGAGGGAGGTCTTTGTCCGGCAGTGGGACACCATAGGCTGTTATAATAATATAATTACCAACAGCGCCCTCTTGACAAAGTGTTTCGAGAGATGGATAGTCTATATAGCGATGAAAACCCTGGATCTACCGACTTAAACTCGCCCACACATTTTTAAAAGAAAATAAAGCTCCTACGTTACGATAGAGACAAAGTTAATTTAGCGGAGAGTAGAATTTGGCTTTACCAAGCACTGTCAAGTATTTATCTGAAATCTTGATATTGGAGAGAAAGTGTGTTTTAGTTGTTTTACAACGTTGCTGGTTCAGCGGTAAGCCAACGATGCCGAAATTGCATTTTTTGTGAGAATGGAATGTCGTGACTCAAGGCAAGAAACTGAGCCAGCTCTTAAACCAGTACTAACTACAACCAATCCAATTCATATTACCAAAACTGTTAGGTAGTAATAGGAAAAGTGAATCGGTTTCAAATCGCTCAACCACACTCCATTGACACACGCAAAAGTTTATAGATGTCCCCAAAAAGCTCTTTCGACACTAAAGAAAGAAATGAAAGCCTTAACAACGGTAACTACAACAATATCCCGTAACGAAAGCCTGCAGCCCTACCTCCCGACCTCCCCACAAGCCGGTATGAGCTGCCAATGTATGACGAAACTGACTCGCGCGACACCGCAGCATCGCAGCATTGTGGCGTGCCTGTAATTATGTCGGATTGCTTTCTTAATTGTCCAGATTAAGGAAATAGGACACCGTGGGTTTAATTGGCCGTTTGATAGTCATGCCATCATCAGATTCGCGGGCTGATTTAAAACTAGCCCGTGACCTAACCCGCGTTGAGATAGAAAATTAAGTTATCTTATTTGATGATGAGCTACTGCTCATCATCTGCCTGCCCTTGTCCCATGTTACTTGTGGTCGGCGCAACACGTTTTTTCCTTCCATTCTCCCCTGTTGATCGTCACGCTATCATTTACTCCTTTTTCCTTCATATCATTCCTCCCACAATCCATCCATCTTTTCTTTGGTTTTCCTCTCCCTCTGGATCCATCAACATTTATATTAATTAATCTTTTAGTCAAATGCCATTCAATTCTAAAGGGAACGTACTACTGCTAACGTATCCTATGTTCTAGTTTTTCTTTTATTTCGTTTGTTTCCACGGTGGTTCTCCACACCATGATTATTTCTTAATGCAATATTTAAGTATAATATCGTCATTTGGCATTTAAAAGTGAATGTTAGACCTTAGATATTGGTAAATCAGCTCATCGGACACCGGTCTTGCACTGACCTATTTCACTGCATTGAATATTAGGCTGCAACGTGAGCGCTAAATCTAGTCTTCTCAATAGCGTAGTTTTTAACTAAGCATTTTATACTTCAGGCAGTCGGAATAGCTTTTTCGTAGGACCTGATTAGGAACCGTTACGTGGTTAGTAGCTTCATGTCGGGCATATGTAATGTGCGATAAATTATTACATAAATATTATCACGCCTGTTTTGCGTCATCAGCCTAAAAGGGGTAGGCAGAAAGGCATTGTAAAGTGCCATATCCATACAAGAGAGATGAGCCTATGGCCTCCCTCATCATCTGCCTAGCCTTTTCCCAACTATGTTGCTACGTTGTACTAGGTAATACGATACCCCTTGGTAAGACTGGTTGTCAGACTATTCTTGGGCCACTGACTACCTAACGACTGCCAAAGATCTACAAATGACAGCCGGGACCAACAGCTTAACGTGCTTTCCGAGGTACGGAGGAAACTCGGTATGTAATGGGTGGTCACCCATCCACAGACCAACCTAGGCAAGCACGACTTAACCTAAAGGTCGACCCGAGCGGCTGTTATTATTTAACCACGAGCATATGGCCTCCCTATCGGGTCCATAATCAGTAGCAGTCTACTGAGAAATTCCTGATGGGAAAACCCAGTAACACTTTGCCCCTGGGTCTCAGAAGCAAGGCCCAAGTTCAGCAGTCACGCTTGCGACCATCATCATCATCATCCACAGTCTGACTTCACCCACTGCTGGGTATAGGCCTCTCTTTGTTGGTGCCAGCCTCATCCAGGATGTACTCGCGATGGCAATAATGTCATCTGCCTATCTTGTCGCCTGACGACCAACACTTCTCGTTCCAGTCCTTGGACGCCACTCGGTCACAGCTTTAGTTCACCTGCCATCACCGCACCTTGCAAGGCGTCCTGTCCAGCTCCATTTGAGTTCCATAACGCAATTTCCAATATCGAATGCCCTCGTACGTCTCCGGATTTCGACGTCTACGGTCTACTAGTCGAAAAATCAAATAGGTTGAGCTTGAGAACTTTAGATCATCGTTAAACTTCTCAGATTCGCCTCTTTACATTTTATTGTGTAGTAATTTTGCTCGCGGTTAATTTCAGTGAATTAAATTAAGAGCTATTTTCATTTACATCTTCTAGTATCTTAAACCGCCAGAGTTCAAAGTCAAAACACAGATTAGTCCACGTCCAATGTTTAGAGATGTAAATCAGTGTAAAACAAAGATGTCTTGTTTAATAGCCACTAACTTCCACTATTCACACGTTAACACTTCTTAATCTTAGTCATTTACATCTTTATTTTTGGGGGATTACGCACTGAGCAATGTTGACGTTCCTGCTAATTTGAAGGAAACACTAAGCTTTTTATGATTCAATATAAAAGCTGTTTAATTCAATAAGTGCATTTGCATTGACTTAACAAAATGGTTTCAGAACATAATATAATAGAACAGAACATGATATAAGTAATATAATTGATATCGTATACTCAGCTCCATTAAATAAGACTTACGAACACTTACCTACTTAAAAATATACGAAAAATCTGGAAACGGGTTTGAATAATTATGTCATCCCCTATTAGATGCGTCTATTTACCAAATTGTGCTTTGTTATTAGGTAATCGACTCTTGATAGGTTTATCCGAATCTGCCATTGATATTAATAACCTAAACAGTAAACACCTACACGAGTAAATATAATAATTCTCCACTTTAACAATTCAAGCCGCGTGACGTCAAAGGCAATCCCCGCGGCTCTCCTGCAAAATCGTTGAGTGAAACAAATCACTTATGACCGGCGTATATTACACTTTACTACAAAGTAGCCAACGTGTTGTTCAAACAGCCCGTTTTGAAACAGTCGCGTCTTAGATGCCCAGTGCGTCAAGTGCTCATCTCACAAATAATATTACGTTATTAAACTCTTTTGTTTTTTAATGGTGGGTGTTTCGAGTAGTTTTACTAGATATTTAGGTATCAAGAAATGTTAGAGTATTAGTTGAAACTTGTTAACTGTTGCTGCTGCGGTGTAGTGTATAGTGTAGTTCGTTTCCGATGGGAGAAGTTGTGAAAAGTGACAAGAAGTGGAATTTAATGGTAAACCTAATCAAGTTCCGCGCCATGGTAACCTGAAAAATTCAAATTTTCAGGTTGTATGTTGATCGTAACAAATATGACTACAGAGTTATAATCATAGACTTTTTTCATGGAATAGTCATTGAATGGGGTTAAATGAACTCAGAAGGTTATATTGATGATTTTAATTATCACTACATATTATACAACAAAGTCCTCCGCCGCGTCTGTCTGTCTGTTCGCGATAAATTCAAAAACTACTGCACCGATTTTTATGCTGTTTTCAGCAATGGATAGAGCAGTTCTTTAGAAGGATTTAGTATATAATTTGTTAAGTTTTTGTTGCGGGAACGGGATCAAAATTTCATGATTACTTTTGGTCGCGATAGCCGACATCCACGCGGGCGAAGCCGCGGGCATCAGCTAGTTATTTATAATTTTGTTGCTATGTAGTAAAACCATACGTTCAACTTAGAACCTAACAATGACCTGCAAATTGCAAAAAACGTAACAGAATTTCGCAGGTTACCTCAGCGCTTCCCGCTTAAAATAATCTCCCCAAACAACCATTACAGAGGACTGTTTGTTGTATATTATCTCTCTATAAAAGAATAATCTTCAGTAACGCTCATACGAATCTCAAATAGCCTTTCCTAATTACTTTTTTCTTTTAATATCTTTTTTCTTTTGCTGCTCCTTTTTCTGTTCACTTTTCCTCATTTCCAGCTTTTCCTGTCTGTTCGTGGATTTTCGTGTCCATTTTTATTTCATAATGTTTATTTACGAAATTATAATTCCAATTGTAATTCCGTCTGCATCAATGATGATTCAAAAAAGGGCCTGTCATGCTTACTCTCTTTCTGTGTCTTTAAATGAAAGAGGATCAATTTGGTTGAATCTTGTGGTATGGCCGATTTCACCAACACCTAACACCAAGTGGCACTTAAATATTATTAGATATTCTGTTTGAATTTATACTCTTGGCATTGAACCGAGCATTGAAAAGCTTACAGCACGTTTTTTTTGGCATTTATTTAGGCTTGCGAAAACATGCATTAGATGCTTTTTACGACTCCCACTTCCAACTTTTATGAACAAAATCATCAATGGAATCTACGGAAGAGATTGAATCATAAAAAAACGTTGTTTTTACGCACATCACATACTGCTCTGTTTACCGAACGATATTGAATACTTCTATGTAATAAGGCCTACTTATATATATATACAGCCTTAGTTTTACGGAGATCTTCTCCGAGCAGATGATATAACTGGAGCAAATATTTTGAAAGATTTCACTTAAGAAGTTACAGGTGTTAAAAAGGTATTGATTGAAAACATGAATGATTACGATAAACATAACATTTACTCGGCACAAATACTTGAAGGTGTAGAAATGAATAAGATGAATAGTTTAGTTTACGTGTTCTCCACAATTTGGCGTACACTTGGCAGTGAGCCGACACGAAGATATTGTTTTAACGATTACTAGAACACAGTTTATAGTAAGAGATATCTATCACTAGTAGCGTTACCATAGAAGTGTTGATGTTGGATATGACGTGTTACAGACTGCAAACTGTAAAATATTCCCAATTAACCTTGAACCTAATCCTTCAGCGACAAAGTTGAAAATCTATTAAAGAAATTTGACAGATTATAGTAACTTGATGTGCAATCTGTACAATACCGTCAACTACTGAAAATCGTAAGAAGTAACAAGACGATGAACAAAATATGTGAGTCGATAGAAGGAGTTGAGAAGAGACACAAAGAAAATGTACATTGTAAAGAATACTTTCAGATTCTGATTCAAACTTAAAAATAAACGCCAATTACCTAATCAATAAACCAAGAAAAGAGAGGCCTATCCCAGCAGTCTGTGAATTCAGGTGATGATGATGATGAATGAATAATACAAGGTGTAAAGAGACTCTTCAAGTGTGACACACAAACAAATAATAAATTCTAATACAGAACCTTTTGACTGCAACAGTCGGGACCTACTAATTTAATAATCTAGACTTAAACCATTCTATCCATTATGGAGCCCGACGGTTGTAGACGTTGTAGTCAATATGTTCTGTATTAGAATTTATTATTTGTTGTAGTATGTGTCACACTTGTCGACTGAACTTGTTTCTTTTCAGTTTTTATTTAAAGTTATTAGTTAGTTATTATTAGTAACTTTTTACGAAGCCTCCTTCAAGAAAAGCAAACAACCATCTAAGGGCCCATCTTTGCTTCGTCCGTTTACCTTCTGTTCCGGCTCATCAGCGCAAGGGGTCGCCACGCTCCACTGGGCGTCAGATGGGCTTTCGCCACGCCGCTGGTGACCACTCAATCATGACGCCATAGTAGCCAAGATGTTGAATAGGGAAGAGTGAGGTGCTGGGACAAGAACAAAGGTCGGTCGTCGTGACGATATTTTAGGTTAGATTTGTATACAGAAACAAAAAAAAACAACTGTTCGCACTTTGCATTGAACTTGTTTTTAAAAATTACCGATGATCCACCCATAGATAGATAGATACAGTTTAGGTTTTGTGAAGTGAAGATAAGTAGAATACTATGTATGAGGCATTGAAAAAAAAGGGTGCACTCCGGGAGTGCCGGTAGAAGTGAAAACTTGAAACAACATCTAGCTTAAATATCAGAAATTTCAATAGCTTTCTGCAAGAACGAAAGAGGCCGCTGCCATAGAAAAAAACTTGAAACAACGCCATATAGCTTAAATTACACGCACACTCCCGCAAGCGCCCTGCGCCGCTGATTCGATCTGACGATCTGATGCGAGTTTAACAGTTTTTACCCATCCCAAAAAGTGCACAACGCCGCTAAAGAAGTTTTCACTTCAAAAAGCTGTAGCGTTAAAAATCTTTGATCGATATAGAACTTTGCGATGATTAACTTTTCTATGAATAACAACTAACATAAAGGTAGGATATATAAACAATTTTTTATAAAAAACTTTGCACAGGGATCCTTTGCAAATTATTCGGTAGGACTATTTCCGAAAACTTTGACCATTATGTTTTGGATCACCTATAGAAAAAGCCTAAAAAACGAAAAGTAATTGCCTGAAAGTAGGAAAAATTCTGCGTAAAAAACGCTCACGAAAACCAAGGGCAACTCACGTTTAAAAAGATTATGCGTATCTTAGAACATGATCAAAAAATTTGTGCCAGCATTTCCCACAATACAAAGTCTTGTGCCATCTAGCTTCAACTCGCCTGGTGTTACACATGGGTATCATATTATGTTTCTTGGAACTTTCTCACCGTGTGACTGTGGAGTTATTGTTGACGTCGTGTGATCAGTTACAACTGTCACTACACTGCTAACTACTTATTATATCTAATACTTGACTGGGTCGTTGTTCGAGTGAGCACAAGCGCGACTGCTGAGCATGAAGGTTCGAATCCCGGGTCGGGGAAAAAGTGCGATTCCTTGCTGCTACTGCTGCTAGATGAGGTACAGACGATAAAAAAAAAGTAACCCACGCAATCGAACCCACGATTAGTAAGTCGTGACCGTTACCGCTGGGCCACAACAGGCCTGTTTCTCTAACCACTGCGTATTGTGACCTGTGCAAATTGTTTGGTAGATACAGACGCCAGCACATCAAGCTACTACAATCTGTCAAATTTCTTTAATAGATTTTCAACTTTACCGCATTAGGTTCAAGGTTGAAAATTTGACAGTTTCGGGTACCTTAATGTGCTGGCATCTGTACTACCGAGTTCACAGGGTTCAGGGTCGACCACTTTTCAACCTTATCACTTAGGGCATAAGAAATCATCTCTGTTTTTATATTCTAGTGCTGCACGATGCGCGAGAGTCTGCGCCGACTCGCTTCAGACGACGGAGACGGCATGGAGAGGCGCGGGCGCAACGCGGGGAGCCGCCGGGTGAGGGTCGAGCTCATGCTGGGAGAGCACATCACTGTGGATGTCGAAGTAAGGAATAATAGTGTGAAGTGTCCCTAGATATGCCAAAGCGAAGTTAAAGTTCGGTCCTGACCTCTTTTAGACCTCCCCGGTGTGGTGATTGCAATTACTCTATCCTCATTCAGCCTTTCGAAAAATTGACCATGTCCATCTCATGATTTATCCTGTTATTCTAAAACTACACAACACTTAAAGGTACAAACGAACGGCGTTTATAAATACTTCTTTTCATAGATTTCTAAAAAGGATTCTATTGAGTTGATCACAAAATATTACTGAACAAAATTGGACTCAAAGGCTTGGAGACAACTGGCTGCACTGATAGCAGTCTTTTAGTACACACAACCAAACTGTCAAGAGTAACGGGTACCATTCTGACACATTCCTTAATTTTTTCCTTGTCTTTCAGGGGCACCTGAGGGATCAATAATTCGGCCTTTATTGTTTTTATTTTGAAATAGATATTATCGTATTTATTATAGAATTGTGATGTATTTCGTTTACCCACACATAGCACCCTCATATGTCAGTTTGCATTATACGTTTGCTGTAGACCCAGCACGCCTTTCTTTTACCGAGCTAACTAAAAACTTCTTAGTCATCTCAACAGGCAGCCTAAAAAAGTAAGATTATGTATGGTATAAAATACCTCGTATGTTGCGATTGAACGTCCAAATCATTGTGTGAATGATGCATACATAGGTATTTTATATGGCCGTCAGCTGCGCCTGAGCACTTTGTGAGGTGTGTAAAATTAACACAAGGCTTGATTCTTTGAAGACTTGTTTTACGAATCGTGAGTCCGACGGATATTTTACTGCTACTCGTAAAACGCAGATGGAGTTTATGTGTTCCGTACAATTTAACGTTTATTTACTGAGCGGAGTGTTGCTGCAAATTGCTCTAAATTGAATGATACACCAACGGCCATTCGTTTGGGACTTCTTGTACTAAATGGCGTGATTGGTCTTTATACGGTAGGTATGCTCTTGTCCGGAGCTGACTGCGTTCTCTGTTTAACTTTAATTTGGAGAAGTCTCCTATTATGGGGTATGGGCCCAAACCCTAAAGATGAAATCCTAAGTGGTACGCTGGATTAAGTTAGTGTGTTTTATTAGGCATATAAGAGCACTTCTGTTTTACCTTCGGTGGTCACAGGCGTGTTGTGTTGTGTAACTCCAAGTTAGGAACGGTACGTTAACGGTAACTTTGCTTCTAGTGAAGCAGGGATCAGCACACACAGAACAACACACACACACACTTTCACACAAGCAAAAACCTTTTTAAGTAAGCAAAAACCTATTTAAGTAAGCGTTTTTTTTAATAAAACAAAAAAGCATCCATTCTATTCCAATTTATATCCTAAGATGAACCGTCTTCAATTTTTCCATCACCGCCACTGCTGATCTTCACAAATCCTATTTAATTTACTAGCGAAGAGCCCTTCAATCGAATCAATTCTAGATTGAGGGGCTCGTGGCTAAATAAAAAAGCCCCAAAGGTTAAGCAGTGCTAGCCAAGGTTAGTCCATGAATGGGTGATCAACATGGATGAGACACGGAACTCGTAATGTATTATGAGTTCCGTGTCTCGGAAAGCACGATAAACCGTTGTTCCCGGCTCTCATTTCTAGTTTTTTGACTCGTTACTGACAGTAAGTCTAACAACCAGACTTGCCAAGGGGTATTGACGTATCGTATTACCCATATACCCGAAACTGGGTTGTAGAGTGGAGGTCAGGTAGGTAGTCGCTCCATATAACAACAACATACATCATACATTTATTTCAGGCTACTTAGGCCCATAGATATATACCTTACCGACTAACATACATATAATATAATACAAATTGTGTTAATTAGTAAATAAAACCTTAAAACTATGTACTACCCTTAAACCTAACCTTACCCTTAACCCTTTGTGTCTTAACCTTTAAACTTTGTACTGTAACTATTGTATATAAAATACTGGTATTCAACTGCATCCGATAAGACCGGAAGCCGACCCCAGCATAGTTGAGAAAAGGCTAAGCAATCGATGATGACATTAAATTGCACTATTAATTGAATGAAATAAATAGTTCTGTCATCTCTGTTAACACAATGACATAATACATTTAGCGAATTGTTTCAATGTTTAGTATTAAACAGTATGTTTGTGAGTGTGAGAGATGAATGGTTAGTATATGGACCTCTTTGTTTGTGTTGAATATATTTGATGTAGGACCACCTGTGTTGACTTCTTCTTATTTCATTGTTGCTTTCGAGAATAGCTCGTGTGTTGATATTATTTGTACAGGTGTATAATGTATTATCTATTTAGCTGTAGGATCATTTGTGCCTGTTACTCAGTCCTAAAATAAAGACAAGGCTGAAAATAATGTCTGAATGTCTACAAAGGTGCTCCCCTCAAACCAGCTACACTACTTGGTAGTAGGTTATAGTGCTTCCCCGGAATAGGTTTTCACAAGCGCGATTAGCCCACCACCCCACTGCTGGTACACAAGCTTCCTCTCTGTGAGGGAGTGGGCTGTTATCCACCACGCGTGCCCAGTGCGGCATGGTAAACGTCACATCAGCCTTTTGCCAACTATGTTGGGGTCGGCTTCCAGTCTCACCGGATGCAGCTCAATAGATACCAACATTTTTCATGGAGCGACTACCTATCTGACCTCCATAACCCAGTTAGTACTGGGTAATACGATACCCCTTGGTAAGTAAGAGTGGTTGTCAGATTTTCAGGCCACTGACTAGGTACCTGTAACTATTGTCAAAGATCTAAAAGTGACGGCCGGAACCAACGGCTTAGCGCGCTTTCCGAAGCCTGGAGGAAATTCGGCATGTAAAGGGTGGTAGCCCATCCATGGACCCACCTAGGCAAGCGCGGCTTAACATAATGATCGACTCGAGCGGCTGTTGTTATTTAGTCACGAGCTCCTCCACATTCGGCATGGTAAACATCATATGAATTCCATTTTTGGTTTTACTTCTTTAAAAGCTCCGCTACTCCCTACTCTTTTATCAGACTGTAGTTAGAAAAAAATCATACACTTCCTCGAAAACTGGCTCTTATCGCACTACTGTTAGGTTCCATTCCGCCTCGGTTGCAATGACAAAGTTTCCTCACTTGTATCAAAATGTACTATTTCAGTTGACTGCGCTTTTGCTGTCAAGAGCTATTGTCCCTTTAGTTCATAACATAAACCTCCATACTCCATAGTTAACAATACTACCTGCAAACGTGATAAAGTTAACGAGAGGTTAATAAATAATGCAGTTGAGCACCACTGGGCAGGTTAACAGACATGCGTTCACTACAGTTACTTGCCCCTTTAGGAATGTATGAAGGACGTGTGCAGAATGAAAGTTGAGAATACGACAGTTTTTCGAACAGTTTTTTAATTAATTTATAGTGTATAATGACCTTGTCATTATACACTATAAATTAATTAAAAAAGGCTAAAGAGCAGATAAATGGCTAAAATTATTTCTCTACCGAAGACTATAGTTCTATTACAGTTAGTCACTTATCATTATCTTCATGAAATATTTATTTATACGCCTAGTTGACGCTTCCCGAGACTCAAGGGCTGGCTTTTACCTTGGCCAGAGGCTAAGTGTTGCCATACAACGTGGCAACGCCGCCAGTCTCTTGGGCATATTACCAGCTGACAGCGTCGAGGAGGAGTTTTTCGATGCCCTTATCTTATCCATTTATTAAAACTTTATGCACATAATGTACAAAGGCGAACTTAATGCCTTGGGCATTTTCTACCAGTCTACCTTAGGGTGATGCAGAGACAAAACAGTAGGTGCAATAGTATAGAAAATTTCCAAGAATAAAATATAATAATAAATAGATACATAATTATACATACATACAACAAAATATACAAAGTAAAGAGAAATACACATATGAAGAAAAACAACAAATTAATTGTGAGACGAGTCTGCCTTCTTATAACTTCTTATGAAAGTGTTCGCGAACTTTTACCTTAGAAGTGAACCGACTGGTTGCCGTCCTGATATTCAGATTTAAATATTAAGTTATGGGCAGACCGAAGAGAATACCGCGCGTGTGTCATCTTATCGTTTCGTTATTCGTCCTCCTCGTCATTTCTGTCAACTGTTCTCGGAAGTCTGTCTGAAATGAACTGTCAAGTGAAGGAAAACGTCGTGAGGAAGCCATACATTATGAGACACTCAACAACAACCCGCACTGGGTCCGCGTGGTGGATGACGCCCCACTCCCTCTCAGGACGCTTGTGCCCCAGCAGTTAGAAAAGTACTGGCCAAAGATTATATAGAACTTCAATATTAACCAACCATTTTATTCCAAATACCACCAAACACTCATAAGAACAATCTCCTCCTTCCAGCGTAAAGCCCGTGGAGCCGACCTACTGGACCAGATCTGTGAGTCGCTGGACCTGCTGGAGAAGGACTACTTCGGGCTGCTGTACACGCAGCGAGGGGACCCCAGAGTCTGGGTCGACCTTAATAGAAGACTGTCCAAGACTTTTAGGAGTAAGTACTGAAAGAAAGAAAGACAACATATTTATTTGGTGGTGAACCTTTCACCTAGAGATAGTCTCCTACATTAGGTTACTGCTCCGTTGGTCTCGTGGTTGCAAGTTCGCCGTGGTTTTTATGAGGAATTTCTCAGTAGTAGTATGTAGTTTCCCAGAGTTTGGAAGTTGGCGGTGTGATACCCCGGGGTCTCGAAAAGCCGTTGGTTCCTCGCATGGTCTCTCTCCAGTCATGAGACTTGAGCACTATAGTATCTCCTGCGTCGATGGATGTCTTCGCTGAGATTGGCCGCCATGGCTGAAAACGATCAGGAGGAATTATTAAGTAATGGACGAAGAGGACAGTTTACTGCTGGGCATTTCTTTCAAAATCCTAAAAATATTGTATACTTGCTTTAAATTTTAAAAATGTATTACGAAGAACTTAACTTTTCTAGACGAGCCATGGGACGTACGACTGGCGGTGAAGTTCTACCCCCCGGAGCCGAGTGAGCTGCAGGATGAAGCAACGCGCTACCAGATAGCACTCGCCGTTAGGAGAGACCTCATGGAGGGTAAGACGTAACAGCTATTGAACTTTGATAATATGGTGGTGGCCGGTGGTGAAGATAAGGATATTGACGGAGCAGGGGTCTTTTTAATTGTTTATTGACATGATTGCCAACCAACAGTCCGACTTAGGGAGTCAGCCAGCCTTAGCCTCCAAAGGCTGGTCAAAAATATTTTATGTTTTTTAATATTAAATGGGCCTAATCTTGACCTCAATCTAGTCCTGAGGACAGAGATGAGGTCGACGATTGAACGAGCTAACCCAAAAGAAGACTATTATTATGTCCATGCAACAAAAGCGAAAACAATCAAGCAAGCGTTTCAAGCAATTCAACGTCGAAAAGTATGGACATCCGAGTTCAATGAAATAATACGTGACTAGTTATGATAGGATATGTGATCCAACAACATTTTAAGATCTGGAGTGTATACATAAGCCAGTAATAGCACTCAACCATTTTCTGGAACCATCTATGTTCCAGGCCGCCTCACCTGCTCGCAGATAACCTACGCGCTCCTGTCCTCGTACGTGCTGCAGGCAGAGCTGGGCGACTTCGAGGAGTCACATGACATCACCACCGCTCTGCATCAACACAGAGCAGTTCCCGTCAACGCCATCACTGCAGATCTAGAGGCGAACATTCATGAACTGTATCGAAAACACAAGTGAGTGTTCATCTTTTATCGTTGCTGAACACTAGAGATTGGCAGGTTTGGTTGTGATTGGAGAAAGAGCACACCGGCAAAGGGGTTGGTGAAGCATGTTATGAAGGCGTTTGTGGACTGACAGCAAATATGCGACAGGTTACCCACAGCACTTATATTCGAGGGCTTATGTCAATTAAGGGATTGACATAAGCCCTCGAATATAAGTGCTGTGGGTAACCTGTCGCTCCAGAATCCACTAGCGGGTGTACTCGGAAATGAAGTTTTGGGCACCAATGAGACGAAGTAAAGGAAGCTTGACATTACATTCCCTCTCCTCATCCATCTGCACCGATCTATTACAGCCACGGCAGCTGTCGAAATCGTTAGATCTGCCGCCCCCCGTGGCAGTTATATCTCTGCCACCTAACATACTTTTTTTTTTTAAATTTTCCCTTCCAGAGGTCAGACTCCAGCAGAAGCCGAGCTGAACTACCTCGAGACTGCGAAGCGCCTCTCTTTGTACGGTGCAGAGTTACACGTTGCTACCGACAGCCAGGAGGTGCCCATCGCACTGGGTGTGTGCCACAGCGGGGTCGCTGTGTATAGGGATGGGTGAGACACATTGTGCCACGACTATTATATGTTCACACAAGGACTACGCAGTTTTTGAACAGAAAACAAGTTCAGTAACTTTTTAAAACTTATCCAAATCCTAAATTAGAATTCATCTCCAGGTTACTGATGAACCGCTTTCCCTGGGCGAAGATCACGAAGATCTGCTACAACAAGAGACAGTTCACGCTGAGGCTGAGGGCGGGCGAGTTCGACGAGTTCGAGACGATCCTGAGCTTCAAGCTGGCTGCCACCAGTGCTTGTAAGAAGCTGTGGAGATGCAGTGTGGAGCATCACATGTTCTTTAGGTAAAATTATGGGATTATCAGCCTGTAGCAGCCTAGAAGGGCGAAGTTCCACTCCCTTTTTAGTGTTACCGCAATTTGGTGAATATCCTCCCTAACACCCACTTATAACAATTTTTTTTTCGTCTGACGTCCAAAATCGTTTGAGCTTTAGTTCTGTAGTGAGCCTGATTTTGTGTCCCTTCTGGACCATTTAACATATTTTATCCTAAAACGGTTTCACTGTTGTGAAACAGACCATTTACAACACTCAATTTATCAATCTTTCCGAACTTAACTTTATATCTCGACATGAGTTAGTGCAGATACACACAAAGAAAATCTTTACCGAAATTATCAAATAACATCACGCCGATACGCACATATCGCCAGTTATGTTTAAAACCCATCTATCCAATAGGGGGCGAATCTATTGCCATCAACTGGGCACAAGATTCCGTGGCTTCTACTGAGAAATTCCTGATGGCGAGAAATCCAATAACACTTGGTCTAACCTTGCAATCCAACCCAGGACCTCGTGTTCAGTGCTTGCGACCAATGAGTCAATACATTTTCATGTGTATATTTCCAGACGTGAATCCCCAGTGGCAGTGCAGCGCATCCCGGGGTTCGCGCGCCTGGGCTCGCGCCGCCTGTCGTGTCGCCGCACGCTGCGCCAGATCCGCGCGCACACCCCGACCGCCGCCTGACACACGCTGCAGGCGGAACATCCTCCCGGGAGGGGGAGGGCTCCCAGGAGGATGCCACCCATCACTGTCTTGTAGCGACATCTATAAAACGACAACTGAAAGAGTGACTCGTAACTTATTGTATTATAACGCCATCTATGAAGCGATATGACAACTACACATAGCGCCAAGAAGCGCCATTCCGAATTTCCGAGTCTACATGAGAACTACTCACACGAGCAGTAAAATAAATAGTAATAACGATGGCGTCGCTAAATTCTAAATAGCTCATGTAAAGATTGACAAAACTTGTTCAAAATGACAACAGTATAAAGACGAAGTAGACTCCTTCTCAGAAGACACTTTAAATGGCCTTCCCCAGATTCTCCTACAGAGTAGACTGCAGATTACAGTCGTTTCGGGGCTGTAAATAATCAGTATTGCATGATAATCAGCTTCGTATGTTCCCACAGCTGGGACACAGGCCTTCTCTCTGTGAGAGAGTGTCCCGGTTGCCTTGTATTGGGAGCAGTCATGATGAAATAATTTATGCAAAGCAAACAAACTAACATTGCGCTGCTGGAAATCGCCTTTGAAACTCACGGACACCCAGTATGGCGCAGTGATGGCCGAGTGAGGTGTTGGTCGTCCGGCAGCAAGATGGGCAGACGACATTGTTGCCATCGCGGGTAAAACCTGGATGGAATTAATGGAAACCTCGATAGAGGTTGGCATAAACAAAGAGAGGCCTATACGTAGGTGATAAAAACACCTGCATGTGATCGAAAGCAAGATCATGTAAGTGGTGGCCATTTTTGTTCTTGGTATACATGTGAGATCATACGAGTATACCTCTAATAGAAAACCACTTTGTAAATGCGTTTCTGTAAACTGAATAAATAAATTATAAGTGCCATTATTATCGCAGTAAATAAACTGTAAATAATGATTTAATTATAATTATAAGTAATGGCTGAAGGCTATTATAATAAGTGAGTACCTATGTAACTATGTAAATGTAGTAAGGATTTTTTTTACCCGAGAGTCATGAGTCGAATTGTCTTTGTACGGTGGGCTACATAAATTGGGTACCCCAGTTAGGAACGTAGGTGCTTTCAAGGGGGTACCCACATCGTGACGCTGACTGTACATACATACAAATACATATTAATGCAAGTCTTTAAACCCAGGGTTGAGAGGACAACGACGCACCAGCGGCAACGGTTACCTCGTATTCACAATGGTACAATGACGTACAGCAGAACCCACCCACAAAGAAATTTTGAGCGATTATTAAAAAAAAAAAACTGCTGTCAACAAAAGTGCAATATCTACACGGCCAAATGTTTGGAACAGCAGTTATTTTTTAATTACTGATTTAAAATTTCGGAACGATTCGGACGACCGATTTAAAAGTTCGCTTTTTTTGTTTTCTGACATTCAAAAGTGCCTGTAATGGTCTAATTGAAATAAATGCTTTAAGTGTTTGTATAGGTTTGATCTGAATACGCGGTAATCGTTTGTGCGTAGAGCTCCCTGTATAGGTAAAAATGTCAACAGCTTTTCGGTAGCTTATGTCAGTTAGATGGATTATTTTTTTGACGTTTCTGATCTTTGTTAACGGTGATGAATTTCACTTTGTTGACATTTTTGATGCATGGATCTGAGAAAGAAATGCTAAATGAGCGCGTGACCAGTGGCTTTCAACAAATTATTAGCCAATCTTAATCTTGTTGAAAGTCGTTGGAAATACGAAACGCTTTGCAAGCGAGCTGGACTGCACCCTGAGATCCACAACTCTTAATAAGATTTGGTTTTCGAATAAAATAGATTAGTTTAGAAAGCAATAGATCTAGAATTGACTAAATATCCAAGGACTGTTATTAAATATGTACATCCTATTAGTTATAATGTTATAAACATTGACTTATATATTAGTATTTTAGTACATACCTTCTCGAAATTATGTGACTAAATAAAAATATATTTACAATAAACACAATTTTATTATTTCGTCTCAACTATGTCAAAATACAAGTCGGGAACTGCAGTGAAAAAAAGTGCCTACGTGAATCAAACGACGTTTTTCTATTCACTTATTAAGTAATAAAATAACAGAACGAGAATTATTTTTGTCATAGATCCTTGTGAAACTATGATTTAAGTTGCTTTGAAGGTGAAGCAAAGGAAAATAAAATAGGAAAAAAAAATATTTAGGACATAATAAAAGTTAATTTGTTGATAAAAGCAAATTATTTTAACATAATGTTTATTTATGATATTCTGTTTATAAACACAATTTAAATTTTCATAAAATAATAAAGCCTTTAAAAACGTGCACCTCTTTGCTTTGTTTAAAAAAATACATTTTTATCTGTCAAAATAAAACACTAATTTAAAATAATCCACGATTGTGAAATACAACGCATTTTACATTATGCACCTATAATTTGACATTTGAGCAAGTAGTATGAAAAAAATATTTGAAATTATATTGCGTCAATTACCGTCTAAATTTGAAACAAATATTGGTAAGCCAAATAAGAGAACTGTGTAAGGATATCTTTTCATCAACTAGAAAAGAGATGATGATCTTCAAACGGCTGAGCAGATTTCCCTGATACCTAACAAAGAACACTCTAGATTAAGACACATTTCAAACGAAAAAACTTAATCAAAATCGGTTTATCCGTTCAGGAGTTATGAGGCCATAGGCAGATACACAGATTTGTTGGTCGGGGGTTAATAAAATCCTGGGCAACGATCACAGGTTGCGCGTCAAATACCCAATATGCCCCAAGTTTAATAATATGGCATCTCAAATGATCGATATCGTAATTTTAACTTGTAACTTTACACATCGATCCACAATACTTAGATCATCAACCCACTCATCGTCTAGTACGCATGCATCCCTCGTATTAAGGAAATTCGTCATCGGCGCCGCTGTTAAAGCATCAGATATGTCAGAATAATTTAAAAACCATACAACTTTACTGTGCTCTGCATGTCAAGTGTAGTCTTAATCATTTAACTCGAACACGGTTTAAAAGGGAATGCAAAGATTACATCGGGCACGAGTAGTCGAGTACCGATCGCTACGTTTTTGTTTAGAGTAGAAGTAAGACGAACTACCATTTAAATTATTTTTTACTGGCTTACGCCCGAGGCTTCGCCTGCGTGGACTGGTATCATACTACCGGTAAAAAAGTACCCTGTTGTTAATTTAGGATACTTTACCACACCACACGTACCACAAATTACATCCATATCCGTTCAGTAGTTTTTGCATGAAAGAGTAACAAACATCCATACATCCATCCTTACAAACTTACGCATTTATAATATTAGTAGGATTACTAAAAGTATCTCAAAAACAGTCTTCCATGCAAATCCGGCTCGAAGGACCAGACCAAGCTAAAGATAAAGTACAACTCATAAAAGGATTGCTCATAAAGAAGGACTTCAAGATCTGCCTAGTCTATCCTAGCCTAGACTATCTGACCTCCACAACCCGGTGAGAACTGGGTAATACGATACCCCTTGTTAAGACTGGTTGTGCAGTAGGACTTATTGTCTAATATTCAGCTCTTACCTGTGATTGCACCGTGCCCGGGGGAAGAACGACACATTTCAGGGGGGAGCGAAAGTATACACGATGTAACAATAAAAAGCGTGTAAAAATCCCATCACTTGTTCGCTTGACTTTACCGAGTTGTTATAAAGTCACAATAATGTCAAAAATACGTCACTAGATAAAATAAGTGTGTAGACTACCACGAAGTAATACAGTAATTGCCAAGGGCGTGTGCTGAATGTAAATGACCGGGTTTTCGTAATATAAATTCTCAGTTCTTAGAAAAACATATTTATTTTTTAAGAATCCTAAGGCCATTTAATTTGGATTTAAAGTTTCAATATTAAGTTGATTTTTCCTCTAACAGAATTAAAAGTAAATGTTTTTAAAGTTAAACTA
The DNA here is from genome assembly GCA_950005105.1 of Lycophotia porphyrea. Lineage (NCBI taxonomy): Eukaryota > Metazoa > Arthropoda > Insecta > Lepidoptera > Noctuidae > Lycophotia > Lycophotia porphyrea. The sequence goes on from OX465406.1 coordinate 15,138,125, forward strand.
TGCAGACGAATGGACATGCCAGCAGATAGCAACTGGCGTGTCCGTTGGTCTGCACTTTTAAAAATCTGAACAAAGTAAAATGCTATGCAGGAATAGATACTTACTTTTAATTCTGCAAATACAGACAATCCAGGCCTTTCTTTTTCGGATTGGAAATCATCAAATGACTCCTCTCGCTCTGGGCGGAGCGGAAGGGAGTGTCAGACTTGTACTGACTAAAACCCATCCATGTTCCTTCTTTGCCCTTGGTTTGGTGTTTCACAGCCCCGGCAGACCGCGGTCCCCTCCTTGTTTGCTTACATCTCTTTGTGGCGCGCGTGGAACACGAATACGTCGTCGACCCGGCCTGTCGTCATAAGACGGACGGACGGCGAGCTAGCTTGGATGCAGGATGCAGCACCACCCCCTGAAATATATGCATATGGAAAGTGCGATAATTAGCATGCAGCATGCCTGCAACCCAAATCTATATTGCCTCTAAGCCTCTGAATGATTCCTAAGTAAGAAGATTAATTAATAAGTTGACTGCGGTTATTTTTAATATATGATAATACAAACAATAGCATAAACAACCATAATAACCGGTTTTGCAAGTAGAATATAAATTAGTAGGAAATCTCACAAAATAATGCCCTGCGGCTTTTCCCGCATACTTAAGTAATTAATATCGATTAAGACTGATTTACAACTCAATTACGCATCATTTACGTCAGCTTAGGATTTTAATTAAGGATGATCAAAGTAATGTATGCAATGAATACTATGTGATTTCTTGAAACTATGTTCGCACAGAATGTCTCTTTACCCACGTGTATGAATTGACTTAAATTAACTAAACAAGCTTTGCAATCATCATAATTCGAATAAATGGGTACGGATTTATTAACTGTTATCATTTTTAGCTGTTTTCAAACTCATATCTGATTCTTATTAGCGACATTATCGAATGGTGTTTTTTTTTTCGAAATCAATTGGTTCGCTTCCTGGCTAGGTTAAAATTTAATGATGCATTTGATGTGCCGCCGGTCACTCATTTCTACACTTAGACGTCTTAGACAATAATCAGGACTTAAACCGGAATCCACCATTGACCCTGCAATAACCACAAACATTATAAAAATGCCTTCATGTTATGATAATTAGATATTATGCTATAATTAAAATACTGCGACCAAGGGCTTCTAGTGGTCATCGTCATTAGAGCCTATAAATAACTATAGCAGAGTGATCTTGACTTTGTCAACAAGAAGGAGTATGGCATTAAGTCCGCCTCTGTACTTTGTACTTGAAGTGTTAAATAAATAAATAAGGAGTGCTTCCTGTAGTTTTCTTTCTATTAATTTTTGGGTTGATTTGGATGGTGTGTGGTATGAAGATATATTTCACCGCGACGTTCACCTATTGTTTTAGCATGTAATGTCCCACTGCTGGGCAAAGGCCTCCCGCATATCTTACCAGGTACCCTTTTCTTGGGCCACCTCGTATCAGCCATCGCGTCTAGGTTATCTCGCTTCCTCATTCCGGCCTCGGCGGCGTCGTCCATCCTCAGGCATCCCTTGCGTGGAGACATTTCCGAATTATTAAATTAAAATTAACTTGCAAACTTACGCCCAGACTTAGATTTTACATTCATTAATTCACTGACAGTACAATGCATAACCTAAACTGCTGATGGTGCTATAATGCAGGGTTACTTACATAACAACAAAGGAGTTTTGAAAATTCATCTTAGGGGATGGAATGTGCCGCAGTGCGGGAGCAGACTGTGCCGAGCGGCAACAAGAGCAAGAGCCGACTGTGCCGAGCGGCAACAAGAGCGGGATCGACAGTGCCGAGCGACAACAAGAACGGTTACCGACTGTGCCGAGCGGCAACAAATGCGGTTACCATTTGTGCCGAGCGGCAATAAGAGCGGGAGCCAACTGTGCCGCTTGGACTGGAAGCCGACCTCAACATAAATGTAGTTGGGAAAGGGCTAGACTGTGGGTGAGGTTGACCCGACTTCCATAGGAGGAGGTTCCCAATTCGTCAAAAAACATTTTCAAGTAGGTATCACCAGGCGCGCTCACATATCTCCCCATCCCCTATAATGCAGACTCTATATTTCGATATTTTAATAAAATTAAAAATAAAATAAGAAAAAATTAAACAAACAAAAATATTTGCTCTACTTTTATTTTGTAGGGAGAAATCCGGGGAATACGTTTGAGGCTGAGCACCTTGTTTTAACTGTAGGCACCCCAAAATATAATTAACACTCGCGTAACTTCGCCGATTTCAAAGCGAAATTTTCAACGCTTAGTTAAATACTGCCAAGGGTTTTCAAGGACTTATGATTATCTAAAGATCTATTTAAATCCAAACAAAACATCTAAAACAATATAACGAATAAATATTGATGAGGAAAATGACTAAATATTTGATAAAATTTGCAAAATTCAGAAACGACTGAACAAACTTATAAAATTTTTCAGAATATCATTATATAAAATAAAAACAGTGTAACCGTCTGTTGCCTCTGTAGGTTTTTTATTACATTATAAATATGAGTTAGTTACCATCGATGGTTAGTGGTAACCGCCACTTGTTGGAGAGGGACACCGACGACGCGAAAATGGTTAACACTTATTCAGTACATCATTATTATACAGGGTGTAAACAGACTCTTTAACGCACTCAAAACATTGTGCTGATGGATGGATTGAATAGTAAGGGGGTCCTGGAGGTGTTTAAAGTAAAAATCTTACATTAAAAACTTGTATTAAAAACTTGTGAAAAAGTTTGAACTTAGACCCCCAATATCTCCGTAACTAGAAGATTCCCAGGTATGGTCTAGAACAATAAATTGATCGCAATGACGGGGAGAACAACTGCCTTTCGGCTTCGTTAAGAGTCTGTTTACACCCTTTATAGTAGCTTAATGGCCGCAGTGTCACCCGCGTGGAGTTTGATAATTGTCCCACGGGAACATACTATCGGGATAACAAGTATCCTATATGTTAATCCAGATTATAAACAATTTGTGTTCCAAATTTCAATCCGTTATAAAAATCCAAATCCGTTCAGTAGTTTTTGCATGAAAGAGTAACAAACATCTATACGTACAAACTTTCGCGTTTATAATATTTGTATAGTAACGATATATTTCCTTTATTCATTTTATCTACACATTTTTTAACATTTTTCTTAAAAAAAAAACCATATAAAAACATTTAAAAAATATAAAAAATGGTCAAGCTACCGATGGTTAGGGCTCCAGTGACAGGAATCTCCTTACAATGCCAGCCGTATCGAAGAGTACTGCCTTCTGAATCAGGCCCTTGATCCAACCGCGTAAGGAGAGCCTCGAAAGATGTACATTTATATTAGCACCTACTGACTACGTGGTACCCGTTTTCGCGTCGGCGTCCCTTCCTCTCCGTATCTTCTCTTCGAACCGGCACATAGCTGACTGAAGGATTACCTATGCATTTTTGAGGAAACACTTAACCGGCGAAGTGTGAATTCAAAGCTCTACAAGATGGTAGTGTTTTTTGTGAAAGAGTGTCCAACTGTCGGTCCAAGATTAACATGAAAGTCCATATGAATGTTGATCAGCATTGTGGACACCATTTAGTTCAAAATTGGAACAGATTTGTCGGCACGGTTGGAGCAGTGGCTGAGCAATTGGTTGCTTCGCTGTGTACCAGTACTTGTTCCGGGTCTGAGGTTACATGTGAGTCTAACCTTATGTCCACTTGTGTCATTTATGCGACACATATTTCCGTGCCCCTACCGCTTGTGTCGTATTTCTGCGACAGAGAACATGTATTTTTTCGTTCTATTTTCGTCCTATTAACTGTGTGGTACAACTAAAACCATTATTAAATAGAGATATTATTTACAACAATTATTCAAAATTATTTCTCGTAGCTCTATTTATTGTAGGTATTAATTTATCGATTTGTAGCCGCGCGCGAGGAGCACGGCAATTGATATTTATAGCCAAGCGGTCAAAAGGTCAAATGTTTGTAAACTCTCGCACGATACAGAAGAAGATTCATAGTGAGGGGCTGGGAAATACCGCATTATTTTCTTTCCCAAAAACTTTTCCTAGAACCGAAGATAGGCGCCATACACTGGGTCCCATGTGGTACCTCCCACAGGGATAAGTTCTGTGTCCCAGCTGTGGGTCCGTCATTGGCTGACATGTTTGTAAATGCATGATTTAAACGAAACCCATAAGGGTTTCGTTTAAATCTTGTAGCTTCTAGAACCTGACACCTTATCTCTATCTCTATCCTATCACATACCGAGTTTCCTCCGTGCATCGGAAAGCACGTTAAGCCGTTGGTCCCAGCTGTCATTTGTAGGTCTTTGACAGTTGTTAAAGGTAGTCAATGAACCGAAAATCTGACCTCCAGTCTTACCTCTTGGTAAGACTGTAGGTCAGATTTTCGGTTCTCTTGCAAGAGGTATCGTATTACCCAGTACTAACTGGTTTGTTGAGGTCAGATAGGCAGTTGCTTCATGTAAAATACTGGTACTTATTCAGCCGCATCCGGTTAGATTGGAAGCCGACTCCAACATACTTAGGAAAAGGCTAGGCAGATGATGACCCTTGGTGGACTGGAAGAGAATGCCTAAGTCCGCCTTTGTGCCTTACAGTGCGAGAAGTAAAAAAAATTATGCACATTATTTTTACCATCAAGCAAAGCTGCGCGTGTGAGCACGATCATAATGAAAAATTAGCAATCTAAAACAACGTTGTATACCTAAGCTACTAGTCGCTATATTTTTTATTCAAGTTCAAGATATTAAATACGCTGGCTGATCCCTTCCGGCCAGTTCGACCCGCGCTGTCAAGCGGCTAGCAGTGCTCTTGACCATAGACGTCATAGACCAAAGTCGTAAGTACTAACTTGTTAAAGAGGTTTTATAACAAACTTTATTTTTGTAAAACAAGTTTCGGGCGTAGACGTAGTGCCATTCTATCTTGTAAGTAAAAACTCTTTGATGCTAGATTGACATCGGCTACCGAAACGTTTTGTCAATAGAGTTGAAAATAGTTGTAGAGATACATAACGCTTTGAAAGCGATTGCCAGTGATCTAGACCCTCATTTTTTCTTTTAGTTTTTAAAACTAAGCTTATTTTAGATTAGCACGTATTTATATTTTGAGAATATTGCGTAATTTATTTTTATGTATTCTTGTAGCCGCACGCGATGTCATTATCAAATTTGTTTATAATTTGGTTCCCAAATATCTTTGATATATCAGTATTTATGAAACTTGAGGCCATTATAATATAAACAACACGTTTAAAGATATTTAAATATACCAGCGACAGACGGGACCAAGCCAACCACATTGGTACACACAGGCACATATTTAAAAAAAATGCTGAATCTGAAAAAATATCTCTTTAAATACGGAACCAGATACATAATTATTGCAAGTGTTGCACTTAAAAATCAGAGTTTTGGAAATTACCTCCTAAACTTATAAACTACGTCGTTAGATATTGGTGTAGATTGATATAAAGTTACCGAAAAGCATCATCATCATTTCAGCCGTAAGATGTCCACTGCTGGACAAAGGCCTCCCCCAAGTGTCACTTCATTGACCGGTCCCGTGCGACTCGCATCCAGCGGATCCCCGCTACCTTCTCCAGGTCCACCTAGTGGGAGGCTTTCTAACGCAACATCTTCCAGTTCGCGGTCGCCATTCCAAAACTTCGGCTCCATCGGCCATCCGTTCTGCGAGGAATGTGCCCTGCCCACTGATCCTGATGATGATAATGAAAACGGTCTTTCTGTTTTTTTCTGTGCCAGTCTCATGCAGGTTTACCCCGATGGCAAATATGCCGTCTGCCCCTCTCGCCGCCACCGGACAAGCAATATTTATTTGTCTCTCTCCAACTAGAATAGTCCGTAAATTCAATCCTTTTATGTAAAAGCAATCCATTACATAAAAGAATTGAATTTCTACATTGGCAAGATAAATTGGCGTACGATTTTATATTCTTGATAATAACGTTTCCCGGGTAGTACATACCTACTAACTACTAGATAGCTAACTAATACTATACATAATGTATATTGTATGTTGTTTACATACGAGCTTGGCATTAAAATTGTAAAGATGACATAATTATAGGCATAAATCAGTTATTTCGCAAATAGCCAACGTGTGGCATACTAAAAGACCTTTGGTAGTTGACCAAAAAAATCCAATAAGATCGTCAGATGGATTTCCAAAAAATATTCACATATATAAACATAATATAAATATTCACGTATTTTTTTTTCTCGTAAACTAAAAATGAGGACGATGCAGTGCGTCGAAAATTCGTGTGACGCCACAATCCGGTACATTTTAGCGGAAAGTGAGGTCACAAGCTCCCACTCATGAACTTTGATGCATTTTATCTTCGTTATATTTTATTGATTTTTTAACACTAAAAATACGTATCCAATATTTTTCGATAATCTAACTGACGGACTAAATAGAAATATATTTTTTTTACTCAGGAAACATTAACAATTTTTTTTGCAAAAAATAATTAATTAGTCTATTAAACTCGTTATTGGAAACTTTGACAGCCATGCGGACGAAGTTTTTGAAGCTCTTTATTTATTTTCTGCTTTTTTACGTGTACCTAAATATTATTTTAAATATCTATCTTTATTTATTAAAATAGGTACGCCAACAGTACACACATTTTACATTCAATAATAAAAGTATATAGGCTAGGGTTCATAAGTAGGTGTCTTATGTTAAGTTTGTTTATTTATTATTTAATTTAACATGTTTTGAGTGCGTTAGATTGAGTCCTAGCGTCCTACCGTTTGTATTTTATCATCAAAATCAAAATCAAAGCATTTATTTCAAGTAGGCCAGTTACAGGCACTTTTGAATTGTCGACAAGATAAAAATGTAATGAAGCTACAGTCCCAGTCACAAGGCATAAAAACTGTGAAAGTACTGTAGTTGCCCATAGCATGTTAGTCTGTTAGGTATATATCTTTGGGCCAAAGTTGCCTCGAAATAAATAAATGTATTGTATAACGTGATTATTTGTCGCAAAAAATAAAGATTTCCAAGCAATAATTTTTTGCGTACAGTTAGGTACTTAAGTTAATGTACATAATGCTCGACTGACGGCTTCGTGAACCAGGGCTGCGGGACTGTTCGAAAGAGATACCGCGGCCCTGGAACATAAAGGGCAAGGAAGGAACATGGATGGGTTTTAGTAGTACAAGTCTGACACTCCCTTCCGCTCTGCCCAGAGCGGGAGAAGTCATTTGAGGATTTCCCATCCGAAAAAAAAAACGGCTTCGTTAAGGGACCGTTTACACCTGTATATGAGCACACCTTTCATAAACATGCTGTATTTTTTACTACCTACCTACTAATATATTTTAATTTGTAATTGTGTTTTTACTATTTCGAAATTGGCAAACTAAATTACCGCTCCAACCTATCGTGTTGAACATGAAAACTTACGCACAGAAATCGTTCTTGCTACCACAAAAATAAGTAAATACTTGGTTAAGATTGTACTACATAGTTTCCGGAGTAGCTGGTGGCTACATAATAACAGCCGTACCGGTTGCTCTTCAAGGGCGGTCTGTGGATGGGTGACCATCCATTACAAACCGAGCTTCCGCCGTAGGTACCGATATGTACGTACTTACCGGTAGTTATTTTTCCCTATTTTTTGTACGGTATAAAAATAAACTAGGTTTGTACGTACATAATATGTCCATTATCTATTTGAATATATGGTTCTGCTTTCAATAAGTGGAAAACTTACGTATGTAACGTACGATGTACGTGTGTATCTTACGTGTGTAGGTACTTCGTTTTTTTTACAAGATCAAAGACTCTTAGTACTAATAGCTGTAAGTTGTAGTTTGTGGTAGTATTATTAACATATAACTAAATTAAAAGGATAACTATCACAGCTAAGTAGGCTTTACAAGTTTGCTTTACTTGGATAACCTATTTTCCTGAACATAATGTATAGGAGCACAGGTTTTTCAACTACAAATGTAAGTTTGTTTTTATTATTACAATAAAAATCATCGTTCTGAGGCAAATGGGACCGTAGGAAGTGTTCGCATATTTTGATGGGCAATTACGGAACCCTACTTTGTGCGTGGCCCGACACGCACTTGGCCGGTTTTATTTAATTTATTTTTAGTATAGCAGCAACAGAAATAGACACTGTGGAAATGTTAACAGTCTACCTATTACGGATCTTGAGATACAGCCCAGACAGCGCTGACAGACAGACAGACGGACGGACAGCGGAGGCTTAGTAATAGGGTCCCGTTGGTCACCCGGTATAGATACGGTACTCACACGAAGGAAACAAATGACGCGAGTGCGAGCCTCTGACTCAAATCGTATCCCCCGAGGTCGTGACCGGGATCATACAGCCTGGAATATGCACTTAATATCAAATTGATTGGTTAATATTTCACATTGGATAAGAAGTTCTCTTAATTGCTTGTAAATTACGTCAATTGCCTCACTTACATAACTCACTCGCAGTTAACGCTGCATTACAGATAAACACAAACGATGTTTATGTATACGGCGCCATGTCAACATTACGGTACAATTTTAATTGTCGATCGATTCAAAATAAATTACAGCGAGTTTTTGTTCCTGTTTTCGTTATTATTAGGTAAAATTTCTTAATGTTTTGGACAATTAATGAGATGGACGCAAAAACGGAGGGACCTAACTTTTTTCAAGAAATCGCTGAATCTGTGAGTTTTATGTTAAATGGTATCCTCCTCCTCACGTCGTATTCCTTATCACTGTGGGGCGAGATTCGACGTGAAGTCTTCTAGCTTTGATGATGTTTCACCATTTGTGCCTATTCTTAGCATCTATTCTTTACCTCAATCTCTGTAAGAAGTATCATATTTTACCGCTAACGAACCGCCGAGAAATCTCTGACTGTATTTTATTATTTACGATTTTCAATAATAGCATTAATAGCTCCGATACTCTATCCAAATTTTACTTCAACGTCCCCGGAAGATCGAAGCGATGGTACCCACCGCTACGTGTTCCATTTACTTCCACTAACTACAGGCAGAATTCGTTTATGGTGCGTGCAAGCAATAACTTTAATAAAGTATGTAAACGGCACGATTTCGATCCCTTCTCGACAAGTGTGTCCACGGCCAGAAAGTGCCAGAGCCTTAGCTTTTTTAGTTTATATAGTTGATACATAGTTTGTAGGTATGTGTGGTGCAAGTATTAGTGCTTAAACCATATAAGTTTTAACTGTTTCTAGTTTAAGCATCTGATGTTGTCCTGTTTTTTCTGTGTGGGCAGTGCTGTGTTGTTCACACCATCATTGCCAGTCTGTTTTTTATAAGTGAAGACTTGTAATTGGCTGTCAGTTTCACACACTATTTTTTATTCTGTTTTGTTTAGCTGTAAGTCTTCCATAGTCCATAAATAAATAAATAAATAAAATCTACTCGCGCATCGCAAATCTAGTTGCGCATCACAACGCGCAAGTAGATTTTTGTATCGCGCTGTCCGACCATCTAAGTGAACCACGATGGACGACCCCTGGAATACTTGCCATCTCCTTTACCAGTAGTTACCAGTTGAGTTAGGTAATGTCCCTCTTTTCTCGTGATAGACCAAACTCCAACTTACCTCCAGGTATTAGAAATCCTGGTCTGTCTTCAAATCACAAAGAATAGAGTCTTGAGAAGAATTGAGCCTAGGTATCTGCCAACATATGGCAGATACCTAGAATTATGTGTTTCCTGCATCTCATCTTGAAAGTATCCATGCGGTTACGATCAACTTTCTTAAGAATCCATTTTTTACTGTAATATGCTCTCCCGAAGACCGGATTCCCAGCACACGAAGTTACTTAGATTTGTGTACTTAAATCTTTTGTGTTCATTCTCAGGTACCCGACACCATGTCTCGACTAGCGTCCTTCCTCACGGCCCTGTGGGTGTCCTCCGCGGCTGCGCACCCTGGCTTCCTCACTGTCCTCTCCGACGGAGCTAAAAGCGTCAAGGACAATGTCGTCAATGAGGTGCAAGCTGCGGCCGATCCTCTGGGGAAAACCGTGGCTTTCATTGGAGGCACTCTGTGTGAGTTTGGGAATTCTAGCATTGTTAATATATTTTACCGACACGGGACTAACAATTAAGACATTTTAAACACATGAGCGAAAACTTCATGAGTGGGAAAATTGTCGATAGCTCGACAGTTCCTCGTACGGGGTGGTGTTCACTTTGATCATTTTATAATTAAAAGCCGCTGCCGTCAATAAGCAGGGATTGTTCGCATGACACTTTGCACGATGTGTTCAAAATGTGCGATATGGTGACCTTCCTAACTTGTAAAAAATATACTACTTGTTTAGTAACATTGTAACCTTTACCCATACCTCAGGTCCAGGCGTTAAGGAGATCGTCGGAGTTACCTACGAAGACTACGTGGGGAACGAGCCGGATATGAGCCAGCTAACACTCGTATACATAACCGAGTGAGAATATTTATTATAAGCTTTTATTTGTGAGTTAGTTGGTTTGTTAGTGGTGCTGATTCCCTTGTTTACAAACTAAACCAAATTTAAGTTCAGTGCATCTTTTTCTTTCTATTTCATTAAGAAAAGGACAGAAGATAAATTTTAGTTTAGTTCTGTCAAATTAACCAGCGCCTGACACAAGTTTAGACGTGATTAAAAAGTTGACTGCTAAAATTACATCAAATTACGTCAGGTGCGGACTAAGTTGACAGGACTAAACTAATACAGGGTGTAAACAGACTCTTCACGAAGCCGTCAACCAAGCAATAAGTACATCAAACTAAGTAACTTTACGCAAAAATTAGTGCTGGGGAACGACTTTTTTTTTGCGCTGAAAAATCACGGTTTTCAGTAGGACTCAATGTAATGCACTCAAAGCATTGTGCTGATGGATGGTTTGAGTAGTAAGTGGGGGTCCTGGAGGTGTTTAAAGTAAAAATCTTACATTAAAAACATGTATTAAAAAAAAAAAACTTGTGAAAAAGTTGGAACTTTGACCCCCAATATCTCCGTAACTAGAAGGTTCCCAGGTATGGTCTAGAACATAAAAATGATCGCAATGACGGGGAGAACAAGTGCCTTTCGGCTTCGTTAAGAGTCTGTTTACACCCTTAATTTATCTTCTGTCCTTTTCATAATGAAATAGAAAGAAAAAGATTAACTATATATATTAGCATAAAAACCCTGAGCCTTTGTATTCAATTTGTTATCTGTAGGAATATCAAACTAATACCAGTTTCCGTTTGAAAGTGAAACATAAACGTTTAAATAGAAGCGCTATGTTGGCTGTCAACGCTCTGCTCAGCGCCGATTTCAACAGTCTGCACGGCGCCGATGGTTCAAAATCACACGCTTTTATTTAGCTGTTCCCTACTTTATGCAAACATACATTTATGGAGATGATGTTTTACTCGACGATAAAAAAAAAGTGTCTGTCTTACAGTATATCCGTGTTGTAACCTATAACCTATTTTATGCTTATCTCAATAAAGTCGGACAGCCTCGTTAGCGTAGTGGTGGCAAGCGCTCCTGATGAACATGAGGCCATTGAAACGTTTGCCAGGTTGAGTAAAAAGTAAAAAGTTTTACCATCATGCCCTGAGTCTTGATTCATGCCTGATTTTTGCCAATTCGCTGGCCCCTTACAACATGTTGGTGTATTATAGGTACACCTCTGCTCAACACTTTGGGCTTTGCAGGCGTCATGTCATGTCAATTAACTCAACCTAAGGTTGAACAAAGGCCTCTCCTAACCTGCTCCACAACACTGTCCGCCCCCTTCTGGACCTTATGCTAATCTATTAAACTTCAATTTTCTCCAGCGCGAAGACCGTGTACTACAAACTGGCAGAGGCCGCAACAGAGATCCCCAAGGAGAGCTGGTGGAACCGGAAACTGGTGATTTACCTGCACGGCTTCACGGACAACCCCTCGAAGAGCAGCTTCCAGACCATGCTTGCTGCTTTTAAAGGCAAAGGTAACTAACTCACTGGACCATTCAGGAACGATTTTTAAGTAGAGTCGATTTAAATGTAAAAATGATTTTTACATTTAAATCATCATCATCTGCCTAGCCTTTTCCCAACTATGTTGGGGTCGGCTTCCAGTCTAACCGGATACAGCTGAATACCAGTATTTTACATGGAGCGACTGCCTATCTGACCTCCACAACCCAGTTACTACTGGGAAATACGATACCCCTTGGTAAGACTGGTTGTCAGACTTTTTTGGGCCACTGACTACTTTAACGACTGTCAAAGATCTTCAAATGACAGCCGGGACCAACGGCTTAACGTGCTTTCCGAGGCACGGAGGAAACTCGGTATGTAATGGGTGGTCACCCATCCACAGACCAACCTAGGCAAGCACGGCTTAACCTAAAGATCGACCCGAGCGGCTGTTATTGCTTAGCCACGAGCTCCTATAATATGTAAAAATAAACAATTATAAAAAAATAATGACTTTGCCAACCTCCTTATAATGGAATGAAATACATTAGGAAAAAATCAGTGTTGAATATCATGGATAATGTACGTACTTATTCAGGATGGAGGGACATCGACGCGATACACAAACGGTTCCCATGTATTCAGTACATCATTCTGAACCACAGTTTAAAAAAAAAACAGCTGTGCTATACATTTTGACCGTGTAGGCACAATATTGCTTTTTGTATGAAAAGCTTGATTTTTATACACTGTAGGCAGGTTTGGTCCAGCTGCCGAGGTTGGTAGTTGGCAATTGGCAGCCTTCTAGCTACAACCAAACGGATGTTGTGCCTTTTCGTCTAATTCGTGACGAAACAAAAGCAAAACTTGTATGTGTGTTGTGTTGCCAGGCGACGGCAACGTGAGCATCCTGGCGCTGGACGCGAGCTCGCTGATCAAATTCTTCTACCTCCGCGCTTCCACCGTGGTGCAATTCATCGGCAATTACCTGGGAACTATCATCGCTGCCATGGTACCTGGTAAGTCCTAAACTTCCTTCTAAATACGCGAGGACATTCACAATCAGGAGCGTACATCTGTACACCCTAGGAATCACGGATAGCCCTCTGTGCAGAGCGTGCATGGAGGCTGAGGAAAGGAAACGATGGCGCATGTGCTCCTCGAGTGCACAGGTGTCACCCAGATCCGCGAGTAGACTCTTGGTACACCGAGATCCCTCGCGGATGCCCTGAGAAGACCGGGAAGTCTGATCTGCTTCTGGAGGGAGGTGGGCTGGTTGGAGTAACGGCCACCATGGCTCACGCACAATGGTCCACCTTTAAGGACTAAGTGCGGAAACCAAACCCTTAATAGACTAATAGACTAACGTTATTCGTATCTTCTTCTTCTAAGTGTGTCGATGACAATTTAATTGCTTCAGCCCGAAATTCCGCGACGAGTTTCGCACTTTCAGTAGCGTCCATCAGCAGCTTTTGTGATATGCTAGCAAAAGGACAGTGCAGGACACGATATCAAGTGTCCCATCGTTTGTGAGGCAACACCACATTTACACTCCAGGGCAGAGTCATCTATGAATCTCCACCTGAACAGGTTTTCCTTGTTTCGGCCAACCTGTGTACGGAGTGTATTCAAAGACTTCTAGGTCAGCCATGGTAACTCGTGCCTGTGGGAGATTTTTTTTAAATAAAACTTATGATTGGACGTTTCGTACGGTGCGGACAAATGTTTAACCTTAAGTGTACAGTAGGTAAAACCCATAGCTGGGCATTACCTCGTTAATCGTTAATTAACAAAGTTAACATTGCCTCCCCCTGACCCCACCAGTGGGGTCACGGGCGGTGGGGTCAACGGGAATACACCCAGTTATGTTTTAGCATAGCTGGACACCGTTAAACAAATAATTAACTGCGTTAATCGCTAATCCGTTACTAAAAAAGTGAACTTCGTTAAACGTTAAATCGTTACATTTCGGAAGATTTAATGCAAGTTAACGTTAATCGTTAATCCGTTAACACGTAATTAAAATTGCATTTTTTTTATCGTTGCGCCAATGATCTACTGATAAAAACTGTTGGTTTGGGTTCTGGAAGTTAAAAGTTTAGGAACAAAAAAAATACAACTATAATTGGAGTGTGTAATATAATCATCTGGCATAATATGGATATTGCCCTCCATGGCCAAGGACTCGTCTAAAAGCGAGGCTCGCTTTGGAATATGAATAAAACATCGGAGTTTTTTTTCTCACTCACACGAACCGGCAATACTTACCTAGGTACCTAGTTTCAGTTCACGCGTGGCTCGCACCGCGCCGCACTTGTAGACCCGAACTTACTTGTCAGAACGTGTTTTTCACGGCTTCGGCGGCGTGGCGCGGCGCGATTCTTGGTAAATAGTAGCTACTGGACTAACGATTAACGGACTTGAGGAAATTTAACGGAAGTTAACGCGTCCGTTAACATTTTTTAAAGTTAAACCGTTAATGGGGTGTATTGACCCCACAGCCCGTTTCCCCACTGGTGGGGTCAACGGGATTTTTTTTGATTATTTGAATTAATTCCCGCTGACCCCACCAGTTGGGTCACGGGCGGTGGGGTCAACGGGAACAATTTTCTATTGTCGTAGGCACAAAATGATTATTAGCATGTTTTACATATTAGATAAAGAAGTGTCTAATAACGGTGTTTTGTTAATGACAATGCTATTGTCATCATCTTTTAATTCGTCTGGAAACTTGTGTACCTAAGTACTAAGCTTGTGTAGCTATTTAGCTATATTCAATTACTGTTCAACGATATCTTTAGACTGTAGACGTTCTCCAGCAACTATGCGACCGTTATTCGTGCTCCACAACCTAACCAAAGTGATCATCATATCAAATCGATCGATCACAAGTTCCCTCATTTTTTTTAAAAAGCAAAATATAAGCCATCATCTGCCTAACATTTCCCCAACATGTTAGGCTTCCAGTCTAACCGGTTGCTGCTGAATACCAGTATTTTACATGGAGCGACTGCTTATCTGACCTGCACAACCCATATACTGAGTAATACGAAACCTTTTGGTTAGTCTTAACCAGTCATACCGAGGGGTATCGAACTACCTAGACTGACAACCGTTAGTTTTTCGGGTGTCGGACTACCCGTTACGACGGTCATAGATCACATGGCAGCTGGCACCAACAGCTTTCCGACTAGCCGAAGCCGAACTTGAAATATTAATAAGATCATTAAAAACAGCGTCATTTAACTTCATAATAAATGAAGACAGTTCCCAAACGCTCAGTATTCATTCCTTCGATTTATTTTTAGCTGGTCTGGAGCTCAAAAACGTCCACCTGTTGGGCCACAGTTTGGGGAGCCACATCGCAGGGGCCGCGGGCAAGAAGGTTTATGAACTGACAGGGGACCTCATCGGCCGGATCTCCGGCATGGACCCCGCCGGCCCATGCTTCGCCAAACTCGACGATTCGGAGCGGCTGTCCCAGAACGACGCTGTCTTCGTTGATGCCATACATACTGATGCTGGAGTCTACGGATTGGATCTACAGATTGGTAAGTTATTTTTGTGACAATGTCTATGCCCCGCTGGGATCGCCTATCGATATACATTATACAGTGTGTCAGGTTAAACGAGGGACATACTTTAAGGGAATGTAGTACACATGAAAATGAACAACTTTTAAGGCGCGGATGCAAATATGTATATAAAACAAAAAAAACTGCTGTTCCCTACATTTTGTCCAGTTCTGCGAACATAAATGTATAGAGCGGCTGGTTTTATTTCAGTGTTGGTCTCTTAGTAAAAGTTGTTAATTTTCATGTGTACTACACTCCCTTAAAGTATGTCTCGTTTAACTAACACTGTATATGGAACTATTTATAAAAATTTATACTTCTGGACCCAGTCCGTGTTTACTATCAGTAAATGAAAGAATTCAAGGGATACAGTTATTTCCTCACTAGTAGGTATTTCGAATTTGTTTACAGATAAATACATCCATACATACTAAATCCATGCGAAAAAACTTTGTATGTCGGGCCGTAACGGATTTGGATGGAATTTGGCACACGCGAAACCATGATCTGGATTAGTATGTACATTATGTGACTTCTTGCATGGACATTAAGATCTTCGAACAGGCTCAACCTGATTTGGCATGTTCCTACATTGCTATCAGCCTGTTTGCTAGCCTAATAACAATATTGCCTTAAATCGCAGGACACGTGGACTTTTGGGTAAACGGCGGCAGCGAGCAGCCTGGCTGCTTGTTCCAGACTTGCAGCCACAGCCGGGCTTGGGAAATGTTCGCTGAGTCCGTGGTAACCCCTGGGGGGTTCCTAGCAGTACAGTGCGTTAACTACGAGTACTTCAGACATGGACAGTGTAACGTCAACAATATCAGGTGAGATGAGATGTCTTAGTCTCCTACAGTTACATTAATGACCTGTTCGAACCCACCACAACTGGATAATGAAGATAATGTGAGGAAATTTGTTTAGAACCAGGAATTTGCAGGCATTTTATGTGACATCTACCAATGCACCTGACTCGCGTGGTGTAGGTATTATGGCCAATACCCCCTCACAAAGATGAGGCCTGCGTTACAGCAGTAGGAAACTAGGAATATTATAACTTCATTATGCCACGCTAGGTTTGACCTGGCACTATGAATTTCATAATTTAATCACGCCCGCTTTTGAAGCGGGTGCTCTTACTTTTAGAGGAGTGAGGAACAGAGTGTACCTACAGTTCCTCATCTTCCGTGGAAGTGGGAAAGAGAGGACCTCCAACCAGGCGGGTGTTGTGTCGGAAAAGCACGACGGTTGGTAGTCCCATTAGTTCGTATGCGGCGCGCGGCGGTATACATGTCGCCTCCGACTTAAAAAACATTATTTCTGTTTCAGTGTCATGGGCTACGCCACGCCGAACACCACCAGAGGCAACTACTTCTTCATGACACAGAAAGAGGAACCTTTTGCCGCGGGTGACGCAGGATTATCGTACAAAGCCAACGGGCTTGTAAGGGCCGTCAAAAACGGGATCACGGATGCACTTTTCGGGGGATAATTAATAACATACACCGCTTTATTAATTACCGATGTTGTGATGTCTTAAGGTGAATGAAACTGAATACCTCTAAACCGCGCTGTAGAGTTGTAAGTGTTTATATACCGTAACCACGATAACACTCATACTCGTAGCTCTTGAAAGCGGTTTTTAAATGTGCTGACTATGAAATTCACCCTTAGAACGCTGAATATTATACGGTTCAAAAAAGTCTTAATAAAAAAGAATATTTCCTTTCTTTCATGTTGTTGTGTGTTGCATCAATTTACGACATAAAAGTATCTACTTATTTTAATATTTGACTCTAGGTGTGTTGCACAGTCTATTTAGTAAGTCAATGGTGCCGATTCCCTTGTTCACAAACTAAACTAAATTTAAGTTGAGTGCATCTTTTTCTTTCTATTTCATTATGAAAAGGACAGAACATAAATATTAGTTTAGTCGTGTCAAATTAGTCAGCACCTGACGTAATTTGATGTAATTTTAGTAGTCAACTTTTTAATCACGTCTCAACTTTTGTCAGGCGCTGGTTAATTTGACAGGACTAAACTAAAATTTATCTTCTGTCCTTTTCTTGATGAAATAGAAAAAAAAATCACTAAACTTAAATTAATAGTTTGTAAACAAGGGAATCGGTCTTTTTTAATTATTAAATTTTCTTGAAGAATTTGTAATTCACCTTTCACAGAGCAGATCCAAAGATTCAACATTCATGTAAAAAAAAAATATATTAACCTTTAAATTCAGTAGCTACCTAGGTCTAAATTATATGTAATGTATGATGACAAAATATGGCTGTAATTTTACCTAATTTAATATAATATAGACTGCCTCGTTGGTCGAGTGGTCGCAAGCGCGACTGCTGAGCATGAGGTCCTGGGTTTGATTCCCAGGTCGGGTAAAGTGCTATTAGGTTTTTCCATCAGGAATTTCTCAGTAGCAGCCTACGGAGTCTGGATTTGTGCCCGGTTGTTGGCAATAGGCTCGCCCCCTATTACATGGGACTTAAAACATAACTAGCGAAATGTGGGTGTACTATTAGGTACACCTCTGCCTAACCCTACGGGGATGACAGGCGTGATGTTATGTTATGTAATATAATATGTTGCAATTTTTTATCATGTGTAGCCAAGTCAGAGGCCCAAGGGCGGAATAAAAGTTCTGACGCAAGGTTAGGCTAGTGCCTAACCTTCTTTATTGTGTGGTTAGGTTAGTACCTAACCACACAATAAAGAAGAAGATTGTGTGTTAATTATAGGTATAACCCTAGGAAATTTATATAAGCACCTACCTAATCTTAATTTTGAAAAAAAAAATGTGCCAAACGCATGAAAACATATGTACATCATAGTAGTTTCTGTGATGTCCCGCTATCCAAATATTAATGTTGTTATATTTAATTATATCTTGAGCGAATGTTACCAATGAAACTGAAAATATCAATATTCCAAAGCACTGATAACTCTTGAAGTTTGAACGTAGTTTAAATGAGCTGATCGCGATCAGCTTCATTGGTGAAATCAGCACCTAATCAATACGTAGGTATTTAGTTATTAAAATAAAGAGAATAGGTAAGTACAAGATTTTATGTATTTTGTTTCAATGATCCTTGAATCGTTATTTATTTATTTATGAAATATATGTACGCCTGAATAATCTTTAAAATTAATGGATACGGCCTAGGGGAGGTCAAAAATAAAAGTCTTTTCATTGTCAAAAATAAAAACATTTACTTCATTAGGAACAACCTATGTCATTAAAATACAGGGTGTAAACAGACTCTTCACGAAGTCGTTAACCAAGCATTATGTACCTACATAATATATATCAAAATAAGTAACTTAACGCAAAAAATATTGCTGGGAAACGGTTTTTTTTTTGGGTAAAATATCACGTTTTACGGTACAACTCAATATAACGCATTCAAAACATTGTGCTGATGGGCGGATTAAATAGTACGGGGGTTGTGAAGGTGTCATAAGTAAAAAAATACTTTAAAAACATGTATTTTTTAAACTTGTGAAAAACTTGGAACTTATAATCAATATCTCCGTAACTAGAAGGTTCCCAGGTATGGTCTAGAACAAACAAATGATCGCAATGATGGGGAGAACAAGTACCTTTCGGCTTCGTTAAGAGTCTTTTTACACCCTTTATGTTAACACTCGCATTTCAATTTACTTCGCGTTTAGGAGTCACTGCGATCAGTTCCTAAGGGATACTGATATTATTCTGCAACAGCAACAGCAAGCTACAGATGTAATTCATTCTCGAACTACTTATTTAAAAATTTTGTCAGCCGATTTATTGTTATCGGTATTAGCATAAATATCTTATTACATCTATTCTAAAAGCCATCCGGTTTTTAGGGTTCTGTCAATCTACAGTCAAATCAAGAGTTCAAATATATTACCAACAACCAAAACTGTCGTGCGATTTGACAGCAGATTAAGGGCCTGTGTTCTAATGTCACGACACGACTATTCAACAACTAGGTACATTAAGAGGGCTATCACAAAATTAAAGAATTCATTTTAGGTAAATTAGACGGCATGCGGCAGTGGATGCGCAAGTGTGCATCTAGCGAGGTATATTACGCACACATGCAAACAGCTATGCCTCGGATTCCAGGAACAAACCAAAATGAACAAACAAGCTAAGGACCGCCCGTTCCGAGATTTATATTGATTTTTAGCATTGCATAAAACAATTGTTTTCAAGTAGTATTTTACTTTTAAATGGTCTAATTATTTTTTTCGAGCAAGGTAAGATAGTAACTTATTGAATATTTTTTCTTTGAATTTGGATTATATCTTCATAGATAAAAAATATCATTTCGGACGAAAAAAGGTCAGTACCTATCTTTCTGTTTTACGGATTTTTTTTTGGTGTATTTCTGTATGAAACATAAAAAATTGATTAAAGCATTCCAAAGTACACCAGTCAGTTGTACCGTGGACATTTTTATATAATATAATATTATTATATGTTTTATGTAACAAGCATCAAAGATGCCCAAAAGTAGGATTTTATGAAACATCCTTTGCAGAGACAAGGTTTTTACTCATGTACGTAAACAAATTGAAATATTTGTTTAAAACATTCCCGAGAAAAATAATCAAACTTTCTCGGGCATATTTTTTTTTAATTTTGTGGCCATATATAAACAAAAACACACACACTCACACATCAAAATCGAGTAAAACGCTCAAATACAAGAAAAAATGTGATAGCCCTCTTAAATTAAAATGAGGATAAAAAAAGGTAAAATACCTTGCTTGCTTTTTAAAAAATGTTTGTCAGAGCACAACGTAGCGTGAACAATAAAATTGATTATATGAATTTTAGTTCCCGGTATCTGGGTTAGCGACGAGTCAAGCTGTGTTTCAACAGAGTACAGGATTATTTTGAACACAGTACGTGGCATCGAACTCCCTACAACATCCCACGGTTGAGTTACCCTTTAAACTTTACTTTGTATGAAAATTTTCGCGGGATTTCCACCAAACGGCTCGCATCGCATAAGATCGGAAAGGATACGAACGGATGCGGCGACAGTCGATCACAGTCGATCATGTCGACGCTTACGATCTGCTCCGTATCGTCGCTTACGAACATATCCGTTTTTGTTCTGTGCCTAGTTAAATAGCTTCACCGTGTCGGATACAACGACAAGCTAACGGAGCCGATCGCGCGTCGCAGCATACTTTCAGTTGCTGTGCGCGGCTTGCTAATATAGACTTCAAATACTGCGTACACGATTTAAAAACATTTTAAGAAAACACTGTGATGAAACCGACATGTCCTAGAACCAAAAATTCGAAGACATATGACATCTAGCAAACCGCACTGGGCCCGCTTGGTGGATTGTAGCTTATTCCCTCTATTAGAGAGGAGGCCTGTGTCCCAGCAGTGGGGACATTATAGGCTGACAATGATGAATGATGACACGTTTTAATATCGTTTAAAGATTGAAAACCCGGTCCGAATCGATGCGATGCAAGTCGTTTGGCGGAAATCATCATAGACTCTACTGATTCTACATATTTTGTTTCTTACCGCAGTCGCTGACCCAAGAAGCACGTCCTCTCGTAGCCCAAAAGGTTACGTAGCAATAGACGATCAAATTTTATAAATATGGCGCCTTTTAGTTTTACCGTATTCTAAGTGTATTTGGCCCTGTTAGTTAGATAGGTATGGAATAGCTTCATCCGCTGATAATGTTCCCGATGTTCCTGACGATTCCTTCGTTATTAACATACCGGGCGCCATCCGTGCCCAGCCCGAAAGGGGGCGCGCCGGCCGTCTGCAGGTAGTAGGAGCCTGTCGTACCCGGCCGGGTCGCGTACCCCATCAGGCTGGGGGTAGAAATAGGCAATTAGGAACGATATAACTGGCTCCATGTTAAATACTGGTCGCAGCTGCATTCGGTTAGACTGGAAACCAACCAGCTCGCAGTTAGGTAAAGGCTAGCCAGATGATGGTCAAGTGTAGTGGACCTAAGCGCTACTGCTGAAAATGAGGTCCTGGGTTCGATTCCCATGTCAGGCAAGTGTTACTAGTGATTTTTAGGGAGCATTAGCAGCCACGGAGTCTGGATTATGATCTCGGTTGATGTCTCCCCCTATGACATGTCTGAGGGGGGCAAGTTATGTTCAAAGACCAACTTGTACTGGCGCAATATGGGTGCACCTCTGCCTCATCTCCCTAAACCCCTGTACTTCCCGTACAGACTTGGGGGTATGTTAAGCTTGTTAAGTATTTCTTCTTACCTCAAATCATTATAATTGCACTGGCCTGTTCTAAAGGCCTCCCAGTCGGTACAGCTGGCGGCGAGGAAGGCCTGCGGGTTGGTAACAGACTCCGCGAACAGCAGCCAAGCGCGGCTGTGACTGCACGACGCTAGCAGTATGGTGGGCAGGCAGCTCGGCTGATTGGAGCCTGAGTTTGGGTAGAAGTCTACGTGACCTGGAGAGGGGGTTTTTCCATCAGAAATTACTCACTTGCTTGCAGCAGTCTGGATTTGAGGCCCTTACAATTTAGGACTTAACCCTAACTACAATAGGATTCATCATCATCATCATCATCAGTCTATAATGTTCCCACTGCTGGGTCAGAGGCCTCCTCTCTATGAGAGAGAATGGGCTATAATCCACCACGCGGGCCCAGTGCGGATTGGTAGATGTCACATATCTTTGAATTATTGGTTCTAGGATATGCCGGTTTCCTCACGATGTTTTCCTTCACCGTTTTTTGAGAGCAGTGGTGATGAAATAAATTACACAAAGTAATGCTCCTGCCTGGGTTCGAACCCACGACTAACTGTTCGTAAGTCGGGGTCGCTACCACTGGGCCACCGCTGCTCTCAATAGGATTACAGGTTGTTAAATAAAGTCTGCTTGCCAAAAGTGATGGGTAGTGGCGTGCCTGGTTATTTTAGTAGGGGAGTCTAAAAAATAGAGTTACCGGTACCCAATTTCTGAATTTATTTAGAACTCACGAGTTCTTAATAAAAAATTCTCAAATTCTTCTCGAGTGTGAAAGTATGTCTTCGTCGCTTCTTCTTACCGAATGAATAAAAAAATGGAACAGAATTTGTATGAAATTATCTGTCAAGTAAGTTAGCGGGAAATTAATCTTAGTTGATGAAACAGGCCCTAACCCTCATATATTCCCTACTCCTCTTTAACTTTGTGGTTACCACAATATCCCAGCAAACGAACAAAAGTAACTTATTGTGGAGTACCTACAGGTTCTGTCTTAGAAGCTATGATCAGCGTATACCACCTTCACTATCCAACTCACCAACTTGGCCCTCCAGTCCATAGACCCCAGCATCAGTATGTATGACGTCAACGAAGTCAGCGTCATTAATGTTCAGCCTGAAGGTCATGTTGACGTCAGAGAAGCAGGGACCCGCGGGGTCCAGGCCTGAGATCCGGCCCACGCGCTGGCCTGTCAGCATCATGAAGGTCTTGCCAGCGAACCCTGAGATGTGGCTCCCGAGGCTGTGGCCTATCAGGTGAATGTTGGATGGGTTCAGGCCAGCTGGAAAGAGGAATAAAGAAACAGTTGGTTTAACATGTTCGTTCAAAATTGTCTGATCGTAAAAAGTTCTGTTCGCAAAAGATATTCGTCAAATAGTACATATTGGTACAAGTGGGGAAACATTGCTATTGCAGCCGAGGCGGGATGAAATTCACACCCAAGAAGTTAGGCGAGGGAATTGCGAAATCGAGAGGGAATGGGACGCCGTCACCTCCTTCTGCGAAGCAGTCATGCTAGCAAAGTAGCTGGCGGAGCGTGAGAAAGAGAGAACCTCTCGTCCCAGCCACCGCGGGAGACACCTCGGGCGTCGGGCTCACGTGGTGGCTTCCGGCCATCGTAGACGCGGACCTGTGGACGGTGAGTAATGGGCTAGCTCGCCGTCCGTCCGTCTTTTGACGGCAGACCTTGTAGACGGCGCGTTCGTGTTCCACGCGCGCCTCAAAGAGATATCAGCAAACAGGGAGGGGCCCACAAGGGCCATGCCTGCCAGGGCTGCGGGCTGTTCGTAAGAGATACCGCGGCCCTGGAACACAAAGGGCAAGGAAGGAACATGGATGGGTTTTAGTCAGTACAAGTCTGCCACTCCCTTCCGCTCTGCCCAGAGTGGGAGGAGTCATTTGATGATTTACCATCCGTAAAAAAAAAAAGGAATTGTGAAATAAAAATTTAAAAGTTCAAATAAAGTTAAAATGTTCAACACACCCCCAACCAGTGCAGCCAGTAGGTTCCCCAGCTCCTCGCCGATGAAGCGCACCATGGTGGTGGAGCGCAGGTACATCCAGCTGATCAGGGAGCTCGCGTCCAGAGCCACGATGTTGAAGTCACCTGACGACAGACAAACTTGGTGATAGTACTTGGTGACCAGTATGGAACATTTTCAGGTTGTAGCAGTGATAGCCTAGTGGTGTGACCGTCGGGCTGCACAGTCATAGGTCCTGAGTTCGAACCCAAGGGGCCGGAGTCAGTACCCACTGATTTTTCGGATTCATGTGCGTATTGTATAATTATCACTTGTTTCGGTGACGAAAAATATTGTGAGGAAACCAGCAAGCCTGAGAAATACTTCTTGAGAACATGTCAAGCCCAGTCAGAGGCCCATGAGCAGCATTAAACTCTGACACCAAGTATGGCACTATCCACAGGATAAACAAGAAGATAGTCAGGTTCTGCTGGAAAAAAAATTCTAGGTGTTGTTGTCAAATTCAATAAAATCCATGATCAGCAACGTTCTCACAGCTGGGACACAAGCCTCCTCTTTCTCTGGAAGAGCAAGTGAGTCGTACCCACTATGCGGGTCC
Source organism: Lycophotia porphyrea (assembly GCA_950005105.1). Lineage (NCBI taxonomy): Eukaryota > Metazoa > Arthropoda > Insecta > Lepidoptera > Noctuidae > Lycophotia > Lycophotia porphyrea. Next base: position 15,162,551 of record OX465406.1, read on the forward strand.
AGTGCAGGTGGACCTCACATGTCTGCGATTTGTTGGAGCTAGGACATGCCAATTGCCTCACGTTTTTCTTCATAATTTCAGAGCTCTAGAAGAAATAAATTACAAAAAGCAAGAGACTCGCTTTACTTGCTGGCGCGTAAGAACGGGTTACCAATTACCAATGAGCCACAATTGGTTACATGTAATAAAGATTTATGATCTTAATGTCCAAACCTACTGTTTTATTCATCATTCGGCGCGGTTGGCGCTGTGGTTGAGCGATCGACTGCTGCGCTGCGTGTCGCGGGTTCGATTCCCGCACGGAACAAATATTTGTATGGCCTACAAGTAGTTGTTCCGGGTCTGGCTGTTTGTGTATGTGAGTTCAAATGTTTGTAAACGCACCCACGATACAGGAGAAATTCCTAGTGTGGGGCAACGTTTTATAAAAAAAAAGAAAAAAAAAGAAAAGATTTACCTCGATTCAGGAAAGCATTACTGAGGCTGGCGAAGCTGTCCTTCGTGGGGTTATCGGTGAAGCCGTGGAGGTAGATCTTGAGAGGCCTCTTAGGGTCAAACCAGCCCGACTTGGGGATCAGCGCTGGGGCCGACGTCAGCTTGTATGTGATGTTCACGTCTCTGGAAAACAATGGGATTACTTTGAACTTTCTCTTGTGGGAGAATTACACAAGTGTTATTCTTTGACAGTTGTATACATTTTGACACAACGCGACATATTAGCACAGTCAATAAATTGGATAAAGAAGTAATTTCGAGACCGTACATTCTCACCTAAGAGCCCTAAAAGAAAGTGTTAAAAAGCAATCCTGCAAAGTGTAATAATATTGGGTTTGATTGCCAGGTCACACAATCATTCTCGTGGTTAAATAATAATAGTCGCACATTCATGATCTTAAAGGTTAAGCAGCGCTTGCCAGGGTTTGGCTGGATGGTCACCCATACATTACATCCCGAGTTTCCTCCGTGCCTCAGAAATTACGTTATATATGCCTTTGTTCCTGGCTGTCATTTGTAGATCTTTGACAGTCGTTTCGAGTCAATTGACTGAAAGTCTGACAACCAGTCTTAATCTTACCAAAGGGTATCGTATTTACTCAGTACTCACTGGGTTGTGGATATCAGATAGGCAGTCACTCCATGTAAAGAATGTTCAGTCAGAAACTCATCACTTGGGCCTGTCAGATCACGAAACAGCACAAACGATTACTATAAAAGCGAAAAAACACAAAACAATATTTAGTTGGTCTGAGTTCAAACGTGACTACTGTTCGGACAACATTGATAAATTTTGCGAATGTATGTCTTCTCTTTCATTTTCGGAAACTCTTAAATCTGACACTCTAGCAGAAGCTTTTAATTTGTTTTATGAAACTTTTACTTTATTTTACGAACTGTGCTTTCCGGTAATTAAGGTTAAAGTTAATAATAAACCAGTGACACAAAACTGGATAACTAAAGGCATTAAAAGGTCTAGTAAAACGAAACGTCAGCTATATCTTAAATTCATAAGTAATAAAATTAATAAAAAACATAATGAAACAAAATATAAACTTTATTCTAATGTGTTTAAACGATGTGCACAGAAAGCACATAAAATTATGATGACTAAGCGTATACAAAAGCATAAAAACAAGTGTAAAGCTACTTGGAACGCTATCTCTTCGACTATAAATAATAATGACTTATTTAAAAATGACATTGACGAAATAAATTTAAATAACATGACATATAAAAATCCATTAGACATCTCCAATATATTTAATAACTATTTCATAAATTTGACATCCAATCAGCCAATTCATTCCAGTAATATTAAGTTAAATGAAAATAACAAAAATTTAAATACAATTTTCCTGAACCCTGTAGATGCAATCGAAGTACATAAAATTATAATGTCCCTAAATAACAGCAAGACGAGTGGGTATGACGGCATCGCCACTCAAGTTTTAAAAGCGTGCGCTACTTATATATGCCATCCAATTGCGCATCTAATAAACTTGCCTTTTTTGGAAGGTGTATTTCCTGAGCAGCTAAAAATGTCTACTGTGAAACCACTTTTTAAAACGGGAAATAAGTCTGACCCTAATAACTATCGTCCTATCACCATAGTACCCATCTTGTCAAAAATTTTTGAAAAGGCAATGCTTAGCCGGCTAAATAATTTTCTTTTTACACACAACATATTATGTAAAGAGCAATTTGGTTTCCGTAAAGGTTGTTCAACTGCTCTTGCAGTCTTTAACCTAATGAAAATTGTAACAGAAAGCATTAACAATGGCAATCCACCAGTGTGTCTGTTTTTAGATATGAGCAAAGCCTTTGATTTTGTGAATCATTCGAAGCTCTTAAACAAACTAGACTTCTACGGCATAAGGGGAAAAGCACATGAATGGTTATCTAGCTATCTAAAAAACAGGAAACAGTGTACCGAGATAACCAAGGTTGTAAAAAAAAATGACAAATTATATACCAAAGAGAAATTTACATCAATTGCAATAATAAATAAGTGTGGTGTGCCTCAGGGTAGCATTCTTGGCCCTTTACTTTTTCTGCTTTATATAAATGATCTTCCGGAGGCCACTTTGCAGAAATGTATCCTTTTTGCAGATGATACTACAGTTGTAATAAAATGTCAGAATAAAGAAGATTACAAATCAGTCATCGAAAAGACCCTATCAGACATAATAACTTGGTTGGAAAGTAATAATTTGAATATAAACATAAGTAAGACAAGATTAATACAATTTAACTCCTATAATACCAAACAATTAGCTTTAGACATTATCTGCAAAGAAGAAAAACTTAATCAAGTGAATGAATTAAAGTTTTTAGGACTAAATGTAGATAAACATCTAAATTGGAAATCTCATGTGGAACATATTTGTCAGAAACTTGATAGGTTTGTGTTTGCATTGAAAAAGTTAAGGCAAAATGTATCAGTAGAAGCAGCCCTTTCGGCTTATCACGGCTATGTGTCATCTGTCCTAAGTTATGGACTTATTATGTGGGGCAACTCGACCGATGCCGACAGAATATTCAAGCTTCAAAAACGTTGCATCCGTGTTATAAATAAGGCTTGGTTTTTGGATAGTTGTAAACCTCTCTTCCAAAAATGTAAGATTCTTCCACTTCCCTGCATGTATATAAGAGATATTTGCATTTTTACTAAAACTCACATGCATTACTTTAAGCAACGTAGTGAGGTTCTACCAAGGCAAAAAAGGGCTAAGTTTCACAACTTACTGTATCAGCCACCTACTCATAAAGATATTTATAAAAAAAATGTGTTTAACATGTGTATTGTAATTTATAATAACATTCCAAATGAATTGAAATTGTTGCAGGGTAATGTATTTAAAAAGAAATTGACAGAGTGGCTACATAATTATTGTTTCTATAGCATTAAGGAATTTATGGAACTTAAAAAATAATGTTAATGATATAATTGAATATGAATGATTGATGTTATAATAATTTAATAATGATTCTAATTGCATGTTATTTTGATAATTTGACACAAATAGTTGTAAGAAAAACATTTGCACGCTTGCATGCAGGCAGTATACATTGACTTTTGGGACATAAGATCTTTCCTTGTTATTTTTATGTATTTTCTTGCAAATAAATAATTTTGATTTTGATTTTTGATAAAATACTCACTGGAAGCAGACCCCAACATAGTTAAAAAAGCTAGGCAGATGATGATGAATCATTTACATTTCACAACACACTTCCTGAAAACGATCACAACTTCTTCTAACTGAACTGCCTAACAGAGTTATCTAGTATCTAGTAACTGCGCTCACCTGGTCATAAAGTTGAGTTTCAGTTCACTCATATTGAGTTCTGTGTTGTTGTAAGACTCGTAATCCACTCCCAGCAGTCTCTTCACGTGTTTACCTGGAAGAGTGGTAAATAATTGCATGTTATTATGTGAATTACAGTTCGGGAGCTTTCGGATTCAGTTCAGTTATAGGATTGAGAATTTACGCTTTTTCAGTACATGACCGTGTTAATATGAACATATCAAGCACGGGAAGTATTGACGCGGAGTACTATGCCCACTAGAACGCATCAACAGCGTATTATACCCGTGTATCACGGGGAGCGTCAACAATATTGTCAGCGAAATTATTTGACCGGTGCCGATACGCTCCGGTCGGTGGTCGGCAACGAAACGGTCTAGTGGGCATAGTCTCATACTTTTCAATACAAAGAATATTGTTTTCATACATGTTATGATACGGTATAGTGGATAGACTGCTTAAGCCGCGCAGTTAACATGAGTAGACTTTCCATGCACATCCTACCCTCCCTAACAATGGACCGGTTACTTTAAAGTGTAGGTACTTACACTGACTAAACCCTATCGACACGATAGTCTTCTGAATGGGGTCTGCGATGTCTCCCAGCTCCTTGGTGACCCGTTCCTTTATTGAGTCGAAGAAGCCGATCTGTGAAGCCGCCGTGGACAGCCATACCGCTACTGTTACGAAGAAAATCAAGCGAGAATCCATCCTGATAGAAACCTGGTAGAGTTAAGTTAGGGTTTAGATCTCGAACTAAGTTGACGATCACTACCTATCAACTTCGCATCGAGCATTGACAACCACCAACTCTTGATGCGAGAGTATAATCAATCGACTCAGTCAATAATTCGAAATAATATAGTCCAGTTAACGAAATAGTGACAAGTTTATTATTAAACATGAATATCAGAATCATATTGTTTCGCCTCGATTTGCTGAAAATATAGGTTTTGTAAGAGAGCTCTATATTTGGAATTCGCGCAAGAATAAACTTACCTCATTTCAAACAATCCGTTAGAGTTGAACTGCAAGACCTTACGGGTGCTAGTAACTAGTTTTCCAAAAAAAAAACTTTACAATGCAGAGAAACACTTAACTGAATATATTATAGTTAACTACCGCACTCGCTCTTTTAAACCCAGTTCTAATCGCCTTGGACTTGCTCATAAAAACAAAAGAGTCTGTAATTAAAAGTTAAATTAAGTAACAAACAACCTAGGTAAGAGTACTTGCTGTGGTAAGTAAAAACAAAACGAGTTCGATTACTTGATCACTTTATATATATACCGTAGGAGAATGTACAGATAACAACAGAACGACTAGGTACCTACTGCATCAATGGCAGGATAGATATTATTTTGCTACTAGCTCCGTTAAGGTTGAAAATTATCCCACAGGAACGTTATATATGTTGCTGTGTATTTATATATACTACCGGGATAAAAAAAGTACACTGTGTCCTAAGCCAGATTACGGTCTACCTAACTACCTGTGTGATCCTCAAATTCACTTTCGGTTTTCTAAAATAATAAATCGACATTTTTAGATAATAAAGACGAGAGACGAGATATTACATTTTTGTGGTGTGCACCGTTTTTTACGTTTATAGTGGGTGTAGCACACGCTGAAAAAAGATCAAAAAGTTAAAAAAAAGTTGTTGAGGGTTAAAAAGGCAGGCAAAGTTAATAAGTTCTTTTAGGGGCAATTAAATACATATATCAGAAAAAGAAACTTCCCTACCTTTCGATGTCCTGCTCCAATTAAAATGCTAACTTCAAGAGCACAGTCCTACTGGACAGTCCTCGACACACTGGCCGGAAAGAGGCCAACGGAGTAGTTATAATTAATGGTGTAAAGGAAAATATTACGTTTTATACTTTTTTTATTATTATATCTATTTGTGCGAGGTTCGCCACTATTATGAAAATATTTGACCTGCGGTTATGGTCAAATGTGAAGCGAGAACCTGTTTGACAATTTCTGAAGATCATCGGCCTGCCTTTTTTATTTTCCAGTGTCACCGAATAAAGCTATACTAGTATATTTTGGACTTTTTAGAGTCGATGATAAACTAAATTGATTCAGCCAAACATTTGGCCAGAAGTTTAGCACTTTCAGTAGCGACCATCAGCTCCTATAATGTGCAACAGCAGAACAGGCAGGCCACGTTATCATTTGTGGCACGATACCCCTTGCTGAGACTGATTGTCAGACTATTCGGTCTTCTAACTATCCGTAACCACTGTCAAAGAATTTTAGGATCCAAAAGGTCAGACCTTCGAATTTATCATCATCAACATCCGCACAACAGCGCAACTTCACCCACTGCAGGGTATAGGCCTCTCTGCTTGTGTCAAGCTCCACATCCTTGTGCCAGCCTCATCCAGGATATATCCGCGATGGCAACAGTGTCGTCTGTCCATCTCTTCGAACGTATACCTGGTATTATTTAATTAAATAAGCAATAAAAGCCGCAAGGGTTATTGCTGAGCCACGAGCGTAGATTGCAGTGACACTGGAGTTATTGGACTTTACCTGGTGAAAAGTGTTAGTTTTCGTCTTTCCTAAACTTCGTTTGCAAGATTAGGCGACGCCGAATAGGCGTTAAGACGTAACAAACGGTTCTAACCATTTCTTATCAGTCGTCAGATTTTTGAAAGAAAGAATAAGATTTATTTGGCGTCAGTACATTAAGCACACAAAAAAAAGATACAAAATGAAAAAGAACAGCGAGTTAAAAAAAAGAGAAAAATACAATGTAGATATACCTATGCTGCGTGCCTCACGGCTGCGCCAAAAAGGTCCATTTCAGCATTCATGCCATGACAGGTGATGCTGTCTGACGCTGGTCTTCCAATGAACCTATGGAGGGTCAGTGACTGAACAACAGTTTCAAACTTAGTATATTATAATTTAATTTTTTACATGAATAAGAACTAAAATAAAATAAACAGAACTTAGGTTATAATTTATAACAAGTATCCCTAAGAAATATACTCGTAACGAACGCTACAAAAAAAAATATAACAGGTACGTGTGTAGGCTAAAGAAAATAAACATGAATAGGTACAATTTATTCTAAAGACATGGCGTGTGTTTGTTTCGTTAAAACTGAATGACGTAGGTACACTGGTACAGACGCCAGCACATCAAGTTACTACAATCTGTCAAATTTATTTAATAGATTTTCAACTTCATAGCTATAGGTTCAAAGTTGTTTAGGAAAACTTTTCCCAACTACCTTGGGGACAGCCTTCAGTCTAACCAGTAGCGGCTGAATGCCAGTATTTTAAAAGGTCAGCAACATTACCATAGGCCTAAATTGCAGTCTCTTTCTACCTGTGGGATTCTCCCTAGGCTTCCTACGTTTGTGATTTAGGAAAAACCTACAATTAACCAACAGACGCTCTTCCGTTACAATATTTTGTGACACTGACGGGAAAAAGCGTCACAAAATATTCTGACGGGAAAACGCGTCTGTATTTCCAACAGGAGTTTCTCAGTCACGGATATGCGCCTCCTATTACATGGGGCAACATAATTGGCGAAATGTGGTGGTACACTTCTGCCTAACCCATCGGAGATTACCTACAGGAGTTATGTTACATTTGGTAGTGATTACCAACCCATAACTACCAAATGTAACATAACACATGTTACATTTGGTAGTTATGGGTTGATAATCAGGTTCATTCTTAGCTTCTTACCTAGGTTTATTTTTCAGCATCAGATTTTTAAAATGTTTCACAATATATTGTTCTGGCAGAGCGTCCAAATACGGTTTTAGGTTTAGGTACCTACTGTGCAAATCTACATGTGAATTCTCATAGCCTTTGTTCTTAGTGTACCTACCTTCCATATGTATGTCATGGTACGTACCTAATAAGAAACAATATTCTCATTTAGAAAAACTATTGTTTTAATTAAATTGTCTTGTTTTAATCAGTCAGGCACATGTTACAATTAATTACTTCCTATTGTTACAACAAAATAGTCTGAACAGAAAATGAACGAGTCGCGATAAAAAGTTCTTATTTGAGAACTGCAAGCCAGTGTTCGTACCTACCTAGTTTATTAATGAAGGCCTTGATCTTATTGATTGTGATGTTTTTCACTTATAGTTATGGCCTTACTGATAATGTACGAATTTAGTAAATGGAAGAACAAACGCTTTTTTAAATTGGTAAGCAGTAATAGAGTCTACACAACATGTCGGCAGCATGAGATGTGGCCAAACGAGTAGACCAGTGTTATGACGAGCTTGCGGTTTTTCTCACAGCAGCCTTTGGTCGTCAGTTTCTGGCATAATGGAATGTATTGCGACTGCCACATGACAATCACCTAATCATGTTTCAGAGTAGGTACCCACTGTAACCTATTGCGTTGTGTTTCTTTCATTCAATTTACCTTTTTTTTCGGATGGGAAATCATCAAATTATATTTTCAAATCTCCCGCTCTGGGCAGAGCGGAAGGGAGTATCAGACTTGTACTGACTAAAACCCATCCTTGTTCCTTCCTTGCCCTTTGTGTACCAGGGCCGCGGTATCTCTTTCGAACAGTCCCTCTGGCAGGCATCGGCCCCTGCCGGCCCCTCCCTGTTTGCTGACATCTCTATGAGGCGCGCGTGGAACACGAACGCGCCGTCTACACGACCTGTCGTCAAAAGACGGACGGATGGCGAGCTAATCCCATTACTCACCATCCACAGGTCCGTATCTACGGTGGCCGAAAGCCACCACGTGACTCCCGACGCCCGGGGCGTCTCCCGCGGCGGCTGGGACGAGAGGTTCTCTCTCTCTCACGTTCCGCCACCGCGAAGGAGGTAGCATGACTTCGCAGAAGGAGGTGACGGCATCACATTCCCTCTCGCTCCGGACCATGGATTGGACCAGGGCCGGACGCGATAGCTCGCCGCCGCCGATCGCCTCTACGAGGACACGGCGGTGCTCCGCCCAAGCGGGGCAGACCTCCACCGTGTCCTATGGGCGATCCTCACAGTGATAACACCCGGGCTTTTCCTCCCGCCCGATTCGGTGCAGGAACCATCCGAAACAACCGTGTCCGGTGAGGACCTGCGTCAGGCGGAAGGTGAGGGTGCCCTGGCGCCTCTCTAGTCACTCCACAAAGAGGGGGCTTATCGCCACTATTGCGGCGTGCCCTGCACGGGGTTGCGCTCTCTCCATGTCACCATGAGATCGCGCCGGAAGTCTGTCCGCTGTGCGACGATTTGCCGCGGCAGCGGAGTTTCCCCCCGGCGTAGTGCCTCCGCACGCCACTCGTGTAGGCGCGCGAGGACTATCGCCTCCAGATCCCATGGCGGCAGTCCGGCAAGGAGGCTCACCGCCACCTTAGGGGGCGCGTTCAGATAGTGGGTGGCTCGCCGCCTCAAGGAACGCGCCCACAACGGGGCCCCGTAAAGGACCATGGACCGCACGACCCCCGCGTAGAGCCTCCGGAAGGCGTTTGGACCCCCCAGGTTGGGCAGGAGCCGCCTGAAGGCAGCCCCGGTCCGTTCCAGTTCGGTTCATTCAATGGACCTTCAATTGTCTTTTTTCCAGAAAACTTTCATACTAATCTTTTCTGGATATAAATACCTAATGTGCATTCAGGCCTTCTTTTTCATTGGTCCCTCCGGCAAATGTCCAGCGTGACCTGTGGATCCTCCAGATCCTATCATGCCAACATCGTAGCTAGGGGTTGTGAAAAGAAACCCCAATTACCATAAGGCGCTCCCTCGCCAGAACATTCGCTTTTACTCGTAATATAACAATCCAAGATTCGATTTTGTACGGAAACAAGTGAATCTGGCTAATAACAAGCGAATGGTCCCGGTGAGGGATCGCCGCCGCCATACGTCGAAACTTAGACCTAGACCATATAATTTTCGAAGTTAATTCTATTTCCCTATGAACGGTAAAAAGAATACCCGACACCCACCTAATATGGCCACGCTCGCATAACTCCGAATTTTCATTTTATCGAGTAATAATAAACTTCGCCATAATTATGCAAATCAATAGTACAAACAGTTCCTTTTTAGCAATGGTAACTGGTTTGTGTTTGGTAATGGTAATGGTAATTAAGCCTACCTTCACATTGAACTTGAAAAACCGGTTCACATGATTATATTTATAGGTAGGTACTGTCACGCACACTCATTTTAAACGCCTTACTTCGTTGATTGAGCATCCGCGTGATGTCGTATCTAATAGCATTTGAATTGACTACGGTGATTATAATCCTGTTTATAATTATCTCACAGCCGGGGCCGCGCAAAGGATTTTGCTTTCTTTTATAAAGAGAAGTTAGAGAAGTAATAAAGGCATTGATCAACCCAATACGTGCCTACATCGAATAAGAATGATCAGAACGTGGAAAGAATTCCACAACAGTTCGCACCCTGGACCTCGTCACTGCTCAAAAGACTTCCGAACCAGCACCACGCTCTGCCAGGGCTGCGGGACTGTTCGAAAGAGATACCGCGGCCCTAGAACACAAAGGGCAAGGAAGGAACATGGATGGGTTTTAGTCAGTACATGTCTAACACTCCCTTCCGCTCTGCCCAGAGCGGCAGGAGTCATTTGATTTCCCATCCGAAAAAAAAAACCCACACCACTTTTCTGCAGCGGCGTTTTTTTGCGAGTTTCAATTCTCAGGGTTTTGGCTTTCCCCTGTGACCATAGCAAATAAAAAGATATCGCTTTGAATGTGATTTCCTTATGGAAGTATCGGAATAAGTTCAGAAAGTGAATGTGCCTTCGTAAGGACAGCTTTGATTACGTATTGTGAATACATGACTGGTCCTAGGTTTTTACTGCATCCAGTTTCCAAATTAACTAGTAATTTTGTAACTACAGAAGCAGTTTTATCTGTTGACGTATGTATTTATGCATCGTCATATCGTAGTTGCTCAACCTGTTCTGGATTCGATTCTCTGGTTTTCTCATTTTGATGCCTGCACCAATAAATGTATGTGAGATATCAACTCGGAACATTTGTCCTTGTCCATTAGGATTCCCTGATGGGCCAGCGTTTTATTGGGAAATTTTCAATAGCAGTCCTGAATTTGGCCGGTTACTGACGATAAAAATGGAAAGGCATTGGGTGAATTCAGGCTGGTGATGTGATGACTGACGATAAAGCGCAGGCCACACACCAACTAGCGAACCGGGTGGGCCTCTCTTCATATTTCGGCTCTTTCGGTAGTTCGCAGTGTGAAGAGGTGAAACGTTGCCCCGCCCGGCTCGCTCGCTCGCTAGCTAACGGTGCACGGTGTGGCCTGCGCTTAATCAAAGGACAAGATCTTTTGCCATCGACGCGCTAAGAAAAGCGATAATATCATCTACCTCTTCAGAGTATACAGGTGAGATGGTTTACCTGTCTACAATGACAGGTAAACCATCTCACCTGTATACTACCTTATGTAATTTCACTCAACATTGTAAGTCTTTTTTGAATGACTACACTTTGCCGCAAAACTAGTCCTCTATTCTGGCGACTCGCCCGAGACCGGATCGGATAGGATACATCAAAATAACCTAAATCCAAATAACCATAGGGAAGGGACTCGTGGTCTAAATTAAACACATTATGTAAAACAAAGCATTGTTTATTTGTAATACCTAACTCTCCTCGATACCGCTTACGGAGCAGGGCCACTCGATACAAAAATAAACATCTACAATAAATATAATAGCACCCCACTTGCATCCATTGTTACAAGACAGGCTATTTGAATAAAAATAGGTTCCAATGGCAACATTTTTTACAACAGCTTTTTTTTACCATGGCAACTCCTTTAGTTTTTTTATGATATTTTCGTGTTGGTAATGATGATGACTGACGATGATGCAGCCCTAAGGTCACTTTGTTTTAATATCTTTTTAATATTCCACCTAACAAAAGTAATGCTTGTGGCAAGCGTGGGTTCTTGTGTATCATTTGAATTATGTGCTTCCAATCACGATAGGCAGATACGTCTTCCGTTTTAATGCTTTTTCGACTCAGTGATCGAGTGTGAAACGTATCGAAATCTAAAGTAGGTGAACACATAAGATGGAATAGTTAGGACTAAAACTAAGCTCTGTCTCATAACAACGAATAAAAGTGAAGTTGTAAATTAACGCAAGACAGAATATCGTGTACAGAACAAGAAATAAATGTCGATGAATAAACTTATTTTCATTAAAGTTTACTTTGCATTGTGTCGATACATTTTTATCGACATTGCTTCCTCTATCTGCACCTTAAAATATCAACATGAATATGTCATAGACAGGATATAGACACGAAGATTACAAATAATTGTGTAATAATTTCATTTTATCGATACTCGACAGCATATCCAAGAACAAAAAATACAATAAAATGTCAAATTGATAAAAAATAGGTAATGATTTGGTATGTTCACTTAAACCATTTAATTGTATTGCCATCATGACGCTAATCACACGATTTCACTCATACTTAATGAATGCTTTGTTACGCTCGGAACTTCTACTCTTAGCAAAAAGACGAGAGTCGAAAATCCTCCCCCTTCCTCCTAGTATTCAACGGACATCAGAAGTCACTGACGCCTAACACCGTCATCAATGACACATACAGACGTCATAGTAAAGTGAATCAAGTAAATATAACAAAGCATTACCCGCTGATACCTAAAATCTGATTTTAAACCAGCGTTTAAAACTTAACTCTAATACAAAATAATGTTTACGTCTAGCGTGTATGAAATATATTATTACTATAATAATAAATTGTACAATATCAGTATCATTCCAACTTATTTATTTCGGTTCAGTTTACTTTGCGAGTTAGTCAAGATTTGTGCGAAGTTGCCAAACTAAAAAAACAAACTGTACATTAGAAGAAAACAAGTACGATTAGGTTTTTTCAAATCGAAATTAATACAATATATTCATAAAATGTTTCGACTATTTCTCCACTCGCAAAGTGAACTAAACCGCTGAATAGAAATAACCTTAAGACAAAAATAATAATAAAAGAAACTAACACTCAGTGTCATGATGTAGCGTTTACTCCTACATTAGGTTTGTGAATGGAATGTCCCACCGTTACTGACGACTGTCGGATGCAACAACTGTCAGATGCAACAACTGTCGGATGCAACAAATGCTCGCCTGGCCCTAACTTCTAACATTGACCGACTAAGCTTAGTTTACATTCTCGGGAGAACGACTGACACACATCGATAACGTAATACCAGCCTATAATATCTTGAAAGAATCATAAAAGCAGAAAATAATATCATAAAATAACATGTTACCTTTTGTAACTGCTATTTTTAAAATTAAAAATCAACCTAAAGAGTTCCGTTAAACCGATAGAGACAGATGACAGACACCGGACACTTTAGTAACTTATCAGTTGGAGCCCGGTGTCCGGAGTTACCTCCGTAATTTGTCCGGACCCGTGTGGCCGAACTTTATAATGTGTAGGAAAGAAGAAAGATATCATGTTTCATGCAATGTCAGTCGTCTGCCCGTCCGTCATGCCAAAGCTGCCAAACTAATATTACATATAAAATGGAGCGCCCGCCGCAGGGCACAATTACAAACGTACGTAACACTAGATCCTAAGTAGTAGCACCTAATGGTGAAATATAACGCCCGCTATATTATGTACAGAACTGTTATTTGTAACGTGCTATTTTAGCATAAATAACTTAATTTTATAACGTTAGAATAGTAAGCTAGCGGTTTTGTAGATTATAGACGATTTATTTAAGCCGTATAAGCTTCTTTTAGATTTAATTTTAACAACCAAATTTAACATTTAAAGTAAGTGAAATCTTACGAAATGATAATTCTAACTGGTCTGTACTTAATAGAGGGAGCGTGCAGATATAATATAGTCCATAGCAACACGTCAATAATATATCTTTTAACATATATTTCTGTAGGTCTCGATAAACATTTGTGATTCTCTCAACAATAAACCAACCACGATTTTTAAACACCACTAGGGATTTACTACAGTTGTAACTCCTCGATAAATCGTCAAAGCATCACAAATCTATCGATAGATAACCGATTAGTCCCGCACTATATTGTATATCGACACTTTAAATAGAAGGGAGGAGAAAAAAATAATAATTTGTATCTTTTTATACCTAAAAACGGTGGTCTAACTCGTGTGACAATATTTTAAAGCTATTCCGTTATAGAAAATTAGCTCGTGTTTCAACCTGGCTGGATACAGATAATTTCGTGCTTGATTTTATATAAAAGTCGTTTTTTTTTTTTTTTAAGTGACGTAGTTTTTAAGGCTAAAGTACATGCATGATTGTTATTATAGAAAATCTACGCGATAAAAGTATTGTTTCACAGCTGTTTCGATTGGCAGTGATAGTTGTTCACTCAACTATATTCAAGCTAAAGATACATGATTTGAGCAAGGTTTTATATTTTAAAACATTATCCAGCCAGATTTGTCAAACACAAGGCATAAAATGATTTTTTAAATATAATAATAGAAAAACACTTTTTATATTTTTTACTATGGCAACATTTATATCTCTACCAAGCCCTATGCCGTCCGGATTGAATGGATGCCTTAGCCTAAGCTTAATTATAAAAAAAAGAAAAATGCTGCAATACTTAAGATAATATTTTACAATATAAAAATTGCATTTTCTCGGGGCGAAGGCGACTCGTTCGACAGGGACCCGTTATAGAAAAAAAAACGAGTTATTTTTAATAATATTTTCGGAATTAATAGTTACAATATTGTTCTGGCCATGCGATTCTATCAATATACCGACATATCGATACAACACTTATGTCTATCGATATAATTATACATTCTACTGTATATTTGCAACACGATGGCCGTTACTGTAACCATGTACATAACAGCCTCCCCTCGCCCTAAATCGTAAAGTGCACGACGTGACAACATCAAATATTAAATATAATTAACACTTTATTAATTAATCAATATAAATGTTTGTTTTTAAATAACTTAGTGATTAATATTCGCATTGTTATCGCTTACAACTAGGTATGTACCTACATATACATACAGGCCGTGTTACGGCGCGAACTGTGGTGGACGTTGCAACGTGTTGCTGTAACAGTTTAGGGTTGCGTGCTCTGTTGCTGTATCTCGATTTTCTCGACGGTCATATCTGGGTTCATTGCTGTGGCCTCCTAGAGATTGCAGAAATAAGAATATATTAATAAAATGTACAGATATCTACAATATAGCTGTACAATACGCAAGCTGACTAGCATAATGGGGGTTATATTTATTGCATTAGTCTAACAGTCAACGTCAGTCAATCCTGTGATGGAAATTTATTTCGTTCAGAGATCCCAACGTCCACAGATACAATTTGATTTCAACAGGGCCTTATGCGTACAACTAAGTATTTTAAGTTTCAATATACTCCGACTGACCGTATCTAGCTTTTAAAATGTTTCCGTTTTTGACGTGTAAAAGTGCTGTATACACCAATCTACAAAATAAACGTCATTTAGTCTAGTGCGGTTTCATCATACTCATCTGCAGCCCGATATCACCCAGTGCTGGGTATAGGCATTTTTTTCTTTGAGCCTCTCCACGTTTCTGAGCCAGTCTCCATATTTGTTTGATAAAGCTTAAAAGAGAAATCCTCATGTCACCTGTATAGCCTCGGCGAGCGCGCGGTCGTGGTCGATGGGGTCCCCGTCGGACTGTATGGTGATCTTCTGTTCCACGCGCGTCTCGATCACGCCGTTGCGCTCCGTCTTGTACTGCAACAAGTTACGGAACACCATATACAAAAAAATGCTTTATTTCAATTTTTTTTCTTAGGTCGCAGGACCATCCATAACAAGCATTTTCAGTACAATTAAAATCAACTACAGTTTCACTGTATTTCAATTGCTACGTTTTGTCTTTCTTGTAAAAGAGAGATATTGTTACGTCCGCGTCGGCTACTTCACGAGAACATTCTAGATTACGTTCGAGTCTAGAATATTCCACAATGGGACTGTCTTGAAGATTCGAGAGTAATCCTAGAATGTTCCTCTGACCACATAGTTGAAGGTGTGCAGTAACAGCAGTATGCCTCTCGCTGTGAATAATGAATGTGTTGTTGGTATACGTACGGTGATGGTCTCGACAGTGCGCGTCTTGGAGCTGATGGTCTGCGAGGACACCACCTCGCCGTCTGCTGACACCGTCTCTGTCTCTTGTGTCTCTGTAGGTTCTACTGGCTCAGTTACCACGGGACCGGTACTCGTCTGGAAGTAACACAACTCTTATTAAACACTTTGGTCCAAATGTGTCAAACTAAAACGTTAGCGCATGACTGGAGACTGGAGCGGTATTTAGAACGTTTTTGAGTTTTTTTCTGATAGTGTAAACAAATCAAAAGCCATTTATCCAAATTAGGGTGTTGGAAACATTAAATTGTCTATTGCCTTTAAATAATTTTGTTATCTGTGCCATTCTTATATACAAGGTTTTGTATTGTCGGTGCCTCCCTCTCTAATAAACTACGAACCTGAGCACACGCATTTTTATATTTAAATCCTCAAATTGCTCCTACACGAAGAAAACACCAGAAACCACCTAATCCGGCTCGAAGGAACATGTGTAAGACCGGATTAAGTGGTTTCTGGCGTTTTCTTCGTCTTTCCAACACTGGGAATAAGCACTTATTGAACGTCAAAATGACATCAGATAGTCCTCCGACAAAGCGCCCTTAACCACTTCCTCGTGTTATAGCTGTAGACTGAAGTGACGCAATAAACTCCACAGAAACACATCTCAGTATTATTAAATTGTAACGAATAAATAGCGAAAGATCATACCCTACTAGCTATGAATGGGCGATATGGAAATACAGACTTACTGACAGACATTTTGAATTAGCTCAGGTATAAACAGACTAATACAATTACTAAGATAAATGTAAAATGTTCAAGATTAAATGGCGACAGGTACTCACCCTGGTGGTAGCTCCGTGCACCATGCTACCGAAAGGCGCGTTGCCCATCACAGTGGTGGTAGTCGTCGTCTTGTACGCGCCCGGCTCCTGTACCATAATGTGTGTTAGACAACCATTGTATTATCATACGACGAAATATAAAACACACTAATAAGTACACTACATAAAGGGTGTGAATTCCCAGCACTTATTTTTCGTCAAGTTACTTAGCTTCGTGAAGAGTCTGTTAACACCCTGTAGATATTGACTGGCGAAATGCGAGTGTACTCTAGGTACACCTCGGCTTAACCCTTCGGGGATTACAGGCGTAATGTTGTTTACATAGATAAAGTATTTACAAGGGTATATTATTAAGTATCCGAATACAAGATCCAGCTTTTGTTATTAATTGACGGATGGGTTCCGTAGATGTGTACATGGACATCATGTTTTCGCTCTTTTAGATAAAAAATGTGAATAGTATGTTAAAAAATTATATGCATCAAAAAATAGTTGAGTATTAAAAGGTTCATTTGTGTTTGAACAGAAGTTAAGGAGTGTTAAGAAAATCATAATAAATAATATAAACCCAGTACTGTACCTTCATTTTGTAAATAAACAAAATTAATAAATACCTATATTACATAATCTAAAATGCAGTGGACAATCACAAAACAGTATTCAATGCAACATGCTTTTTAAATGCAATTTTTCACACGATTTTCATGCCAAACAAAATTATTTCACTAGGAATAAACTTCTCATTTTCTCAAGGGTATAGATTACTAGGAACTGCAAATACAAAGTGGAATTTTCTATTAGAATAATTTAAAACGTTTTATAAATTCACACACACACATACTACAGTCTACATTACCCTGAAAATTATTATAAATATTATACAAATTATTTGTTAGTTATATTTTTAATTATCAATAGTGTGAAATGCTCAATATTTGAACTCTTTAAAAAAAGTTTTTTAGTGCATATTACTAGTGCCCACCCCAGAAACACTTGCGTGAAGCTTTTTTTTTTGCAAGAAATATTATCTTTATGTAGTTGCTATCTTCTTTATTTTACGAACAAGAATCCCTTCAAAATTTGTTGATTAATGAGATCAACAAACACATATATAGGATTTTGTAAGAAATACATTTATATTCTCACAGTCCACAGCTGGACATAAGCCTCTCATTATTTCCTGTATTTTTACCTCAGATGATCAAAAGAAAGCGCTTCAGCGTTCACAATAAAGCGATACATCGCTTCAAAACTCACCGTGACGTAATAATGTCCTTCGCCCGCTCCTTCATCAAAGTCGATCGGAGTCCCAGAATCCCCACTGCTTAGGGACGACTCTGACCCGCGTCTAGTTAGCTGCTGTGATCCGTCCAACGTTTGACCAATGTTTGCCGGTGAGGTTATTGCATGGTAGTGTACCAAATGTTGGTGAAGTTACCACATGTAGGTGTTTGCCAATATTGGCGAAAGTATTATTTACCAAGTTCGTTTGGTGTTATGCGAGATCGGTGGTGTTACCACGTAATGTATGGTTTAGTGATGTCATGCCCATTTAGTTTGGTTTAGATGCATTACCGGGTCATGTCCGTTCGATGTACGTATGGGATGGAGGGAAAAGAAAAAAATACGTAATTAGAACAAAGTTCAACATGCAATCAAAATAAGATGACAGCTTTTTCACATTAAAAAAAATATTTTAAATGTCTTTAGTTTATCGCCTACTCGGTATCATCTGTCAAGCGGCGTTTTTTATCATGCTTTCATGCTTGCGTGAATTTTTTTGTCGGTTTCTCAATCAAAGCGTCGCGCGAATTAAGCATTTCGAAAATCTGTTATGTATTCTGCGCGTGTCAAAGCTGCC
The DNA here is from genome assembly GCA_950005105.1 of Lycophotia porphyrea. Classification (NCBI taxonomy): domain Eukaryota; kingdom Metazoa; phylum Arthropoda; class Insecta; order Lepidoptera; family Noctuidae; genus Lycophotia; species Lycophotia porphyrea. Next base: position 15,181,180 of record OX465406.1, read on the forward strand.
ATAGTTAAGCGAAATCATAAAAAAACGAGTAACGGAAAAATTAAGTAAAAAAATAAAAAAGGAACAAAATTCAATTAAAATGAACAAAAAAAAACTCCATTTACATGCTTATGACAGGATTAAAACAATGAAAATGCGAGGAAAAAGGTTATGATCATACCTGATCGCCGGTCGTAACCATGGTTTTGACTTCTTGGGTCAAGACGCGTTGTTCCTGTCTCGTAGCTGATGACGTCAGCGTGTGTGCGACTGTCTTTTCTTCCATCTGCTGAGTCTTCGCCTTCGTATCGAGGTCGTGATGCGTTGTCGCCGTCCGGGTCGTCACCGCGCGCGCAGTCACGTACGGACTCTTCCCCGGACCCTCCATCGGCTCAAGGCTTTCCGCCTAATTAAGGTTAGACTAGCATGCATTTACTATGTACACAGAAATCTAACATTGAAACTAAGAAGCCGTGGTAAAATCAGTAAAAAAAATTAGGCCACACGCTGTACAAATTAAAAAGAAAGAAAAACGACATGAAAAATAAATCAGGGTGGCGTCTTGTGTGCCGGTTATTGGAAATTGAGTAACAGAATGGAACGCACCTTGTTGGTATGTGTAGAGAAGGTGACCTCCCCGGTGCCGAGGTTCTCGACCTCGTGTTCCACATTGTGAGTGACGCCCTCGTCATTGCGCGTCAGCAGCTGTTTGGTGGTGGTCTTCACCACCACGGGGGGAGTGGGCGTCTTCTTAGAGCGCTGTGAAACCGGGATCTTGGAGGAGAGAGGGGTGGTTGCTGACGAAAAGCCTTGATGCCGTATGTGTTCGCTTGTCGTGTACTCTGTGAACGTTTTGGGCTCGTCTCCTCTCAGCGGACTCTCGTCCTTGCCGAAAGTGGAGAACTTGTGTGTGTTCACTGTCTGTATGTCGATGTTCGCTGGCAGGTCTTGAGTTTCCTTCTCTATCGTGTAGTTGCCGCTCTTGTCTTCGAAGTGCGAGGGGTCTATCTGTGCGTAATGTAAGATCAATTGTCCAGTGACGGGGTCTCTGACAGCAGTGCTAGGGTCAATGTCTCCAGTATCGGGGTCGATGTCTCCGTATTCAGTCTTTATCCTGCCGGTGACGGGGTCGATCTTGCCGGATAGCGTCATGGTCTGCGTGACAGTTGTTCGCGCGCCCTTCAACCTCGGGTCATCAGGGTCCACGTCGATGGTTTCTCCAGTGATAGGGTCGATGATCTGGTATACATAAACTGTCTTCGTCGTGATGATTCTGCCCGTTGTTTCATCGATAGTACATTCTTTTGGATCGACTTCTTTGACTCTGCCTTTGTCGTCTTTCTGTGTGATGATGTAGATCTTGATGATGATCAGCCTGCCCGTCTGGGGATCGATCTTGCCGAGTTTCGTGTAGATCTCTCCAGTGCTTGGGTCGACTTGTGAAGCGGAGTATAATGGGTGGTTGTCTGTGTCAACTTCTCCGGTTGCTGTGTAGATTTGTCCGCTGACAGGGTCGACTTTGATGAGCGACTTGTCAACATCATGTGTCCTGATGATTGTTCCAGTCTTGGTGTCGAGGCGACCGTATATCGTGATGATGTAACCAGTGACTGGGTCGACCTGGCCAGCTGTGTAAACGACCTCTCCAGATACTGGGTCTTTAGGTCCAGCGATCCAAATTTGATTGGTCTTAGGATCAACTTTGACGTTCTTAGGATCGTTGGATACGATTTGTTTACCGGACACGGGATCAATCTTGTTCTTGATAATCCTTAAGCAGATCATTCTGGCGACATCCTTATCCGGCTTTCCAGATTTGGGATTGATCTGTCCTGTCTTCAGTAAGAACTGACCAGTGACAGGGTCCACTTTAAGATCCCTGCTTTCGAATTTGCCGGTTTTAGGATCATTGTATGTAACAGTTCCCTTGATAAGATCGATTTGTCCGTATTTCGTGTCGATTTTGTTGTTGTCGGGGTTGATTTGACCTGTGCTGCTTTCTACGAGAGAATGTTTGGGCTCGATCAGACCCTTCTTGGTGTCAAGCTTACCAACAAACGTGGTTACTTCGACTACTGGGTCGATATGCGTACCAACTACAATTACTTGTCCAACATTAGGATCAGGTTTGCCAGTCTTGGGATCTACAACACCCTTGATGGTGATAAGACCGTTGTTCTCATCGATATCGACTGGTTTTGTATCAGATGTGTCTGTGACGAATATGACTCCGTTCGAAGGATCAATAACACCGTATTTGGTAGAGATGTGACCAGTTTCGGCGTCAACTTTGCCTTTAGTGAGTTCCACTGTGCCTTTGTCGATGTCAACTTTGCCTGTTTTAGGGTCAATTGGTCCAGTGACAGTAGTTATTTCGACTACTGGGTCCTCTTGCTTAGCGACGCTCAGGATCATTCCTAAGTTTTGATCAATTTTGCCTGTCTTAGGGTCAATTGCGCCAGAGTTGACGAAAATCTGTCCTGTTTCAGTTAGAACGTAACCTTCACGAGTTTGTTTTTGTCCTGCAGAGTCGGTAATAACTATGTTACCAGTATTAGAATCGATTACACCGTACTTAGTCTCTATCAAACCATTAGGATCAAGGATGCCAGTAAGGTGTTCCACTTCAGCGGTATTCATATCAGGCTTCTTCGACTTAGGGTCGAGTTTTGTGAAGATAACCATGATTTTGACGATCTTCCTCTTGGGAGGTTCGGGAGGCGCCATTGTTGGTTTAACAGGCGACTTCATAGTCGGTGTGAGGGGAGATGATTTTTGAGCGTAGCTTGTAATCGGTGATGAGGTACGCACGGGTGATTGTAGAGGTGTCTGAATCGGTGAAGGAGTCGGGGTCTTTACAGGCGAGGGTACCTGCCTGGCGGGAGACACACTTACTCTCTGCGACACAGGCGCTACCTTAGATAACACATTCTGCTTATCGATGATACTCATCTGCTGAGCGTACGAAGGTTCCATTCGGCCTGTCTTAGGATCGATTACAGCAGTGGTAATAATCAAGTTTCCTGTCTTAGGATCAATCTCTGCTTGTTTCAGCTCTTGTTTGCCTGTTATCGGGTCTTTATAGAAAATTTGTCCGGACCTGGGGTCAATAATACCGAAGTCTGTGTGAATCTTACCGTCTTCAGCGCTGACGTAGCCTTTAACTGCTTCAACGTTGCCTGCACCGGCATCAACGGACTTTGTGTAAGGATCGTACTTGCTTGTGATGATGACAAGACGAATCTCGCCCTTGGAAGTTGGTTTGGCGAAAGGCACGACAGGTCTGTTGACAATGCTGTACTGTTGGACCAATGTAGGATCGACTCGGCCGGTTGTAGGGTCAACAACGTTGTTTGTAATAACCATATGGCCGGTTTCAGGGTGTACCTGAGCGCGTTTGACTTCTTGCCTGCCAGTCTTAGGGTCAGTGACAACGATCTCTCCGGTAGCTGGGTCAACGATACCAATAGCTGTGCGGATTCTTCCATCAGCTCCAAGAACACCACTGATGGTGTCCACATGACCTTGGCTGGGGTCGATTATCTTGGTTTTTGGGTCGTATTTGGTTGTTATGACAACGAGATGAATCTCTCTCTCAATCGGCTTCGTCTCTTTCTCGACAATTGTGAATTGTTGAGCGAGTGTTGAGTCCGGTTTGCCGGTCTTCGGGTCTACAACGCCAGTAGTAAGAATCAGATTACCGGACTTCAAGCCTACGCTTGGGTCAGGGACCGCTTGCTTTGTTTCATGTTTACCTGTCTTAGGATCGACATGCTCGATCTTTCCGGTCTTCGGGTCGATGATACCGTAGTTGGTGTGAACCCTGCCATCAGCGGCTACAATACCTCTTGAGGTCTCAATGGTGCCGTTAGGGCTGTCCAGTTTCTTGTTCTTAAGATCGTACTTGGACGTAATGATGACTAGCTGTACTTCCCTGCCAGGAACTGGAGTGAAAGTGTCTTTCGGTCTATCAACGACGCTGATTTGCTGGCCTAAGTTAGGATCGACTTGTCCCGTCTGTGGGTCAACCACTCCTGATGTAAGGAGGAGATTACCAGTCTTAGGATCAATAGTAGCGACTTTAATCTCACGTCTACCTGTAACTGCGTCTTTGATGACGATATCTCCGGTTGTTGGATCTACCTCGCCGAATTCTGTGTGAACTTTACCATCAGCACCAATCCTTCCGGGTACTGAGTCTACATGAGCGTTTGTAAGATCTAGTTTCTTGTTCTTAGGATCATATTTAGTAGTCACAATGACTAGGTTGACGTATCTCTCTTTAGGCGCATCTTTGTCTACGATGGCGAATTGCTGTGCAAGACTTGCGTCGAACTTTCCTGTTTTAGGATCAACAACTCCTGAAGTTAGTATCAAGTGTCCTGATTGCGGATCAAGAACAGCTTGTTTAGTTTCATGTTTGCCTGTCATAGGATCGACGTGGTCGATCTTTCCGGATTTCAGATCAATGATACCGAAGTTGGTATGTACTCTACCATCAGGGGCAATGATGCCCCTGGAAGTTTCAACATGTCCGTTAGGGTTGTCAAGCTTCTTAGTCTTGGGATCATACTTGCTGGTAATAACAACCAACTGCACTTCCTTACCAGGAACGTTCGCGAATTGATCTTTAGGTTTCTCGACGATGGTGATCTGTTGTCCTAGCGTAGGATCAACATGACCTGACAGAGGATCGACCACTGATGACGTAAGCAGCAAGTTTCCTGTTTTAGGATCCACCGAGGCTTTCTTGACCTGTTGCTTGCCGGTGTGTGGGTCTGTGACAATGATGTCGCCGGTGTTGGGATCAACAACACCGAACGCTGTGTGAACTTTATCATCACCGCCCACTTTACCCGGAAAACTATCGACATGAGCGTTGGTAAAGTCCAATTTCTTGTTCTTAAGGTCATATTTCGATGTCACAATGACGAGGTTTACGTATCTTTCAGGTGCTACCCTATCCTTGTCGACAATAGCGAATTGCTGCGCCAATGAAGAGTCGACCTTTCCAGTCTTAGGGTCTACAACGCCTGAAGAAATGACCAAATGTCCAGTCTTAGGATCTGCGACGGCTTGCTTGAGCTCTTGTTTGCCAGTCTTAGGGTCAATATGGTCTATCTTGCCGGTCTTCGGGTCAATAACGCCGAAGTTGGAGTGAACTTTGCCGTCCGCAGCAACGATGCCTCGAGAAGTTTCCACATGTCCGTTAGGGCTATCTAGCTTCTTGTATTTTGAGTCATATTTGCTTGTTATCACTACAAGCTGGACATCCTTTCCTGCTACTGACGGGAAGGTATCCTTCGGCTTGTCTACGACAGTTATCTGCTGTCCTAACGTAGGATCGACTTTGCCAGTTTGAGGATCAATAACACCGGATGTCAGAAGTAGATTGCCTGTCTTCGGATCAATGGCCGCTTTCTTGACTTCTTGCTTGCCTGTGATTGGATCAGTGACGATGATGTCACCAGTCGCTGGGTCCACGATTCCGAAATCAGTGTGTACTTTGTCATCATTGTCGTATTTTCCGGGGAAGCTGTCGACATGCGCGTTGGTAATGTCGAGTTTCTTGTTCTTAGGGTCATACTTAGATGTTACGACTACTAAGTTGGCGTACCTTTCAGGAATGCCTTTTGGTGCATCCTTGTCGACTACAGTCAACTGCTGAGCCAGTGATGAATCTGATTTGCCCGTCTTAGGGTCAATGACTCCCGATGTAAGAATAAAGCTTCCTGTCCGAGCATTAACAACTGCTTGTTTGGAATCACGCTTGCCCGTTTTAGGGTCAGTGAAATAAACTTTTCCATTGTTAGGGTCTAGTACACCGAAGTTTGAATGTACTTTGCCGTCTTTATCGCTGATGATAGCGTGTGAAGTTTCAATGAATCCGTTAGGATTGTCTAACTTCTTGCTCTTTGAGTCGTATTTGCCTGTGATGGCGACAACTTGGACCTCCTTTCCAGTTGTGGCTCCGAAGGTATCGATAGGTTTGTCTACGATACTGTACTGCTGTCCTAGAGAAGTATCCAGTTGTCCAGTCCTTGGGTCAATAACTCCAGAGAGCAGCAGAATGTTTCCAGTCTTGGGGTCGACTGTCGCCTGTTTAGTTTCTTGTTTGCCAGTCTTAGGATCAGTGACCTGGATTTCTCCGGTCCTCGGGTCAATGATACCGTATTCTGTGTAGATCTTACCGTCAGTGCCGCTAAGGACTCCCTTGACGGAATTAACATGAGCGAATGTGGGATCTAACTTCTTCGACTTCAAGTCGTATTTGCTTGTAACGACAACCAATCTGACTTCACGGTTTGCCTTAGTCGCGTCTTTCTCTACAATGCTGAATTGTTGACCAAGTGAAGAGTCGACCTTTCCAGACTTAGGGTCTATGACTGCTGTGGTGACCAGAATGTTTCCAGTTTTCTGATCAACGTAAGCTTGTTTGGGTTCAGTTTTACCTGTTTTAGGTTCAATGTACTCAATTTTGCCCGTTTTTGGGTCGATGACACCGTATTTAGAGCAAACATAGCCATCTGGTCCAACGACTGCTCTAGATACGTCCACGTGTCCATGTGAAGCATCCAACTTCTTATTCTTGCCATCATATTTGCCGGTAATTACAACTAAGTCGACATCTCGGCCAGGTTTGGTTCCAAGTTTGTCAGGCGATCTTTCAACGAAGCAGTATAGTTGGGCCAATGTCGGGTCAATTTTGCCAGTCTTAGGATCGATAACTCCTGACGAGAATAGAATATGTCCTGACTTGTCAACATGTCCGTTCTTGACCTCCTGCTTGCCTGTCGCGGGGTCTGTGTAACTAATTTGTCCAGACTTCGTATTGATGAGTTCTTTATCCGTCTGGATTTTCCCATTGGCTTTGTTCAGCGATCCCTTGGTTACCAATACAGTGCCGTTCGCGTCATCAAGTTTCTTGGATTTAGAGTTGTAGCGACCAGTGATGATCACCACTTGGATCTCGTTGTCTGGTTTAACTGCAACTGGAACAGCGGCGGCTAGAGGCACTTCGTGCTGTGACCTCTCAGAGTCCAGTAAAGCAAGTGTCGGGTCTATCAAGTTAGCCTTAGCCTGCTCCTTCAGAGCCGCCGACTGCACGTAGTCAAGTCCTGGTGTCTTGAGCTTGCTCGGATCTTCTGGTGTTTTGCGCTTCTCAGCGCTTTCAGCAACCTTCTTGTCTTCGCCGGGAGCGTAGTTAAAGGCGAGGCCTGCCTTCCTCGTGGTCGGGCTTTGGTTTTCATCTATCGCCCGCTGCTTCTCATCAGAAATCGGTTCCTTCTCGTAACTGAACGCACCTTGGATGAAGGGCTTACTGCGAGTGGGACTCTTCTCTGTGTCAGTGTATTCGTATGGCTTAGTGAACGAAGGCTTATCGTCATCCTTCGCGGGACTTTTCTCAAGTGAACTGTCGAGGTTAGAACTGTCAGGCGACGTCTCAAGCGCGGCCACTTTAACTTTAGGATCTTTAACCTTCTCCTTCTTATCTTTCGTTTTGGGAGATTTCTCTTTCGGCGACTTTTCTTTAGGAGATTTCTCTTCCTTCGGCGACTTGTTTCTACCACCGAACAATCCGAATCCTCCGGTCTTTAGGGAAAGGGAGGGGTGAAACAAAAATAAAAATTAACAAAAGTATAACAGTGCTTTGTATAATTTGACTTATACAGCCGCGAATAAAATAGGAAATATTGCATTATGCACCATGCATGTCTAGTTGCGTTGTCTAACATTCATATTTACATTGAACATTTGTATGATACACTAGGTTCTACGGACGTCACAGAACTGACAAATGCTTCGAGTCTACCATTCTTGCTTGTATGAACATTTATGATAATTATTGCATTGTTTATAATTAAAATAGACTCACCTTGGACTTCTTGGGTGTCGTCTCAACATTGTTCGTGATACCCGGATCGCTGGTCGTATCTGTACCTGAAATGAAAACACATACGTTTGTATGAATTCGCTAAATTAATATAAGATGGACTGATTGTTTACCATTGGCGAGTTTCTACGAAAAATTAGGAGGAAAACCTAGTGTATACAACATTCCTTGAGTGAGACTAGATTAACTGCTTGAAAATGTCGTTTACAAATATCTGTGTGTGCAGAAGCCTCGCGGATAATAAAAACCACAAACAAAACTGGGGAAATACTTTCATACAAGGCAAACAGATGCTACAGGCAAAAGAGATGCTGTAATAAGAAAATGGGAGGAGACTGTTTGCAATGCAATGCTGTTTGCTTTCATTACCATTAAAACCCGCTATCACGAACTGATTGCTACTGTATAGGCCTCATTTATTTCTGATGATTGTCATTCAATTTCAAATTAAGTTATTTTCACGGCTTTATACGTATATCAGTTTGTTTACAAATTACAGCTATAGCTGTTTTATCCGTGGCGATGAGAGCGTGGTATTTCTGACTGAATTTTATGAGGATGTGTCATTTCCGATAAAACACACTTATTCTAATGTAAGATCTTTCGAAATTATATTGTTAGGAAGAAATGAGGTTTTACGTAGCACATGTTAGTTCTATGGCAAAGATTGACAACTTCGAATTGTCACTGGTCGCGAGAGACTTTTGTTGGGAATATGGCTCAAAGGGCTGTAATATTCATAATTCCATATTTTGTGTACTTACTCGCTATTTTCGTAAACAATTACGTGTTAATTGAATTCGTTATGATTTGGGATAGTTTCTGTGATTGATATTTTGTTCCAAGTTACAATAAACGGTTGTATTCACTATTTTGTGTACCTCGTTGTCTTTCTTTAAGCATCGCTTCTGTTTGCTAAATTCAGCAGCGGGATAAAGAACTTAGATTGCCCACTAAAGTATAAAACATCCAAGGAACAAAATAACAATTTCCCTTCAACCGATAGTCAAAATGGTGGTTTTGACTTTTTCGTTTTTTATGCTTGTCATTGCTGTTATTTCACGTGTGTGTGATTGAATATCAAAAGTTGTGATAAATATGCAAGTACAAGTAAGTAGAAAGTGTGACCACCGTCGTAACGAGATTGACCTAAGGTGGTTCGCGAAGCAGGTATGCTAGAAGTGAAGAATTAATCCTGAGAACCGGGTTTGTGCACTTACTTCGTGTTAGCTTAGCCCCGTAAACTTGAGCGATGTTCCGCAACGAGTTCATACAAACGATCCAATCGTAAGCGATTGAACTGTAAGCAGTTCCAAAGCCTTGTCCTTTGTAACTATGCTCTTAGAAGCTTTAAGGTCTTTACAGCCCGTGAGGTCCCGTAATTACACGACCTCACGGACACGTGTTACGCGAAACGTAAAGTACGCGTAGCGGAATTACGCGATACGTAGTAATTATTACGTATCCAATTTCGATCCAAACATACACGACATTGACGAGTTGTGTGACGAGGTGACCGACTACGAGTGTCTGTCGCGAGTGGCTTCCTATCTCAAGGGTGACGCTGGAGTTTGGCTAAGTGAATGGGTCACCTATGACTGAACTTGGTCCAATTTAAGCTTGAATTAAATCACTATGTCCTCGGTGGTTGGATTGCGTCAATATTTTATTCCATACAATGATCCAAGAAATTCCCAACGTATGCCGAGTATGCCCGGCGTAGCTTAACGCGCGTAACGTTTAAGAATTGGGTAAGTGTCTTACCGATAAATTGTGAAACCCTGATCGTTTGCCAACGAATCCTTAATCAAACCCTTCGCCAATTGATTGACGCTGTCCTTTATAAAGACTGCCGAAGTCAAATATTAAGGCATGATAGTAAGCTGTGGTCAGGTGCGGCCGAGCTCACGGAAAATAGGAGCATTAAGGGACTCACAAGTTCCTGGAAATGTCAGGCATGTGCCCAGTAGTGGGTGCAATTTCCTAACTATTTATGGTTTCAGCGATGGCTGTGGGTGTGTTCCCAAAGGCGTGAGTCGCCAAGCATGCGGGTTAGTCCCAAACAGTCACCAAGCGCGCAGGTAAGTCCTAAGGCGTGTGTCGCCTAACGTGTGGGTGTGTTCCCAAAGGCGTGTGTCTCCTAACACGCGGGTTTGTTCCCATGACGTGTGTCACCAAATGAGCGGGTGTGTTCCCACGGCGTATGACGCCAAACGCGCGGGTTTGTTCCCACGGCGTGTGTCGCCAAACACGCGGGTTTGTTCCCATGGCGTGTGTCGCCAAACGAGCGGGTTTGTTCCCATGGCGTGTGTCGCCAAACACGCGGGTTTGTTCCCATGGCGTGTGTCGCCAAACGAGCGGGTTTGTTCCCATGGCATGTGTCGCCAAACGAGCGGGATTGTTCCCATGGCGTGTGTCGCCAAACGAGCGGGTTTGTTCCCACGGCGTGTGTCGCCAAACACGCGGGTTTGTTCCCATGGCGTGTGTCGCCAAACGAGCGGGTGAGTTCCCACGGCGTATGACGCCAAACGCGCGGGTGTGTTCCCATGGCTTGTGTCGCTGAACGCGCCGGTGAGTTCCCGAGGCGTGCATCGCCGAACGCGCTGCTGAGTTCCCGAGGCGTGCATCGCTGAATGCGCTGCTGTGTTCCCGAAGCGTGCATCGCCGAACACGCTGCTGCGTTCCCGAGGCGTGTGTCGCCGAACACGCTGCTGTATTCCCGAAGCGTGTATCGCCAAACACGCTGATGTGTTCCCGAGGCGTGTATCGCCGAACACGCTGCTGCGTTCCTGAGGCGCGTGTCGCCGAAACGCTGCTGTGTTCCTGAGGCGCGTGTCGCCGAACACGCTGCTGCGTTCCCGAGGCGTGTGTCGCCGAAAACGCTGCTGTATTCCTGAGGCGCGTGTCACCGAACACGCTGCTGTGTTCCTGAGGCGCTTGTCACCGAACACGCTGCTGTGTTCCCGAGGCGCGTGTCGCCGAACACGCGGCTGTGTTCCTGAGGCGCGTGTCGCCGAACACGCTGCTGTGTTCCCGAGGCGTGTATCGCCGAACACGCTGTTGTGTTCCTGAGGCGCGTGTCGCCGAACACGCTGCTGTGTTCCCGAGGCGCGTGTCACCGAACACGCTGCTGTGTTCCCGAGGCGCGTGTCACCGAACACGCTGCTGTGTTCCCGAGGCGCGTGTCGCTGAACACGCTGCTGTGTACCCGAGGCGTGTCGTCGAACGCGCTGATGTGTCCCCAAGCCGTGTGTCGCCGAACGTGCGGGTGCGTTCCCACGGCGTGTGTCGCCGACCGCGCGATGGTGTTCGCAAAAGCTTGTGTCACCGGACGTTGGTTTGTAACCCGGATAGCGTGAGTCGCTGTGGTAAAGTATATGGCAGTAAGATAGGACGGTTGGGACGCTGACCATCTTATGTTTCTGTCATTAATCGTAGTAAAGTTTTCGGCAGGGATATATGGCGGTTAGGACGCCGACCATCTTATATTTTTGCTATTCTGAACTTTCAACTTCTACGTGATTATCGTGTTGCTTACACAAATAATCATCGTAAACTCTTCCAGATTACGAAACTCATGATGTTGATCATCGTGGTGCTTATACAAATAATCATCGTAAACTCTTCCAGATCACGAAACCGATGATGTTGATCGTCGTGTTGCTTATACAAATAATCATCGTAGACTCTTTCAGATCACGAAACCGGTGATGTTGAGCATAACCTGGACCGTTCTGAAAGTAACGAGCCTGTGCCCGTGACGGTAGGGCTGTCCATACCTGATCTCGATGCTGGAATAGGAGCAGTCCGCTACCAAGATCATCGCGTTGCAGGCACAACCTACAACTTTCAAGTCGAGGGCGACTTGGCGTCAGGAGAAGCCGTGTTAGGAAGAAATGAGGTTTTACGTAGCACATGTTAGTTCTATGGCAAAGATTGACAACTTCGAATTGTCACTGGTCGCGAGAGACTTTTGTTGGGAATATGGCTCAAAGGGCTGTAATATTCATAATTCCATATTTTGTGTACTTACTCGCTATTTTCGTAAACAATTACGTGTTAATTGAATTCGTTATGATTTGGGATAGTTTCTGTGATTGATATTTTGTTCCAAGTTACAATAAACGGTTGTATTCACTATTTTGTGTACCTCGTTGTCTTTCTTTAAGCATCTTCGCTTCTGTTTGCTAAATATATCTATAGGATAATTTAGAGGAAGGAAGTACTTACCATTTTCAGCAGGTTTCCTCTGCTCCAAGACTTTCTTCTCATCCTTCTTGTCGGGGGGAGCTGTGGGCATCACCTTCACGGCTCCTGGAGGCGGCTTCTGTAAACACAACACATACTTTATGTTATATTTAGTCAATCATTTTTTTTTCTAGAGCTTTTTGTAGAGTGCTATAAGAAGGAAAGAGCTTAAAATAGGTTATAGTAAGCTTGGTTAGATAGAGAAAGCAGTATGCAATAAATATCAACATGAAAATGAGTAACTACCCAAATTTTACATAACCACAGTGCAAAGAACACAAAACTTACAAAGTATTAAAGAATAAGCTAGCACAATGGTGGCCCTGACATATCGTGAGATGCTTGATTGATGAAGAATCGAATGTCAAAGTAAATTAAATTTGGATAAACTTGCATTTGTAAGACTCATTTGAATTCGAAGAGATGATTTCTACCTGTTAAATTACTGTTCTGAATGAAAAACCTTACCGGAATTTCTAACAATTTTGTAAGGTTCTCTAGAACATTATTTAAAACAATTTGCTTGAAACTCTGAAAAGCTTTTGGAAAAATTATAAGCCTGTACCTTTTGAAATAAAACAGCATATCGTTATTTTTAGCTATCTCTTAAGGTCTCACTAACAAAGGAGTAATCTGAATAATTTAGCATTTTGCCCAATTTCTAATAGAAGCTCGACTACGTTTTAAATAAAAGCCAATAATAGCTGACAGATTAAGCGAGATTTAATAAAAATTCACAGCGATGTATATTAAACACATACAAAAAACTAAACGTATTAAGCACAAGCTATGTGTCTTCAGGAAATGGGGATTCGATTCGAGCACATTCAAAATGTCTGTCTGTATAATCTTGTCGTGCGTTTCGTGACTCGGGGGTTCCTCGTCTTTTGATATAATCTGGGAACAATTTAAACAGCAAAACGCTTATTACACCCAATTTCTGAATTAAGAATTTAAAGTTGAGAACCTGTCAATATTTATAGCATAACCTTGGCAAATCCTATGAAATAAAGAACTAAGATATTTTGAAGTAAAACTTCTTTACGTTCGCTTGACTTGGGGAGTAAGCTGGTGAATGCGTTACAATACTAGGCAAACGGAAGTTGAAAGAGAGAGAGTTACGTTTTTGAATTTGACAGACGATTGTTCGGCATTTGTTTAAGTTTTACTTCCGTCGTGTGTTCTAGAGAACACTCGTTTTTTTTTTAAATTCCACGGGTTACATTGAAGGAATCGCCTTATGTAGTGGCAGTACGATCATACAAGCCTACAAGCGTGGCTTGCCATTATAACCTACTACTTTTCATGATGTTAGGGGTTCTGAACAGTCTCCTTGTCTCATGGGCTTGCCGCATTGTTGGCCCCTAGGCACGTATGGCCTTATGTTGTGCTGAGTAGAGTTGGAGAACTGCTCAACATTCAAATTCTCAATTCCGAAACCTAATTTGTTTCTGCCGAGCTGGTTGTTAGGTACTGTTGCTACCAGTCATAATCTACAATGCTACAAGACGTCACTTTTCAAGCTACTAAAGCGCGCATAAATCTGTCCTAAAGATAAGGAACGGGATGTATGGTGAGTGAGGAGCAGTAAGGATGGGGGACAGTGGATGGCGGTGGAAGCGTGGGAGTCCATTGGCGAAAAGTTCATGCCTATTTATCTTCTCTATCTCTCTCTTTAAAGGTTATCTCATCAGGCAACATTATATTTGTGAATGTTCCGCCAATGGAAACGGGGAGCAGGATGATCGCGGTGGGGATGGTGGTTGGTGGGCACACCTTGTCGAGCTTGTCGGCGAGGTACTCTCCCTCCAGCGAGGAGGCGGACGAGGCGCTGGCCGTGCCGCCCGAGCGCCGCCGCAGCTGTCCGGCCGCGTGCGCACACCGTTAGTACGTGCACAACTATGTTGCCAGATAAGCTGCACATTGTCCTCTACTGACATTGCCTATGTTGCAAAGATTTGCGCCGCGTATTTTTATCGCGTAGAATTTAATATTATTAAAATGATTTATTATGAGCCCGGTTTATTAATAATTTTGGTAATAACCAGGCTTTGGATTTGTTGATCTTAATAAGATTAAGTCAACGAAATCATAAAATGACATATTTAGCAAAACCTTAGAAATGTATAGGTACTCTAAAATCTTTCACTGATGGAAATCTATATGATCAAGGATAATTATGTTTCTTCGTCGCGGGTAGACATGAATACGTAGATCACTAGTTATTTCTTTACGCATTATCTGGCAACATGACTTATAATGAAACATGACATTAGTAAAGAGATGAAAAACAACAAAACAATATCTAAATATGAAACCAATACCAATCAAAATTCAGTGAAATAAATGTTTTTGTTAGTACAACTGACATAAAATGGTTGAGGTGAAACCTGACGTAATTTACGCCGCTCAAAGTGAGCCGCCGAAATTACGTTAGAAAGTTTGTTAACTCATTTTAGGCAACGAAAACTACGTCAGGTTTGGCTGACCTCACCCTATGATGGTATGATATCACCATGCCCTCTAAAATAGTGTTTAAAAACTAAATACATGTTATTTATTATGTATCATACGTCCGACAGCACATACGTGCAAAAACTGCATAACTCAAGTTTTTTACGTTGTAAAGTCACCCTGAGATAAATCTAAGTAAATAAATGCATCACCTTGGTTATGGTGACTAATGCAGAGATTATCCTTCTAAATATAGCTTTGTAGTCACCTGTTATCATCAGAATTATAAAACAAACTAAATCTAAGCCTTTTCTTGATGATAGCGAAATGGCAATTAATTTTGACATAATATTTTACAATAGCCATCATATTATGAGAGGACCTATTTACATAGTTAATGAGTTTCTACAAAAAAACAACTGAGATCATCATTGGAGTTATTGCATTCAATAATCGCCAGGTATATCGTACATGCTATCGGACTGGTTAATTACAATTGTATTATGATTCTAGAATATTTTAAACTGCTTTAACATTCCGGTACGAGTCACAATTATTATGTTAATGCCCATTCTTGATGATCTATTTACTGCATCAGTGAGCGGAGTTCGCGTGGCTGTGTTTTGGGTAAAAAACATTTGAACTTTTTGCCATCGATACGCTACGAAGAAGAAGAATATTATAGCAGCTCAATACTCGGTGAGATAGGTTCAGTTACATTAAGAGCATCGTCAGGCGCGGTCCTAGCCCAAGTCTTTGGGGGGGGGGGGGTCACACAGGGCCGTAGCCAGGAATTTGTTTGGGACAGAGGTGTGTCAATTTGGCGTGTATGATTTTTGGATTTGGGGGAGGGGTCATGACCCCTGTGACCGCGACGAGGACCGCGCCTGAGAATCGTTAAAAATACAGTGACATCTAGAATATCCTCAATCAAACCCGAACACGGTTATTTTCTCCTCCGAGACTAAACATCCGACTGAAAGCATCTCTAGGGTTGCCAAACAACCGGTTTTTGTCAGCAATATAACACGACATTTCAAACCGATTAAGCCCATTTTTATTAACGAAGTACAGAAAGAAAGAATTAAGCTAGTTCACAACTGAGCCTAATTTTTATTATTGGAGAAGCCTTTTTTGTATGCTTACCTAGTTTAGTTAATTTAGATAACAGTTAATTAATTTCCTTTTCGAGCAGATATTCTCTTTACTCTTTTGCAAACACTATCACAATAAGGTTTGATGTCATTAATCTTAATTCTGGGTTAATCTCGCCTTTATAAACAAGCAGTAAAATTGTTACAATATCTATATAATTTATTTGTACAATAAAGAACAAGAACAGAATCGCCCCGCCTCCCTTTTTCCATATTTCCACTTAAACATCAAAAACCAGACCCTCAGCAACCCCACACGAACACGCTACACACGAGTGTTCATGAACACAAGTTCGCCAATATAAGAATCACATCTCAGTACCAAATAGGTATAATCACCTTGTCTTTGATGGTAGGTCGCGGCGCTGGCTGCGGCGGCATGGTGTGACGCTTGGCTGCGTCTGCGGGCATCGATTCATCTTTGTCGCCTTGTGCCAGGGCTGTGGGCAGAAAGTTTAGATTAGAATGAAGATAAAGTGGCTTTCAGGAGTTCATATAAAAAAACTTGTAAGACATGATTTCTCTTATCATGATGGTGATGATGATGCCATCTAGTCGATTTCGGCCACAGTGACTGCATTTTAAGGTGGTTTTCGGGAGCTTTGATGTGCTGCTCTTTCATGTGCTCTCAAATGGTTAGCATATTCAACTTTGGTCGAAAAACTCCGAGCACAAACCGGACCTGTCAGAACACCATCGACGACATTGTAGACATCGACTCTTATGATAAGCATCAGTCAACAGTAGCCAGTAGACCAGCGGCCTAAGGAAGGAAGGAAAGAAGTTCTGTGATTCTGTGAGCATTTATAATTGACATACAATACTGCGGGACGAGCTTGATGCCTACAGACAAGAATGATCCGGTTCCAAGCTCAAGA
Source organism: Lycophotia porphyrea (assembly GCA_950005105.1). NCBI lineage: Eukaryota > Metazoa > Arthropoda > Insecta > Lepidoptera > Noctuidae > Lycophotia > Lycophotia porphyrea. The sequence continues at coordinate 15,197,787 of OX465406.1, forward strand.
TAAAACGGTTTAGACAGGAGAATAGGCATTGGACCTATACTGGGTCAAAAGGGGCACAATACTGCCTGCCCGTAATTGTAACTATCATTTTAGATAAGAATCAAGGCTCCCTGACCCTTCATATAATTAATAGTATCCCATCAAGACAGTACTGAAACTAAACCATTACAGTTCAAATGTCGACTGCAATGTAATATGCTATTATTTGACTGGTTTCACACGCTGATACAATAGCTCCTCTCTATCTCCCAAAACTTGCATAATTTTCCATACAACAAATTATTATTGGTTATTTATGAGTGCACTTCCTCAGGATGCAATAGTTCAGCGTCGATGTTTATCATAACTTCGGGAGTGCTGAATGAAATACAATATGGCAGTGTTACCATAAATAATAGGCTATGCTAAATCTATGATGGTTTAATAATATTTGCAGGTTTATTTCAAAGTTAGATCGGTTAGTTCTAACTAACCGATCTAACTAACACTTTAGACGCTGCAGTGAACGTGGCTCCTACTGGCCTTGCATAACATGGGTATATGTTCCGCAGGTACGAGAACCTGAGCTCTCGATAGTGTAACCTCCCCACATTCCTTCCACTTCTCTCGATAGTATACATTTAAAAGAACTTGGACGTATTAATATTAACCGACTCCTTGACAAAAGTGCAAATGGTTTTAATTTAAATAAATGCTTAGAATTTGAATAGTTAAACAAAAACGAAATGGGCAGTGAGCAGACGTGCTAATTAGTTTTACTAATTTACTATAAACTTTTCCATACAAAACTGCAGTATTAATTTTCGATCAGTGTTGTGTTCTGCCAACGGAACTTTTATCAGAATTCAGACATCCTTAAATGTAACCAGCTGATATTTATCCAATACAAAAATTGCTCAATGTAAACCATTCAACCAGAAAACACCGTAACATATGTATAAACAGTGGTAGAACTTCAAAAAGGCTAGCCAATAAACCGCGAGCGCCAAATAAATATGATATCATTTAATTATCAAGTAGTTCTATTTACATCTGTGCAATGAGCCGCCGGGGAAACTCGCGCCTAAACACAAAGCATGATGTTATCAGCCGCTAGGCTTGTTAACATCACGAGACAATCTGAGAATTGGACCCATTTAAGACGATATCGTTGACTTAATAAGTGAATTATTTGTTTTTTTATCATAACATCATCCCTTTCTCCAATGACGTTTAAGAGCCGAGTAATATCTCATAGTACGTCGCTCCCGATGTTTGTACGCTTAGATCTTTTTAAGCTATGCAACGGATTTTAATACAATTATCAGCAATAGATAGAGTGATTCAAGAGGAAGGTTTAGATGTATGACATTGCACCCGTGCGAAGCCGGGACGGGTCGCTAGTAATAAATAAATGTAATAGGGGTATGCTACCAAGGTATAATTTAATTAAAAACCCAATAGCATTTTGCCTAACCTCGAAATCACACCTAGGACCTCATACTGAGCAATACATTTGGCAGTTGAATGTCGGTGAAACTCGCGCCTAAATACAGAACATGACGTTATCAGTCGCTGGACTTGTTAACATCGCAAGACAATATTGTAGACTTAATTTTGGTGAATCAGCCACGCCATTCATAAATAATGTTTGTGAATGTCGCACTTGCGTCAAACCGAAGACTAAAACCGAAGAGGAAGATCAATTAAATAGTTCAATTCAATCAATATTCAGTATAGACTTTATTACTATGGAATTTATGCTTTATTCTTCTGCATGACTACAGTTTCTTTAAAACGCTAAGCCCCAGGACCAAAGATCCTGATTTTAGTTCAAAATTAAATAAGTAAACAGTGAACCAAATGGCGTCAAAACAAAATAACTTTTAAAAGAGTATTTCTACTAGTTTTTAATTCTAAAGTGTATTCCAGAGGCCAGTTATAACTCGTGTGTGTTTACTTCAAACACCTGAGATCGGCAACACTTCGGGAGTAATAACAATCAGGAATACCGAACATTCATTGCGGATTAACTAATTGGGTGAATTTAAAGCTCTGTTTACAAGAGCTTAGTGCAGTGGAGCCAATAATGCATACTAATGATGTTTATTTACATAAATAATGGAAGTTGTACTGTTTACGGTAAAGGCATTACTTAATGGGTTTTTAATACTTTTTATAATCGCGTATTTTGTGGATTTGGTAGGTTTATGTCTTTGATCTGTTTGTGCTTTTAGAATGATTTTATGTACTTTTTTTACGGATGGGAAATCATCAAATGACTTCTCCCGCTCTGGGCAGAGCGGAAGGGAGTGTCAGACTTGTACGGACTAAAACCCATCCATGTTCCTTCCTTACCCTTTGTGTTCCAGGGCCGCGGTATCTCTTTCTAACAGTCCCGCAGCCCTGGATGATTTTATGTAATTCCATCAGGAATTTCTCAGTAGCAACCCGATTGATTGGTTTGTATCCGATTAATGGCAACAGGCTCGCCCCTTGGGACGAACAGGACTTCAACTTAATTGACGACATAATGGTGTACTCGGTACACATCTAAAGGTGGGGGTAGTTTACAGGCGTGATGGTGTTATATGAAAATTGCACTGCGATACCTATACAGAGTGTAAACAGACTCTTCACGAAGCCGTTAACCAAGTATTATGTACATCAAACTAAGTAACTTTACGCAAAAATTTGTGCTGGAAAAAGACTTCTATTTTTTGGCAGAAAAATCACGTTTTTCAGTAGAACTCAATGTAACGCACTCCAAACATTGTGCTGATGGATGGCTTGAATAATACGGGGGTCCTGGAGGTGATTAAAGTAAAAATCTTACATTAAAAACATGTATTTAAAAAATAAACTTGTGAAAAAGTTGGAACTTTGACCCCCAATATCTCCGTAACTAAAAGCTTCCCAGGTATGGTCTAGAACAAAAAAATGATCGCAATGACGGGGAGAACAAGCGCCTTTCGGCTTCGTTAAGAGTCTGTTTACACCCTTTATGTATTTATATTTATTATTCGCGGTTTTGTCGTTGCTAATTTGATTTGCAAATATGAGAACACATCCGAAGCGTAATCCTTGATGGACGGCCAACATACACAAACGCACTAAAGACCAAAACCAACATATAAAGAAAACCTTTTTTCTTTTCAATCACCACTTATTACAACACCATCACTGATACTCACTATAACCACCAGAGGCACAGGAATGAGACCAACAGTCTCCAAAAACCATGTTTTATGCACAAATAAACTTTTTTTTTTTATTTCCTGGCAACTGGATTAATTATTTTCTTGCTTTATTATTTAGATTAATACCAAAGGTACTGTAGTCTGGTCGAGTGCTACCACAAATGCACTAGTAGTAGAGTTGCCGAATACCGTGTGAGTTGTACGGAATATATCCGTTTGTTTATATTGCGCGTCTGACCGCTACGGAGTATTAATAACGACTACTTCATAGTTTCGTACTACTGACTGACTTGCAGCTGGGTGGGCGGTGTATGTGGAAGTGAGACATGAATGTATTTAGTGCGATTTTTGGAAGATTTTTTTTTGTGAAGAAAAAACATCTGACTTAGGGGGACCTAAGCTAGAAATGTCTGTTGTTTAATATTATGTTTTCACGAGGAATTTTATCATTTCACACAACCAATCACCAAAAAAATCCAAAAACAATACAGGTATAGCTTAAGAGGTAGAGTATTATTCTTGTACAGATTTTGCAACATAATCATCATCTGCCTAGCCTTTTTCCCAACTATGTTGGGGTCGGCTTCCAGTCTAACCGGATGCAGCTGAATACCAGTATTTTACATGGAGCGACTTCCTATCTGACCTCCACAACCCAGTTAGTACTGGGTAATACGATACCCCTTGGTTATACTGGTTGTCAGACTTTTTTGGGCCACATAAACTACAACTAAAAAAAGTCATCATCATTCTCTTGTCCTTATCCAAGCCATATCATCTTTTATAAAGGCTGTAAAAAGAGTCTTAACGAAGCCGAAAGGCACTTGTTCGTAATGACGGGGGTCATTACGAAAAAAAGAAAAAAAAAATTTTTTCGCTTTATGGTACGGGTTTCTTGTACGGGAACCCCCTTTAATTATTAAAAATATAGCGGTAACGGAAATACATCTGTGAATATTTCAACTGTCTAGTTACGGTTCATGAGATACAGCGTGGTGACAGACAGCCAGAAACGTGTTTTTCTCGGTTTATGGTAAGCAACCCTACGTGCGCAAGTCCGACTCGCACTTGGCCAGTTTTTTCTGTTATTAAACTCCATATTTACGGTTTCTACCCTATAGGTTTTTATTCCCTTGTGTAATCGTAAAATATGCGACATAAACCGTCATATCTTTAGTTGCGGTGACTAACAAGTTTGATTTTTAACAATTTTACGGCAAGAAATGGCTGCAATGTTCCCATCTACAATAATCCATGCTCTCCAGTGCTGGTATCTTTGGCGAGCGCCCAACAGCCATCACTCAAGCTATTATAGATCATAACCAAACAGTTTAGATATCGCTTTGTCTGTTACTATGAAATATATTGTATGTTGGTAGGTACGGTGAAACGTTACCCAGAAAATATGTAGTAAACAAATGAATTCATCATAGTATGAAGAAAGCCTTGTTTTCGTAAGTAAACTGCACATACGGGTATCCTTTTTTTTTTAAATCTCGCAATAAAATTAGGTTTGCTGTAAGAATTCTGGGTTAAGCTCGCAATTGTACATAAGCTATACTATTGCAATTTGTATGTGTATTTTCAATGTGTGTGCAATAAAGAATAAGAATAAAATAAATTATATAACTACTAAACCTTTTTTTACTGCTAATACATACTAATTAACTTGAAACTAGGTGAGCAAATTAAGTTATGCTCGTTTTCACTCACATTATGTGACACCTAAATTAATAACTAAATAAAACCTAAAAGTGCAATAATACATGATATTACACAGGTATAAATCTATCACTGCCTCGTTGGTTTAGGTGGTCGCAAGTGCGACTGTTGAGCATGGGGTCCTGGGTTCGATTGTTGTTATTGGGTTTTCTATCAGGAATTTCTCAGTTTCTCAGCCACGGAGTCTGGATTTGTGCCCGATTTTACAAATAGGCTCGCCCCCTTGTACATGGCACTTAAACATAACTGGCGAAAGTGGGTGTACTATTATGTTCACCTCTGCCTAACCCTTCGGGGATTACAAGCGAGATGTTTTGATGTTATGTAATCTATTAGTCCACTGTTGGCCGAAGCCTTTATCCATATAATGTAACTGAGCTCAATTTTTTTCCTCTAGGTACTTTTCCAAAATCACCATCCTCATTTTAAGCTTCACCGTGGTCGGGTAAACTTTATTTGTAATATTCATAGTTATAAAACCCTAGAATTCGACTTGTACATTATGTGTACATTCCTGTCGTATTTTCCAAAAACCATCAGTTAACACAGCGAATCAATAATTTAAACCTGAAGATTGATTTATATCCTAAATCTCTACGAGGACTCCAAAGAATGCTTGTTGATTGATAGTCGGAATCAAAAAAATAGAAATTCTATGAAAACTTCTGGTTTCATAACAATTTTCTATTTCATCAAAATGTATGAATAGATTCATTCGTAACATTACAGTGACCTATTTCACTTGATTTTCTGGAACCGACAGCTGATTCACTGTATTCCTGCTTTTATGATCAGATTGACATATAAAAATAGTTTTGAATGGTATATGAATCAAAGTTTGGCAAGAATGGATCGTACATTTTGTTTTATCGTATTATGAAATTGGGACAGATATTAATGTGGATTTAATGTTAAAGACGCCAGTGTGATTTGTGCGCAGTAATAATTTTGGGTTTGTTTTTGTGGCGTTTTACAATAAAAAAAAAACGGGTTGCACTCCGGGAGTGCTGGCAGAAGTGAAAACTTGAAACAACGTCATCTAGCTTAAATATCAGGAATTTCAATAGCTTTCTGTAAGAATGAAAGATGTCGCTGCCGTAGTAAAAAACTTGACAACGCTATCTAGCTTAAACTACACGCACACTCGCACAAGCGCCCTGCGCCGCCGATTCGATCTGACGCGAGTTTAACAGTTTTACCCATCCCATAAAGAGCACAACGCCGCTAAAGAAGTTTTCACTTCAAAAATCATTGGTTTTCGAAATTATTGAGTTTTCCCAAATAGATTTTACACCCACAGGAATTAAATCCGCGACTTCGAGGAAAGCGCATAAACTCATGACTTAATTTTCAGTCAATCTCTAAAAATCTTCATACTTTATCAGTAAGCAAAAACTACAGATCAAGAAAGACCGCTTTACGAGAAATAAAGAATCTTTACACATATTTTCACGAAAACTTACCTAACTAAATTAATTTCAAAATATTCCCAAGTAAGTCACAAATTAACACGTCTGCCATAGCGCCATCCACTGCATCAGTTTGGCATGGTGACAAATGAATGTGACTCAACTATTTACCGTCACAGTCAAGGTCGTGTCTGTATGTTTGTTTGTGTGCCTACTCAATTAATATTGCGAAAATCGTACAGAAGTTCAGTTCAATCATAGAGCTTGGAATAACATATTGGGGTCCGCTTTTAATCTAACTGGATGGATTACCCGTATTCAACATGTAGCGACTGCCTATCTGACCTCCACAACCCTTTTCCGGGTAACACCATACCCTGTAGAAAGACTGGTTGTAAGACTATAATGACAGTCTGAACAGTGCTTTCTGAATCATGTACGCTAGAGACGGCAGTACTAACATTCACCGTCCACAGGGCGCTTGCAATCGCTGTACGTGAAGTGTGTCTAAAGGGTGTAAACAGACTCTTAACGAAGCCGAAAGGCATTTGTTCTCCCCATCATTGCGATCATTTTTTTGTTCTAGACCATACCTGGGAACCTTCTAGTTACGGTGATATTGGGGGTCAAAGTTGCAACTTTTTCACAAGTTTTTTTTTTTAAATACATGTTTTTATTGTAAGATTCTTACTTTAAACACCTTCACGACCCTCTTACTATTCAATCCAATCATCAGCACAATGTTTTGAGTGCGTTACATTGAGTCCTACTGCAAAACGTGATTATTCAGCCCAAAAAAAAAAAGTCGTTTCCCAGCACTAATTTTTAAGGCTACTTAGTTTGACGTAATTTTTAAAGTTACTTAGTTTGACGTACATAATGCTTGGTTGACGGCGTCGTGAAGAGTCTGTTTACACCTTGTATGTGTGCGTGCGTTTCCGCTTGTTGTAAGAACCTTCTGTACCTAACTGTTTCGTTTGCTAGTGACATAAGCGGCCATTTCTCCGTAAGTACATTGACGCTGTATTCGTAGTGATATTGATACGGCCGTGACTCGAAATGTAGGGTTGACAACGAGCAGTTTAATTTAATTGCATATACATTTTATTTGGCGTTTGTTGATCTCTATGTCTATGACGAGAGAGAAGAGCCGTTAATTTATGAGTTTTGAGGTCCTATGGTACTGGCCTGCACCATTTACATAACACAAATGTATTATCAGGAAACTTTGGCCCATAGACTAACATAAATATGATAAAATACAATTTGTGTTAGTAAATAGAACCTTAAAACTACTGACACAAGGCCCGGTTTTCGATCTTCTATTACATAGCAAATGTGAAACTCTATGGCTGTATCAACATGACATTGAAAAAGAACCCTGTGTGATTTCATGTCATCAAATTCAATTCAAAAGCCATTTATTAAAATCATTATTCAAAAATTACATCACACCCGTATTCAAAGGGGTAGACAGGGGTCAAGCTTGCTTTAGTTGTTTTTATTTTATGTAAAGCTCTGCGGAGGATTCTAAACTTTTTATTACCTCATGCAGAGACTATAATGTCAGCGAAGGCCAACTAGAAAGAAGTTGTGCTAGCCATATGTATAATCAGACATAGAAAATGACGTTAGTGTCAGCAATAAAATAAAACGCATCATTTCACTTTTGAACCTGTTACACAAAAGTTCGTATACACCTACACTAAGAATACGAATAAAGTGACATCTAAATATAACAATTATATCAATCAGTAAGTTGTTCACGTTGGCTTGTAAATATAAACATTAACGAATATTTAAGACGGATAATAATTTGTTCTCAGTATTTGGATGATGTATTGATGACGTCATTTTCGTTAGAATTCCGGGTGATGATAATAATATTGGCATATGAATGAAAGGTGATGACTAATGAGTCAATTAATTGATTAAGATGATGATGAGTGTGGGTGTGAAAAAAAGATGCTGTGCCAAACTGATTACTAGGATTATGTATCAGTCGTTTTTACATGTTTTTTTTTTTTTGTTTATGAGTCTAGCTTTGTGCAATGTCAAATGTCAATGTGTGATTTTCATATAAAAATTTAGGTATTTTTTGGAGTTACAAAAAATACACTGACTCCAGTGATGTCTGCCTCATTGGTCTGGTCGGTCGCATGCCGAGGTAATAATTTGTTTCCTGGGTCGGGTACAAGTGTTATTGGGTTTATGTAACAGGAGCAGCCACGAACTCTGGATTTGTAACTGGTCTATAGCAATAATGTGAGTGTCCTATTACGTACACCTTCTGCCTGACTTTTCCGGGATCGTATTGAATTTACCCTCCGTAGTTCTCTTAGATTTGTTGAGCAGAGATGACGACGCTTAACACTTGAGAAGATAACCGGGTACTAGTAAGTGGTACTCACCGTCCATACTGCGCGACGACAGCTTCCTGTTGGAGAGCGTGCGCGCGAAGTGTGGCGGCGGGCGCTGGGGCGGCGCCGCGCGGGACTCGTAGTGTGTGCGCCCACTGTAGCGGAAGCGGGAGCCCAGCCGTGGGAACAGGGTGGACTTCGTCACCGGCTCCGGAGACATCAGCCTACACGAGATAAATGGGTACATGAACTCCTATATTTCTTAAACACAACGACGGGCAACTCGTGTCTCCAGGATTAAGGAACTACTGTGACACGAACTTCTGTGACGTCCTTCAACAAGTCTAGCGGCGCCGAGTAACTTTGCACAAAGTTGCAAAAAACATCATTGGACCGAAAGCAATATCCATGGATCATTAGATTCGTATGAGGACTCTTCCTACCGATTATCTTCACAGGAACAGGACATCCACATATAAGCAGTATGGATGGCCAATAGGGCCAAAAGGCTCTGAAGTATCCACAAGGTACTGGCGTTGCACAACGTCAGTAGACCTCTCCCACGAGATACGCCAATGGATCTGGGCACTGAATCCAGCTAGATTCCAAAAAGATAGTATTGGTGATGAAAAGCCGATATCCAGCAATGGACGTCTTTCGAAAGACGAACTCTCAGAACAACACTCTCAGAACAGATGGTTATTAGTGTCAAAAGGCTGAAGTTTTACCGGTGTAACGTAACATTGTTTGGACCGATGGTGAACGTCGCAAGAAACACCGAACCGGTCAATTCGGCGCTTCGGGCAGGCTTATGTCCAGCAAGTCATGATGATGACAATGACAAGTGTTACCTGAAGAACGTATGATGCTCCACACAAGTCTTCCACAGCTTCTTGGCTGCGCGATGGTTGGCGAGCTTGAAGCCGACGGTGGACTCGAACTGCTCGAACTCACCCGGCCGCAGCTTCACGTAGAAGTTGTGCCGTTTGTAGCTGATCTTGAGGATCTTTGGCCACGCGAAGCGGTTGATGCGTAGTCTGTGGGGAGGAATTAAATAATATTGGTCAATATTTCAAATTCAGAATACGCTGCGGTATGAGCATGTGATAGGGAAGAATGGAGAAAATGTCGTTAGAAAGTATTGAGTGTGAACGCTATATGAGTAGGGGAAGACCAAATGAACAAATCAAATAAAAAATGTTAAATTGTAAGGATTTACATACAAATTCAAGGAAAGACCTTTTATCCACGATGTTTGAGTGAAAGATGATTTTGCTAAGGGGGCGTCCATTAATTACGTAAAGCGTTTAAGGAGGGGAGGGCGTCGAGCCCAATCTCACCCAATATCACGAGGGAGAGAAAGGGGGTTCTAAGCAAATATCACGTATTCCCCCCCCCCCCCCCCAAAAACAGTGAAATATTGCAAGAAACCTAGCTTAATTAAGTAAACTGTGTACTAATGGCTGTCTAATGGACCCCCCCTAAGAAGGGGTGATTAATGAGAAGACGACTAATAGAGAATAATGGAAATTGCTGCACTTTTCGTTTCCCATTACCAGGTGCTGCTCCACCGCTTGAAAGGTCGTGAAAGCGAGGTGGTGAACTTTTCGTCATTTCCTATCACGCATTGTTGCATCTAAAGACACACAATGACTTACTTCTCCCGATGCACGAGCAGCCCGGACGAGCACACGCCGAGCGTAATGTCCACGTTCTCCGAGTCCTTAGCGGGGTGTAGGTCGACGCCGTACATCGCCAGCTTCTTAGCGTTCTCCAAGTAGTTCAGTTCTGCTTCAGCTGGTGTTTGGCCTCTGTAAGTGAAAGGAACTGTTTAGCATATTGATGGAAATTTTGGGAACTTCATATATAGAGAAAAGATACTGGTGGCGAAATCTATGAAGTTTCTGACTTATCTAAGTCGTATTTACTAGTGTGATTTTTGATGATACAGTAGATCTTATAGTTAGGTTATGGTAACTCAAAAATTTACCCATAAGAGCATACACTATTTCTGTGTGTAATAAAGAATAAGAATTGATTTTATTTGTCTTTAAGGTGGACAGCGCGATGGTAAACTGTTTCTGGAATGGTGGTATTAGTATGTGTACCGGTGCGTCTTGTGCAGCTCCAGCACCTTCTCCTCCAGGTCCGGCGTGGCGGCGGCGGCGGGCACCAGCTTGAGCTGCGCGCACGGCGCCGCCCCCTGCGCCTGCGCCTGCGCCGGCTCCTGGTCGCCCAGCTCCGACTGCAGCAGGTAGCTCGCCAGCAGCGCGTGCGTCACCGTGGAGCACGGGAGGCGCCCTGACCGGAAACCATACAATCAACACTCACAATCAAACACCTAACTTGCGGCATTGCTCGTCAAAGATGCTAGTCACTGCAAACATATCTTTTAACCGATCGCGTCGTCACGATCCTCAGCATTGACGGAAAGACGAAGAAATAATGAATTAACCGATACCCACAAATACTTCAAGGACAAACTAGTCAAGGGTGTATCCTCAAGTGAGGACTAGGTACCTAATGTCTGTCGTCTGACATACATCTAATTCTGCCATTACCCAAAACACTTCAACAACGACGTCCTGATATAAACATTCTTATAAGCTGCCAATGAAAATAGTTTAAAAAATAATAATAATAAGAAATAAATTGTAATTAAAAAACAATTAATTAATTTAAATTATCTTATCTTATCTTTATTGAACTGATGAACACTACTAGAAGTGCCAAACTTGACCCCAAATTCCGTCGATTCAATTTGAATTCCTACCGATACGCTAAGAAGAACAGCCAAAGACCAATGTAAATAGTCTCTTGGCAAAAAAACGTTGATACAAAAAGACAACTCTTACCTTCAAGCAGGTCTTTCCTGACAGCCAGCACTAGTTGGTATCGCGTGAGCTCCTCCTGCAACTGCGCAGGTTCCGGCGGGTAGAACTTTACTGAAAACCGCACTGACCATGGCTCGTCTGCAATTAAATATATAAAGAAATTTTATAACACGATTTAGAACACAATTATTGAGATAACATCAGCTTATGTAGAGTTTGTGTCAGACAGACTGTAGACAGCTACAAAAATGAAACCGATGACCTGGTGTAGGTCGCAGGAATTCACCAAATGCTGAAGGCACACGAACGATAGTTTTAGCGAAGGCTTGACATATCAAACTCAAACTCAAACTCAAAAGCATTTATTTCAATTAGACCATTACAGGCACTTTTGAATGTCAGAAAAACAAATTAGGCTAAGCTACAGTCACAGACACAAGGCATAATAACTTGTGAAAGTACTGTAGTTGCCCATTCCAAAGTGTAGATCTCTATGGAGAAGAATGGGCAAGAAACTCCATGGACACTCTTTTCAATCAAAATATTGTTACAAAATCTTGGTTACATCATTCATATTGAGATTATACATATATGTGAGAACGATGTAGAAATACGTGCACGTTAAGAGCGTCCAGAGTAAAATATTATATCAACAATTTAAAAACAAAGTAAGTAGTTAAAATAAACCGTGGCAGCTTTGAGATGACCAGTCCCAACCGACAGCGCCCGTTCACGAGCATGACGCATGAATCAGCCCCATTCAGCTCAACCATATTGAAGGAAGCTAAATGACCCGACACACCCGCCACCATCAGCGAGACATTTTAGTGAGTATGACATTCTCTCACCCACCAGGGTAAATTCAAGTCAATGAAAGATAACCAAATGTAAATGGTAGCTTTACAGTACATAGTACTCACACATGTGCTATGCAATTATATAATACTAAGATATTGAGTCTATACAATGCAAAGATATTATTACAATCTTCTGCAGCTTCCACAATAACTTCACATGGTAATCAATTAGTTTGCCCCTATGGTTGTGGAGCAGGACCAGCATTGAGCCAAGCATTTTTATCATCAATGTAATCCCCCAACTTATAATATGCTTGCCTACATAGTGTGCGTTTTATATATAGGTCCAGTCGTATACAGTTTCTAGCAGAAGGATGAACTTTAACCAATAATGGAACGTCGATTCATTTATCAACTGATTTGTCTCAAGGTACGACCTTCTTCCAAAGAGGTGGCCTGCGGTGGTCCATGCTTTATGGATGAAAGTACGATTGTTGGATTGGCAGAACTTGGTGATGGGGCCGCTAAGCTTAGTGGCTGATATCAGTAGGAGGTAGTAGAAACGGTGGTGTTTTTGTCGAAAAGAGTCCGACGGTAACCCACAATTCTCTCCATATGGAGAGTATCCATGAGGATTTCCCATAAAAAAACAGTGCAAGCTTTTCAGAATAATCTTTAAAATATAAATGATTTCATAAATAACAAATACTCACGTTTGAGCATCTTGGAAAGCCTCTTCTCGAGGTCGACCCAGACGCGCGGGTCGCCACGGTCCTCGTACAGCAGGCCGAAGTAGTCCTTCTCCACCAGGTTTAGCTTGTCACATACTTTGCCTAGCAGCTCCTGACCCCGGATCTTTCTCTGAAAAGTAGAAATTCAATTAATGTTAAAGGGGAGCGCTTACTTATTTATTCAATTATTAAATCTTTGTGTAGAAGCAAAAACATATACTGTATGGAATTGAACTTCATGCCTGCGACATTTTTTACCAGTCACCCGTGAGGGTGATGCAGAGACAACATGGCAGGTGCATTATAAAAGATAGATAACTCGAAACTACTTTGAAATACAGTTTCACGAGTTATTAGTTTAGAACTAGAATAAGGTTTGTATGTACTAATATGGAATAAGTAATAATTATGAGGCACAACGACATCGTTTAATTATCTGATCAATAGTTTTGATTACTTGTGATCGATCGACTACAACCTTATGGTAGTTCTCACAATTTTCTGAAACATTGTAAGAAGTGAATGACCTTCGACTAAGAAGAAAAGTTCGGCTGCAAACGGTCTTCCGACCAGTTGCTACCAAGCCTTTGAAGTCGGAGCATCTGCTTAGAAGATCGCGCTCAGAGCCACGAGTATCTAGATCGTGGTAGGGACCAGTCTTATAGACGACTGGCGGACGTCACGCGGCGGTTCCCGTTCCCGTGGGAGTACGGGGATAAAATATAGCCTATACCTTATTCGCTGATCTGTAGCTGAAATCCATTGCTGAAAGAATTTTTAAATCGGTCCGGTAGTTTTTAAGTTAATTCGTTACATACAAAAATACAAATATTTCCTCTTTATAATATTAGTATAGACTTATACATCATTCTGACTAGCTCATGTCAATTCCGAGTCAATTTTACGAAGTTGCTCACTTATGAAAGAAAGGCAGAAAAGACATTCAGCTTTACCTCCACCCTGGCGGCGTTGTCCTGTGCAAAGCCGTCTTTCTACTAGTACTTACATCGACATCCAGCTCCATGATGGAGCCATCCAGCAGCTCCACCCTCACCCTGGCGACGTTGCCAGATGGGCGACGCCGCGGGGAGGCCTCCTTGGCCTTGCCCTTCGCATCGCCCTCTTTGGCCACTCCCTCCGGCATCGTGCCGCGTGACCTTCAGACCCTGGAACGAGGAAATGGTTTTATTAGGCATTTTTATTTGAGGATATTTTGTTGGCTAGAGTAATTGAGGTTTATGGTTTTGTTTTTGCGAGATGGGACGGAAAAAGTAGGTTAAGGTATCTAAATTATACAGTTTGGGAGTACTTTCAGCAGGAAAAGATATTAAGACGGATTGGGTCACAAAAGTTGCTACAAAACACAAGAAAGAAACTTATCTAGATTGGTTATAAATTACGATATTTTTGACCGTTAGGTGTCTTAACGGTATAAGATGTTATACTGATATCAAGTTGTCCTAGATCGATGATACTAAGTTTAGCTGAAAGAAACAAAACCAATAAAACTGTTTTCGAAATATAAACAATAATAAGAACAAATAATAGCGGTGACTCAAGTCGTGGCCCATTAACAGAGGTCACTTCATTGGCACTGAAGATGCCCACACAATTACAACTATCATTCGCTTTACTAACAACAAGATAACTAATGAACATTTGTACACGAATATTTAAACAAAAACACATCTGAGTCAGACACACACATTAGATTCGTCTCCGCGAGACCTTTATGAGAATAGCTCAAGCCTTGGTAAAATGCTTAGGCAACGCTGGAGCTGGCTGCAAATGAATCCAATTGATTTATGCTTTCCCGTCTTCTCCTCTCCAAGAGTTATGTTGTAATAAAATATTCGAAAGGGGGGTAAAAAGGTCGCACGGGACCGGTCAATGTAGCGACACTTGGGGGAGGCCTATGTCCAGCAATGGACGTCTTTCGGCTGAAATGATGATGATGATGAAGGTAAAAAGATGTCTGGGTCAGACGAGATGCAGAAGGTGAAAATCCGTGTGTTGTGGGTCCGCTTGGCAGGGGCCTATGTCCAGCAGTGGACTGCAGCAGGCTAAGTTGATAGATTCGACAGAAAGATGGTAGTAGGATCGACATGCCCAGACGTTGCACTAACATTTGGGTATCGCTACTCGTAGTTTATCACCAAGCCAATCAATGCACTCCCAACAATGTCTGCAGTTTACGAGTTCCTCTTCGCAACGAAAACAACTAAACTTGCCCGATGGAGTTTATATTGGAACTAAGCTAATAAACACTGTAATGGCCACATGAACGAGGAAAACCGATCAAACAGTTAATAGCGATGCATTAAACCGTATCTGGTGTGTGGTCGTGGCTATGAATATAACGCGCCATGAGGCAGGAACTTCGGTACTAAATTCCGAGTACCCCATAGCTTTACTATGACTCGTGAAAATGACGCTTTAGATAAAGTTAGCACTCTGTCAGTGGCTTTCCGGTGCATCTTAAGGTCGATTTACATCAGACGAACACAGAGCTAGAGCTAGAACAAGAGCATTCTTTCGTGATCTTTTAGTGTAAACGAAAACTCGTATTCAGCGTTTACATCAAACGAACAAAGAGCTAGAACTAGAACCAGAGCAATCTTTCGTAATCTTTTAGTGTTTAGTGTAAACGAAAGCTAGATCATCCGAACGAATGTTCTTTGCTCATTCGTGTCAATTCTGGTGATTGGTATTGGTAGTGCTTCGCTATGTCTGACTCTGACAGTGATAAATTGCAAGTGCTGCATTTATTATTTTATCGCAAAAACTCAAAAATAAAAGAAGGAAGAGACGTTGGTGGGTTACAAATTGAATGCAACGAATGTTCATACGTCGGATCCCACAAACATCTGGAGTTTTGGGAGGCTTCTATCATTAATAAACATTTTTCTAGACCAATCCATAATTTAATCACTAGAACACAAGAACGCTTTGAAGAGACCGCTCAGGGGAGCGAGCACGTCCGAACACGCAAGAACGCTCTAAGCAACTGTTCGCGCGCTCTAGCGCCGTTTACATCGAGCGGGCGAGCATTCTTAGAATATTCCATAGAATCTTTGCGAACGCACTAAGAACAACGAAAGAATGCTCTACGCCTGTTTACACTAAAAGAATTTGATATAGTGGGGATAGAATGAGCATTCGCTCGTTTGATGTAAATCGACCTTAAGACGAAGGACCAATAGAATGACGAGCAAAAGTTTTTGTTAGTGATGGTGATTTCTATGATCTACTTGAAAGTCCAACCATATCCTAACTAAAGTAACGAGATGTAACTCCATCCTCGTCAAGGAGTAGCCCACTTGACGAGCCCCATCGACGAAAAGGCAGCTGGGTGTGGATGTGAAGCTGCGTCGCAAATTATGATCATCCTCGTATCCAGCCTTTCCTAACATTCTTACGGGAAATTCCAAGCTCAGTATTGATCTTAAAACCTAGAGGATGACTAACACGACTGAAACCATCCTCGATCTCAGTAGCATATACGATTTTATACGATACGAAATTACACAAGACAGCTCGTACGATACAATGGCATGGATCGACTGTGCACAGCGTGAGAACCCATTGTTGACGAACTTAGTATTATGTGGTGTTTGGTGTGCAGGATAGATTCATTTACCTCTATTATATAACCAGAAAATACTTAAACTATATTCGAGGATAATTCTTTTACGCAGGAACAATTTGGGGTACGGTATCTGGGCTTGAGCTTCCATATCCTTAAAGATTTAGATGATATCGAAGCTTTATCGGTAAGCCGAAATAAGGAAAACACTAGAATTAATAATAGCTTATATACCAGACGTGAATCTTAATTCACGTCGCGCTTATTCTCCGATGATTAAGCCCTAATGGAGATTGAAACTATTGCCATTGATTGAGCAGAGAGCCAACCTCGTGCGATAACTAAATTATCTATCCCTGCGTTAACGTAACTGAAATGAATTACGGGCATCCCTTCGCTGGTAACTACTTCTGTTGATGCCACATAGTAGACACAAACCGCTATGGATGGTATTCAGAATACGTTGACATAAATTATGAATGGCGGATATTGGCTATCGTTTCCTCAGAATTTAGGAGGGTAATATTGATAGCGATTGAGAAGATAATAACTGGATCATATGACAGTAAAATACTGACAATATTATCTTCCGTTAAAGCTCTACAATTAAAGGTAGTTTTAACAACTGAGACAGGCTAGATGCAGAATGCAGGAGAGAATGCCGCATAGCCTAGTAGAATAGGCCTTAAGAATAGACCTTATAAAAACCGTTACAATTGAGTTATTTAGTATATTTATTTCTCGTTTTTCTATATCCTCCCATATACTTCAATGTCCGTTACTATTACAGCGTATTACTAAACAATTAAAGCGAGTCCGTCTGTATGACGATTATCTAGTTGCGAAGCCGTTTGATTGGTTTGCTGTCGCGACGAGCACTATTATTGTAAAGTTATAGTTGTATACTTGAATTTAATGCGATATAATTGCTGATTGGTCTTCAGACTATATGCCGCGGCTAGTTTTCGGATCTTGTTCTTCGAGGCGATGGTAAGGCGAATGTTTTTTAGTGTACGTGCCTAAAATTTGACATGAATGACATTGACGAATCGTGGTATTTGAATAATCAAAGTCCTATGATGTCATATCGTGAAATTATATGCGAAACAAAGATAAACATGTTTGTCATTGTATTTTTTTGTTTTCGAGGTGAATACTCAAGTACTGAATAGAAATAAGATATCCTTGAAAGACGCTCCTAAAACTCCTTTGGCGTAGATACTCCTCCATGTCAAACCTTGCTCACTTACTGAATCACGAGTACAATTAGTGTCATCGTTTTAGTCTACAGCTGCAGACTAAAAGTGTACTATCAAAGTAAATCTACTATCTATACCACAATACACAATTCTCTCTACATTATCATAAACTACAGTGCTTCATAATATTGTGTTTTCCGTACCTCCTGTTGTTGTAAACGAGCGTCTGCTCCTCTAATAGAAATAAATGGAGGCAATAGAGAAAATTGGAAATAAAAACTTATTTCTGAAAAATGCGGAAGTCAATACTGCTTGCTTTTCTTGCTAACCTATGTCCATTTCTGTGCCAATTGGAGGAAATCTTTCCCAAAATTCTTCGAACTCGAGAGACCAAAAGTCGTCGATAGTTCCTCAAAGATTAGTTCGAAGAAAATCTCTCGCTCTATTTATCACGTCAATACATAACAAAATAACCGTTTTATCCCGAACTCTTACGACTTATTAATAACAGAAGTCCTACATTTACAACCATGAAACCATGGTGCCGTTCATAAAACGGTCGAACTGGCTTTACGTCTAAATGTCTTTATTCGCAGAAACTTCGGCGGCTTAACAGCCAGAACCCTGTAATTTGTTTAATGTTTCGGATACACGCTTAATAGACATTTTGTCGGAATATGGCATTCGCTGGCAGACGTCCAAACGTGACTCAGTAAGGCTGGGAGCATACGGACTACAGATTTTGCAGAAAGACAATTCTAGGGCATTAGAACCAAAAACTTATCGGTTAAACTCTCTTAATGGTTTTCTAAATAGTTTGACTTTATCAAACACGCATTCAAACTTTTTGGTTCAGATTGTGTATTCAGCATTTTGTACAAGAATTCCGTTAATGTTAATTTCCCCTGATTCTGGGTAGACTGTGTATTCTAGACCTAAGAGCACAACACTCCTTGTATTCTCGAAGTTGTTTAGATATCGATAAGTTTATTAGACAGTACCGATTTATTGAGTAAACAGAGTTTCATACTAGTATTTACGAGGTATTTGATTCACTACTTCGCTGCACTGCATTCGTAGTATTTCTATTTCAAGAATACAAGTGAATTAACTCCTTTGGGTGTAAAAGTGAATATCGATTGAGGAAAAATGGTCCAAGTTTTATTTTATGGGGCACTACAAAGCACTAAGTTTCTTATCAGTATCAAGTCAAGCCACAAGTCAGAAAGAAAGAAAATTGAGTTAATGATAGCGTGACGGTTGATAAGGGAATGGCAAAAAAACGTGTTGCGCCCACCCCAAATTCAAAAGGACAAGGGCAGGGAGATGATGATGTTTCATAAAACATTTGACACGAATTTCTGATCGTAGTATGTTAATTTTGGCCTATTCTTGGCCGAGAACCACATAAACTTACTAATGGTTATCCAAACAAATTTCCACGGGGCCCGGGGTTCAAAACTGACAAAGTCCGTACAGTTCTCTTGCTAATTGAGCGACAACGAGCAACTGTGCTCTTGGGTTGCTCCAAACTTTTACTTCACGCTTTATAATTTGATTTGGAAATATTTTTCGATGGTATTGTGAAAGTGTATAGGAAGAGTATTCATAAGTTTGCAGCAGAAGATGTTTTTAACTATAAACATGAGAAGCATACTGTAGACGCCGGTACTGTGCTTCACGTGGATAATGAACGGGTTGGAAGAAATGAAGCTACTTGTTCCTTACAACACATTGGTTTTAATACCAAGAAAAGCTTTTGACAATAAATTCGGCGGTATGCGTATGACCTCTCTTAACCATAGACAATATGCCACAGAACACTAATAGTTTTAACTCTATGGGCGAGTGCCGCGACGTTGTCGCTTGCGGCTGATGTCGTCAGTCGTACGCGTGTGTGCATGAGCCGTTTGTGAAAGCACACATGCTAGGTGTTAACACATACTGTGCAATGAAACTAGTCGATATTTTTTAACTATGATAGTAATGTTTCACGAACTGCCTCGGGTAAAGGATTATTTCACGCTTATTATTAAGCTCGTATTCATACAGCCTATCAGAATCAAGTTTTGCTCCTTAGACCTCCGCCAAATTGCTTGGTAAAGCCTGCAACTCGAGTTTAGTTTAAATTCTGCTCGAATTTACAATGACTCAGTAAGGAGAAACTGGGGCTTGTAGATAAGAAAAACCGTTTTAATTGCTAATACAATTAATTTGAAAGGGTAAATAGGGCCCTATGTTTACTAAATGTGGTTTTTGCATAATTCGATAGCAGGGATGCAGATTTTTGACATCCGCAGACGCGGATGTTATTTTTTTTGTCGAATCTTCGTTTTGGTACATTTATTAAATATTTTACAATGAGCCTTATCCTGGTCATGTTGAGCTTGTTTAAAATAAGTCGAAATTTCACTTTGTGTCGGTGGTGCTATAAACTATTAACTGCAGAAAACTCACTTAACAGACAATACTCACTGTATACTTACAATACCACTTAAAAACTGCAATGTTCATAAGAAAAGCGCAAGTAAACACGTTATGTTTGCTTTACGAGATACAAAATATGATAAACAACAAACGCGTCGATCTTGAACAAACGCGTCGATCTTGTCACCGAATCTTCGCTCCTATTGGTCAATTAGCACGTGCCCACGGCACGCGCCACTCGGAAGCCCCACCCAATGTTTTCTTGTCGCGACCTGCGCTACTTCTGCATCCATGAACATCCGCATCGATTATTGCGGATGCGGATGTCCACATTTGCGGATGTGGATGCGAGTATCCGCAACATCCCTGGTCGATAGCATGGCCAATGTTCGATAAGCAAGACAAGAACCGAACCCAAAAAATAATGTTAGTAAGTCAAAATTTGTGAAGACTAATCCTTGGAGGAGACTCATATCCAGTAGACGTCTTTATGCAGATAGAATGATGTTAAAATCAGCAAGTATAGGTTACCCAAAGCCAACAGAACATTTCCGCAAAAATGCAAATGGGGAAAACATTGCATGGTCACAGTATTATCTCCCAGAACTTTTACTCCCCAATTAAAAGCCATCCGTTAGCTACTTTAAATACCTTTACCAATGACCTTCATTACACACATTATGACACACGCCATATGCTCAGCACTTAAAATAAATCAATGCCCCTGACCGTCCACAACCAAGTTGACATCATGGCGACTGATGCTAATTCAGCACAATAGAAACTTTAAACGGCCCTACGGAGTGAGTCAGTGGCGCTTTATATTAGCATAATATATTCGCAGCTAAGGTCAATTGGTGAGTAGCCGAAGGTATTGTGACATATTAGTTTGATAGCAGGAATAATTATTAAATTCTACAGGTGGATAATTGCTATATTTAGCAGTCTATTACTTGAACCTAAAGAGAAGAGACAGTGTCACTGATACGAATGTAGATGAATGAAGTTCAGAACACATTCGGTCAAAATAAGCATAATCACTGCTAGGACACAGACAGTCTGCAAAAGAGGACGGGCCACTATCCGTTGACCGACGCGATACAAAGCATGAGTAATATGAAAGAGAACTTTGAGAGATGACATTATATCTCATAAATGATATGATCTAGGTAAGGTAGAATGCGGTTGCAGAATCTCAAAATAACACATAAGTAAAAATACAAATACACAAAGCAAAACACTTAACACAAACATATCCCGAACCACTACTATTTAACACCAAACAAAAGCAAACCCCAGTAATCAACAGAGAAACGTTCTAAATAGCCCCTCTAATTAACAATAAAAGCCACAGCTTCCAATCTAGATCTCATTGGAACTAACCAGCGATCTCATTTACCCTTCCGAGATAGATTTAGTTAGACTAGACGGCGCTTCAGCTAATTAAAGTGACTGAGGGTAACTGGCAGTCTGGGCTTCAGAAACTCTATTTAAACTGAGTAATGGAGTTGGATGAAGTTGGTGTGAAGCTGCCTGAACTTTAGAATGAAGTGGTTGAGCGGAGATTGGGACATTAATCTGATTGACGGGAAAGGGTGGTGATTTTAATTTAGATATGGGTATTTATGAATATCGTTATAAGTACGATGGAACACCATTTAAAGTAGAGACTGATACAAGGGTGAATCTTGAAATTCGTTGATTCCCCTGGCGCAATTTATTTGATTCCCATGCCCACAAAAATGTAAATTTCTCTATTTCGGAACCAGCCCGCCAAAAGTGATGCTTTTTGGTTTAATGTGTTTATAATTAAGTTAAATTTCAAATAAATTGCGCCAGGGGAATCAACAGAGTACGCCAAGATTCACCCACAAATATAAGTGTTAATGGCAAAGGAGGTGGCCTTATCGCTGAAAGCTATCAATTGTGTCAAAAAATATTTGATTTAATTCAATCAAATATTCGCAATTGATAACCGGCTGCAGATGGTAGAACGAACCTGGTACCTTGACGACCTAGTGGAAATAATGAACAATAAAAGTGCTCGAAACTAGGACAATGTAATTTAAATCTTTATTTAGAGCAAAACCTACTCTCCTCTCTCGTCAGATGAACAGCCATAATGTATTACAAGATTACAACTTCCTCTTGTAGTAAAACAGTACTTGGTTAAGTACCAAAACCAGATGCCGAGGGCGATAACCTCAAGAACAAAGCATTTGATTGCGTAAACCACGAAACCCTACTCTTTAAACTCGAACATTACGGTTTAGGGAAACTTGCGATTAGTTTAGTGAAATCGTATTTGAACGATAGACATCAGCAAGTACACATAAATGGTGTCAATTCAATGGGTTTAAAAGTAAGTATGGGTGTACCGCAAGGTTCAATATTAGGTCCTTTCCTCTTTTTAGTTTATATAAATGATCTACCCCATTTATTTAAAAACCAACCACAAATGGTGTTGTTTGCTGACGATACCTCTTTAATATTTAAGATAAACAGACGTGCCACAAATCTTGACGACGTAAATAACGCCCTACTGCAGGTCCATGATTGGTTCACCGCGAATAATTTAGTATTAAATGGGAAAAAAACGAAATGCATAAGATTTGCTCTACCGAATGTCAAAAGTATAGTTAGTGACATAGTATTGAATCAAGAGAAACTAGAATTCGTCGAAGATACTGTTTTTCTGGGGATCACGCTCGACTCAAGGCTACAATGGGGTCCGCATATAACATCTCTTGCAGGACGCCTGAGTTCAGCAGCATATGCTGTTAGAAAAATCCGTCAATTTACTGATGTAGATACCGCGAGGCTAGTCTATTTTAGTTATTTTCATAGTATTATGTCATACGGTATTTTACTATGGGGACGGGCTGCAGACATCGAGTCTATATTTATTCTGCAGAAAAGAGCTATCAGAGCCTTATATGATCTACGTAGGCGTGATTCTCTAAGAGAACTGTTCAAAGAAATTAACATCATGACAGTACCTTGTCAATACATCTATGAAAACATCATGTACGTTAGGAAAAATCTGCATTTATTTAGTAAAAGAGGTGACAGGCACCACTATAGTACCAGAAACAGGGACCAACTAGTACAGCCAGGTTTTAGGCTAGCTAAAGTAGACTCGTCTTTTATGGGGTACTGTTTAAAATGTTACAATAAAATACCTCCCCACATTCTAAAACTAAATGAGACGAAATTTAAATCTTGTATAAAACGCACACTATGTAGGCAAGCATATTATAAGTTGGGGGATTACATTGATGATAAAAATGCTTGGCTCAATGCTGGTCCTGCTCCACAACCATAGGGGCAAACTAATTGATTACCATGTGAAGTTATTGTGGAAGCTGCAGAAGATTGTAATAATATCTTTGCATTGTATAGACTCAATATCTTAGTATTATATAATTGCATAGCACATGTGTGAGTACTATGTACTGTAAAGCTACCATTTACATTTGGTTATCTTTCATTGACTTGAATTTACCCTGGTGGGTGAGAGAATGTCATACTCACTAAAATGTCTCGCTGATGGTGGCGGGTGTGTCGGGTCATTTAGCTTCCTTCAATATGGTTGAGCTGAATGGGGCTGATTCATGCGTCATGCTCGTGAACGGGCGCTGTCGGTTGGGACTGGTCATCTCAAAGCTGCCACGGTTTATTTTAACTACTTACTTTGTTTTTAAATTGTTGATATAATATTTTACTCTGGACGCTCTTAACGTGCACGTATTTCTACATCGTTCTCACATATATGTATAATCTCAATATGAATGATGTAACCAAGATTTTGTAACAATATTTTGATTGAAAAGAGTGTCCATGGAGTTTCTTGCCCATTCTTCTCCATAGAGATCTACACTTTGGAATGGGCAACTACAGTACTTTCACAAGTTATTATGCCTTGTGTCTGTGACTGTAGCTTAGCCTAATTTGTTTTTCTGACATTCAAAAGTGCCTGTAATGGTCTAATTGAAATAAATGCTTTTGAGTTTGAGTTTGAGTTTGAACAACTGCGTAGACCTACTTTGCAAAACGCGTGAATATTCATTGTAACTTGCTATGACAAGCCAAGATATTTCGTACACAACTTACTTGTAAATATTATGTCATATTTCGGAGTTTATTCGATAAATATTTGTGTGAGAGAGTCAACATGGTAGTTGATCATACAGTTTACGATGTACAGGCGTGTAGTGCCAAACATGGCGAATGTATGGGCCAGTTCCAAAGATGAAGAAAGTCGTCGAACTCATTGATTTATTGATTACCACTTTTGGCATGCAGCAGGTGCCTAAAAAAGAGTGAACGATAAAGATGATAATGAAGCTGATTACTGGTTAGTCAACATGATTTTCTGCGAATCAGTCAGCTATACAGTCCACACAATGGGAATGTAGCACAATTTCATAAAACAACTGAACTGCACACTCAACCAATACAAGATTGAGACAAATAAGGACAAACATTAACTATCTGCTTTATTCACTTCAGCTACAACCGTGGGCGATAATGGTCTTCTTAACGCTGTGAAGGGAAGACAACAGAGCGATAAGTACAGTCAGAGCGAGCGGCGAAGAGAACATGAAGTCAAAGGATGATTATGATAAAAAAACATCTATTTGTATCGGTTCTCCCGGAGGAACTCACCAAATTCAATGAAGGATATTCAAAGGACCAAAATAAAGGGTGTAAACAAACTCTGAACGAAGCCGAAAGGCACTTGTTCTCCCCGTCATTGCGAACATTTTTTTGTTCTAAATCATACCAGGGAACCTTCTAGTTACGGAGATATTGGGGGTCAAAGTTCCAACTTTTTCACAAGTTTTTTTTTAAATACATGTTTTTAATGTATTTTTTTTACTTTAAACACATTTAGGACCCCCTTACTATTCAATCCATCCATTAGCACAATGTTTTGAGTGCGTTACATTGAGTCCTACTGTAAAACGTGATTTTCCAGCCCAAAAAAAAAGTCGTTTCCCAGCACTAATTTTTGCGTAAAGTTACTTAGTTTGATGTACATAATGCTTGGTTGACGGCTTCGTGATGAGTCTGTTTACAGCCTGTATGAATCGAAGCACTCCATTCATATAGAATCTCAGCGCTCCAGGGTAAGTCTGCGAGGCGCCGGACACGGCCGTATGGCGTCATCCACTTAGCTGTATTATTAGTTAATTTACTGAGCGCGTCGCCTATTTGAGTCTACAACTATATTGAGATTGGCAACTTAACGGCTGGAATGTTAAACACTTTGTTTGTGAACTAATGGAATTTATTGTAGTCTGCCCTTCGGTCGCTTTTCCTGGGTTCTGAGTAGCTGGAAAGTGATTAAGCGATATTAGCAGGATGGAACTACTTGATGCTAAACAAAACACTATTATAACATTACTATTGGGAAATCTTAACTTCAACTTTTACAACGCAAAAATGAGAAGTTACAAAAGTTTGCAGATTTTGACCATCTGCAGCATCGTGGGACCCAGGCGAATGCAATGACTGCCAATTTCCCAATTCTAAGGGTTTTGTAAACAGTTATGCGTGCCTAAATTGAATAGAAACTTATCCACCAAAGTTCAGAGCTTAGAAAGTATGACTCAACAGTTACACAACTTGAACTTGAACCTATCACGCTAAGGGCAAAAAGGAAACCCAACACCGTAACATTGTCAGGGCCGCAAATAGTTCACCATGGAGTTTCTAAACATAGCTGTACCTTCATAGTGATCTGATTATTTATAAAGGTTATAAATACATGTGTTTACAACTAACGTATTGAATCATCTGACACGTGCGCTTTTGCTATATACTCGTAACTCAGTAGCACAAAATTTTACTGAACCAGCATTTTATTGTATGATTCAACTGTAATTTATCGTTGAGTAATGTCGGTTTTAGATAAAATAAGCGGTATTTTATTATATTTGAAATTGTTTCAATTACTATCCACTGGGTTTTATTGCATCAGGGCTGCTTCTGTTTCAGGCGAATGAAATACTTCCGGCAATCTTTAAAGGCAATTAAATCTGTAACAGCTAACTCTATTTGCTCTAGTTTGTAATTATATTTTAAAGCTTTTAGAGCTTCGCATCCAGTACTAAAACATTAGTATTTAAGCCAAAAATACATAACACCACATCGACACTTCGGCTAGATTCCACCAGATAGGCTACGTATTACAGATGGCCTATAAGTTACGGACCGTATATCGTCCAAACAGTAAATTATAACCGATGGTTACGCGCAGTTACGACTGGATGTGATTTACGATTGCTTTGAACATGGTTGTTCAGTCACTATGTGTGGAATGCTGAACGAAGATGTGGTAGCAAACAAATCATGCTGATCCAGAGGTTTTAGCTTATTTATGAGCACGACAAATGTCGAATCGTAGAGCTTTTAGTCGTGTGTGATTTGTAGTAGAACCACCCACAGTTCTTAATTCCGCGTTGCTTTCTATAAATAGCCAGGCATAAACTACAGATGCAGACTCCGATGTAGCAGGGTGTGACTGCGGTGCCTCAATAAAAACTGTAGCTCACCTTCTGTCCTGTTCCATGCGTCATTCCATCTGCACTATGAGGCACCTATCCGAAGCTACCACCAACGCCGTCGAGGTGGCAGAGTTCTGGTCAAAGCGAAGTCGATTATAAATACGGAAATCATCGACACAACGAAGAAGACGAACAACAGATACATTCAGAACTTGAGAGAATCGCAATAATTTGAGCGCTCATATCCTAGCAGCAGCAATGAACCACATATGGTTCAGGTGCGATTATCTGCTTCACCTAGAATCAAAGTATTTAAATAGATTTCCAGTCACACTCCTAACTTGATCAATTCAAAACTTGCACATAAACTAACTCACAGGTCTACATTCCACAGGTACAATATAACTAAATCTCAGGAACGTCTGACCTTATTCAAAACATCCACAGACGAAGGCCTATCTACAAAAACGGCGCCAGACAGTCCAAGTTAGACTCATATCATTGGCATTTCATGTCTGGCTTCAGTATAATTATCTTAGCTCCGATCTAAGTTCCATTCCTAGCCTAAGACCTATTTAAGTTCCGCCAATTTAATATCTGAGCATTTAGATTAAAAAGAAGATGACTGAAATCCGTATGATATAAGTTTTTAATTTGCGTTATAGGAGCTTTAAAGAGACGATATCCTTTGAAGTATTTTAATCTTGATTGAATTTTACTGAAGAACGCGAAGTTGTTAAATAAAACAAGGAAAACGAACGTGGATGGAGCGAAAAGAGTATGTAAGGACAAATAAACGACATCAATCTTAGAGAACGCAGAATTGGGACATACCTGCTAAGACCCTTTCCCAACAAAGCCAATTATTATTACATTAAATCCTTTCCAAATTGAAATACAGTTCATTTCTTATCTCTCCTAATCCTTTATCCACTCGGTCTGAATCGATGGACACCAGCAGACAGACAGACGGTCGCGAATACATTATTCACGCATTCGACACTGTGGAGTCGGTAGACGTGTTGACAGACGCCTGGCGCCTGTCGGCAAACAAAGGGGAGTGTGGATAGAGATATGAGGAGAGGAATATTGATCTGTTTGTTTATATTCTTCAAGTTAAATTATACACGTATCTTAAGTGTAAATATTGGTCTTCAAAAAACCTAATGATAGACACTCTAGCTAGCCTATTTCTCACAGGGATAGGCTGAAGAACAGCTACAGAACGCCACCTGCTACGATCCTTACACACTCGTTTTGTTTTGTCCACGTTCACACATCTGGTCATGCTCGCGTCGGATAAGAGTACTACGCTCCTGACATTTCTAAAGAACCATTAAGGTCAGTGTATGTCCTTTTAGGGCGACATCTGCCTTGTAAATAGCTTATATTAGTCGCCTTCCATTCATCATCTAAAAATGAAATCTAAGCTACTTCCTATTTCAATTTGTGTCACCAAATCTCGGATTTTGACGATTGAGAGATTGATCGGGAAATGCTTGAGGCACCAATCAGGGCCTTCCACTTACTCTAGTCGTCTGTCGTATCCCCCTTCGGTTTGAATGAAGTAATATCCTTAAATGTTGCCAATTTACTAAGAATTGCGGATGTTACCCGTATCTAACCCTGACAACAGCTAAGATAGCGACTGATTGAGTGAATTACCACTAACAAAGACAGAGACGATAACGGATTTACTAAGAAAGTTTGAGATATACTTGACGAAGTTTTAGAAGCTGATCATCAGAGTGAAGCGATCACCAATAGAGAAGGGTCGCCGATTGGTTAACAATAGGACAATCAGGGCTTAATAGATGAAGGGATGTTCCTAATGGCCTAACAATCAGTGTGTTCAAGCAAAGCCGGTTGAGGCAATATGCCAGCACAATAATAAATAGAGTATACTTTATTGTACACCAGACTACACACCTCTTTTACAATGGGTACCTAAAATAGTGGTCTAATCTCTGATAGTGACATCTTTGAGACAACCTTAAATAATGCAAAGATGTTTGAAATATATTTTCGTATTGTGCTCCTTGCACCAGAAAAAGGTTTAAAAAATATACCTGAATTCCCTCGAATTTAAAGTTCAAAACTTCTTTAGCACGAAATCACGAAACCCACCAAATATTCAAACGCAGTCGCAGCACACAATTCCGTGGAACACATAAAACGCATCAAAGCATTGATTCCCCTCATCGGGTACAAAGTTGGAATTTAAAACGGAACTTTATTCGTGGAGGCACCCTAAAACTTGGGAGTTTACACCATTATTGTGAAATTGAAGAGTTGTGGCTGCACGCAAAGATTGATCACGGAATCGAGCTACGAGGAATGTTGGCGAACGGAGCTGTTATTTAGAACTGTTTACTTTAGGATTTAACCGTTTCTTCTATATTACTTGTTGGTTTGTTTTAGATTTGTATTAGATTGGAACTGAAAGAAGATACATAATCTAGGGAAGTATGGAAGAAGACACGGAGCCAGGAGAATGATGTAAGGTATTATTCAGTTATTTATTAGTAGTATTAAAATATACATCATTGTCAATAATATTAATATGTAATTCATATTATTGACAATAATGTACATTTTCACAATAACAATGTGGCGTAGGTTAGGCAACCTACCAAACGTTTGTTTTTGTGAAAATATTTACCCTTTGTAATTAATTAGCTCCAATAATTTTCCTCTGTTCCTGTTTAAATGCAATTTATTGATAAATGAAATGATAAACATTCAGTATAACAACGCCAGTACCTATCGCGAAGTAACAACTATCATACACAGTCATCATCATCTGCCTAGCCTTTTCCCAACTATGTTGGGGTCGGCTTCCAGTCTAACCTTATACAGCTCAATACCAGTATTTTACAAGAAGCGACTGCCTGAATTTCACACGTTTTTACTTAGGTATTCATTTAAGTATAGTAGGAGAGGAGCTCGTGGCTAAATAACAAGAGCCACTCGGGTCCAGCTTTAGGTTTAGCCGTGCTTGCCTAGGTTGCTCTGTGGATGGGTGACCACTAATTACATACCGAGTGTCCTCCGTGCCTCGGAAAGCACGTTAAGCCGTTGGTCCCGGCGGTCATTTGTAGAACTTTGACAGTCGTTACAGGTAGTCAATGACCCAAAAAGTCTGACAACCAGTCTTACCAAGGGGTATCATATTACCCAGTACTAACTGGGTTGTGGAGGTCAGATAGGCAGTCGCTCCATGTAAAATACTGGTATTCTGCTGCATCCGGTTAGACTGGAATCCGACCCCAACATAGTTGGGAAAAGGCTAGGCAGAGAGATTCATTTAGGTGTAGTGTTAGTGAAAACGAATATAAAACCCGCTTCCACCGCGGGAGCTATCGACATGTCCCCACAACACAATACCTGATACGCTTCAAAACCCCATAGGAATTGCTTCTAAACAGTTGTATACCACACAAAGACTGCATGCAAGCATGTTCTGATAATAAAACCTTATGTACAAGGACTTTATGGATTTTTCATTGAAATTATGGCTATGGGGACGTGACATTTGAAGTTTACAAGCGGATGGGCTAAAGTTTAAGCGCCTTTTTAATATGGATATTGAATTTGGTATTTATGATAGCTTAAAGGCTTCTTGTGACCATATTGTGGTCGAACGGTGCCAACACACGTAGTCTGGGATATCTAGGACATATTTAGTGTTACAGGCAGCGTATATTATGCTTTCGCGTAGGATCCAGAAAATTACAGACTACAACTTATTTCTTAATACTTATAAACAGACTTTTTGTGCAATTGATATAAAAAATGGAGTAAACCATTTGAAAAACAATCTTCTATGTTCCAATCTGTATGAAAAGATCAAAAACGTTCTGATAAAATCTTCCCCACTCACTCCGCCAAAATAAATTGAAAACCAACTCAACTATAAAATCAAAGGCAAAGCTTCTCACTGGCTTATCGCGTAAAAAATTACCTGTATCTACATATTACTTCTTACTATTTACAAATGCGAAATTTTGTGAGTATGGATGGATGGATGTTTGTTACGCTTTCATGCAAAAACTACTGAACGGATTTTGATGAAATATGGTACACAGATAGTTTCTAACCTGCATTAACTCATAGAATACCTGTTTATCCCGGTAGTATCTCATGAGACAATTACTGAACTCCACGCGGGCAAAGACGCGGACATAAGCTTGTTTATAATACATATCGTACTCATAACCACATAACCACCGAAACATACTGGCATGTATTACAACAATAATACAATTAACGCATAAGTTTAATATCGCGAGTGCGTCGCGTTTGCGGCCGGCCTTGGACACGCCACCCAAATAATTCACTTAATATAACATAAGCGACCTACATGTGATTATTAATTAAAACTACACTTAGGGCTGGCGAAAACACCAAGAATACTTACTCAATATTTACTCCATTTTGGGAGATTATTGTGCTTTCTTTTATGATCACATTCATAATGATTATCGCGTGGTTTGTAGATAACAGAAACTACAGCTAATCATAACCTTCCAATCTAAGCGCCTCAAAAGCCCAAGTCACAATATCAGGCAAGACAAATAGTCAAAGCATCTAATACATCGTATAGTAGTCGCCTATTCATCGAAATAATCCATTGCTTTAACTCCAACAGACATTTATTTACATAGCAATACGCAAATGGTCCTTGGAACCGGATCCCGAAGGACTAAACGTCCAAAATCACACAAACATTATTCTTGGTATCTCTAAAATTAGGAAAGCAAACCCAATACGACCAACTGTAGTTAAATAACCGATTTGTCCTCGGTAGCAACCATGGTTATGTTATGACCTAACCGCAAGGGCGCGGCTCGGAATCATGACATTTATGTTTGGGTTCGCCTGTTTACCCTCAGGAGCTCGCTTCAGCACTATTTGTAGGCACGCCTCAACCTCATATAGAATATCAACAGTAAAGGAATATAGGAAGGATTTCACGAACTGACCCAGTTTTCTTTATTTTGCCGGGAGATTGGAAAAGTTTAATCAAGTCGGATGCATACGTTTGAAGTGTTGTTTAAAAAGCGCTCGAACGAAACTCCGAAATTAAATTCGGTAAATAATATTTTGGACCCAGGTGGCTATACTCCTACGTATAACTCATCTTTCCCTATTTTCATTTGTACCTATACAAATGGTTATCCTTCCTCATTGGGTAACCTTTTCCCCTGCAGTATTATTTGGAATTTATCATACCTGGCGAAATGTGGGTGTACTATTAGGTACACCCTACCTAACCCTTCGGGGATTACAGACGTGAAATTATGTTATTATTAAACAGTATGAACTCTCCAAGTGTCCAGGCCGTTTATTACCAAGAATGTCTGGCACAATAACATCAGTTCATAGCATCATAATAAGAACCACGAGGTTTTAATTGCCAGTCTACAGTCAACACAGCTTCTGTTGACACTTCCATGTAGGCATTCATTTTAATAATATATTCTGCACCTCACAGAATACAGATTGCCTATTTAAGTATAATTAGGGTCTGCAGTCAATCTAGCTTGTCTTTTGTGTAACCTCTATGGTTTAACATAACATGATGCTTGTGTTCTTCACGGTTTGGAAAACGTGGTTAAGTCACATTTCGCCAGTTGTGATTAAGTTTCATATAAAGACGACCTAATGCCATTAAAAAGCTGTATAACCTGAAGGAGTTTAGTAATATTTGGTAAGGACAAATCCTTAAACGACCTCTGCTGCGTGAGGAACCCCATAAGAATCACAAAAATTACTACCCGTAGAAATACAAGATATGGTCAAGGTTAGGTAAGGTAATAAACAATGATAACAGATTATAACCTGCTAATAACGTCCGCTATAAAACTAATGATGTCATTGCAGCAGTGGTCGGGACAATACATGCTGATGATTTTGTTATGAGCGTGAGAACCTACACAGAATGGAGTCTTGAGTCGTTTAGACTGCGGTGACAAATTATGGGCATGTGGTGCACAGCAGGTCCGGAGACAAATGTGGTGGTTGTAATAAAATGTCTAGGATTAGATAGATTGGAGTTTATGGATATTGGACTGGATGACGATGATGTAATTGAATGTTAGGCAGTTTTGTTAAAAAAATCTACTTAAATCGAAATGCTGGTTGTAAGTTTTGTAAACGAATCTAGCTTATCTGTTTCTGGGCTTGCCGCCTTGTCGTTTTCTGCCAGTTGGGACCCACAGAGTTATTTCTTGTAGGATCTAAATGTGCGGCTAGCACTAACAATAGGGACAGCAGTCTTAGAACATTACTCGACTACTGTTTGAAGTTGAGAGTCAATAAGATTTCGGTAGCTTGAATGAGTTATTCATTTAATTTTCCACCAGTTCACCAAGCATGCTAAGCTTTTTATTAGGCCGTGTACACACGCGCTCAGCCAGCAATTGACAAAGAATATTAGAGCACAATCGCGCTGGAATCGCGAACACGTTTGCATGACAATGTGCTCTGATTAAATGTTCAAACAATATGAGAAGGGACGTAGTTCCACGAAATGAGAGATTTTCAACTAGCACTGCATAATGGTATAGTACTAATGGAGTATTACGTGTAGATAAGTTTTGAATAGGTAGTTTTATGGCTTTACACTTTTAACCTAGTTCGTGGATGGAAAAACGTAGACTGAACGTCGTCAGGAAATAAGACGACCTACTTGTGTTTGACTTGGATGAAGTTCCTCGGTTTGAATTAGATAGCAATGGTGTTGGAGTTTGTTTACTATTCATGTAAGATGGATAGTATAGTGGAATCTTCATGTATAGATTAACAAAAGCCGCTGATCTATTGCGGCAGCAATAGTTGAGTAGATACTAGACTGCAGATTCTTCCACCACTAATTGTCTCTTCACGCTAACCGAACTTAGCAAGTTCAGAAAAAGAAAGATCCAGAAATATCCCACTCCGAATTTAACCTGAGTAGGTAGGTGCCTGAAGACGGTTATTCAGGTAGTATTGAATGCAGGGTAAATAAAACTCGAACTAATTCTGTTCGTTCCCGCAAAACTGTGCTAACGAAGATGAAATAAGAACAAGATTGAAAATGAATTTAGGCTCGTTTGAACTGAAAAACCTGTTGTTGTGATTAAAGTTTGACGATTTTTTCGACGTTTTATAATGCTGAGTCTGGTTCGAAGGACAGAAGACTCTAACATACTTTCATAAGACGTGGATGATATAAATGATGCTAAAAACGTGGAAATTTTAAATATATCCAGAACCTTCCCTTAATACATCATAAATTGGAAGATACAAGTCATATTAACTGGATTAGTTCTCAGTATATTTTTAATTTTCTGTTTTCGGCATCATTAATGTCATATCTGGTCACCGACGCTTGACATTTAGTTATTCAAAACGAGTCTCTTCTTGATACTAATACTATCCTTGTATGGAACTATGGATGGATGTCGAACCACCTATCATTACCCTTTTAGTTTCGCTATACAACGAACAAACACATACTATGTACTATCAACTATGTAGTACCAGCTATTATCAAAGTACTCGCCAGGGCCGGCACAGTTAGGCGTGACGTCACGGGGTCAACGACCGCTCGCACAGCAATCACGGAACAGGAACGGGTTGTATGACTTGTATGGTAGAAAAACTAAGTTGTAGTGTTATTAAGTGCCAGAAAGTGGCTGTTGTACATATTAGGAGTGTTTGGGTACTTGTGAAACTGAGATGTTTTTATATGAAGTGAGATGAGATAAAATGTATTCATCTACCTGTCAGTTTGTCGAGTATTTTATTTAACGTAGAGAATTTCTTGCAAATCACTAATAAATCTTTCAAATCATTCGAATAATTTGGACCAAGGCCTATAAAACCAAATTAAATGCATTTTCTTTAATCGTGAGTCAAGTAACAATGCAGCTCATACTAAAGCATGAGTAAACCCATTAAAAAGCACCCTTGCCTTATTTGACTTATGAAATGACGCATAAAATAATATTTCATACAAATTACGACAACTCGCAGAAAATAAATGCACCAATTCAAATAAAACACCATATCTAAACAAAATTAGCCGTATCACCATACAATTGTTCCCAGACAGACACACTACTAACATATCTTTACAAATTAAACGCATAAAGAAATACGGCTTAGAATTTACTCATACAATCAAAGTTGCAAGTCCGAGACAGCGGATAAAATACGAGTTTGTCCCGAAACTCACTGAACCGGTTCCTGTTGTTAGGATGGACCCACATCTAACTGGAGCTACGCGAACATCCGTGAACCGGTAGCGGAACCAGTAAAATATTATGGCTTGCTAGTTGATAGCTTCTACTGACACGATCCGTTGTTTCTAGCTCAAAAGTTTGATAGACATTGAAGATTTTAAATTCCACACTTCTATAAAATGCTCCGGAAGGCGTTTTAGAGTGCAGTAATGAAATTGCAAGACGGCTTAGCCAATTTTTCTAACTATTGCTTCGGAAAATTTGAAATTAGGTACAACTTAGATTCGACCACAACAGCATATGAATCAAATATTGTGCGTTGCATGGAAACCGTTGGTGCAACAAGCGACCGGAATAACGCAACGTATTTTTGGTCAGGTATGGCCATACCCTAAGACCAAAACAATTACCAAAAATAAAAGGGGAGTAAAAAGATGTAAGATTAGTGGCCTCAGGCACAGACAGAGAACCAGACGATAGGGTGGGCACACACAAACCACTTCTTTGTTGTATTTAATCTTTTAATGGTTACTCGAATGCACCACTGACCCATCTGTACAGAGTTATTTGTTGGAGATAAATAGATGTGAAAGTAGTCCCGGGGGAACGAAGGGTCGAGTCATGACTCGAATTGTTTGCAAGATCTAGCAGTTGGTGGTTCGTGTGATCAAGATTTTTAGCACTGCACAATTTTACGCGGCCTAGAAGGGCTTACACTGACCTTAATGGTGAGGCTCAAAAAGGTCAGATGGTAGTTTCGCAACCAGCGCGCGTGTTTGACCAGATGTAGGTATGAGCGTAGATAAAGCAAAAGGTGTATGTAAGGATCGTAGTTCAGTAGCTTTTGCCAAACCCCATATGAAAGGCTTGAGCTTATGTATGTATGTTCGTGCCGAAATATGATCTACTACCACGAACACGAATAATATGCACGCAGCACGCTATTATTTGGGTTTTACTGAATGCTTATTCTCTTTGATCATCATTTGTCATGCATCCATAATATTATTACATTCCTTTGCGAGTCTCGATAAAAGCTCTTCCTTTCTTTCGTCAAAAAACCCAAATCAACATACAAAATGAACGTCCAAAAATTACGCAGTCCATCAATGGCGGCATAATCCATGTTGATTGGTACTCAAGCGCCAGGTTTCCCCACATTACCACACAATGGTCGACAATGGGTCCCTTCTACGTCACTCGTTCATTGTTCATCTGTCAAACGAGCTTAACTTTCATCGATGTGTCTGTCGCATGGCATGGCGTAGGCATTTTTTAGTTGGCGGTAAATTGTTTGGCGAAAATCGCGTTTGTGCGGTCAAAGAATTGTTTATCTTTCTGCAACTTTTAGATAATTTGGTTTGTACTTTAAAATACCAATGAATACGGCCACTTGATGAGGGCTCATCCCTTGAATAAATAAAATAAACACGGACGCGAGGAATAATTGGTTCTTTTTGGATTTTATCTGACCCGTAAGAAAACCAGTTTCTTCATAAAAATATATATTAAATAATATCCCTGAAATACTTGTCAATCAATGCAATACTTGCAATAATAGCACTGTTATAAGTAGTAAATGAGCATCAGTCACGCAGACACGCATACATAACTTACTTTACGTCAAATCGATCAAACATGGAGTTTTCCAAGAGGCGTGTGCTCAATGTTTGAAGAAACAAATTAGTTATGTTGACACAAGAGTTGAAAGTAGGCGGTTTAGAATAAGTATTGGAAAAACTTGTCCTCTTTATTCAAAGAAAGTATCTGGACATTATACAATTACATATTTGTGGTGCAATTCTCTTTTAGCTAAACTACTTGTTAAATCGGTATTAGGATTCCGAGCTCCTTCAAATTGAGTCCTAAGGGACCGGTGAGGTGAAACGAGATGTCTTTCATTCAGGAAATTGAAAAACCTACTTGTGCTGTGCGTCTGTGGCTTTTAATCTGTATCAGAGAAGTATCTGAATACGACCATACTGCGTTCTTTCATTAAACGATACTCACTATTGCGTAGATATTCCACAATGGTCGTGCCTTCATGGTTGAGTAACTCGGACCTACAGCATATCCGATAGCGACAAGCCATTCAAATTGTAAGATTACTTCAGTTCCATTGTTTACTACTCAATAGGGTTTTTTTTACAAACAGAATCAGTCACAGTGTTCACCCTAGAGTGATCCCTGTATTAAGGAAGTGGGACCATCTGGATGGTCTCACCTAAGACCATCTGCAGTCCAGTGAGTCCAACATGAACCAAACTGTCTGAAGTCCACATTCAAATGATTGTACTATAGAAACATGACGATTAAGATACTACCAAAGCACACTACCTACCTACTACCTACATACCGAGTGCCTTGCCCTGTGAACGATGACAAATTGCAAAGCCAACATGTCGGTCAATGAGACCTTACCATATAAACTCGCATATAATAAGCATTTCATAGTTTATTATTTATGACAGGAAGGAAGAAGCTATATAATTATAAACACGTACACTTGTACCTGTTGGGAAAAAAAGCTTTGTGTCCCGTCCCAGTAACTGCAGCCAACAGAGCGTTAAGTTTTTCTGTAGGTCAACGAATTTGTAAACTACAAAACGGCCAATGAGTGGCAACAAAATTAGATCGTATATTCCTTTTGGATAAAGAAACCTCCGCAACGTCATTAATATTAATTCTTCTCTTATGAAATCGAAATTGTAGCTATTTTGGTGAACCAATCATGAAAGCTAGAAATCTGGGACAGTAAAATGGGGTCACGGTAGACAGCGAAGGAGATGGCAGGACTAACTGGTAAGATCAGCTTAAATAATAGTGGCTTACAGTTAAGCCACAATTCTTCCTTATTTCGTGAAAGAACTAAATGAATTCACCAGTAGATTAGGTTTCCGGAAGCCGGCAGTCCGGATGAACACATTTTCCGATTCACGCCTATTTCACCAGACTAGAATCGTAATCCAGCTCGATTGCGTTTTCATTTCACTTATTAGAGCCACATCCCCAGAAAAGCAACTTTTTTAATCCTTTCCCACTAACTACCGAAAAATCCTATAACCACCGAGCAAATAACAGAACTCTCCCAATAACAGTAAGTTAAGCCCGTTCTAAAACAAAACCCGGAGTTTAATCCCGCGTTCAATAAACGGGATTAACTTTTCACATAACTACATTACTTACTGGTTTACTAGTTTCTAGGTGTAAGGTAGATTTTTAGAATTTAAAATGTTTTAAAATGTTCCTTGTTGCAGGATGAAGTTGAATACTAGTACAAAACTACCTACTCGTTTCATGAGTAGGAATGCTTGGATTTGCAAAAAAGGATTATTGGATAAAATTGAAACGACATTTGGAAGCACAAAGGTATTCAGCCTTATTATTCTATTTTGAATAGAAACACAATGGGAATCACGAAAATCGGTCGAAAATAATGACTTGTAAAAGTTAAGATGGTTTCCTTTGTGATAAGGTCAAGTTCAATGAGAATAATATTAAACTGGTCAACAGAGCTGTCCAGGTCGTTACGTAGAGTCGGACAAAATCCGAGTCATCGATTCCAGAAGTAGAAGAATATCAAACTTTAACATGGCCAGTTCTATAACAAATCCCAGAATGTACACGACCAACAGCGGTAATAAACCACTGAACACAATCGAAAACGACCAAGTAATAATCAACAAAACTTATGCAACTCGTTTTAAAAGCACCATAGTAGGGGCTTTGGCAGTCCGCCAGCGCTTGGCGAATCAATTACCACGGGTTCAGTGCCACTTTATCATAATAAACCTACCTGTTGTACTCGAGGATATTTTACATGTTACGCTATGCAGGTGATAACTCAGCCGACATTGGCGCAAAGACATAGAGTTTTGAATAGATGACAAAGCAGGTGAATGGTGTAAGACATATTTTGCGTTCTTTGTTGTACACCTGCTGCGCGAACTGAAATGACAAAAAGAATGTTTGTTTGAAGACATGATGTGTAAAATAGATTAAAATTATGGGGATGAGTTAGGAAGAGCGCAATATTGAATACAATGACCAGCAGCTCTCAGCAATACACAAAAAGGTTCCGAAAAATGAATAAAAACTATGACAGTGGATATCGCACCATCATGCAATGACTATCACTTTGCCACCAATCCGCCAACTATACACTTACATAAACGAACAGGCTGTCAATTTATTTACCGTGCTTTTAAGCTTATTAAATTTCACCGAAAATACGTGTAATTGCTGACAATTTACGCGCACAATATGGCACAGAACCGTCGTGGAAGTATTACAGCAGAATTTTCACTAATAGTATAAGTTATGATTATCTTAGCAATTTCATAAGATATTCTCCAGACGCGGAAGATAAGAAAAGGAAGTCATCCTCCCACAATCTCTCGGTAAATTTTTATCTCCTGGACACATTCAAACTTTGCACCGCGCGCTTTCCATTGTCACCGCTGACAAAAGGAAGTGTTCAGGAAGAAGATGATTGTCGTATCCCCTGAAGAAGACATTCAATGGAAGGATACTATAACTTACTTGCCAGACAGTATTCAAAGCACTGTCGCTTTCTACAAGTACACTCAAGCCATAACAGAGATTTCAAACCCTTATTGTTCGAATGCGAGATAACTTCCGAACTGCACTTCAAAACGATCCCTCACAGTACTAAACACACTCTTTAAACCAATCTTCGTCTTCTCCAAGGTTTTTATGAATTATAATTTATGTACTTGATCATTTTAAAACCCGGATCCCGAAATAAAAAACGTTTTATGAAGAAATTCAAGATCGAGGTACTACCACTACTCACTGTTTTCTTAAGAAGAAATTTTAGCACTCGAATTCTCAAATCTGGCTTTTTCCAGAGGGAAAAATAGTTCATCAACGCAACCACGCCCAGAAACAATTCTTCCTTAGATGAACAGAAGGATACACCTAAGAGCATACAAATGTTCCCGTCACCTGTCTAGATTTATCGTGCGTATCGTATTGATCGTGCTTCCAGGATTAGGTATCGAGATACGGGTTACGACCGGTCGACAGCCTCCAGGTCACGAGCGTTCCGGACCCGGCGGCGGCGGCTGCAGTCAGATACGTCATTAAATCACGGCGAACTAATTGAAACTGATACTATTCCGGATTTTCACGTTACTCTGTCGATTTGTTCCGACGTTAATTTGGGAACGAAAAGTTTTGGAGTTTCATTGTCGGTTCATTTGTACCAGTCGGATTCAGATGAGGGTTGAATAATTGTGTTTCAATGGTTCCCAAGTCAATTAAAATTCAATCAGGAGTTGTCTATTGAATTGGCAGCATAATTAAGTAGTTATTGAGATGACCAACCTGGCCGCTGAGGTCTATTCTAGAATACAAGGAAAAAGGAAATTACATTTCAATTTCGGCTACATAATTTCGCAACTGTCAAAATATCACTTGATATCAGGCTGTCACTAAATACATACTAGGGTGGAGTACCATAAGTACCGAGGGAATTGCAAGTAAAATATTATAGCACGACTCGACAAGGGGTGGGAAAGGTCGCCATTTTAGTTCAACAGGGAGGCGCAGTGTAAACACCAGTGAGTGATGGCGTTGGCAAGGATCAACATAATTTGGTAGACGGTCGTAAATTGAAAATCAGTACTTTAAAATATGTAAAGCCTTTACGAGGCAGCAAGGAACTGTGATAAGCTGATACGATCTTGATGGTATATTGGCAAGATCTCCAATTTAAAATACCTTCGTGAAATTTCTGTAAACAAGGTATCGCCAACGCTATATTCATGACGCAAAATTATTCCTCGCATAATCATACGTTTGCAGTTGAAAGAGTTGGAAATATGAAAAGAAACAAGATCAAAAGACTGTTATTTACAACAACCGTCCTCATATTTCAGGCGACATTCAGTACATTACCGGAACACCTAAATTTCTTGAAGAGCGGAATTACCTCTCACATTTCCTGTTGCCCTGGTATATTTATTACGGTACAGGACATTTCAGCTTACTCGGGGGACCGGTTACATATTTCGTAGGCAAAATATGGTTTGTTTGCTGCATATTTGTGGGATTTGTGCTTGTTCAAATAATCTGTTTATTTTGTGGATTGGCTTTGCAGAGTGGGGGAGGTCGGTGAAAGCTCATTGTGATGTCTATAGCTAGGTTCCAATCTGACCAATGAATTTCAACTAATGATGGTTTGAAACCGGCTACGCCATCACCGTTAGTTTCTTGTTCATAATACACAAATAGGTTAGCAATACTTTTTTATTTGCAGACGAGTATGAAAGCTATTCTACGTAGGTTTTCTTTAATGACGTGCTTGTGGTGGCTTGAAAAGCACTCTGAGCGCAAACGTGGGAGAATGCTGATGACATGTAAATGAATAACGTGTCGGAGTTGTAACGCTTCATTATCCGTCGTGGAGGCTGCGAGCATTGTTTTGTTGGAGGTTTTTTATTTCCAAGGCTTGCCTTTGTTTGAATTTTATTATTTGTATGTTTATTTAGATGCAATTAAAGATTTAATCGCCAAATTCGGTCGTATCTTTGACGACACAAAGCAAATTAGTCCACCTTCCTGTCCCTTTTACCCATCCTTTGCCAGTCCTTTGTGTCCCTCATCTTGAATTTCCGTCATTTATCAACCCCATAATATCATAACAACAAATAAACCGCCCCCCAAAGACGACAAAACACGCAATTCCTGACGACAAAATAGCCTAATTCAAAATTGCGTCACTTAACGTGACATCGCATAGTATTATGGTAAAAATGAAAGGCGCAATCCTCCCCTAGTGAGGGGTGAGGTTTGAGGGGTGTAGACAGCCTTACCCAAACCCTCCCTGTCTGATACAGGGTTGTGATGGACGTGGCTTAAAAGATAATGTGTTTTTATTATTTTGACGTGATCCTATTATGAAGCTTTCAACGTCAAAAGTAATATTGTTTTTGTATATTTGGTGATGCGGAAGAAAGATGAATTTTTCGGCAGGAAAGTTTTGACCATGGATGGTTATGAAAGAAGAAGAGACAAGAAATACGATAGATACCTACTATGGGTACCTACTGAGGTCTAATAGAGAAGTATGGAAGAAGACATGCTGCGCCGACCCCAAATAAATTGGGATAAGGGTAGGAGAATGGTGATGACCTTCGGTAAATCCTGGTTCACTGGTAATCTTAGCCGAACCAGTAATGCTCTTGCAATGGAAATTAAAAGCTTTCAGATGTACATCAACACGGCTTCAACTACGTCCGCTAGCAAGATTATTCCGATGGATTAATTATCTAAATAAATCTTAGTTAAAGACGAATGTAGGATTTACCCACAAATCCCAGTAATTCCGGGTCGACATCCCTACTCTCTCTGTTAACACAAAAGTCGTGATTGTTTATCTAATGAGGCGACGTTACGCACGATCGATCTAACTTCGTCTGGAGACTGATCAACTGATTTACTCTTTTTGGGACCAATTCTTACTGTTTGCTTGTGGGACGTGATCTTTGGTTATGTTGACTTTTCGCGAAAAAATAATGATTTCTTGTGAGCTTTTTCTTAACAAATTATTTCTCGCAGTAGTAACGAGAATTCGTAGTTGTTTGAGTTTTGTTAAATTATTCAAAACCATCTACAGCACATCGCCGATAAGTATTTGACATTAACAGCTGCAATTAAATCAGCCGTATTACTCTAGCAGTAAGGCTGATTTTCGTAAAGCTAGTGTGGTTTACTGTGCTAACAACATGTCTACATTTATGAAAAAAGTTAGTCCTTCGGTACAAGTCACAAAAAACATTCT
The DNA here is from genome assembly GCA_950005105.1 of Lycophotia porphyrea. NCBI lineage: Eukaryota > Metazoa > Arthropoda > Insecta > Lepidoptera > Noctuidae > Lycophotia > Lycophotia porphyrea. Next base: position 15,240,581 of record OX465406.1, read on the forward strand.
AAGGGTGAAGCGACGCATAAACAAAACTCTCGTCGTTTCTCTTCAAGGAACCCAATAAAAACGCACCAAGAGTCACGCATTCACAACTTTTACACGAAAATAGAACTTAATTCTCACCCTGTAAGGTTAAAAATTAAAACAGCTATGTTTGTGACACCATGTATAATTTACATACACCGCAACGGGGTACGTCGCATGCAATTTCCATGGCTCCCGCCATGCATTTCGTTTTGGAAAGGGGAACAGCATAGTTTATGGTGGTTTTACGTCATCTAGCTTTATGTGGTTGTTATAGATATAAATGACATCATAAATATTACCTCGTAAAATTATTGTAATTCGAATCGCTTTCATGGTAAGATTGGATTTAGTTCAGTCTTTTATTTATTTGGTGACAGGATCAATTATTTGATACCGTTCTTCCATTAGTAGTATTTTTAAAATGACATTTATGTTTAGCGACATATTGCTTGGGGTTGCCGCAAGAAAACCTTTGTGTAACAAAAACTGAAGATTTTCCCAATTTTTGTGTACATTATGTATTAATGAACTTCAGAAAAGTAACAATTACTGCACACTGTGTCTGTGGGGGACAAAGGACTAAAACCTTTTTCGTAATTTAGTTTGGTATGTTGGTACAGGTTGTAAAATGTTTTTAAAACATTACACCATGTAAGTTAATGTGTAGAGGTTTAATTAAAATAAAATTCCAGGAACATACTAATGTTAAGTCATACTCTGTCACGACATTTAGCCATAAACCTTAACTGTATTTAAGTTTACGATCACCTTTTAAATAATTAAAAGGATTCGTCACCTCCACACAAGTCTACAACTAGATGACCAGTTTGTGGTCACTGTGGCCTCGTCAAAAATACAATAACTCGCTATAAGACGCCTCATTAAGCATAACATATTTCGTGCTATTTTGACAGAAAATTCATAATTAGTAAGTACCTATTTCATCACGTGTTACCAAAAATTGCGACCGTACCGGGTCGACTTTATCCCAAAATGATTAGTTTTTTGCAAGGTTTATTCTTCTTTCGTGTCAATGATACGACATTATAATTTCTTGGTCCCAGTACAATGGAACATAGAACTTACTCTTTGTGCAGAGATCAAATTCCGCATCCTACTAAAACTCAACTGCATTAGCTTGCTAGCTAGCTATCATGATCTCCTACACAATTTCCTTAGTTACATTACCTTAATACCGTCATGCCGATGAAGTCATCAGCAGGTCTAGATGATCAAGCTAGTCTAAATGTAACCACAGCATCACTTTACCTGAAACAAATACAATTAAGTCATTAGTTAGATGATAATGATTGTTACTGAGTATTGTTCACGCGATTGTGTTTAATCAGTAATCATTGTGGGTGTAAGTAACTGCGGGGTAGCTTAGAGGCCAGTTCCAGAATAAAAAGAAAAGTCTGCCAAAACCAGAAAAGAAGATATTCCCTTAGATTAGTTAACTAGTTTTTATCACGTAGTAAAAATGATAGTCATCTAGTAAATGTTACAGAAAACCGACATCCAACTAAATGTGGGACTAAATACAGTCCCTGCAGGAAATGAAACTGTAATGTAGCAAGTATTTAAAAAAAGGTAGCTAGTAGTGATGACTTCATTACAAAACAACTCATTAGATAGGACTCGAATCTCAATGCTGCTTTCAGGGTTATAACATAAAGTTCTCAGACAGCTACGTAATTCATATAATCGTGATAGGTCAAGTAACAACAGAAACTAATGGTGAATAACATACATAAATTACACGTTTCAGACATCCAAGACTATTTATCATTAGTCGTCTTTCTCGTTTACTTAAGAGGGAGAGTCTTTCTCCATAATCATTTGAGTTTATGCGCGGGTTGGCGACCGTTGCCATCCGCCTGGCATCATACTTTAGACGGCTTATGACACACGTCGGAAGTCAGGATTTGTAACTTAATTGACAATTAGTTTTATTTAAGTGAATTAGATTCAGGGTAAGTAATATTATGCAACACATAGCATAGATGGTAGTACTCGTCGCAAAGGACCATATTGAATTTGAAACATACGATTTCTTCGTCAAGTAATTTTTATGAGTTGCGAAAAATGTCTTAGTTCTGCTTATAAGTCAAAGCCTTTCTTTTGACGCCTAGACTGTGTACGATCGAAAAAGGATTATTTCATACCGCCCGATAGAACCGTAAAATCTTGAGGAAGACGGATATGTATTACGACTATTAAAGACCAAACACGACAAAAACCTGGCAGAAATTGTTTCAACTTCAAATAAAACACAAAAATTGTAAGTGAGTTTCTAAGTATGAACTTGGTCGAAGCAAAAGGAGTACCTATGTCAGCATGTTGAGCATTTGGCGTTCTATGGCTTCCGCCTATATATACCCATGGGTAAAAAGACTACAGTTTATGCATGTATTCCTCTTTAAATATAAATCGGAAAAAATCCGGGACAAATGTTATATGAATACAATAAACGACACAGCTATATACACGTATGGAACAGAGGTAAATAGGTAATGTTTACTCCTCGTGTTTCCTTCTAAGGCGTGCAGCTTTCTCGGAACATTTTCACCAGACTATACAGTACACACCAACACACGTCCCCGATGGAATTGTACTCGTATCGGGTAAACATCGCAAGGGGTGTTGATACTAAGTTATAGAAGGACGAGGGTGTGGGCAAACAGTCTCAATCAAGTAAAACGCCTTCTTGATTTCAGCAAATTGCATTTTAGGATGGTTGCTTACAAAAGGTAAGTCGACATTGGTTGATTAGCAGACCTTTGGCAAATAAAAATGTTGCGTCTCATCGAATTTGAGTGACCTAGACAGACGGTAAAATTAGTAGATTAGGTGGTTGCTCGATCAACCAGATGTTTATTATAAAAGCCGTAGTTATTATTAGACTTAATAGCTAGGGCTAGCACATCCGACAGGGTTGACAGGGAAGAATGGAAGAAGAAAATGTGTAAAGCTGACCCATTGAAAGTTAACCAAGTATGAATAAAAAAGCAACTTGATGATTTTTTGGTAGTTTTACCAAAGTATGCTTCGGAAGTATGAGCTATTCTTATGGTTTGGTGTCGTGAGAAGAATATTGACATCATGCGATCATCATTCTCAATTCTGACTTCAGTTATCTTTCATTCGTGTCTCGCTATGCTTATCCCTTGCACCGCAAATAAACTTCATATCTCCATCGCACCATGTTCAATCCTAATATAATATTAAATAACGTCCGGAACGTGTGGTGTGGTGCTTTCTCGGACATTTCACCAGGCTGGCTCAACATGGCGTAAACACAGACGGTCGACAAACAGAATGAAAGATTTAGTTGAAACATATTGACATGTGTTTGTTTCTCTTAGTTTATAGAACTGTACTGAAGACATGTTATGTTTGTTGGTGAGGCTGTAAATTAAAATTGATGGGTTAAAGATACATTTTTTTGAGATATTTCGTAAACAAATTGTTTTGTTCGAAAGCTCATGGTCGTAGTTTCACAATTGCATTCGATTTCGACTCGAATGCACTTTCTAAATCTATGTATGTGTTTCCTACTATTTGTGTGTGAAAATTGTGTCTAGAAAGCGTCCTGCATACCGTTTCTCAATGGCATACATTGCTCAAGTGATAATCATGATGAGATTATATGGCTAGAAAGGAACTACTGGGATGACAAAGACTTACTGCGTCCAGCTAGAAAAGGGTATGATGGTCAATTTAAAACACAATCTCCTCAAGACGGATGCTTTTAATATCCAGTTCAAGCCAACTACCAACCACCCTGATCAGTTATCAAGACGACAGATATCTCAGTACAAACAAACTGAAACATCTCTGACATCAGTACATTAATCAAGACAAGATAATATCGTTAGCGCGATCACGCAGACTCTAATTGGGGTCAACAGTCCGCTATCAACGCGGTGACTCATCGCTACGATAGACGTTGAGGGTTAGAGGGTTCAAGAAGTTACAAGGACTGGGTTGAAAGTGAAGAATACTGGCTAGAAGCGACACTCAGTTCCCCTGTCAAATTATATAACGCAGCAGCACGTCCAGCAGTACAGGCAATCTGTGATCTGCAATTGGCTCAGCTTGAAAAAGAGCTATGTGTCTTTGCATATACTCTATCTGTTTATCTGAGCCAAAACGTGTGTGGACCTGTGGACAGGCTGTTGCTTCTATAGTAATATCAGACAATGATAAGAGTTGCTTAGTATGGTGTAGAGACCAGACTAATCTAGGTCTTAAGGTTCTTAACGCCGCCAAAGACTTCTTTTTCTTAGACCTAGCGTTGTATAACGAAACAAAGTTATTCTCGACGACGATGAGCAAAACAAGCGAGGAGAATATTCAAGTATGTCAATTCAGACAATTGAATGCTGAGTGGGCTATAAATATTTAATGAATAAATTAAAATAAATGAAGGCAATCATTATGTCAATATTCGCTTACAAGCACGATATTTAATAATAGAATTTTATCAGAAGGGCGAAGACTGAGGAAGTATGGGCCCAATACAATTTAACAGTATCATCGAAGAAGCATTGTTTGTTCACTACAGGAACTGATGGACGCTACCGAAAGCGTCAAATTAGTAGCTCAGTTCTGCGCCGACGCCGACACAATTTAGATTGCCATCGAAACGCTAAAAAGAAGAAAATCGAAGAAGCGAAGGACCGAATCTAGCAGTAGTCCTTCATCTTCCTAGCCTTTCCTAATTATGTTGGGGTTGGCTTACAGTTTAACAGGATGCAACTGAATACCAGTATTTTACATAGAGCGACTCTAGTAATGGTTCCTATATCCCTGACATAACGTGGAGATTTAAATAACGCACCACTATATCCAATAGCACAGTTCTACCCGTCACTCCTTAAGATATATTCACTACAGTATAGTATAGTCTCCTCAGAAGATACATTACCATTCATTATTCATACTGGGTTGCAAATTGAATTGCATTATTGATACTGTAGCCTTTAGGTCAATCAATTTTACAGGCAGCATCAAAGTGAGATCATTGACATCATTATCATCATTTCAGCCGAAAGACGTCCACTGCTCGACATAGGCCTCCCACAAGTGTCGCCACATTGACCGTTGTATTTTTTTTATCTGACATTGATGTGATTTTCCTGACATTGTATTCCTGATTTGATGACATTGTATTTATTTTGATATCGTGATTTGTATTTATTTCGTATTTCGTAAATAGTGACTGTAATATGGGAGAACCTGTAATAAATGTTTTTTTTTAATAAGAGTAGAGGAATACAAAAGAAGTATTTTTCAATCATTTTATTAATGGTCTACGTGCCTGCCTAGCCTATCAAACGCTATCGAACAATCATATCGATAAACACAACCCAGCGTTTCTCTACTTTCATAAATTCTTAGAACACTATCTGCAGTACTTATAAGTACAGGAATTTCTCGATAGTAGCTGAATCTTGAATGCATCTGTGCATTTGATAAGTATTGGTGTTATCATATTCGTTAAGCGGTCGATCGGGAATGCATCGTTGGTCGAGACCATACTGTCTAATGCATTTATGGGTTTACGGGTATATGCATTACGTTTAAATTGAGACTAACCCAGTTGCATCGATTAATTAATCGGAACTATTTTAGAATTGAAAATATGTACTCCTTTTGTGAATAATATTTACGAGTACTATAAATATGACCAGTTCGATCTGTGTAAACACATACAGCCAACATTACATACATATTATGTTACAAATATGGTGAATATTTTAACATTTATTACGCTAATGAATTTTCGCGCCTTTTCACAATAACTATTCTTTTACAAACTAATAAATATTTTTTCAACCAAAAAAATCCTTTACTACAGGGTTCACACTAGGTGGGTTTGCGATTTAGCTAGCGGAGCTCCGCATTTAATTTGATAACTTACATTTGGCCTTGTATAGTTTTTCAAAGTAAGGTAGGTATTCCTTCTGGTGATTGTGTGTGACTAAGGACCACAAAATCAGCCAATCTATTATTACCGCTCATTTTACTCCAACGCTATCAGCAACATTTACCATTACAAAGAAGCGACCTTCAGATGCATGATGCCGGTGACAAATGCACGTGAAGTCATCTGTTAGTATTGTGTACCAATTGGTCCTTTATGTGTGTAGTTTAGTGCCATTGTTGTGCCCGTATGGATGGGCTATACGGCTTGGAGGTCGCAATTGCCAATTGGATTAGATGAGGCATTTAAATGTGGAGCAGTTTTTAAACGAGTATTCGGAAAAGAACATCACGCCTGTAATCCCTGAAGGGTTAAGCAGACGTAAGTGAGCTTGCAAAATGTGGGTATAAATAGTAGACCCAACTAGTATCAGTTGTACATAAGTTCCATGCAATAAAGAGTAAGTCTTTTGACACGAATTCAGACTACGGGCTGATAATGACCAATTCATGATGGGAAACCCAATACCACTGCCTGACAACCAGGACTTCATGCCCGCTAGTATCGTTTGCTATCGTTAAACCAACGAGGCAGCAGCAGATTTAAAGAAAATTAAAGCAATTGAAGGCAATGAGCAACATTCCCACCACAATAAATAAGCAAAAGAAAACAATCACGAATTCGCGTCTACAAAGAATCTACAGTCGCTCGACTGGCACCGATCTGAACACGCAAACAAAGCTGAAATAATCGAAATTGTTGCCAAAACTCACGCGTAGCAGAACGATTGGCAATTTTTTTTTATGTACGTTTTTGAAAGAATTTGAAGCGAAGTTGAGAAACGAAATCGTGAACAATGTTTGCTCAAGTTACAGAGAAGGTTGAAAACGACAGCTAGTCAATTTTCTTTTGTATTTGAAGGCTCAAGCGCCAATATTGCAATGGTTAACTGAACGGCAAGCGAAAATATGTAATTTCCCCATTTGTTATTCTTCTTTAAAAATGTATACTTTCCGGGAACTTATGAGCATTCTAATTAGTTGCTGGTGAGTTCTGTCACTTCTCCCCAGCTAAAAGGAAAGGAAGTGGCGCAGGGCAGACGCTTAGGTAGACTTAGTCTTAACGTTTAAAAATTACTGATTCACGGCTAAATTTGAGTAAACGATTTTAGAATATTGCTGATGCCAGTAAGCAAAGTTCCTACTTTGCTTACTGGCATCAGCAATATTCTAGTGTAAACTAAAGTCAAGTGTCTTTTAAAAATAAACATGACAGCATGATTCATCATCAATTGACAAATAGAAGCAAACCGCCTCGCCGGGCACCTTGCGGGGATTGGGCCGGATCTTGCGGAACACCAGTTTCGTTTCTGCAAGAGGCGCTCGACGGTGGACGCCATCATGCGCGTGAGAGCCCTCACGACGGGGGATGCGGTGTCCGGGGTGGGGTGGTTTTGGCGGTGTCTCTTGACATCGCCAATGCCTTCAAGTCCATACCCTGGAGCTGCATTAGGGAGGCACTCCGGTATCACCGGGTGCCGACCTACCTCCGTCGTATTGTCGGGGACTACCTGACGGATAGGGCCGTCATCTACCCCGATCGCGACGGCCAGTGGAACCGGCGAGAGATGTCGTGCGGTGTTCCACAGGGATCGGTTCTGGGGCCGCCCTTGTGGAACATCGTTTACGACTGGGTGCTGCGCGCCGACCTCCCTGGTGGCGTCAGCGTAGTTTGTTACGCTGACGACACGCTGGTGCTGGCTGGGTTGCGATAGTCGTGGAGAGGATCCGGCAATTGGGTCTCGAGGTGGCTTTGCACAAGTCCGAGGCCATGTGCTTTCACGGGCCTCGGAGTGCGCCACCGTCGGGATCCACAGTAACGGCGGGAGGGGTTCCCATCGGCGTCGAGTTGACGCTGAAATACCTAGGGCTCGTCCTCGACAGCCGGTGGAACTTCGTGGAGCACTTCCGACGTCTGGCCCCCAAATTGGAACGGATCGGGGCTGCCTTCAGGCGGCTCTTGCCCAACCTGGGGGGTCCAAACGGCTCCTGCCGGAGGGTCTACGCGGGTGTCGTTCGGTCCATGGCCCTTTGCGGGGCCCCGGTGTGGGCGCGTTCCTTGAGGCGGCGAGCCGCCCACTACCTGAACGCGCCCCAGAAGGTGATAGCCGTAAGGCTAGTCCGGGGGTACCGCACGATCTCCGGCGAGGCGGCGAGCCTCCTTGCCGGATTGCCGCCATGGGATCTGGAGGCGATAGTCCTCGCGCGCCTACACGAGTGGCGCGTGGAGGCACTACGCCGGGGGGAAACTCCGCTGCCGCGGCAAATTGTCGCGCAGCGGACAGACAGACTTCCGGCGCGATCTCATGGCGACATGGAGAGAGCGACTATCGCAACCCCGTGCAGGGTACGCCACAATAGTGGCGATAAGTCCCCTCTTTGAGGAGTGACTGGAGAGGCACCACGGCACCCTCACCTTCCGCCTGACGCAGGTCCTCACCGGACAAGGTTGTTTCGGGAGGTTCCTGCACCGAATCGGTCGGGAGGAAACGCCCGGGTGTTACCACTGGGTGGATCGCCTGGAGGACACGGTGGAGCACACGGTGGAGGTCTGCCCCGCTTGGGCGGAGCACCGCCGTGTCCTCGTGGCGGCAATCGGCCGCGGCGACCTATCGCGTCCGGCCCTGGTCCAAGCCATGGTCCGGAGCAAGAGGGAATGGGACGCCGTCACCTCCTTCTGCGAAGCAGTCATGCTAGCGAAGGAGGTGGCGGAGCGTGAGAGGGAGAGAACCTCTCGTCCCAGCCGCCGCGGGAGACGCCTCGGGCGTCGGGGGTCACGTGGTGGCTTCCGGCCACCGTAAACGCGGACCTGTGGACGGAGAGTAATGGGCTAGCTCGCCGTCCGTCCGTCTTTTGACGACAGGCCGTGTAGACGGCGCGTTCGTGTTCCACGCGCGCCTCAAAGAGATGTCAGCAAACAAGGAGGGGCCCGCAAGGGCCGATGCCTGCCAGGGCTGCGGGCTGTTCGAAAGAGATACCGCGGCCCTGGAACACAAAGGGCAAGGAAGGAACATGGATGGGTTTTAGTCAGTACAAGTCTGACACTCCCTTCCGCTCTGCCCAGAGCGGGAGAAGTCATTTGATGATTTCCCATCCGTAAAAAAAAAAACAAAAAAAAAAGCGTCACATATATTTATAATATACTTACTTACTGTAAACTGTTGTTTTAAGCTTTCACGGTGTACAAATAAATAAAAATCACGGAAGATATCCCGTAAGTTGCAATATAAGTTTATTATTTACTACACGAATAGTAAACAGTTTTTCTAAGAATAGTTACATACTTCTTGTTCATTGCGCTAACGTGCAACTCACGCTTCACCGGTTTTCCTTTCAGCGGTGACGCGACCGCGAGGTAGTAAAGTTTTAAATTGGTCGACCGTAAACACGGTGATTTAGGGTAGTCGGTGAAATATTTGAAACTAGATTAAATTTTTACGGCCACTGCAGAAACGTTCAGTGAAATGTGCAGTAGGTGGGTAGACATAGAAAAAATATTTCTTATTGATGCATGCTGTGGATTTGCTCGCGATGTTACCGGCGGTCCGGGCAATTGTCTGATCTATTTCAGAGGATCCAAGAATAGTGCAGACACGGCTAAGCATTCCTTAATACTTGAATTCAAACTCTAGATGAATCACCATGTCACCGAGTAAAAACACGAGAGCTTGGGTACTGCCTTTTTAATTTGTCTATCGTTTAATCATTTATTGAAACAGTGATTAGGAAGCTTAGGTTAATCAAAGAATATTTACAGTCTGTTAATGAATTGAAACGGTAACCAACCCGTGATTCATCGTCTAAATCGGTGTAGGCTATTTAAATAGAAACTTTCAATGAAGTTGTAAACACTTGAGGGAGATGCTAATCAGTTGTATAACTAAATCGATTAAATGCACAGCTTTACTTTCAGACGATCTACACCTATAGGCCGCGATACCCTTCACTAATTAAATAATTCAATACATTTTACAACTTAGATAAACATAACATTATGGATAACATACACATACATTCTATGTATCGATAGCCCGTGCCTGACAGGTGGCGGTCATGACACTCATTCTCAGCGCAAATTATACGCAACTATTTCTATATTATCATGTCATTTCCCCTCCATGATTGGCTTTACTACTTGTACGCTTGGTCGTAAAGATAATACGTGTGTTTATATGCAAAAGTTAAGTGTATACTAGTTCTGTTACATCTTTAGTCGTAAATTTTTGTATGAAAAGCAAGCAAGCTGGTCCTATGCTCGAAAGACCAAAATCTCCATAAAGACCAAAAAAGCAATTTTCTGTTATGTAATCACATAACAGAAAATTGCTTTTAAACATTAACAAGCTACGATCACGAACTTAAAGAATTAAAAACACATTTTCAAACCATTACGCCATCGTTTCTTTGACGTGTCCTACAAAACAACTATCACTTCAATTCTTCTTAAATGGCAGAGCGAATCGTGCAAAAACACGAAAGTTACAACACAGGTTAAACAAACAGACATGCTATATAATTGTGTGTTTAGAGAAAGGGTGTCCAAATAATTGGCCTAGTATGTTGTGGGCTAAGAATAAGGTCGGAGTACAATCGTACGTTTGCATAGCGCCAGTGTTTTGGCAGACATCTTGGGGCAAGGCAATTCAATGCACTGAATTCCGTAACATATTTCCGTCTGCTTTTATAAACTGTCTACACACTAGCTGTTGTGCCTTTATTGTTGTCTCGTTGAATGAATGAATATCGGTATTCTCATTCATCAGCTCTCATTGATTTAACTCGAGTGGTCGGGTTTATTGTGTGATACAATTGTACTAAACGAGAGCCACACAGTCTTTATTGCTTAACCGTTCAGTAATCCGTAGTGCCCCAGTTCCAAATCATCTACCTCACATTTTCCCAATTATGTTGGGGTCGGCTTCCAGTCTAACCGGATGCAACTGAATACCAGTATTTTACATGGAGCGATCTGACCTCCACAATCCAGTTACTGGGTAAGCCTTGGCAAGACGGGCTGCGGGACTGTTCGAAAGAGATACAGCGGCCCTGGAACACAAAGGGCAAGGAAGGAACATGGATGGGTTTTAGTCAGTACATGTCTGACACTCCCTTCCGCTCTGCCCAGAGCGGGAGAAGTCCTTTGATGAATTTCCATCCCCAAAAAAATAAAAATAAAATCTTGGCAAGACACACAATGGTAAATAGAAAATACAATTTACTGAACGAATATTCTAGAATTCAATTTGAGTTAATAGAACCAATAAAGAATGCCCTAACTCTAGGCTGCTTTTCGATATTCTAAGAATGAGTAAATTGGTAATGGATCTATCTATCTCAGCGACACTTGGTCCTAGTGGTCTAGATCTCCTTTTGCATCAGCCCCATTATAAGTTGGATCTTAACATTTGCTAGCAGATTCAGCATAACACGATCCCTACGCCCGTTCCTTCCATAGCAAAACCACACTCCTAATCTCCTGGTATTTCAGTACATAATCGTTTATAAAAGAGTTTCTTAATCAACTGACGTCATTTCCCTGCTGGTCACTGTATTTATATCTGCCCTGCGGCCATTACTGTGGAATGCGTGCCATCTGGTGTTTTGTTTGTAGGGCAACTAACTACTTTACATTGAATAGGAGGTATAGAATGGTGATGTCTAGCACAGCATGAAATTGGAGAGAATTAGGATTGGCATGACCTGGATCTGAGTTATGGAGACTTGAAGACTTGGGTCAGTGTCAACATGCATAGTGTGGTGCATCCGACCGCTTATCAAGATGGCGCTTAAGGCCACCATATTGTATGTGATGTGAAACAGTCAAAAAGTAGACTAAATAGAGAAATCTAAGGGGGATCAGCAGCAAGAATGGGTGTTCAGCTGACAAAGCAACCCTTTTTTCTGAAATGTTGTGCGTGTGTGTGTTCTTAATTGTGTTATGCATTTTAAATTTATGATTACCTTCCATAAATTTTCTTGAAATTACATAATAGTCACAATCTGTACAGTAACAAGAATAGATTTAATTTTATCAGTCTTTATCATTAAATTCTTCACTACTAAATCCATTTTAAAATGAAAGTTAAAAACAGATAAGATATTGACACTCCCAATATTATTGGGTCACTGTGGTGTTTAGTAAACATAGCTGATATTGACTACCTTACAACTTGTGTATTCCTGTGAAATTCTAGAACTATAATGTGAAATACTAGATTGATTTATCCTTGTTTTAATGCAATACCGACTGATTAGTGTTTTAAACGTAAGTAACCTAATCCTACGTCAGGAGTTCAGGACAACCATAGTAATATTTCGTGACGGACATAACATCCAATTACATGTATTTTATCCTTAACGGGCGCTGCGGGGGCGTCAGTAGTGCCAACCGCACGTAAGATTACTATGCAGGAATGCCAACATTCTCGTGTGTGCCGGAAATGACGCTACGCTATGATGTGAGGACGTGGCGTGAGAATATTTCGTAATGTGTTGCACGATAGCAGGTATTGTTATAAATTTTTATATTTTGTTAGTAATAATGATTTTTAACAGGTTAGCTAACGAACTAACTGGAACTTATTAATAGGGCGGAGAATGCATTTGATGAGATCATGAGACTGAAGTTGCGTCAACCATAAATTTTATTCAACCGGTTTCAATTTTTATTGTAATAACATGTATAGGAATTCTATTATACAATTCGCCGGCGAGACATTTTTATGGCAAGACCAAGGACCATTCATTGTTGCAGTTTATGGAGCAGGTCCATTTCTGGCATTGGAATGTACGTTTTAAGAACCACATGTGTATGAGCGGTCATCAGGGGGGTTAAAATGGCCGCTTTAGCAGATATATAATAACATAATAATTTGAATCACGTAAAAAACAAAAAAAAAAAAAAAACGATAGGCACGCAAAACTATAAAAATTGTTAAGATTTAAAAATAAATTTACAAATTAAGATGTCGCAGTTAGAATTATTGCAATTATACATAAATTAATAAATATTGAAAAGCGTCCAATTAAAATGTTACTTTAGAATAAACTTAAAAATTAATGTATATTAGGTACAATGGTTGGCCAAGGGTTGAACAAGAGAGAGAGAGACTGAGGTACATATTATGTTCAAGATAATATTTATTATACACATTGCTGATAAAAACTCTTGTCCATTAAAAAATCATTAATCGAATAATAACATTTTTCTATTAGAATGGCCGCTAATATTATGAGTTGTCACTTTGTGACCATTTTACGAATTTTAACGTAATTCATATTATTATCCTATTAGGAGTCAGCTAAAGCAGCTTTTGAAGGCTTCCAGGGCTATGCCGATTTTACCAAGCGATTCTATCTATAATAATTTGCAGCTTTAATAGTTAGAGTATCCTTATAGTAAGGATAAACCCTTCCTTATTGTGACTCGACACCATCATTTCTAAAATAGATTAATAACTATAAATATTGTTGACCACTGACTGGTAATTTTTACCCATTGCCCCAATGGGTAAAAATTACCAGTCAGTGGACACCAAATAGCAGACAACGACAACGCGGCAGGCCCAGAAGGAGATGGCGGGATGAGCTGGACTCTTTCGCAAAGGATTGGTCTACAATCGCACTAGATCGCGAAATGTAGGACGGGGAAGTGAGGCCTATGCCCTGCAGTGGGAAAATATAGGTTTGTAATAATAAAATAATAAATATTGAGCCCTAACCGCCGGTAGCTTGAACTCCGTTCCCGATACCGGTGGGCTACAATTTTTATATTTTTAAATGATTTTTTTTTTTGTGATCAATATTTAAAAATGTAATAAGTTTATGAAAATATGAATAAAGGATATAATAAATATTGTTATTAATAATTATAAATACACGCGTTGTATCATCAGTTATTTATTTGCGGTTGTAGTTAGATACTCGTTATAGAATATGATCGTTATTTCGGTGAGCTCACCACAAAGGTTCGGTTTGTTTAGTTTATTAAATATTTCATTAGTACTTATTATTAAAATTACGTACTATTTAGTTAACTACATAACATCAACGTTTAGGCAGGTGTTGGAGTGTACTAAAGGTATCCACTAAAACGCCAGCGGGTGCTGCGCGACCCGGCAAAAAAACGCTTAGCCGCCATTGGGTACTCGAGGCCGCGAGTTCCTTTTTAACTGACTTTCTTCAAAAAGGAGGAGGTTCTCAATTCGGTTGTTTTTTTTTTTTTTTTGTGTTTGTTACCTCATATCTCCGTCGTTTCTTAACCTATTTTAAAAATTCTTCTTTTATGTGAAAGGATATACTTCCCGATTGGTCCCATAGAAATTTCATCAAAATCGGTTCAGTAATTTGGTATGTTTTCACGTTAATTGCTATATCACGCGACGACGCCTGAAGTTTTGCGTGTTTAATTTGACACACTTCCTGATTTCCGATTGAATTAAAAATTTGCACGCTTATGTATATCGCGTGATAGTACAATATATCGATGACATGGAGCTGATCTGATGATGGAGCTGGACGGCGGCCTTAGGAACTCCGTTATGAAACGGCATAACCCCATCGAGTTTGGACTCGTATGATTCGTCATGACGAGTACTTTGTCTCTAGATGATATCCAGGGTCTGATGATGAAGCTGGAAGGTGGCCATAGGATCTCCATGATAAAACGACGTAACCGCATCAAGTTTGGGCTCGTTTGATTCGTCTAAATGAGTAGTTTGTCTATAGATGGTATCCAGGGTCTGGTGATGGAGCTGTAAGGTCGCCTTAAGAACTCCGCTATAAAACGACAACCCCATCGAGTTTGGACTCGCTTGATTCGTCTTGACGAGTACTTCCTTAAAGTTCTGGTTACAATATAAAAATTAATTCATGATTAGAATTTGTGTGGTATGCTCAAAAGTCTAAGTCACCGACTTCCTAAAGTAATTTAAAAAAAGTTATTTTAGTTTTTTTTTTGTGTTTTTTTTACAAAAGGTTTTCCTTATTTTCAATCACAGCTGATAAAAATATACCGCCCATGACAGTCACAAAGCTCACCACGGCGACAAGCACAGATATTGAAATTGATTACCAGCACAACAATGGGTAATTCATATACACGGCTTATCGCGTATACATAGAGGCACGCAGCGTGGAATATGAACTACGATAGCATAATGTGATTTTATTTTATCATGACTGTCGGATGAGTTGAGTGAATATGAATGGCTACTGTTTCATATGGGCGTTTGATGACCGCTAAAGGATTTTAACATTAGCTTATTTTTTTCATAGTTATATTTTATCAAAAAAGGCTTCCACACGCAATCTCTTACTCATCGCCGCGAAATGCTTGCAAAAGTTTTTTCATATACATATCACCTTGATGCTCTAGTCGTGCATTAGGGAAAATAAATAAAAAGAACAATATGCTTTAAAATGTTAAAACTGGAGGGACAGGCAGGTACAGGTATGCACAGTGCTCAAAGCTGAACTTTTGGAAAAAAATGGCCAAGTGCGAGTCGGACTCGCGCACGAAGGGCGTCCGTACCATGATCAATACAACATTAGACTGGTTTACGATTTAAGACTTATTAAAAAAAACTACTTACTTGATCTCGTTCAACCCAATTTTGGGTGGAAGTTTGCATGGTAATGTACATCATATATTTTTTTTAGTTTAATCATTCTCTTATTTTAGAAGTTACAGGGACATGTAAAATGTGTGGTCCCCCCGGACACTTTGTCCACTTTGGAAGAGTCTGTCGCGCAAACTATTCAGTTTAGAAAAAAATGATATTAGAAACCTCAATATCATTTTTGAAGACCTATCCATAGATACCCCACAAGTATGGGTTTGATGAAGAAAAAAATGGAGTTTCAGTTCTATGTATGGGGAACCCCCAAAATTTATTGTTTTTTTTTTCTATTTTTGTGTGAAAATCTTAATACGGTTCACAGAATACATCTACTTACCAATTTTCAACAGTATAGTTCTAACAGTTTCGGAAAAAAGTGGCTGTGACATACGGACGGACAGACAGACAGACATGACGAATCTATAAGGGTTCCGTTTTTTGCCATTTGACTACGGAACCCTAAAAAGCAAAAGCATATTCATATAAGTAACTAGCTAGAGGGCTGAACGATGACTTCGCCAAAACCTACTTCCGTTTACCACCCCAAGAACATCAGACAACTGAAGGTAATTTATTTTTAGCCAAAAAAAAAAGAATTCATTGAACTGCGAAATTCGTTTCCAAAAGCCGCCACAGAAACAGAGAACACATACACTTAATTCCTTACAAAAACCCTGTTTCACCTTGAAAAGTACAAGGACAAATATTTCTTTAAGAGTTCATGGTCAACCTTCAGTTATTGGAAGGGCATCAGAAGAAGAAAAATCCCGCAATCTTTAACACATTTTTTTAGTTATTTAGTCGATTAAATGCCAACACATAGTTGCCATACTAGACTGCATCTAGAACTTGTCCCTCATTAAGGTACCGCCAACTTATACGTTATATGAAACCCCCATATATGGGCTTACATCCACATTATACAGTCCACATGTCTACAGGCATAAAAATAAGCGAAATTCCTTTTAAAAGTTGCCATTCAAAATATTAACGCGGCCAAATTGAAAACGTGTTTGGCGGTATTAGAAGTTTCATGCTGGGCTGCTTCTTTTAAGGAATATGGCGCGTTTCTCTTGCTGCCAATGTATTTCAATAAATTATTAGATTATATTATAGCTCCAGAAACCTCCAATTGATCAACAATTCTATAGAAGGCTGAGTATTTTGAGAGTAATTACGGACCAAGTTCTGAAGCAAGTTTAGAAGGCAACATCCAAAATGTGTTTCAAATCGGTCGGGTAATAGGATTGTGACCAAAACGGTGACATCACACCATTAAATATACGGGGCACGGGCTGAGACCGGTTTCGTTTTTTATGGATACGTACCAAGAGCGTTTCGGGCAATGGATCGGCAAGGTAAAAATTTTGATGTCAAGAGACACACATATTTTTATAGTAAAAGGATTGCAATTTGGCAAAGCAATTACTTCATTTTCCCAAGTATGGTTACAGCATAAAATAATGATAAAAGTAATTAATTGAATAAAAAGGTCGTTAAAACAAATCAAGGACTGTCAAGTCAAGAGTCATACAATTATAATGATGGGGAGTAGAAATATGATTCTTTCAATCACTGATTGGAAGTAATTTGTCATCTTTCGGACTAATTGACCTATGTTGCGCTTGTTAACTAGACAATTAAAAACGGATTGTAATGTATGACTAGCGGTAATAAACAATGTTTGAAGTTACAATACACATTGTAGAAAGGACCCAATGTAAATTTTGGGAAACTGCTCTGATATAGAAGGAAACTTCCTCCATTTTAGAAGTGATGGTAACTTTATAAATTTCTAGGAATGACAAAACGCAATTTCAAACAAAAGTATTCGTCTACGCAGCTGTCAAAAGTATGAGAACGATGACTAAAAATAATTTAATTCGCAAGAAGAGGCATTTGCAGAGACAGCCCACGTGACAAGAACGTGGATACGTGCAGGACCGGTTCTGCCGATCAGCTCGGTTGCACTGATGAGGCTAGATCACCTACATATTGGGAGATGTGACGCTGAGGCCAGGTTGTACACTATGAGAATAAGCGTTGGTCCTTCGGTGAGTATAACAAGAAAGCCATAATTCTGAAAGTCATAATGTCTGGCAAATTAGAAAATTAAATGAGAAGATCAAGCATTATTCAGTCCACACAACTAATAGGGCAGTAAGAAGAGAGTAAACAGAACAAGTATTGTTTTTCTTCGAGTAGAAAGTAGCAACTGTTGCAATCATCTGCAATTATAAACCAGGCTGTACTTGTCCAGAAAATGTAAAAAAAATCTTTCTCTTTTTACTCTTCACGAGCCTACAAAACGCCACGAATAACATGCAAGTCTGAAAGCTCCTTAACGCGATGCTATCTAGTTATATCGGCGAAGCCAATCTCTAACGGTGCCAGCTTTTAACGCGAACGCTAAATTACCGATATTAGAAAGTCTAGGACTGATGAAAAAATTGATTTATGATTTATTCCATAGATTTTTTTATCGATATCTGATAAAACGTATCTTTTTGTTTAATTAAAGTGGCTGATGAGCTTTAGTAGATAGTTCGCTGTTGTTCTTCTTCGAAAAGGATCTCAATTTGGTATGCGACTGCGCAAGATCAGTTTACCAGATTAAATTACAGGTACGGAATGTTTGCGCATTCCTGGTATGAATTTTAAGCTCTGGTATTTTTGGCTGCAGTATTAGGAGGGTAAATCATCGCAAAAATAAAAGACGAGAAAGAAAAATGGTTGTTGATTATTTCGTACAAAGCTAAAGTCACATTGTGACAGTTGGATAAACAGTTCAGACGCCAAAGTCCCTCCCACTAAGACAATACCAGTCAGAGACTCTACAAATCGAACGAAATGGTTCAGAATCACAACAAACTCGTCGCTTATTATGACATAATTATCATATATCGTCGGTTCGTCGAACTGGCCGCGGCGATATCACGCCCGCATCCGGAAAGAACCGGTAGGGTCCTTACTTGGCTATACAGCATGCGTTGTAGGAAGTACATGCCTCTAATACCGTTGATAGGTCATTACCATCGCTGAAGATACGTTTGAGGCTCATCAAACTAGAAAGTTGAGCTTTTGCCAACTAGGTAAGAGGGAAGACAATCAGCCAGAGGATCGGACAAGGAAACGCACAGGAATTAAGCCATAACTTGTTTCTGTTTATGATTTTGAGGGATGAGAATTGCTATAGGCCGAACATTTAATTGGCCACGCAGACCCAACGGCAGTCCTAGTAATGCATTTAGACGAGACAAACCTAAAGCACAGACCACATAGGACTAAAGAGTTTAATATAAAACAAACATCGATACTTGCTTTATATTTTATCAAGTAGACAGACAGCTTAGTAATTTACTATACGCTTAACAATGTCAAGGCGACACTGATACTTTTATCGGCATGCACTAAGTGCACTGCGCCTGGTCGTGTCCAGACATCAAACGGTTAGGACTGTAACACTGGCCACATATTATGTACACCTACCTATATGTTCTGAAGTCCTGGTACTCGCAATTATAACAAGACAGAAAACTAATAAGAGACTAAAACTGGCCACATATGTACACACCTACTTGCATGCTGTGAAGTCCTGGTACTCATAAATAACATTTACTAATGCCTTTGCATGTTAAATAACTTATTTAGTGAAGACCATAAACGTAATTTATTAGCGGGTTTCTTCTAGTGGAATTATACGCCAAAAGATTGTTAGGGAAAATAAAAGCTATTTTTGAACTTTAAAACTGGCAAAATCTACTTCATTAACAGCACTATGCAAAAATGACTTCATGGAATGAGGTCACCACTCCAAAC
Source organism: Lycophotia porphyrea (assembly GCA_950005105.1). Lineage (NCBI taxonomy): Eukaryota > Metazoa > Arthropoda > Insecta > Lepidoptera > Noctuidae > Lycophotia > Lycophotia porphyrea. The sequence goes on from OX465406.1 coordinate 15,260,029, forward strand.
GAGAGATCGTTAAAAAACCCATTATTTTGAACACTAAGGGCCAGTTTTTCAGATAAACAGTCAGATAGTACTTATTGGACAGTTAGCAAAATATTGCATTTTTCAATCGTCAGATAGCCTCTATCTGGGCAATAACGGCCTTAACTGAGGAATACATCTATCTGCCTGTTTGACGGCCAGATAAACGTCTATTCCATAGATCAGATACAACTAGATCCTTTGACGTTTAGTTTGAGGTTATTTCTTCTTAATATCAAAATCATGGAAATTTTCGATACTGTTCACGATCTGGCAATTGAAGAAGAGGCTATAAAGCATGAATATTTAAATTCAGAAACTTTTTTTATACCTTCATATTTTAACTTTAACGTCTTCCATGTGCGAATACTCGTCGATATTCCACACGAGTTAAAAGAACTCTCAATTTTCTTCCAAGCCGCATCTTTGTCTTTATTAGTGACCGCATCAGCCTTCTTATTTTCCACAATATATTTGTGCTTGTCGACTAAACTAACGAATGACCTGTTGGTCTAGTGGTTAGTAAACCTGACTGCTAGGACGGAGGTCGTGGGTTCGATTCCCACACAGGACAAATCTTTGTGCGATGAGTACGATTATTTGTTCTGTTTCTGGGTGTGTAATTTATCTATAATATGTATGTATTTAGAAATATATAAGTATGTTTATCAGTTGTCTGGTTGCCATAGTACAGGCTCTGCCTAGTTTGGGATCAGATGGCAGTGTATTGGTTGTCCCAAGATATTATAGATATTATTATTAACGAGCAAATCTACTTCAGCAATATTGAAATTAGCTGCGCGCTCTCTTTTCTTTGATTCCATTTTTAACAAAATAATAAGAAGTCACTGACAATAAACCACACTACAAAATCACAACACACGAGAAAATTAAAAATGCAACGAGATGCACCACAGATAAAGGTTATGTTTAAATGTCAAATAAACGAATGTCAAAGCATTTACTATCTTCTTCTAACACACATTACACCGTATACGTCTTTCACGCTCCTACAATATAACAGTGAAGTTGGCAACTAAAATCTACAGATAACTATATAGCCATTGAAAAATGCAACAATTTTATTTGTCCTTTTATCCGTCAGATAAGTTAATTCGCTAGTTAGTTATTTGTTCAGTTATTTGACGATTGAACAATCGGTCCTAACACTAATAACTTCATCAGCCTATAAAATCCACCTCTCTATGCGAGGCAGTGCACGGCCCACTCCACCACGTGGACCCAGCGCGACTTTGTACACTGTAATAATGTTTTTAATATTGAACAAAAAGATGAGTGCAGATATAAATATGAAGCTTTGCTCTTCGTACGCTTTTCTGTACGTGACAAATATCTTTAATGATTCAAGTCTAAAAGTAACTGCGTTACGTGCCCCCCTAATGATGGCCGATGCAAGCCGCAATGAACTCATGATGAGGTAACCGCTTCGAAACGTGAGCTGGTTGCCGCTACTATAGGTACAATACCTTAACTCTTTGCTAATTTCTTGGAACAAAAGACCAAAAACTTTGGATTTTTTTTTCTTAAGTTGAAGGCACATTGTCCTGCAATAATCATTTGCAGGGCAAGTGATGTGCGGAGCAGGTCAGGGTCAGTTAGCAGGTGGCGCGCACATGGCAGAGAATCGACATTTATTGAGATACATATAATATGGCAAGTCCGAACTAAAGTGTACGTGGAAGGCTGACGATCTATTAAATACCCAGTTCCCAACGTGCTTCGGAATAATGATAGGGCGTTGGTCCTGGCTTTGGTAGACCCTTGACACTCGTTACGGGTAGTCCAGAAAGTCTGACCAGTTTTACTAACAGGTATCGTATTACCCAGTAACTTGGACCGGGTTTTAGAGGCGATAAAAGCAGTCGCCCAGGGTAAAATACAGGATCGGCTTCCAGTCTAACTAGAGCCGCATCTGGTTAGACTGGAAGCCGACCCCAACGTAGTTACGGGTAAGTGCAACATTTTAGTGGTTCTTGAATCTATGAATAAATAATAAAAACGGTAGATTCAAGTTCATTTATTATTTGCGGGTCTACGAAGTCGATGACCTCAGTCAATATATTCTTGCAGTAACATTCTCAAAGCTGCCTGTCGAAACACTAGATATGGCTAACACAGGCAACCTTATTTTTAATCTTACATTGTAGAAAGATGACGTAATCAAAGGCTTCGATCATGACGAGTGTGGTAATGTTTTAAATATAGTAAATGATTAAACTTTGTTTCATGGCAAACAAGTTTATATTATTAAGTTAATACGCAGGCAGTGTGCCTATTTTATTGAAGTTACAGAAAGGAAAGACCACAAAACTGTCAAGAAAACCAAAGTTGATGGATTGTACATAAACCATAAGCAACGCAATAAACAATAGCATTATTTACATCGTGAATCCAAAAGGAAATGTTTGAGGAAATTCAACTAATAAAAAGACGGAAGTTCAATCCTTATCTACCACAGGTATTTTGATCAGTCTCCCAATTTTTAAAGTTAATTAACGGGTAAATAACAGGAAATTAAGCATATTTATTTGTTACAAAATTGTATAAACAGGAAGTCAGTATTCAATTCAAAGTTGTTTCAAATATTGAAGAGGAACTCAGAGTGAAATATTTGCAATAATGTATTTCGAAGTATTTGTGCCGCTTACTCACGAACAGTCATTAGTATTTCCTTTTCAATAATTAATTAACTATCATCATCATTGTATTTCCAGTTTAGTAAGAACTTTTTCTACAACTAATCTGAAACTGTAGATTCGATTCCATTGATTAGGAACTTAGGAAGTGCACGACATTGCAAAAATCTGCCAGCTTTTAGACGTCCATCGTTTTTACGACAACGGAAAAACAAAACACGAATCCCACACAAAATTGCAGTTCGTTCTAATAAACAACCGTTTCCATGGCAACGGTACCATGGATGCCAACGATGAGTTGGCAACGTAAGCTGTAATCTAGCCGGGCTAGACCGGCGCCCACGCAGCTAAACGAGCCGAGAACGTAGGTGGGTAATTGCTAGGGATGATAGATTCGATCTGATGGATGTCAGTCTTTATCAAGTACTACATTTGCGTACTGCGAAGGTCAAAGCTGAAGTGGTTCTATCCGTTTGGACTGGTGATTGAAATTGCTTTAATGTTGAAGGCGGAGAAATTTTAAACCGATTATAAATTCCGCCGATTGGATGTGCAAAAAATTTAAATAATACAGTCAAGGCCATGGTCATTTGGTTATATTACAAACAAGTTTCGTTACTCACGAATGTGTCATTAAAATCGTAATAGAGAAATGAAATAGACTGAAACTTAACAAATGCCACAATCTCGAGATGACAGTCCTTCAAAAACAAGTAACTCCTGAAACAATCCCCATTTTCCGGAAATGTCAACCCTACGCATAGGCACATGTATGTAGTTATACGAACTACACAACTCGTCTCATTGTCCAACAGTTTGGGCACGGAACACCTTAGTTTGTTTCAATTCTCGTGACAGCTCAGGATGTTCAAGTTAACAAATCTGACAACTCAAACAAATCAACCAACGCAACTGTCTGATATCATACGAATATACGAAGCAAATATATACGAAACTCCATTAAAATTTTACAAACAATAATAATGGAAAGGATACATACAATGCATTGCATAAGGAAAGTTTAACCGGAAGCAGGGTGCTCCGCGAAGCAAGTTTCATTCAAAAGCCTAGACAACTTCTGCTAGATAAGAATGAGGCGCAACTTTGCAATAAATCCAGAAATCTTCACAGAAACATGTCCTATGCAACCAAAGACGCAAGTAAACTGTTAATAACGCCACATGCCTAAATATAGCCAACCAATAAATACCGAGCCTGTCTAAGATCACATTATACTTGCAAAGTCTCGTTAAACACACAAGCCAACCCTTTCTCGGCCCGTCAATAGACAGTTAATCAAGTTCTATTTCCAACAGCATTCGCAGGGTTAACCATATTCAATTAACTGGATCCGACGGACTAACAGTTCCTAAGGAGGAAATGTCTCTCCGTTATGACAGCCATGTGTAGACTTAATAGGTGGACATAGAGAATTAGTTATCAGGGCTCAATTTATAGACTGTGGCGTCATGGCGAGACTGACAGACTAATGGTACTCAATTAAAGAGTTTTGATTTGAAGAAGTCATTTGCTATAATTGGTAGAAGCTCATGACTCGTAGATTTTTTGGTGCGATTATGTTTTATTTCTTTTTGCCTGTCTTTTAATGGAATAGAGTGTGAACAAGCATTAATTTATGTTACGATTTCTTTCTACATATGTGTAGCTGTTTCAAAGTGTTTTAGCGTCTCCTTCTCATCTTATTACTTTACAGCCTCAAATAAAATAAGGAAGGTTGCCATGTTGCCTCAAATGCCTGATTAAATAAAAGATCGCGGAGCCAAATCTCGCAATTCCGAACAACGCAAAAACTGACGCATCCTTTTTGGGTCAAGCAAATATTCTTCAACTGGTTTACAAGTAAGACACTTTATTTATTATTCCCACAATTTTATGTTTATGCTGAGTGTATTAATAACTGCTTTTTCAATTTACACTGTCACAGGATTCACATTTTTGGACGGAATCCAAATGCATTCGGCGAACAAAATTAATTTGAAGCCACTTAAAAAGCTACTGTTATCCACGAGTCGAGGGTGACGTCAACTAATGGTGTAATCAGTAGTGGTGAAGCAGCGTTGTGAATGTGGGATGACTTGTGTCAAGGACTCCAGGGTACACGTGGTCATAAAAAAACGCAACTGTTCCGAATTAATGTTCCAATTACTTTATTTTACTACACAGTTCACCGCAACTATAAAATATTACACGCCTCATGGATTATTAGTATCGCTGTGAAATGAGAATAAAATAATATTGACAGTATCGGAATGTGTGACTGTGAAAATAAGCCGGGTGCTCGACATCCGCTATTTCCAGCCGCGACTTGTTTATGATAACAAGTCGTTGGAGAATTTGTGTTTGTTTATAATCTCTGTACTATAGAGTATACGATTAGTACACATTTCCACAACTATTATAATTATAACTGTGTTTTGATCGCATTCCCGCATCAAAAACTTGACAAATTATATTTTCTAGTCTCTTTTTCTGTTTTTGCATCTACTGTGTATTGTCTCTGCATCACCCTAAGGTAGACTGGTAGAAAATGCCCAAGGCATTAAGTCCGCCTTTGTACAGTTTTACTTGTGCATAAAGTTTTAATAAATAAAAAATAAATTATATACTAAAACTATCCTCGAGAACCACTCTATCCATTGGTGAAAACAGCATGAAAATAGGTGCAGTCGTTTTTGAGTTTATCGCGAACCGACAGACAGACGCGGCGGAGGTCTTTGTTGTCAGGTTTTTACTAATTTTTATTTATTTATCACCTGTTGGCTTTGCCATTACAGATAATAAATCTAATGCGACAAAGTAACTTAAAATATACTTAATTATACCTTACATGCTACGCAGTACGTGGTCCTTGTAAACTCACTCAGTGTACATGTGAATATGTCAATGGTCAGATAATAAATCTAATGCGACAAAGTAACTTAAAATATACTTAATTATACCTTACATGCTACGCAGTACGTGGTCCTTGTAAACTCACTCAGTGTACATGTGAATATGTCAATGGTATCCGCCACCGTGTTGAGAGTGCGCAGCGCGCGAGTCAACGGTGCGCGCCCCAGTAGGTTAGTGCGCGCACTCGGCACCACCTAATATAATAATTCGGATAATAATAATAACATATACCGACCGGTTGAAATGTTACATGCCAAATTACTGTCATGTAGTTGTGTAATAGCCAACCATCTCCCTAATTTGTGACTAACAATACATTAACATAACCATGTAAAATTAGGCAGGTTTCCTAACTAACCCCGCATTGTCACTGTTTTGGACACTAACTAGGTCAAAGTACAGTAAAGTCTCTGCTCAACACAAACAATAACAAAAGATTTTATCCCAGCATCAATTAAGCCTAATCTGCGTACACATGTAACCTTATCTGAGAACAAATAGATGAGAAAAACTGTGGCGTTGATAACGCACAGCTGATGGGGCAATGTGATACCGTTCCACCTAGATGATAGATACGTTGACCTAGTAAACAATTTGGTCAGTGGGTCGTCTTAGGGGTTTTGTCTAGATAAAACAAAACTGATTTCGGTTATCGGAAAGGTACTAGAAAGATTAAACTAAGCAATGGCAGTAGTTTTATCTAAGACAATCTCAAAAGCTCAAACTCAAAAGCATTTATTTCAATTACACCATACACAGACATATGCATGGAGTCATTGCAAATGGTGAAATGTCAATCTAGAAGTTCGAAAATCCTTCGATAGAGCTTATTTTCCTTACAAAAGGAACTGATGTACATAATTTTATGCATCTAGTCTTACCGGTTTAGTGTAGTTCAGTGCCTTGTCAGTGAAATAAAGAAATTAAAGATTTTTTTAAGTAGATCAATGGCTCTCATATACGACTTTCCTAGGTATTCAGAAACCAGAACACGGCATCGAAATAGATTCGATTAATATAAAACCGGACACTACAATCTATCACCCTCCTTCACCATTTCAATCGACTAAAACACTTAATCGGAGTGAGCTGGACTCTTTCGCAAAGGATAGGCCTGCAATCGCACTGGATCGCCAAATGTGGAAGGAGGGAAGGGAGGCCTTTGCCCTGCAGTAGGACAACATAGGCTTATAATAATGATAATATCAAGTATCTTGACTTGGCTCGCGAGGTTGTTGACATGTGGGATGTGGCGACCATTGTGCCGGTAGTCGTATCAGCCCATGGCTTAATTGCCAAGAGTCTTGACCAACACATGAGGAGGCTCTCGTTAGGCAGCTGGATCAAGGGCATGATTCAGAAAGCGGTAATCCTGGACACGGCTCTTATTGTTAGGAGGTTCCTCTCTCTGGAGCCCTGACCGCCGCCGGTAGCTTGGACCCTGTTCCCGATACTGGTTGGGCTACTATTTTTTGTATTTTGAAACACTTAAGTCTTTAACTTACTTAGTCTATTACTTACTTCATTTACAGTTAAAGAAGGACAAACAAATGAAGTGGCGAGTAATGTCGTATTACAAACACTATTATCATCATTATCGATAAGATTACCTACCTAAGATAACAGCACATCCATCACTATTACGAAATCATTCGTATGAACCTGAAGAAGAAACGATATCATCTTCGCGGACTGAATTATTTATTGAAAGAAGAAATATTATCTGCGTAAAGTTTATTCTGAGTACCCTTGATATGTCAGGAGATGTTCCATATTCATGAAGGAAGGGCTAGTCAAACTGAAATGTTTGGAATAAATCTTTTTGGAAGTGGAAAAAGAAAACTTAATAAAGATTTAGTAAGCAATCATCATCTGTGTCTAGCCTTTTCCCAACTATGTTGGGGTCGGCTTCCAGTCTAACCGGATGCAGCTGAATACCAGTATTCAGTAAGCAATGATGATCTAGAATTCATTTAAAGTATTTTCAATTCGTATAGAGCATCGTGGTGATTATGATGATCGCTGACAGCTGGGGAGTTGTTCCGCCACTTATTATCCTAACTAAAACAATAGAAAGTGGCGAAGGATGGGCGTCTAGGAGGGGCCCAAGCGCCCTTCGCCACTTCGGGACCACTCGGGACTATCTTATAGTAGTTTTGACGTTCAATAGATGCTGATTCTAAGCCTAATTAAAAAATGAGAAAAGAAATTCTGTTTGTTACATTCTAAACAGTATTTTACTTGCAAATCACATCGGAATCTCAGTCTACAACGTATTATAATGCCAAATAAACAAAACAGCACGTGTTTTTTTATAGCTCAACCCAGTTAGATTTATCTGCAAACGTCTGCTTCCCAAAAATAGATCGAATTAAAAAAGTTTACATTAACATTTGATCCGAGAATGTTGTCTATGTCAAGATTCTTGTGTATGAAGAATTAATATTTATAAAAACAAAGTAACTCCAACATAATTAGCTGCGATAATGATATCTTCACTGTAAACAATGTCAAATGAGTCACAGAGTGAAATAACTTTGAGTCTGTATGGCTCAGATAACACACACATACGCGGAGATATGAAAGGACTATTGTACTACGCGGCGAAGCTATAGAGGCGGTGGACAAATCTTTTGATAGGTTTTTGACCATTTTACTGCCACGATAGGCCTCACTTTTATTGCGTTCTTTCCTCTTGGTTTCTTGGCGTTGACTCTTTTAGACAATACGCCACATTGGCCGATGGCATATTGACAATTCCCTTTTGATTGATTACTTACTACGTTAACGATACGCTTGGAGAAATGCGAATTGAAATCCAGCCAAACGGGCCAATGTTACGATTGTTGTGTAACGATAATAATCCTACTTTCCAAGAAATAGGCCAAGAAACGTATTAACTGATAATATATCTACACCGGTAGATATAACGCTTATTACATACGTCTATTGTGACAGAATGAGCAGATATCTAGACATTGTGTGTCCAAAGCCTTAGCGAATTTTTATGACCCAATTTGGGTACATTTGACCCGAGAATATCGTCACGAAATAATGCATTCCGTTCACGTCCTGCGGTTTTAAACGCATTCTGTTCCGACATGTCCTCGTTGGAGCTATAAAATACAGTTACAGGCCGTATAGGAAGCCGTAATGTCACCACAAAAGAAACATTTTAGCTGGTAGGTATTACAAGAGGACTCTTCATTTGACGATCAGTAATTTAGAAGATGAATGAAGATGCGAGTCGTTTTAAGTTGTAATGGCATGACTTTGTTTAGCGCCTAGTGCTTGACGTATATCTCGGTAAAAATAGACACGTGTGTTCTCGCTAGTAAACGCGAGCGGACTAGCAAAGCAAATGTTTCAGAAAGACCGATTCCGCAGATTCTAGGGAGTTGCCTGACACATTTCTTGGCAGTTGGCACTAAGCACGACCTAAACTTAGGTGTTGTTTCAAGTCCAAAATAATGGTGTAAGTGCAATATTAAACCCTTAATCACTTATTTAGTTCTAAGATGTAGATCTAAAGCTCTGTTAGTAACAGGACTATTGTTTAGTACAATGATCTCTGTTAAGAGTCTGCGGTTAGCGATGGTCGTTATAAGGCATCTGCGGTCAACTTGAGGTTTCACACAAACGAAAGCAAGAGAGGAGGAAATATTTAAATACAAGCTGCGATGTTGTTCGACTTCGTAGTTTGAAGATCTTGTTTGAAAAAATAATGAAAGTAGGGAGAGGGAGGGCCTTGGATGAATGGGTTTTCAATATAGATAAATTACGAACTATTTAGCTAGATCGACTAAGCTAAGAAAATAGCAATAATTAACAAAATAGTTGCCCCAAATCAAGACTGTTTTATTCAAAGTGATTTGAAAATTGGAACATTTTGACCGTCTTTATTACAAAAACAGTCCCAAAAAGGTTCAACCTTCTTCAAGGTTCCTCTTGTTCAACTACAAACTCATTCACAACAATGCGAATACTATAAACTATAGTTGTGTGTGAATATACAACAACGTCTCTCTAATCAACACAATCAAGCCCGAGTATAATTCAGTAATTGCTAAGATTTTTGCCGTCGCAGAAATAAGCATGAGCTACATAGTTAATTGGGGCAATTGTTGCAGCCAGCAATTATGTCAATGTTTTAGATAGTACATCTGTGGGTGAGTTATTTGAGGACAAATTGCTGGACATTCACGAAGAAATATTGGAGCAAATTGATGAGGTGTCGCTTCAAGGACTTCGCTGAGAATAGAGATTGATGCGGTTTTTATTGGGTAGCGTTCAGCTGACCAAGTTTTGACAAGAAGATTTAAGACCCAGATATTAAATAAGATGTCGTTAATTCAAGTTTATCCTGAACTAGTCTTTAATGAAATAAGTACTATAGTAGCAGTAGTTGTTTTCTTGAACCATGTTTGCCGCCTTTTCTTGCTTGCAAAGAAACTTAATTAGTACCTCACCTTCTTACTCGTTGGTCATTCATAAGCACCTAAGCCCAACTCGGCAATCAATAAACCAGAATTAATAGACTATTAACATATGGAATCTGTGCACCCATACCCGGACCCTAAAGCCTATAGGCAGGCACCGATAACCTCCCGTAATTGCCTACTTAAAGTCCTCGGTAACGCCAAGCGGGACTTGCGTCTATCTGAGAACCAGCGGTGCATCTAAATGGCATGTTTAAACGAGAAGTACCCTGCTCGGGCATACTGCGAACGAATACGATGGAAAGTTATGTTCACGCGTTAGTCTTTGTGGTTATGGCCTCATTGGGTGTAAGCTGGGATTTAACGAGGGTCATCTTTGACTAAGGTCTGCAATTCACCAAAGCGGAGACGAGCGGAGATATGCAAGATTCGACCAATCACAGGAGATACGGCAAACGTGCTGTTAGAGTTCAACCAATGTGATTGGTCGGTTCCCGCACGTTCCTTGAATTATTGGTTAGGATGCATGGAAATTGTACGAATCTTGGTAACCAAACGAGTGGATATAATGGGTGCTTTTATACTATTAATGGCAGGCTAGAAAAGGCCGAGACATTACAAAACCGTCAGGTTCCGGTTTCTATGCAAAATGGAATCATGACTACAACTTCAAAATATGTCTTGAAACGAGAGATCCATAGATTAAGTCACGGGCGAAGACACTGAAAGTATTAACAGCAATCATTTTAGAGACAGATCTGCTTATCAAAACTTATATAAAACATTGCTGCTGCAGTGTGCTTAAAATAAAACAGTGTTTATCTGCTTATTTTCATCAAATTCGAATACAAAGACTAGGCTATCACTTCCCATTCCTATTTCCGTCTCTTCCTACTACGCGGGCCGCATTAGCCACCATTAACAAAATATACAGCAAACACGCACAACCGGCGCCGTATAAACAACCTGTTAATTAATATAGTATTCTAAGCGCTGGCCGTAGCGGAAGTTTTGGTTTAGAAGCTAATGGTGTTCGCTGATGGATTCTTACGAAACAATGGCGGGGTAAATAAGAGATTCGTAACCAGGGAGTAAGAAATTACGTAACAGCTTTGCACGGATCCTGTAATCTTAACCATAAACTTTTCTGCTATCTTATCTGGCACAGCCATGAGGCACACCTTTCTATGTTTCTTCTATTTTCCTGTATATCCTGAAAAAATATGTTTATGTCTACGTCTGCGCTAAATAAATATATTTTCTTACTTTCTTTTTGCTTTCAATCTAAATGCTTTGAGGATCCTTTGACGGAAAGATTTCTCTTACTAAAAACTTACTTTTGGTAGGTTGGTTCAGAATTTGCAAAGTAATCAATACCACAGCGTCTCAGAAGACTGGTTTCGCAGTATGTACCGTTTGGTCAAAAGCTCGTATACTCAGAAATACACATTCGAAGCGTTTCCAATTGTGAAAGTGTTACTCAATATTGATGCAGGTGCGCTTGACTATATCCAGCCGACGTTGTTTTCTGTTCTCCATCCATTCATTTTTGCAACAGGACATTCATTCATTCACGGTTGTTTCTCTTGTTAGTGGCGTATGATGAAGATTTCATGTAATGAAGTGAGAAATATCGAACTTCGAAAAAATCCTGCCAGAATTCTCTCAGATTTTGTGCGACTCATGCAATTTTGTGTACTGTTTCTGATATTAATATTACGCTACGTATGTTTTGGCCAATTTAACAGACACAAAAGTACTGCCTTGTCATTGAACTGACCTACCCAGTACACAGTCATAACAATACCTAGTTTAAACAGTTTTTGGTACATAAGATCTCAACGCAAAAATAAATACCCGGTTGCGTCATTCGCTTAACCTGCAAGTCAAGTGGTTTTTATGAGACCCGCCATGATGAGGTGTCTGTTATACGACAAATTTTAAATACGACTTTATTGCAGCTCTTGAGTTTGCAAGGTTGGATCTCGGAGACTCTTGAAAACGGTTTTTAACCGACTTCAAAAAAGGAAGAGAGTTTTACAATTCGTCGAAATCTTTGTTTTTTTTTATGTATGTTCACCGATTTGGAAAATTCTTTTTTTGTTTGAAAGAGTATACTCCCAGGTTGGTCCACTAGAAATATTGCCATGATCTGATCATGGACTTCAGAGATATGGACCGGAACTCTTCAATAATAGACAGTAAATCTGTCGTGATTGCTGCAATCGCTTGGATGTTTATTGTTTACACAACATCATACATAACATAACATGACGCCTGTATGCTCTGAGGAGGTACACAGATGTGTACAGTAGTAGAAATTTAACATAGCTAACTAACGAAACTAACGAAATGTGGGTACATATCAACAGTTCATGGGCCTATCCCCAATAAAATGAAATTTAACATAGCTATGTTAAATGTCATTTTATTGGGAATAAGCCTATTATCAAGAAATGTATGTTGACGATGTAAAATAAATGCATTACAAATATTTGTATATGATATCAAAACTAACAATTGAGAAATAAAATAAAAAATTGCAAAATATAAAACCGACTTCAAAAACATAAAAAAGTGAAAAATAACTTTAGCTTCAGAAGTCGGTGACCAAAAAACTAAATCAAACAAACAAAGTCACTGACTGCCGACCGTCTTTTTTTAATTCGGTTTTATTTTTTGCAAAAAAAAGTTTTTTTATAGGAAGTTTATACTTAGTTGTGCGAGACATACTTACATCCATAAGATATTAAGAATGACTCATATTGAGATTCATATTTCCGGCAGACTGCAGTGGTAAATCAGGGTAGTCTTGAACATTGTTCTCGTCATTTCTGATGGGATCGACAGGACTCGTGCGAGACTCGGCCTAGCGATAGCATTTTGCAGGATTTTTGCTTTACACCCTTTCGTTAAAATCAAGTTCTTCTAAAAAAACAGACAGATTTGTTGCTGGAGAGTTTTATTCCACCACTTCTTCTTCCCAACCAAAACACTAGGAAGTAGCGAAGGACGAGCGTTTCGGGGAACTGCTTTACGTATTTTTTAACGTCTATAAAGTGCTAGCTCTCAGCCTACTTTGAATAAATGACTTAATTTTGGACGATCTTCGAGAAATATCGTGTAGGTACATAGTGTCTTGAATGAACAACTCATTGCTCTACATACATGATCTTATCTCAATAACGACATGTCAGGGCACTAGAACGTTGTTAACAACTTTTTATAGTAATAAATAAACAGATGTCCAATTTGTTAAATTAAATCATCGATGACGCGATTGCACCGGAACCGATGATCTAATCAGCTCGGAACCCGCGGAGGTTAAATGTTACCAACCTAACATTATCACAAATCATAATCAGTATGTAATGAAATTGATAACATGACATTATTTCTAATTAGGTCAATGATATGTCTTATTGTACATAGGCCGTTATCAATAATTTCCCACCCATCTTGATGCCTAGTAAAACTCATTACCTACGTCGATTTACAGTTTCTTTTACAGATTGTTTAGCGTCTCATGGTAATTGATAAAATTAAGATACTATCCGCAATGGGCCTGTGTGGTAGACCACAGAGAGTATGGTATTTGTCCTAGCATTGGGAACTTCATAGCCTGGCTTGAGCAATGATGTGGTGGATGACCAAGAAACCATGAGAAATGTTAGCGTCAGTCGAGTCACGTAAAAACTACACAAACGAGAGCAGCGCAGTAAAATCAAACGACTTCGTCAGGCAAAACATAAAAATCAAATCAAATGTGATTCGCACCAGCCATCGTGCATTTATAAATGGAGCATTTTATATTGGGTAATTCACAAAAAGTGTTGACATGATGTCATCAGGAAACCGCGGCCATCGTCGGCCATTGTGGCCCATTGCTTATCACGGTGATGTCACCGTCTAAAGGTCGAGGTTAGAATGAACTTGATTTTTAAATATATTTTTTTAATAGACTGACTGTTAGTTAAAGGTTATTGACTGAAGAAGTTGCTGATAATGTTGTTTATGGTTTTCTTTACTTTTGCTGATAAGAGGACCAGAATCTGTCAGTAGCAAAGTTAAAATCACAGTGTTCAAGGTTCTACCAGCATTGACAGTTAAAAGTATATATGGCAATAGTGACATAAGCACCACCAAGGCTATACTACACAACAAATGATCAAGGAAGGCATTGTGGACGGTTCCTTACTTTGTAACAAATAACAACACCATTATTATAAAATGATACATGAGAAAATATGACTTGTTTTAGATACTTTGTTGGTTGATACTATGTGGTAAAATAATCAAGTTGTATGTTTGTTATCTTTTTTATTCCATTGAGTAAAGAAGAAGGCAGACCACTAATAAATTGGTAAATTAAATTTAATAGTGGTCCGCCTGCTAAAAAGGAGAGCAAACTGAGATTTTTTGAATTTCAATTCATTTTTGTTCTCTAGCATAGATTTTTCCTCACATTCACTCTAACAAAACTTGCTTGACATGGGATGATTAAACAACTACTTTATTATAATTGTAGTTTTTACAACACCCAATCCCAGAATAGATTTCCAGTGATGGGTAATCCTTTAAAATAACCATGAAATCAACTGTGTAACCCTGAAATGGCAAATAATTTACCTTAGTTTATCCTCAAATCACCTCATGATAAGGTTTTGTCACAAATTATGACTATTACACAGCTAATAATAGTTCTCTTATCCTCATAGTACATGAACATAGCAGTTTATAATATAAATACCTATTACAAAATAAGAAACAAGCTGCAAATAAGTATGAAAACAATTGGTTTTTAAATGATTGTATAGTTTTGTTCAAACTTTATGGCAGCTCAGATGTTAGCTGCGAGTGACGACATGCCCAAATTTAACGGTTCAAACTTTGTGATGGCTTGTATCAGCGGGCGCAGAGCATGCATCGTATTGACTATATAATGCACAGACCGTCACTTGCAGTTAACTTCCAAGCCACCATAAATTTTGAACAGAACTATAGTATGATTACCTTCTAATTTTGGGTCATGTGGCATTTTGTAAATAATGTGTGGAATGGGTATTGATCTTTTTCCTCTGTGATTTTTTAGATCAGATTTCAAAGTATCTATCAATATAACAGAAATGTGACTGGAGTTAGGTCTGAAACCTTCTTTCCTGTACATCCCGCACAACAATTACACCATGCAGGATAAAATGAAGCCGATATGATAAACCTGTGACAGTTGCTACTACATGTTTTAGTGCTATCATCACATAAAAATAGAACATCAACCAAAATATTATAAGTTTCTACTGCTGGTAGACCTAAATTATGAATACAGAAAATTATTATGGGAAATGGGAAAGCAGACGACTGCCTCGTTGGTCGAATGTTCGCAAACACGACAGCTGAGCATGAGGTCCTGGGTTTGATTCCCAGGTCGGACAAAGTGCTATTGGGTTTTTCCATCAGGAATTTCTTGGGACTTAAAACTTAACTGGCAAAATGTGGGTGTACTATTTGGTACACCTCTGCCTAACCCTACGGGGATTACAGGCCTGATGTTATGTTATGGGAAAGGAGATTACTAGAATCAAAAGGTGAAATTGATAGACATTTACATACATTACAGTAGAACAAAAGTATCCTTTTCTGCACAGAGTAATCACTTACAATACCAATGAATTAAGTTGTTGCTAAAACTAAATCAGAACATAAATCTTTGCTTTTATCAAACTTTTTGCCATGAATGACTAAGATTGTTGCTTTATTAACATTGATATCAATATTAGTAATTAGTCCAATTAACAAATGTTATGCTAATGAACTTATTAGACAATTAGCTAAAATAGTATTAGATTCTGTTATATAGGTGATTAGGGAGAAAAAAATAGTTTTCAAAATTCAATATTCTAGTTCTAAATGTTTTATTGCACTTTCTTGGCTCCATTATTTAATCACCTGATTTATATGAGGCTTAAACCATTTAATGGTATTATAACGGCGTTTACGAGTGAGTAAGTGCTTCTAAAATATCAGTAGCCTCCCAAAACATTACCTAGCAGTCTAAAACTACATTTAATTGTCCATAAAAGTGCAGCGTCGTAGAAACGTGCCAAAGTTGTAAACAGTTCGCGGCTCACGAGCTGCCTAACTGGCCAAAAGTGGGACAACCGGCACCGCGCCCAGGACCCCGCCCGCTCACCGCGAACGCATTCCAATAAGAAAAACCACTTTGAATACCATCCAAACACTTTACAAAAACAACAATAAGTTTCTCAACACCTTTTTTACTCCACTTTATACCACTTAACAACTTCGCAACATCTACAGAGCGACAGGAAACGCAAAAACAAGCGATTGCTACCTTCGTATGTTCGTAACTTCGTATGCCGATAGAAAACAGAATTCTAAACTAGTTTTCAATGAGAACTTCATAAAAATTACCTGTTGATCAACAAGATCCCATTAAACACTGCACCGGCGACTCCAGAGACCTGTAGATTTTGCACTCGATGATTTTCAGCACGTAAACACAACGCAACGGTCTCACAAAAGGGAGAACTGGTAAAAACACAACCACGAATCCACCTTTAGACGCACTGTATCACAATACACCTTTTGTGTCCGGTGATGAGTTTATTATGTGAATAATTCGCACTCGGACTGTCTACAACAATTTTCATTCATCGCAAGGTGAAATCATTCGAGACGAGTGGCAGTTGGTGAAGAAACTACGAGCGCGGGCGACAGAGAGCGCGCGCGTCATCCGCCATATTGGAGGATTACGTCATTTTGTCGTTACTTTTTTTTTAGAGCATGAGTAAGCTTCGAAAACTAGTTCTTCTACTTAATAACGGCTTATTCTACACTGTTCGCAACTCTTGCAAGTGTATCCGAACAAACCATTCATTTTTCAATTGATTTCATTCGGTAATTTAGTTCATTCAATTCTTGTGTTACCATTTAAAGAACAGTTTCCTTTTTTTATGGGTCAGGAAAATTTTGTTATTCAGGTATTAATTCTATTATTCTAATCATAAGCATTGGGTCAAAACAAAATATCTAGAGAAATTATTAATGCAGTTTTCTTGAACCTAAAAAAATAATTTGAAAGTTGGTTGTTCCTTACACATTTCTAAGAAATTAAATTAATAATTCAATAATAAAGGTAAATTTTGGTTTAGGAATTGGCAGCCCATTGTATTAGTGTCAAACGAAGCTGTCAAAATTGATAATATTGAGTATTTGTCATCGTTTTGTTGTTTTCTAAATTAAAACATCACGACAATAATCCATTATTCTATTAAGATTTATTAGTACCCGAGTTTGAGTGCATTCATCTCTTTAAAGTTATTGTTTCAAAATGCAAGGTAAAGTTGGTAATCCGTTGAGTTTTTAATCGATTTTCGTTTTCCTTAAATAATATTTATTCTTTTACAGACACAAGGCCCGAATTATATGAGGAAGTAAAGCTATACAGAAACGCTAGGGAACGTGAAAAGTAAGTAAAATAACTGTTTATTTTATTATATTGAATATATTAAAACAGATATACATATAATTTCATCGTTCGTGAAAATTATGTAGCATATCCCTGTAATTCTGAAAATGTAGCATGAACTTAGTATTTCCCATCATAATCACATTGTCAGCCAAATGACTCCCATGGTCTTACAAATCGCCCATAAGTTACAAATAGGTACAATGGACATTTTACATTAAAAATAAATATACAACTATACTTGTTTCCTAATTCCAGGCATGATAACATGGCAGAGTTATATGCTGTGGTCAGCACACTGCAGCACCTAGAGAAAGCCTACATGAGGGACTGTGTGCGTGCGCAGGAGTACACCGCGGCTTGCAGCCGACTGCTTGTACAGTACAAAGTGGCATTCAAACAAGTGCAGGCCGATGAGTTCCCCAATATTGAGGCGTTTGTGGCCAAATATAGGGTAAGTTAGGTTCAAAAATTGATTGTATTTTGAAACTAAACATTGGTGCCGATTCCCTTGTTTACAAACTAAACTAAATTTAAGTTCAGTGCTTCTTTTTCTTTCTATTTCATTAAGAAAAGGACAGAAGATAAATTTAAGTTTAGTCCTGTCAAATTCAGCGCCTGACACAAGTTTAGACGTGATTAAAAAGTTGACTACTAAAATTACATGAAATTACGTCAGGTGCTGACTAATTTGACAGGACTAAACTAATATTTATTTTCTGTGAAATGAAAGAAAAGGATTCAGTCAACTTAAATTTAGTTTAGTTTGTGAACAAGGGAATCGGCACCAATAACTTTTATTTATAGGCTTAGTATTAACCGATTATGCCCATTTTCAGTAATATCTAAATACTTAAAGCCACAGTAAGTGCGCACTGTCAAATCTTAAATCTCTACTCAGTGCAAGAGTTGAATCCAGCAGCAGATTAATTATGCATTACAATTTGTTTAGTAGTTACCATTCATCATCTTCCTGCCCTTGTCCCAACTATTTGGGGTCTGCGTGACACATTTTCTTCCATTTTCCTCTTTTAGATGTCACAGCATCATTTACTCCTTTCTCGTTCATATCCTCACGCAATCCATCAATCTTTTCTTTGGCCTCCCTCTCCTTCTCCATCCAACAACTTTCATGTCAATTACTCTTTTAATCACAT
Organism: Lycophotia porphyrea; assembly: GCA_950005105.1. Lineage (NCBI taxonomy): Eukaryota > Metazoa > Arthropoda > Insecta > Lepidoptera > Noctuidae > Lycophotia > Lycophotia porphyrea. The sequence continues at coordinate 15,278,702 of OX465406.1, forward strand.
TGTCAAACCAGCCATTAATAAACTATAAATAAATAAAGACCCTGCTTAATTGTGTAGGCAGAAAGTATTTAAACTTTTGTGAATGTGTCCCTGCTAACTATGATCATTCGTTTGTAAAACCTTGATAAGACATTTTTTTATGCAAACATCTTATATAAACATACAATCTCAATGTAAATATGAACCATGAGTAAGATAAGATTAAAGTGGAGAGTAGTATTGCGCATTTGGTAGCATGCTGGCTGCCTCTGCAGCTTGCAAACTATTCATTAGGCTAAATCGGTAATTATCTTTAATAACCCAGATAAAATTGAAGCCTCAAAAAAGCTATTGAAAAATCAATGTCAAACCATCATCATCATCATTCTCCTGCCCTTATCCCAAATTTATTTGGGATTCATGTAGCATGTTTTTTTTTCTTCCATACTTCTCTATACCTTGTCATCTCATCAGACACAGCTTTGCTTGCTATATTATCTTTCTGAGAGCCCAATCATTGTATTTTTGGTCTTCCTTTTTTATTCCATTAGCACCAAGAGTTTTTTTGTCATGGTTGACAACACTACACCAAAGTCAAACCACTTATTTCAAATTTGTCTTTAAAGGATTTTTTTGCTTTAAATGGAAATAGAATTGATTCTGTGGAGTTCAATACCAACTTCTCAGTTCGCTGATCATTATAATTTGAATCTAATCAAAGGTCATCAGAAAGCTTAAAGTCACCCAAAGGGCAATGGAGAGGGCTATGCTCGGAGTTTCATTGCGCGATCGAATCAGAAATGAAGACATCCGCAAGAGAACCAAGGTTACCGACGTAGCCCGAAGAATTGCCAAACTTAAGTGGCAGTGGGCAGGGCACATTGCTCGTAGAACGGATGGCCGATGGTGCCGTAAAGTTCTGGAGTGGCGACCGCGAACCGGAAGACGTTGCGTTGGAAGGCCTCCCACTAGGTGGACCGATGACCTGGTGAAGGTTGCGGGGATCCGCTGGATGCGAGTCGCACGGGACCGGTCAATGTGGCGACACTTGGGGGAGGCCTATGTCCAGCAGTGGACGTCTTTCGGCTGAAATGATGGTGATGATGATGAATCAAAGGTCGAGTGAATCGGTTTCTTCTAGGCAAGTGTGCTGCACCCTAGGTCACCTCACATCCCTTCATATCAGGCAAGTTCGGTCATATGCAAGCCTGTTAAGAATTTAAAGAAAAGAAAAAACTAGTAGCCTCCTCGCGAAGGTAGTTCCATATGGTGAAGACTCGACAAGAAACTCCTTATATAAATATGTTGTGTCTCTTTAGTCCGCTTACTATTGTTATAAAGAAATCGTTGAAATTAAATTTATAATATAAGATAAGATGTGTAAATTCCTTAGCTTATAGCAAATAAGTTTTGTTCTAGATACTACCTTTGTTAACCTGGAACCTATTATATTTTCCAGCTGGACTGCCCAGCTGCTCTGGAGAGGATAAGAGAGAACAAGCCAAACCTGATCAAAGATGACAAGGGCAACACCAACAAATATATTGCTGAGATTGTGTCTGTAAGAAGTTTTACTATTAATGTTGCCCTGTTGAAAGAATAGCCATGCCATGTATATTATAATTGTAGTCAGTACCAAAATCCTCTCCTAAAGTCTTTTAATTAATGAATCTTATCCGTTTAATCAATTAATCCTTTACCAAGTATTTTTAAGTCTGCTTACAGTCTATCTGACCTTGACATCCTAGTTACTGGGTAAATTTGGGAAGACTGGTTGTCAGACTTTCTGGTCTTAACCTCTAAGCCTTCAATGATGCTGTTCCACAAACGATGGGGCACTTAATATCGTGTCCTGTGTGTCCTGTTTTTTGTTCACTACAGGAACTGAAGGACGTTACTGAAAGCGCCAAATTAGTAGCTGAGTTCTGCGCCGACACAATTTAGATTGCCATCGACACGCTTCTTTTTTTTTTTTGCGGTTGGAAAATCGTCACATGACTTCTCCCGCTCCGGGCAGAGCGGAAGGGAGTGTCAGACTTGTACTGACTAAAACCCATCCATGTTCACGCTAAGGAGTAGATTTAAGCCATAAATTGCAATCACCAAACTGGCATGGTTATATTAATTTACTCTTTTACTATGAATTGTAGTGCTAGTGGCTCTGCAGAACAGAGCCTTGTCTTTTGTTGTGAGTCTATACCAAAAGATTACTCCATACTAGTTAGCATTCATCAGTCAATCTCATTACTTGAGTTGTAATGTCTCTAACCTGTGGTACCAACATTAATTTTCACATTTCTTTCCCCACAGCTATTCATAACTCTGATGGACAAACTACGGCTTGAGTTCCGCGCGATGGACATGATACAGCCAGAGTTGCGAGACCTCCGCGACACCATGGACCGTCTCATCATGTTGCCTGAGGACTTTGAGGGCAAGACCAAGGTAAAAACTTAACGTTATTCTTAAAAAGTGAGAAAATTATTCAGAAGGTTCTTAAAATCTTTGCTCATAGGTACTCGTATTTCATATTTGCCCTTCCAAATACTGAATACACCGGTTGAGCGATATCGAACGCATATTATGAAACATCAGACCTGGTACAATTTGAGAAGTGTGACTTAGTGTGATGACCTTAAAGCTAGGCCACCTTCAGCTATAATTTCCTCAATGGTATTCTGACATGTTCGCTTTGTGCTCGGAGTTTTTCGGCCAAAGTTGGATATGGCCACTTGATAGAGCAGCACACCAAAGCTCTCGAAATAAACTCCCTAGAAAGCCATCGAATGCAGTCGCTGTGGCCGTAATCGGCTAGATGGCATCATCATCATATTTCGCCCCGAAACTACAGGCTAAAACTAAAGCTTATCTCAAACGCGATACGAGACAATAGGTTTACTGGAAACTACGGGCTTGAACAGTGGCGTGGCATTCCAATAATTAAAACCTAATGAGGGTTATCGCGCTTGAATTCGCCGCTAGAGGCGTTAGTGTAGAGTAAGGTCTTCAGAAAATATCAGATGTCACGGATTTTTACTAATGCATTTAGATTGTAAGGAGCAAGCTACGATCGAATTCCCCCAAATACCCGTACTTGGAGGTATTATTTTTATGTGCTTCATGCTTGCTAATTTTATGAAGAATTTTGTAAATACTTATTTAAAGTTACTATGGTAACTTTCAAGTAGTATACTTTCAGATACTAAGAACTATTAACGGATTTTGATGACAATTTAGAGTAATATAACAGTGATATTGTGTAAAAAAAAAAAAGAATTTACCTGGGTGAAGCTGCGAGCGAAAGCTAGTTCTTAAATAAAAGTGCTAACAGAGACTGTTCCTGACGTCACATCGGGCCACACACCGCACCGCGATCGCGGACTCCCCGCCACCTCTCACTCGCTTACTCGCTGTCATTGCGCGTGCGCACATATATCGGTTGTCTAAAAATTACCCAAGAAATACAGTCAGTCATTACGTTCAAGTAGTTTTATTCATTCAAGACCACCAGCAGCACACCTGGAGCTTGATACTCAACAGATACATACTCTCCAGTGGCGCCATCTGGTGGCCAAAATAACAATACGCTCTCTCTGTGTGGGGCGAGCTTTCCGTGACCAAGGCTTAAAACCAAGTCAAGATAAGAACAAGACAAGATCAAAATCAAAATCAGGATGATAGATGAGGATGAGGATTTAGATCGAGTTCAGTCAAGATTTAGATCCACCACTTCTAAGTGTAGCATAGCTTTCTCTTCTATTGTCCTCTCATAACCCTTCCCTCTACACTCCAGGTACAAGAGTGGGTAGACAAGCTATCAGAGATGTCTGCGTCCGACGAGCTGTCGGAGAGCCAGGTGCGCCAGCTGCTGTTCGACCTGGAGACCGCGTACGGGGCCTTCAACAAGTTCCTGCACAAGGACTGAGTTTGTTGCTGTGAGGTGAGCATTCCTATGGGTCAGACTTGGTTGACTACTCGTCCGACTACACAGATACAGCAACCCATGTGCTTCTATTCTACCCGAGGTTCAAGGTTGCCTCATATAGGGTACTTCGGTAACCCAACTCCGCGCGATCATCAGTAACACCAAGGCATTAAAAAAATATATATGAAATACTCGCTGACCCGCGCAACTTCGTTTGCGTCACATAATGCAATTAAATAATATTTCGACTATTAGTACCCTTGTGTGTCCCACTGTTGGGCAAAGGCCTTCCTCATATCCTTCCAGGTACTTTTCTCCTGCCTAATCTTCTTTACTTCTGCCTAATCTAACTGATTATTCTACTTACATATTAATATTTCTTGTTCCAGGTGCGACCCGGCTCAAAAGCGTTGTGTATATTCACCCGTAGCTCGTTCATGTGATTATATTAAAACAATTATCTTGTATGTAAACTATTGTCTCAAATGTACTATTTTAATATTTTACCCTTGCATATTCGATTCATAGAAATTATAATTATAAAGATTTTTGGTAATTCAGTGTGACCAGTTGACTATACAATGTCCTTTTTATGATTGTTCATAACGAATCCCCAATTTATGTTATGTCAATCTGGTGTTAACAAAGAAATCGGCTGTTCCATACATTTATGCACACTACGTTACTCAATAAAATGTTTGGAACAGCTGATTTCTTTCTCGATTTCATGGTTCGTCCCATTTTCGTCATATTAAAAGTTGTTTACAGTGATGAGTATATGATCTTAATAATGCCTACACGAAATTCTAACAGGTAATTTTTAAACACCTTATACAGGGTGTAAACAGACTCTTCACGAAGCCACAAAAAAAAAACTTATGAAAAAATTGGAACTTTGACCCCCAATATCTCCGTAACTAAAAGCTTCCCAGGTATGGTCTGGAACAAAAAAATGATCGCAATGACGGGGAGAACAAATGCCTTTCGACTTTGTTAAGAGTCTGTTTACACCCTTTATAGTTGAGTATGGGTCTTTTATTGATCTTGTTTTTTCAATATTATTATTATTATAGCTAGCCCATATTGTCCCACTACTGGGCAAAGGCCTCCCTCCATTCCTTCCAACGGTCACGATTCTGTGCTACTTCTTTCCAATTCTCAAAGAAGACATCCAGTTCGTCCCGCCATCTCTTATGTGGTCTGTCGCGACCCCGTGTCACTGTTTCAGGGCACCAATCCTGAGCTTTACGGGCCCACAGTTTGTTCGGCATGCGACAGACATGTTCCGCCCAGTCTCATTTAAGTTGGGCAGCTTTTTGAGCTACGTCAACGAGCACAGTGTGGTGTTTCGAACATGGTCTGTTAATTTTACACCTAAGATACTACGCTCCATAGCACGTTTTTCAATATAACTCCTAAAAACAGTTTCACAAATGTTCACCTACAGCACCCTCCTGACATTGCCATTCAAGCGCCAAAACAATGCAGCGATGTAACAAGATTTACTGTGTGAACATCTCATCAAGTCGACCTGCGGCAAGTCCAAATCGTTATTTTAAAATATTTATTTTGTTAAATATTTTGTTCAGTCCAGCATCAATGTAATAATGATAAAAAAAACATAATAAAAAAAATATTTGTCACAGTAATATCTTTAATTTTTAAATTATCACGAAAATATATGACAAGAGACCAACTAAATATTTCCACATTTTAGATCTCTAAATTGTTTCTGATATAATGAAATGTATGTTTTTATGTTAAGTAACTTCTGTATCAAATGTTTGTTAGCACTATGTTATAGACAATATTATGATATCGTTATATTTAAGCGAATTTATTACAAATACATTTTATATTCCACACCAATTTGTTGTTTTTCTGTGCTGCATAACATGGAAACTGCTGGACGGATTGTAATTAGACTTTTGTTGTTATACAGCTAAATACTCTTTCGAGGTTTAGTAGTCCCTACATTAACAAATTCATACATTCAAACAAAGCAAAAAAAAAAAAAACTCAAATTCAAGCAAGTTTGGTCGCATGCAGCCTGCTTGTAAAACGTAGAATCGGTTTTAACAATAATATTGCTTATCAAAAAGCAAGTTGCATTACTCGAAAAGCATTGTACAAAAATTAATTACCAATAATAATTAACTTTGGTTATCAAAATAATTTGAATACTACAGCTGTACCTGTTGTGCAAAATTAAACCTTAGTTGCTAGGAATTAAATGCTATTATTATTTTTATTACTTTGTAAGACAAAGAGATTATTCTGTGTCTAAATTTCCTTGTAGCCAGTATTAACTTACCGATTTTTTTTCTAAACACAGTTATTGTGAAGTTCAGAGTTAAATTAAACAAATACCTTGAATAAAAAAAAAATCTAGGCTAGTTTTTGTCTGTGATGAATTTTATCTGCAGATTGTGTTTGTCACTGGTTTTCTTTATTGCATTAATACATTATCAACAGGTAAGTAAGCAAAATTGCGGATAGCGTAATCAGCCTATAATGTTCCCTCTGCTGGGACACAGGCCTCGTTCTATGAGAAGGAATGGGCACCACGCGGGCCCAGTGCGATCTTCGAATTTTTGGTTCTAGGACATGCTGGTTTCCTCACGATGTTTTCCTTCACCGTTTTAAGAGCAATGGTGATGAAGTAAATTACACAAAGTAATGCGCCTGTCTGGCTTCGAACCTACGACATACTGCTCGTAAGTCGGGGCCGCCACCACTGGGCCACCGCTGCTCAACTTGTGCATATTATTCTACAATTGACCATTCATTCAGTACCCTTCTCATTTTATATTCATAGCTTTACATAAACTTACGTTTATCATTGCCTAAATCTGGTTGCACTGTTGGAATATAAACTCTTAGCGCAGAGCCGACCGTTGAAAATCCCTCAGATCCAGGATCCGTAGCTATCATTTAGCCACTAATGTGAGTAGCGCCTAGTATTTGTAGAAACGGGCAAACGGAACGGAAATAGGAAGAGCTAAAATAAAATTTGAAAACGATTAACAGTCTGCACAGAATAAGATTAGCCAGTTAACCTAGGCAAGCCACCTTTTTATCTTGTAGTCTTTCATCTTTAATTTTACCACACAGTGCACAATCAATGAATTCCAAAAAATTGACAAGAAATACTACCTGGTTTCTGAAGCCTACAACATGGCCCAGAATCTCTTTAACCAGGGCAGGGCCAACTACATCAGTTTAAAGAGCAAGTCGTTACGGAACATAGATACTTTCCTCGATCTCGTCTATATCATGAATAATGAGATGTCCAAGGAATTGAGGAGTGCTGTCCTGAAGTTCTATAAAGTGAAATATCTGCATGATTTCACGAACTATATTATAAGTATGGAGGAGGTATGTATTCCTCCCTATTTCCTTGTTGTAAGAGCGAAAAAACCTTTAACACAACTTTTTTTTTGTTCCAACTAATCCACACTCAAATATTACATCACAACAAATGCTTCTCATTTTGTTTTGCGAGCCAGAAGTAAGCCAAGACCAATGAGATAAGCAAGATTCGATCTGCAGGAGTCAGGGACCTACCGTACCTGACAACCTGACGAATCTGATACTACAAATGACCCAGGATTTCCAAATTACTTTGTCAAATTCTAAATCAAAATGCAAACGAAATTCCTGGGTCTAGGACCATTCCGGTGACTGAACTATACTTAGTGGTAGTTAACGTCGTATCTGAAAACCTGCATGAATTATAAATATTTTATCTCCTATCCTGCCTGACATTTCTCCCAACATCCTCAGATGATAGAAATAGTGGAACACTGCCTAATGGATCCCATGGAGAAGCTGGAGCAAATACGCTCGCAGTTCCACAGCGTCATCAAGAACTTCCAGGATGTGAGGAACTTCGACTCTGTTAACAAGTGCCATAAGGAACTGCCTGATGAAGTCGCTGCGGCTCACTGCTTGTTACACCAAGCTGTTCTGTAAGTATATTAAGAGTAGGGGAACAATACATGAACTACCTAGTAGGAATGGAAAGAGGGCAACACTATTTTGGGGAATACCCTAGATTTTGGATATTGCAAATCAAAAAAATAAAGAGTGAAGATGCCATTTATTCTAATTTGAGCTGGAATTAGTGATTTTATTGTGAGGAATTTGCTTTGTGGTTAACTTCTGTAAAAGTTTCACAGAAAATAGACAGTTCCAAAAAACTGATTTGTCATAATTTCTCTTTCTCTACAGATTCAATGAAACGATGCAAGAAAGTTTAGTAACAATAGTTGAAATAAAGACAAGGCAACACGCTCAAGATATGAATTCCTCGCTATACAATGTTCAAACGTGCATCAATGACTTTGTTCCCAAGTTCTTCGAGCAGCTAATGCTGGACGCATACACTGAAAAGTGCGGGTACCTGCGGGTTGTCAATGCGTCTATTGCAGATCTTGTCAAAGATAAGTGGATAGGTAATGAAACTGTGTTCCCAGAGAAATGGAGCCCTCTTGTGCGACTGTTGCAGGAGAAGTAAGTTTTTGTCTTGTTTTCACATATTTAATTGAACAGCAAACATTAAATCTGAAGCCCATGGACGTAAAGTTCATTTCTCAATATATTTTTTTTTTTTTGCAGAACTAAACGGCCGATAAGTGCCTTAGAAGAGCCATTACATTTAACACTTTTTGCAGCAAATCTTTCGGTGCAGGACGTTGTTAAGACTTTATATAAGAAAAAATAATTCTCGTATACTTCATAGAATAGCAGTTACTCTGTTAATTTAATTGTAACATAATATTATTACGATTGCCATTAGTAACTTTATTAGTCTCCGAATTGAAATAATATAATTTTACTATGATTTGTTTCTACAGCAGCAAACATGCTTATCGCAAAAGAAATAAAGCACGCTTTGCTCGTGTAACTTTTGTTTCAATTATTAAGTCCCCTTATCCGCATAGTTGACTTGATAACAAGGAAAAATTACGACTACCATACTACTAACGAATCATTACTAATGAACTCCTTGTAGTGATAGACTGTATGACACAGTTGCGTGTGCCGATGGCCAAGTCAACAAAAAAAAAGTTAACTTCTGTCAAAAAAACGCGCGGTTGTTGTTTCAGTTGTTTGTTTGTATAGTATAGATAACGTAGTTGCTGGTTGCTGTTCAAATCTTCATGATGTACCTATTCGTGAATTTTTATTAACCAAAAAAGGGCTTATAAAACTGCCAAGATGACCAAAAAAGCTCGTGAATTGCTCCAAAGTGAGCGTTCCTACGATGAACCGGATCGAATGCCTAGCAAAATAACCGTAACAAACTTAGATCTTATCATGTACGTGGTGGCAATTGTTGGTCATTTAGTGGACTTGGGTGTGGATATAAACATCGCTGTGAGATACTCCATAGACCAAAAGATGACGGAGTTCGGGTGGACGCTGGCGTTCATACTTGTACCTGCGTTTGTGAACACTGCAGTCTCTATTAGAATGTGAGTTCCTTTGTTTACCTGTCTCTTACACACTAACATAAATAGTACTGCTCTGTTACAACCTATCGGAGTTTCTGTTTCAGTTTCTGATTCGAGTATTTGACTAGGTAACTAAACAAACTCTAAATAAGGTAATTCTTCAGTGTAATGTAGCCATTGATAAATAAATGTAGCAAAATATTCCAATTTTAAAACAAAAGTAAGTCCTAAACTTCAATTATTCAGTTCAGAAACTGGTAATATTTTTAATAAATTGGTCAAAGGTTAGTGTAAATTCTGTCATACTATTCTATTACCAGGTTCTGCCTGCAACTTTGTTTGAATCACTGAGATAATCCAGGTTATAACTATATGTGTGCTAACATCGAAACCTATACAGCTGCTTTTGAAGGATTGAATAACAAACTACAAAATTTCACATTTATAATACTTTTTTATTAAAATAGTTTCACCAACAGCTTCTGTGTACAACAAATCAATTAAGTATAGCTTTTTACAGTCTTGTACTTACACAGTCACCAATTACTGGTCAATCAGCATTGACAAGAGCAGCGTTGGCCCAGTGGTGGCGGTCCTAACTTACAAACTATAAGTACATTACTTTGTGTAATTTATTTCATCACCACTGCTGCTCTCATGACGGCAAAGGAAAACATTGTGAGGAAACCGACATGTCTAAGAACCAAAAATTGGAAGACATGTAACATCTACCAAATGGCACTGGGCCCGCGTGGCGGATTATAGCCCATTCCCTCTTATAGAGAAGAGGCGTGTGTCCCAGCAGTGGGAACATTGTAGGCTGATTTTGCTTGCTTTTGCAGTAATCACAAAGATAAGTGATTATATTAAATTAGCACAAATAATATTCAGAGATTATCACTTGTATTTTTATCTTGTATTTAATTAATATTTAGTAGACAGTTTGTTGTACCCATTTTCCTTGATATAATCCCTTTGTGTTATTTTTATGATGTTCCCTTTCAGGATGATTATAAATTATTCACGCGGCACGATTATATTGTGGTTTTTGCAAATAATTATTTATAGTAAACAATGTGGTTTGCCTTAGTGTGCATTTGTAATGATGAAACATTCACATCCAAACACATTTTCTGATGAAGGTTTGACTAAGAGAAGAGACAGAAATAGAGAGCTACTCTAGTGATCTCTATTTCTCTCTTTCCACAACATATTATATGAGAATGCTTTGCCGGGGTTAAGCACAGTTACACCCAAACCATTTGACATAGTAAATAGTGTAAACAGACTCAGAAGCCGAAAGGCACTTGTTCTCCCCGTCATTGCGATCAGTTTTTTGCTTTCTCCCCGTCATTGCGATCAGTTTTTTGCTCTAGACCCGCCGACGGTCCTTCTAAACTAAACTAAACTAGATTTTTATAGGACACTCCGAAAGCTGAATTCCTAAAGATAATGTTCACGCCCAGAAAATTATGGCGATGTTTGCGTCGTCGTATGTGTGCGAACAGACTTTTTCGACCATAAAATTGCGGAAAAACTCAATCAGAAACCGACTTACTGATGAACACCTATTCGCGCTGCTGACAGTTACTTCGTCACAGCTCGAACCTGCTGCATTCGAAAATATGGGAAATCAAAAGCAATTTCATGTCTCACACGCCTACCGTGGCGGGGCCTTCGAATAAAAGTTAAATAGTAATTTTTAACATTTGTGCAAGTGTGTAATGCTATCAGTTCAATAATAGATCATTCGAGACTCGCATGTAATGTAGAATGTTCTCGTAAAGTAACCGACGTAACACTATTCAATCCATCCATCAGCACAATGTTTTGAGTGCGTTACATTGAGTCCTACTGTAAAACGTGGTTTTTCAGCCCAAAAAAAAAAGGTTGTCTCTCAGCACAAATTTTTGCGTAAAGTTACTTAGTTTGATGTACATAATGCTTGGTTGACGGCTTCGTGAAGAGTCTGTTTACACCCTGTATATGTACAAACAATAACTCAAATAAATTCGGTACAACCTTGAGAAAATACCACAAAAGTAGAACTAATAAGCACTTCTCTTATGTCTAGGTACTCTCTAGATAAGAAGCAGGACTCGTTATCAAATGAGTTCACAAAACGTAAGTGGCTCCGGATCTTCATCCTAGTATTACAAATGGCACCAATCCTGCGGTTTGCTGATGCTCTCATGTAAGGAGTTTGTTAAATTATTTCATCGATATTTAATATTAAAATGTCATAGTTATTCTCTTCTGTACTAAATGCAAAACTTCAGACTAGGTAATAAATGGAGTGCTAAGTCTGTTAGTCTGAGTGCTATACATACATACACTATGGTATAAACTTAAATAATATGAGTTGTAAGCCAAATAATCTGGTTACAAAGTAACACATATATTTAGATGTAAATTGGCTCACTGAGTTTTAGGAAAATCTGGATAATATCTGTTAAATAGTGGTCTTGTGGTCCAGATGGGTTCAAACTTAAGACTTTTCTACCTTTTGACCGCCACTGTCACATATACGTGACAAGGAAGCTCATGCCCTGTACGCCAAACGACATATTATAATATGTGACAAAATGGTAGGTGAAATTGTGGCTTGGCGTGGAGGGCACGCGCGTGCCTTTATGGTCTGGCATTCAAAAGGTTTAAGGATTATCACGCAGACTTTGTTCCTCCAAGTCCACTAAATATACGTGTATGTATTACAATGGTCTTTAGTTTTTTTGATTGATTTACCATAACAATATGTCATAAACAGACTCACAGACCACTGAATCTTATGTATACTAGGGAAGTTGCATCATTTATTCAGCAAACTAATAACAAAGATTACTTTTACAAACCGATCAGCTACGCAATCAAGTCCCGTCGCGCAGACCGGAGCGCAGACCAGGCAACCCAGCGGAAGTACTACAGACTGATGTTGAAGGAGGACTCGGATGCTGCTCTGCTGAGGATTTTTGAGTGCTTCCTCGAGGCCGCACCGCAACAAGTGCTGCAGACCACTTTTGTGCTTAGAGCTTACCCGGACTTTACTGGTGAGGTATAGAACTATGTTGTGTTAGGTTAGGAATTTGACGCCGCTCTGCTGAGAATCTTCGGGTGTTTTCTAGAGACGGTGCCGCAGCAAGTGCTGCAGACCAGTCTGCTTTACCTGCAAACTTCACCAGCAAACTCCGAGTTATTTATTTATTTATTTAACACTTCAAGTACAGAGGCGGACTTAATAGCTAGCAGCCGACTACCGGACGGCAGCGGACTTGTTAGCTCTCAACGAGCTAACTCGGATTTAGCTGGTGAAGCTTGTATTGTATTATACATGAAATTGCGCATACAGAGCTGGTGGCGACATTAACCAGATGTATTATAAGTCCCATCGCTAACTTTGTCGGCATTTATCAATATGGCCACGTGTATTCTGCAAGTCTGCAATAAATATTTCCTTGTGGATTAGGAATACTCCTAACTTTTTATTCCCATATCAGACTTTGACCATTGCTTTTATGTACTTCTTCATCGTTATCTTGCTCTTGTCCCATGTTACTTGGATCGGCTTAAAATATTATTTTACAAACGATACATTAATATATTTTCGCCCACAGTCCACCAGATCCTTCCCATCGCGTCATCCGTCATAGGCATGGGATGGTGCCTAGCGGCGTACCAGCGGGCGATACGGTTCAACCAACAGGACAAGGACAACATGAGCTGGACTGGCACCGCGTTGCAGACTATGTGGCATTTCCTTGTTACGCGTAAGTATCATTAACAGGGTTTTGTAATAAACTAATGGACCTGTAAATACCCATTGAGAAGAAGATTGATGTACTCACATCAATGGGTTGCTGGCCAAAAATATGGGTTATCATAAAATCAGAAAGGCCTGCATTTCGCGAAACATGACTGGCGAAACGGCCGAAAGTCCCGTACCTATATAGCTCTGACTGACGACTTTAGGGAATATACATATAATGCGATTAGGAACCCTAGCCTAACGTGTACAATAAGGTAACCATTGTATTTCTCTCTTTCCAGTGAGCCGTATTATCTCAATATCAGTGATCGCCTACCTCTATCCTCACTGGACGATCCTGGCGTGCCTCATACACGTCCTTATAACAGCCACACTCATACAAGTCTTCGACCGTTCCCCGTTCTGCTCTCACAATCGCATCGCCGATGTGGCCTTCTCTTTCGCACTGGGAGCTGTATACCTCTTCACATACATCCTTCCCGTTGAAGGCAAAACTAGGTATAGATACACTATCTACTACAGTATATGTTTTGTACAGAATGTAACATGTGCTGCCATCTGGTATGTGTATGTGACTGAAGAAATGAGGAATTCGTTCCATTTCTTTCCAGTTTTAGCATTTACTGTGGTGCCCTATGTGGTGGGGTTAGTTATAATGGTGATATATTACAGGTTCTTTCATCCTGAGGTTAGTAAACGTGGGTTTAGCGTGACGTTCGTTAACGATAGGGCGCCGGAAGTTAGTTAGTGTATATAAGGGCAAAAATTTAATTCGTTAAATGATCTCAGTTCGCGCGAAATATGTCTACACTGCGAAGATTGATCTCACATACTGTATGGAACGATAGATTCGATATTTAGTATGAGTGAGACACACGACTGTTCTAATGTCAACACAAACGACTGTTCAAATGTCAACAGAAGTGACCGTTTATCATCTTTTGCCGCGGTGGGTCGGTATTACGATTTAAAAGAGATAATTAAGTAAGCCTTGAGATTATTATTAAGGTTACCATGTTATTACATATCAGCCGATAGGTATCTAATAATTGGATATTATATATTGTCGGTCCTAGATTTGGACTAATAGCGAAAAAGGGTGCTGAATCGAATAACTTTACAATTGCACAATCACTTGCGAACTGAGCTACGCCATTTAAAATAAACCAAAAACAACATAGGGTATGGCGCAACACTCGTCACCAAAGTTTACTTTGCCCGCGTTTCTCATAAATTGGTTTAGTTTGAAAGTTGGCGCTCCATTTGTTTACTACCCTGTGGTCAAAACTTGATCTGATTAAATTTAGCCGACTTCAGAAAAGGAGGAGGTTCTCAATTCGTCGGAATCATGTAATTTTACTACGTATATTACTAAAAGGTACTCTTTATTGAACAATGTGTTGCGGCTAAGCATAATAATTATTCTTTGTAAATTTTGTATGTCTAACTAGGTTTAAAAGCTTGTTTGCTTGCCAACAATACAATCCTGTGTTCGGAAATGAATCTCTAAGATAGAAGTAAACCTAGTATTGTGTATTTAAGTATAATCTCTACCGAATTTGCAATTCAGAAGATTAATGCTGTCTGTTAAGTAGTATGTGGACTGTGCAGTCAGTGTACTGCATGATCTCATCCTTATTTTACAGAGAAGGGGTAGAGGTAGGGTTGCCATACGTCTGGGGTATTCCTCTATCCTCTCCTTTTTTAGGTAACTGCTTAATTTTTTTATAAGAATGATGTAATGAATACAGGGTGTAAACAGACTCTTCACGAAGCCGTCAACCAAGCATTATGTACATCAAACTAAGTAACTACGCAAAAATTAGTGCTGGGACACGACTTTTTTTTTTGGGCTGAAAAATCACGTTTTACAGTAGGACTCAATGCACTCAAAACATTGTGCTGATGGATGGGTTGAATAGTAAGAGGGTCCTGGAGGTGTTTAAAGTAAAAATCTTACATTAAAAATATGTATTTTAAAAAAAACTTTTGAAAAAGTTGGAACTTTGACCCCCAATATCTTCGTATCTAGAAGGTATGGTCTAGAACAAAAAAATGGTCGTAATGACGGGGAGAACAAGTGCCTTTCGGCTTCGTTAAGAGTCTGTGTACACCCTTTATACGCGGTAACCGCTTTCGCGTCGGTGTCACTTCCATGTAAGGTACGTGTACAATTCATGTTTTAAGCAATCGTTCTGCAACAAATCTTTGTCTATCAATATATCTTTGCAGTAAAATTATTCGGTATAGACCAACAAAAGAAAAGTCTAATAAAGAAGACCCTCCTTTTGGGCTTCGCTGCAGTCGGGTAAAAACTTATTTATAGATCTGGGGACCCTAGATCAAGTAACACTAGGCTTACTGTTTCTACTACTGCTCAAAAAGTAGACAAATAATTCTAATATCAGTAGGTGCTCTTTTAAACATGAAAGACTGTTTAGTAATAACTCATATTACAATACTTTTTCACTATTTTCTTATGAATTTTTTAAACTAAGTTAAAGTTTATATTTTTATACCTAATTAATATGAAAATTTTCAGTGAATTTCATTTAAACTATTTTTTTAATAAAATATAATTATTATATGAAGGTGAAGTGTTTTCTTTTAAATTTTGAAGTAAGCCCATGTTACTTGTGGTCGGCGCAACTCGTTTTTCTTTCGTTCTCCTGTCAACATTCACACTTTAAATTACTTCTTTTTTTCATATCTTACCGCTAGACTGCCTCGTTGGTCTAGTGGTCGCAAGCACAACTACTGAGAGTTCTTGGGTCCGATTCCCGGGTCGGGCTGTGTCATTGGATTTTTCCACCAGAAATTTCACAGTAGCAGCCACGGAGTCTGGATTTGCGCCCGGTTGATGGCAATAGACTCGCCCTCTATTACATAGTAAACATAACTGGCAAAATGTGGGCGTATTATTAGGAACACCCCTACCTAATTCGAAGATTACAAGTGTGATGTTATGTGTTTTCATATTCCTCACACAATACATTCATTGGTCTTCGTTTACCTAAAAAAGCATTGGGAAAATAATTGAAACTGCAAAAGTAATAATAAAATTATTTATTACTATTACCAAATAAATGGCGCGCGTTCCCTCAGTATCCTTAATCCAAATCTATTCCATTCACTCTGGTTTATCCATAATTCTATGGCTGACTCCAGACATGACATGACCGCAGCACCCTTCCAAACCGTACTCGCAGGATCTATGTCCTTTGGAGATGTCACTATCTCCAACTGCTCAGTCTTATATGTATAAGGGATTTGTAGAGCTAGACGGTTCTGCAACCATAGGTTTAATCCATGGACTTTCACACCTCCGCCAACTATTAAAATGTTGCTGTACATTTTACGTTTTAACTCCTCGTTGGGGCAGCGGTCTATGCTTTGTAGTATTGCAGCGTCTAAGGCTAGGACTTGTCCCGGTGCCAATGCAACAACGTCCCCAGGACCACCCTCTAATGTATCTACAACTATGTCTTCATCAGGATTGGTTGCAGGTTGAGCTTCATTTGTTGCCTCAAACTGCTGACTTTCATTTGCTGTAGGGTCTGCAGTCTCACGTTTTCTACCAGTTTCTCTCAAAAATTCTGCATCAAAAGGATCTTCAGGATCACTTTGCTGTCTATTCTGGATTTTGGTAGATTTTGAACCAGTGATTTTCAGTAAATCTGTGTAGAACATTGATAAAGGTGATATAATGCATTCATCACCAACTTGCATTGTGTATTTGTTGACCACATCACCTGGATGATCAACTAGAAATGACTTTTCTTGTGGACCGCAGACATCTAGGTTTACATGGCAGAAATCCTCATACAAGTTCCTCATTAATATTACATCTCTTGGTATATTTTCATTCCAATTCTTGTAAGGAAATGCACTTTTATGAAACATCCACGATAGGGCTTGGCAGACATCCCCTGCCCCATAGTCCATTCGTAACCTTGTAGTTTTATGTGAAATGCCATCTTCAACACATGATATTGCAGTTTTCTGGTCTCCAATATCTACCACGCATGCGGAACCGATACCAGCTCCGAAAGTGGCTCCAACACTCTCCTGTACAAAGAAACAGTGCCCAAAACCCAGGTCCTTTAATAACAATGACATTAAATACTTTAAATGGCTTCTAGAGTACAGATCAGGTATTAGTAACACACACCTGTATTTTACCAACTCTATCAAAGGTATTCCCAGCTTATACTCGATGATAGAACTCCATATAGTGTAAAGGTCATTCAAAACAGATGAAATAGACCCGCCAACTTCAGTATGTATGTTAAAATCTCCTCTGCGGTATGGGAAGTGTATGTTGTATGGTAGCTCTGGGTCTATGTCGAGTACTAGGTCGCCGATCACAATCTCACATTGCACTTGGGGCCATGGTTCGCCGTCGTTCACGCATTCTGGCAGAGAGCGACGGTTAAAAGCTGCGATTTGTTGCGGTGGCGTGGCGTACCTCCGTGCCCCATTGGACTGCACGCATGACTGTAACGTGTGTGATATTTGCAGACGACATTCTTCTAGTTCTTCGATCAATTCCTTTGTTTTTGGCACACTCGGAGGAATGAAAGAGTCCCGGTATATTTTACCTCCGGGGCGACGTTTCCTTGCTATGCAGTGGAGTTGCTTCACTGGTACGAGGTCTGAAGCTCTTCCTATTCGGACGTAAAGTGATCCAGGGTGAATAACAATAATCCTATTGGACGGGAACTGCTGGAAATGCTCCGGACCCGGTTCGAATGACGGCATACTCATTTGTAGATAGTGTTAATTACTTTACGCAGATAAAATTTACATTGGTAAATTCTGCAGTATATTTCCGGCTTAAGTGTTCAAATATTTCTTCAATTTACTTCAAAAACTTACTGTAAACATAACCTTATTCGTTTATGCGATTTTGACACTAAACTTTTAATGTGGTTTTCGAACGAATTTCTGGGAACAGTTCAGAAACTTGCTTTAAGGGTTTTCTGGTATTTTCTGAAAAAATTGAGTTATTCGATACTAGATAGTCAATCCAAAAGGTTGAATAAGATAAGCACATCAGAAATATATGTTTCCAAAAGTTTTAATACATTAAAATATTGTAATTGCACCCGCACTGGAAAATGTATCCGAACTAAAAGAACGAATGATAAATTGACCGCCATCAGACTGACAAGAACTCAAGTCAAAATTGATTGTTAATTGTCACAAATGTCATCCGCTATCTATCGTCGTGTCACGAAATCGGAGAAAATAAACAGTTTTTCCCGAATTTTTTATTGGAAAACAATAAAAATCTGTCGCGAAAATGGTGTCCAGGAGTTTAACTGAAGTGTTTGTGTTAATGCGCAACAATGCCATACATAGCCGGCATATATTCGCGGACCAGGCAAGCACTTTCTTGTTATTGATTATGTTTTGTCCATTTCACTCGAATATTAAATGATGCAATACGAGCGTTTAGCAATTAATTAAGCCGCAATATCAGCGCGCGGCTTCCGTTTATAGAGCCATTATTAAATAATAAAGCTTTACGTAGCTTGGCCTGAAATATGTTGACTAAACTTGACAATGTCTTATTCGCCCTTCTGAGGTGTTCAAGTTGCTTCTATGATTGTAAACATGTAAAAGAACTATAAATTTGATATCTAAATGCTCCAAACTCTATAGTAATTGCAATGAACCAAATTATACTGAAACACTACAAATTAACTAAGAATTGTCCACATGTTTTAGCGTTCTCAAACTGGACAGGTATGAAAACAATAAATCTTGGTGTAACATTCACACAAACATTTTTAATTTTTCACTTTTTGCTGTCTCAAATTGTGTATTCTGTATGATTTTGAGTTTTTAACTATTGATTAATTAAGTGGAACTGACAATGCATGCACAGTATGGGCAGATTAAGTCAAATCTGTGTGGTTCTCTCTTCAGAAGGCCATTTCAGACAATGATCGGCATGTCCCTATGTGACTTGTTCAAGAAGAGAACATTCGGGCTTTAATAGATATTGTGACCTCATAGTTGGTTTCTGTAGTTCTTCTCACAGTAATGGAATAGGAAACGTCAACCTCATACAGTTTAAAAATATTATTATTTATTTTTGATGTGTGGATTTTATGCATGAATTTTTTTGTTCATTATTTTTATTCTAAGCTTTTTTAACAATGCAGACACTATATTTGAGAAAGTATATTTAGTATCTACCACGTTTATAATAAGTATTCGTTCCATGAAATTACAAAACTGTATTATTTATTTATAATTGTATAAATTCATCTTTATGTTATTATATCTAGAGTAGTGGATGTACTTTCATACAAGAAAGGTTGGTTTGCCATTATAACATACTACTGTTCATGATGTTAGGGTTCCTGAACAGTCTGCTGGTCTCATGGGCTTGCCGTATTGTTGCCCCCCTTGTTGTATCCTAGAGATCTGAATAGATAGAGTAATTTACCAAAACTTCAGGAAGTATGTTACATTATTATGTAGAAAATACCTGTAAACACTGAACTTGCAATAAGTTTCAAGTAAATATACTTAAAATATTCCGATATCTGCTAATATAACAGCTGTTAAAATATAACTTTTCCTTCATCCATTAGCGTAATGACTCTGAGCGAGTCCGCCTCATGCGGAGTAACTCCAATGACTTGGAGTCTGGTTTGGAGATGAGGAATGACTCCCATGCGCCTCCACAGTGGGCGGATGCCCTGGAGGAAGCACATTATGTTATCACTAGGTAAGTACAACCATTTTTTTTTAAACTCCTTGCCTATGCCACTGCCAACATACATTGTCAGAAACATCACAAGGAGTTTAATCTGTTGACAGACTTGAACTATCTTATATGCATGGTTGTTTATGCATTATGGATAATAGGCCATCCATATAGCAGGGACGAGGTGGTCCGACAGAGAACCAGACTTGTCGACATGGCTCACAGAATAGATAAGCTGAAGTAGCAATGGGCCAGCCATATTAGCCATAGAACTGATGACTGTTGGGTTAGACGTGTTCTTGAGTGGAGACCACTAATCGGCAAGCGTAAGGTGGGACGCTCTTAGTCTCGGTGGAATGACGATCTTGCCAAATGAATAATAATATTTATTACACAAGAAAGTGGTTACAAAATTGTGTGAAGTCCCTGGCTCCTGTCCTAGGTGATAGACCTGTGTTACAGGAGCCAGTGCCAGCCAACTGGATGAGAGTTGCTGAAAATCGAACAATTGATGTGGCTTATGTCTAACAGTGGACTGCTGTAGGCTGGTAATGATGATAGCAGGGCAGATTGGCTGTAGAAATAGGTCGGCAATCCTGTGCAATGACGAGTTTATATATCATTGATCCTGTGAGCTGTCTGTCACCGTATGCAAACATTAAACATTCGCATTATATGGAATGGCCTCGCTGCAATATTTTGCATTTGGAGCTTGCAACAAATTTTATAACTAATTAACTGAAGGTTTCCTATCAGTTATTTCAGCAATATGGTTGATATAAATCTATTGTTTTTACTGTAATAGGTTAGATAACTATCTACGATCATTAATCAATATAACAAGTATATCGTTAAGGTAATCTCTAATACATAGTACCACTGCTATATAGAGCGCTAGGCGATAGCGATGCGACTGTGAGTTTGTTTCGCCACTTCTTCGTCCGAGCTAAAACACTAGGAGGTAACGAAAACAGTAAGAGGTGCCTAATTTAAATAAATCACTTTTGCTTTTGGCTGCCATGACGTTGATAGCACATCGCATTATACGCGTAAGTCGTAATAATGTTGCAGTGTTGGTATTGCATTTACAACACAAAATAGTCGCCGCGGTCCGTGTTTTCGTTATCACCTCTTAAAAGCCTCATAGAGCTTCTACACTTGCCCCGGGGCTCTTCTGTCTGTGGAACGGAGCCACTATCAGTATTTTTAAAAGAACAGTTATGTATATATATGGCCTTGGTGGTTTTGTTCGGTCTTATGGAATACGAGGATTATTTACAATGTTAGAATACAAGCTTAATAGAGGACAAGGTTCGATATCCAGCGTCTGTCTTATTTTGACTGACTAACAAGCGTCTCTTCTCTTAAACGTTAGGTTCAACTGAATGAGGAGAGTCCTCATCAAGAAGGGCAGGCACCCCCGATTACGATTAGGCTGACGGATTTTTTATGTAACAAAGAGTATGTCAAGATCCTAGCATGTGGCATTCTGTAGTTTCTAGATTAGCGGGGTAGGGCTAGGTATGCAAGCCATCATGAGCCTTCTTCCTTTTACTTTGCTAATTTCCAGTCCAACTTTTCTGTCACAGGCTAAGAACAAAACTGTCAGAGCTTCAGTCCCGCCACGAGAAGCAGATCCGTCGACCGTCACTCGATGACACGACCGAGCAACAGCACATCCAGCGGCTGACTACGGAGATCGGCAGATACTTCACGCAGGCGCATACGCACCTCACCGCTATCAAGGCACAGATACGACATGGTAAGATAGCCTAAGTCATCCCAATGATAGACAAAGACCCGATCCAGGGCTAATGTGGACCACTATAGTTGTTTTGTTAGGTCCAACTCGTTTTGCCATCTTCTATGAGGTCTGATGTGACGCCTTCTGGCTGTGTCATGGCTCCACAAGGTGGCTATTTTGGTCCACGGCTTATGAAACATAGGACAGACGTGGCCGGCTAAGTTCCACTTTTTTTTTTTTTTTTTTTTTTTACGGATGGGAAATCATCAAATGACTTCTCCCGCTCTGGGCAGAGCGGAAGGGAGTGTCAGACTTGTACTGACTAAAACCCATCCATGTTCCTTCCTTGCCCTTTGTGTTCCAGGGCCGCGGTATCTCTTTCGAACAGCCCGCAGCCCTGGCAGGAAGTTCCACTTCAGTTTAGCTGCTTTTTCACCAGCGGCAATAAAACCTGTGTTTTGGTGTTGCAACAGGCATTGTTTTACATAGTCTAGATTTTTTAAGTCTTTTTTGCAGAAAGTTTTTGTTTCGTCATTGTTCTAAATTCGATTAATATTTTTAGATGTTTTGATTTAATTGAATGTAATACTTTGCTCTTCATATAACAAGGCATGATAACAAATCTAGAAATTGGGCCACTATATCATGGTGGATCGCTTATCAGTATGTTTTAGGATCACTTGATAACTGGGCCAATATTGTGTTTGTTATTATTATTACTTCACTCAGTGCAGGCTACCGACCCATGGAATGATACAAAAACTGCAGTTTTTGTTATGACGAATAATAACCGTGTAACTACAGTGGTAGTTACGCGGCATGGGATGCTAAGAAATATCAGCCTCTTCAACTCCACTTACGATCTGTTTTCTTACGAACTAATTAATATATTTCCAGGTAACCCAACGGAACAGAAACTAGCGACAAACGTGGTGCTCGCCTTAGTCACCATACTCCAAGACTTGAGCGTCACCTTCCGTACCGCACAGTCGAACTACCTGAAGTCTCTCACATCTCGCGAGGAGCGATCCAACGCGTACTTCGAGCTACCTAACTTCGAAGAACTCAGCCTAGACGACACTGAACTCCTTCCAGGGTTATCCAGCAACCAAACAGACTTACTATTCTCCCTCCCAAGTACGTCAGGAACTCAGAAATTTGATGACAATGATGACTACACCCGACCAGCACTAAGTCAGAAACAATTAATGTTGATACAAGAAGAAAATACAAGAGATGTAGCGGAAAGGGAAGAGGAAGTGAACAAAATAGTTCGGTCAATAGTTGATATGAATGATATATTCAAAGATTTAGCTCACATGGTGAACGAGCAAGGTACGGTACTAGATAGGATAGATTATAACATTGAACAGACTCAGGTACAAGTTCATGAAGGGTACAAACAGCTCCAGAAGGCAGAACGATATCAGAGGTCAAATAGAAAGATGCATTGCATCCTCGTACTAGGAGTGACGATCATAGTGTTAGTTATCCTACTCATTATAATAAAAAGTTAGTCAAGGTAAAAATAAGCAGAAACCGCCTTATTTTTCGTAGAAATGGCCGGACGGCTGGCCCGTGAGTGGTTAAGATATTGTTACCTTTGCAAGTTTGGTTAAAGTTCAAATTTCCATAATTCTAGGAGTTTGTTCGTTTTTGACGTGGGTACTGTATTGAAATGTGGGTGGTCGTTTACATGATGTATTTTCTAAAGTAAATAATGTGTAAACGTACCTTTAAACTATTGGTTTTAGTTGCTACCAAAGTTCTGTTATTTATCAAAATAAACATATAGCTAGAATATCGCCGGGCTTCCTGTCACCATTAAAGTTTAGAAGGTAAATATAATCTGTTGAAATTAAGAGCCCGACCAACCCTCCAGTTTCTGAGAGCTTCATAGTCTGATCATTCTACTGTTTAATCCCTTATTAGTTGTTTTGTGATTGGATAACCTATATAATAACCAAACATATAATATAACTGTTTGAGGGATCATAAGGCTAGAAATGGGGTGACTCCTGGGGTGTCGAGTTATAGAGAAGCATAGATGAAAAATGACCCACACAAGTTTAACATAGAAAAACGAAATGTTACAGTGAGCAAAGTTATAAGAATACAAAAGTAGAGGTAGCCGTGGGCCCCAAACTAGGCACAGCCTGTATCTTGGTGACCCAAGACAGTATCTTGGTATGGGGTAAGCGCAGGAAATTCATGACAATGGATTTAAATTGAAAAGGCTTTCAGACACTGATTCAGTGAATCACAATAATATACAAAACCCATTTTTAATTATAATAAACATTAAATGTTTATTATAATTAAAAATGGGTTTTGTTTAAATTTTATTATGGGTTTGGTTTATTTAAATTTTATCATTCTCTTATTATAATTATAAGCAACACAATACAATAAACTCCTAAATGTTGTTAACAGTGAATGAATCCCATTGATTAATCTATAATCTAAATTAAATAAGTAAATTATCTGTATATACGGCAAGCGACCATATTTATATCGAGTAAGAAGTTAGCCAGGTAACATTTGGTGTAGTAATCTCATTGGATCCTGAGATCGTAAGTGTTGTGGCGACATCCGCGCGATTAACATAGTATGCAGAGATCCTACATCTGGAAGGAGCTCGTGGCTTAACAGCCGCACGGGTCGATCTCCAAGGTTAAGCAGCGCCTGCCTAGGTCGATCCGTAGATGGGTGACCATCCATTACATACAGAGATTCCTCCGTGCCTCGGAAAGCACGTTAAGCCATTGGTTGTAATTTTTTTGTGTGGTTCGTGGTGTTAGTGGCTCGAAGGTCTAACAACCAGTCTTACTAAGGGCCGAAGGGGTACCGTATTGACCAGTACTAACTGAGCTGTGGAGGTCAGATTGGCAGTCGCTCCATGTAACATACTGGTATTCGGTTAGACTGGAAGTCGACCCCATCATATTTGAGAAAAAGGCTAGGCAGCCTTCGAATAAAAGTTAAATTGTAATTTTTAACATTTGTGCAAGTGTGTAATGCTGTCAGTTCAATAATAGATCATTCGAGGCTCGCATGTAATCTAGAATGTTCTCGTAAAGTAACCGACGTAACACTATTCAATCCATCCATCAGGACAATGTTTTGAGTGCGTTACATTGAGTCCTACTGTAAAACTTGATTTTTCAACACAAAAAAAAAGTCGTTTCCCAATACTAATTTATGCTTAAAGTTACTTAGTTTGATGTACAGAATGCTTGGTTGACGGCTTCGTGAAGAGTCTGTTTACACCCTGTATCTTAAACCGTGATTTTTAAAACAAAAAAAAAGTCGTTTCCCAGTATTTTTTTTGCGCAGTGTTACTTAGTTTAGTGTACAGAATGCTTGGTTGTCGGCTTAGTGATGGGGTCCCCTTACACCCTCTATGACGTAGCTCTTAAGTGCACGGGAGTTAATCAGGTGTACGTTTCTGTCGCGAGAAAGTAGTCGATAGCAAGATAGCAACTCGCTGCCTCGTCGGCGGTGAGACAGATGCCTCAGGGTCCAATAGATTACTCGTTCAAATAATTTGTTGTACTAATGCACATATTCTAGTCTTTATGTCTATATTGTAAGATATGTAAGTATTAATTAAAGCGTATTTATTGCAATTACAAGTTAAACGTGTGAATGTGAGCGGTAGATTGTCCTTGAGTAGAAAAAATAAAGATGGACGACATTTTTTCTCAATTTTTGTCCATAGTCGAAGGCCTGATTCAGTGGCTTGGAGTTTGGACCCTATAATATACTTAGACTGCTATTTGGTTTAGTGGTCACTAGCACGGCTGCTGAGCGTGAGGTCTTGGGTTTAAATCCCACATTGGGCTAAGTGACACTTGGGTTTTTCATCAGGAATTTTTCAGTTGCATCCTGGATGATGGCATGGCAATAGGCTGGCCCCTATTCTACGGGACTTAACATAACTGGTGAAATTATGGATGAATGGGCTATGTAAATGTAATACCGACATACTTTGTTACAGACTTTATCTTAATATATTTTTCTGCTCAAGCAATACCGTTGATGTTACTGCATGTTAGTGAGTGTGTGTGCCAATGTTGCCAAGTAAAGAGCAAAGAGTTATCATAAAGAGTAAATGCTAATTTAATTTTAATATCTTTAAAAGTTACATTGTTGTCATCGAGTGAAATTCTATTTTTTTGTAAGACAAATATCGGACTTGTTTTAAGTTATTTCATTATGGTTGTTTGGAATTGATTTATTTAAATTATGGTGGAATATTATGTAAATTAATTTAATGAATGCTTATTGAAATGAATAATCTGTAAAGCGAATGTAATAAATAAATGCTGTAAAAGTTCTATTATGATAGCTGAAAAAGCTCCATCGTTTTGGAAACGAAGCATATATTTCCTAAGATATAAACTTTTGTATGTACCTAATGTATTTATTTACGACGTTATGTAAATATTGTTTACTTATAAATGACATCAAAGTGATAACATAACAAACTTTTTGTTTTATTAATTCGCCTTTGAGTATTCATGCAATGCGTGTGTGAATATAGACGGCGTCGCCGAGGATGGCCCGGGCTTGACGATTCCGTGCCGATTGATAGATGTGGTTCAATCCTTAGACGCGAACCGCGAGGGCTGCTTCGATGTGGAGGACGGGACAAGAATCATCATCTTTCTGCTCTTGGTCCGGTTCTACTTGAGGTCATCTTTCAGACTAATCATATCATTCCTCACACAAATTATTCGACGTACATTTACGAACGTACGAAGTATTCAACTCATTTTGAAGTTATACTTCTTTTGGCGCGTTTGGATGAGAGTGAATTCATGACCTGCGCGCGCATGATGTCCTAAAAAAACGACATGATGAAGTTGGCTGCAGAATAGAATTAATAATATATATTTCTTTAAATGACTAACTTAACTTATAAGTAAGGAAACTGAATATACAGTAGGTACTTATTGTATAACTATACTGTTTTGATTGATTTTAACATTTTTCTTCGATATTTACTGCAATTTTGTTTTTTAAAATTTTTCTGCAGACGCCAAAGAAGTATAACTTCTAACGCGTGTACATAAGTACACACACACCTTTTTTTTAATTTACAGCACAGTAATTTGGTAGTTTGGTAGTTTTTTCGTTTAGCCCACGGTCCACGAGGTAGTAGAACATTATTGCCTAAAAAAATCTAATTGCTTTGAGCCAATGTCTCAGTGGTTATCAGTATTATATACAGAAATGCGCGGGTTCGATGCCCGGGCGTCAGCAACCTATCGTGGCTTTGTGCCATGAGGTTCTCATATGCTGTAGAAGCCAATTTTATGTTAAATGATTGCGAATTTAGTATCCTGTCGTTCAGAAAAACAGCACAGTGTTGCAGTTGAATTTTGCTCCCTTCATGATACATGTTTTTGGTCCGCGCCATGCAACATCCCCTATGTTGTTTAAAATAACGCACACAAACAGAAATAATGTAGCAACCCTGCCTATCTAAGTATACTTTAGGTACCGCGGAATAATAATTAAAAAGTTTAAGAATGTGTTGCCTGCTTCAAAAATCATGAATTTCACGTTTTAATCGATATTTTATATACTTTTATTAATATTATATTATAGAGGAAAACTTTGTAAGTTTGTATGTAGGGGGTAATCTCCGCAAATAATGATCCAATTTTAAAAATTCTTTCACTGGCAGATTAGCTACATTATTCGTGGGTGCTATAGGCTATAAATTATACATATTTATATTAAGCAAACTAGCAGAGCTATTAAAATTCTTGCGGACGAAGTGCTAGTCTATTATTATCTATCAACTCAAACCGTCGAGAGATATTGCAAGGATGCGCGTTATGTAACGTGTGGGTGGGCACAGCACTGTTTCACATACTAACCCATATTTATCTGACCTACTTATTGGAGTGTTTGTCGGATTTGAAGTCACAATAGGAGCTATGACCGTTAACCGGCCAACTTAAAATATACGACTAGTAGTCATTCACTTTGCTAATATCTAGAACTTTTATTATTGTAGTTTATTTTTTTGACCCCAGCAGTGTGGGGCGTCATCTATAACAAATTTGGTCACTGATAAGGTGCCATCGCAAAATAATAATAACAATAGAACCCTCACCCCATTTAAAGGGTTTGCAAGATTAACCCATAAACAGGGCATTGACCTTTGCCCAGGGAGTTGAACCCAGGAGCTTGCTTACAGAGCACTAGTTTGTAAAGTTAAATTTGAATATATCAGGATAGAGGAAGAAAGTAAACGAAACTAATTGCACTAAAGAATTATAATTGTCAGTGATCTCATTTTACAGACATAACTCCATCAGCTGAGATTTTGAGCCGACGAGCTCAGCTAACTGGTATTCAAAAAGTAACAGCTTCGGAAACATAAACTGGCTTACATTGTTAATAAAAATAGTATTTAGTAAGAGTTAGTGGTTCTACAGATAACATTGATTGAAATAGAGAAGCAATTCTACTTGATGCATCAAGTTGAGCTAGCAGATTGAATCTTAATAACTATAATATAGGTTTTATAATATAAATTTTGATATTATGCTTTCAGGTAATCTATCACAGTCATAATACACCTACAATTTACTATCTACACATAGCCAAGTTTAGACAAAAAATGGGAGTCACAAAAAGCCATAAACAAGTAGAAACCACTTTAGAAAGAGACAGGAAACAGAACTCGTCAGCAGAAAACCTCATTACAATCATGCATTCAAACATTCAATTCACAACACAAAATACAACGCAAAATCAAAAATATGTTTTTCTTTAATGACAAACTACACAAGTCCACTATGAGTCTCTGTGCTTATTGTAAAATTCATCTACATATTTCTTATAAGCCGGTTGATTCGGCCACAGGTATGATGCTTGTTGATTTAGAGGGCTGTGCGTGTTCGGCTCGGCTAATAGACTCTGGATGGACAGTAACACAGTGCGAACATCGTACAGTGCTGTCCACTTATCCTTCAAAATATCTAAACATATTAAACCACAGGTATCTACATTAGGGTGAAAGCATGGAGTGATGAACTTCACCATAGGCGGGGCATACGGGTACGAGTTTGGGAACTCTAATGACAGTTTGTACTTGTGGCCTGCATACACAGTTTCTTGAGGGCCATTGATTGTGCCAATCCATTTGAAAAGGTTCTCACTCTCGGGAAAAGCAGATATACCTTTGTCAGCACAACGCATCAACTCCATCAATTCTTTTTGCAGCCTGCCAACAAAGAGAAACATGAATTACTTGTAGTATTGACAGTTGTGAAATCCAAACTGTCTTTTTGTGAACCTGTTTGGATTCCAACCGTTTTATGTGTCGTCATTGATGCTGTGAACAAAGACAAGGTCTCGGAACATATTCATGATTTAGGTGGTGGTCAAAACGCAGTCAGAAGGTTCTTTTTAGTGGAGATACACGTCACTGACCACAGCAGACAATATTGCTAAGTCAACGTCAACATCGTATATGAAGTGAAACCGTTAGATTAGACCTCCCATGAGTATTCGTTATTTAATTTCATTTCTAACCCTAGGCTTCTAAAAGCGTATTAGTTCATCTTACTCATCGAAACATGAAAGAAATAGGAGGTACCAGAATTTCTAAAGCAATTACAATGTCGTTTTACTTACCGTTTGCTCACAGCATGATTATCTTTTAGTTTTATCGTATCTTCATTTTGTTTAGCTGGATTTGACGACGATGCGTAATGTGGATTAATATTTTGAGCCATAATATTAGGAGCGAACAAAATCCGATGCCTCCAATACTACTAAATTTCTGTTAAACGAAGACAACTTCCTGTTTAATTTGAAAAAGCTCAATTTTTATTGGATATTTTACACACATCTGACAGCGATACGTAATGGCGGCAATCAACGTTGTAATCAGCGCCATCTACACCATTACTTATCGACATAACTGACTTCATTCAATCGAAAGTCTATGGTTAATTTCTCAATAAATTCTCGTTGGTCGTAATGCGAAATCGAATAATATTATAATCATTTTCATAATACCCACTTATTTTGAGAAAGTTATACAAGAACCAAGATATTCGTCTACAGGACAAGACAGGACTCTCCTAACATATACCACAACCAGTGTATCTAGGAATACACACTCCTGATACTGATACTGTTAGCCTGCGTCATTCCACTGCTGGGCAAAGGCCTCTCCCCATGACTTCCAGTTGTTTCGATCCAGGGCAAATGTGCTCGTCCCGCCATCTTCTACGAGGTCTGCCGCGACGCCTTCTGGCTGTGTCAGGGCTCCAGAAAGTGGTTAATTTGGACCACAGCTCATTGGGCATGCGGCAGACGTGGCCAGTCCAGTCCCACTTCAGCTTGGCGGCTTTTTGAGCAACGTCAGTAATTTGTGTTTTGGAGCGCAGTGTGGTGTTGCGTACATGGTCGGTTAGTTTGACACACTCCTAGACAAAATTATTTTTTTCCAAGACTCCAAACTTCCAAGTTCTTTATTAGTTGGACCAGTCAATCAGGGATCCTATTTCTAGGCCTCTAATTATACCACACGTCTTTAAGTCGATATAATACAGACATGCTTACAAAGTGCATGCTGGACTGGACCAGAATTAAAATTCGGTTTGAATTCCAATTGCCGGAGCACTATGCGCTATTAAGAAATTGCACAAAAAAATATCAGTATCAGTTGATAATAATTTGTTTTAAAATGATCTCATAGCTTTCTAAGTCAAAACACTCCAAATAAGATTACCTGCTTTGTCAGATTGACTTTCACTTTCTTTACTCATTTGAGCGTGAAATTAAAAATCTGTGACGAGATTATTTAATAGAAAAGGAAAAGTTTACTTTAGTAGTCTTCATCAGTCTATTTAAGATGTTGATATCAATAATTACGGTTAGTTTGTATTAAGGTTTTGTGAGGAAATAATAGCGCAACGTTGTTTATTGACAAAAATGGCTTTTAAAGTAAGTAGATGAGTATAGTTTTACTGTTACTTTTTTGATGTAGTGGTTTGATATAAATGAATGCGTGTTTTCATTATCAATTTGTTATTTATTTCTGCTTATCGTGGCATAAGCTAGCTTTTTATTTTATTAAAAAGTGCTTAGCCACAAGAATTTTTTTTTGTTTTTCAAACAAAACCTACTAGATTCATTTATCATTCCATTCAGGCATTCATTCGCTCACATGCCTGTCAGAATCAGAATTGTCACTCACGCACTGTCACTGTCACATTGTTGTCGTAATTTACTAAATATTTGCAACTTGCGTTCGTGGTTTTTTCTTCCAAAAAGAGTGCTTCTGTTGGTAATCCTTTTATTTCTGAAAATATTTCACTTGAAAATTCAAAATGCCTTGTTTAGTAATCTTTGAAAACAACTACATAACGGATCTGGAGAGTACAGATGTGTCATCGTTGAAACGCGATATTTCACAAAAACATGGTGTTCCGATAGAAGACCTATTTGCTACGCTGAACGGGAGGTCTGTGTCTGACAGTTACGACATCACAGCGGATAACAATGTCGTTAGATTGGCCAGTAAGCTCGTCGGAGGGAAAGGCGGATTCGGATCTATGTTACGTGCTATTGGAGCGCAAATTGAAAAAACAACCAACCGTGAAGCATGCAGAGACCTCTCTGGTCGTCGATTACGTGACATCAATGAAGAGAAAAGGCTCAGGAAGTGGTTGGAAGGGCAAGAAGACAGGGAAAAGGAGGCAGCTGATCGAAAACAGAAGAAACTTGAAAGACTTGTTGCAGAGCCAAAGATCGAAGTGAACTTGAATCCTGCTTATGAGAAAGAGCGGAAGGACCTACCTGAACGTGTGAACTCGGCTGTAGAGGCTGGCTGGCAAGCTGCTGGCTCATCAAACACTTTAAAACGCAAGTCAGCAAATGAAAAAGCCAAACCTAAGAAAGCTAAGCTTTGGATTGATGCCGAGCTATCAGATTGCTCATCATTGAGTGAAGATGATGAGGAGGAACCGAAGACAGCAAGTTCTGGACAGCTAGTGTCTACTGACAGTGGAAATGAGTCCGACAAGGCTTCAGCAAGCAGTGCAAGAGACTAAGATGCTGTTCTTCTTTAGACTTGTGAATTTTAAGTTTTTGACTATAAATATTTTAATATAATAATATTCCTCGCAAATTGGCGAGAAGAAGCACATCATCGTGAGAAGTGGAAGGAATGGGGGGAGGCCTTTGGTCAGGAGTGGGACTGTACGGCTTTGCAAAAAAAAATATATATTCCAGCATGGTGAATTTATTACAACCTGATATATTTTTAAAGTAAAGTTTTTCATATGGATAAGTAATTATGTCATTGTAAAGTTATTGAGATGAATAATATAAACAAAAACAATTTTTTTTTTTTGGTACATTTTGAGCTCGGAAGGAAACAGCTTTATAAAATTTTTACCATAAACACCATTCCTTAAGTTTTAAGTAAGTATTTTGTAGTATCAATTCAATGCTGGTATTCAGGTGCATTTGCTTAGACTGGAAGCCAACCCTAACATAGTTGGGAAAAGGCATATGATTGGTATCAATATTTAATTGCAAACTGAAAAAAATTGTAGCTTACCAACTTGTAGGTAAATTGTGTACTTTCAATTTAGATTTTAATGATCTGTAAAACTGGTATGTATTAAATTAATAACTTGTGTTTAATTAAGGTATTCTATAATATTGTAATGTAATTAGAGTAAATATATTTTTAGGTAACTTAAACTGTGTTTTAAATTATTTAATTTAATAATATCAACAAAAATCCTCTTGCATTCAGTGACCCATTCGAGTTATGTCACTGTAACAATGCTGGTTCGCACGTATAGATGGCGCTGCAAGAAACGTGCGCATACGTTCGCGTTGTTGAATTATTCATCAATTCATCATCATCCACAGCCTGAATTCACCCACTGCTGGGTATAGGCCTCTCCTCTGCTTGTGCAAGCTCCACATCTCTGTGACAACCTTATGCAGGATTTACCCACAGTGGCACAATGTCGTCTGCATTTCGCTGCCGGACGACCATTACTTCACTTTCCAGTCCTTCGACGCCACTCGGTCACAGCTTTACTCCACCTGCCCTCACAGCGCCTGGCTATGTCGATTTCTATTATTACCTAGGCTTAATAAACCGTTAGGCATGTAGGTATAGCCAGGAATTTAGTTCAGGTTTACGGTTGGGGGCTCTAGGGCCACCTTCAGAACTCATCATTGAATCTCTTATATTACATATTACTAACCGAATTTATTTACAATTTGTAGCGAAACGTTTGGATTGTGATACTACTGCTGTCCCTGCTGGCGCTCGCGGCTGCAAGACCCCAGGGGTTCGATGATGACGAGGACGGCCACGATGGAGCCGATGATAGGAAAGGTAATTTATGACTAAAAAATCTGAAGAAGTTCTGTACCAGTAGTAGGTTTCCGAATAAGCCAGGGCTGCGCGGCTGTTCGAAAGAGATACCGCGGCCCTGGAAAATAAAGGGCAAGGAAGGAACATGGATGGGTTTTAGTCAGTACAAGTCTGACACTCCCTTCCGCTCTGCCCAGAGCGGGAGAAGTCATTTGATGATTTCCCATGCGAAAAAATAAAAGGTTTCCGAATAAGCACAAACGCTCAGTTTTAGTTTGTCATCTGATCTAAATCTATAATTTACTAAAGCTAGTACTTTCACGGTTTTAACAGCTCTATAAAATTATTATATCGTGAGATCGTTTTACCGAAGAGATACAAAGATTCCCGAAGCCCGAAGCCCGAAGCGCATACTTTTATTAGTTTTTGGTGTTTTGCCATAATAAGTTTTTGTCAGGAACTTGTGAAGTCTGATAACGAAGCTTTCGCATAAGCATACAAAGTAGATAAATAGACATTATGTCGCTTAGATAAGCAGACAGCTTTTGCTGACAATCGAGATAAGATAAGATACTCGCACGTAAGATAACGTTAGTATTCCGAACTTTACGACTATCTGCCATTGACATTTTTTACTAGGTATACTTTAATTCTCTCCAAAGGGATAAGCAGACCCGTGTAAAATATAACGCCCAGTTAATCGCTTGTTATGATGACGTTGCTGTAAGGATCTCTTTGGCTCTTGAATGAAACGGCACGGCACGGTTGGCGCAGTAGCTGAGTGTTTGACTGCTGAGCTGCGCGTCGCGGGTTCGATCCCCGCACGGAACAAATACGAGTATTTGAATGACCTACACATAGTTGTTCCGGGACTGGCTGTTTGTGTATGTGACTTTAAATGTTTTTGAACGCACCCACGATACTGGAGAAATTCCTAGTGTGGGGCAATGTTTTTTTAAAGAAAACAAAAGAAAGAAAGAACCTGATAAGGGACCATTGTTTCGTGAAAATGTATTGACACAACAAGATCCGTGTGCCTACGTGGAGACCAAATGTATTGACACAACAAGATCCGTGTGCCTACGTGGAGACCAAATGTATTGACACAACAAGATCCGTGTGCCTACGTGGAGACCAAATGTATTGACACAACAAGATCCGTGTGCCTACGTGGAGACCAAATGTATTGACACAACAAGATCCGTGTGCCTACGTGGAGACCAAATGTATTGACACAACAAGATCCGTGTGCCTACGTGGAGACCAAATATATTGACACAAAAAGATCCGTGTGCCTACGTGGAGACCAAATGATTTTTAAAGATTTTATTTAATACAAGCCGTTGCGTATAAGTTATTTACCCTTTATTATAGAACATGTCTATAGACTGGTGACGGATGACTTGAATTTAAACTTGTTTTTTTTTAATTTGTTTCACAGATGAACCGGGCCGCGTGCAAATAAAGGTGTACAGGGGGCCTACGAAACATGATGGATACGCCCCTTGGGGGTTCTGGGTCAAACAACCTTCGGACGAAGAAAATTAACTTAGTTTCGTGTTAAAAATGTAGTAATAATATAGAGCTTAGGTAGGTATGTACTTAGTTTAGTTGCTGACAGGATCGATTTATTTTCCAGTTCTGTTGTATGTGTTATTTAAAATAGTTATATAAGATAGTTTAATTAAGGACCACGCTAATGCATTAGGAATAATATCCTGTAATGTTAGTAGTGTTTGTGATAAATAAATAAAAGTTTGTAATACATAGGTTAGATAGCGCCTGGGTGGGTGTCTACATATTTAATGGAGAGCAGTGGTTGCCCAGTGGTATAGGCCCGAACTTACGAATTGTAGGTCGCGAGTTCAAACCCAGAAGGGTGCGTTACACTGTGTAATTTATTTCATCACCACTGCTCTGAAAACGGTGAAGGAAAATATCGTGAGGAAACCGGCATGTCCTAGAGCTACCAATTCGAATATATGTGACATCTACCAGCCCGCACTGGGAAAACACCACATGCGTGGTGGATCATGGCCCGCTCTCGCACAAAGGAGGCCTGTGTCCCAGCAGTAGGAACATTATAGAAGAGTAGAATAAGTGAGATGGCGCCACTGTCTTCGTGAGCAAAACCAAAGATTATTAATTCATTTGTTCTATTTTCCTTTGTTATCTTAATACAGTTTGTGGCGGTTTTCCTCGACCGTGGTACAATGTTTAATTTAGTAACAAGTAAATAGTTTATTGAGGTTATTGGTATTAGATTTTGAGTAAAATGAAACGATTTTTGTTTTTGTTTTTAACCCTTGTCCTAACCTTTTATTTAAACGTTTACAGCAGTGGTACGTAGATGGAAATAATTTAATGCCACACGGCAATCTCTACTATTTAATGCCACACGGCAATCTCTACTATTTAATGCCACACGGCAATCTCTATTATTCAACCTTTCTTTTTTCATTAGCACCTACCTACTGCTCCGAACAAAATGAATACCTACCTACATTTTTAATGAATTATTTTTGTCCTGTCAAGAGTCGCACTGCTGGACTTCCTTTTCTTCTTCCAAACATCTCTATCTTATGCGATCTTTACCATGTTCGCCCGCAAACAAGATCAGATTGTCACACCACCTCCGAGGTCTACCTCGGCGGCGATTTCCTCCATCAGGTGTCCAGGCATTCGTGCTACGTGGCCAACCCATTAATATTATTTCTTCTTCCAACATCTGCAACCTGAGTTATGGAGCGCAGGGTAGTGTTTCTGAAGCGATCTGTTCGCCTAACACTTTTACACTGCGCTACATTCCCCGTTGGTAAATCTTGAGTTTGGACTTCAGTTGTTTAGTAAGAGACCAACTTTGTGCCCGTAGGTTTGAACGGGCAGGATACACATGTCGATGAGATTTCTTTTAAGTGTCACTGGAAGACTTCCTTTCCATGTGTTCTTTAAGGCATGTGTTCTTCAAGGCCGAGGTCTTCCTGGCATTTAGCACTCGTCTTTCGACTTCTTCGTTTTATTTATTTTTAAAAGCACTATCTGTCCCGTATAGACATCATATTGCAACACATCTGTACATATAAATAAAAATGGAGTGTCTGTTTGTAATTTTAAAATAACCGCTTTTTACTAATTGCATATGGATGTATACACCGGTACATATACCAAAACAACATTTTTTAAAATTTTTATCTGTCTGTCTGTTTGTTCCGGCTAATCTCTGAAATGGCTGGACCGATTTTGAACGGACTTTCACTGGCAGATAGCTGAAGTAACAAGGAGTAACTTAGGCTACTTTTATTTTAGATAAATAATTAGGGTTCCGTGCAAAGAAAAAAACCCTTGAAATTGGCAACAAAATTCGATTCAAATAGGGAAGTACTTATAATAAAGGGGATTTTTTAATAATAATTTGACGCGAACGAAGGTCGCGGGCAACAGCTAGTATATAATATTACCCATATTTAACCTTTTTACTCGATTGTCACACACACATCACATCTCGCCTGCGATCATTGCAGGGTTGGGCAGGTCTACGTGCACTACACCCACATTTCGCTAGTTATGTATATGCCCCACTAAGAGGCGAGCCTATTGCCATCAACCGGGCACAATTTCTGAGTCTGGTCTGCCACTGAGATATTCCTGATGGATACACCAAAGAGCACTTTCCCCGACTTGTGACTCGAACCCTTGACCTCAGGCTCAGTAGTCGCACTTGCAACCACTAGATCAACGAGGCGACGACGATTTAACTATGCGTTAGTTTAGGTGGCACAAGTTTAGCATTGCAGGTGTAGGTGATTGTGATGAGCAACCACGCCAACCACGCCAACCAGCTTGTATATTATCTATCAATAAAAGCGAAGCGCAGCGGTGGCCCAGTGGTAGCGACCCCGACCTACGAACAGTAAGTCGTGGGTTCGAACCCAGGCAGGCGCATTACTTTGTGTAATTATTTCATCACCACTGCTCTCAAAAGCGGTGAAGGAAAACATCGTGAGGAAACTGGCATGTGCTAGAACCAAACATTTGAAGACATGTGAGATCTACCAATCCGCACTGGACCCGCGTGGTGGATTATAGCCCATTCCCTCTCATAGAGAGGAGGCCTGTGTCCCAGCTGTGGGAACAAATAGGCAGATGATGATGATGATGAAAAGCGAAGCAGGAATATGTCATTATCTGCTTAGCCTTTTTCCCAACGATGTTGACCGAATGCATATTATGTAAGTACGGTACCTACCTATGGCACTTACATATTTTTTTTTTTTTTTTTGCCTCTCTCTCTACCTGTCTGTTAGTTCCGGTTAATCTCCGAAAACGGCTAGACCGATTTTGACGGGACTTTCACTGGCAGATCGCTTATGATATAAAGAGTAACTTAAGCTAGAAACTTTTATTTTGAAAAAGATTAGGGTTCCGTGCAGAAATAAAAACCATTGAAATTGTTAATACTATCCGATACAAATAAGGCATATAAGTATATATTTTTATAATGACTTCAAGCGAATGGTAGGTGCGAACAACTAGAAGGATGATGCTTTTGGCCTGTAACTCTTAACAAGTTCGTTAGTTAGGTAATTAATACAATAATACATGTATTGATTTGTTTTCCTTGTCCGATAGCTATCAAGTATGCGAGATGTAGGTACCAATGGTAGGAACATGTTATTGGTACATACTTTTGAATTTGCTGCGCCGAGCTCTTTAAGACTGGATTCTGGTTGGGGGTTGATGATAATTAAGTGAATAGTAAGTGACTGCGGAACGCGGTACTTACTTGAGAAGTATTTGGCACCCAGTACCGCTAAGGTACCTCA
Source organism: Lycophotia porphyrea (assembly GCA_950005105.1). Lineage (NCBI taxonomy): Eukaryota > Metazoa > Arthropoda > Insecta > Lepidoptera > Noctuidae > Lycophotia > Lycophotia porphyrea. The sequence goes on from OX465406.1 coordinate 15,316,496, forward strand.
TTAATTGATTAGTTTAATTTATTTATCAATTCGGACAATATAGTCCATTTTGTTAGTAAAATATATTATAACTAGTGTTAGTAGTATACAAACAAGGATAAACAAACAAAAAAGTAGGTGTCTGAAGCAGGATGTGCAGAGAACGATAAAGTGAGGAACATTTTAATTGTGGTTTATTTCTACATTGTTTTACGTGCCAGGCTTATAACTATTTATTTTCTTTTATGTTTATTTTATAATCTGCATCTTGTTTGTGCAGAATTTACAGTTTTGTTTCTATTAAATTATTTCGAGCAGTCAATGAAACGAGCATAATATGGGATAGTATTACAAACTCTAGTGTCTAATGTATATTCCCAAACGTTATTAATTCGGCTAAGCGTATGTTTTCATAACATTTAGTACACCAAAAACAAAAGAGGGGCGGTAAGATGGCGCTTTTAACTTAGAACAATAAATAAGGTGTGTCTTTTCCAGAGCGGGTTGGGACGACGAGAATCGAGTTAAATGTCGTACAATTGGGGAGATGTGTGTCCAGAAGTGGGCTTACAAAGGCTGGATACGCATAAATCTACTGAATTCCTTCTGCTAGGACTGTGATACAGGTCACATCTCTATCAGAGGGAGTTGGCTATCTACATCATGTAAACGGAATTTACAAAGCCGTCAAACAAGCATTCTGCTGAACATCAAACTAACACTGGTCAAAAATTATGGCTGGGAAACGAGTTTTTCTTTGTGAAAAAACCACAGTTTATGGTACCGCCTAATGAAACGCACTCAAAACATTGTGCTTATGAATGCATTGAATAGTAAAGGGGTCAAGAAGAAAGTAATTGTTTGAAGTAGTAATACTTGTATTTTTTTTTAAACGTGTAGAAAAAAGTCTAAAGTCAAAACCGGTGGAATGGTTAGGAACAAAATAATTAATGATCGCAACGACGGAAAGAACCTCGGTTCGATTTCGTTACAGGTATTACACCCTTTATAGGTCACATCGCGGGCCAATAGTTTGGTAGATGGTAATTGATAAAATATGTTTTTAGTAATAAAGAGCCCTACTATACATTTTGGCTACAGAACCCTTAAAAATTAAGATTATTATTTATTTATTTAAAGTTAATTCACAATAGATATGATATGACGGGTGGAGATAGGAGGAAATGCGGGTGGTCTTTTCTCCATACAAACGCTCTCGCCTGTTTTCTGCCTGATTTATGACTTTAAAGTCATGCTGCATCATGTCAGGCATGCAGCTATGATTTTTCACAGTTAATGCAAATAATGCTCAAAATGGCCTATTTAAATCGCCTGTCAACAGAGGCCTAGATAGGGTACAAAATAATATCTAAAAAAATAACTTCTTATTTCGAAAATAAATAGATAGGTTGGTAAATAAAATAAATTATTTATTTCATTCATTCAGAAAAAACACATTTAGGATTCACAAAAACAACAATTTTCATTAAAAAAGAGCATTTCAAACCAAAGTGAATCGTTGGTGCCTGTACTAATTAAAAATCATTGTATCACAGACACCAGTCATAAAATTTATGTATGGTCTATCTATTCGTACACGAAATCTCTTAAGGCGTTATTGTTCTCATCATTACAATTAGTACTTTACATTAGTAAATTCAAAGTCAAAACATTTATTGCGAATTAAATGTACAATGTGGTGTTATGTTATTTTAATATTACTAATGACGGAACTTTTTATCAGACCGATTTAATTAAATATTTTTATCAGATTTCCCCAACAAAACTAATTCACAACGAAATAATGAGAAGAAAAAAAACAGAACACAAAAACAGGACTGCACCGAACATGAAAAATACAGGAAAAAATATGTCGGTTACGATTACTGAATTTGCTTTCAGTTTTTTTAATGTCAAAGGCGTGTACGAGAGCTTTGAGATAGCTTATGAATGTAAGATGTGAAGGAATTTGGACGAGTGGTTTTTGGATGCGTAGGTTACAACTGTGGGAACAGCCCAACACTTTGAAATAAGTTTTGGATTGTTCATAATAGTGAAAAGTATGCAGAGAGATCCGGGAGACCTCCTGAGTCGTACAGGAATGAGGCAGCCTGAGAACGGAAGGAAGATATGTGATTGTATTTAAGAAGGCCAAAAAAAGCGAATGCAGTTGTTGAGAAGTCGATTTAATTTATTTAGAAGTTCATTATTCGAATACGTATTAAGTGAAATATGGTGTAAATAAATTGATGTTGGTAAATAATGTTTCCCTAAAATTGTTTGCTTAACAGTTAGACATTCGCATATTGATCGACACAAAATATAATTTAATCAGTTGAGTACATCAAGTAATGTTGATTAAAATCAAATAAACGGATGTTTCCATCAATAATTGAGTCAACTGTTTTGATAAGGAATTAGAAGATAAATGTAATTGGAAATGTGTTAGTTTATTGAAATTCGTTTGAAAAATTTAGGTATCGAATTTCTGATTTTTAACGTGGTTTCAGTGTTGGTCCCATAGTAAAAGCTGTAATTATAGTCACTCTACACAATAAGTATGTTTTTTCTTTACATTCACATGGTCTTTGCTTTGAGGCGTAATTGGTAAATAAAATATACACTATCGGATGAGTACACATAAAACTCCAAACTCTAATATTTACTATCAATAGATAAGACCTAGCTTATCGACATATTATCTGTAACTTGTCCCTCCGCGGCATTTTAGCGGCCCGCCCCAGTACGCGTTAGAAAACGGGCTGCGGTAGTCGCTATGTTCCACACACACTACATACCTATGTACTAAGTCCACTCAACCAGGCTTATGTGCTTATGTGCTAGTTTACTGAACTATTATGCTAATGCTGATGCTCAAGATCATCATTAGGAAGGTGTTGGCCACCGCCAAGTGCTTTGGTGAGGAGTTTTTTTTAAATTTAAAGTTGTTTTTTGTTGGAGTGTTGTGAAGGATGGTGTCCACCTGTTACGAGATACGAAATAAGTTTGCTTTATTTACTTATTCCTGTTTTGTGTTATTGTGGATTGAAAGCAATTCTCCTGATGGTAAGTGTTAACCGCTACTAAAGAGCATCTGAAGGCACAAGTTTAAACAAGTGGCAGGTAATCGGTATTTTTTTTTATTTTTAGGTTGGCCTACAATTGTTTACACGTTACATTTCTAGGCTAACACCACATGTACTAGTTTTATTTATATTACCTTATACATTTTCATTAGGTACTGCACTTAATTGTGAATTATAAATGATAGAATTAGAGTAAAGCAAAGCATAGATCCAGAAATTTAACAAACAAATCAAGATAATCGAATTAAAATTAAATTAAATGTATTATACTGATGGGTAATAAAATAAAATAACAGATAATAAATTAAAGTAATATATTTATATTTCATGTGTTCGTATAAACGACGACTTTAAACAGGATTGACATAATATGTTCCCAGATCATTATAATCTAGATCTATTCGAAGTTCGAGTGCATCGGTTTCTTCTAGGCAAGCGTGCTCCACGCGTCATCGATTCCCATCTGGTGAGTGGCGGCCAAGCGCAAGCCTAAAAGTATAAAAAAAAAATAGTGCGTGGAGTCTCTCCGCGCAGAAGAAGTGAATCTTCGTAAAGTGGAAATGAAAACACGTATAATACGCGCATGTGTTCGAGTGCCACGCATTCACTCTCGCTTTGTCTCTTTCTATTCCCCCTCCCCAGGAGCGTTGAACGTTTAACGCAACAGTGCTTTCATACTCCCTCCATGGTAGCGTTAAACGTTTAACGCAACCTTGTTGGAATTCGCATTAGAAGATGCACTTCAAAAATAAGATTTCCAGCTCACTCATGTCCATCCAACTATCGGCATACATTTTTAGCGTTTCAGTCTGCGGTACCTACCAGAGACATCGGAAATGTCTTATCTTGCCAGAGATAAAGCTCTGCACATCTGTCTATACACAATCGGTTTCAGTCGGCGACTAGTTTAGCTTTAGCGCAAGCTGTACAAGTTTTTATTATCTTAACGTATCTATCTAGCACTATCTATCACCATATTATTCTTTCTTTATCGTGTGGTTAGAACCTAAGCTGGTGTCAGAGTTTCTATGCCGCCCATGGGCCTCTGACTTCGTTTTACATGCCGTCGAGAAATATCTTTCAGGCAAGCTGGTGTCCTCACGATTCAACCTTCACGAAGCAAGTGATAATTATACAATATGCACTAAAATCCGAAAAATCAATGGTCTTGGGTGCGAACTCGAGACCTTTGACTTGGCAGACCGATGGAAAGAAAAACCATATTATTATCTATACTCAGATTAAATTCCACACGTGCACACTAATATTTTTATCTGTCTTTATGTATCTTAGATTTAAACGCCTAAAAACTGACCTAAGCTAAGCCATAATCATCATCTGCCTAGACTTTTCCCAACTATGTTGGGGTCGTATTCCAGTCTGACCGGATACAGCTGAATACCAGTATTTTACATAGAGCGACTGCCAATCTGATCTTCACAACCCCGTTAGTACTGGGTCATGCGATAGAGAGCTAGGCTATAATATGATACTTTATATCCTGCCATCACAGCCCTGTGGAACATGTATATTTATACAAGTATGTATTACAATACTCATGTGATACTTCACCTCTGTTTTTAGGATCAAATCGCACTCGTGTTTTAATAACACCAGTTATATACAAGTTTCAGAAGCCACCGTGTTATCGTACAAAATGATGTCAGTTTGATAACTGATACTTTTCCGATTGCAGCATTCTTATATCATTCGTCAACATGATAAGCTTAAATCTGATGGTTTGAAGCAATAAGTTTCGGGGTTCGGATCCTGGCAGTAGCAAAGCTTAGTTTTTAATGACATTTTGAAAACGGAAAAACTACTGAATGGATTTGGATGAAATTTGGCACACAGGTAGTTCATAAAACATACTTTTTAGTACGATCTCATGATACAAAGCTAGTTAGTAGCTTAAATATGTAGCATAAATATATCACATCAGACGTGAACGTGCCATAGCTTTTGTCCGTTTGAGTTAATCTAAAACACACAGAGTAGACCGACAAAAAAAACAATATGTGGATACTAGGAATGCGGTTTCCTGGTTGATATGATAAGAGAACGAATTTAATGCTTAATGATTTATAAGTATTTGTTATAAAAATATACACAGCGGTTTGTAACAGGACTTTGTGTCAAGACAAGACTGTTTTTTTTTTTCAACTTGTTTTTGATATGAATATATGGCTCTGATTCTAAAAGGAAAAATACACTATAATATTAAGCCGATGATGGCTTAATATTATAGTGTATTTTTCCTTTCCATATTATCTGCCCAGCATTTACTTCAGCATGTTTGGAGTCTAACCCGATGCAGCTACAACCCAGTATTTTACATGAACCACCTGCCTGTATGACCTCTAGAACCCAGTAAGTAAAAAAGCACTGTAAAGATTAAAAAAAAGAATTATTGAGTTTCTCCATCAACATACGATGTGTTTGAGCGATGAGCTTTAGCGCGGGCGTGGCCGCGTGGGTCGTAGCTTGAAATTGTGCGAAACAAAATAATACTTTATAATAATATGTATTACTTACAGATTACTTATTAGAATTACTTGAAGTCTCAGAATGAGCTTGTGATGAAGAGAGCGTTGAATATGGATTGTTGGGACACATGACTTTTAAAATGACAACATTGCCAACTAACAAATAACAGCAGCACGTGTCGATCTTCAAGGTTAAGCGCTTGCTTGGGTTGGTCCATGGATGGTCACCCATCCACGCTAACGCATGCTAAGGCCTAGGTAGCCCTCAGTCCTAGTTGAAGATCTTTGACAGTCGTTACAGATAGTCAGCGGCCGAAAGTCTGACAACAAGTCTTGCCAAGAGGTATCGTATTACCCAGTACTAACTGCGGGTTGTGGAGGTCAGATAGGCGGTCGCTCCATGTAAAATACTGGTATTCATCTGCATTCAGTTAGACTGGAAGTCAGCCCGACATGGTTGGGAAAAGGCTTGCAGATGATACACATTACATTCCTACAGGCGCGTAAGTGATAGCAAGAATTTGTTTGTGCAAGGAACTACATCACCGACTATGTAACAGTTCTACTTATGACTCCACAATCTGACATCATTGTTGCTCTCTATAGTGACGTTGTTGTTAACATTTTAAAGTGTGAAGTGACGCATCATCCCCTTTGTTTATTCATTACGAAGAGCCACCGAATTGAAAATAAACATAACATTTTTTTTGTGTAACACACTCGTAATTGTAATTTTCTTTTGTAACTATTATAAACAGTACAACAATATTTGAAACAGCTGAGCAGCGGTTGTCTAATGGTGACCCACGGTCTGATTTACGAATTGAAGATTCTGGGTTCAACTAAGGCGGGAAAGCAGTTTCCTTTGTACATATGCACCTTTTGCCAAGCATTACCTCCAGGGCTCCAGGGCTCCAGGGTTTGACCCCTATCATTCTCTATCATGCAGGCAATTCCCACAATGGCAATAGGCCTGTACATTTTTACATGGGACTCAGACATAACTTATCTTATCGGAAAAACTATACGTATAATCGAAACCGAAAGGCACTTGTTGTCTCCGTCATTGCGTTCATTGTTTTGTTCTGGAAATCTGGACCATACAGGCTAGGGGAACGTTCTAGTTACAGAATTATTGGGGGTCAAAGTTCCAACTTTTTCTGCGAAGTTCCAATATTAATAAATAAAAGATAAAACGTATATTTTGCTATTCGTATATTTTATTTATATGTGAGAGAATAGAAGAGATATATTCATTGTCCAGGAAACCTGGTTTGACAAACGTCAAACCAAAGAAATTTCAGCACAAAGGCAAAACGAGGAAAACAACTAATTCAATCATAGTTTCAATGACAAAAACAGTTTTCGTTCTATCATTTTAATTATACTCAGCTTCGTTCTCGAGATTAGCATAAACACAATGTAAGTAGTAACACATACGGTGCTGCCTTTGCGCAATGCGCGCCAAAAAATTGCGTTTATTTTTAACATTTTAGGTGAATAGACGTATTCGTATTTTATTTACTCGATACTCTGTTCTATTAATGCGCGTTTCACAGTTCAGTGCTCTGCCGGGGCGCACACAATTTATTAAATAATTATTTTCAGTGTGTAGATTACGGCAGGTGAGTTTTATTTTAGTTTAAAAAAGTGTCATGGGGAAAACCAAAGGAAAACACGATTACGAATATATCACAAAAAAGTTAAAGAAATGGGAGAAGAAACTTCAGCGTGAGACAAGATCGGCGTTGGAGTCTAGAGGTTAGTAGAGTGCGTGTTTTTTAGGGTTCCGTACCCAAAGGGAAAAAACGGGACTATTACTAAGACTCCACTGTCCGTCTGTCTGTCTGTCACCAGGCTGTATCTCATGAGCGGGGATAGCTAGACAGTTGAAATTTTTTTTAGTTTCACTGATGATGTATTTCTGTTGCCGCTATAACAATAAATAATAAAAATATAAATTATTTGATAATTAATGGGGGCCCCCATACAAGAAACGTGTTTTTCTCGGTTTATGGTACGGAACCCTTCGTGAGCGAGTCCGATTCGCACTTGGCCAGTTTTTTTCATACTTCCTAAACTAATTAGTTTATCGATCGTAAATCCTTTTGTGTTATTGTTTTTGAATATAAACCTATCGTTTGATACTATTTTAATTAAAATATCTGCACCTCGGAGCCATCTTGGATTTACATTTTGACCTCATTTTCGTAATCAGCGACCCCGAAAACCACGAAAATGACAGAAATGACGGAAAAAACAAAGATTTTGTCAAATGTTTCGGTCAGAATCGAATACACCAGCTTCACACACATCGTTATCAATGTCATCACTGAACAAATCTATTTTATAACACTTGTTGTCTTCAATTAAACAACACACACTGCGTGATAGCGTCGGTTACTATTGCTAATCTCCCGAAATAGAGCAGTAGCAATCAACAGCAACCGTTTTCCATTTAGCTTACGGACCGTAACAAACAAAACGTTTCAGAAAAGCTTTCTTTGTTTTTTCTATGAATCAACCTATCTAGGTAAGCGGTTGACCCTCCTAAAGACAGGAGGGTGATGTGGAAATTATATTCATTGCTAACTTTGTTTATAGAAACACCAATAGCTACTATAGTAAGGTATATTAACGAAAGAATAATGGGAATGAAGTCAATCTAGGAATATTGTTGTGTATGTATCATACATTCGTTTGGTAGATAATACAATAGCCGACGCGGAATCACGTAGGATACATCCAGATGTTGAGTGGGAATTGAGCGACTCAGTTTTTGCCAGATAACAAACACGTTTGGTGTTCCTGATGTAGACATTTTTGCAAGTCGTGTTAAACAAAAAATGTTGTAACTATATTAGTTTATAAGATTTATAGATTAGTTTATAAGATTCCAGTTCTAGTTTATAAGATTTCTGTTACTAGCCTCTGCTATAGACTATTTGGCTGTCTGAAAATAAACAATTTTAATTTATTATATATATTAGAGATCCTGACGCTATGGCCATAAATGCATTCAAATTCAAAGCATTTATTTCAATCTTCACTTTTAAAAGTCACCGTGCGTAAAATTCACTCGCTAGAGTTTCGAAATTGATGCATTTATTTAAATCAATCAATTTCTATTTCAATTAGAGTCTAATTGTAAATGTATAATGATTATACATATTTATTTATTACGATTATACACACTAAACTCTAGCGAGTGAATTTTACGCAAGGTGTCTTTTCGAAATCGACGCGGACGAAGTCGCGGGCGAAGTGCTAGTCTCCTTATAATTAATGAAAAATATACTTCTTGTTACACGTTATTTCTGAGAATCGTTCCCTTTGACTAGAATAGAAGACTGTGCAACAATGATACTTAAACAAACTCTGTCCTATTTATTAATACCCCACACAATGTTTAAGTATAAAGTAAACATCTGCATGTATTTTAAAATGTATAAGCGAAGCTTACCTAAGTCTGTCTGATCTGATCTTATTCTGATACTACAGTTGAAGCATTCCTATTCAGTAACCTTGATTTTCAATTTTTTGCAATCCTCTTAGTATCTTGCAGAGAAGTACTTAATAAAGAATGCCTCCATTATTTTTTTAAAATGAAAGAGCCTCCATTTTTTTTGAATGTCATTTATTTTAATATTTCAATAAGATTCATTTCATAAATCCAATTATTGCGCAACCATCCAATTAGTATTTATTATAATAGTCTCGTTACATGTTGCAGCTCGTCCAAAGTGCCTGTGCCTGCTGCTGCCCGTGGTGCTGTCGGTCGTGGCTCTCTGGCCCCTAGTCTGGTGGTTTTCCAACGAGGTCAGTCTAGTGCTGCTGCCGCCTCCCCCGCCAGACCAGCGCCTGGACCACTACTGGAGGAACAGGAGCCTGCATCATTACTTGACTCATATGTAAGTAGACTGTTTGATCTAAAGGCAGTCATCCTCACCATTCTCCTGCCCTTATCCCAATTTATTTGGGTTAAAACTTCACCCCCGAATTCCCAGAAAAGATGAGCACAGGCGAAGTGAAGTCGGGGAAATTACTTGACTCTCGACAATAGTCCAGCTTAACAAATCACATCTGTCACTCTTTGACAGTTATAATAAACGGCTCTCATGGTAGATTGATTTGCGCATTGGTGTCAGTTTACAATCCATATCTCTAAACGTACCGGGGTAAACCGGTAGGTACATGTGACACACGGGACAGGATGGTTTCAGATTAGCGTATTTTTGCCGCATTATATGCTCGTTTTTAGAAGCACGTGTTTACGCGTATACTCACTCAGGGCTTTTGCCTATGCGAGCGCGAGAACAAGCGCGCGCCACGGGAGAGCCTGGGGGCCCACTCACACCGCGCAAACACACCGGAATAAGCGCAAGTACGCGTGTTCGATTTTTTGAAGCGTGCAGTGTGTCACGAGTGTACACGCGTAAGCCGATATGAGCTTATACCCTAGTCTGAAACTGCTCTCAAAGTTGACATGATACCTGTTCTCCCCGAGGGGTTGCGTTGAGATGTGCCCATAGTACCAACGAGTACATCACCGTTTCATTACTTGCAAACTTTGCTAAGTAATAGGTAAATAACCCAGAATTCATGCTGGTACGGGGAAATGCTTTATTGAAAAACGCACTATCCTTTGGCCGATTAAGAAACGCACTTAAATACCGCCTAATTAATAGGCCTAAGAATAGGATGATAACATAACATAACATCACGCCTGTAATCTGCGAAGGTTTAGACAGAGGTGTACCTAATAATACACCCACATTTTCCCAGTTATGCTTAAGTCCCATGTTATAGGGGGCGAGCCTATTGCCATATCTACCGGACACAAATCCAAACTCCGTGGCTGCTACTGAGAAATTCCTGATAAAAACACCAATAACACTTGGCCTGACCTGGGAATCGAACCCAGGACCTCATGCTCAGTAGTCGCGCTTTTGACCACTAAACCAACGAGGCAGTTGATGATGATGATGGACCTTAATAAAAGTTTATATTTCTCATTCCAGCCAAGCTCTAATAGAGCCATCATCGACCCCATGCAGCACCCCCGATGAGGTGCCGGTGATCATCCTGGTGTCCAGTGCCCCGCCCAGGGTGGACCACCGCATGGCCGTGCGGGAGACCTGGGCCAAGCACCAGCCCACGTACTTCGTGCTGGGGCTGTATGGCGACAATGTGGATGAACAGCTGGTGAGTCAACCGACCTGACAGCAACTGATAACACAATAGTTGGTCAGTGGTCTTGGTAGTAATCATGTAAGATGCATGATCATCAGATACACGTAACTACTATTCTATTGTCGATTACTAGAAGCATGATGGCTAATTCAAAAATGAAGATAATTAATTAAAATGAGTATCCAAAAACTATTTTAAGTCGATCCTGTTGCAAGTCTCGTTCCAAATTCGAAATACTTTGTAAGTAATTACCAGTTGTTACGTATAGTATAGTGGACGTTCGTTCTTATCTTCTTCTCTCAAAGTTGAAGTCACGTGACAGCAAAGACAGGCTCATATTTTTTATAAATCGTATTTGTTCTTGGCATATTATGTCATTAACAATATACAGGGTGGAAGGGTACCGACTACCGACGCTAAAACAGTCATCATGTATTCAGTATATCATTCTGAACATAGAAATTGTCAATCGATGATTTTTTTTGGGTTCCGTACCCAAAGGGTAAAACGGGACCCTATTACTAAGACTACGCTGTCCGTCCGTCTGTCACCAGGCTGTATCTCATAAACCATTATAGCTAGACAGTTGAAATTTTCACAGATGTTTTTCTGTTGCCGCTATAACAACAAATACTAAAAACTTTTGTTAATCAGCTGTTCCTTACATTTTGATCATGTAGGTAGGTATTACATTTTGACCATGTAGGTAGGTATTACATTTTGACCATGTAGGTAGGTATTACATTTTGACCATGTAGGTAGATATTACATTTTGACCATGTAGGTAGGTATTACATTTTGACCATGTAGGTAGGTATTACATTTTGACCATGTAGGTAGGTATTACATTTTGACCATGTAGGTAGGTATTACATTTTGACCATGTAGGTAGGTATTACATTTTGACCATGTAGGTAGGTATTGCAGTTTTAGGAAACAGTTGTTTTTTAATAACCGACGAAAATTTTTGATATGGGGCTGGTTCAGAGTGATGGACTAAATACGTGGTAGCTGTTCTAGCGCTAAGCTCATTAGCTTTATAGTCTTAATGGACACAATAAATACTCTCTTTATATAAAAAAAAATAACTCTTTAACTCCAGGTAGACACCTACATAGAAGCGAAGCAGTACAGCGACATGATAGTCTTCGATTTCCACGACCACTATCAGAACTTAACTCTCAAGACAGCCCTGATGATGCAGTGGAGCCTGCGCCACTGTCCGCAGGCGCAGTTCCTGTTCAAGACTGATGATGATGTGCTCGTTAACCCCTGGACTCTCCGCAAGGTCCTCAAGGAGAATGAGGATGCTAAGTTACTTGGTAGGTGGAGGTGTACTTTTTGTTTTAAGAATAAAGAAATGGTTAGCACGTTAAGCCGTTGGTCTCAACTGTCGTGTATAGATCTTTGACAGTCCTTACAGGTAGTCTGACAATCAGTCTTACCAAGGGCTATCGTATTACCTAATAATGGTTTGTGGAGGTCAGTCCTTCCATTTAGAAAACTGGTATTCAGCTGCATCCGGTTAGACTGGAAACTGATCAGGCAGGCAGATGATAAAGATGAAAAGAAATTTGGTTATTCTAGTTTCTCTAAGAAGATTTGGTTTAGATTTTTTCCAAGCGTAAGTTAGAGTTCAGGTAAAATCGAATATGCGTTCAATACGATCGGGGTTCGGCTTACCAGAAATTGTGCCGAGCAGACCTGAAATTGATGTAGGCAAAGTAGATGCCCAAGTATGTAGTACTTACTCCTCAAAGTTTTTCGACCGTGTAGAGGTGAGAATATCCATATGAGACGCATCAGCACATAATAGACGCATTCATATGTTAACACTTGATTTACATAACATCATAATCACATCATAGAAGTGTACCTAATAGTACACCCACATTTCGCCAGTTATGTTTTTAAGTCCCATGTAATAGGGGGTGAGCCTAGTGCCATCAACCGGGTACACATCTAGGCTCCGTAGCTGCTGTTGAGAATTTCCTGATGGAAAAACCCAATAGCACTTTACCCAACCCGGGAATCGAACCCAGGACCTCATCCTCATGCTCGTTGGTCTAGACCAACGAGGCAGTCGAGACTTCATTTACACTCAGCCGAAAAAAAGAGTTCGAATACGATTATCTTATGTCATACGAATCTCGTTATGTTGTTGACACAATCAAATCAGCTCAGCCTATCGTAGCCCACAGCTGGATATAGGCCTCTCCAGAGCTGCGCCGGCACACCTGGCCCTCCATGTCCACATCCAGTCGACAGACTGGACAAAAGGTGGCTGGGACACCCAGCCACCTTTTTAATGTGAGTACACTGGACATGGACATGGACACTGCAAATATTCAAAACCGAGGCAATTCCTGCTTCCTGCCAGGGCTGCGGGACTGTTCGAAAGAGATCCCGCGGCCCTGGAACACAAAGGGCAAGGAAGGAACATGGATGGGTTTTAGTCAGTGCAAGTCTGACACTCCCTTCCGCTCTGCCCAGAGTAGGAGAAGTCATACGAAAAAAAAGGCAATTCCTGCTTTTGGCGATACGGGTATTGTGCTAATATTCAACGGATCAACTTAATTAGCGTCATCGTCAACGACGATAAAGGTTTTCAGTGATAAAAGCTTGCCTTGAATCTGGCCCAAAATCTGAGATTTATGGTGCAGTATGTCTCCGATGTACTGATTAGTCCTGAAAATGATGTAGACATGTATTTAATTCCAGGGTACACTAAAAACGACACACAGCTACACAGAGACGAGTACAGGAAGTGGTACATCCCGCGGTGGCTGCTCCGCCCAGATCTGGTTTCCAAGTACCTCAGCGGGACCGGGTACCTTATAAGTGGTAAGTTATTTTAAATCGACAGGTTCATAGATGTATCATGATTTGTGAAATTAATTTAGGTTCTTGAAAGTATTGTTGAGGTGGTTGTTACGATATTTGCAAGAGGCTCATTTTAATAAAATTATGTGACGGCAATTCCGCGTGCCCATGTTTTTTAATGGCTTGATAGTCACAGGACTCATAGGTTATTTATTCATAAAGAATTAAATATGAATATACGCCTATTTCGTCATCTATTTTCCGTAGGGGTGTCGTTACACTATGAGGCTTCTTAAATGCACGCATTTGACCAATAAGCTTGATATTCTTTAATCATTAAAGAATCTGAGTTAAATTACAAAAATAATATAATGCGTACTGTATTAAGACTGAAATAATATAATTCGTATTAGGTTAAGCTTTTTTGGGATCTTTTATTAACAACAATTCTGTAATTCCAGGAGACTATCTTGGAAAAATCTTCACGACAGCCGAAAGAGTACCAATGGTGAATCTAGAAGACGTGTATTTCACATACCTTGTTGCCCACAAGGAGTTGGGCCTGACCCTCACTCACGACAGGAGACTGAGCCCCTACAAGCCCTGGCTCCAGCTTTCCTGCATCTACCAGGACTTGGCGTCCATCCATAGCTTTGCTCCAGAAGAAATGGTCACAGCATGGTCAAAAATAAAGGGTTTAGAAAAGAACAATGATACGGACGCTTGCTGGTTTTTTGACTCTTATTTGAAAGAATATAGTGAATATGCATTGTTTTGATGATGAAGGACCCTCCTTGAGGGGTTCTGGAACTTAGAAGATAGTCACACCGTGTTGGTGATGTAGCAGAAATGAGAGAATTTGAAGATGATTGGGTGTAAATAATTGCAGATGAAGGTACATCAGGCGATCCGCTGCCAGTGGCTGGTTTTTCATCCAATAACGTTTAACAAGTCGCTAACTCAATGGTGTAAGATTTTAAAGGCGTATGTCTAACACTGGACTTCAATCTTCTTCATTTATTCTTTGTCTCTGTCTCTCTCTTCTTCAATCTTTGCCCACCCAATGCTGAGTGTAGGTCTGTTTTCCAAATCTTTCCATTTTTGGCGGTTTTGTGTCATGGCTATCCAGTTTCTTCCGGCCACTTAATCAGATCGTCTGTTCACCTAGTCGGTTAGTCGGTAAATCTTTTATATTAAAAGTAATACTTCGGGATCAAAAGAAGAGGCCAAGAGAAGACTAAGTCAACAGTTATTTTGTACAGTAGTTAAATTAGATAATTGATCGAAATAATGTCTGATGGAGTACTGATGTTCATTAGGACGTAAATATTTAAAAAATGTGTTTCTTTGAGTGAGGCCTTGGAGATTATAAGTAGTATTTTACTGGTTCTTGTACCTGATAACTAATTGTAAATATAGTAAATAAGACGACAGTTATTTTGTTAAGACAAAGAATGTTTGTACCTAGTATACTTGTAATAAATATTTTCAACCTAAGTCGTCTTGTGTTTACTTTAAAGAATATGCTATTTTTAAGTCTTATTAATATGCGTATACCTAAAAGGTTTTTTTTTAACAAAACAATAATTATCGTAAACTTTCAAAAATACTTTAACTGACTCCATACTTTCCCCATCACTTCCAACCATACTCATCACCTGCCTACATTTTCCCAACTATGTTGAGGTTGGCTTCCAGTCTAACCGGGTACAGCTGAATACCAGTATTTTACATGGAGCGAATGCCTATCTGACCTCCACAACCCAGTTAGTACTGGGTAATACGATACCCCTTGGTAAGACTGGTTGTCAGACTTTCGGGCTACTGATACTTAATGACTATCAAAGATCTACAATTAACAGCCGGGACCAACGGCTTAACGGGCTTTTTGAGGCATAGAGGCAACTCGGTATGTAATGGGTGGTCTCCTATCCACGAACCAGCCTAGGCAAGCGCGGTTTAACCTAAAGATCAACCCGAGCGTCTGTTACTAATTAGCCACGAGCTCCTCGTGATTAGATATGACACATGGAGTTTTCTAATAGGGTTGATTTGTACGGCATCGTTTCTATAACTTTAACACAATGGGTGTAAAAATACTCTTAACGAAGCCGAAAAGCAGTCGTTGTCCCTGTCGATGCGATTATTTTTTTTGGCTGTAGAACATATCTGGGAACCTTCCAGTTTTGGAAATATTGGTGGTCAAAGTTCCAACTTGTTCACAACTTTTTAAAACCATGCTGATTTTGAAATTTAAATGCCTCTATGAACCCTGTACTAGTTAATGGGTTCATCAGCACAATGTTTTGACTGCGTTACACTCAGACCTACCGTAAACCAATTTATCACTAAATAAAAACTCGTTTCCCAGGAGTATTTTTGCCTAGAGCTAGTTTGATGTACAGAAAGATTGTTTAACGGCTTTGTGAAGGTCCAGCAGTTATGTGGCCCAGCGGTTGTAACATCCAGGTATGATCTTGTTCAGGCCTGTACTCCCCGCGGGGTTAGGCAGAGGAATAGGTATGTAAAGTTCACCCACATTTCCCCAGTTACGTTGAAATCCCACGTATCCCATCTCCCGGACGCAAATTAAGACTCCTTGCTGCTATAAAAAAATCTTAATGAAAAATCCCATGGTCTTGTAGTAAATATGACGTAGAATACACATCGTCAAGCGCCAGGTTAAGAGCTCAACCTGCAGGTTCGCGAACCTGCTCACGACTGCAATGCCAATAAGATAGTGCCTATCGCCGTCGGCCAGATGTGCGCGTGTGTTTACTGCTTGTCATCGATGCAGGTGTGTGATATCCTTATCAGAAGGTTTGATTGTGCCGCCGCTTGTTAGCAACGTCGTTTTTTACGGCATTCATGCGACACAGGCACGGATTTTATTCACATAATTATTGAGTTGAATTTTAAAGGGTCGTACCATAATCATTTGCTTAGATTATCAAGAGCAAGTTAATGTGAAACTATCAACAACTACAACGCGTTCGCGCGTGAACACTATAAAAGCTCTAACAGTGGATAGTAACTCGTCAGAAGATACTGCCTCGATGGTCTTGTGGGATCCTGGGTTCGATTCCCAGATTTTTGTCATGAATTTCTTGGTAGCAGCCCTTTTTCCCAGCAGTCCCCGGTTACTGGCAATAAAAATTAGGCCGCATTCACCATAACAGACAAAGGAGATGGCCAAAAATTGCATGAGCCTGTTCCCCGAAATGTACAGATATAAAATCTATGTCATTTAAAAGTAAAAATCTTCTATAACAAAAATAAAAAACTGGGCAAGTGCGAGTCGGACTTGGGTTCCGTAGTATAAACCGATTTTTTTTATTATTCGACTCCCTCGGTTCATGAGATACAGCCTGGTGACAGACGGACAGACAGATAGCGGAGTCTTAGTTATAGGGTCCCGTTTTACCCTTTGGGTACGGAACCCTAAAAAGGTGTATATTGCTCAGCAGTTTTAGACAAAAGTTATAAAGGTTTTAAGAAGTGGTTTTCGTCGGCTTAAGGTTTTTTTATATATTGTAGTGTATCATCATCTGCCTAGCCTTTTCCCAACTACGTTGGGACAGGTGTATAATATATGCATTATATATATTGTAGTGTATATAATGCATATATTACACACCTGTCCCAGGCATTTAATAAACACAGTATATTGGTTAAAAACACTGGGAGACAATTATTCTTTAAACTGAGACAATCTATTCGTTTGTAACAGTAAGATCACCGGTGGAAACGTATAGGTATGCTTTACTCAATGAGACTTAAGTCTGGCACAAAACAAAACATTATGACAACAGACATTGCCCTCACGAAATTCTTGCAGTTAATTTTTTAACACCTTGTATATGTGAGAACGATGTAGAAATACGTGCACGTTAAGAGCGTCCAGAGTAAAATATTATATTAACAATTTAAAAACAAGTTAAGTAGTTAAAATAAACTACCCTCTAAGTTCATGTGTATCCAATGAATATTTCATGAAAAAGTCATTCAATGGGGTTAAATGAATTAGAGGGTTGTATTGATGATTTTAATATTATATATTATACGTTTTCGTAGCGCGACTCATTTTTAATCAACATACAACCTGGCACTGACCTGCAAATAGCAAAAAAACGTAAGAAAATTTGAATTTCGCGGGCTACCCTGACGCTTCCCCACCTTAAGTCCTACCGTAAAACGTGATATTTCACCCCAAAAAACAAGTCGTTTCGCAGCAATATTTTTTGCGTTAAGTTACTTGGTTTGATTTACTTAATGCTTGGTTGATGGCTTCGTGAAGAGTCCGTTTACACCCTGTGTAACACAGATCTTCAATAACAAAAATAAAAAAGGTGTATATGGCTCAGCAGTCATGGAAAGTTATGAAGGTGTAGGGTTTAAGGTTTAGGTTAGAAGTCATTTTAGGTTACGGTAAGTTCCGAATATTTTAGAATTTATGAGTTTATTTTTCTCTGTTCTGTTCTTTGTTAATATTCTTCTTCTTCTTTATCGTGAGGCTAGTACCTAACCTGGTGTCAGAGTTTTTATGCCGCCCATGGGCCTCTGACTTGGCTTTACATGCCGTCGAGAAATATCTCTCAGGCATGCTGGATTTCTCACGATGTTTTCCTTCACCAAGGCAAGTGATAACAACAACAAAACAATACTCACATGAATCCGAAAAATCAGAGGTGCGTGCCTTGGGTTCGAACTCGAGACTTGGCAGTCCGACGGTCACACCACTAGGCCATCACTGCTCTTTATTAATATTGTATGGTAACATTAAGGGCACTTTCGACTTTTTGAGTGAAATAAAAAAAAAAATCCTTTTTATTATGTGTTATTTCCAAAATCTGCTATAGTACGTTAATCATTTTCCAAAATTCTTAACTTTTTTTATTATAATTATTTGTAATACCTTATTTTTGTACACTTGGGGCAGGTTTCGTCCATCTCCTTTACCTCCAGATACCTCTGTCAAGCCCTTCCATAATCCCTTCCCTTTCTAATCCTTCCATACAAATACAGGTGCGACATTATTTCCTGCAAATCGGATCTACAAAACACAATAACGAAATTGCCTACTCAATCCGTCCCTGTGCACTTAAACAAAGAATCAAAACCTCCATTGAAGTGTAACGCCGTATAAAACCCCATCAATTGTGGTCTCTTCAGTTTGTGCACCATGGAAGTTAAGCTGATTGTTGTGCTCATCGCCCTGACTCTGATGGTCAACCTGGCTGACGCTGGTGAGTAACCCTAGTTTAAGTAGACAGAGACGGTGCTACCACCAACTAATTGTATAAATGCACCAACAACTAGTTGGATAGAAGTGGTCGGTGGCGCCACCAATGTTACTGAAAGTAGTGATCGTGATGGTCTCATGGTAGGATTAAGAGGTCTGCGATTAGCAGTGGAATTTGATGTGTGATTTGGTGATGACATCATTGGGAATTTGAGAATTTCACGAATCAAGATACCCCAAAAAATCCTCAAAAAATTTTAAACGCACTATCGAATTTACATTTAATAGTTTTGTGATCAAAATAGTAGAAACAGAAGTTATACTTAGAAATATAGCATTGGTTTTAAATTTTCAAAAACGTGATATTTAAATTGGATAGTGCGTTTGACGAAATAATAATTACAAAAAAGTTTTTCATATGTGTAACTGTGAAATACTCATAGTCGTTGCATACTTGTATAATTAAATATTTCGTAAGTCGAGCGAGAAACGGTAAAACTTTAGCAATCTTCTTAGATTGCTAAAGTAAAGCCAAGAAAAAAGACAAAGATGACAAAATCATGCAAAGACCCTGAAAATATTCAGGCATTTGGTCAAAAATTGAAAAAGCCTAAGATGCTAAGATAGAAAATAGAATTCTAACAGACTAGCAACTTTTAGACTTCTTATACAACCACCCATCACCAAAGGCCGACGAGCTCGATAGGGAAGCAGGTTACATATGTGTCCCGGGGCGTACCATCATCAAGGTCACAGAAAGGAAGAAAGAACTCACTGTGGAGGCAAAGTCAGACTCGGACGAATACCGGCGAAGAGAGGGGCCAAATCGAGAGGATACAAATTCAATGGAATCAGCTAGAAAGACACATATGACTGTCCCCACGCAAGACGAGTACTGCCAGATGTGCGTTTGTTCTGCTGAAGGAAAAGATGAGTACTGCAGTAATAGACCCGCGGCGAATCTCAATGAATGTCTGATGATGAAAAATATTACGGAGAAGTTCAACATGGGCCTGCCATACGAGCATATGAAGTCTTTGTCCAACAGGATTCGACGAGGTTTGTCGTAGTGGTGCAGGTGTCAATAAAATGGAATCTGTAGGTTTTATTAAAGCAATAAAAGTAGCTCACCGTGAAATTTTTCTCAGAGTGGTTAGGTTGGTTCGAAAGTAGTTACAGTACATTTTTATAGGATGTGTTGTTTGAATAATCTCCTTATCATGAATCGAATTTTAAAATCAAGGTATTTCGATATTCTAATTACAGGCAAAAAAAAACAAAACCCTAGGCAACAAAAAAAGAACTTAGTACTCGTATAGTGATCATTTGTGAACCGTTGTTCAAAATGCTAATTTTTTTTATAATAAAGTTAAAGGGTATCTAAGTATCTGCGTTTAGGGACCTCACGCACTGCACGGTCACTACGACCAGGAGGAAAGTTTGGTTGCAGTTTTATTCAAGAAAGCGGTCGGTCCGGCCAAAAACGTCCGTTGTCGTTATCGCGTAGCACGCGAGGTCCTTTAACGTTATTAATATGTAAGTATTTATAAACAATTTTATATTGCAAGACAAAAATGCTACCCGACATCAAGCTCAGAAAAAGAGTAACACATACATAACCTCCACCACAGATTACATTTGGCACAACGACGAGATCCCTTACAACTCCAAGGCGAAATGCTTCCGAGGCCACTCCTACTACACAAACAGTGTGACCGCGAACGACACTGACATCGATGTCGGGACCGACGTGGAATCCCTCTTAGACTACGACAACGAAAACACATGTTACTATTGCGTTTGCTCTGCGAGTGGCACAGAGGTCGGCTGCATTGCCCGAGACGTCACCTTCTGCAACTTCTTCAGGGTCATCAGATCTGACAAGCATGTCAGGGATAGGTACACGTCGCATATGCAGCAGGATAGACCCACCTACTTCAGACAGCTGTCGTATAGGCTGAGGAGGACCATGGATGATAGCATCTATGATATGTTGGATGCTGGTATGCTTCACCGTTATTATTGGTGCTACTTTGGGATTTTGGCTCTTATTTGTTCTTGTTTTGTGTATTTTTCTTGATTATTTTGTTATTGAGTGTTTTGATACAAGTGTTGTGACTCGTCTTAAGTGATTTCTGCTTTGACAATACATCAAATACGCGGTGAATGATAATATTGTAACGATATTAAGTTTTGTAAAAGTGAACTGTAATAAATATGATAAAATCTGTTTGAAAAGAACTTAATGATTTGGACTCAGACCGGTTGGATGGAATATTTTTACTACATGTTCCATTGCCCGTATTTCAAAAATGTAAGCGTCGCCTTCTGCAAGCCAACTTAACAAAATTTATTCTTATTTTCACCCATCTCCCCTCGCAGTAAACCTTCACAAATATTGTCTGTTTAATTCCAAATAATGAAATAAAGATTGGTGCTTGCAGGAGGCGACACGTTGTGCTGCGGCCATCCCAATGGGCACCGGAGGCTGATTCACACCCAAGTGCGGAGCAAGCTGAGATCGATGATGAAAAAGGTCCCCAAGGAGAATCTGTTGGGACGGAGAGAGACAATGAAAGGAGATTATGTGGACTTCGTAGTGAACAACGATAAATAGAAACGTTAAGAAAGATGAAATCGTAGTCTGCAGTGATAAATTATGGAGTGTGGGAAATTAATGTTAATTTAAGGTTATGAATGTGGGTCTTGAAAAAAATGAACCTAGAAGATTACCAGAACGGAGTAAATAAAGCACTGAACAAAAACTGCAATTTATTCAACAATAAGATGAAAAGATGAATTCTGAAAGAATTATAATACATTATTTGAAACACAGACCACTGTTAGAAAAAAAAAGTAACAGAGAAAGATGAAGGATTCTCAAACTGTCTTTATAAAACGTAATAGTAATCAGTACAGGATAAACCAGTGAATGTGTGATTAGTGTTGTGTTGAGTGAAAGTGAACATTTTCATTTTTGTAATGTTGTGTACCGTTTTATTAAATATTTTTTATGAAGTTTAAAACTTTCAATAACATTATTTATCCTGCTTTTTTGCACGTTGTAATATCGTTTTCAGGCAGCACATTTTCAAGCCTTAGCCAATTGACTTCCTATTGAGCCATTCAAATTCATGTTTCACAAAGTTTTTGCACAATTTAAGAAGTTTTATTTGCACCTGCACCAAGAGCACTTTTTGATTTATATTACTTGTTTTCGACACTTACATAATATTATTTGATAAGAAACTGCCATTTGTCGGTTTAGACAGTATAGGAAAACACACACATAGATTATAAATTATGATTCGATAAATCGTTTAAGAAGGCATACTTTCAATCTTTAGACCTGTAAAAGCTAAAAACATTAAATTGGGAGATATTAATAAAGTAATTAATTTGTAAAAAGTTCCAATTAGAAAAAAAAATCTGGATATGACGTTTAATTCAAACGAAGGGAAATATAAATTCTAACATTGCAAAAAATAACTGTAAGACTTTCAGCACTCTTGTATAACTGTGGGTTCAATTTCCTGCATAGTTGCAAGTTTAAAGATTCCTAACAAAGAATAATGAGCACCAAGAATTGCTTTTGATACTTACGATACAGTCCTATTTCTAGCAGTGAGCAAATACAGGCTAAAACAGTAAAGAAAAAAAAATAACAAAAAAGAGTATTGTTATCAAGGGTATATAGAACATGAAGAATTTAAAGAAAGAAGAAAGTGAATATTCCTTGTAGGCCGAAATCTAGAACATTACGATCGTGTATAAAATAAATATGAATTTTCAGTAAATAACGAAGAGCTAAATATGAGGAAATGCGTGCCACTCATCTCCGAATACACTGACTGTAATGAAGGTAAGAAATTATAACCTATTTTATTTTAGTCTAATTTGGGCATAATCAGTGCCGCCTACACGTAAATGGTTTTTGATTACTAATCAATAATTTAGTAATTCATAACTTTGTCGGTTCGGCAGCCACATGATTAATATACTGCCTTGTGGATAAGTAATCGCAAGTCCTGGGTTCAATTCCCAGGTCGGGCAAATTGTTATTGGGGTTTTCCATTAGAAATTTCTCGGTAGTAGTCACGGAGTTTGCATTTGTGCCCGGTTAATGGCAATAGGCTCGCCTTCAACATAACTGACGTAATGTGGGCGTTTTATTACTTACACCCTAACTTTTTAGGGATTACAGGTTTATCTATTAATAAGACGATATGTCAAAACACGGAAAAAGTACGAAAAACGAAAGCAGTTTTCGTGTTTGTAGTTTTCGTGCTGGTTACATTACCTTGTATTGTTCTAGATAATTTATGTATGGGCTGTAGCCGCTGCAAATGCGACGCTTTAGGGCAGTGGGAATGCCAAGATGTAAAGGAATGTGTCGATGAGGATAAGAAATCTCCCGACGTTGATGATCAGGAAGAAGGCGATATCTTTGACAATGCTCTACAAATGTTGGAATCTGGTGAGTGCTACTTCAGAGTTATCTCATACTTCTTGTTCATGAGCTATGCGCTCGTACGCATGCGTTAGAGACTGCGTAAAACCAAGTGAAAGGAAGGAACTGCTTGGAGCATGCCACGACTCACTACGACACGACAGTACTCACGCGAGAGAAACAAGTGACGACCGTGTGTGTCGGACCACAGGAGGAAGACGACTCGATGGGTATACTATTGCTATGCCTAAAATCGGACGCGAAAGGAGATGATAACGTAATAAAATAAAAAAGTAACAGATTTTAATACTAACTATTTTTTGTTCATTAGATATGAAAAAGAAAAAGCAGAGTATCATGGTGCCTGCTAACAAGCACGTGCCCCCGCCTCGTAAGTTAACAGAGCAAGAGGAACTATTTGGTACGGCTTCTTTATTTAATTATTAACATGAACAATTCTATTCTTATCGCTTTACACTTTTGATGTGAAACATATATAGCTGCAGGTAAAACCGATTGTTGGCGTGGCGACGCACGCCATGGCGACGCGTCGCCACGCTATGCGATGGTATATATATACACTGTACAGTTCCTGTGTACTGTTCTTTTATGCATATTACTTGTACAAGATAATTTCGATGTTTCACATCTGCCAGGCCCGTGAGGGCTCACAATTTTTTTGATACAGAAATATCGTTATTCTTTATGTGATTATTTCTTTTTTGATCCTATGTGTGACATTTATTAAAATAATTAATTAGTATTGTAATCATTTTACATCTTTTCTGGTATTTTTGAATATTTTTTTACTGCTTTACTATTATTAAAACTAGCAGTATTGTCCAAGTGCTGGGAGAACGTCCCTTTATTCTTTCTGATGGTCTCGGTACTCCCGGTTCCAAACTACTTCCTGCTAATTCTTTCTCTTAAATCGTCTCACAATCTACTCCGTAGTTTGCCACGGCCCCTATTCGCTGACTGACTGCTTTATTTATTTTTGTAGAAATGTACTAATCTTATATTCCTGCAATACCTTCTAGTTTTTTTTTTTTTACGTTTATTTCAATACGCACTTTTAACTTAGAATAGACTCACCAATGAAAATGAACGCGAACTCTTAAGCGGCGTTCAAGAGCAGTAAGTATCAATATTCTATAGTAATTATGACAGCTATTGAACGGGCTTTCGTGTGCTGATCGCGTTCAGTTTTAATGGTGAAATTTGCCCAAAGTCGTAAACCGACCAGTTCTTTTCTGTCTCCAGACTTAAGTGTTAATTTCTAAAATCTGTTTCCAGGTTATGTGGTAGAAATACCTCGCCAAGAGCACTGATTCGCACATTTTTTTAATACAGCACCATTGCACAAAGCTTTATTAGTTTCATTTTTAATTACAAACCTTAAGAATATCATCGAGGTAAGTTTTATATTCAGTATACAGCCAAACTGTTATACATTTTAACCTCTGTGATTTTTTACAGCTCAGTTCCAAGATAAGGGCACGGATGCAATGATTGCAAGCTTACGCTTGTCTCGGCACAGAAGATCTACTGATGTCAAAACGAACAAGCATACTAAAAGATCTGTTGTCAAGCCAAGTCAAACCGACAAAGTTTCTACTCACAATAATACAGTTAAAAACTATGATGCAATTGATGAAATAAATGAAGGTATGTTGATATTGTAACGATAGCAAATTTCTATACTGAGTAATGCTCATTTAATTAAAAGCAATACATATTTTTACCAAGGGTAACAGTTTTCACATAATAATTTTTGTTTGAGCAGACACCTTAAAGGATTCAAACCTAACGGGGACATTGGTTGCCAAGAAAATCGAAATGATCCAGCCACACACTGGTTCAAGACGATCGAGCTTCGCAGATAAAAACAAGGTACTGCTGACTGACAACAGCCAACCCAAGGCAATCGATCACATAACTGATAATAAAATAGAAGCAACAGAATCAGAAAACAAATTTGACGCAAGTCATGAACATTTAAAAACAGTACTTGGAAATTTCACACAATTTGATAAGAACAGAGATCTTTCAAAAATTGTAGTCAATGAATTGAAAAAAAAAAGTGAAACGATTGGAGATACCAATACTATCCCGGTTTCATCCATCACTTTCACTCCAGAAAATGACACTTTGTCTGCAATGGCTTTCATTGCTGGTAACCTATTAAATAAGTTATGGAATATGGAAAAAGATGTTGCGGCGACATCAACAGAAACCGACGGATTAAAACATGAAAAGATTGCTGACCTACTAGAACTTTTCAAAGAGCCATTAAATATGAGGCAAGAATTGTTCCTGAAAAATGCTTTAGAACAGCTATCAAGTGCAATAGATAAGAATAAAGATACAAAAAATATTTCTATTTGTGAGACTATTAATGAATCACAGAAGCTGTTATATAATAGGAGTGACAGTGATGAGGATGTTACGGAAGGGCCGAGTAGAAAAAGCGCCCTGAAAGTGGAAAACAAAGCAAATAATGCCATAGAACAAAAAAAGGCTAAAATAGAGATGAAAATTAACCGAAAAGAAGCTACTATAAAAGCAGTGGCCAAAATAAACAATGTTTTAGATTTAATCAAAAAGTTTGAATATGTACAAAGTAATTTAAGTGAATTGCAACATGGTCCAAAATTCGTTTTTAATCACACGTTTTCAAATAACAGAACGCATGAATTTGATACTAAACTAACTGAAGATGAGCAAAACTCTTTCAATTTGTTTGGAAAACTTTTAGATAAAATAACAAAGCTAATTTTGCCAAATAAAAACAACAAGAAAATAGTAAATGGAATCAAGAACCAAAACTTCTTAAAGGATAATGATAATCTGAAGAAAAAGTTAAAAAAAATATACAATGTTGATATTACTAACATGAGTATGTCAGCTAAAGACAAAATGATTCTGGACTACTTGATACATGTTGATAACAAACCAGATTGCTTACTGAATAATGAAAACTATAAAGCAGAAAAGTTGCCCAGCGTTGAAGGTAATATATTACTCAACTTGTCAGAATTTTTCAAATTGAAATCGTTCAGTGATCTGATAAAACTAATAGCACCTGAAAAAGCTACTACCCCAGAATCTCCAATTGAAACAGAAAAAAAAACAATTGAAAGAACCACTAAAGTAATTGAAGAAAACAATATGACTAGTACTAAAGGCGTTGATTCTTATAAGTTGAGTTCGACAAAAGAGAAACTGAAAGCGCATTTGAAAACAATAATGGAAGATTTGATAGAGATACAGAGTGCCAGAGGAGTTAGCTTTAAAGATAACATAAAAATAACAGATGCCTTGCCTTGTATCTACAATCTTCTAAAAGATGGAACAGAAATCGAGAAAAAAGAAGAAAATATTGACCCAGTCAAAAAAATAGCAAACATATTTCAAGGATTAAAAAAAGAATTGAAAACTTCGCTTTCACGTAGAAATGCTGGTGACATAATGAGAGAGAGGCCCAAATCCGCCGTCGTATTGGAACGGGTAGTTAAAAACTTAAATGATAAATCACCTTCAAATACTCGTAGATCATTAAATAGTAGTCCTAAATCATATGACCAAATAAAGAGAATGATGGAACAAATTGAAAATGGTAGTTCTACGTATAAGCGCCATGCTTTACTTGTCAAAACTCCCGCCGCTGCAAAACTTATATTACTAAAAACACTAGAGTTAGACGCTCTGGCCGCAATAAACGTAATCGGCGAAATAACGCAATCCTTTGACAAACTAATTAAACTACCTACAGAACAATTTAATGAACTCGAAGAATTTATTGGAAATATGGCGACAAGTATTAATTTAAGTGAAAGAGTAGTTGAAAAAGTTAAACTCGACGTTATTAAATTGCCGGTCAAGACGGAAAGCCCCCATCCACCATCCCCACCCAAAAAACGTTGGGAAATGTTGATGTCCGAAATAACCAACAACAACATGTTGAAAACTAATTTTAATAAGGAACCTGTTCTTACGGCCAGTGACCCTCGTGGAGAGAGTGATGGGATGACAATATCAAGGATTCAGATCATGAACCAGCTAATCAGAAATCGTATGAAAACTTTCCTAAAGTTGAAAGAGGCAAGTGGGTCTGACGTCAAGGACGATATGACGTATAATATTGCTCAAAGGATTCTGTACTACTTGGACGCTGGCAACTATAATCTTGCTAACGAATTGTTTAGGTTATTTGTATTGCAGAAACCAAATGAACCTGCAAACGATAGATATGTTGGTAAGTTTAATTGCATTACTATTTGGATTTACATTATAAGGTATTTTGGCCAATTCTCTGTTGGACATAAGCCTTTCTAAGCGCACGCCATTATATTTTATCATGGCCATTTACATGCTGATCTGGGTTTCACATTAAAAGGCTCGGAGTTCATTCCGTAGTGCATTCTTGTTTTGTAAAAGCACTAAAGGGTCTTCAACTTTGTATGTTTATAAACAGAATTTGATTGGTTGTTCATGAATTTGAATTTGTTGAGACTACAACAAAGTGAGGGACATCAATTTCTTGTATTTCTCTTCCACGCAGAGTCATAGTCTCAAAACCAAGGTATTTATTAAAATTTACGTGTCAGTGAATATATTGGTTTGATTCACAGCACCATCTGCAACGAAACCAATGCGTCGGATGGCACAACCACCAAAGGAATCCCCAGTGCTGCTCGAAGATCCCAACAAGTTAAAAGCAAAGCACTTGAACTGGGCCACTCAAGACCATCTCATAAAACAGCTGCTAAACATCAAAAACATGGGATTGTAGAACATATATTTTTAGATACTTTTGTAATTTTTAATAAATGTTTTGTAGTTAATTGTGTTGAATTTAGTGATGTAGCCTTGTCCCTACTATTGTTAAGCTCCGTGAAATGCATACGGGTACCATCCTACGTCTAGGCCCCGAGCTATGCGCACAGGCGACACGCGTGAAAAGTAAACACGCGCTTTCCACTTGATGCTACGTGTTTGTTGCGGCGGCTGCGTATTTAAAACTACGCCGCACGAACATGCTACCCGCGAGACGAGGCGGAGAGGGGTGTATGCGTTGTGACATCGGAGCGGCACTGCTCAGTTGTTCAATAAGGCAGAGAACACGATTTTGAAACTGAATAAAAGAAATTCATGGCCATGGGCATGGTCCAAATAAATATTTGGACCATGCCACAAGTGCATACAATATGAATCAAAATAATATAAGAAAAAAAAACTTAAATCTAAAAAAACAATGTGTGCCTCACGGCTGCGCCAAATAGGCTCACTTCAGCAAAAAGCCGGGCTACTAGTGCCTGACCCTGGTTTTCAACTGAACACACTCATTCAAAAGAATTGGTAAAACCTCTGTTCGTCTTCGTCTGTCAGCAACTCTCTATATTATTGGTGAAAGAACTGTCCATCACTGTTATTGCAATAAAGGGATTAATCCAATACGTCGTGTTCTGCGTCAAATATGAGTAAGTATAGGAGCAACAAGACACGTCTTTTTCGATACATTTTATTAAACACTAGCTGTGCCCGCGACTTCGTCCGCGTGGACTTGGATCTTTCTCAGCCTGTTACTTGCACAGGCACTTTGGGTCTATTGGAAATAAATATTTTAAGTTTGAATCAAAAAGGTCTATAAAAGTTAGGTTTTAAGATAAATTTCTTGATATACTACATAAATGACTTCTTTAGGATAAGAACTAAAGAAGAACTTAATTATTAAGTTTTGATATTAAACGTCGTTATTGGTTGCGTGAAAAATATTGAACAGTTAGGCTATTCCAGGCGACGTTCAATGTCTGGCCATGTTCTGGAGTCATTTGAACTGAAAAGGCAAGTCATTTGTTTGCGAAAAAAGGCCAGTCCAGGACTGGCCTTTTGTCGCAAACAAATGATCAAGTGGACCAAGTATGTGACTTCGTCTTTGTGTTCTGAATATCCAATGTATTTGGAAAATAAACAAATTATTAAATAAACGCAACGGAAGCTCTCAAAAAGAATAAATTTTCCCCGTTTTTACAACATTTTTCATTGATGCTACCTATTGGTTGTATCGTGATGATATCGCCTGTAGCCTTCCTCGATAAATAGGCTATCTAACATTAAAATAATTTTTCAATTCGAACCAGCAGTTCCTGAGATTATAACGTTCAACCAAACAAACAAACCAACTCTTCAGCTTTATAATATTAAAAAATAAAAATAATAATTATATATTTATATTACAATTATAATATAATTATATTATATATATTAACATGTTATATTATATAAATTATATTTTATATATAGGATAGATACTGAATTCAGAACCCGTCGTCGCAGTGTCGCTACAGTGCCCCGTCCGTGTGCCCGCCAACAATGAAGTGATCTTGCCGCGCCGCAACCGCGCGCAGCCCCTGCCGCCCGTGTGTATTGGCTCTTACCTGAGATCGTGAACAGGGCATAACCCTACATTGTGGAATAAAATGCATTTTGTATGGTACCATTCTATCCAGAATTATTTTTAAGAAATATACTAGTGATTGTTGTAAAT
This sequence comes from Lycophotia porphyrea, assembly GCA_950005105.1. Classification (NCBI taxonomy): domain Eukaryota; kingdom Metazoa; phylum Arthropoda; class Insecta; order Lepidoptera; family Noctuidae; genus Lycophotia; species Lycophotia porphyrea. The sequence goes on from OX465406.1 coordinate 15,346,305, forward strand.
GTGAAATTTACAAAAAAAGACCTAGAAATATTCACAGAGAACGCCTACAGAAAGTGACAGCTATCGAGAAGCATTATTTAATTATGTAGGAAGACTTTGTTATAGTACGACAAGCTCTGAAAACGATTACATCTCCGTGCTCTCAGATCAAGGGCTAAATAAGGCGTAAAATAAAAAGAAGATTCTCTTTAAAATCTGTACTTTATTATATGTACCTCAGATGAATTCAATCACAGAAGATATTAAAGGTGATTCCTATGTTATTTGATTCAATGTTCTTTTAATGATTATAATTATTGATCTTTTGGGTTCTTGTTGTAGGGCCGCGAGTCGTGAGCCGTGTTGTAATTTTCTTGGCCTTCAATCCAGGCTTCACTAGTTTCCTCGAGCTTGGCTTTGTGGTCATCTCGGCTTTGCGATCTGAGAGCAATAAAATATTTTAAGAGTGCCTTATTTTATCAGTTCCTTTAGCTACAGTACTGAAGGCACCTCAACCTCAAAAGCATTTATTTCAATTAGACCATTACGGGCACTTTTGAATGTCAGAAAAACCAAGAAGGCTAAGCGACTGTCACAGACACAAGGCATAATAACTTGTGAAAGTACTGTAGTTGCCCATTCTAAAGCGTAGATCTCTGTCGAGAAGAATGGGCAAGAAACTCCATGGACACTCTTTACAATCAAAATATTGTACAAAATCTTGGTTACATCATTCATGTTGAGATTACACATAAATGTGAGAACGATGTAGAAGTACGTGCACGTTAAGAGCGTCCAGAGTAAAAGATTATATCAACAATTTAAAAACAAAGTAAGTAATTAACCGTCTTATCTATACACTATTTACCTCTTTATAATGTTGGGGTAGATGACTGGTTTGATGAGGTACATACTTGGGGCTGTTAACTTTCATAATAGAGGTATCCCTTAAAAGTCCCCCGTTCAACTAGTCATAGCTTATTAATATAATGTTATTGTTATTACTATCTTACCACGTCTTGAAGTTTTCTTCTCCTTCCTGTTCTTTTTCCTGACGTCGGCTTTACGTTCTGCTTGTGCCGTAGCATTCTTCTGATTTGCTTTTATTTTCGGCGATACCTTATGTCTTAGGTATTTAGGTATAATATTCTTTATTCGAGTCTTGAACTGATCTTTATCAGACCGTTTCAGTCTCTTCGCAAGTGCCAAATTCCTTTGCCACCTTTTCATTGTTTCCTCATATTCACCGTATCTTCTCTCTGAAATTTCATCCAATCTCTTTTTAGCTAGTTGTCTTACTATTTCCGATTTTGGAACCTTTTTTTGCAGAAGTTTTTTAATATCGTGCTTAGAAGTCTTTAATAAGCTACGAATGTGTTTTATGAAGGAGTGCTTTTTCTTTTTGCGTATTTCTGGTAGATCATTTATGGTCGTTTGTACGTAGATTTGTGGTGTCGTCGTAGTCTCTGTGGTTAATTGCATTACTGCTCGGGGTTGTTTAGTTACTTTTGTCTCTGGTTTTCGGCTGTAGTATTTTATTAACATAAGTATTTTGTTATGAATCATGGTCAATCCAGCGTCTATTTTATCAAATGTGCTATCCCTCACTTTATCTATCGAATCAGTCATTCTCCTGCTGTGAGCGAAGTCTATTATGGCGATAGCATCGTTCATCTTACTTATATCCAAAGTTAAAGTACAATGCAATAGTTTCATCCTGTAGAGACTGGCAAAAGGAGTGCTACCGATAAGACTGGCTGTTACTTCCTGCCACCTATGACCGATATTGTTCAAATAATTTGTCAAATTATAATGTGGGTCGGCTACTCTTAACCCTGGCATGATAAATTGATTAACATAGTAAGATTGTATTATACGTTTCATAATTTTTCTTGTGGCTGGTGACAACGGGTATAAAGCGTTAAGCTTCGGCGAATCTTGATCAATTACTTCGATAACTTGAACTAAACATTCCTCTAATGACAAACGATCACAACGACCTGTATCTTCCATCCTGCGTCTAAAACTTCTTAATCGTTTCAACTTGTTTCTCTTTGGTTTTTCGAAAAAATTAGTTTTGTATACGTATCGCTTCATTGCATGCACGAGAAGTTTTAAATCGTCCGGTATATCCGGGTTTCTATGTTTTCGAATTCCATATATATCTCTAATGACTTCGAAAATGTCACTTTTCAGTTTAAACATGTATTTATCATACTTATTTGGGTTGGCTCTCTTTAGATCTACATCTAACCCAGTCGCCACTGCGACGTTGTATATAGAGAAGTATGTGTTACTGGTGATATTATTTTCTTTAGGTTTATCGTCAGGTTGAGTATCACTTTTGACGAATTTCAGCAGGTCATCTTTTATTTTTTGCAAATTTTCTAATTCTTTTATCTTTTCAGAAATTACTTTATTTAAAGGTATGAGGACATTTTCTTTTAAATCTGTAAAATCTTCAGTTGTATTCGTAGTGGTGGTGATATTAGTGGTGTTTACTATAATTGTGACAGTTGGCTTGACATTGGGCGCAGTGATGTTCTCCTGTCCTGCTACGTCTCGCTTCATGATGTTAAAAGCAGTGTGTTCGATGATGTCGTTCATGTTTTCGAAGATGTTTGGATCTTCACCGTTGGTAAAATTGGCAAAATCTGAAAAAAACACGTCATTTGTAGAATAATTCCACGCGCAAATATTTTGAATCATTATTATTTTAATACATACCCTCTGTGACATTCACATTTGTATCAATGCTTCCAGCTGTTTCAAGCAGATCAATCACCACTTCATTAGGCTCTGTGACCGGAGTAGATTCAGTAACACTCTCGTCGTAGTCTAGCATAAAGTTCAACACATTGCTCATTTCTTTGTTAGAGCTACCTTCAGTTGCATTGTCTTCATCCATGATCATATAATCGAAGGTAAATTCTGCATGATTATTAAATTCATTGTCTAATGGTTGGTCTATAAGTTTTCTTCGGTTATCAGTTTCGGGGTCCACGGCAATATCGCGGAGTACTTCTTCAAATGCTATAGAGTCGTTATCTTCAGTGGTTGTTCTTTCTGGCGTTCCCGTTGTTGTTAGCCCGGACAAAGATGAGCTGGGATCTGAAAAATGACTTGATTAAATGAAGGTCACAAGAAACTAAAAGTTTAATGGTGAAATGTAGCTGAACTTTTTGTACACCTTTCAAAATCTTTTATTTCGCATAGGCGTTATAAAACGTCGCGAAAAGGTGCACGGTTCGGGTTAGTCGTTTACTATGGAGAACAACCGACAAGAAACTACATGGTTACTCTTCTAAAATTATTTGGTTTTACAATATTATTATGCTACAGCGCTAACACTTAAGTATAGAAGGAAAGAGTAGGCCCGACGATAAGTCGTTGCTTACTTAAAAAAAAACGTAAAACAAGATAAGAAGTTAACAGGCATCTAGGAATCTACAAAGGCGTCTTCATACATTCACAAACAATCGATAAAAAGATAATCTATACAAAGAAAAGATAATATTATAAAAGACTTACTGAAACAAGTGACAATAAAAATTTGTCATCAGTGTTGTAACTATTCTGAACAAAAGGTGTATAAATGATTTGAAAACTATTGTGAAAAATCTGAATAAAAGGAAAAGACAAAAATGAATTGTATAGTAAACTCAGAAGTCACCAGTTTAGTTTAAAAGCGAAAATTCAGGAGAAGTTTGGTGGTCAGTTAGTAGATTGTAAGCTTCTACTGATCCGCCAATCTAATTCTAGAAGGTCAGCCGCTGCGCTTGCGACTACTAGGTAGTGAAACAACAAGCTTAATATACATATGAATAAAATAAGTAAGCATTACCAGTTACTGCAGTGGCAACCTCGTTAGCAAGTGCATCGTCCTCTACTGCAGTGAACTCAGTCGTTGATATAAAGTCCTTGGAACCTCCTTCAATCTCCTTCAAAGTAAAAGGTCTGGCTCCATATAGCCATTCTGACAGCTGCTCATAGGTAACGGTACTGGCACTATCTTTTGGGTTATCGGTTACTGAACGTTTGATGATCCTGGGATGTGTATCTGTAATTATTATAACACAAAAATTCAGTATTCAGCCGCATCATAGTTGGGATCGGCATATTATTTCTTGCTTAGTTTTCCTAACTTAACAACTGTCTAGGCAGATGAAGACTTTCTACAGGATAATGTGGATTGATAATACCAGTAGAGATTCATAGTCTAAGGTGCGCTTCCCTGGTGCGCAGGGTGTGGGGCAGCACCAACAGTATCCTAAGCATGATAGCAAGTCGCCTTGACTGTGTTTATGTGGGTCGCTGTTGTGCAATTACTCATGGGTTGTCGTAGCAGTGATTCAACGTGTTGTGTTGTTTGTTTTATCAGTGCTTATTAACATAGTCTTAAGTTTTACTGACAGTTTTTGAGTCATGGATACTCGAATAAAGAAAAATTATATATTATAGTCTCTATTGTATAGACCACGGACCTGAGGGTCTAGATAAGTACCAATTGCTTTCGAAGCATTTAGCATTAGTAACAACGACATTCAACGGGACTGACATCAGTTCTTTGGCATCTTATGTCAATCCTAAACGTTTTACATTTTTCCATCTTCGTTATCGCTGATTGGTGTTTTTACCAGGTCCTCTGGTGAGGGTAAAGAGGTACACTAGACAGATGTGAGAAGCTCAGAACCCGTCAATGTGGCGATGATGCTTGGGGGAGACCGGAGACCTCTGTCACGCAGTGCTCTTTCAGTTTATTAATGTTGGTGCAGCTTAACTTAGAAGGCAGCAACCCGAAAGCCTGTCATTCGGTAATGGGGTTGTTGACGTTAGATAGGCAGTCGCCTCATGTAAAATATTGCTATTCAGCTGTATCCGGTTATACTAGAAGCCGACCCCAACGTTGTTGGGAAATTTCATTTCATTTATTCAATAACAATTTACAATTGTGTCTGAATGTCTAGACAAAGGATGATGCTCTACTTACGGTCTGCTATAGCGTCCATGATCATAACGAGGACTCGGTGATCAATGTTGAGGGGAGGGTCCTGGCTGTGGCACGGCTGCAAGGTGGTGCAGTTCCACCTGCCTTCAGGGTCGCAGGCACAGGTCTTGCAGCCGAGGCACACATTGGCTGTGAAGATGAATAACGTGACATAATATGGGTATTTGGGATTATAGATGTACTACGAACGTGCACTGGTGGAGTGGTATTGCTCCCGATCCACGAGGTGTAAGGTCACGGGTTCAATTCGAACCCAAGCAGTCGCTTTGCTTTGTGTTATTTATTTGATCATCCCTTCTATGACGTAAATATTTTTAGGAAACCGGTATATACTCAAGGAACAAAAATTTTCAAACTTGAGACATCCACCATCTAGCACTGGGCTAGCGTGTTGGGTTTCACCCAAATCCTCTCATAGATAGGACAGCTGAGAAGAAGACTTATCCTTTCCATTTAAATATATTTTTTATTTTTTTTTCATTTTTTTAAATAAAAACTTTGCCCTTCACTAGGATTTTTTCCTGTATCGTGGGTGCGTTTACAAACATTGTTTAACTACTGGCCACAAATGTCAGGCATCTATGTATAAGACAGAGTAGAAGTTATCACATAATGGGTGTAAAAAGACTCTTGACAAAGACGAAGAGCATTTGTTCTCCTACTGCTGGTAACCTTCTATGTAGTTACGGAGACATTCGAGGTTAAAGTTCCAACTTCCCACAAAGTTTTTTGTTAAACACAAGTTTTTAATCTTATAACTTTACTTGAAGTACCTCCATAACCCCTGTACTATTCAATAAGGTTTTAATGTTGTAATTTATTTTAAATACGTCCACGAAGCACGTACTATAAAATGCATCCATCAGCACAAGGTTTCGAGTGTGTTACAGTTACATTGAGTTCTACCATAAACCGTGATTTCTCACCCCAAAAAAAAGCCGTTTCCCAACTACAATTTCTGCGAACAGTTATTCAGTTTAATGTACATAATGCTTGGTTGACGATTTCGTGAAGTGTTCGTTGACACCTTGTGTTTGTAAACCTATTGGTTATTATGAAATGCGTTACAGATCGAACTCCTGAATTGCTGACAACTTTGTCGTGTCACAGATGTTATGTTGCACATTCCACAATTTGTCATCAATTCGCATGGTATGTGAAAACAGCATATCTATGTTCTCAGCCGAGTACTGGCAACATCCGTGAGTAGCGACGCTTGTTTTTAAAAACAAAATGTGTACAAATTGTGACTAGTTCAAGTAAAACATAACATCCACAGGAAATAGCGACCTGAACAGAAACATGTAAGTGTGTAAAGTAGTAGTAGTTTCAGGGAACGTTTGTAATCATTATAAGACAGTGAAAAGAAAAGCCTTATTTTGTAAACTTTTCATCACTCTTATGCCCATAGCATAGCCGATCTTTTGGGCTCTTCTTATTCCATGCTTCATAATGCTTTTCTAGCCATCTTTCAAACTATTCATCTAACCTTTTGGCCATTTAGCCATTCAAAACAACATTGACAACCGCAAAATTCCTTACGACATTTTCGACATTATACATTTTAAAAGTTATGCAGTAGTCTTCTGTCGTAAGGGATGTTATCCTAGATCTATGTGTAGCTAGATCACACCGTGACACGTCCGTACGTACGGAATCGATTGCTATCAGACACAGCTGTTGCCCGCAACCTTAGTGGGCGTGAAATTATTGTAAAAAATATTAGTTCCCTATTTAAATTAGATTTTGTTAACAATTTCAAGGGTTTTGCACGAAACGGTCCGGCCGTTTCAGAGATTAGCCGGAACAAACAGACCGACAGACACATAAAAAATTAAGTTTTTTTTTTATAAGTACTGTATACATATACTTTCAAATCCATACAGAACCGGTTACAGTACCTGTTAGTAACTGTTATTTTGAAATGGCTAGTATTTAACTGTAAATCAAAAAATCTTTCTTTTTTTATATAAAAAAAATACAAATGCTAATCAAAAATACTGATTGCACAGTAAAATAGTTATCTTAAAATATTATTATTATAGCAACAATTTGAGTTCGTGATGCATCGCTATTAATTGAAAAGCGGAGTCTTTTTATGAACGCATATCTAATAATAAATAACGCACAATTAACTTTGTAATTCATTTTTTTTTAACAAAGCTTTTATTTAACGCATATGGCAAATTTATAGTCGACGTAGCTCCTCTGCTCGGCTCCTGTTTTTGTCTGCAGGGTTTAAGATAACCTATCGTACGTTTACGTTGAAAACACAAACAACCAAAATATTTAATTGAAGTAAATAAATTGACAGTGGGCAGGGCACATTGCTCGCAGAACGGATGGCCGATGGGGCCGTAAAGTTCTGGAGTGGCTACCGCGAACCGGAAGACGTTGCGTTGGAAGGCCTCCCACTAGGTGGACCGATGACCTGGTGAAGGTTGCGGGGATCCGCTGGATGCGAGTCGCACGGGACCGGTCAATGTGGCGACACTTGGGGGAGGCCTATGTCCAGCAGTGGACGTCTTTCGGCTGAATGATGATGATGATGATGCAATAAATAGTCAGGTAATAAGTTTTTTGATATGCATTAAAATTAAATCTTCTGACAAGCAGGCACATTCAATTTTATTTAGTTTTATAGATTGGATTTAAGAGTTAATCATCTCACATCTCGTAACAATGTTACATTTTGTATTACATCAGAAAGCCCTATGTTTAATAATACTGTATTTTTCTCCCACAGATTTTTCAAAACATATAAAATTGATATGTATTACATCAAAGGGTTTAATTCTCATGACTATTGATGTTTCTATTAGCTCTTTATTTTCCCATAATTTAATTTTTATAAATATTTAGATGAATATAATAAATCTTACCTTTGTTGCAGTTAGTATACCGGGAGACAAAAGGAATGCATTCCATGTGGTTATAAAGCCCTGAAAATACAAGGGGATAAATATAATGAGCACCAGAAATTACTTTATGACCTTTTGATACTTTAGATATTTTATTAGGTTAAACTAACTATATACATTGATAATTAAAAACTATTAAACTAAAATAGATAAACTAACAACAAACTATAAAAGGGCATCGAAAAACTCCTCCTCAACGCTGTCAGATGGTAATGTGCCCAAGAGACTGGCGGCGTTGCCACGTTGTATGGCAACACTTAGCCTCTGGCCAAAGTAAAAGCCAGCCCTTGGGTCACGGGAAGCGTCAACTAGGCGTTTCGAAATTTCCTTAAATAGGCTATGAGCACTCGGACCCCACGGCCCTAGAGTTTCAACCCCAAACGGCTCGAAAATATAGTTACCACACAGGTTTCTATATTTACGCCGCTTGAGGTTCTCTGCAGCCGCAGCGGCAGCACCAGCACAGCACGATGAGCTTGGAAGATGGGATGGCGCAAGAGTATCAACGCATGTTGCGTCCCACACTAAAGGCCTACCCATCTTCCAAGGAAACAAAGACATGCCGTCCGGTCTCTTGCCATCGTCGCGTGCCAAGCCATTGGGTTCTAAAACAGCTGGGACGCCGACGGTGACAAGAGCTCGTCGGATAATGTCGTTTATATTTGCGTGCCGTGCAAAACTTTATGACCACTAAATTCTATCACAGCATCACCTAAAATATCAATTGATCACCAAATTTAGTAAATGAGCACCAAATTTTAATGAGGTGGTTGATGACAACCTAGTTTTGCCTAGGCCGACTTCGGGCACCCTGACACGGATAGATTAGGTTAGAAGGGTAGACCCCGCCATACCCATCGTGGTCAAATTTAGCCCTGCGAAGCGGGGTTCCGTTGACCGGGTCTCTCTCGACTCGGAAGCAAAAGCATAACAGTTCAATTTCTGGTGGTCATTAACTATTTGTGGTTCTAATTTCACGCTAAAATGGGAATAAATTTTGGTGATCATTTACTAGTTTTGTTTTTCATTCATTTCAATTACATTTTACTAAATCTGGTGGTTTGTTAAACATAAGCTACAGGGTGTAAATGGACCAATTCAATTCAATTCAATTTATTCACAAACAATTTACACACTCTTCACGAAAGCGTCAACCAGGCATTCTGTATATCAAACTAAGTAACTCCATGTAATTTTTTTTGCTGGGAAACAACTTTTTTTTTGGGTAAAAACGCGTTTTTCGGTAAGACTCAAAACTTTGTGCTGATGAATGCATTTTATAGTACGGGCGTCGTGGACGTATTTAAAGTAAAATTACAACATTAAAGCCTTATATTTACAAAAATATTGTGAAAAGTTTGGAACTTTGACCCCAATTTCTCCGTAGGTAAGAAAACAATGAAAAGTACACCTAGCAAAATTCAAAAGAGATTTAAGAGATTTCCTCCTACGGTATTGATTAGCATTTTACGTTTTCATGAACATAGTATTTCGGAAACCATTCTATAATATTACAAAATAAATCTTATCTCAAATTAGAAACCGTTGTTTAACGAGATATTCGCTTTAAATTTTGCTAAATGTATGCATTTTATTGGTAGTGACAGGTAGTGATTGGTAGTGGTAGGCTTGCTCAATTGAGTGAGGGGCCATCAGACTGTCGCGGATAAATCGCTATCAGCTGTTTCTGGTAGACAACCGTATCATCATCCTCATCATCGTCATCGACAACCTTGTGCCACCCACTGCTGAGTATAGATGACCTCCTCTTCGCCCCATGCTTCCCTAGCCAGCGCCAGTCTCCACCAGGTTCTACCCGCGATCTTCTGACTGTCATCCACCTATGTCAGTTAATCTGCCAACACTTCTTCTACTGTCTCATAGTAACCATTGAGTGAGTTAACTCCAAGTGATAATCATAACACTTCCACAACGACATTCGACAGGAATGACGTAAGATTTTCGATAGCTTATGTCAGTCCCATTTTTGGTTACCATTATCGATAATGATGCTAGAATTTCAGTATTTATAAGCTGTCTAAATAAAGGCTGCTCTTGTATTTTACCAGGGATCATGGAGTCAAAGTCATTTCAATTACGCCATTAAAAGATACTTTTGAACATCAAACTTTAAAACAAGGGCACTGTTTTTCTAGTCATTGCGATATTTTTTTTTATTCTTGACCATACCTGGGAACCTTCCAGTTATGGATATAACTAATACAAGTTTTACAAAGATATAACTTTAAATACCTCCTTTACCCCTGTACTATTCAATGCATCCATGAACACAATGTTTTGATTGCGTTACATTGAGTCCTACTGTAAACTGTGACTTTTCACCTCAAATCAGAATTCATTTCAAATCTATATTTGGTTGACGGCTTCGTGACGGTCTGTTTACACCGTGTAGAATTAATTTTATACCCATTTGTAAGGCTAGTTTCGTATAACCAAGAATCACTAATCTTTTAAGCAATACAAAAATCAAGATTTTACCTTTTTCAACCAGCTCGAACATTAGGTCATCTACTTCTTTCCTCTTAGCAGAATCCTCATTTCCACCCGGTATCTCGTCATCCTTGGGGAGTATGGAGTCAGCTTCCGCATAATAGTCACACCTAGCCTTGTCGAGGGTCAGACAGTCCTTCTCGAAGCAGAGGCTACATAGTTCGTCAGATCTTCGGTAGATATTTTGAGTGTAGATGAATTCTGAACTACATATTATTGGCGCTAGATGAGAAAAGAATACATCGATTAATTATACCATTGGGGAAATGATAATTATGCAAATGAATAGAATAGTATATTCATTTATTGTTGTTGTAGGAGAGTAGCAAATTTAGGTGGTAAAATTAAAAATAATAATCTCGACAAGGAAATAAGAATAAGGTTAGTGGTAGGAAGGAGGTCCTTTAAAGCAGCTGTTAAAGTAGTGGAGAAAATCATCGTGAGAAAACCGGAATGTATTAGAATAAAAAAATTGAAGATATGTGGCCTTCACCAGTTCGCACTGGAGCCACGATAACGATCCACTCCTTTCAGAGAGAAGGTCTGCTTCCAAGCAAGACTGTATAACGTGGCATCGTCAAACGGAAGCGCGATTAACGCTTGTGCGACATATCACATAACTGTACCGTGACTCACTGTAGTTCGAATGCACGCTTGTGCGACTAACTGAAGATCGACATTACGCTAGTGCGACAAACTGAAGCTAGTAGTAATAAAATAAGCAAATGAATCTAGTGATAATTAAATTAAAGTTAGTTTATTTCAGAGAAGAGTTAATAATACACGAAGAAGAAGATTTAATAGACTTTTTTTTCTTGATTTCAATTTGAATAACAAGTTCTCACTGGGAATTCACTTAGAAGGAATATAGTTAAAGGGAGAGAGACTTTGGTTCCGTAGCCGTAGCAAAAATGAACACTACATCGATGAAAATTGGAGAGAAGTAGTATTCTGTGCACCGTGCAAGTCAACAGTTATGTGGGATACTTCTTGTTACAACATATGATCTCCTATTTCTTATGTTATAATATAAAATTGAGTTATTTTCATCTTCGGTTCTATTCATTAAATTTCAAATCGTTATTCTTTATAACTTACTGTCTATGGAATTGTTAATTTTGATTATCTTGTAATATATTTAGTTTTATTAATAAACAGAAGTTATTGCTTTCTTTCTTGTTTGTCTTTTAAGATTTAAGGCACTTGTTTTCCCTTTAAACCGTACCTAAAACCATACGAAATATTGGTGGTCTTAGTTATTTTTGAATGCAAGTTTTTAATTCATACTATAACTCTACTTCCACGACCCCAGTACTATTGAATGCATTCATCAGCAAAATATTTCAGTACTTTACATTGAGCGTTACCGTAAATCGTAATATTTCACACCAAAAAAAAATTGTCTCCCAGTAGTAATTGTTGTGCAATGTAGTTTGATATACATAATACTTTGTTAACAGTTTGTGAAGGATCCTTTTACACCCTGTATGTGTCAGTGGCAGTGTCGCATAAGCGTTTGTCGAACTACTGTCGCACAAGCATTTGTCGCACTAGCGTGATGTCGATTTCTGTTTGTCGCACTAGCGTGATGTCGACCTCCAGTTTGTCGCACAAACGTTCATTCGAACTACAGCGAGTCGCAGTACAGTTATGTCATACAAGCGTTAATCGCTCTTCCGTTTGTCGACGTCACGTTATACAGTCCCCAAGCAGTGCGGAACATTATAAGCTATAATGCAAAACACTGTGAAAAACATACAGTTAAAGTCACAGAAGTTTTATCAGTATCCTGGGCAGGACATCCGGCAAGACGCGGGGATGGTTGTTGTAGCGAGGCTTTGACCGAGTGGTGGGCAAAGAAACCAGGGCCATCGTAAAGCTCGGTGGGTCAACGATATCGTCAAAGTCGCGGGAAACACCTGGATGAGGGACGCACAGAACCAGGAAGTGTGGCTGAAGAAAGGGGAAGCCTATACCCAGAAGTGGGTGATGACGGGCTGATATGATGATGATGACATAATAATGTAGGTGTTTCAACTTTGAGAGTAAATTGAAGTAGTGGTTACGCACGCAGTGCAACGATAAAACTTGCCAAATAAACCACGAAAATAGAATCAACAATAACATAAAAATCCAGTTATGAAAGGTTTAACTGCTAAACGGTAAAGTGTTTGAAAATTACCTAGTTGAAGTGAAAAGTGGAAGTAGCCGTGCACGTCGCAGTAAAAAAGGTAAAAATAATCAACATTGTGTTGTAGGCGATTAGAAAACTGCTAACATTTTAGCCAGTTAACATGATCTTGAGTTTTTGGGAAATGTATGCAAGCGGTGGATACGTTCTCGCCACCTATGTTCCACATTTTATCAAATAAACAATAGGATGAATTAATATATTGTGATACTGTGACGGTAATTTCATATAGGACAAATGCTCGATTGTAGTAAGTTGAAAAAGAGAAATATCTAAACAATATCGTTATTGATTGTGCCATACTATAATATTATATATTACATTCCCCAGCAGAACACAGGCTGATTATAGTTATGATAAATGCATGAAAACCGAAATTCAAAGCGATTAAACTCCTAAAGTTTCGATCGTTATTGCTAGATATTTTACCGACCCAGTCTACAAACATATGGCTGAAATCAATAGGTACTACTTGAAGATCATTAAACATAAATATTTATGGTTGATGGCTGGTCTGAATATCTACTAAGCATATTTTGACAACGACCGTACGACACCTTGCTAGATGTAAACAAAACACCCAAACCTCTCTGAAAGGCATCCTACGTCACACTCTACAATAAACTAACGTAACGTGATGCATAAGCACATAACATCAACTATGACGGCCGTCGTGAAAAGGAAGGCTAGACTTCACGATGACATAAAGCTGTTTCTAATTTATAATCCTGTTTACAAAGATCATGACGTTTAAGACAAAAATGATGTAAACAAACCCGTGACGTGGTTTAACGGAAGTCTTACCGAAGAGGCCGAGGATTCCAACAGCGCACGCCCAGGCCAGCATCGCCACCAACTATGATTGTGTCTGTACTGTAACCTAAGCTCCTGTTTACGGCTTCTATTGTTCTCAGGGCCAGGGACGGACTTCGGCAATTTTACAAGCTTTCCTTGCTGTTCGATGGCTTAAATGAACATAAAATTTTAACGCAGTTCTGATTACAAGAGAGGTTAGACCAATTGTAATTGCTTTCAGAGCGCTTCGTACTTTTCCAAACACTTTCAACAGTATTACCATAAGCGTATGTCAACTCAATTCAATATATTTTTGACTTTTCAATCATCATTATTGCTGATAAAGCGTCACTTTGTCTAAGCCTTGGCACTTGGCAGGTGCTTCTTGCTAAAGAAGCACCGACCAAGTTTTCTCTAAACATTTAAAAAAAAATTAATAAACGAAAACAGTTTTGACATCTGAAGAAAATTGAAGAATACCTATTTACTTTTCGCAGCAACTGATGATATTCAATTTAAATATGAAGCCAGCGTTCCTCAATGAACGGAATCCAAGAAAAGTCACACATAATATGCTTCTCCAAATCCGTCTCTGTGTGGAAAACTTGAAGTCCTCCGCAATGTTTACAAATAAGGCGCTAGCTCGTACGCGGTCGCTTCGTCGACTCCTGCGCATATTCGCGCTCGCGGCGACGATGCTGCTGGCCGTGCTCTTACATCTGCTTATCTTCCACCTGCTGACTGCCAGTGGTGAGCATTTGAACCAGATACGTATAAAATAGATGTGCGAAAAAAAATTGGTGTTTTTTTGGGTTCAAATTGTTTAAGATACAATTCTTCGGGTCATCACTTTTCGGAATTAATCTTGGGTCAGCGTTTATGGTGCTAGAAAGTGGTAATGGTGTTTATTACGTACTTTTAACCAAGTGGCTTTTTTGTACAGTGTGTAATTATTTACTTATGTGCATTGCAAATGTTTACTTTTCAGTTTTAGAAGAATTGTTTTTCTTTAGGTATAATATGTCTGTTTCTCATTTCTTTGTTAAAGAAATATAATACGACAATATTATGAAAAACGTGAAACTTCATGGATACTAGTGTTTTGAGCCGTCTTACAAATATTTTTGTGAACATATATCCGCTATTACTAACGTGTTTGTTAATACTGGTGTGCTTTAAACTTAGGGAACTAACTAACAACTAACTAACATCGAACAAACAACAACTAAGTAACAACTTACATCGAACTACTAATACCACCACTACTTACTTTAACTTATATCGAACTTTATGTTTTGCGCCGATTAAATTTAGAATCATTTTCCTGCAACGACTTTCAACATCGAAACAAGCTTTCGGTAGCTTTTGAGTTATGAGGTATGACGGTTACTTATGAGTTGTGTCGGTTACTTTCCATATTTGACTTTTTCATCATGTTCATCGCTGATAGAATATGACTGCGACGAGCCCTTAGGTATGCGCGTTCATCATGATGATTAAATAATCACCTCTAACTGTCTGTTTACTAATGGCAATAAGAATAAGAATAATTTATTGTATGGAATTACATTCAATGCATTGTTTCCTGAAACTCACACTAGGATTCCCTGTGTCGTGAGTTCCAGGCTCCTTCGTTCCGTTTACATTTTCATTGATACACAAATGATATATCCGTTACAATACTTCGAAATCTAATCTAATCTAATCTACTCGTAATCAAAAAAATAAGAAAAACACGGAGAAAACAGATGGTTACCATATGTATATGTATGAATGTTGTGTGCGTGTGTATGTGTGTAAAGTTATAGCTGTTATACATAATTATATATATGGAAGTTTGTGGCTTATAGTAAATAATATATAATTGTTTTTTAGGATAAGATGTTTTCAGTCAACTCACGCAATGCTTATGCTTCAAACCGTTTCGTTAGTCCCGGCTGTCATTTTAGTTCTTTGATTCTCGTTATGGGTGGCCGAAAGCCTGTCAACCAGTCTTACTATGTGGTATCGTTTTACCCAGTAACTGTGTTTTCCAGGTCAGATAAGCAGTCGCTTATTGTATAATACTGGTATTCGGCTGCATCCGGTTAGATTGGAGACTGACTCCAATATAGTTGGGAAAAAGCAAATAATGATGTGTTACTTGTTGCTGGTTAAGCTTAACACGATGTCCTGGCAAGAGTTGATAGTAATTTACTATTTAGCAAAAGATTTTTGCCTAGCAGTGGAACATCATGGGCATCATAGTAACAATAATCTAGATTGATTATAATAATGATTAGAATGACCAATAACGGCCACTCAAGATTGGAAACCAATAACTAATGGGTGTAATTGTATAAAAAGACCCTAACGAAGCCGAAAAACACGTATTCTGCCTATCATTGTAATATTTTTTTGTTTTAGTTTTTTTTTGAAAGAATCGTTTTTAATGTTATTACTTGACTTAAAAACCTCCATGACCCCTGTACTATTCAATACATATCCATTAGCACAATGTTTTGATTGCGCATTGAGTCCTTCTGTAAACCGTGACTTCTTTACCCTTACTGAGAGTCGTTTCCCAGCAATATTTTTTTGCGTTGAGTTAATTTGATGTACAGAATGCTTGGTTGTCGGGTTCGTAAAGGGTCCCGTTGACGTCTTGTAGATACGATGTAATTGAATTATTTTAATATTTTTTCAATTTATTTGCAGATTGATGAGATTTTTAGATTGTAGGTATAATAAGATATTACAATAAAACGGGTGATCCGGGTACAATCGACCTTATAGAGGGCATGCCAACTTATATTTACTTGTAATGAGATTGTTCATATTATTACAAAATTAAATGATGGTTGAGGTATTAAATCATATAAATTGGAACAATGAGATAATTAATACACATATCAAAAGTGTCTAGGGATATTTTGTTATTCACGTATTTAAACAAAACTATAAAGAATTTCTTAAAGCATCCTTATATCAAAGTGTGCAGAATTGTATACTCTTATTACAGAAAATATCATATAAAACTGAACTTTTATCGTAAAAATGAAAAAGTTAAAATTTTGCAAAAATTAGACTTAGTTTTTGGTGATTAAAGCAGGAAATAAAATTAAATGAAGCCATAAACTTTGTATAAAATAAAAATTAATAAACTGGAAGAGCAACACATCTGCAAAGGTAATCAAGCTCAAAGCAATGTTGTCAAGTTCGCCTGTGGTGTGAGGTACCAAAATCTGACGAAAATGCACGAAAAGTGGACTGTTCGGCAGCGGATTCTCGGAAAAAATCGTAGAGAGCTCCGTTGCAGCATATTCCAGGCATGTTTAACTCGATTTTAATCTGGGGATTGCGTGGGCCACTTCATTAGTTGCTGTAGCCGCTGAGTTACCGCTGGAGTCGTAGTTGGGCGGGCCTCATCATGCATACGCATAAAATCTAATCCTATTTCAGCCAGCACCTCATCACGGTATTTTGCAGTCTTTAATTTGCATTTTATCTAAACACGGTCAGTTCTCCCACCTAGACGTAGTTTCGCCCATACCATTGTTGATTCACTCTGATATGGATAGACTTTCCGGGGATTTTGCAAGCGGGTCTTACGTCCAGGTGTTTGCCAAACACGTATTTATTCTTCGTGTATCTTGACCGCTTGTGGTCTTTTCCTGCCAGTTTGGTCACTAAAGAAGATCAGGTGTTCTGACAGCAATATTGCACTGGCGCGTGCCTGGTTCCAGAAAGCCTATATAATTGCTCTCAACATCTCCTACCAACTAAAATTTCAATGTTCCATGGTTTAGATAAATAGCAGTTTTGATTTAAATAAAAAACGTACGAAAAAATCTTTAACCCACGTAGGTAAGAAAATTATGATTGTTATTAAGTAAACTGAATTTTGCCACACCTGAATTATTTTGTTAATTTTTTTTTTTAATATGAATGATAAATGTACTAGGAACAAATTCGCGTTTAAATCTTTTTAAATGTGCAATACTTTTAAAGTTATGCTAATAAATCTAAACTTATTATATTATAAAGAGGAAAGATTTGATTTTTTGTTTGTATGTTACGATTTAAGTCAAAAACTACGAGACCATTTTCAAAAATTCTTTCACTAATGGAAAGCTACATTATCAGCAAATACCATAAGCTATATTTTATTCCCATATTCTCACGGGAACGGGAACTACGCGGGTGAAACCGCGGGGCGCTGCTAGTGTACAATATCCTAGATACTTTTGATGTGTGTATGTCAATATTTAACTACATTAAATTATTCAATTAAAACACCAGTGTCATAAAACGCCATTTACAGAATAATAGCATTTGGTAATCAATAATGTTGTCAAGTGTCTTCTTGAAGTTTTGAATGATGTAATTTTTAATTAAATTGAGTATTTTATTATTGTAAAGTATTGGGCCCATACTAATAACACTCTCTTTTAAAGTAAATCAGTATTACAACTCTCAACGTGTAATACGTATTTATACTGTCTTCTTATAGGTTTCTTCCTAGTTTCTGACACTCTATAGTTAAAATCATGTTTCATTTAACGAACATTGCATTGTCGGCCGCACCCATCTTGCCTCATTCCGCACCTCCAACATAGACTTTATCGTAACCCGAAAGTAGTTTAGTCTAAGTAGATAGTCTGTACTAGCTAGTTATTTATAGTTATTGGTTTCAATCCGTATTTGAGGAGCTCGTGGCTAAATAATAACAGCCGCTCGGGTCGAGCTCGGGTCTAGGTTAAGCCATGCTTGCCTAGGTTGGTCTGCGGATGGGTGACCACCCATTATATACCGAGTTTCCTCCGTGCCTCGGAAAGCACGTTAAACCGTTGGTCCCGGCTGTCATTTATAGATCTTTGACAGTCGTTACGTAGTCAGTGGCCCAAAATGTCTGACAACCAGTCTTATCATGGGGTATCGTATTACCCAGTACTAACTGGGTTGTGGAGGTCAGACAGGCAGTCGCTCCATGTAAAATACTGGTATTCAGCTGCATCCGGTTAGACTGGAAGCCGACCCTAACATAGTTGGGAAAAGGCTAGGCAGATGATGATGGTTTCAATCCGTATTTATTTAACTGTACTTTATAATGTGCGAGCGAGGAGACGACAAAAAAATAGGCAACCTGCGCACACGCGCAAGGTTCACGCGCGCCAGTTGACGAATAAGCCAGGAACGCAACTATCCGTCACTTTCATATTAAGTATTGCCCTTATGTAACGTTTGTACACACGTTCTCGTAGAGTACGAGTAGATGATCATTGGTTTCAGCAAATAGTTACGAGTTTTATTGACGAGGCATTGTCTAATACAACACATTATGATTCAAAACATAATATGATTGTCCTGTTGTAATAATGACATATTGTAAACATCACCACTCACCCTCCTGCACTGCATGCCCGATGTGCGCTGGAGCATTCATTTGCTCGCCGAAAACGCAAATATATTAGATTAGCTTCGCCTTACGCTTACCTACTTCGTTTGAATAAACAACATCTTGAATTTAGGCTGATCTAGTACCTCCTTTTACTTATTATTACTCTACCCTATCTACCCTACCCTACCCTACCTACCTACCTGCCTTACCTATTTACCTACCTACCTGCCTACCTACCTACCTACCTGCCTTACCTACTTACCTACCTACCTCGTTTGAATAAACAACACCTTGCATTTATGCTGACCTAGTAGTTTTGGTTGCCAATATAAGACGGATTACAGTCAAAATTCGGGAAAAAATATTGTAGTTATTTGATCCTACGGGAACATCGCAATTTTCCAAGATCAAGAGTAGCCCTATGTGTTAATCCAGCGTATAAGCTATCTTGATACCAAATTTCATCCAAATCCGTTAAGCCGATTGAGCGTGAAGGAGTAATAAACATTCACACATATAAATATCCACACATACAAACTTTTACCTTTTTTATAATATTAGTGAGATTAATAGACAGAAAAACTCAAACGAATAAGCGTTTTGAATACTTTGACCTGTTGAATATTGTTCTGTTTGTTCGCACAACATGACACGCATTTCAAGCGTAAGTATAATAATATATATTTTTTTTATCTGTCATTGTTTTATAAGGGTCTCACATCATTATTTCCTTTATTTATTTTTATACATATTCATTACATTTTTAAATATTTAAATATAAAACAACATAAAAAAAAACATTGAAAATATAAAATATAATAGCCCACCAGCATTGGACACAGGGTCCGAGCTACCGGTGGTCAGGGCTCTTGAGAGAGGAACCTCCTAACAATATGCGCCGTGTCTAGAATTGTACTGCTTTCTGGATCAAGCCCTTGATCCAGCTGCCAAGTGAGAGCCTCCTCAGATGTTGTTCGAGGCTAAGCCATTGGCCGACACGACTATCGGCACAATGACTGCCGTACTCACGTCCTACATGTCGACAACAACGCGAGCCAGATCTAGATAATCATAATAATTTATGTTATAAACAATTTTTACATTGTATCGAAACTCATTAAAAACTAACACAACACGGCATAAATGGTTTACAGTTCAATTCAATTATACAATTAAAATTCGATACTTGAACTGCTTATTTTTCTCTGCTTTCACGAGGTTCTCGTCATGGGGGACTGTTATATCAACAATCATTGCGCGACGCTCCAATAGATCTATCACCACAATTTCAGGCTTATTGGCAACCATAGTCCTGTCAGTGGTGATAGGTCGATCCCAACACAAAGCAATATTACCATTATCAAGAACTGGGTCGAGCACATAATTATAGTATGGCACTTCTGATTCCACTAGTTTGTTCTTCAAAGAAAGTTGCTAGTGGATAATCCTGGCAACGAGGTTGTGTCTATGCAAGTACTCTCCGTTAGCCAGACTAGAACACCCAGAAATAATGTGTCGGATCGATTCTCCCGGACGGTGGCATGCCCGACATATGTCAACCGTTTCATCCTTCACAATGTATTTCCGATAGTTATTCATCATCATAACTTCGGTTTCCCCGAAGAGGTCACCGAAGCGCAGCCAAGATACGGACGCTAAGAAGTCTACATTAGGCCCATGTAGGGCCCGGTAAAGCGTCCGTGAAGCTCTTTGCCCTGCCTTACCTCCTTGCGGTCATTAGTGTCTAATACTCAAGGTTTGCGCCAGTTCTCGTTAGCCAGGGAGAGCGGGGTGAGGCCCTTGTCCACTGAGACCACATCTCGGTGCATCCCCACGTCCACTTCTAGGAAGTATTCCCTGAGACTGCATACCTTACGGTTGTGCAGGATCTTTAATTATAATTATTATTATTACAGCTGCAGCTATAATGCTAATGTTTCTGTTGCAATGTTTGTTCAACAACCTTCTTTCTTTATCTCGAGGCAGGCATGCTGGCTGGTTTCCTCTCAATGTTTTCCTTTACCGATGCAAGTGACAATTATACAATACACACATGAATCCGCAAAATCAGAGGTGTGTGTCTTAGGTTCGAACTTAAGACCTATGACTTGGTAGTGTGACGGTAACACCATTAAGCTATCACTGCTTACAACTTCTTCAACAACCAAACAAGTTCAAATAGACGGAGAGAATACTCGATATTATGTACACCATAGAAATTACACGCATGCCAAGGTACATATTTCATATGGGGCGACACAATGGGGCTTACCGCTAAAAGCGATCTTTTCAAGACAAGTTTTCAAGATTGTGAATAAAGTGCGTAAATAGCAATTTTTGTGAAGTTTTTAAGTTAAGTACACTTGCTTACGAAAGTCCTGCTGCTGCGTCGTAAGTTATCTTACCTAGGGAGAACTACTCAATCACGCAGAGGTTCCTAAAGGAAAAGCCTATCGTCTACAACGCTATTCACAGTAACGTGATACACACTCAAATCATCAATGAGTAGCCAGAATGTCACAGCACTAGTTCAGTTTCAATGCTAAAAAAACCAATTAGCTAAAATTTTGTTAGAACGCGAGTTAGTTGCGTTTCCTTTTGAGATGCCTGAGTCATCAACCCACAGAGTGAAAGATGGCTCTAAGAAGTAACGTAGAAATGGAAAACCTAACCTTCCACTTTCTAAAGTTTGAATATTAGTTCTAATTAACGATTAACCCAGGTCTTCTGCTATTTGGTCAGCAGCCAGACACATGTGCTGCTGAGGAGTTTGTTCTGCTTCTACTGCTCCCAGGCTATAACACTGAAATGTGCCGAATGACTGTGTATTACATTTTGGGGAGTGTTTATGTAATTTTGACCTAATTTGAGTTATGGCATCTGATTTTAATCGACCGTGTAAGAATCTGGGAGACGTTTTGTAATGCTTTATAACCAGAAAAATTTCTAACACCTGCTATACCCGCCAAACCCCCTGGCAAACCCGCTCCATCTATAGCCTATTAATCCAAACCAGATAAAAAACCTGCTTCAGATGTCCCCGCCCATCCCCGCAAGGACGCGGAGCACCGCGCCCCTCCCCGCAAGGACGCGGAGTACCCCGCCCCTCCCCGCAAGGACTCGAAGCAACTCGCCCTTCCGCACAAGGACACGGAGTACAAGGTGTCGCACGTAGACTCATGCCCTGATGTGGGCTTCTTCTTCAAAAGGGAGGCTACTGCGAACTCAGTGTTCCCTGACGCCTGCTACCTCTGCTTCTGCCAAGGGGACCACACTGCTGTCTGCTGGAAGAGGGACAATAGGAAGTGTAATGAGGAGAGTTTCCATTATCATGGAATCGTGAAAAGGTCCGTACATTAAAATGTATTTTCAAGCCGTAAGCGCTCGTTGATAACAAGTTATGAGCAAAAAATGCCTAACAGACCTTCACTTTAGAGTAATATAGTATAGTATCATGGAGAGTATCCTCGTACACCATATTCCTTGAGGATGTATGTGTCTGCGCCTTGAGCACGCTTGAATTCCTGTACTCAGAATTGTATTCTTTCTCTGGAAGACTCCTTTGATTTTCCGCGATAAATATTTACTATTTTATTGTTATTTGTTCAACAGACAAAAGCGCAGTCCTGGGTTCACAGACATCTTCTTCCGCGACGCGTCAAGAGATAGTAAGTAGCTATTTCAATTATCCACTAATAAACTGCTGAGGATAAGGTCCTGGGAGTCGATTCCCAGGTCGGTTATTGGGTTTTTCCATATGGGATTTGTCTGTAGCAGCTGAGTCTGGATTTGTGCAAGGTATATGGCAAAAGGCTAGCACCTTTTAAATGGAACTTAAAACAGAACTGGCGAAATGTGGGTGTAGTATTAGATTCACTTCTGCCTACCTCTTCGGTGAGTACAGGCGTGATGTTTAGTGTGAAACCTTCTTAGTGTAACGTTGATTGTGAATTTTCTTCCAGTTTTCAACAAGAACACAAAGACTCAATGCAAGCCGTACGAGTCGAGCTTCAGTGACGACTGCCCTCCAGGTGGTTTGTTTATTCTCTCTGATCTTACATTATTAATCACAAACTTATTTTATTTAAGTACTTATTTTGACACTAGTATAAAACTGTTTGTGGTGGGTGAGAGCAGCGGTGGCCCAGTGGTAGCGACCCCGACTTACAAATAGTAAGTTGTGGGTTCCAACCCAAGCAGGCGCATTACTTTCTGTAATTTATTTCATCACCACTGCTCTCAAAAACGGTGAAGGAAAACATCGTGAGGAAACCGGCATGTCCTAGAACCAAAAATTCGAAGACATGTGACATCTACCAATCCGCACTGGGCCCGCGTGGTAGATTATAGCCCATTCCCTCTTATAGAGAGGAGGCCTGTGTCCCAGCAGTGGGAACATTTATAGGCTAATGATGATGATGATAAAACTGTTTTACAGTCGTCACCTCACCATTCCAGGTCCACTTAAAGACCAGCGTCTGGCATTTATTGCTGAGCTGGGCCAATTCGGCGTTAGGCACACCGTTTTATTTTCTTTCTACTAATACATAGTATCTCCTGTGTTTCTTGCAGAATATGTCGTGTGTCTGTCTGTGATAAAAAAATGTATTTTATTTATTTGTCTTAGGCCGAGATTAATGCCCCTTTTTTCAAAACATAGGTGTACGTTTATTGTATTTTCCACGCTCAGCGCCGAACGTTCAAAATATAAAGCGTCTACATTTTGGCATCTATTAAAAAATCGCCTGGTTTAAGTGAAAATGAACTCAATAAACGTTATTTAGCACGTAGTTTGGCTTAGCATCTTAGTCACTGTCAAGTTGTAAGGCTGTGCGTCTAGCATGTATCGAGGTAGCGCGCAGCAGGCCACCTGACAGTGCTATACCTAGTCTATTGGTAAGTGCTACGCGCTCGTAGCACATTGCTACGCCGTAGCTTGTGTGACAGTCTCATCCTAAAACTCTACGTGACTTGTTATCGCGGGTACTGTACATTAGACACTAACCGCTCGGTAAAGAAAGAGAAGACTATACTCGTACATTATATCTGAACATGGTTTTCAGCTGACTGGTGTATCGGCTGCACAGTGTGCGACTGCGATGCCAACGGGCGTTGGGACTGCCACCTCCTCAGCTTCTGTCCTGACGGTAAGATGGTGTGATGATAATCATGACAATGATGATGATGACTGATGATGTGTTGGCTTGACATTTTGAAGCAACGTGACCTGAAAATCACTAAAATTCTGCAGTCATACAACTATCTGATATTTATAATGAGATGTATAAACATAAACAAGTACCTAATAAGACACTGTATTTGACGTTTTCAATTACAAAACAAAATCTTTTTCAGGCAAGAAGAAAAAACCCAACAACAAAAAGCCGCCCCCAGTACCAGATGAATGGCTGCAATACGTGGAAAAAACAAAAGAAAAATTAAGCAACGACAAGAAATCCCCTAAGAAGTCAAAGCCAGTCAAAGCCAAATTAAAAACTAAAACTTATAAAACTAATAAAGTGCCAAAAAATAAAACCAAACCAGTACAACGTAGAGGAAACAAGAAGCCCCCACCACCGAAACGCATCGTTAAGAAAAATGTACCACTCAAGGCGGGCATGACGCAACAACCTGGAAAAATGAAAACTCCGATAAAATACCGAAAATTTGCACACAACAAAGCAAACACGTCAAAAAAAACGATCAAAAAGAACATCGCAACGCGAAAACCAATTCAAATAAAAAAAAACAAACCTAATAAAAATAGAATTGAAGCGAAGTTGGCACATAATTTGATGAAACAAGTTATGCAGAACCTTAGGAGGCATGTCTCGGGTAAAATGAAAAATATTTCTGAAATAACCAAACAAAATGCTGCCAATGTTAAAAATCAGAAAGCCAAAACAAAAGTGAATCAGGCGAAAAACAAACCGAAAATTGTACAAAAAAGACAGATTAAGAAAACTAATCCGAAGCCACCGATAAAAAAGAGAGAACCCATGAAGAAATCTATATATAGAGCGAAAGAGAAGTCACCTGACAATGGAAGGTACGTCAGGAATAAACGAGAGGTCAAAATGTCTGGAAATACTGAAATATCTACTGATGCCATCCAAGGTATGTAATCATGAAACATTAAACTCTCATGTAAAATGGGTTGTCATATATTTAATTTAATTTTCCTTTATTGGCCAACCAACAATTGTTTACACTGTAAATATTTTGAGTAATTATCTACCATTATATAAGGTTAGCGTAACAATTTCTTACAAGTTAGCTCCGCATGCCCAATAAACATATTAGATGTGCCACAAGTACTGTACTATAAAATTGGTATTATTAACTAAAATTAACAAGTTTAAATTAACATTATGTGAATGAAAATAAAACTAATATTAACAGTAAAAATAAAATTCAAAAGTAAAAGTTTAATAGAACAAAACAAACAGACACAACAAAACAGAAAAAGAATGAAATTGAAATCAAATAAAATTACGATTAAAATCACAATCAACATCAAGATTCAAATTATGATTACAATCATAATCAAAATTCAGATGAGTAAAAGTTCATAAGGCCCAGGCCTTTTTTTAAATTTTCTTTACTTCTAGGGATAGAGGATGAAACAATGTAGTCATAACACTTGTCTACTCCCTCTACAATGAATACGTACCTCGTATAATGCTAATTTTAGTTACCTTTTTTATTAAATCTAAGTATATTGTTAATAGCATACATATTATTTGATGTTAGTTATCTCATTTTCAGATAATTCTACAGAGTCAACAAATACTACAGTGCCATTGAATATTATACCAGTCACAAGCAATCCGCTTGTACCCGATGTTGTTAACTTTAAATACGCTTTTGGAGGAAGCGCCACTCTTCCAGATAATACATATTATAAATACACTGTCAGCAGCGGAGAATCCAGAACGCCTGTTTCGATTATCGATGTACCAATAGGAGAAACAGCAACGACACAGTTTAATAAGACAGAAACAGTATTTGACCTCAGTAGTCCACCGCTTACTCCCATTGTACCTACAGAAAAGAGGCAAGTCAAAAACTTCGAAGCAAAAAAAAGTACTAATTTTACAGAAAGAAAACCCGAAGAAAACGAATTGAAATATTCAAAATTTTATAAAGTCAAAATTATGAAGGAGAAGACACTTACCTCAGATTCTGATATTAAACATAAAAGTCTTATGAAATTAATACCACCAAAAGATAAAGTTATTCTTATTGAAAATAAAAACAGGAGTCATGGGAAGAGCATTGAAAGAAAGCTGAGCTATAAGAAATATAACGTGGTAAAACTGCTCAACCATTCGAAATGTAAGTTCGAAGACTGTAAGATTAACAAAAGTATCAATATTCACTCTGATCCAATTAACATCAAAAGTGATTTGCCTGGTTATCTGACAAAGATATTCAACTATCACCACAAGAATGGCAAGACTGACCCTCCTAAGAGAAAAAGACAACTCAGCGTTCTAAAATATTTGAAGGGGATTTTCAACAAAATATTTAAAGACAAAAAAACACCTGTCAGAATGAACAGGCACCAACTTATAGAAACTTTGTGTGAAAACTTTGGGCCGTGTTTAAAAATGAACAGAAAAGACAAAGCTCTCTTGAACATGAAACTTGCTGAACTAAATAGAGAAACTGCTAAAATTCTGAAAACTGTGAGAATTATAAAGGGCTTATTGAAATTGCTAGACTTAACTATAAGTAACAATAGTGATACTTCGAAACAGGAACATATACGAAATGATATACAAAAGTTAAGTCAAATTTTGAAAGGTAATTTTGAAAATGGTAGCACATTGACAGAGACGCAGAAAACTCAAATAGAATATATAAAGAGAAGCACTAAAGATTTCATACAGCTAGTTAGTAAATTCGGATCATTGCTGAACGAAATAATTAGTATACTTACCAAAGATGGTACCGACCGCTTGATAAATAAGGCAAACAACAATTTCATGAACAAAGATCTATCAAGAGATTGTCCTTTTCGAAGTTTCAAAAATCTTCTTTTAAGATACAATTTAGTTCAAAATAATTTTATGAAACAAATGTATGAACAATTGAACAATTTTGAAAAAAAAATTAATGAGAAATCGAAGGTGAGTGAAGTCAAGGATTTCAATAATAATGTAGCAATAGAGAATATTTCAAGGATTATCATTCACAACCTCAGGAAGCTGAAGCGCCTCGCTCAGACCGTGAGCTATAGGGGAGAGGGGACGGGGAGAGCCAAGAGGGATATAGCCAGAGAAGACGATGCCATAGAGTATCTTTTGATGATGATGGAGTATTTAATAAAACAGAATCATCCGTTGGACGAAGAACCAGGTAAAATCTTTGATTCTATAAGTTAATAGTTAATATGCTTTATTAAAACAGGTATTTGGTGAGAAAAGGATTTTATAATAATCAAATATTATGTATTTCACACCATTTTGTGATGACAATATTACGAGCACAAGCTGAGGTAGGGTACTTACTCTTACATTACGTCATAAAGCATTTAAACGTTTCCGTGTCTTCAAGGAAGGAGGGAGGCCTTTGCCCAGCAGTGGGACAATATGGGCTAGCTATAATAATTTAATATATAATTGTCTTCACTTTCTGATGAAAAAATTAAGACTTTCCAATTATTTTTCAGTGAACGACGGAATAGATTTACTAATAGACGCTATCAAAAATGCACCAGATATTAAATCTATCAAGAAAAAGGTACTAGAATACACACCCGCTTTTATTTCGGATATCACCACCACCACTTCTCCTACACCCCCTGCACTACCCACCCGCACTGCTATCCCTGAAGAAACCCAAAGTGAAGCTGATAGTCCTTCTTCCAGTGAAGATAGTAGCAAAATCAAGCAAGAAGATAATGCAAGAAAATTTATCGAAAATAAAGTTTTTGTAAACATAGTCGATGATGAAAAAGATTTCGAAGATAAATTTCAATTTGATCGCAAAGCTGAGCCAGAAAAAACCGATGTAATCACTGAAATGTCTTTCTTTAATAAACTTGAAAGAGAGGGCAGAATAATTGAGGAATCAGAAAATATAGAAACTACGACCTTTATAAATACGGAAGTGTCTTCAGATACGGATATGCATGATAAATTAGTCACTCGCAATGATTTGAATGTGGGTAAGACACTTACTGATAACAATAATTTGGATAGGCCTGTCGACTATACTGAAGCAGTCGGAAAAAAAATTGAAGTGTTTTCAGGAGACATGGACGAAGAAAACACTTTGCCAGGTACAGTCTCGACAGAATCAGATTTACCTACTACTATGATCACTAAATTGAAAACTCATCGGGTTGAAGCTCAGAAGTCTAAAATCAAAATGGAAAACATAGAAAAGTCTGACAAAGACAAAAGTGACAAGAGATCTAAACTTAAATGGATAGAAGAAAACTTTGGGAAAGAAACCGAAAAAGGATATGTAGACTTGGAAGAAGATGAAAAAAAGTCTACACAACGAATAATACCTGCTACAGCTAAAGCTATAACAGCAAAAACCCTATCTAAAATAGATGTCACAGGTGTTTCTAAAGAAAAAGGTGAAGTAAGAGAACGAAATAGTGAAGTAAAAGGAAGGAATGGAGAAATTGAAAAATATGATGTTACCGAAAAGAAGAAAACTGCTACCAAGTTAAGTGCTGAAGAAATAATGTTTCGAAAGCAAATGGAACTTTTAAATTCACTAGACTACGGTACTGAGAGGGGAGAAGTATTTGAGGCTGATGGTAGGGATAGCAATGTTGACGAGAGATACTCAGGGGACAGCTTCCCGTCATATTTCGTTTAGTTCGTTTGTTGTTTAACTGTAGAATATGTTAGAACACAAAATAATGCAAGAATCTATTTCCATCACATGGAATTTCTTTGTAGCAGCTTGAAGTCTGTCCACAATTATATGGGACTTAACGTAACAGGCGAAATGTGGGTTTACCTACTGAGGCACACCATCGCTTGAACCTTCTGGAAATACAGGCATAATTTTATCTTATGTTATATTATCAGTCAGAATAAGAGTATCCTGACCTACCCTTTCTAGTTTTTCAGCTGTAAGTTTTGTTATTTCGATCTAAACTAAGATGAACTTTGTTTGTTTATAGTTGATTGACATATTTTATTAGGGTCACAAAATATGTTGAAATCGGCCATTTTCATAGTTCTATGGAAACCTGTCAGCTTGTCAGGTCACAAGCATGATTAGTTTCTATTGTTTGGGTCTTAAAGAGTTTGTTTTACAATATTATTATATAATTATATCTACTTGCGATTTGAGTGTGTACGTACACCTCTGCCTAACCCTTCGCGATTTACAGGTGTGATGATATGTTACGTTAAGATCCCTAATTATCCTTCTGAAGGACAAAAGCCTTTCGACTCTTCCCTCTCTCTACAGTGATTATATAAATAATGTAGATATTAGGGTCTTCACTACGGAGATACCAGATTACTACCGATCGAAGTATTCACACTTTATTTAGATTGTGAGTGAAGTTTTAGTCTGTGATGGGGCTGATGATGATGCATGAAAAACTTGTTACGAATGTGGTATGCTGGCAAACTTGTGTTATTTGAATATGGGAAATCTTAAGAGGGAACATGGGACTGGTAGTCTCCATACAAATTAAGACGAAATCCACGTTTCGTATTCTCCTTTTTTCTTCCTGAATAATGACTCTAGAGCAATCACTTTTTTTTCATAAAATCAAAGCACACGTCAATGTCATTTTATTTTTACGGCCGTGATTAGAGGACTACCAGACAAATTCGAAAAGTTTTTAACATTCAAGAAATTGATAAGAACCTACCTACGAAAAATAATTGAATAGTTATCGAGGAGAAAAAAGGGGAATACGAAACGACGATCTCGTCAAAATGTTTGTGATAAAATCGGTCTGAGCTGCAGCTGTCCCTATCGCACTCTACGGGGGCAGGCCTGACGCAGTGCGACGGCAATAGTTTCATCAAATACCTATTTTTCAAATTTCTTGCAGGTCCTGTGGCCTCTTAAAAGTTCCTTGAGTTTTTCTTTGTATAGAGTTTATGTCATCTGTTTCTGGTCCTCATTAAAACTGCATTTACAAGCAAGGGCTGTTTTAGTGTTAAGTTATTATTAAAGTTGTTAAGTTTATGCACATGTCCTTGTGACAATTATATATCTTTTCTTTTTTCCTTTTTGCCAATTGTTTTTTTTAGTGAAGTATATGTTTTGATAGGTTAAATCAAGCTTTACCAAAGTTGTTTTATTTTAAAAATATGATGTGTCAAACTGATTCTATATCCTACAAAGAGGATAAATATCTTCATACCATGTCATTACAATATGTAATTTAATCTTGCTATTTTCGACTTCGTGCTGTACTGGTATAAGCATAACATTATTGTTTGCGTAAAATTACAAATTGTGACCTTTAGAAAATAAATAAAGTTAAATGTTTGTTTAAGGTTATGTATGTGTTATAATAAATATACCTCTACCCTTGCGGGATAAAATATGTGATGTTATGTTACGTTAGAATAAATAAATGTATAAAGTCCCTTTAAAATAAATGGACAAATTTTTAGAAATCATTCAGACCACCAAAATAAGGACAATGGTAAAAAAAAATAAGAAAAAGGCATTAAATACTTACAAGAAAATAAAATCAGCTAATGAAAATACACTAAAAAAGCCGGCAATTTATTATTTTATATCAAAATAAAATCACTTTAATCAGTGTTATTTTTGCTTGGATATCTTTGGACCTACTGAAAGCTGTGTTAAAATTTGTCCATCTATTTTAATGGGACCTTATATAATGATGTGTTTCAGCCACGGTTCACGTTCTACAGTTGAATAGCGGTCAAGTTTAAGTGATATTGACTTATATTCACGCACTCATCATTTGTTTTAATTGTACATAAACTCGTTTACTCGACTATAATTCTAGTTCAATAAATTATTAACATTGTTTTGGTGGTTTTTAATTTTCTGGCTGTCTGAGGTGGATTGGCCGGATCCAGCTGAGTTGTATGTTCACTTTTATTGCATGGACATAAAGGTTATCTGAACGGCTCAAACCGATTTTGAGTCGCTAAGCCTGGTTACTTCTTTAAGTACACTCATAATTAATTCCTCTAAAATCCAAACATTTGGCAACTATAAACCATTCCCTTTCCTACTTTATAAAAGTTAAGTTAAGATAAGATATTGAGAACAATTGCCTTTAGTCAGCAAAGTGATTATCATTATCTTTTTCATTTAAATTATTATCAGAAAGGAAAAGCCGCACCAGAAATTACATTTCCAAGCGGACGTCCACAGCTTATCAGACTTTTGGGCTTCGGACTACAGGTAACTCCAGTTACAGTTCTACAAATGACAGCGAATACCAATGGCGTACCGTGCTTTCTTAGGCACGGAGTCTCGGGTACGGTAATGGTTGGTCACCCATTTACAAACCGACCCCGAGATCGGTCAGTATTATACTGGGTGTAAGGGTAAACACCGTTATCCTTGAAACCAGTGGTTTGGTTTCATGAATAGAACCTTAATTCAATAAAATAATTACACCAAGAAAATCTATTTCCCACAAGATCATTTCACTGTAATGCGCACGGGCAACAGCTGAAGACCGAGCGGCAGGCGCACGCGGTTATACCTACGCCGCGCCGCACGCGCCACGAAGTAGTTATGTCATGAGTCATGACCTCAGTCAGTCAGCTGTCGAGCTAACGAGCGCACGTAACTCGTCGTAGCACCGCGCACAGCGTGTTTATCGCGCGTAAATTGAGTGCACTTAGTGCTATGTCTTACACAAATTAAAAGTGGACCGAAATGGTACGGTTTTACGCCATCGCGGGTGATAACTTGAACGAAATTCGTAGGACCTCAGAGGTTACATTCTCGAGTGGGAAACAACCTACGAAAACTTGCGGAGGTCTGTGTCGCCGTAAATGGATCCCATTTTAAACAGTTTGTTGAGATTAATGTAGGTAAGTGTAAATATTCAATCAGTGTAAATTTAACCGATGAATTTTATTTTTTTAAATACGCCAAAAATACCTACCCAATTGTTTGGATTATTTTCTTTGTTGTCAAATCAAATCTACGTTTAGACTCGTCACGCAACACCTGAGGTAGGTATTTTTGCCAGTCCTAAGCCAGGCAAAGTATGAATTTTTTCAAGTAAATTACTCATTCTGTTTTTTTTAACTCGGTCCTATAATTTTTTATTTATGTTAACTACCCATGGTTTGAGTGACAACGGTGTTTACCCTAACATCCTGTATTAAGCCACGAGCATCTCTCATTCTCTGTACCCGTGCCACGGAGGTAATCCAGGTATGTAATGTTCCCACCCATCCACGGACCGACCTCAGAAAACGTTGCTTAACAGCGCGCTCAGTAGCGTTGTTTATCGACTCGTGCGGCTCCTCTTAGAAGAGCATTAACTCAAATACATTTAATCCGCCGGCATTCGCGGTGAGTGCCCCGAGCCGTTTCATCGTGTTGCAACCGTTCCGGTCTGCTGCCGGCTCGCCGACGACGGCCCGACCTTCCGACTCCGGCGCGTCTAATTGTCGACTGCTTATCTACAGGGTGTAAATTGACCCTTCACGAAGCCGTCACCCAAGCATTCTGTACATTTTTTTTTTTTACGTATTGGAAATCATCAAATGACTTCTCCCGCTCTGGGCAGAACGGAAAGAAGTGTCAGACTCGTACTGACTAAAACCCATCCATGTTCCTTCCTTGCCCTTTGTGTTCCAAGGCCGCGGTATCTGTTTCGAACAGTCCCGCAGCCAAAGCATTCTGTACATCAAACTAAGTAACTTTACGCAAAAATTATTACTGGGAAACGACTTTTTTTTTGGAGTGAAATATTACGTTTTGTGCTGATGGATGGATTGAATAGTACGAGGGTCGTAATGGTGTCTGAAATAAAAAAATACATTTAAAATATGAACTTTGACCCCCAATATCTCCGTAACTAGAAGGTTCCAGGTATGGTCTATAGCAAAAAAATAATTGCAATGACGGGGAGAACAAGTGCCTTTCGGCTTCGTTAAGAGTCTTTTTACACCCTTTATAGTCTCCAGTTCTGAAACATCCGCTAGCACTGAGAGTGATACTGTTTTTGCGATGTTTCGTAAAGGTTGCCCGCCACCTTTACGTTAGAGCAAGATGTTTGACGAATTTACGTTGAAAATGGCATTAACTCCAAATCAAAATACTTGTTTTGCCCGGATGGTTCCTTACATGTTACAAAATCAGAGAACCCTGCCTACCCTCATCCCTCTAACAAAAAGGAAGAGGGTAGCAGAGATCAGTCAGATTAGTAGAGAGTGCTAACTGTATGCCACTCACCAGTCAGTTAAGTGAGAGGCGATATAGGAAGTCACTACACGTGATATAGGAAGTCACTACACGTGATATACGGGTAATATTAGTACTAGTTACTACTACATTTATTTATTTATTACATCTAGTACAGCATAAGCTATTAATAAATGAAGTACAACATGGTATAATGTGTTGTAGATATTACGTTAGTTACAAAAGCTACGGCAGTAGATCTCGCTTGCACTACTCCTGCTTACCCACGGAATAGGTAGAAAAAGTCTAAGTAGCAACATAACATAACGCCTGTAATCCCCGAAGGGTTAGACAGAGGTAACTATGGAGTAACCATGGAGTTTCTTGCCGGTTCTTCTCCATAGGAAACGACCAACCAGAACCGTGCACCTTTTTGTCGACGTTTTATAAGTGCCCATCTGGGCCTATGTGAAACAAAATATTTTGATTTCGGTGTACGTAATATTACACCCACATTTTGCCAATCAAGTTTAACTCCCATGTAATAGAGGGCGACTCTATTGCCATCAACTGGGCACAAATCCAGACTCCGTGGCTGCTACTGAGAAATTACTGATGGGATAATCCAATAACAGTTTGCCTGACCCGGGAATCGAACCCAGGACCTCATGCTCAGCAGGCGCGCTTACGACCACTCGATCAATGAGGTAGTCTATGATATTAAATGTGACCGCACACTTTTAGTCTGCGGGTTGTTCGGTACAGCTTGTTTTTACAAGCTTTTATTTTTTTATTTTTTTTACGCGAGATTATTTAGACATTTCGTCATTTCGTAAAGATTTCTAATCGAGCTGCCACTGACTGACATTCTTACTAAATTCTAATGAAATTATTCAGTATTTTTGCTGAACACAAATGACTAGGTGTAGCCAAGTTATACAGATTATAATAATAACAATATATTTTTAAATCAAAATCAAGTCAAGGATGGAGTCAAAACTTTTTGAACGACAGAAGCACATACGTCAGTCTCCAAATACTCCATTATTAGGTTAGTATATTTGGGGCCGTAAAGTTCTGGTGTGGCGACCGCGAACTGGAAGACGTTGCGTTGGAAGGCCTCCCACTAGGTGGATCGATGACCTGGTGAAGGTTGCGGGGATCCGCTGGATGCGAGTCGCACGGGACCGGTCATTGCGGCGACACTTGGGGGAGGCCTATGTCCAGCAGTGGACGTCTTTTGGCTGAAATGATGATGATGATGAGGATGCTCCAATTAGGTATGTATCATGGGGAGTATCACAGGATATCATATCGGAACCGCAACGCCTTAAATAGCTGCTGTTGTTGAAATAAGAATCATTATAAATATTTCATAAGCCACGTATAGCAACGTGCTAGGTCATAAGGTGTGCATAGGTCATACACAAATTGTCTCATCGGCGGTCTGCGGTCGTTATTATATCCACATAGCGGTCAAATATTAGGTTACCACCAAACCTGACACGATGCTCATAGTTTGTGAGAAGCTCGGTTTTGTAAGAGATCTGTGTGTATGATTAATGTGTTTGTGCTAGTAATTCTGTGGTTACATTTAGATATCGAATCTTAGATATTATTGCTTGAAGTCGCCAGACTTGGGAATCGAACCCAGGACTGAGGTCCTGGGTTCGATTCCCAAGTCTGGCGACTGCTTGCCAGTCGTGCTTGCGACCACTATCACTAACATTATAGGTGGCCTTGAGTGGCAATGAACCCAATCACAAAAAAAAATGTATATTATGAAAAAAAAAAACAAAATATATTATATTGGTGTGTCCCCATCCCAGCCCTTGTCGCATGTTACTTGGGCTCCCCTGTCAATCGTCACTCTATCATTTACTCCTTTTTCCTTCATATCATTCCTCCCACAATCCATCCATCTCTTTGGTCTTCCTCTCCCTCTCAATCTATCAACATTTATATGTATTACTCTTTTAGTCACATGCGATTGAGGAGATGGTTTGAAATTATTTCTGTACCTCCCGACATGGCTAGACCATGTAGATCACAGCTCATTTACTGGAATGCACAAAAAATACTCATTAATGTAGTTTAACGCAACTTGTTATCAGGCCGTGCATCTGAGCGGCCTTGTCGCAAGTTTATGTAATAACTGCTTCACTTACCCGCTGCTCCTCGTGACATTATGTGACGAGGTATAGCTGAATACTGGTTTATGTATAAGATATATTGTTTAGAAAGCCGGTTTGTTTGTTTTTTTAAGCTTCATGGAAGGGTCTGTCAAATCTCTTCTTCCACCTTTGATTTAAATAAGAGCCCACAGGAGTAGATAAAGACATAGACCTCTCTCTCTTCGCCACATCGCTCTGTCCACACTCACCAGACACACACACACACACACACACACACACACACACACACACACACACACACAGAGAGAGACACATCACACACACACACACACACACACACACGTCACGTCACATTAGGCAGTTATGGTATACCTTTTCAGAAACCAAGTGTTATAGTGTTTTTCAAGTGTTATGATCCTCTGCATTAATGTCACAATATCATAAAGCCAAAGTTCTTTGCCAACAATATTGTACTGCCGACAGGAGATTATCTATGACCACCGGTTAGTTCGCAACGCACCGACCGGTTGGTGATAGTATCACCGGTAAAGGATCCACTCTGCACATTACCACACATTTCCTTCACACTAGAATCACTAGATAATAAATCTAATTGCGCACATCCATGTCTTGTTTTTATTATAAAAATGTTACAAAATTGTGTTCATCAGAAAGGCAGCGACGATGTAAGTGTCTTAAGGATCTTTATTGGCAAATCTGCCTTATCTTAACTTAGTTTTGCCTCTCCGATCTTGCAAGTTTAATTGAAGATGATTGGGATGATGATACGAGACAGCAGTGCCATACCGTACGTATTGTCTCCAAATTAAATTAAATAAACAGTGCATAGTTTCAAAAGGTGTTAGGCCCTCGAGTTCTGTTGTGTTCATAAACCACTGACGGCAAATAGTATCTTCCTAAAGAATCGTTATTTGCATAACTACTATGAACTCTACTTTGGACAGCTGGAATTTATATGACCCGGTTAGAACTTGCGATCTGACGTAGGAAGGTATCACTTTGTAAAAAGTTTACCAACCAAAGAGGTTGACCATACATAAATAAACTTCAGGTTGACCTTCTAAGATGAAAAATAATCTTTTTCATAACGTAACTTGCGTTCAAAACGCCTCAACTAATGTTTTTCCTCTTAAGCACAATAGGCGGCACAGTCCAGTGACTAGCCTTCGTCAGTTTTAAGTGAGTTAGGGTAGAACATATTTAGCTTGTGTCAGGCGTGTGTTAGTGGAGTCATCGAGAAATACTGTTAGATGGATATGTTTAGGATTTCTTTGATCAGTTTAGTTTCGCCGCTTGCAGAATAACCACAGTATTCTACTAAGATACTTTTTCACATATTTTATTTTGCAAGTATGTACCTAAGTCAGTCAAAGAATACCTGACGGCCTAGACAAGGTGCAATCGCTTTCAAAGCATTTCGTTTTTCTACAATGACTTTCAACATAAGCATTTCGATAGCTAATGTCAATCCAATACATTCTGACTTTTTCATAATAGTTACTGCTGAGAAAGTGTGACTTTGTCTATGTCGCTTTAAAGCTACAACGTCATTCTTACATCATCAGTATCATAAATTAAAATACTGTCAAGTTCCGTATTTAAAGTTACAAAAAATTAAGAGACGTCATATAACTCGACGTAGTCTCATAATATTATCCGGTTTAACAAATAACAAGAACAATATTTCGCCCCCCGCCATATTGCCGGCGACCTTTCGCGCGCTGCTACTGACATTTCACCGCGTTTTGGCGGCAAACGCGCGCGGGTTTACGTACAGCATAGTTCGTATTTTATGTATATTTTATTTGTTTATGATCGTGAATCGATTAGTGACTTTTTATTTTGAAAATAAAATCGATTTAGTTTTGTGTTTGAGAGATGAGTTTAAAAAAACTTAAGTGAGAGTTTGAAAACAGATTCGTGATTTTTTTGTACAAATTTCGCCGGTTGTACTCAGGTGGGTTGAGTTGAAAGTATTTTTTATTCGATTGCATGGAAATGACCATAAGATTTTAAGTTTCTGTGTTATTTCTAGAAGTATGTTTTGATATTTTTTCGCAACAGTATTTTAACTAACTTAAAAAGGAGGTTATTTAACTTAATACGATTACCGTAATACACTCGCGTTATGCAAATTCTTATTACTTAAGGTTTGAGTTAAGTCATCGTTATTGAAAACTGAACTAATCTGTTATCATTATTATGCATGCGTATTAACAAAATGTTATTTATTTACGTGTCTTACTAATAACATTCGACGTTCCCGGTACAAATTCAATTAGTAGTTTAGCTCTGAAAGTGTGAACAGCAAAACGTTTAATTAATTTAACTTATAGTAACAGCAAGAGCACAGACAGTACAGAAGAACAGAGGTCCATGGAGCGTTCAATTCTCGGCATAAAACTAATAGACCGAGTTCCAAACGTCGAAATCCGGAGACGTACTTAGGTATTCGATACTGGAAACCTCGTTATGGAACTCAAATGGAGTTGGGTAGGACACCTAGCAAGGCGCTGTGATGGCAGGTGTAGTAAAGCTGTGACCGAGTGGCGTCCAAGGAATGGAAAGATAAGTGTTGGTCGTCCGGCGGCGAGATGGGCACACGGCATTGTTGCCACTGCGGGAATATCCTGGATGAGGCTGGCACAAGAGCGTGGAGCTTGGCACCAACAAAGAGAGGCCTATACCCAGCAGTGGGTGAAGTCAGGCTGAGGATGATGATGATGAGCACCAAGAGTGAGATTACTACGTATACAAGGTGTAGTGCTTTCCTAAATTATTGGCTTCCTTATTCTTATTCTTTATTGCACACAAAATTAAAAGATATACAAGCAAAATAACAATATACTTATGTACAACGGCGAGCTTAACCCAGAATTGGGTTTCTTCCTCATTATATGATCTGAACACTATACTTCAAAAGAGGCTTTGGCAGCAGAGTTTCTTCTCAGAGTAATCGGCTGGAGGAAGTCGATCACATCTAGTTTAAATCAAAGAATGATCTCATGTAGGGTTTTAATTATTGTGAATGTGAGGACCACGTGGGTAATTTTTTTGTTCCCTTTGGTTGTGTTGAATGCCTTTTCTTTGATATTGTTCGTCGTATCGTTGAGCTTCTGAGTTATAAATCGAGCTACACGTTACGAGCATATCTGTGTAGTTCCTTCTTCTAAAGACCATCTCAGACACTAATCTGCATAGTTCTCAGGTTAGACCAAGATAAAAGAGACTTAAGACCTCTGAGTTTGTTTCGGCTGTTTCTTCTCGGAATAGTCAGGTAGGAAACACCGGCCTCATTTAGTTAAAAAAAAAATGATGTGTAAAAGTGTATGTAAAAACCTATTTACAAAAAAAAACATGATGTATCGTTTAACCAATTTGCAAAATTAATAACCTTTAACTATCTCGTCGCGTCGCCCACCATCTTCTCTACCAAGGTTAAACTTAAGGGCAAGTTCTCAACAATTTCAAGTGAACAAGTCTTGAGTAACCAAATACTCACGAATTGAGGTATTCCGTACACTCTAACAAGCTGTGTAATGTTGTTCATAAGCACAAGTACATGAAGCAACGCGGCATTGCCTGTAACATTGCGACATTTCCCACAAGTGGGCGCTCACTGTTCAGTGGCACTTCTGGAGATAGTTGGAGAGTCCTAAAGAAAAGTTGGTAGGCATTGAACATACTACTCAACTACAATTCGTAAGGTTTAGGGATATAATATGAAATATTTTATCCATATCTATCTACTTACTAGTAGAGACACTCTCTATATTATGGTGTGTCCGAAATATTCATTAGTAATTGCGATAATGTAAAAACATTACTACATTACACACACATTACATTTTTACATTTTCATTTACATTTCTTTTTTCATTTACCTTTTTTTTATTATTTTTCTGGACCATACCTTGAACCTTCCAGCTATGGAAATATCGAGGTTCAAAGTACACACATGTTTTTATAAATTCAATTTTTTATGTTATAAATTTACTTTAAATACCTCCATGACCTCTTACTATTCAATGCATCCATCAGCACAATGTTTTGAATGCGTTACTTTGAGTCATAGGAAGTGACTGCTGAGATGACGAGTAATAGAGAAGTATGGAAGAAGCAGAACAGCAGGAGAATGATGATGATAAGTTTGAGTCATACCGTAAAACGCGACTTCTCACCTCAAAAACAAGTCACTTCCTAGCAATATTTTTTGCGTTGAGTTACTTAATTTGATGTCCAGAATGCTTGGTTGAAGGCTTCGTGAAGGGTGCGTTTTCACCGTGTATGCATATTATGCGGTTCACAAATGTTTCACCAAAACTCCTTTGACAAATATTTAGTTTATAACCAAAGTTTCATATACCTTTTTTTTTTTACGGATGGGAAATCATCAAATGATTTCTCCCGCTCTGGAGTGTCAGACTTGTACTGACTAAAACCCATCCATGTTCCTTCCTTGCCCTTTGTGTTCTAGGGCCGCGGTATCTCTTTCGAACAGCCCGCAGCCCTGGCAGGAAGTTTCATATACCTAAGTACTATTTATTTCACAAACAGCTTATTCCGCAGCAAATGTTTTATTTTATAAACACTCACTTTCATTTGGCAAACGTTTCGCTTTACAAATGTTTCAAATGATATTTAATCATTTACGTTTAAACTAAATTTCATTTTAAAATAAATCTTCTAAACCAGTCACAAATTACCTCTTGATCCTGAGGGTACGCTTAAAAATATGTAAAACTAAAAGTTAAACACACCTGATGGCTGACCTACCTAATGGTTCAAAATATCTATAGTTATAATGTCAAAGTACAAATTGCCTACGATGACAAATGGCGCTGCCGATTGATTTCATGGCCGGGAGGCACGTTACATTTTGGGACGGCGTGTTTTTATAGTACTATTTTTCGGGTAGTTTCAATTGTTTTTAGTGTACAAATTCACCTAGAGTCCAAGGTAAATAATATAAATATGCGTAGTCGACGTAGCCCTGCCGCGCGGGGCTCCTATTTCTGTTTGCAGGGTTTAAAGTAACCTAACCAAACCTAACGTTGGGGTGCCACAAGCCCCGAGCTCGCTTCGCTCGCTCTTGGATCCTAAGTGTTTGTTGTTACATTAATTAAAATTATCGTTGTGCCTATTTAATGAGTTGATATTTTATAAAATTGCGTAATGTGTAATACAAAAAAAGTAAAACGTTTTTATTTCAAACTGTTATTTTTTTACGAGATGACATGAATATAAAATAAATTGTTTGACAAATAATACGTTTTTAAATAAAAGTTTATCGGGTAAATATTTTTCAAAGTGAATTATTTGCCAAACCTGTTGTTGTAAAATGACGAAATGATCAAACCATGTTTTGGTTGCTTATCGAATGAAAATTTGTAAATTAATTTATGGAGAATAGAATGTTCATGGAACATAAACATTCTATTATATTTATAGGCTGTTGATGGGGGCTTGTTGCCATTAACCGGACGCAAATCCATACGGTGAAATGTGGGCGAACTGGTACACCTCGGCATTACCTTTAGGGTGAAAACAAGCGTGATGTTATATAAATATACGACTTTAGTAGTCAGGCGGTTGTCGTAAACAGTCATGTTATACTTTGATCAAGATTACATGAACTGCGCTTATTCTGGGTCAACTGCCTCTCTGTGCGATTCATTGCAGTCCGTTTGTCACTTGAATGTGGAAAATAAAAGTTATTTCACAAGACCGACATGTTAAGAGACTGTGGCTGGTGCCTTTTTTCACGCAAACTAAGTAACGCCTAAATAAAAGCGCAGCGCCGAGAGCTACATTTCAACAATGCGTATAGCGTATAGTAAGGCATTAGTAATTTCGTAAGCCTAAACGGGCATGCATTCGTACATTACTTGGTGACAAGTTGTTTTACGGCTGCAAACTTGTACAGGTGCGTACTATGTACACATTTGTACATCAAAACTTGATTCAAAGTGAAGGGCTTTACTGACTGCCCTTAGGAAGTTTTGGTATTTGTAAGTTCTGATTTTGAGCCCTACTTTGTGATGTGACTTGATTTTGATTAACATAACATAACATCACTTTATTAATCCCCGAATGCTTAACACCCAAATTTCGCCAGTAACCGGGCACAAATCCAGACTCCGAGGCTGCTACTGGGAAATTCCTTATGGGAAAAACCAATAACACTTTGCTCGACCTGGGAATACAACCAGGACCTCATGCTCAGTAGTCGCGACCACTAGACCAACAAAACAGGATAATTTAACTCCGCTAATAACCAAAATGGCATAAGTTAGTCCTATAATAACCGCTGACTGCAAAAAGCTTTGCACTTGAGAAGATACTTGAGTATCTAGAAAGGAACCACAAACTCTGTCAGGTTTTGAAAGATATGTGAGACGAGTTTAGTATCATAGAAAAATTGACTCTTTTCGTATTGATGATATATCAAACGATAATGGTGTTAAAAGTAAAGAAAATAATTAAATATATTTGTACGCCTCTGGGCAAAACATAGACTCACTATTGTAATTTGACCTATGTTTACAAATAAAGCATTCTGATTCTGATGAAGTTCCATTTTTGTATTAAAAACCCTTGGAAAAGTAAATAGTATTAGGTAAACAAAAGACGTGTGTAAGACTAAAGCCTGATTTACTTTTTCATGACTAATACGCACTTGACCGCTATTCCCAACAAAAATATCAAACGTGATAATTTCTAACTTCCATTATTCCTACAATCAATTCACTAAAGATTTCTATGTCGCAAGCGTTGCTAGTTCCAACCGATTTCTATCTTATTGTAGAGTTTCTTGTGCCTGACTGACAACTGTACAGTTAAGAGCATCAATATATTCAAATAATATCATTCAAAAATGTTTTGTGTGGTCGCAATTATGTTTTTGATTAACCAACTTTGAAGTCCGATAATATGGGTTCCAAAATACCATGATTGTAATAACATGAATTCGCAATTGATGCAGTTTGAGAAAATCCCTTTCCGAAGTTGCTAAGTGTGTGTGTTCATATTGCTGCTCTTGAGTGTACAGTTGAAATATGTACATGTAACTGTCGACTCGCACGGTATACCACTGTTTCTACATTATTTGTTCTGCTGCTGTTTTGTCGCAGTTGATCATTAGCACATTCCCTACTACTACAGAGTATGCTAAAGGCAAATTCAATTATAAATTGCAGTTTCGTAAAGCGCTAAGTGCTACTAAATCCATTATTTTTTTTTTCGTTTGTCGTATACTCTCCGTCATGTTTACAATTAATGGCCAAATTCTGTTACCCCGACAGCGTTAGTAGTGGCAGGTCCCTCAA
The DNA here is from genome assembly GCA_950005105.1 of Lycophotia porphyrea. Lineage (NCBI taxonomy): Eukaryota > Metazoa > Arthropoda > Insecta > Lepidoptera > Noctuidae > Lycophotia > Lycophotia porphyrea. Next base: position 15,388,923 of record OX465406.1, read on the forward strand.
GGAATCAGAATCAGAATGCTTTATTTGTAAGCCTAGGTCAAAATACAATAGTGATGTTACAGATTGGTAGATCCTCTATGTTTTGCCCAGAGGCGTACTAATATACTTAATTATCATTTACTTTTAACACATTTGAGATGGGACATCATTTGTGATGGCTCCACATTCACACTGTATTTCATGGGAATACCCCCATCGGACTGAGTTAATCAATCTCTAAAAATGTTAAGCCGGACGCAAACGATAAGTACAGCCAGCGTTTTGGGATATCTTGGTACGAGAAAACATTACAAATACTTCTTAAAACCTTATAAAAAGCTATGTAATAATTGCTAAACAATAGCGTTAACCTTTTTTTTGTGTCAATCTATTTAGCTTTTTCTTGTTTGTATAAACTAACTGTTACTGCGACCTTCGTCCGCGTGAAATTGTTATAAAAATATTACTTTCCTATTTGAATCGCTTTTTTTCCACGGAACCCTAATCCTTTTTCTTAAATAAAAGTAGCCTAAGTTACTCCTTACAACATCAGCTATCTATCAGTAAATAAGTCACGTCATAATCGGTCCAACTGTTTCGCAGATTAGCTGGGACAAACAAACAGACAGACAGGCCGACAGACAGACAAAAATTTTAAATATTTTTTACCAAGTACCTTATACCGGACACAATTACATTATTCTTCTACACAAAAATGCGCGTTTAAAGCGTTTCGTATTTCTACAACGGCTATCATCAGATTGTCATAATGTTTTTGTTAGTTTGTCAATCATGCATCGTTATCGCTCTGCGCTGCGCTGGTAGAATGACTCTTTGTCCCGTACCACACTGTCAAAAAGCTCTTTCAAATCATCACCTGTCAATCAATTCGAGAATATTTAGGTAGGTACGTCGGCCAGAAGTGCCAGTTTGGTGTTTTTATGGTAAATATCATGTTTTTTTCATTGAAACCTATTCAATTCGACTAGGAAAATACATTTTAATCCTTATTTGAGCATTTGTTCCAGTATAAATACAGGTTCTGCTTGTCAATCGCTAATGGAAAGCGTTTAAATTCTGTGATATAATCCTTACTAGTAATTTTGTTTGTTACCTTTTCAGGCCTAAACCACTGAACCAAGACCATGAAATATTTTCAGCGAAGGCAGGCGAATGTTACAATTCAAACAAATTGGAGGATTTGTGCGAGGTTTTTGTGATAAAATCTTCCAAATAAACATTTATCTTGATTTAGAGTAAACATTATATCAATCATCATCATCATTATTTAAAATCCTATGTATATCTGCATATTATGTATTGTAACAAAAATATAATGCGATCAGCACCGTTCACTAAACCGTAATGATTGGCCCATATTGGGATCATGGCCGTCCACACTTATGGACCATAGACCATACAATTCTACGAGCTATGGTTGTAGACCAAAGGTTAATAGATAAGCTACTGCACCCACATCATTGAATTCATTATTTGAGCGTAGAAATACTTGAAAACTGTGAAGTATGTACCAACGTATTCAGACATTGTAGAGGTCTTTGTGAAAAGTTACCATCGAACCTAGTCTGAAGACATTCAGTTACAATTTAATGATGTTATTCAATCAGTAAAGATTACAATAAGTTCACGCCATATCAAAAGCTCGCTCCCTAATCGTATTACATATAACACGCAGTGTCAAAAAAAAATATTGTAAATCTAGTTTAATACTAAAATCAGATAGGATTCGGGAGGTGCGAGCTCCCTCTCTTAATATAAAATCATAACATCACGCCTGTAATCCTTACGGGTTAGGCAGAGGTGTACTTAATAGTACACCCATATTTCGCCGGTTACGTGTAAGACCCATGTGGTAGGGGCACAAACCGGCAAACCCAGACTGCTACTGAGACATTCCTGATGGAAAACCCCACAACAATTTGTAATTTGCTCTATCTCTGCTCTGCGTAAGATGTTTCGCGCGGCCAATGTGCTGTAACGTTATGTACACATAATTATGATAATACACAAGACACGAATCAATCATCAATTGTGGTTAAATGTACCACAATAACATTGTGGTCTCGTGACCGTGTGGTCCATTCGAGAGCCGATAGTAAAGGTCAAGGCCGACTGTCGAAATCTTTGTCTTTGTGAAACAACGCCTCCATGGGCGCAGGCGCAGCTGCCGGTGATAATATTTATTCAATAGGTCTAAATAGACAAAAGACAAAGACTGAGAATTGTGATTTATTCAGTGTTATGTGCAAATGTTAGTTTTAAATTCAGATGAACCTTTTCAAGGTTAAGCAGCGCTTGCCAAAGTCGGTCCATGGATGGGTGTCCATCCAATCCAAACCAAGTTTCCTCGGTGCCTCGGAAGACAACAACAGACAACGGCTTACCGTTGGTCTCGGCTGTCTGTTGTTAATCTTTTAAGGTGTCAGTGGTCCGAAAGTCTGACAACTAGTCTTACCAAGAAGTATCTTATTTTCCAGTATTAACTGGGTTGTGGAGGTCTGATCGCTCCATGTAAAATACTGGTATTCAGCTGCACTTGATTAGACTGGAATCCAACCCCAACGTATACGATCGGGAAAAGGCTAGGAAGGCATGATGACGAAGCAACCTTGTCAGAAAAACTCAGCGCTGCGCCGACCCCAAGGGAACTGGATCAGGGCAAGAGAATGATGATGATGATGTTCATTTTCACTTCAAATGAAGCAAATGTGACATAAATCTCTTCGTGCTAATGTTAGTAGAGTCAGGGGATGACTACAAAACGATGGATGGACTGTGTGGGAGATAATATGGCAAGAACAGGGGTGACTCCTGAGATGACGACTATTGAAGAAGTATGGAAGAAGAAGACATGCTGCGCGCTCCTCAAATGAATTGGGATAGTGGTGATTTGTCTTAATAGCAGATTCCTTACGGAAAGTATCTTAGCTGATGCCTATATCACTTGTCTTTACCAACAGCTTCTGTGTACAACAATCACAAGCAAAGGTTTCACAATATTTGACTTACACAGTCGCCAATTACTGGTTAACCAGCATTCGCAAAAATAAGACAGTGATAACATAATAAGAATATAAAGTTTAAACGAGTGGCTCTAGAAATAAAATAAAACTAAACTAAACAACTACACAATTAAACTCCTCAAATCTAAGAGTATACATACATAACTTACGAAATATAAAAATTAAAATTTTCACAAATAAAACGGCATCGCTATAATTAGCTAACCAAAACCATAGCTAACTAAAATTGTAAAAAGACATAATATGTAAAGATAACAATAAACATGAGATAGAGACTAAAATAAAATAAAAACTACCTAATCTTCGAATAGCATGCACCAGACAATACAATAGCTATATTAAAAGATCTTCCATTTCCTATGCTCATAGTTAAAATTCTCATTTTGTAAGTAAAAGTAAAAAAGAATACTTTTTTTTATTAAACCAAAGATTTCTTACCAAATTCTTTCAGGTCAAGAGCTCCAAACCGGTTGCTATAATAACAACAATTTGTTTGAACAAATCACTCGTCAATCATCAAACAAATTCAAGGCGTTTCTTTAATATTGACATTCCAATATGCAAACACGCATCTTTCTTTAATTTGAGCATTCAATCACAGTGACCATGAAGTCGTAACTCGGAATGGAGAAATATGTTAAATTGTTATTTAACTAGAAACTGCCCATGAATGAGTCACTTATGGAAATGGATGGGTAGGTTATTTTAGCTTGATAGATAGGACTATTTTTAGTATTTACATAAAAAGTATGAAAGCGTAAGGGTTCGTACACGACCTTTGACGACGCTAATTGTGACGCAATTCACTTCAACACTCGACACCCGCTTTCAAGTCGTGGACGCCACGCTTGTAACTAGTAGAGGTTCCTTCATTCGTGAAACTGTACGACTCGTGACACTCTTTAAACATCTTCTTATCTCTACAGATGCTGTCGCATGAGGCGAGGCGCATTGGTCGTGGAGAAGGACTATGTAATCATACTAAAAAGAGCTTCTAAATTAGACTTAGCATACGGGTTTTCGTGTAGTAAAGTGAGTCTTAGAGAAAATGGGCCTCCATATGACAGTTTAATTAATTAAGAAGTGATCGGATATTATGGCTAAAATCAGCAATTTTTTGTTAGCATTCAAACGACCTAGATGTACTGTGACGATCGGCCTTATGTTATGTGAGTGTTATATATAGAGATATTTGAATATAAATAAAAGGGGTTTTGGGGCAGATTTGAATACTTATGTAGAAATTATATAAAACCTTATTTTACAAGTCATTCACTTTTGACGCACGCTTATAGCTGTCTCTAAACTTTTCTTAATTATTCTTATTTCAACCTGTGTTTATTTCCTTTTTACTTCAACGTGCCAGAGTTTATTCACAAATGACTACATAGGTTGAGTCTCTACAGTACCAAGGTACGTATTTACCAATATTATAAGAAGCCAGGAAGTCTGCTAGCCCCTGTTGGTTGCATAAGCAGCCTTGTTTTTTTTTCTAATGTGAATTCATCAAATGACTTCTCCCGCACTGGGCAGAGCGGAAGGGAGTGTCGGACTTGTACTGACTAAAACCCATCCATGTTCCTTCCTTGCCCTTTGTGTTCCAAGGCCGCGGTATCTCTTTCGAACAGTCCCGCAGCCCTGGATACGCAGCCTTGAAGCCTTCATCGATAAGTTCGTGTGGACAATAAGACTACGTATCAGTTAAAACATAGGCGTCGATAGGCGGACCTCAACCTCTTTTAAATTTTACCGAAATTATTTCATAATTAAGTCTCACCTTTGTTCTAGTAATGCCAATTTCAGTCATTCCTTACTTGCTCAATTTTAGCGTAGTTTACATAAATTATAAAATAACGCGCGTCTCGCTAGATAACTTATAACTATAACATTTTGAATATTGCATAACCAAAAATGTTTCCATTCCAGTTCGCGCGGTATAGCATAATCATATGTATATATATTTTAATTATTGTGAAATTAAATGCATTTTTTATAACTATTTTAAAATGCCTAGTGCGTCATGTGTTACTTTCATAATCTGTGACAGAAGACTACTGGTCCTTATCTCCTAGTCTTCTAATTCGCACTAGGTTAAGCTAGCCATGACAATGTGCCTATGAGAGAACCACTTGCTTATTCCGGACAACCTGTTAGAATCAAATCTGATAAGAATCAGTATCCCAATTGCGCGGCACACTTTCTATTACAATCCGAAGGAACGGAAAGCAATTTGAAAGAAAATTTGAAGAACTTTGGTAGGAAATTTGTTGTTTTTTTTTAAGGTTAATCTTCAAAACAAAAACATGTAAAAACGTAATTACACCGAAACTAAACACTATTCAGTTTCAATTTGAAAACCTGTTTATGCCTATTTGCCAATAGGTAAATCTATTCTGATGTCTTTCATTAACAATTTCGAAAGATGAGAGGAATAAGCCCCCCATTAACATTCCCCTCTCACATTCTTGATTTAATGCGTATTACTAACTACCCAACATTATCTGCCTATATATGTACAACCATGTCATAACACATCACATCTGACTGTGTATGTCCCCATTATTGTTCAACCACAGACTTCGTGTGAGAGGGCAGGGCATTCTCCACCACGCCGCATGTCGACCTGGTGAGGGTTGGTGGCTTTCACAGATCTTCGATTCATTTCTACATGATGGCTTCCTTCACCTACTCAAAGTGTCTGCATGGGTTAATATAATAACCCAAGATAAAAGCAAATCGGGCTTTTGAACTTCAATTGCTTTGCCCTTTGAGGATACAAGAAACTCCATGTTAACGTCTCTGCATACGCATTTATCTATGAATAGATAAGCAAATATTTCAATAACTGCGAATATGCAAAAACAATAAGTTTCTCTGTACAATATGGACCGGGTTTCCTTGCAAGTGAGCGGTGTACGAACAACGGCTGTTTCGCAAGCGATATCCTTACTAAGCGTGAGAAACTGGTTCGATACAATTACTTATTTTATATAGGAGGTACCTATATATTCAGTACTAAGGGATTTAAGAGATGGTCTGGCTTGAAGCTGTGTAACTGTGAGTAAATTGCAGGCAATCATGTTTTTTGTATCAATATTCAATGCTTCTTTACGTAACTTTACTTAGATTAAAGTTCACACAAAAGAATTCCTTAAAAAATCACTCAAAAATATTAGCTACTTACCAAAGCAGTTCAGCGAGGCTGAACATCTAGGGTGCAATGGACTAACCTTCCATATCATAGTTAGATAGATCCTACCTAGAACGTAGAATGTGTAGATGCAAGGAAAAGCGAAGAGGAACCTATGCCCAGCTCTGGGCGAAGTGGGGCTCTGGATGACGATGATGGTGCACGAAAGCATTGATTGTTTTGCATGCCGTTTTAGATTTCACAGTCACAAAAAAATACTTCAGTTCTGTTTCAACTCGAGGTCCTCACGTTTACCTTTTTGTGATAGGTATATTTATATCTCACGTATTTGACCTATCTCTCAAGGCTACAAAATTCATAACAAAAGAATTCCATTCTATTGGATACTCTTTGGCTGCAACCTGCAAGACTGCACCTGTGAGCGGAAAAGTGAAGGGTACTGGTATTGATATCACTGGTATCCTGTGTAACTACTTGAGTATAATATTATTGTACCTAAATACGTGTATTTGAGATTGGATTGGGTAATATAAACCGTGCGAATGGATTTATTGCCGTTATATTGCCGTTTGTGCACAATTCTGTCTAAAGTCATAATATGTCTTATTACCTTTTACTAAACATGAGCCTTTTGTTCCCATGAGAGGCTGGCAGAAACTACGATTCTTGCTCAGTAGGCTTCATCCACGTTCAATGTTATTCATCAACTGTCTAACTTTACACCAACCATGCTGGGGTCAGCTTCCTGCCTAACCGGTTACAGCTGGATACCAGTATTTTACATGAAGGGACTGTTCTATTTGATCTCTACAACCCACTGGATACTGTTGTCGGAATTTCCTCAAATCAACAATGAGTTTAAATGTAAGCAGTGATGTGATGACCTACTGGTGTGGTCATTGGACTGCCAAGTGATAGGTCTCGAGTTCGAACCCAAGACACACACCGCTGATTTTTCGGATTCATTTGCGTATTGAATAAGAAACCAACATGCCTGAGAGATAATTTCTCAACGGCATGTTAAGCCAAGTCAGAGACCCATGGGTAGCATAAAAACTGTGACACTATAAAGTTAGGCACTATAAAGAAGAAAAATGAGTTGAAATAAATAAAATTGACTTTTAAAGTCTTTCTTCGAAATAATAGGTAACTACATAGTATCAACAAGCAAATTATTCACCTACATTTTAAAATCATATAAATATCTTTATTCTAAAAGTCACAATATACTATTTTGGAATTACTTTGACCGACTGACACCAATTTGAAATATTACAATAAAAGCTATTATCATAAAATATGTTGCCATTATTATAATAATGCCCCGTGACTAACTGACCGTTTGTTGGTTAAACGTTAAAACTAACATTAGGTACTTAATAACTTTTTTGCCAACAATGAACATTAGTTTTCTTACACAGAAAGCGAGAATAGATTAATTCTCCTTACCTTCATATATCACACAACCCATCCATCGTTGACCTAACTTAACTTATGTAGCTATCCTAATTATCTTCAACATCATTGGCAGCCATAGAACTAAAAGTTCGAAGATATGTCACACTCATCAACTGCAGTGCTGTGCCTACGTGGAGGATTATGGCCAACTCCTTCACACAGAGAGGACGTAATGTCCCAGCTGTGGAAACGTTGTAGCTTGATAATTTATTATGTTTTCCCAAGTTAGCTTGCAAGCATAATTATTTCGAGAGTCGGCTAAGCAACCCTCATAATGACAAAATAATATCTATGTAAACAAAACAAAGTTATATTTTGGAAGATTCTGGTATCATAAACCAGTAATTTTATACAAAAAAAAACACAGTTATTTTCATTGAAAGTCATTCAACGGAATTCACTTGCGGAACGAAATAAAATTCTTAAATAATAACCTGGTTTTTTCCGGTGACTAATATAATAATTATTACTTCCTTCAGTGTTAAGGCTCCAAGCAGAGATATTTATTTACCAAAATAATTATGTATCAATGATCTTGTGAACGCAGTCCACTGCAAACCCTTTCCAGAACCTTTAAACAGCGTGTGGTACCGTCAGCAACAAAGTCAATTAATATTTATGATACACGATTAATACTCAGCCAATAAAATTCCTTCTGGGAGGACACATACGTCCTCCCTGTGACAGGGAGAGAGCCACGAGTCCACCACGTGGAGCAAGAACAAAAAACAAAGATAAAAATTAAACTTTAAATCGATCCGTTCAAATTTGGAGCCATGGAAAGCACAATACTTGTAACAAAATGGAGCAGTTGCTAGTCATTGATACTTCCGATAAGCTACTGAAATATCTGAAAAGTAATGGATCCAGTTATTTTGGTCAAATGTAGTCGTGTGTAGTTGTTGTTGTTGTGTTGTTGGTGTGGTATACTTCTGTTACTGACGGTACGTAGCAGACAGGCGCGTGCGCATCTGCTGTGAACATTATGTAAGTCCACACAATAGACGTCGTTATGTTATGTTATGCTCTTACAATATACTTATTATATTGTACGGATAATTGCAACACTATAATGAGGTATGAGGGATTCGTTTTTGTAATGTTTGGTATCTGTGATCCCTTGTGTGACAAACGTTATCGTTTGTTCGTTGAATTTCTTTAATTCATCATCTGCATCGCCTTTTCCCAACTATGTTGGGGTCGGCTTCAAGTCTAACCGGATGCAGCTGAATACCAGTATTTTACATAAGTAATACGATACCCTTTGGTAAGACTGCATGGGAGACTTTCAGACAACTACTGACGGACTACCTGTGACGACTGCCAAAGTTCTATATATGGCAGCCGGGACCAACGGCTTAACGTGTTTTCCGAGGCACGGAAAAAACTCAGTATGTAATGGGTCCCATCCACAGACCAACCTAGGCAACCACGGCTTAACCTAAAGATCGACTCGAGCGGCTGTTATTATTAAGCCACGAGCTCCTCTTTCTCTAATTATAATAAATTAGAGACATTCATAATATTTCACTATCTTCATATTATGATTTATTCGAGATTTAAGAGGAGCATTCCCTAATTGGTATCATACATAAGAAACTGCTGACAAGAGATGGGTTGCCGATATCATCAGAATTGCGGGAAACTCTTGGATGAGGCATGACGCAAGCAACTGGCAGGCGTGGCCAGAAGGAGAGGTCTCCGCACCACCCAGCAGGAGGTTGTAAAAACCAAGAATATTGTAGACCAAATTTTTTAAATCATTTTCTTTTGTTTCAGATGGCTAAACAAGAATGTACCACCGTGGGAGGTAAAAAATGAGGCACTTCATCATCAGTGCTGTGCTCCTACTGGGTTGTCCAGCATACTCCTACTCAAAGTCCATCGTCTCCACACAGAAACCCTACAAATATGGAGAGGATAACCTGGACAACAGCATCATTGATTTCGATGAGGAATACACTCTCAAATACAATAAGAAGTATGGGACGATCCCGTGGAATTCCAATGAATCATTCAACAAAGAATCACATAGATATACAATAGTTAAGGATTTTGATAAGAATTTAGATAGGGATAGAAATAATACTGAAACCAAATTAGAAGCAACATCAACCATAGATTATAGTGTCATACCTCTAGAACTGTTAAGTACAACCACTGAAAATACTCTTGTAAGTATATTAGAAAGTACTGAGGAACCTGATTTGACAGTTATACCTTTGTCAACTACAAGGAAAACGCCGAAAGTAGAAATTGAGCAGACGGTTACTCTACCGACGTCAACACAAGAAGTTGACACTGTGACATATTACAGTGATGATGAAACCACAACAGAGGCACCAATCACAGAGAAATATACAAGTAAATATACAGAAACCACCGAAGTAGACTCATCTACACCTTACGATACTACAACTGATATTTCATATGAAAGCCCAAGTAGTTTGTTGCCTTTTACGAACGCAACTGAAGTTTACTTTGAGAGCTCTACTACAATACCATTGAATATTACAAGTCGGGAGAATATAAGCAGAGTAGACTTAGGCACAGACGGAGAAGACTCAGATTCAGATGTGCCGATATTTACAGAGCTAGATACAGAGCAAGAGGAAGTTCCAGAGGATTACTACGATTCTAAAGATGTAGTACCAACTACTGCTCCGAAGACAGATGCTCTGTCAGTGATCTTTGGACTAGCCGGCAGTGTGGTTGGCAGTGTGGTTGAGACTGTGGCTGAACGCGTAGTGCCCAAAGGGTTAGTGGACCTGTTCAAAAGGATGCAGAGGCAGAGTGAGATGTTGGAGGCGGAGAGGCTTAGGAGTCGGGAGGAGAATGGCGGTATTGGTAAGATAAATCAAGTTATTAATACAAAGATGTAGGTACAAACGCTAGCACAACAAGATACCGGAAACTGTCAAATTTCGCCAATCAACCTTGAACCAAATGATGTAGTGATAAGTTTGAAAATCTATTAAAGAAATTTGACAGATTTTGTTGTTGTGTTTGTGTTGTGGATTGTGTTTCCTAGATGTGCTGGCGTCTGCACAAATATCACTAATACTTTTACACAAGCCAGTGATGCTATTCTACTAAACTCTTTTTTAACATTGCCTAGACAAGTGAATAAACAAGTTCAAAGTGACTGCACTTTGAACTTGTTTATTTTTATAATAATTTCAAAAACAGTCCTTAGTTATGTTTAGCAATAGATAAAACAAAAGATTATGGTGCTTATCGCGTCCAGTCATTTGACAAGAACTTTAGTGTTACACATAAAGGCAGTGAACGCGTAATGTCGTTTTGAGTTGATCATAGAACAGTTTGTCATACTAAAAGTAGCAATATCATTTTCACTTAACGTTTGCGAGACATATTACTCCAGCGTTTATGGATACTCGTAACGTGCAACATTTTATGTTTTCCCATACGGGGTCATTTTGATCACGGAGTTAGATATAAAAGATTGTTGCAACACCATCACACGAAACCGTAATAGCATTTCTGTTATCTCAGATCTTAAAGTACTCGAAATCCGACAGTATACAAACCTTAGATGTTTTTATTTATTACAAACACTAGTCTGGTCCTCTCCAGTGTGCTCGGTTTTATTCCACATTTTTTAGGGTTTAAGAAATCTTGAAAGTTTATAATTTAGAACTATTCTAATGTGCGAAAAAAATTTAGAAATTTAATAGACAACGTTATTAATGCTCAAAACAACAAAGACTCGAAACATCTGTCTGATACTCGTTGGAGTAGAGTCTAATTAATATATAGAATTTAAAACAAGCCACTCAGATAGCGACAGTACCCCACGCTCCCCGGTGAAGGGGAGTGAACGATCATCGAGGGCTGATAGAAGATCTTCCATCGCCCGCCTCACGCTCAGGGCACCGCGCCACATCTCATCAACGTGACTTGTGAGGACTCACATAGTGTGAAAGTCTCGAGAAGAGCTTACTATAGAAATGATCCTATGAAGTAAGGTCTTGATTCGAGATAGGCGAAGCGCGGGGGGTCGTTCAGCCGCAGAGAATCTTAACACCGCGATGTAGGAATGCGCGTCATCAGTACAGCGCCATCTAGTAGCGCGGTTTGGAAGCTGTCTCGGTGGCCGTGGGGGGAGCCATGAGGTCATGATAACCGCGTGGTATTATTAGATTATTGATACTTACATTTTTCTGTTGAAAAAGTAGTTCATTCGGATTTGGTTTTATTATTTTGTTGTGTCAATGAGTTTTAAAACTTGGATATCAATGTCATAATTACATTAGTGAGTATAATTATTTATTGTTACCAGGAAGAAAATGAAGCTTTGTATTGATAAAAGTATAATGAGAAAAAAATATAGGCAATAATTAATACTGAATTCACGAGTTTGCTACTGCATTAATTTTATATCCCGTGTGAGTAGCGTTGTCGTTTTCTAAAGTAGCAAATTATGAAAACCCCTAAGGTTTTCATAATTTGTTACTTTAGAAAACGACAATTAGCCTAAATCCCTTGTTTGAGAGTCTTGTTTCTTTCATAGATTGTGCTTGTCGGTGATAAATATGGGCAATAAAAATCCTTTTATAATCATTTGAACTGTGCAACTTCGAGATAAGCTATCTTGCCACCGACAAATATACTAAGTATGTATAAACAACATCATAAAATCCCTAAGTAATCGGTGTTTCCAAACCACAACGTGACCTGACCTACCTACACAATACTAGTAATCATAGCTCTCTCCCATGCTGTACCTGCCAACAATAAATTGTACAGTTTAGTAGTATTGTACTAGATGCATACAAGCGACAATCGGTACCGCATAGCAACGAACAGCCTCTCCACCTGAGGCCCTTTCGAAATATAACTAAGTATCCTATAGCATTTTTAGACTTAACAAACAAAATAAGTAAACACGGCAACAGTTACACTGTCACTTACCAGATATTTTCAGTGATTTTCAACTATATATTGTCAGCTCTTGACATTTCGAGGGAGTATTCTCATTTGAGCACCGATTTCAAGAGCACCAACGATTTTCATAATATCTTTGGCTCTAAGCATTGGTTCTTGAAATCGGTGCTCTAATGGGAATACTCCATTTCGACGCTCGTCGTTGTAGGCGCCATGGTCGCGGAATGATATCCGCAGCTCACAATAGCTGAAAATGACAGAATATAAGTATATAAGTGACGTGAAACCGTGAAAGCTTAAAACAACACAATAAGTATCACTCATATGACTCATAGATATAAAACAACTCCAAGAGAGTGATACTTATTGTATAGAGTCCTGCCAGTAAAAGTCCTGTCAAAATCGGTTTAGCCGTTTCGGAAATTAGCCGCAACAAACAGCCAGAAAAATATAAGTAAAATCTGTTATTTTAAAATTACAAGCAGACATATCAATTTTATTTATTTGTATAGATTGAGCGTGAAACTGCTATGTACTCGTTTATTTCATCAGTATCTTGTTTTGAATCAAAATGTTGAAAATCTCGCTCCCTTGAAAAGCACAAACTGTCAAAGTTATTCTTTCACAATCTTTTGATGGAGTTTGGGAAATACAATATTGTAATTTTATTCGTGTTTTACGCCTTTTGGTTCCGATTATAAATTTAAACTAAGATCAAGGGCTTAACTAAGACATTCGTAAGCTTTGACCCTGGATTTATTAGTTAATAGAATACATAATAATTATGTAGATATTGAATGTAGAAGAGTCAAGGCTCTAGATTACTATAGGTATACTATTAAGGGCCTATAGTATACTTACTTACTTATAGTGTACTTTTACCTTTTTTTTTACATAAGGACCCCTAGTAGTCGCAAGTGCGACTATTGAGCGTAGGGTCCTGCTGGGTTCGATTCCCGAGTCGGGCAAAAAACTGCTATGGTGCCACTGTGCCAGTAGAAGCCCAGAGTTTGTAGTTGGCGGCGTGATACTCCGTGTCTCTCTCCAGTCGTGTCGGATTGCCGTCCAATCGGACTATGAGAGTAAACGGAACAGAGAATGCCCCTGTGCTTGCACACGCACTTGTGCACTAATAATATCTCCCGCGCCGATGGAGGTTACCTCTGCTAAGATTGGCCGCCGTGATCGAAAACTATTAATGTATATTATCAAATCAAGAGCACAATTTATATGTGGATTATTATTGTGTTTAAAGAAAACATCTGCTCTTGGTGTGAAAGAAATCCAAAACAACGACTAGTACCGGCCCAAAGACTTCGTTTGTATAGTCGAAATGCCTACTGAATGGCGATAAAGGTTTTCAATAAGCTACCATCACATATCAGACAGTTACCTATCAATAAATTTAAACATGCAATATTTTCTTGGCTACTGGACATGTGTTTCTACTCTGTTAGCGAATTTATTGATCATAAGTTTTAATAATTAATTTATAATTCCAATAATAGTATATATTATTGTAAATGTACCTATATTTTTTTTTCTTCTTTAAATAAATTAATATTGGTATATAGTCACATTATGAATAATGATTATATTGTATTAAAATTCTAATATTTTTACACTGGCAACGGTAGTATATGTGAACTAAAATAAATTGTAACATCTTTATGTACCTACCATATACTCAGAAATAAACGATATTCTATTCTATTCCATTCTAAAAAAAACAAGTGTGAGATCACGGGAAAAGGGGACTACATTTAACAATAGCTGTAGCCCTCGTTAGGTTATAGCTATTGTTAAATGTAGTCCCCCTTTACGACCCTCGAGGAGACGACAATAGTAAGTCAGGCACAATGGTTTGTTTCTTATCCGTTCTTTACCATAAGATGAGGTTTGACTATACAATAAATTTCAACTTGTAGTGTATTTCATTGAAATGTTTTTTTTTTGAGATATTTAATGAACAATGTGTAACCTAGACCTTATTGGCAAATGCTAAACATATTATACGTATTTTTAAATGAGACAGCAAAACTTTCGGGGTTCAGACAAAGGATCTAAGTTTATAAAATGTACTGTATATGCACATAGGTAAGGATACCCTCTTCTGCAAATCTCGCAATCGAGGTAAGGTTTTGCTGGAAGAAAACCCATTTCTGGGTTAAGCTCGCCTTTGTACATAAGCTATTTGTTATAATTTTGTGTGTATTTTTCTTTTTTTGTGTGTAATAAAGAATAAGAATAAGAACAATCATTATTATTCTGTCCTTATCCCAATTGATTTGGGGTCGATGCAGCCTATCTTCGGACACTGTTAAATCTTCTATTCTCTTCCCCAGGTCAATTCGGGCGCGGCATTCTGAAAACCATCTCCTCCGGCATTAGCAAGCCTCTGAGCCAGCTGATGGCTGGCGCCCGAGATATCGGCTCCCTGGACACCGACCGCGGGTTCGTGGCCAGCCTGGCCTCGGGGGTCACCAGCGTGGCCAACGTGGCTAACTCTGTCGTGGACTCGTTCAAGGACCGGGTGCAGGCGATTTATCCAGGTATGTTTATTTATATTACGCCTTCTCTCTCCTAACTTTAGCTACACGATTACTGACACACTTGGACTGACTGGATAAGTCCACTCAAATCTGTGTGGATCTTTCTCCAAAGACGATCTCGGACGCTACTCTGCACAATGCATGATCTGACTCAGACAAAAAAAAATGTTTATTTCAATTACAATGGGCGTTTCGATACATATTGTTGGAGATCACCTTTTAAGCAAGGGATTGCTTGTATTAGGAGACTCCGCACTTCCACATTATAATTTTTATGCAATTGAATTTGAGTATAGACTATGTAAGTCAACATGCAAGATTAAAAATAAATGGGTAATTTAAAATTATACAAAACGGTTTTGCAAGTTATGAGCGTTATGAAGATAAAGGCCAGATCGCGCGTGTATGTGTGATAAATGTGTGAAACAATGTCTGGAGTTTAAAGAAGATCTGAGGTCTCGGTGTTTCTTTTCGGAGTAGTCATATAGTAAACTCCGACTTCATGGTATCATCATCATCTTCCACAGCTTGACTGATCCCATACTGGGTAAAGGCCTCTTGTGCTTGAGCCAACCTCAGCCATGATCTGGTGTCAGCCTCATACAGGTTTGCGCTGGCCACCAATGCATTTCCCACTCGATGAGTGTCACAACTTTACTACACCCCTTCCGTCATTACCTCCGACCTCATGTAGTCAACAAATATGTTTGCCGTGATCCATCATTTATCATCGTCTCCTCACCCCTAGGTACAGTATGGTGCGGCGACGGACGCTCAGCCACGGCGCGCTCCAGCGACTTGGGGCTGTTCTTCTTCACGGACACCTGCTGCCGGCAGCACGACGCCTGCAAGCTGTACATCCGCGCGGGGGAGACCAAGTACGGCCTCACCAATACTGGGCTGTTTACCAGGTGAGATCAGACGATACGACGACGTTAGTCTTCAGATAACAGTGCCCAGAATTTCATACGATGTTTTCCTTTACCGAAGCAAGTAATAATTGTGCATATACCAGCGCAGCGCCTGTAATTTCTGATGATAAATAAAGATTTATGAATAATTATAAAATATCGATACTAGTATCCTACTTAACCCTAATAAGTTGTCACACTTACATAAACAATAATATAATTTAAATAATTGGTATATAGTCACACACACACACACACACACACACAATACGTCACTGATGGCCCATTGTGTCAGCTGTCCCATCCATGGTGTAACCATAATTTTAACCACAAAATATCACGGAATTGCGGAACCCGCATAGCCACCATAATGGTAATATTATGACCCTAATGCGATGATTTAGGCAAATAAAGTGTTTGTTGTGAAACCTTGTTTTGAGAAGAATAGTAATGACAAAGATCTGTTATCTACAGCCCGTTCTATTGTCAAAAACGGGCCGTTTTGTTGCAACCATTAGGTAATGCCTAACTTGCCTTTGAAAAGAATTTCAAGTTAATTTCACCTTTCAACACTTCTTACGTGTCAAATCGCCTATCATGAAGACATTCTAGAAACCACTATTTTATGAAAAAGGAAGTACAATAAAGTATAACCTAACTACTAATATAACATTACCACAGCATAACAAAGCATCTGCTCTTATAGCAGTTACATCCACACCCATATTATTATACCTAATAGGGGTCTGCTTAAATACAGACTGTGTAGCTAACACTGCCCGAACTGAGAATTTAACCATGGACTGGACTATGCCAGCAGTAACACTTCCGGCCATAAGACCAATGAGACAATCACACTATCAACACCAATAAATAGGCAATAAAAAAGCATTATAAATTAAATATTGAAGAAATTAAAAAGTGTGTTACCACTAATGCAGCAATGGCTAGACAACTAAACCTTGCGATAAACCATTACACAACTCTGGCGCATTCAAGTTAGAACAATCGGGTAATTGCCGCGAAACTACAGATTTCAGTGTAGTTTTCTTTTTATTGAATAGTCGGCAACTCGGCATAGATAAAGTCTCGTTAACGGACCGTAGGAAATTCACAATGATAGAAAGTAAACAGTTTATTTCAATAATGGGTTTGAAAGTAACCAGTTCTTCACGGGTGGTCTTGTATATCTCTGTCTAATGCCTCTGGGTTGACACTAGGAAACATATAAAAGAATGCCTCAACGTCGGATTTATTAAGAAATATTTTGATTAGGATGGAGGAGGTCGCGACGTCCTCTTGTTTGCTTGTAACAACTTTAGCAAATAAGTATCACACCCTGTAAACCTTAGGAATAAAGTGGAAATCCTTATGAACTTTAGAGCACTTCTTACTAAAAGAGCGTCATCTGCCTAGCCTTTTCCCAACTTTCAAAAACGAGGGTGCTCTAGACGACACGACTGAAGTAAAACTTAAACCAATGCCGATCAATCGTCTATCAAATATAAAAACGTAACTCTCTCTCTTTACTCCCCAAGTCAAGGGTGCGTAAAGAAGTTTTACTTCAAAATACTGCACCCCAACTGCGTGAAACACTAACCGAGGGTTTTGAAAATTTCATTGCTCTTGATGTTCAATCACAAATCATGCAATGAATATTTTTTAACTGTTAAAATGGTGATGGGAATGCGAGTACGATTGGGAGCTCATGCTGAACAGTAGCACTTGCGACCACTAGACCAACGAAGCTCTTAGTTGAAGACGTCAGATTTATACCACGGCTTATAGTTGAGTAGGCCTTCAAATCAGAAGGCCTCAACAACAAGTGGACAACTAAGGACACTGCAGAATCTAGTAGAAACTATTGAGAAATATTGAGAATATGCAGCAAACATAGATTTGGAAACTGTGACCTTATCGGGATTACTAAATGTTTGACAAACATGTCAGCAGCAGTATGTATAGCAGGCCGCTATACATACTCGTATATTTTATTCAAATAATCACACTTAACATAATCAGCCTGTAATGTTTCCAATGCTAGGCCGCAAGGCTCATCTCCAGCTGCGGAGGCTGAGGCCAGCGGAGTGGACTCTCACATCACAGCTTTAATCCACCATGCTGGTCCATCTACACAGTATATTTTCGCGAAGTTTCTTTCCACTAGATTCTGCGTGTTGCTTATCTCTTGTCTCCAACCGTCATTCTCAAACAACAGCTTCCTAACGACCCAGCACTCAACAAATGTTTAGATGATTCTACCATTTATTTAAGGTTATCTTCCCTTAACATTTTCTATCAGCATGCTTTCAAAAAATGGTTTTATTTTTGTCCTAAGTGAGTAGATTTTCTTATTCCAATCAAATCACTTCTTCTTAGATTTTAATTAGATATTCTTATTTTATTGCTTTTATAAATTTTATATTTTGACTGAGTGTGAAGTTTTTATTTTCTCGGAAGACCACAAACACAATTGGTTACTGGGTCACACAGAACGCGTTAACGCTCGGCTGGCGCTTGCGCATGTTCAAGGGCACTATGCAGAGAACTCGTACGGTTACTATAACTAATAGTACAATACATTGCGGATGGTTGCGTGCATTGCGTGCTCGCGTGCTGGTACCAGGAAGGTATGCGGAGGTGGTGGTCAATGAACTGCTCGTGGTGATTAGGTTTTCTTGGGGCTTTGATCTTAGAGTATGGCTTGATATAACATTAAAAATATAGGTAATGTAAACTCGCGAACTCTCTCTAACTTTAACAAATCAACTCGGCCTAGGGGGCGTCGCACGCTACATTAGCTGATACACGGTCTCCACTCCAGGATTGTTTGCTCCATCGCCCGTCGGTTTGCCAACAGGCATGGCCAGCCCACTGCCACTTCAACTAGCCCACTCTGCAAGCTATGCCGGAGACTCCCGATCTATTCCGGATAATTTCATTACGAATTTTATTCTTCAAAGAAAAACCGAGCATTTCCCACTGCATAACGCAAATTTACCAGCTCTCTTTTAATAGGAATCAACTGCTTGACAGTGGGGAACCAGCAACTTTGACGTAGTTAGGAAGATCTCTTGGGCCCTTATACAAGAAACGCTTCCACTAATGATGCCTAGGCTTCTCCTATATTGTAGTTTTTTTTTCTAACAAAGGTGCAATAACTTCAACACAAGTTTCCCGGATTTACAAACGTAACATTACGTCACGTCGCTCCTGTAATTGCTATTGACATGGTCTATCTAGCTAATTACCATTTACCAAACAAGTCATTATAACACTAGAAACTTCCTAATGCCTATCAAATATGAACCAATGCAGCGGACACTGTTAATATGTACTTCCTATGTACTACTGACCAAGTCATACATACATCAGTGATGTACCTTATATGGTGTGCGGTAGGGGTGATATTACCGTGTGTTAGTTAGTGTTTAAGTTTGTATGCAACGTTCTGGCTGAGTGTGCAAAATTGCCTAACTTTGGTGTCGACAAAGATGATTATATTGAAATGATCAATAATTGATTGGAGGATATAAAAAGCTAGAAGAATTTTCGCAAAGATGATTATATTGAATTGATCAATAATTGATTGGAGGATATAAAAAGCTAGAAGAATATTCGCAATAGAGTACGACATACAGAATTATTCTTTAGACATAATGCCCATCACACGAGGGGACTCTGAAATGAAAAACTTTTGAAAGCATTTGAAGCAGTCGGTCTAGGCTATCATCGTAGATCTCTGACAGACGTTATGTGTCAAATTTTCGGTTTCCTCGTGGTAAGAGGTAAGATCATCATCATTTCAGCCGAAAGACGTCTACTGCTGGGCATAAGCCTCCCCCAAGTGTCGCCACATTCACACGCATCCAGCGGATCCCCGCAACCAGTTTACAGTTCAGTTCAGTTCTTCACCAGTTCATCGGTCCACCTAGTGGGAGGCCTTCCAACGCAACGTCTTCCAGTTCGCAGTCGCCACTTAACGCCAGAACTTTTCGGCACCATCGACCATCAATTCTGCGAGCAATGTGCCCTGCTCACTGCCACGTATGTTTGGTAATTCTTCGGGCTACGTCGGTAACCTTGGTTCTCTTGCGGATGTCCTCATTTTTTAATTGATCACGCAAGGAAACTCCGAGCATAGCCCTCTCTATTGCCCTTAGGGTGACTTTAATTTAAGCCTTCTGATGAGGCCCATTGTGAGCCACCACGTTTCGGTCCCTTCCCCTTTCGTCTTGAGACACTGCGGTAAGTTGAACGAGCAGATAGCACGAAACTTCCCGAATGCTGCCCAGCCGAGTCGGATTCGACGACTGACCTCTTTCTCGAAGTTAGACCTGCCTAACTGGAGCGTTTGTCCCAGGTAGACATAATCGTCTACAACTTCGATTGTAGAGTCTCCGATCTTGACAGGAGTGGGTGTTACACGGGCATTCAACATAACCTTGGTTTTGTCCATGTTCATTTTAAGACCCACTCTTTTGGAAGCTCTACTGAGGTCATCGAGCATTGTACTGAGGTCCTCCATGGTAGGTCCTGAGGTAACGTCACTAATTAGGTTATGGCGATTCAGATGCACCCGGTTAGACTGAAACCGATCCCAATGTAATTAGGAAAAGGGCTATAGACAGTTAAATAACGAGCGACAGTTTATTAGGTTGTCGCTTAGTGTTTGTGTGAGCAGGATAAACAGTGACTATGTCAGCTTATGATAATTTATTATTTACTGCCGTCACAAGTCAGCCAGTCAGCCTGCTATTAGTATTGATTTACTGTCCTTTGTATGTGGACTGAATGTGGTCATTAGTAGACATAATTATGTTCAACAGACATTAAAAGATCCTAACGTTTGGTTTTCGCTTTCGATGTATGTACCTACTTAACTGTAAATTTTTAACAATATCCATTTATTTTCAAGCCACCGAAATTAGTCAATTAAAAAAAAAGCATTTTACATAGGGTGACACAATGGGCGGCCTTGTCGCTAATTCATTGACGTCATATAAAAGTAGTTTATTGGATTACCATTTTTTTAAACCGAAGTCAACCGTCTACGTACCCTAAATTATACTTTGGCCCTATTACGGTAGACCATTTCAATATTGTAACATTCCTAGGCTAGGCAATAATGTAGGAAGAATTTGACCCAAAGCCCGTAGCATTGCAAGATGTAGTAACAAGATACGACTGGTTGCTTAGCAGTTGCTAACCGGTCGTCTTAGCAGCCGGTTGCTAATGATTGTTACAACTGTGCGTTTTCATTATCAGCTGTTAGCAAATTATTATTACAAAGGTTTATTTGCAATACGGGACTGAATGGGTTGTAAAACCGAAACGCAAACTCTTATCTTTTCTGAGCTTCAAAGTGTCCAGATGTATGTATTTTTAGGAAATCACTAACATGAGAACCAAAGATACTTTTATGATAACTTTTTTTTTTCACTACACGTACACGTTGCCCCAAAACTAAGGTGTAGGCTCTATTGCACGAGCAAACACTGATCACATTAAGCGCTCATTGCGGTCAATTGTTTAAAGTTGAGAACGTAATGATGTTGATAATGATGACGGTCGTTCTGAACTTTAAACAATTGAGAATAATGATTCAATCAACCATTTAAGTATTTTGCTATCGTTACCTAATTAAGATACTTTCAATAAATAAATCATACAAACAAAGAGCGTGTGTCTTCAAAGCAAATAACTATTTCAATAATTCATAAGTATTAAAAACTACTAAGCAGTTGTCTTTATTTTTCAATCATTCTTGCACTATCTAAATTAATGTCACTTGCACGCTTATACAGTGTGTCTCCCGAGGCGTCGCCGTGTGATTAAGTTAGTTCGTAACAAGCGCCGCTTGCGCAATCTTGTGTAACGTCTGCCGGAAGTTGAATAACAGTTAATTGTCAAACGAAGCCGCTATTGTGGCTTTTGAACTGGGGAGGAATGCGCAGAATTATTTAACCGATTGTTTGTGGTTATAGGTTCAAATATAAAAGGCTTTCGGTCTTCTCGGGTTTCCTGCTAATGAGGGAAAGCTAATGATAGTTAAATTTTTAACAATGTTTTTGAGGTTTATAATTATGGCTGATGAGGTGGCGAGTAATAGAGAAGTTTGGAAGAAGGAGATATGCTGCGCCGACCTCAAATAAATTGGGATAAGGGCAGGAGAATGATGATAATGATGATGATTTTGAGGTATATGTATCTGAAAACCGTAGGTATTACTACCTAGTAGAGCAGGTAGGCCTACACAACACCTTTTCACTGCAAATGCTGCACCACATTCAGACAGAAAAAACCGCAAACCTTAAATAATCTGGAAGTCATAGGTGTGAGATCGTGAGTTTCGTAAATATCGATGGACTATTTCTGAATGCAACACAATACGTGTTTTCCTATAATGCTACATTTGCTTAATTTATGCTGAATACCAAATCCAGCGCAATTATGCGGGATACCACATTGCGTTATTGCAATCCTAACGTTGTATCTTCCCATTTTCATGTACACCGCACAAAGTTTAACGAACTGATCTTTACTTCTTTTCTTGCTGCGTGTCGATGATTGTTTTAGATGAGCTTTGACCAGAACTCCGCCACTTCAACGGCATTATCATTGATCTGTGCTTACGTCTGATATAGGTAGCTTGCTTTCTCAATAAGAGATTTATCTGTTGGTGTAGGTAGCTACAAACTTTCAAACAGAATTAATTATTGCATTTGCTTTCAATTATTAGTAATTACATCACAGCTACAAGCGTGGAGCAGTAAACGGCACTAAGCATCTGCATCATTAGATAAGCGCTTGCGCAAGTGATCGGCGCGCGGAGAAAGTTACCTGCCTACACGCTTGTTACTTGTAAGTACTTAGCGAGAGACACCTGCGAGCTGCTTGCTGTATTGTATTGGCACCAAAAAATATGTGCGAGGAATAACACCTCCACACATGACTGTAAAATGTGACGCCTACAAACGGAAGTACGGAGAACGGGGCTACCTATGATAATTATTCGAAGAATCTGCAACGATCAGAACAGAACCCTCGCTAGGAGAAAGGTAATTCTTACCTCCAAGTTACTTGCGTCCTGTCCAGTCAGCTTGTTCGATTAGCATAAATAAATTGTCACAACACACAAACTAAATAGAAACCTGAGGGTCAGTTCGGAGTCGTGTAGACGGCGCGTTCGTGTTCCACGCGCGCCTCAAAGAGATGTAAGCAAACAGGGAGGGGCCCACAGGGGCCGATGCCTTCCAGGGCTGCGGGCTGTTTGAAAGAGATACCGCGGCCCTGGAACACAAAGGGCAAGGAAGGAACATGGATGGGTTTTAGTCAGTACAAGTCTGACATTCCCTTCCGCTCTGCACAGAGCGGGAGAAGTCATTTGATGAATTCCCATCTGTAAAAAAAAAACGGGTCAGTTCGGAGATAATATTGTAGTACTTGTTTTTGTCCTTTTTCAGGTCGCATGAACTTTTGTTTTACGTTCGACTTAAAGCCCTCAGATCGTGGCAATAATTAAAAGGAAGAAAGTAGGTATGTAATGAAACAATACGCAGAAATACAAGTTTCTTACCTCCGAAGGGGATCCTTGTTAGTATTAGCGAGCGGTATCCGTGAGCTGCTTGAAACGAAAGCTGGACTGTGTGAAGGATGATATGGCTAGAAAAGAGGTGAATACTGAAAAGTAGAAAAGTATGGAAGAAAAATAAATGCTGCGTCGACCCCAAATAGTTGAGATAAGGTCAGGAACATGGTGATGACTTCTGAGCTGCTTGCTGTAAGGAGGTAGCTAGAAAAACAGTAAACTGATTGATAGCCTGCATTACTCCAAGTTGAAAATGGTATCCGAGTACTGGTCATAATGCCTGCCAGGGCTGCGGGACAGTCTGACACTCCCTTCCGCTCTGCCCGGGAGAAGTCATTTGATGATTTCCCATGCGATAAAAAAAGTACTGGTCATAATGAATTTTGTAGAAAACGAATACCCGCAACATGAAATGTTGTTTTAATTCTTGTTGACCGTCTAATTAGAGCTTTTTAAGCCACACTTTATTCATGATATCAATTTAATTAATCGTCTTAAAAAATAAGTAAGATCTACCAGTTAAGTGTATTGTGACGAATTTCCGCCATTCTGGTGCAAATTAGCATTAACCTCACGATGTTGTTCTATTAGTATCGTAAATCTGAGTTAGCTTTATACTAGAAAATGTAGATTTACCTAGGATATGATATTGATACGCAGAGGTACATTTACATAATAAACTCATTACGGATGTTGTTATATAATTACTAAAGTAGTTACCGGATATGATACAGTAGCCTGCGAGACACTACACCGTAATTAATTCGTGATTTTAGCTAGGTTGATAGTTATCTCATTACCTAGATTTAGACCAAACATAGTTCCTCGTTCGTACTCGTAAGAGTGATGATGCAATGTTTAGTAATTACTGATTTTAAGCACGACTATATTCTTTTACTTAGAGTTGAAAGTATAATCGATTTGAAATGGTAAACGTTTATAATTGTGGTTGATTACCAATAATTACTTTATGAATGGAACAATGAAATGTTATAAGTTAATAGCTACTTCTACTTGAATTATAATTTAAGACTCACGTGCGTCAATAGAGTATGACTTACGAGTACGTATACTTAATTGGTTTATAACAACGTTGGTTGACAAACTGTTTTGAGATACTACTATTCCTTTCCTAAAAAAATGAAATTACAATGCGAAGGGTAACCTATCAGTTTAGTGGTTAATCATGTATCAATAAACATGTATTCATAAATTCCCTCTCTCCACCAGGTCTCACTGCAGCTGCGACGCCAAATTCCGCGAGTGTCTCCGGAAGACCAACTCCTTGGTTTCCGCTCAGATCGGCGTCACGTACTTCAACATCCTCGGGCCCCAGTGCTTCAGGAACGCCCACCCCATCGTCAAGTGCGTTAGGAAGACCAGGTGGGATACATATACATACCTGCACGCATTTTTTACAGACATAAACTACAGAACTCCACGACACTTACATAAATACTCCTATAGTCTCGTCCACGTTCATACATCTGGTCATATATTGTGCACGACCAGATGGTACCATGCTGGTTGCGTTTAAAACGCATCTGAACTTTCTTATGAACATCACCAATATGGTCAGTGTATGTCCTTCCACGACGTCCCCTCCTGGCGTTGCCAGGGTTGCCACTCACATTTGCGTTGTAAAGACCAAGTGAGGTGTCTCTATAATAAGGGTTATTTAACTCGCTTGGAGCGGAGTCAGTTTCATCATCATCTACCTTTTACCAACTTGTTGGGGTAGGTCCAGTCTAACTAAATACAGCTGAATATGTATGTGGAAAGATTATATATCTAAGAGGAAATTAGGTAGGCCTGATGTTACAGAATACTTACATTTGTTGTTGGTTCCCACAGGATAACTGGGCAGAAATGCGAGGAATACGAGCTGGACTACACAAAGCCGAAGATGTGGCAGTGGTTTGATAACGAGACCTTCTAATCACTTGATCATGGAAGTAGAGAAGCTGAGCAACACCAGGTGCGGGAGAGACTGCCACGATAAGAGAAACATTTGTGATAAATTTGTGGTTTGGGAAAGTATCTGGCATAAACAATCATGCAGCTGTTGGGATACATAACATCACGCCTAATGTGAAACAGTGACCGCAGCGTGCAGTCATAATAATGAAACATTAAATAGGGTTTTTTTGGCGCACGGAGCTTTTCACTCCACTGCCGAAAAAAGAAGTGTGTGTGTGTGTGACCTATGTATCTAATTAGACAATGTATTGCCCCTTTTGTCTTACATTTCACAAATACAAAATGAAGCGGGCAAATTCACCTAAGATATTTAGGGATTCCCATTTTTCTACTGTCATGCATTTCGCATGTTTTTTTGCCCAAACATAAAAGCTAACATTATTGTAAATAATTAGAGTTAAGTTTTAATACCTATTTATTGCGTAAGAGACAATTCCATTCGTAAAGAGAAAAATACCCAATAAGTTACTTTTAAGATTTTTTGTAACGAAATAGATAATAATAATTTTGGAAATACGAGTTGTTTCATTTTTACTTTGCTATGTTAGAAAAATACCGAGGGTTTTTTTTTATGATTCTAAATAAAACAATAATCTATTTTTATATAATAAAACATCAGAATATATTTTGGAATTACGTTTAACAACGGATAAACAATTAATTTACTGCACAATAATTAAAAAAAAATCAAGACAAAAATTTTGCTCATTTTTTGAGCTTTTCTAAACTGTTAATTTGATATTATTTTGTGCGTAAAAACATTTTCAGAAAATTGTGTATATCGGATATGTAATAATTAATAACATTATAGTTCAAAATGATATTCCGATGAGACAGTCAATTGGCGATTTATATGATTATTACAATAATGTATATTATTTAAAGTATTTTTCTATAGAATGTGCGATACACGGTTTTGAAGCATTTATTTTGTCTATTTACAAATAAATTGTGGAAAATGTGTTTTGCACCGCAAATAATGAAATGCGTTTAGTGCTGAACGTATTTCAGACATTTTTTCTTTCTCTCAATCGTTTTAAGATGAAACATCAGACCATGAAAGAGACAGAATTACTTATGGAATCGTAATAAAATTCGTTTAACTTACAGACAGAAATAAAACGAAATTTGTATTCGATTATTTTTAAATGTTGCTGAATAGCATATTATTGAATATTTAAATGCAGCAGGTATTTTTTTATTAAGACCACAATTTACGTGCAAATAGAAAAATTCACAAGATTTTTTACAATGTATAAGTACATTTTTTCCAAAAAGTTTATATGTTACAAAATGACAGGTTTTTTCTACTACCAGTAAAAGATTTTAAATGCAATATGGATAAATGTTGTTTAATAATACACTGATAAATATTTATTATCTGATATTGTAAAATATTTATTTATAAATTATTATTTATACAAAAAATTTTTGGTGTTCCGTCAATAAGTCTTAAAATCATCGTTTCTTATTTTTGGCTTTTTTACCATTTCAGTTTTTTCCCATATACTTTTTTTACAATATCAGATTAAATGTCATCTACCTAATAATAGATAATAACACATATAATATAAAATCGTGAATAATATTTAAACACACATAAAATGACGTATTCACATGGAGACATCGACTATAGTAATATATTTTACTATTTAAATATAAAATTCTAAAGTAAGCTACGCCTACTAAAAATCTATGAAATATCTACGGGCCTATCAAATATATAAATATATTGCTTAACGTGGTCCGATGGGATTATTATAATTAGGCGTGAACCTATTTAAGGTTAATAAGATCTAATACGAATGCTAAACATCATGGAATTTCGATCAAATGACTCCATGAACTTAATTAGTTTTTTTTTTTAAGAATTAACCTTAATGTGCGCTAAGAGTGCTTGTTTACTTATAACTGTGGCAATTATGGTGAGTTAATCTGGAAGTCCTGAAATAACTCACGATAGCTACACTTGACATTGGTTTAGATTTAATCACAATTGAATGATGGATTTCTTTCTATTAATTTGACCTCCTCCCTTTTTGCCTATATTCCGATCTCTGATAAAACAACGGTAAAAATTAAAAATGTATTTAATAATTATGTCATGTGCCCAGATGTCCTGTTTAATCGAAATTCCATGTTCCACATTCGCTCGACCCACGACTTGGGCTAAGAACGTCACTAAAGTGTCATTCCCGCACAAGTGTGAACAATGTCGCAAAGCAAGCGAGGGAAAGAGAAAGGAAACAGCAGTAGAATTAGCTCCACTCTCCATTCATGGTCAAATTAATGTTTCATTTACGTGCCCACGACGTTTTCCAATCGCCGACTCAAATGCGTGAAAGTGAATACCGTCGAAACTAGTAGTTTCGACTTTTTACGCTGTCGTTTTAGTTAGAAGGGTGTTAATGAAATTATTCTTCTTCCCAGTTGTAGAAGCAAAGCTAACTAAAGAAGCTTACTTCCTAATAAATGCATTAAAATATATTTTTATAGAAACGTCAAACGGCACGATTCTTTTAATTCGCGATACCTTATTGTCGTTTCCCTGGATACAACTTTGTCTCTTCTAGAAATTTCCTTAGTTATATGTAGCTCCGATTCTTATCCCACGATACTGCTAGCTAGCTTTTAACTTTTATTTCATACAGTTAGGTCCACTTGCACAGATCACACAATATGTTTGTCGTTAAACGTGTTTGAAACATCGCTTGGTTTCTGTCAACCTTTTAAAGATGACAGAAGCAGAATGATGATTTAAATACGTTTAGAGCTAAGTGCGTTTAGGTATTTGCGGTACAAGTGGGCTTTAGAACGTAAATAATGCTTTGTGTATTACAAATTGATTCGCATTTAACTCCGGTTTTAAGGCGAAGATTTTTGCCCCAGCAATGGATGTAAATAGGGTTTTATGTGAGTGCTCTTTTAGATATTATATTTGATTGGGTCTATCTATAAGGACTGAATTAGCCTAGTCATTCAACGAGGCTATGTTTCCGGTATTCTTTTCTAAAGAAATGCGAAGGAATCTGTAATAAGAACCACGAGAAAACTTTTCTAGCAAATATTAGTACTGTTTCAGTTAATCGTCGTACAAAATCTATTTTTCACATAATAATAAGTTCATTTACAGTTGATGAAGTTTATAAAAATGTAGATACGTTAGTTATAGTCCATATGTCAGTAGCCTAGCTCCTACGAACAACTAAACTCTACTGCTGATGGTCTAGGGTAGTCTAGGATGGGCCAGGATAGTCCAAGTGTGAGGCGAAATTGGTGTTTTTTGGACCCTGGGGTTAAAATATGTCTTAAAGTAAATGATTAGAAGCGTTAAAAACTTCCACGTTCATATTTATTTCGTTAGTTTTGGTTTTTTGATCGACTGGAGGTTTTTATTAGATTATTTTAATAATATGAATTGATTGTAGAACAAGCACAACGATATGTTTTATAATCATACCGTTTTATATATTTGTTTAAACCTGTTACTTAGATGTCGAAAAGCTAGATATGATAACCACCAAGTCAACCAGAGTACCAAAACTCAACAAAATACTAATAATTACAATACTGAATTACAATTTAACATCGAGTAGAGAAGCTAAAAATACATCTAAATTACTTTAACGACTAGTAATTCAATAATACTAATATATAATGTAATATTATGTATACCTAGCACGCGCCACCTATGAAATTAACACGACACTAATAAAATAAGGCAAACAGGTTTTACGGAGGGATCAAATAATTATGTTATTCCGAACATCAGGCACTCAAATTGAAATCATTTCTTTTAACATAATATCGCTAAATCTAAAGCTTTAACGTCTCTAAAGCATTTAAACTGGAGTCGACATTATTCTGAAAATATTTGATCGTACATTTGGGCGTATTTTCATCATTTAAATGTTGTGCTTTGTATTTTGTAACGCAGTTTGAGGCTTTGGGCATATTTTGCGCATTTGGACGTTCTTTGCGCATTTGGATGAACTTTGCGGATTTGGACGTACTTTGTGCACGTATCCTTTATAAGCGCATGTGTGCGTTGTTTGTTTTCTCATTTGATTGCTTCTTCGGTTTCCATTCCTCCAGTCTACATGCTCTAAGTTCTAAGGTGTCAATTCTAAGGGAAAACAAAAACACTAAGCGGGTTTGCTAATAACTGGTCAACTTCCGCCCTAATAATTTTGAGGAACATACATTTTGTTTGTTTCATATTTCTTTGGCAATCTATTTTTTGGATGGACTCGTAATTTTTGTTCCTTCTCTGTTTTCTTATTTCATGTTTTTGAGTACGTAATCTTTTCGAATGATTTTTTATTATAGTTTTATTTATTGGTGTTAGTTTCAGCCATCATTTACAATATTTTGTTGTCAGATGTTCAGAAGTTGTTATCTCATTTCACTTGATCTTCAATCTGCAGAATCTGACATGATGTGTTCAGATCTGAATACCATAAACTCATCTAACCGTAGCTCTAGAATTCTTTCTTAATCTAAAGAAAATCCTTTCTTTCTTCGTCTAAAGACGAATTTAATTCCCCGAGATGTTCACGGAGCAAACTAACTAGCTTCCCTCATCCCAGCTCAACAGCATCTATGTAAGTATAAGCTACGCTACGCGATACGTCCTAGCCCTGTTGTCAGCTGATGACTAACTCAATGACATCACTCTACTTCTACCTAGCTACGTTAACTCTCCGCGATATAAATAAACAATAGCCTTAATTTAATTCGTTACGCCAAATTTTGCAGCGGTGGACCCAAATATTTTGTTGATATATTTATGCAGTTAGGGCTTTGTTCTGCGAAAACGACATAACCCACAATTTCTTATTTTAGTTACCGCTTTTATTAATTTTATTTATATATCTCAAACCAATCAAACATTCTAAAAGTGGTATTCATTATTAGTCCCATATAAAACGTATGCTTACAACGGATTTGGAATTAATCAGTGTTCCATCCATAATCAATTACTTCGGAAAATGAGAGAGTTTTCGATGTGGGTTAAGTACATTTTCGTAGAACTAAGCTCAGTTTACCTGCAAGTGAATCATGAAAGTGAACACGATGTCTGAATTTGAAAAGTACGATTATGGTAGAAAAGTTAGAAAAGGTACTTTTGAACGAAATAAGAAGCGGTATAAAGTCATAAGTTTACTTACGTCTTGTTTTAAGTCGTAAACGTATTTACGTCTTTTTGAAGTAGTAAGCGTACTTACGCCGTTTTAGTAGTAAAACACTTAATATTAACATTAAAAATATCATAACATTAGAAAACAAATCGTACATATTCTGATAATTGGACAATAGACATAGATTATTTAACTTGAGATTAGTATAAAATGTTAAATAGTTTGGCTAATAATAATAACTGTTGTAGGTTACATAAGTTAGATATTTCATAGGTAATGGTATGGGTTACACTTAGTAGAAGATACACAATGAGTTTCGGGATTTTACATAATTTTTACATTTATTTAATTACGATCACTATAATGTCTGATTTTTTTGAATAAATGTACAGCGAATATTCATTCTTAAAGTTACGACTAGATAAACGATATCACATAAAACATAATAATTTATAATTTAAATTGCTACATACACTTTGCATTAAAAAAAAACATTTAAAATTTTATGACAGCTGTTCCATCTTACACATAACATATATTTTTTTTGCAATAATCCAAAGTCATACATAATACATAATTATTTATTTATAATAATATATAAATGACATACATCTATTTGGAGTACAAACATTAATTTTAGGAGACACACCGGGATCACAATTATATATTTTATTAATTGCTAGTCATTCGTTAGCTAATACTCAATAAGCCTCTCTAACCTACATTGAATAATACCATTGTTTACAAATATCTATACGATATTTTTAAAATTCTTTCCCAGTTTTTTATTATTGAAATGAAAATCTAAAACCATTCTACCGAGTAACGGGCGTTTGATTTAAAACATTCCGATAGATGGCGTGTAGTTAAATTTATCAGTATTAAATACTATCATTTCTAAAGAGTAAAATTAACTAACTGATTCAATCGATTAATGAAATAAATAATGTGATTCTGACTTATTTCTTGATGCAGTTATAGTTAACGCCATCTATCGTCACAATGCTGGCAACGCCGTCACGCTCTCCAAAAACCTTTAATAGTTTATTTTTACTACCATTTATTTAAATTCAGTCCTCCAACATTTTTATATTTTGTTAACAAATTCATTAATCCATTTAATATTTATTTGTTTACCGCCGATCCGTCAATTTCCCGAAAGATTATCTATTTTACCCGTTTTCTGTATAGTATAACAAGTTTAGTATATTTTAGACAAGTCAGAAGATCTAATAGTATTAGGAGACTGATTAAAAACCCTTTTATTTATAGAACAATGAAACCAATTATATTGGTTTAGTATTTATATTGGTTTTATTATTCTAATTTAAATATTATTTAACTAAACGTCAACAGATGGGGTTTTAATTTAACGCCATCTATCGACGAGAAGATTAATACAATAATTCTATAGGACTCGCAGAATACTAAGATGTTGGGGTTCTCGCTACAAGGGTTGCTATGGGGTAGACAGATAATAGATTTATAGACATAGAGGAGTTGTGAACTAGACTGCACTAGTTGTAGTGTGAACTCATTATAATTTAACCTATAACCTACCTTTAGCTTTAATAAAATGTAAATCAAAATGTTGTCAAAATTATGTCGTATTGTACCCAAACGATATTTTTGATTTCTCAAACAGTGATTGTAAAATATCAAGCCAGTATAATTTATTGCATTTTACATTTTGTCAAAAAGAAATGCAGATTACAGTCTTTAAATGATTAAAGGTCGTTTGAACTTCAATTAATGCAGTATCAACATAAATTAAAAAAAAAATAACATTAAGAGCTTTCACCAATGAAAATGACCGCGATCACCGAACTCACACCGAGTTCAAGGGCTGTCAATTACAATACTCTGTAGCATTGATGACACTGAACTCAGAGTTAGTTGTGTACAAAAAGCGTAGGAAAACAAAAATGTCAGTTCACACTACACCCCCACAGTCTACCTAACACCCACAAACTGCCGCACTCAGGTGTAGGTGGCAGCACAGTCGAAGAACGGGAAGCAGGCGACGGACTCGGCGGCCGAGTGCTAGAGCACGTGCAGGTTCTCGCAGGACTTGGACTTGGAGTCGCGCGCCCACACGCGGCCCAGGAGGCCTCGGACCTGGAGGTAACAAGGTGTTTTCAACATTCTGGTAGTTTTTTTGGGGACAAGCTGTTGGAGTTCTTGATAGTAAGAAGTCAATAAGGGTTTTCTGAAGAAAAAAAACAGTGTCTATCTTTGGGCAAATGCAAAACCAGAGGTAACGCAAGTGAGGTGCCTTTCGGAAACACTAGGAAAAAAGTCCAGTTTCCTACTCGCGAGCCAGAAACCAGCAATTATGCTTGGCAGCAGGATAAGATCTGGCGTTAGTACTTTCTTGGGCGAACTCGGTCACATAGAGCGCTACTACAACTGCTAGCTAAAGTGTCCATCCTTTTAATAAAGAAATCAACACAATAAAATAAAATACTACACGCTCTTAGTTGAACAACAAAAGAAATAAGAAACAAATGAAGTACCTAATTTGTATCACTACAACTCTCGTAACGTATAGATAAAGGATTATGAAAGGTAAGTAAGTAATCTAACGTAAGTAAGTAGTAGTATGGATCTAAACTTAGTTATTATTACCACAATTCGCTTCCTAATATAATATTAAGGAAGTGAATGGATACCGGTTGATGGCTTAGTATTGCTCAATATCCTTTGATATTAGTACTGCCTAATTAAATAATGTCTTTCGTTCTTTTCAACGTTATTTTTCAACAGAGTGAGTAGGAGAACCAACAGGCAAGATAAAAGATTTTTGAAAACAAGTCAATTCAATACATTTTTGACTTTTCAGTGATCGTTATCGCTGATAGAATTTTAGTTTGTGTAGACCCTCTCGTTAATCTGCGTTATCGTAAAAAAAGAGAAACTGCGTTTTGTAGTAGGTACGTACCTTGACGCTGGCGGAGAGCCGGGTGCGCTTGCGCGGCGTGCTGTTGGCGGACACGGAGGGGGGGGGCGCGGCGGGCGCGGGGGGCGCCGCCTCCAGGGGGGAGCGCGCGCGCGCACGGTTCTTGCGCGAGCTGCTGCGCTTTCTGGAACATGATATCAAAAACTCTTTTAGCTTTTATTTTTGTCAACCGGAAGGGCGTTGTGGTGTATGCGTAGCTTTTACGTGATTGGTACGTCCCGTCTACGAGAAGGGCTTCGGTGTACGTGGCGTTTGCGTAGCATTTACATGATACAAAATGTATGGAAAAAGGTTTTTGCGATCTATGACTTTTCGATTACCTACTGAAACAGCAGTTGGCCCCAGAGAGTTTTTTGATCTTTGTAAGAAATTGGGCCGATTGGCATGAAAAATGTTTTAGTGAAACAGATCGAATTAAAAAAAGAAATAGGTAAATCTCTTAAGATTGTTTCCCGTAGCTATAACGATTAGGGCCCATCTCAAAATGCCACGTGGCACCGGCGGCTATGTGCTCACCTCACTCTCTCCGCGTGCTGCTGCTTCAGCCTGATCTGAGTGAGCAGCCCCACCAGCAGTTCATCCACGTTGTGGTTGATGCCCACCGATGTTTCTATGAACTTGCACTCGTAAGACGTTGCTAGGTTCTTGCCCTCTGGAATATTACAAATTTAAATAAGTATTTATTTGCGAACTAAATAAGCAGCATAAAATAGTGCACCGGGTATGCATCTATCTAGGTAGATACCTATACAGTTACCGCACAGGAGTTGAATGAATGAATAAGCTTTATTTAATTCCATACATCATCATCATCATCATCATCAGCCTATAAATGTTCCCACTGCTGGGACACAGGCCTCCTCTCTTTGAGAGGGAATGGGCTATAATCCACCACGCGGGCCCAGTGCGGATTGGTAGATGTCACATGTCTTCGAATTTTTGGTTCTAGGACATGCCGGTGATGAAATAAATTACACAAAGTAATGCGCCTGCCTGGGTTCGAACCCACGACTTACTGTTCGTAAGTCGGGGTCGCTACCACTGGGCCACCGCTGCTCTCCATACAAATCTCCATACAAATAACATTAATAATTAATAAAAAGTAAACAAAAACCCGTTAACAATTATCATCAGTAATAAATACATTCAATTAAATCAATAGTAACTAATAATAATAACAACAATCAAACAGCAATCAAACAATCAATAATCAATTTCATCAACTTACTGATAACAATAATCATTAACTAATTTCAACAAATTAATAACAGCAATAATGGTTAATAATAACAATCAATAAATAATTCGATCATATCAATAATAATAAAAGTAATCATATCATATTTTCTCCTAGTCGCCGCACTTCACTCAATCCTAGTATATCAGGGTTAATATCTTGATTTTAACTCAATAAGTTTGGGTTCTGTGATCTTACATTGAAGGTATAAATATTAAAAATGTTTTTCTTATCATTATTTTTGGTCGATCTCTCCCTCGGTGACCAGCCGTACCGGGAGATGGGAGGAGAGTGGGGGTTCCGTCTGTCGTTGCTATACTATGTTGTGCACAGGAGTTAAGTTCTCGCAAATTATACAGACTCTGCGCCCACTCCAATTTGGGTATAATAAAACTGAAAAAAAAATATGTCCCAAAAATGTAAACAACAAAAAATGTCGAACTGATATTGTTTTCCCACCTGTTAGACACAATACCACATTTCCTGAATACCAATTCTCTCATCTCAGCCAAAAATTCTACAACAGGATCAAATAGTCGCTCACGAGTGACGATACATAAAAATGTGATTGATAGAAAAAAAAAAGTGAATACAATAAAATATTATGCGCCACCTAATCTATTCTGAAAATGATCTTTTGTCTAATAAACTTAAACTGAACTATCACTAATTCCGTTTGTAATTCCCACCTCGCACACGTTCATAGCTAAAATTCCCTGTTAATACTAGCATTTGAAATGAAGCACTTAATCCGTCTAGTCGTTCCGGCGTAATACTGGGTATGGTGCATATGGATTCCAATAATTGGACTTTAATGCTTTTCTCACTAACATAAGGCAAAACCTAAATGAATACAAAATAAGAGCGTCTAGTCTATTCAAAAGTTGTCTAGAAAATATCACTATAAGCGCAAAGTCCGCTATTGTATTAGTTATTTGTAGTTATTAGATTCAAAAATATTGTGAAGAAATTGTGTTGTAATTTGAATGTAGGTACAGACGCCAGCATATCAAGCTACTATCTTCAACTTCTTTGCTAAAATATTAAGTTCAAGGTTGATTGGGATTTGACAATTTCGGGTAGCTTGATGTGCTGGCGTCTATACAATACAGTATACTGTACCTACACAGTACACAGTATATTTCAAGTTTCAGTCGAGGTCGAGGGTTGAAAACACAATAATTCTCTTAGGTAGGTTGCTTATTGTTAGCGAAAATGGGCATACTTAAATCAGATTTAACTTAACTTCCAGTCCAGTCGAGCAGTTAATAAGGAAAGTTCAAAAGGATAGAGTTGCGTCAGTGAAGAAATGACTGAATTGTTGGTAACGGAAGTAAAGGTTAAACCCCTATTAATGTGTATTCAGCTAATATATTGAGAAAGTGCTAAATTGCTTTACTTCAAGATTTATTTTCTTGCGCCAGACTCTTTACCTACCTCACGTTAAAAAAAAGGAAAAATGGCGGCTTATTTCAGCGAAGACTACCCATCGAAGCAGAATAAATATAATTGTGCATAATATGCAGTATGGTACGCAGACACAGGTACCCTATCTCTTTCTTTACTCTCATACGTCCATGGGGCGGCAACTATACAACCCTAAACTAGAAACAATAAGACATCAAACGCAGGACACCTACGTATTACTTGTTACTTATTCTATCACCTAGCCATAATAGAAATAGTACTACTGCACGAATAGGTCAATATATCGAGTTTGTAAAAACAAATCATACGGAAATAATGAAAATGATAGGATTTCAAATAAAGATTATGGACACAATTGACAGTTTGATTAAAGACCTTCATAAAACCGGGCCCTATCTACCCAATCTACAACGTTTGTGATTGGAAACAACTTCCCCATTAAACAGTCCCCTAAAATGAGAATTGACAAATGAATTTACTTAGAACGCCTGCCACAATTTAAATAGCAATTAGAATGTAAACGTATCATTCAGCCACGTTTATTTCGCAGGCGCTCAAATTCAATTGAACAGGTTTATTTATGACGACCTATTATTTTGGGGTATACAAGCGTTAAAAGCCAATAACAGTTTACGAAACATGAAAATTAATTACTGGGATGCACATCACATATTAAAAATATCGGGATTTTCAATAACATTCACAAGCGCCTGGTAAATTATTGCTGGCTAAATGTGGCGTTTCGTTGTTAACATCGGGCGTCTGTCGGTACTAATTGGTATGTACACAAATCGTCAAGAATTTAATTAAATACGTAAAATTTGTGCTAACGAACATAATTGGCGAGATCTGGGTTTAATCATGAGTTTGTTTCGGCCATTTCGGAAAAAAAATGTAATGCTTTGAATTGTTTGAGTTGAGCTGTAATTGCTGCGTTTATTATCTTGTTTATTACGTAATGTAAAGTTAAATGAAACAGTAGATTGTCCAATGTTAAAAGGCCAGAAGTACATAATCGGCACTATTGTTGCCATTATGGTTCAGGACATTCGGAACTTGTAGCGAATCATGGGAGAGACCACACACTCAGTAGTGGAACTCCTCATACTATGATAACTTACCATCAGTAGGAACAGCTCTCGACCTGGCCAGGTCGGCCTTGTTCCCCACCAGTATGACAGCCCTCCGCGAGGTGTGGCCAGCCGCCCACAGGATCTGGAGCCTCCTCTCGGCTTCCATGAAGCTGGCGCGGTCTGCTGTCGAGTAGACCACGCAGTAGCCGTGCGCACAGCCTTCTGTCTGGAAGGTGGAAAAGATAGAAGTAAGGATCAGGCGTCTGTTCTCTTCCTCGTGATGGATAAGAGAGAAGGTGGATGAAGAGTTTGCAGTAGGAAACGCTTAGAAGATCAAGTTTGTGCCTCAAAGCAAATTAGTAGGTATAGGTCCTGAATGACTGATGTCATGGATGTGTCATGGATAGGATGAGAGATAGTTCAGAGGGGTAATTTACGTAGAGCTCCGTCTTATACATATTGTTACGAATCCGTCTGATACAAAGTCGTACTAGGTACTGTCAGGCCTGACAACCCCTAGTACTTAGCACCTAGTACACTTAAGTAGTTGAAAATAAACATCACATTATTGCAAATACCAGGGTAATGCTCCAAGCTATTTTCCAATAATTCCATGGCAATGTGAACGAATATAATTTTCAGTAAGTGAGAAATCAGGATAAGAAGCTTCTAGACTCACAATGATACTATCGGGCGGCGCATCCAGGAAGGTGATCTCGGACTCTTCGCCGGCCAGCAGCACGCACACGGAGCGCTCTCCGGACTCGTCATCTGTAACGTCATTCTCTACATTTGGGTGACGCGGTCTGTATCAAGCGCTCATTTCGTAAAGGAACCCTCGTTGGAAAGGATCGACTTCAGTTGAAGTTCCATTTTGAGTTGATCGGATGAGTAGGTACTCACGTCGTCATAGTCATCACTAGCTTTTGTATTTACAAGGCAACACCGGGAGGGGATGCCCTAGAAGGACATACGCTGACCTTATTGGCGAGATTCTTCAGAGGTCAGGTAGTAGCGGAGTACTCGCAACCGGTGTGATTGTATGACCAGATGTATGAACGTGGACGAGCCAAATGAGTATGTAAGGATCATAGCAGGTGGCGTTCTGTGGTTTCTGCCTACCCCCATGGGAATAAGGCGTGAGTTTATGTTATGTTTGTGTGTCATCCTTTCCCTATTTCTGTAACACTTCCTAGAGTATGGTTCGTACTTTGACGATATTGTCAACCGTTGGTTGACGAATAAAACTCAATAGTTCCATTTATTTCATTTGCGACAGGAAAGTCTCGACTAAATTGGAGTCAACGCCTTAATTACCGTTTGTTGAATAGCATTGGCGATAGTTCTTAAACACACAACCAATCATCAGCAAGATATCAAGATAAACAGTAACTATGCCTCCAACTCACCGATGCTGGTGTCATAAGCATGCAGGTACTCGGAGGTCATGAACTGCCCCACCAGGCTGGACTTGCCCACGCCCGGCGCGCCCAGCACCAGCACCCGGTACGAGCTGAGGCCGGCTGATGAGTCCCTGGACAATAGAAACATGGTTTATTTGGAGATCGTTCGTTGGAGTGTGTGAAACGAGGCAAGTCTGCCTATGCAAACGCATGTTTGCTTTCAGTAAGTGTAAGTAAGTCAATTCAGAAATTGTCAAATATCCTAAAGAAATGAAGTTTGTGAATTTAACTGCAGGAGGTAATCTCCGAAACAATGTATTCATTCGATTGTAAAAATTCGTTCACTGATGGCAAGCCACTAAGTAGCCTGATTTGGTCAGGAATGTAAGTCCCATGTGTTGATGGGCCCATTGCCATCAACCAGGCGCAAATACAGACCCCGGGCTACGGAGTAATTACACATGGCCTGACTGCGGAATTGAACAAGACTTCATACTTAGCAGTAGTGCTGGTTTCCACTACACTAACTATATTTAATTAGCAACTGGATCTAGCCGCAAGGCGAGCAGTGCCGTAATGACGGACGGACAGTGACCGTAACCTTTCCCTAAATTAGTGGTGACTTTAGGTGTAGGCTGTTGCTATTTCTGTAAGGATCGGTTTACTACAGCTAGCGGCACGTTTACCGAAATAATTTGTCTTTGACTCACCTTCTAAGGTCAAATAACAAACTCTTAATCAGCTGGTTGTTATCCAGGCGTCCACACAATATAAATAATTACCGGAACAGCTCAGCACCTGTGTTGCCTCGCCGTAAGTTGGGTGGAAGCTGTTTTTTGGCTTATCGTGACCCAATGCTGTACCACCATGTCGTTACAATTCTCATAAGTGGGCGATGCAATTAACAGTTTCATATAATTTGTATAATTCTGAGTAGCTCGTCCATCAGCGGTCACCACGGTGTGTTCTTACCTAGAAGACGCCAGCGAGCAAGGAGCGGAGGCTCTGGTGACAGCCTCTGTGCTGGATGCGCTGGACGCCACCGAGGTATTGGAGCGAGAGCGGCGAGAGCGGAGTGAGTCCCCACGGTTCACCACGCCTTTACCTGGTTGGGAAGAAGGCTGGTTAGATGTGGAAAAGGTAGTCCGCTAAAAGCATTAAGAGCGGATTTCACCAATGAACTGAACGGCGTTCAGGAGTTATCGGTGTCAATATTCCATTGCCATTATGACGCTGACAGCTCTTGTCTCAGATGTTCTGATGGGGTTCAGATACATTGGGAAAATTCATAAGCCAGCTAGCTGGAATGTAGTGTGTCGTTACATGGCAAAGGGCAGTAGACTCGTCCCTAACACTTGGTACATATACATAGATAGGTTTTTGTACTACTATAGATAGAGGCGTGATATTACTTAAACACATCATTTGTCCATACACCCAAAATTTCACTCAATCCTCAATTTAGAACAATTGAGCGTATTAATTCGTGCATTTCTAGGTCTTCTTTCCAGACACTCTTGTTTCAAGCTTAGGTTTCAAAGCTCCTTTGTTGGGGATGGGACCGTAGATTATCCGGACAGAGACACGGACCACAAACTTACGGATACATCCCGTTTGGTAACTTTCCCGTTTGGACAATTAAACAAAAGACGTGCAAAACAAGTGAAGAGAAGTCCCCGTAACGTCATGTAACTGGCTTAACTTCCCAGATTTTTTTTTCCATTATCCTTTGTAAACAAATCATATACATTAACGAGATACTTCAACCTTGCACGGACGATTAACTGTGACTACGAATTAATTGAAAAGAGGGCGAAAATGAGACCCATTACTTTCATGGGAAGGCTAGGGCGGGTAATGAGGGCCTTGCTTTGTAAGCTATGGGAGGGAAAGTAATCTCTGGTAGTAACTGTTATGTTAAGGAGTTTCCAAGAGGTCAGGGAAAACAATTTGATGATGGCATTTGGTAATCTCGAAGGTGATGTAATATAAAAAAATCTTTGGTCTTCAAAAACGATCAATCTGTGTTACTGTTTGTCGTTGGCATCCTAGGATTGACGAAGGATTGCTGGTGTTCGAGCAACAAGTGTGCACTGTACGAATTGCAAGTTTGTTCTAATAAAACTTCTTTAACATTTTAGCCCGATGAGACGAACTTTCATTCCTTATTTAACCTTTTTAGGGGATGAATTTTCAGAAATCTAGTTCTCACCTTTTTAATGCTTTTGCAAAATATCATGCTTCTAGACCTTGTAGTTTGGCATTAGTTTAGGCTGTGAGTTGCCTGTCCGTGATTTTAAGAGTAGTAGATAAGTAATACATTCTTCAGTAGAATATGCTTTTAGAGCTCAAAAACGGTGTATCAGATCGATGTGCAATATACACCAAGTAGATTAATGCAGACCACACTTCATAAATTTAAAAAAATAACTCTCCCTTGTGTATATATTTATGAAGCTGTAATGTTTATAAAATCAAACCCAAACTTGTTTGATTTTTGCACTTGGGCCAGACACAAAGACAAGCTGCGCATCGTAGCCAGTAAAACAAAGCTTTTACACCAAAGCATCTTTTGTATGGGTCCACGTATCTTTAATAATCTGCCACCTTTTCTCAGAGCGATATATATACCTTCAAAAAAAAACTACTTGATTTATTGATAGATAAATGTTATTACTCCGTAAGAGAATTTCTAGATGACAATACATTGAAGCAAATCCGTTGAATGAATAATTTGTTAATCTGAATTAAATATTGTACTAGTTTAATCATAATGTATTGAATGACAATTAGAATGGATGTATTGTAATTTAATTTAAATATATATTTACCAAACTTATGACCTATGATCCAAAATGAATTATTTAAATTTGAAGTCCATTAAATGATTTGTTAATCTGACATAAATATTTTACTATTTTGCCAATTTAATCAAAATGTATTGACGTATTGTAATTTGCATGACAGATTTGACGTATTGTAATTTGTATCTTAATTTTATTGTTGTTTGATCTCAATTTTATTTTATTAATTAATTTCTAGTATTGTATTGTTTTTGTCGAACTGTTACATAAACTTTGTATGCTTCAATGGCGGGACATAGCTGACACCTGTATTTAACACAACATCTTATGAACCTATGATCCACAATAAATTATTTGAATTTATTTGAATTTGAAAGTTTTTTTTAAGTGTTTCAAGATTATTCTCAACGCTCATCTCATTAGTATCTACTAGGGATACTTGAATTCCTCGTATTCTCTATTTCGTCTTAGCTAAAACACCACCTTTCCAATTACAACAACGGAATTTTCTGTCGAGTTCAAACAACTCTTTAAATCTATATTCTCTTAGGTCTACAGATTAATCAGGCTTAGTGTAAACTATGTGTATTCTGAGAAGGTCTAGTGTTGGCTTAGGTCTGAGCTGGATCTAGACCGTTGTCATAGCCTTTGAGTCAGGCTAGGGTTTATCTATCAGTGGAATGAATTATGTATGCGTTGAGGCATTGCCCGAATGCCCGAAGGTGTTTGCAAAGTGATTGGGTGTGCTTTGATACGTTTGTTTGAGGTAGGACCGGTACTTTCGTCGATTGACTAGCTAGGTAATCTATTACTGTAGAATACGGAAATGGGGTAGACCCTTATCTGGCAGCACGGAATCCCACTTTTCCATTGTCCTATCCTTTGGAAACGCATTGGAAAGCGCAGCGTGAGACGGCCACCTACCAGATGGACCGACGACCTTATCAAAACTGCAGGGAGTCACTGGATGCAGGTGGCATTGGACCGGGCATGTTGGAAATCGATTGGGGAGGCCTATGTTCAGCAGTGGACAGCAACGGGCTGATATGATGATGATCCTTTTGTCGCTCAGAACCGTCATTAGCTAGAGCGAGAAACGGACAGCTACCGATTGCACCGTCGATGCTGCCGCGTGTGACAGCATTTCCAGGTTCAACCCTTATTTGGAACTGTGATTCACATTTATATTACTACACCTTCCTAAAAATAGCATGCGCTGTGATTTGAATAAGCTTGTCCAGTAGCTAGCGGGTGTTCTATTATACTGTCCCTTTAATATTATTGTATGTATTATTGTGAGCTATCAGAGTAGCTAGGATTTCATGAATTGGAATACGCAGCATTCCAATTCATGAAATCCTAGCTACTCTCTATGTTAGGTATGATAATTTAGGCCTAGATTTACAAACGTTACGTAGCACATTCTTTGAAAAGGACATGTTCTCCTCTTGATCGTGCAGTTTTAGTTTGTGTTCGACCGTAAAAACTCTTAGACAAAATGCCCAGTAACGGCCTTAAACTTTGAGGTAGTGTCTAATAGTAAGTTCGAATAATCTGACCAAAAACAATAAATCTCAGTTACATTAATCTCACCAGTAATACTAAAATGCCTGAGCCTGTAGTATTCCTCCTCGACGCCTGTGTTGGGCATGGAGGCTACGCGCGCCCTCTGCTGGGGCAGCCCCAGGAGTTGCCGCTCCCCAGTCCTGGAGCGCCCCGCCTTCACTGACTGCGATCTGGAGTGGTGGGGACTGCCGTACCTGGGGGTGAAGAGCATACATGTTATACCAGCTTCATATATAGAACTTTAAAAGTTAGAAACAGTTGAAAATCGTGATCATTTTACTGGCTTATGAACTCTTTTGTTTTTTTATTTCTCTTCTTCGTTTGAATTTACCACATAGCATAGTGTACAAGGATCTTTTTTCACATAAGTAACCAAAATTGGAACTAACATATTGTTTTTAAAATACACTCTATAAAACTAACATGTTTACCCCGAGACAGAGCGCCAAACCGTCAGTATAACTTCTGAT
Organism: Lycophotia porphyrea; assembly: GCA_950005105.1. Lineage (NCBI taxonomy): Eukaryota > Metazoa > Arthropoda > Insecta > Lepidoptera > Noctuidae > Lycophotia > Lycophotia porphyrea. The sequence continues at coordinate 15,432,578 of OX465406.1, forward strand.
TTATCCCATATCTCATGATGAATTAGTTTCTTACATTTCTAGTCGGGAAATCCCGAACCGTTGGCAGTGCGTTGTGATAGGAAGAGTTGGTAGTGGGTACCCTGCACTGATGTTGCTTTTGTGATAAATCACCAGGATGGCAGCCAACATAACGTAACATCACGCCTGTAATCCCCGAAGGTTTAGTCAGAGGAGTATCTTATAGTGTACCCACATTTCGCCAGTTACATATGTTTAAGTCCCACCATGTAATAGGGGGCGAACCTATTACACCTGGCGAAATATCAACCAGGTGCAAATGAAAAATAAAATATCTTTCTATCTTTATTTAACAGATATAAATCCACATACAACATTTACAAACAGACGCTAAAATAAATAAAACTCATTGACAAAGATTAACAAATCCAGACTCCGTGGCTGCTACTGAGAAATGCCTGATGGAAAAACCCAATAACCCTCTGCCCGATTCGGGAATCGAACTCAGGACCTCATGCTCAGTAGTCGTTTTTGCGACGACTAGAACGAGGCAGTCAATGTCGATGGCAGCCATTACAAGTATTTATGTACGGTGGGCTGCATCAATTGGGTACCACAGTTGAGAACGTAGGTGCTTTCAAGAGGGGTACCCACATCGTGACGCTGACTGTTAAAGGGGGCTCCCATACAAGAAACGTGCTGTTTTTCGGTTTATAGTGACGTGTGTACGTGTTTTTATCCAACGTGTTGTGTTGTTTGTTTTGTCAGTGCTTACTAACATAGTCTTAAGTTTTACTAACAGTTTTTGAGTCATGGATACTTATTAAAGAAAAATTATATTCTATAGTACGGAACCCTTCGTGCGCGAGTCCGGCTCGCAGTTGGCCAGTTTGTATACACGTGGTGAGGATCACTTTTGTGCTACGTACAATTACTACGTACGTCACTCAATACTTCAATAATCCCTCATCAGTATTCTCTCGCAGTCAGTTTTACAAGCCCTATAGCTTTCAATAACAATCAAATAGCTACAAGTAATAAGTACAGAGCAGTACCATTAACTTTACGGAGTCCCACCGCCCACCGCCCACCGCTAAGTAACGGTGAATGGCATGTGATTACAGCTTCCCATTTGTAAGCGGTGTAGCTGACTTAGTTAATTAATGATGGTTGTGAAGTTAAGTAGTATGGGAAGATAAGAAATAAAACACAAGAGGTAATGGATTCGGCCATTTGCCTTTTTCGGTTTGGTCCTTGCGGAGTGTTTTCTTATCCAGAATGTAGTACACTTCTTTATCTTCGGCACTCAAATGAGAAAAAACCGGACTCGCGCATGAAATGTTCCGTACCATCGGAGTAGGGGAGCCCCCTTTAATAAATTTATTAGTTGTTGTTAAAGCGGCAACAGAAATACACGTTCTGTGAAAATTTCTACCTATCTACCTATTACGGATCATCAGATACAGCCCGCTGACAGACAGACGGACGGACGGACGGATGGATGGCTTAGTAATAAGGTTCCGTTGGTCACTCTTCGGGTACGGAACCCTAAAAATCAGCAATCACAGTAAATTAGCTAGCGAAACTCTGCAAACGTGATGGGTATCAATATCTTGTATCGTTTGTCGCCGACCCCAAAAAATATGATCATCATTTATTTCATCATCATCATAAGCCTATAATGTTCCCACTGCTGGGACATAAGCCTCCTCTCTATGAGAGGTAATGGGCTATAATCCACCACGCGGGCTCAGTGCGGATTGGTAGATGTCATCATTTATTTATTTATTTATAGTTAATTATAACAATAATTACAGTAATTAATTAATCATGGTTAGCACGTCTGTGCAGTTACGCTAGCATATTTAATTTAACCAATAGGTTAAATATTTTTCAATTGGATAGCAGGGCTGTTTGTTCCAAAAAAGCTACAAAAATGTGGATTCAGTACTTGCACAAAGTCGATAAAATTAAAATAAAATGCCTCATCCCCTAGATGGCTATCGATCATTGTAACATATCGGTGACAACATCGAATCCTCTGTCAAAGATTAACTAGCGTCCATTTGTTCGCCATCAGCACCATCAATAATATCCGACCGCAAACACCTTTTGTGATCACACGCGACAGAAATGGTAACGAAGGTCAACAAAGCATTAAGATTATTAAAAAAATACGAATTATTAAAGATCTCGCTTTACTTTGTCATCATATGTCTAATCTCTCGCAACTATCTTGGGGTCGGATACCACTTCAACCATGTGCAGCTGAAACCGGTATATTACATGGAGCAGTAAGACTACCGGACCGTATGGTGACGGACATAAAGAATAGCACCAGTCGCCTCCTACGACACCTACGGGGAGATATGGGATCTCCCCGTGGGTGTCGTAGGAGGCGACTAAGGGACTTACCAGAGAATGGGCGGCAGCGTTCTCTGTGCCTTTGTAACAACCGTACTGCGATCGCCAACCCGTCTGCCAAGCATGGCGATTATAGTAAAACCCCCCTTTGGGGGAGCTTCTACTTCCAGTAGTGGTCGTCTTTCGGTTAAAATGATGATGATGATGAGTAAGACTACCTATCTAACCTCCATCTCCACGTCCTACTGGGTAACACAATATCCCTTGGGAAGACTGTTCGTCAGATCTTCAGACTCTATCCATAAGGACTGTCAAAGATCTAGGAATGACAGCTGGTAAAAACTGCTTGATGTGCTTTCCGAGCCACGGAAGTAACTCGGTATGAATTAGATGGAAACCCATCCACGGAACCACCTCAGCAAATATAGCTTTACCTTCGATCGGCCAGTGCGATTGTTAATATTTAACTACGCGCCATTCAATGTATGGACTCTTCTGGTATATTTGATTAATTGAATATTGTGTACAGTAAGACTTTCGTTTCATCTGTTGAGTGGTTTAATTTTTCATAAGAGGATTATGAAATGTATACCACGTAGCCGGTATATGTGTACACGTTTAATCCTTTATTGTTGCTGTGGTATTATAAACTGTGTGTTAATTAATCTCACATTTTTGGTCAGAAAATTCAGCATCGAAATTGATAGGAATTTTACTATTTTGTACATTATATTACACCTATACATGATTTTTGTTGATTTTATAAAACTTCAGGTTTATTTTGGACAGTGGACAGCAGAGTTTTGGAGCGATTCAAAGTACTAAATCAATAGTTTCTTCTTTAAACAGTAATGCTTCAATTTGAAACAGTTATGGCTTTTATATCCTCACAACGGCGCAATAATGGCGCAACCTATTTGGATTTATGTAAGGCACGTGTACAAACCATGCCCAAACAAACCGCATTAAGTTTTTGTTTTTTCGCAATGGTATCTCGCACCTACGTGGTTGGCTTCTGTTTAACAGGACTATCCTGTAGGTGCTTCGAGTGTGGGGCCTCAGACAACTAAGCGACAGCGTGCTAAAGGCCTCGGCTTCGGGCGTCGCTGGGGAGGGCATCAAAGGGACAGGCTGGATCTGAGTGCGATCTTAGTGAATCTCACTGATACGGGATGGTTCGTATCGGGCGGCAACCATTAGGGATATAGTTAAGTTACTATCTATCTAGGTAGTTCTTTCCCGTAGAATAAGTAAGAACCCCCATACGATCGAAGCTACAGGCAGAACAGAAGCTACACTGTCATAAAATTAACATTTCAAATCATACTTCCAACTTCGTGATTACCACAAAGCTTAATTTGTTCCAACGGGCAGTTTCTCGGAACAATTTCAATTTCCCTCAAGCCTGCTCTCAATAAGTAACTACTAACCGCTGGCGCTCGTGCCTAAATAATAACAGCCGCACGGGGCAATCGAAGGTTAAGCTTCGCTTGCCGAGTTCGGTCTGAAGATGGGTGACCATCCATTCCATATCGAGATCCCTGCGTGTCTCGGAAAGCACGGTAAGCTGTTGGTCCCGACTGTCATTTGTAGATACATATCTGAATCTCAGAAACGGCTCCAACGATTTTCATGAAATTTTGTATGCAGGGGGTTCTGGGTGCGATAAATCGATCTAACTAGGTTTCATTTTTACAAAACGTCAAAAAAATAAAATAACCGGGTAACGTTCGGTCATCCAAGTATTATTTGTATAACAGTCGTTACATATAGTTAGTAGTGGCCACCTGCCAGACCCGGGAGTCGAACCCAGGACCCCACGCATAGCAGTCGCACTCGCAACCGCGAGAAAGAAATGTTAAGGGCTTTAATTAGATTGAACTGTTTTCAATTCTTTTGAAAAGACGACATAAGTTTAGCAAGAATTTTAAGACCTGTCTTAAACTTTCAGTACTTAGCCGATCATTGAAAATAAGACAGTGATTTTTTATTTAGGTATTATAATATAGGCATTGCTTAGTGATTGTGATAAGGGACAGCTATAATTCAGCAGTAGGTACATTCTAATCTAAACCAAATTTTAAAGTTTGGTTCGAAGAGGCGCAACGAACTCAAAGTCACATAATAGTTTGAAAACCTTTTTGCATAAGCGCTAGATGACTCAAACTATTGTTATGTCTAAGACTTTTCTACCGGGTTGAAATAATCAAAAGTCTAGTCTAGTAAACAATTAGAAGTCAAAATAAACAGTTCACTATCAACCTAGCTATCCTTCACAAGGCCATCAAACATCACAAGTTCGTAACTAATTCGAAGGGCGCCGATCAACTGCGTCGTTCCGGATCGTACCCAAAAGTTTGGGGTAGTACCTAACCTACCTACAAACGCTTGTACTTGTTGCATATTTAACAGAGAGCTAAAGGCCGGAACTAAATGGTACCCGACTGACGTCAAGCTATTGACGAGTTTTGGCTACGCTTAGCATTGATACATACAAAGTGTAACCCTTGAGGTTAAGCTATCAACCAGGCATTCTAGACTACAAATTATAAAAATCTTACGATGTTACATTTCATTGAATTAATTGGGCCCAGTATCATATGCCTGTTTTTTTACAACTGCGTTGGGGTCAGATTCCAGGCCAACCAGATGTGCGGACTACCGGTATTTTACATGGAGAGACTGCCTATCTGACCTCCACAACCCAGTTAGTAGTGCTGTTATTATTTATTTACGAGCACCTCCTTCGGTTGTTTTATATCCTCTAACGATTTGTTTAATATAGGAACCGGCAAAACCAGGGCAACGAAAACTGTAAATCAACTTTGAAAAGTGCCCGGTTTTTTAATATTTTAGAAATAAACTCAACGGAAACCTAACACGTTTTCCCATGTACTATAACGGACAGTTCCGCTCATCAATCAGGGTGCATGGCGGAGGCGCGGCGGTGATAAACAAGCGCTTTATCGCAACCTCTGTGTACATACTCGACCTGCTAGATGAGTGACGAGATTTTTCACACAATAGTTTTCCACTGTTATTATTGAACATAAAGTAAATATGGGTCAGGCAGAGGTGTACCTAAAAGTACACCCACTTTTCGCCAGTTATGTTTAAGTCGCATGTAATAGGTGGCGAGCCTATTGCCATCAACCGGGTACATATCCGGACTCCGTGACTGCTACTAAGAAATTCCTGTTGGAAAAAACCAATAAAAATATTATTATTGAGTAGTTACTTACGAGTTTAATGAACTGGCTGTGTGGTTCATTGTTAAGCGCTCTTGCGGGCATTTTGGGGACTGTATCTAAGGGTTGAAAGTCAGTTTCGTATTTTACTTAAGTCCTGGATTCGATTCCCAGATTGGGCAAGTGATATTAAGTTCTATCAGAATTTCTCCAATAGCAGATTGGAGTCTGGATTTGTGCGCAGTTGATGACAATTGGCTCACCCCCTATTACATGGTACTTAAACATAAATAGCGAAATATGGGTGTTCTATAGATTCACCTCAACCTAACTTTTGTGGAATGATAGGCGTGATGTATATCTGTTTTGTTGTTTATATCATCTACGTAGGCGTGATTCTCTAAGAGAACTGTTCAAGGAAATTAACATCATGACAGTACCTTGTCAATACATCTATGAAAACATCATGTACGTTAGGAAAAATCTGCATTTATTTAGTAAAAGAGGTGACAGGCACCACTATAGTACTAGAAACAGGGACCAACTAGTAGGTTTCAGGCTAGCTAAAGTAGACTCATCTTTCATGGGGTACTGTTTAAAATGTTACAATAAAATACCTCCCCACATTCTAAAACTAAATGAGACGAAATTTAAATCTTGTATAAAACGCACACTATGTAGGCAAGCATATTATAAGTTGGGGGATTACATTGATGATAAAAATGCTTGGGTCAATGCTGGTCCTGCTCCACAACCATAGGGGCAAACTAATTGATTACCATGTGAAGTTATTGTGGAAGCTGCAGAAGATTGTAATAATATGTTTGCATTGTATAGACTCAATATCTTAGTATTATGTAATTGCATAGCACATGTGTGAGTACTATGTACTGTAAAGCTACCATTTACATTTGGTTATCTTTCATTGACTTGAATTTACCCTGGTGGGTGAGAGAATGTCATGCTCACTAAAATGTCGCGCTGATGGTGGTGGGTGTGTCGGGTCATTTAGCTTCCTTCAATATGGTTGAGCTGAATGGGGCTGATCCATGCGCCATGTTCGTGAACGGGCGCTGTCAGTTGGGACTGGTCATCTCTAAGCTGCCACGGTTTATTTTAACTACTTACTTTGTTTTTAAATTGTTGATATAATATTTTACTCTCTTTTAACGCTCTTAACGTGCACGTATTTCTACATCGTTCTCACATATATGTATAATCTCAATATGAATGATGTAACCAATATTTTGATTGAAAAGAGTGTCCATGGAGTTTCTTGCTCATTCTTCTCTATAGAGATCTACGCTTTGGAGTGGGCAACTACAGTACTTTCACAAGTTATTAGCTTAGCCTAATTTGTTTTTCTGGCATTCAAAAGTGCCTGTAATGGTCTAATTGAAATAAATGCTTTTAAGTTTGAGTTTAATATTTAACTTAGGGAGAGCAGACTATTCGATTGCTTTACATTGAGTGGATAAGGGTAGTACCTATGACGTGGATTGATTGATTGAGGTGAAATTGGTCTAATTTCATGGAATACCAAGGCTATCCTAAATAGTGTTAATGTCAAAAACATTTATTTAATTCTACCATTTACTAGAACTTTTATAAAAGTTCAAAAAAGTCGATACGGACTTCTATAGAAGTTAGTAAGTGCCCGTTACCACTTACACTAAGAAGCGATTACGTATTCCTTGAAAGATAAATAATATTCATGCACTGTTGGATTTTAGGCTCCGAGCTTAGCGTTGAATATTTATTAATTTACAAAAAAAAGGAGACTTTTTTTTGTGAAAAAAAAAAAATGAATGACGGAACGCTTTTATTTAAGCATTCATTCATGTGCCATCTAGCGTTAGTGAAACCGGCCATTCAGTACATTTTTAAATCGGTCACCGAGCAATTCTACCCTATTGGTAAAAAGGTCAAAATAACATCGACCGAAAAACATCGTGAGCTGGTCGGAGGTCACCGCCGCGCCGGTCCGGTCCGCAACGCTTCGGAAACACCCGGAAAGTTTCGGGGACCGATAATGGGAAATTAATAGCTAATATCAAGACTTGAGCCCTACCGTGAGGTTTTTAATAACTATTGATTCGGGGTTCGATTCCTTGTCGGGTGATTATTCTTGTTGATTGGAAATGTGATAAGGTTTTTCATGAAAAAATTGAGGCGATATTTTTCTTTGTAATTGAGGAAGTTCATGATACTCGCTTCCACGGAAACGGAGTTGGTAATTTGAAGTTTTCATTGGAATTCTGGTTTAAAAATTAATTAAGAGGATAATAGCGCGTAGGAAGATATCGAAAGATTCAATGGTAGACTCAATCTTCGATCGATTAAGACGACGAATGTTTGCACCGTGTGAGTAAAAAGTATTCTATTCTATCTCTTAACACAGGTCTATCCGTTAGCTAAATCTCCGTTCAGCTTTTTAATTGTGAAAACGTCCAATTAACTAACGTTTACTTTAAACTCACTCATTTTTGTCCGGAGCAGGGTACACTGTTGACATGTCATCCACTACGACACTGAAGCGAATCGCCGGCATTTTCTCGCTTCACCTAGTTTGTATTTTTCACTTTTGACTTCCATAGAAGTAACGTTGATTTAAAAAACTTGTCTCAGTTTATCAATAAAAATATTTTCACCATTTTATTAACGTGTTTTACACGCTCGCTTATCACTTTATGTTACTCGCTAATACCTTGTTGCACTAAACAGTTTAATTTATTAGAGCATGGCATACACCTAAACCTACACTTGATACTTTTTACTTCTAAAAGCCACCAAAAAAGGTTTTAAATGTGCAAATTGCTGCTATTCTATGTCTGTTATCCCGAAAAACAACTCCCACATTCATTCACTGAACTTCTTTCTTTTTTCCCGTTTCAAATCCAGCTCAAATCGTTCGCTATCACATCTTGACTGCGGCAGTTCTTATAAAAGCTGACGGAAGCAATCTCCGACTCCATACAACTCATACACCGTAAGGCGTAGTGCAGGTTATCGCAGAGGATACAATTTCCTCGCCCCGGCGCGGGTGGTTGAGAAGGATGCAACCCCGTCCGTGAGCCCTCGGGATGAATCGATAGCACTTACACTGTATAACAGGTTTATAAAAGGATATTTAACCCCATTTTGTGTTTGTATTCATAGAATTTTACAGGATTACCGCGTTGTTCTGTAGTTTGTTGTGTTGTTAAAGCAACAAACTGGCTACCTACCCTTAAATTTGTGGATGGTGGGTGGTTTAGAAATACAAGCGAATTCATTGAATGCCGGACTCAACGTTTTTGAAAGAACCTTACCAAACTCATCGCGCTATTATATCCCAGTCTTTTGAACGACTGTTCTACTGGCTTTCTGCATTTCGGGTGGAGACAATATCCGCATGCTTATATTGGACTATTTTGAGGATATAGTTTTTACACTGAGATGGTCAGAAAACGGGATAAACACCCGCAACAATTTCTCCTACAATTCCTCATATTCTCCGTTCAAAAGAGAGGATCTTCTGACCAGACGGGTGTTTGGTCTGGTGGGCTACCAGCCCACGGTTGGTGCCAGGCTCCTGTAATATAATATCCTAATCTCACGGACAACTGCTTGTGCGGTACACATTTTTTGTGCGACGTCAGTTTTGATGTGTAGTTCGCATGTGATGTTAAAGATGCCAACCACAGAAGATTGCCAGGCTAAATGTTTTACCATAATATAACAAAACATCACGCCTGTAATTATCAAAGAGCCTGGGTACATTAAGCCAGTTATGGTTAAGTCCCACGTTTAATTTACCTCTAACCTAAAACTACTATCCTTTATGAGTAACAAAACGTTATTATTTTCAGTAACATTCCACACTACAGGAGTAGCTAAAACGGTCAGAAGTAATACGTTTTATGACACAAAGCGCAGCCTACGGGAGGCGGGGGGGAGGAGATAATGTTTCCGCTCACCCAAGCGTGGTATTTCTGAGAACGTACAGATTATTACAGAAGTTTCACTCTACGCAACATGTAAGTAAAGAAACAATTCTGAAAACGTAAACCGCAAACTCAGCGACAAAGCCACCCAATTGCGACAACAGACTGAAGCGACAAAACTAGCATCAATCTGACTTACGGTAACATACGGCATACGGCGCCCGCGCCGCCATCTACGAAGCGTTTACAGACATTAGACCAGAGTCGAGAGACGCCTAGAGGACACTTGAAATTCAGAATATTCATTCAAATGTTTCGTAAGTGTGCAGATTGTACATTTAATAAATATGTAAACCTCTCTCCACGAGGGATTTGTTCGAAATCTTAGTTCACTAACTAGGTGAAGAATTTGAAAATTCGACTAAAAATACTAAATTCATCCTCCAATTTAAAAGGATGATCGCTCATCAGCCAGATGTTGCCTGGCAGGCACTAGCCCGAGGAGTATTGTCGAATGGGAGATGAACAGCTGGACTGTAACTTCTGCATATCTCTGCATCGTGGCAATCATCCCCTGGAGATGAGTTAGCCCGGTATTTTAGATTTAATGGCATTTCAAATTTGGTGAATATTTACGTTGCTTTTAATTTACTACTAGGTAGCTGACATCACTCTTTGCATAAGTTTGATTAGAGATGACAAAAGTATATAAGTAAGCTTTCCCCACGGTTTCGCTGCTGTCGGAAATGATCGCCCGGGGTCGTATAACTACCGGGATGAAAAGTTAGTCCTGACCCAGGTCTAGGCCCGGTTTGGCATTCAAAGGTAACAAACAAAAATACAGTTACTTTGACTAAACTAGAAGATCGACCAGCGTGGCTATTAGTATTAAACCACAAGCTATTTGTTGGAGTAATGTTTCGATGTGTTTGATGAAATCTTAAATACAAGCATATATTATTTTAGTAGGATGGGGGGAATCACTGACTTCTCTGTGCATTATTAAACACTAGCGACCCGCCCGGGCTTCGCACGGGTGTAGGGTAGATATTGTTCAGCCAGCAGCGATTGCAATGTAAGCGCAAAAAAATGTGTTTATTTGATGTGATTATGTTATATACATATAAACCATTCTCTTGAATCACTCTATTAAAAAAAAAACCCGCATCAAAATCCGTAACGTAGTTTTAAAGATCTACATAGGGACAGACAGACAGCGGGAAGCGACTTTGTTTTATACTATGTAGTGATTTCTATAAGCAGTAATCTTCTTGTTTGCAATATTCGGAAAACAGAGGCAACGAAAGCAAAAAAAAGTGCACCGAAATAAACCCGAACGCTCGGACAGCATCACTAGCCGTTACTAGCCATATAGCAAAATAAAAAAAAGTAAATAAACGTACCAACAATAAGCCATTCACAGCGCCACCCAATAAAGGTCCCCCACCCACTGACAATTGAATATAATAGCCAACGCATTTGCAGAGAAAAGGCAACATTTAAAAAAGTTGCGTCGCCGGCCCTAGGCACCAGCAAAGCGAATTACCTCCACAAAGGATGAAAAAAGACGCCTTTTATCTTTTTTAAAAGAAACGTCACAAAAGAGGCTGTTACGCCAAAGTCGAAGTCTGGCTAGGTGTTACGAGCTAAGTTGAAGACTGAAACTTGAACTGTGATTTGCGGCTTTTTTTTATATTTAATGAGTGATTTTAGTGATTAGCGTTGATTGGTTCTGATTAGCAGTGTTAAGTGTTATTTTTTGGTCGCACGCGAAGTTTTCTTGGCTTAGTTGAAACGATTTGTTTATGATAAAATTGTAATAGCTCGGCTAATATACATGATATAAATATAATTTATAACCAATAGCACCCACGGATAATGTAGCTTTCTGCCAGTGAAAGAATTTTTAGAATTGGATCATTAGTTCCGGAGTTTACCTCCTACTTACAAACATAGACCCCTTAGTATAGATATAGATGACTGGTTATTTTAAAATTATGAAGTTTAATGTTTTACGTAGTGATTGCAATCCCGTTTAAATCAACTTTACTGTTCACTACTATTGCGAAAACACACACGTACTAGGTTGCTTTTACATGTAACCCAATCCGTACCATTACGGGCCATTAGCCAGCACAAACGATGCACTGCGTACATCAAACAAATCGTACACATTGTATACCTATGCATGTTGTATACACTACTGCAGACTTACAGTCTACGTAGAAAATATAGGGACTAACAAACAGTTACAAACAATATCATATTGTTTGTAACTGTTTTCAACTTTATTGATAGTACCATAATGGTACTATCAATAAAGTTTATTGATAGTACCATAATGGTACTATCAATAAAGTTGAAAACTAAACGGGAACAACATACCGACAACAACACACAGACTTTCTGGGTTCTGACTACCCGTAACGACTGTCAAGGAACTACAAACGACAGCCGGGACGTACAGCTTACTATGCTTTCCAAAACACGGAAGGGTCTTAGTGTTAGAGATGGTCACCCATCCAAGAACCAACTTCTGTAAGTGTAACCTGGTTTGACGACGTTCTGCTGTTATATTATTAGCATTTTCTTCTAATTTTTGACGCATTCTTTCATTATTTCCATTGACTGTACGGTGTGCTGCATCAATTAGGTACAACAGTTGCGAACGTAGGTGCTTTCAAAAGGGGTACCCACATCGTGACGCTGACTGTACCTACAACACTACAAGTTAAACCAGGTTACCCAAAGCCCCGCCTCTAACTGTTATGGGTGGAAATAGGCTCATTTCCTTATTGTTTCCATGTTTCTCATCGCGCTGCGGTTTATAAATTACGAAAACCGTCGGTCATCGTTTTACTCCACCGAAATCCCTTAGTGCCCCTTGCACTTAAATTAGAATAAGAGATGTAAAATTTCTGTTCCATAACTAATTCGTCTTGGTCTACGCTTGGTAATCCAAGCGGCGGTGGACCCTCTGGAAACCCCATAGGGTCCATTGCAAAGCAACGTACTGACAGTGTCAGATACATAATAATTAATCAGTGTATAATATCTTCACGGGTCTGTAAGTTCCCTGTGGCGTTGTGCGCATTTTAGTTTCTAGGACATAAGAGAGTTGAGGTCCTTAATGATAAAAGAATACCTGGTAAAGTCCTGGGCTAGATACGTAAGGCGGAGGCCGTTACTAGTGGCCCATCACAGCTCTTAAAGTCACACCTCAGCATCATCGGCCTACAGCAATCCACTGCTGACATAGGCCTGTTCCTGTTTCTGTTTGTAATTGCACGCCATTCTAATGATCGTCCCTACAAGTACACCAACTCACTAAAAGACATATCAAAATAAGCTCACCTCTTATCAAACTCATGCAGATCCTCGGAGGTGAACTGACTGGTGACATCCAGCAGCTGCTGTATATGATCACTGCAGACCCTGCTCTTGCGGCGCTCATCTGCGTCTCGCACGAGGATGGTGGCGCAGCCGCCGTAGTCCAGCGACAGGGACGGCTGCTGCACCACGATGGTGGTGCGACCTGCTGGGATGGTGCTCGCTGCTGAGTCGAGGGGATTGGCGGTCACGTGGACTTGGACAGCTGAGGAGAAAGTTTAGTTTAAGTTTAAAAATGCTTTTGGTCATAAACATCTCGAATATTTGCAACATGATCTACTAAACCTGGACCCAAAACCTTTGTAATGAGGACTGCTTCTAGTCTAACTAATATTTAACATGGAGCGCCTTTCACTGACCCTGTGATAAGACTGGTTGACAGACTTTCGAGCTTTCAACGGCTGTCAAACATTTTTGAATGACAGCCAGGACCGACCGCTAAACGTGCTTTACGTGACACGGGAGGTTTTGGTATGGATTGTTTTGTCACCCATCCACAGACCGATCTCGGCAAGAGTAGCTTAACCTTCGATCCGTGCAGGTTACTTTTAAACTTAATGTTTACGGCTACTTCTAAAGTACATATGAAACATTAAGACCGTAACCGTACATAATGAGATGCAGAACTTGATAAAACATCTACTTAAGTGAACATTTCAGGTAATCGCCTGAGTTTACGAGCTTGAGGCACGAAGCGGTTATCGGACTCAACAAATGTCGAACTACTCGTATCTATACAAATAAATAAAATTGAAGTGTCTGTTTGTAAATTCAAAAATTACAGCTTTTCACTTAGTGCTTATGAAAGTACTCGTATACACAGTATAATAGACAATACTTAATTCTGTTAATTTTGTTTTAATATTATTTTATAAGCCGTTGAAAGCAAAACATAGAGATCTCTTATCTTTTTACACCTAATGTTTAGCAAATAAAAAAACTTTGATTTAGACTTTCTTGTAAAAAAAAACGCTTTTTTTTAAGTTAAGCTAGACCGATTTATAAGCTTTCGAAAAGCTTATTTCAATCCTGTTGTACGTTTTTGTAGAAATACGAAACTCTTTTATAGCAACAGTTGCTTGTTTACGTCCTCAAGACTATGTTGGTGAACAGCACACTTGGAAGCGTCATTAAAATCGGCAGTGTTACGCCAACAATATTGCCGACCAGAAGCAATCACTTCAACATCTTCCTGCCCTTGTCGCATGTTACTTGTGGTCGGCGCAACACGTTTTTTTCTTCCATTCTAATGTCAACCGTCTCGCTATCATTTAATCCTTTTTCTTTCATATCATTCCTCACACCATACATCCATCATTTCTTTGGTCTTCCTCTCCCTCTCCATCCATCAACATAGCAATCACTAACTTCAAATTCAATTTTCATTAGACTCGTGCCGACTGACAAGCTTCATTAGGCATCTACCATTGCTGAAGCATGTTTGGTTCTGCTCGGCACAATCAAGATAAGCCGAGAAGCTTCTTTCGAACGTATACAGGTTGTAAACAGACTCTTCATGAAGCCGTTAACCAAGCGTTATGTACATCAAACTAAGTAACTTTACGCAAAAATGATTGCTGGGAAACAATATTTTTTTTTGGGTGTAGAATACGTAATAAAATAATAATAACGTTTTACGTTATGACTCAATGTAACGCATTCAAAACATTGTGCTGATGGATGGATTGAATAGTACGGGGGTCGTGAAAGTGCCTTAAGTAAAAAAAAAAAAAAACATTAATAACATGTATTTAAAAAAAAAACTTGTGAAAAACTTGGAACATTGACCCCCAATATCTCCGTAACTATAAAGTTCCCAGGTATGGTCTAGAACAAAAAAATGATTGCAATGACGGCGAGAACAAGTACCTTTCGGCTTCGTTAAGAGTCTGTTTACACCCTTTATTTCTATTCTTAAATATTCAATTTCGTTGGTTGATTGTGTAAGCGCCCTTTATGTGTTCGCACTTAATAATAGTACCGTAAATTGCAAAACTACGGTACTATAAAGGTAACAGGAAAATTGTCACTGGTCCAGTTAGGGAAGACCGTACCTCCACGGGAGGCCCTAATATAGATGTCACTGAAAATGAATGGCCTGGCTGTCAGGCCAACCCTAACACAATTGGTCGAACTGTCAAGACAAACTAATACATGTACAGTGAAGAAAAAAAACACCAACTAACTATGTACAATTGATTAATGGTATGTACTTTGAAAATAGGTTTAACATGACACTTTTACACATCGATATGTGTCTTCTAGCCGACTGTTCTGGGAAGAAACACTGAAAATTACAGAGCAGAGGTCACACTGTCTAGTCCATACAATCGATAAATTAACTGTACAGTATTTTATAAATTGAAAAAAATACTAACTTAATATTCGTGTAAACAAGGAAACAAAAGGACTTTTTCATTTCATACCTGCAGACTGTCTCCGCGAAGACGGCGGCGGCACAGAGTGCTGGTGCGCAGAAGACCGTCTTCTCGACGTCGTGAACACCTCCGTGCCTTCCAGTTGCCTCCGCAGCTTCGCCACTTCATCCTTGTAGTACTCCTTCTCAATCTTCTGCTTATTCTTCACCCTCGGCTCACTCCCTCTCCTCTTCACCGGATCAGGTTCGAATTTAAAATGCGTTTCGTACTTTGCTTGATTCGCCTTTGGACTTTTCGGAGTATCCATTTTTGGGTCATACGGTATTTGGATTGATGTGGACGCTACACTGGTCTGACTGACTTGCGTTTGTGTTCTATTTCTTGGCTTGTCTTGTCTCTTTGGATCAGGCATGGGCACGTCGAAGACGAACCTCGCTGGGCCGGGTCTAGGGGAGTCTAAAACATCGGTTGCCGATTGTGGTTTGGTGTAAGCAGGGGACTCAATATCACAGCTGTTAGTAGGCCTGTGGTAATGCGGGGGAGCCGTGCTAGGGGGGTGGACAGGCACGTTGGGGTCGTCGATGAGGGAGGGCTCGGACAGGTCGGGGGCGTCAGGCTCGGCATCCATGGAGTCGTCGGTGCCGGTGACCGAGGTAAGCGCGGTGGCCGCGGAGTCGGTGCTCGTATTGATTGTCTTGTCTGAGGTCGTACTGCTGCCCATGACGACCACCTGGAACAATTAACAGGAGTTTAGAAGACAGAAAATAGATATTTTGAATGCGATAGTACTAGTCCTGTTAGCTGACAGAAGTAAAGTTGAACAAGTAAATTAACTTTGTGTTCGGATCTTGAATTATCTATGGCGTAGATTTTGTTGCACATAGTTTTAATTCAGTCACTATTTCCCTCCAGGCGAAATAGAAAACAGAAAAAAACTTTCACTCATAAATGCAAAAAATATATATTGCTGTTATATGGTTTATCTCCATGCAAAGTTAACGTGCCGGATCATCACTGGTTGCCTTAAACCGACACCGGTACAGATGCTGTACCCACTGGCAGGAATAGCGCCACCAGAAGTTCGCAGAACAGCGGCAAGCTCTAGCGAAAGAGCCAAAATGGTCTCAGACACTCTCACACCTAAATACCCTCGTGTCGCAAAGGTTGAAAAGCCGAAACCGCTTTCTGAAGTGTGTCTCCCCACTCACTGGCGAGCGGTCTACAGAAAGACTAAAGCTGTGGCGAGGCAGTCAATCCTTACCCCTAACCCATTCGTTCCACCAGCTGAAAATCTCCCTCCTGGACATGAGTTGCCATGGCTGACCTGGAAGTCTTTAAATAGACTCCGGACACAGGTTGGCCGCAGCAAAGAAAATCTGCTCAGGTGGAGATTCATTAATGACTCTGCCCTGAAGTGTAAATGTGGTGCTGTTCTACAAACAATGGGGCACTTAATATCATGTCCTGTATGTCCTGTAGTTTGTTCACTACAGGAACTGATGGACGCTACTGACAGCGCCAAACTAGTACCTCAGTTCCGGGCCGACACAATATAGATTGCCATCGACACGCTAAGAAGAAGAAGATATGGTTTATCTCGACTTAAAAGGAAAAACGAAAAACCAAACACGGTGTTTACAGTAAATAGACAGTTTACATACATATATGCGTTACCTACTCGGGGTATGGCAGACGTAATGATGGTTGTTACGGACCGTTAACATTAAATATAGGTGAGCGCCAGGTGGTGCGGTTCAATCGATACCTCACAAGGATGTAGCTGACAACTTTGTAATTACTATTAATGTAAAAGGTAACGTAGGTGATATGAAGTAGTTTTGGTTAGTAGACTGATCGGAACTTAGAACATACAAGTTACGTGTTCACCACAGCTGTTGATACCCGTTCCAGACGTTCGACAGAAGTGTAACTGAGAATCTTTTTATTATCCTTGTCCTCAACAAGGGTGAAATCCTCAAGAACTGTTTATACGAACAAACTGCAATCACCAATCGTCCCCATCAGCGATTTTTTGCAAAAGAAGTTGAAGGGATTGTCACAGTTTCTGTGCTGTCCATTCCAATAATCACCGAATCCAAAGTTCCAAGATAGGTGTCATCGCTGTCGAAGGATTCGTCATCGATATCGGTTTGCTTTGGTGTGCAAAGTCCTCATACATATAATTATGTACTAGGCATGAAAACTCAGAACCTGCATTTCCCTAGACCGCGTTAGACCGTAAAAATAACTTGAGCTATAAAAATGCAGGAACAAAACGAATCGGCTTGGTTTTATGGCAGCAGGTGGAGGTACTATCTCTCTCTCGTAAAGTTGAGTACTGCTGAGTTATGGCCGACAGATACTGAGGGTTAGTTGTGCACAGAGATGGTGATAGGGATGCGGTAGAAAAGTCCTAGGTTTGACTCAACTGATGGGCGGTGAGGCAACCCAAACAAAACACAATCACAGGGTACCAAGAGCGAGCAATAAGGATATCTATCAAAGAGTCCCATTATCATCTATTTGCTTTTAAAATCTATGGACTTCTGTGGGTCAAACAAAACGATATTTTTTTTTAAGAGAATGTTAGCTGTGTAAAATGAAGTCTCTTTTCATGTTAGTGCAACCGCTTAGATCTTCTAAACGATGCGGTTTTCACCATTACAATATTTCCGGAGGTGTGATATTTTGACAAGTTACCTTTCAGTGGTTTATAAAAGTCTTCAAAACAGGTTTTCACACCCTTATACGGAGAAACCGTAGAAGTATAAATATTTATTTATTTATTAACACTTCAAGCACAAAGTACAGAGGCGGATTTAATGCCATAGGCATTTTCTACCAGTCAACTTTTGGGTGATGGAGAGACAAACAGTGGTAGGTGTATAAATCAGTAAATATTTTTTAATTTTATACTAAGATTGACTACAAGGATACATAAAATACTATAAATATATATTAAAATATAATAAATATATATCAAAGTATATCTATATGTAGATAGACAATTACACGGGTATACTAAAATAAACAGACAAACCATGGAGAATACATTAACGTTGTGACGAAACTGCCAGCTTCTTTCGAATGTACTCACGAACTTTAAATTTAAAAGATAGACGATTGGTGGCCATCCTGATTTCCTGGGGAAGCGAATTCCACAGAGAAATAGACTGGACGAAGAAAGATCGGATGTACATCATGTTTCATAAGATATAAATGCTGAGATCCTAACAAACGCGGAAAAGTATCGCATGTTGCGAACGAATCTAACTCGGAAACTATTTGTTGAGCGGGACGCCCTAAATATTTGTAGGGCTGACACGCCGCACAAATAATATCATCAGCTCTTTTCCGTTTTTAACTTAAGCTACGTTAGCTCTACAGACAAAATACGTTCACTGACATTGGCCTCCTTCAAACGTCTCCACTTCGCATTTAATCCAATGGTGAAATAATTCATTCAAGATATTCCATTTCCTGCCTCATCTAAATTCACCTCGCAAAACTTTTGTTCCGCTTTGTCCACTGCAACTGTGAATAATAATATACAGACGATACGAAACGCGGAAACATAATTTTATAAAAACTAGCCTACAAAATAGCTAATCACACGGTAAAAAAACGTTTAGAATCAAACAGGATTAACGCCTCATTCACGACCTCGGACAATGACATGTGTCAATCAGCCAGCGATCGCGGGCACTAACCAACTTCTTTCATATGTTTTGCACACCAAGCTGTAGCAGCACGTATGTCGTTTAAGCGTAAAGCTTATGGCCACGTGGTTACACCCTAAATTATTATATTCGGACCGAGACACAGCCCTGTGAAAACATCGGGCGCTCAGCAAACTGGTGTACATGCAAACTTTATAAGTCGAAATTGTAGCGCTATCTAATTGGCAAACCTTAATGAACGTGGTTACAGCCTTCAAGCTACTGAGCTTCAGCGAATCCTCATTGTTCTATACCTCGTGTAATGATTTACAAGTTGGATAAATAACTGTTTATTTGCATAGTTAATAATATTTGTTTGAATTATGTTTCATCGTTTCACGCTCTTATTCCATTTAATTTGTTAGTTCAGTATTATTTATTTAGGAGCATAAAATTGCCCGTAAAAATAAGCAATTAAATATTTTAATATCACCAATTTTGAAAAATAACATCAGTAGATTATTCAGAGGCATATATGATAATTTTATGATCTCCTATAGAGAGCATATCATTCGTGAGCGTCCATTACTTAAGGAGTAAGTTGGTACATATGCATCGGTCATTTTGTAAAATGCCCGATGGCAGTAGATTATTCAGAGGCTACTGATCTGCTACAGAGAGCATTACATTGTGAGCGTCCATTACATAAGGATTAAGTCCGTGATCACTCGAGCAGACATCGATTGGGGACGTTTAGTAGTCACGCTACGGAGACGATACGAATTGAATGTTAATTTGTCAAGAGTCGAATGATCAGACACTGTTAGCTGTTAGTATCTTTTCCTTATCTTGAGAGTTTTGCGTGTCATTTCACTAATAAAAGAGGTAGTAAAGTTTCACTCTCTCTTTTTCGTTTTTCTGTTGTTCGGTAGGCAAGTTTGACAGGTAAGGTGTGTACAGTATTGAATGTGTTGCAAAGAGGAGCTCGTGGCTAAATAATAACAACCGCTCGGGGGTTCAGCCGCGCTTACCTAGGTTAGTGTGTGTCTACCCATTACATACCGAGTTTCCTCCGAGCCTCAGAAACCACGTGAAGCTGTTGGTCCCGGCTATCATTTGTAGATCTTTGACAGTCGTTACAGGTAGTCAGTGACCCGAAAGTCTGACAACCAGTCTTACCAAGGGGTATCGTATTATTCGTACTATTATTAATAATAATAATATCTTGGGACAACCAACACAACGCCATCTGATCCCAAACTAGGCAGAGCCTGTACTATGGCAACCAGACAACTGATAAACATACTTATATATTTCTAAATACATACATATTATAGATAAATTATACACCCAGATACAGAACAAATAATCGTACTCATCGCACAAAGATTTGTCCTGTGTGGGAATCGAACCCACGACCTCCGTCCTAGCAGTCAGGGTCACTAACCACTAGACCAACAGGCCAATCATATTGTTAACTGGGTTGTGGAGGTCAGATAGGCAGTCGCTCCATCTAATTAACTGGTATTCAGCTGCATCAGGTAAAGACTGGACGCCAAATAGTGTGCTTCAAAATTTATTAGATCTTTAGATATTACTTACAGAAATAATTAAAGCGACCAAATTATCGCTTACATAAATGGCCGCTCCTCTACAATATTGCATCAATATAATACCATAAATAGCCATTGTCTCATGCAGAACAATAAACTGCGCGACATTAATACAACGAGACGCAGTGGAGGATATGTTTATGGCGAGTTTATGGCCCAGTGGTGATGACAGGTTGACAGGGAGGTTCAGCGATTATTTTGGGCATTTTATTGAGAACAGTTTTTGAAAGGTAAGACTTTTGAAGTCAAGGAATTTGAAAGAAAATAGGTGTTTTTGCATTAAATTCGTGGAACAGACTACCGCGTTGGTCTACTGGTCAGGACCTGGGTTCGATTCCCGGGTCGGGCAAATTGTAATTGGGTTTTTACATTAGGAATTTCTCAGTAGCAGCCACGGAGCCTGGATTTGTGCCCTGTGGATGGCAATAGGCTCGCTCCCTTTTACATGGAACTTAAATATAACAAGTGAAATGCGGGTGTACTATTAGATTCACCGGAATTACAGGCGTGATGCCATGTTATGTATGGTGGAACATATTCAAGAATAAATTGAACTATCTAGGTCCTAATATGTATAACACAGTAATTTCTGAAAACTTTTTGTTTATTTTAAAAGGAAACTGTTAACTGTACTTCAGTCAACATAGCTAGTCATAGGACAGGTCAGTAAGGAAAACGGCTAACGCTTCATAACGATAGTTCTTTGACTACTAAAAAATAAAACAGAAATATCTTGAATCTGCTATTTCATAATTACTATAGGATAGCGATATAAAAAGTCACTACTTCCAGGACTAAACGTTTAAAAATCCATGGTTCTTAAAGCCAAAATTAATTTCCTCAGTAAATAACTTAACTTTCTCTCAGACTTGTTCACGTCAACTTCAACGGAAAAAAAGTCCTTGAAAATAATTGAGGTGAAATAATTTCAATGAACATTTTTTCGTTTTAAGTCGGTGTCTATCAGACAGTCGGTCGTCGAATGTAACTCGCTGACTTTCATTTATAAACTTAATTTACTTTTAAAATTAAACTCGAGTTTTTCGGAGAGATTTATAAAAATGCAAATTTCCAAGATTGGTCAGTTGGTAGACAGAGATAATGCTAATTATGAATAATTATTTTCTTGACCTTTTCTCTTAGGTGTGGCTGGCTGGATGACAAATTCTTTTTTTTTTCTCTGAAATTGAGGTAAAAACCAGTTGACAAACCCTAAATGTTTATGCTTTTTATCATGAAGTAGGTACGGCTAATCAGGCATTTTAAGGAGGCGACCAGACTTCCTTCGTGTCTACGGGGAACGTTATAATGCCCTGGTATACATAGGTATAAATGTGCTAAGGATAACACAACCATTTCATCTTCCCCGAAGAGTTGGACCCTGCACATTTTACTAGTTACGTACCGTAGTGCCTTGCAATTCGGTGCAACAGGCACCTATTGCCACCAACAGGGTATAAAATTTAGAATAATCCCTGATGCAAAACCTAAGAAAAATATTCAATAAAAATAATAAAAACGGAAAAAACCACGGCCGCTTCCACATGAACTTAAGTTGATACATATTTGATTCGTGGCAATCAGACTTTTAAACCTATCATTATATTCTAACTAACGTATGATTATGGTAAATTAGCCTCACACTAGGTCGGAAATTAACACAATTCTATGTTATTAGAATAAAAGCGAACGTAGCTTTCATCAATATCACGACGTGTTTTACATTAATTGACCTAGTTTAAAACAGTGAATACAAATGTACTCGTACTTGACGTTAGCGGCACAAACCGGGATATTGTTAGAAACTGAACGGAATTTATGGTTCTGTTTGAAAACTTGAAATTAAGCTATTTTCATGCTTACACTTACATAATTAATCAACTTAAACTATTACAGTCCCCTGCTGGACATATTATTTAATTTAATTTATTTACTCAGACAACAATAATCCATGGGTTAGTTACAAAAATACTTAAAATATAGGCCTCCCCCAAACTGCGCCGGCGCCGCAACAACCTGTCTTCACCATCAGCATCAATTTTATCCCAGGCACCTTTTTATAATTCAAGCCTTTTACCCATTACAGAACAAACAGAAATTACAGAACATCACCTGCTACGATCCTTAAATATTCCTTTCATGGTAATAATAAAAACTTATATCCTTTCACCAGGTCCACGTTCCTACACCTGGTCATACACGCACGCCGGTTGCGAGTACTACGCACCTGACTTTTATGAAAAACATCAACAATAATGTCAGTGTAAGTCCTTCTAGGGTATCCCCTGGCGCGGCGGCGTTGTCACTCTCATCAGAATACCACAGCATGACTAAATCCACTTCATCATCTACATCAGCCTTTTCCCAATTACGTTGGGGTCGGCGCGCGGCGTCTAGTCTAACCGGTTGCAACTGAATACAAGATGATCCAATCATCTTATATTCATTCTAATTTTTAAAGTGAAAACTTCTAATCAAATCAAATCAAATCGTTTATTTGTGATACATGGGTTACATACAGGTGTTCATTATATACTTATAATGTTCATTCTTTAGCATCGTTGTGGTTTGAAAGTCGATGAAACGAGAAAGCGACAGTAAAAAGAGACAGACACATAAATTCATAAGATTTAATGTGAGAGAAAATGAGATAGGAAGCATTATACAGTGTTTATCTTGAAGCCAACATTTTTGAAGGTTTTTTCTACCACGTGTGGATCATTTTTTAAAATATTTTTTATGGGATTGCACATGCCATATATCACACTTTTTTCGACATTCGACACACTACCATCAGGCAAAAAACAGGAGTGATAGACGCTCTCACCTACGCTCTAAAGTTGAAATGGAGATAAGCAGGACACGTAGCGAGAATGAGCGACGAACGATGGACAATTCGCATGACCTCATGGCCAAGTCCGACAGGCACTCGAAATAGAGGAAGACCTGTATCTAGATGGACAGACGACATCACACGAGTTGCGGGGAAAAACTGGCTGACAGAAGCCAAAGACCGAGACCGCTGGGGCTCTCTGGAGAAGGTCTTTACCCTCACTACCTGAGGGGTTCATGCATGCATGTCTTTTTAATTTATGTTATTTTAATTTATTATTTTATTCATTAATTTACTTCAGATATTTATAATCCATACAATATGTTAAATTTAAATTCAATTAGCATATCTATAATAACATTACATAAAATTAAATTAAAATCAATTTGTACAATATTACCTACTACCAACATTATGTTAATTACTTAAATAATTATCATGAAATCATAATTAAATCAAATTTGTGTTAGCATAGGTCAGCTTTAAATCTATGTATATTTTTTAACTATTATTGCATGAAATACAGGCTTTTTATTTATATAATATCACACTGCATAAATATCCGTTAAAAAACACCGTTAGGTTTGACAAAATAAATTTCAAACACCTATCTATAGGTGGGTTTTTATTTTTAATTTCTCTTTCCCAACCTTTGTTCAAGCGTGTCAAACATTTTGTAGAGGTTTTGAACCCTGTCTCAATGACCTCGAGCACCCTTGGACGCCATTTTGAAATCATTCAGAAATGCGCGGGAATTTTTCATATTGTTTTAGAATTAATGGGATCATCATGTGAAGGGTTAGGTTGAAATTGAGTGACAGTATTTTAAATTACACGATTTATTTGAATTTTGAAGAATGGTCATGTCTGATGCAAGTAAAATCTATTTACATACTTATCCAGAGAGAATGATTGATAATCCAAACCCAATTTAATTTGTAATAGATCTGTAGCGACGCTACTAAAAGTACTAAGCAACATAGAACAAAAAGTTCTACAGCGCCATCTATGACGCAGTGGATGAAATAAAACTACAAAATCCTACATCTCCCAAGTAAAGTTATCCGCGACTTAAGACTATATACAAGAACCCGACAACAAATGTCGGGCAGTGGCCCACCAGACACAACACCCGCCTGGTCGGAAGATCCTCCCTTTTCTATCGGGGATGAAGAAATTTACACCCTGTTCTTCTCACCCCCAAAGATCTATAAAAATGCGAAAACTGCAAGCAAGCCCTAGTTTCTCACTCACAGAACAGTAAAAACGGTGTTTCACTGTTGGCTTCCAGACTAACGAGATGCATCTAAATACTAGTCATTAACATGGGGTGACTGTCTCTCTGACCGCCACAACTCAAACCCCATACTTAGTACGATACCCTTCGGTAACACACTAGCACACCGCTCTGCGCATGTTAGTACTTTCAAGAGAGACGAAGAACTCAAGAATAATAATAAAAATCTTTTATTCAAATTTAGCACATACGAAGTTGGCCTTCAAAACGCCAGACCTTCACCACTGCCTAGTGGTTTAGCTGGGCACAAGAAATGGCGAAACTCTCCAGCAACACATCTCTCATCATCATCTGCCTAGCCTTTTGTCAGCTTCCAGTTTAACCGGATGTAGCTGAATACCAGTATTAAACATGGAGCGATTGCCTATCTGATCTCCACAACCTAGTTAGTACTGGATAATACGATACCCCCTGGTAAGACTGGTTGGGAGACTTTCGGGCCACTGACTCCCTGTAACGACTGTCAAAATAATGACAGCCGAGACCAAAAGCTTAGCGTGCTTTCCGAGGCACGGGGGAAACTCGGTATGTAATTGGTGGTCACCCATCCAGAAACCAACCTAGGCAAGCGCGGCTTAACGTAAAAATCGACCCGTGTGGTAGTTATTATTTAGCCACGAGCTTCTCCACGAGTATCACATCTGCCTAATTTAATATTAAAAATGTCTATTATTTTAATTTTCAGCAGGGTCACAAAGTTAAAATAACTCCCAAAAGCAGTTCGTGACTTTAATTCTTTGTCAATTTACATTTCAAGTACATTGTCTGAATTTCAATTATAACTTTCAAATGCTTGAATAAAATAACTTCAAAAAATATTTCAAATGCACAACTTATACTGAACCATTTATCAAATCTGCATAAAAATGTTTTACTTAATAGAATTTCAGTAATTTTGCATGTCTAGGGATTTATAATATGTCTGTGTTTCAGGCGTTTTCAGCGTTATATAGTAAATTGATTCACAGGCTTTGTATGTGTTTAGCTTATTCAGTTTGATTGGCAGGCGATGTCAAACTTTTGAAGGAAGATGCAGATCAAGGGAATTCATAACAATAGCCAAATAATTTGCGAAAATTCCAAATTTTCAGTTTAACCTTGTTAATAAACAGCGCGGCTTACCTTTCATCCCTAACAAGCGTTTAAAGGTAAGGTAACCTTCAAAGTTAGTTCAAAAGACGATACAACATTAACAAAAGACCTACGGTTATTAACTTTAACGATCCGATAATTCATATACTGGGTGTAAGCGGACCTTTCACGAAGCCGTCAACCAAACATTTTGTATAATATACATTATATTATCAAAGAAAACTGAGTAACATGGCACCAAATATATTGCTGGGAAACCACTATTTTTTTTCGTGTGAAAAATCACGTATTGCGTTAGCGCGCACTCAAAACATAATGCTGATGGATGCATTGAATAGTATATCGAGCAAGTAAAACAGTTAGAAACTATAACAAACATATAATATGAACTAAGGGAACAAGTTAATCTCCAGAGGTTTAAGTTAAGACCGCTGCTCACTTCCGTCTGCTGAGAATTATAACTTAATTCTGCGCAGATTATAACTTGCTTAAGACTGTATACATATATGGAAGCTAGCGGATGTTTGCTTTAGCTTAGCGGGATTAGTAAACAGTTCGATTTTTTTTTAATATGTTGCAAAGTCATTTTTTTTTAAGCGTTGCCCCACACTAGGAATATCTCCTGTATCGTGGGTGCGTTCACAAACATTTAAAGTCACATACACAAACAGCCAGACCCGGAACAACTATCTGTAGGTCATACAAATATTTGCTCCGTGCGGGAATCGAACCCGCGACACGTAGCGTAGCAGTCGACCGCTCAGCCACTGCGCCAACTGTGTCGTCAAAGATTGTGAGGGCTGCCAATCTTCACAAATGCTATTTTCTTTCTCAATTATCTTTGGCTTTACTTATGTTTTACTGTGATGTGTATACCAAGGTACCTACTACTAACCTGAATGCGAGTCCAGCGCACACCGCGCAGAACAGCTTCTTCGACCAAATTCTGTCATTTGCACATCTCGTGAAAACAAAGAAGACAGGTAAATACCCCAATTTCAATTTCGCGAATTAAATTAACGTCAGAAAATCATGTCCCAGTACATCCTGACAAGCGGTATAATATACGAGAAAAACATTATGTCACATTTTCCCTTCAGCAATAAAACTGTCAACTTATATAAATGGCTTTCAGTATGTGTGTCAAGTAATTCGAATTACTCACGAGTGAACAAAACGTGTCAACTGAATCATTCACTCCATCTGCCATTAATTCATTCGTTAATGTGAATGACGTTCTGTTTCGAGTTCAAGTGTTTTATATTACCTATTTATTTAGATGTGATAACATATGGGTAGAGGATACCTACATGCGATTTGGAAATATTTATTGAACTGCAAAGCTGATCCGTAGCAATAACTACACGTATTCCGGTTTCATATTCCTATCGGCAAACTCCGTACGGCAAGGACTACCATCGTTGAGTCATGCTCCGGTCGGCTCGGCACAAATCGAATTATATGAAGCGGCTTTTTCCCGAGCGTATATCTGCATATATGCGGCTCTTACCGATTGGCACTCCGTTCGACACTCTGCGTCATATTCGGGTCGGTTCGGCACAATTGAAGCTTGCTCGTCTGGTTGTTCCCGAATGTTCTTATATCTTTATTTTCCGCTCATATTCGAGCTCATATTATACAAATACTTTGTCTCATTGTCTTTAATTAGATAGTGGGTGTACTAATTAGAAAATATTCTTGGAATTGAGTTTATTTTCGTAATTACGTTTGAAGGAATAAAATATCATTTTTGTATCAAGCTTCATAATTACGGTTAATAAAAGAAGGTGAATAAG
The DNA here is from genome assembly GCA_950005105.1 of Lycophotia porphyrea. NCBI lineage: Eukaryota > Metazoa > Arthropoda > Insecta > Lepidoptera > Noctuidae > Lycophotia > Lycophotia porphyrea. The sequence goes on from OX465406.1 coordinate 15,460,093, forward strand.
GAAAGTTTAGTTAGAAAATATTAAATAGGTGTGTATCATAGGCAGGCATGAGAAATATTTTATTGCTTTATATGAATCATAACAAAAAAGTCACTACCTACGTTAAGTTTATTATGGCCCTCTCACGAAACACTTAATATGAATAATCATGCCTGTAATCTTCGAAGGGTATATAAGATCTGTACCTAAAGTACCCACATTTCGTCGATTTATTTTAAATCCCATGACATAGGGGGCGAGCCTATTGCCATCAACCGGGCACAAATATATACTCCGTGGCTACTACTGAATATCCCTGATGGAAAAACCCAATAACAATTTGCCCAGTCTGACGATCCAGCCGAGGTTCTCATGCAGAGCAGCCAGTAAACGAGGCAGTAATAAAAGATCGTATGACTGAAGGACGCCTCCAACCCAACATTTAATTACTTTAATTCATGAATTTCATTATAATAAGAATATAAAAATTATCTTCCCGCATAATTGTCAAGATAAGAGGAATGAGGACCAACTTTTTTTTATTAGATTTTTATTTTCCAAGCTATCTCTGTCATCTCCTTTTCATCTGTGACTGAGTTATAAAGATGTTCATATACTGATACTGCTTTTAAAAGCTTTAAAGTAGTAAAAAATAACAAATTGCAACAATAACAATTTTATGGACAGGGAAAGGTCGATCTGTCGGTCGATTCATGTTATGCCATTGGACCCGACTGTCATCCGTAGATCTTTGACAGTCATTACGGGTAGTCATTAATCTGACAGTTTGACAGCCAGTCTTGAAATAGGGAATCGTATTAACGGTTGACTGGGTTGTGGAGGTCCGATAGGCAGTCGCTTAAAGTGAAGCGTCAAGGTAGCCCGTCAAATTGAATTTTGTTATGTTTTTTTGCAATTTGCGGGTCAGTGTCATATTGTATGTTGATTAAAATATGATTCGCGGCCTTAATACGTATGTATTTACAGAATTATAATCATTAAAATCATCAATACAACCCTTTTTTTTTAACGGATGGGAAATCATCATATGACTTCTCCCGCTCTGTCCAGAGCGGAAGGGAGTGTCAGACTTGTACTGACTAAAACCCATCCATGTTCCTTCCTTGCCTTTTGTGTTCCAGGGCCGCGGTATCTCTTTCAAACAGTCCCGCAGCCCTGGCAATCAATACAACCCAGTAAGTTCATTTAATCCCATGAATGACTATATCATGAAATAGTCATGTTTCAAATTGCAAAAAAACGTAAGAACATTTGTATTTCGCGGGCTACCCTGGCGCTTCCACCTTCATGAAAAATACAGGTATTCAGCTGCAGATGGTTAGATTGAAAGCTGACCAAACTTAGAAAAAGGATATTCTAATTATGATGATAGTTATTGTTGCCAACTATGAAGTTTTAATATAGATTACCGCAAGAAACTCCTGAATAAAATCCAAAGCTTAAATAAATAACTTTTGTTTTCAAACAGTGTGACATGATAAGTAGTATTTAGCTTAAGTACCATCACTAAATGTGTTGTTAAGTTGAGTTATAAACACGCTTCAACCCCATTGTAGCTCCCCCTAATCTGTTGTAACAACCACTGGTTTCTTGCCATTATTCCGCCGTAATATTTTAACTTTATGGCGAAAGTAAACTCATAAAAATCATCGTAAAGCTCGGTAGGTAGAGCTACTTAAATATTTTCATAGAAAATTCCCTTTAAAATGTTGGTGAAAGTGTCAGAAGATTGGGATAGCTTCATAAAGAAAAAGTGGTTTTCCTTTAAAGAGAAGATCAGTATTTTGTGGAGTAAGTAGAATATAGATGTGGGGTTTACATAATTTAAGTTCAATTTTATGAAAAAGATCATCTTTACTGTACACAAACACTGAAAGTTAAATAACGATTTGAGCCTATGGGACGTATTTAGTGGCCACTAAAGGAAGTCGGCGAATAAAGATCCGGCCAGACTGGGGCGAACATTGCGAACATTGCGAACATTGCGAACATTGCGCGGGATGCGGGACTACCGGTAACTATAGCTTGTGCGCGAACAGTTGAGTAACTCACGGTATTCACCGCAGCGAAAAGAAATATCCGACAAAATAACATAACATCACGCTTGTAATCCCCGAAGGGTTAGGCAGCGGTGAGCCACATTTCGTCAGTGATGTTTAAGTCCCATGTAATATGGGGCGAGCCATTTGCCATCAACCGGGCTCAAATCCAGACTCCGTGGCAGTTACTGAGAAATTCCTGATGGAAAAACCCAATAACACTTTTCCCGACCGGGGAATCGAACCTAGATCCTCATGCTCGGCAGTCGCGCTTGTGACCACTACACCATAAAGGCTGTCTTATCAACATCTCATCATCAAAATATTCCACGTCAAAAACTTCTGGAAACCAAATTACTAACACGGTAATAACGCGGCTAACTTCAGATCTCCCATTAAGCGATACTCGCAATTTTCTTCAGTAATACTTTAACTAACTTATCCCCCCCGTCCTCTCCGCTCGTACCCCGATGAGTTCCACATCAGGAGTCGTCTTCGCGAGGCTTACTGTTCGTCAACTCATTTGTGTCAACGATTTTACCTGACACTAATGTGTTTTGAATTAAGTCATGAGAAAAAAGCGAATTATTCAGTTATGTAGTATGTCACTTCCTCTTGGCAGTCACTTTATAAAAAAAATAATTCCTTTATTCACTGACAGACAACGCATCACCCAAAACTGTTGGATCTAGAAGCATTAATTTTCGCAGAAGAATTCAGAAGACTAGTATTAAAAGGATTTTTGAAAATTTTCGTCTCCCCCGTAGGGATAAAATTTGTCTGCCGCTACTTTCGGCAATCGGAATTAATTCTCACCTTTAAATTATCGGTGTTCACCTTATCAAACCAACAAAAGAAGCTACTTGATACCTATCCTCATAAAATTAATATGTACATTTAATACAAACTACAAATAGAACTAAAATAATGATAAAAATTAGGACCAAAAGTAAGTACCTACATACATACGACGACGATATTATGTGACTTAGGCGTCAAAGTACTTCTCAGCATCGCTGTCATCCGGAAACGTGCCCAGAAGACTCATCCACATTAAAAAAGAACTCTCTTAATAAGTTTAGTTTGTTCAAAAAATCGAGCTCAATGTTTGGGTCATATTCTGTACGCCAAGCGTAGTTCGCGGTTAAACTGATTGACGTTTTAATTTCCACTGCAATTCAATTTCAACGACGTTTGGTCCACCCCAATTCACGTCTGGCTCGGTAGTGAATTCATTTTGAAAGTCTAAAAGATGGACACTGTGATAAAAACGCTTCCGCTTATCACTGACACCGCTGACCGGACAAGAGGCAAGGAAATCTTAGGCAATTTGCCGCATGATCCTGAGTACGGAACAATGATCTCGCGAGAAGATCCTACATGATACATTCCTGACTTTGACATACTTTTACATAAATTTTGGAGTAAAAAAGAAGCTTATTTGCCGAGTCTTATGGGGTAGAGTTTTGAGTGACAGATGGCTTTATGCTGCAAGGTTATTGGCAGATATGAAGCTATCTCTTGCGTGTTTTGCTATGGAAAGATTAATTGCCAGTTTCTGAATGAAATTACTTATCTTTAGGACTTTTCCAGCACTTGGGTGCGAGATTACAATGAAGGGAACACTATAAGTTGAGTTTGAGTAGTTCTTTATTCAAAATTCAAATCAGAAACTGGTAGTGAAAGATATTACTTAAAGATGATAGCAGCGCCCTGTTGTGTTAATCTGATACATAACTATAATCCCTTATGTAATGATTCAGATCACAATCTTACGAATCTGAGTGTTGTTGACTAATCGCACCAATTCAAATGCAGTAATTTGTTGATTTCTGGCATTTTATTAAATAGCGACACAGAAGTGATCGCTCCAAGTAGACAGTTGAAAAATTTACGATGTCAATCTTAATAATACGAGCTGTTTGTTTTTTCTGGAGAGGTTCTAGTGCCTGAAACGGGACTTCAGTGTAAGTAACTGCCCTAGTCTGCAAATAATTGTTGTCTGAGAAAAATCTGCGGTAAAAATAAATTGAGTCGTAAAAATTAGCCATCCATTAAAACTGCAAAACATTACCCATACCGTAGTAGAATAGCATAAGTGCACTGGTAGCTAGGCTAGGAGTTGCAGTCGGCCACCCACAAAACTTAGCTTAGCTTAACTTCACTGACCTCACATGCATTTTTAACCATTTCATTAGACTTGCAAGAGATAACCGTAATAAACATCCCAAGTGCAGTATATTTTAAAACAATTTTCAAGCAGCTTGTGTAAAGAGCCTGTATATTTCATCTGTGTCTGCTGTTCCAATTAATTAATATTTCAATCATGACATGTGTGTGCCTAACCACTCTCTTTGACTCGGCTCTTTCCAATGATATTCTACAGTGTCGTGGGCATCAACTAAGTGATATTAGATCTGAAAAAACTGTTTTCAGATATACTAGGCGACACTCGAATAAATACAGGCACACCCAAATTAATGCTTTAAACAAAAGTGTACAGTTTCATTTTCAATGCTCGTCTTAGTTGAAACGAACAAAGTGTTTATAGTACGGCTCATGGTTTCTCTTCTTTAAAAAGATTTACTAACTATGCGAAAGAAAACTATGTAAAGGATAACAAGCGAGAGGAAGCGGTTGTCCTGTAGCAATATATCTAAAAACTTGATTATAAAAGTTATACAAACCTTTTCTTTCTTTCGTAACATAAGTACTACATTATTCCCTTTCTATATCCCTTACAATCCCTTTTACGTAATATGTTATCGCGTACCCGGATACTACCCGGGTACTCAGTAAGATGGCTCGCATACTTAATCCTACTAACAGGGGTTTGATTCCCTTCTGCCCGTTCAGGGCCTGGAGGTAGCCCGCTAGAAAACTAACGTAACAGTGCTTTCATACCCTCTCCGTGGTAGCGTTAAACGTTTAACGCAACCTTGTTGGAAGTCGCATTAGAAGTTTCACTTCAAAAAATATTGCGTGGAGTCACGCACGGAAGAACTGAAACTTCGTAATGTGGAAATGAAAATAAGAAGGGGTAGAAATTGATTTTTAGTGAACTACAGGTATACTACGCGCATGCGTTCGAGTGCCACACATTCACTCTCGCTCTGTCTCTTTCTATTCCCCCCACCCCAGGAGCGTTGAACATTTAACGCAACAGTGCTTTCATACCCCCTCCATGGTAGCGTTAAACGTTTAACGCAACCTTGTTGGAAGTCGCATTAGAAGTTTCACTTCAATATGTATAAAGCGGAGCTTGATCAGCTAGTAAAATCAGGTGACGTCATGCCGCTCCGGTACAGTGCATATTGCACACAGTAGATATTGAATGTGTGAAGCTTGAAGAAGGCCTAGGTCCCAGCAGTGGACAACTAAAACTTGATGTTTTCCCACGTTGCCATGCCAGTAGATCGCCCCGTGTAACGCAGGGCCGGGTCGCTAGTTTAATATATTATATTACCTTAAAATATTACCTTTTCTTTTGATCGAAAACTGTTTGTGAAAGCATTATGGGCTTTTTCTTAAATTGAAGAATATTACGTGGGCGGGTTGGTAATGGAGTTTGTTTAGCGATTAGAGGGTTTTTCCTTAAGTTCGTGTCTCCGAAGATTATTATAATGATATTAACCACGAAAATGGGGACGGAAATTTTTGCGTATTTTTTTGGGGGTCATTGGACTAGAATGATAAAAACTTCGACTAGGATGAAGATTTCGTCTGTAAATAATTTTAGCTAAAGTTTAGTATTGTGTTACCGTTGCTTTCAGATACATTCCAGTTAAGGTGGTAGCGCCAGGCCAGCGCCAATAACTATTTTATGAAAAAGTAATTCAGTGGAGTTACATGAACTTAGAGGGCTGTATTTTGATTTTAATGTTTATAATTCTGTAACTACATACGTGTTACTTGCGCGACTCATATTTTATCAACATACAACCTGACACTGACCTACAAATGGCAAAACACTTAAGAAAATTTCGCCTATCGCTTTCACCTTAAATCATCTGGCTAATATCTGCTAACATATTTTGTATCAATTTTTTATTATGAATCAAGCGGATAGTCTGCGTATTAGGACACAAGCAATAAATGTTCTAAATTAAGACCAAGATCTTTTCCTTGCCAGTTTTCTTTCCTTTTCTTTCGATAGTGGTATTCGGCTGCATCCGGTTAGACCGGATGTCGACTGGAACATTGTTGAGATTAGGTTAATAGATGATGATGATCGTTGAAAATTTCTTTTTTAGGGTTCCGTGTACGACACCCTATTACTAAGACTCCGCTGTCTGTCCGTCTGTCACCAGGCTGTATCTCATGAACCGTGATAGCTAGGTAGTTGAAATTTTCACAAATGATGTATTTCTGTTGCCGCTATAACAATAAATAAAACAGAATAAAATAAATACTTGAGGCGGGCTCCCATACAACAAACGCGATTTTTTTGCCGTTTTTGTCTAATATTGTATAGATAATGGTACGGAACCCTTCGTACGCGAGTCCGACTCGCACTTGGCCAGTTTTTTTATTTTTCACTGGCCACATCTTACAATTAGTCTAGTTAGACAATCATTCAAACGTAGGCAAACTAAACGGTTCAGTCCAGACATAGGAACAGCGCAATTAACAGGACAATGAACCGACCAACAATTATTTGCCGCGAATGAGCCGGAATGATACCGGATGTGTAGTTACCCGGCCCGTCGGACCGGACGTGACGTACGACCGGGCTTCATGTTGTGCGGGAGGACGGGTGATGAGACTCTAATTAGATGAGGCTTATTAGTTGCTCTTATTAGTTGTGTTGAATGGGGATAGGTCTTTTATTTCTTTGTGTCTCTTCAGTTTGTGTTGACATTAGTAAACGAAGACCAAAGAAACGATTTATGATGTGGCTAGAAGACGTGACTCCTGAGATGACGGGATGAGGGCAGATGAATTATGAGTTTGTGTTGAAATTAAGGCGCGCCTTCTTTTTTTTTCCGGATGGGAAATCATCAAATGACTTCTCCCTCTCTGGGCAGAGTGGAAGGGAGTGTCAGACTTGCACTGACTAAAACCCATCCATGTTCCTTCCTTGCCCTTTGTGTGCCAGGGCCGCGGTATCTCTTTCGAACAGTCCCGCAGCCCTGGCAGGCATCGGCCTTTGCGGGCCCCTCCCTGTTTGCTGACATCTCTTTAAGGCGCGCCTTGGCATCACATGGTTGAATTTATTTACCAATGTTTAAATTGTAAATAACCGATAAGATTTTTGTGAAATCAACTTGGTGGTTTTATGCACGTATCCGCTAAGGGAATTCATAGTTCCTTGATTCCATTTGGAGAAAAAACTGGATACTAGATAGGTTTGCTAAAGATGTCTTTATTGCAAATGTATTTGGTTCGATTCCCTGTTAGTAATCTAACACGCTACACTCTACACTCTACGAACTCTAATCTCGATACGCTTGCCCTTTAATAAGGGCAAGCAAGCGTATTGTAACAGTTCATAAATTCCATTCGACTCCACGTCGAACGTCGACGTCCATTCGACATTTTAATAACAGAAAATACCAAAACAATATTAAATTGACCTACTACCAGTGTTATTATTTACTTATTCATTGGATCTCCAACAGAAACTACACAACTATATATATGCAAGTATACAAACTATTTATAGACCACCGAACTCCAATCATAACATCATCGATTGACCCAACGCAACCTTTTGATTATTTAGAATGACAAAATGAACGAGAATTATTACTATAAACGAGTTTTTAACTGAATTTTATAAACGATATGAATTTTACTGAAAAACAATATATTTGTAGTGAAAGCTAAAGTCCAACTAAATATTTAGTTGGGAAAAGTTTAGAATGAGATTCGTAGACCTAGCGTAGCACTTTCGTAGCGGCGTAGCGCTCGTAGCAAATGTGTAGCACGAAAGTAGTCAATACAAAAAAAATATATAACCTCAACCGTTACGCAGATTTTTCTTACTAGCTTTTGCTCGCGGCTTAGCTCACGTTCATTTAGAATTTGATAATAAATTCGGGTTGTACTGGCGATAGACACGTGGCGCGATCTATTATCATAAGAACGTTAATGTTGTTTTCCTCGGGAACAGTACTTTTTTGGGATGAAAAGTACTCTATGTCCGTTTCTGTACACCTGACAACGTCTACGCAAAATTTTAAACTTACTTTCGCATTCATAATATTATATGGTAATTGGTTAGGATATAGTTAGGATTAGGATAGGATGAAAAAAACCCCAAAGTGATCGCCTTCGATGCGTAGTTAATGGGTAACGTTGACATATCTCATGACTTTGCAATGTACCGGATTCTTACTGTCCTAACAAACTAGACACATCCTATCCTTAGTAGAAGAAATAATGTCCACGGAACCAAATAAAACTACTATAGACGACAAAAAAAAAAACAAAATACCTTAATAAGTTGCCAAATAGCAATTTATTTTGCAGTCCCTACATCCTCAGCTCCACAATATGATTGTTAGCTAACCTCTCCAGAATGAACATATCAAGAGGAAGGAACCAGCATTTCGTGGGCAGTGAGCTACGCTGTCTCACAGTATAAACATAATCAGTAAACCAACGCATGCCTAGCCATTTATTAACTACGTTGTGGTCAGCTTCCAGTCTAACCGGATGCAGCTGAAGACCATTATTTTACATGGAGCGACTGCCTATCTGACCTCCGCAACCCAGTTACATAGTAACGGGTAATACAATACCCTTTGGTAAGACTGGTTCCCAAACTGCCGAGACACTGATTACCAGTAAAAAATATCAAAGATCTACAAATGATACTAAACCAACTATAAACCAAAATAAATAATGTGATATACTAACTGCGTCGATGCGACAGACCGGCTTCATCATCATCATCATTGGCAGCTTTGTTCTACCCACCTAGCACCTGCTGTGTACAAGCCTAGCTTTTGTGCCATACTTACCTGGTCTGAGCGAGTCTCAGCAAGGTGTTACCCGCGAACTGTTACTGTACTGTACAGTTGTACACTTGTACACTTGTACAGTACAGTACAGCCCCGAATTACATTACATCACGCTTGTAGGAATCCTCGAAGGATAAGGTAAACGCTATAGTATGTACACCCACATTTCGCCATTTCATGTTTCCGTCCCATGTAATAGGGGGCGAGCCTATTGCCATCCACCAGGCATAACCTGACTCCGTAGCAGCTACTTATTTTTATTTATTTTTTGATGGAAAACAATAACACTTTGCCCGACCTGGGAATCGAACCCAGGACCTGTGGCTCTGCAGTTGCGACTTACTCATAAGTAACCTGTTACTTGAAGCATCTTTACACTTTGCATGTATGTATGTGTAAGCTGATTCAGATCATTTGTTCCTAGTTGAAATACTGTAGTATGTCAGTGCTAATATGTGTAAGTTACTGTGAGTGATGACCGAGGTATTGACCCACGGGTCGTCGGGGGCTAAATATATAGTGATCGATACGCGCACGTTCGGGACACAGGTACTGCGTGCTTTGATTTATAAGTGGAATGTGGGTAGAATGTTTAAATAATAAATCCAGAAATACACTGAAACAAGTATTTTCTTTTTTAATGGTTTTTATACACCGTGTATTTGTTCGTGCCCTATGGGAAAAGTCATGAGTTGTAGTACTGTAATGTACTGTGTCTTTAATTGATGTAATTGCTTTTCAGCCGTTTAAATGACTGTAAATAAATAATGGTACACTCTGAATGAAGCCTATTTCCCTAGGTTGTGTTTGAGTGTGTGTGTGTGAGCGCGATAGTGAACCATTCTCAGAACCAACAAGTTTTTAAGAATAGAAAACATGGAGATTATTATTATTATTTCCTTTATTTATTTATATACATATTTTTTACATTTTCAAATATTTAAATATGAAACGACATAAAAAAACATTTAAAAATATAAAAAATAGTAGCCCACCGGTATCGGGAATAGGGTCCAAGCTACCGGCGGCCCTGACCGCCGGTAGCTTGGACCCTATTCCCGAGAGAGAAACCTCCTAACAATACGAGCCATGTCCAGGAGTACCGCTTTCTGAATCAAGCCCTTGATCCAGCTGCCTAACGAGAGCCTTCTCAGGTGTTGGTCGATGCTCTTGGCAATTAAGCCATGGGCTGTTACGACTACCGGCACAATGATCGCTGAGTCCACATCCCACATGTCGCAACCTCGCGAGCTAAGTCAAGATACTTGATTTGTTTATCTTTCTCGGCTTTCACGAGGTTCTCGTCATGCGGGACCGTAATGTCAATTGATCCACCACCACTATATCAGGCTTATTGGCTACAATAGTCCTGTCAGTGATGATGGATCGATCCCAGTACAGTGTGATATTGCCATTATCGAGAACTGGATCGGGCACATACCTATAGTACGGCACTTCCGATTCCACAAGGCTGTATTTTAGAGCAATTTGCTCATGGATAATCCTGGCTACAAGGTTGTGTCTATGCAAGTATTCTCCATTAGCCAGACGAGAACACCCGGAGATAATGTGACGAATTGATTCGCCTGGATTATTATTATTATTATATTGACGACTTTCAGCGAGAAATGGAAGAAATCGGCCTGCTTCGTCGAACCAAAATAAATTAGAATAAGAGCAAGACTTTTGATGATGTTACTGCATAACATAACATCACTCCTGTAATCCCCGTAGGGTTAGGCAGAGGTGTACCTAATAGTACAGGTCCACATTTCACCAGTTATGTTTAAGTCCCATGTAATAGGGAGCGAGCCTATCGGCATCAACTGGGCGCAAATCCAGACTCCGTGGCAGCTACTGAGAAATTCCTGATGGAAAAACCTAATAGCACTTTGCCCGACCTGGGAATCGAACCCAGGACCTCATGCTCAGCAGTCGCGCTTGCGACCACTTGACCAACGAGGCAGTCGATGGTATGATGTTACTACTAACTTGCAAAACCATTTCATAATTACACCCTTTCTATTCTTATCACTCAAACCAAAGCTTTACTTCACACTCAAGTACCATAAAATATTCCACTCCAACCTTGGCTTAGTGCACTATTACAATATGTTAGCGTATCATGTGGTGCGGCTACGGCGACATAGTACGCTAACACTCTGATCCCGCCCTTTTTACCGTGTAACCACGCCTTTCCTTACTTTGTGAGCCCACTGCACCGACTTACAACCTTGTAAACTTGTCTATGTTACATTGTGTGTCTTGATTTATCGTGCTCAATATTATCTGACAACTATGTTAGTTGGGGATAGTTTGCTGGGCTGTAACTTGGTGTACACGTTTGCATCTATCTTTTTATGTTGCTATCTTTGTTGCTATCTTTTTTGCAATATTTGTTCTAGTAGATATTTATGTACGACTGCCGTTGGTCTAGTGGGCGCTAGCGAAACTGCAGAGTATGAGGACCTGGGTTCGATTTCCATTTCGGGCAAAGTGTTATTGGGTTTTTCCGTGAAGAATTTCTCAGTAGGAGCCACGGAGTCTGGATTAGCACCCGGTTGATGGCAATAGGTTCACCATCTCTTACATGGGACTTAAACATAACAGGCACCAAGTGGATGTACTATTAGGTACACTCTGCCTAACCCTCCGAGGTTACAGGTGTGATGTTATGTTTTACATATTATGTGGGTTTCTCTGCTTCGTTTGTCTGGTTGTTGCAAGCGCGGTGGCTGTGAGAAGGATCCTAGGTACGATCCCTCGATCGGGGTTTTTTTTCATTATAATTGTTTCGAAAGCATTTAATTCTTGTGGCAAGAAACCAGCTCCGCAGCTTAATAAAAAAGTATTATTTATTTAATTTAAACACCGAAGAGGAAAGCCTACTTTTTACAATTTCAATATTTTACCTGGTGTTCCAGGACTTACCGACTTTCTCGAATAAAATGGTAAGCTAGGCAGTGAGCAAATTATGTTATTTAAGGTCCATTGTTTCAAGTAATACCTACTGCAAAACCAAGATAACTTTTACCCCAGCCGCGTAGATTTATTATGCTTCATATTTTCGTACGGTTCTAACTCGACCCGACAAAATCACAAGACATTCCCTTACTTATTCATACGGTAACATTGTATTTTTCTCTCTAAAGTAACATTTACATTTTTACTTTAGAGAGCACAGAGTTTCATATTTAAAAAAATATAAAGATATTCTGTCAAAAGAACGGTACAAAAATCCTGTAGGTAAAAATCACAACGGTTGGATTTTACTAAAGTATTTTATTATATTTTACCTGTCTCGCACGTATGTCGGGCCTTATCAGGGTATTTAGATTTACTCACTACTAGCTTTTGCCCGCAGCTTTGCTCGCTTTAATTTAGAATTTGACAATCAATTCGGGTTGTACTCTGCTTGGAATAATAATATAATTCAATCATGGTTCCAGAGACCTGTGGTGCCACCTATTATCATATGAACGTTATTGTTGTTTTCCTCAGGAACAGTACTTTTTTTTAGTGATTAAAGTCCATATGTCCTTTTCTATACACCTGACTACGTATATGCAAAATTTCTGCATAGTTAGTTCAGTGGTTTATTAATTTATTATTTATTTATTTTTATCACCTTAAACTATCATTACAGGGTTTACCCTAATGCGACAGCTAAGAACTTAAACTAATACTTAACCTAAACTATACACTTACAAACGAAATTAGAGAAGATTTAAATCTAAAACCATTATTAAAATGAAACATTATTTAAAAAACACACATAGCATAACATAATTAACATAAACATAGTACAAAAATATAAAATTAGGTATTATTTAAAATAAAAAAAGTAAAAAATAAAAAAAATATATATATATATAAAATAGATTAGATTAGTAAAATATAAAATTAGGTATTATTAGGTTTTATTATTTTTTTAGACGTGAAAAGGTAACAAAGAAACAAACAAACTTACTTTCGCATTTATAATAATAATAATCATTTAATGTCAGAATAAAAACATTCCATAGATTGTTAGTACATAATACTTATAACTATGTTAGTGCGTTATTAAATTAAACTTATAAAAAAAAAACAGGAATCAAGGTCAATATCAAAATTAAAATTAAAATCAAAATAAAATTACATACTCGTACTATTATAATCAGGATAAGGATGATATAGTATATTCATACAAGTGATATTAATATAAGTACGCACAAACCCTAAATCATTGCGTAGCTTAAAATAAAAACGTGGCCACACAATCAGGCAACAAAAGCGACTTTTATTTTTAATATTTGAAAGGTTAAGAAAGGACAACTCTTACCAATAAATAACTTCAGTGACGCACACAATTCATAGTCACCCACTAATTAACAGGAACCTCTTCGATCACTAGGCTATTCGATTATTCACGTTATATAGGCCATCTAGTGTACCTAGGTCACGCTTGTGCCTAATCTAGATTGATAGATGTGTCCCTATGCAAGACATCTGTTCTGTTCTTGCTGCAATCAATCAATCAACTCTGCCTGGTGCCCATAGCAGTCTATACTGTTTGCAGGCCTTGCAGGATGTTCTGACCTCCTGATAGATTTGTTATCGTATTGTTACCCCAGAGTTATGATTCATATATTTTTCTAGTCAACGGCAAATTAAAGAATTTAAAAAAATTCAAATAAATTTTTGTGACTTCATCAAAGATTACATTTCTGGGGGGTTGCTATGATGTCTTAAAGCAGTTGCAATTTCAGTGTGGGAAAGAGACAGAGCTATACAGGTTGTCTAGCGCCATCTCTTTCCCACACTGGAAGGAAAACTGCTTTAAGACGTCATGGTAGGCCCCCTGTTTTGTTAACATTTGAACAGTATTGTGTCACTCTCTCTTAAGTACTCAAAATCGTATCTAACGTTACATATGAGATGTGTGAACTGACTCTTCTCAGTGAGGACAATTTATTATGCGACTTAAGTACGGTTTGAGTCTCACCGCACTTAGATCATGAGTAGTTTAAAAGCTGACGATTCTAATAATTGGTTTAACGAAACTTTTCTTTCCAGGAGTAAAATATTGATCGTAGAGCAAAAATAAATATGACCAAATGTATAGAAAATTTTATGTAGAAAATTTTATCAGAAGTACTCATAATGCTATTTCTACTGATATTCGAGATATGAGCAAAAACCTGAAAAAAGGTACCTTCAACCCCCCTACACCCTCAGCACACCCCCCACCCTTGAGGACTTTTAGTATGTTCATCTGGATACCGTAAGGTATAACTGTACCAATTTTCAAGACTACACGAATTATTTCCCCTGATTGCCTTTTTTCGGCTTAATTTGACCGGACTATAGTGAGACTGTTAGCTACGAATCGAAACGACTGATTTAGTGCAATGTATTCCAATTTCTATTGCATCCCAGAGGGTTTACCTATTGTGGGGATAAGCTGTGCTTGCTACGATTAGTCTGTAGATGGGTATTTAAATATTGGATTTAATTAACGCTACCTTGTTCTATGTGGTTTTAAAATCATCCTTGATCACTAAATATTTTGTTTTGCTGTCAAGCCTATTTACAGCATAACTCATCATCTGTCTAACCTTTTTACAACTATGTTGAAGTCGGCTTCTAGTTAAACCGGTTGCAGCTAAATACTATACTAGTATTTTATATGGAGCTACAGTTACTGCCTATCTGACCTTTCGGGGATTACAGGCGTGATGTTATGTTATGTTTCTAGATGACGCTTTGGCTGTGGCCATGTTTGCAGAATAGTACCTATGTCAAGTTACGTTCAAAACCCACAACATAATTTCGCTAAAGTCAATCCCTGCATAAAACATATAGGAAGTCACAGACATCGTAATGGCAGATTTATTTGTTCAAGAGTCAAGACCCGATACAATAAACTTCAACATCCACATATAAATAATAAATCGTACATTATGTATTACTCTTTAACGAGTACATTTCCAATAAGCAGTATATTATGTTTTTATCCTCGACATTATTCCTTTTGAGTCCCAAATCACCTTATAGTCCACCAAACAGTACCTACCTTACCTATGAAAGACGATTTATGTTAAGCTGTATATTCCAGGATAAGCTGACCTATCATAATGCAGAAAGCCTGAACAGGGCTAGCCCAGGTAATACTGGTGATATTAAGTGTACTTATAAAAGATTTTATCCGTGTATTGAGTAAAATCTTTGACATAATCCCGTTTGGAAGGTTAGCAGAGACTAGAGTTGTATCGTAAAAATTGTATCTTTGATGTGAGCTTTGTACCTACCTAGACTTGGACGGGCAGCTGGTTTGGCTAGGATTTGTAAAGGTAATGTTTTCATACATAACATAATATAACGTAACATGCCTGTAATCCCCCGAGGATTAGGCAGAGGTGTACCTAATAGTACACCCACATTTCACTCGTTATATTTAAGTCCCATGTAATAGGGGGCGAGCCTATGTTCAGTACCATTGGGTCGGAATACACGATAGCTATTCAAAAATAGAATTTGATTTCGCACAAAAATTAGGTATGTTTATTAAAAACTTGACTTTTAGAAACATAGCATAAAGGTTTATGTTATAATAGCTACACGTAACTTAGCACTGAACTCTTTATATCTCTCTCTTCTGTTTATCTTTGCTATAATTTGAGTCATCATCATTTTCCTGCGCTTATCCCAATTTATTTGGTGTACACAGTCCATCCATAATTTCTTTGGTCTTCTTCTACTCTTGCAACCATCCAGATGTTCTACTTGTGCATTAGTTTCAAAAGATATTAAATCCTTATAACACCAAAAGCATAAAGCACGTACCGCATGCCGTCAGTCATAATTTCTGACAGTACGAGTACACCAAAACCGTTTTCGACCGATCTGTACTCAGGCGTCTTCGCCAAACTCGGCCGATCAAATCAAATGTAAGTAAACGAAATCATCGGTCGGTGCATCGGTCGTCATCGAGCGTCTTATTATCCGACCGCCGATCAACCGACGAGTCCGAACTTGTTGGTGTCTACATCACAAATTGAGTTTAATAATTCTGTCTTTATTCTGTTAGGTTTGTGTGTTTTTATACATAAACTAATGGTGGTATTCACTCAGTTCTTTTCTGTACATAAATATTTCATTAACCCACACACGCCGATGTCGCCGACGTTGACGTCGACGAATTTAATTGCGGTACGAATTATCTAAAAGATACATTTCTTCGAATTCCTCCATTTTAAAAATGCGTCTTCAATTTGTTAAACCGCACAGTCAACCGGCAACGTCCAATTGCGGCAACAGTGTGAGCACATGTACTGAGTTACTTGACCGAGTAATTCTGGCCGCCATTGGCCGACAAAATCGGTTTTGGTGTACGCGTACCGTGAGAATCAGCATTCGTCGGAAGTCGCCCGAACTCGTACGAATTCGTACGGTTCTACCTATAAAGTTTTTACGAGCGCCACGACAGCTGCAATTACTTTGTGGTATTTGATTCGGAGGGTTTCCGTAAAACATCTACGGGGATAGAAGGTAAAGTTAAGTAGGTCGGGGTTCAAAATAAATTAAAATTGGGAAACGATTGATTCACTGTTGAACTATGTTCCTAGGTTTTATAATAACTATTTTATGCAGCGCTTGAGTCATCATTCTGATATAATCGAAGGTTTTAGGCAACCTATTTTTGAGATGAACCCTACACAAATGCAAGCGCTAAGTACCTACTGCTAAGTAGTCTAGATCTGAGCCTGTTCCTGCCCAGACTCACCCCTATTACATGGGGATCATACAGAACTGGTGAAATGTGGGTTTCACATACGTATACCTCTGCATAGCCCTTTTGGAATTACATACAGACCTGGTGTCAGAGTTTTTGTGCCGCCTATGGGCCTCATGGGACTTGCCTTTACATGTCGTCGAGAAATATCTCTCAGGCATACTGGTTTCCTCATGATGTTTTCATTCACGGAAGCAAGTGCCTCCTCTTTTTTACTTCGGCGTAGTCGGGTAAAAATAGTAAACACGATGTTTTATTTCCAAGAATAGAAAATCATAACGGATCGCTGACTTTTATGGGAAGTTGGTAAATACAATCCTGGCTGGTTTTGATTGCCTTTTGTTCTTAGAATTTTATGGAAAAAATCGGTAAAAATGCCAATACAGCATATTTGGAACTCTTTTTTCTGGGGAAATGCGGAATATCTTTTATTGCTTATAGATTCTGAGCTTTATAGAGAAATCAAAAGGGTTGGTAAAAAAATGATTTTCTTTGTTTTTTTGATGGTGAAATAGAACAATAATGTCATGATTCCAGTTTTTCTTTCGGCACGTTTGTGTAAGGAAAAACAACAGGAATATTGGGAAAGATTTATTGATAGAAAAGGGAGGATGTTCTGAGTGGAGGCTCATACTGATCTCGGATGACATATTGCTTATTGACTGGCATCAGGCATTACATATAGTGAAGGATTTTATTGTCAGCGTTGATTTCTTCTTAGGTTTACCTTAGATAAGTCGGTTATTGTTTGTGACGCAAAATACTTACGACTTCGTCAACAAAGACCGGTATTTTCTTTTGAAAAGAACTAGTTATAACTTGGTATCGGTTTGTACCTTTCTATCTTTGCCAAGTATCGGTTTAGTTGTACCGATAGTTACTAGTCTGAAGGAGATCTCAAACAGTATAGGTATAGGTACAGACGAACTAGATTCTGTTTATAATTCCACTTTGATTTTGTCCTTAGATTATGCTAAATTAAAAGTCGGCTTCAGTCTTAAATCTATTAAGCTCCGTCCAGAATCTGGAATTAATTACGATAGACAAAACAAAGAAACCCGCAAGAAATTCCACTCGCTCTAGAACCGAAAATCTATTAATATTTTAATGGAATGCAATTTTAACTTTAAACGATTTCAGTAATCAATTAATGTAAGATGTCGTTAAAGCAGACATTAATCAATACGAAATACTATCGACCGAGTAGTTATCGAAAGTAATTAAATAAACAATGAGTCGCGAGTCGGTGCGAATAGTTGCAAGTGTGGAACTAATCGATAGGTACTGCTTAAGATGTCCTGACCCGGTCGTTTGAAGGAATTTGAAAAGCGCGTTTGCGTTTTTAGACGAATGACGAGGACGACATGACGAATACTATCAGGTCTGAAGAACACCACAAAAGTTTAAATAAGTTTATACTAAAAACTTTAGCTAAAGCAAAAGTTACAAACTTTTTAGGGAAATTAATTGTTAAGCAAATTAACACCCTACATCAATTTGCTATTTCATACAACTCATTAAGAATGATAGTTGCGAATCCGTCTACGTGTGCTTACGGCGTGAAGTCAGGTTTCCTCTCTGAGACAGGGGCCTAATCTACATCCTGGGTTTATTGCAGGTTGGCCGCACACTCATTTAATACTTATACACATCATAAACTCACGACTTTATCCGAATTTCTGGATGTAGGCAGAAATACAGAACGGCGCCTACTATGATGCTCCCTTACGTACTCCTAAAAAAATCTTTCATCTTTTTAATTGTATAAAAGATTTGCATATACCAATGAAACTCTTACATCTAACAATGTCCACTGAAAAAAATGCAATCAAGTATTTTTTTAGCTAGATTAACGATATCTTGTTTAGATTAATCAAAATCTTAGTTAAGTTGATCATCACGACATGGTTGCAGCAATACTAGTTCAAATGATTGAACGCACAAACAAGTTTCTTGATTACCCTTAACATGACAACATCATTGTAGAAGAGTTAAAAAAGACACAATATTTATTGAAGTAATCAAAATGCTTGATCGACAATTATCTTACTTTTGATTTGACTGCTGCAAATAGATTTTGTGATAACTCCAAACAAGATCCCGTTTCAAATCAATCAAATAAAAGTAGTAGCTGTGATCATTGTGCTTGATAGGCTCAGATGCAAACAAGTTACTTAGTCAATCTAAACAAAATCTTGATTGTGGCAACTGCTTTATTTTTTCAGTGTCCCCGCACTCCTAAGCACACACTTACCTAACCCACGTGTCTTAACGTTAAGACAAAGTACCCACCGCCGACCGGTCCGTTACAACTTAATAGAGCGTGTTGTATGTTAATATTGTGGCCTTAATGTGTCCCACACCTTATGTCTGTGAAGATTGTGGTCGAGGGTTTAAGGGAGATTGGAAAGTGGGACAATGAATACTTTGAGGTATTATGTATGTGTGTGATGCGAGGAGAGATTATTGTAATTAGGAGGTATATAAGATGAACTGGCAGGTACGGAGAAACAATTTCGAAGGTAAACCGTAGCGGCGAAGTAATTCTCTTGCCCTTATCCCAATTTATTTGGGGTCGGCGCAGCATGTCTTCTTCCTCCATGCTTCTGTATCACTCGTCGTCACATCAGTCACCTCCTTTATTTTCACTTCAAAAAGTGCTGATACTCCACCTAATTTGAATAAACGACTTTTGAAAGTGCGAGTGAATTATTCGTATTATTAATATTTTGTAGGTACTTGTGACATAATAGGTTACATCACTATTTTGCATTTTTAGTAACCGGTGAGCACAGCACTAGTCTGAACTCTCGGACTGATGGGCAGCCATGATGTGAGCATTTGTAATAATTGTAATGATTGAATTAAATCTTTATTGTGCATTTATAATATAAAGCTGTTTAATTTACACGGCCCAAAACATAATTTAACAGCACTGATCCAGTACTGCTGTACCTGTTATAACTGAAGAGTTTGGAACCACAGGCCGATAACACATTTCAACATCACCAGTTCGAAAAGTTGTGATAATTTAATTTGCTGATAAAATTAAATAAATCCACAGGTAACCTAAAAAACAAAACAAAGAAGGCGATATTAATTAATTTTAAGCATTATTTAAAGCGCCATTGTGGACAAGTAAATAAATATATCTCACTCATTATGCACTGCACGTGAGATACTAACAGATATGCTACTTTACCAAAATTACTTTTATTTGAGGCCAAACAAGTTGTTGGCAATCGTGTCAAAAAAAGAATGAAAGAAGATACAATTCAAATAAACGTGTCGTTTCTCAGCATCAGGTGAAATAATCAGTACAAAATAAATATCTTCCACCCAATCAAGGACAAATTAAAAACTATTCTTTTAAAATGTAACTGACGCAATTACTCGTACACCTCCTAGTCTTTGCTCAGCGATGTCGGAGCAGTTTGCAATAAGTTCAACTTTGTGTCAACATGAGGCATTGGTCCCACCAACAGCGGGAAAGCCACCAACACATTTCTCACTTAAGACACGTGAATAAAATGACAGTTCGCGTGCCATTTAAAGATATATTTATTAAATAGTCACTAAATAATAACAATAGCCACATGGGTCGATCTTCGAGGTTAAGCAGTGCCTGCCGAGGTCGGTCTATGCATGGGTGACTATCGCTCACATACTAAGTTTCCTCCTTGCCTTGGTCCCGGATATTTATTATAGATGTCTGACAGTCGTAACGACTAGTCAGAAGCTCGAAAGTCTGTCAACCATGCTTACCACCCAGTCACTGGGTTGCAGAAGTCAGATACGCCAGTCGCTCCATGTGTAATATTGGTATTCATCTGCATCCGGTAAAACTGGAAGCTGACCCCAACATAGTTGGGAAAAGGCTAGGCAGATGATGATGATATATTAAAAAGTTGATCGCTAACTGTCCAAACAGCCAGAGAGAACTCTGTCAAACAAACAACTCGTTTTTGTTGCTAGCTCTACAAGTCTACATGCTTTTCGGCGGTGGGACGCATGCCTCACATTAGACCAGTTTGTTGCTCGTTCAATTAGTTTCTAACTTCAGCTGGGGCCTAACTGAGTTTGCAGAAAGGAAAGTTTATGTTGGATTGTAGATTTGATAGTGTTATTGCAGAGAAAATACTAAAGGTAACTAGTTTTCTTTATGTCACTAAAACTATTCTAAAAATTCAGTACATTGGGGGTAGACCTAAGGTAAGGTAGTACTAGGTCCAAAGGTATTTAAATATTTGGTTGTGTAAATATGGTTTCCAACCATTCTGGATAATTTCAATTACACGAAGCTTCTTTTAAAGAAAAGAATTTGACTCATAAGGCAATAAATTGCTAATTCCTATTCCTCCGAAGCAATATAAACCTACAACAATTTTCAACAATGTTAAATATCATCTATCTACTATTTTCCCAACGATGTAGGTTTCCAGTCCGGATGCAGCGGAAGACCAGTATTTTACATGGAACAACTGGACCATGACAATGACAACAAACAATGTATTTTTTTTTTTACTTATCCTTAACTGTCCCACTCCTGGGCAAAGGCACCATCTGGAAAACTGGAAGGAACAATGTAATAACAGGAAAAATTTATTCCGATATCTTTATAACAGCTACTTCTTCAATACATAAATTCCTTCATACCGGATATATTCACTCCGCTCCTCCTCGCCCCTCAGCTGCTGGAAGATGTTCTTTCAATTAGACAGACTGACTTATAGCCCATGAAGCAACATGGTTGCTGTGAGGATTTTATAATTTCCATGAAAAGATAAGAATGATTTATTTCTTGTTAACATCGGCTTTCACCAAAAGACGTTTTGAATATCTTTGTTATTAAAGGAGAATTTTAATTAAATTGTAGTGATAAAGTTGTATTCATAGAATTGAAATATATTAAAAATATTAGCGATCTTTACATTATACGCTACGCTCTAGGAAAAATTGCAAAGGTCACGTAGTTAATGTTTTGTAATTTTGTGGCACATTTTAGTTGCTAATAAACAGATGCAGAAGTTGCGATAATTGTAATAACATTTTGTTGTCATAGATATCTGTTTCCATAATAACTTATTTATTAATATATTAGCAATCTTTAAATAGTATGCAGAAGAAGTTGCCTCCGATGTTTCTTCTGCATACTATTTAAAAATTTACCTTTGGACCTTGTACGACACATTTTTGTTAATTGTCTTATGGTACTTGTATTTTCGAACCCAGCCAGGCGCATTACTTTGTGTAATTTATTTCATCACCACTGCTCTCAAAACCGGCGAAGGGAAACATCGTGATGAAACCGGCATGTCCTAGAACCAAAAATTCGAAGACATGTGACATCTACCAATCCGCACTGGGCCCGCGTGGTAGATTATAGCCCATTCCCTCTCATAGAGAGGAGGCCTGTGTCCCAGCAGTGGGAACATTAAAAAGGCTGATGATGATGATGATGATGATGACTTGTATTTTCACAAAATTCCTCATCTATTGACCAAAGTATCTATTACCAACAGAAACAGGTCCAACACATCACCTTGAAAAATAACCCAAGAAACATCCCAAGTTGGTAGCTAGTAGCTACCTCAAAATTGTAACTACTTAGGGACCAATACCAACATAAATACGACCCGCGAATTGACACAATTTACAACCACATATCACTACAACCCCCATTAATAAAACTAGCCGAAATTAGGACAGGGTGGCAATTAATCGTTAGCTCCCCCTTGAACCCCCTCGATGGATTTATGGCACAGGGGGGTCTCGTTAAGGGATGTACCTTTGTCCTTGAGATACTTGTTTATTATGGTAGTCCGGGGTCACGGGTTGTCTGGTGGATTAGGGGGTCAGTTTTGTACCTGTAGAAGGTAGGAACCAAAGTTGTTCTGGGTTAGGGGCTGATTGGATCGGGGGTCAGTTGTGTCATAACAGTCGAGTACGAATTTTGGTGACTCGAGCTTAGTTTTAGGTCAGTTAGGAGATTTATTAGATTTTTCAGAATGACAACTAATTTATATAGAAAGTTTTTGTTTCATCAGCTCTGAATAAGTCCCAAGTAATAGATGGCAAGCCTACTACCATTAGCATGAGCTTGATCAGCTATAACGTTACCACTTCTGAGTCACAGGTATCATTTCTGTGAGAGGACTGAGACGCAATCGGCCACGAGGAAATCCACCACGCAGGCCCAGTTTGGGTTGATATTGGTCGCTTCTTCGATTTCTTGGACATGTCGACTTCCTCACGATATTTTCTTCACCGATTTGAGAGTAGGGGTAATTAAATATGAATACTTATGGTAGTTTTATATAATAATCCAAGTACTGATTATTTTATTTTCTTACTTATGTATTCGAAACATTTACGCTTGGCTTCCGTACATTTTCTCTCGGCTGACCACAGATAACCAGTGCTCCCCAGCCCCCCATAGCAAAGCATCATGCTGAGTGGTAACCTATTTGTCGCAGTTACGACGTGCAAGCTGTCAACTTTTTTTTGGTCCGTCCTGTTGTATTTATTTATAAATATTTGTTTTGCGTTGTTATGTTATGTTTTGTCATTTTGTACGCACGTTATATCCTTGCGACATTTAAATACTTTTTCTTTCTTTAATTCTAAAATATTTCACACTGCCTCACCCACTCGTAAGCCACCACTGCTCAAAGCAAAGTAGCAGCGCCAATTACAATATCACCTTTTCCTGCACTTAGAATAGCGTAAAGTGTAGTGTAGTGTAGTTTTTTATTCATATCCACTACGATTTCAGCTTCCCTCTCAGAATAACTGAAATATTCAGGCTCCAGAGGAACTTTGAATGCTTTCCTGGTGTCAAAGGTTCGCAGTGCAGTGACTGAACTGCAGTGAGATTAAAATTGTGTTCAAAATATTTATCGCTGAACCTGCAAAACTTTATGTTTACCAATTGAAAAGCGTCAAACTGAAAACTAGTTTGTTTTGCACAAACTGGTTTTTCGCTTTAGTCGATTTCGATGTGTGAGTGACGAATTTTTTTTAAACTGTAGATGTCTAAAATTACATTATATTACATTTTTTTCCTCGCTTTGTAGGCTAAACAGTTGAAGCTTGTGTGTCTGCTACAAGTACTCGTACCTTAGAACTATGATGATCGGTGAGTGAGTCGCGGTCGGTGACACAATGAAGGAACTTTGACTTGCAATCACTATCACTACATATTATAAGACAAAGTCCTCCGCCGCGTCTGTCTGTCTGTTCGCGATAAACTCAAAAACCACTACACCGATTTTTATGCTGTTTTCACCAATGGATAGAGTGGTTCTCGAGGAAGGTTTTAGTATATAATTTGTCAAGTTTTTGTTACGGGAACGGGATCAACATTTCATGATTACTTTTGGTCGCGATAACCAACATCCACCCGGGCGAAGGCGCGGGCATCAGCTAGTAGTTCATAAACGACTAGTTCAAATTGGATGTCATTCACGTCTATACCTAAGTATATTATGCCCTCTTAGTCACTAAAAATACAGGCTTCTATCTCATCTTTCTAGCGAGGAAATAGCTTATAACTCATTAATTAATAGCTGTATCAAGAAATGTTGCATGAAATAAAATATTGCTATTTGGAAAAGAAAACTTTAGGTACTTAATTTTTGAGAAACGCTAAGTATATGGAGCATTATTTTCGGCACACTGTGCGGCAGTGCCATTTTTTTTTTAGACTTTTCGGTTGCATTGCCGTGCCCTCAGATAGCGCCATTTAGAATTTTGTTGTTCTTCATTTGTGTCATAAATGGCGCTGTAGTACTTTTTATAATATGTTGCTGTAATACTTTTTATAGTGCCGTTACATTTGTAATCCTAGCAGTTCCAAAAATAAATAGATCTTTAAAGGTCCGTCTACTAAAATAAACCATTTATTTTGATTCTCATGTCCAACATTAATTTTATTACCTACCCTAAAGATGTAGAATAAAACAATTAATAACAATCGCCAAGCACTTACCACGGTCAATAACAATAGTTTACGACGCCAGCGTCACGACTCGTAAACGGGGGACCGGCAGAGATATAAATGTTGACGACAGAACGAGGTTTAATTACTTTTATATAGAACTGGAGAAATAAAGGGACGTTTCCTTTTTTAATTAAGTCACCTTTACTGTCTTGTGATAACATGGAGGATTTAACTGCAGTATTTAATTGTTTTGTACCTGTCATTAATTCTAGTAAATAATCTGACGACATGGTTGGGTTTCTGAGTTGCTCAGTAGCTGACTGTTAGATTTTTACTTTATAGACCGATACATAGACATCATTTTTATTTGCGTTTTTCTGCGTGTGTTGTATTATTTTTTTAAACGCACTCGCGGCTTTAATTATTTTTATCAACCTGTAAAGCCACTTTGCTGGCACACGTCTCTCAACTCTCTACAGATGAATCCGGCTCAAAACATAATTCATCTTAACGGTTTTTTACTTTTTGGGATAAGCAGAGCTATTTACTGTTGACTGCAGAGATAATAAAAGTGAAAATAATAAAAACAGAGTATCAATAATTAAGCTTAAAGTGAGCAGAAAACATGACCTTTGCACTAAGCGAATAGTGAAGCTACGAAAAATGGTCTACGTTGGTGCTACGAATTTCGTAGCTCGTAGCGCTACAGACCAAGAACCGTAGTTGTTCGTAGCCCGCTTTACATTAGTAGGTACTACGATTTGCTAACCAAACAACATGCTTATAGAACTTTTACTTACAGAAAATTCGATTAATTTTTGAACGTATAATTACACTACTATTAATTAAATGTGGCTTAATTGCCAAGAGCCTCGACCAATATCTGAGGAGGGTCTCGTTAGGCTGCTGGATCAAGGGTATGATTCAGAAAGCGGTACTCCTGGATACGGCTCGTATTGTTAGGAGGTTCCTCTTTCTGGAGCCCAGACCACCGGTAGCTTCCCGAAACCGGTGGGCTACTATTTTTTATATTTTTAAATGTTTTTTATACTTTTGTTTTTTAAAAATATTTAAACATGTAATAAGTAAGTTAGAAAAATGAATAAAGGATAATTATAATAAATCATGCTGCACCAATCCCAAATAAATTGGATTTGGGCAGAAGAATAATGATGATTACACACGAACACCCATAGAACAATGGGAATAGATATTTGCAGGGATATAATTTTTAATTCATTTACATATGAAGAACAAGGCAGCATTTTTTTGAACGGCTAAACCGTTACAACAATTCTTGCTTGTGTACAAAATTCTAAGCCCTTACCTTCTAAATAAGTCTTATAAACACCCTATTTTAGCCACATTGGGCCTACCCAATTTTATGAATCGTCGGATTCATAAAATCAGAATACCAGTAAACATTTAAAAAAACTCCACACCAGTGTCACACCTGCCACCCAAACTAAAGGCCGCAACACCGCACACTTAATCATCCGACACAAAGACACCGAACATTAACACGTGAACATTAACAAACAAACAGTGAACTGTAACAAAGCGCGAGTAAGTACGTAACAACTCGGTAAGGCTGCGTTCACACAGTTACACCAGCGCATAGTCGACCGCCGATTGTGAGCGTCAAGTTCATTTATAGTATGACCACTTTAAGTGGGCAGTTCAAGGTGGCGTCGCTTGTCAACGGACATCGATATAACTTGGTACATTTATTGTGGTTCTGTGTTTTCCCACCTGGGGGTCCAAAATGGCCACTTTAGCAGATCATAATAGGATAATAATATGGATTACGTTACAATTCGTGAAATGGTCACAAAGTGGCAATTCACTGACATGACCATTTTAAGAACTTTCACGTAATTCATATTTATTTATTTTAGACCCCCTGCTCAGATAAGTTGGTCGAAATGTAGTATGAAGTCATACACACACAATGTCAGACTCATTGTCAGTTTTTTGCACACAATATCACTTGACTGCTGAGGGTTCGATTCCCAGGTTAGACATTGTTATTGGCTTTTTCTGTTACGAAATTCTCAGTAGCAGCCCGGGGTAGAAGTTGTTGGTACAGTCCAGTGACTGTCCAGCTTTCTCTGTTTCACACAGCCGCCAAATATACTTTTGGTGCGAGCGCGGCCCAAGGGCGCCCGCCGGCCACAGACTTTTTGTGCAATCAAGTTTGCGAAGCCCAAAAATCTGTGCACCGTGTGTGTCAGACAACATATAAATCGACAGTTAATAATAACTAAGAGAAGGTAGTGGCTCCGTGGTAATAGCCGCGACGTACTAATTATTTTCGTATGTTTGAGCCTATAGGAGTATGAAGAACAGGGTGTGAAGTTCTTTATCCCCCATAGACAACGGAGGATCCTCCGACCAGACAAGTGTCGTGTCTAGTGGGCTACTCTCTGACAGTTGTTATCGGGTTTTTCTAGCCGCGGATAACGCGATTCAAAATATTGATGTTAGTTCTTCATTCGTGTCATAGATGGCGCGGTTGTAGTTTATGTAGTGCCGCTACAAGTCCCACAGCAAATATGTAAATTATTTCATCACCATAGTTCTCAAAACTGTCCAAAGATAATTCAAAGACCTGTGACAACTTTCGTGGTAGACTATTATGGTCCGAGTCTTTTTGCAGCGGCTGCAGGACTGATCGTGGGCTGCGGGACAGTTCGAAAGAGATACCGCGGCCCTGGAACACAAAGGGGCAAGGAAGGAACATGGATGGGTTTTAGTCAGTACAAGTCTGACACTCCCTTCCGCTCTGCCCAGAGCGGGAGAAGTCATTGAATGATTTCACATCTGAAAAAAAAAAAGTCTTTTTGCAGAGATGAGCCTGTGACTTACCAGTAAAAATGGCTCATAGATTGATTATGTTTTAGTCATGCAATTAAACTTACGGCCGACTCAAAGTCTCCAGTTTGCACTAGCCCTAACCCTGGGACCGTGTGACAGCCGTCATTGTGTTAATACCGCCAAGCTTCGCTGTATTGTACCGTGTGTGACGTAGCGTGGGGTAATACCGCGTCGTAATGGTGACAAAGTGCTGCGAGCGAAGTAAATTGTTACTTTTGTGCACCATTTAGTAGGTTATTGATGGTGAACAGGTTATTGTGAGTTTATGAAGGGATTTGTACGTCCTAAGATCGTGGTTATGATGTAAATAAGGATGGTGTACGTGGTGTAAACAAGAGAATTTTATTTAAATGACCATCACTTGAGTGACAATGGTTGAAAAAAACCTAACTCAACCCAAGCCGACACTGGCTAGTCTGGCTAGTTGAAATTGTGTTTTCAATTTCTACCACTGAGATTATCTTTCGGGAATGTATTAATGAAATGAAAATTATCCTTGATTATACTAAGAAATTCTCTACCAAATACAAAATTAACTCGAAATCCATTCTGCCTAAAGCGTGAAATAATTACAAACAGGCAGCCTAGTTACAAAAGCATTTATAATACTAAGTAGTACGGATAACTATGTTGGTTGAGCCAATTAAATTGATTCAGAGTATTAACGAAATCGATGTCAACTTAAGTTACTGATCCAGCTGTGTGGAAGTGATGCAAACTGAAGCGTTTGAACATTCTGAAGATTCTTAACTTCACAATTACTACAGAAACAGGATAATTCTTCTTATGCTCCCTTTTTTCTGCATAAGATGTTATGTCATTCAAATTGCGGTACTTATGCATTAGCCAAACTTTACACTTTTTCTTACCTTTCGTACTACCTGAAGTATTTCCCTGAAGGGTAAGCAGGAGTGTACTTATAGTAACTATTCCCACATTTTGCGCAATATTGTAGCGCTTGCCGCAACTTGTAGCGCTTGCCGCAACTAGACCAACGAGGGAGGAGCCATTTGTACTTTTTAGTATAATTATGTTTTATCTAACTTATAAATAATTAGTAATCACCCATTGAAAATAAGGTCATATCATCTCTTCATAACTTCATACGTACAAAGAGCCCCTAATAATTTTCAATAGGGCACGCCTCAATAAATAATAATTCAATACGAGCACATTTTCTATAGACATGAATGCCGAACTAAACTTATTACGAATGAATCAATATAATTGGTTCATAGAAATACGGTTTTATTTCATTGCGATCCGGGTTCGCCTTTCAGTTCCAAAATATATCATAAAATCTCGCATTCATCCTAATTTACTCGACTGCGGCGGAACTCCAAAGAGGGGTGATGTATTCGACATTTCAAAAAACTCATAAGCATTTATTTCAATTAGACCATTACAGGCACTTTTGAATATCAGAAAAACAAAGAAAGCTAAGCTACAGTCACAGGCACAAGGCATAATAATGAAAGCGTAGGTCTCTATGGAGAAGAATGGGCAAGAAACTCCATGAACACTATTTTCAATCAAAATATTTTTACAAAATCTTGGTAACATCATTCATGTTGAGATTATACAATTATACATAGGAGAACGATGTAGAAATACGTGCTCGTTAAGAACGTCAAGAGTAAAAGATTATATCAACAATTATTCAAATCTGTAACCCGACTGAGTAAAAATTTTGAAAAGATATTTAAATTTTATGACCGGTGAAGAAGGAGTCATTCATCCGTTACTTGAATTGACATCAAACGAGTACTTTGTCTTGTCAAAATACAATATTTAATATGAGATGTTCCTGCTTTTTCATCTCCGTTGCCAAACATAACTGGAAATTGTATCATTCAAGACAAGTATCGTAGGTAATTTTATGATTTTTGATGTAAATAAGAAATAAATACAAACTTCTCAGCAGCAGCCTGTAGCCTAGATTTGTGCCCAATTGATGGCAATACTGATACTGTTAGCCTGCGTTATCCCACTGCTGGGCAAAGGCCTCTCCCCATGACTTCCAGTTGTTTCGATCCAGGGCTAATGTGGGCCACTGGTCGTTGGTTTTATCCAGCTCGTCCCGCTATCTTCTACGAGGTCTGCCGTCGACGCCTTCTGGCTGTCTTAGGGCTCTAGAAAGTGGTTATTTTGGCTGACAGCTCATTGGGCATGCGGCATTGATGGCAATAGGCTCGCATAAATTATATGTAATTTATACATTACTAAATTTATACTTTGCACAGTCTGCCAAGCCTTCAAAGAAAAAAACCCCGAAATTATGAATACCAAAAAATCTAGCCGATATTCCTACAACTTCATAAAATCAAATTACTCAGAAAATCAGCAGTTTTGAAACTTCAAAAAAAGTCATAAAACAGGCCTTCTAACCACCATCTCCCAGCACTTTCTAGTGTCTTAGTTAGAGGAAAGAAGTGGAACATTCTAAACCTCTTAAAATTGTGTCACCTAACCCCATTGTGTGATACAAACAGCGCATAGTATATACCACTAGCCAGCGTGTTCAGCTGACGCGTCCATTCTCTGCAAGTAACCGCGCGTGGAACTGAACGCGCTTTGAGTACGGATTCAAATTGACATGTCGGCTATTCAAGAGTGGAGAGAAGTCCCACTGGTCGCAACAAAGCACATAAAATTGTGTCATCTGGTTATAAAATTTTCCCACTGCACCGTTTTGGTTATATGATAAAAGACACTTGCCATCGAATCATCATCTCATAATGTAAAAGCTTCGAAAGCCGAATATTTTGTTTTCAACAACTTCATGATTCCTCACATTTTCAAATTTTCAGTGACTCAAGTCAATGTATGTGTAATGTATAGATTCTTTTTTACCAATCGTTTGTGAATGTGTGAACACTGTAGACTTTGTAGATTCCCAGATGCTTGTTAACTTTTGTTAACTTTTTATCTTGAATTACATTTTTTGTGTAATACGCAGTGACTTATTGTCAGGCCTACGCTGTTCCCCCATACTTAAGTACTAATGCTGTAACATGATAATATTGTAACACCAAATGATTTGAAAAGAGTAACCATGGAGTTTCTTGCCGATTCTTCTCCATAGGAAACAACCAACCGAACCGTGCACCTTTTTGTCGACGTTTTATAAGTTCCCATCTGGGCCTATGTGAAATAAAATATTTTGATTTTGAATGGTACTAAGATTCCACTAGCTCAACCCAAAGCTAACCCATTTTGGACCTTTAAGGTTTTAATCAGTGAAACTGCTGTCGAACAACACATTAACAGTGTGTTTTATTCCACGAAATATTTTATACGCTTTTGGAAAATATTATTTTTGTCTTTAACGTTTTATTAATAACATGGACCTTCTTTTCGATATCCTACGTTGAAATTGCTTTCATTCAGGGCAGTAATCACTGAATTAATTGGCTAAGGTTCACGCTGCGAGCCTATACACGCTGTGTGAGCTGTATGGGCATTGTCTTTCGCAGCAGATGACATATTGTGCAGAATTGTGCTGCATTTACGCCTGGACTCGTGGACGAGACAGGGGAGGATTATATTAGCGCAAGATAAGAGATTTTTTCTTGTATAGAGAATGTTCTATACCTACAATTCTACATCATATACTTAATTTGGGACCCTTGAGGGCCTATTCAACGTGAGATCAGTAATAACAATAGTGAAAATTCTATCATTATTTGCCCAGCCTTTTCCCAACTATGTTGGGGTCGGCTTCCAGTCTAACCGGATGCAGCTGAATACCAGTATTTTACATGGAGCGACTGCCTGTCTGACCTCCACAACCCAGTTAGTACTGGCTAATACGATACCCCTTGGTAAGACTGGTTGTCAGACTTTTTGGGCCACTGACTACCTAACGACTGTCAGAGATCTACAAATAACAACCGGGACCAACGGCTTAACGTGCTTTCCGAGGCACGGAGGAAATAGTGAAAATTCTATAAAGTAAACTTAAAAAACAAACAATCATTTATTAAAATGAAAAAAAACAATGTTTATGTATAAACATTGAACGCGTTTATAACGTTTCGTGGCCGTGCTATTAACCACTAAGATTTTATTTCGTGAGGAGGCGATCCTGGCTGCAGGATCAAGTCATGTCTGTCATAAAAATGTATTGTCACCAGAACCAAAATTTTTGCTCAATCGGTTGAGGGGGGAACTGGTTTAAAATTCAGTTGCAAGATTTGACCAATCGTACTAACCATCCAACTAATAAGGCAAGTCAATACAAGCTTATAAAAATGTGTAAGATTGTAAAAAACTTTTTGAATTAAATACAACCCACCTAAATATGCAAAACATATATTACCTTGGGTTAGATTTTTTTTTGCCGCCGACTTCCGAAATTTTGTTATTTGCATTGGTTTGAGATTTATTGTTAAAGGGAGTTTTTTTTTTCAAATGTGGATATAAACTTTATTAGGTTAAACTAACTATATACATTGATAATTAAAAACTATTAAACTAAAATAGATAAACTAACAACAAACTATAAAAGGGCATCGAAAAACTCCTCCTCAACGCTGTCAGATGGTAATGTGCCCAAGAGACTGGCGGCGTTGCCACGTTGTATGGCAACACTTAGCCTCTGGCCAAAGTAAAAGCCAGCCCTTGGGTCACGGGAAGCGTCGCGTTTCGAAATTTCCTTAAATAGGCTATGAGCACTCGGACCCCACGGCCCTAGAGTTTCAACCCCAAACGGCTCGAAAATATAGTTACCACACAGGTTTCTATATTTACGCCGCTTGAGGTTCTCTGCAGCCACAGCGGCAGCCATTGGGTTGCCATCGTCGCGTGCCAAGCCATTGGGTTCTAAAACAGCTGGGACGCCGACGGTGACAAGAGCTCGTCGGACAATGTCGTTTATATTTGCGTGCCGTGCAAAACGGCCCGCACTTCGGCTGCATGACAGGCCGTGGTGACCGAGGTTGTTGACAGCTTCACCGCAGTGACAGCGATGAGGAGAACAGCAAGCGGCACCAAGGCGTAAAGAAACAGCGAGGCGGAAGGTTGTGTCGTCGAACAATGTGCCTATGCTCGACGACGGTAGTGCGTGAAGCCAAAGACCCGACTCCCACTTACCCACAGCCCGCAGGCGCGCACGCTCAGCAGTAGTAGCAGATGTGTTCAGCAGATTGCTCTGAACTACTCTGCAGAGCGGCTCGTCCCACCGTCTCTGGGAAAATGGATGGTCGGGTTCTTCAGTATTCGGGCAAGCGAGTTTCCAAGCATCGATAGCCTCGGGCATGCACGGCACATCAAAATCAATCAGTGTGGAAGACAGGATATTCCTGATTAATTTCTTAGTGCCGTGGACCGAGGATATAAAAGCCGGCAAACTAATACTGGAAATTTTGCGGACGCCGAGTCCTCCCATGCGAATAGGAAGAGTAGCTTGTGCCCAAGCTCGGTCGTCCAAAGCCACATTTAAAATTGACGTTAGAGTATGTCTGATAATTTCATCCATTTTGTCCAAAAGGGGAGTGTGCTTCCATAAAGGGGAAGCACGAAGGAAATACGTTAATTTTGGACTGAAACAGCAGTAACGAATTATTGTGATGGCCGAATGTATGTTAATTTCGAGCAATCTTTCCGAAACATCATTGAAATTTTGAATTTTTTCCTCGATAAAATCGGGAAAAGAATTTTCAAAGATGGGAGACCCAAGGAGACGAAGAGAGCTTTTTTCTGTAATTTTGATGCCGGGGGCTATGGCGTTAAATTTTGATAGAGTCTGTTGTCTGTCGGTACTGTCCGCTACATAAATTTCACATTTTGAAAGGTTGAGGTCGAGGCCAATGGAACGAAGTTCATTTTTTAGGAAATTTAGATCTTTTAAAACAGAATCTACATCGCCCCCCAAGGTTCCATCATCTAGATACCAAACGTTAAATTTGGAATTTAGCTGTCGAACAATTGGGTGAATAGCTAAACTAAAAATCACTGGCCCGAGGGGGTCACCTTGTTGACAGCCAACAGCAGATTCCAAAAGGTTGTCCCGATACAGTAATTTAGATGGGTATCTGTAACATTACCAAAGAAAACTATAAATTTGGGGTAATTCTTTTTTAGTTTCTGTTAACAAGGTGTCCCTATTCACTGAATTGAAGGCGTTCTTTATGTCAACCTTCAGGATGACCTCACCTTTGCCAGAATTTAGGTAGGTCGACAAAGCGTGTACGGCAGCCTCGCAGCCCCCTTTAGAGCCGTATCCAAGCTGCAGGGGCTGAAATTTTTTCGAAACAGCCTCACCATAAAATTTACAGCAAATCTTGGCTGCCATACGACGGTAGGTAGTTCCCACGGCAATGGGACGAATTCCGCCATCCTTTTTGCGCAGGGCACATAGATTGGCCCCGTACAGAACGTCGATGACGGACTCGTTTACCTTGCCGGAGAGCATAAGGTTAATAAGAGCCGTAAGCTCCTTCAAGAGCAACTCACCAGCCTCCCCGGCGCCTGAACATATTAAGTCCTTTAGATGCTGAGGACTTAGGCCGTCAAGGCCACCTGCGGAGCCGCTCCGGAAGGAGCAAACGGCTATGACCAACTCTCCACCTGTAATGGTGAGGGAATGCAAGTCCGAATCAGGAGGGTCGGGAAAGGAAAGGCCATCCGTTGGGGCGGGGTGTTTGGACTCCAGAGCCGCGAGTGTTTCTGGAGAGCACGGTGCCACCACATCGCTGCTAAAGAGA
Source organism: Lycophotia porphyrea (assembly GCA_950005105.1). Lineage (NCBI taxonomy): Eukaryota > Metazoa > Arthropoda > Insecta > Lepidoptera > Noctuidae > Lycophotia > Lycophotia porphyrea. The sequence continues at coordinate 15,494,403 of OX465406.1, forward strand.
ATCCTGGCTGCTCCGCTAATGTCACCTTCCCCTAACTTCGTTTCCACCAGGTGGGATATACCTCTTGAGGGCGTATATCTCTGTGCCGATAATTTTGTGTCTAAAACTTGAGCCGAAATATTACAATTTGTTAAATATTACAAATATTACATTCAAATGTTCGGTATGCCTAACAAAAACATATATCCTAATTTGATAGCTAAGTACTAAAGCAAGCACTACTTAAGTAATCACTTGGTAACTTGGATTACATGAAAGCGGCGGCTAACCTTTGGAGCAACTTTAGTGTTCAACAATAAAAATAAACGATAAAATCTTTACTTAAACTGAGAGTACCTTGGTACTACATACAATATATGTGTATTCGTATGTTAACGCTTAGGTACTTACTGTATATTTAGTACCACAACACAAGATTTTGTTTTAGGGTTACCCAAAAAAAAGGTTCCCGGATAAACTATATTTACACCGTCTAGCTGTGGGTGTCGGGGTTGCCTTATTTAGCTACACCAAATAGAATACTTTTATTGTACGCCATGAGATCTCCAGGTATGTTTTATAAAGCTCAACAGTTGTGGATGCATTCAAATTCACGAATTCTATATGTTCATAGCTGGGACACCTCCGATGTTCATAGCATATTTATAAATTTACTGGCTGATTCCTAGTACTTCAGGTCGAGAGGTTATTTTCTATAAGGACCTGAAATATCTAAATATTCTATTCAATTCAACGAATTTGCCAGGTTGGTCGCAACAACGAAAACCTGCTCAGGTGGAGATTCATTAACGACTCTACCCTGGAGTTTAAATGTGGTGCAGTTCCAAAACGATGGGGCACTTCATATCGTGTCCTGTGCTGGACGCATGGACGCTGCTGAAAGCACCAAACTATAAATAGCTCAGTTCTGGGCCGACACCATTTAGATTGCCATCGACGCGCTAAGAAGAAGAACGAATTGAACTCTGAATATTTTACTATTAAACACATACATCCATTTCCCACAAGACTAGACAACTACAGATGGCCTCCTGCTACGATCCCTGCGTAACTCCGTTTGCTTTAAAAGCATAAAAAAAATCATACATGCCAAACTGCAGAAACAATTTTTCAAAACTACAGTTCTTTCATAAATAACTTTAGCGGTCACTAAGACATTAAAAACCTATCCCTAGATAATCTCCTAAATCAGCCGTACTTAACTATACTCCCGGGGTATAAACTAATACATAAATACTTTCTACTAGGTACTAGCGAGCTCTCTCAAGAGCACTACATGTACAATTTATTCGACAGTCCGTCTGTACTGAGCGGAGTTTTATAGTCTTGAAATACGATGCTTTTGCACTTAATGGTGGACGCTGATCTTAATTCTTATGTTTACAGTTGGTCTCTTATGTTATTGAATGTAAACAATAAACATTAAGATTGACATTAACTACCACAGGGAGGTATGGCAGAGTAAGGAGCTTCACTGCCGCTTTTTCATCGGCATCTGGCCTACCTATCAGCGTCCGTAGCCTGGCTACGTTCTGTAAACCTCTGAGGAGAAACAGAATCTTTCATCTGTGCAATTATGGATGAAGCTATGATAACGAATAACACCGAAGATTAATTGTGAAGGACGGTATACCCGAAGTGTATACTTTTCCTTAAAATCTGTACGTATATTGAATTATGGTCTCTCTTTCCGACTCAATCAATCTCTCATCAATACATCAAAGCGTCGTTGTTCCGTAGCGCGAACCCTTTCCGTCGCATTTACAGAATAATTGCGTTTAGGTTATATGAAAGGACCTGTTAGGGTTGACCGTGAAGTGTCGAAGTCCAAATGGAAACGTTCACGATTTGGACATAGAAATTACGCGCGAAGCCTCGATAAAAGGATGGCAGATTTTCAGATGACTTTTAGCTAGAGCTGTTTAAAAAGAGCATGCATTCAACATAAGCGAATAGTCCGAGTATTGCGAGTCGCGTTAGCCGGACTGAAGCGAGCTGTTAATTTTTATTTTATTTTATTGCATACAGCACTTTTTAGGGTTCCGTACCCAAAGGGTAACTAACGGGACCTTGTTACTAAGCCTCCGTTGTCCGTCCGGCGGTCCGTCCGTCTGTCTGTCAGCAGACTGTATCTCATGATCCATAATAGGTAGACAGTTGAAATTTTCACCGAATGCGTATTTCTTTTGCCGTTATAACAACAAATAATAAAATGAAATTAAAGGGGGCTATGTATGAACGTAAACGAAGCCAAAGAATAACATTAGGATCGTAGCAGGTGGCGTTCTGTGGTTTCTGTCTACCCCTATAGAAAATACTATGATGGTACGGAACCATTCGCGTGCGAGTCCGGCTCGCCCTTGGCCGGTTTATTTAACCGGCTCAAGCCGAATCTGCGTCCATAAATGTACTGACTTCGGAATTCATTTACCTTACAGACTTCTACGCTTAATTAACAAAAAATACTAAAACCCTTTAATACTGATATCATAGATATTTATAAAAAATTGTACAAAACATATTATTTCCGCGTAATTTAAAACTGTATCTATTATTAATGTGTACAAAAGGTATTTCACAAACACACACAAATAGGCACAATACGTAAAGGGTACAGTGGTTACGTGCGCGCGTAGGCTCTCGCGCTGATATTATCGCAAATTGGATTTGTTTAGTAATGTCAATTGTTGTTCGTAGTTCAGTCAGATTGCCAACATTTGTAGTCAAAGCGTTATGATATTATGTGCGTAGCTTATCATTTTGGATAATTTTGTGGGTAATATTTACATGAAGTTCATGCTGCATGAAGTTTTCAACAAATATATGGCTATAACACAAAAAGACCATCGTGAAAAAAAATCAACGGGTTGCACTCCGGGAATGCTGGAAGAAGTGAAAACTTGAAACAACGCTATCTATCTTAAATATCAGAAATTTCAATAGCTTTCTACAAGAACGAAAGATGTCGCTGCCGTAGAAAAACACGAAACAACGCCATCTAGCTTAAACTACACGCACACAAGCGCCCTGCGCCGCAGATTCTATCTGACGATTTGACGCGAGTTTAACAGGTTTTACTCATCCCAAAAAGTGCAAAACGCCGCTAAAGAAATTTTCTCTTCAAAAATTAGAATTTAGTCAGGACGTACATACCTACGAGTAGTACCTATTAAATAACCCTGAGGATCTGCGGTCGGTTCTTTTGCTATAGTACAGATCAGGCCAGCAGGTACGGACAGCTTGCGGTCCGCCTGGCGCCTGGACACCGGGCTCATCATTCTGTATAGTATCCTGTCTGGTGTGCGAGGCGCATTCGTTACTTGTTCTAATCAAATCTAGAAAGGATTTTGACCTGCGGTGGAACAATCAAGAACTAGCATTTGATCAAGAATCAGCCAGGAACCTACATTTTCAATAACGAAGATAAATTCAAAATCTATACTGATATATTAGAGAGGTGTTTGTTTTTAAGTTTGTAGATATGTAATCTTCGAAACTACTGACTCATCCGATTTCGAAAATTCTTTAACTTACGGGAAGCTACACTATCCCTGAGTGTTATCTAGACACATAAAACGTTCCCGTGGTATCATTTCCGTGAACATGTATATGGAAATCATCATCATCAACAGCCCGGAATCACCTACTGCTGGGTATAGGCCTCCTCTTTTTTCTGCCACACTTCTCGGTTCTGTGCGTCCCTCATCCAGGTGTATCCCGCGACTTTGACGATGTCATCAACCCAACGAGCTTTAGGACGGCCCTGGTTTCTATGGCCTACCTAACCTAACCTTGGCCACCATTCGGTCAAAGCCTTGCTCCATCGGCCTTCTCCGCGTCTAGCAAAGTATCCTGCCCAAGCCCATTTGAGGCATTCCGCCCGGTCCCCGACGTATATGTAAATACCGCGATCAATGCCGCGAGCAAATGCTAGTCTTTCATAAATCACCAATCTTAATCGACTATGCAAACTTTATTAAAACTACTTTCTTTTAAAACAACTGTTTTAATTGAATAAATCCAATTAATATCGCTAGTCCTCTCAGAGGCGCCGAGGACCGCACTCCAATCTATTGTAATGCAATAGAAACAATAAGTTTTTAATTGAAGAGTTATCTTTACTAACTCGGTAGAGATAACTCTGCTATTAAAAACTTATAGTTTTTATCTTAAACTCAAATCGATTTGGTTTAAGTATTTACTCTAGATCGTGAAGACTGACGTCTGACAAAAAATATATTCGGGACTCGGCACAGAAGGGCGGCAGCATTAAATATTATGCAGAAATATTGTAAAGTTGTAATTATATAGAATTCCAACTAATGACTGCACGGGCACGGAATAATTACGGCAAAAAAACAGTATTAGTGGAGGGAGCACAACTAGTCAAAAATTTACCAGAATATGTAAAGAAGTGTGATAATATTAACATATTTAAGAGTAAACTAAAACAACATGTATGTACCCTACAACGACGCCACCGCCTCAGAGGCAAATATTATATTATTATTTAGAAGTAACTCTGTATCTTATTATAAGTTCTTATGAGAATTAAAAATGTCTTTAAACGTAATTAAAGTTTGTAAATTTGGATGTACCTAAAATCTATCGATTTTTATGCTAACGGGAAGCTGCATTAAAGGTTCCCGTGGTATAAATTGTGTGCTAAAATTGCGTGAAAGAGTAAAATACATCCATCCATCGATCAGTCTCACAAACTTTCGCATTTATACTATAAAAAACAATATTGAATAAACTATGTCTGCAGTTAAAAACTAAAAAGTTAATCAACCTCAACACAACACAGGTGTTATACATTATCTAACGCTAGTTCTAAAAACACAGTTTCTTCGCACACAATATATATTCGCCCAGTTTCAACTTTTTATTTTGTAACAAAACTAATTTAAATGTTGTAAAACTAGCTTCAGATTGAGCGTTTGTCTACAACTTGTACTTGAAGTATTGAATAAGGAAAGTTGTGGAAATCAATTTCTAATCGGAAACTCAATTATCTTGAATAATAGTTACTTCTAAACTGACAGTTCGATCACAAGTGAAAGAGCTTAAGTTATAGTTATTTGTGAGGTGAGAGTCCAAAAAGGAGTGACTTCGATAACGCTCTTCATCATGATTCTGACATTAGGTACCTCGAATCCACGACACGATTGCTGGCAGACAGCAAGAGTATGTTAATCTATATTTTTATCCCTTCGTATAAGTTACAAACCTCAGTACCTAACACTGTGCTAAATGTACTTGTAAGAGGAAACCACCAGTAAGGGATCAGAAACCAAATTGATTGCTTAATATCTCTCAAAAACAAGGAGTAACCATAGAAACCGTCAACTTAACGCGTAGCTTTCAATAGAATATGCGTCTCCTACAAAGAGATTTAAAAGCCGATCTCGATCATTTTCGAATTTAGCATAATGCTACTTATCGACGGTTAAGAACCAATAGTGTCTATCTCAGTTTTTTACGTCTTTCACTTTTTAATGCAGGTAGATTTAAAGTTTAATTTGGCTTGGCCTACTGAGGCACTAATCTCAAAATTCACAAAATTGTTGTACTTATTGAATGCACCTCGTACAACAATTTTGTGAATTTTGAGATTAGTGCCTCAGTAGGCCAAGCCAAATTAAACTTTAAATCTACCTGCATTAAAAAGTGAAAGACGTAAAAAACTGAGATAGACACTATTGGTTCTTAACCGTCGTTATGCTACCTGACAAGCAAGCGTATTGTACTAGATATACCGACTTGTTACAACAGTACAAGTCTCTTTGTCCAGTACGATACAGCAACCAACAGTAGATTACCATTTCTTCGTCTTTTGCTGCTAAATATTTGAATGGCATCTTAGAAGACCAAAGGTCTCCTAAGATGCGTCACAACACTATCTTTCATTCTCAATGCAGTTGCAGATACTTGATATAACAATAGACAATATCAATAGTATAAAGACGGCTGCTGGCTCGGACAGTTGTTAGCATAACTACTATTGGATATCCATTGGAGAACAAGGCGCTCCTTGAAACACCGACGTAGACTACAAATAAATGTTTTAATAAATACGTTTCTAGCTGTAGTTGAAATATTAATATTAATTTCTGCCATGGCTATGCCGACTTTAGTACTAAATCTGGGCAATCAACATATACCATGAATCATAGACGATGGAAACCACTGAACATCGAAATCGAATTAGTAGAGATGTGTGGAATATCTTCATCCTCCATAGAAGAGCGGAGCTCGTGGCTAAATAATAATAACCTCATGGGTCGATCTTCAAGGTTAGCCGCGCTTGTCGATCCGTAGATGGGTGACCATTCATTATGTACCGAGTTTCCTGCGTGCCTTGGAAAGCCCGTTAAGCCGTTGGTCCCGGCTGTCATTTGTAGACCTTTGACATTCGTTACAGGTAGTCAGTAGCCCGAAAGTCTGACAACCAGTCTTAACCAAGGGGTATCGTATTAGGGCTGCGGGTTTGTTTGAACGAGATACCGCAGCCCTGGAACACAAAGGGCTAGGTAGGAACATGGATGGGTTTTATTCAGAACAGGTCTGACACTCCCTTCCGCTCCGCCCAGAGCGGGAGAAGTCATTTGATCATTTCACATCCGAAAAAAAGGGGTATCGTATTACCCTGTACCAACTGTTGTGGAGGTTGGACAGGCAGTCACTCCAAGTAAAATCCTTCGACCATGCGGGTGTTGTACCCAGTAGTTTACCGTCAAGCGGTCGATGTCGGGTTTCTTGAATAACTCGAAGAACATGATCTAAGATATCTCAGTTGTTTTTATGCGGTGGTTAAGAAGACGCGATTTAAAAAGATATTTAAAAAAAAAACCGAAGTATTACTCTGAAGAGATAAAAGTAGATTCTGCAAACCTTGAGAACTGAATGAAGTTATCACGTAAGGATCATTTCTTGAAAAAACAGAAGACGTTGTTCATAATCCTCTTTCTCTTTAGCCCGTAATCACTGCTGTACGCATTGAGCCATGGTGTCTATTCAACATATTGATTACCAGCCCACCTAAAGATTGATAACTACACCTCTCATGTGAATGGGCCGCAGTGAAGACCCCTGCCCTTTGGTGATCGCTGACCCAAATAGGAAACCATTTAATATTGCTTGACCTATGATACAGGTGCATCGAAGTAGTTGGCTATTTATCAATGTGTAGATATGACGGAATTATCGTATAGCGGGGTGAAAAAGCAGTGAGTTTGGGTTTGACGTAATGTGTCATCAAAAAGCACAGAAATGCGGCCTGATGGAAATGGAGAAATATTTTTCATTTTGACCTAATTTCTATCAAGTGAATCGCAGGTATAGGAAACCAATCATCGGCGACTCGTTTTTTGCAATTGTACGCGGTTATACGTTGTGCATTTTGGTAGGTGTTTTAAAATATAACTGGCCCTGTATTGGTTCACTTATATTATGTACTCGAATATTAAGTAAATTGCAGCAATAAATAAAAGTTGTCAAACAAGTTTTCCTTCAAAAATTTTTGATTATTGTTACAATCAATCTAAGGAAAAGCAATAAAAGAAACACAAGATAAATTTCATAAAAGTCAATTAATTAATATCAAGTGTTTGTTTCTCATTCATCTACCAATCCGCACTGGGCCCGCGTGGTGGATTATAGCCCATTCCCTCTAATAGAGAGGAGGCCTGTGTCCCAGCAGTGGGAACATTATAGGCTGATGATGATGGTGACTGTTTGTTTAGTTGAGGAAATTAAAAGTAAGTTATGGTAAAACAACCAACTAATAAGTAAGAAAGAAGGCCAATAAATTAAAAAGGAAATCACTATTTTCAATCTTTTCATTTTTATGATAGGCTCTAAAGTCTGCTTGCAACACAAGTTACCTCTACTAAATACTTCAGAATGAAATAAACGAATGAATCACAAATAACCTACTTGTAGACTAAGGGGAAGACAGCCAGGGGGTGGGAGTTCGGGATGGAGAGCATTAGCTCTCCATCCCGAACTCCCACCCCCTGGCTGTCATAGCCTATTAAGGCTATTCATTCAACCGAACACCACACGGGCGGGTGCTCACGACCTGGCCGATTGATATCTAGACCTATCGGGTTTTTATATGAACAAGTTATTCAGTTAGTGAAAAAGATGTATAGTTTGTAAGTAGGGGGTAATCTTCAGAACTGCTGAATCGAATTCAAAAATTCTTTCACCAATGAGAAGCTACATTATCACCGAGTTCTCTGAACACACCGGATATATTTAGAACGTTCCATTACGCGAGCGAAGCCGCATGCATAAGCTAGTGATACCTAATCATGATCGTTGTAGTCATTTCAAGTTTTTCTTACGTCTCAATCCTGACCGTTTCTTCCATATGGGTTATCTCGTAACCCTGGCACTCTTAATTCATTATTCATCCATAAATAGCCATAATTCAAAATTCGAAAATAACTCTGTCAGTCATTATGTTCACGTCTTGGCTAAACAGCTTTCGACGATATTTGGCACACAGATAGGTTATGACCTGATTTAGGAAATACGATACTTTGATCGAGGTAGTAAATTATTCTTCTTATTCTTTATTACATACAAAAAAAAGAGAAATACACACAAAATTTTATGTACAAAAAGCTTGACCCAGAATTGGGTTTTCTTACAGCAAACGTTACTTCGAATTATCGAAAGATAATTTTCGACACTTCACGTGGGTCGTGGCAAAATCTAGTTATACATAAAAAGTAAATTCCTGACTCACTAACTGACTCATCAACAACCAGCACACAGCCCTTGGGGCTAGACATCTGAATGTATTCGACAACTCTACAGGATGGGAAATACAAGGTGAGGGGCGACGCTGAATAAGTGCTACAAAGCGGCTACACTGTGCCCCCGATACAAAAACCACCCTTATTATGGGATTATTTATAATTTTAATAGATTGCTTTTAATACTTCGACTCCCACTTGTCCGGTTTTTTAAGTATTGCAATATTTGCTGTGAGCTCTTATGTCACTTAAAGATGTGATTGAACAGCTGGCCACAGTGGCCACATCGATCGAGTTGCTTGCTGCATACTTTATAAGCTTAATAATGGATTGTCAAAAGAAAACTGTTTTTTTTTTTCACCTAACTCTATGAGATATGATCGATAAATATTGCTTTTTGTTATGGTATTTTGTTTTTTATTCTTTTGTTTGTAATTCTATTTTTAATTATATAAGGCTCAGTGTTGGTATAAAAATTTCTTCATAACATTTTGTTATCGTTTCATTCTGAAATTAACATTGTTCCCAAAGTTGAGATTTATACTTTTCTACACAACGGTGTGAGTGAAGGACTGCGGGACTGTTCGAAAGAGATACCGCGGCCCTGGAACACAAAGGGCAAGGAAAGAACATGGATGGGGTTTAGTCAGTACAAGTCTGACACTCCCTTCCGCTCTGCCCAGAGCGGGAGAAGTCATTTGATGATTTTCAATCCGAAAAAAACGAAAAAAAGGGTGTGTCTAAAAAGGTTAGCAAGAGCAAGCTTTTTTTTTACAAAAAACTAATATTGAGAGGAGGAATGAAAGACGACACTTGCGTAGTACCTGCCTACCCACAACCGGCGTGATAGTATGAACGTGGATGTAAGTACTGAAGGATCCTAGTAGGTAGGGGGTAGGCAGAAACCACAGAATGTCACCTCTTTCTATAGTTTCTGCCTACCCCCATGGAAAAAGGCGGGAGATTATGTATGTATGAGTAAAACGAATACCTAATCACCTACTCAATGTTCACAGGTGTCCTACTTTCCGTAGTCGTAACACGTTTTAATTAGCAATTACTATGTTCCCCGCGAGGGCTTTTACGTGGAACTGAAGTTATTACCAGTTCCTCGCTTTCATTTGTTCAATATGTCGTACATTTGGAACGCCATTTAATTTTCGTTGTTTAACAATGAATACTTATGAACTTATTACGTTTTGTGTTTATTTATGTTGAGTTAGTTATGATAATACAGAGTAAAACCGAAATATCAGAAAAGCAAATAGTCATTTGTGTGTCAGAGTGGAATATATGCAACTTAAAACTGTTGAAATATGCATCATAATTACTCGAAGTATGCATCATAAATGCTGGAAATATGCTATTTGAGTTTACATGCTTAATTTACGGGTATCAACATCTGGCTCATTTGCGCATTTGTCACAGTTAGATACAGTTTAAATTAAAGGAAACATGCTCGAAATATGCATGATCAGCCGATTTTAGCTAAAATACGCATTATCTTCAAAAACAGGCAAATTATGGAAATCCATATGCAAATTTAAATTTACATTTGCATATAATCCGATCTCAAGTCATTAGACTCCTGAGAGCCTAGACCAAGAGACTATGTATCGGTGATAACGACGATGACAAGGTAAAACTTTTATAGGATGGGAGCTATCGAAAAGCTTCTCTCAGTTCTATTTAAAGTTGTTATAAAAATACAAATCGCTTTCAAAGCGATTGCAATTTGAGATGGTGTTCTAACCAGTTTTATTCTCAATCGTTATCTAACCTTAGTAACTCACCACTTGATTCTCCATGTTGCATCCATCATTATCGACAACTTCACAATTCACTCATCACATAGATTGTTTCACCCACTGATCACAAAACCACTTCAAATTCATTAAAACTTTGATTTAAACAAACTTTTATTCAATCTAAATCATCCCGCGAAAGCTGCCGAACTTTGCCGAAGTTGAAGATCTGTTTTCAAATCGGGCCCGTTAATTGGTCGGTCAGGTCAGACTGTTCGAAATTCGAAACACACTGATTAGATTAGGTTCGTTATTAATAAAATAAGAACAAAATAAATAACTTATAGTGATTAAGCTTTTGTAAACATTTCATTTAAACGTTTTAACGATACAATGACATTGTTAAAACAAACTTTTAAAGCTTTTATTGAAGACAGTTTCTATTAATAAATGTCATTCAGTAATGTCAGTAAATCACTTTGTCAAACTTTTTTAAGTACACTCACAGAAAACAAAACCTCTTTTTCAAATCCAAATTAGAACCATTAAAAAGAAAAAAAGGCGAAAACTTTTTGCTCGTCACAAAAAAAAAAAGAAAAAATTCAAAATTGTTCTGAACTCGTTTGGAAGGCTCGCGAAGTCGTGTGTAGTAGTGACGATAGTTCAGAAGGGAGGTGCGGCCGGGCCGCGGCGGTCGCGCCGAGTGGCTGACCGGTGGCCACTTTTCACCCTTGCGTTTTGGGGCGCCGCGAATGGTGTAGGCTATAAGCGGTAGCGGGTATTAGACAGATATAATGTTCTTTATTATATGCGTTGTATGGTGCACATAGTACATATATTATACAGTAGGTACGTGTTGTATGAATTTTAGTAAATAGTATGCTTTTACTATAGTCTGATTAGTAAATCGAACTTCGGTGTAGGTGCTTCAAAGAAACATTTCTAGTTTTGAGAAACTGAGTTTCCTGCGAGTTAGAAAGCTCGAATCCTGAGCATTTGGCAGGAGTTTGACAGGTGTAATAAAGCATGAAGAAGTTTTTGGACCATGGACACTAAATGGATCATAGATCTAAATGACCTATCGGATTTCGGTCTACCTAACCCAACGTGTCTAACTAGAAATAAGGGCATGTAAAATTAGGCTGCATTTTGAACAGTATTGTATTTACCAATACTGGAAAACATGCCTGTCTCTTTCCGTCACATAATTTTCCTAATTTCTCTCTCTTTCCATAAATTTTTCTTCTCAATTTTTGAATGCTCGCTTCTTCTCCTCTCTTGCACCCGCGTGCGTCACCAGGCATACTCGATGACGTGTGTCTGTTTGTCCTCAGAACAATAACGCTGATTGGTGGGTCAACTTCCCCGCGTGACGTCAGCACCAGTACTTACTGCGCTCGTCTTGAAGATGATTGGTCCGTTGATTTGATGGCACAAGATAAGGTTTCGTTACAAGGCTTGATTGTTTTGTTAGGGGGGCCGTAAATTTGTGAGTGTTCGTGTATTATATGGGGGTCAAGGTTGGTAGTGATTATGGGTGGCGCTACAGGTTGTGGTTTTGGGATTTGAACCTGCACATGCTTGTGTTAATAACCGATGCCCTATGCCTATCTAAAATCATAAATTGTGACCACTCTCATTTTTGGCTGTCTCTAGACAGATTGCAAGTCTTATTACACACTATACAGGGTGTAAACAGACTCTTCACGAAGCCGTTAACCAAGCATTATGTACATCAAACTAAGTGACTTTACGCAAAAACTTTTTGTTGGGGTGAAAAATCACGTTTTACGGTAGAACGCAATGTAACGCATTCAAAACCTTGAGCTGATGGATGAATTGAATAGTACGGGAGTCGTGAAGGTGTCTTAAGTAAAAAAAATACATTAAAAACATGTATTTAAAAAAAAACTTGTGAAAAAGTTGGAACTTTGACCCCCAATATCTCCGTAACTAGAAGGTTCCCAGGTATGGTCTAGAACAAAAAAATGATCGCAATGATGGGGAGAACAAGTGCCTTTCGGCTTCGTTAAGAGTCTGTTTACACCCTTTATACGAGTCTAACATGTAACTCTAAAGGGTGTAAACAGACTTTTAACGAAGCCGAAAGGCACTTGTTCTCCATGTCATTGTGATCATTTTTTTCCATTGTTTCCCAGCACTAATTTTTGCGTAGTTACTTAGTTTGACGTACATAATGCTTGGTTGACGGCTTCGTGAAGAGTCTGTTTACACCCTGTGTTTGTCTATCACGACTTTACGTCTGGACGAATCCCGATGGAATTTGGCATACAGGCAGCATACGAGTTGAGTTAACTGATCTTCAGCCGAAAGCTAATCGTTTCGTTTGCAATTTCTACATATTCTTTCGTTCACTATGACATGCTAGCGTGAATGGTCACGTCCTTGGGATCCCCTGTTCAACCAACATACGGTATGATTAGCGACCCGTATAATAGCAACAGTTAAACAACTAGGTCATCGATAAGCCCTAGATTTCACCCGCGATGACTAGTTATTAGGATATCACATGCGAGCCCCGTAAAAGTATCGTTTGACTCCAAATGAACCAAGTTTTTCAGCAATTTCATTCGGTTAATGTTTGGGAAAATAGGTGGGTGTAGGCTAACAGTCTCTTAATCTCTTTTTCCAAAAATATACGAGTATGTTAGGCTTTCAGTTTAACCGGATGCAGCTGAACACCAGTATTTTACATGGAGCGACTGCCTATCTGACCTCCACCAACCCAGTCATCTTCTCGAATCGATGAGTTAGATTTTGTCCGACCAGTACGTGGCGTCCTGGACAGCTCTGTCGTTTGCCTCATTCAAGCCCTGGAGGGTGCAATTAGTTGTGCACGACAGGCAGCAGAGAAAGTGCGGCATATCCTGTGTTGGATCTCCATACTCGCATTGTGTCTGAGATGGATCATTTGTACCCCATCTGGCCGAATTGGATCGGCAGCGGTCAACTTAAGCACGCATTAGGGGGTTTGAAAAGAGCCTCCCCGACTGGCGTTAATCTTAATCGAACTACGATTCAAAACGCCCGGCGCACCCTGGGCAGCTAGCACTCGGTAACGTAGTCTAGCTGACTAATCCTTTCACCACGATGACTCAAACTCAAACCAACCCAGTTACTGCGTAACACCATGGTAAGGCGCCTGCCTCATTGCCAACCATTAGAAAAAAACGAGTAGAGCTAGCAACTAGTAACAAGTTGTTGTTAGTGTGTTGAGAGAGAGCTCAGTCAGGGATCAACTGGTGATATAGGATTTTTTTACTGAAAAATTAAGAAACTATTTCTTATCGCTAAGACTGGTTGTCAAACTTTCAGGTTTCTGGTTAGGTACCCAAACTCAAAGCATTTATTTCAATTAGACCATAATAGGCACTTAGAAAAAAAATAAACAAAAAAAACGATAAAAAGCCTGAGACGACTGTCAAAGATGTACAAATGACAGTCAAGATCAGCGGCTTAACGAAGAAGTATCGATAAGTAATGGATGACCACCTAACCGGACCGACCTCGGTAAGCTCAACCTGGAGAACTGACCCAAGCGGCTCTTATTCGTTAGCTACGGGGCTTGAGCCTAAATAATTATGAGTCTACAATTCTAGATACATCATTGAACAAGATATGACAGTCGTAATGCGTTTAAATAGCCTCTAAAAGTGGTGTTAAAGAAATATTTATCTCTCGCAGCCTAGCCATAACCGTGTTCAGGTTTGGTAGGTAATCAACGAAATCCTGCAGAGCTAAGTCCCAACTTCAATCATTTTCATCACAGGTTATTTACTAAATGCAGGTTAAATTACACGTAACTTCGCTTCGCTTAGAAAAACATACTGCATGCAGAACAAAGAAATCAATTAACCAATAACGCCGACTATTTAATCCGCATGGACAAAATTCCATTATATCCCTCGGTACTATTTCCAGGAGTGCGACAACGCTATACACCCTGTATAGCTCTATCCCTTTCCCACATAGTGACATGTCAGGTGCAGGGGTGTCCAAGTTTTTGATATGCGCCTGATTTTTTGCCAAACAATTAATTTGTAAAGTTAAATCAGCCTCAGCTATTATATTATACTAGCTTATTCCCGCGGTTTTGCCCGCGTGGAAATCGACAATCACCTACGGGATCATACTTCTGGAATAATAAGTAATCTATGTATAATACTATACCATAATCTATCTGTGTGCCAAGTTTCATGCCGAGTAACAAACATCCATCCATCCAAACGTTCGTATTTATAATAGTTTATGTAAGACATATATTTTACTTTTAAAGTTGAATAGTTACACTGTGTGTAAGAATTCAATTTGATTTGAGTACTACAGACTCACTCGCGTTTTTTTACATTTTTTTTATTTATTTTTTATTAATTTATAGTAATATCCATTAATTTATTATTGGCTTGAGATGGGACACCGGTGACAATAATCGAATGATTCATTAGAAATCTATTTATAGACATAATATTTAATATCAATGTCGCGTATCACGAGCCAAAGCGAAAATCGGGATTTCACATAATTATATTTACAGACACGACGTCTACCTCAGAAAAATCCTACCTACTTATTTACTAGTAGGTAAACACTGCGCGCCATGCGCCCGTCTACGTGAGCTTGAAGACCTATTTGACTCTGATGGGGCTGATTTTGGAAAAACTGTAATACATATATGTCTCATAATTTTAATTGAAGAGAGTGTACACCAATTTTCGAGTCAATCGGCCTAGAGAATATTAAGTTTCACAGAAAATTCGAACCCCCATTTCACCCTATTAGGGGAGGAATTTCGAAAAAACTTTTCTTAGTAGATACGTACTCTTCACAAAGAATACGCCTTTCAAATTTCATTTCTCTAAGACTAGTGGTTTGGGCTGTGCGTTGATATATCAGTCAAACAGTCAGGACTTTGAATTTTATAAGTATATAGAAGATTATTTTTTAACAAACTATTTAAAAACTATTAAATAAACTAACAACAAAGGACATCGAAAAACTCCTCCTCAACGCTGTCAGCTGGTAATGTTCCCAAGAGACTGGCGTTGCCACGTTGTATGGCAACATTTAGCCTCTGGCCAAGGTAAAAGGCAGCCCTTTATTAATTTTAGTTTATTTAATAGTTTCAATTATTGTATAAAGTTAGTTTATCGATATTGAAATAAATTATTAGTCATGAACAAAAAATAACAAGGTGTAAAGAGCTTTCAGTTTTCGCTATGCCGTAATCACAATCCCATGACTGTTATAACTTTTTAAGATTCCAAAATAAAATGTTTATACGTCTATCTCACCGTTTTTATAAAGTCTCTGCAAGGCATCAGCAAAATCTGCTACTCAACCTCATCGCAACCGCCGTGATCCGTAACTAAAATACCGAACATCCTTTAACCAAAATAATTTCAACCAAATCACTTGACAGCGACAACAGATTAAATTGATCAACCTTTCAGAACCCTCTCGGTAATCCCGATAAATCCCGGGAAAACAACACAGTTGCTGATGTTTGCCACCCCTGGCCAGGTGTTTATATTGAGAGCCGGCTGGTGCGAGCGTTTGTTGTTTCTGATATTAAACTTCGTACACCTGCATATGTGGGGGATGTTTGTCGCAGTCTTGTGTAACGGGGATGTAGCGAGATTGTAAAGGTAATATCAGCTTAGATGTTTCACTTTTAGTTCATTTGTGTCTTTCACTCGTGTCGTGGTGGCCCATTTCTTATCTGATTCGTTTCGTTCGTCTTACGCCCCAAGTTGCGAATTCAAACCCAGCAAGTACCTACTAATGTGACATTTTCATAGCCATACGTAAAGTACGTTAGGGTTCCGTACCCAAATGGTAAAACAGGACCCTATAACTAAGACACTTATGTCTGTCTGCCTGTCTGTCACCAGGCTGTATCTCATGAACCGTGATAGCTAGACTATTGAAATTTGAAATAGCCAACTCGCGTTGCTATAGGCTTCAGGCTCATTTCCTTTCTCTACATGAAAAGTGGCCTTTGCCCGATATTCGGGACATTACTGGCTACAAAACTGACAGTGACATGTTTAGACACAAAATGAATTAAATAATATACAAAGTGAACTAATTAAACGTAGTTAAATTTAAGCAACCCACATTTTTCAGTGGAGCTATGCATGTTCTACAAATGAAAGGAAATGAGTGAATTAACGATATCATTATATTCACAATGGGTTCCCGCTATCTGGCAGAATATTGATGCTCCGAATTTTATTTGGCATAACACGCTTGGCATAATTTTCTTTAAACGAATATTTGTAAGGCATAAAAATTATTTAGTATAATTATATTTTGGCCGAATGTTTGTATGTCCGAATTTACAATGGCATACTTTTAAGATGGCAGAATTTTACTTGGCATAATTACCTTTGGCAAAGTTAACATTTCTACCCCGAGAGTGTAATGTAAACCCGCGTAGGCGCGCAGCGGGGGTGAGGCGGCCCGCGGGCTGAGGAGCAGGTGGTTCTAAAGGCGGCTTGGCCGGCCAGCAAGCTTTTTTTTTTTTTTTTTTTTTTTATGAAGGGCAGTTCAATCTAGGGAGGTTGTCGACTGCTTAACCGGGCTTTTCTGTGGATGCCTCGTAATTAAGGCCTCCAGCCCAGTGGCGTGCAGTGGTTCTCCACGGAGGGTAGGCCACGTATACTGACTTCCGAATAAAAAAAATCGCGCAACATTACAGTGTCGTTCTACTTAAGATGACCTTCAAAGTTTATTTCAAATATTATAAATCAATAAAGGTGACTCTTTATTGATTTATAATATTTGAAATTTATTGGGTCTTATAAAGGGGGTCGAAATTTTCATTATTTTTGCGATAGGACACTATTTTCGAGATATAAGCAAAAGAAAAGAAAAAAAAAGACAGTACTGGTTTTGCACCTGAACTCGAGGTGTTGGTATGAATTTTAGTCCATGACAACTAATTTTATTCCACACCTTTTTAATCGCAAAATTTTGGGTGAAAAACGTCAAATTCAGAATAGCAAAATTTGCCATTTTCAATAAATTAATATCTCCGTGCCATCTTAGTGCTGTCACACTAAAATATTAATTTGTGTCACTTAAGTCAATTTCAGAATGGGAAATTGTCGTTTGACAGGAATAAACTAATTTTTGGTGATTTTTAGTCTAATTTAGAGGTATTTGTGACAAGAGAATCGGCACTATTATCAGCGCAAAGTTCACAGATCACCATTTTTATGTAAATAAACAAATAATATACACAACAAATAATATTTACAGTAACTGTACGTTTTGAAACTAATTATTTATAACTTAGTAAGTTAGAAAAAGCAAAAATTCAAGATTGCGATACAAATCACAAAAAACGTAAGACAATTTGAATTTCGCGGGCTACCGTGACCTTACGTCTTGACTTTTGTGGGGCAGCCATTCGTCCAATCACAACAAACGATGGCCGTCTACAGTCCAAGGAGGTGACTCCCATATCTATACATGTGTGCCGTTCATACACGCGAAAATATGCATCAGTATGCGTAAATTTATGAATGCACAGGTAGGCCGTACGACTTCTTGCCTTATAATCGTAGTACTGTGAAATACGTCACACGAGCGCGACAAGTTGCTATAAGTGTTGCTCAGGAGTTTTAACTTTCTTTTTTAATATTTTGTGTTATTTTATTACATAGTTATAATAAATGCATTTGGCGTTGTTGGTAGGGTAGGCTAGGCCTAATTGCCTCTATGGACGGCACGCCGCTGCTCCAGCCAGAGCAACTTACAAACTACACTACAAACTAAGCGACTACGCACTAAGGGCACCCCCTGTGGGGTACGGACCTCGGCTCAGGGCGTCGCTGGGAGAGGACAGCAAAGGGACAGGCTGGATCTGAGTGATATTATTTAGGGGCTGATTTAAGTCTACAGGCTCAGCTGCGCGGGCTGGCTCGAGCAAGGGTCGGGGAGGGCGTGTACCGGGGTTTCGCGACGGGCCTCGTCGGCGAGGACGGAAAGACGGATAACGGCGTCTGTGTTTTGTGAGCGTGCTGGTTGCCCTACTGCTCTCCTGGAGGAGGGTGATGTCGTCGTCGGGGTCAACGAGAGTGTGCCTCGGGCGGCGGATCTGACTAATACGCGAGGGCTCGTATCGGGCGGCCGATGCGATCAGGGGGTTACGGTGCCTAACAGCAGAATCGAAGAAGCGCTTGGCGAGGCTTTTCATGAACTGCTGGATAGTGGGTAATCTAAGATCAATGTGCAGACGATCATTGCGGACACAATAAGGGGCTCCCGTGACTTTACGTAGGAATCGGTTTTGGAGAACTTGCATTTTATAAAGGTACTTTGGACTGGTGTGAGCGAATACGACGCACGCGTACGTCATGATGGGACGGATCACCGCGGTATAAAGGCGCAATTTACACCTAAGAGATAGTTTACTTTTTGCCATGAGCAAAAAGTGGAGTCTACCCATCGCGAAGGAAGCGCGGTTACGAGCTTCCGTGATATGGTGTCTGAAGGACAGATGTTGGTCGAGAACTACTCCTAGATACTTGGCTTGCTTCTCCCAAGGGATAGGCTTACCGTACATAGTGATCGGGCTGGGGGAGGTGCGATTGTTACCGCGTGACGGTTTCGAGTAAAGAACTGCCTCTACTGCCTACTCTTATCGGGATTAACCTCGATTCTCCATTTCCTGAACCAAGCGCTTAGGACGTTGGCTGAGGTTTGGAGGGTTTTGGCGATAGCGTTCTTACAACGACCCGTATAGTAGATGGCCGTGTCGTCTGCAAACAGGGCCAACTGAGCCTTTTTGCTCTTTGGTATGTCGCTCGTGAATAGGGTGAAAATGAGCGGAGAGAGAACGGAGCCTTGCGGGACTCCTGCGCGAATGGGATGAGGGGAGGAGAGAGCGTCTCCGATGCGATAGCGGAAGGTGCGATCCGACAGAAAGTCTCGTAAGATGAGCACGAGACGATCCGGCACGCCCAGTTGGTACAGCTTGTACAACAAGCCGTTGTGCCAGACTTTGTCGAAGGCTTTCGCTATGTCGAAGTACAAAACACCTGTCATCGCTCCGCGCTGGAAGCCAGCGCTCAAATGTTCGACGATGCGGTGAACCTGCTGAATGCATGAGTGTTCGGTCCTGAAGCCGAATTGCTCGTTAGGAATGAGGCTCTTAGCTTCGGCGTAATCCTTGAGTCGCTTATAAATAAGCCTCTCGTAGATTTTGCCGAGTGCGTTCAGGAGACTGATAGGACGATAGCTGGAGGGCTCCGCCTTAGGTTTGCCGGGTTTCGGGATACCGATAACAGTGGCCTCTTTCCATATCTGAGGGAAGAAAATGTTACTCAGGGCGCCATTGAAGATGTCCGCCAATAAAACTATGAGTTGACTGGGGAGAACTTTGAGTACCTTGTTAGTGATACCGTCGGAGCCTGGTGCTTTCCGTGGTCGAAGCTTTTTAATGATGTCGTGCACTTCGTTTGGTGAGACTTCAGGCAGAGGATCATCGGGGTCTTCGACGGGAGGGATGGCAGCCCTACGTTCGACTTCAGCGTTCACCATCTCGAGGTGAGCTCTGTCTACTGGTTGAGAGCTAGGGGAGCACTGAGTTTCTAAACTGTCGGCTAGGCATTCGGCTTTTTCAGAGTCGTCGAAAGCGACGCTCTTGTCGGGTCGGATGAGAGGAGGCATCGAAGCCTGATCGGTGGCACGCATCTTTCTTTGCAATTGCCAGAAAGCGAGGTGGGTGGGCTCGAGTTCATTAATGTCCTTCTCCCATTGGGCGGAGCGATGCTCACTGATGCGCTTCTTTACAGCAAGCTGCAAGGTGCGCATGTGGGTCTTATTCGCGTCGCAGGGAAAAGAGCTGTAGGCACGGATGGCCGCGTTCTTCTCGTTTATCAGTTCACGTACGTCATCGGGAAGACGCCAGCGATGATCACTCATGACTGGGACTTCTCGTGAACAATCCTTCAGCACGGATTGGATGTGTTCTGTAAACGAGTAGATGGCGGTCGTCGTGTCAGCAATTGAGACAATGTGATTGGGGATAGTATCCAGGTGAGGCGACGAGAGGCACTTCAGCTTTTCGCTGACTTTCCTCCAGTCGGTGATCACTTGGTTAGGTGGGGGCTGGCTGGGGTCTGAGGGACCTGAGCGAGGAGTTAAGTGCATGAGCACTGGACGGTGGTCGGAGTTGAGCTCATGGAGCGTTTCGATCGAATGCAACTTGAGGTTGACATTCTTGAGAAGCGCTATGTCTAGGACATCTGCGCGAAGATTGGGATCGTGGGGATAATGAGTGTGCTCCATAGGAGCGATAGGGTCAAAGATGAGAGAGTTCGCTAGGTTGAACACGAGTCGCCCTCTAGGAGAGGTCAACGTGCTGTTCCAGGCTGGGTGTTTGGCATTGAGATCGCCCGCTAAGATAACGGAGTCACTCAAACCGAAGAGGACGGTGAGGTCCTTGGTGAGTGGGATGTGCTCCTCGGTCGAGCCACCGGGAGGAATGTAAGCCGAAATGATGGTGATCGGCGAGTGACCGGTCATGCCGAGCTGACAGATGGAAACCTCAATAAGAGACTCTAACGGGGGGCGGGCAAGCCGAAGCTGCGGTGGTGAGCATTAAAACCATCTGCGACGATAACTCGCGTGAGACCGCCGGAGCCCCGCAGCGCCGGAGCCGTGACAGAAACCATGCTTGCGTGCATGCTGCATGATTGCTTGCATGATGCATGCTTGCTTGCATGCTGCATGATTGCTTGCATGCTGCATGATTGCTTGCATGCTGCATGCTTGCTTGCATGCTGCATGCTTGCGTGCATGCAGCATGCTTGATACATGCATGGTGTATGCTTGTTGGCATGTTTGTATGCTTTTTACAGGGAAATTTAATGAATGATAATAAAAAAACATGCGGAAAGATAGAATAAAACAATTAAAATCAAATTAAATCAAAATCAGAATAAATGAATATCAAATTAAATCAAAATTCAAATTTACAATCAAAATCCAAATTTAAATCACATACAATTAAAATCAAAATTAAAATATCATAGTTCTGCCTATCGATATGAAATTTATGCCAAAAGATGATTCTGACTTACAAAATTATGAGTTTTTACTGGATGACAAATGAGTGTCTGCCGAACGATTTTCTGCGAAATAAAGTTTATGCCATCCGTTACTATGCAAAATAAAAATATGACAAAAAAGTTCTGCAGTAAGGGGTAGACCCATTCACAATATATTGTCGTCTTCGTACGTTACATTCACTCGTGCGGAGCGACAGCATGTAATGATAATTGTAGCATTACAGTCAAAGAAGATCCTATTTATTTACCTTTGTCTAATTACTCTATTTATTTTAATCTAAGTTTAGAATAAACAGACTTAAAATAACAGTAAAAATAGTTCTGATCTTTGTCTGGTATAAAATACTTGTTAATCAAATACCGAGCTGGTGTGGATCATAAGATGTCTAAAAACCAGATTATACCTAAAATAAGAAAGCAACCTTTATAATAACTATGCTTTTTCATTAGGTAACTAGTTTTTAAGTTTAATTTTAGACATCACTATTATGTAAATAATAAAAGAATTAACGTGCAGAAATACACATTTGTTTGCAACTTATCTCTTTTTACTCCAGTTTCTTCTAAATCGGATTATCTTATTTTTAAAACTCCAATAACGGAGTCATTCACTCCTCTCAATGTCAACGAAAGCTTATAACACTTTTATTGTGGTATTGACAAAAACTCTAAAAGAAATAAAAATATTTGAAGCTTTAAACAGATCATTTACTTTTATATTTTAGAAATAAAGGTCTCTTTAAGGCGGATCGCGATCACGATGAAGTTTAGAAGAATAAAGGAGTCTGCCCACTTCACCGTACCATACCATGACCGTGTTAAGAACGTAGCACGGAAAGAAACATGACACGAAGAACTATGCCTACTAGAACGTATCAACAGTGTATTATACCCGTTTATATCGGGTTTATAACGGTCGTCATACCCGTTTATAACGGATTTAGAACAGTCATCATAAGAGACTTAACCTTATATTCTTTTTATTAAAAAGTATAAGACTATGCCGACTAGACCGTTCCGTCACCGTCGCGTGCCATACAGCGTCAACAATAAAATTGTCGGCGAAAATATTTTGCCGGTGCCGATACGCTCCGTGCATGGCGCGCGATGGTGTTGGTTGGTCTAGTAGGGCCCTCGCGATGTGGTACCCGCTGGCAGGGATAGCTCCACCGGATGTACGCCGCGAAGTAGCAAGTCGCATCGAAAAAGGGAAACAAGAACGAGACCACCGCCACCCCCTGTACGGGCATGAACTACCACCTGTACGCTTTAAGAGCCGTAAAAGCTTTTTAAGATATACGACCTCCTTAGTAGACGGTGCGACAGACGAGAGGTGCGAACTGTGGAGAAATAAACATCCCATCCCTCCACATTTCATCAACCCGGAAGAACACCTGCCGCCGGGATACGAACTGCAGTGGCCAATCTGGAAATCCTTTAACCGATTGCGAGCCCAGGTTGGCCGCTGTAGATTTAATCTGGCCAAATGGGGTATCCTCGATTCATCCCAAACAGATTGCCAGTGTGGAGACTCTCTGCAGGACATGCTCCACCTCTTGTCCTGCCCATCCTGCATAACTACTTGCACCTATCAGGATTTAATGGAAGCAAATGTTAGAGCTGTTCAGGTGGCTACATACTGGTCTAATACAATTTGAGTTCATCGATACGAAAAGAAGAAGAATGTAAAGAATTTGTTTTTGTTTGTTTTTACATTCGTAGAACAGAAATGGTATGGTACGGTGTAGTGGGCAGAAT
Source organism: Lycophotia porphyrea (assembly GCA_950005105.1). NCBI lineage: Eukaryota > Metazoa > Arthropoda > Insecta > Lepidoptera > Noctuidae > Lycophotia > Lycophotia porphyrea. Next base: position 15,517,776 of record OX465406.1, read on the forward strand.
CCTTTAGTTCGAAAAAAGAAAATAGATGACCTTTCTTGGGTTCGACGCGTACTTATAAGCTCTGTACGGGACTAGCATCGTCTCGGGTCATTCTCTATCACTCCGATCCCGATCCGACACGATGCCGTTACGATAACGTTGTATTGCAGGATGGAGTGATATAGAAAGTATCCCAAACCACTTCTGTTCAGGCAATGCTGCTCCTGTGAATTGCTCCTAGTGATACGTTGACCTATGTTGTATTAATGGTGTTGTTGCAGTCCAATTTAAGAAACAAAAGGTAAGAAACTAATTTCGAGAAGAACGCAAAAGATTCCACTGGAGGAATCACCCATACGTTGTCAACAACGTATGGGTGATTCCTCCAGTGGAATCTTTCAAGGCAATAATAGTGGCGGCTTAGATCTGCTTCTATGGTCCTCGTCATCTCAGCCCCGGATCACCCTCTTCTGGGTATAGGCCTCCCCTTTCTTCTGTGCACTTCCCGATTTCGGGCGTCCCTCAACCCGGTGTTTCCCGCGACGTTGATGATATCATAAACTCAATGAGCTTTTCTTTGGCCCAACCTTGAACACCACGCTCTGCTTTCAATTCGTCTATTACCCGTGAAAGGTAAGGTAAAACGGTGTCATGGAGAATGAATGTTTCAGTGTAACTTAACTTAACTTCAGCTTGATATATCTAGGTAGGTAGCGTAATTATTTCAAACGTAGTGATATTCGATGTTTACATGCGTGCAGGTCAAGGGAGGCACATACCTTTGCGTGCTGGCTATACCCATAGAGAACATATTCACTTCATACCTGAAACAAAAATAAAACGGTTAGTAGGTGTTAATAGTTATTCCTTCACGGTATGTATTGGCAATTTGATTCTACATCACCAATGGTGTATGAGAACAGCATGAGGCTCAGTGATGACGGCACCGACTTGCAAGTTGTAGAGTCGTGTGGTCGTACCCAAGCATAAAAAATATACGTATTGGTAAAAAAGACTACTATACTATACGTATTGGTATACGTATATTTTTTTATACCCGAAAATCGATGGTCAAAACGGTGAATAACAACATTGTTATATAAAAAAAATCGAATACATGTGACATCTACCATCTCACTCGTATAGAGAGGAGGCCTGTGTCCCAGCAGTGGGAATATTTTAAGCTGTTTGTGCTTACAATATCTACAATCAGTTCTACCTAAATCAGTACAACTGTATTAAACGATGGGAAGTAAATTATCGCCAGATCTGATTGTGTGTGGCCACCGACAGCTATAATGAAAATTCTTTAATACCGGAGAAGCTTATTGCCATATTTGCCATCCTAGACACAAAATTCCATAACCAGGCGTCTCTATCGAAATACATTGAACTTCAGTCAGGCACAAAGCTGAACATGGGATACCGAAGCTAGCCTAGAGTTAACCAAACAATACAAAAACATTCCACTTTACCTCCCCCTATTGTCAGGCGTTCTATGAATGGACAAATATGTACAGAAAAATATGTATTATATTCCACCCACTGTACTCCCCCCTGCATTGTTCTAGTACCTGTATTCTGAGCTGAAATACCGTCTTAAAAATACTCTGTGGTCGTAATACCGGGTTTTCTATATGGCTGGGTTTAATACCGGCGTCGACTGCAATGGCTATGTTTTATTGACAATATTATGAGTTTGTGAGGCATCGTTTAATAAAAGATTGTCTTGGATTCTCGATGATAAAATATGAGAAAGCAATATGGTTTATTTATGTGACACGGTGAGATTAATATCATATACGTGCGTTTACGTAAAAGAGGCATTATATCAGTTCTTTTCAGTGCCTGAACCGTCTTAAGAAACCAGTGCTAACCTTTATTAACTATGTTGGGATCGGCTTCCAGTCTAACTGGATGCAGCTGAATAGTAAGTACTTACATGAAATGAGTGCCTATCTGACCTGCACAAACCAGTTCCTGCCATAGATATTAGATGTCCCTTGGTAAGACAGGTCGTCAGCACGGGTTTTTGACTATCCAGATTTACAAATGAAAACCGGGGTCTCGGTACGTAATGGACGAACCGCATAAATATCCTTTGACAACGTGGACATACAGATGTACATGAATATCGGCTTTGTTTTATACACACATAACATCACGCCTGTAATCCCCGTAGGGTCAGGCAGAGGTGTACTTAATAGTACACCCACATTTCGCCAGTTATGTTTAAGTTCCATTTAATAGGGGGCGAGCCTGTTTCCATCAACCGGGCACAAATCCAGACTCCGTGGCTGCTACTGAGAAATTCCTGATGGAAAAACCCAACCTCTTTTGTTTTATACTGTTTGAATATAACATAGATAAGCAGAAAGAAATGAACAATTATCAATATTGTCATACAGGTTGTAAACAGAGTCTTCACGAAGCCGTCAACCAAGCATTATGCATATTAAACTAAGTAACTTTACGCAAAAAATAGTGCTGGGAAACGACTTTTTTTTGGGCTGAAAATTCACGGTTTATGGTAGGACTCAATATAATGCACTCAAAACATTGTGCTGATGGATGGATTGAATATTAAGGGGGCCATGGAAGTGTTTACAGTAAAAATCTGTCATTAAAGACATGTATTTAAAAAAAAAAACTTGTGAAAAGTTTGGAACTTTGACCCCGAATATCTCCGTAACTAGAAGGTCCCCCGGTATGGTCTAGGACAAATAATGATCGCAATGACGGAGAGAACAAGTGCCTTTCGGCTTCGTTAAGAGTCTTTTTACACCCTTTATGTGTTAGTAACACACCTAACTCTCCTCTTAAATAGTCAATCAGTTTGTTATTGGTAGTAATCACAGGCAGTAATAGAACGAGTTGTACCTGTGGGCCATAGGACTCCATAAGTACAACTATAAATAACTGCAATATTTAATTATGATTTTATTTCATTTATCTGTAACTAGGAAACCCTTGGTAAGACTGGTTGTTAGACCTACTAGCCACGGACTACCTGTAATGACTGTCAACGATCTACAAATGAGAACCAGGACCAACGGCTTAACGTGCTTTCCAAGGCACAGAGGGAACTCAGTATGTAATGGATGGTCACCCACCTACTGACCAACCTCGACAAGCACCGCTCAACCTTGAAGATCGACCTAGGTAGCTAATATTATTTAACCTGCAGCCCTCTCAAATAACCTGTTATCCACTATGGAAAATAAAGCATAAAAAAAAACTAGATAAATACCTACTCCACACGACATTGGCCCAATATCCTTGATTTATCTATTTGGTTACAGTAAACAATTTCCTTACACGGCAGGACCTCCTCATCATCAGACCCTGACATTCGCGCCGCATCAGGTCATTGAGGACATTGCTAACCACTCGCGAAGGTTGCGCCATCTGTTGTGTTCAACTTAGGAGCAATATCATTTGTCTAAATCTTAGAACCAATAATATCTAGGAATACTTTAGGTTATTAGCGGGTTTTTATTTTTCTCGTAGATTTCATCTCTGGTTTCGATTTTTTTTCAATACCTATTTACAATATTCATTACAATAGTAGAAATCAAGTTTTTATTCAATGTCAATGTCTCTCAAAACATAATCCATACCCAGTGCGGGATGGATATTGTTTTTGGTACCAGGTATTGAAATTAAGATTAGGAGATTATAATAACACAAATTAAAATAAAGATACTAAATAAGACTCTCGTATCGGGTGCTTCACTAACAATATATTAGCTTTAATGGAACTGAGAGGTTAAATGGTCTATTTTTTGTGTTTTTATCTAAATTGGCATAATTTTAAATAGATATAATTGCTATTTAAAATATTAAGCCTGAACAAAATCAAATGGCAATATGTAGGTTAGCTACTGATATTCAGAACAATGTTAATTCTTTTCTGTTTTAATAAATATTACAAAATAACATTATAGCAGAGATACGTTCCTTTTGTGACGTGACCCTTCTTTCGTGATTCTAGGTCAACGGGAACTACCATACAGGTTTTCGACCCAAAACCTATAGGGTACTTCCGGTTGACCTAGAATTGTCAATTTTGGTTAAAAGCAAGGTCTCACAGCACAAGTAAAGGGAAAATTTCGAAAAATATAAAAAAAATTGAAACTTAAGGTAAATTTTGGTACTTACAAGTTTTCGCGAAAATCTAAATTTGGCCATATCTTTTTATCGTGTTGACATTAAAAGAACAACGCACAAAATACAAACTATTCGATTTCAATAAGCAGTGAATGAACACGTACTATGTTAAAAAAAAAAATCCTTCACTTCAAACAATTTCGCGAACGAAAGCATTTTTTAATTTTTCTCTCTTCGTCCGTAATAGACTGTTGTGCTTTTTTTTTAGAAAATGTGGCCAGTCGCGTAATCGAGCCGCCATTTTAATTACAAGCATGGCTGACTGCTCATATTACTTTATATTCTCAATGTGGATTGGAAATGATGGAAATTATGTTGTTAAACTGATCTCTTTCTTTTCAATTTACGGTTTCTTTACATGTGATGACAGAAGACATTGTTCTTTGCCAACGGAAAGAACTTTAGGTTTTAATTCCCTCGTGGAATCAGAAAATATGCGACATAAACGGACCTAGATTTTGATCGCGTTGACTTACATTAAGTATTATTATTGATATCAATTTCAACTTGATACTTCTACAGGTATCAATTTGAAATTGACATCGAGTCATCTCAACATTATAGATATAATCCTAATGAAGACATAATTTAGGGCCAGGCAGGTTGAAAAAGTATTGGTAAAACATTAGGCGTATCTCCAGTCTTTTGGTTAATGGTGTGAACCGAGAAAATCATAACATGCGCAAAAAAAACACTAATGTTGTCGCCGGTGTCGGGAAACGGATATATTATCTACATAACGAGAACCCAAAAACATAGCTCTCCTTTTTGGACAGTCGTGTATAACGAACACCCCAGTCGTTTATCAAGATGACATTTTGATTTTCAAAACATGTGTAATAATTAACTAACTTTTACTCACGACTTCATCCATCTATATTATAGAAATGACCTCACGTAAATGGAACGTAAAGTAGGTATAAAATAGTATCCTTTGTGAAAGTTCCTGGTGAATAATCCTGGCTACTTGGTTATGCATGTGCAAGTACTCGCCACTAACCAGACGAGAACCACCAGAAATAATATATCTGATGGACTACCCGGATGGTGGCATGCCCGACACACGTCAACCGTCCCGTCCTTTATAAAAAGTTCCCGTTAGTTGTTCGTCAACATAACTTACATTCTGACTAACTAACTTCCAATCTAAATAACTTCACTTATTCCATCCATACCATGGCATCACAAACTATCAGTTTCCCCAAAGAGGTCGCTGAAACGTAGCCCGGACATGGACTCTAGAAAATCTACATGAGGCCCATGAAGGGCCCAGTAGAAGCGCCTGTCAAGCTTCTTGCCTTGCCATACTTCCTTGCAGTCATCGGTAGTAAGTACTACAAGTTTGCGCCAGTTCTCTTTAGTCATGATCATGACAGAGGGGTGAGTCCCTTGTCTACTGCCACCAATTCCCGGTACATACCTAGGCCTTTAAAAACAATAACTGTTACTGTTAACAATAAATTTTAATAACAATTACTGTTTCAATAGTTACGAAATCAATCCATCCAAACTTGTGATTATAAAATTATTAATTACCGTATTTCTCATATTAACAAAAAATAACAAATACGCAAGTAAAGTAAAAACAAGCGCGAAATTAATTATAAAAAATATGATTATATATTCAACCTTGTACCTGACACAAGGAATCAACAAATTGGTACATTGAACTTGACCGCATGATACTACCTACGCATACATACATTTTCTTTATACAACTTGATACGACGACTTTGATATACATTGACGGCTTAGCTGGTACGTTGGTCTCGCGGCTACAGTCGCAAGTGCAACTGCTGAGCTGCGGGTCCTAGGTTCGATTCCCGACTCGGGTAAAAAGTGTTATTGGGTGATTAGGAATTTCTCATTAGCAGCCCGGATCGGCAGTTGGCGGTATGATACCCCTGTGCCGTAAGCTGGTAGTCCTGCGCCTGGTCTCTGTCCGGTCGTCTCATCGGACTATGAGGTTGAGGGAAGAGAGAGTGCACCTGTGCCTGCGCGCACACGCGTGCCCTGTAATATCTCCCACGCCGATGGCTAATCTCCGCTGAGATTGGCCGCCATGACCGAAAACGGTCAGGAGTACTATTTTATTAGTAAGTCTATTGCGTACAAAACCAGCAATGGATGATGCATAGTTCGACAGATGGGTATACTTTTTGTTGAGTTTTTCAAAAGTGGTTTTGATACCCGACTTTGGACATTATTTTCAACTGGTTTGGCAAGTCTTTTAAGTTTTATGTATATGCATAGATGTCTCGAGAACCAGTACATGTTTTTGTAGGTATATGTAATTATTTCCTTACTTTTTGTGCGATTTTATCGTTAAACTAATTATAATATGTGCGTATTCACAAATATTTCCTTTGACCTTCTAGCAGGTGCGTGGTTATTAAGAACGGCAGCGGTGTCGCATTTGAGATCTTAGGGGTCTAAACCATCAGGGCTGCGGGACTGTACAGGGCTGCGGGACTGTTCAGGGCTGCGGGACTTTTCAGGGCTGCGGGACTGTTCAGGGCTGCGGTGCTGTTCGAAAGAGATACCGTGGCCCTGGAACGCAAAGGGCAAGGAAGGATCATGGATGGGTTTTAGTCAGTACAAGTCTGACTCTCTTCCACTTTGCCCAGAGCGGGAGAAGTCATTTCATGATTTCCCATCCGAAAAAAAAGGGGTCTAAACAATTACAAACATTTTATAATATATATAATTATCATTCGGTTGAGAAACTAATTTAGTTAAAAACAAATATTCGAATGTTTGTAATGGCAATTAAAATGAAAACATTCTTTGGATTTGGTTATTTCTTGTCAACTTAGCGCGGCTTGCTAAAAACCTACGTGTCTCAGAAACAACAAACTGTTGATAGCCGTCATTCGGCATTGGCACTTTTTGGAATGGGTAAAAACTGTTAAACTCGCGTCAGATCGTCAGATCGAATCGGCGGTGCAAGGCGATTGCACGAGTGTGCGTGTAGTTTAAGCTTGATGGCGTTGTTTCAAGTTTTTTTCTACGGCAGCGACATCTTTCGTTCATGCAGTAAGCTATTGAAATTCCTGAAATTTAAGCTAGAAGGCGTTGTTTCAAGTTTTCGCTTCTGCCGGCACTCCCGGAGTGCAACCCGTTTTTTATACTATACGTTTGCGCCTGAGGTGAACTGATGATGCGGCCTAGAGTGGATCACGCTTGCAAAAGAAAACGATTCTCTCGAACTTTGAATAGATCCAGATTATAATGGCCAAGGAACAGAGAAGCCGACGAAGATGGCCAGGGAAGATGAATCGCGGTACCCAATATCTGGATTGTCGAGGTCAGATAGGAAATCGCTCCATGTGCAATGCTGGTACTTAGTTGCATTGGTTGAGGCTAGGAGTCGAGCTCAGTATAGTTAGGAAAAGGTGACAGATGATTGCATATTATTAGATAGGTAAACAATAAAAAAAAATGTTTGTGTCTCAAACGGTTATATTTATAAATGTGAATGAGACAGCCCCAGTAAGTTATTAATAAAACTTGTGTTGGAGATTGTCTCGCTCCTTCCCTTATTTTATAGTTAACAATATTGAGACTTTATAATATTATATTTAAGTTTAAGAACAACATTTTAAGACCAAACAGAAACAAAGTAGGTAATTAGCAGCTCTGAATAGTGTGTAATTGTATAATGTGAATAAAGACGTGTTTCATGCTGGGTTTGTGTGTGCGCATGTGTGTTAGTGTGTATGTTTACTATAGGTATGCAATCATTTATTCCTCTTAAATTGGCGGATCTATTAAAAATATAGTATAAATAAACTGAATGTAAGTGGCCGAGTTGACAATAATAATCGATTTCCTAACAAAACCCGTCGACATAATCTTTTGGATTTTTGGAATATTTTTGATTGTACTTATCTATTGATCGAAGGTTGTACAGAATTTTTAGTTGACGGCTTCGTGAAGAGTCCGTTTACACCTTGTACGATAAAATGTACCTACCTAAGTTTACCAACAAAATAATTCGAACAGGCTAGCAACAAATTAACTTATAATTATGACACAAGCCCTCCGACTTCCCTCCCAATAACTAGGAACATCCTATTTCACACTGTTAAGGATATAATGTCCCAACACGGGACACCAAAAGAACAATACAAAGTACTTAATGGTTCTAGGTGTAGCGAGCTAATTGGAGGAAATCCATTATTGCACTAATAGAACGGGGAGAATAGAAACTACTGCGTGTTCGCACACAACGACCTTATGAACGTATTATTCTTAATACGCTGATAAAATACATTTATGGCTCTGGTCTAGTGGCCGCAAGCACGACTGCTGATGGTGCGAGGTTCTGGGTTCATTTCCTAGGTCGAGTAAAGGTTTATTGGATGTACATTAGGAATTTCTCAGTAGCAGCCATGGAGTCTGGATTTGCCCGTGCCGGTTGATGGCAATAGTATCTCCTCCTATTACATGGGACTTGAACATTACTGGTGAAACGTAGGTACACCTCTGCCTATAGGGCCTGCCTGCTCTTCAATACAGCCATGGGTTATTAAGTACTTGGGATTTTCTAGACAAATATTATATATCTACTGACAGCGACATAAGGTTAGAAAGAAGTTATTTTTTAACCGAATTTCTTCAAAAAGGAGAAGGTTCTCATTTCGGTTGTATTTTTAGATTTTGTACCCTGTTACAATGTTTTGTTATTGAACCCAAAAGTTGACTTGTAGAGAATGCTTTGAGTTATTAAGTCCGCCTATGTGCTACTATTGTTTATGAACTTTAAATAAATAAATGAATAATAAGGTATTATTTCCGTTCCTTTAAAATTATTGAAAATACAAAATGGGGTACAAAATGGTTGGGTCAGATTTTGACCATGCGCCAAAACATCCTTGTACTGCTATAAATGTAGTTATTATGTTTACAAACCAGTATTTTTTAAGCGTGTCAGTTACATAATACACTGACAACTCAATCTTGAACTTGACCTCGCTACGTCTAAGCCACACCGATGACGACCTAACCGGTTAAAATGCATAGTTGGTAACCTTCAAATTACTATGCAGACAATTGTAAACCTTATTTTTTAATAAAATAGAGTTTATCTAAGCTTATTTAGAAATCCACGTGGCAAGATTGGCAAGATGGTTGGAAATTACACAGAAGGTTTTTTAATTGATGATTTATTGGCAGTTGTAGCAGAGAGATACAAATAAAAATAATTAATACCTACCTCTTACCTACCTATCCTATACCTATCTTTCGATCTTCAGTACGATTAAATGATTATTTTCTAATACTAGTTATCTTTTACAGATTTTTGAAGGAAATATGTGCTATAACTAGTAAGTTCTGTCAGGGAAATCACCTTAAGGAAACTATAGCGAACTTATTAAAGAATTCAATCTCATTTACTTTCATTAGAAGAAGATAGTCATCATGTTCTCATATAAAGGGAGTAAAAAGACTCTTAACGAAGCTGAAAGGCACTTGTTCTTCCCGTCATTGCGAACATTTTTTTGTTCTAGACCATACCTGGGAACCTCGAAGTTACCTTTTCACATTTTTTTTTTTAAAATAAATACATATTTTTAGTGTATTTTTTTTACTTAAAACACCTTCACGCTCCCCGTAGTATTCAATCCATCCATCAGTACAATGTTTTGAATGCGTTACATTGAGTCCTACCGTAAAACGTGATTTTTCACCCTAAAAAAAAGTTGTTTCCCAGCACTAATTTTTGCGTAAAGTTACTTAGTTTGATGTACAGAATGCTTGGTTGACGGCTTCGTGAAGAGTCTGCTTACACCCTGGATAAAGCTAGCTGTGCTCCGCGGTTTCACCCACCACTCAGGTCGTAATGATTGAAGCATAGCGTTATATAGCCTTTAACCTACCTCAAAAAATGGACTATAAAATGTAAAAAGAAGATTTTTAATCCGACTGACTGTTCCAGAGATAAGCGCGTTCAAATAAACAAACACTTCACCTTTATTATCTTCTTAGTATATAAAAATCAGATGTCACACGCTCATTTCCAAAATTAATCAACCGACAATACTTGATTGTGTCGATATCAGCTCGTGATTGATACACGTTTTATGTGTGCCTGTTTTATGTGTGCCTGTTAAATCAAACCTAAGTTGTGCTGAAGATGCCATTACTGAATGGACGTTAACTTTAATAACTTATATCTCGGAAACTTGACACTTTAGAACATTTTGTCTCATACACAACTTGTTTGTATTGATACATGGCCACGCATATAGGTAACATGCGCGGCCACAACTTTGAAAAAAAAAGGCGGCTATTGCATTCAAATTCCTTTGTGATTGTGTTTGGTTCCATCTTGAAAGATGCGGGCGGGCCGCTAGCATTGGTATAGAAACGTAGGTACATTGCTGGATTACAATGATTGAAAACATCCGTCTGGTCAACTTAACCAGCGCAAATCACAATAAATATTGTTTTTAAATTGTCACTCGTCAAGTTTATTCCACGAAAAAAAAAAAAAATTTTTAATTAATACTTTTTTTTTATTTACTACATTTTATATTTTATTTCCCACGCGATTCTTCTTGAAACATCTGACATTGGCCTTGTCCACATTTCCATGAACAAAAATAGAAAAGAATAAACATAATAAATGGCGATTGCATATGGCCTAAACTCGCTGAGCAAAGCAAGCGTGGGGGACTCTTTCTTGCCTTGAATCAGTCGTGACCTTTATTTATTACTTATTGTCATTAAATACATTAATTATCTTATTTTAATATTGATTGCTGCTATCAGCCCACCGATAAGTGACAACAGTGGACAACAAGCGAGTGTTGACCCTCACCTTGTGGCTAGTCCGTGTACGACAGCGTTCAGTAAACATTATGATAATTAATGTCTATTTGTATAAACTTAGATCATTATGCATGATACGTTTATATGTTTCATAGACGTATATTAGTTTGTCGACGACTAACCGGTCACAAGTCGGGAATTATCCACATTATTAGTACTACAAGCAGTAGTAGTAGTAAAACAGGAGCTGATGGCTAAATAATAACAGCCGCTGTCGATCTTTAGGTTAAGCCGTGCTTGCCTAGGTTGGTCTGCGGATGGGTAACCATTACATACCGAGTTTCCTCCGTGCCTCGGAAAGCACGCTAAGCCGTTGGTCCCGGCTGTCATTTGTAGATCTCTGACAGTCGTTACAGGTAGTGTGGCCCAAAAAAGTCTGACAACCAGTCTTACCAAGGGGTATCGTACTACGCCGTACTAACTGGGTTGTGGAGGTCAGATAGGCAGTCGCTCCATGTAAAATACTGGTATTCAGCTGCATCCGGTTAGACTGGAAGCCGACCCCAATATAGTTGGGAAAAGGTTAGGCAGATGATGATTAGTACAGTCTAATACAGCTAATACTATATAATATAGCTAATACGATACCCCTTGGCAAGACTGGTTGTCATACTTTTGGGCCACTATAACGACAAGGCAGTACTGGGATAAAAAGAATCCTAGGTATATCTTAACCCATCTTAACTGTGTGAAAAATAATAATAACAGACCAAACATGAGACCAACTTTTCACTTTCGTTAACCAAATTGAATAACTAATAGACACAATATCGCAGTTCTGATGTCCATACAATTTCATGGAGTCGGTTACAGACTTTTCACATACGTTTTACCTTTAACATAAACCGAAAGTCACTGAAAATAAAGGTACTAAGTACCTGATCTATGCTGAGATATGTCAGGTGGATTTTCAATATAAGACTTCTCAGAGCAAAAGTTACCTACAAAGTTTTTTTACAAAAACACTTTACGATTCTTGCTTTTAGGATCATTCATCTGCACTGTCCCTGTGCGGTACAAAACCTGTTCTCACACATTCAGAATGATTGGGAGGAAATTTTTGAAAATACAGGTTTTGGTCACGTTTGTCATGAGAGTTTGAACTTGTTGATTCGTTAAAGGAAGGATTTTTAATTGCATTATTTAAAAGAAATCTACACAGACTTATAATAAAGCCGAATTCGTGATGACGTGTAGATTGTTTTAATGTAAAGTAATTACTAAGATACATAACATTTTTATTATGTACTTTAAATACTTGTTCAGTTAAGCAAAATTCAGGTTTCGATATACTAAAACTGACAACGCAAAACTACTTTTTTCTATATTTTTTTAATTAAAACAATTATTTTGTCAATTCACTGTTTCCGCGAAACCAGAGATTTTCCTACATACATAAACGATTTCGGTTTGTTGCGATTTTCCTCTATATATTTTTTTTCATTGAAATCACTTAACATAACATCACCTAACATCACACCTGTAATCCCCGAAGGGTCAGGCAGAACTTTTAAAGGTATTCAATTTGCCCGCCTGTATTTTCCGAAGAGTTAAGTAGAAGTGTATATAAATGATTGCCATCAACCGGCACATATTCAGACTCCTTGCTGCTACTGAGATATTCTAAGGGAAAACCCAATAATACTTTGCCCGACCACGGAATCGAACCCTAAACCTAATATCGGTCATTAGCTCTTGCGGCCACTAAACCAATGGCGCAGTTATGATGCAGTCTAACAGGGTATCGTAATGTAACAATAGCCGTATAACTACTAAGATTATTAAAAGAAACAAAGACAATCTATCCGGCTCCAAAGTCCTACACTATGTGCAAATAAAAGATAAATAATTATAATTAGCTACACAATTATACAGGGTGTAAACAGACTCTTCACGAAGCCGTCAACCAAGCATTATGTACATCAAACTAAGTAAAAATTAGTGCTGGGAAACAATTTTTTTTTTTGGGGACAAAAATCTAGTTGTAGAGGACTCAATGTAACGCACTCAAAACATTGTGCTAATGGATGGATTGAATAGTAATGTGGTCCTGGAGGTGTTTAAAGCAAAATTCTTACATTAAAAACAGGTATTAAAAAAAAAACACTTGTAAAAAAGGTGGAACTTTGACCCCCAATATCTCCGTAACTAGAATGTTCCCAGCTATGGTCTAGAACAAAAAAATGATCGCAATGACGGGGAGAACAAGTGCCTTTCGGCTTCGTTAAGAGTCTGTTTACACCCTTTATCATCATCTGCCTAGCCTTTTCCCAACTATAGCCTTTTCCCAACTATGTCGGGGTCGGCTTCCATTCTAACCGGATGCAGCTGAATACCAGTATTTTACATGGAACGACTGCCTATCCGACCTCCACAACCCAGTTAGTACTGGGTAATACGATACCCCTTGGTAAGACTGGTTGTCATATTTTTTGGGCCACTGACTACCTGTAACGACTGTCAAAGATGTACAAATGACAGCCGGGACCAACGGCTTAACCTGCTTTCCGAGGCACGGAAGAAACTCGGTATGTAATGGGTGCTCACCCATCCACAGACCACCCTAGGCAAGCACAGCTTAACCTAAAGATCGACCCGAGTGGCTGTTATTATTTTGCCACGAGCTCCTCCACTACTACAAAAACAAATGACTAATTTATTTTAGGAAGTGTACTATGACAACATTGACAGTTGTTTAAAAGATTTAATGGACTAGATTCCTCTTACTAAAACCTAAAATATCTAGATTTTACTTTAATGTTACTTCGATGTTTTTGGGACTGATGACCTGCCGGACAAAGCCCTCAGGGAGAGGTTTCAAGTTCAACAAAACTTTAAAATAATTATTTTTACGAAATGTTACAAGAAGTCAATAAAATTGGAAAAACCGTAATTGTTTTAGAGAAAGGAAACGTTGTTTACTTTAACTTGAGAATTGGTCATTAAGTTAAATAAATTATAATTTTTAACTTTTTTAGAATTTTCAATGAAGAATTAAATAGTTATACATCTGTTCTGCGAAGCTACCTTTCCAAACATTTTTGTCGCATTGAAATACCGTCAGAGCATTGCACTTTGTGCAAATATTTTGAACACCTATCTGTATCAGCATTTCTGATCCGAAATGGAACCAAAAATAACATTCCGAACATTCCAAAATCAATTAAAAACCGAGGTTAACACATTAAAAACAAAACCAGGTTAATACCCACTGTCACGGCATCTATCGATATTTAATTACTCAGTAACAATTCCAATCAAACACAAAATAACAGCTACGCACTCGTATATTTTAATAAATACTCGTTAATCTTAGGAAAAATAGTATCACTGGTGTACTGACTATAGGTAACATCCATGTGGTTCCACAGAGGATCCTCAACCTTCACTGACTCTAACACATTGGGGAGTTTCGACATCAACCACTCCACATCTTTCGTGTCCACTAAACCGTCATTCTTCCCATAAATGCACACCACTGGCACTGTCGTCGCACTAAGATTGTACGTAGGAGGCTGCTCGCTCCCATACAACACGAGGTTCTGTTCCTTTCCGTAGTTGAACTTCTCGAAACTCATACTCTTCATGCTCTGGCCATACCGTGCCATGTTGTGCACGGACGTTCCCGCAGGAAAGTGCCCGAAGAGTACCCTCGTAGTCTCGTTGGTGATGGACCCCAAGTGAGGGGACTCCACGTGGTCGAATAGGTCGAGGAACTTCTCACACAGCCTCTCAGTAAAACCTGACAGCTGGCAGAAGAACGCGACAAACTCCTGACTGAATGCGCCTTTCGAAAATACTTCCTGGACGCCGTACATTGATAACGCACCTTCCATTCGTGCAAAGGTCTGTGTCAGAGTTCTAAATATCATCGATTTAGTGTTTATTTGTCTGGCAGCTGGCGCTAAACCAATCACTAGTTGGGCTTTTTCACAGTACCCTGGCCTCTCTGAACACATCACTAAGAAAGTCCCGGTTCCTTGAGAATAACCAATGTAGTTCAGCTTTTCATATCCTGTATAATCCAAGACGTAGTCGATCATCGCTGGCACATCGTAAATCCCTATCTCTTCGATGTAGAACTTCCAGTAGGCGGCATCATTGTCTGGGTTCATGTGGACGTGTCCTCTTGAGTAATAGTTCCCTCTAACATTACCCACCCATAGGTCGTAACACGCATCAGAAATGAGATAAGCTAGTCCTGCATTTGGGCCAGAATCTATCCAGGAATCCGAACTCTGGAGTAATCCATGCATGAGTAGAACCGGGGGCGATCTCTTCTTTTGAAGACAATTCCTTGCTTGCGCTATCCTGAACATGGTTAGAATATATCCATCGTCTGTAACAACTTTATGTTCTTCAGAAATATATCCATATTTTTCGGTCAGCTCCGTGAAATTCATGAGAGAGTCTTTGGGATACCCCAGGTATCTCTTGGTCTCACTCCTGATGGGCAGCCATGGCGTGCGTAGGACGTACCCGACCGCGACCACTGATAAGGATATCAGCAGGACGTTAAACGTGTTGAACCGTTTCGAAGCCATGCTATCAACTGAGCTCGCACCTCCGCGAACCAACTAATCTATATACCACGTCAATCTGTGTGTGTTGTTTGTTTGTGTGTAAGAAGTTATTTTTTTTATCAAAATTTCTGTTGTGGATTGTCGTTACGATTTAATTATGTATTGTATTATTTTCTTTTGTTTTAGGATCATGCAAGTGATGGGGGTTCAAATCTTATGGGCCTTTTTTGTTTATTCTTTTATTGACTTATTTTTGTTTTGTTGAACTCTGGATTACGATAATAATGTTATCTCCAATAATAAATTAAGCATAATTACTTTATTGAAACAGTAGTTTAAAGTTAGAATGTTTTATTTATATTGATCATTTAACTATTTAATTTTATGTAAGTTATTCATTGAGTATCATTTTAATTACTTAATAACAAAATATAAAATAGGTATTTATAAATTAATACTTTAACCTAGAATGTTACTAATTACATATAATTTATTGGTAATGTATACGGAAAAAATTAATTAATAAGTAAGTACTGTACTATGTGATCAACTATTATCATCATCATTATCATCCTGCTGCCCTTATTCCAATTAAAAACAGTAATAAACTGCAACTCTTTTGTCATTTTAGACTTTAATCCTTGACAAAATTTTCCTTGACCTTAAGGCGCAAACCCACCGCGGTGCATGCTGTGCACGGGCGCGCGGCACATTTTAGCTGCGTGGATTCATTTGTTTGACAATGTGGGTCTACGTTTCTACTGCAGTACACGATAAACACCCACAACTATGTACAACTGTAGCGTGCGTAGTAGGTTAATATTCGTGTGTAGCGTGTACAGAATGCACAGCGTGCACGGCGTTGACAGCGTTGAGCTATGTGAGCGCCTTATTCAAGCAAGTCACGAATGTACTAATGACGTCAATATAGCATAGCGTGTCCGTGGTTTGCAGTGGACACAAGCACATACATTTTCTTGCAAAACGAAGCGTAACACATGTGCGTAGCCTACCTGTGCGCCACCCGCCGTGGGTATGCGCCTTTACTGTCAAAAAAAAAATACCCCAAGCATCGCCGCGGTTTAAACTTGTACATAAATATAAAGTAGTTACAACTACGTCAGTCTGTTGTTCGCTATTTATTAAATTGTAAATAAACAGAAAATATTCTGCGACTTCATTCGTTATTTAATTAATATTATTGTATAGGCACTATGTAAGTAGCAGGTCCTCGTAGCAGGTGGTGTTCTGTGATTTCTGCCTACACCCATGGGAAAAAGGCCCGGGTTTATTTATGTATGTTAAATATTTAGGTAGATTTTGACGACGACATAATATTGACATTATCTTGTGAGTTTTCTTGTAAGAATATTGTGAATTTACCGCAAGATTTTTGCCCGGTAGAAGGTAAAACAAGACAAGAGGCTTACCTTTACAAAACTGGCAAAATGTGGCACCTCTGCCCATCCCTTGATTACTGGTCCCTTGATTATTGATATTTGATAATATTACTTCCTCAAAGAGATTACGAAACGGCTACGGACACCGAACATTGTCAGAGACTAACTTCAGGGACTACTGTAAGCGGTGATGGTAGGGCTTATTTTTTCGGATGGGAAATCATCAAATGACTTCTCCCGCTCTGGGCAGAGCGGAAGGGACTTGTACTGAATAAAACCCATCCATGATCCTTGCTTGCCCTTTGTATTCCAGGGCCGCGGTATCTCTTTCGAACAGTCCTGCAGCCCAGTGATGGTACATTATCTGTCTAAGACCGATGTTTGACCCCGCGTCTGCAATTTATTCGCATGAACCTTTACGGAGTCAAAATAATTTGCGATTCTTCTTTGATATAACTACCATATCATCTATACTAATGTTAGAAAATGTTAAAGTTTGTATATAGGGGGTAATCTTCGAAATTTCTGAGCCGCTTCTGAAAATTCTTTCACTAACAGTAAGCTATTATCTCCGAGTATATATTTAAAGACGATAGTGGGATCATTTTGCCCGACCACAATACAAGCAAAGTCGCGGGCAAAAGCGGAGGTGTCATATAGATAGTGTTTAACTATCTACATAATTATATAAAAACAGAACTCGCCAAACAGGTGCTTACACGTGGACTTATACTAGAAATGGTATTATTTTGAACATACATTTGTTTATTATACCTAATATTTTGAACATATACATTTGTTTATGATACCTAATATTTTGCCGGTTTCACTCACCCTTGACGCTGAAAACACACGAAAGAATGAGAATTATAATAAAATAACTGATTTTAACAAAATAAACTGGGAATACATTTGTGTTTTAATAATGTAGAAAAAGGTACATAAACATTTTTTTATTTTTTGTTTACTGAATCGCTTTAAATGTTTGTTAAATACAGGGTGTAAACAGACTCTTCACGAAGCTGTTAACCAACATTATGTACATCAAACTTTACGCAACAATTATAGCTGGGAAACGAATATTTTTTTTGGGGTGCAAAATCACGTCGGTAGAACGCAATGTAACGCATTCAAAACATTGAGCTGATGGATGGATTGAATAGTACGGGGGTCGTGAAGGTGTCTTAAGTAAAAAAAAATCATTCAAAACATGTATTTAAAAAAAAAACTTGTGAAAAATTTGGAACTTTGACCCCAATATCTCCGTAACTAGAAGGTTCCCAGGTATGATCTAGAACAAAAAATGATCGCAATGATGGGGAGAACAAGTGCCTTTCGGCTTCGTTAAGAGTCTGTTTACATCCTTTATGTGTTCAAAACTTTGCTAGTAGAGTAATTTAAATTAAAATATTTAACTAAATATAAACAGACAGCATTAACACATAAACACGCAGTAAACAAAGTTATGTGACATTTTGTCACAGATAACTATGACGGAAAAGTCAAAAATGTTATCTGATATTTTTTTTAAAATTTCAGATAATCATTTTTCCCACTCCTGACTTAAACTACGGAAAAACGTATGTCGATTCTAATGTAAGTCCATGTAAAAAACGAAATGCTGTCGCTTGTCTATGTCTAGTGGCTCTGGTGATCCTTCCATCTTTGCCTGAGAAGAGGTTTTTAATGTTGACTCCGGAATAATATACTGTCCGGTGTCCACAGCCATTCTGCACTTCAGTCCACTGGGGCGATCGCAACTATACTCAGTAGAAGAACAAATATTATTCTTATTAATTGACATTCTTGATACTCATTAATACATTATGTAAAAAGTGTGGCATTAAAAGAATTTTCCTTGTAACCTCAGTAAACCTGCAGTGAGCAGCCGGTCTAGGGAATACCCCAAAAAGAATAAATCCAAGAACGGACCATAGAAGGTTTATCATACGTCTGACAAAGTTGTTTAAGTTCTCGCTACACCCACGTCATAGGTTTAGTTTGAATACGGGTATCATAGACGTAAATAAATATAAATATGTTTTGATGGAAGATTTTTATACTGAACTAGCTTATGCCCGCGACTTCGCTCGCGTGGGGTTCGATAATTGTCCCACGAGATAGATCGGAATAAAAAGCATCCTATGTGTTAATCCAGGTTATAAACTATCTGTGTGCTAAATTTCATCCAAATCCGTTCAGTAGTTTGTGCGTGAAAGAGTAACAAACATCCATCCATCCATACTCACAAACTTTCGCATTTATAATATTAATAATAATACATAGTAGTCCTAGAAGCCGACGTGGGTATGCACCGAGAAGTGGTCTCAGTGGACAAGGGCCTCACCCCGCTCTCCCTGGCTAACGAGAACTGGCGCAAACCTAGAGTGTTAGACACTAATAACCGCAAGGAGGTATGGCAGGGCAAGGAGCTTCACGGACGCTTTTACCGGGCCCTACATGGGCCCGATGAAGACTTCTTAGCGTCAGTATCTTGGCTGCGCTTTGGTGACCTCTTCGGGGAAACCGAAGGTTTTGTCTGCAATAATGGACGAAGTTATGATGACGAATAACTATCGGAAATACATTGTGAAGGATGGCACGGTTGACATATGTCGGGCATACCACCGTCCAGGAGAATCGATCCGACACATTATTTCTGGGTGTTCTAGTCTAGCTAACGGAGAATACTTGCATAGACACAACCTCGTTGCCAGGATTATCCACCAGCAACTTGCTTTGAAGTACAGCCTTGTGGAATCAGAAGTGCCATACTATAAGTATGCGCCCGACCCAGTTCTCGATAATGGTAATATCACGTTGTATTGGGATCGATCTATCACCACTGACAGGACTATTGTTGCCAATAAGCCTGACATTGTAGTGATAGATCGATTGGAGCGCTGCGCAATGATTGTTGATATAACAGTCCCGCATGATGAGAACCTCGTGAAAGCAGAAAAAGATAAGCAGTTCAAGTATCTAGATCTGGCTCGCGAGGTTGTCGACATGTGGGATGTGAGTACAGCAGTCATTGTGCCGATAGTCGTGTCAGCCAATGGCTTAATAGCTAGTAGCCTCGACCAACATCTAAGGAGGCTCTCGCTTGGCAGCTGGATCAAGGGCTTGATTCAGAAAGCAGTACTTCTGGCCACGGCGCGTATTGTCAGGAGGTTCCTCTTTCAACAGCCCTGACCACCGGTAGCTCAGACCCTGTTCCCAATGCTGGTGGGCTACTACTTTTTATATTTTTAAATGTTTTTTTTATATTGTTTTTATACATATAAAGGGTGTAAACAGACTCTTAACGAAGCCGAAAGGCACTTGTTTTCCCCGTCATTGCGATAATTTTTTTGTTCTAGACCATACCTGGGAACCTTCTAGTTACGGAGATATTGGGGGTCAAAGTTCGAACTTTTTCACACCTTTTTTTTTTAAATACATGTTTTTAATGTAAGTTTTTTACTTTAAGCACCTCCAGGACCCCCTTACTATTCAATACATTCATAAGCACAATGTTTTGAGTGCGTTACATTGAGTCCTACCGTTAAACGTGATTTTGCAGTCCGAAAAAACAAGTCCTTTCCCAGCACTAATTTTTGCGTAAAGTTACTTAGTTTGATGTACATAATGCTTGGTTGACGGCTTCGTGAAGAGTCTGTTTACACCCTGTATTATATATATTTATTTATACATATTTGGATATTTAAAAATATAATTTATATGTGTAAAAATAAATAAAGGAAATACATAATAGGATTGACGAAATTGGTCTTATTAATTAAAACGTTATTAAATTATGTATAATATGATCTTCATCTATCTATGATCTTACGACGAATCCTAGAATAGGAGGCGTGTATCAGGTAAGCCTGAAAGATTATAGTAACAAAAAGTTTTAATATACCGTTAGCTATACTCTATCTATTTGTAATAGAAACCCATGATTCCATGAAGTGATAACATATTTAATCAAGACTTGTGAACCTACGGCGGTCATGGAAGTATTTTTCTGTTTACAACCAGGAAACACATTTATGTTTATAAAACTGTGTTGACAAACAAACAACAAGTTTCTATATCAATCACTTGTAATATAATGTTGTACCTAAACGAATGATATTTAATTACCAATAGATACCTATTAACAACGATATCAAGGTTGAGGTCGTTTTTTGTTATTATTGATTGTCACACGTTGACACGTGCCTAACTGTAACAGTTTTAAGTGACACTGATTATATTTACGTTCGAGTATTCATACTTCTTATAAAGTAGAACATAAAGGGTGTAAAAAGACTCTTAACTAATCTGAAAGGCAGTTGTTTTCCCCGTCATTGCGATATTTTTTTGTTCTAGCCCATACCTTCTAGTTACGGAGATATTGGGGGTCAAAGTTCTAACTTTTTCACAAGTTTTATTTTAAATACATGTTTTTAATGCAATATTTTTACTTTAAACACATCCACGACCAGATTACTATTCAATCCATCCATAAGCACAATGTTTTGAGTGCGTAACATTGAGTCCTACCGTAAAATGTAATATTTCACCCCAAAAAAAAATGTTTCCCAGCAATAATTTAAAAAAGTAAAGTACGTAAAGTTACTTAGTTTGATGTACATGATGCTTGGTTGACGGCTTCGTGAAGAGTCTGTTTACACCCTGTATAAGTAGCATGTAATAGTAGTGTTATTTAATTTATATTTTGTGAATCCATTCTAATACCTTAATTCATCATCATTCTCTAACTAACCTTTTCCCGACTATGTTTGGGTCGGCTTCCAGTCTAACCGGATGCAGCTGAATACTAGTATTTTACATGGAGCGATTGTCTATCCGACTTCTACAACCCAGTTAGTACTGGGTATTACGATACCTCTTGGTAAGACTGGGTGTCAGACTTTCGGGCCACTGGCTATAAGTAATGACGGCTTAACGACCTTTTCAAGCTCATGCTAGCCCCCTAATCATCATCATCATATCAGCCCGTTGCTGTCCACTGCTGAACATAGGCCTCCCCAATAGATTTCCAACGTGTCCGGTCCAATGCCACCTGCATCCAGCGACTCCCAAATTTTTACAATGTCGTCGATCCATCTGGCAAGTGGCCGTCCCACCCTTCGCTTTCCAATGCGTGGTCTCCACTCCAGTATCTGTTTGCCCCATCGGCCGTCCGATCTTCGCGCTATGTGGCCTGCCCATTGCCACTTCAGCTTGCTTATCCGCTGAGCTATGTCGATGACCTTGGTTCGTCTACGGATTTCCTCGTTTCTGATTCTATCACGTAGAAAAACGCGCATATCCCTCTCCATAGCCCGCTGAGCACTTGGAGCTTCTGTATAAGACCTATTGTGAGAGACCACGTTTCCGATCCGTAAGTCATCACTGGTAACACACACTGGTTATAAACCCTACTTTTGAGGCACCCCCTAATGCGTAATACATTTTATATCGCGTTTCGAAGGATTTTGAACTAAAACTTCTCTACGCACGCTTGACTAGGGGCGTAAGCTAGTGAATGCGTTACATTACGAGGCAAATAGAAGTTGAGAGGGAGATATAAGTTAGTGAAGATAGAAAGAGAGAGAGTTACGTTTTTGAATTTGACAGACGATTTTTCGGCATTTGTTTAAGTTTTACTTCAGTCGTGTGGTCTAGAGCACACTCGTTTTTTTTTAAGTGATACGATTATTTCAAACATGCAAAGTCTTTTTCGAAGACATCGTAAAGCAATGAATGTTGTTCAATTTATCGTTAATATGTCTAGAATTAGGAATTAGAGTGTGTCACGCCGATCTCTTTGAATACCGGGCTGAATACCCAAGTCATTTCCTAAATACACGTATAGATAACGCCTTCCCAAAACCTTTCAGGGATCACAGGAGAGGCAGAAACCTCCTCACAATGCGAGCCGTGTCAAGAAGAGCTGCCTGCTGAATAAGGCCCTTGATCCAACCTCCAAGCGAGAGCCTCGGAAGATATTCGTCGATGCTCTTGGCCATCGTTACGACAATCAGCTCAATGATAACAGCCCATAAGTAGGTAATCTCGCTCGTTAAGTCGAGATATTTCATTTGTTTTTCTTTTTGAACTTTCTCGAGGTTAATACACGACTGCAAAGCGACATCGTGGATGACCGGCCTAAGAATATACTGACAAATGCTACATCGTGGTGAAAGTTCCAATTTTGACCACGCGCCAAACGATCCTTGTAAAACTGTACTCGCTCTGAACACGTCAGGATCATCCCTTCGAAATGTCATAAATTAGACTATCACGATCCCAACAAATGCTTCCACGCTGCTCATCATAAAACAGCACACTCATTTAAAAGCTGACAACCCTGACAATACGCAGCCAAAACTGTAGATCAGTTCCTGGTACAATATTTACTTAATTAATAAAAAATCAACATCTGTAGATCTCAAACCAGTTTAATAAATAACCAATTAAAATGGTGCACTCTACATACTTGGTTCGGATATATTTAAAACATACCCTTGATATTCTTGTTGACGAGGAAACGGCAGTTTTGGACGACGATAATATCAATTAACTTAAAATAACAGAAGTAGGTAATAATACGAGCACAGTGGAAGTAAAAGGCCGGTTGTCTTGCGGAAGATCGAAGCTCGTTTACAATGACTATTACAATACTTATATGTATAATACTTATAATAACTTCCATGGTTACTCTTAATCTTCATTGAGCTAATTATGAGGCCTAGACGAAGTGACATTTGTCTGTGATGACATCATTGTCTCCCTGTCCTTGTCTCGTGGTACTCGGAGTCGTCGCAACGCGTTTTTTCTTCATTTCCCTCTCATCAGCTGTCAAGCTTTCATTCACTCCTTTTTAGGAGTTCCGTAGTTCAGTCGGCAAAAACAGAGCCCTTATAGAGGATCACTTTGTTGTCCGTCTGTCCGTCTATCAAGACCCCTTTTCTCAGGAACGGTATCAGGCTTAAATTAATAGCAAATACTCAAGTCTGCTACCTCTTGGAGCAGTACAAAAATCAAACTTTTAAATCAACGCGATCAAAAACCGATCAATGACCGTTTATTTCGATGATTTCACAGGGAAATCAAAATAGGGCATACATTAATCACCAAGCTATGTCTTACAGCACATGTAAAGGAAAAAAACTGAAAACCGTAAATTAGTTTAGTAACAAAATATCTACAAGTTTATACGGAACCCTCGGTGCGCGACTCCAACTCGCACTTGGCCGGTTTTATTTGGTACTATCCCTCAAACAATCCATCCGCAATTTCTTTGGTCTTTCTTCTCTCTAGTGTAGCGATACCAATGATGGAAATAGGATGCTATAAGTTACCGCTTCCCACAAACCTAAACCTTACATCTGTCCTGTTGAAATACAGTGTCGTTATCGAAATACGAAACGCTTTAAACCCCTTAGGTTATTCATTTCTCAGTAGGATTTACCCACTAAATTCAAACGCGCATTTTAAATACTGAATCAATGTTACTAGTTATTTAGTTCTATACATATTCATACCCATATGCTACTCTTTGATTTCCGTAACACATAAAGAAATAAATAAATGTAAATCAGCCATAAAATCTTAATACATGAATATCTAATTCTTCCCGGCGACAATGAACAATGACATGGTCATTATACGTACATTTCACAAGACGAGCATTCAATTTAGCAGTTTAATTAAGAGCTGGTATCTAGACAATATCAATAAGTAATACCCCGACATCCCGGCCGACGCCGACATATAAATGTCACCGAGCAAGAAACTACAGCAGATCAACATAGCAGTGAGTATTTGGAGAAGGAGGAATACTTCCTCCTTTTCTTAATCCAAGCCAGAGAAGTCGATCGCGCGAATATGTAATCGTCGAAATCATATGTCACCCACAAAGTTCTATGGCATGACCACAAAGTTCTATAGTTCACCAAATGTAATTAAGACCCTATGCACACGGTGCGTTGCTGTGGCGGTGTGGCACCGGACCAGTGTTGCAGCAGCGTCCTGCTTATAAATCATCCATAGTATGGCACACGACGCGCTCCAGCGCCACGCCACACCGGATATGCTACTCGCAGGTCGAGGCAGGTAGGGGTGTAAACGTTGCAACACCGAAGCGCTACCGCTTAGTTATTTGTGGCAAAAACCCTGCGGCCTGCACCGTCCGTGTGCCCACCAATGCGGCGAAATCTTGCCAAGCCGCCATCGCCACCACAACGCACCGTGCGTTGTAGTGGGTGCATAGGCTCTTACGTGAAGATCTCGTGTTTGCGCGGCCGGTAGGAATTTGAGTCTAATGATTCATCATCATCATTTCAGCCGAAAGACGTCCACTGCTGGACAGAGGCCTATGTCCTATGTGAAGTAGGTATACATATTCGCAAATAGTGGACTATTTGGATTCTAAACTTTCGTTCCACCACTAACATGTGGTCCACCATAATTATAGGAACAGTTTTGAGCGCTTCGAGCCAATTAGCGTATACTCAAAGTGCTCAGCTTATCATCACATGGAACTACCAACACAACTGAGCAATAAAATGTGGGAGTACCATGGTGCAAAATATAGTCTTTTTAGTTTTCACGCCTTGCTCAAACTAGTATTTCTGTGTGAACGTCCTAGTGCTGCCTATAGAAGAGCTACGCTCAGCCGAGTGACCTAGTTAGCGGGATCGATGCGGGGTCAACGACCTCGCGCGATTGATCATCGCTTCGGGAATTGCTGGAATGTTGCCAGTGATAGCGACATTATTGCACCAGGTTTCCAGGATTGGTTTTATTTGGAGTTAAATGTCTACCATTTAACTCCAAATTGGTAACATCTTTTAATAAGTTTAACTTACATATGAGCATATTTAGTGGTGCGTTGATCTAATGATTCATTCTTTTATATCTTTATCACGCCTATATTATCAGGAAGCAGCAGCAGCAGCAGTGGTGGCGCTTGGGTATCGGCCCTGACTTCCTAGTTGCAGCTCATGGTTTCGAATCTAGGCAGGCGCATTACTTTGTGTCATTTATTTCATCACCATTGCTCAGATGTTCTGTGTAGAACCAACAATTTGAAGATATGGTAACATCTGCCCAGCGTGGGCCACTGGGCCAGCGTGGTGGATTACAGCCCTTCACAAAGAGGACGCTTGTGTCCCAGCCGGGCAGCCGTGTGAACATTACAGGATGATATGCTATGCTTATCTTAGGCAGACAAGCTAGTCATGTTTAAACCCACGAAACAAGGGATGGCCCCAAAATGTAATGAGGGTAAGACTATTCTCACAAATCACAACCCTGTTTCCGAGTAAGAAATTCGCCCAACAACATTTCAACCTAACCTGGGGACCAAACCCCGAACTCCATGTTCAACAAACGCAATTGCAACCACTATACCACCGAAGCAGTAATCCATGCCATATTGAAGTACCTAATAGATACTCTACTGTCATATTAATCACGCCTACCACACTCAAGAGGGCTTCTATCCACGAAAAGGTCACCCTGTCTCCTCAAGAAGTCGTTAAAGGCGACCAAGGGATTATGTCGAGGGGATATGAAGATAAGAGGAAGTGTATAGCTGTCTCTATAAACCCCATAAGCTTATATATAGTGCGATTACTTAACTGTTACTTTGAAGACGTAACTCGGGAGATCTGACCTGGTTATCGTACATCAAGTCATAATAATCGCTTTATCTCTGAAGGGTTCCTCTTAGACCTAAAAAAATTCGGTTCTAATTTTTTTTTTGCATTGCTGTAGAAGATGTTTGCTATAGACATTACTATACTAAATGAACAGAAGTTCAAAAATAATAGAGAAGTTTTTGCCCGCGACGTTCGTCCGCGTGTAAGCATTATAATAATTAATAATATTACTTACCTATTTGAATGGGATTTTGCTAAACAATTTCAAGGCTTTTATTTTTTTGCACGGAACCCTAATCCTTTTTCTAAAATAAAAGTAGCCTAAGTTACTCCTGGGTGTAAGGGGTCCTATTAACATCTTATAAGACTCAAGCCAACCTCACCTGCCCGTGGTGCACCCTGCTGTCTAACGAACGAGGCTCTGGCGCAACGTCCACCAACCCGCATTGGACTAGCGTGGTGGACTATAGTCCAAATCCCCCTTGAAAAACATTAAAAACCATGACAGAACAATATAACCTCAGGCCCCATGTGCCCGGCAGCTCTGGAGCACCTCGCGACTATGACGGTAGTCAACGGGTTCCCAGAGCACGGGGTGCTAAGAATCCCCGGGTGAGATCGATCCTCCGTCAACGAAACCAAGCATCTACGAAAATGGACTCCGATACTAACTTAAATATCTTAACGTATAATGTACGCACACTGATGCAGGATGAACGATTACTTGAGTTAGAAAATGCCTTAAAAGAAATAAGATGGGATGTGATAGGGTTATCCGAAGTGAGGAGAATGGGAGAAGACACAGAGGAAAGAGAGAACTCTATATTCTATCACTTTGGAGCTACCAAAGGCCTTCATGGAATAGGTTTTTTGGTGGCTAAAAAGTGGAAGAACCATATCATAGAATTTCTCGGATATTCGGAGAGGGTAGCAGTTCTCAAATTAAGTATAACAGACCAACATAGTTTGACCATTGTCCAAGCTTACGCACCTACATCGTCGCACAGCGATGACGAACTGGAAGAATTTTACGATATCCTTAACAAAGCGTGCGAAGAAAACCGTAGCACATGGAACGTCATTACTGGTGACTTTAATGCAAAAATTGGGGTTAGACAAGACCTAGATAACCCAGAAATTCTCGGTCCTCATGGCTTAGGAACCAGAAATGGTCGAGGAAATGCACTTATCCAGTTTGCATTTGGACAAGGGTTCAAGATAATGAACAGTTTTTTCTCGAAGAAGTCACAGCGCCGATGGACCTGGATCTCACCAGATGGTAGAACAAAAAATGAAATTGACTTTGTACTCTCTTGCAGTCGTAATAATATAGTAAAAGATGTTAGCATAATAAACAAATTTAAATTTAGTTCAGATCACAGACCAGTACGTGCAAAGATTGTCCTTAACGTAAAATTGCACCGTAAAACAGTTTTTAAATGCCGAATAAAGAAACTTAACAAAGATGTTCTAATAAGTAATAAGGAGAAATTCAATTTAGAATTAAAAAATTCATTTGATTTATTACCGATAGACTCAAACCAAAACCCTCAGAGCCAATACAACAGCATCATAGAAAACATTTCAACAGCAACCAAGAAAATTAAATGTGCAAGAAGTAATAATAACAAATTCAGCAATCAGACAATATCATTATTAGAGAACAGAGAAATGTTAAAGAATAATCTAGAAGAATACAATAAAATTGATAAACTAGTTAAACGAAGCATAAGAAAAGATGTTAGAGATTGCAATACACAGATGATTAAATCAGCTTTACTAAGCAGTACCTCTTTAAGATCTGCAAAACAGGGAATTACGAAGGGAAAAAATTGGATTTCCAATCTAAAAGATGAAAATGGGACAAAACAGGGCAGCTCAAGTAAAATCATTGAAATATCAACCAAGTTCTATACAAATCTTTATCAGGATCAACAGAAACAGCCCCGACACTTCATTTACTATTGCCCTGACTCCGTTCATCCCATAATTCCCTATGAGGTTCAACTTGCTCTTCGCGAGATGAAATTCAACAAAAGCCCTGGAGTGGACGGAATAACAACCGAAGTTTTAAAGTTAGGGCGAAACGTTCTTGTCCCTCACATCACATCCTTCTTCAACACTATATTACACTCTGGCCAAATTCCCCCTGAAATGTGTCACTCAAATATAATTCTACTTCACAAGAAAGGAGACAAAGCAGACATCTCTAACTATCGACCCATAAGTCTCATTTCACACTTATACAGGGTTACTGGTAACTCGACGTATTCCTTGCAGGACGTCATAGTAGGGTTAAAATGCAACAAATTAAGCCACCAAATGTTCTACCGAAATTCAGTAGTTTTTGAGTTAGTTCGATTTTTAGAGTTTTTATGAATAATCCCAGATTAAATCATTTGAAACCAATTTAAAAAATATTTACGGCGCGACAGTACAGAAATTTTAAGTTATTATCGTAGTTGATGCCGTAGCAGATCTTTGTTAATAATTAAAAGTTCAAAAATGCCTTAAACCTTGGCAAATATCACTAATCAAACATTTTTTTTTTTGTAATTTTTGTTATTACTCCATACAAATTGTTGTCTAGTGCAAAAATAAAATACTACGCCTGATGTACAAATTACTAGGAAAATATCCTTGTCTTATCAGCTATTCAGAAAGGTATGATTGTCAATACTTTTGCATGTATGACAGGGTAGAGAAGAGTTTTATGGGGAGCAGGTAAAATTGTAAGACAATCAACATTTTGTTTGTTATTCGTAGTATTCGTAGTTTTACCTGAGCTTGAACTCCAAACACACGGTAAACTTTGTGATTGGTTACTATTGTTCTCTCGGCATGACTCGGGGTGCGATTTTCTGGTCGTCAGCGTTAGTCAGTCTCAACTCTACGTCGCGTAAGCTCGTGTTTTGTTATCTGGCTATCCCTATCGCGTATCTTGCTCTCGTGCTGTGCTGTGCCTTCATAAGTGCTGACTATGGCTGCATATTCTAATCCAGAATACGCTGACATAATTTACTGTTACGGACTTTGTGACGGTAACGCTGCTGAAGCGCGGAGAGAATATGGACTTCGCTTTCCCAACCGCCGACTCCCACACGTTAGTGTCTTCGGATCGACTTATCGGCGAATATCTGAAACTGGCAGCGTCCAAAGAACCAGGCAAATTGACACTGGTCGTTCCCGGAGATACACGGCTGACGACGAAGAGCTGATTCTTCAACGTTTTATTGACGACCCCAACATATCGACAAACATCGTAGCGCGTGAGCTTGGTATGTCACAGTGGAAAGTCTGGTCTGTAGTTCACTTGTCAGGCCGACATCCATATCACAACCAACCAGTCCAGTCATTAGAAGAGGGAGATCCGCCGAGACGGCTTGAATTTTGTCGTTTCATGCTGAGTGCCGACGCCGAAGGCGAAAACTTTTTAAAAAACATTCTGTGGACCGATGAGTCATGTTTTGACCGTGATGGTATCACAAACTACCACAACTTACATTACTGGGCACCGAAAGCAGAAGCAAACCCTAAAAAACTGAAACCAACCGCATCCCAGCGTAGGTTCTCGCTTAATGTTTGGATGGGTATTATCGACGACAAATTAATCGGCCCACATTTTTTACCCCGAACACTAAATGGGGAACTTTATGAAGATTTCCTTAGAAATCATTTAACACCACTGCTCGCGGATGTACCGGAAGAAAGAAGAGCAAACATGATTTATCAACATGACGGATGTCCAGCCCACTTCCGAATCACAATTCGACAATTGCTGGATGAAAACTATCCAAACCGATGGATAGGGCGCGGTGGGCCGATTCCGTGGCCTGCGCGAAGCCCTGATCTGACGCCCCTAGACTTTTACGTCTGGGGTCATATGAAAGACCTAGTTTATGTGACCCCAGTAAATTCAATTGAAGAACTAAGGGAGAGAATAACAGATGCGGCGGACCAGATGAGGGCAACAATCACATCAAGAATCACAAAAACTGAAATGAGGAAGCGAATAAGAACATGTATTCGAAACCGAGGGCAGCACATCGAACAAGACGTGTGAAATGTATGTCATAAAAGTTATTAAATTGAAATTTATTAAAAATAATAATAACATTCACGAAATTGTTTTATTTGATTTTCCGAATAATCACCTTTTTGTGAGACGCACGTCTTCCTGTACTAAATCAAAAACGATTTTCATAATGTAGTCCATGACTTTGTATTAACATTCATACCTTTTTGGATAGCTGATAAGATAAGGATATTTTCCTAGTAATTTGTACATCAGGCGTAGTATTTTATTTTTGCACTAGACAACAATTTGTATGGAGTAATAACAAAAATTACAAAAAAAAAAAATGTTTGATTAGTGATATTTGCCAAGGTTTAAGGCATTTTTGAACTTTTAATTATTAACAAAGATCTGCTACGGCATCAACTACGATAATAACTTAAAATTTCTGTACTGTCGCGCCGTAAATAATTTTTAAATTGGTTTCAAATGATTTAATCTGGGATTATTCATAAAAACTCTAAAAATCGAACTAACTCAAAAACTACTGAATTTCGGTAGAACATTTGGTGGCTTAATTTGTTGCATTTTAACCCTACTATGACGTCCTGCAAGGAATACGTCGAGTTACCAGTAACCCTGTATAAGCTTTTCATCAAAGTAATAGAAAAACGTATCGCTCCGACACTTGACCTGCACCAATCCCCCGAGCAAGCAGGATTTCGTCCCCATTTCTCAACAACAGACCATCTCCATACTCTCAACCAAGTAATCGAAAAATACAATGAATTTAACAAGCCACTTTACTTGGCCTTTGTGGATTATGCCAAGGCATTCGACAGTATACACCATCACTCAGTCATTAATGCCTTGGAATCTCAAAATATACTACACACCTACATTGATCTCATTGATACCATCTACCAAAGTAGCTCTGCGAACATCAAGTTGCACATTTCGGGTTCAAATTTCAATATAGAAAAAGGTGTCAAACAGGGTGATCCGCTCTCACCCAAGCTATTCACAAGCGCACTGCAGGAGGTTTTTAACAAGCTGCCCGATTCGTGGCAATCACGAGGCATAAAAATTAGCGGCCAACACCTAACAAACCTCCGCTTTGCCGATGACATCGTTCTATTCTCCACATCAGCTCCAGAACTGGAAGAAATGCTCCAAGATCTGAGCACAGCAAGTCTTGAGGTTGGACTTTCCATGAACAGATCCAAGACCCAGATCATGACCAACAGCACAAAACGTAGGGTCGCGGTAGACGGGCATACGCTGCAATATGTCGACGAGTATACCTATTTGGGCCAGATAGTGTCGTTCAAAAACAGGCAAGACAAGGAAGTCGAAAGACGAATCCAAAATGCTTGGAAGACCTTCTGGGCCCTGAAGGAACATATGAAGGGAAGCCTTCCACTTACACTGAAAAGAAAACTCGTCGACATGTGCATCCTGCCCGTCCTAACCTACGGTGCACAAAGTTGGGCACTTACTGAACAACAGAAGTCCAAACTCAAGATTTGCCAGCGAGCAATGGAGCGCAGCATAATAGGTGTTAAGCGAACAGATCGCGTTAGAAACACCACACTGCGCTCCATAACTCACGTAGCTGATGTTGGAGAAAAAACAGCCACGCTGAAGTGGGAATGGGCAGGCCACGTGGCACGGATGCACCCGGAGAGATGGGCAAGGATCGTCACACACTGGTCGCCTGAAGAAGGACAGCGCCGTCGAGGTCGACCTCGGCGAAGGTGGCGTGACGATCTGGTTGTGTTTGCGGGGCTAACATGGCCGGAGATCGCACAGAATAGAGAGGTATGGAAGGAGAAAGGGGAGGCCTTTGCTCAGCAGTGGGACACCATGTAGGCTAGAAAAAAAAAAAAAAAAAAAAAAAAAAAAAGTTACTCCTTATAATATCAGCTATCTCCCAGTAAATCTCCGTCCCTAAATCCCCGTCCGTAAATCATATCCCGTCTAAATCGCTCCAGTCGTTTCGGAAATCAACCGATACAGACAGACAGACAAAAATTAAAAAAAAAAATTACAAACAGACATTTCGATTTTATTTATTTGTATAGATTTCACACTTTGAAACTACGCCTACCTTTCTCGTCAATCATTGGTAATTTACTAGAACCGGAAATTAGTTGCTATCTATAGGTACTTTCATAAAGATTTTCATTTTACACTGCTTTAGTGTAACTATATGAATTTTGCCATGTCAAATCTAGGAGTTAATAGACGAGATCATCTTGACGACTATCACTGCATCTTCATATCTTCTATTTAACCCTTAATAGACGGTAATTTTTCACGAAGCTGTACTCAAATAATTGTGGAAAGGTACATTTAAATTAATAATTACATAAACGGGCCCAGGTGACTAAAACCGTAATCTATCTTCAGGAGCCTACTGGTTGCTGTCAGAACTGATATTACAAGTGTAAAGTGTCCGACTTGGAAATGTCATTAAAAAGATTCTTTTGTCACATTTAATTGCAAAATTTTACAAAATTTCGATAACCTCTATAGTTGGTACCTTAAATCTCTCAACTATTCACCATAATACATATATCTAAACCAACTACCCTCCACCATCCACAACCCCATCAAAAGTTCACCACAATGATCCCACATGTATTGATTCCCGCGCCAGCTCAGCTGAGGTCCAGACGTAGACAACCACTTGACCCAGATACTGAACGAGGCACGACCCCCCGTGACCCCTGAAAGATTCAAAGTACACGTGGCGTTCACTATACGGATGTTATGGAGTAGTTACATGGTTTGAAAGAAGTTGAGGAGTTTTAGAGGATAATGTATCTTATTAAACTTTAGGGAGGGTTGTTTTTGTTTTGTTTTCTGCCTTTATTATGACGTGCGGTTGATAATACCGTGATACAGTAGTAAGCTAAACAGAACTGCTAGAATGAGCAGTCTTTCTGGGAGGTACTTTATAGTAATGAGCAGATACCCTAACGTTGGTCTAGTGGTAGCAATCACGACAGCTGAACATAAGGTCCAGGGTTCGATTCCCAGGTCGGGCAAAGTGTCATTGGGTTTTCCATCAGGAATTTTTCAGTAGCAACTACGGAGGCTGAATTTGCGCCCGGTTGATGGCAATAGGCTCGCCTATTACATAGGACTTAAGCATTACTGGCGAAATGTGGGTGTACTATTAGGTACACCTCTGCCTAACCCTTCGGGGATTACAGATATATGTGATGTTATGTTAATAATGAAAAAAAAATATCTCAGTTATGTACGTGTTACAGAATCCCTAATTGAAGTTACCTATCCTGGCCGTTTCATCTAGTTTTTTAAAGCACTATGTAGTCATAAACGGAATCAAAACAGCGTGAAAGAGCACTTTAGCGTTACGCAAAAGTACTCTTGTGGGCAATTAGCACAGCCCTTTATAGCCCAGCGACAATTGCCGAATAAATACAGGAATAATTATAAGTGAGCAATGTGGAGCAATATTTGAATCTATTTCAGCGAGTGTTGAGCAACATTAAACATTATAGCTATCGACCTTTTGAAATAAGCGAACCTAAAAAAAGATACCGGCCTACACCTAAAATAAATTTCCCGGCTGACATTTACTGAAAATAATCTTTATTACATCAAAAAGCAATGAAAACCTAACGAATCCTCGAATGAAAGGCAGCACCCAATAAAATAACCATGAATATGATTAAAGCATCTATTAGAAGGTAGTAACACTGGTTGTATGTCGTAACATCGTTTACATCCACGCGACCTCCCTCTGACATTTCACCCTGGTACTATCTCATTTTGCCGCCATTTATCCGGTCGCCTCATCTTCATTTTTATTGGTTTTGAAACGATCGCTTTAGAAGGAATTAACTGCTGTGTGACAGAGTTTTTTAATTAAATAAACTGACGGGTTAAAGGAACTGGCCAGTGTTACGCGGACTCGTTGTCTTACAGTGGTACCCTACCTCCCGCCTGAGGAACGTCAATAGCCTGACGGTATCGGATTTAAATATGGCTGAATGGGATGCAATATTGAGATGAAGGTGGGACGTTACTTCAGAAATGACCCAGAGTGCCCTATGGTAATAAGCGACGCCTCCGAGTTAATAAGTTGAGTCCAGGCAATTTACTTTGTGTTGTTTATTTGATCATCATTGCGCTGTAGGAAAACATCTTGAAGACACCGGCATGTTTTTGAACCGCTAGAACTAATAACCCGCACTGGGTCCACCTGGTGGATGCGTCCCACTCCATCTCAGTAAGGAGGCCTCGCTCCCAGTAGGCTGAATACATATAAATATTCTTATATGGATGCCGAACTCATTTTGCGTACCCAAACTACTGAAGCATTTCAAGCAAATAAGGCGTCAATCGATTAGTGTGGGGTGCGTAACTAAATACATTACTCGTATTTGGGTATTGACTGGGGTCTAGATTGATACCTTTTAGTTTACCTTTTTTATAGCGCCTTTTCTTTAAGTTATTTTACCATCACGACTTTTGAATAACAAAGATGTGTTTGCAAAAAACATCCTAGTAATCATTATCGAAGATACAAAGAAACTATACATACTTTCTTAATTAATTAGTATTTTTTTCACAATACCAGAAAGTGTTGCACAGAGGTGCTGTTTGGATTGTTATTAGCGAGTAACAGACTACACCACTACTAGCATCTGTCTGATACTGTTGATATAGGTTAACCCACAGCTGGGCTTTCCCCAGGACTTCCATTTTTTTCGATTGAATACCTACTAATATGACCACCGGTCGGTGATTTTGTCCAGTTGGTCCCGCCATCTTTTGCCTTCTGGCCCAAAGTTCATTGGACATGCGGCAAACGTCCCATTTCATCATGGTGGCTTTTTGAGCAACGTCAGTAATTTGTGTTTTGGAGCGCAGTGTGGTTTTGCGTACGTGGTCAGTTAGCTTGACACCAAGTATTTTGCACGGTATCTCTCCGATAGATAAATCTGCTGTTACATAAAAACCAATAACAAAACTAAAATAGCATATAGATTAAATAACGCCTCCTGAAACCCACCGTTATAATCATACCTTTGCCCCCCCTTATTAAACTCAGAACAATTTCCCTAGGCTCCATGTACAGGGTATTGATAAACGTCCCATTTTCTGCTAATCAGAGCATGGCGGCATCAAAGCGACGCAGACAGGTCACTTGACCCACTTCGACTAATGCCGACAGTTCACATAAGGGAGTACTGCACTTGACTGCATTTAGACGTCTAATCGGCTTAGCTAGCTGTGGAGTACTGGTAGCCCGGTGGCAACGTCCGCGACATTCGAGGTCACGGGTGAATCTAAGCACGCACTTTACTTAGTGAGACCTCGTGGCTCAATAATAACAGCCACTCGGGTCGATCTTTAGGTTAAACCTAGGTTGGTCTGTGGATGGGTGACCACCCATTACATACCGAGTTTCCTCCGTGCCTCAGAAAGCACGTTAAGCCGTTGGTCCCGGCTGTCATTCGAAGATCTTTGACAGTCGTTAGGTTGTCAGTGGCTCAAAAAAGTCTGACAACCAGTCTAACAAAGGGGTATCATATTACCCAGTACTAAATGGGTTGTGGCGGGCAGATAGGCAGTCGCTGGACTAGGCTAGACTGGAAGCCGACCCCAACATAATTGGGAAAAGGCTAGGCAGATGATGACTCTCTAAACGGTAGAGAACATAGTAAAGAAACCGTAGAACCAAAAATTTGAAAGACAAATGGTATCCACCAAAAGAAATCCTGTGGTTCAGTAGAAGGCCCCAGCATACCTAAAAATAACCTTATTAGAAAGAAGATAAGTCGCAAAACGCCTGTCTGTCATTTTTGTCCACTTAAGAGACTTCTGCAGACGGATTCAGTGACTATTTCAGTGCCGTGTGCTCAGGAGATTTATAAACACCCCGTCCCATCCTAAAAAGACTTGGCTGAATTCAGTCATCTGAATGTAGTCAACATTCAGATGACTGAATTCAGCCAAGTGTAAAAGGCCCTTTAGATCAGCAAGGTAATAGAGGCGATGAACGCAAAAGGTCAGTTTCCGCGTTCATTATGAGGAGTATAGCAAAGTGAAAATGTCTTGTGTTCTAGTACAGTTAGTTTAAAAGTAAACGTACTAAAGTGGGATATATGTATACCGTTTTTATAAAAATTATGAAAATATTTTGATTTTGATGATATAAGTACTTTCTTTATTTATACATAACAAAGTTTGTATGATGTTTTGATTGGAGAGATTTACAACATCAATATCATTTCATTTCAATAATTCACAATAACACCTGTCATATTGAACTGACATTTCAAAATTTTGACCGAAAATCTATGGCGTCTTTCCTCAAAACCACCTAAGCTGAAACTTGATTAATTTTCATCGGACCGTAATCTATTTTGCCTCTCAACAAAGGCCTTAGACTCGCGTTGCTAGGCAACGGACATACACTTGAGTGATCAGTTCTCAAATGTCAAAGTACAACTCAAGCGAGGTATTCTGCCTCAAGATACACAGGACGGGAATGTTGTCATGACAGTGAGAAAGCCTATTGTGTTTACATTAAAGGTGCTTTGGAGTGAGTTGGTCTAGTTACAAGCTTGACTGATGCGGGTACAACCCTTGGGGTCCGGGTCATATGTTGAGAAAAATGTCGTTGAGTTTTTCCGGGAGGAATTTCTCAGGTAGCAGTTTGAAGGTGAATGATGGTTATGGACTTGTCACGTCTTCACCAGTAACAAAACATTTGTGACGAAACCAAACGGGCGAAATGGAGACGTACTATTATAGCTCTGTTTACCATTTCGGTAAATGTAAGCATGACTTTATGCCACGTTTTAACACTCGCCCCTGCGAAAAATGTTATTCTACCTTTTGCATTATCTACCTTTTAAATAAATTTTATTTCACAATTTCTAACAATAAAACCGGCCAAGTGCTTGTCGGGCCACGCACAATGTAGGGTTCCGTAGTTAGCCATCAAAACATGCAGATTTGCCCCCGAACGATGATTTTTATTGTAATAATAAAAAACAACACTTACAACTGTAGTTGAAAGCCCGTGCTCCCATACATTATGTTTAGGAAAATATGTTATCCAAGTTCATTTTATAAGTTAGTTGACTATTACTCATAAACTTGTAAGGCCTACTTAGCTGTAATAGTAAAAAAAAAACCCACTTTACGTATTCAGGAGACACCTAAGAAAAAAAATACTTTTCGAGATTTTATTTTACCACTTGTTCGGCGTTACTAATCTGTATACTCATGTCAAATTACAACTTTCTAGTAGAATCTTTGAGCTAAGCTGCAGATAAACAGAAAGACATGGCGAAACTATAAGGGTTCCTTGTTGACTACAGAACCCTAAAGATGAGGCAACTCCGCGTCACGTCCGGCACCTAGGTCGTGGGTGTATGTTTCCTTATCGCAATGTTAGAGAAAACGTTACTAAAGAAGGTTCTACAGCTGGCAAAGAGGAAGTTAACACATGGAGTATCACCATCTGCCTAGCCTTTTCGCAAACTATGTTGAGCCAGTTTCCAGTCTAACCGAAAGCAGCTGATTATCAGGATTTGACACGGAGAGGCTGCCTATCTAACCTCCATAACCCAGATAGTGAGTACCTAATACAAAACCTTTTGGAATAGCGAATGGAGTAACAGTGTACCTGTACCTGAAGCACTGTTTTAAGCTTTCACGGCTTACAACTATACTAGTATTGTCACTTACGGGATATCTTCCGAGATTGTTATTTATTTTGAGTTCCCAAACAACAACAACAACAACAAACAACAATCACGGAAAATATCCCGTAAGTGAAAATATTAATATATATCCTGTACCGTGACGTGCGTCTAGTGAAAAACACGCGATTGAATGATTATTTTATACTTGAAGAAAGAGATAATGTTGCTTACACGCTGCTACCAATCCAGGTTCACAAAGAGGCAATAAATAGTATATCTTTTGAATTTTTGATTTCAAAACCGAATATTATTTATGTTCGATTACACAGTGCACATTAGCACTCCATTTGTAACTCCTCCGTGTCACCAGTCGCGAAGGGTAAAGGGTTAACTGGCGGCTTATCTGCGGCTGTCACAATCGCACTTGTTGGATATGTGGGCTTTTGTTATTTCTTCCAATTGAGCTTTGTGTACAAAGGGACCGATCTGTCGGAGCCCTACATTTAAGCCGTAATCCATAGTTTTCTTAGAAATGCTCGTCTCACATAAAACACAATGAAAAAAGATATATCTGGATTTTTTAAACATTTTTAGTATTCACATGATTTATTATACATAAATACTAAAAAAATAGGATAAATATACAAATCCAGGTAACCGTCTCGATAACTTTCTGTATTATGTAAAATTTGAAAATGTAACTCACAATTTGAAATCTGTGTTAATATTTTGGACTAACTTATTCTAAGCTAGGCTTTAAATTAACTACTTCAGACTAATGATAGTTAATGCTCATTCATAAATCTCAAAGTAAATATTTATGACCCTAACTTAATAAGGGCGAGGGTAGCGACCCTGCAACACAACTCGCATCTCTAATGTACTCTTATTCAAATGATAGCTGTAATGTGCACGTAGATATAAATTACTTTGGTTATTAGTCTCAATTATATTAACGTCATATTACGAGAGATAACATTTTTATTTTCATATCAGGTGAATTGAATTACTGACCAAAACTAACAAAAAACATATTAACAATAAGCAATGTTGGGTCCCGTTATCATAAATGTATTATTATTTATTTAGTAATCGCAATAATATCTATATTCAATGAATACGCTGGCAGCAATTTTTCCGAATATTATGGTTTTTAACACGCAACGCTGACCCCAATTAAATTGGTATAATTGGCAGGCGTGAGGATGATGATGAATACGGGGAGCCGATCCTAAAGAACCTAACCTTCGTATGAGTTTTGAGCCAATCCTAGACTGCGTAGTAAGAGGGTGGATTTATGACTAGAATGGGGAAGGCTTCTTAGATGACGGCTAAAGTTTCGTAAGGTAATGAAGGGCAGCAGAATGAGGATGATGCCCGGACGACGGCGACGTAGCGGTCACTATACCAACGTAGTACCTTTTTTTTTCGGATGGGAAATCATCAAATGACTTCTCGCGCTCTGGGAAGAGCGGAAGGGAGTGTCAGACTTGTACTGGCTAAAACCCATCCATGTCCCTTCCTTGCCCTTTGTGATCCAGGGCCGCGGTATCTCTTTCGAACAGTCCCGCAGTCCTGGCAAGCATCGGCCCTTGTGGGCCCCTCCCTGTTTGCTGACATCTCTTTGAGGCGCGCGTGGAACACGAACGCGCCGTCTACACGGCCTGTCGTCAAAAGACGGACGAACGGCGAGCTAGCCCATTACTCACCGTCCACAGATCCGCGTCTACGGTGGCCGGAAGCCACCACGTGACCCCCGACGCCCGGGGCGTCTCCCGCGGCGGCTGGGATGAGAGGTTCTCTCCCTCTCACGCTCGGCCACCTCCTTCGCTAGCATGACTGCTTCACAGAAGGAGGTGAACGAATATAGTACCTGCAGTCCGTAGGTCAACGCATTAACAATGCAAAGCCTTTGTAGAAACTACATTTCTACATTTTCGAAGCACTTGTGGTTGAAACTCTTAGGCCGTGGGGTGCGAGTGCTCACAGCCTTTTTAAGGAAATTTCTAAACGCCTAGTTGATGCTTGCCGTGACCCAAGTTGTACCATGGCCTGAGGCTAAGTGTTGCCTTATAACTCATGGGCACATGACCAGCTGACAGCGTTGAGAAGGAGTTTTTTATGCCCTTTTATAGTTTTTAATAATTTAAAAAACATATAACAAAATGCATACATAGTCTACATCCTTCTACGGAGGACACAAGATAACTTCAGCGACTTCCATAACATTCAAATAGATACATTTGGCCAACCTTTGCAACAAGCACACTTGACAAATATATTTGTCCAACCTTTGGCTGGAGAACACTTCACGAAAGGGTACTCTCTCATATAATTGGAGGCCTGCCTTATCTGTTGCTATCGTCCCGTAAGTACTTAGGACAGTATTTTGATGTGAAAATACTTATTGCGCAGATTTTTTTTATGGATTCGAAGGGTTCTTAGTGAAAAAAGGGTAATTTTTAGGGTTCCGTACTTAAAGGGCAATACGGGACTCTATTACTAAGTCTCCGCTGTCTGTCTGTCCGTTTGTCACCAGGCTGTATCTCATGAACCGTGACAGCCAGCCAGTTGAAATTTTCACAGATGATGTATTTCCGTTGCCGCCATAGCAACAAATAAAAAAAATATATTTAAGGGGGGCTCCCATACAATAAACGTGATTTTTTGCTCGAACTTGAAATATTTACAGAATATTTAGTTGTATATTCACTTTACAAATTTAATTAAAATAAAATAAATATTTTAGGGTGCCCCATACAACAAACGTTTTAGTCTAATGTTGTATAGATATATTTAAAATAATATTTTAAGAAGATACCTTTGTATATAAAAACTAAATAAAGAACCTGCAGCAGCTGCAGCCGCAGACAAGCAAGTTGTTTTATAGTTAAGTTCTGCGGAACCAAGCCTTGTGTTTTTATAGCTTATAGCTTGAGCTGTATCTCTACAATGTTGTTTTTAGCCTAGCTGGAGTAGTATAGTGACTTAACACTGAGCATGAGATCCTGGGTTCGATTTCCAGGACGGGCAAAGTATTATTGGGTTCTTCCTTCAAGAATGATTTGTGCACAACTTATTGCACCCTCCAGGACTTGAATGAGACTAACGACAGAGCTGTCCAGGTCGCAACGTACTGGTCGATCAAAACCTGAGTCATCGATTCGAAAAAAAAAAACAAATAGTTACCTACTTACTATTCTATAGACACAACTACCTATATCTTCAAAATAAAAACACTACAAAAGTACTAATACTGTGGGATCTGGCGGATATGGCGGCGGACGCGGCTCGGATGTGACGTCATGCTCGTTGTGGCGTCAGTCGGCAGCGGATGTGGCACCGGCCGGGGACAGATTAAGAGACAAAGAGTGTTGAGTGCGGGTATTGGACTAGTTATTGCTGATGCTTTTGTTTCCAACCATAAAGCTACAAGGATTTTTTATCTTAGGCGCTTGTGACATTGATACTCGTAGGTACCTACATATTGATAAGAATTTAGGCACGCGCCACACCTATTAAATAATATGGAGTCTCTGACGGTAATTCGAAACTTCACTCTCTAGCTCCGTATAGTTAAAAAGTTTAAATTAGAAAATGTTCGAAATATTGAGTTACTACCCGACAAAAGTGAAAACTTCTAAGCAAAAAATTTTACAAGTTTTACAGATTACAGTTTTGAAAACGTTACATTCTGAAGGTTTATTTAAAATTACTATAAGTTATGTAAAGCAGTACTTAACTATTCAGTAATACCTTCTTAGCTTTAAATTTAAAAATTCTGCTTTCAAATTATGTCCTTTTAAACGTCCTCTGAAATCTTAAAGCTGTTCACGACATCTGCATAATTTATGCCGTGAAGATAGCGGGGCGGCCCGACTGGACTAGCTCAGTAAACTTGAGATCGACCCAATTGGAACCTGAAGTTGAGCCAACTTGCTTCGAATTAGGGCTTATATGATACATGGACTTGTGGAGGAGCTCGTGGCTAAGTAATAACAGCCA
The DNA here is from genome assembly GCA_950005105.1 of Lycophotia porphyrea. NCBI lineage: Eukaryota > Metazoa > Arthropoda > Insecta > Lepidoptera > Noctuidae > Lycophotia > Lycophotia porphyrea. The sequence continues at coordinate 15,560,046 of OX465406.1, forward strand.
CTCGGGTCGATCTTTAGGTTAAGCCGTACTTGCCTAGTTTGGTCAGCGGATGGGTGACCACCCATTACATACCGAGTTCCCTCCGTGCCTCGGAAAGCACGTTAAGCCGTTGGTCCCGGCTGTCATTTGTAGATCTTTGACAGTCGTTACGTAGTCAGTGGCCCGAACAGTCTGACAACCAAGGGGTATCGTATTACCCAGTACTAACTGGGTTGTGGAGGTCAGACAGGCAGTCGCTTCATGTAAAATACTGGTATTCAGCTGCATCCGGTTAGACTGGAAGCCGACCCCAACATAGTTAGGTTAGGAAAAGGCTAGGCAGATGATGATGATACGTGGACTTGTCCTGAAACTGGAGACTATTTCTGGGTATTGTGTTCCACTACTTCTTCTCTCCAGATATACTAGGAAGTGGTGAACTTGAGAGTTTTGGTGGACTGTCCTATTCTTATTCTCGAATCGATGACACAGATTTGGTCCGGCCAGTACGTAACGACCTGGACACTGGTCAACTACATCGTTTCTGGAGGGTGCAGGTAGTTGTGCTCCACAATTAATATTTGAACCGATTGTCTGGTTAATTACTTATGTAATTTTGACGTTCAGCTACTCAGCTACTCTCACAGTCAAATTTTAATACAGTACTATGGCAGTGGCAGTTGCTAGTAGATATAGACCTGGTGGGAATTGCTGCAAAGTATTCGCCATTAGCAAGTTGAATAATTCAATACTGTAAGTACCTTCCTAAGTATCATATAATTATTATAACACAGGCACATAAGTCTTAGTATTTCAAAGAAAGTTCGTGGTATAATAACCTTGAATATCATAGTATGACATATAACATTACCCTGAGTACAGTACGTGGAAGTAAACGAGGTGTGTTAGTGACACATAAACCACAGGGCGTGAGTTTTATGCACTTTGACACGTTCACTGTTACTTTGTATGAAACAAAGACATGTGCCCGGAGCTTTTGCGCGCGTTTCTTTGTCATTTCAAATAACGAAAGTCAAGATAGAGTTAGATTGTATTACGGAGCACAACAATACAAAGCATCGCATTTACTCGCATCTCACCGCACTGGCAATATATAACAACTGCAAGTTGCAATTCTGTCCATCTACCTGGTATTTTTTCACGTCTTAACTGCTGGAGGTTTTCTTTTTAATATATTGGAACTGACGATTAATGGCTAGCTTCTATTTAAGATAATGAGATATATCGCTCGTGTATCATAATACACAGGTCCTGTATCATGGTACGAGTGAGATATGACATTAAGCAACAGTTGGTAGGCGTAACGATAAATATCGTTTCCAATTGCGAGTTTTTGGTACAAGTTTACATTCAGTTGTTTTCCTAGTTAAGCGATTTGACTATAAAAGCCTGTTTTTAACCGACGTTTTAGGTGTACCTAGGCCCAATATTTTGCCAATTACATTTAAAGTCTCATGTTACGGGGGATGAGGGTGAGCCTATCGACCGGGCACGAATTCGTACTCCAAGCTTTAAAAAAATTGGTGTAGCAAGAATATTAGCACACAGCTCAACTTAATGCTTTACATTGTTGTATAATGTAAAATCTCGTAACACAACGAGTATAAGAGGATTAACCAAATTATGGGAACATGTACTTGGATGGATTAACATAATTTTGGTGTTGTTGTTTTGTGGACATTCATGGAAATATATCGAGGTTAATCTTGATGTTTTATTTGTTACAGGGATTATCTAATTATACAGTCGAAAGCAGGTCCAGGAAAGGTATTGTTTAATGAATCAACAATTACTAATTTACTGTGCACTTCTTCTAAGCGTGTCGATGGCAATCTATATTGTCCCGGCGCAGAACTGAGATACTAATTTGAGTGCGCTTTCGGTAGCGTCCATCAGTTCCTGTAGTGAAGAAATAACAGGACACGCAGGACACGATATTTAATGCCCCATCGTTTGTGGAACAGCACCACATTTACACTCCAGGGCAGAGTCAGCATGAATCTCCACCTGAGCAGGTTTTACTTGCTGTGTCTAACCTGGGTCCAGAGTCTGTTTAAAGACTTCCAGGTCAGCCATGGTAACTCATGTCCAAGTTGGAGATTTTCAGCTGGTGGAACGAATGGGTTAGGTAAGGATGCACTGCCTCGCCACTGCTTTAGTCTTTCCGTGGACCGCTCGCCAATGAGTGGGGAGACACACTTCATAAAGCTGTTTCGGCTTTCCAGCCTTTGCGACACGAGGGTATTTAGATGTAAAGGGTGCACTTATCACCATTTTATACAATTGTTATACATTAACAGTTTTGGTTTCAATCTACGGTAAGGGACTATTTAAGTTGGCAGTCAGTTTGCATAACAATATTCATTTTCCTCACATTACGTATATACCTAAACAAATGCAACTTTAAATTCTCTCTTTTGAAAAACAAAAGTTCATTCTTGGCAACTTTTTAAGAAACAAGAGAACTCTGGAATGTGAATAAAAACATTTAATGCATTTTTCAAATGAGTACCAAGCAGTTTGTTATGACTATGAACAGATTCATAGGTAGGGTTAGGTAATATTCATTTCTTTTGACAATCTGTTTCTGTTCAAAGCTCGTTACACAAACAAGACTAAGAAATGAGCCATGTTTTTACAAAGCAGCCTGAAGTTGACGTTTCTTTAGCAGACTGAAACCTTGAATGGCCGCGGAGAAATTTGTTATTTTCTAGCTTTATTTTGTAGGTAAACATCGTTTACTTTGGTTTTTGGGTTCTGTACCCAAAGGGTAAAACGGGACCCTATTATTAAGACTCCGCTGTCCGTTCGTCTGTCTGTCTGTCAGCAAGCTGTATCTCATGAACCGTGATAGTTAGACAGTTAAAATTTTCACCGGTGATGTATTTCTGTTGCCGCTATAACAACAAATACTGAAACACAGTGATATTTTTTCTCGTTTTTGCTCAATATATACATAATGGAGAGTCTCCCATCCACAAAACAACAATGGCAAGCGCGGCTCAACTTGAAGATTTACCTGTGCGGCTGTTATTATTTAGCAATAAAGTACTTTACTATCAATAAAGTGGATCATTAAGTATTATTGATATAAACTACTACTACTATTGGTAATCGCTCTGAGAAAAATTTCCAGTTATCTTGTCCTAGAAGTCCTGCCATCATTGTTGGCATCCCTACGTATCAAATAACACTTTTCCCTTGAAAGCACAGCTCGTATTTACTCGTATATTTTAACTTCGTACATTTACTCCGTTTCTCGTTCACTCATTCGTTCACATTACGTTCGCTCGGAGTTCCGTTCACAGGTTAAAGTCCTGTTTATCGCGTTTTACTAAAACATGTCAAAGAGGTGTTTGCTACGAATTTTAATATAAATAATGAAATGGGTTTTACGGTGGAAATATTAAAAGTTTTATTTATGCAATGTTAGCATCGTTTTGCAAAAAACATTACGAATTCCTGAACAAAATTATATTTTCCACTCTTCAAAACTCGCTTTCTTAACGTGATACATTTGGTTGCTTTCAAAGGAAATCACAAAAGTTATTGAAAGAGGATATAATAAAGTGTTTGATGATACTCGCAAAACTAGTATAAAATTTTGGACGAGATAGGAAGATATAAGTACCTAGCAACACAATATAGCATAGATATTGAACATCAACAGGAGCTCGTGGCTAAGTAATAACAGCCGCTCGGGTCGATCTTTATGTTAAGCCATGCTTGCCTAGGTTGATCTGTGGATGGGTGACCACCCATGACATATCGAGTTTTCTCTGTGCCTAGGAAAGCACACTAAGCCGTTGTGGAGGTCAGATTGGCAGTCGCTCCATGTAAAATTCTGGTATTCAGCTGCATCCGGTTAGACTGGAAGCCGAGCCCAACATAGTTGGGAAAAGGCTGGCAGGTTTAACATCAAGATTACCAGCCTTAGTAAAGTCTACTACACTTATTGTGTGTGTTAGTTGGCCGAGATCTATAAAACTTACTTAGCTCGTGCTTTGATATATTCATCTGTTTATTGTACTCGTAGTTTGACAGTTGCGATCCAAACTATATATATAGGTACAGGCGCCAGCACATGCTACCCGCAACTGTCAAATTTTCCCAATCAATCTTAAACATAATGCTTTAGCGATAAAGTTGAAAATTGTAAAAGATGAAAAAGGACAGGTTGTAGTAGTTTGATGTGCTGCAGTGTATAAATTTTAGTTACCAGTAAAGTTTATAGATCTTGGCCTAATTGGCTCAAGTTATAATAGACACAACTCTCACACAATTCGATAGCAAACTTCTCCTTACATTAACTTCCCCGCCCTATTACAACTAACCTTACAAAATAATAACTTGCTGAAACTAGTCCCAACAGTATTCCCACCGCTGGGAATATTCCCAGTTCGCGCGCGCGTGCCTGAGTGAGGACGCATTACTTTTCGACGTGGATGGGAATACGTCGATCAAAATCGCTCACTCATCGTTAGGTTATTAATTAGGAGGATTTGATACTATTGGTTTTAGTTTCACTTGCATGGCTAGGGTGTAGGAAGCATGGTTCTGAGATTGACTTATTTGTGAGCATAATGTCCTGAACGAAACGTGGTCGCTCACAATGGGCCTCATCAGAAGGCTTAAAGTCACCCAAAGGGCAATGCAGAGGGCTATGCTCGGATTTTCCTTGTGTGATCGAAACAGAAATGAGGACATCCGCAAGAGAACCAAGGTAACCGACGTAGCCCGAAGAATTGCCCAACTTAAGTAGCAGTGGGTAGGGCACATTGCTCGCAAAACGGATGGCCGATGGGGATTAAAGTTCTGGAGTGGCGACCGCGAACCGGAAGACATTGCGTTGGAAGGCCACCCACTAGGTGAACTGATGACCTGGTGAAGGTTGCGGTGATCCGCTGAATGCGAGTCGTACGGTACCGGTCAATGTGGTGACACTTGGGGGAGGCCTATGTCCAGCAGTGGACGTCTTTCGGCTGAAATGATGATGATAATGTGCTGCGTCCGATTTCCCACTTCGGCAAAGTGATATTGGGTGTTCCCATCAGAAAATGCTCAGTAGCAAATCGTAGTCAATTGATGGCAATATAGTCGCCCCCTATTACATGAGATTTAAACATTACTGGCGTGAGTGTACAAATAGGTTATCTCTGCCTAACCCTTCGGGGATTGCAGCCGTGATGTTTCGTGTTTTTTGTAAAGAATGGTGTCGAGTGATTTCAGTGATTGTGGACCAATATATTTGTACAGATGACGTCCCTTAATTATTTTATGCGTGGCGGGATAAAGTGTAAATTACCGCATGGGAAACAATTTATTTAGGGACTACGTATGGATACAGATTTTACCTATTCGAAGGCCATAAAATAAATTTTAGCGGTGTTTGTGTATCCATAGCAGACAATATAAGACGCCAGCATCTAATTTGGTACTAAGTAGGATACCACCCAATTAGGTACTAGGTCAAGCGTATTTTTTTCATTTTACATATAGCTTTCCAATAACAGGTTTATCTTAGAAACAGTCTACGTTAAAATATTTTTTCATAAAATTAATAGATGAGATACAATCATGCCTCGAATCTCAGCTTGATATTTTTTATAAAAATAATTGAGATGTCATCACTGATCAAAGCCTCCCAGTTGGAGCGTAAGAAATAAATAGCTGTAACTTCAAACGGGCGCCGGGCGTATTCACAGAGACGTGACTGCTCGCCGGGAGTACTCCTGATCTCACACGTGCGCGTAACAAGAGATCGATACACGCGCTGTCGACGTAATCGACGAGATCGTTCAATGAAAATATATAATATAAAACCATTAGGATATTGGGCTCAAGCCTGTTAGCTTGAACTAGAGTTTTATAACTACCTTTTAGGTAATTTTATTGAAACGTACCAAAATATTAAATTTTTATCTTTTCTGATATATTTCTGAAGGGTGTAAACAGATTCTTAACGAAGCCGAAAGGCACTTATTCTGCCCGTCATTGCGATAATTTTTTTGTTCTAGACCATACCTTCTAGTTACGGAAATATTTGGGGTCAAAGTTCCAACTTTTTCACAAGTTTTTTTTTAAATACATATTTTTAATGAAAGATTTTTACTTTAAACACCACCAGGACCCCCTTACTATTCAATCCATACATCAGCACAATGTTTTGAGTGCGTTACATTGAGTCCTACTGTTAAACGTGATTTTCCAGCCCAAAAAAAAAGTCGTTTCCCTGCACTAATTTTTGCGTAAAGTTACTTAGTTTAATGTACATAATGCTTGGTGAAGAGTCTGTTTACACCTTGTATTTAAACAAATATCCACTTTATTCTAGTGTTGTTAAGTGGATTTCAGAATGACTAGTGGCAAAAATGTTTGAAGTTTTATTGGAAACTCAACATTACGGGTTTTAAAGTATTAAGCGGTTTTACTAAAACAAATAATAACGTTTACGAATAATTAAGAAACAAAATCAGAAGCCCTACTCCTGTGTCTGCGAGTTAATACTTGTTGATGTTCTTACGTCTTCAAAGGCAGGATTTCACGACATTTTGTACAGTATAGATACATACGTTACTCATGTGTATCTATTATATACACAATTAATATTCATATCTTTATTTGTAGTTCATAATCACTTCGTGCTCATTATAAAATCTCTTTGCATAATTAATTCGCGGTAAATCTGTACCTACTCAAGTGGATAACTTAGTTAGTATACACTTTGTTACTTAGTGCTACCAGGGAGCTCTTTGTGATCTAAGTGCACGTGCCCTTTAGATCTGTTGGAATTAGTGGGACCTACGTGATGTGGTGTGCGTATCACTCTGTCGTAGTACGAATGTACGAAATTATTTGTAGGTATTGCCAGGTATTCCCAATTTAACCAATTTTACATCACTTTGATTCAATATTAAACAAACAAATAGTGATTGTTTAAAGCCAAAAAATATATATATTATAGTTTACTATATGTACTTTAATAATATACGGTTCAATACATGATATCGAAAACTTCACTCGATCAAAAATAAATCCGAAGAGGAGGCTAATTCGGTTATTTTTTTACGGTTTTCTTATTGTTCTTGAAGCATATAAAAGTTACTAGTTTTACTTCCAAAAACCATATCTAAGCAAAGTTAATAACATATAGAACAATAATAAACGGTTATATTTTGCAAAATAGTTTGATTCTTTTAATAATAAATTATTATATAATACAGCGGCTTGCGTACGTGCCTTCAGTCAGCCGCCAGGCCTTGACGAGGAATGACCTATGTCGCTTTTGCTGGCGCACGGCTGTCCCGCAGATTTAATTTTATCGAACGATTTATTCATACAGCGTAGTGTAATATATAAGTTTACGTTTTAGATTGTTGGGGTCTTTTTTTAACCGACTTCAAAAAAAGGAGGAGGTTTCTCAATTCGACTGTATAAATATTTTTTTTTGTTTGTGATCGCTAACTTTGTCGTTTATGAACCGATTTAGATGATTCTTTTTTTGTTGGAAAGGAGATATCCCAAGGGTGATACCATGATGAGGAATCCAGGATCTGATGATGGCATCCCAGAAAAATAGTAGTGGCAACTAGTACGTTTGTTATTTGTAATTATTTTAAAGCACTACTATTTTATGAAGGTCTGGTGTCGATCTGATGATGGAGCCGACAGTCGAGGGAACTCGTCAACAATTTACAGCAATTACCTGGGGTTTGGGCTTGATTAATTTGTATTGATGAGAACTTTACACCTAGATGGGTTGACTTAATTAATTTCTATTGATGAGCAGTTTGCACCCATATGAGTTATAAGTGCCATTACAGGTCTGATGATGGAGATCATAGACAGTGTTTTTTTCAAATTTAAATATATTTTCGTAGGTGGAATACAAAACATAAAAAAGAAAACATACGGGAGGTGAATACAACATAACATAACATCACGCCTGTTATTACTTGAAGGGTAGGCTGAGTTGAAGAAAATAGTTAGGATCGGTGTTTTCTTGTTCTTGATTTTAATGGGTGTTTTTATCAGTGTTTGTCAAAATGAAAATCCAAGATGGCACCAAGGAATATTTTTGGTTTTGCCGTCATGGGTGTCGTTCTCGAGGTTTTCGGGGTCGACAGACAGGGACAGACAGACAGCCAGGCGGACAGACAGATAGCGAGACAGATAGACAGCCACACAGACAGACAGATAGACTGATAGACAGACAGCCAGGCAGACAGACAGATAGCGAGACGGATAGACAGCCACACAGACAGACAGATAGACAGACAGCCAGGCAGCCAGACAGATAGCGAGACAGATAGACAGCCAGACAGTCAGACAGCCGCACAGACAGACAGATAGGCAGACAGCCAGACAGACAGACAGGCAGACAGGCAGCCAGATAGACAGATAGCCAGACAGACAGCCAGATAAACAGACAGACAGACAGCCAGATAAACAGACAGCCAGACAGACAGAAGGACAGTATACTCTTAGTCTTGTACTGACGCTACTCGTCTTCATGCATGAATAAAACAAATAAAGCGAGTGTCGCTTCGTGAGATAAAAAAAAATAAGATACTTAAATGTCAAATAATTGAATAAATTATGACTTACATTTACAACTATCATAATATCTATTCAAATTAATTTATTACATATAAATGTTAGGGTTTCTCGATTACTACGTAATAAAATAAAACACGCAGACAATTTAATAAAATAATTTGTGCTACTGCACACGCTTACCTATACTGTGACACTTTGCTCAGTGTTGGGTTCATGTAAATTCACACGGGCGACGTGTGCGCACTGCTCGCTTCGCGTAAAGGGTGGCAGCGTTAAATACCTACTTTGCTTGGTCTACCTGGCCTTAAAGAACGTGTATTACATAATCTAACATCATGCCTGTAACCCCGGAAGGATTTGGCCGACGTTTCGCTATAGTTATGACTAAGTCCCATGTTGTAGTAGGCGAGCGTATTGCCATCAACCAGGCACAATTCGTGGCTGCTACTGCAAAATTCCAGATGGAAAAACCCAATAACACTTAACCCAACCTGGGAATCACACCAAGGACCTCACGCTCAGCAGTCGCGCTTTCGACCAATAGACCAACAGGGGGGGGGGGGGCGGAATGTATGTTATTGTTTTAAATAAATAAATTTAATTTAATAAATTTCCCGAACCCACTCTACGCCCCCGTGTGGTGGGTAATAGACACAAAACGGAGATCTTCGTCGTAACAGCGGGAACATGGCAACACACAAAATGGGCTGGTAATACCAGATACGGGCAAATAATTAACTAGTAACTTCTTCTTGCACAGCTTATCGATTCCTCACGTGACCAGATGGCTGACCCTTTTTGCTGAAAGAACCAGCATTGCTATCAAACGTGGCAATGCCGTCTGCCTTCTGGGCCCTTTCCCTGACAGCGACGCGGGCTAATTTTGACGCCTTGCAATCTTTTTTCCCTTTTGATACTTGAACATATTTTTATCATTAATTTAACTTCCAGTAGTTGTAAGACGAGAATGAGCTACAATCGCGTTCCGCGATCACAGTAGGAACCGCTAACATCGATCATGTCTGGTCATGCACTCCTCACACCTCCCACTCAGTTCAGTAAAACTACACGCTGAACTGCTGCACTGTGGACGCACCATATGTGTGAGTTGTTGGCTATATCAATCGTTGACCCGCGGAGAGTTTTTCGCTTGTTTGCGATTATCGAAAGGAGATAAGTACTTCGCCTCCTCTTTTAAAATTGGAAGAGTTTCATTGTTATAATCGTAGGCTCTAAAAGGTATCTAAAAGTAAACAGAGGAGCGCGGTTTACGTCTAACATTTTTTAATAATAAATAAATCAGACACCTTTGTCTCCTAACTAGTCAGAAACCCCTCTTGTAAGGTATCCCTTTTCGTATATTTTTATCCCACGTATATACGTACATCAAATCACTTACTATTTGCTTCGTATGAACTAAGAAATCTTCTACATTGTAGAAGGTGGTGACGACATATTTGGGGACTGTCTACTGATATCTTACTTATAAAATAAATAAATAAATTTTCTTCTTTTCTTAAATGAGATGAAGATTCAGATATTGATCAGAAACCGAAACCTGGTCATTAACAATCTTAATTTAGACTATTTTTAACATTGGATTAATTAAAGAACAAATATTGGAATCCAATTAGTTGTCAAATTAGCTTTAATGAGACGTTTGAAGTAGATTCTTAATTAGGATTTTATTAGCATTATAATAAACCAGGTTTAATATTCTTATCTGGATGATCCGAAGTGAAAAGCCAAGTATTAATTACATATTTGCACTAGACTTAGCTCTTTTATCTTTTTCTAAAAATATTGAATTACATCGTTTTACAGGTTTTTTGTAAAATAAGTGCCTAAGTGCTGCATACAACTAGTGATAGCCAAATTTAATATTAATTCCATTGTTTTGTGATTCTTTTAAAATTGAACTAATAGTGATTAAAAATACATCAGTCATCACCATCTTGGAACTCTTAATAATGGTACTAGTTAACTTGGAACAGTTAATAATGTCCTTTGTCGTTGCCAACGAAGAACATTATGAACTTCGGATTTTTATCTTTGACCTCTTTCCAGCCCGTCACAAAACCTTAGTTATTAACAGTTCAATAAACATCAATAGATAATTGATATTATTCATAATAAAGTCAATCGAGTGTGACGATTCTTCAAAAGCTCGAAAAATATCGGAAACTTCCCGAACGCCATTGTATCTAAAGGTTATGTAAACTATCTGAACTTTCGAAGGCAACCAAGTTTTGTCGGTCTATTTGTTTACTTACACCTGAATAAACCTCAGAAGGGGTTTTGTCAAGATTAGTTATAAAGATCTCCAAGGATACAAAAGTAAGCAGGGCGTCGATATGTGATCTTTACACTAAGATATAATATGATTTTTCGTATAAGACAAAAGACGAAAAGGTTTTTGATGACGTTCATAATTTTTTTGATTTTCTGTTAAACATTACCGTTAAAATATAGCCTCCTTTGTCGTAACAGACGGTTGTATAAAAAGCGGGAACAGAAAGCCAGGCAAAGTAAACAGTACTGTAGAGATATGAAACAAAGAATAACTGCAAAAAAATAAAATACCACTAGCTTATGACCGCGGCTTCGCCCGTGTTTAGTTCGGTAATGGTCCTACAGGATCGTACTACCGGGATAAAAAGTATTCTATAAGTCAATTCAGGCTATAAACTATATGTGTGCCAAATTTCATCCAAACCCGTTCTGTGGTTTTTGTATGGTGGATGGGTGGTTTTTGTGTGGTGGATGGGTGGTTTTTGTGTGGTGGGTAGGTGGTTTTTGTGTGGATCAAACAAACCTCAAACCATCCATACTCACAAACCTACGCATTTATACGCAGTAAAGTAAGATCCATAACACGTCGTCGTCGAGTTTAAAGCGAAGCTGCGAACACACACCAACTCAGCATGCATAGATAGCAAAGTACCTGCAACCTAATAATGAGTGCGCTAATTAAGAACAGTTTTACAGCCTTCCTTACCGCTTCGCCGAGTAAAACAGGATGCATCGCGGTGGATATTACCGGCCGCGGAAATAGAGTTGTGCCTATATCCGGCATTACCGCTGCAACTTATCAATATATTCTAAGATGTGTAACGTTTTCACTTGATGTATACTGATAAAGAGGTAACGTTTCACACAAAACGTATACATTTATAAGATTAAAAATTGGAATTTAGTGTCAAAAATTAATAATTAATCATTCATCGTATTGGTCACACCCACACATGGAAGTAACAACTAATCGAACACCTACCTTTGGTGGGGTGCTGCTGGAGGTGTGGTGCCTTGCAGCGGCGGAGTGCGCGCGCCGCGTCGCCTTGTAGTGGAGGCGACGGAGCGCGCCGCCCAGCCGCTCGGGGGAACCGTCGCCGCGAGCTACTGTCATGCTGCCGTCTGCACCTGGGGGACGAGAAACGGGTTCAGTCAATTATAATCCTGGGAATGTACCACCTATTAAAGGGTGTAAACAGACTCTTAACGAAGACTCAATCAAAGTTCCAACTTTTTCACAAGTTTTTTTTTTTAGTTACTTGTTTTTAATGAACCCCTTACTATTTATATGAGTATATGAGTGCGTTACATTGAGTCCTACTGTAAAACGTGATTTTTCTGCCCAAAAAAGAAAGTCGTTTCCCAGCACTCATTTTTGCGTAATTTTACTTAATTTAATGTACATAATGCTTGGTTGACGGCTTTGTGAAGAGTTTGTTTACACCCTGTATACTTCCGAGTGGAAACGAAATGGAGCTTTACGTATTAATAATTCCATCTCTTTCACACACTGAATTGATATTAAAATAACACAGCTATAGAAGGTAGGCAGTCAAGTTCGTTAGAAAAGAAAGTGGGGCCCATCAAGGCGCCATTAAGACGTATTGGCGCCCACCGTGGGACACAGTACACAAACTTGCAAGAACGATAATTCATAGCTGCAAACACAACTATTGGAAATAAAAGAAAACATATTTCAATAATGAGAGCATAGGTATGTTTTGTGCCGTCATGACAAAAGAAACAGCGGTTAGCGTAATGAGAACAGTGGTTAAGTTGATTCAACTCCAGGTAAGTAAAAATAAACCGTTAGTCCCAACTGGGACAAACGACGCAAATTTCTCAGAACCATAAATAATAAAGATAATATAAATAAAGACAAAAAATGATAGCTACAAAAACAACTATCAGAAATAAATTAGAACTGTATATTCCACTAATCGGAACACGAACACCTACTACATGTTTCCTAAAATTATCAAGTAAAACACAGTGAGATAGCATCGATTTACTGGCTTTAATAAATTCCAATACTATGTTTGAATAAATAGTTAATATACTAATAGCAATTCGATTATCCGTATCATTGGACATATCCAATTAGCTAAATAGCTAGTTGTGACAACCCGCAGCTAAATATCAGATCAAAGCAGTTCACTATTTTGAGCGTTATTTGGACCACTAATGTCACTTTATTTGGATTACTACCCGCATTTGAACATGGATAATGTTCAAATGCTAATGTGGCATTTTGGTCGAAAATTCTGTAATTTGTGGTGGTGTGGTTTATGATCGAATATTCGTTGTAAGTAATAGTGATTCGAGACAAATATATGAAAATAATCCGTAAAGCATATCCCTAGACACATGGAGCCAAAGAGATTGCCCGAGAATCCTAACAATATCACTCTTCTTCATTAAACATGGACATTGGACATTATGACATTAGGACATAATGGACATTTCAGTGGACTTTATTAAATATGTACGTCGATGGACTGAATTCTAGTAACAGTTGCTCAAACGAGCTTTCTACCAAGAAACTAGCTCCAAATAGCTTTGAGAACAGTATCAATACTGAAAACGGGATATATACCATGACTGTTTTGAGGTCCCGATATGTTATGTTATTTTTGACAGCAGTTCTCAAAACTGAACTGCAAAGCAAAATACAATTACGAAACATTACGCTATCGGATACAGTGGGTAATTGTTTGCTGCATACTTTCTCAGTGTACGACTCAAATAAGAGAGAAATGTAGCTTTATGTTTACGTGACTCAGTATAATATTGACACTACTTCAAGCAATGACGTATTATAAATAGCGTCATGCATGAACATCACGGCACTCGAAAACAGCGTAAAACTTATCGGAAAATGAAATGATACTTTTTAACCGACTTTCTTCAAAAAGGAGGAGGTCCTCAATTCGGATGTATGTTTTTTTTTTTGTGTTTGTTACCTCGTATCTCCGTCGTTTCTTAACCGATTTGAAAAATTCTTCTTTTATATGATAGGATATACTTCCCGATTGATCCCATAGAAATTTCATCAAAATCGGTTCAGTAATTTGGTATGTTTTCACGTTAATTGCTATATCACGCGACGACGCTCGAAGTCTTGCATGTTTAATTTGACACACTTTCTGATTTCCGATTGAATAAAAAATTTGCACGCTTATGTATATCGCGTGATAGTACAATATATCGATGACGATGGCCGCCGTCCAGCTCCATCATCAGATCAGCTGATCTGATGATGGAGCTGGACGGCGGCCTTAGGAACTCCGTTATGAAACGACATAACCCCATCGAGTTTGGGCTCGTATGATTCGTCTTGACGAGTACTTTGTCTCTAGATGTTATCCAGGGTCTGATGATGAAGATGGAAGGTGGCCATAGGATCTCCATGATAAAACGACGTAACCGCATCAAGTTTGGGCTCGTTTGATTCGTCTAAATGTGTAGTTTGTCTATAGATGGTATCCAGGGTCTGATGATGGAGCTGTTAGGTGGCCATAGGATCTGCGTGATAAAACGGCATAAACGCATCGAGTTAGGGCTCGTTTGATTCGTTTAAATAAGTTGTTTGTCTTTAGATAGTATCCAGGGTCTGATGATGGAGCTTGAAGGTGGCCATAGGATCTCCGTGATAAAACGACGTAACCGCATCGAGTTTGGGCTCGTTTGATTCGTCTTAATGAGTAGTTTGTCTTTAGATAGTATCCAGGGTCTGGTGATGGAGCTGTAAGGTCGCTTTAAAAACTCCGCTATAAAAAGACAACCCCATCGAGTTTGGACTCGTTTGATTCGTCTTGACGATTACTTCCTTAAAGTTCTGGTTACAATATAAAAATTAATTCATGATTAGAATTTGTGTGGTATGCTAAAAAGTCTACAACTAAAACGGGTAAAATAAAAAACTTTCTGCGAAAAAAAACCGACTTCCATAAAAACACAAAAAAAAACTAAAATAACTTTTTTAAATTACTTTCGGAAGTCGGTGACAAAAAATGACAATGAAACAAACAAAGTCACCGACTTTCGCATTTTGTATTACGTACAGCTGCGGCACTGGTTGGTACGCGACTAAAGGGACTCAGGACAATTACCCGGTATTTCTGTTGCCACTACAGAGCGCGGGTAACGTATCTATAGTTTACAAGCTTATTGTTTTGTTAACAAAGTTCTGTGACTAAAAAAAGTTTCAATGTGCAATGGTTTTGCTATTAAAATATATTGGTTTCCTTCCCTAAACAATGTCTTATAAATGTTACTAGTGGAATGATTTTAACTAATACTGCCGTCTGTATAGGTTCAGCCGAACCAGAACGAACAGGAACTCCCACAGATAATGTACTGAAGTATCTGTCAGACTCCGATGTCCGCGGCCTATCCCCAACCTGTGCATATCGGCATTACTGAATCTTAACTGACCACCTACAATAAGAGTGAATGTATTGAGTTTACCTGCGGCGTTTTCAGGGGAGGGTCGAGACGACTGGATTTTGGTTGCTTGGTGACGCCCATCCGCCTGCAACAAACGAGACACGTTTAGATTATCGGTCTAGTAACTGATTCATAAATGTAACTATCCGCAATTTTATGAGTCGTCGTGACTAAATGCAAGTATTTCTGTCATTAAAGATTGTTTGTGTTCTGAGTTTCTGACACTTCTGGCAAGTACACGTTAACAGAGACTTTTGGTAAACATCTGTGATAATATTATTTGGTGAAATTTAATGGAAAAAAAAACAATATGGCGGTATTACTTCCGATTTCTACCACGCGCCAAATGATCCTTGTAATTGTACCGCTGTCAAGTATGATGTGTTTGTTTGTGTGAGAGTCTAACACTAATTTCGCAATAGTCACAGCAATTTAAATAGTTGATAATTGAACTCTTTGAACACCAATCTGTGTTTTTCAACTTAATAGTTCGCCACTTACAGTCCCAAAGGAAATAGTCATTAATTGTCATTAATTTGGACCATTCCTTTGAATTTTTAACGCTACACTAAATCCCCATTTGGAATCCCCGTGGTCGCTAATACTTCTAATCTACTATTAACTCAAACATCGACAGACGGAGTCAGGGTTGCCGCGATCCTATCGGCCACTCCCTACATGTACATTACACGACGGATCCCAGGGCCAGCCCTAACGGAACTAGCCCTCTCAAAAGATAACCTGATTATCGACGAGTGGGTCGGCCACTGGATGACGGAGTCAGCAGGACAAATATTATCGACGAGTGGGTCGGCCACTGGGTGACGGAGTCAGCAGGACAAGTATTACTGTAAAGGTTGTTTCAAGGTTGAATAGGTCTCGAGTTAGAACCCAAGGCACGCACTCTGATTTTTCGGTTTCGTGTGCGTATTGTATAATTATCATATCTTTCGGTAAAGGAAAACGTCGTGAGGAAACCATCATACCTGAAATATATTTTTAGAGGGCATGTAAAGAAAAGTCAAGCATAAAAACTCTGACACCAGGTTAGGCACTAACCACACGATCAAGAGAGAAGGTTGAATAGGAATTATTTTGATTTAATTATTACGACGCCAAGTTTAATGTTAGGTCCTCCTTATTTACTCAACTCAATAGTATCTTTGATTTCCTGAAACACAAATGAAATTTTCAAACATGCAAACGTCGAACGATGTAACCACTATTTGAGTGTTCATCAAAAAAAAACATTGGAATTATAAATGAATGAAAATATTGTATCTTTAATACATAGTAGCATGATCCCATAAAAACAATTTGTAAGAAGGAAACAAGCGATTCCATCCCACATTGTGTAAAACAGGTAAGTAGGCACCTAGCTGGGGTAATATCATTACGCGTCGGTCATTAACCCCCTTTCAAACGGGGTGTTCGCGGCACTTCGCCCCCTAATGAAACTGCTGCAATTTATGAGAGAGTAAATCTTTTCACACCCCCTCAAGAGCGGTGATTAATAAAGGTAATTGATAATAAATGGCATTGTAGGAGATTTTATATGAACCCCTGGCAAAGTTATTGAAGTCGATCCGATGAATAATTTTTATTACTTTATTATAGACTTACTTTTGCCGACGGCTTCGTCCGCGTAGAGGTTGAAACTTATTCCAAGGGATCAACAGGGACAACGCTACTGCTGTACATATTCTAAGTTTGATTCCCAGGCCGGGGAAAGTGTTGCTGGATGTTTTCATCAGGAATTTATACGCAAAAATAGTAGCCCGAAGTCAAACTTAGTGACTGAGTGATGGCAATAGGCTCGCCCCTATTACAACTTACTGAAAGGTGAGTTTTCTATAGGAACACCTCTGCTTAACCCTTTGGGGATTATTGGCGTGATTTCAATCATCTACTGTCTCCTTGGTTGATGAAATTGAACAATTTGTGTCTTCGGATTTGTCAATAGCAAATCTGATTACCCCTTACTTCGCCTTCTGGCACAATTCCCCATGACCTGTCTATCTGTCGGGTCAGTGTGACGGCGATTGACCCAAATTGGGTTAGTTCTGAGGCATTATGCCGAGGTGAGGGGAATCACATGCTCCAGCGACCTGCACTATAAGCGTTCTGGCTCGTGCGACCTTGGGGGTATCAGCCGCTGGAAAATTGTTGTGTGTAGAGGAATAATGGCATTGCTTTTTAAGCAAAAACATACAGGGTTCAGACTGAACTGTTACTGGACAGCTTAATAAGCTACTTTGTCACTTGTCCCTAGCTAATAAAATCACTAGGGAAGTGATGTTTTGGTGGACTGTCTTAATCTTAATCAATTTTAAATTTACTAAAAGTCGTACCCATCTTAGAACAATTTGCGAGTTGACATATAAATTGTAAAAAGATAAACTATAATAAGTAATGTCTGTCAATTCGACCTTGTTCTACAGTTCAATAATAGCACAACATAACATCACGCCTGTAATCCGCGCAGGGTTAAGCCCTTCATGGGTTAAACTCAGTAACGTGCACAAGTAATGGTCCATTATCTTCTCAATATCGACGCATTACCATAATATTTACCACATTACTGCATGGTGAGGTCATTACACTAGAAAATAAACATTTTTATGACCTTCAACGCGAAGGTCGTAAGGAAATGTGCTTATCTATAAACTATCAATATATCGTGACGCGTGTGTTAATGTGCACTTTGATGTGCATTAAATTGCTAGGCTACATTAACAAGATTTTATGGGACTAATCTTGCATTCAAGGGGATTAATAAAAAAAACCAACATCTAAAAAGGATGGTAAACTATAAATGGAGTGTATTAAGCTACTGTAATTATATAAATTAACATAATTAATCGACTCTCAATACACATAATAAGAGAGCGTGTGAGCCCCCTAAAATACATCATAGGCAACCATAACCCACGTCACATAGTCGACTCATATAACTGCAGTGAACGTCGTAAACAGTCTAGTCGTAAACGGTCGTATTATACCAACGATTTATGATTTGTTTTATGTACTTTTAGTTCAACCATTTCTTTTATACTCTCATCTCGTTCCCAAAAAATATGTCGGACTAGAGGTCGTAAAAGGCGAGGGAATTTCGTCACATCTGTCAAGGTTGTAGACACAGTAAAAAGTGCACTGTTACATTAGAGGTAAAATAGGAGAAGATAAATTATTCCACCATCACGCATAGCAGACAATTTAGTTTTCTCAGTAAATATAAGCAGCCATCTGTTGGTCAAATAGTCTATTTGCTTTCAGAAAATAAGCTGCCTGAATTTATCATATCTCTAGTATAAAAGGCCTTAGATATTCTACGAGTCCACCATATCACAGGAATGTGAGGTTCGTGCGTGACCCATATATATATTTTATGTATGGGCTCAGCAATTACAGTGTGGATGGACTGCGCGTCCAGCTATGATGTGTGGCGGGAGGTTTAGTTGAAAATGTGATAGGTTATATTTATGATTATGATATAAACTGAGATACATTTTTTCCATATCTTTAGGCAACTAGCCAACCCTCAATTAGCTTTAAAAACTTTTTGGAAAAATATCTTTTTCTGACTGACATCACAAACGAATGAGTTAAATAAAGATATTGTTAAAATTTTTTTTTTCGGCATTCACCAATCAAGCTCAAGCTAGAGCTAATCGATAGTCCAATAAAACCTTTACTCCACAACCACATCTAAATATCAATTCACATAATAATACATCACACTAATAACCACAACATCTCTCCGCTAAATTACGTTGAACTCAACTGACACGTGCAACATATGACAGTGGCGTACAGTGGTTCTCCACGTCGGGTAGGCCATGCATACTGATACCCAAAAAAAAATGGGTGTACATATTTTTAGGTTAATTCTCATAATTTGGGTACACATCTACCTTGAGACACAACTTGCATAAATTATCTTATCATTTATATGATATATAATGATAATTGCGTAAACTTACTGCTTTTAACTTCTAACAAACATACATTAACAGCGCAAACTTCACAACAGAAAACCATTTTATAAGTAAATAAACAAATAACACAACAAATCGGTTCAATTTGAGACGATCAACCGATAATTATTAATATCTGTTCACACACATCTGACATTGCGATGGTTATAATTAATAAGATACAAAAATAAAAATCCGAACCAATAAATTGTCACATGAAACACTAAAAGAAAAGTTTAATTTCTAATTTGTCAATAAAAGTGACAGACAGCACAGTTGCCAATATTTATTTTCCTAACTCCCCAAAAAACAAAGTGGAAAATAAAATTCATGATTGTAGTTTTTATTTTTTAAAGGGCTTTTGCTATTCCTTACAATTTATCATTTTTTCGGAAGGTATAAATTCGAGAATACCACCCTGTTTTTTATTGTCTCTATTAGTCATTAAGGAAACTATCGTGTTTAAGTGTAGTCTGTTTCTCGAATTCCCCGTAAATCGGGGAAATCTTCACAAATTGGGAACCCTGATCTTAATTCATAATCTAGCTAGCCAATCACAACACAGCTCCTGTTCAAGGAGTTACACCCATAATTTATACATGTGTGCCGTTTATACACACGAAAATATGCACCAGTGTGCGTAAATTTGTGAATGGAACTGAGGCCGTGCGCCTGCTTGCCTATAGGCACGCTTTGGAGCGTAGTGCGTTACGTCACACGGGCGCGACAAGTTGCTATAAGTATTTTACAGGCGTTTTAACTTTTTTTTTAATATATTGTATTATTTTATTTCATAGTTATAATAAATGCATTTGGTGTTGTTGGTAGGGTAGGCTAGGCCTAATTGCCTCTATGGACGGCACGCCCCTGACATATGAACGCATTTATGTTCAAAACATGAACACGTGTATATTATTGTGGTTAGAAATTGTTACATAAGGCGTGACAATTTTATTGAATGTGGTTACTAGTACTGGCCTCTTAATTTATTATTTTGAATGTAAAATTATACATTGTATTATGGAATAATCATGTTTTTAGTATAGTTATCGATTATAGGTTAGTGTGATTCCTGGCTGTACCCGCCTCGTAGCAGTGTGGTGTAGTACAGCGCAGCAGGTATACAATCATGTAGCACTCGCATAGCACACGTTGCGTACGCACGTAGTACCCGTTTTAGACCCGCGTAGCAACACAGAACCAGCATAACAACGCTGACGTAGCGCTGCCGTAGCACCTGCCTTGCAACAGCGTAGCACCCGCGTATGACCGTCGTAGCACACGCATATCACCGTTGGTGCACTCGCGTAGCAATGTCGTAGCAATCGCGTAGCACTCTCGTAGCTCCGTCGTAGCACACCCGTAGCACTCACGAAGCACTGTCGTACCACACGCGTAGCTTAGTCGTAGCACGCGCGGACGCTGGTTATACTGAATGCGGGTGACATACAACTGACTAACCCAGACCAGATTTTCTCACGTTCACAAATACATTTTTCCTTTCCTTTTTTTTGCCTTTTTATTCAACCTCATCCCTCATACCAAATCGTTTCAAAACAAGATAAAAGACAAGAAACTGTACAAATATTCGCTCTCAACTCCGAAAGCGATTACTTATGATAAATGACGCAAGAGATTTAAAAGCTCACTTATTGGATAGGAGTTGTATGGTTGTTGTATGTGTATCATAAATTACGCGATACACGACCAACGGTGTCAACCGCACGATACACCAGCCATGTACATACATACATGTGTTTGGGTAGATTTTCATATATTATATAATATAGAACATTGAACGGAACACGATAGGAAGGCATATAATATATTAGACTGCATGATTTGTTACTAGATAGTCCTTCACTAGGTTTGTTGTTTATTTCAGATAAATTTAAATAGTACTAATGTACCTTTTTTTTCCGGATGGGAAATCACCAAATGACTCCTCCCGCTCTGGGCAGAGCGGAAAAGAGTGTCAAACTTGAACTGACTATAACACATCAATGTTCATTTTTAGCCATTTGTGTTCTAGTGCCTCAGTATCTCTTTCGAACAGTCCCGCAGCCCTGGGTAGTTAGGTATAAATGCACCTTAAGATACGATTATTTGGGTAAGAAGAACTGACGACTCTTGATCACCGCTAAATGGCATAAAGATTAAATGGTTTCGCACTATAAAAGCTTAATCGGTTCACAGACGGATCGGTGCGCGGTGTTTACATTTGGGGGTGATTAAAACATTTGTTTTTTAAAACTCGTTAAGTTACTAAGTAATGGGTGTAAGAGTACCCTTACCGCTGCCGAGAGGCACTTGTTGACCTCGTCATATTGCGATCTCTTTTTTGTTCTAGAAATCTAGACTATACCTGGGATCCTTCTAGTTACGGAGATATTGGGGGTCAAAATTACCAAATTACTTTTTATATATATTTTTTTAACACAAGTTTAGATTATTATAACCTTACATTAAATACCTACACAACCCCGGTTCTATCAATGCATCCATCCGCACAATGTTTTGAGTGCGTTACAGTCCTACCGTAAAACATGATTTTCCACCACCAAAAAAAAAAGTCATCCAGCAATAATTTTTGCGTAGATTTACTAAGTTTGATGTGCAGAATGCTTTTTACACCTAGTATAATATTCAGCAAGACATTGACGTTGAGTTCGTTGTTAGTAAACATCTATGACTGTATAACGTGGCGTCGACAAACGGCGCACCTCAATAAATTCTCATTTCTAACACTATTGACATATTTCTTCCGTCCTATCCCTTGGATATTTTCCTAAATAAAAAATGCGATATAATATTATTAGGCTACAGGATATTGAATTAAAGATCCGCCTCCCAAATACTCGCAATACGCAATCATTTCACGAGACCTCCTCGGGGCAAGTGGTTTAGACGATAGCTTGTATTTATTTATGATTTTATTGATTGATCCTTTGTGATTCCTTCCAGACTTGTTACATTATATCAGGCAATAAAAGTATATCCAAATAGTCGGGAAATCTCGATTTGATTTGATTTACTATTCTGCAAAGAACACTTACCATTATTAAAATAAGGTCTATTTAAGAGTCTTGGGGCGCTACGTATTAGGATATTATACATGAAGTGAAGATTTGGCTTACGCAAGTTACATTACCATTGAATTTTCCATAAGAAGAAGAATTTCAACATGAGTTTATCTATAAGGTAAATTTTTAAGACGAGATCCTAAGGTACTACAGTAAAACGTCCTTAGTCCAGCCCATCTCAGATATAAACTGATTCTAATCAAGTTAAGTAATGATTAACGTCTCCTTGTCTATCCACTCATACATTTTGTACATTAAAGCGTCTCTCCACTTTAATTAGCTTTTATGAATTAATGCCTTAGTTTTATAAAACACGGTCAGTAGGATACAATAAAATATAATTTAATGTCAAAACGACGACGGAAAAGAATAAGAAAGTGTTTCTTTTAAACGAAAACGCTAATTTCATTACTTCACGATGAAAAAGAAAAAGGAAGCCTCGTGCGAACAGTAAAAGGTTCATCTACAAAATATAAGGCACTTTAAAGTTGCACTCCCCTCAATTAGAGACCTTTGACGGTAAAGTGCAACTTTAGCTCAATTTGATTTTGTTTTGTTAGATAAAATGAAATAGCGGGCATTTTAGCGAAGAGAAGAACTTTCAAGTTTTAAATCAGATTTTCTGCCACTAAGTGTGGCATAGTTTCACAGTTCTCTGAAGTGTCAATGCGATGTATTAGTAATTTTAACAGCGTAGGTACCAAGTAAGTGGCGCGCCTAGGGGCCAACAGTTCGGCAAGTAAACTGTTCAGAGCCTCTGACATCATGAAGAGTAGTAGGTTATAAGGGCAAGCTAAGCTTGTAGGCTTGTATAAACGTACCGCCATTACGAACCCTCTAAACTGGTTCAGTCAATCATTTACTTTTTTGTTTCAAGATTATGTAATCTTAGTTGCGGGACATTGCCATAGTTCTGCACAGAAGTTGACCAATTTTCCCAGCAACAATGGGATATAAGAAACACTTACAAAAAATAAGAGAAAACTACCTACTCAGACTCAGAATCCTCGCTTTTCTTTTAGCTCAAACAAAGAGAGAGCTACACCCAGCAGTGAGTGCAGTGAGTGCAGTGAGTGCAGTCAGGATGTGTACGTGGAGGTGACTAACGGTCACATTTTGAATCTTTCTTCCTTCTTACTGTATTTTTGTGTACACTTGAAATTAGGTTTAAATTTAAATAAAACACTGTCCCAGAAAAAAGTCCTTCCTTATCCCATTTCCAAAATAACACAAGTACCACCTAATTTTGACGCCAGCAACACTACGCACCCTCACCTAATATTTATGACGTAACAACTCCCTCAGAGAGGCTGAGGGCCTCTTAGCACGACTCGTAATGAAGGGCCGCTCGAGAGAAGGGAATAATTGTATGATCACACGTATAGCCTCTTACTCTTTGATGATCTTATTAGACGGTGCTTGAGTTATTATGAGCAGATTTGAGAGGAATGACGAAGTAAGATGTTTGCGGAAATGTTTGGAACTTGTTTTTATGATGATTGATATGAATCATATCACAGTATGCGGACCACATCGACACACAACACGACTGAAAAAAATGCGCATGATTAGCGAGTCGCCGGTGAGTTTCGCTGCGGCCTGGTAAAGTCTGCACGTAGTGGGCAATGGTTCATTCTTATTATATTTCAAACCAATCGACATAAAACAAGTTATCAACATTTACCGATGACGAGGTTTTTTGCAATGCGTGGCCTAATCTACGTATCAGTGTAGTACAAACTCTCCTAGCTTCCGTTCTCGGCTCATAACGCGTCAAAATGTTTTCTAGAGCGAAGATAATCGAAGCAAATGATATAGGTACATCTGCAACTCAACTTAACGAATCGTTACAGGTATAAAACCTGGCAAAAATAAATTGCTATCACTAGACAATGTCATATCTCATGATCAGGCAAAAAAAAAAAACAAAACTATATTTTGACAACAAACACCTCACGCACTAACAGGTTATATAAAATTAAGACCTACACACTAATACCATGACTCATATCAACTTTAACATAACACACGCATGTGAACCCCGAAGGGTTAAACAGAGATGGACCCATAAAACAACCATACCTCAATTTGCTCAAAACTTAAACTACCTTCAACAGGGGCGTGCCGTCCATAGAGGCAATTAGGCCTAGCCTACCCTACCAACAACACCAAATGCATTTATTATAACTATGAAATAAAATAATACAAATTATAAAAAAAAAGTTAAAACGCCTGTAAAATACTTATAGCAACTTGTCGCGCCCGTATGACGTAACGCACGACGCTCCAAGCGTGCCTACAGGCAAGAAGGCGGACGGCCTAAATTTCATTCATAAGTTTACGCACACTGGTGCATATTTTCGTGTGTATAAACGGCACACATGCACAGATTATGGGCGCGTCTCCTGCCAGAGGAGCTGTGTTGTCATTGGCTGGCTAACTACATTTTGACATTTTTGAATGAATCAGGGTTCCCTTTCCCGGGGTTTGTCTCTGTGGTACTCATGCGTTTCTGGTATGATCCGTGCAAAATTATCTGTTTCTCTCTAATACGTGATGTTTTATATCCTTTTTCTCTTTTCCACGTGAACCATAATGAATTTCTTCATGCTAAAAATACGACAATCGTTCTCGAAACGCTCATTCAGATTAAAAAAAAAGTCAAAGTTAGTCTGTGGTCTTGGTCGCGAATGTTTACTTTGATTAATAATTTTACTTTTCGGTAGTGGGTGAGTGTTTTTGAGTAAATTAGTGATTTAATGGCTAATTAGAATATACTTTACGTGTGTGCAAACGGATTTTAACCTGAAGTAAGTATATTTCTATTTCTGTGTGGTTTTCAGTGCACGCGTACCGGTACTAGAATTCTGTCGGAATGCTGTCGCAAATATCGTATTTTATTTAATTGTGAGACCAATTCTGTGTAAAAAGTAATAACTATCGCATTGCATGTTTACTCGGTAATAGTTTTCAAGCAAAACATACACAAAAACGACTAAATAATAGTTAAGATAATAATTTTTGTTCAACTTGGTCGGCAAAAAACGAAATGTAAACAAACAAAATGGCTGGTCCTATCTGCCGATTTGCGATATTCTTTTAATTGTAATTTTCTTCGATGGCTATTGAATAACATGTGTGATACCTCATTGGAAAGGGCATTTCTTGTAGAAAATAGTTAATTAAAACATCTTTAAACCTCACAGAACAAAAAAAAATACGTGCTTTTTTACGTAAGTGGGAATTCCTTCAATCAATCCCATGTATTCTGTATTGGATAAACCTACAACAAACAAATTACACTACTATAGAGTAAGAGTCATTGAAAGAGTAATTCAATAGCTTTAAAAAAAACATCACTTGAGATGACTTACGTTACCAACGAGTCAACAAAAAAATATTTTGTGAGCGCGGCCGTGCATGGCCTACCCTACTTGGAGAACCACTGCACGCCACTGACCTTCAATCAATGTACCACCATCTTAGCCCATAACCTGTCCACGAAGTTAACCACAATATTGATATGAAGCACCTTTCATTTGTCCAACCGTGGCCAACCTCTGACGAGGGACAGGACAGGTTGATTAAAGTCTTAATTGCATATCTAAGTCATGCAAAGTTATGTTATGGAGAGGTAATCAAAGTGGTTTGGATCTGTAATGTTTGGGATTGATCGTCAATTGTTTTTGGGTTGAGCGAAGGTATCATATGGGTCATCAACCGTAACATTAAGTATTGAAGTTACGGTTGATGTTAATAAACTAATATAGTTCTCCAGACTTCAATTGATTTATGACTTCATAAATCTATTGAAGTCTGAAGTCTAAACTAGACTAAGTTTTGCCCACGGTTTGCTCCAGTAAAAAACAAAAGCAAAGTACAGATAGTAGAGATTGGAAGACGGAAATCATCCCATGGAAAGTTAATTCCGGGATAAAAAGTATTCTCAGACAACAGTGAGCAAGGTATGCTCATTGGCCAATCTGTCAAGGTGCGAATTGTAAAAGACAAGCAGTCACTAGAGTTACTGTAGCATTTATAATATCAGTAGGGATGGGTAACGGATATGTGGCCAGGTCATACATAATATGTGGCCTGGCCATACATACTATGTGGCCTGGCCATACATAAGCAGTTAACCGAGACTTTATATTTCTACATACACCCACCACACATAAGATGGGTGGGTAATTTTTAAACAAAGTTCATTTGTACGGTCGATGAAACAACATCGTTACCATCTACCATTTGTAACAGGAGCCAACGTTAACAGCTAGTATGATATATGTATGTACTATGTACACACGCCATTAGGCACAAACATAGGTGTTACTAAAGGTATAATATAGTGTTACATGTACACTTGTATGTACTCTAGTGGACGTATGTACTTGTATTGGCTTACATGATCTTTACACGGTACTGGATATCTTAGGGTACGTGACATTACGGTAGCTATGTTTAGCCCACGGCGTCGCCTATGCGGAATAATGATAACATCTAACTATAAACGTGTAGTGTTTTGTTTTCATAAGCTTTCAATAAAGAACTTTGTTCTGCTTTAAGTACCACGTAATAATAATGTTGTTTGTGGAAAATAAAATCTGCATCAGCGCTAAGCTACCTTTCCATCCAATATTTGATATGAGATTTTAAAACTTTTCAGATTAAAATGATTAAATAATACATCAGGTTTTTTAGTAAGTTATGTAGGGATACACAGAGAGCCGAATATACAGATTGTTGTAGTTTGTTGTGTATTGATTGATTTGATTTGATTTGTACACAAAAATACGTGGGTTTGTTTTTTACTACTTATAGTTACAAGAATAGAAACTTAAGGCAGCATACATCTTGCACGTAAAACCTAAACCTACCTAGTTCGACGTATCATTCCGCGGTTTGCCCGAAAGTCCCCGGCGACTGGCGCGGAAGCCGGGCAATTTGAGCAGGTCTCTCGCTTCGTCTGTTCCTGAGCAATTTGTACAGTTATAGACATCCTACCCAAAGATACGTGGGTCAGTAGATTAGATACGCCTGCGTTCTCGTTTGGAAGTTACATTTGTCAATTTTAATATGCAATATGTGTTGCAACGTTCGTAACTTCAAAAGTTACACCTATAAGCTACATATATAATAACTTCAATGCATTGTTTCCCGTTGTGAAGATGTGTACTAGCAATAAGGCTAGTAGTTTTCCCATCGACAAAAATTATGAAAATCCGTTCAGGAATTGATTTTTCAAACATAGTTCCTTAGTTCTTACCTTCCTCACCAGAGAATTTGTCGTGCAAAACCTCACGCTGCCAGCATCCAAACCCAGCGGTACAGACTGAGCATTATCTGTCAGTGAGTACATCGTAATTTTTCTTAAATGGGTAGGTAAGGTATCTTCATTCTTATAATGCGAAATCAATCAGGCATATTGTTCAGTATTTACATCAAATAACTACAAACAGGTATTATTACTGTGAAGCAGCACTCTACTACACATCAGTGACCCGCTCTGCACACTTCACCTGTCTAAAACAGTAGCATATCAAATGTTGTTATAGTAGCAACAATCTGCCTGCGTCGGCACGTGGTGTTCAATAATGGAATCCAAATTAATGTAGCACAGTGTGACCACTCAACACGAGATATGGAACCAGCTGGGTGCAGTAAATACTTATCGTTTTTTAGGAGAAAATAGTAGACATTGGACTACAGTTAGAATGCGTTCAGAATTTTCAAGGAAACAGTCAAAAAAAGTATTTCTGTTATTTTTATAGCCCATAAGGCTTTTTTTTTTTACGGATGTGAAATCTTTAAATGACTTCTCCCGCTCTGGGCAGAGCGGAAGGGAATGTCAGACTTGTACTGACTAAAACCCATCCATGTTCCTTCCTTGCCCTTTGTGTTGCAGAGCCGCGGTATCTCTTCCGAACAGCCCGCAGCCCTGGTAGCCCATAAGGCTAGCAAACTCTTCCGAAGCCCTCACACCATGAAGACTAGTGTGCTGCAAGATGTTAGGCTTGTATGAAAGTACCGCCATACCTCCTATTACGAGGAACAAAACATAGGTGAAAACGTAAAACGTAAAACGAAAAACGGTGAAACGTAGGTAGAAGTGGCGAATATGAAAATACACTTGTACATCTTCTTCTATACTAATATGATAAACTTAAAATATTTGTTCTTATGAACGCAGTAACGCACTAATCTCTGAAACTTACAATCGGATTTGAACAATTTTAAAATTGTTCAAATCCGATTTAGCCGTAGCCCAATTTTTGAGAAAGACTTAAGCTATTTAATATCTCACTACGACTTAGGAGTCTACCAAAGAGAGAAACCGCGGGGTTTAGCTAACAGCGAGCTATCTTAGATAATATAATTAATATTGATAGATATCACGGATCATAGGAACTCCTAACTATCGCTTACGTGGAATATGCCGAAGCAGGCGCTCGAAAGTCTCTACTTAGACTAACTTTGACAGAGGTCTAAGATTCTCATCTTGCGCATACTGATGCTGTAGCTACTCATCGAGATAACTTAACTATACATGTAGAGGTTTACGCATAAAATATGGTAAAGATCCGAGCCGTTTAATCTTCAAAACTGTATGGTTAAATAGTCGCTTAGCATTGTTAAACTTTGGGCAGTATTTATTAATAAACCAAATAGGACATGCCAAAGGAAAGCGTTTGGCAGAGTTTAGAAAACTAGTTAAATCGAATTAACTTAAATGTATGTTTCTAGATGTGACCTGAATGTTGCCTATGTATTGTTTATTCAATCAAGCAATAAAAATGTGCCATGTTCTTAAGAACAACATTAATTTAACGAATCCTACTAATATTAGCAGTATTTAGCGAAGAAAGCAGCAATGTTCTTTCAACTATTCTCAAATTCAAATATTTTAAATTCTAAGAAAGCAACTGTCCTTTTTGTAGTAAAACTATAGATGCTTGTTATTTTACCTCTGAACTACGAGTAAAGAGAGATAACTGTTTTGAAATAACCATAGCGCACGACTTTATAAACTATCGCCGTTGTCGTGGCCCCACGTGCACGGAGGGGTTTCTAACTAAAACCACTTTATGTTACTATGTCGTGTAGAATTCAATCCACTGTAGGACGCGCCACTGGGGGCGGGCGACGCGGCGTTACATACAATATGTGTTGGTCCCTATAGGTACAGCCCTATGAACACTTATAAGTAGGTACAAACTAGGCAACATTTAAAGATTTACTCGTAATGTTCGTAAAAAGAACAGTCCCGCTATAATACTATGTTCGTAACAAGATACATTTACAATCGTTGCAGTAGGAGAACATCACTTTACAAAGTACACATACTCGTTCACTGCGCGTGACTGGACATAGTTTAATGATTTCTTTCGTGGTTAGTGCTGTCTATTCTACGTAATGATTTATGATTGTAGTATATACGTTACACACTTTACAGCCTATGGTCATAGGCACCTACCATTTGGCTATAGGCCCTGTAAAGTGTACGGTGTAAACGGCAGGTTAATATGTATGTATTAAGTGACGAATCACTGATGCTAAAGTTTAATCTTAAAACTTATTTAAAGAATCTTGTTGTCAATACAATCTTTCCAAACAAAACTGTTTTTTAATCCTGAAATGTTCAAGCTACGTGTTGATATTAGCTGAGCAAACAGCCTGCAACCAGCACAACGTCCACACTGCTATACTATTTACTTTATTGACACATCCGCCATTGTTAGACTGTTACCGTCAAGTAGTTCGGAATAAGAACTCTGAAATAATATGAAAATATTATTCCCGAGTGGAATTCGATCTAGGTGCGGTGTCACTGCAAGTGGGAACTGTAGTGTGACTATTGATGAGTTATTTATGGTCGTAGACTATGTTTTGTGGTTAATAATATGTTTGTTTAGTAACTAACTATGGTATGGGCATGTGATGTGGGAAAATGGGGAAAATGTCGTGAGGAAAGTTTTGATAGAGAAGTAGGTATGAAGAAGAAGACATGCTGCGCCGACCACAAGTGAATTGGGATAAGGGCAGGAGAATGGTGATGATGAGGTACGGAACTTACTAAGGGCACTATATCTGTTTTCACTAACTTCAAGTTAAGCAATGTCTAATTGAGGCATTACCTAAGTTTAAGTGCCTCAGTCCCAGTCCTAGTCCTTACGCCCACCGCACGAAAACTGCAGCACCGACATCCGTTTAGCCACGAGCCGCCGACGCAGCAAAATTCACCATTGCAATTAAAAAAAATTAAGTGTTTTTTTGATCATTCCATATTCTAGCATCGTAGGTTTCACTAAAATTATTGTAATAATTTCTTTTAAATTAAATTAGTTTTAAAATATCTTTGGTTTTTTTTCGATCCACCGTCTGCAGTTTTCGTAATTTACCTAATCACGCCGTACTGATGACCAATACAAAACATTCTAGAACCTACCAAGTCAATCAGTTTTCCAGTTTTTTCAATGTAAAATCTAGGTGTTATGTCAAGTAGTACATACAAACCATGCGAAGTAGGAACCGGTCGCTTGTAGCTCTATAGACTCTCTTTCAATGGCACAGCTACTAGCGCTAGTAACTAGTTCACTCGTTACTAATGCACACCTGTGACCTTTCAGCCACAAGTGGCCACGCTGTAGTCACTGGTAGCTCACGGTAGCTCGACTCAAGCTGTGAGCGAAAGGGCGGGAACTAACAGCTTGTTAATGATTCCTGATACACCTGTACTGTAGCAATTAACGTTAAACCTTTGCAACTTAAAATTGCAATGGTGTTTAAGTTGTTACCACCGTTTATGTAGTTTATGTAGTTTAGCATTTTGTGATATTTTAAAATTATGCTATCAACGATATCAAGTTTTTGTTTTTTTAATTATGCCTAATCGTTGTTCATTTTTCTTCTTAATTAAACCGCTTATGTGTATTTATTCACCTTTGCATAACGCTTTCCAACTTTAAAAAACAAAAAATAAATAGCCACTAGATTAACAAGGTTTTCTCGCAGAAACTCCCAGAAAATATTCTTAAAATAAATTATTAAGATATTAAATTGTTCGTCCATTAGCTACTACAAAAGTTTATGAGAGTATTACAAACTTCTGTTTAAGGAAACTTTTCAAATTAATTTGACAAGTTTATGACTTGTTAGAGTCTAACAACAGATATTGTTAAAATCATTTTATCTAAATAATATCAAAAATATTTTAATATTTGGATAACGTGGTACCTTCCTAACTTTTCAGGGAAACATGCTCGATTTTATGTTACCTCCTAGGTCTCCCTTACTAGGTCAAACTAGACTGAGTTCCAATTTTCAAACTAACATGATGACTCGAGTATACCAAAGTTTGATTATTTAACGTAAGGAAACTATTGACGACAATAGAAACAACCGCACCATAATAAAGGTTAACCAATAAATTAATAAAATTACCATCGGTTATTGGTGCCAAAACACCCTAGCAACAATATAACAACCCTGTAGGCGACAACCGTAATGTTCACAAATTCACTGAACAAAGATCAAAAGCGCCCCTAATACATTAATTACTTCCATTAATATTTAAATGAGCTCGTTCACAATACTTTGACGCCACATGAACACAAACTAAATGAACAATCACGTACGTTGCTGTAGTTCCGAAGCTTTGTAGCGCCTGATCAATTTCTCATAGCAATGTTTGTTATTAACAGAACTGAAGTGTCGAGCAGGCGCTCCGTGTTGTTACAGTGTGTTTAGTTAAAACAGCAAGGCTAGAGATTACGAGATATTTGGATTGTCCGGAGTGACTAAGTAGCTTCTTAGAAAGGACAACAAATAATCTATTTTATGTTATGTAATTTTGCTGAAAACAGGGTGTAAACAGACTCTTCACGAAGCCGTCAACCAAGCACTATGTACATCAAACTAAGTAACTTTACGCAAAAATTTGTGCTGGGAAACGACTTTTTTTTTGGGCTGAAACATCACATTTTACGTTAGGACTCAATGTAACGCACTCAAAACATTGTGCTGATGGATTGAATAGTAAGGGGTTTGTGGAGGTGTTTAAAGTAAACATTCTACATTAAAAACACGGATTACAAAAAAAATCTTGTGAAAAAGTTGGAACTTTGACCCCCAATATCTCCGTAACTAGAAGGTTCCCAGGTATACAACAAAAAAATGATCGCAATGACCGGGAGAACAAGTGCCTTTCGGCTTCGTTAAGAGTCTTTTTACACCCTTTATAAACAGGGTTTTATAAATTATTATTATAATTTTCTAAGAAATAGAATGTTATTTAACAAGCTAAGCGTTCATAAGGACGCAAATTATTAATGTAAAGCGACGCTGTTTACTGTAGGTGTGCCTTACATTCCGAGTTGTGGTTACTGACGTGAAAGTACACGCGAACCTGCACTTAACATGAATCCTTAGATGGTATAATATGAAGTCTGCATAACCTTACGAAACTGTTTACATAATGTCATTTAATTATTTATTATGTAACGCGCTTATAACAGTTATTAATATCGTTTGTTAGTGTTTACCTTTGAATTGGCTCCCATGACTAAACTTACAGATACCATGCTTTTCTTAAGAATAAAAAGTACGTTTCTGCCTCCCGCGTGAATGGAAAAAGGTGTGAGTTTATGAATGTGTGAAGTAACTTAATTCAAAGTGACAGCCATTAATCCTTATGTAATAAAATCAACGATATTAAAAATCATATGCTTAACAATGATGCATGAAAGTTTGAAAAACTAAATCATATCGCGTTTTTATTTATTTCAGATTACCTACCTATTCTATTCTAAAGGGTTTGGTTTCCGCACTTAGTCCCTAAAGGTGAACCATTGTGCGTGATTACCTACCTAATTTGTTATGGAAAATATTAAATACTACTCCCATTATCTCAATATAATAAAACTCTGACATCATATTCGATCCTGATTCACAGTATACATTACAGACATGATCAAGGAAACAGAGCGGCGTTTGTATCGTAAACACCGCTCAAACGTGTTGTGCCTGATTGGATCCTATTAGCAATGTTGCGCTCTGGATCATTACTGCCGCACTGTTTGTCGTAGGCTTTCGGGTGGGTAATTGAGGGGACATAATGATAGTACTAAATGTTAGGAGGATAATAATTGTCCAAATAGAAGATAATGATTTAGCAATTTGATCGAGGGTGATTTATGAAATGTTGGTTTATCGCTATATAACAAGAAACTTCGCTCTTGACAAACTTTTCGGGAATTTTGATTCTGTAGCTAATCTTTCCTTATTTACAAAGTAATTATGTACAAAAGTAATTTCTTGTTTACCAAGCTATGATGACAGAATAAAACAACTTCCGCAATGAATTTCCTTAAAGAAAAAGTAAATAAAAATTTGTCATTACAATTAAATTATGGAGGTAGGTAAGTGCCGTAACTTTTAATGAATTACTTAACTAAATTTAAATGAGGCTTCCTAACTTTTACAGTAAAAGTAAAATGGATGATTGCCATTAAAAGTTTAGAACAGTTCTTTAATTATTATTAAAATACGGGAAATATAAACGACTTATTAAAGTCCAATGAATTATAAGCAGGCAATTGCTTACGAAACAGACATAAAATCTAAAAAATAAACGTCTGCGTCCTGTTGAGGTAATTGGCACCTAACGGTCTTTACATAAAGTTACTTTTTAAAGAAACAAGCAAGCTTTGTTTTTCTTTTTGGCTCATGTAGGCACGAATACTCAGATGTTTTCGCTCTCGAAACAAAACGCAGAAAACCTTGAATTTACATAAAAATAACGTTACATCCATCTTTCTGGAGAGAATCAGGAACAGCAGAGGGTATTGATTGTCATCTAGGAAAAATGAAATGTTTGTTGTGAAAATGTTATGTATGTGTGTGTTAATGTGTGTGTTGTTGTTTGAAATGAAATGTTGTGATGGAAATGTTCTTAAGCAAGAACAATTCCATTGTTCACTATCAGTGTTTCCTAGAGGGTACCAGACAATCACTGAGGAGACAAGTTAGCCAAGCCATCATTATAGAAGACAAGTGTGTGTGTAGGACAGGAGAACTCTCATAGTGCTTTCGACTCGACCAGAGAATCATCAGGCGCAGGAGCAACGGCTTTACAGTGACATGTTTTCCGAAGCACGAGGGTATCACACTGCCTATTTCCCGGGTGGCTACAGAAAAAATCTTTTAGAAAACCCAATAACACTTTGTCCGACCTGAGAATCGTACGCAAGACTATCATCAGTCAGTTAACTACCACGAGACACTCTATGTAAGTAGCACTCAAAGTCCAAATGGCTGGCGCTATCAACAATAAATAATTTAACACAGCAGCTAAGTACAGTCTGTCCATCCCACTGACATCCGGCAGCTACAGGAAGTTCCCAACAATTTTAATTATAAAGTACATACCGGTACGATCGAACTAATTATAAATGTTACTTTCGACATTTATCTACAGAGCAACATTTAAACTGAAGGAAACTGCGATACTTTAAAGGAAACTATGTTTAGTCTAACTGAATATCTAGACAATAGGAATCTAGAATTAAGCACAGCCGAATTAAAAGTATCTCTATAGAGCCACGTTTACACCGGTGTCTTAAGTTGTGATATAATTCAAGTAAAAAGGTACATAAATTGGGGCGCGAAGTAGGTATCGAATATACCTACTTCTATAAAGCTACAGGTTAATCTTTTCACAAAAAATTGAGCTATCCCCGTATCGAATACTCGTATAAAACTGCTGATTGATAGCAATAAACCACTCTGCTAAAAACCGACACTCTCTGAGAAGAAAGCTCATACTTACACACAACATCCTGAACATCCACACTAATATTGCAAATGCGTTAACAACTTTGCCTGTTACCTTTTCACATCTTCGTTCTAAATTGAACACCCTTGAACGTGGCTCCCGGATGATTAGGGATAGGATAGAATATATTTATATGTTACTTTTGGCATTGTTTCCGTTCACCACCCGAGCATAACCGCAGGCTAAAGGTAATAAATAAATCGGTTACAGACAGTAATCACCCACCAAATATTACAAAATTCTAATTATCAGCCCAGAAACCCTTGCTGAAATATTCAGCTAATCTCAAAATCCTCTCCATTTAGATTATTTCACGTTGAGAGCGCTTCTCAAAGAACATCACGGGCTGGACGTAATACCTTTACGCATGCAAACTCTCGGGTACCGGCAGCGGCTCGGGCAGTGCATTATAAATGGAGAGCTCCGGGGCTTGATTAAATTCTGTTCTGTATAAACATTGGACGTCAAACTGTGCTACTAAATATTGGTTCACGGTAGCTCAGTAGAGTTATCGGTATTTGAAAATACTCTTGTATTGAGCGTCGATAGTTTGTCAATTATTAAATCATCAGCTAGCTGATGCCCGCGGCTTCGCCCGCGTGGATGTCGGTTATCGCGATCAAAAGTAATCATGAAATTTTGATCCCGTTCCCGCAACAAAAACTTGACAAATTATATACTAAAACCTTCCTCGAGAACCACTCTATTCATTGGTGAAAACAGCAGAAAAATCGGTGCAGTAGTTTTTGAGTTTATCGCGAACAGACAGACAGACACGGCGGAGGACTTTAAGCCGTCGGTCCCGGTTATCATTTGTAGATCTTTGACAGTCATTACTGGTCAGTCATTGGCCCGAAAGTCTTACAACCAGTCTTATCAAAGGGTATCGTATTACTTGTATCGTGTGTACTGTATGGGTATAAATGTTTGTGGGAAAAGTATCAAACAAGCTGATGGAGTGACAGTTGAAGTAAATCATATTAAAGTATATTGTTTTAGCTTTTAGATCCCTCGCTGAGTATAAATTAAATCGGTCGCTATAATAGCAGCGAGTAGTACGAGTGAACCGGACATACTGACCCGACTCCATTATCGTCATTAAAAGAAAATAGGACAGCTATCGACCCATAGTTCAGTGTGTGAGTGTGTGTGACCTCCATAATATTATTGTGTTTGAATGACGTTGCAGTTTCTACCAAGACAGGATGACTAAGCATGATTATAAACATTCTCTAAAATGCCAACCTAGATATTGCCCTGCATTGTCTAAGGTTCAGAAAGGAAAAGCAGATGCAATCTAATTCGTAAAAAAGACAAAACATTCACATTTTCATGAACTATAGGCGTCATCTAAATGCCGTGCGCGCTCTTGGTTGTTAACTTTTTGCGCGGAAATGTAAATCTAACTCCGCACTATTGTGTAGGTCATGTATGTGTCGTTTATAGTCAGTGAAAACCCGTTTTTACTACACTAATAGGGGTATAGTAAAAATTACGCTGAAAAGCACTAGTACTGTTCCGTAATGCGGTTTGGTGATTTAATGATTTACGTTATTGTGCAGCCGTTTGACCTAACACCTTCTTGTTTGTTTCATCAACTTGAGGTACTACCAAGTTCACTGACGATCGACCACTTTCAACCTTATTAACTAGAGCATAAGGGTGAAAGTGACCATCGGACAACTCGCTAGTACCTAACCATCAGCAAGCCTGACATATTCTGTGCCAAATACTAACGAACAGCATATCGACAAAATAAAACCTTCGAAATAAAAACATTTGAATAAAAATGGTTGTGCAAACTGGTTGCATGTTGATTTTTAATTACTATTACGAGTTTATTTATCGAGGCGTAGTACGTAATACGCGGCGTACTGGCGTAGTGCCATAGTTATAGGATTGATTCAAATTAATATTTGCACATGTTTTGCTCACATGCCCGAGGTACTTGATTGCAAATATTTTATTTAGTTCAGTGAGCAATGTTTGCTGTATTATATCGTAATTCTACCAATCGCGCAATAATGAATGTTTCGAATATTCCGTGTTTATTTATAGTGGAATAATTACTTTGAAATCGTATGTCTCAGCAAAAGGCACTTCACTAGTTGTTAGAAAACAATATTGAAATCCCATTAAACTTTTTTTTTGTTGTCGCTCTATTTTTCGTACAATTCAAATAAGTCCGGGTCAGAAGCCCGGAAGTCTGACAATCAGTCTTGCCAAGGGGTGCCGTGGTTGTTACTGAGCTGTAGAGATCAGATAGACAATTGCTCCATGTAAAATAACGGTATTCAGTTGCAGCCGGTCAGACTGAAGCCGACCGCAACATTAGTAGAGAAATAGAATAACAGATGATGTTTTATTTTGTTCTAAAACAAATATTACTTAATTATAAAGTAAAATTTAACGAATACCTACCTACTAATAAAGCATTAATTTAGATGTCACTTAGTTTTTGGTGAAAACCAACCAAACCAAACAATAGTCCAACCGAATATTAGTAGTAAAAAACAATGTCAGGGACCTATTCTATCTCGAGCCATACATCAGGAGACATTCGGCAAAAAACGGCGGATTTATTTCACGGGTCATTTACCAGCGGTTTATTTTATTCAAAGAACAAAATAAATCTCGACTGAAACATTGACTACACGGCAGGCACGCCGCACTGCCGCCCACACTGAAATCTTTCGTTTGTCCTGTAGTATTTGTTCAGGATAATGAGGAATAATAAAATAGTTAAAGTTGATATTATATACGTTGGGGGCGGCTTTCTTTCCAGAAAATTATATAGCCAGGTAAATACTAGGTAGTACTGTTAATTAAATAGTAGAAGGCTTACATAATAATATAGCACCGTTTTAAATGAACTTGACTCATGAATAGTTATTAGGAAATTAACTCTTTTTAATCGTAGATAACAATAGTATTGTCTAAGTTTTATTTTACCTAGTGCCATCTTGTACTGGAGGATAACTTAGTAAGTAAACCTAAATGACTTAGATGAACAACAATTCAGTACTTTTTAAGTAAGGGAAATTAATTGATAAGCAACTGGAGTCACCGTTCAAATTCGAGCATTTCATCAATGAGTGAGGATAACCGTGAGATAACGCGTGTTAAATCTGATAGAGCAAAAGTAACCATGTCAATTCCTCAAGGTAGTGTTTTGGGGTGCCTATTGTTCCTAATATATATAAATAACCTCCCTAAAGAAATAAATTCATACAGTGTCCTATTTGCTGACGACATTTCAATAATTTTTCCTTATGACAATAACGGGACCCTTAACGAAATTTTAAATGACATTCTTACTAACATAGTGGCATGGTTGAAAGACCATAATTTAGAAATAAATTTCTCGAAGACGAAGTTGATGCAATATGGACCATATCAGAAAGAAAAGCTAGATATCGACTTCTCATATAATAATATAAAATTACAATGTGTAAACGATTTTACATTGCTAGGCCTGACTGTCGATACAAATATAAACTGGAAAGCTCATATACAAACCCTATCAAATAAATTGGCTAGCTTTATATACGCCTTAAGAGAACTAAAAAAAGCAACCGACTTCAAAACAGCTCTTTCAGCCTACTACGCATACGCATATTCGTGGCTAAACTATGGAATTATAATGTGGGGAAATAGTGTAGATATAGAGCGACTATTCATTTTACAAAAAAAATGCGTTCGAATCCTAGTAAATATAGAAAGTACGGAAAGTTGCAAACAATACTTTATAGAACATAAAATACTTACGTTATCAGGTATTTATATCCTAGAAGCTAGTAAATTTGTGAGAAAATACCCATCGCTTTTTCCGCTAGCAAAACAGCAACGCCCACAGCAACGCAGTCTTAGAAACCGATATCTAAACGAATTAGCGGTACCAACCTCAAAACTAGCTATGTTTCATTCTGGGCCTCTAGCCATGTGCGTTAAAATCTATAATAAACTCCCGAATTCAATTAAGGATACAGAGTATGACAACAAATTTAAAAATGACCTACAAAACCACTTAAACTTAAAATCATATTATAGCCTAAAAGAATTTTTAACCGAGAAATAAATAAATTATTATCGACTTGAACACATTACACATACATAACTAGGTACTCTATAAAACACCAGTCCCCTACTACCTCATTCCTGTATTTTTAGTGATTACTTTCTATTTTATTTTATCTGAAAATGTGACATATTATATTGTAAAACTAATCTATTGACATTAAATTAATTGAGATAATAATGACATTTAGGCTCATTGCAAATGACATAAATTGTAGTAAGTATGAGATTATAATGTGAAAATGATAATTTATTTATTTTATTTAGTTTATAAGAATGACATAATGTATAAGAATAATTAATAATTTTTAAATTAATCTATATTAACAAATTATATGAATAATGATAGCATGTTAAATTAATTAAAACCTATCGCCTATACATTGCTGTGCCCTAGCAGGGTTCATCGTTTGGAACTATCATAATGTAACAACCTGTAAACAACATGAAATGCAATAAATTAATGAACCGAGCATTACAGTGTAACTGTTGCGAATGTAACAATCTCTTATTTCTGTTCAAAACCGCATATTGGATTTTTATATTACAAACAAATGTTCACAGCAAATCTATTTATTTACTGTAAACATACAAATATATCCTTACAGATAGACCCAATGCGATATTGTAGCACACTTGCAAATATTAATAGTTCAACTGTTAACATAGTAAATTTTCTATAAGAAGCTGTTCTTGTAACTTCACCCAAAGTGCAACAGAATATATCTAATTCCTTAGCAATGAGGTTGAGAGTGCGGAGAGCGTTCGTGAGCCGCGCCTCGCGGAGCAAAGTTAGTTTGCGCGTAAATTGACGTAGAGTGTCAATTTGCTTAACAATTTTTGTTCCTGACGATAAAAGAAGTGTGCAAGTATGTTACCTAAGCGAATTCCTATGGCGAAAATGGACCAATCACAAACTGATATGATTACGCAGGAAACACTTCACGGTTACCTTAAAGCCTTTTACAGCACCCTTTAAAATCCGTCAGTCTCACCATCCGCCGCCCGCGCCGTACTCTCTGTTATGTATAACAACGTAAACACACTGACGCCTATTTACCTTCCTTTTACAGGCCATCAATGTACGTTATCACATTAAACACCATTTTGTTTCAGCGTTTTGCCTTCACTTTGTTTTATGAAAAGAGTTTATACACAAATCTTTGGATTTTCGCGTGAGTTAAATTGTATTAATTTAGACGCATTAGCCTATCCACCTGTGTGGTTTAACTTAGCGAATCTTTCTATAAATTGTACCTGTTAAGGTGGAGATTTATATATGACTCCGCCCTAGAGTGTAAACATGGCGTGGTTCACACACCATGAAAATCTTAACACCTGGTCCAGCGTGTTGTGTGAACTACACGCACGGCATGCATGCAGGAGTTGATGGAGGTCACTGAAGACGCGAAACTCGAAGTCGAGTTCTGGGCCAACTTAATTTTGATTGCCATCGACACGTTACGAAGAAGGTGAGATATATATATACCT
Organism: Lycophotia porphyrea; assembly: GCA_950005105.1. Lineage (NCBI taxonomy): Eukaryota > Metazoa > Arthropoda > Insecta > Lepidoptera > Noctuidae > Lycophotia > Lycophotia porphyrea. The sequence goes on from OX465406.1 coordinate 15,600,806, forward strand.
GTAATGTCCCGTGCATGTTGTTTTTTTAACGTGTTACAAAAACACACTCGTTCTTTTTATTATTAGCTTTTATTTAACTAGCCTTGTTATTTGTATTATGTGTATTTGTATATCCAGTCTTGCAACTCAATTTTAAACCAGTCTCCAACCGGTTGAGCTGGAACGTACACACTTTTGGTTCTGGTGACAATACATTTTTATGACAGTCATGACTTGATCCTGCAGCCAGGATCATCTCTTCACGAGAGAGTTCCTCAGCGTTCAAAAGCGCAGACATGAAAGTTTGTTAACCTAATTTCCTTCTTTTTATTTTAATTAAATTTTAAAGTTAGATTTATACAAGTCTATCGAAAACAACAACTTCTTACTTGGTTGTACTTATTCCCTAACTATTCTCACTTAGCTACTAAGCAAAATGAACAGTGAATCATAAGTACATTCGCAACAGACACCCCGACCGACACAAGTTCACACCAACTTGTACGTAAGTGAGATATGATTTTGATAAGTTTGCTTCACGAGTTCTTGCTGTTTCAGCCAATTAGATCACCCTTGTGTTGTGGACGATCTACTAATTGAAAGAGCCTTCATCATTGATGAAGTGACGATAATTCATTACTTGCTGTACTGATGGTAATCTTTTTACTACAAAATAATATACTGTTGAGGTGTCTCGTTGGTCTCGTGGTCGCAAGTGCTACTGCTGAAGATTTTAGGTTCAATTCCCAGGTCGCGCAAAGTGATAAAGACTTTTTGAACATGTTGACGTGACGGAATGACCATGGCTTTACATTAACGCGCATAAAACTGTCATGCATAGCCCAGCGTATATATGGTTACATTTATGGCGCTGCCTCATCGCGAGTAATAATCCAAGATTCATTTTTGTACAGAAACAAGTGAACCTGAACAATGCTCCCGGTAAAGGAGCGCCCTTAGAGCAATAAATAAATAGTAGGCGCAGTTCTAAGACCAGCCGTATATTTACGTGAAAACTTTTGGGTACAGCTGGAACCACGTCTAACCTAGCGATCAACAACAGACAAAGAGTGGACTCTGTTCCGGAAATAGACACTTCTTGAAGTTCCTGCTAGCGTCTAGTTCTTCCTTTAATCGATGCTAGCATATGGCCAGCATGGAGTTCAGGTTCTGGGAGTCAACCACTATCAAACTAGGTCTTTCCTAATGAAATAAAGCAATATCGTAGCGTGAAACTATTAAAACGAACAAACTACTCCGTACTATTCACAACCATACTGACCCCAATTTCACAACACACCACAAACCTACTACCACCTAAGTAAAGTTTTCAAAAAAATAATGAATAGTCCCGTCCGCTCCACTTTCCCAGACAACGATACGGCTATCGTTCCTTCCATCTGGCATACATTACGTTGTTCCCGTCCACCACCGCCGGTGTGCCGGACGGCACGCGAGGTGCCACGGACCCCATACACGTAAACAATGTCATGATTTATTCGAAACATTTGCATACGACACTTTGAAACGGGAATGTTTCATAGTATTGTGAATGTGGGTAGATGGATATTTTATTTTGTGAGCTTTTGTAGTAGGTGTGTGCTTTCTTTCATTATTTGTAGCTTTGGTTCAGGTTTATGATTGCTTTTTGTTGTGAATGCGAAACTGAATGTGCGGAAAAGGGGCCACACAGCAGTAAAATGCAGTAGTAAGTAGAAAATGTTTTTATGTGTTTCACAGCGAAGTCGACCAATTTATGTATTTTAAAGTGGCGGGTGCGTTTATATTCTCTCGTATTTACTGGCATTTTACTGCATCCAGTTACACCTGAAGCCAAAGGTTTTGTAGAATATGTCGAGGACAACCTCTGTGCATCTCATCTTTGTATCTCTCATTAATAACACTACAGCAAACTGTAGCAGTAGAAGGATCTCTTCGCGCGTGAAAAAAATCAGAAATCTTTTTTTTCAATACGTTATACAAAACCATTTCAAAAATGTTTACACACAGCGCCCTTTGTCAACGTTATATGAGAGCCAAAATATACTTGTAGCATATTCGGATATTACTGAAACATCCCGATAAACAATAACGATCACGTCTCGATAAACAATATGGTCACAATAAATATAGGACAAAAGAATGAAGAACCTGCTTACCTACACAATTACTTAAACCCAGCCCACAAAAGAAAATCAGCAAAGAAACATTCTCCTATTCACCCAAAAAACAGGTACCCTCAGGCGCCAATGTTTAACTACGTTCTAAGAGAATACTGATTTGAACCGGAATACACAGAGCCGGGCAAAAGGTAACTTTTCCTTGCAAATAAACAAATAAACAGTAACAATACTTGTTGTGGCCGCCGTGAGCTAATGTTTGCGCCCCGAGTTTGTTTAGGCGCCACAGTCACCGGCTGGCGTGGGGTGGAGCGGTCTCTATGCCGTGTTTGTTTTAGACTTTTAGAGGGACCAGAAAACTGGATTATGGATGTCATTGTTAGGTTTAATGTGTAAGTTGAAACATTCTTGGAAGGGATTGAAGTTTGTACTAGTCAATATAAGTAAACACGTATTCGTGGATTCGCTCCCGTTATGTACGTAAAAAACCCACGTGAACGTTTTAAATGTAGCCTATAGCACTCGGGGATAATGTGGCCTATAGCACTCGGGGATAATGTGGCCTATAGCACTCGGGCATAATGTGGCCTATAGCACTCGGGGATAATGTGGCCTATAGCACTCGGGGATAATGTGGCCTATAGCACTCGGGGATAATGTGGCCTATAGCACTCGGGGATAATGTGGCCTATAGCACTCGGGGATAATGTGGCCTATAGCACTCGGGGATAATGTGGCCTATAGCACTGGGGATAATGTGACCTAAGGCCCTGGGGGATAATGTGACCTATAGCACTGGGGGATAATGTGACCTATAGCGCTCGGGGATAATGTGGCCTATAGGACTCGGGGATACTGTGGCCTATAGCACTCGGGGATAATGTGGCCTATAGCACTGGGGTATAATGTGACCTATAGCACTGGGGGATAATGTGACCTATAGCACTGGGGGATAATGTGACCTATAGCGCTCGGGGACAATGTGGCCTATAGCACTCGGGGATACTGTGGCCTATAGCACTCGGGGATAATGTGGCCTATAGCACTGGGGGATAATGTGACCTATAGCACTGGGGGATAATGTGACCTATAGCGCTCGGGGATAATGTGGCCTATAGCACTCGGGGATACTGTGGCCTATAGCACTCGGGGATAATGTGGCCTATAGCACCCGAGGATACTGTGGCCTATAGCACTCGGGGATAATGTGGCCTATAGCTCTTGGTGATAATGTGTCCTATAGCACTGGGGGATGATGTGACCTATAGCACTGGGGGATAATGTGACCTATAGCGCTCGGGGTTAATGTGACCTATAGCACTCGGGGATACTGTGGCCTATAGCACTCGGGGATAATGTGGCCTATAGCACTCGGGTATAATGTGGCCTATAGAACTCGGGATAATATGGCTTCCCCCTCGTGAAAGAATTTTAGGAATCAGATCAGTAGATCCGAAATTACCTATCTATCTATACATATAAAATTCAAAGTCCTGACTGACTGACTGATATATCAACGCAATGCCCAAACCACTGATCCTAGATACATGAAATTAGCTGGGTGGCCACTAAGAAAGGGTTTTTCGAAATTCCACCCCTAAGACGGTGAAATTGGGGGTTGAACTTCCTGTGAAGCTTTTTATTTTCGGGGTCAATTCTTGATATAATATTTTCTATGTTCGAGCACCTAAAACTCAAGCTATAGCGATGTAGCAAAACATCAAAATCAATCAAGGAGCTGACAAATACTACTACTGACAATGCTATTCTAGGTATACAAAATAAATAACAATAATTTCTTCTCTCAAAATTTTCTTATTCCTAATACTATCACAAATAAAATCCTCGCGTATTGTTGAGCATTATTCACACAAGTGCCTGTTTACGTCCGAGAGACGTACCCGCGCGATCCGAAGGACCAGCAATAGGATTTACTTCACTTACAGACATCAAATGAAACCTTTCTGTTACGATCATCGCCGAGGACTCCCGAATAGACCCGATCTCGACACAAAATGAATTGAATTGGTGGATTCTAGAATTTTCTGACGGAATTATTTTGTTGACCGAATTATAAGCGAAAGGCAACTGTTCAATTTCAGAAATTGAATAGAAATTTATTATTAAATTCAATCCAAATATATTTTTTTAGGACTACTACATAGATCGAAAGGTTACAAAAGCTTTAAAATTACAAAGGACAAAAATAAAAATTAAGTTTAGGGTTTAAAGACTTTACGGGACTTCTTCTAGTCAGTCAACATGTCGGATAATCTCTTTTGGCTGATAGCCAGCATTGGGCTGCGATAAGTTGATACCGTTTATATAACAAAACAGCGATATGATAGCCACCGTTCTACATATTTACCAGCCGAAAAAATACTATAATATACTTAAGTATTAAGTGATTAACTGCCTCCTTGGTTTAGTAGATACAATCTTTACTGCTGAGCATGAATTCCTGTACTCGATTCCCAGGTAGGGCAAAGTGTTATTGGGTTTTTCTGTTTTTATAAGGTACTTAAAACTTAACTGACGAAATGTGGGTGTTCTATGAATATTCACCTTCACTTGCCAAACCATTCGGGGAGGTTGACGAAATATAGGTGGGATGTTATGTTATGTTACTTTTTAAATACAATAAGGGATTTCCAAGCCTGAACTAAAAGTTCAAAAATCACAACACAGATAGCTATTTACATATTTAAACTATGATAAATATTATATTTGACATGAAAACAGACCTTAACTTCACGATTTTTCACGAGTGCTTCCGAGTACTTCCGAGTAAAGCCGATTTCAAAACGTCTCGATATAAAATTGTTACATTCAGAATGAAATTACAGCGAAATAATCCGTTGGCAAAGCTGTTTGAAGATTTCATTTTCAAATACGATCGCTGCAAGCAACTTGTTGGGCGCTTCCTACCGGGAATCAATTATTATTTGTATTATTTGATTTCGGAACATCAATGCGGTTTGCGCTTTTTGGGTAGGGTGGCCATTTTGTATTTATTTAGGCGGGTAGGTAATTAATTACTTTTTAATTTGAAATTTGGAAATACATTAAAGACTTTTAACGCAAATTTCACTACTGATACTGAACAAGATCAGCGCATCTATAATCGTGTTCAAGAGTAAGTAGTGACATAATTGCCGAGATAGAATATTGACACAGACATCGTTAGTACGACGTCGTTAAATAAATAAAAATCAAATCATTTATTTTACAGATCTTACAATCCAATTTGTTACTAATACATATACACATCTTAAACACTAGTGTTAGTACAAAAAAACAATATATTTAGAAAAGTCTGGTTATCAGTTATCACATGTGACAAAACTAATAATAATGTCAAAATAATCTTGACTTAGCTCGCGAGGTTGTCGACATGTGGGATGTGGACTCAGCGATCATTGTGCCGGTAGTCGTATCAGCCCATGGCTTAATTGCCAAGAGCCTCGACCAACACCTGAGGAGGCTCTCGTTAGGCAGCTGGATCAAGGGCTTGATCCAGAAAGCGGTACTCCTGGACACGGCACGTATTGTCAGGAGGTTCCTCTCTCAACAGCCCTGACCACCGGTAGCTATCCTAGCTACCGGTGGTCAGGTCCCTGTTCCCAATGCTGGTGGGCTACTAGTTTTTTTTATATTGAAATAGGTATTTAAAAATGTATTAAGTATTATATGTATAGATGTATATAAATAAATTAAGAAAATAATGTCAAAATCACCATTAATCATTAGTAATACAATCTTCTTCTTAGCGTGTCGATGGCAAATTTTTGCTAAATATGTTTGGCTCAAAATTCAACTACAATAATACTATAATCCGGAAATAAAGATTTCCTTAGAATTTTCTGTTTTTGTTTTTAATCACGATCCTTTAAGTATGTTCCATTCATCGCCTACCAACATAATTTAAGCTGCTTAATGAAATTTAATTCATAAATAACTTCTGTAGTTCCAAGAATTCTAACCAATAACAATCTAAGTACAGACCTTTTGTAAGTAAGTAGGTACTTATTTTCTTATGAAAATAAATTAGATATCTACAAAACGTATTTAATTTAATTCGTAAATAAATCTCAAAAATCTATTTATTTGCGTCTATTCGTATCCAAAATCCGTTCTTTGAAATCTTGTACAGAATCAGTTAGCGTCGCCCCTAACCCCGGCTCTCAAATGTTTCTCTTTAATTTATTAACTGTCGGTTCATACACTTGTAGGGTTCTCTACACACTCGATCGCTACTCAAGTGGCGTCACTCGAGGGCTTTAATCCAATCTGATACTGAACTGTGTACATTCTAGCTTGGGTCGACTGGTTTTAATTTAGTCAAGTATTTAGAAATAAATATAACATCACGTCAGTATTTCTCGTAGGGATAGGCTGAGTGTATCTTAGGTCGGTACCTGCACATATTCCACCAGCTTTGTTGAAGTCTTGTGTTATAGAATGCAAGCTTCCGTGCTGGTTCAGACGATTTCCTAATGGTACCTTGTTTGACTCGAGAATCAAACCCTAGACCCTTCTATTAGCAAATGTAGATAAGGAAATTGGGGAGTACGTGGCTAAATAATAATAGCCGCTCGGGTCGACCTTTAGGCTAAGCGGTGCTTGCCTGGGTAGGCGAATTTACCGAGTTTTCTCCGTGCTTTGTTTGTCCCGGCTGTCATTTGTAGATCTTTGACAGTCATTACAGGTAGCGGCCCGAAAGCCTGACCACCAGTCTTACTAAGAAGCACCGTACAGTACTAACTGCGTTGTGGAACTCAGATAGGCATCGCTAAAAGTAAAATACTGGTATTCAGCTGCATCCGGTTAGACTGGAAGCCGACCCCAACATAGTTGGGAAAAGGCTAGGCAGATGATGATAAGACAAGGAAAGTGGCGTAAAAACTGGCCTCAAATGAAATTACTCACCAATTAAATAAATTGAAGGTAATAAGGTAAAAAGTGTAATTTCATAAAGTAAATAATAACTACGGAAAATAATTAGAGGGTGTTTTTGTTTTAAAACTATTATTTACGCACGAGGTCTTGACGAAATACCTCCGATATGCAAACATGCAGAGTGCACAAAAGGTCCGCTGTCATTTTTTTATTTACTTGAAATATTGTGACTGACGAAATTTTTATTTTATTTTAAAATATTGTGTGTGAGAACTGAGGACCAGACTACCTAATGCATTTTTGAATTGGTCAACTGGACCAATGGATGGCCAATTTTGTTTTTTGTACAGTCAAGTAGAAAAGTTTTCTTTTTATTAATCTATATCTATTACTAGCTGACCTGCGCAACTTCGTCTGCGTCACATAATGCAATTAAATAATATTGCGACTGTGATTGAGATGTAAGCTATCCTATCTTTCAAGTTGGATCAAACGACACACGGTGTGCAAATTTGATTAAAATCGGTTAAGCACTTTAGGAGTCCATCGCGGACTAACAACGTGACGCGTAATTTATATATATTAAGATTTATATCAATGATATTAAGAGATGTGTCCCGTAGACACTCGAATGCCCATTTGGCACACCTCGGTTTTGGGCACATGACCAGCTGACAGCGTTGAAGAGGTTTTGTTTGATGCCATATTTTAGCTTATTTTTAGTTTAGTTAGTTTAGTTACTTTAGTTCATTTTATTGTTTTTATTTCCTCATGAATTTTGAGTTATTTAAATGCTAAAACAGGAAAAAAATCCAGCCAAGTGCGTGTCGGGCCACGCAAAACGTAGGGTTCCGTAGTTGCCCATCAAAATATGCGGACACTTCCTACGGTCCGATTTGCCTCTGAACGATGATTGTTATTACTAACTAAAATAACTATACTTAAAAATAAATTAACAATTTGCTTTGCCAACCGGTTCCCGCTAGTCAAATATAACCTGGCGCTGTCGACACCTGTCAGCCAAGTACTACTCATTACTCCTTATAAAACCAGCTCCATCGTCAAGAGCTCTTGGCGCCAAGAGCCCCAAGAGCCGCAAGAGTGTGAAGAGCCCCGAGAGCTCCAGATATCGCGGACAGCGTTATTGATTTATAACGCATTTTATTTGAGTTAGGGCCTTTGGGTTAATTTGTTGTGAGAAAATGTTGGTTTCGTTACTTGTTGATCGTTGGTTCGTCGTAGAGTTGGCCTTGACATTGTGATAAACGATGTTGGAATCCCAGAAATCTATTAACTTGCACATCAAAGAAATGTAATGATTTTATAGATAAAAACTACGTTAATACGTTTCTTTTCTTGACTTGCACGGGTAATAACAGACAGCGTTGTAACTAAAATAAATCTTTGATTAAGTTTAATTAAACCATGCTTGCACACCAACCATCATAACATACTGAAAAATAAACCATTTGTTTTACCTTTTTAGAAAACAGTATAGTCAGTGCACAACAATTCGAACTGTAAAAATATGAAAAAGTGTTTTTTATCTGGTACTGAATTCAGTTTTCGGAATCCATTTTTTGCGTTTCCCAAAATCTTTTCCCCGTGTACGATATTCAGCCGCATCTGAAACGACTGAAAGCGGACTAACATGTTTGGCAACTCTCCTCTTGCGTGGTGACTCATGAAAACATTCGCTCAAAGAGTTTTCCCCGAAAATGCGAGATTTTCCAAATTCACTCGCAGTGGAGCCGGTTTGTTAGGGATTCGAGCGAGCCTGTAGCCTTTTGCTGCCAAAAACTGGTGAATGAAAGGCAAATCAAATATCCTTTATGAGATTATGGCATTTCGCGACTCGAGGCACAGTAGGTAAATGGAAAAAATCGTCTAGATGTGGATTTGTACTTCAGTTATTCATTTTTCATTGATCAATAGTGGACCAGTTGTAGCTGCCGCGTCTTACAACTTCAAGGGCGTGGGTTCCACCCAGGCAACTTTATGTCAATGATTTCATCACTAACAACTGCTCTTAAAAAAACTGTGAAGGTATGAACCGCGAGGAAACCGGCATGTCCTATAACTGAACATTCGAAGACTGTCTCAGAGAGGAGGTTTGTGTCCAAGCCGATCGTCTCGATTCAACAAAATTAAGTTTAGTATAATGTTTCTAACATGTTAAACTATTTTTTCGTCGAATTCATATGGCCCAGCAAGTAATAAATAAACAGCTAACAGCTAGTAATAAATTATGAACCTTTTAGAGTGCGTACTTCTAATATTGATGTATTCATCAGCACGATTGGCAAACGGCTGCTGATATAATATTATTGTATTATTGTACTTAGTCATTGGCGCGCAAAACAGGATGGTATTATCAATATATATATATATGTATATAAATATATATATGTATATATATTTTTTTTAGATTATTATAAATCGAAAAAATATATATATATATATTATTCTCTGTCCGTGCTTCAAAAAGACGTTGGTAATAGTCGATTAATATTAACACATGGTAACACCTCTGTCTAACATCACGCCTGTAGTCAATGAACGGTGAGACAGAGGTGTAACTTTGTATATTACACCCACATTTTGTTTCCTTTAAGTTTAAGTCCTAAGTAGGTAACAGGGGGGTGAATCTATTGCCGTCAACCGCTATTAAAAAAATCCTATTTAAAAAAAATTAGAACACCTTTGGCCAATTTAGGTATAGAACCCAATTTAAGACATCATACACAGCACAGCTTTTGTAACTACTAACACCAATGACGCAGACGTTGCCACCAATCCAGTGGATAATTAAAAATTCTTTTAAATCTCTAAAAACCTATATAGTATTCTATAGGCTTCATAAATCCATTAGCTGCCACATGCATAGGTACATGCCGCAAATACAAGTGAAACGATTTGAATGTTAATGCCTAGCGCCTAGCGCCTAGCGCCTAGCGCCTAGCGCCTAGCGCCTAGCGCCTAGCGCCTAGCCACGTGACGCGAGCAAACAGTAAAACGAGCATTTAATCACTTTATGGTAACGGATCTCTTTTTAAAAGGTAATTTTTTCTGCTCTTCGGTTGAATTTTCCTCGCGTGGGTTTTTGAAAATGGAGCTGTGGATTAGAAGGTTTTTCAACTTTGAGTTATGTGATGTCGATGGGATATAAAGGGCTTTCACATGTCAATCCAAGCATCCATACTTAATAGTATAGGTAAAACTAATTCTATCTGTGAGTCTGGCAAGCAGCGTTTCGGTGGGTCTTACCGACTTCTGCAAGGGCAAAACTACAGGCTAGTTTTCAATAAAACCGAATCAGTTTTTGTATAGTGATGGTAAAATACTGTTGTAAATTACCTTAATTTTTTCAATTCCAATGCAATTTAAATAAAAATTACGATGAGAGGAGAAAAGGAGACGAACGATATTATTATTATTTTGCTGGCGGCGGGAGATGGGACGCAAGAATGTCTAAAAAACAAAAAATTAGTGATTGAAAGAAAAAATATATACATATATCATGTATATATATATTCTGTCAATCACTTGAATTAATTCAAATTCAAATCTTTGCGATGACAATCTTGAGGGGGCGACAAACGACAATCGCATTCAAGCATCTTGTATTTACAGTACTGGTATTGTCATAAATGTTATCGATAGCTATGTTAGTTACATACATAAATGGTAGACTATGGAAAAGTCTACGTCGTTATCACGAAACTGGCAAAAAGCTTTTGAAAAATTCAAAGAAACAACATAACACATACCTTCACCTATCCTAGGTTTGAAAGCCTCCCCATCGCACAGCGGCGGCGATTGGAAACTATCCGATAATATAATTCTTTGCGAGGTAGCGGAGCGTGAAACCGGAGCGGTAATCCGGACCGGACGGCCGCATGATGCGGTTATGTCCGGTCCGGTGAGCCCGCTTTGTGGTAGGCAGACGTGGAAGATTGCCGGCTGCTGTACTGGGGCGGTTTTATGTGGCTTTTAAACTGTGACCTTCAACTTGACTTTGAGACCTATCCTCGGTAGTTGGAAGAAGTTAAGGGATCAAGGTCAGGCGGAAATCTGTAAGCTGATAGTTTGTGTCAGAATTAGTGGGAGAATATCATTATTCCTCAGAATTTGATCCTTATTAGCTACGCTATCAAACGGTGTAATAATATAGTGTGTTTTTTCCGTTACCAATAGATTTGATTCCTGGCTACGAATATTCATTTTTCAAAAATTTAATGGTGCAGTTTTAGTTTTCATCAAAATCGGGCACGAGACTCCTTTCAGTATTTTTCGCTATGCCTCATAATTTCGGATTTGCGCTCACTTGAAAAATTCACCCTGTATATTTGGGGATGCGCCTTAAGATATAATCCTGCACTAAAAACTTGAGATGGTACATCTAAATTATTGTTATAAATGTTCTGTACCCGTATCCAACCACCCCACGTTATCAAACTATAAACTATATAACGGGCCCGACAGAGACATACTCGTACAGTTACAACAGTTGGCGAGTCCCTTTGAATCGCATTCTATTTCCGGGATCGCACTATTTGCTCCATAAATAATTTGCGCTAAATAAAGTTTCCAATACACAAGTTTCCAATTGTCAGATGTACAGAAACGGACATAAGGTTCGTTTCATCCCGAAAAAAAGTTATGTTTCCGAGGAAAACAACACTAACGTTCTTATGATAGATAATAGATGGCGCCACATGTCTTTCGAATCATGATTGTATTATATTATTATATAGAAACTTTACAAATGTGATAAGAGTTTAACTGTCAAATTCTAAATTAATGCGAGCGAAACCGCGGGCAAAAGCTAGGTATCATGATCCAAACGTCTCCTTTACTTTATTCATACAACATATTCAACAATTAATACTTACAAATTCAATTAAAATCAAAATTCCTCGTAACAAAGTAACATTAAAGCCATGGATCACAGTAGGTTTACTCAGATGTATTTTAAACTAAAAAAAGAACCTAATAATCAAGTACTTGCAACTACTTATAAGAGGTATAGAAATTTCTGCAATCGTATAATAAAGCAATGTCGAAGACAATATGAAAAACATGAACTTGAGCTCGCCAAACACAATAGCAAGAAACTCTGGAGTAGCATTAAAAACATGAACTTGAGCTCGCCAAACGCAATAGCAAAAAACTCTGGAGTAGCATTAAAAACATGAACTTGAGCTCGCCAAAAACAATAGCAAGAAACTCTGGAGTAGCATTAAAAAAATAACAAACATAAACAAAACAAAACAAATTACTTACATTAGAAAAAACGCCTATTCAATCTAGTAACGCAATAAATTGCTTCTTCACAAATGTAGGCGCTCAATTAGCGTATGCCATACCGACGCGACGACTCAACCGATCTTCGACACTAATCCTCACAATGCGCATTACTCGACCTTTGTTTTATTAGACACTGACTGTGAGGAGGTTGCCTGTATAACTGAGAACCTGAAATCGGACTGCAGCACAGGCTGGGATGGCATCTCGAATAGAGTTCTTAAACTCATTAAGGAATACATAGCGCCGCCACTCACGAAGCTCTTTAATAACTGTATTAGGCACGGTGTGTTTCCTGATGCTCTCAAGCAATCTATAGTTATTCCCATATACAAGAGTGGTAGAAGAGACTGTGTCAGTAATTATCGTCCAATTTCAATACTACCTTCGCTGTCAAAAATTTTTTGGAACATAAAAAGGTACTTGCGGATGCCCAGTATGGCTTTAGACCGGGAAAATCGACAGACGATGCGGTACACAACTTTACCGAATTCATCGCAATGAATTTGGACAAGAAAAAGAAATGCCTGACAATTTTCCTAGACCTTGCAAAGGCCTTTGACACAGTCTCTTCTGATAAACTTTTGGCAAAGTTAGAAAACATAAGAGGATCGGAACTGCTCCTTTTTAAAGACTACCTTAAAAATCGCACGCAAAGGGTGAGGATAGGCGATACTGTAAGCGAGGAGAGATCGGTGATCTTTGGAGTTCCTCAAGGTAGTATATTGGGCCCATTGCTTTTCCTGTGCTATATCAATAACCTCTGCAAACTTAATCTCCAAAACTGCAAAATTACTTCATACGCTGATGACACAACCCTTACCTTCTATGGAGACACCTGGGACGAAGTCTTTAAATATGCCCAGGAAGGCTTCAATAAGGTCTGCCACTGGCTTGCCTCAAACCTATTAACCTTAAATACCACTAAAACCTTTTATTTAACCTTTTCATTACAAAACACTCCCATCCCAACACGCAGTATAATCGCACATTCTTGTCCTCAACAAATAGCCTCTTCTTGTAACTGTCCACACATTAATAAATCTAAATTTGTTAAGTACCTGGGTGTAATAATAGATGACAACTTAAACTTTAAGGAACATATCAGTAATGTCTCCAAGAGAATACGTAAGCTTTCCTATGTCTTCAAAAATCTCCGGCACGTAGCGGACTCTAAAGTCATGCGAACTGTATACCTTGCGCTATGTCAGTCTGTCCTCACCTATTGCATCTCCTCATGGGGCGGAGTAGCCAAAACACACATCCTTGAACTAGAAAGAGCTCAAAGACTCATCCTAAAAATCAGCCTATTCAAACCGCGCCTTTTTCCTACGACAGACCTGTATCAACAAGCTGAAGTTTTAACGGTTAGACAATTATACGTACTCGCTACCATACTTAGGCAACATGCATCCCTGAACTACAGCAGTTGCAATCCAGTCCTAAAAAGAAGGCGTTTTCATCAAGTCTGCCAAGCAAGGCTGGCTAAGACGACTTTCAGTCGATGTTTCTTCTTCTTCCAAGGACCGCGTCTGTACAATATCGCAAATAAGCTGCTTTCGATCTATCCAGTAAAGAAAATTGAATGCAGGCGTAAAGTCACAAAATGGCTCCTAACACTTACGTATGACGATACGGAGAAATTGTTGTACAGTTACAGAGAAGTATAACATACATGCACTATACACACACACACACACACACAATGGGCATACACACACACACAATGCACACACACAATGCACACACACACACACACACACAAAACATCACAAACACAACTCGTATATCACATCCACAAAACCACCCACACTATCCACTTCACATAATTCACGAACTTGAATCACCATTTTCCTATATCTTTATTTTTAATTCATTTCATTTTTCATTTTATTGTTATTTAGCTGTAAGCGCTCCCTGCTGCTGATTTTTATGTACTTAGTTTAGCTCTCATCAATATATTCGAGATAAGGAGACCAGGAGACCCGTAGCACAGGGTTTACTTAGTATGGGCTCCTGTCTCCCATCCTCAAACCCTTGGAATCTTATACTGTGTACATTTTAATATTTGTGGGAGAAAATAAATAAATTTATTATTATTATATTATTATTATCTTACATTTCAGGGCCTCCTCTGCGAGCGTTATTAACTTACGGCCCAATGAGTACCACTACCTTCCCAAAGGTTATCTCAATAATTTAAATCACACCTGAAGCCCCTTACGTTCTGGTACGTCCCTAAGTAACTATTACTCAGCAGCCTGCACTATCTCGTTGTAATCACAGCATCAGTCGGGACACACCTGCCGCAAGTAATTAAATACTTTACATAATGTCCCCTATTTTAGGACAGTGTGTCCGAACTGGGCGCCAAAATAATCTCAACCGGGCGCCAATGGGGTCCCAAGCGGGCGCCAATAGGACCGGCATAAACGCGGGTGCTTCCTAGCTTCATTGTTAGAACATTTTATTGGTTGTCGGATTGTCTTGGGACTGTACGTGTTGAAAGCCATTGCCTAAATGCCCGAAATATAAATAATAGGTATTTGATATTTTAGTCAGAGATGTTATGGATATGATATTTCGGATCTGGAGACGGATATGGATATAGGAATAAACTTATATCGGTTTTGGATACGGTTACGGATATGTAATTATTGCAGATTATCCGTTTGTTTCGGATAATTTCGGTTACGGATATACCTAATAAAAAACTAACTAGTTATGAAAGAAGTTATGTTATGACTAGAAATAACAAACAAACTGCAAGATTCACGAGGCGCGCGAGCGGTGAAACAAGAACTTGTCGAGACAAGTCGTTTTATTTAGACTCCGCCCTTATACGAACTACCCGAAACTTGTGAAACGGATACGGTTACGGAGCTCCTTAACATCCCTGATCTTAATAATACTCATGGAATAAATGCTTGTATGTTGGGCTCCTACGAGTACACACAGGCCGTCTGCCTCGTAATAGCTACAGTTAGTTACTTTCTTCTTCCTAAACCACCTTTCCCCAGGGAAAAGCCAAAATGTTACAGGAAGGAAGTCTCACTGAAATAACTACTTAAGTTAGTCACCACATCAATATATAATACCTATTGACTCACCCATAGGTAGTGTGTCCTATATAATATAACATGGTATTCCCTTCTAGTTAGCAAAATGACGGTCACAGCAAAAATTCTATTTCTGACTGTTTTCCCGCGGTTTTAATTAATTGTACAACACAACAATACCATAAAAGGCTCATTTCCTCAACCTATAATAATTACGTCATATTTTTCTAATTACTAAATGCCGCTGGCGTTATTTACGCCTGACATCAAATACAGTTAGTGTTTGATGTCAGACGTAAGGTATTTTTTTTAGTGGCATCTCGCAGTTCAACCTATGAGGCTGGCTTCTGTTTAACCGGACTATCCTGTGGTGCCTTGAGTGTAAGGCGGCCAGCCTCCTGCTTAAGCTGCCACTTCTTGTTATTCAGCTGCATTCTGCATGGTTGGAATGGAAGCCGATCCAACATAGTTGGGGAAAAGCTGGCAGATAATGATCAAATACCTACTAACATAGGGAGTGGACTGTTGGGAGGCCTTAACAATAGAAAAGTCCTCTCATGCGACACGATTACTCAAAAATATTTTAGAAATGATACTGGCCCCAAAGCATTGCAGTATAAAGCGACTACCTATTGTTTTTTTTTTGGAAAAACTCGCAGTAAATTGAGTGAAACAACACAGTGACCAACAACCAGCCAACTATCTGATTACAAGTGCAGTCGCGAACTTCTTGCATGGAAGCCTAAAAAATGGCGGCCTCGGCGACGTGAATGTGAACGAGGACAGCTAAAAATAAGTAGAAAACAGAATGCATGGGACCTCCACTTGTTAGACTGGAACTAGAACAGAAGTTATTGCGAAATGTCTTCCCTCTATTTCAAGCTGTTTATAAAAGACTTGCCCGAACCCGCGGCTTCGCTCGTGGTTAGTTCGAAGATTACCCCACTGAAACCTTTTTAGCGTTCCGTACACGAACGGTAACCAACGGGACCCTAGGTATTACTAACCCTCCACTGTTCGTCCGTCTGTCTGTCTGCCAGGGGGCTGTATCTCAGGATCCGTAATAGATAAGTTGTAATTTCTGTTGCCGCTAAGTATAACAGCAAACATTAAAAATAAATGAAAAAATATAGGGGCTCGGTACAGAACCCTTCATCCGCAAGTCCGACTCGCACTTGGTCGGTTTTTTAAATACAGCTTATGACATAAGGGTATATTGTAGCTTGCCATTAGTGACAGATGCCAGTTGTTCCGAATATTGACCACTACATCCAAACGTTATAATACTAGATATTCACACACTCAATACCTTATAAGGAATTGTTTATGATCAAGTAAAAAGTATAATTCATAAACCAGCGATAAAGGGTTATTTTCACACATGGTAACATGGACATGTTGTCTTTATCAATACATTTCAAATGTTTACCATCAACGTCTTTGGGGAGCCAAAAAAGCCCTGTAGGTTTGTATGAAAGTAATTTTGCAAAGCTTATTACTTAATTAATTTTTATTTAACAAATACTGGTGACACATTGGTAAGAACTACAAAGTTCATAGACTTATCTGTAACATGACCTAATAATTATGTAACTAATCGAAATCTCCAATAAGTATCACATTACAAATTTTCGTTATATTCCTTATGAAATGGTGGTCATATACTTATACTTAATGATAAACCTTCTAAAATATCGGTGAAAACCCACTGATGCAGTACGTTAAGTTGAACACAGTACCTAAATGTCACCCAATTTGTACCATTTATTTGAACGTAGCCACCATTGTCCGATCAGGCATAAAATAAATGGCGTAATTATCAATTTTTAGTGTGTGGCTACATGACAAGCTTTGTTTTTTCCTGATGCATTAGGCACATGGTAATGTTTTATTAATATGTATCTGTAAAACTCATGTGGTTTTCAATTTGAACAATACCTATCTATAACGCTGATATTGAGTATTGCTACTATAAAACTAAATTATTTTGTTATGTATATGATTCAAAACTATAAACCAACTTGAATAAATAATAAAAACATGTACAAGTATTAAAGGAGGAAAATAATATTAGGCTATTAAAATATTCGTCCACATCGCTGTGGCAAAGAGAAAAGTGCCCAGAACGCTGGCAGCATTGTCACGTTGAATGGCGAAGCTGGTTCTTTGACCAAGAAATAGGCCAGCCCTCAGTTCACGTGAAGAGTCAACCAACGGCCTGGCAATGCTCCGGAAGACTAGGTGGGCACCAGGCCTTAGTGTTTCCACCCCAAACGGCTCAAACACATAAGTACCAATGAGATCTGCACGATTATATTAGGTCCGCAGCAGCCGTACCAGCCCGCGGAGCTAGGAAGATGGGACGGCGAAAACTTACAAAACTTCAATAACAAAATAATGTAGTTTGAATATTTGGGCATCAAATTAATAAAAACCATCAGTAGTCAGTCTAACAACCAGTCTTTCTAAAGGGTATCGTATACTGGTATTCAGCTGCATCCGGTTAGACTGGAAGCTGACTTCAACATAGTTGGGAGAAGGCTAGGCAGATGATAATGAACAGAATAAAAATCATCGTAGATTCGAATATTCATCGCAACTACATTACGATCAAGTCATTTATTCGAGTTAGCCTGGAACATTTTGAATCAGTACATAAGGCAGTCCCCCAATCCTGCCAGGGCTGCGGGACTGTTCGAAAAAGATACCGTGGCCCGGGAACACAAAGGGCAAGGAAGGAACATGGATGGGTTTTAGTCAGTACAAGTCTGACACTCCCTTCGGCTCCGCCCAGAGCGGGAGAAGTCATTTGATAACTAAACATCCGAAAAAAAAAGGGGTTCCCCCAAAACGCCCGCCACACAACGTTTACTAGTGTTCTAGCTGGGGGGCAAATTAGCGCAAAGGACTGCCCATAAGATGCTGCCCTGCATGATGATTAAAAGAAGCATGCTATCAAGCTTCTAGATTTAAAGCTAGACTAAAACGCAAGGACTATTTAAATCGAGGATTACACACTGACTCTATCAGCAAGGAAATCCGGGGACTTGGCACGCCACGCCGCCTGGTACGGCCCGCTAACGCCTTGGCACGTCGCTGCCAGATGCATGCCAAACTGCTTCTTAACATGCTGCTACTATCTGGGTGTGCATCATATAGTTCCAGTATGTTTTTAATGCTGTGTGCATTCGATTTTCGCTAGTGTGAGGAAACTAAGCAAAGTGTTGTAGAAACATGAAGGGTAACTAAAAAGGTAGAGCGCTTGCTCGCATTAGTTTTTATTACGTAACACACTTTTAATCATACTCATGATTTAGAAATTTGTAACGCAATGCTTCATAAAATGAATTGAAAAATTCGTCTGTCTGACAAGGCACAGAATATTCAATAACTACTAAACTAACACAGTCACTATCACTATCATAAAAACTGAAAACAGGATATTTACTGCCCCGAACACCTAACCAAAATAACACTGCGGTTTTCGCTATTTTCGTTGTGGAATAAGTGAAATATTGACTCCACGACTAATGCTGGCTGGAATATGCTAATCTCATCATCATTGGCATCGTTTTTTTCCAACTTCCTTGGATCGGCTTCCAGTCTAACCGGATGCAACCGCATAACAGTAAACTCGTCTACACGGAGCGACTACCTATCTGACCTCCACTTCCGAGTTACAGTTAACCCTATACCGCGTGGTATCACTGGTAGTCAGACTTTCGGGATTCTGACTAATGACTATCCGTAACTACTGTCAAATACTTACGATTGGCATCCGAGCCCCGGAGGGTTCTCGGTTTGTAGTAAATGGTAATGCATCCACGGACCGACCTCAGCAAACTTTGCTTAACCTAGAAGATCGATCCGTGCAGTAATTAGCCACGGGCGGCTCATCTCTCCCAACCCTAACTCCCAATGCCATCAACACTCACAGATAAAGTAAGCATCGACTCATTTCCGTTCACGATATGGTAATGTGTAACATGAGACCTAAGTCCATCGCCCCGCCAAGTCGACGAGAACATAATAATATATCGAGTGAACATTAGCATTCAAACCACGAAACATTCAGTTTAGTCAGCCCAGCATCGTAACGAGTTCGGCTAATTCCAACGTTCGCGAATCAGTCTGGAAACTTCGTCATCTCTTAGCTAAAAAGTTTAGTATTTCGCTAATTATCCCGACTAGGCTTCAGCTAATTAACTGGTATATAAATAACGCGAAATCCTTCAGAGATTTACTTTAAAAGCTTTGTGTTTTGGTACAGTCAGTGACAAATATCTTAAAATGATTTGTGTACTCTACCTGTTAACGCTAAATCGTTCATTAAATTCAAATTGGGTTAGAATCTGCACATTTTGGTTGGTAACTTCCTATCCTTATCCCTCTCACCCATTTACTCTATTTTCCTTCCCTTTCGCACCTCAACGACAATGCATAGTTGTCATTACGCATCAGTTCGTTTCGCATCACCGTTCAAAGTGTATCTAATTATTTGGAAATATACAAAAATCTGTTAATAGACCAAATAATCGATTTATGACATGATGAAAAAACTAGATTTTAGTAATCCAGATAACATTGAAACATTTATGGCGGCTAGTTTCACTATCGATGCAATACATCAGAAATATGTAGACGCGTTAGAGGAACGTTGTCGTTATGAAACGTCATTTAGCGATGCAAGTTTGCCTTCATATAAAGCGTTATTGTCGTTTGAACAACTTTATTCGCAAATTAAGTACAAAATACGATTGTTATCACGCGAACAGATTGATGTAAAACCCTCGATTAGT
Organism: Lycophotia porphyrea; assembly: GCA_950005105.1. Taxonomy (NCBI): domain Eukaryota; kingdom Metazoa; phylum Arthropoda; class Insecta; order Lepidoptera; family Noctuidae; genus Lycophotia; species Lycophotia porphyrea. The sequence continues at coordinate 15,620,969 of OX465406.1, forward strand.
AAGGGTCATGTAGGTACTATGCGATTACCTAGATTAGAAATGCGTACATTTGACGGTGAACATGAAAATTGGCCGCTTTTTTATGAGACATTTCGTGCGGTCGCTCATGACAATCCGGAACTTACCGACGGCGAGAGAATACAATATTTAGTGGGTAGATTACAAGGCAAGGCGTTAGTTATTTGCCAAGGTATATTACCATCTGCCGAAAATTATGAAGTTATTTGGAATGCGTTAATAAATAAGTACAACGATAAACGTTTGTTGGCATCGTCGTATTTAGATAAATTGTTAAATTTACCTACCGTCGCCGTCGACGGTTCGGCGGGCAGTTTGGAAGAATTTGTCGATAAGTTTTCGTCAATTATTTCGGCGTTGCGACAGTTGGAGGTTACAAACTTGGAAGATCTATTGTTCATCCATATTGGTTGCAAGAAAATTAATCTCGAGGTAGTTAAGGCGTTTGAGATGTCGTTAAATGATAAAACACCTACCTGTACCGAGTTTGTAAACTTCATGCGTAAACACGCACAAATATTACAACGCGCTCATAATGTCACAAACGTAAAATCAAATTCTCAATCTCGAAAAAATGTGGTTTCGACTACCATTCAACCGTCTGGTAAGAACCCGGGGTCACGTACTCATAATAGTGTTAAGACATTTGTAAATGTGCAGGATCACGGTAAATGTGATATTTGTGGGAAAACGGACCACATTAAATTGGTTCAATGCCCTACGTTCCTGTCAATGTCTCCTCATAATAGGTTTTCGTTGGTGAAGCGTAATAAATTATGCGTTCTTTGTTTCTCTAATAAACATGCGCTGTCTGATTGCCAATCAACAAACAAGTGTACGACCTGTTCTCGTAGTCACCATACTTTGTTACACTTTAACAATAACGGTACTTCCTCACTAAATAGGAATGATACTAATCAGCATAACGGTGCTTCTGCATTAAATCAGAATACAACCCCGCAGTCTGATAATATGACCGAACGTAAACAATGCGCCTCGTCGTCAGCAGACGAGCGTTTTATAACCGCGCGGCCTGATACACATGGGGACGGTCAGGATGGACGTTGCAGTGCCGACGACCGCCCCGTTTCTTTGTGTACTGTAGGTGCGTCGTGCGCCGCTGTTAGCACGGCAGATATTAAACCCTCGACTTCAGTCTTATTAGGGACGGCTCAATGTCACGTGACTGATACGATGGGTAATGTGTCAATTATCCGGGCTATTATTGACAGCGCGTCGCAACGCGATTTTATTACCACCGAATGTTGTAAGCGTTTGAAACTGCCGGTCTATGCGACCGCAAATAAGTTTGTATCGGGTGTCGGTGACGTCACCAACCCGATTGATGGCATCACTTGCCTAACATTCAATTCCCGCCATAACGATGAGGTGAAATTTACCATTCAACCGTTAATTGTCAGTCGTATTACGGATGCACTGCCGGTCTCAAAAATTGATACCACTCAGTTAGATTACTTAAAAGATTTGCCTTTAGCAGATAGTTGTTATAGCTCACCGGCCGCTGTAGACATTATTCTGGGGTCGGATTTGTTCGCGCGTATATTGCGCTCGCGCACCGTGGCGCGTTCGCCCGGCGAGCCGGTAGCTATAGAAACTTTGCTCGGTTATATCGTAGTCGGTCAGGCGCCAGTGATTAATCCTGTTTGTAATATTGTTCGTGCCTATTGCACAATAAACGAATCGCTTGACAATCGCGTAAATCGGTTCTTTGAATTGGAAGAAGTGCCTAACGTTAAAAATATACTTTCTCCTGACGAAAAGGAGTGCGAAGCGCTTTATTCAAGTACTACTCGACGCGATGAATTAGGCCGCTTTGTAGTATCCTTACCTTACAAGCGCGACGCGTCTGCCTTAGGCGATTCCATGTGTATTGCTAAGCGTAGGTACTTAGCACTAGAGCGCAAGCTGTTGACCGACCCCGCGATTAAAAAGGAATATGATAATGTATTTATTGAGTACTTAGAAAAGGGATATTTGCGTACTGTCGATAATACTGACGCCGACTTTGATAAACCGCATTACATAATACCTCACCATGGCGTGGTGCGCACTGATAAAACTACTTCTCGTCTACGTGTTGTTCTAGACGGAAGTAGCACGACTTCGTCCGGTTTATCACTAAATGATATTTTACATTCCGGACCTAAAGTATTAAATGATTTATTTCAAATATTGCTGCGGTTTCGATTACTGCCCATCGCTATTAGCGCAGATATTAGACAAATGTATTTGCGAATAATTATGAATAATAATGACTTGCGTTTTCAACGATTGTTGTATCGCTTTAACCCTGATGATCCGATTCAAATCTTTGAAATAACTCGCGTTCCATTCGGGTTGTGTTGTAGCCCGTATCTAGCAGTGCGATCGGTTCGCCAGTTGGCCAATGATGAGAGCTCTCGTTATCCAGCTGCAGCCAAAGTGGTTGACACGGATATTTACGTGGATGACTTGGCTACTAGCTGCTCTTCGGTTGACCGTGGTGTTGAGCTGTCCGATCAGCTGATTAAATTGTTCGCGGCCGGCGGATTCGAACTTGTAAAATTCTCTAGTAACTCACCTGAGGTCATGGCTAGTATTCCTGCCAATCATCGCGTTTCCGAGGGTGTAGAATTTAGTTCGAGCGATCAATTAAAAATATTGGGCTTACATTGGTTACCGGCCGAAGACGTATTCACGTTTCGCGTAAATATTGAACCTCTCAAATGTACGAAACGTAATGTACTTTCCGTAATTACCCGTCTATGGGACTTGGTAGGTTTTATTGCACCCGTTACACTTTCGGCAAAATTAATTGTAAAATGTCTTTGGAACGACAACATCGATTGGGATGAGATGCCACCATCTCACATTATTAAATTATGGCAAAACTTTGAGTCGGAATTGCCTTTATTGCAAAATATTAAATTGCCGCGTCACGTGGGAGTCACAGATGATTGCGTCATCTCTTTACTGGGGTTCGCGGATGCCTCGGAGAAGGCGTACGGTGGAGTAATTTATATTCACGTGTACTTCCCTCAATATGGTCATACGTTGGTAAACTTAGTGTGCGCTAAATCGCGCGTCGCACCTTCAAAAACTCTTGTTACTCTCGCTCGATTGGAATTATGCGCGAACTTAATTCTGGCCAAACTAATGCGTCTGGTGATAGATACCTATTCATTACCAGCATGTTCCGTTTATGCGTTTACCGATAGTAAGGTAGCACTCGCGTGGATTCATGCAACGCCCAGCCGATGGCAGACGTTTGTGGCTAACAGAGTTTCTCAGATACAAGAAAATATTGATCCTAAGCATTTTTATCATATTGCCGGAGTAGATAACCCCGCTGACTGTTTAAGTCGCGGTTTAACCCCTGCACAACTACTTGTACATCCATTATGGTTTAACGGACCGAAGTTTGCTAGTCAGCCTCGTTCCGAATGGCCACTTGACAAAGATTTTACCATTACAAGTGAAATACCTGAAGCCAAGGTAACTGCGATGACGACAACTGAAGTGTGTCCACCATCACCGCCTATTTTTTATGAGCTCGCTAATCGAGTCTCATCATGGAACAAATTACTCCGAATAGTTATGTATGTCCTTAGATTTATCAAAAAATTACCGTCGAAATTTGAACTATCCCATCTTGAATATGCGGAACTTATTGTCATTAGGAATCTTCAAAGCGTACATTTTACTGATGAAATTGCCAAACTTAAGGTAGGTAAAGTTATGCCTCCTGCCTTTCAAAAGCTCCGCGCATTCTTAGACGACGATGGCGTTCTACGCGTGGGTGGCCGTTTGACCAATGCCCCGATTGGGTACGATAGTCAACACCCTATTCTGTTACCGCGACGCGATCGCATCGTCGACCTTATTATCGACTATTATCACCGTAAAAATTTGCACACTGGACCGCAACTTTTAATGTCTTTACTGCGACAAAAGTACTGGATCTTAGCAGCTCGCGACATAGTACGCAGCAGGGTACACAAATGCAACGTGTGCTTTAGGACGCGACCTGTCAATCAGTTCCCCATAATGGCAAGCCTGCCTGCATGCCGAGTCACGGAAGCCAAGGCATTCTGTCACACAGGCGTCGATTACGCTGGGCCTTTGTCTATTACATTGCATCGCGGTCGGGGCGTTCGCAGCATTAAGGCGTACATTTGCTTGTTTATATGTCTCGTTACTAAAGCAATCCACCTAGAATTGTCTTCAGATCTTAGCACTGAAGCGTTCATGAATTCGTTTAGACGATTTTTGGCTAGACGCGGGCCAGTGAGTGTCATATACGCCGATAGAGGTACAAATTTCATAGGCGCAAAATCCTATCTTGATAATATATATAACTTACTCGAGTCAGAAGAGTATCGCGACAAATTCGCGAACGAGTTGCGTGAAAAACGCATTCAATTTAGGTTTAACCCAAAGGCGGCACCGCATTTTGGCGGTATTTGGGAGATTAACGTGAAAGCTGTTAAAAATCATTTATCAAAGATAGTAGGAACTCAGCTTCTCACATTTGAGGAGATGTTGACAGTGCTCACCCAAATAGAGGCGTTGTTAAACTCGCGGCCCCTTTCGGTGTTGAGTAGTGACCCTGCAGAACCTCTAGCTCTCACGCCCGCCCACTTTCTGGTGTTAACACCTCTTAAATCTTTACCTGCGGAAGATCTATCTCGCGAAAATGTCAATCTTATAAGTAGAAAACGCGCAATCGACCATCTTGTCCAATCATTTTGGAAAAGATGGAAGGTCGAATACCTTAACACTCTTCAAGTGCGTAACAAGTGGACGAAGTCTAACACCTCTATCCAACCTGGAACTGTGGTGCTGCTCGAATCAGACAACAGCGCTCCTCTTAATTGGCCTCTTGGAGTGGTAGAACGCACGTTCGAAGGTAAGGACAGTGTCGTGAGAGTTGCGGACGTCCGCACGAAATCAGGTCTCTACCGCAGACCCGTGGTAAAACTTTACCCATTACCTAACCAATAAAAAAAAATACAGTCCACATTTCTAATTTAGCTGTCGAATAGTTAATAGTTTAATTTAGTTCTTATGTTAAAAGGAAATAAGCTACGAATAATGTAGTAACTTGAATTTGTATAGTATTAAATTTCGAATATATAACAATAAATATACAATACGCATCAGCGTATTGTATTGCAATATCATTTACTTATTTAGGGTACGTCGAAGTGACTTAATTTTGAATGTGCCTTGTGTTATTGAAGGCCTTTTGGCCTGTCAAGCCGGGGAAGATGTTAACGCTAAATCGTTCATTAAATTCAAATTGGGTTAGAATCTGCACATTTTGGTTGGTAACTTCCTATCCTTATCCCTCTCACCCATTTACTCTATTTTCCTTCCCTTTCGCACCTCAACGACAATGCATAGTTGTCATTACGCATCAGTTCGTTTCGCATCACCGTTCAAAGTGTATCTAATTATTTGGAAATATACAAAAATCTGTTAATAGACCAAATAATCGTTTGTGCATATCAATCATCAGTTTTTGGAGACAATTTGTGATCATTTAGTGGAAGAAAGGGGCGCCCCTAAAAACCAGGCATCAAGAAGATCGTCGGTCGAGGTACCTACCATTTTTTCCTATTACTTTCCTACTTGCCAGATTATTTGTGTGTGCATATATATTCATTTTGCAATTTTTAATTATAATCTACCATCGCGCATTCACTACCTAAGCCTTTTTTTTATTTTTTTTTTATTTATGAAGCCTTCGGGGATTTCAGTAGTGTTGATAATATGTTTTATTAAATGAGTCAGTGGGACAGTACAGGCTATTAAAAAAAATGATCTACCGTTACTGCGCAAAACAAATGAGACAAAATGCTTGGTAAGCAAACAAACTCTTCTAGTAATATGGGACATTTTTATATAAAATTAGTATAATTATGTTAAAGGCCTACACCAAAAAAGGAGTTAAACTTAAAAACGGATTGGATTACCTTTTGCTGCCGAAAAACTCATATCAGTTCTGAGTCGTTGCAGAAATACGAAACACTTTGAAACCGATTACCACACACTCATCATCTAGCCCTAAGCTCGTTAATAGAGTGATACTTTACCTCCACTCTATGAGAACTGCTCCATTGGTCACAAGCACGACTGCTGAGTATGAGGTCCTGGGTTCGATTCCCAGGTCGAGCAATGCACTATTGGGTTTTTCCTTTAGGAATTTCTCTGTAGCAGCCACGGTGGCTGGATGTGCCCGGTTGATGGCAATAGGCTATTTCACCGGAATTTTTCTCCGGATTTTTTTCAGTTAGTATTCCTGTATTTCAATGTAAAATTACATTCTCTGTTCGCAGCACTCCATTTATGTAAATAATACGGCTAAAATCAAAAATCCAGTAATGGATGTTGAAATACTCTAATGAGCGACGCGTGAAATGAGCTGTGCACTTCCTGCCTAGCTACGGAGTTCATCGACCTCATCGTTGCGCTTGCCGTTCGCCACGTGCGTTTTGCCACGGTAACGATACATAGCGTACAAGGAATTAAAACAAATCAAATTTATTGGATTCCTATAACATTCCTAAAATAATTTCTTGTACCAGTCATCTTAGTATGATATACTGAATTCACCCCATCTGTTAGTGGAGGGCTGTCCCTTGCTCCCTGTGTAGGTGTACTAATCAGATATCTCTGCCTAACCCTTCGGGAATCACAGGCGTGATGCTATGATCTGTTTATGATATTTTTTAGGTACCCTATAGATACAGTCTGCGTTATTTTCTTAAAAGCCTGTAAGTTATTGTAATTGCGAGCAGTTTTTTGTTGTAAAATCCGATAAGATCCGGTTAAATCCTGCTGGATCCGGTATTAACTAGACAGGCATTATGCCGGCTGGTATTGTGCGTTCGATGGAGCTGGATAGTGACAGTCACGTGCGCCCTCGGGCGACGTCAGTGATGAGTGTAGCACCGCCGCGCGCCGTCATATAAAGGCGAATGGAATTATTGAGCATAATTCACTGAATTACAGTTTTACTCAGCATTTTTATCTTGCGTAACAAAGGTTCAGTACCTAATACACATGTGCCGCCGAAGGGTAACGCAGAGGCGTTACCTTTGAGTCACATTATTAAGCTATTGCATAGCTTCTATCGCGGGCCTTGAGCGTGGAGACCGAATCCAGAAATTCCGTAACGAAAATAACCTAACGCGTTAGCTTAGAGCTGGAGCTGGAGCTAGGAGGTTAGGTTGTATAGGTAAAAATTACCTATACAACCTAACCTCCTAACTCCAGCAGTAGATTAAAAATAATAACCTAGGCTTGTCAATATCTGACACTACGAAAGTGAATAAATAATTATAATTACATAAGTTGATAAGAATGCTATGCAATAGCTTTACCGCGGCAGTCTCCGAGTGCCATATGGACTTGTGTATATTAATGTGTAAGTCTGAAATATTTTTTTTCAATTTCAATAAACCACAATTAAATTAATAAATCAAATATAATAATAAATAATCATAACACGCGATTGCGGTCCAGCGGTTGGCGATGACAAACAAAGGTAGAACCACTACGATATAATTAGTTAGAAAGCACAGGACAAATGGCGACGATTACTCGTTATCGACTAACTCTGGGTTATTTCATTAGTAATTAACGGCTAACTGGAGCACGTGATTAGATAAATGTTTGTTACTTACGCTGAGTCCTAGGAGATTTATTGTATTTATAAAACTGTGTGATCCTATGATCGCTACCTTTTTATAATCCTTCTTGTGATATGCATAGTTGCATAATGCATATCCATTCTATAAAAATAAAATAAAAAATTCTATAAAACTTAAAGTCCCACAGGAACTATTTTGTTAAAAAGAGCAAAGAAACCAAACTCAATAATCCCTACAAAGGTACAAACCTAATCCTAATCCCTGCATACCAAAATTGACTCACAATAGAATAATATAATGCTGTCGGTCCTCACATACTCGTCCACAGACTCGGCCGCCACATAATTATATATCAGTAATGCATCACCTGCCGTATGAGCGGAATAATTGTCAAACAATAATTCGATCAATCGTGACTCTGTGCAGCTATTGTAAGTCAGTGAGAGCATCCAATCGCATTAAGGATCGATTTGAATTTAATTGCAGTTTAATTAAAATAATGAATACCTTTTGATTAAAACGCGGGTTCCGATACAATGGAATTCATTGGCGCATTGTACTTGTATTTCATCGGTAAGCATTCCAAACATTGGCGTACGTGTATTATGTACTAAATGTTTGAAACTTTTATATAGATGTATAGCATGATTAAGTTGCTACAATGAACTAGCATAATATACGCTAAGTATATGTTTCAGTGAGAGGATAACTGAATAAAGAAATATACAAATAACTTATTAGCATGTATCTTAACATTTCAAAAACTTAACTTTTTCATTTGGTTATTCTATACTGTCCCACTGATGGGCCAAATTCTCCCGCAGGCCTTTCCAACTCTCTGGGTTGCTGTTTTGCCTTCTTTAGCCAATCAATCAGAATTTTAGATTGTATGACAAGGGAGCAAAATAATATTTTTACGGCGAGGGCGCTATTTTGAATCGAGATTGAAACGAAGGATTATAGAATAGATTCCTGAGCGTAGCGAGGGATTCAAAGTACCTACATCGCCCGAGGGAAAAAGAAACAATTTTATGTAACAAATAAATAAGTTTAATTAAAAAAACTGACATGAATGTAAACAGGTCAATTTCAAATTTATATTTATATTTGATAAACGGACGCAATTTTGAAAATTTATTGTCACTGTTTTATTTGGGATTGATATAGTTGTGGATTTATTTATGTTTTGAGTGTTTGTAATCGCAGTAGCTGGCTGGTGCCCAGGAAAGGCACTGATTCCTTTAATGTAGAAGGGCGTGGTGACAATGGTACGGGCGAATTATCTGCAGCTCTTAATATTTTCTACAATGCAATGAATCTTCGATGTAACTGTCTACTACAGAACTGGATTTACACCCTCCGTGCCGCTTCAGAACAGTAAGTTCCGCTCCATAATATGCCAAAAGTGTAGCGGACGTACGGCGAAAACAATTTTCTGTGTACAGCTAACTATCAAGCAACTTCAAGTATGCAGCGATTTCTAGGGGCATTGAAGATATTTTATTTTTAACCGACTGACTTCTTCCTTGGTCTTCGACTTGGTTTTTTTTTGTATTTGTTACCTCATAACTCCGTGATTTCGAAACCAGTTTGAAAAATTTTTCATTATGCGAAAGGATATACTTCCCGATTGGTTTTCATCGATATTTATTTTCATTGATAATTTTATCAATATCGGTTAAGTAATTTGGTTTTTTTCACGTTAATGGTTGCATCACGCGACGTCGCGTGATGTCTTGGATGTTAAATTTGACATACTTCCCGATTTCCGATTGAATTGAAATTTTGCACGCTTATGTATATCGCGTGATAGTGCAAGATATAGATGACATGGAGCTGATCCAATGATGGAGCTGGAAGGTAGCATTAGGAACTCCGTGATAATGTGGTTTGGGCTCATTTGATTCGTTTTAATGAGTAGTTTGTCTTAAGATGGTATCCAGGGTCTGATGATGGAGCTGAAAGGTGGCCATAGGAACTCCGTTATAAAACGATATAACCCCATCGAGTTTGAACTCGTTTTATTCGTTTCATCGAGTACTTTGGTCCTAAATGTTATCCGATTTACAGGCAACATTAAGGTAACCTAGCCAGACTACCTGCACAGATGAATCCGACCAGCCTTCCCAAATCTCACCCAATTTCCTTTAAAAACTTCTCAACGACAATATCTTCAAAAACTAATTTCCCTTTCTTTCGCACTTAGATACGAAATGAAATCTTGGTTTCGTACTTTCTTGACAAACTTTCGGGATAGTTAACACTCGAGGGATCGGCGATGCGACTCGTTACAAAGAAAATTCGTTTGGGACTAAAGGAAGTTCAAACGGTCAGGTTAAGCTGAAGTTTGTGGCGATTCCCCGGGTACTGATGCTGGTGAGCATTGCGGGAATATTCCAAAGTTGTAGATTGAGAAATGTAAGAGAAAGTAAGTCTGTAAAGGCTAAGTTTTGTAGTTGACATATTAATGAACTCATTCTGTTTGCTACCTCGATACCTGTGTAGGTACATAATTAACATAGTGAATAATAAGGCGATCATAGCCATAATTATTATTTATCGATAGGGTTTTGTTCAAAAACAGCAACGCTCTCGTTTAGGGATAGTAGAAGAATTTAAACAATAAAATTTACATCACCGTTCTCACTCGAGTGCTGTGTGCAAATTAATGTTGAGAATCAGCACAATTTGAATAGCTTAATCAGCGCCATTATTAGACGGTCATTTACTTCTGGTTTATGACTATCACAGTGGTGTGATCCGTGTGAACCCTTCATCATTATGACCTAAAATCATGTCCTATCTGATGTCTCGATTATAGAAGCAGTGCCCTCAACCGGATGCGCCTCTCAAGCACCACGCCGAGTTCTGTCTCAGTCACCGTACCTTATACATGTAATAGTAGCATGATGGTATGATACGGTAATCTTATTCCAAAATGCTACATGGGCCCACGTCAAGTCGTCAGCCGAGCAAGGACTTCAAAAGATAATTAAATGGCTTGATTACAACCTACTTACCTTGAATCTTTTAAAAACAAAATATGTAACTTTCAGTATAAAAATAATTTACAACCTCCCTCAGATTTCACTTTAAAAGCTCATTATTCTAATAGTGAGAATACTAATAATTCTGATTGTTCATTGTTATCTTCAACTGATAGTATTAAATATCTTGGCATCAAAATCGATAAAAAATTAAATTGGAAGCAGCATAATAGCAATTTAAAATCACGAATACGCAAACTTATATTAATTTTCAAAAAAATTAGAAATTAAAGGATAAAACCACTAACAGAACTGTTTATTTTACACTGTGTCGATCAATAATTTCCTACGGTATATCTGCTTGGGGTGGTGCTAAGAAAAGTACTTTCATACACATTGAAAGGGTACACCGATGAATTCTTAAAGTCATTAATTTCAAGTGATTTAGGTATCCGACGACTGCACTATACAAAGAATTCGCACTCTTAAACATTCGTCAACTCTTTATACAGAATATAGTTCTAAAACAACATATCCGTGAAAGGCCAACTAATAAATCTACCAGAAGATTTGCACAGTTTCTCCTTTTTGCTAGCTCCGTTATTGTACAATCGTGTTAGTAAAATAAAGCACCTAAAAGATACGACTAGTTTGTTTGTAGAAAGGCACTGGATGAGTTTCTGGGTAAATTGGATTGTAAACGGACTGAAAAATGTATGAAAATATGTATGTGATATATTATTATATGCTATATTATTAATTTCATTTTAATTACTTCTACGTGTTAATTATTTTATATTATATATAACATACTTATAAAACATCGTGAAACAATTAACATTACAGTATCTACTTTTAAATTTATTTGTAAAACTTTATGTTAAAAGCATGCTTGTCTGACTGTCTAATTATTTTACATATACTACTTGTTTACGTTAAACTTGTAACTCGTCATCGACGTCTATTTCTCATTGTAAGAAAAAACGCTTAGTAAAATAGTGTCTTATGTTCATACGATACGATTGAAAATGAATCATCGAACGAGAATCTTACCTTGCCGTAACACAGTCTTGACTAGGACGGGACGTAAAAAACTTGTTCTATGTACTCGTATACCGTCAATTGAAATGTATCATGCGTTATGATTTAGTAAGCAAGTTTATTTACACAGTTACGTTGGCATTTTGTTATACTGAATAATTATTATCTAAGTTTTGATCTTACTGTGTGTTCAAGTGTACCTAATAAACTTAGTGAGTGTACTTTAATTAAAACTTAGAAACTATGTAAGTACTCTAGTTGTCACTATGTTATAATGTTTACTACTAGTGTATACTGTATCTAAGATGTTAAAATTAAATTCTATTCTATTCTATCCAGTACTTACGGAGCGGGGCGAGTGAGGTGTGGGGTGCGGGAGCGGGGGCGGGGCGCGGCGCAGGCGGGCCAGGGCGCTTAGCAGCCCGTCCGTGGTCACGCCGCCCGTCCCGACATCTGCAACAAGAAGAGCATCCCGTTGACAGGCTGTTGCAAAAGGGTCAACTAAATTGTGGCAATTTTAGCGATCACGAAATGGAAGCTTATTTCAGGAATCATTTTATGCATACGTTTTTTTTTGTAAATATAATTGAATCGTTATATTTACTGCCAAAATCTAAACGAAGATCCAGAGGCTTTACCAAGTTTTTAAGTATCATCTTCGAACATTTGACAGAAACAGAACGATTTTTAAAATACATTCAACACTAAACGTGAGTATTTAACGATGTCTGGTGTCACATAAATATCATCGTCCGAACAATAAAATGAAGGTACGAAAAAAAGAACAAATAAAGATTTCAACGAGTAAAGCTTTATAGTTTTGTTCGAATGAGCATCTAATGAGCCAAAAGACTCGTCCAACCGACCTCACTCGCACGCCCAGCTCACAATACCACGATATGAGAAGTACATAATAACATAAAGGTTTTCAGTTGATACACGATTTCAAATAAATTGAGCATTTAGGTGCTACTCCACAGAGACCCAAGGCTGAGTTACGCCCTTACGTAAGACACGGGCGCAACTTATGCGCGAGAAAGCCGATATGAGAAGCTACACTTTAATGACTGGTTCACTTGAGTGGGTGTTCAATTGCGTTTCATTTCACGTTCTCATTGCCACCAAAAAATACTCGAAAATGAAGACTCATCTACTTCTTTCTTTATTGTTTCGATCATTCATATTTTCGGTTAGTGTAGGTAGCGCCGGTATTTATGGGTTTTTATTCATTTTGTATGTTTCAGATTTAAGATTTCATTAAAATCGGTTAATTCATTTCAGAAAAAAAAACGATTTGAAAGTTTGTATGAAATGCCGTCAGTCGTTAACGCTCTTAAAAACAAAATGGAATAATGAAACTCTAAATTCAAGATGGCGGAAAAACGATATATGCAAATTCAATGTGACACCGTATTCTGCCAGAATGTAATGAGTGTGTAAATATTTACCGCCATTATTGTAGGTGGAACAAGACAAATAGAATCGAAATACTGAAAATCGCAACCGACTACTACCGCGAGCTATATAATGATGAGGGAGTACTGACTGAATCAAGCCAACAAACAATCTATGAGGACAAAGACGAGGAAGAAATCCCACATATAATGCGAGATGAAGTTACCAAAGCAATAACCTCACAGAAAAGAGGAAAAGCACCGGGTGAAGACCGCATATCTAACGAATTCCTAATAGGGACATCTGTGAAAACATTAAACATCATCACACAGAAATCATCATTCAATGAAATTTTATATACAGAATACATACCTCATCAATGGACATCATCAACCATAGTACTGCTACATAAAAAGGGAAAGAAAAATGATATCGCTAACTACAGACCCATCAGCCTGATGTCCAACATTTACAAAATATTTTCTAAGATACTACTAGATCGCTTAACAAAGATTTTGGACGAAAACCAACCAAAAGAACAAGCAGGATTTCGAAGTGACTTTTCAACGCTTAATCATATTCGAACCATAAAACACGTTATCCAGAAAAGTAATGAATATGAAATTACTTATTACTTGGCATTCGTAGACTACAACAAAGCGTTCGACTCACTTAAACACGCAACGATATGGGAAGCGTTAGAGACACAAGGAGTGAATAGAAAATATATATGTCTCATTAACAACATATACACGAGCATGAAAGCTAGAATACGAACAGAAAGAGTGGGTGAAGTTTTTCCTATAAAAAGAGGAGTTAGACAAGGGGACCCGCTGTCACCCAAACTTTTCTCGGCAGTTCTTGAATATGTATTTAGACGTCTCGAATGGAGCAAATATGGACTAAGCATCAATGGAGCTCAACTACACCACCTGAGATTCGCAGACGATCTGATACTTATTTCAAGCAACGCGATAAGCCTACAGGAAATGCTCGAACAACTGGTATATGAAAGTGGAAATGTTGGACTGTCAAGTAACACCTCAAAAACGAAACTAATGACAAACGTTGAAAAAATCCCTATCATAGTCAATGGTACAACGATAGAATATGTTGACGAATACACGTATCTTGGTCAAATAATATCTCCAAAAGACCTCACAACAAAAGAAATTGACAACAGAATTAATTTGGCTTGGAAAAGATACTGGTCTCTCAAGGAAATAGTGAAAAACCCACATGTACCACTTAAATCTAAGAAGAAAATATTCGATTCGTGTATTCTACCTATTATGACATACGGATGCCAAACTTGGAGTTTAACAGAACACAATATACGGAAACTAGAGACCTGCCAACATAGGATGGAAAGAAGCATGCTCAATATACAACTACGAAATAAAATAAAACTAGAAACAATTCGTAAACAAACCGGAGTTACGGATGTGACGTACTCTATTAAAAAACTAAAATGGAAATGGACAGGTCACATGAAGAGGAACAAAAAAGATAAATGGGCTAAGGACATAACTGAGTGGTATCCAATATATTACAAAAGGAAGAAAGGGAGACAACGTCGTAGGTGGGAGGACGACATTAAAAGAACAGCAGGCATTATGTGGAGAAGTAAAACGCATAATCGTACTCTGTGGCAAGCTTTGGGGGAGGCCTATGCTGGAAAGCAAGACAATCTTCGCGAAACTGGTGTCTAACAATCAAATTTAATATTTGGAAAATATGTATACATATGCAAGATTGTTAAATAAAGGCTATTATTATTATTATTTTGTTGTTTTTTATGTTTTTTCTCGTTTAAGAGAGCCTAAAAAACCTTACACGCGGGTCGGAACCAAGGATGTAAGGTGAAATTTAGATAGAGACAGTGGATGATAATGTAGAAGAAGTCAGAAACTTTCGGGTGATTCGACAGGTGTTGAGAATGGTAGCTTTTTGCAGCATGTAAAGTGTGTGATTAGGCATCTGTAGAGTATTGAGGCTTTGTGTGAGAGATTTTGGTATAATACCAGTAGATGAGAGAACAATGGGGACTATATGAACAGTTTGTACTTTCCATTGGGTTTTAATTTCAATGGCAAGATCACTGAGCTTATTTACTGAGCTTTTCGGATATTGTGGTTTGAATATTATGAGAGTTAGGTATTGCTATGTCTATCAGATAAACTGTTTTATTGGTTTTGTCGTGAACAGTAATGTCGGGTCTATTGTAATGAATTGTTTTATCGGTTATTATGGTTCGGTCCCAGTAATTTTTTTTATCGTTATTCTCTAATGCTACTTCTGGTTTATATTTATAATACGGTTTCATTTCAGAAATTAGTTTATATTTAAATGCCAACTGTTGATGTATGATTGCAGCTACTTGGTCATGGCGGTGTTTGTAATCGGTTTGTGCAAGTGATTTACATGCTCCTGTTATATGTTGAATAGTTTCGGAGGCATTATTGCAATGTCGGCACAAGTCAGTCGGCTGGTTTGGGTCTTTTATGATGTATTTTCTGTAATTACGAGTAGCTATTATTTGATCTTGTATGGCCAGCATAAAACCCTCGGTCTTATTATTGTAGGTGTCAAGCAGGTGATAACTCCACATAATGTGATTGTTTGCTCGCCTTTTGACGAGATGGGATATGACATAATGTTATATCTTACATGTTAATGTGTAAGATCTTAGATTTAAAATTGTCGATAAGCAGAAATACCTTACTTTTTACTAGGCTTTGACAGAATAATTCACTGAACTTTGTTGTCATCGTCCGGTACCTGGAGCCTGCAGTACTCAGTCTTCGCCCGGTTTGAAAACAATTTAAGCAAGAGAGATAAGTACTGTGCCAGGCTACCAGTGCGTTTCACTGTCTGAAATGTAAGTCTGTGAATCCATTTCAATGCTGTAATTTGTTGATAGTCGACAGAAGATCCATATATCTTCACGACACACGCAACGCTTGCCGAGGTCAGTCCGCGACACGGTGACCATCCATCTCCTAACAAGAGCCGTCATTTGGTTCTATATGTTTGACAGTCGTTGCGGGTAGTCAGGAGTCTGAGTCTACTCTCCCCAAATGTTCGGGCCAGCTGGTTATTTTTTCGCGATTACCATCTTGGTCCCATGTAGGAAGTTTATGAGTTTGTCTGTACCACACCGCCTTACATATGACTACAGCTTCCTGTTTTTTTTTTAATTTATTTATTGGATCTCCAACAGAAGTTACACAATTGAATGCAAGTAGGTATACATACTTAGAACTTGGACAAATACAAGTGTGCGCTTCCAACTATAGGAGACCACAACCTTCACCTATAATCTAGGTAAAACTAAACTATTAAATGCATCATCCCTCAGTCACTAATCAGGCTCACTCTTCTGGTACAATCGAAAGATGACGATATAGCAAAAACTTACACCGATAACACACGCCCGAAATCTCTCAAAAATTGATGGATGAATCATTCGATGATTCAAAAACCTATGAAAGATATAAACAAATCTCTCTACCTAGAAATTCAGTGGAAAATTCACGGCCATTATGACATCAGGGATCACTTTCCTGTTTATTGTACGCAAATTATCTGTAAATCGATTATATAATTACAATTAGTAGGTACTGTAACTACAGGATAATGAACCTTATGACATAACGTCATCGTTGAATTGATTCCCAGAATAAATCGTTATCTGTGTTACCTGTCGCGGGTGACCGCAGATTTCACGTGAAATAAAACACAACTGAAACAGGCTACCCTTTGTGGGCTATTCACCTGAGAGCCTACACAAGTGGGAATCGCTTAAAGCGTTTCGCATTTCCTTTAAGGAATTCGAAAACAATTTATAAACGGTTTTCTGTAGTCTAGGCTCCCTTCTCGATAAAAGAGTAGAATTCATGGTTACCTATCATAATTTCGAACAATATTTGACCGAATTTCATTTCACCTAAAACTTTTCAACTAATATCGTTTCGTTTTTTTTTGCTTCATCGAAGTCACGTCTGCCACTGTATCAATTGACCTATTATCAATTCGATTATTTTCGTTACTCCGACGTTTTATTTGGTCGAAAAACTTTTTACCGAAGTTACACTTAACCGAAATAACATTTGTTCGAAGTATTACGTTTGTAAAAACTATTGCAAAAAAATCTTATCAGAAATTAGACTTTTTTACAACAGTTTTCTAATCATGTGTACATCTTTTGCTCAGAATAGTTACAGCACTGATAATAATATTTGTCATCATGTCACTTGTTTAACGTGAACACTGTAGACTTTGTAGATTCCCAGATTTACATTATTACATTTTTGTGTAATACGCAGGGACTTATTGTCAGGCCTACGTTGTTCTCCCATACTTAAGTACTAATGCTGTAACATGATAGTATAAGAGTCTCTTATCGGTTCTTAGGAAACGACCGACCCGAACCGTGCACCTTTTTGTAGACGTTTCATAAGTCTGGGCCTATGTGAAAAAAAATAATTTGACTTATCTAGTCATTTTCTTAAATTTGGCAGCTTTATGTAAATATATACACGATATATGTAATTCGGTCAACTAAGTAATCACATTACACGGGCTCATTGCTCACCGCAACGGTGAGGCTTACGGTTGATCCTCATGTAACCACAAATACCTAAAAACAAACTTTAAGCAGAATTCCACATTCATCATCTGCCTAGCCTTTTCCCAATTATGTTGGGGTCGGCTTCCAGTCTAACCGGATGCAGCTGAATACCAGTATTTTACATGGAGTGACTGCCTATCTGACCTCCACAACCCAGTTAATACTGGGTAACACGATAACTCTTGGTAAGACTGGTTATCTAACTTTTTGAGTCACTGACTACCTGTAACGACTGTCAAAGATGTGCAAATGACAGCCGGGACCAACGGCTTAACGTGCTTTCCGAGGCACGGAGGAAACTCGGTATGTAATGGGTGGTCACCATCCACAGACCAACCTAGGCAAGCACGGCTTAACCTACAGATCGACCCGAGCGGCTGTTATTATTTTGCCACGAGCTCCTCAGAATTCCACATTATATAATATTATTATTATTTTCCTTAGGACCGTTGCGTTCCGTTGCTCCTGCATCCTTTACAGAAAAATCTCTTACTGAAATATTTATTTACCTCTTCTATAAACTACATGAAATCACTAAACAGTACCTCTACATCGGTGTTTATAAACTTCACAGTTTAGAGTTGCAGCTGTTGGGTACTCAGCTGTAATCTGATTTCTAAGGTAATGGTGGGTGCAGTAGTTAAATGTTGAGTTTGAATAGGTGATTAGGAAGTTTGGGCAAAGGCAATGTCAATACCACCTAGTAGGAAAATATCAAAGGGACCCCAAAAAGGTGATGTAAGGAACCCTCGATGACGTCGCATTCGGAAGAGCTCGCACTGACGAAGAAACTCCAAACGTTGCGTACAAACATTTTCTCCATAAATATGTAAATTATTCTAGCCCAACTTTCAATTTGAATTCAATCTTATCATTTTAACATACGGTTTGAGTTTCCTTGTGTGAGAAAGTGAATAATTTAAGGCTGGGAAAGGTCTTTATTAGACCGTTTTGCTGATATTAAGGTGGGCTCACATAATGGTCTTTTGAAGCGAATCGATTTCGATAGCCGTACCTTTATTTTTTATTTATTTATTCTCAACAAAATTACATTTGTGTCGAACAGTGGTTATACAGTGGTCATAATAGCAAAACACAAAAATTTAAATAAACATATCCAGTACAAAAAAGAAAGAACACCACAATTGACATTGGTCCTTATATAAAACATAGTCAGTCTTTTAATACGTCTTAATATTAATTATAATCATTTAGCTTAATAAAATTGTATTAAATTTAATTCTAATTCAAAAATAATATTACCTAAAAAAGAAAAATTTATAAATGTATATAAATAAAATTCATTAATTTGCAAATTAATTCTAAGTAATTCAATTCAAAATAAAAATCAATTCAAAAAATGTATATAAATAAAAATTCATTAATAATTACGCAATGTCAAAACGGATTGATAGTATTGTAATAGTTTAAGGTAATAAAAGTCATTAAAAATACATCCTCTTCATTAAAAATTATAATAAATTAAAATTATTACTCCGAACTACTATTATCTTTGAGAAACTCTTCTACGCTGTAATAACATTTCCTCAATAACAATGCCTTCAATTTTCTTTTGAATTCATTTGGATTCGTAGAGTTTTTGAATTGTACAGGCAGTTTATTGAATATATTTACTGATTGCACTCTTGAGGCATGTTTAACGACATTAAGTTTAGGTTGTATGAAATTGGGTAGATCCCTTCTTCGCGTTTTTCCTCTGACATGTCTCTGTTCCTCTGTCTCAAACTTATCAATATTTTTAATAAAATGGCTAAGTAGGACCAGAATATAGAGGCATGGTACTGTGAGAATGTGCAGTTTCTTAAAATGATCTCTGCAAGACTCCGTTTGTTTAATGCGAAGCATAGATCTCATGGCTCTCCTCTGCATAACGAAAGCAGCATTCATATTATATTGGTAGCTGTTGCCCCAGAATTTTATGCTATATCTGAGTCTGGACTCTATGAGTGCAAAATATACCATTCTTAGGTGAGCAATGGATAATTCATCTCTAAGACTCCTGAGAGCATAGCAAGCACTACTCATCGTGTTAGTGACTACTTCCAATTCCTTCTTCCAATTTAAAACTGCATCTATATGTACCCCCAAAAATTTAACACTTTCTACACTATCTACTTGATTCCCTAATAAATGAACTTTGACAGTTTCCTTGTTGTTTGCCGTTGATTTAAATAGTAAACATTGCGTCTTTTTTAAATTTAGTTTAAGATCATTCATAGTGAACCACTTCTCAAAAACACCCAAGATAAAATTAATCTTTTTTTCTAATTTTTTTTATATATTGGTGGGGGCGCAGAGGAAGGAAGACTGTCGTACTCTTTTTGCATTATAAGCACAAAGGCAGGGAATAGGTATCACAACACTCCTGGCCCTCACTGCTCGAAGTTACAAGCAATTCAGTGGTCTCTCGACTATGAGTATTTATCAGATATGCCATACGTACACAATATGTCAAAAACACCTTTGGATTCGTTTGTAAATAACACTAGTTCCACAGTTCTTTTGCCTCTGACTTAGCGTCACTGTCAAAATCACACTGATCTTAGCTGTCATTATTATAAGGCTTGCTGCGGTAACACATCTACGAAATATAAAGGACTGTATCCTGTACAAGGCTTTTTGGAAATCTCGAAACAAAACCGTCACTAAATACTTTACATCACCGATTCGCCATCATGTTTCTCAATACAATTCACGACTGTTTTCCAAAAGCACCGTCATTCCAACGACAGGGGAAAGAGATCCTTGTAGCACTGGTTTTGGGACTCTGTGTCCTTTACACATAACGTAATATATTGGGTGCCCCATATCTGGCAGAATCTTGATGCTCCGAATTGTATTTGGCATAACGCGTTTGGCATAATCTTCTTTAAACGACGAGCATTCTGCATGCTTGCTTGCTTGCACGCTGCATGCTTGCTTGCATGCTGCATACTTGCTTGTATGCTGAATGCATGGTGTATGCTGGGTATGCTTGTTGGCGTGTTTGCATGCTTCTTATGGGGAAATAAAAACCGCACATGTTCAATATCAACTGTTTTATTGAATTATAAATAAATAATACATGCAGAAAGATAATCAATTAAGGAATTAAACAAAACACATAGGAAATTTACGTTAAACTAATCTTAAATAAACTCCTATTGCCTTAATAAATCAATGTTCAGTTAATATTATTGTAACTATAAATTTTCTGAAATGTGATATAATGAATATGAAATGTATGCCAAATGATGATTCTAAGTTTAAACTGTCGATATATGATAGTTTTGCCTATCGATATTGTATGCCAAAAGGCGATTCTAAATGTGAACTTTCTGAGAAATGATAGTTCTGCCTTTTAATGACTATCGATATGAAATTTATGCTAAAAGACGATTCTGACCGTGAAATTTCTGCAATATGATGGTTCTTTCACTAAAGGGACATTATCCCGCTGGATGGAGGGGTAATCTTCAGAAAATTCTTTTACTAAAGGGCCACTATATTATCCCGCTATGTTTACATTCCCGAGGCATAATTAGCAATCTTACTACCACTATTGAAACTAAGTCAAACGGTTATTTTTTCTCGGATCTAGTCGATACGTTTGCACTGATCCAATGCCTGCTGTAACTCATCTACATACCGATGTTGCTATGTGTGGACATTGGGCTCTCAGAGGAGAGGTGTGTAACTCTTGCTACAGCAGGAACAACTCGCGACGCCTTCTCGCATTCACGGAGTTGCGATACGTAAACATTCCTCACGAGTAAATTTACGGTAAAAAACAGTTAGGGATATTATATAGGTAACGTCTGAACACGTGCATTTCATGTCAGCGTCACATTTATAAATAGGTGACGCGTGGACGCGTGCATGTTACATATATAAATCACAGTGAATGTGTTGCAGTCATCAGTTCCACCGGGAGTGTGTCAGCGCTCGCTTCCTCCTGCCATCAGTTATTGTGACTACAAATTCAGTTCACTGATTTACAGTCCTTTAGCCATGGAAGCAATCACTCTGCTGACCCTGATACTCCTCACCGTTGTAGGAGCCAGGAACATTCCCGCCAACATGGACGAACCTTCGGATGAACTCCAGCAAATTGTTGGACACCCTGTAACGCTACACACTATTGCAGAAGACGAAGTCTTTTATAAAGATCCAGTAGAAGATGCAGTTAGTGCAGGAGATTTGGAACCAAAATCGAACAAAGACATTAATGAAGACGAAACATCTGAAGATCGCGATCACAATGTTGCTGCTAAGGACACCAAAGTAGCTAAAAATTTGGAAACCAAACCAAAAGAAGACGAGAATCAAGAAACAGCGACAGCTGCAATGAATCCAGTAGAAGTTACAAATGAAGACAAGAAAACACAAGGAGGGTTTGAAGACAGAGAAGGATTGGGAGGTAACCATTGTCCTGGCGGTACAAGAAAAGGTAATGACTGCTGGAGAGAAGACAAAAACTAAAATGTGGATCACCGAGCTGTACAAGTTACTAATACAATATTAGAAGCTCGATATTGTAAAATAACTTTATTGTGCTCTTTCTTAACAACAAAATGTTACGTACCTGCACGTTTTAGTGAAAGTAAAATAAAGTGCAATTCTACTGATACATTATGTGATATTATTTTACCTCTTCGTTTTGTTATTGAACTTACTGTTCATAAATATCTCTCCTCTTCATACAACGGATTTTTTGGAATCTTTTCTGACAAGGGCACAATGCAATGACGCCAAGAGCGCATCCCAGGTGGATATGATTTTAAATAGATTATAGTTATTAAGTAATAAAATTAACGGAACTCAATGAGAATAACCGGCCAAGAGCACAATGGAGGGTTCCGGAGTCGGGATGAATAATTAGGTTAATCCCAAAAACAAACTTATCATTGGAAATGAAAAACATCTTTAAGTCCCATGTAATAGGGGGCAAGCCTATTACCATCGACCGGGTGCAAATCCATACTCCGTGGCTGCTACTGAGAAATTTCTGATGGAAAAACCCACTGACACTGCCCGACCCGGGACCTCAAGCTCAGCAGTCGTGCTTGCGACCACTAGAACAACGAGGCAGTCTTAATCCTTTAGTGCTCTAATAGTCTAGGAAAATTAATAAAATCAGGGGAAATAATTCGTGTAGTTTTTGTAAATTGGTACAGTTATACCTTGCGGTATCCAGATGAACAAATTAAAAGTCCTCAAGGGTGGGGGGTGTGCTGAGGTATAAGGGGGGGTTGAAGGTACCTTTTTTTCAAGTTTTTGCTCATATCTAGAATATCTGTAGGAATAGCAATATAATACTACTAATACTTGTGATAAAAGTTTCTACATAAAATTTCCTACAAATTTGCTCATACTTATTTTTGCTCTACGATCAATACCTTAGGAGCTATAGGGTGCCAGGGCTGCGGGACTGCTCGAAAGAGATACCGCGGCCCTGGAACACAAAGGGCAAGGAAGGAACATGGATGGGTTTTAGTCAGTACAAGTCCGACACTCCCTTCCGCTCTGCCCAGAGCGAGAGGAGTCATTTGATGACTTCCCATCAGGTGTGTTGTTTTAACAGAGAGATAAAAATAGACGATTTAAGAAAACAGCGGCGATTTTTCAAAATTGTTAGGGTACTTCCTGAAGTCCTAGAAGACTGTTTGTCATGTAGGCTAGTATTAGTACACAAACAACAAAAAGATTCTTAAACTTGGAACTATTACCCCCCAACCCCTTAAACTAGGGGATGGAAGTTTGTTGTATGAGACTTCCGCAAATTTTGTGCTAGAGGTCTGAAAAGTGATAAAGGGACTCCTCATTATAAATAATAAAATACATATTTCAGGATATTTAGAAAAAAAATGAAAGGCAAGAAAAAATTTACCAAATTAAAAAAAAAAGTATTTTCTTAACACGTTCTCTGCCGCGTAGGTCATCGGTATCCTCACCTGAACTAGATCGAGACGCCGCGTAGGTCATCGGTATCCTCACCTGAACTAGATCGAGACGCCGCATAGGTCATCGGTGTCCTCACCTGAACTAGATCGAGACGCCGCGTAGGTCATCGGTGTCCTCACCTGAACTAGATCGAGACGCCGCGTAGGTCATCGGTATCCTCACCTGAACTAGATCGAGACGCCGCGTAGGTCATCGGTGTCCTCACCTGAACTAGATCGAGACGCCGCGTAGGTCATCGGTGTCCTCACCTGAACTAGATCGAGACGCCGCGTAGGTCATCGGTGTCCTCACCTGAACTAGATCGAGACGCCGCGTAGGGCATCACTGACCTCAAGGTAGATCTGAGTTTGAAACTGATTTGTGAGCCGTAGGCCATATTTACCGAACATTTCTCTATAGCAGGTGACCGGAATGGCGCTGTAGACCAATCCTTCAGTATGGTTTCTGAGTAATCATTTTAATTCATTTTTAAGTATTACAGCGCCGCGTAGCTCAATTATGAACTCACGAAGTTTTTTAGAAATATCTATGGAACCCAGTTGCAGATCAAAACACTACCCATATAAAATGTATATTTTGACCTAATGCTTATATTTCCACCAAAAAGTTTTTTTGAATTTTTTATCTATTATACTAACGGCAGTGTACTTGTTAAGCAACTTGCAAAAAGAAGTGCAATCCCACTGAAACCATTATTATTTAAAATTTTGCCAAAATGAGACCATCTGGCTCGCACTGTCAAAAAGTTATCAGATGTCATATAGAGCCAAACTTCTAACTCTACCCGCCGTATCTTTACAGGCCCTAACTTCACAAACTCTACACCTCTAAAACTCCTAAAATATTGATCGTAGAGCAAAAATAAATGACTAAATTTGTAGAAACTTTTGTCAGAAGTAATAATGATGCTGTTCTTACTGATATTCGAGATATGAGCAAAAACCTAAAAAAAGGTACCTTCAACCCCCCTACACCCTCTGCACACCCCCCGCCCTTGAGGACTTTTAGTATGTTCATCTGGATACCGCAAGGTATAACTGTACCAATTTACAAAAACTACACGTATTATTTCCCCTGAGTGCCCATATTTGACTTCATTTGATCGGACTATAATATACAAAACACAATCGGCCTGTTTGTCTAATTTTGAAAGCGAAAGTTTGAGTTATCAAAATCTCCGCAACGTCGACCTCGGGTCACAGATTCCGGTTTGGATGTCCGACGAGGGTAGTAACGTGGGGGAGTGTGGTGTGATCATCGTTCGATGCTAAATTCTCAAAATCATCGATTCGTAATAAAACAGTATTTTCCCACCTGTCGCACCATTTAACGGTTTTTAAA
Source organism: Lycophotia porphyrea (assembly GCA_950005105.1). Taxonomy (NCBI): domain Eukaryota; kingdom Metazoa; phylum Arthropoda; class Insecta; order Lepidoptera; family Noctuidae; genus Lycophotia; species Lycophotia porphyrea. Next base: position 15,646,006 of record OX465406.1, read on the forward strand.
TATCACGTGGTTTTGTCACATTTTTTTTAAGTATAAACGTCATTGAAGACGCCTTTTATAATGTAAGCCAAAACTAGTCCTGCATAGAAATCAAAATGTTTTCCTTCCGCTTACGACGCGAATTAGTGATTCCCCGAGTATGCAGTTATGCAGGTTTTGTTATTTGTGATGTCAATGGTGCGCAAGTTAACAATCAGGTTTCAGACATGCGTAGTTAAATTAACTTACAACTAACTGCCCCATTGCTCACGTGGGAGCAAACGCTACCAACTGCTGGGTATTTAATTAGTATTATCTGTGGTATGGGAGAGGTATTGAGTTTAAAATATTTAGAAGCAGCCCGGAGATGGGAAGTTTTTGATGTCACGCCCCTGTGCCTCGTGCCGCGTGGGACGTAAGTCGGCTCGGTTCGCCGTCACAACGGACTATGAGAGTAAAGAAACAGGGAGTACACTTGTGTCTGCGCACACACCGAAATTCGTTCGGTCACGGCGGTATTAATTTTATAACATTAACTCATATACCTATACCAAAGCGATTTTATCAAGGATATATATTAACCGATTGGCTCGAAATCATCATTAATCACCATCAATGTTCAGAAACTCTGACTTATCAAAGATTCAACCGTAATATCGTTACTTAACCTTGCCATTTTATAAATCTGCAGTTTATTAAAAAAAAAACAAAATGATTGTGTTATGATGTAAGCCACAGAGGTCAACAACACGCAGGCCCAATTTCTATATTGAGAAGAAGTGGTTCAGTTCGAAAAGTTATTACGTAAGTATTGAAACTGTATAAATAGTTGTAGCATCTTTATTTAATATTACAAGCATAGCAAACAAGCCGACAGCTCACCTAAGAGCCCCAACAGTGTGGCATTCTATCAGCGGGAACTAAGTTTGATGGACAAGTCAAAAACATATGTTATTGACCTACTTGTTGGTCACCGCTACAATGGGGCATTGCAGATGCGTTGACATCACATGTGAGTGACTCCGGGGACCAGTGGTTGTCCAGTGCGGTCGACCGTAGTTTACTAATTGTGACCCGCTTCGAAATCGGGAAGGTACCTAATTTTTTTCATCGCCATCACTGCTCTCGAGTGAAGAAAAACATAGTAAGGAAAAAGGTCTGTCATAGAACCAAAATCTCAAAGATATTTTACATCCACTAATCCGCACTGGACGCACGCGGTGACGTGGTAGGTAACAACCCGCTCCCTGACACTGATAGAAGGGCTGACCCAGTAGTGAACACGTGATCCAAGGCGGATAATGCCCTCCTCCAATGGCTTGTTCAAACTGGAACACACCAATGCTGGTTGGTGGCGAAAATAGTACTAATTGATACCTCCCCGAAAGAGTTTCTTCACAAAGATCTCCGTCAAGATTACGTATTTGGTTGGAAATGACCTGCTGAGTAAGCGAAATTATAATCAGCAGTTTACGTTATACTTAGTGGCGGTACTTCCACCCAACCCTACAAGCTTAGCTTGCCCTTATAACCTACAGCCTGTTTAGCTTATGGGCTTGCCGTATTGTTGGCCACGTTATAATACAAGAATTTAATATTGCAACTTTTGGGAATTGAACTTATTATCATAATCAGAAAGCTAACTGTTCTCCCAGTAAAAACCACATTCTGTTTACCACTTGGCCGCAGTACTATCTATCACTAAAAGTAAACTTGATTATCTGCCAATATTAGGAAACAAATGATTAAAACTGAAACCCTTCCGACGCCCTCTTTTTCCTCTTGTAGCCTTGACCGACTTCCTTTGTTTCCTTCCTTTTCTGTTTACCAAATAAACATCTTTAGCTATTTCCAAAAACATATTTATCATCGCCTTTCATAAAACCGCAAACATTCAAGTTTATAAAAAGACTAATGTGTTCTGGTTTAAGACTAGAATCGACATCTAGATAGTATTATTTGTTAAATACTTAATAAATTAATAATACTATTAATTATTATTATTTCCTTTATTTATTTATATACATATTTTTTACATTTTCAAATATTTAAATATAAAACGACATAAAAAAACATTTTAAAATATAAAAAATAGTAGCCCACCGGTATCGGGAATAGGGTCCAAGCTACCGGCGGTCAGGGCTCCAGAGAGAGGAACCTCCTAACAATACGAGCCGTGTCCAGGAGTACCGCTTTCTGAATCAAGCCCTTGATCCAGCTGCGTAACGAGAGCCTCCTCAGGTGTTGGTCGAGGCTCTTGGCAATTAAGCCATGGGCTGATACGACTACCGGCACAATGATCGCTGAGTCCACATCCCACATGTCGACAACCTCGCGAGCTAAGTCAAGATACTTGATTTGTTTATCTTTCTCGGCTTTCACGAGGTTCTCGTCATGCGGGACCGTAATGTCAACAATCATTGCGCGCCGCTCTGATCGATCCACCACCACTATATCAGGCTTATTGGCTACAATAGTCCTGTCAGTGATGATGGATCGATCCCAGTACAGTGTGATATTGCCATTATCGAGAACTGGATCGGGCACATACCTATAGTACGGCACTTCCGATTCCACAAGGCTGTATTTTAGAGCAAGTTGCTGATGGATAATCCTGGCTACAAGGTTGTGTCTATGCAAGTACTCTCCGTTAGCCAGACGAGAACACCCGGAGATAATGTGACGGATTGATTCGCCTGGACGGTGGCATGCCCGACATATGTCAACCGTGCCGTCCTTCACAATAAATCTCCGGTAGTTATTCGTCATCATAACTTCATCCATAATTGCACAGACAAAACCTTCGGTTTCTCCAAAGAGGTCCCCGGAACGTAGCCAGGCTACGGACGCTGATAGGTCTACATCGGGCCCATGCAGGGCCCGGAAAAAGCGTTTGTGAAGCTCCTTACTCTGCCATACTTCCCTGCGGTCGTTAGTGTCAAGTACTACAGGTTTGCGCCAGTTCTCTTTAGCCAAGGAGAGCCGGGTGAGGCCCTTGTCCACCGCGACCACATCTCGATGCATCCCCACGTCGGCTTCTAGGAAATATTCCCTGAGACTGCATATCTCGCGATTGTGAAGAGTCTTAGCATTTAAAAAGCCTCGACCCCCACACTTCCGCGGGATATACAGTCTCATAACCGAAGAACGTGGGTGATGCATTCGAAATGCCGTCAGCAATTTGCGGACCTTCACATCCAAGGCGTCTAGTTCTGTTTGAGTCCATTTGAGTATGCCAAAAGAGTACATCAAAACCGGCATGACCCAACCGTTGAAGGCACGCACCTTATTTCCGCCTGACAAAAGACTATTAAATACTTTTTTCAGGCGGCCAAAGAAGCGCTCCTTCAACGATTGCTTCATGTCAGCAACATTGATGCCCAGCGCTTCTGACATACCCAAATACTTATAGGTTTCGGTTTCTGAGAGGGATCTAAGATTTATGGAATCCGTGAGCTTGGTTCCCACAGATTCCACAATCTCCCCTCGCTTTAGCATTTAATCAGGTTATCTCGGCCCAATAAGTCATGAAAAACTTTACTCCCAGACAAGAGGTGTGTCACTCCCCTCTATTGTTTTCAAATTACAGGACTAACTCGCGGCACCGTCCCGCATTCCAAGAGTCAAGATAGGTAGACATTCCTATCCCATGAGCTCATTGGAAAACCCAATTAGGGATAATTATAACATCAGTGAAGTCAGAAAACGTCCATGTTTTTTCGGCGTCACATGTGATAGGTAAACGGGATCGATATATAAATCAAATGGAATGTAATGCAGTCATCAGTTCCACTGGGAGTGTGACAGCGCTCGCTTCCTCCTCTCATCAGTTACTGCGACTAGAAATTTAGATCACTGATATACAGTCCTTTAACCATGGAGGCGACTACTCTGCTGACCCTGATACTCCTCACCGTTGTAGGAGCCAGGAACATTCCCGCCAACATGGACGAACCTTCGGAGGAACTCCAGCAAATTGTTGGTCAAACTATAACCAGTTATGCAAACACTATTGCTGAAGACGAAGTCTTTTATAAAGATCCAGTAGAAGACGCAGTTAGTACAGGAAATTTGGAACCAACATCAAACAAAGACATCAATGAAGAAGAAACATCTGAATATCGTGATCACAACGTTGCTGCTAAGGACATCGAAGAAGCTAAGAATTTGGAGAGCAAACCAAAAGAAGACGAGAAACAAGAAACATCAACAGCAGCAATGAATCCAGTAGAAGTTACAAATGAAAACAAGGAAACACAAGAAGTATTTGAAGACAGAGCGGATATTGATGCTAAATATTGTCCTAAAGGTACAAGAAGAGGTAATAGCTGCTGGAGAGAAGACGAAGACACTACCACCAAAGCTTTTTAATCACCAAAGCAACTTAGGTACTTGACCCAAGTTGCTTTAACAATATTAAAAGATGGATTTTGTAAAATGACTTTCTTGCTCTTCCTTTTCAACAAAATGAAACAAAATAGAGTTTTGGGCCAAGATAAAAATAATTGCAATAGTACTGATACATTATGTGATATTATTCTTTCCTCCTCTTTTTATTAAAGAACATACTTTTTATACATTGCTCTCTTTTTCTTTGCTTTTTCGTTTCCTTGTGCAAATGTCACAATGACACAAAGAGCTCATTCCAGGTGGATGTGACCTTAAAGATATTGAAGTTGTAATGAGCCCGTAAGGGAAATGTCGTGTAGGTCTGGTTTACAAGAGGATATCCTATTACCAGAAAACCTATGCTTTGCGGCATGGTGGCCGGTGGTGGGCTCTATATTTAACTGTCTTTCATATAATCGTCAGCTTTAACTTGTAGCACCATTACACATACATATAACATCATTGCATAACATAACATCACGCCTATAATCCTCAGAGGGTTAGGTCGAGGTGTCCCTTCCAGTACACCTACATTTCGCCAGAATACATAACCGTTTGTCCCGGCTGTCATTTGTAGATCTTTGACAGTCATTACAGGTAGTCGGAGACCACAAAATCTGACAACCAGTCTTACCAATGGGTATTGTATTCCCCAGTACTAACTGGGTTGTGGAGATCAGATAGGCAGTCGCTCCATGTAAAATACTGGTATTCAGCTGCATCCGGTTAGGTTAGGTTAGTTTAGAGAAGCCGACCCCAACATGGTTGGGAAGGCTAGCAGATGGTCCAATAACACGAAGATGATGATGACGATGACATAACCTCCTCCTTTTTTGGTAGATGGTTAAAAATACACGTACATCGTACATGTCAATATTCTTTATTACCAAGTTATACGGCCAAGGTCAGAGTACTTACTATAGTCATCGCCATCGGGTACTTGTGTCGGTTACCTCAGTCTTTAATATCCACTCCACTATTATCAAGTAGGATCTACTGTTCCTTGAGAAGGTTGGACAGACAGTTAATCGTCTCAACTTAGAATAATAATCGCAGTACCAGCCTGTTACTGTCCCACTGCTGGGCAAAGGCCTCTTCCTATACAGAGGAGGCATGAGCATTGATCACCACGCTTGCTCAAGATGGGTTGGCGTTAACAGACTTGTATTACAAGTTCAGGTTTCCTCACGATGTATTTCCGTCACCGATTTCAGTGATGTCTAAGATAACTTAGAAAGTTCATATGAATTGAAAATATCACAATGATATCTACCCGGATTTGAACCCACAACCTCGAGCATGAGAGGTGAGACCTCTGGGCCAACATGACTTCGGATCACTCCCTTCTTTTATTACATTCAAGTAAAAGCAGTTTCTACTAATTGTTACTCTGACATTCCAGTTCCCCATGATTATTTTTTAAAATTTTAAAATATGTACTAATTTTTTTTACACCTGTTATGGTAGAATATGGTCCTGAGCTCTATTTGTTCTATTTCATCCTTATGTGTACCCATGTTCAAGCAAAATAAATGATTTGATTTGATTTGACCTTTGGCCAAACTACATATAAACGTAAGTAAGTATGTATTTCTAGGTTGCTAAGAATGCTAGATCAATCAAATAAAGACAAGGAACTCAGACTCCTTGCTCCCGAGCTACACAAACATCCTTTGCACGTATATCATGGCGGCGTTACATTGGGCTTTTATAAGCAGAATTGACTGCCTCGTTGATCTAGTGTTCGCAAGAGCACAAGGTTCGATTCCCATGTTGGGCAAAGTGTTATTGGGTTTTCTATTACGAAATTCTCAACGCCACGAAGTCTGAATTTGTGCTTGATTGATGGCTATATTTAATTTGTGCTTGATTGATGGCTATACTTAATTTTTGCTTGATTGGCCCCTATTACATGGGACTTGAAAATAACTGGCGAAATGTGTGTGTGTGTGTGTGTATGTTAAGAACACCTCTGTTTAACATTTCGGGGATTACAGGCGTGATGTTGTGTTTTTTTTTTACCACTGATTGATGTCGACGAATCTGCGGACACTCTTCATACGTAACATTGTGGTATTCCTAAAACAGTAACATTGTTGCTAATTTCAATCGCGGAAACAATGCTGCAGAAAATACCAAACCGATGAATATTTGGCGACAAATTTAAATTAATTAAAGGAAATACGCCGAGTTACAGGATATATAATGCTATAATGATACAATAAATAGAGTTTACCCTACATTTTAATTAACGAGCGCTTTTAAATGTTTTTCGTTTTCAGTTTCACAGTTCTGTGAGAATAATCACATTAGAGTGATTTAACAATACGAGCTAAAGATTGTATAATTCGCAAATACGAATTAGGACAAGCTGGGATTTTTCATATTTATGTTAGTCCTTCAGATATGTGAAAGAAAACATCGTGACGAAACCGCCATGTCCTATAATCGAAGAGATGTGACATCTACCAACCCGTACTGGGCCCGCGTGGTGGATTATAGCCCACTCCCTTTATAGAGGAGGTCTGTGTCCCAGCAGTGGGAACATTATAGGTTAATTATGTTAATCATAGGGCTCTGTAGCTCTTCTATGATTCTGAATCGAGAGAAGTCCCCATGCTAAGAATCATTCTTTTATATTTTAACGCTATTGGACGCTGATGCAAGTTTACCTTTTATTCTGCTAAACATTCTTAGTTGGAATGTGTGGGAGAACATGTTTTTTTATTTCCAATGATATGTTTGTTCTTGGGATTTACCTAATTATTCATCCCGACTCCGGAACCCTCCCTTGTGCTCTTGTTAAGTTCTGTTATTGTATGTAATTCTCATTAAGTTCTGTTAATTTTATTATTTTATAACTATAATCTATTTAAAATAACGTAACCGAAAAATTCTTAAAAAAGTGATCACTCCAAAACATACATGCATCACACACCACACTAACGAAAAACTCACCACACTAACAATATCCACACCACACCAAAATACTATTTTTTTTTTTTTTTTTTATTATTAACCGACTTTCTTCAAAAAGGAGGAGGTTCTCAATTTGGTTGTATGTTTTTTTTGTGTTTGTTACCTCATAACTCCGTCATAGGATATACTTCCCGATTGGTCCCATAGAAATTTCATCAATATCGGTTCAGTAATTTGGTTGCTTTTCACGTTAATTGGTACATCACGCGACGTCTCATGAAGTCTTGCATGCTACATTTGACGTACTTCCCGATTTCCAATCGAATTGAAATTTTGCACGCTTGTGTATATCGCGTGATAGTGTAATATATAGATGACATGTAGCTGATCTGATGATGGAGCTGGAAGGTGGGCTTAGGAACGCCGTTATGAAACGACATAACCTCATCGAGTTTGGGCTCGTATGATTTGTCTTGACGAGTACTTTGTCTCTAGATGGGTATCCAGGGTCCGACAATGGAGCTGGAAGGTGGCCATAGGATCTCCGTGATATAACGACGTAACCGCATCGAGTTTTGGCTCGTTTGATTCATCTTAATGAGTAGTTTGTCTTTAGACGGTATCCAGGGTCTGATGATGGAGCTGTAAGGTGGCCATAGGATCTCCGTGATAAAACCACGTAACCGCATCGAGTTTGGGCTCGTTTGATTCGTCTTAATGAGTAGTTTGTCTTTAGACGGTATCCAGGGTCTGATGATGGAACTGGAAGGTTGTAGAGTCTCTGATCTTGATGGGAGTGGGTGTCATATGGGCATTAAACATGACCTTGGTTTTGTCCATGCAAATTTTTTATATATTTTTTACCGGGGCATTATTTTTCCTTGTTAAAGATATGCTGATAACAAGGATTTGTGTTAGATACCACAACTAAAAAGGATAAAATAAAAAGCTTTTTCGCATTAAAAAAAACCGACCTTTAAAAAAAAACACAATATAAAAACTTTTTAGAAAAAAAAATAACCGACTGCCAATAAAAACGTAATAATAAAATTGCCGTACTATAGGTATGTGCCCGATCCAGTTCTCGGTAATGGCAATATCACACTGTACTGGGATCGATCCATCATCACTGACAGGACTATTGTAGCCAATAAGCCTGATATAGTGGTGGTGGATCGATCAGAGCGGCGCGCAATGATTGTTGACATTACGGTCCCGCATGACGAGAACCTCGTGAAAGCCGAGAAAGATAAACAAATCAAGTATCTTGACTTAGCTCGCGAGGTTGTCGACATGTGGGATGTGGACTCAGCGATCATTGTGCCGGTAGTCGTATCAGCCCATGGCTTAATTGCCAAGAGCCTCGACCAACACCTGAGGAGGCTCTCGTTAGGCAGCTGGATCAAGGGCTTGATTCAGAAAGCGGTACTCCTGGACACGGCTCGTATTGTTAGGAGGTTCCTCTCTCTGGAGCCCTGACCGCCGGTAGCTTGGACCCTATTCCCGATACCGGTGGGCTACTATTTTTTATATTTTTAAATGTTTTTGTATATTGTAATTTTTGTTAGTAAAATATTTAAAAAAGTAAATAATAAGGATAAAAATGAATAAAGGATAAATTACAAAAAAAAAGTGGAAAATAACTTTCGGAAGTCGGTGGCAAAAAAAATCAATAAAACAAACAAAGCCACCGACTTCCGAAAGTTAAGTTATTTTCCAATTTAAATATTTTTTTTTTAATTACTTTCGAATTTGTAATATCATAGATTGTAAGAATTTTTTCTTGTTTTGTTTAAGACCCTAATGATTACTATTTACCAACATAGTTAACACGTGCTGTCCTAAGTCAACCATTTACGACGGGGATCGGAACTGTTTCTTCTAAACACAGGTTACTTAGTAACCTATCTAGGAGAACAGTACGGCACCCACTAACTAGATTAAGAAACTATTTGCTTTCTCTTATACTACCATGTAATCTAGTCCTAATTTAAACAATAATTCTTTATTATTATTATTAAATCACATCCACCTGGGATGACCTCTTGGCGTCATTGCATTCTGCCCTTGTCAGAAAAGCTTCCAAAAAGTCCGTTGTATGAAGAGTATGAACAGTAAGTTCAATAACAAAACGAAGAGGAAAAATAATATCACATAATGTATCAGTAGAATTGCACTTTATTTTACTTTCACTAAAACGTGCAGGTACGTAACATTTTGTTGTTAAGAAAGAGCACAAAAAAGTTATTTTACAATATCGAGCTTCTAATATTGTTTTAGTAACTTGTACAGCTCGGTGATCCACATTTTAGTCTTTGTCTTCCTTCCAGCAGATACCACCTATTCTTGTACCGCCAGGACAATGGTCACCTCCGATTCCGTCTCTGTCTTCAAACCCTCCTTGTGTTTTCTTGTCTTCATTTGTAACTTCTACTGGATTCATTGCAGCTGTCGCTGTTTCTTGATTCTCGTCTTCTTTTGGTTTGGTTTCCAAATTCTTACCTTCTTCGGTGTCCTTAGCAGCAACGTTGTGATCGTGATCTTCAGATGTTTCGTCTTCATTAATGTCTTTGTTCGATTTTGGTTCCAAATCTCCTGCACTAACTGCGTCTTCTACTGGATGTTTATAAAAGACTTCGTCTTCAGCAATAGTGTTTGCATAACTGGTTATAGGGTGTCCAACAATTTGCTGTCGTTCTTTCGAAGGTTCGTCCATGTTGGCGGGAATGTTCCTGGCTCCTACAACGGTGAGGAGTATCAGGGTCAGCAGAGTGATTGCTTCCATGGCTAAAGGACTGTAAATCAGTGAACTGAATTTGTAGTCACAATAACTGATGGCAGGAGGAAGCGAGCGCTGACACACTCCCGGTGGAACTGATGACTGCAACACATTCACTTTGATTTATATATGTGACGCTGGCATGATATGAACGTGTTCAGACGTCACCTATTTAATTATACATAACTGAGTTTTACCGTAAATTCACTCGTGAGGAATGTTAACGTATCTCAACTCCACGAATGCGGGAAGGCGTCGCGAGTTATTCCTGCTGTAGCAAGATTGACTCATCTGTCCTCTGGGAGGACAATGTCTACACATAGTAACATCGGTATGTAGATGAGTTACAGCAGGCATTGGATCAGTGCAAACGTATCGACTAGATCCGAGAAAAAACTACCGTTTGACTATGACATAGTTTCAATAGTGGTAGTAAGATTGCTAATTATGCCTCGGGAATGTAAACATAGCGGGATAATATAGTGGCGCTTTAGTAAAAGAATTTACTGAAGATTACCCCTTCATCCAAACTGATAAACTTTACCTACTTACTAATTAATGTAAGCAACCATGTCCTACATAGAATTCAAAATATAAATAGTTGTTGTTTATTTTCCTGGTAATACATAAGCTAATTGTGATGTCATAATAAATCGTGTGGCAATAGGCTCGCACTCTATTTACATGGAACCTCTAATGGTGAAAACCAGAAGCATACGGCGACAAAAAAATATTACCAGGAAATTGCTTCGTGAAAGTTTCACTTGCTGTAGAAAAACGATTAGTTAAAGAGAGACAATTTCAAGGTTATACAAGACAACAATATTGTCATCATCATCTGCCTAGCCTATTCACAACTATTCTGCTGCTGGCTTGCAGTCTAACCACAGGATAAAACCAGTATTTAACATGGAGCGACTGTTTATCTGACTCCACATCCCCTGGTAAGTCATACTTGGCCTTCTGACTACCTGTAACAATTGTTATGTTATATCAAAAATCTAACTATATTACGACCCGTCTTTTTGTGTTGCTACAAACAGGATAAAAAGCGGTTTAACCTAAAATGTTCCCTCCCTCACCTCGACACACGACCTTGATCCAGAACATCTTTCAACAAGGGATATTTATGAGTCAGTTCATGAATTACGCTGAAGTTCAATGGCTTGTGTTGTACGCACGTGTTGGTCTCGTACCGCGTGTGTTTACGTTTTGTCTGTCCTGTTACCGAGGGAAGTCGGCCAGCACGCAACAAACTGGCGCGTGTGGGGAAATAAACATGCCATAACTTACATTATTAATAAATAGCTGAATTGTGCTACTTTATCCCTGAAAAGTAAGAAGCATAAAAACCCACTGTGCGTATGTTATGTGAATATAGATTGGTTGCGTCAAATGCGATGGTTGTAGCGGATTCTTGTCTGCTTAAAAACCAAAGGGATAAAGGATGTGTGGCTGATTATATAATGATATTTACCTTGCTAAGGTATAACAGGTTTAAGCTAATAACTGTGAGTTGGAAACAGGCAAGGGAACACTCTTTATAACCGAGGGACAAAGTGGACATTTGAAGTTCAATCAAGCTGTCTATTTTACGGTTTACGTAATTATTTTACTTGATTGTTTGTTTAGTGCCGACTTAATATTAGTTACTATGTCATTGTTGTACTGGCGTTTTTGTACTATACAAAATATATATAATATAGAAAGTGTTCATTTAATTTTTCACCGTTTTAGGTTATTGTTAAAAAGTTTATAAATTAGTAGGGAGTAGTTTTCAGAGCTTAGGAATTCATGGCGAGAGGCCTTTGCCCAGCAGTGGGATGACGCAGGCTGACAGTATCCGTTTAAGTAACTCCGGTTGGGTGCAGTCGACTGTAGCCCGGGTTGGTGTGATGTAGTGCTTAACTAGCTTTATAGATAACTCAAACACCTTAGAACTGATAGTCCATGATATTTAATGTGTATTTTTTGTGAATTATCTTTTTATAGTCAACAGTACAGTTGCAATCGTCAACAATATTTTGAATTTGACTTTCAACATTTTTCGCCGGACTTTTCCTTCCTATAGGAAATTCCCCGGTTTCACTCGTTTCCCTACATTCTCGATTCGAATCTCGAAAAGCAATTTAAACGTTATGCCTTTCGGAATTCACCTCAAAACATCTTTACGTAGTAGATATGAACGATGTGAGACCAGTCATGATACGTCTGTCAATAAACTACCTATTTATGGAAACACGCTCATGAATATTGAACCAGTTTATTTTTTTAAATGCGCTTCAATCAACACAACATGTGCTCTTCGAGGCTTGTCTTCATTAATTTATATTATTTTATTAGTACATATTTTGATGAGCAATGCCGTATTTGAAGCACTTGTTATGTAAAAAACTTGCTTTTTCCAAAAATAACAACATACCATAACAAACATAAGATACGAATAGTTTTAATTAACACAAGTTTTTGTATTTACTTTAAGTATATATGTTAGTTAACATTACACATAGGTGCCATTGTAGCCTGAAATAAATTGTGTTCCATAAATAGGTGCCTACTATATTTGGTTAACAGGATGTCATTGTGGCCACACAGAGGCAAACCCGCCAGATTCTGGAAGAAATTCGCTCGCGCCGACTGTATCAATTAACTCGTATGTAGGTTTTGTGTTATCCTATTCATTGTGACACTCGATGCAGGCAGGCGCGTCTCCAACACGGGATTCGCCTCAGCTCAGGGCTTAGAATTTGACATAACGTCAATTGCACGCGTTGCAAATTGAACCAATAATAATTGCACAATGTTGTTTTGGTATGAATCACACAACTCTTGCGTGAGATGTGTTAAGGTGTGATGAAGTTAAACGGTGACGACATAATATGCAACTAAAAGTACGGAAATAAGTAAACGCTAAGCAATCATTGTATTTACGTCTATGTTGATAATCACTTCTTTTGAATCTAGACACGCGGTAGCGTGTCAAGCCAAGTTCAAGCTAACAGAAATGGCGAGGAGCACCGTGTGTTATGACACGAACCACTTGACCCTCCATAACTCAAAAACTATTTCAAATAAATATGTCAAATATGGCTCATATAACAGACAAAAAAAAATTCAACTCTCGATTCATATGTCTGAACAGCTGATCTAGTTTTGTATGAAAAGTCGATTTTTTTTGCCTGTTTTCGAAATAGTCGTGGAACAAATGTTGTTGTAAACATGATGTTAGTAATCTACTCCAACGAGGTTGTTGGTGTTTTACAAATAACCCTGTATAATAATATTGATATAATCTAAAGACAAAGTACTCATCAAGTCAAACGAGCCCAAACTCGATGCGCTTACGTCGTTTTATTACGGAGATCCTATGGCCACCTTACAGCTCCATCATCAGACACTGGATACCATCTAAAGACAAACTACTCATTAAGACGAATCAAACGAGCCCAAATTCGATGCAGTTACGTCGTTTAATTACCGAGATCCTATGGCCACCTTCCAGCTCCATTGTCAGACCCTGGATACCATCTAGAGACAAAGTAGTCGTCAAGACAAATCATACGAGCTCAAACTCGATGGGGTTATGTCTTTCATAACGGAGTTCCTAAGGCCACCTTCCAGCTCCATCATTAGATCAGCTCCATGTCATCTATATATTGCACTATCACGCGATATAGATAAGCGTGCATCAATTGGAAACCCAGAAGTACGTCAAATTTATCATGCAAGACTTCACGCGACGTCGCGTGATGTACCAATTAACGTGAAAAAAGAACCAAATTACTGAACCGATATTGATGAAATTTCTATGGCACCAATCGGGAAGTATATCTTTCCTTTCACATAAAAAAAGAATTTTTCAAACAGGTTTCGAAATGACGGAGTTATGAGGTAACAAACAACTAACAACCGAATTGAGAACCTCCTCCTTTTTGAAGAAAGTCGGTTAAAAAGACTCTTAACGAAACCAGAAGGCACTTGTTCTCCCCGTCATTGCGATATTTCTTTGTTCTAGACCATACCTGAGAACCTTCTAGTTACGGAGATGTAAAAGCAAAGCTCCTTTTTTTTTTAAATACATGTTTTTAATGATTTTATTTTACTTAAGACACCTTCACGACCCCTTACTTATTCAATCCATCCATCAGCACAATGTTTGAATGCGTTACATTGAGTCCTACAGTAAAACGGGATTTTTCACCCAAAACAAATTAGGTTTCCCAGCAATCATTTTTGCGTAAAGTTACTTTGATGTATATAATGCTTGGTTGACGGCTTCGTGAAGAGTCCGTTTACATCATGTATAATGAATAGTGATAGTGAAATCTCCACGAGTTCTTTTAGTGCTACCAATATTAAAACTTTTGCTGTCATTACAAATTAGTAGGCTATAAGCTTGGACAAACACTTTTAATGTAATTCCCATTCAGTTGCCAGTTACATAATGAATAATGATCAGTTTGGCTTGATGCTTGTGAACAAAAAAGGCAAGAATATGTCAAATTCAATACGTTTTCAGTAAGTTCAAGACATGGCACGTGCCAACATAATATACTGGGCTCGCTGTTTGTGCGTGTTTACACAACTTGTCACGTTTCCAAGGCGGTGCGAGCAGAATTCCAAGTAATTACAGATAGCATACTTTTTGCGTTCTCTGAATTGATATTAATAAAAAAGTAACTGGTTGGGTACACAGACTGACTTTAGAATACAATACTTATACAAGACATAAATATCACGCCTCTATTCCCAGAGGGGTTAGGCAGAGGTGTACCCGTAGTACATCAATTTCCGCAATCATGTTGAAGTCCCATATAATAGAAGCGAGCCGTTTGTTTCTCTTGTTGGGCATCGACGCAGATTCCGGGCTGATTCTAAGATATTCCTGATGGAGTACCCAACAACTTGCATCTCTGGGAATTGAACTCAGAACCTCAGTCTCAACTGCACAATATTCTTTTAGTACATTAGGCAGCAGTACACACGGCGGCACATCAAGCTTTACAGTTCCAGTATAACGTGGCCTCGCTTTGTATACATTTTCTGTACAATGAGAAATCCGCATAAACTGGTTTTGTACAGTTTGATCAGCCGTCGTGCGTACTATAATGTTAGAAATGAATGTTGGAGTAATCTGTTAAGTTTACGATCTCTTTATAACACTCTAATGGTTCACATTCATATTTTAATCACGTTATATAGCGTCATGTGACGACACGTAAATGACACGTGTAATGTTTCATTTGACGAGCTGTATAATAAGATAGGTATAAAGCTCAATATCAGAGAGCTCCGCTCGAGTGAATGGCAGTTTTTTTCCTACAACACCGACAATCTTATTGAAATGAACTTTCATTTTGCTCATTTCATTTTCCGATCGTCGGATGCGGAAATCACCAACTAATAGTTTTTGTTTTTAATTTTCAGTAATTATGTATTCAGATATAAAGATCATGAGTGTTAAAAAAAACAACGCCGACGACGAAGCATCTTGCGTAAATATTATAATTATGTAAAATAACTTGAATAGTTATGTCAAATAATGACGAAATTACGTGTTTTGTACTTTTAATTCTCGTAGGTAAAGTATTAAGTACCGTAACGTTTTACATATGCTCTGGGTTTTTTGTTACAAACAATTTTATGGACTTCTGGGTTTAACATATTATTAATTTGTTTGTATGGTAAATTTTTGATCAGCTACATGTCCGATTGGATATGAAGACGGATTGGACTTAATTAGGTTTTTCTCCATTCATATTTTAACAAGAAACTGTTCAATGAAATACCGTATTTTCGTATGAAATTTTATTGTTAAACTCTAATATTACAAAAATTAAAGCTTAAACAACTTCTCCTGCCTTAAACTGCTAACGTTAACAATCAAAAGTATACTTTATTTACTCAGACCTAGTTCACAAAGTTATACAAACAAAGGTTACTCTTATTTAATTTTAATGCAACACATTAGTTTTAGGAATATCGCCATGAAAAACAACTTCGGTCCTGCCTGAAGATATGTTTCTAATACCACAATCAGACAGGATGTCGTGGAGCAGTTTGGGAGAACCCACAGGTGGCGACCGGCTGAGTTGGTTCTAAGAAAATAACTCCATGAATACAATACACCCAAATATTTTGGTAAGCAGGTAATGATTTTAATATACGGTACATGAATAGGGTCACGGAAGCTATTATAATAATTTTACAGAGTCCGATCTGAACCAAACGCTTAATTTATGTTTTAATATTTTCTGTACTCTAGTAATATGAAGTTATTTTCAAGTAAATTCGTATTTCTCTGTGGAACAGTTACTTAACTACTCAGAGCTTCTTGGATAATCACTGTACACAAAATTGCATTAAACACATTTAAATATAATGTTAAACTTTGTACATTTTTTAGGAACTATTTCAATCACAGTTTAACAATAGCGAACCAAGTGTTTCTTCATACTTTGAGTTTTATTTATTGTCCTACTTCCTATATTGTTTGTGTACACAAAAGACTTAACCAGAAACGTAATATGCACTGCCTCTAGCAGTCTCTCGGTTCAATGACCTCAAACGATTGCTATTCCGATCACTTTCATAATGCTGCGAAATCGTTCTACACTCGACACAAAATCTTCACGCTCATTACCAACTCGGTTGAACAGACCGAGCACGGACAACATTTCTTTGTTTCTATACTTTCTGTGAGCACATTTTTATCCATCTGTGCTTCTTGATCCATCAATCCTTCATGATGCAAGTGTTACCAAGCTTTTGCTTTCCTTCAGGACACTCATTTCCGGAGAAGGCGGCTCTGTCATCAACGCCAAACTGTGTGGTTGTCTCCACTACCTGGTCTTGTCCATCGCTCCAGACCCATCTGTCGTCAGCATAGGCTTTCGTCCTTTGTTCATGAGGTCTGGGGGTCACTTCGTTGTCTTGAGTAGTTTCAGTACTATATGTGTTACTATCATTAGCATTCGTAGGTTGAATTCTATTTTTAATAGCAGTATCGTCATTTGATTTCAACGAACGATCAAGATTATCAACATTTTGTTTACTAGCGTTCCAAGAATCAGGATTATTACTATTAGTGTTAATGCTTCTAGTACTGATATTAGCATTGTCTTCGCTTGAGCCCTGACGGGCATTATACCCAGTAATTTGATGCTCGTTAATGACTAATGTATGATTGACGTCATCTGATTGTTTGCTTGGCACAGAAACGTTCCCTTGGTATTTTAATTCATTTGTTGGTTTCCTTTGATTGTTTTGTTTTTGTTCGTCTTTTTGCACAACAGGCTGTCTATTATCACTATTTGGATTGTACACAAACTCTCTATCGTTATCAGAATTTTTGAACCTATTATACAACTTAGCAGGCTCAGTCACAACGACGCTATTCCATAGAACCTGCCTATTCCATTGAAAAGGATTCTCATAACTATACGGCATATCTACTCTCCTATGATCACCATCACCTTTAACCACTGGTTTTTCAAACACGTCACTGATCACTTCACCATCGTATCGCTTGATATACTCGTAAGTTTGCACTGGGCGACGTCCATTGCTGTTTTGCAACCCGAAGATGTTATCCAGGAGAGGTGCATTGGACCGATAGTTACCGAAACTGTCGTAGGCATCATACCGGTGCGTTGTGAACGCAAAAGTGAAGGTTATGAGGGAGAACAGTAAGACTTGTAACATTGTCACTGATTTTAATTTTCGAGGTGAAATTAACTGTCCGTAGTGCGTTGTGGTTTTTGTTTTATAGTGACGTGCGTACGCGCTGCGTCTTCGCGATCAACTGCAAGACGTAGGTATGTACTGAACGCTTCCGTGTACACAAATTGATTCAACTGGAGTAGGGATGGGAATATCGGTATGGGAAATTGTGATATCGGAATTCTAGTTGATTGGGCATCATTTTATTAAAATACATAAGAAATCAGACATTCTTTTTTTCAAGGTTATTAATTAAATACCGCTAATTAAATGACATAAATGAACTTTTAACTTAATTAAGTGTTTTTAATTATTTTTTTAACTTTAACGCCAAAAAATAAGTAGGTCTTTTACTTCTGATTTTTCTTAATTATCTGTCGCTCAAACTTACTTACTTAGGTATATTTTTTTTCACTTTTGCCACGCCGACCTTAAAGTGTACGTGATACATAAATACATACATAAACTAACGCCCTTTTCCCATGGGGGTAGGCAGAAACCACAGAACGCCACCTGCTACGATCCTTACATACTCCTTTTGCCTCGTCCACGTTCATACACCTGGTCATACACGCACGCCGGTTGCGAGTACTACACTCCTGGCCTTTCTGTACGTGATATAAACGAATTAATCTTAATAAACACATAAAACATTAAACATCATTAACCTAATCTTACCTAAGAACAAAATAAAATAGGGCGTTGAAAATAATTAACAACAAAAATAATTAATATAAAAGATCTTTATCGACAAACTTCACGCGATTCCGGACCAGCCAAAATCAAAAGAATTAAATAAGTGTGATCTCACACAAGTATTTACATACTTAACACAAACGACGGCTGACCCTCGACCCCGATAACTTAATTTAATATTATAATCTGTTCATATTTTATAAATATTTGTGGAATATTTTTGTGTGTTTACAGGTCAAAACAATTGGGTGTTTGACTTTAGTTTTCCAAGAATCGAGGGGCTTTCTGTTACCATGCGTTGAATAAGTCATTCTTTAAAGATATACATAGATAGATCTCACTACTTTTTGCGGTTGAAGAACAGTTTTGCGAGACTTGCATTTTTGTACATGTTATGTTTTTGATTGGATCTCATTTCTATTTGTAGGAAGTAGTCGTAGTATAGGTTTATTAAGGGGATCATCGTCTGTGACTTACTATACCTATCTATAACAACTAACTACCTACCTATCTATTTAGGAAAAAAATGGACTATCCTACTGGAAAGTACTATCACAATCCTATATTCTAAGGCCGAGGTATTCGTGTGCCTCGTTCAAATGTGTTAAGCCGTTTATGCGTGAAAAGGTAAGAGACAGACTAAGTTGTTTTAAAATATTATTATGGGTAGGCGTTGGAAAAGGAAACCATTGCTATGTGATGTTCCAGTGGAAAAGTTAAGCTATCGATTCACCTAGAATCGTGTAATTTTTCTAAAGTTGTTGTTTGTGTTAAGTTTCCTTACAGTGGTGTAAGCGTGACGAGCCTTGGTTGGTCACCTTTTATTGTGGCGAGCCCGAAAACGTGGCACTTTCCTAAGTCGTGTCATTTTCTAAAAGTACGTTGGAAATAGTAACTATAACGGAAGATGGCATTTTACATCAAGTTAGTACCGAGCATCTTTTAAAAAATAAAACCAAAGGGAATTTCCCATTCGTACGTCATGGTAAAAATAGCATGTCACGAGAGTTTGTTTACGCGCGTGGCATAGGAAATTAATTTAAATATTTGTGTTTTGTTATTGGCTAATAGGACTGGTTATCTCATGCCCAGAAGGGGAAAGATAGCGGTGTACCGAAGGCACCTAAGAAGCCGATTCCTACCGGCTTCCCTTTGGGTACAAGGCACTCTACTTAGTGTCTAGGTATCCACTTTAGTCAAATAGTAAATTACATACACATCTGCTGTGGGTATCACTTCACAGTACACTGTACAGCCATTTAATACGTCATAGGATTGAAAATATTAAAAAATTACAACATTTTTCATGTCAATAAAAGCAACATGTGGCCCCAAATAAGCCGGTGCTCGGGTGTCGGAATTCAGAACTAAAATCGTATGGATGCGGTCACCTGACTTTGCAGCAAGCAGTACCGTTTTGTAGGGAGCTCGGTAAGCCGAAGATTATCGAGTTACGACAAGGGCAGAAAAAGAAAGTATGTAGAGGAACAAAATAGAAAAAGTAATGGTCGATACCGTATTTGGTACCAACTAGATTTTTTATTTTGTTAACTTATTTACATAAGATACAATCACTTTTAATTATTTTATTATATTCCTCTGCATTTTACTTTTTACTTTTTATTGGTTTTCCACGAAAATGTCATGAGTGACATTGTCGTGGTTTTTAGGGTCGCTGATAATGAAAATGAGGTCAAAATGAAAATCCAAGATGGCGCCACGAAAATTTACGGTTTTTTCATCATGGGTGTCATTTTCATGGTTTTCGGGGTCGCTGATAGCGAAAATAAGGTCAAAATGAAAATCTAAGATGGCGCCAAAGAACATTTTTGGTTTTTTTCGTCAGGGGTATCATTTTCATGGTTTTCTGGGTCGCTGATAACGTATAAAAGGAGAAAATGAAAATCCAAGATGGCGCTGATGAAAATTTTCGGTTTTTTTGTCTCGGTTATCAATTTTATGGTTTTTAGGGTTACTAACAACGAAAACGAGGATAAACAGAAAAAAGAAACGAATAAAAATTCAATTCTCATTTTCTTTCTTCGGCTTCCCCTTGCAAAATTTTCACCCTGTACCACTGCGGTGTACAGTACTGAGAGGATTGTCTTATTTAATTTTGACACTCATAAAGTTCCGGTTCTGAGCCCCGATTACTGCGTGAAAGGAAGGTAATCTTTAGTGCGTAACGGCACCAGATCCGCAACTGGAACCAGAACACCTGACGGTCTACATTGCTGACAGGCGCTTTCAAAGCATTTCGTATTTCGAAAGGTTTGATATACGCTTTTCAAAAGCTTATGTCAATTTTTGACTTTTTCGTCACCTTTATCGTTGTCACTGTCTTTTTTTGCTAGTAGAAACTGTATTGCGTTCTGTTCAGTTCCTAAACTACTTTGTGTATTCAGAATGGCAGATGTCGCCCATTTGTATGGGCCTCATACAAAACCGCCACACTTAACATTCCCCCCGCGTCCACTGTGTGTTGGCGAAGTGCGTAATATCCGGCTCCCATAGTTTTTCCACAAATATTTGATATTACTGTCGTGTAGGTACTGCTCTGGTGGTTTTATTTCCTGTGTTATTGTAAGGTGGTTTATATCAGTCACCAGAAGTTGTTACAGATGATGAGAGACTAGTGGCTCAATAATAACAGCCACGCGGGCCGATCTTTAAGGTTAAAGGCATCGCTAACCGAAGTCGGTCTTTGCATATATACGGGCGCAAGCAGCGATATAAGAGTAGGCGTTCTGGGGAACTGTCTCATGTAATGTTTGACGTTCAGAAAGTACTGATCAACCTGATTTGAATAAATAACTTTTTATTCGGTTTTAATAAGTGACCAATTACTACATACTGTGACTCCACCTTGCCATGAAAGCCGTTGGTAACGGTTGTCATTTGATCTCGGCAGTCGTTACGGGTTGTTGGGACCAAGAAAGTCTGACCGGAAAGTCTGAAGTCAGATCGGTAGTCGCAGTCACATGTAAAATACTGGTATTGAACTGCAACCGGATGGACTGAAAGTCGACTTCAACATAGTTAGGAAAATTATGTAATGGTGATTCATTTAGAGAGGAACTTTTATGTATATAGATTTTTATGACAGAGGAAGCGTGAACCTAAAATGGTATTGTTGTTCCGTATAGTTTGACATTTCATCATGGAAGTAACGTAACGTAGTAATGTTAGTAAGTTAGCGTCTGAAAATTAGTCAGCACGTAAGACCCTCCGGGTTTTAGGGCAACCTTTGGGCAACATAATCGGCCTACCGAACGTAAAATTCGCTATACCATCGAAAAATTTGAAAGCGATTGCCACACAGATTTGGTGAACCGTTAATTTCGCGCTTCAGCCCGGTGGCGGCGCATTGGCCACCTAGGTCCTGTGACATCACACCCTAGACATTTTTTTTTCGAGCTATGTATAGGCCAAAGTCTATATGGATAAGCCGCGTACGATTGAGCAACTGGTACCTTACATTATTCTCGTTATTCTCCAAATACCACTCCAAAGGCTCGGATATGTCATCGAAAATTGTAGCTGTAGAACGAACCATGTTAACAACAGTTACGGACAACATTCAAAAGAAATAATCTTTAGAAAATAAATGTCAAGAATGGTGTTTTTGTATGATAATAAGGTTAAGCCGATAAAGTGTTTTGTTTAATTATTTTTTTAGTTTTGAAAAACTACCTCCAAATGAATCACCCGTTATATAATGTATATATATACCTTGCAACTACGTCACTCTTAAGGAAACAGCTCCAAATAATGCTCCCGCATGCACTATATTAACTGAAGAGTTTAAAACAAGCTGAGTGCCCTGCAGATACCGCGGCGCGCCGTGCTCTCTAGCATTGTGACTAAATATTCAGTTCAACTGAATCACAGTCATTCTACAATGGAGCCACGACTGTGATAATACTATTATATTACAAGATTTTAGAACAAATATTTAAGGACTTTGATAAAAAACCAGCAGCTGATGAAGAATTCGTAATATCTGATACCTAGGACCACTACTTTCTTGAAGTGGAAACCGTAAAGGATGCGTGTGCCTTCATGTTAGGAACGACAAAGCCTGAAATGGAAGCAAAAGATAATACTGTCACTGAAAAGACTTGTAGCAATTATGAAGAATTAACAAATGTTAGTCTATCAAAGATACTGTGATGTGCACTGTACTCAGGTTGCCTTCCGCTGGTAAACATTCTAAATCTTTTATTTATGTTTGAAGTCTAAATAATAAAACAAATTTTGATGAGTACTTTTCTTTTTTATGCCACTACGAACTTTAGCCCTTCGCTCGCAAGGAAGTTGGGAACTATTCCACGGGAATGTATTACCGGGATAAAAAGTATACTGTGTCCTACACCTGGTCATACTGTGCCAACCATCGATATCCGCTATTGCTATATATCAGCTATTGAATGACTAAAGCACACTGGGCAAGAGTGGTCTAAGGGCCAACAGCGGTCATTATTTATCTAGCTCGGCTTCCATTCTATCCGGATGCAGCTGAATACCAGTATTCATAGAGCGACTGTCTGTATGCCCTGATCACCACAGCATAGTAAATACTGGGTAAAACGACACCCCTTGTTAAGGCTGGTGGTCAGACTTTCGGGCGACTGACTAACTGTAACGACTAAAAAGTATCTACAAATGACAGCCCGGACTGACGGTTTAACATGGTCATCCATCTACGGACTGACCTTGGCAAGCACCTTAACTTTGAAGATCGACTCGTGCGTCTGTTATTATTTGGCCACAAGCTCCTCTCATGGAACATGAGCGATACGGCTTTGATACAATGTAACTCACATTCACGATTAAAATAAATATAATTAGAATTAATAAGATACATTTTTCAGATTGCTGACATACGCGAATAGACGGAATAAGAAATGAGTATAGCATAAGAGTACAGTGATGATAGTAATGAGTATAGTGACCGAACATTTGGTTGTCATGGTAATTAATTAATTATTATTATTTATTCAAGTAACATAACTCATGTGTTAGTAACAATCTGACTTATTCCTATGTTAGTAAACTAAATTAAACACAGATAAAGACAAGATAAAGAAAGGAAAGCAACATACAATATGCAACACAACGATATTAACCTGCAGGTCCAGCAGAAATTGTGCAGCATCGGTTAACGATCGCACAATCCAGCCGGCCCGCGATCATGTTTAGGATGCTGTTGGTGCTAGGGATGCGCATCTCTTACGCATTACTGTATAAAAGCAATCCACGCGGGCTTCTACAAACATCCCAGAAGCGTGACTACAGAAACGTGGCAACCCCATCAGCACCCTAAACGCGTTGTTGTATTGGACTCGAAGGGCGCTGTACGCCTTTAGTGTAAAATGAGCCCACAGGCTACATGCGTAGAATGCAGTACAATATGCACGAAACAATGCGACTTTGACTTCACTCGCACAGCGTGCAAACCTGCGAGCCATCATGTTAGCACGTACAGACAGCGCCCTTCGCTCCCGTTTGATGTCATTATCATCCCTAAGGTCGGCAGTCACAATGTGTCCTAGATATTTAAATTGGTTTACTCTCTGTAGAGGAACATCGTTCAGTTTAATGATAGGCATCTCAATAGGCACACAACTGCTGCCGGCCTCAAAGACCATAACTTCACTCTTTTTCACATTGTACACAATGGTATATTATAATGGCATGTGATGCAGAGGAATCAGGAAAATGTCATGAGGAAAGGTTTGTTGCTTTTGATGCTCTACCAGTGAGCCAATTTAAAATGATTAATACGGAAATAATATTAATTTATAATAATATTAATCAAACGTAATAAGGAAAACCACCAAAAACAACATGTACTAACACGTCCTCTCATTACATTTTAAGTTGCAAGGCCCGGAAATTCATCCGCATTGCTGTCCGCAGGAAACGCGCCCAGGATGGCAATGCTGATTCTTTGGCCGATAACTAGGCCCGCCCTCTGGTGGTCACGTGAGTAGTCGACCAACGGCCTGACGATGTCCTGGAAGACTATGTAGGCACTCGGACCTCATGGCCCTAGTACGTCAACCCCAAACATAGAAAATACCAATTAAATTATTTTATTTCCGCCGTTTCAGGTTTTCAGCACATCTTTTCCCTTTGATACTTGTAGGTACAGAGACTGACGCCAGCACATTAAGCTACTACAATCTGTCAAATTTCTTTAATAGATTTTCAACTTTATTTCTATAGCATTAGGTTCAAGGTTGGTTGGGAAAATCTGACAGTTTTGGGTAGGTTGACCTGCTAGCGTCTGTATGTACATACGCATAGTAAATAACAATTTTAAGTTGATAATATGAAATAACTTCATTTCAACAATTTACATGAGAAAAATGATCAAGTAACATACGAGGATATTATTATTGGAGCAGGAAAATGATCACTGTAGGTACAATATAAACAAGCTTTTATCATACAGAATTATACTAATAACAATATATTAAAAGTACAGTACAATCATTGTTTTCATCATCATCCATTTACAGAACAAAACATTTAAACGAATCCATGCAAACATTTTAAATGTGAAAGTAACTTTGTGTGTCGGTTTTCGGCAAGCTGTCCTTAACGGCTTACAACCCAGGTGTCTCAGAAAATGTGAAAGTAACTTTGTGTGTCGGTTTCCGGCAAGCTGTCCTTAACGGCTTACAACCCAGGTGTCTCAGAAAATGTGAAAGTAACTTTGTGTGTCGGTTTTCGGCAAGCTGTCCTTAACGGCTTACAACCCAGGTGTCTCAGAAAATGTGAAAGTAACTTTGTGTGTCGGTTTCCGGCAAGCTGTCCTTAACGGCTTACAACCCAGGTGTCTCAGAAAATGTGAAAGTAACTTTGTGTGTCGGTTTCCGGCAAGCTGTCCTTAACGGCTTACAACCCAGGTGTCTCAGAAAATGTATTATACCGGTAATACGTTCCCGTTGGATAATTAATAAATCGCGTTATTATATCAGTTTGCACAATCTATTATAGTCAATATTCAAAGCACTTACTGATTCCAGAGAATAGTTCAATATCAAATAATGTTTGATAATAATTAGTTACAGTTAGAAATACAATCTTAAACAACAAGACGCTAAACGCTTTCTGCATCGCTAAGTGATCACCGATATTTATGTCTGTGGCGATCGTTTATCATTATGCGTAAGAAAGCGGCTTCCTTACTGCAACGGTTGCGTAGCACTCGGAGCAGAATCCTGAAAATGATTGTTGGCAGACTGGACCGCCCCATCCAAAGACACTGGGTAAAAATTAGTATAGGTTTATGTTAAATTAAATTAAGCACTAATAACACTAACATAACATATAAGCACAATCTGTTACTAACCACTAACAACTGATATACGAGTAGGTCGGAAATAAAGATATTTTATTTTATTTATCCACGGCGACTATTTTTGCGCGGCAGCGGCTTTTCTGTCGTCGTTATCGGTATTGCTGTCGTCTTTGTTGTCGGATCTGCTTCGATAAGCTCGGAGGGCCACCCCTCTTTAACTTCACTCGGATTCAAGTACACTATTTGTTGGTTCTTGTTAGTGCAAGCACCACCTTTCTCTTCTCCACAAAGGCAGCTGAGTGCAAGCGGTCGCACATCAAAACTGTCTGTCGCTCCTACAGTCACTAGGACCGTCAGGATCACTACCGTGGCCACTTTCATCGCGTAACGTTAAGTATTCATCAGCTGAAGGGTTTCTGGTCACACTAACTGGTTCCTTCACTACTATTGTTTATCCCATAGGATTAACTCGTGTTTGTGTGTACAACAAATGTGTTTTTTTGGTTTCAAAACGATGATGAATGTGTCTTCTGGTCACGAGAACTGATTCGGTGTCCGTCCCACGGCTATTACTAACTGCTCAGCATTGACTCCGGTATATTTATAGGCAGAAGCACTTATCATGGAGTGTATGTCAATTATTAATAAGTTTTTCCTTACGTCCTGTTTCCAGTGACAATCAGTTCGTACATTCAATAAATTATTTTCAAAAGTATGACCGTTTTGGGCGTTTTGATGCACTCAACCAACATGGTATGCAAAAGTAAATAATATTAAAAAGTTAGACGAAGAAAGAAGTTAAACATAAATGAAACGTCATCCAACACGATGCCAATAATGGTGGATGTCGTTACCTTTTTTTTAATATATTATTCTGTGGGTAGCTTTGAAATGAATTTAATAAATAAATACTAATAACAATACCTACATCAAAAGTACAGTACAATCATTGTTTTCATATTGCTCCATTAACAGAACTAAGACATTTGATTAAACTTTCTAATATTAAAAATGCAAAGTAACTCTGTCTGTCTGCCACCTTTACGGATTTCCAATGAAATGTTGTCTATTAAATCAGACAACCAACTTGATCGAATATACTTTAATCACTGATTAATGAGAATATATTTTATAAAGTGCTTACTTAGCTTAAATTTATACTTATATTCTAAAGGAGCGTACTTACTACGTTACGCACTATTTAGGGGGAAATACATACACTTCACCTCCGGGGGCGAAGGGAAACCAAATCGAATAAATGAGTTTTTTTTTTTGAGTATTTACAAACCAACTGACGAGAGAGGATCGAAGCAAGGCCGAGAGACATTGACTCTGGACGCCACGGAACGGGAAAGGAAGTGGAATCCAGTGGCTCTGGCTCTGTGCTCTCTGTGGACGAAGTACGCACGCTTAAACGAAAGCGCGGAAAAATCCGGAAGATTCTCAGCAGCCATTTGTGCAAAGTCCGCGAAGGGCTCCTTGAGTTGTAAGTCTCGAGGTCACGATAACTGACAAATGCTTGCACTGACTGGACAGGTCCGCTCAAATCTGTGTGGTTCTTTCTTCCAAAGGCCATCTCAGACACTAATCTGCATAGTCCTCATGTGAGTAAACCAAGATTATGTCTGGACTTTAAAAGAGACTATGACCTCTGAGTTTGTTTCGGCTGTTTCTTCTCAGAGTAGTCAGGTACGAAACACCGGCCCCATCTAGCTTTAAAAAAAACATGACGTGTAAAAGTGTTTGTAAAAACCTACTTGCAAAATAAACATCATTTATCATTTATCATTAAGGCATTAGCCAGCGCGATGCGCAGACGGTTGCTGGAAAGGGAGTACGCGAAGGGGAAACCCAGCGCGAAAAGCAGCCGGACGCGGAAACACGCGGGCAAGGACTAGTACGCGAAGGTCACTGCCTGCACCAGGACCATCCGGAGGACACAACCAGAACCACTCCGAGACGACCAAGGACCGACACCGACCCAGACAAAGGCGAGGCAAGCGATCTGGATTGTCACGCAGGGTATCCCTGGCATAAAACCCCGTGCCACGCTCCTCGGAGCCGCAACCAGGACCAAGCGGTCTGGGAACGGCAAAGAGGGTGCGCCCGGACAATACGGCTTCGCCGAGCACGCTCCAGGGGGACGCCAAGCGGGTCAAAATCCAGACCGCTCAAGGGGAGCAGAGAACCTACGCACGAGCCACAAAAGACATTCCCGCGCGGCTCGCCGTAGCGATCTGCCTCTCGCCTCCATCCCGCGACATGACCCCTGACGAGGCTGATCTTGATATGCTCAGCCTCGTCAGAAAGTCGCGAAGACCTCGTCATTTACGCCGACCCCTCCAAGCCGCTCCGGGCCTTCCGCGGTTACCCACGGGTAGCGGACAACACGGTTCAGATGTGGTGCGAAGACGGCGGCGCCCTGACCTGGCTTACTGAAAATGTCCCGAAGATTAGACTGGCAAACACAGACGCGACCCTGACCGTAATGAAGCAGTCCGACGTACCTACCCGTGCCGAGCAGCGCTTTTCGTGCCCAGGTATAATGGGGACATAGCGCGGCTCCAGAGTATTCTGACTCGTCAGAATACTTGGTACGACATAGGGAGGTGGTCACTGTACAGGGCGACTTCAGTCGGTGGTGATAAACATGGGACTTTTTTGACCCTGGGTATCCCACCGGAAGAAGTCGTAAAGGTCTTGGGGAGGGAGCGGCGGGTATCGTACCTACTTGGGTCGATATTCGTGCGCTTTGGAAACATTGGAGGTAAGCTGATTCTCGACGCACGGGGCACAAAAAAAACACAAACCTGCGCCTATGTACCCAAAGATGTACCTACCACAACACTAACACAATTATGTTCCAGAGACCTGACAGCCGTCAGGCTCAAAACTGACAGCGACGCACCTGACATCGTCCTAGCCTCGGTCTATATGCCAGGCGAAGATGAGGACTGGCACAGACTCGAACGCCCATCACCCGCTTTGGGGTTGCAACAAAGCCAACACTAGAGGTGAGGTATTATGCACATACTTATTCTCCACTAACCTTAACATCGTAAACCGTGGTTCGGAACCCACAACTTGGGTCACAGCTCGCGGACAAACAATAACTGACCTAACGCTGGCTTCAGAAAGCGCGACAAATCTTATCTCCAACTGGCACGTATCCAACGAGCCTTCCTGCTCCGACCATAGAAGGATTCGTTTCTCACTAGAAGCTAACACAAAAAAAACAAAACCTAGGCGCAATCCCCGCCGCACCAACGTGCCCGGCTACAGGTGGCTTCTGGCCACACTGCTAACACGGCACCAAACACCCCTAATTTTAAAGGATCTCAAACAACTTGAAGACACTGTAACGAAACTCTCAGAATGCATAATAGAAGCCTATCATGCCTGCTGCAAGCTACCAGAGCCAAACACCAAAGGCAAGGGAAACTCTTGGTGGAATGCAGAACTCAGCAAGTTCAGGCAAACGATGCGCAAACAATTCAACAGAGCTAAAAACTCCAAGCTCCCAGAGAACTGGGACCTATATAAAAAAACACAATACTCCTTCAAGAAACAAGTCAGGACCGCCAGTAGGGCGGCCTGGCGGAAATTCTGTGAGGATATTGAATCAAACAGCAAAGCTGCGCGAGTAAGGGTGATCCTATCTACCGATCAGGATCGCACCCTCGGGTCGCTGAAAAACCCAGACAACACTTACACAAAATCAGACTACGAAACTAGTAAAGTCCTCTGGAAACCCACTTCCCAGACTGCAATCTTTCCGAAAATACAGCATGGACAAGTGAGCCAATGCACACAGCAAATGACCAGGACTGGTCCAGAGCCCGCACGGTAGTAACCGTAGATAGAATAAAATGGGTAGTCAAAACCTTTAAACAGGTGTGGGAGTTTTCTCCGACGACCTAAACATTAAAATATCGAGACCCCTGGGAATGCTCAACTCTGTGTATCAAGCAGAGTGTGTAGGCATTATCCAAGCGGCACACGCCATAGAAGCCAGGGAAGTTACGGATACCCATATTCGTATACTTTCCGACAGTGCCTCAGTTCTTCAATCCTTAAAGAGAAACCAAATCACATCAAGATTAATACTAGAATGTCATAATGCCCTAGAACGTGTTACGGTACTAAACCGTAACACGGTGACACTACAATGGATCACAGGACACAGTGGATCACTCGGAAACGATGCAGCTGATGAGCTTGCTAGAAGGGGATCCAGGACAAAAACCATCGGACCCGAACCCATTGTGCCCTTTCCTTTTAAGCAGCTAAGGAGCTGGCTAAAGGTACACACTAAGGCACAAGCGGAAAAATGGAGAACCTCGACAACAGGATGCAGGCAATCCAAGAAGGCTATGCCGTCCCTGGATGCAAAGCTGACCAAGCGCCTTCTGCGCCTGGATAGAGACACAAACACACAAAAAACTGGCAGCACTTCACTGACTCACATATAGTTAAAAAAGTGTCTTCACTTTCCTGTTCTAAGTGCTCTATCTACCTTTTTTTACTTGATCTGAGATTAAACTAAGTAACTTTACGCAAAAATTTGTACTGGGAAACGACTTTTTTTTTTGGGCCGAAAAATCACGTTTTACAGTAGGACTTAATATACCGCACTCAAAACATTGTGCTGATGGATGGATTGAATAGTAATGGGGTCCTGGAGATGTTTAAAGTAAAAATCGTACATTAAAAACATTTATTTAAAAAAACCTTGTGAAAAAGTTGGAACTTTGACCCCCAATATCTCCGTAACTAGAAGGTTCCCAGCTATGGTCTAGAACAAAAAAATAATCGCAATGACGGGGAGAATAAGTGCCTTTCGGCTTCGTTAAGAGACTGTTTACACCCTTTATTGCAATGTATATAACTATTATACGTTATCTTTATTCTTTTTTATTCCTACATAGGAATGCAATGATAATTATAACTATGCGAGTACTAAACTAAACAATATAACATCATTTTTATTGGTATTGGTATTACGGTCTTGTCCTATATTATTGGTAGTACGGTCTTGTCCTATATTATTGGTAGTACGGTCTTGTGCTATATTATTGGTAGTACGGTCTTGTGCTATATTATTGGTAGTACGGTCTTGTGCTATATTATTGGTAGTACGGTCTTGTGCTATATTATTGGTAGTACGGTCTTGTGCTATATTATTGGTAGTACGGTCTTGTGCTATATTATTGGTAGTACGGTCTTGTGCTATATTATTGGTAGTACGGTCTTGTGCTATATTATTGGTAGTACGGTCTTGTGCTATATTATTGGTAGTACGGTCTTGTCCTATATTATTGGTAGTACGGTCTTGTGCTATATTATTGGTAGTACGGTCTTGTGCTATATTATTGGTAGTACGGTCTTGTGCTATATTATTGGTAGTACGGTCTTGTGCTATATTATTGGTAGTACGGTCTTGTGCTATATTATTGGTAGTACGGTCTTGTGCTATATTATTGGTAGTACGGTCTTGTGCTATATTATTGGTAGTACGGTCTTGTGCTATATTATTGGTAGTACGGTCTTGTGCTATATTATTGGTAGTACGGTCTTGTGCTATATTATTGGTAGTACGGTCTTGTGCTATATTATTGGTAGTACGGTCTTGTGCTATATTATTGGTAGTACGGTCTTGTGCTATATTATTGGTAGTACGGTCTTGTGCTATATTATTGGTAGTACGGTCTTGTGCTATATTATTGGTAGTACGGTCTTGTGCTATATTATTGGTAGTACGGTCTTGTGCTATATTATTGGTAGTACGGTCTTGTGCTATATTATTGGTAGTACGGTCTTGTGCTATATTATTGGTAGTACGGTCTTGTGCTATATTATTGGTAGTACGGTCTTGTGCTATATTATTGGTAGTACGGTCTTGTGCTATATTATTGGTAGTACGGTCTTGTGCTATATTATTGGTAGTACGGTCTTGTCCTATATTATTGGTAGTACGGTCTTGTCCTATATTATTGGTAGTACGGTCTTGTGCTATTTTTATGAACTAATTCTATCTTATTGTGTTTATATATCCTAACGTTACAACTTAAATCTTATTTTACTGTAAAGGGACCTTCATAAATAGCATCTAGTTTACGACCTGTTTAATTTTTTACTAATATTAAATCATTTTCGTGATACACTATTGATTTTACTGATTTATCGTACAATTCCTTACGTTTGTATTTGTTACACAATAATTTATTTTTTGCGTCGGCATGGGCTAACTGTAAAAGTAATATTATTTAACTACAACGGTTAGTTATCACTATTGTACAATGGTTCGACTGACTCAGAAATTTGACTAGGTATTCGACAAAGTTTACCAAAAAGTAGTTCGTAAGGCATTTATTTTGTTTCTGAATGGACTATATTGTTGAAACTAAAACACCAATACGGTAACCAATAGCTCCATGTATCTATGGTTATCACATTTTATCCTTAAAAAACCACCCAAACCTTTGTGAGCATTTCATCAGGAGCTCCTATCGATTGGTGACGATGATAGACAGTTGAAGATATTTTTTAACATCAAGAAGTTTACATGCCTGTTCCATAGTTACGGAGATTAACTCTGTCCCTCGATTTGTAGCTATTATTTCAGGTATTCCAAATATTAAAATAAAATGTCTTACAAATGCATTAGCTATGGACACGGTTTCTTTATTTCTTAAGGGAATATCTTGTACAGACGCCAGCAGGTCAATCTACCCGAAACTGTCGGATTTTCCCAACCAATCTTGAACCTAATACTTCAGAGATAAAGTTTAAAATCATTTAAAGAAATTTGACAGATTGTGGTAGCTTGATGTGCTGGCGCCTGTACAAATTTAGATAATTCGCATTGAATGGTCAATATACAACATTAGTTTTAGTTTATGCGAAACCCGAAACACGTGTCTAGTATTTTTATGTAAAGAATCTACTCGTATATACAAAATTATTTCAAAACTGTATCATGAAAAATCACAAACTTATAAGCTTGTTCTGTTACTTGGTTGTCCGCACAAAAACATGTTCACCCACCACGTGCTACTCTGCCCGCGCGCCCGCGCCTCCAGCGTCGCCTGGCGCTCATTGATCGAGCGGTGTCCAACTTGTAATATCTTTTAAATGTTTTTGGGACAAAATATAACGTGGTTTAAAAATTATTGAATCGATTCAGTTACTTATTCTGAGCAAACTATATTCAGGTTTCGCATAAACTAAAAAAAAAACACAAAATAAAAACTTTTTTTTATTTTTTTTCAAAAATTTTTTTATTTTGTGTTTTTTTTTGACGGTTTTTTTTGCAAAAAAAATTGATGGGGTTGCGTCGTTTCCTTACAGAGTTCCTATGGCCACCTTCCAGCTCCATCATCAGACCCTGGATACCATCTAAAGACAAACTACTCATCAAACAGAGATCCTATGGCCACCTTTCAGCTTCATCTTCAGATAGGCAAAGTACTCATCATAACGGATCATACGAGTCTAATCTCGATGGGCTTATGCCATTTCATAACGGAGTTCCTAAGGCCACCTTCCAGCTCCATCATCAGATCAGCTCCATGTCATCTATATCAATTCAATCGGAAATCGGGAAGTATGCCAAATTAAACATACAAAAACTTCATGCGACGTGCGTGATTTAGCAATTAACGTGAAAAAAGAACCAAATTACTGAACCGATATTGATGAAATTTCTATGGGACCAATCGAGAAGTATATCCTTTCATATAAAGTAAGAATTTTTTAAATCGGCTTAGAAATGACGGAGTTATGAGGTAACAAACACAAAAAAAAACCGAATTGAGAACCTCCTCCTTTTTGAAGAAAGTCGGTTGAAAATAATGTTGTATAACAGTTCCCATCTATGTCTCTACATCCACTATATCTAAATATATTTTTCGAAAAGCCGAAGACGCCGCAGTAGTAATTACCATCGGTTCTTTGTAACGGATATACTTTGACTTTTGACACTTCGTACAGTTTTTTACAAATGTTTGTACGTCCTTTTCTATACACGGCCAGTAATACCTACCATTCTTTATTGTGTTTACCATTCTGCGCACTCCAGCATGACCACTGGGTGGCAATCATTAATGAAAGTCATTCATAATTATATTTTTTTCTTTGTCATCCCTTATTCTTTTTACATCTCTTAATATACATATTCGCGGTCCTGGCCAATTTTCTGACTTCGATATCTCATCACAAACGTTTTTAATCAAATCTATATTATCTTTGTTTATAATCATACACACTTCTTCAATGTGTAACTTTTTACAAAACAAACTTAATTTCTGCACAAATTCGACTCGCGTAAGTGTGCCTTAAAATCAAGATTGATGTAAATAATCTTTCTTTTTGCTAAAAATACAAAACATACACATATTCACAGACATCTGTTATCATATCATTGTCTCTTAATCTGTCTAATTCGCTATTTTCAATGAAACTCATTTCGACTGAGTCGCACGGTTTTCATAATATATCCACAACGCCTTGGTTGGCCAGACCAATTGTCAGGAGATTTTTTTAGATCCGCCTTCTCAATGTCATCCTTATTTTACTTAACTCATCATCAATCTTTCGTTTTTGTGCTCTAGTCATAACAGCAACCACTTGCGCTTGCATTGTTTTAGTTCGTCTGATGTTATTTATACATATTCTAGACAAAGCATCTGCAACTACATTTTCTTTGCCTCGTACATAAATAATTTTGAATGTATATTCTTCTAATGTCAAACAGAACTTAAGGAGACTACTTCTCTCATGCCAAAATAATAAACTAAAGGTTTGTGATCAGTCATTATTTTAAATTCTCTACCATCTAAATAAGGTCTAAAATATTTCACTGACCAAACTATTTCTAAAAGCTCTTTCTGTATTGTTGGGTAATTATTTTCCGCTTTATTCAAAGGTCGTATTGTATCGTCGGTTGCATACGCCCTCTGTCTGAGATCTTTATTGCACAGCACGGCACCAACTGCAGTCTCTGAAGCATCTGTTTGTAATATGAATTCATTATTTTCTGTAAAATCAGGATACTGTAGAATAGGCGACATAATTAGAATGGCATGTTTACAATCATCAGTCCAAATGACGGGTTCACTTTTTCTACATAATTTATTTAGTGGCAAAGCTATGTCTGAAAAATGTTTTATAAAGAAGAAAGCGAGGCGAATATCTTAACGCAATTATTCGCAATATTAAAACGCAGAACTCAGGACAGTAGCAATGGTGATCTTCAGCAGAATTTGGCATTTCTATCTTTATAAAATATACATAATTATAGGATTTTGATGGTAGTGGTTTCATTGTTTCAAATATAGAGAGACTTATTGCATCGTTTATTTAGACGATTGTTACAGGATAAGTCTTTAATATTAATGATTGTTCTATCATAGCAATATTGCTTCCATGAAATCTAATAGATTTCGGAGAATAAGACTACGAACACTCATTATTATATTAATCTTAGGCAGTGCCTAATTGTAGTTGCATCATGTTTTGAATTATGGATTGATGTGGCTAGCCCCATAAACATGAAACTTAAATGTAACTGATAAACATGAACTAACAGTGTAGATTTTGAACCTACTTTATGAATACGTTTTTTTTATTTTTGCGCCTATTTTGATTTTCTTTATTATTTGCCATGATCCACTTAATTATATACGTTTTAAAGATAATTTACCTGGCAATATTAAAATCAGCGTCTTTTGTCATACTTATGTGTATCTGCATAGCTATTCACAAATGCTTCGATTCAATTTCGATTCGACAAGTCGTATGTCTATATTTTTTTGGCATTACGAAAGCGAGCTAGGTAGCCATAGAATCGAAGCGTTTATGAAGAGCTATGCTAGTCCTGTCTTGTCAAATCTTTCTGTTGTTGTCGTGTGGTGGTTGCATATTGATTTGTTTTTAGTTATTTTTCTTTATTATTATCCCATTATGCCAACACAGATGCTGTGGCATTTTCATTTAAGAAATAAGTTGCATGTCTTCAACGGATGGGTCATGTCAGTTTTAATGTACTCTTTCTGTATAATCAAATGGATTCAGTCCGACTTTGACACCCTAAAGAGAAGAGTCTGTTCGCCGGTTTACCGAAGAACGGATGCTTTACCCACGGTCATCGGTGGCTCGAAGCTCTCGCTTGGAGGTTGGATCAAGGGCCTGATTCAGAAGGCAGTACTCCTCGATAGGGCTCGCATTGTGAGGAGGTTCTTAGATCAGGAGCCATTACTACCAGTAGGTAGGTTCATGGACCCTGCTCCATGAAAATTGTTCTGTCTTGTAATATTAAAAAAACTAGCCAAGTGCGAGTCGGACTCGCGCACGAAGGGTTCCGTACCATTATCTATACAACATTAGACAAAGGTAAATTGCGGTTTACAATTTATGACGCATTATAAAAAACTACTTACTAGATCTCGTTCAAACCAATTTTCGGTGGAAGTTTGCATGGTAATGTATATCATGGGCTGCGGGGTGTTCGAAAGAGATACCGCGGCCCTGGAACACAAAGGGCAAGGAAGGAACATAGATGGGTTTTAGTCAGTACAAGTCTGACACTCCCTTCCGCTCTGCCCAGAGCGGTAGAAGTCATTTGATGATTTCCCATCCGTAAAAAAAAAAAAATTAAAAAAAATGGTAAGTAATGTACATCATATTTTTTTTTAGTTTTATCATTCTCTTAGTTTAGAAGTTTCAGGTAGGGGGACACATTTTACCACTTTGGAAGTGTCTCTCGCGCAAAATTTTCAGTTTAGAAAAAATATATATTAGAAACCTCAATATCATTTTTGAGGTTGCGTTTCCACAGAAGCGGAGCTGCGCGGAGTTCAGCGGAGCAGAGCCGTGAGAATAGGTAGGTGATTCCACTAAAGCTGCGCAGAGATGAGCGGTGCAGGGCTGAGCTGTGTAGGTGGGTGAAGTGGAGCCGAGCGGAGCTGAGACAAGCAGAGCGGAGCTGAGACAAACGGAGCGGAGCTAAGACGACCGGAGTGGACCAGAGCTGAGACTAGCGGAGCGGAGCTGTGAAGTGGAGATGAACTGCAACAAACAAACTCCCGCGCCTGACGTCGCGCCAAGCCCTGCTCCACCCCGCGCAACCCCGGTCTACCGCGCGCATCCCCACTCTACACCGCACAGCCCCGCTCTACACCGCACAGCCCCGCTTCACCCGACACAGCTCCACTAAGCTCGACACCGCTGTGCCCCGCTTATCATATAGCCGCATAGCCCATAATGTGTGAGTACTTTGTACTAGATAGCTATCGTTCACTGGTAACCTACTCTTTTCTTGACTTGAATGTGCCCTGGCGGTTAGGAGTATGTCATGCTCACTCAAAGGTCTCGCTGATGGTGGCGCGTGTGTCGGATCATTTAGTTCCCTTCAAAATGGTTGAGTTGAATGGTGCTGATACATGCGTCATGTTCGTGAACGGGCGCTGTCAGTTCTGACTGGTCATCTCTTGGTTGCCACGGCTTATTTGAATTAATTATTTTATTTTTGAATTGTTTTTTTTTTTGTTTTTACTATGGATACTTTTAACGTGCACACTGCACATCTTGCTACATCGTTCTCACATAATGTACCATCTCAACATGAATGATGTAACCAAGGTTTTTGTAAAAATATACTGATTTAAAAGAGTGTCCATGGAGTTTCTTGCCCGTTCTTCTCCATAGAGATCTACGCTAGGGAATGGGCAACTACAGTACTTTCACAGTTTTTATGCCTGTGACTGGGACTGTAGCTTCATTACATTTTTATCTTGTCGACAATTCAAAAGTGCCTGTAACTGGCCTACTTGAAATAAATGCTTGGATTTTGATTTTGATTTTATCTCCGCGCACCATACATTTTAATGTAAATCTTCTCAACCCCGCTAACACTGTTTCCACTGAATCGGAGCGGAGATGAGATGTGTATTTTGAGCAATGTGATTGGTCAATTTTTATAAGTCTCTGCTCAGCTCCGCGCAGCTCAGCTTCTGTGGAAACGCAGCCTGACAGTTGACTAAAGCTCTATATACATTGTCCATTTGTGCCTGTCCGTTTGTGCAAGGTTCTGGCTGCACGATGTCAATCAAAATGCAAAGGTTCACACGGCAGCAAACTACGTATGACCAAAGCAATTGCGATGTTTTGTACATACGTGTTGGTCGTTTCCGTTAAATATAACATAAGCATAGCTAGCGTAAGCATAATCGGCCTATAATGTCCCCACTGCTGGGACACAGGCATTTTCCTGTACATATAGTTTTCATTATTGTCAATCAATAGAAACGTGTACAGACGTGGCAATTGAATGTCTTTCTCATCAAGACATCATTGAGGTTGTTTTGCATATTCGTGCGAAATGACGTTTTTCAAGATGGCTTATGTGTTGGGAGCTTAATATACTGATTCGACTACTAGTGCCATTGTTTCCTATATTGATCATTTTTGGAACTACTTATTTCCGCCACCTTTGAATGTGTTCCACTGTTTACTACATGATATACTTCTGGTCTCCTGTCATGGGGCCACCACTACTCTTTCAGCAGCGTTTCCTAACGAAACCCGATATTTAAAAAATATGCTGTGATTAACTTATATCTTAGTTTCACCGAGATCTATGTTTTGAGAGTATTTTTATGAATGAACGCGAATTCTAAACCCAGATTGCTTGGAGTCCTGCCATTCTTCTTTACGGTAGTAGTTACAAAATGCTACGAAACGCTTGCTCTTTTGGGTAATTTTTCAATACGTTTGTTTTTTCGGGATCCCTTTGCCCAGCGGTGGGACACAATGTCGCTGCGCAACAAAAACTTTGCTTAATCTGCCCCTTAGCAGACCCTAAGGCAGGGTCGCCATGAAATGTTGGGGGTTCTAGGGTCTATTAAATCAGACATTAATCATACTGAATAAATGAAATATATTTTATAATGCGCATTAAAGTAAAGTGCTTACTTAGCTTATACTTATATTCTAAAGGAGCGTACTTACTACGTTATGCACTATTAGGGAGCACACATACACTTCACCATGAGCTGGCAGAAAATATGCTATAGCCTAGGTTAGGACATAGGATACTGTTCATCTCGGTAGTACGTTCCCGTGGGATCATTTCAAACCTCCACGCAAGTGAAACCGCTGGTACAGGCACTAACTTTTGAAAATTGTTTATGAACGGTCCTATAATTTACTGAATACGACATTACTCAAAATACTTATTAATTCCAAGAGTGTTTCAAAACCAAATAAATTAACATTGGCAAACTTCTGAAGATTACAAAATAGGTGTACAGTTCTGAACACTTTTCTTCATAGCTAGTAGATTATATTAACTATTCACCAGCGATATGACATGGCAATATGTCTGTGGTGATAGTTTATCCACGATTCCTGTTATTCTTGCTTCTTGTCGGCTTTGATGTCGGCTTTGGTATCAGCTTTGGTATCGGCTTTGGTATCGGCTTTGGTTTCGGCTTTGATGTCGGCTTTGATGTCGGCTTTGATGTCGGCTTTAATGTCGGCTTTGATGTCGACTTTGATGTCGGCTTTGATGTCGGTTTTGGTATCGGCTTTGGTTTCGGCTTTGATGTCGGCTTTGATGTCGGCTTTGATGTCGGCTTTGATGTCGGCTTTGGTGTCGGCTTTGGTATCAGCTTTGGTGTCGGATCTGCTTCGATAAGGTCGGAGGGCCACCCCTCTTTAAATTCACTCGAATCCAAGTGCACTATTTGTTTGTTCTTGTTAGTGCAAGCACCACCTTTCACTTCTCCACAAAGGCAGCTGAGTGCAAGCGGTGGCACACCAATTACTTTTAGTATCCCTCCATCTGGCACTTTCACAGGTTTAGCACTTACACCAACCGAATGCTTGTTTGATGGAGTGTTTTTATCAACGCCTTTTGCTCCTACAGTCACTAGGACTGTCAGGATCACTGTCGTGTCCACTTTCATCGCGAAGGTTAACTATTCAACAGTTACAAGGTGCCTGTTCACACTAACTGGTTCGTTCACCGTCCCACTACTAATGTTTACCTCATAATATTAACTCGTGCTTATATACGGTTCCCAATGTTATATTTAAATATAGCAATGTTTCGATATCGGGATATATAATTTATATATAGACAGATAAGATAATATTACCGGTTTCTTTTATCCATTTTCCTTTTATATTATGTACTAGCCGTGCCCGCGGCTTCGCTCACGTGAGCGCGTTTTCTTTGGTATTATCAGGGAACAATACATGGGAACTTGAAATCGTAGTATATTTCTAACATCCTCTACAAATAATGTACCAATGTACTGCCCTGCAGGAGAATGATGATGATTATGATACTGACTTACTGTTCATTTAAACTAAAGCCTGTAGCACATCTTTGTTTTAAGTACTAAACGAAGTCGTAGTCAATTTCTAGGGGCAATAAATTTAGATTGCCATCAACACGTTAAAGAGAAGGTTATGAACAAAAGCAAATAGATGCTATTCAGGGTCTATCATAGACCTCATCGCTGAGTATCCTAAAAAAAAAAAAACTTAAAAAATTTTGAGAGTTTAATCAGCCGATGGAAATAAAAGTGAGAATATGCAAGAACCCCGTTACTGAAAAATACTGTAAACACTTGAATTTAATGTATTTAGACATAGAACCAGAAAGACTATGCGGATCGGTAATCTTCATGTTTCCGAAATTAACACGAACGTCGGCCGCAGTGTGATCCCCACAGATGCAAAGCTTCTAAGTTTGGTTTTTCAACGCATTGAAGTGCATTCATTGCACATTTATGAAGTCTTACCACTTTAGTCGCACTTCGTCTTATTTATGTTACTCTAAGTTTTGGTTTAGTCGTAAATCTGTAATATTCTAATTATGGTGGTACATATTACGCATGTACTTCCATGGTTTGCTACAACCAATGTGCATACGTGACTCGCGAGCAGATCAAGGCCGACTTGGTATATCCCTACACTTGCGTTTTAGAGGACTTACTATCGAAATCGCTACTGACACCGCGACTAATGTAACCTTGGTGTGAAAATTTGATAAAACGTACCATCGATACGTAAGAAGAAGAAGAACAGACGC
The DNA here is from genome assembly GCA_950005105.1 of Lycophotia porphyrea. Classification (NCBI taxonomy): domain Eukaryota; kingdom Metazoa; phylum Arthropoda; class Insecta; order Lepidoptera; family Noctuidae; genus Lycophotia; species Lycophotia porphyrea. The sequence goes on from OX465406.1 coordinate 15,686,902, forward strand.
GAAGCGCATACTTTTCTAAGGACTCTGATGAACGGGCAAAAAAAAGTGAATATTTGCGTCTACGCATGACGCAAACATTCACCATATTTATGTTGACTTATTATCAGTAATACTTTGTTCCGAAGTTCACATGCAATTGCAGTCACACATACTCATATAGTATCAACACATCTATCTACCTCACAACCCTGCAGTAGGGGCAAAAATATAGACAACCCAACAGGTTCTTGGCCTTATGCTTTGTAGTTTCATTCAATTTTGATTTTGTTTGCTTTCGTAGTTCCGTTAATTTTAACAAAAGGTAGTCTTGTCTTAATTTTATCAGGCAACCCATTCGCAATATTATAAATGTTAATATGTATGTAAGTCTTAAGATTACTAAAAATATTGTTTTGCCGCGCTTGCCTGGGTTGGTCCGTGGATGGGTGACCCACCCATTACATACCGAGTTTCCTCCGTGCCTCGGAAAGCCCGTTAAGCCGTTGGACTCGGCTGTCACTTGTAGATCTTTGAAAACCAGTCTTACCAATTAGGGTATCGTATTACCCAGTACTATAACTGGCTTGTGGAGGTCGGATAGGTAGTCGCAGGCAGGAATTTAGACTTCGTAGCTGCTACTGAGAATTTCCTGGTGGAAAAACTGAATAACAGAAGATACCAAATAGTCATCATCATTCACCTACCCTCATCCCAATTTATTTGGGGTCGGGCATTGTCTTCTTCTTCCATACTTTTCTTTTACTTTTTGGATAAATATTTGGAGGCAAAAATAGAAACAAAAAACGATGACAATCCAAAAAAAGAACTGAAGTCTCATAGCATAAAAAAAACAAATCACAAAAAGTGAAAATACTACCGGGGGTTTGAACATGCGACCCATAGTTGACGGAGTTATCATGAAGCCCGCTAAGCTGTTTTCTCCGCTGACAAAAGTTTAAAATAGCTGCTCTCATGCACGTCATGGTTGAAATGTCAAACAATTGAAGAATGCAGACAATGCAATATTCCTGACCCCCTTAAGCAAGTAGCGTGATAATATAAGGTCCCATTAAAATAGATGGACAAACTTTTAGAAATACAGACCACCAAAATAAGGACAATGGTAAAAAAAATAAGAAGAAAAATACATTAAATAACTTACAAAAAAAAAAAGAAGCTAGCGAAAATACACTAAAAATGCCGGCAATTTATTATTTTAGGTCTAAATAAAATCACTTTAATCAGTTTTTTTTTTGCTGGATAGCTTTGGTTAGACCTACTGAACGCTGTGTTAAAATTTGTCCATCTATTTTAATGGGACCTTATATATAACCTAAGTTGTGAAGAAGCCAGTAAGGAATATTTGTGCACAATTTGAACAGAATCTATGCAGTAGTAAGTCATAACATCGATTTGGATTTTTACAATTTTATTATATGTATAGAAGATATAGATTTACATTTTTACTAACAAAAATTAATTATCTATACATATAATAAGACTGTAAAAAAACTGTGTCTGTACATTGAATATATTAAAAAAAAAAAATTGTGGGGGGTTTAGAAACAGTAATAGTGCACGAATCCAAAAAAAAAAGTCTGTCTGTTTGTCTGTTTGTCTGTACACGCTAATCTTCGGAACTACTCGACGGATTTGAATGTTTTTTTTTTTGTTGTATAGGTATTAAGTCTGGGCAAAACATAGGCTATAATTTATCTTGGAAACTTGAGCACCTGATGCAGAACCGCAACAGACCAGCTAAACTATAAGAGATACAATAATGGTACCATAGAATAAGAATAAGAATAAGAATCATTTATTTGCATAAAATACAGGTGTTACCAGTTGTTACAATTGGTGGTTTAGGCACAAACCATATTTTGCCTTTTTAGGGCATGCAAATATTATACATTATTATGTAATGCGTATCTAAATTAAATATTACAACTTTTACACATATTGCACATAAAACTATACATATATCTTAAAATTAAATTTTGTGTTGCAGAAATTCTTGTAAATTGTAAAAACAATTTTCTGTCAACCATTTACGCAATTTATTTCTAAAATATTTAAATGGGAGTTCTCTTATATTTCTAGGTAATTTATTAAATATAGAAATACACATATGAAACACATTGTTTTTAATCAATGTTGTATTGCAGAATGGTATCATAATTTTTGTTGGATCTCTTGGCCTCTGCTTAGTGTAGCTGTCACCTTTGAATTTAAAAAATTCACTATGTTTCCTTACAAACACCGATACTTCAAATAAATACATGCTGGTCAAGGTTAATAATTTAAGTTTTTTAAATAAAGGCCTACAAGATTCTAGAGGACCGACACCGCAAATAGCACGAACACATTTTTTTTGTACAATAAACGCCTTTTCATAGTCTGTTGAATTGCCCCACATTATTAGTCCGTATCTTAAAATGGATTCAACGTATCCACTGTATGCTATGCGAGCAGTTTTTTCGTCTGACACAATACGAAGTTTCCTTAACGCATACACAAATCTGTTAAGTTTACTGCATACGGTGTAAATGTGTGGCTTCCAATTACAAAATTTGTCGAGTGTTATACCTAAAAACTTAATACTTTCTGTTTCTTCTATATTTTTATCTTTAATTTTAATGTTAATACTATCAGAGGGTACTACAAAAATTGTTCCACGTAATGAGCATTTTCTGCTAAGAGAATAAATTTGAAGAACTGGAACAGCTGATGTGGAACTCCAAGAGCCCAGCCACACTATAACATATATAGGAATGACGTCTTAGCAAGAGTTGTTCAAACTGATAAGCACTCTCTGTTGACGTATAAAAATTGAAGATGTGGAACACCTGTCGTGGAGCTCCAAGAGCCCAGTAACACTATAATATATATAGGAATGACGTCTTAGCAAAAGTTGTTCAGCCTGATGAGCACTCTCTGTTGACGAATAAAAATTGAAGATCTGGAACACCAGATGTGGAAATTAAAGCTATCACTAATTTCACTGTATTTCTACCAAAGGGAATCGTATTACCCAGAACTAACTGGGTTGTGGAGGGCAGATAGACAGTCGTTCCATGTAAAATACTGGTATTCAGCTGCATCCGGATGTACTGGAAGCCGAACCCAATTGGAGGTTTCAACGAAAACGCTGCCCTTTAAGATATAACAAAATGATGAATGGTAGAATTGTATATCTTATATAGGTCTACAGAAAAATCCGCGATGGCTTATGTCTATCTCTTAAGGATCTCTAAGATCTACAAATAGCACAAAATAAAATGATTAAACTTCTATTCAACTACGATTATCACACACCCAGATTCGAACTATACAAAAACACGAAACTAATGAGCATTAATCAACTTTACACATTCAATTCTTGCGTTCTCATTCGAAAAATTATTAACAAAACCATACACACACAGTTGTCCTTTAACACGAAAACATCCAAATACAGCCAAAGAAACCCTAACCAAATCCAGACGCGCCCCCCGCGAACGCAATATGGCAGGAAAAATATAAAGTACGAAGGTGTTCCACTTTACAACAGTCTACCAGCATATATCAAGAACACATCTTCTTTCAACCTATTTAAAGCTAAACTCAGGCAGCACGTCACTAACAACACAAAACTATTAAGTTACTCACAATAATATGTCGACATCGTACCCACCTGTATTAAGCTAAGAAAACTGTTAACTACTGGACTACAATTTACCTTAGTTATGTATTTATTCTGCAAGTGAACAATGTATGTTCTTTTAGAATAATTAAAGAATCTTTAAACCGATAATATACTATATCCATTTTAATACTTTGAAAATGGGCAAACTAGGTTCCCATGAGTTGAGGAAATGGGATCATCATGATTACTTTTGGTCGCGATAACCGACATCCACGCAGGCGAAGCCGCGGGCAACAGCTAGTATAGTAATAGGTATAAAATTTAAAAACCTCGAATTCATTTTCAAACGTCACGATATAAAGTAATTATACTGTATTATATCTGATGTATGCCTTGCACCCACATTCACCATCTTTGACTTTTCTACAAAGACAGGCTTGCCTGCAATCGGTGGTATTTAATTCTCTTTTGCCATTCCTCCATCCGCCACTTCCACGGGTTTTGCAATCCTTTTTAAAACCTCCAGTTTTTGGGTTCTTTTCAAATTTTCTTAAGTTACAACATCGTTTTTAAGGTTTTCATATAATGGGGGCTCCGAGGCTTGAGGTTTCTTGTTATCTAATGGCTGCTCATTTGCTGAAATTCCGTCCATCAGCTTATATCTAGGGATGTCCTTTGCTCCGACAGCCACGAGGAGAGTCAGGAACAGTGCAGTAGCTACTTGCATGATGAATGTGTCTTCTGGTCCTGACAACTGTCTCCGTCCCACTGCTAGTATTTACCTCATAATCCTGACTCGGGTTTATATACAATTTCCACATGCTATTTTAGGCTTGGGTATTTGTTATTTGTGTTGTTATATCATATAAATGCTATTTGTACTATATATATCGGCCCTTGTTAATTATTAATTAGGTTTTTCCTTCCGCTCTGTTTCCAGTGACATCAAACCCTACATTCAATAAATTCTGAAATGTATGATTTTGTATAAGTCAACAAGCTATTCAAAAGTAACTATTACTACAAAGTTCCCGTCGTCGTTTTGCTACCATGAGCTGTCGTTCAGCCTCTGACCCAATCTGACAACTGTCAAGGTCTTGTTGCCTTGTTGGTCTAGTTGTCGCAAGCACGACTGCTGAGCGTAAGGTCCTGGGTTCGATACCCGGGTAATTTCTCTGTAGCAGCCACGTAATCTGGATTTGCGCCCGGTTGATGGCAATAGGCTCCTCCCCTATTACATGAGACTTAAATATAACTGGCGAAATTTGGCTGTACTATAAGATACACCTCTGCCGAACCCTTAGGGGAATACAACGTGATACTTTAATCAAACGGAAACGTGAAATTACATATTGTGATACTGTTTCTTTTTTTTTAATTATAAATACAATAATGAAAACTTTGTTGAAGTACTGTTATTTATTTCAGTTTAGAGATTAAAATTAAATGAAAATTACTAAAACATTACAATTGAGAAAACAACTGAACAAACACTGAATGCACAATTGTTAATAATGCACGCTATTGTATAGATACACAATATAAACGATTATTGCTAGTTAATACATTGCTAATCATTACACAATAACTTTTTGTTTGGTTTAAAAATTCCGCCATCAATATTACATAGAATCTAATTTAATAAAATGATGAGGACAATCAGAAACAAAAAATTATAAATTTAGTTAAATTCTAGCCAACAATATTTCACTTATCAACAATATTACTTTACCCAGGGATATCGATAGCCAAAACATAACAAAATAAATTACACACCTTTAAATGTGGCTGAACTTGAGCTTAAAAGAGCGTTTTTCTGACGATGTCACAACACAATATGCCAGTAATTCGGTTTCAATTTAAAAAAAATCAAGTGACGCAAATCTGGCACTTGTGAACTTAAAATACAATCTAGTCAGTGTAATCTAGTGCTCCTTCTGGCAGTAGGTTCCGATTCTGTATGTGCCTTTAGGACAGGGTAGATGAAATGAAACCCTGTCTTCTAAAAAGTGTTTTTGATTGTTTTCATTATTGAGTCCTTCCATCACTTCCACAGGTCCTAACACACTATCCATTTTTTCTTCTTGGTTGTCATTGCTCCCTTCCTGGTCACCCATGCTTCCGTTGTCATCGGTTTCCAAGCTCGCAGCATTATGAACATGATCTTTAACTATTTTATCTTCGTCAGCGTTTTTGTCCAAATGAACTCCCTGATTTTCTTCGTTGACCACACTTTCTGCCAGTTCCCCAGTAGAGAATATTGTGGCGAGGGGGGGGTTCTTCGTATTACTTCTAAGGTTGTCAAACATCAGCGGTGGTTCTGAAGGAGCGTTCTTGTGAACGGGAATGTTCCGAGCTCCTGCGACACCCAACAGCATCAGGGCCAGAGCAGTAATCAATTCCATCGTTAAAGGACTGTATCAGTTTACTGAATATGTAGTCACAATAACTTATAGGAGAAGCGACTGCGCTCACCGCCAACCAGGAACTGTTTACCTCAAAGCTTGGGACGTGGACTATATATAGTACTAGCGGACGTCACGCGGTTTAACCCGCGTAGTTCCCGATCCCGTGGGAGTACGAGGATAAAATATAGCCAATGTTACTCGCTGATAATGTACCTATCCATTGCTGAAAGAATTTTTCAATTCGGTTCAGTAGTTTTTTAAGTTTATTCGTTACATACAAAAATACAAATTTTATTTAGACACGCGGCAGCGTGTCAAGCCAAGTTCATATCATAATATTGAACCTGGCTCTCATTTCACGTTTATGTTTTTGATGGGATAATATTAGCATAGAAGTCAATATGTATGTATCAATATGTATGTATATTTATATATGTACTGTATGTATTACGTATATCATAATGTATGTATGTAGTTTAGTTTTTAAAATGAACTATTTTTTTTTTCTTTTTTATAACATAATTTAATGTTAATGCACATAAGTGTATCCTCTTTTGCAATTCTCATTATCAAAATTTGGTTTGCTGTTAGAAAACCCAATTCTGGGTTAAGCTCGCCATTGTACATAAGTTATACCATTGCAATTTGTATGTATATTTTTTAATTTGTGTGCAATAAAGAATAAGAATAAGAATAAGAAGTATAGATATAGACTACGGTGTAATGTTATATGTTTACCTTTGAGGTGTGTTTACCTCTTCTTCTGTTGTTTACCTACGTAACGATTCTAGAAAGTATCACGTATATATAGCTCACATTTACCTTATGAGGATTTACCGGCGGGATCACCCGCGTTCTATCGGGATTATGGTTTTCGTTTTCGAACTAAAACAATCTGACAACTGTCCAGGTCTTGTTGCCTTGTTGCTCTAGTTGTCGCAAGCACGACTGCTGAGCGTAAGGTCCTGTTTTCGATGCCCGGGTATTTTCTTTGTAGCAGCCACGGTGTCTGGATTTGCACTAAGTTGATGGCAATAAACTCGCCCGCTATAACATGACTTAAACATAACTGGCGAAATGTAGGTGCACTGTTATGTAGGTACGCTTATGTCCAACCCCTCGCGGATTAGGTTGTCAGTAGCAGTCCTCACTTCTATGTGGGTGCACTGTTATGTAGGTACGCTTATGTCCAACCCCTCGCGGATTAGGTTGTCAGTAGCAGTCCCCACTTCTATGTGGGTGCACTGTTATGTAGGTACGCTTATGTCCAACCCCTCGCGGATTAGGTTGTCAGTAGCAGTCCCCACTTCTATGTGGGTGCACTGTTATGTAGGTACGCTTATGTCCAACCCCTCGCGGATTAGGTTGTCAGTAGCAGTCCCCACTTCTATGTGGGTGCACTGTTATGTAGGTACGCTTATGTCCAACCCCTCGCGGATTAGGTTGTCAGTAGCAGTCCCCACTTCTCTGGGTATATCCATAACACAGCGGTATTATTTACCGGATCAAAGGTAATCACTTTTTCTCATACGTAATCGATGAATTCCTCGTAGATCTATGGCGTAAATGCATTCCTGCAACCTTATTCACCGCTGCTGTCGTGAACTCAATAAACACTTCATTTACCTGTCGGACCGTCGCGTTGGACAGACGGACCGTCGGACGTGTATTTATAACCCTAGTTTTAATCTTAAAGTAATTTGCTAAGCTTTGTTTTCCCCCCTCGGCCCCTCCCTCCCGCTCCCTTCCCGCTACAAATGCACCGTAATCCCTGAGAATAAAAAGAGAGTTTCATTTTGAAGTCGTAGGACACAGTTTTTCTTTCTGTCGGTCGTTGCTATTCAGTTTTATAAAATGCTGCGGTGCGCGCTGCTCCGCCTGCGTAGAGGTTCGAAATTTACCACGACTGAGTTAGTTTTGCATTTATGTTTTCAGTATGGATAGCTACTTAGTGCTGTCAGAGAAGGGAAAGACCGAATACAGTATGGATGGACCGTGTGAAAGATAATATAAGCCACCAAGGTGTTGATTACTGAGATGATGAGTGACGACTTGTAGAGGAGGGCTTAGCGGTAGAAGAATAATGACAATTATCATGATTTAGCACAAGAAGATTAGTAGTTAAAAGTCCTGAGAACGTTTTTGTGCGTGCTAATTAGTGTTCATGATTAGTACTATAATGATGTTGTAAACGTTTACTGAACCCCAAATAGGCCCGAGTTTTGTCACTGATTTATTCTATAAACATTACATAAACGCTCTCATGGTGATAAATCTGCTCTATAGTTGAAATGTAAAAGTTTTGAGAAATGCTTTTTTGTACTAAAATAGTCCTGTCTGCCAAGTTTATGTCACAAAATGGCACTATAAAAATAATCAAAATATGTGTATAGCGCTATTTTGCAACGTAAACGATTCCAGTGATCTTAGTTATAAACACGTCGTGAGTGTTCTCCAAGAAAACAAAATAAATCGGTTATATCCTTTATGTCATTTGCCATTGTTGCTTAACGTGACATGTAATAAAAAGGACATACTACAAAACATTCATGGACCGTAACTCTGCCATAACTTGCAATTGCGAAAAAAAAAAATATCGCTAAAATCACTACGCTGATTTCAAATTTGACAACGCGCCCTTTTAATTTTCGTGTTTTAATTAATTAATAAAATAAGGACTTGTCCCTACTATGGCTGCCATAGTACACATTGGCTCCAGCCGTGCTGCTAATGTGCTATCATGGCAGTTAACAGCAGCCTTATTTTCACCGATTTAGGGTTTCGTTGTCCAAATATAAAATAGTGTAGTCTAAATTTTCTTTGTATGTAGTTGCGTTAAATGCACACAGGGGCATAATTTGGGATATGATAAATATATGTATGTAACTAGAAAACGTAAGTATAATTTTTTATTCTTAAGATAAATATTGTTATTTTGAAAATTCCATACGGAAACGAGAGATTATTTATTACCATAGTTAAAAGATGTATTTAAGTTTAATTCTTAGTTTTAACAAATAGAATAGAAAAAAGACACGACTTAAGATATTTTCCAGTTTCTCATCCAATTCATTCACGAAATCACCACGAATGTGTAGCTAAAAAACAATATTCTTTAATGCAACCTCACAACTTATTTTGGTACCGCTGCAGCATTGCTACAGCCCTGTTGTGAACTTGTGGTACAAAATAAATAATTTGTACAGAACCATGTGCTATATTTTTAGTGACAGTCGACAGTCATCATCATCTCATCATCTTCCTGCCCTTATCCCATTCTATTTGAGGTCGGTGCAACACGTTTTCTTCTTCCATTCTCCCCTGTCAGACGTCACGGCATCATTCACCCCTTTCGCTTTCATATCAGTCTTCACACAATCCATCCATCTATTCTTTGGCCTGCCTCTTCCTTTCCATCCATCAACATTCATGTCCATCACTCTTTTAGTCACAAGGGTCTCTTATTTCACCAATTTCAATATCGTATTGTATCTGATTACGTACTTGTGCGATAATGTAATGTAAAACGCACAGTTTCAAGATGCTCCGTCAAAAACGAACGGTACATTTTTAAATCTTAGCAAAGAGTTTTTATTTCATAAAAGTGGTTAACATTTTATGAATAACATTAACTTAGGGAGATAAAATATAATAAATAAACATTAATTATTTAATTTAATTAATGTTGTCAATAGTTTACAACCTATAACAAAAACACAAAAATATTAATTTACTGTATTAGTAATACTGGCTGTGTTTTTGCCTTTGCCGTAAAAAAAAGCGCTGATGCGCGCGCCTTACTAATTTGTGAACAAGTAAAAATTATTCCGCGCGCTTTTAGTTTTCGCTGTATTGTTTTTATTTGAAAATGTCATCAACTAATGATGAATTTATTAATTCGACACCGCCTGAAGTCTCAGACGCAGCGAAAAAGGCTACTCTAAGCTCTTGCCCGAAAAATCGACCGATAGATACTTACAAGCGTATCAAAATTTCGTTTAAGAAAGTCCGAGTTTTAATTATTTCCTCGCAAATATGTTATAAAACGTCGTATGACATACGTGCGCTTTGATAATTACAGCCTCTGCTTTCTTGTAACCCTCGCCTACGGCTCGGGCTAGCAATATCGCCTCGGCTGTAATTTTCAACTTACCGCACTTATATAATGTACTATTATAGTACAAGCAATCACACTGGTTTCCATTACAGGCCTACTATATCACTCTTTGGTGATAAAACCCCTTGGTTATAGAAGCTTTTGTTACTTGGGTAGCTTTTAAAAATATTCTCCAAATTGTTGTGCTTATACATTGCTAATTAACATTTTGTTTGTACATTTTGGCGCGTTATCTTTCGAATTTTGGACATACGAAAGTAACGGGTTTTCTTACGATTTTTGATTTCTTTTGAATTATTAATAGCCATTAGTCAAACCTCTGAGAATTCTGAAAGCCTTGATAATTCCGAATTACCCCGACAGCTGCACTATCCTGCAAACATGCGCTGCCTAAATAGATCAATCATGAAATTAAGCTTCTATAGGTAAATCAGTCGTAATATAAAGTTACATTAAAAATGGCAAATATGTATGTCATTAACCTCAGGTTATCAGCATATTTAGTTAATAGTAAATAATGGATCAAACGTAACGGGTAGGTAGCTTACCTCATTTCCAACAACTAATTTGAACAGTAAAAAAAAAACCCATAAGGTAACCAAGATAATTTTTTTTTTCGATTTTTACTATTTTCTGTACCAGCATTCAGTGTTTTTAATGCTGTTGCTGCAAATGGTATCATATTTAGGTGTGATTTTTGTCATACATTTCTGAATAGTTTACTAGTGTTATAAGATACCATTTTTTTAAATAACATTTTATTTGCCTTAGAAAAAAAATCTTGAATTGAAAAGTTTTGTTTTTAAGATGAAAAGACCAGAATTGGAAAAATTCTCCTGTAAAAAAATTGTATGACACCGAAGTGTACCATTATTTTAAAAACTTGTACAATTACTAAGGTTTGCAGATTGGTATAAAACTTACGCCTAGTCTTTGTCGTTACAAAGATATTGCTATGAATCTGACAGAGGTGCAAAATTACGAAATAAAATAAAATTGAAAAAGTGTGCACAATTCAACTATTTTCTTAAAAATGTTTAGGTATCTCAGCGTATGAAAAAACTTAGGAGGTTAAATTAAAAAAAAAAATACAAATAAATCGTTTATTTTGTTTTTACAGTAAATGTTCAAACTGACGTCCCCCTACGAGAATGCAAAGTCTGCACCTCCTAATAAAGGAAGCTCTTATCCGACGGACAAAATGGCTGTTGTTTATTTCTGATACAGCAGATTGGATGCGCTGACGTAATTCTTCTTCCGACGTTATTCGTTGTTTGTAAACTTTGTCTTTTAAACATCCCCAATAAAAAAAATCTAAGGGATTTAAATCCGGAGATCGCGGAGGCCACAAAATTGGTCCTAATCGGCCGATCCATCTGTCAGGGTAAGTTTCATTGAGTTGCGCCCTTACTGCCGTCGCATAGTGAGCGGGGCATCCATCATTTTGTAACCACATTGCTTGCCCCACGTCTTCTGGAATATTTTCTAATAACGTTGGCAACTCATTCCTTAAAAAATGCAGATAGTATTCGGCGTTTAGAGTTGCTGGTAGTTCAAAGGGCCCTATTATTTGCCCATTTATTATTCCTGCCCATAAATTTATTTTAAATTGATGTTGGCTCCTGTCCTCTCGCATCAAATGTGGGTTTACCAGCTGCCAACTGTGCAAATTATGCAAATTGAGATATCCATCTCGCCGGCATGAAGACTCGTCACTCCATAAAATTTTATTAAAAAACTGTGGGTCCGCCCGTATCATTCTAAGCATCCTTTGGCAAAATGCTACTCTTTGCGGGTAATCACGTGACGTCAGCGTTTGAACACGTTGCACGTGATATGGGTGCAACCGGTGCCTTTTTAGAACTCGATGTACCGTCGATCTTGGAATACCTGTGCGTTGCGCTATGACGCGAATTGAGACCGACGAATCTTCCTCGATTTCTCGAATAATAATTTCGTCATTGACTTGTGACGGTCGCCCTTCACTGGCACCCCCAACTCCGGTGCCAAGAATTCTTCCCTCAAGAAGCGCGTTATGCACTCTAATGAATACGCGATAGTCGGGATGTCGATCCCGGTTCGGGTATCTTTCACGATACAATCTTGCGGCCACCCTGGCATTACCTCTTGCTTCTCCGTAGATAAAATGCATTTCGGCATACTCCCGTGGCGTGTACTCGTAACGAGGCATCGTACTACTGCACACACGTACAACCACACACAAACGATTGTTTTCGAAGTCCGTAGGATTGCCAAGTCATTCGTCCAAAACACAAACAGTTCCAAATCGTTAGGCAAAGCAAAGTCCAAATACACCGCACAAGTTTAATTTTAAGGAACACAACAGTTAGGCACAGCGGGAGCGAAAGTAGTCTGACGTACGTATCAACTCGAAGAGAGATTCGTGTCAACTAAACAAATAAAATCAAGCAACATTACCAAAAATACAAAAGCGGCGCTATCTATCCCTTTCACACTGAGTGAGGTGCAACTCCGCAGGTAGCGGTCCCAAATGCCGAACAGATGACGTCATCGGCTCGGAATTACGCTACACGCTTAACCACATGCTTAGATTACAAGCATAAGCCATTACGAGAAAGAAAAGTTAGATTGTACCATTTTAATTTCTGTTCTGTCTTCTTCATCACATTCATACGAGTAGCAATATCTTTGTAACCGCAAGGACTAGACGTAAGTTTTATACCAATTTGCAAACCTTAGTAATTTTACAAGTTTTTAAAATAATGGTACACTTTGATGTCATACATTTTTTTTACAGGAGAATTTTCCAATTCTGGTCTTTTCATCGTAAAAACAAAACTTTTCAATTCAAGTTTTTTTTCTAAGGCAAATAAAATGTTATTTAAAAAAATGGTATCTTATAACACTAGTAAACTATTCAGAAATGTATGACAAAAATCACACCTAAATATGATACCATTTGCAGCAACAGCATTAAAAACACTGAATGCTGGTACAGAAAATAGTAAAAATCGAAAAAAAAAATTATCTTGGTTACCTTATGGGTTTTTTTTTTACTGTTCAAATTAGTTGTTGGAAATGAGGTAAGCTACCTACCCGTTACGTTTGATCCATTATTTACGGGACACCCTGTATAATAAATGTTAAATACATAATATGACAAATGTTTCCACAATTTAATACCAATCTAGAATTTCCAAAACACATACCCAATACATCAAATGATCACAATATAATAGGAAAAATAATTATCAATTCTAATAATTATTGAATACCTAATAGTGGGTATTTATAACAAGTATATGTGAGCTTATTAATGTGTGATACTTGCGTAGACACACTAAAACAGAGATAGTTTGTAAAAGAAGACAAAATGGAATTCATAAACCATAAAGCAAATAACTATTTTAAATATAACACAATACAATAAGAAGTAGCTATATAGTCTAGGAGGATGATTTTTTTGGTTATAGTTAGTTAAAATGAAGATGTGAATAAAGCACGGCACGGCAGAAACAGCAAGCCTACACACATCCCTATCAGAATATTGTGTTGTGTACATAATGTTTACAACGACGTTTGAGCTATCGTAGACACGGATGATTTAAATAGTTCAGTTCAAGTGGAAACTGTCCGCAAACTATAAGTTAAATCATAACAACCTAATGCTCAGCACTCGCTTGCGACAGTTGCGACACAGACAAACGAGGCAGTCAAAATATTGTATTTATATCTACTAACAAAAACGTCAGAATCTCTCTATTATAGATTATTGTTATTTTGGGTAGCTTTATACGTCAACTGTAAGTATGACTTGTCACGTCATCATCAAATACCTAGCTTTTTCCCAACTATGTCATATATTATGTTATGGACGCAGCTGAATACCAGTATTTTTACATGGAGCAACTCCTTATCTCACTTCCACAACCCAGTTAGTACTGGGTAAGATACCCCTTGGTAAAACTGCTTGTCAGACTTCCAGGCCTCAGACTACCTATAACGCCAGCAGGTTATCATTATCAGGAAATACCGGTTAATGTATGCGTTCTGCACATTTTTGCTTTCCTTTTCCCTTCACTCCCTTATTAGCCTTGGGAATCCCCTCAGTGATGCATACGTACGAACGCCTTCATTGCCTCGAGGATGAAACCTGACATTTAAATACGAAAACACGTTTACCGTAAAACTTGTATGCAAATATGACCGATCAGATAGCCCATTTAGTCACGCTATGTTAATTTGTTATTTTTTTTAAAAAACGTAATTTGCATGTTGTTTGCATAATAATCAATATTCTATTCTATCCTGATATATTCTTGTCTTGATTCAGGACAAACTATAACTACGATAAAAGGTCATGTCGCGAAAATAGTTGATGTAGCATTAAGGGTTGAGCCTCATCTACAACACGGAGACGCATTTATCCATGCTAGAAAAAAAGGTCTGTGGAAAACAATCAATTTACATAACAAATGGGTATTACCGAAGACATTTAAGATACTAATTTAAATGTAATTGGGTATAACCTAAAAGAATACCTACTAGGATATACCAGTGTACGACTTGGCAAACAGCCCTGCAACAAATTGTAAGTCATTTCATAATTAGGTACACTTGGGCCCTGATGGTAGGCGATAACCTCCGCCTCACGAATGGGACCTGGCTCGTCTCCACACTCTCCACAGGACGTGACGTACTGCACAATATATTCATCATACAACGATAACGATCCTGATTATATCACTTTTGTAAAGAACAGCAGTTTGTTGTTTTTTAAATCGACAAAAAGAAAAAGGATTAATAAAATGTTGTTGCTGTCAAAGGATCATGTGCATGTAAAGACGCCAGCAGGTCAACCTACCCGAAACTGTCAGATTTTCTCAACCAACCTTGAACCTAATGTTTCAGAAATTTGACAGATTGTAGTGGCTTGATGTGCTGGCGTGTGTACATTAGACACGGGGTCATTCATGGTTCTCATTTTAAGATACTAGTAGATGACGACGCTACAGCTACGCTATTACTGACACAAGCCACGTGACGTCAGATCCGGCTCGACATGTTCACATAGCGTGTCGGACTGTCGGTACGTGACGTTGCTGTTTACGTCAACTCGTTAAATGGTTGATTGTGACGTAGACATAACTTATAATGATGACGTATGTCGTCGTTGTGGCGAGGCGTAGCTGTATTAAAAAATCTAGGTATTTCGGTAATCACAGGAACTAGTTTTAATTTTTGAGGTACTTTCTCTCCAAAACCTTAAAGTCCTCGTATAGATGGCTAATATCAGTACTACATTTTACTGTATAGTATTGGTATTGAACTCACAAGGCAGTTACTCATAAGGGGTGTAAAATACTCCCTTAACGAAGCCGAGAGGCACTTGTTCTCTCCATCATTGTGTATTTTTGTTCTGTGCCATACCTTTCAGTTTCGAAGATATTTAACAAAGTTCCAATTTTTTCACGTATTTTTTTAAACAAGTTTTAGATGTTACTACATGTTACCTTACTTTAAATACCTCTTTGACTCCTGCTCATTGTATCCATAAGCATAATTATGATTTGAGTACCCGCGAGTAAACCGCGATTTTTCACAGACTCTTATCGAAGCCGAAAGGCACTTGTTCTCCCCATCATTGCGATTATTTTTTTGTTCTAGACTATACCTGGGAACCTTCTAGTTACGGAGATATTGGGGGTCAAAGTTCCAACTTTTTCACAAGTTTTTTTTTTAAATACATTTTTTAATATATTCTTTTTACTTAATACACCTTCACGACCCCCTTGCTATTCAATCCATCCATCAGCACAATGTTTTGAATGCGATACATTGAGTCATAACATAAAACGTGACTCTTCACCCCAAAAAAAAATTTCGTTTTTTTTAGTTTGATGTACATAACGCTCTTCACGAAGCCGTCCAGCTTCGTGAAGAGTCCGTGTGCAACCTTTATACTGCATTTGTTGTATCAACTGCAGCGGGATGTTGAAGTGCGAACCCAACCTTACCGTGAAATATCGTAATGAGTGGTACTTGTTAGGTAATAATGACAATTTCCTTTTCGATCGTGGAGGTCAAGTTACAGACACGTCACTCCACAGTCAAGGCCTACAAACAACAACAATGTTATGCAATGACCGACAATTCATTACACAAACAAAACATAACTTAACGACGCCTACAATCCCCGTAGAGTTAGGCACAGGTGTGTGCCACATGGCGCCGGTTATGTTTAAGTCCCATGACATAGGGGGCGAGACGATTGCCATCAACCGGGCATAATTCCAGACTTCCTGTCTGCCACTGAGAAATTGCTAATAGAAAAACCCAATAACACTTTATCCGATCTGGGAATCGAACACAGGACCTCATACCCAGCAGTTGCGCTTGCGACCACTAGGAGAGACAATTCGTTATTAATTTTGTACATATTAAGTAAATGACCTTTGTCAAACATTCACCCTGTACGCCTGTTGGCACATGCTAGCTACATTTCGAGCACCGACGAGAGCACATGTCGTCCCATTTATAATTTGTATTTGCGCAAGAAAATTAAACATAACTCATCAAAATAGAGTCTCTTGTTCTATGTACGTACCCAATTTATATAAAACAGAAATAAACACATAAACGTCAGATGCTACATCTTAATCACTAGTTTTGCCGCCAAATGATACCATTTCGCAAAATAAGACACAACGTGCCCGTAAACTACCATAACATAATAACAAATTAACTTATAAGTCTAAGTCGCTGCTGGAAAGTAAACAGTCGGCCGGCGACCGTGAGCGCGAGAACTAGTCCCTCGCGAACAAGTCCATAACCGGTGTATTACAAAATGGAGACTATTCTAATATTCGTAACTCTACTCGCAACTGTAACATCCAGAACACTACCCCAAACGAACTACATACCGACTAAACAACAGCTAGATATGATCTTTGGACCAGAAACATACACTGAACCAGTTGAGACTCCCGCTTTAGTAGCGGACGAAAGCATCATGAAGGAGAAGAGAATCAAACCGTATCAGAAGGATATCAGCAACGCTTTAAATGAAAGTGGACCCGATACAGTGGAGCTTAACGTCAAGATCAAGGTGGATTGCCAAAAGAAAGGACCTGGCAAGAGCGAAGGAAATAAGAATGTGAAGCAGAGTCCTGGGAAGGGCAAGCCGGAGGTCAACACTCGGTTTGTTGAAGATCTGAGTGGTACCGACGACAGAGTAGCTATCCAAGCAGATAATTGCCCCAAAGATTTTGTGCGGTTTGCAGGCATATGTGTGAAAATAGACACCTGAATGACATTGCTTTGGCAAAAAACTTAAGTGTTGTGTAGCAAAACATTATTACGTCAGATTGAACTTTAAAATGCTTCGTTTCTTGTGTGTCTTAATTACGTTGACCAATAGCCCAGGTATTTTGAAATTAGGTATATTTGATTTCATATTTTGCGAAACGTTTAGTCATAAAGGTACAGGCAAGTTGGATTAGCTTCGAAATTAAAATAAAACCGACTTTATGTAAAATACAGAGGCCTAGTAGTTGTTCATTATGAAACTGCGCCTGCCTGTCAAACTGCGCCTGCCTGTCAAACATAATCTTTGCCAAATTAAACTTTCTCCTCCCTGAGGATCGTTTGAATTCGGGAGAGTAAGTGGTCGAGTACTAGCAGAGCGGAGTGGTAGTTTGGAACTTTGACAACTTAATTGGTACCTTAGTGACGCAAGTAGTTTTAACTAACGATACAAAATGTATTCCGCCTTCAAGTATTAATAAGTACATATTTATAGTATAAGTGTATGGTGTAACCGTGTTGTTTAAATACCTAAACTATGCAATGGGTTTTGATGATTTCGGTTCGCTAGTCCTATACCACTCCCGAATAATATTCTACAGTGGCAGACGTACCGCTAGTAGAACAAAGCTTGTAACTAAGTGTGTATATACAACTTTATGTAAATAGGTATCTATAGTTGTTAGTATCATCATCCTCTTGCTGCCCTTGTCCCATGTTACGTGTTACGCGTGGTCGGCGCAACACGTTTTTTCTTCCATTCTCCTCTGTCAATTATAGTTGTTGCTATAATTATGAAGATTATTATGCTCAGTGTTCTAGAATTACTTACCTTTGTAAGTGTAATAATTGTTTCTACGTAGTGTTTTAACTGGAGAAAAGAATTGTCGAACAAACAAACTCCCCGGGCATCACATCTGTGTAATATTCCGGAGGGAAATTGATTTGAATTAATTATTTTAAGATTAGTCACGTATTACATTTTATTATATTATAAAATTATTTCAAAACAAAATAAGCACTTATAGGTACCGACTGGCTTGTAGATCAACATATATATATACTTATATCTATGTACTCTTGTGCCCTGATGTAGGTACTTATTATGCAAAATAAAACTTAGCATATGACGTATTTGTAAAAATAACCTTGACAGTATTATTAAAAGATTGTAAGTCAATTAAATCGGTATATTATTTTGATCCCCATGACATACCATATGATTGATGAAAAGATTTGACTCCTTTACCTGAGGGTAGGGTCACCAACCGTCCGGATTTGTCCAACCACGACCGGCTCTCAGCGCTCAGCCCGGACTTTGTCTGACCTTATCTCACTTTACAACTTAAAGGAAAAACTTTTTTCCCAGAAGAATAATTGAAAAGTTAAATATATTTTCATTTTTGCTCACATCCAGCTTTTTGCCAGAGTTTTTAAATTTAGAAACGGTAACCTACCCTACCTATAAGCCTTCGCAAGTCGCAACATAAGCTTTACATAATATACTTAATAAACCGACATAGATTAAATCGTTCTCCTCTAGAATATCGTGAGTTTTAAAATGGTCAATGACCCCCACGGGAACTTTTAGTGGGGTCATCTATGTATCACCATCTACCTGCCTTTTCCCATGTATGTTGGGGTCAGCTTCCTGTCTAACCGGATGCAGCTTAATACCAGTGTTTTTGACCCTGTGTTAAGTATATCTGGCACTGTCATAGATAATTATGTAATAACTTTAATTTTAAAATATGAAGTCATAAATGAAGCACTTACTACATAATATTTAAACAGCAACATTAAGCCCCCGTGCCCACAGGGGGCTTAATGTTAGTTAGGCACAGAAATACTTATAAGTCACTCATTTCGGCAGTTTTTTTTAAATCTCACAGGAGGCCGGCCTATTTCCAGCAATCAGGCACAAGTTATTTATATGTAGGCTGTCACTGAAATATTATAAATGGAAAAACCAACAACACTTTACCCGACCTGGGAATCGAACCCAACACCTTATACCCAGTAGTGCTTGCAAACTCTAGACCAAGGACGCAGTCATTTTAATAAAGATCAGCGATAAACACTTCGTGATACACCAACACAACACGTCCTCCACATTTACGCAAACGAAGCAAGAATAGACAATGTGCAGCACCCACTTAACCCCAGGGGCTACGCACGAACCTACCCTCTAAGATCTCCGGCGTGATAGCGACTCCGTCAGCAGTCCCGATGCATTATGCATAAAATCTTATTCAGCGAGGAAAGTGCTCGAAAATACTGCTGAAGTCTGTTCACCTCCGCGCGAGCTGCTCCACCGCCAACCTACGTAATAACGGGTGACAGTACGGTTTCAGTTAGATGTCAATCTTGTGGAAAAGTTGGTGAATTAAGTGAGGAAGAAGTGGGGGGGGGAGGGAGCATACTTGTGTGTCTGAGGACTTTCGTACTGTGGTGGGATAAAACGAAAACCAAGTTTGTTTTAGAGCTTTCTATTGTGGACAGAAACAGATGGAGAATCATCGTACGTGTTAAAGTGATGCAGAAGGGAGGTCAGGACCCTCAGCACTAAGGAAAACGACGCAAGGAGGAGGAGGATTGTGGACAAATAACTAAAATAAGCGGCCTAGTGGTACTGGCTGGGACTTAACAGTTGCAGGTCGTTCGAACGCGAACAGGCAATTTAGTTAGAGTACATTATTGCGTCATCACTGCCTTCAAAACGGTAAAGCAAACAACATGACGACGCAAAATCGACTTTGAGATTTTAAAATATAAAAAACCGTACAGTAATGTTTGAAACCCTACAAGAGGTTGCGCCTCATCTATCAACACGAAATTTTACCCTTTTAGAGAGAATTATTTTATGTTCAACCAATAACTTATATGTGTGGTGCAAACTGTTAGCATAACTTGGTTATAAATAAATAAATAAAAATAAAATAGAACAGAAGTGAGTCTTAACCCTAAAACGTAGTTTCCAAAGGTCATATTAACAGGTTATTCAATCGATGTTTTTAATCATTACTGAAAACAAGTCCTAACATGTCAGCAGGTCGACTGATCTCGATTAACTTTCAAAAACCGGTATTTTTTCTCCGTTTCATATAGAGCGCAGCATGGGAGTGACACCGGCGCACAAACGGGCCACGTGTTCAGTACTCTTGACCCGCCGACCACGTATTCTACTTTTGTAGGAAACAGCTTTTTTTTAAATTACCTCAGAACTATACAGGGTGTAAACAGACTCTTCACGAAGCCGTTAACCAAGCATTATGTACATCAAACTAAGTAACTTTATGCAAAAATTAGTGCTGGGAACAACATTTTTTTGGGCTGAAAAATCACGTTTTACGGTAGGTCTCAATTTACCGCACTCAAAACATTGTGCTGATGGATGGATTTAATAGTAAGGGGGTCCTGGAGGTGTTTAAAGTAAAAATCCTACATTAAAAACATGTACTTAAAAAAAAAACTTGTGAAAAAGTCGGAACTTTGACCCCCAATATCTCCGTAACTAGAAGGTTCCCAGCTATGGTCTAAAACAAAAAAATGATCGCAATGACGGGGAGAACAAGTGCCTTTCGGCTTCGTTAAGAGTCTGTTTACACCCTTTATGGTACATACACAATAATTATTGTAAATTTTTCCTTTTTGCCTATATGAATAATAAAATAAATAACCCTTGTAAATAATACAGTGAGCTGTATATAAAGTAGTACATACGTCGTTATATAAGTCAATCAAGCGGTGTTTTCCTTAATCAAATGGCACGCGTCACGCGTCACGTTCATGAGCCGTCATTACGTTACGTATTACGTGCTAGATCATGATTAGATTGCATGTCCTGTTTAAAACAAAGGAATAAGGAGTCCATCAAATAGTTCGTTAATTAAGTATAAGTTCAATCATTGAGGAACGAAATACATATATTACAGATATTATTAGAGATTTTGTTATTATTAGAGTGACATCAAATTATTTGTACACCATAAGTTGTGGTAGAACGTTAAGGACTTAAACAAACCCATAGCACCATACTATATAAAACTATGTACATTCTTTAAAATAAATATTTCTGATTCTAGTTAAGTTAAACTTTTCAGCCGCCCCTCGTATTTAATTAATCATAAGGGGCGGCTGGAATGTTTTGAGCCTAGGGTATTAAACATGCTGATAGAAAAGTACATTAAGTCAAAAAAGTATCGGAAATGGATGATTTGTTTATGGTTCCAAATTCATTTTTTTTATTTATTTTTTTGTTGTTAGATTGGCACAAGTGTTTTCCATTTTGGCGCGGAGTTTGAGTTGCATCTTGTTTGAGTTTTTAGTTAGATCATACCTAGTATGTATTGCGAATTTCATAATATAATGGACAAAAACATCGAACAAAGAGTTCGTCTTAAATTTTGCATCGCCAACGGAATTTTGTGTTTGTAGTCCCTGAAAATGTTACAGAAGACTTACGGTGAATCGACTTTTTCATAAACACGTGCTTATGAGTGATAAAAGCTTTCACAAGCGGTCGAGATGTGATGGAAGATTTGCCTCAATCTGGTATGCCATCAACGTCTTCAACTGAAGTTAACATCGCAAAAGTGATGGAAATGGTGACTGGAAATCCTCATTCAAGTTTAAGAGAGATAGTCGCTGAACTTTCTGTGTCTCACGAGTCGATCCGTACCATTTTAAATAATCACTTGGGTATGAAACATGTTGCCGCCCGGCTAGTCCCAAAAGACCTGAATTTTCTCCAAAAACTTAATCGCATAAGAGTCGCTGAGGACATGCTAGAAGGAGTCAATTCCAACTCAAAATTCATGAAACACATTTTTACTGGTGACGAGATGTGGTTTTACGAGGTTGACATGCAAACTAGTCAACAAGCTTCGGAGTGGCGCTTTCCAACTGAACCGAAACCAAAAAAACCACACCAAAGTCGATCAAAAGTCAAAGTCATGTTGACCGTTTTTTTTTTACTATCGCGGTGTTGTGCACTCATAGAATTCTTGCCGGAAGTTCAAAAAATATTATTTGAGCGTTATGCAGCGTTTAAGAGAGCAAATTCGATGAAAAAGGCCAGATTTGTGGAAAAAATAATCTTGGATTTCGCACCATGTCAATGCGCCTTCGCACAAAACCATCACAGTGAACGAATGTTTAACCAAAAACTCAACAAACCATCGGGCAACCACCTTATTCACCAGATATGGCTCCAGCCGACTTCTTTCTGTTTTCTAAACTCAAATTACCACGTCGTGGGACCCGTTTTCATTCGGTAGAAGACATAAAGGAGAATTCGCGGCGAGAAGAGAGATTTAAATAATTTTATGAAGGGACGACCTGTGACCACCGCACTTACTCATTGCGTGTAGATACTTCTTCAATTTACTATAAGGTATATAGGTACCTACTCAAAACAACGTGATTTCCCTATTGATACCGTGTGTAAATTGAGCCGTGTGGTAATTCTTGTAGAAAACTGACGCGTCACAGAAAGTGGTCACTCATGCAGTGGTCATGACGACTGATGATGACAACAAGTTCTTTGTGTTGTTTCTTAGAACTATTACTTTCGTAAACAATTATATTTTTTTGAGGCCATTTGTTTTGTTTCTGAGGGACATGGAGTTTGAACCTTATGATGTAGGTACTTAAGGTATTCTTTGTAATATCTGACTAATATTATAAATCTTACTAACGTATTGATGTTTGTTACTCCTTCACGTAAAAAAAAGTGTGTGTGTGTACTTATGTACACGCGTTAGAAGTTATACTTCTTTTTAAAAAAAATATCTGTCGCCTTATCTCAGCCAGCAGTAGATTAAAAATAAAAAACCTAGGCTTGTCAATATCTGACACTAAGCTAACTTCAGGGTGTATGTTGACTAGCTAACTTCATGCTGTTAAATTTAGGTGTCGGTGTGCGCGCGCATCGTAAAAAATTACTCTCATCATTTTTCCCTAACGCGCCATAAGAAGTATAACTTCAAAAAAACTGAATGGATATGGATGAAAAGCACACTATAGTTTATTACCTAGATTAACACATAGACTCTTGGCGGCAGTACGATACCGTGAGTCAATTGCCGAACTCCTCGCGGGCGAGGTCGTGGGAACAAAAGGTAATATTGTTATATTCCGTAATAATATGACTAATTGCTTAGCCACTATCTACACAGTCAAGTGACACGTGTCTTACATCAGCGGTTGCTTATGGAACTATTAAAAGAACTTGTTTAGATCATCAGAGCCCGAGATAAAAGATGGCGAACGTTTTCGATAGTTTATGTCAATCTTACATTTTGACATTCCCGTCGTCGAGCTGATAGTACTGGCTAACATTTTTCACGACATGGCCAGCATTACCAACCGATAAGGCAAAACGAAGAGTTACGATTTTAGCAGTCCATGTGTTTAGGTATGTTTGTTACATTTTCATAATCTACTGTAGCGCCTAAACTACTGAGCCTAGTTTGATGAATAAGGTGTCACTATTCATTACTGTCCGGGTAACATAAGCTTCATTTTATGCAAACTTGATCAATATGGTGGATGCTACATCGAAAAAAGTTAGGGTCGCTGCAATATATTTTTTTAACAAAAACTGCGGTTAAAAATATATAAACAAGACATTGATGTCATTTTTGGTCGGTTTTCAAATAATTTACCAATATGTACTGGAACCGAAAAAAAAACAATTAGATCGTCACATTATTATTATTATGAGCCTGTTGTGTCCCACTGCAGGGCAAAGGCCTCCCTTCCTTTTTTCCATTCTTTTCTGTCTAGAGCTATTTCAGCCCAATCCTTTAGGTAGCAGTCCAGCTCATCGCGCCATCTCCTTCTGGGCCTGCCGCGTCGCCGATTCCTGTTGTTCGACACCCAATCTGTAGCTATTTTCGCCCAATTCTGATGCGACATGCGGCGTATATGCCTACGTCTGCAATTTGTGTTTTGGAACGAAGTATACTGTTCCTTATACGGTCAGTAATGTTGACTCCGAGCATACTTCGTTCCATTGCTCGCTGACAGACAGGTCGTCACATTCGCCACCAATAAAACAAGCGACTCCTAAACATATCGTTGATTCAAAGCTTATCCAAATCGGACTAACACCCAAAGTGTTTGGCAAACAAGTGAGCAAGCTATTAATATACTTGGCCGATTTTAGCGACATGTGGATGCAGTTATAAATGTTATAATTTATAAAAACAGTAATGCTGGTATTAAGCAAGTTGGCAGCTGTCTTTGGCGACGAACAGGTCCGTGGTGAGCCAAATGAGGTAAACGCATTAAATAAATAATCTCAGTCTATTCAATTCATGACTCCACACTATGAATAAGCGTATAAGATATTACTGGACTGATGAATAACATTCTTATACTAATCAGAGACTGACTCTACTGCTGCGAATTAAGACTTGGGTTCGATTACCGGGGCCAGGTAGGACAAAGTGTTATTGAGTTATTTCATCAGTTTCTCAGTAGCAACCCGCAGTATGTGCCCTGTTGGAGTGCTGGTGGTACTTTATGTTTTGTTCGCGCGCTGCCGGCGCCCGAGCGCGCCCCCCGCGCGCGTCTCGCTCTCCTTCCGCCGTCTCGTTCAGAAATGAAGCGAAGGAACGCGCTTATGGGCGCGTTCAACCTACATCTACCCAAACTCCACGCTCGCACAGCCCCTACCTAGTTGCTTGTCCTGTCTGAAACTCTTGCCTCTGGTCTCCCCAAGATTTAGCCCAGCCCCATAACTTGCCGAGTTACACCGTTAACGACAAATGTTAATGTTTATACGCCATTACTGCGGTGTTGTGGCACGACTCGCTATAGGAGCACGCAGGAGGACTAGTCTGCGCATGTTGTAGCTACAGATTTATTAAAAGAAGTTTTCAATAAATGAAAAACTGGCCAAGTGCGAGTCGGACTCGCTGACGAAGGGTTCCGTACCATAAACCGAAAAAAACTCGTTTCTTGTATAGGAGCCCCCTTTAAACATATATATTTTTTAATTTGTTTTTATAGCGGCAACAGAAATAGGTACATCATCTGTGAAAATTTCAACTGTCCAGTTATCGCGGTTTATGTGATACAGCCTGGTGACAGACAGACGGATGGACAGACAGCGAAGTCTTCGTAATAGGGTCCCGTTTTTACCCTTTGGGTACGGAACCCTAAAAACGGGGAAATATATTTGGTATTTGATTGTGAAGCTGGGTTGAAATAAATCGATTTACATTTCTATGACTTGTGGCACAGCTTGGAAGAGGCCCGTGTTCAGTAGTCATGGACTGTTTGATTCTGATTTCTTCAAACAGAGGAAACAACATAATTCTTCATTCAATCAACAAATCTTGAACTATTCATAAAGACGCTTATGAAATCAATATAAGCGGCTTTATAATAATAATAATAATAAAGGACGGGACGGTTGACGTGTGTCGGGCATGCCACCGTCCGGGTGAGTCCATTAGACATATTATTTCTGGTTGTTCTCGTCTGGCTAACGGCGAGTACTTGCACAGGCACAACCAAGTAGCCAGGATTATTCACCAGCAACTTGCCTTGAAATATAAACTTGTGGAATCTGAGGTACCGTACTACAAGTATGTGCCCGACCCAGTTCTCGAGAAAGACCATGTCACGCTGTACTGGGATCGGTCTATCATTACTGACAGGACTATTGTAGCCAATAAGCCTGACATAGTGGTAATAGACCGATCAGCGCGCCGCGTAATGATAATCGATGTCACCATCCGGCATGACGAGAACCTCGTGAAAGCTGAGAAAGAGAAACAAATAAAATACCTCGACTTGGCACACGAGGTTGTCGACATGTGGAATGTGAACTCGGCTATCATTGTGCCGATTGTCGTGACGGCCAATGGCCTTATGGCTAAGAGCCTCGACGACCATCTCTCGAAGCTCGCCTTAGGCGGTTGGATCAAGGGCCTGATTCAGAAGGCAGTACTCCTCGATACGGCTCGCATTGTGAGGAGGTTCCTGTCTCTGGAGCCCTAACCACCGGTAGCTTGGACCCTGTTCCCGACACCGGCGGACCGCTATTTTTTTATATTTTTAAATGTTTTTATATGGTTTGTTTTAAGAAATATTTAAAAATGTTAAAAAATATGTATATATATGAATAAACGGAATAATAATAATAATAAGTGGCTCGGATGTCAAATTGACGTGACAAAAATTTTTTTCATCAAATTCATCTTTTAATATTTTCACAAAATTTTACCAATAAAACGGATTATCTTATAGAAATAATGAAGAAGCGCCAAGCTACAGCAAGCACACCCATCATCTCCGGGCTCGTCGCCGAGCTCCGCCTCGCAGCTGCCGGGATGCGCCACATCCGTGAGCGCCGTGTCACCGGTTGCTGCAGTTGCGTCGAGCTCGAGCGACGAATTTTTCTCCCCGCCGTCGACTCCGCCACCACCACGACGACGAGGAAGAGGACGGCCGCCAGCGGGCTTGGGACCTCGAGGCCAACAGGCCCCGAACAGGGTTCCCGCTGCCGGTGGAAATGTGTCGCGCATGAGATGGACTCAGTCCATGAATGAGAACGTCATGCGCGCATATTATGGGGCTACTGAGGGGGGAAGCAACTTGACTGCGTACCGTGGTCAGATGCTCTCTCTGTTTCAGGTGCTTGAGCCGACTGTCAGCGTATCGGCGCAACGACTGTCGGATCAGGTACGGGTTATCCAGCGTAACCGTATGTTGGATGACAACGTACTTGATCGGCTACGCTCCGAATCACGGAGTAACCAAGTTACGCCTGCTTTGCCAATGATTGCGGTGCAGCTACAAAATGTATCCAGCACTCCGCCGCGATCCGACCGCGATGGTGAAGAGGATGATGACGAAGTTATATCCGTGAGTACCCAGTGCAACACACAATTGAGGAGCGCTTTGGAGGGTGCATTCTGGGAGTACCGTTCCACACCGCCTGAACTTAGACCACGTCTACCTCGTTTGCCTATGCACAAGAAAAACAAGGCGCTGGTGTGTGCTCTAGATTCGCAGCTGTCGAACAGCTTTGACAGCAGCAAAGACCTCGCCGATACCCACTCAATATTGTACTGTGGAGCTGTAGCGGCATGTCGTGTAGCTCATGTCAAGTTTCCAAACAACGACAGAGCTACACGACCAAAATTAGCTGTTCCAGCTTGGCAGTGCAGGATTGAGCGGCGTATCGGTGAGGCTAGAGCACTCATCGGCAAGTTAATCTGCTTCAGGGAGGGCAATACTCGCCCTCGAGTGATGCGCTTTGTGAGGCGGGCGTTCTCGGGAACCGATGTTAGTTATCGCGATTACTTGACCCGCATCACAGAGCGTATCGACTTCCTGAAGCAGAAGATCTGTGCGTGGGCAAGCCGTATTCGTCGGTACAAGAGGCGAGTGGAGCGATACACTCTGAATCGCACATTCCAAAGCGATGAAAGGTGGGTATATAGGGCTTGGGAACGACCGGACCAAGGTGTAACTGACACGCGCCTGCCGGATGATGACGCCATGTGTTCATTCTGGCGCAGCATTTGGTCGGTGCTTGTCACTCACACTGAGGGCGATTGGACCCGGGTGGTTGAAGAAGCGTGTGATCCAATATCAGAAATGGGGGCAATCATCATCAGCCCCCAAGACGTAGCTCGTGCAGTCCGTCCGTTGCCTAACTGGAAATCTCCTGGGCCGGACGGACTGCACAACTTCTGGATCAAGTGGTTCCAAAGATCGCACGCTTGCTTAGCGTCCCAGTTTCAATCAGCCTTAGAGTCAGGGTCGCTGCCCCAGTTCTTGACGACAGGAATTACCCACCTGCTCCATAAATCAGGTAGTACTACGGAGCCCAAAAATTATAGACCAATCACTTGTCTACCGACTGTCTATAAAGTTCTTACATCCATTTTGAGAGCTAAAATCAACCAACATGTTGAGACTAATTCTATCATGTCTGCCTCTCAGAATGGATGTAGGAACGGGTCCCGTGGTACCAAGGAGCTGCTCCTCATTGATATGGCCATTAGCCAACAGGTTCGCCGCTCCCGAAGGGATCTGTCTACATGTTGGATAGATTATAAGAAGGCCTATGATTCTGTGCCTCATACATGGCTCATGAGGGTGCTGGAGTTGTACAAAGTTGATGCAACTCTGCGTACCTTCCTGATGTCATGTATGGGCCACTGGAGAACGGTCCTTCGCTATCCAGGATGTCGACAGATCCAGAGGAACAGCGAACCGATAAGGATCGAGCACGGTATATTCCAGGGCGATAGTCTGAGTCCATTGTGGTTTTGTCTAGCCTTGAACCCACTCAGCATACTGCTGGAGGGTTCAGGTCTAGGCTATCGGTTGAGGAGAGATGGTCAGGTCGTATCTCACCTTCTTTACATGGATGATCTGAAACTCTTTGCCCCCAACAACTTGCAACTGATGGAGCTTCTGAAGGTAACAGAAACTTTCAGTAGCGCCATCAGGATGGAATTTGGTGTGGACAAATGTGCAGTTATGCATGTAAAGCGAGGGGAGATTATGGAATCCGTGGGAACTCAACTCTCGGATTCCATACACCTTAGATCCCTCTCCTCAACGGAAACTTACAAGTATTTGGGTATGTCGGAAGCATTAGGCATCAACACTACCGACATGAAACGATCGTTGAAGGAGCGCTTCTTTGGCTGCCTGAAAAAAGTATTTAATAGTCTTTTATCAGGCGGAAATAAGGTGCGCGCCTTCAACAGTTGGGTCATGCCGGTTTTGATGTTTTCTTTCGGCATACTCAAATGGACTCAGACGGAACTTGATGCCTTGGATAGGAGGGTCCGCGTACTGCTGACCGCAAATCGGATGCATCACCCACGGTCGTCGGTGATGAGACTGTATATCCCACGGAAATGCGGAGGTCGTGGCTTCTTAAATGCTAAGATCCTGCATAACCGTGAGGTATGCAGTCTCAGGGAATACTTCCTAGAAACCGACGTGGGCATGCACCGAGAAGTGGTTTCATTGGACAAGGGCCTCACCCCGCTCTCTCTGGCTAACGAGAGCTGGCGCAAACCTAGAGTATTAGACAATGTACCGTATCTTGGCTGCGATTCGGTGACCTCTTCGGGGAAACCGAAGGTTTTGTCTGTGCAATAATGGACGAAGTTATGATGACGAATAACAATCGGAAATACATATGTCGGGCATGCCACCGTCCGGGAGAATCGATCCGACACATTATTTCTGGGTGTTCTAGTCTAGCTAACGGAGAATACTTGCATAGACACAACCTCGTTGCCAGGATTATCCACCAGCAACTTGCTTTGAAGTATAGCCTTGTGGAATCAGAAGTGCCATACTATAAGTATGCGCCCGACCCAGTTCTCGATAATGGTAATATCACGTTGTATTGGGATCGATCTATCACCACTGACAGGACTATTGTTGCCAATAAGCCTGACATTGTGGTGATAGATCGATTGGAGCGCCGCGCAATGATTGTTGATATAACAGTCCCGCATGACGAGAACCTCGTGAAAGCAGAAAAAGATAAGCAGTTCAAGTATCTAGATCTGGCTCGCGAGGTTGTCGACATGTGGGATGTGAGTACAGCAGTTATTGTGCCGATAGTCGTGTCAGCCAATGGATTAATAGCCAGTAGCCTCGACCAACATCTAAGGAGGCTTTCGCTTGGCAGCTGGATCAAACTCAAACTCAAACTCAAACTCAAAAGCATTTATTTCAATTAGACCCTTACAGGCACTTTTGAATGTCGGAAAAACAAAGAAGGCTAAGCTACAGTCACAGTCACAAGGCATAATAACTTGTGAAAGTACTGTAGTTGCCCATTCCAAAGCGTAGATCTCTATGGAGAAGAATGGGCAAGAAACTCCATGGACACTCTTTTCAATCAAAATATTATTACAAAATCTTGGTTACATCATTCATGTTGAGATTATACATGTATGTGAGAACGATGTAAAGAGGCGTGCGAATTAAGAGCGTCCAGAGTAACAGAATAAATCAACAATAATTTAAAAATAAAGTACTTAATTAAAATAAACCGTGACAGCTAAGAGATGACCAGTCCCATCTGACAGCGCCCGTTCACGAACATAACGCATGGATCAGTGCCATTCAACTCAACCATTTTGAAGGGAACCAAATGACCCGACACACCCGCCACCATCAGCAAGACATTCGAGTGAGCATGACATTCTCTCAACTGCCAGGGCACATTCAAGTCAATGAAAGATAGCTAAATGTAAACGGTAGCTTTTCAATACATAGTACTCACATATGTGCTATGCAATTATATAATACTAAAAGAAGGAATCTATACAATGCAAGGATATTTTTACAATCTTCTGCAGCTTCCACAATATTTATCATGGTAATCAATTAATTTGCTCCTATGGTTGTGGAGCAGGACCAGCATTGAGCCAAGCATTTTTATCATCAATGTAATCTCCCAACTTATAATATGCTTGCCTACATAGTGTGCGTTTTATACAAGATTTAAATTTCGTCTCATTCAGTTGTAGAATGTGGGGAGGTATTTTATTGTAACATTTTAAACAGTACCCCATGAAAGATGAGTCTACTTTAGCTAGCCTGAAACCTGGCTGAACTATAGTTGGTCCCTATTTCTAGTCTTATAGTGGTGTCTGTCACCTCTTTTACTAAATAAATGCAGATTTTTTCTAACGTACATGATGTTTTCATAAATGTACAAGGTACTGTCATGATGTTAATTTCTTTAAACAGTTCCCTTAGAGAATCGCGTCTACGTAGATCATAAATGGCTCTGATGGCTCTTTTCTGCAGAATAAATATAGACTCGATGTCTGCAGCCCGTCCCCATAGTAAAATACCGTATGTCATAATACTATGAAAATAACTAAAATACACTAGCCTCGCGGTATCTACATCAGTAAATTGACGGATTTTTCTAACAGCTTATGCTGCCGAACTCAGCCGTCCTGCAAGAGATGTTAAATGGGGACCCCATTGTAGCCTTGAGTCAAGCGTGATTCCCAAGAAAACAGTTTTATCGACAAATTCTAGTTTCTCTTGATTTAATATTATGTCACAATCACTACTTCTGACATTTGGTAGAGCAAATCTTATGCACTTAGTTTTTTTCCCATTTAGTACTAAATTATTTGCGGTAAACCAATTATGGACCAGCAGTAGGGCGTTATTTACATCGTCAAGATCCGCGGCACGTCTGTTTATCCTAAATATCAAAGAAGTATCGTCAGCAAACAATACCATTTGCGGTTGGTTGTTAAATAAATGGGGTAGGTCATTAATATATACTAAAAAGAGGAAAGGACCCGAACCTTGTGGAACACCCATTTTTACTCTTAAACCTTTTGAATTGACACCATTTACTTGTACTTGCTGCTGTCTATCATTCAAATACGATTTTACTAATCTGAGTGCAGATTTACCTAAACCGTAATGCTCAAGTTTCATGAGCAGGGTCTCGTGATTTACGCAATCAAATGCCTTCGAAAGGTCACAGAAGATTCCAATGGCATCTTGTGCCTCTTCCCACGCAGCAAATATGTGTTTTAATAAAGTAACACCGGCGTCAGTTGTACAACGTCCCTTAGTGAAACCATACTGTTGCTCGTGTAAGATCTTATTGGTATATATCCGTGTTGCCAGTTTTTAGCAAAGTGTTTGAAAAGATAATGCTCAATCTTTTCAAACACTTTGCTAAAAACTGGCAACACGGATACGGGCCTAAAGTTATTGGTGTCTGTACTGTCAGCTGTTGTTTTTAGGTTAAATACCGGTAATGTCGTATAGGTAACCGAATACTTTATTTAACTTTCAGGAAATCAATTTTCCTGAGTATTTACACATTAAAAATACGTTATCACATTAAATTACACCTTAATTACTAATTAAATTTAATTTTAAAATACGGAACGAAAATTTCACATGTCACTCGGGCAGTGTTGCCACTTTTTTTTTCAAGAGCTTGATTCAAGCTAGATTCAAAGATCAAGGGCTTGATTCAGAAAGCAGTACTTCTGGACACGGCGCGTATTGTCAGGAGGTTCCTCTCTCAACAGCCCTGACCACCGGTAGCTCGGACCCTGTTCCCAATGCTGGTGGGCCACTATTTTTTATATTTTTAAATGTTTTTTTATGTAGTTTTATATTCAAATATTTAAAAAACTTTCTGCGAAAAAAAACCGACTTCCAAAAAAAGCACAAAAAATAACTTAAATAACTTTTTTTAAATTACTTTCGGAAGTCGGTGACTTTGTTTGTTTCATTGTAATTTTTGTCACCGACTTCCGAAAGTAATTTAAAAAAAGTCATTTAAGTTTTTTTTTTGTGCTTTTTTTGAAAGTCGGTCTTTTTTCGCAAAAAGTTTTTATTTTACCCTTTTTAGTTATAGACTTTTTAGCATACCACACAAATTCTAATCATGAATTAATTTTTATATTGTAACCAGAACTTTAAGGAAGTACTCGTCAAGACGAATCAAACGAGTCCAAACTCGATGGGGTTGTCGTTTTATAGCGGAGTTCTTAAGGCGACCTTACAGCTCCATCACCAGACCCTGGATACTATTTAAAGACAAACTACTCATTAAGACGAATCAAACGAGCCCAAACTCGATGCGGTTACGTCGTTTTATCACGGAGATCCTATGGCCACCTTCAAGCTCCATCATCAGACCCTGGATACTATCTAAAGACAAACAACTTATTTAGACGAATCAAACTTAGCCCTAACTCGATGCGTTTATGTCGTTTTATCACGCAGATCCTATGGCCACCTTACAGCTCCATCATCAGACCCTGGATACCATCTATAGACAAAGTACTCGTCAAGACGAATCACACGAGCCCAAACTCGATGGGGTTATGTCGTTTCATAACGGATTTCCTAAGGCCGCCGTCCAGCTCCATCATCAGATCAGCTCCATGTCATCGATATATTGTACTATCACGCGATATACATAAGTGTGCAAATTTTTAATTCAATCGGAAATCTGGAAGTGTGTCAAATTAAACACGTAAAACTTCAGGCGTCGTCGCGTGATATAGCAATTAACGTGAAAACATACCAAATGACTGAACCGATTTTGATGACATGTCTATGGGACCAATCGGGAAGTATATGCTTTCACATAAAAGAAGAATTTTTGAAATCGGTTAAGAAACGACGGAGATATGAGGTAACAAACACAAAAAAAAAAAAAAGTTTTTTTGTGTTTATAAATGGTTCAAGTTAGTATAGTTGCCGTAATCGCCATGTTTAGCAAATAGTTCGGTGACCGCAAAATGCAGCATCCTGAATGTATTTCTTCTGTTTGAAGTTAGTTAAACAAAATGAAAAGTCATCTGTTAGAATTAGATTGAGAAAACCCCAAACCGCTAGACCTTCGCAACCTCCGAGTGTTCTCTCTAGCTAGGTAGAACAAGTGGTGGAGCCCCATCCACAACAACAGACCTGTCTGGTGAGTCGGAAAACAAGCAATGAAAACTTTTGAAACAAACACATTCTGTTACATAACGAGTTTGACGTAACAACACAGTAATAAATCCAGCAATGGAAAATAAAAGTTGCGCACAAACTGGTGTCGTTGGAACCGTGTCCAATAAATATTGCTCGACACTTCGGTAGATGAGCTTAACGGCCGCCGGCGGCACCCGGCCGGGCTCAGAGTGAACCTGAGACGATGGCGGCACACACGGGCGACTAATCTGTGGATGTAGGCCTAGACAGGCCGTAGATAGGTACGCGTATTGATGTAGTGTACGTATGACGGCAAGTGTACAGCCTTGGATGGTAGACTGATTAATCCTTACAATAGATGGCTATGGATTTGTATTAGTCTGATGAAGTGGTCATCATCTGCCTGCCTTTTTTCCAAATATGTTGTGGTCGGCTTCCAGTCTAAGTAGATGCAGGTGAACACCAGTATTGCATTAGCCTTATGAATGCTGACAGATTCCTGGTCTCTCTTCGGTCGCGTCGGGTAATATTACCGTCCCATCGGACTTAGAGAGAATGGGATAAAAGATTGCACCTGTGTCTACGCACACCCTCGTACACCATAAAACTTCCTGCGTCGATGACTGGTCTTCGCCGAGATTAGCCGCCGTGACTGAAAACGGTCATGAGGACATAATAGTGACAATGTCAATAGATTACATTTTTTTTTACGATTTCGCGTTTGGTCCCATTAAAATTTTAAGTACGGTGGGCTTCATCAATTGGGTACCCAAGTTGGGAACGTAGGTGCTTTCAAAGGGGTACCCACATCGTGAAGCTGACACTCTCCAGTACAATAGCCCCATTTCAGATATTCAGTTATCTCAACTACACATTGAAGTACACTGATCGTCACGGACATATTCTGACTTGTTGCGCGACACGTAATCGTTGGTCTGCACCTCTCCGCTGTCGTATCAAATTGTTCTTCGCTTGTCGTATTATCGATATCAGTCCGGGACGTGTCAACGTGTCGGGAGCAATCTCTCCCAAAGGCCGAGTCTTCCAATCACTGTTGTGTTTCCTTTATAAGAGCACTGTGTACGAGGGCGAGGTGAGAGGTGGGACGGTGAGCTCTTTCGATGTGTTCTGTCACTTCTTGTTTGTGTTAATAAGAGAGCGTATGCATATTAGAATGCTTGGGGTTTGTGGCTGAATTATAACTTCTGCACGGGTCAATCTTCAATGGCCGATGCTGCTCCATGTAAAATACTAGTATTAATAATATAATAATACAATATATGTTTTCCCAAAATAATAATGATAAATCATTTATTGGCATAAACAAGTAATTTACATGGTTGTAAATCACTGGTGCCTGTGGTAGGTAGTAAAACACCTGTATTACAGGTCACCAAAATATTAAACTGCATCCGGTTAGACAAGAAACAAGGCAGATGATAATCCTGCCAGGGCTGCGGGACTGTTCGAAAGAGAAACCGCGGCCCTGGAACACAAAAGGCAAGGAAGGAACATGGATGGGTTTTAGTCAGTATAAGTCTGAAACTCCCTTTCTCTCTGCCCGAAGCGGTCATTTGATGATATCGCATCCGAAAAAAAAAAAAAGGCGAAGATGATAATTATGGAATGCCATTATTATTTATTTTTGTTTTATAAGTCGACGTCAGCATTGTCGCTGGTATCTCTATGGTATCTCGTTTTATTTCAATTTAGAAAGGTAAACGTATAAAGTATTCGCTACGTTAACGTAAAGTCGCGAAATCGCTTCACTGATATTGAGTCTCGAGAGATTTCTCCACGGAAATGTTATCACATATCCGATATTCGACGAACTTTATATCCGAAGTTATAACTCCAAAAGACGGTCTACCTCCTTATGTTGACGAATGTTAAGGTGCCTATTCATACAATATAGGTATACAATTCTGCCACATATAGGTTTTATGATATTACAATTCTGCAACAATTCTATAGGAAACAACACTACACTACACAACACAAACAACACTACACTATACAACAGAATAATTTCCCAGAAATTAAGAACCAAGGCCCTTGTCAAAACTTTAAATTAGTGGTTATTTATGGGGATAAATATAATGACCACCAAAAATAACTCTGTAATTTTCATAAACCATTCAGAAGTAGGAGCCCCGCGAAGTGGAGCTCGGATGCAAGAGCATAACAGTTCAGAAGTAGGAGCCCCGCGAAGTGGGGCTCGGATGCAAGAGCATAACAGTTCAGAAGTAGGAGCTCCGCGAAGTGGGGCTCGGATGCAAGAGCATAACAGTTCAGAAGTAGGAGCTCCGCGAAGTGGGGCTCGGATGCAAGAGCATAACAGTTCAGAAGTAGGAGCCCCGCGAAGTGGGGCTCGGATGCAAGAGCATAACAGTTCAGAAGTAGGAGCCCCGCGAAGTGGGGCTCGGATGCAAGAGCATAACAGTTCAGAAGTAGGAGCTCCGCGAAGTGGGGCTCGGATGCAAGAGCATAACAGTTCAGAAGTAGGAGCCCCGCGAAGTGGGGCTCGGATGCAAGAGCATAACAGTTCAGAAGTAGGAGCCCCGCGAAGTGGGGCTCGGATGCAAGAGCATAACAGTTCAAAAGTAGGAGCCCCGCGAAGTGGGGCTCGGATGCAAGAGCATAACAGTTCAGAAGTAGGAGCCCCGCGAAGTGGGGCTCGGATGCAAGAGCATAACAGTTCAGAAGTAGGAGCCCCGCGAAGTGGGGCTCGGATGCAAGAGCATAACAGTTCAGAAGTAGGAGCCCCGCGAAGTGGGGCTCGGATGCAAGAGCATTACAGTTCAGAAGTAGGAGCCCCGCGAAGTGGGGCTCGGATGCAAGAGCATAACAGTTCAGAAGTAGGAGCCCCGCGAAGTGGGGCTCGGATGCAAGAGCATAACAGTTCAGAAGTAGGAGCCCCGCGAAGTGGGGCTCGGATGCAAGAGCATAACAGTTCAGAAGTAGGAGCTCCGCGAAGTGGGGCTCGGATGCAAGAGCATAACCAGACCACCAGAAATTTAACTAAATTTCTGTTGGTCATTAAATATGTATTTTTGGTTTTAATTTCACGCTAAAATGGGGATCTAATTTTGGTGATCATTTACTATTTTTGGCAATCAGAAATGATGTTTTTGCCGTTACATTTTACTAAATCTGGTGGTTGGTTAAACATAAGCCGTTCTTATTAACTTCCTTATAATTTGTTAAATCCAATACAATATGATAAGTTGATAATTCATCGATAGCTCTCTTAAATTATTTAAAACATGGCACATAGCCACCAATCCACCATTTTTGAAGTTTCAATTTTATTGATTAGACGAAACAAGGTAATTATAAGATGCTTTGCGCCATATCAGTGACTATTATTTGAATATGCTTATTATACCCAGAATTGGGTTTTCTTACAGCAAACCTTACTTCGATTGCGAGATTTCAGTAAGACAAGACAATGACGATCGAGTTCGTGGAATGTGAGTGAATATTGCTAACAGGTCTGCCTATCCCTGCGGGGTCGTCGGCGTGGTATATTAATGATTTAATCAGTACAAAAGCAGAGCTAGTACTTTTGAACTCGTTTAGGTTAATGATGGTGACCCACTATAGCGTTGGATGATAAGCGCTACATATATCCTAGGATATGGATATTTTATTATAGCTGGAAACTTCAATTCAGATAGCAAGAGATGAGTAAATCTTCCGTCGGGCTGTGTGTGAGTGAGTCCATCAATTTACTATAATTAATGTTATTAAATATAACAGGAAATTGAGTTCTAGACGAATGAACCTGTTCATTTCACAATGTGAAGTTTGACCACTACCACCACCTACAAGGTTGGACACGAGGATAAAGTATGAGAATTAATTAATTAAATTCTGATGTCATAATTTTGTATGTTATGTAAATCAATTGGTTATGAAATTCTTTGGATCTGTCTTAATCTTTAGCTTGAGCTCACCGCGCCTTTTTAACTTCTATGTTAACGCTCTGATTGGGGAGCTCAGCAGAACTGGAGTCGGATATTCCATAGATGGTCAATATCAGTTATGCGGATGATATGGTCCTGCTGAGTCCGCTGGTTAGAGCGTTGCAGTCATTAGTGGACCTTAGTGAGAGGTACGCGGAGGCCCATGGCCGCATGTATAATTCAAGCAAGAGTTGGCTTCTTGTTTTCAAGTCTGGGAACGTACCTCAATACATTCTTCCACTGATACTTCGGGGAGTGGCTTTGAATCGAGTAAAAAAGTTCAAGTACTTGGGGTACGGGGTCACCGAGGACCTCTCAATGCGTTGCAACATGATTGCCCGTAGGTTTGCAAGGTGTACAAAGGAAGTTAAGGAACTATTCAAAGCGTACTGCCAGACTTTTTGTAGAACTTACACAATAAGTTGATTAGAGCCCACACCGAAGATAATCCACAGTTAGTTTTGAACTTTAACTGTTGACATTAGATGAGTTTAACTGAAGATTAAAAGACTTATTAGCTTTATATTTTTACAAGATATTCGGAAATATTACAGATGAATTAACACTCAGAGGCATATTTATATCTTATCAATCACATTTTATCAATTTCTTCAAAATTCTATCGTATTTTAATTAATTTTGTTATAACATTACATTAGGTGAACCTTTACGAAAAAAATAACATACCTATGTTATAAAATGGTTTAACCAAGACAAAAAATTAAAAAAAAAACCAGTGTGTGTACTTATTATGCACGCAGAAGTTATACTTCTTTGGCGTTTTAGTTTTATAAACTAAAATGTTGACTACAGGGTGTATGATGACTAGCTAACTTCAGGGTGTCGGTTTTTCGTGACGTTTTGAATTTACTCTTATCATTTTTCCGTAACGCGCCAAAAGAAGTATAACTTCAAAAAATGAGAATATGCAGTCTTCTTACAAAAAATAAAGATGAGAAAAATGTTATTAAAAAAAGTGGGCTCTAAATGTAAATGATCGGATTATTAATGTGTATTTCCTTCTCTGGCCCTAATGACCTCTTGCAACCGATTTGAAAGCCCGTCCATTATGTCTTGGATGTCGCTTTGGGGAAAGTTCTCCCAATCCTCAACAGCTGCAGTTTTTAGCTTACTGGTCGTAGGAGCTGGTGTACGACTGCGAATCCATCTTTTGAGGATGTCCCATACATGCTCTATGGGGTTCAGGTCAGGACTCCGAGCTGGCCCTGGTAACCGCTGAATATTGACGGCGTCCAAGTAATCGGTGACAACTCTCGCGGTGTTTGCAGGACCGTTGTCGTGTATTAAAACAAAATATCGCCAATGAATTGTGCAAACGGAATCACATGTGGTTCTTGGACTTTTGACACGTACCTGGAAGCATTTACGCTGCCTCTATCGAAGACGACCAACTCTGTACGGGTCACCCCGCACAGAGTTGGTCGTCTATACACTGGCTGAGGTCCATCAGGACCTCGTAAAGCGATTTTTGATTCAACAGAGAAGAGAACTGCCTTCCATTGTTCGGAAATCCAATTTAAATGTTCTCTAGTAAATCTAAATGTCGCTCTTCTGTGAGTTGCGGTCAGTTCTGGGACTCGAACTGGTCGAAATGCTCCCAAATCCCTTTCTGCTAACTTTTTTCTTATTTTTCTTAGGCTCACACTTGCATTTCGTACCTGAAACAAGCGGTTACGAGCCTCAGAAGCCGTTGTGAACCGATTTCGAAGAACGTTTGAGACGATGTAACGTTTATCTCTCTCTTATGTACACCTTCTACGACCTTGCCCAGGCCTTCTTGTGTAAGAACTGGTATATCTGTAACCTCCGGGTAGCATCTTGTATAGTGGTACGTGGATATCCAAGCATTCGTCCAATCCGACGATCCGACACAGCGTCTGCAAGTGCCACAGTCCTGGCTGCTCTAGCTGCGTCCAGAGGCTTTTTTTTTGGTGTAAATCAAATCACAGTACCCCAACACCTCGGTTTTGTTAGAAGAAATGGTATCACAACGTTTTAAAAGAAATGTATCCTTCACACAAAACGAGCGCCGAGAATGTCAAAGTTCGACTAAACTGATTATTGTTGAATAAAGACCACAGAAGTAAACAAAACGTGGATATGATTGTTAATGATAAGAAATAGAATTGAATAGAAATGCTTTATTTGCCAATAATGCAAGAAAGAGGCTGAATATTTATCTTTAAGTAGAATAACTAAGTTTGGGGTTCCGCAAGGTAGTGTACTAGGGCGATTATTATTTCTGCTATACATTACCGATCTACCGCGTCAAATTCATCATCCAATGACATTATTTGTGGATGACAGCACAGCTATAAATGAATTCATAGATAAAACGGAATACAAAAAAGATATAAACGACACCCTTAAAACTATAATAATTGGCTTAGTAAAAATAATCTAGTGATAAATCTAAACAAAACACCAGTCTAAGTAGTAGAATACATGCTACCAGCGGCTAGAGCTAGAAAATATGATAATTAAATATGATGACCAAAAACGTAAATAAAACTACAGTAACAAAATTCCTAGGAGTACATATCGACAATAAATTGACAGGGAAATATCAAGCTGAAAACTTGTGTAATAAATTGAGTTGAGTGGCTTAAAGTATTCTATAAACTTTCAAAAAAAGTTAACTTAAATACATTAGTGACAGCATATCATGGTTTAGTCACTACCTCACTAAGATTTGGTATCATTTTTGGGGAAACTGCAGTGAGAGAGAAAGAATATTTAGGGTCCAAAATGTTAGCTTCGATCTATGACAGGTAACACGAGAGAAAGCTGTCCACCTGTTTTTAAATCTCTAAGAATACTTACATTGCCATCGTTGTATATACTAGAAGTTGCCCTATTCGTTAGAACAACCAAGCGCCTGTTTACGTCAGTATAGTGGATCAAAGACAACGCTCAGGACCAATAAGGTCACAATATAAAGATCTACTTTCTTTACACAGGCTGTTACCAAACGTCTTTACTTAAAAACAATATTTTAACCTAGCGACATTTTCAGCTCTTAGTGACATTTCTTTTTTTTACTTTTTATTGCAATTCTAATGTTATTTAATTTTTTTGACATTTTATTTACATTTGTAATTGAATTTGTTAATTGAATTTTCTGTCATTTTAAACTTAATTTATTGACATTTTGTAGTTTTAATATATTGAGATTTTAAAGTTTAATTTATTGACATACAAATGTTAATAAAAGCAAATTTTTAATATAATATTGACATTTGTAGTTTGAGTTAATGACAATTTAAATTATTGGCATTGTCCAGACGCCAGCAGGGCAACCTTCCCGAAACTGTCAAATTTTCCCAACCAACCATGAACCTAATGTTTCAGAGCTAAAGTTGAAAATCTATTAAAGAAATTTGATAAATTGTGGTAGCTTGATGTGCTGGCGTCTGTACCTAATTCCAAATGTTTTGAATAATATGAGTAACTTTAATAATTATAGTAAGGTTGCTTAGTGAATGCAATGCTTTCGTTATGTCTTCTTTTTGTTTGTTTTGTAAATGTACCTATTATGACGCATCCACACAGGCTACCTTAAAAAAAGCAGCAGGTAAAAGACACGCGTGCCGGCGGCCAGGCCGCCGGGTAAGCCGCCTGCCGTGCCGCTCGGCATGTGTGGATGCGCCATTATGTTAAGTAATTTTGCATGCTGTAAGGCACCAAGTATCGGAACGCTCATCAAAATTACCATCATATTCTGTATACCTACATTATTGGAAAATAAATGATTTTTATTTATATAGAAGATAGGACTTCCTGCTTTTGCGGATTGCATTAGAAAACTAATTATGTACAAGGTGATCTGTAGTTCGATCCATTTCTTAAACTTTCTAGAACTGATTTGCAAATTGCTTCATGCTGTATTCCAGAAATAAAAGTATAAATAAATATGACTAAAGCTGGGAGCAGTGCGCGCGCCACTCTAGTCTCAGAGCAACCAAAGTGAAAACATTTCGCCACTCGGACAGTTCGCTGAAAGTATCCGATGCGGCGACGGCCGAAACATTCCGACTCCTTGATGTTTTGTTAGTTACAAACATTCCACAATCGCTACAGAATTCCAATTAGTATCGAGTCTACCAATCTGGCACTAGATCTGTTTCATTCAAATTGAGGACTGGGTGTCGCTAAATCTAAACTATTGTCCATCGTCGTCCATTGTGGACGGAGCCAGCTACACATAATGGCCGCAGATGGTCGCACCTTGTGACTTCTGGAGCGCGGCGAATAAATGATGGCGGCTGTTCTTATTCTTTTTACGTTAAAAGCAATTTGATTGATTATGATGAGTGACTCGTGGAAAGTTTAGGAAGCTCGTAATATTGTCTTTGACCCAGAAAAACCCTGTACTCGTACAGAGAACATGAATCCGTTATGCGAGCTCATCGCGTTAACTCAATCATAATACCTAGTAAATGAGCAGAATTTCTCGGAATTTATTCTGAGGAAACTTAGACAGACTAAATGGCGCATGTGTTGACCTTCTAACTCAATGATTGTTCAAAACTTACCTAGACTACTTAGACTGCATTTTCTATATCATACTCATTCCACCATTTTTTAAATTTCAAACTTGGACACACCATATGAATACAGTATAGGTGTTCGTTCACTACACATTGCAATGTAAAAGTAACAGTAGTTTGTATCTATAGTATCTATAGGCCGGTCTTCTGGATGAATGCTAGAGGTTGGATACCACCGGCGCCACATACCTAATGCCGTGACTGAGCTGAACGGGAGCCGCTATCTGCCTCATTAACCTGTTACAAGAGACGCTAGAACATCAACTAGTTTCGTTTTCTTTGTATAATGCTGAATAGCACTGAACACGTATGAAACTGGGACAATACTTTAAGGAACGTGTAGTACTCATGAAAATGAACAAGTATTACAATTAGAATGGGACCGACCATGAAGTCGCGAAATTATATTAGATGCGCCACATATCTCATCACGCAACTCGACAAATTATATTAGATGCGCCACACATCTCATCACGCAACTCGACAAATTATATTAGATGCGCCACACATCTCATCACGCAACTCGACAAATTATATAAGATGCGCCACACATCTCATCACGCAACTCGAGAAATTATATTAGATGCGCCACACATCTCATCACGCAACTCGAGAAATTATATTAGATGCGCCACAGATCTCATCACGCAACTCGACAAATTAACCCCATAGTAAAAGTTTCTCATATTTACTTCATTCCCTTAAACACTTCATTTTCATGGGTACTACACTCCCTTAAAGTATGTCCCTCGTTTAACCTGACACACTGTATAATAAGAATTCTGTGTTTCTGCAGTACATAACTGGCTCCCCTCCCCGGAGGGCCTACTAAAGAAATCAGAGTTATACCCACAATCAACATGCCAACAGAAAAGTTTCAGTAGCCTAGCTTAGGGGACAGGGTTGAAACTATTGTACTTAATTATTATTTACCTATGCTAAACTAAAAACTTTAATCTCTATACAGTGCAATGTACTTTAACTTTTGTGGTAAATAAATGATTTATTATTATTATTATTCCTTTATTCATTTTTATCCTTAATTACATTTTTAAATATTTTACTAACAAAAATTACAATATAAAAAAACATTAAAAAAATATAAAAAATAGTAGCCCACCGGTATCGGGAACAGGGTCCAAGCTACCGGCGGTCAGGGCTCCAGAGAGAGGAACCTCCTAACAATACGAGCCGTGTCTAGGAGTACCGCTTTCTGAATCAAGCCCTTGTTCCAGCTGCCTAACGAGAGCTTTCTCAGGTGTTGATCGAGGCTCTTGGCAATTAAGCCATGGGCTGATACGACTACCGGCACAATGATTGCTGAGTCTACATCCCACATGTCGACAACCTCGCGAGCTAAGTCAGAATACTTGATTTGTTTATCGCTTAGTAGTACCGCTTTCTGAATCAAGCCCTTGATCCAGCTTCCTAACGAGAGCCTTCTCAGGTGTCACTATATCAGGCTTATTGGCTACAATAGTCCTGTCAGTCATGATGGATTGATCCCAGTACAGTGTGATATTGCCATTATCGAGAACTGGATCAGGCACATACCTATAGTACGGCATTTCCGATTCAAGTTACTGATGGATAATCCTGGCCACAAGGTTGTGTCTATGCAAGTACTCTCCGTTAGCCAAACGAGAACACCCGGAGATAATGTGACGGATTGATTCGCCTGGACGGTGGCATGCCCGACATATATGTCAACCGTGCCGTCCTTCACAATACATTTCCGGTAGTTATTCGTCATCATAACTTTATCCATAATTGCACAGAAAAAACCTTAGGTTGCTCCAAAGAGGTCTCCGGAACGTTGCCAGGCTACGGACACTGATAAGTCTACATCGGGCCCATGCAGGGCCCGGAAAAAGCTTCCGTGGAGCTCCTTACTCTGCCATACCTCCCTGCGGTCGTTAGTGTCAAGCACTACAGGTTTGCGCCAGTTCTCTTTAGCCAAGGGAGCGGGGTGAGGCCCTTGTCCACCGCTACCACATCTCGATGCATCCCCACGTCAGTTTCTAGGAAATATTCCCTGAGACTGCATATCTCGCGATTGTGAAGAGTCTTAGCGTTTAAAAAGCCTCGACCCCCACACTTCCGCGGGATATACAGTCTCATAACCGAAGAACGTGGGAGATGCATTCGAGATGACCTCAACAATTGACGGACCTTCACATCCAAGGCGTCTAGTTCTGTTTGAGTCCATTTGAGTATGCCGAAAGAGTACATCAAAACCGGCATGACCCAACCGTTCAAGGCACGCACCTTATTTCCGTCTAATAAAAGACTATTAAATACTTTTTTCAGGCGGCCAAAGAAGCGCTCCTTCAACGATTGCTTCATGTCAGCAACATTGATAACCAGCGCTTCCAACATTCCAAATACTTATAGGTTTCGGTTGCTGAGAAGGATCTCAGATTTATGGAATCCGTGAGCTGGGTTCCCACAGATTCCACAATCTCCCCTCGCTTTACATGCATGACCGCACATTTGTCCACAC
Organism: Lycophotia porphyrea; assembly: GCA_950005105.1. NCBI lineage: Eukaryota > Metazoa > Arthropoda > Insecta > Lepidoptera > Noctuidae > Lycophotia > Lycophotia porphyrea. The sequence goes on from OX465406.1 coordinate 15,731,836, forward strand.
CAAATTCCATCCTGATAGCACTAGTGAAAGTTTCAGTTACCTTCAGTAGCTCCATCAGTTGCAAATCGTTGGGGGCAAAGAGTTTAAGGTCATCCATGTAAAGGAGGTGAGATATAACTTGACCACCTCTCTTCAATATAGCCTAGCTCTGAATCCTCCGGCAGCGTGCTAAGAGGATTCAAAGCTAAGCAGAACCAAAGTGGACTCAAACTATCGCCCTGAAATATTCCTCGCTCTGTCCTTATCGGCTCGCTATTCCTCTGGATTTGCCGACATCCTAGCGAAGAACTGTCCATATAGCGAAAAACTGTCCTCCATTGCCCCATACACGACATCAGGAAGGTGCGCAGATTTGTATCTACTTTATACAACTCTAGCACCCTCATAAGCCATGTATGGGGCACCGAGTCATAGGCCTTGTTATAGTCTATCCAACATGTCGACAGATCCTTTCAGGAACGGCGAACCTGTTGACTAATGGCCATATGAATGAGGAGAGCTCCTTAGTACTGCGGGACCCGTTCCTACATCCATTTTGAGAAGCGGACATAACAGAATTTCCGTCAATATGTTTAGTGATTTTAGCTCTCAAAATGGAGGTAAGAACTTTATAGACCGTCGGGAGACACGTAATAGGTCTATATTTTTTGGGTTCCGCCGTACTACCCGATTTATGGAGCAGGTGGGTTATTCCAGTCGTTAGGAACTCGGGAAGCGACCCTGACTCTAAGGCTGACTGGAATAGGGTCGCCAAGCGAGCGTGCGACCTTTGGATCCACTTAATCCAAAAGTTGTGCAGCCCGTCCGGCCCTGGAGATTTCCAATTAGGTAACGGACGGACTGCACGAGCTACATCTTGGGGGCTGATAGAGATTACCCCCATTTCTGGTATTGGCTCGCACGCTCGCTCGACCTCCCGAGTCCATTCACCCTCGGTATGACTGACAGGTACCGACCAGATGCTGCGCCAGAAAGACCACATAGCGTCTTCATCCGGTAGGCACGTGTCAGACACACCTTGATCGGGTCGCTCCCATGCTCTGCGATTCTGAGTGTATCGTTCCACCCGCCGCTTATACCTACGAATACGGTTTGCCCATGCATACACTTTCTGCTTCAGGATGTCGATGAGCACCTAAACTGGACACTAGACGATTGGTCTAGGGTAATGTTCACGGACGACTCTAAATTCATGCTTTATAAGCATGATGGTAGGTAGTTGGTGTACAGAAGACCAGGGGAGCGCTTCCATCAAGCGTGTGTGGAGAAAAAGACCGGCATGGCATATTAATGCATGATAATGCGCGTCCCCATACCGCCAGAATTGTACATGACTACCTTGAAGAGGTCCGTATCGAACTCATGCAGTGGCCAGCGCGAAGCCCGGACCTAAACCCCATCGAGCACGCCTGGGACGAGCTTCAGAGATGCGTGAAAGGTCGAAACCCCCCACCAATCACGCTTCCCGAGCTCAAACAAGCACTGGTGGAGGAATGGGAAGGTATTCCTCAGCACCGGCTCCGAAATTTGGTGTACAGCATGCCTAATCGCCTGGAAGCTGTCAGAAGAGCTCGTGGAGGCAATACAAAGTATTAAATGAAGAAAGTGATGAAAAACAGCAAAAAAGCAATCATAAAAGTATTGTAATGTAATCTTAAGAAAAATATGACTACTTTAGTTTTTTTTTTAATTTGGAGATTAATATTGTGGGTGCAACTAAGTTTTATGTTATTTTTTATCTGTATAATTAAATTCTCAATTGAACAGTCTTCGTTTCATTAGGATGGCATATGTAGTTCGCGGAGATATTCGGGTTTATGTGACTGACCCGTTATTTTTGGAACCGAGTGTAGCATAAAATGATAAAAATATGGGTCCGTTTTGCTGATTTTGTTAAAATGTAATTACTATTATATTTAAGGTGGTGGAGAGGTGGTATGAAACTGATTAAAATATATCTTTACGATGTAAAAAGCGGAAAATTTCAGAATATGATTTCACCGACGTGTTGACAGCAGTTATTATTATAATTATTAGTAAACAGACTGACGTCACCATTAAATAACAAATCCATTACCATAGAGCGTACCTACCCGTACCCTACCACAACAAGCTGCTTGTTTACACAGTGCAGTTGCATACAGTGTTGACGCCATGCACCATTCGGCGCGGGCGTGGGACGACACTGTTCACCGACGACCCTACGGCTAGCGGCTGTCGGTTAGCCGCAATGGTACCGTTTCGAGTTCAGTGCGGCGCGCTATCCCCAAGCTGTTTGTAAACAAATTATGTTTTATAGTGATCCATATAATTGTGTTGTAGCGTTTGTTTTTCAGTTATTGTGTCTTTTATACTAATTCTAAGGTTGACTCTACCCGGCATGCTCGATCATGATCGTCGGTGGTTTTAGCAAAATCACAATATTATTACACCAGGATTTCCCGTAGGGTCAGGTTGAGGTGTAGGTACTTGTAATAGGTTCGCCCTCATGTCGACAGTGATGTTTAAGCCCCATGTAATAAAGGGCGAGCCTATTGCAACCAACTGAGCACAAATCCAGACTTCCTTTTGCCTCACACTAGGATTTTCTCCTGTATCGTGGGTGCGTTTACAAACAATAAAACTCACATACACAAACAGCCAGACCCGGAACAACTATTTGTAGGCCATACAAATAAATGTTCCGTGCGGGGATCGAACCCGCGACACGCAGCACAGCAGTCAATCGCTCAGCCACTGCGCCGACCGTGCCGTCAAACTCGACTCGTCGAATTTGATATAAATAATATAAAATTACCAGTAACACTCAACAGTAGCGCATACGACCACTAGACCAACCACCTTACCAGTAACACTCAATGGTACGACCACTAGATGACTAGACCAACCAACACCTTACATAGTAGATTGCAGTTCATATGACCGCGTGTAATTTTGTATTTGCGAGCGTACTGCACCCTCGTCGGGTGTCGTCGCTAGATTGGTATCCTTACTGACTGGATCATTTAGCTGGACTCGGCTTATCCCGTAAACTTGGCGCTGGTACAAAAGAAGCAGGGTGTAGTTAGGACATCTGAGGTATTTTTTAGGAGTAAAGCTGCCTCCGAGTGGCGTCCAAGGACTAAAAAGAGAAGTGTCGGTCGTCAGGCGGCGAGACGGGCAGACGTTGTTGCCGTCGCCAGTATATCCTGGATGAGGCTGGCACAACAACAGAAGCAGAGCCCTGTACACAGCAGTGGGTGAAGTCGGGCGGGCCTGATGATGATCAGGTATTTATTTGATGGAGAATTAGTTTCGTATTCCTAATGAATAAACTGCGAGAATCAGCCCTGTTTGCCATTAATTGCTAAGCAAATTCAGCATTTCAGACAACAGGCTGTCAAAAATTATAGTTTTGATTTGAAAATCCTGACTATTGAAGTTGGTAGTAATCATCTTGCTTATTAATTTCTCAGACTTTACATAAAATTAAAATTAATACAAGATTGCAACAAAATTCAATTTCAATATCAGCTATTAGTGTATTTCGAAGACGATTACATGCTTTTATATATCACAGATAAACATTTATCTAAATATTTTTACTGAGGTAGTAATACAATTTCATATAAAACTGATGAAAGTCATATCGATCTCAATCCATTCCTCATCCTCACTTTTTCAAATAAACCAACTATTTTAGTAACTTTATTAATAAAATACAATCCCTTTATCTCGAGATCTCATCGTCGTTGGTATTGGAGTTAATTAGCACAGCTAGGACGCCGCCGTCGCGCGCCGGCGGCGTAATGAAGTAACGCTAGTTTAAGTCCGCGGCTACGCCCTCAGCTGCGGACGGATTAGTTACAAGTTACAAGGATGACACTGAATAGTGCTGCACAAAGTTTACAACGCACAATGAGCTATAAGTACTTACACCCTGATGTGTGTCCTGCGGTCTGTGGTGTAGCGGGTTGCAAGCGGTACTGCTTAGCTTAGCTTACTGCTTACTGTTAGGTCAAGGGAACGAATGCCAGTCCGTTGTTTTTGTAATTAGGAGTAGCCCATAGACTGGATTTGAGTCAAGTTGATGAAAATAGGCTCGCTCCTGTTACATGGGACTTAAAGAAGACGGAATTTGGGTGTCCTATATTTATTTATGATAACATAAATAAATAACAAGGGCTATGAAAAACTTAAATTTATAAGAGCACAACAAAGTGTCTACTTACATCCCGATGGTGAACACATAGGTACTAACACCCTGATGGAAAATCCTTTCACTCCTGAAAAGCACTATAATTTCCAATTCAGTACGATGCTGTTTATTAATGAAATATTTCATATATCTAATGAAAGCGTCAATATTTTATGACATTGCCCAAACACTAAGAGCCATTTTTTACATAAGACGAGAGCGTTCAACCCTGACTGGGAGTCAGCGGGTGGCGACATTCATCTTGCACTAGCGCCGCTAAATAGTTGTAGCCCTAAGCCTTTCAACCGTTGAGCCTTTCAGCCGCTGAGCCGCTGAGCATCGTAAGCCACGACGACCACCTACATTTATTTAATTAAATCATCCAACTTATATCCAAGTTACAGTCAAGTTATAAACAAGTCGCGAGTGATATCGCGAGAGATTCGCGTCGTAATGACTTAGCTAACTTATTGTTATAAAGTTGTCAAGCTAAATGTACGGATTAAGATATTCTAAGTTAATGATGCTTGAGCTGGAGCTTAAACCGAGTTATGGAAGTGAAACTGAGTTTTGGATTTGTGGCTACGAATAAGCCGATATGGCCGAGTATAAAATATAACACGGTCTAGGTTTTATTCTCGCTTTGTTGTGCTTTAATAATACGCAAACGTATACATATACCATATAATGCCGGGTACACATTGGTATAACGTAACATGAAATGTAACACAAATTAGCCGCTAAATGTACCCACCACCCAACAAGGTGATTTGTTTTAGTGTGTGTTACATTTCATGTTACGTTTCACCAACGTGTAGTCAGCATTGGACAAGAATAATTTAAAAAGCAGCAGCATTTTTGTGGTTTTGACTTTCCGAATACTAATAATATTATTTTGCCGATACAAAGATGCAACAACAACCACTTTAGCGCCGCACAGGCCCACATAATGACAAATAAAGCAATCAGTAAACATTGTAGGAGGCATCGCTGGTGCCGACAAGTAGTAGTCGTTCGTAAGCACAGGTTTGTAACAACGAACAACTTTAATTTGCTGCAAGCCTCATGAAGCCACTTACTGTAACTGACAAACTGTTAAGAACTTACTACAAATCGTATAATGATATTGTAGCACAAAGTTTTAAGTATGATAACAGGCAATAAAGGTGTAAACGGACACCTTTCACGAGGCCGGCAACCAAGCATTCTGTACATCAAACTAAGTAACTCTCTAAGACTCCTCAACTCCACTTTTTTTAGGGTAAAAATGGATGGATTGAATAGTAATAGAGTCCTGACTGTTTTCGGTCATGGCGGCCATCTCAGCGGGGATTAGCCACCGGCGTGGGAGACATTACAGAGCACGCGAGTGTGCGCAGGCACAGGTGCACTCTCTCTTCCTTCACCCTCATAGTCCGACGGGAGAGAGGCGCAGGACCAACAACGGCTTAAGTGGAATCATACCGCCACCTTCCAAACTCCGAGCTGTTACTGAAGAAATGCTGCTAAAGAGAAAAAGTTGAAACTTTGTCCGCCAATATCTCCATAACTAGAAGTAGAAGGTTTCCATGCATGGTCTAGAACGAAACCGAAAGGAATGAAACCGAAAGGCTTGTACTTCCCGACCGGCGGCCCCCAGCACAAGTTTGTGCCTTTCGGTTTCGTCAAATATCTTTTTACACCCATTATAACGACATATTTCATTTTGATATGGTTCAAAGCCTACCAACAACCTTAATATCAATGAAAGCTCAGTTGCCTCATGTCGACATTAGGCTATACTGTACGGTGGGTTGCATCAATTGGGTACCCCAGTTGGCCCCAGTTGGCAGTAAGCTTTCATTATTGATACAACAACATTATGTTAACATTTCATTCAAAATTATGATTATGTTATTATAAAGAATTAAATACACGACATAGTTCTCCCTGGTTAGGTACTCTTGCTTATAGTAGAACTGACCCTGCAGTATATATATATATATGTAAATAGCACATAATTATATAAACAACTATTTAGCTTCTTTTTCTTTTCAAATCGATGACTCAGATTCGGAAAACATCGTGAGGAAACCGGCATGTCCTAGAACCAAAAATTCGAAGACATGTGACATCTACCAATCCGCACTGGGCCCGCGTGGTGGATTATAGCCCATTCCCTCTCATAGAGAGGAGGCCTGTGTCCCAGCAGTGGGAACATTATAGGCTGATGATGTGATGTGTGATGTGTGACTCAGATTTAGTCCGACCAGTCCGTAGCGTCCTGGACAGCAGGGGGCATGACAGAAGCCCCCCGAGGCATTTATCTGAATCTAATTATGATTCCAAACACCCTGGACAGTGGACAGCCAGCACTCGGTAACGCAGTGTCTAGCTGACTCATCCTTTCCAAGGATGACTCAAACTCAATACTTATTTGAAGAAATAATTGAGTCTTGAATAGGTAAAGGTAATAGTTTGCTCCAACCGTTATGTTATGTTTCACATTCAAAACCATATTCAGACATTACAGGGTGTAACTTTCGCGGATATTTACTTTGCATGGTCTATAAATGTAAAGATTTGTTATTGTTAAAGGTATCGAAAACTCAATACCACTTTGTTCAATAATACATAGTGCTCCTTGACCGTCGGTCGATATCTTCAATATCATCAACAATTTATTTACGATTAGTGAGCAGTCCACGTTCGGCGGGGACGGTCCCAGTGTGTGACGAGGGCGCTGCACGCGAGCCCTTCTTTCGTACGTTGTGTTTGATCTCGCGTCGGCCGTCGCCGTCGCTGCGATAACTTCGCGTCATCCAACCCTCCTCCCCACTCTGACAAGTTACAAGCCATCCACTTACTTCATTCAAGCAATCGTTTTGCAGCGCCTTTACGATATTTTCAATCCTTTTAAAGTTATTCTAGATAGGTGGACTGGGATTTCTAGCAAGTACTCAAACTAAAATCGAACCACGTATTTATATTACGTGCGCTTTATCTTTCTTAGCTTTGAAAATTGAAACTTTTTGTGACACGGACAAATGACGAACAGACCAAGACAAATTAATGACATATAGGTCACCGACATTGGCTTTTAAACAGATTTGAGAATTCTTTTATAGAATGTTAGAGTGGGACCTATCTATGGTATGAGATTTACTTGCGCATGCTTCTCATCTACTGCTATTTGAATAAATGTTTTTATTTGAAGTACCTACCCTGGTGGTAAGTCGCTCATTATACTCGTATACATATATATACCTACTTATCCATACATTTTCAAAACTAGAGGCGAAGTGTCTGCAGTGATGTTTCGCAGTCAAAGCTACCATGACTAATTGAAGAAAATGTAGGTAGCTTTCATCATAAGCGTCGCCTTTTGCTATCTTCACTCGTTAGTGAGAGCTAACTTGTCTGATCACCGGATCCAGCTGAATGCCACTATTTTAGTACCATAGGTATTGTAGCCAAAATGTGATACAGTTAATAACACTGAATATTGTACCAGTAGCTCCATCTGCACAAACAGTGCTACCACTTCGAGTGAGCACACTTCAGGTGACTTACTCAGTGATAACTGCTAATACATGGGGACGCAAACAATACTTGTTTACATAACGTATGTGTTTTACACAGAAACCTGTTCATCCTGTGTAATTTCTCTTTTATAAAGTGATCTGATTTACAGTATTGATATTCCGTCGCTTTTCATAGAAGTTGGCTGGAGTTAGTCTAAAACGTACGTTGGAAAATGGTTTGTTTTTACCGAGTCTGTTTGTAGACTGCTATTGGAGCTAAATTATGACAACAGCAGGCATTCCGAGAGTTTTATATTAATAGAAACGGCTTTGTACAGTTATTATTAAAGTAAGGGGAGTAAATACTATAATTTATTAAATTACCTATTCCGTAGAAACAAAACATTGAATTATTAACCTACCGACTAATAGTTTTGAAGTTTACTTTGCAGTATAATTTCGAATTTCCAATCCAGACGGCCGGCGCGGCGGCTCAACGGAGGGAGTTCTATAAACAAAGCTCGGAACATTGTATCAAGTTGAGTACGTAGCTAGTAGGTAGGTTGTTACGGGCATGAGGCAGGCGCCAGACGAAAATTCCATCACATCTCAATATAAACGGCTGTAACAGTCATCCAGCTGTACCTAACCACGAAATACTCGAATAGCATACTCAGATCAATGAACAATAACGAAATGAAAATAGGTTTTATTATAGCCTTTGTTAAAGTTGTGAAAGTAATCTGAAGCCATGTAGCCATGGTGCCGCTGGTACGCATGACAACACCATGCATATGAAGCCTTTTGTTACGTAAATCACATGCAAATAACCATGGACGAGTAATACCGCTTGAGTCAGCACACCAGTGGAGAAGGGTCCAGTCTCGCCGTCACCCCCGCTTCGCACGTGGTCACACGAAAAAATGGAAATTTATTTATATTTCGAAAACCGGGTCACAACCTCACAACCGTCGCAGCGGCGCTGGTATTCAACTTTTTTATTAAAACATTCATGTGCCACTTACCGTACGAATCACTCTCGAGTTCTTTCCTTATATATGCACAAACGTTTTTATTAAATGTGATTGAAACAATTCACCACAACACACGCGACTCGTCTTGCACTATTTATAAACGCGCGCTACAAACGTGCGCGCCGGCGGCTGCCGTACGACTGACGACACGGCAGTGTTTACGCGGCATCGCGCATGCGTGTTCGACTACCCTCTAATGTCGACGGACGCTCGCTGAACACAGTATTTCAATCGATTTTCGACTGTCAGACATTGAAATAAGGTTCATTGGCAGTGGGGGATGAAAAGTGCTGTAGTGTGGTAACGTTGAGTGTCCCTTGTATCTCGTTCACTTTTTTCACGCTGTTCGCTTTCAGTGTGCGTTTTTGTAGGAGATCGCGTTTGACTCATTGCTCAGATAAGTTGAGTCATTATATCGTTATTGTAGATCGCGTTATAGTCATCGGTCAGATAAGTTGAGTCATATCGCACGCGATTTGTTCATAATCCCTGTTTCGGGTTACGTTGCTCCGAGAGGGTTGAGACACGTTAGTACTACACTACTACGTACAGTGCAGTAGTCCTTCGGTTCAGTTTGTAAAACTGTTCAGTTATAAGCCTTGTTGTACCTCTGTGTGTTTTATTCAGGCGGTCGCTTTGAGAAGGGATAGTTCCGAAAATTTGGAAATCGGCATTCGTTCCCCCAGTATTCAAAATAGGTACTAAGTCTGATAGTAATATCATCATACTATAATTAGTATTAATTATCGACTAATATCCAAGATAAGGCTAGGCAGATGATGATGATCCAAGATATGTCTGTTATCCAAAATCCTCGAACGCATTGTATTTACTGACGTGTATGCTGCTATGAAATGTAACTTTGGTGAGGAACAGCATGGCTTTCTTAGGATGCGTTCCACTACATCCAACTTAATCTTGTCCCATGAATTTATATCCGAAGGTATGGAACAGCGGGAACAAGTTGTCGTTATTTATACTGACTACAGGAAATGCATTGATCATATTGACCATATCCTGCTCTTAGAAAAACTATTAAAAGCCGGAATACACGGAGATTTGTATCGTTTTTTCCCCCTTTTTTTTTCGGATGGGATATCATCAAATGACTTCTTCCGCTCTGGGCAGAGCAGAAGGGAGTGTCAGCCTTGTACTAACTAAAACCCATCCATGTTCCTTCCTTGCCCTTTGTGTTCCAGGGCCGCGGTATCTCTTTCGAACAGTCCCGCAGCCCTGGCAGGCATCGTTAGTTCTCCCCTTATATTGATAACAGGACGCAGGCTGTGGTACTTCACACATCTGGATGAAGTTCTGTCCCCTCTGGAGTTCCACAGGGCTCGATTTTAGGATCCCTTTTATTAACTCTCTTTATTGCTGACGTGAAACACTGTTTTGAAACTTTTGATATTCAAAGTATTAGGGATCTAGGAATTATACAAGACAGCAAGCAACTCTTTGATCAGCATATTGATAGTATAGTAAATAACGCGTCAAGAGCACTTGGTTGTATTATAAGAACCTCAGCATGTTTCCAATCGCTAAAACCGATCAAAGTTTGATGTTGTTCGTTCGTACGCAGCCACCTTGAGTATGCATCACAAGTCTGGAACAAAATAAATCTTAAGTAACTTGATCACAGGGCAAAACAGGTTTCCGTTAGTTACAGTCACCGATGCAGAAGGTACCATTTTCTATCACTTGACCGTAGACGTCATATTAATGATGTATGCTACATGATTAATATCGCAAGTGGTTCAATGGACTGTCCTGAACTTGTTTAATATCGCAAGTGGTTCAATGGACTGTCCTGAACTTGTTTAAAAATTAACGATAAGTACGCACTAATCAGATGGGGCTGCGACAGCGACCACTTCTGGATGTACCTTAAGCGAATACTAATTATAGGCGTAATGCATACTTTCCAAGGGCCAGGCGCAGTTCTAGGTTCAGTTTTCCGGTATTGACCTACTCTGCACCAATGCAATAGCACAGTACGAAAAGTCTTAGCAAAGCCATTTTTTGTACAGGATGCCCTGTCTGTACTTGAACCGCTTATTATCCAAGTTAGCTTAAATTAATAACAATAAAATTAATCAACTTTTTTTAAAATTAATTCATGATTTTGACAGTACTGTAGTGTTAAATTGTTTTATAAGAAGGAACTAACAGATTTTTGTATTTATCTATGGAAGCTTGTAATTAGCGACTTAGTTAATATATTATTGTTATTATAATTTTATTAGTCTGTAAGCTTTCTTAACAAGCAAAACAAAAAAAAAAAGTTGTCGTCTCAATTAATCTCACAGTGACAGTTTGGTTCGACGCATTACTCACAGAACGAATTAAACTATAACTGTGAGATTGCCATTTCCAAACGGCGATGTCATGCAGATAATATACTAATGGGTTTTGGATCTAATGTTAGTCCGTGGCTAACAATGGGTTTGTATAAATCATTCGACGGTGGTCTGACGCGCTTAAAACCGTTAGGTGACACCAATAAAAGGGGTAGCTGAACAGATGGACACATAGATGGAAAATTGATGTCATCCGTAAATGAAGTTTTTACGGGCGTCCCAATGATTATTTAAATATGTATTAGGATTGTGATAGGGATGTTATCAACATGTTACGTTTTGTTACATAACATAACATCACGCCTTGTAATCCACGAAAGGTTAGGCAGAGGTGTAACTAACAAGTACACCCACATTTCGCCAGTCATGTGATACTGGGTGATCCTATTACCATCAACCGGGCACAAATCTAGACTCCGTGACTACTACGCCAATAACACTTTGCCCGATCCGGAAATTGAACCCAGGATCTCATGCTCAGCAGTCACGCTTCCGACTAGACCAACGGGCACTCATTCTTTATATACCTCATCAATAATGCGTAGGTACAGTTGTCTAATAACGTTTAGTTGTTGTCAATCTTACCAACCTAACCTAACCAACCTTACATTTACTAAGAGGTTAATTTAATTGACCCCGGAGAGCTCATAATTTTCTTTCGTTCAAATAAATTAAACCACATGTACTAAATTGTTCATCTGCCTGCCTTTACCAACTATGTTGGGGTCGGCTTCCAGTTTAACCGGATGTGGCTGAATATCAGAAGTTCACATGGAGCGGCTGCCCATGTGACCTCCACAACCCAGTTAATACTGGGTAATACAATATCCCTTGGTAAGACTGGTTGTCAGACTTTCGGGCCACTGACAGTAACGACTGTCAAAGATCTACATAAATGATCATGAATGTTAAGCCGACCAACGGCTTAATATTCTTTCCGAGGCACGGAGGGAACTCAGTATGTTATGGCTGGTCACCCGTCCACGGAACAACCTAGGCAAGCGCAGATTTACCTAAAGATAGTTTCGAGTGGCTGTTGTTATGTATTTAGCCACGAGCTCCTCCACTAACTAGTTTTAATTTAAATTATCAAAATCAACCAATTTTTTAAAGTCTGACAAATTAAATAGTTATCCATAGACACTACTTTGTCTAAACCCCTCACATTACCGATTAGAGTGCGATCAGCGGAATGAACACGACTTATTCGATTACCGAACGCAGATAGACACGGGTCGACTCGATGATTGCGCTCCGAAGCCGGTAGTGAACCATTCGTCGGGTCGTTGAACCATTGACCCGCGGAACAAGAGGTTTCATAGTGGGGTTAGTTATTGTCAGAATTTGTTTATCTATTAAAAACTTTGTTTACATGCCTTAGCTGATCAGACAGCGTGGTGTGGTAGTGGGAATGTTTAGTTTATAGATGTAGTGAATTTTAAGTTAAATGATAAATTCAAATCATTAGCGGTGGAGACTGGAACTGTAAACACACCCACTGGGGATCAAGATTGTCCACTACTAAAGGACGAGAGTTGAAAAAATGTGTTTTGTGTTCTTCTTTTGTTTGTTTTGTTTAGTTGTTTTGTTTTTCTGTTATGTGGCCATTCAGGCCGCGTGTGCTGGTCGCTGGGACTCGAAACTAATGGTACAATGGATAGGCCTACACGCGAGAGCAAGCGCCTAACTGTCTGATCAGCTAAGGCATGTAAACAAAGTTGTTAATAGATAAACAAATTGTGACAATAACTAACCCCACTATCACAAACCTCATACAAGTTGGTGCGTGGCGTGCTACCCCGACATTAAGCTTCTCCACCCATAGAAATAATATACCGCTGGAAATACGCAACAAACTGGAAGAAAAACAGAGACAACGAAGGCAATTACACACGAGCAGGCCTGATTTAGATAGGGCAGAATACAATAGAATCTCTAGAGAACTTAAAGAGCTAATCAAAGAAAATTAGAATACATCTTTTCAAGAAAACTTTCCACGCTCTCATCTCATAAAAAGGACAACTACGCATTATGGAAAATAACTTAGAACTTTAAAATACCATTTAGCCATGTTCCACCTCTAAGGATTTCTTTCAACGATCCGTGGGCTAGAAGTGTAAGCAAAAAAGCTGAGCTTTTCGTTAAACACCTAAGCAAAGATTTCACTCTTAACCAGTCCTCTATGACAGATTATGAAGAGGAAGTTGATCGAATGATCAATAGTGACCTGTAGTTATCACCTCCACTGAAACTTGCCACTCCAAAGGAACTAGCACAAATAATTCGTTACTTGGAAAACAAAAAAGGTTCTGGCTTCGACCTAATAACGGGTGAAGTCCTTAAACCATTACCTAGAAAAGCAATAGTATTTTTAACAGTGCTATTTAATACCATTTTTAGAATTCAGCACTACCCAAAGCTATGGAAAATATCCCAAATCTGTATGATTGTAAAACCAGGGAAACCACCAACTAGCTCATACAGGCCTATAAGTCTTCTCCCTAAGGTATTACTATCAAAGGTATTCGAGAAAACTCTTTTGCTAAGAGTAAAACTAAAACCAGTCCTGGACGAAAACAGTTTTATTTCGTGAAAAACACTCTACCGTAGAGCAAGTACATCGTGTGGTTCACAAAATTAGACAGTCGATAGAGAAAGAGGAGTATTGTTCTGCAGTATTCATCGACATCCAACAAGCATTCGATAGAGTTCGGTACAAAAGACTGCTGTACAAGCTATAAAACCTCCTACCAAACTCATTTTACATGATCCTGAAATCTTACTTGGACCAAAGAAGTCCAAGTAAAATACGAAGAAGAAGAGCTATCACAGCTGTACTACATGACCGCCTCAGCTCCACAAGGATCGGTGTTTGGCCCGGTCATTTACTCAGTATATACAGCAGACTTGCCTGAGACAGACAATGTTGTAACAGCAACTTATGCAGATGACACCGCATGCCTTGCAAGTGATAGAAACCCGAACAACGCATCGCTGATACTACAGGAACAGCTCAATTAAGTTGATTTATGGCTTAAGAATTGGCGAACTAAACTTAGCTCGACACAAATAAAAACATTCACACTCCAGAAAGGTGAGTGTCCACCTCTCTGTGCTTGTGGAAGACAAACCGTTAACAAGCAATAACAGCGTGAAATATCTCGGTCTACACCTGGATAGAAGACTTACCTGGGCTAATCACATCAAAGCCAAGAAAACAGAAGCCACCTTACAATTCAAAGGGCGTTACTTGGGCGTTACTAGGGCGTCAATACCGGCTGTCCCTCGGAAACTACTCGTATACAAGGTTATCTTAAAGCCTATTTGGACCTACGGGATAGAGCTCTGGGGCCGTGCTGGCCACTCCACTATTGAAATTCTCCAGAGATTTAAAACATTGCTCTAAGCACAATTTCAAGTGCACACTGCATGGTTCGTGAGAAACACAGAAATACACGAATACCTGGAGATGCCGACCATAAGGGAAGAAGCTCGTAAAATAAGCAAGAGATACAAGGAGAGACTCAATTAGCACACAAATGAACTGGCTAAGAACCTACTACGCCGATATGAAGATGTAACTATACTTATAGATATAGACCAGAGAAACTAATCACTTAGTATCTACCAACTCATACGGTGCTGTTTAATGGAACGGCACCGAATCCAAATGAATCCCAGAAAACATCTGATTACGGCTAAAAGCCGATTGCAGATTAAAAAAAATGATAAATTAACTTGATGAGGATGTTTTGCTGTAAGTACCCTTCGGGGAACGAGCGCGATGGTATGTTAGAATGTTTAGCTAATTCATTTAATTTTCTACTCTTGATACATAACGATAGGCAAAGGACGAAAGGCTTTATAACAATAAGAAAACGTATGGGATATCTTAATAGTCATGCTTTGCAGTTCACAAATTGGACAGACGCTTCTACTTTTTAAAAACATAACCCCTTATTAAGTTCCACCGCAGTTGAGCAAAAATCTTACAAGATAGAAACTCACCGTCACGTAGTAAATCTCTCCTTCAAAAAGTAGCATTAACTTTAAAAAGATTTCGCCATTCATTGCTATATTATTTCGTACGAGTGTCTCCTGATGCCTCCCGAGATACCCGACATTCATCCGTCTCCATACCTGCAGAATCCGCTGAGCTGTCGGCACTAAAGGTGCACAAGTACTACTCGTAGCTCGAGCGGGGAGCGGGGATACATCCCATTGAGGTGTATAGTGTTGGTGCAGTGTGCTGCAGTCGGCACTTGATTATACTCGACTTGAGAGGTGACGTACTGACGTGACGCGAGCTCCGTTTTAGTTTGTGTTTTCTCTAGTGTTTATTTAGAAAACACGACCAATAAATCATTGGTCGCAGGAAAACATAAGAATAAATTGTACGATTAATCGTAATTCCAATAATCCCGTAAAGAGGTACTGTACTACTAATCACCACGCTTAGTAAATAGAGTAACTGATTTTTGTTCAGTTCATATATCTTTAAATAAAGTAACGTGCAATTCTATCTACTAACTAGATACAAATTACACACACACACACACGAATACAACTACAACTCCACGAATGATTGAATACTGACTAAAACTGAAACATGAAATGCAACAAAATGCTCGCGAGTGGTGCAGTGAGCACATACTTGCAAATAAACAACACGAAAGCTTTCACCCGCTACACCGCGCTACGCCGCTACGGCGTAGACAAAATGAGTGCTACGACGGGCTATGGGCTACGAGCTACGAGCGTGCGTCAGTGTCTCCGTGAAGACTGACAACTGACGCGTAGCGCTTCAACAGCTTTTGTTTGAACTGATTCTGACGAATAGGAAATTCAATTTATATTGATGTTTTATCCGTTTACCTGTTTTGAATAAAATACATTTTTATGAGGTATTCGCTTATTGAAGTGAAACTTCTAATGCGACTTCCAACAAGGTTGCGTTAAACGTTTAACGCTACCATGGAGAGGGTATGAAAGCACTGTTGCGTTAAACGTTCAACGCTCCTGGGGAGGGGGAATAGAAAGAGACACAGCGAGAGTGAACTTCCGAACGACTGCACCGAATTGTATGATTGTATGTATGTATATTGTAGGTAGTAGGTAGGTAGTAGGCAGGTAGTAGGTAGGTAGTAGGCAGGTAGTAGGTAGGTAGTAGGCAGGTAGTAGGTAGGTAGTAGGTAGGTAGTAGGCAGGTAGTAGGCAGGTAGTAGGTAGGTAGTAGGCAGGTAGTAGGTAGATAGTAGGCAGGTAGTAGGTAGGTAGTAGGTAGGTAGTAGGTAGGTAGTAGGTAGGTAGTAGGTAGGTAGTAGGCAGGTAGCAGGCAGGTAGCAGGCAGGTAGTAGGTAGGTAGTAGGTAGGTAGTAGGTAGGTAGTAGGTAGGTAGTAGGTAGGTAGTAGGTAGGTAGTAGGTAGGTAGTAGGTAGGTAGTAGGTAGGTAGTAGGTAGGTAGTAGGTAGGTAGTAGGTAGGTAGTAGGTAGGTAGTAGGTAGGTAGTAGGTAGGTAGTAGGTAGGTAGTAGGTAGGTAGTAGGTAGGTAGTAGGTAGGTAGTAGGTAGGTAGTAGGTAGGTAGTAGGTAGGTAGTAGGTAGGTAGTAGGTAGGTAGTAGGTAGGTAGTAGGTAGGTAGTAGGTAGGTAGTAGGTAGGTAGTAGGTAGGTAGTAGGTAGGTAGTAGGTAGGTAGTAGGTAGGTAGTAGGTAGGTAGTAGGTAGGTAGTAGGTAGGTAGTAGGTAGGTAGTAGGTAGGTAGTAGGTAGGTAGTAGGTAGGTAGTAGGTAGGTAGTAGGTAGGTAGTAGGTAGGTAGTAGGTAGGTAGTAGGTAGGTAGTAGGTAGGTAGTAGGTAGGTAGTAGGTAGGTAGTAGGTAGGTGTTGGGATCTTGCTGTGTGGACTGTATAATGTATTTTTTGTAGGCTCGGGCTTTTTGGCGTTGTTGGAAAGGTGTGTGGTGACTGGGAATGCAAACTCGTAGTTTCAAATCAAAGTATTATAATTTTTGCAGGACGAGCAACTCGCGTGTTCCATTTACAAAATTTTGACACAAGTGACAGATAGTTAGCAATGTTTGCCACTTTACTAAATATAAAATAAACTTTGTTGGTGTTACCAACATGCTGCGCAACCACAAAAGAAAATATTTTGTATCTGCTGAGAACGAAATAAGTAAAGAAGAAAACTACAAGTACTCTGTTTACATAAGAATAACCTACCCTACTTATCGTAAACAATGTTTCTAAATTGTCTTAGAAAATGTAACTAAATCTAGCATCTTAAAAATAAATTTTATGTCTGAAAACCTACAACAACTCTGTTTACATGAGAATAACCACAAGTTATCATAAACAATATTCTAAGTTATCTCAGAAATTGTAACTAAATTTAACATCTTAAAAATAAATCTTATGTCTAATTACACATTGGTTATAGCTATTACACTTAAACATTATTATCCTTTATGGGTAAAACACAAATACTTGACAAAGAACGAGTATAGACCTTACCATTTGGAACTTTAACTTTTACGACTCTGACTTTGCCGTCTTTACCAGGAAATATCTGTACTACTCTTGCCATTGGCCAGAACAAGCGAGGGGCGTTTGGCTCTCTTAAAATAACTAACATACCTTCAGTTATATTAGGCAAATCATCCCGCCACTTTGGTCTGCATTGCAAGGTATTTAAATAATATTTGTGCCATACATTCCAAAATTGTTGTGTTAATTTATTGCACATTTGCCAATACTTAAGTCCAACAATGGAAGCATCAGTAATATTAGGTTCTGGATAAGCAACTAGAGAATTTCCTATTAAAAAATGACCTGGAGTGAGATAACTAAAGTCTGCACTATCAGAAGACATAGGCATTAATGGCCTAGAGTTTAACACAGCTTCGATTTGTGTTAAAACAGTGTTTAATTGTTCGTAAGTTAATACTGCTTTTAAAACAATTCTTTTTAAATGAAATTTCATACTCTTTACGGCTGCTTCTGCAAGTCCAGCAAACACAGGCGAATAACTCGGCACAAAATGAAATTGTATGCCTTGTTGAGCCGCATAGTTTTGCACCAATGTTTGATGACTCGCAGAGGCGTTTAGCTTATACAATTCAGCTAACTGGTTACCTGCCCCTCTAAAACACCCGCCATTATCGCAAAAGACTTCGCTGGGCAGCCCTCGGCGAGAGATAAATCTTTTAAAGCAAGCTAAAAATGTGTCAGTTGTCAAGTCTGATGTAAGCTCTAAATGAATAGCCTTTGTAACAAAACAAACAAAAACAAAAAACGAACCAATCGAATCACGCGCACAATAAATGTCTCTGCTTCACAGTGCTGCCAACTTCCGAATCTTCTATAGAGGGTTTGTTCAAGTGCGAGTGAGATCGAAGATATTGCACTTCACTCGCGGTCGCGCTCGGCCACGCTCGGCGCTCGTTCGACTGCTTGTCTTGTGTGGTTAGGTTGTCAACAGTGGAATCCGCCGTCCTGCAGCTAGCTCCGCTCTGCTCTTTAGCCAATACGAAATTAGATAATTCTTGCAGCTAAAATGGCTCCAATGTCCAATGGCGGACGGAATTATGAACTTCCTGTCTTGATGACGACTCAAAACTCACGTGTAATGATGACTTGCGTGCTTTATTTTGCAGCTAGAACTTTAAACGCTTGCAAGTTGCAGCTGTCGCTGTATGTTGCTCGTAGTCCTTTCTTGGAATTCGCACACGTTGCTCACACACGCCTTGACGTACTTTTTGCCAAACACGCCAATCCGGCTCGAAGGACCAAATGTTGGGATCTTGCTGTGTGGACTGTATAATGTATTTTTTGTAGGCTCGGGCTTTTTGGCGTTGTTGGAAAGGTGTGTGGTGACTGGGAATGCAAACTCGTAGTTTCAAATCAAAGTATTATAATTTTTGCAGGACGAGCAACTCGCGTGTTCCATTTACAAAATTTTGACACAAGTGACAGATAGTTAGCAATGTTTGCCACTTTACTAAATATAAAATAAACTTTGTTGGTGTTACCAACAGGTAGGTAGTAGGTAGGTAGTAGGTAGGTAGTAGGTAGGTAGTAGGTAGGTAGTAGGTAGGTAGTAGGTAGGTAGTAGGTAGGTAGTAGGTAGGTAGTAGGTAGGTAGTAGGTAGGTAGTAGGTAGGTAGTAGGTAGGTAGTAGGTAGGTAGTAGGTAGGTAGTAGGTAGGTAGTAGGTAGGTAGTAGGTAGGTAGTAGGTAGGTAGTAGGTAGGTAGTAGGTAGGTAGTAGGTAGGTAGTAGGTAGGTAGTAGGTAGGTAGTAGGTAGGTAGTAGGTAGGTAGTAGGTAGGTAGTAGGTAGGTAGTAGGTAGGTAGTAGGTAGGTAGTAGGTAGGTAGTAGGTAGGTAGTAGGTAGGTAGTAGGTAGGTAGTAGGTAGGTAGTAGGTAGGTAGTAGGTAGGTAGTAGGTAGGTAGTAGGTAGGTAGTAGGTAGGTAGTAGGTAGGTAGTAGGTAGGTAGTAGGTAGGTAGTAGGTAGGTAGTAGGTAGGTAGTAGGTAGGTAGTAGGTAGGTAGTAGGTAGGTAGTAGGTAGGTAGTAGGTAGGTAGTAGGTAGGTAGTAGGTAGGTAGTAGGTAGGTAGTAGGTAGGTAGTAGGTAGGTAGTAGGTAGGTAGTAGGTAGGTAGTAGGTAGGTAGTAGGTAGGTAGTAGGTAGGTAGTAGGTAGGTAGTAGGTAGGTAGTAGGTAGGTAGTAGGTAGGTAGTAGGTAGGTAGTAGGTAGGTAGTAGGTAGGTAGTAGGTAGGTAGTAGGTAGGTAGTAGGTAGGTAGTAGGTAGGTAGTAGGTAGGTAGTAGGTAGGTAGTAGGTAGGTAGTAGGTAGGTAGTAGGTAGGTAGTAGGTAGGTAGTAGGTAGGTAGTAGGTAGGTAGTAGGTAGGTAGTAGGTAGGTAGTAGGTAGGTAGTAGGTAGGTAGTAGGTAGGTAGTAGGTAGGTAGTAGGTAGGTAGTAGGTATGGAGTGCAAACGTGGTCGCTTACAAAACTTCAGAAGTCCGCACTTGGGGACTGCCAACGAGCTATGGAGCGAATTAACCCGGCGTTAAGCTTACAGACCGCATCAGAAACTCTATACTTCGCTCCAAAACCCAAACAGCTGATGGTGGCCTTACAGCTGCTAGGTTGAAGTGGAACTGGGCTGGTCACGTCTGCCGCATGTCGGAAGAGCAATGGACAAAAATTACCACTCAGTGGATACCAAATAGCATGAAATGACAACGCAGCAGGCCCAGAAGGAGATGGCGGGATGAGCTGGACTCTTTCGCAAAGGATTGGCCCGCAATCGCACTGAATCGCGAAATGTGGAAGGAGGGAAGGGAGGCTTCCCCTGCAGTGGGACAACATAGGCTTATAATTATAATAATAAAAATTTGCATTTTGCGCAGACGCATATCTTGTTGTTTAAAACTCTTTTTAATCTTTATATGGATTCAATTCAAATGCATTATTTCCTGGTTAAAAAAAAATAGGCTGTTATTTCAAGCGTGGAGCCTGAGTTAAATAACAATAATCGGTACCCCTATTCTTAGAAAGGAGAAACGCTCGGCTCCATAATGTCCTGGGCCAGGAGTTAACTTAAAGTGAGCTTATTTGAGGGAGGATTTGGCGGAATTTAACAATAATCGCCAGGAATCGAGTTACATAGGTATATATATATATAATATATTATGGAATACAGTAAAAGTGAGATGAACTACGAGTGTCGCTTTTTAGGGTACCATAGCTAAATGGAAAAAAAACGAAACTAATATACTTAATTTAAAAAAAATGAGATGTAGAATATTATTTCCGATGCATCTGCAGATATGGTTGGTTTCATTAAACATTTTGTTTCGGAATACTACGATTTTTTTGCGGTATTGCGGGCGTGCGTAAATATTCATCCCGACTACGGAACTCTTCACTGAATGTGGTGCGCACGTGGCAGATTGTTACCTGTCTGACATCTGTCGGTCGATGAGCAGATTTGTCAACTGTAAGACTGTAACACAATAGAAAGGAACTGTTCAATCTATACAAATAAATAAAATTTAAGTGTCTGTTTGTAATATCAAAATAACGGCTATTTACTGAATGGAGTTACTGCACCACTGGTCAGATTCCTTACTCGTCGGTTTCACTAATTCACCGGTTTACTCATTAGACATTTTCTGAATTCGCCAATTTACTTATTTGCCAATTTCACTAAGTTGTCAATTTCCCTATTAAGTTGGTTTCTGGTTCGCAAGTTTCCTTGTTCGTCAGTTAGTTTAGATTGTCAGTTTTGCTCTTTCGTCATGTTCCTAACCCATTACTTTCCTTGTTCGCAAGTTTTTTTGTTCGCCTGTTAGTTTAGATTGTGTTTTACTACTCCGTCGTGTCATGACTTACTATGGTGTAAATACCTATGACATTCCTTATTAAGTTATTACCCGATTACATAAGTACAGAATAGTACATTTTAATTTTACGTACATTTTTTACATTTTAATATAAATGGGGAAACTTTGTTATTGCAATTGATGCAAAATTAACACCCGACCTGCGAAATCTCCACGCGTATTAATATCAAACGACGTTTTCAATACACTTTCGAAGTTTTTTTTGTCAGGAATTATTAGGAAACTATGATAAAAAAAAACCGCGCTTTGATTTCGCCAGGTTGAAGAAGTAAAAGTATGATGCCGCTAAGCTGACAAATAACGAAACTAGCGGATCGCAATACTGGCAATTTCACGAAACTGACATCTTAGCAAAACTAGCGAAGGAGGAAACTGAAGAATCAGGAAAATGCCTAACTAGCGAAATTGTCAACCTACCGAAACTGTCTAATGAGTAAACTGGTGAATTAATGAAATTGACGAATAAGGAAACTGACCAGTGGTATGCTAACTCACTGAATGCATATGAAAGTATATACGGCACTTATAACAACAAAAAATCATTTCTTTTTTAATTGTTATCTATCTGTTTGTTCTGGCTAATCTCTGAAACGGCTGAACAGATTTTTCACCGGATTTTTACTGGTTACTGTGACTTTTAACCTAAATTAAATTACTATTAAGTTACATTGTTTTCAGTTACGAGTGCAGAACCCAGCAACCATGCATGAGTATGCACGAACTAAAACGTAGAGGTATACAGTCTAGCGACTACGAAAAAAGGACAAAAAGACGTAGTTCAGTCCAGCGGCAGCGCCGTGATCGGAGGCTTTCAGGCGAGTTGTCCGCGGGTACCTACCTCCCTACCACCCCCCTGTCATACTTTCACTCACACGCACATGTAGCTACAACTTTTAATAAACCGTCGGTAGCACGCTCGGTTTACATTAATTCAGGGCTTCATTGTAATTCCGGCTAACTCGTCCAACAGTTGGACAGAGGTAAATACAAGCGGAGCCCGCGAAGCCCAACGTTCAACGGAAACACGCTGTTTTTACTTAATTTCTTAAAATTTTATAATTGACTGATTGTGGACTAAAATATGAGCTATACCGTAGAGGTATGGGCGATACAGTGAGAAAAAAGATAAGAGGGCGTCGCCAGCTAAGTATTTGTTTATTATTTGTATTTAAGTATTTGTTGTATGTGTTTGTGAAACACGGCGCCGTCAACATTACGGGTATAGTCATAGTTTTATAAGGTTTTTAATATGTATTAATAGATTATTAATGTGTGTATTCTATTTATGGGCCTTAAATGCCTGATAATAAAATGATTATTATTATTATTTGACCAGAGGTTGAAAACAAAAACGTTTTGTTAAAGTTTTGTTTACTATCTACGGATGCAACTGTAGTTCTTCAAAGAAATGGAAATATGGATGTATGGAAATTCTTTGCATAGTTTTTAGAGAAGTAGACGTTACTCATTTTACCAGCTTATTTGAAAAGTATAAAAAAATAAACCATTAATAACTTATAAAGTAGCGTAAAATGATAGAAGCTTGATTCTGAAGAACAAAAATCTCGAGCTTGACTAAAGTACAGTAGGTACCTACACTTCTTCAGTAGGTAACTCAATCCCTTGACCTGCATGAGAAACATTGCAAATAAAATATAAGAAGAAAAAACTGGATAGGCTGTATTGCTGGATAACAACCGCCAGCGGTTTGTTCCATGAATTTCCATCGTGCAGCGTGCTTAACGAATGTTGTAGGTAAAGAAAACGATTTAACCAAAAGGACGCGGTAGGCGTGATTGGCACTAGTCGACACTAGACGGAAACTAGTTTAGTTTGATACTCGGTCGATAGGACAAACACACCGGACATCATCCAAGGAATCTACAAATTAAAAATAATGCCCAATCTACTTGAGACTCATGGGTGTCTAACCATCTCTAAAACGAAGGTCAAATGCCTCAAAACCTTACGGAAAAGACACGATTGTGCGACCTGACGGAACAACCTCTGATTACGAAGCATGGTACGGCTTCGTAATCAGAGGTTGTTCCGTCGTAATCGTAAACCAAAGGTGATTCATCAATATGGATCAAGAACTACTGATTAGGTAGAGACTGTAAAGTTCTATCAAACCAAGACACCCAATTATGGATTTCAGTTTAGCTTGTATGGAAAAAAAAATAAACAGATGATATTAGGTATGTAGTCTTACAGCAATGAACTTCCCTTTGTACCTATTAAAACTAGTACGTAGGTACCTGGTATAGACATTCCCTTCATCATCATCACCATTTCAGCCGAAAGACGTCCACTGCTGGACATAGGCCTCCCCCAAGTGTCGCAACATTGCCCGGTCCCGTGCGACTCGCATCTAGCGGATGCCCACAACCTTCATCGGTCCACCTAGTGGGAGGCCTTCCAACGCAACGTCTTCAGGTTCGCGGTCGCCACTCCAGAACATTTCGGCCCCATCGGCCATCCATTCTGCGATCAATGGGCCCTTGCCCACTACCACTTAAGGTTGCCTATTCTTTGGGCTACGTCGGTAACCTTAGTTCTCTTGTCGATGTCCTCATTTTTTATTTGATCATGCAAGGAAACTCCGAGCCCTCTCCATTGCCCTATGGGTGACAAAGACTTCTGATGAGGCCCATTGTGAGCGACCACGTTTCGGTCCCGTATGTAATCACTAGCAACACACACTGGTCATAGACTATCGTCTTGCGACACTGCGGTGAGTTGGACGAGAAGATACAACTAGAACTTTCCCGAACGCTGCCCCACCGAGTCGGGTACGACGACCCTCCCTTACCATAAGTAAATGAGGATTGACACCAAATCGATGATTCATTCGAATGACCTAGGTAAGTACTTCATAAAATTGCACCACAATGGCACAACCTCCTTCCGCACCTAGGTACTGTACCTACCCAGGTATTATTGCAATTCATCCTTGTTTTGCTTGCAATAATCTAATAGTAGGTTCCAGGATCTGGGGTTCCCTCAAATAAAACTTATATACTTTAATCACGCTAGTCATTGCAACCAGCTAAACCACTGTAAACAAGGCACAAGTTGGTTCACACTTACCTCGGCGTATACCGATGGCTCGCGACGTCCATTTCACTAAACCGGTCATTTGTGCACTGCTAGCTTCAATTAAAACCAGTAGGACTCATAAAACATTCCTTGCCGAATGCTAGCAAGCTTCCTTCCGGGATAAAATCTACTGAACATTGGATACTGAAATATTCAGCAACTTTGTTTCCGACTTTTGGGTAGGTCTCGATTCATTTATGACAAATTCTATTGCTTGGACTTCGGAAGTTTGGCGAGTATGGGAAAATGATGCTCAAAAAATAAAAGACAAAATCGCTTTTTCCACTTCATACTCACTGTATGTCTTTATTTATTTTTTTTTGTGTTTTTTGATCAATTTATTTTGAAAACGTTCTTTAAATCAAATTTATATTAATATTAAATATATAATATATCTCGAGTGTATTTACATGGTATATACAAGTGTGTATGTACATGTATATGCGCCGCGGGGCGCTATGTACAACGTTTATATATGCTAACATTATGCTAGGTACCTTACATACACAGATATACAAAAAACGCTAAGCTACAGGCGTCGCAGCGAGTGACTCACACTGCAGGAGACAACCTATTTGATAAATGCATGCTTGTAATGACACGGGGAGCGGGGAGCGGGGAGCGGTCGGCGGCGCGCGGAGGCCGGTGACGTCACGGCGACACTGCAAGTACTGTAACCAACACATTCGTCACATATCTACACTTGTGCCCACAGCACACACCGCGCGTGTGGCCGGCCGCCGGCCGCCGGCCCGCACTAACTAAATGTGCGCGACTCGCTACGACGATCACCTTACCACTAATTTCGTACATTATTTTAGTTGCACTCGTTAAGAAATATCATTTTTTTAATTATTACTTTATTTTCTTTATTTAGATTTTTTTGCGAAACACTGGCATTATTGTTATAAGGTACATTATACAGGATGGCGACCGAACTCGTTCGTCTAATTAACTAACTGCGTAAGAGTTTACATCTAATGTTTGAAACAAGCAATGTGTGAAGAATGTTCTGCACACGGAGTAATATGCAATGGAGTGCTCAACCGGAACATAAGCTCGTGTTTTCACGAGGTGCTTGGAAAAAGTTACACCATTTTAGCGTGCGACTACATTTGCTGACTACTCCGTGGCTTACACGTTGCCATTACGAGGCAGAGTGGCATCCCACACATCACCACACGCTCGCTACGTGCCATAAGTCACGACAACACTCCCTCATCAAAGGCACTGCAACACAATCCAGTGGAACAGATGCCTGACTGCTCGAGCAGTCCTTGATAACGACATATAGTGAGCAAGACATTCAGTTGTGGGGCGGCTCGAGCACTCAGGCATGTGTCGAAATAGTCTGGTCCGAAACCTTTGCGAGATTATCATAGAACACAAGGTCAGCAGCAACATATGTATGTATGGAGGAAAGGAATCAAGGGCTCTTTACATTATACAATAGTGCGATCATTTGTTTGGGAGCGAGCAAACACTACTTCCCTTTTAATGTTTTTAACTTAAAGCCTTGAAATTTTCATCAGAACTGATTCCCGAAGTAAGTATATTTGTTTTACATTTTACTAGTGATTTTGACCAAGTTTACTAATATGATGTAGGTCTGTAAGCATTGACATATTTTCTGTCAATTCGCATCCTACACTCTGTCGTCAATACATCTCGGCTCATTATTCGTAGCTGTCAGAGAAACGCATGTTATTTGTGAGCTGCTACACATTTCCTAATCTGTTCGCACAATTCGCGAGTAATCGTTCCGCACTCAACCCCAGGGTGGGGGGAGAGGGAGGGGTGGGTCATTAATCACCGCCATGCCTACCTTCCAGTTATTTTTAGAATCCCTTCCACGTGCGCATTGTATTGGAGCAGCACAGTCATTCTGCGAGTTTGTTGAACTTCCCCTACAATTTCTTTAATCAACCTAAATCACGGGAGTAATTTTAAATTTTTTCAGCCCCTGATATGAACATCAAAAGTTTCGATAACTTTGTGTCTCCAGCAGTCGCAAAATACTAAGTCCTTACACGGAAATATCCAAAAGTTATAACAAAATCCATCAAATGTTTGTAATCTGCATATTATCCAATTACTATAAAAGGCCCTGACAGTGACGTATTGCGCTCAACGTCGTACGTGACATCACCGGCACTGCAGTAAGCAGCATATTAAGCTAACGTTAACAAATTATTGCTAGGTAAAGCACTCAATTATACTACTTAACATTACATAAACTATTCTGTTGTTAGGACGATTGTCTTGTGAATAAGTGTGGCAGACATCATAGTAGTGAATTGTCTTGTGATCTATTCTAGACAGTTTATATCGCAAGACGAAAAAGCGTAACTTATTCCTAAGCCAGGGGCCCAACCACCACTTACAGCAATATTATATAAATCTGACTGCAGTGAGAGGAAGGGATGAGACTCTCCCGCACTGCAATATGTAGCGGTGGCACAGTCCCAGGACTGCACTACGGTAACACATTGTAGCGGAAAGTTAACGTAGAAACAAGTACAATAGGTACGCGTAGTCGCAACAAACTTAACAGAAGAACATAACAATCAACTATGTACCGTACATAGGAATACGAACATAGTATACAATTAGCTACAATATGATAACGACCGCGCGCCGACGCTGGACGCAGGTAACAAGTTAGTAACGCTACAAAATTAATAGGAAACAAATCAACATAAAATTGTCGAATGGTGAGACAATAAGGTTATAATTGAAGCTGACCATAGCCTAGCTTTACTCCTAGCTCCTAGAAGAAGACTATGAATGGAGAATTCCGTAAACTACGACTACTGTCATAATAAATGCGATTTTCAATGATTGCTTTGTATCATTTCACCACTATTATCGAGTATCGTTGACACTCATGGAAACTATGTACTGACACTCATCAGGGTCATTGAAACTATAGCAAATACTTGTGAACTTATGATTACGTCAACGAGTTCATTATAATAATGAGGGAAACCTAACATTATTGCATATCGCAGGTTTATTGACACAAATAGTAGTAACTATGAACTGGTTCGCGCTTACCGTTGTACCTACACGTCGAGACATTTATAGTTCGAACTCAAACCGTCGCGAAATAATTTATTATCATACTATTAATCACAGACACTTAAATATATATGTAGTTCTAATATATCAGCTATGTTTGACTACAAGTCCCTGTTCATCACAAATATACGCTCTCGGAAGTAAATCATACATTTATGTCCTACCTCTAACAAACCAAACTATGTTACATAAGGCTTGCTGCACTTCATCGCTGTATCCTACGCTTATGTTAACTCACAAAGGTTTGCAACACGAATGTAATCAGTTTAATAGCTAATTTCACATGATTCTAGTGTTTCGACTAACAAATCAAAACATAAAGCTGCCTCTACATAACTGAATATGAAATGTCAAGGTTCATAAGTACTTCAAAACCGTGTCGATGCCGTCGTGTGCAAACACATACTTATTCCGTACTTATCTCTGTTAAGTATTATTATGTAGAATATTAATAGATAAGGTACTCATAGGTAGCTACTAGGTTGTGAATGCTTACTTGTGGGTATAAGATTGGCGACAGTTCGATATAATCTACATCTCTATGTAATATGCGCGTTCGTAGCTACATCTATGACGGCGACGTTAACAGTATTATAGTACTAAACATTAGAATTTATATCATTTAGTAACACATTATAGAACAACCACAACTTATTTACTCGATATGGCAGTAGTTTCAAACAGTTTATACAAATTCATTAATCGAGTAACACTCGAGAACAGTGCTATATCGACGTCCATAGATCACTGAACTCATTTAATTCATTTAGAAGGGTATTATCACTCAAGTCGAGGTTCAACGTTATACATAACTATAGATTGAATAGTCTCGTCTGGAAGAACTAATTATTATTACGCTTTCAAAATGAAGCGAGCGAACGTGTCGCTTTGATAGCTTAGATATCGTCGGAGGATAATTGAAATGCCTGAAGGGGATCCCATGTCATTTTCATGAAATAGGCATTCAATGGGATTCAATAAACATAGAGGGTTGTATTGATTATTTTAAAGATTATAACTATGTCCAGCCATATTTGTTATGACCGCGAACCTTGTTTTTATTTCGAATCAACATACAACCTGACACTAACCGCCAAATTGCAAAAAACGTAAGAAAATTTGAATTTCGTGAGCTGTCCTGGCCTTAAGATTATTAGATTATGCAATCTTTGGCTCGGCGCTGAAAGTTGAAAATCAAAATGTGCCAAAACATAACAAATTCATCCGCCGATATTTCGATTATATTATATTTCGATTATATATTATATTATATTTGTGACTTTTTTTTATCAACACCGACCGCAACTGTTTGTCTGCTGTCAGAGATTCTACCGACAGTCGCTTGCCTGTACACAAACTGTGACGTCACAAGCGTTACGCCTGACCTACCCCAACGTGCATACAAACGAATGAGTAGTATGCGTTGCCATGGTGACGGCGCCACGGGGCACTCAACAAACGGAGTGTGTACGACGCATTTCCGGGTCGTCACTGTCGCGGCGATTTACATAATAGTATCGTTTTGTAGCTTTGTCTAGCGCTCGTCTTATTACATTCGCATGTTAGTATTCCAACTGTTCAAAACTTGTATGATTTGTTTCTATTTGCATGAAGGCAACCCATTGATGTATAGCAATTGGAGTGTCCATTTAAGTTTCTTGAAGGCGTTTTAGTAGCAAACAAAAAATTTAATCATCAGCTGTATTAATAGGAAAAAAAACTAAAATGTAATAAATACATCCCCAGATAGGTTGAACGCTACAATGGTGTTGATTTAAGACAACTGTACAAGTAAATCGTCAGCCTAATGTATAACATGATTGTACACATTACACTTTGTACAATTGTACATCTGTATATGTAAACAGTCCTTATCCATACAAATACATTTTACCGCGAGTTTTGATTATTTTTTTGTTTAAGTAATAAAACGAGTCCCAATTCTAAAGTAATTTTTGATTATATTTTTTTATTACTTGTGGATTATTTTCTTTTGCTTGCCAAGTGAAACCGACATTGTCATTCCGCGTCTTTTTGTATAAAATTATATTAGTCTGATGACTTTAAAGCAGTCAAACGGCATTATTGACGTCCTGTTTATTAAGATTTTTTAAACAGTTCATATTCATACCATTAACCTCTATTAAATGTTATTAATTGTTCTTCAAGTGCTACTGGGTTTTTCCATCAGGAATTTCTCAATAGCAGCTACTGAGAGACGGATTTGTGCCCGGTTGATGACAATAGGCTACACTTCTGCCTAACCCTTCGGGGATTACAGGCGTGATGTTATGTAATTGTTCTTCCTGGAAACTTCACTACTCAAATAACAATTTTATATTTCATTTTCACCTGCTCCTGAATTCATTATCCTGTATGATACAAGTGCAAGTGCCAGAGCATTCCTTTATTTTGGGTGACAAAACAATAAATTGATATATCCAATATGGTTTCATTTCCGGGGTAAACTATGCTTTTTTTTAATGTTTTCTTTATTTCAGTGTTTTACGGTAGATCTAAACCATACAATTGGATACCTTCGTACTGGCACAGCGTCAAGTCATCAAGTGTAGGTATTTCGCGAACATTACTACTCAACTACAAGTTGCAGGCCTCTTAGTTATTTAATTTACACCAACATCGTAAGATACGTTCATAAGATAGTTCGAATCATAACATGTTACTGGTATTGATCTAAAACTTGCTAAATAGGTCTATTTAATTTATCACTACACAAAATATTTATAGTGTTAAGTTTTATTACCGTTTTTTTTTGCATTTTCGTATTTAGCGGGCGCGTCCCACGGGTATCGGATATCGGATATCGGGGAGATCGGGGCTTCAGGGGTATTATGAGTGTTTACCCGCATTGAGATCATGTTTCAAGAGAAACTACATTACCGGAGCAATGAAAAGCACATCGAGTTTTAGAATAAGGCGGTCACAGGTATGAGTGACAGAGTCGATCTATCTAGACTGTACCGCTTCGCTTTACTATCTCCCCGAATCCCCTATTACCGTTTGTGTGAAAACGAGCCTTATTGTTACACCAAAGTTTACCGTATCTACGTAAATAATATTTGGTAAAGCATTACGTGGTATTGCACGACGTTCGTAGGGGTTAGTTACACTTTGTTTCTGGATACACAACCGTCTCTAGACGATCACATTACAGATAATGGTCAAAAATCACTGGCTGTCAAACTTTCACTAAAGGGTCGCAAGTTTTTTCCAGGACACCGGGCTTCGACAAATCATTATTTGTCGGAGCCTGGTGTCGGGAGCCGCAAACTGTCCGTGCTGGTTGGACCGAAAATATGCTTTATAGCCAGGCCGTCATTTTTGCCGCACTTTACATCCCACGTTGCAACCCAGAAAACTGCATTCAAGCTTGATTGTAAAACTGGCGGATGCCATATAAAGCGTACATTTGATAAGACAAGCCAAGCAGGAGACCTCATCGCAATGAACATTATTAAGTTTTTGACATATGTAGTAGTCTCCACATTTCCTCAAAGCCTTGATTGATTATCTCTGATCGACAAACTGCTACAATGCCTAATGTGATTGATGAACTTTGCTTTTTTGCACGTTTTTAGTTTCATTGAAGTGTTTCCTACATCAGCGTGAGTGCATATTGTATACAACGCGATATACAGCCGCATAGCACGTGACGTAACAATCAATAAGTACAACAATTAATTGTACCGTAACAGAAGAGAGATGTCTGACTATCACACCGTACATTGTACTACAGCGCCCGGGCGTTATGTGACGCACCGAGCTTTACAGGGTCGTCGTCACTCACACGGGTGTGAGTGACGACGACGCTCTACAAAGCCCAGAGAATTTGCCATATTAACGCTTGGGTACTTATCGATAACATTTAATTACGCTCACTTTTCCGCAATATTCTTGCAGTATTCTGCATTCCGTCAATCCACTGGTCCAAACGTTATTATACTAAAGAAGTCCACTCGTCGGCACTGTCCACACGCACTTAGTTCAACACTAGCTAGCTACAAGTTCCGCACACTGACACCGCCGCGCTCACTGGGGCTCCGATCAGATTAGCTGCCGTACGGCGGACGGTTTGTTACTATTACTCGAGTTTACGACTGCCAGATTTAGTTTTAATTTAATGAAGATTGTGTAAAGAGCATCTGCGACTTATTGGTAACTCATACGTATGAGCCATGCACGGCGACTGCAATAGTCTGACAACTCGTGCATCGCATCGAAGATCTTCCGAAATGGAATCGGACCGTACTAGTTAGTACGGTAGTAACTTAGTTAAGTTTACGAACGAGTTTTCAATAGAACGCAGACGGTTTGCGTTATTCAAAGAAACGAATAGTGAAGAATATTAAGTTCTGACAGGAGCTAGTAGTCGTAATGTCCGGGGCGCGTATCATCGCTGCGGTGCGTGTGCGGCGTGTGCGGCGTGTGCGGCGTGTGCGGCGCCGCGCCGCTTGCGGTGGCGCTCGTGCGGCGCGCGGTGGCGGGGCCCGGCGGGCGGGGAGGCCAGGCGGCGCTGCTTGGGCCCGTACGAGCGCGGCGCGCGCTTGCCGTCGGCGCCGGCGTAGCGCTGGATGACGCCGGAAGGGATGTTGTTGAAATCCGAGTTGCTGGTGATGTGGTGGATGATGAGCGACTGGTGCGCCGACACGCGGCGCGGCGTGGGCGACGAGCACTGCAGCGCCGACAGCGGCGGCGGCGACGTGCGCGTCCCGCCCGCCCCGCCCGCCCCGCCCGCCCCGCCCGCGCCCACGATGGGCGGCGAGCCGGCTGCGCGAGATCCGCTATCCGACCACTCCTGAGGACGACACATATTTTTTGAGTATAAAGTATTTTGTCCATTATGAAATTCGCAATACAATAAAAACAGCACTGCAGATGCAACTCAAACTCCGCGCTAAAATGGAAAACAGTCGGGCCAACCTAACAACAAAAAAAAAACAAAAAATTGAATTTGGAACCATAAACAAATGATCCATTCACGATACTTTTTTGGGTGAATGTATGTCTGCGTGCAGTACTGACCGGCTCGCTGTCGGAGGGCTCGGGCGAGGGCTCGCGCGAGGAGTGCGGCGCGGTGCGGCGCAGCGGGAAGAAGTAGGACTCGAAGGTGTCGCGCACCCAGCGCCGGTACTGCAGCACGTGGTCCGTGACGCGCACGATGCGGCCCAGCACGCTGTGCCGCGCCAGCAGCGCGCTGTGCGCACCCACCGCCTGCTGCAGGATTATGTAGCCGTAGTCGAACGCCTGCCATAAAAGAAAACACCTTCAATTACTCTCGTCAATGCGAGATAGGGCAAATTACAAAAAAAATATAGCCCAAGCTGACAAATCTAACTCGAGACTTTGCTTTCTAGGCTTCTAACTTATGACAAAAATGCGTTCAAAATCCAAGACGATTGTCGTTCATAAAATAAAAAAAAATTGACACGGGTATCGGTTCGTACTACGGAGATACTGATACCGAAAATAAAGCGCATTCCCAAATCCAAATCCAACGTCGACAAGCGGGTGTGGAAGAAAGTCGACTATCGGGCAATCGTCCGCTTTCTGCCACAGTCGATTATCGACGTTGACTTGAGTTACTTTGTGTAAAGCATAATATTTACCTGTTTGACTTGAATCGCTCCGTAGCTGGAGCGTCCGATGTCGTTGCCGGCCGTGAGCGGGTCCTCGATGCACAGCAGCGACGGCCGGTGACCGTCGTTCATCTCCTACGAACACATCGGTAGGCAGGTTAGAATGTACTCACAACAACATTCCTCAGGGACTCGACGAGATTCACAAATATCTCAATGCTAACGCACTTACCCGACGACCCCAACCACAACATTATGACGGGTTTCTTTCCCAAATTATTATTTTTTAAGTAAATTGCGGGCTCACTTATCGGTTATAATAACAAATTAGTACTTCCACAACATACCTTCTGAATATCATCCTTGGAGACATACGAGCCTCCATTCTTGACTCTGATCGCAGTCTTGACATAGTTGAACTTGCGTCCGTACAGCTCAAAGAACTCGATGAGCAGTACGCCCAAGTTGTGCGGCTGGCGCAGCCGCTCGGGGCGCGGGTGCAGCTGCAGGAAGCTGATGCACATGAGGATCAGCGAGTAGGAGGAGATACCGCCCGTGAACACCTCGTTCAGGTCGCGTTGGAGTAAGAACTGCTTGAGGACCATCACTAAGCGTGTTAGGACGGGGTACTTTTCCTGAAATAGATGGGATGGGTTGGAGTTTAGATTGAATCATGGTAATGGCAAATAACATGTCCCCGGAAAAATAGGTACGGTGCAGCATAGTTGTTTTGGTGCTCCGATTTATTTTTTAAATATGATGTAATTTTTGTGTTTGTCGAAGATCTGTTATGATATCACGGGTGTACCAAACTCAATAACGTTTGCGACTAGCTCTATTACGTAGTTTTTGTTTATATTGTCAGAAGGTGGAGAGGAAGTCAAGAGGAGTGTGCAATACACACACATTTTAGCAGTTATGTATTATTCCTTATGATGGGATGGTGAGCCAATTACCATCAACAAGACTCAAATCTTGGCTCCGGGTGGTTACTAAGGAATTCCTGATCCAATAACCACTGTAACACGGCCATACCGGGGCATCAAACCCAGCACTCCATTACATAGAATAGGGAACACAACTTGATTCCAAGCTTTACCAGTGGCGTAGCTACCGGAGGGCTAGACGGGGCAGTGGCCCGGGGCCCCTAAGCTCAGGGGGCCCCTCGGACTCTGACTTACAAACTATAAATTGAACTAGTGAAAATTTCGGAGTATAAATAAACTAGATTCAGTAAGGATAAGGTGTATTTTCTATTTCCATGCATTTAGTTTAGTACGTTACTAAATGCTGCGCATTTCGGTGTACGACAACACTAGAAGCGTATAGGCTATGATTTAAAAATAAAATATTTTCTGTTACTGTAGTCAACAAACTTGTATATTTTTTAAAGTTAAAAATGTGCCTCTAAGTACTTTTACCGCCACTGCAAACTTACACATTTTCTTTAAACCCTGCGAAATTATTTTTTTATCACTAATGCTCCTTTTTTTGCTTCAGAATTGGCAATTCTGCTAGATTTTCGCATGATCGACTCTTGTAAATAATGAAATTGTCACTCGATTGACAATTTCATTTTTGCCCCGGGGCCCTTGGTTACCTAGCCACGCCGCTGAGCTTTACTATGGCAACATGGGATCAATTCGTTGTATTGAGATAAACTTTTGCTAGTTAAACATTCCTAGGCTGCACAGATAATTAGTAGGTATTATGCACGGGTCTATAAGGTGAGTGAAAGTGAACGTGCTCGATTATTATCATATACCTTCGCGTTATGATTCACGCCAGTGTACTAAAACAGAAGTGTCAGCTATTATAAGGCAACACGAAAACATTTTGTTCGCATATTTTATTGTATTATCTACTGTTTTAAAAGAGGTAACGGTTCCATCGTTTAATTAGTAATGTAGCAATTAATTACACACTGCTTTAATAATTTTATTAATCCATGTTAAAAATCATCATCATTTTCTTGTTCTTATTTAATTGTATGTAGGGTAGGCGAAGCATGTTTAATCAATCTTCTATAATAGTCGCTATGTTGGTAGCGAGTAGTTTCTAACCACTATCATATTCAAAACACGTCAAAAGTGTCACTTATTTCAATTATTATAATCACTATTATAAAACACCGATTTTTATGCTGTTTTCACCATTGGATAGAGTGGTTCTCGAGGAAGGTTTTAGTATATACTTTGTCAAGTTTTTGTATACATTGGCTAAAATATAATGATATTTCCCATGGGTTGCAGGAACTGTTTAAAAATTTTGGTCGCGATAACCGACGTCCACGCGGGCGAAACCGCGGGCATCAGCTAGTTATATAATAAAACATCAACCGTTTTTAACTTAACTAACCAAGACATAATATAATGATTATTATGTAAAACATATAAAATAAAATAGTACGTGTTTCGTCATTGTGTTTACAAGTCCACCTCATAAGGTCAAGTTCACACGCCGCGCGCCGAGTGTGCATCAGGCGTACAGTTACGACTACTAATATGTATACAGGTGGCAATTTGTAAAACGAATTTTCTTCTACTGTACCGGTTGTAATTAGATGTTGTTACAAATATAGTATTTTGGGACCCATACTATTATGAATTAGATCTTATCTCAAAATTGCAATCGATATTTCTTGATAAAATCGCGTTTGAAGTGTATACATTTAGTGCTCATGACTGTACACAATGCTGTCTACACAGGAACATAGTAGGACCACTTAGATTGAGTCGAAACAATAAACCATAGATTAACGGAACATTTGGACAGGGTAGGACCTGAGGGAGGATACAAACTGGCATTGTATCAGCGATAACGATCATTGATAGGAGCTACACACAACTGGAATATGTTAATCCTGTTGAAACTTTGAAAGTCGCTGTAGTAAAACGAATCGTATTGTAAAATGATTATTAGTAGCCTAAGCCGTATAGAAATAACGTTGATGTGATTGCATTGCATGAAGTTGATCTTCTACACTCAGCTTGTTTATGGTCTAGACTCTAGATCGATAGGTACATGTGTAGTAGATGTACACTCACCTTAAACTGCTTTATAAGCTCTGCGCTCTTCACTCCGCTGCTCATGTTGAATGATATATCCACCTGAGGAAGAAAGATAAAATTAACAATGGTTAAAACGATCCCCAACAGAATTCAGACTAGTCCAATGTTGTCGTCAACGCAAGGTGTAAACGGGCCCTTCACGAAGCTGTCAACCAAGCATTCTGTACATCAGGGCCGAAGGACACCTAAGAAGCCGATTCCTGCCGGGTTCCCTTTGGGTACAAGGCACTCTACTTAGTGTCTAGGTATCCACTTTAGTCAAATAGTATATTACATACACATATGTGGGTATCACTTCACAGTACACTGTACAGCCATTCAATACATCATAAAATGATAACATTTTTCATGTCAATAAATAAAACAACATGTGGCACCAAATAAACCGGTGCTCGCGTGTCAGAATTCAGAACTAAAATCGTATGGACGCGGTCACGTGACTTTGTGGCTGGCAGTACCGTTTTGTAGGGAGCAGAAAAAGAAAGTATGGAAGGGAGTACGAGATAGAAAAAGTAATGGTCAATACTGTATTTGGTACCAACTAGCTTTTATTTTGTTGACTTTTTTACACAAGATAAGGAGCTCGTGGCAAAATAATAACAGCCGCTCGGGTCGATCTTTAGGTTAAGCCGTGCTTGCCTAGGTTGGTCTGTGGATGGGTGACCACCCATTACATACCGAGTTTCCTCCGTGCCTCGGAAAGCACGCTAAGCCATTGGTCCCGGCGGTCATTTGTAGATCTTTGACAGTCGTTACAGGACTACCTGTAACGGTCCAAAAAGTCTGACAACCAGTCTTACCGAGAGGTATCGTATTACCCAGTATTAAATGGGTTGTGGAGGTCAGATAGGCAGCCGCTCCATGTAAAATACTGGTATTCAGCTGCATCCGGTTAGACTGGAAGCCGACCCCAACACAGTTGGGAAAAGGCTAGGCAGATGATGATTTACACAAGATAAAACTCACTTCACCGTTGTCATGAGGGACTTTAATGCGAAGCTGGGCAAACGAGACGGTGATGAGCTGCAGGTGGGGCAATTTGTGTTTCGACGTCGGAATCACCGGGGTCACCAACTGGCTAGTTTTATGGAGAAAGAGGGCCTCTATATGATAAACTCTTTCTTCAGAAAGCGTGAGCACAGGAAGTGGACCTGGCTGAGCCCCGATGGTGCAACTAAAAATGATATTGACTTCATCATGTCAACCAAGAAGCAAATGTTCAATGATGTCTCTGTGATCAATTCGGTGAAAACCGGGAGCGATCACCGCATGGTAAGACACACGTGTTTAACATCAATATCAAGCTTGAAAGATCTCGACTGATGAAGTGTACGCTCCGTCCAGCACAGAACCAGATCCAAAACCCCGAGAGCTTTCAGCTTGAACTCCAGAATAGTTTCGAGTGCCTATGAAGCTTAGTGGATGAATACAACGACGGGTTCGTGGAAACTGTCCATACGACTGGGTCTAAGTTCTTCAAAACACGTCGTGCAGAAAAGAGCAAGAAACTCTCTGAGCATACTCTCAAGCTCATGAAGGAGCGGCGTGAGATGATCCTGCAGTCTTCAGACGAGGCGTGGAAATAACGGCGGCAGCTCAATAGACGAATCTCTAAATCCTTGAAGAGCGACCTCCGGAGCTTCAATACCGAGCGTATTAAAGACACAATTGAGCGGAATAAAGGCTCCAAGTTATTTGCAAGAGATCTGCCTATTGGGCAGAGCCAGCTCACGAAACTGAAGACCGATGATGGCAGGATCGTATCCGCCAAACCGGAGCTTCTGAGGGAGATCGAGAGATTCTATGGGCAGTTATACCCATCAACCAGTAAACCCGTTGTGCATCTAGAAAACGACCCAAGAGCTAGATTAACCCGACACTATACCGAAGACATCCCGGACGTCAGCTTGTACGAGATTAGGATGGCTCTGAAACTGCTTAAAAACAACAAGGCACCGTGTGATGATGGAATTACGGTCGAACTCCTGAAGGCGCGTGGAAAACCGGTATTTAAGGCCCTTCAGAAGCTGTTTGTTTACTCGAGGGGAAAACCCTACAGGCATGGTGCAGTGGTGTGGTGGTACTCTTCTTTAAAAAGGGCGACATCACCCGGCTAAAGAACTATAAGTCCATCTCACTTATGAGCCATATCTACCAGTTGTTTTCAAGAGTCATCACGAATCGTCTCACGCGCAGGTTTGACGATTTCCAGCCTCCCGAATAAATGTTCTTTAGCACCGTAGACCACATACATACGCTGCGGCAGGTTATACAGAATACCGAAGAGTATAACCTGTCTCTCTGTTTAGTGTTTGTGGACTACGAGAAAGCCTTCTCCAACGGTGCTAAATCGACTATCGGAACATCGAGGTGTTGAAATTTCTGTACAAAAACGCTACCATATCAGTCCGACTTCTGGACCAGACCTCGGAACCTATCCTTCTGCAGCCAAGTGTAAGACAGAGAGACGTCATATCTCGAAACTGTTCACCGCTGCACTAGAGGATGTCTTCAAGGTTCTAGACTGGAGAGGGCTAGGCATCAACGTCAATGGCGAGTACATCTCTCACTTTCGGTTTGCCGACGATATAGTGGTCATGGCTGAGACCATGGAGAACCTCAGTGCAATGCTCGATGACCTCAGTAGCGATTCCGAAAGAGTAGGTCTTAAAATGAACATAGACAAAACCAAGGCATTCAACATGTGAATGCCCATGTAACACCCACTCGAAGTTGTAGACGATTATGTCTGATATGTACCTGGGACAAACGGTCCAGTTAGGTAGGTCTAACTTCGAGAAAGAGGTCAATCGTCGAATCCGACTCGGCTGGGCAACTTTCGGTAAGTTGCGTGGTAACTTCTCGTCCAACTTACCGCAGTGCCTCACTCAAGACGAAAGTCTATGAACAGTGTGTGTTGCCAGTGATTACATACGGGACCGAAACGTGGTCGCTCATGGGCCTCTTCAGGAGGCTTAAAGTCACCCAAAGGGCAATGGGGAGGGCTATACTTGGACTTTCCTAGCGTGATGATGAGAGCCAAAGTTACCGACGTAGTCCGAAAAATTGCCAAACTTAAGTGGCAGTGGGCACGGCACATTGCTCGCAGAACGGATGGTCGATGGGCCCGTAAAGTTCAGGAGTGGCGACCGCGAACCGGAAGACGTCGCGTTGGATGGCCTCCCACTAGGTGGACCGAGGATCTGGTGAAGGCTGCGGATCCAATGGATGCGAGTCGCACGGGACCGGTCAGTGTGGCGACACTTGGGGGAGGCCTTTGTCCAGCAGTGGACGTCTTTCAGCTGAAATGATGATGATGATGATGATGATGAAAACTTTTTTGCAAAAGATAAAACCGACTTGAAACCACAAAAGAGTGAAATAACTTTAGCTTCGAGTGCTGATTGATGGACGCATTGTACATCATGTACGTGCGTCGTGGACGTAGTTAAAGTTACAACATTAAAAACTCGTGACTATATCTCCCTAACTACAAGTTTCCCAGGTATGGTCTAGCTAGAACAAAAAAAAACACAATGACGGGAAGAACAAGTGCCTTTTGGCTTCGTTAAGGGCACTTTTACACCCATTATGTATGTATGTAATTATGTATCGAAGTCAGAAACGTGGAACTTATTATTTATTTATTTATTTACCACTAATTATAGCAACATTACAGATTTCAGACAAGTCCAATACGATGCTATAAGACATAAAAATAAACAATATAAAATAAGTAAAATTAATTCTGTAAAAAAATCAACTACAACCAACCAACTTAAAACTCACTTCAATCAACTTATCAAGGGGCCGCCCTTTGTTGTACGTTTATTTAGTTTGCAGCCACGGCCGAGTGGCGACCTGCCATGCCATGCCTTAACCTTTCGCTGCCGTACCTTTGTTATTATATCGATTATAGTTTGGCCGGCGGGAGAATGCGTTCCTGACAGGTCGTGAGCGAACGGACGATGTAACTTTGAAGTGGCGAAGAATTTACGATAAACATATAAGTCCGATACTTATATGTTTATCGTAAATTCTTCTTTGCCCTATTAACAAATAATATTATTAAAAAACAATATCATTAAATCAAGTAACAATAAAATTTATAATAATAAAATAATAATTTCGCGCTAAATTTATGTTTAATAAATAAGAAAACAATATATTTTATCCTGCGTTGTTACAAGGTTACGTCAAACGTTTATTTTTGTAGTGATGTGCCAAAAGTAACTAGGCAGTTGAAACGTTATCTGTCGTTAAACTATATAATAATACGTTTTTCATTATAATTATAAAATGCATGAATAATTCGCCATTCGGCACGAAGAAGATGATGAACCTATTAAAAGAAAGCTGCGGGAAAGTCACAAAAGATGACTGGGACAACTTTGACCGAATAAATTAATACTTTGATTGATAATGATATAATAATACGCGTTGGCAAAGCTGATGAAGACGGCACCTCCTCAAGCGAATCGGATTCAGATTTAATTTGTTAAATTTGAAATTAAACAATAATATTTCAGAATATTACTATTGCATTTTTATTTTCTTCACGCTAGTTTAATTCAGAAATTAGAAACGAGACAAACAAGTATTAATGCTTATTCTTGTTATGGGTCTGTTGAAAAACATATCTATTAATAGTGTTACTTATTACTCATCACTAGTCATGACCAACTGACAGACTTCAGGAACGCATTCTCTCAAGCGGCCAAACTATAATAATTATACAGAACAGAAGTCACAAGAACCAAAATCCAATCAGCACAATGTTTTGAATGCGTATTTTTTTTCAAAGCGTTGCCCCACACTAGGAATTTCTCCTGTATCGTGGGTGCGTTTACAAACATTTAAACTCACATACACAAACAGCCAGACCTGGAACAACTACTTGTAGGCCATACAAATATTTGTTCCGTGCGGGAATCGAACCTGCGACACGCAGCGCAGCAGTCGATCATTTAGCCACTGCGCCAATGGCGTCGTTAGATTGAGTCCTTCCATAAAACGTGATTTTTCGACCCAAAAACAAAAACTAGTTAAAAACAAAAACTAGCTAAAATTTTTTCGTAAAGTTACTTAGTTTGATGTACATAATGCTTGGTTGACGGCTTCGTAAAGAGACCGTTTACACCCTGTATAATACGCTAAGAAGAAGAATTTTGCAAGTATTCGTCCTGGCTAATTTTGCTTGAATATGGATGGAACACAACAATAGAGCTCACGACCATATCCTACCTTAAGGGTGCTTTTCCACCAGAGATGTGCTATGCAGCTATGCTGCGAGGATGTAATAGCTAAGCTATGAAACTATGTGACCGTTTCCACTGATACTAAGCTATGTAGCGGTGCGAGGGAGATGCGCAGCTCGAGCTATGCGATGTATCGATAGTAAGCAAGCGGCGAGGGCACACATAGCTTAGACCATCCATAGCACGCATCCTTCCATTTCTTCTTCTTTTCGTATCGATGAACTCAAATTGTATTAGACCAGTATGTAACCTGAACAGCTCTAACATTTGCTTCCATTAAATCCTAATAGGTGCAAGTGGTTGTGCAGGATGGGCAGGACAAGAGGAGGAAGATCCTTCCACATAAAAACATGTCCTAGTTGAATCCGTTTCAGTGCTAAGCTATGTGCACCAATGAATATGATTGGTGGATATCAAACGCATCCATA
The DNA here is from genome assembly GCA_950005105.1 of Lycophotia porphyrea. NCBI lineage: Eukaryota > Metazoa > Arthropoda > Insecta > Lepidoptera > Noctuidae > Lycophotia > Lycophotia porphyrea. Next base: position 15,773,848 of record OX465406.1, read on the forward strand.
GCAACGTAGCATAGCACACTCTGGTGGAAAAGCACCCTAACAAGTGTGCAAAACAAGTAAATTTTTTTTTTTAAATCATGGGTAATTTGAATGTTAATAATTAAAAACAAATGACACCTTACATACTTTATGAACTATTATGACTTCCGAAATTAAATTAATTACATTTAACATTTAAGTCAGGAATACAGAGATGTCATATTATCAATTTAAATTGTTATCGGTCAGAAATTCGTCAATATTACTTACTAGCGACCCGCCCCGGCTTCGCACGGGTGCAATGCTGATACTAAATACACTACAGAAAAACTGTGAAACAACGATTTTAATTAAATTAAAAGTACTTAAAAAATAATTTGCTATTCGTGCGACTAAAAACAAAAGATAATCAACAATCATCAACAACAAAAGATACCTATTCTATTAAGTACTTTTTCTGAACTTACATATCTCACCTTAAATCACGATTTTTGAAAATAATTTCCCTAATATTAAATTGATCTAACTGTAAATTTTAATCAAGATCTTAATAGAAAATTGCAATCCATAAATTATGGTTTTATTTAATCTAATCTTATCTCACCTTATGTAGGTACTTATAATTACTATAAGTGCGATTTAAAAATTAACCTTAGAATAGAATATAATTTATATTTTAAAACTACTATCATACAATTATTTATCGTAACTTACTTATAATTACTGATACGTTGTCGCGCTGAAAAGCACGTTTTTATAATAAACGCGTCCGATCGCTGCTAAATTCAAAGTGCTATAGGGAAAACCGCGTTTTTTTTTTTTTTTAAGAATGGCATCTCGCAGTTCAACCTGGGGAGGTTGTCGACTGCTTAACCGGGCTTTTCTGTGGATGCCTCGAAATTAAGGCCTCCAGCCAGAGCAACTTACAAACTAAACAACAAACTAAGCGACTACGCACTAAGGGCACCCCCTGTGGGGTACGGACCTCGGCTCAGGGCGTCGCTGGGAGAGGACAGCAAAGGGACAGGCTGGATCTGAGTGATATTATTTAGGGGCTGATTTAAGTCTACAGGCTCAGCTGCGCGGGCTGGCTCGAGCAAGGGTCGGGGAGGGCGTGTACCGAGGTTTCGCGACGGGCCTCGTCGGCGAGGACGGAGGAAAACCGCGGCCTCAGACGCGCTATTTACAGGCACGCTCTTGCCGCACCGGGCGACCGGCCGGTACCGTCGCAAACGCTACGTCCCGCAATTTTTAAATCTGTTAAATATCTTCGAAAATATTCACTTAAATCATACGGTGTAAAGGGCCATATAGATCTATATTAAATGAACAATGTATTCAAGGTATTTAATTGGTTAAGGATTAATGCTGTATTGGTTAAAATCGCTTCGAAAATTAGCCATTATTTGTCGTAAAAAGTAAATGACAAAAAAAAGTTATTGTGGGTTATCCATAAGAGATAGACATATACCATCACGGACTTTTCTGTAGACCTTTTCAATGTGTACAATACTTAGTACATTATTTTGATAAAATTCGTAGGGTTCAGCCTGCGTTTGCAAAGTAAGCGGAAAAAATGTAATTATTTACGACATCACATTAGAAACCTCAAAAATAACAGTACTTCTCCACTATTTTATGGATGTTATTATACATATAAAACTTCCTCTTGAATCACTCTATCTATTAAAAAAAACCGCATCAAAATCCGTTGCGTAGTTTCAAAGATTTAAACATACAAAGGGACATAGGGACAGAGAAAGCGACTTTGTTTTATACTATGTAGTGAAAACTAAACTACAAACTAAGCGACTACGCACTAAGGGCACCCCCTGTGGGGTACGGACCTCGGCTCAGGGCGTCGCTGGGAGAGGACAGCAAAGGGACAGGCTGGATCTGAGTGATATTATTTAGGGGCTGATTTAAGTCTACAGGCTCAGCTGCGCGGGCTGGCTCGAGCAAGGGTCGGGGAGGGCGTGTACCGAGGTTTCGCGACGGGCCTCGTCGGCGAGGACGGAGGAAAACCGCGGCCTCAGACGCGCTATTTACAGGCACGCTCTTGCCGCACCGGGCGACCGGCCGGTACCGTCGCAAACGCTACGTCCCGCAATTTTTAAATCTGTTAAATATCTTCGAAAATATTCACTTAAATCATACGGTGTAAAGGGCCATATAGATCTATATTAAATGAACAATGTATTCAAGGTATTTAATTGGTTAAGGATTAATGCTGTATTGGTTAAAATCGCTTCGAAAATTAGCCATTATTTGTCGTAAAAAGTAAATGACAAAAAAAAGTTATTGTGGGTTATCCATAAGAGATAGACATATACCATCACGGACTTTTCTGTAGACCTTTTCAATGTGTACAATACTTAGTACATTATTTTGATAAAATTCGTAGGGTTCAGCCTGCGTTTGCAAAGTAAGCGGAAAAAATGTAATTATTTACGACATCACATTAGAAACCTCAAAAATAACAGTACTTCTCCACTATTTTATGGATGTTATTATACATATAAACCTTCCTCTTGAATCACTCTATCTATTAAAAAAAACCGCATCAAAATCCGTTGCGTAGTTTCAAAGATTTAAGCATACAAAGGGACATAGGGACAGAGAAAGCGACTTTGTTTTATACTATGTAGTGATTGGCAAGAATGGCACTAGATGTGAATAGCGTCCCTAGCAACATAAACAGCATTTAATAACACCTAATCGTCGCCACATACCAGGCTACACATTATGACACAACGCATTCCGGAGCGCGCCTCGCTAATTAGCTGAGCATGTGAACATGTGGCCACTCACCGACGATGTATGATCATTACTCGTCATCATCACATTGAGAGTCCTGACTGGTTAAAACATATTTATTTTGTTTCTGTTTCTCATACTATCCATTGAGACAGGATAATTGAAATATAGTTTTTTTTTGCCCAAATTAATTTTTTTTACAAAAATAAAAACGAAAAGATATTTTGATTTGACTCTTAGATTAGCCAATCAGCTTTCAGTTTCCAATAGTCTTAAAGTTCTAGTGTGCGTTGCGTGTCTACCAGAGATATATCCACTTAATATCACCAGATTCTACATTAGAGGAGCTAATGCGCGCAACTAAAAGCGATGATGGACACAACACGTCACCAAATGTTGGGCTGAATCAATTTACATTGCCATCGACACGCTAACAAGACCAGAGATATATGAGAATTCGTAGAGAGGGATGCGAGTTAAACATACTAATCACTACATATTATAAAACAAAGTCCTTCGCCGCGTCTGTCTGTCTGTTCGATGATAAACTTAAAAAAACTCCTGCACCAATTTTTATGCTGTTTTCACTAATGGGTAGAGTGGTTCGCGAGGAAGGTTTGAGTATATCATTTGTCAAGTTTTGTTTTGTTTTGGATCAAAATTTCATGATTACTTTGGGTTGCGAAACCGACACCCACGCGTGCGAAGCCGCGGGCATCAGCTAGTTTATAAATAAAATTATGCTTGCATTGTTTTTTCTAATATTATCGTTCCACAGCTTGAGCCGAGCTAAGTATCCATGTGATTGTTTTCATCTTTGCCAACCTCCCCTTTAATCGTCCACGCCGGTGGTTAAGGAGACAATACAATTATTTTTCCCATCTGCCCTTACAAGGGACAAAGGTGGTGGATGGGGCAAGTCATTTTACGCACATCCCTCGCTGCACATTCTCGCACATCAATGGTGGAAGCTCTGCGTTAAAGTGTATATAGTGTGATACCTTGACGTCGGAGTACTTGTCGGTCATCTTGACGATGGGCACGGTGGCCTTCTCCAGCACCTTGATGCTCTCCTTCTCTGCGATGTCCTGCACCACGAGCTCGCGCTCCAGCGTCCACAGCGGCAGCTTCTCCCATTGACCTGGGACAATATACACCAACCTCATAAGTATGGGGGAATACACACATGGCCAAGATATTGAGGCGGAAAAAATAACTATAAAAATGCTGTAATTACTATTTAATAAAAAAAAAAAAATTAAGAACAACAAAAGCAAAGGAGAATTAAAATTAGACTGAACAATAGTCATTTATGTGAACGTCTTCTTTTCCTTCTTGATTAGACCGATTGATTTTTTCTCACCAGTAAGAGCCAGCTGGTCAGCTCTATCATTGGCTTCGTTTAAAACCTGGAAGGTGCAGGTGGTTGTGTAGGATGGGTAGGAAAGGTTGAAATATTACAGAAAGGGGCTGGCTTTTGTAATTAAACACATGAAAATGTTCAAACGTCTCAAGATTAATTTGTTCATCGAAATCTCCTAGCTAGATGTCACCACAATAAAAAAAAAGAGTAACCAAACCCGTGACTGCACAAAAAGGTCAACCGTTACACTTCGGGTTAACGGTTCTATGAAAACAAGAAGAAAAACTCGCCAATTCCAAGCGAAGCGCGGCGCTCCAGATACGCACAAAAACAGCGTGACTCACCGCCAACATCGGAGGAGCATGCCTGATTGGATAATAGCTTCTAATAAATCGATGAGAGCGCGTCATGGCGTATAATTTCAGTTGTATAGTGTTCGCTATGCAGACACCGCGTCGTAATCCCACCACCTCGTGACAGACGAACAAATAGCACTCCACTGCTGACGTAACAGGAATCCGTCTGAGGATCGTCCAGATGTTCTCCTCACTAACAAACGACTTGAGTGATTGTTAAAGTGTTCCGAATCGAATGCATCTTTCACCGTTCTATTGATATTTCATCGATCACGATCGTAATGAAGCAAGTTCATTTTGTCATTTATTTATCTTTCAACATCCGTCACTCAAATGTAGCGCTTTGCAGCGAAACCCATTTCTTTCAAAGCGGTATGTGTCGATGATGTGATGCGCCCATGCGCCCCCGTGTGCGTACGTATTAAAGGCTTGAATGGGTGTCAGCAGGGCCGTGCGGGCCGTGCGCCCGTGCGGGTGACTCACGCGCCGGCGATGCGTGACATCGTAATGTGTGTACGTACATCTACATAATAGGCCGGTGCAAGCCCGCTGTTTGTTTCTCTTATACATTGTAAAGCTGCGACCATATTGTTAGGACTTACGCATCAAGTTTTACTGCGAATTTTCAATAACTGACCGGTAAGCATGTTGTGTCTTTGACAGAAACCGACTGTGTGACTTCTTTTAAAGCAGGTGGTAACTGCTCATTACAAGTTATCCAGGATCAACGAACATTCATGCTCTAGAGAAGCACAAGGAATTCTTGCTAGCCACTGATCCTCATGACTTGCCCAGTACTTCGGAGATCAGTTATCAAAAACACGAATTAGTCTTGTATCATCATGTTCTTTATTAAACCGATTTCCAAAGAGGAGGAGGAGGAGGAGGTTATCAATTTGTGAACCGATTTTGATGATTCTGGTTTTGGTTGGAAGTATGTTATTCTGTGGTGGTCCCGTTTAAATTTGGTGAAAATCTCATGCTGATCTGAGAGATAAACAAAGGAACTATTCAATAATTGACAGCAAATCTACCGTGATTGCTTGGATGTTTGTTGTTTTCACAATATCGTAACATAACATAACGACTGTATGCTCTGAGAGTGTACACAGATGCGTACATTACACCCAGATTTCGACAGTCAGGCATGTTAATTTCCATTTTATTGAGGCTAAGCCTATTACCATGAAATGTATTGTTAACAATGTAAAATAAATGTATAGCACATATTTGTATAGGATATTAAACCTAAAAATGAAAAAATAAAAAAACATTTTGCAAAACATAAAACCGACTTCAAAAACACAAAAAAGTGAAAAATAACTTTAGCTTCAGAAGTTACATACATACATACATAAACTCACGCCCTTTTCCCATGGGGGTAGGCAGAAACCACAGAACGCCACCTGCTACGATCCTTACATACTCCTTTTGCCTCGTCCACGTTCATACATCTGGTCATACACGCACGCCGGTTGCGAGTACTACGCAACTGACTTTTCTGAAGAACTTCCGAAGTTAGTGAAAAAAAAATTGAATCAATCAAACAAAAGTCAAAGTTTTTTATTTTATTTTAAATTGCTGTTGGTTGTTAACAGCATATTATAAATATTCATGTATTAGGGTTTTATATGTATGTATTGTGTGCACAGGTATGTATTGTGTGCACAGATAAAAAAGAAAAAAAAAACAAACTAAAAATCTGTAAACTAAACTATAGTTTACAGATTTTTAGTTTTTTTTTTTTTAACTGATTTAATGTTTAAGTTTTTAAGTGTACTGTTTATACACATAGGTTATTCCTCTTTTGCCACTTTCGCAACCGAAGTAAGGTTTGCTGTAAGACAACCCAATTCATCGTTGTAAATTAAGATTTATTATTGCAATATTGAGTCATATTTTATTTTTAACTAGCGACCCGCCCCGGCTTCGCACGGGTGCAATGCTGATACTAAATACACTACAGAAAAACTGTGAAACAACGATTTTAATTAAATTAAAAGTACTTAAAAAATAATTTGCTATTCGTGCGACTAAAAACAAAAGATAATCAACAATCATCAACAACAAAAGATACCTATTCTATTAAGTACTTTTTCTGAACTTACATATCTCACCTTAAATCACGATTTTTGAAAATAATTTCCCTAATATTAAATTGATCTAACTGTAAATTTTAATCAAGATCTTAATAGAAAATTGCAATCCATAAATTATGGTTTTATTTAATCTAATCTTATCTCACCTTATGTAGGTACTTATAATTACTATAAGTGCGATTTAAAAATTAACCTTAGAATAGAATATAATTTATATTTTAAAACTACTATCATACAATTATTTATCGTAACTTACTTATAATTACTGATACGTTGTCGCGCTGAAAAGCACGTTTTTATAATAAACGCGTCCGATCGCTGCTAAATTCAAAGTGCTATAGGGAAAACCGCGTTTTTTTTTTTTTTTAAGAATGGCATCTCGCAGTTCAACCTGGGGAGGTTGTCGACTGCTTAACCGGGCTTTTCTGTGGATGCCTCGAAATTAAGGCCTCCAGCCAGAGCAACTTACAAACTAAACAACAAACTAAGCGACTACGCACTAAGGGCACCCCCTGTGGGGTACGGACCTCGGCTCAGGGCGTCGCTGGGAGAGGACAGCAAAGGGACAGGCTGGATCTGAGTGATATTATTTAGGGGCTGATTTAAGTCTACAGGCTCAGCTGCGCGGGCTGGCTCGAGCAAGGGTCGGGGAGGGCGTGTACCGAGGTTTCGCGACGGGCCTCGTCGGCGAGGACGGAGGAAAACCGCGGCCTCAGACGCGCTATTTACAGGCACGCTCTTGCCGCACCGGGCGACCGGCCGGTACCGTCGCAAACGCTACGTCCCGCAATTTTTAAATCTGTTAAATATCTTCGAAAATATTCACTTAAATCATACGGTGTAAAGGGCCATATAGATCTATATTAAATGAACAATGTATTCAAGGTATTTAATTGGTTAAGGATTAATGCTGTATTGGTTAAAATCGCTTCGAAAATTAGCCATTATTTGTCGTAAAAAGTAAATGACAAAAAAAAGTTATTGTGGGTTATCCATAAGAGATAGACATATACCATCACGGACTTTTCTGTAGACCTTTTCAATGTGTACAATACTTAGTACATTATTTTGATAAAATTCGTAGGGTTCAGCCTGCGTTTGCAAAGTAAGCGGAAAAAATGTAATTATTTACGACATCACATTAGAAACCTCAAAAATAACAGTACTTCTCCACTATTTTATGGATGTTATTATACATATAAAACTTCCTCTTGAATCACTCTATCTATTAAAAAAAACCGCATCAAAATCCGTTGCGTAGTTTCAAAGATTTAAACATACAAAGGGACATAGGGACAGAGAAAGCGACTTTGTTTTATACTATGTAGTGAAAACTAAACTACAAACTAAGCGACTACGCACTAAGGGCACCCCCTGTGGGGTACGGACCTCGGCTCAGGGCGTCGCTGGGAGAGGACAGCAAAGGGACAGGCTGGATCTGAGTGATATTATTTAGGGGCTGATTTAAGTCTACAGGCTCAGCTGCGCGGGCTGGCTCGAGCAAGGGTCGGGGAGGGCGTGTACCGAGGTTTCGCGACGGGCCTCGTCGGCGAGGACGGAGGAAAACCGCGGCCTCAGACGCGCTATTTACAGGCACGCTCTTGCCGCACCGGGCGACCGGCCGGTACCGTCGCAAACGCTACGTCCCGCAATTTTTAAATCTGTTAAATATCTTCGAAAATATTCACTTAAATCATACGGTGTAAAGGGCCATATAGATCTATATTAAATGAACAATGTATTCAAGGTATTTAATTGGTTAAGGATTAATGCTGTATTGGTTAAAATCGCTTCGAAAATTAGCCATTATTTGTCGTAAAAAGTAAATGACAAAAAAAAGTTATTGTGGGTTATCCATAAGAGATAGACATATACCATCACGGACTTTTCTGTAGACCTTTTCAATGTGTACAATACTTAGTACATTATTTTGATAAAATTCGTAGGGTTCAGCCTGCGTTTGCAAAGTAAGCGGAAAAAATGTAATTATTTACGACATCACATTAGAAACCTCAAAAATAACAGTACTTCTCCACTATTTTATGGATGTTATTATACATATAAACCTTCCTCTTGAATCACTCTATCTATTAAAAAAAACCGCATCAAAATCCGTTGCGTAGTTTCAAAGATTTAAGCATACAAAGGGACATAGGGACAGAGAAAGCGACTTTGTTTTATACTATGTAGTGATGTTGTGTGCAATCAAGAATAAGAGCACTTACAGTTCTAATCTGAATGAAAATCGCTACACTAGCAATGTTTAACAATAGTTTACTATTTTTTCGATGCTCTTTTATAGTTTGTTGTTAGTTTATTAGACTTACAATGAATCGAAGTACGCCTGAGGTGAGATCACAAGACCTACTTACTCTACCACGGCGGCGTGCTTTACAGAGCCTTGATGTTTTCGGCTCGACGGTTGGACGACAGTCAGTGTCTGATCGCGGCCGAGTTGAGACCTCTAGTTAGTAGTAGTATTAATGGTGTCCCGAGTTATTATGTTAAGTTGTAATCTCAAGTAATTCGTTGGTTTTGCTAGAAACAGTGTTTCGTACCAAGTGTGTTTTCATAGCACGAAACCCATCGTCTGCCTACATAATGCTCGAGCCTAACGAAATAAATCCTGACATGCCCGACATATAGTTTACTATTGAATCAGAAAATCAAATTTGGCTGAGCATGCACATGGAAAAACTAACAGAATTGGGGCTACTTGCAGAAGTAGACCTGCTCTTCAATAGGGATGGGAGCTCTTCAGTGGTGCCCAACAAGATGAGCCGACCAGGAAAATGAACACCATGTGGATTATTGTTGTGACGTTCGAAGACGACTTAAAAGTTTATTTACTTCAACAACAAAAATCTTGATTGAATGATGATTGGGCCCACAAAAAGCTGTGCTCCATATTTTCCCAGGTCTCTACGATTGTAGCTAGTGAACCGGTGTATTGAGTGCATATGTCCGCCGCCCAATGGTCCGAGGTCGCAGCGAGTGGATGCCGATATAAAAATAGCCCCGAAGCGCGCCTACTGCCTCTACTAGTAACTGCTCACAATTCATTTGTGTATTGTTTTGTTTTGTCGTTAGATTACAGATCCTGTTAATCCGGATCCCCAAGGTCAGTTTCAAGTTCAAATGAATTTGTTTTCCTCCAGCGAATGGTTATTTTGACGATAAGATGGATCGATGAATGATCTGTCTTGGAATGATGAATTAATGGTGGATGGATAGGCTTAAGTAATCCTACTACCTAACCTGTCTACTGACAGCTTTAAGGTTTCCAGAATATTGGCATCACTATACTAAGTTTCTCATTACTTTTAATTTGATAATATCATCGTGAAGCGAGTTCGTGGACACTCAATGTCCACGAACTCGCTTCACTCTCCGAGTGGCATACACACGCACGTGGCGTGGGCGGAGTTCAACAAACCGCGCTGTCGCTCCATCAGTCAGCTGATATCCAGATCCACCTGTCTTGCTTGTTACCGTATCAATCAGATAGCTTGTAGGTACTGTGAAAGTGTTTTTGAATGCTTCTCATAGACTTGAACAGAACTCGAAAACCGGCTGCCGTATAGAAAAATCATGCTTCAAGCATTGATTCTGTTTTAAGATTGAAGTAACCGACTATCTTAAATCTACTTCTTATCCTCTTACAATAGGCCAGTCAGTCAATTATGAGCCGCTAATTGAACCAGGAATGTTGCGGATATTCGCATCCACATCTGCAAATGCGGAGCATCCACAACGATTTGGACATCCGCATCCGCAAAAATCGATGCGGATGTTCACGAATAAAAACACGATCGGCAGTTTGAAGAGAGTTCAAAGTGCCACAAGTTCCATTCTCATAGACGTGTGGATGAGAATATAAAGGAACTTGACTAACTAACTTCTTGTCTTATACCTGTGTTCCACGCAAGTCCAGGGCAGACGTGCTTAGTACACACCCACATTTCGCCGCTCGTGTTTTATTTTCAATTTCCATAGAATAACGTGTATGTGCGAGTGTTGTTTGTAAGGACGTCGCGGGCGCGGTACGGGTGTAAGTTTTCAGTGGCACTGATAAGGCTGCGGGTATCAATGTCAAGAGTGTGTGCGTGACCCTGCGCGTTTTGAGGTCGGCAGTTACTTGTAGATGTGTTCAAGTCGAGTAATCACAGCCCAAATCATTGCCTAATTGTGTTTCATTAAAGGATAAATTAGGTATTGTTGAGATCTTTAGATATTCTACGGCGTATTGACAGAGTGCATATCATATTTTATCGACCTATGATTTTCAGAAAACAAGAACATTAAGAGGAAACATGCGATAAAGACAACTATATTAAAATGTCATAATTCGAGGTTTGGCTCTCGACTATTTTCTCCTCCAATGTTCGACCAATTAAAAAGATTTTTCATAAACTGAATAAGAAGGATATATACTGTTTCCGTATATTTTTCGTTTTTCATTAATATTTGTCAAATTTGGACACTAGGCATTTGTTGACAGGCGATCTAAATAGGCAATTTTGTATTGTAGTATTTTGTAAAAGTTCTAGTGCTTATACAGATTATGATCCGGCAATTGGGTCTCAAGGTGGCTTTGCACAAGTCCGAAGCCATGTGCTTTCACGAGCCTCAGAATGCGCCACCGTCGGGATTTATAGTAACGGCAGGAGGGGTTCCCATCGGCGTCGAATCGACGGTGAAGTACCTAGGGCTCGTCCTCGACAGCCTGTCGAACATCGTGGAGCATTTCCGACGTTTGGGTCCTAAACTGGAACGGACCTGGACGCCCGGGTGTTATCACTGTGAGGATCACCCAGAGGACACGGTGGAGCATTGGCGTGCCCGCAATGAAATGGAGGCAAAGCCCAATTAAAAAAACTCAAAGCAATTACCTTGCCCAATACTGATTTCACACACTTTAATGCTTCACAAGGAACTTGCATCCGTTTTCGAATTCATTTTAGTGTTAAAAAAACTACAATCACTACTAAACAGCGTTAATCATAGCAAAAACGAATCACAAAACTTTTAGAAATTAAATAAACTAAAACACAAAAAAGAAATGCACCAGTAACCGCTCAAAACAAATATGAACTAATTTGAAATCGTTTGTTCGTTTCTAACACACAATGCTCTCTCAAACTTACACTGACTTACACTCACACATTTATAAAAAAGGCCTGCTTTAAATTCAATACAATTTTCGAAATAAGTACCTATAATTTTTATCGAAAATAGAGACAATTTGCTAGAGAAAATGAAAGGTCAGAGAAGCCACATTATAAGCCAGTGGATGTGAAAGAGAAAGCGCCGCTAGCACTGGGTCCCTGCCCGTAGGGCGTAGGCTATAAACTTGAACTCTTCTTTTGTATATTGTTAAAAGCGAGCCAGTCTCGCGGACGGATCGGAGATATCAAAAAATTTTGGCAACGTCGCGTTCTTGATGCGCGCGAATTTAAAATAATTTCTGTTTAGATTGATACAGGTGTGTGGAAACCTGGCAACGGCGCATAGCATTACGTACGTTTGGCGCGTGGAACGCAAATTTTAATATTATTAATGTTGTTTACATTTTTGTTTTTGGAAGTTTTTTTTTTGCGTTGTGTTGATTGTAAGGCAAGCCGGGCTTTTCGGGCTGTATGATAGATCCGCCACTGCGGTGGAGCACACTGTGGAGGTCTGCCCCGCTTGGGCAGAGCACCGTGCCGTCCTCGTAGCGGCGATCGGCGGCGGCGGCGACCTGTCGCATCCGGCCCTGGTTCAATCCATGGTCGGGAGCGAGAGAGAATGGGACGCCGTCACCTCCCTCTGAGAAGCAGTCATACTAGCGAAGGAGGTGGCGTAGCGTGAGAGGGAGAGAACCTCTCGTCCCAGCCGCCGCGGGAGACGCCCCGGGCGTCGGGGGAAACGTGGTGGCTTCCAGCCACCGGCCACCGTAGACGCGGACCTGTGGATGGTGAGTAACGGGCTAGCTCGTCATCCGTCCGTCTAATGACGACAGGCCATGTTGACGGCGCGTTCGTGTTCCCAGCGCGCCTCCGCCTACCTGGAGGTACCTTTTTTCAGGTTTTTGCTCATATCTCGAATATCTGTAGGATAGGAATAGCATTATGATTACTTCTGACAAAAGTTTCTATATAAAATTTCCTACATATTTGGTCATATTTATTTTTGCTCTACTATCAATACTTTAGGAGCTAGCTACAGGGTGTGTAAGTTTTAACTGAGAGATAAAAATAGACGATTTAAGAAAACAGACGCTGTTATTTTTCAAAATTGTTAGGGTACTTTCTGAAGTCCTAGAAAGCTGAAATTTGACATGTAGGCTAGTATTAGTACAAAAACAACAAAAAAAAATCTAAAGCTTGGAATTTTTACCCCCAACCCCTTAAACTAGCGGATGGAAGTTTGTATGAGACTTCCGCAAATTTGGTGCTAGAGGTCTGAAAATTGATATAGAGACTCCTTGTTATAAATATGTAATAAAATACATATTTCAGGAGTTTTAGAAAAAAAATAAAACGCAAGAAAAAATTAAAAAAAAAAAACTTTAACACCCAACAGAATCTTACACGGTCAACAGTATGGTTTCACCAAGGGACGTTGTACAACCGACGCGGACGCCGGTGTAACTTTATTAAAGAACATATTTACTGCGTGGGAAGAGTCCCAAGACGCTATTGGAATATTTTGTGACCTCTCCAAAGCATTCGATTGCGTAAATCACGACACATTACTTTTGAAACTTGAGCATTATGGACTAGGTAAACTTGCACTTAGTTTGGTAAAATCTTATTTTAGTGATAGACAGCAACATGTTCAAATAAATGGTGTTAATTCACAGGGTTTAAAAGTAAAAATGGGGGTTCCGCAAGGCTCAATATTGGGTCCTTTCCGCTTTCTAGTATATATTAATTATCTGCCTTATTTATTGAAAAACCAGCCTCAAAATATGGTGCTATTTGCTGATGATACTTTTCTAATTTTTAAGATAAATAGAAGGGCCCAAAATCTTGATGACGTGAATAACGCCCTAATTCAAGTTCATAATTGGTTCACAGCAAACAATTTAGTATTCAATGAAAAAAAACGAAATGCATAAGATTTGCTTTACCGAATGTTAAACATAGCGAGTGTTATAAAGTTTTGAGTAAAGAGAAACTTGAATTCGTAGATAAAACGGTTTTCCTGGGGATTACGCTTGATTCAAGGCTACAATGGGGTTCTCATTTAAGTACTCTTGCAGGGCGGCTAAGTTCAGCAGCATACGCTATTAGAAAAATCCGTCAATTTACTGATGTCGATACCGCTAGACTGGTCTATTTTAGTTACTTTCATAGCATAATGTCTTATGGCATTTTGTTGTGGGGACGGGCTGCAGACATTGAGTCTATATTTATTCTGCAAAAAAGAGCCATCAGAGCCATATATAATCTTCGTAGGCGCGATTCTCTAAGGGAACTGTTTAAGGAAATTAACATCATGACGGTACATTGTCAATACATCTATGAAAACATAATGTTCGTAAGAAAAAATCTACATATTTTTAATAAAAGAGGTGACAGACATAATTACAGTACTAGAAATAGGGACCAATTAGTTCAGCCAGGCTTCAGACTCAGTAGACTCATCTTTCATGGGGTACTGTTTGAGATGCTACAATAAAATTCCACAAAGTATTCTTGAACTGAATGAGACGAAATTTAAAACGTGCATTAAACGCACACTATGTAAGCAAGCATATTACAAGTTGGACGATTATATCGCTGATAAAAATGCTTGGCTCAATGCCGGTCCTGCTCCACAAGGACAGGGGCGCATAAATGGATAGCATTAAACTGTATTGTTGGAGCTGCTGAAGATTGTACAACTATCTTTGCATTGTATAAATTTAATCTCTTTAGTATTATATAGCCGCATAACCCATATTGTGTGCGTACTTTGTACTAGATAGCTATCGTTCACTGGTAACCTACTCTTTTCTTGATTTGAATGTGCCCTGGCGGTTAGGAGTATTTCATGCTCACTCAAAGGTCTCGCTGATGGTGGCGCATGTGTCGGATCATTTAGTTCCCTTCAAAATGGTTGAGTTGAATGGTGCTGATACATGCGTCATGTTCGTGAACGGGCGCTGTCAGTTGTGACTGGTCATCTCTTGGTTGCCACGGCTTATTTGAATTAATTATTTTATTTTTGAATTGTTTTTTTTTTTTTTTTGCTATGGACACTTATAACGTGCACACTGCACATCTTGCTACATCGTTCTCACATAATGTACCATCTCAACATGAACGATGTAACCAAGGTTTTTGTAAAAATATACTGATTTAAAAGAGTGTCCATGGAGTTTCTTGCCCGTTCTTCTCCATAGAGATCTACGCTAGGGAATGGGCAACTACAGTACTTTCACAGTTTTTATGCCTTGTGACTGGGACTGTAGCTTCATTACATTTTTATCTTGTCGACAATTCAAAAGTGCCTGTAACTGGCCTACTTGAAATAAATGCTTTGATTTTGAAGCTACTTACACATTTACAGACCCTCACTTCACAAACTCTACACCTGTACGGCTCCTAAAATATAGATTGTAGAGCAAAAATAAAAATGACCAAATTTATAGAAAATTTAATGTAGAAAGTTTTATCAGAAGTACTCATAATGCTATTCCTACTTTGATCGGCCTGTTGGTCACTAGACCACTCGGTTCACTAACCACTAGGTTAGTGACCCTGACTGCTAGGACGGAGGTCGTGGGTTCGATTCCCACACAGGACAAATCTTTGTGCGATGAGTACGATTATTTGTTCTGTATCTGGGTGTATAATTTATCTATAATATGTATGTATTTAGAAATATATAAGTATGTTTATCAGTTGTCTGGTTGCCATAGTACAGGCTCTGCCTAGTTTGGGATCAGATGGCGGTGTGTTGGTTGTCCCAAGATATTATTACTGATATTCGAGATATGAGCAAAACCTGAAAAAAGGTACCTTCTACTTATTTGCTACTTTGAGGTGGAGGGGATTTGCTGATAAAGCGAATAGAGTTGGGGTCATCACACTTAACTCACGCTACGTGATTCAGTTAGATGCACTAATATTTACGAAGCGGGAAAGTACCGACTTACTGCTGCTTAGCTTAGTGGCTATTAGCAATATACCAACATAACGTGCATAAGTTACCTCGCTTCATGCATATCATGTGTTCTCAAATCTCTCAGGGAGTTCGTAAACTAATGAACAGTATACATACAGTGACGACCAATGATATTACGTCATTCTACCTCGAATTTGTTCGCAATAAAAAATTAGGGCACTCCGACGATTATGAACCTTTAGTGTTTTCAATTATAAAATAGTCTAAGTAAAATTATATTTAAAAGGTGTGCAAGTGTAAAAGACAAAGAAGAAGTATTTATAAGTCCGCACAGCAAACACACAATGTAATGTGGGCCGCGGGCCAGAGGCCAGTTGCCCTCTAACCCAAAAAAACGCAATATTTAGAAACTGTCACTCGATACAATATTTTTCTTGGTAATAAGTTTAAAAAAATATTTGATTTATTATTCTATGATATGAAAATCGCCAAATAAAATATTTGAAACAAAAATCGATGAATCGATTATTTATTTATGATATCTTCGAAGTATTAAGTAAGTATTCTGCGTATTTATTATTCTATGAAACGATAATAATTATGAGAAAAAAAATATATGAGACGACATTCTATAAAACTTTTGTCTGTAAATCAGTGTACAAACGAGTATTCCAAACTCGGCTCATCCTTAGGAAGGACATGGTAACTCAACGTGATAATGTAGCGAAGTTACTTGCGACAGCCTTTTGTGTAAACTGCTATCGGTGTATGAACTATAAACATTATGAAATCTAATAACTATTGGCTGATCATACTCTGCCTAAAAACGAGAAGTCATTTGGCTTTCGCCTAAACAAGTTTAAACAAATACCAGTAAAAAGAAAATGTCCTTCACCGGCAGTTAACGGCCGCGACTCGCACATGTCATGTCTTATGTACATAACTACATATACATAAGTACGTAGCACGTGTGTATGTAGCGTGCGCGGAAATGGGGCCGACATGCAGCTTATTGCTGGACAATGACAGGGATGTAGCGGAGACACTGACCGTTGCATTTCTTTACAAAGTACTCGGTTGGGGTCCGGTAAACTGTTGCGAAATAAGATGCGAATATGACCTCAGTCATTTTTCGACTAATGAGTGTTTATAATAAGCTATCAGGGCATGACAATGAATGCACAGCGGGGCTGTCTTCAAAATATACGATAAACTTAATAAGCAGATTAAAGGTAGGTATTCTATATATCTGTCACGATAACGAAACGAAAGCCCAGTGAACTAATTCACGATAGAGATACTGGCTACCGATAGACTGTGCACACGACTCATCTGACGAAAATTTCACGATAAGGAATTTGTGTTTCCAAATATAAAGATTAGTTTCATAATTACTGCATATCAGCTGTATAAACCGTTGACGTAGTATAGTATTACTGAATGAAATTGTTCTAGAAATCACGATGGAAAACCCCATAAATCGTGTCATACTTTGAGCAATTTCTGAAGGAGGGCCCGGCCCCACAAGCACAAGCAATTTAAACTAAAAACAGGGCTTGCAAAAATAAGTTTTAGACAAACAAAACCCTGGACTGCAGGACATGATGTGTCTGTCCCCGAGGAGGCCCCTGTGGTTGCGGGGTGAGGAGTGAGGGGCAGGAGCAAGAGTACACTCGGCCGCGGCCTTGAAATTTGATCTCAATCTATTTACATATATCAACAGTAAACACTCACCAATAACAACGAGATCAATGTCGCTGGTAGGCAGGTAGAGGCCGGTGCGAAAGGAGCCAAACACCTCGACGCGCGCCTGCGGCCACAGTGTCAGGATGGCGCCGCGGATGCGGTTCACCACGGTGGAGCGTACCAGGTGTTCGGTCTCCGAGGGAGACATGTACAGGTAGAAGTGCTCGATCTCTTCGTGCAGTCTGGAACACACAATAAAATTGTTTAGTTAAAGCGCAACTCAAGAAGTGTTTGCAGACCTACAGCCAGATGGGTAGACATTCAGAAAATCGTGAGAAAGACCTGTTAGTGACTCGAGCAGCTCTATACTCAGAAGTAGGTGGAACAAGCATCAAGCTATTCAAGAATTATATAACATACTGCAAAACAAATTCTATCTATTTATTCGTAGCCAAGAGTTGCTTGTACAGTTAGAGTTAAATATCTCAATGTTGTACGTATCAAAAATACGTCATGTTGTGACTTCGTAATGAATTTCTTGCTTTAACCGTAAACGCTTTTCGCATTTGAATCACAGTTAATTTCTAACTTTAGTATCCGAGTGCCAGAACGAAACGCCGTGATTGATGCGAGCTTGTAACTTGTCCCGCCAAACAAACGTTCGCTGTTACTACGATGATTCAGCGCTGGATCACCAGACTTGCTCGATGAAAACCGAAATAGCACTTTAAATGACATGAAGACTAAATAAAACGGGGAAATATAGAACAGACACAAGAATCTAGCTATGAATGACACCTTCCAATGTGGAGCTATACTACGATTGTTAAAACTACAAACCTACGCATCACATGCAGAGAGAGGCCATACCGTCTGCAAACTCGGGTCGCCTCAACTCGCAATATGCCAGATAAATTAAAACTATTTTCATCCGGCGTGCTTGTCATTACATTAGTATTCAGCTGTGTTTAGGGCTTTCAAATACCGGATATTTTCAATACCGGTATCAATACCGGTAAAAATACCGGTATTGGAAGTCAATACCGTGATCACGGTATTAATACCGATATTGAACGCAAGTCCAGTTAGGACATTAATAAAACCATTAAAATACGTGTTTTTATTTTCCAAGCAGTCTTTATTGTTCTTATTTATTATAAGCTAGCTTTTGCCCCCCGACTCGACTTGAAGACTCTCTACAATCGCGAGATGTGCAGTCTCAGGGAATATTTCCTGGGCTGCGGGACTGTTCGAAAGAGATACCGCGGCCCTGGAGGCTGGAACACAAAGGGCAAGGAAGGAACATGGATGGGTTTTAGTCAGTACAAGTCTGACACTCCCTTCCGCTCTGCCCAGAGCGGGAGAAGTCATTTGATGATTTCCCATCCGAAAAAAAAGGGAATATTTCCTAGAAACCGACGTGGGGTTGCATCGAGATGTGGAGATGTGGTCGCTCTCCTTGGCTAAAGAGACTGGCGCAAACCTGTAGTTCTTGACACTAACGACCGCAGGGAGGTATGAATGTATGTATTTTCGAGCATGGGCCCGACGAAAGACAACCGGAGATTTATTGTGAAGGACGGCACGGTTGACATATGTCGGGCATGCCACCGTCCAGGCAAATCAATCCATCACATTATCTCCAGGTGTTCTCGTCTGGCTAACGGCTAACTTGCATAGACACAACCTTGTAGCCAGGATCATCCATCAGAAATTTGATCTAAAATACAGCCTTGTGGAATCGGAAGTGCCGTACTATAGGTGGGCACATACCTATGACCCAGTTCTTGAAAATGGCATTATCACACTGTACTGGGATCAATCCATCATCACTGACAGGACTATTGTAGTCAATAAGCCTGATATAGTGGTGGTAGATCGATCAGAGCGGCGCGCAATGATTGTTGATATAACGATCGCGCATGACGAGAACCTTGTGAAAGCCGAGACAGATAAGCAAATTAAGATACTTATCTTGACTGGGCCCGCGAGGTTGTCGACATGTGGGATGTGTGCTCAGAGATCGTGGTGCCGAAAGTCGTTTTAACAAATGGCTTAATTGCCAAGAGCCTTGACCAACACCTTAGGAGGCTCTCGTTAGGTAGCTGGATCAAGGGCTTGATTCAGAAAGCGGTACTCCTGGACACGGCTCGTATTGTTAGGAGGGTCTTTTCTCTCAGCCCTGAACACCGGTAGCTTGGACCCTGGTCCTGATACCGGTGGGCTACTATTTTTTATATTTTCAAATGTTTTTTTTAAATATTTTTTTAAGAAATTTATATGTAAAAATATAAAAAATGTGTAAAGAAAAATTAATAAACGAAAAAATACAAATAGTAATAATGTTGACGGCCTGTTATATAAATAGCCTTTTGAAGAAAAAGCACGCTCTGCACTTGTAAGTATCACAGACAATAAGCATCTGTAAGCTGCCGATACATATATTTGTACCATATTCTAACAAATAAATAATTTTGATTTTGATTTGATAGAAATATATCCCGACCACCCCTAGCAGTTTCGAAGAAACACATCTCTTAGATTAAAAATCGGTGCTCGTAGCTGAGATAGCCCTCTTGGTTTTAGGCAATTTAGATATCTCCCTCTCTAATTGTGACATGTCTTCATGTTCACTGGTCGTTTTAATGAATTAGAAGGTTCTCCTATCGTCATATCATGTTCACGATTAGCCATTGTTGTAATACCGTAATCACGGTATTGAGGCGTCAATACCGGTATTGAAAAATCCCGATATTAAATCCGTGATCCCGGTATTACGGGATCCCGGAATACCGGTATTGAAAGCCCTAGCTGTGTTGTTAAAGGCAATCGTGAAACTTGCTAATTACACAGCTTGTAACCCTCATGTGGTCGCACTGCAGCCCGTCCGTCAACTGTGTGACTGTATCAGCACCAGCCGACCTTAACACACAGACCTTTCACCAAAATGCACTACTAGTTTTGCACCACATTCTTTCAAATCGGGTTTTTGACCGTCACACCTCAATCTCGCTCCAATCGCCAATATGGGACAAAACAACAAGGTGATTTCGTTTTAATTGAAACACATGGCCGAAAATAGAACGGAGCTGATTAAATATCCTGTACTTAATCGTCGACGGAAAGGGATGTACTTAGCACCTTGCATACCAAAACCTCAAACAATATGAAGACGTTTTTGCTTAGTATTATATAATTGCGTAGCACATGTGTGAGTACTATGTAAGCTACCATTTACATTTAGTTATCTTTCGCTGACTCGGAATGTGCCCTGGTGGCTGAGAAAATGTCATGGTCACTCAAATGTCTCGCTGATGGTGGCGGGTGTGTCGGGTCATTTAGTTCTCTTCAATATGGTTGAGCTGAATGGGGCTGATCCATGCGTCAGGTTCGTGAACGGGCGCCGTCAGTTGGGACTGTCATCTCTTAGCTGCCACGGTTTATTTTAACTATATAACCTTTTACTCTGGACGCTCTTAATGTGCATCTATGTTTTGAAATGCCCGTTCCAAAACTAGAACTTTTTCGGCGGAGCTGCGTTTATATGGCTCCCCTATGCTTTGCCTAGGTCAATTACTCAATTACCCTTCAATAAGTTTTGTGTTGCGTTGCGGAAGTGGTTGTTACAAGAGTGTTTTTATACGATAGATGAGTTTTTCCGAAAGTGCCTCTGTAAATTTTATATAAAGCACAGACATATTTAACTGTTAAGTAGTAAGTAGTTGACAAAATGTAGTTACCTAATAATTAAACCTTTAAGTGTACAAACTTGGGACTATTGCATGCTATATTTTGGCCAAATGTGTGTTACTAAATATTTTATAAGAACTTCATGTATCTACCATATTTGATGCAAAAAATGAAATTGAATTGAATTGTACGTCTTTCTACATCGTTCTCACATATATGTATAATCTCAACATGAATGATGTAATCAAGATTTTTGTAACAATATTTTGATTGAAAAGAGTTTCCATGGAGTTTCTTGCCCATTCTTCTCTATAGAGATCTACGCTTTGGAATGGGCAACTACAGTACTTCCACAAGTTATTATGCGTTGTGTCTGTGACTGTAGCCTCGCCTTTTTTGTTTTTCTCACTTTCAAAAGTGCCTGTTATGGTCTAATTGAAATAAATGCTTTGAGTTTGAGTTTGCTAAATTTGATTTTTCGTATTTTCTATCTGTCCTGTACCTGCTTTGTATCGGTCCTGTCTGAGCTGACTTGGGCCTCCTTCGCAACCAGCCAAGTTCGTTTTTATCTAACGCTGCCGTCGGGTTACTGCTCTGCCTACTACAGCTACCTTGGAACTCTGATTCGACAGAAAGTGCGTTTCATGCTGAATAAAATGAATGGAAAGTCATTGGGATTGTCATGATTTCTTGTTCTGGAATTTTATTTATTTCGATTGGCAACACAGCCAACCACCATGCCGTTTGAATAACAACATAGTGGGGAAAAATGAGAGACGAGCCACACACTTGGGGATCGTCAAGGCAGCTCAAAAACGGCAGTCGACAGAGTAAGACGGCCGACTAATAGGTTTAAATATTGAAGTTTACACAGATTATATTTAGAAGTTATACTAATTGTATTATCGAGACTGTGTATTGTCGTGTTATATTACTTGTATTATCGTGTCATGTGTCTATTTGATATCAGTAAAGTAATTTTATTATAGGATTAATCAATTTATTAAGGGTTTATTAACCCTAGAGTGGGCGCCCGATGAGCATTATGCCGCCTTCACCAAAAAAAGCTGAAAAAAAAAAGTGTGTGTGTGTACTTATGTACACGCGTTAGAAGTTATACTTCTTTTGCGTAACAAGATCCTTATCCTTATCCTAGGTTTATAGAAACTAGGTCTAATATCAATTACCTATACAACCTAACCTCCTAGCTCCAGCAGTAGATTAAAAATAAAAACCTAGGCTTGTCAATATCTGACACTAAGCCAACTTCAGGGTGCATGTTGACTAGCTAACTTCAGGATGTAGGTTTTTCGTATCGGTGTGCGCGCGCATCGTAAAAAATTACTCTCATCATTTTTCCCTAACGCGCCAAAAGAAGTATAACTTCAAAAACCAACCACTCCGGGAGTGCCAACAGAAATGAAAGTAGCTATCCATTGCTGAAAGAATTTTTCAAATCGGTCCAGTAGTTTTAAGTTACACAAAAATACAAATCTTTCTTCTTTATAATATTAGTATCTAGATAGTTTCTAACTCCGCGATCTGAAAGTATAATAACAATAAAAATAATCATAAGGGGCCCGCTAGCTTCTATAAAGTGTTTAACTTGATAGAAACATCATTTAACCAAAGTGTCGAGGTACAAAATATATCTTATTTTTTTTAGGTACAAAATAATGTATTTCTGAAGAGCTGTCCACCTGTTGATAAATCTCGTTTGGGCCTGCCAGATAGACTCACACACAAATCTCGATTATTTTCTACAGAATCTTTCACTCTACACTATCTTTATGACGAATTGCTGTTGTAAATGTGAAAGTCTGTGTGTCTACCTCTCGCTCTCATGAATCGGGCTTTTGATCATTATAAGCTTTAGTTACAGTGAACCTTGATTTGTTTCTACATCAATTTATAATTGAGATGAATTCCTCATGATAAAATAATGAGTTCCTGAGTGAATAATGAGTTTTTGTCATGATATGAATATGCAATGTAAAGCATTGAGATGTGGAGATGGCTAATATGGCCGGCCCATTGCCACTCCAGCTTAATTATTCTATGAGCTACCTATGTCGGCAACCTTGTTCTCTGTCGGATCACCTCGTTCCGGATGCGATCCCTCAGAGAGACTCAAAGCATAGCCCGCTCCATAGCTCGCTGAGCTACCTTGAATTGATGGACCACCGGCACCGTGAGTGTCCACGTTTCGCCCCGTAAGTCATAACAGGCAGGACGCACTCATTAAAGACCTTAATCTTTAAGCTCTGTGGAATAAGCGACGAGAAGACCCTACGAAGCTTCCCAGCTCAGTTTCAAAATGCTGCCCAGTCACCTTTCAAAGTTGTTCTTGACAAACTATAGAGTTTGCCTGAGGTAAATATATTCTCGAACAACTTCGAGAGGACCGCCATTGACAACAATAGGTTCTGGGGTGACATGTTCGTTGAACATAATCTGGGCTTAGTCCAAGTTCATCCTGAGACCAATTCTGATTAAAGAGTAAACTAGGCCATCCAGCATCTGCTGCTTGTCGTGCAGCGATTCAGCTAGTATGACGGTGTCAGCTGCAATCTCAAGTGTGAGATGTACTCGTCGTTAATGTACACCACGTCCTTCCCAGTACAGCACATCCTCTAGTGCGTTGGTGAACAATTACGTCTCCTTGCCTCACCCCCGATGGGATGGTCATTGTGGCGTTTTAATAAAGACTTCTCAGCACTTGATGTACTCCGGATTCGAAACGACGATATCCCCACCAGATTTGGTCAACTTCATCAGGTGGCTCCTACCAAATGATTAGACGAACACTTTCGACCCCCGTTTATGCTCAATCGCTTTTTCTTTTGAGTGTGTGCTGGAGCATCGAAGATCGCGTGGTACTAATTTTGTACTGATTTTGTTGAGTGCCAGTAGTTTCGCCAAAGTGATTACTGGGTTTTCACGTCGTCGCGTCATAAGTTCCAGAGTCTCCTCCAAAAGTTTCTTCTTCCTCCCTGGGAACTCCACCATTTGATCAAGTTAATGAAAGAAACAACCCGGGTACCCGCTTTTGGAGAAAACCGTATACTGAAAAAAAACCGATTCAGAAAAATGGCTGTTTTTCAATGCCTTAGTTTACACATTCAATTTACGTATCAATGTTACGACCGAGTGTGACATTTTAAATGTTTATCGATTTTATTTCAATGAGGCGCGGAACAGGGCATTGTTTAAAAGCTTGCAGGAACTTTATGGCTCTATTGCTCATATTATAGTCGAATAAAGATCTTTTAAATATTTTTGGTATTTCGTAGGTTCTCTGCTGGATGCAAGGAGTCTAGACGTCTTTAGGCTGAAACGATGTTTATAAGAACTTCACGTTGGACCCTCTGTGTGAAGTTCCTTCTAATGGCATCGCCATACAGTAGTTACAGACCAGCGCACTTCTAAACACGAGCTAAGCTAACGCTAATCGTTTCTTAGTGCCTCCGGTCATCACCTTTCCCCGGCAAATCTGTCGATAATTTAATATCATGCAAGCATTTTCCGTAGCATCGCAAGGTTTTCTCTCTTCACAGAACCAAGCAGTCTCGCTGTGCACATGACGCAACCATTACGAAAATTATAACATTTACGCACCGCACTGATGTAACCAATCTTAGCGAATCCATTAATAACGTCGCGACGTTTTGAGATACATTATCGTTAACGTTGTTTGTATTATTGGGCTCTATATTTACTTTACGAGGCGATAAACTGAAAAGAACCGGCTGTATCAATTCTGCAACCGTGAAGCGAGTCAACTGGACAAGACGGTCGCCACCGAGCTGAAAACGATCGTGAGCATGTTATTTCTTTTGCAATGATATCTAGTGAACTCAATAATCCTAATCGTAACTAATATTATAAATGCGAAAGTAAGTTTGTTTGTTACCTTTTTAAGGACCACTGAACCGATAATCCTGAAAATTTGCCTATACGATGTGAGGGTGCAGAAACGAACACAGGATACCTTTCATCCCGAAAAAAGTACTGTTCCCGATTAAAACAACATTAACGGTCGTATGTTAATTATAGATGGCGCCACGTGTCTTTCGCTCCGACCTGAATTGATTGTCAAATTCTAAATTAACGCGAGCGAAGCTGCGGGCAAAAGCTAGTTATATTATATCTTAAGATCCGATTGTTACCACTTTGTTTTGTGACTTATGAGAATTAAATACTTCATCCTTGTGCCTTTTGCTTTCATTCTCATTATAAAATCATTTGACGCTTTTTTCTTACGTCAAAGCCAGTTTAACAATACCAAATCTTTCTTATTTTCCAGTTCATCAACATCAACCTACACCAGTCTGCTGGCTGGACATATGCCTCTCCAGTAACACGCTATACAGCTCGATTATCGGCTACTTTCATCCAGCTGCTACCAGCCACCCATTTTCTTTCCAGTTTGAAACTACAAAACCTGTGTTCTTCAAGTTGCGCAATAAAATAGATTTAAAAATATTTAACATACTTCAAGAGGACTACGGTGCAGGGTTGAGGCTCGCGGTCGTGGTCAGGGCCCAGGGGGCAGCGACTGTCATTGACAAGGACGCCAGGCCAATTCGGTACCGCCTTGTTTAAAACTGACATGCAGAACAGAATAGTTAACCCAATCACACCGCTATGTTACAAGTATTGTTTGTTACGATGATGTATTTGTTTACATTATGCATCGTGATTTGATGTCAACTGCTTGGGCTCTCCGCTCTACTACTAGATATTTAGGCTAATATTATGTAGCTATGTGTAGCTTAGTGACATCAAAGTATAGATTACCTCAGACTAGACCACACCTAACCACAATAATGCCAAATACACTAAAAATACATTTTTGTGGTCAACAACGAGTTATCCTCATATTTATTCGACGGCGCGGTTGGCGTAGTGGCTGAGCGATTTACTGCTGCGCACAGTGGAACGAATGTATGGGAGCGGTTGGACGTAGACATGTCCGAAAAAAAAGAGTAAAATTATGCCATCTTATTCGATTACTTAATGCCTTCATAACTTGTGGTGATGAATTTCTTCATAACTC
Organism: Lycophotia porphyrea; assembly: GCA_950005105.1. Taxonomy (NCBI): domain Eukaryota; kingdom Metazoa; phylum Arthropoda; class Insecta; order Lepidoptera; family Noctuidae; genus Lycophotia; species Lycophotia porphyrea. The sequence goes on from OX465406.1 coordinate 15,799,933, forward strand.
CCATATTTCGGGAGTAATTTGAGAAAATGTGAAATTTTACTATGAAAATGAGTGTATCGAGCTCTCTCCCTCCTGATTCCGGGCTTGTTTCAAGTAGCGGTCTCTAATATCATAATGCTAATACTAAGAGCTATATTTAATACTAAGACACATAGTGCGCCAAATGTGCACTTTCTGGGATAAAGAGTGATGTTTATTTTATAACACAATTTTTTTATTTTTTGTTTATTTTGTTGATTAAAACCGTTTTTCTAAAGGTTTACCTTATTACAATAACATTTCTGAGCAGCCAATTAGAGAAGATATAAGCTAATTAGGATATATAATTAGGGACTTAAGGTTTACATATAAAACTGATGCACTAATGATTACTGATAAGAACATTGCTATTATTTAATTACTAAATGGCTCTTAATACACTAATTTAGCATGCATCATTTACTAATTATCACAATAACTAATTACCTTGCAATATTTAACAAAGGATACCTGGGATACCTGGATTTTATATAAATAGGTCACTATTAGTAACTTTAAAATCAGTGTTGATTTACACCTCGTTGTATCCAAGCTAATCTCGCAATGTATTTTCCAAATTTTAATACAAATCTTGATATTCACGTTGCTTTATGCGCACGCGCACATAAAGATTTACGCGACTTTAACTATTTGTTCAGTGTTTTAAAAGATAACAGTTGTGTTCAGTTATGTGAAAGTGCTGAAACAAGTTTAAAAGACTGGTGTCGTCGATTTTGCTACCGCATTTATGCAAAATGGACACAGTCTGGAAGAAGCACAGATAAGTTTCGGAAGAAACATGAGATTTGGCTACAGGCTGCAATTCAATGGCCGGAATTACAGAATGAAAATATGGAACCTTCTACAGAAAATATAAGTGACGTCATCGAGCCCATAATTTCTCCTGCTAAATCTGATGCTTCAACTTGTACACATCCTAGTCCTCGTAAATCTTTTGAGGACCTTAGTAACCGGCAAAAAAGAAGACGCACTGAAGATAGTCTTTCATGCAGCAGTAGCAGCGCTGAAATTATGTTTTCGGCCGAAAGGGCGCTTCAAAAGGCAGGACAAAGCGATACAGCTTATGTTATGAAATACTTGACGGAGAATCCAGAAGAGGCCTCAAAAATCAAAGCCTTCATTGAAGGTAAATCAATTCAGGTACGGGAAATATCCCCTTTGAAGGCATTGGCTCTTTATGTATCGATGAACTTATCGAAATGGCGCTATAACACTCTTCGGGATTTCAACACTCAAGAAGGAGCTCTTCAATACCCGAGTTACTACATGTTGGTTAAAGAAAAAATTAAGTGCTATCCGGCCAAAGAAGATCTCACAGTTACAGAGAGCTCTGCAAAAATCAAATTACAAGCCTTGATGGATTTAACCTCAAGAAGACTTATTAGGTCGTTAGAAACCCCTGTTGATCGGATGGGGTTTTGACGGATCATCTAGCCAAAGCATTTATCATCAAAGGACGAGTGAAGATGAGCAAATCGATCTTGCTAGTAATTTTATGATTAGTCTTGTACCACTGCGGCTCGTCTCAAAAGGTGTAACAATTTGGGAAAACGAGCGACCATCTTCCACTTCATTTTGCCGGCCAATATTGTTTAAGTTTATAAAGGAAACCAAAGAAAATGTGCAGAGAGAGATGGCTGAAATCGAAGCAGAGATTGAAGCCTTAACTCCATCCACCATCACTGATGGAATTAGTGTCAAACACCAACTGCTGTTGACAATGATTGATGGTAAAATTCATTCCATTATATCCGATACAGCAGCTTCAGTGTGTGACATATGCAAGGCTTGTCCTAAAGAAATGAATAATTTAGAGTTAATCAAAGATAAACACGCAAACGAGGACATGTATAAATATAGCTTAAGCACCCTTCACGCTTGGATTCGCTCAATGGAATGCTTATTACACATTTCCTACAAATTAGACATAAAATCATGGCAAGTAAGGGGTGATATAGCAAAAAGGCAAGTTGATGACAGGAAGAAAAGAGTTCAAGAGGCTGTAAGAAGAGAAACGGGCTTACTTCTCGATGTTGTGAAACAAGGCAGTGGATCCACCAACAATGGCAACTCGGCAAGGAGATTTTTTGAAAACTACACTAAATCTGCTGAACTGACCGGAATAGATGCTATGCTTTTAAGAAAAATCTGTGTGATCTTGCAGTGTATTTCATCAGGAGAGAAGATCAACGTAACTAAATTCCGAGAGTTCTGCTTTGATACTGCTAAGCTTTACGTGGAGTTATACCCATGGTATTATATGCCTTCTTCACTTCATAAAATTTTAATGCATGGGCCAGACATAGTTCAGAACATGTCAATTGTGCCCATTGGTTTTCTATCCGAAGAGGCATCTGAGGCTAGAAATAAAGATTTTAGAAAATATAGAGAGGGGCATTCTCGAAAGCATAGCAGTATCTCATGCAATGAAGATATTATGCACAATCTTTTACTGTCTTCTGATCCACTTGTTACAAGTATCCGTCCAAAAGGAAATAAGTTTGTAAAAAAATCTTCTTTTAAGGAATTTTATGAGCTTACGGATTCTGAGAAAAGTGATATCGAATTTGTTAACATAAATGATTTAGCGGACATCGATTCTGAATTTGAATTAATTGATGATGATGATGATGACGAAGATAATTAAATGATGTTATTGTTTTAAAATGTGTAACTTAGTAAATTAGAGCTTACATCTTAATTATTTATTGTACTTTTAATGAAACTAGGTAATTTATTATCAACTTACTTAAAAGTCATACTCTCATCAGTTCTTGTGAATATTTTTGTTAATATATATTTCTGTATATATATAATATATTTATAGACCTCTTAATAAGTCTGTCTGCGGTTTAAAGTAAATACAAATGGGGAAAAAACGTTTTTTTTTTTAAATTTTCATTTCCTTTTATCCCAGAAAGTGCACATTTGGCGCACTATGTGTCTTAGTATTAAATATAGCTCTTAGTAATAGCATTACGATATTAGAGACCGGTACTTGAAACAAGCCCGGAATCAGGAGGGAGAGAGCTCGATACACTCATTTTCATAGTAAAATTTCACATTTTCTCAAATTACTCCCGAAATATGGGAGTTATGAAGAAATTCATCACCACAATTTATGAAGGCATTAAGTAATCGAATAAGATGGCATCATTAGTTTGTCATAATTTTACTCTTATTTTTCGGACATGTCTACGTCCAACCGCTCCCATACATTCGTTCCACTGTGCTGCGCTGCGTGTCGCGGGTTCGATCTCCGCACGGAACAAATATTTGTATGACCTACAGATAGTTGTTCCGGGTCTGGCTGTTTATGTATGTAAGTTTAAATGTTTGTGAACGCACTCACAATAAGGGAGAAATTCCTAGTGTGAAGCAACGTTTTCTTAAAAAAAAAAAAGTTTGTATCGTGTAGATAACGCTTCTATGCGATGATTTTCATGTGGCATTATATACTTCCGGATAAGCGGACGGAAGTCATTCTCAATCGATTGACGATTTTTAGAAAGTTACTCGAGTTCTAGATTATCAAAATGACGATAGAAAAGATGGACCGATATCAACGGAAACTTTTCGTTTCACAGGGATCCAGAGGGAGGGAAATAGATGTACAATCTGTGCCTAATACTGCGCCAATTAGGCCAATTTACTGCTGTTTATCTTTCCCGACAAATTCTCAAATAGGCCAGTAACACCTTGTTCCACTAGATGAGCTGGCCGCTGGCGCTGGTCAGGACACAGTGCAATGCACATCAACATTGAACCCGCCCCCGCCCCCGCAAGCCGCAACCCCTCGGGGATGATCATCGTTATGTCATGTCGTTGCGCGTCACACAGTGAGGACTGATTGCTGCGCTCTATTCCGACTGCGAGTCGCTGGCCAGTCGCCAGCAGCAAGGCGTCATCGAAGACGTCCAACAGAATTACAAACTGAAGCAGATTGAATACAGCAAGATAACGACCCCGCATGGGAATTAGCTCTGAACAACATCTGTTATCTGACAATCTCATGATGTCTTTTCGTCGCACCAATGATGACGATGACGTTTTTGCTAAGCGTCATGCTAGAAGACTGGTCCAACGGTCACCAACCCGCTTTTCTTTTCGATATATACGATTTGATCGTGTAGGTAGATACAAATAGACGCGTTATCACAGCGTTGCTGATTTGTTCTTGTTGTGCGGAGCTTCTGTTCTGCGCGTGTCTAGTGAGTGGCACAATGCTCAATAGTGCAGATTGTTGGGCCGCCGATAGATACAGCACGGCCGGCTATGTGCTCGCTACACGCTGCAGATCGTTTGCATTGACACAGCGATATGAGACCTTTATGTTTTGAGCGTTGCTCTAGCGACATTTGCTGTGGTCGCTATTGATTAAGGCTTTCCAGAGTTGTATTCGATGTTGCAATGAGTGGGTACCTCAAGTTCGACAGTTGGTAGGTTTCAAGAAAATGATTCCTTATTCCGAGAAAATTACTTTTCAATTATATACAATTCAATTTTTTGCAGTCCCAACGATGCTGCCGTGAGTCAGCGCCTCACGCCGGTTTCCCGGCGCTGACTTACGGCAGCGGCGCGCGACGTTGCCATATGACAACTGATGCTGTCAGTGAGTATTTTATATAAAAAAAAACCAGCCAAGTGCGAGCCGAGGCTCGCAAACCGAGGGTTCCGTATAAACTTGTAGGTGTTTAACTACATAGGTATTTGTGGTTTTCAGATTTGTTCCTTTACATGTGCTGTAAGACATTGCATTTTGCCAAATTTCGTGATTCTAGGTCAACGGGAACTACCAAAGTTACTGGGGGGAGGGCACATCTTACCACTTTGGAAGTGTCTCTCGCGCAAACTATTCAGTTAATAAATAAATGATATTAGAATCCTCAATATCATTTTTGAAGACCTATCCATAAATACCCCACACGTATGGGTTTGATGAAAAAAAAATGTTGAGTTTCAGTTCTAAGTATGGGGAACCCCCAAAATGACAGACATGACGAATCCATAAGGGTTCGGTTTTTCGGCTACGGAACCCTGAAAATGAATCACAGAAATGTATGTACGCGCATAACTTCCGAACGACTGCATCAAATTGGACGATTCTTTTTTTATGTGTTCCTTATTGTCAGGACAAGGTTTGTATATAAGAAAATGTAGGTAAATAGTAGGTCAATTCGAATTCAATATGCATAGTTGACAGGACAGCGTCTGTCGGGTCCGCTAGTTATAATTATACAAATCTTCTTTCATCACACACCTCCTTTCTTGCCATATCATGCTTCACACAGTCCACTCATAGTTTCTTTGATCTTCCTCTATTCTAATACCATCCACTTTCATTCTCATGTCAAAAAGTCCACCGAAATGTTTAAATAACAATAGTATCTTTCTCCCAAATGGCTCAGTCAAAATTTACTTACACTTAATATATCAAAAACTAAATTCATAACTTTCGCTAATACGGAGCAATCACTGAAAACGGCACAAAATTTATTTAAAAATTCAAATTCACACTTGTCAAAGGACGACCCATCAATACACATGCGACTGTGGCTATCTGGACAGAGTTAAAACAGTTAAATATCTAGGTATTCTCCTTGATGAAAAATTGACGTGGTGTCCATATATCGATCTTCTAGCAGGGAGAACAAGAAAGTTGATATATGTTTTTAAGAAACTAAGGCACGTAGCTGATACTGGTCTCCTCAAAACTGTTTATTTTGCACTCGCACAATCTATTCTAGCATACTGCATCACGTCATGGGGTGGAGCACGTAAAACCCATCTTATTAAACTAGAGCGTGCACAGCGAGCTTTACTTAAGGTTATACATTTTAGGCCTTTCAGGTATCCCACAGTTGATCTGTACTCTGAGTGTGATGTTTTAACTATTAGACAGTTATTCGTTAAAGAAACTGTAATACTACAACATCAGAAACTGAAATTTATTGATAAAACAACAATGACCTCGAGACGCATCGTAAGGGTGTGTGTCCTACGGTTGCATAAAAACAGCATTTATCGAAAAATTTCAATGTTATCTTGGACCAGTGCTGTATAACAAAATAAATAAAATTATAAAAATCTACCCATTAAATCAACACTCATCTAAGAAGGTCTTAATATCCTGGCCGAAGTCTCAAAGCTATGACAGCGTAGAAAACCTATGTACAACTTTAAAATAATGCTTAAAACCCGGCAGACTATAATCATTATAAAAAGTCGAAAATATCAATAATTTAACCTTATTCACTTAACTTTTATACAAAATCTATAAATAAAATTAATTACACCTAAAATATACGTAAATATAGGAATGAACATATCATATCAATCAAACTAAAAATTATACAAAAAATCCGTAAATTAATTTTTTTCTAAAATTGCCTAAGTTCTTACTCTTTGTTGTTACTGTTGCGATTAAAGTCGGACGTAGGGTACTTAGAAAAAAATATTAATAGAATACTTGATAGTAACTAATTTGTCTACCCACATTTTATACTGAGCACATAAATTATTTATACATATAAAATATTTGCCTTGTTATGTTTAATCACACTATACTCAATTACTCTTCTCTGATTGTAACATTTGAAATTTTGGAAGCGACTAACGTCTCAGATACAGGCTCGGCCTAGTTTAGACGTTAGGGTTCATTTCGATTTGTTTACTTACTTCCTCCTATGTAAACACCTATGTTTCACAAATAAACTGATTGATTGATTGATTACTGTACTTGTGATAATATTGTGTTAAGTATGTACCTATTTCCTCTTTTTTCAATAAAGATTTTCAATCTTTATATTTCGGCCAGATGACAGGGAGAACAACAGACGCGTTCGGATAAAGAATCCTAACTTTTGTTCGGAAAACTTCCAAGTTCCCAAAAGTTGTTTAAGGTGCACATACAGCACAGCGTTTCCTCAATAAATGAGACGTTATATTATATGGGCACGTTTGTGCGATTGCATAGTAATCTTGTAGCGAAAGCAAAACACACCGCGTATCGGCTGCTTATCTTTCCGCTCAGCTGCGAGATGTAGCCGACTTACTGCGCTGGGTACTGGGCTGGTATATTACAATGTGAAACCTGTTACAATTCATAGTACTACATATCGGAAATTATTCGTAACTACGAGGATATTCAGCTGTAAGGAGCATGCCTATGCTTTATAGTCTTCACGCTTTTGTCGTCAAGGGTTAGGTATAGGTATAGTACTCTGGCAATAAGAATGGTACTAAGGTATAAGTGACAGAGGCAACGCTCTACGACAAACCTTTTCTAAAAGCCGTCTACCAGACATCTTTTTAGTAGGGTAGATGACCACTATACACTTACGTATTTTAGTAGGGTAGACGACCACTACACACTTATGTATTATAGTAGGTTGGTGGTTGTCGAGAGTTTTGGTGTGCTGCTCGTTCATGTGCCTTCAAGTGACTAGCATTTCCGACTTTGACTAAAACACTCTGAGTACAAAGCTGACAAGTCAGAACACCATTGCTGACACTTTAAGTTAAAGCTGTAGGTGGTCTATCAGTCTAGCTTTATGGTCATCACATTGTAAAGACAAATCTGAGTCGATTTAGACGACTATCAGATGTAGCACCCCGCAATAGACGCGATAATAGTGTGCTATGTCTGGAGTTAGCCAAGACAGCATTTATGCGCAAAAGTGTCTACTGCATGGCGCCAGTCATTTATAACAAATTGCCAAAGACATGGAAAGAGCTCCCACTTTCATTATTTAAAAAGAGACTGAAGCTTTTTAGTGGCGAAAGCATATATATAATATTATTAAGGAATTCCTAATTGAGAAAGAGTTTTTAAGCTAGTGCATAATTAATAATAATAATATTTTAAAATTGTATTATATAATATTTTTTTTTAGTGTGTAAATTGTATTTTGAAAAAAAATTTAAATGAAAATTGATTGATTGAAATTGTATTGTTTTTTATATTTTAAAATTGTATTTAGTTATAAGTTGATATTTTAAATCTTTGGCATGCCTATGTGGTAAAATATGGCTGTACTATTATATATGTCTTTTTGTCATCCTTTGAGGTTACCCATATTTGCAAAATAAAATTATCACGTCTTGTATCTAATTTTAACCTTCTAATCTTTTCAGAGGCGTTGTCCTGTCGATACACATAAAATATCCAATTGGACCAGTTTTGTCTCTTCTGCTTTCCCATATAAAAAGGTAAATTTTGCTCATGTTTAAAAGTGGCATTAGTGATTCCAATATCAAACTTACGGATTAGATATATCTTCATTTCCAATAAATGTCAAACTCATTTTATTAAATGCATAACATTATTATTAACTTTGACTTGACATAAGTATATCAATAATTATAATATTGATGTTTAGTTCATAGCACTTTGTTCTAGAACATGTGAACAAACATTTAGTCATTGAATGATAACAGGACTTCCTGTTTCATAACTATGACAACATAACTACTCTAAAGTCAAGTTGCACAAAGCACATGTACTTAGATTGATATATTTATTTAATTTATTTATTTTATTTGTATGAAACTAGGATTGTATAATCTGCTGCTATTTCTGGGTTCCCACAACTTACCCAAATAAAAGTTTATATTTGCAAACAAAACATGAATGTTCACAATAAAATTTTCCCTTGGGTTTGGCTAAAATAAATGTAAGTCGTGTATGTGTGACGAAAACTGATTGGCTCCATCATAGAATGAGCACTTCGACAAAATATGCACATTTTATTGAGAATGATTTTAAGATAAAGATCACTCGGTTTCTCATAAATTTTGTACTTTTAATCAGACAAGACAATATCAGGCACTCCTAAAACATAAAAAATCGTGTAAAGAAAATGTGCCTTTTGTGCAAATTTTAAAACCATTTTGAATAAAATGTGCACATTTTGCGAAGTACTCATTTCGAGAAGTAATCATTTTACAAAATGCTCAATTTGTAAAATGAAGTGCCCGTTTGTTTTTGTAAGCCAGACTATGCATGACAAATCAATAATTTTTATTAAACCATTTCATTGATATATTTGTGTATGAGATAAATTAGATAATAAGCATTTTTATTTCTTTGACCAGTACAAGTTAGCACCATTCAGCTCATTTTATTAGGGGTTCAGTGTTATTGAATCACTGAAATGTATAATTTGGTACTAGTCATCTTCATCCATTGACTGCCTCGTTGGTCAAGTGGTCGCAAGCGCGACTGCTGATCATGAGGTCCTGGGTTCGATCCCCAGGTCGTCGGGCAAAGTGTTATTGGGTTTTTCCATCAGGAATTTCTTAGTAGCAGCCATGGAGCCTGGATTTGTGCCCGGTTGATGGCAATAGGCTCGCCCCCTATTACATGGGACTTAAAACATAACTGGCGAAATGTGGGTGTACTATTAGGTACACCTCTGCCCAACCCTTTGGGGATTACAGGCGTGATGTTATGTTATGTCATTTTCATCCAGCCTTTTCCGAGCAGGCTAGACTTAGCTAGTAGTCCATGATTACAAATTAATCTTGTTTATTTTAAGTAATTTCATTGCAACATTCTGATATTATCTCAAAAAATATTAGGTATTACCAATCTAGATCTAATCACCAAAAGTTCCAGATTATTATGGAAATTTAAATTAGATACCTATGTACCAAGGAATTGACTGGATTATAAATCAAACAGACTTCTTTCTATTTCAGTTTAGTAATTAAGATAGATAAACAAACTGGCATTAAATTATTTTGGTATGCAAAGTATTTATTACCTTATTCTGTAATAAATAGATATTTGAATTGGGAAATTTACAAAACGCAATGGCTAAATGATTTTACCAGATCATTGAAACTTTGACAGTCACTGTCAAACTTCTGGCAAAATTTAGGAGTATAAAAACATAAACAGACCAACACATTGTATGTGTTTTTTTAGTATTGTTTAGAAACACTTTGATTTTTACAACTTGCTGATTACCAAAGTATTTAAAAACCATTTATTTATGATGTTTGTACGAATCTCTATTTGTAAGCAACACAAGCTAATTAATTATTGTGGATAGGCCTACTTAGCATTCCATTTGCGATAAAAGAATTGCGAAAGTTGGAATGTGTCCACGAGTACCTAGGGCGCGGGTGCCGTAGCGCTCCCTGCCGTAGCAACCCTGAGCACTCGGCCGCCGCCGGTGACAATCATGCTCGTGGGCGACACATGGCCTGCCGACGCTCGGTGCTCCGCCGCGAGTGGCACGCCGCGCCGCCGACCCGCTCATAACCAACGCGTCAAACACGTTGACATCGCTAGCCATCACCAAAATAATAAATTAAAACGTCACTCACCCCAAAATCCCTGGCTTATAATTATAGTTGGGTATCCGCCACGGACAACCCCCGTATTCACCTATGAGAGCATCGTGGTTTTTGTTCAGGTTAAACGTCGATGCGCGGTTATCGTTCATTTTCCTCCGCGCGGGGTTGAAATAATTATTATTCCTAATTTCACCGTTCACATCATTTATTGGTATAAAGTCGGGCGCTTTATTCACATTAGGATTAGCGTTTTCTAAGTTTTTCAAGTTCATTTTGTCTATATCACTTTGGGTTTCCCAGATACGAAGCCACAGGCGCTTCGCGGGTCCTTCCTGCTCGGGCTGATACCACGCGACGGCGGGATCCATTCAGCCGGAGCAAGGTTCCACTATATGGGATGACACATACTGTTGCATTTCACATTTATAATAATATAATGATAATTAACACAAAATAAAAATAAGTCACACCACATTCGGAACATGGACGACACGCGTATAGTTGACACTTCAACAACTAGAGGGAGCCATCGTAGCAAAATAAGTTCTAGATTTTAACTCAAATCAGACACTTAAAAAGTTCAACACACAATGAACAGCTTTACTTTAAACTATTGAATTTACAAATGAGAACATAATATTTCTTATGATTTAGTAAACCCTAATACTGATCATTACTGCTTGTATTCATAAAGCACACCTATTTTGACAACAGCAAAATAGGATGTGAAAAAAACTTTTCGGATGCACACACTCAACAAATCAAAAGCAAATGTTTCTATTCTTGCCAAAAATACTTAAATTGCAATCGTAATATCTGTAATAACATTAATTCGTTGATTAGTTGCAACAGGGGAATAGAATCAAATAAAGGCTTGTAAAGTTTTAAAACCAAGAGAACAAAATGATTCAAGGATGTATCCAAACGAAAAATACTAAAAAGCAACACACAAAATCGATTGTATTACTACTGTACTGAAAATGGAATCCGTTGTTTTCAGTGGTAAAAAAAAAATATTTCGTATGTAAATGTTTTTCTTGTTGATTTAATTACAAAATATTTTTTTATTACTTTTTTCATTTTAGTACATTTTTGAACGAAGTTGTGTCTGTCTGCTTAAGTCTGCTGTCAAATGAAAACCGCAACGCAGTGGATAGATGCGCCACAAAATATTTTCGCGCCGTTTTATGTTAACTGAAATCGTATCAGAGTTAAACAGGAGTAAATAAATAAACTTAAAGCAGGTAAGAAGTTTAAGTACAGTTGCATGATGTGGTATTTTGATTAATAATAGCAAAAAAATCAAGAACATCATCATCATCTGCCTAGCCTTTCCCAACTATGTTGGGGTCGGCTTCCACTTCCAGTCTAACCGAAAAAAATCAAGAACAACCGGTGACAAATCGAAAGTGTACGTTCAATTTAGTGCATTTTACACTGGTCACTCTCACTTATTACATGCCGCTCCTTGTTGTTTACATTCACGCCACGGCCGACCACGGGGTAAACATAATAGGTAGCTTCACAATAATACACGCAACCTAAGTTCGCATCCTTATCGTCGCTAAGTGACTGAAAAATATACCCAAGAGAAACGTAAATTCATTGATAAACTTTTAATTTCAGCTCTAGATAAATGAGGCCTGAACAGAATTAGTCAGATGACATATGAACAGCTTAATAAAGCTAGTTGTACCATGTAGAGTAGTGAGACAGGTACATCAGAGCCTATTCCCTGCCATCCCTATAGTACTGCACCCTATTTCCATTAGAGTCACATGTCTTAGTGTTAGGACAATGGCCCAGAGAAGCATCACATCTTTCTTCAAGGTGTCTCCACCTAAGCCTGTGATGAAGGAGGAAAAGGTGGAAGATGAAGAAAATAAATTTATAGCTGCTGAGGAAGTTGAATCACCAGTTAAAAATGGAACACTTAAGGTAATCGCATTGTTTTTCAATACATCATATTATTATGAATCTGATTATGTTTCACAAAAAATGTAGGAATTACAATAATTTTCTTTTTTTTTTAATTTTTTCTTTTGCTTTTGCAGACTGCATCAAAGAGGCCTCGGTTAGAGAGCAGTGAAAGTGACGCATCACCAAAGAAGAAAGAGAAGAGCTCCACAGTGAGCTTGGATAAGGTACCAATTTAATCTGTCTTTCTGCATGTACACTACTTCCAAATGCTCAGCACCTACATAGCCCTTCCCCACCTCTGTTTGGGTGGGCTTCCAGTCTGATAGCTAAATTCTGTCAATCTAATACTACTGAATTCTGGCAAGTTTTTACTTCTTTCAAATGCTCATTTTAATTTTAAAAAATATCATTTTACAGAAGAAAAAAGTGAAACGCCAGCGAATTGAAAGCTCAGGCAGTGAGTCAGAGATTTTGCCAAAAGCAGAATCTCCATCACCAGAAATGAAGTCTTCATCATCGCCCTCACCAGTTAAAAACACTGTAATATCACCAAGTCCGTCCCCAGAAAAGAAACCAGTAATCAAAGTAGAAAAGTCAAAATCACCCAAAACATATGCATCACCTAAGAGTAAAAAGAAGAAACCTCTCACAGAACCAAATAGCCTTAAGAAGAGTACATCACCCAAGAAAATAAAGAAAGAAAGTTCTCCAGATGAAACTAAGAAAAAGGTCACACCAAAGAAAGAAGTGAAGAAGCAGGAAACGGAAGTGAAGAGTGAAAACAAATCAATTAAGGAAGAAAGGGAAGTCAAGACTGAAACTCAGGATTTAGTGGCTGGTGAGTATAATGAAGTGTGGCAGGAAAAAGGGGAGGCCTATACCCAGCAGTGGGTGATTCCGGGCTGATATGATGATGATGATGATGATGATGAGTATAATGTGCCATGAAAGGGAGACGGGTTTGCTGAAAAAGGGGGATCTAGTAGGACTAGAAGTCAAAAAAACAAGTTGTGTCATTAATCAAGTTGATGCTGGCTGTTTGCTTGTAATGCTTAGTTGTCTTGTAAATTGTAGAGTAACACAGAAATCTGCAACTGAAAATAATTACAATACAGGTGTTACAGAGAGTTTAAACTGCTATAGCAGAATCTTTGTGACATGACAATACAGGTAATTCACCCCTCCCCTACCAATGTACTCATATTTGCAGAAACAATACTAACCATTGTACCATGTATGGTGTGTTTTTATGGTTGTGAATTACTTAAATTAAATATTTTTATTTGAGGATATCAAAATATTCTTAAAGAAGAAAAAAAAATAAAAGATAATTAGAAAGTAGAAGAAATATTGCTCAACTGTAATAATATTTCAGTTGCTGTTGTTTGTCAGTTGTTGTTATTTTATTAAAGTTGAGCAATATTTATAGGGTAGAGAATAGGAGTTCGGTATATTTGTAGTAACATTTAAATAAAACAGGTACCTATATTAATATAACAGAATGTAACTGTTTTATTGAAATTAATCTGCTGTTGGAAAAGTTGCCAGGAATGTTTAAAGAAGAGATATCTAAAAAAAAATAGTTTGCATAAGAATTTTAATCATAACGGCACTTTCGTTTGAATTACTATGCTACGTCACCATTCAATGCAGCGCCAGTGACCGACCCAAAAACGACTTGCTTGTTTAGACAAGGTCAGTAGGTATTTACAATTGCAATTTATTTATACAAGTCCGTTAAAATGTTTCGACTATAGGCTAACATGCGCATTGAGACAAAACCCTGTTACTTACTCACCTCACGCTGAAGCGACATGTGTACGCTTTCGTCCTTCAACAGAAGTGGAGTACAACCCAGCTAAAGCCGCGTACCACCCCATCTCGGACGCCAGCTGGCGCGCGGGGCAGGCGGTGCCGTACCTGGCGCTGGCGCGCACGCTGGAGCTCATCGAGGGCACCTCCGCGCGCCTCAAGACGGTAGACATCCTGGCCAACTACCTGCGCTCCGTCATGTTGCTCACGCCCGAGGACCTGCTGCCCAGCGTGTACATGTGTCTGAACCGGCTCGCGCCCAGCTACGAGAGCCTTGAACTGGGTGAGTGACGTCACGAGATGGTAGATATTCTCGCGCTCATAACTGGAGAGCCACTGGCTCGATTTCATTTTAAATGAATAATGATCGAACGTCAGCTCTATGTTGTGTCCCAGGCATCGCGGAGACATACCTGATGAAGGCCATCGGGCAGTGCACGGGGCGCACGCTGGCGCAGGTGCGCTCGGCGGCGCGCCAGGGCGGCGACCTGGGCGCGCTGGCGCAGCAGGCGCGCGCGCAGCAGCGCACCATGTTCGCGCCGCCGCCGCTCACGCTGCGCAAGGTGTTCGCCGCGCTCAAGGAGATCGCCAACATGACCGGTGACTGCTTTTAATCATCACGCCTATAATGTAATCTATGCACTGCATGTTGCGATGCGCGGTCGCCACTCTAAACATACCCGAATGAGATGTATCTGTTGTAAAGCATCCCGTTACGAACCGACTGCCCGTTCTGAACGTTCTGTGTGTCGGCAGGAACGGCGTCGGTGAACAAGAAGATCAACAAGATACAGTCGCTGTACGTCGCGTGCCGCCACTCCGAGGCAAAGTATCTTATAAGGTATGCCAATATTATTAATAACAGTAAACACGTTTAGAAGAAAACTTAAATATTTAGAAAACCAAGGGTTTTTTCTTTGTTTCTTCTAAAATCAATAAATACAATTGCCCATGCCACTGACAATCCTACATATTGTCCATATCTTACTGGCTGAACTAGTAGGTCCCTATTTCTGGTATTGTAGTGGTGTCTGTCACCTCTTTTACTAAATAAATGCAGATTTTTTCTAATGTACATGATGTTTTCATAGATGTATTGACAAGGTACTGTCATGATGTTAATTTCTTTAAACAGTTCCCTTAGAGAATCGCGTCTACGTAGATCATAAATGGCTCTGATGGCTCTTTTCTGCAGAATTAATATAGACTCGATGTCTGCAGCCCGTCCCCATAGTAAAATACCGTATGTCATAATACTATGAAAATAACTAAAATACACTGCAGGTCGCTGGAGGGCAAGCTGCGCGTGGGGCTGGCGGAGCAGTCGCTGCTGCAGGCGCTGGCGCAGGCCGCGGCGCTGTCGCCGCCCGGGCCCGGCGCCGCCGTGCTGGACGCGAGTCGCGGCGTGCCTGCCGACAAGTTCAAGGTGAGATGAGCAGAGTTACGACTTTTTCTTGCTTCAGACAATTAGAGACGGGGTCCAAGACGGCATTTGTGTCTAGTTTACGACTTTCTGAATAAAACATATCGATATGTTTGTATTTCCTGACTTTCTATGTACAGAGAACTTCTCTATTTATTGTTACGCTAGCTTTTGCCCGCGGCTTCGCCCGCGTGGAGTTCGGGAATTGCCCTCGGGACTTCTGGGATAATAAGTAATCTATGTGCTATACCATACTATATATCTATCTCTGTGCCAAATTTTATCCCGATCTTTTGAGCCGTTCTGGCGTGATTGAGTAACAAACATCCATCCATCCAAACTTTCGCATTTATAATAGTTTGTGATGCAAGATAACGGGGTGGAATGGACACCGACGCGAAAATGGTAACCACATGTTCAGTGTATCATTTGGAGCCCCCCAGGTAGAATTTTTTCATCGGTAATTAAAAAAAATCACGCCCCGCACACTCTACGCAACATGCGCGCCAAAACTGTGATACACGTATCTCATAATTTTAATTAAAGAGTGTGTACACCAATTTTTGAGTCAAATGACCGAGAGAATACTACGTTTCACAGAAAATTCCATCCCAAACCTCCCCATTTTACCCTCTTAGGGGTAGAATTTCGAAAACACAGTCGTCCTATAACTCATCACTCATGGAACGTGAACGTTACCGGCAAATCATTATTTTGCCGGTAACGTTCACGTTCCATGAGTTATAGGACAAATCCAAAATCAGCAGTTGCGCTTGCAACTGATTCAGCAACCCTGCAGTCCCTACCTGACATAATTGACCGTCCGGGCAGGCCCTTGTAGAGTCGCACGCACTCACAATAAAGACGACGTACTGCTCGTGCCCGTCGTACGAGCGCATCCTGCCGGTGCTGCTGCAGCACGGCGTGGCGGCGCTGCCCGCGCACTGCCGGCTGCAGCCCGGCGTGCCGCTCAAGCCCATGCTGGCGCATCCCACCAAGCAGGTCACGCACGTGTTCGACAGGTGGGGAAAGTACCTTATTTCAGTTATGAATTTTGTGGTGGGTGTCAAAATATCCTTAACGAAGTCGAAAAGCACTTGTTCTCTCGTCATTGCGATCATTTTTTGTTCTAGACCACAAAATTTAAACTTTTCGCAAGTTTTTAATGTTAACATTTTACTTTAAATACCACCACAATCCCCATACTATTCAATGCCTCCATCAACACCATGTTTTGAATGGGAGTGATATGAAACTTCGAATGACGTTATTGCGACGCACGCTATTTCGAAAAATTTTACGAGTGGTACGCCATTTCGAAAACTCGTTAAGTCGAAAACCGCTATATCGAATGACGTTGTTGCGAACACGCTGATTCGAAAAACTGTTAGAATGGTACGCTAGTACGAAAGTCTTGGTATCGAAATCAACTGATGTAAATAGCGTATTCCAATCTGAATTTGTGTGGGAATCGAACTCGCGACCTCGTGATTACCAAGAACTAGCTACGATAATGAAACTGATACTGAGCTAGTTGTCTATACCACTAAGTGTAAATGATTAATGTTAGTACTTATTATGATTTAACTAAGTAAGTTAGCTTTGTTTTTACCCAGTACTAACTGGATTGTAGAGGTCAGATAGGCTGTCGCTCAGTGTAAAACAATGGTATTCAGCTGCATCCGGTTAGACTCCAGTTCAGCCGACCCCAACGTAGTTGGGAAAAGATGATGATGATTAGCTTATTAAAACGGGAAGCATACAAAGCTGGGGATACAAAGTAAAATCATAATAAGTAATGTTAATCATTTATACTTAGTGGTATAGACAACTAGCTCAGTGTCAGTTTCATTATCGTAGCTAGTTCTTGGTAACCAATAGGTCGCGAGTTCAATTCCTAGACAAATTCAGATTGAAATACGCTATTTCATCCCTAAAAAAGTTGTTTCCCAGTAATAATTTCTGCATAGAGTTAGTTAGTTTGATGTACAGAATGCTTGCTTGGCTTCGTGAAAGGTCCGTTAATACCTTGTATTAAAATTTAGACAAAATCATTTGTTGAGTCTAACTTTAAATAAGTCATAAGTCATTTATTTCGAAACAATATACATAAAAAATAATAAGACTAAATAAGTAGATAAGTTGTAGAACTTATCTACAAATAAGTAGATAAGTTCTACAACTTATCTACTTATTTAGTCTTATTTATTGTTTTCTACGTTATGCATTTTTGTCTACAGTTCTAAAATTAAACTTGTTTCTTTGAAAGATTATTTGTATGAAACTCAGTGATATGTTGTCACAGTTACTCATATTCACATTAATCACTCACCTAACTTGCTGATATTTTATTGAACTCTGTTTTTTTCCCCACCTGTATCCACGTCCTGGCGGCAGGTTCGAGAAGGAGCAGTTCACGTGCGAGTGGAAGTACGACGGGGAGCGCGCACAGATCCACGTGCCGGGCGAGGAGGCGCCGCAGTACGGCGCGGCCGCCGTGTTCAGTCGCAACCAGGAGAACAACACCAGGTACGCACACGCGCTAGCTCGATATTACAAGAATTCGCGCTGTTTGATTTTTCTATGAACTTCATACTGCTCTGCGTTAGTACAAGTAAAGTTGAGATGGATGTAGCCTAGCGCAGGATTGCCATGAGATGTATATAAATAGGTTCGGGTGTAAAATAAGAAGGCTATTGATTGGTTCCCATAGTAAAGGTGAATCTAAATTACACATCAGTACACACAAGTAATAGATGGCGCTACGTAGACAATAACATGAGACGTTAATCTGAAGGAATGCTCCTTTTGATTAACTTACTAAATAATATAGAGGAACATGCACACACTTCAAAGTGATGCTATGTTTCGTGTAGGGCTTATGAGTTTTAAAGCTTAATGTGCTATACACTAGAATACTTAGTTGGCTGTACTACATAGATATACTCGTAACTGTGGTTGCACTTCTATTAAATGTATAGTTCTATGGTGAATATATATTAGGTTTTATATTTGGTTTCAATGTTATATTTGGTTGGCAGTGTTATAGTTATTATGTTATGTATTATTTTGCTGTCCCACTTTTATACATGTTTAATGACCGAGTCATGTTGTAGAATAGCGCGAACGGGCAATATGTTTGCAATGTTTTCAAATCTCTGATTAGAGGAAAAGTAAAAACTGATTGTTGGTTTGCTGCCTGTTGGTGGTACTGGTCTCTACCTGCATACAATGATCTTGTTTATGTTGGTGAAGGAAGTGAAGGGTACTTCTGAATAGTGGACTGAATTCTTCGAATGCATGGATGACCGAGCTTTACTCGTTTCTTTTTTTGTGACGTTTTCTAAAAATGAAACCTAGCTAGATCGATTTATCGCCCCCGAAACCCCAGCATAATAAATTTCATGAAAATCGTTGCAGCCGTTTCCGAGATTCAGAAAATATATATATATAGGTACATATATACAAGAATTGCTCGTTTAAAGGTATAAGATATAAAAATGAAAACTCCACCTGATAAAAATAATAGCCTGCCTATCATTCACTATTTTATTTCGATTGTAACAGCCACACATGAAACGTGTATGAATCAATATTTTGAAAATAATAATATAGCAAAAATTAACCATTCCAATCTAAATACTATAATATATCACTGACAATTACAAAAATAATGTTTTATATGTTCGCTCGGAACGCTTTAGTTCCCAAGGTTAAAAAAAAATGATTTTAAATTTGGACTGTGTACATTGAATACTAATAATAATGTGAATCGTGTTGCCAGCAAGTACCCCGACATCGTGCGCCGCCTGCCGTCCCTGCTGAAGGGCACGGTGACGAGCTGCGTGCTGGACTGCGAAGCCGTCGCCTACGACACCAACACCAAGCAGATCCTGCCCTTCCAGGTATTTACTTACAATATACCGGTTTTCGGGATTTCACGTCATGCCATACTAAAAAGTAGTAACTACTAACTAAGTAGTACTAGTGAAATTATACATGATCAGCTCAAATCAATTCCACGTCGACAAGTGTGGTCACTCCCTGAAGTAACCACTCCACACAAGTACTTAGCATGACTTACCGTCTCTATAAACAAGTCAAAGTAAAACTCATTATTTAAGATACGACTTGTCTGTTAAGTTGACGGTTCTAGGTTCGTTTAAATTCGTCTATTGCATAAAAATGTTTGCATAGGTAATTACTTAAACTCGGTCATTACAATCGCGTGTTTGTATTAAGTGAGATTACCCTGCGCACGACCACTGCACTGCACCACGGTAATAATACAGTCAGAACGCGAGTCACCTACACGCGCTCGAGTCGGTATGAACTCGGGACGCAACAGTCGCGAATGCACCGCACTGACGAACGTTGTGATGGTTTTTTAAGCAGTAAGCATGCGATTTGTGACTATTTGATTGAAATAAGTAGGTACAAGTATTTCGTAAATATGGCAGACTTATAATAGAATATATTGTGCTGTCTTTGATAGCTTGAATTCTCAATAAAGCATCCAGAGGTAACATTTTTTAAATTACCTTGAAACTCCGAAAGGTAAGACTAAAAAATAATGTATAAATACCTACTAGTAGGTACGTACGCTTTTTCCACGGGTATCAGCGTCTTTGTTCAAACAGCCGATTCAGTACTTTAAACAGTTTCCTATGAACAAACTAAGAAATAAAGTGTCTTTATAAAACGCAAATACGTATTAGGTGCCTGGTTCACTACCAACTTATAAATTGATATTGAATAATTTAAAGTATAGTAAAAATTGGAACCTGCGAGCCGTCATTCAGTTTGAATCGAACTGTTGCCAAGACAAATAAATGACCCGCGCAGCTGACGTGATACACGTGTTCGTGCACGTTGTTATACGAATGCAACAATCATACACATGATATTTGTTTTTACTGAACTGTCAAAAGAATGATTAACATGATTTACTAGCTTTTGCCCGCGGATTTGCTCGCGTTAATTTAAAATTTGGCAATCAAGTCGGGTTCTACTCTGCTTGTAATAATATAATTTAATCATGGTTCAAAAGGCACGTGGCGCCATCTATTACCACAAAAACGTTATTAATGTTTTCCTCGGGAACAGAACATTTTTCGGGATGAAAGGCGCCCATTTCTGTACATCTGACAACGTAGATGCAAAATTTCAGGATGATCGGTTCCGTGGTTTAGACGTGAAAAGGTAACGAACAAACTTACTTTCGCGTTTATAATATTATAGTAAGGATTCAACATCAACAATTAACATCGATCACAACTTAAATAATTTTTGATTGTGTAGTTATGTATTCAATTTTTAATACATATTATGTTGTGATCAGATCCTATCGACCCGCAAGCGCAAGGACGCGAACGAGGCCGACATCAAAGTGCAGGTGTGCGTGTTCCTCTTTGACCTTCTGTACCTCAACGGCGAGTCCTACGTCCACAAGCCGCTGTTGGAGCGACGCGCCGCGCTGCGGGAACATTTCAACGAGAAGGAAGGTGAGGCACACTCACAGCGAGGCCGCCCTCTCTGCACCAGCGAATCCTACGTCCACAAGCCGAAAAAGAAAGGCAACAAAATTTACATTTATTTACAAGTTCGGTAGTTAAAACTTAGCAGTAAAGTAAACAAAAAAAAGTCGTAAAAAATTATAAAATGGATCATTTAATAAATACTGAGCAGTAAATGACTAACTAAATGAGCAGTTGACAAATCGGAATTAGTCGGTAAGAAATCTCATTCTAAGCAGTTCTATAAACAATGAGGCGGTAAAATGTATTCCTCATATATTCAGCGTGTAACGACTTTAGCTACGACGATTCCATGACGCGCGCTCGCTGCGCTCGCAATAATAATAACACAGCCACTTTCTGTCACAAATATCGTCAGCGCTCCGCCGGCCTTCGGCCTACACTCCTCACGCCAGCTAGCAAGACTTTTAGGATAATTTTTGGGTTAATTGCTGATTACCCATGCGTTGCGGTATCCCCTATGCGGGGGTAGAAATAAAACTAAATCAAATTAGATAGAAAAATGATCAGCGTTTAATTTACTAAAATTCTAATACATCTTATAATAAATACTATAGCGAAATGCTTACTCATAATAAAAAGCAAAGCAGTTTGAACGATGGATCTATTCTTGAGCCAATCGTGACAACTACTTTGGCAGTCGACGTAGTACTTTTATTTCCACCCACACCCACCACCGTATTTTTTGAAGGTATTTTCTTCAAACCCAAATACTGGACCATGGATTCCGTTACAAAGGATCCCTGTGATCCTTGATCCAGTAAAGCCCTCACCACCCGATAAGTCCCATTTTTTGCCTCAGCCTTTAATAAGGCTGTGCTTAACAACACCGCTTGTTTGTTGTTTCCTGTCGAAAGACATGAGACTAATGGTTTATCTTCCGCTTGCGCGGCCACATCTTTTTCCTCCTTTACCATCGATGAGGTTGCCTCGTGAGCAGCCGAACTACCCTCTCCAAGTCGACCCTCGGTTAACATATGGTCCTTCGAGCCGGATACGGCCGCGAGTGTTTTTGGTGGTCACCAGTGGTGGTAGTGACTGCCACCCTACGCGTCGTTACTGGGCAGCGGATTGCTGTCCAGATCAGCCCCTTCAGCGGGTACCAAGTGAAAGGTGCCCAGGAGTTGGAGGTGGAGCCGGGTGGAACTAGAGCCAGAAGAGCAGCCTGTTGGAGCCAAGGCAGCCTGGACTGGCTGTGACACCCTGGAGGAACAGCGCGAGGGAGGTGGAGCGGACCTTAGTAAGCGGCTAAGCAGAGGGCGCCACTTGCATGGTGCAAGTGTCGATCATCAGTGTGAGTGAGTGAAAACTGTGAGTACATTTATATAATAATCTAAAAAGTGCATTTCTGTTTACCTCAGACTTGTAAAATATTTTCGTTTAAAGTGGTTGAAACGGGGAACCTATGTACCCAAATTTCATAAAACGTCAATTCTCAAACACTTGTAAAAATTTAAAATATCGTGATCCTGACTTAAATTTGAAGAAGAAGTTTGAAGTGTTTTAGAGACATTAAGCTCGATAGTTCTGATTATTGCTATCATAAAAGTGTGATTATTGTTTATAAACATGGATGCCTATAATGCTATTCAGGATGACATTAAATCCAAAATTGTGAAGGCTAAAATTAATTTTAAGAAATGTCCAAAGGATCGACTTACGGTCTCATACATAGAAACACGTCTGGAAAGTTTGGAACAACATTGGAATATATTTTACACTACGCACTTAAAAATAATTAGCGAAATTAAACGATCAGATTTGTATGCTTCAAACTATCACAAAGATGGTGTGTATGATGAGGTAGAGGAAATGTATTTGCTACACAAAAGTGATTTAAAGGAACTGTTATGTGAAGGTAAAACTGTACAATATAGCGATACACATAGTAGTTCAGAAAAGTGTAAGGAAGTTTCAAATTTTAAATTACCTGAAGTAAAAATTCCTGTGTTCTCTGGTAAATACATCGAGTGGCAGACCTTTCGGGACTTATTTGTCGGGTTAATTCATAATAATGAAAGGCTGGATGATGCACAAAAAATGTATTATCTCAAGGGGTATTTGACGGGAGACGCAGAACACTTGTTGAGAAATGTAAACGTTACTTCCGATAATTATAAGGCAAGCTGGAATAAGTTAGAATCGATGTATAACAATAAAAGATTTATGGCAAATGGTATTTTAAAACGTCTTTTCGCTCAAAGGGTTTTAACGGTAGAATCGGCTATAGATATTAAAAGGTTAATCAGTACTACATCTGACTGTTTGGGGTCATTACAAAATTTAGGTATTGATGTGGCGTCCTGGGATATCTTGATAATTCATATAGTTAGTACAAAATTAGATAAAGATACCAGAAAGGCCTGGGAATTGCATGCAGCTTCCGATACCTCAGATGATTTGTCTACGTTTAAACAGTTTAATGAATTTTTAACAAGTCGCTTCCGCGGTTTGGAAAATTTGGATAGCAAAATAGACAAAAACCCTAAAAGCACACAGTCATTTCATGTATCAAAAGATAAAAAAAGTGTTACTTGTGCATATTGTTCAGCTGATCATCGAATTTCATCTTGCCCAAAGTTTTCTAAAGAATCGATTGATAGTCGTCGAAATATTGTACAAGAAAAGAACTTATGCTTTATTTGCCTAAATAGTAACCACTCTGCCAGGTTCTGCAAAAACACTCACAGGTGCCAGGTGTGTAAACGCCGCCACCATTCTTTGTTACATCCCACGGGTGGGTCTACATCGGTTATTGGTGAGGGTAGTTCGGCTGCTCACGAGGCAACCTCATCGATGGTAAAGGAGGAAAAAGATGTGGCCGCGCAAGCGGAAGATAAACCATTAGTCTCATGTCTTTCGACAGGAAACAACAAACAAGCGGTGTTGTTAAGCACAGCCTTATTAAAGGCTGAGGCAAAAAATGGGACTTATCGGGTGGTGAGGGCTTTACTGGATCAAGGATCACAGGGATCCTTTGTAACGGAATCCATGGTCCAGTATTTGGGTTTGAAGAAAATACCTTCAAAAAATACGGTGGTGGGTGTGGGTGGAAATAAAAGTACTACGTCGACTGCCAAAGTAGTTGTCACGATTGGCTCAAGAATAGATCCATCGTTCAAACTGCAGGTAAACGCCTACGTTCTGAAATCGGTCACGGCTTTTCTCCCGTCTACCAAGGTATCCAGGGTAGAATGGGTAGACTTAATCGATACCGAGTTGGCAGATCCGGAATATTTCAGACCTAATAAAATTGATATTTTATTGGGTGCTGATATATACAGCCAGGTTATTCGGGACGGGGTCAAGAAGAACTCAAGCGGAACTCTCTTAGCGCAGGGCACCGCTTTAGGCTGGATATTGTCGGGGGCAGTCAACGTGGACATTGGTCCTAATATCCACTCACATATTACCGTGATGCATTCCAGTGTGCAAGATGATGAAATTCTAAGAAAATTTTGGGAGTTAGAGGCGGAACCATCTGCAAAAAGGATGCTCACGGAGGATGAAGTCAAATGTGAACAATTATTTACGACTTCTACAATGCGGAATAACGATGGCAGATATATCGTAAGATTGCCGTTGCGAGATGCAAAGCTGGTTGGCAAGTTTGGCGAGTCAAAGAGCATAGCTGAAAAAAGATTTAAAAGTTTAGAATTAAAATTAGGAAAGAATAATCAACTAAAACAAGATTACAAAAAAGTTATACACGAATATTTAGAATTACAACATATGGAAAAGGTATCACAAGATAAAATAAATATTAAAGAAGCCATATACTTACCACACCACGCCGTCGTCCGCGCGGATAAGGATACTACAAAGGTGCGAGTCGTATTCGATGCCTCCTGTAAGGGTTCTAATGGAATGTCACTTAACGACAATTTGTTGATTGGACCCACCTTGCAGGCAGAACTTCGGCATATTATAATGCGTTGGAGATCCTACCAGATATGTTTAGTTGCCGATATTATTAAAATGTATCGACAAGTTTTGGTGGACCGCAAAGACACGATATTCCAACGCATACTTTGGAGAGATAGTCCTGAAAAGGAAATAGAAGAGTACGAACTGAAGACGGTGACATTCGGTACTGCATCAGGACCATATTTGGCAGTTCGAGCTCTTCACCAAGTGGCATATGACGAGTGTGAAGATCGTCCTGTAATAAAGAAAATCATTTTAAACGACTTTTACATGGACGACTTGATGACTGGAGCTGAAAACATAGAAAAGGGCATCAAGATCTTTACAGAAATGAATGATACTTTGAGTAAAGGCGGATTTAAGTTGCAAAAGTGGATGAGCAATAGTAAAAAATTATTGAATATTATAAGAGATGAGAAAGGATCTACAGATGAAGAGTTAAGAATCAAAATGGATGATATAACAAAAATATTGGGACTTACCTGGAATTCATGCGAAGACTTCTTCCAATACTCTCTGGAACTTCCGACGATTACTGGACCTGTAACAAAAAGAAAAATTATTTCGGAAATATCGCGTTTGTTTGACCCTCTGGGATGGTTGGCGCCTAGCATAATATTAGCTAAAATATATATACAGAAATTATGGTTAGCAGGGTTAGATTGGGATCAAGAAATCCCAAGCAATTTAGAACAAGAATGGAGTACTTACCATCACAGCTTGGCTTCTCTGGTTCAGATTAAAATTCGTCGCTGGTTACACACTGGTCCTAATATCACGAAGTCAGAGTTACACGGGTTTTCAGACGCCTCAAAGGTAGCGTATGCAGCAGTCGTTTACCTTAGGGTAGTGGATAATTTGGGACATGTTCATACGACGCTAATAACATCCAAAACAAAAGTAGCACCTATTAAACAAGTACCTATCCCAAGACTGGAACTCTGTGGAGCAGTTCTAGTTACTAAATTGATAGCGGAAGTAGGTGAAGTTATGGGTATACCAAAAGCAGATTGGCATGCATGGACCGACAGCGAAGTAGTATTGGCATGGTTAAATGGTCATCCATGCCGCTGGAAAACCTTTGTAGCCAATCGGGTTTCCGATATTTTAACCACATTAGATACGTATCACTGGGCACATGTGCCAACTAAGCAAAATCCAGCAGATTGTGCGTCGCGAGGTATTTCTCCTTCAGAACTTGTAGGTACTTCTATATGGTGGGAAGGGCCGAGCTTCCTAAAGGATCCGGATGTCGAATACAAAAGGCCCAAACATCTTGTAACGCATGTAGATGAAATTAAGGTACACACTTCTACGATGGATGCAAGCTTTTGGAACAGATTTTCGACACTGCCAAGGATGATCTGAGTTATAGCTTATTGTCGCCGGTTTTTAAGACTACAAAGGCAAGGAATTAGGCCGAAATATTTGAGTAAGCAAGAACTGGACGAGGCTACGGAGATATGTATAAAGAAATGTCAAGAAGAAGGGTTCGCCAATGAATTAGAAGAATTGAGGAATAATCAGAAATATCAAGGAAAAGGGAGTCTAAAATCATTAAATATATTTTTAGATTCAAAGGGAATCATAAGAGTTGGAGGGCGGCTTGAGATGTCCCAATTAAATTATGATAGAATTCACCCCATTTTGATACCGAAAGAGTCCTTTCTCACAAGTCTCCTAATTGCCGATGCGCACCAGAAAACCATGCATGGTGGTTCGCAATTTATGATAACCTATTTGCGGTCCAAATATTGGATTGTAGGAGTTAAGCTTTCAGTTAAAAAGCATGTAAGGGAATGTGTTAAATGCCTGAGACATGCATCTAAAGTTAGATCACAATTAATGGGACAACTACCTTCGGCACGGGTTACACCCAACAAGCCATTTCTGCGTAGTGGAGTGGATTACGCGGGCCCCATTAATATAAGGGTTTCAAAGGGTCGAGGAAACAAATCTTACAAGGGCTACATAGCATTGTTCATATGCATGTCTACGAGAGCAGTGCATTTAGAAGCGGTCAGTGAACTGAGTAAAAAGGGTTTTCTGGCTGCGTTCAAGAGATTTGTGGCAAGGCGTGGTCGATGTGCTGAGTTGCACAGCGACAATGGCACAAATTTCGTGGGAGCAGCACGAGAATTACGGCATTTATTTACAGAAGAAAAATCCAATTTCAATTTAGAATTAGCGGAGGAGCTTGCCACCAATGGTACTAAGTGGCACTTTATCCCTCCTCACTCGCCAAACTTTGGGGGCCTTTGGGAGGCAGGGATAAGGTCCACAAAGTATCACCTTAAGAGGGTGGTGGGAGACTCCACGCTGACCTATGAAGAAATTGCGACTGTATTGGCTCAAATAGAAGCATGCCTTAATTCACGACCGTTATCCTATGTCGAGGATCAAGATAAGTTAATAATTTTAACTCCAGGTCATTTTCTGGTGGGGGAACCACTCGTTGTACCTCCAGACTCAAATTATGAAGGATGTAATACAAGTAATTTGCAACGATGGCAACTCCACCAGAGAATGATGCAGGATTTTTGGCGTCGATGGTCGCACGACTATCTTCACCAATTCTTGCAGAGGCATAAGTGGGCTTACAAAACCCCAGAACCATCCATTGGTGAAGTGGTCTTAGTGAAGGAAGATAATTTGCCCCCTGGCAAGTGGTTACTGGGTAGGATTACAGCAAAACATCCGGGATCGGATGGTGTTACCCGGGTTGTTACGTTACGTACACAGTCTTCGACTATAAAAAGACCGACGTCCAAATTATGTGTGCTCCCTGTAACCGATTGAACTTATAACTTTATTCTTAAGCAATATATTTTAGGTTATATTTTTTGTTAATGGCTAGTATAGTTAAGGCTTAGATGTAATGATTTCTTTGTAAAATTGGTTAAGCTCCTCACCAATGACATCGGCACACCCTATTTTTCAACCAGTCCAAATTACTTTGGCATGGTGGGCGGTGTTAAAGGACATTGGGCAGTATGTCCTTGGTGGGCGGTATGTCTGTGCGAGAAGCGAAATCATAGCGCGATCATTTAGTTATTATGGTTCTATAAATAGTACCACATCGCTCGATAGATGGCAGCACAGGAAAAATTATAACTCGCTATGGTTTCGTTACATGCATTTAGTTGGGTCCGGACGATTATTTGATTTTGTGAGCAGCGCACCTATCGGAGTTTTCGTGTAACTAATTATCTATTATACGGGTAGTGACGTAAACCAGTGGTGTTATTTCGAAATCCCTCTCCAAGTCGACCCTCGGTTAACATATGGTCCTTCGAGCCGGATACGGCCGCGAGTGTTTTTGGTGGTCACCAGTGGTGGTAGTGACTGCCACCCTACGCGTCGTTACTGGGCAGCGGATTGCTGTCCAGATCAGCCCCTTCAGCGGGTACCAAGTGAAAGGTGCCCAGGAGTTGGAGGTGGAGCCGTCGTAGCTAAAGTCGTAACACGCTGAATATACGAGGCATACATTTTACCAACTCTTTGTTTAAAGATCTGCTTAGAAAGAGATTGGCGGCACGGTTGGCGCAGTGGCTGAGCGATTGACTGCTGCGCTGCGTGTCGCGGGTTTCCGGGATCCCCGCACGGAACAAATATTTGTATGGCCTACAGATAGTTGTTCCGGATCTGGCGAATGTTTGTGAACTCACCCACGATACAGGAGAAATTCCAAGAGTGGGGAAACGTTAAAAAAAAAAGTTGTTTTACTGCCTTTCCATGATTTTTACTGACCATTTATTTATTAGTCTGCGTACATATTTTTAGTACTGACATTGTAAGACAAAATAACCGGTCAATTGTTTTTTTTATTACTCTTTGTTTTACTACTCTACCAACCGTCGATGAAAAAATAACTGCAGAACTGATCATGATAACCTCTCGAATGTTCAAATTCGATATCCACCATTACTCATTCTATCTCGTTCTCCACTACATGCTTTCTTTTTTTCTGCCCCTGTCGTAAATCGATATAATCTTCGGCTTAACGAGCTCTTTACAAAACGGTACTGCCAGCCGCTAAGTCACGTATGCGCGTTCATACGATTTTAGTTCTGAATTCCGACACCCGAGCACCGGCTTATTTGGCACCACATGTTGCTTTATTTGTTGACATAAAAAATATTGTCATTTTTTTAATGTTTTCAATCCTATAATGTATTAAATGGCTATAATACGATGTGATACCCAAAGAAGTGATGAAAGATGTAATATACTATTTGACTACAATCTACATCTGGATGCTACGTAGAGTGCCTTGTTCCCGAAGGGAAGCCGGCAGGAATCGGCTTTTTAGATGCCTTCGGCCCTGCGAGGCTCACGCCGAGCTAGCACACAGCTCTAGGTGACACGTGTCGCATGTCGCACTGCTGCTAACACACAGCTCTAGGTGACACGTGTCGCATGTCGCACTGCTGCTAGCACACAGCTCTAGGTGACACGTGTCGCATGTCGCACTGCTGCTAACACACAGCTCTAGGTGACACGTGTCGCATGTCGCACTGCTGCTAGCACACAGCTCTAGGTGACACGTGTCGCATGTCGCACTGCTGCTAACACACAGCTCTAGGTGACACGTGTCGCATGTCGCACTGCTGCTAGCACACAGCTCTAGGTGACACGTGTCGCATGTCGCACTGCTGCTAGCACACAGCTCTAGGTGACACGTGTCGCATGTCGCACTGCTGCTAGCACACAGCTCTAGGTGACACGTGTCGCATGTCGCACTGCTGCTAGCACACAGCTCTAGGTGACACGTGTCGCATGTCGCACTGCTGCCCACCCAGCCCGGCCGGGTGCTCACGCCGAGCTAGCACACAGCTCTAGGTGACACGTGTCGCATGTCGCACTGCTGCTAACACACAGCTCTAGGTGACACGTGTCGCATGTCGCACTGCTGCTAGCACACAGCTCTAGGTGACACGTGTCGCATGTCGCACTGCTGCTAACACACAGCTCTAGGTGACACGTGTCGCATGTCGCACTGCTGCTAGCACACAGCTCTAGGTGACACGTGTCGCATGTCGCACTGCTGCTAACACACAGCTCTAGGTGACACGTGTCGCATGTCGCACTGCTGCTAGCACACAGCTCTAGGTGACACGTGTCGCATGTCGCACTGCTGCTAACACACAGCTCTAGGTGACACGTGTCGCATGTCGCACTGCTGCTAACACACAGCTCTAGGTGACACGTGTCGCATGTCGCACTGCTGCTAGCACACAGCTCTAGGTGACACGTGTCGCATGTCGCACTGCTGCTAGCACACAGCTCTAGGTGACACTTGTCGCATGTCGCACTGCTGCTAGCACACAGCTCTAGGTGACACGTGTCGCATGTCGCACTGCTGCTAGCACACAGCTCATGTCGGGCGAGACCCGCTAGCAGGTAGCGCACCACCTGCAGCACGAAGGGATGTCGCATGGGCGCTGGAAAAAAACAAGAATGCGATTCCCGACGTAGGGAACGCCGGAAATCGCAGTCTTGTTTTTTACTACGACTACACAACTACCCCGGGTAGACTAAAAAGCCGCAAAAGCTTCCTACGCTACACCCAGATAGTCCAAGACAAGCCACCTAAAGTACGAAGCAAGTGGCATGGCAAGAGAGGTGTCCACCAGCGCACGACTTCGTGAAGCGCCAACAAGCCCTAGCTCCCGGCAGTGCACCGCAGTAGCCTAGTCAGTAGGCCGCTGGAAACATAATCTGGCAAAACGGGGTATTAGTGATTCCTCCAACACAGAGTGCGAGAGCGGCGCCCCGAAGCAAACTATGCAACTCCCTGGAAAGTCCCAGGTGTCCGTTTACCTGCATCCTTGACGACCTGACTAGCGCCTCTGCCGCTGCAATACACGTGGCCACCTGCTGGACCCAAACTGTATCAAAGGGAAATGATTGTATCGTATGGATGTTAGGACCTACATCTATTGTAGCTATGTTTCCTGAGTAAGAAAATAGCTGATAGCTAGTCGCTTCACCGTAAGCGATGGGACAAGACAGGACTCTGGTGCCCTGACTAGATTACTTCATAAATACCGGATTTAGAATAGTAATACAGGTAACAAGGTCATCACAGTGTCGTCACAGACCAGCGACCACACAGCTCATAGCACTATTCTTGAAGTAAGAATATATTATTAGGTACGGTATTGTGGCTCTGACTATCGAGCAACTATTCAATGTGATTCACAATAACCACAATAGAGCAACCGGTTTAATAAATGCAATTTGTGCGTTTAATTGCAGGCTCAGTGATGTCTTTTTGTTGTACTGTACATTTGTACAATAGTTAGAGGTGTTATGATTATTTTCGCTGCGCTAGTAATACCGGTCAAGAGCTGAGTCATTACCTTCAGACGCTACCAGTACCGGGTTGTGGACTTTACAAACCCCAGTAATGGAGTAATTACTAGCTAAGTGCCGGAACTACGCGAACACAATCGTATCATGCATCAATAAAATACTGAATGATTGCATATTATTGAATTTTTCATGGATTTCTGTAAACTAAAGCCTGGTTGGGCGTCCTTCAGTAATAGCCTCGTCGCTCTCCTATACTGTCGCGTGTCGCGTGTCGGACTCATTCACTCATGAACTTGGGTAGATTCCGCGTTTGTTTCCAAGCGTAACTTATCATAATTTAGACAGGGAAATCGCAGCGAAAATACCATACCTGCAGCTGTGTTTGGTTTCAGATTGGTTGGTATCTTGTACTAACAGAAAGGTGCGCATTCACTGCAGCCCACGGCTGTCCTCAGCCCTTGTAACTACTTTCTACTCTTGGTTCCGTTCTTTATGCAAATATAATAAATAAGAACGTCCGCTGCGACCCATTGCACACTTCGCACCAATGACAGCTGGCAAATGCCGTGCTTGGCTAACCTCTCCGTACACAGTGTAGAACGGTTGACATTATATTTCTTTATTACATATGATGAGGATTGGGAGCTCGTGGCTAAATTATAACAGCCGCTTCAGGTTAAGCCGCGCTTGCCTAGGTTTATCTGAGTACTACCTACTGTACCTGACTACCCATTACATATCGAGTTTCCTTCGTGCCTCGGAAAGTCCTTAAGCCGTTGGTCCTGACTGTCAATTGTAGATCTTACCCTAACCTAACCTTTAGAAGAAATTCACTGAAACTTAAACTGAAAAATGAACATAGCACCTTAACCATGCTACAATAATCCTAACTAGATATTGAGGTAAATAAGCCAAAATCGACAGACGTTACAGGTACTCAGTAGCTCGAAAGTTTGACAACCAGTCTTACCAAGGGGCATCGTGTTACCCAGTACTAACTGGGTTGTGAAGAACAGATAAGCAGTCGCTCCATGTAAAATACTGGTATTCAGCTGCATCTGGTTAGACTGCAAGCCGACCCCAATATAATGATGAGTACGAACATTCCAGTGTTTCTTCGTTGCTTCCACCGGTTGGCACAGCGCCCTGGTGGGGCACGGCCTGCTCCCTGTAGCGGACAGGTATGCTCAGCTGTCGCTGTTCCCAGGCGAGTGGCAGTTCGCGACCAGCAAGGACTGCAGCACGGTGGAGGAGGTGCAGCAGTTCATGGAGGAGGCCATGCGCGGCTCGTGCGAGGGGCTCATGGTGAAGGCGCTGAGCGGGGACCACGCGCGGTACGACATCGCGCGCAGGAGCCACAACTGGCTCAAGGTAACCACATGATAATTCACAAAAACCTTATTTTTATTGATGCCAGTTAGGAATTTAGTGTTGTCCTCAATTTCGGAATCTATAATCCCGAAACTAACACTTGAGAGAAAAACTATCCAGATAAAAAGGTCCAACCATATTGGATTTTGGACTTGCTCGTACTTTGGGTTGTGCTTTGGGCAACAACGACCTTGTCATTTGTGAAAATGGCATTCGTCTTTAACAGATAGCATTTCTCTCTGACCGCCATCTTGAAATTAAAGAAAAAGTCAATCAATTAGAGGACTTTTAAAATGAAAGGCTTGTGTTTGACCGGGAGGCTTTTAACAACTTTTTGTTTTAGAATGTATTATGATAAATAATAATTATAATTACAACTTGGATGCAGATTTCACAGAACTTTTAATAAAACCACTCCAACCTAATACGGGTTACAGACCAGAAACTAAGCTAACTTAGTTTTAGCTTAGCTCGCATAGCTGACGCAGTCTTTCATACTGTGTGAAGACTGCTAACTAGGAGACAGGGATGTTATGGAGCTCCGTAACCGTAACCGAAACTATCGGATAACCGAAATAAAAATATAACCGTAACCGTATCAATTCCACAAGTTTCGGATAGTTTCCGGCGGAGTCTAAATAAAACGACGTTTCGACAGTTTTTTGTTTCACCACTTGCGCGCCACATTAATCTTGCAGTTTGTTTGTTATTTCTAGTCATAACATAACCTCTTTCATAACTAGTTAGTTTTTTTATTATATCCGTAACCGAAACTAACGGATAATCCGAAATAATTACATATCCGTCACCGTATCTGAAACCGATATAATTTTATTACTTTATCCATATCCGTATCCAGATCCGAAATATCATATCCATAATATCTCTGATAGGCGAGCTAACTAACATTTTCGAAGCTAAGTAAAATAAAGTTTTAAACTCTTCACTTGTTTGCCGAGATTGAATGTCTTGACATATCCAAGGTCTGACATATTTTTTCTTTAGATAATAATAAGTCAGTATTCAAATTCAATTCGTACTGTATGACTGTATGGGTCAGAATGTTGGGCTGTGAAGAAGAAGGATGAAAAACGATTGCATGTAGCGGAGATGAGAATGTTGAGGTGGATGTGTGGAGTGACAAGAATGGATAAAGTAAGAAATGAGTATATTAGAGGAAGTTTGAAAGTGGCGCCTGTTACAGAAAAATTGAAAGGAAGTCGTTTGTCTTGGTATGGACATGTAATGAGGAGGGATGAAATGCATGTGACTAAAAGAGTGATGGACATGAATGTTGATGGATGGAGAGGGAGAGGCAGGCCAAAGAAAAGATGGATAGATTGTGTGAAGACTGATATTAAAGAGAAAAGAGTCAACGATGCCGTGACGTCTGACAGGGGAGAATGGAAGAAGAAAACATGTTGCGCCGACCTCAAATAGAATGGGATAAGGGCAGGAAGATGATGATTAAAATTCAAATAAATGAAGCCAATGACAGAGCTGCAGGTGGCAATATACTGGTCGGGTATTATTTGAGTCTAACGACACGCAAAGAAGAAGTATTCAAATTCTTTTTCTGTGTAGCGTATTCGTCGTCGGAACTTGCTTCATCGATTATAGCGAGCGATACGTCCGTCCAGTTGATTGAACTTCACAACACTAACTGAGCTTTCGCTCAGTTGGTGTGCACGGGACTTAGCTGGCTTAGTTTAGCTTCTATCCCTCCACCAGCTGAAGAAGGACTACCTGGAAGGCGTGGGCGACACGATCGACGTGGTAGTGATCGGCGCATACCTGGGCCGCGGCAAGCGCGCGGGGCTGTACGGCGGCTTCCTGCTGGCCTGCTACGAGCCGCACGCCGAAGAGTTCCAGGCGCTCTGCAAGATCGGCACCGGCTTCAGCGACGAGAGCCTGCAGACATTCACCGACACGCTGAAGGAACATGTCATCGATGCGCCCAGGAACTACTACAGGTAATGTGCTCATCTCATACAAACATTACGTCCCCCGAAGGATAGTCAGAAGTGAGTATTTTGAACCCACGTATTTGCCATAACGCGCTTGAAGCATTGCTGTAAACCAGACACTACTCCAGACAACTGTTGACACGGTCTGATGTCAAAACCTATTCAGAATAAACCCCTGGAGCTCACGTGCAGCAGTCGACAAAATCAAAATCAAAATCAAAGCATTTATTTCAAGTAGGCCAGTTACAAGCACTTTTGAACTGTCGACAAGATAAAAATGTAATGAAGCTACAGTCCCAGTCACAAGGCATAAAAACTGTGAAAGTACTGTAGTTCCCCATTCCCTAGCGTAGATCTCTATGGAGAAGAACGGGCAAGAAACTCCATAAACGACCACTGGTGACCACTAATGAGGTGAGCCATCCACATCACAACATGCGTGTTATTTCCTAATTTGTCGTGAGATGATCGTTTATTAATGGTTTATTAATCTTTTGTGATAGTAAATGACAATAATTGTTGAAGATTTTGATTTATGTCTTCGAATGCGAGATGTCAATATTGATTGTATGCTCTCATGAATAAGTTGAATTCTTAAGGCAACTTATACAAATACTTGTTACTGAAAACACACTACATTACAGGTTTCAGTTCCGAGGACAGAAGAAGTATTCCACTTTATGCACCGATTTTAAGAGCACCAAAGATCAATATTTTAGCTTGCTGCTCAATCGGGAATAAAACAAAAATCACTTTTAGTCCCTTTTGAGCACCTACGGTTCAGTAGGTTCTAGTGGTGGAGTGTGTGTATTTGGCGGAACTAGTAAGAAATGTATTAATGTATAAATCAATCAATTCGATTTAAAACATGCACAATCAACGGCCTCCCAGTACTCGGCGGCCTTGCTATTTCTGATTTTGGCGGCCGCGGTAACGGCAAAGAAGGTGCGAACAAACCTCGGGTTACGAATGGCCACCAAACCCCCCACTGACCTTGGCGACGTACAATGGACACAAGTTACGGCTCGACAAACAGCGAGTGTAGCTTGAGGAATAGCTAAAAAAAGTAAGGTAATACTTGGGTTAAGTGATCAAGCCGCTTTAAGTATTTTCGAGGAGACCAGCTATCTCAAGGTGGAGTCGGATTACTGGGTCACAAATCCCTTTGTGACAACGTTGTAGAAGTTTCCTGCGTCTCAAACAGGCTAGCGTACGTCATAGTGAAGCTAACCATATAACAGAGGTTTTGGATGTAGTAGTGAACATTGAAGATTAGTTTATTTTAGGTGATTTTAATTCTCACCACCCTCATGAATTATTTTGTAACGAGATGATATACTTTTGTTCGGTTCAGTCCTGGATCTGTGTCGACTTGGAAAAGTTAGGTACACAGACTAATACTTACACGTTTGTTAGCGAGGCTCATGGCTGCAGGCGATGGCTAGAACTCTGTGTCGTATCTTTTTCGGCCTGGCAAACTGTAGTTGGGGTATGGGTTATAGAAGATGTTTACTTGTCGGATCATTTACCTTTACGTGCCACGCGACGTGCGACGTGCGGCGTGACGCGGGTGCATGGGGCGGGAGAGATGAAACACAACAACGCTTTGCGACTCATTCATTTTCCCACCGAATTCACGGAATGCAGTTGTGGGTCATGCAGCTTGGATGACCACAAAACTGTTTTGGATTGGTTGTATAATAATATTGTGGAAACCCTGACTAGCGCTGCTGTTGGGTCTAGTGGAAAGCGTAGCCCCAAATGAAATAAAAGTAAACATGTCCGTGAAGCTCATAGAGCGGCCAGGCTTAGGTTCGCAACGTGGATAGCTTGCAACCGGCCCACTTCAGGCATTATTTATGACGAAATGTTCGGAGTCACGAGTCACGTAAAATATTCAAAAGTCGCTTGAAGTGGTGCCAGAATAATCATGAGCAGCTGAAGATGGACCTGGCTAAACACAGATCGGCAAAGAACTTCTCTAAATTCTGGAAAACATGAACTTAAGCCAGGCCTCCCGGTGAGTGTGAATGGAAAAAGTGAACCAGTTCATATTACGAATATGCTCAGGGAACATTTTAAGGAGCGCTCCCCGCTGGGCTTTTCAGTGTCATTTGTTATGTCTGAGCCCGGATATGAGGGGGAGGAGTCGTCTCTACATTTTACGGCTAGTCACGTAAGATGCGTTTTAAAGAGAATGTCAGACGGTAAATCTCCTGGTCACGATGGGCTTAGTGTGGAGCATCTGCGGCATGCTAGTGTTCACCTACCGAGGGTCCTGGCCATGTTTTTCATGATGTTCAGGAGTCAGTCATACTTACCACTTTTGAAATGAAAACCATCGTATTGCCTATTGTGAGGAACAGGACTGGGTATATCTCGAACAGGGGGAACTACCGGCCCATATCTCTAGCAACAGTAATTTCTGAAGTGCGGGACGGTGTGCTTGATTCCTATCTAGATAAATATGTACATTAAATTACATGACGCGCAGTTTATGTTTAGACCCGGGCTATTCACGGAGGCTGCCATCGTAGGTCTCAAGCATACTGTCCAAAACTATATGGGCACTCCCTCCAACCTTCCCATGGCCCTTCCAACACTTGTCATACGGGCCGAAACACGGGGCGGCTGCGGACTTAGCACCCTTGGCTATCTTATTTTAACTGTCCGCAGGCGCTTCTTGATCCCTACAAATTAGCTATGTGTCCCAGTAGCAATTCTCCCCCTTATTAGGGCATGCACAACCACACAAACATGTTTTCGGCACTTCGCTGCCCGTCGGCTCCGGTGTCTTCTTCTCGCCTCGGTGACGATGCTCTGCCTCACGTCGTCTCCAGCTCCCTCCGGACGGCGTGCCACTTGTGCGCGAAGTCCCACAGCCGTGCAAAGTTCGCCGGTGAGCTCACGAGATTGCCGTAGTAGATCGGGCCGCACTCCGCACGACTGATCCCATCCATCATCTCGCACCTAGCCTTCGCATACAAGGGGCAGACCCACAGTGCGTGGTGCACGTCTTCCTCTTCCATACCACATTCGCACATACTATCCTCGCACAGCACCATTTCGTGCAGTCTTTTCCGGAAGCACCCGTGTCCTGTGAGAATCTGGGACAGCTGGTGGTCCGGCACGACCCAATGTGACCTGAGCCGAACCCTCACGTCCGGGAAGAAACGGAACAGCTCCCGTCCTTTCTCCTCACTCACCCATCTCTTCTGCCAGGCTTCCATCACCTCGTTCCTGATGTCTCGCTTGCGTCGGGCCAGCTCGCGCCGCCACAAGCCCAGCTCGTTGCCCC
Source organism: Lycophotia porphyrea (assembly GCA_950005105.1). Lineage (NCBI taxonomy): Eukaryota > Metazoa > Arthropoda > Insecta > Lepidoptera > Noctuidae > Lycophotia > Lycophotia porphyrea. The sequence continues at coordinate 15,837,850 of OX465406.1, forward strand.
GGCCGCGGCCTGGCGCTCCTCATCGAACTGCGCCGCACGAATCACCTCCAGGTCTGCCGGAGAACGCCACCCAGCACTGCCAGCGCAGCCGTACTGGTAGACCTGTACGCCTTCGTCAGCAGTATCAGGCTTGGTCTCTGGCACCGGAGCAACGCGCTGCAAACAACGTGGAGTGCCGCTCTTTTGTGCCAACAAGCGGCAGCATACGTCACCGTGGCTACGAAAGTGCCCCTGTAGAGGATGCGCAGACCGGGACATCGAATGCCCCAGGATGCCGACACTCTTGACATCTTGCCGAAGCATTTGGCCGCGCGTTCCCCTATCGGTGTCGCATGCTGCGCAAAGGACAGACTCGCATCGAGAACCACGCCCAGAACCATCGTCGAAGTGACACTCCTGACCGAGTCCCCGGCCAGTTTGACAGTGGGGGCCCGCTGGAGTTTTCCCCTGATCGTCATCGTAGATGACTTCGCAGGGGAGAATCCCAGTCGACTCCTGGCGCCCCATGCTGCGACCAAGTCCAGCGTTACCTTGGCCGCCGCCTCAATCCCTGCTCGGGATTGGGACTCGATCAGGACGGTCACGTCGTCCGCGTATGCGACCATAAGGACGCCGGCAGGTAGCGGCAACCGAAGCAAGTCGTCCAACAGCAGGTTCCATAGTGCCGGACCCAGGACAGACCTCTGGGGGCAGCCCATCGTGGCTATATACTATATGGGCAGCAGGACACCGGTATATGGGCCGCAGGACACCGGTATATGGGCCGCAGGACACCGGTATATGGGCCGCAGGACTCCGGTATATGGGCCGCAGGACACCGGTATATGCGTAAATCGATGCTCAAATGGGAATACTCCTTCTGTCCTCGAATATAATACTTGAATTATGAATACGTGACTATAGAGCGATTGAGAGAGTTGGATGCCGGTGGCGAAGCCATACCTATAGTAATAACAACATCATTTATTTCAGGCTGCAATAGCCCATAGATATATCCCTTATAAACTAACATATATAAAGTAAATACAAAACAAAATGTAATGTAATGCTCTGCTAGTTCCGTCTGGAGCGCATCCGACAGAGGTTTTTCTTTTCTTTATCTAATAATGATATTGATCTGTCTGTGTGTGCACTCGTAGATACGACACGTCGCACTCGCCGGACGTGTGGCTGAGTGCGCGCTGCGTGTGGGAGGTGCGCTGTGCCGACCTGTCGCTGTCGCCCGCGCACCGCGCCGCCATCGGCCTCGTGCACCCGGACAAGGGCATCTCGCTGCGCTTCCCCAGGTACGTGTGGGTGCACTGCGCCGACCTGTCGCTGTCGCCCGCGCACCGCGCCGCCATCGGCCTCGTGCACCCGGACAAGGGCATCTCGCTGCGCTTCCCCAGGTACGTGTGGGTGCACTGCGCCGACCTGTCGCTGTCGCCCGCGCACCGCGCCGCCATCGGCCTCGTGCACCCGGACAAGGGCATCTCGCTGCGCTTCCCCAGGTACGTGTGGGTGCACTGCGCCGACCTGTCGCTGTCGCCCGCGCACCGCGCCGCCATCGGCCTCGTGCACCCGGACAAGGGCATCTCGCTGCGCTTCCCCAGGTACGTGTGGGTGCACTGCGCCGACCTGTCGCTGTCGCCCGCGCACCGCGCCGCCATCGGCCTCGTGCACCCGGACAAGGGCATCTCGCTGCGCTTCCCCAGGTACGTGTGGGTGCACTGCGCCGACCTGTCGCTGTCGCCCGCGCACCGCGCCGCCATCGGCCTCGTGCACCCGGACAAGGGCATCTCGCTGCGCTTCCCCAGGTACGTGTGGGTGCACTGCGCCGACCTGTCGCTGTCGCCCGCGCACCGCGCCGCCATCGGCCTCGTGCACCCGGACAAGGGCATCTCGCTGCGCTTCCCCAGGTACGTGTGGGTGCACTGCGCCGACCTGTCGCTGTCGCCCGCGCACCGCGCCGCCATCGGCCTCGTGCACCCGGACAAGGGCATCTCGCTGCGCTTCCCCAGGTACGTGTGGGTGCACTGCGCCGACCTGTCGCTGTCGCCCGCGCACCGCGCCGCCATCGGCCTCGTGCACCCGGACAAGGGCATCTCGCTGCGCTTCCCCAGGTACGTGTGGGTGCACTGCGCCGACCTGTCGCTGTCGCCCGCGCACCGCGCCGCCACCGGCCTCGTGCACCCGGACAATGCTAGTTTAACAGGCTATTTAAAGCAGAATTAGTAGGTTAGGTTGGTTAGTAGCCCAATATAATCTTACATTTCTGCTTCTATTCAATTATTTTAGAGACATTCTGTATAGAATATTAAATGGATCTTGTCACACAGGTTCGTGCGCGTGCGCGACGACAAGTCCCCGGAGCAGGCGACGTCGGCGCAGCAGATCGCGGACATGTATCTCGCGCAGGACACTGTGCGGAACTGCGCCGGCGCCAACACCAACCAGGATGACTTCTACTGAGCGGACATGCAATACGCGGGGTTAGGCTGCATTGCCACCATAGCCGCGTATGTGTAGCTTCATTTTCAAAATAAAGTTAAGCTTGCAATGTTAGTTAGTTTTACGCCCTTAGTATCCTCGCACAAATGTGGTGGACGCAGCCTTAATATTTCGCATCGAGTGTCAGCTTTGTACAGAGTTGGCTCTGTCGCTCATATTTTTGTGACGGACAAGAGTCCGTCACAAAAATATGAGCAGTAACTGCGCGTTCTCACTGACGTGAAACATTTCCATAATAATTATCGATATCTCTATTTATTCTCTTATTAGACAACCTTTTATCTCATGGCGTTCGCACAAAAACATGATCCCAGATACATGTTTTTGTGTGGTTTCGCCAGTCAGGACGAATAGTAAGACTCGATGCCGCATGAAGGCTCGGGCCCTGTAGTGAGAGACTGCATTTATGTATCGTGTAGTCACTGTACTGTACTGAAAATGTATTTAATAGTATGTATATTTTTTTAATAAAATTGCGATTATGTCACATGTTTTAAGTTTTGTTTGAAACAAATGAATAAAACACAGTTATTGCAATGAAGTATTTTTATTTCCAAGTCATTAAGTTACCAACTAATTACATTATAATTATTTTGCGACTATTCCTATATCATACCAGAGAAGTAATAGTTTGTGATGAACAACAAGTTATATAAATTTGTACCGCTATTAACAGTAATTCATTTTTATTAAAATTTAACGTAAAAGTTGTACTCGATTGATAATCTCATTTGATATGTTTTACATTTGTTTGAATAATATCGCGTCACAAACAACCCACAGCGTTTGATAAATGCAAATTTAATTTGAGCAAATAAATATAAATATGTTCTTGAGCTGCCGTTAAGTATTTGAGCTCCGTCGTCAATAAATCACAACAATTTGGCACAAGTTCCATAAGTTATTATATCAAAGCGTACTTACAGCTATCATAAGCACACCGTATTGCACTTACGTGACACCCTACCGCTCCATAAGCTCGTCACACCTGCCGCCACTCCGAGTCTAATCGACTGAGCACGACGCTCATGTCATTGTAAACTTAACATATAATAAAAGGAGTTAAAAAAAGTACAAAAAAATCACATTAAGTTGCACAACGCAAGGTCAAAAAGCTGCCGAAATAATGATTGTACTAGATTTTTAAAGTTTAAACGTCTACTGCTCGTCATTACTAACTAAACTGGCCTTGTATGTACTCTTAACTATCATTATATTCATTGTAAATAATTAAAAACGATTAAAAACAACATAAAACGTCAGAATTACAAAGATTGAGGACCTTTTGGAATAATAAATTTGAATTGAAAAAAACGTGTTAAAAAGTCTGCGTCATACGTGCAGTATTGTTGGAAGGTATTGTCTCTCACTGCAGCTGCGACTGTATTATACGAAGTATTTTCAAACCAAGAGTTTTTACTAAATAATTATGGACTCTTGACATGTCAACTGTGATCGAATGGCGACAATAACTCAAAATGATCTGTTTGAGTTAGTGGGCAATTTATATGTGAAGAAATCCTAAGAACCTTTATGAACGATTCCTAACGCACCGATATGGCACAATGTTTCAAGAGAGTCTAAGTATAATATTATTTGATTACGCTTACCATACGTATATTATAAATAAATAGTTTGAATATGTACTTGTTAGAGGACAGTATAAACAACTAGGCAAGAGTATATCGGTTATGTACAACACTACAAATTGATCACATTTCATATTAGACATCCACGTTACCTATCTACGTGTTGCCGGGCGCTGCGGTTGCGATACCGACTGCTTGTGAACACGGCTACACTCGCGGCGCTCGCCAACAGTCACAACATATAACTATGTACTACATATAATGAGATTCTGATTAGCTCGATTGTACAAGTCGAGTCGCTGATTGTAGCACGACAACAGAGCCGCGCGGCGCGCCGGCTAGACGACACGTTTTATTTCTTTTTCCTCTAAATTAATTACAAACGACTCTGAAACTCATTTGCGGTCGCTACTCAATTAATAATATCTCCTTCAAACGACACGGCAGTTACACACATGCAAACACTTCCTAATACTTTATATTCTACGTTAGCGCAGCCACGTGTTTTCGTAGAACGTGACTGATTGCTACAGTATAGCTACATACACAGAATTTGGTCAAGTTTTTAAAATAGACTTCTAAAATCTACAACAATATGTTTGAAGATATGTGTCAAACATATAGCAAAGTTAGGCCTCGAAGACATTAAGACGAAATCACGATTATGTACTTAATTGTTATGTAATATAAGGTCAGGTATCGAACGCTAGGGTCCGTTACGTCTAGGTCCGTTGTGAGGTCGGTATACATAGTATCCTTGTGGTCCAGTCCCGCGCTCACAGCAGCGCGGCGCGCTCGGGCGGCGGCGACGCGTCGGCCGCGCGCTCGGCCAGCAGGTTGGCGTGCTCCTGTACATACTACCACATTGTATCGGACGCGTCTAACTACAACAGCACGCCTATAATCCTTGACGGGTTAGGCAGAGGTGTATCTATAAATAGTGCCGAAACGCACATTTCGCACGTTCTAATGTAATAGAGGGTGAGTCTATTGCTATCAATCGGCACAAATCAAGCCATTGGGCCCAATAACATTGCCCGAATAGGGAATCGAACTGAAGACCGCACAGAATCTAAAATAAAAAAAGACCGAATTATTCTAGTATAGCTACACATTAGCTGCAGACAGATCCGGTACCACTGTACGTCATTTACCGAGGATGCACGGTGATGTGTACGACAGTAAACTCGACTGTTATGGAAACCGGCTCCTGGTAACATACAAATGAAGCTTCCCTAGATTTCAATATATTAGAATACTAAAAGGAAACGAAGTGCTTATTCGCTTTAGACATTGTTAGTATTTATTAAGAGTTCGAAGGTTAACTAAAAACACCGAGTACACGCCACAACAACACGCAATTGGCAACAGTTTAACACGATTAACGTTTTAGTGCTGGTCGAACATACGCGAGGCGATTCGCTTCATTTGCTTCTTGTTCGGGACACAATCCATTACTATGCACTTCATCTCGTTAGCAACGATGGGATTATAAAATGCAGTGTGACGTCACAGCTCGGATATACGCGTAGGCACGCTGACGCATGCTCTGTAATCTATAAAGGACCTTCAATATTTAATTTTGTGAAGAAAATTAGTACACGGTTTGTTGAAGTTCCAACAAATAATGATTCCGTGTTTGTGAGTTACGACACGTTAAGATGCGTCGAGTACAGCGTTAGCGACAGAGCAGGGAAAACATTTTTTTCATCTCCAAGATGTGCCGCCAACCATTTTGTACTCATTCTAGCTAAGATTATGACATTTGAATTGTTCCGAACGTAATGTTGACGTAAAAACCGCACGCTCGACCTTCCTCAGTTCGTCCAGTACTACTGCACACATGGATGAAGCTACACCGACGTCACCCACACATAAACAACTCACCAGATTGCCATTAACATTGCAGTTTTTTAATTTATTTTATCATAAACCAAAATGTTACAATCACTAGAATTAGCTTTGAATACGTCTGCACGCTAACAGGTTAACATTTTGCGACCAATTTTGATTCTGCTGAAATCAAATATGGATTAATATCTAAGAATATAATAAATTATCGTCTTTCATCATAATCGTTGACTTATTTCCATATGTCTCATCAATTTCAATAATTACCATATCTATACATATTGCGAAGGTACTACTGGCGGCATGAGATACAGTCGAGCCATCAACATCGCGGCCGTGACCCCGCTCCGGTAACCCCGCCGGGGTCAAGTTCATACCTTACAACTTTTAATATTCTGTGTATCCGTGATTGGGACGACCGTCGGGCATCCTACCTACTTTTTTTTGTAATATTTTAATTGTTGCAAACTAAAAGTTGTTACGTGGTATCTGAGACTCGTCGGACAACTATTGGCTGTTCAGTAATGTAGGTACCTCGGCGGGATTGTTCTGCTGCGGCGCGTACATGCTGTCGTACACGGGGTTCGCGAAGTGGTTGCCGCCATTCTGTCACCAACAACACACACATTAGTTATACGACATCACATCATACTACATGTGCATACGACGGCAACGTCTGGATTAGCAACTAAAGAGGATAGTTCACTCTTCAGTTGATATTTTGCAGCAAGGGTCAGCAGAGCTGGATTAGTTCAATCAACACCATTTGCCGTAAGTCACAAGATTGATTATCTTTTGATTCACTTTATGAAATGTCTATTTTAGTCTAGTCGTTAGAATTAATTTAATTTAGCGGAGCCGCGGAGGTGGAAAAGTCACATTCAAGCATATCCGAATATAAAGTGGCGATATAATAAGTTAGTAACAGGATTCCACCGCGAGATATTATTAATAAATCACAATCACACTCATGACATGCATTTAAATTATTTATTTTTATTGTAGATTATTCGTTTCATGTAACCACAAGCATACTACAGAAGCATGTTCCTAGTACTGGCAACTACAGAAGCATGTTCCTAGTACTGACAACTACAGAAGCATGTTCCTAGTACTGACAACTACAGAAGCATGTTCCTAGTACTGACAACTACAGAAGCATGTTCCTAGTACTGACAACTACAGAAGCATGTTCCTACTACTGACAACTACACATCAAAGAGGTGTTATCCCATTTATAAATGAGTTTTATTATCAACGAACTATATAGGCTGATTTTTCGAATGGGCGTTGATGGCCAAATTCGAAAAAATGAGGAATAGCGAAAAATACTCAACGGAGTCACGAGCCCAATTTCGATGTATCCAAAATAAGAGTGTATTGTGGGCTTCGTTAGCAAGTGTCGACATCACTCGTCGGTGTGCTCGTCTAGCGCAGAGAGGGTAGAGGGGAGTGGGTAGTGAGGGTAGCGTGTGTCGTGAGCTGTACTCACATTGTGCGTGCGGGTGTCGCGCGGCGGCTCCAGCTCGTCCTCGCCCGCCAGGTACATGGGGTTGTTGATCTCCACGTTGTCCGCCAGCCGCGCGTGCACGAACGCGCCGCTACACATACACATACACTCGTTAGCTCAGCGCGCAGGGTCGCGACCGACCACAGGCATCACAGAGTGAGTACTGACTGTCTCCGCCGGTGCAGCAGGTACAGCGCGCCCAGCACGGCGGCCAGCAGTGACAGCATGGCCAGCACGGCGCCCGCCCAGGCGCCCCCGCCCCCTGCCCCGCCCCCGCTCACGCCCCCGCCCGCCCCCGGGACCGCGGGCGGCAGGCTGGCGTGCGGCGCGGTGCAGCTGGCGCCCTCCAGGCACGCGCAGTACACAGGGCCAGGCTCTGTAGCACTCACTGGCAACACACAGAAAAACGACTTAGTATAAAGCTTGAAAACAAAGAATTCCATGTGCAAAGTCAAGAGTCATGTTATAAAACGTAGTCAGGTTTTAGTGAAGGAATCGGTCCCGGTAGCGACCGCCATGTCTATCTGCAACTCAGGTCTCTGTACCTACTGCGGTTTGAAAGGTGCGAGTGTGTGATGTGTACGTGCACTCGGCCATTTTAATTCCATGTCTGGAATGGCAACGCGTTCTAAACGCACGTTCTCAAAAGTGAACACCTAGCGGTCGGGCCCCCCCTGGGGCAGTACGTACGGTCGGGGCCCCACACGCACAGCGCGGGCGGCGCACACGGGCGCGCGGCGCAGGCGTGGTCGTGTCCCACGTAGTGCGTGCAGCGCGCGCCGCCCCATGCGCCTGCGCACTGGCAGGCTCGGCCGCGCGCGGTCCACACGCAGTGCCCGCCGTTGGCGCACGGCCCGCCGCCGCACTCCGCCGCCGGAGCTGCAACACGACGCAGCGTTACATACCATAGGAGATAGGAAACAATATTGATGAGTGGAGTGAGTGGACCCATCTCGGCCATAGTTGGCCGATAGGCTTCTTATCTCGGGTACGCTATAGTGAAGTGATACACTAGGATGCCGGTTCCCCTACGATTTTAATTGATGTGTGTCAAGCCCACACGTACAACAATAATCATAACTTAATTAATATAACGGAAGTATCACTTGAACTGGGGTTGCCAACCGTACTATAATATATAGACATAGTATTGTACTATATTTAAGGGCCGCGTACTATATACTGTTGAAGAAATATATGTATAGTACCAAAAATACTATATTTTCAACAAACGAATCCTTCATTTAAAAAATGTATGAACGCGTTTTACATTAACTTTTGACTGATTGTATAGCATGTATCGGAAGTCATTTGTCAAAAGTAAAATATTTGTAGTGAGCTTACATAACTACAGGCACAAAATAGCATCATATTAAAAAAAAATCTGCTCCCGACACTTCGGCATTCAGAAAGGATATTTTAGTAACTAGTATCATAACACAAAACAAAGCTCATTGTACGGGTTGTAGTAGTTAACTCCGTACACTGATTTGTGGTGAAGGTTTGTGAGTTTAGTTAAGAGAAACACGCTCCACTAAGATGCACTGAATAGTTAAGTTTATTTAAGTTAAGAGTAAATTACAGTACTAGAGTGGAAGGTGATTATTTCTCTCAGTTGTTGGTAGCTACCCAGTTATATGTTCACTATATTGAAATTAGTTAATCATGTTGTTTTATTATGCTAAATTATGACGCGCATCGTTGGCCGAAAGTAGGTTGCCGAGTAAGCAGTAAAAATGTACGGCGATGAGACCGTACACTCATTTTGATTTACATTCTTTTAAAACTTATATTTTAGATAAAAAATGCAAGAAAAGAAAACATATATAGTTTTTACTGTATAAAAATAAATAAGTTACAAATATATCTATTTTTTGAAAAAATACTATAGTTTTTGAAGTGTACTATATTTTTTAAAACCAAGTAAGAAGAATACTATAATTCGCCGTAGAAATGTTGGACCCTACAGCTGGTCAGCTGCGCGTGCGCCGGTTGGTGCGGTCGGTTGCACAGCCCGCCGCGGCCTTGACCTATGGCGACACTGACACACGGCGGCATCTCCACTCGACAGACTGCACTGCCGGTCTGACCGTAACATCTTACATCCTCATACGTACCGGCATTACGTGTCTAAGTGTAGCAACCGCTACGTTACCCATTCTAAAGAGTACGGTACCCAAATGAAGCCAGCAGCATTTGTACTTTCAAATTTGACGTGAACTATTCTCTTAAGGAAAGACACCGCACAGCCTAAACTCCTGGGCCCAGAAATTTTAAATTTCCAAAAAATAAAATTAATATTTCCAAAGTGGTTAAACAGAGAATGAATTAATGAGGGAAGGAATGAATTGATATTGCCGATTAGAAATCCAATCATGGCATGACCTGTTTATGATATGATATTGAATGTTTTTAGAGACGTCCTAACGTAACGATCGTGTCCGAAAATTCCCCTATTATTTTTTGTAGTCAACGAATAGTTGCCGTCCGGAAGCCATTTAATTTTACCGAGTTCCGACCAAATACCAAATGTTTGAAAAAAGGTAGTTTACCTGAATTTAGATTAGTAACACAGGTAAGTTTGTAGGCTTTGTTTGTAGTTTGTAATTGTGGAGTAGTGTTGTAATAATAGTATAGACGCCAGCAGGTCAAGCTACTCGAAACTGTCAGATTTACTCAACCAACCTAATGCTTAGAGATAAAGTTGAAAATCTATTAAATAAATTTGACAGATTGAAGTAGCTTGATGTGCTGGCGTCTGTACCTACGCCTCCGATTATTGTCATCATAAAAACAGTTTTACAACTTCCCAAAGCGCTTTTGTTTAGGTAGGTCATACTTTTTATTTTAAAATAAAAGTTTCATACACATCAATAATATCAAGCTCATGTTGATATGGTTGTGATCTATATTATTCGATGAATATGTAATCGCTTAGTTAGTGCTCATTCTGCCTATCATTAACAAATCACACGTTCGTTAAGTAAGTTTTATTTTTTCTGTATTTTTTAATTTCGTTTAAATATCAAAACAGATTTTTAATTTTCTGTAGACATTAATCAATTCCTGAAGATATGGATCAGCGATTCGTCAGTCAATATGGATGTTGGGAAATTTGTTCATTTTGGTATAAGTAACTGTTTTATGTTTGAGTTTGTAGCGCCACTTCGTCCCAATCAAAGCAAGTGCTCCAATATAGGTTGACTAATTTGATCAAATTATCTGTTTTCTTTGATGATCTTTAGAACAGATAAAATGTTTCGCTACAAGCCAGTGATTCATACGAAATTCGCATCTATTACTGATATGAAATAATATCATTTCGGCTTCAATCCCAAAGCAAAATAAATGTGTAACAAAGTGAACCGTTTCCTTTTGTTCGTCTGAGAAAACTTCAATGAGAAACTTTCCCCATTTTATTCTGTACTTAGTTGTTGAATGAAACTGTTGTTCTTTGAACATTGGATGAATTAATTTTGTATCGAAAACAAACATAATAGCTGCCCAGTGAGTTAGGACTCCTATTGGAGTGCTGTACTCAAGGGAGCGATTCTATCTGCGTCCAGTTTAGCCCACCTTCCCTCGCGCGCCTCCTGCGCGCTCCAGCCATCACTCAGTGTACAGTACACAATGACACTCCACTAGTAAGCACGCGCACTGCCTCCCGTCACTGACGTCATCACACGCGCACGGACTCAGACTCGCTCTGCGGTGACCAGCGTGCAGCACCCGCGGCCGCGCTCTCTGAACTGACTGCGCCGCGACGCCGCGCCTCTATTAATGTTAACAAGTGTTACCGACGCGCTGCATAGCAGGAGACGCCGGAGGTGGTACTACAGGCAACCACAGGCGACCACTGGTGACCACGGACAACTACAAGTGAACACTAAAGCCCACACCAGGTCAAACCTATTTATGTAAATTAGTTTCGATAAATAAGTCAAAAATAAATTCTATTTCAAATTAGGCAAGGTTCTTATGCGACTACTCCAGAGCTCACAGACTCTTTTTAAGTCCAGACGAAGGTAATCTTTGTTAAGTCATATCGTCGTATGAGGAGCATGCAGAGTCTCTGAGATATTTTTTTGAGGAAAGAACCAAACAATCATGATCATCATTAAAACAAAGACTGCTCTTATGCACGGACTCTTGTGCACAGACTCTTGCCCGCAGATGAGAACAAAGAGCAGTGATCACTGCGCAGGTCAGCTCAGGTTCAATACGAAATATGTTCATGAAAACAATCAAGGAAGCTTTTCAGTTAAGTGGCTCTGATATACCACAAGTGATATGTCACCATTTAGTTTACACAGAACCGTTACATAGAGTCCCTCTTGGCAAGATGGACTCTATGTAACGAAATGTGCAGATGAGACTCATACAGCACCGCAGCAGTGATGACTGAAGACCCGGAAAGTTCGTAGGAATCCGCTAGAAGCGGTAGGTCAGCACCAGCCGTTGTGACGATGTCCGCAGTTGACGTTAAACATTATGAGTTAATCGGATGCCATGCCACGGGCAACAGTGATTGACGATAAATATAGCTGACCGCTCGAGTTAACCTGTTAATCAGCAGAAAATGCTAATGTTATGCGGTAACGCGAGTCAATCTAGTTAATGTTGATTGTTCGCGTTGTGCCGTGCTTGATGTCAACTGATCAAGGCTCCCGGCCGCGGCGTCGCGGCGTCGCGGCGCGTCGGTGACGCAACGTTGCTGTCATTAAGAGTTGTTAAGTAATGAACATCAACCTCGCTGTCCGCTAAACTGAACTTTACAATCTGGCGCCTCAAGGTGGCGGACGATAATCGCTCAGGATTTGCATACCGCGAAGTAAACTATTACTTGATGATCAGGTCAATCGATTACAACATCCGTTACAAGAATATAATTTAAGCTTGCGATGTTTTTAGTGATAAAACAAAATAAAATTATTCATAACCAAAAAACCCACGCACATGTAGACATTTTAAAACAAGCTATTGCAGGTAAAATATCCAGAATTATACTATTATATATTGTGTGGCTTCGTTCGTTTTGGTTAGGCCGTTGGGTAGGTTGTAGTCATACCTACATTATCCCAACAATAATATATTCGAATAATAGAATACACTATACATAATATGATATACTAAGAAGGATCTAACAAAGTTGTACCCATTCATTCAAATCTATCAAGATGCCAAAGAAAAACACATTCAAAAAACTTAAACCTCCACCTGAAGCGATCGGGTAGTGAACTTAAGTTAATTTAGCAATTTGAAGGGCAAATTATATAATCAATTACATAAAAAAATATATATATAAAAACTTTAAACATTTATTTCAACACAGATTTGGTCAGAAAGCCATCGATTGCGAAACTATTAATAGCTATTTTCCAAGAAGTTGGTTTTCCTGATGGCCGTGGCCTTCACCGAAGCGGCGCGGGCGCGACTTCTGCGTAACGTTACTGTTCCATCGTGTACTCAGTGGACGCACATGTACACATGTAGCTAGCTGCTCTTTTTCCTGAGAACTGTTGCGTCGCTGACGACAGACATCTAACACAGCTACACTGTACGCGGTCGTCACTGTAAACATCTCCTCTATACGCTGCGTCTAAAATTTCCATATTTTTGCTGGCGTGTCGATGGCTACATAATTTCTATTATTGAGTGTAGACCATACCTGTGACGACAGTAAAGCAGACATTCTAATACGACAAAAAAAGTTCTGCTATAAAGGGTAGACCCAGTATCGTTAAGTCGACGGTGATCTGCTGAAAGCAACGCGATATTTTCAAGCGTCCAGAAAACGTATACCGGGTATACTCAGGTGGTGCCTGACTGACTATTACTTGGTATTAGCGATGAATCTTTCGCGCCAAATATGTAAAATACGAATATGTTTTTAATAAAATAAAATACTGCCTCATTAATTAGGCCTTAATGAATGCTGGAAATCCATCATTGACAAATAAACGATTCTGATTATTAGTAGTGAAGTGTGTAAGAAACTACTACTAAAGGTACTAAAGGACATACCGACCTACCCATACCTATTTTACATGTAACAAATCAAAAATATCTTTCGCAATTTTCATCGCTACTCTATACGTTGATATGATAACGTTTTGCTTCCTCGTAGCGGACTGCGGTGCCGCCCCGGTGTGACGCATGCGCAGTGCGCCGCCTCTTACTACACCTCTCAGTGGCAGCGGGTCGTCGCCTTTGTTTAATAGAGAAAGTCCACGATAAGTCGATAAACGAGCGACTGCCACAACCCAGTTTGTACTGGGTAATAATATGCCCATTGGTAAGACTGGTTGTCAGACTTTCTGGCCACTGACTACCTGCTTTCAAAGATCAAACAAATGACAGTTGGGACCAACGACTTAACGTACTATCCGCAAGCGAGGCTCCACCTGGAAGACTGACCCGTGCGGCTGTTTTATAGCCACAAGCTCTGCGTTTTTGGGGAATCCTTATAAGATCACTCTCTTGTCCGTCTATCTGTTCGTCTATCACCACCGATTTTCTCAGGAACGTGTGAACCTAGCAAGTTGAAATGTATACCAGATACTGAGGTCTATAGCCCCTATTAGATGTATAAAAATCAAGGACCTGCGTCAACACGATAAAAAGATATGAGCGAATTTAGATTTTCGCCAAAACTTGTAAGTACCAAAATTTACCTTAATTTTCAACTTTTTTAATTTTTCGGAGTTTTCCCTTTATTTGTGCTGTAAGACCTTGCTTTTAACCAAAATTGACAATTCTAGGTTACACGGAAGTACCCTATAGGTTTTGGGTCGAAAACCTATATTAAGGTAATTCCCGATGACCAAGAATCACGAAATTTGGCAAGATGAAATATCTCACAGCACATGTAAAGGAAAAAACCGCAAATATGTACTTTAATAACAAAATATCTAGGTACAAGTTTATACGGAACCCTCGGTGCGCGAATCCAACTCGCACTTGGCCGGTTTTTATTTCAGTTAATATTATTTCATATACTTATAATTAGTGTTCCACTTTCAATGTTTAATTAAAATCGTATGCATACTCAGATAGTGACGAAATTACACCCAAAAGCCAATAAGATGAGTCGTGTCCCAGTGAGGCGACACGCGCCGGCGCAGTGCAAGTGAAAGTGTTGCGAGCCCGCGCACGCGCACGCGCACGTAGCGGTGCAGAAGGCCGACTCTACTCAGCGAGCACACAGTCGCACGCACACAGACACTTGTAACTAGCTTCTGCCCGCGACTTCGTCTGCAAGGATCAGGGTGAAAAATATCCTTTAAGCCAGGTTATAAACTAAATTATCTGTGTGCCGATTCAAATCCCTCAGCCGTTTTTCCGTGAAGGAGTAACAAACATCCATCCTCACAAACTTTAAGGTTTACAGTAGTATTGTCGGACGGGCACAGGCACGACTTGTTGTGAGTCACCTACAGCGCGCTTCTACAGAGTCGTGATGTTCTGAGCTCGCAGCGAGGACGACGTTCGGCGTCTGATCGCAGCGGAGTTGAGACGTCCTGGAACTGTGCCCGAGATATTGTGCCCCGTGTTATTGTGACAAATTGTAATTTAATAGAAACAGAACATCGCTCCCAGTCACCCAGTGTGTTTTCATTGCACAAAACCCATCTTCTGCCTACATGATTTACGAGTCTAACGGAAGAACTCCTGACAATCCGACATATAGTATACATCAAAGTAAGACGGTAAGATCTCGGAATGAAGTCGTACGTCATAGGTATGTGTGCATGTGTGTCGTTGTAGGAAGCTGGCCTTCTGTGCCGGGCTCTGGCATGGCGTGCGCGAGCGCGAGTGGCCTGCTCACTGTGTCGCGGAGTCAAGGCCGAGGCGCGCCGCCTGCTGCGACAGCCGGTTAGCGTGTCACAGCGATCACAGGGAAATTAATTTTTATACATATACAAGCCTCATACATATGTGTCTGATGGGATTTCCCATAGGCAAAAATGTCGAACTTCTGTTTTAACTTCAATTCGGCAATTAAGTATAAAAACATTTCTTAAGGTTGCGCCTCACCTAGCACGAGTCGTATGCTTTTCCGTCGCTCAGAACCGTCATTTGCTAGAGCGAGAAACAGCAGGAGTGCTTTCGCACGCGGCAGCATTGACGATGCGCTCGACAGAACACAGCACAAATGCAATTCCGTATTGCTAGATGAGGCGCAACCCTAATACTCACTTTTATCCTAAATGGAACTCTTCTCCAATTTGTAAGCTTCTAGACTCAGCAGTTTAGGCTCTGCGTTATCTGCCACTGATTGAATGAGTTGACGATTGTTTTATTTGTTGCACAAAGTACAGAGGCGGACTTAATGCCATAGGCATTTTGTTGCACAAAGTACAGAGGCGGACTTAATGCCATAGGCATTTTGTTGCACAAAGTACAGAGGCGGACTTAATGCCATAGGCATTTTGTTGCACAAAGTACAGAGGCGGACTTAATGCCATAGGCATTTTGTTGCACAAAGTACAGAGGCGGACTTAATGCCATAGGCATTTTGTTGCACAAAGTACAGAGGCGGACTTAATGCCATAGGCATTTTGTTGCACAAAGTACAGAGGCGGACTTAATGCCATAGGCATTTTGTTACACAAAGTACAGAGGCGGACTTAATGCCATAGGCATTTTGTTGCACAAAGTACAGAGGCGGACTTAATGCCATAGGCATTTTGTTGCACAAAGTACAAAGGCGGACTTAATGCCATAGGCATTTTGTTGCACAAAGTACAAAGGCGGACTTAATGCCATAGGCATTTTGTTCCACAAAGTACAGAGACGGACTTAATACCATAGGCATTTTGTTGCACAAAGTACAGAGGCGGACTTAATGCCATAGGCATTTTGTTGCACAAAGTACAGAGGCGGACTTAATGCCATAGGCATTTTGTTGCACAAAGTACAGAGGCGGACTTAATGCCATAGGCATTTTGTTGCACAAAGTACAAAGGCGGACATAGGCATTTTCTACCAGTCAACTAGTCAGTTTTTATGTATTGCACTTTTGTAAGAGTCAGCTAGAGTATGGTTGTAGGTTGTACACGCCTGCGCTTGGGTATATAAAGCTCGCTGAGAGCCGCGCCAATGCCTCCAGTCCGATCACTATGTACGGTAAGCCTATCTCTTGGGAGAATCAAGCCAAATATAGGAGTCATACTCGACCAACATCTGACCTTAAGTCCCCACATCACTGCAGCTCGCGACCGAGCTTTCTTCGCTATGGGCAGACTCCCTTTCTTGCTTACGGTAAAGGGCAAACTGACCCTCAGGTGCAAGTTGCGCCTCTATACCGCGGTGATCCGTCCTATCATGACGTACGCTTACGTCGCGTCGTGTTCGCACATACCAAGCCTAAATACCTCTATAAGATGCAAGTTCTCCAGAACCGATTCTTACGCAAAGTCGTGGGAGCCCTTTTCTATGTCCGCCCTCGCGTATTAGTCAGATTCGCCGTCCCAGGCATACTTTAGTCGATCCCGATGACACTATCACCCCCTTCCAGGAGTGCAGTAGGGAAACTAGCACGTTCAAGAAGCGCAAATAACCGTCTTTCCGCCCTCGCCGTCGGGGCCCGTTGCGATATCCCGGTCCAAACCCTCCACGTCCTTTGCTCGAGCCAGCCGTTTGACTCAAAAATTGGTGTACAAACTGTTCAATTAAAATTATGAGACACGTGTCACAGTTTTGGCGCGCATGTTGAGTAGGGCGTGCGGGGCGTGATTTTCTTAAATTACTGATGAAAAATAAATAAATAGAAATATCTATGCTCCAAATGATATACTGAACGCGTGGTAACCATCTTCGCGTCGGTGTCCTTTCCACCCCGTCATCTTACATAAACTATTATATATGCGAAGTTTGGATGGATGTATGTTTGTTCACGCCAGAACGGCTCAAAAGATCGGGATAGAATTTGGCACAGAGATAGATTATAGTATGGTATAGCACATAAATTACTTATTATTACAGAAGTAAGATCCTGTGGGCAATTCCCGAACTCCACGCGGGCGAAGCCGCGGGCAAAAGCTAGTTATAAATATAGTTGCAAAAATATTAATATTCTGTTACTTTGATGAAAGCGGTGAGTTTTCTGTTTTTGTGCTCATACCATGATTTTATATTATTATAAGTCTATACGTGAGGATTTGTAATTGGCTTTCTGGAGACTATGGTTTACTTTTTTGTTTGTTTTTATTAGCTGTAACTCCTCCATGTACTAAATAAATAAATAAATGTAGATTTCCATATACCGTGGATTATTCGAAATAATTGCTCCACTCAGAGCCAAATTCACTATACCTACAATGTTAGCAAAGATTTAAATTAATTTGAATCAATGTAGTAACGTAGCTTATTTGGTAGTTAATCTTTCGCCGGCGAGTTTCTTTTAAGGAGTAGATTATTAAAATCGTTCAACTCCGTAGCTACGTGTTAGTTAGTTGATAAACCCCATCATAGGTTACATCACCCGCGTAAGCAACGAGGTCGACGGTAAGTGGTTCTACAAACATGACACGCTGACAGCCGCACACCGACACACCGACACACTCACTGTCAACACAATGAGTGAGCGGCGCGGGGCGCGGGGATTCACAACTGATGTTTAAGTAGTTGAAAATACCCAAACCAATTATAACGCATAAAACAACAAAGGAGTTTTTCAGATGATGGTCTGTAACGGTTGGTGGGCAAGTCGCTGAACTGTGGGTGCTCACTGTTATTGAAATGTAACTAAACATAAATGCGGCGTGTCTTGTGTGGTATCCCGTATCCGGTATCCGGTATCCGGTATCCGGCTCGATCTGTGAAGTATGATAGTGGCGTGGCGCGTGTACTCACTGTCGTTCCGTGTGTCGTTGTCGTGCGTGTCGTTGTCCCCCGCGGCTGGCTGCGTGCACGCGGCGTCCACGCAGGCGGGCCGCTGGCAGCGCTCGCCCGACCACGCCGCGCGGCACGCGCACGCCACGCCGCCCACGGCCGACACGCTGCACGTGCCGCCGTTGAGGCAGAAGAAGCGGCAGATGTCGGCGCGGCAGTGCGCGCCCGTCGCGTCGCGCACGCACACGCCGCCCGCGCCGCACGCCGGGCCCGCCGCGCACGCCGAGCAGCGCGCGCCTGCACCCGGGACTGGCTACACTCACTGACACAGCTTGGCGACATGGCATCGTCACACCGGAACTATTCATTTTGTGCATGACGGCAATCGCATCGAATAGCATTTTTGAAATGGGTAAATATACTGATGAATGTAATTTTTGTTTCGCATGCAAGGAAGCTCACATTCATTAGTTTTTTTTCAGCATTAGTACCTGTATATTCTGGCGGACAGTCGCACACGTGCCGGCCGGCGCGCACGGTGCACGTGGCGCCGTTCTCGCACGCCAGCCGCGCGCACGCCTCGTGCGCGTCCGTCTCCACCACGCGCTCGCAGCGCGCACCCGCGTAGCCCGCGTTGCACACGCACTGCGGGACACAGCCATGAGCGCGACAGTACAGGGCAGAGCGACGGTGCACTCGCACAGTATAAAGGTAACCAGTAAAACAACGAGGCCCTTTTTTGTGAAAGCGAACGCAGGTGTTGTTGTCAAGTTTTTGTTATGTTCGTCCAACGTAACTGCTCCCGATACGGCAGTCTCGACTTACCCACGTCTCTCCTGTTACCTGAAGCAGGTTTAGCCATGTTCATTGCTGGCCCTCAGCGAGCGACTAATATGTGTAGTGCGCGTGTACCTTGAGCGGCGCCGGCGCGTCGCTGTCGGGCGGCGGCGTGGCGGCCGCGTCCAGCTCGCAGCGGCCGCGCCGGTGGCAGTGCAGCGCGCAGCGGTAGTGCTGGCAGCGCGAGCCCGCGAACAGCGCGGGGCAGCGGCAGCGCGCCGCCCCGCCCGCCAGCACGCACGTGCCCGCGCCGCACGCCAGCGGGCACGCGCCGCCCGCGCCCTCCGCTCCCTGCGCTCCCTGCGCGCCCGGCGGGATCACGCACTGGCGCTGCTCCTGCACGAGTCGACCGAGGCATCAAGCTAACGACGGACTATGTTGTATCCGGGGAACCCAGTTTACAGGAGGCTAGTGTCTCAGCCGTCGAGAAACGAATGTGCACGTCATGTGAGGCGGGCAGGCGAGAATCGCAGAATGAACACTCCTGGAAGGACTTGGGGTAGACCTCGGTAAATACTTTTTTTTGAATAGGCAGGCGTCACTCACTTGTGCGGCGTCATCGTCTACAGGCACCAGGCCGTCGGGGCACAGGCAGGCGAAGCCCCCGGGCTGCGGGCTGCGCACGCACAGCGCGCTGGCGTGGCAGGCGCGCGCGCAAGGGTCCGCGCCGCCCTCGCCGAACATGGCCGCGTGCAGCAGCAGCAGCGCGGACAGCGCGCGCGCCGGGGCCCGCACCGGGCGCGCCGGGGGCCCGGGCCCGCGCGCGCGCTTGGCCAGGCGCAGCACGCCGCGCGCCGTGCCGCACCACACCCACTCCTCCCACACGGCGGCCCGCTGGCACGCGCGTGCCGCCAGCACCGGCACTGTCGACGTGTTGCCCGCTAGCCGGAGCTCTGCACGACGAACGCACACATACTCGAGGGAGCACAGCTAGTTATTAGACTACAAAAGTCCAACCATAGCCATTAAGACGTCAAAAAGCCGCAGTGCGTGTTAAAACATTGTAACCACCGTAATACCAAGATTTCTGATAGAATATTCTTCTTTCTATAAGTTTATGTCAATTTGATTTTTGTAATAATTCCGTTGATGATGTTTATCACATTGACCGAGTGTGTCCGCAACGAAGAATTTAGATATAGATTAGATTGTAGGCTTAGAGAAATAGGTTACTGCAACAGTGATCTGGCTACGCCACTTTCTGACGCAGCTAGAGCACTGTACAGGCTAGCTTTGCTAAGGTTAAGTTGATTCTCTTTGCATTATTTATTTGTTAAAATTTTAAAGCCAACCAGGACGACATAATCGCATGTGCGACAAAGCCCTTTTTTTCTAGAATAAAAAAAATAAAGACTTCACGCGACGTCGCGTGATGTACCAATTAACGTGGAAAAAGGAACCAAATTACTAAACCGATATTGATGAAATTTCTATGGGACCAATCGGGAAGTATATCCCTACACATAAAAGAAGATTTTTTCAAACCGGTTTCGAAATGACGGAGTTATGAGGTAACAAACACAAACAAAAAAAAAGGTGTGTGTGTACTTATGTACACGCGTTAGAAGTTATACTTCTTTGGCGTCTGAAGAAAAATTTAAAAAAACAAAACTGCAGTAAATATCGAAGAAAAATGTTAAAATCAATCAAAACAGTATAGGTATACAGTAAGTACTGTATATTCAGTTTCCTTACTTATAAGTTAAGTTAGTAATTTAAAGAAATATATATTATTAATTCTATTCTGCAGCCAACTTCATCATGTCGTTATTTTGGGACATCGTGCGCGCGCAGGTCATGAATTCACTCTCATCCAAACGCGCCAAAAGAAGTATAACTTCAAAAAAAAAAAAACATTCAACCGAATTGAGAACCTCCTCCTTTGATACGGTTAGACTAGAAGCCGACCCCAACATAGTTGGGAAAAGGCTAGGCAGATGATGAAGAGTAAAATGATTGTTTGACCAATGTTGCGATAGCACCAACTTTTGGGAAAAACATTGGCTGGAGATTTCAAGAAATGCGTTTAGTTTAAAAATAGAGTAAGCATCAATTACCAACACCGTATTTTCAACTTTATTTTAAAGACGTTGTTAAGTTTAATTTTAAAATAACATTTTTTGTACTTATTTAAAAATTACTTTTATTTTCGAGCGACTTAGCTAGTACCTATTCTCCGTTGACAACAAGTCTCAAAGCTAAATGTATCGCTAACGTAATTGAGCTTTATGTTTCGAGTATAAATGTTTATAATAAACCGAATTTGTTTATATTTTAAAGCCTTTTTTACATTTCGTTGTAAGAATACAAATGTCTATGGGTGTCTAACCGTGCCCACTCGAGCGATGTGGTTTTATTCGTGATCCTTTATCTAGACTATTATTGATCGAAGCCGTCATCCAACGAAAATTGCAAATGCCGTACCTCCATCCACGTAGTAGGTGGGCGCCCTGGGCGCGCCGTCGGGGCGCAGCGCGAAGCTGGCGTGCGTGACGCGCTGCGAGCCGTCCAGCGCCACGGACTCCAGCGTGTCGTAGTAGCCGTCCACGAAGTACAGGCGCGCGGCCGGCTCGTCCAGCGCCAGCGCGCGCACGCGCCGCACGCGCCGCCGCACCAGCCAGCGCGCGCCCGCCCCGCACGCGCCGCACGCGCGCACGCCGCCCCGCGCGCCCCGCTCGGCCCACAGCAGCGTGCGCGAGCCGTTGTGCAGCAGCAGCTCGGCGGGCGCGGAGCCGGCGCGCCGGAACAGCGTGGCGCGGCGCCGCCCGTCCAGCGCCGCCACGTGCACGGCGCCGTCCGCGCTCCAGTACACGAGCCGCGCCACGTAGTCCACGGCCACGCCGAGCACTGCGCCGTCCGAACTGATCTGTGCCCGAGTGGTTACGGTGGTTATTTGTAAACAAGTGCGAGGCGTTCTCACACGCAAATAGGGGTTCCTAGCACCAAAAGAAATATTATAAGAATATTTTGTATTACATTCAACAGCAAAACTAAATTTGTCTTCATATTATGTTAATGAAAAACAAAGTTACTGCTACAGTTTGATGAAAAAGTCCCGTAACTCAAAAAGTCCCGTAACTCAAAAAGTCCCGTAACTCAAAAAGTCCCGTAACTCAAAAACAAAACAATCATGAAATATTATTATTATCATTTATTTCATTCTACAATCATTCACATTTTTAATGTTCCATGTATATCCCGAGCAGCCCCTTCATTTTTTATTATATTTGTATAAAAATCGTAAAGCGGTTCACAGAATACATCTTCTTACCAAGTTTCAACTGTGTAGTCCGGAATAAGTAGTTTCGGAATAAAGTGGCACTATAAGGATTTCGTTCTTTGCCATTCCGCTATGAAACCCTAATAGGTTTTTTGAAATGAAGACAGTACCCGTGGTTTTTCCAATTTCATCATCGCGAAAAAATTACCAGGTGTCCCGTACGAAACTTCAATATCGATCGATGCGATCCGTTCCGGCGTACTTACGATGAGTTCCTGGTTGTCGGTGAGGTTGAGCGCGGCGGGCACGCGCTCGGCGGGCACGCGCTCGGCGGGCACGCGCTCGGCGGGCACGCGCATGTGCGCCGAGATGTTGGCGCGCAGCACACGGCCGCGCGCGTCGCCCCACACCAGCCACCACGTGCCCGACACGCGCGCGCCGGTCGCGCACGTCACCGTGCCCGCCCCGCCCGCCTCACCCGCCCCGCCCGGCGCGGCGCCGCCCGCCTTGTGCGCCTCCCACACGTGCAGCGCGCCACCCATGCCGATCACTACCAGCGGCTTCTCACCTGCCACACACACGCACGGTTACAGGCGGCTGCGTTAACTGGGTACTCGACCATATTGAAACATCACAATATCAAAAGTCACAATATCACATATAAAATTCGACGAGTATTGTCATAAATACGAGTATATGTTCATGCACTCACCCAGGGCCTCGCACGTCAGCGTGCCGTCCGGCAGCAGGCGCTGCTTGTACCCCGGCACGCACCTGTCGCAAGGGAGAGCCCAGTTATACGAGGGTACGCGAACTGTAAATCGTGGGACAGAGCGGCACTCACTTGCACGTGTGGTTGAGGTGCTTGGGCAGGCACAGCTGCGAGCAGGTGTCCCAGCGGCAGGCGCGCGCGCCTCCTGCAACACACGACACGTTACACACGCGACACACACGCGTCACACACGCGTCACACGCCGCCTGATGCACACGTACCCGCGTCGCACGACGCGTTGGCGGGCACGCAGCGCCCGTCGTCGCACATGCTCTCGTCGCGCGCGCACGCCGACTCCTCGCCCAGCCAGCGCCGCCGGTCACCTGCACACACGACACATGAGCACACGCGCACTGTGCACCACACAGCTCGGAGCACAGCGGTACGCACAGAACGCGGGGTCCTCGTCGCCGGCGCAGTCGGGCACGCCGTCGCACAGCAGGTTGGGCGGCAGGCACGTGTCGTCGTTACAGCGGAACATGGGCGGCACGCACACGCTGCGCCGGCACAGCGCCGCCAGCTCGTCGCGTCCGTCGGCGCAGTCACGTCGCGCGTCGCAGCGCCACGCGGCGGGCAGGCAGCTCGCCACGCCGCCGCAGTCCAGTTGCGCGCCGCACCGCGTCGTGCTGTTGCCGGGTGTCTCGCACGTCGCCTCGTCGGAGCCGTCGGCGCAGTCCTGCGTGCCGTCGCACCACCAGTCGGCGCGCACGCAGGCGCCGCCCCGGGCGCAGGCGCGCGCGCCGGGCCCGCAGTGCGGCGCGCAGTCGGCCTCGTCGCTGGCGTCGCCGCAGTCGGGCGCGCCGTCACAGCGCGTGGCGGCCCGCACGCACTCGCCGGAGCCGCAGCGCCACTCGGACTCGGAGCAGGCGCGCGGCTCGCACGCCAGCTCGTCGGCGCCGTCGCCGCAGTCGTCGTCCAGGTCGCAGCGCCAGCGGCCCGGCACGCAGCGTCCGTCGGGGCAGCGGAAGTACGTGGGGTCGCAGGGCGGCGGGACGCGGCCCGGGCCGCACGCCGCCTCGTCCTCGCGCGCGGGGCAGTCGGGCTCGGCGTCGCACAGCCACTCGCGCGGGATGCAGCGCCCCGACCCGCAGCGGAACTCGCCGGCGCCGCACGTGCGCGACGCGCACATGGCGCCCTCGTCCGAGCCGTCGCCGCAGTCCGAGTCCGCGTCGCACACCCACACCAGTGGCACGCACGCGCCGTTGGCACACGTAAACTGCGCACAGTCGCAAACGTCAGCACGTGGCACACAGGTGTCGGTACACGAACAGTACGGGACAGGGCGCTACTCACGTGGTGCGGCGGACAGGTGCGCGGCGGGCAGTCGGCCTCGTCGTCGCCGTCGTGGCAGTCGCGCCGCCCGTCGCAGCGCGCGCCGGCCGGCACGCAGCGCGCCGACGCGTGCGCACTCGAGTTGCCGCGGCACTTCCACTGGGACGACAAGCACGTGAACTGCGACAGAAGGTCTCGGTCAGTGACTGCCGGCACACGGCGGCAGCGGGAGAGATGTAGCGATGCGCACCTTGTCACAGTCGCGCTCGTCGGAGCCGTCCCCGCAGTGCGGCGCGCCGTCACAGATGTGCGAGGGGTGCACGCAGCGCCCGTTGTCGCACTGGAACTGGCCTGGAGAGCAGCGGAAGGGCGGGCAGGTGTCGGGCTCGTCGGACGCGTCGCCGCAGTCGTCCTGCGTGTCGCAGCGCCACCAGAAGGGGATGCACTTGAGCGCGGACGCGCACACGAAGTGCGCCGAGGTGCAGTTGGGCGTGCACGAGCGGCCGTCCGCGGCCAGCAGCCAGTGCTCGGGGCAGGCGCAGCGCGCGCCCGCCGCCTGGCCCGGCGCCGCGGGCGTCAGCAGGCACAGCCCCGAGCAGTTCAGCGCCGCGCACTTCGCCGACAGCTCTGCGCACAGACACACGCTCATGTACTGCGACGTCACCAGCTCGGCGCACTGCGAGGGTGCGTGTGCGGGTACTGACCAGGCTGCGGCGGCTGGCGCGCGGGGTGGTACACGCGCAGGTCCATGGGCTTGTGGATGGTGTGCAGCAGCGTGCGGCACTCGTAGGCGCCGCCCGCCGCGGTGCTGAGGCTGCCGTTGGTCGCGAAGTGCCGGCGCGGCCGGCGGCGGCACGACTCCACGGCGCGCGTCTCCCAGTCCGACCAGTACACGCGCCCGTCCCACACGGCCAGCGCGAACACGTGGTGCAGGCGCAGCCACGGCATGCGCTCTGCGAGGGAGGCGCACGTCAGGGACAGTCGCACAGGGCGCAGGACGCACAGGGGCAGCAGGGCTGGCGACACTCACCGCGCGAGAACAGCACGCGCACGTTGCGGCCGTCCAGGTCGGCCACGGCCACGTAGTCCTCGCGCGCGTCGGCCCAGTACAGCTCGTTGGAGGCCGGCAGCACGGTGAGCGCGTTGGGCCAGTACAGGCCGGCCGCGACCAGCACCGTGCGCGCGCTGCCGTCCATGCCGGCGCGCCCGATGTGCGGCGCCGTGCCCCAGTCCGACCAGTACAGCGTGCTGCACGCCCACAATATTTATTACATCTTTCATTTCTGAAAACCGTGCTTATTAGACAAATCGTTTTGTTTTTCTTGTAACGTTAACATCAATGTTGGATTGATTGATTTTAGTTTTTTTTTTGTATTGAAGTAAAACTTCTTTACGCACGCTTGACTTGGGGAGTGTGCCTCACGAGACCGTTACGGAAAGTATGCGGCGAATGGCGATGTAGGGGATCCCTACACTTAGTGATGATGCCGGGGCGATTCTATGGGGATGATGATGAAATAAAACCGACCACCGCGAATATCCGTTGAACACTGATTTATTGAATTAATGTACTTATACTAATTATTCAAAGATAGGTACAAAATGCTGAGCGCACAGAATGCACGGCGCGTGAATCGGCAAAATAATGTGCGGTTCCGTACAGGCGAGGCGAACGGAAGTTGAGAGGGAGATATAAGTTAGTGAAGATAGAAAGAGAGAGAGTTACGTTTTTGAATTTAACAAGACGATTGTTCGGCATTTGTTTAGTTTTACTTGAGTCGTGTGGTCCAGCTCTAGAGCACACTCGTTTTTGTTATCTTGTATGCCTTATTGTATTGTATTGTATCTTGGTAAACAATAACAAATTGTAATGTTTCATTTTCCAAACCTTAGCCTTGAATTTTAAAAACTAAAATGAAATGACGCGCATGCTGCCACCCGCTCCGCAATACTTTGTATACTCCCCTCAGCATCAATCTATAGAGAAATCAAACCAACACCGCACACAGAACAGACTTTGTGAACATCCACCTTACGGGGGTACGTTTATGTGAAATATCTTATTCCTTGGGTATATATAGTTGAAACTGGGCTTGAATGCGTATCAAAAATTCGTTTTTCTAAGTTACCCCCAAAGAGTTAGTTCAACATTTAAGGGTGTGTTCAACAATGAAATCTTATTTGTGTGAAAAGGGGCAATCAAGTTTTTGTAGGAGGATCTGTATTCGTTAAGAAGTTCTTAAAATAAATAGCTACACTGCATGGGACACCTTGTAAACAGAGTTGTGTAGAGAGCGCGAGAACTCACCCTTGCGCCGGGTGCAGCGCGAGCGCGCGCGGCTCGCTGAGCTGTCCGCGCAGCAGGACGCGCCGGTGCGAGCCGTCCGCGCGCGACACCTCGATTGTGTCCGTGCCCTTGTCGCACCAGTACAGGTTGCCGCCCACCCAGTCCACGGCCAGCCCGTCCGGGTTCTGCAGCGTGGCGCCGTGCAGCGTGCGCGCGGCCCCCCCAGCCCCGCACGAGCGCCGGATGGCCGAGCCCAGGCGCGTCACGTCGCTCCAGTACAGGCAGCCCTCCGCCCACTGCAGGTCCAGCGCCACGGCGTTGGTGAGGTCGTGCACGAGCAGCGAGCCCGCGCCCCTGCCGCTCTCGCCGCCCTCGCCCTCCAGCGGCACGCGCCGGATGTAGTAGCGGTTGGTGAAGATGAGGCTGGCGCGCACGGCTGCACACAACGACACGGTGAGACACACTCTGGCACACACACACACACACACACACACACGGCGGGTACACTCACGCGAGTCGGGCGTGCAGGTGGCGCCGTCAGACATCAGCTTGTAGCCCTCCGCGCACGAGCACACGTAGCTGCCGATGGTGTTCCTGTGGACGCAACCTTACTGTTAGGTGTGTGCTCGCATGAACATACGATAGCCTACGGCCGAGCTCGGCGCTCACGTGCAGCTGTGGTCGCAGGGCTCGTCCTCGGCGCACTCGTCCACGTCGGCGCAGGAGCGCGCGTCGTGCGCCCGGCGCCAGCCCGCGCGGCACCAGCAGGCGCGGCCCACGCGCAGGTCCGTGCACGCGTGCGCGCAGCCGCCGTTACCCGCCGCGCACTCGTCCACGTCTGCGGACGCACATGTCAGCACAGTGTCAACGTATCCAGACCAGGGTTGTTGCGAACATCAGCATCAGCATCCGCTGAACTTCAACATCATTTTCAACATCAGCATCGGCATCCGCATTGATCGATGCTGATTTTTAATGCTGAAATTCGAGCCGTGACCATGACATGACCGCAGAGGGGGCGGGGCTATAAACACGTGTAGTTTTTGCTTGCGAGTTTTGATCTAATCAAAGGATCGACCGCGGGGATTGCGATTGCAAACAAACACAAACTGTTTTTTTAAGAAAATAATTAGAATCCGCATCAGCATCCGCTGATGTGAAAAAAGTATGTATCAGCAACAACCCTGATTCAGACTAGGCCCTTTTTGCTAGGCGCATTACTTTTCAAAAGATGATATTAACATGAGTACAATCACGTGTTTAGCTATCGGTCACTAATTACCAGTCACCCTATATATTTTGTTTCAAAAGTGCTTCATTTGTTTTCACGCCATTTGATTTTTCTTTGACATCGTTCTTTCAAATCAGTTTTCAAATCGTTCGCATAATTTAGTTAAACCGCGTAAAAAATATTTTTACAATCTTCTGCAGCTTCCACAGTATCTTCTCACATGGTAATCAATTAGTTTGCCCTATGGCTGTGAAGCAGAACCAGCATTGAGCAAATAATTGTTATCATCAAAGTGCGTTTTATACAAGATTTTTCGTCAAATCAGTCGTAGGATGTAGGTAGGTAGTCGTGAGGTAGTTTACTGTAACAATTTAAACAGTACCCCACGAAAGAATCTACTTTAGCTTTAGTTTCGTGATTTACGTAATCAAATGCCTTCGAAAGGTCACAGAAATATGTGTTTTAATAAAGTGACAACGGCGTCAGTCGACCTAATACTACTACATGTCGTGTAGTACTCACTGCAGTGGCTCTCGTCCGAGTAGTCGCCGCAGTCGTCGCCGCCGTCGCACAGCGCGGCGTGCGGCACGCAGGCGCGGTTGCGGCACGCCCACTCGCCGCGGGCGCACGCGTCGCGCGCCGTGCCCGACAGCGCCGTGCCGCCGAACGCGCGCTCGAACGACGCTGACATGCAACACGACACTCATCAGACATACAGAAAACATCGATGGACGATATTTTATCCATCTTTTAACCGACTGCGAGACGGAGGACACAGGTGTGTAATGTGTTTACCAGCCTATGTAAAATAAGCAAAACTCTTAATTACACACAAGTTTATCTGACATAACGCAGGCAAGAGACTAACATTTGACGTTGACAATTATGAACCCTAGCGGCTGAGTAACATGACTAAATTTAGTCGGATTATTTATCAAATCGGACAATGTTTTTTTTCGTTTTACCACATTTAGACATCTTATTTTAGGAATTCAACATTACGGGTCCTAAATATTATCGGTTATCCATAACCACATTTAAATAAAACAATTATTTGTAACTAGCTGATGCCCGCGGCTTCGCCTGCGTGGATGTCGGTTATCGCGACCAAAAGTAATCATGATGATCCCATTTTCTCAACTCATGGGAACCTAGTTTGCCCATTTTCAAAGTATTAAAATGGATATAGTATATTATCCTTAAGAGATAGACATAAGTCATCGCGGATTTTTCTGTAGACCTATATAATATATACAATTCTACCATTCATCATTTTGTTATATCTTAAAGGGCAGCGTTTTCGTTGAAAGCTCCCCCAGACGGCTTATATTTTTCCAACACCTCCAACAAATATCATTATATTTTAGCCAATCTGTACAAAAACTTGACAAATTATATACTAAAAATCTATTTAAGAAAACAACATGAAAATCAGTGCAGTAATTTTTGAGTTTATCGCGAACAGACAGATAGACGCGGCGGAGAACATTGTGTAATAATATGTAGTGATGTTGGGTTCGGCTTCCAGTACAACCGGATGCAGCTGAATACCAGTATTTTACATGGAACGACTGTCTATCTGCCCTCCACAACCCAGTTAGTGCTGGGTAATACGATACCCCTTGGTAGAAATACAGTCTCCAGATCTTCAATTTTTATACGTCAACAGAGAGTGCTCATCAGGCAGAACAACTTTTGCTAAGACGTCATTCCTATATATATTATAGTGTAACTGGGCTCTTGGAGCTCCACAACAGGTGTTCCACATCTTCAATTTTTATACGTCAACAGAGAGTGCTTATCAGTCTGAACAACTCTTGCTAAGACTTCATTCCTATATTTGTTATAGTGTGGCTGGGCTCTTGGAGTTCCACATCAGCTGTTCCAGATCTTCAAATTTATTCTCTTAGCAGAAAATGCTCATTACGTAGAACAATTTTTGCTATGGTACCATTTTTGTATCTCTTATAGTAAAGCTGGTCTGTTGCGGTTCTGCATCAGGTGTTCAAGTTTCCAAGATAAATTGTAGCCTATATGTTGCCCAGACTTAATACCTATACAACAAAAAAAAACATTCAAATCCGTCGAGTAGTTCCGAAGATTAGCGTGTACAGACAAACAGACAGACTTTTTTTTTTGGATTCGTGCTATATTACTGTTTCTAAACGCCCCACATTTTTTTTTTAATATATTCAATGTACAGACAGTTTTTTTACTGTCTTATTATATGTATAGATAGATAGAAGATAGATTACTATTTTATTGACATTTTTCATTTTGTGTAATTATTTTGAATTGCATGGTTGCATATAAACTCCAACTCAAAAATAACTTTAGCTTCATTGGTATCATCTGAAAATCGTCATTATTGAGCGAAGCGAAGCGTAGCTGGATTCGTCCCGACTCGTAAATATAATATAGTGTTATTTGAATAACAAAATGACCTGAATATAGTATGTATAAATATTGATATTTCATTTGTGGTGAGAAATAAATGAGTATTCTATTCTATTATATTCTAATCACGCATAAACAGCAGTACCAATTTGCTTGACATATGGACATGGGCCAATAATTGAAAATTTGTTTTCGGGAAAGGCCCTAAAATATTACTTGCGTGCACATTTACTTGTCGCGATATTTCGGCAACTTTCATTCCCATGTCTTTTAAAATTAAGTACGATGCGGATTCTTTCCGCAGCGATGAGCCGTGTAGACATTTTATCAAATTATTGTAGATTTTTAAAATTATTTTAAGGCCCGTTTTTCAATCGCCAGTTAACTTTTAACCGACGAATAAGTTTGTCATTTTGACAGTTTTTGTATACGTTACGTTTATACGTTTCGGAGCGCTGTAAAACCTTAACTAATGAATATATATAATTTAAAAAGTTCATAATGAATATTATTCCTTTAAACACCATCTATAAAAATGGTCTGATGTCATATTTTTGTAAAATGATTAGAAAAAAAGTTATATCGACCAATAGAATTTATTTTCTCAAATTTTCATGGATTTTCGCTTATAACTTTTTTTTTGGTTCAATGACTAAAAGTTACTAACAAAAGTTGTAGATAATCTTATAAGCAACAAAAAATGTTAGCAAATTTTTTTTTTCGTCAGATTAACCATAAAAACCATTTGAACCCCTTCTTCCAAGATGGCGGCCGTGGGACAAGGGTTGCAACCCCACAAACTTGGATTTAACTTTAAACTGACCCCCCCTAGATATCTAAAAAATAAAATTGAGTCCTCTGACCAATGCAACCCCAAATAAAAGTTTCAATGGACTAAACTGGCGATTGAAAAACCGGCCCTTAAAAGATCTTGTGTCAAGTAAGTCGACAGAATTGACATCAAAAAGATTGCATCCATGATCCATGCAGTTTTCATTTGGAATAAACTTTGAGGAAATGTCAATTTAAGTGTTAAAACAGAGTTGCAATACGACTGAATTAAGAATTACTAACATGTTATGTTTGTGCGAGAAGCGAAATCATAGCGCGATCATTTAGATAATATTATTATGGTTCTATAAATAGTACCACATCGCTCGATAGATGGCAGCACAGGAAAAATTATAACTCGCTATGGTTTCGTTACATGCATTTAGTTGGGGCCGGACGATTAATTGATTTTGTGAGCAGCGCACCTATCGGAGTTACGTGTAACTAATTATTTAATATACGGGTAGTGACGTAATTCAGTGGTGTTATTTCGAAATCCCTCTCCAAGTCTACCCCCGGTTAACATGTTATAAACCTGGAAAACTTATGACTATATTAGTATATTGAAAATGACTGAGATGATTCTGAAGTCCATCGATTTGTCTTAATCTTGCGAGTGTCACCAAACACATGACAGCAAATCAGCATCAAAGTTCACTAAGGCGACAGCAATATTGTGAAAAAATAATAAAGTCGACGAGCTATCTTAAGTGAGGGGGGGGGGATCATTGAATGAATCATCATGAATCATCAATAGGTTTCTCATTTTCATTTTTGATTTGAACGAGCATTTAGGATATAATATAATATAGATTTAAAGTTGGTTATTTGAAATATGAAATCGTATAAAAAGAAAAAGTTTTATCGTCTGTGAAATCTCTTACATTATTAAACTAAAAAGCTGAAAGTAATAAAATAGCACATTTTGATATAAGTTAGTTATTGCATTCGCGGTGGAGTTCACACCCGAGCCACAGGCGAGGTTATTATGGAGCCGAGAAATGCAGCGACAAATACCCACGTGTATCAAACGACGTGTTTCAATGCACTTTCGAAGAAATAAAATATGTCAGTCTTGGAGCAGTTGGAGCATATTGTGGTGTTGCGTATTCGATCGGTGACTTTGATCTTTAAAATGCTACGCTCTATCGCTCGTTGGCAAACCTCGAGCTTGACCTGAGTCTCCGTCACAGATCAAGTCTGGGCGCTATCCGTAGGAAGGATACACACATGTGTGACGAGCTTACGCTTAAGTGAGATAGGAAGGTTGCCTTTCATTAGTGACATGCTTTCTGGCGGAACTACCTTAGCTTAAACAAGTATAATGCTACATAAAAAAATCTATCGAATGTCTATAAAATTTTAGTTCTATTAAAAAAAGCCTATTTATCTCTAGTTTCGACGTAAACTTTAATTGAAAGTGGTTGCGCTGCAGAGTATCCTTCCCGGTGCAACCACCGTGATACATCTATTACTATACAAAGGATAAGCAAATATAATAGTATCGAATAATTCTATAACAATTCTATATTGAACTAGTACCTCCAAATCCTCAATCATCATATATTTGTCGACATAAAGTATTTCCTGCCCATCGACCTCGACCTTATATATTTAGCAACAGTTAATAAATTAGATTATTGGTCATGACTTTAGTCTTTGACTGATTCATTGTCAGTCCAACCACAAGGCTTGCAAGGTCTTGGAGCATTTGCCGCAGTCGATCTTGAGAAGCAAAAAAAACTATCGCCTGCAAAGCGAGTTTTTAGTATTTTAATAACATTTTTTACTTCCAATGCACACATTATTAATAAAATGTTAATCATTTGAAAGATTTCACCACCTATCATTTAATATAAGGAGTTCGTTCAGATCGGATCTTAAATGTTTCTGCTATTAAGACAAGACACATTCGAAACCATTCGTCGTATAACAGCTATGAATAGTTACGTACAGCACATGAGCGGGTCCTCGTCCAGGCCGGCGCCGCCTCCGCCGCCGTCCTGGCAGTGGTCGCGCCCGTCGCACGTGAGCGCGTGCGGCACGCAGCGCCCGGCGCACGCCAGCGCGCCCGGCCCGCACGCCGCCCCGCCCCCCGCCCCGCCCGCCGCGCCCGCGCAGCCCGCCGGCTCGTCCGAGCCGTCCGCGCAGTCCGCGTCGCCGTCGCAGTACAGGCTCTGCACATTGTTCATATATAGAACCGCCTAAGTGCGAGTCGGACTGGCGCACAAATGGTTCCGTTGCACCAAACAATATTTATAACGTTTATTCATTTGTCAATTTACACTAAACGGCTAAACTTTATTTTTCTTAGAATGTTTATGAAAAACTAAGTTACTGGTGCAAAACACGAAAAAGTCCCACATCTCAAAAGCTAATATTAAATCTTATTCAAACCAACTTTATATTGAATATTCGTTTTACTTTCTACAAGTCCACAATGTCCCAGAATTTTTCTACCCCTTCCTTTAAACGAATGGGCGTTAGAAATATTGTAGTTATATTGTTAGGTGCTACGGAACCG
Source organism: Lycophotia porphyrea (assembly GCA_950005105.1). Classification (NCBI taxonomy): domain Eukaryota; kingdom Metazoa; phylum Arthropoda; class Insecta; order Lepidoptera; family Noctuidae; genus Lycophotia; species Lycophotia porphyrea. The sequence continues at coordinate 15,871,497 of OX465406.1, forward strand.
TGTGTGTGCGAGTCCGAGTCAGTTTTTGAAGTGAAAACTTCTTTAGCATTGTTGTGATTTGAAAGTCGATGAAACGAAAAAGCGACAGTAAAAAGAGACAGACACATAAATTCATAAGATTTAACGTGGGAGAAAATGAGGTAGGAAGCATTATACAGTGTTTATCTTAAAGCCAAAAGTTTTGAAGGTTTCACTTCTACCACGTGTGAATTGCACACATGTTTTTTTTTTGTATTTTCTCTTCACTTTTGTAACATTTCGTAGTTAAGACAATTAATAGTATCTGTTTATTACAGATATCGTGTCTGTAACACGATACTTACGTTATCATTCATCATTTCATCATCATTTTAACTTTTTATCGTATATTTCATCATTTTTACAAAATAGTATATAATATTTTCCTGAAATGACATTTAACGTCAAAGGTGTCAATCTGATGTCTAATTATTCTTTTCAACATAGATTTTCTGTACCAACTGAAGGTTACATTAGGATTGTATTTACTAAAAATCATTAATATCGTTTTGGCTAGTTTAAATCTAGTTTTTATATTGAATTACGTTTGTCTACTGTTTAACGGAATACTAAATTATAATTATAATTTTCTTAACGCACTCTGGGGTTAGGAGGTTTTATATGTCTTGCCCGACTACACCTGGCAGGTCAGATGATTATATGCAGTTACGTAAGCCTCCCTATATGCAAAGATCTCTCTCGAGTGTGACATCGATAAGCTTTGTATCATCCCACCGTTGTGGTGATATCGTACCGGGTGCAGGCACAGCTGCGTGTCGGCGCAGCGCGCGGCGCCGGGCGGGCACGCGCAGCCCAGCTCGTCCTCGGCGCGCGGGCAGTCCGCCGCGCCGTCGCAGCGCGCGCTGGCGGCCACGCACACGTTCCAGGCGCCGCACGCGAACTGCTCCGCCGTGCACGTCGCGTTCGGGTGGCCTGCACACGCGCTAGGTTAGCTCGGGCCGCAGCACGCGCGGGCCCCGTACGGTCCCCATACGTACGGCAGTGCGTGGTCTCGTCGCTGCCGTCGGGGCAGTCGGCGCGGCCGTCGCAGCGCCACGCCAGCGGCACGCACATGCCGTCGCCGCACGCGAACTGCTCGCTGGCGCACGGCGGCTCGCCCGGGTGCTCCTGCGCCGGTCGGGGCGCGGGCGCGGTGCTCGTCTCTATCGCGTTCGAATCTGACACACGATCAGTTTAGGGGACATGAGAACAGATTACGTATATGTAAAACGATCTACAAACGCAAAATTCATTTATCAACGGAATGACACCTGACACCCCGACATGTACATAAGTTTATATAAGTGGGAACTTGTAATTGGACTTCTTCTACATATTACTTTTGACTACTCGGATGTATTGGCTAAGATTTCTTAAAATTAATGGATTAATTAAAAATTGATGTGAAAAATTAATCTAAAAAATAAAATATAATACTGAATACTCTCGCACACCTACAATCGGCAGCTTAACTTTTCCTCTGGAACAGCACATATACCACGACTTTCTTTTTCCAACATTTAAAATGTACACTAATCCGTATGGATTGAGTATTATTATTTCCCTACAGTATTTATACTCATATTAATAGTTTAAAAACAACTCAATCTGTCTGTTACCTTTTCACGCATAAATGGCTGAACAGATTTGAACGAGGAACACGAATACCTAGGCCTTTAGAACATAGGATTGCGATAGTATACTTTCCAGTAGGATAATTTCCATCCAAAGCGCGGGTGAAGCTGCTTCTATATAAATAACTAGCTAATGCCCGCGGCTTCGCCCGCGTGGATGTCGGGTATCCCGACCAAAAGTAATCATGAAATTTTGAGCCCGTTACCGCAAAACAAAAACTTGACAAATTGTATACTACCTTCCTCGAGAACCACTCTATCCATTGGTGAAAACAGCATACAAATCGATGCAGTAATTTTTGAGTTTATCGCGAACAGACAGACAGACGCGGTGGAGGACTTTGTTTTATAATAAGTAGTGATAGTGATATACGACCCTTTTTTTTCCTAGGTAGGTAGTTAATGGATATAGGTAGGTATAGTAAATCACAGACGATGATCCCCTTAATAAACCTATACTACGACTACTTCCTACAAATAGAAATGAGATCCAATCAAAAACATAACATGTACAAAAATGCAAGTCTCGCAAAACTGTTCTTCAACCGCAAAAAGTAGTGAGATCTAATGTCTTTACAGAATGACTTGGCAATCGCTAATAGTCCGGTCAAAATAGACATAACATAGAGGTACCCTAGGAGGTTGCATAAATTCCCAAGAAGCTGAAAATGTACATAAACGTTAGGGATATGATTAATAAAATTGTGAAAAGTCCCTATTTCGTGCTTGTTCCAAATCCCAAAAGTTTTTATTCACTCAGTGAGTAAAAGAGCGTTTTATTCACTGTTACTGTATGAACAAAATGCCCTTTTTCGAGTGGTAATGGTAAAAACTTTATGTTGCCGGTTTTCGAGCCCCACGCGGACGAAGCGGGCGAGTACTAGTCAATGAATAGCTATACCAGTGACAGGCGTGCAGTCTCCATTGATGCAGGCGGGGCAGTCGCGCTCGTCGGAGCCGTCGGCGCAGTCGCGCACGGCGTCGCAGCGCGCGGCCAGCGGCACGCAGGCGGCGTCGTCGCAGCGCATGTGCCGCGCCGGACAGTCGCAGCCCGCCTCGTCGGCCGCGTCGTCGCAGTCCGGCGTGCCGTCGCACGCGCGTGCCTGCGCCACGCAGCGCCCGCCGAACCCGCAGCGGATGGCGTCCGCCGGGCACACGCGCGACGCTACAACCCGATTGGTTTCAGATGTACTGCCAGTATCACTACTATTATGAATGAGAATTTATTTATTTATTTATTTATTTATTTAACACTTCAAGCACAAAGTACAGAGGCGGACTTAATGCCATAGGCATTTTCTACCAGTCAACCTTTGGGTGATGGAGAGACAAACAGTGGTAGGTGTATAAATTAGAAAATATTTTTAAATTTTATACTAAGATAGACTACAAGGATATATAAAATACTATAAATATATATTAAAATACTATAGATGTATATCAAAGTATATCTATATGTAGATAGACAATTACACGGGTATACTAAAATAAAAAGACAAACAATGGAGAATCCATTAACGTTGTGACGAAACTGCCAGCTTCTTTCGAATGTACTCACGAACTTTAAATTTAAAAGATAGACGATTGGTGGCCATCCTGATTTCCTGGGGAAGCGAATTCCACAGAGAAATAGACTGGACGAAGAAAGATCGGTGAATGAAGTCAGTGCGGTGAGAGGGACATTGAAGAACTCGGTTTTGCGATGAGCGCAGATTCCTATTGTGGTTGGCACAAATGTACTGAAAGTGGGGAGCAAGGTAACTAGGGGAAGAGGGAGAAACAAGGAAAGAAAACAAGGTGGTGAGCGCCCTTTGCTCTCTACGCTGACGTATGGGCAACCACTTAAGAAGAGACCGGTGCTCTGAAACATGATCGTATTTACGTAGATTGAAAACGAATCGAATGCAGTAATTTAGAAGACGGTCAAGCTTGTCGAGGAGATCCGCATTCAGGTCAAAGTAGCTCACATCACCATAATCGATGATAGGAAAAATTAAGGACTGTACAAGCATTGCTTTCGTATTTGACGGTAAAAAGTTTTTCAAACGGTACAGAGCCCGCAGCGTACCAGTAACCTTCTGGCTGACACGAGCGACTTGTGTATGCCATTTCATAGTGTTATCAATGTGCAAGCCTAGATCCTTTACGTCAGCGCTAAAAGGAACGACTGTACCGTCAAAAAGAACTGGTGGCAAGGTTGTACCATCCAATTTATGGAGACTGCGAGAACTCCCAATGATGATTGCTTGGCATTTATTGGGGTTAACTGCCACACCAAATTTATTAGACCAGGTTTTTATTGCCATCAGGTCCTTATTTAAACTGGCTATCAGATCTGGTATATCGTCAACCCTCCCCTGACAGTACAACTGCAAGTCATCGGCATACAGATGATACGCACACTGAAGCTCAGAAGTTAAGAGATTAATAAAGATAGAAAATAGGAGAGGAGATAGAATGCCGCCTTGAGGAACACCAGCTGCCAAATCACACCAACAAGATGCGGAATCCCCGACATGAACTGACTGCTGACGTTCCTGAAGGTAAGTGGAGAACCATTCCAGTGCTCCGGGAGAGACCATAATATGGGATAAAATGGCTAAAAGGATGTCGTGACTAACGGTATTAAAGGCATTCGAGAAATCGACCAGCACTAGCACCGTTACCTTGGTGTCTTCCAGTCCTACCCTTATATCGCCAGTCAATTTAAGGAGGGCGGAAACAGTGCTGTGCCCGGGCCTGAAACCAGACTGAAGAGGGTTGATAAGAGAGTTACGATGGACAAAATTGGAGAATTGTTTGTGCACACAGGCCTCAAGCACTTTGGATAGAAAGGGAAGGATCGAAATGGGACGGAAATGGGTAGGAAGAGAGGGATTAGGGACCTTGGGTAGTGGACAGACATAGGCTTTGCGCCAGAGGGAAGGAAATACTCCGGAGAACAGGGAAAAATTCACAATATGCGTAATCGCAGGTAGAAGATTATCCAGAAGAGTAGTGATCATACCACGGGTGATATTATCACAACCCACTGCTTTGGATTTGATGGAGAGAATGATCTTTTTGACCTCTCCCGGTTCAACTGGAACGAAGCAAAAGTGGTTAATTTGTGGCCGAGAATGTTGGGATGGATCGCGCTAATAACTTAGGGGGTGAGCAATATTGCATTGCATGGATATTTCTGTCCATTTCATCAATTGTTTGACAACCGTCATAACATGCATTGGAACAGAACAGCTATTTTAATCTAATAATCACAGAAGTGGCCTGGTGGTTTAAGCGACTGCCCTGCGTACCAGTGTTCCCAAGTTCGAATCGCAGCCAGTATCCACTTTTTGTAATTATTTTGTTTTGTTTTTTACTGTTGTAAGATTTCCAAATATAACAAACATGGTTCACGAGTTCGAACCCCAACCGGTGTTCACTTTTTACTGTTGTAAGATTTCCAAATATAACAAACATGGTTCACGAGTTCGAACCCCAACCGGTGTTCACTTTTTACTGTTGTAAGATTTCCAAATATAACAAACATGGTTCACGAGTTCGAACCCCAACCGGTGTTCACTTTTTACTGTTGTAAGATTTCCAAATATAACAAACATGGTTCACGAGTTCGAACCCCAACCGGTGTTCACTTTTTGTTAGTTCAAGGTATTTTGTTTTAGCTTAATGCTTTATGATTTGAAAATGATTACAAAAAAAAATAGATTAATATTATACTTTTAGATTTTTTAAACAATTATAAAGACAAGGTAATCATAATCATCACAAATTGACCAATTTACACCTGCTGAATAAAAAATCTAAAAAGTTTAAAATAAACACAAAATTAGATAAAACCCACGACGTTGAGACAACCAGGTGCTGATGGGCGGCATTGTCGTTTTGCTCACAGGCGACTTTAGACAGACACTGTCAGTTAATAAGAGGGATACACGACGCATGTCTCAAGGCGTCGCCACTGTGGTCCAGGATCTAAAAGCTTCATCTTACGTGCAACATGCGCCTCTAAGTGTACAAGAGTTATTGTGTTAAGTTGTAATCTCAAGTAATTCGTTAGTTTTGCTAGAAACAGTGTATCGTACCAAGTGTGTTTTCGTAGCACGAAACCCATCGTCTGCCCACATAATGCTCGAGCTTAACTGAATAAATCCAGGCATTCCCCGAAATCAGAAGTGAGATGAAATCGTGCTAATGAAATGATTCGCGGGGACAGTGAAAATAAAAATCAGTGACGGTTACTTTTTGAAATGGCAGAGTGCTAGTGTTGATCACATGGTCACTTAACTCTCCGCGCAAGTGTTCGGTTCGGTTGTGATCATTTCGCTGTTGATTATTATTACGATTATCGTGTTTTGTGATCGATTCCCGGCTCGTGAGAAGTTCCGCGTGCGTGTGTGTTGTGTGCTAAATGCTGGTAGTTGTTTAGTGTTTTTACGTAGGTTTTACTGGTAAGAAGTTAATTTCGTTAACTACAGCGGCGGTACATCGGTGAGTACATTTACTTTCTTTGGTGTGTGGGTACCTCGAAATAATTTTATCGGCCGTTGATCCTTTTACTTTTTGCGTTCTAATTAGTTAGTTTGAATTTCATTTTTTTTTTTTAATATGTTGTGTTGTGATTCTTTGAAACTTCGTCTACCTACCCGTAAGCCTAGTGACAACGGAATTCAAATTATAGGCGTTAAGAAAATCGCGAAATCGGACGTAAGCGGTGGGCGCGGATCTCCGAAGCGTTTTGCAATTTGCAATTTTTATCATGTGACCCAAACTAATTAATTTGTCGACCTCCTTTTGTGTTATTGTTTTTGAATGTAGACCTATCGTTTGACACTATTTTCATTAAAGTATCTGCACTAGTTAAAGTTCACATTTTCATGTTACGTATTTGTGGATTCGTAATTCGCCGAGGAGAATTTTTGGTTTTCAACTAAAATTATTCGTAGGCGTTCCTTAGATAACCGTTGCGAGTGGATAGGGGTTGAACAAGAGTCCGTTGCGCGACCGTGGTGCGACATCGCGAACTTGTTCTTGTTGTGAGTGCAGTGGCTAAATAAGCTGGATTCCTCAGCTTATTTTGACGCCTTGCTTAATGCGTTGAGGGCTTCGGTTCTACATGGATGTGGCCTACCTGGGTGTGACGTGGGGCCGGTTTAGGGTATTGTTCAGGGCCGGTTTGGAGAATTGTTCATGGCTAGGACGCGGCCAAGGGGACCGGCATCGGGTCACCGTTGCATGCCGGTTGCTACAGGCGTTGGGTAGCGACGCCAGGCCAGCAGCAGCTCATTGGTGTGCTTCAAGTGCGGTACACCGCGTCGGGCCATAGCGCCAGTCGCTGCACAGCAGGCAGGTCCAGCGCTGCTGTACTGGTAGAGTATTGAGTTGACCTTTGCATCGTTGAGCCCATCCGGAATATTAAAGCTCTTTGGTGAGTGTTTCAGATTTAGATTCTTAAGCTAAGTGTTCTTTAATGATTAATGAAAGAGAGTAAAATGTTGCTTATAAATTTAGTGATTGAAATTTTGGACGGTGATCATTATAAACTGAAAGCTTTAAATTCAAAGTGTGCTATGCACATGATAGGTTAAGGAAAATGCCCGAGGGCCAAGTACCGTTTGAAGTAGAGTTCCCCCCGAGCTTGATCCTATTAGCGAGATTGATGAAGGTGTTAGACCTAAGTGAGGGATAAAAGATGCAAATGTAGTATGCAAGTGACTCAGATTGCATACATTCCGATGCCGTTCGTGGCTGCACGCCTACATGTTTTCTTAAGTTTGGTGGCCTACGTCCAGCATGGTGATGTAGATAATCGCAAAGGTGCTGAGTAGGGGTAATGTATTGTTTTGAGGTTGGGTACCGGATGGAGGTCCCAAAGTTGCCGGATGGAGGTAATGCAATGCGTTTTATTCGGGTACCGGATGGAGGTCCCGTTAGTTGCCAGATGGAAGCATTGCGATGTGTTATGTGTGTCGAAGTCGGGTACCGGATGGAGGTCCCGCTAGTTTGCCGGATGGAGGCAATGAGTTGGATGTGACGAATCTGGGGACTGAACAGAGCACTGCATACTAGATTTGGTCGGAAGGTTTCATGAATTGGTTCGAAAGTTGATTATTCTTGAAGAGTGTGTGCAATTAGTGTAGTATTGCTTTGTTTGATTATGCACAATATGGTGCGAGTTTTAATTGTTTTGAATTAACTCGATTGGACCATTCAATTAGATTTGCTTTCATGATTCTCCGACTCTATTGGTAGATACCATAGTCATGTGGGACTCGGCGTTCTTGAGAAACGTAGTACAAACAGACGTTTGTTGGAGGGCTTAAATGTTGCCCACAGGCCACGAATAAGATTCCTGCTTTGTGTGATGATTAAATGGATGACGAGGTACTTGGTTGCTCTAGCATTTTAATTGACCTAATTATTTGTTAGATCCAAATTGTGCCTACCTATGCATGTGCTACCTGCCTAGATATGCACACGGCAGGCTAAGGACGATGCCAGTGGGTCACGTATCAGTCGATGTTGATAAGGGTTTTGATGATGATGATGAGAAAGCTTAACTTGTGGTAGAAGCTCGAGTAAAGCAATCTATCGGCCGTAGTGTGTTTGACTGTACCAGTAGATAATACGTAGTCGTAGCTCGGTACAAAATTCGACTCTCTTGAGGAAACTCAAGTAGTCCAAGGGTGCGCGGTGTGCGTTTAACTCTGGCGGAGGTTGGGGTCTGGAAAGACCATAGTGTGTAGTCAGTGGGTGGTGCACACGGGCGAACCATGTGATGGATGCGCGAGTTTAGATCCATGTGGTGGATGTGAGAGCAATACGCTTGCTGGGATTCGGCTGGAGAGCCGTGGCGTTAGAGGTTTTACTCGAAGGTTTCCATAACCTTGGCAGTTTTTGGTTGCAGTAGAGTTTTAAAAGTTGATTCGAACGACTATGGTACATGGCCCAGGATAGTGATTGTTGTATTTTCGATTATTCCCAATTTAACCATGTTTGAATAAATCAAAGAGTTTTTTTGGTTAAAATAAAACAGTAGAGTTCAAAAATGTCCTTACTTTCACCGACCCGATGAACCAATAGTTTGGTCAGGAGTGGCCGAGTGGAACAACATTCTGTCGTGGACTATTTGTTTGCAGGGTAACCAGCACACGGGGACGTGTGCCGGAGCGGGTCATTGGTATAGACTTGGAATGAATCGCAGTACGCTTGTGGTGACGTCAGACGACGTACTTACTCCCACCGAGGCGTGTTTACAGAGTCTTGATGTTTACAGCTCGACGCTAGGACGACAGTCAGTGTCTGATCGCGGCCGAGTTGAGACGTCTTGAAACTGTACTCGATTCATTGTATCCCGAGTTGTGTTAAGTTGTAATCTCAAGTAATTCGTTAGTTTTGCTAGAAACAGTGTATCGTACCAAATGTGTTTTCATAGCACGAAACCCATCGTCTGCCCACATAATGCTCGAGCCTAACTGAATAAATCCAGGCCTTCCCCGACATATATATATTGTATTAGTAAATTAATTTAAAAAAAGCGTGGGGTGCTTTTTAATAAAATATACATATATAATGACTTTAACCTATGTCTGTCAATTACATATTTAGAACAATTGAAATCTAGCACTCCACGCTTTTTTACGATAAAATGTTTTCTTAATCTCTTCTTTTTTTGAAATTATAGAAAATTATTTACTTTTACTTTTTAGTTGGGATAAAAGCTTGTTTTCCTTTAGTTTTTGAAAATATTATTTATTTTTGCTTTTTTAGTCTTTAACGATGATAATATTTATATAGTAACAAAGAATCGGACTTTTAGTGTATCATATCAATATGTGAAAACAGATCATCAGGTCGTTCTATGAATTATTTCGTAATCTAACCATTTCGTCCAATGTTTAATTTTTTTACGAAATTTCAAAGTTTAAAAATGAAATTTCTTTTTAAATAGTCTAATCGATTTTCTCTAAAATTGTAGAGTTTGCATTGTTAGTTAATTTGTTATCTTGTAGGTATATTTGATTGTAAAACGAAAATAAAACTCCATTTTTTAGTGGATGGACTCTTCTCAAAGAATACACCCTGCTCATGTCTTTAGGACTAGCGGTGTGGACTGTGGACTGTGCGTTCATATGTCAGTCAGTCAATCAGAACTCTGAACTTTATATTGAAGGATGATTTTGGGAAAACTGTGATACACGTATGTACGTTTGTACACAAATTTTAAAGTCAATCAACCCCGACATTAAAAAGTTTCACAGAACATTCAACACCCCATTTTACCCTCTTAGGGGTGAAATTTCGTAAAACCCTTTCTTAGTGGATACCTAGTATTCACAAAAATACACCCTCGAAATTTCATGTCTCTAGGACCAGCGGTTTGGGTTGTACGTTGATATATAGCAATGCAAGACTCAATCGTGAAAATATGAATGTTTAGTTTTTCAAACCATCATTTTATTTCGTTACGGTATAAACTCCTCAGTTGATGCTGTCAGTAGTCATGTTTTTCTCAGAGCAAGGACGTCACGCGACTCGTCACGTGACTACACTAGATACTCGTGCGACACCGCGCCACCGGGTGAGGCCGCGCGGCACTTACTTACTTATGACGCAAAGTACGTCAATGCGCCGACAAGGATCGCCGGTGATCCGTGGAGTTCGGACGTGTTGCCACTATCGCCCTAGAGCTCATAGGAAGACTTTGTCAAAATTGAACGCGTCTACAAATTTTCGTGTCCGCGCTATAAACCTTTAAAGAGTTCTCTTATGAGAAGACAATTTGGCTGCAAATTATTGTATTGTCATCGGTCCTTGATAAGTGTGCGAAGTTTCAGTTCAACCAGACGTTTTGAAGTGGTTGAAAATCAAGTTCGAAGAATCCGTCACATAGATACATACATACCAAGCTAATAAAAAATAACACTCGTTAAAATAGAGCCGAATATCATTAAAAAAGTCAATTTTAGTCATTCTATGGACAACGCACACATGCCTAAAAAATTAAATAACCTTTTGAAGAAAAAAGATCCCGAGTTTATACTCGGATTCCCCCATACTAACTCAGAGTAGAAAATAACACTCTTTATACTAGCGTATAACAGATGGGATCTTACATCATCGAGTTCTCATACATATCTTTCTTTAACTTAATAATAAACGAAAAGAGTAATCAAGCGTTTAAGGGGGTACTAGCAATATATGAACAACGGTAAAAGTATGAAGCAACGTGACGTGGAACTGACTGCAGTAGTAGAGGTCCTCGTCGCTGGCGGTGGGCGCGGCGCTGCAGTGCGGCACGCCGTCGCACACCAGCTCGGCCGGGATGCAGGCGCCCTCCGCGCACGCCCAGCGCCCGGCGCCGCACGCCGCGCCCGCCGCGCCGCACGCGCGCCCGTCCGGCGCCAGCGCGCGCCCCGCGCCGCACGCGCACACGGCGGCGCCGCCCGCGTCCGGCGCGCACAGCTCCGCGCAGCCGCCGTTCAGCACGGCGCACGGGTCCGCCGAGCCTGTGCCCGAGCATATTTGTATCTGATGACCGTGAAGGTACACGTGTTCTTGAGTGGAGACCGCGAATCGGTAAGTGTGACGCACTCAGGCTAGTGGAGCGACGACCTCTCCGGCCAGCTCGTTGCGTGCAGTCGGAGGGACCTATGACCGGCTGTAACACTCACAGGTCTGGTGGGCGGGCGCCACGGCGACGATGGCCATGGGCCGCGGCACGTCGCGGCGCAGGGCGGTGGCGCCGCCGGCCAGCTTGTCTGCGCGGAACACGCCCTGCGCCAGCCAGTCCGTCCAGAACACCCAGGGCCCGCTCACCGCCACGTCGAAGGGGTGCTCCGTGCCCGCGCGCGTCACCACCTGCACACAGGGAGTGCCTATCAGTGCGAACAACTACTCATTTCCTACGAAATGTACGGGAAAAGTTTATTGCGATTTCTGACCATTATATTACTGGAATCCAAGACGGTCCTGTAGAATTTTTTGATCCTTATAAGAAACTGTTAATAATTATGTGTATATGTTAATTTAGAATTTGACAATCAATTCGAGCTGAACTCTGCTTGTAATTAAATCATGATACGAAAGACACGTGGCGCCATCTATGAGCATAAGCTCGTTATTGTTGTTTTCCTCGGGAACAGTTCTTTTTTTCGGGATAAAAGGTACCCTATGTCCGCTTCTATACACCTGACAACGTATATGCAAAATTTCAGGATGACCGGTTCAGTGGTTTAGGCGTGAAAAGGTAACAAACAAACAAACTTACTTCCGCATTTATAATAATATATATATATATCTAGACACGCGATAGCGTGGCAAGCCAAGTTCAAGCTAACAGAACTGGCGAGCAGCACCGTGTGTAACACGAACCATTTGAAGCCACTTTTGACCCCCTGATAACTCAAAAACTATCTCACATAAACATGTCAAATTTTGCTCATATATTGAGACTTGCAAGATACATGTGCTCAAAATTTCATAAACACGCCTCAAGCGATTATTTAGATATTAACGTCCAAAAATCGTCATTTTTATCACTGACTGACCCATAGATCAAAAGCCTAACCCACTTCCAGATGACCTAGAAAGGTCAAATTTGGCATCCAGATAGGTAGTTGGGTGAATACAAATGAATGAATCAGAAACTAGTCAATTTTTATCATTTGATTATAATTTTTCAATTAATTGATTCTATTAGGAACACTTACTTATATAGTGCCTGTAATGTAAGAATAAGCAATCAAAATTGATAACAGGCGGTCTTTATGTGAATTTTAAGGTCTTCACGTAAATATATAACGAGTGAAACACCCCCTTAATTGTTTTTTTATAGAAAATAGCACTAAAAAGACAATTATACCCCGTCCTCTCTCAACAGCCCTGACCACCGGTAGCTCGGACCCTGTTGCCAATGCTGGTGGGCTACCATTTTTTATATTTTTAAATGTTTTTTTAAGTTGTTTTTTATTTAAATATTTAAAAATGAAATGAATACGTATGTAAATAAATAAAGGAAAAACCATTTGGTATTATTATGAATAACAATAATAATTTCTGTACAAAAAGTAATGATATCCCATCATCAAAAACATAAATGTGAAATGAGAGCCAAGTTCAATATTATTATACATATATACCTTGGTTGTTGACTTGGCTAGTTTTCCTTACCTTAAGCTTCAATATATTATCCTAAGTTATAGGAAGAAGTGATATTTTAAGTTGTTATAAAATATTATAAAGGGTGTAAACAGACTCTTAACGAAGCCGAAAGGCAATTGTTCTCCCCGTCATTGCGATCCTTTTTTTGTTCTAGACCATACCTGGGAACCTTCTAGTTACGGAGATATTGGGGGTCAAAGTTCCGACATTTTCACAAGTTTTTTTTTTAAATACATGTTTTTAAAGTAGGATTTTTACTATAAACACCTCCAGGCCCCCCCTACTATTAAATCCATCCACCAGCACAATGTTTTGAGTGCGGGAAATCGAGACCTACCGTAAAACGTGATTTTTCAGCCCAAAAAAAAAAGTTGTTTCCCAGCACTAATTTTTGCGTAAAGTTACTTAGTTTGATGTACATAATGCTTGGTTAACGGCTTCGTGAAGAGTCTGTTTACACCCTGTATGTTGTTATAAATAAATTTCAGGACTGACCATTGAACTTGGCATCCATTTAGATCTCACTTCTTTTGTCGTTGAAGTCAACAACCAAGGTATATAATAATATTGAACTTGGCTCTCATTTCACATTTATGTTTTTGATGGGATATATATACTAGCTGATCCGACAGACGTTGTCCTGTCTACTATGAATATTGAATTGGAATTGACCTACTATCTACCGACTACCTACCTACCTACTACTCACCTACTACCTACCTACTACTCACCTACTACCTACCTACTACCCACCTACTACCTACCTACTACCTACCTACTACCTAACTACTACCTACCTACTACCTACCTACTACCTACCTACTACCTACCTACTACCTGCCTACTACCTACCTACTACCTACCTACTACCTACCTACTACCTACCTACTACCTACCTACTACCTACCTACTACCTACCTACTACCTACCTACTACCTACCTACTACCTACCTACTACCTACCTACTACCTACCTACTACCTACCTACTACCTACCTACTACCTACCTACTACCTACCTACTACCTACCTACTACCTACCTACTACCTACCTACTACCTACCTACTACCTACCTACTACCTACCTACTACCTACCTACTACCTACCTACTACCTACCTACTACCTACCTACTACCTACCTACTACCTACCTACTACCTACCTACTACCTACCTACTACCTACCTACCTACTACCTACCTAATACCTACCTAATACCTACCTACTACCCACCTACTACCTACCTACTACCTACCTACTAATAAAAAAAAATAAAAAAAAATTAGGGGTGGGTCACCCTTATCATTTAGGGGAATGAAAAATAGATGTTGGCCAATTCTCAGACCTACCCGATATGCACACAAAATTTCATACAAATCGGTTCAGCCGTTTCGGAGGAGTTCGGTAACAAACACCGCGACACGAGAATTGCATATATTGGAAAAGAAGAAGAAGTAAGTATAGAATCGATAGGCATTTTATTGTTAAATGTTCACTTTTTTATCCAAAAGGCACGGATAGTCTCCGAACACTCCTCAACGCTGTCAGCTGGTAATGTGTCCAAGAGACTGGCGGTGTTGCCACGTTGTATGCAACCCGAAAAGCCCGACTTGCCTTACAATCAACTCAACAAATAAAAAAAATACATTCTTACAAAAATAAAAATGTATGTCAAACAATAATAATATCAAAATCTGCGTGCCACGCGCCAAACGCAACGTAATGCGATGAGACGTTGCCAGGTTTCCACACAACTTTATCAATCCAGAAATTATTTTAAATTCGCGCGCATCAAGAACGCGACGTTGCCAATTTTTTCTGATACCGCTGATGCCGGCCGCGAAACTGACCCGCTCTAACACTATACAAAAGAGGAGTTCAAGTTTAGTCCCTACGACCTACAGTCAGTGACCCAGTGTTAGCGCTTTCTCTTTCCCACCCACTGGCTTGTAATTTCGCTTCCCTGACCTTTCATTTTCTCTAGGAAAATGTCTCTGTTTTGGTTATCATTAGTAGGAACTTATTTGAAAATATGTATTGAATTTAAAGCATGGCTTTTTTTATGAATGTGTGCGGGTCAGTGTAAGTTCGAGAGAGAATATGGTGTTCGCGCCTAGAATGCGCGAAAGCTGCGCATCGCGCGAATTTTGATAGAAACAAACGCATGCATTTCTTTTTTTAACCGACTTTCTTCAAAATGGAGGAGGTTCTCAATTCGGCTGTATTTTTTTTGTTTTTTAACACTAAAATGAATTCGAAAACGCATGCAATTGTTCCTTCTGAGGGATTAAAGTGTGTGAAATCGGTACTGGGTAAATACTTTGAGTTTTTTAAATTGGGTTTTGCCTCCATTTCATTGCGGGTACGCCACTGGTTGTATGTATGGCAAATCTTAGCCTCTGATAGTTTTAAATAAAAAAGACGGCTTAAAACCAAAAGGTTTAAAACTCTTAAAATCATCGTTGCATGTATACTGACGTGTCGGTGCGAGCCGTCGTAGTGCATGCGCTCGATCTTGTCCAGGCGCGCGTCGGCCCAGTAGATCTTCTTGGCGGCGTGGTCCAGCGCCAGCCCGTTGGGCATGAGGATGTGCGTGGTCACCAGGGTCTGCAGCGCGCGCCCGGACGCGTAGGCGCGCTGGATGCACGGCCGCGACTCGTTCCAGTTGGTCCAGTACAGGCGCCGCTCGCACGGCTCGTAGTCCAGGCCGCGCGGGCGCGCGCCGGGCGCCAGGCGCAGCACGGTGCGCGCGCGCGGCTGCGCCAGGCGGGCGGCGCGGATGGCGGCGCCGCTGTTGCACGTCCAGTACAGCACGCCGTCCGCCGCCGCGAACACCATGCCCTCCACCGCGCCCACCTCTGCACACACAACCCGGTGAGACCCGCCCGCACCGCCCGCACCGCACGCACCACACGCACCACACGCCGCTGTACAGATAGACTCACGCTCGAGCAGCACCGAGTGCCCGGACCCGTTGAAGTGCACGGTGTTGATGGAGCCGCGCTGGATGTCCGAGTAGAACAGCCGCGAGTCCTCGTACCAGTACGCCAGGCTGATCGCGTTGCGCATCAGCTCCCTGCACAAACACACGCTCAGTATCGGCTAGTAGCAGCTGATGCAAGAGATAAAGTAGCTAACTTACTTGTTCTCGATAGGTTTATAGGGAGAGTTGAGGTCCTTCTCGTCCTGCAAGTGGATGCTGTCTATCTCGGTGACGCGCGAGTACATGAGGAACGAGTCGTACGCTGCGGACAGACACGGAGTATGAGCATGTGCGTGAGTATGTGTGTGCGGGGAGAGGGGGTGTGTACTGACGCGTGCAGTTCCGTCCGTTGGGCGCGAGGCGGCCGTGCGGGCAGGCGCAGCGCGCTCGCTCGCCGTCGAACAGGCACAGCGCCTCGCAGTGCACGTCCGCGCCGCACGCGCCCGCGGCCCCGCCCGGCACCCGCTGCGCCGCGCGCGCCCAGACCTGCGGACAGCGAGCACTGCACACCACTGCGCCACGCCCCGCGCCGGCGCGCTGGCACGGCGGGCACGCGTGCACGTTACCGTGATGTCCTTGAGGCTGTCGCCGATGTTGTCGCGCAGCACGCGGTAGTCCGACACGTTGCTGAGCGGCGCCGCCAGCACTGCGCCGCGGTTCGCCGTGCTGTTCACAACGGAAGTTTTACTGAACGTGTTAGAAACAATTCAAAAATAATCAAAAGTGTCAGCGCTCAAGCAAAATCTCAAATAATAATCAACAAAATTTTCAAAGACCCTTTTCCCGTGCGCACATAGTGTTCAGGCACCTTGAATCTATCGGTGTAGGATGTCAGTGCCGCATTGCCGCTTGGATTAGGTGAGAACTCAGTGCACACAACACCTAGAGGCACACATACAACAGGCTGGCTGCGTCCAGCGATCACGCCCGTTCGATACAATAACTAAAGGGCTGGTTGAGTGCATTTTAAGTCGGGATTGAGGTATGTTTATTTTTATTTATTTAGTACATGGAGGACTTACAGCTAATAAAAACAAACAAAAAAGGAAACCATAGTCTCCAGAAAGCCAATTACAAATCCTCAAAAAATCATGGTATGAGCACAAAAACAGAAAACTCACCGCTTTCATCAAAGTAACAGAATATTAATATTCAATTTGCAACTATATGATTAAGTAAAAAAAAATATACATATATATATATATAATAAAATAGAGAAAAAAACAAAAACATATAGGATAATCAACCGCTACTTGAAAAATTTGAAGCTTAAGCACCTTCTGGCCGAATTCACACTAATTGTGAATGGATCTAAATCATATTGCTTGCATATGTCATTGAAATTTCTGCTTGCGCGCTCAATATAACTGTTCCGTCTATAATTCGTAGACGTTTGAGGTACACGTATGGGTGGATTAAAACGAAATGATTTACTTGGCACATTAAAATAAAATTTTGACAAGAATAAACAGTCAGCAATTTTACGTCGATCTACTAGTGGTAGCAGATGATATTTCTTACAGAGTCCAAGATAATCAGTTGACTGATATGGAATCTTTTGATGGAAGCAGAGATATTTTATGAAATGACTTTGGATGTTTTCAATGCGGTCTATGTATTTATGATACCGTGGGTCTGCGACGCATACTCTAACTGACCTCTTACAAAAGTGCAATACAATATTTTTAGTGTTTTAGCATCTGTAAAACACTTAGAGAGACGTATTATAAACCCAAGCAGTTTAGAAGCTTTTTTGACAATTGCATCAATATGTGTGTCAAGTGAGGGACGCCCAAGTCACGAATAGTATTGCACTTTGGCAAGATCTGGCCCACCAGAGTATAAGTGGTGGCAAGGACTGCCCGTTTTCTAGTGTAAGTGATCACCGAACATTTGGATGGGTTGAGATCAAGTTTGTTAGCCCTACAATACTCTTCAAGACGACACGAGTCAGCCTGAAGTGCTAGTTCATCTTCAAGCGTTGAAATAGTGGCAAAAAATTTCATGTCATCGGCAAAGCATAATAGTTTGGATGAATGGAGGCATTGATCGATGTCGTTGACATAGACTACAAATAAAAAAGGACCGAGCAACGAGCCCTGAGGCACTCCGCTGGGCACTTTTACCCAACTAGACATATAATTATTGAGTACTACTGCTTGTGACCTGTTATCAATGCATGAAGAGAACCACCTCAAGAGGTCCCCACGGATCCCCATGTAACTTAGCTTCTTTATTAGGGTATCGTGGTCAATCCGGTCAAACGCCTTGCTATAGTCTGTATAAACCACATCGACCTGCTTACCATTATCCATAGCATCCGTGATAAAATCGTTAAATAAAATCAAATTAGAAATGACGGAGTTATGAGGTAACAAAAACAAAAAAAAAAAAAAAATACCCCCGAATTGAGAACCTCCTCCTTTTTGCAGAAAGTCGGTTAAAAAGTAGCAAGTTTTTTCGTTAAAGTCAGCTATAGAACCGATGTAAAGTTCAAAGACTACACTAAACGTGTTTACAAAATGAAGGACCACGTTGAAGATAAAGAAGTTTGGCTTTAGTTCCTTATGCGCATGCGGCTTCCCTGGTAGCTCATAAACGGTATATTACCGTTTATTCGTTGATTCTCAATCACATTTTTTCTTTTCCTTCTAATCATTTTTTTTTTAATAGTTAGTCAAATAGTTGTTAGGTTGGTTGGTTGGTTGGTTGGTAGGTTGGTTGTTAGTTTAGTTAGTTAGTTAGATAGTTTTTTTTAATCATTTTTACACCTTGTTAACCGACTTTCTTTAAAAATGAAGAGTGCGTTTGTTACCTCATAACTCCGTCATTTCGAAACCGGTTTGAAAATTCTTCTTTTATGTGAAAGGATATACTACCCGATTGGTTCCATAGAAATTTCATCAACATCGGTTCAGTAATTTGGTTCTTTTTCACGTTAATTGCTACATCACACGACGTCGCGTGAAGTCTTGCATGTTACATTTGATATACTTCCCGATTTGCGATTGAATTGAAATTTTGCACGCTTATGTATATCGCATGATAGTGCAATATATAGATGACATGGAGCTGATCTGATGATGAAGCTGGAAGGTGGCCATAGGATCGTCGTGATAAAACGACGTAACCGCATCGAGTTTGGGCTTGTTTGATTCGTCTTAATGAGTAGTTTGTCTTTAGATGGTATCCAGGGTCTGATGATGCATTGGTCCACCGAGTGGGAGGCTTTCAACGCAACGTCTTTCGATTCGCGGTCGCCACTCCAGCACTCCATTTTTCAGCCCCTTCGGCCATCCCTTCTGCGAGCAAAGTGCCATTCCCACTGGCACTTAAGTTTGGCAATTCTTCGGGCTACATCGGTAACCTTGGTTCTCTTGCAGATGCCTTCTTTTCTGATTTAATCACGCAAGGGAACTCCGAGCATAGCCCTCTCCATTGCCTTTTAGGTGGAGTTGAGCTTTCTGATGAGGCCCATTGCGAGCGACCACGTGTCGGTCCCGTATGTAATCACTGGCAACAAACACTGGTAAGTTGGACGAGAAGATACCACGTAACTTCTTGAACGCTGTAATCGTCTACAACTCAAATATTATCATCAGTACTGTAACTAGTATTCATAACAATATTTGTGTCACATTTTTAATTTAGTCTCTTTATAATATATTTTTTTTTACCTTTGTATACATTATTTTTAACGATTGTTTGTGAATGTGTGAACAGTGTAGGGCTCGTCGATTCCTAGATACATGTTAACTTTTATTAACCTTTTATCTTGTTTTACGTTTTTTGTGTAGTAAGCAACGTCTCACTGTCGGGCCTTTGATTTGAAAAGAGTAACCTTGGAGTTTCTTGCCAGTTCTTCTCCGTAGCAAACGACCAACCGAACCGTGCACTTTTAAAATAAAATATTTTGATTTTGTCCTACACGATGTACTCACGTGTCGAGCCAGTACAGCGTGCCGTCGTAGAGCGCGAGCGCCACCGGGTGGTGCCGCTGTGGCGCCAAGCGCGCCAGCTGCGCCCGCGCCGAGCCGTCGTAGCGCGCCACCCACAGCACGGCCGCGCGCGCCTCCGCCCAGTACACGTGCTGCGTGCGCGCGTCCAGCGCCACGTCCGCCACGCCCGAGCCGTTGTGCAGCAGGGCGCGCTGCGAGCCGTCCGGCCGCGCGCGCTGCAGCCAGCCGCCGCCCGCCAGGAACAGCCAGCCGCCCACCGGGTCCACCGCCATCGCTGCAACACACACGCCTCCTTACCGAGAGCAAGAGCGCTACTTACGCAACTCTAATATTATTACAAGGGAAATAACCGAAGATCGAAGATCGTCGAGCGTCAAAATAAAGAGTCCGCTCTGAAAACTGGGGCAATGAAGAATGTAAAGTAGAGAAGAGCTCGACTCACAGGTGACGGCGAGCGGGTCAGTATCGAGCAGCACGTAGCGGTGCGCGCCGTCCAGCCGCGCCACCAGCACCAGCGCGCGCCGCGGGTCCGACCAGTACACGTTGCGCGCGCGCCAGTCCACCGCCAGCGCCGCGGCCCAGTCCGCCGCCCCCGCCCCCGCCGCCCCAGCCCCCGCCCCCGCGCCCGCCACGCGCGTGCGCCCCGACCCGTCGCGCCGCACGCGCCACACGCCCGCCGCCTCCGAGTCCACCCAGAACATCCACTCGCCCTCTGCGACACACACGGGAACATTAGCCGCGGTCGACCTCGCCGCCACTCCCGCGAGCGCGCACTCCTCACCCGCGTCGTAGTCGATGGCGGACGCCATGCTGAGCTGCGGGACGGGCGGCAGCAGCCCGCGCGGGTCCTGCTCCTGCAACAGCGAGTTGTCTCGTGTCATGTACAGAAGACAGTATCGTACGCGGGTGTACGGCCAGTCAGACGCCAGTCAGATCGCGTGGTACCTGCGTCTCGTTGCTGGCGTTGAGCGGCACGCCGCGCAGCTCCCAGCTCACCGAGTACACCACCACCTCGTCCACGGCTGCGGACACACGATATCACGTTTATAATACTGATTATCCCTGAATTCATAGTACATTATGATATAAGTGCGGTAAGTTGAACATACAGCCGAGGCGAAATAGCTAGCCCGAGCCGTAGGCGAGGGCTACAAGAAAGCAGAGGCTTTAATTATCAAAGCGCACGTATGGCATACGACGTTTTATAACATATTTGCGAGGAAATAAATAAAACTCGGACTTTCTTAAACGAAATTTTGATACGTTTGTAAGTATCTATCGGTCGATTTTTCAGACAAGAGGCTTAGAGTAGCCTTTTTCGCTGCCTCTGAGACTTAGGGCGGTGTCGAATTAAGAAATTCATTATTAATTGACGACATTTTTCAATAAAAACAATACAGCGACAAGAAAAAGCGCGCGGAATAATTTTTACTTGTTCACAAATTAGTGAGGCGCGCGCATTAGCGCTTTTTTTAAGGCAAAATATATAAGATAAATGGTTGTAATCTATTGTCAAAATTAATTAAATTAAAGAATTTAATGTTTATTTATTATATTCTATCTCCCAAAGTTAATTTTATTCATAAAATGTTGACCACTTTTCTGACATAAAAACTCTTTGCTAAGATTTAAAAAAGTACCGTTCATTTTTGACGGAGCATCTTGAAGTCGTGCGTTTTACTTTAAATTACCGCACAAGTACGTAATGAGGTACCATACGATATTGAAATTGGTGAAATAAGAGCCCCTTTACGAGCAAATGTGTTATAAAAGGATTTTTATATGATTAAAGTAAACGACGGTGGCGTACCGGTGCAGTCGTCTCCGTGCTGGTCGTAGCCGGTGGCGCAGCGGCACTCGCTGTGCGCGTCGGACACGGGCAGGCACAGGTGCGCGCACGGCCGCGCCCGCAGTGCGCACGCGCCGCGCACTGCGCGCTGCGTGCCCGCGTCGTACACGCGCAGCGACAGCACGCCCTCTGCGCTCACGGGGCACGTAACGCACGTTACTTCACTTGTGAGTACCAATGTTTTTGGGAACATGTTTTATTTATTTAGTAGTATTGTTAGATCCCATTATCTGCATAAAAATATATTATTAACTAGCAGATGCTCGCTACTTCATCCGCGTGGCCGGTAATTGTCTCACGGGATCGTACTACCGAGATAAAAATTATCCTGTGTTAATTGAATTATAAACTATCTGTGTGCCAAATTTTATCCAAATCCGTTCAGTACTTTTTGCGTTAAAGAGTAACAAGCATCCATACATCCTCACAAACTTTCACATTTATAATATTAGTAGGAAGTAGGATTTTCAACAGATAGAATTAGCTAATATTTAATTGAATATGACGGTGGCGGCTCGCACTGACCGGTGTTGTTGCGCAGCAGACGCGCAGTGGCCGGCGCACAGCGCTCCTTGTCGCACGCGCGCACGCTGCCGTCGGCCGCGTCCGCCCACAGCACCTCGCCGCCGTACACCTCCAGCGCCGTGGGCCGCGCCAGGGCGTCCGTCTCCAGCTGCAACACCGCCAGACTGGCATTGAGACCGAGCGAGCGTCACTAACACGGACTCCGACACACGAGCGCGATGACTTGCCGTGGTAACTCTCCCGGTGGCGACGTCGAGATACATCATGGTGTCGGAGCCGGCGTTGACCCAGTAGAGCCGGTCGGCGTCCAGGTCCACGCACAGGCCGGTGACGCCGGACAAACGCGGCTCCGTGCGCGAGTCCAGCAGCGCGCGCACGCGCTCGGCCGCGCCCGTCGCGCAGTGCACGCGCTCGGCGTCGGGCTCGCGCGCCGCCCAGTACAGACGGCCGCGGCGCGGGTCCACGCACAGCGCCGACACGTTGCGCGCGGGCCGCAGCGCACGCGCGTGCGTGCCGGCCGTGCGCGCCACGTGCAGCGCGCCGCCGGCCGCATAGTACAGCACGCCGGCCGCCCAGTCCACCGCGAAGCCGTGCGCGTCCACGCCGGCGTCGCCCAGCACGCGCGTGCCGCCGCCCGTGAGCGCGGCGCGCTTGAGCTCGCCCGTCTCGCTGTCGGCCCAGTAGATGCTCTGCTCGGCCGCCACGAAGGCCAGGCTGGCGGGCGCGGTGACGTGCGGGCCCGACACCGTGGGGATCATGTGCACGAGCGGCGCCTCCAGGTCCACGCCGCGGATCTCGCCCGCGCGCCCGATCAGCAGCACCTTCTCGTGCGCTGCGTATCGCCACAGTACACGTATCAGTATTAACGTACACTCTCTGTTGCAAAGTTCGTTTCCCGAAAATATTTACATATTTAGATTATAGTAACAACCAACAAAAGTAAAAGCAATATTTTTATATGCGCGAAGAAAGCTGACACTCCGAGATGCGCGACTTGCTCCCGCTTTAAAAAGCCCAGTGACCACAAAACGGGAGACGATGATTGCCCTGCTAGAAAAATAGCAGAACACAGATACATAAACTCCGTCGATTATGAGGGCACCTAGTGCGTCATACTCCAAGCCAGACTTCCGTTGATCTTTCGCTGTCTAAGCAAATTGTCGCCCGCAACAAAAAATGCCTTGCCTGTCTTTTTTTGCAATTTGTATTGTTTAATACTGCTGACAATCATATTAGCAAATATGTGCTACAAATTGTGTTACTTAGATTTTATATACATGTGCGACCATTATTATATCGCACTTTGTTATACCAACCTTATTTCTAACATTTAAATTGTATTGTATTAAAATGGCGAATTGTATAAAAATGCACACACACAAAACGTAACTAGTAGTGCTAGTAAGCTGTTATCTGGCGCGGATACGTACGCTCGCAGGTGACGTCGTCGGGCGCCAGGCGCATGACGTGCGGGCACGCGCACACGCGCTGGGCGGGCGCGTGGATGAGGCACAGGTGCGAGCAGCCCCCGCCGCGCGCGCACGGGTTGCGCGCGGCGGGCGGCTGGCGCGACGGGTGCACCACCTTCAGGTCGAAGGGCTGCGTCAGCGTGCGCTGCACCACGGTCACGTCGCTGCCGTTCCACTTGCCGGCGCGCACCACGCTGTTGGAGCGCCAGTCCGTCCAGTACACGTGCTGCTCGAACACCGTGATGGCGAAGGGGTGCGACAGCTTGGCGTGCCCGCGCAGCACCTCGCGGTGGTCGGCGCCGGCGTAGTCCGTGGTGTGCACGGAGTCGGAGCGCGCGTCCACCCAGTACAGGCGGCGCGCGCGGTAGTCCAGCGCCAGCCCGTTGGGCCAGGCGCCGTCCGACACGGCGTCCACGCGCACCAGCAGCACGCGCGCGCGCCCGGCCAGGGACGCGCGCTCGATGCGCGGCGCGGCCTGCTCCCAGTCGCTCCAGAACAGGTAGCCGTCGCGCGGGTCGGCGGCGATGGCGCGCGGGCTGTCCATGTCGCCCGCGATCAGCGTGCGCCGGTACTGCCCGTCCAGCCGCGCCACCTGCCACACGAGCCGATACAGACTTCCGGTGCGACGGCGCCGAGAGACGCAGTCCACCTCGCCGCTCCCCGCATTACCTCGATCTGGTGCAGGCTGCTCTCGACCCAGTACAGGTTGCCGGCCACCCAGTCCACCGCGAGCCCCTCGGCCGTGGACAGACCCTGCCGAACCACTGCCTCGATGCCGCTCAGAGCTGCACACGTCGTTCGATCATATATGTGAAGAAAGAATGCATGCTCCTTCAACATTGGTCCCATTGAATCACATCAACTAACGGCTATACAACGAAGCGCTCACATTTATTTAAAGTCAATGCTATAATCAGACACATGACTTGATCGCGAATTGGTGAGGAGAAGCACGGCGCCCTACAAAACATGTGGTTCAATCACCATTGCCGACGATGGTGCCGCGGTAGATGTTGTCGTCGACGACGTCGGTCCAGTAGAGCTGCACCTCGCCGCTGGCGGGGTCGCGGCGCCAGTCCAGCGCGATGGTGTTCTTGAGCGAGGAGACCAGCGCGCGCGCCGTCAGCGCCGGCAGCGACACGCCGCGCACCTCGTGCCGGTTGCTGAACACCAGCAGCGGCGTCGTCCCGTCTGCCGACCGAACCCAATATGTTATTGTATCTAATGAGATCCTTCTAATCTAACTAATCACTAGGAAGTGTTGGGCTGTCTTGCGTAATTCATTCAAAAAATGCTGATTTTCCTCCTTAGCCCCAGGAGGAGCTAATGTCTTTACCTCAATATCAAAGATGGTACTCATTGAAACAATGATTATATTTCAATATGGAAAAAGGTGTGGTACAGGCGCTAAGCATTATTTTACTTTGAGCAGCTGATATAAATGAACCCCTAATTTATGATCTACATACTCGTAAAAGCATAAGGTGTGTTCGATGAAGTACTTTCTAACTATACTAACAAGGGATTTTGCGAAAAAGAGTCTGAAAAGGGAGGTTTGTATGATAAATCTTATTCCTTGCACGAATACTTCTTTAGGTTCAGTCTCTCCCCAGTCGTGGCGCCGTCCCGCTGACTCACCGGTGCTCTTGCAGCTGAAGCCGTCGTCGGCCAGGCGGTAGCCGGCGTCGCAGCTGCACTTGTGGCCGCTCTTGGTGGGCGCGCAGGAGTGCGCGCACGCGCCCCAGGCGCACGCGGCGCGCGGCGTGCACGTGGCGGCGTCGGGCGCCAGCGCCAGGCCGGCCGGGCACGCGCACACGGGGCCCGCCGGCGCCGCGTGGCACGCGTGCGAGCACGCCGACAGCGCGCACATGGGCTCGCCTGCCGACAGTTGTTATGTTCGTGCACACCGCACACATGTGTGCGAGTGTGCGTGTGTGCGTGTGTGCGTGCCATCCATCCTGTAGTGCTTTCGCGCCTTCTACGCACGGAGCCCTACTCCGGCCCGTCCGGACTTATAATTAACAACTGAACGGTAGCTAACCTTTCGAAGAACAAATCCTGTGTATTGGAGGCGCGTATCAAACAGCCTTAGGTCACTTATTATGAGTGACCTGAAACTGTTTAAACTAAGTGATTCTCACTTCTAGTCGCTGGCTGAAACTGACCTTACGGTTTTTGCAATTTGCAGGTTAGTGTCAGGTTGTATGTTGAAAAGAAATGAGTCGCGCCACTAACACGTACGTGTGTAATTATAGAATTACAACCATACAAATCATCAATACAACCCTCTAAGTTCATGTAAGCCCCAGTCAGTTTCTGATTACATTTTTTGTAGTGAAAACTTCTTTTGGCGCACCGCACACACATTTTTTCGTAGGTAGTAGGTTAGGCTGATCCGTCATCGGATCGGGTGAACTCGGGACCGCCGAGTGTACCCGAACGAGAAAGATACAGGCAGCTGTTTTCACTTCTGGCGTGCGCTCTTAAGCACACACTCTATTTTTTTTTTTAAATATGTCTCACGTCACTTTTGTGCTTTTCGTGGTCTGAGATGAGACGATCTGTAACATGAGGCGGGTGAGGGATGCGGGGGAGGGGTAGTTACCGCAACGGTCCGCCTCGTCGGCGCCGTCCGCGCAGTCGGCGATGTTGTCACACAGCTGCGGCAGCGGCACGCAGCGCGTCGCGTTGTCGCAGCGCAGCGCGGGCGCCGGGCACGCGTCCTCGTGCAGCGGCGCCGGAGTCGTACTCGTGCTCGTGCTTGTACTGCTCGTGTCGCCGCACTCCACCTCGTCGGAGCCGTCCAGGCAGTCCACGTGCGCGTCGCAGCGGAACTCCTGCACCGCTCCACAGGTCAGCATACGTCACAGTCACAAGGTTACAGAGGGCGCCACTCGTTACGCTCACTCACCTGTCTGATACACTCGGTGTTGTTGCACTGGAACTCGTGCTCTTCACACAAGCCGTTATCGATGTGAGGCTTCCTGCAGCACAACAATAATCTCATTAACTTAGCGTCCGGTCGGTTCGAGCGCCTGGCTGCTCAGTGCGACACTCACCCCTGGCGGTGCGGGGGCTGGGCGCGGGGCGCGGGCGGGGGCGCGGGCGAGGTGCCGGCGCAGGCGCGCTCGTCGCTGGCGTCGGCGCAGTCGGCGCGGCCGTCGCAGTAGTAGTCCCAGGGTAGGCAGGCGCCGTTGTCGCACGGGAACATGGCGGCGCTGCAGGGCTGCGCGGCGCAGTCGGCCTCGTCACTGCGGTCGCCGCGGCCGCAGTCGGGCGCACCGTCGCAGCGCCACCACAGCGGGATGCAGCGCCGCGACGTCGCGCACTGGAACTGTTGCGCGCGGCACGACGAGCGCGAGCACGCAGCCGCGCCCTCGTCTGCACCGTCGTTGCAGTCTGCAACACGCGCGCGTCAGTTCGGCTCGCTACTACGTGTGTGTGTGTACTCACTGGGCTCGGGGGCTCACCTTTCTGTCCGTCGCAGATCCAGGAGTTGGGTATACACCGGTTGATGTCGCAGCGCATGAACTGCTCCTCGCCGCACGTGATGTTAGCTGCAGAGGGAAGCACGGGTCAGTGGTGTCGCGTGTGGAGTCCTCACGCAGGCTATTCGTGCTACTCACCGCAGGGCCCGGTGGGCGAGGAGTCCTCGTCCGAGCCGTCCGGGCAGTCCAGGTCGCCGTCGCACACGAACTGCTCCTCGATGCAGCGCCTGTGGCGTCACACTACGTCAGTAACTCGTGGCACACACAGTCGCGAGCGGGCGGCCAGGCGGCCAGGCGGACACTCACCCGTGCTGGCAGGGGAAGGTGCCGGGCGGGCAGGGCGGGCGGGGGCGCGGGGCGCGCGCGGCCACGCAGGCGTGCGGCGCGCCGGGCGCCGGCTCGCGCCCGTCCGCGCACGCGCACTCGCGCCCGCCCGGCACGGCCAGGCACAGCTCCGCGCAGCCGCCGTTCTTCAGCGAGCACTGGTTGTGACCTGCGCAGCGAGAGAGGCGGGTTCAGTCGGGAGGGCGCGGGGCGCGGGGCGCGGGGCGCGGGTGGGGCGGGACTCACCCTGGCGCTGCGTGTCGCACACGAGCGTGAGGTCGTAGAGCGGCGGCGGCAGACGGTACAGCTCCGTGACGTTCCCGCCGGGCTCCAGGCGCCGCACCGCGCCCGTGCCGTGCTCGCTCCAGATCACGGCGCCTGCGGGAGAGGTCACACCTCACTTGTACAAATTAATTTGATGTTGAAACATCAAATTAATTTGAAGTGAGGTGTACAAGTGAGATCTGCCAGACGTCCCGTGACGGCTCACAATTTAGTAAAACCAAGGTCTGCTGTAGACACGTCCCTGTAATTTCCTTTTTAGGGTTCCGTAGCCAAATGGCAAAAAACGGAACCCTTATGGATTCGTCATGTCTGTCTGTCTGTCCGTCCGAATATCACAGCCACTTTTTATTTATGATATTGAGGTTTCTAATATAATTTTTTTCTAAACTGAATAGTTTACGCGAGAGACACTTCCAAATTGGTAAAATGTGTGTGTCCCCCAACTGTTGCACCCCAACTTGAAAGCACCTACGTTCCCAACTGGTGAACTGGGGTACCCAATTGATGCAGCCCACCGTACATTACCATGCAAACTTCCACCGAAAATTCATGCTAAATTACAGCCTCCTAGTACTAATTAAGAGTCTTTGAGCTAAGCTGCGACCAGACAGACAGACGGACGGACATGGCGAAACTATAAGGGTTCCTTGTTGACTACGGAACCTTAAAAATGAATTCAACGTCAGCATACGATGGGGCGGCCTCATCGTATGACATAACGGTTCTCTCATAACCGTATATACCGTCATAGTCGCTCTACTATCAACAAGTATAAAGTTGAAATTGGTTTTAGTTGTCATAACATGCGTGCGGGGCTCACCCTCGTAGACCGCCAGGCCGTAGGGCTTCAGCAGAGGAGCGTGAGGAGCGTCGGCCGCCAGCACCTGGCGCGCGCCCGTGTCCAGCTGCAGGCGCTCGATCTTGTTGAGGTACGTGTCGCACCAGTACAGCGCGCCGCCCGCCAGCGCCAGCCCACCCGGCCAGTGCAGCCCGCCCTCCACCAGCACGCGCCGCCCGCCCCCGTCCATGTGCGCCGCCTCCAGCCGCCCCGCCCCGCCGCGCGCCGCCCACACCGCCCAGTACATGCTGCCGCCGCCGGGGTCCAGCGCGATGGCGCGCGGGTGGTAGTCCGCGTCCTGCACCAGCACGCGCCGCACGCCGGGCGCGTCCAGCCGCGCCGCGCTCACCGTGCCCAGCGCGTCGTCCGTCCAGTACAGGTTGCGGCCCATCCAGTCCACGGCGAGGCCCTCGCAGTTGTCGACGTCGCGGCCGGCGAACACCTCGCGGCCGCCGCCGTCCAGCCGCTGGCGCACGATCTCGTAGCGGTGCACGTCGCAGTAGTACAGGTAGCCGGCCTGCGTGTCGGCGTCGGCGGCGGTGGGCCGCGCGGCGTCGGCGGCGGGCGCGGCGGCCTCCCAGCCCGCGTGCCGCAGGGCCAGCGCCTGCACCAGCGGCGGCGACCCGCGCGCCAGCAGCACGTAGGCGTCCACGTGCACGCGCTCGCACGCGCGCCCGGCCGCGCGCCAGCCGTGCCGGCACACGCAGTGCGCGTGCGCCGCGCCGCGCTGGTACGCCGTGATGCAGATGTGCTCGCAGCCGCCGTTGTCGCGCGCGCACGGGTGCGGCACGCGCGGCTGGCGCTGCCGGTGGAAGGCGAGCACGGCGGTGGGGCGCGCGTCCAGCGCCAGCGCGCGGCCCGGCGCGGGCGGCGCCAGGCGCGGCACCGGCGCCAGGCGCGGCACCAGCGCCACGCTGCTGTTGCGCCACACCGGCAGGTACAGCACGGAGCCCAGCACCGAGATCTGTTGCAGCTCTTGCGTCTGTGCGAGCAAAGCGTCAGTCACCGACCCGCAATAACGACCCAACCCCTACTACTAAGTAGCTGGTAACAACGAAACACCCTCATCAGAGTGTTCATTAACAAACCTTTAGGGGGAAGCGCCAGGGTAGCCCGTGAAATTCAAAGTTTCTTACGTTTTCTGCGATTGAGATGTATATTGGTTAAAATATGATTAGCGGCCGTACAGAGTTATAATCATCAATATAACCTCTTTAAGTACATTTAATGTCATTGAATGACTAATTCATGGAAAACTTACTCACAGTACTTCTGACATACTAAAAAAATCTTCGTCCATCCATCCACAAACAGATCATCTTTTGGATTAAAATCCAAGAGATCATTAAGCGCGGCCAGAGTGCGAGGAACTGGCGACTTAGCTCGTGCAACAGTACGACACGGACGCACATAACACATCATCATCATCATTTAAAAGAAAGAAAGACATCCACTGCTGGACATAGGCCTCCCCCAAGTGTCACGTTGGCCGGTCCCATGCGAGTCGCATCCAGCGAATCCCCGCAACCTCCACCAGGTCATCGGTCCACCTAGTGGGAGACCTTCCTGCGCAACGTCTTCCGGTTCGCGGTCGCAACTCCAGAATTACCACTTGTATCAAAATGTATGTATGTTGTCACTTGTATTTTCGCTTATAACTGTATGAGTTCGTTTCTCGGTTGCAGTTTAATTTAGTTTTGAAAGAATCCATTAAGGTAGCCCGCCAAATTGAAATGATCATACGTTTTTTGCAAAGGGTACGTAGTCGTTTAATAATACCAAGTGCGCGAGTAGTCGAGTAGTACTCGTGTGAGGTGGTGAAGCGAGATGTGTACTCACGGCGTATCCGCGGCGCAGCGTGCGGCGGCGCGCGCCGCTGTAGTCGGCGCGCTCCACGCAGTCCAGGTAGGCGTCCGCCCAGTACAGCGCGCGCGCTGCCGGCTCCAGCGCCAGCGCGCTCGGGTATACCAGGCGCAGCGCCGCCACGTGCGCGCGCGCGCCGCCCGCCAGGCTGGCGCGCTCCACGCCCGGCGGCGACGCGCCCCACACGGTCCAGAACATCAGGCCCGCGCCCGGGTCCAGCGCCAGCCCGTGCACCTTGGCCAGCGCCGCGTCCAGCAGCAGGCGGCAGGGCTGCAGCGCGCGCGCGCACACGTACAGCGCCTCGCGCCCGCCGTCCACCACGTACCAGTTGCCGGCAACCCAGTCCACGGCCAGGTGGCTCACGCCGCTCACGTCGGGGAAGAGCGCGGGCACGCCCAGCACGCGGCGCCGGCTGAAATCGTCCGCGTCCACGCACACGATGCCCGACTTGCTGATGTTGTGGTGCACGTAGCAGATGCTCCTGCACACGAGCGCGGTGAGCGTGACGTCTACGCGGCGGAGTGGGGGCAAGGGGCAGCGGAGGGAGGAGGTGGTACGTACCGGTTGTCATAGAGGAAGTCGAGCGCGCGCACGTTGAGCGCGGGCAGCGAGTGGTTACGAGTGCGCGCGGGCCCCTCGGGCCACACGCGCCGCACGTCGCCCGCTGTCACCACGATCAGCGACAGCGGCTCCGTCACAGGCTCTGAAGCACACCACACACAGAACATCATCGTATGTATGGTCCAAACTTGTTTGTTGAGCTCACTGACTCAAGTTATGAAACTGGCCAAAAACACACTTTAGTATTCCTCTTCTTCTTCGTATCGCTGCGCTGGCACTACAATGATAATGTCGTTAGTGATGTTTATTTTGCAAATTGGTTTTTACAAGCACTTTGAGGGTCAGTTCACACCGAGACGCGACGCCACGCGACGCCACGCGAAACTGCGCGCACATCGTGACTTCACTCATCTACATTGACTTAAAATATAAATTTGCCGGATACTAACTTCGCTAAGTTAGTATCCGTTAGACGTGGCGTACATCAACTACCCGGGTTACTCATTCGAACATAAGTTTAAGAAGCAGGCTGGGGTCTGTGTGTACGTCCGCAATGACATATGCAGTCAACGTCCCCGCTGCTATAAGGTTGCGGGTTTTTCCACTCTGTTGCTACTGGTGGACACCGGCTCTTTTAAAACTATTTATGTCGGTATTCACAGGTCGCACAGCGGTGGACAGGAGACAACAATATACTGTTTGACTATCTTACAGAGGCAGCTGAACTGGCACAACACAAATATCCGAAAGCGGAGCTTGTCTTTCTGGGGGATTTTAATGGTGGGTGTTATGGTGGGCCATAAGGATTGGTTGTTCCCGTACCAGAAAACTGACCATGCTGGATGAGAGGCGCGCAAGTTTGCGATATCTCTAGATCTCCACCAGGTTGGTTGGCCAAGCTACCCGCGTTCCTGATGTTGACAGCCATACACCCAACTGCTTAGACCTTCTGCTGACAACAGATCTGGACAGGCACTCTGTATTGGTCTCGGCTCCGCTCGGATCGTCTGACCACTGTCTGGTGAAATCTGATCGAGGTCAAGAGCAAATCCACTTTGTAAAAAAAAAAAAGCGCGCGTTTTCGCGTCTCGGTTTGAACTGACCCTTTTTTTTCGGATGGGAAATCATCAAATAACTTCTCCCGCTCTGGGCAGAGCGGAAGGGAATGTCAGACTTGTACTGACTAAAACCCATCCATGTTCCTTCCTTACCCTTTGAGTTTCAGGGCCGCGGTATCTCTTTCGAACAGTCCCGCAACTATGGCAAGCATCGGCCCTTGCGGGCCCCTTCCTGTTTGCTGACATCTCTTTGAGGCGCGCGTGGAACACGAAAGCGCCGTCAACACGGCCTGTCAAAAGACGGACGGACGGCGAGCTAGCCCATTACTCACCGTCCACAGGTCCGCGTCTACGGTGGCCGGAAGCCACCAGGTGACCCCCGACGCCCGGGGCGTCTCCCGCGGTGGCTTCTTCTTAGAGGTTCTCTCCCTCTCACGCTCCGCCACCTCCTCCGCTAGCATGACTGTTTCGCAGAAGGAGGTGACGGCGTCCCATTTCCTCTCGCTCCGGCCCATGGATTGGACCAGGGCCGGACGCGATAGGTCACCGCCGCCGATCGCCGCTACGAGGACACGGCGGTGCTCCGCCCAAGTGGGGGAGACCTTCCCCGTGTACTCCACCGTGTCCTCTGGGCGATCCTCGCAATGGTAACACCCGGGCGTTTCCTCCCGCCCGATTCGGTGACAAATGACGTGTGAGCTGAACCTTACACGTAATTTTTTTTTTTTAATCTAGATTTGGCCGGTTTTCGTACCTGAATACTCTGAGAAGAAACAGCCGAAACAAACTCTGACGTCATAATCTTGGTCAACTTACATGAGGATTATACAAATTAATGTCTGAATGAATATATATAAATGGTCTTTTGAAGAAAGAACCACACTGCATGGGCGTCACTAAGGAGGGGCAGCTGCATGTCTATATGTATGTTATGCCCTATAGACACGTATGCGCTGCACTCACCATTGACAGGCACGCAGTCGCGGCGGTCTTCGTGCAGCGTGTAGCCGGGTGCGCACGCGCACGAGTAGGATCCGCGCGCATTGTGGCAGTGCTGCGCGCACGCGTCCTCCCACGTGCACTCGTCCGTATCGACGCAGCGCCCGGCCGCGTCGGCCTCGTAGCCCGCGCCGCAGTAGCACGCCAGCCCGGCGTGCGTGGGCCGGCAGTCCAGCTCGCAGCCCAGCGCACCGCACTGCACCGCCGTGACTGCAAAGACACGCGTTAGCTCGCGAGCGCGGAACTTTACCTACCAGAGCCGTGTCGATAGAGTGGTACGCACAGTTATCGCAGATGTCCCACTCGTCGCTTGCGTCGGGGCACTGACGTTTGCCGTCGCAGAACTGTTCTATGGGCACGCACGAGAACTGGCCGTCCACCGGAGTCTCGCAGCGCGCGCTGTTGCCGGGGCACTTGAAGTCTTTTTGACACATGTATGGGTCCTCGTCAGACGCGTCGTGCGCACCGCAGTCGGGCTCGCCATCGCAGCGCCAACTCGGCGCCAGGCAGAAGTTGCTCACGGCGCACCGGAACTCGTCGCCGCGACATTGCGCCATCCACGCTGAACAACAAAACATAGCTAGTTTACTACAGATCTAATACTTCAATAGTATGTATGAGTAGGTGTGATTGATGTGAATGTGTGAGTGGTAATTTTAGGTGTTTGTTTATGTTGGCATAGCACGTAAAGGTATCGGTTACGGTTGGGGAAGCTGCAGTGCAGTTCATCGGAGGCGTCCGCGCAGTGCGCGCGGCCGTCACAGCGCCAGTCCTGCGGCACGCAGCGCAGCCCGTCGGCGCACGCGAACTGCAGCGCGTCGCAAGGCGCGCGAGTGCCGCTTTCCGCCGCGTCCGCCACGGTCGACGACACCGCCGGGGGCTCACCTGCTGTACCAAACATTACAGCATTACAGAGACCTAATGATACAGTTCACTTACACCAAGAGTCGTGGGATGCGGTGATATCCTTCTGCGAAACCGTCATGTTGCAGAAGGAAACTGAGAACAAAAAGCTGACTCTCTTACACATAACGGGGAAGTTTTACTTTTAAGTTTTAATTTTGTATGCATTTTAATTTTGATTTTATTGTAAATTTGAATTGTAATTTATTTTAACTTTTCGATGTTTAACTTTAATTTAATTTCATCCTTGTTTTTTGATGCCGATTATAATTTTAATGTATTTTTAATTTCTGATGATAATTTCAATGTTAATTTATGTTCCGGCACTAATCCGGGGCATCAGAACTTGCATTAGATACTGATTAGGGCATGCGGAACCGGGTTTCGGTCCCATAGTTAAACCCGGTTTTTTCCGGGTTTTACTATGGGACCGAAACCCGATTCCGCAGGCCCTAATACTGATCGCCCGCATTCGAAACAACAACATTCTACGATTAACGAATACTTATTTCGAGCTACGAGAGTACTCGTTCCCCTGACCTTGACATTTAGGTTTGTTCGTTTTTACTGCTCCATAATATGAATTATACTACTAGCACCCCGCCCGCGCCCAGGCTTCGCACGAATAGCAGTAATTAGCAGTAATTGTGTTACAATTGAATAGCTATACAATACATTGCTAAGAGCGGTGGATGAGTGTGTAGGGGTATGTCTACCTGAGGAGTTGCAAATAGGTGTGTGTTGTGTGTGGTGATGTCTATATACCTTCTGTTCTATTCTATTTATTTAGCTTAAATGTATTTGTCAGAATTTGTCACAAACTGATGATGTAATGAAGTTATGTGTACCTAACAGTGAACACTGTGGGCAGCACATCAGACTGACGGATAGCATACTACTACTGTGCGACGTCAACCTTTATTTCGCGTTGTAAGATTATTATACTATGTATACAGGGTGGAAACTTTCAGCGGGGCAGTAAGGGGAACCATCTTAACCGTTGCAGCTACACGAACATGGTCTTAAAAGACTATCCATAACTTTTTGTGAAATTTTCAAATTCAAACTTTTATTCAGACCAATGGATCCATATAGTGTTAGTATGAACTTATCCTATGTTAGATAATAACAATAACTAAAAAAAATACTAATTGGCTACATGAACATATACACGCACATGTCTGCCAGCCCAGAGCCTAATAAAAGGTCCGTCAACCTTATCCGCCAGTGTAGCCAAAATACTGTTAGGGCTACCCCTGAATCGCCGCAACATGAATGCGCACCGTTTGCGCTCGGTTGTTATCTACTTGCGCTTCCGCGAACATGCCCGATGCACTGCAAAACCGAGGCAGCCCCAACAATATCCTCAGCGCATTATTATAGTGCACGCGCAGAGCGTTGTAAGCCTTCTGCGAATACCTAACCCACAAGCTGCACGAGTAACACGGCTGGCAGTAGGCTCTGAAGAGCGTCAGTTTTACCTCGTCAGTGCACCGCACAAACCTGCGGGCAAGCATATTGCTGCATCGGACTGCCAACGCCCCGCGCTCCCTATCTATATCCTGATGATCCGTGACCACTTGACCGACGTATTTGAATTGAGTGACGACTTTTAATGGTGAACCTTGTAATGTCACCGGTGGTATATTCGTGGGTGTATTATTACGAACTTTAAAAACCACCACCTTACTTTTAGTGGCATTATACCTCAAGCCATGAGCCTCCGCATACCTCTCACATATGGCCACCAACTTCCTTAGTCCACAGATTGATGGGCTGAGCAGCACCATGTCATCAGCATAACTAATGTTGTTAACCGATTCCGTGCGGATGATGCCGCACAGGCACCATGTAAATGTATTGCGTATGGCATATGATGCCCGAGAGGATACAAAACTAAAACATAAAAAACTCGGCTAAAACGATATTTGTCAAGAGTCCCGTAAATAAATGTGTCTTTATTTGTCACCCATATCATGCCCACAGTGTTCGTTTCAAGTAATTTCGTAAATTAGCAGATTTCAGGGGTTGAAAACCTAGTGGTCAACTCCCATTTTATTATTGATTATAATTTTATTCTAACAGCCAACTTTCTGGAATGTCTGTTTCTTTGACTGTCCATACTCTAGAGAGAGATAGCGATACGAATTCGACACCAATGCTAACGTGTGAATGAGACCCACTATCGCGGACCAAAAATGGAGAATGTTACTGGGTATGCGAAATTGATTGTAACTTTGTCACAGTAAATTCTATGTGAATATAAATACACTATTTTTTGTTTACAAATTAACAAATTCTATAGAACACTTTTGAATAAATCTATACATATAATAAGGCAGTAAAAAAACTGTGTCTGTACATTGAATATATTAAAAAAAAAAAAATTGGGGGGTGTTTAGAAACACACAACATTAGTACCGTGGGGTCGCACAGCCGCCGCCGTGCGCCAGGGACAACTGACCGGAGCTTGCGACCGGACTAGCCGGTTTGTGCTAACTAATAGATCAAGCTACTCTTCAAGCTCCGTCGCTGGAGGTAATCTCGTTACGTGAGAGTGTTAAGGGATGTGTGACGAAAGCAAACCGGCCAGGTTGACTCTGGTCACCTGGTGCAATCGCACCTGCACCGGCCAGGACTGTTGTTGTTTAAATGACGAAATAAACGATAAATATTAATAAACAAATATACTTATTCTACTGAGTGATATCTCTTTATTACTTAATTAACATAAAATTAGCGGTTATCATTGAGTTACATTGCTATTAACACTAGCTCGCACAAACAGCGAGATTATCGCGCGGCCGCCGCTGACCTCCCGCAGTCCGGACGTCTTCATTGTGTCCGCGACATCGCCTGCGGCTCACTGTGGTACGTTACATTCGACCTGCCAAGTGCCAAACTTTCTGTCTGATTAGATAAAGCTCGTTCTAATAGGTACATTCCAAGGGCATATAAAGATAGTGCACAGACTCGTGCACAGCGCTTACCTACGTTAGATGAAGTCGGATGTCGGTCGGTACCCGAGTGCGGGTGCGGCGGAGGGAGGGGGCTGCGTGAAATGCACTCATGCCCCGAGTCTGCACTGTTAACCTCTATATCTGACGCGTTCACGCGCCCCGCGCCCCTCGCCCCAGAGCGTTGCCTCTCATTCATATTAGTATTTTCATTCATTATTGTCACGCACGTTTTGTAGCAGGTAGCCGAGTACGTAGGAACAGGTACGGTGTACTACTGTAGGACCCTGTAGGTGTACCTAACGGTGGCCATCCGTTTGCAAGTTAGGCACGGACAATGTGGACACTCTTCCCCGTGTCTCATTAATTTTTGACTGAGGGGTGCCTTAGCTATAAGCCTGTCAGTAAAATAGGTATTTGTAATCTTCTTTTGTTACAGAAGCCATATACAGTAATCATTCTAAGGGTTTATTAGTTTGACTGTGGAACTGCATTAGTGGACCCTAAATACATAACTATACGTATTATACTAACTAATACGAATACTTATGATTCCAAGTAGAGAAATAAGTCTTTAGCGATAAGGCGATACGCGACTGGGCGAATGACAATAGACAGCATAGCCGCTCAATGCGCTACTGTATAACACTACAGACTGTCGAGGGTCGCCCGCAGCTTTCCACAAAGTAGTGCAAGTGTGAGCTGAGGGTGCATAGACAGACGCACAGTGCATTTTGCCGCCAGAGGCACTAGTAAAATCAAGTGAAAAGGTAAGGTTCGCAAGACGTTTTCATGATTTTCATGTGAAGGCTTGTGGCAGGCAACTACCTACTAGTGGTAGCAGTGAGTAGCGACTGACAGAGTTGTAGTGGCGAGCGCAATCTGCCAGGGCACGCGCCACGCGACGCAGCATTGCCGCCCTATCTGAATGAACATCGGACGAATGAAGAGTGACAGCTCACATGCATCGCTCGCTCACTGCGGCGCTCCCCTAACCGGAGAACTGCGGGACTAACCATGTTTATATCACATGAGATAACTTGCCACTTGGCATGTCGACTGCAATCATTGTTTGGCATTCCACCACATAAAGTATTATTGTTTGACTGGAGTCTGATGGAAATTAGCTTTCGCGAGCTGCGAGCTGCGCTTGTGGTTCATACTATCCACTCATCATTATCAGATATTATTTCTTCTCCGTTTTATATTATTTCATACACAGTAGGTGGTACCTATATCCTTTTCCATTATAC
Source organism: Lycophotia porphyrea (assembly GCA_950005105.1). NCBI lineage: Eukaryota > Metazoa > Arthropoda > Insecta > Lepidoptera > Noctuidae > Lycophotia > Lycophotia porphyrea. Next base: position 15,909,623 of record OX465406.1, read on the forward strand.
CTAATATACATTTTTCCTTTACCTATTTATTTCTTTACAAAGGGGTTTGAATTAAATGGCCCGTCTAACTTCCGCCATTTACACACGAACACATCAGACACCACAGACTCACGCATGATAGCAATTAACAAATTAATAATATTGTAAAAACTTACATTTGCCCCGCACCACACTTGTAATGCCAGCGCGGTCACGGTGGTGACGGAAGTCCTCCTAGTTTAAGCCCAGTTGCACTCGTTTTGTATCTTGTATCTTGCCACTTAGTTAAAAATACACGAGTCGTTCTTTTATTTTTAGTCTTAAATCTATTCATTGTCGGCATTGTGGTCGCTACCAGCAAAGTTTGAATAGCTTAAATCTCAGAAATCTAAAAATCTTAGAACATTTTGTCTTGTTTGTGTTGATGTCAGCTATCGATTGATACAGGCTTCATGCGCAGCTGATCAAATCAAATGCCATCAGTGAATGTACTTAAACTTTGACAGCTCATATCTCTGATACGTGACACTTTAGAACATTTTGTCTCAAACAAAAAAAATAACCGACTGCCAAAAAAAAAACGTAAAAAAATTACAAAAAAAAATTAAAAGTGAAAAATAACTTAAACATTAACTCAACTTCTCTATATGAACGGCCCGTAACCCCGGATAAGATTTCTAAACACACGTGTGTAGGTACATGTGGAGTATGGACAAAAACTGACATTACAGTGTGTAGCGGTGTATAATTTGCATCAGAAATTAACGTACGGCACGGCTGGGTGCGCAGAAGTTGACATGTTTGAAGGAATATCTATTTGATGGCCTTTTATTTGAGTGTATGCTTATCTGTGTGATTTGTGGTGCTGCTAGCAAAGAAGGAAAATTCTATTGCAGGGAAAATAACGAAATTTCAGGTTAAAAAAAAAACAACCAATTAAAAGGGAGAGGGAGAGATAAAAAAAATATTATACAACGATTTCTAGAGATTCTGATCTGAGACGGTTTGTTAGGGGTTCTTAGTTCTGTAAACCGTCTCAAATCAAATTTTCAGGGGGAAAAGTAGAAGAATAAAAAATTGAAAGGGCGAGGAAGAAGAATAGTATTATTCTGCGAAGAAAATCCTTACTTAATAATATTATAAACGCGACAGTTTGTATGTATGGATGTTTGTTACTCTTTCACGCAAAAACTACTGAACGGATTCGGATGAAACTTGGAACACAGATAGTTTATAACCTGGATTAACACATAGGATACTTTGTATCCCCATAGACTTATGTGACAAGTCATCCGCAAAATATTTCATCCGCGGATGAAACGTCACCCTTTTAAAATTGTAAGGCGTCGAATCATCCGCAAGTTCGGATGAGTCGTCTTATAGTTAATATTGATGTGGTCATATCGGCCAAATAGACCCGTGGGACAATTATCGAATTCCACACGGGCGACGCCGCGGGCATAAGCTAGTGTAAAAATATTGCAATAATTCAAATTGATAAACTTAACTGCGACGCATGAACAATGGCCCATTCAAAATGTCTATGTATTTGTAAAGTAGGTTCAGGTAATGAGACAGAGTATTCAAATTCGGGGATCCGGATGCGAGTCGCACGGGACCGGTCAATGTGGCGACACTTGGGGGAGGCTTATGTTCAGCAGTGGACGTCTTTCAATCATTAGAAACTTCAGACCATGTAATAGGATGCGCTGCGGTGCATAACAAGCGTGAGTTAATTAATACAGACGCTCATGTAAGATAGACCACTTACCGGAGTGCGCTAACTGAAGGAGTCTGTTGATGCTAGTCTGTAAGGTCTAGCATAAATGCCTGAAATAAATGTAGGTGGAGGTGAAGGTCGTTGTCTATCGGCGAAAGAGTCCAAAACATTGATCCACTTTGTCACAACTCTCCTGTACACTTAAGTTCTTCATATCCGTCCTACGACGTGAACGCCTGCTTACCACCTGCATATCACTGGGATGAGAAGTAAAGCATATTGAAGTTTTGTTTGTTTTTAGCTTCCCTGGGGACAGACGTACCACAACAGGTGTTCCAGACCTTCAATTTTTATACGTCAACAGAGACTGATAAGCACATCAGTCTAGAAAAACTCTTGCTAAGACGTCATTCCTATATATATTATAGTGTAACTGGGCTCTTGGAGCTCCACAACAGGTGTTCCACATCTTCAATTTTTATACGTCAACAGAGAGTGCTTATCAGTCTGAACAACTCTTGCTAAGACTTCATTCCTATATTTGTTATAGTGTGGCTGGGCTCTTGGAGTTCCACATCAGCTGTACCAAACCTTCAAATTTATTCTCTTAGCAGAAAATGCTCATTACGTGGAACAATTTTTGCTACGGTACCATTTTTGTATCTCTTATAGTTTAGCTGGTCTGTTGCAGTTCTGCATCAGGTGTTCAAGTTTCCAAGATAAATTATAGCCTATATACTACTATAGCCTACAACCAGCTGCCAGAACTCCCACTCGCTGGGTTTCCTTTAGGTCGGGTTTCGAGGTTTAAGTATTTGGGCCACCGGGTCACTGACGAGTTGAAAGATAATGTAGACATAGACAGGGAGCGCAGGTCGCTGGCTGTCCGTTGCAACATGTTGGCCCGCAGGTTTGCACGCTGTACCGACAAGGTTAAAATAACGCTTTTTAAGGCCTTCTGCCATTCGGTTTACACGTGCAGTCTGTGGACCAAGTATACCCAGCGGGCATACAGCGACCTGCGCGTACAGTACAATAACGCATTCAGGGTGCTATTGGGGTTGTCGTGGCGATGTAGCGCGTCAGGAATGTTCGCGGAAGCGTGTGTCGACGGGTTCGCCGCGATCATAAGGAAGCGATGCGCTTCCATGATGGCGCGCTTGCGCACCTCGTCCAATGGCATCCTTAAGGTGTTTGCAGACCGGTGGGACTCTCCACTCTTACGAAGGTGGATAAGAGTCCAGACCCACTAAGTAATTTAATTTAATACTAACACTAGGCTAAGTTATTCTATTATACTAACATTATATGGATTCTAATCTGAAATAAAATATTTGAATTTGAATATGTTGCCCAGACTTAATACCTACAAAAAAAAAATCATTCAAATCCGTCGAGTAGTTCCGAAGATTAGCGTGTACAGACAGTTTTTTTTTTTGGATTCGTGCTCTATTGCTGTTTCTAAACCGTCCACAATTATACTTTTTTTTTAATATATTTAATGTACAGACACAGTTTTTTTACTGTTATATGTATAGAAAAAAAAAAATAAAAAAATTAACAAAAAAAAATCTAATAAATAAAAAATATAAATAACAAAAAATAATAAAAAAAAAAATAAAAAAAAAAAACATAATTATCAATCATCATCTGTTATGTGTATGTCTGTTGTGTGTTGTTTTAATGTATATAATTTAATTTATAATTTTTAATTTATGATGGATGTTTGTATTGGATGTTGTTTTTATTTTAATTTTGTAATCATAATTTTATGTGTTTGTCACCTACCGTTATGGATCCTCGTTATCCGAAATAAATGATTTTGATTTTTTTTTTTTTTGATAGATCACCAACAGATGTTCATTGTGTCACTTGTATGGCTGCCTCTGGTGGTACAGGTCGAAGCTGCAGCTATTAGGTAACACAGTCGGGGCAGGTAATTACAACAAGTATGGAGGGCGGGCAGGTGTGCCGTGGTGCCGCGCCGACCGGTTTGCAATTTTTTACGGGCCGCTCGCTCGACCTCATCTACACTGCCGCCATGCCGCGCGCGCCGCTTAGCAGGCAGACTAGCGCCACAACATACAGAGGTAAAGAAGGCCGGCCTCATACAACGAGCAACAACAGGCGCACGCGCACAACACGCGGTCACGTGTACGCGCTGCTACTCTGCAATCCCAGTCGAATGCAAGTCGTGCGTCACGGCGCTTGAGCTCGCTTAATGTGAAGCGTGTCTATAAGGGCGTGTAGCCGTGTACCTTCTGTTCGTACCTATATTGTGGGGTAGGACTCTGCACACATGCACAGTATGGAGAGCCGATTTAAAAGGTATGCATACTTTTTCTAGCCAACGGTTTTGCGCCAAATGCATACGACGAGATTATGATGCGATGGGGAGACTACTCAACTGGCGCCGCTTTGTTTTGTTTATCGTGTCTTAGCCAGCAGCGGCGCCAATCAGGCGCTCGATCAGGGTCCGGACCTCCAAGAAGACATCGTGACCCACGATGTCTTCTAAAAATAAATGATATCTCACTGACGTCGCCCCACGATTCGTGGGGCGACGTCTGTGAGATATCATTTATTTTTCACTCAGTTAGATACCGAGCAGCCGGCGCATGGCACCCCCCGGTGCCATTTGGAACTGTCTATAAACTAGGTATTTACCTACCAGCAGGCCCGGCGCTGGCTGATTATGGTCCGTGTCATATGTGTAAAAAAAGGCAGGTATAAATAAAATGTCATACGATTCCGTTTTTATTTCTAACTGTTCAACTTTTCAGGATATAATGTCAATCCAGCGGTTCGTTAGATAAATATAGATGCTCTATACCTATTCTGCTTGCCACACTAGTTTACCTTTGTTAATACAGGATGTAGGTAGTTGTAAAGCAGCAAGCACTACAGGGGATTTGTAAAGGATTATAATGAACTGAATGCGGGCTCCAACCAACGAGTGCAGAGTGCGGGGACTGCCGGGAGAGCGGAACAACAGAACTGAAGATTAATCTGCGACGCGCAACAAATATAATTAATTCTTATTTCGTTAACAGTTATTTATTCTGTTTAAAACATGAACGACATTCGTAGTAGGTATCGAAAACATTGTCTATTTAGATCACTCCATAGAATACAATATGTGCACTAACATGCAAGTGCAACCCAGTATCGCATACCTCCGGCCGAGCCGGCGGCGCCCCGTGCGAGCGCCGCCCGACCGTCGAGCGCAGTACCTGAGGTGGAGTTGCCGCGCGCCGCGCCGAATAGCGCCAGCAGCAGCACCGCGGACGCCGCCGCTGGCCAGCCGGCCCGCCTGCCTGCCATCCTTTGTCTTCTCACGCTCCCGTATTCACTTGCATACCCAAACCCGTACACATACACCCCTCAAGATTACGGACGACTCCACCAACTTGCTCCTTGGGATTTTCGAATTATGTATGTTGCAATGGATCTCGATCTATTTCTGTTTACTACCGACGCTATACTACACTCATTACAATGACTGGAACTTGATATCACTATTCACTATGATTGAGGAGTAGGTGCGCATCTAGAATGTTTATATGGTAGTCAATCAAAACTATTTTAGCGCGGTGTACTTAAATAAGTTCTATTTACTTTTCCAGCGACACAAACAAACAAATTCATCTCGACATAGTACTCAACACTCGACAGCACATATCCGCGCCGCGCCGCCGCAACAGTAAACATAATACATTTGATTTTTTTAATCTATGGTACCAATGTTGCAAGATGACCACATTTTATTTCTTACAAAGTAGAAATATTATGGTTTGACTTGAAAGGAAAACGAATAATATTATAGTCCTTTTTCTGATGTTCACAAGAACTATATTTTCTATAATAAAATTTTATTAAGAATCTTATTAAGGCCCTAAACCGATGTTTTCGCATTTAGTTTGTCCGTTCGGTTTTAGATGATATAATAAGTCGGTGTCACTATTTTAAGTTTGTTTGGACTACCTTTGAATATTTACGTAGGGCCTAAAAGCAATTCCAAAATTACTAAAGATACTAAAGATAGATCTTCGTTAAAAATAGCATTAGGGTTCTCCTAAGGTCGAAAATAATAACAACATTTGCAACACTAACCGATTCTGTCAAGCGCCGAACAGATTTCAACAGATGACGTAAATGTCAATTTTGACAAAATCGATTAAAAAAATATCGAAGAGAATAAGAGAATATTAATGAATATTTTTTTTCGAAGTTATACAAAGCGCTTAATTCCCATTTATCCTTTAAAATTTATTCTGAAAACTAAACTAAAGCAATAAGGTTTGTAGAATTATATCGGTGGCTTATTGTTCAGTTATTCCAATTAAAGCCAGGGCAGCTAATTATGTAATGGAATCATACATAGGTTAGGTTTCTTGTTATGAATTGAATTAAAAGTTTTATTAATGGTAGCAGATTCGCCCTCCATCTTTTACTTAGAACTGGCCAAATAAGGGTGCCGATGTAAGTACTATTCGCTCCTACCAGCTTCTGTATACGTTGTGTATAATTTGTATTGTGTTCATATAGATGGGACACGATCATGGGCCTCCGTACAAAGTCCCGGACTTCAAAAAGTTCACTACCAAGGGCATCCCTCAGCTAGAGGAGCTAGAGACAGCGCTCCAGAAGAAGGGTCTGAAGGACCCCTGGATCAGGTGATGACAACCACTGCTTTGTTGTACATGTACACATGAATTATAATGTTATAAATAATTTGTTTTACATTATGTTTTAAGGCATTGTCTTTGTGCAGTTCTACCTGTGGTAGCATACCAAATACAAGTTTTCAGTTTTTTGCTACTATAGCACATAGCTCAGATAAAATTAAAGGTAAACTTCTCAGTTAGGCTATGTTTCCACCAGAGATGAGTGAGGTTGCGTAGCGAGTGCGAGTGTGGAATTAACTAATCACAGCTAGAATACCTCAATGCAAGAATGCTGTGAAAAAGAAATAATACAGGGTGTAAACGGACTCTTCACGAAGTCGTTAACCAAGCATTCTGTACATCAAACTAAGTAACTTTACGCAAAAATTATTGCTGGGAAATGACTTTTTTGGGGTGACGAAAATCACGTTTTACAGTAGGACTCAATGTAACGCATTCAAAACATTGTGCTGATGGATGGATTGAATAGTAAGGGGGTCGTGAAGGTGTCTTAAGTAATACATTAAAAACAAAACGTTTCAGAAAAACTTGTGAAAAAGTTGGAACTTTGACCCCCAATATCTCCATAACTAGAAGGTTCCCAGGTATGGTCTTAAACAAAAAATTGATTGTAATGGTGGGGAGAACTAGTGCCTTTCAGCTTCTTTAAGTCTTTTTACACCCTTTATTATTGGTTAGTTTCACACACATTCACGCTTATCTCTGGTGGAAATGCAGCCTTTTAGGATTTTTTTTTAGTGAAAAACTATCCACCTCTTTAAATACAAAATAAGTTTTTAAGAAACCTGTCCGATCTGTGACGGTGTTAAGTATTGAGATTACTTTTTAAACATAACCCTTTTTACCCTTTTTTGATAACAAGTAAAAAAAAATAATAAAATGTACAAACAAAGTGTAATGCTTACAGGACGACACAGTCACTTCTTGGGTAATAGCTTCATAAATAAACAAAAAAAAACTGACGATTGAATCATTAATGTTAGGGAAAAGGTGGTAATTTGGTGCACAAAAATCATGCATTTTAAAATTCATTAATGTTTACTTTCATGAAGATTTTAAAATTTTGACCGCTTGGCTAAATATCAATTGCCGTGCCCCTAACGGGCGGCTACAAATCGATAAAATAAATAATACCTACAATAAATAAGCAGTTTCAATACTAGAGCTACAAGACATAATTTTAAACAATTTTTGTAAATAATATCTCTATTTAATAATGGTTTTAGTTATACCACGCAGTCAAGGACGAAAATAGAACGAAAAAATGCATAGTCTCTGTCGCAGAAATACGACACTAACAGCCTCAGAGTCCTTTAATCGTTACTTAGGCGTCTCCCTAGTAAAAATTAAAAAAAAGTTCACCCTCAGAGTCAGTTAACGGTGCATTAGCGTCGCTAAATGACTATTAAAGTTAAGTACAGCAATACCTTTACTTTAATGGCTGATTTTGACATCAACGTTTGGCGCTATATTTTTATCCGCGAATTCGCTTTCATAATAAACGTTAGTTAAAAGCGATAATATCTGATTTGGCGGTATTCATCGAGTTTGTAGATTATGCCGGAAGATATTGAGAAGTGGGACCGAGGCGGTATTTACGTGATTATTCTGATCCCTTCACAAGAGATTCAAGAATTTTACCCCCCGGTAAATATTGCCGTTGGTTGCGTGGTGTCTTTGTTTGTATATCCACATACATTGAAACAGAAATATAAATGGAACACAAGATGTGTGTCATTGAATTGTATTGTTATCACATTTTCCCTGAAAGTACTTATATACTACCATAACGTAAATTAATGCAAATGAAATTAAAATTCTCAACACAAAACTTTCCCGCCCGGTAAATAACAGGCCTAGTGCGAGTTGGATTTTTACAACATTAGACAAAAACCGCAAAAAATATCACGTTTGTTGTATGGCAGCCCCCCTTTTTTTACGGATGGGAAATCATCAAATGACTTCTCCCGCTCTGGGCTGAGCGGGAGTGTCAGACTTGTACTGACTAAAACCCATCTATGTTCCTTCCTTGCCCTTTGTGTTCCAGGCCGCGGTATCTCTTTCGAACAGTCCCGCAGCCCTAGCAGGCATTGGCCCTTGCGGGCCGGCGGGCCCCTCCCTGTTTGCTGACATCTCTGAGGCGCGCGTGGAACACGAACGCGCCGATGGGAGCCCCCCCCTTAAATATTTATTGTATTCTGTTTTTAGTATTTGTTGTGATAGCGGTAACAGAAATACATCATCTGTGAAAATTTGAAATGTCTAGCTATCACGGTTCACGAGATACCTGCAGCCTGGTGACAGACGGACTAACAGCGGAGTCTTAGTAATAGGGTCCCGTTTAACCCTTTGGGTACGGAACCCTAAAAATACGTAAATATAACACTTACACCATTTGACATTGACAGTTGCCAGAAGCGATGCTACAGAAAAAAGATCGCAATCGTTTTACCTTATTTCAATGAAAATAACTGTTCCCCTTTGCAATTTAGTAAAAACTTACAGTAGTACTATGAATATTAGTTTTCAACGTGTATAAATAAACTTTAATGTTATTTAATATCAACACTTAATGTGGCTTACCAAGGTTTTATCGATTTGTAATCGATAAGATTATTTTATGATGCTTCGCCCTACGTATACTTAAAACTGTCATTAGTTAATGAACCCTTAAATTATGTCTCTGGGATGAACCGTTGATTAACGAATCTAATGCTAATTAGTTAAGTATTTACTAGGACTAATTTAATTAAGCTTTCTGAGTGTGGCTGTAAGCGGTAGGGGCACGGAATGACGGAAATATGTGTCGCATAAATGCGACCCATAGGCAAGCGGTCAAAAGGTTGTTTCTTATTTTATTTGTTAAATGATATTGTATGTTTGTGAAGCATTATAGTTAAATTGAATAATACACATTCAGGAATGAGGCGTGGCGGTACCACCCCGGCTTCGGCACCAAGTTGTCGCGCGCCAACAAGGCGTTGTTCCGCGGCCTGCCGCTAGGACTGGCGCTCGCGTTCATCACCGTCGGCCTCGGCAAGATGGCCGGCGACAAGGACGACCACCACCACTGAGCTGCCACTCTGTTCTTACTTACTCTTAGTGTCAGTCTTTACTAAATCACTATAATATATTTTAATGTTAAAACATTTCTGGTTTTTCCATTGGTAGGGTGTGGTAGCTGCGGTAGTTATGGTACGCAAAATAATAAATCGTATAGCTTATTAGTTTTTATTAACAAATCAGTCAGTCCCGCTTGCTCAATATAACAAGTAGCTACTTCCAATTCTCTAGCCCAACTTCTCTTCTCATAATTATTCTTTCTACACCTTCTGATAACATTTAGAAACTTAAAAAATAAAAGACAATACAGTGTAAACTCTTTATAACGAATTTCAACGGACCGAGCATTTTTTTTCGTTATAAAGAGTTTTCGTTACAGTGAGAAAAAATAAACCAAATTAAACGATTTCCTACAGACAATGTAATCTAAGAAAAATGGCACACGTATTAACAATAACAAAAGCGAGACGGCTGTTTATGACCTCAGGTGTCTTTCTTAGATTTCGGTACCTCAAAAGGTTAGTTTTAGAGGATGATTATAAAAACAATTACATTGTTAAACATGTGTTGATGTCTAAACATGAAAATATGTCTTCGTAATAGAGAATAGCGGTTGTGTTATGAAGAGTGAATGAATGTATGGGTGTTGTGGTAAACCAACCAAATTGAACTTATTTCTATGTTATAGGGAGTTTTTAGTTAGTTTAAAGAGTTTGCACTGTATTTTAATTTATTCCATTATCCAACATGGCCTTGCAGGTCAAGTAAGTTTTTCTCATACAAACCATAAAGTTATATAAAACAACATGCTGGCTTAAGTAGACTATGTCAGGAAACTTGAATCACATTACATTGTAAGAAGTGAGTACGTGGAAAACGTCTTAGCACTGTAATGTTGCAGCCGTGTGTGTATGAGGGGCGCGAGTGTGCGGGAGGACGGGCGGTGGGCTCACGCCGCTCACGTGGAGCGCGGCTTGAGGTCCTCGTAGCAGGCGCGCAGGTAGATGTAGTTCTTCTTGGCCGGGTTGAAGTGCTCGTGGCCCTGCGGCAAATGCATACAACACATGCGATGATTATATAAATACACTACACACTAAGCTACTCATATTATGAAAAAAGATTCGTTAGAAACATTCTTAAAACGTATTCGATCAACACAGCGGGTCGCACGAGTCTGTCGAGAGTGCTACGCATGGTATAATACAAGAGCCTGACCTTGGACCAGTCGTATCCGACGGCGTAGGCGAAGATCTGTCCGTTGTGGTTGAAGGCGCATTTAGTGAGCGGCTGGTCCAGCATCTCCGAGGACTTGAGGCGCGTGCGCGCGTCCTTGTCCCAGAACGAAAAGGAGCCGTCTGAGCCCACCGTGGCAAGCGTGCCGTGCGCCGGGTGGAACGCGATGTCGTTAACCGCGTAGATGTCCTGGGCCACGCAAACAAGCAGCTTGTTATATTACTTACATTGTGGAGTCGAGCGGGAGGGAGGAGGGACTCACCTGGTAGCCGGTGGTGTTGGCGGGCGGCCGGTGGCACTTGAACGTGAAGTTGTCCTTGGGGTTGGTGGGGTTCACATACTGGATGGCCACGCGGCCCTCCACGCTGCCCAGCGCAAAGCCAGTGGGCTGCTTCGTCTTCTTGTCGCGGAAGATGGCGATGCAGCGGTGCTGGTGCTTGAGCGGCGACTCCACACGCTTGAACTCGCCCGGCTTGCCCTCCAGCGTATACAGGCAGATGCCGCGGTCAGCCGTGCCCACCACGGCCATAGGGTAGTCCTGCGCAGACACTAAATGAGCCTTCTGTTGCACTACAGACTACACTCACACCGAACGCCTGCACTACATACCACGTCCGCGCAGTAGCAGCGCTCCGACAAGTTCATGTTCATGATGGGAACTGCACTGCGGGTGTCCCAGAACTGAAACACAAGTGTTGTTAGTGAGGCGTATATGTGTGGAACATGCGGTGCGGCGGCGGGGCATGCGGCGCGGTACCTTAAGCGTCTTGTCCCAGGAGGCGGTCATAAGGCAGGTGTAGTTGGGCGCCTTGATCCAGTGGCACGTCTTCACGGGCGCCTCGTGCGCCGCCACCTGCGAGGCAACCAACAATTTACTTGAACTGAATGAAAAACTACTAAAACAACATCACAACATCTGTAATATTCCTAAAGGGTTATGAAATTCTTTCACATCCTGCCTTTATCCAAATTTATTAGACGTTGGCACAGCACGTCCTCTTCTTCCATACACCTCTATACCTCGTCACCTCCTTTCTAGCCATATCATCCTTCACACAGTCCTGATGCTCAGCAGTAGCAAAAGAAAAGTATAGTATTCTGTTCCGAAAATGCGCGGTTCGCCCAATTAAAAGTAAAAACTTTATGAAGATGATGCCAATTATGTTTATTGATAATTTTCTTTATTTCCCATGTAATGCTTTTATGTGTAAAGGATAGAGTCAATAAAAGGCAGAAACATCTTCTGTAAATGTCAAAACCAACACACTTGCAAATATGTCAGTACAAACACATTTGGACTTTACTTGAAACAACAAGTACCCAAGTCACCGGAGTACAGACAGAAACACTTGAAATTATTGTTACGAGCTATAGGATAAAAAAACGAGGTATAGGATAAATTAATTTCTACCAATTAAATACAAAATAACTTTATTAATTACACTATTCACTTAGATATCGCACTTCTAATTCACATTGATTCGCTTCGTTGTGTAGTCAAAATCAGACTGATCACTCCCTAAAACATGACAGCTATTTTTAGCTGTCGACTGATCCTTCTCGAACCTTCTTCACAGTGGCACAGTGGAACATCATCCTTCGAATCTTTCTCGAATGTTCTAGACAGTTCCACAGTAGAATATTGTCTTTCGAGAAGGTTCCACAACTCTCTCGAATCTTCTAGAAATTTCAATAGTAGAACATTCTAGACTCGAGTCGTCTTTGACAGTTCCATAGTAGATCATTTGAGACTCTAGAATGTTCTCGTAAAGCAACCAATATAAAATTATGTATTGTATTATGATACAAAATACTGTATATCATTAAACATCATTTTTTCAATTCATAATGGTATTATATTGTACAATCGCGAAAAGTGGAAGGAGGGAAGAGGTCTTTGCCCTGCAGTAGGACAGAAAATAAATTCTAATTATTGTATCAACATTTAAGTTCCAAATATGTCACCTGCATTGATTGATTGGAAGCTAGGTCCCAGCACTTGACGCTCTTATCAGTGGATGCCATGAAGATTTTGCTGCCATCCTGCAAAAAATACAGCCAGGCCAGGTAAATTGAATAGGCATGTTCCAGTCACTGAACAGTGGTAAGCAGTACTAGTATAGCATACTAACGTCGTGCCACGCCACATCGAGGATGGGACCGTCCATGGTCTGCACAGCCTTGGGCACCGTCTTGCCCGACGCTTCCACCTCCCAGCAGCGCACCTGCAAACATGTTACTTAGTTGACCACTGCCGCAAACAATGCAAGCTAAGACATCTCACTTTCTGTTATTTAATTTAGATAGCAGGACAGGCTCAACTAAACCACAACTAATCAGTGCCTCAAACTAGCCCTGGATCAAAAGAACTGAATGTCATAGGAAGAGGTCATTACAGTACTCTGGTAATAGTCATTTGTATTGCTATGAAAAATATTTGCACAATACAAGTAAAGAATACGATTTACGCACTACAAATTACAGGTTTTACAGTGAAAACTGAGTGTCCTCTCAGGAAAATGATGACTATTCGCCTGCCTGCCTACCATCTTGTTGATTAAAGCTTGATGATAATCTCAGAAAACATATGTTTATGCATAACAAAGAATGCCACTGGCCACTGATAAAACAAAATTCAAGAAGTATTCCTGTGTGAGAACTGGGTGGTATAGCTGGAATCCTGCAGGCATTTCCTTATTATTATTTTGATAACATAAACCCAACCCTAAGATGACACTCTAACATGGACTTAGACATTCCATATAAAGAAACCCATAACTCCAAGTGAAGAACTTCGTTCTGGATGTTTGAGCCACTCATATGGTTACATATGCGAGTTCTACCATTAGGACTATGGGACGCATTTCTGGAAGACGTAGGTATGAGACGCGAGCTTAAGAGCGACAAACCAGTGCCACAGTGCCGCGAGTCACTCACACGGCAGTCCCAGCTACCCGACACGAGGAAGGTCTGCGGCAGCGACGGTGGCGAGAACTCCAGCGCTGACACAGTGTCGTCCGGCGGCGAGGTCACCTCCAGGTCCTTGTTCGGGTTGCTCGGCGCGCCGCCCAGCTGATTGAACATTTTACCGCTTACTGTCACTACTAGCTACAAATACAAAGTGACCTGCACCTCAGGACTACAATAAACAAATAGATACTGTATTTATTTAAAAGCTAGGCACGAAACTGAAACGAAACGATTAAAACTACTTTGCTCTTTAAAGTTGTTTTGACTTTTTGAATTTGAAGGTTAGGGTGACGGTGTAGCGGTAGCGCACAGAGTACCTAATTATGGAGACGTTTGGTGGTTTGTTACCAGTAATAAATTAACAGTGCTATCTAAAAATTACTAAATTCTAAGAAAATGGTTAGGTACAGACATACATAGAGGAATAAGCTCTAGAAAAAGCATTGCTGGGGTTTGGTTTTCCACTCTGCCAAAGTACAGTCACCAGCCTAACAAACTACTACAATCTGTCTTTAATAGATTTTCAACTTTCTCGCTAAAGCTTTAGGTTTGAGGTTGATTGGTAAAATTTGCCAGTTCAGATAGCTCGTTAAAATGGCATCTTCATATTGGCAATTTGACCGGTTAAATGTGCAGTTTCTACAGTGTGTCAGGTTAAACGAGGGACATGCTTTAAGGGAGTGTAGTACACATTAAAATGATCAACTTTTACTAAGAGCAACAACACTGAAATCAAGAAAATAAAACCAGCCGCTTTATACATTTATGTTCGGATAACTGGACAAAATTTAGGGAACACCAGTTTTTGTTTTGTTTCATATTTTTGCACCCGCGCCTTATAAGTGGTTCATTTTCTTTAGTACTACACTCCCTTAAAGTATGTCCCTCGTTTAACCTGACACACTGTTTAATCATTAATCATACTGATATCAATCAATACTGATGTTATATTTTATTCTAGACGCTCTTAACCCATTCGTGTCCACCCCCGTTTCATAGAACTCATGCGCCATCCCACCATACATATTGCAAGTGGACCCTCCAGGTGGGTCACTGGCATTACGTTTGCACAAAAGTGAACCCACTTGGTGGGTTACCGGCATCGCAAGTGCGACTTGAGTGAACCCACCAGGTGGGTTCCCGGCATCGCAAGTGCGATTTGAGTGAACCCACCAGGTGAGTTCCCGACACCGAATGTGTACGTCTTTCTGCATCGTTCTCACATAATATATTATGTATAATCTCAACATGAATGATGTAACCAAGATCTTGTAACAATGTTTTGATTGAAAAGAGTGTCCATGGAGTTTCTTGCCCGTTCTTTTCCATTAAGATCTACGCTTTGGAATTGGCAACTACAGTACTTTCACAAGTTATTATGCCTTGTGTCTGTGACTGCAGCTTCGCTTTATTTGTTTTTCTGACATTCAAAAGTGACTGTAATGGTCTAATTGAAATGGGCTGCGGGCTGTTCGAAAGAGATACCGCAGCCCTGGAACACAAAGGGCAAGGAAGGAACATGGATGGGTTTTAGTCAGTACAATTCTGACACTCCCTTCCGCTCTGCCCAGAGCGGGAGCCACCAAAAAAAATCCAAAAAAATGGTCCAATTGAAATAAATGCTTTGAGTTTGAATTTGATACAGCCTGATGCTAACAATATGCAAATTGAAAAAAACCTTATATAATTTGAATTTTGCGGGCTACCCTGGCGTTTCCCCCTCAACAAATGAAGGATTTAACCTAGCCTTTTTACTGAAATGGCTCTTCCTTTGATGACCAGTATGTGTAGGTTTTGGCTTCGTCAAGTCTTTTTACACCCCGTAATTTTGAATAAACTGCTACCCGTGCATAGCGGAGGGCGGGATGCTAGTAAGTTATAATAACATAATGACTGTCCAAAATATAAGTACAGTCGCCAACACAACAAGCTACTACAATCTGACTAATTTCTTTAATAGATTTTCAACGTTATGGTTAAAGTATTAGGTTCAAGGTTGGTTGGGAAAAATTGACAGTTTCGGGTAGCTGGATGTGCTGGCGTCTGTACAATAAAAAAAATCTTTATTTTAGTTAATACTGTTACTCCTAAACTAGGTGTATGTGCATTTGTGTCTTAAGAGTCAGTGATTCAGTGATTCTCCGTAGCAAACAATTATAATAACGCATGATGGGAACCTCGTGAAAGCAGGAAAAGATAACCAGTTCAAGTATCTAGATCTGTCTCATGAGGTTGTCGATATGTGGGATTTGAGTGCAGCAGTCATTGTGCCGATAGTCGTGTCAGCCAATGGCTTAATAGCCAATAGCCTCGACCAACATCTGAGGCTGCAGTACTTCTGGACACGGCGCGCATTGTCAGGAGGTTCGTCTCTCAAGAGCCCTGACCACCGGTAGCTCGGACCCTGTTCCCAATGCTGGTGAGCTATTTTTTATATTGTTTTATATTTGGATATTTAAAAACATAATTGATATGTGTTAAAATAAACAAAGGAAATTATAATAATGCCCATTTAGAATTTATAACAATTATACAGTGGTTACTCGAAAGACAAATCATATAAAATCTTAATCTACTCTTTGCTGAGACTCTTTGGCGGAATCGAAGTGTCAATATCAAAATTGAAATTGTCAATGTCAAACTATGCCAAATTGCAAAAAAAAAACAATAACTTACGATTATTTTTAATTCTTAAGATCAATTTAGATAAGAAAACAAGTTACAAAAGCTACAATGAGTAACATACAGTACGTACAAATAAAGGATCTAAAACCCGGCATGAAAAACATAAATGCCGAGTTTATCGTGCTTGAGGTGGGTCCACCGACGCTGACGAAGGAAGCGCGGGAGGTGCGCACGCTGCGCGTAGCGGACGCCACGGCCTCGGTGAACCTGTCCGTGTGGGACGAGCCAGGCGCGCTGCTTCAGCCCGGCGACATCGTACGCCTCACGCGCGGCTACGCGTCCCTGTGGCGCTCGGCGCTCACGCTCTACTCCGGCAAGTCCGGCGACATACAGAAAGTGGGCGAGTTCTGTATGCTGTTCAACGAGCAGGTGAACATGAGCGAACCGCAGCCGGCGCCGCCGCCCGTAGCCGCCGCGCCCGCTGCGCCCGATCGCTCTAACGGTGCGCACGCTCCGCTGCGCTCGCTGCAGGCGCCACCCTTGCCCGCCCCTGCGCACGGCGGCAAGCCCGACCGCTTCGCGCCGCCTGCGCAGGAGCACTCCGGCAAGCACGCGCACAAAACGTACGTGCGCGGCCGCGGGCACGCGCGCGGTAACAACCGCAGGTAGCATGCGGACTTGCCAGCCTTCAGTGCCTTCCAGGATAATGGTGCATTCATTGTGGCTTGATGACTGACTATGAGTTGTGTCTGTGCTGAAACTGTGTCCGCATACACTCTAGCTTCTAAACAAGCTCTCGTTCTATATTAAGTTATGCTGATTAATATTATGTATAATATTGTATTAAAATAATTATGTGCAATTACATTACTCCAAATTAATATGCATTCGGCCATCACCATAATCCGTTTCGGCCCAAAATTAATACATTTCCTACGTGCTTCCCCACTGATCTTCTGGAAGCACACTCATCTTCTGGACAAAATGGATCAAAATATCAGAAATTCCTTCTCATCCATTTTAAATCAATTTTTATTCTGCAGAAAAGAGCTATCAGAGCCTTATATGATTTACATAGGCGTGATTCTCTAAGAGAACTGTTTAAGGAAATTAACATCATGACGTACCTTGTCAATACATCTATGAAAACATCATGCATGTTAGGAAAAATCTGCATTTATTTAGTAAAAGATGTGACAGGCACCACTATAATACTAGAAACAGGCAGTATTTCAGGCAGAATGCATGGGCATTTCCCTGGCGGCGGCGGCCATCCTAGCCCGGAAGGTTGTGGATCACTCAATTCGCATACTCTCAGACAGCATGGCTGTACTGCTAGCACTGAACAACCACACAGTCAACTCTGGGTTAATATACGAGTGTCATCAACGCTTGAACCAGGTTGGTAATCTCAATAACATAACCATTCAATGGATCAAAGGACACAGCGAGTCCCGGGGCAACGATGCAGCAGACGAACTTGCTAGAAGGGGATCGAGTGTGGCAGCTGCGGGACCTGAACCCATCGTGCTGCTCCCCTTCGGGTATCTTCGCACACTGGTAAGGAAACGAACCATTGAGCAGCACCACAAACTTTGGCTAGACCACGGTGAGTGCAGGCAGGCCAAGGAAGCTCTTCCTACTATCGACGGCCGCCTCACCAAACAGGCGCTTCGGCTGACCAAATTACAGCTACGCGCAGTTACAGCCGCCATTACTGGACACGGCTCTTTTAACAAACACCTCTTTGTCATAGGAGTTACAGACAGCCCCCTGTGCCGAGCCTGCATGGAGGCAGACGAAACAGCAGCCCACGTGCTTCTGCACTGCCCAGAGGTTGCAACATACAGGGCAAAGTACTTCGGTAACCCAGGTACTCTCCGCGAGATTGTCGGCAACATCAAGGCGCTGCTGGCCTTTCTCGGGGAGTTGGGGTGGATCGAATAAATTTCCCACCCGCACGCAAAATACGCGCAATGGACGTGGAGTTGCGGACACCAGCCCGTTATACAATACAATACTAGAAACAGGGACCAACTAGTACAGCCAGGTTTTAGGCCAGCTAAAGTAGACTCATCTTTCATGGGGTACTATTAAAAATGTTACAATAAAATACCCCCCTACCCACATTCTACAACAAAATGAGATGAAATTTAAATCTTGTATAAAACGCACTTTATGTAGGGAAGCATATTATAAATTGGGGATTACATTGATCGTAAAAATGCTTGGCTCAATGCTGATCCTGGTCCACAACCATAGGGGCAAACTAATTGATTGTGATGTGAAGTTATTGTGGAAGCTGCAGAAGATAGTAATAATATCTTTGCATTGTATAGATTCAATCTCTTAGTATTATATAATTGCATAGCACATGTGTGAGTACTATGTACTGTAAAGCTACCATTTATATTTAGTTATCTTTCATTGACTTGAATTTGCCCTGGTAGCTGAGAGAAAGTCATGCTCACTCAAATGTCTTCTGATGGTGGCGGGTGTGTCAGGTCATTTAGCTTCCTTCAGTATGGTTGAGCTGAATGGGGCTGATCCATGCATCATATAATAACACCACTTTTATACTAATAAATTAATTTACTAATATCAAATAGACACATAAATATTACAGTCTCGATAATATAATCAATATAACTTCTAAATTAAATCAGTACAAACTTTAATATTTTAACCTATTACTCGGTCACCTTACTCGGTCGACTGCCGTTGTTGAACTGACTTCACGATCCCCAAGTGTGTGGCTCGTCGCTCATTTTCCCCACCATGCCGTTATTCAAACGGCATGGCGGTTGGCTGTGTTGCCAATCGAAATAAATAAAATTCTAGAACAAGAAATCATGACATTCGGCCATCCGACAACGTGCTACTCCCGGAGCACAACTCCCACTTGAACCCGTTCAATCAGTTCAGAATTCAAATTAAGGAATAATTCTTTTATTTAGAACAAGTAACAGGGCTACACGGAATAGATGTTTGTGACTTTAAAGTTGTTAATTTACGATATATGATTTATGTATTTTGTCAAGCTGAGTTAAATTATGACATTCGAAATCTTATTTAATTATTATAGTTACTATTTTTCACAATTATACTATTGTCAACTACACACAACATAATACTGTTAGAAAATACTTAGCTACTAGTTTCTTCACTTGAACTAATATCCACATTGTCATCAAGCTCAAGAGCCTTGAGATGTATCCAAGGTCTAATTCTATCTGTAGATACAACACTTTCATAATTATTTTTCCTTTTTTTATTAAAACCAGGTACATCACTTGTCTTATATCTATCGTTACCCAATACTTCTACAATTTTATAAGGGCCTATAAACTTTGACAGAAGCTTTGTAGTTTTACCGTCATTATTATAATTGGTCCGGGTTAATTTAACCAAGTCGCCAACCTGATACGTAGGGGCAGAAGTACGACCAAGGTCATGTTTACGCTTTTGCTCCTCTTGACTTTTCTTAATAGATACGCTAATATTCTCGCGTAATGACAACAAATCTTCGTTTTGCGACTGTTGTGGAACATTAAACTTATTTGATAAACTATCGCGCATTTTTAACCCGAACAAAGCCTCTGTTGCAGTTTTTTTGGGTGGTCGCATTAACAGTATTGTTAATACCCCACTGAACTTTGCCTAGACACTTATCCCAGTCGCACTCATTTTTATTTAAATTTTGAGCAGATAGTGAATTTAAAATAGTTTGATTAAACCTTTCGGCTTGCCCGTTTGCTCTGGGACAAGCAACTGCATTAAGTACATGTTTTATACCAAGGCCACTGCAGAAGGATTCGAAAGTTGTTGATGTGAACGAAGTGCCACGGTCCGAAATGATTCTAGCCGGCGTACCAAAATCAGTGAAAATATTCTCTAAGATTTTAATTGTACTCTTTGTTTTCGTATCTTTCACTGCTCTGACGAATACGTACTTGGTGAACCCGTCTACAATCGTAAGTATGTATGTAAGAGTTACCGTTCCTGCTTCTTACGAACGGTCCTAAATGATCGATATGAATTGTGTGGAATGGTATACTAATTTTTTCTATTGGAAAAAGTAGACCCTGCTTCTTTTTAGTCGCACTATCCTTACTATAAGCACATTCTATGCATGAACCTACATATTTTTTAACATATCGTCGTAATTTTGCGAACCAAAATTGACTCTTTATTCTTTCAAACGTTTTTGCATAGCCTAAGTGCCCGATGTCATCGTGGTTGGCTCTACAAACTTGCCAACGAGCACTTCGTGGAACTACAAGACATAAACGGTCATCAACTTTGCGATAGAGTGCATTATTTTTGACAGTATATTTTTGTTTTATATCTTCCAACTCAGGGTCAGCTTCAGGTTTAAGAACTTTTATAATTCGAGACGTTTCGGGGTCACCCATTTGTAGAGTAAGAGCCAATTACCCGATTCAATATTAAGAACACTAACAGACCCAACATCTCCCTCTGCGTTAAGACAAGTGTTTCTGCTTAACGCGTCTACATGCGCCATATTAACGCCCGGGCGGTATTCAATTTCAAAGTTATATTCGCTTATTTGCAACCACCACCTGGCTATCCGCGGAATGAGATCTCTCTTTGTCAACGTTGTCCTAAGTGCCGCGCAATCAGTAAATACCTTAAAGGGGACTCCTAATAAGTACACCCTAAATTTCTTTAGCGAACAGACAACGGCCAAAGTCTCCAATTCGTAAGAATGGAATTTTTTTTCATCCACCGTGGTACTAAAATAAGCGACAGGTTTTAGAACACGGGGTGATGCTTGCCATTGCATCAAGATTCCCCCAATGCCTAAGGCGCTGGCATCCGTATGTAACTCCGTTTCTAATTGCGGATCATACAATGCTAAAACTTGTCTGGTTAAAAGGCTTTCTTTTAAGGAACTGAACGCAGTTTGTTGATCACTGTCCCAATGCCATGCGACATTTTTTTTAAGTAAGTTGGTCAGTGGTTGCGCGATCTCACCGTATCCTTTTATAAACTTACGGAAATATCCCGTTAGTCCCAAAAATTGACGGACTTCGTGAACGTTACTGGGGCAAGGGAATTCTTTGACGGCCAAAACTTTTGCTTCCCCGGGTCTTACTCCCTTTGCGGAGATTTCGTAACCTAAATAGCTGATCGTAATGTCGAAAAACCGGCACTTCGTTAATTTTAATGTAAGTCCGAATTCACGGAGTAGTTTTAAAATTTCTTCTAAACGATCAAACCCTTGTTCTATAGTTGCAGATGGAATAAGTAAATCATCTAAATACGCAAGTGCATATTCAAATCGTTTATTCCCAAGAATTTTATTAATCATGTGCTGGAACACAGCGGGTGCGTTGGCCAATCCAAAAGGCATTCTCTTAAATTCATAATGGCCGTCAGGAGTTATGAAACCAGTGAGATGCTGACTCTTGCGAGACATTGGAATCTGGTAATACCCAGATGCAAGGTCTAACGTCGTAAAAAACTGATTGCCGCTTAAATTAATTAATTGGTCTTCAATAAGCGGAAGAGGAAACCTGTCCTTAATAGTTTTGTTATTAAGGGCTCTAAAATCTACACAAAGTCTTTGCTCGCCCGATTTCTTACGGACCATTAATATCGGGCTTGCGTAATCGGAATTTGATTCTTGTATAATATCGGTATGTAATAGTTCATCAACAATATCACGCACCTGCAATCGTTCTGAAAACGATAACCTATACGGCCTGTAAACAACAGGTCTATTATCCGTAAGGTTGATTTCCATTTCAAAATCTTTAACGCAACCTACTTTTTTCATATTGGTGGCAAAGCAGTCGCGATACTTTTGTAATAACGTATACAATCTACTCTTGTCGCTACTTATTTGATTCTCACCGACTTGAATATGCGTTCTATCTAATGGTTCTAAAGAAAGAGTAGAATTTTCTGATATACGATTAACCTTACAGTTCTTGGCCTCAGTTACTGGTGACGATCGCGCAATTAATGTTTCAGATTTAAATAAAAGAGGTGTTCGTGACAAGTTAGCTACGGCTATTTCTCCAGTGCCATTTGAGATGCCATAAGTCCCTTGCAACAAACGAAATTCTCTACCAGGTTCCAATGAGTAATACCCTTCGACAAAGACGTCACCGGAGAAAGAAGCATCCCCTACTGTGATGGGTACCATACTAGTATTTACAAGCGTCATGGGCTTTGAAGTATACATTTTGACATTGATTTCAATTGGAAAGAGATTTTCTTCTGGAGTTCTGTAAAATAGTAATTGATGACAGTCTTTTAAGACCGTAATAAAAGGTAGTTCCGTAAAGTTTTGTCCTATTAAGAGACTGTTTGTCATGAACTCGTCACTGACTACTAAAACGTCTAACTGGGTCTCAATATCATCAAGTTTCAAGTTTACTTTTGACTTACACAAAGGTGAAATACACGAATTGCCAAATCCTCTAATTACTGGAACACTGCCAGAATATTGTGCCAGCCGAAGTTCTAATGCAAGGCTCTCTCGAAGCAAGCTGCATTCACTCCCGAAGTCTATGTAAGCTATAAAGGGCCGACCGTTTACTAAGACGGTTTTAAAAAACTTATCATTAGATGCTGTTTTTGAAGTTGACGCAGTAGAGTTAGAGGTATCGACAGGTTTAGGGCTTATTTGGTCATTAAACGCGACGATCTTTAATGTGTTTTTCTCTACGGTACTCCGAGTATCATCGATTTTGGATCTGGGGATGTAATTTTCAGCAACGGGCCGCAATTTACAGTTTTCATTATCATGACCTATTCTGTTACATTTCTTACATTTAATTACAGGTTTTGGACACTTGTGATAAGGGTGCAGACCTTTGTTACGACAATTAAAGCATACTATAGAACAGTCGTTGGTCCCAGAATTGTTAGTTACGGCACTAGAATTTGATCTCTGCCTATTCCGGTCTCTGTTCGAGTACGTAATACGTTGAGCACAAAGAAAGTTAAGCAAGTCCTCAGGTTCCTCGCAGTTAAGTGCCTGTGCACCACTCCTAACTGACCTATCAGTAATTCCGTGTATAACACAATCAACAGCTCTCTTACCCTTTATTTCACAACGGTTTAACAGATTTAACTTATCATAAAAATATTCTCGTAAACCTTCATCGACACGAGTGGTACGAGCCAGCATTTCTTCCAATAGTCTACCATAATTTTCCTCACTAGGAAATGCCCTTTTTAATTTAGCTTGCCACTCGTTCCATGAAAATACGACCGTAGGAAGAGACTCAAACCATCTCTTCGCTAGTCCAACCAGTTTTTGGAGGGAGAAGTGAATGATTTGCTTCTGATCCCAGTTGTAAATTTGTGAACATTCATTAACTTTCCATATCCAAGCCTCAATACTTTGTGACCTATTGGCCGGGTCAAATTCAGGTATCACGTTATAAAGTTGACTACTTTGCAAAGAATTGGTACTCTTACTTGGTTCAGCCTTTCAGGAAGTCAGGATGTTCAGAACGTCCTTTCTGGTCAAGCCTTTCGAGTGTTTTCGAGACCGTCGTCGAATCCTTTCTTCAGGTGTAGACGACGAGGACGTGGATGATGATGACGATCGTCTTCGTTTCTCTCTACGTCTAATACGACTACGAGGAGGAGTACCTATGCGATTCATCAACTGACTCTGCATCACTCATGGTAGCTGAAACGTTCCGTACCATCCGGTTACATTCTATTCACATTATCAAGATCATTTGATTAGAAATATCTAATATGTATATATATGTGTGCGTGTGTATGCGTGATGGTTTAAGTGTGTGTGTAGGGAGAATGTTGTTGTTGTAGTAGCTGTTAAGTGTTTACAACTTATTAAACCAGGATTCACATGACGCATGTTAAGGAATCAAATACATGGTAATACAAGAATGAAATACATAATCTCTTTAATCGTGGCAATAGCCTCCTAAATCAAGTGGCAATAGCCTCCAAAATCAAGTAGCAATAGCCTCCAAAATCAAGTGGCAATAGCCTCCAAGATCAAGTGGCAATAGCCTTCAAAATCCAGTGGCAATAGCCTCCAAAATCAAGTGGCAATAGCCTCCAAAATCAAGTGGCAATAGCCTCCAAAATCAAGTGGCAATAGCCTCCAAACTCAAGTGGCAATAGCCTCCAAAATCAAGTGGCAATAGCCTCCAAAATCAAGTGGCAATAGCCTCCAAAATCAAGTGGCAATAGCCTCCAAAATCAAGTGGCAATAGCCTCCAAAATCAAGTGGCAATAGCCTCCAAACTCAAGTGGCAATAGCCTCCAAAATCAAGTGGCAACAGCCTCCAAAATCAAGTGGCAATTTAAAAACTAGCAGGGCTTGTTTATAGAACTTCAATGTATTGTTACTACAGGACCCTCATGCTGTCTTTTTTTTTTTTTTTTTTAAACCAATCAACACGACATTATAACCCCAGCCAGACACTGTCGAAGAGTAGCCTCAACCAAATATCTGACGGGATTACAATGTATGCATTTTTGAAAGATAATGACACCTTAAGTGCAGTATACCTCAGCCCAAAATACTAGCGAGGAGTAGCCTCGCTCAAGTATTACAGCCGAAGTACAGCGCACCTCTTTGTGTGAAATTCATGCATTATTGTATAAAAATCACCAGCACGTAGACGCACTATACCTTAGCAAAAATACTGACGAAGAGTAGCCTCGCCCATGTACTCAAGACAAAAGCACAATGCATCCTTTTGGACTGGTAACGTTTAAGAAATGACTTAGGTAACCAAGCATGAAAATCATTCTAACCTCAAAAATATTACTAGCATATTACTCCACTATTTAAGCGCACTATACCTCAACAGAAATACTGACGAAGGGTAGCCTCGCCCACGCATTTAAGCCGAAAGTATAATGCACTCTTAAGACTCGACAACACTATCAGGGAGTACCCTGATCAAGTC
This sequence comes from Lycophotia porphyrea, assembly GCA_950005105.1. Classification (NCBI taxonomy): domain Eukaryota; kingdom Metazoa; phylum Arthropoda; class Insecta; order Lepidoptera; family Noctuidae; genus Lycophotia; species Lycophotia porphyrea. Next base: position 15,934,834 of record OX465406.1, read on the forward strand.
TCATCGGACCCAATGTCGAATAAGATGCCAATGTTAACTTTTAAAATTAATTATCCCAAATAATAGGAAAAATGACAAATAACCACACAAGCTCTGCCAGTTAAGTTGAATATTATTTAGCGAGTACATACCTTTTAGTAAGTCTTAGTGAAGGTGGGCGCGTACTTTTGGACGTGTCACTTCTGATCTATACATATAATAAGACTGTAAAAAAACTGTGTCTGTACATTGAATATATTAAAAAAAAAATTGTGGGGTGTTAAGAAACAGTAATAAAGCACGAATCCAAAAAAAAAAGTCTGTCTGTCTGTCTGTTTGTCTGTACACGCTAATCTTCGGAACTACTCGACGGATTTGAATGATTTTTTTTTTTGTTGTAAAGGTTTTAAGTCTGGGCAACATATAGGCTATAATTTATCTTGGAAACTTGAACACCTGATGCAGAACCGCAACAGACCAGCTAAACTATAAGAGATACAAAAATGGTACGATAGCAAAAATTGTTCCACGTAATGAGCATTTTCTGCTAAGAGAATAAATTTGAAGATCTGAAACAGCTGATGTGGAACTCCAAGAGCCCAGCCACACTATAACATATATAGGAATGACGTCTTAGCAAGAGTTGTTCAGACTGATAAGCACTCTCTGTTGACGTATAAAAATTGAAGATGTGGAACACCTGTCGTGGAGCTCCAAGAGCCCAGTTACACTATAATATAAATAGGAATGACGTCTTAGCAAAAGTTGTTCAGCCTGATGAGCACTCTCTGTTAACGTATAAACATTGAAGATCTGGAACACCTGATGTTGAAATTAAAGCTATCACTAATTTCACTGTATTTCTACCAAGGGGTATCGTACCTATTACCCAGAACTAACTGGGTTGTGGAGGGCAGATAGACAGTCGTTCCATGTAAAATACTGGTATTCAGCTGCATCCGGTTGTACTGGAAGCCGAACCCAACATCACTACATATTATAACACAATGTGGGTGAGCAGCGGTGGGCCAGTGGTAGCGACCCCGTCTTACGAACAGTAAGTCGTGGGTTCGAACCCAGGCAGGCGTATTACTTTGTGTAATTTATTTCACCACCACTGCTCTCGAAAACGGTGAAGGAAAACATCGTTAGGAAACCGGCATGTCCTAGAACCAAAAATTCGAAGTCATGTGACATCTGCCAATCCGCACTGGGCCCGCGTGGTGAATTATAGCCCAATCCCTCTCATAGAGAGGAGGCCTGTGTCCCAGCAGTGGGAACATTATAGGCTGATGATGACGTGTCTCCGCCGCGTCTATCTGTCTGTTCGCGATAAACTCAAAAATTACTGCACTGATTTACATGTTGTTTTCTTAAATAGATGGAATGGTACTAAAGATTTTTTTTAGTATATAATTTGTCAAGTTTTTGTACAGATTGGCTAAAATATAATGATATACGAGTATGTTGGAGGTGATGGAAAAAATAAGCCGTCTGGTGGAGGTTTCAACGAAAACGCTGCCCTTTAAGATATAACAAAATGATGAATGGTAGAATTGTATATCTTATATAGGTCTACAGAAAAATCCGCGATGGCTTATGTTATCTCTTAAGGATCTCTAAGATCTACAAATAGCACAAAATAAAATAATTAAACTTCTATTCAACTACGATTATCACCTCCTCACATTTGAACTATACAAAACACACGCAACTAATGAGCATTAATCAACTTTACACATTCAATTCTTGCGTTCTCATTCGAAAAATTCTTAACAAAACCATACACACACAGTTGTCCTTTAACACGAAAACATCCAAATACAGCCAAAGAAACCCTAACCAAATCCAGACGCGCCCCCCGCGAACGCAATATGGCAGGAAAAATATAAAGTACGAAGGTGTTGAACTTTACAACAGTCTACCAGCAGATATCAGGAACACATCTTCTTTCAACCTATTTAAAGCTAAACTCAGGCAGCACGTCACTAACAACACAAAACTATTAAGTTACTCACAATAATATGTCGACATCGTACCCACCTGTATTAAGCTAACAAAACTGTTAACTACTGGACTACAATTTATCTTAGTTATGTATTTATTCTGCAAGTGAACAATGTATGTTCTTTTAGAATAATTAAAGAATCTTTAAACCGATAATATACTATATACATTTTAATACTTTGATAAAGGGCAAACTAGGTTCCCATGAGTTGAGGAAATGGGATCATCATGATTACTTTTGGACGCGCTAACCGACATCCACGAAGGCGAAACCGCGGGCATCAGCTAGTATATAATAAAACCACTTTTATACGAATAAATTAATTTACTAATATCAAATAGACACATAAATATTACAGTCTCGATAATACAATCAATATAACTTCTAAATAAAATCAGTACAAACTTTAATATTTTAACCTATTAGTCGGTCACCTTACTCGGTCGACTGGCGTTGTTGAACTATTACTATTACTTACTCTATGGTTGAACTGACTTCACGATCCCCAAGTGTGTGGCTCGTCGCTCATTTTCCCCACCATGCCGTTATTCAAACGGCATGGCGGTTGGCTGTGTTGCCAATCGAAATAAATAAAATTCTAGAACAAGAAATCATGACAATCATGTTCGTGAACGGGTGCTGTCAGTTGGGACTGGTCATCTCTAAGCTGCCACAGTTTATTTAAACTAATTCCTTTGTTTTTTATTTTGTATATAATCTTTTACTCTGGACACTCTTAGCGTGCACATAGCTCTACATCCATATGTATAATCTCAACATGAATGATGTTTTTTTTTTCCTATTTATTTGCAAACATGCGATCGGTTCTTGAACCATAAGCAGTAGTTTTTGAAGGTGTTTGACATGTTAGGCTTGCCCTCCCATTGTTAGGCTGCCTTTGGATATTGTTACACTAGAGTATATTATCCCAAGTGTGCAGTCTTTTAAGACGTCTTGTTGGCATTGATATAAGATATTTTATTAGGTTAAACTAACTATATACATTGATAATTAAAAACTATTAAACTAAAATAGATAAACTAACAACAAACTATAAAAGGGCATCGAAAAACTCCTCCTCAACGCTGTCAGATGGTAATGTGCCCAAGAGACTGGCGGCGTTGCCACGTTGTATGGCAACACTTAGCCTCTGGCCAAAGTAAAAGCCAGCCCTTGGGTCACGGGAAGCGTCAACTAGGCGTTTCGAAATTTCCTTAAATAGGCTATGAGCACTCGGACCCCACGGCCCTAGAGTTTCAACCCCAAACGGCTCGAAAATATAGTTACCACACAGGTTTCTATATTTACGCCGCTTGAGGTTCTCTGCAGCCGCAGCGGCAGCACCAGCACAGCACGATGAGCTTGGAAGATGGGATGGCGCAAGAGTATCGACGCAGGTTGCGTCCCACACTAAAGGCCTACCCATCTTCCAAGGAAACAAAGACATGCCGTCCGGTCTCTTGCCATCGTCGCGTGCCAAGCCATTGGGTTCTAAAACAGCTGGGACGCCGACGGTGACAAGAGCTCGTCGGATAATGTCGTTTATATTTGCGTGCCGAGCAAAACGGCCCGCACTTCGGCTGCATGACAGGCCGTGGTGACCGAGGTTGTTGACAGCTTCACTGCAGTGACAGCGATGAGGAGAACAGCAAGCGGCACCAAGGCGTAAAGAAACAGCGAGGCGGAAGGTTGTGTCGTCGAACAATGTGCCTATGCTCGACGACGGTAGTGCGTGAAGCCAAAGACCCGACTCCCACTCACCCACAGCCCGCAGGCGCGCCGGCTCAGCAGTAGTAGCAGATGTGTTCAGCAGATTGCTCTGAACTACTCTGCAGAGCGGCTCGTCCCACCGTCTCTGGGAAAATGGATGGTCGGGTTCTTCAGTATTCGGGCAAGCCAGTTTCCAAGCATCGATAGCCTCGGGCATGCACGGCACATCAAAATCAATCAGTGTGGAAGACAGGATATTCCTGATTAATTTCTTAGTGCCGTGGACCGAGGATATAAAAGCCGGTAAACTAATACTGGAAATTTTGCGGACGCCGAGTCCTCCCATGCGAATAGGAAGAGTAGCTTGTGCCCAAGCTCGGTCGTCTAAAGCCACATTTAAAATTGACGTTAGAGTATGTCTGATAATTTCATCCATTTTGTCCAAAAGGGGAGTGTGCTTCCATAAAGGGGAAGGATGAAGGAAATACGTTAATTTTGGACTGAAACAGCAGTAACGAATTATTGTAATGGCCGAATGTATGTTAATTTCGAGCAATCTTTCCGAAACATCATTGAAATTTTGAATTTTTTCCTCGATAAAATCGGGAAAAGAATTTTCAAAGATGGGAGACCCAAGGAGACGAAGAGAGCTTTTTTCTGTAATTTTGATGCCGGGGGCTATGGCGTTAAATTTTGATAGAGTCTGTTGTCTGTCGGTACTGTCCGCTACATAAGTTTCACATTTTGAAAGGTTGAGGTCGAGGCCAATGGAATGAAGTTCATTTTTTAGGAAATTTAGATCTTTTAAAACAGAATCTACATCGCCCCCCAAGGTTCCATCAGGTTAGGTTAGGTTAGGTTAGGTTGGGGGGGGCGGATCTGTATTTATGCTTTCGCGGTTGCACAACGACAAGCTTTGCACATGCTTTGCTTGGTAGCATAGATGCAGGTCTACCTTACTGCCTCCCTCAGAGGCGGTAGGGTGGCGGGGTCTTGAGGGGGAGCGCTACGGTCGTGTAGATCCTCAAGGCAAGTCTGGTGTGTTACCTTCACGTGGTTGCCGCCCTGTTCTTGGTCTAATTCCATAAGAAATAGACGCAACAAAAAACCACCAGGCGCTTTCTGGGGAGGGGCGCACCGCACGTCGTGTGATGACTCATGCGATGTGCGGTGTGCGTTCCCCTGCGTGCCCTCTGAGCAGCGGGCATAGCGGAGGGCACAGCAGGGGAGTGCCGCGGGGGACTGGGCCTCCCGCTTACCGGCGTGGTCGAGGCCATGCTGGGGAGTGTGGAGAGGAGGCCTGGTCAGCGGAGCGCGCGCGGGAGGTCCCTCTCGTTGCGCCGCTCCGCTAGCGGAGAGGGGGGGAAGGGGCATTTGCTCTCCCGCCTCACGGTGACGGGCGGGCGACAGGCACGGAGGTGCCTCCGCCTGCATTGCACCCGTCACCTTGCGGGCGACTGGGCCTCACGCTTCCCGGCGTGCGTGCCACGGAACACCATGCTGGGGAGCGAGGAGGCCTGGTCAGCGGTTGCCTCCTTCTGCGATTTCGCAGAAGGAGGAGGCGGAGCGCCAGCGGGAGTTTACTCTCGCTGCGCTGCTCTGCGGGCGGGGGGGGGGGGGAAGGGGCGTTTGCCCTCCCTCCTCACGGTGACGGGCGGGCGACAGGCGCGGGGGTGCCTCCACCCGCATTGCACCCGTCACCTCCGTCGGTCATTCCCGAACCCCCCCCTCCACGTCCGTGCCGTGAGGACAAGAGGGGGGGGTCCGCCTTGTGTGTTCGTCGGCGGGGGACTGGAAGTAAAGGCTGTGCCGGTTTCCCAGTCCCCCTCCACTATGACGAAGCGGGAATGCGCTGGGTCGTTTTAGTGGGTATACCGTGGTGTTTGGCCGCTCGGGGAGTCCCACATACCCCTCCCATCCCCCGACGGGAGGGTATGCGTAATGCATTTTTTCCCAGCGTCAAAAAAAAAAAAAAAAAAAAAAAGGTTAGGTTAGGTTGGGGGAGGGCGGATCTGTATTTATGCTTTCGCGGTTGCACAACGACAAGCTTTGCACATGTTTTGCTTGGTAGCATAGATGCAGGTCTACCTTACTGCCTCCCTCAGAGGCGGTAGGGTGGCGGGGTCTTGAGGGGGAGCGCTACGGTCGTGTAGATCCTCAAGGCAAGTCTGGTGTGTTACCTTCACGTGGTTGCCACCCTGTTCTTGGTCTAATTCCATAAGAAATAGACGCAACCAAAAACCACCAGGCGCTTTCTGGGGAGGGGCGCGCCGCACGTCGTGTGATGACTCATGCGATGTGCGGTGTGCGTTCCCCTGCGTGTCCTCTGAGCAGCGGGCATAGCAGAAGGCACAGCAGGGGAGTGCCGCGGGGGACTGGGCCTCCCGCTTCCCGGCGTGGTCGAGGCCATGCTGGGGAGTGTGGAGAGGAGGCCTGGTCAGCGGAGCGCGCGCGGGAGGTCCCTCTCTTTGCGCCGCTCCGCTAGCGGAGAGGGGGGGAAGGGGCATTTGCCCTCCCTCCTCACGGTGACGGGCGGGCGACAGGCACGGAGGTGCCTCCGCCCGCATTGCACCCGTCACCTTGCGGGCGACTGGGCCTCACGCTTCCCGGCGTGCGTGCGTGAACACCGTGCTGGGGAGCGAGAGGCCTGGTCAGCGGTTGCCTCCTTCTGCGATTTCGCAGAAGGAGGAGGCGGAGCGCCAGCGGGAGTTTACTCTCGCTGCGCTGCTCTGCGGGCGGGGGGGGGGAAGGGGCGTTTGCCCTCCCTCCTCACGGTGACGGGCGGGCGACAGGCGCGGGGGTGCCTCCGCCCGCATTGCACCCGTCACCTCCGTCGGTCATTCCCGAACCCCCCCCTCCACGTCCGTGCCGTGAGGACAAGAGGGGGGTCCGCCTTGTATTCGTCGGCGGGGGACTGGAAGTAAAGGCTGTGCCGGTTTCCCAGTCCCCCTCCACTATGACGAAGCGGGAATGCGCTGGGTCGTTTTAGTGGGTATACCGTGGTGTTTGGCCGCCCGGGGAGTCCCACATACCCCTCCCATCCCCCGACGGGAGGGTATGCGTAATGCATTTTTTCCCAGCGTCAAAAAAAAAAAAAAAAAAGGTTAGGTTGGGGCGGATCTGTATTTATGCTTTCGCGGTTGCACAACGACAAGCTTTGCACATGCTTTGCTTGGATCGGTCGGACACTTGCTACCGCTGCGGCGAGGGCCACAAAGCCTCCTCCTGCCAGGCCGCCACGCCGCACTGCGCGGTGTGTGCCGCCAGTGGCCGCCTGGCAGGCCACGTCACGATGGGGAGGAGGTGCAATCCCCCCCCTAAGCGTGGCAAAGCGCAGGCACCGACCGGGCCTGCGCCAGCTGTTGCCGCTAACGCCGCCGTTCCTGCGGCGGCTGCGGAGGAGGGTGCGATGTCCGACTAATGCCCAGAGTCGAACATCGCATCCTTCAGGCGAATGCCAACCACTGCAGGACAGCCCAGGATCTGCTGATGCAGACCATGGCTGAGTGGTTGGTGGACTTGGCGGTGGTCGCCGAACCATACTCGGTCCCTGGCCGTTGGCTGGGCGACCGGGATGGCCTAGTGGCGTTGGTGGCGCGGTCTTCCACAGACTCCCCTCCCCTCTCGCTCTTAGAGAGGGGACCGGGATACGTGGCCGCCGCGTGGGGAGAGATAGCGATAGTGGGGGTGTATTTCTCCCCAAACCGCCCTCTCTCGGACTTTGAGGATTTCTTAGAGATCCTCACTGCTGTCGTAGGGAGGGCGGCACCACGCCAGGTCGTGGTGCTCGGCGACCTCAACGCCAAGTCGGCGGCCTGGGGCAACCCAGCCGTGCGGTTCGACATCTCCACACAGCGGGGAGGGGGGACGGCCCGCGCTGAAATATCTGGGGCTGGTGCTGGACGACAGGTGGCGCTTCGGCCCGCATTTCAGCGGGCTGTCGACGCGCCTGTTGAAGGCCGCGGACGCCCTCTCATGGCTCCTCCCAAACCTGGGGGGGCCCAAAGCGAAGTGCCGGCGCCTCTATGCCGGCATTTTGCGGAGCATGGCCCTATATGGGGCACCCATCTGGGCGGACTCCTTCCATAGGAGGGAGAATGCTACCGCCATCCGCAGGCCCCAGCGGGCTATTGCACAGCGGGTGGCGAGGGCTTACCGCTCAGTGGGCTTTTCGGCGGCGTGCGCTCTGGCGGGCACCCCTCCATGGGAATTGGAGGCTTGGGTGCTCGCCAGAGTGTACGAGTGGACGGCGCGCCGGAAGGCGCTCGGGGAGCGCCCCATGGGCGAAGAGCGGGAGGCGGTGCGGCGAGAGGCGAAGGACGCCATCGTCCTCCATTGGACGGAGGACCTCGCCAGCGCCGCCTTTGGCCGCCGGACGTTGGATGCGCTCGGTCCGGTCCTGCAGGGCTGGCTCGAGCGGTCTCACGGTTTCCTCTCTTTCCGTCTGGTCCAGGTGTTGTCTGGGCATGGTTGCTTCGGATCGCACCTGCACCGGATCGGGAGGGAGGAGACCCCGACGTGCCACGACTGCGGCGCGGCGGAGGACACGGCGCAGCACACCCTCGAGGTGTGCCCGGCGTGGTCCGGGCTGCGCCGCGGTCTCACCGCGGTGGTCGGACCGGACCTCTCGCTTCCCGGCGTGGTTAACGCCATGCTGGGGAGTCAGGTAAAGTCTCTTGCCGGCGGACCCAAGCCGGGGCTCGAATTTTTGAGTTCCCGGGCGCAGAAGGCAGCGCACATGCGGATGCGGCCAAGGTGGCCCGACCGGTGAAGTCGGTGGCCATAGAGGTGACCGACCTGGACGACTCGGTCACCAAAGAGGAGGTGGTGGCGGCGGTCGCAGCAATGGGGCGCTGTGCCGTCGCAGCGGTGCAAGGCCGGGACATAAGGCCCGGCCGCGGCGGCATGGGCACCATTCGCCTCGAGTGCCCAGTCGCCGCTGCCAAAGCCGTCCTTGCCAAAGGACGGCTTACCGTCGGATTCAGCTCGGGTGCAGTCCGGGCACTTGTACAACAGCCTCTTCGCTGCTACAAGTGCTTCGGTATCGGACACACGCGGGCCCTTTGTCCGTCCACGGTTGACAGGACAGACACTTGCTACCGCTGCGGCAAGGAGGGCCACAAATCCGCCTCCTGCAAGGTCACCAAGCCACACTGCGCAGTGTGTGCCGCCAGTGGGCGCCCGGCGGGCTACGTGATGAAGGGGAGGAAATGCAATCCTCCCCGTAAGCTGGGCAAAGCGCAGGCACCGATCGGGCCTGTCGCTAGCGTCGTCGTTCCCGAAATAGGAACTGCGGCGGCTGCAGAGGGGGGAGCGATGTCCGATTGATGGATAGGGTCGCATCCTTCGAGTGAACACCAACCACTGCGGGGCAGCCCAGGATCTGCTGCTGCAGAACATGGGTGAGTGGTTGGTGGACATGGCGGTGGGTGCCGAGCCTTACTCGGTCCCTGGCCGAAGGCTGGGCGATCGGGACGGCTTGGTAGCGCTGGAGTTGCGGTCTTCCACAGACTCCCTTCCCCTCTCTCTTTTAGAGAGGGGACCGGGATACGTGGCCACCGCGTGGGGAGATATAGCCCTCTCTCGGTCTCTTTCTCCCCAAACCACCCTCTATCGGACGTCGAGGAGGTCCTCCCTCCTCATGGTTGTGATAGGCGGGCGACAGGTGCGGGGGCGCCTTCGCCCGCATTGCACTCTACACCACCTATGTCGGTCATTCCTGAGCCCCTCCCCTCGGGAAGGGTGTGAGGGGTCCACCGCAAGGCGGGCAGTCGTCGGCGGAGGACTGGACGTAAAGGCTCTGCCGGTTTCCCAGTCCTCCTCCATTCGGACGAAGCGGCTGAGATGTTTTCGGTCACAAGCTGGGGGTCGTGGATGACCTCCAGGTTGTTCCCGAAGACAACGATCGCCGCCTTTACTGGTTTTTGACGGTTGAGGCTGCACTGGATGACTTGTGTGCCTGGGCTTTGTTTCATCACACCTGTTCTTCCTACGTAAGGCTCTTGAACAAGTGCTACCGAAACTCCCTTTGCCTGAGCCGCCATGTGGAGTTCTTCTGTGGCTAGCTTGGAGCGCTGAAGATTAACTTGGATGAAATTTAATCTCGAGTTCGGTCTTGTTGTGTTTTGAAGGGTGACTGGTTGCCTTGTTGGGTTCTCTTGGTCGCCCTTAGCAATAGGAAACGCGCGACCTCGCTATACCATCCCATTTTTGGCGTTCCGGGCAGTCTTCGCTGAACGCTGTGTGTGCCAGGTCGCTGTCCGTCCTGTGTGCTACCTTGCAGTTGATGCAAGTGGGCAGTTTGCCGTCAGCCCGAGTGAGGCAGTCCCTACTGCTATGCGCTCCGCTGCAGTAACTGCATGCTTCTTTGCCGGCCTTGCATAAGGTTCTGTTGTGACCATATGCAAGGCACTTTGAGCACTGTACCAGCGGGGACTGGTCCTCAATCGAGCACCGCTTGATGCCCAGGCCCTGTGGCAGAGGGCCATGTCTCGGCCCAGCCACAACGGGCCAAGGCGAGCCCGGCGGCAGAAGGCCCCTCCTCCAACCTTGAGGATGTCATCCGCAAGGTAATATTGGAGGAGAGGGCCTTCACAAGAGCCTGCCTAGCAGGGATCGAGGACCGGCTCCTGCCGGAGAAGCGCCTCCGACCGCCGCTTGCGGCGGATAAGAGGCGGTCTGAGCCGGAGCCGTCGTCCTCCCAGGCGGATGTAAGGCGGTCTGAGCCGGGGCCGTCCTCGTCCCAGGAGGAAGACGCCCTTCTTCCAGCCACCACCCCGTCCAACCAGCCAGGGTGGACGGAAGTGGTCCGTAGGGGGAAGGGCAAGGCCAAAAAGGCGCCGACAGCCGTCCCTGCCGTCCCCGCAACCACCCTGGCCAGCCAGCCACAGACGACTGGCAAGGGAAAGGGGAAGGGGAAAGAAAAGGGAAGGGGGAAGTTAGTCCCCCCTAAAACCGCAGCCGTCGTGGTGACGCTCACCGCGGAGGCTGCGGGGCGGGGGGAGACCTACGCCTCCATCCTGGTGCGGGCGCGTAGCAATGCCGATCCCGCTCAGCTGGGGATCGGCAGTGTGTCCTGCCGGCGAACCCAGGCCGGGGCTCGAATATTCGAGTTCCCGGGGGCCGAGGGGAGTGCCCACGCGGACCTCTTCGCAGCAAAGCTGCAAGAGGTCATCGCGGACTCGGCGAGGGTGGCCCGGCCGGTCAAGTCGGCGGCCATCGAAGTGACGGAGTTGGATGACTCCGTCACCAAGGAGGAGGTAGTGGCGGCGGTCGCAGCGGTAGGGTGCTGTGGTGCGGCGGCGGTCCAAGGCCGGGACATAAGGCCCGGCCGCGGCGGAATGGGCACAATCCGCCTCGAGTGCCCAATCGCAGCTGCCAAAGCCGTCCTTGCAAAAGGACGGCTTCAAGTCGGGTTTAGCTCGGGTGCGGTTCGGGCACTCGAGGACCAGCCTTTGCGGTGTTTCCGGTGCTTCGGCATCGGCCACACCCGGCCCCTGTGTCCGTCCAAAGTGGATCGGTCGGACACTTGCTACCGCTGCGGCAAGGAGGGCCACAAAGCCTCCTCCTGCCAGGCCGCCACGCCGCACTGCGCGGTGTGTGCCGCCAGTGGCCGCCTGGCAGGCCACGTCACGATGGGGAGGAGGTGCAATCCCCCCCCTAAGCGTGGCAAAGCGCAGGCGCCGACCGGGCCTGCGCCAGCTGTTGCCGCTAACGCCGCCGTTCCTGCGGCGGCAGCGGAGGAGGGTGCGATGTCCGACTAATGCCCAGAGTCGAACATCGCATCCTTCAGGCGAATGCCAACCACTGCAGGACAGCCCAGGATCTGCTGATGCAGACCATGGCTGAGTGGTTGGTGGACTTGGCGGTGGTCGAGTTTTGGACGGCCTCGTGCGGTGTGTCCCTCCTCAACAGGGGGGCGGTCCACACGTGTGTGCGGCAACAAGGCGGGTCGGTGGTGGACGTCTCGTTCGCCACCCCCGCGCTGGCTGCCCGCGTTGTGAACTGGCGGGTGGAGCTGGTGGAGACCTTGTCGGACCACCGTTACGTGCGGTTCGACATCTCCACACAGCGGGGAGGGGGGACGGCCCGCGCTGGGCAATCTCCCTTCCCGCGGTGGGCGCTCACCCGCCTGGACCGGGAGGCAGCCAGGGAGGCTGCCTTCCTCCAGGACTGGCTGTCGCCTCCCCCTGTCGAGGAGGCCCCGGACGTGGACGCCGCAGCGGTCCGGCTACGGGAGTCCTTGACCGAGGTGTGCAACTCCTGCATGCCTCGGTCTCGCCGTCCGCCTCCCCGTCGTGCCGTGTACTGGTGGACGGAGGAGCTGGCGGGGCTCCGGGCCACCTGCGTGGCGGCCCGAAGGGCCTACACGCGGAGCCGGCGGCGCAGCGCCCAGAACCGAGACCGGGCGGAGGAGGACCGCCTGTACGCCTCTTACCGAGAGGCTACGGTGGCCCTCAAGTCTGCAATGGGCGCTGCGCAGGACTCGGCGAGGGCCGAGATGCTGGAGGGTCTCGACAGGGACCCCTATGGGAGACCGTACAAGGCGGCGCGGAATCAGCTCCGCCCCTATGGTCCCCCACTGACGGAGACCCTCGAGCCGGCATTGTTGGATGGGGTGGTTCGGTCCCTGTTTCCATGCAGGACCGACTTCGCCCCACCAACAATGGATCCCCCGCAAGGGGCGGCTCCACCGGAGGCGGAGGTGCCCCCGGTCACGTCGGCGGAATTCTACGCGGGGGTTTTGAGCCTCCGCGCGAAGAAGACCGCCCCCGGGCCGGACGGCGTCCCCGCGCGGGTGGTGGCGATCGCCGCCACCGAAATGGAGGACAGGTTTCGGGACCTCTTCAGCCTGTGTTTTACGGCTGGGAGGTTCCCGAAACTGTGGAAGGAGGGGCAGCTATGCCTCCTCCGAAAGGAGGGTCGCCCGGTGGACTCACCCTCGGCATACCGGCCCATCGTTTTACTCGATTAGGTCGGTAAAATGTTCGAGGGGATTGTCGCCGGGAGACTGGAAAGCCACCTGAGGGGGGTAGGGCCGGATCTGTCGGACGCCCAATTCGGTTTCCGTCGTGGGCGTTCGACGATCGATGCGCTGGCCCTACTCAAGGGCCAGGTGAAGGAGGCGGTGGAGTCGGGGGACGGAGTGCTGGCGGTGTCGTTCGACATTGCCAACGCCTTCAACTCCGTCCCCCACTCGACGATATTGGAGGCACTCCGATATCACGGAGTGCCCCAATACTTGCGGGACCTGCTGGCCAGTTACTTGGAGGGCCGAGAGGTCCTCCTCGTAGACAGGCTGGCCACGGTGAGGCGGTACGGCGCAAAATCCGGTGTTCCACAGGGGTCGGTACTAGGCCCTCCCTTGTGGAACATCGGCTTCGACTGGCTCTTGCGGGGAGCCCTCCTCCCGGGCACGAGTGTCATCTGCTACGCGGATGACACTCTCCTTACTGCCCGGAAAACGGAGGCCGTGTTCTTTCGCGGTCCCCGGCAGCGCTGCCCTCCCGACGGCCACATCGTCGTGGAGGGCGTCCGTATAGGGGTCCAGCCCCGGATGAAATATCTGGGGCTGGTGCTGGACGACAGGTGGCGCTTCGGCCCGCATTTCAGCGGGCTGTCGACGCGCCTGTTGAAGGCCGCGGACGGCTCCTCCCAAACCTGGGGGGGCCCAAAGCGAAGTGCTGGCGCCTCTATGCCGGCATTTTGCGGAGCATGGCCCTATATGGGGCACCCATCTGGGCGGACTCCCTCCATAGGAGGGAGAATGCTACCGCCATCCGCAAGCCCCAGCGGGCTATTGCACAGCGGGTGGCGAGGGCTTACCGCTCAGTGGGCTTTTCGGCGGCGTGCGCTCTGGCGGGCACCCCTCCATGGGAATTGGAGGCTTGGGTGCTCGCCAGAGTGTACGAGTGGACGGCGCGCCGAAAGGCGCTCGGGGAGCGCCCCATGGGCGAAGAGCGGGAGGCGGTGCGGCGAGAGGCGAAGGACGCCATCGTCCTCCATTGGACGGAGGACCTCGCCAGCGCCGCCTTTGGCCGCCAGACGTTGGATGCGCTCGGTCCGGTCCTGCAGGGCTGGCTCGAGCGGTCCCACGGTTTCCTCTCTTTCCGTCTGGTGCAGGTGTTGTCTGGGCATGGATGCTTCGGATCGCACCTGCACCGGATCGGGAGGGAGGAAACCCCGGCGTGCCACGACTGCGGCGCGGCGGAGGACACGGCGCAGCACAACCTCGAGGAGTGCCCGGCGTGGTCCGAGCTGCGCCGCGGTCTCACCGCGGTGGTCGGACCGGACCTCTCGCTTCCCGGCGTGGTTAACGCCATGCTGGGGAGCGAGGAGGCCTGGTCGGCAGTAGCCTCCTTCTGCGAGGACGTACTCTTGCAGAAGGAGGAGGCGGAGCGGGCGAGGGAGGACGACCCTCTCGCTGCGCCGCTCCGCAGACGGAGAAGGGGGAGAAGGCGTCGTGCTCTCCCTCCTCATGGTGACGGGCGGGTGGCAGGCACGGGGGTGCCTCCGCCTGCATTGCAGCCGTCACCACCGTCGGTCATTCCCGACCCCCCACACCCGTGAGGGTGTGAGGGAAGAGCGGGAGGCGGTGCGGCGAGAGGCGAAGGACGCCATCGTCCTCCATTGGACGGAGGACCTCGCCAGCGCCGCCTTTGGCCGCCGGACGTTGGATGCGCTCGGTCCGGTCCTGCAGGGCTGGCTCGAGCGGTCTCACGGTTTCCTCTCTTTCCGTCTGGTCCAGGTGTTGTCTGGGCATGGGTGCTTCGGATCGCACCTGCACCGGATCGGGAGGGAGGAGACCCCGGCGTGCCACGACTGCGGCGCGGCGGAGGACACGGCGCAGCACACCCTCGAGGAGTGCCCGGCGTGGTCCGAGCTGCGCCGCGGTCTCACCGCGGTGGTCGGACCGGACCTCTCGCTTCCCGGCGTGGTAAACGCCATGCTGGGGAGCGAGGAGGCCTGGTCGGCAGTAGCCTCCTTCTGCGAGGACGTACTCTTGCAGAAGGAGGAGGCGGAGCGGGCGAGGGAGGACGACCCTCTCGCTGCGCCGCTCCGCAGACGGAGAAGGGGGAGAAGGCGTCGTGCCCTCCCTCCTCATGGTGACGGGCGGGCGGCAGGCACGGGGGTGCCTCCGCCTGCATTGCAGCCGTCACCACCGTCGGTCATTCCCGACCCCCCACACCCGTGAGGGTGTGAGGGGTCTTGCCTTGCAATCGTCGGCGGGGGACTGGAAGTAAAGGCTGTGCCGGTTTCCCAGTCCCCCTCCACTCTGACGAAGCGGGAATGCGCTGGGTCGTTTTAGTGGGTATACCGGGTTCGCCCGGGGAGTCCCACATACCCCTCCCGTCCCCCGACGGGAGGGTATGCGTAATGCATTTTTTCCCAGCGTCAAAAAAAAAAAAAAAAAAAAAAGGTTAGGTTGGGGCGGGGCGGATCTGTATTTATGCTTTCGCGGTTGCACAACGACAAGCTTTGCACATGCTTTGCTTGGTAGCATAGATGCAGGTCTACCTTACTGCCTCCCTCAGAGGCGGTAGGGTGGCGGGGTCTTGAGGGGGAGCGCTACGGTCGTGTAGATCCTCAAGGCAAGTCTGGTGTGTTACCTTCACGTGGTTGCCGCCCTGTTCTTGGTCTAATTCCATAAGAAATAGACGCAACAAAAAACCACCAGGCGCTTTCTGGGGAGGGGCGCACCGCACGTCGTGTGATGACTCATGCGATGTGCGGTGTGCGTTCCCCTGCGTGCCCTCTGAGCAGCGGGCATAGCGGAGGGCACAGCAGGGGAGTGCCGCGGGGGACTGGGCCTCCCGCTTCCCGGCGTGGTCGAGGCCATGCTGGGGAGTGTGGAGAGGAGGCCTGGTCAGCGGAGTGCGCGCGGGAGGTCCCTCTCGTTGCGCCGCTCCGCTAGCGGAGAGGGGGGGAAGGGGCATTTGCCCTCCCTCCTCACGGTGACGGGCGGGCGACAGGCACGGAGGTGCCTCCGCCCGCATTGCACCCGTCATCTTGCGGGCGACTGGGCCTCACGCTTCCCGGCGTGCGTGCGTGAACACCGTGCTGGGGGGCGAGAGGCCTGGTCAGCGGTTGCCTCCTTCTGCGATTTCGCAGAAGGAGGAGGCGGAGCGCCAGCGGAAGTTTACTCTCGCTGCGCTGCTCTGCGGGCGGGGGGGGGGGAAGGGGCGTTTGCCCTCCCTCCTCACGGTGACGGGCGGGCGACAGGCGCGGGGGTGCCTCCGCCCGCATTGCACCCGTCACCTCCGTCGGTCATTCCCGAACCCCCCCCTCCACGTCCGTGCCGTGAGGACAAGAGGGGGGTCAGCCTTGTGTGTTCGTCGGCGGGGGACTGGAAGTAAAGGCTGTGCCGGTTTCCCAGTCCCCCTCCACTATGACGAAGCGGGAATGCGCTGGGTCGTTTTAGTGGGTATACCGTGGTGTCTGGCCGCCCGGGGAGTCCCACATACCCCTCCCATCCCCCGACGGGAGGGTATGCGTAATGCATTTTTTCCCAGCGTCAAAAAAAAAAAAAAAAAAAAAAAAGGTTAGGTTGGGGCGGATCTGTATTTATGCTTTCGCGGTTGCACAACGACAAGCTTTGCACATGCTTTGCTTGGTAGCATAGATGCAGGTCTACCTTACTGCCTCCCTCAGAGGCGGTAGGGTGGCGGGGTCTTGAGGGGGAGCGCTACGGTCGCGTAGATCCTTAAGGCAAGTCTGGTGTGTTACCTTCACGTGGTTGCCGCCCTGTTCTTGGTCTAATTCCATAAGAAATAGACGCAACAAAAAACCACCAGGCGCTTTCTGGGGAGGGGCGCACCGCACGTCGTGTGATGACTCATGCGATGTGCGGTGTGCGTTCCCCCTGCGTGCCCTCTGAGCAGCGGGCATAGCAGAGGGCACAGCAGGGGAGTGCCGCGGGGGGCTGGGCCTCCCGCTTCCCGGCGTGGTCGACGCCATGCTGGGGAGTGTGGAGAGGAGGCCTGGTCAGCGGAGCGCGCGCGGGAGGTCCCTCCCGCTGCGCCGCTCCGCTAGCGGAGAGGGGGGGAAGGGGCGTTTGCCCTCCCCCCTCACGGTGACGGGCGGGCGACAGGCACGGAGGTGCCTTCGCTCGCATTGCACGCGTCACCTTGCGGGCGACTGGGCCTCACGCTTCTCGGCGTGCGTGCGTGAACACCGTGCTGGGGAGCGAGGGGCCTGGTCAGCGGTTGCCTCCTTCTGCGATTTCGCAGAAGGAGGAGGCGGAGCGCCAGCGGGAGTTTACTCTCGCTGCGCTGCTCTGCGGGCGGGGGGGGGGGGGAAGGGGCGTTTGCCCTCCCTCCTCACGGTGACGGGCGGGCGACAGGCGCGGGGGTGCCTACGCCCGCATTGCACCCGTCACCTCCGTCGGTCATTCCCGAACCCCCCCTCCACGTCCGTGCCGTGAGGACAAGAGGGGGGTCCGCCTTGTGTGTTCGTCGGCGGGGGACTGGAAGTAAAGGCTGTGCCGGTTTCCCAGTCCCCCTCCACTATGACGAAGCGGGAATGCGCTGGGTCGTTTTAGTGGGTATACCGTGGTGTTTGGCCGCCCGGGGAGTCCCACATACCCCTCCCATCCCCCGACGGGAGGGTATGCGTAATGCATTTTTTCCCAGCGTCAAAAAAAAAAAAAAAAAAAAAAAAAGGTTAGGTTAGGTTTTTTTTTTTTTTTTTTTTTTTTTTTTTTTTTTTTGTTTTGGCAGGAGTGGGAAATCCCCACGGACACCTCGACTGCCTCATACGTTATGAGACAGTCGAGGTAGTGTCGGACTCGAACCGACTAAAACCCACTCCTGCCCAGCCAGTGTCCCTCTGACATGAGGATCAGAGCCCTTGTTGTCCAACTTTTTTGCCTTGGCTTACTTTTAGGCGGCCTCAGAGACCATATTTAAGTTCTATCTCTTTCAACTTTTGTTTGGTTCATATTTTAACACGCGTCTTTTTTCTAAATTTTGTTACTACTGTTTTACGCCGTTTTTCTCCATATTTAAAATGTTTCTTCATACTATATGTTTTAAAGTACCATTAATTTATATAAATATCCTTTTGTACTACTGTTAATAAATCCTATTTGTATCCTTAACTATTTCCGTTACAATTACCCTATCTTTATCTTTATTTTAACTAAATATTTATGCCCGTATTACTTTCCATTCAGATATTATATTATAAAGTTTTACGTTCTAAGTTTGTATTCCGATATTTTCCTTTTAATTTTTACAATATCTAGACTATATACTTAATATATAACTAAATATCATATATTAAAATGTTTACTACTAACTCGTTAAATTTTTTTGCTACTATTATTATTTGTTTACTGTAATATTTACAATATTGTTTATGACCTGTAGTTGAAATCTGATGGATTTTTGGAACCAGTTCGGAATAACTTGGTGATTCCACTCGGGCTGATTTCTGATCCAACATAACTGAAGGCACTTTTCCATAAAGGTGTCTCCAGTTAGCATTTTTTACAAAACCAACCCCAATGGTATGGTCGATACATTTTTTATCTGGTGTGTAATGGGAAGTGGGCGCACCGTCGACTTTAGCAGTATGCTATTGCTGCTCTTGCGAATGCGTCCCACTTCTTTCTTATTGGGCATTCTGAACTGAACGCATTGTGTGAGTGTTCCCCCTGCTTGGCTCTAGTGCAGTTAACGCACACCGCTGCATCGCCGATGAGCTTGTGTGGGCAGTCCACACTAAGGTGTGGACCGCCACAATGGCTGCACAGGTCAGCTGGCTCTGTACAAACACGCTTGCCATGGCCGTATGCTAAGCAGCGGGTGCACTGCACTAGAGGCGTCTGGTCTTCGACGCGCACTCTCTGGAGGTCAATTCGTAGTTTGCCTCCTTCGAGTGCCCTCCTCCAGATCGTGGGGGACACACTCAACACAATGCTGCTTGTGTGCGGATTTCTCGTCTTTTTACGATACTTAACAGTCATCTCTTGCTCCTCGTTGCCGAGGTCGTGAAAAATCTCCCGGTTCTGGTTCCTAAGGGCTTTTAACACTTCGTCGTCGCTGTGTACTGACAACACGTCCTTAAGAACCAGAAGCGGGTTCCGGTTCGTCACTTCCTCCACAACGAGGTTCCCTCCGGCCGCTCTCAGTCGTGCCTTCAGCTTGGACCTCTCTTCCTTTGTCTCGCACCCCATTATGATTTTGCGGTCTTTTGCTTTACGCACCTTTTCCACTCGCACCCAGCCCTCCTTCGCGTCCACCGCTTTCCTGACTCTTTCAAGAATCTCGTCCCCCGTGTCCATCTCCTGTGTGGAGGAGACAACTACGGAATGCAGGGTGGTTCGCTCCAGGGCCTGTGCCCTGGTGTGGCTCTTAGTCACCGCTGCAACACTCGCGTAAGTTGTCTCACCCACATTATCTCTGTTAGCCAGACTGTCTCGCAGCTTGACCAACTCCTCGGAGTTCTCCTTTATTAGGGCAATGTGCTCCTTCATAGTCTCTACGAGCTCAGTCTGGCCAACAAGACTAACAGGATTGGACTGGGGACAGAAGTCAGCAGCAGGCGCGACTACCGGTACGGCTGTAGGTGCAAGAGGAACCCGGTCCCGTTCAGACTCCTTCACCAGCTCAAAAAGCCTGTTTATGGCCTCGAGCACCGCAGTCTTGATGTCAGTTCGCAGGTTGCGAGAGTTGCCTAAATTAAGCTTTGCCTTGTTCAGGCAAGCTCTCGCCTCCGCAGTGCGACTGGGGTACCGGGCCTCAGGCTTTTTGAGCTGTTGCACGGAGACATTCATAGTGGCTCGGCGCGTCCCCGGAGTGACAGGACCCCCCTGGGAGGCGGAAGGAGTGTCATCTCCGAAAGAGATTCGCCTCCTTGCATTGGCAGGCGAAAGCCCTGCCATCTCCGCCGATCGCGGCGAGCCGCCAGAACCTTGGGCCTTCACGGTGCTGGATGGGGTGCGGAACATGTTATGAATTTGGGAGCAGATATTATCAGAACGAACTCCTGTAAAGAGGAAGTCTGAACAATAATAAATACTCGGGCACTGGGTATTTCTGTGTCCCTGTAAAGGGGGGAACACAGTAAGCAAAGAATAAATAATCAATTAAAATATGTAAATACAAAACTGTCATAAAATTATTGTCGCTTATTTATCAACGACTGTCACACTAAAATAATAACAAAAAGAAAAATATTTAAAATTATAAAACGTGTTAAAAATGTTTACTTTGTCAGGATGGTTTAAAAAATCGTGATTACCCTACAAGACCCAAACAAGTACAAGTAAACAAGTTAAACAAAGTAAAAGAGATAAAAAGTAATAAATATAATTTTACCGAAAACCCCACGTCTACCTTCCTATAGACCAGAGGGAGGGTGGGTGGGCAAAATTTTATTTGAGCTAGACGCACGTGCGATACGTCCAGAGACGCGTCTCCGCGCGGGCTAGCGATCTGCGAAATAAAACGTGGTAGGTGCCGAAGAAAATTCTGGAATTATGGTCAAAAAACCAGTTTTTGAACCAAAAAATTTAGGTTATCAGCCTCCAACTGGGACGCCGGCTCACGGAACGCGGACCGGGACAAAGGGTGAAGGGTGAGTACTATTGAAACTATAATTTGATGTTAGAATGCAAAGAAAATTTGGAAAAACAATTAATTTAGACGATTTACTTGAAAAATGTATTAAAAAACTAGGGGTAGGTCGTAAATAATTTATCCAGGGGTGCAGGTCAGTGCGGGGTGGTCAATACGTAGGCGGACGCCTAGTTATGTCAATTTGAGCTGAAAACAGCGTCAAAATCGCGCGTCTGGAAGCGAAGATATCAACGGGTTAGGTTAGGTTAGGTTAGGTTTTTTTTTTTTTTTTTTTTTTTTTTTTTTTTTTGCTACTTCCTCTGACACAGTATCAGAGCCTATTTTCATCTAAAGCTACTCTTTCATTCCAGTTCTATCAAGTATTCTTCTCGTACTTTTATACCTCATACTTTATCTTTCTTTCTTTCTATCTCTGTCATGCTGTTTTCCCGGTGGGATTCCGGTCTAAGCTATTTATCTTATCTATCTTATTTTAGTGGTATCTTTATTTATGGGTTTCGGGTTTACACCATACACAATTTGTCTTTATTTCATTTTTCCCTAGTATACATTTAGCACGTTGCTTTCTTACATATCTAGTTTTATTTACATTTGATGCTTACAGTTACTGTCTTAAATATGCTTATCTCTATTATTATTCCTATTTGCTTACATAATATGCTTTTGGGATTTCGGGTTTGCAGCACCCACACTTTCATAATATTATTCGTGCTCAGTAGTATTACACAATTTCTTACATATCTAGTTTCACATTTATGTGCTTATTATATATATTAAACTATGCTTAATTCTACTTTTTAATTACAATGTCTTAATCGATTTAACTGTATGATGTACGATATATTCCACAATATACGGTCATCATACTTATAATTACTTATTTCTTTTTACGACTTTTTCTATTATTTTTAAGCAGTAGTTCATGAAATCGTTTCTTCCTTTATCTATCATTATAAATTTTATGTTCTCCAATGTTAGCTTTATATCCAATTGTTGTTCTATTTTAAATCTTTCACATCCAAACACTGGGCATTCCAAAATAATGTGGGGTACGGTTTCTCTTACGCTGGGGTCACAGATGCATGACGGACTCTCCTTACACTTAAAGCGGCTTAAGTATTCTGAGAATCCCCCATGGCCGGTCAACAATTGGGTGCTTAGGCATGTCGGTTCGAACTTGCGAATCACTCTGTATGCCGCCATCACATCCGGAAAGAATATTTTCGTAATACCGGCGACTTCTCCGGATTTGTACCTCACGTCCCATTCGCGAATCGACTCCAGTCGGAGCTGTCGTTTCGCGAATGAGACGGGGAACGAATCATAGTCGGGTTTCCTTTTGTTTGACGCAGAGGCGGCCTCCTTGGCAAGTTGGTCAGCCCTTTCGTTTCCCTCCAATCCTGCATGAGCTTTTATCCAGTACAAAGTTACAGCTTTGTTCTGTCGAGATATGTCCGTCAAGTTCTCGCGGGTTTCTACAGCTAGTGGATGGAGGGAGCCGAGGTTTGTGACCGTTTGCAGCGCCGCCATTGAGTCACTATATATGCCAAATGTGAGTGCGTTGTTTTTCTTAATTCGCCTCGTAGCTTCGCAAACGGCCAGCAATTCCGCCTGGTATACTGTGCAGTATGACGGTAAGCAAAGTTTGACAGCTTTGGTTTCCGCTTCGCCCTCCCAAACGGATAGCGCTGCACCAACCTTTCCCCCAATCTTGCTGCCGTCTGTGAAAATTTTTACTGCACAGCTACTGTTTGCGTCTACATCGCTCCGGTCTTTTAGGCATGTCAGCTTGAGGTCTACCAGAGCTGCAGGGTGTGGCGCTTCTATTGCCGGCGTTAATCGCTCGATCTCTCTGTCCCCCAGTTCGGGCAGGGCCGCCCCCTTCCTGATCCTGTATAGTGAGGCTACCTCACGTACACGAAGATCCAGTGGGAGCACTCCTGCCAGAACCAGCGCTGAGTTCAGGGAGACCGTGCGATAAGCCTTGCACATTTTTTGCGCGAAGCCTCTCTGTACAGTTCCGAGCTGTTTTTGCACTCCTAGTTTTCCGGCAGCCGGTGCCCAGACGCTTGCCGCGTATAGGATGATGGGCTCGATGGTTGCAGTATAAATAGTGCGTATTACCTCAGGGTGGAGGCCCCAGCTCGCTTTTGCTGCTCTTGCAATTTGTTTGTAAACGTTGATGGCCTTTCTACAAACGTTCGCTACATGTGCGTTAAAAGTGAGCTTGTCATCAAACGTCACACCCAACATCTTGATTTGTTTGGACAGTCCAATGTCAGTCCCGCCCATGCACAAGCGCGGAGTGTCGAATTTAAGCTTGCGTGTTATAACCATTGCGCTTGTTTTATGAGGCGCGAATTTGAGCTTATTTTCGTCACCCCACGCCCGAACAAGTTCGAGAGCGGCATTGGCTTGTCCATGCACATGTTGTGCCGTGTGACCATCAAACACCATGACGACATCATCGGCGAACGCCTGCACATAGTGACCTTCGGCTTCGAGAGTACTTAGCAGGGGGTCCAGTAGAATATTCCATAGGATGGGCCCACCTATGGACCCTTGGACGCATCCTTTGTTTGTTGCCTTGGTGAAAGTTTCCCCATTGTACCTTACCGTGACTTTTCTTTGGTCGAGGTAACTGTCGATTACTTTTCTGATGTTCAAGGGACAGTTTCCTTTTGCCAGTTGAACTCTGATCGCTGGCCACCACGCGCTGTCGAAAGCGCCCTCTATATCCAGTGACACGACGGTTATGATTTTCTTCTCGTCTAATTTTTTATTTATATATTCCATTAGTTTATAGAGGGCGTCTTCGCAGCTTTTTTGGGGCATGAATCCGAACTGGTTTTTGTTCAGTCTCGGCAGCAAGTGGTGTTTCAGTCTGGCTACCAGCATTTTTTCGTATACCTTGCCCATTACCGGTAACAGTCCTATGGGGCGGTATGACTTAGGAGTTGTATACGATTCCTTTCCTGGTTTCCTTAGCACTATGACTGTCGCTTCCTTCCAGACAACTGGGAAGTAATGGAGCTCTAGACATTTATTGAGTACTTCCAGGAAAAGTTTAGGGTCACTTTTTATGGCATGGCTACATATGTCAGCTGTGAAACCGTCAGCACCAGGCGCCTTCTTTGGGTTCAAGGAATCCAGTGCGCTGAGCAATTCTATCATTGTGAACGGGGGATCGTTCTGTCCCTCAGATGGTTCGAGGTTCACAACTGATGCTCGGTTCCTTGTGACTCGATGTGTCTGGTTATCATTCTCCTCAAGATCTTCCGGGTAGAATGTCCTCGCTAGCAACTCCACAGAGCCTTTGGCGTCAAGGGTGATGCCACCATCTACCAAGGGTATGTCTTCTTCTCTCTTGGCCGTTCTCCCTATAACCCGATAAATCCCCTCCCACAAATTTTCTTTGTTCTGTTTGCCACAGAACTCTTTCCAACTACTGATTTGGGCCTCCTTTGCTCTCATTTCATATTCATTTCTGGCTTCAATGTAAGCGTCGTATACTCTTTGTTTTCGTATCGGTGCGGCGTTCCCGATTCTGCGTTTTCTAGTGGTGACTGTTTGCTTCATCTTCGCGAGCTCCTCCGACATCCAGGGTAGGGTAAGTGTCTCTGTGTTCTTTTTTAGTGGAATCGAAGTTTTACTAGCTATGGCGATGACGTTATTGTAATTTTGTATGAATTGGTCTAATTTTTCGATTGTGTTAATGGTGCAGATTTTTTCGGTTTCTAAATTATTGTCTATTATTAATTTGTTAAAAGTATCCAGAAAAGCTTCCCAATTTGCTTTTTTTGTATTGTATAGCCTTGTGGTTCGTTTGACACTTACCCCGACTGATTTTTTGAGCTTAATGTTGAAGCTAATCCCACTGTGGTCAGCGCACGTAAGATTTACAATAACTTTCCAGTCCTCCACTAGGTCCAGCATATCAAGAGTGCAAGCCGTCACGTCAACAAAACTAGTGTATCGCTTTCCGCCGCGGATCGTATCAAAAGTCGGAGTGTCACCTCTGTTGAGTATATGAAGGCCCTTCTCATGAAACGTACCAGCCACATCGTCACCCCTATGGTTGATCTCCGGACTTCCCCACCAGGTGCTCTTTGCGTTTGAGTCGCCTCCAATAATTAGCCTCCGTGGGGTGATAGTAGCAATCTTTTTGAGGTGATCCAGGTACACATCTATGGGCCGATCCGGTTCAAAGTAATATGAAGTCAGTGTGAGTTTCCATTGTTTTGTGCTAACACTCACCACTACGATGTTGTTTGTGGTGAGCTCTGGATGTTGTGTCACGTCTAAATTGGCGTCAAATACAGCAATAGCCGCTTTGACCGTGCCCGCTCCGGTGTTCTGGAATATTCTGACCCCTCGATATGACTTCATACTATCGGACCCACCCACATAAGGTTCCTGGATCAACGCTATTGCAACTTTTCTTTTAGTTGCTTCGAACATCAACTCGTCTGTGGCTAACTTTCTACGTTGGAGGTTGCACTGGAGCACCTGGTATAGGTGTTGGTCCTCCTGGGCGCCCTTAGCAATATGCAACCGACATGCGAGCTATAGCATCGCGCTTTCTGCGTATGGGGCATTCTTTGCTAAACGCGTTGTGATCATTACGATCGAGCTTCGCCGCTGTGCAGTTTCTGCATGATGGTTCGCTTCCTGCAAGCCACTCTGGACATTGTGCCTTAAGGTGCGGTCCTCCGCAGTGACTGCAAAGGTCTGCTAGGTTTACGCAGAATCTCTTACTGTGACCGTATCCTAAACATCTCGAGCATTGAACAAGCGGTGACTGGTCATACACCCGGATGCGTTGGAGGTCGATATATACTGCTCCAGCGTCAGTCGCTCTCTTCCATATGGCTGGAGATACACTAACGACGATGTGGTTCGTGTGTGGGTTTCGAGCTTTCCTTTTATATTTAATTTCGAGCCTATCCTCACTTTGGTTAGGTTAGGTTAGGTTAGGTTGGGGGACCACCCCACAGAGCTTGCGTCCACGTCGCGTCCCCTGGAAACAGCCCAGTTCTGACCACCGTAACGGAGTGGCAGACTGGGACTGGCCAAAGTGCTCTGTGCTCTCGTAGCTATATTTGTCTTGTTGCTCTCGAGTTTGCGGAATTTTATTTTATTTTAGGCAATGCCTAAACCCACGCGGGACGCCTCCGGGCGGTTCAAAAAAGGCCCTTCTCAGGGCCAACCCAAAGGCCCTTCTCAGGGCCAACCCAAAGGCCCTTCTCAGGGCCAACCAAAAGGCCCTTCTCAGGGCCACTCCGACGCTTCGGCGTCAGAGGCTAGCCGCGCGCCGTCTGCGGTTAGCTTCTTCGGAAGGGCGGACGAGTCGTCAGACTCCGACACATTCGTCAGTGTGTCGGACGCGGCCGATGCGCAGTCGCGTAAGCGGGCCTTCCGAAAGGATGGGTCCGAGGGCTCATCGGGGTCGGGGTCGGCGCGGCAGTTGAAGGCAAAAAAGCCAACGACAGCTGCGGACACCCACGTCGTTGGGCTTGCGGACGCCCAGCGCCAGCTAGACCTGGCTAGACGGGCGCAGCTCCAGCAAGACCTGGAGGAGCAGGTCATTGCGAAGGAGCAGCGGGCGCGCGTTGCCCGGGCCAAGTCCGGGTACGGCGCGTCCCGCGTTGTGTACGCGGACCACTCCCTGGCCGAGCTGGAGCAAATGGCGGAGGAGGACGAAGAGGAGATAGTGGATGTCGCCTCTAAGTCCTCCAATCTAAAAGGGACAATTCAAAAGGCCCTTAAGTGTCGGGCCGCGAGCATGCGCGGCATCGTAACGGAGCTGGTCCAGCGCAAAGCGACCGACGAGACGCGGCAATTGCAGGCGAAAGTGGATCGCCTGCAGTCGGAGGTCAGCCAGCTTCATCAGAAGCTGGCTGAAGCCACGGCCCGGCCAGGGCAGGCCAAGGCAGGCCCTGTGGCAGAGGGCCCTGTCTCGGCCCAGCCACAACGGGCCAAGGCGAGCCCGGCGGCAGAGGGCCCCTCCTCCAACCTTGAGGATGTCATCCGCAAGGTCGTAATGGAGGAGAGGGCCTTCACAAGAGCCTGCTTCGCAGGCATTGAGGACCGGCTCTTGCCGGAGAAACGCCTCCGACCGCCGCTCGCGGCGGATAAGAGGCAGTGTGAGCCGGGGCCGTCCTCCCAGGAAGAAGACGCCCTTCTTCCAGCCACCACCCCGTCCAACCAGCCAGGGTGGACGGAAGTGGTCCGTAGGGGGAAGGGCAAGGCCAAAAAGGCGCCGACAGCCGTCCCTGCCGTCCCCGCAACCACCCTGGCCAGCCAGCCACAGACGACTGGCAAGGGAAAGGGGAAGGGGAAAGGAAAGGGAAAGGGGAGGCTCGTTCCTCCAAGCACCGCGGCCGTCGTGGTGACACTCACCGCGGAGGCTGCGGAGCGGGGGGACACATACGCGTCCATATTGACGCGGGCGCGTGCCAATGCCGATCCCACCCAACTGGGGATCGGCAAAGTGTCTTGCCGGCGAACCCAAGCCGGGGCTCGACTATTCGAGTTCCCGGGGGCGCAAGGCAGCGCCAACGCGGACCTCTTTGCAGCCAAGCTGAAAGAGGTCATCGCGGACTCGGCGAAGGTGGCCCGGCCGGTCAAGTCGGCGGCCATCGAAGTGACGGAGTTGGATGACTCCGTCACCAAGGAGGAGGTAGTGGCGGCGGTCGCAGCGGTAGGGGGCTGTGGTGCAGCGGCGGTCCAAGGCCGGGACATAAGGCCCGGCCGCGGCGGAATGGGCACAATCCGCCTCGAGTGCCCAATCGCAGCTGCCAAAGCCGTCCTTGCAAAAGGACGGCTTCAAGTCGGGTTTAGCTCGGGTGCGGTTCGGGCGCTCGAGGACCAGCCTTTGCGGTGTTTCCGGTGCTTCGGCATCGGCCACACCCGGCCCCTGTGTCCGTCCAAAGTGGATCGGTCGGACACTTGCTACCGCTGCGGCAAGGAGGGCCACAAAGCCTCCTCCTGCCAGGCCGCCACGCCGCACTGCGCGGTGTGTGCCGCCAGTGGCCGCCTGGCAGGCCACGTCACGATGGGGAGGAGGTGCAATCCCCCCCCTAAGCGTGGCAAAGCGCAGGCGCCGACCGGGTCTGCGCCAGCTGTTGCCGCTAACGCCGCCGTTCCTGCGGCGGCAGCGGAGGAGGGTGCGATGTCCGACTAATGCCCAGAGTCGAACATCGCATCCTTCAGGCGAACGCCAACCACTGCAGGACAGCCCAGGATCTGCTGATGCAGACCATGGCTGAGTGGTTGGTGGACTTGGCGGTGGTCGCCGAACCATACTCGGTCCCTGGCCGTTGGCTGGGCGACCGGGATGGCCTAGTGGCGTTGGTGGCGCGGTCTTCCACAGACTCCCCTCCCCTCTCGCTCTTAGAGAGAGGACCGGGATACGTGGCCGCCGCGTGGGGAGAGATAGCGATAGTGGGGGTGTATTTCTCCCCAAACCGCCCTCTCTCGGACTTTGAGGATTTCTTAGAGATCCTCACTGCTGTCGTAGGGAGGGCGGCACCACGCCAGGTCGTGGTGCTCGGCGACCTCAACGCCAAGTCGGCGGCCTGGGGCAACCCGGCCGCCGGTTGTAACGTCCGGGGACGCGCCGTCGAGTTTTGGACGGCCTCGTGCGGTGTGTCCCTCCTCAACAGGGGGGCGGTCCACACGTGTGTGCGGCAACGGGGCGGGTCGGTGGTGGACGTCTCGTTCGCCACCCCCGCGCTGGCCGCCCGCGTTGTGAACTGGCGGGTGGAGCTGGTGGAGACCTTGTCGGACCACCGTTACGTGCGGTTCGACATCTCCACACAGCGGGGAGGGGGGACGGCCCGCGCTGGGCAATCTCCCTTCCCGCGGTGGGCGCTCACCCGCCTGGACCGGGAGGCAGCCAGGGAGGCTGCCTTCCTCCAGGACTGGCTGTCGCCTCCCCCTGTCGAGGAGGCCCCGGACGTGGACGCCGCAGCGGTCCGGCTACGGGGGTCCTTGACCGAGGTGTGCAACTCCTGCATGCCTCGGTCTCGCCGTCCGCCTCCCCGTCGTGCCGTGTACTGGTGGACGGAGGAGCTGGCGGGGCTCCGGGCCACCTGCGTGGCGGCCCGAAGGGCCTACACGCGGAGCCGGCGGCGCAGCGCCCAGAACCGAGTCCGGGCGGAGGAGGACCGCCTGTACGCCTCTTACCGAGAGGCTACGGTGGCCCTCAAGTCTGCAATGGGCGCTGCGCAGGACTCGGCGAGGGCCGAGATGCTGGAGGGTCTCGACAGGGACCCCTATGGGAGACCGTACAAGGCGGCGCGGAATCAGCTCCGCCCCTATGGTCCCCCACTGTCGGAGACCCTCGAGCCGGCACTGTTGGATGGGGTGGTTCGGTCCCTGTTTCCGGGCAGGACCGACTTCGCCCCACCAACAATGGATCCCCCGCAAGGGGCGGCTCCACCGGAGGCGGAGGTGCCCCCGGTCACGTCGGCGGAATTCTACGCGGTGGTTTTGAGCCTCCGCGCGAAGAAGACCGCCCCTGGGCCGGACGGCGTCCCCGCGCGGGTGGTGGCGATCGCCGCCACCGAAATGGAGGACAGGTTTCGGGACCTCTTCAGCCTGTGTTTTACGGCTGGGAGGTTCCCGAAACTGTGGAAGGAGGGGCAGCTATGCCTCCTCCGAAAGGAGGGTCGCCCGGTGGACTCACCCTCGGCATACCGGCCCATCGTTTTACTCGATGAGGTCGGTAAAATGTTCGAGGGGATTGTCGCCGGGAGACTGGAAAGCCACCTGAGGGGGGTAGGGCCGGATCTGTCGGACGCCCAATTCGGTTTCCGTCGTGGGCGTTCGACGATCGATGCGCTGGCCCTACTCAAGGGCCAGGTGAAGGAGGCGGTGGAGGCGGGGGACGGAGTGCTGGCGGTGTCGTTCGACATTGCCAACGCCTTCAACTCCGTCCCCCACTCGCAAGGCCAAAAAGGCGCCGACAGCCGTCCCTGCCGTCCCCGCAACCACCCTGGCCAGCCAGCCACAGACGACTGGCAAGGGAAAGGGGAAGGGGAAAGGAAAGGGAAAGGGGAGGCTCGTTCCTCCAAGCACCGCGGCCGTCGTGGTGACACTCACCGCGGAGGCTGCGGAGCGGGGGGACACATACGCGTCCATATTGACGCGGGCGCGTGCCAATGCCGATCCCACCCAACTGGGGATCGGCAAAGTGTCTTGCCGGCGAACCCAAGCCGGGGCTCGACTATTCGAGTTCCCGGGGGCGCAAGGCAGCGCCAACGCGGACCTCTTTGCAGCCAAGCTGAAAGAGGTCATCGCGGACTCGGCGAAGGTGGCCCGGCCGGTCAAGTCGGCGGCCATCGAAGTGACGGAGTTGGATGACTCCGTCACCAAGGAGGAGGTAGTGGCGGCGGTCGCAGCGGTAGGGGGCTGTGGTGCAGCGGCGGTCCAAGGCCGGGACATAAGGCCCGGCCGCGGCGGAATGGGCACAATCCGCCTCGAGTGCCCAATCGCAGCTGCCAAAGCCGTCCTTGCAAAAGGACGGCTTCAAGTCGGGTTTAGCTCGGGTGCGGTTCGGGCGCTCGAGGACCAGCCTTTGCGGTGTTTCCGGTGCTTCGGCATCGGCCACACCCGGCCCCTGTGTCCGTCCAAAGTGGATCGGTCGGACACTTGCTACCGCTGCGGCAAGGAGGGCCACAAAGCCTCCTCCTGCCAGGCCGCCACGCCGCACTGCGCGGTGTGTGCCGCCAGTGGCCGCCTGGCAGGCCACGTCACGATGGGGAGGAGGTGCAATCCCCCCCCTAAGCGTGGCAAAGCGCAGGCGCCGACCGGGTCTGCGCCAGCTGTTGCCGCTAACGCCGCCGTTCCTGCGGCGGCAGCGGAGGAGGGTGCGATGTCCGACTAATGCCCAGAGTCGAACATCGCATCCTTCAGGCGAACGCCAACCACTGCAGGACAGCCCAGGATCTGCTGATGCAGACCATGGCTGAGTGGTTGGTGGACTTGGCGGTGGTCGCCGAACCATACTCGGTCCCTGGCCGTTGGCTGGGCGACCGGGATGGCCTAGTGGCGTTGGTGGCGCGGTCTTCCACAGACTCCCCTCCCCTCTCGCTCTTAGAGAGAGGACCGGGATACGTGGCCGCCGCGTGGGGAGAGATAGCGATAGTGGGGGTGTATTTCTCCCCAAACCGCCCTCTCTCGGACTTTGAGGATTTCTTAGAGATCCTCACTGCTGTCGTAGGGAGGGCGGCACCACGCCAGGTCGTGGTGCTCGGCGACCTCAACGCCAAGTCGGCGGCCTGGGGCAACCCGGCCGCCGGTTGTAACGTCCGGGGACGCGCCGTCGAGTTTTGGACGGCCTCGTGCGGTGTGTCCCTCCTCAACAGGGGGGCGGTCCACACGTGTGTGCGGCAACGGGGCGGGTCGGTGGTGGACGTCTCGTTCGCCACCCCCGCGCTGGCCGCCCGCGTTGTGAACTGGCGGGTGGAGCTGGTGGAGACCTTGTCGGACCACCGTTACGTGCGGTTCGACATCTCCACACAGCGGGGAGGGGGGACGGCCCGCGCTGGGCAATCTCCCTTCCCGCGGTGGGCGCTCACCCGCCTGGACCGGGAGGCAGCCAGGGAGGCTGCCTTCCTCCAGGACTGGCTGTCGCCTCCCCCTGTCGAGGAGGCCCCGGACGTGGACGCCGCAGCGGTCCGGCTACGGGGGTCCTTGACCGAGGTGTGCAACTCCTGCATGCCTCGGTCTCGCCGTCCGCCTCCCCGTCGTGCCGTGTACTGGTGGACGGAGGAGCTGGCGGGGCTCCGGGCCACCTGCGTGGCGGCCCGAAGGGCCTACACGCGGAGCCGGCGGCGCAGCGCCCAGAACCGAGTCCGGGCGGAGGAGGACCGCCTGTACGCCTCTTACCGAGAGGCTACGGTGGCCCTCAAGTCTGCAATGGGCGCTGCGCAGGACTCGGCGAGGGCCGAGATGCTGGAGGGTCTCGACAGGGACCCCTATGGGAGACCGTACAAGGCGGCGCGG
Organism: Lycophotia porphyrea; assembly: GCA_950005105.1. NCBI lineage: Eukaryota > Metazoa > Arthropoda > Insecta > Lepidoptera > Noctuidae > Lycophotia > Lycophotia porphyrea. The sequence continues at coordinate 15,966,127 of OX465406.1, forward strand.
AATCAGCTCCGCCCCTATGGTCCCCCACTGTCGGAGACCCTCGAGCCGGCACTGTTGGATGGGGTGGTTCGGTCCCTGTTTCCGGGCAGGACCGACTTCGCCCCACCAACAATGGATCCCCCGCAAGGGGCGGCTCCACCGGAGGCGGAGGTGCCCCCGGTCACGTCGGCGGAATTCTACGCGGTGGTTTTGAGCCTCCGCGCGAAGAAGACCGCCCCTGGGCCGGACGGCGTCCCCGCGCGGGTGGTGGCGATCGCCGCCACCGAAATGGAGGACAGGTTTCGGGACCTCTTCAGCCTGTGTTTTACGGCTGGGAGGTTCCCGAAACTGTGGAAGGAGGGGCAGCTATGCCTCCTCCGAAAGGAGGGTCGCCCGGTGGACTCACCCTCGGCATACCGGCCCATCGTTTTACTCGATGAGGTCGGTAAAATGTTCGAGGGGATTGTCGCCGGGAGACTGGAAAGCCACCTGAGGGGGGTAGGGCCGGATCTGTCGGACGCCCAATTCGGTTTCCGTCGTGGGCGTTCGACGATCGATGCGCTGGCCCTACTCAAGGGCCAGGTGAAGGAGGCGGTGGAGGCGGGGGACGGAGTGCTGGCGGTGTCGTTCGACATTGCCAACGCCTTCAACTCCGTCCCCCACTCGACGATATTGGAGGCACTCCGATATCACGGAGTGCCCCAATACTTGCGGGACCTGCTGGCCAGTTACTTGGAGGGCCGAGAGGTCCTCCTCGTAGACAGGCTGGCCACGGTGAGGCGGTACGGCGCAGAGTCCGGTGTTCCACAGGGGTCGGTGCTAGGCCCTCCCTTGTGGAACATCGGCTTCGACTGGCTCTTGCGGGGAGCCCTCCTCCCGGGCACGAGTGTCATCTGCTACGCGGATGACACTCTCCTTACTGCCCGGGGGAGGAACTTTGCCGACGCGGCTTGTTTGGCCTCGGCTGGCGGATCCTTGGTGGCAGAGAGGATCCGCCGCCTGGGATTGAGGGTGGCGCTGCACAAAACGGAGGCCGTGTTCTTTCGCGGTCCCCGGCAGCGCTGCCCTCCCGACGGCCACATCGTCGTGGAGGGCGTCCGTATAGGGGTCCAGCCCCGGATGAAATATCTGGGGCTGGTGCTGGACGACAGGTGGCGCTTCGGCCCGCATTTCAGCGGGCTGTCGACGCGCCTGTTGAAGGCCGCGGACGCCCTCTCATGGCTCCTCCCAAACCTGGGGTGGCCCAAGGCGAAGTGCCGGCGCCTCTATGCCGGCATTTTGCGGAGCATGGCCCTATATGGGGCACCCATCTGGGCGGACTCCCTCCATAGGAGGGAGAACGCTACCGCCATCCGCAGGCCCCAGCGGGCTATTGCACAGCGGGTGGCGAGGGCTTACCGCTCAGTGGGCTTTTCGGCGGCGTGCGCTCTGGCGGGCACCCCTCCATGGGAATTGGAGGCTTGGGTGCTCGCCAGAGTGTACGAGTGGACGGCGCGCCGAAAGGCGCTCGGGGAGCGCCCCACGGGCGAAGAGCGGGAGGCGGTGCGGCGAGAGGCGAAGGACGCCATCGTCCTCCATTGGACGGAGGACCTCGCCAGCGCCGCCTTTGGCCGCCGGACGTTGGATGCGCTCGGTCCGGTCCTGCAGGGCTGGCTCGAGCGGTCCCACGGTTTCCTCTCTTTCCGTCTGGTGCAGGTGTTGTCTGGGCACGGCTGCTTCGGATCGCACCTGCACCGGATCGGGAGGGAGGAAACCCCGGCGTGCCACGACTGCGGCGCGTCGGAGGACACGGCACAGCACACCCTCGAGGTGTGCCCGGCGTGGTCCGAGCTGCGCCGCGGTCTCACCGCGGTGGTCGGACCGGACCTCTCGCTTCCCGGCGTGGTTAACGCCATGCTGGGGAGCGAGGAGGCCTGGTCGGCAGTAGCCTCCTTCTGCGAGGACGTACTCTTGCAGAAGGAGGAGGCGGAGCGGGCGCGGGAGGACGACCCTCTCGCTGCGCCCCTCCGCAGACGGAGAAGGGGGAGAAGGCGTCGTGCCCTCCCTCCTCATGGTGACGGGCGGGCGGCAAGCACGGGGGTGCCTCCGCCCGCATTGCAGCCGTCACCACCGTCGGTCATTCCCGACCCCCCACACCCGTGAGGGTGTGAGGGGTCTTGCCTTGCAATCGTCGGCGGGGGACTGGAAGTAAAGGCTGTGCCGGTTTCCCAGTCCCCCTCCACTCTGACGAAGCGGGAATGCGCTGGGTCGTTTTAGTGGGTATACCGGGTTCGCCCGGGGAGTCCCACATACCCCTCCCGTCCCCCGACGGGAGGGTATGCGTAATGCATTTTTTCCCAGCGTCAAAAAAAAAAAAAAAAAAAAAAGGTTAGGTTGGGGCGGGGCGGATCTGTATTTATGCTTTCGCGGTTGCACAACGACAAGCTTTGCACATGCTTTGCTTGGTAGCATAGATGCAGGTCTACCTTACTGCCTCCCTCAGAGGCGGTAGGGTGGCGGGGTCTTGAGGGGGAGCGCTACGGTCGTGTAGATCCTCAAGGCAAGTCTGGTGTGTTACCTTCACGTGGTTGCCGCCCTGTTCTTGGTCTAATTCCATAAGAAATAGACGCAACAAAAAACCACCAGGCGCTTTCTGGGGAGGGGCGCGCCGCACGTCGTGTGATGACTCATGCGATGTGCGGTGTGCGTTCCCCTGCGTGCCCTCTGAGCAGCGGGCAAAGCGGAGGGCACAGCAGGGGAGTGCCGCGGGGGACTGGGCCTCCCGCTTCCCGGCGTGGTCGAGGCCATGCTGGGGAGTGTGGAGAGGAGGCCTGGTCAGCGGAGCGCGCGCGGGAGGACCCTCCCGCTGCGCCGCTCCGCTAGCGGAGAGGGGGGGAAGGGGCGTTTGCCCTCCCCCCTCACGGTGACGGGCGGGCGACAGGCACGGAGGTGCCTTCGCTCGCATTGCACCCGTCACCTTGCGGGCGACTGGGCCTCCCGCTTCCCGGCGTGCGTGCCACGGAACACCATGCTGGGGAGCGAGGAGGCCTGGTCAGCGGTTGCCTCCTTCTGCGATTTCGCAGAAGGAGGAGGCGGAGCGCCAGCGGGAGTTTACTCTCGCTGCGCTGCTCTGCGGGCGGGGGGGGGGAAGGGGCGTTTGCCCTCCCTCCTCACGGTGACGGGCGGGCGACAGGCGCGGGGGTGCCTACGCCCGCATTGCACCCGTCACCTCCGTCGGTCATTCCCGAACCCCCCCTCCACGTCCGTGCCGTGAGGACAAGAGGGGGGTCCGCCTTGTGTGTTCGTCGGCGGGGGACTGGAAGTAAAGGCTGTGCCGGTTTCCCAGTCCCCCTCCACTATGACGAAGCGGGAATGCGCTGGGTCGTTTTAGTGGGTATACCGTTGTGTTTGGCCGCCCGGGGAGTCCCACATACCCCTCCCATCCCCCGACGGGAGGGTATGCGTAATGCATTTTTTCCCAGCGTCAAAAAAAAAAAAAAAAAAAAAAAAAAAAAAAAAAAAAAAAAAAAAAAAAAAGGTTAGGTTGGGGCGGATCTGTATTTATGCTTTCGCGGTTGCACAACGACAAGCTTTGCACATGCTTTGCTTGGTAGCATAGATGCAGGTCTACCTTACTGCCTCCCTCAGAGGCGGTAGGGTGGCGGGGTCTTGAGGGGGAGCGCTACGGTCGTGTAGATCCTCAAGGCAAGTCTGGTGTGTTACCTTCACGTGGTTGCCGCCCTGTTCTTGGTCTAATTCCATAAGAAATAGACGCAACAAAAAACCACCAGGCGCTTTCTGGGGAGGGGCGCACCGCACGTCGTGTGATGACTCATGCGATGTGCGGTGTGCGTTCCCCTGCGTGCCCTCTGAGCAGCAGGCATAGCAGAGGGCACAGCAGGGGAGTGCCGCGGGGGACTGGGCCTCCCGCTTCCCGGCGTGGTCGAAGCCATCCTGGGGAGTGTGGAGAGGAGGCCTGGTCAGCGGAGCGCGCGCGGGAGGTCCCTCTCGTTGCGCCGCTCCGCTAGCGGAGAGGGGGGGAAGGGGCATTTGCCCTCCCTCCTCACGGTGACGGGCGGGCGACAGGCACGGAGGTGCCTCCGCCCGCATTGCACCCGTCACCTTGCGGGCGACTGGGCCTCACGCTTCCCGGCATGCGTGCGTGAACACCGTGCTGGGGGGCGAGAGGCCTGGTCAGCGGTTGCCTCCTTCTGCGATTTCGCGGAAGGAGGAGGCGGAGCGCCAGCGGGAGTTTACTCTCGCTGCGCTGCTCTGCGGGCGGGGGGGGGGAAGGGGCGTTTGCCCTCCCTCCTCACGGTGACGGGCGGGCGACAGGCGCGGGGGTGCCTCCGCCCGCATTGCACCCGTCACCTCCGTCGGTCATTCCCGAACCCCCCCCTCCACGTCCGTGCCGTGAGGACAAGAGGGGGGTCCGCCTTGTGTGTTCGTCGGCGGGGGACTGGAAGTAAAGGCTGTGCCGGTTTCCCAGTCCCCCTCCACTATGACGAAGCGGGAATGCGCTGGGTCGTTTTAGTGGGTATACCGTGGTGTTTGGCCACCCGGGGAGTCCCACATACCCCTCCCATCCCCCGACGGGAGGGTATGCGTAATGCATTTTTTCCCAGCGTCAAAAAAAAAAAAAAAAAAAAAAGGTTAGGTTGGGGCGGATCTGTATTTATGCTTTCGCGGTTGCACAACGACAAGCTTTGCACATGCTTTGCTTGGTAGCATAGATGCAGGTCTACCTTACTGCCTCCCTCAGAGGCGGTAGGGTGGCGGGGTCTTGAGGGGGAGCGCTACGGTCGTGTAGATCCTCAAGGCAAGTCTGGTGTGTTACCTTCACGTGGTTGCCGCCCTGTTCTTGGTCTAATTCCATAAGAAATAGACGCAACAAAAAACCACCAGGCGCTTTCTGGGGAGGGGCGCGCCGCACGTCGTGTGATGACTCATGCGACGTGCGGTGTGCGTTCCCCTGCGTGCCCTCTGAGCAGCGGGCATAGCAGAGGGCACAGCAGGGGAGTGCCGCGGGGGACTGGGCCTCCCGCTTCCCGGCGTGGTCGAGGCCATGCTGGGGAGTGTGGAGAGGAGGCCTGGTCAGCCGAGCGCGCGCGGGAGGACCCTCTCGTTGCGTCGCTCCGCTAGCGGAGAGGGGGGGAAGGGGCATTTGCCCTCCCTCCTCACGGTGACGGGCGGGCGACAGGCACGGAGGTGCCTCCGCCCGCATTGCACCCGTCACCTTGCGGGCGACTGGGCCTCACGCTTCCCGGCGTGTGTGCGTGAACACCGTGCTGGGAGCGAGAGGCCTGGTCAGCGGTTGCCTCCTTCTGCGATTTCGCAGAAGGAGGAGGCGGAGCGCCAGCGGGAGTTTACTCTCGCTGCGCTGCTCTGCGGGCGGGGGGGGGGAAGGGGCGTTTGCCCTCCCTCCTCACGGTGACGGGCGGGCGACAGGCGCGGGGGTGCCTCCACCCGCATTGCACCCGTCACCTCCGTCGGTCATTCCCGAACCCCCCCTCCACGTCCGTGCCGTGAGGACAAGAGGGGGGTCCGCCTTGTGTGTTCGTCGGCGGGGGACTGGAAGTAAAGGCTGTGCCGGTTTCCCAGTCCCCCTCCACTATGACGAAGCGGGAATGCGCTGGGTCGTTTTAGTGGGTATACCGTGGTGTTTGGCCGCCCGGGGAGTCCCACATACCCCTCCCGTCCCCCAACGGGAGGGTATGCGTAATGCATTTTTTCCCAGCGTCAAAAAAAAAAAAAAAAAAAAAAAAAGGTTGGGGGGGGCGGGGCGGATCTGTATTTATGCTTTCGCGGTTGCACAACGACAAGCTTTGCACATGCTTTGCTTGGTAGCATAGATGCAGGTCTACCTTACTGCCTCCCTCAGAGGCGGTAGGGTGGCGGGGTCTTGAGGGGGAGCGCTACGGTCGTGTAGATCCTCAAGGCAAGTCTGGTGTGTTACCTTCACGTGGTTGCCGCCCTGTTCTTGGTCTAATTCCATAAGAAATAGACGCAACAAAAAACCACCAGGCGCTTTCTGGGGAGGGGCGCACCGCACGTCGTGTGATGACTCATGCGATGTGCGGTGTGCGTTCCCCTGCGTGCCCTCTGAGCAGCGGGCATAGCGGAGGGCACAGCAGGGGAGTGCCGCGGGGGACTGGGCCTCCCGCTTCCCGGCGTGGTCGAGGCCATGCTGGGGAGTGTGGAGAGGAGGCCTGGTCAGCGGAGCGCGCGCGGGAGGACCCTCCCGCTGCGCCGCTCCGCTAGCGGAGAGGGGGGGAAGGGGCGTTTGCCCTCCCCCCTCTTGCGTCTATGGTAAATGAAAAAGACGCTTTGTAAAGAAGTACCCCAGGGCGGTACCAGCTGCACAGCAGCTGGAGAATCCGCCACGATCCCTTCGGGGTCGTCAAGCCCACCGTATTCTGGGGAGGGCAACAAACGTTTTCCGCTTGCCGATGGCAACAAGAGCCGAGGAGGCTCCTCGAGATCTAGGTCGTTTGAAGACCTGATCTCTTTTAGTTTTGGGTCACCCGACCGAGAGCCGGGTGAGCACCGCGCGGCGGACGCAGTGTCGGACTCTGGCACTGCGTCAATGAAGACGAGAGCAGAGGCTCTGGCAGAGCCACGCGTGCTTCTGCAGAGGGTGAGTGTGTTGTCGGGGGTCGACGACACACCGCAAACAATTGCGGCATCTCCCTCCAAGTTTTGGGGGAAACGGCCGCGTGCTTGTGAGTCGGACGTGGGTTCGGTGGGTTTGTCCTCTAGTGAGGAGAACCTGCCGGCCCCCAAGGTGGCGACAGCCAGGCGGGGCCGAGGACGTGGGATACCTTCCGGAGCGAGCGCTCTGGCAGCGCCACGTAACCCCCGGGGTCGCTTCCTAAAGCACCCCAATACGTCAGAGGCCAGCGGAGTTAGCGACTCCGACGCGCCAATGCAGATGGAGCAGGCTGAAATCGCCACCACAGTGCTTGCATGCCAAATGGCCGTCAACGCGACTGTGGCGAGTGCGGAGACGCCTGCCAGCGTTGACGTTCCTCTGATGGGGCAGAGTTCTTCCGCCTCAGCAGAGGAACTTGAAAAAATAGCCCTACTGGACATCGAGGTGGTTTTGGATACCACTCGAAAGTCCAAAAACTTAAAGGGCACGAGTCAGCGGGCCATCCGAGAAGCAGCAGAGCGGGTCAGGCTGGCCATAGAGGGGCTCGCCAGCAGGAGCTCCAGTGAGGAGACCCGAAGGCTCCACCTGATGAACGACCGACTGCGGAAGGAGGTTGAGGCACTCCGTCAGGAGATGTTGGCTCTTCGGGAAGAAGTCGTGGGTCTTCGGGTGCGGACGGAAGATCCGCCGCAGCCGGAGCCCGCAGGTTCCAGGGGTACTTCTGCTCCGGAGAAGTCGCTCCCGCAGGGGCTACCTATAAGCGAGATGCAGACGCATGCCATCGTTACCCAGATCGGAAAAATGATGGATGCCCGGTTTGCTGGCATCGAGGATCGCCTCCTACCAGCGAAGACCATTCGTCCACCCCTGGCAGCGGATCGCAGGAGTGCGGCTGCTACTAGCAGCGCTGGCGGCACAGCGAACAGGCTGACACAGCCTTCTGTGGCTCCTCAGATGCCTTCTCGAATGCCTGAGACGCAGAGGGGAGCTCCGCCGAGTGCATCCGTTCCAACAGCTACCACGCGGGCCCCCGATGCAGACCCATCGGCGTCTGCCAGTGAGGGCTGGCAGACCGTAAGGAGGAAAAAGAACAAGAAGAAAAAGAAGAATGAGGGTTCTTCTCCTTCGATGCCCCAAAAAACCTCTCAGGGAAACCAGTCTTCCGGGCCCAAGAAGGGCAAGAGCACAAAACGAGGGCTTCGTGCGCCCCGGTCCGCTGCGGTAGTTTTGACCCTGCAGCCTGAGGCAGCGGAAAGAGGCGTCACGTACGCGGCCGTCCTGACTAAGGCCAGACAAGCCGTGAATCTGGAGGAGCTTGGCATAACAGATGTCAGGTTCCGACAGGCCTTAACCGGGGCCCGCATGCTGGAGTTCCCAGGGGCCGAAGGCACCGTGGGGGCAGACCGCGTCGCTGAGAAACTGCGAGCGATCTTTGCAGAGGAGGTCAAGGTCTCGAGGCCGACTAAGTGCGCTGAACTGCGCATCTCGGGCCTTGACGACTCCGTGACTGCGGAAGACGTGCAAGACGCGATCGCACGGAAGACTGGCTGCTCTCCGGACGCGGTCCGAGTCGGCCCAATCCGCCCTGGCCCGGGGGGCGCCAGCTCGGTCTGGACCCAGTGCCCCATCGCTGTGGCCAAACACCTGGCTGACGCTGGTCGGCTTATGGTGTGTTGGAGCTCTGCTAGGGTCGTGGTTCTGGACGCTCGGCCCCTGAGGTGCTACAGGTGCTGGGGGTCGGGACACGTATGCCGGAAGTGTGACTCTGACGTCGACCTTAGTGGACACTGCTTCCGCTGCGGTAAGCCGGGGCATCTGGCGTCCGCGTGCTCTGCCGACCCACACTGCTTACTGTGCGCGGCAGCGGGACGACCGGCTGGCCACATCGCTGGTAGAAAGAACTGCAAGCCGCCAGTTCGTCCTAGAAGGGATGGTCTGACTACTCAGGTCTCGACCGCTTCCGGCGCGGTGCGATTGGAAGAGCCGTCGCAGGAGGCGATAATGATAACGGACTAATTATGGACCCGGTCCGTTCTCATTCTCTCCTCCAGGCGAACCTGAACCACTGCGCCGGTGCGCAGGACTTGGTTCTCCAAACCATGGCGGAGCGGTCTATTGGTGTGGCTGTAGTGGCGGAGCCGTATTTCATCCCAGCTCGGCCTGACTGGGTAGGTGACATGGACGGCTCTGTAGCTATTATCAGCTCCTCGGCGCCATTAACCGTCAGAGAGAGGAGTCGAGGATTTGTTGCAGCCACCTGGGGGGACATAATTCTCTTTGGAGTTTATTTCTCCCCAAATAGGAGCCTAGCGGAGTTCGAGGACTTCCTGGACCGCCTGGGGACCTCGGTTCGGCGAATGATGCCGTCCCATGCCATCGTCATGGGGGACTTCAACGCGAAATCCACCGCGTGGGGGTCCCCGGGGACGGACGTCAGAGGGGAGGCGGTCGAGGAATGGGCGATGGCTGCGGGCCTCTGTCTTTTAAACAGGGGCTCCGTTAACACGTGCGTCCGGCAGCAGGGGGGGTCAATAGTGGACCTCTCGTTCGCTACCCCTGCTGTCGCCGCAAGGGTTCAGGATTGGCGGGTCCTTGAGAGTGTGGAGACTCTATCGGATCACCTGTACATCTGTATGGATATCTCCACCTCCTCGGGCCCAGCAGTGTCTCCACGATCTGACGCTCGACAGTTCCCAAGGTGGGCGGTGAAGCGGCTTGACGGGGACCTCCTAGAGGAAGCAGCCATTGTCCAGGCTTGGCTGTCCTCACCGCCTGCTGCAGAGGGTGTCGATGTCGGGGCTGACTGCTTTCGCCACGCCATGACGGCTGTGTGCGATGCAGCCATGCCTCGCTCCCGAAGGCAACCTCCAAAGCGGGCGGTCTACTGGTGGTCCCAGGAGATAGCGGACCTCCGCGCGGCCTGTACAATTGCCCGGAGGATCTACTCACAAGTTCGTAGGTTACGCCGCCGCGACGAAGAGCTGGAAATCCTTCAGTCCCAACTGCATCAGTCATACCGCAATGCTCGGGGGGATCTGCAGTTGGCGATCTGTCAAGGTAAGGAGCAGTCGAGAGCTGAGGCACTGGAGGATCTGAACCGTGATCCATGGGGACGCCCATACCGTGCGGCGCGGAAGAAACTCCGCACTCGAGGCCCCCCACTGACGGAAACCCTCCAGCCTCAGTTTCTCGCAAGGGTCGTGGAGACACTCTTCCCGGACCAGGCGGATCACCCTTCCCCGAATATGGCCGAAGCGGAGGCTGACCAAGATGCGGAGGTGGAGACTCCCCCAATATCGGACGCGGAGATGGAGTCGGCAATTCTGCGGGCGCGGTCGAAAAGAACTGCCCCTGGACCGGACGGTGTGCCTGCAAGGGTGCTGGCCCTGGCTCTTGAAGCGGCCCTGGAAGATAGGCTTAGGGAGCTGTTTGATGCCTGTCTGACCTCGAGACGGTTCCCTAAGGCCTGGAAGGAGGGTCAACTGGTGCTGCTGCAGAAGGCCGGTCGCCCAACAGAGTCTCCATCGGCGTACAGGCCGATTGTCTTGCTGGACGAGGCGGGGAAGATGCTAGAGAAGATTCTCGCTACCCGCATCGTCCGGCACTTAGAAGCAGTTGGCCCGAACTTGTCGGACGCCCAGTTCGGTTTCCGGGCAGGGCGTTCGACAGTAGATGCCATCTTGCGCCTCAAGACCGAAGCGAAGGATGCAGTTGTTCAAGGCGGGGTGTTGTTGGCGGTGTCTTTAGACATCGCCAACGCTTTCAACACTCTGCCCTTCAGCTGCATCGAGGAGGCGCTCCGCTACCATCAGGTGCCCGTCTACCTGAGGCAGCTGGTAGCAGACTACCTGCAGAGGCGGTTCGTCTGCTACGAGGGACGCGACGGCCAAGTCATGCGCAGGGCCATCGCGTGCGGTGTTCCACAGGGGTCGGTTCTGGGTCCACTCCTGTGGAACATTGGCTACGACTGGGCCTTGCGCTGTTTACTCTCCCCCGGGCAGGGCGTCATTTGCTACGCTGATGACACTCTCGTCACGGCCCGGGGAGCGAGCTACGAAGAAGCGGCACGTTCCGCCGTCGAGGGCGCGTCCCTCGTCGTGGACCGAATCGAGGCACTGGGCCTCAAGGTTGCACTCGAGAAGACGGAGGCCCTGGTATTTCATGCACCCCGACGCCGGCCACCGGCTGAAGCACACCTCACTATTGGTGGTGCAACAATAGCGGTACGGGCAAGGATGAAATACTTGGGCCTGGTTTTGGACCGGAGGTGGAACTTTGGCGAGCACTTTGCTCAGCTTGCACCGAAGCTAATCGGCACGGCGTCCGCCCTCAGCCGGCTATTGCCGAACTTGGGCGGACCGAACATGGTTTGCCGACGGCTGTACACGGGGGTGGTTCGCTCGATGGCGCTCTACGGGGCTCCGGTGTGGGCGGAGTCCCTGTCTTCCCAAAACAAAGCTCTTCTGCGAAGGCCGCAAAGAGTAATGGCAGTCAGGGTCATACGCGGATACCGCACCGTATCTGCGGAAGCGGCATGCGCCCTTGCGGGCACACCCCCGTGGGATCTAGAGGCGCAAGTGCTCGCCGAAGTCTATTGGCGTGGCGCAGACCTGCAGGCGGAGAGTGGCAGACGCCCGCCACCTGAGCTGATCACGAGGTGGCGTAGGGAGGCCCAATCCCAGACCCTGCGGATTTGGAGGGAGAGGTTGGAGACGCCCACTGCAGGTCACTGGACCGTGGGGGCTATCCAGCCGATCCTGGACGAGTGGGTACGGAGGCGACACGGGACGTTGTCCTTCCGTCTGGTGCAGGTATTGTCAGGGCATGGCTGCTTTGGCAAATACCTGCACAAAGTGGCTAGACGGGAGGCGACTCCCGTGTGTCACCATTGCGACTGCAGCGAGGACACGGCGCTTCACACCCTCGAGCATTGTCCTGCTTGGGAAGTGCAGCGCCGTGCTCTCGCAGCAGCAATCGGGGCAGACCTCTCCTTGCCAACTGTGGCCAAGGCCATGGTCGACGGCAGGGAGGCATGGGATGCGGTGGCATCCTTCTGTGAGGACGTCATTTCGCAGAAGGAGGCGGCGGAGCGCGTCAGGGAGGAAGACTCCCTCGCTGACGCGATTCGCCGCAGGAGGACAGGGCGGCGGAGGAGGCGCCATGGCGACCTGATGCCGCCGTAGGAGGTGCCAGCGGGCGATAGATCGGGGAATCTATCGTCGTCGCTTTGCACGGCCCTCACGAGTGGTGGCGATGTCTCAGGTGAGCCCGGACATCGCCAAAGGAGTTTGGTGCCCAGAGGCGGGCTGCGCTGGATGGGTCGCGAACGTCATGCGTAGCAGTTCTCGTGGCCCATCCACAAAGGCGAAAGTAGGCTCACGGCGGTGTTTTTTAGTGGGTGCAAGCCCCACATAACCAAACCATCTCCCCGGACGGTGCGGTATGCGTTAGGCATTTTTCAACGCTTAAAAAAAAAAAAAAAAAAAAAAAAAAAAAGGTTAGGTTGGGGGACCACCCCACAGAGCTTGCGTCCACGTCGCGTCCCCTGGAAACAGCCCAGTTCTGACCACCGTAACGGAGTGGCAGACTGGGACTGGCCAAAGTGCTCTGTGCTCTCGTAGCTATTTTATTTGCCTTGTTGCTGTCGAGTTTGCGGGATTTTATTTTATTTTAGGCAATGCCTAAACCTTCGCGGGACGCCTCCGGGCGGTTCAAAAAAGGCCCTTCTCAGGGCCAACCCAAAGGCCCTTCTCAGGGCCAACCAAAAGGTCCTTCTCAGGGCCACTCCGACGCTTCGGCGTCAGAGGCTAGCCGCGCGCCGTCTGCGGTTAGCTTCTTCGGAAGGGCGGACGAGTCGTCAGACTCCGACGACACATTCGTCAGTGTGTCGGACGCGGCCGATGCGCAGTCGCGTAAGCGGGCCTTCCGAAAGGATGGGTCCGAGGGCTCATCGGGGTCGGGGTCGGCGCGGCGGTCGAAGGCAAAAAAGCCAACGACAGCTGCGGACACCCACGTCGTTGGGCTTGCGGACGCCCAGCGCCAGTTAGACCTGGCCCGGAAGGCGCAATTCCAGCAAGAGCTGGAGGAGCGGGTGGCCGCTAAGGAGAAGCGGGCGCAGGCTGCCCGGGCAAAGTCCGGGTACGGTGCGTCCCGCGTTGTGTACGCGGACCAGTCTCTGGAGGAGCTCCAGAGGATGGCGGAGGAGGACGAGGAGGAGATCGTGGAGGTCGCCTCTAAGTCCTCCAACCTAAAGGGCACCATTCAAAAGGCCCTAAAGTGCAGGGCCGCGAGCCTGCGTGGTGTCGTCGCTGAGTTGGTCCAGCGGACGACCAGCGACGAGACGCGGCAACTGCAGGCGAGGGTGGATCGCCTGCAGTCGGAGGTCAGCCAGCTTCATCAGAAGCTGGCTGAAGCCACGGCCCGGCCAGTGCAGGCCGAGGCAGGTCCTGTGGCAGAGGGCCCTGTCTCGGCCCAGCCACAACGGGCCAAGGCGAGCCCGGCGGCAGAAGGCCCCTCCTCCAACCTTGAGGATGTCATCCGCAAGGTAATATTGGAGGAGAGGGCCTTCACAAGAGCCTGCCTAGCAGGGATCGAGGACCGGCTCCTGCCGGAGAAGCGCCTCCGACCGCCGCTTGCGGCGGATAAGAGGCGGTCTGAGCCGGAGCCGTCGTCCTCCCAGGCGGATGTAAGGCGGTCTGAGCCGGGGCCGTCCTCGTCCCAGGAGGAAGACGCCCTTCTTCCAGCCACCACCCCGTCCAACCAGCCAGGGTGGACGGAAGTGGTCCGTAGGGGGAAGGGCAAGGCCAAAAAGGCGCCGACAGCCGTCCCTGCCGTCCCCGCAACCACCCTGGCCAGCCAGCCACAGACGACTGGCAAGGGAAAGGGGAAGGGGAAAGAAAAGGGAAGGGGGAAGTTAGTCCCCCCTAAAACCGCAGCCGTCGTGGTGACGCTCACCGCGGAGGCTGCGGGGCGGGGGGAGACCTACGCCTCCATCCTGGTGCGGGCGCGTAGCAATGCCGATCCCGCTCAGCTGGGGATCGGCAGTGTGTCCTGCCGGCGGACCCAGGCCGGGGCTCGAGTATTCGAGTTCCCGGGGGCCGAGGGGAGTGCCCACGCGGACCTCTTCGCAGCAAAGCTGCAAGAGGTCATCGCGGACTCGGCGAGGGTGGCCCGGCCGGTCAAGTCGGCGGCCATCGAAGTGACGGAGTTGGATGACTCCGTCACCAAGGAGGAGGTAGTGGCGGCGGTCGCAGCGGTAGGGGGCTGTGGTGCAGCGGCGGTCCAAGGCCGGGACATAAGGCCCGGCCGCGGCGGAATGGGCACAATCCGCCTCGAGTGCCCAATCGCAGCTGCCAAAGCCGTCCTTGCAAAAGGACGGCTTCAAGTCGGGTTTAGCTCGGGTGCGGTTCGGGCACTCGAGGACCAGCCTTTGCGGTGTTTCCGGTGCTTCGGCATCGGCCACACCCGGCCCCTGTGTCCGTCCAAAGTGGATCGGTCGGACACTTGCTACCGCTGCGGCAAGGAGGGCCACAAAGCCTCCTCCTGCCGGGCCGCCACGCCGCACTGCGCGGTGTGTGCCGCCAGTGGCCGCCTGGCAGGCCACGTCACGATGGGGAGGAGGTGCAATCCCCCCCCTAAGCGTGGCAAAGCGCAGGCGCCGACCGGGCCTGCGCCAGCTGTTGCCGCTAACGCCGCCGTTCCTGCGGCGGCAGCGGAGGAGGGTGCGATGTCCGACTAATGCCCAGAGTCGAACATCGCATCCTTCAGGCGAACGCCAACCACTGCAGGACAGCCCAGGATCTGCTGATGCAGACCATGGCTGAGTGGTTGGTGGACTTGGCGGTGGTCGCCGAACCATACTCGGTCCCTGGCCGTTGGCTGGGCGACCGGGATGGCCTAGTGGCGTTGGTGGCGCGGTCTTCCACAGACTCCCCTCCCCTCTCGCTCTTAGAGAGGGGACCGGGATACGTGGCCGCCGCGTGGGGAGAGATAGCGATAGTGGGGGTGTATTTCTCCCCAAACCGCCCTCTCTCGGACTTTGAGGATTTCTTAGAGATCCTCACTGCTGTCGTAGGGAGGGCGGCACCACGCCAGGTCGTGGTGCTCGGCGACCTCAACGCCAAGTCGGCGGCCTGGGGCAACCCGGCCGCTGGTTGTAACGTCCGGGGACGCGCCGTCGAGTTTTGGACGGCCTCGTGCGGTGTGTCCCTCCTCAACAGGGGGACGGTCCACACGTGTGTGCGGCAACAGGGCGGGTCGGTGGTGGACGTCTCGTTCGCCACCCCCGCGCTGGCCGCCCGCGTTGTGAACTGGCGGGTGGAGCTGGTGGAGACCTTGTCGGACCACCGTTACGTGCGGTTCGACATCTCCACACAGCGGGGAGGGGGGACGGCCCGCGCTGGGCAATCTCCCTTCCCGCGGTGGGCGCTCACCCGCCTGGACCGGGAGGCAGCCAGGGAGGCTGCCTTCCTCCAGGACTGGCTGTCGCCTCCCCCTGTCGGGGAGGCCCCGGACGTGGACGCCGCAGCGGTCCGGCTACGAGGGTCCTTGACCGAGGTGTGCAACTCCTGCATGCCTCGGTCTCGCCGTCCGCCTCCCCGTCGTGCCGTATACTGGTGGACGGAGGAGCTGGCGGGGCTCCGGGCCACCTGCGTGGCGGCCCGAAGGGCCTACACGCGGAGCCGGCGGCGCAGCGCCCAGAACCGAGTCCGGGCGGAGGAGGACCGCCTGTACGCCTCTTACCGAGAGGCTACGGTGGCCCTCAAGTCTGCAATGGGCGCTGCGCAGGACTCGGCGAGGGCCGAGATGCTGGAGGGTCTCGACAGGGACCCCTATGGGAGACCGTACAAGGCGGCGCGGAATCAGCTCCGCCCCTATGGTCCCCCACTGTCGGAGACCCTCGAGCCGGCATTGTTGGATGGGGTGGTTCGGTCCCTGTTTCCGGGCAGGACCGACTTCGCCCCACCAACAATGGATCCCCCGCAAGGGGCGGCTCCACCGGAGGCGGAGGTGCCCCCGGTCACGTCGGCGGAATTCTACGCGGGGGTTTTGAGCCTCCGCGCGAAGAAGACCGCCCCCGGGCCGGACGGCGTCCCCGCGCGGGTGGTGGCGATCGCCGCCACCGAAATGGAGGACAGGTTTCGGGACCTCTTCAGCCTGTGTTTTACGGCTGGGAGGTTCCCGAAACTGTGGAAGGAGGGGCAGCTATGCCTCCTCCGAAAGGAGGGTCGCCCGGTGGACTCACCCTCGGCATACCGGCCCATCGTTTTACTCGATGAGGTCGGTAAAATGTTCGAGGGGATTGTCGCCGGGAGACTGGAAAGCCACCTGAGGGGGGTAGGGCCGGATCTGTCGGACGCCCAATTCGGTTTCCGTCGTGGGCGTTCGACGATCGATGCGCTGGCCCTACTCAAGGGCCAGGTGAAGGAGGCGGTGGAGGCGGGAGACGGAGTGCTGGCGGTGTCGTTCGACATTGCCAACGCCTTCAACTCCGTCCCCCACTCGACGATATTGGAGGCACTCCGATATCACGGAGTGCCCCAATACTTGCGGGACCTGCTGGCCAGTTACTTGGAGGGCCGAGAGGTCCTCCTCGTAGACAGGCTGGCCACGGTGAGGCGGTACGGCGCAGAGTCCGGTGTTCCGCAGGGGTCGGTGCTAGGCCCTCCCTTGTGGAACATCGGCTTCGACTGGCTCTTGCGGGGAGCCCTCCTCCCGGGCACGAGTGTCATCTGCTACGCGGATGACACTCTCCTTACTGCCCGGGGGAGGAACTTCGCCGACGCGGCTTGTTTGGCCTCGGCTGGCGGATCCTTGGTGGCAGAGAGGATCCGCCGCCTGGGATTGAGGGTGGCGCTGCACAAAACGGAAGCCGTGTTCTTTCGCGGTCCCCGGCAGCGCTGCCCTCCCGACGGCCACATCGTCGTGGAGGGCGTCCGTATAGGGGTCCAGCCCCGGATGAAATATCTGGGGCTGGTGCTGGACGAGAGGTGGCGCTTCGGCCCGCATTTCAGCGGGCTGTCGACGCGCCTGTTGAAGGCCGCGGACGCCCTCTCATGGCTCCTCCCAAACCTGGGCGGGCCCAAGGCGAAGTGCCGGCGCCTCTATGCCGGCATTTTGCGGAGCATGGCCCTATATGGGGCACCCATCTGGGCGGACTCCCTCCATAGGAGGGAGAACGCTACCGCCATCCGCAGGCCCCAGCGGGCTATTGCACAGCGGGTGGCGAGGGCTTACCGCTCAGTGGGCTTTTCGGCGGCGTGCGCTCTGGCGGGCACCCCTCCATGGGAATTGGAGGCTTGGGTGCTCGCCAGAGTGTACGAGTGGACGGCGCGCAGAAAGGCGCTCGGGGAGCGCCCCATGGGCGAAGAGCGGGAGGCGGTGCGGCGAGAGGCGAAGGACGCCATCGTCCTCCATTGGACGGAGGACCTCGCCAGCGCCGCCTTTGGCCGCCGGACGTTGGATGCGCTCGGTCCGGTCCTGCAGGGCTGGCTCGAGCGGTCTCACGGTTTCCTCTCTTTCCGTCTGGTCCAGGTGTTGTCTGGGCATGGTTGCTTCGGATCACACCTGCACCGGATCGGGAGGGAGGAGACCCCGGCGTGCCACGACTGCGGCGTGGCGGAGGACACGGCGCAGCACACCCTCGAGGTGTGCCCGGCGTGGTCCGGGCTGCGCCGCGGTCTCACCGCGGTGGTCGGACCGGACCTCTCGCTTCCCGGCGTGGTTAACGCCATGCTGGGGAGCGAGGAGGCCTGGTCAGCAGTAGCCTCCTTCTGCGAGGACGTACTCTTGCAGAAGGAGGAGGCGGAGCGGGCGCGGGAGGACGACCCTCTCGCTGCGCCGCTCCGCAGACGGAGAAGGGGGAGAAGGCGTCGTGCCCTCCCTCCTCATGGTGACGGGCGGGCGGCAGGCACGGGGGTGCCTCCGCCCGCATTGCAGCCGTCACCACCGTCGGTCATTCCCGACCCCCCACACCCGTAAGGGTGTGAGGGGTCTTGCCTTGCAATCGTCGGCGGGGGACTGGAAGTAAAGGCTGCGCCGGTTTCCCAGTCCCCCTCCACTCTGACGAAGCGGGAATGCGCTGGGTCGTTTTAGTGGGTATACCGGGTTCGCCCGGGGAGCCCCACATACCCCTCCCGTCCCCCGACGGGAGGGTATGCGTAATGCATTTTTTCCCAGCGTCAAAAAAAAAAAAAAAAAAAAAAAAAAAAAAAAAAAAAAAAAAAAAAGGTTAGGTTAGCGCCAGCGGGAGTTTACTCTCGCTGCGCTGCTCTGCGGGCGGGGGGGGGGAAGGGGCGTTTGCCCTCCCTCCTCACGGTGACGGGCGGGCGACAGGCGCGGGGTTGCCTCCGCCCGCATTGCACCCGTCACCTCCGTCGGTCATTCCCGAACCCCCCCCTCCACGTCCGTGCCGTGAGGACAAGAGGGGGGGTCCGCCTTGTGTGTTCGTCGGCGGGGGACTGGAAGTAAAGGCTGTGCCGGTTTCCCAGTCCCCCTCCACTATGACGAAGCGGGAATGCGCTGGGTCGTTTTAGTGGGTATACCGTGGTGTTTGGCCGCCCGGGGAGTCCCACATACCCCTCCCATCCCCCGACGGGAGGGTATGCGTAATGCATTTTTTCCCAGCGTCAAAAAAAAAAAAAAAAAAAAAAAAAAGGTTAGGTTAGGTTAGGTTGGGGCGCGTGCGCTCTGGCGGGCACCCCTCCATGGGAATTGGAGGCTTGGGTGCTCGCCAGAGTGTACGAGTGGACGGCGCGCCGAAAGGCGCTCGGGGAGCGCCCCATGGGCGAAGAGCGGGAGGCGGTGCGGCGAGAGGCGAAGGACGCCATCGTCCTCCATTGGACGGAGGACCTCGCCAGCGCCGCCTTTGGCCGCCGGACGTTGGATGCGCTCGGTCCGGTCCTGCAGGGCTGGCTCGAGCGGTCCCACGGTTTCCTCTCTTTCCGTCTGGTGCAGGTGTTGTCTGGGCATGGATGCTTCGGATCGCACCTGCACCGGATCGGGAGGGAGGAAACCCCGGCGTGCCACGACTGTGGCGCGGCGGAGGACACGGCGCAGCACACCCTCGAGGAGTGCCCGGCGTGGTCCGAGCTGCGCCGCGGTCTCACCGCGGTGGTCGGACCGGACCTCTCGCTTCCCGGCGTGGTTAACGCCATGCTGGGGAGCGAGGAGGCCTGGTCGGCAGTAGCCTCCTTCTGCGAGGACGTACTCTTGCAGAAGGAGGAGGCGGAGCGGGCGAGGGAGGACGACCCTCTCGCTGCGCCGCTCCGCAGACGGAGAAGGGGGAGAAGGCGTCGTGCCCTCCCTCCTCATGGTGACGGGCGGGCGGCAGGCACGGGGGTGCCTCCGCCTGCATTGCAGCCGTCACCACCGTCGGTCATTCCCGACCCCCCACACCCGTGAGGGTGTGAGGGGTCTTGCCTTGCAATCGTCGGCGGGGGACTGGAAGTAAAGGCTGTGCCGGTTTCCCAGTCCCCCTCCACTCTGACGAAGCGGGAATGCGCTGGGTCGTTTTAGTGGGTATACCGGGTTCGCCCGGGGAGTCCCACATACCCCTCCCGTCCCCCGACGGGAGGGTATGCGTAATGCATTTTTTCCCAGCGTCAAAAAAAAAAAAAAAAAAAAAAAAAAAAAAAGGTTAGGTTGGGGCGGATCTGTATTTATGCTTTCGCGGTTGCACAACGACAAGCTTTGCACATGCTTTGCTTGGTAGCATAGATGCAGGTCTACCTTACTGCCTCCCTCAGAGGCGGTAGGGTGGCGGGGTCTTGAGGGGGAGCGCTACGGTCGTGTAGATCCTCAAGGCAAGTCTGGTGTGTTACCTTCACGTGGTTGCCGCCCTGTTCTTGGTCTAATTCCATAAGAAATAGACGCAACAAAAAACCACCAGGCGCTTTCTGGGGAGGGGCGCGCCGCACGTCGTGTGATGACTCATGCGATGTGCGGTGTGCGTTCCCCTGCGTGCCCTCTGAGCAGTGGGCATAGCAGAGGGCACAGCAGGGGAGTGCCGCGGGGGACTGGGCCTCCCGCTTACCGGCGTGGTCGAGGCCATGCTGGGGAGTGTGGAGAGGAGGCTTGGTCAGCGGAGCGCGCGCGGGAGGACCCTCCCGCTGCGCCGCTCCGCTAGCGGAGAGGGGGGGAAGGGGCGTTTGCCCTCCCCCCTCACGGTGACGGGCGGGCGACAGGCACGGAGGTGCCTCCGCCCGCATTGCACCCGTCACCTTGCGGGCGACTGGGCCTCACGCTTCCCGGCGTGCGTGCGTGAACACCATGCTGGGGGGCGAGAGGCCTGGTCAGCGGTTGCCTCCTTCTGCGATTTCGCAGAAGGAGGAGGCGGAGCGCCAGCGGGAGTGTACTCTCGCTGCGCTGCTCTGCGGGCGGGGGGGGGGAAGGGGCGTTTGCCCTCCCTCCTCACGGTGACGGGCGGGCGACAGGCGCGGGGGTGCCTCCGCCCGCATTGCACCCGTCACCTCCGTCGGTCATTCCCGAACCCCCCCTCCACATCCGTGCCGTGAGGACAAGAGGGGGGTCCGCCTTGTGTGTTCGTCGGCGGGGGACTGGAAGTAAAGGCTGTGCCGGTTTCCCAGTCCCCCTCCACTATGACGAAGCGGGAATGCGCTGGGTCGTTTTAGTGGGTATACCGTGGTGTTTGGCCACCCGGGGAGTCCCACATACCCCTCCCATCCCCCGACGGGAGGGTATGCGTAATGCATTTTTTTTTTTTTTTTTTTTTTTAAAAAAAAAAAAAAAAAGGTTAGGTTAGGTTAGGTTCCCCACCGAGGGTGTCTCCACGTTGTCGTCGTGGTGGGGCTTGCGTGTTTCAGTGATCTTGGAGTTTTCAAATCCCAAGTGAGAGACCGAACTAAGAGAGACACACACACGCCGGAGTCGCTTCAGACTTCTGCGAGGCGATTCACACTCCAAGTCATTGGAGTGTGAATATGGGGAGGCGTTATATCGGACATCGTGCGATGACTCACGGAGCGGGTCTATCGGACGATGTGTGATTCGCGATTTACTCCTCAAGTTTCTCGAGGAGTAGATCAGGGTTGGGATATTCGTCGTGTACCGTGCGATGGCTTACGGAGCGGGCTCATTGGACGGTACGTGATTAGTGATTCACTCCTCGAGATTCTCGGGGAGTGAATCAGGGCTGGGTTGTTTCGTCGTGTATCGTGCGATGGCTCACGGAGCGGGCTCATCGGACGGTACGTGATTAGTGATTCACTCCTCGAAGTTCTCGGGGAGTGAATCAGGGCAGGGTAATTTCGTCGTGTATCGTGCGATAGCTCACGGAGCGGGTTATCGGACGGTACGTGATAAGTGATTCATTCCTCGAAGTTCTCGGGGAGTGAATCAGGGTCGGGGATCTTCCTTGTTCTTGGATCGCGGCTTTCATCGCTCTCTGGTACGTGTCTGGCCATCAGACATGACTATGAGAGTGATGAAATAGTTGAGAAACATGAATAAGGGAGGGGGAGGGAAAATATGAAGAAGTTAGGAGACAGGGACCAAACCCTTCAAAGGAAAACTTTAAAAAAATGAAAAAGACGACTGGAAAAAAAATACCCCAGGGCGGTACCAGCTGCTCCGCAGCTGGAGAATCCGCCACGATCCCTTCGGGATCGTCAAGCCCCTCGTATTCTGGGGAGGGCAACCACCGTCATCCACTTGCCAATGGCAACGAGAGCCGAGGAGGCTCAACGAGATCACGGTCTTTCGAAGACCTGATTTCTTACAAAACACCCGACCGCAAACTGGTTGAGAGTAGTGCGGACACAGTGTCGGACTCCGGCGCTGCGTCACTTAGGACGGGAGCAGTGGCTCCAGTGGAACCACGTGTGGTTCTGCGGAGGGTGAGTGCGGTGTCGCATGTTGAGAACACACCGCAAGCAGTTGCGGTCGCTCCCTCAAAGTTTTGGAGGAAGCGCCCGCGTGCCTGTGGGTCTGACGCGGCTTCAGCGGGTTTGTCCTCTAGCGAGGAGAACCTGCCGGCCCCCAAGGTGCTGGCAGCAAGGAGGGGCCGTGGACGCGGGTCACCTTCCGGAGCGAGCGCTCCGGCAGCGTCCTCCCACAATTCTCGGGGTCGCTTCTTGAAGCACCCCGATACGCCAGAGGCTAGCGGAGTGAGCGACTCCGACGGTGCAATGCAGGTGGAGCAGACTGCATCCTCCACCGCATTAGTGAGCACCAAGGCGGAGCTCAATGCCGCGAAAAGAGAGGGCCGGAAGGCTATCGCGACTGACGAGGTCGCTGAGTTGGCTCGTCGGGCAAGAGAGAGGCGGTTGCAGACCGCCGCAGCTCCTGAGGGCTTGACGGCAGATGCCCTTAGCCGTCAGGTTTTAGATGGCGTGGATGTCGTTTTGAAGGTTGCCACTAAATCTGGCAACCTGAAGGGGACGTTCACGCGGGCCCTAAAAGACGCAGCGGATGGAATCAAGGAGGCGGTGGGCGTCCTCCTTGATCGGACGGCCTCGGAGGAGACGATAAAACTCCGAGAGGAAAATTACCGTCTCCAAACGAAGATGGAGGATCTTCAGAGGGAGGTCAGCGCCCTGAGGGCGGACTTCAGCCGGCAGCAGGGTACGACGACTACGGAGAGTCGTACTCTGCCACAGGACAGGTCTTTGGGGGAAGACCTGTTCAACCGGCTGTTGAGCATAATGACCGCCCGCCTGGATAGCATTGAGCCAAGGCTCAACCCCCCTACTAGCCTTCGTCCGCCGCTGGCGGCAGATAAGCGGAGGAAGGACGCAGAGCCCACTCCAGCAACGGCTGGGCCAACGTGGGCCCAGGTGGCTGAAGCGCCACCTGTGGCAAAAACGCACTCGCAGGCGGCCAAAAGGCCCTCTCAGGCGCCCAAACGGCCCACAGAGGGAGCCAAAAACCCTAAGGTGGGAGCTGTAATGCAGGGGACCGACCAGGCTACCAACGAGGGTGCTTGGAAAACGGCCGAAGGCCGCAAAAAGAGGCGGAAGAAGGGCCGCAAGTCCAAGAACGCACCGGGCTCCAAGGGGCAGGTCCCACGGATCCGCGTCCCTCGCTCCGAGGCTGTAGTGATCACGCTACAGCCCGAAGCCAAGGAGCGAGGCGTCACTTACCAAAAGGTACTGGCGGAAGCAAGGGGCAAGCTCGTCCTCGCCGATTTCGGCACTCCGGAAGGCTTCCGTTTCAAAACGGCAGCCACGGGGGCCAAAATGTTCGAGTTGGCGGGGAATAACAGTGCCGAGAGGGCGGACTCTCTAGCTGCAAAGCTGAGGGACGTCCTCAACCCCGAGGAGGCCCGGGTGTCCAGGCCCATCAAGACGGCTGAGGTTCGCGTCGATGGGCTGGACGACTCAGTGACCCCAGAGGAGGTGGTGGCGGCCATAGCCCGAAACGGCGGATGCCCTCCAGAAAACGTGCGGGCGGGCGACATCCGCATCAATGCTCGCGGGCTCGGCACCATCTGGGTGCGGTGTCCGGTGGCTGCTGCGAAAAAGATTGCCGACGTGGGACGTCTGCTGGTGGGCTGGGTGGCAGCGGGAGTTAAACTCCTGGCACCCAGGGCCATGCAGTGTTACCGGTGCTTGGAAAAAGGGCACGTCCGGGCACTGTGCACTGGCTGTGACCGCAGTGATTTGTGTTATCGTTGCGGTCAGCCCGGCCATAAGGCGTCCCAGTGCTCCGCGGAGCCAAACTGCAGTCTCTGTTCAGCTGCAGGAAAGTCCGCGGGGCACAAAATAGGCGGCAACGCTTGCGGCGCGCCCAGAAAGCGCAGCAAGCGTTGGACCAAGCCGGCGGGGGCCGCAGCCCCTAGCACCTCTTTGGCCGACTCCCGGCCTGAGGTAGGACGAAACGCCGAGGAAATGGAGTGCCAGTGATGGCACACTTCCGTTTCCTCCAGGCGAATATCAACCACTGCACCAGAGCTCAGGATCTCTTGGTCCTGAGCATGGCGGAGTGGTCGATAAGTGTGGCGGTGGTCGCCGAGCCGTACTTTGTCCCGCCCCGGGATAACTGGGCAGGGGATCTGGACGGCCTGGTGGCCATCATCGGCGCGACTCTTGTCGACGTATCCCGGGGTCACGGTTGGGTTGCCGCCCTTGTGAACGGGATCGTCACGATCGGGGCATACTTTTCGCCCAACAGGAGTCTCGCCGATTTCGAGAGCTTCCTTGTCGAGTTGGGCGCCGTCGTCGGCCAGTCTCACCCTCGGCCCATTTTGCTTCTCGGTGATCTGAACGCCAAGTCTGCTGCGTGGGGATCCCCGGTCACAGACCCGAGAGGCGAAGTGCTAGAGGAGTGGGCCATCACGACGGGCCTGGCCGTCTTAAATCGGGGTTCGGTCAACACGTGTGTGCGGCAGCGAGGCGGGTCCATTGTGGACGTATCGTTCGCTAGTCCCGCTGTCGTGCACCGCGTTCGAGATTGGCACGTGGAAGCGGAGGTGGAGACGCTATCGGATCACCGATACATCCGTTTCGACGTCTCCACCCAGACCGCTGGAGGTCGTAGCCAATCGGCCCCCCGAAGAGACGGCCCGCGTTGGGCGCTGAAACGACTCGACAGGGAGGCTCTCGAGGAAGCCACTATCGTCTAAGCCTGGATCCGGGAGTCGGCTACCGTCGGTCCCGTCGACGTCGAACAGGAGGCGCAGTGGTTTAGCGACGCGATGACGCAAATCTGCGACGCGTCTATGCCACGCGTCTCCTCTCTGTCCGCAAGGCGTCGCGTGTACTGGTGGTGCATCGAGGTCGAGCGGCTTCGCGTCGAGTGTGCCGACGCCAGACGACCGTACACGCGATGTCGGAGGAGACGTCTGCGGGATCCCGACGAAGAAGCCGCGCTGTATGAGGTGTACCGCGCGGCGAAGGATGCTCTGTGGCTGGCCATCGGCGAGTCGAAGACGCGCTCCAGAGAGGAGCTGCTGGGGACCCTAGACGGGGATCCGTGGGGGCGCCCTTACCGCACGGTCCGAGGGAAACTTCGGCCGTGGGCCCCTCCGCTAACGGAAGGTCTCGAGCCGCAGTTTCTGGAGCGAGTGGTGTCGACGGTTCGATGGTCGTCAGCGCAGAGTCCTGGGACGCAGTGATATCTTTCTGCGAAACTGTCATGTCGCAGAAGGAAGCTGCGGAAAGGGAGAGGGAGATGACGAGTTCCCTCCCATCCCGCAGCAGGCGCACCGGGCGTCGGCAGAGGGCAGACAACGCTCTCTTCCGGCCCCCCTAAATAGGTCCAGGGGTGACGGATTCGGGGACATCCGTCGCCCCCTATCACACTGGACCAGAGACGGCGGCGCGTCGTGTTCCACGCGCGCCTCTCATTGACGTAACGGGGGGAGTTTCACCTCACTCCCCCCCGAGACGAGGCCCGCAGGTCAAGCGGGCCGGCACTAGTCTGGGGCAGCGGAAGTCGCATTAGATCCCGTTGCCCCCCGACGCAAGTGTGCGAGGGAACACCGGTGTGGTTTTAGTCAGTACGAGTCTGACAGACCCCTCCGCTCTCCCCAGGGCGGAGGACATCCATAGAGGATTTCCACATCGAGAACAAAAAAAAAAAAAAAAAAAAGGTTAGGTTAGGTTAGGTTAGGTTAGGTTAGGTTGGGGGGGGGGGGGGCGGATCTGTATTTATGCTTTCGCGGTTGCACAACGACAAGCTTTGCTTGGTAGCATAGATGCAGGTCTACCTTACTGCCTCCCTCAGAGGCGGTAGGGTGGCGGGGTCTTGAGGGGGAGCGCTACGGTCGTGTAGATCCTCAAGGCAAGTCTGGTGTGTTACCTTCACGTGGTTGCCGCCCTGTTCTTGGTCTAATTCCATAAGAAATAGACGCAACAAAAAACCACCAGGCGCTTTCTGGGGAGGGGCGCACCGCACGTCGTGTGATGACTCATGCGATGTGCGGTGTGCGTTCCCCTGCGTGCCCTCTGAGCAGCGGGCATAGCAGAGGGCACAGCAGGGGAGTGCCGCGGGGGACTGGGCCTCCCGCTTCCCGGCGTGGTCGAGGCCATGCTGGGGAGTGTGGAGAGGAGGCCTGGTCAGCGGAGCGCGCGCGGGAGGTCCCTCTCGTTGCGCCGCTCCGCTAGCGGAGAGGGGGGGAAGGGGCATTTGCCCTCCCTCCTCACGGTGACGGGCGGGCGACAGGCACGGAGGTGCCTCTGCCCGCATTGCACCCGTCACCTTGCGGGCGACTGGGCCTCACGCTTCCCGGCGTGCGTGCGTGAACACCGTGCTGGGGGGCGACAGGCCTGGTCAGCGGTTGCCTCCATCTGCGATTTCGCAGAAGGAGGAGGCGGAGCGCCAGCGGGAGTTTACTCTCGCTGCGCTGCTCTGCGGGCGGGGGGGGGGGAAGGGGCGTTTGCTCTCCCTCCTCACGGTGACGGGCGGGCGACAGGCGCGGGGGTGCCTCCGCCCGCATTGCACCCGTCACCTCCGTCGGTCATTCCCGAACCCCCCCTCCACGTCCGTGCCGTGAGGACAAGAGGGGGGTCCGCCTTGTGTGTTCGTCGGCGGGGGACTGGAAGTAAAGGCTGTGCCGGTTTCCCAGTCCCCCTCCACTATGACGAAGCGGGAATGCGCTGGGTCGTTTTAGTGGGTATACCGTGGTGTTTGGCCGCCCGGGGAGTCCCACATACCCCTCCCATCCCCCGACGGGAGGGTATGCGTAATGCATTTTTTCCCAGCGTCAAAAAAAAAAAAAAAAAAAAAAAAAAAAAAAAAAAGGTTGGGGGGGGGCGGATCTGTATTTATGCTTTCGCGGTTGCACAACGACAAGCTTTGCACATGCTTTGCTTGGTAGCATAGATGCAGGTCTACCTTACTGCCTCCCTCAGAGGCGGTAGGGTGGCGGGGTCTTGAGGGGGAGCGCTACGGTCGTGTAGATCCTCAAGGCAAGTCTGGTGTGTTACCTTCACGTGGTTGCCGCCCTGTTCTTGGTCTAATTCCATAAGAAATAGACGCAACAAAAAACCACCAGGCGCTTTCTGGGGAGGGGCGCACCGCACGTCGTGTGATGACTCATGCGATGTGCGGTGTGCGTTCCCCTGCGTGCCCTCTGAGCAGCGGGCATAGCGGAGGGCACAGCAGGGGAGTGCCGCGGGGGACTGGGCCTCCCGCTTCCCGGCGTGGTCGAGGCCATGCTGGGGAGTGTGGAGAGGAGGCCTGGTCAGCGGAGCGCGCGCGGGAGGACCCTCCCGCTGCGCCGCTCCGCTAGCGGAGAGGGGGGGAAGGGGCGTTTGCCCTCCCCCCTCACGGTGACGGGCGGGCGACAGGCACGGAGGTGCCTTCGCTCGCATTGCACCCGTCACCTCGCGGGCGACTGGGCCTCCCGCTTCCCGGCGTGCGTGCCACGGAACACCATGCTGGGGAGCGAGGAGGCCTGGTCAGCGGTTGCCTCCTTCTGCGGTTTCGCAGAAGGAGGAGGCGGAGCGCCAGCGGGAGTTTACTCTCGCTGCGCTGCTCTGCGGGCGGGGGGGGGGGAAGGGGCGTTTGCCCTCCCTCCTCACGGTGACGGGCGGGCGACAGGCGCGGGGGTGCCTCCGCCCGCATTGCACCCGTCACCTCCGTCGGTCATTCCCGAACCCCCCCTCCACGTCCGTGCCGTGAGGACAAGAGGGGGTCAGCCTTGTGTGTTCGTCGGCGGGGGACTGGAAGTAAAGGCTGTGCCGGTTTCCCAGTCCCCCTCCACTATGACGAAGCGGGAATGCGCTGGGTCGTTTTAGTGGGTATACCGTGGTGTTTGGCCGCCCGGGGAGTCCCACATACCCCTCCCATCCCCCGACGGGAGGGTATGCGTAATGCATTTTTTCCCAGCGTCAAAAAAAAAAAAAAAAAAAAAAAAAAAAAAAAAGGTTAGGTTGGGGGACCACCCCACAGTGCTTGCGTCCACGTCGCGTCCCCTGGAAACGACCCAGTTCTGACCACCGTAACGGAGTGGCAGACTGGGCTCGGCCAAAGTGCACTGTGATCTCGTAGCGTATTTTATTTTATTTGCCGTGTTACCTACGAACCTGCGGAGGCTATGCCTACACCTGCGCGGGACGCCTGCGGGCGGTTCAAAAAAGGCCCTTCTCAGGGCCAACCAAAGGGCCCTTCTCAGGGCCAACCCAAAGGCCCTTCTCAGGGCCACTCCGACGCTTCGGAGTCAGAAGCTAGCCGCGCGCCGTCTGCGGCTAGCTTCTTTGGAAGGGCGGACGAGACGCTGGACTCCGACGATATCGAGTCGGTAATAAGTGTCTCGGACGCGGGTGACTCTCGGTCACGGAAGCGGGCCTCCATGAGGGATGGATCCGAGGGCTCTTCGACCTCGGGATCAGGAAGGAAGTCAAAGGCCAAAAAGCCGATGACAGCCGCGGACACCCACGTCGTTGGTCTCGCGGACGCCCAACGCCAGTTAGACCTGGCTCGGCGGGCGAAGCTCCAGCTAGACCTGGAGGAGCGGGTTGCTGCCAAGGAGCAACGGGCGCGCGTTACCCGGGCCAAGTCCGGGTACGGCGCGTCCTGCGTTCTGTACGCGGACCACTCCCTGGTCGAGCTGGAGCGAATGGCGGAGGAGGACGAAGAGGAGATACTGGAGGTCGCCTCTAAGTCCTCCAACCTAAAAGGGACCTTCCAGAAGGCCCTTAAATGCAGGGCCGCAAGCATGCGCGGCATCGTACAGGAGTTGGTCCAGCGCAAGGCCAACGACGAAACGCGGCAACTGCAGGCGAGAATAGATCGCCTGCAATCGGAGGTCAGCCAGCTTCATCAGAAGTTGGCTGACGCCACGGCGCGGCCAATCCAGGCCGAATCAAGCCCTGCGGTAGAAGGCCCCACCTCCAACCTTGAGGATATCATCCGCAAGGTCGTAATGGAGGAGAGGGCCTTCACAAGAGCCTGCATAGCAGGCATTGAGGACCGGCTCTTGCCGGAGCAACGCCTCCGACCACCGCTTGCGGCTGATAAGAGGCAGAGCGAGCCGGGGCCGTCCTCCCAGGAGGAAGACGCACTTCTCCCTGCCACCACCCCGTCCAACCAGCCAGAGTGGACAGAGGTGGTCCGCAGGGGGAAGGGCAAGGCTAAGAAGGCGGCGACGGCAGTCCCTGCCGTCCCCACCACTTCCCCTCCCAGCCAGTCGCGGACGACCGACAGGGAAAAGGGAAAGGGGAAACGGAGGCTCGTCCCTCCAAAAACCGCAGCCGTCGTGGTGACGCTCACCGCGGAGGCTGCGGAGAGAGGGGAGACGTACGCGTCCATTTTGGTGCGGGCGCGTGCCAATGCCGATCCCATCCAACTAGGGATCGGTAAAGTCTCTTGCCGACGGACCCAAGCCGGGGCTCGAATTTTTGAGTTCCCGGGGGCAGAAGGCAGCGCACATGCGGACCTCTTTGCAGCCAAGCTGCAAGAGGTCATCGCGGATGCGGCCAAGGTGGCCCGACCGGTGAAGTCGGCGGCCATAGAGGTGACCGACCTGGACGACTCGGTCACCAAAGAGGAGGTGGTGGCGGCGGTCGCAGCAATGGGGCGCTGTGCCGTCGCAGCGGTGCAAGGCCGGGACATAAGGCCCGGCCGCGGCGGCATGGGCACCATTCGCCTCGAGTGCCCAGTCGCCGCTGCCAAAGCCGTCCTTGCCAAAGGACGGCTTACCGTCGGATTCAGCTCGGGTGCAGTCCGGGCACTTGTACAACAGCCTCTTCGCTGCTACAAGTGCTTCGGTATCGGACACACGCGGGCCCTTTGTCCGTCCACGGTTGACAGGACAGACACTTGCTACCGCTGCGGCAAGGAGGGCCACAAATCCGCCTCCTGCAAGGTCACCAAGCCACACTGCGCAGTGTGTGCCGCCAGTGGGCGCCCGGCGGGCCACGTGATGAAGGGGAGGAAATGCAATCCTCCCCGTAAGCTGGGCAAAGCGCAGGCACCGATCGGGCCTGTCGCTAGCGTCGTCGTTCCCGAAATAGGAACTGCGGCGGCTGCAGAGGGGGGAGCGATGTCCGATTGATGGATAGGGTCGCATCCTTCGAGTGAACACCAACCACTGCGGGGCAGCCCAGGATCTGCTGCTGCAGAACATGGGTGAGTGGTTGGTGGACATGGCGGTGGCTGCCGAGCCTTACTCGGTCCCTGGCCGAAGGCTGGGCGATCGGGACGGCTTGGTAGCGCTGGAGTTGCGGTCTTCCACAGACTCCCTTCCCCTCTCTCTTTTAGAGAGGGGACCGGGATACGTGGCCGCCGCGTGGGGAGATATAGCCCTCTCTCGGTCTCTTTCTCCCCAAACCACCCTCTATCGGACGTCGAGGAGGTCCTCCCTCCTCATGGTGGTGATAGGCGGGCGACAGGTGCGGGGGCGCCTTCGCCCGCATTGCACTCTTCACCACCTATGTCGGTCATTCCTGAGCCCCTCCCCTCGGGAAGGGTGTGAGGGGTCCACCGCAAGGCGGGCAGTCGTCGGCGGAGGACTGGACGTAAAGGCTCTGCCGGTTTCCCAGTCCTCCTCCATTCTGACGAAGCGGGAGTATCGCTGGGTTCTTTTAGTGGGTATACCGGGTCAGCCCGGGGAGTCCCACATACCCCTCCCATCCCCCGACGGGAGGGTATGCGTAATGCATTTTTTCCCAGCGTCAACAAAAAAAAAAAAAAAAAAAAAAAAAAAAAAAAAAAGGTTAGGTTAGGTTGCGCTGGGGCGGATCTGTATTTATGCTTTCGCGGTTGCACAACGACAAGCTTTGCTTGGTAGCATAGATGCAGGTCTACCTTACTGCCTCCCTCAGAGGCGGTAGGGTGGCGGGGTCTTGAGGGGGAGCGCTACGGTCGTGTAGATCCTCAAGGCAAGTCTGGTGTGTTACCTTCACGTGGTTGCCGCCCTGTTCTTGGTCTAATTCCATAAGAAATAGACGCAACAAAAAACCACCAGGCGCTTTCTGGGGAGGGGCGCACCGCACGTCGTGTGATGACTCATGCGATGTGCGGTGTGCGTTCCCCTGCGTGCCCTCTGAGCAGCGGGCATAGCGGAGGGCACAGCAGGGGAGTGCCGCGGGGGGCTGGGCCTCTCGCTTCCCGGCGTGGTCGAGGCCATGCTGGGGAGTGTGGAGAGGAGGCCTGGTCAGCGGAGCGCGCGCGGGAGGTCCCTCTCGTTGCGCCGCTCCGCTAGCGGAGAGGGGGGGAAGGGGCATTTGCCCTCCCTCCTCACGGTGACGGGCGGGCGACAGGCACGGAGGTGCCTCCGCCCGCATTGCACCCGTCACCTTGCGGGCGACTGGGCCTCACGCTTCCCGGCATGCGTGCGTGAACACCGTGCTGGGGGGCGAGAGGCCTGGTCAGCGGTTGCCTCTTTCTGCGATTTCGCGGAAGGAGGAGGCGGAGCGCCAGCGGGAGTTTACTCTCGCTGCGCTGCTCTGCGGGCGGGGGGGGGGAAGGGGCGTTTGCCCTCCCTCCTCACGGTGACGGGCGGGCGACAGGCGCGGGGGTGCCTCCGCCCGCATTGCACCCGTCACCTCCGTCGGTCATTCCCGAACCCCCCCTCCACGTCCGTGCCGTGAGGACAAGAGGGGGGTCCGCCTTGTGTGTTCGTCGGCGGGGGACTGGAAGTAAAGGCTGTGCCGGTTTCCCAGTCCCCCTCCACTATGACGAAGCGGGAATGCGCTGGGTCGTTTTAGTGGGTATACCGTGGTGTTTGGCCGCCCGGGGAGTCCCACATACCCCTCCCATCCCCCGACGGGAGGGTATGCGTAATGCATTTTTTCCCAGCGTCAAAAAAAAAAAAAAAAAAAAAAAAAAAAAAAAAGGTTAGGTTGCGCTCGAGGACCGGGGCGGATCTGTATTTATGCTTTTGCGGTTGCACAACGACAAGCTTTGCGCATGCTTTGCTTGGTAGCATAGATGCAGGTCTACCTTACTGCCTCCCTCAGAGGCGGTAGGGTGGCGGGGTCTTGAGGGGGAGCGCTACGGTCGTGTAGATCCTCAAGGCAAGTCTGGTGTGTTACCTTCACGTGGTTGCCGCCCTGTTCTTGGTCTAATTCCATAAGAAATAGACGCAACAAAAAACCACCAGGCGCTTTCTGGGGAGGGGCGCACCGCACGTCGTGTGATGACTCATGCGATGTGCGGTGTGCGTTCCCCTGCGTGCCCTCTGAGCAGCGGGCATAGCGGAGGGCACAGCAGGGGAGTGCCGCGGGGGGCTGGGCCTCTCGCTTCCCGGCGTGGTCGAGGCCATGCTGGGGAGTGTGGAGAGGAGGCCTGGTCAGCGGAGCGCGCGCGGGAGGTCCCTCTCGTTGCGCCGCTCCGCTAGCGGAGAGGGGGGGAAGGGGCATTTGCCCTCCCTCCTCACGGTGACGGGCGGGCGACAGGCACGGAGGTGCCTCCGCCCGCATTGCACCCGTCACCTTGCGGGCGACTGGGCCTCACGCTTCCCGGCATGCGTGCGTGAACACCGTGCTGGGGGGCGAGAGGCCTGGTCAGCGGTTGCCTCTTTCTGCGATTTCGCGGAAGGAGGAGGCGGAGCGCCAGCGGGAGTTTACTCTCGCTGCGCTGCTCTGCGGGCGGGGGGGGGGAAGGGGCGTTTGCCCTCCCTCCTCACGGTGACGGGCGGGCGACAGGCGCGGGGGTGCCTCCGCCCGCATTGCACCCGTCACCTCCGTCGGTCATTCCCGAACCCCCCCTCCACGTCCGTGCCGTGAGGACAAGAGGGGGGTCCGCCTTGTGTGTTCGTCGGCGGGGGACTGGAAGTAAAGGCTGTGCCGGTTTCCCAGTCCCCCTCCACTATGACGAAGCGGGAATGCGCTGGGTCGTTTTAGTGGGTATACCGTGGTGTTTGGCCGCCCGGGGAGTCCCACATACCCCTCCCATCCCCCGACGGGAGGGTATGCGTAATGCATTTTTTTCCCAGCGTCAAAAAAAAAAAAAAAAAAAAAAAAAAAAAAAAAAAAAAAAAGGTTAGGTTGCGCTGGGGCGGATCTGTATTTATGCTTTCGCGGTTGCACAACGACAAGCTTTGCTTGGTAGCATAGATGCAGGTCTACCTTACTGCCTCCCTCAGAGGCGGTAGGGTGGCGGGGTCTTGAGGGGGAGCGCTACGGTCGTGTAGATCCTCAAGGCAAGTCTGGTGTGTTACCTTCACGTGGTTGCCGCCCTGTTCTTGGTCTAATTCCATAAGAAATAGACGCAACAAAAAACCACCAGGCGCTTTCTGGGGAGGGGCGCACCGCACGTCGTGTGATGACTCATGCGATGTGCGGTGTGCGTTCCCCTGCGTGCCCTCTGAGCAGCGGGCATAGCGGAGGGCACAGCAGGGGAGTGCCGCGGGGGGCTGGGCCTCTCGCTTCCCGGCGTGGTCGAGGCCATGCTGGGGAGTGTGGAGAGGAGGCCTGGTCAGCGGAGCGCGCGCGGGAGGACCCTCCCGCTGCGCCGCTCCGCTAGCGGAGAGGGAGGGAAGGGGCGTTTGCCCTCCCCCCTCACGGTGACGGGCGGGCGACAGGCACGGAGGTGCCTTCGCTCGCATTGCACCCGTCACCTCGCGGGCGACTGGGCCTCCCGCTTCCCGGCGTGCGTGCCACGGAACACCATGCTGGGGAGCGAGGAGGCCTGGTCAGCGGTTGCCTCCTTCTGCGATTTCGCAGAAGGAGGAGGCGGAGCGCCAGCGGGAGTTTACTCTCGCTGCGCTGCTCTGCGGGCGGGGGGGGGGAAGGGGCGTTTGCCCTCCCTCCTCACGGTGACGGGCGGGCGACAGGCGCGGGGGTGCCTACGCCCGCATTGCACCCGTCACCTCCGTCGGTCATTCCCGAACCCCCCCTCCACGTCCGTGCCGTGAGGACAAGAGGGGGGTCCGCCTTGTGTGTTCGTCGGCGGGGGACTGGAAGTAAAGGCTGTGCCGGTTTCCCAGTCCCCCTCCACTATGACGAAGCGGGAATGCGCTGGGTCGTTTTAGTGGGTATACCGTGGTGTTTGGCCGCCCGGGGAGTCCCACATACCCCTCCCATCCCCCGACGGGAGGGTATGCGTAATGCATTTTTTCCCAGCGTCAAAAAAAAAAAAAAAAAAAAAAAAAAAAAAAAAAGGTTAGGTTGCGCTCGAGGACCGGGGCGGATCTGTATTTATGCTTTTGCGGTTGCACAACGACAAGCTTTGCGCATGCTTTGCTTGGTAGCATAGATGCAGGTCTACCTTACTGCCTCCCTCAGAGGCGGTAGGGTGGCGGGGTCTTGAGGGGGAGCGCTACGGTCGTGTAGATCCTCAAGGCAAGTCTGGTGTGTTACCTTCACGTGGTTGCCGCCCTGTTCTTGGTCTAATTCCATAAGAAATAGACGCAACAAAAAACCACCAGGCGCTTTCTGGGGAGGGGCGCACCGCACGTCGTGTGATGACTCACGGAGCGGGTCTATCGGACGATGTGTGATTCGCGATTCACTCTTCAAGTTCCTCGAGGAGTGGATCAGGGTCGGGATATTTCATCGTGTACCGTGCGATGGCTCACGGAGCGGGCTCATCGGACGGTACGTGATTAGTAGTTCACTCCTCGAGGCTCTCGGGGAGTGAATCAGGGTCGGGTTATTTCGTCGTGTATCGTGCAATGGCTCACGGAGCGGGCTCATCGGACGATACGTGATTAGTGATTCACTCCTCGAAGCTCTCGGGGAGTGAATCAGAGCTGGGTTATTTTGTCGGGTACCGTGCGATGGCTCACGGAGCGGGTTATCGGACGGTACGTGATTAGTGGTTCACTCCTCGAGACTCTCGGGGAGTGAATCCGGGTTGGGTTATTTCGTCGTATATCGTGCGATGGCTCACGGAGCGAGCTTATCGGACGATATATGATTAGTGATTCTCTCCTCGGGGTCCCCGGGGAGTGAATCAGGGTTGGGATAGTATGTCTTGTGCATGCCACGTTACGGTCGTTGCGGGGTATGTACAGGGATATTGGCATTCGTCGCTCTCAAGTACGCGTCTGGCCATCAGACGTGACTGTGAGAGCGACAGAATAGTCATAGGGACAACAAAACAAAAAAAAAAAAAAAAAGGGAAGAAAGGAGACAGGGACCATACCCTTCAAAGGACGAATTTAAAATGAAAAAGACGCTTTGTAAAGAAGTACCCCAGGGCGGTACCAGCTGCTCAGCAGCTGGAGAATCCGCCACGATCCCTTCGGGGTCGTCAAGCCCACCGTATTCTGGGGAGGGCAACAAACGTTTTCCGCTTGCCGATGGCAACAAGAGCCGAGGAGGCTCCTCGAGATCTAGGTCGTTTGAAGACCTGATCTCTTTTAGTTTTGGGTCACCCGACCGAGAGCCGGGTGAGCACCGCGCGGCGGACGCAGTGTCGGACTCTGGCACTGCGTCAATGAAGACGAGAGCAGAGGCTCTGGCAGAGCCACGCGTGCTTCTGCAGAGGGTGAGTGTGTTGTCGGGGGTCGACGACACACCGCAAACAATTGCGGCATCTCCCTCCAAGTTTTGGGGGAAACGGCCGCGTGCTTGTGAGTCGGACGTGGGTTCGGTGGGTTTGTCCTCTAGTGAGGAGAACCTGCCGGCCCCC
Organism: Lycophotia porphyrea; assembly: GCA_950005105.1. Taxonomy (NCBI): domain Eukaryota; kingdom Metazoa; phylum Arthropoda; class Insecta; order Lepidoptera; family Noctuidae; genus Lycophotia; species Lycophotia porphyrea. The sequence continues at coordinate 16,001,219 of OX465406.1, forward strand.
AAGGTGGCGACAGCCAGGCGGGGCCGAGGACGTGGGATACCTTCGGGAGCGAGCGCTCTGGCAGCGCCACGTAACCCCCGGGGTCGCTTCCTAAAGCACCCCAATACGTCAGAGGCCAGCGGAGTTAGCGACTCCGACGCGCCAATGCAGATGGAGCAGGCTGAAATCGCCACCACAGTGCTTGCATGCCAAATGGCCGTCAACGCGACTGTGGCGAGTGCGGAGACGCCTGCCAGCGTTGACGTTCCTCTGATGGGGCAGAGTTCTTCCGCCTCAGCAGAGGAACTTGAAAAAATAGCCCTACTGGACATCGAGGTGGTTTTGGATACCACTCGAAAGTCCAAAAACTTAAAGGGCACGAGTCAGCGGGCCATCCGAGAAGCAGCAGAGCGGGTCAGGCTGGCCATAGAGGGGCTCGCCAGCAGGAGCTCCAGTGAGGAGACCCGAAGGCTTCACCTGATGAACGACCGACTGCGGAAGGAGGTTGAGGCACTCCGTCAGGAGATGTTGGCTCTTCGGGAAGAAGTCGTGGGTCTTCGGGTGCGGACGGAAGATCCGCCGCAGCCGGAACCCGCAGGTTCCAGGGGTACTTCTGCTCCGGAGAAGTCGCTCCCGCAGGGGCTACCTATAAGCGAGATGCAGACGCATGCCATCGTTACCCAGATCGGAAAAATGATGGATGCCCGGTTTGCTGGCATCGAGGATCGCCTCCTACCAGCGAAGACCATTCGTCCACCCCTGGCAGCGGATCGCAGGAGTGCGGCTGCTACTAGCAGCGCTGGCGGCACAGCGAACAGGCTGACACAGCCTTCTGTGGCTCCTCAGATGCCTTCTCGAATGCCTGAGACGCAGAGGGGAGCTCCGCCGAGTGCATCCGTTCCAACAGCTACCACGCGGGCCCCCGATGCAGACCCATCGGCGTCTGCCAGTGAGGGCTGGCAGACCGTAAGGAGGAAAAAGAACAAGAAGAAAAAGAAGAATGAGGGTTCTTCTCCTTCGATGCCCCAAAAAACCTCTCAGGGAAACCAGTCTTCCGGGCCCAAGAAGGGCAAGAGCACAAAACGAGGGCTTCGTGCGCCCCGGTCCGCTGCGGTAGTTTTGACCCTGCAGCCTGAGGCAGCGGAAAGAGGCGTCACGTACGCGGCCGTCCTGACTAAGGCCAGACAAGCCGTGAATCTGGAGGAGCTTGGCATAACAGATGTCAGGTTCCGACAGGCCTTAACCGGGGCCCGCATGCTGGAGTTCCCAGGGGCCGAAGGCACCGTGGGGGCAGACCGCGTCGCTGAGAAACTGCGAGCGATCTTTGCAGAGGAGGTCAAGGTCTCGAGGCCGACTAAGTGCGCTGAACTGCGCATCTCGGGCCTTGACGACTCCGTGACTGCGGAAGACGTGCAAGACGCGATCGCACGGAAGACTGGCTGCTCTCCGGACGCGGTCCGAGTCGGCCCAATCCGCCCTGGCCCGGGGGGCGCCAGCTCGGTCTGGACCCAGTGCCCCATCGCTGTGGCCAAACACCTGGCTGACGCTGGTCGGCTTATGGTGTGTTGGAGCTCTGCTAGGGTCGTGGTTCTGGACGCTCGGCCCCTGAGGTGCTACAGGTGCTGGGGGTCGGGACACGTATGCCGGAAGTGTGACTCTGACGTCGACCTTAGTGGACACTGCTTCCGCTGCGGTAAGCCGGGGCATCTGGCGTCCGCGTGCTCTGCCGACCCACACTGCTTACTGTGCGCGGCAGCGGGACGACCGGCTGGCCACATCGCTGGTAGAAAGAACTGCAAGCCGCCAGTTCGTCCTAGAAGGGATGGTCTGACTACTCAGGTCTCGACCGCTTCCGGCGCGGTGCGATTGGAAGAGCCGTCGCAGGGGGCGATAATGATAACGGACTAATTATGGACCCGGTCCGTTCTCATTCTCTCCTCCAGGCGAACCTGAACCACTGCGCCGGTGCGCAGGACTTGGTTCTCCAAACCATGGCGGAGCGGTCTATTGGTGTGGCTGTAGTGGCGGAGCCGTATTTCATCCCAGCTCGGCCTGACTGGGTAGGTGACATGGACGGCTCTGTAGCTATTATCAGCTCCTCGGCGCCATTAACCGTCAGAGAGAGGAGTCGAGGATTTGTTGCAGCCACCTGGGGGGACATAATTCTCTTTGGAGTTTATTTCTCCCCAAATAGGAGCCTAGCGGAGTTCGAGGACTTCCTGGACCGCCTGGGGACCTCGGTTCGGCGAATGATGCCGTCCCATGCCATCGTCATGGGGGACTTCAACGCGAAATCCACCGCGTGGGGGTCCCCCGGGACGGACGTCAGAGGGGAGGCGGTCGAGGAATGGGCGATGGCTGCGGGCCTCTGTCTTTTAAACAGGGGCTCCGTTAACACGTGCGTCCGGCAGCAGGGGGGGTCAATAGTGGACCTCTCGTTCGCTACCCCTGCTGTCGCCGCAAGGGTTCAGGATTGGCGGGTCCTTGAGAGTGTGGAGACTCTATCGGATCACCTGTACATCTGTATGGATATCTCCACCTCCTCGGGCCCAGCAGTGTCTCCACGATCTGACGCTCGACAGTTCCCAAGGTGGGCGGTGAAGCGGCTTGACGGGGACCTCCTAGAGGAAGCAGCCATTGTCCAGGCTTGGCTGTCCTCACCGCCTGCTGCAGAGGGTGTCGATGTCGGGGCTGACTGCTTTCGCCACGCCATGACGGCTGTGTGCGATGCAGCCATGCCTCGCTCCCGAAGGCAACCTCCAAAGCGGGCGGTCTACTGGTGGTCCCAGGAGATAGCGGACCTCCGCGCGGCCTGTACAATTGCCCGGAGGATCTACTCACAAGTTCGAAGGTTACGCCGCCGCGACGAAGAGCTGGAAATCCTTCAGTCCCAACTGCATCAGTCATACCGCAATGCTCGGGGGGATCTGCAGTTGGCGATCTGTCAAGGTAAGGAGCAGTCGAGAGCTGAGGCACTGGAGGATCTGAACCGTGATCCATGGGGACGCCCATACCGTGCGGCGCGGAAGAAACTCCGCACTCGAGGCCCCCCACTGACGGAAACCCTCCAGCCTCAGTTTCTCGCAAGGGTCGTGGAGACACTCTTCCCGGACCAGGCGGATCACCCTTCCCCGAATATGGCCGAAGCGGAGGCTGACCAAGATGCGGAGGTGGAGACTCCCCCAATATCGGACGCGGAGATGGAGTCGGCAATTCTGCGGGCGCGGTCGAAAAGAACTGCCCCTGGACCGGACGGTGTGCCTGCAAGGGTGCTGGCCCTGGCTCTTGAAGCGGCCCTGGAAGATAGGCTTAGGGAGCTGTTTGATGCCTGTCTGACCTCGAGACGGTTCCCTAAGGCCTGGAAGGAGGGTCAACTGGTGCTGCTGCAGAAGGCCGGTCGCCCAACAGAGTCTCCATCGGCGTACAGGCCGATTGTCTTGCTGGACGAGGCGGGGAAGATGCTAGAGAAGATTCTCGCTACCCGCATCGTCCGGCACTTAGAAGCAGTTGGCCCGAACTTGTCGGACGCCCAGTTCGGTTTCCGGGCAGGGCGTTCGACAGTAGATGCCATCTTGCGCCTCAAGACCGAAGCGAAGGATGCAGTTGTTCAAGGCGGGGTGTTGTTGGCGGTGTCTTTAGACATCGCCAACGCTTTCAACACTCTGCCCTTCAGCTGCATCGAGGAGGCGCTCCGCTACCATCAGGTGCCCGTCTACCTGAGGCAGCTGGTAGCAGACTACCTGCAGAGGCGGTTCGTCTGCTACGAGGGACGCGACGGCCAAGTCATGCGCAGGGCCATCGCGTGCGGTGTTCCACAGGGGTCGGTTCTGGGTCCACTCCTGTGGAACATTGGCTACGACTGGGCCTTGCGCTGTTTACTCTCCCCCGGGCAGGGCGTCATTTGCTACGCTGATGACACTCTCGTCACGGCCCGGGGAGCGAGCTACGAAGAAGCGGCACGTTCCGCCGTCGAGGGCGCGTCCCTCGTCGTGGACCGAATCGAGGCACTGGGCCTCAAGGTTGCGCTCGAGAAGACGGAGGCCCTGGTATTTCATGCACCCCGACGCCGGCCACCGGCTGAAGCACACCTCACTATTGGTGGTGCAACAATAGCGGTACGGGCAAGGATGAAATACTTGGGCCTGGTTTTGGACCGGAGGTGGAACTTTGGCGAGCACTTTGCTCAGCTTGCACCGAAGCTAATCGGCACGGCGTCCGCCCTCAGCCGGCTATTGCCGAACTTGGGCGGACCGAACATGGTTTGCCGACGGCTGTACACGGGGGTGGTTCGCTCGATGGCGCTCTACGGGGCTCCGGTGTGGGCGGAGTCCCTGTCTTCCCAAAACAAAGCTCTTCTGCGAAGGCCGCAAAGAGTAATGGCAGTCAGGGTCATACGCGGATACCGCACCGTATCTGCGGAAGCGGCATGCGCCCTTGCGGGCACACCCCCGTGGGATCTAGAGGCGCAAGTGCTCGCCGAAGTCTATTGGCGTGGCGCAGACCTGCAGGCGGAGAGTGGCAGACGCCCGCCACCTGAGCTGATCACGAGGTGGCGTAGGGAGGCCCAATCCCAGACCCTGCGGATTTGGAGGGAGAGGTTGGAGACGCCCACTGCAGGTCACTGGACCGTGGGGGCTATCCAGCCGATCCTGGACGAGTGGGTACGGAGGCGACACGGGACGTTGTCCTTCCGTCTGGTGCAGGTATTGTCAGGGCATGGCTGCTTTGGCAAATACCTGCACAAAGTGGCTAGACGGGAGGCGACTCCCGTGTGTCACCATTGCGACTGCAGCGAGGACACGGCGCTTCACACCCTCGAGCATTGTCCTGCTTGGGAAGTGCAGCGCCGTGCTCTCGCAGCAGCAATCGGGGCAGACCTCTCCTTGCCAACTGTGGCCAAGGCCATGGTCGACGGCAGGGAGGCATGGGATGCGGTGGCATCCTTCTGTGAGGACGTCATTTCGCAGAAGGAGGCGGCGGAGCGCGTCAGGGAGGAAGACTCCCTCGCTGACGCGATTCGCCGCAGGAGGACAGGGCGGCGGAGGAGGCGCCATGGCGACCTGATGCCGCCGTAGGAGGTGCCAGCGGGCGATAGATCGGGGAATCTATCGTCGTCGCTTTGCACGGCCCTCACGAGTGGTGGCGATGTCTCAGGTGAGCCCGGACATCGCCAAAGGAGTTTGGTGCCCAGAGGCGGGCTGCGCTGGATGGGTCGCGAACGTCATGCGTAGCAGTTCTCGTGGCCCATCCACAAAGGCGAAAGTAGGCTCACGGCGGTGTTTTTTAGTGGGTGCAAGCCCCACATAACCAAACCATCTCCCCGGACGGTGCGGTATGCGTTAGGCATTTTTCAACGCTTAAAAAAAAAAAAAAAAAAAAAAAAAAAAAAAAAAAAAAAAAGGTTAGGTTGGGGGACCACCCCACAGAGCTTGCGTCCACGTCGCGTCCCCTGGAAACAGCCCAGTTCTGACCACCGTAACGGAGTGGCAGACTGGGACTGGCCAAAGTGCTCTGTGCTCTCGTAGCTATTTTATTTGCCTTGTTGCTGTCGAGTTTGCGGGATTTTATTTTATTTTAGGCAATGCCTAAACCTTCGCGGGACGCCTCCGGGCGGTTCAAAAAAGGCCCTTCTCAGGGCCAACCCAAAGGCCCTTCTCAGGGCCAACCAAAAGGTCCTTCTCAGGGCCACTCCGACGCTTCGGCGTCAGAGGCTAGCCGCGCGCCGTCTGCGGTTAGCTTCTTCGGAAGGGCGGACGAGTCGTCAGACTCCGACGACACATTCGTCAGTGTGTCGGACGCGGCCGATGCGCAGTCGCGTAAGCGGGCCTTCCGAAAGGATGGGTCCGAGGGCTCATCGGGGTCGGGGTCGGCGCGGCGGTCGAAGGCAAAAAAGCCAACGACAGCTGCGGACACCCACGTCGTTGGGCTTGCGGACGCCCAGCGCCAGTTAGACCTGGCCCGGAAGGCGCAATTCCAGCAAGAGCTGGAGGAGCGGGTGGCCGCTAAGGAGAAGCGGGCGCAGGCTGCCCGGGCAAAGTCCGGGTACGGTGCGTCCCGCGTTGTGTACGCGGACCAGTCTCTGGAGGAGCTCCAGAGGATGGCGGAGGAGGACGAGGAGGAGATCGTGGAGGTCGCCTCTAAGTCCTCCAACCTAAAGGGCACCATTCAAAAGGCCCTAAAGTGCAGGGCCGCGAGCCTGCGTGGTGTCGTCGCTGAGTTGGTCCAGCGGACGACCCGTTCATTTCATTTATTCATTCATTTAACAATTCACATTGTGTTTGAAATATATACTTAGTACACTTATTAATATTACATCTAAAACCAACCACCACCAACCAGCGACGAGACGCGGCAACTGCAGGCGAGGGTGGATCGCCTGCAGTCGGAGGTCAGCCAGCTTCATCAGAAGCTGGCTGAAGCCACGGCCCGGCCAGTGCAGGCCGAGGCAGGTCCTGTGGCAGAGGGCCCTGTCTCGGCCCAGCCACAACGGGCCAAGGCGAGCCCGGCGGCAGAAGGCCCCTCCTCCAACCTTGAGGATGTCATCCGCAAGGTAATATTGGAGGAGAGGGCCTTCACAAGAGCCTGCCTAGCAGGGATCGAGGACCGGCTCCTGCCGGAGAAGCGCCTCCGACCGCCGCTTGCGGCGGATAAGAGGCGGTCTGAGCCGGAGCCGTCGTCCTCCCAGGCGGATGTAAGGCGGTCTGAGCCGGGGCCGTCCTCGTCCCAGGAGGAAGACGCCCTTCTTCCAGCCACCACCCCGTCCAACCAGCCAGGGTGGACGGAAGTGGTCCGTAGGGGGAAGGGCAAGGCCAAAAAGGCGCCGACAGCCGTCCCTGCCGTCCCCGCAACCACCCTGGCCAGCCAGCCACAGACGACTGGCAAGGGAAAGGGGAAGGGGAAAGAAAAGGGAAGGGGGAAGTTAGTCCCCCCTAAAACCGCAGCCGTCGTGGTGACGCTCACCGCGGAGGCTGCGGGGCGGGGGGAGACCTACGCCTCCATCCTGGTGCGGGCGCGTAGCAATGCCGATCCCGCTCAGCTGGGGATCGGCAGTGTGTCCTGCCGGCGGACCCAGGCCGGGGCTCGAGTATTCGAGTTCCCGGGGGCCGAGGGGAGTGCCCACGCGGACCTCTTCGCAGCAAAGCTGCAAGAGGTCATCGCGGACTCGGCGAGGGTGGCCCGGCCGGTCAAGTCGGCGGCCATCGAAGTGACGGAGTTGGATGACTCCGTCACCAAGGAGGAGGTAGTGGCGGCGGTCGCAGCGGTAGGGGGCTGTGGTGCAGCGGCGGTCCAAGGCCGGGACATAAGGCCCGGCCGCGGCGGAATGGGCACAATCCGCCTCGAGTGCCCAATCGCAGCTGCCAAAGCCGTCCTTGCAAAAGGACGGCTTCAAGTCGGGTTTAGCTCGGGTGCGGTTCGGGCACTCGAGGACCAGCCTTTGCGGTGTTTCCGGTGCTTCGGCATCGGCCACACCCGGCCCCTGTGTCCGTCCAAAGTGGATCGGTCGGACACTTGCTACCGCTGCGGCAAGGAGGGCCACAAAGCCTCCTCCTGCCGGGCCGCCACGCCGCACTGCGCGGTGTGTGCCGCCAGTGGCCGCCTGGCAGGCCACGTCCGGCCGCCGGTTGTAACGTCCGGGGACGCGCCGTCGAGTTTTGGACGGCCTCGTGCGGTGTGTCCCTCCTCAACAGGGGGACGGTCCACACGTGTGTGCGGCAACAGGGCGGGTCTGTGGTGGACGTCTCGTTCGCCACCCCCGCGCGGCTCGACATCTCCACACAGCGGGGAGGGGGGACGGCCCGCGCTGGGCAATCTCCCTTCCCGCGGTGGGCGCTCACCCGCCTGGACCGGGAGGCAGCCAGGGAGGCTGCCTTCCTCCAGGACTGGCTGTCGCCTCCCCCTGTCGGGGAGGCCCCGGACGTGGACGCCGCAGCGGTCCGGCTACGAGGGTCCTTGACCGAGGTGTGCAACTCCTGCATGCCTCGGTCTCGCCGTCCGCCTCCCCGTCGTGCCGTATACTGGTGGACGGAGGAGCTGGCGGGGCTCCGGGCCACCTGCGTGGCGGCCCGAAGGGCCTACACGCGGAGCCGGCGGCGCAGCGCCCAGAACCGAGTCCGGGCGGAGGAGGACCGCCTGTACGCCTCTTACCGAGAGGCTACGGTGGCCCTCAAGTCTGCAATGGGCGCTGCGCAGGACTCGGCGAGGGCCGAGATGCTGGAGGGTCTCGACAGGGACCCCTATGGGAGACCGTACAAGGCGGCGCGGAATCAGCTCCGCCCCTATGGTCCCCCACTGTCGGAGACCCTCGAGCCGGCATTGTTGGATGGGGTGGTTCGGTCCCTGTTTCCGGGCAGGACCGACTTCGCCCCACCAACAATGGATCCCCCGCAAGGGGCGGCTCCACCGGAGGCGGAGGTGCCCCCGGTCACGTCGGCGGAATTCTACGCGGGGGTTTTGAGCCTCCGCGCGAAGAAGACCGCCCCCGGGCCGGACGGCGTCCCCGCGCGGGTGGTGGCGATCGCCGCCACCGAAATGGAGGACAGGTTTCGGGACCTCTTCAGCCTGTGTTTTACGGCTGGGAGGTTCCCGAAACTGTGGAAGGAGGGGCAGCTATGCCTCCTCCGAAAGGAGGGTCGCCCGGTGGACTCACCCTCGGCATACCGGCCCATCGTTTTACTCGATGAGGTCGGTAAAATGTTCGAGGGGATTGTCGCCGGGAGACTGGAAAGCCACCTGAGGGGGGTAGGGCCGGATCTGTCGGACGCCCAATTCGGTTTCCGTCGTGGGCGTTCGACGATCGATGCGCTGGCCCTACTCAAGGGCCAGGTGAAGGAGGCGGTGGAGGCGGGAGACGGAGTGCTGGCGGTGTCGTTCGACATTGCCAACGCCTTCAACTCCGTCCCCCACTCGACGATATTGGAGGCACTCCGATATCACGGAGTGCCCCAATACTTGCGGGACCTGCTGGCCAGTTACTTGGAGGGCCGAGAGGTCCTCCTCGTAGACAGGCTGGCCACGGTGAGGCGGTACGGCGCAGAGTCCGGTGTTCCGCAGGGGTCGGTGCTAGGCCCTCCCTTGTGGAACATCGGCTTCGACTGGCTCTTGCGGGGAGCCCTCCTCCCGGGCACGAGTGTCATCTGCTACGCGGATGACACTCTCCTTACTGCCCGGGGGAGGAACTTCGCCGACGCGGCTTGTTTGGCCTCGGCTGGCGGATCCTTGGTGGCAGAGAGGATCCGCCGCCTGGGATTGAGGGTGGCGCTGCACAAAACGGAAGCCGTGTTCTTTCGCGGTCCCCGGCAGCGCTGCCCTCCCGACGGCCACATCGTCGTGGAGGGCGTCCGTATAGGGGTCCAGCCCCGGATGAAATATCTGGGGCTGGTGCTGGACGAGAGGTGGCGCTTCGGCCCGCATTTCAGCGGGCTGTCGACGCGCCTGTTGAAGGCCGCGGACGCCCTCTCATGGCTCCTCCCAAACCTGGGCGGGCCCAAGGCGAAGTGCCGGCGCCTCTATGCCGGCATTTTGCGGAGCATGGCCCTATATGGGGCACCCATCTGGGCGGACTCCCTCCATAGGAGGGAGAACGCTACCGCCATCCGCAGGCCCCAGCGGGCTATTGCACAGCGGGTGGCGAGGGCTTACCGCTCAGTGGGCTTTTCGGCGGCGTGCGCTCTGGCGGGCACCCCTCCATGGGAATTGGAGGCTTGGGTGCTCGCCAGAGTGTACGAGTGGACGGCGCGCAGAAAGGCGCTCGGGGAGCGCCCCATGGGCGAAGAGCGGGAGGCGGTGCGGCGAGAGGCGAAGGACGCCATCGTCCTCCATTGGACGGAGGACCTCGCCAGCGCCGCCTTTGGCCGCCGGACGTTGGATGCGCTCGGTCCGGTCCTGCAGGGCTGGCTCGAGCGGTCTCACGGTTTCCTCTCTTTCCGTCTGGTCCAGGTGTTGTCTGGGCATGGTTGCTTCGGATCACACCTGCACCGGATCGGGAGGGAGGAGACCCCGGCGTGCCACGACTGCGGCGTGGCGGAGGACACGGCGCAGCACACCCTCGAGGTGTGCCCGGCGTGGTCCGGGCTGCGCCGCGGTCTCACCGCGGTGGTCGGACCGGACCTCTCGCTTCCCGGCGTGGTTAACGCCATGCTGGGGAGCGAGGAGGCCTGGTCAGCAGTAGCCTCCTTCTGCGAGGACGTACTCTTGCAGAAGGAGGAGGCGGAGCGGGCGCGGGAGGACGACCCTCTCGCTGCGCCGCTCCGCAGACGGAGAAGGGGGAGAAGGCGTCGTGCCCTCCCTCCTCATGGTGACGGGCGGGCGGCAGGCACGGGGGTGCCTCCGCCCGCATTGCAGCCGTCACCACCGTCGGTCATTCCCGACCCCCCACACCCGTAAGGGTGTGAGGGGTCTTGCCTTGCAATCGTCGGCGGGGGACTGGAAGTAAAGGCTGCGCCGGTTTCCCAGTCCCCCTCCACTCTGACGAAGCGGGAATGCGCTGGGTCGTTTTAGTGGGTATACCGGGTTCGCCCGGGGAGCCCCACATACCCCTCCCGTCCCCCGACGGGAGGGTATGCGTAATGCATTTTTTCCCAGCGTCAAAAAAAAAAAAAAAAAAAAAAAAAAAAAAAAAAAAAAAAAAAAAAAAAAAAAAAAAAGGTTAGGTTAGGTTAGGTTAGGTTAGGTTGGGGCGGATCTGTATTTATGCTTTCGCGGTTGCACAACGACAAGCTTTGCACATGCTTTGCTTGGTAGCATAGATGCAGGTCTACCTTACTGCCTCCCTCAGAGGCGGTAGGGTGGCGGGGTCTTGAGGGGGAGCGCTACGGTCGTGTAGATCCTCAAGGCAAGTCTGGTGTGTTACCTTCACGTGGTTGCCGCCCTGTTCTTGGTCTAATTCCATAAGAAATAGACGCAACAAAAAACCACCAGGCGCTTTCTGGGGAGGGGCGCGCCGCACGTCGTGTGATGACTCATGCGATGTGCGGTGTGCGTTCCCCTGCGTGCCCTCTGAGCAGCGGGCATAGCAGAGGGCACAGCAGGGGAGTGCCGCGGGGGGCTGGGCCTCCCGCTTCCCGGCGTGGTCGAGGCCATGCTGGGGAGTGTGGAGAGGAGGCCTGGTCAGCGGAGCGCGCGCGGGAGGTCCCTCTCGTTGCGCCGCTCCGCTAGCGGAGAGGGGGGGAAGGGGCATTTGCCCTCCCTCCTCACGGTGACGGGCGGGCGACAGGCACGGAGGTGCCTCCGCCCGCATTGCACCCGTCACCTTGCGGGCGACTGGGCCTCACGCTTCCCGGCGTGCGTGCGTGAACACCGTGCTGGGGGGCAAGAGGCCTGGTCAGCGGTTGCCTCCTTCTGCGATTTCGCGGAAGGAGGAGGCGGAGCGCCAGCGGGAGTTTACTCTCGCTGCGCTGCTCTGCGGGCGGGGGGGGGGAAGGGGCGTTTGCCCTCCCTCCTCACGGTGACGGGCGGGCGACAGGCGCGGGGGTGCCTCCGCCCGCATTGCACCCGTCACCTCCGTCGGTCATTCCCGAACCCCCCCTCCACGTCCGTGCCGTGAGGACAAGAGGGGGGTCCGCCTTGTGTGTTCGTCGGCGGGCGACTGGAAGTAAAGGCTGTGCCGGTTTCCCAGTCCCCCTCCACTATGACGAAGCGGGAATGCGCTGGGTCGTTTTAGTGGGTATACCGTGGTGTTTGGCCGCCCGGGGAGTCCCACATACCCCTCCCATCCCCCGACGGGAGGGTATGCGTAATGCATTTTTTCCCAGCGTCAAAAAAAAAAAAAAAAAAAAAAAAGGTTAGGTTAGGTTGGGGCGGATCTGTATTTATGCTTTCGCGGTTGCACAACGACAAGCTTTGCACATGCTTTGCTTGGTAGCATAGATGCCGGTCTACCTTACTGCCTCCCTCAGAGGCGGTAGGGTGGCGGGGTCTTGAGGGGGAGCGCTACGGTCGTGTAGATCCTCAAGGCAAGTCTGGTGTGTTACCTTCACGTGGTTGCCGCCCTGTTCTTGGTCTAATTCCTTAAGAAATAGACGCAACAAAAAACCACCAGGCGCTTTCTGGGGAGGGGCGCGCCGCACGTCGTGTGATGACTCATGCGATGTGCGGTGTGCGTTCCCCTGCGTGCCCTCTGAGCAGCGGGCATAGCGGAGGGCACAGCAGGGGAGTGCCGCGGGGGACTGGGCCTCCCGCTTCCCGGCGTGGTCGAGGCCATGCTGGGGAGTGTGGAGAGGAGGCCTGGTCAGCGGAGCGCGCGCGGGAGGACCCTCCTGCTGCGCCGCTCCGCTAGCGGAGAGGGGGGGAAGGGGCGTTTGCCCTCCCCCCTCACGGTGACGGGCGGGCGACAGGCACGGAGGTGCCTTCGCTCGCATTGCACCCGTCACCTCGCGGGCGACTGGGCCTCCCGCTTCCCGGCGTGCGTGCCACGGAACACCATGCTGGGGAGCGAGGAGGCCTGGTCAGCGGTTGCCTCCTTCTGCGATTTCGCAGAAGGAGGAGGCGGAGCGCCAGCGGGAGTTTACTCTCGCTGCGCTGCTCTGCGGGCGGGGGGGGGGGAAGGGGCGTTTGCCTTCCCTCCTCACGGTGACGGGCGGGCGACAGGCGCGGGGGTGCCTACGCCCGCATTGCACCCGTCACCTCCGTCGGTCATTCCCGAACCCCCCCTCCACGTCCGTGCCGTGAGGACAAGAGGGGGGTCCGCCTTGTGTGTTCGTCGGCGGGGGACTGGAAGTAAAGGCTGTGCCGGTTTCCCAGTCCCCCTCCACTATGACGAAGCGGGAATGCGCTGGGTCGTTTTAGTGGGTATACCGTGGTGTTTGGCCGCCCGGGGAGTCCCACATACCCCTCCCATCCCCCGACGGGAGGGTATGCGTAATGCATTTTTTCCCAGCGTCAAAAAAAAAAAAAAAATAAAAAAAAAAAAAAAAAAAAAAAAAAAAAAGGTTAGGTTAGGTTGGGGCGGATCTGTATTTATGCTTTTGCGGTTGCACAACGACAAGCTTTGCGCATGCTTTGCTTGGTAGCATAGATGCAGGTCTACCTTACTGCCTCCCTCAGAGGCGGTAGGGTGGCGGGGTCTTGAGGGGGAGCGCTACGGTCGTGTAGATCCTCAAGGCAAGTCTGGTGTGTTACCTTCACGTGGTTGCCGCCCTGTTCTTGGTCTAATTCCATAAGAAATAGACGCAACAAAAAACCACCAGGCGCTTTCTGGGGAGGGGCGCACCGCACGTCGTGTGATGACTCATGCGATGTGCGGTGTGCGTTCCCCTGCGTGCCCTCTGAGCAGCGGGCATAGCAGAGGGCACAGCAGGGGAGTGCCGCGGGGGATTGGGCCTCCCGCTTCCCGGCGTGGTCGAGGCCATGCTGGGGAGTGTGGAGAGGAGGCCTGGTCAGCGGAGCGCGCGCGGGAGGTCCCTCTCGTTGCGCCGCTCCGCTAGCGGAGAGGGGGGGAGAGGGCATTTGCCCTCCCTCCTCACGGTGACGGGCGGGCGACAGGCACGGAGGTGCCTCCGCCCGCATTGCACCCGTCACCTTGCGGGCGACTGGGCCTCACGCTTCCCGGCGTGCGTGCGTGAACACCGTGCTGGGGGGCGAGAGGCCTGGTCAGCGGTTGCCTCCTTCTGCGATTTCGCAGAAGGAGGAGGCGGAGCGCCAGCGGGAGTTTTCTCTCGCTGTGCTGCTCTGCGGGCGGGGGGGGGGAAGGGGCATTTGCCCTCCCTCCTCACGGTGACGGGCGGGCGACAGGCACGGGGGTGCCTCCGCCCGCATTGCACCCGTCACCTCCGTCGGTCATTCCCGAACCCCCCCTCCACGTCCGTGCCGTGAGGACAAGAGGGGGGTCCGCCTTGTGTGTTCGTCGGCGGGGGACTGGAAGTAAAGGCTGTGCCGGTTTCCCAGTCCCCCTCCACTATGACGAAGCGGGAATGCGCTGGGTCGTTTTAGTGGGTATACCGTGGTGTTTGGCCGCCCGGGGAGTCCCACATACCCCTCCCATCCCCCGACGGGAGGGTATGCGTAATGCATTTTTTCCCAGCGTCAAAAAAAAAAAAAAAAAAAAAAAAAAAAAAAAAAAAAAAAAAAAAAAAAAAAAAAAAAAGGTTAGGTTAGGTTAGCGCCAGCGGGAGTTTACTCTCGCTGCGCTGCTCTGCGGGCGGGGGGGGGGAAGGGGCGTTTGCCCTCCCTCCTCACGGTGACGGGCGGGCGACAGGCGCGGGGTTGCCTCCGCCCGCATTGCACCCGTCACCTCCGTCGGTCATTCCCGAACCCCCCCCTCCACGTCCGTGCCGTGAGGACAAGAGGGGGGGTCCGCCTTGTGTGTTCGTCGGCGGGGGACTGGAAGTAAAGGCTGTGCCGGTTTCCCAGTCCCCCTCCACTATGACGAAGCGGGAATGCGCTGGGTCGTTTTAGTGGGTATACCGTGGTGTTTGGCCGCCCGGGGAGTCCCACATACCCCTCCCATCCCCCGACGGGAGGGTATGCGTAATGCATTTTTTCCCAGCGTCAAAAAAAAAAAAAAAAAAAAAAAAAAAGGTTAGGTTAGGTTAGGTTCCCCACCGAGGGTGTCTCCACGTTGTCGTCGTGGTGGGGCTTGCGTGTTTCAGTGATCTTGGAGTTTTCAAATCCCAAGTGAGAGACCGAACTAAGAGAGACACACACACGCCGGAGTCGCTTCAGACTTCTGCGAGGCGATTCACACTCCAAGTCATTGGAGTGTGAATATGGGGAGGCGTTATATCGGACATCGTGCGATGACTCACGGAGCGGGTCTATCGGACGATGTGTGATTCGCGATTTACTCCTCAAGTTTCTCGAGGAGTAGATCAGGGTTGGGATATTCGTCGTGTACCGTGCGATGGCTTACGGAGCGGGCTCATTGGACGGTACGTGATTAGTGATTCACTCCTCGAGATTCTCGGGGAGTGAATCAGGGCTGGGTTGTTTCGTCGTGTATCGTGCGATGGCTCACGGAGCGGGCTCATCGGACGGTACGTGATTAGTGATTCACTCCTCGAAGTTCTCGGGGAGTGAATCAGGGCAGGGTAATTTCGTCGTGTATCGTGCGATAGCTCACGGAGCGGGTTATCGGACGGTACGTGATAAGTGATTCATTCCTCGAAGTTCTCGGGGAGTGAATCAGGGTCGGGGATCTTCCTTGTTCTTGGATCGCGGCTTTCATCGCTCTCTGGTACGTGTCTGGCCATCAGACATGACTATGAGAGTGATGAAATAGTTGAGAAACATGAATAAGGGAGGGGGAGGGAAAATATGAAGAAGTTAGGAGACAGGGACCAAACCCTTCAAAGGAAAACTTTAAAAAAATGAAAAAGACGACTGGAAAAAAAATACCCCAGGGCGGTACCAGCTGCTCCGCAGCTGGAGAATCCGCCACGATCCCTTCGGGATCGTCAAGCCCCTCGTATTCTGGGGAGGGCAACCACCGTCATCCACTTGCCAATGGCAACGAGAGCCGAGGAGGCTCAACGAGATCACGGTCTTTCGAAGACCTGATTTCTTACAAAACACCCGACCGCAAACTGGTTGAGAGTAGTGCGGACACAGTGTCGGACTCCGGCGCTGCGTCACTTAGGACGGGAGCAGTGGCTCCAGTGGAACCACGTGTGGTTCTGCGGAGGGTGAGTGCGGTGTCGCATGTTGAGAACACACCGCAAGCAGTTGCGGTCGCTCCCTCAAAGTTTTGGAGGAAGCGCCCGCGTGCCTGTGGGTCTGACGCGGCTTCAGCGGGTTTGTCCTCTAGCGAGGAGAACCTGCCGGCCCCCAAGGTGCTGGCAGCAAGGAGGGGCCGTGGACGCGGGTCACCTTCCGGAGCGAGCGCTCCGGCAGCGTCCTCCCACAATTCTCGGGGTCGCTTCTTGAAGCACCCCGATACGCCAGAGGCTAGCGGAGTGAGCGACTCCGACGGTGCAATGCAGGTGGAGCAGACTGCATCCTCCACCGCATTAGTGAGCACCAAGGCGGAGCTCAATGCCGCGAAAAGAGAGGGCCGGAAGGCTATCGCGACTGACGAGGTCGCTGAGTTGGCTCGTCGGGCAAGAGAGAGGCGGTTGCAGACCGCCGCAGCTCCTGAGGGCTTGACGGCAGATGCCCTTAGCCGTCAGGTTTTAGATGGCGTGGATGTCGTTTTGAAGGTTGCCACTAAATCTGGCAACCTGAAGGGGACGTTCACGCGGGCCCTAAAAGACGCAGCGGATGGAATCAAGGAGGCGGTGGGCGTCCTCCTTGATCGGACGGCCTCGGAGGAGACGATAAAACTCCGAGAGGAAAATTACCGTCTCCAAACGAAGATGGAGGATCTTCAGAGGGAGGTCAGCGCCCTGAGGGCGGACTTCAGCCGGCAGCAGGGTACGACGACTACGGAGAGTCGTACTCTGCCACAGGACAGGTCTTTGGGGGAAGACCTGTTCAACCGGCTGTTGAGCATAATGACCGCCCGCCTGGATAGCATTGAGCCAAGGCTCAACCCCCCTACTAGCCTTCGTCCGCCGCTGGCGGCAGATAAGCGGAGGAAGGACGCAGAGCCCACTCCAGCAACGGCTGGGCCAACGTGGGCCCAGGTGGCTGAAGCGCCACCTGTGGCAAAAACGCACTCGCAGGCGGCCAAAAGGCCCTCTCAGGCGCCCAAACGGCCCACAGAGGGAGCCAAAAACCCTAAGGTGGGAGCTGTAATGCAGGGGACCGACCAGGCTACCAACGAGGGTGCTTGGAAAACGGCCGAAGGCCGCAAAAAGAGGCGGAAGAAGGGCCGCAAGTCCAAGAACGCACCGGGCTCCAAGGGGCAGGTCCCACGGATCCGCGTCCCTCGCTCCGAGGCTGTAGTGATCACGCTACAGCCCGAAGCCAAGGAGCGAGGCGTCACTTACCAAAAGGTACTGGCGGAAGCAAGGGGCAAGCTCGTCCTCGCCGATTTCGGCACTCCGGAAGGCTTCCGTTTCAAAACGGCAGCCACGGGGGCCAAAATGTTCGAGTTGGCGGGGAATAACAGTGCCGAGAGGGCGGACTCTCTAGCTGCAAAGCTGAGGGACGTCCTCAACCCCGAGGAGGCCCGGGTGTCCAGGCCCATCAAGACGGCTGAGGTTCGCGTCGATGGGCTGGACGACTCAGTGACCCCAGAGGAGGTGGTGGCGGCCATAGCCCGAAACGGCGGATGCCCTCCAGAAAACGTGCGGGCGGGCGACATCCGCATCAATGCTCGCGGGCTCGGCACCATCTGGGTGCGGTGTCCGGTGGCTGCTGCGAAAAAGATTGCCGACGTGGGACGTCTGCTGGTGGGCTGGGTGGCAGCGGGAGTTAAACTCCTGGCACCCAGGGCCATGCAGTGTTACCGGTGCTTGGAAAAAGGGCACGTCCGGGCACTGTGCACTGGCTGTGACCGCAGTGATTTGTGTTATCGTTGCGGTCAGCCCGGCCATAAGGCGTCCCAGTGCTCCGCGGAGCCAAACTGCAGTCTCTGTTCAGCTGCAGGAAAGTCCGCGGGGCACAAAATAGGCGGCAACGCTTGCGGCGCGCCCAGAAAGCGCAGCAAGCGTTGGACCAAGCCGGCGGGGGCCGCAGCCCCTAGCACCTCTTTGGCCGACTCCCGGCCTGAGGTAGGACGAAACGCCGAGGAAATGGAGTGCCAGTGATGGCACACTTCCGTTTCCTCCAGGCGAATATCAACCACTGCACCAGAGCTCAGGATCTCTTGGTCCTGAGCATGGCGGAGTGGTCGATAAGTGTGGCGGTGGTCGCCGAGCCGTACTTTGTCCCGCCCCGGGATAACTGGGCAGGGGATCTGGACGGCCTGGTGGCCATCATCGGCGCGACTCTTGTCGACGTATCCCGGGGTCACGGTTGGGTTGCCGCCCTTGTGAACGGGATCGTCACGATCGGGGCATACTTTTCGCCCAACAGGAGTCTCGCCGATTTCGAGAGCTTCCTTGTCGAGTTGGGCGCCGTCGTCGGCCAGTCTCACCCTCGGCCCATTTTGCTTCTCGGTGATCTGAACGCCAAGTCTGCTGCGTGGGGATCCCCGGTCACAGACCCGAGAGGCGAAGTGCTAGAGGAGTGGGCCATCACGACGGGCCTGGCCGTCTTAAATCGGGGTTCGGTCAACACGTGTGTGCGGCAGCGAGGCGGGTCCATTGTGGACGTATCGTTCGCTAGTCCCGCTGTCGTGCACCGCGTTCGAGATTGGCACGTGGAAGCGGAGGTGGAGACGCTATCGGATCACCGATACATCCGTTTCGACGTCTCCACCCAGACCGCTGGAGGTCGTAGCCAATCGGCCCCCCGAAGAGACGGCCCGCGTTGGGCGCTGAAACGACTCGACAGGGAGGCTCTCGAGGAAGCCACTATCGTCCAAGCCTGGATCCGGGAGTCGGCTACCGTCGGTCCCGTCGACGTCGAACAGGAGGCGCAGTGGTTTAGCGACGCGATGACGCAAATCTGCGACGCGTCTATGCCACGCGTCTCCTCTCTGTCCGCAAGGCGTCGCGTGTACTGGTGGTGCATCGAGGTCGAGCGGCTTCGCGTCGAGTGTGCCGACGCCAGACGACCGTACACGCGATGTCGGAGGAGACGTCTGCGGGATCCCGACGAAGAAGCCGCGCTGTATGAGGTGTACCGCGCGGCGAAGGATGCTCTGTGGCTGGCCATCGGCGAGTCGAAGACGCGCTCCAGAGAGGAGCTGCTGGGGACCCTAGACGGGGATCCGTGGGGGCGCCCTTACCGCACGGTCCGAGGGAAACTTCGGCCGTGGGCCCCTCCGCTAACGGAAGGTCTCGAGCCGCAGTTTCTGGAGCGAGTGGTGTCAGCTCTCTTTCCTGAGCGAGCTGAGCACGAGCCACCGCCGATGGCTGTGCCCTCAGCTGCAGAGTCGGAGGAAGAGCAGAGCGAAACCGTCCCAGAGGTGACACAGGCGGAGATGAGCGCGGCCGTGATTCGGCTCCGGGCAAAAAATACTGCACCGGGGCCTGACGGAGTGCCTGGCCGCGCTCTAGTTCTCGCGCTGAAGGAGCTGGAGCCCCCACTGAGGGGACTCTTCTCTGCGTGCCTTGAGCAGGGTCAGTTCCCTACCAAGTGGAAGGCTGGTCGACTGGTCCTGCTCAAGAAGGCGGGGCGCCCGGCGGACTCGTCGTCCGCTTACCGGCCCATAGTGCTGCTGGACGAGGCGGGCAAGCTGCTCGAGCGAGTAATCGCAGATCGCCTCGTCAGCCACTTGTGTACAGAGGGGCCGAACTTGGACGACAGCCAATTCGGCTTCCGGTGTGGGCGCTCTACCATCGACGCCATCATGAGAGTGAGAGTCCTGGCGGAGGAAGCGGTGTCCCAGGGCGGGGTGGTGCTGGCGGTGTCCTTGGATATCTCCAACGCGTTCAACACCCTGCCCTGGAGTTGCATTAGGGAGGCCCTGCGATACCATCGGGTGCCTTCCTACCTCCGCAACATTGTGGGGGCTTATCTGTCGGGAAGGTGTGTCACCTACATGGGACGCGACGGCGCAGGCCGTCGCGAGATGTCATGCGGTGTTCCACAGGGCTCGGTTCTGGGCCCTCCCCTGTGGAACATTGGATACGACTGGGTTTTGCGGTGCGAGCTCCCACCGGGAGTAAACCTGACGTGTTATGCGGACGACACGCTGGTCACGGCTCGGGGGAGCTCGTACAGGGAGGCAGCGTTGCTGGCTACGGCTGCGGTCTCACAGGTGGTGAGCCGCATACGACGCCTGGGCCTGGAAGTGGCCCTCAACAAGTCGGAGGCCATCGCCTTTCATGGCCCCCGACGGGCGCCGCCGTTGGGATCACACATTGTGGTCGGTGGGGTCCAGATCGCTGTCGAGTCAACCATGAAGTACCTGGGATTGGTACTCGACAGCCGTTGGGACTTTGGCCCTCACTTTCAGCGGCTGGTGCCCAAGTTGATGGGCGCGGCGGGCGCGCTGTCAACGCTGCTTCCCAATTTGGGGGGGCCGAGCACCGCCTGTAGGCGGTTGTACGTAGGGATCGTGCGATCAATGGCCCTGTACGGGGCCCCGATATGGGCGACAGATCTGACGGCCCGCACTATCGCAGTTCTGCGCAGACCGCAGAGGGTGATGGCCGTCAGGGCCACACGGGGATATCGCACGATCTCCTACGAGGCGGCTTGTGTACTGGCCGGATCCCCGCCGTGGGACCTGGAGGCGAAGACCCTCGCGACACTGTACCGGTGGCGCGAGGAGGCCAAGGATCGGGGCGAGAGGCTGGTTCAGCGACAGATAACGCTGTACCGGTCTCAGCTCCAACAGGTCATGGTGGCGGAATGGCGGGGGAGGCTAGAGCTCCCTACCGCCGGCCTCGACACAATCGAGGCGATCCGGCCAGTACTCGACGACTGGCTCGGGAGGAAGCACGGCTCCCTGACGTTTCGGGCGACGCAGGTACTCTCGGGGCACGGCTGCTTCGGGAAGTACCTGTGTCGCATAAGCAGGGAGCCGGACGCCCGGTGCCATCACTGCGCCCACTGTCTAGAGGATACGGCGCGGCATACGCTGGCTGAGTGTGTCGCGTGGGATGAGCCACGCCGTGCCCTCGTTACAGAGGTAGGAGGAGACCTGTCGCTGCCGGCCGTTGTTCGTTCGATGGTCGTCAGCGCAGAGTCCTGGGACGCAGTGATATCTTTCTGCGAAACTGTCATGTCGCAGAAGGAAGCTGCGGAAAGGGAGAGGGAGATGACGAGTTCCCTCCCATCCCGCAGCAGGCGCACCGGGCGTCGGCAGAGGGCAGACAACGCTCTCTTCCGGCCCCCCTAAATAGGTCCAGGGGTGACGGATTCGGGGACATCCGTCGCCCCCTATCACACTGGACCAGAGACGGCGGCGCGTCGTGTTCCACGCGCGCCTCTCATTGACGTAACGGGGGGAGTTTCACCTCACTCCCCCCCGAGACGAGGCCCGCAGGTCAAGCGGGCCGGCACTAGTCTGGGGCAGCGGAAGTCGCATTAGATCCCGTTGCCCCCCGACGCAAGTGTGCGAGGGAACACCGGTGTGGTTTTAGTCAGTACGAGTCTGACAGACCCCTCCGCTCTCCCCAGGGCGGAGGACATCCATAGAGGATTTCCACATCGAGAACAAAAAAAAAAAAAAAAAAAAAGGTTAGGTTAGGTTAGGTTAGGTTAGGTTAGGTTGGGGCGGGGCGGATCTGTATTTATGCTTTCGCGGTTGCACAACGACAAGCTTTGCACATGCTTTGCTTGGTAGCATAGATGCAGGTCTACCTTACTGCCTCCCTCAGAGGCGGTAGGGTGGCGGGGTCTTGAGGGGGAGCGCTACGGTCGTGTAGATCCTCAAGGCAAGTCTGGTGTGTTACCTTCACGTGGTTGCCGCCCTGTTCTTGGTCTAATTCCATAAGAAATAGACGCAACAAAAAACCACCAGGCGCTTTCTGGGGAGGGGCGCACCGCACGTCGTGTGATGACTCATGCGATGTGCGGTGTGCGTTCCCCTGCGTGCCCTCTGAGCAGCCAGGAGGGCACAGCAGGGGAGTGCCGCGGGGGACTGGGCCTCCCGCTTCCCGGCGTGGTCGAGGCCATGCTGGGGAGTGTGGAGAGGAGGCCTGGTCAGCGGAGCGCGCGCGGGAGGTCCCTCTCGTTGCGCCGCTCCGCTAGCGGAGAGGGGGGGAAGGGGCGTTTGCCCTCCCCCCTCACGGTGACGGGCGGGCGACAGGCACGGAGGTGCCTTCGCTCGCATTGCACCCGTCACCTCGCGGGCGACTGGGCCTCCCGCTTCCCGGCGTGCGTGCCACGGAACACCATGCTGGGGAGCGAGGAGGCCTGGTCAGCGGTTGCCTCCTTCTGCGATTTCGCAGAAGGAGGAGGCGGAGCGCCAGCGGGAGTTTACTCTCGCTGCGCTGCTCTGCGGGCGGGGGGGGGGAAGGGGCGTTTGCCCTCCCTCCTCACGGTGACGGGCGGGCGACAGGCGCGGGGGTGCCTACGCCCGCATTGCACCAGTCACCTCCGTCGGTCATTCCCGAACCCCCCCTCCACGTCCGTGCCGTGAGGACAAGAGGGGGGTCCGCCTTGTGTGTTCGTCGGCGGGGGACTGGAAGTAAAGGCTGTGCCGGTTTCCCAGTCCCCCTCCACTATGACGAAGCGGGAATGCGCTGGGTCGTTTTAGTGGGTATACCGTGGTGTTTGGCCGCCCGGGGAGTCCCACATACCCCTCCCATCCCCCGACGGGAGGGTATGCGTAATGCATTTTTTCCCAGCGTAAAAAAAAAAAAAAAAAAAAAAAAAAAAAAAAAAGGTTAGGTTGGGGCGGATCTGTATTTATGCTTTTGCGGTTGCACAACGACAAGCTTTGCGCATGCTTTGCTTGGTAGCATAGATGCAGGTCTACCTTACTGCCTCCCTCAGAGGCGGTAGGGTGGCGGGGTCTTGAGGGGGAGCGCTACGGTCGTGTAGATCCTCAAGGCAAGTCTGGTGTGTTACCTTCACGTGGTTGCCGCCCTGTTCTTGGTCTAATTCCATAAGAAATAGACGCAACAAAAAAACCACCAGGCGCTTTCTGGGGAGGGGCGCGCCGCACGTCGTGTGATGACTCATGCGATGTGCGGTGTGCGTTCCCCTGCGTGCCCTCTGAGCAGCGGGCATAGCGGAGGGCACAGCAGGGGAGTGCCGCGGGGGACTGGGCCTCCCGCTTCCCGGCGTGGTCGAGGCCATGCTGGGGAGTGTGGAGAGGAGGCCTGGTCAGCGGAGCGCGCGCGGGAGGTCTCTCTCGTTGCGCCGCTCCGCTAGCGGAGAGGGGGGGAAGGGGCATTTGCCCTCCCTCCTCACGGTGACGGGCGGGCGACAGGCACGGAGGTGCCTCCGCCCGCATTGCACCCGTCACCTTGCGGGCGACTGGGCCTCACGCTTCCCGGCGTGCGTGCGTGAACACCGTGCTGGGGGACGAGAGGCCTGGTCAGCGGTTGCCTCCTTCTGCGATTTCGCAGAAGGAGGAGGCGGAGCGCCAGCGGGAGTTTACTCTCGCTGCGCTGCTCTGCGGGCGGGGGGGGGGGAAGGGGCGTTTGCCCTCCCTCCTCACGGTGACGGGCGGGCGACAGGCGCGGGGGTGCCTCCGCCCGCATTGCACCCGTCACCTCCGTCGGTCATTCCCGAACCCCCCCCTCCACGTCCGTGCCGTGAGGACAAGAGGGGGGTCCGCCTTGTATTCGTCGGCGGGGGACTGGAAGTAAAGGCTGTGCCGGTTTCCCAGTCCCCCTCCACTATGACGAAGCGGGAATGCGCTGGGTCGTTTTAGTGGGTATACCGTGGTGTTTGACCGCCCGGGGAGTCCCACATACCCCTCCCATCCCCCGACGGGAGGGTATGCGTAATGCATTTTTTCCCAGCGTCAAAAAAAAAAAAAAAAAAAAAAAGGTTAGGTTAGGTTGGGGCGGATCTGTATTTATGCTTTTGCGGTTGCACAACGACAAGCTTTGCGCATGCTTTGCTTGGTAGCATAGATGCAGGTCTACCTTACTGCCTCCCTCAGAGGCGGTAGGGTGGCGGGGTCTTGAGGGGGAGCGCTACGGTCGTGTAGATCCTCAAGGCAAGTCTGGTGTGTTACCTTCACGTGGTTGCCGCCCTGTTCTTGGTCTAATTCCATAAGAAATAGACGCAACAAAAAACCACCAGGCGCTTTCTGGGGAGGGGCGCACCGCACGTCGTGTGATGACTCATGCGATGTGCGGTGTGCGTTCCCCTGCGTACCCTCTGAGCAGCGGGCATAGCGGAGGGCACAGCAGGGGAGTGCCGCGGGGGACTGGGCCTCCCGCTTCCCGGCGTGGTCGAGGCCATGCTGGGGAGTGTGGAGAGGAGGCCTGGTCAGCGGAGCGCGCGCGGGAGGACCCTCCCGCTGCGCCGCTCCGCTAGCGGAGAGGGGGGGAAGGGGCGTTTGCCCTCCCCCCTCACGGTGACGGGCGGGCGACAGGCACGGAGGTGCCTTCGCTCGCATTGCACCCGTCACCTCGCGGGCGACTGGGCCTCCCGCTTCCCGGCGTGCGTGCCACGGAACACCATGCTGGGGAGCGAGGAGGCCTGGTCAGCGGTTGCCTCCTTCTGCGATTTCGCAGAAGGAGGAGGCGGAGCGCCAGCGGGAGTTTACTCTCGCTGCGCTGCTCTGCGGGCGGGGGGGGGGGGAAGGGGCGTTTGCTCTCCCTCCTCACGGTGACGGGCGGGCGACAGGCGCGGGGGTGCCTCCGCCCGCATTGCACCCGTCACCTCCGTCGGTCATTCCCGAACCCCCCCTCCACGTCCGTGCCGTGAGGACAAGAGGGGGGTCCGCCTTGTGTGTTCGTCGGCGGGGGACTGGAAGTAAAGGCTGTGCCGGTTTCCCAGTCCCCCTCCACTATGACGAAGCGGGAATGCGCTGGGTCGTTTTAGTGGGTATACCGTGGTGTTTGGCCGCCCGGGGAGTCCCACATACCCCTCCCATCCCCCGACGGGAGGGTATGCGTAATGCATTTTTTCCCAGCGTCAAAAAAAAAAAAAAAAAAAAAAAAAAAAAAAAAAAAAAAAAAAAGGTTAGGTTAGGTTCGGAGCGGGCGAGGGAGGACGACCCTCTCGCTGCGCCGCTCCGCAGACGGAGAAGGGGGAGAAGGCGTCGTGCCCTCCCTCCTCATGGTGACGGGCGGGCGGCAGGCACGGGGGTGCCTCCGCCTGCATTGCAGCCGTCACCACCGTCGGTCATTCCCGACCCCCCACACCCGTGAGGGTGTGAGGGGTCTTGCCTTGCAATCGTCGGCGGGGGACTGGAAGTAAAGGCTGTGCCGGTTTCCCAGTCCCCCTCCACTCTGACGAAGCGGGAATGCGCTGGGTCGTTTTAGTGGGTATACCGGGTTCGCCCGGTGAGTCCCACATACCCCTCCCGTCCCCCGACGGGAGGGTATGCGTAATGCATTTTTTCCCAGCGTCAAAAAAAAAAAAAAAAAAAAAAAAAAAAAAAAAAAAAAAAAGGTTAGGTTAGGTTGCGCTGGGGCGGATCTGTATTTATGCTTTCGCGGTTGCACAACGACAAGCTTTGCACATGCTTTGCTTGGTAGCATAGATGCAGGTCTACCTTATTGCCTCCCTCAGAGGCGGTAGGGTGGCGGGGTCTTGAGGGGGAGCGCTACGGTCGTGTAGATCCTCAAGGCAAGTCTGGTGTGTTACCTTCACGTGGTTGCCGCCCTGTTCTTGGTCTAATTCCATAAGAAATAGTCGCAACAAAAAACCACCAGGCGCTTTCAGGCGCTTTCTGGGGAGGGGCGCACCGCACGTCGTGTGATGACTCATGCGATGTGCGGTGTGCGTTCCCCTGCGTGCCCTCTGAGCAGCGGGCATAGCGGAGGGCACAGCAGGGGAGTGCCGCGGGGGACTGGGCCTCCCGCTTCCCGGCGTGGTCGAGGCCATGCTGGGGAGTGTGGAGAGGAGGCCTGGTCAGCGGAGCGCGCGCGGGAGGACCCTCCCGCTGCGCCGCTCCGCTAGCGGAGAGGGGGGGAAGGGGCGTTTGCCCTCCCCCCTCACGGTGACGGGCGGGCGACAGGCACGGAGGTGCCTTCGCTCGCATTGCACCCGTCACCTCGCGGGCGACTGGGCCTCCCGCTTCCCGGCGTGCGTGCCACGGAACACCATGCTGGGGAGCGAGGAGGCCTGGTCAGCGGTTGCCTCCTTCTGCGATTTCGCAGAAGGAGGAGGCGGAGCGCCAGCGGGAGTTTACTCTCGCTGCGCTGCTCTGCGGGCGGGGGGGGGGGAAGGGGCGTTTGCCCTCCCTCCTCACGGTGACGGGCGGGCGACAGGCGCGGGGGTGCCTACGCCCGCATTGCACCCGTCACCTCCGTCGGTCATTCCCGAACCCCCCCTCCACGTCCGTGCCGTGAGGACAAGAGGGGGGTCCGCCTTGTGTGTTCGTCGGCGGGGGACTGGAAGTAAAGGCTGTGCCAGTTTCCCAGTCCCCCTCCACTATGACGAAGCGGGAATGCGCTGGGTCGTTTTAGTGGGTATACCGTGGTGTTTGGCCGCCCGGGGAGTCCCACATACCCCTCCCATCCCCCGACGGGAGGGTATGCGTAATGCATTTTTTCCCAGCGTAAAAAAAAAAAAAAAAAAAAAAAAAAAAAAAAGGTTAGGTTGCGCTGGGGCGGATCTGTATTTATGCTTTCGCGGTTGCACAACGACAAGCTTTGCTTGGTAGCATAGATGCAGGTCTACCTTACTGCCTCCCTCAGAGGCGGTAGGGTGGCGGGGTCTTGAGGGGGAGCGCTACGGTCGTGTAGATCCTCAAGGCAAGTCTGGTGTGTTACCTTCACGTGGTTGCCGCCCTGTTCTTGGTCTAATTCCATAAGAAATAGACGCAACAAAAAACCACCAGGCGCTTTCTGGGGAGGGGCGCACCGCACGTCGT
The DNA here is from genome assembly GCA_950005105.1 of Lycophotia porphyrea. Lineage (NCBI taxonomy): Eukaryota > Metazoa > Arthropoda > Insecta > Lepidoptera > Noctuidae > Lycophotia > Lycophotia porphyrea. The sequence continues at coordinate 16,027,578 of OX465406.1, forward strand.
GTGATGACTCATGCGATGTGCGGTGTGCGTTCCCCTGCGTGCCCTCTGAGCAGCGGGCATAGCGGAGGGCACAGCAGGGGAGTGCCGCGGGGGGCTGGGCCTCTCGCTTCCCGGCGTGGTCGAGGCCATGCTGGGGAGTGTGGAGAGGAGGCCTGGTCAGCGGAGCGCGCGCGGGAGGTCCCTCTCGTTGCGCCGCTCCGCTAGCGGAGAGGGGGGGAAGGGGCATTTGCCCTCCCTCCTCACGGTGACGGGCGGGCGACAGGCACGGAGGTGCCTCCGCCCGCATTGCACCCGTCACCTTGCGGGCGACTGGGCCTCACGCTTCCCGGCATGCGTGCGTGAACACCGTGCTGGGGGGCGAGAGGCCTGGTCAGCGGTTGCCTCTTTCTGCGATTTCGCGGAAGGAGGAGGCGGAGCGCCAGCGGGAGTTTACTCTCGCTGCGCTGCTCTGCGGGCGGGGGGGGGGAAGGGGCGTTTGCCCTCCCTCCTCACGGTGACGGGCGGGCGACAGGCGCGGGGGTGCCTCCGCCCGCATTGCACCCGTCACCTCCGTCGGTCATTCCCGAACCCCCCCTCCACGTCCGTGCCGTGAGGACAAGAGGGGGGTCCGCCTTGTGTGTTCGTCGGCGGGGGACTGGAAGTAAAGGCTGTGCCGGTTTCCCAGTCCCCCTCCACTATGACGAAGCGGGAATGCGCTGGGTCGTTTTAGTGGGTATACCGTGGTGTTTGGCCGCCCGGGGAGTCCCACATACCCCTCCCATCCCCCGACGGGAGGGTATGCGTAATGCATTTTTTTCCCAGCGTCAAAAAAAAAAAAAAAAAAAAAAAAAAAAAAAAAAAAAAAAAAAAGGTTAGGTTGCGCTGGGGCGGATCTGTATTTATGCTTTCGCGGTTGCACAACGACAAGCTTTGCTTGGTAGCATAGATGCAGGTCTACCTTACTGCCTCCCTCAGAGGCGGTAGGGTGGCGGGGTCTTGAGGGGGAGCGCTACGGTCGTGTAGATCCTCAAGGCAAGTCTGGTGTGTTACCTTCACGTGGTTGCCGCCCTGTTCTTGGTCTAATTCCATAAGAAATAGACGCAACAAAAAACCACCAGGCGCTTTCTGGGGAGGGGCGCACCGCACGTCGTGTGATGACTCATGCGATGTGCGGTGTGCGTTCCCCTGCGTGCCCTCTGAGCAGCGGGCATAGCGGAGGGCACAGCAGGGGAGTGCCGCGGGGGGCTGGGCCTCTCGCTTCCCGGCGTGGTCGAGGCCATGCTGGGGAGTGTGGAGAGGAGGCCTGGTCAGCGGAGCGCGCGCGGGAGGTCCCTCTCGTTGCGCCGCTCCGCTAGCGGAGAGGGGGGGAAGGGGCATTTGCCCTCCCTCCTCACGGTGACGGGCGGGCGACAGGCACGGAGGTGCCTCCGCCCGCATTGCACCCGTCACCTTGCGGGCGACTGGGCCTCACGCTTCCCGGCATGCGTGCGTGAACACCGTGCTGGGGGGCGAGAGGCCTGGTCAGCGGTTGCCTCTTTCTGCGATTTCGCGGAAGGAGGAGGCGGAGCGCCAGCGGGAGTTTACTCTCGCTGCGCTGCTCTGCGGGCGGGGGGGGGGAAGGGGCGTTTGCCCTCCCTCCTCACGGTGACGGGCGGGCGACAGGCGCGGGGGTGCCTCCGCCCGCATTGCACCCGTCACCTCCGTCGGTCATTCCCGAACCCCCCCTCCACGTCCGTGCCGTGAGGACAAGAGGGGGGTCCGCCTTGTGTGTTCGTCGGCGGGGGACTGGAAGTAAAGGCTGTGCCGGTTTCCCAGTCCCCCTCCACTATGACGAAGCGGGAATGCGCTGGGTCGTTTTAGTGGGTATACCGTGGTGTTTGGCCGCCCGGGGAGTCCCACATACCCCTCCCATCCCCCGACGGGAGGGTATGCGTAATGCATTTTTTTCCCAGCGTCAAAAAAAAAAAAAAAAAAAAAAAAAAAAAAAAAAAAAAAAAGGTTAGGTTGCGCTGGGGCGGATCTGTATTTATGCTTTCGCGGTTGCACAACGACAAGCTTTGCTTGGTAGCATAGATGCAGGTCTACCTTACTGCCTCCCTCAGAGGCGGTAGGGTGGCGGGGTCTTGAGGGGGAGCGCTACGGTCGTGTAGATCCTCAAGGCAAGTCTGGTGTGTTACCTTCACGTGGTTGCCGCCCTGTTCTTGGTCTAATTCCATAAGAAATAGACGCAACAAAAAACCACCAGGCGCTTTCTGGGGAGGGGCGCACCGCACGTCGTGTGATGACTCATGCGATGTGCGGTGTGCGTTCCCCTGCGTGCCCTCTGAGCAGCGGGCATAGCGGAGGGCACAGCAGGGGAGTGCCGCGGGGGGCTGGGCCTCTCGCTTCCCGGCGTGGTCGAGGCCATGCTGGGGAGTGTGGAGAGGAGGCCTGGTCAGCGGAGCGCGCGCGGGAGGACCCTCCCGCTGCGCCGCTCCGCTAGCGGAGAGGGAGGGAAGGGGCGTTTGCCCTCCCCCCTCACGGTGACGGGCGGGCGACAGGCACGGAGGTGCCTTCGCTCGCATTGCACCCGTCACCTCGCGGGCGACTGGGCCTCCCGCTTCCCGGCGTGCGTGCCACGGAACACCATGCTGGGGAGCGAGGAGGCCTGGTCAGCGGTTGCCTCCTTCTGCGATTTCGCAGAAGGAGGAGGCGGAGCGCCAGCGGGAGTTTACTCTCGCTGCGCTGCTCTGCGGGCGGGGGGGGGGAAGGGGCGTTTGCCCTCCCTCCTCACGGTGACGGGCGGGCGACAGGCGCGGGGGTGCCTACGCCCGCATTGCACCCGTCACCTCCGTCGGTCATTCCCGAACCCCCCCTCCACGTCCGTGCCGTGAGGACAAGAGGGGGGTCCGCCTTGTGTGTTCGTCGGCGGGGGACTGGAAGTAAAGGCTGTGCCGGTTTCCCAGTCCCCCTCCACTATGACGAAGCGGGAATGCGCTGGGTCGTTTTAGTGGGTATACCGTGGTGTTTGGCCGCCCGGGGAGTCCCACATACCCCTCCCATCCCCCGACGGGAGGGTATGCGTAATGCATTTTTTCCCAGCGTCAAAAAAAAAAAAAAAAAAAAAAAAAAAAAAAAAGGTTAGGTTGCGCTCGAGGACCGGGGCGGATCTGTATTTATGCTTTTGCGGTTGCACAACGACAAGCTTTGCGCATGCTTTGCTTGGTAGCATAGATGCAGGTCTACCTTACTGCCTCCCTCAGAGGCGGTAGGGTGGCGGGGTCTTGAGGGGGAGCGCTACGGTCGTGTAGATCCTCAAGGCAAGTCTGGTGTGTTACCTTCACGTGGTTGCCGCCCTGTTCTTGGTCTAATTCCATAAGAAATAGACGCAACAAAAAACCACCAGGCGCTTTCTGGGGAGGGGCGCACCGCACGTCGTGTGATGACTCACGGAGCGGGTCTATCGGACGATGTGTGATTCGCGATTCACTCTTCAAGTTCCTCGAGGAGTGGATCAGGGTCGGGATATTTCATCGTGTACCGTGCGATGGCTCACGGAGCGGGCTCATCGGACGGTACGTGATTAGTAGTTCACTCCTCGAGGCTCTCGGGGAGTGAATCAGGGTCGGGTTATTTCGTCGTGTATCGTGCAATGGCTCACGGAGCGGGCTCATCGGACGATACGTGATTAGTGATTCACTCCTCGAAGCTCTCGGGGAGTGAATCAGAGCTGGGTTATTTTGTCGGGTACCGTGCGATGGCTCACGGAGCGGGTTATCGGACGGTACGTGATTAGTGGTTCACTCCTCGAGACTCTCGGGGAGTGAATCCGGGTTGGGTTATTTCGTCGTATATCGTGCGATGGCTCACGGAGCGAGCTTATCGGACGATATATGATTAGTGATTCTCTCCTCGGGGTCCCCGGGGAGTGAATCAGGGTTGGGATAGTATGTCTTGTGCATGCCACGTTACGGTCGTTGCGGGGTATGTACAGGGATATTGGCATTCGTCGCTCTCAAGTACGCGTCTGGCCATCAGACGTGACTGTGAGAGCGACAGAATAGTCATAGGGACAACAAAACAAAAAAAAAAAAAAAAAGGGAAGAAAGGAGACAGGGACCATACCCTTCAAAGGACGAATTTAAAATGAAAAAGACGCTTTGTAAAGAAGTACCCCAGGGCGGTACCAGCTGCTCAGCAGCTGGAGAATCCGCCACGATCCCTTCGGGGTCGTCAAGCCCACCGTATTCTGGGGAGGGCAACAAACGTTTTCCGCTTGCCGATGGCAACAAGAGCCGAGGAGGCTCCTCGAGATCTAGGTCGTTTGAAGACCTGATCTCTTTTAGTTTTGGGTCACCCGACCGAGAGCCGGGTGAGCACCGCGCGGCGGACGCAGTGTCGGACTCTGGCACTGCGTCAATGAAGACGAGAGCAGAGGCTCTGGCAGAGCCACGCGTGCTTCTGCAGAGGGTGAGTGTGTTGTCGGGGGTCGACGACACACCGCAAACAATTGCGGCATCTCCCTCCAAGTTTTGGGGGAAACGGCCGCGTGCTTGTGAGTCGGACGTGGGTTCGGTGGGTTTGTCCTCTAGTGAGGAGAACCTGCCGGCCCCCAAGGTGGCGACAGCCAGGCGGGGCCGAGGACGTGGGATACCTTCGGGAGCGAGCGCTCTGGCAGCGCCACGTAACCCCCGGGGTCGCTTCCTAAAGCACCCCAATACGTCAGAGGCCAGCGGAGTTAGCGACTCCGACGCGCCAATGCAGATGGAGCAGGCTGAAATCGCCACCACAGTGCTTGCATGCCAAATGGCCGTCAACGCGACTGTGGCGAGTGCGGAGACGCCTGCCAGCGTTGACGTTCCTCTGATGGGGCAGAGTTCTTCCGCCTCAGCAGAGGAACTTGAAAAAATAGCCCTACTGGACATCGAGGTGGTTTTGGATACCACTCGAAAGTCCAAAAACTTAAAGGGCACGAGTCAGCGGGCCATCCGAGAAGCAGCAGAGCGGGTCAGGCTGGCCATAGAGGGGCTCGCCAGCAGGAGCTCCAGTGAGGAGACCCGAAGGCTTCACCTGATGAACGACCGACTGCGGAAGGAGGTTGAGGCACTCCGTCAGGAGATGTTGGCTCTTCGGGAAGAAGTCGTGGGTCTTCGGGTGCGGACGGAAGATCCGCCGCAGCCGGAACCCGCAGGTTCCAGGGGTACTTCTGCTCCGGAGAAGTCGCTCCCGCAGGGGCTACCTATAAGCGAGATGCAGACGCATGCCATCGTTACCCAGATCGGAAAAATGATGGATGCCCGGTTTGCTGGCATCGAGGATCGCCTCCTACCAGCGAAGACCATTCGTCCACCCCTGGCAGCGGATCGCAGGAGTGCGGCTGCTACTAGCAGCGCTGGCGGCACAGCGAACAGGCTGACACAGCCTTCTGTGGCTCCTCAGATGCCTTCTCGAATGCCTGAGACGCAGAGGGGAGCTCCGCCGAGTGCATCCGTTCCAACAGCTACCACGCGGGCCCCCGATGCAGACCCATCGGCGTCTGCCAGTGAGGGCTGGCAGACCGTAAGGAGGAAAAAGAACAAGAAGAAAAAGAAGAATGAGGGTTCTTCTCCTTCGATGCCCCAAAAAACCTCTCAGGGAAACCAGTCTTCCGGGCCCAAGAAGGGCAAGAGCACAAAACGAGGGCTTCGTGCGCCCCGGTCCGCTGCGGTAGTTTTGACCCTGCAGCCTGAGGCAGCGGAAAGAGGCGTCACGTACGCGGCCGTCCTGACTAAGGCCAGACAAGCCGTGAATCTGGAGGAGCTTGGCATAACAGATGTCAGGTTCCGACAGGCCTTAACCGGGGCCCGCATGCTGGAGTTCCCAGGGGCCGAAGGCACCGTGGGGGCAGACCGCGTCGCTGAGAAACTGCGAGCGATCTTTGCAGAGGAGGTCAAGGTCTCGAGGCCGACTAAGTGCGCTGAACTGCGCATCTCGGGCCTTGACGACTCCGTGACTGCGGAAGACGTGCAAGACGCGATCGCACGGAAGACTGGCTGCTCTCCGGACGCGGTCCGAGTCGGCCCAATCCGCCCTGGCCCGGGGGGCGCCAGCTCGGTCTGGACCCAGTGCCCCATCGCTGTGGCCAAACACCTGGCTGACGCTGGTCGGCTTATGGTGTGTTGGAGCTCTGCTAGGGTCGTGGTTCTGGACGCTCGGCCCCTGAGGTGCTACAGGTGCTGGGGGTCGGGACACGTATGCCGGAAGTGTGACTCTGACGTCGACCTTAGTGGACACTGCTTCCGCTGCGGTAAGCCGGGGCATCTGGCGTCCGCGTGCTCTGCCGACCCACACTGCTTACTGTGCGCGGCAGCGGGACGACCGGCTGGCCACATCGCTGGTAGAAAGAACTGCAAGCCGCCAGTTCGTCCTAGAAGGGATGGTCTGACTACTCAGGTCTCGACCGCTTCCGGCGCGGTGCGATTGGAAGAGCCGTCGCAGGGGGCGATAATGATAACGGACTAATTATGGACCCGGTCCGTTCTCATTCTCTCCTCCAGGCGAACCTGAACCACTGCGCCGGTGCGCAGGACTTGGTTCTCCAAACCATGGCGGAGCGGTCTATTGGTGTGGCTGTAGTGGCGGAGCCGTATTTCATCCCAGCTCGGCCTGACTGGGTAGGTGACATGGACGGCTCTGTAGCTATTATCAGCTCCTCGGCGCCATTAACCGTCAGAGAGAGGAGTCGAGGATTTGTTGCAGCCACCTGGGGGGACATAATTCTCTTTGGAGTTTATTTCTCCCCAAATAGGAGCCTAGCGGAGTTCGAGGACTTCCTGGACCGCCTGGGGACCTCGGTTCGGCGAATGATGCCGTCCCATGCCATCGTCATGGGGGACTTCAACGCGAAATCCACCGCGTGGGGGTCCCCCGGGACGGACGTCAGAGGGGAGGCGGTCGAGGAATGGGCGATGGCTGCGGGCCTCTGTCTTTTAAACAGGGGCTCCGTTAACACGTGCGTCCGGCAGCAGGGGGGGTCAATAGTGGACCTCTCGTTCGCTACCCCTGCTGTCGCCGCAAGGGTTCAGGATTGGCGGGTCCTTGAGAGTGTGGAGACTCTATCGGATCACCTGTACATCTGTATGGATATCTCCACCTCCTCGGGCCCAGCAGTGTCTCCACGATCTGACGCTCGACAGTTCCCAAGGTGGGCGGTGAAGCGGCTTGACGGGGACCTCCTAGAGGAAGCAGCCATTGTCCAGGCTTGGCTGTCCTCACCGCCTGCTGCAGAGGGTGTCGATGTCGGGGCTGACTGCTTTCGCCACGCCATGACGGCTGTGTGCGATGCAGCCATGCCTCGCTCCCGAAGGCAACCTCCAAAGCGGGCGGTCTACTGGTGGTCCCAGGAGATAGCGGACCTCCGCGCGGCCTGTACAATTGCCCGGAGGATCTACTCACAAGTTCGAAGGTTACGCCGCCGCGACGAAGAGCTGGAAATCCTTCAGTCCCAACTGCATCAGTCATACCGCAATGCTCGGGGGGATCTGCAGTTGGCGATCTGTCAAGGTAAGGAGCAGTCGAGAGCTGAGGCACTGGAGGATCTGAACCGTGATCCATGGGGACGCCCATACCGTGCGGCGCGGAAGAAACTCCGCACTCGAGGCCCCCCACTGACGGAAACCCTCCAGCCTCAGTTTCTCGCAAGGGTCGTGGAGACACTCTTCCCGGACCAGGCGGATCACCCTTCCCCGAATATGGCCGAAGCGGAGGCTGACCAAGATGCGGAGGTGGAGACTCCCCCAATATCGGACGCGGAGATGGAGTCGGCAATTCTGCGGGCGCGGTCGAAAAGAACTGCCCCTGGACCGGACGGTGTGCCTGCAAGGGTGCTGGCCCTGGCTCTTGAAGCGGCCCTGGAAGATAGGCTTAGGGAGCTGTTTGATGCCTGTCTGACCTCGAGACGGTTCCCTAAGGCCTGGAAGGAGGGTCAACTGGTGCTGCTGCAGAAGGCCGGTCGCCCAACAGAGTCTCCATCGGCGTACAGGCCGATTGTCTTGCTGGACGAGGCGGGGAAGATGCTAGAGAAGATTCTCGCTACCCGCATCGTCCGGCACTTAGAAGCAGTTGGCCCGAACTTGTCGGACGCCCAGTTCGGTTTCCGGGCAGGGCGTTCGACAGTAGATGCCATCTTGCGCCTCAAGACCGAAGCGAAGGATGCAGTTGTTCAAGGCGGGGTGTTGTTGGCGGTGTCTTTAGACATCGCCAACGCTTTCAACACTCTGCCCTTCAGCTGCATCGAGGAGGCGCTCCGCTACCATCAGGTGCCCGTCTACCTGAGGCAGCTGGTAGCAGACTACCTGCAGAGGCGGTTCGTCTGCTACGAGGGACGCGACGGCCAAGTCATGCGCAGGGCCATCGCGTGCGGTGTTCCACAGGGGTCGGTTCTGGGTCCACTCCTGTGGAACATTGGCTACGACTGGGCCTTGCGCTGTTTACTCTCCCCCGGGCAGGGCGTCATTTGCTACGCTGATGACACTCTCGTCACGGCCCGGGGAGCGAGCTACGAAGAAGCGGCACGTTCCGCCGTCGAGGGCGCGTCCCTCGTCGTGGACCGAATCGAGGCACTGGGCCTCAAGGTTGCGCTCGAGAAGACGGAGGCCCTGGTATTTCATGCACCCCGACGCCGGCCACCGGCTGAAGCACACCTCACTATTGGTGGTGCAACAATAGCGGTACGGGCAAGGATGAAATACTTGGGCCTGGTTTTGGACCGGAGGTGGAACTTTGGCGAGCACTTTGCTCAGCTTGCACCGAAGCTAATCGGCACGGCGTCCGCCCTCAGCCGGCTATTGCCGAACTTGGGCGGACCGAACATGGTTTGCCGACGGCTGTACACGGGGGTGGTTCGCTCGATGGCGCTCTACGGGGCTCCGGTGTGGGCGGAGTCCCTGTCTTCCCAAAACAAAGCTCTTCTGCGAAGGCCGCAAAGAGTAATGGCAGTCAGGGTCATACGCGGATACCGCACCGTATCTGCGGAAGCGGCATGCGCCCTTGCGGGCACACCCCCGTGGGATCTAGAGGCGCAAGTGCTCGCCGAAGTCTATTGGCGTGGCGCAGACCTGCAGGCGGAGAGTGGCAGACGCCCGCCACCTGAGCTGATCACGAGGTGGCGTAGGGAGGCCCAATCCCAGACCCTGCGGATTTGGAGGGAGAGGTTGGAGACGCCCACTGCAGGTCACTGGACCGTGGGGGCTATCCAGCCGATCCTGGACGAGTGGGTACGGAGGCGACACGGGACGTTGTCCTTCCGTCTGGTGCAGGTATTGTCAGGGCATGGCTGCTTTGGCAAATACCTGCACAAAGTGGCTAGACGGGAGGCGACTCCCGTGTGTCACCATTGCGACTGCAGCGAGGACACGGCGCTTCACACCCTCGAGCATTGTCCTGCTTGGGAAGTGCAGCGCCGTGCTCTCGCAGCAGCAATCGGGGCAGACCTCTCCTTGCCAACTGTGGCCAAGGCCATGGTCGACGGCAGGGAGGCATGGGATGCGGTGGCATCCTTCTGTGAGGACGTCATTTCGCAGAAGGAGGCGGCGGAGCGCGTCAGGGAGGAAGACTCCCTCGCTGACGCGATTCGCCGCAGGAGGACAGGGCGGCGGAGGAGGCGCCATGGCGACCTGATGCCGCCGTAGGAGGTGCCAGCGGGCGATAGATCGGGGAATCTATCGTCGTCGCTTTGCACGGCCCTCACGAGTGGTGGCGATGTCTCAGGTGAGCCCGGACATCGCCAAAGGAGTTTGGTGCCCAGAGGCGGGCTGCGCTGGATGGGTCGCGAACGTCATGCGTAGCAGTTCTCGTGGCCCATCCACAAAGGCGAAAGTAGGCTCACGGCGGTGTTTTTTAGTGGGTGCAAGCCCCACATAACCAAACCATCTCCCCGGACGGTGCGGTATGCGTTAGGCATTTTTCAACGCTTAAAAAAAAAAAAAAAAAAAAGGTTGCGCTCGAGGACCAGCCTTTGCGGTGTTTCCGGTGCTTCGGCATCGGCCACACCCGGCCCCTGTGTCCGTCCAAAGTGGATCGGTCGGACACTTGCTACCGCTGCGGCAAGGAGGGCCACAAAGCCTCCTCCTGCCAGGCCGCCACGCCGCACTGCGCGGTGTGTGCCGCCAGTGGCCGCCTGGCAGGCCACGTCACGATGGGGAGGAGGTGCAATCCCCCCCCTAAGCGTGGCAAAGCGCAGGCGCCGACCGGGCCTGCGCCAGCTGTTGCCGCTAACGCCGCCGTTCCTGCGGCGGCAGCGGAGGAGGGTGCGATGTCCGACTAATGCCCAGAGTCGAACATCGCATCCTTCAGGCGAACGCCAACCACTGCAGGACAGCCCAGGATCTGCTGATGCAGACCATGGCTGAGTGGTTGGTGGACTTGGCGGTGGTCGCCGAACCATACTCGGTCCCTGGCCGTTGGCTGGGCGACCGGGATGGCCTAGTGGCGTTGGTGGCGCGGTCTTCCACAGACTCCCCTCCCCTCTCGCTCTTAGAGAGGGGACCGGGATACGTGGCCGCCGCGTGGGGAGAGATAGCGATAGTGGGGGTGTATTTCTCCCCAAACCGCCCTCTCTCGGAGTTTGAGGACTTCTTAGAGATCCTCACTGCTGTCGTAGGGAGGGCGGCACCACGCCAGGTCGTGGTGCTCGGCGACCTCAACGCCAAGTCGGCGGCCTGGGGCAACCCGGCCGCCGGTTGTAACGTCCGGGGACGCGCCGTCGAGTTTTGGACGGCCTCGTGCGGTGTGTCCCTCCTCAACAGGGGGGCGGTCCACACGTGTGTGCGGCAACAGGGCGGGTCGGTGGTGGACGTCTCGTTCGCCACCCCCGCGCTAGCCGCCCGCGTTGTGAACTGGCGGGTGGAGCTGGTGGAGACCTTGTCGGACCACCGTTACGTGCGGTTCGACATCTCCACACAGCGGGGAGGGGGGACGGCCCGCGCTGGGCAATCTCCCTTCCCGCGGTGGGCGCTCACCCGCCTGGACCGGGAGGCAGCCAGGGAGGCTGCCTTCCTCCAGGACTGGCTGTCGCCTCCCCCTGTCGGGGAGGCCCCGGACGTGGACGCCGCAGCGGTCCGGCTACGAGGGTCCTTGACCGAGGTGTGCAACTCCTGCATGCCTCGGTCTCGCCGTCCGCCTCCCCGTCGTGCCGTATACTGGTGGACGGAGGAGCTGGCGGGGCTCCGGGCCACCTGCGTGGCGGCCCGAAGGGCCTACACGCGGAGCCGGCGGCGCAGCGCCCAGAACCGAGTCCGGGCGGAGGAGGACCGCCTGTACGCCTCTTACCGAGAGGCTACGGTGGCCCTCAAGTCTGCAATGGGCGCTGCGCAGGACTCGGCGAGGGCCGAGATGCTGGAGGGTCTCGACAGGGACCCCTATGGGAGACCGTACAAGGCGGCGCGGAATCAGCTCCGCCCCTATGGTCCCCCACTGTCGGAGACCCTCGAGCTGGCACTGTTGGATGGGGTGGTTCGGTCCCTGTTTCCGTGCAGGACCGACTTCGCCCCACCAACAATGGATCCCCCGCAAGGGGCGGCTCCACCGGAGGCGGAGGTGCCCCCGGTCACGTCGGCGGAATTCTACGCGGGGGTTTTGAGCCTCCGCGCGAAGAAGACCGCCCCCGGGCCGGACGGCGTCCCCGCGCGGGTGGTGGCGATCGCCGCCACCGAAATGGAGGACAGGTTTCGGGACCTCTTCAGCCTGTGTTTTACGGCTGGGAGGTTCCCGAAACTGTGGAAGGAGGGGCAGCTATGCCTCCTCCGAAAGGAGGGTCGCCCGGTGGACTCACCCTCGGCATACCGGCCCATCGTTTTACTCGATGAGGTCGGTAAAATGTTCGAGGGGATTGTCGCCGGGAGACTGGAAAGCCACCTGAGGGGGGTAGGGCCGGATCTGTCGGACGCCCAATTCGGTTTCCGTCGTGGGCGTTCGACGATCGATGCGCTGGCCCTACTCAAGGGCCAGGTGAAGGAGGCGGTGGAGGCGGGAGACGGAGTTCTGGCGGTGTCGTTCGACATTGCCAACGCCTTCAACTCCGTCCCCCACTCGACGATATTGGAGGCACTCCGATATCACGGAGTGCCCCAATACTTGCGGGACCTGCTGGCCAGTTACTTGGAGGGCCGAGAGGTCCTCCTCGTAGACAGGCTGGCCACGGTGAGGCGGTACGGCGCAGAGTCCGGTGTTCCACAGGGGTCGGTGCTAGGCCCTCCCTTGTGGAACATCGGCTTCGACTGGCTCTTGCGGGGAGCCCTCCTCCCGGGCACGAGTGTCATCTGCTACGCGGATGACACTCTCCTTACTGCCCGGGGGAGGAACTTCGCCGACGCGGCCTGTTTGGCCTCGGCTGGCGGATCCTTGGTGGCAGAGAGGATCCGCCGCCTGGGATTGAGGGTGGCGCTGCACAAAACGGAGGCCGTGTTCTTTCGCGGTCCCCGGCAGCGCTGCCCTCCCGACGGCCACATCGTCGTGGAGGGCGTCCGAATAGGGGTCCAGCCCCGGATGAAATATCTGGGTCTGGTGCTGGACGACAGGTGGCGCTTCGGCCCGCATTTCAGCGGGCTGTCGACGCGCCTGTTGAAGGCCGCGGACGCCCTCTCATGGCTCCTCCCAAACCTGGGGGGGCCCAAGGCGAAGTGCCGGCGCCTCTATGCCGGCATTTTGCGGAGCATGGCCCTATATGGGGCACCCATCTGGGCGGACTCCCTACATAGGAGGGAGAACGCTACCGCCATCCGCAGGCCCCAGCGGGCTATTGCACAGCGGGTGGCGAGGGCTTACCGCTCAGTGGGCTTTTCGGCGGCGTGCGCTCTGGCGGGCACCCCTCCATGGGAATTGGAGGCTTGGGTGCTCGCCAGAGTGTACGAGTGGACGGCGCGCAGAAAGGCGCTCGGGGAGCGCCCCACGGGCGAAGAGCGGGAGGCGGTGCGGCGAGAGGCGAAGGACGCCATCGTCCTCCATTGGACGGAGGACCTCGCCAGCGCCGCCTTTGGCCGCCGGACGTTGGATGCGCTCGGTCCGGTCCTGCAGGGCTGGCTCGAGCGGTCTCACGGTTTCCTCTCTTTCCGTCTGGTCCAGGTGTTGTCTGGGCATGGTTGCTTCGGATCGCACCTGCACCGGATCGGGAGGGAGGAGACCCCGGCGTGCCACGACTGCGGCGCGGCGGAGGACACGGCGCAGCACACCCTCGAGGTGTGCCCGGCGTGGTCCGGGCTGCGCCGCGGTCTCACCGCGGTGGTCGGACCGGACCTCTCGCTTCCCGGCGTGGTTAACGCCATGCTGGGGAGCGAGGAGGCCTGGTCAGCAGTAGCCTCCTTCTGCGAGGACGTACTCTTGCAGAAGGAGGAGGCGGAGCGGGCGCGGGAGGACGACCCTCTCGCTGCGCCGCTCCGCAGACGGAGAAGGGGGAGAAGGCGTCGTGCCCTCCCTCCTCATGGTGACGGGCGGGCGGCAGGCACGGGGGTGCCTCCACCCGCATTGCAGCCGTCACCACCGTCGGTCATTCCCGACCCCCCACACCCGTGAGGGTGTGAGGGGTCTTGCCTTATAATCGTCGGCGGGGGACTGGAAGTAAAGGCTGTGCCGGTTTCCCAGTCCCCCTCCACTCTGACGAAGCGGGAATGCGCTGGGTCGTTTTAGTGGGTATACCGGGTTCGCCCGGGGAGTCCCACATACCCCTCCCGTCCCCCGACGGGAGGGTATGCGTAATGCATTTTTTCCCAGCGTCAAAAAAAAAAAAAAAAAAAAAAAAAAAAAAAAAAAAAAAAAAAAAAAAAAAAAAGGTTAGGTTGGGGCGGGGAGGGGCGGATCTGTATTTATGCTTTCGCGGTTGCACAACGACAAGCTTTGCACATGCTTTGCTTGGTAGCATAGATGCAGGTCTACCTTACTGCCTCCCTCAGAGGCGGTAGGGTGGCGGGGTCTTGAGGGGGAGCGCTACGGTCGTGTAGATCCTCAAGGCAAGTCTGGTGTGTTACCTTCACGTGGTTGCCGCCCTGTTCTTGGTCTAATTCCATAAGAAATAGACGCAACAAAAAACCACCAGGCGCTTTCTGGGGAGGGGCGCACCGCACGTCGTGTGATGACTCATGCGATGTGCGGTGTGCGTTCCCCTGCGTGCCCTCTGAGCAGCGGGCATAGCAGAGGGCACAGCAGGGGAGTGCCGCGGGGGACTGGGCCTCCCGCTTCCCGGCGTGGTCGAGGCCATGCTGGGGAGTGTGGAGAGGAGGCCTGGTCAGCGGAGCGCGCGCGGGAGGTCTCTCTCGTTGCGCCGCTCCGCTAGCGGAGAGGGGGGGAAGGGGCATTTGCCCTCCCTCCTCACGGTGACGGGCGGGCGACAGGCACGGAGGTGCCTTCGCTCGCATTGCACCCGTCACCTCGCGGGCGACTGGGCCTCCCGCTTCCCGGCGTGCGTGCCACGGAACACCATGCTGGGGAGCGAGGAGGCCTGGTCAGCGGTTGCCTCCTTCTGCGATCTCGCAGAAGGAGGAGGCGGAGCGCCAGCGGGAGTTTACTCTCGCTGCGCTGCTCTGCGGGCGGGGGGGGGGAAGGGGCGTTTGCCCTCCCTCCTCACGGTGACGGGCGGGCGACAGGCGCGGGGGTGCCTACGCCCGCATTGCACCCGTCACCTCCGTCGGTCATTCCCGAACCCCCCCTCCACGTCCGTGCCGTGAGGACAAGAGGGGGGTCCGCCTTGTGTGTTCGTCGGCGGGCCGTACCCATACCCCTCCCATCCCCCGACGGGAGGGTATGCGTAATGCATTTTTTCCCAGCGTCAAAAAAAAAAAAAAAAAAAAAAAAAAAAAAAAAAAAAAAAAAGGTTGGGGCGGGGCGGATCTGTATTTATGCTTTAACGGTTGCACAACGACAAGCTTTGCACATGCTTTGCTTGGTAGCATAGATGCAGGTCTACCTTACTGCCTCCCTCAGAGGCGGTAGGGTGGCGGGGTCTTGAGGGGGAGCGCTACGGTCGTGTAGATCCTCAAGGCAAGTCTGGTGTGTTACCTTCACGTGGTTGCCGCCCTGTTCTTGGTCTAATTCCATAAGAAATAGACGCAACAAAAAACCACCAGGCGCTTTCTGGGGAGGGGCGCGCCGCACGTCGTGTGATGACTCATGCGATGTGCGGTGTGCGTTCCCCTGCGTGCCTTCTGAGCAGCGGGCATAGCGGAGGGCACAGCAGGGGAGTGCCGCGGGGGACTGGGCCTCCCGCTTCCCGGCGTGGTCGAGGCCATGCTGGGGAGTGTGGAGAGGAGGCCTGGTCAGCGGAGCGCGCGCGGGAGGTCCCTCTCAACGCGTCGCTCCGCTAGCGGAGAGGGGGGGAAGGGGCATTTGCCCTCCCTCCTCACGGTGACGGGCGGGCGACAGGCACGGAGGTGCCTCCGCCCGCATTGCACCCGTCACCTTGCGGGCGACTGGGCCTCACGCTTCCCGGCGTGCGTGCGTGAACACCGTGCTGGGGAGCGAGTGGCCTGGTCAGCGGTTGCCTCCTTCTGCGATTTCGCAGTAGGAGGAGGCGGAGTGCCAGCGGGAGTTTACTCTCGCTGCGCTGCTCTGCGGGCGGGGGGGGGGGAAGGGGCGTTTGCCCTCCCTCCTCACGGTGACGGGCGGGCGACAGGCGCGGGGGTGCCTCCGCCCGCATTGCACCCGTCACCTCCGTCGGTCATTCCCGAACCCCCCCCTCCACGTCCGTGCCGTGAGGACAAGAGGGGGGTCCGCCTTGTGTTCGTCGGCGGGGGACTGGAAGTAAAGGCTGTGCCGGTTTCCCAGTTCCCCTCCACTATGACGAAGCGGGAATGCGCTGGGTCGTTTTAGTGGGTATACCGTGGCGTTTGGCCGCCCGGGGAGTCCCACATACCCCTCCCATCCCCCGACGGGAGGGTATGCGTAATGCATTTTTTCCCAGCGTCAAAAAAAAAAAAAAAAAAAAAAAAAAAAGGTTAGGTTGGGGCGGGGGACCACCCCACAGAGCTTGCGTCCACGTCGCGTCCCCTGGAAACAGCCCAGTTCTGACCACCGTAACGGAGTGGCAGACTGGGACTGGCCAAAGTGCTCTGTGCTCTCGTAGCTATTTTATTTGCCTTGTTGCTTTCGAGTTTGCGGGATTTTATTTTATTTTAGGCAATGCCTAAACCTTCGCGGGACGCCTCCGGGCGGTTCAAAAAAGGCCCTTCTCAGGGCCAACCCAAAGGCCCTTCTCAGGGCCAACCAAAAGGCCCTTCTCAGGGCCACTCCGACGCTTCGGCGTCAGAGGCTAGCCGCGCGCCGTCTGCGGTTAGCTTCTTCGGAAGGGCGGACGAGTCGTCAGACTCCGACGACACATTCGTCAGTGTGTCGGACGCGGCCGATGCGCAGTCGCGTAAGCGGGCCTTCCGAAAGGATGGGTCCGAGGGCTCATCGGGGTCAGGGTCGGCGCGGCGGTCGAAGGCAAAAAAGCCAACGACAGCTGCCGACACCCACGTCGTTGGGCTTGCGGACGCCCAGCGCCAGCTAGACCTGGCCCGGAAGGCGCAACTCCAGCAAGAGCTGGAGGAGCGGGTGGCCGCTAAGGAGAAGCGGGCGCAGGCTGCCCGGGCAAAGTCCGGGTACGGTGCGTCCCGCGTTGTGTACGCGGACCAGTCTCTGGAGGAGCTCCGGAGGATGGCGGAGGAGGACGAGGAGGAGATCGTGGAGGTCGCCTCTAAGTCCTCCAACCTAAAGGGCACCATTCAAAAGGCCCTAAAGTGCAGGGCCGCGAGCCTGCGTGGTGTCGTCGCTGAGTTGGTCCAGCGGACGACCAGCGACGAGACGCGGCAACTGCAGGCGAGGGTGGTTCGCCTGCAGTCGGAGGTCAGCCAGCTTCATCAGAAGCTGGCTGAAGCCACGGCCCGGCCAGTGCAGGCCGAGGCAGGCCCTGTGGCAGAGGGCCCTGTCTCGGCCCAGCCACAACGGGCCAAGGCGAGCCCGGCGGCAGAAGGCCCCTCCTCCAACCTTGAGGATGTCATCCGCAAGGTAATATTGGAGGAGAGGGCCTTCACAAGAGCCTGCCTAGCAGGGATCGAGGACCGGCTCCTGCCGGAGAAGCGCCTCCGACCGCCGCTTGCGGCGGATAAGAGGCGGTCTGAGCCGGAGCCGTCGTCCTCCCAGGCGGATGTAAGGCGGTCTGAGCCGGGGCCGTCCTCGTCCCAGGAGGAAGACGCCCTTCTTCCAGCCACCACCCCGTCCAACCAGCCAGGGTGGACGGAAGTGGTCCGTAGGGGGAAGGGCAAGGCCAAAAAGGCGCCGACAGCCGTCCCTGCCGTCCCCGCAACCACCCTGGCCAGCCAGCCACAGACGACTGGCAAGGGAAAGGGGAAGGGAAGGGGGAAGTTAGTCCCCCCTAAAACCGCAGCCGTCGTGGTGACGCTCACCGCGGAGGCTGCGGGACGGGGGGAGACCTACGCCTCCATCCTGTCGCGGGCGCGTAGCAATGCCGATCCCGCTCAGCTGGGGATCGGCAGTGTGTCCTGCCGGCGGACCCAGGCCGGGGCTCGAATATTCGAGTTCCCGGGGGCCGAGGGGAGTGCCCACGCGGACCTCTTCGCAGCAAAGCTGCAAGAGGTCATCGCGGACTCGGCGAGGGTGGCCCGGCCGGTCAAGTCGGCGGCCATCGAAGTGACGGAGTTGGATGACTCCGTCACCAAGGAGGAGGTAGTGGCGGCGGTCGCAGCGGTAGGGGGCTGTGGTGCAGCGGCGGTCCAAGGCCGGGACATAAGGCCCGGCCGCGGCGGAATGGGCACAATCCGCCTCGAGTGCCCAATCGCAGCTGCCAAAGCCGTCCTTGCAAAAGGACGGCTTCAAGTCGGGTTTAGCTCGGGTGCGGTTCGGGCGCTCGAGGACCAGCCTTTGCGGTGTTTCCGGTGCTTCGGCATCGGCCACACCCGGCCCCTGTGTCCGTCCAAAGTGGATCGGTCGGACACTTGCTACCGCTGCGGCAAGGAGGGCCACAAAGCCTCCTCCTGCCAGGCCGCCACGCCGCACTGCGCGGTGTGTGCCGCCAGTGGCCGCCTGGCAGGCCACGTCACGATGGGGAGGAGGTGCAATCCCCCCCCTAAGCGTGGCAAAGCGCAGGCGCCGACCGGGTCTGCGCCAGCTGTTGCCGCTAACGCCGCCGTTCCTGCGGCGGCAGCGGAGGAGGGTGCGATGTCCGACTAATGCCCAGAGTCGAACATCGCATCCTTCAGGCGAACGCCAACCACTGCAGGACAGCCCAGGATCTGCTGATGCAGACCATGGCTGAGTGGTTGGTGGACTTGGCGGTGGTCGCCGAACCATACTCGGTCCCTGGCCGTTGGCTGGGCGACCGGGATGGCCTAGTGGCGTTGGTGGCGCGGTCTTCCACAGACTCCCCTCCCCTCTCGCTCTTAGAGAGGGGACCGGGATACGTGGCCGCCGCGTGGGGAGAGATAGCGATAGTGGGGGTGTATTTCTCCCCAAACCGCCCTCTCTCGGACTTTGAGGATTTCTTAGAGATCCTCACTGCTGTCGTAGGGAGGGCGGCACCACGCCAGGTCGTGGTGCTCGGCGACCTCAACGCCAAGTCGGCGGCCTGGGGCAACCCAGCCGCCGGTTGTAACGTCCGGGGACGCGCCGTCGTGTTTTGGACGGCCTCGTGCGGTGTGTCCCTCCTCAACAGGGGGGCGGTCCACACGTGTGTGCGGCAACAGGGCGGGTCGGTGGTGGACGTCTCGTTCGCCACCCCCGCGCTAGCCGCCCGCGTTGTGAACTGGCGGGTGGAGCTGGTGGAGACCTTGTCGGACCACCGTTACGTGCGGTTCGACATCTCCACACAGCGGGGAGGGGGGACGGCCCGCGCTGGGCAATCTCCCTTCCCGCGGTGGGCGCTCACCCGCCTAGACCGGGAGGCAGCCAGGGAGGCTGCCTTCCTCCAGGACTGGCTGTCGCCTCCCCCTGTCGGGGAGGCCCCGGACGTGGACGCCGCAGCGGTCCGGCTACGGGGCTCCTTGACCGAGGTGTGCAACTCCTGCATGCCTCGGTCTCGCCGTCCGCCTCCCCGTCGTGCCGTGTACTGGTGGACGGAGGAGCTGGCGGGGCTCCGGGCCACCTGCGTGGCGGCCCGAAGGGCCTACACGCGGAGCCGGCGGCGCAGCGCCCAGAACCGAGTCCGGGCGGAGGAGGACCGCCTGTACGCCTCTTACCGAGAGGCTACGGCGGCCCTCAAGTCTGCAATGGGCGCTGCGCAGGACTCGGCGAGGGCCGAGATGCTGGAGGGTCTCGACAGGGACCCCTATGGGAGACCGTACAAGGCGGCGCGGAATCAGCTCCGCCCCTATGGTCCCCCACTGTCGGAGACCCTCGAGCCGGCATTGTTGGATGGGGTGGTTCGGTCCCTGTTTCCGTGCAGGACCGATTTCGCCCCACCAACAATGGATCCCCCGCAAGGGGCGGCTCCACCGGAGGCGGAGGTGCCCCCGGTCACGTCGGCGGAATTCTACGCGGGGGTTTTGAGCCTCCGCGCGAAGAGGACCGCCCCCGGGCCGGACGGCGTCCCCGCGCGGGTGGTGGCGATCGCCGCCACCGAAATGGAGGACAGGTTTCGGGACCTCTTCAGCCTGTGTTTTACGGCTGGGAGGTTCCCGAAACTGTGGAAGGAGGGGCAGCTATGCCTCCTCCGAAAGGAGGGTCGCCCGGTGGACTCACCCTCGGCATACCGGCCCATCGTTTTACTCGATGAGGTCGGTAAAATGTTCGAGGGGATTGTCGCCGGGAGACTTGAAAACCACCTGAGGGGGGTAGGGCCGGATCTGTCGGACGCCCAATTCGGTTTCCGTCGTGGGCGTTCGACGATCGATGCGCTGGCCCTACTCAAGGGCCAGGTAAAGGAGGCGGTGGAGGCGGGGGACGGGGTGCTGGCGGTGTCATTCGACATTGCCAACGCCTTCAACTCCGTCCCCCACTCGACGATATTGGAGGCACTCCGATATCACGGAGTGCCCCAATACTTGCGGGACCTGCTGGCCAGTTACTTGGAGGGCCGAGAGGTCCTCCTCGTAGACAGGTTGGCCACAGTGAGGCGGTACGGCGCAGAGTCCGGTGTTCCGCAGGGGTCGGTGCTAGGCCCTCCCTTGTGGAACATCGGCTTCGACTGGCTCTTGCGGGGAGCCCTCCTCCCGGGCACGAGTGTCATCTGCTACGCGGATGACACTCTCCTTACTGCCCGGGGGAGGAACTTCGCCGACGCGGCTTGTTTGGCCTCGGCTGGCGGATCCTTGGTGGCAGAGAGGATCCGCCGCCTGGGATTGAGGGTGGCGCTGCACAAAACGGAGGCCGTGTTCTTTCGCGGTCCCCGGCAGCGCTGCCCTCCCGACGGCCACATCGTCGTGGAGGGCGTCCGTATAGGGGTCCAGCCCCGGATGAAATATCTGGGGCTGGTGCTGGACGACAGGTGGCGCTTCGGCCCGCATTTCAGCGGGCTGTCGACGCGGCTGTTGAAGGCCGCGGACGCCCTCTCATGGCTCCTCCCAAACCTGGGGGGGCCCAAGGCGAAGTGCCGGCGCCTCTATGCCGGCATTTTGCGGAGCATGGCCCTATATGGGGCACCCATCTGGGCGGACTCCCTCCATAGGAGGGAGAACGCTACCGCCATCCGCAGGCCCCAGCGGGCTATTGCACAGCGGGTGGCGAGGGCTTACCGCTCAGTGGGCTTTTCGGCGGCGTGCGCTCTGGCGGGCACCCCTCCATGGGAATTGGAGGCTTGGG
Organism: Lycophotia porphyrea; assembly: GCA_950005105.1. Classification (NCBI taxonomy): domain Eukaryota; kingdom Metazoa; phylum Arthropoda; class Insecta; order Lepidoptera; family Noctuidae; genus Lycophotia; species Lycophotia porphyrea. The sequence goes on from OX465406.1 coordinate 16,048,293, forward strand.
TGCTCGCCAGAGTGTACGAGTGGACGACGCGCAGAAAGGCGCTCGGGGAGCGCCCCATGGGCGAAGAGCGGGAGGCGGTGCGGCGAGAGGCGAAGGACGCCATCGTCCTCCATTGGACGGAGGACCTCGCCAGCGCCGCCTTTGGCCGCCGGACGTTGGATGCGCTCGGTCCGGTCCTGCAGGGCTGGCTCGAGCGGTCTCACGGTTTCCTCTCTTTCCGTCTAGTCCAGGTGTTGTCTGGGCATGGTTGCTTCGGATCGCACCTGCACCGGATCGGGAGGGAGGAGACCCCGGCGTGCCACGACTGCGGCGCGGCGGAGGACACGGCGCAGCACACCCTCGAGGAGTGCCCGGCGTGGTCCGAGCTGCGCCGCGGTCTCACCGCGGTGGTCGGACCGGACCTCTCGCTTCCCGGCGTGGTTAACGCCATGCTGGGGAGCGAGGAGGCCTGGTCGGCAGTAGCCTCCTTCTGCGAGGACGTACTCTTGCAGAAGGAGGAGGCGGAGCGGGCGAGGGAGGACGACCCTCTCGCTGCGCCGCTCCGCAGACGGAGAAGGGGGAGAAGGCGTCGTGCCCTCCCTCCTCATGGTGACGGGCGGGCGGCAGGCACGGGGGTGCCTCCGCCTGCATTGCAGCCGTCACCACCGTCGGTCATTCCCGACCCCCCACACCCGTGAGGGTGTGAGGGGTCTTGCCTTGCAATCGTCGGCGGGGGACTGGAAGTAAAGGCTGTGCCGGTTTCCCAGTCCCCCTCCACTCTGACGAAGCGGGAATGCGCTGGGTCGTTTTAGTGGGTATACCGGGTTCGCCCGGGGAGCCCCACATACCCCTCCCGTCCCCCGACGGGAGGGTATGCGTAATGCATTTTTTCCCAGCGTCAAAAAAAAAAAAAAAAAAAAAAAAAAAAAAAAAAAGGTTAGGTTGGGGCGGATCTGTATTTATGCTTTCGCGGTTGCACAACGACAAGCTTTGCACATGCTTTGCTTGGTAGCATAGATGCAGGTCTACCTTACTGCCTCCCTCAGAGGCGGTAGGGTGGCGGGGTCTTGAGGGGGAGCGCTACGGTCGTGTAGATCCTCAAGGCAAGTCTGGTGTGTTACCTTCACGTGGTTGCCGCCCTGTTCTTGGTCTAATTCCATAAGAAATAGACGCAACAAAAAACCACCAGGCGCTTTCTGGGGAGGGGCGCACCGCACGTCGTGTGATGACATGTGCGGTGTGCGTTCCCCTGCGTGCCCTCTGAGCAGCGGGCATAGCAGAGGGCACAGCAGGGGAGTGCCGCGGGGGGCTGGGCCTCCCGCTTCCCGGCGTGGTCGAGGCCATGCTGGGGAGTGTGGAGAGGAGGCCTGGTCAGCGGAGCGCGCGCGGGAGGTCCCTCTCGTTGCGCCGCTCCGCTAGCGGAGAGGGGGGTAAGGGGCATTTGCCCTCCCTCCTCACGGTGACGGGCGGGCGACAGGCACGGAGGTGCCTCCGCCCGCATTGCACCCGTCACCTTGCGGGTGACTGGGCCTCACGCTCCCCGGCGTGCGTGCGTGAACACCGTGCTGGGGGGCGAGAGGCCTGGTCAGCGGTTGCCTCCTTCTGCGATTTCGCAGAAGGAGGAGGCGGAGCGCCAGCGGGAGTTTTCTCTCGCTGCGCTGCTCTGCGGGCGGGGGGGGGGAAGGGGCGTTTGCCCTCCCTCCTCACGGTGACGGGCGGGCGACAGGCGCGGGGGTGTCTCCGCCCGCATTGCACCCGTCACCTCCGTCGGTCATTCCCGAACCCCCCCCTCCACGTCCGTGCCGTGAGGACAAGAGGGGGGGTCCGCCTTGTGTGTTCGTCGGCGGGGGACTGGAAGTAAAGGCTGTGCCGGTTTCCCAGTCCCCCTCCACTATGACGAAGCGGGAATGCGCTGGGTCGTTTTAGTGGGTATACCGTGGTGTTTGGCCGCCCGGGGAGTCCCACATACCCCTCCCATCCCCCGACGGGAGGGTATGCGTAATGCATTTTTTCCCAGCGTCAAAAAAAAAAAAAAAAAAAAAGGTTAGGTTAGGTTAGGTTAGGTTAGGTTAGGTTGGGGGGGGGGCGGATCTGTATTTATGCTTTCGCGGATGCACAACGACAAGCTTTGCACATGCTTTGCTTGGTAGCATAGATGCAGGTCTACCTTACTGCCTCCCTCAGAGGCGGTAGGGTGGCGGGGTCTTGAGGGGGAGCGCTACGGTCGTGTAGATCCTCAAGGCAAGTCTGGTGTGTTACCTTCACGTGGTTGCCGCCCTGTTCTTGGTCTAATTCCATAAGAAATAGACGCAACAAAAAACCACCAGGCGCTTTCTGGGGAGGGGCGCACCGCACGTCGTGTGATGACTCATGCGATGTGCGGTGTGCGTTCCCCTGCGTGCCCTCTGAGCAGCGGGCATAGCAGAGGGCACAGCAGGGGAGTGCCGCGGGGGACTGGGCCTCCCGCTTCCCGGCGTGGTCGAGGCCATGCTGGGGAGTGTGGAGAGGAGGCCTGGTCAGCGGAGCGCGCGCGGGAGGTCCCTCTCGTTGCGCCGCTCCGCTAGCGGAGAGGCGGGGAAGGGGCATTTGCCCTCCCTCCTCACGGTGACGGGCGGGCGACAGGCACGGAGGTGCCTCCGCCCGCATTGCACCCGTCACCTTGCGGGCGACTGGGCCTCACGCTTCCCGGCGTGCGTGCGTGAACACCGTGCTGGGGGGCGAGAGGCCTGGTCAGCGGTTGCCTCCTTCTGCGATTTCGCAGAAGGAGGAGGCGGAGCGCCAGCGGGAGTTTTCTCTCGCTGCGCTGCTCTGCGGGCGGGGGGGGGGAAGGGGCGTTTGCCCTCCCTCCTCACGGTGACGGGCGGGCGACAGGCGCGGGGGTGCCTACGCCCGCATTGCACCCGTCACCTCCGTCGGTCATTCCCGAACCCCCCCCTCCACGTCCGTGCCGTGAGGACAAGAGGGGGGTCAGCCTTGTGTGTTCGTCGGCGGGGGACTGGAAGTAAAGGCTGTGCCGGTTTCCCAGTCCCCCTCCACTATGACGAAGCGGGAATGCGCTGGGTCGTTTTAGTGGGTATACCGTGGTGTTTGGCCGCCCGGGGAGTCCCACATACCCCTCCCATCCCCCGACGGGAGGGTATGCGTAATGCATTTTTTCCCAGCGTCAAAAAAAAAAAAAAAAAAAAAAAAAAAGGTTAGGTTGGGGGGGGGCGGATCTGTATTTATGCTTTCGCGGTTGCACAACGACAAGCTTTGCACATGCTTTGCTTGGTAGCATAGATGCAGGTCTACCTTACTGCCTCCCTCAGAGGCGGTAGGGTGGCGGGGTCTTGAGGGGGAGCGCTACGGTCGTGTAGATCCTCAAGGCAAGTCTGGTGTGTTACCTTCACGTGGTTGCCGCCCTGTTCTTGGTCTAATTCCATAAGAAATAGACGCAACAAAAAACCACCAGGCGCTTTCTGGGGAGGGGCGCACCGCACGTCGTGTGATGACTCATGCGATGTGCGGTGTGCGTTCCCCTGCGTGCCCTCTGAGCAGCGGGCATAGCAGAGGGCACAGCAGGGGAGTGCCGCGGGGGACTGGGCCTCCCGCTTCCCGGCGTGGTCGAGGCCATGCTGGGGAGTGTGGAGAGGAGGCCTGGTCAGCGGAGCGCGCGCGGGAGGACCCTCCCGCTGCGCCGCTCCGCTAGCGGAGAGGGGGGGAAGGGGCGTTTGCCCTCCCCCCTCACGGTGACGGGCGGGCGACAGGCACGGAGGTGCCTCCGCCCGCATTGCACCCGTCACCTTGCGGGCGACTGGGCCTCACGCTTCCCGGCGTGCGTGCGTGAACACCGTGCTGGGGGGCGAGAGGCCTGGTCAGCGGTTGCCTCCTTCTGCGATTTCGCAGAAGGAGGAGGCGGAGCGCCAGCGGGAGTTTACTCTCGCTGCGCTGCTCTGCGGGCGGGGGGGGGGGAAGGGGCGTTTGCCCTCCCTCCTCACGGTGACGGGCGGTCGACAGGCGCGGGGGTGCCTCCGCCCGCATTGCACCCGTCACCTCCGTCGGTCATTCCCGAACCCCCCCCTCCACGTCCGTGCCGTGAGGACAAGAGGGGGGTCAGCCTTGTGTGTTCGTCGGCGGGGGACTGGAAGTAAAGGCTGTGCCGGTTTCCCAGTCCCCCTCCATTATGACGAAGCGGGAATGCGCTGGGTCGTTTTAGTGGGTATACCGTGGTGTTTGGCCGCCCGGGGAGTCCCACATACCCCTCCCATCCCCCGACGGGAGGGTATGCGTAATGCATTTTTTCCCAGCGTCAAAAAAAAAAAAAAAAAAAAAAAAAAAGGTTGGACGTTGGATGCACTCGGTCCGGTCCTGCAGGGCTGGCTCGAGCGATCCCACGGTTTCCTCTCTTTCCGTCTGGTGCAGGTGTTGTCTGGGCATGGATGCTTCGGATCGCACCTGCACCGGATCGGGAGGGAGGAAACCCCGGCGTGCCACGACTGCGGCGCGGCGGAGGACACGGCGCAGCACACCCTCGAGGAGTGCCCGGCGTGGTCCGAGCTGCGCCGCGGTCTCACCGCGGTGGTCGGACCGGACCTCTCGCTTCCCGGCGTGGTTAACGCCATGCTGGGGAGCGAGGAGGCCTGGTCGGCAGTAGCCTCCTTCTGCGAGGACGTACTCTTGCAGAAGGAGGAGGCGGAGCGGGCGCGGGAGGACGACCCTCTCGCTGCGCCGCTCCGCAGACGGAGAAGGGGGAGAAGGCGTCGTGCCCTCCCTCCTCATGGTGACGGGCGGGCGACAGGCACGGGGGTGCCTCCGCCCGCATTGCAGCCGTCACCACCGTCGTTCATTCCCGACCCCCCACACCCGTGAGGGTGTGAGGGGTCTTGCCTTGCAATCGTCGGCGGGGGACTGGAAGTAAAGGCTGTGCCGGTTTCCCAGTCCCCCTCCACTCTGACGAAGCGGGAATGCGCTGGGTCGTTTTAGTGGGTATACCGGGTTCGCCCGGGGAGTCCCACATACCCCTCCCGTCCCCCGACGGGAGGGTATGCGTAATGCATTTTTTCCCAGCGTCAAAAAAAAAAAAAAAAAAAAAAAAAAAAAAAAAAAAGGTTAGGTTAGGTTAGGTTAGGTTAGGTTGGGGCGGGGCGGATCTGTATTTATGCTTTCGCGGTTGCACAACGACAAGCTTTGCACATGCTTTGCTTGGTAGCATAGATGCAGGTCTACCTTACTGCCTCCCTCAGAGGCGGTAGGGTGGCGGGGTCTTGAGGGGGAGCGCTACGGTCGTGTAGATCCTCAAGGCAAGTCTGGTGTGTTACCTTCACGTGGTTGCCGCCCTGTTCTTGGTCTAATTCCATAAGAAATAGACGCAACAAAAAACCACCAGGCGCTTTCTGGGGAGGGGCGCACCGCACGTCGTGTGATGACTCATGCGATGTGCGGTGTGCGTTCCCCTGCGTGCCCTCTGAGCAGCGGGCATAGCAGAGGGCACAGCAGGGGAGTGCCGCGGGGGACTGGGCCTCCCGCTTCCCGGCGTGGTCGAGGCCATGCTGGGGAGTGTGGAGAGGAGGCCTGGTCAGCGGAGCGCGCGCGGGAGGTCCCTCTCGTTGCGCCGCTCCGCTAGCGGAGAGGGGGGGAAGGGGCATTTGCCCTCCCTCCTCACGGTGACGGGCGGGCGACAGGCACGGAGGTGCCTCCGCCCGCATTGCACCCGTCACCTTGCGGGCGACTGGGCCTCACGCTTCCCGGCGTGCGTGCGTGAACACCGTGCTGGGGAGCGAGAGGCCTGGTCAGCGGTTGCCTCCTTCTGCGATTTCGCAGAAGGAGGAGGCGGAGCGCCAGCGGGAGTTTACTCTCGCTGCGCTGCTCTGCGGGCGGGGGGGGGGAAGGGGCGTTTGCCCTCCCTCCTCACGGTGACGGGCGGGCGACAGGCGCGGGGGTGCCTCCGCCCGCATTGCACCCGTCACCTCCGTCGGTCATTCCCGAACCCCCCCCTCCACGTCCGTGCCGTGAGGACAAGAGGGGGGTCCGCCTTGTATTCGTCGGCGGGGGACTGGAAGTAAAGGCTGTGCCGGTTTCCCAGTCCCCCTCCACTATGACGAAGCGGGAATGCGCTGGGTCGTTTTAGTGGGTATACCGTGGTGTTTGGCCGCCCGGGGAGTCCCACATACCCCTCCCATCCCCCGACGGGAGGGTATGCGTAATGCATTTTTTCCCAGCGTCAAAAAAAAAAAAAAAAAAAAAAAGGTTAGGTTGGGGCGGATCTGTATTTATGCTTTCGCGGTTGCACAACGACAAGCTTTGCACATGCTTTGCTTGGTAGCATAGATGCAGGTCTACCTTACTGCCTCCCTCAGAGGCGGTAGGGTGGCGGGGTCTTGAGGGGGAGCGCTACGGTCGTGTAGATCCTCAAGGCAAGTCTGGTGTGTTACCTTCACGTGGTTGCCGCCCTGTTCTTGGTCTAATTCCATAAGAAATAGACGCAACAAAAAACCACCAGGCGCTTTCTGGGGAGGGGCGCACCGCACATCGTGTGATGACTCATGCGATGTGCGGTGTGCGTTCCCCTGCGTGCCCTCTGAGCAGTGGGCATAGCGGAGGGCACAGCAGGGGAGTGCCGCGGGGGACTGGGCCTCCCGCTTCCCGGCGTGGTCGAGGCCATGCTGGGGAGTGTGGAGAGGAGGCCTGGTCAGCGGAGCGCGCGCGGGAGGACCCTCCCGCTGCGCCGCTCCGCTAGCGGAGAGGGGGGGAAGGGGCGTTTGCCCTCCCCCCTCACGGTGACGGGCGGGCGACAGGCACGGAGGTGCCTTCGCTCGCATTGCACCCGTCACCTCGCGGGGGACTGGGCCTCCCGCTTCCCGGCGTGCGTGACGGAACACCATGCTGGGGAGCGAGGAGGCCTGGTCAGCGGTTGCCTCCTTCTGCGATTTCGCAGAAGGAGGAGGCGGAGCGCCTGCGGGAGTTTACTCCCGCTGCGCTGCTCTGCGGGCGGGGGGGGGGAAGGGGCATTTGCCCTCCCTCCTCACGGTGACGGGCGGGCGACAGGCGCGGGGGTGCCGCCGCCCGCATTGCACCCGTCACCTCCGTCGGTCATTCCCGAACCCCCCCTCCACGTCCGTGCCGTGAGGACAAGAGGGGGGTCCGCCTTGTGTGTTCGTCGGCGAGGGACTGGAAGTAAAGGCTGTGCCGGTTTCCCAGTCCCCCTCCACTATGACGAAGCGGGAATGCGCTGGGTCGTTTTAGTGGGTATACCGTGGTGTTTGGCCGCCCGGGGAGTCCCACATACCCCTCCCATCCCCCGACGGGAGGGTATGCGTAATGCATTTTTTCCCAGCGTCAAAAAAAAAAAAAAAAAAAAAAAAAAAAAAAGGTTTCCAGCGCAAAGCGACCGACGAGACGCGGCAATTGCAGGCGAAAGTGGATCGCCTGCAATCGGAGGTCAGCCAGCTTCATCAGAAGTTGGCTGATGCCACGGCCAGGCCTAATCAAGCCGAACCGAGCCCTGCGGCAGAAGGCCCCTCCTCCAACCTTGAGGATATCATCCGCAAGGTCGTAATGGAGGAGAGGGCCTTCACAAGAGCCTGCTTTGCAGGCATTGAGGACCGGCTCTTGCCGGAGAAACGCCTCCGACCGCCGCTCGCAGCGGATAAGAGTCAGTGTGAGCCGGGGCCGTCCTCCCAGGAGGAAGACGCCCTTCTTCCAGCCACCACCCCGTCCAACCAGCCAGGGTGGACGGAAGTGGTCCGTAGGGGGAAGGGCAAGGCCAAAAAGGCGCCGACAGCCGTCCCTGCCGTCCCCGCAACCACCCTGGCCAGCCAGCCACAGACGACTGGCAAGGGAAAGGGGAAGGGGAAAGGAAGGGGAAAGGGGAGGCTCGTTCCTCCAAGCACCGCGGCCGTCGTGGTGACACTCACCGCGGAGGCTGCGGAGCGGGGGGACACATACGCGTCCATATTGACGCGGGCGCGTGCCAATGCCGATCCCACCCAACTGGGGATCGGCAAAGTGTCTTGCCGGCGAACCCAAGCCGGGGCTCGAATATTCGAGTTCCCGGGGGCGCAAGGCAGCGCCAACG